>CM057459.1:479130000-484355000 GCA_016271365.2 Neoceratodus forsteri | reverse complement strand
ACTATTTCTACAGCTTCTCCCCTCAAGGTCTTCCAGTTTTTTCTTTAAGCTAGGCTACAGTACACTGAAGGGAGACAGCCTCTGGTTCTAGATGATTCAGGTGGTCCACCATAGAGCTGATGTGGGCCTCGGAGTCAGCAACCGGCCTCGTCAATTCAGAGAGTGCTGACTTCTCATCTTTAAAGTCATCAATCAAAGTAAGCACAGCCATTTTAATTGAGTTTAGCTCCAAAAATAATTTTTCGGTTGCAAGCTTGGTGGCTTCAATAGCAGGAGGAGTAGGGGGTGACTCACTTTAACACAGACATTTGGGTTCTAGAGATAGGGCCTACAGCTCCTGAGATTGTGCAGTCTCCACAGGAGAATGAGTGTCCATTCTGGGTGTCTCAACATGATCTTCCATCATTGTCCACTCCGCAGTACTTTATCAAATAGAAAGGGCACAGTAGACATCAAAAAAGAACAGTGGGACAGGGAAAACATAGTTAAAAAACAGAGGACCGATAGAGCTCATTCACAAAGCTGTGAACCTGACAGCTGCATCATGTGACTCCCCCTGTTATCAGTAATTGTAAGTAAGTAAGTAAAAGTTTATTTCTATAAGGAGCCCTTCCCAAGCTCAGGGCTCCTTTACAAAATTTCACATAACAACATTAAAATTTACAACAATAAATAGCATTTTATCCATAGCAGAATTTACATTTCTGAAAATGCTTGATTAAATAAAAAGGTCTTAAGAGCTTTTTTTAAACCCCATATCCATTTATGTTTGGCCTTGATTGAGGAGTTAGGTAATTCAGCTATGATTGCTTTATATATTTTACAGAATTTCCATCTCTGAATGGCAGTCCAAATCCAGTTTAGCCAAGTTACAGCAGGAGGAGTTTGAGAGGATCCATCTTTCAAAAACATCATTAAAGCACTGTGGATTTGAAGGTACCTTCAGAAATCCTGATGAGGCAGGTCATAGCTGCTTTGCAGCTTCTCACAGGTGTCTTTTTGAAGGGTCTGGGGCTATAGTAAATCCACAACCCAGAGATGCCCATTTTTCCCAGTGAATGGGTTTACTCACAATTCAGAGGAGGGGATTATGCCAGAAAGGAACCATACTCAGAGGGGAAGGAGAGGAATGTGCCAAGGCTTCCAGTATTTTCCAGGAGCCTATAAAGGGCCATCTTCTCGCAGGTATGGGAAGAGAGGAGTACAAACAGGTTGAAGAAGCTACCTCATTTAGGACTGCTTTCTCAAGATCAAGCCACAAAGCAGGGCATGTGGATGGAGAATAAAACCAGTGCAGCATCTATGCACCTCTGAGTGCTTAGTGAAATAAAACCATAGCAGACTCTAACCACCCTTCTGCCAGTATATCTGCAGTTTGGCTCTGCTAGCGTGAGGAGGCTTCACTTCCCACAGAAAGTCACCAAGCATAGTATCCATGTTTGGAAATCATTGCTTGGGGATGTGTATTTGTATGTGGGCAAAATAATCTGGGATTTTATGGGCAGTGATCATTTTGATCACCAATATCTTACCAGCTAAAGAAAGATACAAGTGTTTCCATCTGTCATATTGATCTCTCAGTTTTTTAGTCAGATAGGAGAGATTGCCTGAGATAACATGTGGGATACTTGGATGTATCCAGATGTCTGAGCATTTAATACCTTTTGGTGGCCATTTCAGTTCAAAGTATGCCACCATATCCAAGGTGTAGTCCTCATTAAGTGGCAGGGCCTCTGTTTTGTTGTGGTTTGTTTATAGCCTGGGCTCTCCTGGAAGTCTTCCATCAGCTGGAGGAGAGAAGGTAGACTAGGTGGGGCATCATTTTAAGTCACAGGATAGTCATCTGCATAGTTGGTCCAGAAGTCCAGAGCACCCACCTGTATACTGTTAAGTGCTGAATGGTGTCTGAGGGCCTGGGGCTCTATGGTGAGCTCAAACAATAGGGGCAAGAAGGGTAGCCTTGGCAGGTTTCCCTAAGTAGTGGTAAGGAGGAGGAGGAGGATAGCACAGAATTAGTAAGAATTCTTACTGTAGATTGGGAGAACAGCATCTGGATCCAGCCCCCTGAAAGCAGGTCAAAAGCATAGTTTTGTCATGAGCATGAACAGGTACCCCCAATCCACTGAATCAAAAGCTTTTTCGAAATAAATCACCACTGCCATGACTCTAGTGGTGTCGGAACTGGCCATCAACATGAGGGATAAAAGAGACCTTAGGTAGTCAATGCTGAAGGGCTCTTTAACAAAACCAACCGGTAAGGGATGGATCAAGGAAGGAAGCATGAGTTCAAATCTGGCAGCTGGCATCTTTACCAATTTTTTTGCATCCACAGCAATTAATGATATGGGTCTACAGTTGGCAGCCAGGGACTTATCCTTCCCCTCCTTGGGGAGGACTGTTATATTAGCTTCCCTCTTTGATTTGAGAAGAAGAGAATTGATTGTGGTGATCTTCTAAATAAACACAGTGCAACAAGGGGACACAACATCTTGGAGGAGATGATTAAAATCAACTGGAAAGCAGTCACTGTCTGGAGATTTGTGAGGGACAGGCTATCTATAACTGTCTTCACCTCTTGGACAGAAAGCAAAGCCTCCAGGCTCTGGGCCAACCATCTGGCTGTCCATCAAGCATTGTAGAGGGAGCCCACAAAGAAAGGCTTCCAATATCTGGTTCAATTGATCCCTGGAGGGGTGCAATTATTTATAGAAAGTTTGCATAACCACATTTATCTGGTCTGGTTTGGTCCAGAGAGAGAGTCATACTTGTCTTGCAGATCTCAAATGTATATCTCTGCCTGCTGCCTATGCAGCCGATGACACAGGAGCTTCCCTGCTTTGTCGCCTCCATCCCAATATTTTTGTTTTAATCTAATAACAGCCAATTTGGCCTTCCTGGCTGCAAGCATACTAAGTTGTACTTGGAGTTTTCTGATCTCCTACAGGAGTGTGGTATTTGTGATTTTGTGCTTATCTGACTTGCATTGCTTTTCCTTGGCTATGAGCTGGCCTTCCAGCTCCTTTTGTTCAGCTTCGCGTCTCTTCCTGTAAGAGCTGGCATATCCCATTATGCAGCCACAGAAGGGGGCTTTAAATGCTTCCCACACTGTGGCCACAGTGGTATTCCTGGTGTCATTGAGCAAAAAGTATATGTTAGCCTCTACTTTAAGCCAATAGTGAAGACTTTATCTTGGAATACCAAGGGATCCAGTCTCTAAGAGGCTCATCTCTGAGTTACAGGTCTCCCCAGAAGAGACATCTCCACTAGGACATGGTAAGAAAGATAGAGAGGGGCTATGTGGAAAGACATAGCTTCTTGGGTGGTACATAGGGAAGTTAGCCACAAGCCAGTTTAGCTGGAAGTGGAGTATGTGGAAGAGAAGCAGGTGTAGCCTAGCTCCCAGAGGTGGGGTGCCTCAAGCGCCAGATGTCAATGAAAGAGAAGGACAACACCTTGTCTTTCAGGGCCACAAGGGCCTTTGTATGAGGTTCAGGGTGACCATTGTTCCTGTCTACACATGCTTCTTGAGCAATATTGAATTCCCATGAAGAGGAGTGGGACAGATGAGTCCCAGAGATTAGACTGCGAACTCCTAGCCTCAGTAAAGAAGGCAGGATTACCCAAGCTGTGACCATAGGCATTTACACGAAGCAAGGGGCCTTCTGGGGTGCCAAATTATGCCTCAACACATTTACCACTGGTGTCTAAGGGACTGTGTGCCACCTTCCATCTCAATTGTTCTTGCACTAAAATGGAGACCCCTACTTTGGAGAAAGGTGCACAACCATGTACTTCTAAACCTACCCACTCTATACACAATTTGGTGGCTTCTTCCATACTAATCATAGTCTTCTGCAATAAAGCTGTCCTTACCTTCAGAGAAATTAACCTATTAACAATGCATTTTCTCTTGATGGGAGAATTCAGTCCCTTAACATTCCAAGTAATCTAGGTTAGGGTCATCATGGGACTTGCTGTAAGGGTCAGTACTGATCATTTGGAAAATCTCAAGTAATGCAGTAGTTAGAGGCCAGTGCGTGGCCCTCTCAAATTCCTCATTGAGTGTGTAAACATAACAAGAGTGTCATACATGTCATCTGCAATGCAGCACAGTTAGAAGCAAGTAACATTATGCAAGCATGTTGTAAAAACATTCAACAGCATAAAATACTCAAAAAAATGGGAAACAAAAGAGACAACAAATTAGCACTGAACATTAATTCAGATATAGTTCAGGGCACATGTCTAAATATGCCTGGAAAATAGTTGCTGAAGGATTGAAGGTTTTCAGGGCCTCAATTTGGGTAGACAGGTGTAAAACAAAGCCATGAACTAGGTTAAGTAAAAAGGAACAGTACAACATGGTTATGCCCAAGTAGAACCACTATGCTTGCCAGACTTCAGATAAGCAGATTATTTCTGCTTTGAGCTTCAGTTTTTTTGGAGATATTTATTAATTATATTTATGTATCTTGATATTTTACTGTTTTTGTACTAAGGGGCTCTGGGATTGCACACCAGAAAAATAAAATTTGCCTTGTCTTGCCATTTTGTTGAAGTCTGAAGTTCTATGCAGAGAAGTGGAGATGCACAGTGTGAAATAATTAAGCAGACATGGGACCATGATAAGATCAGTGGTGGTGGGGGAGAAAGGGGGGTGCTACTCAAATGTGGAAAAAATGTGGCCCAGAAAGTAGCCTCCTTACACTTCACCCACCCAAGAACTAGGAGGGATAGAGGGAGGGAGGGAAGTGCATGGGGACTGTAGTGGAACAGGTGCCAATAATGATGTACCTTGCAAAGACATACCTTAATCAAAGGAGTGCAGCTCTTTCCAGGTTGCTGTGAGGTTGAGCTCTGCCCGCTCCTAGTCTGAATGGTAACTGGGGGAGTCTGACCTGGGTACATGTGTAGCTAGTTTTGCAATGTTGCCCCTCACTCCATCGGCCAGCTCCTATTTGAGGTCTCTGAGTGGCAGTAAGGGAAGAGGATATAGGCTGCCATCCCTCATTACATTGCACCACAGATTCATGTCCTGCCACAAACTTTGTCAGCAATTTCAACCAGGGTAATCTTTCTCAACTTGCTATGTTTCCCACCTACCATAT
Organism: Neoceratodus forsteri; assembly: GCA_016271365.2. Taxonomy (NCBI): domain Eukaryota; kingdom Metazoa; phylum Chordata; order Ceratodontiformes; family Ceratodontidae; genus Neoceratodus; species Neoceratodus forsteri. The sequence continues at coordinate 484,349,892 of CM057459.1, read as the reverse complement.
CAGACAACTCTGCTCTTACAGTTGTCATGCCTCATAGCACTTTGTGCCTGCTCTCTGTACCTGATATCCCCTGTGTTATTCCCTGATTACCTTTTGCCTGTGAATCATTGTGGCATGTATTCTGGAATTGCTCAGTTATGTACTATTATCCCCATTGTGAGTAAGTCACCCTACCCTCCAATTCATTGTAAACTGTATTGTAATTATTGTATTCCTTTATAATCTGTTTGTAACTTTTTTGTGCCAAATTGCTGGCCTGGATCATGTCTGAAAATGGTCCTTTGGATCAGTGCACATACCTGGTAATCAAAGACTTAAATAAAAATAATTAATTAATTTGCTTTCTAAAGAGGGAGCAGTATGCTGTGTGCATGCGCTGTTAAATGCATGTCCTGGTAAGTGCAAGTCCTGGTAAGTGCATGTCCTGTTAAATGCATGTCCTGGTAAGTGCATGTCCTGGTAAGTGCATGTCCTGGAAAGAAAGACCTTCCAAGCCTTGAGGTGTTAACATGTGGTAGACCAGTGAGGGGCAGTGGACATGGCATACCTAGACTTTATCAAGGCATTTGACACAGTCCCACTCAAAAGATTAATATACAAGTTAGCCAGCCTTGGAGTGTGTCCCAAGGTGGTAGCCTGGGTTAAAAATTGGTTGGACAACAGGATACAAAGGATAATAGTAAATGGAGTTTACTCTGAAGAAAGGGGGGTTACTAGTGGGGTACCGCAGGGTTCAGTACTGGGACCAGTCCTCTTTAATGTCTTTATAAGTGACATTGCAGAGGGACTGGAAGGAAAAGTATGTCTCTTTGCAGATGACACAAAGATCTGCAACAGGGTTGATACACAAGGTGGGGTGGAGAGGATGCAAAGGGACTTGGCTAGGTTGGAGGAATGGTCAAATATATGGCAGCTTAGATTCAATGCAAAGAAGTGCAAAGTAATGCACCTGGGAAGCAAAAATCCAGGGGAAGAGTACACAATGGGGGGTGAGATAATAACAACAACAGAAATGGAAAGGGACCTTGGGGTAGTCATATCAGGTGACCTTAAGGTGGGCAAGCAGTGTGAGAAGGCAGTAAGGAGGGCTGGTGGGATACTGGGATGCGTAGGGAGAGGCATCACCAGTAGAAAATAATAAGTTGTTATCCCTCTGTACAGACAGCTGGTGAGACCCCATCTGAACTTCTGCATCCAGTTCTGGGGACCCCATCTCCACAAGGACATAGACAGGATGGAGTTGTCCAGAGGAGGACAACTGAAATGGTGCAGGCTCTACACCAGGAGACTTACGAAGAGAGACTAAAGAAAGGCAATATGTATACACTCAAGGAGAGGAGGGAGAGGGGGGACATGATAGAAACTTTCAAGTACATCAAGGGAATCAACAAAGTCCAAGATGGTAGCATCTTTCAGAAAAAGAGATGTGCAAGAACAAGGGGGCACAATTTGAAGATAGAGAGGGGAACGGCTCAAAGGTAATATGAGGACGTATTTTTTCACAGAGAGGGTTGTGGATACATGTAACAGCCTTCCTAAGGAGGTAGTGGACTCAAAAACATTGGGGGAATTCAAGAATGCATGGGACAGATATAAGACAATTCCAGTGGGGTGGTAGGAGGAAGTAGGCTGTTGGTTAACTAGGATCTGCAGCCTATGCATTAGGTAGGGAAATGGGCAGACTAGGTGGACCAAGTGGTCCTTATGTGCTGTCAAATTCTATGTTTCTAAGTGCCATCTAAAGGGGGCCTGGGAGCAACAGGCCCAAGCTGCATAAGATCTCTCGAGATGGGGGAGGGGAGATGATTACATGACCAACTGAGGGAGGAGAGGAAGGAGGGGAATGGTGCACCCTATTGTCTGCCACTATACCATACTGACATCATAACAAACCCTTCTGCTATTTAGACTATAATCCCCGCAGCTCTATTCAAAGGAGTGATTTCCTATATGGCTTATAAAAAAAGTCCCATAAACTATGGTAAGCATCAATTATTGAACAGTTTCAAACAGATAACATCTTTAAACAGTGAGTACACCTGCAACTGCAGGATCAGTCCCAAATGTAGAACAGTATGATGGAGTTGTAATAGTAGTGAATAGTGAAATAGTTTGTTCTGTATTTCCAGACAATGATAGCCCAACTGAGCCAAGGGTCATTTATAATGGGGTCTCAGGTACCAAGGAACAGTTTCACAGTTTAAAATACTAACTACAAACACACAGAACAATATAAAATTAAAACAATGAATTATGTCATACAAACTATTCACAAGTTTTTAGCAACTCAACATTATTTATGAACCATGTTTTTAGGGAACTCCAAGGTATTGTTCCCTTTAGGGGTCTTCTTAGGTGGCTTGGGAGGGTGTTCCATAATTTAAGGCCCATACCTAAAAAGATGGAACTACACTTAACGGTTTTCATGACGGGTACATCAAATTCAATAATCTCTGCAATACGTAAACCTTCTTTCACATTTCTTTCCTTTGCCAAATCTAATAAATAGTCAGGCACTTTTTTGAGGTAATATCTATAAATCAAATGGATCATATGTAGATTTTAATGCTCAGTTAATTCAATCCAATTTAAGGCTCTATAAAGGGAACAATAGTACATACCCTGTGGGGCATCCAGAAGGTACCGCACAAACCTATTATACGTTACGTCCAGTCTGTGCAACACACTTTTTGATACTCCACATCCCCATAATCAAAAAAAGGGGATCACCATTGAGTTTACAATTTGCTGCCTAGCATGCAATGGATAACACTTTCTATGTTTATATAAGGCACCCAGTTTATTAAACTTCCCAATTAGAAAATCAACATGTGTATCCCATTTACATTGAGAATCAACCCAAACTCCCAGATATTTATAGGAATTGACATGTTTCAGGATACAGTCATCTTGTGTATTTATGTTCAAAGTTTGTTTATTGATTCCTAGTTTATTACCAAACAACATAACTTGCGATTTCGTAGGGTTTAATACTAACAGATGCTCATGAAGATAAATCTGCAACCTATTGAAATCATCTTGCAGATTTTCTTGAATCTGACTAACAGACTTGTGTTCAATATATAATATATTGTCATCAGCATTTAGATGATGTCAGACACCCTTCTGGCATAAGTTGTGTACAGATTGAACAATATAGGCCCTAATACAGACCCTTGAGGCGTCCCTGTTTTAATGGTCAAAAATCTTGATCTGAATTCGTTATTTAATGTCACCTGCTGTTGTCTTCCACTGTGGTAGCCATGGAACCAATTTTAAGGCCTTCTAGTCGAGGCAAACAGATCTTAATTTGTTAAGCAACATAACATGATTCAAAGTATTGAAAGCTTTAGACAGATCTATAAATATTGCCCCTACCATGAGGCCTCTGTCCATGGCCATTTGAATGTCAGACATCACTTTGACTAACACCGTGGAGGTGCTGTGCTAAGCCTTATAGCCTGATTGATATGTTATACAATTTATGATCTTCTAAGAAGAATTTTAACTGATACTACAATTTTCTCAAAAATCTTAGAGATCACAGGAAGCAAAGATATGGACCTATAATTACTCATATAATTTTTTGATCCATTCTTGTCAACTGTGACCACATTAGCCTGTTTCCAGGTTTGAGGGTAGGAGCCATATTTTATAGACATATTAAAACTATCTGCCAGTCAGGGGTGCTACCACAGGTGCACCCAATTTAAGTAAATAAGATGGGATGCCATCCAGGCCTTCAGCTTTTTTAGTATCAATTTTCAACAATTCCTTAAACACCTAATTTGAAGTTATACATTTAAAAGAAAACTAGACTTCATTACATCTTTTACCTCCTTGTTGGTTGATAGTTTCCATAGGGACGGGGGAGCTAAATCACCCTCTGCATGGGATCCCATATTAATATACCGTTTGTTGAACAGGCAAACATACAAAATGCACACAAGGATATGTGTTGCTCATGAATAAGGCAGAGTCCTGTAAACATAGAGGTTTGGGAATTTACCACCTCTGAAAAGGTAATGGATGCCCACAGCCTCAGTAATATGCAAAAGTTATTTATTGACATAAGATCAGAGTGTGGATCACCCCACAAAAAAAACCACATCCTGCCTGATGCATTTCGGACAGTATCTGTCATTTATCAAAGGCTAAGGAACAAAACTACATTAAACATTTAAATACATGTGGTCAGTTGACCTCATCATTTTCTGCAGACCAGATAGGTCAAACACTATTTAAAACTAAATAATCCCACAGCAGTGCAGAATCTCATAGTACTTAATAAAACATATATATAAATCATGAGTGCAACAGTTCTATGATCATAAACGATAAATATAAAAAAGATTAAAAAAGTATCATAGTGCCACACGTTGAAGTATGCCCATACCTTGAAATACGCTGACATGGATTTCTATTGATCATGCTTGGATACATGATTTTATATGTCTTGGATACATCATTAGATTTTAGGTGTCAGTTTTAACAGCTACAATGTATTTATTCTTTAATAGGGAGTAAGTTTGTGATTGTAGTAATTTGTTTTGATCTCATATAAAGCTATACTGTTATTGAGCTAAATGTGATACATCTAGGCTATTTTTTAATTTTTTTTTATTTTTGTGTGATTTTGGCTCTTGTCTGTTACTATACTTTATATATCATCCTAACCTGTTTCCCCTGCTTTGTTTCCTTCCTTTCTTTTTCCCTTCCCCCCATGCATACACTTATCCTTTTTTAATCTCCTTTATATTTATCCTTTGGGATCATAGAACTGTTGCATTCATGATATATATATATATATGTTTTATTATGTACTATGGTATTCTGCACTGCTGTGGGACTATCTAATTTCAAATAATGTTTGACCTATCTGGTCAGTAGAAAATGATGAGGTCACTTGACCACCTGACTGACCACATGTATTTAAATGTTCAATGTAGTTTTGTTCCTTAGCTTTTGATAAAGGACAGATACTATCCAAAATGTGACAGATGGAGCATGTTTTTTATGAGGGTGTTCCACACTCCGGCCTTATGTCAATAAATGAGAATACTACTGAGTCTGTGGGCGTCCATTATCTTTTTGAGGTGGCGAGTGCCAAAACCTCTACTTTTGCTGAACATGTCTGCTTCCATGCCATGTCTCTTGCCTTACAGTATTTTCTTAGATCCTTTGTATACCAAGGGGAGCTGTATTTGACACTTTTATAAGGAATAGGGCATGACTGTTACAAACCGTCAAAAATTAATTTTGAAAAAAATGCAAAGCATTATCTACATCAGGGATTAATACCACTCTATCCCGATTTCTGGTTTCTAAGTCTACCATAAAACTAATATAATCAAAGGACTTCAATGTTCTATAAGTTTTATCTTAGAATAAATGTTTTTGTTTTGTCTTTGTGCCTAATACAAAAAATAACTTGGTGATCACTGAAAGAATCTGGCAATGCACCATACAGTGAATAATTATTAAATCAAAAGAGTAGAGAAACGTGGTTCATTAGGATTAAGTCTGGTGGGGGATTTAATTAATTGAAATAGCCCTAAACTTGATGACAGTTCTAATGAGTTACTCGAGGAAGGTATCAACACTCATTCCATGTTTAAGGCCTCCAATAAAATAAACTCATTGTTGGACCTGAAATGGAACAGAAAATCAGAAAGTGCCAAAAAATGTTGATACTTTCCTCTAGGGAGGAGATAACAACCCATTTATATAATGGGTTTATATTATGGAGTTTTTATTTCCAGGGCTAACCTTTCCATACCCAGTGCATTTGCATTGCAATCAGTGTGTTTAATTTCCAAAGCCAATGGACCATAGTCCATAACTACCCTTCCCCTTTTCATATTGTCATGCCTCCATAACTTGTAGCCAGGGATAAAAGCATCTATGTCTGATATCTTCCTGCTTAGCCAGGTCTCAGTTATTATTAATACATCAGGCCTATGCTCTAAAACAGATTCCTATGTAGCATTCAACTTTGGGAACATACTTCTACCATTAAAATGGATGAAACTAATTCCCCTGCCTTTTATGATATCTACTCTATAAGATGCTTCTTGACCTGGCCCCAGATTTAGGTGAATATCACCTGATAAAATGAGGCTTAACAATATTAAACTTCTTAATTTTACCATTTGCCCACCTTGTTTCAAAAACAGTTTCTTTAATATAGGACTGACTTGTGGCCTGCAATTTATTTTATTTCCAATTTTGTTGAACTGGAAAGTGACAAAACTGATAATTTGCACATAATTGAACTCTGAGGCTGGCCAAATAGATGTAGTACTATCTTCATTATAGACTGAGTGATAATGGTCGAGGGGGGCCTACACACCACCAGATCAGGGAGTCTTAGACCCACCATCTGGTGGGGTACTAATTATCATGCACCTTAGTAAATGTTCCAGCTCTAGCCCAGTGATTAATGTTCAAGTCCACAAGTAGTGAAAATTAGTGGATCAAGGGCCCAGGGAATGGTGGGACCATTCATACAGCCACCACTTCCCAAGCCAACAAGCTGGCCAGGGTAGAGAAGATTGAGGTCTGAATTTGAGAAAGTGATCCTCCCTTAATCTTAACCACTTTTCTGAGGGACAAGAAATTACAAAATAGAATGCTCATGGCACCTCAGGGTTTCAGCCAGGTTTCTTCTGTGGTGAGCACTACAGTTATGGAGGGTCTCTGTGGTTGTCGGGATGCCTAGAGTTGTAGCAAAGCAGACATCATAATGGCTTTCATGGCCCAATTCAGCCTCAAGGGGGACTGGTCTCTGAGTGGTGTCCATGGGAGATTTGATGGTTCCTGAGGTGCAATCTGGGAGACATCCTGATGTTAAGGTAGTTGTGTAGGTGGTGCAGGGTTAATCATCTCATAGGGATTTCATGTAGGGAGTGCTGTCAGGACTGATGGACTGCTCAAGGTAACTGGGGATGGAGATCCACAATGTGGGTTCAGGACCAGCAAATTGACCATACCTCATTGCAGTGGATTTCAGCTTTCTATCTTTTTCTCCCCAGTACCTGTGCTGCTGTGTCCACTGTGAGTCATCATCAATGGAGGTGTGAGTACTGGTGTACCCATCTGCCACCTGGGGTGATAAGGTTTCTATTGATTGAGGATTGTTCTAAGAATTACTGGCACCATGGGGAACTACTGGGAAACTGTAACCATGCCAGTGCTTTGAAATAAAACCTTCTACAGGATATGAGGAGTCAGACTGATACTGAGTCTCATTCAAGTGCACCCGAGATGCACAGGCTATTAGTTTATTTTTTTATTTTATTTATTAAAGAATCAGAATTACAAATCTTTGAGCTAAGAGCTCATTTACAGAGGGTCCTCATCAATCAAAGGAGGGAAACAATTATATGAGTTAGGAATAGCAAATACAGGCATTGTTATAAACATATTAATAACACATTAACAAACTAATATAATACAAGAAACTGAGTATTAAAGACAGGGGCAAATTGTAAAGTACAGTCTTAACACAGAGTACAAAAGGAACAAAACACCGACAGTATAAATAAGGTGCTAACAGTTCAGTTAGGTGCTCACAAATAGCAGCTAAGATGCCTTGTCATTGGCAAGAGGATGCCAAGGTAGAAATATCTCAATGAATGTGTAGCAGGCAATAGGTAAGAAAGTGGGGAGGCTGATTCAGAAGAGTATGCATGGATATAGTCTAGTAAGGTGCACAGGAAATGTCCTGGGGGTTAGGTAGAGCAGTAGCAGTGTGTAGGTGGGGCAATGGAATTCCAAAATTTAGATTTGAGGTGACTAATGCTGGTGAGGCTTGTGATGGCTTGAAGGAGCTCATTTAGCCAGGTGAGTGTCCTGACTACAAAGTCATGACTCCCTAGGGCAGTTCTGAATGGCACTGCAAGCTTGTGTTTTGTAACACTTCTCGTAACATGTTTAGAAGGGGCAGGGCAGAACAAAGCTTGTAAAGAAGGTGGTGCTAGTCCAAGCAGGGCTTTCATCACCAGGAGGCAGGAGTCCAGTTGGATCCGGTCCTTGAGAGGAAACCATTTTGTTCTAATATACAGATTGCAAGTGTGCATAAGGTGATCAGCATCTAAGACAAGACTGTAGGCTTTGTTTAGGGTGGTGTCGACTCTGTGTAGGCTGGTGTCATAGGCTGCACAGTAGACCACAATTCCATAGACTAGGATTGGTAGGATTGTACCTTTGATTGCCTGATAACTGGCCTCTGAGGCGAGGCAGGACCAAAGCCTGTAGAGGGCCCCTAATTTCCTGTTTGTGGTGGTGGTAATACTATGAATATGTTCATGGAAGGCAAGGGACTCATCGATAGTGATCCCCAGGTACCTATAGAAGGACACTTGCTCAAGGTCAGAGTCAGAGCTGTCATTAATAGTGAAGGGTGAAGTAGTTATTCTCTTTTGACACCCAACTAAGAACATAGTCTTTGTTTGTTTTGCTGTTAAGCATGAATAGACTGTGCTTCAACCAGTCCTGCAGCATGTCAAAGATGTGCTGCAGGTGCCTGGTGAGAGTCTCTTGGCACGAATCCCACAGAAAGAGAACTGTGTCATCTGCGAAGAGCAGGATCCTAGCCAAAGGGCATACCTCTTGGAGATTGCTCACAAAGAGGCTGAACAACAGCAGGCCCAATATAGAGCTCTGTGGGAGCCCTATGGTGACTTCACAAGCCTGGGAGACCGTTACATTAATTTTTTCCCTCTTGAAGCATCCAGTTAGGTAGCTAGTGAACCACTTGACTGTGCCAGAGGACAGCCCCAGGCATCCTAACCTATGTAACAGCAGCTGATGATCCACAAGGTTGAAAGCCTTGGTAAGGTCTGTATAGATAGCTCCAACTAGCTGACCTTGGTCAAGTGCTTCATGCACTTAGCCAGTGAATTCAACTAAAGCAGTATTCATGCTCTGCATCTTGCAGAAGCCATGTTGCTGCAGGCAGAGGAGGTTGTATTTGTGCAGTTGGTCCATGAGTTGGTCAACTATAATTCTCACTTGTGTTTTGGAGAGTGGGGACAGTATGGAGATAGGTCTGTAAATAGGCACAGTTGCTTTATCACCTCCTTTTAGCACTGGAATTACCAAAGTGAATTTATAGGTAGAAGAGAAAGCGGACAAGTGGAGAGAGACAGATTAAACAGCTTTGTTTTTGGTATGATGACCTCAGATAGAGCAATGGCTCCCAGTTTCATATCGACACCATCGCTCCCCATCCTGGTTTTGCCCAGCACTCTAGGTAGGCATTTTTTTGTTTTCTGAGCAGTTACATGTTAGAAGTAGAAGTTAGGGCTTGTACTGGCATTGGGTCTGGAATTAGGAAAGGAGGTAGCCAGGACTCCAGTGGGGTACATAGCCAGTCTTGGGGAGGACTGAGCTGTAATCTTAGAATGCTGTGTTAAAGATATTTGCCATGGTATCATCATCTAGTATTACCTCACTATTATGCTGAAGCATGGTGGAGGTACCTGTCACCTGACCCTAGGAGGTTCTTTATTGAAGTCCAGAACTTCTTCCCATCACCCAAGCATTGAGCCTGCTGGTTTTTGTGGTACATGGCCTTGGCCTGTCAGATTTCCCATGTGCACCTGTTACAGGCTGCTTTGTACCATTCTAAATCTGAAGTTGCCTCCATCTCCTTGGCAAAGTGCCAGAGCTTATCTCACTGCCACGTAATACCAAGCAGTTGAGGGGAGATCCAATCCATATTACCCCCCTTTATCATTTTCTTTCAATTCGTAGTGAACTTGTCCGCTATTTGATGTAGTCCAGGCTCCAAGATATGAAAGTTTCCATTTTACTGATGCAAAAGCCCAACACCTGTTTGGTAGTTCCAGAGAAAAATATTTTTATTCTTTTAAATAAAAGCGAAGTAAACATAAGCACCCGCACAGCACATTCAAAGCGTCTTGTAGATAAAAAAATCAAAATTTATTACAGACCAGGATGCACACTACACAAACTGACTGGGGAGCCAGCAGTTGATTATCCCTTTCTATCTCTAAGCATTGGCAATTGGGAGCATTCAGCAGGGTTGATATTAGTGTCTGCATTAATTGAGTCATATTAGCTACCTCCACCCCACCCAGGAGGTTGACCAGCCTGAGGTTATTGGCTTACTCTGTTCTAAAGATCAATGACTTTTGAGAACAGATATTTTAGAGATCAGTCCTGCTCTCAAAGTCATACCTGTAAGCTGTCTCTGGACCCTTCTGTCTGTTAAATATGGCAATTGTGGCAGTCCACCTTTGTTCCTAGTGCCACCAGGTTATGGTTGGTCTGGGCAACTGCTACTTTCAAATCTGTCATGTCCTTTAGAACTGGTTTAATATTGCTGCAATGCATGCCATATTTGAGGGCACTATGTCTGGAATCACCATATCCAAAGGTCAGCTTCCAGTGGACAATTGAGCCAGGCAGGCAGTGAGGGTGAAATGCAACACAGCAGTATTGCACAAGAGGTGGGAAAGTGAAAGTAGAAGTGCTATCTTGTAAATCAGTCCCACAACCAAAATACAGTCTCCAGTGTCAAAATAAAATGCTCAGATGGTACTATCCGATGAGAACTTCTAGAGCCAGTCTAAATTACACCAAAAATACTGCTGGTGTTGCAAGGACATGAGGTGATTCTTCTTAGAGCAAACTATGCTATAGATTTAAGCTGCCATCTTGCCATCTTGCCATCCTACTGGTGGCTAGCCACAAAAAAAAATTGGTTTGCAGTTGTCTAAATCTGCATAGTACATGTTACAGACTGAATTTTTACTTTTAGAATTAAATAAAAAATTTAGCAATTGGAGATTAAAAAAAAAGAAAGACTTTCAGTGCTCTAGATCTCCAAGGAGAAATCATAAGGTATCCTCCAAGAATTTACGTCACTTATGGTTTCTACTTCTTTTTACTATTGAAAATGCTGGAAGAATTTGAAAAGTATTTATTTTACTACAGCGTGCCCCAAAAAAATGCTCACAAAATGCAACCACAGTATAGTGTGCCCTCAATTATTAGCTACCTCTGGCCTGACCGTCTGTTCCATTATTTCTCTGAGGAAAATATCCACCACCCTATCTGTCCACTATCTGTCAGTGCTTTCCACTGTACAGGCTGTATTTTTCTTATTATGTTCTCCTTTTACCATCCTCTCATGCCACTGGCAATGATGCAAGGCATTATGATCCTGATTCTTTGTTTCTTGTAACTGTCTTATTAAGAAATACTTTATAATACACTGCTGAGGTCTATGTTTTTACAATGCACTGCTGAGGACAATGTAACCTTTAAAAATGGCTGTGAGGATTTTAACAATATCATTGATGAAGAGATTATTGAAACTGCCAGGAGTGAAGAAAAGGAAGATTTCTCATTAGAAGCAAGGGTCAGTTTCTTTTTTATCAGTACTATAACTCCTTGTCTCTTGACATGCCCCCATCCAGACTGGTTCCCGTGCCCCATCACCTGGTTTCCCTATGATTTATCATTATGTTCCATTATCCTCTGCCACAGAACCTGGACAAGCCCAGTCACCAGTGTGGGGCCTGCAGGGGAGCAGGCCATAATACAGTCATGGTTGGGGGGGTTCTATCATTGTCCCTGGGCCCACAGCACATGCAGTAATGCATTGTGGAAGCTCCACCTCTATGAATAATGCCCAAGCATCAAGTGGGTTAGATCCCTTCCCGTATATCCTGCTGTACTGCTACACAGATTCTTCTAGTTTGCAGGTGCTTAGTGTAATACATTTACCCCCTTCCCAAGGGTGGAGGGCTGTGCAAAATAATACTTAATCCTCTCTCCACTGACCTGTCTGGGAGTGACCTGCATCCATTCCAAAACCCAGGTTGCTGGTCTGGTAGGTGGTGGGCTGGCCTGCAAGAGTCAATTTTAACATTGTTCTGCTTTTCTGAGTAAAATGCAAAATGAATGGAAATAGTCATCTCTCCTCTTGACTACTGCTGGTCTTCCATGGCTGTCAGTGGACTCAAAAAAGTCACTAATTTAGCAGGCTCTAGTCCTCCTGGTAACCCCCTTCATTCTTCCAGATTGCTAGGTATGATTATTAGCTCTTTAAGAACTGCAATTACCTGAAACCTGACAGTGCAAGGTGGGGACCCCACCAAAGACTCAGTGTGTGAGTCATCATCACCACCGCATTGGTAGGGTTTCCAACCAGTGTGCATTTTGTGATCGGGGGATCAGGGGGTGAAGTGCTGTTAACTCTCTAGCTCCCAGTGTTCTGAGTTTGTGTCTCCATGACAGTGTTGATGAGCCTCACATTATTAAGGTCACTATCCCTCATTTTCCTACATTTTGAGTATCAGTGTCCAACAGTTCAATGACAAAATGTTAAGATCAAGATTGAGTTTTCTGTGGTTTGTTGCCACAGACAACTGCAGAAGTTGTGCCCTCCCCCCACAGAATTTGGGGCTGACCACAGAAGTTGCGGCCAACCTCCAAAAGTTGTGTCTGACAATTAAAGCCCTCCTATGCTGAGCCGCACTACCTGAGGGAAAATTAAATTTTAAAAAAAGCCCATCCTGGGAACTGACCCTCTCCAAGTGAGAGAATGTAATTAAAAGCACCTCCTGTGCTGAATCCCCTCTGAGCAAGAATTTCAAATTAATTAAAGGACTCCTCAGCTGAGCCCTGCTATCTATGGAAAAAGTAATAACATTGCATCCCTCCTGGACTGATTCCCACTACCTGCAGAAAAATAAAAAATAGTCTAATCCTGGGTAATCAGCCTGCTCTGAGTAGGAGAATGCAATGTAAAGCCTCTCCTGGGCTGAGCCCTGATGGTGCAAGAATTGCAGATAAATTGAAGACCTCATGGGATAAGCCCTAGTACTTGCAGGAAATGTAAAGTCATTGCAGCCCTACTGGACTGGGCCTGCTACCTGTGGGAAAATTAAATTAAAAAAAAAGCCCACCCTCGGCACAGATCTGCTCCGAATGGGAGAATGCAATAATTAAGAGCTCCTGCTGGGATGATCTCTGCTCAGAGCAGAAATTTCAAATAAATCAAAGCCCTCCTTTGCTGAAACCCACTACCTGAGGGAAAAATAAATTAATGCCTTTCCTGTGCTAAGTGGCATGAGCCCTGTTGAAACTATCATCTTGATAATCAGTCCCCCCTCCCAATTTTGAGACTGGGGTGATGAGTCTCCAGGGTCATCTATGGTCACGTCTAGTCATTTTTTTTTTATTAAACCAGAAAAGCAGAAAACCATCCATCAATGTCTTCTGTAGCCATCCCTGCCCACACCCGCACCCACACACGCACCCACATCACTCTTACTCCTGACTCAGCACCAACCACCCACACTCCCCAGACATCCCTCACTCACCTAAAAGAAAGTCCACTACTGAAAACTCTTCAACGTCAGCTGGGTACTTTGGAAACAAGGTAAGTAGGGTCAATGTAGTTTAAATGTATTTTGAACTTTTACTCATAACTTGGTCATTTTTTTATATTTTTTCAACGTGTTCAACATGGACTTTTTGGGAACCCCACCTCATAAACATGGTAGGTGACATTTTTCAGATCTAGCCCAAAAGGTGATTCTGCAGTCAATCTGCAAAATCCCCTTTCAGGCAGGATTTGAACAATTTCACCTACCAGGTCCATGAAGTGGTCTTGTAAAAAGACAATGTTGAAGATTTTGGGTAAAAATCTTAAAAAGCTACAAAGTTATGTAGGTACATTGACATTTTCCAGTGTTCACTCATAACTGGTAATTTTCAATATTTTGACCCTACATTTTCAACATAGCCATTTTCTCACACCATCTCATAAACATTTCAGGTGACATTTTTCAAATCCTGGCCAAAATGTGTTTTTGCATTTGTGGCACAAAATGATGTTTTGGACATTATTTTATAAATGAATCTTGTCATGTTCAGAAGTGGGTCATAAAAAGACTATGGAGTATAGTGGACCCTTGTTACGCATGGAAACCAGAGGTTCTTGAAATGTTGTTCTGCTGCAGTTCAAAGGGTCATGGAACATGATTATACCCTACTGCAGCAGAACATTTTGAAAACCTCTAGAGGGTCCACATGTTTACTACACAGACTGCACATTGCTTACCTTAGTGGCAGAAACAGATGGATACAGACTCCCATAGCGACAGTAGAATCAGTAGCATCAGAACCTTACAAGATGCAGGATCAACCAGATAATAAGAAATGCAGGATCAGCTAGATATTTAGATTTAGAAAAAAATGTAAAATAAAACAAATGATCCCCTACTCCACAGTTATCTCGCTTAGCAAGTGTTATGGCTGCAATGTTTTTTTTTTAACCCTGCCAAATATTCCTGCCAGCCAATTGGAAATTGCACAAGTGTAGCCATGCCTCTTCCTTAGCAACCATTCAGCAACCCTGGAACCGGCCCTTACCATAGAACAGCCCAAAGCACACAGAAAGTAAAAGGCTGTTAAAAAAGAACTGTAAATGGTTTTCAGGGGCACTATACACTATTTAAAATAGTGGATGGGCATCCTCATGCACAACCAGCCTTTTTGTGCCATCTTGAAGTTCTGATAACATCAGACCTCTAGAGCTTCACTCTCGAGGGCTGATATCATCATAACCCCTCTGTGGCACAACAGGCTGGTTGTGCATGGATGCCCATCCACTATTCTATATATGTTAAAGATTTGGGGATGAAATTCAAGACAAAATTGTTATGAAGAAATGTTGTGTGCAGGGTCATCGGTTGGCCCAGCGAGTAGCATGTTGTGTTCCTGGCCCACTGACTCAAGTTTGGGGATGAGCTTGGGGATCCAGCTGTGCAGCACAAGGATATTGGCCAGCAGTGTTGTGCACAACTGCTCCTAGCCTGGAAAGGTATTGCACATTGTTCTGCTGCACTAGTTGCACATTGTGATGTGCCAGGGAGGCTTCCCTTACAAGGGGTTGATGTGCATGTCAAGGCTTGATGGGGCCTTATACTGCACTGGGAGTAGAGTGTATGAAGTTTCTGAAATTCACTCTGTGATAAAAAAAAACCCTGTGAATTATGTAAAGTCATAAAGCTAAGCATTGCAATTTACATTGCTATTCACCAGGCATATCTGCCAAGGCACGGGGTCAAAATCTTATGCGACAGAATGTCGTGCTGCACAATCGACAGCGATTACTTTGGTTTCAGGGTTTCTTGTGGGGCTCTGCCCCACACCCTCGCTACAGAGGCTGTGCCCCAGGACCCCCACTAAAGATTCTAACACCAGGGCTCCAATTCGGAGTGCTCACAGGTCTGGGTTTTGCCATAATGCCGTACGCTATTAAGCGTACGACATTATGACCCGGTGCGATCTGCCAAATTTGCATGGTGAATAGCCAATTTGCTCAGTGAAAAGCAATATAAATTGCATGCTGTGTCCTCTTTCCAACCCCAAAACAATAACAACCACCCCTCCCCTACCCAAAAAGGATAAAACCACCATGATACCCCCTCCTGTCACCAGCTGACATCATCCTTTCTCCTCCCAGTTCTCTGATGAAATGCTGCTCCACTGGACTGAGGTTGCAAAAGTAATACCTTACCTGCACACCAAACACACTCTACTCATTTCCTTCCACCTGCATCCCACTGGCTGTTTATCCACCCGAATCTAATTCACTACCCCCCGTCCCTACCACCCTCCTGCCCTCTTCCCAGTAATAACAAATCAACCTGGAATAAAGAAAACAGTTCCCAAGTGCAGAGAATCTGCTCTGTTTAGTGTACAGGAATAAATGAATGGAGATGTCTTGGCTCCTAGTAATATCTGATTGGCTGAATTTTCAGCCAATTAGATTTTACTAGGAGCGAAGACCTCAGTACTTATTCATTCTGGCCATTTGGAGATTGACACTGAACAGAGCAGACTATCCAAACTGGGGAATCATTTTCCTTGTTCCAGGTTGATTTTGTGGGTGCTAGTTGTGGGAGATGGGAGTTGGGATAGGGTGGGGGTCAAGTTACTAGGTCTGTGCAGATTAATAGATAGTAGGACTCATGCGGTGGGAGGCAGGGGGAATGTGTTTTGTGCACAGGTTGGGGGAAGGGATTACTTTTGCAAGCACATCAATGGAGCAGAATTTCACAAGGGCAGAGAGAGGAGGGTGCCAGTGGATGGGTAGGAGAAGGGTGTCATTGTTTTAGTTGTTTTTGTGTGGGAGAAGGGGTGGATTTTACATCACGGTGAGTATGGGAAAGTTTTGTTTACGTTTTTTAGAAAATAAATCTGTTTGCGAAGTCGGTACATCTGCTGTGGAATTTGCTAATTATGTGAATCCTAAATTTCCATGGGTTCATACCAGCATCATCAGCAGACTAAAAAGTCACATCTCTAAACAGAAGAAGTTGCTTGGTATGGAGGCCTATGCACTGGCACAGTGGTAGCATTACCACTCATGATATTGACAAGCCAGGTTTAGGAAAAAGCCTGGGTCATCAGAGGACTTGTCAGGAAAGGAGGACTGAGAATCTGACAGGACTCTCTCCTTCCCTGAGGAGAGAGAGAGGTGAATGAGGATACGATTTCACTATCACAAAAAGAAGTGCAATTCTATTCTCTGTTATACAGGTGTGGTAGTGCCTGTACAGTAGGGTTGAGTAAGCACATTAATGTTAAACCCCAATTTTTGTACCTTAATAACTTTGCCCCATTCAACAGATTTACATTAAATTTGGAAAGCACTGACATAGTGCCACCTCTCTGAATCCTGAAAATGTTGAGGCAATCAGTTCACTAGGGGCAAAGTTACAGAGAGGCAAAAAAAAAATCATCAAAATTAAGATCTTTATTTACTCAATCATAACTACCAAACTAGGAGGGTTTGAAACCTAAAACTTGCAGGTTTGATGGCATTTGTTCCAAAGTGTGTGCTTTTTGTGATTTTTTATTTCCCAAAGTTAAGCAGTTTTTAAATAATTTAAGAAAAACCATTCCATTTGTGAGCATGCACAATTTAAAAAAAATCAACATTCTAAAGATAACTAACTTTTTATGACAGTGTGAATTTGTGTTGTCTTATAAGGAGACCTTTCGTTTGCCAGCTGATAGGGCCAGCACCCTGCTGATAAATGCCATCCCTGCTGTTTTCATTCAGCAGGGATGGGGCTATGTATCAGAGTGTAGCCCTGTCTCTGCTGATTGTGCTGTGTGTGTGCTTGTGTGGCTATGTTCACCATTAGCCATCCACATAAGCGGCTTTATTTATTTTAAATGGACATCGGGGTGCCCAATCCCCAGTGACAGTTTAGTTAACAATATAGTCTGGCACTGGCATGCCCACCCCTGATGTTGGTTTGTTCCACCTTCTATCCATAATATCCCCCACCAATGCCTGTAATTAATACTTGTGGACACTGAGGGGCATGATCACTAGTGCTGGATGTACCTTCCCCCTGCCCTGCATTATATCCCCACCCACAAATACCATAATGTATACTGTCTGAAACCAGGATGCCCAATCCCCAGTGTTGAACTGGACAACCTACCTCCCTGCTGTCCCAACAGTCTGGGACACAGGGGTGCCCACTCCTGGTGTCACCAAGTATGATGCTAACACTGTTGTGCCCAATCCCCAGTGTCCGAGGTGCTGTAAAAGTAAAACTATCATGTGATGTTGGGAATTTTTTGCCTGAAAAAAATAATTTAATAATTTTCAGGTATCTTTTTCACCAAATTTTCAACATAGACTTTTTGGGTCTCCACCTCATGAACACTTGTGGTGAGGTTATGTTACTCAGGCCCGGAAGGTGATTTCACAGTCATTGCATGAAACCACTTTTTTGGCTGGATATACAGTACATTTTGTCCAATATGATATTAAATGACACCTGTTGTGTTCACAAGGGGGATCATAAAAAGGTTCTGTTGAAATTCTGGGGTCAGAATGTAACAACAGCAAAACAAATTATAAAGTAACATTGTTGCAGGGGTGTCCTTTGGCCTGCTAGAAACTACTGTACATTGCATTCACATTCCAGTGGCCTGAGTTCAGGTGTGAGCTCAGCAAATCAGTTTAATGGGCCAAGGCTGGCAGGGAAGGTGCTGCAGTGTGCAGCACAAGCACCAGCCTATGGAGGGACAGAGCTGTGTTTTGTTGCACACACAATACATTGTGGTGGGCTGAGAAGCCTTCTCTCACAAGGTATTGATATGCATGTTGAGGCTTGATGGGCTCATGCACTGGGTCAGAACTGTCTCCTGTATTGCATTTTTATTTCATTTTGTGCAGGTCCCAGGGGCTAGCCCTCAACTCACCTCCAAGTCCGAGCACACGTTCATTCCCTGAGTACTCAGATATGCTGCCAGCCATGGAGGTGAGTAGAGGTTTTTGCCAGAGGCCCAATCAGGATACAGGGGAGAGTGGGGTGGGTGATCCACTAGACACCAGGGACAGGGAGGGGATTTTTTATTTTTTTTACAAATATATGAGGTCGGGGCTCAGGGTGACTGGGGCAGGAGGGATGGTTCTTGATTTAAATTCAGCCAGCGATCATCTGAGGGGGACCACTAGACACAAGGGACATGGGAGGAGATTTTTTTTTGGAAAGATTGGGGTCCAGTGGTGAAATTAAGAAATTTCGCCTGTGGGTGATGAAATTTTGTCTGTGAGTGGCAAATTTTGCTGCTTCATGGGTGAAATTTCCACGGTAAAATATTTCACAAAATGCGCAAATGTTGCAGAATATTTATCACACAAAATTTTCCAATATCACACAACACTAGCCACGAGCCCAAAGGGCAAGCAGCTTTATTGCTCCAAATTAGCCCTTGGGATGGGTATACTCCGAAGTTTTCCACCCTTACCCATTGTTTGTTAAATATAATATATTAGGATGGTTATTATTATGGAGATCGCATTTGTGATTGTGTTATGGCACCTGATGGTCTCTTGCAGTAAGGAAGGAATGGTGCATAGTGAGTGCAGGTAGGAGTTTGGTGGATTTCTGGGATTAGAATGGTTTTGTATAAGTTTATTTTTTTTCCAGGTTCTTTTGCACCTTGTTAATTGGTTTGACTTACTTCCTAAGTCTGTGTTAATTGTAATATCAGTGATGTCCCATAGGATTTAATATAGTGCAGGTGTATACTTTTTATTAGTGTAGGTATATACTTTTAATTGTTTGATCTGTGTAGGTTTATAGTTTTAATAGTGCAGGTATATAGCTGTAATTCTTCAATTAGTGCAGGTTTATACTCTGAAATGAAAGATCAGTCACATGAATACAGGAAAAAAAAAAGAATGGCCTTTTCTACGGAGAGAAGGTCCCCTCCATGTATTTTATATATATATCTATATCTATATCTATATCTATATCTATATCTATATCATCTATATCTATATCTATATCTATATCTATATCTATATCTATATCTATATCTATATCTATATCTATATCTCTGTCTCTCTGTCTGTCTATCTGTCTGTCTATCTAATCTATCTATCTATCTATCTATCTATCTATCTATCTATCTATCTAGTTATATACAGTATTTTATAGTGGTGCAGTAGCACCACTATAGTTAGGGTTGATCAGGGCTTTCTATGTTAAACCCCAAATTTTGCACTTTAATAACTTTGCAACAGTTCAACAGATTTGCACAAAATGTTGTATGCATGGTCTTGTTGGGTAGATCTCTTGATGTGCCAAGCTTCTTTTTGGTCAAATGTGCAGATTACAAGATGCTCATAGTGAAAAATGTAAAATATTTGTTGCTGGGCTTTTTGTTTTGCCATTGTGTATCTCCCAGACCGATTGGTATTTTGGTCTGAAATTTTAAGGGTAGAAAGGGCTTGCTTCAGAAAGATTTCCATTGGTGGTTTGCTGAAAAAAAATATTAATCCATTCCAAAGTTATTACATTTTAAAATTTCAGGTTCTGAGCATACTTGGTCAGCATAAAAAAATAGATGTATGAAGGTTTTGTATGGAAATCCTTTTTCATGAGGGAAAGAATCTTTTTTCATTTGCTGCCATCTTGTTTTGCATTTTTCCCTAAAAATCAAAATCTGAGAAGTCACAAAAGTGATATTCTGGAGAGCTATCAACACATGTAGCTTATTAATCGGGACACCCCCCCCCCAACTGTATCTGCACTTGACTGCTGCAGAAATGCCCTTGAACTATTTTTTTAGATTATAAATCTTTTTTTTTTGTGACTCGTGATATGAAAAAATATTTTTTTCATATCACGAGTCATGAAAAAGGATTCTTTTTCATTATGGGAAAATTATTTCCCTGGTATCTAGTGGTACCCCCAACCTCTGATCACTATCCCTTTCTTACTTTTGTTTCCCTGGTGTCTAGTGGCACCCACACCCTCTGATCCACATCCGCTTCACTGATTTTTATATTTCCCTGGTGCTTAATGGCACCTTCCACCCTCCGATTGGCATCCCCATAAATTAGTATTGTTTTCTGGTATTTAATGGCACCCCGCCACACTCCAATCACTGTCCCAATTCATTATCTCCCTTTCCCTGATGTCTAGTGGTACCCCCCCGCTCTCAGATGGCTCTCCCAGTCTGAAATTAAGAAAACAGTCCCATGATTTTATTTACCTGTAAAAGAAAATGATCCTTGCTGATCTGAACCCCACCCCCACCTCCCACTCAGCACCCACCACCCCATACCTCTGCACCTCCCACACACCCTCAATCACCTGAATAGGTGCCAGGTTGCTGATCCACTGTCTTATGGAAGACATGTCTTGTTGATGAATCCGCTGACTGAATATAAGAAACAAAGGTAACTATGGCTCAATGTATTTCAATGGGGTTTTAAAGTTGGATGCATAACTTAGCCATATTTGCATATTTTGACCCAACATTTTCAACATTGCCTTTTTGGGACCCCACCTCATGAACAATGTCAGTAGGATTGCACAGGTCAGTCTTGAAAGGCAATTTCACAGTTGCTTAGTGAAATCACCTTTCATGCAAGATGTGACATTTTTTACTGCCCTTATGCATGAGGTGGGGTCATAAAAAGGCTATGTTGAAAATTTAGTGTCAAAATATGTAAAAATGGCAAAGTTGTGCACATGCATTGAAATTTTTCTATGCTCGCTCATAACTCTGGTAATTTAAAATATTTTGACCCCAAATTTTCAACATAGTTATATTTTTGCAACACCTCAAGAATGAGACAGCTGACATTTTTCAAATCCAGACCAAACTGTGTTTTGTATCTGTGGCATGGAATGACGTTGCAGTGGCACAGAATCACATTTTGGCTGGAATTCTGAAATATTCAGTACTGGGTTCATGAGGTAGGGTAAAAAGAAGGCTATGGTGACAATTTGGTTGTGATTTTATATGTATCTATGGGGGATGGGTGACAGGGCCCTTTGAGCCCTACGCTCACACAGGCAAAAAGGATATGATTGCACTACCTCAAAAAGTATGGAAGGATGGGAGTGCCGGTCACAGAGGGCCCTACGCTCCTACAGGCAAATGAGAATGCAATTATACTATCTAAAAAAGTAAGGAAATTCACTGTAAAAACTTTTTTGATGCCCTAGTTAGGGTTAAAGCAACAACAATATGGAAACCGGGCATTAAGGTTTCCAATCTTAACACCACACTCCTACCTTGCTGGCAGAAATACACATGGGGTGTGCCAACCTAATGCTCACTCTATTCTCATATACTGTACACATCTCAACTTATTTACGGATGGAATGGGGTGAGCATTAGGGTTGACAACTCCACGGCACACCCCAGCTTATTGCTGCCTACATGGTAGGGGTGGGGTGTTAGGATTAGAAACCCTAATGCCACAGTTCCCTACTTTTGTCACTTTAACCCTAACTAGTGCATTAACAAAGCTTTTTGCAATGAATATACTATATATATTCATACAATAGGGGTGAACTGATATGCCCCTATGTAAATAGTTGTATTCTCATCGCATACTGATATCAGCATGCTGACGTGCACACAGTGAGAAAAGCTATCAGATATCTTTACTGTGTACACATCATCAGAAAATATCAGTACCCTCTCTACATCAGACGTCTGAGCAGCCAAATGCCCGAAAAGCATGGCAACAGAAAAAAACACAGGTACCACATACATTCTTTAAAACAAACCATACCAAAAAGAGCCCCTATTGTATAAAAGGGATACATGATAAGCAGTCATTCGATAGTGGATATATGAACACTCGTGCCAAGTGAGCTTGGCATTTAATCACGCGAAGCGGAGCCACTCATGATAACCTGAAGCTCACTTGCCACTCATACTGATATATCCACTATTGAATGACTGCCCATCACGTATGAATATATATATATATATATATATAAAAAATAATGGATGGGTAGGTAGTTATAACGAGGATTTTACACACCCCGAGGGTGAAGCTCGATGGGTTTATTAAGGCATCCCACCCCGAGGGTGTGTGCAAAATACGTAGTTTTATTACATTTATTTATATTATTTTATAATTGCTTGGGGTCATTTTTTCACCACAGCAATTATACAAAATAAGTGGATTGATGTATGGAGTAAAGCCACAGACCATTGCAGTTTTAGCATGGTCCATAGCAGCTGGTTTGTAAACTGAAGCAGCTTTTTTTTCTAACTTGCTTCCGATTAGGTAGTAGTTTTTTTTGTGTGTCCACTAGCATTTTTAGTTAAAATAAAAAAGAACATACTGCCGACTTCTGTCAGGGAAGTTTCCAGCGCTGAAGGCCGGGGACAGACGGTGCAGAGAACAGGAAGTTTGTGGCCAGTGCATAGCTGAAGTAGGGAAATCATACATGTTTTCATTATAACCAGCTGGTTATAATGACAGAACTATAATCCAGTTTCCCTATGGGAAAAAATGGTAACCAGTTATTATATATATATATATATATATATAGTCTGTCTATCTATCTATCAATCTAGTTACCTATTGTGGCTCCAGTCAGGATGCAGTGTGCTGCAGTATATCACAAAATGCTGCAGTATGCTGCAGGGAATAATATAATTCAGTGGCAATTAAATCTTCTTTTATTGCAGTATAGTATTTCATTACATGTCATTTACTGCAAGTCACTGCATTGCATTGTGGCTGACTCTGTACTGATATATATTGCAAAAGAACAGTGTTAATGCACCAGTTAGGGTTCAACTTAATGTCACAAAAATAGGGAAATGTGCTGTTAGTGTTTTCAACTTTAACTCCCCCTCCCCCAAGAAGCAAAAGAACATGACCACGCAAGCAACCACAGATAGCCATCATGAAGTAAAAAAAAAAAAACAACATACTGATGTTTCCAGATGGCACACAGGTACTAGCACTGATGTGATACTTTTGTGGATTTGTATCTGTGGCATGCACACTGCAAGACATACACACTTGCTTGTGGCTGCAGATAGGAATCCACAATACTCAAATCACAACACTGCATTTGTGTGCAGAAGCACAAGCCCCTGCAGCCACAGATCCAAATCCCTGCTACCCAGATTACAAGAGTTCTTTTCTCTGTAGAAGTGCAGACCACTATGGGGCCAATACTTCTGTAGCCTCCGATATTCTTGCACACTGTAAAATATACACACACACACATACTTGATGGGCTTGTGCATCTGTAGCCACAAGTGTAAGACATACATTCTGACCTCTGGTCGCAGAAGCACAGGTGCCCCAAAATCCATGATACCAAAATTGCAACAGTTGCAACAATCGATCCAGAAGCAAATGATTTGATACCTTTTAATGGACCAACATAGATGTAACAACAAGAACAAAGTGCTCTAGCTTTCGGACCAACCAGTCCTTCTTCAGAAGCTCATGGCAGTTGTTTAGAAAATACAATACTTATAACAGCTAGATAATGCAGAGAAAAACAGAAAAAAACCCATTGGTTTAAAATACTCATTTAAAAAAAAAAAAAAAAAACAGAAGATGATGTCAGAGAAGTTAAACAGTACAATACTGCCCTCAGTCCAAATGAACCTTGGGTTAAGATGTGCTTGGTGCAACAAACATAAAGAATCCTACTACACATAAATTTAATTGACATAAGATAACTGCTGAAGCAGATAACTCCAAATCAAGCCATGAGTGTCACAGTCAGTATAAGGATGTGATTACTGAAAGGCAACCCCACCCAGCTTAAAGACAAACTAAGATAGTTATAGGGCTCATGAAATTACAATGTATGCATTAAAGACAAGAATACCAGTAAAGTTGTCTAAAAACGTCAGTGCACACTGTGTGATGTGTAAAACCTAGCTAGACATGTCACCCAGCTGTATTCTCAAGCCAAATAAAAGGCCCAAGAAATTACAAAACCGCAGGACTATATAAATGATAATATAAATATAAATTGATAATATTAGTGTTAAACAAAACTCTAGTAGAGGAACCTCAAAGAATTCAGACCATGCATCCTGATATGTACTGATGTCAATATATACTGAGAATGTAGCAACTACATGTACCACAAGTGTCTAGGGAATCTGAAAAAGAGATAAAAAAGTAATTTATCTCCTCCTGCTCATACAAACAGTACAACCTAACCCACCCCACATCACAATAATGTGGGTGGGGGAGATACATAGCTTAAACGAGATGTTGTCTCTCTCTCTCCTCCTTTCTCTCTCTCTCTCTGTCCCCCACAGACACACACACACACACACACACACACACACACACACATACACACTCTCAATCTCTCTCCTAGTGAACCTATATTAACTTCAGTCACTGTAATTGTTCCCCAAAGGAATACAACTTGTAATGAAATTCTGAGTAAATTACTACAAAATTAGCCTAATGTAAAAGATATGTGCAGGACCCCAAGCAAATGAGATCACACATCCCAATATGTACAGAGTTACAAAATTATATATAACAGTATAAGATAACACTCCTGTATGTACACTAGCAGGCTGGGTAAACTGAATATGGTGCAATGGAATCAATCCCCCCCCCCCACACAGGCAAAGATAAAAAGTAAGGAGAAATTTGTTG
This sequence comes from Neoceratodus forsteri, assembly GCA_016271365.2. Taxonomy (NCBI): domain Eukaryota; kingdom Metazoa; phylum Chordata; order Ceratodontiformes; family Ceratodontidae; genus Neoceratodus; species Neoceratodus forsteri. The sequence continues at coordinate 484,324,904 of CM057459.1, read as the reverse complement.
TGAGTGAAATGAAAATAGTAACACATTATACCTCCATATAGCTAAATAGAGACTTACCTCAATGTGACAGCAAGCCCCACATCTATTATGATTTTACCCCCTCAAGTGGGCGTAACAAAAAACTAGACGATTATATTAATTGTTTCAGCCAACAAGTCAGTGGTCAGATCCTTACCAGGCAAAAACAAACCCATTATAACCTCTCTCCACTGGAACGGAGAGCTATAGGGACACTGAAATCAAACCACAACATTGTCATCAAAAAGCTGATAAAGGTTCTGCAGTGGTGATTTTAAACAGAGAAGACTATATTACTGAAGCTAATAGACAGCTAACAGATCTTACATACTACAGAGAACTGGAGAGTGACCCCACTACAAGATATAAAGATGAACTATGTGACTTAACTAAAACTTTTCCTGACCATGCCCGAAAGAAACTAGCTCACCTCATTCCTGCTGAACCAAAGCCAGGGACATTCTACATGCTGCCTAAAATACATAAACCTGGCAATCCAGGGAGACCCATAGTCTCTGGTAATGGTACCTTGACTGAGGGGATCTCAGGGTTTGTAGAGACCATTTTGAAACCGCTGGTTATGGAAAGAGACAGTTATATCCAGGACACTACGCACTTGTTGCGTGTACTTTCTGGTTATAAGGATTTACCACCTGATACCATTTTAGTGACAATGGATGTAACATCCCTCTACACTAATATTCCACACACAGATGGCATTGCAGCATGCCTTAAATACATACGTGAGAAAGGACCTGACCAAAACATCAACCCTGGAGTGGTGGGGGAACTTATGAATTCATTTTGACACATAACAACTTCAGCTTCAATGGTAAACATTATGTTCAAACTATGGGAACAGCAATGGCACCAAATGGCTCCACAGTATGCTAACCTCTTTATGGCTGACTTGGAGGAGGATTTTGTAAGGCAGTATCCCACAAACCACTGGCTTATTTCCGTTACATTGATGATTTGTTTATCATCTGGACGGAAGGCACAGATGCACTCAAAGATTTTCATCACAAACTTAACAATCTCCACCCTACTATAAAGCTTACCTTGGAGTACTCTACCACCAAGGTTAACTTTCTGGACACCACAGTCATCATTAAGGATGGAACCTTACATACATGTATTTACAGGAAGCCAACAGACAGACAGAGATACCTGCACAGGAAAAGTAACCACCCTAATCATACAAAAAAATCTGTCATATACAGTCAAGCACTTCGTTGTCAACGTATTTGTTCAAATGAGGATGACAGAGATACACATTTGGCTATGTTGAAAACACCTTTATGGAGCAGGACACTCTTCCAGGGAAATTGACAGGATAACAGAACGGGCAACGCAAGTACCAAGACAACAACTACTTCAATATAAAGAAAAGACAGCTACAGAAAGAATACCTTGGTAGTCACATATCATCCAGACCTTGAACGCTCATGAAGATTATTAAAGATCTCCACCCAATATTTAGTGAGGATGACACTTTAATTGTATTTTAAGGAACTCCCACTACTATCTTTTAAACAACCGCCAAATTTATCCAGCCTAATTATTAGGAGCAAACTTTCACTGAACAGAATACCATGTCACACAATGGCACACGACTCTGCAATCAACGCCTCTGCAAGACTTGTGGGCTAATTTCTACCTCCGACTGTGTGGTTACATCACAAAACAGACAATTCCAGGTGCATGGAGTTATACATGCATGTCACACATGTTGTTTATTTCATTCAGTGCAAGAGATGTCCACAAACAGGTTATGTAGGAGAGACACGCCAACAGCTCCGCACTAGGATGAAACTCACACAGGCATACTATTACAGCAAGGAAGACTGAAAAACCAGTGGGGCATCACTTCTCCCAGCCTGACCACTCAGTCTCAGATATGTCAGTAATGGTCTTAAAGGAAATCTCAAAACACACAACAGAGACGAGCTTTTGAGATTAAACTTATTTTACATCTCAATATGGTAGCAGATGGGATGAACTTGGATATTGGCTTTATGGGACACTACAGAAATTAACATCCACAGACCTTTTCTTCTTCAAGCTGACATATTATAGGACTTCAGCATGTGAGATGTGATGCGTGTGTATGTATGTGTGTGGTATATGCTGTGAGGTATGTGATATAATAGATGTGGGGCTTGCTGTCACATTGAGGTAAGTCTCTATTTAGCTATATGGAGGTATAATTGTTACTTATTTATATTTCACACACAACAAATTTCTCCTTACTTTTTATCTTTGCCTGTGTGGGGATTGATTCCATTGTACCATATTCAGTTTACCCAGCCTGCTAGTGTACATACAGGAGTGTTATCTTATACTGTTATATATAATTTTTGTAACTCTGTACATATTGGGATGTGTGATCTCATTTGCTTGGGGGTCCTGCACATATCTTTTTACATTAGGCTAATATTGTAGTAATTTACTCAGAATTTCATTACAAGTTGTATTCCTTTGGGGAACAATTACAGTGACTGAAGTTAATATAGGTTCACTAGAGAGAGATTGAGAGTGTAGGTGTGTGTGTGTGTGTGTGTGTGTGTGTGTGTGTGTGTGTCTGTGGGGGACAGAGAGAGAGAGAGAAAGGAGGGGAGAGAGAGAGGAACACTTCTCGTTTAGCTATGTATCCTCCCACCCACATTGTTGTGATGTGGGGTGGGTTGGGTTGTACTGTTTGTATGAGCAGGAGGAGATAAATTACTTTTTATCTCTTTTCAGATTCCCTAGACACTTGTGGTACATGTAGTTCTACATTCTCAGTATATATTGACATCAGTACATATCAGGATGCATGGTCTGAATTCTTTGAGGTTCCTCTACTAGAGTTTTTGTTTGAACACTAATATTATCAATTTATATTTATATTATCATTTATATAGTCCCGTGTTTTGTAATTTCTTGGGCCTTTTATTTAGCTTGAGAATACAGCTGGGTGACATGTCTAGCTAGGTTTTACACATCACACAGTGTGCACTGATGTTTTTAGACAACTTTACTGGTATTCTTGTCTTTAATGCATACATTGTAATTTCATGAGCCCTATAACTATCTTAGTTTGTCTTTAAGCTGGGTGGGGTTGCCTTTCAGTAATCACATCCTTATACTGACTGTGACACTCATGGCTTGATTTGGAGTTATCTGCTTCAGCAGTGTTATCTTATGTCAATTAAATTTATGTGTAGTAGGATTCTTTATGTTTGTTGCACCAAGCACATCTTAACCCAAGGTTCATTCGGACTAAGGACAGTATTGTACTGTTTAACTTCTGACATCATCTTCTGTTTTTTTTTTTTTTTTTTTTAAATGAGTATTTTAAACCAATGGGGATTTTTTCTGTTTTTCTGCATTATCTAGCTGTTATAAGTATTGTATTTTCTAAACAACTGCCATGAGCTTCTGAAGAAGGACTGGTTGGTCCGAAAGCTAGAGCACTTTGTTCTTGTTGTTACATCTATGTTGGTCCATTAAAAGGTATCAAATCATTTGCTTCTGGATCTATTCTTGCAAGGACCAATATGGCAACTACTAAATCAAGATTTCAACAGTTGCAACAGTAAGTCTGTCTGCAGAAGTGCAGGACCATGTGTAAGACATACACAACTACTTCTGGCTCCAGAAGCGCAGGTCCCAGTTTCATGTCATAACAGTGAAAAAATAATAGCAACAGTAAAATCAGTGAAAGCAATTTAGTGCTGAGCAAAACAGTGACCAGCAGAAAAGCTGAATGCCAAAACAGCGAATATGATGGCACCCAACAGAAAAACATGAACGGCGCAAAGTTTGGCACAGCACTTGAGGGGGGTGTCGGGAGGGGGAAAGATTTCATATTCTAACTGTGAGGGAGATGCATGTACAGGAGGGGGAAAAAGTTCGGATGGAGGTAGATTTAATATTCTCACTCGGGGGGGGGACAAAACTTAGGGAAGGGGACAAAGTCGGGAGGGGGTACATTTCTGCATGAAGCTCAGTGTAAAGTTAACAAAATAAAATCTAGTAATGTCACGTATCAAACCCAAGTCTGCTGCACTTAGCAACAACACACAGGCAGTGACTCTAGCCTTTATGCTATGCCGGCAGCACAGCTTGTACCTCACAGTGACTGAATTACATAGTTGAACAATACCTAACAATATCACTTCCTACCTTGCTAAATTACTCATGTGCTGTGAAAACAATGTAGTTTAAGTTGCATTCACTATTATTCACTTGCTGTTTTTCAATCGCTGTTTTGCCCACACTCTCTTGACAGGATACCCAGACCCCTGTGGGGCCTGCAGTTATGCAGATGGAAGTGATGCTGCAATGTCAGTATCACGATTTCAGTAGCAGGTCTAGAAACTGTTCAAGGAGGAAGCAGGTTTCCAATTACACAGCTGCATATAGAAAACTATGCACTAGTGGGTCATGCTGTCTAGTGACCTACGTGAAATGAGGAAGCCTGCCCCACTGCAAAGTGTGCTCCAGCTGAAAGGCACAGCAGCTATGAGAGACCTAAGCACTACCACTGAATGAAACTATAGATCTGAAACAGTACCAAGAGGCAATAAACAAGTATGTTCAAAAAGAAGCTTCTTATTGTGCACACTGTAGTGCCCCGACACTTAAATTGTGACTGCCCCTTCAAAAGAGAACACCAGCAGAGAAGTGGAAAACACCATCACCAGCTTTACATATCAACACGTCATTATATAATGTCCCAGAACTCTTTTTGAGATTTATATTTCTATTGAAATAAAGGATATGGATTTACAGTTCAGGAAGGAGGTGTGGCAGACCACTCAGTTGAGAGCCAATATTGCATGACAGCAGGGTTGAGTGAGTGAATTGGCATGGCATGGAAAATGTTTATTGTTTACTAAGTGGTATTTGGATTAAAAGTACAGATTGTAAGTCATGGACACAGAATAGGTAGTTTTGAAGTGGGTAAGAGACATGTTGGCAGTGTTGGTGTATAGTACTGGGACTACTGCAAGATAGTATTGTACTGGACAGCAGATAGATAGACAAACAGACAAACAAAGATAGATAGATAGACAGACAGACAGACAGACAGACAGACAGATAGATAGATAGATAGATAGATAGATAGATAGATAGATATAGAGAAAGAGATATAGATAGATAGACAGACAGATGGACTGACAGACAGGTCTCCAATTCACTAATGGCACACAAGACAGCAGCACATCTGGGGTTGCAGATGTCAAGACACTCCCACCATTCTCATATAGAGAAGACGGGTGAACAGCTCCTCTAACTAAGCTGAGCACCGTGGATTTTGGGGAGCCCATAAAAGGTATTTCAGGACATTTTTGTAAAAAACAAACAAACACTAGAATCTAACTAAATGGGTTATGTTTACCTAGGTTCAGGTGTTTGTTTATTTATTCACAAATCATCATTTGTAGGTATTTTCCATGTTTTAAGCTGAAAAAAATATGTCAGCTGCCACTAACCAAAAAAAAAAAAAACAATTCAGTTCATGAGACTCATTTTTGGTTCATCACAACTTAGTGATACAAACCAAAAATGTTCTCATGAACTGAAAAATGTTCAGTTTGTATCAGAATGTTATTCCAAAAACCATACTGAGCAAGCTCAGAACAGCTCAGAAAAAAATATCCTTGATGGCTCTGGAACCATTTAAATTTTTTTTTATGAAACCTTTGAGAGGTAGTACCTTGACCAGACCACTGCTACCCAGAAAGTTTTGTGAAAAAAAAAATTCATGCCATCTAGGTTGTAGGTGAGAGCAAAAAAAGTGTATTAAGTATAGGAAGAAATGTACTTTTTCAAAAAATGGGGTAGGCAGATCTTGTAAACCACATAAGGTGCCATCACAAAACCTTTCACCTCTTGAGACTTTGCCAGTCTGACCATGCAAGCAAATACTTCCAGAGTTATTAAGGTGCAAAAACTGGGTTTAACATAGCGTACTCTACTCAACCCTAGCTATATTGGTGCTGATGCACCAGTATAACAATGGACATGGCATGGCTGTAACAGAATTATCCCTAATATTTTTCACTAAGTGCAACAGGGAAAAATATCAGGGATATTTCTGTTATGGCCATTGCATATTCAATGCATGCAACATCATCTGTATTTTGTTAAATTCAGCATTTTTTTATACTTGTTTTAAATTACAGTTTTGGATGACCAAGTAGCATTTCTGGATGACCAAGTACTTTGACACACATGACACTGTTATGTGCATACTGCAACAGTACCTATTGCTGCTGCATAAGCAGGGGTGGTTTGAGTTTTGCTGTGAAGTACTGTAAGCGTGGGTGGCCTGAGTTTTGTTTGATGGTGCCATTGTCATCCCATAGGACTGGATGTAGCCTTGGGAGAACAACGGGACCAGAAAGCATCTGATTGGAACTTCTAAAATCTCTAACATGCATTGCAGGTTATTGAGTCTCCCACTGCTGCAGCCCTACTCTAATGTCAGCTGCAGGGAATTCTGGGATTTGATGTTACAGAAAATGACAGCTTGCAAGTCAATAAAATCAATCTGATTCAATTTACTGTACTGCAGTAAAAAGTATGTAAAGAAAATGTTTTTGCACACAAAGTGCAAACTGGAACTATCACCACACTTGGGTGTAGGCCTCTTAGTGTTGACTTTTTCCATTTAATCATAACAAATAAAGCAAAACAAATATGCATCACTGAATACTTTAAAGCTGATCGATGATAAACAATAAATTACCTAAATTAGATTTTCATAGTCATACTGCAATTTCTTCTTTTTTAATCAGATTGTAAACAAATAAAGAAACTGGATGGTTAATACTTAAATGTAGTCCTGTGTTAATGGTTATATATTTTGTTAATGCAACATAGCACATTTCGATTATCCACCACTCTCTATTATCCACCTAAATGTTGATGCACCGAAGTTAGTGGATACTAGATAGTGCACTGTACTGCTACATTGGTATATAAAGAACACTGCAGCAGTCCTCACTACATGCATGATCCTAACAACATAGATAGTATTTTGCAGGAGGTAAGGTCTAAAACAGACAGGAATTTTAAAGGGACATTGAGGGATTTTACATATATAGTAGTTACAATCATGCTATATGCTGCCCCATTCTACACTATAGAGTTTATATGTACAGGTATGTGGTATACAGTATGTCACAAAAGTGCAACCAGTCATTTTAGAAAAGCATTGAAAACTGATTTGATTACCAGCATAATCCCATTTATTGCTCTTGTTAAGTACACTTTTTATCCATAAAGGTTTTATCTTCTGTAGGAAGCATGAGCAACTTCTCAGCCCTGTCCTCCTACACTGTGGACATCTCTTACCTCCATCCTTGTTGGTTGTCCTATCCCCAGAGATTTCCCCTCCATGGTGAGGGCTGAGGTGGGGGGGGAGGGTGCTGTCCTCCACACAGGTCAAGTTTCCAGATTCATCCCAGACCAGAGCAGCAGAGCAGGCCACAGTGCAACAGGCAGGGCTTCACAAATCGCACCCTCCATGTTTTCTCCTTGGGCTTTCAGAAGTGCAATGAGCATGATGTGTGTTCTCTGTCTTTATTGAGTTGCCCCCGGTGCTCTGTATATGGAATCCCATCCTCGATGTGACTAACTTGTGCTACCACACAGATACCTCCAGGAGGCAATCAATGGCAAGACATAGAAATCTCTCTCTCTCTGAAAGAAGAGAGCAACCCTACAGATGCTCAATCCTCCTTCTCCTGGCCCGCCCTCGATCGACCATATATATTTCTGAGCCTGTGTCACCGGTGAGGTAGGGGGCAAGGAGCTCTGTGCCTCAGTCTTCCACACCACTAGGATGGCTTAAGAACATTTTATTGTTCATTAAAAAATACAAATCCCAGTAATCACTGGATGTCAACAACTGACAAACTGATATGCTATTGACATTTGCTGACAACTGCAGTTAGTGCTTTTTTTCTAAAAGGTTAAAGAATGAAAACATATTATATGTGATTCCATTTGAAACCTGTATCAATGTGAACATAAAAAAGTAAGAAGTTTAATTTTTTTTTTTTAATAAATGTACTTTTGTGACAATTAGCAGCTTCGTGTCCACTATGTGCAGTAATATAGATTGGTGTAGCAACTACATGTAATCACACTCATTTTTACAAATTATGCAAGACTTAGAGTATCTCAAAATCAAAGAATTGAATAAATTTATCCATCTCAAACAAGTTTTTTGAGAAATTTGTGCAACTTTGAGTTTACTCAAGCCAGCATGACTAAAAGTATCACTCAGTGATTAAGTATTCCTACATTTACCAATGCAGACACACAGGTTTCACAGTCCCATACGAATTGTCTGTATGCAATGGATTCAGCCAGGTTAGACTCACACATCTAAATTACCACAGTACTCAGGGAACTGAAAGAACAGCATACCTGTATGGTCTAGACACACTGATGAAAACATGAGGATAGTATTGTACTAACTATATAGAAGATACAGGATCAAGATTGGATATTGCTTAACCCTAGAAGTGGTATAGAGTTTTCAACTATTTGGGTGTTGACATTGTACGAGGCAAATCATCATGAAATACATTTGGGGGGGGGGTGGAGCTAGCCAGCCAACATGGAAGGTGTATAGCTAATCTGCTACAGTTCCAGCTTCATCCATCCTATCACATCTGGAGTTTCAGCACCGATTTCCACAGGATATCTCTTCAGGTTTGCATTCTGCACATCGAGCTGAAGCCTAAAATCTTTATAGTGAACAAATCAAACAAGGCATTGATATCATATTGGACTTTGAAGTTTCCACCTCATTGCCACTTCAGGCCTATAAGACACTCACAGGCCTCCAGGCTCTAGCTGTTAAGCATCATTGCAGACTGAAGATGGCTCATTCCATCGATCCTCAGATCCCATACTCAAACAGTGGAACAACAACTGGGCAACATTACTTCCATGCTAAACAAAGTGTTACTTGACACGGCTGCACTTATTTCTACTACATCTACTACCGAAAAGATGTGGAAAAACTCACTTCCAGAGTGGGGGATACTGAACTTCAAATCAAGTGACATGATCAGATTTTACACAACCAATTTCTACAAGTTCGGGACCATCATAGCCAAATACAGTACTTACTGGCCAAGGTCGATGACCTTGAAAATTGAGGGAGAAGGAAGAACATTCGGATTGTGGGACTACCAGAGGGGGCTGAGGGCCCTGATATCATTTCCTTTTTACAAAAAGCCTTTCCAATTATGCTCAAGTTGGATCATTTTTCTCCCTTGGAGCTGGAAAGGGCCCATAGGTCACTAGCCCCCAAATCCCAGCCTGGAGATCGACCCCGGCCAATACTCTGTAAATTCTTAAGATATCCAATTAAAGAACAGTGCCTTAAGGCTGCACGAGACACTAGAACACTCATATGGGATGAGGCATCCGTTTAGATTTTCCAGGAGTATTCTTATGGTTTGTCCTGGAGACGGAGAGCCTATGGGCTGGTAAAGCAGTCCCTCTACAAACTCAACCTACCTACATCTCTAAGATATTCTTCACAGCTCTGAGTATTATATAAAGGAGAATATCTTACCTTCAACTCCCCTGCTAAGGTGGAGCTTTGCTTGGAGGATATTGGAGGTGATTCTAGGCCACACCAAGACCTTGCTCCACATCTTCGTGGTGAAACTGCACCACCCATGGATATTTCAGTTCCACCAGACTGCTCTCCTGGCCACATTTGTACACCGCCCCTGGCACTGGCCAAAGGTCTGAATGGCAGTTGCACCACAAGAACAGACAATGGAAGAAAATGCCCTATAAATCAGGAAGGTCCCTTCCACTGGTGGCAGAGAAGCCACTCGAGGAGCTGGCAACGGGTTCAACAGTTCTCAGGAAGTGACGGCTCCTCCGCTTACTCTACACCTATTAAATTGTCGAATCACTATGAGCCACTTGGGGAGCTGATACCAGGAGCTCTGGCTTTGCCCAAGAATAGCGGTAGCCACAGTGAAGCCGTTTGCCCGGTCCAAGTGGATGTGGTGACTGACTGGGCTCCCTTTGACAAGGACTGGTCAGCTGAACCGCGGAGCCCTCGCGAAGACAAAAGTGCCAGGAGTATGTTGCTGACCACTTTGGAAGGGTAAAAGACCCGGGACTAAAATACACATATGGTCTGCTGAAGTAAGTGGTGTGGTTGAAATCTTTGGGCCTCCCCCGCTTATACTGATCGGGATCTCTGTAGTTTAGCTTTCCCTGTGCGAGGTGCCCCTTTACCAACCCTGAGGCCCAGTGGCCACTGTGGTGAATGTTCATAGAGCTTTCCTGCCTTCTCTCGGGGTTGAGTTCACCCCGATTCTTCAGGATGCCTCAGTCGCACCGCTTGCTCAGTAATGACTAATAATACAGTCCAGGACCCGGGAAATCTGTGCTGGTTTGTTTTTCTTTTCCTTTTGGGCAGTTCAGTCTCTGCAATTGTTAATGTGTTAGTGTCTTTAATTCTCCTCTGGTAAGGGGGTTGTTATCGTTAACAGGGACAAGCGAGAAAGTGGTATTGCTGCATTACCTAAGAACTTACTTGCTTGCTCCACCCATTAGGATTTTGTATCTAAACATCGTAACCTTAAATGTCTGAATGAGGGGTTGTATTTCAGGTTCTAGATTTATCAGCCCCAGACACAATACCTTGACCCAGCTTGTTTGCTGGTACCTGACGCCATGGCAGTAGTTTGGGGCTGCTGCCTTGTACAAACAAGGTGTCTGGGTAACCAGGGGATAGCTCCTATGGTTGGTATTGAAATAGGGCCTGAGAAGGCAGACTTGTAGGCAGATTTCTACCTCTGGGGATAAGGTTATTTCATATTAAGCTGTTGGTTAGCTGGGTATATTAAGTGTTTAATAAGCTACAGTTTTGTTTACAATAATGATTATGGACACACTATACATAATCATAGTTAATGGCGTTTAGTTTCTATTCACAGTGCCCCTAGCCTTTGATGTCTAGCAATGTTCATGCATGCCATCAGACTCACCTAGGGGCACTGATTTAAGGGGGTTAGCACTATAATGCCTGACACAGGGAAAATGAGCAACTATAGGTGACTCTTAGTTTCACCTTTTAGGTACAGGTATAATCCTTTATGATATAGTGAAGGAACTTTGTCACATTTCACTTAATACCATTTGCATTCTGGACCCCTTTTTAGAGTATCTGTATGGGCATAGGCCAGCCTAGGGTGATTATGGGTGCCTTTATTTCAGGATATGGATAGCTGATCTCCTCCATACAACGTTTTCGATGGTCAGTGTTGCATGCAGCATGCTGACCAAGATGTAGGGCTTGGTACCCACACTCTATTCACACCCCCGGGGAGAGTTTTGGGCCATTGGGAGGTGCTGGACTTCTTTTCCCCTCCCTGGCCGATAATAGACTACAACCCCTATGAGAATCTCAGAGAGACCTCTCAGCATTTCTTTGGAGTAGCCCAAGTAGTTATTCCAATGTCTTGCCTTTCAGTTGAGGTTTCCCTCTCTACATTACATATTTTAACCCCTTGGGGTAAGATTTCATTCTGGACACATCTGGCCTATACCAAGGTGGTATATCAGTTTCCTTGTTCCTTCGGCATCTTACTAGAGATAATATCAGCTGCAAAAATGATTTCAGGAGTTGCTAAGACTTATGTTGGGCATTTTGTGGCCGTATTCATGGCTGTTACACTACTTATTCTAGGGTGGGGACTCTTAGTTAAATATTGGAGTATCTATGATAAAATTCAACTATCTCTTAGGATGGTTTCAGTGTTTGTTTACAGTTGTTGGCACGCAAAATGGATCCATCTTGATAATGGTTAACTTTCCAAATATCACAACCACTACTTGGAATGTCAGGGGTTTGAACTTTCCCATAAAAAGGAAATCAGTTCTAGCTCGGCTGAAGATGCTGGGTACCAAAGTCGCCTTTTTGCAGGAGACTAAATTAAGTTCCAAAGAAGCTTCAAAACTGGTGAGGGATTGGCTGGGCACCAAAGTACACTGTACGGCCAAATCAGCCAAACGGGGTGTATCCATTTTGTTGCATAATTTGCTGCAATGGCAATCTAAAGAGGTTTGTGGGGGGGGTGATGGTAGGTGGATCATCATGAAGGTTGCTACCCCCTCAGGTCCCCTGATCCTGGCAAATATATACAGCCCCAATGAGGATTCTTCAGAATTTTTCCATGCCAGTTCTCAAAAACTCATGGACATTTCTTATGACAATCCAGATTTGCTATTAGGAGGGTACTTTAATCTGGTGTTGGATATCCTTCTGGACAGATCCAATGCCAGACTGGAACCCCATTGTAGAGCCCTGCAGGCACTGCATAAGCTCCTGCAGTTCCTGCAGGGCACTGCAGGCACTGCATAAGCTCCTGCGGTGCCTGCAGTGCACTGCAGGAGCTTATGTCTCTACACCAGCTGTCAGATATGTGGTGGGTTTTGAATCCCTCAGCAAAGGACTTCACCTTTTTCTCTGCTCCACGCCAAATGGCAAGTAGGTTAGATTTTTGGCTCACTTCCCCTAATCTATCTACGGCTACCTCTGGGGTAGAAATCTTCAAAATCTATATTTCCGATCATGCCCCTGTCTCCCTTACCCTCTTACCTGCTATCCGAACCTCCAAATCATTATTATGGAGGCTCGACCCCCGCCATTGTCGGGCAAAGACTTTGCTCAGTGGCTTCGAACGACCACAGAAGAATTCTTTCAGCACAATTTCTCTTCCACTGCAGCAAGCATATGGGAGGCCTACAAGGCCACCATTAGGGGAGGAATTATTAGCTTCGCCTCACACAGATGGAAGATGAGGGACCAGGAACTTCAGCTGTTAGAGACCACTTTAAAATGTATGGAGGCTAAATACAAAGAGAAGCCCTCATTGCTTCCATCACCATCGGTTATATCCGTCCTGTCTTCCATACGAGTAAAAAATGAACACACTAGAAAGTAGGAAGGCTGAGCTCTATATTTAAAGAGCCCAACACCGATACCAGGCTGAGGGTGAAAAGGCTAGCAAGTTGTTGGCTTTTCAGTTAAAACAAAGATAAGCTGAAATAACTATTATCAGCCTATGGGACCAGTCAGGGAAGCTCTCCTTAAACCTCTCTTCAATTAACAATATTATGACCAACTTCTATAAAACACTTTGCTACTCACATGGGTGCTGGAATGAAAACTCTTACGCTCAGTTTATCGAGCCCTTACCCCTCCCTAAGCTCTCTGCTTCACAGAGAGATATACTGGACCAACCCATCATGGAGGAGGAAATCCGAAGAGTCATTAATAAGATGGCTCCCCACAAAGCCCCTGGGGAGGATTGTTTTTCGGTGGACTTTTATAAACTGATTCAGCCTTTGATTATAACCCCCCCCCGGCGAATATGCTGAATGAAGCATACTCCTGTGGGCAATTTCCTCCCACCATATCTGAGGCCCTAATTACCATACTTCTGAAAGAGGGTAAAGGTCTCTCCCTTCTGGCTAGCTATAGGCCCATTTCGTTAATTAATGCTGATGCGAAAATGCTGGCCAAAGTCCTCGCTACCAGATTAGAGGAATTTCTTCTAGAGATTATTCATCCATCACAGGTGGGTTTTGTTAAGGGCAGAATCAGTTCAGACCATATTCTGGCCCTAGTATCATTAATACAGGTGGCGGCTTCACTTCCTACCCCAGCGGCAGCAATTACCATTGATTTTGAGAAGGCATTTGATTCGGTCAGCTGGGAATATTTACATGCTGACCTGAACACTCTTAACATTGGCTCTTATTTTTCCACTTGGATAAAAATACCCTTTGCGTGACCTACCACCAGGGTTCTTACTAACAATGCCATATCTTATCTGTTTCACCTGCACAGAGGCACCAGACAAGGCTGTCCACTGTCCCCTTTACTTTTTGTGATTGCTATTGAACCTCTTGCAGCTGTCCTAAGGAATCATCCACACATTCGTGGTATTCTGGTTAAAGACAAATGCTACACCTCCAAGTTGTATGGCGACAATTGCCTGATCCTGACCTATGACCTACCACACAGCCTCCCACACATCCTGTCTACACTAAAAACTTTCAGTGAACTCTCTGGCTTACACATTAATGTGGCAAAGTTGGAAATCCTTCTTCTTAATGATGTTTCCTCGTCGGTTAGTGTGGGAACTCAGGGATTAGCCTGGGCTAAATCGGACATAAAATATTTGGGCATCTGGCTTACTTCCAAAGTCTCAGTCCTAATGGACATTAATTTAAAACCCCTTCTGGCCAAACTTCAAACTGCCATGAACAGATGGGCACATCTGCATCTTTCTATGGCAGGCAAGATCGCCACGATTAAAATTCTGCTTGCCCCTAGAGTATATCACTTACTATCTCACATTCCCTTCCTCTTGCCCGATATATGGAACCAAAAGCTAAACACGCTGATTAGTTCCTTTCTCTGGGGTTCTACCAGGCCCAGATATAGTAGGGACAAGCTAAGGGCTCAAAATCTAAGAGGGGGGTGGAATTTACCAGATTTTTATCAGTACTCTATTGTGTTTATTGTAGTAAAGACATTAAAAGATGAAGGCTTCCAACACACCGACCACCCTCCAGCCTGGATCCAAATAGAAAGAGACCTTATGAAGGGCCCCTCGGTGGCCGATCTTGTGCCATATCCCCTATCCAAACAGCATAAGAGTTGGCTTTCCATCCAACAGGCTCATTTAGCATGGCAAAAACTGGGGCTTAAATCCTCCCACTGTCTTGATTTGGGGAATTACATTCCACTCTGGCAGAATCCCTACCTCTGTATTAACAACTCCCCCTTGAACTGGATGAGAATGGTCTTCTAAAGGGATAAGGAATATTGGGGATCTAGAATCCCCGGGACACTCTGATATGGACTCATTCCAAAGTTTACAAGTCAGGTACGACCTGCCCCATAATGATTTTGGAAATGCCTTCAAATGAGAAGCCTCTACCAGTCTTGGTTTAGGAGGAGATGCACCTGTGTTTCTTGTAAAAAATGCAGAACTGCTAAATCCCTTCCACTTCCTCTAACAAAATGGCTTATGCATTCCAAAGGTAGGGCTGGTCTTATATTGAGGTTCCTAAGAGATAGTCCTCCTAATCCCTCTCTGCCGGCCAAGGTCAAGTGGGCTACCGCATTGGACACTATCATTACGGATTTACAATGGCGACAGTGCTGGCTGAGAACTCACCAGGCCTGCTGCATCCCCCAAAGCCTCCTTCTACAGAACAAAATACTGCACCTTTGTTACTACACTCCTTCCCAACTAAAAAGGTTGGGTCTTCTTTCCAATGACTATTGATGGAGGTGTGAGGCCCCAGAGGCAGATCTGCTCCACATGCTGTGGTCATGTACACCTCTGAAGCCCTATTTGGAGACAGTAAAACAGCAATGCTCTACCATCCTAATGACGACCCTCCCAGCAGATCCGGGTCTATGGGTACTGGGCCTAACCCCTGAAACTCTTACCCTGCCCAAAGCTTCTTTATTATGGCTCATACAGGCCTCGATAGAATGTTAGATGACTTATTATAAGACGATGGAGAACTGCAGAGGTCCCCTCCATTTCAGAATGGCTTAGTGGTTTGGAAAGGATGGCCACTTTGACTAGGATATCATGCTATAGAAACCAGTGTCTAAAGAAATTTGCTGAGCTATGAGCCCCCTACATGCTGTATATTGACTTTAATGAGCGAGCTTTGCCCTCCAGATGTCTGAAGGACAAACTGAACCCCCTCCCCGACTTCCTAGTAACATGGTTGCTTGGTTATTAAATATTATTATTGCTTCTCTTCATATAGCTATCATAAGTGCTCCATTTCCAGATGATCAATCTGTGCCCCCCCCCCCCACTATCAGTTTCTCACTGTATGGGAAGAAGCTCAACTACTATTGTTTCCATCCTTTTGAACAATGAGTATGTAATTGTCTCTTATGCTGCCTCTTATTACCTCCGTTGTATGATTAACTAGGTGTATAGTCATCCTGTAGAAGATGTTTGAATAACTAGATGTATTACCTACAGATATGCCCGTCCTGTGATGTAGTCCTGGAGCTTCGGCTGTATGTAGTGAGTGGTAATGTTGTAAACCAATTTCTCCGCCATTTGATTTAATGGTTAAAGTTCTGAAACAAAGTCTGAAATCTTCCAATAAAAAACAGTAACTGCAAAAAAAAATCATGAAATACATTTTTTTGTTTGTTTGTTTGTACTTTCCTGACTCCTCAGCTTCAGAGAGGGCTTCATACCTCCTCCTACTCCATCTGCCAGGTCTTATCAAGGCTCCCCCCCCCCCGGTTTTAAGTTGCTTGATGGGCCAGGGGTGTATGTATTTTTCCCCATTTTCTCCTCCGATACCTCTGAGGATGCCGACGCAGAGGATGTACATCCAGACAGATGACGTGCTGATGCATGCCATTGTCAAGCGCCCACAGTGTTCCCCCCTCCCCGACTCCAGAGAGCCACCAGTGCCCCTAATGCCCATGCTTCCACAGGCATAGGCATAACAGGTGCTGAAGGCACCCTGGTAATCTGCCCCAGGAGAAGGAGGAGAGCATCCATTGGGATGTTCCTTCCCCCATCTGACATCCAGTGACCCGAGTCCATTCCTGAACCCAGATCACCAGCGTGGCACACGATTGGCGTCCAGCACTTCAACCCTCGGCGCCACTGGGCCAGCATGATGAAAGAAGTTTTGATGCATATATATTCTTATACTTTCTTTCTTTTACATTTTTGGATACAAAAATTAGTATGTAATTACTCTTTTGTTAAGGATATTCTTCACTATTTAACTACCTGTTTCCCTCTCATGGTATATTTAAAAAGAATGTTGTGCCAAATAAGCATACTGTATTATCCTTTTCTGGTTGTTTGTAACCTTTTATTACATGCTTTTGTATTTTCACCAATGACATTGGATACAATTAAAGATGGCCTAATGGGATGAACTAATGATTTTGGTATCAGCTGTTTAAGTACTTAAGACACACAGGAGGACCAGATTTTCAAATCGTCTTATGCAGATGTAGAAGCAAAATCTGCCTGTGTCTGCATCAGATCTCTTGTGCCTAAGCTGGCTGCAGTTATTTTCAAAGGCAATGTGTGTTGTATGACAACTGTAGAGATTTTTGGCACCTTGCAACAAAACAAATATGCAAAGCGGGGTTTACTTTATTAGGACTCCTAGAGACTTGGTGAAAGGAGGGAATTAGCTTGAATGCAAGGGCTGAGAGGTACAGTCTTTTCAAGAGGAATAAAATGCTTGTTTACACCGCCACCTTTGCAGCACATCAACCCATGTGCACAGGTTGATGCGCTGCAAAACCAGCTTTATAGACACTTTCCAGAGTGCCCTAAGTGCACTTCAGATCCCTTTTCTGCTGTGACTCAATTGTGGGTACCCGTATGGGAGCGGGCAGGTTAACCAGCACTGTAAACCCATTGATGTGCTTGCTCCAATGGGCAGCTTTCTGTCCCAGTGTCTCCCAGCATCCTCTGCTGAATTTATAACCCCTCCTTGAAGTGACCTGCAGCACTGCGAGGGTGGGCTGTGTAAACCCTAAACTGATAAAGGAGCAGTCAGCCCAGCGGGAAGGTAGCAATGCAGATGTAAGAGTGCTGCAGCCATGTACACATGGCTAAAAGAGTGTTCAAGTGGTAGAGGGGATGTTTTCTATATCAGAAAAGAACTTATGCAAGTGTAAAATAGGAAGAGAGGTGGCATGGGATTAACATTAAACTCACCACATCCTGAAAGAGTTTTAGACTGTGCTGTTATAAATAAGAATTGGGACTTTCTCATTTGCCAGCAACTTTACTACCTTGCAGCTTAATCCTGTTACATCTCAGAAGCTAAACAGGGTCAGTCCTGGTCTACAGCCAGATGGGAAGCCTCCAATGAGTATCTACATCAGGTGCTACAGAAAGTACTGCTGTTTGTTCAGCAGGAGGTAATTTCCTCTTGATTACACATAACCTTTACAATTTCCCAGTATGGTGCTGGGAGGACATTTTATTGTCAGGAAGTGCCATCCTTCAAATGAGAGGTTTGAACCATCTCCCAGAGTCCCACCTGCCTGTTCTGGTGATTGTTCTGGTGGATGCAAGATGCCAACAAATGGCCTCAGAATCTTGGCCTAATTGTTTCCATTCACAATAACAAACACCAACAGCTTAACCTGGTCCCAAATAAAACAGTACTTTGTGTACCCCCCCCCTTCCTGGGACAGGGATAAAAAACAGGAGATTTCCTAGCCCCCCTTTTCCAGTCAACCAAAACTATATAAATTAATAAGAATTTATGGAAGGGTGAGCAATGATTCTATCTGAAACAACACCAGAAAACAGTGAATACTGTATACTATGCATTACTGTAGTCATTCTAAAATACATTGTGGTAAAATACATTCATTAAAATATACTGAGTTTCTTAAAAGAATTCACTTGTCATACTGGATCTCTTAGGTTCTATGATAAAACAACTGAGGGGTAAATGGATCTGCCTCTAATCTTGTAAGCAGGGCAACACATTTTGTGAATAGGGCCATTAAAGCAGGGCTGCTTTATGCATTATTTACTTTATAGTAAGTAGTAGTAGTAGTAACCATGATTTTTCTGTTCACAAAAAATCATTGATGGGCTGAGTCCATGAAAGTTCATCGGAGTTCTGCCATTAAATTTCAATGGACCTTTATGAACCTTTAGTTCATGAATGTTCATAAAGATGGTAGTTGCCATTTAATGTTCTTGCTCAATTCATGAACATTCATGAATAATTTTAATATATGTTCATGGCGTGAGTTCATGAACTCTTCATGAATGAGTCATACAAAAGATTTTGTAATTTACCTTGTGAAGTGAGAACTTGAGTTGTGACAGAGTGCATAAGGCATCACCTTTGTATTTTTTTGGTGAATATGAATCCATGCTGATCATGTTAAAATTAGTTGTGAAGTATCTAGATGGATGTGAATTAGAGAGAATCTTAGGATGTCAGTGGTACCCACCTAAGGGTAATAATGCAATTAATGGGTCTCTGGCTGGGCTCCTGACCAGTATGTTTCAGGTCTCCATACAGAGAGAAGCAGTGCTAGAGAATCAGGGAAAAATATTGTGCCATGCCCTTGTTTAAGAAGAGGACACGTTCAGACTCGAGTAATTACAGACCTCTATGCCTTAACTCAGTGCTTGGCCAAGTGATTGAGTCAGTTGTAAAAGATGTGGTGGTTCCGCACATGAATAAAATCGGGCTGTCATGCAGCACAACACAGTTTCACAAAAGTTAGATCTTAACAAAGAAACCTGATTGCCTTTGTTAGGAAAATAATGCAGGTAGTGGATAGTTACCTGACAGTGGCTATACTGTAGTCCATAGTATCTAGACTTCATTAAAGAGACCATGAAATGATTTCTAATCGGCAGCTGTTTATAATGTTCCCATTTGCAGAAATGACATTCATAAGCTTGAGTGATACATATGTTTTTTTTTTTAGTCAGGAGAAACACACTAAGCTGAAAGCTTGTTTACAGGTTTGACCTGGGAGCACAAGGAAGTTAAATGACTTGCTCAGGGTCACACAGTATGCAAGTGGGGGCTGTGGGATTCAAACCCAGGTCTCCAGGTCTGCTGCTCAGAGCCTTAAACCACTGTGCTATACTGCTTCCTTTTATGTAACTATACCTGAATAAAAAGAGATGTGATAAATTGTATTTTGCATTGTTTTGTAGGAGGCGGTATAGTGTAGTGTAGTGGTTAAGGGCACTGAGCTGCAAACCTGGAGACCTGGGTGTGAATTCCATCAGCTCCCACTTGCATACTGTGTGACCCAGAGCAAGTTACTTAACTTTTTTTTGCTCCCAGGTCACACCTGTAAACAAGATCCGGTTTAGTGTTCCTTTCCTGGTTAAACAATTCCCCCTTTCCCTTTGTTTTTATGGACAGCATTCTGTTACAGTTCTTTTCATGGAACCAGTGATCTGGAGTTTTAACTATGTCACAGTTTGTGCATGGAACTCTGAGCATGGTTCTGATAGGACAACAGCTCATGCTTAGCATTTTCTACACAAATCATAACACGGTAAGAACTCCAAATTGTCAGTTTGATGAAGGGAACTGTGCCAGATATTGTCCATAAAAAAGAAAACAATTGAAAACACATTTTTTTCACATCAGTGTTTATTTAGGCACAGTTAAATATGGCTCAGTTGGAAGTAAGTCTTTCATTTCTGTTACTAGGAACATTAACTCCTGTCAATTAGTACAGATGTCCTGTTCTCTTTAAGGTCTTTATCACTGTATCAACTGGAAATCTCATGGAGTAAGTACAACAACAAGAACACAGAGTACAACGAATGTGGATTGTGAATTGCTGACAGATTGGAAGCAAAGAGGGCTGATGTACAGTTACCATTCAGTGTGGAGGGATGTGCTGAGTGAAATACCCCAGGGGCTGGTGGTGGGTCCATTGAACTTTAGCATATTTTTTAATGATTTTGAGTAGGTGGTCAGTACCAGACAGTTTAAGTTAACTGAAGACTTTAAACAGGCAAGAAGGAGGTGAACAGGTAGTGCAGTGTTACAGCTAATGCTCGCTATCCAGATGACCCTGGTTCATGCCTCAAGACGGGGCATCTGGTGCTGACCCGTGCAGTGGAGTCTGGTCTCCATCTTGGATGCCTACTGCTTCAGAAGGGAAGAAGGGCAACTCTTTCCACTGTTAGGGTGCCCACACACATTTGTTTCCTTAGGGACAGTCATATCATGTGGGAAGGAATATATGATCCCTCTGAAGCAACCGTATGTCAGCACTCACCTGTTCTCCTTGCAAGTGACACAGAAGCAGCACACAACCAGGGTAGGGCCACCAGAGGAGGTTTAAATGTTTGACAGATCTCACCTATCCTCTCAATTGTACTGAAAGAAGTTCTGCTGAGTAACTCCTCAGGATCAAGCTCTATGGAGAGATAAGGATGTGAGAAAAAATACTCCAGTAGCCCCAGGAAGCAAAGACACTCCATCCCCCAGGCCACAGTAGGGTCCAGCAGACTCCTGTCATGCCTCATCAGCTTCTCTGGGACCTCTACCATCATGGGAAGTGTCTTCTTCTCAGCTTGGAGAACTGGTGGAATCAAACCAGGGGAGACAAACTGTGGGTTATGGCCTGGATTCTGGAGAGGATGTTGAGCAGAGGCTGGTGGCAGGTTAGACCACTGGAGAATTCTTACCATGAGCAGAAAGTGTTGAGCGGGTGGGAGGAGCAACTGGTAGCTGGTGAGGAAGAATGGGAGCAAAACTGTAAAGTAAAAAAATTAGCAGAAAGAGTGGACACAGCACAGGAAGAGGATGCAGTAAACAGGGTTTGCGCACATTGGGTGTGTGGGAAAAGAAATGGTATCTTAGATTGAATGTGAGGAAGTGCAAAATTCTGTACCTGGGGTGAAGAATCTGGATCACACATAAAACCTGTATTATGTACAGCATAAGTGAGGAACAGGATCTAGGAGTAATTGTGGATAGTAACTAAAACCTGATGGGGAGTATGGCATTTCAGTCAAGAGAAAGTAAACTAATGCTGGGATGCAACTACTACAGCCATACAATGGAGAGTATACTGATACAGTCAATGCAGGATATCTCATGGAAATCAAACAAAATGCTATAATAATGTTATCCTGGTATGTTAGGATTTCAGTTTTTGGGATTTCAGTGAGACATCCTGCAAATGCAATGCTATTAAACTATATCCTCTGGTACTGTATATCGCTACAGTAGTTACATGGAAAGATGACGGCTCGCTGAGGTAGTGTGAGAGGGGTGCATCCATCACCATCTCAGGGTGTAAATGATTTATTTTTTCCTGGTGGGAAAGGCAGAATGGTTGGTTTTGGGGTACATAGTGCATTGGAAGGAAGAAGGTTATTTAATTATTACTGGCACCGGTGTGGGGTGGGGAGGATTAGGGTGCTAGGTGGGTTCAGTGAAGGAGGTATTTGTTCATATTACTTGGGCCATGAGAGGAGGATAGGTGCTGGGTTGCTAAGTAAGTCAGGGGAAGAGGGGATTGTTTTTTTACTTGGGCTGTGGGCAGGAGGGAGAGATGGGCTGGGGAAGGGTTAACATTTTATTGACTTGTTTTGTGTGCATTCACCCACAGAGTTCACTGCAATTGAAAGTTGGCCCTGAGGGTGAAATACAAGTAAACTTCACTATACTCTGCAAAGATTTAGCTGAAGTAGCAAATTTGCTGCCACTTTGCCAACTTTCACAAAGGGTGATATTTGCCACTTCACCACATCTTGGCTGGTGAAGTTTACCTTGCAACATCTCTGGGGGAAATGGATTCTCTCAAATGAGGTTATCTTCCTCCTGTACATGGCCTTGGTTGAATCACACATGGAGTACTGTATTCAGCTCTAGTCACTGCAGTACAGCAAGCATTTTTCGCTTATGCCAAATGTTTGCCACTTGTACGGCTGTTGTACTGGGATTTGCTTGTGTCCATTTTACTATATATACCCAAGTTAGAACAGATGAGATGCAATGACTCACTTTTAGTGGTGTCCTGCTTTTACACATTGTTAGACTGTAATTACCCAAGACAGGGAAGCTGAGAGGCAATATCTAATTGTAAGTAGGTGCCCACATTTTGACCCCAAATTTCCGACCGTCTTTTTATGACCTGACATTTTGATCAAGACAGGTGGAATTTTTAAAATCCCTTCTATAAAGAGATTTGGCTGTGTGACTGTGAAAACAAGTTTCAGAGGGATTTGAAAAATGACACCTGCCCTGAACAGGAGGTGAGGTAACACAAGGGATATGTTGAACATTAGGGGGCCAAAATCTGCAAATATAAAGTTATGAGTAAACTTTGGAACAATTCAATGTTTCCTCATTAGTTTTTTTTTCACATCTTTATCCCAGATTTTCAGCATAGTCTTTTCATGACCAGTCCTTCTGAACATGTTAGGTGTCAGGACACCCTTACACCGAGGTGTCAAAAGTACATTATCAAAACATCATGCAGACATGCTGGCAACCCAAAAATAACATCTGTTCATATTTTGGGACATTACAAATCCACTTCGATGACATAAGATATACTAAGTAAGAAACAATTGTATACACAACCCCATTCGCATTTGTAAAATCAAGTATTAGGAGGGTGCTAGAACTTTTAGTTTAAGTGACAATACACCTGAAGCATGCAGTTCAGAAAAAAGAAACACACCAGTTTAATTTAGGGCAGTAGCCCTTTATTTTAATTTCTCTGGCTCTCCTATATTGCTCACCTCAATAATTCAATGTAACCTACTAACTAAGATATCACTGCTATATATATATATATATACATATTAGAATGTCGCATGCCAAAAGCTGTATCTGTACTAAGTGTTTACCATGTTTTGTCCTGTAACTCCCGGGTCGCCCCTGAAAAAGGGACCTCCAGGGCCCAATGGGCCTACCTGGTCATCAAAATTCAATAAATAAATAAATAGATTTGTCATAAATAACCATCCACAAGAATTAATGAAATATAAATGACAGCTTCAAATCAGTTTGTTATATAAGGTTAACAGGTCACATTGTTAAACATGCTGGTTCTGGTGAGTCAGGTATTAACGTGAATTTAATATTGTTACCCATGTAAAAAAGACACATTTTATTACTAGTCCAAAATGTGTGTGTGTGTGTGGGGACTAAATACCCAGAGTCTGCATTGTTTAGCAAACCTATAGCATACATTACATGCTATGAAGTGAGTTGTAATACAATTGAAGATGTTGCCTACGGATTTTCATATACTGAGATAATTTTAATTCTGACAGCTGGCTTTGGAACAATCTGCTTTTATCATAATGTAGTATGCTTACGTCAGACAATGAAGATCATTTCTTTAACTGGATGATCTGTTACATACAGCAATAACGATATTGTGGTTTAAAACACTCAAACTAAGCAATGATGTTGTGTTAAAATTAGCCTGACAACAGATGAACACTATTGTGGTGTGTAAAATGTGCTGATTGGTTCCTTTTTAAAGGCATCAGTGCAGAGGCAAATCTTTGGAATATTACTTCAAAGTGTAAACTTGAAGATCTATCAAGCAGGTTTCTTGCATGAAGGAAACACAGCTTATTTATTTAATACTTAGACAACCTTGGACTATCAAAAAGAATTCTGGAAAATTACAACGTACACAACACACAGGCAATGGATATGGGGCATTCGGCACTGCTGACTACTTTTCAAATCTTTTTTTGTGTGTTCATTTTTTGTTTGTTACCACTGCAGCCATTTATTATTAGTCAATCATGAGTTTGGGGTTTATTGTTAAAAATCAGCGTCTCAGTAGAAGAACACACTGATAGAGCTTCCTCCACATAAAGCCACCTTATATTACCTACAAACAATGAAAACACTCAGACATACACTGGCCAACATTTCTGGTACTTGCATTAGAAGAGGATGAATAAGCAAACTGATCATAAATTTGCTAATTAGAGATTTATTGACAAGACAAAAAGGTGTTAATGAGGTAAATTCCTGTCCATGTCATTTTTTCTTTTCACACAGTATTTACTAATGGGCCAGAGGGCTGGATGTTCTTCTCCTTTGTTAAAATTTTAATTTGACGTCTTTTTTCCCTTTGACATAGAATTATGATGTATGGCTGTTCGAAGTTCCTTATTAAAAGAAAACTGACTTGATTTTCAAATGCATCTACCCACTGATAACACGCACAAAATATGGTGTCTTCCTAAAGATACAGTCTGCTTTTCTCCAAATGATATAAAGCATGTTACATGAACTCAGAGCACTAAAAGTGATTTTTGGACTACTGGCTGGAGTAACATAGAAACACAGAAACATAGAAGTTGACGAAAAATAAGGACCGCAAGGCCCATCCAGTCTGCCCATTTTTTTCTTCCTTATGAATGTGCCATAGGCCTGTACCCTGTCAATGGCCTATCTATTCATACTCGTCTTTATTGCTCCCTTATGCCTATCCCATGCCTGTTTGAAGCCCTGCACTGTATTCATATTCACCACTTCATGTGGTAGGCCGTTCCATGCACCCACCACCCTTTCTGTGAAAAAGAACTTCCACACATCACCTTGTTAATGCCCTAAGATGATTCAATGTTTCGATCATATCACCTCTCTCCCCCTCCTTTGCTCTAGGGTATACATACTGAGCTCCGTTAATCTGTCCTCATATGTTTTCTGATGCAGTCCCTGCACCATTTTGGTTGCCCTTCTCTGGACTGCCTCCATTTTGTTAATGTCCTTGTGCAGGTGTGGCCTCCAGTACTGCATGCAGTACTCCAGATGGGGCCTAACCAGTGTCTTGTAAAAAGGGATTATTACCTCCCTCTTATGACTTGTGATAACCCTACTACTACACCCCAACGTCCCTCTATCCTTACATACTGCTTTAGTGGTCTACTTGGATGATTTCAGGTCATCTGTGATGATGATGCACAAGTCTCTTTCTTCCCTTGTAATTGCCAGCAACTCCCCTCCCAACCTATAGGTGGCTGCAGGGTTTCTCTTCCCTATGTGCATAATCTTGTACTTCTTCGTGTTAAACCAACATTTCTGGTCATCTTTGTGTTTGTGTTGGGAGGCAGTATAGTGCAGTGGTTTAAGGCTCTGAGCTGCAAATCTGGTGACATTCAGCAGACCAGACCTGTGTTTGAATCCCACAGCTTCCACTTACATACTGTGTGACCCCAAGCAAGACACTTAACTTCCCTGTGCTCCCAGGATGCACCTGTACAAAAGCTTTCAGCTTAGTGTGCTACTTCTGGTTAAACCACGAAAGAAAAAAAAAATTGCCTCTTCTGACCATTTTGCTAGTTTATCCAGATCTCTTCTCATTCTGCCCACCCACCCCATCTGGATCATCTACTCTGCTGCAGATCTTGGTGTCATCTGCAAACAGACAAGCCTCACCCTCTAGTCCATCTGCAAGGTCACTGATGAAGATATTGAAGAGGACTGGCCCCAGGACTGATCCCTGAGGTACCCCACTTGTGACTTGCATCTCTTCTGACTGTATACCATTTACCACCACTCTCTGTTTTCTGCCTGCCAACCAGTTTGCCACTCAGTTGACCAACTTCTGACCCACCCTGAGCCTACCCAGCTTATTTATTTTTTTTAGTTGTTTAACCAGGAGTAGCACAGTAAGCTGAAAGCTTTCTTACAGGTGCATCCTGGGAGCGTAGGGAAGTTAAGTGACTTGCTCGGGGTCACACAGTATGTAAGTGGAAACTGTGGGATTCAAACCCAGGTCTGGTCTGCTGGATGTCACCAGATTTGCAGCTCAGAGCCTTAAACCACAGCGCTATACTGCCTCCCTGCTTATTAATCAATCTTCTATGTGGAACAGCATCGAAAGCTTTGCTGAAGTCAAGGTAGATGACAACAACTGCTCCCCTTTGGTCCACCACTCTGGTTACCCAGTCAAAGAAATCTATGAGATTAGTCTGACAGGACATTCCTGTTGTAAACTCATGCTGTCTTGGATCCTGTGCTCCTATGGATTTCAGGTGTCGCACTATCCTTTCATTAAGGAGTTCCTCCATAATCTTGCCCACTTCTGAAGTAGGACTGACTGGTCTGTAGTTTTCTGCCTCCTCCCTGCTACCACTCTTGTGGAGCATGGTCACCTGAGCCCTTCTCCTGTCTTCTGGGACCTCTCCTGTGCTCAGAGACTCACTAAACAGTTCCGATAATGGCTCTGCTAGTTCCATCCTTAGCTCCTGGGATGTATGCCATCAGGTCCCATTGCCTTGTCCACCCTGAACTTATTGAGCTCTTGTAGGACTCTTTCTTTTGTGAAGGGACTAGTGCACACCTCCCTCCCCTCCTGTGTCGAAGGTGCTGAGCTGTGGGCTCTGCCCTACCTTCTCTTCAGTAAATGCTGAGCAGAAGTATCTATTTAGGATAGATGCTTTTCCTTGGTCCTCCTCTGATGAAGTTAAATAAGTGCTGTAAACAAACATATTAAACTTTATGAGTAGCCTATTACAGATAATAGATAGTATAATGACAACCTCTTATGTAAAATAGGCAGGGTATGCAAAATATTGAGCAATTAAAACAATAGCTTCTCTTTCCTGTTTATAGCATTCCATGTTCTTCAATTATCCCTCCTAGTTTTCCTTGTCATGAGTGTGTGTGTGGGGGAGGAGTGGCAGCCGATTAATGAATCACTATAAATGTGGACAGAGTTGAATTTTCTAAAACACTGAAGTGAATGGTGAGTGATGAAATGAGATTTGAAGGCAAGTCAAATAAAAGATCACAATGTCAGTAAACAGATTTAGAAGAAAGAGAAAAAAAAATCACAGTGACAAATCCAAAGGACAGCTGTGGGCATCAAAGGGAAATGAACCTTAAAGAAATAGGAGGAGCTTGTGGGAGACTAGAAATGTCATTCAGGGCAGATGTCCCAATAATCTGAAGCAATCTGTTAGGACCTGATGTAAGTCCACTTAGAGCAATAGCAAAAGTGAAAGGGAGAAGAGCGATTGGTTGCTTCATGGTGCCTGTAGTGTACAGCCCACCTCTGCCTATAGACACAGAGTGAGCCTGTGTGTTGTTGCCTGTGAGTTGGGGCATACTTGGCAGGTTGAGTCAGGACCGTTCCATTGGCACATGTACCCTATCACACCATGAGCTATCACCTCTCTGTCCCCTAAAGCCCACTTTGGCCCCCTCTAGCATGTCGTTTCCACAGCTGGGATACCAGCACATGTAGCTGGTGTACCTGGGCTCAAAGTGGCAGCAGGGCATTGTGATTGGTTGGCATCCATGGCACTCCAGACATTACCTCATGGGTTATAGCCCACCTGATAGGCTAGTGATGCACTGACCCAGATCAAATTTCTAGCATATCCAGGTCCCAGAAACTCCTGCTCTCCAGTTTGAATCGTGCATCTGATCAGGCAAGAAGCACACCAGGAATCCCTGTCTGCTCTACAAGGTAAGACCATGAAACAACATCATAAAGAACTTTTCTGGCACAAGCCAATTTAACTGTACAGTATCTATTGCTATAAAATATAAAAAGTATAACTCTGCAATGTTTCAACTATCCTGGCTCTGCCTCAGATCTTAGACACCTCGGAAGCAGTATGGTGCAGTGGTCTAAAGCTCTGAGCTACAAACATAGAGACTTGGGTTTGAATCCCACAGCCTCCACTTACATACTGTGTAACCCTAAATAAGTCACTTAACTTTCAACTGTGCAGAATAATGTACTCGGTTACTGTACCTGAAAAGCTTTGAAGTTTTCAATTGTTGTTACTGGTTTGGGCAGCTAGCTCAAGGTTATTCAGCCCACGCCACTTCTGGAGCCCTGGGTCTGTTCCCAACACTGCGTTACAGCGGTCTACTCGCCTCCTGCAGCCTTTCATTGGAGACTCCAGGAGAGAGAGAGAGGTCCTTCCTGGCCTGTGGCCTGCATTAGTCCCAGCGTGCCAGGGTGGCCTGGTCGTGATCGTCAGGCTGCCCCACGGCCTACTCCCGACCTGGGCCTTCAGGAGGCCCTCAGTCCTCCCTCCTTCCTGCCACTCGCCTACAAGTGAATTACGATGGTTTGGCCATGGGCAGAGCTCTCTGATACCATGCAGTGCTGAAACCGCTAGGCTGCCTCTCATCACGCCAGGCGCCTTTAGCCCTGCTTGGCTCAGCATGTTTAAACCTTCGCGACCTCCTCCTCCCTCTAGGCAATCAGAACAGCCTCACGAGAGCTGCATCTCTGCCTCACGGTCTGGTCAGGCAGGGGGAGTTGCTGTAGGGAGAGACAGAGAGAGAGAGAGAGAGTTTCTCGAAGGGGGGAAGATATTAACAAGGCCCCCCCTGCAACAACGACAACAAGACTCTGAGCTGCAAATTGGAGTCGTGGGTTTTTGGATCCCACAGCCCCCACCTGCATACCAGGTAACAGTGCAGACAGTGTGGCCTGAGGGTTGGAGCACTGCACTATGATAAAATTTGCCCATCAGTCGTGGGTTTGAACTTGTCTTCCATTATGTTTTTTCTAAGCAGATCGCTTGACTCCTGTGCTCTCAGCTTGCATCTGCAACATTGGCATGCCTCATCTAGTTTAAAAAAAAAAAAAAAAGGGGGTTTTCCTTGAAGGGGAGTTCCTCTGGACAGCCGGGTCTATGCTGGCCGGCCCCATCCCGCCCGCAGGGTCCCTCCCACAGTGACCCTTTGGCACCTCCCTCCTCGCCTCCTTTCTAATGCTCGGGTCCTTCCACAGTGACCCGTGCAGATAACCGGGCCGACCAGTCTCCATGGCTCTCCCATGCAGCCATGGCCCAGACCTCAGACACCATTCCCTCCCCGCCGCTGTGGGGGCCTCACACAGTGCCGCCACACCTGCATTCTATCTCGGTATTGGGAAAGAAAGCCCACCTCTGGGCTCGGGGATAAAGAGGGTCCGCCCCTGGGCGGCGCACAGTTTCTGTTCTAAGGTTTACCTTCTCTCTTCCCCAGAGGGTGAAAGCAAAGAAATGCTCCTCATGCAGCGCCACCCTCCTGCCCCAAACTCCAGGTCCCCTCTGCGCCGCCTGCCTACTGGACGATGATGATTCCTCCATGGAGCAAACTCCACCCATGGGCCCCGGCAACCCAGGCACCAGCAACCCCACATGAATAGACCCAAGCTCCCTCCTAATTCAAAATCAACAGACCGCTGCCACCATGATGGAGAGCCAACAGAGCTTCATGCTCAAGATCATGGAAAAGCTGGAATCCCTCACCCAACACAGGGCAAAGCCACCCAACCCTGAACCGGACAAGGCAGGAGGGCAACCAGAGGAACCCCCGATACCGGAGGATACACCAGACGTCCCTTTCGACAACGCACATGAGGATGGGGAGAAGGACAACATGGGGGAGGAGAACAAGCTGGATTCGGACGAGGAGGACATGGATCTCCAAACAACGCCCTCCCTGACTTCGGAGTTATGCTCCTTCGACACGATCCCAGGGCTCATGAAGATTATCAAGGCCACCATGGGTTTCGACACCGAGGAAAGCAGGCCAGAGTCAAAGCTTGACCCCCTGATCCAACTGAGACAGTCAACCACTGAGGCCTTCCCAGTGTGTCCTGCCATAGAAGAGATCTTCAGTAAGAAGTGGCAATCTCCTGAACTGGGCAGAATGTCAAACCGTAAGAACCTAGACAGGATGCATCCAGTCCAGGCAGAGAAATCGGATGCCTGGTGCAGGGCTCCCACCATTGACCCCCAGATGGCGGCCCTTAGCAAAAAGACCGTGTTACCATGCAGTACGATAGCGCTCAGAGACCCGACAGACAAAAAAGTCGAGGACATGCTTAAGAAGGTCTTCGGAATCGAGGGCATCGCCGCCAAGGCAACTACCACAGCCATCTACACGGCCCGTGCGCAGATCCGCTGGCTCGAAGAACTGCAGGAGCAAGCCGCTCCAAAATCCAGAGAGGCAGAACTTTTGGATTGTACCTTGGATGCAGCTAAATACCTGGCTGACATGGCAGTGGACACACTGCGCCTTCATGCCAAGGCGACCTCCATCATCAACCGTGCTCATAGGGCACTGTGGCTAAAATTATGGGATGCGGACAATGAATCAAAAAATCTGCTCCAGAACTTACCTCTGAAGGGAAAACATGTTTTTGGGGAAGGGCTACATGATTACTTGAAGCAGAAGGAGGAGGGCAGAGACCTCCTCAAGAATAGGTCTAGGTTCTCCTATCTCCCCTCCTCGAGGCGAAGATCTCAGGGGGACATAGACCATTTCAACCACGCAGAGACGTACAGCAATCTAGCCACTCCTTTTGAGGCAGAGGCACCTCCCACGGCTTCCACAGCCCGTACTCTCAGAACTATCAGTCCTCCTCCTCCAGAAGCCGAGGTCAGAGACCCGGAGGATGAAGCAGAGGCTACAGGGGTAAGCAACAGTGACTATCCCACCCCGGCACCCCAAGGCCGGGACCCCTACCCACCTGTGGGACAAAGGCTAACTCTATTCGCCCACCATTGGCTCCGCACAACAGCGGACAGGTGGGTCCAAGACGTTGCAACCATGGGTTACTCTATAGAGTTATCCCTAGCCCACATTCCCCACAGGTTCGTCTCCTTCCCCATAACCAGGAGAAGGGCATCCCCACACCAGGTCCAACAGATCCTGTCAGACCTGGTTCGGAACAAGGCCATCCAGACTGTACCCATGCCGGAACACAATCAAGGGGTGAACTCAATCTTCTTCCTAGTACCCAAAAAATTGGGGGAGCTCCGGCCTATCCTAGACCTCAAACACCTAAACCGCCACGTGGTCTCCCACCACTTCAAGATGGAAACCATCCGGTCCACCCTCCGATGCATTCGGGGAGGCGACTTCCTGACGTCCATAGACCTCAAGGACGCCTACCTCCATATTCCCATCATTCGGAAGCACAGACAATTCCTACGCTTCCACATCCTAGGCCACCACTTCCAGTACCAGGCCTTACCATTCGGCCTCTCCTCAGCTCCAAGAGTCTTCACCAAGGTTTCCATAACCTTGGTGGCAAGACTCAGGGAATGGGGGCTGGACATCATCCCGTACCTGGAAGACTGGCTCATACGGGCCCGGTCCGAACGTCAGGCATGAATCTACACAGAATCCACCCTACAGGCACTCGAGGACCACAGCTGGGTGGTAAACCAAGAGAAGAGCCACCTCATCCCCACCCAGCAGATCGAGCATCTGGGAGTGCTCATCAACTCAGCCCAGGGGTGGGCAAAACCATCCACCTCTAGAATTCACAACCTGAGGGACCTAGCCTGTCAGATGAAGGCCTGACGCAGCATGACGATGGGAAAGATAGCCCAGTTACTGGGCTGCATGGCCTCAAGCATAGACCTCATGCCCTGGGCCAGGTGGCGCATGTGCCCACTCCAAACTTACGCGCTGACTCGAGGGGCACCGAGTGAACTCAACCTCCAGATGGTGGTACCACTACCCAAGGTGGTGAGACTCTCCCTGGCTTGGTGGACAGTGGAGGAGAACTTGTCCAAGGGGTTCCCCCTAGAGGCACCTCACTTGATCTTCATAGAAATGGACACGAGTCTCTCCGGCTGGAGAGCCTGCCTAGGAGACACAACAGCACAGGGCCTGTGGTCACCTGCACAGTCACAGCTCTCTGTCAACATACTGGAGATGAGAGCCGTGTTTCATGCCCTAAAAGCATTCAAACATCTGGTGCAGGGGCAATCAGTCCTAATCCGATCCGACAATCGGGTCACGGTGGCCTACATAGTGAAACAAGGCAGGACCAGGAGCAGAGCTATGCTGAGGGAGGCAACGGCAGTCCTCAACTGGGCCCAAGCCAACCTCAGACACCTGATCGTGGTTCACCTAGCAGGAAGGCTGAACGTCCACGTGGATTGGCTCAGCAGGCAACAGGTACACCCGGGGAGAATGGCGGTTACATCCGGACCTGTTCCAGATGATCCAGGCGACCTGGGGAACAGTGACCATAGACCTCATGGCAACATGGGAGAATGCTCAGGTCAGAGATTACTATTCATGGTTCAGGGACAACTTGTCCCAGGGAACGGATGCCCTATCACAACCTTGGAGACGGAGCCACGCCTACGTCTTCCCTCCTCTTCCCCGATCCCTCAGGTCCTGACCAAGATACGGGAATCACAACACACGATTATCCTGGTGGCCCCCTACTGGCCACGCAGGTCATGGTTCGCAGCGGTCCGAGAGATGTCGCTTGCCAGCTTCAGGATACCGTACCGGCCGGACATGCTTTCACAAGGGCCAGTGCCCCACCCGACTCCGCGGACCCTCAAGCTCACGGTCTGGCTCCTGAAAGGAAGAGACTGAGGGTGGTGGGGTACCATGATTCTGTCATCAACACCCTACTCCAGTCCAGACGGTCTTCCACCACCTCCACATATGGGAGACAATGGTCCATATTCTCCCGGTGGTGCCGGGAGCGGGGCAGAGTTCCCGAGCAGACCAACATGGCCAACATCCGACTGTTCCTCCAACAGGGAGTAGACAAGGGATTAGCACTGTCCTCCCTCAGGGTGCAATTAGCAGCCATGGGACGGCTACGGGTCTCATCGGGGGATACACCCTGGGAGCCCACCCGGACGCCACCCACTTTCTAAGGGCAGTGGAGATCCTCCACCCGAGGACTCAGCCGACCGTCGCCCCATGGGACCTACCGCTAGTCCTAGAGTCCCTCAAATCTGCCCCTTACGAACCCCTCCTCCAGGCGGATCTGTTCTGGATCAGCCTCAAGACATGCTTCTTAGTGGCAATCTGTTCAGCTAGGAGGATCAGGGAACTTGGGGCCCTATCCTGCGCGGAACCTTATACGGTGTTCACCCCGTTAGGGGTCTGCCTGAGAATGGTACCAGCCTTCCAGCCAAAGGTATCCACTGGCTTTCACAGAGAACAACCCATCGAACTCCCAACCTTCCCAGAAGGGTCTCAGCAGGGCTCTAGCACGGTCCCACACTACCTTGACATTGGATCCGCCCTCTCTGTGTACTTGGCCAGAACCTGTCCCATCTGCAAGACAGAGAGACTTTTCGTCATCTCGAAGGGACAGAGGCAGGGAAGAGCCGCCTCCAAGACTACCATTGCTGGGTGGTTGAGGAGAGTCATCCAGAACGCCTACATAGCTAACCAGATGACACCCCCACAGGGGATCAAGGCTCACTCCACCAGAGCGATCGCCACCTCCTGGGTGGAAACAGCTAGCGTATCCTCTGAGGACATTTGCAGGGCAGCCACGTGGAGCTCCCTCCACACCTTTGCCAGGCACTACAGGCTAGAACAGCTGCAGGCCATTTGGCCCACTTTCGCCACTCAGGTCCTGACGACAGCTTCCTCTACCACTCACTCTTAGCTCACTCTGTTTCCCTCCCCTGGGTACATCACTGCTTCTTATCTACCCATTAATGTCTGAGGCCATGGATGCCAACCAATCACAATGGGTGTTTACTCACCTGGTAAAGGTGATTGTGTTGGTTGGCATGCATGGCACTCCAAGGCCCTCCCTTCAGAGTGCCCAGAGTGATCGGAACTGGAACAAGGGGATCTCATCCATGACAGGCCGTACAGGGACAAACAAACAACTAATACTGCAATCAAAGTTATTTTTCCAGTCGGACCTCCGGAACTGAGCTTAGACTGTAAATAACAGGAAGGAATAAAAACTGGCCCACGGGCCTTTGATACTACGTCATGGTCCGCATTCTTCTTTGGCTTCATCCACCTCCCTCATGTTGTCATAATTATCTGTGCCTAGATTGTATTTCTTTCTCTTGTACTAACTGACCTTAATTTCAGCTGTGGAAGATTCGAACTGGAGAGCAGGGGTTTCTGGGACCTGGATATGCTAGAAATTTGATCTGGGTCAGTGCATCACTAGCCTATCAGGTGGGCTATAACCCATGAGGTAACGTCTGGAGTGCCATGGATGCCAACCAACACAATCACCTTGACCAGGTGAGTAAACACCCATTGCAGCTGTAGCAGGGATGTAGACTTTATGATGACGGTGACACAGCAGACTGATAATGACAGATCAGCTGTGCTTGTTAGATGGCATTATGCAGATCAAAGGAAAGAGATGCCCTATGATTGGCCAGCTTTCTCCATTGAACTACACAAAGCTTCCACCCAGTAAGCCAGAGGAGTGTCATGATCAGACTGGCTGATGATTGGTGACAGGTGACACACTGATGAGCCCCTTGCAGACTGCCCTGCATTGGACCGACAGTGACATATCACTCTCATAACAATATGTTTAATCTTGCTGGTGCACGGAGAACACAAAAAAGGACTGTGAAGAGATCAAGAGAGTCCAGCACACGGCCACCAAGGTACTTAGTGGCTTATGAGTCAAGAGATATAAGGAAAGATTTGCTATGCTCCTAGTGGTAGTAGTCCAAATTTTACGAACACAGTATGTCATAAGGTGATCACTAAAGATGTCTGGACGTGTACTTGAGTCCACAATTTTGTATGCGTGTGATGCAAGATCACATTCTAGCAATGTGTGCTTATTACTTAGTGAATTATGCCTTGTGGGAGCAGAGATTATTATGGGCAGGTTTAGAGATTTGATGTTAGCCTGCAGTAAATTATTGTTTGAAGCAGACTAATTAAAATTATCATCACCATGTAAATTGTGATCGTATTTAGTGGTGCCAACTATGCATGTACATTATTAATAATTTCCAGAAGCCCATTGTAGTTAATACCGGGGATAGAACAGGTGCCTGTATAGATTAATGGCAACAAGCTGGAAAAAATGAATTTACCAATAAGAATTTCATGAACTTTAGAAACTGCTTTAAGGTAAAGACTAGCAAAGGGCAGTGAACTAAATTTATAAAATAGGACTCCACTTCTTCTTACTTCTGTTTAGTCAGTAAGTGGAATTGCCAGAAAGAGAAATGGAGCCAGATTCCAAGACAGATTACGTATGCCACAAGGTGACTTGTTCCAAACCCTATGGCACAAATCTCACTTTGTGACATGTGTTACACCATTTGCAATTCCAAGAGATGGCCCGCGACATGGCACAGGCTGTCTGCACCAAAGGGGGGATACACCACCAGCTATGACGGCAACCCCCTGTGACATGGTGCAAGGGGGTTTCCAGCATCGATTACACCGGTATTCCAAGAGGCAGCTGGCAGAATCACAAATTGTGATTCCAAGTGAGACCTGGCAAACACTGGCATACTGTAAGTACAAATAGATCAGCTATTAACTGGTCTAATGGTAACTATGTCCACCAGAGTTATACCACTGTACCTGAGGCCAGTACAGCCACCCCCCACGATCCCCCATGGGTGCTCACCCAACCACCCATGGCAGGACTGCCCTCTGTGGGCAACTGGCTCCCCCTCACCCACACACCCAAGCTGTGCCCCCATGGGGCAGTACCCATCCCCTGCATGCCATGCCCCCCATGGTGGTCCTGTGTCCCCCTGCCCCTCCCCCACCATGTGGGGCAGTGCCATGGTGTTGGGGTGCAGGGTTTTGGGGAGCCATGCCTTGTGCTGTTGCACCCCGTGGCTTGCTGCTTGCAGCACCCGGGCTGGGTATGCCCTTTGTGTGGTGCAACCCTGGAGCTGCCACAAGCGGCAGGGCATAAATGCCAGACACCCTGCCTGTTCTGGAATATGATGCAGGGTTCCTCGCATAGCGGCATGTTGCAACTCGTATACACTAGCAATTTACGGCATTCATCTTGGAATCGGGCCTATGGAGTCTAAGTGGACTGTGGCAGATAATCAAGTGTCAGTTAGACAAAGAACATCAGGCTGGTTTTGGTGACGCCAGGCCCTTACCTGATACAATTTAGACAAAAGGCTATGGACTTCAAAATGAAAAATAGTTAGCCCTTTATATAAAATGGCAGCCATAAATGGATTTTAGGAGGTGGAAAGAGGGCCAGGGTTTAATTCTAGAGCTCCACTCAGAAGCAGCAACAATACAATAAAATGCTTGCATGGAAGAGCATTGGCCTTGGAATATTTCTTAGGAATAGAATGTAGAAGTGTTGTTTATTTAAATAAATCCAAATTAAAAAAGCCTTGAGCAGAAGTGTCAAATACACCTACTGTAGAAATAAATGGATTAAGACTGGCAACATAAAAATACAAGTGTTAAAGAGAACATATATACTGTAGTTACTTGGTGATTTAAATATAGATGGCTCAATTAAATTTACACATGAACCAGTAGGTATGTAGTAACCCAGGGTAAATTTGGGAGAAGACAAATAAGGGTGTGTGGGAATTATATACAGCTGAGCCAGCCAGAATGCAATGCAGAGCACTGTGGAATTCTGCAAAGTAACTGCAGAAAATAATGCAATTTCTATGGTAGTTAATCCCTTTTGTTATGTAGGCATATGTAACATTGCATTGCATCTTGGTGGGCGTCACTGTATGCAGGTGTGGTAGCTTTCCAGATAAGTTGAAGTATTGTATATAATATCTAAAGATACAGGGGTGACACAAAACAAAGCACCTGATACAAACAGCTTTTCGAATACAGGTTAGTATAGGAATAAGTATGTAGACACTTAAAATACTAGAAATGATGGGAGTGCAAATATTTGATATAACTTACAAACAAGCTATTAGCTAAGACACCGAGGGATGAAGCACAAATAAATAACTGCAACAACAAATGGTACAGTATATCAGTTCACATCAGTTTTTTATGTATCAAAAACTATAAAATTCAAAAGAATTATCACATTTAAAACATACAAATACAAAGATAACGATTAAGTTATACAATCATAATTTAGTAACTCAGAAGCAAGCATTATTTTTTGCAGCATTAAAAAAATGTGCTTCTCCAAAAAGTACAGTTTAAATTCAAAGACAATATAGTACATGCAATAATTTCTCTATCTTTGTAAACACTGGTAGAAATTAATAATGGAGTTATCCACTTTAGCCTTTAATTTTTATGTTGCCTTGCGCACACAGCTCAGACAACATATTGTGGTAACTTGGAGCGGAGAAGCAAGTTTTGGAGGTGCAGTCCTGCTGCGGCCAATGGCACCACTGCTTTTTCTGGCCAGGCTCTGTGGCACCAATGGCATAGCACGTTGTCTATGACAGCAGTTGAGAAACCTGCCCCCAACTTGAAAGAAATTCACAACTGCACTCAAGTAGTGCCTCTTAATTGGAGAATTAGCTGCTTTTGCTGCTGGGGCGGTTCCTGATTACAGCAGCGAATTACAGTTTTCCTTGTCTGGTGTTCTATTTCAATAAACATGGTGGCGGCTTCCACGTTCACCTCTCACAGTCCCCATGGAAGCCGACAGACAGCTGCCACCTCTCACAGTCCCAATGAAAGCTGACAGAGGTGCCCAATCCCCCTGTTGGCATGCCCCCTCCCCAGTTCATTTGCTGACGTAGTAGCCCAATCCCCATTGGCATAATGTTCCTGCATTTGTTTCATATTAACATGGTGGCAGCTATTGCCATCAGCCTCTCACAGTCCCCAAGAAAGCCAACGGGGTGCCCAATTCTCCTGTGGGCATGTCCCTCCCAAGTTCATGTGCAGATGGGGTGCACAATCCCTATCAACATGATGCCTCCTCCATTTGTTGTGTGCCAAGGGGGGTGCCCAATCCCCCTCAGCTCATGCGCCCCCCCAAACACTCTGTATGTGCTGACAGGGTGCCCAATCCCTTTATACAGACCCCCAACAAACACTCAGGTGGCATGCTGGGAGCCTACCCCAGCATGCAACAGTACCTGTAAAAAAAGAAAACCCTCCTGTGTTGTTTTTTTTTGTTCCCTTTAAAAGGAAAAAAATCCCTTGTTGTGTCCGGTGCCCCTTCCCCCCAACCCGCACCCACCCTCTGTGCACTCCCACCTCCATGTGCCCACCTCCCCACACGCCTCTCACCCCAACTTACCTCTGGAGCCCAGGGCGACAATCTTCGGTGGACCGGAAACACGTCTTCATTCATCAAAGCCGACCGCAAACCGAAGAAATGCCGGTAAGAATATATAATAGCATTAATGGGTTTTTTTTCAACTTATGTGGATATCGTGCCCATTTTTACAAATCTTTGCACCACATTTTCAACATGGGGTTCTCGGGACCCCATCTCATGAATTCAGTGACTGTCATCTGGTTATTTGGTCCAAAAAGGTGATTTCGTGGTCACTGCGTGGAATCACCTTTTGGGACCGTTTAACAAAATGATAGTGTCACTGTTCATGAGGTGGGATCCCAAAAAGCCTATGTTGCAAATTTGGTGAAAAAAGTCCAAGAAATGACTCTGTTACAAGCATGCATTGCGCAGTTTCTATGCACGCTTGTAACTTCAAGAATGTTTAATATTTTCACTCCAGGTTTTCAGCATTTCCATTTTTTCACACCTCCTTGTGAACAGTACAGCTGTCATTTTTCACAACCTTCCCAAAATGTATTTTTGCACCTGTGGCACACAATAGCACGGTCATTGTGGGAAATCAACATTCAGGACAGAGTAAGAAAATTACAGTGACACTGTTCATGAGCAGAGGTCCCAAATGCTTTCATGAGGTGGGGTCATGAAAAGCCCATGTTGACAATTTGCAGTACAAATACTAACAAACGCCTGGGACTTAGGGTTTCTAACTATAACGTCGCACCCTGTAGAGGCTGACTGGCATCAGGGGTGTGACTTTGAATTTTCGGCTGTAATACTCACACCATTCAACCCCCACCCTGCAGCCACTGACAGGCATCAAGGTGTGCCTTGAACTCTTTGGCCCCAAAGTTCACCCCATTCTCCTATACTGCACCCATCTCAGCTTATTTCCTTATGGAATGGGGTGAGCGTAAGGCCTGAGGACCCCAAGGCACAATGTGATACTTGTCAGAGTCTGCAGTGTAGGGTGAGCTGAAATGGCATGAGTATTATGGCTGACACCCAAAGGCACACCTCAATGCCTGTCAGTCTCTGCAGGGTGGTGTGGGGTTGGTGTCACTTCCATGCGTCACTACCATTCCAAGTATGCATCTCTCTAACTCCTGCACTACCAATGCCAATGTCAGCAAGACAACTTTCGGCTTTGACAAATGCTTCTCCAGAATGTAAAGTGCTAATTCTGCTATGAAGCATTGTATGCTCCACATGACCAACTACCCCATTTTGTCTGAAGGTAAACAGCAAAAACTTTCAGAACCCATCTGTTTTCAAACCTTCTCCGCAAACTACTGTACTCCTGCCTTGAAAGACACTCTTTTCTGATTCAAAGTCAAAGAAACTTCTAAGACATGTACCACCTGCAGGGCATCAACACATCTCAGTGCAATCATGTTTGTTGTAAAATATCTCTAGTGCCAGGGTCCTCCAGTTTAAACACAAAGTGCATGCTGATATCTGACTCTTACGTCAACTAAAATATGCATAAAATAACAGAATGTTCTCATTCAGTAATAGTCACACAACACAAAAATTCTCATTTTAAAAGTTACAGTCCGAAAAATATTTTTATTCTGTAATCTTTGTTTATAAAAATGTCTTGGACTAACTTTATTTTCATATGTAAGCAATCTTATTTTGTGGAAAGCTAAAACGGTTTTATGTTCCAAGTAAATTTTGTCTCCAGGAACTTCTTTAACTTATGTCTTTTGTTTGACCTATGAAATGTTAAAGTATTAATCACTGGTTATGTCTCCTGGAATCATTTCCATAAATGTGTCTGATCTTATTGTCAGATATATGCGTAAGATGAGTAAGTTCCAAATAAATTATTATATTTTTATGACATTTGTTCTCATTTAGAAACATAGAAATTGATGGCAGATAAGGACCGCAAGGCCCATCCAGTCTGCCCATTTCTTTTTCTGCCTTATGAAAGTGCCTTTGGCCTTTGCTCTGTCAATGGCCTATCTATTCATACCCATCTGTATTGCTCCCTTATGCCTATCCCATGCCTGTTTGAAGCCCTGCACTGTATTCATGTCCACCACTTCCTGAGGTAGGCTGTTCCATGCATCCACCAACCTTTCTGTGAAAAAGAGCTTCCTCACATTACCCCTTAATCTGCCTCCCTCTAATCTCATGCTATGTCCTCTTGTCCTGCTATTTTTTTTATATTGAAACTTGTTAGACTCTTTCACCTTGTTAATGATCTTAAGGTGTTTGAATGTTTCGATCATATCAC
This sequence comes from Neoceratodus forsteri, assembly GCA_016271365.2. Taxonomy (NCBI): domain Eukaryota; kingdom Metazoa; phylum Chordata; order Ceratodontiformes; family Ceratodontidae; genus Neoceratodus; species Neoceratodus forsteri. The sequence continues at coordinate 484,284,120 of CM057459.1, read as the reverse complement.
CTCTCTTCCTCTTTTGCTCCAGGGTATACATATTGAGCTCTGTTCATCTGTCCTCATATGTTTTCTGATGCAGTCCCTGCACCATTTTGGTTGTCGTTCTCTGGACTGCCTCAATTTGGTTAATGTTCTTGTGAAGGTGTAGCCTCGAGTACTGCATGCAGTACTCCAAATGGAGCCTAACTAGTGTCTTGTAAAGAGGGATTATTACCTCCCTCTTCTGACTTGAGATACTCCCACTAATACACCCTAACATCCTCCTAGCCTTACCTACTGCTTTAGTGGCCCGCTTGGATGATTTCAGGCCATCGGTGATGATGATGCCCAAGTCTCTTTCTTCCCTTGTGACTGCCAGCAACTCTCCTCCCAGCCTATAGGTGGCTTCAGGGTTTCTCTTCCCTATGTGCATGATCTTGCACTTCTTTGCATTAAACCCCAGTTGCCACTCTTCTGATCATTTTGCTAGTTTATCCAGATTGCTTCTCATTCTGCCCACCCCATCTGGATCATCTACTCTGTGGTAGATCTTGATGTCATCTGCAAACAGACAAAGTTTACCCTCCAGTCCATCTGCAATGTCACTGATGAAGATATTGAAGAGGACTGGCCCCAGGACTGATCCCTGAGGTACCCCACTTGTGACTTGCACCTCTTCTGATTGTATTCAGCTTACCACCACTCTCTGTTTTCTGACCATCAACCAGTTTGCCACCCAGTTGACCAACTTCTGACCCACCCAGAGCCTACCCAGTTTATTAATCAATCTTCTATGTGGAACAGTATTGAAAGCTTTGCTGAAATCAAGGTAGGTGACATCAACTGCTCCCCCTTGGTCCACCACTCTGGTTACCCAGTCAAAGAAATCTATGAGATTAGTGTGACAGGACCTTCCTTTTGTAAACCCATGCTATCTTGGATCCTGTGCTCATAAGGATTTCAGGTGTTGCACTATCCTTTCCTTAAGTAGTGCCTCCATAATCTTGCCCACTACTGAGGTAAGACTGACTGGTCTGTAGTTCCCTGCCTCCTCCCTGCTGCCACTCTTGTGGAGTGGGATCACATGAGCCCTTCTCCAGTCTTCTGGGACCTCTTCTGTGCTCAGAGACTCACTAAACAGTTCTGCTAATAGCTCTGCTAGTTCCACCCTTATCTCCTTTAGTATCCTGGGATGTATGCCATCAGGTCCCTTTGTCTTGTCCACCCTGAGTTTATCGAGGTCTTGTAGGACCCTTTCTTTTGTGAAGGGGCTAGTGCTCACGTCGCCCGCGTCCATGGTGCTGAGCGGTGGGCCCTGCCCTAGCTTCTCTTCAGTATATACTGAGCAGAAGTATCTATTTAGGATAGATGCTTTTACATGGTCCTCCTCCTCACACACCCCCTTATCTCCTTTGATTTTAGCAATACCCCCTCTGGACTTTCTCCTTTCACTAATGTATCTATAGAAAGTCTTGTCACATTCTTTTACTGTTTGTGCTAGTGTTTCCTCAGTTTGGGCCTTTGCCTGCCTTACTGCCTTCCCTGCATCCCTTAGGGAAGTTTGGTATGCCTCCCTGTCTTCATCCCGCTGTGTTCCCTTATATTTCCTGATTGTCAGTCTTTTGGCTCTGTCCTTTTCTGCTACTGTTTTTGAGAACCAAAGTGGTTTCCTTCTTCTTTTGCCCTTGCTTTTCTCTCTAATACAATGGGATGTTACTTCAAGTATTGCATCCTTAATGCTTGCCCACTTTGTCTCTACCCACTCGCCTGTATTTCTTTTTGCCAGGGCTAGCTTAACTCTGTTGGCCATCTTATCAAAGTCAGCTCCTCTGAAGTCCCATATTTTTGCCTTGGAATGGGATGATTTAGTTGTAGTGGCCAAAGTCAACAATACCATGTGATGGTCACTGGACCCCAGGTGACCTTCTACCTGGAGATCTGTGATCCTTTTCCTGTTAGTCAGTACTAGATCTAGGATGGCACTGTCTCTTGTGTGTTGTTGTACCAGTTGTTTGAGACCTTCCCCCTGAAGGGAATCCACCATATGTCTAGTTCTGGCAGATGTTCCTGCTGGTATTGACCAATCTGTATCTGGCATGTTGAAGTCTCCCATTATCAGAACCTCCCCTTTAGCTGTCATGGTTTGTATATCTTCTGACAGTAATGTGTCCATGCCCTCTCCCTGGTCAGGGGGCCTGTAGACAACCCCAGTTCTTTTGGCTATTCAATTTCCTGTTTCCAAGGTGACCCACAGTTCTTCTGGCTCCGTATGTGTATTCTGAATTTCTGTAGCTTTGATATTTTCATTGACATACAGGGTCACTCCACCCCCCCCCTTTGCACCTCTGTCTCTTCTGAACAGTACATAGCCAGGTACTGAAGTCTCCCAAGTGTGGTTACTGGCAAACCATGTCTCGTTAATTGCTACTATGTCCAATTTAGCCTCTGTCATTATTGCCTGCAGGTCTAGGATCTTGTTTCCCAGACTGCGAGCATTTGTGTACATGATTTTCCATTGGCCAGATTTCACTGTGTTAGTTGTTGGGTGAGGTCTGGCATTTTCCCTGTGCATCGTATGGGGAGCTGGACCTCTGTACATCATATATTGATGGAGCGCTCCCAACCAATAATTATTTTCACATGCTTGTGAGACTTTCTTATTCTTTTATGGGTGCATCATGAGCAGATGCCCTGGAAATGGACACATTCAGTGGAGGCTTTTTAAATTGTAATATATTTTAGCTCAGTGTCAGTCAGTAACATGCAACTATTGCCATAGCAGAGGCATACAGTAGGTACACATTATCAGGATGAGGCTTGTTTGGTAACTGATTGCCTCTCATCCCAGTGCTTTTCCTTTTGGATAAATTAATAAAGGCTCAATGTAGCTTGATAGATAGGCAATTTATTTTTATTATGTTTGCCCTTGTGCCTGTGCAAAGCAAACACATTGGTATAATAGTGGGTTCTGTGAGATGTGTCACTGTCAGTCCAATGCAGGGCAGTCTGCAAGGGGCTCGACAGTGTTAGACCAGTCATCAGCCAGGGTGATCATGACATTGTTCTGGTCTTGCTGGGCAGAAACATTGTGTAGTTCAAGAAAACAGACTGCCAAATCATAAGGCAGCTCTTCTCCCTGATCTGCATAAGGGTGCCAAGCAAGCAGAGCTGATCAGCATCATGATCAGCCTGTTGTGATCCCCTAGCATAAAAACTATCCCTCCCACCTCTGACAAGTATCCCTCCCACCTCCAATTGGCTTCCCCTTTCTAATGTCCTACACTGGGGTGCCAATCCCCAGTGCTAACTAGTACCACCATCCTAGTCATTTTCACTGTGTGACACTGGGGAGACCACCTCTGATGCTGCCAAAAATAACAGCAACCCTGCAGTGCTCAATTCTGAGTGTCAGAACCAGAAATAAAGAAGCCCATCCCTTATAGTTTCTTTAGTTTTTTTTTTTTATTTTTATACACTGTAAAAAAAGAAAACCATCCATTGTTGTCTGTTGCTACTGCTGGTACACTGTCACCATTACCTTCCCCCCAGCTGACCTTCCTACTCAGCACCACACCACCCCTTACTTTTAATTTTCTGACACCAGGGTGTCCAATCCCTGATGCCAGGTAGTACCCCCCCACCCCACCTGCCTTCACTGTGCAATACTGAGGAGACCACCCCTGGTGCTGCCAAACATAAAACTGACACGGGGTGCCCAATCCCCATTGTCGGTACCTAAAATAAAGAAAACCATCCCTTGTAGTCTTTCTGTTTATACACCCTGTACAAAATAAAACTGTCCAGCAATGTCTGTTGTTCCAGCAGCACACCACTGCTGTTGCTCTCCCCACCCAACCCTCCCACTCAGCACCCACCCCTGCCACCCCTCCACCCTTACTTAACCTACTGGAGGTCTAACACTGTAATCCTCTCTGGACCAGAGACACATCTTCACTCTTCCATGCCAGACCTGGAACTGAGAAATCAGGTATGCAGTTCAATGTATTTCAATGGGCTTTGAACATGCCCTCATAACTTGGTCATTTTCTAATATTTTTTCCCTCAAATTTTAAACATGACCTTTTTGGGACCCCACTTCATGATCAATGGTGATGAAATTATTAAAATCCATCCCAAAAGGTGATTTTCTGGTTGCAGCACAGCCACCTTTTCAGCAGAATTTGAAAAATGTCTCCACCCTTATCCATAAGGTGGCGACATAAGAAGGCTATTTTGAAAATTTTGAGTAAAAAAATATTAAAAAGCAACAAAGTTATGAGCGTACATTGAAATTTTTCAATGCATGCTCATAACTTGGTAGTTTGTAATATTTTACCCCAAATTTTTAACATAGTCATTTTTTTCACCCCACCTAATGAATGTGACAGCTGCCATTTTCAAATCATGGCCAACATGTGTTTTCACACTTGTGGCATGAAATCACCTTTCAGGCATGATTTGAACATTTTATCTGCCCTTGTTCATGAGATGGGGTCATAAGAATGCTATGTTGAATATTTTAATACTAAGGTGCATGCTAAGACAAGAAGGAGCAGAAAAGGCAGTAAGCCCATAAGTGCTCCAAAATGCCTATTGTCCATAGTAAGATAGGTTATTTCCCCTTAACATATAGAAGTCCAGTTTACTTCTGAATTTGGATTTGTCCTTACTAATGATAACCTCCCTGGGTAGCTTATTCTATGAGATTACAATTCGTTGTGTTCAAAATGCTTTTCTTTTGTTAAATCGAAACTTCCCTAGTCATAATTGCAGGGGATGCCTCTAGTAGCCAGAGCATCATTTTTGAATCCAAAGTCCAATTCCTTCATCAAACAGTCATCCTTTATTATGTCATTGCATAACAATAAGTCACCCCCTCAACCTTCTGGTCTTAAAGGATATTAGATATAAATGTTTTAAAATTCATTGTAGGGGTAAAATTATTAAAAAAACAACATAGTTATGAGCATACATTGAAACTTTTAAACACAGCTTGGTAACTTTGGTAATTTTCAATATTTTGTCCTCAGATTTTCAACATAGCCAGTTTTTTTCTCACCACCTTATGCACATGACAGCTGTCATTTTTCAAATCCTGGTCAAACTGGGTTTTCACACTTGTGGGGTGAAATGATGTTTCAGCCACTATTTCGTAAATGACACCTGTCATGTTCAAAAGGAGTGGTCATGAAAATGTGGGATCAGAATGTGGAAAAAAAAACAACTAAGTTATGAAGAAATGATAAATTGTTCCAACATTTACTCATAACTTTATTTTTGCAGATTTTGGTCTCTAATATTAAACATATCCCTTGTGTTGCCTGACCTCCTGAACATGACAGGTGTAATTTTTCAAATCCCTTCCAAATTAGTTTTTATAGTTGTACTGAGAAATCACCTTTCAGATGGGATTTAAAAAATTCCACCTGCCTTGATCATAATATCAGGTCATAAAAAAACTATTGGAAATTTGGGGTCAAAATGTTAGGGCCCAGTGACAATTACATATTGCCCCTCAGCTGACCTATCCTGGGTAAGCACAATCTAAAAATGTGTAAAAGCAGAACACCAATGAAAATGAAATATTGCATCTTATCTGGTCTATCATGGATAAATACATAATAAAAATGTGTACAAGCAAGACCGGGTACAACAGCAGTGCAAGTGGCATTCAAACATTTGACACTGAGCACTCCGAAAGAAGTAATAGCAATGCCTCAATGTTTGCTTGCAAGTTTTGTTGTGAAATTGTTATGCTTTCTTCATGAGGGAGGGTAAATCCCTTGCCACCCCCCTCTAGCTCCCTCCAACTCCCGCCCCTCCATACTCCCCCAACACCTGCCCTTTCCACCCACTCTCCCCTAAATATTCTCCTTCTCCCAATACCTTTCTCTCTCTCTCTCTCTCTCTCTCTCTCTCTCTCTAATGTACCTCTCTTCCATGCTCTCCCCCCTTTCTTTCTCCTACCCATTCTGATACTCTACCCTCACAGGCCACCCTGGGGCAGCTATGCCGCACATTGCTAACTGGAAAACATCATTCGCACTCTCCCCTCTTTCTTTCTCCTACCCTTTCCAATACTCTGCCTTGATAGGCCCCCCTGGGGCAGCTATGCCATACATTGCTAACTGTGAATCTCCTCCCACCATTTAATTTCAGTTTTCTAGGTTACTCAAATGTATTATTTATATTTTTTCCATATTACATAGCAATCTTATGTTTTGTTTTAACTGTCGAGTTTTTATGTTTCTGCTGTTTTACATCCTGGCATGGCACCTTTGTAAAAGAGTGTATACACAAAAGTTGTTTCCAAATATACAAATAAAAAATCACTGTGACACATGGTGTGTTGCTATTGGTAAAATCCACCCAAATCCATTCAAGCTCCTGTCATCCACTTGAAACTGGTGCCTGTCACTTTGTAGGTAAAGAGATCAGCCTGTTCTAGAAAAGTAGAATGGTGACAGTCTGACATAACATGAAAAAAACAAAGGAACCACAACATAGTACTGTTGTAGTGTTGTAAATAATACATATATACAGCAATGTAACATTTTCCTTGAATTAAATTTAGATTTCAATGGATGACATCCCACTAGAAGAGATGCAAGAACCACCAGTGAATGTCTGACACATGAAAGTATCAGAGTCAGAACTGAACCAGATTGAGGAAAACCGCAATGAAGCAAACACTAGAATGGCATCCCAGTTAGAAGTGAGAATATTCAGACACTGGCTTACCTCTAATAAAAGGGAAGTTGTTTTTGAATATTTAGATTTAAGTACACTAAATAATTGCTTAAGAGAATTTTATGGCTTTCAGAAATAAAGTTGGCAATAAGTATAGCCTGGGCAGTTATGGTAGTATTAGGGCTGGGCTAAACCAACATCTCAATGACCCACCATGCAGTCATAAATTAAATCTTATCACCATGAATGAGTTCATAACAGCAAAAATGTTTTCATGGGGGTGATGAAAACATTAATGAAACAGGGAGAGGACAAATCATCTCATTACCCTTACATATGAGAAAGTGATCTAGTAATGATGGGTGAGTAACACTATACACAGCCAATGTGTGGTTCCACCTCAGGGTTCTGATTCCCATGGACCTCTTGAGCTTCGCTCTCGAGGTAAGAGGGAATCAAAACCCCTCTGTGGCAGAATACATTGCTTCTACATAGTTACCCATCCAGTATTCTCTCTATATGGCCTCTGGTTGGACATTATTGCTTATCTAAGCACAGGATGACATCCCATACCCACGCAACTCCACATTACATTAACCCTGCACATCAACACAGGCATACCTATGTGTCTTACATCAGACTACATGGCATCTCACTCAGGGAGTGGGAAGGTTTGGCAAACTTCTTACTGGGGTCACACCTCAATCAGTGACAAGCAGATCGATCACACTTTGTCCTTTAGTCGACCCTTGTCATCTCTTCTTGTCGTGACACCTTGTGTGATGTAACACACAGGTAGGTCTGAGCAGGTGAACAGAGAGAGTGCTGTGAGGTTGGGTAGGGTGACTTCTGGTGTATACCTAGGTTATGAGGTTCAGTGAGGGATTATGTACACCTGACACTTCAAAATACTATTACAGATTTAACCTTAAAAGATAAGACCTCACGCTGTAGCACTACTAACTCACTATTTCATTACTTTTGTGTTTGGTTACCTGCATTTTGTCCTGGTTTGGTTTCTTATCAGTTGTTATTTTGTCCTCTTCTGAAAAGTCTGACACCTGAAGGGAAAAAAAGAAAAGAACATGCCTCTTGCCAACAGTTTATTTTAGTGGATTTCCATTACCACTGTAAATGTTATTTGTACTGACACTATCACCTCTCAAATAGATAAAACAAATGATTAAATGAAAAATACTAAAAACATATTTATTCAGCTCCTGTGTAAAAAACTTTCTTTCCTATTACAACTGATGTGGTAGTTCTAGGCTACTTAAAACCTGTAAGCTTCTTATTTCATTTTTCAAAACGTGTTTATATGCTTTTCTTTTGTATTTACTTACCACGGTTTCTTCTGTGTTGACGTTATGTGTTGCTGCTTGAATAGTGTTTTCTGCACAGTAGCATTTCTGAAACAGAAATAGCTTACGTTTAGTATCAAGGACTTCTCACAGCTATGAACTAACTTAGGTAATTTAACACTACAGTGCTGCCAGGGGTTAAGTTAATGCTCTAGTTAATCACTCTCTGGGGGCGTAATGTGGTATGAGTGTCAGAAAAGTGCCATGCTGCCACTCACCATGGGGCTGTGAATTTGACCACTTACATTATCACCGGAGTACTTTATTGCTATTATTATTACTATTATTATTAAGATATTAGGCCAATATGCACAGATGGATTGAGTGGATATGTGTCATGTATCTCTGTCACATAGCCACTCCACAACATATTGCTACCTGCCCTCCCCCTTGCAAAATGCAAGAACATGTGCCACACAGCCCAAATACCACTGGCCACCCCAGCAATGCATAACACAACATACTACAGGAGGGCTGTGTGAGTACCAGCACTACACAGCATGCATTAAGGCACATAGTGCTGGTCACAGGCGGTGTGGTGGGGGGTGCAGGATATGACAGGGGGCCTTGCTGTTCCTTCAATACATGATGATGCACTTACAGTCACTCAGCTGGACATAGTGAACTGACCCTGTCCCACACAAACTTAACACCAACAACCATCTACAATGCCAGTCTATACAGCATGGCACACTGCACTTACCCATACCTGGAAAAGAAGTATGCCCCACCCCATTATTCATTAACCATTGTAGTTGTGCCCCCATTTGACACTGACTGCATGGCCACTGAGCAAGGCTCACCCATTTAGGTGGTCCGAAGACCACCCACCCCACCCCGGCACTGGCAACATTGCAAACTATGCCTGGTACACCTGCCAGTGACACGGAGAGAGACAGGCACTGGCACATCCCACCACACTGCAGTAAAACTGCTGGCCATCTGACACATGCTGGGGCATGTAGCCACTGCATGCCTATGTAAGTCTAATGGTCAGCAGCCATAGCAGTGTGTGGTGGGCTGTGATGCTGTCCATCTCACACTGCACACATATGTATGTCAGATGGATGGTGGCTGTGGTGGTGTGTAGAGGGCTGTACCACTGGCAGTCTATATCTGTGGTGCTGGTAGGTGTACAGGGCATCAGGTGGGGGTTGCCAGTGTCTGAGCTCTGATGAGTCCTCTTGTGGGTGGGGGTGTGTATGGAGTCGGGGAACACCATGCACCAGTGTGCATGTGGTGGGGGGTGTTACCTCTTCTGGATGGACTAGTGCCCTCTACATGGGGGGGATGTGGATGTGGATGATTGGTGGTGCCCTAGGGGTGTTTCCATGTGGTGGGCAACAGCTGAGACTGTTGGCATGGGGCGCAGATCCCTGTACCCATAGGTGTTGTACACGCATATAGACCCACGCCTGCCTGTTTAAGGTTCCACTGTGGGAGCCAATTGGATGTCACACCACATCTCATGCCACCCAGTGGAGTCCTGCATGTGGGGGGGCACAGGCCCATGGACAGGTGGTGACTGGTGATGGATGCAGCTGATCTGCATTTCTTTGATTGTGCGGAGCTACGTGGGTGGGATATGCATCTACAGTGCATACTTCCCATCAGTACGTGCATGGGGCCCAATAAGAAGTTTTTTGACTTTGACACTGGAATCACAGGCCCAGGCTAATCACCTCACCACCCCTCCACCCCACCTCACCCCACCGCGCACACACACACACACACACACACACACACACACACACCCCACACACCCCGGACACCAGCACAATGAAGACTCAGTCTTTTTCTAACCCATTACGGTGCTTTCAGTCCTGGTTGAAATAATGCCTTATGGTTGTTGACATCATGAATGCATATCACACAGCCAGGGAAGCCTGCACACTGCACATAGCAGGGTTAGTGAGGTCCACCAGAGCCCTAAAAGTAACTACTCTCCTCCTGCAGCTGAACTCTGTGAGGGTGTTAGCTTATCGATGCTACACATCGACTGCCCTGCCCACCCAGCCAATCACACAAAGCCAGCCCTCGATTTAAGGACCACCCCAGTCAAATGACTTCCACTTTTCATTAGCAGGTTATACTTTCCTGCCAGCAGGTGGCTGAGCTGAGTCGCCTCCCATGACTTCCTGCCTCTCTAGCTTTCTCTACTGCTGACTATCTCTAATCCTCCTCTACTCACATCCTCCCCCATTCTAGAAGCTTAAATTCCATAGCCCTGCTTGCAGTAACCAAAGTTCCCCCTAGGAGTCACTACTGGCCCTTACTCTAACCCCCCCCTTGCCACATATTTTGGATGCGCATTCCCATTGGTGTCTCATTGCCCTAGCCGATCACTCCGCTCAGCCGACATGGGGTTGTTAGAGATTCCAAGAGTGAGTTTGAAATCTTCCGGCAGTAGAGCTTTTTCCTATGCCGCACCCACTCTTTGGAATTCTCTACCTTGCCAGTTACGGGAATGCTCCTCCGTGGAGACTTTTAAAAAGGAATTAAAAACTTATCTTTGGAGAAAGGCCTTTCTTGAAAGTTAAACGCACTGTTTAGTGTGTGTAATTTTACTGTAATTTATTATGTTTTTTGAATATATTTTATCATTTTCATAATTTGTCGTTTGTATTGTTTGTTGATGTTTTTATGGACTTGTTCAGCACCTTGATATTATGAAAGGCGCTATATAAATAAAATTATTATTATTATCCTGCACACCCTACGTGCATTGGCCTCCACCAAGTTTCCAGACATGGGGCTTGAACCTTTGCACCAGAGTCCAGGACACTGCCACTACTCCAAAGTTGTTGCCACATTTCAATACATCACTAGAGACCTCTTATACCTCAGTCCCTGACCACCACTACAATGCTGCAGGTGTCTATCAGACTGTTGCTCCTCATACTAATATTGCTCAGCATGGCCAAAACCTCTCCCTACCACTCAGTGCCACCCCTGCTCCCTTACACTGCCCACCAATGCCATACACCCTCACCCCCCCACCGATGCACACACCCCCCTCCAGCAGTCTTACCCCTGTTCACCATGGCCACCAATCTCCCCCGATCCCCGCCATCTGCTCGATCGCTATTCCACGCATCACCTCCATGTATGGCACTAAAAGCCTAACACACTGCCGCACGAATAAGGGACTGCCCCTACTCAGAATTATTTCCCTCTTCCTTTTCCTGTCCAGAAACATCCACCCCAACCCTGGCCCGGGTTCCCACATGTAGATGTGCCCATAGCCAACCACGGGCCTCCGCATAGGATCCATGAATATATGAAGTATACGAAACAAAATGGCCGCATTGCAATGCTGGATCACCAGGCACCAACCTGACATCCTCACAATGGTTGAGACATGGCTCTCAAAGAAAACCCCCGACTCCCTCGCCTCTCTTCCAGGCTACTTGATCTTCAGACTGGACAGAGTGGGCAAGAGGGATGGAGAATGTGTAATATACCTGAGGGACTCCCTTCTAGCACAAGCCATCCCCACAACTATGCTAGATCATGGTGCACAAACCATGTCTGTAGAGGTCTCACCATACCCTCCAAGGCCCCATCATAATCACTGTGGCCTATATGCCACCCCCCAAGCAACCCCACGCTCTTTTCTCCCTGACGAAATACATTACAAGCCCCCACCACAAGTCAGAACACATCCTGCTGGGTGATCTGAACATAAACTGACTGACTGTGTCCACAACCACCTCCAAAGATGCCTTCTCAGCCCTTGACCTCCACCAGATGGTGACCCAACCCACAAGGTATGACTCAACCACCGGGACGCAGTCCTTGTTGGACATTGTACTAATTAACTGCCGCATAAAATTGAGGATGTTGTGGTCCTCCCTAACTCCCTCAGTGACCACTCCCCAGTAATCTTTACATGGACTGCCAAGCAACCTGTCCCCCCACCACCACCATGCTTCATCGCCTCCTCCACCCCAGCAGTCTTATGAACCTCAAGCATCACTTAGCTCACTGCAACTGGTCACCTATATACTAGGCCACCACTGTGGATGCAGCACTAGAATATTTCAACAATACCTTCACCCTAGCCTGCGGAACCTTTGCTCCCTTAAAAAAGACACACTTCAAGTGGTAACATGCCCCCCTGGATTACCCCACCCCTCCTGCAGCAGTTCAAGAACCATGACAATCTTTGGTATAAGGCAAATAAATCGGGCAAACCCTCAGACAGGCAAGCCTACCATGCAGAACGGAACAAATGCACCTGGTCCATCTGCAAAGCGAAAGCCAAGCATTACAGAGCCACCTTAACTGTCACCTGGGGCATGTCATGCAAATTCTGGGATAATATAAAAACACTAAATAGGAAGTCGCGGTCCTCTCTCCCCCTTCCAGATCTACACAAATGGCTCAGTCACCACTGACCTGAAACAAATTGCCGCTACTCTCAACTCCACCTTTACGGACCTAAGTTCTTTGCTCCATCCCTGTTTCATCAACCCCACACCCAGTCAAGACTCCCGGTCCTCCCATGCCCGCCTTTCTATCTCCAAACCATCTCCCCTGTGAAGCCGAACCCTATCTGATCAAGGTCCTAAATGACACCAGCCCCATTAATGACCCTCTAGACATCAAACTCCTCTATCTGGTCCTGGACACACTGCTTCTTCCACTAACTGCTCAATTAAATTGCTGTCTCTGCCTTGGACAGTTCCCCAGCAAATGGAAAAATGCAGTAGTAACACCCATCCACAAAGGAGGGGATCCACTACTCCCAGGGAACTACCGCCAAATCTCCATTCTCCCCCCACTGTCCAAGGCCCTGGAAAAGGTAGTGGCAGACCAGTTGACCAATTACCTAGAAAGCCATAACCTGCTGTGTGAGGAGTAGCATGGGTTCTGAGCTGGACACAGCACTACAACAGCTCTCATTGAAATCTCAAACTACATTCACTCCACCCTAGACAAGGGACTGCTGGCAGGGGCTGTGTTCATTGACCTGTCCAAAGCCTTTGACACAGTGAACCACCCCCTCCTGCTGAACACTCTGATACACACTGGTCTCTCACAAGGTCTCCTAAACTGCTTTGCAAGCTATTTGACCTCCAGGTCGCAGTTCATCAGGATAAATGGTACTGTATCCAGCACCTGCCCCACCTGCTCTGGAGTCCCACAGGGCTCCATCCTAGAGCCATTACATTTTAGCCTGTTTCTGAATACATTTCCCACTTCATGCTCTGGCAAGTTACTTCTGTATGCAGATGACACCACCCTCTGTGCCTTCTATGCAAACCCCACCAACCTACAGGCCTCGTTGCAGCACTTATTCAGTCAAGCTGAGCAATGGTTTGCTGAGCACAAGCTAGTACTAAACCAGAAAAAAACTAAAACCCTGCTGTTTGCACACCACCAAAGTAAACTTAAAAATGCCCAACTGAAAATCCTGTCCAGCTCACATCACCTCCTAGAGCAAGTCTCATCTTATAAATACCTAGGGATCATGTTCCGCTCTGCTCTCATTTTTCACAGCCACATCAGTACACTGGCATCCAGAAGTAATGCATGAATTGGCCTCATCTACTGACACAAAGACTGTCTACCCCCTGAAGCCCTGCACCTAGCCATCACCTCATCTGTTATGTCACTGGTTGACTACAACTTATTGGTCTACACCTCCACTGAAAACGCTGCTCTTAACAAGATTAAAGTAACCATCAACAAAGCCTGCAGGCTCCTGTCAGGGGCTGATTGCACAACCCACACCTGCACCCTCTATGACCTAGTCCAGATCCTCAACCTTGATGAAAGGCTCCACTTCCAAGCTTGCCTCATGGCCAAAAATTCCCTCTTTGGACAGACACCCCCCAGGAGTGTCAGCCTCATTGCCCCTAGCCACCCCCAAAGTCCATACATGCAGAACAGATCAGAACACTGGCCATCCCCAGGGTCAGGACAATGCTTGCCCAGTGATCATTCCTAGTCATGGCCCCTACTTGGTATAATGCCCTACCATCCTCAGTCACTACCCACATCAAGCTCGGTCATTTCAAAGTGGCCCTCAAGAATCAACTCTATTCCACACATACCTGCACCTGTCTGAGCTAGTCCTACTGCCATTTCAAACTACATGGATCCACACCAAGACAAAATCTAACCCAAGACTGCTCCACTAAACCCCACCAGGGATGACTGTCCTGTCTTTGCTCTCTTGTTATTCTGCTTAACTATCACTGTGTATCAGCCTACATCACTGCACTGCAAAGGATGTATGTAACTGATAAGATAATACTCTGTATAGGCGTGCACCAATGCATTGTAATGCCTTCACCACTCCTCTGCAAAGGATGTATGTAACTGCGTAGCACTGCAAAGGATGTATGTAACTGCTTGGCCAATACTTTGTATAGGTAGGTACTCAGCAATGTGTTATAATGCTTAATAATGTTTGTACATCTACCATTCACCTAGTTATGTAACATTGTCTTTGCTGTATTACTGTCATGTCTGTACTTATGTCATCCAACGAGGAGCCTTTGGAAATTAGTCTATGACTCAAAGGATTGTAATTCTCATATTCTAAGAAATAAAAATAAATAAATAAAAATCATGACACTAATATGGCTAGGTGTTTCCTTTTTTTTTTATTTACTACATAAACAAAAAACAACAACCACTACAGCAACAAAACAAGAAAGAATTGTAGTACATATCTGCTTATGCAGCAGTTGTTCTTGTATGCCCAGGACCTCATTTAAGAGCTGCTGTTGGACTGTTAAATCTTCAGTTTCTGCTCTTGGTGGGGATTGATTTACAATGGACACACCTGTCTGCTCAAATGGTACTGTTTCAGGATTTGTAAGGTCAGGATGAACAATTGTATTCATGCTGTCATTTGCAGTTGTTGTGGTCAATGCTGTTATGTTGTCATTAACCAATGCAATGCTGTCATTTACAGATTCAGCTCTTACAGCTGCAGCTGTCTCCTGCTCAGATCTTTCTTCAGTTATTTGCAGGAGACTGTCAATGGCTATTTGAAAATGACAACCTGTACTGAGATAGTGACTCATGATCACAGGTTTATTCAATGAAAAATTGATAGACACTTAAAACACAAAATTGCAAGATAAACAAATAGATGGCAGGGTAACACTTTGTTTTTATTACCAGATTAACTAAGACTCAAAACTCTCCATTGCGTTACAGCTTCTTACTGAACTGTGAATGTATTCGGTGAAGTTTGAACTGTCCTTCGCGAGGCAGTTTTCAGCATGTGTCGCTATGGAAGAATTTTAGTTAAAGATCTTTATTTAACTTGTGAAGGGAAGCAGTTGAAAAGCTAGGTCTGTGATGCAAGCTGTTAAATTTTCAACATTTCATTAAAAAAATTATTAAATACAAGTAAAAATACACAGCCACTTACTTGTTAATTGCTTGCTGCAACTATTGTAGCTTACAGTCCTTGCACTGACAGCAGTCACACAGCACACCTTCTCCCCGATGATCAATACTGCACCACGTTCGCTGAAAAAGAATAATGCTACTAGGCTATATGCAGAAATTACTACATGATGGCTGACATACTGTACAGTGAAGGAGAAAATCTGGATTTTGTCTCATGTTTTTTGTGTATGTGTGTGTGTGTGTGTGTGTGTGTGTGTGTGGTGGTGGAAGGGGGCTGCCTAATCTATTGCATGTACTTGAACTGCCACCTGCATCCTATACTGAATAATGTGGTGGATCCAAACTAAGGTATACTTTACAGGCAGCTGCTGCACTGAATTTAATTTTAAAACTTACTTTGTAAAATTGCCCCGCCATCCTCACATCATGGACTACTCTAGTACCGGGACTCACTATTGTAGCTCCATGAACATGATCGTGATCTCAGAAACTATGAGCAGAGCAGTTCAATCACACAGTGGTCTCTCTGTCCCATGCCCATGGCCTCCCGGACTTGTGTCAGCTTTGCATCCAGCAGTGGGTGCATCAGGGAGCCAATCAAGCAGTCTGGTCCAGGAGTGGAGCCAATCCCAGCACTGGGTAAAGGGAGCACCAAAAAATAAAAGTCTCAGTGCTATGGAGGGTTCGTAACTGGAGGGCTTTGGTGGAGAAGACTTTTGGAGGAGAGTGGCTACTGTCTCAATGCACTGCACCATCGAGATTACTGTATTAAATTTACAGTACTAGCAAGAAATGTCAATAGCTGTGGCAGAGTGCTTTTTAAAAGAAAAATTAGCCAAAAAGGCAGCAGAAAGGTCCAAACTGATGACAAAAAATCTGTTGAGCTTTGCGTACAGCAATGGGCGCATCGGGGACACAATAAGGTGGTACAGTCCAGGAGTGAACCAGTTGCAGTGCTGGGTAAACTGAGCACAAAAAATAGAAAATCTCAGCATTACAGAGGCTTCCTACCTGAAGGGCTTTGGTGGAGGAGACTTGGTGGGGAAGGGGCTCTATGACTGAAACTAAATGAACACAGCAGCTCAATCACACAGTGGTCTCACTGTCCCATGCTCGTGGCCTCCTGAATTTGTGTCATCAATCTGTCAGCAGCAGTAAATGCCGGAATACCCCCCCAGAAAAAAAAAAAACACATTGATAGCATGCATGATAGGCAACAAGGTGCCAAGAGGATCTCTCAGGAGTTAAAGCAGCTGATAACTGACATGGAAGTATGGATTGCAAACTAATGTAGATACACATGTGGGATGTGCTGGGCATTGCTATTTATATTGATGGTTATGGAGAAAACATCTAGAGAAATAATGGTACAGTACTACACTAGGGTCCCTTCCTTAATGGCAAACAAAGGGCAAAACTTCGGGTCAGTGAGAGACACATAATGTCTGAAACAGTCCATCATTTTATTGAAGATCTAATGGGTATGATGTTATATTTGCAAAAACAGAGGCACAACTAATATACATGGATTTATTTTTTGCCAGTTAATACTTGCTTCTCTGTTTTTAAATTTTTTTAGAAATGACGGGTGACGATTCGCACTGGCTTGCCATGTTATGCTTGAACATGATAGTGGACAGACGTTCTAACAAAGGAATTAAAAAAAAAATAGTACCAGCCAAATTCATGCACTAGTAATTTGGCTCTACAGGTACATTAATATGAAGATTAACATAAGGGTCTGAGAATGCAGATCACCAATTAGATTAAAGCATTATAGCGACCCTTATAATAATAGCAGTTAGTAGGACTGTGAGCATTATAAGACTGGTATATGGAGTCATGTGTAGAGACAAGGGGCTTTGAATTCATCTTAGAGTTCAAAGTGCAACACAAATGGTTATTCCTTGGCATTTCATATCAGCTAGTATTGTGAAAAGTGCAGTTGTATCTCCATGGAGCAAAGGAGAGTAGAAGACAAAAACAGGTATGTTTTGCCACAGTACTGTATACAAGCACAGGTGGTAGCATTGATAAAATATATGCAAATTATGACTTTAATTAGCATTATTGTTTGCATTGAAATTTCAAATTCCCCTGGAAGAAGCCATTAAAGTTTTGGCAAAACATTGGGATAATGTTTAAATAAAGAAGACTTAATATCGTGGTGGCATTTGCTTGCCTAGTGCAGTCCAATCCACTTTGTGTGCACTATTTCAACTTCACAGGGATCAGTTTTACAGTTATGGAAACTCAACATAAATTGTGATTTCCTGCCAGGAACTGTTTTTCTGGCACTTTGGAAATGTTCTTGTTCTTCTTTTTAAGTGCCATGGGATCTCTAACATTCACCAGAATAGGTAGAGGGAACCTCAAGTTGAATGTGTCATTCAAAAAACAGTACCTTCTTTGTGCTGTACTATAGTGTCAGCTATGGGGAGTGCCCCAAGTGCCTGATATGGGGCTAGAGCCCATGACCTGCCCATCTTCCAGCCTCAGAGGTGAGCGTGCTTCCTACTGAGCCACTGACACTAACACTGAAAATGCTTCTCTCTCTCCTGGGTTCAAGTCTAGTTCTCAAACAAAAGGATTGCAGCACTCACTTATGGTTGCCCAAAGTGATGGAACAATTTATTTAATCAAAAACACCGTAACTATACATCCAGTTAGCTGTAGTGGTGCTTTTGATTAAATAAATTGTTCGATCACTTTTGGCAACCTTGAGTGTGCATTACAGTCCTTTTGTTTGATAGCTGGATTTGCCTGTTTGGCTGCTGCACCTAGCTTGTAGGGTGCTCTGCTTTTTCTTACTTTTCAAGTCCAGTTATTCCTGCCACGTTAAAATACCACTTTATTTGTTAAAGTTGTTACAGTCCAGCATCCCCTCTCCCCAACCATGATCACGTTGCATATCGGTGCTCTTACTCTTCATTTGCTGCACCCTCACATTGTTAACTTGCTTTGATTACTGATGGAATATACTTACCTTTACAGTTTGTTTTCCTTTTATATTGTAGCCTGTATGTAAAGAGATGCATGGGTAGAGAGATAGATAGATAGATAGATAAATAGATAGATAGATAGATAGATAGACAGAGACAGACAGACAGACAGACAGACAGACAGACAGATAGATAGATAGATAGATAGATAGATAGATAGATAGATAGATAGATAGATGGGTGGATGGATGGATAGACAGACCAACAGGCAGACAGACAGATAAATGGATGGACGGATGAACAGACAGAGATAGATAGATAGATAGATAGATAGATAGATAGATAGATAGATAGATAGATAGATAGATAGATGGCTGGATGGATGGATGGATGGACAGACTGATAGACAGACAGACAGACAGACAGGCAGGCAGGTAGGTAGATAGGTAGACAGAGAGAGAGAGAGAAAAAGTAGCTCAGACCAAAGATGGCTTGAAAATATTTGGTGTTCAGGGCAATCACTTAAAGACATTTCAAACATTCAAAAACCTTGGAATGTACTTAGACAGAAGCATATCTTTCAATAGCCATACCAGCAATATCATAACAAATTTGCCATAAATATGGATTTCTGTATCACAGCATTTACTCCCTAACCCCCGATGTAGACAAAACAATTGCTAAATAGGTTCTTCTCCCAATTGCAGACTATAGTAATTGCTTGTACTTTAGAGCAGTAACGTTCCTGGTAGACAAGTATAATGGGCTAACTAATAATATATGTTTCTCTCTCTGTCTCTCTCTCTCTCTCTCTCGGCACCATACAGTACCCACTCCTGTATTTTCAATTAAAATTTGGGGATTTGTCCACCTGATAACAAGTCCTTATTAAGTTGTTTCACATTGGCTTGTTTAGCTCACATGTTTCCCTCTAAGGACACTCAGTATTACTGAGAATAAGTGAAAGGCTGTAAAACCACAACTGATCAGTGCCTCATTTCATATGTGGGTCCTTATTATAAAATATAAACTTTGAAATGCCTTTTGCATGTTTAAAGTTAAAATACAAGAAAGTTGTTGTGCCCAGTTAAAATGTAATTATATTTTCTCTAGCTTGGCTTTAGATAAGTGCATTGTTTTGTGTGCAGCACTGCTTTTAATTAATAATTTACATGTATATGCTGTCAGTTATAAAACAAATTAATTATCTTTGTATAAACATATATTGTGCTGTATTCTCTGCCAGGCATAGTGAAAAGGAGTTAAATTTTTTTTATTATTTTTGTCTAGAAAAATTACATTGTGCTACAACTCATTTCCAGGTGCATCCTTGGACCATAGGAAGATCAAGAGAATTGCTCAGGGTCACATAGTATGCAAGTGGTTCCTGTAGGTTTCAGACTCAGGTCTGCTATGTCACCAGTTTCACAGCAAGGAGCTTTAGCCTCTATGTTCAGTGGTATAGGAAAGCATACTCAACATCATGGCATACAGGCTGCTTGGCATGGGGGCTGCATTCTTTATTTTATTTTATTTTATTTTATTTATTCAGTCTTGGATTACAATACCTTTGAGCACAAGGCAGCTCATTTACAAAGGTTCCTTGTTAATGGGGAAGGGTGAACAAACATACAAAGCAGGTAAGACAAAGTTTCAAATAAACAATCAGCTATAGTGACATACTTTGTATCTAGGATTACAACTTTAGAATGGGAGGTGAACAAAGTGAAGGAGGAAAACATAGAGCAGAAAAGGGTAGGCAGCCAAATGTCCTTGTCAAAACCTGAATAGAGATGGTGAGAAAGGGGTTCTGGCTCTAAGGTGGACAGGGGTTGAAGGGGTGGAGGAAGGGATGGGGGAAGGGCAAGGGTAGGAGGGTGAGCAGGGTTGGAAATGGTACTGCCATTAACATGAAGAAGTGAGAGGAAAATGTGTTTGTTGTACCTGCAGGAGGTAGTAACTTAGGTGTAGCAGTCACAGGAACTACTAGCTGTGAGATGCTGATGGAGCATGTGTTTGAAAGGACCTAGTTTTGGTAAGGTTGAGAATTCTCTGTGATAAGCATTGAACCAAAGAGGAGCTCTGTAAGCAAATAAGCTCTGCCCTTGTGTTGTTTGGCATCTTGAAACATGGAGAGATTAGTAGGCTGAGGTTCAAGTATGCTGACAGCAGTAGAGAGTGCTAAGGAGGTTAACAATTCCAGAGGGCCAGAGTCCAAGAAGTTCCTTTCCGGCTAACAAGCAGGATTGATATTGTAACCTTCTGCTCAGTTGAAGCCATCCTGTTTGAGCATACAGGTCACATGTGTGGGTGAGGCATGCAGTACCAGCGAGAAGTCTGCAAGCCTTATTTAATGCCACAGATATTCTACGGAGTGATGAAGTAGTGGCAGTGTCATAGATAACCAAGTCATAGTCGACAATAAATATGACAGAGCTATGAATTGCAGAGTTGAGGGCATCAGGTGTCAGACGGTATTTGTATCTGTGGAGCAGACCAATCTTGATATTGACTGTCCGGGGAACATTATTGATGTACTGGGCATATGGAAGAGGGCAGTCCAAGGTTACCCCCAGATATCTGAAATGTTGGACTTGTTCAAGTGGTACTTCCAGGCAGTTACTGATAGTAAGGGGTTGGGATTTGTGCTTACTACGGGTGCTGCTGAACATCATGGCTTTAGTTTTTTTGTAGTTCAGGACCAATTTGTGAATGTTGAACTAGACCTCAACTTCTTCAATGCTATGCTGTAATTCCAGTTGCACAGGCTCAGGGTGACTAGTAAAGATGACTGCATAATCTGCATGCAGGAGGATCCATTGGTGACAAGTCCGATGGAGGCTGTTGAGAAAGATGCTAAATAGAAAAAAGCCTTAATATAGAGCCCTTCAGCATTCATGAGAGGAAGGACAGCTGGTCAGAGATAAAATTTGTTATTTTCACCTGTTGGGAGTGATCTTCCAAGTAACTCTTGAACCAGTGCATTGCATTGGATGAGAGACCAATGAAAGTCAGTTGCTGAAGAAGTAGAGTGTGGTGAATGGTATTAAAGGCCTTTGTTAGGTCTATGAAGACAGCACCCACTAAATTGCCTTGGTCTAGTAACTGATGAATTAAACCAGTGAATTCTATGAGTGCAGTAGTGGTGCTCTGACCTTTTCAGATCCCGTGTTGCTGCAGGCATTGGATTGAGTGTTTTCAAAGGAATCCACCAGTTGGTTAGCCACTATGCACTCAAGTGCCTTGGATATTGGTGGGAGGATAGATATGGACCTATAGTTTGCATGAGAGGCCTGATACCCAGTTTTATGTAAGGGTTACTAGTGCTGACTTCCAAATTTGGGGAAACTGTGCCAGCTGTATCAAAAGATTAAGAATCACAGTAAGAGGTTCCTGTAGTTCATCTAAGGTGAGGTCAACAATTTTAAGGTCCAAAAAGTCTCCACTATATCTTGTTTTCCCTAGCACTTTGCTTAGGTATTTCTTGGCCATTAATAGTGAGACCTTTCTAAAGTGAAAAGAAGGTGAGACTGCGGACCTATCTTCAGAACTGCATGCAAAAGTTGGGGAGGTATCTTCAAAGAAGTCTGGAGGGAGGACGTTGCTCAGGTCGGTGGAGGTATTGTTAAAAGTATTCATTATGGTAAGGGGATCCAAGGTAGGGGTGCCATCAATGTTAAGCATAGAGGGAGAGACCTTCAGAGCTTTGCCAGTAACATCTTTGATGTTATTCCAGAAGTTCTTACTGTCCCACCAGGAACTGGAAAAGTGCCTCATGATGGTATTTGGCTTTTTCTAGGTGGATTGGCTGTGTGCTACTGTTCCTGACCTTTTTATAATCCTGCACATCTGCTTGCTTGCCCATTGCTCTTGCATGATGCCAGAGGTGATCCCTGAGTTTCATCATAGTAATGAGCTCTGGGGTTATCCAGGGGTTTATGGTGCCATGAACTTTCATCTTTTTTAAGGGAGCATGAATGTTGCAGGTAGTATTAAATTGCTTAATGAAATGTTCCAGTGAAAGGTTGATATCATCGGTGGAGTCAAGTAGGGACCAGTTCAGGTTGCGCAGGTGCTATGTGAGGGTCTCAAGTTGCCCACATTTCAACACCTTGCTGTATATGTTCTGAGGAAGGGGCTTGTGGAATTTGTTAGTCCAACTGCAGGTATTGGAGTGGTTGCTAAGTGAATCCAGGTGCACTATCACATCAGAGATATGATCAGGGTGGTTAGAAAGAATCCAGTCAAGGAGGGTACTTGTCCCCATCTTGTAGTTGGTCCTGGCTGGGGAAGTAACAAGTTGAGAAAAGTGAAGCACAGAGGTAGCATCCTTGAAGGAGCCAACATCCGGGGAGAGCCAATTGACATTGGGACCCTCAAAAACTATGGTTTCAGAGTTGTGGTTCAGGTTACGGATATAATCCATAATGCTGTGAAAGCCAGACAAGTGTTCTTTAGGAGGGAGCTAGATGGATTAGACCATAAGTGCCTTATTGTGAGCCCTGAGCAGCACTTTAATTGCTAGTGCCTGGGTGGAGCATCCAAGGTTGGCCAAAGGTAAGGCATGTCACATAAGTGTCTCTTTAAGATAAATGGCACAGCCACCATCATGTTTAGTTAGCCTGTCCTGCCAGAATATGGTATATCCAGGTATAACAACTGCCATATCAGGAATCTTTGGGGAAGTCCATGTTTCTACCATTGATAGGCTATCAGGGTTGTGTTGGGTGATCCACACTTTGAGGCTGTCAAGTTTACTTAACAGGCTGCAGATATTGACAATTGCCATTTTAATAGATCCAGTCTTTGCTTGGCCCCGTGGGGATCAGCTCTTGCTGGGACTGGATTGTGGTGAACATTGCCTGATATTAGCAGTAGCATTAGGATAATTCTGATTCTGGACTCAGATCATTGATTTTGGTTACTCCCCTATTGTCTGATATCCACTCCTACTGATGATATAATATGTAAGTTTGATTTGTTTTAATTTAAACTTAATGTTAAATGCACAAGATTAATTACTGATGTCATTTTCCACAGTAATGGATTGTGATGTGCGATTCTGGGATTCTGGGTAGAGATGTGATATGAGGACTGAGAGGCAGAAGCTGCTGGAACCCCCCCCCATACACAAGCAAGTACCGCTGCTGCTAGTAATGAGACCTGCAAACTTAAAATTTAAATAGAACACTTTTAAAACTTGTAGGCTGTAAAGTTTAAACTGATGTTTACTAAAACTAAAGAGACTTGAACCAGGAGAGAGGTAAAGGAATGAAAAAACAGAAAAGTGAAATGTTGGTAGAATGAGAATGGGCTGCTAAGTATGATGTCAAAAAAAAAAAGGATGAGAAAAAGATGACTAAGCTGGGTAAATCTATAGGAAAATCATGCAAACATCTGGAAATGCAAACCAGATTATGAGCGACCACTACAACTTATAAACGCCAATCTACCCATTATCAACAACAAACTCAGATGCGGGACAAGCTGAGGGTCTTTAAAAATCATGTTGAGTTAGTCAGTCCAGATCTTCTGAATCAGCTACAGACTGCTCCAATTTTTTGAAAGCTAAACACTCAAAAAAGAAGCAAATGGAGGCAGGGTTATCAGTGGACCCTGCTGAAAACTTACCTGAGGGAGTAAACACAGACAGGACAAAGGTGAGAACAACGAAGGAGATCAGACACAGCTGACTCAACAGGTGGCTAAACAGCAGAACAATGGATGCAAAGAAAGAGATATTTGCCTGACAGTAATTAACGAGCAAAACAGTTGGACTCATACTGAAGTTAATCGAGATGGCCAGACAGCAGAGGGGTCATCTGAGTGCTCTAAAAGTCTGAGCGGAATGGAAGAAAATGGAAGCTGTAATGTCCTCAGACAACAGGTATGTGGAAAAAAATCTGAACTGTATACCAACAGCTCAGAAAGTGCAATAGGAAATTAGCTTTTTAACAAATAAATCACTAATAGGAATCTTAAATGGTATAAAATTAAAACCTTTTAGCATGGAATTATACAGCAATGTATCATAAATAAGAAACATTTTGATTATTATATATACATGTGTTGGTTAATGCATTGTCAATTTAAATCTGAATGTATGACACCTGTGTAATGATCCACTATAAAAGAGGGCAAATGGTATTGCATATTATTCTCTTGATAAAGCGCAGGGTAGCCTGCATGAGGTTTTTTCTGTGATCACATGTCTTTTGAGGTGTGGAGCAGCTGAACTTTTATTAAAGGATGTGATCATTTTATCAACCCTGGTTGGTGTATATGTCCAGCATGAGTTGTGCCAATGTTTTCTATCTCACTGATGTATACCAACAATGTTGTCAGCCCTATTAAAAAGGGGAAAACAAATATAATTAACCAAAATAGCCGATGCATAGCTAGTGAAAAAGCTAATAATTCACTCAAGTTAACAGAGGTGGAAAGTTTGCAAGATGCTGGTAAAGAGGATAATGGGGCAGGAATTAAAAGTATAAAAAGGTCAGAAATATAAACGCTGATATAAAATGAGAACAACAAAGTGGGCCAACCCCAAAGCACAACCCAGTGGAGAGATACCTCAAAAAATAAAAGTTTATCGGAGTCTGAAGAGTCAGCTGAACCAATACAAATTGATGATAGTAACTGTGAAGAACACCACCCCCCCCGGAACAGACAATAATAAAACAACTTTCCAAACTGACTTCCAAAATGGAAAAAGCAAATAAGGAAAGCTCAGAAAAAATGGCAAGCTTTGCTAATACAATCAATTTCCTCTTACAAGAAAACCAGCAACTTAAAAAACAATTTTTTGGAAGCCCAAAAATGTATTGGGGCACTAGATGAGGAATGTTTGCCCCAGCAAAGACAAATTAAGGAGATTATTAATCAAAATAGTGACTTTAAAAACAAGCTAATTGACTTTGAGGCCAGAGCTCAAAGGAAGATTATCCGAGTGTTAGGTGTGCCATAAAGCTGGGAAAAAGAGAAATCACTGAGCTGTAGTCTAAAGAAAATAATGGTAGAATATTTGGAAGTGAATGTGGAGGAAGTTAAAGCTGAATTTCATAGAGTGCATCGTACTTTAAGATCAGATTCTGGTACACAGGGTCCCCCAAACCAATTATAGCCAAATATTGTAAGTCTGAAGATAAAGATGTATTAGTGGCCAAAGTTTATAAAAAAAAAGGTCTGCAGACAAATGGAGTTACAATTTCCATCTTTAATGATTTGCCATCGGCGTTGGTAACAGAAAGGACAAAATACAACCTTTTAAGAAGAATACATTGGAGAAAAGGTATGAAGGCCACAATGACATACCCAGAAAAATTAAGAGTAGCCATTGAAGGTGTGCACTATGTTTTTGACTCTTTAGAAGAAGTAAAGAACTAACAAAACTTATGAAAACAGAATTAATATGAACTACAGTGCTACAGAATGGATTTAAAGTGAATATTTGAAATGGAGTTCTAGTTTTTTTCTCCTTTCTCTCCCATAGGTTATAAGAAGATCAAGAGGAAAACTGAACACAAGATGATTGTATAAAGAGTTCAATAATGGACTTGTAATAATTTCATAGTGTATCTGTACAAAAATGAAGGCTAAGGGGAAGGGGGAGCAGGTACTAAGTTAGGATGTATTTTGAAAGCAACAAGGGGGTGAGGTAAAACAGCATGATAAATGGGTAGGGAATCAAATGTTACCCAGTGTTAGGTAGCTCGGAGTCTAACAACATCAATCAGTCAAATAAGGGAGGGGGGTCTGAGGGATAAGGTGGAGGGTTTAGTTCATTTTTATTGGGTGTTGCATGGGATACATTTGGCAGAGGTAATGTAAGTGTCTTAATTAGGAAGAAATATGCAATAAAAATAATGTTTTATTATAGCTGATACAAATAAGATAAGATTTGCCACTTGGAATATAAATAAAATTCATTCTCTGACAAAAAGGGTGGAAATACTGATGTATATCAGAAAAAATGCTGTTGATATAGTCTTTTTACAAGAAGTACACTTGGAGAGTACAGAAATATTAAAATTAAAGAGGACATGGTTACCCCATGTGTTGTATTCAGAGGGCACTAGGAAAAGTTGTGGTGTTGTAATTCTTATTCATGAGAAAATTAAGTTTCAGTTAGTTGATACATTCCAGGACGCCGAAGGCTGTATTACACTGGCAAAAATACAAATAATTAATAAACAAATAATAGTAGGTTCAGTTTAAGCACCATTTACGCATTATCAAATAATGTTAATAGTATAACCGAAGACATTACAGGACTGGACTCAACATCAATAATAACTGGAGGAGATATGAATGCACTACATTGGCCTCAAATAGATAAAACAGGGAGGATTAACCCAAATAATGTTGCAGTATCAACGATCTTGCAATCTTTTTTTGAAATACACAACTTAACTGATACTTGACGAAATCAATACCCTACACAAAAAGAATACACTCATAATGACAAAAAGAATGCCCAGTTTACAAGAATTGATTACATTTTCACATCCAAATAATTAATCTCTACAATTAGTAACACCATAATAAATTCTATATTAATATCAGACTATGCAATGGTATAAATGGATATTTACATCTCGAATATGGATAGAATTTATACCAGATATTGGACCTTTAATAATGAATTACTCAAAGATCCAATATTTGTTACACAAATAAGGAAAAGAATTAAGAAATATTGGGAACATAACTATTCAGGTAAAGAATATGTGGCCAATTTTCGGG
Source organism: Neoceratodus forsteri (assembly GCA_016271365.2). Lineage (NCBI taxonomy): Eukaryota > Metazoa > Chordata > Ceratodontiformes > Ceratodontidae > Neoceratodus > Neoceratodus forsteri. The sequence continues at coordinate 484,257,029 of CM057459.1, read as the reverse complement.
ACACATTCAAAACCCTTGAGAGACTATATTATTTCTTACCAAAGCATGATCAATAAAAAAGAGACAACTAGTAAATATTAGGTTAGACTGTAGATTGAAACAACTTGATTTATTAATTATACAGAATTATGATTATATTATAAGGAATGGGAAGATATAAGATTGCAAAAACAGGTATATTAAATAAAGAAACAGTTAACATCATAAAGAAGATTAAAACCAGTTAATATTTAGAGGGTGATAAAGCTAGTAAAATTTTGGCAAATCAAATAAAAAAAAAGAAAGAAATATAATAACAGTAATGAATTATACAATGGGCAATACACCTACAAAAGATAAATTAATAGCAGAGGTGTTAAGTAATTAGTACAAAGGAGTTTTTCAAGAAGAAATAATATGCAAGAAAGTCAAATTCAGGCATTCTTAAAAACATTTGTAAAACCACAATATCAATGGAAAAATACTCTAATTCAGATAAAAGAAACAGAAACAGCCATTGAATCACTCCCGAACAGAAAAAGGCCAGGATTGGATGGATATACCAATGAATTATTTTTAAAGCTTTCAAAAAGGAGTTGTCTCCTTGGATATTACAAATAATTTCACAAGCTGACACAGAAGGTATTGCCATCCCTCCTTCAATGCAAGAAGCTAAGGTACTACTCATACATAAAGACGGTAAATCCACCACAAATCCAGAACATTACAGGGCAATAGCCTTACTTACTTCTGACTATAAAATAATAGCCAAAGTAATTGTGAATAAACTTAAACCAGTCCTTCCCCACATAATACATTCCAATCCAATTTGGGTTTATATCTAGAAGGAACATAGCTGATGCTAATAGACAGGTCCAGTTTATGTTTACATACATTAAAAGCAGAGAACAAAAGGAGAAAGAGGCATACTATGTAGCTGCACTGGATGCCAGTAAGGCATTCAATGTCCTGGACTGAAATTTTATGATGCATACTTTAAAGACATGGGGTATGCCAAAAAACTTAATAAATTCAGTCCAAACACTATATAAAACTACATATGCCAAATTTCAAATCAATGTTTTTTTGTCAACATCATTTCTCATGACACATGGGGTACAGCAGGGGCACCCACTATCCCCAATATTATTTATAATGAGCTTGGAACCATTTCTAAATAAATTCAGGGAGAATCTGCTTATCAAGGCACTCCAGATAAAGGAGTTGAATAAAAATATTAAGGTCTTTGCAGATGACATTATTTTAATAGTTGAGAATATAAATCAGTCACTGAAAAATTTCCTGGAAATAGTCGATCAATTTGCTAAAGTATCTGGTTATAAGCTGAATAAAGAGAAATCAATAATCTTGCAAATTACTGATAAGAGGGATATATTTGAACCACAACTGAAAAAAAAATTAGCAATTTGTACAAAAATTAAGTATTTAGGTATAAAATTAACTAACAACCGGAAGGAGACTATCAATATTCATTTCAATATCAGTCTAAAAAAAATGAAAGATTAACTGAATAATTGGCAAAATCTAGCATTATCTTTGTGGGGAAGTGTGGGCCTAATAAAAATTATGATAATGTCTCATTTTATTCATGCTCTGCAGAACATAATAGGACTCCTATTGGAAAGCTGGTTCTCCAAACTAAAGATCTGTTTGAAAACATTTATTAGCAGAGGTGGAAAACCTCATATTGCATGGGGAAAAAATAACTCATTTAAGATCCCAAGGAGGTCTTGGATGTCCTGACCCTGCAATATATGCACAGGCTCATTATGCAGCATTGTTATGGAAATTAGCTTTCTATCCCAAAGAAGAAAATGCAATAATAAACATTGTAATTGAACAATGTATTACAAATAAAATTTATGTTGAAAGTCTGATTAGAAATATGCCTACTAAGTTACACCAGGTTAGTTTAGTTGATTCCTGTATTAGTGTTATTAAGCAAGAAATGAAGGAAATTAATAAAGAAGAAATACCTTAGCTTTTTATTAGAATTTTAGAAAATCACTTTTCTTGGCCTACAGGAATAAAAGTAAAAATTACCCAGGTAAAACAAAAAGAGAATGCTATCTGGAGTGGTATACTGCAAGACAACAGACTTCCAATATATGATGAAATTGGTCTAGAAAATAAACAAATTAAAAAAATATCTTTTTTTGATTACTTTATAATAAAGAGAAAATTCTTTGAGGTGAGAAACAAATATTGTTTAAAAGATACTCAAGATTATACCGGACTAATATTAAGTCAAAATGCTGTGATAACCAATGAAGAAAATAAACTGCTAAGTATAAAGCACAAGATAATACTTAATAATAAAGCAAGGATAAGCAACAACAAAAATATGAAATGGAATAAAGAGAGTCACAAGAATCTGACTGATCAACAATGGCACAAAACAAATGTACTTGCAAATAAGTTGTATATTTCTGCACTCAATAAATCTATAAAAAGGAAGATAATAAATAGGGCCTACTATACCACCACTAATATATCTAAAATGTCTATAAATAATAAACTTTACTATTGGCATAATTGTGGTTTAGAAGCTAATCTAGAACATTGTTTTTGGCGTTGTAAACAAATTAAAGATTGGTGGATTAAAACTCATCAATTATTGAATCAAATAGTCCAGATAGATATATCACTGAACCCAGCTAATCTACTATTTAATGATATACCTACAATCCAAAATGACAAAAATAAAATTAAAATGTATGCACTTGGTACAATGGCAACAAAAAGATTAATACTCAAAATTTGGAATGCTCCATAAGTACAGGAATTCGATGAGAGGAGATGGTGGTTGAAGTTTAGAGAATCATTGTTGTATGAAAAGTTATGGTGGGACATTTTGGAGGAAGGACAGGACCTCATAGGGCTGAGCTGGCAAAGCTTAGAAGATAATATGCCAAAGATTCTAAAATTATAAAAAAAATGTTATTTTTCTTAGAAGCTGTGAATAATGGAAAGGAATGATCTCTGCTTTTGGTATAAACACTGGGTGTTCTTGATACTTTTTTTTCTTTCTATTGTATTTTTAAATTAATTCTTTGAAGTGTAAGAGATAAAGAAGGAAGGACTTTAATATCATGCAATGTGAATATTATACTGGTTTTGACATAATAAAATAAAAAAGGTTAATTACTTATGTATTTATAGCTCCTCTTTTGTAATTCCTGGAGTAAAGTATGGTGTGTACAAATTGTCTGGGTAACAACTATGGCCATGACTTCAATGAGGGTTGTGAGTGGTGCTACACCACTGTCTAGGCTATAGTTTTGTTTTGTTTTGTTTTGTTTTATTCATTTTTATTCTGTATAACCAGTGAGCAACAATCTGCCCATTTTCACTGGCGCACAGTCACAACAACAAACATATAACAATTACATTTACAAACATACAATAATACAATATCATTTAAAACAACAGCACTTTGATTCATCTAACAAAATTTTTTAAAACCCTCTTAAATACGAATTGTAATACATTGTACAATATGACAAGGTAAATCATTATACAATTTTACTGCATAATATATTAAAGAATTCTGAGCAAATGTACTTTTACATAAGGAATTCTATACTTAAAATTATCCTGTGACCTTGTCCCAATTTCATTTACCATCTTGGAAACATTTCACAAATAATACTCGGCAAAATTCTTAAATTAATTTTTGTAAAAACTAATATCGTAATCTAAATCTATCAATTAATGATTGACACCCTAGAAAACTATAAAGTAAACAATGATGAGTTCTCCTATTCTGACCTGTTACGAACGAATAATTTTATAAGTTATTGTAGCTTATAACATTCTTTCTGATGTAAAAAATATATTACTAAACCATAATCAATAACTGAAAACAGCAAACTATTAACCAAAATTACACTAACTTCATATGTTAAATACTTTTAACCGTATAACATTCCTAATCTTTGATGCAATTTCCCAATCAATTTCTGAATATGTGTATCAAATGATAAATTACAATCAATGACCAAGCCCAGGTAATTAATTTCAGAAACCATTTCAATATTATTTCCATAATTATCTTTTAAAATCAAATCAAAATTCACATTAGATCTAACATTACTAAAAACCATGCATTTAGTTTTAACATGATTTAAGACCAAATTATGCCTAATAAACCAGCTATGCAATGAACTAAATGCCATCTGTAACTGTTGTTGTACAATTTGTCCATATCACCAATACACAATAAAACTGCATCATCTGCAAATAAAATAAGTTCTGTATCCCTACATATTTTGGATAAAGAATTTAAAAATAAAGAAAATAGCAACGGACCTAAAACTGACCCCTGTGGGACACCACAAATCAACTTTCCCTTATCTGAGGTTACACCATTCAAAGTAGTATTCTGCACCCTACCAGTTAAATAATCATTAATCCATAGTATAACTTCATTTGAAAAGTTTACCTCTAATGAGCTCGATAACAACTTCCCATGATCTACCAAATTGAATGCCTTGGTGAGGTCCACAAAACCAGCAGCCACCACTTTTCCCTCATCTAAAGCTTTATATACCTGGCCTGTGAACCAACTACAGTGCTTCCCTTTATAACTCAGCCAATTTCCTAGTTAAATTAATTAAAAAAATAAATAAAATTAATTTACAGATGCTTACATAAGGAAGGCAGCAGTGTGCAGAATTGTGTAGTAATTTCTACAAAGTTTGTTGTCAGCTCAGCCATGAAGCATGGAAGCTATTATGCAAGGTCAGCAGCTGGACCTCCTCCTCCATCATCAAAGACAAGATGTGCCAATAAGGTACAACTTCATATATTACAATGGTGCCAAGTGCCAGGTTCCCATATGACAAATGACATTTGGATACTGCTATCCCAGAGTCCTTAATCACTACTAGTTATAATGATTCATGTCACTTTTCTTAAATACTAAAAATAGGCATCATCAGCATCGGCATGACTGTTAAATAGTTAACAGGTGTCATTTTATGTATTTATTTAGTGAATCAGAAAAGAGCTTTGAGCGCAAGCTGTTTTACAAAGGTTCCATGTCATAGATTGCAAAACAAAGTACAATAGGAGAAAGCAAAGGTATATGGCAATGAATGATACAGCTTAAATTCAGAATTTACAAAAGAACTCAAAACATAGGTGCAAGTTAAAATAACAAGAAAAACACTTTATGAGGGTGGGGGGGTAAGTAGTCTCAAAGTGCCTTGTCAGTAGTTCAGAGGGATGGCGATAGCTGGCAGTGGGGTGAAGAAAGGAGGTATAAGAGAGAAGTAGGTACTGTAGTGGAGGTGAAGGGTGGGGGAAGAAGGGCAATATGGTATAGGGAGAAATGGGGGTGAGGGGAGGCTGAGTGGTGAAGACATACTAGAGTAAATAGTGGGGTGTGAGGGGCATGGTCAGGCAGCTTGCATTAGTAGTGACTGTTAGGAAAACTCACAGGACTGGGAGCTGGGGATGGGGGAAGGTGGAGTGGCAGGTGCCAAAGGAGCATGACACAAACTGATTGCTGAGGCAAGTCATGAGAATGAACAGAGGGAGGGGGTACCTAAGGCCTGCCTAGTGCTTTCTGGGAGCAGAGAGAGCAGATGTGGCTGGACTTAAGGGCAGGTGTACTTACAGAGAGTTATTAGGTGCTGTTTGATGTCAGTTTTGAATTGGGCCAGACAATTAGTGGCCAAGAGGTGCCTGGGGAGTTCGTTCATTCACAGGGGGGCCTAGTAGGCAAATGCATGTTGCCCAAGCGAGGTACAATGGAAGGGGATCACCAAGGCCCCCTAGTCCTCCCTCTGGTGACCTGTAAGGAGTTGGCTACCTTGATCAAATTGCCCCCCCAAGGTAGTGTTTTACCCAATAGAGCCTTCTTCCCTAGGATGCAAGTCTAGAATTTGACCATGTTTTTTAATGACAGCCAGTTTGCACATTCGTATAGAGTACAGGTGTGAGTGCTATGCTCGGCATCCAGGGTGAGTCTGCAGGCTTTGTTGAGTGCAGTCTGAAACCTCTTGAGCACTGTATCCATTGCTGCCCCATAGATCACTAGTCCATAGTCAATAGTAGATAAAATGGAACTGTGGATTGAGAGGCAGAGGGCCCCCAAAGAGAGGTATTGCTTGTGCCTGCACAGGACATCAATCTTGGTATTGACTATCTTGACCAGAGAGCCAATATGGTGCCTAAACCTGGGGGTATCATCTGTTATGACCCCCAGATACTTGAACAAGTGGACTTGTTTCAGCAGCTCACTTCATGAGTTGGAGATGATGAGGGGGTGGTGCTTATGTTTGTTGTGGGGGCTCCAGAGGTGGTTGCAGTGCTTGGAGGTGCAGTGAAGGGCAGACACAGGGCTGATACACTCTCGTGAGAGTGAGGTGTGATCAATCCCCTCCACCCCTCCTCCCAAGATCACAGTTCATTTATAGGGGAACACCTGCCCTGCAATTAGAGAAAGGGTCAGGTGCAGCTCATTTACGTCTATCCAAAAATGCAGCCACAGGGCAGGGAAAAAGCATAGGTAGGTCTCAAATAGGAGTACAGCATCCAAAGTGAGTTGCTGATAGTGTGATAGATGGATACTGTGGAGGGCCTTCCAGTGGAATATATTGGGTATTTCTTTTAGAGGCTGTGCTAGGATTGCTTAATTTTACTTGCTGTAGGGATACTTAGTGTGCAGATGCTGTATAGGTAGTGTGGACCATGGGTAGGATTGTTGGGCGCAATGGTTGTGGGGCAGCAATGCAGATGAATATACTGTGGAGGCTGGGAGGGTGCCCAAAATGCCACAGGCTAAGGAGGCTTGAGGAAGAGGTTCAGTGGCTGGGCAGGGAGCTGGGGAGGTTGAGGGATGAGGGGAGAATTTCATTGGTAGGAGGGCTGACGTCTGAAAGCACTGTGGGGGCACCACAGAGAAGGAACAGTGAGTCAAGGGAGGGAAGGGGAGAAGGGGCAAACTAGATAGGAAGCCAGCTGTTGAAAGGTGGACTTTAGTAGAACCTAGAAAAAGAGGAGCAGCAGTAGGCAGGAGGGAGGAGAAAGCACATAGTAAGGCAAAGGGGATAGGGAACATGTTTACTTTGCTAGAAACACATGGAAATGAGGATGCAGGAGGTGACTGCACAAGGGGTAGCACTCACAAAGATGAGGGTGTGAGGGGCATTACTAGTGGAGAGATTGAGCATGGTGTGACAGGGGAAGGGATAATACTCGGAGAGGTGAGAAGGGAGAGGGATGTTGGCAGTCAAACAGGTGGAGAGGAAGGGGTCTTAATTGGGAGGGACGGGGGGAAGACACTGGGGCACATGGCAACACGGTCTTGAGTGGCTCAAAATGAGAACCTGGGTGGGGGTGGCGATGGGCACAAGGAAAGAGGAGGGGTGTACTGGTGTTGGGGACTCCATACTCAAGGGGATCAGATGGGGTGGCAAGGGGGAGCGGCACACTTAGATATGGGTGGAGTCCATACCAGGATTAAAGGCAGACATGGCAGGACAGGCAATCCTAAGATGCATAAAGAGGGGTAGAAGGAAACTGCACATTGTGGTACATGTGGGAACAAATGACCTAGAGGGGGAAACGGTGGAGGTGACAAGGGAGAGGACTGAGGAAGTGGGAAAGTTGTGTGAGGAGACTGGGGAGTCTGTGGCCTTCTCCAAAATGCTCCCAGTACCCTGTGCAAGCACAGTGAGAAAGGAGAGGATTAGAGAGTTGAACACATGGTTGGTAGAATAGTGTTGAACTAAGGGGTATGGGGTTATGGGCAGCTGGGGCAGTACCTGGGATAATAACAATCTGTTTGCAAGGGATAGGCTGCACTTGAGTGGTGAGGGGAAGGAGGTATTAAAGTAAAGACTGGAGAGGTATATTGTGACAAGGGTGGATTTAAACTAGATGGGGGGTGGCAAGTGGACAGCAAGTAGGCAGGGATCCGATAGAGTGGAGTCACAGCCTACCCCAACCCCCAGGCTAGCAGGGAAGGACTCAGGGAGGCCAAAAAAGGAGGAAGTAGAAGGGACGAGATGGAGGATAGTGAAGGGAAGAGGGCATTATGGAGGGTGGTATCATTGAATGCAAGAAGCCTAGAAAACAAATCCACTGAGCTACAGGCAGTCTTAGCAGTGTGGAGGGTGGAAATTGCAGCTGTCACAGAAACATAGGCAACTAAGCACCAGGACTGGGATCTGGCAATCCCAAGATACAAATGATACAGAAAGGACCGTAAGGAGGGGAGGAGGGGTGAGGTGACAGTCTGTGTGAGGGATGGGGTCAAATGCACAAGGGATGAGGGAGGAGAAAGGAAAACAGAGGCAATCTGACTGCAGCTCCTAGACTCAAGGGGTAGGAAACTAAGGTTTGGGGTGGTATACAGGCAGCATCCCAGTCTAAGGAGCTTGACAGGGAGCTAGCAGGACAAATCAAAAAGGCATGTAGAAAAGGAAAGGTGGTTATTGTGGGGGATTTTAACTTGCTGAGGGTTGACTGGAGCATTCCGGTCACCTCCAGTGCTAGGGAGCAACTACTCCTAGATGCGATCCAGGTGGGTCTCCTGACACAGTGGGTTACTGCACCTACTAGGCTAAGGAACACTCTAGATCTGGTATTATCGAATGGGGAGGCAGTGAGAGAAATAAAGGTAGAGGACCCACTACCTGACAGCGATCACCAAATAGTGTGGTTTAATATCACGATGCGTGGGGAGCCAGAGAAATCAGTTACTCTGGTGGTAAACTTCAGGGGGGTGGACTTTGGGAGGATGCAGAAAGTACTGAATGGGAAACTGAAGGGCATAAGGCATGAGATGGACATGGAGCCGAAATGGTATATTATTAAATGAGGGGTTATAGAGGCAACAGAAGCCTGCACCAAGGCACAGAGTAAGAGAAGCAGAGCAAGAAAACCATGCTGGTTGAACAGCAAAGTTGTGGAGGTGGTGAGGGCAAAACGTGTGGCTCACCAGAAGTTTAGGAGGACAGGGAAGGAAGTGGACAGGGAGGAATATGCAAGATGGTCCAGGGAGGTGACCAGAAAAGTGAGAGAAGCCAAGGCCTAGAGGGAGCTGAGATTAGCAGAAGGAATTAATGGGGAGAGACATCTTCAGATACATCAGGGAGAAAAGAAAGTGCAAGGAGACAATAGTGAGGATGAAAAGGGTTGGGGAGTGGACGGAAAAGGGGGAGGAGCAGGCAGAAGCACTGAATGAATGCTTTTGCTCCGTGTTCATGGAAGAAAGGGGGGGGACTACTACCAGCATGGGCTGGGAGGGTGGAGACAGTAGGAGAGGAGGCGACAAATGGAAGAATTGAGGCAAGTAGAATCCTAGAGGGACTGAGGGCACTGAAGGTAGACAAGGCACCATGGCCAGATGGTATCCACCCCAGGGTGCTGAGGAAGATGGCAGAAGTGTTGACGGAGCTACTGGCAGATCTGTACAGCACCTCCCTGGAGTTGGGATGTGTGCCACTGGACTGGAGGATGGCACATGTAGTGCCTTTACACAAGAGTGGGCCAAGGGATGAACTGGGTAATTATCATCCAGTACGTCTCACATCCATAGTGTGCAAACTCATGGAAATTATACCAAAGGACAATTGCCTCTAGGATGTGAGGCAGCATGAGTTTGTTTCAGGGAAGTCTTGTCAAACCAACCTGATACAATATTATGACTGGATGACAGTTGAACTGGATAAGGGTCATGTGGTGGATGTTCTTTACTTGGACTTCAGTAAGGCCTTCGATTCAGTGCCTCATGGGTGGCTTGGGGGGAAGCTAACTGGTATAGGAGCAGGGGAAAAAATGATAAGCTGGATTACAAGCTGGATGAGTGGGAGGCTGCAATGGGTGGTGGTGAGAGGGGAGCTCTCAACTCCAAGGCCAGTGACAAGTGGGGTGCCACAGGGCTCTGTGTTGAGGCCAGTATTGTTTGGGCTCTTCATATCAGACATTGGACATGGGGTGGTGAGCAAGGTAAGTCTGTTTAGTGATGACACCAAAATTGGAACAGTGGTGGATGGAAAGGAGGGGCGGAAGCAGCTGCAGGGGGACCTAAGCAAGCTAGAGGAGTGGTCAGAGAGGTGACAGTTGGGGTTCAACACAAAAAAGTGTAAGGTTATGCACTTTGGAGTGAAGAACCCAAGGAGAGAATACTGACTGGGGGGGGGGAGTTAAGCTGGGGATCACAGAGGAGGAGAAGGACCTTGGGGTAATGATAATGCGGACCATGAACATCACTGCCCATTGCAGGAGAATGGCTGCAAAAGCGAACAAAATGCTGAGGTGCATAGTGAGGGTTTTTTCATCCAGGTGAAGTGAGGTGATCTTGCCCCTCTACAGATCACTGGTAAGGCCACACTTAGAGTATTGTGTGCAGTTTTGGAGGCCATACCTAAAGCGTGATATCAGGCTGCTGGAGGGGGTGCAGAGGAGGACAACAAAGATGATATGTGGAATGGAGGGGAGAGACTATGACAGCAGGCTGGGAGACCTCAATATGTACACCTTGGAGGATAGAAGGGACAGGGGGGACATGATAGAGACATTCAAATATCTGAAGGGAATCAATAAGGATGGGGAAGATGTGGTTGTTAAGTTAAGGAGGGGGAGGGACACCAAGGGGCACGGGCTAAGAATGGAGGGGAGAAGATTTAGGAAGGAAATGAGGAGACACTATTTCACAAAGAGGGTAGTAGCAAAATGGAACACCCTACCAGAATGGTTGGTATCATGTAAATTTGTGAACAGCTTCAAAAGGGCATGGGACAGGGAACAGGGGAGAGTGAGGGTGGCGGGTGGCAGTGGGATAACAAAAGGGAAGGGGGGTTGGGGCAGCTGCAAACTAGGGGTGTTGGCTGCACACTCGAGCAGACATAGATAGACCAGGTGGTCTGCTTCTGCTGGCACATTCATATGTTCGTATGTTCATATGGATATAAGCATGGCCTTGGGCATTGTACAGACACTGCATTGTACATATGTATGTCTCCACAAGCCCTTTAGACTGCAGTTTCTAGTAGTCTACTGGCAAATTGCATGAAGACAGGCAATTGCAAAGTGATGGCCTTGAACATTCTCAGCTGTTATTCACCAAGTTACTGTACTGATTGACATGAGAACCTGACATTGAACACCATTATACTGTATGTAATATAGTGGCTGCATGGACAACAGAAGACCCACAATCAGCATGAGCATAGTACTGGCAAGTGAGAGAGGTAAATTTCTGCTATGGGGTGAGAATATAAAAAAAAATCAAAGAATTTGTTTATTCTACATTATAAAATGGGCAAAAGATTTCTCAGAATCTGATTGGCTAAAACAGCTTTAGAGCTGTGTCCTTAGAGTAAAACACTACAAACAGCACTAACAGCAGCAGCCTGATCCTACAACAAGGCAGTATCACTCTGCCACTATGAAGGAAAACTCCTGTCAGCACAAAGTCCTGTCAGTAAGACACACATACTGTAGCACAAAGAACAAGTATTGGAAAACATCAAATGATTACAAAAAGAAAAAAATATCTGATACAACTAACAGCTACTTTGCTCTAAACCTAAGAGAAATCCACACCTCTTTGGAAGAAAACCAGTCCAGTGACAACAGGAACACACAGCAGCCTGCAAAGAAAAGGAAAAAAACAGCGTTGGTGAGTACCTACCAATCACTGAAAGCTGATGAACTAGAAAAGCTGGATAAAGAAAATGATGAAACAAACACAAAAAGCCTCGACATGGGCAGTATCTGTCTTTGACAACTGGTGCAGACCAAAAGAAATTGAATTAAACTTCCAGACAGTACCCCACACAGATCTCTGTCAGGTCCTATGGAGGTTCTACGTGGACATCAGACAAGCCAATGGCACAAAGTATAGCCTGACTAGCCTAGTAGTCCTCAGAGCTGGCCTCAAAAAGATAGTCGAACAGCCCAGCTCTGAGCTGCTGGATGAATCTACACAGTCAATCCCAAACTTCAGCCGGCAAACAATATCTTAATCTTCACAGTAGTCTGTACATAATATAGAAGGCAAGGAAAGGACAGTGTGACTCATGACCCCGCCATAAGTAAACAAGACCTAGAAATCCTCAAAACATCACCCGTCCTCTCACCAAATACTCCCAGGGGCCTCCTCCTTAAAGTGTTCTTCGAGATGCAGCTCTATATGGTTCTCAGGGGCCAAGAAGGACTCTGCCAACTACATCCAGAACACTTCAAGGTGAAGACAGATGATGAAAGGGCAGAATAAATTGCCTTGACATTTAATGAGTTCACAAAACTACACAAAAAAAATGAATCAAACAAGCAACAATACAGGGTTATATATATGCCCTTCCAAATAACCCTTTGTGCCCTGTGAAATCATTCAAAAAATACATAGCAAACCTGCCCCCTGACCCACTGACATTCTACTGTCATCCAAGGAGATTAGCACCCTATCTATAAGAAGCAGCAGAAACTTGATATACCAGAGATCCTTTAGAAATAAACTACCTCGCTAACCTCATGGCAAAAATAAGTCAAGAAGCTAGACTATCCACGCAGTACGCAAACCATGGTGTCCATGCTACCACTGTCCAGTTACTGTCCCAGGCTTCAGGCCAGAGAGATAATGGCAGTAACAGGGCACAGGCAGAATTGAGCCTGAGGTCATACTGGGCTGCTACACCTCAAGATCAACAATGTTGGAGCAGTATCCTAGCAGAAAAGAGCAAAGCAATAAAAACCAGTCAAAACACCTGTCCATCCAGATCCAAGGAAGAACTGCCATGCTGTAGCTACACTGTCCAAGCAGCACCTCCTGCAAGTGATATCATATCCTGTGACACAGCATGTCATTCAAGCACAAGAAACCTCCCTCAACTGACAGTAATTCAGCAACATAAAGAAATCACAACCAGTTCTCCCTTCATTTTAGGCAAAACTTTGAATTCATCAATTTCTCAAAGTAAAACTAAATGCAAAACAATGCTTTTAGAGTACATAGCATTAAAAGAGTCGATGCAGTTTTACAGAAGTTAAATTAAAAATATGAATTAACAACAACAACAACAACAAAAACTTAAAGGTTATTTCTTAGTATTTCAAACCTTCCATGCAATAGTTTTGCAACATAAACTGTACATTGAAAGTTCATGTTACAATTAATAGAAGTTCATGAAAAGGGACAATTTATTTCTCAAAACAGTTAAAAATACATAGTTTAAAAGTTAAAATTAAAACAAATGCTCAAAGTTTTACTCTGTCTCTTGTGTGAGATTCAGAGCCCATTTTATAGGCGCAAAACCACACTCCGAGGTGTGGGTTATGTCCTGATAAGAGCACACCCAGGTGGAAAAGGCACTCGGCGCAAGTGCCTATTGCCTTATAATGCACCTGGGCATACTATTATCTGGACATGACCCACACATCATCACATATTATTGCTTGCGCATGATGCTCCTGGAATGGAAAAAAATATATTTATTTTCCAGTAGCATCACTTGCATTTATTTCCAATAGAGCTGCATTATCAAGAAAACTGGCATAATAAAGCTTCCAATTCTGCCCAGCACAAAAGATGGGACATGCCAGTACTAATTTGAAACCTTCTTCTGGTTGCACAGTGCTTTCAAATGGCAACCAACTTTCAGTGAAAGTTAAAGCTCTGCCTGGTCAGCTGTTTCTAAGTTTTATGCATATCTGATTAAAATTGTGTTTTTCAACAGCACTTCATGCAATTGCAGTTGCAACCCTTGAAATACTTGCCTCACTGACCATAGTCCCCATCCCAAAAGTAAAAAAAAAACCAGACTGAGTTATGTCATGAGTATTGCCTTGTTAACTGTGATAGTGTCAGGCTACTGCCCCTTGTGCTTTTATTATCTCACTATGCCACCATGTGTAATAGTAGACCAAATCCCCCTCCCTCTTTCTGTTGGCATGTATCTGTATGGTTACTTTATTGTCTTTCCTTTCTAGTTCTGTGTTGATGCACTGATATCGGACTGCACAATGTCATGAAAGCTGCACAGTGATCCCAAAAGCACAACAGAAAATCCTCCTCTCAGTCATTTTTAGTAAGTTTTTAAAAAGTTAAGGCAGTGGTTGTAAACAAAACGCTCAGGTAATATTTATTCTTGGGCCCATGGCATAAACAGCATATGATATGGGCTACGTAGAAATAAACCATTTAGTTGTAGTTTCAGGGTTTGACCTCTATATTCCTCATTTATGACTCCACCACTCATGGTCAATAGCGATGAAACAGGAGACTAAAGATAAATGGTTTATTTCTAGGCAGCCCATCACATATCCCCTCTATTATTGCTACTCAGTTTTAACTAATGAAGACCCTCTGCTGTGTGTTGAAGCCCTTCAAGGAGTCTACAAGGATTGTAACTACCGATATAGCTAGTTTATGCCAGGTACTTCAATCCAAAAAATCAATCAAAATTTATTTGTAAGCACAATTCCCTCAGATCAAAGCCCTTTGCATGCTAAAAGAAATGAAAACTAATCCATACATCAATCAATTAAAACAGAATATAAACATCTTAATAAATATCAATCAATCAATAACAGTCAGATAGCGGTACACTAAGCTTGACCCTCATCAGGAAATACCTAGCTGAACAAGTATGTTTTTAATTCAGCTATGAAACTATCAACAGTCAGGCACTCTCTAATCCAGCAAGGTAGAGCATTCCACAGAGTTGGGGCCACAAAAGTGTGCACCCCCGAAGACTTCAGCTGGACCCTGGGAACCTCCAGCAATCCCTCATTGGTAGAACTGAGTTGGCAGAGGGGACAGTAGGGGTGCAGATGATCTTGCAAGTAGCTAGATTCCTGTTCATGTAGGGCTTTGTAGGTCAGTAACCTGACCTTGAAGGTGATCCACCCATATACTGGCAGCCAATGCAGATAGCAGAGCACAGGCGTAATATGGCAAAATCTTGATAATCCAATCAATAACCTGGCTGCTGCATTCTGCATTAACTGCAATTGGCAGATATCAAGCCCTGGTAGCCCTAGGTATAGTGCATTGTAGTAATCAAGGTTTGAGGTTACAAAGGCATGGACCAGAGTTGGCATATCAGCAGGGACAACCAGGTGCTTAATCCAAGCAATGTTCCTCAGATGGTGAAATGAGGTCTTTACAACAGCAGATACCTGGGACTTTAAAGTCAGACTGTTGTCGAACACAACCCCCAGATTTTGCACTTGGTTTGTGGTAAGCAGCTGGTCACCCCCGAGCCAAAACCCCGATGGTTGACCCACTTGCAACTCCATGCCTTGGCAAACTGGCTCTACTACCAACACTTCGATCTTGTCAGAGTTTAACCTCAGTCAATTGGCACATATCCATCCCTGAATCTCAGAGAGGCAGTTGTTAAAGACTGAGACTGCCCCACCCTACTCAGGCACAAATAACATGTAGAGTTGAGTATCGTCTCTGTAGCAGTACAAACTCAGCCCACACCACCTTATAATGTCTCCCAACAGCAGCATATACATTACAAACAACATGGGGGATAAGATGGAACCCTGCAGAACCCCACATGATAGTGGGAGAGAAGCTGAGGAATAAATCTCTGACACTACCCTCTGCATCCTGCCAGTGGAGAATGATCTAAACCAAATGAGGACCATACCAGCCAGTCTGCAGAGGATCCGCAGTTGCTCCAGCAACACCCCATGGTCCACAGTGTCAAATGTTGCAGAGATTGAGGAGGACTAAGATGGAATGACTCCCTTGATCCCTCGCTATCAGGAGATCATTCAGTACCCGAACAAGGGCAGTCTTGGTACTATGCCTCTTCCTGAAACTGGATTGGAGAGGATCATAGACATCATGAGTTGTCAAATGATCATCCATTTGTGCCATCACTACCATCTTAATAACCTTGCCCAAGAAAGGCGGGTTAGAGACAGGCCTGTAGTTTGCCAGGCAGTCTGGATCTAGAGAAGATTTCTTCAGGGGTGGTAGTACTACCGCCTCCTTCAGGGGGTCCTGAAACACCCTTGTCTCCAGTGAGCATCAGACTATCCTATCAAGAACCAGGCCGATGTCTCCAACACACCCCACTCGGAGGCGTGTTGGGCCCTAATCTAAACTACAGTAGGTTGGGCGCAATCCCTGGATAATCTGCACAATGTCCATAATTGCCAACTGGCCAAAGTCAGACAGACAGGCTGAGTGTTTGCAACCACTGGCCCATCACTGCAAGGCCCATTTGAGTGCATTGACCAGATCTCCAACCTGCTGGTGCCAATCATATCAGCAAAGAACCGAGCAAACTCATCACAACTAACTTGTGAAAAGGCTCCCCATGACTGAAAACAGGATGGATTGCACAACCCATTCACAGTCTGGAAGAGTTGAACTGGTTGATTCCTTGCAATGGCAATCTCCTTGGACAGGAACTCTGCCTTCTTATAGGAGATTGCTGATTAATGGACTTTATAATGGACCGTCAATCTAAGTTTGTCAACTTCCAGACTAGATTTCTGACAGTGTTTCTCCAACCTTCGACCCCCTTGCCTCATCTCAATCAATTAATCAATCAATGCTTTATTTAATAAGCGCCTTTCGAAATCAAGGCGCTGTACAATCATAAGCCATAGTATATAAAAACATTGACAGTATAAATTATTTAAAATCAGTCTGGATAAGCCTGAGAAAATAAATACATTTTTAACATAGTTTTAAAACTACTGACAGTCAGGCATTCTCTTAACCAACGAGGTAGAGAGTTCCACAGGGTCGGTGCTGCAAATGAAAAAGTGCAAGCCCTAGAATTTTCAAGTGAACCCTGGGAACCTCTAGCAATCCCTCATCGGCGGATAGGAGAAGATGACTGGGGGAGTAGGGAGTCAAGAGATATTTCAGGTAGTCAGGTCCCTGTTCATGAATGGTCTTAAAGGTAAGCAAGCCTACCTTATAGGTGATCCATCACTGAACTGGCAGTCAGTACAGTTCGCGCAGCACAGGTGTAAAATGACTGGTCCTAAAAGTGCCAGTCAGCAGCCTGGCCACAGCATTCTGCACTAGCTGCAAGCAGCAGATATCAACCCCAGATAGCCCTAGGTAGAGGGCATTGCAGTAGTCAAGACAGATAGTAATGAATGCATGGGCCAATGTTGGAAGATCACCTGGAGGAACCAGATGTTTCACCCAGGTGATATTCCTCAGATGGTAAAATGAGGATTTAACCACAGCCAACACCTGAGACTTCAGGGTCAGACCGTCTTCACAAATAATGCCCAGGTTATGCACCTAGTCTGAGGTTGTGAGCTGGACACCATCAAGCCATAAGCTCAACATGTTCCCAGCCCCAGAACCCATCCCTCCAGGCAGCCAGGGTCCACAACCAACACCTCAGTCTTATCTGGATTCAGTCTCAGCCAGCTCGAGTTCATCCAGTCTTTGATTTCGGAGAGGCAACTATTTAGCACAGAGACTGCATCAATCTGTCCAGGCACAAAGGGCATATACAGCTGAGTATCATCTGCATAGCAATGAAAACTCAAGCCATATCATCTGATGATATCTTCCAATGGCAGCATATACACTGTGAACAACATGGGCACCAATATGGAGCCCTGCAGCACCCCTCAGGACAGGGAAGGGTGTCAGAGGAATAAATTCCAGTGACCACCCCTGAGACCTGCCTACGAGGAAAGATCCAAACCATTCTAGGACTGTACCTGACAGTCTGAAAAGGAACCGCCGGGTCTCCAAAAGCACCCCATGGTCCACCGTGTCAAAGGCTGCTGAGAGATCAAGAAGGACCAAGATGGTATTAGCCTTTCGATCTCTCACCATTAGGAGGTCATTAAGTACCCGAACAAGGGCTCTCTCTGTGCTAAGCCTCTTCTTAAATCCAGACTGGAGAGCTTCATAGACATTGTGAGTTACAAGGTGATTGTCCAGCTGCAACGCAACCACCTTCTCAGTAACCTTACCCACAAAAGGAAGGTTAGAGACAGGTCAGTAGTTAGCTGGATTGTCAGGATCCAAGAAGGGTTTTTTAAGGAGTGGTTGAATGACCGCCTCCTTTTGGGGGTCTGGAAAGACTGCCATCTCCAAGGATCTCCATACAATTTCAGCAAGGATTGGGCAACTAGCATCTACACAACCTACTAATAGGTGAGTAGGGCCTGGATCCAAACTACAACAGGTTGGGCGCAAAGTCTGGATGATCTTCACAATGTCCAGGAATTCCAGTCAGCTGAAATCCATCCAGACAGACCAGGTGCTCACTACCTCCCATCAACCTTGGCAACCCCTCATGGAGGGAGTCGGGTCGATTCTGGCCCTGATGCTGGCAACCTTATCTGTGAAGAACCGAGCTAGCTCATCACACTTGGTTTGTGAAAATGCTCTTCTGGACTGAAGACAGATTGGATTGCACAATCTGTTGATGGTTCGAAAGAGTTGAGCTGGTCAATTTTGCGCAGCAGAAATCTCCCTGGACAGGAATTCTGCCTTCTTACGGGTGATTTCTGATTGATAGCCTTCATAATGTTCCATCAATCTAAGCCTGTCAGCATCAAGGCTGGATTTCTGCCATGCTCTCTCCAGCCTTCAACCAACTTACCTCAACTCCTTCAAGGATCCATCATACCAAGAGTTCCTTGGGCAAAGAGTGAGTGGTCAAACGCGAACAGGAGCAATCAAATCCAAGGTATCTCCCACTGCCTTATTATAGGCTAGTACTAGATCCCTCAGACTTGTGCTTTCACTCAGCAATCCCAATAGGTCAAGAACCATCAACAGACCATCTGGGGTAACTCCCCTTAAAGGGCGGTACTGGACCATCTCCAAAGGGGTAGGCCTATTTGGGGGGGCCCCAAAACTGAACCCTATGGTATGATGGTCAGACCAACTGACTGGTTCCACTTTCAAGTCAGAGATCTCCATCCCCAGGAGGAACAGTAGATCCAATGCATGACCTCCTCTATGGGTAGAGGAGGTAATTACCTGTGTAAGGCCCAGCATTGTCATTAGTGGAGGAGATTTTGACCAAACTGCGAGAGTTCATCTTCGACCCAGGCATTAAAGTCCCCCAGAATAATCCATCTTGGAGACTAAAATACCATGTCGATGATGAAGTCTGCAATCTCCTGCAGGAATAAGCCCTCATCACCTGGTGGACAATAAATGAGGAGTATCCTGCAACCTACACCCTCTCTCATGATACACTCAAAGGATCTGGTGATTCCTACTGGAACCTCCACAAGGCTCAGTTTGGTCTTAAAAAAGATGGCTACACTCCCAATCCTAAGATCCAACCTCAGGCGGTGAATCACTGAGAACTCAGCTGGAACTGCAGAAGCCAAAATTGGGCCTGCATTTTCATCCAGCCAGGTCTTGGTGATGCATGCCTGTTCCACTGTTTCAACAAGATAAGCTATAATAGCTGTCTTGTTTTTGATGGACCTGGCATTACATAACACTGCCTGGGTTGGATAAGATACTGGGGAAGACCTCAATTCCTGACCAGCATTAATTGCTGGGCCCTTGGGTATGGGAATAAGACAGGGACTACCCCTGTCCTGGCACCATTTCACCCAAGGGCGTCGTCTGGTTCCTACCACCGGAATTTGTCCCCCCTTTCCGTTCTCCCACCAGGCCCAGTTCCCCACCCTTTCCTACTCCTCCTAACAATCCCGAAGAATTGACAACACTTATAGACCTCCACTGGAAGATAGGGGCAATCAAAAGGGTGCAGTTCCCTGAGCCTGGTGGGGGAATACTGCCTGACCATCTCCTTCAGAATCCTGTCAAATCATGGGAACTTCAGGTGAAGGGAGAGAGGGCAAACATGGACAGGAGCTAAGGAGTTGAGGGCCCCAATCATTGCCTTATTATAGGCTTGTACTAGTTCCCCTAGCTCCTTGCATGCACTCGTCAGGCCTGATAGGACCAGTACCTCCATTAGACCATTTGGGGTCAAATCCCTTAAAGGGCAGCACAGGACAATCTCCATAGGGGCAGATCTATTGGGGGGTGCCTCGAACCTGAACCTTATAGTATGATGATCTGACCAACTGACAGGTTCCACCACCACATCGGTGATCTCCATCCCTAGTAGGAAGACCATGTCCGAGGAATGACAATGAATATGAGCTGCAGAGGAAACTACCTGTGTAAGATCCAACAAACTTATTAGTTGGAGGAAGTCCCATCATAGACCTAATTAACCTGTGACTTGTTTGCACAGAGTCTTTATATAAAGAGAAAAAGGGTACCACTTCTGCTAATGTGAAAGACATCAGTCATGTTTCTTGGGTGACACATACATTAACTCATTGCCTCCACAGGCTCACTCTGAGATTACATCACTTGCCTCCTGAATCTCCTGTATACTTTTAACAGTGAATCCTGGGCCTTTCTAAGCAAAATCAAGCCATAGTCAGCATGTCACAAACAAATGCTAATAGCTCAATAACTGTACATGCTAGACACAAAGTATGAGTGGCAGAGTTATTCAGCACAAAATTGCCTTTCCAATGGTGGCATGCATGTAATAATAAGTACTTTTGTTTTTTTTCTATGCTGGTTGAAAGAGCAAACTAAATATTTTTTTCACTAAAAAGGGCACATAAGCCATTTTTTGTTGGAAAATATGTAAAATATCAACACCAAATTAAGCATACAGACATTAGATGGTGTTTTAATATTATGTTTGTTAAAAAATATATATTTTAACTATAAAACGTAATTTTTCCCTATTTTAGTCAAGGTGCTTTGGTGAGATTTGAGGGGTGAATCTCAACCACACACACCATATCATAAACAAATGTGTATAACTCCAAATGTATACATGATACACACAAAGTTTCAGCATGAAAGATGATGAGCACAAAAATGCCTTTCCAATGGTGCTATGCAAAAAGTTGTAATCAATACGGTTTTTATTTTATACCTACTGAAGTGCCAAAAAAGTGAATTTAATTCAAGCTGCTTAGGTGAATCTTGATGGAAAACATGTCAGCCATACACACCATACCATAAACAAATGTGAATAACTCCTAAAGTATACATGATACACACAAAATATCAGTGGCAAAGTTATTCAGCACAAAATTACCTTCCCAATGGTGGTATGCAAATAATAAGTAATTTTTTTTAAGCTGGTTGAAACAGCAAAAAAAATATTTTTTTCACTAAAATAGGCAACATAAGCCATACATACCATACCATAAACACATGCAAATAACTCCTAAAGTATACATGATATGCACACAATTTCAGTGACAAAGTTGTTCAGCATAGAATTACTTTTCTAATGGTGCTATGCAGTCAAATTTATATTATATTCTGTTACACTATATATTAAAATATATAAGTGACTTCTCCAGATGTTGCAAGGGCACACTGGGAGTCAGTAGCTGACTTCTGCAGACGTCCTCAGGACACACCAGTGTATTTTACTGATGACTACAGGCATCTGCTAGGAGACAATGAGTTAATGCAAACCACTACATCAAAGCCACCCTATTTGAGCTTCATTTTAATGACACGTTTGGCACATTCACTCATGTAGAGGAAGGCAGTAGGGATGAGCAATCCTACTGTACAAAGACTGGCTTATCCATCTGATCTCCACACATAGTGCCTCAAAAAACATACAGCTTCTGTGTAAGCACAGCAGAAGAGTAGCAGTCATCACTTGCTTGCCAAGTGACAAGATAGGTAAAGGAGGTGGAAGAGGGAGCAATGAATCCAAAGGTGTTGCTGCTGCTGGTGACCATGAGGGGACACTCATACTTGTTCTCAAATCAACACAAAATCATTGCTCTTGTCTCTAAAAAAAGCCAGCAGCCAATGGCAAGACACTATGGGAACAGCTGTCCAGCTATGGCTTGAGTCATGGTCATTCACAGTTGTGCCAGAGATGCCAGCAAGTAAAATTATGTAGGACTATCTAACTGAGAACATGGTACTGGCAGAAGTAGATAAGTTGCTACTGGTACAAGAAAAAGACCATCTGGCCCTCTTTGACAGAAGTAGTTGTTGAGCAGCACCTCTGTTGTTCTACTATAAGTGCTTACTCAGAGAGAATTCTCAGTGCTGCAGACAATATATCCAACAACAAGAGGATATACTCTCCACAAAAAATGTAGAGATGCTGCCATTTTTAAAAGTAAACCTACCCATATATTTCAGAACCTACTCCACTCCAAGGTTGATGAATAACAAATTGCCTAAACTATCAGCCCCAACACTGGGAGATGATGTGGATGGTGACAGCTTCTGCTGATGCCACCCATGTTATCTTTTTGTTTCTCCTAGCCTAGGCTGCCGCATTTTTATCATCAATAAATATATTTCTTTTAATTGGCTGTTATGACTGGTTTGGTGGCTGCTTTCCTCATCATTCTGTTCACTGCTCAGTTTAATTATCCATCCACTTCTCAGTCCCTCACCCATGTCTGCCTGATGTGATCATTTGATACACCTGAATTTTCTATGATGTGTATTGTTGTGTCATATGCAGATTGTACAACCTGAAGTCTAACTCCTGGAGAGAAGAACATTTTTTTTTTGACAGGAGGGACCTACCCATGTCGGCTGGTCCATGAAACCTTAAGCAAAATGAAATTATTCCAGTTTTGTAGTACAGAAAATGTGTATGATATTTTTTGCTAACTGGGGCCTATCCCATATGGACAGGCTGTTTCACCATAGTCATCATCAGTCTTGTAAATATCCCAATTGGAATCCATGAACCAAGCTGGCAATCAGCTCAACCCTTCTGTCACCACCACAGCCATCTGCCAACTGAGGTATGAATGAGCGCTCATTTGTACCTCAGTCAGAGTCCAGCCATGGTGTTGAGACGAGGGCTGAGCTGGTCGCCAGCTCGATTCATGGATTCTGATTGGGATGGGTGGGGGCATCACTGCCAGGTGGGAGGAACCACTAGACTACCAGGGACAAGTCATTTATTTTACTTTCAACAGGGGTCAGGAGTCATGCTGGGGGGTGGGGGACCACTAGACTACCAGGGAAAAGTCATATATTTTACTTTCAATGGGGGTCAGGAGTCATGCTGGGGGTGGGGGACCACTAGACTACCAGGGAAAAGTATTTCATTATACTTTCAACTGGGGTCAGGAGTCATGCTAGGGGAAGGGGGGACCACTAGACTACCAGGGAAAAGTATTTTATTATACTTTCAACAGGGGTCGGAAGTCATGCTTGGGTTGGGAGGACCACTAGACTACCAAGGAAAAGTATTTCATTATACTTTCAACTGGGGTCAGGAGTCATGCTAGGGGAAGGGGGGACCACTAGACTACCAGGGAAAAGTATTTTATTAAACTTTCAACAGGGGTCAGAAGTCATGCTTGGGTTGGGAGGACCACTAGACTACCAGGGAAAAGTATTTCATTATACTTTCAACAGGGGTCGGGAGTCATGCTGGGGGGTGGGGGGACCATGAGACTACCAGTGAAAGGTATTTCATTATACTTCCAATGGGGGTCAGGAGTCATGCTTGAGGTTGGGGGGACCACTAGCCTACCAGGGTAAAGTCATTTATTCTACAGTCAACAGATGACAGGAGTTATGCTTGGGGTGGGGGAGCACTAGACTACCAGGGACAAGTCATTTATTTTACTTTCAATTGGGGTCGGGAGTCATGCTGAGGGATGAGGGAACCACTAGACTACCAGGGAAAAGCATTTCACTATACTTTCAACGGGGTCGGAGTCATGCTGGGGGGGGGGGACCACTAGACTACCAGGGTAGAGTCATTTATTCTATGGTCAATGGGGGTCAAGAGTCATGCTTGGGGATGGGGTGACCACTAGACTACCAGGGAAGTATCCTTTATTTTACAGTCAACGGGGGTTGGGATTCATGAGGGGGTGGGGGGGCACCACTTCATTACCATCAGCTTTTTGTTAGGCAGTATTTAGCACTGCACTACAGGTCACACTAATACCTGTAGTGTAGCGCTATACTGTTGAATATGCCAGTGCGCTGGCATTCAGGGCCCTTCCCCTCAGTCCCTCCCCTGCATACATTATAATTTAGCATCAGTGCTAACACCTAACACTGGTGCTAAATGTCCTTTTGAATATTGCAGTCGGGGGCAAATTCGGTGCTAGTCCAGCACAACAGATTTGTGCCTGGCACTACACTTTGAATATCTGGCCCTTTATCTCAAGGAATCAGTTGATTGACATATGGTGGGATAGAAATTATGTTAAGAGAGAATATACTTTTAGGTCCAAGTATTTAAAAATGTGCAGTCAAACTGACTTTTTTCTGATAAACAAAAATATGGCAACTAGGATTTTAAACTCCAATATTTATAGTATATTTCCCTCTGACCATGCTATGGTGTCCATTTAAATAATTTCCATATTAGATAGAGCATGAATCACACTGTGGAGGTTCGATAATAGTTTATTACAAGACCCAGATTTTATTATGGTACTCTCACAAACAATACAGTAGATGAATACTGGCTGTTTAGCAACCTTCCCAAGCTTCCTATGGCAACAAAATGAGACACATTAAAGGCCCCTTTAAGAGGGGCTATTATTACATACCAAATCAAAAGGAAAAAACAACAAACAAAAATAGATGCATCACTAGAACAATACATTAAAAAAACCTGGAAAATAAAGTAATAGAACAAGGTTTTGATTATCAAACCGGTAAAGAACTACAAAATTGTGTAAATAAAAAGAATGAATATTACTGTTTATAAAGAAAGATCTTTGGAAAATTAAAAATAAACTGTATTTTTATGGAGCTAAAACTGGTAGACTTTTGTCATATTGGGCTGGCAGTATAGCCTAGAGGTTAGAGGTTAGAGGAATGAGGTGTGAACAAGCTTGATACATCCAGCAGACCAGACCTGAGTTTGATTCTCACAAGCTCCACTTGCATACTGTGTGACTCTGAGCAAGTCACTTAACCACCCAGTGCTCCCAGGTCACCCATGAAAACAGGCACTTGTGCCTAGTGGCCCTTACCCGGTTACCAAAGACTTATAAATATATATATATATATATATATATATATATATATATATAAAACAAAAGGGAGATAAATACAATAACATCCATAAAAACAGACCAAGGGGATAAGGTACAGTATATAAAGATAAATTAATAGCTAGTGAAGTATTACATTTTTTGAAAATGTTTATAACAAAAACTATACATGTTCCAGTGAAATGAAAAGGGAATATTTACAGAACACTATAAGATCTAAACTTGAAATAAATCAAGATTCTTTTTCTACTGGGGAAATAAATTTGGTGATTGTTGGTAAAACAAAAAGATTCTTCCCCAGGACTGGACAGTTTAACAAGTGAATTTTATGATACATTCAAAGAACAACTTATTCCCTGGTTAAAATTAATGATAGATGAAATAATCACTTTAGATAAGATCCCAGAATCCATGAATAATTGTACCATTATACTTTTTCTGAAAGAGAATAAGGACAGGAAAAAAACTAAACATTACCACCCCATATCGTTGATTAATATGGATTATAAAATCATTACTAAAATAATAGTTAACCATATACAAGATCAGGCTGCCATACATATATGTACAGAACAAAAAGTTTTCATTAAAGGATGCAATATATTTGAAGAGTTACAGCAAGTTCAAGAAATTATTACAAGGCATTCTATTCAAATGGACATGTCAAAAGAGGAAGAAATGGTATTGGTGGCACTAGACACCACCAAGGCTTTTGATTTGCTCTCACAGGACTATATGTTTTGATGCTTGAATCAGTGGGGGATTCCACTGATAATAATATCAATACTTCAAAAACTATACTTTTATCCAAAGACTAGGATAACAATAAATTCCTGTCTATCTGAACCTATAAAAATATCAAATGGCATAAGACAGTAATGCCCCCATCCCCTTTGTTATTTATTTTATGTTTGGAACTACTGCTGAACCGAATTAGAGAAGATGAAAAGATATATGGCGTCCCCACTGGTTCCAGGTGCACTAAACTGAATGTATATGCAGATGATATGATGTTGATATTGAGTAATCCACAAGTATTATGGCCAGAAAGCCTGTCCAAACTTTAGAAATTCTCATTATTGTCTGGATTTGAACTTAACCAATCCAACTCTCTGGTCCTCCCCATAACCCCTATGAGTACAGATATGATGTTAGCTCTCTCCCCAGTAAAGATTCTGTACAGTATGAAATACTTGGAAATTATTTATGGCCAGTAATATACAAGAAACAATTAGAATTAATATAAGTGAGCTTTATTCATGAGTTAAGAAATGATTAGAAGGCTGGGATAATTTGTCTTTTTCATTATCGGGAAGAACAGAAACTTTGAAAATGTCCATTATGCCACATTCAATGTACTTATATCAGGCTGTACAGGAGGAAGACCCAGAAAAATGGTTTTCTCAAATTAATTATATTTTTTATGAAATTTTTATAGTGATGTGCTTCCCCTCTCATAGCATGGTGTAAGTTAATTCCTAGAAGCTGTGGAGGCATGGGCTGTCCAGATCCACACACTTACTATTTAGCAACTAAAATGGAAAAAGCATTTAATTGGTGTGATAAGAGTAAGCAGGATATAAATAAGCAGGGAAATTATTGTGCAATGATGCAAGAAGTTCTTAAGAAACCAAAATTCACTTTAGGGATTCAGCAAAAAATACCTAACCATAATACCTTTTTAAAATCAAATATTGATATAATAAGTAAATGTGTTGTGCAGGCACGTAAAATATAGAAGCAAAAAGTTATATCAAAAAATGACATGTTGCATTCTAGTATATTATCTGGTCTGTGTAACTACAAGGAAGCAAATCAACAAGCACATTAGAAAAAGGCCCTTATAGATGCCACCATAATAAACTAATTGGATTTAATTAGCAAAAGTAATTTTATAACATTAAAAAAATTCAGGGAATGTTCTTCTATTGTTAAGTTGGAGGACAACTGGTATTTATACTCAATATTGAAATCTAAATTTAATTTACTGAAAAAAGATGGGGAACAGTATATTACACTGTAATTCTGAAATATAGAGAGAATAATGGATAGGTGAGTGTGTATTAAGGATTTTTTTTCAGACACCTGAGGTGTGTGATGACCCATGAACCTCGAGAGTGAAGCTAGAGAGGTTTATGTGGTCACCACACACTGAGGATATGTGAAAAAATCCATCAAACACACTCCCCTATCCTTTATTTTTTATAATTGCAGGTGACCTCCAATAACAACTGGATTTATTGTAATTGGCAACATGGAAAAACAGTTTGTTTCTAAAAGTATTTTATTGTAGGTTTGCAAACAAGTAAATGAACTGCATAGTGAACTGGTACTCAAATACTGAGTAAAGTTTGTGCAACTTTGTTAAATAACATTGAGAATAACAGTAAGAACCAAAAATACATCAACATTTTGAAATGGGTTTTAAATCACAGTACCGCGTTTCTGGCACACAGTCCAGGTTTTAACTCTCGATTGTAGTGTTCTTTTATGAAGCGAGTCCTTTGGTTTGTTTCTTTTTTTAAAGCATAACAGTTTTAAAAACAGAGCAACTTTAGTTTCCTGAATTGTAGAAATTACTAAATGTTTGTGTGGTGTACAAGGGCAATGGTTTTCTGTGTAGAGCTGTGGGAAGACAAAAAGAAAGGTTAGGGACTGTATAAAAAGTTTGAGAGGCAACGTTCAAGTACCTCAGATATGGTGTTTGGTTTGACAACAGTAAGAGCCACCTGGCTGTCTCAAGCTTTGTGTTCTGTGCGCTCTATGTGCTTGGCAATTTTTGAAGTCTGAAAATGCCATAATAACCAGATTTCAGGTTATTGTGTTTTTTTTGTCAACAAAGCTAACCCAAAATTCGACTATTATGGCATTTTACCATCATGCTAATCTGGTTGTTATTGGAGGTCACCAGTAATTATACTCAAATAATGACCTGAATAAAAAAAAAACTGTATTATTGCTCAGATACACATTCAGTTACTAGATTTAGATAAGCCATATTTGATGAACAGCCTAATGCATACTAAAGAAAAATGGGAAGAGGAAAATGGGGAAAATATACAGAATTATACATGGAAAATATTAAGAACAAATGTAAATAAATTATACACATTTGCAAAAAATAAAAGTATTCAAAATAAAATATTAGAGCATATATTACTTTGACAACAGATTCACACTTTTCATCACATATAGGGAAACATTGCTGGCATCTATATGAGCACACTGGTGACCTTTCACATATGATTTGGAAATGAGGAACAATAAATAACTGGTGGAAAAGAATACATAATGAACTAGAAGTGATTTTAGAAAAGAAATTGTCCTTAAAGTTTAACTTTCACATTTTAAATGACTTTGAGAATCACGGACTGAGTCCTGTTGAAAAAAAAAAGTGCTCTTTCCTCAATGGCCACAAAAAGACACATTTTACAGAAGTGGAATTGGCCTGATTTGGGGAATTTTGACTATATAAAAATTGCTCCACATATTTAGAGTAACGCCATGTTTAGAATAAGTGTCAGATTATATAGAACTGAAGGACATTTTAATAGATATGAGAAGCACAAACTGAAACAAGATTATGGTTATTTTACCTCCCATTTTGAACTTGGATTAATGATTTTGATAAACTTTGAAAATAAACTCCATCTAGAGTAAAACTGATAACAACAACAGAAATGTTTTTTTTGGGTTAGTGGAAAATGGTAGCCAGTCAAAAGCGCGTGTGAATAAGAGCATGGTAAGCGCAGAGAAAATGGCATAAGTGAAAACAGCTATGGGTGAATAATAGCACAGTCATGACAGCTCAATATACCACATAGCTGTTCTCACTGATGCCAAATACTACAAGTGCACAACTGTCTGATGCTTCACTGTGCCAACGCTATGCTGTACAAAGGAGAGGCACACGCTGTGACGGTTCTGCATCTGGCTGACTGGGGTTTGAATCTCAGTCTTACTTGATTTTGTCATCAGCCCAGTAAATCTTCTTTCCCCACAATTTTCACCCCTCCCCATGGAGTTAATTATATTTAGTTAAGGAGGGTGTGGGTGGTGAAGCCCCATGCTATGGGTGTGAGGGTCATAGAGCGCACATAAAAAAAATGATAGGCTTGTTGATGTGTCTTCTGCAGTTGGTCTGCATATGCCTGCATGGCCAACCTCTGTTCCACCCCCCAAGTAAATGTACCCCCCCGAGTGTGTCTTGCAAACTCCCACTTGTTCCCCATTAGTAAGTATAGGAACTACTGAACAGTTGGGGTTCCAGAATCTGATTTGTGAATGCCACTTCTCTCCGGGTTTACTAGCACTGTCTGCACTGTCGCTGTTGTTTGGCAGCGCTATGGTTCCTTTTGCAGTTTTGCCTGCACACCTTTTGACTGTGCTATTAATCTTTAGCAGTTGTGACCTAGTTATATGGTTAATTGGCAAGAGTATGGATAGTATTCATCACTGGGTGTATATAAACAGATGGACATTATATGTATCGCTGTGACATGTGAATACATAAATATTTATTGACTGTGCTATGAAAAAAATCAATAAAAACATGTTTTTTTTTAAAAAAGACAGCATAGCATGGAAAAACTGGGCAGGCTAGGTAGGTCAAGCAGTCCTTATTTGCCAAGAAAGTTTATGTTTCTATATGTAAAATTTTTTGGGGGGGCAGCATACTCATTCTTCAAACTTAATTTCTGAGTCAAAGTTGACTCTGAGTCTAACACTTACTTGTATGCTTGACATAATGTAAAGGCTTTGTTTAGCAGCATTGAAATGGACATCATTTCTGGAACCAACTGTCTTCACGCACTGTGAGCTGCTGCACTACTGACTCCAGATATTTAGGCTTACATAGGTCTCAAACAAACATTTGAATTTGGAGGAAAAATGTGGCACGGTATTGTAAGTCCAGCTTTCATTTCTTAGCATAACCTTGGGTCTTTTTCAGGTTTGGCAGTATCTAAATGGATATATTTTTTGGAACCAGTAGCCTTCATACACTGTGTCTGTTACATCACTGTTGTCTTCAGGTTGCTGACATCCCTGTGCTAGTAATATTAACCATATAAAAAGTGGTATACCATTAGCTCTGTGACTGAATTTTGGTGCCACAATTAGGGCACTGCAACAAGGGCGACAGTGACAGGGGAAACCTTGATTTTAGATTGCCCCTCACTGATGCCCTCCTGTGTGTCCACACAGTTTCTGCCCCCTCCAGGGTATGCCCACCCCAGAGGAGGTTCTATTCATTTTTGGGGGTTGCTGGGGGGAGCCCCCCACAAAAGCTGACTGTTTCCTGGGAGGGCACTTTGGCGCTATAAATACCAGGAGACATGATGCCTGGTGCTGCGATGCCAAACAGCATGTTGACTGCACCATAATCGGCGTCAGCAACATGATTTTGCACCGGCATGGGTGAATCATAAAAAGTGTGTGGGAGGGGGCAAAGTGGAATGGCCAGCTGCTCTGTGTGTCTGTTTGTTATGCCTCAGCACAGGGCTTTGTAAGAGATTAAGGGACATGAGTTTTGGGACCAATAGCCACCACTATTGACTGCATCACCATTCTGCTGTTTTGTGGCAGGGACAAGAAGCAGACTACATGGGTCTAAAGATCCTTTTCTGCTGGGAAAATCTGGGTTTCTATATTTGGGTGCTTCATGTGCCACTCTCTCTATGTTGCACCTATACACCTTAAACACAATACATTTTTGCAATCAAACCAGGGAAAAGTACTGTAGCTTGAAAGCAAGTAGACTCTGGCAAACTTTACCTGGTTTGACAGGTAATGTTCACAAGCTCAAACTACTGTACTTGAAACTCAAACAAACAATACAACTTTTTCAATGATCCCCTCAAACCATAAGTCCCCAGTTCTTCCTGGGGGAAGTTGATGTGGAGAATGCAGTAGTAAGTTGCATCAGTAATGTTACAATTATAAAACAAGAATAATCATAATTACAGAATTTAAGAAGTATGCAGTGGATAACTGAAGCACAAAGCAAGTAGTGCAAAACATAGCATAGTGATAGCATTACAAGAGCAATAGCTCTGCAAAGTGGCAGGAAAATTAGGGAGGGAAGGAAGACTGTGAGTACAGCTGAGGAGTAGTCAAAGGAAAAAGTGGACTAATAAACCAGGGGGAGGGAGTGCATGGAGGGATGAGTAGTAGGATTACCCTAGGAAAGCAGCAACTACAGGATTGAGCAGTGTGCCTATCAAGCCACATGCCCAGGTACTTAAAGTAAGGAACAATTTTAAGAGAGGTATCATCTAAGATACTGAAAACTAAGGGGAATGAGAGTATATCAAGCTTTTGGCCTATGCCAAAAGTCATAGACACAGTCTTGTTGGCATTAACCATTAGTCTATGTGACTGGAACCAGTGTTGAACATTGTTGCAATTACACTGTAGTTACATTTCCAGAGTAGGGACTGAGATACTTAATCAAAAAGCATAGGGTTAACAGTGTACACATAAATGTGCAGATCAGCATAGCAAGATTAAAAATCATTAGGGAAAATGGAGAAAAGAATGGGGCCCATGGTGGAGCCTTGAGAGACACCAGATGGGAGAACAATGCATCACCAACCTGAACTGTCTGTAGGTGGTCGATGAGGTTTGTACTGAACAGTAAACATGAGAAACAGAAAGTTCAGGATCCCTCAACTTGTCCAGAAGGACCTGTAGAAAAAGCTTTTACTAGGTTGGGGAAAATGGCAGCAGATGTGCCCCTGGTCCATCCCCTTAAGGACAGAGACAGTTACATGAAGGAGTGTGGAAACAGTGGAGTGTAATTACTTGAAACCAGACTGGAATGGGTGAGAAAATTACAGGAAGTAAAGGAACACAAAGGATTGAAAGTAAACCATGTTTTCTTGGGGATTGACAATAACAGAGAGGCGCAAAATAGGATGACAGTTACCGGAGGAAGAGGTGTTACTACCTTTACTGGGGTGGGAGACTTAGGACTGAGGAATAGAGTTAAGGTTGAAAGACTGGGTAAGAAGAGGAGTATCTATAGCAGTAGGAGATAGTATTAGGAAGCTGGGATCCAAACCATCAAGGCTATGACTACTAAAGAGGTTGAGGAAGAGGAGATCCTGAAGAGTCTAATGTGGGGTGATGGGTAGCAAGGAGAAAAGTGAAGTAGGTGAGGGTGTAGAGGAGGTGATAAAGGTAAGGGTGAGGGACCAAGGAATGGGGATGAATGGAGAGGTACAGGTAGTGAATAATTTGTTAAACAGGAAGTAACTTGAAGGGGGTTGGAATAAGGGGTACTGCCATCCAGAAGAACTGGGTGAGTAACTGGGAAGAGATATCAAACAGTGAGTGAATCACAGCTCAGAGCTTTGATGGGGACTTTAGGTTATTCTGAAAGTTAGATGCAAAATAATAAGATATGGCCTCTCTTGTTAGAAGCTACATAAAGAGCCAATGAAAATGGGAAAGCTACATAAAGCCATCTTGGATACATGTGTCAACTAACTGAGTACACCACTAAGTATAATCTACTATGCCCCCAGCAACTCGGCTTCCGTAAACATCATAGCACTAACACTGACCTAACACACTTTATCAATCGTGTCTTCAGGAACATGGATATAGAGAACGTCACAGGTGCAGTTTTTATGGACCTGACCAAGGCCTTTGACTTGGTGGACCACAAACTCCTCCTTGTCAAACTAAAGGACCTCAGCTGCTCCTCAGGAACTACAACCTGGTTCCAAAATTACCTTGCTGGCTAGTCTCAGACAGTCTGTGTAGGAGAGGCTACCTAATCAGTCAGAACAGTACACACAGGGGTCCCCCAAGGCACTATCCTTGGGCCCCTCCTCTTCTTCCTGTTCATCAATTCCCTTCCCAAAGACAGACTAGCATGTGATGCCATTCTCTATGCTGATGATTTGGTCTTGCCCCACAGTGACAGCACCATGATGTATCTCTCCACTATTCTTACAACAAATTATTGAGCTGCACACCAATGATTCCTGGAAAACAGGCTCCTGGTGAACTCAAACAAGACCAAGGCTATGCTTCTGGGTTCCAAACACAAGCTGACTAAAATTGAAAGAACAGGAATAACTCTCAGCATTCAGTCTCTTGAAGCCCCCCCAACACACACACAGTGTCCTCTTTTAAGTACTTGGGCATCACCCTGGACCCCACACTGACTTTCCCTGAACATATTAAAACAACTATCCAGCATATTAATCAAAAATTAGCAGTAGGGTATAGGCTGAAGCACAACTTGAGGTCTGAAGTCTGACAGGCCATAGCCCAGGGGAATCTTCTCCCCCTGATGGATTACTGTACCCCCATTTACACACAAGCATCAGTTCAGGAGCTATCTAGGATGCATATCACTTACAACAATATATGCAGATCTGCATTGCTGGCATGGTAGTCAACACATCACTGTTCCCTATATCAATCTCTCAGCTGGCTATCCCTAGAAATGACCTCTTTCTTGGTTGCACAATAGACAAGGTCATCAGCGACAGGGACAGGTCATCTCTGTTCTCCCTTCTAACACCTAAGCACTGCCTCCAAAAACCTCCCCAATTCCTCAAGTCTTCTGCTTGAATCCCCCCTCCCTCCCCCCAAGATCTCCACATGCCTGGACAGTAGGGCATTCACATCCACAGCCCCCAAATTATGAAACAAACTACCCTCCTCATTCAACTCCCTGGACTCACATCACTTGTTTAAGTCACGCTACAAAGAAACTTTACTGTCTACTACCACCTGTTCATGTCATCTAGGGTGACCATTGTATAACTATATCTCTTAGCAACCTGCTGTCCATTGTGCATAGAAACCACCCCAAACCTTTCTTCCCAGGAAGTATGCATAAACACTGTAAATAGGTATAAATACTGTAAATAACCCAGTTCCTTGTAAATGCAATACATTTGTACAATATCCTGAATATGTCTTGTACTCCTACCCAGGAGCTCCTGAAATGCAACTTGTAACTTGTAAATTATTTGTTGTACTTTATGTATTTCCTTTTTTTAACTCCTGTACTGTATCTTGCCTCTGTAACACTGTTGCAATTGTTATGGCCCAGGTCATGCCTGAAAATGGTCCATTGGATCAGTGCACTCATCCAGTAAACAAATACATAAATAAAAAAATAAATAAATAATGTGACGCAGTCTGCTGTATGAAGATGTTTTCATTAGTTTTCATTGCCAGTACTGCACTTACAAATATGGCTACTAGTTCTCCTATACTACATAATCCTGCCCAATGAGCATACTGCAATGGGAAGTGCATGATTTGCTTTTCTGCCAATCACGCAGTACTCTCCTTACTCATTACTTCCAGTAGCTCCGTACGAAGTTCAAACCATGGATAGCCGAACCAGATACAAAATGGCCACCCAGGTGAAAATGAGTTAATACTTTATGATGAGGATCGTTGACAGCATAGCAGGCTATATCTGTGAGAAGACTGATCATAAGAAAAAATAAGGAATTAATTCATATAACATTGAAGAGTGATTGTGTTCTTACATAGCGGTAAGGATATAAACACGTTTTTATTTTGAATCTTGAACAATGATTAGGCATAGGCAAAAATACTTGCCAGTTTTGTCGCTTTCAAAAAAAGGACAATGTTTTCAATTTGTGCTGTTATTTATTGGTGTGGAAGTATTAGAAGCTACAGACAAGGTCTATCTATTATACAATTACTGCCACATAAGATGTAACTGTTAGAAATGCAATGGAGAAATGATAACTGTTTCAGCCCAAGTGTTCTGTCTGCTTAGCCAGGCCTACAAAACACTAAACTAGGCAACATGTTCTTCACTTTATCACATTAATATAAACAAATACAGCTGTTATATCACATCTGCTCATGGTTTGAATACATTCACAAGTCAAGAATTTGTTTATAGGTACATACTATATAGCATGTGAAGACCCCCCTTCAGTCTGGAGCTGTGGAGCATACTTCTCAAGAACTGTCAATCATTGCTCTGCCCCTCATCCATTGATTTTGGAAAAGCTGCTGCCCAGAGTGCTGGAAACTCAGACTTTAAAGGAAAACCAAAATAAAACTTCCACAAGTAAGGACACTAGTTTCCAAAGTGCTTAGAGCTTGAATCATCACATTATGAGGGACAGTATCCCTGATTTTCTAGCATTTTGAAGGTCAGTTTGCCACAGCTGAGTGACACTTACTTGAGAGGTATTCAGCGGAGTGGTTGACATTTAAGACATATGCATAGTATCCAAAATAGTGTTGTATAACTAGACTTTCTTTTGTAAAATTGAAAAAGTGTGTGCACAATATATAGGATAACAAATAACAGGCAGTTTATCAAAAGGAGGCATAGTCCAATGGCTAAGGCACAGGTTTGGAACCAGGGATATGCAGGTTCAAGTCACAGCATAGCCACATATCCACAGTGTGCCCTTAAGCAAGTCATTCCATCTTTCACTGCTTTAGTCCACCAAGCTGAATAAATAGGTAAAAGCAGGACCCCACGGAAAACAAAGTATTGCATCTCATCTGGGCTATATTAGGTAAATAGACTGTAAAAGAAAAATGACCTGCAATAATAGGATTTTGTGTTTACCTTGATTTCAGTGTTTCTATTGAGAGTATATTATCAAAGGTGTTAGAGCTTGCAGCGGTACCAACCATAGCCATACCCCAAATAAATAGAAAATGCCCATGTTAGGAATGTAATACACTGTATACGTAAATGAAAACAAGTTTCTAAATGTGGTGACATTTGTTGGTGTCCTGTCAAAACAGTGAGTGAATTTCAGTGAAGGAATAACAGCAAGGTAAATATAGCGAATGTTATATTAGTGAAGTGGTCATTACAGTGCATGGTCAATTCAGCAATATACTGTAGGTAGTTGTTGGCAGAAATGTAGCTCAGGGATGTAAGCAGGCTCTTTTGTTCTGTGAACTGGTGCTGGCAGTGTAGCCTGCATATTAAAGTAGCTGCTTGTGTGTGTGATTACTATGTCCAGAAGACCTGGGCTCGATACTAGCGCTTTCTGTTTTTTATTTTCTTTTAATGGTTCTGCTTGCATTTGTGCTCCCCCTCAGTTCTGTCCCCCCCCCCCATGAGTTGTAATATGAAATATGCCATCTTCCAACTTTCTCCCCTCACCACATTGCATCCTCCCTGGAGTGAGAATATTTTATTTGCCCCCTTCTGACTTTCTCCCCTCCCTGAGTTGTATCCCCTGGACTGAGAATATTTGATCTGCATCCCGACTTTCTCCCTCTCTCTGAGTTGCATCCTTCCTGGAGTGAGAATATTTGATCTGCACCCCGACTTTCTCCCCGAGTTGCATCCTCCCTAGAGTGAGAATATTTTCTGCACCCCGACTTTCTCCCTCTCTCTGAGTTGCATCCTTCCTGGGGTGAGAATATTTGATCTGCCTCCCGACTTTCTCCCCGAGTTGTATCCTCCTGGAGTGAGAATATTTTTTCTGCTGTCCTTGCTGACTCCCCCTCCCCCAACAAAGTGACATTCCTGTCCTTGCGGTATTGAGTTTCTCACTTAAGTGTTCACTTTTTTTTAAGAGTTCAGTGTTATTGCTAGTCACTATTTTTGTTGGCACTGATGTTGATGTGCTGTTTTTGTGTTCAAGATTTTGCTTTCGCTGTACTGCCAAAGTGCCACATTGGTTAGAGCTATCATTACACTGTCTATATTACGTCATGTGATATGCTTTCTTCAGCAACCTGGCATTAGAAAGTATTACGTAATATAAGTGTACTAAACTCCCAGTTTTGTTTAACACAGTGGGCATAGTATTCATTACTTGCATCATTTGCTTGACATCTCTGCTATCCCAGCTGTTTAAAGATCCTGAATTACGTCAATGGATTTTATTTCATAACGTGATTACCAACATCTGAGAACATTTTTTTTCTATGCCCAAACTGAATGTACTACAGAAGTGATAAGATATGAGACTCTCTCCTGTTGTGCTGTGAGGCCTTTGTAGGAAAGCACACACAGATACACACCCATTGGATACAGTCAATATTTCCATGTTTACTATTTTAAGAGATGGCAATGCTGGGACAACCAGCTTAAACTAGTTTCTCAGATTTTGTTTTCTTACTCATTCAGACTTGAACACAGTTGTTGCATTTGACAGTCATTATATTGGCCAAGTTAGACATGTGAGCTGGACTCAAGTTCGAGAATCTTGGAAGTGAAATACTGCATGTTAAGGACAACCCTTAAATTCATTGTGCAACAAAGTCCCCCTGTGGTACAAATGTCATTGAAACATAAATAACAGAAGAAACTAAAGACAATGATGATCAGACAGGATACGCCTGTTTCTGATTTAGTACTATGTACACAGAAGCTTTAATTTGAAAGATTCAGTTCAGTTTCTTATCCAGGATAACAAATTATTAAGAGATACATTACATTCACAAGTAAACCCTGGTAAGGTGGAAGCCAGGTGGTACAGTTACAGTACTACACATTCAAACAGGACAACAGCAACATAGGTATAATATAACACTTTCAAATTTAAAAATTATTAATGAAGCCGGCCCGTCGGCGCAGCGGTTGGATTTCCACTTGCGACGCCGGTGACCCGGGTTCGGGAACAGACCCAGGACACCGGAGGGCCGGCCGGGGGGAGAAGGATAGAGCGTCCTTTGAACAGCTCTCCTTCTCCGGGGGGAGGGCAGAGCAGCATTCGGCGATCGAGCGGCACCTAGTGGAGGCTGGGTAGCCACGTCACGTCAATGCTTAACAGTACGTCAGGATGGGGTGAACGCAGGTTGTCATTGCATGTCCCCATCCAGCTTAAAGGGGGGGGATAAAATCCTGAACCTCACCGTCTATATGGCGCTCTGCCCTCGTAAGGCACAATTAGCCTCTAGAGCCAGTCCCCCGACCAGATACCAGTACCGCGGCTCCGATAATGAGGGAAGGTTGGTGCCGTGGCCCCACTCTCTGGGGGGGAAGCCAGGGATAACCATGGGGATGCAGGCATTTCTGGAGGTGGGGGCATAAGGGGGTCCGTGACCAGACCAGAAAATAATGATGTGAGTAGTAGGGGGGCAAAAAGAATAAATTGGAAAAAAAAAAATTGTTAATGAATCAACATTTCTGATATCATGAGGCAGAGTTACCACGATGACAGGCCCAATAAATGAACACATGCTACCCTAAAGAAGAACGCACTTTCTATTTGAAAAGTCAGAGAATTCTTCTTGCTTTTTTTTTATTAGGGTTTTATTTACCAGGTACTATAGGTGCACTAGATAAATGGTTGCTTATTTTCAGCCAGGTCCTGGGAGACCACAGCAAGGGAAAAAATGAAAACACCTTTTTTGACACTATTTCAAGGTAGTAGGAAACTGCCTGATTTTAATTTATTTTTTAATCAAATTTATATTACACATTAAAATCACTAACATGTCCCTGCCAGAACCACCACCTCTAACATTTTCAGTATGTGAAAGTTTCTTGCTATTTAAGTTGAGTGATGCTCTCTTGCTTTTAAAGTTTGATAATTTATAGTCACAGTAGGTGCTATGCACAAAGGGTGCAGAGGTACATGGCAAATGCGTATATCCCACATGCGCCACAGTGCACCCACGGAGAGATGTGCACCAGCGGTTTGCAAGATCACCGGCCACCGGTCAGCAACCCCACCCCGCAGGCACGCAGGTCTGCACAGGGTGGCTGGGGGAGGGGTCACCATCCCTGGTGGACATCCAATAGGATGCCCCCCTGTGGCACACGGTGGATCCCTTGCACTGGGTGGCACGGGTCCAGGGCTGTGCATGCCACTTGTATGCACCCAGATCTGTGCTACACCCACCAGTCCCATTGCCACTGGCAGCAAAGTCTGGAGTGCTCACCCATCCAGCCACCCCTGGCCAATCCCTTCAGCACAGCGGTTGGGGGCAGCATGGTGCACCCCATCTCGGTCCCTCATCAGCTCACTGGCAGTGCCTGTGGGGACATGCGGTGGGTCAGGGCAGGGTCAGTCCTGGCATACCCTACACCACCCAGTGCACACATGCAGCCAGCACTAGCAGGTTAGTGAATCCCGCATAGTGCTGGCATGCCCTTGTAATGCTTCCTGCATGGAGCTGTCCATGGATGTGGGGGATCGGGTGTGATGGGTCTGTGTGTCCTACTTTCCAGAATGCTGCACCGAGGATGCAGTGGGTGCAGAGTGCCTACGTGCTCCTGATATGCGTGTGTAGCCACACTATACCCTTTGTGCATAGCATCCAGTATTTGTACAGTGTAATCTGACAGAATCAAGTAAAGTGCAGTATCACAATTTTTGCAAGAATACCTTGCAGGATACTGCAGGAATGATAGGTAATCCAATTAAATTGATCACACAATAAACTTGATTTTGATGCATTGCACTGTGTAGTATAGCCCTCTAATTCTTTAACAGGATTGTCTTAAAGTACTGCATTAATATTCTTAGCAGCTGAAGTCTTCCACTGTAGTTAAATAAGAATAGTGGTGGGTGAAGTGGCCAAAATTCACTCCCCGAAGTGATTCACGGAGTAGCATGGAATTCATGAAGTGTTCCATAGCAGAAGTGGGTACAATGATGAAAGAATGCGACGTCCATTGAAACAAATGACTTCGCATTATTCATCCTTCCTCAAACCACTTCTCCATCAATTGTAAGGTAAAGTACATTGAAATCAATGTACTTTGCATCATTTCGCCTTGTTATTGAGCTCCAAGGTGAATTTTGCAGTGCTTCATGGGATTGCAGGTCATATGAACTCTAGATTGTTCTGCACAGCCTCAGTTCTGTGTAGTGTGTGTGTAGTGGAAGATAGACACCGTTTCTTCTCAGAGCTCTGTGATTCAAATCCTCTAAAAGGTGTTAAAAAAGTCATTTTGAGCCATTTGTTTTGCTCAAAATTTAGCACATTGATTGTAGGAAACCCTCCTGTGCTCATATCATCGAGTGTTTATTGTCTGTGTGTGGATTGTGAATGTTAATTTAGAACAGTCAGTCTGTGTACTGTGAAGTGTGTTTTGGAGGAGGGGTGTATCTGTGATGTAGGTAGATTACCTGGACGAAAAAGGCAGTCTTTCTGTTTTGGTTATATTTTTCTTGTATAACTGTGTTAATGTTGTACACACAATAATATTTACTGTAATTCCTGAGATTTTTTTGTTGATTGTTGTGGTGCAGCAGTGTATAATTTCAGTTTGTTTAAAACCTTTGGTTATATTACTAGAGGTTTTCAATTTGCTACGCATTACTTGCAGTGTGTGTGTGGGTGTGTGCGATGCATGTCATTAAATCAGACACCTTTTATTGTGCCACAGAGTAATTGCAGCAGTGTGAACGTGCTATCCACTGCACCTGCATGAATTTTTTATACTGCTTTGTGGTATCTACTGGTAGTGGACTGTTACTGCCGTGCATTACCCCCCCCCCCCAAACCGGCAAAAGGTATTTTTTCCAGATTTGGATTTGTGACTTGTGAGCACTGGTTAGGTGGTGTTGTGCCTTTGCATCTGCATCTCTTCAGTGTGCAGCACAATCTTAATCTGTCTGTGCATTTGCAGTACACCACTGATTCTGGGAGACTTTGCATTTCTTGTTACACTCTCATTTCACTTCATCAGCACTAGGGAATTTTCTGGATGGAAGACAGTAGCATTTTGGGGATGCACATTAATTCTGGTGACTGTGAGTAACCACTATGCGCATGACTGAGTGTGCCATTAATTCTGGGAGACTTTGTATTTCTTGTTATACTCTCATTTCACTTTGTCAGCACTGGAGAATTTTCTGGACACAAGACAGTAGCATTTTGGGGCTGCACGTTAATTCTGTTGACTGTGTGTGACCACTGAATGCACCATTAATTCTGGGAAACTATATTTCTTGTGCTCTCATTTCACTTCGTCTGCACTGGAGAGTATTCTGGACACAAGACAGTAGCATTTTGGGGATGCACATTAACTCTGTTTACTGTGTGTGAGTGAGGGGCTGCCAATATTGCTGTCACTTTGCCTTACTTTGCATTAAGGTGGAATGACAATGTGAAGTAATAATTACAAGGCAAAGTGAGCCTTTTGTTTTGGCCACTCTGTGTAGTAGAAAGATAATGTGAAGTGCCCATTTCATGGGCACTTCACCGGCGAAATTTAAATTCACTCCATCTCTAAATAAGAATGCTTAATTACATCTCTCTCCTCTAAAGTGAATTTCAGCAGTGAATAAATAATAACTTGATGCATTTTTCAGTCCTTCCACTCTCCTCAGAGACTGTGTGAACACTAGCAGGGAAGCAATTTCCAGGCTCAGCTGTTTTGGAGCAGGCGACAGCTGACCAAGATAAACTGCTCCCTTGAATCCCTTGAATGGAACATGCTGTCTCTATTTTGCTAGAGGCTGTTCTGTCCAGTGGTTAAAGCAGCAGATTGGGAACCAGAAGATCACAGGTTACAACACCACCATAAAAAAATATTGTGGGACCTTGAAAATGTAACTAACCTCTCAGTGTTTCAGTTTACTCAGCTAAGGAAAGAGCTAAAAAATAAACTGTATGGAACCATTGTAGTTCGCTACCCAAACCCCCAGTACAGTAAGCCACATTGTAATGTTTAGAATTTGAATGTTGCCCTGTCTTTCACATAAAATTGAAGTGTTCAACTAATTCAATTTAAGCAATTGCCCCTAGTTTTATTTTAAGTATTTAACCTGTAACACCTTACCTTCATAAGTAGCTCAGGCTCTTTTCTTTCATTTTATATTTCTGTCAATTTACTTGTACCTTTTGAAAACCAGTCAAAGAGTTGTGAAACTAGCCCCCCCCCCAAAAAAAAAACACACTAGCTAAACTCTGCTTAAAATACTGATTTCAAGTCTCAAACACCTTACAGTGACTCCAATTCATTTCCAATTAATCCAATCAGATCACATTAATAAACTCAATCTCTTCCTCAATTAATTTTAAATACTAGGTCCATCCACTAGATGTGCTACAGAAGGTAAACTCCATAGGGGGTTATGGCAGTCACACATCCAGGAACGGAGCTACTCCCTTGAGTTTGTCTGCTTGTCTGCAGCCCAAGCTGACAGCATTCAGAGATTATCTCCTCCTGATTCCTACCCAGCTGCCTGCCAGCAATCATTATACGCTTCCTTCAAATTATTTATTTATAACAATAAATATTTATATCAGAACATTGACATCTTAGTGCTGTTGTTAACTCACTCAAAACCTTTAACTCCAAGTATCATCACCCTAGCAGCACAGCATCTTGCATTCCCTGTGGCTACTCATTTCGGTATTATTTTTTTTAATCTTCCTAAGTGTGTTTTTTAGCAGTCTGGCAACTAACATTTTAATTAATTGAAGCTCCTCTGGGGTATAGCATTAGACCCATAAGTATTTCACATTCCTTAGACAACATAAAACAGAGGTTAGAAGAATTTGAGAAAGCTATAAAGAGAAGCAAACTTAGGATGTTCAGAAGAGACACCAATGATTACAGAGATAACAAAGTTTATCTGAAGCTAGTTACTTTACATACTATCGGTGTAGAGGAGAGGAATTTGTGGATTCTTATAGTTCTGATACTGTAATTACTCTTACTCAAGTCAAAGAGAATCTAGAGATTTACTTTGAGTTGGAACATGTTTTAGACAGGCAAGATACAGAAAGCTACTTTCAGACCGAAGGTGCAGCTGGAGGGAGAGAACTAAGATATCTAACACAAGGTTGCAGTATTACATTGGACAGTGCAGACAACCTGAGATTAGCTCCAGAAAGAAAAGTTAGAGGGGAACAAACAGAAGGAAAGGAAGAGAGGGATACAGAGAAGGGATGGTACAGCCACAGTAATTTTTAGCCAGAGTAATAGGGACCTCTCTAAGACTGGCACAGTGGTGCTTAGTAAGGGCTATTTTTTCTTCCCATTCTCTAAGGTTGACAGTTTCACTATTATATGTGATCTACATAGGTCATTCAGAAACATCATTCTTAAAGAAAAATGTTGGGATTCTCATGACCCAGAACAGCAGAAACAGCATCTTAAAAGATCACTTGCAGGCAAATCTACATATAACCACCCAAATGATCAGATTCATAAAGTGGCAACTGTTGCATCTATAGTAGCAAAAGATGTACAAGAACTATTATGATCTGAAAGAGATGGGTCAATATGACACAGTTTAGCTAGGGTGCAAAAGGAGCCCTGAATACTGTGGAAAGTGATAAACAAATCTTTATTGAACCAGCAGCAGACAAGAGGGCTAGGACTGTGGTTATGGGTTAAGGACAATGTAGAATGATGTGCTTTAGACTGTTGGATAACAAAGATAATTATGTTAAGCTAACAACAGACCCAACAGAGTGCATAAGACTTAGAATGACATCAATATCGGATGAAGCCATAGATCTTAAATTTTATGATGATTGGGAACAAAACCATCTAATAATCAAATATCCAAAGATGCTAGTGTATTTTTGATTACCAAAAATATATAAAGCATTGATGGACATCCATGGGTGGCCCATAGCTTCAGGGCTGGATTCAATACTGGTATAGCTTTCCAATTTTGTTAACTTGTTTGCCCACCTCTTAGTAATTTATGATGAGTTACATCAATCAAAAGGGGATGTTCTCAGGCTAATAGATGAAGTCAATGCAAAACATGCTATAGGTAACTTCATATTGACTGCAAATGACTGGGTAGGTCAAGCGGCCCTTATCTGCCAACAAATTCTATGTTTTTATGTTTCTATCAAGGATCTTTATACAAGTATTCCACAAGGAGGGCTAAGGGGTCTTGAGGCAACTTTGGAGAGGATAGGTGGTAATACAAATCCACTTACCACATTCTGTTTGAGTCAACTAGATTGGTACTCTTCAAAAATTACTTCCACTTTGAGAGTACCTTTTACCAACAGAAAAAGGGACAGCCATGGGAGTATGATGGTCCCCACATATGCCAACCTCTTCATGGAGTTTATGAAGACCAGTTCATTCTCTCTGGCCTACTGCATATAATCACTTTCATTGACATATAGAAATGGTATATTGATATCCTTCTACGATGGAAAGGCACTGCAACAGAATTGGAAGAACTCTTTTCCTACCTTAACTCTCTCACCAAAATGTATATCAACTTTTCTTTGGAGTACAGTACTAGCAAGATTTTTTTTTTATGTTAGGATTTTTATAAAGGAAAAATTAACTCAAAACTAGGTTGTCAAGAAAGAATACTAACTACAGTTTACTACTTTATGCTACAAGCTTTTATCCAGTGAAAAGTAAAAGGAAGTATCCTATATTCACAAATGATTAGGATACATAGCAACTGCAAAATGTTATATAGGACAGAAATACAACTTACATGATATGGCAAGTAGGTTCTTTGAGAGAGGCTACAAACATCAGGTGGTGAAATAACCAGTAGAGAGGCAGAACAAAGAGACTGCTCTGAACTTTTGCAGCTGATGGGAAATAATAGAAAAGAAAGAGAAAACAGAGTGGTACTGACACTTCAATATTTGTTCCTAACACCAAACATTAGGAATATCGGGAACAAAAATTGATGTGTATTGAGGTCACTAGATGTTTAAGCTTTTCAAAGAAATCCTATAATAACTTCTAAACATGTTAGAACCATCAAAGACAGAGTAGTGCATTTTGAACTGTAACCTACCCCTATGAGACAGGACAATTACTTAAGGATCCATA
The DNA here is from genome assembly GCA_016271365.2 of Neoceratodus forsteri. NCBI lineage: Eukaryota > Metazoa > Chordata > Ceratodontiformes > Ceratodontidae > Neoceratodus > Neoceratodus forsteri. The sequence continues at coordinate 484,212,316 of CM057459.1, read as the reverse complement.
AAAATCTAACATGGCACCCAGCTGGAGGTGCAACTACTGAGGCAACACTAGCAGGAAGAACATCTTTGAACATCTCAAGGACCATCACAGATTTTAGATTAAAGACTATATTTTCTGTGATGCCAGCTATGTTGATATCTGTTGATTTGCTCATGCTCCAAATTGTAGATAAAGAAGATTACTACACCTCTTAAAGGAAGAGTGAGAGAACATGGAAGTAATATTAGGAATTATCAATAAATTTCTTCTCTGAGAACCATTTCAGCTAAGCTGTGACTTAATTCTATGCACTAATACATCTGTGCTTTTGCAGTTTATTCCTCTGTGCTAATACTTCTGTCCTGTGCTGTTGCCTTGTTCCCACATGCAATTGCTCTGTATGACTATGACATCATAGTGTTGCATGTGACTTACCATGATGATGTGTGTGGTGTGTGGATACAGTATTGTACAAAAAACAAACAGAGAAAGTACTCAGTCAGTTTAGTAAATAACCACTTGATAAATTTAAGAAAACTCATGGTTTACTCGGTCATATGCAAAAAAAAATTAAATGAGGGAGCAGCTGAAGAAAACCCTTGCACTTCAGGACTGTAGCAGGACCCTTTGTCAGGATGGATGACTGCTCAGTTAGCCAGCTAGTTTTATACTGGACAGTTAAAGCTGTAACAGATACTAGAACAGCTGGTCAGAGAACACCATAAGGGCTGCACATAATACAATTTTATGGCATTGTTGACCCAATAAACAATTAAAGACATCTAGATAACATAATGTAAAGAAAAGTGCACTTGAATATGATAAGTGAAGTGGAGGACCCTCTGGCTGGGAGTGACCACCACTCGGTGTGGTCCACACTCAGTAGAGGTAGGGAAACAGGGGGTACGGTGACCAGAGTGATTGATTTTAAAGCAGTGGACTTCAAAAGGATGGTGGAAATGTTGGGTAGATCTGTGGCAGGAATTCAACCAGACATGGATGCTACTCAAAAATGGGATATTATTAAAAAAGGGCTGATGGAGGCCACTGGAACTTGTACAAAGACAAGGAGTAAGAAGGTAAGGGCAAAGAAGCCCAGTTGATTGACTTGAGAGGTTATGGAGGGAGTGAGAGCCAAGAGGAAGGCATTTCAGAAACTCAAGACATCGGGTGAAGGGGTTGACAAGGATGAGTATATGAAGAAGTTCAGGGAGGTTACCAGGCTAGTCAGAGTGGCCAAGGCTTCAAGAGAATGAAAACTGGCACAGAGTATTAAGGAAAGAGTAAAGGGCTCCTTCAGATACATTAGAGAAAGAAAGAAGAACAAGGACCAGATTGTGAGGATTAGGAAGGAAGGAGGGTGGGTGAAGAAGTGGGTGGATCAGGCAGAGGCATTAAATAAATACTTTTGCTCTGTGTTCATGAAGGAGAAAGTGGGTCAGATACCCCAAGGGAGGGGTGGAGTGGGTAGTGGGGGCAGGGGAGGTCTGACATAGGGATTACAGAGGACAGGGTTCTGGAAGGATTAAGGGCACTGAGGGTGGACAAGGCAATGGGACCAGATGGAATTCACCCTAGGGTACTCAGGGAGCTAGTGGAGATCCTGTCAGGACTACTGGCTGACCTGTTCAATATGTCCCTTGACACAGGATGTGTACCACAAGACTGGAGGATGGTCCATGTGGTTCCCATTCACAAAAGTGGCACTAGGGATGAACCAGGCAACTACAGACCAGTAAGCCTCACATCAATTGTGGGGAAGCTCATGGAGACAATCATAAAGGAGAGACTAGTGACCTTCTTGGAGGACAATGGTCTCCAGGATGGCCAACAACACAGGTTTGTCTCGGGCCGATCCTGCCAGGCAAATCTAATTGAGTATTATGACTGAGTGACCAGGGAGCTGGACAGGGGCCATGCAGTGGATGTCCTGTATTTGTACTTCAGCAAGGCCTTTGATTCCATGCCACATGGGAGGCTGGGGGGATAGCTGGAATACATAGGGGTGGGAAGGAAGATGACCAGATTGATCATCATCTGGCTGAATGGAAGGCAGAAGAGGGTGGTGGTGGTGGTGGTGGTGGGGAATCCTCATCACCCAGGGAAGTGACGAGCGGAGTGTCACAGGGATTGGTACTGGGGCCAACGCTGTTTGGGATATACACAGCTGATAGCTCATGGGATCTGGAAAAGGATCAGTCTGTTCACTGATGATATGAAGATGGGAGCTGTAGTAGATTACATTAAAGGGTGGAAGGGGCTGCAGGAGGACCTGACCAAACTACAGGAGTGGTCAGAAACATGGCAGCTGGGGTTCAACCCCAAGAAGTACAAGGTACTGCATTTAGGAGCTAAGAACCAGAGGAGGAACTATCAGCTGGAAGGGGCGCAGCTAAAAAGTATTGAGGAGGAAAAGGATCTGGGGGTGCTTATAACGGGCAGCATGAACAACTCAGCTCATTGCAGGAAGGTGGCAGCAAAAGCCAACAGGATGCTGTGGTGTATAGTATGGGGAATCTTCTCCAGAAATAGGGAGGTGATCCATCCCCTGTACAGACCTCTGGTTGGGCTGTACCTGGAGTACTACATGCAGTACTGATTCCCATTCCTGAAGAAGGACCTCAAATTGTTGGAAGGGGTGCAATGTAGGGTGACCAAGATGATCCAGGGATTGGAGGGAAAGTTCTACAGTGATAGATTGGGTGAGCTGAACATGTACTCCCCAGAGGAGAGGAGAGCTTGGGGGGATATGATTGAAATCTTTAAATACCTTAAGGGGATAAATAAGGCTAATACAGAAGGGATTTTGCAGCTTAGAAGAGAGAAGGATACGAGAGGGCATCAGCTGAGATTGGAAGGAGGAAGATTCAAGAGGAAAATCAGGAGACATTTTTTCACTGAACGGGTGGTGGACAGGCGGAATGCTCTGCCCGAGGAGGTGGTATCCTGTAGAACAGTGGGCAGCTTTAAGAGGGTTTTGGACAGGGTGAGAGGGGTTGTGATGAAGAGAGGTGGGAGGGTGGGGCAGCTGCAGTTGAGGGGCTAGCTGCACAATCAAACAAACGAGACAGACTGTAAGGCCTGATTCTGCTGGCATTTTCGTATGTTAAAAAGTGCTTAAAAAGGAAGTAACAGGACAGAGATTGTTGCATAGAGACAGTGAGCTGAAATAGAGACACCCAGGTTTGAGGAGTTCAGCAGGACAGTACCTCTTTGGGGTTAACCAGTAACAAGTCACAAGACATTAGTGTTGTGTGAAATTAAGAAATTTAATATTTTTCAAAATATTTTGCGGGTGTAAAAGGCGAAATTTTGCCAAAAATGGTGAAATTTCATCCAAAAATGGCAAACTTTCACCCACAGAATGGCAAAAATCACTGCTCGTGGGCCACATTTTGCCATTTCTGGGTGAAATTTCACAAGTTCGCACCCCATGAAATATTTCGTGGAGCGGCGGAATTTCAAGTAATATTTTGTGTGGTGAAATTGCCAATTTCACAGCAATTTTGCCAGCAAAATTTTATTTTGCAATATCTCCACAAGACATATAGACTTGTGGCCTCCAAAATTATATCCATGCTGCAGTAAAGTTCCTGCACAAAGGAATTGTAAAGGAGCCCTGAAAGTGGCTATAACAAAAACAAATACAGAGAAAACCTGCTTAAACCAGAAGCAGCACAAAGATCAAAAGCATTTACTAAACAGTTAGAAAGATATGTTAAGGAACTTACAAGAGGCATGGAGGTGTTGGGTGGGGTGGGAGGTGGAAAACATGGGGACAGGTAAAAGCAGGGGAGAATGAAAAAGAGGGACATGGAAATAGGTGAACCCACACAGAAGATACAAGGAGTTATGAAGCTTCAGGTGAATTTCAAATCCTGAAAACATCGAGTAAAAAGCTAAACTTTGAAACAAGTACTTCTGCTCAGTCTTTACAGTGTGTGTGTGGGGGAGGGAGGTGATGGACCAACAAAAACAGGGACCAGGGGGAGGTAGGAGTGGGCATTAGTCCATTTTCAGAGGAAAGAGTCCAGAAGAAATTGGAAGCCCTAAAGGAGAACAAAGCAATCGGACCACATAGGATTCACCCAAGGGCTCTAAAACAACTGAGCATAGTGCTAGCTTCCCTTCTAGCAATATTATTAAGCAGCTCATTGGAGATGGGTATAGTTCCAGAGGACTAGAGGAGGGCCTTTGTGGTCCCTCTGCACAAAAGTGGCAGTAAGGAGGAAGCTAGCAACTACAGGCCAGTCAGTCTCACATCAGTGGTAGGGAGATTAATGGAGACCCTGCTGAAATAGAGACTGATGGATTACCTGGAGGTATATGGGATACAAGACCACGGTAGCATGGTTTCAGAGTGGGTAGGTCAGGCCAAACAAATCTCATAGATTTCTTTGACTGGGTGACTAGGGATGTGGATCAAGGAAGAGCAGTCGATGCTGCCTGTAAGACATTTGTCACTGTGCCACACAGGAAGCTAGTAAAGAAACTAAGCAGCCTGGGGCTTGTGGAGAAAGTAGTAAGCTGGGTATCAAACTGGTTGAAAGATAGGAAGCAGAGGGTGGTGGTAAATGGCAGACACTTGGGGGATGGGTGGGTGGTTAGTGGGGTGCCACAGGGATCAGTACTGGGATTGGTCCTCCTCAATTTCTTCATAAGTGACATTGCTGAGGAACTGGAGGGGAAGGTGCATCTCTTTGCAGATGACACAAAAATCTGCAACAGGGTGGGCATTCAGGAAGGGGTGGAGAGAATGCAAGGAGATCTGGGGAAGCTAGAGGAGAGGTCTAGTGTGTGGCAGCTATGTTCAATGCAAAAAGTGCAAAATCAAGCACCTGGGGAAACCTAGGAGTTGTGTATAAGATGAAGAGAAGTTCTGTCATTCACCAAGAAAGAAAGGGCTAGGCATACAGGTTTAATAGGCAGGGGAAAGGGAGCTGGTAGGGATGGCGGAGGTCAAATAGAGATTGCAGTGTCCAAATAGACAGGGAAAAATAGAGCAGACTTAATAGGCCAACCAGTTCTTTTCTGCTGACAAATTCTGTTTCTATGACTATAAATAATATTTGCCACTGCAAAAACACCTCAGTCTGTGCACTGTGCAAAGACATAGGGCAGACCTGTCACCTCAGAGATACTTCACAGTGACAATATTGGATATCTTTTGAAGCAGACAGTATGGCTGATGGCTGACAGGCATGCTAGAGCATGTAGCAGCAGGCAGAAGGACACCATCATGCCGAACGAGCTTGCCCACCTGGTGGACCTGGTGACTGCCAGGGAGAAGCAGCTCTTGGGAGAAGGGAAGAGGCTGTGCCACGTGCCTCCAAATTCTAGAATTGGGACTCCATAGGTGGTGTCTGGCCAGCTGTACTGGGACCATCTGGACTAGAAACCAATGGTTGCACAGATGAGATGATATGTGCCTGAGGGAGCAGTAGTTGAGGGTTACTGTGGCAAGTAACAGTGTGCTTGGGTGGGAGGTGTAAGTACAATCATTATTAATGCCCTGTGTTGAGTTGGATTTGTTCAGGTTGGCGTATGCTCATCAGTAGCTTTATGGGTCTGTGACCTTACCTTTTAGGTTTGGAATGCTCCTATGGTATCCTGGGATTGCACGTGACATGGGTGCATGCCTCCTTGTGCATATGATACAGTGGTTGTGGACCTGTGATACTGTGGGGTTTGGCCCCACCACTTACTGGGGACTGCACCCTTTTTATACCACTGTATATCCCTGTATATGTGATACCGGTACACTGTTTATTGGATTTGATACTACACACATAGCCATGTGGCACATATGTATCAATGGTGGCAGTGTGTAGGCTGCACCTGTCACTGAGGTGCACAGTGCTGGTCACAGTGGTGGTGTGTCACATTGGTCACAGGTGCCATATGGCATGTGCTGCACATGCAGTGAATATGTGTGCATACTGGACCAGTACACGGTCATGTTATGCTACTCCCATACACAGGCCATGTGACAGTCCCAGTGGATGTGTAGCATCCCACACCTCATGTATATATACACCAGCAAATGTACTGTTCTGTATGCACTACTCCTGATATACACATGCCTGTATGTTTCCTATCCCAACATCTGTGTCATGTGTCTTACAGAGCTACTACTATGTTAGTTGGGTGGCACTGAACGGATGCCCCTGACAGTGTGTCGCTGTGGTACAGCATGTAGTCAAGGATGGCACCCCTGTTGATTCTGTTCAGTGAGATACAGGATACATGCTTATGTGCTGGCACAGCTTCTGTGTTGCTTGGAGTTGGGTGGATGTGGTCCAAGGATGGCCTGGCAATGAGACTGTTTGGCAACCCACCAACTGTAAGACAAGGCAATTTAATTTATATGGGCCCAATCCCTAGGCCTCTGGGTGCCTCACGGTAAAATAACAAATCAATTAAAACTGAAAATCAAGTATTACATTTAAATATTTAAATCAAGAAGCCAGGCCCAAAACATAGAATGAAAAAGTGAGTTTAAAGATTTTTTTTTAAAATGGCCAGCAAATTGGCCCCTCATCACCCAAGGAGGGGCATTCCACCAAATTGGGGCAGCCACTGCAAATGCCCTGTCAAACTTTGACTTCAGATGAGACCTAGGTACCAACAGAAGGTCTGCCTCCATTGTCTAGAGGGGATGGCCATGAGCATAAGGTATCAGGAGGTCTTTCAGGAAGCCCAGACCCAGTCCATGAAGAGTTTTGTATGTCAACAAGCACGCCATGAAGCTGAGGCACCATCATACTGGCAGCCAATGCAGACCACAGAGAATCCATGTGTTATGCTCAAATTGAGAGGTCCCAGCAACCCACTGAGTTGTAGTGCTCTCAACTAGTTGCAAATGACACAGGAGCCTTGTGGATAGCCCAAGGTAAACAGCGTTGCAGCAATCCAAGCTCGACGTGACTAAGATGTGTACCAGTGTTGCCAGGTCAGATGGATCAAGCTAGGGCTAGATCTGGGCAATATTTCATGGCTTGTAAAAGCCACTGCAGACAACAGCCAAAACTGGTATTCTAGGGTCAGCCTGGAGTCCACAATGACTCCCAGATTCTTCACCCTATCCGTGGCTCAGAGAACGCACCATCCAATGAGGGCAGGATGGTGCTACTACCCGCCACCACAGAAACTGACCAACTCAGCTCCATCAGTAACACCTCCCTCTTCAAAGGTTTAAGACTAAGCCAGCTGACTGCCATCCATTCCTGGATTTCCCTGAGACACTCACTCAATTCTGATACCTTTACAACATAATCAGGAGCACAGGACACATACAGCTAAGTATCATTGGCATAGCAATGAAAACTCAGACTGTAGCATCTAATGATCTCCCTCAATGGCAACATATATATATATATATATATATATATATATATATATATATATATATATATATATATATATATATATGGTGAACAGTGTAAGGGCCAGGGTTGTTCCCTGAGGCATGCCATAACAAAGGGCAGCACTGCTCAATGTAAATGAGCCAGATGACACCTGCTACACCCTGCCAGACATGTAGGACTTCACCACAGCACCATTCCTGAAAGTCCTACATAATGTAGCAGTAGTAGTAGCTTTATTCATTTATGGCACCCTTCCCTGGAGGCCCAGGGCACCAGTAAAAGGGAGGAAATAGCAAACAATTAAATGATCGAATACATCATTGTAAAAATAAACAATAAAATGTAAATTATAATCAAAAGCCCAAAATAAATAAATAAGTAAATCACTAGTTGGATTGCACAATAACTAAGTTTCTCATAAATAGCATAGTTCAAACACCAGAAGCTTGAGCAAAAATAAAAGTTTTTAACCCCTTTTTAAAGACTCCTACCAAGGGGGCCTCCCTCAGGGCCCTTGGGAGCTAGTTCCGTAATAGTGGTCCAGCTACTTTAAAGTCCCTGTGCCCAGACATTTTGAGTCTGACCTGGAACAACAGGAGATCCTCCCTTATGGAATGGAGGGGGCAGGGAGGCAGGTAAGAATGAAGGAGCTCACAAAGTTAGCCCAGACCTAGACTGTGTAGGCACTTATAGGATAGCTAGGAGATATGCCACTTACCTAGCAGCCAGTGCAGTTCCCACAGCACATGGGTAATATGACTAGTCCTCAAAAAAAATGGTCAACAACCTCGCAGCCATGTTCTGCACCTGCTTCAGGTGCCGCAGTGTACCTCCACTGACCCCAAGGAAGAGGGTGTTACAGTAATTGAGCCCTGAGGTCACAAAAGCATGTACTAGAGGGGGCAAGTCCTCAGGTGTAAAAAGGATATAAATATGGCTTATGCCTCATATGAGCCAGCAACATACCATGATCCACTGTATCAGAAGCTGAAGAGATGTCTCAGCTCATCTCAATTCATATTTTATTTCTAAAGCGTGCAAATCAAATCAATATCTAAGCGCTTGTACAGAACAATGAAAAAAAAGAAAATTCAGCAGTTAATAGCATAAATAACAATTAAAAACATCAATATCACAGTATTCAATAGTCTCCAGTTCATATACCCACCAAGAAGGCGAGCTTAAATAGATGTGTTATTAGGGCAGATTTAAATCTCTCCACAGTCAGGCACTCCCTTATCTGATGAGGTAGAGAGTTCCACAGGGTCGAGGCAGCAAATGCAAATGCCCTACCACCAGAGGTCTTTAAATACACTCTAGAAACCTCTAGCAACCCCTCGTCAGTGGAGCGGAGTAGGCGGTAAGGGCTCAGAAGTTCTTGCAGGTAGCACGGTGCCTGTCCATGTAGGGCTGTATAGCTCTGCAAACTGACTTTGAACATGATCCACCACTGAACCAGCAGCCAGTACAGTCCAAGGAGTACAGGCTTGACATGGCAGGATTGAGATAAGCAAATCAACAGCCTGGCTGCTGCATTCTGCACCAGTTGCAAGCAGCAAATATCGAACCCTAGAAGCCCTAGGTACAGAGAGTTACAATAGTCAAGGCAGAATGTCACAAAGGCATGGACCAGTGTTGGAAGGTCATCAGGCAGGACCAGGTGTTTAATCCGAGTGATATTCCTCAAATGGTCAAATGAGGATTTGTCGACGGCCAACACCTTAGATTTAAGGGTCAGACAGTTATCAAAAATAATGCCCAGACTGCACACCCAGTTAGAGGTCAATAGCTGACTGCCCCCGAGCCAAAGCCCCAAAGGCTGACCAGCCAATGACCCTTCAGCTTGATGATCTGGGTCCACAACCAACACCTCAGTCTTGTCAGGGTTTAACCTCAGCCAGTTGGCACTCATCCAGTCCTGAATCTCAGCAAGGCAGTTGTTAAATACTAAGACAGTGTCATCCTGGTCGGGCACAAAGGACATGTAGAGCTGAGTATCATTGGAATAGCAGTGAAAACTCAGCCCATACCACCTCACAATGTCTCCCTATGGCAGCATATATACCGCAAACAATTTGGGTGACAATAACGAGCCCTGTTGGACCCCACATGGCAGGGATACCAGGTCTGAGGAAAAAAATCCAGACACCAATCTCTGTGACCTGCCTATGAGGAAGGAATGGAACCATCTGAGGACTGTACCTGGCAGTCCACAGATGAACCGCAGACACACTAGTAACACACCATGGTCCACGGTATCAAATTTCGTGGAGAGATCAAGGAGAACCAAGATAGAATGAGTCCTCTGATCTCTCACTGTCAGGAGATCACTGAGTACCCGAACCAGGGCCGTCTCAGTACTATGCCTTTTCTGAAAGCCTGACTGGAGAGGATCATAGATATCATGGATGGTAAGATGGACCTCCATCTGCAACTTGACCACCTTCTTAATAACCTTACCCACAAAAGGAAGGTTAGAGACAGGTCTGTAGTTAGCTAGACAATCTAGGTCAGGAGAGATTTCTTAAGGAGGGGTATTACTATTGCCTCCTTCAGGGTGTCTGGAAACGCACCTGCCTCTAATGAAACCCTGACTATCTCTACTAGGACCTGGCCGATGACTTCAACACACCCCACAAGGAAGTGAGTTGGACCTGGGTCCAAACTACAGCAGATCAGCCACAAACTCTAGATGATCTCCCCCTCTCTTCTCCACCTGCCCGTCTGGATCACCAGTGTGCACAACCTACCCCATCCTTTTACCCCAACAGTACTTGCGTACTACCTCGAGCCTGCTCCTGGTACACTCATGCACTATAAATGGTTCTAACGCATTATTACTGTTTTGTACGTTTATATGTTCTTTTGTATTATTTTGGACATGTATTGTAATTTACCCAATGTTCCACTACTGTTTATTGTACAATACCTTGTGTTCCAACTGTTGCACAATCTTACAATGTTGTATTGTTTGTACTACCCACATACTATTGTAACTGATCATCCTTCACAACCCTATGTAACCCCCTTCCCCCAGGTCACACCATGAGACAAGCAACTTGTTGTTCAGTGTGCCCTCCTGGTGAAACGTTTCAATAAATAAATAACTAAATAAATAAATAAATAATCCTCATGACCTCCAAAACCACCAACCTGTCGAAGTCAGACCAGCCAAAACAAGGCGCAGCAATCTCTTGCCAACCAAACGCAACTCTCATTGGAATGAGCCGCACAGATTTCAGACCTGATGTCGTCAATCTTACCTGCAAAGAATCAAGCAAACTCGTCACATATCTCCTGTGACGATGCTCTCCAAGACTGGAGGCAGACTGGATTGCACAGTCTGTCCACAGTCCGAAAGAGCTGAGCTGGTCAGTTCTGTGCAGCAGCAATCTACCTGGAAAGGAACTCTGCCTGCTTATAATGAGTCATCAATCTAAGCCTTTCGGCATCAAGGCCGGATTTCCACCAGCATCATTCCAGCCTTCATCCAACTCACCTCAACTCCCTCAAGGTCTCCTCAAACCATGGGGACCGAGGGTAAAGAGTGAGAGGGCAAACCTGGACTGGAGCAATGAAATTCAAAACCGTCACTATGGCCTTATTTTAGGCCTGTACTAGATTCTCGGGATCCATGCTTACACTCAGTACACCCAATAGGTTCAGCACCACTGCAAGGCCATCTGGGGTCAAACCCCTCAAAGGGCAGTACCGAACCATCTCCACAGGGTAGGCCTATTCAGGGAGACCAGAAATTGAACCTTACAGTGCGATGGTCAGACCAACCGACTGGCTCCACTACCAAGTTGGAGGTCTCCATCCCCAGCAGAAAGACCAGATCCAATGAGTGGCCATGAATATGAGTCACAGTGGTAATAACCTGTGTGAAGCCCAACAAATTCATCAGTTGGAGGAAGTCCTGACCAAATTGTGAGAATTCATCATCGACTCAGGCATTGAAATCCCTCAGCACCATCCATCTGGGGGACTCCAATATCATATTGATGATGAAGTCCACAATGTCCTGCATGAACAGCTTCTCATCCCTTGGTGGATGGTAGATGAGAAGAATCCTTCCACCCCAGACCTGTGCCAATGATACACTCAAAAGATCTGGACTCACCCACTGACACCTCTACAAGGCCCAATTCCATTCTTAAACAGATGGCTACACCCCCGCCCCAGCAATCCATCCTCAGATGGCTTATCATTGAGAACTCAGCAAGAACAGCTGACTCCGAAACTTTACCAGCATTCTCGTCCAGCAAGGTCTCGGTGATGCAAGCCAGGTCTGATGACTCAACAGGATCAGCAATCACTGCCGTCTTATTTTTACTGGACCTGGCATTGCATAACACCTCCCAAGTAGTATGGGCCACCAAGGTCAGCCGTGCTATCTGCCCAACCACAGTGGAGCCATTGGGTATGGGGACCAGACAGGTAGGACCCTTCTCTGAAACCTATTTTACCCCAGGGTGACCCATGGCCCTAACCATCTCAATCTGTCCACCCAGCTCCACTCCCCCCTGTCCCAGGTCCACAACCCCTGGCCCTACACCTCTTCCTAGCAATTCCCAATGCCCGGCAATGCCTATGTACCTCACCTAGCAAAGGGAAGCAATCAAAAGGCTGGAGGCTGTGGAGCTAAGAGGGGGAGTAGCACCTGACTGGGAGAGCTCTTAGCCAACACATTCCGGAATGGATCACAAATAACAGTTAGGCCTAATACACCAAAAAAAAAAAAAAACACCCATATATACAATAACACAAAAAATTTCCCCAACCCAAACCCCAAATTACAGTCCTCTGCTTCACAGTGCAAAGTCCCGCAACACAGAGTCCATACATGATCGGAAAAGACTAAGCATGCCATGCTTAAAGAATGTATCTTCAGACACAATGGGGCTCTCACCCCCACTAGGTCGTCAAAATCAAGTCCAAAGGTTGAACTCTCACCACAGAAGTCACGAGTTTAAAAATAGAAAATAATTTCTGGAGATTCTCCCACAGTCACTAAGAACAGTTGTATGATTCCTGCTCGCCAGTGATCAGTTCCAAACATCTAGCAGTCCAATCTGAATTCTTTAACTGGATCAAATATCATCCCTCAATGGGGCAGCAGTCCAGGGTGGTCAGCCCTCCTGAGAATAGGCCCCACTGAGGTGAGACCCTCCGGACCCACTACCGGGATGCCCTGAGAAGTCCAGGCCCCACTGCCCACCGGCAGTGCACCCAGTGCCCACTCAGTTGGGTCTTCCACCACAACCACCACGCTCATCTGCAGCCACAATCCAGGACCAAGGAAGTACACATGCCCAGCCAAACAGGCTCATCACAGAGTCCATCACTGACCAGATCCATCCAATTCACCCTCTGGGTTCACAGTGAAACCCAAGTGGGCCACCCAAGGGACAGGGACCCAGACAGACCATGTCCTCCAACCAAGTCCCCCGGAAAAATCCCTGAGGCAGAAAGGGGCACTACGCCTCCAGCGACCACTCCCGTCACTCCACTCCCATAGGTGACTTAACCAAGGATCACCACTCCCCCGGCGGCAAAACAAAATGTCACAGTACTGGGCTCCGCAAAATTCCTCGATGAAACAAAGGAACAAGCTCACCAAGATGGATTTACTGTCAGTTCTCCATTCCCTCCTCCGTCCTATCCACTCAATGTAGTACAGGCTGCCACACTCGACTCCTCTTCTCCAGACTGCAGACAAAGGCTCCAATCTTTTCTACAAAAGACCTGGAATGAACTCAGAGTTCACACAGTGGCTGTCAGCATTTGAGAGTATGGATCACACAAACCCAATCCACGGCAGACAGGTTCAAAAATAGCAGGTTTAAATGAAAAGATATACCAAAATAACCACCGTATGTTCGGTAATAAGCATACCCAAAAAACAATTGAATTGATAACGGCTGCCAGCAAGATCACAAAGCCAGCAGATGGCCAAGAAACCAGTACAATACACATAAAATCAAAACCCCTGAACCCCTCCCACAAAACGCCCACCCAACTAATCTAACTCACTTTTCCACCTATCTAAAATAAACTAAAATAACTAAAGCTGACCAAAGAAATAAAATAAAATAACATAAAATCCCATACAAATCACATAAAAATGCCGCTGAAAGCACTGCTGCTTCAGGATGACCCATCCTGCTTGCCATCTTGCATTTATCTCTTATCTAGAAAGACAAGAAAGGAATGTCAACCAGTATCCCTAGCTAGGAGGAGACCATGATGCACCCTGACTAGCGTGGTCTCCATACAATGACGAGGTTGAAACCCAAACTGGAAGGCTCATACCTGTCGTATCTTTCCAGATGTTGTTCCAGCTCTACCACTACCACCTTCTCAATCAACATCACCAAAAATGGAAGGTTTGAGAGAGGCCTATAGTTGGAGAGATTATCAGAGTCCAATGAAGGTTTCTTAAGGAGGGGCCTCATTATAGCCCTTTTAAGAGCAGACGGGATGACACCCTGCACAAGGGAACACCTTATGATCCCCACCACAGCTGGTCTGAGTGAATCCCAACAATCTAAAAGAAGCCGGGTCAGCCCAGGATCCAATGCACAGAAGGTGGGATGCAAACTAGACACCATCTGAGAAATGTCATCCAGTTCAACCCCTCAAACTCTTCTCGTAGAGATGAAGTACCTCTATGTGACAGAGTTTGGATACTGTCAGTCAATAAAGGACTGGTTGGGGATATCCCAGCCTCGATAGAGGATGCCTGGTCTAGAAAAAAATAGTTGAACTCCTTGCATTTATCAAGACAAAGGGCTCTGCAGGGCTGGAGACACACTGGATTTAATAGTCTGTCTACAGCATTACAGAGCTGAGCTGGCTGGTTCTTTCCAGCAGCGATCACTCATGAGAGGAATTAGGGTTGTCAGAACTAGTTCTAAAAAGATTCGAACTGTGCTCCAACTCTGGTGTTCGAGTTCTAAATTAGAACTCGAACACCAGAGGGTTCGCAAGGTTCGGATCTTTTTTTTTTTTTCCATCTTGATAAGGGAGCGGGCAGCCAGGGGAACACTGTGTTGCCAATGTCAGCTGACAGATCTAGCTAACAGCAGCAGCAGATCTCCAGTGAGTGATGGGGGGTGGGATCTGCCTGCTTTGATGACATCTGTTGCTTGGCAACCAGTTACAAGTAATGGTGGTGGAGGTGTGCTTATGGCCTCCTTCCCCTGCCTTTCTACATGCTGCTTTCCTATTCTGAGTGTGCCTGCCTGCCCACCACGATAACTGACAGCTGACAGCAGTTGCTGCATTTGGCGCCATTTGCCAATCACCTCATGGTGGTCTGTGGATGCGCGCGTACTTGCGGTCATTGCCAGCATTGCTGTAGTCCAACGGGCAGAGGAGGGAGTAGTAGCGTGGACCAGACCCAGCCAGTGCTCACACCCTCACATGTTGTTGGAGGACAGAGGAGGAGCAGATGACCTGTCACCCACCTGCGGAGTTGACCCGGCAACAGTCACCGCGACTCGTCGGAGTGACAGGAGAGGGAGCAGTAGTCACATCGCACTGGGCCTCAGGTCAGCAGCAGCAATCAATTCTATCTGGTGGGCTTAAGTTTGGGACTTTTGGTGTTTGAGGCTAGGAAGGAGAGGGAACAGCAATGAGCATTGTGCAGCAGGGTAAAAGACACGATGTGGATGTGGATGCAGCAGTACAGAGGCAACAGGCATACAATTAATCAGTTATATACTTTGGATGAAGCAGAACTAAGCCCAGCAGTGCAGTAAAAGGCTTCAGGCAAAGTACAGAAGAGCAACAAATTACAGGTGTGTGGGAACAGGGAGGGGGGGTGCAGGAGAAGGTGCATTGGAGGTTCAGGATGGCATTGTAGGAAAGGTGCATAGAAGAGATATGATAGACATGGTGATTGGTTGCTGTAGTGATGTTTATATTGACCCTAGTGTCAAGTGTCTGGAATATTTTGTGTACTGTTGTTCAAGTTGTTCCTGGAGAAAGGCAATTATGCTCTGGTTATTAAGTATTTGCAAGGGGCAACTAAGAAGGTGGAGGACTAGGCAGGAGGAGCGGGCAGTAGCTACTGTGAATACATTTCCATTTGATTCACAGATGTTGTACAAGGTATGGATGGCTGCAATGCAGTTCACCAGTGTACCTCAGCCTTATGATGGAGTGGCTCCCAGCTAGTGAAAGAAGGAAGTTCAGACTCCCCCGTTATTCAGTCTATGATTTTGTGAGACGCTGGTGCAACTGTTGTGCCATGTGTGTTTTGGTGGTATGAACACCTGCCCTCTGTGAATTGGACTGAAACTTCATGACTCGTTTTGCTTTGCACTCCAAACAGCTATTGGAGCGGCTGTTAAGTCACTACTGACCAGGGCAAAATTCCAACCTGTGCCCCATAAGTGACAGGGTCTGGAAGCAATTACTCCAGACCCTTATGGAGAGACTTTTGTATTTTGCTTTTCTGTATTTTCTGTATTGAAGCTAATAGAGTGGTTAATAATTTGCAGAACCACTCAGTTGAAATACAAATCCTCCCCCCAATTCAGTGTTCACTGATGTTAACATCTAAAAGGCAGTTCAGTGCATAGTTATTTAAATCAGTGACCCATCTGTCAAGTTTTAAAGCTGGAATCAGTCATGTAAATGTGAATAACTTGTTTAACTGGGTCTTAATTTCCTCTGCATTAAGTGTTAATGACGCCCGGGGGAAAACTTTCAAAACCATAATATTAAGACACAGTTCAGCCATGTCATAGTGTGTTTTTTATTAGTGAATTTGTTTCTTGTGAAAGGTACCAAATTGATAGCAATGGAGTGTGCAGCCTTATGTTAAAAAAAAAAAAAAACATTTTATGACTGATCATATTCTGAAGATGGTGGTGATGTAGCTGATAGATTACTTACTTACTCATTATCAAAAAAAAAATCTGTGTGTTGTGTCTTGTGCGAGTCCATCTCCTACATGGTGTACTGGCCATCATCCATCTGTGTGCCCTTTGACAGCTGCACTGTACCATGTGCGTGTGTGACTCCTACATGGCATACTGGCCATCATCCTGCTGTTTACAGTTTGACTGCTGCACTGTACCCAATATATTAAAGTCACACATGATCACTTCTCTCTCCCCTTATATTGAACAGATTTATTTTTGTCCTCATTTTCAGGTGTATGTCTCTGGTTTCCTTTCTTCTTGACCTACAAGGTCTTCTTATCAAGTCTGTCTGTTAGTCTGTCAGCCAGTTCAGGAGAAATGGATGTTTTGCTTCTAATTATAAAAGTCACTGCTTGTTATTTTTGCACCATTTATCCTGTGTAACCTGAGTTGTTACCACTGCCTCAGCTCAGTTTACATTGCCCTAACCTCATACTGAGGTTTTGTGCGAAATGTTTGACTCGTGTTTTGGCCTTTGTCTATTGTTCATCACTGTGTAATAGCTACTACTGTCTATATAAATTTATGGCTGTTGAACTATGTTGGTGCCACCTTGTGGCCCGGTCGTGTCTGAAACGGTCCATTGGATCAACACACTTATATGGTTAACAAAGACATAAATAAATAAAATAACGTTATCTTTATTAATGGCAGCGTGTGCTCAGTTTTTTCCATGATTTGTTTAGCCATTTTCCCATTTATGCCCACCATGTCTTTGGCGGAGGCGCACACGTGAGGCATACATGCACCATGCACTGCTGGCACCCCCACCCCACCGTCACCCCTTACCCACCTGCACCACCACCGGACCTCCAACCAGAGGTGGTGGGACTGCACTCCCCCCCTCCCCGGGAGAGGAGAACTGCTGTTAGGCACCTCGATCCTGCTCCCAACCCCCCCCAAGAATGCTCCCAGACGAACCAAGTCCGTTCCCAAATCTGGGTCACCAGTGTAGCATGAGGTGTGGTGTCCAGTGCCTCAACCCTCAGCGTCACTGGGCCAGTGCATGTGTGCTGAATTTCATGTGTATTTCGGTAGTATCTTCATTATCGGCAGCACAATTAAAAAAACAGGGTTTGAGTTCTAAAAGGTTCTAAAAAAGATTAGTACCCTAGAAATTTTTAAAAAGTTCTAGGCTAGAACTAGAACCCAGAACTTCAGAAGGTTCTGACAACCCTAAGAGGAATGCTGAATTTTTTAGAGTGATTGCTTACTGATACTCACTGTAATGAGCCCTCAGTGGCAATCTATTCTCAACCAAGCAGGACCTCCACCAACAACACTCCAACCTCTGCTCCTTAGTCTTCAACCTCCTCAGGTCAACATCATACCAAGGTGACTTGAGGCAGGAAATCAAGGGGCAGACACAGACAGATGCTAGGGAGTCAAATGCAGATATAAGGGCTGAGTTATAACCCTTCACAGCTGCCTAGACACCTACCGCATAGGCTGTCTCCAAGGCCAAAATATCCAGTACCACCAGGAGACTTTGAGGCTCCAGATTTCTAAGAGTGGTAGCTGACCATCTTCACAGGAGCAGTAAAATGAGGAGCTTGCAGAGGAACTGGATGACATGATGATTCAACCAAATGACTGGATCAACCCTGACATCACTGATGTCAAGACCCAATGAGAAAACCAGATCCAAGGCATGGCCATGCTGGTGGATACCAGAGGCAACCTCCTGAACAAAGCTCAGAGAAGACATAATCTGTAAGAACTGCAATCCAAAAGGAAAAGTTTAATTATTGATCCATGCATAAAAGTCATCCAAAACCAAAAGGCTGGATGAGTCCAACACCAAATCACCCATAAAAGTCTCCAGTTCCTGCAGGAATTTGTACCTACCTCCAGGAGGATGGTAAACAAGCACAATCCTGCACCTTGTACCCAACCCATTGTTAACAGTCACGCATTTGGATGATCTTGTAAAAAAGGGTGTGCCTTTCAGATTCAAAGCAGATCTAAAGCAGATGGCTATCTCCCTTCCCCCAAGCTCTTGCCTAGGGTAATGCACCATGGAGAAACCTGGCGGAATGGATGCCTCAAGTACAGGAGGTGCATCATTCCCCTACCAGGCCAACTTAGCCACCAATCTAGTCCAACCAGGTCTCCATGATGCATGCCAAGTCTGCTGAGAAATTGGCAATGAATGCCTCCATTATGGCAGTGTTATTCCAAAGAGATCTGGCATTACGCAGAACTTCCCTAAGGTGAGAAGTTGAGGCTACTGACCAGAAAAGTCAGACACCCGAGGAACAGGAGTCAGGCAGATGGGACCCATCTCATGAGAAGGTCTACTCCCTGGGCACCTCCTAGATACCTCACTCTTGATCGAACCCCCCTGTCTACCGAAGAGAAGGCCTACTTTTTGAATAGCATAGCCAGAGGATCCCCAGCCCTCTGCAGAAGTTAATGACCACCACAAGCAGAGTACAAGGACACCCTCCAAAGTAACTCCACTCTTGTAGTTGCTCCCCAGAGTAAACAAAGAAAGGCCTGGCTACTGCTAAACACATAATAGCAAATTAACCCACCCACACAATACTAATAAATACAACTTAACAACAAAGCGCACCCTGAACCATGAATAAAATCACCTAACCCAAAACAAATAACCCTCTCAAATCTCACAATAACCATAGTATAAAATGGTTAAAAATAATTAAGACTCCCATCATTCACACAGTCACAAACAAATAAATAAAACAAATACAGGTAAATAAAATTAAAGTGAAATACATCCAGAAACCAAGTCCGAATGATTCACTGGTCTTTTACAATGCAAAGAATGCAATTATAGGAATGCCACTCCAGCTGTTATGGGGAGAGGAATTTTAATCTCAGTACAGAGTGAGATTGGTCACAAGTTCAAAGCCTAAGTCAGATGCATGAAAATGGTTCCACCAAGCCGCATCGACAGGAATTCTGTCGAGCAGCATTACAGCAACGGCACAATGCCGACAGCCGACATTGTGCCACTGCCCCCATTGCCTCCCCATGCAGGCTCTGCCCCTGCACTATAGATTGCAAATTCCGAGTCTTAGTTGTTTCAGGGAGTGGGGCGAACTCCCCGGAGACAGCAGTATCAGACAAACAGCAGACCATTACAGCAAACAGCCGATTCTGTCGCTGTAATGGTCTTCACTGTTTTTCCATCGCTGTTTGAATGGTATACCCATGAAACCTGTTACACTGGGAATGAGCATCACAAACAGTCAAGAAGAGAGAAATGGGGGGCCCTCTCACTGAAGCTCTACCTCCTGATGTAAGCCCCCAAAATAACAGGGATACACTCTCTTACAGTGTCCCTAAGAAAACTAAAACAAAGCATGCGCTCTCACTACCCTCACTGTTCTTAGTAAGTCACAGTAGGTGAAGAATAATGCAGTGAAGTAATGGGATAGTCCAATTGAAGTAATAGAAGCAGATGAAAAATAGTTGTAGTCCACAATATTAAGTAAATAAATGCTCTCCACTCCAGTCATAGGATCTCCATACCAGGATACATTTACAGTAAAACACCTCTGAGACTTCTTTTAACAGCATGAAGATTTCACACCCAAAGACCAGCACCTGGTCATAGAACCTGCTCTGTGGCCAAAAGAAAACTCAGAGGAAATGCCCAGTTTCTGAGATGCTACACCCTGCCAGAGAACCAGGTAGGGAACGCTCCTGCAGGCAAAAAACCATCAGACAATTAATCTCCTGAGGCACAGCAAAAACAGCAGGCCAAGTCCACAGTTATACTGCAGAAAATTATAAGTTGTGAAGGAAATGAGCAGTTCTTCCAACCTGGTGGAGAGACTCTTATTAATATAGCCGAACACCTGCAGCCAAGAGAAACATAATAAAGGCTAAAATCACTGATATTGTACATGATACTGTGATCAAGAGCAGGCAACAGGAGGGAGATGCCAGAGGGACATGAAATTAAAGAATGCTGTAAACTATGCAAAAAAAAATACTGACACAGTATTGGACTCGGGCTTCCGGACAGTCAAACTAAAACTAAAACCTATGCCGTCAGCACTACCTTCACTGGCTCACTAAGAATTACCTAACTAAATCTAAAGCCCTGCACCACAGTAAAAGAAAACAAAACAAAATGCCTGCTGGCACATAAAATTAGCTAAACTAAAACAGATGCAAATGCAATCAAACGCCAGCAAGCACACAAACAGAGCTCACAAACAGTGAGCTCAGAGTCGGCAGCACAGCGTGGCAGCCATCTTGCAGTCCCTTGAGCCACAGTGACAGAGGAACTGTACTACTCTAGGGCTGTGTGGTACTGTTGGAATGGACCATACCACTGCCTGCTCATTATGGCCATCGCCACAGTGACCTGTGCATAGCTGTAGTATTCCAGTATCGTGTTGCATGCTGCAAGTCATGTGTGTCACTAAACCTTGATATGTTACTGCCAATGTACAGTGGTACCAGAAAGGATGCAATGGAATAATGCTGTAGTACATCACACAGTGCTGCAGTGTACTGCTGGGAACAGTGTAATTTAATGGCAATTAAGCCCTTTTGTCAGGCAGTATTTTGTGGCATGTCACTTACTGCAAGTTACTGCATTGCATTGTGGCTGGCTCCACAGTGCATAGCTACAGTGCTATGCATTGTGTAGGACATCATGTGACACAGTACAATATAGGTGTACAATTTCATGGCTTCTACAATCTGGCAGTGTTCTGACGTCCACTGTGTTTCCTTCCATAGTTGCCAGGACCAGGAAAGGGGCAGATGGGACCAGGCTGGTCCATAGCAGGAGCCAAATCTGCGAAGAGTGGGCAGAGTTGTCTAGGCAGGATTGCCACCACTGTCAGGCAGGACCAGCAAGTGAGCACTGACCAGACAACATCTGATTTAGGACACTGTAAGTACACTGTGTTGCTGTGGCATGCACAGTGATGTGGCATGTGTTCCACCTGGCAGCCCTGCTGTCACAACCATTGTTGTATGTGCATGTCTTGGAACATACTGTTTATAGTGACCCATCATGTGGCAGGGTTGCATGTAAGGCATACTGCTGGTTGCCATGTGCATGCTGCTTTCATCAGGGGAACATATGTGGCCCCCACTGTGCCATCCACTGCCCATCATATGCAGTATTCCCAGCAACTTCCCGTTTGTAATGCTGATATGGCCAGCACCATAAAATTGTGCTCCACACTGTCACCAGCTGTCTGCTGGGTTGCAGTGCTGAAAAGGCTGACACAGCTGTGCATACCTGACAGTTGGTACTATATACTGGTCACCATGTTACTGTTACAGCTTATGTCATACCATGTGTAACATACAGCACACATGAATGGACATCTGAAACAATCTGGAGTCATCTTCATCTACAGTGCCATCTGTGTTCAGATACTACAGTAGTCTTCCTCACAGCCTTCCTCACACTGGTTTGGTCTGCACTGCAGTATGGTATACATCTGTTGTATAACACTTAAGCATGTCACCTGCTGTGCCCTCTTGCTTGCACATACATGTTCCCTGACCTTCTACTACTACCTGTGCTTCTTGTCACTCCTGGTGTGCTTGTATTTTGTGTGGATCTGTGTGGTCCTATGCTCACACAATACCCATCTCAGTCTCCTCTGCTGATGGCCACCTATCACTGTTATGTTGGTCTTCACTCTGTAGATGCTGTGTATGATGCATGCTGTACTAACACATGATGGTGGTACTCCACAGTATATGTTCCTTATACAGCTGTGCGATGCAGGTGCACCATTGTTGTGCATGTCTGTTCTCTGCCTTAATGCAGGCCAGTCATAACTCCTGCAGATCCTGTGCCCTCTACATGCACACATGTGTGGCTCTGTGTACCAGATGCATGGTATGTTGTGTGCCGGTTATGTGGCCATCAAACCTAGCTTGGTGGGCTTAGACATTGATGGTTGCAGTATGCTTTGGTGCAGCTGTGGTACTCCTATGTGTGGTGTGTATTCAGCTCTGTCCTTCCTGACAGAGTCATGTTTTCTGCATGCCTGTATCTGGCTCTGTTGCAGCCCTGCCCCCTCTATCCATGGGCCCCTGTTGACTCAATAGACAGACACACACACTTTTCTCTAGCATGCTCGACACATGCTACCATCACAACTGACTGGATCTGTCTACCTGTTCCTGGCATGTCTTCCCATGTTTGGTCTGGGTTTACAGCAATTTTGCATGGCCTGCTAGTCATGTTTTCAATTTACTGTGTGAACAGCTTGCTGATGTGTGTTTCTTTCTTTTCATAGGTGCCTCTAGTACCACCAAGATGGCACCTTCCAGCCTACAGCTTAAGGGAAGGAACCAACTGCTGTGGATGCATGTGCCGTGCAAGCAGTGAATTGGACCACCACCACCTTGTCAGTGCTGGCCAGTAAGCTTGCCACAGGACTGCAATCTCATGGAAGGGCTGTGGAGGGACATAAAGTCAGTGACAGCAGGACTCTTTTTTTTCAATGCTCCAATTTTGTAGGTATGGGTCTTTTTCATGCTACTGTTGCTGTTTTTGTCTGTCATTCTGGTTTTGTTTTGTTCTTTGTTTTCCTGTTCCAGTGTTACCATTGTTATTATTAAGCCTTTTTCTGTACTTTCATTGGTTTTGTTGTCTGTTTCTCTTTGCTGGTCCATTTGTGCTGATCCATGCTGCTTGTGCATTGGGGTGCATATTGATGTGCCATATTCAGTGCCATTAGAACTGAGCATTTGTCAACCCTTACACAGTGCTGTATTCAGTGCATGTAGTGCTGTTCTCTCCCTACACTTGCAGTGCACAGTCTCCATTGCACTGTGGAAATCTGAAGGCTGTCTCAGGAAAACTCAGCAGGTGCCACACAAAGAGGGGGATCACCCTTGCAAATCCGTAGCAAACAATGTGATGTGGTATTCCAGTAACCCAAAAAAGTCATGAACTCCAGCCAGTTGTATGCAAACAAATTTATTCTAGTTTCATATCAAGCTCAAACAAACAGCAAGGAAGACATGCACCCTTGCTGTTTGCTTGTGCTTAATATGAACCTGGAATAAATTAGTTTACATACAACTGGATGGAGTGTGTGACTTCTTTGGGTTACCGGACTGCCACATCACATTGTTTTCATTGTGCTGTGCATGGTTGCCCATTATTCAGATGTTTTTGCACTCACTGCGCTCATGGAACTCTGTTTAAATATCTGGGTTCATATAACTTTGTGCTATTTTTTGTGTATTACAGTCTAGCATGGTGAAATATGGAGCCAAGGTTGTTTGGTTACTTAGGATTCATAAAGGGTGTTTTGTGAGGTCTTTTGAATGTGTCACTACTCCACAAAAGCAAAGCACCTGCCAGCATGTTTGCCTGAAATATAATGACTGTTTAAGTTATACATTTTACTAGTGTGGGCACTATGTAATCTAGCTGAAAAGAATTAAGATATACATGAATTGGTTTCTATACAATATGTACATTAAAAGGATTTTGACTGTCTATTTTCAGTTCTGTTTATTCACTCTGTATTACCAGGGGTTATACCCAGTTTTCTATCATTGGAACTTCATGACTCTCCACCTGGCATCTCCAGTCACTTTTGTACAGAGTGGTCTGTGATTTACCCCTTGCAGTAGTTCTCACCTGAGGGCAGGGGGATAGAGACCAAAATCCATCCTTCATCCTCAATGAGACTAGACCAGGAGTCGTCATTCAGGGGGAATGGTCTGTGGAGGTACCTGGTGTCATAATGTGCAGCAC
The DNA here is from genome assembly GCA_016271365.2 of Neoceratodus forsteri. NCBI lineage: Eukaryota > Metazoa > Chordata > Ceratodontiformes > Ceratodontidae > Neoceratodus > Neoceratodus forsteri. The sequence goes on along the minus strand of CM057459.1, from coordinate 484,188,308 downwards.
AGAGGATTTTTATCCTTTATGTTGCTGTCCTTGTTGGAGGCAGATGTGCAATGACATCATCGCACATCACACATGCTCCCACTCCCATCATGCAGATGTCTGCCATTCCACCAATCCCGGCTGCAGCACTGTTCCCAGCTTCACTTACCCCCTCCACCACTAAGGGTCAGAGTGTCACCAGATGCCAGATCCCCACTCCCTGGAGGAGGACAGCTGTTCATTAGATGCTCATCCTACTCTCCCCAGCTGGCCCTCTGATGCTTCTTCAGCCTCTCCCAATCCTGGGTCATCCGCACTGCAAGCAGTTGCCCTACTGCTACAACAGTGGGCTGACTGCATTTTGACTTACAAGTAAACTTTTTTGAATCTGTTTTGATCCTTTTTGTTTGTGACTTTGGCGTATATAAAGAATGGGTCTTAGTAGAGTTCTGTTCCTGTGCATGGTTTCTGTTCATAAACCGAGTTTTGTCCATTTGTATGAATGTCTAGCAGATGAAATGTAAATTCACAGCAGCACTAAATGAATGTTATAAATATTCTATTCTTGTTTATGGATGGGGAATTCTATTTATTTTAATTAATTTTGTTCCACGTTGTTGTACTACATTGAATCATGGACCTGCTATGAACTGATATTCTTTTTGCAATGGGTAATCTAGAAGTGAGTTTGTAAGGGTACACCAACTAAATTAAGATAGCCTCTTCATGTGCTGCAGAATTTTGCCATAATGTTTTAGTTTGATTATGTATTATTTGAAGACAGTGGGCAAGATATTCGAAAATCCAGTTTTGTGCTTGCAAAAAGTTTACATCAGGAGTAAATTAGTTCCTGCAGCAAACTGCTGGTATATTGAAACTTGCCCAAAATACGTAGTGACTGCTAATGGCATGTGCCATTAGACCATACCAACTGAGCTAGGCACTATCCCAAGTGCTTCCACAAACAAACAAAAAACACTGGCCACAGGAGAAATGTGGTATATTTGGAGACATAGGGCTTGCAGAATCAAATGGCAAGATGGGGTCTGCAAATGATGATTATTCCAGTGGAGCAATCTACTGTATTTGTACTTCCTCTCGCAAATGACTCCAAAGCACTGGCAAGGCTCTATGGGGTCATTTGTACCCCTTGAAGACTTCACTGGAGGCCTGGAAGAAACTTGGGTCCTCCATTACTCATCTGAAGTGCTGTTACAATGCAATGGTGGAAGTTATCCCTTCACCCCAGTTACCCATCTGACGTGCCTTTAAATCACCCTGGTGGCCCCCCCCCCGCAATTGACTCTTCTTATGTACTATACTGTACTCTGGTTGTTTACTAGTCCACCAACCCCTAGTTGTTCCTTAGTATGAGGCCTGCCGGAGGTGTAAAGCTCTGGGAATAGCTCGGGGTCCTGCGGTGGTGGTACCCGGGTGGCTGCCAGAGCATATGGATTTTGGGTGGTAGGGACAAGGAGATGCTCTGGGGTGAAATGGGAACTGGAGAGGGGGTCGCCATGTTTAGTTCCTATACCCAAGGGTTACACAATGGACTGTGGGCAGATAGCTGGTCCAGCTGCCTCACCTCATCCTACTCGGGTTGTGTCATACAATGCCAGGTCGATGAGGAACAAGACTGCCATAATGGCAGACTTCATATCCTCAGTCAACCTGGCTTGTATCATTGAGACCTGGCAGGATGAAAATGCCACCTCCATTTTGGAGGCAGCAGTGTCAGCCGGGTACTCTGTGATATACAACCCGAGGGATGATCGCAGGGGTTGGGGGGTAGCCATTTGTTTTAAAACCAGCCTGAACCTCATGGTGCTCTCTGTAGGTTATATGAGATCTTTTGAGTGTGTGGCCACCTGAGGTGGTGTGGGAGCAGGTTTCAGGGTGCTTGTGCTCTACCCCCAGGTGTGGATGGGGACTTTTTGTGGGAAGTTGAAGAACTCATCGCCTGCCTGGTGTTGGAGTCCCCCAGATGGTTAATTCTGGGGAACTCCAATTCCTGGGTTGATAGCGGCCTCTTGAGTTTTGGGAACAATCTCCTGGTGAGCATGGGGGCCCTGGGCCAGTCACAAAGGGTAACAACAGCTATGCACTCGGGTGGCCACACACTGGATGTAGTTTTCTTTTTAGGGTTAGAAGTGATTGACCTCACTGTGGATCCTGTATTTTGGTCTGATCATATTACCTTGAGGTTCATGCTAGGGGGCACCTGCCTAGATGATCCTGTCCCAGTGGAGATGGTCGGGTACTGACTGTTAAGAAGAGTTTCCTCGATGGGACTACAGGCAGTGCTGGACCTAATGAGTGTGAAGGCGGCTTGTCCAGATGGAGCTAATGAAACAGTGGCAGCCTATAATGGGGCTGTTACTGTGGCCTTTGATTCCTTTGCACCCATTTGTGTCCATCCCTTGTCTACTCATTGGAGACCTCCTTGGTATGAAGAGGATCTTTGGACTTTGAAGATGAAGGGGTGGAGCTTAGAGAGGTGCTGGAGGAGATCTTGCCTGCTGGAGGACAAATTGACCCTGAAGTTTCATTATGTCGACTATCAGGGGGCAATTTCCCATAAAAAGGCAGCATATTTGTCTAGGGAAATTGCTTCGGTGAGGAACAGACCTGCTCAGCTCTTTCAAACAGTGGACAGGCTATTACGTCCTGCCTGTCTTTGTGTTAGGGGAGCAGCTTCTAGCACTAGGTGCAAGGAGCTGTCTGTATTCTTCGCTGACAAGGTGTCCTCTATCAGGGATGTGGTCTCCTCGAGTACCTCTCGAAGGGGATGCAGGGTCTGGCCTGAAATGTGCCAAAACACTCCTCCTGTCTGGGATGAGTTTGAGCTGGTTGGGGTGGAGGAGGTGGCATAAATAATCTCGAAGCTGCAGCCAACCCAGTGTGAGCTGGACCCAGGTCCGACCCAATGTTTGGTTGGATGTTTGGCCCTGATGGGACCTGTGATTGCTGGGGTCATCTGGAGTTCCTTGAGGAGTAGGGTCTTCCCATTGGCCTTGGAAGAGGCCTTGGTTAGACCCCTTTAGAAGAAACCCTCTTCGGACCGGGACTGCCTCAACAATTACAGGCCAGTCTCAAACCTCCCATTTTTAGGAAAGGTTATAGAAAAGGTGATGGCCATGCAGCTCGAGGGGCATTTTGCCTCTTCCTTCACCTATGAGCCTTTCCAGTCTGGGTTTCGTACGGGGCATAGTAGACTGCCCTGGTGAGGTTGCTTAATGATCTCCTGATGGCGAGGGACAGGAGAGACTGTACCATCTTGGTCCTCCTGGACCTCTTTGCAGCGTTTGACACCATGGACCATGAGGTGTTACTTGACCACCTGCGGTTCTGGTGTGGCCAGTCTGGTAATGTCATCAACTGGTTTAGGTCATACCTGACAGGCAGAGTGCAAAGGGTGATGATGGGGTTAGCCTCATCTAACCTGAAGCCTCTGTGCTGTGGGATTCTGCAAGGTTTGGTCTTGTCACCCTTGTTGTTCATGGTGTACATGCTGCCATTGGGGGACATTATCAGGTGGTATGGACTGGGTTTTCACTGCTATGCAGATGATACCCAGCTGTATTTGTCCCGTGCACCCGATATCCAGGTGTCAGCCTCTGTATTTAAATGCTGCCTCAATGAGATCCAGTTGTGGATGACTCAAAACTGGCTTAAACTTAACCCTGACAAGACAGAGGTACTAGTCATGGATCCGGTTCATCGGGCCGGGGGGGGTTACCTCCTGGCCTTGTGTTAGGAGGTGTTCCCCTTGCCCCATCTAGACAGGTGAAGGATTTGGGCATGATCCTGGACAATGGAATGGTTTGACGCGTGACGGTCAGGTGTCAGCCATCATCAGGAGTGGAGTTTACCATCTCCAGAATATCACCCGAATCTGAGCCCTGATCCCACCTGAGGACCTAACTGTGCTGGTGCATGCATTCGTCATTTCCAGGCTGGACTACTGTAATGCTCTGTACCTAGGGTTATCTGGAGGCAACCTCCACAGGCTGCAGCTGGTGCAGAATGAGGCAGCAAGGTTATTGACTGGGGTGAGACGTTGCGAGCATATCACCCCGGTCCTCCGTGGACTGCAGTGGCTGCCTGTCAAGTGGAGGACTGTCTACAAGGTAGGGCTCCTGACCTACAAGACCCTTCATGAAAGGGAACCTGTCTATCTGCAAGATCTCCTTGTCCCCCACCAACCATTTTGCCATGGGAGGCCTCCTTGGAGTTCCCAGGGTTAGATTGTGGCACTCTGGGGACAGGGCATTCTCAGTGGCGACACCTACCCTGCGGCACTCCCTTCCTGGTTATCTAAGGAAGGCTTCCTCGGTAGAAGCCTTCAAAAAGGGGTTAAAGACATATTTGTTCCAACAGGCTTTCACTGATTAATTGATTAATGGATTTTAATAAATGAATAGAGTAATTTTAAATCTGTTTTAATAATGAATTGTTGTTTATATGTATTGTTGCTCTATTATTGTACAGTGCCCAGAGTCTACAGAGATGGGAGCTTTTATAAATAAAATATCTATCCATCTATCTATGTTCTATCCTATACCTTTGGAGGGTTAGTGTGATCCAGATTTTGAATTGGACCCAGGAGTTGGACCAGCTGGCCAAGAGGGCTGGGGTAGTACTGTCAAACAGCAGTGCTTCCAGGGGACGGGGTGGTATTGAGTTCAGCCAATACAGTGACTACTAAGCTGGATCAAGGAGACTGCATCTCTAGAGTGAGACCCTGTACAAGTCCAGGCCACACCAGGGTATGGCTAAATGCTGCATGGAGAGTTGGATGGATGGATGCCATGGGGTGAAAATGGGTGAAAAACCATGTGGTCCTTGGGTTGAAGGTAAATGGTACTATTGGACCTTTCCCTGCTGTGTCCTCCAGTGGAGTGGATTGTGGAGGTGGTATTTGATAAAGCTGGCAGGTTGCCAGGATACTCCAGACCTAAACACCTAGAGACATGTGGAAAGGTCATGGAGGACACAGTGCGATATGGAAATAAAAATAAAAATATGAATAAATCACATCCGTTTTTATCAGGAAGAGAGGCATTGCATCATTCTCAGTTTAAAATCCCTTACCCACTTTTCTCTTTCTGTTTCCAGTTTGTATGGTTTTTTAAACATATTCTGTATGTAGCCCCAATATTATACCATTATACTGGCTCCAACCAGTAACTTCATCAGTTGGAATCAGTCAGTGGTATCCCAATGCTGATACCACTACTTGCATAGAATGCAAAGCTGAGGCTACTGAGGAGGTGCTTCATTAGCCTTAGTGTAGCAGCATCATATTTCAGTTGTGTTATAAGTGTCAAAGACAACAGGTAGGCTTTACAGTGACAAAATAAATGTAAACATAAGTTGCATTCAAAGTGGTTATGATGTGTAATCTGGCCCTTTCCATCTGGATCTAGGGGTATTAAGCAGCCTTGTTATTCAGAGAGGGGAGGTGGTTACAGTGGCTTCAAGACATGGGCCCGGAGACATGTGCCACCCCCAAAAAATAAAATATTGACACAGCACCACAAACAGAGGAAACAAAATACATTTTTCTATAAGAAAAATTCTGAGTCCAAAATCAAAGTGACCCTTTTTAACTGTCTTTTGGGGGTGGGGTCCAGGAGCGACTCCCTCTCAGCCCCCCCCAAGAGATCAAACATGGCCCATTTGTTATTCTTTGTTTTGCTGTTTTTTTTCCAGCTATCTGGCTTGACAAATCCCTGCTGTGCTGGGACATGTGCAGAGTTTTTTGGGTCTCTCTTTATTGACTGTCAGTTTTCCCATCACTCTGTGCACTGCCCTTATAGCACAGCCTGGGTATGTCGTACCAAACCAGATGTACTTGTGATCTCTGAATCTTGGCTCAGATCCTCTACACCCGATACAGAAATTAACACCCCTGACTACTCCTTATTCAGAGCCGACAGGCCTACCGAAGGGGAGGGGTGGCCATATACGTTAAGAACAAGTACACGGTTACATGCCTAGAAACGTCCTCCATCACTAACCAATTTGAATTCCTGGTCTTAAAGCTGGAGATATCACCACCCTCTGCGCTATGTGTCATAGGTTGTTACAGGCCTCCCTCCACTGGTACTCAAATCCTTACCCACCTAACCAATGCCATTCAGCTTGGCCCTCCTGAAGCTATTATCCTTGGGGACTTAAACTTCGACTGGTTGTCCCATGCCACTGCACCCCTTAAGGAATTTTGTGATGCCCATGGCCTTTCTCAACTTATTGGAGAACGTACACGCCCCAACAAAAAGTCCCCTACTAACAGTACACTGCTGGATGTCATTCTAGTAAACAAACTGCACCTATTCTCAAATGCAGGAGTCTTCTTCACAGACATTAGTTATCACTGTGTTATTGCTAGCATAAGGTCTATCCAGAAGCCACCCTCCATGTCAAGGTTCACCACTAAGAGGGACAGGTGCCACTTTGATCTGCCTGCCTACCTTGATGAGCTAAAATTCTCAGTGCGCTGGGAGGACTTTTATCTTGCCAAATCGGTACAGTTGGCCTGCGAGATCTTCTCTGAAATTATGACTGCAGCTCTAAATAAGCATGACACACTCGTAAAAACTAGGGTAACGGGGAGAACCTGTCACTGGTTTGCAGCTGAACTTCAATCAGTTTTTCTGAATAGAGACACGCTTTGGAAAAAGGCCCGAACCACTAAAAATTCACTGGATTGGTGTAACTTCAGGAAAGCTAGGAATGAGTGCACCAAGCTGGCAAGAGATGCAAAGGCGTCTTACTTCCGCATGGAACTGGACTCTGCTTCCAGGAACTCCTCCAAATTTTGGAACTCTATCAAGGACATGTCTGTACACACCTTGGCTAACTCCTTGCCTGTAAGAAGCACTTCTGGCAGCATCTTCATCTGTGACAAAATGGAAATACTGGATGCTTCAACAATCACTTTGCCACTGCAGGCCTTGCTTTTGACAACTCTCCTGCAAGTTCCCCTGTGCTCCCAACTGGATGCCCAAAGCCTGGAACCCCCTCTATCCAACTCAGTCTTCTCCCTCCAGCATGTTTCCTTGAAGGAGGTCGAAGAACTCCTACTAAAGTTGGATGTTAAGAAAAGCGCAGGTGCCGACTCTCTGGATCCCTACTTCCTAAAAGTCACCTCCCACGTCCTGTCTGCACCTATTACTCATCTATTTAATCTTTCTCTGTCCCACGGTACCCTCCCATCTGTATGGAAAACAGCTCATGTTATCCCCCTTGTTCAAATCTGGGGACCCTTGTGATCCAAACAATTACAGACCTATTTCTTTACTTCCTACAATGTCCAAACTTCTAGAATAAATTGTAAACAAGCAACTGAAAACTTACATAGAATCTATGAACCTTCTAAATCCTATGCAATCCAGCTTTAGGGCACAGCAGAGCACCATCACGGCCCTAGCTAAAGTTACCAATGACTGGCTCCATGACCTGGAAAACAAGAAATTTGTCTGCATTGTGTTCTTAGACTTGAGCAAGGCCTTTGACACTGTCGAGCACGACTTGCTCCTCTCCTGTCTTAAAGCCGTAGGACTGGAACCACTGTCCCTCCACTGGTTTGCAGATTACCTCTCCGATCAATGGCAGCAAATAAAGTCAGATAGTGAACTAACCCCCCTCAAACCTTTGCAAAGAGGGGTCCCCCAGGGTTTGATCCTGGGTCCACTACTGTTTGCAATCTATGTGAACAACATTGATATCAACATAACCAAGGCCAATATTCATCTCTTTGCAGATGACACAGTCCTCTACCTTAGTCGCTCTTCTTCTGAAATTGCCTGCAAAGGATTACACTCAGAATTCAACATTCTCCAGAGCTACCTGCTTAAGAAAAAACTGTTACTAAACGCTAAGAAAACCAAGGCTATGCTGTTCTCTCCCTTCCTACTGGATGCAAACCCAACCGCTGCCAGCACTGTCCCACAGATCATCACAATCCCGGGTGAAAACCTAGAATTTGTTAGTGAGTTCAAGTACTTAGGGGTATGGCTCGATCATAAATTCTCCTTCACAGACCACATTGAAGACCTCCTAAAGAAATTAATACAGAGGCTTGGTCTCTTTTTTAGGATTAACAACTACCTCACCAATAATGCCAAATGATGACTGGTTCAAACCGTATTTCTCTCCTTCATTGATTATGCTGACTTCCACTATAGCCACTGCCTTGCACTGCATCTTGCCAAACTGGATACGTTATACCACAGGACATTAAGATTCATTACTGGTCTACCTCTTGCCACCCATCACTGTGCTCTCTATGCAACTATGGGGTGGCCCTCCCTTCATTTCAGGAGAAACAGGAATGCTGTACTCTGGACGTTCAAAGTTATCACCAAGAAACTGGCCCCATGTATCTTCGATTGTCTCCCACCCTGCGAACCTGGAGCTTATGCTTTGAGAAGCTCTTCCTTCATCTACTTGAAGGTACCCAGGCTGAAAACACGCTCCGGAAGGATGGCTATGACTTTTGCGCTACCATTCTTATGGAATATCCTACAAAAAACCCTGAAGCTAAGCTCCCCAATCAGTATATCCTCATTCAAGTCTTTATATGACCGCCTAGTTAAAGAAATCTGTAATTGCTTTCTCCGCCCATAAATGAAAATATTCCCCTGTACCTCCTGCCTACTTGGCCCCCCAGTAGACAGGATTGACCCACCGAAACACCATCAGTGCATGTCTCCCCTAAGTCATGGAAAGGCCCTTACTTCCTGCACTATGATGGCCCCTTAGTCAACCCATCCTGTATACGTCCACCCCCTAAGGCCTTACTTATTCCTTGTACTGTACCACTGCGTTCCTTGTACTGTCTGTATTGCCAATATTGTATATTGTCTGGACTGTATTGTTACTTGTACCTATGCATCAGGTCCATCTTGTAAATAGTTTGCTCAATGATTGCCTGAATAATAAAGATTTTGATTGATTGATTGATTGACCTGCATCACATGCACACAGTGCACATGCACACTGCAGCAGGCAAGTCAATATTGCATCACATCACTCGGAGACCTACTGGTGGAAAAAAGTTGATAAATCGTCCGGGAAGCCAAGGTTAAGCAGAGAGGGACCCAGCAGTGTGTCCCATAGTCATAGCAGATGAGTTGATATCAGATTGGAGAAAGATTCATAGAAAGAAATGCAGAAAGAAGCTAGCTTAGTGGCCAGAAAAAGCCTCTAGGCCCAAAAGCAGATGATCACCAGTACACCTCAGTGTGTCACAACAAGAACAGCAGGAAGAAGAAGCTACTAGCAGCAGTACTGGTTGAAAAATGCCATTAAATATGCCCTAAACAAAAGCCAGGAAGGTGAAACAGAGACTAGCCCAGCCCAGCCCCAGGCCCAGTGTCCTACAGATTGTCATAGCAGGTGAGTTGGTAGCATCTCGTCACCACCTTGGAGGAAGAAGCAGCTTCTCTCCGGTCATCAAAAAAAAATCCATTCAATAGGTCATAAAAACTGGAGAGGTGAAGCAGAGATCCAGGCCCAGTGCCGCCCCACAGACAGTCATAGCAGGTGAGTCGGTACTACCACATCACATCACCAACTCGGAGGAAGATGCAGCTACCAATCAAAACAGAAGCCATTAAATAGGCCCTAAAAGCCAGAGAGTTGAAGCAGAGACCCAGGCCCAGTGCTGCCCCACAGTCACAGCAGGCAGTTTGGTACCACATCACATCACTACCTCAGAGGAAGAAGCATTTTCCAGTTGAAACAAAAGCCATTAAATAGGCCCTAAAAGATGGAGAGGTGAACTGGTGGAGCAGAGAAAGCACCAGTGCCCCACAGTTACAGCTGGTCAGTCAGTATCACATCACCATCTAGGATGGTCACAACTTTCCAAGGAAGCACAGAAAGAAGCTACCGGTGGGAAAAAGAGTCATTAAATGGACACTGTCAACCCCCTTAGGCCTTGGGGTGTCCCTAGTTTGTAAAACACATCTTATGACTGTTCATGTTCTGAAGAGGCTGCAGATGTAGCTGGTTGTTTGATTCTGGTTCTGTATTTCTTTTAAACAATGAAAAACAGACTGTCCACCATACTGGTGTTACCACACCAAAAAATGTTTGTTTACGTTCCTTGACCAAGTCCTACTCATTGTTGCTGGACCTATGAAGACCCCCAACACAGTCTAGCCACTCATTATGCAGTGGGAGTAGAGCAGACTATTGTACCATGAGTGGCTGGACTGTTTTGGGGTGTTTCTATTGTTCAGGAAGCATGTAATAAAAATAGATGCAGGATTCAAAACAAAACAAAGTTGTTTATTACTATACATTAGCATGCATTCCACTCCTACTAACCAAAAAGGCAGCTACAGAAAATAGCAACATCAATGGATTTTAGAGTAAGCAAGCACTCATTAAATATGGTGATTTAACTAGAAATAATATGATGCAAAAAAGGTTGACAGTGTACCTTTAAATAGGCGCTAAAGGAAGCTACCTGTGGAAAAAATGCCAATAAATAGGCACTCGAAAAGTCAAATAAAGGTGAAGGCATGAAGCAGAGAAAGCAGACCAGCAGCTGAGGCAAGAGAGCTCCTCTACCACCTGCCACCGAGCCAAGGAGCTAGAGGTAAAAAGAAAAGAAAGGGGATACTGTGTGTGTGAACGCTGCAGAAAAATCTTGAAAGAGAAGGGAGCCAGGAAGAGAGAACTGTTTAGAGTGGCATTGCACTGGCAGCCTGGGCCAGAAAGAAGCCGGTCCGAAGGAGAGCTGAGATATGGAGGAGAGATGAGATCTGTTTGTGAGCTGTGGAGTGGCTGAGGGAGAGGGACTCTAGAAGAACATGAGGCTACGAAGAGCCAGAGGGAGGAGAAGAGAGATCTGATCTGCTCTGTGCAGCATTGGAAAGGCCAGGTCTGGGCACAATAAAATGCTATGAGAACAGACTGAGAGAGGGCCAAACAATAATAAAACACTACAAAAAAAAAGACCAAGGGACAAACAACAAAATGCTACAAAAGAAGGCTGAGGGCCAAAGTCACACATTATGAGTCCAGAGTCAGCCCACCAGGAACACCATCCACCACAACCACATACCAGGCAGTTCCAGCCAGAGACACAGCTAGCCCACCAACACAGAAATGTTACACCACCAATCAAGCCACCATGTCACCGTGACCACAGAAGGAGTATGGACTCCAGGCAGCCCACTGTCTGACCCACCTCACATACAGGTAAACAATTTTTTTTTGTTTGGAAAGAAGAAGATACACATTGGTGTTGATGCGGGCTGGGGGTTACTGGTGTTGAATATACTGGCTGGGCTTAGTTGCCAGGCCAGGACCAGGCCACATTTGGTTGCCAGGAGGGTTTTCATACAGTTTTTTACCCAAAATAATATTAATAATATAATAATAATAATATCTTTATTTATTATGCATCTTTCAATTATCAAGGCACATTACAGGGAATTAAAATAGAAGATAAAAACAACAATATATAATAAGATGGCCATGAAATTAAGAGGGGGTTGGGGAATGTCTTGTGAAAGGGGTGGAGGGCCTGCAGGAGACAACCACATTAATGGTAATCTTTTTTAGTTTCACTTCTAAATTGTATTTTGTAGTGTGTACACGATAGGGCATGGTGGGTGAGGCCAAGGTGGTGTATCAGGCCATGTGGTGTGGCCTTTGTGCATTTAAATGAGAAGAATGCAGCTACAATGGGCCTGATTCCCAGCCCCAGCCACCATATTATTGTAACCCCCCTGTCCCCGGGCTTACCTTTTTGTCCCTTGGGGGCTGCCGTTTCCCCCTGTGTTTTCCCCGTTTTCCCTGTGTCCTTGCAGTGGTGCCCATTGTGTCCCTGGATTCCCCCTCCAGCACCCGTGTAATTTATTTGGAAGAACAAGGCTGGAGGAGCTAGATTTTGGAGCCACTGCCCATGAATGGCACCCCGGTGCCAGGCGAGCTCCGCGCAGGGGTAGAAGCGTATTTTTGATCGGCCACTCTGTGGCCTTTGGAGTCATCTCTCCAGTGGTCCCAGTCCCTCTGGTAAGTAAAATGGGGACTGGTGACTTGGGCAGAATGGAGAGATGGCAGGGGGAGAGAGAAAGGAGAGCCAAATTTGTGAGTGCCAATTGTGCTCTGGGATCAGCACCTCCTCATGAATGTTAATGAGGTGGCTCATGCATAATCCATGAGCGGAAGCCTGTCTAGCATAGTGGCATAGTGTCAGCATTAGTGACAGGCTTAAAAAGAATGAAAATGTTAAAATTAGGATGTGGGCCACCAGAAGGAAGGTGTGTCTATAGTTCTGAGGGGAACTGGAAATATAAGACTATATATTTTGGTTGCAGCGATGAAATCAATTTGGGGCCATGAATAGAATGTAAGGGGACTGTGTGTGCTGCCTAGGGGATAGGTGTAATGGCAGCAGTGACTGAAAGAGGGCTGAATAAAATGATCAAACAGTGCAGTTACTTAAGAGGGCACAGGGGCAGCTACCAAATGGTGGGACAAATGTAAAATAAAAGTAAATGGTTTGGCTGCAAACAATGCTTAAACTTGGGACACCGAATAAACTGTGATGACACTGTCTTGTCAGTAGCCATGATTGCAGCCATGTGACTCCAGCCAACCAACCAACCAACAGGGTTAGGACTTGCCTAGCAGATTCTGGGGTTTGCGAACAGACTCTTGGGGGAAAATACCAGGGAATAGTCTGGCACTGTTTGTGCAATCAATGAGGCATCAAGGGAGTCTCATACATATTAATTTTCTGTAAGGACAGTGATTGCAGCCAATAAGGAGCTGCCAGAATTTCCCAAATAGACAGAACTTTTGATTCTGGAGGCAGTCCGGTAGGAGCCCCTACACAGGGAGAGGGCTCCAGCCCCTATGAAGAGAAAGGGGCTGCAAGGATAGGAAATGGCTTGCCTGGGGGCTGCCAGCAATCTGTCCCCAAGGGCTGGGTATTGGTCTCTCCCCACCTGAAGAGACTTGGAGGAGAATGTGCTGTTAGCTCTGCCAAGAAAGAGAGCTGCAGGATTCTGATGCTGTGGTAGGAAGCTGCACCACAGCAGTGAAGGTAAAAAGAGATGGATAGTGAAAATGAAAAAGGGGATTAGGAAAATGGACTGATCCTGAGGAGGAGAGAGCCTCCTGGTATTCATCTGCACCTCCACAGTGAGACATGAGTGATCTGAGAAGTGAATGAAAAGTTGAGTGAGCGTATGGAAAAGGAACAAGGAACTGTCTGACACTGGCATAGACAAAGCATCTAAGGAGATGAGGGGAAGACACAGGTCTGAGGGCTGGTTGTAGCATGGAAGAATGGCTACTAGAAATTGAATGGGAATCTGGATTGTGAACAGCTGAAGAGAGATCATCTTCTGAGATTGTTATGCACCTGCACAGTGAGGAAAGAGACTTTCTTGATGTTCTGCTGAGAAAGAGTTCTGGAACTGTGTGTGAGTCAGAGTGAAAATGCAGCTGTATTAAAGCTGAGAGAATGTGAAAACAGAAGGATGGACAGGAGCCTTTTGGGATGGGTGCCTGCTGTCTGCTCCTAGATACAGCTAAGAAAAGAGACTGTCATGATGAACTTACGGTTTAGGCTCTGCACTCCCCAGAGTCTGAGATACCGGGAAGAAACAGTGACTGCTTTGGCCACACCTCATAACTGGCTGTTGCGAGAAAGGAAAATGGCTTAAAAGTTTCTGTCCTGAACCCAGAGCCAAGTGGGGAACTCGTTAACCCCCCCCCCATCAAGCAGGACTTGCTGGCTGCAGGGGATCACAGGTAAATACCGAGTGCTAGGGCACTCTGACCTATGAAGGAGCGGTGCGTGGCCCCGGCTCTAGGTCAGGGTCCTTAGCACTGCTGAGCCTTGCCATGTGCTACACAAAAGGCCTCAATAGGCTGAAGGGGACAAGCTGCGAGATCTCCAATCAAGCTGAAGATCCAAGATGCAGTTTCCTTGCCCCTTCAGGTTCAAGCTTCAAGCCCAGTTCTGCATTTGCTGTTTCCACCAACCCCAGGACTTCAGTCAGCCATGCCACCTGAGGACTGATGTTGCAGAACCATGAGTAAAACGCAGGAATTACCCTGCAAATTCTGGGAATGTACATAGTTATTCAATTTGGTGCCAAAGCACACGGGAAAAGCTAGAAAGTGCAAGAGCAACTGTAAAAAGTTAATTCAGTTTCAGCAAGTGTGCCAATGCCAGTTGACCAGCTGCACCTCAGGCCTGCAACCTAACATCTGGGTACACAGGGACAGAATTTGAGGTTTCATTCTGGACTCGGACCAGTGGGTTTGGGTACCGGATATATCTGCAGCAGTCAGATAGTTAGGTAGAAAGATGGTGGCTGCACTGATTAAGAGGTTTGGGTTTAAATCTTAGAAGGGAAAATAATTAGGAAAATGCAAATCCTTAAATGCTGATCAACATGTTGCTTAATCTCTAATTCTATCTTGCCCCATCCTAACCCTCCCATGTAAATAAATTATGATGTTAATGTTTCAGAAAAATGATGACTCAAGAGCCTGATTTTAGTGAGTATGTTATTACTTGAAGTTTAGAAAATGCCTACTGTGTGAAAGGTGGGGATGCTAGAAGCTGGTAAGTCCATGTCTAGTGTAACTGTTCAGGGAGGTAGGTTGGTATGACATCCCAGGTGGTTGTACTGTAAGTGATCAGACCCACTAAATATGTACTCTGGGTGGAAGCACCACCATTTTATTTGTGATCTTAGGAAAGGACCCTCTTATGACAATTGCAGGAACCCAGGCCCCTTAACCTGGTTAGTGGCCACTGAGGCAGGAGTAGTGGCCCTCTCTAGGAAAGCACCAGTGAGGTGCTACATTAGGAAGTGGACAGAGATGACCTACTGGCTTCTTTGTCTGTTTCAGATGGGGATGTGTGACATGTCACAGTTGTAGTACTACCAGGTTAAACCAGCTGGCAGACCATCACCCAGGGTGATGGCCTGCCAGCTGGTTTAAGCCTGGTAGTACTACAACAATTGTGACATGTTCTCATATTTTAACATTAAGTGCCTTATATGCAACTGTTTGGGGCCTGTGTCAGTCACTATGGTAACACAAGGCATCTGCATTGCTGAAATCCAGTGAAATCTAGTGCTCTTAGGTAAGGGGAGAGGTGCACGTTTAGGATTGTGCGTACCCTAAATTAAATACAGTACAAACTGAAAACAACAGCACTCAGAAGTCCTATGTGGTATTTGTGTCACAAAAGCTCAACATGTTGAAAAAGTTCCAATCCAAAATCCAAGTTCATTGATCCAACTGATCAGGATACTAGACAAACATATGGATACAAGACCCATTGGGATTGTTACCCAGATGTCCCTATCTGCAATGCCAGTCTACTACTACTACAGTTTCTGTCAGCAAACAGAAAACCAGGAGGAAGGAGCTACTGGTATAACTAAACCTTCTCTACTGGGACTAAGAACTAGATCTCTTGTACTGGGACCTTCAACTAAGGGTAAAAAAAAAAAGGAGTTGGTGTGTTTGTCAGAGGTAGTTGAAGTAAATGGTTATCTGTTATCTGTGCTATCTGTGTACTTATCTAGGTGCATGTCACAGCTGTCAGAAGGGAATTGTTATCTGTGAAATTAACTAAATGTAGAAATATTTGCAAAGTAGGGGGAGTGGCTTAGCTAGAAGGAGCCAGGTTAAGACCAGATATAAACACTGCCCTAGACAGCTTCTGCCACAAAGCAGACAGAAAACCAGGAGGAAGGAGCTACTGGTATAACTAAAACTTCTCTACTGGGACTAAGAACTAGATTTCTTGTACTGGGACCTTCAACTAAGAGTAAAAAAAAAAAAGGAGTTAGTGTGTTTGTCAAGAGATAGTTGAAGTAAATTGTTATCTGTTATCTGTGTTATCTGTGTACTTATCTAGATGCTTGTCACAGGTGTCAGAAGAGAATTGTTATCTGTGAAATTAACTAAGTGTAGAAAGATTTGCAAAGTAGGGGGAATGGCTTAGCTAGAAGGAGCCAGGTTAAGACCAGATATAAACATTGCCCTAGATAGCTTCTGCCACAAAGCAGACAGAAAACCAGGAGGAAGTAGCTACTGGTATAACTAAACCTTCTCTACTGGGACTAAGAACTAGATCTCTTGTACTGGGACCTTCAACTAAGGGTAAAAAAAAGGAGTTGGTGTGTTTGTCAGAGGTAGTTGAAGTAAATGGTTATCTGTTATCTGTGTACTTATCTAGTTGCTTGTCACAGGTGTCAGAAGGGAATTGTTATCTGTGAAATTAAGTAAGTGTAGAAAGATTTGCAAAGTAGGGGGAGTGGCTTAGCTAGAAGGAGCCAGGTTAAGACCAGATATAAACACTGCCCTAGAGGCCAAAAAAAAGACATGTTGGGAGTGGTGCAGTGCAGTGGCTGTGGAGCAGCAGTCTTCCGGGAGATGTTCTGGAGGATGCAGTGTTGTCCCATCTGCAGGTACCTCTCTGGGCTGAAGGAGGAGGTTGCTCATCTCCAGGCTGAGTTGGCCAGGATTTTTGGGACCTCGTCTCCCACCCAGGGACCACAAGGGTCACTGCCATTGCCTCAGAGGATGCAAAGAAAGAGGAGTGGTTGAACCACAGTGGGCTCAGGAAGGCTGAGGGTGGTGGAACAGAGGTGCATCCCTCCAGTTGTACCTCTCCACAATTTCTATGCCGTTCTGAAAAAGTGTGGTTCCTCTATGGAGGCACCCACAGTGGAGACCAAGGAGGATGCTGGGAACCTCTGCAAAGGAGACTCACAGGAGGGTGGCATGGGACCCCACAGGGGAAGGAAACAACTCCTGGTGGGGGACTCCATTGTTAGGAAGGTAGAACTGGGGGAGGAAGGGGAGAGGGAGGTAAGGTGCCTGCCTGGTGCCATGGCTTTGAGGGACAGGGAGCGAATCCTCAGGATCGCAGGAGCAGTTGCACAGGGGAGGGAGCTGGATGTCATTGTCCACCTAGGGACAAATGACCTGGCTAAGAAAGGGATCAGAGCAGTGGAAGAAGTGTTTGTAGAGATGGGGAGGGGCCTAGGACAAATAGCACACACAGTAACCTTCTCAGAGGTGCTACCTCTCTATGGCATGGGTGAGGCTAGGTGATCCACACCATGGGATTCAATCAGTGGTTGAAAAACTGGTGCAGAGCTCAGGGATTTGGCTTCATTGGGGACTGGGGGTCCACTTGGAGGGATGCAGGCCTATACTGGCATGATGGTCTGCATCTGTCCAGGAGGGGAACCAGGATCCTAGGTGATAGGTTTAAATACTTCATTGACAAGCATTTAAACCAGCCAAGGGGAGACACTGGAAAGGAGCAGGAAATCCTAGCCCCCAAAATATCAGGGTACTAAGTGAGGTAGACACCAACATAGAGATGTCGATAGGGAGAAGCGCAGGGGTAAATGGAGAAAGTGACAAATGCAATAAGGACAGGGATGGGGAAAAAAGGGATAAGGCCATCAAGAAATGGAGAGTAATGAGTACCAATGCCCATAGACTGGGCAACAAGCTCCCTGAACTGGTGGCCTTGATGGAAGAGGGATGCCTGGATATTATAGCAGTCACAGAAACATGGTACACAGAGAACCATGTCTGGGAAGTTAATATACCAGGGTACACAACCTACAGGAGAGACAGGGAGGGCAGAAGGGGGGGTAGCTCTCTATGTAAGGGAAGGGATAAAAGCAACCAAACAAAAGAGTAAACAGGGAGGAGAGGAGGCACTGTGGGCCACCTTAGAAACTGGAAATGGCACCACAATCCGCACAGGGGTTGTATATAGATCCCCATGTCAGGGAGAGGGAATGGACAAAGATATGATAGAAGGCATACTTAGGATGGCAGAAGAGGAGATACTGTTGATGGGGGACCTTAATATGCCAGATGTTAACTGGAGCACCTTTGTGGCAGCCACATCCAAAAGCAGGGCCATTCTTGATGCCGTTCAGGTGGCATGCCTCAGACAGCTAGTTTTGGAACCTACTCATGAGGGAGCAATCTTAGACCTCGTACTCTCAAATGGAGACAGTGAGGGGATCTCAGATCTAGAAGTTGGTAGCCATTTGGGAACAAGTGACCACCAAACAGTGTGGTTCATGATAAACTCAGCTACAGAGTCAAGCCATACAAAAGTGAGGGTTCTGGACTTCAGGAGGGCTGACTTTGGCAAGATGAGAGAGTGCATTAGAAAAGCACTAGCAAACAGGCTAGAAGGAGGTGTGGAGCAACAATGGGGAAATATCAAAACTGCCATCACAGAGGCAACAAGCCTTTGTGTGAAGCAAATAAACAAATCAAAATGAAAGAAAAAGCCACTATGGTTCTTGAAAGAGGTGACGGTGAAGGTTAGGGAGAAAAAGATAGCATTTAGGAAGTATAAGAAAACACAGAAGGAGCAGGACAGAGAACTGTACCAATTAAGGCAGAAGGAAGCTGATAGGGTAATCAGAATAGCAAAGGCACAAACTGAGGAAAAGATAGCTAACTCAGTTAAGGGGGATAAAACCTTTTATAGGTATATCAGGGAGTGTAGAAAGACAAAGGGAGGGATGGTGAGGCTGAATAGAATGGATGGTGGGTGGGCAGAGAGTGACAGTGAAAAAGCAGCGATACTGAATGAATACTTCTGTTCAGTATTCACAAAAGAGGAAGTGGGGGAGGTGCCAAATCCAATTAACAGAAGCACTCTGGAGAGGGGGGGTCGATCCCAGTCCTTTCACAGAAGAAAGGGTTCTGAAAGAACTCCTAAAACTGAAGGTAGATAAAGCAATGGGGCCAGATGGAATTCACCCCAGAATTCTAAAAGAATTAAACAGAGAACTAGTGACACCACTGACTACCCTTTTTAACAAATCATGGGAGGATGGTATGGTACCTGAGGATTGGAAGAAGGCGGATGTGATTCCCCTTCACAAAAGTGGGACCAAGACAGAGGCAGGAAACTACAGACCTGTCAGTTTGACCTCTGTGGTAGGGAAAGTGATGGAATCACTTCTGAAGGAAAGAATTGTTGAGTACCTAGAGGCCAGTGGGGCACGGACCCAAGGCAGCATGGGTTCTAAGGAGAAGGTCATGTCAGATGAATCCAATTGATTTCTTTGACTGCGTGACCAAAGTAATAGACCAGGGAGGGGCAGTGGACATGGCCTACCTAGACTTTAGCAAGGCATTTGACACAGTCCCACACAAAAGATTAATAGTCAAATTAACCAGCCTGGGAGTGGGTCCCAGGGTGATAGCCTGGGTAAAACACTGGCTGAACAACAGGACACAGAAGGTAATTGTAAATGGAGTCCACTCTGAAGAAAGGGGGGTTACTAGTGGGGTACCGCAGGGTTCGGTACTGGGTCCTGTCCTTTTTAATGTCTTTATAAGTGACATTGCAGAGGGACTGGAAGGAAAATTATACCTCTTTGCAGATGACACAAATATCTGCAACAGGGTTGATACACAAGGAGGTGTGGAAAGGATGAGAAGGGACTTGGCAAGGTTGGAGGAATGGTCAGAAGTATGGCAGCTTGGATTCAATGCAAAGAAGTGCAAAGTAATGCACCTGGGAAACAAAAACCCAGGGGAAGATTACACAATGGGGGGGTAGTAACAACAACAAAAATGGAAAGGGACCTCGGGGTAATCATATCAGATGACCTTAAGGTTGGCAAGCAATGTGAGAAGGTGGTAGGGAGGGCTGTGGGGATACTGGGATGTATAGGGAGAGGTATGACCTGCAGAAAACAGGAAGTTATTATCCCCCTGTACAGACAGTTGGTGAGACCCCATCTGGAGTACTGCATCCAGTTCTGGAGACCCCATCTCTGCAAGGACATAGACAGGATGGAGGCAGTTCAGAAGAGGGCAACTAAAATGGTGCAGGGTCTGCAAGAGAAGCCATATGAGGAGAGACTAAAGGAGCTTAGTATGTATACCCTTGAGGAAAGGAGGGAGAGGGAGAGGGAGGACATGATAGAAACATTTAAGTACCTCAGTGGAATCAACAAAGTCCAAGAGGGTAGCATCTTTCAGAAAAAGAGATGTGCAATAACAAGGGGACACAATCTGAAGATAGAGGGGGACGGCTCAGGGCAATGTGAGAAGTATTTTTCACAGAAAGGGTGGTGGATGCATGGAACAGCCTTTCTGAGGAGGTTGTGGGGTCTAAAACTGTGGGAGAATTCAAGAATGCATGGGACAGACATAAGGCAATTTTTGTGGGGGGTAGGACGAAATAGGCTGTTGGTTAAATAGGATCTGCAGCTTATCTTCTAGGTAGGGAAATGGGCAGACTAGGTGGGCCAAGCGGTCCTTATCTGCCGTCAAAGTCTATATTTCTATGTTTCTATGTCACTTTCTTCTGAAAATAACTGTGAATCTTACACACACTGTTATCATTTCACCCAAATATAAACATAGCTACCATTCCAGCACTTGCCTTGTTACACAGTAACATTAAATTGTAAATTGTTGTGTATTGCTTGCATGTGAACACATCATATGGGATTCTGCGCACATGATGCTGTATGGAATGCAGAAATATAAGAAGTCATGTAACCAAAGAGCATGTGTCACATCGTCTTTGCTTTTGATACATGATTTCTGAGCTGCATGATATGCAGTATGTCATGAGTACACAATTCAAATTCAATGTGGACTAGATGTCCACTGGAAGAATGGATTTTGTGGCACGTGTACAGTGTACACACTGCCACATTTGTTTAGTACTACAGGACCAACAAGTACATTGTTTTCACTCTTGCTGAAGCTCATTAGCTGCAGGTAATTGATAACAATTTACTTTTCTTTCTGCAGGGATGTCAGATTGATGCAGAGTGAGTGAAGAAGAACAAGTAGTCAGAGTCCAGATACTCATGCAGAGGCGAGCCGAGTGACACAGAACAGCAACTAGCCAGTGTCTAGAAACTGATAGAAAACACAAGCAGCTTATTTTGGGGTAGGCAGTAGGCATCACATGTCAATTGATGGTACGGCAGGAGCAAATAATTTATTGAAGTAGAAAAACAAAATGCTGTGACCACATAGTTTGAACACGAACTGCAGCAGATTACTGTTTTTAGTATGCTAGCTTTTTCTCCGAAGTGGCTCCCACTCACCTGTTTCAAGTACTCATCTGAGCTGTTGCACTGGTGCAGCTCGCCAGAATCTAATGGTCACTGTAGCTGCATTGTTGAAAAACTGTGGTGTGCCACCAATCTAACTGCTATGCAGTGTTACTTTTTTTATAACAAACTGTTGGAAGACACACTGCATCCTGCTGCGGAAATTTGTGAGCCATGCTTGTAAGTCCAACTAAAGTGCACTTCTGTCCTGCCTGTACTGTACCAGTGGCCTGCACCACAGGCAGTTGTAAAAATATGTGCTTGATGATAACCACCTTGTCTGCTGCAGTGTGCTGTGCCACCTGATGACCACTATACTGTAAGCATTAGGTAGGTCTCCTGCCTAATGCATGCAATACATACATTGATGTCATTGGCTATGAAATTAATTAGTCTATTTTTTTTAATAATTCAGCTTAGACTACTGCAACTTACATTGTCTGCAACATGATGTGTTGTGGTGGTTGCATTATGGCATAAAATATTTACTGGGGAGATCTGAAAGCTTCAACATTCTTTGTTTAAATAATTTAAAATAGAAGTACTTATTTAAATTATTTCGATTAGTCACATGTGACACATGAACTGTGGAACCTGTATAATGGCATAGAATATTTAGTGGTCACTCAGGTTTAAATTTTATGCAATTCTTTTTTAAAATGATTTAAAATAGAATTATTTACTTAAATTAGTCTGATTAGTCACGTGCGAAACATGAAATGTTTGTGATGCCTGCAATGCCTACAGTGTTACACACTGATAACAATGTTCTAATATTTCTTAATTAAACCATTAATTGGTATCCCCCAACCCTCATTAGGGGATCAAATTCAAACTGCTGATTACTGCACATGTTAGTCTATAATATTATTTGCTTGCCAGCAACATGCTTGTGCTACCATTGCTACTAAGTCAGACTTGCAGTGCATTCCTGAAGTAAAACAAGGATGGCACTGCAACACTTAACCATTTGCTATGCACAGTTGCCCACTTTCAGACAAAGTGATCCAAGTCAGTAACTCAATGTTGCTTGTCTCATAGGAATGCAGTGATGCACAGCACAGCACCTTCTTTGTTTATAGTGAGTGACACATAACCCAGAATTATCACAAGTATGACATCAAAGTACCGGTTCATATAATTACAAGTGTAACTGATACTTTATCTGTGGGGGGGGGGGGGGCACTCATGTAATTTGTTCAGTTGGTAAGCTGAGCTTCCACTATATGCACTGCACATGTCATGGACTGTAGTGCTTGCTTAATGACTAGAGCCCTATACTGTCTAATTTGCTGAATTATTACACAGCTAGGTAGCCCAGTCCCAGGCCAGGTCAGCTGAACTGTACAATGACGTACAGGCACCACTGCAGGCAGTGACACAAATTTGAGAGGCAGTTGCAATATATTCCACATCTATAACTGTGATTACACATTTGTTTTGAAGAAACAGCCTGTTACAGAAGCCGAGACCTGCTGCTTTACAGCAGAACAAAAGGGTACAGCATTATATAAGATTTGCTCAATAACATTAAAATGCTTTAAATATGCAGCACATATTGTGCCACACTGCCATCTGTTTACCAGGCAATTGGGTGGCAATGTCAGTGGCACAATCTGTGTGGCCTATTTCAGGGAGTTTAATGTTATTAACTACTTGATGTGTAAAGCTGTACTTACCAGGTGGGTTTCATGGTATTTGTTGCCTGCTGGCTATCCACTGGTTTTCAGTCACTGTCAGTCCTTCCAGTCAATCAGTCAATGTGCATCTGTGTCATCAGCTCCTTCTTACATAACCCATGATGGTTTTCTTCTAGGTCCACAGCCAGTGCTGCATTCTTCATTCATCTCAGCTGCATTGCCTTTATAGGATAGGATGCCATTTAGCTTACAGTCAAATTCTGAAATGGATTGTGTTTTTACATAAGCCCTTCCTATACAGCAACCAGAAATACAGATGTGTGAAAACCAAATAGTTGTGTTACTTTAACAGGAATATTTTGTATCTAGGCATCTGAGAATGTTGATCCTCAAAAGTAACATTGATCCTCCCTTTTGACTTCCAATCTTCTTCCACATGTCCATAGATGCGGTTGACACTTGATTCATGCGAGGAGTCATGGAAGGCATTATGCCTTTATTTGAGTTGTTAGTAGTTATCTATGTGATAAAGACTCTAGCCTTCACTCAATTTTCATGGCTCAGTAACATAGAAATATAGAAACATAGACTTTGATGTCAGATAAGGACCGCTTGGCACACCTAGTCTGCCCATTTCCCTACCTAGAGGATAAGCTGCAGATCCTATTTAACCAACAGCCTATTTCTTCCTACCCCCCACAAAAATTGCCTTATGTCTGTCCCATGCATTCTTGAATTCTCCCACTGTTTTTAGACCCAGAACCTCCTCAGGAAGGCTGTTCCATACATACACCACCCTCTCTGTGAAAAAATACTTCCTCACATTGCCCCTGAGCCACCCCCCCATCTTCAAATTGTGCCCCCTTGTTCTTGAATATCTCTTTTTCTGAAAGATGCAGTAGTACTGTGTTCAAGGCCCTGCTACTGTTTAAATCTATGGGGTTTGTCCTTCACTTTTCTCGCACATGTCCATTGCTGCCACTCCTGGTGGCTTAGTGAAATGAGTCTTTAGTGTCAGCTGAGCCAGCATGGCAGTAATATCTTCATATTGTCTTATTCCATCTGATTGTACTTAACACTGGCCATCAGGCATACATTTGCATTAGACAAATAAAGGATTTTATTTCTTTACCAGGGAGATGCAAATCCTTTTATGACAAGTTAACAATGCAGCAGAGTACTATATTTACATTTTTCAAAAGTATTTCAGTCACTTCTCAGATGCAAGGGCAAGATGATAACAATGACATCATCAACCAATAACTTGACAGTCAATACAATATCAATGCATCAGTTAGTTATGTTGAAGTCAATACAGAACTACTGCAAGGTATGTTAGTGTACAATTGGGGTGGGGTGTCTCTTGACCAAAAGATTAAATATGTATATATATATATATATATATATATATATACACACTTCAGACTATGTTTACCTTCTTTAACAAAGGCAGCTACTAATACACAGTTGGAGTCCAAGTTCACAGTGCCTGAGGATAGTCTAGCTAGGGAAGAGTACATCAGGAAAGGGCCTATACTAGAAATGTTTAGAAAAGTACCCACAAACAATGATAGGCAGCAGGAGAAGATCTTTTAACAAAAGATGGTTTTCTAAATATAACTGGCTAGAATATGACAGTTCATCAGATGCAGCTTTCTGCTTCCCATGTCATGTATTTGGCACTGATACAGCAAAGTATGACACAACATTCTCGGTGGAAGTGTTTAGAGACTGGAAAATAGCTTTAGAGTTTGGGAGAGGTTTTTCTAAACATGGTAATAGCAAACAATATATTGAAAATGTTGAAACATGGCTATTCCATTTGATTACTATGCCACTAGGTGAACAGTTATCTGAACAGAGGTCAAAGCAAGTGGGAGCACATCAATCCACTCCCTACAATTCACTCCCACATCATTAAACTCCTCCAACAATCCACTCCCCATCAACCCACCCCCTTGAATTCATCCCTTAGACTCACCACTTATGCCAGTAATTAATTAAACATTTTTGGCTGCAAGTAGTGAGATAGTACTTGCTTTTCAGCCCTAAAACTAGCACATCCAGCGCATCTAAATAACATGCTACAGGGTATAGTGCATTTTACTACTAATGTCCTGATCCCAAATAACTACTGTTGTACAGTATGTGCAGGGGCTCGGCTATGCTTCTGACATGAACAATCCTGCTGCTAGTGTGCTATCTATGCTGAGCTGCTTCAGCTCTGATGTGACTTGAAGCTTGATGCATCTGGATCCCAAATGAAATAGTCAGATGGCAGACGGGGTCACTACTAAATGCAGGGGCAGATTTATACTGGGTCTGTACAGCAGATCAGCAGTAGTTGGATTTTTGGAGATTTTCACAGGGAAGGAATGGGAAAAGTAAGAGTTTGACAGCCTAAAAGTTACAAAATGATGTAACATACATAGTGGTGTTTTTGGATGCATAGTCCTTGTCTTACTTGATGTCCACCTACCTCCATTATTTCTATACCGACAATGGCAGTATTGACCAAAAGGCTATTGTTGGAAGGCAGAGTCTACCAACTCTATCATATCAGATCAGTTATGATACGGGAGTGAATTTAACAGGAGCGAAACAGACGGGAGTGCATTGTCGCTGGCTCAGATTGTTGGGACTGAATTGTCACAGAGTGAAATGATGGGAGTGAAGTGACATAGACCCAAAGCAAGTACAGCTAAAATCAAAACAGGGAGAACAGATACAATGCTGTCACCAGACTTGTTGACATTACTGCTATGCTGGCTCACTTAAGACTACCATTTAGAGGCCATGATGAGGGTAAAAATACCAAGAACCAGGGTATGTTCAGAGAAATCACAGCTTTACTTGCATGATATGACCCAGTGCTTAGAGACCACCTAGAACGCTACTAAAAATCCAAAGGGCTACCCCAGTTACTTATCAGCTCAAAGTAAGAATGACTTAATCATGTGTGTTGCAAGAGATGTCCATAACACAATACTTCACAAAGTCAAAAAGTCTGTATATTTCACTGTTTGCCTTCATACAACTCCTGATGCTTCTGAACAAGACCAGTTATCTGTAGTTTTACATTACGTTTCTAAAGATGCCACAATTCATGAATCATTAATTCACATTGTTCATGCAGAAACATGTACTGGTGCCACTATTGCAGATTACATTTGTGAAGCATTGAAGCAATGTGACCTTAACATTTCAAATGTGAGGGGGCAATGATATGATGGCTATGAGGCAATGGCTGGGACTTAAAGAGGCATTCAGGGTATTATTAGACAATCTTGTGATAAAGCATATTTTGTTAATTGCTATGCTCATCAGTTCAATTTGGTTGTTGTTGACACTAGCAGCAAAATTGCCCAGAACCATAATTTTTTATGGCATTCTTGAACAGCTGTACACTTTTATTGAAAATTCAACTAAAAGACACAATCTGTTCCTTGCTGTCTAGAAAGAGTTCTTAAAAGACATTGCTTCACAGAGAACACATACTCTGAAACCACTGTCTGGGACGTAGTCTAGCATAATTGATAACTGTTGAGCACTGCTTGCAACAATTGAGTGTGCAATGCAAACCCTTGACAAAATTCAGTAGGATGACTCTTTTGATAGAGAGACTGCTAGCACAGCCATGGTCCTGAGTCGATCCATAGACTTTCAGTTTTAATTCTATTTGATATCATTTAACAAGATTTTTCAGTTACAAATGCAGCCTCAAAATATCTACAGTCTATTGATTTATATATATATATCGATATATATATATATATATATATATATATATATATATATCGCATGAGATGATGGAGGACTGTAAAGCTGAGCTAATGGCATTGATATCAGCTGAAAAGTCTGAGGAAATATGGAGGGCAACTAAGGTACTAGCTTCCAAAAAAGATGTAGAGTATGAGGAACCACGTATTAGAAAAGCATCCAGGAAAATTGACAAAATGTGGTAACATGAATCCAGTACAACTGGTAAAGATAAAGTCTGCTGTGAGTTCTACTTTGCAACATTAGATCTTTGTATACAGGGATTAACTGACAGATTTAGCTCTGAAACACTTCCATTGTTAAAACATGTTATTCGCCTAACAAATCCTTCTCCTGAAAAGCTTGACCACCTCAGACAGCTAATAACTTATTACACAGGAAACATAGATGCACAGTTGGTAGAACAAGAGTATAAGCTACTGATTCATAGACTATCATGAGAAACCCCATCACCAGTTACAGACATATATAGATTTATCTGTAATTCCAATATGCAAAATGTATACTGTCAAATAGAAACTCTCTACAGACTGGTTCTCAATTTCCCTGTAACATCATGTAGTAATGAAATACACTTCTCAGCTTTGAAACTCATTAAAAATCGTTCAAGAACAACAATGGGCAAAGAACATCTTGACCTCATGGTTATTGCTGTGGAAGCAGAGAAAACTCAATTTGTAGAACTTGATAGAATCAAAGAGTATTTCTGGATCTTATCTGATAGAAGGTAACACAGTGGAGCACAGTTCAAAGAAAAAATTATTTTTGGTTTTTTTATCATTAATACTGATTGGAATGGCTGACAGTGGTCCACAAAAGTCTCAGGAACACAGTAGTAACAGCAAGTGTAATACCTGCTATCAGGCTGCAGTACAACTGTACTGAGTTGTTAGGTCCTCGGCATAGGCCAGGGTGTGCACATATTTGTAAGACCTATTGAAAACACTTGCTCAGTTATTGTTGAGAGGTACAGCATATGCTGTCCATGGCATGTACCGCATCTTTTTACTGAGGTGAGTTGCACTGAAAGCCTAATAGATGCCTTTACAACACAAAAAACATCCTCACAAAGTGAGGTAATCTATCAGAACATGAAATGACTGAGTTCAATCTGGCATTCTTATACAGGCCTTTAATAAAGTGTTCGAAAAGTGCAAGAATTGTGCTCCACAGTAGAAAACCACAATATTCAGATGGAGAGTGCAGTTATTAAATCTGTTGTAGTTCAAAATATTGTTTATTTAAAGAGAACTACCCCAAATGTTGTTCCAATATGTCATCTGGAGAATGGACAGCACTGGAAGAAATATGGTTATGGAATGACATAGTAATCAAGAAACCCGATAAAGGGGGTAACATCGTATTGTTTACTTGGGAGGTGTCTTTTGCAGAGGTCTGTAGACAGCTTAGTAATGTCTTTTATACTAAGTTAAACTTAAATCCTACAGAGGATTTTCAGAAACAGTACAACCATTTTTTGAACACTGCATTAGAAAACAGGTGTATAAAACAACATGAACAGTACAACCATTTTTTGAATGCTACATTAAAAAATAAGTGGATAAAACAACATGAAAGAAAGTTTCTAGAGGTTTCACATCCCATTGTGCAAACTTTTATGTACTTTGGAAAATACATAAGAATGTATGCACCCCCAACCCCCAGAACTAGTGCTGTGTGGAACTTGCATATTCTGGCAGAATGAAATTTCATGGAATTTTTTTAAATTCCACCAAAATTCTGGTGAATTTAACAGGCCATGGAATGGTGACCTTCTGCAGCAAAACAAATGGGGAATGAGTTTTCTGCAACATTTCTGCAGAATAGTATTCAGTGGATCTCACTATTTTCCATGGAAATGGTTTCGGAATAATTTTCTCTGAAAAAAATCCTGATCTGTGGAAAAGGTTTCCATGGATTACAACAGAAAGAATTCTGCACAAGAACCAAAGACATTCTGGTAGAAATTCCACTAGCAGAATGTTCATTACAAGCTAATTTCACTCGCAAAATTTCACATTCCATACAGCACTACCCCGAATGCCCCATTGTCTCTGACATAGGTTGTATAACTGAGAAACCTTTGACATTTTTGGATTAGTTTCTGAAAAATACAGCTCACAAATCATCAGCATATATCAGAGACACAATAGATGTCCTAGGGAAGCTTGAAAAAGTTAACTGATCAACAGATAATATTTGGATCAACATTGACATTGAAAGTTTATATACCTCAATTAATCATGGTTTTGCATTACATGCTATTGAACAGATGCTTCTGAAACTTGACTTGACAAATGTTATTGACCTTGATTTTCTGCTTTTGGGCCTGGAATTTGTTCTCAAAAATAATTGTTTTATTTTTGATAATAAATATTATCAACAAAGTGGAATTCCTATGGGAACAGCATTAGAATGGTCCTATGTGAATGTTGTACTTGCATGAGGTAGAACAGGAATTTATATTATCAGATCGCAACCCTCATAAATTGTCTATATCTAAATAGTACCATTATATAGATGATATCATTTGCATATGGACAGGAGATGAATCTGATGTATTTTCCTTTGCAGAATGGCTTAATGATAACACATGGGGACTTAAATTCACCTTTGATTTTTTCAGAAGTCTATATAGTCTTTGGATTTAGTTTTAATTGGATATGACGATGGGCATATACAAACCCATAGGTTTCAAAAATCAAATGCTGGAAATGCATTATTAATGGAAAGCAGTTCACATCCTAAAACAATAATTTAAATTATTCCATTCAGTCAGTTTCTTAGACTAAAACACAACTGGTCAGATACAGAAAAATATAAAGAGGAAGCTAGAGATTTGATGTTGTTGTTTCAAATGTGAAGGTACAAACTAAATAGGGTAATGCAGGCCTATGATAAAGCAAAAAAAATTGAGAGAGGTGAATTGTTAAAATCAAAACCTAAAAACATAGAAAAAGAAAATTCCAGCATTTTTGTTACAGTGTTTACAAAGATTTTGCGTCAAATTTCTAACATAATCTGTTCTAATTGGAAAATTATCTGTACTGACCCAGTGTTGAAAAATAATATCAGGAATAAACCTGTTATTGCATGTAGTAGATCTGCCAATCTAGGTAATTTAGTGACAAGCAGCCACTTTGTGGAGAATACCTATGTTAGCAATAGAACAGTGGGATTCTTTATATGCGGCTGCTGCAATGCCTGTAAATATGCAGTCAGAAGTAAAGAATTGAAATTCCGGCATTCAGAGAAAAAAATTATAATTAAAAGATTTCTTAATTGTAAAAGTACCTACACATTATATACAATTTGGTATTCATGTCATATATATTACATAGGAAAAACTACACGGGTGGTCAGAACTTGTAGTTTTGAACACTTGAGATCAGTACACTGTAAAAGATGCAGTAGTGTGGTTGGGTTACACTTTAAAACAGTCCACAGGGGAGACATAAGCAGCTTCAGATTTGTTGCTTTTGATGGGGTTGCCCCATTACATTTAGGTGTCAACAGAGCAAAATTATTAGATAGATTGGAATTGAGATGGATATTTTTTCTGGATATTCTAACACCAAATGGGTTAAATGATGAACTAAATATAAATGTTTACCTATAAGCAACTGCTCTATAGGTAATTGGGGTAAATTATATACTGAATTGAAATGTCTGTTTGTAAAAATATAATGAATTGAATTTGGATGTTTGCCTGTAACTAAATGCTGATATCAAGTATGATGTAAATATGTGTATGCATATAGTATAAAGCTGTAGTCAGATTACATTTTAATTTTATTTTTCTAATAAAATTCCAATAACTGATTTAACATAATCTACTGCTTTGTTTATAAATCGAAATTATAACCAGTTTATATGGCAATTTTGATTCTAAAAACGTGCTGCTAAAAGGCCATTCTGTGTCAGTTTTAATACCATAATTTTGACAGACCAGTGGTGTTCCTCAAATCCTGAGGTGTTTAATTAAGGAGTCTTTTTTTTACCTGCCTAATTAAAATACTAGTATTTAAACCAGCCCATATTTGATTCCATCTTCCCTAATGAAGTGAGTATTCTAAGAAAAAGCTGGGTCATTCAGTCCACCTCCTCAGTGCTTTATTTTTTTTTTTCTTCGAGCCAGTTATGGGACAGTGATTTAGCAAGAAACTATCAGCAACAAACCACAAGCAATAAGTTGTATATGAGAGTAAGCAGAACTGTATGTCCTTGGTACTACTGCTGCTAACTAAGAGTATTTGAGTAAATTAATTCAACTGCAATTCCCTGTGTGTAGTGCTTTTCTCTTTGAAAGTTATGATGGTCACAGCATGAATTTAGTGCCACCTATTCAGGAGTGCTTCCGAGAATCATTTTGACTGTTTGGCATACTGAACCATTGTCAGTATTGGGATTTCTCCTTTGTTCCTTGTCTGTGACTAGAACCCATAACCTTCCAATCTTCTGATTTCAGAGATGAATGTATGCAACCTGCTGAGTCTCTGACATTACATATTGCTGGCACACCTATTCCTGCATCCATCATGGCCTCTTTTTGACACAGCTGTATTCTGTTTCTGTGTGTCCATAGATTAAAATAAAATCTGAGGATATGATGTGAGCAATTGAGTGCAGAGACTAAGTTCCATTACAGAACCAGCACTGCTTGCTTGTGTACATTTTTGTAAATGCCTGCCACAGTGATTGCAACAGATGATGTCACTAGTTGAAGCACCTTAAATGGTATAATAAGGGACAACATGCATAGCTGGTTTTCAGTGAGAAAGGAAACAACAAAAAGCTGTGCAGTGAAAGAGAACAGTGTGTAAGCAAAATTGATTAGGGATGATTCTATGTTTCCCTTTTTCTATAA
Source organism: Neoceratodus forsteri (assembly GCA_016271365.2). Classification (NCBI taxonomy): domain Eukaryota; kingdom Metazoa; phylum Chordata; order Ceratodontiformes; family Ceratodontidae; genus Neoceratodus; species Neoceratodus forsteri. Next base: position 484,156,905 of record CM057459.1, on the reverse strand, counting down.
CATCTAAAGAAAGTGTTGCTAGATCCTTTGTCTCTGTTTCTGTCTCTGTTCTCTCTCTCTCTTCTATGTGAACTTGTACTTTGTGCAAATTCAAAATTCAGTGCATTTAAAATGACAGAACTGTTCACATATAGCAATATGGGGTAAAATCCAACTCCAATCACTGCTCTGCAGACACTGATCTTGAACCATGTGCTCAAATTCTTATACTGTCTGCAGTATGCCTTCCAGAGTTGGAAACTAATTGTAGCTTCATACCAATATGAACTTGAGTTTTGCTTCTCAGAATAACATTGAAATGCTGGGAAATTGGCATGCCTGCTTCAAAAACAATTCTTCTACAACATGTGTCACTAAAATTATTAACTCCAGTAGATATCCCACCTGTAATAGCTACTGCTTGGAAGATTGATGATCATATGTGAGTCCCAGGGCCCCACCCTCAGACCAGAAACACACTGAGGGCTTTGTGAAGGGTAGACACTAAATTCTCAAGGATGAACAGCACGGGTATCCCAGTAATCAAACACACCATCTGTTGGGCAATTAACTAGCAGCATTGTCATCAGTTATGAAAGCAAGTTCTCACCCCCTTAATACTGGAAGAAGGGTGCAGCTATAATGATCCACAACTGTTATGGTGAAGGACATGGGATCAATAGGAATAAAGAGGAGGAAAACCATAGTAATGAAAGCTGACCAAATATGTTTAGTGATGTAGAGAGCTCTTAGTCTCTCTTGAGTTTACAAGTTCTCAAGAAAAAGGGACTAAGAAGCACTATTGATGTTACCAAATTTTCATCAGTGTACCTCTCCAGGACATTTGCCTTTTACATGAGAATATGTCAAGTCAAAGTCAAAAAGAGTTTGTTTGATCGGCAACAATCCTTTACAAAATGCACAAACATACAACAATTAAAAAAAATCTCATTAAAATATACACATCAAATCAACTGGATTGACATTTACAATTTCTTTGTAATAAAATGTCATAAAATATGAATAGATCCATTTCCTATACTCAATATAAAATTTCTCATTCCTAAAATTATTTCCACAGTCGTCAATTTTCTTTCTATTCCTTAAAATATTTACAAATGTATTGCTGATAAATATCCTACAAGTTTGTTTAATATATCAACATCAACAGTAGCAAAGTGATAACTTAGCATGAGATTGGGAGGAAGGCCAAGACTTGTCAAGATTTCTCCAAGCCATTTCTTTCTAGCCTTTACATGCATAGGGCACAGTGTAATTACATGATTTAAGTTATCTTCTACTCCATTCCCACAAACACAAAGGGGGTCCATTACCCCTTTCCTCTTTTGTCTAAAATATATATATATATAATATATATATATATATATATATATATATATATATTTATTTATATATTTAGTTGCATAAAGCTCTAGTCGAAAACTCATGATTAATCACCTACTTTGAGGGTTTTAAATTGTAAGCACATATGGTTCTAATAGATTTACTACTTTAATTTCTTGATACCATCTGTAAAATTTCAGATTTTGGATTCTTCTTAGATCTTCTGCAATTGTCAAATCCCTAACCCTCATTTTACTATTGAGGAAATGTCTTCTTTTGGTCTCATGTAAATTTCATATTTAAGGTGACCCAGTCTCATTGGGTAAAGTTCTTTTTGAATCAGTTTAATATTTGGGGAAATAAAGCCCAAATTTGCACAAGTAATTTCTTCTTCCAGACATCATCTAGGCATTCTGGTCTCTGGGAGATGAAAACATCAAAGCATAAACAATATTCATTTTTCTACTACCATAGTTTCTAGAGTAAATTGTCCAAGTTCCATCCTGAGAACTTCTGCATAAACTGATTGTGGTACCATTAGAATATAATGATATCATTTCTTAATGATGCACTCAAGATCTTTTAAATTTGAATCGCCCCTTATTTCTGAAGTGTACAAACTACTAGCCTTCAATTTAGCATCAAGAATCCTAAAAATTCCCTTAACTGTACCTTTGCCCAGTTTGGAATTAAACAGCCTTAAAGCATTAGATGCCACTTTCGTTTTAGACTGTGTAAGCAAATTGTGACTCTTCCATGAGTTTTTTACACAAAACATAATCCTAAATAATTGTAATGTTTATCGATTACAGTTCTTTCATGATTTACAACTGCTTTAGGCATTAGTTTTGATTTATTACCAAATATTACTACCTTAGATTTTTCTGTATTTATGTTCGAGCCATCAGCACTGCACATTTCTACAAGGCTATCCAGCTTCCTTTAAAGTCCCAGAAAAGATGTAGAAATCAAAACCAAATCATCCTCATATGCCAAGAGCGAAAATCTATTATTTCCAATTTTTGGTGAATGATATTCAGAATTATCAAGATTCTTCAAAATAGGATTAATGTATAAATTGAATAAAGTTGTGGCCAGTATGCATCCCTGAAGAAACCCTAGGTTTGTATTAATTTTTGCTGTTTTCAGTCCCTGTTGTTTACATTGCATCTGGGTCCAAGTGTCCTTATGCAGTCTAATAACAATGTCCAGAAGTGTATAATCAAGACCCAACTTCTGCCATTTTTCCCATAGAAGTGCCCTACTTATAATATTAAATGCTGCTGATAGATCCACGAAACAACAAAATAACTCACTTTTTTAATTGTAACATATTTCCATATCAAATGTTTTAAAACATAACAATGCTGAACCGCAGGGCCAGGATATTCAGATTGCACCAGGCAGTGGTGCAAGCCTGGGTGCAGTATAACTGGGATGCGCCGGGGCCAGGGACAGGGCCAAGGCCAGGTGATATTCAATAGTGATGCGCCATGATGCAGCAGCACTGAACATGGCACAGACAGTGCACTCATTGCACATGGTGCAGTGGCACTGTGATGGTACAAGTCACAGATAGGGAACACAGGGATGCGCCAGCACAAACACAGTTGTGCTGGCTGCATCACCCACGATATTCAGCAGAGGGCATGCAAATGGGGCCATAAAATATGCAAGGCACAAATGGGGCCATTTGCATGTCATTGTGGCCCCATTTGCATGCCTTGCACAGGGCAGCCTGGCAAATTGCGCTTGGCGCCCTGCACAGAGTGACATGTGTAGTGGGGATCCCAGGGCATCCCCCACCTCTAGTCGCGATCATGGTCAAATGCCATATATCATTTCTCCGGTAGTCTAGTGGTACCCTCCTCCCTCCCATGTCCCTGATCACTGTAAAATACTGTCGAATTAATCCTTGGTAGTCTAATGGTACCTTCCCTGCCCATTGCTGCAGTCGCAGTACAGCTCCACATATAATTTCCCTTGAGATCCAGTGGCAACCCCACCTCCCACCCACACAGAACCCCTTGCCCACTCCTCCCCTCCATCATCGGTGGGCAGCTGTAACCCACCCACATACCATGCGGCCACCCACCGAATGACAGGTACAGTATGGGCTGCAAGCCCATTGGTCCACACTGTGGAACAATGGGCTTGCAAAACATGCTTACTAGAGAGTCCCAAATATGTGAATGAAGTCAATCCTTTCATCTTTTATAATATTTTTTATCCTTAAGTTTCCTAAAATAATGTATTTTATGGTTAATTACTGGGAGACACTGCAAGAGATCTTTATACAGAGCTCTTGTATATTTTCTATCTGGGACTCAGGCATTAAAGTCTCCTACTATCAAAATTGTGCTAACCTCTTCTTCCTCTATAAAATTTTCCAAAGTTTCTTTGGTGTTTATTCACACTTCCTCTGATTTTTAATTTTTTGGAGGTACAGTATATATTCATTGATTATAAATAATTTGATTTTGAGTTTTCCATCTTTAATGGGAGTACATAATTACTAAGGCATTTAATTTTAGTTATTCTAAAGTTTAAGGAGGAACTTCATGGAAGTAATAAGTCCAGCTTTCAATCTGCGCCTCTTTTTTTCTTTTACTGCAGGAACCCCATACACAGTAAATCCTGGAAACAAGCATGTTTCAAAGTGATTGCTCCAGGACTCTTGTAAACACAATGCATCAAAGGTCCCAAGAAAATCCTTGGTTTCCTTGTCAGCCAGTTCATATTTTATACCCTCTATGTTCCAAGATAATGTGTTTAGGTCCATGACATTCTCCCTGTAATTAAGTTCCTGTCATGCTGTATTCAGTTCCTGAGTCTGTATAACTGGACTTCTTTCTTTCTTTTGGCCATTGTTCATTGTTTGTCCCTTAGATACTTTAGATATCAAAACATTATTTATGCCTTCATTGCAATGTTTTTCACTATTTTCCTTTCCTGTTCTATTTGTAGTTGCTGTAAAAACTTTTGGAGTTGTTATAAAAATGCCAAATTTATTCAGTAATGTAGCTCTTTCAAGAATTGTATCCACCATGAGAGCATTTTTTTAATATGATATCTATTTGTGTTATTACTGATATTTCATCATGGATTCTTATATTATCAATTGCATAAGTTGAGATTTCAATATTAAGAGAGCATATTACAAATGCAATAATTTATTTCCCGATTTTCCCCTTAGACCTTTCTCCTAGTGTATTACATCCAAAAATCGAGATAACTTTAGTCTCCCATTCTGAATATTGATTCTTTTCATATTCTGCTATAATTTAAGACTCTGTATTTCCTTGTCTTGGTCCCTTTTATTCTGCTGTGCTTTATACTGTACTTTCAGTTTTCCTCTGATATTCTATCGGGAATAATGAGTACCCTCTGTGGTTGGCATACAGTATATTAAAGCCTTTTGGTCTAAGTACCTCTGCCTGTGCCCATATCCTCGCCATCAGAATCCAAGACTGAGAGTATATTAAAATACAATCTTGAATAGTAGGGTTGGGAAGTCTCATATTATACATTTCCTTCTCCTGGTGATTTATATTTAGTAGTTCTCAAATATGTTTATCCAAGTCTTCTGGTGTCTTTTTTACCAGTATCACAACCCCATACATTTCCACAAGAAATTCTGTTTCATATTCCTCTCTTTCATTAAAAAGACTGAAGGAGGTATATTTAAGCAATAAGCCACAAGGGGGTGTGGGTTATCGGGGGATTTACCATGGCTGGCATGGTTTGCCATGAGGTGCAGCTGAGTGGGTAAATCCTCGCAAGCTGTGGCAAATTCCCTGATAACCCAGATCCCCTGAGTGATTTATTGTGATTAAACCATAAGGATTAAAAAAACATTGAAAAAGCATTTTTTAAAAACTAAAAATAAAATGTTTTATGTTGGTTTTAAGGTGAGGTATCATTTCTCTCTCTAGTAAATAGTCAGAGCAGGCAGTCTGTGTGATGTGTGCGAGATCGCTAATGCTAACAGCTGCCACGTATGAGCTGCTGCTTTGGGTTACAAGCTTCTGGTGAGGAAGAAAAAAAAATAGCTTCCTGAAGCGGGGAATTTCTTTCTTTTTTTTTGCCTCGCTGCTACAGTCACTGTGTTGTCTGTGTGAATTCGACATTGCTTTGCCTTGATGTATGGAGCTGTGGTTTCGTGATCTCCGCTTACCTGGGAAACAAGATGGCGGTCGGAGTTCGGTGATTTTGGGGTCGGATTTTTTTTTAAACATGCGGCTGGCTGGCACCTTTTGTGGTGATTATTGGATTTACAACACAGGTAAGGTGCCAGCCTGCTACTTTGATTGGTTGTTGTGCGAGGTCCATGGTGTAATCATGCTTATTCCCCTTAATATTATTACCAATTGTCCCTCTTAATTCTTCAAAATTTCCTTCTGGAATTACAACATTTGAGGTCCCTGCCTTCCTCACGACCCATTCTCTAGTTACAATTTCATTATTAGCTACAGCTCTCTCAGTATCAAGATCTTTTCCTATGAAAATGTCATAGTTTAAGTTCTTAATTTCTTTTTTCCCTTCGTTTACTGGATCCTTATGCATAGTCTTGCCCACTTCCATCAAAGCAGAGTGTATTCTTTCCCCATTTCAATTTCTCCTTCCTCTTTGCTTTCCTTAATGTCACTTTTGCAATTATTTGAATGTTTGTCTTTATCTCTATTTTGTTTTGTTTTTCATATTTTTGTTATTATTATGATTACTTTTGCTTTCATTTTTCCTTTCTTTCTTCTTTCATTTGCCTTGGGCTTTTCTCTTAACAGGGCACCATCTGGAAAGGGAGAGGTAGACTGTTCTTTGACAAAAGGTGGGGGTAAATTCACCTGTATTCTATGATTCATCCCTTGCCACTGAACTCCCTGCGTTACTGTGATCTCCATGCTTGAGTTAAGCTCATTACTTTCCCTTGAATTTCCTATCTGTTCCAGCAAAATCCTACTCTTAAATACATTGACTTTCAGGGAAGAGATCTCTTCCTTAAGGGCTGCAATATTTTCCAGAATTAATACATTTGCATAATATGGATTTTTAATCATCTCCAGCATCTGCCTAGACAAAACAGAGCTGGATATAAAATCTCCTTCATTCGTGAAGCATTTCTTATTATACTGTATTGAATGCATGCTCTGATTTTGATTGATATCTGATTTTATATATCTCAGGTTTTCTGTGCTAAATCGCACTCCTATTTGATGGTTTCTAGAATATTGTTCTTTCTGCTGCATTTCTAATTTCTTCAAGCTATCTATAGTATTACTCAGTTCTTGTATAACTGAGACCAGTTTATCACCTCTACTTCTTTCCAAACTTTTCCAGTCCTTCTTCCCTCTATGAGTAAGGGGGGGGGAGGAATATAAGAGTTATTCATTGTTTGATTGGGTATAGATTCTCCAAAGTGGAGTATTTTGGGGAAAAACTCGTCATGGGAATCTAAATCTAAATTATCTTCCTCAGATGTTTGAAGTTCTGGAGTTTCCCAGCCATGTGTAAGTAAGGAAATATCCCCATCTTGTGCTTCATGAGTTGCACTATTATTCCCCTTTGTGGCGGTTTCTTGAGATGTCAGATTAATTATGTCCCCGTCTTTAAGTTTTTTTGGATCAGACTTAAGATTAGATAAGTTTATGGGGGCATCTACATGTTCAGGGGGGAAAAGTAGTTATTTTAAATTGTTTGCTTTTTTTTCTCTTGAGGCACTTTAACTGATATATTTTCCCCTTCTGTTACAGTTTTCTGCATTCTTTCAGGTGTCTTCCCCTTCCCTACTACTAGTTCCTCTAGTGTACTTAAGTTCAAGGAGCTATTTTTACCACTTCTTGCTGAAACCATTACATAGTAATCTTGGTTCTAGTTATTCCAGTATACCTCTATATTGAACTTTATGCAATGCAAAGTTTTTAAATTCCAAATATAAACAGTCAAAAATGAATTCGGAAATTTCAAAATGCTGTGCATATATACAGGTATCCTGGCTAAGGTATATCTAGCAACAGCATTAACTACATCAGCAATTAGAAGGTAAATACAATATATTCCAAGAGAAAGTCAAAATACAAAATACAAAATTCACCACCAGTCCTTTGTGAGTACCGCAATATGGATTTGTCTGAAAATAAAAATGCAATGTCCTTATAGCCTTTCCCTTCCGTTTCTTTCAAGGGCTCAGACTCAGGTTTCAGAAGACACAACTTTGTTTTTGCTGAAATCAATTTTTTAGCTTCACAGCAAGTAGATATAAAACAACTTTGAATAAATAAGGCCTTCTCCTTTGCTTCTCTTTGCTTCCCTTTGCTTCTTTGAGCTGATTCCTGTGCATCATATTTGCACCGTACCACATGTAAGCAGCCTTGTACCACTCCAATTGTCTGATAACAATGCTTGACTTCTTAGTCCAGGGTGTGCCTTATAGGCTGCCTTCTGTCCCTGGAGGGGAGACGTACACTTCCGAGCTGCTGAAATTTGTCCTCATTCCTGGAGTAACCTGTTGTGATGGAGGAGATGAGGCCTGCTCCTTTCTGGTCCTGGGATCAAGCCAGCAGCTAGCTATGTTTCTATGTTTCTATGTAGCTCTGCTGCCTGCTGCCAATCTTTAGTCTCTAAGAGCAGGCAGATTGACCCTCTACTGTTTGTCATGGCCCTTTAATCCACGGAGCAGCTCCTTGACACAGATTCAGCTCCCAAAACCCAGGAGGCTTGTTGAATTGTTGCCTTTCCTGTGAAGGACTTTGTGGGTTCACTGGTCTTGGAGCTGCCCTCACCCACCTGTGGTATCACAGCAAACTGGCTACCATATGGGAATATGAATAATTGTTCCTCTTCAATATAAAAAGCCTTCCCAGTAGGAACTGCACATTAGCCCCATTTTAATTGTTAAAATGAAAGTTATCATTTGCATCCACATATGGCAACCTAACATTTACAAAGTTACTGAAGGTCTACAGAAGTTACAAATGCATTCTGAGTCAGAAAGGAGAGGGCCTTGCTGGTGCAGCTATCTGCTCATTTATACCCAAGTATGTCCTCATCAGCTATAGCAAAGGAGCTATACAAACAATGCTGACCCATCATATAGACATACAGCTTGTTTCTAATTATAATGAAAACTCATTAAAAGCTATGTTACATTGCAGCAATAAAAACTGTTCAACATGAAAAAGAAGTAGAGTGTTACAAGATAATATTTACCTCTTTTGGCATACCAGAACAATTGGCTTCAGGTGATAGACTCTGAATATACAGTACTTCATAAGGCTCATAAAGAAAAACCTTTTTTCCTTACCCAAATTTCATCAAATAGAAATGAAAGCTATCTGTTTATGTTTTAAGACATCTCTTCAATGTAGATGGAGTCAGACTTCAAACAAAACATTATGAGTTTTCACATCATGATCATGATGAGTAGACCCCCTCCCTGAATTCAAAGGGCAAGACTTGTCCAGCTGAACTAATGCCTGATCACAGAATGTGTGCCACAAATAATATGCTGCATGCTGACATCCAAGTCAATGTTGGTCAAAATCATACTGATTTGTTAACTGCTTACACAACAACTGTGTTTATATGCAACGTCACATTTCAACTTCAGGTTGTTTAAGATTAGTAACTCAATTGTGTTTTTTTTTCTGTATTAGACTATGTGGACCACATTTTTTGTACAATCACTAAGACAGTCCTGTCAAACTATAATGTCTTATTGAATGTCTACTTTACATTTGAACTTAATGCCAACAAACAAACACATCATTGTGCACTGTTGAGACTGACAAACTGCTTAAATCTTGATGGTTGCTCCACCAAGGAACTTCACCACTGTATTTGTAATGTGGCTGTTGTCATCACACATCACTTGTAGACTGAAGGAAAGAACACTCTTGCAAATCAACAAATGCATCCCCCTTCTTCCCAGGTGATACTCTGATAGTGATGTGGGTGCATTCCACAGTACCCACCATGCCTGGGAAGTGAGAACTCTGTTAGAATGCTTGAATTGTTGGTGATCTCTGCTCCTGCAATATGGGGAACGTGACTAAGTGACCACATCTCCTAGTCAGAGCATTTAGGAACTAGATCAATAAGCAGAATCTTGCTGACTATGATATCCCTGTAGTGTCAAGACATGTTTTTTGGAACATGCCAGTGGACAGAAAGCACAGTGCTGCTATGACCTTCAGTTACACTGAAATCCCTTGACTTCATGCTGTGCTGCTCTGGAAGTATTCCTGGAGTATGGCACACAGTACTTGGATGGTGTTGTGGCCCAATCTATACCAATCTACTATCTGCAGGTCAGACAGATCCAGGATAGTGTGCAATACCCTGTGGACCCTGCAGGAAGCATATATCCATGGGATTTGCCTGTGCAGTCAATATAGTGCTGGGACTCCTCTGCATCACTCATCAGCTCATATTGATTTGGGCCATGGTGTTGGTTTCGTAGTCCTCAGGCCTGGTTGCCATTTATACGCACCTGCAGGTGTTCCTGCTCACCTATGTCAGTATGCAACTGGAACAGATTAGCTTCCACTTAGCATTATGATTGCACTCATTATTCTGTAATTTCTGCTCTCTGTTTGCAATTACTGCCTATGCAAGATGTCCACATCCAAGCCCCTTATTAGCATGTTGTTTGCATTGGTGCAATTTTTGCTCATTATTGCATTTGTGGGTGCTCTGCCAGCACTTCAGATATGGACTCTGCTTAGCTATCTGCCTGTTTCCCACTCACCATCCCTATCTGTGAGTCTCAGTTCATTTCTGAGACTCACAAGTCCTTTGAATATCCATCTTCTATGACTGAGACTTACACTTTGCCAAGCACTGAGTTAAGGCACACTGGTCTGTAATGACTTGGGTCTGGGCTTGCCCCCTTCTTGAATAGGGAATGACATTGTCAGTTTTCCAGTCCTCTAGTACTATCACTGTCTGGAAGGAAGTCTGAACTATATTAGTAAGGGGCCCTGCCAGAATATCTTTTAACTTTCTTATTTCCCATGAGTGGCTATCACTGGGGCTTTGCATAATAAATGAGCAATCTAATGCACTAAAATCTCTTGAAAGTAAATAAATAACACAAATAAATATAGAATATTGCATGTGGAAGTGTGTGTAATGAGGATTTTATGCACACCCGAGGTGTGCAATGCCTCATAAACCTGAGAGTGAATTATTTTTATAATAACTGGTTCCTTTCATTTTTTTGTCAGACAGGTACTTGTTGAACAGCCTTTTTTTTTCTCCTGCTGCTGTATGAATTTTTGTCTTTCTAGATCACTAGGTTGCTGAAATGGTGATGAATGTGCCATTTTTTAGGTGGATAGACAGACGTTAGTAGGCTGCTAGTTATTTTTCATTTCTGTGAGAAATATGTTTTTCTTCAGCTGCACATAAGTTAGATTCCCACTCAACGGTTTCAGTGAGGTTAGCACAATCAAGTCGACAGTGCACTGAAAACACAAGGAGCCAGTAGTGCTAGCATAAGAGTGATTTTATCATTTTTGCAAAAGGTGCTTAATCAAACTCCATTATACACAGGTGATTATACATATATATGTATAATCAAACTCCATTATACACTGGTGATTATACAAGGCCGTGTATAATGGAGTTTGACAGCTTCTGCCCACAGTTGATAATCATCACTAACCAGTTATTATTAATAAATAATAAATGGAATAATCACAGAGAGTGCAGATAAAGAGGGTGTTGTTATGCAAGATTATGATAAACACAGAGTGGGATTGTGGAGACAATTACATAATGGAGAAAACTATGAAAAACATAGATAAAATCCACAGACAGACATAACAAAGGCCACTGACAAAATGCTACATAGCATAGTTAAAATGCACTTTCAAATGGGAAAGAACAGTGATGATTAATACAAATCTGGTAATTCCAGTATTTTATTGTTCATCCAAATATACATAAAGATATAGTAAATCCTCTGATAAGGCTAATAATTTGGGGAATAGGATCTTTTTCAGAACATTTGTCAAGCTACAATGGTATTCATATAGACATCCTAGTAGCACAAATAAAAAATGTATGTAAGAGACATTGTGACTGTAGTGTCATGAGATCTGTGACATTTAGGAACATGCATTGCACACCACTGTATATTTAAACAAATGTAGCAGTCATTTGCAAGGAATAATGATGAAACTGTAGAAATAGAACATAGAGATACAATATAATCAGGGAAAAGACATTCAAATGGTGGATAATCTCTCCAGGCCATATGCACTGAACCTGAATGCTCTGGATTAATCAGGAGGAGTATGTGTATAGCATTATTGCTTAGAAGCTTGTATCTGACTCAAAATCGAAAACTGTCAGGAAAATGACTGGTGAAGGTAACTCTCTCTGAATGCTGAAAAGTATATTACAAAAAGTCAGGCCAAAGAAATGCAAGAAGTTGCATGTAATTATTGGAGCATCCTGTGCATTACTCTTTCTCAGAGGCTGATGGATGTATTCTAATGGTAGTCAGGTTGGTATTAACAGAATGGTTATGCAATGATTTTCTAAAGCAAATTCCTCAGGGGCACTTTGCAACTGTGTGGTGAAAGAAGAATGCCCAAAATGCAGTGTATTAGCCACTTGTAAATAAAGACATTGATAGACTTAAATCTGAATATGGTACATATTAAGCCAACTAGAAAAAACAATGTGAAAGAACCTTTCATTCTCAGGGAAGTACCGGAATGCTCTTGGCAAGTACTCTTATCATATTTACAGTATTCATATGGCATGAAAATAGTTTCCTGATGGTTGTAAACTATTACACAAGATATTTTGAAGCTGTTCAGCTGCAATCAACAACAGCGCATATTGTTACTGGTCATCACAAAGAAATACTGGCTTGTCATGGAATGTATGTGAAACTGATGTGGGATAATGGACAGCAGCATGCAGTGGAGGGGTTCAAGGATTTCATCAATGCTTGGGGTATTAAGCATACCACAGTTAGTCCATACTGTCCTCAGTCAAACGGATTAATTGAAAAGTATGTTGGCATCTCAAAGAACATTTTTGACTAAGGGTTTGAGCCACACAAGAAAATTCTCCATTTCTGTGCCTTTGGCACAAATGTTTTGTGGCTTGGGCCCTAAATTCAAAACCTTTGGGCAAAATAAATATTTTAGGTTCCTGCACTACAGGCAAACACTAGTTGGTGGAAAATTCTCACCCATTCAGTTACTGATGAACTGATGACGTCAGTCGACTGTTCCAGTTTACCCAGCTAAACTGGAAATTCCAATTGTACCATAACACATCATGCAATCAGACAAGCAGATGTCAAACTGCACAGCAGAAATCTTTTCAGTAAAGGAGCCAAACCCCTTTGAGAATGGTAACTGGAACAGGCCTTAAGGTATACCATAGAACAACTGGTAAACAGTAAAACCCTGCATTAATCAACTGAGAAGTGAAGACTCAGTGATCCTACAACCTTCACAATGAACCTGGTAAACTCATCAAGCATAAATGATATCATAGACCATGCAAAGGTAAGATCCCTTCTGATATAACACTGAACAGTGTTCTGTCTGAGGTGGTACTGGGTCACTATAGTGCTGCTGAAACAGTACAGGAATTACTACACTGCAGAAAGCACTACACTTTGTACAGTGACAGGGGTTTTCAGCAAATGGTACTAACCACTGCCTCTGTCATCTAACGCTCCGAGGGGGGAGTGTCAAGTTGGCTGCCAGTACAGTGCCTGGTTGAGACACTCCCATGGTGGAGTTCCTAGGGCACCAGCACCAGGCACAGTAGGGGACCTGGAGCAGTGGTTCCATCCCCCTAGGTCCCATAGTGTTGCAGCTTTTATTTTACTTTAAAAAAATGAATTTTCCCCCTCCAGTGTTTCACCCCACCCCTGAAGTCCACACCCCTTCGGAGTTAATTATATTTAGTCCAGGGGTGCGAGTGATGAGGAAAAAAAAACAGATAGTGTTATTTGTTTAAATGGTGTGAGCTGTTTCTGCTGCGGTCGGTGTTTTTCCCAGACCTTATTTCAGCATACACCATTTTGCCTGTGACACTTTGTTTTGTGTGGTTTCGTCCATGACATTATGATCCAATGCTGCTGAGGCTGTGCAGCCAGTTGTGGATTCCAGCTGTCCTGCACCATGTGGAGGAGAAAAGCACACCTGGGGATCATGTCAATTCAATCATCTTTGATAACCACACTGAAACAATTGCTGCTGAAAATATGGACATGCCAATAGAAGGCAATACTGGCGCTACATAATGATACACGACTTATCTGATACTGTATTTCTGATGGTAGAAGATGAAAAATGTTCCAGAGCTGGAAGAATGTTGAAACCCCAAATCTGGGATGATTATGTTCTTCTGTACTTGCTTTTGCATATCATAAGTGTCAAGTTGTATGTTTCTAGTAGGTTATAAATTAAGTTCAACTGTTTCTTTTTAAAAGAAGGGTAATGTATCATATGTGTTGAGGTTACACAGTCACTTTAAATGTTATTAACCAGTGGCCTCTAAGGTTAGTTTATAGGGAGTAGCTGCTTAAATAAATGTATACAGCACTTTCCACTGATAGATGTAAAGCTGTGTACTGTATGCAGTGAAATATACCAGGATCAAGCATGTGGTGTGAAATTTCACAGATGACTATGTGACAAATTAGAGTAATTGTCATTTGATTACATTAAGTTCCATTGGTATCCTGCAAAATATAGCAACAAAAACTGGGATAGAAGCACTTGATCCTGGTGACAACTCTCTATGTGTAACAGGAAGTACTCTGTTAGAAGTGTATGTGTGCTTGTTGAGTTGAGAGGTTGATAGCAAGAGATAAAGCTGTGTGCAATCATTAACCAAACTGCTGTTCATGAACAACTTGGAGTTCCTGAGTTTACGTTTAATCCTAGAGTGAATATCACTAGGCCTCCTCTGCTATTTACTTGTGTCACAACACTTTCTGCCTTATTTTACATTATTACCTCTCTTTCTGACAAGATTTTAGGCACCAGCAAATGTAGCTTGCAAGTGCCTACTGTGGTGATGCATGTTCTTTTCTGCATTTGGTCAAGTTTAAAGTTATAGTCACTTTGAGTGATTCATCTACATAATGTCATTGCTGATATTATTGATGGGTATTATAGGGATTGGCACAGAGTTTCAGATCTACACAAGCCTAGGTTCAGTTCCTAGTAAATCATGTTTTCTTTCTCATAGCAATTTATGTTGTATGAGCAAACTTGTTAGATGTCATTGCTGATGTCAGTGATAGGGTTTATGGGATTTGGGTAGTTTCAAAATATGGAACTGTTACTTCTATGTTGCAGTCAACTTAGTTCCAGCTGAGGCTTTGAGGCTTGTGTAGGTTTGAATGCAACTTGGTGTGAAGCATTCCTTCCTGCTGAAACATATGAACATAGAATTTATTTAGAAGAAAAGGACCAGTTGGCTTGTCCAGTCTGCACAAATGTTTGCTGCCTGATCTGTCTCTGTAGATCCTGACTGGTCTCCTGTGACTCTCTCATCTCTCTACCTGTTTTCTGATATAACCAATGTCTATCTCATGCATGCTTAATGTCCCCAACTGTTTTTGCCATGATGTCTGCTGGCAATCTGTTCCAGGTGTCTGCCACTCTTTTAGTGAGTAAATATTTCCTCACACCTCTCTTAAACTTCCCCAAGCCAAGTCCAGCTTCATCACATGCCTTCCAGCCCTGGTGCTCCTTATCATTTGAAAGAGGCTTCCCTTCAGCACCTTGTTCATCTCTGTTAGGTACTTGTAGGTCTCTATCATATCACCTCTCTCCTCTCTTAATTGATCAACGTATTGAATTCCAACAGACCCTTCTTTTAGGGCTTCTTGTGCAAACCCAGCATCATTTTAGTTGCCTTCCTTGTAAATTGCCTCCATCCTGTCTATGTCTTTTCTGAGGTGTGGCCACCAAAACTGGACACAGTACTCCAGGTGTGGGTCTCACCAGCAAGCAATATAGTGCAAACACCACCTTCTTCCTCTTGCTGGATATACCACTCACTATGCACCCCAGCATCCCACTAGCCCTACTCACTGCTTTTCACACTGCTCTGCAATGTTGAAGTCATTAGATATGATAACCCCAAGGTCCTTTTCCTGTTTATCTCCTCCCATCCTATACTCAGAACATGGGTTCCTGTTCTCTAGGTGCATGATCTTGCACTTTTGGCATTGAACCTCATATGCTATGCTTTAGGCCACCCCTCATGTTTCCCTAGCTCACTGTTCATTCTTGACACCCCCTCCTGACTGTCCACCCTACTGCAGACGTTGGTATCAATTGCAAAAAGGCATACTTTCTCTTCCCATTTCTCAGCAATGTCTCTTATGAAGACAAGGAAGAGGGCTAGTCCCAGTATTGAATCCTGTGGCACCCTTCTGGTTACTTCTCCATCATTCAGGTGAGTGCTGTTAACCAAACCATCTGTCTCCTCTCAACTAACCAGTTTCTAGCCCAATCCACCACATTGAATCCCACCCACAAGCTGCACTTTTTCTTTTTCAGCCTGCTGTGTGCTACAGTGTCAAAGGCCTTGCTTAAGTCCAGATAGCCACATCCACTGCCTTCCCAATATATATGTCCTTGTTCAACAAGTCAAAGAAATCCATCAGATTTATTAAGCATGACCTCCCCATGAGTCTATGCTTCCAGTGGTCTTGCAGCCCATTCTATTCAAGATATTCAACCAGTCTTTCCTTTACTGGGGTTCCATTAATTTCCCCCCACCACTAACATAAGACTGACCAGCCTGTAGTTGCTATCCACTTCCCTGCTGTCACTTTTATGTAGAGGGACCACATCAGCTCTTCTCCAGTCCTACAGAATGCAGCTATTTCCAGTGAGCTGTTGAGTAAGGCTGTCAGTGGGGTAGCTAGCACCTCTCTGAGTTCCTGAGTTCTTTTAGATTGGCTGCATCCTTTGGGTCTCATAGCTTTGTCCACCTTCAGAGCCACAGGTCTCTTTTGGGCTCTTTCTTCTAAAAATGGACTTGTGTGTAGGCTGATACACAAGAACAAATACTGGTAAATTCCTTAAGAATTGCTTGCATGTTATAAAATGTTTCTTTGTTCTTTTTCTGTTTACAATTATTGATTTAGTTGCAAAACTGTGGATAATACTGCAATAAACACAAAATGCATTTGACTGTTCCTAATCGCAGGATATGCATTAGTATAGAAAGCACCTCTGTCTAGAAACTCTGTGCTCAACAATCTGAACCAATTGCACAATGGCAGAGCACCAGGAAAGTATTTGAGAGGCTTAGGTTTGATTCTTAGTGAGACAATTTTTCTTTCTCACTAAAATGCATGAGAAAAATTGTTAAATGTCAATTCCGATGTCATTGACAGGGCTTTCAGAGCTTGGTGTAGGGTTTCAGACCATGGAAATGTTAGTTGTATATATTGCAACTAAGGGTAAGGTGAGCAATGGTGACTAGAGGTAGCACGTAGCTAACAGTTGCAGCAACCGTCAGATACTAGTTTCAGAGGAAAGATAAGGAAAAAGAGATTTGGTAGGATTAGGAAAAAAGGAGCATTAAGTGGGGACAGGGAAGAGAGAAAAAGGAGTAGGTACAGGGACAGATGTGTACAGTGATCATTTAGAAGGAGTTTTATGGTAGAAGGAGAGGAGGAGGAGTGGATGAGAAATTCTGTACAATGCACCTTTCACAACTCTCACCAGGCCATTGAGGCTATTTATGAAAAATTTTATAGCAAAAGAGCAACCCAGGACTGAAGCATGGGGTTTTAGTGTGCTAGGATATAATTTTAGATTAATTTATTGTCCTACAGTAGTAAGCATTACAACACCACTGATTACATGGCAAGCCACTGCAGTAAGTATCCAAGGATGTTTTGTCAGCTGAAGAGCATGTAAACCATGTTGCAGTTCATTCTGTTTCCAAAGGCCCTAACTATTTAAGAAGCAAGATGCCCAAATGTGATGACACATTATGTGCTCCGATGATATTATTGAATCCCAGAGCTGGTACAGATTAATCCGCAGTGTCAGTCAATACTCAGGATTTTATATTATTTTCCAAACTGAAAGAGGAATTTTAGCTGTCTTGTCAGACCAATGTGACAGTATTCCTTGACTGGTTGTTGAGGGTAGTAGGTAAGGGCCATGCTGTAAATTTACTCTACTTTGATTTCAGCAATGCTTTTGATTCATGCCTCACTGAAGGTTGCTTAAGAAGCCAGTGGATGTGCATACAGTGAAGGACACGATTAGATGGATGAGAAACTGGTTGGAAGGGAAACAGCAGAGGGTTGTGGTTAACACAGTCAAATCAGAAGAGAGGCACATCATTAGTGGGTTGCCACAATGATCTATCCTGGGCAGGTTAGACAGTGAGGATGGGGTTAGGGAAATACAGAGATACTTGTAAAAGCTAGAGAGGTGGTCAAAGGTTTGGCAGTAGAAACTCAATGCCAAAAAGTGCAAGGTGAAAAGGAACCTGAGGACAGAGTACTGAAAGGAGGGACAAAACTGTGCACAACTTCTGAGGAAGGAAACCTAGGGGTCATCATTAGTGACTCCCTAAAACAATCAAGCCAGTGTTACAAGGCCTACTGTAAAGAAAACAGGATGTATAGGAAGGAATATTGACAGTAGAAGAAAGGAGGTATTATTACCTTTCTATAGATCACTGGTGAGGCCCCACCTGGAGTACTGTGCCCAGTTCTGGAGTCTTCACCTATGTAAAGATAAGGCTAGACTGAAGACAGTGCAACATGGAGTGACCATAGGATGATTAAGGGCCATCAAGGCAGATCTTACAAGGGCTGACTCAAGGCACTGAGTATGTACATGCTGTAGGCCACATAAGAGAAGGGAGATGTGACAGAGACCTTCAAGTTCTTGAAAAGAATGAACAAGGTAAACTTTGAGGAACTATTTAGCTGAAGTAGTGGATCAAGAACACTGGCGTACAAGTGGAAACTGATGGGAGGAGATTCAAAAAGGAAGGGAAAAAGTTTTATTTTACAGAAAGGGTGGTGGAGCAGTGGAACAACCTGTCAGCTAAAATGGTGGGTACCAAAACTATCAATGGTTTCAAACAAGCTGGGACAGAGTGAAAAGCTTAGTGGTTGCTTAGAGCCATAGCGGTAGGGCGGGGAGCATGGGAGTAGATAGAGTGGGTTAGAACCCTGTATGGACAATAGGTCTTGGATGTGTTACAATTTATCGGTAGACTGCATGGACCAGTGATCTTTTTCTGCTAACATTCTCTATGTGTCTATATTTCTATGTTAAGTGCTCAACAGAAAATTAATCCTGAGTGGACAAAGCTAATTATTTCAGCATCACTAAGGGAAAGAGATACTGATAACTTTTAAAGACCATGAAAAGTACAGTTTCCAAATATACAGTAGATAAACTCACTAAAATCTTCTGTTTACCCTGACAAGCTAATTCTAATTATGTGAAACCCAAGTCCTGTAACATGTCACCACTACCTTATAATACTGTATCTGGGAAGAAGAAGAAGCAGCTGATTTACATGGCCCACTGCCAACTAGTGTGTACATCATGGTCATCATAGATGAGTGCAGTATCCTCGCTATCCTGAGGTTCAGTTTACATTTTCTACATCAGTTAAGTCTGTATGTTTTCCACCATTGACATTTCATGAATTATGAAAACAGAAATTAGACTGCAGCCTTAACACCCTGCAGCCTGATACTGTCAAATCTCAGGAGCTAATCAGGGCCAGACCTGGTCTGTAGTTAGACGGGAGACTCTCAATGAACACAGGTGTTGTAGGGAGTGATGCTAGTAGCTTTTCAGGGGGCACTTTCCCTTTGGATATTAGTAACTACACCAATGTCTCAGCATGGTTTTAGGAGAACCCTGTGCTGTTGTGATGTTTCATATTTTTGATGAGATGTTAAAACCATGGTTCTGCCTGACTGTTCTGGTGGTTGTTTACGTGGACATTAATAATTCCTTAGAACTTCTGAAAAAGAGTAGGGGACTTTTTTATTTAAAGAATTAAAATATTACATAACTGGTAATATGAAACTACAAGTACAAAAATAAGACAATAGAAACAGATAAAAAAGGAAATGAAAAATGACAAAAAGGGAGAAAATAAACCCAATAAGCTCACTCATCACAGCAAAGTTCAAAACTTTGAAATAAGTAAATAAGTAAATAGAAGAAAGAATAACATAACCCTGTTCCTTTTCAGACTGCCAACCAGTTTTGACAGTTTTCCACAATGAAGCCTGGCTTGTTTGGGAAATTCCAACTTGCTCTGCCTGACATACTCCATACAAGACTTCCCTAATCCAGGTTAATAGCTGTTAATATCATACTACTTTCCTTTGTAAAGAGAAGGCACAATGGGGCTGCCAGATATAGTACTTCACAACTGGAAATAACTCCTGCAGAGTGATTATATTATAGCATCTCCATTCTAATGGAAAAAAAGCTTAATACCAGGGTCTGATAGGTTAAAGTAAGGAATAATGGTCCTTGCCACCTACTGGCAATATACAACCAAAATGCTGTATATACAGGAGCTTTGTAAAAAAAGACGCTCCAAGGTTCCTAGTAACAAATTGCTTTCAGGCCTATGGCAGCCCCTTTCCTGTACAGCCTTTTACTTATGCGAGTTCCTCACCCATAGGTGACCATGGCTCCTAAGGCAATGGACATCCCACATGACCTCTGGTGTCCTTCTGTTAGTCAAATGAAACAATACAAGCTGAACCTGTCCTGCCACACAGACAGGGAAATTGACCTTGACATCAAAAAACATTTATAAGACCCACTCATATAATGTCCAACTAGTGAGTGTTTTGAGTTAAAAAGGGGACAGTTTCCACTGCTGAACTTTACCTAATACTACCCAGATGTAAACTTGGAAACCCAAGTTGTCAGCTGGTCCAGGTAGTCTCATATTGCCTGACACTGAGGCACGGAGAAAGGGAGAGATCTACAGTTGTACCAGAAGTACCTAATACTTTTCAGTCTGTTGAAAAACAGGAGTAAAATTACAAGACAGAAATATACAATGAATGAAAGCAATCCTATTTACCATTTGAAGCCCACCACCTCTGTAATTTTTATAAGTGATCCACTTCTTGACAGGGTTCAATCCACTACCCCAAAAAAGCTGAAAAAAAGAGATTATAAAGCCTCAATTCAGAAGATCCTGGGAGCAGGTAAATATAAGCAACAAGCAGAACCAATGAAACAAAGAGGGTCTTAATTAAAAATATCTATGTTGTTTTGACAGCTTCCAGTTTTTCAATTTATTAACCTTATGTGAAGCACACTGCAGATAGTTCCCAATTTCTTTGAGAACTATCTGCACAGTGCTCCCAGTTGCTTTGCGTATTGTCTCCCATTCCAAAATGTATTCCTAGGATCTTAATACTATTTCCAGCAATCTGTATTCCAGCTACCTCTTGTGTAGAATTCTGATGCACATCAGTCCCAATACTCATGCTTTTATCATGTCTCTGGGGTGCTAGTGCAGCCTAAGGCCTCCCCAGGGTGCAGAGGGATGTACTCACCCAGATCCTGGAATCGTTACCAGAAAGGTCCAGCGGGGGACACATTCACCATGAAGACAGGGCCTACTAATGATGTTCCAATTGTGTCATGTTATAGAAAAAGTCATGAGGAGATGGGTTTGGACTCAGTGGAGTTCACCACTCATCCCTTCCACACCGAGCTTGCTGAAAATGCAAGGGCCAACAGGATAGAGCCAGGTCCAGACACTTGGATGATGGTAGTGGCAAGCTTTTAAAGGGTATGTTTGATCACATTTGCTTTTACTTTCTTGTTTTGTTTCCTGGCGGGAGGTGTTTCCCAGATGGGAAAAGATTTTTTGTGTGGCCACTCCTTCATCCATTCGTTGGTTCTTCAGGTGAGGTAGAGCTCCAGAGATGACAACCTCTCCTTGGATCCTTGGCAACTGTAAATACCCTGGATGAGCTGTCGAGCGATGAGATAGGGTGACTTGCTCCTGCCTGTTGTGACCAAAGCTCAGCAGCCAGGTCCTCCCAGTATTTTGGTGGTACATCTGGGAGAAAACAACTTAGGATTGGTCAAGTTGTTGGACCTGTTGCACCAGATGAAGGAGGACCTATTTGTGCTTCAGAAAGCCTGGCCTGTGTTGTACATAGTCTAGCTGCACATCATCCTGCAGAGAGATTGGTGACATGTACTAGCTTCACTGTAATTAAGACAGCCTGCAGATTAACCAATCTGGCAATGCAGAGTTTTATGGACTCAGCTGGTGGTACAGTATAACTTCATTTATCAAAATGTGCTTGGGGACAATGCAGTTGTTTTGATAAATGGGGCTTCGGATAACTGAGAGCACTTGACAATATAGTCTATTAAGATGGGAGACACACCACAGTTTTGGATACTTGAAAGTTTTGGATAACTGTGGTCTGGATAACTGTGGTTTTGCTGTACTGTCCGCAGGCACAATGATATACAGTAGTTGCTACAGTTCCTCAAGTTTATGCCCAGGATGGTGCACACTTCTCAGATGTACTATATGTTGCTATAGGTTTTTAGCCAACCTGCAAAGTGCTGTGGAGAAATGTCTAGTTTGTGGTGCTTGTGGGGTTGAGTACTGGGAGTAGTGCTCATTCTGTGGCAGCAAGGTTCTCTCACAAGGAGTGTACAAAGGGGGAATGGGGAATCTCACAACCCCTGCAGATGATTTTCCCCCAAGATAGTAAGAGGTGAGAGCCTGAATGGCTGGTGTTCCTCCTGTAGGGGGAAGATGAGGGATAGCCTCTTCTGCCATGACCCATGTGTCTAGTGCCATCCTACAGAAGACAGGGCATGTCAGATGCCCTGGTTTGCCGCCCCTTATTCTCCAGAGGCTGAAGTCCCTCCAGAGGCCATGCCCTTTGTCAGATCCCCTGTGGGTAAAGAGATGGCCAAGGTCAAAAGTTAGATTATTCAAAGCTTTGCAATGACTTTCTTGCTGCACACGTCGCACAATTTATGTAACTTGGGTTATAATTATAGTTCAATAAACATATGGCTTTGGTTATCTTTCTCCAAAGCACTGAGTACATCTCGGTCTGTTTGGGTGAAAGAGAAGGAAAAATGTAATCTACAAAGACAATAGAGAGCTTGCAATGGAGTCCTGCAGGAAGGAATATGACTGTGGACACTTTCCCTCTTGACATCTGAGCTGGAAAGTGAGGAAGGAAGGAAGGCGGATAAACTCCAACTAACATAGAGATTAGGTAGGAAGGTAGGGAGGTCCTGGTGGGAGGTCTTGCAGCTAGAGGGAGGAGCAAAATGATACTTAACCAGAAACATGGCTGTGTAGAGCCCCGTTACTCCTTCATATTGGATAGCGGCTGTGGGACAGCTATGGCTGTGAGTCAGTAATATTCAGTGCATAAACTACCTTTATTAAACAGCATTTTTGATTGTTGGTCTAACTGGGGTGAGTCAGTAGTGGAGGCAAAGGTCGAGAGGTTGCCTACCAACTAAGCTTCAAACAGGAAGTGGGGAGGAATGTGTAGTCCATTAGTACTCCACGGACTACGGGAGCTCTAAATACCTTTCTTTTTTACAAACAGCAACTAGTGTAGTGCACAGCCATATTCTAAGCTGTGCATAACATTCCAAAAGGTTAATTTCTAAAGTATTTTCAGGCCGAAATCTCGGCACTGTTGGTCACGTGACCTGGACGGCTACATCCGGGTCACAGCATGTATAAAAGCAGCTCAGAGCTAGCGGAGCATTCTAAAATATTGGATAGAATCTACAGGATAGCGAAGGGTGTGAGTCAGTAATATTCAGTGCATAAGCTACCTTTATTAAACAGCATTTTTGATTGCTGGTCTAACTGGGATGAGTCTGTAGTAGAGGGAAAGGTCAGAATGTTGCCTAGCAACTAAGCATCAAACAGGAAGTGGGGAGGGTCGTATAGTCCAACAGTACTCCACAGACTACAGGAGCTCTAAATACCTTTCTTTTTTGCAAACAGCAACTAGTGTAGTGCACAACCATATTGTAAGCTGCACATAACATTCCAAAAGGTTAATTTCTAAGGTATTTTTGTGCCAAAATCTTGGTATTGTTGGTCACATGACCCAGAAGGCTACATCTGGATCACAGCACATATAAAAGCAGCTCAGAGTGAGTGGAGTGAGCTCATGCGGGTGAGCGTGTCTTCATCACATGCAGTGTCCTGCATGGACTGGGGGACTGGGGCCAGGATTCTAAAGATCAAGTAGGCCAATCAGAACTCCAGTATAGCAGATCAGTCTTATCTTGTCATTACTTGTCTAAAGCCTAAAAGATATCAGTAGTTGGGACTAGTAAAAGTAAACCAGGCAGTACTCATAATGCAAGAGCACAAAGGTTAGTATGTAAGCAACAAAAATGGAGGCCTATAACCCCTCAGAGGATTTTTTGACCATCCTGTGTAATGATGGTACGATAGTAAAATGCTGCAGTTGTTTTGTGTACACATCCAGAGAATCAGAGTCAACATCTGGAGGCTTTATATGTAATAAATGTATAGCCCTGGGAAAACTTGTGTGAGAAGTCAACACCCTATGGGAAAAAGTTAAGGAGAAAAGGGAAACAAATGCCATGCCAAAGGAGAAAAGAAAAAGGGAGGAACTAACAGAGGGGGACATGTGAAACTGAGAATATTCTAGATACAAACCCTGCTGACAAAGAGGTTGATGGGGATTGGACGGAAGTCCAAAGCAAGCCAAAGAAAAAAGGGAGGAGATCAATGGGGAATAGAGAAATCTCATTACCAAATAGACATGCCCCTTTAGGAGATACAGATTGTAAAGAGGAGGATTCAAGCGAATCCAAGGTACTAGTAATCAGGGATTCAATCATAAGAAGGACTGACTCTATTATATGTGGGACAGACAAGACAAACAGGGAGGTTAACTGCTTGCCAGGAGCAAAAATAAAGGATGTAAAAACAATCCTACCAAACGCCATTGAAAAGCAGAGACACAAGCAAACTGTGGTAGTACATGTAGGAATTAATAATGTTGGGAAAGATCATGAAAAGGACATTGTAGATGAGATCATGGAATTGTGTGGTGATATTAAGGATCTAGGGCCGAGGTCAGTCGTCCCTGGCTTTTTACCTAATCTAAAAGGCCATGAGGAAAAAAATCTTACAATACAAAGAATCAGTACAAGATTGGGAAACAGATGTTCAAAAGATTGAGTCAAATTTATTGACACATGGGAGTCCTTTTATCAGAAAAAGTATTTCTATGCAAAAACAGCTTACACCTAAGTAACTCAGGAACTAAAAACCTTGCAACTATCATAAATATGAACATTTCTCCTATCAATTTAAACTAATAAGGGGGGGGGAGGGATAAAACAGAAAGAATGCATGGATAAGGGCAAAAATAGAAACAACACAAAAAAGACAAAATTCCTAGGGGACTAAAGTGTCTGTTGCTAAATGCTTGGAGTCTTGACAACAAAAAGGAAGATTTTTTTTTTATTTAGCTGTTTATGCTCCCTGAGCACTGACAGGAGCTTTGGCCCTCTGGAGGTCCTGCCGCACTGCACTCACCGACCCCGAAGAGTCCCCCATGGCTTTCCCCTTGTGGCAGGGCCGGGGAGGTGGTGCTCCCTCCCCAGAGACTCAATCCAGAAGCCAGGGTCAGCCCTCAGTGTGGTGGACCATCATGGAGCCCTGCTAGGCTCCTTTGCCTCCTGTTTTCTCCTGTCCCCCCTCCCTACCAACGTAACTATGTCAAAGCATGCCTCCCAACCTGTATTGCCCTCCAGTCATCACCAGAGGACAATCAGCAATTGGGACAATGTGGGACCCTCCCCCCCAATAGAGGAGAACAGTCCTCCAGATGCTCAATCCTCTCTCCCCCCTCACTGACCCCCGGTGTCCCAGGATTTTTCCCAAACCCCGGGTCACTGGCATGGCATGATTTGTGGCGTCCAGCACTTCAAACCTCAGCACCACTGGTCCAGCCAAAAAGGAAGATTTTGAGGTATTACTGAATACAACAGGCAAAACTGATATAGTCTATATAACAGAAATGTGGTTGACTGGAAAAGAGGAGTGGGGGACAGAAATACAGGAATATAACTTATACCATCTAGATCGTACAAACAAGAAAGGGGGGTAGCGGCATATATATACATCAAACCATTTACAGTCCAGTCTAATATCAAATAAAGATAAAAAACAGGACAGCAATGTGGAAACTATAAGGCTCAAATAGGAACTGGCAGAAACAAAAATGTTTTATGGGATTACGCTATAGGCCAAAGAACAGTGAAAAAGGGATAACTAAAGAAATAATAGACAAACTAGATAAAGCCTGTGTATTGGGCCAGGTCATATTTGTAGGAGATTTGAACTACAATGACATAAATTGGGATAAAATGAAAGCCACTAAACCATGCAGTAACACCTTTATGAAAGCTACTGTGCAATTAAACATGAAACAACACATAACAACACCAAAAAGAGGAGAAAATATATTAGACTTGGTACTGACTACTGATGAGGTTAACATTACAAATTGTGGGATCCAGGCACCACTAGGAAATGGTGACCATAACATAGTATCTTTTATAATAGAGGAATATATCCTTATAAAAATAGATATAAAGAGATCTACAATTTTAACACAGCTAACCATCAAAAATACAGGAAGATTTAGCCAAAATAAATTGGGAGCAAGCTCTGAAAGATAGAACAGCTGGTGGAATGTGGGACATCATTAAAAAGCAGATTGTCATAGTATGTGATAGATATATACAGAAAATTAGAAAATATAATAACAGAGGTGATAAGCCACAATGGCTCACAAAGAGTTTAAAAAAGCTATTAAGGGAAAAGAGAAAATAATGAATACTGCAAGAACAAAACAGAGAAATACTGGCAGAAATACAAAAACATACTAAAACACTGCAAGAAAAGAATTCAGAAAAACAAAACATGGAAACAAATCTAGCAAGTAATGCAACAAATGATAACATGAAGAAGTTTTATGGATATATCAGTTATTTGTGGCACTCAAACAGTTGAGTATGCTTAATAATCTATAACAATCAACCAATCGCAGACCCAAAGGAGATGTCCAACATTTTTAATACTTACTTTGGGACTGTATTCACACAAAGTGAGACACATGTGGGAGATATACCGGAACAGACTAGTATAACAGAAAATATTATATGTGATATAATGAACAACAAAATTCAAGCCCTAAAATGTACATACTCATTAGGACCAGGTAACATATCTTAAAAATGTAAAAATTATTAGCACCACAAATTGCAACTCTGTTATTGTTTATTATACAAGCACACACTGTCAAATAACAAAATACCAGCTGACTAAATAACAGCTGTTGTAGTCCCAATCCACAAAAAGGGAAGTAAAAATACTTATGAAAATTACAAATCTATAAGTCTTACTTTGGTTCCAGGAAAAATTATGAATTCAATTTTAAAGGATATGTTTAATCAGCATATTGAAAACAATGGTTGTAGAGATAGGATGCAACATGGTTTTACTGCTGGGAGGTCCTACGTAACCAACCTGCTGTGTTTTTATGAAAAAATATCAGCAGCATTAGATGTGGGATTGTTAGTGGACTGTATCTTCCTGGATTTTGCAAAGGCATTTGATAAAGTACCACACAAAGCAATAATACAGCAACTAATTGAGTTAGGAGTAAATCATAAGATTACAGCATGGATCAGAAGCAGTCTCAGTGGAAGAAGTCAGAGGGTTAGTGTGAGGGGATGCCTATCCGATCATAAGAGTGTGACTAGTGGGGTGCTGTAGGGCTCTGTTCTGGGACCATTGTTGTTTCAGATTTTCATATCAGATATAAACAAAAATTTAACAAGCAGGATAAGTATATATGCAGATGACACAAAAATAGCTGGAGTTATAAGAACTCAGGAAGATAGTGATGCACTACAGACAAACCTAAATATCATAGACAATTGGGTGAATATAAGGCGTATGAGTTTTAATGCAGATAAATGTTATGTAATGTATCTAGGCCGTCTCAACAAAGATAATGCTTATATTCTGTATTGACGACCCCTATGGAAAACCACAGAAGAAAAAGACATAGGCATAACAATTACTGAGAATTTAGCTTATGATAGTCACTGTTACAAACTGGTAAGACTGAAAGGATATTATGGGCAATGAAAAGAAATTTTAAAAGCAGAGAGGAGGGTGTGGCACTGCCATTGTACAGAGCATATGTGAGACCACTTCTTGATTATGGTAGCCAGACATGGGACACTATTGCTAAAGGGACAAACAAGCAGCTGGAAAAGGTCCAAAAGCAAGCAACAATAATGATATATAACATAAAAAAACTTTTCATATGTAGAATGACTCCAGAAGTTAAACCTTATGTGTTTAGAGACAAGAAGAATAAGGGGAGATATGCTCTTATGTTATGACATCATGCAGGATAGTTATTTGCTTAATGAACTTGACTTTGACTTCAAAAAATGATACATTAGGAACCAGGGTACATCCATTGCAATTAAGACCATAAGGATTCTTCACAAACAGGAGGAAGATGTTCTTCACACAGAGAGTGGTGAACCCATGGAATGGGTTGCCATCAGAGATTATAATAAGAAAGGATAAAGAGCAGTTTAAGAAAAATCTAGACAATTATATACTAACAGGAAATAGGATATGTTACTATGGGTAAACATTAAGAGTCCACATGGGCATACCACCTTCTTGACTCCTTAACTCTTAGTATGAACCCTTAGTATGAACCCTTCACTTCAGCTGGAATTCCCACCCTCATAAAATCAGGGCATGGGAAAGACAGGTCATAGTGAACTCACTGTTGCAATATGTGGGACCACCTTAGGGCCAAGAAAGAATTTTACCAGTGCTTCCCACAAGGATTTTCCCTTCTCTAGCAAGACAATAAAAGAGTTTGTTAGCAGAGATTAGCAGTAGGATGTCACAGTCATGATATGTGATGCTATGGTAGTCTCACAAGGAGCGTACAAAGAGAGTTTGGGGAAATCTCATGTCTCCTAAAGACAATTTCCCCTTGAGTCAGCAGGAGGTGAGAACCAGGATGATTGGTTCTCCCCCTGTAGAGAGCAGTTGAAAGATTGCCTCTTTGGGCATGGCCCATACATGTAGTGCCATCCAGCAGTGAGTGGTATAGATCACATGGCCCTGATTGGCCACCCTTTATGCCTCAAGGCTGAAGTCCCTCTGGAGACCATACCCTTTGTTGGACCCCTTGTATACAAGGGAATGGTGGAGGTCAAATGTTGGACTATTTAAAGCCTTGCCCCAACTTTCCTACTGCATACGTCACTCTGCCTATGTAACTTGGGTTTCAGTAAACACATGGCTGTAGCCATTTTCCCTAAAGCATTGTGTACATCTCAGTCTGAGTAAAAGGGAGGGGGGGATAAAATGGACTCTACTACAACAATACACAAGTACAACAGATTCCACAGACATTTAATAATGTATACCACTATAACCTTGTTCTCCTTGGCATGTTTTAATATCTGTTGTCATTTTGGTATCTTTGAAGATATTGTTATTCTTCCTGAGTTGTTGCAATTATTGCAATTGTCACACAGGTAGTTTCGCTTTAAGTCTACTGCCAAAGGCAACTTGCCACTTTTTGTGTGCATCACCCCATGTGCCAAATGACAGAGTCTGTCTCCTAGACTTTTGACCTCTCTTTCTACTATCTTTGAACACTTCCCCCTATATTTTTTGCTTACAATACAGTCCAGTGTTTATAAATCCCACGTTCTAACAGGCCCAACTCATCACAGTAATATGTGAAGAAAGAAATTTTTCTATACCCAACATCCTTTTATTTATGATTCAGAAGTCATTTCTTTTTATGTTATTACATTTCATCCTTGTTGTTTTTATAGTAGCCCAATGGTATAATTCTTGTAGTCTGTTTTCCAAAATTGTTTGCACTGGAATTTAAATAGAAGTACAAATACACGTGAGGTCACAAAAAGCAATTGACACAACAGTATTTGTTAATCACAAAACAATATTGTCTTACATCTTATTAGCAAAAATGTATTTCTGAAACTCTTAGATTTGTAATCAGTATCTTTTTATTTTTTCGATTATTTAAAAACAGCTTTTATAACTGTGAGTACTTAATAACACAAGTCATCAAGGTTTCCTCCACTCACAATATTTAGAAATCTATTCTTTCACTGAGCAAACCTTCTGTCAGTGCATACTCATTTTATACTGGGAATGTAGTATGATGGTTCTAGCACATGTTTCTGATGGTACAAAGCATGACACCACCCCCAACGGGTTAACTTTTTCATAGCTGGCATTTCAAGAGAGAAGGAACTTTTATTAATGTCACAACCATGTTTCTCAATTCAGGAATTAATTAAATAAAAAAAACAATTGTCATATTAATATTTTGCCAGAAATACATTATTATAGAAATAGATTACACGATGCATTGAAAATACTGCTGTTTTAAATGGCATTCACCACTAATGGAGGAAGTTCTGCAATGCACAGAGAGTGGTAGGTCTCTGGAAAGATTTGCCATTAGAAATCATAGCCTATACAGCTAAATGTGATTTCAGAAAGAGACTGGCTAACTACATGTTTATTTTTTACTTGATTTATGTTGAAGGAGAACTTTCATGGATGCTACCACTAAGCAGTATGTGGAAGGGGAGCTAGCTAGATGGATGCTATGTCCTTTTTCTGCCTCATAAACATTAGCATAGGAATCTCTTAAGCTGCACTCTTGAGGTCTACAATGTTATCACAACCCCTCACTGAAAACTCAGCCTTATTGTGTATGGTTGCACGTACTGTACATTATTCTACACATAGAACATAGAAACATAGAAATTGATGGCAGATAAGGATCGCTAGGCCTATCTAGTCTGCCCATTAACCTAACCCTTTTTAGCAGCCTCTGACCCTATTTGGTCAATGGCTTTCACTTCCCTTTCCCACCACTAGAGTTCCCTTTTGCCTGTCCCATGCATGTTTAAATCCCCCTACTGTACATGATTCTACCACCTCCTGTGGAAGACTATACCATGCATCCCCCACCCTTTCCATGAAGAAAAACTTTCTCACATTTCCCCTTATCCTGCCACCTTCCAATCTCAGATCATGCCCCTTCATTCTTGTACTTTTCCTATATTGAAAGATGTTGCTCCCTTGTATCTTGTTTATGCCTTTAAGGTACTTGAAACTTTCTATCATCTCATCCTGCTCCCTCCTTTCTTCCAGTGAGTACATATTGAAGTCTTTCAATCTCTTCTCATGTGTTTTCTGGTGCAAGCCATGTACCATCTTTGTCACCCTTCTGTGGACTGCCTCCACCCTGTCTATGTCCTTATGAAGATGTGGCCTCTAGAATTGTACACAGTACTCCAGATGAGACATCACCAGTGTTTTATACAGTGAAATCACCACCTTCCTCCTTCTGCAAGTGATACCTCTGCCTATGCACCCCAACATGCCACTGGCCTTCCCTGCAACCTTTGTACTCGGTAGCCCATGATGAGAGCACTGGGAATAGGGCACAGTCAATAATGGTGACACACTCCCCAGCACATTGCAGGAACAGCTCCGAGGGGATACAGCGGCTGGATATGGGGGTGGGCAACTATAGCGACATCCTGTCGCTATATGTACATGCATGTGGGGGTGGTTGGGAGCGAGCACATACAGCAAGGGATGTGGAGGGTGGTGCAGCGGTTGGTTGCCATGTCGGCTCCATGGTATGGTGGGTGGGTTGCCAGTGTCGGTCAGTAGGGTACTGGTTTGAGCCAGGTGCTGGTGCATTTTGTGTGCCCTGGCATAAACCTTTTTTTATGTTTTCACCTCCGATATGCATCCCCTGGAGTTGAGAATCCTTTAGATGGGGGTGCAGGTGGTGAAGCCCCCATGGAGGTAGGCACAGCCCACAGAAACATTAAAAATGAAGTCCACAGTGCCCTTTGCTATGTGCTGGGGTGCCAGAGTGATGAAATACGTTTTTGGCACTCTTGACTTCTACATAACGGCGATTGCCTTTAGGCTTTTGCCGTTATGACATAGATCCTTGTACTCTGCTTAGTCACCTTTAGGTCATCAGAAATGATAACCCCCAGATCTCTTTCTTCCTTGGTGACCATCAACAACCCCCCCATCCTGTAGCTCTTTCCAGGGTTTCTGCATCACAGGTGCATTATCTTGCACTTCTTTGAATGGAATTTCAGTTGCCACACCTCAGACAATTTTTCCAGTTTCCCAAGTCCCTCTTCATTTTTTCCACCCCATCTGGAGTATCCACCTTGTTGCAGATCTTGTTGTCATCTGCAAACAGGCAGATCTTTCTCTCCAGCCCTTTTGTTATGTCACTAATGAAGACATTAAATAGGAATGGCCCAAGGACTGATCCCTGAGGTACTTCACTGGTCACTCCCAGCCTCCTGGATTGGATCCCATTTACCAGCACCCTCTGTCTCCTGTCCATTAACCAGTTTCTAACCCAGTTTACCACCTTGTGGCCCAAGAGCAGACTTCCATCTTATTAACCAGCCTTTTATGTGGGACGGTGTCGAAGGCCTTGCTGAAATCAAGGTAGACAACGTCCACCGCTCCCCCCAATTCACCTCCTTCATAACCCAGTCAAAAAAATCTATCAGATTGGTTTGACATGACCTTCCTGTTGTGAATCCATGCTGCCTCAGAAGCTGGGCACCTTTGGATTCCAAGTGTCCCACTATCCTTCCTTTAAGCAATGCCTCCTTGATCTTACTGTCTACTGAGGTGAGGCTTACCAGCCTATAGTTTTCTGCCTCCTCCCTGCTACTATTTTTGTGCAGTGGGACTACATGTGCCCTCCTCCAGTCCTCTGGAACTACTCCTGTGTTTAGTGACTCGGTGAAGATGGTTGCCAGAGGTGCTGCTAGTTCCTTTCATAGTTCCTTTACTATCCTTGGGTGTATGTCATCTGGCCCCATTACTTTATCTGCCTTCAGTTTTGTGAGCTCATCCAGGACTCTCTCTCTACTGTAAATGGACTGGTGTTCACCTCTCCCCCCCCCCCCAGCTATATCTGTTGCTCAGCTGTGGTCTCTCACTCTACTCTTCTTCACTGAATACTGAACATAAGTATTTATTCAGTATTTCTGCCTTTTCCAGGTCTCCCTCCATACATTCTCTTTCATCCCCTATGAGCCTTACAATCCCCGCCCTCCCCGGCTTTTCTTCTTTTGCTGATGTACCTATAGAATTTCTTGTCCCCTTTCTTCACTGTCTGCACTAACCTTTCCTCAGTTTGTGCTTTTGCACTCTTCACAGCCTTACCCACTTCCTTTGGACACTTTAGGTACACCACCCTGTCCTCCTCCTTTTGAGTCTCATTATACAGTATTCCCTAAAGCCCACCCATTTGGTCGTTACCTTCTTTGCCACATCTTTTGAGAACCATTGTGGTTTCCTCCTTCTTTTGCCTTTGTTTCTCAACCTAATGCATTGGCTTGCCACCTCCACTATGGCTTCTTTTAGGTGTTCCCTCTGCTCCTCAATCCCCATCCTTCCTCCTTCCTCACTGGGCTTCTTTGATACACCTCCCCATCTAAGCAAAGTCTGCCCTCCTGAAATCTAAGACCCTTGCCTTTGTGTGACTTGACTGTGTCCCTGTCCCCATGCTAAACCACACTATGAGGTGATCGCTGGATCCCAGTTTAACTTCTACCCGGACATCTGTGATTCTGTCACCATTGGTCAGTACTAGGTCCAGAATCACCCTGTCTCTGGTAGGTTCAAGCACTAGTTGCCTGAGGCCTGCCTCTTTTATGGAATGGATGTCTCAGTTCCTGGTTGAAACAACTGCTGGGATTGTCCAATCCAAGTCTGACATATTGAAATCTCCCAGAAGGAGTACCTCCCCCTTTGTTTCCATCTCATGCATTTCATCCATTAGCTCCCTATCTACCTTTTCCCCATGCTCTGGAGGCCTGTAGATCAGTCTGTGTGGATTGCTGTGCCATTGTCTGGCTCAAGGGTGACCCACAGAGCCTCAGCCTCCCCCCTGTCTACCCTGTACCTCTGTTGCTTTTGTACTTTCTCTAACATACAGGCTCCCACCTTTTTATACACCCCTTATCCCTCCTGACTAGAGCATAACTTGGTACATTTGTGTCTTAGTCATGATTTGCTGCGTACAATGTTTCTGTTATTGCCACTTTGTCCGAGTCAGCCTCTACTAGCAAGGACTCCAGGTCTGGGATTTTATTTCCCAGACTGCAGACATTTGTGACCATGGCCTTCCAAGTTTTGCTCCCTGCTCCCTCAATCCCATTATTGACCTCCTGCTTCTTCTCCTTAACTCAGGTTTCCTCTTATGCTGCCTCCTTTCCTCTACCGTTCCTTTTATGTCTGGTTCTGGTGTCCCTGCCTGTAACTTATCTTCCTGTTCCTCATTTGTGGCAACTCTGTCTTGTGGGGGTCAGCTGCTTGAGTCTCCCTGCTCCCATTGCCCCCCCAGCTAGTTTAAATACTCATTAAGGAAGCATTTAAACTGTTCATTGAGGACTGCTGTTCCCTTCCTGGACGGATGTAATCAATCACCCTTGTGCAAGGCCACATCATTCTAAGTGGGTCCCCAGTCCCCAATGAAGCCATACCCCTTCTGCCTGCTCCAGCCCTCCAACCAAGTGTTGAAACTTCTGATATGGAAATCCCCCCCCTTTCCATGGACTGACAGCACCTACGAAAATGACACAGAACTTTCTACCTTTCCCAGGTGTCCTCACAACACCCTTAAGTCTTCTTACACCTGCTCCAAGCTTGCCATTTTCTTGGATTGGCCATTTCTCCCCATGTGGACAATGACCTCCAGCTCCCCCTCTCCTGGCCACTGCTTTAGTGATCCTCTGGATCCACTACCCCTCCCTCTGAACTGTGCCTCCTGGAAGGCACTTAACCTCCATCTCCTCCCCTCTACCTGTGCCAAAATCCATTTCCCAGACAACTGAGTCCCTCAAAAGAAGTATTTTTTTCTTCCCTTGGGATCCTCTTTCTCCCATCACTTGGTCACCTTCCTGGAAGACCCTCACCTCCTCCCCAGACACAACCCCGGGTTCCCTTAGGGGAGTCTCCCACTCTTCCAGAAAAGCATAGGAGTTCTTAAGCTGGATCAGATGGAGATGTGCCTCTGACCTCCTGCCTGAACCTTCCTGAACCCACTGTAGTCCATCCAGCCCTCTGCCTGGCCAGCTGTTGTGACAGTGGTTGAGGACATGGTGGTGGGGGTGAAGGTCCCTAGTATTCCTACCAGCTCAGCCTGGAGACTGGCCACCTCCACCCTCAGCCCAGAGAGGTGCCTAAAATGGGGCAGCTCCGCAGTACCCAGAATGTTCTCCTGAAGACTGCTGTCCCACAGCCAGTGCACTGCACCACTCCCTGCATCTTTCTCTTCTGGTTTATTACTTTGCCTTTCACCATGTGCCCATTGTCACAAACCCACTCAGCAGGTCACCCCTCTACTCCCAAAGTGCCAACCTCCGAGCGCAGTCTTGTGAACAGTTAACAGAAACAGAGTAACCCTCATGTCTGTTTTGTGGGTTCAAATCAACTTTTGGTCTCAAGTCTTGGAGGGATTCAAATTGTGAGCCTCTTGCTAGTGTACCCAGTGCACAGGCTCAGATAATTCTGTCTTTGGGGGGCCAGATATCTTTGCCTATGGGCACCTAACCAGGTGTACAGAAATGAACCCTTAAAAACCCTAATAAAAGACCTCAGATTACTCTTACCTTTTTCCAGTTTGGTATCACCATTCAAGCATATGCACAGTGTCTGTTTTAACCATACATACTTCACTTGTTAAAGAAAATAAATTCAAAGACAGACCAAGTAGCTTTAAAAATGGAGTTTTACTAAAATAGATAAAAGTATGTAAAACATAAAATACAGAACCATATATCACAAGAACCATGCAATCTTTTAAAAGAACAAGGTTTTAACAGTGCAATTCCTACTACAGTACTTATATTTTGTCTCTCTCTACCTGTATTCTTGCTTAAAGTGCTCAAAGATGTTTTTTTTTTGTCAAAGTGTAGCTAGAAGTGTGTCCAAATGGAAAACAGAATACTGTTTAAAAGCTAGCTTTGCCCACCTGTTTGCATGAGGTCACCTAGCTCCTCCCTCTCAGAATATAAAAAATTATATATCTATGCAAAGCAGGATGTATTATCAAAGGTAAATTCTGTGATCTAAGCACAACCCATTTTCTCATATGACTTTCTTTGATCTTATGATCAGCGTCCCCTTTCCAGGACATCAAAGCTTCTTTTATGACTTTGCACTATAGCATCACAACCTGCTCTTCTTCCTCTAAGCATTATAAAAGTGTATGATCTATCTTGGTAGTTTAAGCTATGTTTAACTTAGATAAACAGGAGATCCTTGATTAAGACTTGTTCTAGTCTATAATTAGCTCCTGGCCTTCCAGGTGATACCTTGTATCTAAAACCTGTGTGTGTGTGTGTGTGTGGTGTGTGTGTGTGTGTGTGTGAGTCATCTCACTTGCTGTCTCAGCATCTCTCATGAGAGATAGTCAAGAACACATTTTTATATTACAAAAATGATACAGTGATCAGAACCAGCTGTCCATGTGTCACAATTCCTCCCCACCTAGACTGAATTTGGGGGCTCTATCCCCTGCATGGGATGAGCTTCCCAAATCAGTTCACTCCTCATGGACACGAGACAAGCCATCTGAGTTCTGATTTTTGGCTCCAGCCTCATGTAGAATTGTCAAGTCATACCCTTGTAAAGCAAGACTCCATCTTAGAAATCTACCATTGTTCTTCCCCATCTGTGTCAGCCAAACCAGGGGGTTGTGGTCAGTCTGCACCACAAAATGCTGCCCATATAAGTATGGCTCCAACTTCTTTAGGGCCCACACTATGGCAAGACATTATTTTTCCACAGTAGAGTATGCCAGCTACCTGGGAAGTAACTTCCTACTCAGATACACTATTGGGTGATCCCTCCCTCGGCTGGATGTCTGACTCAGCACTGTCCCAATACCCACGTCTGAGGCATCAGTCTGAACTATAAATGGTTTGCTATAGTCAGGACTTGTCAAAACAGGAGCACTGCACAGTGCCTCCTTTAGTTTGGAAAAGGCTTCCTCACAGGCTGGGCCCCAGGTAATTTTCTTTGGCATTCTTTTCTTTGTCAGGTCAGATAGGGGAGCAGCCAGGGCACTGTAATTGGGCACAAATTTTCTATAGTACCCTGCTGTCCCTAGAAAACTCCTGACCTGCTTCTGCATTTCTGGTCTGGGCCACGCCTGGATTACCTCTATTCTGATTTGGTTAGGACGGAGCTGTCCTTGGCCTACCACATGTCTGAGGTATGCCACTTCTCCCATGGTCACCTGGCACTTCTCAGCTTTGACAGTGAGCCCAGCCCTCTGTATCCTGCCCAGCACTTCCCTAAGGTGGGATAGGTGTTCCTCCCAGTTGGCACTAAAGGTGACAATGTCATCCAGGTACGCTACGGCGTACTCCTCAGCACCATTTAACACCTGGTTCACCAACCTTTGAAAATGGCCGGTGTTCTTCATTCCAAAGGCACTACTTTAAATTCAAATAAGTCTATCGGAGGATGAAGGGTGACCTCTCCTAGCTCTGTCCATTAACTCTACCTGCCAATACCCCTTGGTCAGGTCAATGGTCGTAAGGTAGGTCGCCCCTCCCAACTTGTCCAGGAGTTTGTCCATCCAGGGCATCGGGTGGGTGTCTGACTTTGTGAATGCATTCAGTCCATGATAGTCCACACAGAAATGAGTAGAGCCATCTGGCTTAGGCACAAGGACTATGGGTGAGGCCCAGGGGCTGTAGGATCTCTGGATTACCCCTAAATCCAACATCTCCTCCACTTCCCTACTAATGTCCTTTTGGACATCCTCTGACACCCGATATGCTGTCCGCCATATGGGCATCTGTGTCCCTGTCTCCACATTGTGTGTCGCTAAGGGGGTTAGTCCAGGCTTGGTGCTAAAAAAGGGGGCAAAGTCTGCTAAAACCTCCTTTACTTTCTGGATCTGGTCTGGGGTCAGCTGGGGAGACAATTTTACTGCCTCCACAGAGGACTCCCACTTACTTTCTTCTAGCAAGTCCAGAAGGGGTGTCCTTCATCCGTTCCCTCCCCATGACTACACACTGCAAACACCATGTCAGCCCTATTTGCATATGGCTTCATCATGTTGACATGGTACATCCTTTCTGTCTGCCTTCTGTCAGGTAACTCTATAATGTAGTTCACGTCATTTACCTTCCTAACCACTTTGTATGGTCCTGCCCACTCAGCCTGCAGCTTGTCTTTCCGGACCGGAATAAGGACCATGACTTCCTGACCCACCATGTACGAGCGAGCTCTGGCTCTGCAGTCATACCACACTGTTTGTTTTTGTTGAGCAGCTGCTAGGTTGCTCTGGGCTGTCCTCATAAGCTCCTTTAGCCTTTTCCTAAACCTAAGGATGTAATCCACAATGGGAGTTCTCTGGGTGGTGTGCTTGCCTTCCCAGTCCTCCCAGATCAAGTCTAGGGGCTCACTTACCTGGTGTCCATATAACAGTTCGAAGGGATAAAATCCTGTCGACTCTTGGGGCACACCTCCCTGTATGCAAACAATAGGTGGGGAAGGTATTTCTCCTAGTCCCTCCCATGCTGTTCAGCAAATGCCTGAAGCATTGACTTCTGGGTACCACTGAATCTTTCCACAAGACCATTGGCTTATGGGTGATATGGTGTTGTGCATCTTTGCACTACCCCACTCTTCTCCC
Source organism: Neoceratodus forsteri (assembly GCA_016271365.2). Classification (NCBI taxonomy): domain Eukaryota; kingdom Metazoa; phylum Chordata; order Ceratodontiformes; family Ceratodontidae; genus Neoceratodus; species Neoceratodus forsteri. The sequence continues at coordinate 484,118,699 of CM057459.1, read as the reverse complement.
ATAAACATTTCATCAGGTCCAACATGAAGGAACCCCCTCAATCGGTGATGACCTCTTGCGGAAACCCAACATGGGAGAAAATCCCAAGTAAGGCATCTGCCACTTTGTCTGTCCTCAGTGAGGATAGGGTGACTGCCTCTGGGTACCGGTTGGCATAATCCACCACAGTCAGGATGAATATCTTCACTGAGGAGCTGGGGGTATTTAAAGGCCCCACAACATCCAATCCCACCCTCTGGAATGGCTCCTCCACTATGGGCAATGGAATCAGGGTGGCTTGGGTTTTCTTGCCCGCCTTCCCTATTTCTTGGCACCGGTGACAAGACCTGAAATACTCCTTCACCTGCTGGGTGAAGTTAGGCCAGTAGAAATTCTGGGCTAACCGCTGCACTGTGTGGGTGATTCTCAGATGACCAGACAAGGGAATATCATGTGCAATCTTGAGCAACTGCTCACAATACCCCTGGGGAATGACAAGCTGCCTGCCTAGCACCCCTTCCTCTGTGTGTACTATCTGAGTATACATAAGTCCATTTTCTCAATAAACCTTATGTCTGCCTTCACCTCCCTGTGCTCCATCCAAGTCTGCCCAAGCCCTCAGCTTCTCTAAACTAGGGTCACTTCTCTGAGCACCTGCAAACCCCTCACACATTCCCAAGGCATGGGACAGGTCCCCTTCAGTTGCTAAACTAGGGTCCCTAGCACTAGTGTAGGGGACTCAGGATCACTGTCAATCCCAACCCTCTGACAAGGGGTCACCCCTCCCTCTTCAGAGTAACCCTCTGTAACTGTGTGGTTACTTGCTACTGGGGAAATTTCTACCCCCTTTTCATTACTCTCCCCATCTGGAGACACAGGTTGGGGAACCAGCCTCTAAGTGGTTTCCACAATGGCTTCTGTGGGGTTCAGGGAACTACAATTTTCCCCTGCTGCTTGGCTATGGGAACTGCATGTACCATCCCCTGTTTGAGATTATTGCCCAGGATCACATCCACTGCTAACATTTTGGCTACTGCCACATGTTGCACAGTTCCCCCTGTTTCACCCCAGTCCAGGAGAACACTGGCCAGTGGCAATGTTTTCTCTTCACCAGCGAACCCTTGTACAGTGATGTATTTATTAGGTATAAGCAGACCAGGCTGTACCCGATCCCCTTTTACCAATGCCAGGGATGCCCCTGTGTCCCTTAATCCTTGCGTCTGTACACCATTCACCATGACTGGGTGCACGTGTTCCATCACGTTCACAGGCATGCTTCCAGGGACACACAAACATCCCACTTCTTTTCTAGTACCATTCTGTGTATTATTGCTCATTCTTTTGGGACACTGTCTGGCAATATGCCCAGTTTCTTTACATAACCAACATTCACTTCTCTTTTCAGAGAAATCTTTTCTCTGAAACCTGGGGCTAACTGGTTTCGGTGGAGGCAGTGAGGGTTTTAGCTGCCCTGAAGGTGCGCTTTTCCCTTTCTGCCCTGCCACACCTACCCCATTCACTCTCAGAGCAGGTCTGCTCTTGGCATGTGGTCTGAGAGTTCAGTAGCCTCTTGTACTGTTTTGGGATCTCAGTCCTCTAGCCAGGTTTTTAGCTCAGCTGGGCATGCCCAATAAAACTGTTCTAACAAAATCGCATTTTCAGTTTTATCAATGGAGTTTGCCTCAATTCCTTCCAACCAACGTTTTAAAAACTGACGTTGTTTTGTGACTAGCTCCTTGTAGCTCATGTCAGGGCTTCTCCTGAGCTTACGGAATTTAGCTCTGTATGATTCAGCAGTTAATTCAAATTTCTTTAACAGTGCAGCTTTAAGTTTGCTGTAACAATAACTGTCCTCATTGTCCATTTGACCCAATGCATCCCGAGCTTTCCCGGTAAGTAGCAGGGATAGCTGGAGGCTCCAGGGCTCTCTAGGAATTTTAATCTGAATACAAACTTTTTCAAAAGAATTTAAAAAGGCATCCATATCCTCCCCCTCTTTAAATTCGGCTATCAATTTGGAGTTCAATTTGTAACCCAGTCCTGCAGTCCCAGTTAAACCCAAGTCACTTACCTGCTCTGGTGCTGGTGTTTGGAGTTGTAGCTTCTCCAGTTCGTGTTGCCTCTGGTGCTCCTGCTCCTCACAGTCCACCTCTCGCTGTTCATGCTTCTCTTCTCTCTCGAACTCCAGCTCCATTCTGTGCAACCCAATTTGCAGCCTGAGTACTTCCAGATTCAGGATACTGGTGACCTTCCCCTGCTGCAGTGGCCCTTTGCTGACAGTGGCCCTGTTGCCCTCCTCATCAGATCTGGACACTGCACTGGCCACTAGCCCTGCCACACTTGAGGTTTGGTTCTTTTCAGTCACAGTCTGTGACTCGCTTCTCTGGGTATCTGCTACCATCAGGGCATCCACGAGGTTCTGCTTGCTGGCTTTTACCTTGAATGGGACTCCTCTGTCCCCCGCACAACCGCTTTAAATAGTCTACAGTGTGTCTACTGTAGTTGGAAGCCATCTTCTTCCCTAACTATGGCTTCTCTGACTTACACTTCAGAAAAAAAAATGGGTAGGAACTTGACTGTATGCCAAGTGATATAGTTCTGTCTCCTTTTTAAAAAAAAATAAATCACTATCTTTTTCTTTCTTTGCAAGTGAGCTGACGGTCTCAAGCTGACACACTGAACAATAAAAGCTTATAATATCAACATTTTTGCGCCCCTGCCAACCAATCTGTCACAAACCCACTCAGCAGGTCAGCCCTCTACTCCCAAAGTGCTAACCTCTGAGTGCAGTTCACAGAAACAGGGTAACCCTCCCATCTGTTTTGTGGGTTTGAATCAACCTTTGGTCTCAAGTCTTGGAGGGATTCAAACTGTGAACCTCTTGCTAGCATACCCAATGCACAGGCTCAGATAATTCTGTCTTTGGGAGGCCAGATATCTTTGCCTATGGGCACCTAACCAGGTGTACAGAAATGAACCCTTAAAAACTCTAATAAAAGACCTCAGATTACTCTTGTCTTTTTCCAGTTTGGTATCACCATTCAAGCTTATGCACAGTGTCTGCTTTAACCATACATACTTCACTTGTTAAAGAAAAGAAATTCAAAGACAGACCAAGTAGGCTCTAAAAATAGAGTTTTACTAAAATAGATAAAAAGTATGTAAAACATAAAATACAGAACCATATATCAAAAGAACCATACAATCTTTTAAAAGAACAAGGTTTTAACAGTGCAGTTCCGACTACAGTACTTATATTTTGTCTCTCTCTATCTGTATACTTGCTTAAAGTGCTGAAATATGTTTTTTTGTCAGAGCGTAGATAGAAGTGTGTCCAAATGGAAAACAGAATACTGTTTAAAAGCTGGCTTTGCCCACCTGTTTGCATGAGGTCACCTAGATCCTCCCTGTCAGAATATAAAAAATATATATTGATGCAAAACAGGATGTCTTATCAAAGGTAAAATCTGTGATCTCAGCACAACTCATTTTCTCATATGACTTTCTTTGATCTTATGATCAGCTTCCCCTTTCCAGGACATCAAAGCATCTTTTATGACTTTGCACAATAGTGTCATAACCTGCACTTCTTCCTTTAAGCGTTATAAAAGTTTATGATCTATCTTGGCAGTTAAAGCTATATTTAACTTAGATAAACAGGAGATCCTTGATTAAGGCCAATTGTAGTCTGTAATTAGCTCCTGGCCTTCCAGGTAACACCTTGTATCTATAACCTGTGTGTGTGTGTGTGTCTCATCACACATGCTGTCTCAGCATCTCTCATGAGAGATAGTCAAGAACACATTTTTATATTACAAAAATGATACAGTGATCAGAACCAGCTGTCCAAGTGTCACACCCATTGGTTAGCTCTCTATCCCTATTTTGTTTTTTGGGGGGTAGGTTGTTTTTCTTCTTCCCATCTCTACTTGCTTTCCCTTTCCCTCCTCTACTTCATCTCTTCTTCTACTCCACCCCTTTCCCCTTTCTATGACACAAGCACCTTTAGGCCCTAACCTGTTCAGGTTCTATGTAAGTGGATGAGCCCGGGTGGTGGGTGAGATGGGGAGGAGGGAGGGTGGGTACTTCACTGTATCTGTTTCTGCAAAAAAATAATAATAATAATAATCAAACACTCCACAACAGTAGTGATTCTTTCCCCAGCTTTTCCTGCCCAAAGTAAAGAAAACAGAGAAAACTCGTACTGTCAGTGCCTGTTTATGCAAAACAAAAAAACACTATACTTAGTACTGAATATAGTTTACCCTTATTGTATGGAAATTCATATTACTTAACAATTTCTTGCACCACATTTTGAAGATCATGGAATGATCTATACCCTTCTGTGGTACAACAGCTTTATAGTATATAGTGGCCTTGTTCAGTATGGAGTTCATTCCTTGCTGAAATGTTTTTGCGCCACAATTCAAAGGTCATGGAACATTGTTGTACCATTCTGTGGTAGAACAACATGCAAGATGATGGGAAATCCTCATTGCATATGGTGTTTTACACTGCACTACCACATGTACAGCAATAAATTCAAGTTCTGAACTGAGACTTCTGGCATGTTAGCTGCTGCCACAGAATGCTGTGAGACCACTGTCATTACAAAAATAAATAAATAAATAAATAATAATTAAAAAAACCACTATACACTATAAAATATATTTATTTATTGGTCCCTCAAGAGCCAACCAGTTTGTGCTGCCCTTTGGACTTCTGATTATATCAGGCCACTTGAGCATTGCTTTTGAGGACTGATGTAATCAGAACTCCTCTGTGGCAGCACAGGCTGGTCATGCATGGTTGCCCAACCTGTATTCTCTATTTAGATAACTGCCAACTTAAGCCACCTGACTTTTTTTAACATTCCACCATTGACCACTCCTCCCCAAACAGCAGCATCTGACAATTCTAAGTGTAAGTGTAAGTGCTTCCATTTTAATCAGCACTGATTCAAATTGAAATGTTTTCATGTGCAGTCAGAAAGGCTGAATATTACTCAGTACTGGATCTTTTTTAAACTAAATGTATTCTTGGTTATTTTTTTAAACAAAAGCAATACTATTACTAGTATTGAGTGGATTCTTAGTAGCTCGTTACAGGTTGGGATTATGTGTTTAAATAAAATACTACATTTTGTAATGTTTCTGGAGGTGAGGGGTCAACAACATATTTTTTGTTTTGTATAAAGCATCAGCAGTATAAAACAGTGAATGATGAACCATTTGCCTTAAAGGGCTGGATTATCAAAATACATGACACAGTTGCAGTTCCCAGTTTTGGATGCAGTGTGCCCCATGTCAAATGTAGCAAAACAACAGTGGATAATTTTCAATCATGTTGCTACAACTGTGACAATTATCACACTGTATTGTAAAAAAGTGATGCATCATTATTTGAGGTGTGCATCATTTCTGTTGTGCAACTTGCGGCACTAGTGGCAAAATGATAGACCACCTTTTCACCTGTTTCAGTAGTTTAACAATTATTGTATGTCACAGGTTGCACAACTGCACTACAAACAAGATGCAACACTTTAAAAATCTAGGCCCAAGGTGTTGTTTTCAGCTCAGGGTTCTGATGACGTCAGAGACCTCTGGAACATCACTCTCCATGGCAGTGATCTCATCAGAACTCCTCAATGAAAGCACAGTCTTGCTGTGCATGCTTGCCTACTGTATCTATTATCATCTAAATTCAGACTGAGAGTAAGGCTCTAATGTTTAACCATGGACTGAGCTACATAACATAAATATTAGCTGAATGACATTTAAGAGTTTTCTTTGTGAATAGCGTTGTGGCCAGTGTATAATAAAATAGCAGACTTTGCTTAACTGGTAATGCAGTTTTTTATCCATGACAAAGCTTCTGTGTTAAAGGAGCAGTCAGTACTAACAGAATGACAGTTATCATTGGCACTGTAAGCTTTGTATGAACAGTTGGAATCCAGTTCATCCAGATTTTTAGTTGAGTCTCTGATTATGTATTGTTATCTCTTAACAAGAAGCTTAAGAAGAGGAATATTTATCTTCTTTTAATGAGATGTCTGAAGCTACATCATCTTTAATGAGATGTCTGAAGTTACAATTTTCCTTTCATTTCTTCAGTTCTTTGTCAAGGTTACTATTCCTCCTTGAGAGTGTTCAGCCAACTTAACTAGCTATTGCCAAGACAAATTAATAACACAAACTTCTAACACACAAATCAATTTCTATGTGAACGTGTGTTACAGAATAGAATAGTTTTTATTTTTTTTATGTAGGTTGAGGATCACAATATCCACTGTAGAATAAACCCATGAGAAAGTCTTGTTGTATTCAGGTATAATATGCCAGCCACAACATGTGTTTCTCCCTCTCATTCTTCTTCCTGTGTAATCCAATTTATGAAGCAATTTCTGAAAATCGAGACATGGATTGACTGACTAAATTCTAAAGGAATATGGTAATCCCTAGAAACCATTATGTACAATAAAAAATGTAACCTTAAGTATAAAATATTAATTGTGAACAAAAAAAGAAGTTAGTTTAGGAATACCATTATGGTACTACAAGGGTAGGGTTAGGTTTTCCAACCCAACCATTGTGGTTTAAGGCATCTGGATTCACCTCATTGTTCATGCCCCTCCCCCCCAGTTAAGTTAACTGATTGTATAAAATGGGTTCCTACTAATTTTGCCTCCTCATTGCTCAGGAGTATCTGTATCCCATCAAATGGATTAACAACTGTAGCATGCATCCTTACTCATCCCTGACCTTAAGGATAGTCAAACTAGGTATCCACCTAGGGCACCATTTGGTAGGGGGTGCCATCACCATCAAACAAAATTATTTTTTTTTTTTTACAAGTGATCTGGATGGACTAACAACAAAAATCTGGTGTAATTGTTTATTTTTTTGGGGGGGTGAAGACTTGTCCGTCAGATTCATCACTGCATGCATAATCACCTGAACACCCATAAAAGACCCACTCCCATTTCTATTGGAGCTCTGCTGCTGTCTGTTTTATGCTTGGCACAATAGCAGCTGGAGTGCATATGCAGAGTGGTGTATACTGGGAGTGGCTGGCACTTGGTATAATCAGTTTTGGTGGCATGTGCAGACAGCCATGAGACAGTAAGGGACAGAATGGCTGTGTTAGCAAGCAGTGAGAGAGAGCACTGAGTTCTGTTATAAACATGCAAAAATAAAGAGACAAACCCCAAAGAGGACTGGAGGTCAGTGTGTAGGGCAGGGAAAGCTACTAAGGATGAGGGCTCAAAGGCACTGTGCTGCTGAAGGCCGGAGCTGTCTCACTGTGATATGGGAGGAATGGAAGCCAGCTGCAGCCAGGACTTGCCAGGTCCAGATAGGATCAGGAAGAGGACAGGGTCCAAGGGGTTAGTATGCAGGTGGCCAGTCAGTATCAGACCATCATGGATTCGCAGTCGAGGAGTGGCTTCTCATCACCACTGGGGCAGGGCTGTGCTGTAAGTGGCCTGGTAGTCAGTTGGAAAGTTCAAGAAAAAGGGCCCTCACGAGCGTGGACTTGAGTGGTGTAAGTAAAGTAAAAGTATTCATTACCAGTCTTGAATAGGGCCTGTGGGCCAGTGACTGCAGAGTGAGTGAGCAGCAGCCAGCCAGCTGTGGGGGGGAGCAGAGCAGGCCCAGACAGCAGGAACCCAGATTTGGCTGTGTGTCAGAGACTGGCAGTCCACCACCCCCCCCCCCGGCATCCCAGAGGAGGAGATTTTTGTCCCAGGCTTGGGCCAAACAAAAAAAAAAAGCAACTACCTGTTGGAGTCAGGGGGTCCCATGAGGTCCACTGAGTGTATGTGGTCCTGGGCTGGTGGCAGTCATGTTGCTTCCAGATGGGCAGCCAGACCAGCAGAGCAACAATTTGCCAAGAGGAGGATCATTTTGTCTAACAAGGTCAGTGACAAATTGAGTGATTATTCTGACCTGATGCAGCCAGTTAGCTGAGCTAAAACAAAAAATGTTTATTTCCTGACATTTTGTTTCTTGTTCCTGAACTTCCTGGACTGTGGACCCTCAGCCCCAGTTCTGACTTGCCCTGGTTTCCCTATGGCAGAAACGCTGTGCAATATAGGATGATTATGTAGTTCTTTGTTGCTTAAAATGAAAGCTGCCTGTGCCTTGTGGCAAGACCCATTTGGGAGTTGCTGTATCAGTACCTGGATGGTAGACAGGGGGAAGGAAAAACAAAAGTTTTATTCCTGGTGTGGTTGCTGTCAGAAAGTTTATTACCCGCAGCAAACTTGGCCAAAAACAAAACAAAATGCAAGCTCTTGCAGGGAAGTTGCAGTTGCATTTCAGTAAACAGAAATGAGCCTTACTAACTAGCCTGCTGAATCTATCTGGGATTAAAGAATGTAGTGTTTTGTGACTGAATTGTTTTGTTAAAGGGAAAAAATGTGTTGCTGAGGTATGGGTTTTCCAGCGTTTGGGTTTGTGACACTATTTCACAATAAAATATTTTCACTGTGAAGTAATTCCCCACCCCCCACTTTAGTGTGTAAGATGCCCTTGAAAGACAACAGAACTTTGTTTTATCTTCAGAGTAAGCCTTAAAATGCACCAAAAAGCACCTAATACCCCAGAGCTTCCCCCAGACCCCTGGCTTTTTACAAACACTTTTTACACACTTTGTGTGCAACATACCTTTACTACTCATTAAAAGAATCCCCCCTGGAAAAATCCAGGAAACAGGTCTGCCGGGGGCATTTGCAAGTTCACCTAGGGGCAATACCCTAAGGCTGGCCCTGTCCCTACTCAGATGTTATCATAGGGGTGTGCTAACTGAGAGCACATCCTGTAAAAGTCAAATACAAGTTACACAACCCAGCAACATCAAAATCACATCATACAAATAAACAAGCATTTGTAAATGCCGAATGTTGTTGCCCTGGCATTGGCAGTGGTGGAGGTGGAGAGGCATAACGCTGCGAGTTTGTTAATGTGTCCCAAAAGATGATTTTACACAGCGAGTACGCCACTGTGCGGCAGAGCTGTGGAAACGCGTTTTGGGCAGACTGTGGAAAATGGCAACTGGACTGTTGATAATGAGGTGTGTACAAATGGCAGTGGTGAAAATGTGGCATGAAAATATTGCAGATTGACAGAGTTACAAGGGTGAGTGTAAACTGCGCAATGAACGCCTGCAACACAGTCATTGTCTGGACTTTCGCCACCAAATGTTCAACATTTTAGGACCTCTGCTGATGAATAGTGTCACCGTCATTTCCTGAAAGTGTCCCAAAAAGTGATTTCGCACAGTGACCGTGCAATTCTGCACCAGACGTGCGAAAACACATTTCAGCCAGTTGTACTGTTCATAAGGAGGTATGGAAAAATGGCAATTATGAACAGCTGTAGTGAAAGTATTACAAATTCACAAAGTCACAAGCATGCGTGCAAACTGTGCAACATGCACTCATAAAACACTCATTTTATTGACTTTCGTCACTAAATTTTCAACATAGGCATTTTATGACATCTGCTAATGAACAGTGTCACTGCCATTTTCATAATGTGTCTCGAACACGGGATTTCCAAAGTGACTGCGCTATTGTGCACCAGAATTGCAAAAACAGATTTTGGTCAGGATGTGAAAAATGACAGCTGTACTGTTCATTAGGAGGTGTAGAACAATGGCACTGTTGAAAATGTGGAGTGAAAACATAAGTTTGCGAACATACAAGCGTGCGTGCAAACTGCGCAATGCATGCTCGTAACACAGTCATTTTATGGAGTATTGTCACCAAATTTTCAACACAGGCATTTTAGGACCTCTGCTCATGAACAGTGTCACTGTCATTTTTGTAATGTGTCTCAAACAGTGATTTCACACAGCGGCTGCGCTATTCTGCGCCAGATGTGCGAAAACACATTTCAGCAAGGATGTAAAAAATGACAGCTGTATGGTTCACAAGAAGGTGTAGTAAAATGTCAATGTTCAGGATGTGGCATGAAAATATTGTAAATGCGCTAACTTACGAGAGTGCATTGCACAGTTGCTACGCACGCTCGTAAAACAGTCATTTTGGTTATTTTTCCCACAAATTTGTCAACATAGGCTTTTTGAGACTCCTCCATGCATTAGTGGCACTGTCATTTCATTACTCAGTCCTGAAAGGTGATTCCATGCAGTGACTGCGAAATCACCTTTAGGGACCCTAATACTCCATGACAGTGCAAGAATTCATGAGAAGGGGTCCCAAAATCCCATGTTGAAAATTTGGGCCAAAATTCACAAAATGCCCGAGATATGCATTAAAGTTGAAAAACCCTATTCATTCCATTATACAGCTTACCGCATTTCTTCAGTTTGCAGTCGGCTTTGAAGAGTGCAGAGCGTGTTCCAGTCCACAGAAGATCATCGCGCGGACTCTGCAGGTAAGTATGGGGTTGGGGTGAGGGAGGCAGGGTGCACAGTGGGTGGGTGAGGGTGGGGAGGGGGCATCAAGACTACGAGGGACCGTTTTCATTTACAGGGAAAAGAAGAAAAAACCATCGCGGGACAGTTTTTTGTTTGCAGGGGATTTGGCATGCTGGGGTGGGCTCCCAGTGTGCCACCTAACTGTTTGGGAGGGTGTCTGTAGCTGACAGGGGATTGGGCACCCTTGTCAGCACACAATGGGGGGAGGAGGAAATAATGCCGACGGGGATTGGGCACCCCCATCGGCACACAAAGAAAGCGGGGGGAGCAAGCCGAGGGGGATTGGGCACCCCCCCTCACCATTCAACAATTGGGAGGGGTTATGCTGATGGAGAGTGGGCTCCTCCATTGGCACACAAAAGCCAGGGGTTAACCAACAGGGGATTAAGGCTTGAAGTCAACGATAGCCGGTGGCTGCCCACTTCGCCGATACCATGCAGTAATGGCGCCGAGCATGGCAAGAAAAGGACCGCTGTGTATGATGAGCTTTGCTCAGATTGCAGCAGACCTTTTCTTAGATGTGCTCGCCACATTATGTATGCATGGTGTGGCGCCGGCATGCAGGCTGATTGGGGAATGCGGGACACACCTACTAGTGCATGCCCTACATTCGCCCAACAGCGACACTGCCTCCAAAGCTGCACTGTCCCATGATGTTGGCTGCGCAAGCACGTCAACATAAAAACACCGTACAAAAATGACCACTACCTCCACCCCAGCGCAGACAACTTTACCCAGCAATCATACATGCCAGAACAATCCATCAAAATATACTACTCAAACAACAAATACCATATCTAACTAAACAAATATTAAATATATCCAACAACTCTGAAAAATACTGAGAAATCCAAACCCAAAAAGCCTAGTTACTGCACCTCATTAAAACAGACACAATAGCTGCAACATAAACACACAATTCAAACACAGACAAATTAAAAAAAATCTATAATTCTACACAACAATAGAAATATGCAGTATATACAGTATACTGCAGGTCTAAGTAGTTTTCTGTTAGTCTAATAAAAGGTATAAAACCAAAAAAGTATACAGCACATGCATACCCTGCACAGCAAAAGTAAGGTACAAGCTGTTTAATTGAGGTGTCTGTGCTGAACAAGATTAATGTGTATCTCGAATCCAGTGGGTTGCAAGACCAAAGGCAGCATGGATTCATAGGGGGGAGGACATCCAAGATTAATCTGATCCATTTTTGTGACTGGGTGACTAGGGAAATAGATCAGTAAAAGCAATGGACATGGCCTACTTGGACCAAAGGCTTTTGACACTGCGCCACATAGGAGTTTGATAAAGCAATTGGACAGTATAAGGGCAGGATCCCAAGTGGTAAACTGGGTTAGAAACTGGTTAATGGACAGGCAACAGGGGGCAGTGGTAAATGGCACTCACTCAGAGGGGAAAGGGACCAGCAGGGTGCCACAGGGCTCAGTACTGTGACCGGTCTGTTTCCATGTCTTCATAAGTGACATTGCAGAACAGCAGGAAGGGACAGGGCTATCCTAGATCTAGTACTGACTAATAGGGAAAGGATCACAGATCTCCAGGTAGAAGGTCACCTGGGTGCCAGTGACCATCACATGGTATGGTTCAATTTGGCCACTAGAACAAAATCATCCCATTCTGAGGCAAAATTATGGGACTTCATAGGAGCTGACTCTGATAAGATGGCCAACAGAGTTAAGCTAGCCCTGGCAAAAAGAAATACAGGTGAGGGGGTACAGGCAAAGTGGGCAAGCATTAAAGATGCAATACTTGAAGCAACATCCCATTGTGTTAGTGAGAAAAGGAAGTGCAAAAGAAGAAGGAATCTACTTTGGTTCTCAAACACAGTAGAAGAAAAGGTCAGAGACAAAAGGCTAGCCTTCAGGAAATATAAGGGAACGCAGCAGGATGAAGATAGGGAGGCTACCAAACTTCCCTAAGGGAAGCAGGGAAGGCAGTATGGCAGACAAAGCCCAAACTGAGGAAACACTAGCATGCACAGTAAAAGAAGGTGACAAGACTTTCTATAGATACATTAGTGAAAGTCCAGAGGGGGTATTGCTAAGATGAAAGGGGAAAAGGGGGCGTGTGAGGAGGAGGACCATGTAAAAGCATCTATCCTAAATAGATACTTCTGCTCAGTATTTACTGAAGAGAAGGTAGGGCAGGGCCCACAGCTCAGCACCATGGACACAGGAGGGAGGGAGGTATGCACTAGTCCCTTCACAAAAAGAAATGGTCCTACAAGAGCTCAATAAGCTCAGGGCAGACAAGGCAATGGGACCTGATGGCATACATCCCAGGGTACTAAAGGAGCTAAGGGTGGAACTAGCAGAGCCATTATCAGAACTGTTTAGTGAGTCTCTGAGCACAGGAGAGTTCCCAGAAGACTGGAGAAGGGTCATGTGATCCCGCTCCACAAAAGTGGTAGCAGGGAGGAGGCAGGGAACTACAGACCTGTCAGTCTTACCTCAGAAGTGGGCAAGATTATGGAGACACTCCTTAAGAAAAGGATAGTGCAACACCTGGAATCCATAGGAGCACAGGATCCAAGACACCATGGGTTTATAAAAGGAAGCACCTGTCAAACTAATCTCATAGATTTTTTTGACTGGGTTGCCAGACTGGTGGACCAAGGGGGAGCAGCTGATGTTGCCTACCTTGACTTCAGCAAAGCTTTCGATATTGTTCCACATAGAAGATTGATTAATAAGCTGGGTAGGCTGGGGTGGGTCAGACAGTCAACTGGGTGGCAAACTGGTTGACAGGCAGAAAACAGAAGTGGTGATAAATGGTATATCAGTCAGAAGAGATGCAAGTCACAAGTGGGGTACCTCAGGGATCAGTCCTGGGGCCAGTCCTCTTCAATATCTTCATCAGTGACATTGCAGATGGACTGGAGGGTAGGTTTGTCTGTTTGCAGATGACACCAAGATCTGCAACAGAGTAGATGATCCAGATGGGGTGGGCAGAATGAGAAGAGATCTAGATAAACTAGCAAAATGGTCGGAAGAGTGGCAACTGGGGTTTAACTCAAAGAAGTGCAAGATCATAAACATAGGGATGAGAAACCCTGAAGCCACCTATATGCTGGGAGGGGAGTTGCTGGCAGTCACAAGGGAAGAAAGAGACTTGGGCATCATCATCACCGATGACCTGAAATCATCCAAGCAGACCACTAAAGCAGTAGGTAAGGCTAAAGGGATGTTGGTGTGTATTATCAGGGGTATCACAAGTCGGAAGGGGAAGGTAATAATCCCTCTTTACAAGACACTGGTTAGGCCCCTTCTGGTGTACTGCATGTAGTACTGGAAGCCACACCTTCACAAGAACATTAGCCAAATTGAGGCAGTCCAGAGAAGGGAAACCAAAATGGTGCAGGGACTGCATCAGAAAATATATGAGGACAGATTAACTGAGCTCAATATGTATGCTATCTATAATATCTATGTATAATATCTAGAGCAAAGGAGGGAGACAGGTGATATAATTGAAACATTCAAACACCTTAAGGGCATTAACAAGGTGAAAGAGTCTAACATGTTTCAATATAAGAAAAATAGCAGGACAAGAGGACACAGCATGAGATTAGAGGGAGGCCGATTATGGGGTAATGTGAGGAAGTTCTTTTTCACAGAAATGGTGGTGGATGCATGGAACGGCCTACCTCAGGAAATGGTGGCTATGAATGCAGTGCAGGGCTTCAAACAGGCATGGGATAGGCATAAGGGAGCTACACAGATGAGTATGAATAGATAGACCATTGACAGAGCAAAGGCCAATGGCACATTTATAAGGTAGAAAAAGAAATGAGCAGACTGGATGGGCCTTGCGGTCCTTATCTGCCATCAACTTCTATGTTTCTATATGTATGCCTTTTTGCACATGACACCAAGGACATGTAATAGGGTGAATCTCAGGAGGTGGTGGAGAGAATGAGTAAGGACCTTTTATTTAGTTTTTGTTGACCGGGTAAGTGTACTAGACAATTACTGCCTATTTTCAGGCACGACCCGGGGGAGGGGGATACAGATGTATGCCAACTGACCTTGAACCAGATTAAGCTGTTGGTGGTATTTTTAGTGAATGAGGGAAATGTGGCCAGGACACCGGGGAAATTCCCCTACTTCCTGCTTCCTATGAGCAGGGGGGACCCATTTTCTGGTGGGACCAAGATGGCGGAGGAGGAGGACAGTGGAGGAGGACATGCTGTGGCTGGTGAGTTAGCAAGGCTCAGCGGGGAACATGGCACGGCTGGAATGCACTCTTAGGGTGGCCAGCATATCGTACCTCAGCCCCCGCTGCTTGCTGTGATAGCAATGGGTGGAGGATCCACTCGAAAATGGAGTTTTGCTACACCTCACGATGGTGACACTAGGTGTTAGCAGGAAGTCCCGGAGCAGGCCCCATACCTGTGGAGGGCAATGAAGATATAGACGCAGTGGTCCATGTGAAACAGGACCTCTTATTACAGGCTGAGGTTGATTACAGAGCAGCAAACTGCATGCTGAAGAAAAAAAGGAAACGCTCGATTCAAGGTTCACCATCGCCTTCACGGCATCTACAGCAAAAGTTTTTGCAGCGGGCCCTCTAATAGAGGATACTACATCAGGCAAAGACACAGGATTGGAAAATCACTCACAGCATGATTTGGTATGGTCTCCAGAACGGGCACTGGAACAAGCTGGTTGGATCCAAACAGAAACAGGTCAGTGGGTTGCGGATCCCGATATTCCGCTTCTGGGTTCAGGGAGTGTCACGGGGGTACTGGGGGGAACTGTAGATGGCCTCCTACATAATATGCACAGGCCTGATACAGTCCTGTTTACTAAACCATATGTGTAGCCTTAGACCCCTGTTTCAGGGCACACTTATCTGCTAATACAGATGCAGAGATGGTTATGATGGACTTGCCCATTTCACAAGCAGATTCCATTTCTTCTCCCTATACAGTCTCCAGCACAGCAGGGGCCTATGGAAAACATTACTGTGGCTAGTGATTCCCCCAGTCGGAAGAAGTGCTGGGATCTCATTCCTATAGTACCTCCTGACAATGAGTCAGTAACCCCAGCCCTGACAGCTCCCAACTTCATAGTTTATTTCAAAAACCTGTTTCATTAGCTAAACGCAGGAATGCAGTTTGGCTGCGGTTTTTAGGACCAGCGGATACGATGCCAGACTGCTTTTATGTGGGGAAAGTTCTATTGAAGCAGATGCTGGGGTTTTCTCCCTCGGAAGTGTATGCTTTGATTCATACACCGGGAGAATCTACATATGACATAAGTTTTCATTCCCCTGACATCCTGAATTGTTTTTGGATGAAGTATGCCCTGTTTAAAATGAGCCCAGCTTGGACCCACTTTCAAGCTATACCTTTAACAAAACAAACTTTTAAAGTGATCACTGTCTTATTAAGAAATGAAGAGGTGAATATTATGGACATTTCATACTGGCTGGAGAAATGTTGTCAAATACAAGGGAATCTGGAACCAATTTTAGATTCTGAAGGTTTTTGGAATGGAGGGTGGAGGTATAAGGTGACTTTGCCACAAACGGAGGATGGACTTCAACATCTACCAAGTTGTTTTTACCTGGGTCGTGACAAGGGTTTCATTTTTTATCCTGGACAGCCACACCATTGTGATAAATGTGGTTCCAGTAGACATTTGAGTCGAACCTGTGATACAATGAAATGTGCTCAATGTGGGGAAGTGGGGCATATTATGACTGACTGTCATCATCCTCCCAAGTGTAGTCTTTGTGAGGAACAGCATTCTTTTTATGGATTGTCCTTGGGCAGCCCATAATACTGCAGACAAGGATTATACCACTCAGGATTTTATTTGAATATTGCATTAAAATTGGCTTTGAAACAATATGGCCCCCCACCTAAGAGGGCACCTCCTGAAAGGCCTATTAATCCCTTCGAAGCCTTATCCACTTTTGTTTTGTTTCTCACATGCTTCCATCTGAGGTAGAACTGTTAGTACTAGAGGTATCTGGTGATGCAGGTTCTATGCCTCTCCCTTCCACCAGAAGGTGCCTTCACTGTAGTTAATAATCAAGAAGGAGTTTACAGAAGAAAACTGCAGCATCTGTTTCAGAAGTCTTCCATCTCCCAGTGCAAAACACCTTTTCCACCTTGCAGGTTGAAGAACCTGATGTAGGTACAGAATCAGACTCAGTTTCGGTTCACTCTTCTCAAGCGATGGAGATCAGACACTGAGTCTCTACAGAAGATTTGACTATCCCTCCAAAAAAAATTAGGATGGGTTCCTATAAATGGGTCAGGAAGAAATCCTAATGTTTTTCTATTTTTTCAGGATTAATTAGTTCTCCTTTAGTTAAACACTTAATGGGTTTTGTTTTTGTTTTATAATGCTAATGGATATGTTATTTATGTACTACTGTGGCCTCTTTTAAATAGTAACAGTATTCAGTCAGATAAAAAACAACTTTTGGTACATGCTTTATTTGATTCCTTTTTTTATGATGTGGTATTCTTTCAAGACACTCGATTACATAGCAGACAAGAGATGGATAGAGCCTCTGTGGGATGGAAATGGGGAGTGACTTATCGGTCTGTTGGAGAGGATCTTTGTTGTGGGGTTGGAATTTGTTTAAATTCCCCTTTGACACAATCCATACAGTAGTGGACATAGCTCCAGGCCGTGTTTTGTTATTAGATGTCACATTGAATAAATTGCACTGTTGGTTTATTAATGTATATGCCCCACAAATAAAGACAGCTAGAATTGAGCTTTTTAACACTACACAGCCTTATTTGTTTACATCTCGTTATGTTTTCTTGGGAGGAGATTTCAATTGTGGGTTGTATTTAAAGGATAGGGGTCCTCAAACCCAAAAATTATATTGTGATACCAATTGCCTGGCTGCTTTGATTTCACAAACTGGTTTGGTTGATGCATGTGGTTTTTTTGGCTGGCCAGATAAGACCTATTTCAGAGGTAACCTAGCTACTAGGATCGATTTCTGGTTTATATCGCCTACCTTGGAGATTAAAAATACCAGGATCCATCCTGTTGCTCCATCTGACCATGCCATCATAGAACTGACGGTCTGTAATTATCATGGTATGCAACAAGGGCCTGGGTATTGGAGGTTGAACTTGGAACTGTTGTCTCTTCCAACTGTTAAGGATGGTTTTATTTCCTTATTAGAAGCACGTAAATCAGTTAAATGTTATATGATACTTTACAGGAATGGTGGGAGGATACAAAGCTAGATATTAAAAGATACTTTCAACACATAGGAAGATTAAATGGAAATTTAAGAGGGACCATATTGTATTTACAAAATACAGTTTCAGAATTTAGTGTTTCAAGCTTCCTAAGGAGATAAAACGATTCTTGCAGAATTAGCAGAAACCAGGCAAAAATGAATGATCTACAATATAATAGACTTAGATCTTTAGAACAGGAATGAAATTTGAACCCAGGGTTCACAGGATTTTATGAATCCATTTCAATTCTGTGCTCAACTACAATATCTAAAGCAGATGTCTTTAATTCAGGATGCTTAGGGGAGTCTTTGTTCCAAAAGGTATGAAATTATGACAGCCATAGAGGAGCATGTGCAGTCTTTATTTAGTCATCAGTAATCCTCCCAGTATGGTCATAAGGTTTGGTTGGAAAAATGTATATTACCACAAGTTTTGTCATCTGATCAACGGGTACTGGCTTCTCCACTTACTCAATCTGAAATAATGACCACTTTTGCAATGGTTAAAAAGAATTCTGCACCTGGAACAGATGGAATTCCATATGAATTGTACAGTGTGATTCTGCAAGTTTTGTTCCCTGAAATCCTAGAGTTATTTCAGGATATGATGGTTTCAGGGAATTTGCCTGATTCAATGGGTAATGGGTTGGTGGTTTTTATGTATAAATCTGGGTTCAGGACTGACCTTTCAAACTGGCGCCCCATCACATTATTAAATACTGATTTTAAATTGTATACCAAATTGTTGAATAACAGGTTGTTGCTTTGTGCATCTACTCTGATACATTCTTCTCAGACTTGTACTATTCCTGACCGGAGTATAACGGATAGGTTAATTTTATTAAGAGAAATTTTGTCCCGGGGGGAGACTGGAGAATTAACTGGTTTCATTCTTAGTTTAGATCAGGAAAAGGCCTTCGACAGGGTAAACCATGAATATCTTTGGACTGTTTGCTAGTTAGTGATTCCGGTACTTTATTTTTGATAAAATTTGTTATTCTAATGCTAAAGCTTTAGCATACTGTAATGGATGGATGGGGAAGGCATGCATGGTTACCCAGGGAGTTAGACAGGGATGTCCCCTGAGTCCCCTTCTCTATCTTTTTACACTGGAACCTTTAATTCATTATGTTAATGATAATATTGCTATTCAGGGGGGTTCTTTTTCTAGTACCTCAGAAGAAATTAAAAGTATTGCATATGCAGATGACATCTGCTTTCTTGTGGGGGATTTACCTTCGACCTGTTTAGTGGGACAAATACTTTGGGAATTTTCCAAATTCACAGGAGCCACAGTTAACTATAGGAAAAGTAAATGCCTTCCCTTTGGATTAGAATGTTTTTTAGAATCTAAGATAATTAGGATCCCTGTTGTGACAGGGACCTGTACAATTCTTGGACTTCTTTTTGGTACAGGGGATTTGGCCTTCTTAAATTGGTCCTCCAAATTGGACATTGCACATGGGAAAATTTTACTGTGGAATAAGTGGAGATTGTCCAAATTAAAATGGGTTATATGATTAAGACCTTCTTACTCCCAATGTTTTGTATTTAGCTGCAGTTTTAGTCTACCCCCAAGCTGGAGACCCGGATGTCTGGTGTTTTTTCAGGCATTTGGGGTAGTAGACTGAACCCATTAAACGGTAGTTTATCTGTTTAGAGAGAAAAATGGGGGTATTAAAATGATTTATCCCATTGTTTTCTTTTTACAATTTTTGCAATGTAAACTTGAGACCATTATTGGAAATCTGAGGGTATTTGGATCCCATGGGTTTTGATTCCTTGGTAGGATACTCCTCTTCTGGCTTCCTCATTCATGCATCCAAAGCAGCGTTCTGTCTATAATATTCCAGAAACTTTAAGGGTATGTTTTGGGAAAATAAAACTTTGGTGTTTAGTACCAGAACACTTTTCACAACGTGACCGGAAAACACTATATGCACATCTTCTATCTACTTATTTTTCATGATACAGCCTGTTTTGACTTTAAACCTATTTCAGATAAAATATTGATTGGGAAAATGTTGACATCTACCCAGACACCGTTTATATGTGGATGTTATGTGGCTTTTCCTCATTGGGAAACTCAATGTCAAAGGAAACCTAAACATAAAAGTGTAGAACATCGTTACTGCCCTAGGGAGACTTGTGTTGAGGGGGTAGAACCATGGACCATTTGTTCTTCTGTGTCCTTTGTAAAACGGTTTTGGAATTTTTACGGGTAAATGGCCTACATCACCCTTTTGTGATTTAACCCCTGAGATTTTATACTTGGGTATTCTTCCATTCAAATGGACTAAACATGATAGGGTTACACTTTGGTTATTTTTGGTGTGTTTTAAATTCTATATATGGTAAAGTGTGTAGGCTGACACTGCAACAATTAGAATATACAGAGGAGCAATTATTTCACATGATTACTACTACAATTTTAGTCATAGAAATACTGAAATGAAGTCAGTGCCATATGAAATCTTCCAGTCTTGGTGGTACAGTATAGATTGGCTATGAGTTGGTAGGGTATATTTTGAGATACATTTCAGTCATTGCATAATTCCACTTTTGCTTATGACTAGTAAATATGTGGTACTGAGTGTTTTTCTTTGTCATTTCACTGTTATTTTCTTCTGGTCTTAATTAATGAGAAGTGGCAGTTTCTGGTAGAAATTAATTATTTTCTGGTGAGGAGTATTCTTGATTTTGAGTATGGTTTAATTAAAAAAAATATATATATATACACATTGGCCCAGATATTCAAACTGCGCCAGTCTGAGGCGCAAGCCCCTGCGCTGCTCAAAATAGTTACAAGAGGGTGTGGTCAAGATATTCAAAGGAGTTGTTGCTGAGCAACCTTGAATATCACCCCTGAGCCACAGCACTTACAAGATGGCGCAGTGGAACTTGCGCACCGCAGTTGCCAGAGTTGAGCATTAAACTTGGCGGTGGCGCAGCACCATTGCGCCATGCAAATTTCCCATATTCAAAAGGTGACATGCAATGGGGCCATAATTTATGCAAGGCGAGGGGGCCATTTGCATCTATTTATGGCCCCATTTGCATGCCATTTGCATGGTAGCGCCGATCCCCGAGGATTTGCTCCTGGCCGCGCAGGTTATGCATGGATCCTCCTCCTCCTGTTGAGCATGCATTCATTTGCATTGCTCTCTAGCGCAACCTGGTGCCAGTGGTGTAACTGCCTCCTGCTGAATATCGCAGAATGGCGCATTTTGGACTTGCGCATGGCGCAACCCTTTTGAATATCTGGGCCATTATATATAGGAACATGAAGAATCCATATATTATGGAAGTATGTTGTGGATACTAGTTAATTTTATATGAGGTGCTTTGAGTTGGGAAAACATACTGCCATATAGTGGTATGCATGTACGGGGGAGTTATTTCAGCTTACTATGTATGGGATAATGTTGTGTTTATGTTTTTCATCTTATTTTCACAATTTTTTTTCCCTTTAGGTTTACAAGGGACAAAAGTATGCTGTATACTTATTTTTCTTTGTTTTTTATTTTGTATGTTGTCATACAATTTTGGTATTTGGTTCTCTTATAGAATCCCTGGCTGCTTTAAGTAAGGGTGGAGGACTTTCAGCATTTACTACTTGGGTTTTAGGACTCTAATGACAGAGTTTTTCATTTTTTCCATTGCATGTATGATGAAATATATATTTCTGTTTATTATTTGTATTATAATTTAGTATGTAGTAATACTTTTGTATATATAATGTTCTCATATTTTTGCTTTAGGGGAGTTTTATTTAGCTTTGGTTATTTCTTTTTTTTTTTGGACTTTAAACATTTTGATGTTTGTTTTTGTTCATTTGGATGCTGTATTACCTTTTATATTACTTGTTTAATTTTGTATTATGATTTGGTGTGCTGTAACACCTTGTGTATTTAGTTTGCTTTTCAGTCTTAATAAAAAATTCCCCTACTCTTTTCGATAAGTGCCATGGGATCTTTAACATCCACCTGAACTACCACCAATCCAGGCAGATGGGACCTCGGTTTAACGGCTCATCCGAAAGATGGAAAACTTGAGCAGCGGTCAAGGGTATGGCAAATGTGGTTCAATGCAAAACGTGCAAAATCATGCACCTGGGGCATAGAAACCCAGGAGCTGAGTATACAATTCTGGGGGGGTTACTGTCACTTTTAAAACAGGAAAGGGGCCTTGGGGTAACAATACCTGATGACTTGAAAGTAATAGTACAGCATGACAAGACAGTGGGATCCTGGGAAGTACAGGGAGAGGTATCACCAGCAGGAGGAGGGAAGTGGTATTGCCACTGTGTAGGTCATTGGCGAGACCACACCTGGAGTACTGTGTCCAGTTCTGAGGCCGCATCTCAGAACGGACATAGTGTGGAGATGGTCCAGGGTAGGACAATTAAAATGGTGTAGGGGTTGCATGAGAAACCATATGAAGAAAGACTGAGTGATCTCAACATGTACACTCTGGAAGAGAGGAAGGAGAGAGGGGTATGATAGAGACCTACAGGACAAGTACCTCATGAGAGTAAACAGGTGGGCAGCCTGCTTCAAATGAGGAAATGCACCAGCACCAGAACAAGAGAGCATGCAACAAAGCTAGAATGGTGGAAGTTTTGGAGAGATGTGAGGAAATATTACTTCACTGAAAGAGTTATGAATGTCTGGAACAGCCTGCCACCAGATGTACAGTTGTGGGGGCCAAAACGGTAGAGAGTTTTGAACATCCATGGGATAAGCATAGGGGAATAGTGATCAATAAGCAGGGAAGGGGGTCACCAGAGACTAGTTAGGGTCTGCAGAGACAGAATAGGCAGGGAACATCTGAGCAGACTGGGTGGGTCAAGCGGTCCTTTTCTGCCGACAAGCTCTATGTTACATAGATACATAGATACACAGACAATGTCAGCAGATAAGGGCCTATGGCCCACCAGGTCTGCCCATTTGAGCTTGTAAGTTCAGTTTATGTTTTCCTAGAAGTCTGTTGCCCCTTACCCCTGACCTCCAGAATTCCTTTATGTCTATCCCATGCATTCTTAAATCCCATGATTGTTTCAGCCACCACCACTTCCTCTGGCAGGGTGTTCCACTTGTCCACCACCTGTTCTGTGAAGAAATTCTTCCTCATGTTTCCTCTGAATCATCCTCCCTCCAACTTCATCCCATGCCCTCTAGTCCTGGAACATCCTTTTCGCTTAAAAATAGTGTATTCCTGCACCCTGTTCCTCCCTGTGAGATACTTGTACGTCTCTATCATATCCCCTCTCTCCCTCCTCTCCTCCAGGGAGTACATGTTCAGTTCCTTCAACCTGTTTTCATAGGACTTGTGATGCAATCCATGCACCATCTTTGTTGCCCTCCTCTGAACCTTCTCTACCCTGTCTATGTCCTTACGTAGGTATGGTCTCCAGAACTGTACACTGTACTCCAGGTGGGGCCTCACTAGTGTCTTGTATAGCGGAATTATGACCTCCCTTTTCCTGCTGGTGATGCCCCGCCTATACATCCCAGCATCCTATTTGCTTTACCTGCTGCTTTGTCATACTGTTTCCCTACCTTGAGGTCATCAGATGATAACCCCAAGATCCCTTTCCTGCTTGGTGCATGCTATATCCTCACCCCTCAACTGATATATTGTGCCAGGGTTTTTGTGCCCCATATGCATTATCTTGCACTTCTTTGCATTGAATTTCAGCTGCCAAACCCCTGACCATTCTTCAAGTTTCTGCAGGTCCCTTCTCATTCTGTCTACACCCTCTGGTGTGTCTACTCTGTTACAGAGTTTTGGTCATCAGCGAACAGTGAAATTCTGCCTTCTAGGTCCTGTGCAATGTCACTGATGAAGATGTTGAATAGGACCGGTCCCAGCACTGATCCCTGTGGTACCCCACTGGTCACTCTTCCCTCTGTGGAGTGACAGCCATTTACCACCACCCTCTGTGTCCTGCCACCCAGCCAGTTACCTACCCTCCACACTACTGTCCTGCACACACCCATATTCCCCAGTTTGTGTAATAGTCTTCTATGTGGCACAATGTCAAAGGCCTTGCTGAAGTCCAGATAGGCCATGTCCACTGCCCTCCCCGATCCACCTCCCTAGTCACCCAGTCAAAAAATTCAACGAGGTTGGTCTGACATGACCTTCCCCTGTGAAACCATGCTGCCTTGGGTCCTGTAGTCCATTGACAACCAGATGTTCCACCAATCTCTCCTTCAGTAGTGCTTCCATGATCTTCCCCACTACCGAGGTGAGGCTGACTAGTCTGTAGTTCCCTGCTTCCTCTTTGTTCCTGCTTTTGTATAAGGGACTACATCTGCTGTCCTCCAGTCTTTGGGTACCTCCCTGTTTCCAGTGATCGGCTAAACAGGATAGCCAGAGGTTCAGCCACCACCTCTCTTAGTTCTTTAGGACCCTGGGTGCACCCCATGTGGCCCCATTGCTTTATCAACTCTTATTACTTCCAGTTCCTTCAGGACCTTTTCTGTAAAGGGACTTGTGTCCATTTCTGCCCCATTCTCACCCCTTGTACCCCTTCAGACCCATTACCCTCCTCCTCAGTAAAGACTGAGCAGAAATACCTGTTCAATATGTCAGCTTTACTATTGTCATCCTCACATGGCCCGTATCCTCCCCTTCAGTCTCACTATCCCCCCTTTGTCTTTCTTTTTTCACTTATGTACCTGTAAAAGGTTTTATCCCCTCTACCCACTGATTTTACAATGTGTTCTTCTGTCTGAGCTTTGGCTTCCCTTACTGACCTCCCTGCCTCCCTTTGCTTCTCCTGGTACTTCTCCCTATCCCCTTCTGCTTCTAAGTTTCACACTGAACATTCTTTTTCGAAAGGCCTTACTTTTCTTGTGTAGAAGGTTTTTGGTGGAAAGTGCCAAGTTTTTGTCTTTACATAGTTTTAACTGTCAGAACTTGTTTTTCTTGTAAGGGTTTCTCCTTTGAAGTGCTTATACTGTATACTGTACATACAGCATTAAAACATCACTATAATGTCTACACTGATTGTTCTAAATGTTGAAAACTATCCACTTATGTACCATGAAAGCAGCAACAGAGAACACTGCAGCATCCCTCAATCAGCTCTTAACTAGTGTAATCAGGAACACTCACTTCCAGCTGAGACTCACAGATTATGTGTAAGGAACTTCAACCAGACATTTAGCACTTAGTTGAAATAATCACAAACCATTCATAAATGTTCATTAATTACTCACTGAAAGTACATGAGTTCAGCTCATGAAAGTTCAGGCATGTGTTAAATTGTTCATGAATACTTTTGAATTCTGTATAGCAAATAAAAGACTCGCCTTTGTCCACGAACATTCACAAACATTAGGTTTCATAAAGGTCCATGAAAGTTCATGAAACTCCACCATTGAACTTTTATGAAGAAAGTCTATCAACATTTTGCTGACCCAAATACCCCACTTTTATCAATTTTTTTTTCCCCATCAGGCAACCTATTCTCAGCCCCATTGTTGAAAAATCATTCTCCTTTTTACAAATCTGAGCCAGATTCATTCAACCCTTAGTTTTTATCATACAACGTAAGCACCTAATTATGACAATTGAATTATATTAGTAAATGGGGGCTGCAAGATGGCCACAGAGCTGCTCCGCTCCCTGCAGCATACAGCATGTCTCTGTTCCTTGGACACCGGATAAAATATTTACTTCTGTTGGGGAGTTTATGAATGAAACCCCTAATATTTTGGATGAATGACCTTTAGAGATATGCTACTTTTGTAGTTTGGATGCCGCATATGCTGCATAAAATACTCTTATAGTCGTTGGTTGGTCGGCGGTTGGTCGGCAGTTGATTTTGTGGCGTCCTGATGGGTTTGGCTGGAATGCAGTAAGAAAATGTAAGCACACCATAATGGTGTGCTTTTTCAGACTCTGATCATGACCAAATGGTTGTTAGGTTATAGGGCCTTGGAGCTCTGTTAGGGTATTTTGTTTTACAGCAAATGAAACATGTCTGCTTGCTATGATGGTGCTTTTGGGCTTGAATTTGTGGCAGTTCTTTTTACATAAACATAATGGTGAAAAACATCTGCATTTGTGGAAATCTGCCACTCTTTTTAAATAAGCACACATTTAGCACATGCAGCACCTCTTTTCTAAGCTCGAGAGAGGTGTTTTTGATTTTAAATAATGTGCGGTGATGTGAAGTAGACCTTAAGGATTCTTCCTATGGACTTGGTCAGTTCTTACAGAAAAGATTGCTGAAGTATGCTGAAGGAAGCTGAAACCGCAGTCGCATACTGTGCTTACAGGATTTGTCTAAGCCTTAAACAGGTATGCCATGGTTGCCTGAGGGCTAGAGTGTTTAAAATGTATTTATTTAAAGTTTGTGTTTATTGCACTTAGAGAAGCGTTATTTCTGATTTGTCACAACAGTGTTTGCCATATCAGTGGAGCTGGATTGAACAGATTGAATGGACTGAGCAGAGGAGGAATTGAGGAGGAATTATGGCAGATTGCGGCTGAACTTTGCAACTAGGATGATACCTTGGACCTTGGACCACAAATACAACAAATCAGGAGCAAACCTCTGCATGAGTCCCTTGATGTGGCCTCCCTGGTAAATGATGCTTTTTTAGTGACTACCATAGGATTGGTTTATGGGATATCCCCACCAAGGTATCAATTGTGCCCTTCATTCCTTTTGGGTGATAATGATAGACCCAGGGTGAATTCCCTTGAAGTAGCACTTCCCTTTGTTTCCCTCTTGGGTTTGAACTCACATTAAATACTGTGAGAACCTACATGGAGGTAATTACTGATCTGCAGGGAGGCAAGCAGTTGTGGGAGTCCCTATGAGAGACCCTGACCTCAGGGTGAGTACTGCCAGAATATCCCCCTGGGTTCTTTAATTTTGTGACTCTCTGGGAAGTAAAGAAAGTAGCGGTGAAAAATGAATGGATTCCTCGCTGCTAATAAAATCCTCAATTGTGAGAATGAAGCTACACTGATTACTTGCAAACAGTTTAAGCAGAAGATCCACAGTATGGGTGTGTATTTATCAGTCACAGTCCTGCGTAATATAAGTGATTATTTAAGCCTTGGTTTTTAAAAGGGGAAAATATGCCTTTTTCCTCTTTTTTTCCCCAACCATTCGAACCCCTGAAATACCATGGCTTTGAATGCATAGTGTGCTAATGTTTTCTTGGAATGAGAAGATAAAACATTAGTAGCACCACTTGTCTCCTTAGATTATTATTTTTTTTTTTAAGTGGTAATGCACTTCCTTCTGTTTGCCGTGGCCAGCTTTATGCATTGAAAATGGGACTCCTATCAGGAGATGATTATTGTAGTGCATGGAATTAGATTTGAGTCCTGTGGCCTTTGATTCTAAGGACATTATTGAATGCCAAGGTTTTAGCTCATAATGTTCATGATAAATTTCTGTGTTATTTAGTTGATGCTGAGATGGACATAGTTTGTATTCATTTTAGCATTAATTTTACAAACCTCGTCCAAACTATTTTTATTTGAAGCTATTATGGACAGAGGACTTCAGGTTATGGTGCCACTTGTGGTGGCGATTGATTTCACCTGACAAAATAATGTCCTGAATTCCTTATAAATGCTTCTGTAAAGTGACAAGTAAATATGAGATTATTATGGGGGATTATCCCTTTTAAAGGTGTTATTATGCTGCATGTTTCAATATTTTAAATATGTGTTTTGCTCCACACCTAATGGATTCTTGAATGTCATTGGAGCATTGATTCTAAAATTAACTAATTGACTCCTGAGTGAATAGAGCCTGGACTTCTGATCCTAAGAAGAGGGGTTCTCTGGTGCAAGCATGTAATGTTTATGTAAGTGTTTGTATGCTTTAACACGGAGTGTACTTTTAAATTGTAATGGCTTATGCCGAACAATAAAAATCCTGATTGACTGATTGATTATATTAGTAAACTGTACGTTTTCTAATGAACAGTTTTTCTTGCCATCCAGTTTGAAATTAGTAACATACATTATACTTACTTTTTTCCTGTTCTTTCAAATGGAACCTCTCCTTGCCTGCTTTCATTAATAGAATGGCCCAGTTGCTATTTGTGCTAGCAGAGTCTGAATTTCTTTGAAAGTGTGGTGTTTAAATGTTACTCATTTTGGGTGCTCAGATAGTTAATTGCCTTGTAGAGCATATATTTTCCACTACTAAAGTGAACAAGCATTTGCCAATGCTGAATGTTTACTTGCAGTGTAATGGAGCTCTAATGTGCCACTGATGTTGTTGGAAAAACTCTGAAACATTAATTATTTTGACACAATTTAACTTATATTTCACACTTTTTCTGTAAGTGTCTCCCTTATTTCTTTGGAAACAAGATCTCTGACCTATTTGATCTGCCTTCTTGTCTACTTCTGTAGTCCCAATTCAGTTTATGACATCCTAATCTACTGTTGGGGAGGTAATTATCATGTGACAATGAGGCATTATGATGTCAAGTGTAGACAAACTGCCAATGTAAATAAAGTGCAAGAGGCAGTAATCTTGTTTTTCTGTCACTCCTCTCAGTAACAAAGAAAACATGAAACAATTGCAACATATCGTTATGGCTGAACGACCCAGAGGGCAAAAGCACAAAACTCTAAAACAATGGGTTGCAGGTTCAGTCCCCTTCAGGGCCACACACAATATTGTCTAAAGAGATCTGAGCTATAGTAAACTTGTAGGCAGGCCGGTGGTGTGGAGGGCTGAGACACTGAGTACCTCATTTCCCCCACCCACACTAGTGATCCAGGTTCAGGAATAGCCATGGGTCATTTCGGGGCTGGTGGGGGCAAGAGAATTGTCCCTCCAGTGATGGCGCACCTCTTTTGTGGTGGGGTGCACTGTGTACCAATACTTGCCTGCCACCTAGCAGAAGGTAGATGGTGTAGCAGCAATCATCAGAATTGAAAGCCGGAGGAGGGGTGTTAGGTGTGTGTTCACCTTCCTCATGGTCTATATACATACTACTACATGCCACCTACTTTGACTCAAGTGGACTAATGGGTGGAAAAGAATCTCAATCAGCAGGATGAGTCTGAGACCCTGCAGGCACCTCACTACCACCAGCAATGGCACCCACTCACAAAATGAGGTAAGAAGTAGATGGGCTACATTCTAGAGGTGGGGGTAGGGTGGCAGGGCTAGTGGTCACTTGCAGGAGGGGACTGATAGGGAAGGTCAGGAGGATAAAGTTCATAAGACAAAAAATAATTGGAAAAATATATGAACTATAAACTGAAATGTGTCTACATCTCACATGTTTTAAAGTTCTCCAACTGGTATCAGGTGTTCTTTAAAGGGAACATTGTCAACTATTTCTGGTGTTTTCTGTCCTTGATTGACAGACTGTTAACATATTTGATGTTACTACAGTATATTAGCATTCTGTGAGCTAAGTTTTTTCCCCACTGCTGATTTTTTCCCTCTCTGTTTAGTGCATTCATAGAGATGCTCTATAGCCTCCCGTCTGTACCTAGGGGAAACCACTAAAAGGACACACACACACACACACACACATGTGAGGCTTGGTGTTCATCTTCAAAGGCTGATGATGCTGTCTTTTAGCTGGCTAATGGGTAGAAAACCATATCTTTTGAACAACACACTGATTACATCTATCAGCCAGGTGAACACTGTCATCATCAGCCTTCACTGCATTGGCTTTTGAGAAGCAAGCCTCCAGCATACCTACATCCATTGGCTTATTGAGTCCACACCTACTATACACAGCCCACTACACTGCCCAAACCTGTGTGCAAGCAAACATAAACTGGTCTGATTTGATTATGCTTTATAACTCTTACAGTGGAAAACATTCAGATATTAAAATTGCTTATGCAAATTTTTTTGTTGTTGTTTCAGTTCATCATGATTTTTAAAGGTTCAAAGTCATGAACATTAATTTGCTGGACAATTCTTGAACTTGGTTCCTGACTTGAATTGAAGAAGAGCTGATGAAGTATTCATACATTGATGAACTTCATTCTTCCTGTGAGGCACTTAGAGAAACAGCACCAACTATAACAATTGCACTAGAAACCATGTTATTCATTTATTTAGTTTTTGTTGACTGGGAAAAGAGGGCTAGGCAATTGTGCCATTTTACAGCCAGGAAGGGGTGGGTTACAGATGCAAATTACATATTGAATCAGGTTAAACTGTTGGTGATATTTATGGGAATTGATGCAGTAAAACTGCACCCAATGGGCTAGATTCTCAAAGGGCCCTTAGATTGATGCAAGCTGCTGTAAAAAGCAGCTTGCATCAAAGTCCGGTGCACCTGGGACCCTGCACCTGATTCTCTATCAGGCACAGCCCCAGTGGCAAAGTCCCACAGCTTTTGGCAACCAAGGGCATGCGCCAAACAGATGGCACATCTGGAGGGTTTTCAGCAAGCTGTGGGGTGGCTGTGCACCAGTCTAGGTAGTCCCTGGTGGTCTAGTGGACCTCCCTAAGCCCTGATCAGATAATTCTTATAGTAAAATGTCCCTGGTGGCCTAGCAGCCCCCCCCCCAGCCCTGAGCTGCCCATAAATTCAAATGTTATTAAAAGCATTCCCTGGTGATTTAGCAATCCCTTCCAGCTCCAATCCACCCAAAAAGTGAATGTTCATAAAATCATTCCCTGTTAATCTAGTTGTCCCCCCCTCCTAGCCCTAATTAACCTGAAAAGTCACATGTTAAATCATTTCCTGGTAAACTAGCAATCTCCCCTCCTCCTGCCCCAAATGCCCATATGTATTACAATGTTAATTAAATCTTTCCCTAGTTGTGTACTTGCCTCCACCCAGGCAAGTAGTGCCCACCACCCCACTCCTCCATCCTAAACCCCAAGCCGGTGACTGGCATAGCCCTTCTCTCACCACCAAGGCCGGCTGCTGACTGAACTGTCACTGAGCGTTTACTGTATACAGTGCATGTGCATTGACTGACAGCTCAGGGTGAGCTATCTCTATTGGGCTCCTGTGGGCCACATTCAGTCAGGGCCTGTATTAGCACAGTGCATAGTCACTATGAGTTGAGCTAACACAGTTCCAGATTCAGAAAGTCAGTATGCTCCAGTTAGAGCACGCTAATAATCTGAATATTGACCCCAAGCTGGCTGTGTGCTATTCACCTCACAGTGCTCATAACTACATAGCATACATGGCCAGTATAGAATATGGGGGCCCTAGTGCTGTTAATAAATCTGATCCTACATTGAAGTATACCCCACATTATAGGCCAGAGGATCACTACAACCTGGCAAGCTTAGAGGCTGGGGCAATTAATTGTAGCAGGCTGGAGTAATTAGTTGTAGCAGAGGTTTTTCAGGCCTGGACTGAAGTTGGGACATAGAGCTCTGAAGAAGGCAGGGTTTCCTGCTAAAGCATCATCATCATTTTGTGCATGTTCTGCATCCCATTGCAAATGGTCTGCACTCAACACAGTTTCCGGACATGCATGCACTTTTGGGGATTTATATGGTTCTTGGCTAATTTGTGCTGCTGTATATCACTGGGGCCCTGTGGGCAGCCATGCTTTGGAGCTGTTCTGGACTGCCCCAGAGTTTAAGCCCATGATTACCTTGTTTGCCGTATTCATTGTTGGCTGGACATCTACTGAAGTTTGGACCAAGAGGGTAGGTGTTTGGATTTCTACTTAAGATTCTGTCTGTAGATGTGCCACTTCCATGAGAGTTTTTTTTTTTATTTTAACTGCTGACCCTCAGAATTGTGCACCCTGCTTTTGCTATTTATCAAAGCACAGAAATATACACAATAATGGCAGAAAATGGCCAATGGTCCATTCAGTCTGCCCAAGTTCCTTATCTAACTTAGGTCCTTCTATCTACCCAGAGTCATAGCCCTCCCACATTCTCCTCCCAGTTTCTGTTACCCCAAGCAAGTGTTTCCTGAAACTGCTTTTTTCTGTTCTTTGTTTAAAAGTTATTGTCATGCATATAATTTTAGACAAAAAAGCAATCTGTTATATATATTTTATGTGCTACTGTAATTAGTGTGCAAGTTTAAAATAAATGTTGCTAATTTTCCAAAATTTGTGAAGTTAATCTGCCTTGCGAAGTGGCAATTCGCAGTTTGGGGACAATTTTGCAAAGCTCAAAAATGTAAACTTAGCCTACTAAGTGGGCTTCCCAGGTGACATTTACAGTGTACCATGGGACTGCAAGTCCCATGGTACTGAAACAGGCTGCATATACTGCAGTCTTATGAAGAGAGGATTGGAGACAAGCCTGTCCCTGTGTTTGTCTGAGCAAATGAATAAATAAATAAATAAAATAAAAATAAAGACTAGATACTTTATAAATCAGCTTTTTGATTCCAAATTCTTCAGAACTCATGCTAGTGTGCCTTGTACTGCTGTATTTGTGGGTTTTGTTTTGTTTGTTTCTGTTTTTGATGATTATTTAGTTTGAAATAGTGATTTTTATTGTAGTCTGTAGAAAAACACTGCTATGAAGAAGGGGAGTTAGGTAGCCAGCAAGGCAACCTGAAAGGTCTGCACTGTTTTTGACTGATCAGGAGACTTATTTTTTTTTTTCTGTCTTGCTCCTTTATTACATTTTGTCTGTAGTTTGTAATTTCTCAGTTTATTTCTGTTGTTCTGTTTCATGTGTTTAAGTGAATATTTTGCCAGTCTCTGTCTATATTAATTTTAGTTATTTCTTTAAGTGACAGTGCTCTGTCTCATGGGTGTACTTAGCTGTTAGTTATCCCATCAAGTTGATCCCTGTTGTGTTAAAAAAAATTAAAAAGTTATACTTTTTGGGGGAGTGGGTTTGCTAGTTACTATTCAGCAAACTCATTTTCATTTCTTATTTTTCAGACAGCATTCTAATCCCTCAGGGGGAGGTGTTGTCTGCTGCTGCTTAGTTGTGCTGCAGGTGTTCATTAATTTTGTTATAAGTTCCATAGTAAAAGATCATCAAAGTATTACAAATATAAATAAAATTACTGGGAAGGGAAGCTCTGCTAAAGGGAGAGGTTCTGGAGAGGTGTCAGAAAAGTACAGAAGTTTTGTGGGGTGAAAGGGTGTTGCTGCAGCTAAAAAAAAAGTATGTCTACAGGATGTCTTCTGTGGCCTCAAGTGGTAGCAAAGGAGTAGTTGGCAGCAGTGGTGCATAAGTGTAGCAACAGTTTTCTCTGCCACATCTGTGGCATGGGTGCTGGTGGGGACTAGGGAGGCAGTGACAAGAGTAGCTATGCAACAAGGGGCTCAGGCACAATGGTGATGGAGGAGGCTGTTCCTGGTGTCCCATTATTGCAGGTGAAGCTGGTACCTAGCCTGATGCTAATGAAAGTGGCCCATTCTCCAGAGAAAGTGTTAAGATGGAGCATGAGTCAGAGAAGGGAGATCATGGGCAGTCAGAAATGACTGAATTTAAAATGTGAGACGTGAGAAGGAGGATGCCTAAAGAAAGTGATGCTGATGAGGACATAGTGCCAGAGGAAGATATCAGTGGCAGAGGCGATGATGATATGTATTTCCTATGGAAGCCTAAAAAAGAGAAAGAAGATGGGTTGTGCTGCTGGTGCAGGGGTTGACCCACTATCTGTACAGCCAAATACCAAAGTGCCCCCATCCTACACTTGTTGTCCTCCAAGTGATGAACACATCACACCGAGTGGCACAAAAGCGCATGCTGAAGTTCGTAAAGTATCACAAAAACACTAGCTGCTCAAACAACCATTTTCACTCCTTCCCATCTCCTGCCCTACTCCCACTGAATCAAATCTGGGGGTTCTGCATCCCTAGCCTGTGATTTCTATATACTTGACCCTGCTGATGAAACAGTTACTACACAGGTATGTCAGCTATGTCAAGCTTGAGTTAGCAGGGGAGAAAAGTGCAGCTACCAAGGCTCTAGTGGGCAACACACACACACACCTGAAGTACCAACACCTATTACACTGGACTCAACACCATAAGAAAACAAGTACAGGGTGGGGCTGTGCAAATACCTTCATTCAAATATATTCAGGCTGAATGTTATATTTAGGCCCCCAAATATTTGAGCATTCATTATTCGTATTTGGGTATTTGGGGAATTTGATAAAAAATAAGATAAAGAACAGATCTCTACTGTTTTCACCAGCACATATCCTTAAATTCAAATCCTCATCATCCCATCCATGCCTTGATTTTCAATATCTGTATTTCCAGAATTCTGCAGTCTGTAGATTCTGGGATTTCCATCTTGCTGGACCAGCAGTATAAACATGGCCTTGCATCAATAATTAAAAGTGAGTGTGATCAGGTGCAAAATGTGACAGATCTTTTAATAAGATGGATACATGGGCACAGATGCTAAAATCTCAAATATTGAAGGTGCAAGCACAACCTCATCAGACACCAACTGTTGCTGTTACCACCTTGCAGAAGAAAACCAGATGACAAAACATGCAAGAGAAAAGAAAAAATTCCAAGAAATCCATTTTGGGGTGTGCTGTATCAGGTTGGACTAGAAGGCATGGAGGAAAAGGCAGAGGAGGAGGAGAGAGAGGAAGTAGATGAGGCAAGTGATCACAGACAGCACAACACATGGGGGATGTATACGTGGTGGACATTAGGCACTATACCATCACTGATGAGCACTTGATTTAATGGAGCAGTAAGGTCACTAACTGGCCAGCACTGACCTCAGTAGCCATAAAATATCTGTGTTGTCCACCCTTAAGTGTCAGCATCAAGTGCATCTTCAGTTCAACAGTGGCCATCATGAGGGAGAATCACAAAAATGTGTCGCCTAAAAATGTTGGCATGCTTATATTTTTTTAAATGAATATTGGGTACATTTCAAGCCACACAATTATCTTGGTATTCCAACCACATGAAGGAGGTGATGAAAAAGATGAAACTGATAACCATGACTCTGGAGGCACTGGAAAACTTCCACCTACTGAGTTAGATGAAACACTTATGGATAAATAATTCCCATGAGGGAACAACTCCAGTCTGAAAGACTGTGAGGGTTGCTTCCCTAAAGAGGAAGCACACAGCTCTGTAAACTGTCCTGTCCTCCTCTGTTAAATGTTTTATGATTCACATATTGGGCTAGATTCTCAAATCTACAGGTGCAGCACAAGGGGCTTGCACAACAATGAATGACCCAAAGTGCCCCTTGAATCAAACAATGTACCGGGAGTGATTCTTAATGGTAGCCTGCACCATCTGCAGGACACCTGCCCAAATGGGGCTTGCGCTACCTGTGCACCAAAAAATGTGCTGCAACATGGCACTAGGTGGCATGTGGCTGGCATAAGCTGCCGCATCCCAAAAAGTGGGATTTTCAGAACTCTCCCAGAAGAAGAAATTCTAAGTACCCTTTGACCAGTCAAGGTTGGTCTCAGGTTAATTAAAAATTTCTCCTGTGGGAGAGTTGACCTGTTTGCAGCAATGTGCAATGGTCTGCCCCCCCAGTCCTGATAGCACCCATAATCATACTTAAAACACCCCATTCTGCTGAGCTAGTGGACCCACCTCCCCAATCCTCAAAGTCACCATTATTTTTAATTACACACAACCCCCTTCCTGGTGGTCTACTGGCCCCCCATCTCTGATGGTGCCTGTAATTATAATTAAGAAGAACCCCTTACCTGGTGGTCTAGTGAACTCCCACCACCCTGGTCCCCATCCCAAAACAGAGCCAGTGGCTAACACAGCCCTTCTCTCACCTCCATGACAGGTTGCTGACCGAACTGTCACTGAGTGCATACTGTATAGTGTATACTCACTGACTGACCCAGTGAATGAGCACATACACTATACAGAATGAGCTAAGTGACAGTTCAGTTGCAGGCTGGCTGTGGAGGTGGGAGGAGGGTTGTGTTGGTCACTGACTGTGTTTCAGGATGAAGGATTAGGGTGGTGGGCACTACCTGCTGGAGTGTAGGTTGGAGGTCCACTAGACCACCAGGTAAGAGATGGTTTTTAATTAAAATTATGGGCACCATTAGGGATGCGGGGCCACTAGACCACCAGGAAAGGGGTTGTTTGTAATTATACATACTGGCAACATTGGGGATTGGGAAGGGGGGCCACTAGAACCAGGAAGAGGTTTGTGGGTAATTACAATAACCAGAAACATCAAGGTTTGGGAGGGGGACCATTAGATCCCCAGTAATGGAATTTTAGATATTTTACCAAGGGATCGGGTATCAGGGAATTGCTAGCCTTTGCTGCAAGGAGCCTGTGGCAAACACCTCCCATGTGCCATGTGTTTGTCACAGGAGGAGAGGTTGCCACAAGTGTGGGGACTTAGGCACTGGGACCCCTTCTATATCTGAATCTGGTGCAGGGTCCCTGGTGTACTGGGCTTCAGAGCAAGCTGGTGTATGATGCAGCTTGTGCCAATCAATGCCCGCTTTGAGAATTGAGCCAATAGTTATTTTTTTCTGTCTCATTTACCTTTTCCTCAAGTTGCTCTACTGTTCCAGTGATATGCACTACCATTTACCAGTATTCTGGCCAATTATCCTTTCATTTTCATTTACAATGTCTCAACAATATACATTTGCTCTCCCCTGCTGGTTTCAAACTACCGACCCACTCCCCTCATTAATGTTAATTTTAAGATTCTCACGAAGGTATTGGCTGGGAGGTTGAACAGGATATGGCACTGGCTTATCAGTCAAGAATGGGTCAGCTTTGTGGTGGGTCAGCTCTCAGCGGACCACCTTTGTACTCTTTCTCATCTTCTCTCTGTGTCCTGGGACTCTGATGCTTCATCGGTGCTGGTGTCCCTGGCTGCAGAGAAAGTTTTTGATAGGGTCATCTGGGATTATTTGTTTCATTTGTTACCCAAGTTTCATATTCCACTCACATTTGTCCATTGGGTTCAGATGTTATACTCCTGTAACTCTACCCATATCCTCTGTAATGGGGTATTATCTGTCCCCTTCCATTGTATCAATGCACTAGGCAATGCTGCCCTCTCTCCTCTTTCCTTTTCAATCTCTTTTTGAACTGCTGCTCCAGAAGATCAAGATCTCTGAAAGGTATTTCCATAGGACCCTTCCAGTAAGATTTTTTTTTTTCTTCTTCTCCATCCTGTCCAACTGTAAAGTGTACTTTCTCTACAGTCCTTATATATCCCATACCAGAGCTAGTAGGACCCACTTAAGGCGATGGCCTCCCCTCTTGGCAAGCTATCTCCCCCTCCATCTCTTAACCCCCTCCCATGGCTCTCCTCAAAAGGGCTCAAAATTGCTCACCTGAACGTGCGTAGCCTCCTATGCAACCTAACCGAACTCACAGCGTGGGTCACCTATCATAAGCCTGATATCCTGGGCCTCTCAGAAACCTGGCTCAAGCCCCATATACCTGATGCCCAGTGTGCCCTCCCAGTCTATAACCACTTTAGACGCGACAGACCAGCTAAGAAGAGAGGCGGCGAGGTAATCCTCTACTACAAAACGCACCTAAACTTGACCACCATTGACCACTCACCAGCCACCCCACCTGCATGCGAGTTTCTGCATGCTCTCCTCCTGCTGGGCCATACAAAGAAAATCCACCTGGTATGCACCTACATCCCCCCTAAGGATGGCCTGACTGGTCTCTCCTCACTGCTTGACTGCATCGGTACCAAAGTGGGTCCCAACAAAACCCTACTAATAGGCGACTTCAACCTCAACTGGCTGGGTACAAACCGCAACTTGTACGAGCCTCTGCTCTCGAGTCTTGCACTAACCCAAGTCATAACCGAACCCACCAGGCTCGCCTTATGAGGCAACTCAGGCTCCCTTATTGACTGGATCCTATCCAACAGGCCTGCCAATATTATATCCTCAGGAACCCTCTCGGACGCCATCTCTGATCATTCCCCTACCTACTGTGTCTGAGGCATCTCTCAGCCTAAAATCTCTAGCAAGGTGATTGAACTAAGAGATTACTCCAAATTTAATACCCACGACTTCCTGTCTTGGCCTCCGAGCTATTGACCGGACTGGGGTCACTACCTCCAATGACCCTCACGGCTCTGATTTATTCCTAGCCAAGTTTGTCCCTTCAGAATAAACATGCCCCCATCACTAAGAGGAGGGTGAGGGGCACTGTCACCAAATGGCTAAATGGGGACCTATTCTCCCTTATGAAGGCCAGGGACAAAAGTTGGGCTACATACAAGGCCTCCCAAAACGTTA
The DNA here is from genome assembly GCA_016271365.2 of Neoceratodus forsteri. Taxonomy (NCBI): domain Eukaryota; kingdom Metazoa; phylum Chordata; order Ceratodontiformes; family Ceratodontidae; genus Neoceratodus; species Neoceratodus forsteri. The sequence goes on along the minus strand of CM057459.1, from coordinate 484,080,864 downwards.
ATGACCTAATGGCTTACAGACACCTCAGAAACTCCTGCAAAAGGGCCATCCGCTCAGCAAAAAGTGAGTTCTGTAAAGCCACCTTGCTCTCCTCTGGCAGCAACCCAAGGAGTTTCTGGCAAATTATTAAAAACTCTATTAGGGGGTCAGCCAAGACTCAGGTCACGGACTTACTTGTTGACAGGGTCAGCTGCAATCACCCCCACACCATAGCAAACACCTTCAATTCCCTGTTCTCCAACCTGCCTGCCCCCCTCCAGTCCCCAGTCATCTTTCCCCAGGGCCCTCACCCGGCCTCCGCCCCTGGCCCCCCTTCCATCTGAGACAAGTTTCACCTAAGGAGACTCAGAGGCTACTCTCAGGCCTCTCCCCTCACACTGGCCCAGGATATGACAGTCTTGAGCCAAAACTGCTCAGACTGGGGGACCACCTCCTTGCCAGGCCCATCTCACACCTATTCAACACCTCCATTAACTCTGGGCTCATTCCCAACCTGTGGAAAGTGGCCAAGGTTTTTCCTGTCCCAAAACCAGAAAATCCCAAGGATCCTGGCAACTACCACCCCATTGCCATTCTATCCACCACTAGTAAACTTCTCGAGAAAGCCATTGCCTCCTAGCTCTCCCATAGAAACATAGAAACATAGAAGTTGATGGCAGATAAGGACCGCAAGGCCCATCCAGTCTGCCCATTTCTTTTTCTACCTTATAAATGTGCCATCGGCCTTTGCTCTGTCAGTGGCCTATCTATTCATACTCATTTGTATTGCTCCCTTATGCCTATCCCATGCCTGTTTGAAGCCCTGCACTGTATTCATAGCCACCACTTCTTGCGGTAGGCCATTCCATGCATCCACCACCCTTTCTGTGAAAAATAATTTTCTCACATTCCCCTTAATCGACCCCTCTAATCTCATGCTGTGTCCTCTTGTCCTGCTATTTTTCTTATATTTAAACATGTTAGACACTTTCACCTTGTTAATGCCTTTATGGTGTTTGAATGCCTCGATCATATCACCTCTCTCCCTCCTTTGCTCAAGGTATACATATTGAGCTCTGTTAATCATCCTCATATGTCTTCTGATGCAGTCCCTGCACCCATTTGGTGCCCTTCTCTGGACTGCCTCAATTTAGTTAATGTCCTTGTGAAGGTGTGGCCTCCAACTGCACGTAGTACTCAGATGGGGCCTAACAGTGTCTTGTACAGAGGGATTATTACCTCCTTATGACTTGTGATAATTTCTACTAATACACCCTAACACCCCCTAGCCTTACCTACTGCTTTAGAGGTCTGCATGGATGATTTCAGGTCATCAGTGATGATGATGCCCAAGTCTCTTTCTCCCTTGTGACTGCCAGCAACTCCCTCCCAGCCTATAGGTGGCTTCAGGTTTCTCTTCCCTATGTGCATGATCTTGCACTTCTTGCATTAAATCCCAGTTGCCACTCTTCTGACCATTTTGCTAGTTTATCCAGATCTTTTCTCATTCTGCCCACCCCATCTGGATCATCTACTCTGTTGCAGATCTTGGTGTCATCTGCAAACAGACAAGCTTCCACCTCTAGTCCATCTGCAAGGTCACTAATGAAGATGTTGAAGAGGACTGGCCCCAGGACTGATCCTGAGGCAATTCCCACTTGTGACTTGCATCTCTTCTGACTGTATACCATTTACCACCACTCTGTTTCTGCCCGTCACAACCAGTTTGCCACCCAGTTGACCAACATCTGACCCACCCTGAGCCTACCCAGCTTATTTATCAATCTTCTATAATGGAACAGTGTCAAAGATTTGCTGAAGTCAAGGTAGGCGACATCAACTGCTCCTTGGTCCACCACTCTGGTTACCCAGTCAAAGAAATCTATGAGATTAGTTTGACAGGACCTCCTTTGTAAACCCATGCTGTCTTGGATCCTGTGCCTCTATGGATTCCAGGTGTTGCACTATCCTTTCCTTAAGGAGGCCTCCATAATCTTGCCCACTACTGAGGTAAGACTGACTGGTCTGTAGTTCCCTGCCTCCTCCCTGCTACCACTCTTGTGGAGTGGGATCACATGAGCCCTTCTCCAGTCTTCTGGGACCTCTACTGTGCTCAGAGACTCACTAAACAGTTCTGCAAATGGCTCTGCTAGTTCCACCTTTAGCTCCTTAAGTACCCTGGGATGTATGCCATCAGGTCCCATTGCCTTTTCCACCCTGAGCAGAGCAAGCTCTTGTAGGACCCTTTCTTTTGTGAAGGGAGTAGTGCTCACCTCCCTCCCCCCTGTGTCCATGGTGCTGAGCTATGGGCCCTGCCCTACCTTCTCTTCAGCAAATACTAAGCAAAAGTATCTATTTAGGATAGATGCTTTTACATGGTCCTCCTCCTCACATGCTCCTTTTTCCATTAGCTTAGCAATACCCTCTGGACTTTCTCCTTTCCTAATGTATCTATAGAAAGTCTTGTCACCTTCTTTTACTGTTCATGCTAGTGTTTCCTCAGTTTGGGACTTTGTCTGCCTACTGCCTTCCCCTGCTTCCCTTAGGGCAGTTTGATGTCCTCATCTTCATCCCGCTATGTTCTCTTATATTTCCTGAAGGCCAGCCTTTTGGCTCTGACCTTTTCTGCTGTTGTATTTGAGAACCAAAGTGGTTTCCTTCTTCTTTTGCACTTCCTTTTCTGTCTAACACAATGGGATATTGCTTCAAGTATTGCAACCTTAATGTCTGCCCACTTTGCCTGTACCCCCTCACATGTATTTCTTTTTGCCAGGGCTAGCTTAACTCTGTTGGCCATCTTTTCAAAGTCAGCTCCTATGAAGTCCCATATTTTTGCCTTGGAATGGGATGATTTAGATGTAGTAGCCAAATTGAACCATACCATGTGATGGTCACTGGCCCCCAGGTGACCTTCTACCTGGAGATCTGTGATCCCTTCCCTGTTAGTCAGTACTAGATCTAGGATAGCCCTGTCTCTTGTGGGTTGTTGTACCAGTTGTTTGAGGCCCTTCCCTGCAGGAATCTACTATGTGTCTAGTTCTGGTAGATGTTCCTGCTGGTATTGACCAATCTGTATCTGGCATGTTGAAGTCCCCATTATCAGAACCTCCCTTTAGCTGTCATGTTTTGCATATCTTCTAACAGTAATGTGTCTATGTCCTCCCTTGGTCTGGGGCCTGTAGACAACCCCAGTTCTTATGGCTGTCCCATTTCCTGTTTCCAGGGTGACCCACAGTTCTTCTGGCTCCTTATGTGTATTCTGAATTTCTGTAGCTTTGATATTTTCATTGACATACAGGGCCACTCCTCCCCCCCTTTTTGCACCTCGCTCTCTTCTGAACAATACATAGCCAGGTACTGAAGTCTCCCAAGTGTGGTTACTGGTAAACCATGTCTCACCAATTGCTAACATGTCCAGTTTAGCCTCTGACATTATTGCCTGCAGGACTGGGATCTTATTTCCCAGGCTGTGAGCATTTGTGTACATGATTTTCCATTGGCCAGATTTCAGTGTGTTAGTTGTTGGGTGAGGTTTGGCATTACCCCTGTGCGTTGTATGGGGAGACAAACCTTTTTTCTTACCCGGTGATGCAAATGAACTGCAAACATGCTGAATCCCTGTTTGACCACTAGCTGAGGGGGGAGGGGTGTTCTTCCCATTCGACGTATGGGGTGCTGCACCCCTCTCCCCATTTGCTAGTTTAAATATTCTGCAAATATATATAATTCTCCCAATATATCCAGGACCACAACATCCACTCTCCTGCTCAACATGGCTTCAGAAGAGGGGACAGCATGTCTACCGCCCTTGCAGTGGTCACTTCACTGATCCGGACTGGTGCTGACCTAGGCAACCTCACTGGAGCCATTTCCATGGACCTCTCAAAAAGCTTTTGATAGGGTGGATCACTCGTTCCTTGGCTCCAAGCTCCTATCCCTTGGATTTTCCTTCTCCACACATGCCTGGTTCATGAACTACCTCTCCAACCGACAGCAATTCACCTACTTCAACCGGATGACCTCCAACCTCTTACCAGTCCACTGTGGGGTTCCTCAAGGATCTGTACTTGGTCCGACCCTATTCTCACTATTCATCAATGACCTACCGTCCATCACTGTCCATGGTCACACCACCCTATACGCGGACGACCTAGTTCTCATGGTCAGCTCCCGGGACATCTCAACTATAAACTCTCACCTGAATTACAACTTTGAATGCATCCAAACTTGGCTGGGGACTACAGGCTCACCTCAATCTCAAAAACCCAATCCATGCTGTTTGGGTCCCTGGACAAAATAAATCTTGCCCTGCCCCTGCTGATCCTGAGGACCAGCGCGCCCTTGAGACGTAACTCTGCCAAGTACCACAAATACCTTGGACCCACTAGTGGACCTTACCTCCCACATTCACAATGTCTGCAAGGCCACAAATTGTAATGCCATCTTGCTTCCTGAGCCAATAACTGCCTCACTCCTGCTGCTCGCTTAGCCCTAGCTAAGGGGGTCCTCCTCCCCTCACTCTGCTATGGACTCATAGCTTTTGCCCCAGCTCCCAAATCCAGCCTCTCAAAATGGGACTCGGCCTACAATAATGTCTGTCGCTCCACGCTTTCTGCCCCTCCCCTCACCCACCGCTGCATTTATACAGCCGCCTGAATGGCTTCCCAAAAGCACCGGCCTTGTTCAGGTAATTTCATCTACAATATCGTCTGCTCTGGCACCCTCCTGCCTTAGCCCTTCCCCTAAACCAGGCACCCCATCCTACCACCTAAGATATGGGAGAAACCAGGAACGCCGGTCTTAGAACCTGCACCTTTATGGGATCGGGCCTCTCACATATGCCCCCATACCTGGAACCTGCCCCTGAGTCCACTAGGTCCTCCTCCTCCTCCCATCCTAGCTTTAAACCTCCCTCTGGAACTTCCTGAAACCTCCCTCCCTGTTCCTGCTCCTGTAGCCCTACCTCTGCCCTCTCCTCCTTCAATCTGGTAGGGTGGAGGCCTCAGCGCTTCTTGCACTTCTTCTTGGTATCTGGCCAGGAATCCTGGACTAGGCCTCCTGCCTAGGGCCCCTCCCCTTCCCCCACAGGCACTTACCACTGTTTTGCTTCTGTTTTACTCCACTGTCCACCTCCCATTTCATTCCACCTACCCCTCTCTATTGCAATGCACTGTGCCAACCTGGTCCTAGTGCCAGCCTCAAATGCCTGTTATTTCTGGTTTTTTTTTTTACAGACTCCTCAAGTGTCCTTGTATGAACATGGTGCCAACCTCGCTCTAGAGTCAGCCTTGAAATCCTGCTACTCCTATGTAACTTACTCAACCCTCAGCTGTCCATGAATGTACTCTGTGCCTACAGGCCTCTAGAGCCAGTCTTGTATTTGCCTGTTGTTCTTAGAGCCTGTCTTGAATTGCCTGTTGTTATGCTATGTATTTCTTTTGATTCCTCAATGGTTTATGTGAAGTTGTCCTCTGTAACTCTCCCGGATCGCACCTGAAAATAGGCACTTGGCTGCCTAGTGTGCTTACCCAGTTAACAAAAGCAAATAAATAAATAAATAAATAAAAGCTTTTTGTTTATGTGGATGATATCCTGCTACATCCCACCTCCCCTGCCTCATCCCTATCTGTTGCCATTGACATTATATCAGAATTTGGCTTGTTCTCAAATTATGAATTAATTCTGGCTAAGACTGAGATGATGCCACTCAACAGTGTTACTTTGAGGTCCAAAGTGGAGCATTTAGGACTGGGCTGGATTAGCAATAAACTTAAATATTTGGGCATGTACATCAGTACTACCCCTTCTAAATGGAAGCAATACAATTTTGATGCCATTGTTCATATTATTTGTACTGACTTGCAATACTGGAATCTTTTGCCTCTTTCCCAATGGGGTCACATCTGTATAGTTAAAATGAATGTTCTTCCCCATCTTCTTTACCCACTATATACAGTATGTACAATCATATTTTGCCAAAATCCTGGTTCTTTCAACTTGACATGATCATTTCCTCTTTTCTGTGGTGTGGTGAGACTCCCCGAAGGGCTCTCTCTAAACTGATGAGATCTAAAGAATGTGGGGGGCTTCAGGTGCCCAATTTCTGCATATCCAAGCTCTCTATTCATTGTTCTTGGTTTTCTTGCTTGACACAACACCATTCAGATGCTGACTCCTCTAGTTACCAGCCTGTTTGGTCAGAGATAGAACACACTCTCTGCTCTTCACATGATCTTGATTCTCACTCTCTCTTGTATATTTCCCCTAAGAAACTTCCCAATTACTTACATGGCTCCCCAATAGAGGCATCTGCATGTGCTCATTTACAATTTTGTGCCCTTCTAAAGTTGCAACTCTACAAAGATATCTCCCAACCTCTTGTTGAAAACTCGAATTTTCAGATGGGGGGCATATTCTTACAGCTTCCTTTTGGCCTTATGTTGAAGTAGACAGGGTATCGGACTTACAGTAGTAGTGGATAGAAAAAAGCTCAGTTTTGATGTGCAAGCCACAGGTTTTGTAGGGGCTTTGGTTATACTAGGAGGTGCTGCCAGTCAGAACAGTGCTCTAAAAGAGTGGTTGAACAGAATTGCTTTGAATGTTCTGCTGCTGAAGGTGGCCATTGCACACTAGCCCATTGTGGAGGAACAAGTGAAGCAGGAATTGTACAATACACTTTTTTGCTCTAGAAAAGGTATGCCACCTGTTTTACATATCATACCTGTCTAAGTGTACAATTCTTTCCGAACTGACTTGTGCGGTCTCTTTTGACTTGGTGTGGTCCCTCTGCTGCCATTTTCCCTCTCTTTTCACAGGTTGGAGTGTTGGAGTGGGATAGCCTGCCATGGGTAGAGGTGTTGGAAAAAACTGATGTGGAGCGCAACCAACATCAGAGGAGGCACATACAGGTATCTGCATATCTGTATTGCTCATACTGCTATAAAGACTAACGCTTGGAGGAGAGCCTGGTGTCTTGGAGCCCTGGAGATCCCTAGTGGTCAAAGGGCAGATTTGCTAAAATAAAATAAAATAGAAAGACTGTGTCACCATTTTGCTATAAGCTGAAGAGTAAAGTGTTGAATTCTGAGTGCTGTGAGTTCAAGAGCTTGACCTAATGGACTTTAGTTTGCAGACTGAGTAATTTGTAATTTGTAAAAACCTGTGAGATTATGGAGTTTTTCCCTCTAAAAATCTAGAGCTCAACATTGTTTTTAAGCGTCCAAGCTCGATTTAAACAATACTACAAAAATTAAAAGGAGGTTGAAAAACTAATGACTATGATCTAAGGACAAGGATAAAAATTATCATTTTGTTTTCTATGCTTTTTTAAAATATTTTAGCTCTGTTGCATTCAGTATTGTGTATGTGTGTAACCATTTGGGTTTTATGCAACATCTGATTTTTCAGCAATTTCACAAATAGTTATTTATTTGATGTCCATAACCTTAACATTCTTTCTTCTCCTCAGCAGTTTAATTGTTTAACTGGCTCATTAATGGTATCTGTCTGATTCCAATTAGCATGAGGTTTTACATCAGGTGGCTTCTGAACGTGTTATTGTGCCTAATCTCGTAATTGGGCTATAATTGACTTCTACCTAATGACAATTCATTTTAATTAGACACGTGTTTCCCTGGGTATATCTGGATATATTTGATGTAGGTCTCCTAGGTGAGCAGAGATCTCTTCAGTCAGCTGTTAGTTGTTTCCTGGTTTGTTTCCTCCATTTGTCTCTCCCATTTGCCTCTCCAGTATAGTTCATAGCAGGGGATTTTTTCCTTCATTATCCTGCCACATCTCCGCTGCTTTGTCAATTGGTATTTCACGTTGTGATAACTTTTAACAAGAAATTTGGCCGTATTATACCGAAGCAGAGCTGATGGATTTCTGTCAAGGGTTTTCAGCGTGTTGGATCCTCGAGTGTCGTTTGCACATTGCAGTTTGAAACTGAGAGATCTGTGGAAATATATTCTGGTACATTTGTGCCTCATAAGTTTATATTTCTTTTGGACTTATATGGATTGTATTTAGCTGATGTTTAGAGTTTTGGATTATTTTTAGACTACAGTCCTGTTTAACTTGATCGAAAACTCATTGCACCCAATTTTTACGTGGCATTAGCTTTGGTCTAGTTGATTAATTTTAATCAATTAATTACTCATTGTGCAATACGCTTATCTTTATTCTATTTTTACACTGAGTATATAGTATAATACTCATGTACTGCTGCTCTGTAAGTGTGTGACATTATATGTGTTATAGAAAGTACAATTATATATTTATTAAAACATCTTTTTTCTGCTTTCTGCTTTAGCTGGCAGAGAGAGAAGCAGCGACATAGCAGCTTACTAAGTCAGTTGATGGCAAGACTTTATAGCCTAGTCATCCTGCACCTACAGCTACAGCTACGTTTTTGGTGGTTCTATTTTAAGAGATTATATGAAGACCTGGTCTTGTTTTTGGCCTTTTTATACATCTGGATATTTGGCCATCCAGTCCTTGAATTGTGAAATGCTTCTTTCGTGGACTTTTTTGGACTAAACTCTGTCTGGTCATGTTTCAATACTGACTATGTTCTAATTATTTTGGTAAGAAATTGCTTTGGGTTGTTGCTTGATTTTTTTTTGTTTAAGTATATAAGAAGTATATAGTGCTTGCATTGAATGATTAATAATTTATTTTAAAAGTTTGTGTTATCAGTTTCAAGAAGTTAGTATCTAAGTCAGTTGATTTTTAGTGACTAACTGATAATGACAAAAAATGAAAACCTATAGTAAGAAAAAGCCTGTTAAATTAGGTAAAATGGGAAATATAACAAAACTGTCAAAAAAGGGCTAAAGAATACTATTCTGCCTGATATTTCTAAAATAACACACTTCATAAGACCTGTTTCAGATCAAATAGAGTTAAGAGGTAATACAATTGTAAATAAAGGCTTTGCACCCAGGTCTACGTCATCCCCGATCTTAGTTTACGGAGTAGAGAGACCTGTTTTAGTAAGCACCCTTTATTAGAAGAAATTAGAAACATTGAAGAAAGTGACTTTCCAAAAAGTATAGAGAATTTGATGCTTTCTGAGTTTGGTCCTGAGCTCCCTTATTAAGATATAATCCCGCAAGAAAATTTGAATGGAGAACAATATGGAAAAGAGAAAAGTACAGCTGCTTTGAGGGAGAAATCAGCTAAAATATTAGTTAACAAGGAAAACTAAGGGTCAAGAGGCAATAAAAGACTGACACAAAATGTTTTAACAGCTAATAAAAACATTGTTACCCCAATGAGAAAATTGATTTGGATATGAAGTTTGGAAACTGTGATTATGATTCTAGTGCCAATGACATTAATGGAAATGCTCAGGATGTATTTGTGTTATCACCAGAAGCTGTGGATATTTATCAAAATATTTCTGAAAAGGGCCTCAATATGGATAGTCATGAATGTGAAAGTGGATCTTTTTTTTGAGAAAATTTAATTCCCTTATTACACCATATATAAAACAAGGGCATAAAGATACTTTAATGAACACAAGAAATAAAGTAGGATATAAGGGTTCTGATATTAAATTTTCTCAATTGGACAAACTGTTTCTGAAACTGGGACTCAGACAGTAAGTAATTGGTAACACACAGCTTGTGGAAATGAGTGGTATGATGAAATTACTGGTGGAATACTTTGTGAAATCTCCTTTCAGGCAAGGAAAAATAATCCATACTATGGAAAATTATAGTGTTATAAAGGATGATCAAACCACGGGTAGTGGAAGAATTATAGCTGTTGTTTCAAAAAAGAAAAAAAACAGGTGGAAAAAAGGAATATGGTAATTCAGGTTGAAACAAAAAAAGAGGACAAAAAGATAACTGAAAGTTCTCAACCGAAATCAGTAGAAACTATAACAGAGATTGCCAATAAGAAGGCCAAAGAAATTGATCAGCTAATTCAAGAATTAAAACATAGAAAACAGCAGTTGGGGAGGAATTATAAAACACAAATTGGTTATCATATACCATCTGAAAGGACTGTGGTAAGGAACCTGAAAGAAAAACCATCAGGCAAAGGTAAATTGAAAGAGGTAGAAAGGTGTGGTCATGTGGTGGAACAGCCTTCTGTATGGAATAATGTTACTTCTAATAAAAATAAGGGAAATAAAGTAAACATGGCTAAAACTACTACTGAAGTAAACTGGAAAGATAGGTTAATTAAGGACGGTGATATGCTACCCACTTTGTCTTTTAATGGTGTTCCAAAGGGAAGAAATGAAAACCCCTGTACCCTGAAATTAACAATTTATAATCTAATAAAAGGAACTACGGGCCACACATTTGGTTGGCAGGATACTGTCTCTGTGTACAGGTACGAATCAAGCTCTTATAAGGGATGGATCTATTTGATATTAAAAAAAGCTGATTTTAAGATTGGATTTGTTGAAAGAAAAAGGTAATTTTCACGATAGAGGCATAGATTTGGACTCCACAATCAGAGAAGAGTTGCAGATTAAAGTACTCAAAGAGAAAAAAAGCATAAATTTGAGGTCACTAGGTAAGAGTAAAGAAAATAAATTGTGCAAACAAGCAAGAATCACCGCCTATATAAAGCCATCTGAAAATGAAATTAGCTTGGAAGGAGACACCCAAGTTCCAACTCATATCAGAGGAAGAAAGAAATTAGGGCATATAATTAATAATAGTGTAATTTTGGAATTGGATTCCAGTTCTAGTGTAGATCTCTCAAAAATGGATAGCCACATTAAACGATTCTCAGGTGAGTACTTTTATTTTAAATGATAGTAACAACTGACTTAGCAACTTGGATTTCGGAAGTCTCCCATCCTTGTTATCATGGAATGTGGCGGGATTAAGGTCTACAATAGAGAATAAGTGTGTTCTGGAATGGATAACCCAATTTCCAATCTTGTTGTTCCAGGAAATCTGGATGGATAGACTTGATGAGTTTTACTCGATGGCTATAATATGTGGCATGTTATAATATGTGCAGTAGATTTGGTAGGTGTAAGGGTGACTTGGCTATTTTTATTTACAATTCATTTCTTTTAAGTTGTATCAAATCGAGTATGTACAGCAATTTCTCTATGTATTTAATTTTGAAGATTGGGTCTAAGTGTATTGCATTGTTCAATATTTATATAAACCCTAATACAAAGCAGAAGGATTATCGGTTTATTCTGGATAATCTAGGGGATGTTATTGACTCTATCAGAGTTCGTTATCCAGGCATAGAATTTATTTTGGCAGGGGATTCTAATGCATGCACAGGAAGCTTGATAGAAGAAAGAAAAAATGAATGGAGTCTAGATGATACTTTTAATATTCCAATAAGGCATTTGAAAGACAAAAATGTCATGAGTAATGGTAAGCATTTGATAACGTTTTTAGGAAGAAATAATTTAAGAGTATTAAAGGGGCACATTAGAAAGGACTGAAAGAGGGAAATTACATTACCTTCAGCCAAAGTAGGCAGTGTAATAGATTATTTTATAATAGATGTCTCTGTATATCACATGATAGATTTTATTAAAATATGCAGAGTCTGGGATAGTGACCATTTTCCTGTGGAGTGCAAAAGCAAGATAACTGATTTAACATTTGACAGAAATAGGAAAAGTGAGCTGGAAATAAACTATCTGTATACAATACAGTAAAAAAATTATTTGGAACGAGTTCACCAAATTGACAGTCGATAGGGTTATAGATAGTAATCAGTCTCTGAAAACCCTATTAGTTCAGAGCAAGGAAACAAATCATGAAAGTGAGACAAACTATAACAATATGATAAAAATATTTGATCAGTTCATGGTAAATTGTTGTGATCAACTATGTAAGGTAAAGCATCCACCATTTAAAAATAATATTGGTTATGATAAACCTTGGTTTGATAAGGACCGTAGGAAAATAAGGAAAGTTGGGAAATTAAGGCAGACATTTTCAACTCCCACAGTCTTTTGTGCCCTGCAAAATTTGAAAAAAATAATATAAGAAGCTATTAAATTAGATATATGGTCACAATTGCAAAATTCTATTTGGACGAAGGATACAAAACTATTTTGGACACTTGTTGCACTCGGATGTGATGAAAAGCATGCAAGATATAACCTGTATGGTTTCATACCTGGAAACACATGGGTCCAATATTTTGAGAGTGTCTATAATAGTAATTTGAGTGTTGAGAATGTTGAAGACTGTGATTTATTGTTAGAAAATAAGCCTGACCATTCTTTTGTCTTTTCAATATTGGAAGTTAAGTTAGCCATCTTAAATCAAAAAAGGTATAAGGCAGCTGGCCATGATGATCTTTCAGTGGAAATTTTTCTCCATAATACTGGAGAGTGGGCTAAGATTCTGACTTTAATTTTCAATACTATAAGCCAATGCTTGTTATTGCCGGATGGTTGGAACTAATGAATAATTATACCTCTGTTAAAAAAGGGAGACAAACAAGACCCTAAGAATTATAGACCAATTACCCTTCTGCCAACTGTACAAAAAATTTATACCAGATTAAATCAAGTCAAATCAAATCTTTATTTATCCAGGAGATCATCATTGAGCTAGCTGATTTACAAGCTGGACCTGCTGTTGTCCAAGACAGTTATACATACATAGATTGAGAATACAAAGTACAACATGTGCAAAGAGTTACAAACAAATTTACAGAAAAGTGGTAGGCACACAATATACATTCCAAGTGTTCTTGGAGGAACATGCATGCATCACTCAACTTTGCTGTGGTATATACAGACTCCATGTATGCAGAAGTTGAGGTGGCATGTTTAGTCATTCTTAGTCAAGCCTCCATCAGAGGGTACAATTCTTTGCATTTCAGCCCTCAGTGACCATTTACCATAATTGGGTGAGGGTCCTGGGCTGCATAGGGGACCCTAATGAGGTCTGTATGTTCCGCTTAAATGGTGAGAGGAGAGTAATATGGGAGAAGGGATGCCTTGCATGCTGAGGGCCACTATGGCAGCTGACTAGTGGACTTGATTAAAATAGGAAGGGGAGGAACTAGGTTTGTGGCTGGATGTGGTAAGGATACAGAGTGAACCATCAGCAGGACAGCTAGGAACTATGGAAACACTTATAGATTTTGGTGAATGTTTTGTCATAAATGATCCTAAACAGGGCAAAACTGACAGGAGAGCTGAGTCTCAAGGATCTTTGTACCCAGTTCCAGAGTGTAGGTAAAGCATGGCTTATGACAGCCCTGCCAAAGTGGGTACTGATCCTGGGGATTTTCAGAGAGATTAGCGAGTGGCTTCTTAGTGCCTAGCTACTGATTGGTCTCGGGGGAGGCAGGCAACAATGTAATCTTGGAGTTTGTTAGTAAGGGCTCGGAATGTCCAGAGTGCTGCATTTCTACATCGCCTATATTGAAGGGAAGGCCACCCTACAGCTGCATATAAAGAGCTGTGATGTATGGAGGATGGGAGACCAGTTATAGATCTTAGCACTCTGTGGTACAGAACATCCAGGTTTGCAAGGTGTGAGATGGAGCATTGGCCATAGATAATGTCGGCATAGTTGATTAAAGAGAGGAAAGTCATATTGAACAAGCTGTCTTCTTGCGTCTGTGGTCAGATGGTGTTTAATTCTGAAGAAGAGGCCAAGCCTCTGCCTAAGCTTTTTCATCAGTTCTTCTGTGTGCTCCGCAAAGGAGAGTTTGTTGTCCAGCCATATGCCCAGATATTTGAATTTAGGCACAAACTCAAGATCTTCGCCTAGAAGGATAGTTATGGGAGGAAGGGTACCTGCAGCAGCAGAGTAGGCCCTAGTGCTAGATGGGGTAAAGAGCATGGCCTTAGTTTTTTTTTGGATTTAGCAGTAGCTTTTTGCTGAGAAGCTGATGCTTCAGCGTGTTGAATTCAGTTTTTTGATCTGTGCATGCAGCTCCAGGGGAGTCACGGCTTAGATAGAGCACCATATCATTGGCAAACAAGTGGATACTGGCTTCTGTAATGCATAGGTCCAAGTTGTTAATGTAGATGGAAAACAGTAGAGGGCCCAGTATGGAACCCTGTGGGACTCCTCTTTTTATTGGTTTGGGAGGAGAGAGCTCACCTTCGACCTTAATTTGTTGCTGCCTATCAGAGAGATAATCCTGGAACCAGTCCAGTGAGGTTGAATCCATACCTATGTTTTTTAAGGTGGATAGAAATGGGCAGTGGTCAATGGTATCGAAGGTCTTGCTGAGGTCTAAAAACACAGCACAAACAAATTTTTTGTTGTCAAGGTCCCATTGCCAGTCATTTGTGACTTTGGCCAGCATTGTAACAGTGCTATGCTTTGCTATAAAGCCAGACTGAATGGGGTTAAGCAATGTAGAGTTGTCTAGAAATGATCTCAGCTGTAAATCCATGACTTTTCTCAGCATTTTTGAGAGTATAGGTAGAAGAGAGTTTGGCCTATAATTGTTCAGGTCGCATGGGTCCCCTGCTTTAAATAGGGGATAACATGAGCAGTTTTCCATTCGCAGGGATAGAGCCCTGGGCTAGGGACAGGTTGAATAAGTGTGATATAGGTGGGGCAAGTATGTGGTATGCTATTTTCAGAAAGTATGGGTCGAAGGAGTCAGCTCCTGCACTTTTTCTGGTATCTAGCCATAGCATAAGGTCTTCAACTTCTTTTATGGTGGTTGGGGAAAAGGAGAAGATCGTATCTTTGTTACTTTGGTCTGGAGGCTGGGCGGTGAGCTGTAGACGGAGACTACTTACTGGTGCATTATTGAATGCCATGCCTGCAGTGGCGAAGTGGTTGTTGAAGGCTTGAAGAATTTCAGATTTATCACTGATAGTGACATTGTCAATGGTGATTTTGGAGGGCAGTGCACTACCTGGGGAGTGTCCAGACAGTTCCTTTATGGTGGACCAGAATTTGGTTGGGCTGTTGGATGTGGATAGTAATTTGTTTTGATAATAATTGACCTTGGCCTCTCTGACCATTTTCATGCTGGCATTTCTAGCTGTCCTAAAGAGACACCAGTCTGCATCAGCCTGTGATTTCTGGGCCTTTTTCCATAGCTGGTCTCTTTTGAGTAAAGCATTCTTCAGATCTGGTGAAAACCAATGGCAGGTTCTGGTTTTTATTTGTGCTTTAACTAGAGGAACATGGTTGTTTAGGGCAATGGCTATGATTTCATGGAGAACATTATAGGCATCACCCACTGATTTAGCCAGGTAGAAAGTCTGCCAGAGCAAGGAGCTTTTTAGTTCTTGTGTGTAGGCCAGAGGGTCAAAGTTCTGTCTGGATCTTTTAGTAGAAAACTTTGATGTAGATAGTGGGTTCGAGATGGTTCTTATGCCAGCTATGAGACAGTGGTCACTAACATCTGCTGGATGGATACAGGCATGGGAAAAGTAGTGTGGTTTGTTGACAAGAAGGACATCCAGAAGTGTGCTTCTCATTGGATTGTTCTTGTTGATGCGCGTTGGTTCTGTAATCGTTTGGGTGAACCCAAAGATTAATTTTAAATAGATCAGAGAGTTGGATAGCTGAGAATAGACTATTATACAAATGGCAATGTAGTTTTTAAAAACAGTGTGGCACTATGGATTTAATTTTTATGTTGAATTATATCATATATATTTATGTGGAAGTTAGAGAACTGCATTATATCTATGTTTTATTGACATACAAGCTGCATTTGATTCCGTTAATAGAGCTACCCTATGAGATATTTTGAAGAAAATGCATATTGATTCACATTTACTGGGCATTTTAAAAATGTTACATCATAATACTACTGGCAGGATACGTTATACCAGGGATGGAGCTCTTTCTGATCAGATAAAAATCTCTAAGGGTGTAAAACAAGGATGTCTGTTAGTTCCAACTTTATTTAATTTATATATTGACTCCTTGTTTTCTGGTCTAAAGAATGTCAACACTTTTGTACCCAAGGTTAATAACGAAGATATAAAGTTGTTATTGTATGCAGATAATGCTATTCTTTTATCAAGAACACCATTAGGCCTGAAAAGAGGCATTACTAATATAATGTCCTCCTTAAAAGTGTTGGATTTAGAACTGAACATTCAATCAATCAATCAATCAATTTTTTATTTATATAAAGGCGCCTTTCCAAAACCAAGGTGCCTGTACAATAAAATACATAAAATAAAATAAAATTACATACGTTATATAAATTTCAACAAAACAGTATTAAACCACATAGCAGAATAAACCCTTCAATTACCAAAATCCAGGTCAAAAAGACAGGTTTTTAATGCAGTTTTAAAACTTTGGATGGTTAGGCAATCTCGTACCCAATGAGGTAGAGAGTTCCACAGGGACGGAGCAACAAAGCTAAATGCCCTTGCTCCCGATGTCTGCAAACGTACTCTGGGAACCTCTAGCAAGCCCTCATCAGTGGATTGGAGAGGACAGGAGGGACAGTAGGGACAAAGGAGATCTAGACCTAGAATACTAGGAAGACCAAGATTATGGTTTGGGGTATAACATATGACAAAAGAAAACCATGGAATATAAATGGTGTTAACCTTGATGTAGTCCAGACATGTAAATATCTAGGAGTAACATTTGAGAAAAATCACTCCTGGTCCACTCATTTGAGGGAAATCAAAAATAGTTCCTACAAAACTACAAGTGTCATTTTAGCATTTGCAAACAAATTTGCTGGAAATAGTTTTAAATCTCTATTATCAACCTTTGAGGCAAAAACAATCTGCCAATTGTTATATGGCAGAGAAATTTGGGGAATTTCCCTTGATAAATATGATAATGTTGAAGCTGCTCAGAATAGATTTTTTTAAACTTATATTGAACTTGCCGATGGATTGCCTCTCTGCCTTTTTATGTCTAGAATCTGGCACATTACCTCTAAAGGAAAGATTGCTAATTAAAGCAATTAAATTCTGGGGTAAAATTCAAGGCATGAATGAAGAAAGGTTACCTAAACTTTGTTGGAACGATTTTATTAATCACCTGCAAGCACAAAATGTTATGAATGTTTGGTTTTCAAGATTGAATGATAAAATCAAAGCCGCAGGTTTAGAAGGACTCGTTTGCTCAACTGTGGAATATAACATTACACAATATATAGATAACGCCATGTTAAGATTAAAAG
The DNA here is from genome assembly GCA_016271365.2 of Neoceratodus forsteri. Taxonomy (NCBI): domain Eukaryota; kingdom Metazoa; phylum Chordata; order Ceratodontiformes; family Ceratodontidae; genus Neoceratodus; species Neoceratodus forsteri. Next base: position 484,063,788 of record CM057459.1, on the reverse strand, counting down.
ATATAACTATTGCTAAGGATCTTGAATCAGTACATGACATTGATAAATTTGATGTTTATGCATCACTCAAACAACAGTGGGGTATGGAGTCCTATCTTATGATCTGTGAAAAGGCTTCACATAGAAACATTTTATGTAAATTGAGAATGGATATGTTAGGCTTAGACACAACTTCTGTCAAACAAAATTATGTTATGATTAAGAAATGTGATTGTAATGATGTATCACTCCCTAGAATGCTTCGTGTTATGCATAAGTGTCAAAACTGGGAGAAAAAGGAAAATAGATGGCTGTCTCCACTTTTAGCAGCAGGATCTCCCAGGACTACCTTTGTTGTTCAGAAAGAAATTTTAAAATTAGAGAAAGTGAATGTAATGTTTGGTATCATAAAATGTTTATTAACTTGTGGAATTTAGATTTCTTAAGTTATGTAGGTGCATTAGTGACAATCATGTAATTTTAGATGGAATGTTACAAATTTTCTGGATTTTATACATTTGTTTGTGTTTATAATAAACTTGAAACTTGAAAAGGTAGTGGATCAGAAACTTGTGATGTTTCAAGAAGTTAGACTTTGGTCTCAGTTGCCCACTTCTACTTGTTTCAAATGCCTTCAACTCTCCCATATGCTTATGTCTCACTTCGGTTCTGGGCTCTGGGAGGACTCGTACCAGACGTATGTCCTCCCCATGTTCTCCTCGGCCCCTAATTCGCATGTCATTTCATTTAACTATCAATAGCTCTTAAACTTCCTTGCACAGGTGGAAGGCCCAGCTTGTTATTACTGGGACCAGGCGCTACCTCTCTCCAGCTCCCCATGTAACTGGACATGTATTTGGAAGCATCTATATAGAGTCATCAAATGGGATAGGTATCATCTCCTTCAATTACAGGTTCTCCATAATCTTTGTTTTACTCCAGAAAAACTTCATAAAATTGGGAAACTGCCTTCAAATACCTGCACCAGATGTAATAAAGAACCCAGTACATTGTTACACATCCTTTGGACTTGTGACAGGGACTCCCCTTTCTGGTCCTTGATTCAGTCCCACCTGGATCCCGTTCTTGATCTTTCTGAAGCCTTCCTCCCAGAGATCTTTCTGTTGGGGGATTATGGTGATAGGTTGGTTGGCAATCAAAGGTACCATATGTTTCTTATATCCCTTTGTGCAAAAAAAGTGATACTGAGTTGCTGGCTTGATCAAACTATCCCTTCCAAAACAGAGTGGTTCAGGGAGCTACTGTTTGCCCTACAAACTGAATGGATCACTGCTAATCTTGCATATAGAACCTCTACCTATTAAAAGGTTTTGGAACCCTTATACTGTATACTCTGCTAACTGCATAATTCTTCCCTTTTCCCCTCCTTCCTCTTGTGACATCAACTTTCTCCATTTGGATTAGCGAAAAGAAGTGCCCCTGGTTATCACAGCTCATGTGCCTGAACAATTTTCCATTGTCTTGGTGCCCTGGTATGTGTATGTATGTATGTTTCACTACTGATGGTCTCCTGGTGGTGGGTTGGGGGAGGAGGAGGGACTTTTGCAGCTGCAGGGCATAGTTATTTTGACATTACTGTGTGGTCTTGTGGCTTCATTACTGTTATATATTCTTGGGTTCTGAATTATTCCACTTTTCATGTTGCTCTGCACTTTGACAATGTTAGGCATTGCTGTGGGGGGTTGGGGGTTTATGTGTTGTGTTGTAATTGTTCTTTTCATTGTTGTGTTTTAATGTTATTCTCTCTGGAAATTTAATAAAGCATACTTAACTTGAAAAAAAAACAATATACATTTATTCAAAAACTTCATCAAATCCAGCAATGATTTACTGTCTCATCTGATGCAACCACAAACCCAGACTCTTAATGCAGTGTAGATTCCAGACACAGTTCATGTGAACCTGCTGCCTTTCCTTCCCATGCTTCATCATTCCCTCCTCTGGCTGGCTTGGGTCCAAATCTACAAACAACAACATAGGTCACCATCTTCATTTGATGCTTCCACTTTAACTACTGTGTGAGCCTGCTGCCATGTCTGGCACCAGTGATAAGATGCTACAGCCTCTTCTCTAGCCACTTTCTCTACCTGATGCTGCCACAGACCCTGACTCATAATCCAGCATAAATGCCTGAAACAGTTTCTGTGAACCTGCTGCCTCCTGTGCCCCATGCTGCATCCTCTCATCCTCTGCCCCACTGTAGTCTGCATCTGCAAACAACATGTGCTACCACATGCTTTCAGATAAATCTGAACTCTTCTTTTAAAGATTTAAATTTTGTTATATTTCAAACAAAGATAAAACAGTAGAACAAATGTATTTATTTATTTGTTTAGTTTTTGTTGATCAGGTAAGTGTGCTAGACCAACTAGAACAAGAGGTCAGTTTTCAGGTACAACCCAGGAGAATACATAACAGAGACACTGCGCAGTCAGTTACATAGCACAGATCAACACAGGCCTACATAGGTACAGAGCTATATGTCAGACATAAATAAATATCATTACAGGCTTAATTAGGTACTGGTTAAAGGTCAGTGGCAAAAGAATAGTATATAATTACATGCAAGTAAACAGAGGAATTTAGCTAAGCTATTCAAGGAGACAAGGTCTTGATTTAGCTTTGGTGAAATGCACAAACTCATCCATTAAAGCTTAGAAGGGCAGTAGAAAGTGTAGGCACTTAGTAGGTGCTTGCGGATAGCCTTTCAGAAAGCCATGGAGGAAGCAGAATTTCATACTTCTGGAGAGATATTGTTCCAAGTCCTTGGTGCAAAGTTTTGAAAAGCAGCCTCAACAAGGTTAGTCCTTTGTTTAGGGATGGCAAGAAGGTTGAGATCCATTGACCTTAGCTAGTAAGGATTTGATTGGGGTTGTAGAAGAGAGGCAAGGTAAGGAGGCCTCTGCCCTTTGAAGATGTTGTATACAGTACCACCAATGGCAGATTCACCTAGAGCAGATGGTGGGAGCCAGTCCAATTTCTTGTAAAGAGTGCAGTGGTATTCTAATCTATGAGCAGAGAGCATAAACCGGCAAATGTTGCTATATTTGGTGCCCCATTTTTTCAAAGTAAGCTTAGGTCTACATATAGCATACACTTCAGCATTATACATTAGTTTTGGGAGTAAGATAACCCATGCAACAGATAAACAAGCCCTTGGAGTTATATTATTCCTTATCTTGTAGGCCAAACCAAGGCGAGCATTACCAGATTTAGTGACCTTATTTACATGCAGCTTAAACATCAGGGATGGGTCTAGAGTGACTCCCATGTAATTAAAAGACTGGACACTCTCCAGAGGGGTACGATTAATACATATGACTTGAAAAGGAATCATACAGGTTCTAAGTTTTGGTAGGGAGCCAAAGAGCATGGCTTGTTTCTCTGGTACATTTAATAGCAGCTTGTTATAATGAAGCCAATTTTGCATGGCCTAACAGTCAGTTGTTAACATGTTGATAAGGAAATGATAAGGAGTTGATGCCTTTGGCGGTAACAACCAGAGCCATGTCATTCACATAAAATACAGGAGTGCTATGCATCAGACAGCCATGAAGACAGTTACTATGTATAGAGAAAGTACTGGGCCCAGAATAGATCCCTGGAGGACACCCATTAAGGATGATGCAGGCTCAGAGAGTTATCTTCCAAAGTATACATATCCATCTGTCTATCCATAAGGTGATCTTTAAACCAGTTAAGGGCAGGGGATGGGAGGCCAAGTTCATAAAGTTTTTCCTCAAGCAAGGAGTAATCAACCAGGTCGAATGCTTTGGTTAGCTCTACAAACGTTACTCCAGAAAAGTCACCTCTGTCCATAGCATAGGATATACAGTATGATTGGTGAGTATAAGAATGGCTGTAGTAGTACTATGACCACTCTGGAATCCATGCTGGTGGTGCAATAGGAGATTAGACTGGAGCAGATAGTAAGCTGTGTAGAGACAAATTTCTTAAGGATTTTATTAAGCACTGGCAAAACTGAGCTTAGTCTGTAGATAGTTATATTTTAGGGTTCCCTTTTTTATGAACAGGAATGCTATGTTATTTAGTTATTTATATATTTAAGAGATTTACCAGGAAGGCATGCTGAGCAGAGTACTGCTCAATTCCAGATGTGTCCTGGGGGTAGGGGGGTTACAGCAGAACAAGAACATACATTGGCAGAGTACAGGCAGTAGGTGAGACAGTTCAGTACAGTTACAGGTACAGTTATAGATACTTAATCACTAAAATGTGCTACCAGACATGCGTAAGGAGCAGAACTACAAGTTAGTGACAGAACAAGTTGCTGCGCAACTGGGAGGATTATGGAGATGAGGGGGAGGACTAAGGGGGGAGGTTACAGTTGCAGTTGGTAGCGAAGTGCAGCCTGAGAAGAGCATTCAGTTGAAGAGTGCTTGAGGAATGTCTGATGTCGGCTGTCAGGGAGTTCCATAGTTTGGGCAACCTGAAGCTGAAAGCAGCCTGGCCTGACCGGGTGGATCTGTGGGGATATGTAGGAGCCTAGCATCGATATTTCAAAGAGCATAAGTAGGAGAAGAGAGGAGGCTAGGAGGAAGACAGGTGAGGAGGAGGGTGTGACCAGAACTTGCCAGAGGTTTTAGTGCAGTGGAGCACTCTTCTGTTATGAAGAGACGGAAGGTCCAGGGTTTTGTAGAGGACACAGTGGTGGGTATTGGGAGGAGGTTTAAGCGGCAAAAAGAGTTAAAGGGATCCAGCCTAGCTAGGGAAGTTTGGGGTGTGGTACAGTAGACGACATCCCCGTAATCAAAAAATAGGTAGGATCATTTTTTTTTTCTTGTTGTCTAGTGCATAGAGGATGCAGTTTTTATTCGTAGAGGGCTCCCAACATAGGTTGCAATTTTTTAAAAGGCCGATATGCAATGAAAAGTCAAGATGCTGGTCCCAGCCAGACCCCAAGATAACGACAGGAGGTGCAGGCCTCTAGTGGGGAGCTATTCAAAGTGTAGAACGTAGGAGGTGCGGGAGTCGTGCTATTTTGGACCGGAGCCAAGGTGAGGGAGACTGTTTTTAGGTTTAGGTGCAGCTGGTTTAAGGTGAACCAACGTTGGATGGAATCTAAATCTGCTGTAGGCAGGCTGTCACTGCACTAGAGGATGTGCCAGAGGCGAACAGCACCGTGTCGCCAGCATACATGGATAGATGTTTGTAGGCAGGCAGCAGGCAGGTCATTAAGAAAGATAGAGAACAGCAGCGGGCCGAGTACAGACCCTTGGGGACACCACTGGTGACAGGGAGTGAGTGGATCTGGCCAAGCCAATGCGGACTGATTGGGACCTGTCAGCCAGGTAGGAGTAGAACCAGTCAATCATGCTTTTGACAGTCCTGCTTTGGGTAAGTTTAGCCAGCAGCAAGGGATGGGAGACTGTGTCGAAAGCCTTCATAGGTCAATGAAAATGGCAGCTGTTAATTCTCCTTTATCCATTCCCGTGAGGATTGCATTAGTAAGATGAAGAAGGAGGTGGTGGTGAGTGATTTCTCCTGAAACTAGCCTGGAAGGGGGTAAAAGGATATAGAATCGAGATAATGATAGAGCTGAGAGAGAAAGCAGTCGCTCTTGAATCTTTGCTAGGGCAGGAACAGGGATATGGGACGATAGTTGATGGAGAGGAGAGGTCCTCCTTTAGGTAGTGGAACGACAGTGGCTTGTTTCATGAGTTGGGGACCGCCGAGTTTAAAAGACAAGTTAAAGGCAGTGCTAGTGGGTATGCTATGGCAGGTGCAGAGAGCAGAAGCATCTTGGAATCGAGGCCCGATGGACATTTTCCCTTTGATGGGTCAAGCGCCTCAGTATTTTTAGTACCTGGTTAGATGAGACTGGGCGGAGGCAGAAGGTGGCCGGGGTAGGCACAGAAGGGGGGAGAGTGGACAAGGGATAGGGATGAGAGGAGCGGAAGGAAGAAAACAGGGAGGAAAAGTAGGAGTTAAACTCAGAGGCAACCAGGCTAGGATCAGTAATGGAATTACCCGCAATGTTTAGAGTGGGAGTAGGGGGTTGGGCAGGTGGGGAGAGGAGGATTTAATAGACTTCCAGAAATGAGTGGGGTGAGAAGTTGTTGTTGAAAGCAGTTTTAAAGTAATTAGATTTAGTCTGTCATATGTGTCTTGTACAGGCGTTTCTTAGTGACCGGTAGTGTAGCTGAGCTGTTTGATCACCTGTGGCCTTAAAAGATTTCCAGGCATGGTCTCTGGTACGAAGGAGTTCCATGAGGGTAGAGGTTACCCATGGTAAGTGGGAACCTCTTACCCGGGATCTTCTTAGGGGTGCGTGTCGGTCCCAGATGGTGAGGAAATTTACAGAGAAAAAGTTCAGGGCATCATCTGTAGAGGTGGCCTTAGGGATGAAAGACCAATCAGTACTAGAGAGGTCACTTAGGAGAGCAGTCAGGTTAAGAGACTTATAGGTTCTGTTTTGAAGCACACGGTGGGGCCAATAGAGGGCGAGATTTTCTCACGATAAAAACATATGGTGATCACTAAGGAGTCGGGTAGAAGGCCAGCTTACAGATCCGATGGTGGGTGGTTAAAGCCCAATCCAGTAGTGTGTGCTTGTTTGATTTAGGGTTTAGACGAGTGGGTTCCACTATTTGCTGGGACAGGTTTAGGGCATTTATTTGTTGACGCGATTTGGAGGATGCACTGCCTAGCCAGTTCAGGTTGAAATCCCCAAGGATATGAAGTTCCCCGCCCTCCATGTGTGACCTCAGGTTGCCAAGATGGTCAATAATGCAACTCAGAGGAGTACCAGGTGGACAGTAAGACCCAGCGATATAAATTGGAATTGAGTGAGGTAGAGGATTTGATTAGAAGGAGTCCACAGAAGGAAAAGGGGCAGGCAGGGGATTCTAAAGAACTGGAGATTGAGGATATGTACATGACTGTGCCGCCCTTCTTTCTGTCCCTGTCTGTCCTGGCGTTTGGGAAAAACCAGGAATGGAGAATTCGCATCCTTGTTGTAAGGCTTTAACCATGATTCAATGATAATAACTATATCAGGCGAAGTGCAAGGACAGAAGTTTGCAGGGTTGCTATTTTGTTTAGGATACTGCATATATTTAGGTGGACAATTTTGAGTCCCTTAGGGAGGTGCGTAGCTGATACTGGGGGTTGGGAGGCTTAGGATGCAGGTGGACCTGGGTTAAGTTCGATGTCCCCGGCTATAATAATAATAAGAAGGGCCAGAATGTGCCTTGATAGCCGCATGAACTTCAGAAGATGCACATGCCGGGTGGAGAGGGTGGGTGAATGGAAGTCCGTCCTAGGGCCCGGGTAGAGGGGGATAGAAAGAGCAGGTTTCGCAGCATGGAACGCAGGAGGAAGGATAGAGGCCCCCAGTGGCCAATTGCGCCAGTGGGGTTGATGTTGGACTACTTGTGCCAAGGAGGAGGAGTGGAGGGGTGGCTTGGTCATTGTAGAGAGAAATGGAGATGGCTCAGGTGGCTTGGGGTAAGAAGAAGGTGGGAGGGAGGAAACAGTTAGGCAAAGCATAATGACTGAAAATGTAAAGAACTGCATTTTCCCTAACTTGTATTTTTCTACTGTGTACACAAAAGATGAGAATTTATATGACCACAGAGGGTGAGATTTAGGAGTTAGCTCAAGGGAGGCCACTGGTGGTAGGAAGGTATAAGGAGCTAATGGGAAAGTGGGCTGATTGGTTTACAACCACGTGAGGTATCACTATATAAGTAAGAGCCACCAAGGGTGGTGGTGGGGTGGGGGAGCCATGCGTAGCGCAGGCGGGGCTAGAGCTGCACAGTTCTCAGGGTGAAATAAAACTGAAATGGCAGGGAGAAGTAAAATCTGCTGCAGTACTATGTATTTCATGCAAAACGAGGTGCATCGGAGTAAAAGTTCTGGCTCCTATAATTTCAGAGCCGTGGAGAAAAAAGGCGCCAAATTCAAACTTCCATTCGCCAAGGCAGCTGTTAGACTGGGAAACTACCTGTGTGTGCAGGGGATTGCTCTGTCCGCGGGGGGTTTCAGGAGGCTGTGGGGAAGGATTCAAACTGCCAGCCCTCACGACCGCACTGCAGGAGGAGGACAAAGAAGCAGCAATTAGTACTGAGGTAGGTGAGAGGGAGGAGGAGCTATACTATCTATTGTGCATACAAATTGCTTTACAGAAATTGGAAGGAGAAATGAAATAAAAATAAAAATTCAGGCTGTGAATTGCACTACATTTAAACAGGTTTCTAAAACAGTCCAGTCTGAGAATTCATTACACAAGTCTGCAATCAGTAAAACGATCCATAAACAGGGTGCTGTACAGTTCTCAGGATGAAATGAAACTGAAATGGTGGGAGAAGTGAAATCTGCTGCAGTACTATGTATTTCACGAAACGGTGCATCGAGTAAAAGTTCTGGCTCCTATAATTTCAGAGCCGAGAAAAAAAGCTAAATTAAACTTCCATTCGCTGAGGCAGCTGTTAGACTGGGAAACTACCCATGTGTAGGAACGCCTGTCCGCTGAGGTTCTGCGTGAGTTGTGGGAGGGCTTCAAACTGCCAGCCTCACGACTGCACTGGTGTGTGCAGGGGATCGCTACATCCGTGGGGGGTTTCAGGAGGCTGTGGGGAGGGCTTCAAACTGCCAGCTCTCATGACCGCACTGTGTGTGCAGGGGATCGCTCCGTCCGCGGGGGGTTTCAGGAGGCTGTCCTCCCATATATAAGTGTACCACTACAATTTTTGCTTTCTCTGAATTGTTGTGCATATTCCCACCTAAATATTTCTGTACTCCTGTATATGTTTATGCTCTATATACTCCCATCATTGTTTTTTATTTTAACTGGACGGTTGTGAAAATTAGCATTTTGCTTACATGCCTTTCAAGTATAAAATAAAAAAGAAATGTGTTAGTTTCCAGCTAGACGGGACTATGCCTTTCATTAAGGAAAGATTAAATATATTTGCTACAGCAGGTGCTATTTCATCTGTAGTCAGGTTTAATAGTTTAGGTTCAAGTGCATAAGAACCATCAGATTTAGATACTAGGATCTTTTTTAGTGCACTTTGAATCTCAGTTACCTTGATCAATTTTAAGTAAAAGGGGGAGGGGTAGCTACCCAGATTTTCCCTTCTGTGATTAGCATCAATATCTAAGGGGAGTTCTGTAGAAGGAAGTATCCTGTGTTCATGAAGAGCTCACTGAACTGGATTAAAATGCATTAGATATAGTAGAAGAATTATTGCACCTATTCTAGGACCACGCCAGGAGGTGCAAATCTTTTCCGACCAGGTAGCTGTTTAACAGTTTTCCAATAGTGTCTTGGGGAACCCACACTTGAAAGGAGAAGCATTTTGAAATATACACTCTTTTTATGCTTACTTGTTTCTTTGCTTTGGGAGCAAAGTTGTCTATATTTCTACCAATCCACCAGGTTGCTAGTTGCCTTAAAACTATCCCATAGTTCGTCCCTATCTTTTAACATTGCTAATAACTCACAATCGAGCCATTTATTAGAAATGACCACCATTTTATAAGTTCGAAGTCCTGGCTGGGGAGAGCCCCTTGGAAATACAACTCTAAGCATAGTCCGAACATGATTTGCATAGTTCTTATAACAGCATCAGTCAATACTGTTAAAGAAGAAGATACAGATATGACTGTCCAAAGGGATAATAGAGTAATGCAGTCTACAACTAATAGCTGATTAAATACATGAAAGTCGACTGCAAGATGACATAGATTTATACAATGAATAAGAGCACTGCACCATTGAGAAGGTCATGAACAGGATTACTCAGGGACTTTTGGTGGTCTGGGACTACCAGTTAGTTATATAATGTCATTATTATTCTGTATCCACTGACATGTACATTAGGGAAGGTACCCTTATGGTTTGCCGAGGCTCACTATCCAGACACTGACCTGCTTGGGCAGTATTGTCTGACAGGTTCAGTATCCTAATAGTGAGCATTCCAACAGTAGGAAAGCCAACGGATGTTTACAGGGGTAAGGTAGTGGATGCAATGACTTGCTACCATACCCCTGTTGATGGGATATGAATACTGGAGGAATTGTGAGGCTGGCCATGCTGCCCTGGTGGTGTTGAGGGCTAAACAACTGTCAGCTCAGCCAGTGTGCTCTGTGAGGTGCGGGTTCTATCCAGAACTGTGTCTGGTAATATTTTCTACTTTTATATCCCTGTAACTAATTTTTTGTAACCCTGAGGTCTGCTTCCCAGTGGAGTTAGTTATTTTCGTTACTGGGGTGTGGGGGGGGGTGTTCAGGGGGTAAAGCCCCCTGAATTGCCATTGTATTTTTCAATCAGATTCTGAAAATCATATTGTCAGGCATCTGATTGAATCAGGAGCATGGATTTCGGGCCAGTGGGGTCGGTATAACGAGACTCAGGATACTGAGTTTGGGGATACCATAGTATATACTCAGGGAAACATAAAGCACCCTTATGAAATCATACAGAAAGAAGAAGTTAGGAATGGACCCCACATTTTATCATAAAAGTCTAGTTGTTGGCTGTTGGTATATGAAGTTTTCTCATAGCAAGCTACTTTTCCGAATTCTAGGAGCCACTCTGACAGTGCTGGGAGCGTGACATCCCTCCAGTGCCTGTGCACTCCGGTGCTGCGTCAGCTGTTGGTTAGGTGGAGGGTCCTCTTTAAGGTGGGTTTGCTTGCCTTTAAGGTCCTACATGGCCTGGGCCCTGGCTACCTAAGTGACCTTCTTACACCTGCTGTCTCGGTCTGCTCTCTCTACTCCTCCTCTAGGGGCCTTCTCATGATTCCCAGGATGAGGCTAAGAACTGCTGGTGACAGAGCATTTAGAGTTACTGCCCCCGTCCTGTGGAATTCGTTCCCTTTAGTTGTTAGGGAGGCTCCGTCTGTTGAGGTATTTAAGACTCACCTCAATGCATTCTTGTACGATCAGGCATTCCCAGACTATGTTTTATAGTTCATATTTGTTTAAAAAAAAAAATGTTGATGTTTACTTTAGTTTTAGAGATTCTAAATGTAGCTGTATCTGAGGGTAGCAAATTGTGTAGCAAACTGTGTTTTAATTTGTTTGGAGCAGTGTATTTAATTGATCATTATTGTGCTGTGCTGTATTTATTTGATTGCTGTATGGTGCCCAGAGCCTCCAGGATGGGCATCTTTTTAAATAAAATTTGCCTTGCCTTGCCTAAGTATAACTCATTTTGCAGTAACCAAAGCTTCTTGAAGACAATGCAACTGTGCCACTGGATATGCTGTACCTTGCCCACATCCATTTGGAGGCATAGTATGATGAAGGTTGGTATAAAGGTCGGGACTGCACCCACAATGATCCTGCAGATATGCTGGACCTTGTACCAAAATGTTTGAAGGTTCAGACAGAACCAAAGAATGTGAGCTATATCTCCTCCTGAGGAGGAACACCTTCAACAGATGTCTGACCGTGCATTTTCAGAGTTTTGCTGGGGTTCTGTGCCACTTGTATAGGATCTTAAATTGAGTGAAATGGCTGTGGATATCTCATAATGCATTTTTTAAGCTCTTCCAGCAGGCATCCCAGTCATTCTGCTGTATGTCCATACTCCATTCCTCATTCCATTTTACACAGAGCTTTTCCATTCCAGCTGTATTCATAGTGCGCAGCTGTCCAAAGATTTGACTGGCCTTGGGGAGCATACTATCTTCTGGATCCATGAGTTTCTCAACCTTGTTAATGGTGACATGCTGGAGCTTTGATCCAAGAATGCAAGTCAGTGTGAATCAGAGCTGGAGATATGCCAGTGCCTGTGTTTCTCTAGCCAAAACACTTGCTAAAGTTGCCCAAAGGTCTTCAGGAAATTCATCTTGACATCTATTGGTTGGGATAATAGCTGGATGCTTCTGGAGGATCATGCCTGCTAATTCACTGGGGTACTGGCAATTATGAGTAGTGGGTTCTGCCAAAGGAGAAGGGTGGGCAAGCCTCCTGGGTGCCAGTTCAAGCATTTGGCTATACTGGTCCATATTTTCACTGTAAACCCAATAGTGGAGTGGGTACATAGGTCAGGTGGGACTCCCCTATACCTCACTGCACTTTTGAGGTCTCTGCCTAGTATGTGGGGTTCACATTGAACCTATATTGGTAGTACGATTGGCACTACAGTAGATGAAGCCTGGGACAGCTGTAGCAAAATACATTCTGTACGCCTCAGTTCAAAATCTGGGAAGCCTAGTCCCCATTTCTTAAGGGGTAATATTAGTTTCTTGTGGTTGCTCTACAATGGACCTTTTCCCCAAAAGTAGTGTATCATCTTCTGATGCACTTGCTGAGTCAGTTCAGGCCTAATTCTGAGGGGGAGGTTACGAAGAACATACTGAATTTTGGCAGCTGCCATCATTTCAAACTCCTGAGCTTTGCCCCAGGGTGACATTGGAAGGCAGCTCGACCTGGTTAGATCTGTAGTCATAGAAATCAGTATGGGGAGGTTAAGTCTGTCCAGTGCTTTGAGATTCCACATAACATTTATTCCAAGATACTTCAAAGAGCCTTGTACCTCTTGAAGTCCCCATGGGAAGCTTGATTCGTTTTTAGTTTTTGGCAGCCATGATAAGATCCGCGATTTGGCTACATTTGTTTTATATCCAGACAAAGAGCCAAAGTGTTGTAGGAGGGAGAGTGCAGGGGGTGTGGATTCTTCTGGCTTTATAAGTGTTAGCTGAATATTGTCTGCAAAGGCTGAAACATTATGCTCCGCTCACAACCCTATGCTGTGAATTCCAGGGTGATTACAGATGGCCTGTAATAGGGACTCTAACATGAGTACAAAAAGGGGGGGGAGTGGGCAACCTTGACACATTCCTCTCCCTAACCAAAAAGGTGGTGAGGCCATCAAGTTAGTAAGCACCAAGGCCAAGGCTCCATTATAGAGGGTGCGTATGTACTTAGTGAGTGGCTTTCGAAAACCAAGGGCCTGTAAGACATAGAAAAGGTACAGCCACACCACCCTATTGAATGCCTTCTGGCATCATGAGAAAGGAGCACTGTCAAGGGATATTGATGAGACATATGCCACATCAGACTGATTAGGTGCCTTGTGTTGTCTGTGCTGTATTTCATCAGGATGAAGTCGACCTGGTTTCCATTAATTAAATCTGGAATAACTCTCAGAAGCCAGTTCCAGGATCCATACTTTGTCCGGATACAAAGGGAATTTCACAATGAATGGATTTTGACATTCTTCTGGCTTAGGTGTGGGGGGGGGGAGCGAGTGTCCTGTAAGGGTGCTCTATTTCCAGAGTGGGCTTCCAAGTGTGCCATACCAGCTGGATTATCTCTTTCTGCAGAAAATCAATGGGGTCCTGCTTCTCTGCCCCCTCCGGGAAGCCAACTAGGTGCAGATTGTTGCAGCAGCTTCTATTTTCAGCATCTTCTGCCCTAACCCAAAGGAGTGTGATCATCCTCTCCAGTTTCTAAATGCACACCTCGTGTCTAGTGTCCTTGTCATCTATCTGTGACAAGAATGCTTTGGTGTCCCGAGTCTTCTTCTGAAGGTCCTGTACCTTTTCTTCCAAGGTTGACACTGAGGTTTTGAAGGTGGTTATCTCCAGAAGTACTTATTGTAGCAGTCCTTTAACTTCCTGGGCATCATTACTGGGTGCCAGGACCACCACACTGTCTGCTATTTCCCACTCATAGACACAACTGGCCGCCAAAGTCTAATATGCTTTTAACAGTGAAAACACAATTTTTCATTTTGTGGCTTCAATAATTCATTCGGTAGGGTTTTCCCTCATTAAATGGGACTGCATTCAGTTCAATAGCTGCTATTTGGCTGACGTCTTGAACAAATTTGTTGCTGGGGTGCACGGAGTGTGGGTTTAGGCTGGCATCTCTGTCCACAGCTTGTGCATGCACCTCAATCCCAAACTCTTAATGCAGTGTGAATGCCAGGCAGACCATCCCCTCTGCTCCAGCAAGTGAGACACTACCTTATCCTCCTCCACCTCTAGTGCACTGCTGGATAAGTACATAACATGGCCATCATTAAAGTGATGTTAAGTAATCATACCATGTTTTTTCTTTTAAATTTGAAGTTTTATTTGACGGGCACAAATTGCAGGGAGGAAGTGGCCTAGAGTCTAATTAATGTCAGTCTTATGTCCACAGGTCTACTCTTCATTCTACTGACTCCTTCAGCTCCTCATCAGCAAGCAAGTTCCTCCCCCACCTCTGTAGCACCATTGTGCCTGTACATAGAATGTCCATCACTAATGTGATTATAAGTATCATACCATATTGTTTCTTTCTTGTCTTTATAAATAACAGCTGGGAGTGGACAACTGACATATCATGTAGCCACCATAGTCACCAAGTGAGGAACAAATTTCTCTCACATCATCACAGGCCACAGCTAGGAGTGGACAACTGATGTACCACACAGCCACCGCTGTGGCCAACTGAGGAAAAATAATTTATTTTGTGTCTTCACAGGTGACAGCTGGAAGTTTACAAATTATATACCACTTGGCTACCATAGTGGCCAAGTAAGAAAAAATATTTTATCTCCTATCTTCACAAGGGACAGCTGGGAGTGGACAATGGACATTCCATGAAGTCACCAAGTGAGTAAAAACAATTTCCCTAAGTCAGCCTGGGGAAGGATGGTAGAGTATCCCAGAGGATGCTCTCCTCCTCCAGGGTGGGAACCTTGTCCAACTGCTTTACTGCCACTAGAGTGACCACAAGTGGTGGTGCAGGGGATCTGCAGCTTGTGCATGGGTGTCTAGGGACCATGGTCCAGGACTGGCTGTGTCAGGGACTCCCAGCAGCCTATCCCTTCACATGTTCCTGGCTATGGGTAAGAACAACAAGAAGCAGGAAGACAGAGGCACAGGTTTGGGAGGATGAAACCTCTGCCAGCCCACCACCATAACTGCCAGATCCATGCAACCATCCATCAGAGTATGCCACTAGTGTTCACCTCTGCCGTCGGTGGCCAGATGTCTGCAGTGGAGGGGTTGCCATGGTACCAAAGGTGAACCCTAGCCCTAGGTGGGCAGCACAGTGGTGTGTCATGGGTGGGCTAGAGTTCCCAATGGGTGGCTGGCAGATCTTGGCTGGAGGGCATACGGGCAGTAAGGCAACTGGTGGAAGGAAGTCCCAACCTGGTCCATTACAGGAGGATAAAACAAATATAAAAAAATCATTCTCTGTTAGCTTAACAGTTGAAACTGGGAGTGGACAGTGGATATACCATGCAGCCTACATAGTGGTCAAGTGACAAAAAATAATTTCTCCCTTGTCTTCACAGGTGGCACCTAGGAGTGGACAATGGATATGCTATGTGGCCATTACAGTGGTTACTTGGCTAAAGTCTAAATAATTGTCTCTTGTCTTCACAGGTCTCCTGTCCTACTATCTTTTCCAGCAAGCAAGACTCCTCCTCTTCTGTCTCCTTTATCTGGGGCAACACCATTACATTTCCCAATTGACATAGCCTCACCAAAGTGACAGTAAGTGTCCTTTCCTAAAGTTCTTTTTATTTTAGTTTTTTATTTTCATTTTCCTTTCACAGGTGCAATGCAACATAGGTTGGACTACAGTCTAAGTGATTTCACTCTTATCTTCAGAGGACTCATCCCTCTTCACCTCATGTACGCCTCCTTCTCCAGCTAGCAAATCACAACCATCTTCTCTGCCAGTTCATGGGCATAGTCAATATTGCAGCAAACAGTACTGCCACAGTTAATACTGTACAACCTCATCAGGTGCAGAAGAAAAACAAAACACTGCAGATACTACATCAGCATAAACATGCAGTAGAACAACCCCATAAAAGCTTCACCCTCCTTTGTGTTGCCAGTGGCCACTGATTCAACCACTGACTATGCCTAGATAAGTCAATGAAGTCATCAGTGCCTGAAACTGCAAGCAATGACAACCTCTTCAACCTGCACAATGCAGCAGCATCACATGGCAGCATGAATAACACATAGTTCTTGAGACAATTTTAGGGAGTGAGACTTTTATATATTATGCACTTATGTTCACTAATGTTCTGAACAGGAGGCACTGTGAAGGGACTCCATTCAAAACAATACTGATTCAGCACACTTATACCACAGTGCTTTACAAAAAAACAGTATTAAGAGGAGAAATAGAAATCTCAAGGACTTTGCAATTAAGAATAATAAAATAAAAGTTATGGAGGAAACCAGAATAAAAAAAAATTTTTTTCCGGAGGTAGAGATCTAACAAAAGCCGAATTGACAGTGTAGATGAGAGATAGTCTGGGTATACCAGTAAACAGTAAGGGGACAATAAGATATTAGAATATCAGCAATCATAGAAATCAAGATTCAGAATTAGAGGAGGAGAGGCAATGCAAGGCACTTTTATTTATATGGTGCCTATTAACAAGGGTTTGGATGCCTCACAATCAAACAGTACATTAAAACCATAGCAGTACAGTAATGAATTAAAAAATACAGGGCTGGATATTCAAACTGCACCATTCTGAGGCGCAAGCCCTTGCACGGCACAAAATAGTTGCGCAGGGGGGTGGCCGGGGCGATATTCAAAGGAGTTGCACCATTGAGCAACCTCCTTGAATATCACCCCTAGCCACAGCCATCGTGCATGGCGTAGTGGGAACTTGCTCCACCGAAAGTTGTCAGGAGTGGAGCATTCAACGGCGTTATGCAAGTACCATTGCGCCATGTGCAAAATCACGATATTCAAAGGTGACATGCAAATGGGGCCATAATTCATGCAAGGTGCGGGAGCCATTTGCATCTGATTATGGCCCCATTTGTATTATTAGCATGTAGGTGTACCATCCCGAGGACTTGCACTCTGGCGCCCTGCCAGCAGCAGCCATCGGGACTGGACACACCCTGCAGCCCAATCGCGGGCAGCAATGTGGCTCCCCCACCTCCTCCCGTACATATCCCTGGTGGTCCAGTGGACTGAAATGCCCGATCGCGGGCAGAAAGTAAACTGACCCCCCCGAACATCTCCCTTGTGTCGTGGGCAGAAAGTAAACTGAACCCCGCCCTGAACATCTCCCTTGTGCCCGATCATGGGCAGAAAGTAAACTGAACCCCGAACATCTCCGTGGTGGTCCAGTGGATCGAAATGCCCGATCACGGGCAGTAAGTAAATTGAACCCCCAAACATCTCCCTGGTGGCTAGTGTCCCCACCCCACCCACCCACGAAGCCCCACCACCCGCTCCCCGGCAGCCGGGCGGGCGGCAGCATCCCACCCGCCTGCCGCCCGCCGCCGCCGACTGACTGCCCGGTAGGGCTGCATGCCCTTTGGTGCAGAGAAAGAGCCAATGGGCGTGCAGCCCATACCGCATATGACAGTCCAGATTTGTGAATGAACATTCATTGAAAGTGTTTTCGTTCTTTCTTTTTGTGCTTGATCACGGTAGAATGTACTGATCTTTCATCAACATTCTTGTGGTCGGGCAGTGGTGGGTTGTCATATGATTTCAGGTAGCAGTCCATTTCCATCCATCCCCGCCGCCCCCGCAGTCGGGCGGCATGCAATCTATGTTACATTTTGGCTTCATATGATTCATTCAAATCTGGACTGTCATATACGGTATGGGCTGCACCATTGGCTCTGCTCTGCACCAATGGGCGTGCAGCCCTACTGAGCAGTCAGTCAGCGGGCAGCGGGCGGCAGGTGGTGGATGCTGCCGCCTCGCCGCTGCTGGGGGGGGGGTGGTGGGGCTTCGTGGGTGGGTGGGGTGGGGGACACTAGCCACCAGGGAGATGTTTGGGGGTTTCCACTTACTTACCGCCCGCGATCGGGCACAAGGGGAGATGTTCGTGGGTCTAGTTTACATTCTGCCCACGATCAGGCACAAGGAGATGTCGGGGGTTCAGTTTACTTTCTGCCCGCGATCGGGCACAAGGGAGATGTCTCGTGGGGTTCAGTTTACTTTCTGCCCGCGATCGGGCACAAGGGAGATGTTCGGGGTTCAGTTTACTTTCTGCCCACGATCGGCATTTCGTCCACTGATCACCAGGATGGAACGGAGGGGAGTTATTAACATACCGCCTGATCGGGCATTTTGGTCCACTGGACCACCAGGGATGTGAACAGGAGGGGAGCCACATTGATGCCCGCGATCGGGCTGGTGGGGAGGCACTATGCCCGTGATCAGGCCATGGGGGCATAGGGACTGAGTTGAGGCCAGCCACAGGTGGCAGCTGCTGTGTTGCACCCTGCAATACAGCAGCTCACCTGTGGGTGGCCCCACTTAAGCCTTTTGCCCAAAGTCCTGCAGGCACAGGTTGGGGTTGCGCCTGCACAACTCTGCACAGCCCGGCTGAATATCGGGCTGTGCAGTTTATGCATGGTTCCTCCCCCTCCAGTTGAGCATGCATTCATTTGCATTGTGCTGTTGCTCAGCCTGTTTTCAGTGGCGCAACTGCCTCCTGCTGAATATCGCAGAATGGCGCAATTTAGGACTTGCGCATGTGCAACCCTGTTGCATGGCGCAACCCTTTTGAATATCTGGCCGACAGAATACAATTAAATATGCAAAAAATTCAAATATTGGCACTAGCTCTCAAGCACATTTCAAACAAATGTGTTTTCAGGCATGACTTGAACAAGGCCAGGTATGCAGCACATCTTACCTCTGAGGGAAAATTTTTCCAGGGAATCGGGGCAGCCACTCAGAACACTCTATCCCCATAAGATTTTAAAAAAAAGCTTGAAGGACAGAAAGAGGTCTGTGTCCACTAACCAAAGGTGGTAGTCAGGAGCATTTGAGATCAGGAGGTCATTCAGGTAGCCAGGACCCAGACTGCGCAGGGCTTTGTAAGTTAGCAAGCACACCTGGAAGTTTATGCAACACCACTCCGGCAGCCAGTGCAGAACATGAACAGGCATGATATGCTCAAACCAGGAGATCCCAGCCACCAACCAGGTTGCTGCATTCTGCTCTAGTGAGAAGCAACACAACAACCTTGTAAATAACCCAAGGTACAGAGCATGACAGTAATCCACTCTGAATGAGACCAGGGCATGCACAAGTGTTGCTAGGTCAGTCGGTTCCAGAAAGGACTTGATCCAGGAGTTGTTATGAAAATGGAAAAAGTCACTGCAAGACAATAGCTAACTCCTGGTATTCTAATGTCAGCTAGGAGTCCACCGTGACCCCCAGATTCCTCACACTATCTACAGCTTCCTGTGCAATGCCATCTAAGGCAGGAAGAACAGTGATGTCACTCATTGATAGACCAAATGTACCAAGCTCCACCAATAATGCCTCCATCTTTGATGGGTTCAATCTAAGCCAGCTGGCTGACATCCCATCCTGAGCTTCCTGAAGACACTCACTCAGTTCTGAGACAACTGCCTTATAATCAAGAGCACAAGACACATATAACTGGGTATTATCATCATAACAATTTAAACCCAAGCCATAGCATCTAATGATCTCCCCCAACATCAACATATGCACAGTGAACAGCATGTGAGCCAGACTAGACACTTGAGGCACACAACAGAGTATAGCACTGCTCAAGATGAAAGAGCCAAGTGCCACATGCTGCACACTGATTGAGAAATAGGATTTGAACTACAATAACACCATCCTTGGGAGTTCTACATATTTCCTAAGATGTGCCACCAGCACCTCATGGTCCACCGTGTCAAAAGCCAAAGATAGGTCAAGAAGATTATTCTGTTGCTGTGCTGTGTGGTATTTTAGTGGTCTGAATACTATTAGACTCATCACATGTAATGGTGGTAAAAAGAATGTGACAGGTAGTTTTAAAACACCATGTGGCTTGATATGAATATTAATTGATTAAAAACTAAACTCAGACCACACCTTGATAAAGGGTTAGTGATACGTGAAATGTTGGTGCTTGTGGTTTAAACTTGTTGCTATTTTTTATCTATAAAATTTAAACAATAAATATGGACAACATAGCCTAACTCAAGTTTTGTAAGTCAGTTGTTCTGTGAAGCCCAACTTGCTTCTCTCATACATTTACTTTATGTCTGGGCTCCAGAAGAGTTTTCCTAGTAGCCACCTCTTAGTGCAATTCATGTTACATTTTTGGCTTGGCACAGAAAAACGCTGATGAGATTCCTCAGAATAATGGCTTCTAGATGATCAAACGAGGTCAGCTTAAATAGTAGCATACCACTCATGTTTCAGGACAGCCAGCAAAACATTCATCATACTATCCTAGCAGTGACCCAACAAAAGGCTTTTAAATTTGTAGCATTGTTCTTTAAAGAAGGGGATACAAACCTATATTGAATAAGAGAACATCAGAAGGACATTCCCAACAAGAAGGAACTCAGGAAATAAGGGAATCAAGTAATATAAAAGAAGCATTCATATCACTTGAAAGAGATGTTTTAAAAGCCCACTGGCTATATTGGCAGAGGGTTACACTAGCAGCACATTTGGAGGTCTATAGGGCTCCAAGAGGCTTGAGGATAACAATACAGCCTGCATTCAGCACAGACAGACCATATTTCTAAAAAATCTGGCAGACACACAATTTAGAAGCAAGTGCAGAGTATATAAAGATTCTTGTAAAAGATGCTGAAAAACAAGAGCCTTAACAAGAGTTTAAAGAAGTAATCACACGAAAAGAAATGGCAGTCAGACAATTTGTGACACATGTTGAATACAACCAGTACAGACTACAATTAGATAAGGCAATAAAGGAATATGATCTCAGAATAAGAAAAGCTAAAGAAAAAAATGTTTGCACAAGATCAGAGAGATTATTTGGAAGGAAGAATTTTTTATTGTGGCCAAGAACAGCAATAAGGCACAATATCAACCAAAATCAGTCTTAAAAACAAGCATTTGTCAATGCCAAAAATTGCCATTGGTATTGATGTCTGCAGCCCCACAATAACATGATTTGATATAGGCCCTGTACTGCCACCCTCCATAGTTGTCCTTATGTCCTCAGGATTGCAGAAGCAGCATCACAGGAGAGGGGACTAGATATCATTGTCCACCTTGGGACAAATTACCTAGCTAGGCATGGGATCAGTGCAGTGCAGGATGAAGCTGTGGAGTTGGGGAGGGGCCTCAGACGGGTAGCAAGCATGGTTACCTTCTCAGAGGTGCTGCCAGTCCATGGCAGGGGTGAGGCTAGGGTACTACACACCATGCAGTTTAATGATTGGTTGCAAAACTGGTGCAGAGCACAGGGCTTTGGCTTTATTGGGGACTGGGGGTACACCTGGAGAGATGAAAGTCTATACTGGCACAATGGTCTGCATCTGTCCACGAAAGGAACCAAGATCCTAAGTGACAGGTTTAAATGCTTCCTTGGCAAGCTTTTAAACTAGCCATGGGGGGTGCTAATAAGAGGCAGGACATTTCAAGCCTCCCCCCATAAAACATGCCAGGTAGTAAGGTAAACACTGAGGTACAGTGTTCAACAGAGGGCAGGACAGGGGCAAATGGAAAAATAGACAAGGGCAAAAAGAGCAGGCATGGGGAAAAAAAGGATAAAGCCAACATTAAGTGGAGGGCAATGAGTACCAATGCCCATAGTCTGGGAAACAAGCTTCCTGAGCTAGATGGAAGAAGCACAATTGGATATTGTGGCAGTCATGGAAACATGGTACACAGAGAACTATGACTGGAATGTCAACATACCGGGGTACATAGTCTACAGAAGGGACAGGGAAGGGAAAAGAGGAGGTGGAGTAGCTCTATACATAACAGAAGGGATCAAAGCTACAGAACTAAAAAGTAAAGGGGGAGGACAAGAGGCACTCTGGGTCACCTTGGAGACAGGGAATGGCATCACAATCTGCACAGGGGTTGTATACAGACCCCTGTCTCAAGGGGAGGAAATGGACAAGAAAATGATAGAGGACATTCTCAAAATGGCTGAAAAAGGGGAGGTACCATTGATGGGGGACCTGAATATGCCAGATGTTAACTGGATGACATGTACTGCAGCCACATCCAAGAGCAGGGTCATTCTCGATGCATTGCAGGGGTCAGGCCTTAGACAGCTAGGGTTGGAACCCACTCGGGAGGGAGCAATACTAGACCAGATACTCTCAAATGGAGAGAGGATCACAAATTTAGAAGTCAGTAGACATCTGGGAACAAGTGACCAATGCACGTGTGCTTCACAATAAGCACAACCATGGAGATGAGCCATACAAAAACAAGCATACTGGACTTTAGAAGGGCTGACTTTGGTAAAATGGGTGAATACCTGAGGAATACACTAGCAAATGGCCAAAAAGGAGGGATGGAAGAACAATGGAGAAAAATTAAAACGCCCTCATAAAGGCAACAAGCCTTGGTGTGAAACAGATAAAGAAAACAAAGCAGAGTAAAAGAACACTATGGTTCTCAAAAGAGGTGGCAGGGAAGGTTAAGGAGAAAAAAGCTGCATTCAAACAGTATAAGGAATCACAGAAGGAGCACAATTGGGAACTGTATCAATTAAAGCAGAAAGAAGTAGGGAAGGCAGTCAGAATAGCAAAATCCCAAACCGAGGAAAAAATAGCCAGTTCAGTTAAGAAGGGGGTTAAAGCCTTTTATAGGTATATTAGGGAGCATAGAAAGGTTAAGGGAGGAATAGTGAAGATTAACAAGGGAGAGGGGAGGTGGGTAGAGGGAGACAGTGAAAAGGCAGAGATACTGAATGAATACTTTTGCTCAGTATTCACAAAATAAGACAAGGAGGAGTTACCTAAACCAGACGATAAAAGCACTCTGGGTAGAGGGGTTGACACCAGTCCATTTACAGAAGAAAGAGTCCTGAAAGAATTCCTAAAACTCAAGGCGGACAAAGCAATGGGGCCTGATGGGATTCACCCCAGAATCCTAAAAGAACTAAGGGAGGACCTAGTGACACCACTGACCACACTTTTTAACAAATTATGGGAGGATGGGGTGGTACCTGAGGACTGGAGGAGGGCAGATGTGATTCCTCTTCACAAAGTGGGAGCAAGGCAGAGCAGGAAACTATAGACCTGTAAGTTTGACCTCAGTGGTAGGGAAATGATGGAATCACTCTGAAAGAAAGAATTGTTGAGTACCTGGAGGCCAGTGGGGCACAGGACCCAAAGCAGCATGGATTTACAGCAGGAAGGTCTCGTCAGATGAATCTACTGACTTTGACTGGGTGACCAAAGTAATAGACCAGGGAGGGGCTGTGGATATGGCCTCACCTAGACTTTAGCAAGGCATTTGACACAGTCCCACACAAAAGATTAATAATCAAGTTAGCCAGCCTGGGAGTGGGTCCCAGGATGGTAGCCTGGGTAGCAAACTGGCTGCAAAACAGGACGCAGAAGGTAATAGTGAATGGAACATGTTCCAAAGAATGGAGGGGGTCACTAGTGGAGTACCTCAGGGCTCAGTACTGGATCCAGTTCTCTTTAACATCTTTATAGGTGACATTGCAGAGGGTCTGCAGGGAAAGGTATGCCTCTTTGCAGATGACAAAAAGATCTGTAACAGAGTTGATACACAAGGGGGGTAGAAAGGATGAGAAGGGACTTGGCAAGGTTGGAGGAATGGTCAGACATATGACAACTTAGATTCTATGAAAAGAAGTGCAAAGTAATGCGCCTGTGAAACAAAAACCCAGGAGAAGAGTATGCAATAGCGGGAAGGTACTAACAACAACAAAAATGGAAAGGGACCTGGGGAAGTCATATCAGATGATCTAAAGGTTGTTAAGCAATGTGAGAAGTCAGTAAGAAGAGCCAGGGGGATACTGGGATGCATAGGAAGGGGCATCACAAGCAGAAAAAGGGAGGTGTTTATCCCTCTGTACAGACAGTTGGTGAGACCCCATCTGGAGTACTGTGTGCAGTTTTGGAGACCTCATCTACGCAAGGACATAGACAGAATGGAAGCAGTCCAGAGGAAGGTAACTAAAATGGTGCAGGGTCTGCATCAGAAACCATATGAAGAGAGACTGATAGAGCTTAATGTGTATACCCTTGATGAAAGGAGGGAAGGGGGACATGGTAGAAATGTTTAAGTACCTGAAGGGAATCAACAAAGTCCAGAAGGGTAGCATCTTTCAGAAAAAGAGATGTGTAAGAACAAGAAGGCACAATTTTATGATGGGGGGGACAGCTCAGGGGTAATGTGAGGACATTTTTTTTCACGGAGAGAGTGGTGGATGCTTGGAATCGCCTTCCTGGGGAGGTTGTTGGGTCTAAAACAGTGGGGGAATTCAAACATGCATGGGACAGACATAAGGCAATTGTAGTGGGGGGTGGCATGAAGAAGGCTATTGGTTAACTAGAATCTGCAGCTTATCCAGTAGGTAGGGAAATGGGCAGACTGGTTTGGCCAAGTGGTCCATATCTGCCATCAAAATCTATGTTTCTATGTCACAGTGGGCATGCAGGGCCTGAAACTGTGGGAGTGCAGGGTTCTTTGGACCCTGTGCACTCATCCCTCCATAGATGCATGGCCAAATTATCAGCATAGCCATCTTATTACCTCAGTATATGTACCCGGTATAGAAAATTTAATATCCTGCCGAAACATAATTCTGCCCAACTGCAATACCATTCTGCACCACAGGTGTGAAAATACATTTAGAACAGGATTTGAAAAATGACATCTGTAACACACATGAGGTTGGGTAATAAGAAGGTTCTGTTGAATATCTGGGGTCAAAATATTTAAAATTTCCAAAGTTACGAGTGGGCGTACTGTAATTGCAATCAATGATCATAACTTAGCCATTGTTTTATAGTACGACCACAATTAGTGAACATAGTCTTCTTATAACCCCACCTTATAAACCCCGAAGGTGCAAATGTTCAAATCCATGTCAAAATGCTATTCCATGCCACAGATGTGAAGACACATGCTGGGCAGGATGTGAAAAATATTGGCTATACTGTTCATGAGGTGGTGTGAAAAAATGACTATGTTGAAAATTTAGAATCAAAATATTAAAAATTACCAAAGTTACATACATATGTAGAAACATTTCAAAAAGCTCACAAAACTCTGACATTTTGAGGAATTTGTTCACCAAATTTTCAACATAAGGTTTTTGGGAGCCCACCTCATGAACACTGGCATTGTGATTTTGCTGTTTTGGGCTGAATGTGAAAAATGACAGCTATACTGTTCACGAGGTGGTCAGCAAAAATGGGTATGTTGAAAATTTGGAGTCAAAATATTAAAAATTTCCAAAGTTATGAGCGTGCATGAAAAAAGTTTAATGAGCGCGCATAACTCTGCTATTTTTTTGGAATTTTTCAATCAAATTTTAAACATGTGCTTTTTGGGACCCCACCTCATGAACACTGGCACTGTCATTTAGTTAATCAGTCCAGAAAAATGATTTTGCGCAGCGACTGTGAAATCACTTACTGAGCACTAATAATGAAACAGCAGTCACAGTGTTTATGAGAAGGGGTCCTAAAAAGCCCATGCTGAAAATTTGGTGAAACAATTCCCAACAATGGCTTAGATATCCACATAAGTTGAAAACATCATTGAAATACATTACATAGCACTTACCTTCATTTCTCAGTTTCGGTTTGACTTTGAAGAGTACACAAGTCCCAGTGCACAGAAGATGATAGCTGATGGCCTCCAGTGATAAGTATAGGAAAAGTGGGGGTTGGGTGGTGAGTTGCTCAGTGGGAGGGTTGGGATGAGGGAGGTGACAGGGGAGACAATAAGGACAGTTTTAATTTCTTTCAGAGACAAAAAAAAACACTGGAGGACTGTTTTCTTTTTTCACAGGTACATTGAATCACTATTTTGGGGCACTGAGAGTGAGCTACTCAGTCTCCAAAAGTGCTGAGGGGGTTGGACATACCTGGGGACACTGGGAGTGGGCTTCCCAGTGTTCCACACTACCTGGGGGGTTCTACTTACAACACAGGGATTGGGTACCCAGTGCTGGCAAAAACTGTTGTTAATGGGTGGGAGGGGGGTGCCACTAGACACCAGGGAAAATGGGCCGCTGGATGACTCTGCAGCTGCAGCACAAGTTCTAGCTGTGGCTGCAGAAGTCAAGAAAACCATGATGTTCTCATACATAGAACGGGGATGAGTAGAGGGCCATGAAAGTAAAAGCAGGACTCCGTACGTGTGCACAAGCAGTGGCGATAGTGCACATGTGTGGATTGATTATATTTCACACATATTTTGGCTCGTTCTTTTGAAGTTTTTTCACAAGCCACTCATAACAAGAAATTTGCTGTACATGCACCGTGCGGCAAACTTAACTAGAGATGAACCTATGAATGACATGTGTACCAATGGTTCAGACTCAGACAATCAACAGGAATCAGAGGACACTTTTTTAGAATGAAGGAGAAGCACCCCCACCACCTCCCCCCCAATTAATTGATTCAACAAGCAGAAACTGGAGGCAATCACCCATGAAGGGTAACCAGCAAGGAGATACGAGACAGAGTAACAGGCAATCTAGGTCCTACATATTGCCTCAGAAGTGCCACAGCACCCCAAGGTCCACCCTGTCAAAAGCCAAAGATAGGTGAAGAAGAGCCAAGATGGAACAATGTCTGCTATCCCTTGCTAGAAGTAGGTAATGGTACACCCTGACCACAGCAATTCCTTTACTATCATAAGGTTGGGAACTGAACTGAATTGGCTCATAGATGCCATATTTCTGCCAATGTTGTTTCAAATGAACCACCACCACCACCTTCTCAATCAACTTCCCAAAAAAGGGAAGGTTCAAGACAGGCTTGTAATTTGAGAGAATGTCAGGGACTAGAAATGTTTTTGTAAGAAGAGGCTTCACCACCACCCTTTTCAAAGCAGAGGGAAAAATCCCCTTCCTAACAGAACACCCAACAATCTCTACAAAAATTGAATCGAGAGATCCTCAACGTTCTAAAAGAAGCTGGGTCAAATATACTATAGGTGAAGCACAATCTGGGAACTATCTGGAGAATATCTTTAAGCAACGCTGGCTGAGATGCCTCCCATAAAGACAAAGTACCCCTGTCCATCTAAGACTGGGTACTTTTGGATGGTGACAGGCTGCTTGAGGATATTCCACCACTGATAGAGAACACCTTGTCCAGAAATAACCAATTAAACTCATCACACTTCTCTGTGGAAAAGACTCTACAGGACTACAGACAGAAAAGGTTTAACAATCTGTCCACAGTATTGAAGAGCTGCACTGGTCAGTTCTTTTCAGCAGCAATCACCAGTAACAGGAATACCGACTTGTTCAGAGTTATTGCCCACTGATACTCATCATAATGAGATCTCAGTGCCAATTAGTCCTCCTCTGAGTGGAACTTCTGCCAACAGTGTTCCAGCATCCACACCTTTGTCTTCAACCTCCTCAGGTCACCATCAAGCTATGGTGACCTGAGGTGGGAGGCTAAGAGGCAGACACAGAGAGGTGCTAGGAAGTCTATAGTCACAGCAAGAGCCACACTATAACTATCCATTGTGATCTAAGCTCCCATCACACAGGCTGTCTACATGCCTAAAATGTCCAGTGTAACAGGAGACCCTGAGGCTTTAGATTGCAAAAAACAGTAGCTCATGATCTCCACAGTGGAGGTTAACCAAGGCACCCAGCAAAGGAACTGCATGGCATCATGATCCAACCAAATGACCAGATTAACCTTGATGTTGTTAATGTCAGGAGCCAGCAAGAAAACCAAGTTTAAGGCATGGCTGTGCTGGTGGGTACTGGTGGCAACTGCCTGTACAACAAGGGTGCCAAAAGATAGTAAAAGTTGAGGAGGCGGAGGATCGGAAGGGCACTTATGAGTGTACAAAGGGCACTTTTTCTAAACTAGTTTTTGCCATACAAAAATAAAAAGTGGGGGGGCTGCCACCCCTAATAAAAAGTGGGTGGCTGCCACCCCTTCCACCCCCCTGGTTCCTACACCTATGTTGTAAAAAGCCCAGGGAAGACATCACCTGGAGAACCTGATTTCCAAAAGGAGACATTTCATCACAGACTCAGGCATTAAAGTCACCCAGAACAAAAAGATGAAGTGACTCAGCTACTGGGTCAGTCAAGAAACACTGAAGTTCCTGCAAAAATGTGCACCCATATCCCTTGGGATGATATATGAGCATGATCTGACAACTTGTATCCCACCCATCTTTCACCGTCACACATTCAAATAACATGTTCTCTCTCTCATGGAGTATGCCATCAATCCTAAAGCAGATCAAAAACTGATGACTACCCCATCACAGCTGCATTCCAGCCTAGGTCAATGCACCATGGAATATCCACTGGGATGGATGCCTTGAGTACAGGATGCGAATCATCCTTCAGCAAGGTTGCCATGATACATACCATACCCGAGGACTGGAGGAGGGCAGATGTGATTCCCCTTCACAAAAGTGGGAGCAAGGCAGAAGCAGGAAACTATAGACCTGTTAGTTTAACCTCAGTGATAGGGAAAATGACGGAATCACTTGTAAAGGAAAGAACTGTCGAGTATCTAGAGGCCAGAGGGGCACAGGACCCTAGGCAGCATGGATTCACAGCGGGAAGGTCATGCCAGACGAATCTGATAGATTTCTTGACTGGGTGACCAAAGTAGTAGATCAGGAGGGCTGTGACATGGCCTACCTAGACTTTAGCAAGGCATTTGACACAGTCCCACACAAAAGATTAATATACAAGTTAGCCAGCCTGGGAGTGGGTCCCAAGATGACAGCCTGGGTAAAGAATTGGCTGGAGAATAGGACACAGAGAGTAATAGTAAATGGAGTCCACTCAGAAGAAAGGAGGGTTACTAGTGGGGTACCGCAGGGTTCAGTATTAGGACCGGTCCTCTTCAATGTCTTTATAAGTTTACATTGCAGAAGGACTGGAAGGTAAGCATGTCTCTTGCAGATGACACTAAGATCTGCAACGGAGTTGATGCACAGGTGGGGTGGAAAGGATGAGAAGGGACTTGGCAAGGTTAGAGGAATGGTCAAATGTATGGCAGCTTAGATTCAATGCTAAGAAGTGCAAGGTAATGCACCTGGGAAACAAAAACCCAGGGGAAGAGTACACAATGGGGGGTGAGATACTAACAACAACAAGAATGGAAAGAGACCTGGGGGTAGTCATATCAGATGACCTAAAGATGGGCAAGCAATGTGAGAGGGCAGCAAGGAGGGCTGGGGGGATACTGGGATGCATAGGGAGAGGCATCACCAGTAGAAAACAGGAAGTTATTATCCCTCTGTACAGACGGCTGGTGAGACCCCATCTGGAGTACTGTGTGCAGTTCTGGAGACCCAATCTCCGCAAAGACATAGACAGGATGGAAGCTGTCCAGAGGAGGGCAACTAAAATGGTGCAGGGTCTGCACCGGAAGTCATATGAAGAGAGACTTAAGGAGCTTAATATGTATAGCCTCGAGGAAAGGAGGGAGAGGGGGGACATGATAGAAACTTTCAAGTACCTCAAGGGAATCAACAAAGTCCAAGAGGGTAGCATCTTTCAAAAAAAGAGGTGTGCAAGAACAAGAGGGCACAATTTGAAGATAGAGGGGGGGCGGCTCAGAGGTAATTTGCTGAAGTATTTCTTCTCACAGAGAGAGGGTTGTGGATGCATGGAACGCCTTCCGGAGGAGGTTGTGGAGTCAAAATCAGTGGGGGAATTCAAGCATGCATGGGATAGTCATAAGGCAATTCTGGGGGTGGGGGTAAGAAGAAGTAGGCTGCTGGTTAACTAGGATCTGCAGCTTATCCAGTAGGTAGGGAAATGGGCAGACTGGGTGGGCCAAGCGGTCCTTATCTGCCGTCAAATTCTATGTTTCTATGTTTCTATATCTGCAAAGGAATCAACAATGAAAGCCTCCACCATGGCTGTTTTATTCCTTACAGATCCGGTTTTGCAAATAGCTTTCCTATAGGGAAGATTTGAGCTGGCCAATCCATTGGCCACCTACTGATTGAAAATAACAGAGTAAGAGAAGAATTAGGAAGACTATTTAATTTTTTTTTTACATTTTTTTTAACAAGACAAGACAAAGAGGTGATGAGAAGAGGAGACAGGACTGAGTTTCCAAATTATGTGATGTCTATATTGCGGGTGGGACTGAGGGTGTACCACCTCTCTGAAGGTCCACCATTTTCCCCAAGTAGCAAATGATGGTTCCCAAGAAGCATCAGGGGTGTAGCCTCCATGGGCTAAAATTTGCTTCTGAGGTCCCTCATCTTGATGAGGAGTTGCATCACTTCTGCTCCAATGGAAAACTCCCCAGGAGGTGGAGGAGGATCTGCAGCTTGAGTCTCAGGAGCTCTTGCCCTGTAGCCCCTAGGTCCGATTACATGTCCCTCTTCCAGTCCTTTTCTTGCATTCTCAAGCAAACAAGCACCTCACACCCTCTTTCTGCTGCACCGCACCCGTCCAGAACAGGAGGACCACCGGGAGTTGCACCACCTACACCCCTCTCTACTGCTTTATGGTGCTCCTCTCATGCACATTGGTCCTTACTATTGAGGTGGGTGTACTGCCTGCCAGTGTCCAAGTGGGTACCCCTTTTCCCATGCGGAACAATAGCACCACAGAGCTTGTATTTTATAGTGCTGTTGTCGGTGGGGACAATCCTAAAAAAATCCCAAACATGGAACTTATGCTGCCTAGGGGAGGTTCTTGGGGCTCCTCTTTATTTTATTTTGGTTTCGTTTATTAGGTAAAATCTTTGGGCTACAAGTGCCTATTTTCAAAGGTGACCAAGTCATTGTTCATAGTATAAACATTTCAGCGAAAACAGGATTAAATGAAATATGTAATAAGTATATAATACTTTGTCATATAACTGCTATAAAAGATATAGGCATCATTTTCTTCTTCATCATCATCAGCCAGACCAGGCAGTGGTTCCACATGGAGGGAGGAGCTGATCATCAGCCAGGCCAGGCAGTGGTTCTATGGAGGGAGAAGCTGATCATCAGCCAGACCAGGCAGTGATTCCACATGGAGGGAGGAGCTGATCATCAGCCAGACCAGGCAGTGATTCCACATGGAGGAGGAGCTGATCATCAGCCAGACCAGGCAGTGATTCCACATGGAGGGAGGAGCTGATCACCAGCCAGACCAGGCAGTGGTTCCACATGGAGGGAGGAGCTGATCATCAGCCAGACCAGGCAGTGGTTCCACATGGAGGGAGGAGCTGATCATCAGCCAGACCAGGCAGTGGTTCTATGGAGGGAGGAGCTGATCATCAGCCAGACCAAGCAGTGACTCCACATGGAGGGAGGAGCTGATCATCAGCCAGACCAGGCAGTGATTCCACATGGAGGGAGGAGCTGATCATCAGCCAGACCAGGCAGTGATTCCACATGGAGGGAGGAGCTGATCATCAGCCAGACCAGGCAGTGATTCCACATGGAGGGAGGAGCTGATCATCAGCCAGACCAGGCAGTGGTTCCACATGGAGGGAGGAGCTGATCATCAGCCAGACCAGGCAGTGATTCCACATGGAGGGAGGAGCTGATCATCAGCCAGACTAGGCAGTGGTTCTATGGAGGGGGGATGATCTATTGCCCTCTCTTCAGGTGAGGGATGTGCTGGGACATTGCGGATAACAGGTGGTGTCACTTCTTGCTGCTGCTGCACTGGGTGGGGGGGCACTGCCAGATTAAGCCACTGTTGTATGATGCTTCTTCCTGCCTCTTTCTACAGCACCTACTGCTGCTGTTACCAGCTGTCCTCTCTGCTGTAGATGAATGAGATGGCATGTCCCATGCTCTGCTGCGTCTCTCTTCATCTCATTTTCCCAGTCCCCATCTTTTGAACATTCTCCTCTCCACTCATTTTATGCTAATAAAAATATGAAATTGTAGAAATAGCAAACTCAAAGAAAGTTATGAAAGGAGGCAGAAAAAAAGAAAAGGCCAAATTATTAAACACAACAGTATCTGAAAACACACATCAAATGAAAATACAGATTGAAAAAGATATAGAAATAACTGCAGAAATATAAACAACATCAGACAGAAACAACACCCAAAAAATTCCTAACAACATCAAGTTAAGGAGAGATCACTCGTAAACAGAGAGAAAGCAGAGGAAGGTTGAGATTCCATGATTTTACTGATGCTCACAAATCAGCAGGACTGCTTCCTCCTTCTCACACTCACAGACTGTAAAAACAAAACTGAAGGCATTGTGTTGCATGTGACCAAGAGTAACCTGTTTACCAGTAGGCTCGGTCTGAGAAAATTTTTTCTTAAACGTGAAGTAGCAAACAAATTCCATAGGTGAAGTGAAGATGAAGGCCAAGGGAAGTGAAGGCGAAGTGAAAACAAGCACAATTCTAACTAAATGGCATAAATTCATGAAGTCATTCATAGTGGCAAATTTGTCAATGTCACTGTAACTCCTCCTGTGAATTAAAACTTAGTAACATCTCTAGTTATCATACTGTACTAACATTCACAACTGGGATTTTAAGTGTGCTGGGTTTTAAAGAAATGGTAGTATCTTCAGTGCACAAACACATGCACATGCTTTGTGTAATGATTTTTCAGAACTCTAGTCAAGACAACAAATAGCATTTCAGGTCTAAAAGCACTAGTGGGTAGGATTGCCTAGAATCCATCCTACAGAATAGGACTCATTAGATGCTGGGCAGTTTTTGTAATTCTGAATTTCTTTATTCAAGGCCAAAAATCGAAATTCCCAAAAGGTTGAAACTGGATGTGGAATCAATTCAATTCTGATTCTGTATTTAATGTTATCTTCTTGTAAAACCTCCCCGGTGCCCAAGAGGGAGAAAAACTAAATAGGATCCTGCAGAAGCCAACTACCCCTTTACCTACCCTTAAGTATCACACACCCTTCCATGTTCTACCTTAGTCAACTGCTGCAGTGGACAGAGTGGACAAATCCTGTTGGTTGGTCTGGTCTGGTCAGGTGACCCATTCCATTACACAAAAAGACCCCCCAAACCTGCCACCTCAGTCACTTGCCCCAGAACAGCTCCAAGCCACACTAGTAACCATTCTTCTCTGTCCTCTTCATCTTCTATACTACAGTCACAGCAAGGAAAAAAAATATGACGTTATTTCCTACTACCCTGCCATCATGGTCCTACAGAGACCTATGACCCTTCTCATGTAATACTGGAAAAAATGGGAGGGAAGCTGACCTACTGTCACAAAACCCTGGGAAACAGATACTTTGCTCCTGTCTCTATGATCCTTGAGTGGCTGAAAACCCAAGGGTTTCATGCTTGTGGGACTCATCCTTAGGGTCAGTAGTCACCCTATAACACTCAAGTCATGGCCAGGTCTCAGAGGACAACTCTAATAGCAGAACAGAGGCTTTGATTTTCTTTTTTTTTGTGTGTGTATGCTGGAGTGGAGAGAGGAATGTGGCTACCAACTGACCTTGAGCCTGGGACTGGTGTAAGTAGATGAGGTGGCAGTTCGGTGGGGTCACCGTCTTCTCTGAATTACCTGAAAATTAACTCAACTTGGCATGGAGGAGGAGGGAATTGGGACATACATTAACAATAATGGAGGACTGGATGAACAGTGGAGCACTGGACTGACCAACCAGGCAGGCAATGTCACACAACCAGCCAGAGGAACCTCCCAGGGCTTGTCCTCACTCCCCACAGTAGCAGCAGTACTCAAATAAAACAGAACACTACCAGAGGCTAAGATGGGGTTGGAGAGAGGGGGTCTAGCCAGGTCTAGACAGTTTTTCCCTCTGTGCACTGGGTGGGGAGGAGGCTTGAGAATAACAGCTGGTATTTGGAGGCAGAATTAGGATTTCAATTCCTACCCTGTTTCCATCGTTGCCTGAGTAGGAAGCAGAGCAAAACCAAATATGGAATCATAACTGCCTGAATTCCAATGGTTTTTCAACAAAACAGATTCCAGAGAATCTGAGCACCCCTAGTAGTGGATCTAAACAATTTGAACAGCTGATCAGCAGGACTAAGAAAGAATCTAGCAGGAACCAGCATGGTGGCAGCACAAAAAAACAAACAAACAAAAAAACAACAATGGGTTTGATTTTCAAAGTGTGGCACAGAGCTTGCATCAAGGCCTGTGCCACAACACTTAGGTTCTGGCAGTGTTCCAAACCCCATTGATGCAACTCCACCCTATTCGCCAATGTTGGGTGCAGTTGTGAAAGTTTCCAAATTTTACAGCAGTTCATGCCAAATATCAGTTGCAAGACCCATAAAAACAGCCACCAGGAATACCAAAAGCTAGACCAGAAAAAGTTGGTCTAACTTGTGGCATCTGGCACATGGAATTGAAACTGCCAGTCACCAGCTGGGTGAGTGCCACAAGCCCCGTGTGCCATATCATTGGTGCACCTAGGGCTTGCGACAGTTGGAGACTTTGAAATTCAAGACCAACATTTCAATTTCATTATCATCCGCTAAAATCCATCCACTGTATCTGTAAAGTGCTGCTGTAACTCACAACTATATCAAATATAAAATATGTTAACTGCTATAAGAAAGAATTTGCACATCCCCTGCATTTTGTAGTTATAGTTGAAGCATACCAGTTGTCATAAGATTTGATTGTGTATTACTCTATGTGCAAAACTCCACAGTTGTTAACCAATGTTATCCCCAGGATATTGTGAGATATCACAGGATTCTACACTAACAATGCTTCAGTCTGAAGCCTCCAGGTCAGCATTCAAAACATTTTTATGATGTATTTCATTGCTGCTGATGCCAATTGTCAAACACTTTTGAGGGAGAATAATGCCTGCCCACATCTAAGGATGTCGTTCAAAATTATAACTCAGCTTTGTTGCTGCCCTAGATATTCTGGGCAAGCATTCTTCTGTCACAGCAGTGGGCCCATATCAGAGCTGCTTTTACTGGCAGTGTGTAACAAATATTACTTTGCAACCTTTTATCATGCTCCACTAAATGTGATCGCTGGCAATATTGTAGCGGTCTTTTGCACCTCCTACACTTCCCTTTACTCTGACAACCCTCCCCCTAACTCATCATGGAGGACTGAATCTCCTCTTATTTGGACCCCCTTCTTCTTCTGAATCTTGCTCCTTCCCAGCGTGAACAGCTTGGGCACTCCATTACCATTTCTGAGGTTTTGGAGGCCATTAAGCAATTACCCTCTGACAAGGCACCAGGACCCAATGGTTTTACTAACAATTTCTATGCAGCCTGCTCTTCGGAATTAGCCTCCTCCCTTATCCAATTGTACAATTACTGGTACATTTCCAGTTTCTCCAATCCTTCTTTCTCAGAGGCTTGGATAACACTAATTAAAAAAAATGGGTAAAGATGACTCGCATCCAAGTAATTATAGGTTAATCTCATTACTCAATTCAGATTTGACAATTTTGGCCAAAATATTGGCCAGCAGGATAGCCACAGTCTGGGACACTCTCATCAGTCCTATGCAGGTGGGTTTCATGAAAGGGTGACTTTCCAACAATCGCCTGTGAAAATTACATCATCTTATTTCTCCATCTAGGGAAAGCAACAGTCCTGCAGCTTTGGTTTCCCTCGACTCAGAAAAAGTGTTTGATTGCATCTCATGTCCCTACCTCCTTTCTGTGTTGAAAAACTTTGGTCTCCCCACTGAATTTACAACCTGGATCCAACTTCAGTACAGTACTCCAATTGCCCAAATTTAGTGCAATGGTGTCCTGTCAGAATCCTTCCTACTTTGTCATGGAACTAGGCAGGGATGTCCGCTCTCCCCTTCACTTTTTAACTTGTACCTTGAGCCACTGATTTATAGCCTTCATAATATTCTCTAGATTATGGGCATCTTCCTGGATGAGAACAATTACAAGTTATATGCCTATTCAGATGAGTTACTATTACATGACACTGACCCCTTCATTTCCAACCCTGCTGCCCTGAAGGAACTTTCTAGCTTTTCATTAATCTCTGCCTATAAATTAAATGTGGGTAAAACAAGTCTTTCTGTTGAACAGTTTTGTAAGCAAACAGGATATCATTGGTTTGGGATTGTCTTGGAAGCCCAAGTCATTAACCTATCTGGGGGGAAAGATTTCCCAGTCCTCTGCAACAATGGTTAAGGACAATCTTTCCACCTTACTTTATAGCATTAAAATGGACATGCATAGATCGTAGGCTTTACCTCTTTCTTTATGGGGAAGGGTCTGTGTCATTAAGATGAATATCTTGCCATGATTGTTGTACCCCCTGGGTATGCTCAGTATGTTTTTGCCCAAATCCTGGTTTCTCCACTTACAAATTCAATTCAATAATTTTTTTATGGAAAGGCATGGCCACCCATTGCTCTTATTTCAAACTCACAGCGCCAAAATTAAGGGGTGGGTTACATCTCCAAAATATAGTTTTATATTATTGTGCCCTTCATGGCAGCAAAGTTTACCAATGGGGTAGTACTGAAGGAGATCAGACTGATTCAGTCTACATGTCCCTTTGGCTAGAAATTGAGCTCTCTCTCTATGTCAACATACTGGAATTCAGCACAGTGGCCTGCTATATACTGAACTGTTTCTAATGCCCCCTCCCCTTTGAACTACACTCAATTGATTGGTCTATTAAGGCACATTGTTTTATTTATTTTATTTATTTATGTCTTTGGTAACCAGGTTAGTGGGCTGATCCAAGGGACTGATTTCAGCCATCACCCTGGCCACAAGGTGGCAACAAAGTGAACAGCAGCAGTTATACATAGATCATAGCCAAGCAGTAATACAAGTATGCGTACATGTACATGAAACAAAAAAGGATACAGTGAGGTAGCTCTAGATAACAATTTATAATACTAACTATACAGAGCAAAACAGTATTTACACACACAAACAATGATTATATAACAAGAACTGAGTTGCAATTACAAGCAATTCATTGTATGCTGTGGATTAATTACAATAAAGGAGCCCATCAGAAAGAGATACATTTATACAAAAGCACAGAGGTCGTTCTGTCTGGACTGCCCTGATCTACCAGGAAATAAGGAGAGAAAGAGACAACAGAAATATACATGTGTGCAAACAGGACTAGGGAGTCAGGGATGTAGGCTGACCAGAGAGAGGATCAGAGATAGAGACAGGGCAGTAATAGCAACATACTATTGGGGGGGGCTAGGGTGGATAATAGGCCAAGGCATGGTCTAGGGAACAGTTGCAAGAAGATTCAGTCAGGAGCTAGGCTTATAGGTTATTTTTGAGGGACATGTGGGAGGGGGGAAGGGCAGATCAATAGTGGAAGCCTGTTCCAGAGGGAGGGGGAAGATACAGAGAAGGTGTTACTACCCATGACAGAATGGGTGCATTGGACTTCCAGAGGGGGAATAGAGGAAGCCCTAAGGCTTCTAGGAATTTCCCTATCTATGAGTAGTGAGGAGAAGGGGACATCTGGCATTCCCTAAGAGAGTTATCAATTAGGCTGCCATGGCATAGTCAAAATGTGCCTGAAGACTTGGCCATCCCAGGGTTTTGTAAAGTGTGCAGTGGTGGGTAGAATAGGGTGCTGGGAGAATAAAGTGGCAGATGGAGTTGTAGGTTGTACTGAGGTGAGAGAGAAGCAAGGAGATGGCAGCAAATGAGTAGACAGGGGAGCAGTAGTCAAGCAGGAGGAGAAGGTTTCCTTGCTCTATGGTGAAGTGGGCATCCAGAGACAGAAATAGTTTGGTTCTGTTAGCTACACCTAGTTTTTGGTGTATTTTACTTACTATGTTTCATATGTGTTCATTGAATGTTAAGGAGGGATCTTGAGTCACACCTAGGTATTTGAAAGAGGAGGTCGTGTCGAGAGGGTGGCCTTCTGGGAAGTGTACAAGTAGGGGTGTGTTAGATTTGGCAACCTTGGCTAGAAAAGGCTTTCAGACAAATAACATGACTTTGCTTGTTTTTTTCCATTAATGAGCAGTTTCCTGGAGGGAAACCAGCCATGGGTGGTGCCATAGTTTATTGTAAGGGTGGACAAGACTGATTCAAGGGATTTGTTATTGTGGTATAGTAACAAATCATCAGCTTAGGGGAGTGCCTTACAGTTGAGGCTTTCAGCGGGGAAAGGGTTTATGAACATAGAGAAAAGTAAAGGGCCAAGTACGGAGCCTTGTGGAACTCCAGTGTGTGTAGGTAGGGAAGCAGAGGGTGCATTTCCTATCAGAACAGATTGGTACCTTTTGGATAGGTAGCTGCAGAACCATGCAGCAGTGTCCGGGGAACAGCCAAAGTGGTGCAAGATGGAGTGGAGAAGGTGATGGTCAACCAAGTCAAAGGTGTTTGATAGGTCTACAAATACCCCACCTGTGGCCTTGCCCATATCCATATTTCTCAGGACATGGTCAGAGAAAAGGGCGAGAGCAGAAGAGGTGCTATGATGTTTGTGAAAGCCATGTTGGAGTGGACACAGAAGGTTATATTTTTCCAGCTGCTCGGACAGCTGGTGGTGGTGTATAATTTTTTCCAATAATTTGCTGATGTGAGGGAGGAGGGAGAAGGGAAATGGGTCTATAATTTTCATGGGCAAGGGGGTCTCCAACTTTGAAGATAGGTACCACATATGCATGCTTCCATGAGTTAGGCACTATGGATGATGAGAGGGTGAGATTGAATATAAAAGTCAGGGGTTTGACAATGGCTGGGGAGATAAGTTTCAGGAATGTTGGGTAAAGCCCATCGCTACCAGGGCTACCTCTGGCTGGGAGTGTCTTCAATAGTTTGATGGTAGCACTGTGACTGATGGTCCTAAAATAGAGCAAGGGAGGAATGTTTCCCTTAACTAATGACTGGGAGTAGTGGGGAAAGTTATCCTGGTAAGTGGGAGGCTGGGGAGGCAGCTTGCTTAGGTGGGGGTAACGTCTGTGAATATAGGGCCCAATTCTAGAAGGGTGGTAAAAGTTGCCACTGAAAGCAACTTGTGCCACCCACAATTGTGACAATGATCCTGCATCCTATTCTATAAGGGGCAGGGTCTCCGCAACAAAGACCTGTGACTTGCAACATGCGACTAGGTATGCCACACAGAAAGCGTACCTGGCCAGCATGTCGCAGCCTGCTGCCACAGTGCCTAAGTGCACCCCCACCTGTGCCTGACCATGGGTGCCATTCACAAATGCGACACTTTATTTGCTTCCTGGCAGTCTAGTGTCCCCTCCAAACAGAGTTAAACAATATCTCCCTGAGTATCCTGGTAGGTTCAGTGCCCCCGAACTGTAAAGTATTAGAAGATCCCCATTTCGGTAGACAGGTTTCCCAACTGCAAAGTAACAGGGCCCCATTTCCCAGAAATCTAGTAAGTCTCTTTCCTGAACTGCACTGGCTAGAAGATCCTGCTTTCTGTAGTTAGTGGCCTCACCTGTTGAGCCACCCAGCAGCCTTCTACACTCATCCTCAGCCAGCACTGCAGTTAGCCTTTTCACCTCCATGGTACACCGTTGACTGAGTGTATAGCACGCGCAGCACATGCCCTGAAATCACTCTGAGTGCGCCTGCACAGCAGCACCAATACTGCACCCGCAGGCAGCTGGCCAAGTGAGGTGAGAGGTAGGCTGTGCCAGTCACCAACTGGGTATGGGTGGGGGGTGCGAGTGCAGGCATGGCTGAGTGGGGAGTGGGGTGCCACTAGACTACCAGGTAAATGGGGATCTTTTTTCCTATTGATTTACAGTTCCGGGGAGGTGCTAGACTACCAGGGAAATGGGGATCTCTGTTTTTTATTAATTTACAGTTCCGGGGGTACTAGACTACTGGGGAAATGGAGATCTCTGTTTTTTATTAATTTATAGTTCTTGGGGCACTACACTACCAGGGATATGGGGGAGATATTCATGTATTATACAGATTGGGGGGCCACTAGACTACCAGGGATATGAGGCTCTCTTTCTTTCTTATTATACAGTTGGGGGGCCTCTAGAGTACCTGGGCTGGCTTATTGCTGAATATGTGGTAGGCAACTCTCGGTTCAGGGCACGGGTGGGTGGATGGCAGCGCTGACCTGCAGGGCTTCTGCCAACAGCTGTTTCAGGGGGCTGTGGTATGGGTAGCCCTGTTGGGCCCCACTGGGGTGTGCTGGGCATGGGGGGGAGAGAAACTGTGCACTGTCCGCTGGACAGGTGATGGGTCTACAGGACCCCTGGGGGTTTCCATAAGTTATACCAGCTAAATGCTGGTATAACGTACATTGCCGGATCTTCTCCAGGGGTTCTTGTAGAATCCTGATGTGGGCACTTTATGGCTGCCCTACTAGAATGGGGTGCCACTGCTGCCATAAACCTCCTAGCGCCATGTCGCAGGGAGCTTATATGGCTTAACTGCTGTTTGGCGCAGGCAGCCTGTGCCATGTTGCAGGCCACTATGTAGAATCACTCATGTCACAACTGCTGGCGTAAGTTGCCACATGAGCCATTCTACTTGGTGCAACTGCAGTTACGCCAGACATAACCTTTCTAGAATCGGGCCCATAGTATTGAAAATATCAGCGATTGTTATAGGATTGGACATGGGACCTGAGGCTGATGAAAGCTGTGTAATTTGCTTGTTGGATTTGGGATTTAGGAGGAACCCAATGGAGGCCCAGAAGCTACAAGGGTTACCGAGGGCATTGTTTTGCTGGTTTATGTAATATTTGTGTTTAAGTGATCTGGCAGCCTACTTACAGGAGTTCTACAGCTGTCTGTAGACATTCCATTATGGAGGAGAGGGGAGGGAGGTGCCTTGTAGGCCTTCCATGTTCTGTCCCTTTCCTTCATTTTTGCAAGTAGCTCCTTGGACAGGCAGCGGGTGCATCCACCCCAACTCTTCTGGTAGTGGTGAGGAAAAGCTTATCCCATAATATATGAAAGGTGACTGTGAAGAATGAAACAGCTGAAGAAACATTGTTGTGCTGATAGAGGGTGGACCAGCTTATGGACCTTGCTTCCCTAAGAACCGAGTCCTGATCATGGCTATTAAACCTTCTAACAGACAGAAGTTTGGGGGGAGGGTGACTAAATTTTGAGGACAGTATGATATAAGTGGGGGTATGGTCGCTTATTGAGTCAGCCAAGGTGTCTGCATGGAGGACTTGGTCAGCTTGATTCATGGCAATCCAGGCAAGGATGGAATGGTTTTGTGAGTGGGGATTATGTGTGGTGGGTGAGGAGATGACTTGCTCCAGGTTGTGCAACTTTAGCAGTGTTGCATGGTCAAAGAGAGGAGAAGTTATCCAATTGATGTTAAAGTCCCTGAGTAGGATGGAGTCTGTAGAGGGTGTAGCATACACAAACCGATCAAGGAAATTTGTTAGGCTCTGAAGTTTCCCAGGAGGGGGGTTGTAGCAGTAACCTAGGTAAAGCTTTTTTGCTGCACCCAGGGATAATTCCACAAGTATCCACTCACTCAAGGAGGTAGTGGTTGAGCAGTTGATAGCGGTGGTAGTAATATGATCCTGGACATACAGGGCAACTCGTCAGGTCAGTCTTTACTTAGACTTGGCTGAGACTAAGTGTGTGGCCCAGTCCATCCTTGAAAATCCCGACATTTGTATTGCTGTATGCCCTGTTCCACTCTTTTTGTCCCCGGCTCCAGAACACATCATTTATGTCCCTATTTGAGAGGGATAGTTTCATGCCCTTTCCAACCCTTAGGGAACAATTCCAACTCCCAAGGGCTTTTAGTTTTAAATATTTCCAATTGACCCATGCAGTTTCCTCATATCTGGAACCAAACCCCTGGGTATTGTTGGAACCTACTGTCCCTGGAAGTTTTCTCAACAACTTCATAGCTTCTCCCTGTGTCTGGGCTATACCATCTGTTCTGGACCCTGGACACCAGTACCTCATCTGGAATTTGCTATTACTGGACACAAGCCCTCAAGCTCCAGGATAATCTCACTGTATGATGCATCATCTGGTGGGACCTATACAAATACATTAAACAGGACAGGCTGCATCTGACCCATTTTCAAGTTTTCCACAACTTATATTGCAGCCCATTTAACTTATTTAAATGGGCAGACTCTTATTCCATTTATGTGCTCGCCGTGGTCTTGCTGAAGGACACCATATTAATTTATTTAATGTTATTTAAAAGTTTGGTAACCAGAAAAGGCACACTAAGCTGAGGCTCATTTCCAGGTGTGACCCTGGGGAATGATACAAAAGAGGTTAATACATTCATACATACATAAAGGGTGTTAAAACAGGTTACAATGGTGCCCTGGTAAGAACACACGTGCAATAAGTGCAAAGTTACAGGCAGGTTACAGAGGGGCCTGGGAAGTATCAAGTCCAAGACATGAGAACCACATATAAACAATATTTACAGAATAGATACAGGATTTTAATGGCACTGCATAGGCAAGGTCATAGGCAAAGGGTGCAGAACAATAGTTTCATGGTACAGGCAAGATACAAAGTTGGTTAATAGATTTAAAATTTGAATAGAAGACCTAATACAGTGGAGCCCGGAAGGAAAGTTAGGTTGGTGGCAAGTGCAAGGTGGAAGGGGGAAGCAGCAGAGGGTGCATTTCATGAGATTTAATGAAGGTAGCCAATGGAGCAAGGTGGGGAGGGAGTGCCACATGTGGGGGGATGTGGAAGGAGAAAGTGGCCTTGCCTGAGTTTGAGTGAGGGTGGGGAAGGGCAAAAGAATGAGGGTCACGTGTGTGGAGATGGTAGCATGTATGGTGAGAGGGGGATAGGAGGGAGGCAAGGTGGGAGGATGGTGCCAAACCAGTATTTGGCTGAAATGATGGAGGTGTGGTGGTTATGGCAGG
This sequence comes from Neoceratodus forsteri, assembly GCA_016271365.2. Taxonomy (NCBI): domain Eukaryota; kingdom Metazoa; phylum Chordata; order Ceratodontiformes; family Ceratodontidae; genus Neoceratodus; species Neoceratodus forsteri. The sequence goes on along the minus strand of CM057459.1, from coordinate 484,021,144 downwards.
AGGATAGACAGGTGAGTGATAGAGAAGAGTAGAGAATGCAATGATGAGTCCTGAGGGGGGCGTTTAAGGTGAAATGACAAAAAGCATTAAAAAGGATGTCCAGTCTGGAGAGTTTGGATGCAGAGGCAGACCTGTAGATGACATCAGCGTAGTCAAAAAGTAGTAGGATAGTTTTAGTGAGGAGTATCTGCCAAACAGGGAGAGAGAGAGAGAGCATCTTTATTTCCATAGGGAACACCAAGGATAGGGCTGAGCTTGGAATGCATGTAGTTGACATGTGTTGGGAAGCTGAGAAGGTGGTCTAGCCAGACTCCTAGATACTTATAGGCTGGGACTTTATTCATCATGACGCCATCAAGGGCGGAGAATGGAGGTGTGGTGAGCTTGGCTATTTTTGGTGAGTACCAAAATCATGGAGACTGTTTTAGTAGTATTTACCTTGAGCTGGCTGGTGTGGAACCAATTCAAGACATGAGTGAAATCAGTTTGCAGCTAGGCAGTAGAGGGGCCAGAAGTATAAAGGATAGTGTTGTCAACATAAAGGTGTATTTTGAAAGAAGAGCATATGAGAGGGAGATTGTTAAGAAAGACGAAAAAGAGGATGAGACCAAGAATAGAGCCTTGTGGTATCCTTGCTAGAATTGGGAGGGGGGAGAGTACATCTCCTACCTGGATGAATTGGGAGTGACCAGAGAAGTAGGAATTCAACCATGTGACTGATAGTGGGGAGAGTCTGGCAAGTTCTAGTTTGGTGAGTAGGAGAGGGTGGGAGACAGAATCAAAGGCCTTGACTAGGCCTATGAAAATAGCTGAGGTGAGGTGGCCTTGATCTATGCCTGTAAGAACAGCATCTGTGACCTGGAGGAGGGAGGAGGCAGTTGTGTTTTTTCCAAAAGACAGTCTAGTAGGGAGATGGGAAATCAGAGACAGTGAGGAAGAGGTGAGCCTGGTAAGGACAAGGGGCACTTGGAGCTTGGCTAGAACAGGGAGGAGGCAGGAGGGCGATAGGGTGATAGCTACCTGGTGATGAGTGATCATCACTCTGTAGCGGGGGATCACTTTTGAAAATTTCCAGGCCTGAGGTACTGCACCAAAGGTGAAAGAGAGGTTAAGCAGGTGGGACAAGGGATGGGCAATGGCTGGGGCTGTAATCTGAAGTAGGAGAGGGTCGAGTCCATCTGGACTGGATTTGTGAGATTTCAGTTATTTAAGGGCACAAAACACCTCATGAGCAGTGATGGGGAGGAATGAAATGTATTAGGAATGGGAGTAGTTTGCAGAGAAGTGAGAGAGATAGCAGCGGTATTTGGAGTTGGAGGGGTGTGCAGTGGTGTGGGGGGTTGGTAGGGATGGCGGGTAGGGCACATGCTGTAAAAAATTATTTTTAAAGTGGAGGCAATGGTGAGAGGATCTTAAACTAGCTTGTTATCAGAGAGAGGAGGGAGGGGGAGGAGGAATGAGGAATTTGATGGGGGGGGTTAAGGAGTGAAGAGATTGTTTGCCAAAATTGATCAGGGGAGTTTAGGTTTTCCTGTAATGTGTTCTTGAAATGGTGGGATTTATCTGCCCTAATTGCTTTGTTACATGCTTGTCTCGGGGATCTGTAGGTAGAGAGGCCACTTGGGGAAAAAGGCACATTGTAGCTAGTCCATGCACAGTCCTGAGTATTACAGTGCTTGTTAATGTCAGCTGATAACCAAGGATGGTGGAAGTGTCTCATCCTGCAGCGACATGAGGGGGCATGAGTGTTCCAGATTTTGTTAAATGTGTAGCAGAAGAGGGAGAAGAGGAGTGTTAACATAATTTGAGGAGTAGAAAAGGAACCAATCAGAGAAGGCGGCAAGGAGGCGATATCATGCAGGAGATTTAAGGTGTTTCGGGGTTGTAAGGACCAAATCTAGTGGTAGGTTGTGGGAGAGCAGGGTAACTGTAATTTGGATATACAGTAAGTCATTAGATGGTTGCTGAATACGTCAGGGAGAGTACCAGCGGCAGAAATCCAGTGTGGGTGTGAGGCCAGGATCCAGTCAAGGAGGGTGTGGTCGTGGGAGTGTGGGATGGATCTGGTGAATTCATTCATCAGCTGGTGGAGGTTTAGTGACTCTACTTGTTGTGTTGCGGATTTTAGGACAGAGGAAGCCCTGTCCAGTTTGAAGTCACCAAGTAGGATGAGTTCACCTGAGCTGACAGTGGATGATAGGAAGGAGATGGTGTTGACCACAGAGGAGGGGAAAGCTTTGGGTGAAGAGTATAATACACCAATGAAGATGGGGGGTAGTAGTAGTTTAATCAACAGGAGTTTGTGTGCTTTTGGGACTGTCTCACTTGTAATGAGTGTGACTGGAATGTTTTGATGGTGGTACATTGCTACCCCACCACCTTGCTTGGAGCGGTCTTGCTGGAGGAGATGGTGGCTTGGTAGAGAGAGCAGGAGTTGGATATTCTGCTTGATAGCTAAGATTCTGTGATGCAGAGTATGTCAAGGGAGTGTTGCAACACCCAAACACTTAGGAGGTCAATCTTAGGTAGTAGCCTCCTGGCCTTGAGGTGGTATATGGAAAGACCTTTCAAGGGTGGGGAGGGCTGAGAGGTCTGTCATGGGTTTTGATGTTAGGGTCACCAGAGTCTGTAATGAACTCCCCTAACACGTGATCAATTCGAACCACTTTGACATCTTCAATGCCAGATTGGATAGTTATCTCAACTGGACACCAAACAAGGGTTAATTTACCCACACTATGTGGGAGACATTCATGATGGGCAACTGCCTGCTTATGTCTACACTAAACCAAGTAAACCAAGGATATCACAAGCTAGTAGGAGGACTAGATGGAGGAAAAAGAGTTTGTATGCAGATTTGTATGGTTTTAATCGCTTCTGGTGAATACATTTGAGAGTGGGTATGTGGGAGAGGTGGAGTCTGTGAATGAGTTCCATGCTGAGGGAGGGGAACAGAATGCTGCCATGTGAAGGAGAGAGGAGTAGGGGTGGTGGTGGAGGGTGGGCATTGTGAGGAGAAGATGAGCTGGCAGAGGGTGGGGATCATAGATGGTTGTTAAAGGCATAGGGAGAGAGAAGGGATGTAGGGGGGGTTGGAGGTAAGTTGGTTGCATCTGAGGAGTAAATGGAAGAGGGGTTGTTGGAAGGGAGGAGGGAGAAGAGAGGGGGAAGGAGAGCATGTGTGAGCAGCCAGATGTGTACATTAAGCATTTTGTGGTTTGGGGGGGTTAGCTGTTGAGGTTTGCATTTGGGTAGTGGGGGAGAGTGTGTTTCTCCTGCTTGGAAGAGGAAAGTGCAGTATCAGAGTGAGTTTGTACTGTGGTTGTGAAAAACAGTGAGGTGTTTCCCAGAGTGAGAACAACTCGTAAGATTTCAGGAGTGAGCACTTGAGTGGCTGTAGCTAGCAATTTAGGCTTATATGAGATGGTGCTGTAAAAACCTGCCAGTGACTGGGGATTCCTTGCAGCAAGGTCACACACAAACTGGGTTTTAAGCAAGGAGTCAGGGCTTGCAGAGGGTGGCAGTGTGTCGAGAAAATGATAAATGATGCAGGGTAGTGGGAGAGAGAGAGAGAATAACACTTGGTAGCTGATTTGAGGGTTGAACAAGGTTGCTGCAATTTGATGGGAAGGAGGTTGCGTGAAGGTGAGCTATATGGAAGGGTTAGGAGGAGAAGAGACAGCAATCACTCAGGGGAGATAATGAGGGCAAGGGAGGAGCAAGAGCTTGAACAATACAGAGCAATGGGGGGGAAGGGGGCAGCAGGAAAGGGAGATTGTTTCAGGAGCTCCTGCAGACTTTCCTTTGAACTTTTTTGTTTGGGTAATATAAAGGTAGCAATGATCCAGGGCAGGAGAGTGGGGGTTGGGTGGGGCAGCTGCCATGCAAGGGGTGGTGGGTACCCACTAACAAGGAGTCAGAGCTGCTGCTGCTGCTGCTGATGGCATACCTGCTTCTCTGCTGTTTGGGGGTCCACCGGATTTGGGGGCACCTAAGGAGCAGGAGCAAGCTGCAAGTCAAAAGAATGTACTTATGATGCTATAGATTGGGGGGCGGGGTTGAAACACGAGGGGAGTGCAGGAAAGGCAGGAAAAGACTTGGGGACTACAGAAATTTATGAATTTGTAAAATAAACTGTATGTTAAGCTCTAAGCTTCACAGACAGACTTGTGTATTTCATGCTGTTTTTGTGAGCATTTGAGGCTGAACCTGTACTACAGGAGCCATTCACAATGAAGGTTTTTAAACATTAATGCAGCTAGCAGGTAATAATAAACTTGTGGGTTAACATAAGGTTTTAAACATGAACAGTTCAACAGGTTAATAAAGCAAACCAGATAAATGAATTGCAAGCAGTACTGTAGGCAGCGGATACCATTCCCCACTGGATGCAGCTGTTCATTGCTTTGAAAATGGCACCTAACGAACAAGGAGTCAGAGCTACTGTTGATAGTATACCTGCTTCTTGGTTGTTAAGGGGTCTGCTGACTTTGGGGGCAGCTAAGGAGCAGGAACAAGCTGCTTCTGTGTTGTTCGGGGGGCTGCTGGCATTGGGGGCAGCTAAGGAACAGGAGCAAGCTGCTTCTGCTTTGTTCAGGGATTTGCTGGCTTTGGGGGCATCTAAGGAACAGAAGCAAGTTTCTGTGTTGTTCGGTGGTCCAGCAGCTTTGGGACTGCTCTAAGGTGGATTAGTTTTGGTCAGCTATAAGAATGTCTCTTGACCCCTTTAAGCCAAATATTTGCCTTGTGAGCCTGTACCCCATGGATTAAATATGTACCCATAAAACCCACATAGCCTTAATTGTGATTATTGCAAATTTAGTTATTACACGTCATTGGAAAGATGATGTTATTCCCTCTTACAGAGAATGGCATGAGGAGATACTAAATGCCTTTCTAGTTGAGAAACAGATTGCATCTTTGCATAGGTGCCCAAAACAGTTCCATGATAGATGGGAATCCCTTTATGTGTTACTCTCCCTACCCACAGCGAGATCATAATCCTGAGCTCCACTATCTCCATGTAAGCTGCCAGCCCTTGCTGGTAACTTTCTTCTTGCTTTTTGTGAATTCCTTCTTCTCCTTAGACAGGGTCACTGAGCTTTTGGGAGAGGGGATGGGATGGGATGGGTGGGTGTTTGTTGTTTGTCTTACTGTTGACGTCTTGTTAGAGTTTGTCCTAGTGAGTTTCTTGTTTCTTGGTTTGTAAATAGTTTTTGAATAACCAATAAAGTATATTAAATGATCAAAAAAGCAGGTGGTGACAGCATCACATTGAAACAAACAGTCCAACAGCTGGCTGTGCAAAGGTTGTCATGAAAGGGGAGCTACTGGTCCAGCCATGAAACAGGTACAGGATGTCAATGAAGTAGTAGTTCTGGACTGCCATGTTTTAAAAACATTATGGAAGTGGGAAGGAGGAAGAATACAGACTATCAAAAACAGTTACAGGGTGTTAAAGATGAGGGCACCACAGGACTGCCATGCATTAAAAGCACTAGGGAAGGAGAAGGGGGTCCACTGGATGACCAAATAAACATGTACAGAGGGTTGAGGAGGGTAAATCTCCAGACTGCCATGGATTGAGTGCATTAGGCATGCTGTAGGGGCCAAACATCCTGATTATACTGTGCTACCACCATGATGTGGGGATGATCATGGTAACATGCACAGTATGAACCATCCTGTGTTATTACAGGTACAGCCATTTGCATTGTACCACCTTCAAAGCAGGGACTGTTTTTCCCTGTGACCAGTGCTAATGTATGTGAATGATCAGTTTTATATGTTAGTGTTTATTTGCTGGAGCAAACTGCTCATTTTGTGCCACTCACAACTCTGTCTGAGACTAACATATTTTAAAATCTGCATATATAACAAAGTTGCACATGCAGATATTATGCATTTCTGCTCCCCATCATCATTTTTCCAACTGTGAAAAAAGACACCTGGAGAGTGTTTTCCTTAATTTTATGGTTACCAGTCCATTCCTCACAGTGCTCTTTCTGTCCAGCTCCTCCAATCATCTCCAGAGTGGTGATCACCAAAGAATGAGATCCATGATTTAGAGGACTGTTTGCCTGTCATTCAGATTCACAGGCTACAGATGGGAAGCTGCTGGAGTTCACCCAGTGCACAGCAGTACATTGCTGATGTGCGTAAATCCAGTCTCAAGATCCTACAAAACTGTAAATGTCAGAGCCATCCTTAGTCAGGTTAGAGCATATTATATGCACTAAATTGACAGTGCAGCGATGCCTTTTCTGCAAATTTGAGATGCGACCCAGTTGGACACACAATTTGCCTTTAGGAAGTATGGGGTTAGCTAGCAGAAAACAAACACTCAGTGGCTTCTTTATCTTCTAGACTTGTACTAAGGCAATATTTGAATTTCTGTAATTAAAATTAAGTCACTCAACCATGAAACATTGTCACTGTCCATTGTTTACTGCTTAGAATGAAAAAAAGAAAACAATTCTCTTTGAAGAGCTATCCAGTATCCTGTTTCCAGAAGGGGGAGGTAACATGTTTTTTTTTATTTTCCTTTTTATCTTTTATAAAAGCTGTGAGGCTAGCAATAAACATGATTCTCACCACTGAAGCCTAAAACACAATGTATCTTCAATTGTCCTTGAGCCCTCAATGGTAATCTATTATATGTGACTCAAAGTTCTAACGCTAAATGATACTTCACTTGTGAATATGAGTATCTCTCCATTGTGCTTGTGTTTATGACATAACCCCATTCTAATCTATTTTGTAGTGCTTCAGCAACCATGTAAATCATTGCCTTATATTGTGGCCAGCAGTCCTGTAACATTTTCTCATTCAGCATGCCATATTCAGTAAGTATGCTGGCAGGGAGGATCGTTTCTCTGTTCTAGTATTTTTATGAGTGTGACCTTGTTTTCTGCAACTATCTTTGTTATCCTCACTTGCAGCAAGGGCCATATGAGTAGCATTTGGGGTTAAAGAGAATAATGTGGTTTACTATAAGTGTCCTGTAGGTGAATTGTGTCATTGTGGCATTTGTTGACTGCTAGGGCTTTCCCAAACATTGTCTAACAAACCACATTGGTCACTCTCATTTAGATCATTACCCATAACATTACCCATGTGGGTTTTACCAACAGAACACATAGAACTGCACAGAGGGAGAGAGGAATATTATGAAAGTATTGTTCACATCTGGAGAAAATAAAAAAAGGAAATTCAATTACAAACATGAGAACTTAATTAAACAACATATTTTTGCTCATTAATGATATTTATTTTCATCTATATGCTAGGAGCTTCCCAGCTCTTTAACCTGACTCCCAGAATTGTTTGGTATGAAAAAGTGAGCCTACTTGGTTGCTATATGCTATGTTGATTTGTTATTTGAAGTCAATTATCTGTTTAAGTACTTTTTTTTTACTTTGATCTTGTTATGTTCTTACTCAAGTTCTGAGAGTTGCTTTTCTCTGTCTTTTTTGCAGACGAGAAACCTATAATTTTCCCTCGTTCATAGTTCTTAAAAGCATCCCAAACCACAAATGGACACATTTCGCTACTATTGTTTCTTTCAATGTAGGTTTCAGTTTGTTTGTTTTTTTGCTATTGAGCTTTTAAAATCTTTATTGTTTAATAAAGAGGTGTTGAATCTACAATATTTACTCCTTAGGTCTTGCTGTGGGGGAAGTAGGAACAGATTCAGGAGAAGATGGTCAGAGAGAGAGTCATGGTGTCATACCTAGGGTTACTACTAGGAATAAATGGACAAAAGGGGGCATAGAGCCCATCTGGATTGTTCCCCACACTTGTGGGTATCATTAAACCATCTTGCAGTAAGCAGAAAACAGTCTATCCAATGTATTCTTAAATTCCAGGAAGCTGAGAGCTATGACTCCTTCTTTAGGCAGTGTATTCCAGGCCTTTATAGTCCTTATTGTAAAGTAGTTGTCTTTTTTTGTGGTGTGAGCCCTAGGTACAACTAATTTAATGCCATGGGATCTAAGGTTATCTCTAGTGTTGCTATATGTGATACCGCATTGCTCCATAAGCTCAGGTGACTCTAGTCTTTTATGTAGCATCAAAAGGTCCCCCTCTCTGTCTTCTTAGTTTTAAAGGGAACAGACCAGTTTTTTTCCAGTCTGGCTGGATAAGAAAGTCCATTTAAACAAGGGATCAGTTTAGTTACTGATCATTGTACCACTTTAATCATATTAATTTATTTCACATGGTAAGGTGTCCAAGCTGGAGATCCATAGTCGAGTAATGGCCTAATATAACTTTTGTACAGGGGGATAATATACTGCTCAGATCTGCATACAAATGAACATTTTATTCTTTTAATAAGGCCTCTTGCTTTGAAGGACACCTGTATACCTGTAATATTTTTACATAGGGTTGGAGTAAATTAGCAGGTAATCGAGTCTACTAAGGGTAAAACCAATTCTGCAGAATTATGCAGCAGAGCTATGACAGGGATGAATAAGGCCCTGCCCCACTTGTTATACAGAAAGAGTTAAAACCAAGGATCTGTTCAATCCTCTCCTTTTCTGTCTGATTACGTAGTCAAATTTTCTTGTGAGACCTAGGAACTGATCACTCTGACAGTCTCATGATTCTCCCTCTCTTGCTATCTCCCTACTTTCACTTTATGTTTCCTGTTGTTTCTAACTTTTCTTCCCCTTGCTTGTCTGTGGTTGTGAAAATACATGTGGATTTTTATGTGAAAATGGGTTTGAAAATATTTTACAGTTCTATTGTTCAAATGATGGCAAAAAGCTATTTGGAACTCAGGGATTAACACTGAGATGCAGTTTGACTTCCTCAGACTTGTTTGCAAAACTGTCAGCAGGAAGCCAGCTTGGAATACAGCGTTCCATTTGCAAGCCTGTTTAGAGAAAAAAACTGACAAGAACTCTAATACATTTTGTGAGAAATAGGATATATTTTAAGGAGCACAGGATGCAGAAATTAATTGCTGGGCAAGCCTTCTTATAAGAAGAAAGCAACCATTTGTTAGAGAGAGAAAAAGGGACTGGAATTTAGAATTAGAGATACCCTCAGGGGAAGGACTTTGTTCTGTTTGAACTGCCTATGTTAAAAAGCCATTCTGCACAATTTTTTCTTATTTATAATCTATTGATAATGTGAATAATAAAACACTACTTGCAGATTTTATAACTGCTCCTGGTTTTTCTATGCTTTCTGACCTATGCCTCGACAACAGATGGTGTCAGACTACATGGGATTTATGTCGCGTTACTCTAAGCCAGGAGTTTTGTGTGTGGGTACTTTCAAGTACAAGGGAAGCATCAAAGAAAGGTATGGATCCTGCAACAGCAAGTCCAGGAGTGATTACCAGAAGAATGATAGCTAAACTAGCAGATACAAAAGTCCAAACTGAGGCTGTACAGCTGAAACCAGTGATGAAAGAAGAACAGGCAGGGACAGAACCTGAAAGCCTGTCTGCCTTCTTCTAATGGTGGGCTATACAACAAAGAGAGACAGAGAAGCAGAGAAAAGAAGAGATGCAATGACAGGAACAGCAATGGCTGGATGCCTTGCAAGCTATCAAAGCTGGAGGATCTGGCACAGGTCCAGTAGAGCAACAAAACACAAACAACTTAGAAGACATTAAACTTACAAAGTTGTGTTCTTCAAATGATATCAGTGCATACTTGACAACTTTTGAAAGGATTGCCGCAGCCTGCCAGTGGTCAAAGCAGCAATGGGAAATCAGGCTGGTGGCTTACCTTACAGGTAAAGCCCAACATGCCTACATCAATAAGGACACTGCACAGTCAGAAAACTATGACCTTGTGAATAGCGAAATTCTGAAAGATATGACATCTCATGAGAGACCTACAGGCAAATATTCTGGTCCCTGAAGTACCACTCAGTCAACAGTCCTTGTAAAGCCTTCACCCGATTCAGAGAACTCCTTATTAAATGACCCCAACCAGAGGGAAAAACAGTCCTACAGATCATAGACATATTTGCAATGGAGCAATTTATCAACATCCTTCCCACAGACATTCCAGCTTTGGGTAAAATAACACTAACCAGAAAGTGGGGAAAAGACAGTTTCTTTGGCTGAGGACTATCAGATGGCCAGACAGACACCGCGGCAGTAAAGTAACAGCCAAGGACCAGTAAGACCCTCTTTTTCCCTATTTAACTCCAGGCCAGACAAAAACTCTTGTAGCAGTAGGAAATCTGCACCCAAAGACTTAATTTGCTATAACTGTAATAAGACAGGCCATATTGCAAGAAACTGCCACAAAAATAAGGAGAGTAACACTGGAGCAGATTTGGCCTTAGCAAATTGGGGCACGTATTTAACAGATGTGAAGGTGGGAGACAAGACTGTAAAGGGACTCACTGATTCAGGAAGCAGACAGACCCAACTGCATGTTGAAGTACTGGGAAAACACTGTGCAAAAGGACCATGTACTGATGTCATCTGCATCCACGGGGACACTAGATACCATCCCACCATCCAAGTGACTCTGTCAATGAAGTGTTGCACCAAATGAAAGTGGGGGTAGTACCTAAGTTACCTGTACCTGTGATTATTGTAAATGACTTTCAAGGATTCACTGAGTTAATCAGAGGGAGAAAAACCCACAGTTTCAGCTGCTATAATGAGAAGAGCACAGGCAAAGAAAATCTCAGATGGTGGGGAAACATTTCCATTTGGTGACTTTAATGCAGACTTGTTCAAGCCATGATCCAATGTCTGGAAGTCTAGAAAGAAAGAAGACACCAGAGAAAACTGTGGCAACAAAAGACTGATGGACATAGGGGTTAATATATAAAAATGCTGAAACTAAACTGATAACTGATTGTGATTTTGTTTCAGAGCAAACTAATGATGCTTCTCCCCAAGGCTATTTTAAGAAGCTGGGTGTGAAACAAAAACAGGTTGAACCAATGTTTACAAAATGTAATCGGTTACTGTACAGCATTTGGGCTAATCCTCAGATGCAGGAAGAGATAGAGCAATTGTTCATACCAAACAATTATAGAACTGAGTTGTTACAGATTGCACATGATAGTCCTATGGCTGATCACTTGGGGAGGGACCACACACTTGCCAGACTGCTGAACAGATTTTACTGGCCTGGAATTAATGAAAATGTTGCTACCTATTACGGTTCTTGTGTTGAATTTCAGAAAGTAGCCCCTGTGAATAAAAAAGACAAGGTACCCTTGCTGCCCCTACCACTAACTTATGTGCCTTTTGAGAGAATTGAAATGAATGTGGTTGGCCCCTTAGACAAAAGTAAAAAGGGCAACCTATTCAATTTGGTAGTATGCGACTATGCCACTAGATACCCAGAGGCAGTTCTAATGTGTGCTGTCACAGCTCCAAAAGTGGCAGCAGAGTTGGCCAAAATGTTTTAGCAAGGTGGGCCTACCTAAAGAGATTATTATGAATCAGGGAAGTAATTTTGGTGCTGCATTGCTGAAGGACCTGTACCGATTATTATGTATCACTGCCTTAAGGACCTCCCCTTATCACCCCGAGACAGATGGTCTTTTTGACTGTTTTAACCAAACTTTAAAATACATGTTAAAAAGGTTTGTGAATAGTGAAGGGAAAGATTGGGACAAATATTTACCTTATCTGCTTTTTGCTTACAGAGAAGTGCCACAAGCAGAAACAGTTTTTTCACCATTTGAAATGCTGTATGGCTGACAACCTACGCGGCCACTGGATGTAATAAAAGGAACATGGGAAGATAATCCAACTCAGAAATAATCTATTACATCTTATATGGATACCTTGAGAAAGAAACTGGCAAAATGTTTTGAAATTGCCCATAGTAATCAGGAAGATACCTCAAACCAGCAAAAGGTGTATTACGACCATGGGGTAAAAAAAAAAGTTTTTGAACCTGGTGAAATGGTCTTGCTGCTGTTACCCACTACAGACATTAAATGATTAATGAAGTGTCAATGGTCTTATAAAGTGTTCAGACGTATTGGCACAGTTAACTATGAGATTGAAACCCCTGATAGGAAACATTTTACCAAGATATACCATGCTAATCTTCTGAATAAATGGGTTGAAAAAACACCAAAGGCTGCTTTGTTAGTTTTACCAGAAACTTCTACAAAATATATTGATATGCAGTAGCATATGACAGACTAGAACAAACTGTAACTGCAGATGCTGTAAAGGTGAATGTTTCCTTAACCTCCGAACAATCCACATAAATTCATAACTTGGTAAAGACATTTAACAGCACTTTTACCACAGTGCCAGGCTGAGCAAAAGGGGTCATGATAGTGATGGGGAATGCTCTCCCTATTAGGCAAAAGACATACAGATTATTCAAGTGGTTAAGTGCAGATGTGGTTAAGGAAATACAAAACATGAAAGAGTTGGATATCATAGAAGAGTCGAGAAGTGCTTGGTCATCACCAATGGGGATTATAAATTAAAAAGAAGGGGGTGTAAGAATCTGCCTTGATTTTAGGAAACTTAATCAAGTGTCTGAATTTGACAGTTATCCTATACCCAGGACAGATGATCTAGTGGACTGATTGGGAAATGCCAAGTACATAAAAACCCTCAATCTCACCAAGGGTTACTGGCAAATTCCCCTAGGGAAAGAATCTAGAGACAAAACTGTATTTGCCACTCCTATTGGAGTCTATCAGTTCACCACCATGTTGTTTGATTTATATGGTGCACCCACTACATTACAGCAGTACATGGATGTAATTGTAGCTACTCACACTGGTTATTGTGCTGCTTACCTGGATGATGTAATGGTGTACAGTCCAGACTGTAAAAGCCACCTGGAACATCACCGAGCAATTATCCAGTCTATCAAAAAGGCAAGTCTGACCATAATTCCTATGAAATCTTCATTTGGCATGCAGGAAATGAGACATTTGGGTTATGGTTTGGGAAATGGAGAAGTAAAGCCAGAGACTTCTAAGATAGAAGCTGTAGCCAACAGTCCTATCCCTAGGTCATTTTTATGGCTGGCTGGTTACTATCAGAGACTTGTTCCCAACTTTGCCCAGTTAAATGCACCCTTCACTGAACTCACAAAGAAACAGTTCCCGAATAATGTGAAATAGTCCCTACAGTGTGATGAAGCTTTTTAGGCCATCAAGGCTGCATTTTGTTCAGCCCGTTTTAAGAATCCCACACTTTGAAAAATGATTTTTGTTGCAGCCAGATGCATCAGAGGTAGGCCTAGGTGCAGTTTTGAGTCAGAATATAGATGGGAAGTAACATCCCATTCTATATATCAGTAGGACATTGTCAACAGAGAGAAAAGGTACTCCACCATTGGAAAAGAATACCTTGCAGCAAAGTGGGCCATGAAGCCCATTAAGTTTTATTTGCTAGGAGCTGACTTTGTACTTATAACACATCATACTACAGTTCATACTACAGTTAGAAAGGAGCAAGGAGGCTTGTGCAGCCCTTAAGTGCTCCTATTGTCATTAGTAATAATAATACCTTATCCTAAAACCAGTCAAAATCAAATTATCTAAACATCTTTTAAATTCATTTTTAATTTTACTTATAGCCACCTCCAGTGGGAATCTGTTCCATGGATTAACCACTCTAAGAATATAGAAATATTTCTGATGTATGTGGTTAAACCTTCTACTTGAAACCTGGCGTGAATGACCTTTGGTATTATGAAGTTCATTTTTAAAATCAAAACCCAGGTCTGTGAATAGAGAAGGATCATGTATAATATCATAGAATAACAAAAGGTCCCGTCTAAGGTGACATGACTCCAAGGACATTAGGTTCAATGATGCAATTCTCTGGTCACAGGACAGGTTGCATAAGCCAGTGATAGTCTTAGTGAATCTTCTTTGTACTCTCTCCAATAACATGTTTCTCAGATTTTTTGAATGGGCACCAAAGTTGAGAAGCATGCTGTAGATGGGGCCTAGCATATGCCCTAAACAGAGGGAGCATAACCACAGGTGACCTAGATCTTATATTTCTTTTAATAGACTAGATTACTCTGTTGGTTTTGCTAACTGCCTCATTGATCTGTTTATTGTACCCCCAGTTATTACTAACAAATACCCCCAGATCCTTCTCATCAGTAGTACATTCTAGGGTAGTTTCTCCTAGATGGTACTTATTCAGTGGATTTTGTACACCTAGATGCATGACCTTGCATTTTCCGTTGTTTAATCTCATACCCCAGGAGTTTCCCCAATTGTATATTTTATTGAAAACATTTTGAATTGTTTGACATGGTTCTGAAGTAAGATGGGGCCAACAATCTTTACATTGTCTTTGAGGACATCACATCACAATCCTCTCTGTTGGCTTAACAAATGAAGGCTAAAAATTCCAGAATCACAAGGTGGCACCTGGCACTACAGCCATTTAAAATTCAAAGTGATACACAAATCTAGAAAAGAGAATGTCAATGCTCATTTTCAGTCAAGATATGGACCTGGAAGGCATTGCAGGGTGCTAGGGCACCTGATACGAGCAAGTTGCAACAGATATGGGAGTGTATGCTGGGCCATGCATTGAGCATAGCTGAGTGGGAAACCATTTGAGCTGATGGGTATAGTGTGTGTAAGGATATGGCAAGAAGGATTATGCAGTTGAAGACTTTGTTGCTGTGGTATTGTACCCCTGCATCCTTGTACCTCATGCAACAACTCCTGGAGGTGTGACAGCGATAAGGGTAAGTTATTTCATATATTGTAGGATTGCCACAGAATTGTCCTTTGGTGGAGAGGTTTGCTTAATATTATGGAGCATACTCTGGGGCTCCTCTTGTTTTTGGATGCCTCTCTTATGGTGTTAGAGAACATACTTAAATTACATCATTCCAATAGTTACCAGCGGGCATGGTTTATGATGGCCAATGCAGAAGCTAAATGTTTATTGCTACACTGCTGGCACTCAACTGAGGTTCCCATTCTGGACCAGTGGACTCAGGAGCCAGTTTTGAACACATGTCCTATATAGCGATAGTGAGGTATGAAACATTTCATCGTGTCTGGTTGCCCTTTCTAAATTATCTAGGAATACCTTTACCTAAAGGGCATTTGTGGATCCCTCCCAGTACTGCTTCAGGACTGCAGTGCAATTCTTGAGGTGTATAAGGGATGCCTCCTACAGCCTGTGAGGCTGTTAGAGCCATGTTGTGAGGGCTTACCCTTGCTACTATCCCGTGTTCACCTCTCTCATGCCACCCTCCCTCCTTCATAGTGGGTCTCCTTCATGGGGGGTCTCCTTTTCTTACACAGCAGTAGGACTTCAGTTAGATGTATGAAGATATTTTTGGGATTATCTTTGAATACTATATCCATTCTGTATGAGGCAGGAATTTATTTTCAAAGGGCAGACACTCAGTTTACGGGAAGGTTAAAAAAAAGTGTGGCTTTAAACTTCACAGTTTCCTGCACTGATTGTTATGAAAAAGCGGGTAATGCATAGGCACAGAACTGTAGAGGTTATAAGGTAATGTTGGAATAGAATCAAAAGAAAGCTTTGAAAACCTATTTTTTAAACATGTTCCCTCTTAAAGAAGGGGTTATGTGACAGGGTTGAATAAGGCCCTGTCCCATTTGTTATTCAGAAAGTATTAAAAGCAAGGATCTGTTCAAACCTCTCCTTTTTTTCTCTTGTCTGTCTGATTGTGCAATCAAATTTTCTTGTGAGACCTAGGAACTGATCATTCTGACAGTCTCATGACTCTCCCTCTCCTGCTATCTCCCTGCTTTCACGTTTCATTTCTTGCAGTTTCTGTCTTTTCTTCCCCTTGCTTATCTGTGACTGTGAAAACACATGTGGATGTTTATCTGATACTGGGTTCCCTGGTCTGAAAATGTATGTAGTTATATTTATGAAACAGAGTAGGAGCACACACCACTCACCCAGTAGAAAATAAAATGTCCGAACTGCTATTTAAAGCAAATGCAGTTTATTCACATCCAGAACACCATGACAATCAAACAGTGCACTAGCACCGTCTCTGTGCTTATGTTTCACTTAGCACTCTGGGCTTCTTCAGAGCTATTGCAACCAAACATGCAATACTCTTATATACCTGTAGAGGGCCTAATTAATTCATTACATGTCCAATTAAGGCATTTATCTTAAAGATACACACAGAACATTACAATATTACATGAAATCTTATTATAAACAGTTATTATTTCATTGATTTTATTTTTGTTGATTTTATTTTTTAAATTAACTTGAATTCTTACAATATTCTAAAAGTTGCAAATTTTAGAAAAATCTTTAGAAAAACTCAAGAATCAGACAGATAAACAGCTTGATGAATTCCCCCATGGGACTTAGAATAATTTACACCTAGAGAAAATAATAAGGAAAACTAAGGTAAAAACATGTAGTACACAAGGATATAATAGTATTTTATATGCATACATTATACCTAAAATTGAACTGTAGCATTTCTTAAAATGATCAATTTTATTTATTACATAATTCTTGAAGATGAAGCTCCTTAGAATTCAGAAAAAAATATGCTAAACAGCCAGGAAATAACAGGGAAATAACCCTGGCTTCTCCTATATTTATGAAAATTACATAATACAAATGTTTAATGTTTTTTAGTATGTCTAGTGTTAATAGGTCCCAAGTCTTGTTATGCTGTTAGTATGTTATTCCAAACAGTACTCTTTAAATTCATAATAAACAAGGGGACACTTCTATCTTCTCCTACGCTTCAGGAAAGGACCAAATCAAATGTATCATTCAGCCCCATACCCTGCAATGCTCCAAGCCTATAAATCCATTTATGTTCACAACAATCAAGGGCATTATCAAAATCTCCACCTTGTATATCTCTCGAAACCACTTCCAGTACAAATGCTGTAACCCGATGATTAATACCAGGGTTTGTGTGGACGTGTGATGCCATGGCATATGTGAGATTTTTATTTTTGATTGCCAGTGGGTGCTCATTTATTCTGAACCGCAGCTTTCTTTTCATTCTGCCTACATAAAATGCACTGCATGTGCAGTTCAAACAGTAAATTACACCTGTGGTATTACAATCTATGGTACCAATAATTCTCTCTAACATCCCACTTCTAGGATTCAAAAAACTATCTCTTGTCTCCATGGCACCACATGTTCTACAAAAAACACACCTTTTTGTGCCCCACTTTCTTCTTTGCAAATTCTTATTTGGGTCTGCTTGGTAACTATTCACCAATTTATCTCTGATATTGCTACTTCTATGGTATGCAACATGAAGGGGTCTCTCTAACTAAGGTTTCAGTTCTGGGACACTACGTAGGATCATGATATTTTTCTTCACAATTCCCACTATTTCCTGTGTACCCCGTATGTGGTCACAAAAGTAAGAGGGGTTTCTTTTTTCTTTTTATTCTTTGGCATGAAAGTGGATTCCCTGGATATGTCACTGACATCTTGTGCAATGTTTCTAACAAATCTCTCTTTCTATCCTCTTTTGGTAAATCTTTTGACCAATTCCCCTGATCTTACATCGAACAACTCTGGTTTCAAACAATTATGTTTAACCCTTAGGAATTGTCCTTTTGCTAAATTTTTAATCCGGTGAGGTGGGTAGCAGCTGGTAGCTAGTAAGAGACTATTCTTATCAGTTGATTTGGTAAATAATTTGTTCTCGATCCACTGTAATTTTAAAATGCAAATTCTCAGTGTTGTATTCCAAATAACCTACAAACTCCCTCACTTCTTGTTCTGTGCCTTTCCGCACTAGAAAAATGTTGTCTATAAAATGTTTATAGACATCTATTTTCTGTATATATTTGTTCACTCCAGCATCAAAAATAACCCTGTCCTCCCACTCACTCAGATGTATATTTGCTAAACTCAATGCTAGGGTAGCACACATCTCAATGACTTTCACGTGCTTGTAAAGATTTCCCTCAAATATGAATACATTGTTACTCAGTACAATATTAATAAATTCGGTTATCATATTTATCAATGATTGGCTGTTGTTCATGTATTTTAACAATGCCTGTTCGATTGCAAAGATACCCCCCCCCCCAGGGATGTTAGTGTATAAGAAGTCCACATCAAGTTTTACAAGGAGCCATTCTTTTTCAATTTGCATTTCACCAAATATAGTCCATATATGGCTAGTATCCTTGATGCGGCTTCTGGTTTTACTCACTAAAGGGCCAACATAGTTATTGACAAATCAAGAGATGGGCTCAGTAATCCAACCCAAACCTGATACTATCGGGCATACAGGTGGTGAAACTGGGTCCTTATGGACCTTAGGAAGCATGTAAAAAGCTGGGATTTTAGGTGCTTGCACTGTGAGATAGCATAATTCATCTGTAGTAACCATCCCACTTTCAAAAAGGTCCAACAGGTATCTTTCCACTTCCCTTTTTAATTTATCAGTAGGGTTATAGTTTAACTTTTCATAAAATTCCCTGTTAGAGAGTTGCCTATAGGCTTCTTGAACATACTGTTCTGTATTTAGTACCACTATCCCCCCCCCTTCCTTATCAGCGGGTTTGATAGTGATATCTGAAGCCTGTGCCAAATTGCGCATTGTACTTCTTTCTTCTGTTGTCAGATTACAAAAAGGCAATTTAGGATCCTGTTTACTAAAAATTAAATCCAGGTCCTGTAAACAACATTGCAGGAATGTTTCCACAGAATGGTGCAAAGGGGTGCAGAATGTGGAAGTGGCTCTAAATTATGGTATATTAGACTCCTGCACATTATCATCGATATTGTTATCATTAGACTGTCTATCTTCTCTTTCCTCAACATTTCTTAATTTTCCTGTTTGGAAAAAAACACCTTCAAATTAATATTTCTAACAATCATCTATAAATCTATAAAGGTATCACCATGTTTTACAGTGAAAGTAAACATGAAGGAAAGTCCTTTAGACAACACTCTATTTTCTAGTTCAGTTAAAGTCCAATTAGACAGGTTAATTATGGTTAGTATCTGTTTGTTGCCACAGGGTGACCCAAACAGCCTCTTCCTCATCCTCTTACACTTGCTACTAAGGCCAGATGAATACATTGGGTGTGTGTCTCCATGCAAATATATTTGGCAGTTCAGAGAGCACCAAGGGGCTTTCTTATACAAAAACATCCAGCCTTGGGGAAGAAAGAGTTAATTGTGTGAAGAAATGGGACACTGTAGTTATTGAGGCTTCTGATAAACTAATGAAGTTGGTGGTAGAAGATAGTTTGGAACAACTTGTTGAGATTACTGACAAAACAGCAGGAAATAATTGTCAACTCATTTAAAATTATGATGATTTTCAAGTGTGCCAGAAGAAGTTTAAGGACTATTTGAAATATTAAGATGCTAAACTGCAGGCGCAAAAGCAGAAAAAGTTTCTGAGAGACACTAAAAACTATCTACATAATCGAATCTTTAATTGGAAAATGTCCCAACAATTGACAACCGAGTGTAACCCATTAGGCAGCACCATGACAACCCCTGCTATTATAGAGAGCAATGAGGGACCACGCTCTATTTTGAAACAAACCTCTTCAGTCGAATGGACTGACTACAGCACGGGAGAAAGTACATCAGATTTTGATAGTGAGAGAGATACGAATCATTTTTTTAGGATTTACTACTCCTGGATTTGGACAGCCCAGAAGGAGCAGCAGAAGAACCAGGTTCCTTTTCCTGGCAGAAACAAACAACAGAGGAAGACACAGCATGGCAAGGGGAAGAGGATGAGGAAGAGGCTGTTTGGGTCACCCTGTGGTAATGCACAGATACTAAACATAATTAACCTGTCTAATTGGACTTTAACTGAACTAGAAAATAGAGTGTTGTCTAAAGGACTTTCCTTCGTGCCTACTTTCATTGTAAAACATGGAGATGCCTTTATAGATTTACAGATGTTTGTTAGAGATATTAATTTGAAGGTATTTTTTTTCCAAACAGAAACAATTAAGAAACGATGAGAAAAGAGAGGATAGACAGGCTAATGATAACAATATTGATGATAATGTGCAGCAGTCTAATATACCATCATTTAGAGCTACTTCCACATTCTGCCCCCCTTGGCACCATTCTGTGGAAACATTCCTGCAATGTTGTTTACAGGATCCGAATTTAATTTGTAATACCCAGGATCCTAAAATGCCTTTTTGCAATTTGACAACAGAGGAAAGAAGCGGAATGCGCAATTTGGCACAGGCTTCAGATATCACGATCAAACCCGCTTATAAGGGAGGTGGGATAGGGATTATTAAATACAGAACAGTATTTTCAAGAAGCCTATAGGCAACTCTATAATAAGGAATTTTATGAATAAACTATAATCCTACTGATAAAATAAAAAGGGAAGTGGAAAGCTACCTATTGGAACTTTTTGAAAGTGTGATGGTTACTACAGATGAATTATGCTTTTTACATGCTTTCTATGGTTATAAGGACCCAGTTTCAAAACCTGGATGCCTGATAATATCAGGTTTGGGTTGGATAACTGAGCCCATCTCTAGATTTGTCGACAGCTATGTTGGCCCTATAGTGAGTAAACCCAGAAGCCACATCAAGGATACTAGCCATATGCTGACTATATTGGGTGAAATGCAAATTGAACAAGAATGGCTCCTTGTAACACTTGATGTGGACTCCTTATACACTAACATCCTTAGAGGGGAGGGTATCTTCACAATCGAACAGACATTGTTAAAATACACTAACAGTAGCCAATCATTGCTAAATATGATAACTACGTTGACTGATATTGTACTGAGTAATAATGTATTCATGTTCGAAGGAAATCTTTACAAGCAACTGAAAGGAATTGCGATGGGTGCTACCCTAGCACTGAGTTTAGCAAATATATATCTGAGCGAGTGGAAGGATAGGATTATTTTTGATGCTGGAGTGAACAAGTATATACAGAAAATAGATGTCTATAAACATTTTATAGATGATATTTTTCTAGTGTGGAAAGGTACAGAACAAGAATTGATGGAGCCTGTAGGTTATTTGGAACACAGCAATGAGAAATTGCATTTTAAAATTACAGTGGATTGAGAACAAATTAATTTTCTTGATCTTAAAGTAATAAAGCCCTCTGATGGTACTTTGGTAACAGATTTATTTACCAAACAAACTGATAAGAATAGTCTCTTACTTGCTACCAGCTGCTACCCACCTAACCTGATTAAAAGTTTACTAAAAGGACAATTTCTAAGGGTTAAATGTAATTGTTTGGAACCAGAGTTGTTCGATGTAAGAGTTGGGGAATTGGTCAAACAATTTACCGAAAGAGGATATAAATAGAGATTTGTTAGAAACATTGCACAAGATGTCAGTGAAATAAACAGGGAATCCACTTTCATAGTCCTACGTAGTGTCCCAGAACTGAAACCTTGGTAAGAGAGCCCCCTTCATGTTGCATACAATAGAGAAAGCAATATCAAAGATCAATTGGTGAATAGTTACTAAGCAGACCCAAATAAGAATTTGCAAAGAAGAAAGTGTGGCACAAAACGGTGTGGTTTTTGTAGAACATGTGATGGCATGGAGATGAGAGATATTTTTTTTTGAATCCTGGAAGTGGGATATTAAAGAAAATTATTGGTACCATAGATTGTAATACCACAGATGTAATTTATTGTTTGAACTGCACATGCGGCACATTTTATGTAGGCAGAATGAAAAGAAAGCTGGGGTTTAGAATAAATGAGCACCTACTGGCAATCAAAAATAAAAATCTCAGATATGCCATGGCAGTACAAGTCCACACAAACCCTGGTATTAATCATAGGGTTACAGCATTTGTATTGGAAGTGGTTTTGAGAGATACAAGAGGTGAATATTTTGGTAATGCCCTTGATTGCTGTGAACAAAAATTGATTTTTAGGCTTGGAGCGTTGTAGGGTAAGGGGCTGAAGGATAAAGTCCTTTCCTGAAGCATAGGAAAAGACAGAATTGTCCACTTGTTTATTATGAATTTAAAGAGTACAGTTTGGAATAACATACTAACAGTATCACAGGATATAAAATATTATTATATCCTTGCGTACTATATGTTTTTTTTACCTTTGTTTTCTTTACTATTTTCTCTACGTGTAGATTATTCTAAGTCCTACAGGAGACTTCATCAAGCTGTTTATCTGTCTGATACATGAGTTTTTCTTAAGATGTTTCTAAAGTTTGCAACTTTTAGAATATTGTAAGAATTCAAAGTAATTTAAAAAATAAAATCAACAAAAATAAAATTGATGAAATAATAACTGTTTATAATAAGATTTCATGTAATATTGTAATGTTCTGTGTGTATCTTTAAGATAAATGCCTTAATTGTACATGTAATGAATTAATTAAACCCTCTACAGGTATAGAGTAGTTTCTGTTTGGTTGCACTAGCTCTGAGGAAACCCAGAGTGCGGAGTGAAATGTAAGCACAGAGATGATGCTAGTGCACTCTTTGATTGTCTTGGTGTTCTGGATGTGAATAAACTGCATTTGCTTGAAGTAGCGATTTGGACATTTTATTTTCTACTGGGTGAGTGGTGTGTGCTCCTACTCTGTTTCATACATTTATCTATTGGGTTAGCACCACTGACCTTGTGCCACACTTCCTTCATAGTAGGTATATAGTTATATTGTCGAAACGATTGCAAATAACTATATGGAACTCAGATGGTTAACCTTGAGATGCAGTTTGACCTCCTCAGGCTTCTTTGCAAAACTGTCTGCAGGAAGCCAGTTTGGGACACAGTGTTCTATTTGCAAACCTGCTTAGGGAATAAACTGACAATAACTCTGATACAGTTTGCGAGAAACAGGATGTATTTTACAAACAAAGGATGCAGAAATGTATTGCCGGGCAAAGCCTTCTTATGAAAAAGCAGCAATATTTTGTTAGAGAGAGAAGAGAGAGAGAGAGAGAGAGAGAGAGTGAGACTGAAATGTAGAATTAGTGATACCCTCAGAGGAAGGAATTTGTTCTGTTTGAACTGCCTTTGTTAGAAAGCTATTCTGCACAATTTGTATTTTTTTTTATGTTTATTCTATTTTTATTGAGAATAATAAAACACTACTTTCAAATTTTTATAGCTGCTCCTGGTTTTCTTATGCTTCCTGACCTATGCCTTGATGACAAGAGTTACCACAGGAAACAAGGCAATTTAAATGGGAGTTAATCCCTTTTGTCATGCAAGAAACTGTGACACTGTTTCACTCTGACTGGCTCCACTGTATATGAGCTGTGTTTTGGGGAATAACATGAATAATCTCTCCTGTCTTGGTTGACTAGCCTACTTGTATCTATGACAGTTAAGTATTTTACAAAAAGGATTTTAAGGCTTTGGAGATTTCTACTGTATGTCCTCATCAGAGCTTAAACCATTGCTACAATTTAATTTGGGTCTATGACTGAATTAAAGCAGAAGTGCAACAACAAATATTTTTCCAGAAAACAGTTTTATTTACAATTACAACAAATATGCTATATGGTTGGGGTTAATTGTTTATAGAATTCAATGGCTATCTAAACACTGTTATAGGACAGTTCAAAAGTCATGGAAAGTTGTTGTAGTATCAAAACAATACCACAACAACTTTTTGTGACTTTTGAACCTCCCACATTTTGCTTTAGCATTACAGAGATCCTTCTGAGGTGCAAAAGTAACAATAATGGCACCTCCCACCACCCATTCATCTCCATTAATGCCCAGATATTTTTTTGTTTTTTTAAGTAGCATAAGCATGTCTCAGCAGAGCAGGCTGTAGTTCATGTGTGTATGGGACCGCCGAGGGAAGCCGCACTGCAGCTCTCTGAAGAAAAAGCAACATGTCATTTGGGGGTAAGAAACCATCTTACAAAATATATTTCACTGCTTGCTAGTAGCAGACGACTGAGTGAATGAGTTTGAGGAGAGAGACTTTTTTGTGGTCTCCCCTTCCCCTTCCTCTGTGAACACTGAGCAAAAGTATTTATTTAAGATGTTTGCCTTTTCCTGGTGTCCCTCTGTACATACCCACTGTCCCTTTTTAACCTTACAACCCCTCCCTTTGTCTTCCTCTTTTTACTTACATAACTAAAAAAATGTCTTGTCCCCTTTTGAAACCACCTGGGCTAGTCTACCTTCCTTTTGTGCCTTTGCACTCCTTACTGCTTTCCCTGCTTCTCTCAGTTTTCCCTGATACACCTCGCTATTCTCGTCCCACTCTGCATTTCTTGGTACTTTCTGAATGCATCTGAATGCATCACTTTTAGCCTTTACCTTTTCTGCCACCTGTTTCATGAACCATAGCAGTTTAAACATGCAATTCAGTACAATGAGAATATAAGCAGCAGAGAAAATGGATGCACAGTAGCAAACTTGTTTGAAATGGTAACCATAGGATGCAAGTCTTTAGTACATGCTGTTCTATGGGGTGTCTAAGGTGAGCTGCATTCAGGACCTAAGTATCATCAGACATGGGGGGATGCCATAGTCTTAGACAGGGGTAGGATCTCTCATTGTATAGTGGGAGGATAAGAATGG
This sequence comes from Neoceratodus forsteri, assembly GCA_016271365.2. NCBI lineage: Eukaryota > Metazoa > Chordata > Ceratodontiformes > Ceratodontidae > Neoceratodus > Neoceratodus forsteri. Next base: position 483,996,673 of record CM057459.1, on the reverse strand, counting down.
TTCCCAGATGCTGTGTTATAAGGGCAGAGATTTCTTCACAATATGTGACATTTGGTCTAACATGGCATGATTTTCTTACTGTTGCCAACCACTAAGCAATGTAAGAAACCTCTTCAGATCTCCACCTCTGGAATATTGAGGCCAAAAGGCTCATACTCCACCTCTGCAGTATGAATCTCTTTGCCTCAGTGCTGGCCATGAGGATCCATTGTATCCATTTTTACAGAAGGTGGGTGGTAGGCAGAGGCAGACCTAGAATGTACATCTGAGGACATAGATGGAGAGGGTGACTCCCAGGATTCAGTTATAACATTCATGGATACTGGAACAAAAGACAAGGAGATTGGAGCAGCTTCAAATAATATGAAGGAGGTCAGCCCCTGGAACATGACACATTCAGTATATATCCTGGGAAATGAGACCAAGGGATTTCAGTTTGACAGGTATATGTACCATGAGTGTATGATCTTATTTTGAATAATGTGTTGAATAAGGTGACTCCGAGTATCCAGACAGGTTTTATGGATGAGCAGCCAGAGCTGAGACAATTGCTTAAGAGTGGGTACAATTGTAGGGCTAAACTTCCTGACAGCAGGCTGCAAGGACAAGAGGCAAACAGAGGGGTTTGCCATCTGCTCTGACTGGAGACTGATTACCACCAAAACAAGAGACCCATTACAGGGGATTGGAGAAAGCCTGAATGCATAGAAAAGCAGTATAGTATGCATAAAAGCAGAGCAAGCCCCAGCCACCTCTTCTCCAGCTTGTTCTAAGCTTCACCCTACTATATCAAGGTGGTTTGCCCTCCCATAGGAAATGACTGAACAATGCATCCATTTTAAAAGCACAGCCATGCAGATGGGCAAGGCAGCGTATCAATTTTGGGACCATAATCATTTTGCCTGCAGCTATTTTCTGTACTAGAGAAAGATGCAGCAGCTTCCAAAAATCACAGTCCTCTGAGTTTTTAGTAGATCAGTAAGATTTTCAGACATCATTTAAATGGGTCAGGACAGACCCAGATTCCCAAGCACTTAATACCCTTAGGTGACCATTTTATCCCAAAAGGTACAATAGATTCCTGGGTACATTGACTGTGTAGTGGCAAGATCTCTGTCTTGTAAGGGTAGGTTTTAAGGCCAGATATGTTTGGGAAGGCACTGGGAGTCTTGAGTAGGGCGGGGAGGCTGGAGGGGGAATCCTGAAGAGGTACCAGGCAGTTATCAGCATTGAGCAGTCTACATGTGTCTAGCTAACCGACTTAAATGTCCTACAGCCTAGGATGCTGTCTTAGAGCTTTGGGCATGGGCTCTATGGAAAGGACAAAAAGCATAATAGAGAGGGAACAGCATTGGGGGTGTCTTGCTATAGGGTAAGTTGGTAGAGAGGACTGAGTTTGTTAAAACTTTGGCAGAGGGTTGTATGCACAGTCTTGAGTCTATCCCCCAAATTGGGGGCCAAAGCCCATCCTTTGTAGTATGGCATGAAGGTACCCCCACTCCACCAAGTCTAAAGCCTTTTTGAAGTCAATGGCCACAGCAGCAGCTGGAAAGGGTGTAGAGGAGCCTTGAGATAGCAGGGAGAGGAGCACCCTATAATGATTAGAGCTGAGATGCCCCTTCATGAATCCCACCTGAGAGGGATGAATGAGGTGGCAAAGAATTAGCTTCAACCTGGAAGCCAGTGCCTTCACAAGGATCTTAGCATCTGCATTGGTGAGCAAGATGGGCCTATAACTTTCAGGGAAAGCAGGGTCTTTCCCTTCTTTGGGAAGTATGGTGCTCACCACCTCTCACAGTGAGGGGTGAGAAGGGAGCAACTGTGAGATTCCTGAAAATTCCTGAATGACAGTCAGCAGGATGGGGAAACCATATCAGGGATTGACTGGTACAGAGCAATTGGAATGCCATTACTCCCAGGGGGCCTTGTGTGGCAAGAGGGCAGAAATAGTTGACTATATTGTTCTTCCATCAGGGAAGGTAAGAATATGTCAGTGAGAAAGGCATCTAGATTGTCCTGATTCAGGGAGCCATGGAGCAGTATAGTTCTTTGTAAAAGGTACACATCACCTGGTTAATCTGTTCTGGCTGAACCTGCAGGGAGTCTAACCTATCTTGAAGGCCATGGATGTATCTGTCTGTTTGCTGCATGCACAGTCTATAGGACAGTAACCTGCTCTCTTCTCACCACCATCCCAGTACATGTGTTTTAAGTGCTAGACCACCAACTCTGCCTTTCTCATTGCTTGGGTATTGAGCTGCATGTGAAGGGATCATATGTCCTTTATTAAGGAGGACCTTAAGTGGGAGGGTATAGTCTCCTTGACTAATCCCAAAATGCTATCCACTAGCTGTGGTGTACTCACTGATCTGTTTTGTATAGCCAAAGGACATCATTTTTTTTTTACTAATTTGACCAGATACATTCCACAAGACTCTGCTAAATGCCCAGATGACACTAGTGCTTCTTTGTCTATTCAGTAAGACTTTCCCTTAGTTTTGTTTTAGAGTGCTTACCCCTTTAAAATCCATAAACATGTTATTAAAATGAATCCCAGATAGTTGATGGGTATTGATAAGTTGAATCATCAGCTTGTGATGGTCACTGCAGATATTTTATGTTATCCTCTTGCAAAAATCTTTAATAGTTCTCTGTGTTTGGGTTAGTTTCCTTCATTATGGAAATGTGCAATAGTTGTTCCTTCACATAAATCTGGCGATCAATCTAAATCAATCTAGTATCATTATTCAATTTCTCTTTTAGCTCCCCTAGAAAAAGTCATGGAACAAATTGTTTTTGATCAATTTCTGGACTACCTTACCAAGTATGATGTTCTGATTCCAACTCAACATGGTTTCCTTCCAGGTTATAGTACAATGTTGGCCATGGTGAGAGTTACACAGGCGGTCCATGAGGCTCTTGATAAGGGACTCTATTCTATGGCCGTCTTTGTGGATCTCACCAAGGCCTTCAGTCTGGTTTATCATCAGTTCCTCCTTAGGGCTTCGGGAGACCTGGGGTTTTCTGATGACATGGTGGGCTCTTGTCAGAACTGTCTAAAAGTTTGTACTCAGGAAAATTAACATTTTCAATATTTTCTTTCTCCTGCTGCAGTTATAATGGGAGTTCTCCAGGGATCTATCCAGGGACCCCTTTTGTTTAGTATATCTTTTAATTCCATTCCTAAAGTTTGTAAGAAAACCAATATCCTTATATACACAGACAATGGGTTTACTGTCAATACCACATGACCATAAAAGCGTGGTTCATTATAGAGCCGATAGTTCAGTGCTTATAAAATACAATGCGTGTAACAAATGCTTCAGAGCATAAAAAGCGCTTGCATTCACCAGTCTATTTACGGTCAGTCTAATTGACTTACATCCATACTGACCTGTACTAAATTTCTCTGCAACTGCAATACACTAAACTAAATAGGTCCAGTTTTACTTACTTACCCTCCAGTAATAGTCAGGAGGCCAGCAATCAGGAGGGACCAAGAACTTACTGCTTACTCAACCAAGCTCCCTCTTACATCTCTGCATAGCATTTTCTGTTCCTTGATGGACTGACCATACAAAGCAGCAACCGGGAGTGGAACTAAGGGAGTAAGCTATGGTCATGGTTAAAGTGCTTTGCTTCGGCAGCAATCAAGTGGGGAATCAGAGTACTCATGGGGTTTAGCTGGTTCTTTTTTTTTATTCAGTGTACTTTATCTTTTCCACAGAAAAAGAAAACACAATAGTAAATATACAATATGTAACAACTCAGTGATGTACGTGCCATGTAAACCAACAATTACCTAAACCCACCAAACTAGTGCCCCCTTCCCCATCCCAATACCATCCCCTCCCCCCAGTTTCTTTTACCCACAGAGAGCCTTAGGACACCAGGAAGCTAAATTGAGAGGAATTACCAATACTGGGCTATCCCAAAGAATAACGAGGCTATTTACAGTGAATGAGAAAAGAAAAAAATATATATAACTCTACAATCTGCTCAATGGTTCAGAGGGTTACACAGTGAGATGGTCCATCTCAGGTTAGAGGCCAGTTAAAAAAAATAATATAAAAAGGGCTAAAAAGACTCCAGTAGACTCCTCTCAGGAGTTAGAGGAGAGTGAGAGCAGAATTTGGAGTTTGTCCCACTTTTTATGATACACCGAGAGCCTGCCCCTTAGACTAGCTATTGTTTTTTAAAGATGAAGATTAGCCATTCAAGATATGAAATGGTTGATTGGTTCTTCCAATGATGAAGCACTACACACTTTACTGAAAGGGATATGAGAAACATAAAGTATTTCCACTCCTTAACCCTTATCTGCGAGTAGTCCCCCACTAGACAGATTTCTGGTGTGAATAGTTCTTCCAACCCCAGAAGGGGATCCATTTTGGACTAAATGTTCCTCCAGACAGAAACAATTTTGGTACATTCCTACAAAATGTGAAGCAGCGTGCCAGCTTCCTGACCACACCTAAAACATAAGGAAGAGGACACTTTGCCCATAGCTGCCAATTTAGAGGGTGTAAAATAAATATTATGTAAGATGGAAAACTGTGTGAGGTGGAGCTTGTCATTGGAGGTACAGGTATAAAGATCCTGCCAAATCTGCTCCCAGTGGAAAGCCTTATCAGGAGAAGAGGAAGACCAATAAGGGGACTATCCTGTCACTTCAGGAAAAAGTTTGGGGAACGCAGCAGATACAAATTTGGACATTGAATGAGGCTGCCAGGCTACAGCCTGGAGTATGAGGAGTAAATTACCATGGTCTGTAGACCAGGGGCCAGAACCACACCAGCTAATTAGTAGATGTTGAATCTGATATATACCAAATGTGCAAATTGCTGGGAGTTGTAATTTAATCAAAAGCTCTGCGGTTTATATGGTATTTACAGGACATGAGCGCCAGCAGGTATCACTCCCATAGGTTTCTTCCCGGCTGGAGAGGTGCTGTTCGTTCATCCAGGGAATAATACAGTTCTTTCATTGCCCACTTGTTTAGGCTCTGCTTCTCAAGTTATTGTAAGCCAGTCCCTCTAACTGTATTCATACAGACATATGTAACAGGTCTGTAATATTATTGTTATGTATCTGACAGCTTTATTCCATGTAATGCTTGTTAAAGTCAAATCAATAAAAAACTTATTAACCAGAAAAAAAAGCTCTGCGGTAGTACTAGTCAGCCCTTGGTTATCCAAATACCAGACTCAGACCATTCTACCAGAAGCATTTCTCCAAGAGTCACCATACGCCCCCCTCCACTTTCAGATTTGGATTGTGGCACAATGGCTGAGAGATATCTTTACAGTCATTGTACCAAAAACTATGACAAAATTGAGTGTGAACCTTCGAGAAATGGCAATTACCGAGGTCTGAAGAGACAACAGCAGTTTCTTGGGGGCAATAAAGAGAAGGCTATCCTGGGAGATAGCCAACCCAACAATAAGGTGACGCTCAATCTGGAGCCAAATGGGTAGGTAGTTTGATTCCACCAATGGGAAAGGAGCTTCAGCGCATCTGAAATATTTAGCCATGTGACTGGTCAAGTAGTAAAGGTAGCAATTGGGTAACTTGAGGCTGCCATATTGTTTCACTGCTCCAAAACATGTGTAAGAACACCTTGGGGACTTCTTTAACCAAAGGAAACCAGAAATGAGGCTATGAACTTTGTTGAACCACTTTAAAGAAAGGTAAAGGTTCAGCATATGCAAAGGGTAGAACAGCTGGGGAAGGACATTCATTTTGATAACACTGACTCTGCCTTGAAGGGAAAGAAAAAGGGGGAACCACCTATCTAGGTCTTGACAAATCACAGTGAAATGCTCATCTAAGTTAAGTTTATGCATTTGGACCACAGTGGGAGCTAAAGTAATACCAAGATGGGAAGCCCAAGCTAAATAAAATTCTACAATGTCTATTCTATGAATTCGAGAGGTCAATGGCATCACTACCATTTTTTCCAGGTTCAATTTATAGCTAGACACTTTTCCAACATCCTCAACTAATGCTATTGCTGCTGGGATGGAGATCACTGGGTAAGAGACATGGAGTAGTATGTCATCCACATAAGTGAAAGCCCAAGGTCGAATGGACCAATCTGGATACCTTTGAGAAGGGGGGAAAAATTAAGTTTCCGGAGCATGGGTTTAAGATATAAATTAAACAAAAGTGGAGATGGGGCACCCCTGTCTAGTGCCAGCACAAAGTGGAAAAGAAGAAGAGAAAACCCCATTACAATAGACTTTAGCACTGGGTTGCGAATATAGTACCTGTATCCACTGGATGAAGTCAGAGGGGAAGCCAAAAGTAGGTAAAACTTCACACAGAAAAGGCCAGCTAATCCTATCAAAGGCTATCTCCACATCCAGGGAAACTAGTGTCGTAGGTTGGGGGGGCCTTCCTAACAAATAACATCCAGGATATGGAGAAAATTTGAAAACGTTTCCTTAAATGATAGGAGGAAGACCGGCCTCTCATAAATCCTACTTGTTCCTGGCTAATAAGACCTTCCCATACATGTGCCACCCATGTAGCCAGTATTTTAGCAAATAGTTTAATATCATAATTCATGAGAGAAATTGATTGATAGTTACCCTGTCTTGGGACTTGTCTGGTTTGGATAACACTACAATCATCGCTTCCTACAGATTAGGATCTGAGAGGCCGAATTCACAAAAAAATGTGAACAGCTGGTGCAGTAAAGGAGTTAGTTCCTTCTCAAATATTTTATAAAAGTAGAGTTTAGCTGGTTCTAATCATGAGAGATAATTGTGAGAGGGGGAACAGTTACCAGCAGGAATGCAGCTGGAGTAATCGAGAGAGATTAAACTGCATTACAAGTGCAGGTGATGCTAAGGGAACTGAAATTGAAATGGAGAGTGTTTGGCATGTATTTTCCTATTTGAACAAAGTGCTGGGGATATAGAACAAGCTATTGGGAAGGAGGCTAACATAAAAGATACTCGAGTGATTTACTTCTTTAGGCAAAAAACATAAACAAATGACATATAGGCAACCAAATTGTTAGATTTCTTAAGCACCTTTCTGGCATACCCAAGCAGCCAGTAATAGCCAAGAGGGAGGCAATCTTTAAAAACAAAAAACAGACACCAAGAACTTACTGCTCGCTAAACCAACCACCAAGAACTCACTGTTTGCTAAATGGGTGACTCACAGCTTGCACTCGTGGCAAACATGTAAGGTGCTGAAATGCCACGGTCACTCAAATATGTAGCACTATTAAGTATGCGCATTAATTGCTCGCACTAATTTTCTTGCGCCATTATCATCGGTGTGACAACCCACCTCTCCCTCTGGGCTGAAACAGCTTTTAGAGAGGTGTGTGTCCTTGGGTATTCGCTGCCACCAGCCGGACTTTCCTTCCGGCACCTCTTTCAAGTGTACAAACTTGAATAATCACACGTGCAATTGCACAAGTTAAAGTCTGGTAGTGTGTCTCTTTCAGGTGGAGGATGCTACACAGAGTTTACCTTAGCCAGTGGACAACCAAATCTTACCTTAGAAAAATGACATCAGAGTCACAACTGTTGAGCAAATAAATAGCTTTACTTAACAGAAAGTGCAATGAGCATTTACAGGAAATGTATTTACAACACAAGAGAATAACACTTATACAGGAAAAGTAAACAAATGTTTTAAACAACAGATGGCAAAAGAAGAAGGCTATTACTGAAATATACTATCACTAAACTTACACTTCCCTGTCCTTACAAGAGACACTGGACCCTGTTCTAACTGCCAGCTCCCATGGACATACCAGGTAGGCTCCAAGCTTATGTTTCCCCTCACAGCTTCCAGGGCAAGAGAGCGAGTTCTCTGTCTTACAGAAGCTTATATAGTCTATGGAGACTAGGTCATTCCTATTCTCCCCTTAAATGCACCAACCAACTAACATTAATTGTCCCAATCAGAGTGAACACCTAATGGTGACCAATTATATTCCCTTTTCACCTTAAGTTTATATTTGAATGATCCAATCCATTCAAACTGCCCTGTGTCCGTGTCTGCAAGGTCTGTGTGTGTCTGGAGATGTCCACTCGAGATTTATGACCCAGCTCTTATCTAGCAGCTAGGAATTCCACAAGCTGGTTGCTGCTGGAGGATTTCAGCCTCAGTGTATTTTTTCCACACTGCTAAAAAAATAAGGTATCTACAGAGTCCAAACCATTAACTCTTTCCTTCCCATTTCTGTCACATCTCCCCCAGATAATGAAGGCGTGTCCCTTGGGCTACCCCAAGTGACACAGCCGTTCATGCAATTACTGGGAGTGCCCAAAAGTATCCAGCCAGGCCATTAGCCCTGCCTAGATAGCCCATCTGCATTTGCATTTTGTTTGCCACTGTGATGCTGTATGGTCATGTTGTATGCCTGCAGTACCAAACTCCAACGTAGTAATTTACCATTTTGTCCACTGGACCTATGAAGCCAAATCAGGGGATTATGATCTGTGACCACAGTAAATTCTCTCCCATATAGGTAAGGCTGCAGCTTCTGAAGCGCCCACACTATTCCCAAGCATTCCTTCTCAATTGTGGCGTATGCCTCCTCTCTGGGCAAAAGCCTTCAGCTGAGGTACACAACTGGGTGCTCCTCCCCCTGCTGAGTAACTTGGCTCAGCACAGCCCCCAGCCCATGATCTGAGGCATCCACATGGACCATAAACTTTAAACTATAATTGGGGCTAGCCAATACAGCTGGGCTGCTTAAGGCCTTCTTTAGCTCCTGAAAAGCAACCTCACAGCCTTCTGACCACTTCACTGCATCTGGCTTTCCCTTCTTGGTTAGGTCTGTCAGGGGCTTAGCCAGATCACTATAGCGGGAACAAACCTCGGTAGTACCCTGCAGTCCCTAGAAATGCCCTGACCTGTTTCTTTGTGGTAGGAGTAGCCAGGCCAGGATGGCATCAACCTTGGCAGGCTCCGGGCGGATGTGTCCACTACCCACCCGTGCCCAAGGTAGGATACTTGCCATACCTATCTGGACTTCTGCCTTGACTGTCAGACCTGCCTTCTTTAACCTGTGGAACACATCCCGCACATTCTTGATGTGCTCATCCCAGGTCTGGCTATATATGGCTATATCATCCATATAAGCCAATGCAAACTCACCTACCCCAGACAGAATTCGATCTACAAGCCGTTCAAGGTTGCAGGTGCATTCTTCATTCTGAATGGCATTACCTTAAATTCATATAAACCAAATGGAGTAACAAGCGCTGATCTTTCCTGGCCATGAGGTCAGAGGTACCTGCCAATAGCCCTTTGTTAGGTCTGTTGTGGTCAAATACTTGGCTCCCCAGTGGCTCCAGGGTCTCATCTGTTCTGGGCATGGGATAAGCATCAGACTCCATTACAGCTGTTAAGCTTCCGGTGTCCACGCAGAATCGTGTGGTGCCATCCCTTTGGGGATCAGTACCACGGGTGATGCCCAGGGGCTACTAGATTCCTGGATTACCCCAGTTCCAGCATCTCTTTGAGCTCCTCTTTCACAGTCTGCTTAACATGCTCAGGTACCCTGTAGGGGACTGTTTCAGAGATCCTGGGTCCCTGTATCCACATGGTGCTCTGCCATCGTAGTGTACCCTGGTTCCCTGTGAACATGTCTTCAAATTCTCTCAGCACACCCTAATTTCTTGCACCTGGGCTGGTGTCAGCTGTTCGCGAGGGTAAGGCTGTCCACAGAGGATGCACCCTGGCCTCCCAAGTAGGTCCACCAGTGGATCTACCTCAGTTTCCTCCTCTGGAGCACTGCAGCTGAGGACCATTTCCTCTCTGTCATGGTAGGGCTTCAGCACGTTAACATGATACACCTTTCGTTTGCATCTCTGTCTGGGAGCTCTATCATGTAATTGACGTCACTAACCTTTTGGACAATGGAGAATGGCCCCTCCCATGCTGCCTGTAACTTATTCTGTCGGACAGGGATGAGTGCCATCACTCGCTGTCCCACCACATATTCTCTGGCTCGGGCCCCACGGTCATACCAGACTTTCTGCCGCTGTTGTGCAGTGGCCAGGTGCTCCTGAGCAAACCCCATGAGCTCCCTAAGGTGGGTCCTGAAGTTCAGGACATACTCCACAACAGACCCCCCTTGGGAGGCACGGTCACCCTCCCATTCGTCCCGAATCAAATCTAGTGGCCCCCGCACCCTATGACCAAACAGGAGCTCGAAAGGTGAGAACCCTGTGGACTCCTGTGGGACTTCCCTGTATGCAAATAGGAGATGAGGCAAATATTTGTCCCAGTCTCTCTTATGTTGGTCAGCAAAAGTCCTTAGCATGGTCTTAAGGGTTGAATTAAACCGCTCCACTGGACCATTAGCTTGGGGATGGTATGGGGAGGTTTTGAGCTGCTTTACCCACACTTCTCCCACAAACTACTCATTAATCCTGACATAAAATTGGCACCGGTCTGACAGTATCTCCTGGGAAAGCCCACCTGGCTAAATATTTCCAACAGTGCATCTGCCACTGGTCCTGCCTCAGAGGATGTTAGGGCCACTGCCTCTGGGTATCTAGTGGCATAGTCTACAACTACCAGGATATACCGCTTGCCAGTGCGACTTGGGGTGCTCAATGGCCCCACTATGTCCCTGCTACCCTCTTGAAGGGTTCATCAATAATGGGCAGGGGCACCAAAGCTGCCTTGGCCTTGTCCCCATTTTCCTACCGCTGGCACTGTGGACAAGTCCGGCAATAATTTGCCACATCCTTGCCAATACCAGGCCAGAAGAAATTGTTGGTGAGGTGCTTTTCGTGCGCCTCACTCCCAAGTCCCTGAAAAGGGATATCATGTGCAAGGGCCAAAAGCTGCTGATGGTGAACCTTAGGGACTACCAGCTGCTGGAGTACCTCACCAGCTAGCCCTTCCTCTGTTGTACATTCTCTGTACAACAGCCCATTGTCCCAGTAAATGGACTCTTTACCCCTGAGAATGCTCAGCCCTATGAGCTATTTCCTCAGTTTTCCAGGGTAGGGTCAGTTCGGCTGTGCAGCACTCAGCTGCCCTCGTCTGACACTTCCCAGTGCCCTTCTGAAGGAAGTCCTGTGGGTTCCTCTGTTGTGACTGGGGTTCTGGACTGCAGCTTCTAGCCAGCCCCTCCCTGTGCTGGACACTTCCTCAGCTGCTGAGGTGTGGCTGGACCACCCAGAGTCAACCCTCTTCCCCCTCAGAAGCTTGCCCTTGTGCCTGACTAGAGTTACAACACACACCAGTTTTTACTGGGGTCCAAATCCTTCCCCACAATCATGCCTTACAGGTGGGTCCTCTACAACTCCCACCTCCTTTTCTACATGGCCCCTTCCCAGCTCAGGAAGACTCTAGCCATTGGTAATGGGACTGGTGGCCCTGTGAATGCCCGAACCTTGAGTATTTCCCAGGCACGATCTGCTCTGCCCGAATGAGATCTTGCCTTACCAGGAGATGTTAGCACCTGTGTCCCATAGTTCCTGTGTTACTATTCCATTAACTGTAATGGGACGCAGATTCTCATCAGAGGAGAGTGGTTCTTCAGACTGGACACACCTACAAACACACCAGTGCCCTTTTGATCACCCCGCCCCAATATCTCTGCCTTAACCAGTTTCTGAGGGCAGTTATATCTCAGTGTCCCACTTGATTGCAAATATGACATTTCTTGGGACCTATTTCTTGAGTCCCTTAGAACCAGAGGCTCTACTTTGGGCTCAGGTGCAGGCTGGTTTCCTTTGGGCTGCCCCCCTTGGGATCCCTTATGCCCATGTGCTGCCCCATGCCATAAGACTTACGTTGTGTGTGTGGCTGGCTAGACAGATACTTAGTCAGCTTCCTGCCACCTCTGTGGAAGAGGCGATGCCTGTCTATGAGCCATACACGTATGTCCTCAGGTACAATTTTAAGGAATTGTTCTCTCACCAATACATCTTTAATCAGTTCCACAGTAGTTGCTTTAGCCCCTCCATCCACCTATCAAGGTAAGTATACAGTTTAACCTGCAGTTCTGCATAACTGTCTTCTGGGCTTTCTTTAACTCCTAAATTTTCTTCTATAAGCCTCAGGAGTTAATTCAAAACGTTTCAACAACACTGTTTTTACTTTATCATAATCAGCATAGTCTTCATTACTCATTTTAGCAAATGCATTCAGCGCTCTTCCGTCAGCAAAGGGTGTGAGATAAGTTGACCAGGAAGCCTTATTTAATTGTAATTGGATGCATAATCTCTCAAATGACCTTAAAAATAAATCAAGGTCATCTCCCTCTTTAAACTGAGGGAACAATTTAGAATTCATTTTGGCTTCATGAGGTAAACTCACTCCACCATTACTCACGGTTTGCTGACTGCGGAGGGTCATCATCTCCTTCTCGTGCTGTTGTCTCTGGAGTTCATGCTGTCATTCTTTCTCTCTGTCTTCACGTTCTTTCTCTTTGTCTTGGCGTTCTTTCTCTCTGTCTGCCAGTCTCTTTTCTTCAAGTTCTGTCTCTGCTTCCTGTCTTCTTGCTTCTGCTTCCAACCTTCTTGCTTCTGCTTCAGCATCCAGTCTTTTCACCTCCAATGCCTTGTCTTGCAGCAATAGCTGCAGTCTCAGTGCCTCAAGCTGGTTTGGGGGGTCTGCTGCCTCAGTTCCTGACTCACCCCCAGCGACAGTCTGCTTCAGATCATGTGCCAAGAGAGTAGCTATGAGGTCTGCCTTTTCTTCTGCTTAGACTTTCAGGCTGAACCTTTTCCTGGCACCTTTCAAAAAGCTGTGTTACAGTAAGTGAGTCATACTCCGTGGAGCTCATTCTCTACTGCTACACTTTACTGTGCTATCTAGAAACAAATAAAACTGTTGTACAAATGTATCCTCTTGTATATCCTGTTTTGCAATGCTAAGGTAACTGTTCCACTGGCAAACTCTGTATCTCAGTGTGCTAAGCAGTCATCATCACCCCACCACCAACCAATATGTGACAACCCACCTCTCCCTCTAGCATGGGCTGAAACAGCTTTTAGAGAGGTGTGTGTCATGAATTGATGGCACCACCAGCGGACTTTCCTTCCGCACCTCTTTCAAGTGTACAAACTTGAATAATCACACGCGGCACTGCACAAGTTAAAGTCTGGTGTGTCTCTTTCAGGTGATGGATGTTACACAGAGTTTACCTTAGCAGTGGACAACCAAATCTTACCTTAGAAAAATGACATCAGAGTCACAACTGTTGAGCAAATAAATAGCTTTTACTTAACAGAAAGTGCAATGAGCATTTACAGGAAATGTATTTACAACACAAGAGAATAACACTTATACAGGAAAAGTAAACAAATGTTTTTAAACAACAGATGGCAAAAAGAAGAAGGCTATTACTGAAATATACTATCACTAAACTTACCCTTCCCTGTCCTTACAAGAGACACTGGACCCTGTTCTAACTGCCAGCTCCCATGGACATACCAGGTAGGCTCCAAGCTTATGTTTCCCCTCACAGCTTCCAGGGCAAGAGAGCAAGTTCTCTGTCTTACAGAAGCTTATATAGTCTATGGAGACTAGGTCATTCCTATTCTCCCCTTAAATGCACCAACCAATTAACATGTATGCATTTAATTGTCCCAATCAGAGTGAACACCTAATGGTGACCAATTATATTCCCTTTTCACCTTAAGTTTATATTTGAATGATCCAATCCATTCAAACTGCCCTGTGTCCATGTCTGCAAGGTCTGTGTGTGTCTGGAGATGTCCACTCGAGATTTATGACCCAGCTTTTATCTAGCAGCTAGGAATTCCACAAGCTGGTTGCTGCTGGAGGATTTCAGCCTCAGTGTATTTTTTTCCACACTGCTAAAAAAATAAGGTATCTACAGAATCCAAACCATTAACTCTTTCCTTCCCATTTCTGTCACAATCGGATACCCAGATAATGCGGTGATCCTCATGAGTGGGTTTAATCTGGTGGATCTGAAGGAGATACTTCAAAATTATTTTTTATATGTCCAACATTGTTTTTCATCACAGAAATTGATACTAAATGCTTCTTAAACTAAGGTTTTCCATAATGCTAGAAGAAAGTTGCCATCATCTAATATTACAGAGTTAAGGACTATCCAGAGTATGGTTATAGGACAAGTCTCTGATTTCAAATACTACAGGCCACACCCTGGAAGCATACTCTCCTATGACTTGTATATTTCCATTCTGGTAAAAAAGTGAATCAGAGATTGGGTGTTCTTTTTAAATTGTACTCTTTTTTGCTTACCTCCACTAGGTTAATGCTTTCTCAAAGTTTTTTTTTGCTTTCTATCCTTGACTATGGTATTTTATTTTATTCTTCCACCAGGTAGGGTCTGTTGTCTAGGGCAGGGTCCTGTACAATAAAAAAAACAGGTTTGTTACTCAACTTCCCAGCTGAACATATCATGTTATTCTCTTTGGCACTCTTAATTTGCTTACATTAGACCAGAAGGCTAAAGTTCATATTGGAACTTTGGCCAGAAAAAGTTATTTTTAGAACACTACCTGAGCTATTTCATTGTTTTTTTTTCCAAGAACAGTCTTCTCTGTCATGCACTCACTCAGCTGTACATGATTATTTTTATACCCTGTTGATAAGAACAAGTTTAGGTTAAAGATCACTGCTATACTAGTTGCCATATTTTTATAACTCCTTGCTCAAGATGTTAATTTCTGTTACCTCAAGTATTTCCAGTTTCAAATATTTAATGAAGTATTACCAATTTTTAAGGGAGGAAATGCTTCAGACCTGGTGAATTATTGCCCAATGGCACTTTTATCTCTGTTGTCTAAATGTTTGGAACATCATGCACATTCACAATTGTTTAAATACTTGGACAAATATACTGGGTGGACACCTTCTCAGTCTGGGTTCTGAAGGGGCACTCAACTACAACTGCTTTGTTGGAATTTAATGATTTGGTGTTCTCCTCCTTGGACTCCAGAATGGAAACAACAGTCATTTTTATAGATTTGTCCAAGGCCTTTGACCTGGTAGGCCACTCTCTGCTACAGGATAGAATAACAGTCTTAGGAATAAGATATAGTCCCTGGGACTGGATAATCACTCTCAGAGGGTGTCAATCTCCCAGGCTCTGTTACTGAGGAAAGATATAGTCTGAGCATTACCCCACAGCTCTATCCTGGGGCCCCTCTTGTTTCTGCTTTTCAATAATGAGCTTCCTCAGGTAGGCCGGTTTTCCTTGGTGAGACTGCACACAGAGACATGGCTCTGATTGCTATGGGTGGGGACATGTTAGATCTCAATGAAAAATTACAGGCAGGTTTTTTCAGTTTGCAGGAGTGGTTCACCAGTTCGAGATTTATAATGAATGTTAAAGAAAATTGGCTCATTTTAGATCAACAAATGAACCCCAGTTGCACATTTTGACAAATTGCGCTGGGCAGACTGCTTAGGTTAGCAAATTCAGATATTTGGGTGTGGTTTTTGATTCTGAGTTATCTTTCACAGGACATAATACTTCACTTGTTAGTAATGTTAATAAGAAAGTAGGGGCAATAAGACATACTACTAGGTGTCTTAAAAGATCTACCAGGAAAACAATTGTTGAGAAATTTGTTTTATCCTCTCTGGAATATGGTAATTTGATATATCATACTACAACAAAAGGGTTGTTAGATAAGTTAAACAAGTTACATTTAAAACTGGCCTACAATGTTTTGGGTGGTAGTTTTACTGCTCACCACTGTGTAATGTTAAAATAGTCGAATTGGCAGTCCCTGGGTGCAATATGTGCTAAAATCTGGCTGAAACTACCACAAAATAATAAGTTATTTCAACCCAGTCATTACATTACTCATACTGTATTTTGTAAGAAAAAAAAAAAAAGAAGAGCAAGTCTGTGATCTCTACAGATCTGTGCACATTAACAAAATTATCTTTGCCAGGTGTAATAGAAAATTTGATGCTGGCCCAGTGGCACTGAGGGTTGAGTGGCTGGATGCCACACCTCGCATCATGCCAGTGAACTGGGCTCGGGTTGCCAAGGGTTGGCTGGGGAGGAGAGGACAGAACATCTGGAGGACTGATCTCCTCTCCTGGAGAGGGTGATTTGTGGCTCCTCAGCATCAGTGACTCCCAGCGGATGCTGGGGTGCTACTGCCAGGGTTCATGTCGGGAAGGGGTGGAGGTGATGGTGGACATTCATGGGATGGGTGGGGGGTGCACTTTTCTCAGGCTAGATGTCTTTGCATGCCCTTATCCCCAGGAGGCTACATTCATGAACAAAGGAAATACATCAGCACCTGGGAGGATGACGACGAGCCTGCAGCAGTGCCCATGCCTACCACTGGATCCTGCCCACCCAGGTCCCTGTTTTCCTCCAGCCAGCACTAAACCAGAAGGATTGGATTCAAGGAGTGCCAAACAGAAGTGGATGGCAGCCCCACCTCAGAGGGTACAAGCTGGGGGTCATATGATGACCGGAGTGGTAGGCTGGAGTTTGGGGGGGGGGCTAGGGCTTGGAGGACTCAGGCCAGGCGGAAGAACAGCTGATAAGGGCTACATCTGAGGTAGTTCCCAAGGGCTGGCAACCAGAGGGAAAAATAAATTTAAAAAAAAGTAAATTTGGTGGAAAGAAGTTAAATTTTCAGGCTGCCTTATACTGGAACAAATTATCTTATTTTGCTCATACTTTCCTATCAGTATCTACTTTTGTCTATGAACTGGAAAGCTGATTCTCTAATGTTTGCAATTGTTATTTGTAATTTATGTTTTGTATTGTTTTTATATAATTGGAATGTTCAATACATATGGCTGTCTTGTTAACAGGAATATTTTTCCCTAATGACATGCTACCTGTATAAAAATAAAGCTTTATCTATCTATCTGTCTATCTATCTATCTATCTATCTATCTATCTATCTATCTATCTATCTATCTATCTTTATTGGGTATTGAGAGTTGTCATTGCATATTACTCTTAATGCTGCATGTTTATTAGCTGATTTGATAATTGTATTTTGTATTGTTTGTTCTATATTGTATTTTGTATTTCATTCCATTGTATGATGTTTATTTGCATTAAATTCCTTATGCTTTTCTGTTTCTGTATCTGTTCTCCCATGAAAACAGGATTTATTCTCATGGATTCACCAGATTTAAATAAATAAACCAAACCAAACCAACATTTTCCTATGTTGTGGGTTCTGTTTCAGGTGTTTTTTGTTCTCCTCACTTTTCTTGTGGCGTTCAGCTGCATGTTCCTTGATATGGCCTCGTATAAAAGCCTTTAACGCCTCCCATAGGATAGCTCTGGTGGTGCCCCCAGTACCATTCCCTTACAAAAATAAAAGTGTGCCGTGTATATGCAGAATGCATGCTACATGCTTAATTGTGCAATATTTTGCAGCGTTCACACGCACAAAGTGACTCTAAGTGAAACAGGTCTAAAAAGAAAATAAGGTTTGCATGCTGCAAGCTTGACATGTGTGCAGCAGGTAAGCTGGTGCAAACATCTTCAAAAAAATCACATCAGGTTTGCATGTTGCACGCTTGACATGAGTGCAGCAGTTAAGCTGGTGTGAACATCATTTAAATACCACATCAGGTTCACATACTGCATGCTTGCCATGTGTGCAGCAACTACGCTGGTGCAAATCTCATCTAAAAAACACATTAGTTTCTAATTTTCATACTACTGCTAACAATTAGAGCCATTAAAATACACGTTTCATTGATTTCCCATTAAAAATAGGTAAACTCATTAATTATGATCCTTTTGCAACTTGTTTAATCTCTTTTGATCTGTGTCATTACATTGTCATTAATTTGTAAAGTATTGTTTGTTTACTGCATTATGTGCCTATGATATTAAGTCAACATCCCCTATTTCAGATGTGCGAAGAGAGGTCTCTGTGTTGTGAAGCCTGACCTTTTTTAGGGCCATGCAAATCCCCTTATGCATATTTAGTGCCACAAAAAAACTTTCTTTCTAAAGTACCTTTAAAACTCTATTGTTGGTAGTTGCCCATCTTAATGTTCACATAAGTAGTTTCACCATCTACCAAAAAAGAGAGAAAACATGTTTTTCAATAGTCAATACTGCTACCAACATTTCACCTTAATGCTAATTAATTTGGGGCAATGTGTGTACCTTTTAAGTTTTGTTCTAAAATATAACAGTCATTTGCAAGGAGCTGCAGCGCCATTCTAAATTCTAGAAACTGTCTGGACCCCTGCAGAGTGAAGACATATTCCTTTTATACTTCAAATGTTCAGTGTTCTAAACTTTTAAGAAATATTTCAGGCAGCTACTTAAACTTTACTAAATGTTTGTTGTGCTTGATAGCCATGTGCTTGTGCCTTTCTTGATAGCGTGACTACTCCTTTGTGCTGCCCTGTTATCACAAAATGCCTCCTTTTAATTTACTTGTACCAGTTTTTTATTTTAAACTTCTCTGTGTGTGTTTCAAAGTCTGTATTCACGTTTAGGTCTGCCAGTGAAACGCTGCACAGCCTTGTGTCTCCATTTTGAGAAAGTGCTGCTATGTGTGTAATCAGGCAAGCCCTGCCCTTCTTCTTGGGTCTGACCACAGAGTCATGTGATCTAAACATGACAGCACCACGCTGGGCATGGAACAATGTTGTTAAGCAGAACTTCAGCCAGTAAACAAATTTATTAGTAACTGGGTGGGCTTATGCTCAAATCTGATGCACTGCTCTGGGGTATAGATAGATGAATCTCATACATTTAAATTATTCCTAATTTGTATATCACTTTTCAATCACAACAAATACGTTTGACCTTTTAGAGACATTCCCGACATTCTATAGCATGCTAGCTTGCACCTGGCCTCTACTGGTTGTTGGCTCCCCCCTGCTGAAATCTGAAATAGCACCTCTGTCATAAAGTCTAAATTTACAGGACATCCTCTGTGTAAGCAGCATGTTTTCCATGAAGAATGGATAAGGAACAGAACAATTTTCAGGGGTAAAATGAGGGCTGTCCCTTGCATTCAGGGACAGGTGAGTGGTACGGTATGCACATACTATTGGAGCCCCATTGTAGTCAGGCTTATCCCCCCCCACAGTGAAGCTGACCTCTGCATTTCCGTGCTCAGGCACATTATGATATAGTACAAGGGAGACTGCAAGGGTATGCACCATTGACATGAATGGATTTTTGTTTTATTAATATTTTATACATTATTGATGGAGAGTTGGAGATTAATGAAAGCTGCCGCTCAACTAACTAGGGCCTTGTTAGTAGAACAGTGGCCTTCATTATTCTCCAACTCACCATCATAATGTATAAAATAGTAATAGAAAATAACTCCATTCATTTCAAGGGGGTGAGCCCCAGTACTCTGACCCTTGGACATCATCTCTTAAAGACTCCTGCCTCTGGCTTCCTAGTACTCAGGTAAGAGACTCTTGACTTATATCTACACTTGGTGGGTTGTCTGAAGCAGAATGGTCACACCTGCTACAGAGCTGGCCACTTGGGTGGGGTGTCAAGTTATTGCTACTTTTGAGTTTGTCTCTTTAAATCTGATTGCATGGAAGCATTCAAAACTATGGAGAGAAAATAGTAGCAGTACAGACCAGACAGTAGTAATTAAGTAGTTTTGTGGGTAAGTGTGTTTATTGGGGGTGTGAAGAACCACATGTGTTTCCATTGGTATGTGTGCTACAGTTCACCTGTGCGGCTGAGTTGAGGGGGGCCAAGAAAAATAAAAAGTATAACAATGGCTATAAGCATGCTGCATGCATGCATGCATGCAGATGTATGCAGATTTGCATTGAAGTACAAGCAAGCCATATGTGTGCGGGCAGCATAGCTTAGTGGTTAAAGGCACTGAACTGTAAACCATGAGACCTGAAGACCTGGGTTGGATTCTAATCAACCCCCACTTATGTATGGTATAATCCTGAGTAAGTCAATTAACTTTTATGTGTGAAGTTATCAGTGACCACTTGCTTTTTGCATGCAAGCATGCTTTCCACACTTGCTTGCTGCACACATGCCACATGCATGCAATCAGTTTCAGTTTAACATTTAAATCATGTTTGCAGCATGCATATCACATGGGTAGTTTTATGTGTGCAGCATGAAAATATTTCATATAATTATTTCTGTAAGGGTTTAGCTCAATGTAGGCATCTGCTTCCTTTTGGAGCCAGGGGGCAAATTCTTTGTCCTGGAGCAGAAGGGGATCTGTCTGCCAGGAAGCAGACTGGGGGGGCAGCACCAGTTGACAGATATTTCCAGTACGGCATGATCAGACATATACTGGGAAGTTAGGTGGGAGCTCTGTACCATATGTAAGGCTGAGAGGGAGGTCAGCCAGACGTTACTATGACTGGAGGTTGAGTGTTAGGCTAAAAAACAGGAGTAGTTCAGAAATTGCTTGTGTTGCTGACACCATATATTGACTAGAGAGAACACTACCATCATATACTAAACCACTGCTAAGGCTATGACATGAAGCTCTTGATTTCTTCAAGTTCCTGTTCATGCAGACCTCCTGGGTCAGACTTGTTTACTTGGTAGGGTTAGACAAAAGGTGGCCAAGGCCCATCTAGATTGTCTAGTCTCCCACTCTGAGTGGGTGTATTATTTGTTTCTTATTTGCAACAAAATGTTATCAAGCCCACCTTTAAAGCTAATAAAAGAAGTTTTGTGAACCAAGTCATAGGGTACTGAATTCCACACTCATGCTATATGTATTGTGAAAAAGATAATTATTTTCTTGTTGCCTTACTGTAAACAGTTGTTTGTCATGTGACCTTAGATGCACTGGCCTATTACTGAATCTTAGGCTACACTATTCCATAAGATCAGGATTTTTTATTGTATTGAACAATAACAAAAGGCCCCCTCTTCTCCTCCTCTCTTCCAGGCTAAATAGGCCAAGATATGTCACTCCCTCATTGTAGTCCATTTGTTCCATCCCAAGTATTGATTCTGTAATATGTCTCTGCATCCTCTCTATTAAAAATAATATCCCACTTCAGAAAGGGGCTCCAAAATGGAGAACTGTAGTCCAAGTGTGGGATTATGTATGTTTCATAAAGTTGGGTTATACAGGTCCACTTTTTATCTCTGGAGACAAATGTATGCTGTATAGCACATATTAAATTGTGTGTTCTCTTAGATACCTGGGTACAATGGCAAAACGATGACAGTTCATTTTTAACAAGTATCCCCAAATCCCTCTCTTTGTCAACCGAATGAAATAGTACATTGTTTAGATAATACAAATATTTAGGATTGTTTCTTCCCAAGTGTAGTACTGTGCATTTACCAGGATTAAAGGTCATGTTGTTTTGAGTGGCCCACTCCTGGACTGAAGTCCCCCAAAGAAAAGGGGATGTTGGGTGTCACTAGATTCATCAGGGTGTGGCAGAGGGCATTGAATAGATCTGGGTTGTCCTATTTTTGACCATAAACATTTGCTATTACCAGGGGTCCTTCAGGGGTACATAATTTGGCATTCAATCCACCTACCTGCTGCATCAGCTTGTGAGGTTTCCAGGGACCAATGCTGAGTCTCATGAAAGAGGATGGAGAAATTGACTTTAGATGTGGGTGCACAGTTATGCACTTTCAGTCCCATTCAGTCCCTTCACAGCTTTTGCTGCTTCATTTGGCTGATGCTTAGTTTCTTGTAATAAAGCTACCTTAGCCTTAAGTGCTTTAACTCCGATCAATATACCTCTAAACCGCAACAATTCCACAAAGTGTAAGTTATGGTAACCATCGGTGAGCAGTGAGGTGAGAGTATCGCTATGGAGTTGAGCAGGTATAACAACCTGTAACTGGAGCCTGCATATGGCCCCATTGGATCCCTGGGGTCCACCCCTTATAACTGGATGAGCATCAGCTGGATATGCCGGAAGTACCATTGTTCAAGACTGCCAGTGACCAACAACCTGCATAAAGTGAATCATGGAAATAGAATTTGATAGCTGTCTGTAACATACATTATGAAGTGGTAAGTAAACCTGTACACAGTAGTAAACACTTAGATACACGCTGGGCCTTAGAGATGGGGAATGTGAAACACTCCAAAGCCCTGGACTAGATAGTAGGGGGAACACTCTATGAAATAGTAGCATGTGGGGGATTGAGCAATAAATAATGAGCTCCACTGACTCACATGCTGAAAGAATCACTCAGCCTAATAACCAATAACTGTAAGGCATTTTAAAAGACAGAGGCTTAAAATGAAGAAGTAATACACTCTAGCTGGGGGTGGGGCTGCCCAATCCATTTGTAACTGTGATGCAATGCCTTAGAGGCAGAAGAGAAGGAAAGAAGAAGGAGGGGCCGGGAGTAGAGACTGATGGAAGAAATTGCATCCTGAGTTGCTGCTTGATGACTTTTAGAAACATGGCACACCTGATGGCTCCATGAGATGAACACCAGCTGTTAAGGCCTGAGGGGAAGGGCACAAAGGGTACAATGCCCATGGTAGAGTCATGATGTATGTACAATAAGACTCCTTGTTTCCCAGCTTACTTTAAAGCCAGGGCTCTTGATGGGAGGGAAGACAATGCCATTATACCAGGTGAATATATTGCTATGGCCCTCCCATCTCACCTACCCATCTGGCCAGTCTCAGTTATAGGATTAACAGCTGCCACCGTCTACATTACCTGTGTCCATGGGACATTCTTATCAATATATAGCCACTGTGCAGTATGCTATGGTGGACCAAAATGGGAAAGGGGAGTATGGCAGGAGGGAGGGGTGAAAGGGAAAGAAAGGGGCAGGCCAGGCAATATAGTGAGAAAGATTCTAGGTTAAAAATAAGCTGACACCAGAGCTGCCTTGGGAGGGGATCTAGAGGGGGACAGGCATGGGACATGTATTGGAGAGAGGAATGTGCCTGGCTATTTCCCTCTAAGCCAGCAGGTTCATCACACCACCCCTCCAGTCTGATCATAGGCAAAGAGAATAAAAAGAAAAATAGCAGCTGGAAGGAGAGGGAAGGTAGACACTCCTAGGCACTGAGTGGCTAAATCTAGGTAGCCCTCCTGCCTTGATCATGAAAAAAGTTCAAATGTTAAATACCAGGTAATAGTTCAAACATTTAGTTCAGTAATGAAAGTACAGCTGCCAACAAGGTCGACATTAGCTAAAACATGTCTCAGTATGCAACTGACTACAATCTATTAAAAAGGATATTGGTGTGGGTCAGCGGGTAGCCAAACAGGAGCACCAAATCATGTCCTTCAGTGGGTTAACACATCAGAGTGGGCAGCAGTATGATCTGGTAGAGAGCAAAAGGGGGAGCCATGGTCTGCTTTTTATTCAGACATCTAATGCACAGTTCAGAGGAGACAGACCACATGGCACCAATAAGTCTGAGGTACATCATTGTCTGGTTTCAGCACCTGAAGGTCCAGCCACCCTCCCTCAGACAGTCCCACTGTCCCACATGAAAGGATTTCTACCACTACTTTGGGGGCAGCAGAAGAGTATACTTGCAGACCCATTTGAGAGAAGTGGAGTGAGGTGAAAAAATATCTCAAGCAGGGTGCACAATCAAAAGTTGTTTCAGCAGTCCATGAAAGCACATGAGAGGCACCTGGCAGAGGGATGAAAGGAACTAGTGCTGGATGACAGCTGAGCCATGCCACATGGCAGTCAAAGAGCAGATGGGACTCATAGGGGTTATTATACAAGGAGAAAAAACAGGAACGCT
Organism: Neoceratodus forsteri; assembly: GCA_016271365.2. Taxonomy (NCBI): domain Eukaryota; kingdom Metazoa; phylum Chordata; order Ceratodontiformes; family Ceratodontidae; genus Neoceratodus; species Neoceratodus forsteri. The sequence continues at coordinate 483,973,010 of CM057459.1, read as the reverse complement.
TGACATAATGACATTACCCACACCCCAGATTATATGAGCTCCAGGGCTGGAAATCACATCCCTTACCAAAGTTTAATGTTTCAAAGTTTAAAATTTGATTAGGGATAAGTCACTAAACCATGGCTTGTCATTTACAATTTCGCCCCTACATACATATATATATATATATATATATATATATATATATATATACACACACATACATACATACATTTCATTTTTCATTTCATTTCATTTTTTTTATTTTATACTAAAAGGTCTGTGGGCTAAGAGCCCATTTTCACAGACATCCAGTGAGCACAACTACAATAACAATAACAAGGACATAAATCAAATAATTAATACAGATATTACACAAATATAGTATATAAGATTAAAATCATGTAAAACACTTGCAAGCAGAATTTGCCATCATGTTACTTCTGAGAGTTGCCTTAAAGGTAGATAACTTTGGTCAGTGAACAAAATACTAGGTTATTTATCATATAGCTTTGTAGCAGAAACATTAGTGTATTTTAAGCAAACACAGTGTGGCAAAAGAGAACTGTAAAGGAATTTTTACATTGCATTCTTGTGTATCCTGTAAAATTGTTCCTAGGAAGTAAACTAATAATACTGTCAGGTAACAGGCTCAAATGAATCTTGTGGAGAAATAATAAAGAATGAAAATGAAAATGTTTAGCCAAAGATAAACAGTTAAAATAGTTGTAAAGATGACTGTGATGTGTCAATCTGGATTGCCCAGTGGCAAAACATAAAATACTGTGATAAGTAGTCCAGAATTTTGTAAACATTCTTTCAAAAGTATAAGAGTGTACCAAAGGGCCATAGTCTATAATAGATTATAACAAACTATGGATTAAAATATGCCTTGTCTCCATAGTTAGATTTCTCTTTATTCTATATAAAAAGCCCAGTCTCTTTTGAAGTTTGGTAATTCCGTGATGTGTTGTTCATAAGTGAGGTGTGAATCTAGGATTAAACCGAGATATTTAAATACCGAAACATGCTCTATGGGGGTTCCTGAATTGTCACAAAGTGATAACTCTGAAGTAGGCAGTTTCTTGGAAATGGAAAATACCATGGACTTTGTTTTAACAGAATTTTACACTAATTTATGTGATTTGAACCAGTGATGTAATAAACTAAAGTTAGACTGTAGTGTTTTTTAAGAGATCATATACTATTCCCAGAACAGAAAAGGACAGCAGCATTATCGGCTTACAATATTAGTTCTATGTGTGTGTGAACAAATCTGATAATGAAACAACAAAAAGGAAAACAAAGGTCCAAGTATGGAGCCCTGAATGACTCCACACCATAAAACAGATTCTTTGGCCAATAATTCAGGTTCTCTGGGTCCTGTTGGGCAAATGATTTCCAAACCAAGACATCACATCATCTAACAAGCATTTGTCAATGCCGAATGTTTGCTTGCTGGCACTGACATTGGTAGTGTAGAAGTTACAGAGCTGCCTAATAGGAATGGCAGCGAAGTATTGAACTGAAGCCAACCCTACCACCACCCTGCAGAGAGTGGCAGGCATTGGGGTGTGCCTTTGGGTCATCGGGCATAACGACCATGCCATTTCACCACACCCTACCCTGCAGACACTGACAAGTGTCACGGTGTGCCTTGGGGTCTTTTGTCTATGCGCACTCCCATTACATCAGGAAGTACTGTGAGATGGGTGCAGTATAGGAGAATGGGGTGAAGTTTGGGCCCGAAGAGTCCGAGGCACACCCTGATGCCTCTCACTGGCTGCAGGGTGTGGGTGGTGCTGGAATGGTATGAGCATGACAGGCAAGAATCCCAAGTCACACCCCTGATGCCTGTTATACTCTACAGGGTGGGACGTTATGGTCGGAAACCCTAACGCCTCAGGCATTCATTGGTATTTTCACTCCAAATTTTCAACATTTTTTTTTTGACCCCCACCTCATGAACAGTGGCAATATCAGTTTGTTAGCCGAAAACTGCTTTTGCACAGCGATTATAGCATTTGGCACCACAGGTGCAAAAACACATTCTGAACAGGATGTGAAAAATGACAGTGGTACTGTTCATGGGGAGGTGTAAAAAATAGCAATGTTGAAAATCTGCTGTGAAAATCTTAAAAAAACTGGTGAAGTCACGAGCGTGCGTAGAAACTGTGCAATGCACACCCATAATGTAACTAGTTTGGGTTTTTACAGTAGATTGTTAACACAGGCATTTTGGGACCTCCGATCATGAACAGTGTCAATGTGATTTTCTTTATCTGTCCCAAACAATGATTTCCCACAGCGACCACGCATCTCTGCACTGAAAGTGTGAAAACACATTTCAGCCATGTTGTGGAAAATGACAGCTGTACTGTTCATAAGGAGGTGTGGAAAAATGCCACTAGTGAAAATCTGGACTGAAAATATTACAAATTCATGAACTTACTAGGGTGCGTGGAAACTGCACAATGCTCACTCGTAACACAGTCATTTTATGGAGTTTTGTCACCAAATTTTCAACATAGCCATTTTAAGACCTCTGCTCATGACCAGTGTCACTGTGATTTTCTTAATCTGTCCCAAACATTGTTTTCACAAACCGACTGTACCATTGTGAGCTACATGTGCGGAAACACATTTTGGGAGAGATGTGAAAAATGGTAGCTGCACTACTCATAAGGAAGTGCAGTAAAATGGCACTGTTGAAAATCTGGTGTGCAAATATTAGAAATTCGCAAACTTGCCAGCGTGCGTAGGAACTGCGCAACATGCACTCCTAAAACAGTCATTTTTGGGAATTTTTTCACCAAATTTTCAACATAGCCATTTAACACCTCTGCTCATGACCAGTGTTACTGTGATTTTCTTAACGTGTCCCATACATTGATTTGCTTTACCGACTGCACCATTGTACTACATGAGCAGAAACTGCGTTGTGGGTGAGATGTGAAAAATGACAACTGTACTGCTCATAAGGAGGTGTGGTAAAATGGCAATGTTGAAAATCTGGAGTGAAAATATTGAAAATTTGTGAACTTACGAGCGTGCATGGGAATTCTGCAATGCACGCTCGTAAAACAGTCATTTTTAGGAATTTTTTCCCCAAGTTTTCAAAATAGCCATTTAAAGACCTCTGCTCATGAATAGTATCACTGTGATTTTCTTAATGTGTCCCATACATTGATTTCGCACACCGATTGCGCCATTGTGCACTACATGGGTGGAAACATGTTTTGGGTGAGATGTGAAAAATGACTGCTGTACTGCTCATAAGGAGGTATGGTAAAATGGCAATGTTGAAAATCTGGAGTGAAAATATTGAAATTTCGCAAACTTATGAGCGTGCGTAGGAACTGCGCAACGCATGCTTGTAAAACAGTCATTTTTAGGAATTTTTCCACCAAATTTTCAAAATAGGCTTTTTGAGAGCCCACCTTATGAACACTGGCAGTGTCATTTCATTAATCATTCCGGAAAGGTGATTTCGCACAGTGGCTGTGAAATCACCCTTCGGGCCCGAAGTAACGCCATGACAGTGCAAGAATTCATGAGAAGGGGTCCCAAAAAACTCATGTTGAAAATTTGGTGCAAAAATTCCAAAAAATGCCTGAGATATGCAACAAAGTTGAAAAAACCCTATCTATCCCGTCATACAGCTTACCAGCATTTCCTCAGTTCGCGGTCGGCTTTGAAGAGTGCAGACATGTTCCCAGTCCACCAAAGATTGTCACGCGGACTCTGGAGGTAAATATAGAATTAGAAGTGTGGGGAGGCAGGTGCGTAGTGGGTGGAGTGCGGTTGTGAGGGTGCATGGAGACTGCGAGGGACAGTTTTTCTTTACAGGGTTTTTAAAAAAAAAAGACAACGCGGGACATTTGCCATGCTGGGTGGGCTCCCAGCATGGCAGAAGGACACAACTAGAGGCGTGGAGCCGATGGGGATTGGGCACCCCGTGAAGCCATGGTATCTGTTGCCACACTGGGGTGAGGCTCCCAGCGTGGCACCCTGTACTGGGGTGGTGACAGTAAAGCCGACAGGGGATTGGGCACCCCCGTCGGTGACAACATGGGGAGAGACAGTGGGCGGGCGGGGTTGGGCACCCCATCGGCCATTACATCATTTTGCCACGCTGGGTGGGCTCCCAGCGTGGCACCTGGATGCTTTGGGGGCATTGAGCCAACGGGTATTGGGCATCCCCGTCAGTCGCACAGTGAGGGGGAGGGGAGGGGAAGGCGCATGAGCATGCAGTGTGGGCAAGGCAGATAAAAGTGGTGGGGGGAGTTTGCCTACCAAGCAGAGCTCTCCCTTTCAACTGTATGCCACTGCATTTTCCTGCTGTCATAGACAGCTGGAGCAGTGATTGGCACTCTGTGACCACACCTGCAAATACACTGGCTGAATTGGAAGAGGCTGACACACCTCTGGAAAACTTGGATGATGGCACTACATTTCTTGCACATGCGTACAAGCAAACATAAAAAGGGAATGCCAGGAAACAGTTTGAGGAGCTCAGCATGGTCCACCAAATCAAATGCCTTGGTGAGGTCCACAAAGGCCGTAGCAACATACTTTCCCTCATCAATTGCTTTGATGACTTGGCCTGTGAACCTCACTCATTCATACCACTGTTACATCAAATAAAAGTACCATACAGTACAAATCACTTAAAAAATAGCAAAAATCTATTAAGCAATAAGTTATACAACCATAGTCATATATAACATTTTCTTCAAACAGGGGGGAGCTTCAGTAATAATGTTATAATGGAGGTTAAGTTATACCCTCTCTGCACTAACACACATTTGAGGTTGGTGCAAGAACCATGTCTTAATTTGTTTATCAGCTTGGAGCTTTTTGACTTGGTTTCTGAAGAACTCTGGATGGAAATTCCATGCCTGAGGCACCCAGTCAATAAAAAAAGTAAATACCTGGCTCTTGTAGTTGCCATCTGTGGAGATGCCAGTTCCAATATGCATGGACTTCTTAATGAGGTTTGTTTTCTCCTGAGTAGTAATCTGTCAGCTAAATAATCTGGAACATTGTGCTGCATACACTCAGTGAAAAGAGAATTATATGTAAATTGCATCTTTCAGTAAGGGATACTCAACCTAGTCCTTTATTCAATACACAAATATGGGTATCATAAAAACTATTTGACACAATATGTGCTAATCTATTATACAATATGTCCAGCTTGCACAGCTTATCCTTTGTACTGAATTCATAATCAAGATTGGCATAGTCGAAAATGCAGAATATTTGTGTTTGTACTATTTGTAAACTTGCCTCAAAGTCCAAACCCCACCTATTTTTATTGAGTGTTCTCAAACACTTGCCTATTCTATTTATAAACTTTTGTTAACATGCAGGTTAACTGACCTCTGAGTGTCTATCCAGAATCCTAGATATTGGTACCCCTCCACTCAAATTTCGTTACCTTCCTTAGAATGGCAATCCAATACATTTTTAAATAATTTATTCAGTTTTTAATCTGTTCCAGCAACTTCACATTAGTTTTGTTTTCAATCAGTTTCAAGGAAACGTGAGTGAAAAAATGATTAGAAGCCATCAAAAGCCTGCTGCAGGCATACCTGTCCTGCCTCCACTGAAGTACTGTATCAGGAGTGTAGACCACCGTATCATCTGTGTGCAGGCCAGGATGCCATATAAACCCCACTGCCATCCCATCCTTGTACATCCAGCTTTGTCACCCATGGAAGTAAGTCTTGCAGGCATTTAGAGTATCAATGTAGCACTCAGACTACATGGGGTGCCTTGAGGAGAGCATTGGAGGAAAGCAATGGATCAAACTGTGAATGTGGAAAATGGCATAGGAGCAGATGACAGTACTTACTATTATACCCAGCCTGCTTCTGTGGGGAACTGAGACTTAGCCGTTGAAGCAGTAGTCAGTTGGTAGTGGGTCTGGAAAGGCAGAGGTGGTCTGGCAGCATAGTTCACCCAGGGTCTGGTATCCTGTTCAGGTCAATAGGAGGGTTGGAATGCTGGTTTGATTCCATTAGAGGAGCTGGATGTGGAGCTGTAGCTTCTGTGCAGGACAGAGGGGATCAAATCTATTCTTTGTAGGTAGTGGAGTCTTAGTTGTGGGGCTGCTCAAGGAACCAGAGGAGGGTGATCTTGTTTCCAACTCTGGTGATCTGCTTGAGAGTCTCTCTGTGCTCAGACTCTTTTCTGACATTTCTGCCCCCAGTCCTAGCAATGCTGGAACCACTGGGTGTCATTGTCTGGGTGTGAAGGAAGATCGCAAAGTAAAGTAGTTCCCCTAGTTACCCTTACAGCTAGCTTTTTGGAAATCAATACTTCAGAGGCTGACACCGCCTCTGGTACAGTTTAGATCAACAAACTGTATGTTGGGCTGCATAGGAAGTGGAATTACTAGAAGAAAGAGTGAGGTAATTATGCCACTGTACAGATCACTGGTGAGGCCTCACCTGGAATATAGTGTGCAATTCTGGAAACCACACCTTAGAAAGGACATAGACTGGAGACAGTACAATGGAAAGCTACAAAAATGATACTCAGACTCCAGAACAAGACATATGAAGAAGGACTGCCCAACCTTAACACATATTTCCTGGAACAGCATAGAGAAAAGGGGGACATGATCAAAACCTTCAAGTAACTGAAAGGAATAACCAAGGTCTATGTTCAGGACCTGTTTCAGGTCAAGAATCACACAAGAATGAGTGGCCACAGCATGAAACTAGAAGGGGGCAAGTTCAAGAGCAACACATGAAAGTTCTTCTTTACCAAGAGGGTGGTGGATGCTTGGAATGGTCTTCCACCAAGGGTTGTTGAGACTAAGTCAGTTGGAATGTTCAAAAAGGCCTAGGATAGGCACAAAGGTACAGTATATATATTATAACACTGAATAGCAGTTAAGGGGGCTAGGCTCATGGGCTAACTAGACTGATCTTGTGGCCCCCCTCTGCCTTCACTTTCTGTATTTCTATGAAGTTAGCAAACACCAAGTTCATGTTCAAAAATTTTTTCTTTAGTTTGTTGCAGTAATCACTTCAGGTTTTGACCATGATGAGAAAACACCACCCCCCATGGTTTACCATTTAAAAGGGCTTCCTCAGGGAGATCATAATCCTAGTGTATTGTCAAAAAGACATAAATATTTTAAAATTCTAATATTCATTTGCACTCATTGTATTGTATATAGAAGTACACTGTATTTACTTTGCATTTATATACATATTTGAAAAATCAAGTCATTGCTGTGCCACTGCATGCTATGCACAAATGATAACTGGTGCTAACTTCAAGTCAATCTTCAGACACCTTTTTAAGTTCATTTTACATCCTTTAATGCTGTTATTAGCAGTCCTAGAAATTACTCAATAGTAAATACCTTTTTAATCATTTTTACATAGTCGCAGAGAAATCTGTCGTTTTAATCATTCTTTGCCCTCTGTTTATGGGTAAAGGTATTTTACTAATGTGTAATCTCAAGGACTGCTAATAACACAGCGTGCACTGTCACAGCAATTAACTGAATTTTGAAATATGTATATAAATGTAAAGTAAATATAGGACATTTCAGTATAAGCTGAATGCAAATGAATATTTGAATTTTAAAATATGCAATTTCCTTTTGACACTACTGGAGGACCATGATATCCCTGAGGAAGCCCTTTTAAAGGGTTACATTGTTACTGGGGGGCGGGGGGGTTCTCTCATCATAATCAAAACCTGAAGTGATTACTACAACAAAGTAAAGACATTTTTTTCGACATGAACTTGTTGTTTGTCTGACTTCCTGTTGATCAAATCTGAAGGAGGATTGCCTTTCAGTCTCATGCTGTGAGGGGTTGAGGTATCCATCATTAGAAGAACTGAGCACCTGAGGGCAGAGTCATACAGAAAGGAGGGTAATTTGTAGTTGAACCATTGCCAGGCGATAAAGTCCTCCACAGCTTCAGGTGTTTCAGTCTGGTAGACAGACCCATTTATCATAATTCTGAGTTGAGCTAGGTACCTTAGGGCTGTTTTGGTATCAAGAAAATGCAGTTTCCATTTTACTCCTGTGTGGGCTCTGCAGTGATGAGAACGGTCTGCAGAAAAATCTTCAAAAAATGAAATTTGGTGACCATCCCAGTTTAGCAGACCCCCTTCCGTTGTAAGACTTAGGATATTCTTTTTCACCAAACAGCTTTGGCCTAGTTCAGTCTACCAGGTTGGGACAGGAGTCCAATGACCTGTTTACCCTCTTGATCTTCAGGAGTGGGCAGTTCAGAACATTATGAATAGCCTGTATAAGTCTCTGTACAAAGGGTATTGGGTCATTACCCTTGGCTCCCTTTTGCATTTGGTACTCTGGTATTTTTCTTTCTGGCCCTGTTCTCAAGTTTATCAAGTCTCAAGAGCAGGTATCTGATATCCATGTCCTGCTCTCGAAAAAGGTGGCCATACAGGTCCCCTATCTTTCCCTCTAGCTGGCTGAGGCAGTGCTTCTTGCCCTCCACTTTTTGGCCCAGGGTGGCTAAATCTTTGTTCATTTGGGCCACTGCTACGTTGATGTCTGCTATATCTTAAAGGATTCATTGCAGAAAGACAATGATGTTAGCCATGTCGGCTGCAGCTGCCTGTTTTGTTGCCATAATGACCCAAGGATTACCACAACACAAAGCCCGACCATTTGGAGTTCACCACTTGGTCTGCATGTTCACTTTCAGTGGGAAATGAGAAAGCACGAGTGAATCAATTAACCATGGTTTACAGAGTCCCAACTTACACAACCGTGTACATGGCAGGTATCTCCAAGATCAGCATGACCCAGGCCACCAAGTAGACTTTAAGGAAGCAGGATATGCATACGGAGATGAGTGAATGAAAGGCAATTCTTCTTCTTAGAGTAACAGCAGCTACCAAGATTTCCACACTGGGTGATTGTTCAACAACAGTGGACTGTGTTGTGCAGAAAATTAATGAGAATTAATTAAATATCTCACTTGTGTTGAGCATGGTCTCTACAAGGTGCTAGCAGCAGGGTTTTTTGGATCTAGCTACCAAAATTAAGCTGCCATCTTGCTGGCAGCTAGCCACATTCCCCACTTGTTTGGATTTTAGATGTGTAAGTGCCCTTTTCCTTTTGATGGGTGAGCGAAGTCCTCTAACTTTCCATAAGAAAATAATAACACACTCCAAGGTGTGGGTTATCACCTGATAAGAGCACACCTATGGGTGCACTAAGGGATAAGGTGCTTGCGCTGAGTGCCTTATGCCCCTGGGCATGCTCTTATCAGGTGACAACCCACACCTCGGAGTGTGTTATTGTGCTTATAAAATGGGCCTCTGCTGAACCCCTAGTAAAACTAAATTAAATAAATAAAAGAAGTGTGCTAAAAACTGTTAGAAATGCAAAACACAGAAAAATAGTCCATTTGCACTGCATATCATATAATATAATGCTACCACTGCAGGGTGTTGCTGTGTCTCTCTGTTCCCTACTCTCTCTGTTCCCCAACACTGTAACAGTCCATCCCCCCATACCATTTTACTTTACATTTGTAAATCATTTTTTATAGCAGGTCTAGGCATCAGCCAGCTTAACTGGGAGGCACTGTGTCAGTGTGTACTCTGTATAGTACTGTCTTATGCACTGTATGTCTTTTTTCTTCTACTGTGTCCCTATCAGAATATTTTTTCTTTATTTCATGTTTTTCCTTTTTCTTTACACTTTTTATCTGCAGCTATTGGCCCACTTGACTACGAGTGAGCATGTGTGTTACCAGCCACCGTTCAGGCCTGTTTTCACTTCACGGTTTCTAAACTGAAACTTCTGTTTTACTACTGTTACATGTCGGAATTATGAGTTAAATGTGCTTGCATGGATGGGGATGGCTGCTTAGGATGGCAGAAAGAAGTCAAATCTTGAATGGTGATTTTCTTTTTACATTTTCTTTACACTTTTTACCTGCAGCTATTGGCCCACTTGACTATGAGCGAGCATGTGTGCTACCGGCCACCGTAGAGGTCTGTTTTTTTTTTTCTTGGTTTTTAAACTGAAACCTCTGTTTTGCTGCTGTTACAGGTAGGGATTTTGAAACATGGAAACATAGAAACACAGAAGTCGATGGCAGATAAGGACCGCAAGGCCCATCCAGTCTGCCCATTTCTTTTTCTGCCTTATAAATGTGCCATCCGCCTTTGCTCTGTCAGTGGCCTATCTATTCATACTCATCTGTATTGCTCCCTTATGCTTATCCCATGCCTGTTTGAAGCCCTTCACTGTATTCATAGCCACCACTTCCTGAGGTAGACTGTTACATGCATCCACCACCCTTTCTGTGAAAAAGAATTTCCTCACATTCCCTCTTAATCAGCCTCCCTCTAATCTCATGCTGTGTCCTCTTGTCCTGCTATATTTCTTATATTTAAACAAGTTAGACTCTTTCACTTTGTTAATGCCCTTAAGGTGTTTGAATGTTTCGATCATATCACTTCTCTCCCTCCTTTGCTCAAGGGTGTACATATTGAGCTCCATTAATCTGTCCTCATATATCTTCTGATGCAGTCCCAGCACCATTTTGGTTGCCCTTCTCTTTACTGCCTCAATTTGGTTAATGTCCTTGTGAAGGTGTGGCCTCCAGTACTGCACGCAATACTCCAGATAAGGCCTAACCAGTGTCTTGAAAAGAAGGATTATTACCTCCCTCTTACAACTTGTGATTCCCCTACTAATACACCCCAACATCCCCCTAGCCTTACCTACTGCTTTAGAGGTCTGCTTGGATGATTTCAGGTCATCGGTGATGATGATGCCCAAGTCTCTTTCTTTCTTTGTGACTGCCAGCAACTCCCCTCCTAGCCTATAGGTGGCTTCAGGGTTTCTCTTCCCTATGTGCATGATCTTGCACTTCTTTGCATTAAATCCCAGTTGCCACTCTTCTGACCACTTTGCTAGTTTATCCAGATCTCTTCTCATTCTGCCCACCCCATCTGGATCATCTACTCTGTTGCAGATCTTAGTGTCACCTGCAAACAGACAAGCCTTACCCTCTAGTTCATCTGCAATGTCACTAATGAAGATATTGAAGAGGACTGGCCCCAGGACTGATCCCTGAGGTACCCCACTTGTGACTTGCATCTCTTCTGACTGCATACCATTTACCACCATTCTCTGTTTTCTGCCCGTCAACCAGTTTGCCACCCAGTTGACCAACTTCAGACCCATCCCGAGCCTACCCAGCTCATTTATCAATCTTCTATGTGGAACAGTGTCAAAAGCTTTGCTGAAGTCAAGGTAGGCGACATCAACTGCTCCCCCTTGGTCCACCACTCTGGTTATCCAGTCAAAGAAATCTATGAGAGTAGTTTGACAGGGCATTCCTTTTGTAAACCCATGCTGTCTTAGATCCTGTGCCCCTATGGATTCCAGGTGTTGCACTATCCTTTCCTTAAGGAGTGCCTCCATAATCTTGCCCACTACTGAGGTAAGACTGACTGGCCTGTAGTTCCCTGCCTCCTCCCTTCTACCACTCTTGTGGAGCAGGATCACATGAGCCCTTCTCCAGTCTTCTGGGACCTATCCTGTGCTCAGAGACTCACTAAACAGTTCTGCTAATGGCTGTGCTAGTTCCACCCTTAGCTCCTTAAGTACCCTGGGATGCATGCCATCAGGTCCCATTGCCTTGTCCACCCTGAGCTTAGCGAGCTCTTGTAGGACCCTTTCTTTTTTGAAGGGTGTAGTGCTCAACTCCCTCCCCCCTGTGTCCATGGTGCTGAGCTGTGGGCCCTGCCCTACCTTCTCTTCAGTAAATACTGAGCAAAAGTATCTATTTAGGATAGATGCTTTTACAGGGTCCTCCTCCTCCTCACATGCCCCCTTTTCTCCTTTGAGCTTAGCGATACCACCTCTGGACTTTCTCCTTTCACTAATGTATCTATAGAAAGTCTTGTCACCTTCTTTTACTGTTCGTGCTAGTGGTTCCTCAGTTTGGGACTTTGCCTGCCTTACTGCCTTCCCTGCATCCCTTAGGGCAGTTTGGTATGCCTCCCTATCTTCATCCTGCTGTGTTCCCTTATAGTTCCTGAAGGCCAGCCTTTTGGCTCTGACCTTTTCTGCTACTGTATTTGAGAACCAAAGTGGTTTCCTTCTTCTTTTGCACTTCCTTTTCTGTCTAACACAATGGTTTGTTGCTTCAAATATTGCATCTTTAATGCTTGCCCACTTTACCTGTACCCTCTCACCTGTGTTTCTTTTTGCCAGGGCTAGCTTAACTCTGTTGGCCATCTTATCAAAGTCAGCTTCTCTGAAGTCCCATATTTTTGCCTTGGAATGGGATGATTTAGATGTAATGGCCAAATTGAACCATACCACGTGATGGTCACTGGCCCCGAGGTGACCTTCTACCTGGAGATCTGTGATCCCTTCCTTGTTAGTCAGTATCAGATCTAGGATAGCCCTGTCTCTTGTGGGTTGTTGTACCAGTTGTTTGAGGCCCTCCCCCTGCAGGAAATCCACCATGTGTCTAGTTCTGGCAGATGTTCCTGCTGGTATTGACCAATCTGTATCCGGCATGTTGAAGTCTCCCATTATCAGAACCTCTCCTTTAGCTGTCATGTTTTGTATATCTTCTAACAGTAATGTGTCTATGTCCTCCCCCTGGCCTGGGGGCCTGTAGACAACCCCAGTTCTTATGGCTGTCCCATTTCCTGCTTCCAGGATGACCCACAGTTCTTCTGGCTCCTTATGTGTATTCTGAATTTCTATAGCTTTGGTCACTCCACCCCCCCCCCCCTTTTTGCACCTCGGCCTCTTCTGAACAGTACATAGCATGGTGCTTGCATGAATGGGGATGGCTACTTAGGAGGGAAGAAAGACTTCTGGGAGGGCTGGAAGATGAAGGCTGGTGACACTGGAAACAGACATGGAATTTGTGGTAAGACTTACTCATTTGTCGATGGGTTTGTTGTATTTCTGGGATATACATTTGTTAGGGCTGCCTGGGACCGAAGAAAAATAAATGAGAGGAATTATTGTGTAGGAAGAGGGATGTTGGATATCTTTTCTGGCATGATTTCTGTTTTTTCTGTTGGTGACACCACAGCGCTATTTCAGAATAGTGCTTCAAGCACTTATTCCATGGCACGGTATGTGATGAGCTGCATTGGGAGATGGATGCCATGGGATTGATTTCTCCCTGTGCTGGGGCTTTAGTTGCCAGAAGTAGTGTGTGTTGAAACAATATGTGCTGATAAGGACATGGCTGGAAAGGGCTTCCAGCCAATCAGCACTCAGGATTTTATTTTCCTATTTTATAATGCAGCAATACAGGGAGGGGGGAATTGTATTTATTTATTGTACAGCATATGGAATGTTAAATACTCTTGCTTCACTCAAATGAAGCAAGTCATATACAGTATGAATTTATGCCTAACTTTCATATTTTCAAAAAAAAGAAGCAAATTCCCATCTAGGTTTCCCGGAGCTAAGTGGCAAAACGGTTTCTGACCTCTTGGTAGGGGGACAGATCCCTAATAGTAGTGAGTTATTGGTCCATCTACATATTCCTACAAGTAGTATCTTCAAGGTATTTCAGCTGCAGCATCTATTAATCGCCTGGTTTGGGTTGGATAACTGGTCTACAGACCATGGGGGGTTTACCTCCCAGGCTATATCCCTAGCATCATATCCACATGCAGTTTCTCAGTTAGTTTCCCTTTTGTTTGATCACATTTGCCCAGGTGCATCAGGTGAATCTAAGCATTGGGTATCCTGCTTCCCTAATTCATCTATCAACTGGGATGATCTGTGGTTAAACATGTGTCACTTTGTGTCATGTGACAAGCTCCATCTCATGCAGTTTTACATTTTACACAACATTTATCTTACTCCATGCCACTTGAATAAGATGGGTACGCTTCCTACTAGCCAATGCACAAGGTGCGGTATTGTAGAAGGGAACCTCCTTCAAATTCTCTGGGAATGCCCTAAAGTTACACCTCTCTGGGAGAAGGTCAAGCTAAATCTAGACCTCTACTAGGACTGTAGGAATACTTCAAGCCTGAAATATGCATATTGGACAATATAGCCAACATCCCTGTAAAGGATAGACAATTCCATATTCTACTTATTTCTGTACTGGTTAAGAAGCTGGTACTGCATCACTGGCTTGACCAAGAGGTTGTCTCTTCTCAGAGTGGCTGAACAAAATACTGTTTAACCTTACAGTGGAAAAAATTATTGCTAGGATCAGAAATTGGTTCCCAGCTTATTCCAGAAAGTGGGGTAAGTTGGAGGCACTTCTCACTATCCAGTCCACCCCACCTAAAGGGGTTGGGGGACGGTGTCAGGACTGACTGTCTTTAAACCAATGGGTAACTGAGTTTGCTATTATCATGTGAGGGCATACTGAGGTTTCAGTTATTGGTCAGCAATGAAAGTATATGGCGCTTTCTCATTTTACTTTTGACCCTTGTCTCCAGGGGATGGAGGAGGGAGGGAGGGAGGGGCTGCACTTGTGGGGGAGGGAGGGAGGGTGAATGGGGATGGTGGGTGGGGGAGGTGTTATTAAAATGTATTGTGTTACAATGTGTTGACTTGTGTAGCACACGCTTTGGATATTATCTTGTACAAATTCATGTAACTCATACTCTGTATATTGTGGAGTTGTATAATCTGTTGCTCTTTGTGTACTTAACTTCCTTGCATTCCTTCCTTGCATTTCCCATGTTTCTACCCCTGGCTCTCACTCTTTCCCTATTAACTATTCCTGCTGCACCTGCCCTTTCCTATCCACCCCAGCCTGGCTAAAGTCCCACCCTATCCATAGTAGTGTCCCAATTATCTATCCCTCCTCCGTCATCATAATAAACAAGTACACAACAGCCATCATCACTTTCTGTGGTTTTAGCTCAATTTTTCCCCCAGTCATTGGTAACATATCCCTCCGCTTCTTTACCTCTCTAACCTGCCACCCCATACATGGCTTCTTCCCCCTATATGTGTAGTTGCCGGCTGCCTCAGTCAAAAGATCTCTGCTTATAACCCCTGTAAGCCTACAGTTGATTGTACATCTGCTGACTTCTTCAATTGTAAAATAATGCTTATTTTATTTATTTCAACATTGTACTGTACTGTATACCCTGTATATACTTTTTCTTCCTTGTATATTATTGCTTTTTGTATACCTGCTTCTGTACTGTACATTGATGTATTCATGACCAGGTCCACCTTGCAAATGAGCCTTGCTCAATGGTGCCCGCCTGGATAAATAAAGATTTTGATTGGTTTTGATTGATTCAATAAAGCATATTAAATGAAAAAAAAGAAGCTAGTTACCATTAAATTTACAAATTTAAAATAAGATGGGGTAAAATTTATGATGTAACTAGGAACAGGATTACAAGCAGTTTCCATTTTCAGCATGCTTGCATAATATTGTATTTCCTTGACTAGAAACCATGGCTTTGATTGACAAACTGCTGTTTTCAGCTGCAGCTTCTATTTGAGGGGAGCTAATATTAGAGGTCAGCTTCTATTTAATCCCTTGCTAGAGGCTGCCAGTGCTGACAGCCACATTTTCTCTTCCCTTACTCACTGGCTGTCCCTACTCTTTGAACCATTAATATCCCTCCTTCTACACTTCCTTCTACCATACCATAATCACAATACCAATGTGAAAAACAGTACACTGAGGTAGTTAGAGAACATTGTTTGGGAATATGTGATTTTATTTTATCTTGTTAAATTTGGCTTTTGGCTTTTGGGTCATGCTTTTTTGTGTGACCATGATGACTCTATCTCTAACTGGCAGTAACCATGGAGTTCACATATATTCTCTCTCTCTCCTTTCCATGGTAACTGCACACTCTCTTTTCTCTGAATGGTAACAATGGCTCACTCTAGGTGGTATTGAAAGTTATTCTTGCCTGTGATATGATATGAAATGTAGCTGATGCAGTACTGGAGATGGGAGAGTAGTACTAGGACACTGGCATGGCACCTAGTTTCAGTGGCTGTACAGCTTTGTATAGCTCATTAAGTAAGAAAGGCAAGGAAATAGCACAGCAGTGAATGGAAAGCAAACTCAGACCAGGTACAGCGAGGCAAGGGAGCTGCATATGCAAAATGCGATGCCACAGTGGGAGAAATATGAGTTTGAAACTTCTCAGACTTTGATTACAAGCCATGGCTTCTAATAGAGGATAGCTTTTATTACAAGTAAGCCTTTTCTAGTGCAGCTTGTAATAGGGAATGGCTTCTATTAGATGGTGGTTTCTATTTGAGGAAATATTTAAGTATGATTTCTTGCCTTCAGGTTATCAAAAGGATAATGGTTTCCAAATCTGTCTAGCCTATATCAAGATTCAAATAGGATATTTACAATTAATCTTAAGGGTATATCATTAATAAAGAACAGTTTTGAAGTATTTAGTTTGGCAGGTAAGTATTCCAAGAATAAGAGGAGTATGAGCATTGAATATAAGCTAATAAATGAACTAGGACAATTTCTATTGATACCAAAATACTTTGATAATATAAGATAGTAGTAGAAGCGTATTGACTGTTACAATCATACTAATCTTAGTTATTGCAATGATCAGTAATTTTTCTTCTGCATGCTTAAGGATTTACCTTGGTTGGGGGGTTAGGGAGGTTATCGGGTGTTCATTGATATATGTGGAGGGTGAGGGAAGGAACAATTAGAAGAAAAAAGGAGGAGGAGGGCTGTCTCAGGAAAAATTGCTTGAGCATATTCAGAAAACAAAACAGGAAGGTAAGGACCTGAAAATTCATTCACGGTAGTATCAGTTAAAGACATTTCCATAGTATGAACAGCTATCTTGGATGGTAGTGATATTTTGTAGCATGGTCACAGAGGGCTGAATCTAGAGTAAGATTCCTCAAAAGTGGGCATGCTGATGCAAGTTTTATTTATTGGTCCCAGAAGATCGCCCTTCTCAAAGGGCTCCTTAAAGAGGCTATTTATTTAGTTATCTCTTTTATAAGCCTTATTATGATATGGCATATATTATATAAATTGTTGCTCATCATAGGTTTAAGAAAACATTCTAGGTAGTGGGTTAGGGAGACCATTTCTCGTAAAAAGACTCCTTCTCAGTACATCCTGGAATAACTGAAATAAGGTACAAATAGTGTCCTATTTGTCTAATTTTACTGGCACTCTGATTTATGAACAGGTATAGAATGCATAGGGATAAGGATTCAATTGCCTAGTATAAGATAGAAAGGATATGATAAATGAGGGATGTGGGTTCAGATAATAGAGTGAAGTGGAGAGAGAGGTAGGGAGGGGTGGAAGGGAGAAAATAGAGGGGGGTAAGGGTCATCGGCTGTGGTTATGACAATGGGAGGGAAATGTAGGTAACAGGGATTCATGACAGTCGGTCTACAAATTATTTGTCGACCTACGTTACAGCGACTCCCTTATGTCAACCGCATTTGCAGTCAGCATGAAGGGAGTCACAGAACAGATTGTTTTCTTCAGGGGCTTTGCCCCCTAACCCCCCCGCCACTAAAATAATCAACTCCAAGTCAGAGTTGTTTCGAGGAGGGGTACAATACCCCTGGATAGCAGTGGGGGGTCCTGCACTGACACTACAGCGACCTGGCGCTGTTGTCGCTGTAGTGTTGGTCACTGTCGAATTGTCGCAGTAGCATTGGCATACCGAAGAATGGCACTGCTTGCTTTAAAACATTTTAGAAAACTAAACATTAGTACAGTAAGCCAAACAGATATGCTGCATCAGGTATAAGACTGTACATATCCATACTGTACCATAAATGTGTGGTTTGGGGTTTTGATATCTCCAGAAGTTGTTATTGTTAGACGCAAACAAAGTTTCAGAAGACACTTTTGATTTCTATTAACATTTGGCATTTGATTCCCAGCTGTAAAATCTCTGATTTTAAAGTTAGCATAATATGATGTGAAAAAATCTCCAGTGGGGGGCAACCTCTTTGCAATAGGCTCCTTTAAGTTAGTAGGCAGTAGGTTAAGCTATGATCATCAAAGGGGGTGTGGCTCGTACTTCCATTACCAAATGGGGAGCAGAGGTATCATCCTCATGCTGGGTGTGGTTAGCTGGATCATCTAGATTTCCATCAGTAAATTGTAATTCACATGTGCGTTTGGCAGGGGAATAATTTCCAGAATCCATGTGCAAGCCTCTATTCTTTCCTCTACTAATAAATCAAATCATTCTATTGATGGAGTTCCATTTTTCAGTGTAATCATGATGTTTTTTTAGGGTCATTTGGTTATTTATTCTGGGCTTTGGATCGGTCATTGCAGCAGGGCTTGAGTGAGCAGTCAGGGCAGGGCACACCATCGAGGTGCTGTTAGTAACATACGCAGTGAGAACAGACGCTTCATGGCTGCATTGACTGTTATTATTGTAGTTTAAATTAGAAATGTCAGGCCACATAGATCTAGCAAAGCTCCAAGCATCTGCTGGTTCATGAAAGGCCAAGCTTTTCAATTGTTAACAAAATGAAAAGTGTTAGGATATTTAAAGAAATACGCAATTTCATTCTTTAATAAGCAGACTCTTAGATTGTCAACATCTCTGCACTACATCTGAAGACAAATCTTGGAATGGAAATAGAGTGTGTCTGTTTCATTGTAGGAATTTGTTTTGTCTGGTTAGTTCTAAAACTTACTCTTTAATGGAGTACATTAGGAAATTAATTATAACTGGCCTGGATTTTGAATATTCCCTTGGTGTAGGGATTTGTGTCTTCGAGCCCTTTCATTTTCAAAGGGCGGGTGCGGTGGCCAGTTGTAATTAAGAATTTCAGGCAACAGGGTTTTCAAGAAGCTGATCATATCTCTGCCAACTACATCTTCAGAAACACAGACCCCTCATAGGTTGTTTGGCTCACCCCTATTATTAGGTTGTTGACTTTTGACCATATCTTTGATAACTGTTCTTTTAAAAGCAAATCTGAGGATTCTTCAAGCTAGACAACCGAGTCCTCTGCCAGACCAATCTTATTTTCAGCCCCTTCAAGCCTGTCAGTAATTTTTTTATTTCATTGGATTTCATTAACAAACAGGATGAAGCTACTGATGTATTTCTGAATGCTTGTAAGGACAGTAAGCACTGAATATGCCGTGGGCTTGGCCTGTGGGTGTATATCTTTGAAATCAGGACTTGTCTTCCCACCCAATTTACCTTGCCCAATGCCTGCTGCTTAAGCATCCTTGAACATTTAAAACTGCTGCTGAAGTGCCGTATTTTGAAACTAACGTACTACAAAATAAAAAATATGTGGTGGAGAACTGCAGAACTTTAACAGTTGGCACCAATTACTATCAGGATACTGCTGGTAATCTTTAAAATATGTTTCTTGTGGTTTTCCCAAGGATTCTGTCAGGATCTGTGTAAAGTAAAGAAGCTAAGTGGGTTAAACTGCTACAATGTCTGTAGTACATGCAACCACTAGTAAATTTGAAAGTAGAGGTTATTAGGTTAATGTAGCTTTAAACAAGCATTTGTCAATGCCGCATGTGGTCTTGCTGGCATTGGCATTGGCAGTGCAGGAGATAGAGAGATGCATAATAGAAATGGCAGTGAAGTATTGAACTGACACCAACCCCACCCCACCCCACTCAGCAGAGACTGACAGGCATTGGGGTGTGCCTTTGGGTCATCGGCCATAACGCTCATGCCATTTCACCTCACCCTACCCTGCAGTAACTGACAAGTGTTGTGGTGTGCCTTGGGGTCTTTGGGCCTTATGCTCACCCCATTCTATAAGGAAATACACTGAGATAGGTGCAGTATAGGAGAATGGGGTGGACTTTGGGGCTGAAGAGTCCAAGACACACCTCGATGCCTGTCACTGGCTGCAGGTTGGGGGTGGAATGGCATAAGCATTACAACCAACAATCCCAAGTCACACCCTGACACCTGTCATTCTTTACAGGGTGGGGCGTTATGATTGGAGACCCTAACACCCCATGTGTTTGTTGCCATTTTCACTCCAAATTTTCAACATGGTCTTTTTGTAACCCCACCTCGTGAACAGTGGCACTATCAGTTCATTAGCTGAAAGGAGATTTTGCACAGCAACTGTGCCAAATGGCACCACAGGTGCGAAAACCCTTTACAGGCAGGATGTGAAAAATGACAGCTGTACTGTTCATGAGGAGGTGTAAACAAATGGTAATGTTGAAAACCTGGAGTGAAAATATGAAAAATTGATGAAGTCATGAGCGTGCTTAGAAACTGGGCAATGCACGCCCATAACGCAATTATTTTAGGAATTTTTTTAACCAGATTTTCAACATAGGCATTTTGGGACCTCTGCTCATTAACAGTGGCACTGTTATTTTGTTAATCTGTCCCAAAAGTTGATTTCCCACAGTGACTGTGTCATTGTGCGCCAGGCATGCGAAAACACATTTTGGGCAGGATGTGAAAAATGACAACTGTACTGTTCATAAGGAGATGTGAAAAAATGGCAATGTTGAAAATCTGGAGTGAAAATATTAAAAATTGTCAAAGTTTCGAGCGTGCATAGAAACTCCTCAATGCACACTCATAACACAGTCATCTTGGGGAATTATTTAACCAAATTTGCAACATATGCTTTTTGGGTCCCCACCTCATGAACAGTGGCACTATCATTTCATTAACTGGACCAAATAGTGAGATGACATTGCATGTGTTCATGAGGTGGGGACCCAAGAAAAATGTGGAGCCAAAATAAATAAAAAATGACTGAGATATCCACCTAAGTTGAAGCCCCCCTCCCCCCCATTGATGCCATTATACTGCTTACCAGCATTTCTTCATTTTGCAGTTTGGCTTTGAAGAGTCCAGACCTGTTCCCGCGCCACTGAAGATCACAGCGCTGGACCTCTGGAGGTAAGTATAGGGGGTGAGGGGTGTGTGTGGGGAGGTGAGGTGCACAGAGGGTGGGCGTGGGTTGGGGGAAGGAAGCGCCACGGACAATGAGGGACCGCTTTCTTTTTATAAGGTAAAATGAAATGGACATCAGATGGTTTGTTGGGCACACTGGGATGGACTCCCAGTGTGCCACACAGAGGGGGGTGGGGGGAGGAACATGCTGACATGGTCGGCTTTGTGTGAGTGGCAGCACACTGGGCTGGGCTCCCAGTGTACCACACAATGTGGAGGGATGGGGGACATGCCAACACAGGGACTGCACCCCCAATGTCAGCTTTGTATGGGGGTTGTGTGGCAGTGGCAGGAGCCACCGCCATGTTTATTGAAATGTTTCACCAGGAAAGGCACGTATGGGAAGTATGTCATCTCTGCTGCTGCATGACTAGCTTGTCTATGATTGCAGCAGCAGATTTCTTTCAAATTGGTGGCACTTTACATAATTTTTGTGTCAGTGTGAGCATGCTGACTAATTAGGGAATGAGGGACGCACATACTAAAGTGTGCCCTGCATTCACCAATACTGAAGCACCTCTCACTGTCAGACTACCACAAGATGCTGCTTGCTCACGCACAAGACAACATAAAAATGTGAGTTGGAGAAAGTTGAAAGAAAACCAAGTGAAGGAACACTAGTTAGAACTAACTTAAAATATATGTAGATCAGATTTATCATCTGCCTTTAAAGTTGGAACTGAGATAACCTAGTGATAGAGAGAAAACAGAGAATGGGAGATGACCAAAAATAGGGCATTAGTGAACATCATATTAAAAATGCCCGGTTGAGGTTGTAGACCTGCCACTCATGACAAAGAAGGAGCACAAACAATGGTGATACTCAGCATACTGTGCAAGATGACCAAACAGGGTGCTGAACTTATCATGTAAAATGCTGCACTACAGTGAAAGACTGAAATGAATAGGGAGTCTGTATGGACAACGTGAGCAAACTTTACTTTCCATAGTGTTCATCGCAAAGTCAGAAAGCTTCATTACATTTACCTGTAGAAACAGGTGATGTCTGCATGGGAAAACTAAGTGGAGTTTGCTCTTTGCAGAAAGCCAGCTCCACTTTGCTAGCAGTTCACTGGCACTTAGCACTTCATTGACACTTTGCAGGCAATGTGGGAGGTAGATGGATACTACAGTCTTACAGTACTTGTTAAGGACAGGAGTAGCAGTGGAGTGCAATAGAAGGCCCTTCACTGAATTTGTTTTAATGTGTTTTGCATTTTTGTTGACAACTTTTTTAACCAAATGTGAGAAGTTGAACTCTGTATCAATGCCTTCTTATTGTTGACAGCTATGTTACCTGAATGTGTCAGTTGAACTCTGTATCAAAAATGCCTCCCTGTTGTTGACAACTATGGTACCTGAATGTGGTAAGTTGAACTATGTATTATTCCACTTATACTGCGCCTTTTGTTTCAGTGCTCTGGAACTCGCACTTGTCTTGTAATTATTGTTTATACCCTACATGCACCCGTTGTTGTTTGTCTTAGCTTATCTGATGTGGAGCCTTTGTGAATGAGCTTCCAGCTCAAAGGTTATATAGAGATGGTAATTAATAAATAAATAAATACATACTTTTATTTTTTTATTTGGGAATACTCTACTATATATAATTTGAAAATTGCCAGGACCTCAGAGAAAGTAGTACTAAGCGATGAAATAAAGTAGAGTACTGGAGGTATAAGCCTTGAGGGCAGTAATGAATATTTGTTGCATTTTTTCTTCGGGAAAATACATTAAGATATAATATTTAGACACATTTCTGTGCTTATTTAATATCTTTATAGTGTATAGTTACAGCTTGTTGTGCACTGAATTCAAACAACTCAAAAATCTTGTTGTACATGTTCTAAAGTTAGTGTTCGCGTTCTAAAACCCTTGTTGTGCACATTCTATCATCAACTGCAGCTGTGATCTCAATGCAATCACTTCTGCCACCTGCTTTTACTTCCTCCAAACTGCTCAGTTTACCTCAACAATCGTAATGAGTTTTGATGATGTTTGTCCAAACCTGCTGCAGTTGGCGGTACTACGTCATGGACTGTTTAGGATGGAGGAAGAAGCTGCACAATGATGGGTGGAGAGCTATAAGTCATTATACACAAAATTCTGTCCCTGCCCCTGCCACCTTCCTAGCAACTGTCGGTAGTGCACACTAGTCTCATTCATGCTGAGAAATGTGTTTCTGCTGCTTGTGTTGTGCCAAATTTTGTAGTGGAAAAACTCTGATCCCCTGTATAAATCTTTGGGTTTTTTGGCCCATTTACTGTCTCACATACTGTACACTGGTTGCTTTCATTAAAATGGAGACCATTTCCAGGGTGAGTCCCTTCTGAAGGAAAAAAATGCTGATTGTTAACAATTTAAAAACTTTGGTTCTAATTTAAATATTTAACAGTTGTTATAGTCAAAACAACTATTACAACCACTTTGTTGTTGTTGCAGTAAACTGATTTAGCAACTCTATATTAATGTTCTCCTCTTTATTTTTAATACCATACACTATAACAAATGACATAGAAGCAAAGAAATATAGAATTTGATGGCAGATAAAGACTGCTTGGCCCACCTAGTCTGCCCATTTCCCTACCTAACGGATAAGCTGCAGATCCTAGTTAACCAACAGCCTACTTCCTCCTAACCCCACTAGAATTGCCTTATGCCTGTCCCATGCATTCTTGAATTCCCTCCACTGTTTTTAACTTTATGACCTCCTCAGGAAGGCTGTTCCATGCATCTACAACCTTCTCTGTGAAGAAATACTTCCTCACATTACCTCTGAGCTGTCCCCTCTCTATCTTCAAATTGTGCCCCCTTGTTCTTGCACATCTCTTAGATACATAGATACATAGACAGTGTCGGCAGATAAGGGCCTATGGCCCACCCAGTCTGCCCATTTGAGCTTGTAAGTTCAGTTTGTTTTCCAAGAAGTCTGTTGCCTAACCCTGACCTCCAGAATTCCTTTATGTCTATCCCATGCATTCTTAAATCCCGTGATTGTTTCAGCCCCCACCACTTCCTCTGGCAGGGTGTTCCACTTGTCCACCACCCGTTCTGTGAAGAAATTAATTCTCATGTTTCCTCTGAATCGTCCTCCCTCCAACTTCATCCCATGCCCTCTAGTCCTGGAACATCTTTTTCGCTTAAAAATAGTGTTTTCCTGCTCCCTGTTCCTCCCTGTAAGATACTTGTATGTCTCTATCATATCCCCTCTCTCCCTCCTCTCCTCCAGGAGTACATGTTCAGTTCCTTCAACCTGTCTTCATAGGACTTGTGATGCAATCCATGCACCATCTTTGTTGCCCTCCTCTGAACCTTCTCTACCCTGTCTATGTCCTTACGTAGGTATGGTCTCCAGAACTGTACACTGTACTCCAGGTGGAGCCTCACTAGTGTCTTGTATAGCGGAATTATGACCTCCCTTTTCCTGCTGGTGATGCCCCTGCATATACATCCCAGCATCCTATTTGCTTTACCTGCTGCCTTGTCATACTGTTTCCCTACCTTGAGGTCATCAGAGATGACAACCCCATGATCCCTTTCCTGCTTGGTGCATGCTATATCCTCACCCCCCAACTGATATATTGTGCCAGGGGTTTTGTGCCCCATATGCATTATCTTGCACTTCTTGCATTGAATTTCAACTGCCAAACCCTGACCATTCTTCAAGTTTCTGCAGGTCTCTTCTCATTCTGTCTACACCCTCTGGTGTGTCTACTCTGTTACAGAGCTTTGTGTCATCAGCGAACAGTGAAATTCTGCCTTCTAGGTCCTGCGCAATGTCACTGATGAAGATGTTGAATAGGACCGGTCCCAGCACTGATCCCTGTGGTACCCCCTGGTCACTCTTCCCTCTGTGGAGTGACAGCCATTTACCACCACCCTCTGTGTCCTGCCACCCAGCCAGTTACCTACCCACCACACTACTGTCCTGCCCACACCCATATTCCCCAGTTTGTGTAATAGTCTTCTATGTGGCACAGTGTCAAAGGCCTTGCTGAAGTCCAGATTAGGCCATGTCCACTGCCCTCCCACCACCTCCCTAGTCACCCAGTCAAAAAATTCAATGAGGTTGGTCTGACATGACCTCCCCCTGGTGAAACCATGCTGCCTTGGGTCCTGTAGTCCATTGACAACCAGATGTTCCACCAATCTCTCCTTCAGTAGTGCTTCCATGATCTTCCCCACTACTGAGGTGAGGCTGACTGGTCTGTAGTTCCCTGCTTCCTCTTTGTTCCCACTTTTGTATAAGGGGACTACATCTGCTGTCCTCCAGTCTTTGGGTACCTCCCCTGTTTCCAGTGATCAGCTAAACAGGATAGCCAGAGGTTCAGCCACCACCTCTCTTAGTTCTTTAAGGACCCTGGGGTGCACCCCATCTGGCCCCATTGCTTTATCTTTTTCTGAAAGATGCTGCCCTCTTGGACTGTGTTGATTCCCTTGAGATATTTGAAAGTTTCTATCATGTCCCCCCTCTCCCTCCTTCCCTCAAGGCTATACATCTTAAGCTCCTTTAGTCTTTCTTCATATGTCTTCTTGTGCAGACCCTGCACCATTTTGGTTGCCCTCCTCTGGACAGCCTCCACCCTGTCTATGTCTTTGCAGAGATGGGGTCTCCAGAACTGTACACGGTACTCCAGATGTAGTTTTACCAACTATCTGTACAGAGGGCCAACAACTTCTTGTTTTCTACTAGTGATCCCTCTCCCTATGCATCCCAGTGTCCCCCCAGCCCTCCTTACTGCCTTCTCACATTGCTGGCCCACCTTTAGGTCATCTGATATGATGAACCCCAGTTCCCTTTCCATTTTTGTTGTTATCAGTATCTCACCCCCCATTGTGTACTCTTGCCTTGGGTTTTCGTTTCCCAGGTGCATTACTTTGCATAAAATATGGAGCAACCATACACAGCTCACCTTGTGTTTC
Source organism: Neoceratodus forsteri (assembly GCA_016271365.2). Lineage (NCBI taxonomy): Eukaryota > Metazoa > Chordata > Ceratodontiformes > Ceratodontidae > Neoceratodus > Neoceratodus forsteri. The sequence goes on along the minus strand of CM057459.1, from coordinate 483,947,177 downwards.
CATCTAGGGTTTGCAATAGCAGCATGGACCTCTCAAGATCCATTTGCTGGTGCCTCAAACCCTTGATCAAAACATAGGCTCATTGTGTATGGTCGGCCATACATCATTCCTTATTTTGTATTTACCTCCCATCATTCTTTACATTAGAGCACACTGACATACTAACAGGATATTTGCATTTAAGACTTCATCTTATACTCCTGCTCTACACTCTGCTAAAGTCAGAATCATTTTATTGTGAGATCCAAATCATTTCCTCAGCAATGAGAATGTGATGCAAAAAGAGAATTATGAGTTCAGTGGAAGGAACAGAGGTGGATAATATGAAGTACTGAGGATAAAATGTTCTTGTAAATGTCCTGAGTAATAAAGATTAAGAGTGCATATATACCAAAAAATAATAAAGTATCTCTTGAGCAGCATCTAAATGTTATACTTTAAAAGGTGTTCCATAATAGAGAAAAAAATGCTCTAACACTCTGTCTTAGCTTTGCCCCTGGGGCCTTAGCCATTGTAGATTCTGACACAAAACCACAGACACTTCGGTCCCCAAGAGTGGCTTGTCAAACTACTTGCCACAAAGGATCTAGCATAATAAATATTCATTACTGACCTCAAGGATTTTATTAACCCCTATATGTAGTTTGCTTCACCCCATGCTATTTACTGCATCAGGACCTGAAAAGTTTTGGATGATTTATCACAGCTAAACTGAATTAATGTGGCCTGAATCAAAGTAGATCTCTATCTTGTGGGCAAATCTGTTCTATTTTTATGAATTAAACTTAAAATGAAAAATGTACTTGGCCATGTTAAACCAGACACAGCTGGTGATTAGTTGGTTTAAGAATGGATAGGGGAGCTAAGCAATCATCACTTGTGCTGTTCAGTGTGGCCAATTGAATTTTTCATTTGTAATTTGAATACTTTCTGGAACTGGAGGGAACTCCATTAACCATTTCTTTTGGTTATACATAAATAATAGACACTTTCTGTTGATTAGCGGAAAGGACAGGCCATGACATGTTGTAGTGGCTTCTCCCATCCCAGATTCTTTCTATATTCCTGTAAAAAGTACCGATAAAAGAATTTGGCATTGGCAAATTCAAGAGCAGAATCACCAGAAGGTTATGAATGCACATTTTTTGCCAGTTTCTTCAAGCTGTTTTTGCTGCTCCATCATAAGTGTATGCAATAGTTTCAGTCTGATATAGTCTATGCATCCAGGGGGAATTAACAAATTGTTATATATTAGATCCAGTAGTATTGCCATGCCAAATTACTTGTCTGATCTAATGCTGTCAACCCTATCTGCAAGTTGTGTAAGAAAAAGTATCTGCCACTTCCTTAAAGAGCTGCTGACATGTTCAGGTGAACTTTAATAAAACATAATATTTAGACACAGTCCAGCTTGTATTTCTCATTCATTCTGTATTTCTCCTCCCCATTATTTATTACTGAGGTCATTTGTATGAAAACAGGATTTGAGCTCCTGAAGAATTCACCTATTCCTGTTGCTTTCCCCTACCTGAAGTCACAGAACACTGCTTGTGACTTCACAGTTACTCCCATGGCAACAGATTGTGATGTCACAACAAAGGTTATGACTTTGAGTAGGGAGTAAGTTATAGAGGTAGATGAACTCAAAATAAACTTTAAGTATCTCATATTCTGAGCTTATATCCAGTTTAAGAGAGATTGAATTGAATGAGACACTAGTAAGGTGGATTTCAGCATGGTTGACTAAAAGAAAGTAGAGGGTGACTATTAGGGGGCATTATTCAGGTTGGAGGAGGTAACTAGTGGTGTTCCACAGGGTTCAGTGCTCAGGCCAGTGTTGTTCAACATATTGATAGCATCCGTCTCATGTACCAACACAGTATGGATGGCAAAATTTGCAGACAACATAAAAATGGGAGCACTAGTTACAAATGGAAGGGATGTGAAAATGTTCCAAGATAACATAGATCAATTAGCTGACGGGACAAGAAGAAAAAAACTGAGATTCAACCTGGAGGTGTAAGACAATGCATCTGGGCAAAAAACAACCTAGGGTTTGAATATTACACAGAGGGAATCAAACTTCAGATTACTACTTTGGAAAGAGACTTTGGAGTTTTGGTCAACAATCAACTGAGTTCATTGGATCCCAATATCATTAGGAAAGGCTATGGCATTCTGGCAGCAATTAAAAAAGAACATTAGGAGTAGGGCTAGGGAGGTAGTGATTCCACTGTACACGTCTCTGGTGCACCATCATTTGGAGTATTGCTCCCAGTTTTGGGCACCCCATTGAAAGATTGATGTAAGGAGAATAGAGGAGATCCAATGTCAGGTGATCAAACTCGTAGGAAACATCAGTATGTTTTCTTATGAGGAGAGACTGGAGCATTTGGGGCTATACTCACTAAGGTACAGAAGGCACAGGGATGTCATGTGCCATTTATTTAGGGCTCATTGGGACCAGAACTTATGGTAGTATACGGGGTTAAAAACAAGACCTGATACTATACCAATAAGGGGTCACTGTAAAATGTTAAGGGGAGAACACTGCAGGACTAACTTAAGAGGGATGTAGTTTTCACACAGAGTAGTGTCAGGTTGGAATGCATTGCCACCCGGAACTAGTTTCATGCAAAACAATGAACCACTTTAAGAAGTCACTAGATGGACATTTTATGTCCGTCTTCCATGCAGTCACCTTTTAGTTGTGCAGGTCTGAAAAAGGCTCATGCTATTGACCTGTTTAACATCCTATGAATCCTATGAAGGGACAATGATCATATATTCATACACATTCCTTAGTAATAAATTATGGGGATCAGAACTATATCAAATATAAATGGAATGCAAGCATAATTGTACCTAATTATTTTGTTTTTAGAAGTTTTCTTTGAGGTGTCAGTAGCTCTTTGATGAGTATTGCATGCTTCTGCTACTGCTGTAATAACAACTCAGATGATTTAGTGGTATCACCTCCTCCTCATCTTCCACCACCATTATTGTGGAAATTGTCAGTATCACCACCAGTATTGCAACAGTTAGCACCACCACAAGCCTTGTTTCATGGGTTGCAGTGGAAGATTGTAAATAACAGTGTGTATAGCATTCACCTAGTCACACCATGCTGGTTCTGCAAATATTAGAATACTTGGGTGTAAAGTTAACTTTACCTGTTTCAACCCTATTTTTATCATAAATTACTGATAAAAAATATTAAGGTTAAATTACAAAGCTGGATCAAATTAAAATTATTTTTGTGGGGCAAAATATAATTGATTAAAATGGCTATTGTTCCTCTAATCTCTTATTCTCTTCAGGCTATTATCATTCAAATACCTAAGGAATGGTTTAAGGAAATAAACAAAAATATCAAAGATTTTATCTGGGATCATGGTAAGCCCAGAATATCATGGGTACAACTATGTTTACCAAAAATTCAAGGAGGTTTGGCATGTCCAGATATAGAACACTTCTATTACATTTATGTAATGAAAAAAAAACACTAAAATTGGCTTATAATAATATTATAATCCAAAGTCTAGCAAAAACCACATTAGAATACCAAACAAAAATTTGGCTTAACCCTCAGAACAGCACTCATAATATAATTTGGAAGAACCCCCTAGTTCCGATTAATAATATGCCCTTTTATTTTAAAAGATGGACAAATAAAGGAATATTAAGATGGAAACATTGAAACAATGCTACATAATAAAATAAAGCCTTGGTCAGGCTATAAGGAACAACATACATTACCTGAGTCAGAACTTTACAGATACTGTATATACAAATAAGAACAATTTTCAATAAAATGTATAACTGATGGGAATGAGATCCTTCAAATTTCTTTACTGAATTTGAGAACAGTGTAATTGAAAGATTAGGAAAAAAGAAAAAAAAAGTTTATTTGCCAAGATTTCAGGATATCTTATTTTAATCAAACCAAATTGTTACAAAAACCTTAAAAGAAAATTGTTAGAAGGAACTGATAAATACTGGTAAAAAATGGTATTATCTTCTAATATATGCAAATGCATAAGAAACAAGTCTATCCAATATAACATTTTAAATACAGCATATTTTACACCTGTAGGTTTACACAAAATGGGAGTTAGGGTATCAGCAAACTGTTGGCAATGTAAGAAAGATGATAACAATTTTTTATACATTTTTGAAATGTGTATTAATTCAAGAATAGTGGAAACAGACACAAATGATTTTGATTAAGATATTGGTAAGAGAATTTCCCTCCCAGCTAAATTTATTATTTTTTTTTAATCATGTAAAACCATGGTAGTTGGACCAAATAAGAAATGTTATTATTGGCCATAGCTTTAATGGCCACAACATGACTCATATTAAAATATTAGAAAGAAGACAATACAGGTGGAAAAACAAATGTTGGACACTTTATATTACAAAGACTGTTTTACAAACACTGATTTAATAAAAATTCCTTGTATGTTAAAGACAGAGGAATGGAGGAAAGACTTTTTTCCCCCATGAATAAGATAATCACCTTTAAATTGTGCCTGCAATTTACTGTTATTTGGACAATAAGGAAAGTTATTGCTTTTTTGCCAGTGTTGTTTTTGTTTCCATATTTACTGTATGAAAGCTGACTAATAAAACAGTTAATTATAAAAAAATAGTTTATTTTGCACTAAAGTCTTTGGTGACTTGTTCAAATGGTCACAGAAGTGGAATGACATTTCCTGAACTCACCACTGCACCCATGAGAAATATCTTACATGTCACTGCCCAGAATTTCATAACTTGAAACAAAGATTTCTGTTCCATGAGTCCATCCATGACATAAAAGACAGAGTGCTACCATGTGGGAATATGTCTTTAATGAAGCAGTGTTAAGAACATTGTGCTTTTGTTGACAGTGAATGAGAGGATCTCTGCATTTGGAGAAACTGTAAATATCTAGTGATGCCCCATACAGCGTCATCTGCTTCATTTAACTGTGCATGAGTGTCAACCACATGACACCATATTTAGTGTGTGTCCAAATCAAGGCACATAAAAGAAATCCCCATCATCCATTGCCTTGAGTATGTTTCTGGCACTGCCATCACAGAAATTTCCATCTTTTGATCATGAGAGTATAGCTATATGTCTAGCAGTGACTGTAAAAAACATAGAATGTTTTCCTCATTGTTCTTCAGCTTCATCAATCACACATTTGGTAAGGCACTTCCTCTATTGCTGTGCCACTGTACTGGTGGCTGCTTAATAAGACTCCTGCAGTGGCTGCTGGAGGTGGATGCAGGGTTAGAATGGTGGTGATGCTTGATATGAACACAACCCAATGGGCAATGTGACCCATAAAGCTTTGGTGTGCTCTACTGCTCATGACATTTCTAGTGAAATTAGTGGTCAGTGGTCAGCCAACCAGCTGATAGGATTGTGTCACTGAGTTCATTCATTTTGAGGTAGTGCAGTTAGCCAGAGCACTGACATTCACTTTGAGACAGGGCGACCAGCCAGAGTACTGAGTGCTTTGTGTGTGCTGAAGAATGTTTTTTTCTTTGCAGGTACTGAATGGAAACTTGCATCAAAGAGGTGTATCGTTTAACTTTTTGTTTGCCCTTGGGAGAGGGTGGTGAGGGGTTCCTGAGGGTGGTGGGGTGGGAGATGGGTTTTAATCATGTTTTAATCTGTTATGATTTGGGGAGGGGGAGGTAGGTGGCATGAAGGGCTTCTCAATTGACTGGGTGGGGAGAAGGGTACTATTACTATTACATCTACTATATTTACTTTCAGACAATGACTTGTTTATAACTTAGCCAAGTTTGGGGGAGGAGGGAGGTATGAGTGCTATGAGCATGGGGAGCAGGGAGTTAAATTTATTTGCCTATGGTGGTGGGAGGCAGTGCAGGCAGATACTGACCTGGGGGTTATGCAAAACCCATTTTTTTGTTGTTTTTAAATAAAAGAACTACACATGGTGGCACTTTGCCAGTAAACTGCCCACTTCACTTGGCAAAGAACCATACATAGTACCACTTCACTGATGAAGTGTTACTATGCATACGATTCACCAAGCAAAGTAGGCATTACACTAGGGAAAGAACTATGTAAAGTGCCAGTCTGTGCTACCCAAAGTTGGGAAACTTTGTGAAGTGCCAAACCTTGGGAAGTTTCCCAGTTCTGCACATCTCTAATGCTGTGAAATTGTGACTGAATGCTGTATAAGCACATTGCTTTATGCAGTAGCCTCAGAAAGCTATTGTCTTCAACCATGGAGAATGAGTGAATATCAAAGGCTATCATATCCTCATCAGTTGCGTGATTCAAATAGAATTCTGGTGGAAATTAACAGTTTAGAATAGGCATATAATGACTCAGGCAGTGTACCAGTTTCTTTTGTTACAAACCAGTTCAGTAGCAGTGCTGGAGGTGTGTAGATTGGGCCTGGCTCTGGATACTAGTGGTTGGAGTCAATGTGAAGCAGCACTGGTACCTGGAGATGAATAAAGTCAGCTGCTTAAGCTACAATGGTGGCTGAATGGCTTCAAGAAATCATTTTATTCCACCACTCCTCATCCCTGACTGTCCCTGCTGCTGATATGCTATCTGACCTGAGTGGTACTGGGGACTGGAAATAGATGGCTGTTACAGAGATGTCATGCTCACATTTTAAAAGCTTGACCTGCACTCAGTGCACAGTGGTTCCCAAAGATCCAGTAGACTGGGCACAACTGATCTTTAACCACACTGATAGCAACATGCATTTAGTGGATTTGTAGTGTCATCTGCAAAGTACTCCCACACTGCAAAGGACTGTTTTGGTTTCTTAGGTACAGTGAATTGGTGGGGTTACTTTGTGAAGAATTGGGTGACGACCTCAAGATAATTTTTTTTGCATTGCAGAATGACATGATTGGGGCAGACAGTCAGGGCAGCAGCAGCAGAAAATAAAGTACTATGGGGCTTATCATGCCGTGGGATCTTGTAGTAGGGAATATTTTTAGATTTCCTGACTGAAAAACTTTCTTTCTTGCTTTTATCTGTTGTAGTATCATTTTTTTTCTAATTTTACTATCTCCTTCTATGATGGCCTCTATTCCTCAATATTACACTCATCACCACTATTCTGTGGTGTAACTGCCATCAGATGGTCAAGCTCCTCTTTTTCTCCATCCTTCCCTCATGCATGTGGTTCCTGATGCTTCTCATCCTTCTCTTCTGCCTCTTTCTATGCTGCTCTAATACTTCTTCCCTTTTTTCTTCCTCCTCCGCCTCTTCTGATACTTCTTCCTTATCTAGTTCTACCCTTCTCATCTTCCTCTTAAGTTTCTTCTTACTTCTGCCCCTGTGTCTCCTCATGTGGATCGTGTGCTTTCCCCTTGCATCTTCATCTCCTGCTCTTATACGTCCCCTAATCTATCACCTCATTGTAATGCCTCACCTCTGACAGGTCCACTTCTGCAGTATATCATCCACACTAGCACTCCACATTACTACCAGATTTCATGCTATTCACTTGATTTTATAGTATTGTAGGTCAGTAGACCTCACCCTGCCTGTCTCCTATGAGCAACTGTAATTTTTTTCTCTGGTGACAAGATAACAGAAATGTTCATGGCACACACAGACTCAGTGCCACCTTCCTCACATATCAACTGAGTAACAGCACTGATCTCTGTGGTGTTACTGCTACTGATGAAAATGCATGATTTGGGGCTAGGGACATCATACAGTTGTTCAAGGTAGAACAGCAATTATCAAAGCCAATACATAGGTGGCAGTGGCATCTGTCACCATGTTGTTTATATGAAATGGACAGGAGGAGGGCTTGCCTTCACATTTATGGATATATCACTTCCATATCAGGTAGAGGAACTTGATCTAGAAGCACTTGAAGGATGAGTAGGGGGAAAGGAGCATGTTTCAGACTTGCTCAGGGTTGTTTTATCACCACATGAACTGGATGGCCAGCTGGAAAGGCTGTTTGGACTGTGAGTGGATCCAGTGGACTTCTGTGGGCATGGAAAGAACAGTTAATTACCATAACATTAGATCTCCAAGAGACTGTCTTTCATTGGGCCATGCATTTGGAACTGTGAGCCACTGGCTTCAGGACCACTCAGAAGCATTTGCTAGCTGGGGCCACCCATGATGATGTGCAATGTTAACACCTATGTAACGTGGGTGGCCCCATTGCTCTTCAGTTCCCAGCTGGAGACAAGTTTAGAGGGTATCTTAACATGAGGAGCCAGAAAACCAGACCAGTACCAGGTACACAAGGAGAGGCATGGGAATGGAAAACATAGTAAACATAAGACACATACAGACACCTTAAAACAGGCAGTGGATAAACCTGTTAGACTGTACTGTACTTCAGTAATGGGGAAGGAGGGTGGGTGTGCTGTAGCTCAATGAAGGAGTTTCTCTGGAAGATCTACTTTTATTGTAAATAACTGTTCTATCTGCATCAAAGACATCTCCTCCATTGGGCTACACTTTTGGAAATATTTCCAAGCAGTGCAAAGTGTCCAGGGAAGATGGCAAAGTCTTATTTGACATCATGACAGGAGATCTTGCAGTATCACAAGACCAAAACAAGCACATCTATGAGACACAATATCCAGACTGTAACGCTTAGTGAAAGTATGCACAGTGCTACATTTCACAGCATCACATGTCAGCTGCAGCAACAATCTGAAAGCAAGCATCAGAAGTGGCCACAACATGGTACGAGTGGCCATGCACTGCATCAGGAGGTGCTTTACTATACTTCTTATTATATTACAGAAAGTAATACAGTTTTCCAACCATTTAGGCAAGCATTGTTAAGTCAGAGAGGCATCCTCTTTACCAGGGGTGAATGAAAAAAAAGAGCTAAATAAGCAGACTTTCTGCAGTCCTTTGTGTGATCAAGATAAACATGTATTGTTCTATGTGCATCCAGTGTATGGCACCGTGGTGCACCCTTCTTAGCATGTTCAGGACAATACAGGAAGATATATGGTCTGATTCAATGTAGGACTGGTCTACAAAGACACCCCGCCCTTGTGGAAAATCAAATAAGGAGGCTCATGCATTACAGCATGAAGCTTCAAAGTTCTACAAGCAAAAGTCATTGCGACCAAAAACAGAATTTTCCAGAAAAGGAAACACATTCCACAGGTCACAGCAGGCTTAAATGCATTCCAAGTCAAATTCTCAAGAATGAAATTTAGATTCAAGTTGGAACCAGTTTACAAATAAGAGGACGCATGTGCAGAATACACTTAAGAAATATACAGGACACCACAAGTCTGGCCAGTGTGTGCCCATCAGGAGGAACCAGGAAAGCTGAAATGGCAGTCAAATGCACTTTAATGGAAGAGTATTAGAGATGTGAGTCAGGTACTGTAGGTACAGAAGGTAGTCCAGTACAGTGTTCACAGATCATATAAATGGGTCCACTGATCGGGAAGCACACCATAAGAAAAAGCACTTCCATTTCTAGAATATTGGCAGTAGCAGAGTGGCTGTGCATGTGTGGCTCTCCCACAGCTAAATGAAAAATGTCCATCTTTTTTCTAATTTTAAATATTTTTTCTTGTCTACTGTTGGCGGATTGAGAAAGAGGGAATTGTTGCATATATGAAGGTGTAGGATTTGTGTGTTCAATGTTAGTTGGGAGTAGGATAATAATCACATTTGTTCTGTGGTGAATTGCTTCTAACATACTAAAATGCCAGCATAATAGGCCTAATGGTCTTTCATGTCTGCTCATTTGGTCAGCCCCCACCCTGGGAGCTGACCTTGCTGCCCCCCTCTCCCTCTCTGGCTTCTCTCTTCCCAGTCCTGGATATTATCGCTGCACTGGTTTTAGCCTCCAGAACCCCTCACCTGTACCTGTCCCACCCACTCTTGAACCCCTCCACTGTTTCTGCCTCCACCAGCCCCCTGGGTAGCGCATTCCATGGCTCCATCACCCTGTCAGTGAAGTAGCACCTCTTCCTCCTTTCTCCCCTGAATCTTCCCCCTTCAGCTTCCACGCATGCCCTCTAGTTGCCCTCCCTACTTTCTTCGGAGCACCCTGACTGCTCTTCTAGTGTAAATGTAATCTTATTTATATAGTTTGGCAGTTTTTGTGTGGCTTTTGTGGGGTTGTCTTTGTGACTAGGCTGTGCTGGCTTGTTGCTGTGGTGGCCAGTAGTTATGTGGGACTGTGATTTTGTTTTTCACTGCTTAGTTGGCTTTCTGGGCTGCTGAGTTCTTGTGTTTTAAAAAATAAGCTTTTACAAAGGCACTGTTTAGCCAGAATTTAACTGTTGCTTGGAAACAACTTTTCTGAAATAGTGTTCTGGTTCTAACAGGCCATCTGAAATAGTAGCCCACTGAATCCTAGAATATTGAGATTTGCTGTTAACATTTGGATAATAAGATTAGATACAAGTGAAATAGATTTTTACATATTCTTTGCAAAAAAAATTGTTAATGCACCAGTTAGGGTAACTTAATGCCACAAAAGTAGGGAAATGTGGCGTTAGGGTTTCTAACCATAACTCCCAACCTCCACCCCCCCAACAGCAAAACGAAAAAATATTAGGGTTTTGGGTCTCTGAAGTCTTGATAAATCAGTGGTGGGATCTTTCTTGGGGTTGTCAATTCTATTGCTCATCTCTCTCCCAGGCCGTAGCCTCCAGTCTGAAGCACAAGGTACAGCTCCAAGCTACTGCCTCATAGAGATACACTCTTCAAAGGTAGTGAAGTATGTCTTGTCACCTGTTGCCAACACAATGTATTGTAATTTTCTTTATGCAGGGCCCTGTGGGCCCTGCATGAAGAAAGGAGATCATGTGTGACATTGTTTGCTTGGGGAATGGGGTGAACATTGGAGTTGACAACCCCAAGTAAGATGCCACCACTGGTTCACCAAGACTCCGAGACCCAACACCCTAATATTTTTTCCTTTTGCTGCTTAGGGAGTGGGGGTTGGGAGTGAGGGTTGGAACCCTAATGCCACATTTTTCTACTTTTGTGGCACTAAGTAACCCAACGTGGTGTATTAAAAAAGGTTTTTGCAAAGAATTTAGTTTGTTTTTGATATAGTGGAATCATATGCTCATTCACACAGGTCCCTTTGGGACCTGCATGAACAGGTGCAGATGTGCAGGACCCTTTGGGCCATGCATTATGGAAATAATCCACCTGCCTATAAAAGTGCAGGGCATGCCACATTCACTCTTTACACATTCACTCTTCACATATTCAGTACACATTCACTTTACCCACATTCACTCTGTACACATCCACTCTTCATACATTCAGTCATCAAACATTCACTTATCACACATTCACTCTTCACACATTCACTCTTTTTTCTCCCAAGATTTTCAAGATAGTCATTTTATGACTGCCCTTATAAACATAACATGTACCACTTATATTATATTGGCTAAAATGCTGTTTTGCAAAACAAATGTGAAAATAAGTCTCAGCTAGGATTTAAAAAATTACACCTGTCACATTTATGAAGTGGTGTGGAAAAACAGGTATGTTGAAAGTTTGGAATCAATGGGCCTGATTCTCAATAAGTGGCCAAACCATGCCAACAGTGGCTTGCACCACTCACCGGTGCACCAGAGACATTTCTGGTATGCCAGGGACCTTGTACCCAATTCTCTATTGGGTAGGGTCCCTGCATCGTAGTACCACAGCTTGCAGAAACTGTGACCATGCACCAAAAAGGTGGTGCACCTGAGGTATTCGCTGCAAGCTGTGGGCACGGTCAGGCATCAGTTTTGGAAGGTGTGTAGGTGAATGCCAATATACCAGGACATTATGGGAGCATATAAAGAATACATTCCTTGGTGACTAGCAGTCCCCCCCAACCCCGATCCATATAGACAACTATGGCAATACTGCCCTGGTGTCAAGTGTTTCCCCCTACCTCCCAGCTCCGAGCACCCTTCCATCAATGCCCAACAGTTCCTGGTGTCTAGGGGAACCCCACCCCTATAGGTAGTGCCACACTACCCCACTCCCCATATCCTGGAGCTGGCAACTGGCACAGCCCTCCAGTCTCCAAATGGCTGGCCACCCACTGAACTGTCAAGGATTGCATAGTGTACAATCAGCTGTTATAGTATGCACTCCTTCACACCTCAGTTGGTGGCCTGCCATGGTTGTGAGTGGAGGGCTATGCCAGTCACCAGCTCCAGGACGGGATGGTGGGGCACTACTTTCAGGGTAGGGGGTCCACTAGACACCAGGGACTGTTGGGTATTGATGGAATGGGATTTCAGGTCTGTTAAGAGGGCACCACTGGACATCAGGGCAGTGTTGCCATTGTCATCTATATGGGATTGGGGATGGGGAGAGGGTACTAGGGCACATGTTCCCTCTCACCCAGGAAGAGCTCTGGGGTGGTGCAAGTTCCCTAAACCCTCTAAGATGGCACACTTCTATGTACCATTAGACCAGGCCTGGCTGTTCTAACGGTACTCAGAAGTGTGCCTTCTGAGGTGGTTTAGAGGATCCTGATTTAGGGGATATGGCAACTTGTATCTGCCATAATCCACCTAGCACCCTGGCACACCCAGCAGCTTGGCTCAGACCTGACACAGGGCCAATGTGGCACTCCAGTTCCAGGTTTGGTGCATGGGGTCTTCGTGAATCCCAAAATCTTCAGGTTTTGATGCAAGGTGCCCCTTATGCCACTGCTGTGTGGTGCAAGCACTGTGCGTCAAACATAGAACATAGAAACATAGACTTTGATGGCAGATAAAGACTGCTTGACCCACCTAGTCTGCCCATTTCCCTACCTACAGGATAAGCTGCAGATCCTAGTTAACCAACAGCCTATTTCTTCCTACCCCCCACAATAATTGCCTTATGTTTGTCCCATGCATTCTTGAATTTTCCCACAGTTTTAGACCCCACAACCTCCTCAGGAAGGCTGTTCCATACATCAACCACCCTCTCTGTGAAAAAATACTTCCTCACATTGCCCTGAACCACCCCCATCTTCAAATTGTGTCCCTTGTTCTTGCACATCTCTTTTCTGAAAGATGCTACCTTTTGGACTTTGTTGATTCCACTGAGGTACTTAAAAGTTTCTATCATGTCCCCTCTCCCTCCTTTCCTCAAGGGTATGCATATTAAGCTCCTTTAGTCTCTCCATATATGGCTTCTCTTGCAGACCCTGCACCATTTTAGTTGCCCTTCTCTGGACTGCCTCTATCCTGTCTATGTCCTTACAGAGATGGGGTCTCCAGAACTGGTGCAGTACTCCTGATGGGGTCTCACTCACTGTCTGTACAGAGGGATAAGAAGTTCCTGTTTTCTACTGGTGATGCCTCTCCCTATACATCCCACTATCCCCCCAGCCCTCCCTACTGCCTTCTCACATTGCTTGCTAACCTTAAGGTCATCTGATATGATTACTCCCAGGCCCCTTTCCATTTCTGTTGTTGTTACTACCTCCCCCCATTGTGTCACCTTCCCCTGGGTTTTTTTTTCCCAGGTGTATTATTTTGCACTTCTTTGCATTGAATCCAAGCTGCCACACTTCTGACCATTCCTCCAACCTTGCCAAGTCCCTTCTCATCCTTTCCATGCCTCCTTGTGTATCAACCCTGTTGCAGATCTTTGTGTCATCTGCAAAGAGGCATACTTTTCCTTCCAGTCCCTCCGCAATGTCACTTATAAAGACATTAAAAAGGACTGGACCCAGTACTGAACCCTGTGGTACCCCACTAGTAATCCCTTTTTCTTCAGAGTGGACTCCATTTACAATTACCTTCTGTGTCCTGTTGTCCAGCCAATGTTTTACCCAGGCTACCACCCTGGGACCCACTTCTAGGCTGGTTAATTTGACTATTAATCTTTTGTGTGGGACTGTGTCAAATGCCTTGCTAAAGTCTAGGTAGGCCATGTCCACAGCCCCTCCCTGGTCTACTACTTTGGTCACCCAGTCAAAGAAATCAATTAGATTTGTCTGACATGACCCTCCCACTGTGAACCCATGCTTCCTTGGGTCCTGTGCCCCACTGGCCTCTAGGTACTCAACATTTTTTTCCCTCAGAAGTGATTCCATCACTTTCCCTACCACAGAGGTCAAACTGACAGGTCTGTAGTTTCCTGCCTCTGTCTTAGTCCCACTTTTGTGAATGGGAAATGACATCCTCCTTCCTCCAGTCCTCAGTTACCACACCAATCTCCCACGATTTGTTAAAAATGGTAGTCAGTGGTTTCACTAGTTCTCCTCTTAATTCTTTTAGAATTCTGGGGTAAATTCTGTCAGGCTCCATTGCTTTGTCCACCTTCAGTTTTAGGAGTTCTTTCAGAACCCTTTCTTCTGTGAAAGGACTGGGATTGACCCCCCTATCCAGAGTGATTCTGTTAATTGGATTAGGCACCCCCCTCCTCCTCTTTTGTGAATAATGAGCAGAAATATTCATTCAGTATTCCTGCTTTTTCACTGTCCAAAGTCAGAGCTTTGAGGATCGGGCCCAATATATTGAAAATTAGTGAAACTATGAGTGAACTTTGAAATACTGCAATGTTTAGTCATGACCTGGACATTTTACCGTAGTTGTACACCATATTTCCAGCATAGTCTTCTTATTAACTCACTTATGAACCCGGTAGGTGAAAATGTTCACATCCCCACCAAAATGTCATTCCATGCCACGGAAACATCATTCCACACCAAAGGTGCAAAAAGACATTTTGGCCAGGATTTAAAAAAATGACACCTGTCACTTATGTGAGGTGGGGTGAAAAAATGGCTATGTTGAAAATTTGGGGTCACAATATTTAAAACAAGCACTTGTCAATGCCAAATGTTGGCTTTCTGGCATTGGCATTGGTAGTGCAGGAGTTAGAGAGATGCATAATAGGAATGGCAGTGAAGTATTGAAGTAACGCCAACCCCACCCCCACCCTGCAGAGACTGAAAGGCATTGGGGGTGTGTCTTTGGGTCATCGGCCATAACGCTTATGCCATTCCACCTCACCCTACCCTGCAGACACTAACAGGTGTTGCAGTGTGCTTTGGGGTCTTCGGCACTTACCCTTACCCCATTCCATTAGGAAATAAGCTGAGATGGGTACAATATTGGAGAATGGGGTGAACATTAGTGCCCAGGACCCCAAGACACACCTTGATGCCTGTCAGTGACTGCAGGGTGGGGGTTGGGTTGGAAAGCCATGAACATTATGGCCAAAGAACCCAAGTCACACCCCCGACACCTGTCAGTCTCTACAGGGTGGGGTGTTTTGGTTGGAAACCCTAACACCCTGGGCATTTGTTGGTATTTTCATTCCAAATTTTCAACATGGGCTTTTTGGGACCCCACCTCATGAACAGTGGCACTATCATTTCATTACTCAATCCTGAAAGGTGATTTCACACAGCAACTGTGCCATTCGGCGCCACAGGTCCAGAAACAAATTTTTGGCAGGATGTGAAAAATGACAGCTGTACTGTTCATGAGAAGGTGTGAAAATATGGCAATGTTGAAAATCTGGAGTGAAAATATGAAAAATTGGTGAAGTTAAGAGTATGCATAGAAACTGCACAACGCACGCCCGTAACGTAGTAATTTTTTTGAATTTTTCCAGAAAATTTTCAACAGTGGCATTTTGGGACATCCCCTCATGAACAGTGACACTGTGATTGTGTTAATCTGTTCTAAATGTTGATTTCCAACAGCAACTGTGCCATTCTGCGCTACAGGTGTGAAAACATGCTTTGGGCATAATGTGAAACATGACAGCTATTCTTTTCATAAGGAGGTGTGAAAAAATGGCAATCCTGAAAATCTGGAGTGAAAATATTAAGAACTGGTGAAGTTCGAACGTGCGTACGTGATGCTCAATGCATGCCCGTAATGTGGTCATTTTTGGGAATTTTTTCACCAACTTTTCAACATGGGCTTTTTGGGACCCCACTTCTTGAGTAGTGACACTGTTGTTTTGTTAATTGGTCCCAAAAGGTCATTCTGTGCAGTGACAGTGAAATGATCTTTTGGGACTGAGAAACATAATGACAGTGACATGTTCATGAGGTGGGGTCCCAAAAACTCCATGTTGGAAATTTGGGGCCAAAATTCCTAAAAATGGCTGAGATATCAACCTAAGTTGAAATGCCCCCATTGACTCCCATCATACAGTGCTTACCAGATTCCTCATTTGGTAGTTCGGCTTTAAAGAGTGCAGATGCATCCTGGTGCTGAGAAGATCACTGCTCCTGACCTCCAGAGGTAAGTGTGGGGTGAGGAGAGTCTGAGGAGGTAGGTGCTCAGAGGGAGGGTTGGGATGGGGGAGGGGGACAGGGGACACAATGATGGACCATTTTCTGTTTACAGGTAAAAAAAAACTTCAGGGGACCATTTTGTATATTTTACAGGGAAATAAATGAAAGGCATTTAGGCACACTGTGGTGGGCTCCCAGTGTACCACAACAGTGTGGAGTGGAGGAGGGAGTGCAGGCCAACATGGGGGTTGGGCACTCTGATGTCAGCAAATAACACAGATGGTTTGGGCTGGGGGGATATGGCATTTAGACACACTGGGGTGGATTCCCAGTGTGCCACAACAGTGTGGGGGGAGGTGCAAACCGACATAGGGACTGGGCAACACAATGTCAGCAAATAACACAGACAGGTTTTGGGATGGGGGGCATATCCAACATCGGGAGTGGGCATCCCGGTGTTGGAAACATAAACCATGATTTCAGCATGCTCCCAGTGTGCCACATTAATTAGGGGAGGGGCATATATGCCGACATGGGGATTGGGTACCCTGATGTTGGCTTTCTGGGGAGTGTGTTGTGGGCAGCAGGAGCTGCCACATTTAGTGAAATGTTTCACCAGGAAAGGCACACTAAACAAACACCTTACTCCTGAAGCAAAGCTCGGCACCGAGTGCTCGGTGGCAAGAGCTGACCGCTTGCTCCTGGAGCAAGTCCTGGGGAAAGAGTGCTCAACTGCAGGAGCTGACAAGGTTGCTAGGAGTGGGGGAGGTGCCACTGCAATGATGAAACTGTTTGTGATTGCAGAGGCACATTTCTTTCAAGTTTTTGTCTCTCTTTGACATTTCATGTCATCTAAAGCATTCTCACTGATTTTCAGCTGAAGGATGCACCCATTAAAGTGTCCATTGCTTTGGCCACAACACTGACACACCTCTGAACTGTGTTACAAGTGCAAGATGTTTCTTGAACATGCACGCAAGCCAATATAATTACTAAAGTTACAAGCGAGCAAAGAAAATTTTCAACATACGCACATAACTTTGCTATTTTTACGTATTTTAACCCCACATTTTCTACATAGCTGTCTTATGACCTCACCTCATGAACAAGTACACTGAAAATGGTTAAGTGCTGCCCAAAATATGATTTAAGAATGCAACCCTGAAATTGCCTTTCAGGCCTGATTTCCATAATTCCACCATCATCTTTCATAAAGCGGAGTCCCACAAAGGCCATGTAGAAAATTTGGGTCTGAAATATGCAAAAATTACAAAGTTATGCATCAAAGTTCAAAACCTCATTGAAATACAGTGAACCACACTTATCTTAGTTTCTCATATTGCAGTCACTGGTTCCAGCAGCAAAATGGGTTTTTGAGCGGAAAGGGAATATGCATATTGGAAACTGTTCAGGTGAGGGAGAGTGTATGTGAGGTGTATACTGCGGGTGTGGGGTGGTGACTGCTGAGGGGGAGATTGGGGTGCAGGAGTCAGATCAGTAAATGACTGTTTTCTTTGTTAAAGGTTTAAAGAAAAAAAAAGGGTGGTTTTCTTTATTACAGGTCAGAATTGCAAAACTAAAAGGGGATCACTGACCTGAGGGTGGGGGGTGCCAATAGACACCAGGGAAACATTACAGAGGTATGCAATGGTGATCCGAGGGTGGGAGGTGCCACTAGACACAAGGGAAACATTACAGCAATATGGGACAGAGATCAGAGGGTGGGGGTGCCACTAGACACCAGGGAAACATCACAGCAATTTGGGACAGTAATCAGAGGGTGGGTGGTGCCACTAGACACCAGAAAAACATTACAGCAATATGGGACAGTAATCAGAGGGTGGGTGGTGCCACTAGAAAACAGGGAAACATTACATCAATATGGGAAAGCAATCAGAGGGTGGATGGTGCCACTAGACACCAGGGTAGCATTACAGCAAAATGGGACAAAAATCTAAGGATGGGGGTGCCACTAGACACCAGGGAAACATTACAGCAATACGCTATGGTGATCAGAGGGTGGGGGTGCGACAAGACACCAGGAAAACATTACAGCAATATGGGACAGTAATCAGAGAGTGGGGATGCCAGTAGACACCAGAGAAATATTACAGCAATATGGGACAGTAATCAGAGAGTGGAGGCGCCACTAGACACCAGGGAAAACTTACAGCAATATGCAATCGTGATCAGAAAGTGGGGGTGCCACTAGACACCAGGGAAACTTTACAGCAATATGAGACAGTAATCAGAGGTTGGGGGTGCCACCAGACACCAGAGAAATATTACAGCAATATGGGACAGAAATCAAAGGGTGGGTTGCCACCAGGCACCAGGGAAACATTACAGCAATATGGGACAGTAATCAGAGGGTGGTGGTGGTGCCACTAGACCCCAGGGCAACATTACAGCAATATGCAATGGTAATCAGAGTGTCAGAGGTGCAACAACACACCAGAGAAACATTACAGCAATATGGGACAGTAATAAGAGAGTCGGAGTGCCACTAGACACCAGGGAAACATACAGCAATATGGGACAGTAATCAGTTGGTTCGGGGGCCACTGGACACCAGGGAAACAATGCAGCAGTATGCAAAGGTGATCAGAGGGGGGTGCCACTAGACACCAGGGGAACATTGCAGCAATATGAGACAGTAATCAGAGGGCGGGGGTGCCACTAGACACCAGGGAAACATTACAGCAATATGGGACAGTAATCAGAGGGTGGGGGTGCCACTAGACACCAGGGAAACATTACAGCAATATGGGACAGTGATCAGAGGGTGGGGTGCCACTAGACACAAGGAAACATTACAGCAATTTGGGACAGTAATCAGAGGGTGGGTGGTGCCGCTAGACACCAGGGAAACATTACAGCAATATAGGACAGTAATCAGAGGCTGGGTGGTGCCATTAGACACCAGGGAAACATTACAGTAATATGGGACAGTAATAAGAGGGTGGGTGGTGCCACTAGACACCAGGGAAGCATTACAGTAATATGGGACAGTAATCAGAGAGTGGGGGTGCCACTAGACACCAGGGAAACATTACAGCACTACGGGACAGTAATCAGAGGACGGGGTGCCACTAGACAACAGCGAAACATTACAGCAATATGGGACAGTAATCAGATGCTGGGGGTGCCACTAGACACCAGGGAAACATTACAGCAATAGGCGATGGTGATCAGAGGGTTGGGGTGCCACAAGACACCAGGAAAACATTACAGCAATATACGGGAGAGTAATCAGAGAGTGGGGGTGCCAGTAGACACCAGAGAAACTTTACAGCAATATGGGACAGTAATCAGAGAATGGAGGTGCCACTAGACACCAAGGAAAACTTACAGCAATATGTGATGGTGATCAGAGGGTGGGGGTGCCACTAGAAACCAGGGAAACATCACAGCAATATGGAAAAGTAATCAGAGGGTGGGGGGACCACTAGACACCAGGGGAACATTACAGCAATATGGGACAATAAACAGAGGGTGGGGGTGCCACTAGACAACAAGGGAACATTACAGCAATATGGGACCGTAATCAGAGGGTGAGGGTGCCACTAGACACCAGGGAAACATTACAGCAATACGGGAAAGTAATCAGAGGATGGGGGTGCCACAAGACACCAGAGAAACTTTACAGCAATATGCAATGGTGATCAGAGGGTGGGGGTACCACTAGACACCAGGGAAACATTACAGCAATATGGGACAGTAATCAGAGGGTGGGAGTGCCACTAGACACCAGGGAAGCATTACAGCAATATGGGACAGTAATCAGAGAATGGGGGTGCCACTAGACACCAGGGAAACATTACAGCAAAATGGGACAGTAATCGAAGGGTGGGGGTGCCACTAGACAAAAGGGAAACATTACAGCATTACACGATGGTGACCAGTGGATGGAGGTGCCACAAGACACCAAGAAAAGATTACAGCAATATGGGACTGAAATCAGAGAGTGGGGGTGCCAGTAGACACCAGAGAAACATTACAGCAATATGGAACAGTAATCAGAGAGTGGAGGTGCCACTAGACACCAGGAAAACCTTACAGCAATATGCGATGGTGATCAGAGGGTGGGGGTGTCACTAGACACCAGGGAAACATTTCAGCAATAAGGGACAGTAATCAGAGGGGGGCGCACTAGACACCAGGGAAACATTGCAGCAAAATGGGAAAGTAATCAGAGGGTGGGGGTGCCACTAGACACCAGGGAAACATTACAGCAATATGGGACAGTAATCAGAGGGTGGGGGTGCCACTAGACACCAGGGAAATATTACTGCAATACGGGACAGAAATCAGAGGTTGGGGGTGCCACTAGACACCAGGGAAACATTACCGCAATATGGGACAGTAATCAGAGGGTGGGGGTGCCACTAGACACCAGGGAATCATTACAGCAATCTGGTACAGAAATCGGAGGGTGGGGTGCCACTAGGCACCATGGAAACATTACAGCAATATGGGACAGTAATCAGAGGGTTGGGGTGCCACTAGACACCAGGGAAACATTACAGCAATATGCAATCTTAATCAGAGGGTCAGCAGTGCGACTAGACACCAGGGAAACAGAATAGCAATGTGGGACAGTAATCAGAGGGTGGGGGTGCCACTGGATACCAGGGAAACATTTCAGCAATATGCAATGGTAATCAGAGGGTCAGTGGTGCCACTAGACACCAGGGAAACATTACAGCAATATGGGACAGCAATCAGAAGGTGGGGGGGCCACTGGACACAAGGGAAACATTACAGCATTATGCAATGGTGAATGGGGGGGTGCCACTAGAAACCTTGGAAACATAACATTAATATGAGAAAGTAATCAGAGTGCGGGGGTGCCACTAGACACCAGCGAAACATTACAGCAATATGGGACAGTAATCAGAAGGTGGGTGGTGCCACTAGACACCAGGAAAACATTACAGCAGTACGGGACAGTAATCAGAGATTAGGGGTGCCACTAGACACCAGGGAAACATTACAGCAATATTGGATAGTAATCAGAGGGTGGAGGTGACACTAGACACCAGGGAAAACATTTACAGCAATACACGATGGTGAACAGAGGGTTGGGGTGCCAAAAGACACCAGGAAAACATTACAGCAATATGGGACAGCAATCACAGGGTGGGGGAGACACTAGACACAAGGGCAACATTACAGCAGCACGGGATGGTGACAAAGTGGGTGGGGGTGCCACAAGACACCAGGAAAGCATTACAGCAATATGGGACTGTAATCAGAGAGTGGGGTGCCAGTAGACACCAAAGAAACATTACAGCAATATGGAACAGTAATCAGAGAGTGGAGGTGCCACTAGACACCAGGGAAACCTTACAGCAATATGCGATAGTGATCAGAGGGCGGGGGTGCCACTAGAGACACGGGAAACATTTCAGCAATAAGGGACAGTAATCAGAGGGTGGGGGTAGCACTAGACACCAGGGAAACATTACAGCAATATGGGAAAGTAATCAGAGGGTGGGGTTGCCACTAGACACCAGGGAAACATTACAGCAATATTGGACAGTAATCAGAGGGTGGGGGTGCCACTAGACACCAGGGAAATATTTCTGCAATACAGGACAGTAATCAGAGGTTTTGGGTGCAACTAGACACCAGGGAAACATTACCGCAATATGGGACAGTAATCAGAGGGTGGGGGTGCTACTAGAAACCAGGGAATCATTACAGCAATCTGGGACAATAATCGGAGGGAGGGGTGCCACTAGGCAACATGGAAACATTACAGCAATTTGGGACAGTAATCAGAGGGTGGGGGTGCCACTAGACACCAGGGAAACGTTACAGCAATATGCAATTTTAATCAGATGGTCAGCGGTGAGACTAGACACCAGGGAAACATTATAGCAAGGTGGGACAGTACTCAGTGGGTGGGGGTGCCATTAGAAACCAGAGAAACATTACAGCTATATGCAATGGTAATCACAGGGTCGGTGGTGCCACTAGACACCAGGGAAACATTACAGCAATATGGAACAATAATCAGTGAGTCAGGGTGCCACTAGACACGAGGGAAACATTACAGCAATATGGGACAGTAATCAGATAGTGGGGGTGCCACTGGACACCAGGGAAACATTACAGCAATACGGGACAGTAATCAGAGAATGGGGGTGCCACTAGAAACCAGGGAAACATTACAGCAATATGGGACAGTAATCAGAGGGTGGGGGTGACACTAGACACCAGGAAAACATTTACAGCAATACGTGATGGTGAACAGAGGGTGGGGGTGCCAAAAGACACCAGGAAAACATTACAGCAACATGGGACAGCAATCAGAGGGTGGAGGAGACACTAGACACAAGGGAAACATTACAGCAACATGCGATGGTGACCAGTGGGTGGGAGTGCCACAAGACACCAGGAAAACATTACAGCAATGTGGGACAGTAATCAGAGAGTGGGGGTGCAAGTAGACACCAGAGAAACATTAGAGTAATATGGAACAGTAATCAGAGAGTGGAGGTGCCACTAGACAACAGGGAAACCTTACAGCAATATGCGATGGTGATCAGAGGGTGGGGGTGTCACTAGACACCAGGGAAACATTTCAGCAATAAAGGACAGTAATCAGAGGGTGGGGGTGGCACTAGACATCGAGGAAACATTACAGCAATATGGGAAAGTAATCAAAGGGTGGGGGTGCCACTAGACACCATGGAAACATTACAGCAATAAGGGACAGTAATCAGAGGATGGGGGTGCCACTAGACACCTTGGAAATATTTCTGCAATATGGGACAGTAATCAGAGGTTGGGGGTGCCACTAGACACCAAGGAAACTCTACAATATCTGAGACAGTAAACAGAGGGGTGGGGGTGCCACTAGACAACAGAGAACATCACAGCAATATAGGGACCGTAATCAGAGGTGAGGTGCCACTAGACACCAGGTAAACATTACAGCAATACAGGAAAGTAATCAGAGGATGGGGGTGCCACAAGACACCAGGGAAACTTTACAGCAATATGCAATTGTGATCAGAGGGTGGGGGTGCCACCAGACACCAGGGAAACATTACAGCAATATGGGACAGTAATCAGAGGGTGGGTGCCACTAGACACCAGGAAGCATTACAGCAATATGGGACAGTAATCAGAGAATGGGGGTGCCACTAGACACCAGCGAAACATTACAGCAAAATGGGACAGTAATCGAGAGGGTGGGGTGCCACTAGAACAAAGGAAACATTACAGCATTACGATGGTGACCAGTGGGTGGGGGTGCCACAAGACACAAGGAAAAGATTACAGCAATATGGGACTGAAATCAGAGAGTGGGGGTGCCAGTAGACACCAGAGAAACATTACAGCAATATGGAACAGTAATCAGAGAGTGGAGGTGCCACTAGACACCAGGAAAACCTTACAGCAATATGCGATGGTGATCAGAGGGTGGGGGTGTCACTAGACACCAGGGAAACATTTCAGAAATAAGGGACAGTAATCAGAGGGTGGGGGTGGCACTAGACACCAGGGAAACATTGCAGCAAAATGGGAAAGTAATCAGAGGGTGGGGGTGCCACTAGACACCAGGGAAACATTACAGCAATATGGGACAGTAATCAGAGGGTGGGGGTGCCACTAGACACCAGGAAATATTACTGCAATACGGACCCAGAAATCAGAGGTCGGGGTGCCACTAGACACCAGGGAAACATTACCGCAATATGGGACAGTAATCAGAGGGTGGGGGTGCCACTAGACACCAGGGAATCATTACAGCAATCTGGTATAGAAATCGGAGGGTGGGGTGCCACTAGGCACCATGGAAACATTACAGCAATATGGGACAGTAATCAGAGGGTGGGGGTGCCACTAGACACCAGGGAAACATTACAGCAATATGCAATTTTAATCAGAGGGTCAGCAGTGCGACTAGACACCAGGGAAACAGAATAGCAATGTGGGACAGTAATCAGAGGGTGGGGGTGCCACTGGATACCAGGGAAACATTTCAGCAATATGCAATGGTAATCAGAGGGTCAGTGGTGCCACTAGACACCAGTGAAACATTACAGCAATATGGGACAGCAATCAGAAGGTGGGGGGGCCACTGGACACAAGGGAAACATTACAGCATTATGCAATGGTGAATGGGGGGGTGCCACTAGAAACCTTGGAAACATAACATTAATATGAGAAAGTAATCAGAGTGCGGGGGTGCCACTAGACACAAGCGAAACATTACAGCAATATGTGACAGTAATCAGAGGGTGGGGGTGCCACTAGACACCAGGGAAGCATTACAGCAATATGGGACAGTAATCAGAGAGAGGGATTGCCACTAGACACCAGGAAAACATTACAGCAAAATGGGACAGTAATCAAAGGGTGGGGGTGCCACTAGACTCAGGAAACATTACAGCAATCTGTGATGGTGACCAGAGGTGGGGTGCCACTAGACACCAGGAAACATTACAGCAATATGAGACAGTAATCAGAGAGTGGGGTGCCACTAGACACCAGAAAACATTACCACCAATATGCAAAGTAATCAGAGGTGGTGATGCCACTAGACATCAGGAAACATTACAACAATATGGGACAGTAATCAAGGTCAGGGTACCACTGAACTACCGGAAACATTACAGCAAGATGGACAGTAATCAGAGGGTGGAGGGGCCACTGGACACCAGGAAACATGCAACAATATGCGATGAAGTGATCAGAGGGTGGGGTGCCACTAGACACCAGGAAAACATTACAACAATATGAGACAGTGATGCAGAGGTGGGGTGCCAGTGGACACCAGGGAAACATTACAGCAATATGGGACAGTAATCAGAGGGTGGGGGTGCCACTAGACACGAGGAAACATTACAGCAATATGGGACAGTGATCAGAGGGTCGGGATGCCACTAGACACCAGGTAAACATTACAGCAATTTGGGACAGTAATCCGAAGGTGGGTGGTGCCACTAGACACCAGGGAAACATTACAGCAATATGGGACAGTAATCAGAAGGTGGGTGGTGCCACTAGACACCAGGAAAACATTACAGCAGTACGGGACAGTAATCAGAGATTAGGGGTGCCACTAGACACCAGGGAAACATTACAGCAATTTTGGATAGTAATCAGAGGGTGGAGGTGACACTAGACACCAGGAAAACATTAACAACAATACAGATGGTGAACAGAGAGGTGGGGTGCCAAAGACACCAGGAAAACATTACAGAAATATGGGACAGCAATCACAGGGTGGGGAGACACTAGACACAAAGACAACATGACCCAGCAGCGATGGTGAAACAAAGTGGGTGGGGTGCCCAAAGACACCAGGAAGCATTACAGCAATATGGGACTGTAATCAGAGTGGGGTGCCAGTGAACCAAAAACATTACAGCAATATGGAACAGTAATCAGAGGTGGAGGTGCCACTAGACACCAGAAACCTTACAGCAATGACCTCGATAGTGATCAGAGGCAGGAGGTGCCACTGAACACAAAGGAAACATTTCAGCAATAAGGACCCAGTAATCAGAGAATTAGAGTGGCACTAGACACCAGGAAACATACAACAATATGGGAAAGTAATCAGAGAGTGGGAGTTGCCACTGGACACCAGGAAACATTACAGCAATATTGGACAGTAATCAGAGGTGGGGTGCCACAGACACCGAAATATTTCTGCAATACAGGACAGTAATCAGAGGTTTTAGGTGCAACTAGACACCAAGGAAACATTACATAATATAGGACGTAATCAGAGGGTAGGAGTGCTACTAGACACCAGGGAATCATTACAGCAATCTGGGACAATAATCGGAAGGAGGGGTGCCACTAGGCAACATGGAAACATTACAGCAATTTGGGACAGTAATCAGAGGGTGGGGGTGCCACTAGACACCAGGGAAACGTTACAGCAATATGCAATTTTAATCAGATAGTCAGCGGTGAGACTAGACACCAGGGAAACATTATAGCAAGGTGGGACAGTACTCAGTGGGTGGGGTGCCATTAGAAACCAGAGAAACATTCAGCTATATGCAATGGTAATCACAGAATTAGGTGGTGCCACTAGACACGAGGAAACGATACAGCAATAGCGGAACAATAATCAGGGTGAGTCAGGTGCCACTAGACACGAGGAAACATTACAGCAATATGGGACAGAAATCAGATAGTAGAGGTGCCACTGGACACCAGGGAAACATTACAGCAATACGGGACAGTAATCAGAGAATGGGGGTGCCACTAGAAACCAGGGAAACATTACAGCAATATGGGACAGTAATCAGAGGGTTGGGGTGACACTAGACACCAGGGAAAACATTTACAGCAATACGCGATGGTGAACAGAGGGTGGGGGTGCCAAAAGACACCAGGAAAACATTACAGCAACATGGGACAGCAATCAGAGGGTGGAGGAGACACTAGACACAAGGGAAACATTACAGCAATATCGATGGTGATCAAGAGGGGGAGGTGTCACAGAACCAGGAAACATTCAGCAATAAGGACAGTAATCAGAGATTGGGGTGCGCACTAGACACTCCAGAAACATTACAGCAATATGGGAAAGTAATCAAAGGGGGGTGCCACACGAGCACCATGAAACATGCAACAATAAGGACAGTAATCAGAGGTAGGGTGCCACAGACACAGAAATATTTCTGTCCAGGACAGTAATCAGAGTTGAGGTGCCCTAGACACAGAAACTTAACATAATCTGAGACAGTAAACGGATGGGGGAACACTAGACACCAAGACATTAAATATGGGACAGTAATCGGGGGGGTACCACTAGCACCATGGAAACATTACAGCAATATGGGACAGTAAACAGAAATGGGGTTGCCACTAGACACCAGGAAACGTTACAGCAATATGCAATTTAAATCAGACGGTCAGCGGTGCAACTGAACAAGAAACATTAAAATGGGACAGTAATCAGAAGTGGGGTGCCACTAGATACAGAAACATTAGCAATGCAAGGTAATCAGAGAGAAGTAGTGGAGCCACTGAACACAAAACATACTACAATATGGAACAATAATCAGAGAGTCAAGTGCCACTAGACATGAGGAAACATGCAATATGGGACAGTAATCAGAGGAAGGGGGCCCCTGGACACGAAAACATTTCAACAAGGCAATGGTGAATGAGAAGTGCCACTAGACACCTGGAAAATTACATCAATATGGACAGTAATGGGAGGCTAGTGCCACTGAACCAAAGAAACATACAACAATATGCAAGAATAATAAGAGGTGCGGTGCCACTAGACACCAGAAAATTACACAATATGGACACAATCAGTGGTTGGGTGCCAATAGTACAGGAAGCATTACAGCAAAATGGGACAGTAATCAGCAGTGAGGGTGCCACTAGACACCAGGAAACATTAATGCAAAATGGGACAATATCGAAGAGTGGGGTGCCACTAGACACAAAGAAACATTACATATCGGCGTATCAGAGGTGAGGAGGGCCCACAAGACACCAGAAAACATTACAGCAATGAGACAGTAATCAAGGGTGAGGTGCCAATGAACCCAGAGAAAAAGTAAAGCAATATGGAAAACTAATCAGAAGTGGAGTGCCACTAGACTCCAGAAACACAGCAATATCACGACGAAGTCAGAGATGGGGGTGCCTGAACATAAAGAAACATTTCAGCAATATGAACAGTAATCAAGTCAGTGCCCATAGACCAAGAGAAATATTACAGCAATATGGAACAGTAATCAGGGTTGCCACTAGACACCAGGAAACATTGGCAGTATCCAGAGGTTGAGGCTGCCACTAAGAACCCTGAAACATTCACCAATATGGGACAGTAATCAGAGGGGGGGTGCCATGACCAGGAACAATACAACAACTGGGACAGTATCAGAGAGGTGACTGCAACTAGAAGAGAAACATTACAACAATTTGGGACAGTATTCAGAAGGTGGGTGTACACTAGACACAAGGAAACATTAAAACAATATGAGACAGTAATCAGAGGGTGGTGGAACACTAGACCCAAGAAACATTACAGCAAATGGGACTGTAATCAGAGGCAAGTGACCTCCACACTCAGGAAAATGCACAACATGGCACAGAAATCCAGAAGCAAGCCACTGACGCCCAGAAACAATACAACAACACGAAGAACCAGAGATTAGTGCCAACAGACACCAGGAAACAATACACAAATTGACAGTAATCAGAGGGTGGAAGTGACATAGACACCTGGAAAAATTACAGCAATATCCAATAATGAACAGAGGTGGGGGTGCCAAAGACACAAATATACAGCAGTAGCGGACCTAATCACGGGTGGGGGACACTAGACTCATGGAAACAATTACAGCAAGGCGATGGTGACCGATGGGTGGGGTGCTTACAAGACATAGGAAACATTACAGCAATATGGGACTGTAATCAGGGTGGGTGCCAGTGAACCAAGGAACATTACACAATATGAGCAGTAATCAGAGTGGAGGTGCCACTAGACACCCAGAATCATTACAGCAATCTGGAACAATAATCGGAGGTGCATAGGCAACATGGACACCACAACAATTTGGGACGAGTAAAAAGAGGTAGAGTACTAGACACCGAAATGTACAACAATATACAATTTAATCAGATGGTCAACAGTGAGACTAGACACAGAAACATTATAGCAAGGTGGGACAGTACTCAAGTGGGTGCCACGAAACCAGAGAATCATTACAGCTATATTAGTAATCACAGAAGCCGGTGGTGCCACTAGAACGCCAGAAACATTACAGCAATATGGAACAATAATCAGAATCAGGGTGCCACTAGACCTGACATTACAGCAATATGGACATAATCAGAGGTGGGGAGACACTGGACACTAGGAAACATTACAGCAGTATGCAATGAGTGAGCAGAGTACCCTTGACACCTGGGAAACATTACATCAATATGAGACAGTAATCAGTTGGAGGTGCCACAGACACAAGAAACATTACAGCAATATGTAACAGTAATCAGAGGTAGAGTGCAGAAGACACCAAGGAAACATTACAGGTTTATGGGACAATAAGAAGGGTGGGGTGCCCTAGACCAAGGCTTACACAATATAGGACAGTAATCAGAGGGGTGCCACTGACCCAGAAACATACAACAATGGACAGTAATCAAGGGTGGGGGACCACAGACACAGAAACATTACAGCTGCGATAGTGACAGCAGGTGGGATACAAGACCCGGAAAACATTACATGTGGACGTAATCAGAGAGAGAGTGCCACTGGACACTGAAACATTACAGCAGTATGCAATGGTGAGCAGGGGCCACTGAACACTAAAACATTACATCAATATGGGACAATGATCAGAGGTGAAATGCCAGACATCCAAAACATACAGAATATGGACAGTGTTCAGAGGTAGGGGATACACTAGACATCAAATTAACAGTACAGCAATTTGGGACAGTAATCAGGTGCGTGGTGCCACTAGAAACAGGAATCATTACAGCAGATGGGACAGTAATCAGAGGTGGGTGGTGCCACTAGACATCAGAAACATTACAGCAATATGGGACAGTAATTAGAGGTGCGTGAATACAGTAGTCTATAAGGAGCATTACAGCAATAAAAAGGTAAACAAGGTAGAGGTGCAAAACAGGAAAACAATACAACAATATGGAAAGTAATCAGAGAGGGTGCCAGTGACACCAGAAACTTTACAGCAGTATGGGACAGTAATCAGAGAGTGGGTGCCACTAGACACCAGGAAAACTTAGCAATATACGATGGTGA
Organism: Neoceratodus forsteri; assembly: GCA_016271365.2. Classification (NCBI taxonomy): domain Eukaryota; kingdom Metazoa; phylum Chordata; order Ceratodontiformes; family Ceratodontidae; genus Neoceratodus; species Neoceratodus forsteri. The sequence goes on along the minus strand of CM057459.1, from coordinate 483,917,193 downwards.
TTAGAGGTGGGGTGCCACAGAAACCTAAGAAACATCACAGCAATATGGGCAGTAATCAAGAGGGGGGTGCCACTAGGACCAGAAACATTACACGAAGCGAAAATCGGGACCTCAAGCTAGACACCAGGAAACATTACATAATATGGGACAGTAATTACAGTTTAGTGCCACCACACCGGAAACATTACAACATGGGGACAGTAATCTGAGGGTGTAAGCCACTAGACACCAGGAAACATTACTGCAATATGCAATGGTAATCAGAGGCTAGGTGCCACTAGACAACAGGAAATATTCAAACCTGGGACATTAATCAGAGAGTGGGGTGCCACTAGACACCAGAAACATTACACCAATATGGGACAGTAATCAGGGTGGGGTGCCAATGGACAACAGAAACTTTACAGCAATATGACAGTAATCAGAGGTGGGTCCCACTAGACAACAGGAAACATTACAGCAATATGCGACAGTAATCAGAGGGTGGGGTGCCACCAGACACAAGAAACATTACAGCAATATGCAATGGTAATCAGAGGTGGTGCCACTAGACACCAGGGAAACATAAGCAATATGGACAGTAACTGAGGTGGAAGCCATTAGACAGCAGGAAACAGTTCAGCAATATGGGACAGAATCAGATGGTGGAGGCCACTAGACACAGGGAAACATTACAGCAATGCGATGGTGATTGAGTAGAGTACCACTGACACCAGGAAACATTACTCCAGATGAGACAGCAATCGAGGGTGGATGCCACTGGACACTGGTACTACAACAGCACGGGGACAGTAATCAGGTGCTGGGGCGCACTGAGACCAGGAAAACATTACAGAAAAAGCACTGTAATCAGAGGTGCAAGGCCACCGAACACCAGGAAAAACATTACAGCAATATGCAACAGTAATCAGAAGATAGGTGCCACTAGGCACCAGGAAACACACAGCAATATGACGTAATCAGAGGGGGAGTGCCACTAAACACCAGGAAAACATGCAGCAGTATGCATGGTGTGAGTAGGGGTCCAAAGACACCAGGAAACATTACAGCAATATACAATGTGATCTGAGGTGGGTTGCCATTAGACACCAGGAAACATTACAGCAATATGCAATGGTAATCAGAGATGGGTGCCAATAAACACAAGAAATATTACAGCAATATGCAATGGTAATCAGAGGGGGGGTGCCACTAGACCAGGGCATCACAGCAATATGACAGTACAGAGGGTGGGGTGCCACTAGACACCAGAAACATTACAGCAATATGCAACAATCTGAAGCGGGGTGCACAGACACCAGAAACATCACAGAATGGGACAGCAATCAGAGGTGGTGCCACTGATACCAGAAACATTACAGCAATATGCATTGGTAATCAAACGCAGCGGTGCCACTTGACACCAGGGAAATATTACAACAATATAGACAGTAATCAGAGGGTCAGTAAGCCACCATTCACCAGGAACACATTACAGCAATAGGACAGTAATCAGAGATAAAAGCACTAGACACCAAAAAATACAGCAATATGAGACAGTAATCAGAGGTGGGGTGCCAATAACACCAAGAAACATTAAAGCAATATGACAGTAACAGAGGTGAGGTGCAGCTAGACACCAGAACATTAGGCAATAAGGAAGTAATCAGAGGGTGGAGGTGCAATAGACAAAGAAACATTAAAGCAATATGGGACGGTAATCGGTGGGGTGCAAATAGACACCAAAAACATTACAGCAACCGACTGTGATCAGAAGGGTGGAAACACCAGACAGCATGAAATATTACCGCAATATAGACTACAACAGATGGTGGGGTGCTAAACACCACAGAAACATTACAACAATATCGCACAGTAATCTGAGGGTGGGCGCAACACTGACACCAAGGAAACATTACAGCAATATGCAATTGAAGCAGAGGGCAGGTGCCACTAGCAACATTGAAACATTTCATGAATATGAGGCAGTAATCAGAGGGTGAGGTGCCACTAGACACCAGGAAACATTACCCAATATGGGACATTAATTACAGTTGGGGTGCCATTAGACCCAGGAAACAATACAACAATGGGACCGTAATCTGAGGGTGTGGTGCCACTAGACACCAGAAACAGTACTGCAATGTACAGGTAATCAGAGGTGGTGGTGCCACTGAACACCAGGAAATATTAAGCATTATGGACAGTAACGGCGGTGGGGTGCCATTACACCAGAAACATTTCAGCAATATGGACAGAAATCAGTTGGTGGGGTGACACCAGAAAACATGACAAACACAATAGACGGTGATCAGAGGTGGGGGAAGCCCAACACCAGGGAACATACAGCAACATGAGACAGAAACAGAGGGGGGAGCCACTAGACAGCAGGAAACATTACAACAATTTGGGAAAGTAATTACAGGGTTCAAGTCACACTAGACACAGGAAACATTAGGAAAATGGGACTAATCCAAGGGTGTAGGTGCCACTAGACACAGGAAACATTGCAATATACAATGGTAATCAGAATATGGGGGTGCCACTAGACACCAATGAAATATTAAGCAATATGGGACGAATCAGAAGAGGGGTGCCACTAGACATAGAAACATTACAGCAATATGTGACAGTAATTGAGGTGGGAAGCCACTAGACACCAGAAATAGTATAGTTATTGGACAGTAATCAGTGGGTGGTGCCATGACAACAGGAAACCCCAGCAATATGGGACAGTAATCAGAGATGGGGGTGCCAACTAGACCCCAGGAAGCATTACATCAATACCGATGGTAATCAGAGGGTCAGTGGTGCCACCAGCCCGGGAAACATTCCGCAACATGCAATGGCAATCAGAGGTGGGGTGCCACACACCAGGAAATATTACAATAAGGGACAGTAATCTGAGGGTAAAAGTGCCTAGACACCAGGAAACATTTCAACAAATAGGACTAAAATCAGATGGTGGGGGTGCACCATCACCAAGAACTTTATATCAATAGATGGTGATCAGAAAGTGGGGCACCACCAGACACCAGAAAACATTACGCGATGAGGCAGTAATCAGAGGGAGGCCACTGGACACCTAGTAACATTACATCAACATGGAAGTAATTCAAAGTAGGGTGCCACCAGACACCAGTTAAAACACTAAGCAATATGCTGGTGAACTGAGTGGGGTGCACTAGACAACATGAAACACTTATGAATGAACAGTAATCAGAGGGTGGGGTGCCACCAGACCAGGAAACATCACAATATGCGACATTAATTACAGTAAGGATGCACTAGACACCAGAAACATTACAGCAATATGGGACAGTAATCTGGCGGGTGGGTGCCACCAGACACCAGTAAACATTACTACAATGTGCAATAGTAATCAGAGTGTGGGGTGCCACTGACACCATGGAAACATTACAAAATATGAAAGTAACGAGGTGGGGTGCAAATAGACACAGGAAACATTTCAGCAACATAGACAATCGATGGTAAGGTACCAGGACCAGGAAACATTTCGGCAATAAGATGCAGATCAGAGGGAAAGGTACCAGTAAACAGAAACTTACTGCAACATGAGAAAGTTATCAGAGGTGGGGTGCACTGGACACCTGTAAAACATTACAGCAGCATGGGACAGTAATCAGGTGCTGGGGTACACTAGATGAAACCAGCAATATGCAGGAAACAGAGAGTCGTGGAGCCACCAGACACCAGGAAACATGCAACAATATGGGACAGTAAACAGAGGGTGGGGGCAAGGACAAAGGGAAACAATGCAAGATGCAGTAGGATCAGAGGGTGGGAGCCCAACAACACGAGGAAAATACAGCAACATGAGACAGTAATCGAGAGTGGGGTGCCACTAGAACCAGGAATCATTACAGCCTTTGGGACAGTATTCAGAGGTGGAGTGCCACTAGACACCAGGAAAACATCACAGCACATGCAATAGTGATTAAAGGGTGAGGTGCCAAAGACACCAGGAAATATGCAACAATATGGAGTAATAGAAACTGAGAGGTACACTAGATCCAGAGAAACATACAGCAATATGATAGTGTAATCAGAGGGTGGGGGTGCCACTAGATACCAGGGAAACATTACAGCAATATGCATTGGTAATCAGAGCGTCAGTTGTGCCACTAGACACCAGGGAAACACTACAGCAATATGAGACTGTAATCAGAGGGTGAGCATGTCACTAGACACCAGAGAAACGTTAAAGCAATAAGGGACAGCAATCAGACGGTGGGGGTGCCACTAGACACCAGGGAAACATTACAGCAATATGCAATGGTGATTAGAGGGTAAAACTACAGACAAAACCAAGCTAACACAATATGCGAGGGATCAGATGGTAAGCCACCAGACAACACAGAAATATTACAATATCAGACTGTAATCTGGGGTGGGGTGCCACTTGACACCAGGAAACATTACAGCAATATGCAGTGGTGAACAGAGGGTGGTGCCTCAGATAACATTGAAACATTTCCGAATATGGACAGTAATCGAGGATAGAAGTTCCACTAGACACAGGAAACATTACCCACATGGGACATTAATTACAGGGCAGGGGTGCCACTAGACAACAGGCAACACAGCACATAGGACAGTAATCTGAGGTGGTGCCACTAGACAGCAGGTAAACACACGCAATGTGCAATAGTAATCAGAGGTGGGGTGCCACTAACACCAGGAAATATTACAATATGATAGCAGAGGGTGAAACACATTAGACACAGCAAACATTCAACAATATGACAGCAATCAGATGGTAAGCTACTTGACACCAGAGTAACATTGCAACAACATGCGATGGTGATCTGAGAGTGGGGCGCCACTAGACACCAGGGAAACATTACAGCAATATGATACAGAAATCAGAGGGTGGGGTGCCACTAGACACCAGGGAAACATTACACCAATATGGGACTGTAATCAGAGGGTTGGTTGTGCCACTATTCACCAGGGAAACATTACAGCAATATGGGACAGAACTCAGAGAGTGGTGGTGCCACTGGACACCAGGGAAACATTACAGCAATGTGGGACAGTAATCAGAGGGTGAGGGAAACACAGGACACCAGGGAAACATTACAGCAGAATGCAATGGTGATCAGAGGGTGAGGGTGCCACTAGACACCAGTGAAAACTTACAGCAATATGAGACAGTAATCAGAGGGTGGGGTGCCACTAGACACCAGAGAAACAGTAAAGCAATATGGAATAGTAATCAGAAGTGGGGTGCCACTGAACCCAAAACAATACAACAATAAGGGACAATATCAGAGGGGGGTGCAACTAGACACCTGGGAAACATTACAGCAATATGCAAAGGTGATTAGACGGTGGGGGTGCCACTAGACAACAGGGAAACATTACAGCAATATGAGACAGTAATCGGGGGTGGGGTGCCATTAGAAACCAGGGAAACATTACAGCAATATGAGATGGTGATCAGAGGGTGGGGGTGCCAATAGACACCATGGAAATATTACAGCAATATGGGACAGCAATCAGATGGAGGGGTGCCACTGAACACCACGGAAACATTACAGCAATATCGGACATAATCAGAGGGCATGCCACTAAACACCAAAGGAAACATTACAGCATGAGTGGTGAATAGAGGTGGGTAAACCAGACAACATTGAAACATCACGAACACGGGACAGTAATAGAGGAGGGGTGCCACTAGACCCAGGAAAACATTACCCCAATATGGGACATTAATTACAGGAAGGGTGCCATTAGACACAGGGACACACACAATATGGGATATAATCTGGGGGGAAATACTAGACACCAGGGAAACATTACTGCAATGTGCAGGTAATCAGAGGGTGGGGGTGCCAATAGACACCATGGAAATATTACAGCAATTTTTGACAGTAATCAGAGGTTGGGGATGCCACTAGACAGCAGGGAAACATTACAGCAATATGGGACAGTAATCAGAGGGTAGGGGTGCCACTAGACACCAGGGAAACATTGCAGTTATATGGGACAGTAATCAGTGGGTGGGGTGCCACTTGACAACAGAGAAACTTACAGCAATGGTGAAATCACAGGGGGGATGCCACTAGACCCAGGGCTGCATTACAGCAATATGCAATAGTAATCAGAGGTCGGTGGTGCTACTAATCTGAGAAAACATTCCTGCAATATGCAATGGTATCAGAGGTGGGGTGCCAATAGACACCGAAACATTCAGCAATATGACGTAATCAGAGGGTAAAACCATAGACAACAGGAAAACATTACAGCAAATGAGACGATAATCAGAGGGTGGGGTACCAATACACCAGGAAACATTACTGCAAGATGAGACTGTATCTGAGGGTGAAGTGCCACTGACACCTAAAACATTGCAGCAACATGGAACAGTAATCAGGTGAGAAAAAGCACTAGATACCAGAAAAACATTACAATATGAGTTACAATGAGGGACAGTGGTGCCTCTAGACACGAGAAACATACAGCAATATCGACAGTATTCGAAGCGGGGTGCCACCAGACAACAGAAAATACAGCAACAGGGACAGTAACAGAGGTGGGGGCAATGGACACCAGGAAACATTACAGCAGTTTGAGACAGTAATCAGGGTGGTAGTGCCACTCAACACCAGAAACATTACAGCAATGAGACAGTAATCAGAGTGTGGAGTGCCACCAGACACCAGAGAAACATTAAGCAATATGGACAGTAATCAGGGTGGGAAACATAGACACCAGAAGTACACAGCAATAAGGACAGTAATCAGAGGGTGTGCCACAGGCACCAGGAAACAGCACAGCAAAATGAAGGGTAATGAGGGTGGGGTGCCACAGACAACAGGAAAAATTACAGCACATGCGTGGTGATCAGGGTGGGCTGCACTAGACACCATAGAAATATTACAGCAATAAGGACAGCAATCAAAGGGTGAAGTGCCACTAACACAAGGAAACATTACAAATATCGACAGTAATCTGAAGGCAGGTGCCTCTAGACACCAGGAAAACATTACAGCAACATGCAGTGAAGAACAGAGGGTAAGCCAACAGGCAACATTGAAACATTACGAATATGGGACAGTAATCGAGGTGGGGTGCCACTAGACACCAGGGAAACACACCCCAATATGGACACAATAACAGGGTGAAAGCCACCAGATGCCAGGAAACATTACAACAATATGGGAGTAACTAGGAGTGTAAGTACTAACACCAGGAAACAGTACTGCAGTTGCAATGGTTATCAGAGGGAGGTACCACTAGACACCAGGAAATATTACAACAATATGACAGTAATCAGAGGGGAAAACCAATAGACACCAGGAAACTTACAACAATAAGCACTGGTAATCAGAAGTGGAGGTGCCACTAGACCTTGAAACAATACACCAATATAACTGATAATCAGGGTGAGGTGCCACTAGACACAGGGAAACACTACAGCAATAAGATACAGAAATCAGAGGGTGGGGTGCCACTAGACACCATTGAAACATTACACCAATATGGGACAGTAATCAGTGTGTCGGTGATGCCACTATTCACCAGGGAAACATGACAGCAATATGGGACAGTAATCAGAGAGTGGGGGTGCCACTGGACACCAGGAAAACATTACAGCAATATGCAGTGGTGAACAGAGGGTGGGTGTGCCACTAGACAACATTGAAACATTACACGAATATGGGACAGTAATCAGAGGGTGGGGTTGCCACTAGACACCAGGGAAACATTACCCCAATATGGGACATTAATTACAGGGTAGGTGTGCCACTATTCACCAGGGAAACATTACAGCAATATGGGACAGTAATCAGAGAGTGGGGGTGCCACCGGACACCAGGAAAACATTACAGCAATATGGGACAGTAATCAGAGGTGGGAGGCCACTGACACCAGAGACATCACAGAATGCAATGGTGATCAAAGGTGGTGCCACTAGACACCAAGAACATTACCAATATGAGACAGTAATCAGAGGTGGGGTGCCACTGGACACTAGAAACATTCAGCAATATCGATGGTGATCTCAGGTGGAAAACCACTAGACACAGGAAACAGTAGCAATGATACAGAAATAGAGAGGCATGCCACTAACACCAAGGAAACATTACACAAATATGGGACAGTAATCAGAGGGTCGTGGTGCCACTATTCACCAGGAAATATTACAGCAATATTGACAGTAATCAGAGAGTGGGGTGCAACTGGACACCAGGGAAACACTACAACAATATGGGACAGTAATCAGGGGGTGGGAAGGGCCACTGGACACCAGGAAGCATACAGCTGAATGCAATGGTGATCAGAGGTGAGGCGCATAGACTCCAGAAAACAACAATATGAGACAGTAATCAGAGGTGGGGTTGTCACTTGACACCAGAAACATTAAATAAACAGGATAGTAATCAGAGGTGAGGTACCACTAGACACAGGAAACATTACAGCAACAAGGAATAATAGAGGGTGGGGTGCCACTACACCCAGGAAACAGTAAACAATATGCAATTGTGATTAGATGTGGGGTGCCATTAGACAACAAATAAACATTACTAAAAATATGGGACAGTAATCGGGGTGGGGACCATTAGACACCAGAAAACATTACAGCAATATCAATGGTGATCAGAGGTGGGGGTGCCAATAGACACCATGAAATATTAGCAATATGGGACAACAATCAGATGGAGGGTGCACAAACACCACAAAAACATTACAGCAGTATCGGACAGTAATCTGTGGCATGCCACTAGACACCATGGAAACACAGCAACATGCTGTGGTAAACAGATGGTGTAAGCCACTAGACAACATTGAAAACGTTTCCAAGATGGTATAGTAATCAGAGGTGAGGTGCCACTAGACACCAGAAACATTACCCCAATATGACATGAAGTACAGGTAGGGTGCCACTAGACACTAGGGAAAAATTAAAGCAATAGGAACAGTAACTGAGGTGTGGTGCCACCAGACACCAGGAAACATTACTGCAATGTGCAATGGTAATCAGAGGTGGGGTGCCACTAGACACCAGAAATATTACAGCAATATCGTCAGTAATCAGAGGATGCGGCATTAGACACCAGAAACATCTCAGCAATAGGACAGTAATCAGATGGTAAAAGCACTAGTCACCAAGAAACATTAGCAATATCGATGGTATCAGATGGTGGAGGTGCACCAGACACCGGGGAACAGCCAATATGAGACAGAATCAGATGGTGGGGTGCCACCAGACACCAGGAAACATTACCAATATGGACAGTAATTACAGGGAAGTGCTTAGACACCAGGAAACATACTTAAATGGACTGTAATCTGAGGGTTTGTGCCACCAGACACCAGGAAACATTACTGCAATATGCAATGGTAATCAGAGGGTGGAAGTGCCACTAGATACCAGGGAAATATTAGACAATATGGGACATTAATCAGAGGTAGAAGTGCCAATAGACTCCAGGAAACATCAGCAATATGGACAGTAATCAGAGGGTGGGGTGCCAATAGACACCAGGAAGTTAACACTACTTAAGGACAGTAATCAGTGGGTGGGTTACACCTGACAACAGGAAACTTTACAGCAATGTGGGACAGAATCAGAGGACAAGGCAACTAGACCCAGGAAACATTACAGCAATGCAACAGTAATAGAGGTCGGGTGACACCAGACCGGAGAAACATTTTTGCAATATGCAATGGTAATCTGAGGGTGGGGGTGCCACTAGACACCAGAGAAATATTACTGCAATATGGGACAGTAATCTGAGGATGGGGGTGCCTTTAGACAACAGGGAAACATTTCAGCAATATGGGACTGTAATCAGATGGTGGGGGTGCCACTAGACAGCAGGGAAACATTACTGCAAGATGAGACTGTAATTAGAGGGTGGGGTGCCACTGGACACCTGGTAAACATTATAGCAACATGGAAAAGTAATCAGGTGCTGGGGGTGCCACTAGATACCAGGAAAACATTACAGCAATGTGAGTTGGTAATGAGAGGGTCAGTGGTGCCTCTAGACACCAGGGAAACATTACAGCAATATTGGACAGTATTCAGAAAGTGGGGGTGCGACTAGACAACAGGAAAACATTACAGCTATATGGGACAGTAATCAGAGGGTGGGGTGGCAATGGACACCAGGGAAACATTACATCAGTATGCAATGGGGATCAGAGGGTGGGGGTGCCACTAGACACCAGGGAAACATTAGAGCAATATGAGACAGTAATCAGAGGGTGGTAGCACCACTAGACAAGAGGGAAACATTACAGCAATATGAGACAGTAATCACAGGGTGGGCGTGCCAATAGACACCAGAGAAACATTAAAGCAATATGGGACAGTAATCAGAGGGTGGGGGTGCCACTAGACACCAGGGAAATATTACAGCAATAAGGGACAGAAATCATAGGGTGGGGGTGCCACTAGACACCAGGGAAACATTACAGCAATATGCAATGGTGATTAGAGGGTGGGGGTGCCACTAGACAACAGGGAAACATTACAGCAATATGGGACTGTAATGTTGGGGGCGGGAGTGCCATTAGTACAACGGAAACATTACAGCAATATGCAATGAGTGATCAGAGAGGGTAGAGTGCCACTAGACACCATGGAAATATTATAGCAAATATGGGACAGCAATCAGATGGTGGGTGTGCCACTAAACACCAGGGAAACATTGCAGCAATATCGGACAGTAATCTGAGTGTGGGGGTGCACTAGACACCAGGGAAACATTACAGCAATATGCAGTGGTGAACAGAGGGTGGGGGTGCAACTAGACAACATTGAAACATTTCCCCAATATGGGACATTAATCACAGGGTGGGGTGCCACTAGACACCAGGGAAACATTACAGCAATATGGGACAGTAATTTGAGGTTGGGGTGCCACTAGACACCAGGTAAACATTACTGCAATGTGCAATGGTAATCAGAGGGTGGGGGTGCCACTAGACACCAGGGAAATATTACAGCAATATGGGACAGTAATCAGAGGGTGGGGGTGCCATTAGACACCAGGGAAACATTTCAGCAATATGGGACAGTAATCAGATGGTGGGGGTGCCACTAGACACCAGGGAAACATTACAGCAATATGCGATGGTGATCTGAGGGTGGGGGTGCCACTAGACACCAGGGAAACATTACAGCAATATGGATGGTGATCAGAGGGTGGGGTGCCACTAGACACCAGGGAAACATTACAGCAATAAGGGACAGTAATCAGAGGGTGGGGGTGCCACTATATACCAGGGAAACATTACACCAATATGCATTGGTAATCAGAGCGTCAGTGGTGCCACTAGACAACAGGGAAACATTACAGCAATATGCGATGGTGATCAGAGGGTGGGGGTGCCACTAGACACCAGTTAAACATTACAGCAATTTGATACAGAAATCAGAGGGTGGGGTGCCACTAGACACCAGGGAAACATTGCACCAATATGGGACAGTAATCAGAGGGTGGGAGTGCCATTAGACACCAGGAAAACATTACAGCAATATGCATTGGTGATTAGATGGTGGGGATGCCAATAGGCACCAGGGAAACATTACAGCAATATGCTATGGTGATATGAGGGTGCGGGTGCCACTAGACAGCAGGGAAATATGACAGGAATATGGGACAACAATCAGAGGGTGGGGGTGCCACTAGAGACCAGGGAAGCATTACAATATGGGCAGGGCCCCGATTTTTCTGCAGCACATCGGAGCAAAGTTTTGCGGCAGGGTTCTCTTTTGCCGCAGAACTTCTGCGGCACTCAACACCAATTTCTGCGGCAGTTCTGCGGCACATTTTTACCCTTAATTTTTTTCCTTTTTTTGTCTTTTTTGCCATATCTGATACAATGCACGCTCGTAACACAGTCATTTTATGGGTGTTTGTCACCCAAATTTTCAACATAGCCAGTTTAAGACCTCTGCTCATGAACAGTATCACTGTGATTTTATTAATCTGTCCGGAACATTGATTTCGCACACCGACCGCGCTATTGTGCATTACATGTGCGAAAACACATTTTGGGTGAGATGTGAAAAATGACAGCTGTACTACTCATAAGAAGGTGGGGAAAAATGGCAATGTTGAAAATCTGGAGTGGAAATATTGAAAATTCGCAAACCTATGAGTGTGCGTAGGAACTGCGCAACGGACGCTCGTAAAACAGACATTTTTAGGAATTTTTTCACCAAATTTTCAACATTGCCAGTTCAAGACCTCTGCTCATGAACAGTGTCACTGTGATTTTCTTAATTTTTCCCGTACATTGATTTCGCACACCGACTACGCCATTCTGCGCTACAAGGGTGGAAACACATTTTGGGTGAGATGTGAAAAATGACAGCTGTACTACTCATAAGACAGTGTGGTGAAATGGCAATTTTGAAAGTCTGGAGTGAAAATATTGAAATTTCGCGAACTTACGAGCCTGCGTAGGAACTGCGCAACGCATGCTCGTTAAACAGTCATTTTTTGGAATTTTGGCACCAAATTTTCAACATGGGGTTTTGGGCCCCTTCTCATGAATGATGTCACTGTCATGGTGGTATTCAGTCCCAAAGGGTGATTTCGCAGTCACTGCACAGTCAATGCGCGAAATCACCCTCGGGCCGAATAACGCCATGACAGTGACATCATCTGGCGAGAAGGGTCCCAAAACCCCATGTTTGAAAATTTGCCAAAATTCCAAAATGCCTGAGATATGCAATAAAGTTGAACCTCTATCTAGCCCATTATACAGCTTACCGGCATTTCCTCAGTTCGCGGTCGGCTTTGAAGAGTGCAGACGGGTTCCCGGTCCACGAAGATCGTCGTGCGGAGTCCGGAGGTAAGTATGGGGTGAGGGTGTGGGGAGGTGGTAGCACAGAGGGTGGTGCGGGTTGGTGGAGGGGCAAAAGAAGCAACGATGGAAGGTTTTTTATTGCAGGTTTTTCTTTTTTTTTTTAATTACACATAAGGAGGGATGGTGAAGCCGATGGGGGATTGGGCACCCCCGTGAGCAAAGGACATTTTTGCCACGCTGGGTGGGCTCCCAGCGTGGCATGTAAGCATTGGGGGACAGTGATGGTGACGGAGATTGGGCACCCCGTCGGCAAAGGCCATTTTTGCCACGCTGGGTGGGCTCCCAGCGTGGCATACAAGCATTTGAAGGGGGGATAGTGAAGCTGACGGGGGATTGGGCACCCCGTCGGCAAATGAAGTGGATGTTTGTTACGCGGGCGGCCGTGAATTCCGCGGGTGATGGCAAATTCCGCAGATATTTCCGTGGTTTGCCACATCCGCGGAAGCGCGGAAAAATCGGGACCCTGCTAGACACCAGGGAAACATTACACGAATATGGGACAGTAATTACAGTTTAGGGGTGCCACTAGACACCAGGGAAACATTACAGCAATATGGGACAGTAATCTGAGGGTGTGGGTGCCACTAGACACCAGGGAAACATTACTGCAATATGCAATGGTAATCAGAGGTTGGGGGTGCCACTAGACAACAGGGAAATATTACAGCAATTTGGGACATTAATCAGAGAGTGGGGGTGCCACTAGACACCAGGGAAACATTACAGCAATATGGGACAGTAATCAGAGGGTGGGGTGCCACTTGACAACAGGGAAACTTTACAGCAATATGTGACAGTAATCAGAGGGTGGGAGTACCACTAGACCCCAGGGAAACATTACAGCAATATGCGATGGTAATCAGAGGGTCGGTGGTGCCACTAGACCCCAGGGAAACATTACTGCAATATGCAATGGTAATCAGAGGGTGTGGGTGCCACTAGACACCAGGGAAATATTACAGCAATATGGGACAGTAATCTGAGGGTGGGGGTGCCATTAGACAGCAGGGAAACATTTCAGCAATATGGGACTGTAATCAGATGGTGGGGAGCCACTAGACACCAGGGAAACATTACAGCAATATGCGATGGTGATTAGAGGGTGGGGGTACCACTAGACACCAGGAAACATTACTGCAAGATGAGACAGTAATCAGAGGGTGGGATGCCACTGGACACCTGGTAAACATTACAGCAACATGGGACAGTAATCAGGTGCTGGGGGTGCCACTAGATACCAGGAAAACATTACAGCAATAAGCATTGGTAATGAGAGGGTCAGTGTTGCCACTAGACACCAGGAAAACATTACAGCTATATGGGACAGTAATCAGAGGGTGGGGGTGCCACTAGACACCAGGGAAACATTACAGCAATATGGGACAGTAATCAGAGGGTGGGAGTGCCACTAAACACCAGGAAAACATTACAGCAGTATGCAATGGTGATTAGAGGGTGGGGGTCCCAATAGACACCAGGGAAACATTACAGCAATATGCAATTGTGATCTGAGGGTGGGGTTGCCATTAGACACCAGGGAAACATTACAGCAATATGCAATGGTGATTAAAGGGTGGGGTTCCAATAAACACCAGGGAATCATTACAGCAATATGCAATGGTCATCTGAGGGTTGGGGTGCCACTAGACACCAGGGAAACATCACAGCAATATGGGACAGTAATCAGAGGGAGGGGGTGCCACTAGACACCAGGGAAACATTACAGCAATATGGAATTGTAATCTGAAGTAGGGGGTGCCACTAGACACCAGGGAAAAATTACTGCAATATGAATTGGTAATCAGAGCGTCAGTGGTGCCACTAGACAACTTGGAAATATTACAGCAATATGGGACAGTAATCAGAGGGTCGGTGGTGCCACTATTCACCAGGAAACATTACAGCAGTATGCAAGGTGATCAGAGGGTGAGGGTGCCACTAGACACCAGGGAAACATTACAGCAATATGAGACAGTAATCAGAGGGTGGGGGTGCCACTAGACACCAGAGAAACATTACAGCAATATGGGACAGTAATCAGAGGGTGGGGTGCCACTAGACACCAGGAAACATTAAAGCAATATGGGACAGTAATCAGAGGGTGGGGGTGCCACTAGACACCAGGGAAACATTACAGCAATATGAGATGGTGATCAGAGGGTGGGGGTGCCAATAGAAAACAGAGAGACATTACAGTTATATGAGACAGTAATCAGTGGGTGGGGTGCAACTTGACAACAGGGAAACTTTACAGCAATATGGGAAAGTAATCAGAGGGTGGGGGTGCCACTAGACACCTGGGAAACATTACAGCAATATGGGACAGTAATCAGAGGGTGGGGGTGCCACAGTCACCACAGAAACATTACAACAAATCGAATAGTAATCTGAGGGTGGGTGGCCACTAGACACCAGGAAACATTACAACAAAATACACAGTTGATCAGAGGGTTGGATAAGCCACTAGACAACAGGGAAACATATCATGAATATGGGTCAGTAATCAGAGGGTGGGGTCCACTAGACACCAGGAGAAACATTACTGCAATATGGGATGGTAATCAGAGGGTGGGGGTGCCACTAGACTCCTGGGAAACATTACAACAATATGCAGTGGTGATCAGAGGGTGAGGGTGCCAATAGATAAAAGGGAAACATTACAGCAATATGAGATAGTAATCAGAGGGTGGGGGTGCCACTAAACACAAGGGAAACATTACAGCAATATGGGACAGTAATCAGAGGGTAGAGGTGCCACTAGACACCTGGGAAACATTACAGCAATATGAGACAGTAATTGAGGGTGGGGTGCCACTAGACACCAGAGAAACATTACAGCAATATGGGACAGTAATCTGAGGGTGGGGGTGCCACTAGACACCAGGGAAACATTACAGCAATATGAGACAGAAATCAGAGGGTGGGGTGCCACTAGACACCAGGGAAACATTACACCAATATGGGACAGTAATTACAGGGTGGGGTGCCACTAGACACCAGGGAAACATTACAGCAAAATGGGACTGTAATCTGAGGGAGTGGGTGCCACTAGACACCAGGAAAACATTACAGCAATATGAGACAGTAATCAGAGGTATGGGGTGCCACTAGACACCAAATGAAACATTAGCAATACTGGGACAGTAATCAGAGGGTGGGGTGCCACTAGACACTAGAAACTTTACAGCAATATGGGACAGTAATCAGAGGTTGGGGTGCCACTAGACACCAGGAAATATTACAGCAATATGAGATGGTAATCAGAGGGTCAGTGGTGCCACTAGACACCAGGGAAACATTACAGCAATATGGGACAGTAACCAGAAGGTGGGGGTACCACTAGACACCAGTGAAATATTACAGCAATATGCGACAGTAATCAGAGGGTGGGGGTGACAGTAGACACCAGGGTAACATTACAGCAATATGGGACAGTAATCACAGTGTGTGGGTGCCACTAGACACCTGGGAAACATTACAGCAATATGGGACAGTAATCAGAGGGTGGGGGTGCCACTAGACACGAGGGAAGCATTACAATATGGGACAGTACTCAGAGGGTGGAGGTGCCACTAGACACCAGGAAATCATTACAGCAATATTCGAAGTTGACCAGAGGGTGGGGCTGCCACTAGACACCAGGGAAACATTACAGCAATATGGGACAGTAATCAGAGGGTGGGGGTTCCACTAGACACCAGGGAAACAATACAGCAATATACGATGGTAATCAGAGGGTCAGTGGTGCCACTAGACACCAGGGAAACATTACAGCAACATGACAGTTAATACAGAGTAACGGTGCCACTAGACACAACGGGAAACATTACAGCAATATGAAAAGTAAATCAGAGGGTGGGGGTGCCACTAGACACCAGGAAACATTACAGCAATATGGGACAGAACAGACAGTCCGGTGCCACGTAGACACCAGGAAACATTACAGCAACAAGGGACAGTAATCAGAGTGTTGGGGTGCCACTAGACACCAGAGAAATATTAAAGCAATATGGGACAGTTATCAGAGGGTGGGGGTGCCACTAGACACCAGGGAAACATTACAACAATATTGGACAGTAATCAGAGGTTGGGGATGCCACTAGTCACCAGGGAAACATTACAGCAGTATGCAATGGTGATTAGAGGGTGGGGGTGCCACTAGACAAGAGGGAAACATTATAGCAATATGGTACAGTAATGAGAGGGGGAGTGCCATTAGACACAAGGGAAACATTAAAGCAACAAGCGATGGTGATTAGAGATTGGGGGTGCCACAGGAGAGGGAGGTAGAAGAGTGCGAGAAGCAGAGTCCCATTGCTCTTACTGTAACATGTCCTATGGTGGCTGAGAATACCTCTTTCACGATCGCTACCGCACCCCCAGCAACATAAGATTGCTTCACCCACGCAGTGCCTTTGATTCCGAGCCTTTGCCTGATATTGCCTACGGTCTAGCGATGGAAGCTCTTGCTGTGGGGAAGTAGCTCATCGCGATTATCCGGAGCACAGGAACTGCTTTCTGGAGAGCGGTTTCCGGGAGGACTGTGGAAGTGTAGGACC
Source organism: Neoceratodus forsteri (assembly GCA_016271365.2). Lineage (NCBI taxonomy): Eukaryota > Metazoa > Chordata > Ceratodontiformes > Ceratodontidae > Neoceratodus > Neoceratodus forsteri. Next base: position 483,899,797 of record CM057459.1, on the reverse strand, counting down.
ACACCGCGTCGTTGTTGGTGCAGCAGCAATTGGGCTACAGGGAGAGGTAGTTGCAATGATGCCATGGACTGGTCTGAAGAGATGGTGCTTCTGAAGCCGGGATGGAAGAGGAACGACTTGGGAGAGTGGGTTCCTGATTTGGACTGGACTCCGCTTTCAGGTAGGAAAGCTCCTGAAACGTATAGCACCTTTCCCCTCAGCCATCTACTTCAAAGGAGGAAGGGGTTTCGGGCCTGAACTTTCCAGTGCGCCCCTGTTGCTATTTCTACTGTGTCTATAGGTCCTGCACCCCCATTTCAAACAACACCTCCAAACCACCGTTATCGGACTTGTTTAAATCGAATTGGAACAAGCCCCTCGTCAAACGCTAATGCTCACGATATAGAGGTGGCTTGAAAGAACACCCTGATAGGTACTATGTATTTAAGCAACTATTAAAATCTAAATGGGGTTTTGTGCCAAAGACATCTATGCTCTAATTCATGTCTCTGGGGAGGATTCCTTTGATGTTAACTTCAATCCCTGCTCATATGGACAAATTCTGGGACAAATATACCAATCAAAAAATCATCCGGTGTGGTTGCCTTTTTTGCTATCCTTTAACTTCGCCCTTAATTAGGTTTGTCACTATTATGTTTCAAATGAAGGGTGTATGTGAGTGATATCTATCAGCAGGCTGCAATCCAAATGTGAGGTGTTGGGGCCACCTGAAGCTCTTCTAGATGTAGAGGGTATTTGGACAGGGGGATGGAAATTCAAAGTGAAATTGTTGCAAGTCAATTCTGAGGTTGTACATCTGCCAAATAGTTTTTTCTTGGGAAAAGACAAAGGAGTATGTTTTTATGCAGGGCAGCCTAAAGCATGCTATAAATGTGGAGACAGAACACACATTAGCAGTGTCTGTGATATGATGAAATGTCCTTTATGTGGGGGTTTTGGGCATTCTGTTGACCGATGCATCAATATCTTTCAATGTAATCTTTGTGACGAGAAGGGGCATGCCTTCCATCAGTGTCCATGGGCGAGGCATAACGGCTCTGAAGGCCTAGATCAAGACAGTTTACTTCGAAAGCCCAGGCTAAGGTGCAGGTTCCAGGTGATAGGGTTAACCCCAAGGCAAGAGCCTGTCCCCTCCCTCCTTTCCAGATACTGCTAAACCTGAGCAACCTGTGGCTAATGACCCCAGGACACTGTACTTCTGGTTTCTCCTCAGTTGGAGAGAATCAGAGTCAGGTATCCAGTATGCCACCCCTTTTGAAATTGTCAAGAACAGGAGGTTTACAGAGCCTCATTAAAACAGTCTCAAGTCAGCCCGGTTGTGACTGACCATTTTTCCCACTTCAGGAAGAGGTTAGAGACTCAGACATGGAATCTGAGACCTCTCATCTCTCTGAAATTGATGGGAGGATGAAGATAGCAAATCTACAGAACTATACTAAAGATAGGAAGGTAAAAAGGAAAAAAAGGAAAGTGAGTCAAGCATAGCTCTTAAGCAGTTTTCATGGCGGCTTTAAAGTTTGCTTCTTTCAATGTATGTAGTCTAAAGACGTTTCACAGACAGATATCCATATTCGCATATCTTACATCTTTGAACTTGGATATCATATTTTTACAAGAGACTAGGATCTCTTCTATCTCTGAGGAACAAAGGTTAAAAAGACTATGGACCTGTGGCCCCTCCTTTTGGTCGTTTAGCACTGAAACTGCAGATGGTGTGGCCATATTGTTTGGTAACTCTTCTTTTAAAATTTTGAAAATCATAGATTTGTTACCAGGTACGGCTCTTATATTAGACTGTGTATGGGGTGACTATTTTTTTCACTTTCTTAATGTTTATGCTCCACAGACTAAATCAGGCCGCATTGCCTTATTTTCAGAAATTAAACCCTTTTTATTTACCAGGAGACATTTAGTGTGGGAAGGGGATTTTAACTGCTCTCTTGATATCCAGTTCCGTAAGACTCAAGGTAAAAAAGTTTATTGTGATTCATATGCATTATTTGAAGTGGTAACAGATGCTGGACTTATGGATGTTTTCCGTAGCTTATACCCCATAGGTGGGAACACTTATCATAGACACACCTTTACCACTAGGATTGACATGTTCTTTATTTCACACTATCTTCAAATTGTGTCCTGTGTTATTGCTCCAGTAGAATTCTCTGACCATCATGTTTTATTTTGTACTTTATCCTTATGACATCTTCCTCCTAGATTGTATTCCAGCATATCACGCTGGAGATTGAATACTTCCTTTCTTTCTGACCGGTTTATTTTTAAAACTAGATCTTTTCTTAGCTGCAAAATCCTCTACTTTAGCCTTATTTTCCTCCCCATATGAATGGTGGAAAGCAATTTAAGATTGAGGTTAAACATTTATTTCAGTCCTGGGGTAAAACACGGTACAGGATAACTATAGGAAATATTTACTTCTCGAACCAATTATACAGGCTTATGTCCCTCCCTCCACATGACTATGTTGGCTCTCTTTTCTCAAATCAGGACTATTAAGCAACAAATGAAAACTTACCAATACAATAGAGCCAAATCTTTAAAATATTGGTTTTTCTTGTAAAAAGTCACCAATGGCTGATCCTTTCCATGCATGTAAAACACAATAAGAGATACTCTCATGACTGGTTTGTTAATGCAACTGGTGAACTGATCACCTCTGATTTAGGTATGTTACAGATTGTGCAGCATTACAGTCAGACTTATTTTTAGATCCCATAGAGTATTCAGATTCTCTTTCAAGTAATGGGTTTTCTTCACTTCCTCAGATACCTCAAGATTTGGTCCAATCTTTGCAATTACCTATCACCTCTACTGAGGTACTTGAAGTCATTAAACAATTAAAGCTTGGATCGTCCCTGTTATGGATGGGATACCAAATGAATTCTATAAAAGTGTATTGACTTTATGGGTTTTTTCTGCCTATAGTGTATAATTGTTATTCATCATCAGAGGTCCCTGTCCGAATTTTCATATCCTTAATGACCTTTATTTATAAAAAGGTGATAAACTCTGTTTTCTAAATTGAGACCGATTGTCTGTTAAATAGTGATTATAAAATTTTAACTAAAATCTTGAATAATAGATTAGGATTAGCCAGACTTTTTGATTCACCCTGCACAAACTTGTGCGATTAAAAATAGGAAAATACAGCACAACCTTTTTTGCTTGAGATCTTTTTTGCTTCTCAGCCTAATTTTTTTCTCTCTGAACTTATAGCAGCTTTTAGATCAATTCAAAGCGTTTGATGCAGTTAGTCACTCTTACTTATATTTTGTGCTTTTCCTATGGAATCCTTGATACTTTTGTACGATGGATTTCATTGTTGTATACTTCTGCAGTCTCAATTCCAATAGTAAATGGGCTATTAGGAGAGAATATCAGGATTTCTCGGGGGTTCGGCAGGATGCCCTTAAGCCCCCTTATTATACACTTTTATTTTGGATCCAGTGATCAGGGTATTATAGTGATAACTCTATTTCCGGGTATTGCCCTTCTGTGGGCCTGGAATTGGTTAAGGTTACTGCTTTTGCAGATGGCGGTGACCCTTCTTTTTAGCTGACCCTTTTCTTTGCAGAGAGCCTTAGAGATTTTTTTTTTTTGGAGATACTCTGGTGCTTCTCTCAATTTCACAAAAAGTTTTGTGATGCAATTGGGTCAGTTAGCTCCAGACTTATCCCATTGTTTTCACATTCCCCTTGTCACTGGGCCTCAGAAAATACTAGGTGTTTGGTTTGGGATAAACAACATGGAGTTCTATAATTGGGAAAAGCAGATAACTGTAAGTGAAACTAAAGTTAATCAGTGGAAACACTGGAAATTTGGAAAAAAGAAAAGAGTCTTGATTATTAAAAAATTTGTTTTGCCCATTTTTCTTTACTTAAGTCACCTTTTTCCACCTCCGGTTTTTTATGAGACTAGAATTTATAGTATTTTTTTTCAGATGTTGTGGGGCAATAGATTGAACCCGGTGAAGAGAGAGTATACGTACCTTCGATACAGAGAAGGGGGATTGAATATGATTAATCCTATAGTTTTTTTCACCTGCTTTTCTTTTTCTCTTCCTTTTCTTTCATTTGGCAGGTACCATCTCTTCCTTGGCAATTCTGGATCAAATCCATCTGGCATACGTATTTTTTAAATGGTCCTTCTCCCTAAAATACTATTGTTGGATGATATACTGCAATATGGCATCTCAACTTTAAAAAATTACATCAATGGAAGATTCCTTTACAGAAACTACAGTCCTTACACGGAAGTCCTTTTATGAATACATTGTATATGATGTTAAAAAATTATATTACTTTTTCCCTCTGTTTCCCGTCTAATATGCAGTATGTACTCAATAAATTGTCTGATAATAGGATTTTGTTTAAAGCTTGGGACATTATATGGATATCTGCTCATGGTAGGTGAGGAGTTCGAGGAAATCTAAAATATAAACCAGTTACTGACAGATACTGTTTAAGACAAGATTGTGTTGATACTGAAGAAAGCCAATCTCATTTTTTTATTGAATGTCCTTATAGTAAGAAGTTTTGGGACTTCGCGGCTAGCCGCTGGCATATGCCTCACTTACGGTCTATTTCTTATTGTACTCTAGTGTTAGGTGTTTATCTTGGTGATTGGGATAGATATCATAGAAGCACATTGAATGTTTTTTTTGCACTTTTACAATATTATTTATGGCAAGCCCGTTGCTCTTTTGTGTTACAACAATTTCATACAGATTTTGATGTTATTCTTTCTGCTGTTGTGACTGATTTACAAACTGTTCATTGTCAGGATTGTAAAAAATATTCTACATCTTATGTTAATTATTTATGGAAAGGTTTTTCTTTTTGATTTCTCTTGTTCTATCAAGATTTGTTTTGTAATGTTTCATTTCTTTTCTGTTTCAATGTGATGTTTGGTTTTTTTTGCCTAATAAAATTCCCCTACTCTTCTCGAGAAGTGTCAAGGGATCTTTAACATCCATCTGAACTACCACCAATCCAGGCAGATGGGACCTCGGTTTAACGTCTCATCCAAAAGACGGCACCTCAGAAGTGCAGCACCCCTCTCATGCTGCACTGCACTACTGTCCCATATTGCTGTAATATTTCCCTGGTGTCTAGTGGCACCACTGACCATCTGATTACCATCGCATATTGCTGTATTGTTTCCCTGGTGTCTAGTGGCACCCCCACCCTCTGATTACTGTCCCATATTGCTGTAATATTTCCCTGGTGTCTAGTGGCAGCCCCACCCTCTGATTACTGTCCCATATTGCTGAAATGTTTCCCCGGTGTCCAGTGGCACCCACACCCTCTGGTCAACATCGAATATTGCTGTAATGATTACCTGGTTTCTAGTGGCACCCCACCCTCTGGGTACTGTCCCATATTGTAATGCTTCCCTCGTGTCTAGTGGCACCCCCACCCTCGGATTACTGTCCCATATTCCTCTAATATTTCCCTGGTGTCAAGTGGCGCCCCCAACCTCAGATCTCCATCGCATATTGCTGTAATGTTTCCCTGGTGTCTATTGGCACCCCCACCTTCTTATTACTGTCCCATAATGCTGTAATATTTCCCTGGTGTCTAGTGGCACCCCAACCCTCTGATTACCATTGGATATTGGTGTAATGTTTCCCTGGTGTCTAGTGGCACCCACACCCTCAGATTACTGTCCCTTATTGCTGTAATGTTTCCCTGGTGTCTAGTGGCACCTTTACCCTGTAATTAATGTCTATATTGGGGTAATGTTTCTGGTGTAGTGTATAATTTCATCTTCTGATTACTGTCAAATATTCATGAATGTTTCAATGTTGTCTAGTAGCAACCCCACTTCTATTCACCACTTGCTATATTGTAATGTTTCCCTGGTGTTCAGAGGCACCCTTAATTAATGTCCCGATATTGAGGTAATACTTTCTGGTGTCCAGTGGCACCCCCACCATTACCATTATGCATTGGTAATCAGAGAGTCAGTGGTGCCACTAGACAAGAGGGAAACATTACAGCAACATGGGACAGTAATCGGTCGGGGGGTGCCATTAGACACAAGGGAAACATTAGAGCAATATGCGATGGTGATCAGAGGGTGGGGGTGCCACTAGACACCATGGAAATATTACAGCAATATGGGACAGCAATCAGATGGTGGGGGTGGCCACTGGACACCAGGGAGACATTACCCCAATATGGGACATTAATTACATGGTAGGGGTGCCACTAGACACCAGGGAAACATTACAGCAATATGGGACAGTAATCAGAGGGTGGGGTGCCACTTGACAACAGGGAAACTTTACAGCAATATGTGACAGTAATCAGAGGGTGGGAGTACCACTAGACCCCAGGGAAACATTACTGCAATATGCAATGGTAATCAGAGGGTGTGGGTGCCACTAGACACCAGGGAAATATTACAGCATATGGACAGTAATCTGAGGGTGGGGGTGCTATTAGACAGCAGGGAAACATTTCAGCAATAGTCACCACCGCATGTTGCTGTAATTTTTCCCGGGGTCTAGTGGCACCCCCACCCTCTGATTACTGTCCCATATTGCTGTAATGTTTCCCTGGTGTCTAGTGGCACCCCACTCTCTGATTACATTCCCATATCGCTGTAATATTTCCCTGGTGTCTAGTGGCACCCCCACCCTCTAATCACCATTCATATTGCTGTAATGTTTCCCTGTTGACTATTGGCACCCCCACCCTCTGATTACTGTCCCAAATTGCTGTAATGTTTCTCTGGTGTCTAGTGGCACCCCCACCCTCTGATTACTGTCCCATATTGCTGTAATGTTTCCTGGTGTCTAATGGCACCCCCACCCTCTGATTACTGTCCCATATTGCTATAATATTTCCCTGGTGTCTTGTAGCACCCACACCCTCTGATTACTGTCCCATATTGATGTAATGTTTCCCTGGTGTCTAGTAGTACCCCACCCTCAGATTACTCTCCCATACTGCTGTAATGTTTCCCTGGTGTATAGTGCCACCCCCACCCTCTGATTACTGTCCCATATTGCTGTAATATTTACCTGGTGTCAAGTGGCACCCCACCCACTGATTACTTTCCCATATAACTGTAATGTTTCCATTTTGTCTATTGGCACTGCCACCCTCTGATCACCATCGCATATTGCTGTAATGTTTCACTGGTGTCAAGTGGCATCCCCACCCTCTGATTACTGTCCCATATTGCTGTAATGTTTCCCGGGTGTCTAGTGCCACCCCCAATCTCTGATTACTGTCCCATATTGCTGTAATATTTCCCTGGTGTCTAGTGGCTTCCCCACCCTCTGATTAATATTGCAAATTGCAGTAATGTTTCCTGGTGTCTAGTGGCACCCACACCCTCAGATTACAGTCCCATATTGCTGTAATGTTTGCCTGGTGTCTACTGGCACCCCCACCCTGTAATTACAGTGCCATATAGGTGTAATCCTCCCGGTGTCTAGTGGCACCCACACCCTCTGATTTCTGTCAAATACTGGTGAAATGTTTCAATGGTGTCTAGTGGCACCCCCACCCTCTGATCACCACTGCATATTGTTGTAATGTTTCCCTGGTGTCTAGTGGCAACCCCACCATCTGATTGCTGTCCCATATTGCTGTAATATTTCCCTGGTGTCCAGTGGCCAGCCCAACTTCTGATCACCATCGCATGTTGCTTTAATGTTTCCCTCGTGTCTAAAGTCACCCCGATTACAGTACCATATTGCTATAATGTTTCCCTGTTATCTAGTGGCACCCCCACCGTCTAATCACCATTGCATACTGCTGTTGTGTTTCCCTTGTGACTAGTGGCACCCCCACCTTCTGATTACTGTCCCATATTGCGGTAATGTTTCCCTGGTGTCTAGTGGCACCCCATCCTCTGATTACTGTCCCATATTGCTTTAATGTTTACCTGGGGTCTAATGGCACCCCCACCCTCTGATTACTGTCCCATATTGCTATAATATTTCCCTGGTGTCTTGTAGCACCCCCACCCTTTGATTACTGTCCCGCTGCTGTTATATTTCCAGGGTCTAGTGGACCCACCGACCGTCTGATTACCGTCCATATTGCTGTAATGTTTCCCTGATGTCTGGGCTCCCACCCTCTGATTACTGTCCCATATTGCTGTAAAGTTTCCACTATTGTCAAGTAACACCCACCACTGATTACTGTAACATTTAAGTGTAATGTTTGCTGTTGTCTATTCTCACACCCACCCTCTGATCACCGCCGCATATTGCTGTAATTTTTCCGGCGTCTAGTGGCACCCCACCCTCTGATTACTGTCCCATATTGCTGTAATCTTTCCTGGTGTCTAGCAACTTCCCTCTCTGATTACTTTCCCATATCGCTGTAATATTTCCCTGGTGTCTAGTGGCACCCCCACCCTCTAATCACCATTCATATTGCTGTAATGTTTCCCTGTTGACTATTGGCACCCCCACCCTCTGATTACTGTCCCATATTGCTGTAATGTTTCTCTGGTGTCTAGTGGCACCCCCACCCTCTGATTACTGTCCCATATTGCTGTAATGTTTCCCTTTTGTCTAATGGCACCCCCACCCTCTGATTACTGTCCCATATTGCTATAATATTTCCCTGGTGTCTTGTAGCACCCACACCCTCTGATTACTGTCCCATATTGATGTAATGTTTCCCTGGTGTCTAGTAGTACCCCCACCCTCAGATTACTCTCCCATACTGCTGTAATGTTTCCCTGGTGTATAGTGCCACCCCCACCCTCTGATTACTGTCCCATATTGCTGTAATATTTAACTGGTCTCAAGTGGCACCCCACCCACTTATTACTTTCCCATATAACTGTAATGTTTCCATTTTGTCTATTGGCACTGCCACCCTCTGATCACCATCGCATATTGCTGTAATGTTTCACTGGTGTCAAGTGGCATCCCCACCCTCTGATTACTGTCCCATATTGCTGTAATGTTTCCCGGGTGTCTAGTGCCACCCCCAATCTCTGATTACTGTCCCATATTGCTGTAATAGTTCCCTGGTGTCTAGTGGCTTCCCCACCCTCTGATTAATATTGCAAATTGCAGTAATATTTCCTGGTGTCTAGTGGCACCCACACCCTCAGATTACAGTCCCATATTGCTGTAATGTTTGCCTGGTGTCTACTGGCACCCCCACCCTGTAATTACTGTGCCATATAGGTGTAATCCTTCCCCGGTGTCTAGTGGCACCCACACCCTCTGATTTCTGTCAAATACTGGTGAAATGTTTCAATGGTGTCTAGTGGCACCCCCACCCTCTGATCACCACTGCATATTGTTGTAATGTTTCCCTGGTGTCTAGTGGCAACCCCACCATCTGATTGCTGTCCCATATTGCTGTAATATTTCCCTGGTGTCCAGTGGCCAGCCCAACTTCTGATCACCATCGCATGTTGCTTTAATGTTTCCCTCGTGTCTAAAGTCACCCCCCCCGATTACAGTACCATATTGCTATAATGTTTCCCTGTTATCTAGTGGCACCCCCACCGTCTAATCACCATTGCATACTGCTGTTGTGTTTCCCTTGTGACTAGTGGCACCCCCACCTTCTGATTACTGTCCCATATTGCGGTAATGTTTCCCTGGTGTCTAGTGGCACCCCCATCCTCTGATTACTGTCCCATATTACTTTAATGTTTACCTGGGGTCTAATGGCACCCCCACCCTCTGATTACTGTCCCATATTGCTATAATATTTCCCTGGTGTCTTGTAGCACCCCCACCCTTTGATTACTGTCCCATACTGCTGTTATATTTCCCAGGAGTCTAGTGGACCCACTGACCGTCTGATTACCATCGCATATTGCTGTAATGTTTCCCTGATGTCTAGTGGCACCCCCACCCTCTGATTACTGTCCCATATTGCTGTAAAGTTTCACTATTGTCAAGTGGCACCCAACCCACTGATTACTGTCACATTTAAGTGTAATGTTTCGCTGTTGTCTATTCTCACCACCACCCTCTGATCACCATCGCATATTGCTGTAATTTTTCCCGGGGTCTAGTGGCACCCCCACCCTCTGATTACTGTCCCATATTGCTGTAATCTTTCCCTGGTGTCTAGTGGCACCCCACTCTCTGATTACTTTCCCATATCGCTGTAATATTTCCCTGGTGTCTAGTGGCACCCCCACCCTCTAATCACCATTCATATTGCTGTAATGTTTCCCTGTTGACTATTGGCACCCCCACCCTCTGATTACTGTCCCATATTGCTGTAATGTTTCTCTGGTGTCTAGTCGCTCCCCACCCTCTGATTACTGTCCCATATTGCTGCTAATGTTTCCCGTTTTGTCTAATGGCACCCCCACCCTCTGATTACTGTCCCATATTGCTATAATATTTCCCTGGTGTCTTGTAGCACCCACACCCTCTGATTACTGTCCCATATTGATGTAATGTTTCCCTGGTGTCTAGTAGTACCCCCACCCTCAGATTACTCTCCCATACTGCTGTAATGTTTCCCTGGTGTATAGTGCCACCCCCACCCTCAGATTACTGTCCCATATTGCTGTAATATTTACCTGGTGTCAAGTGGCACCCCACCCACTAAGTGCTTTCCCTTATAACTGTAATGTTTCCATTTTGTCTATTGGCACTGCCACCCTCTGATCACCATCGCTGTTGCTGTAATGTTTCACTGGTGTCCGAAGTGGCATCCCCACCCTCTGATTACTGTCCCATGTTGCAGTAATGTTTCCCGGTGTCTAGTGCCACCCCAATCTCTGATTACTGTCCATATTGCTGTAATAGTTCCTGGTGTCTGTGGCTTCCCACCTCTGATTAATATTGCAAATTGCAGTAATGTTTCCTGGTGTCTGGTAGCACCCACACCCTCAATTACAGTCCCATATTGCTTGTAATGTTTGCCTGGTGTCTACTGGCACCCCACCCTGTAATTACAGTGCCATATAAGGTGTAATGCTTCCCCGGTGTCTAGTGGCACCCACACCCTCTGATTTCTGTCAAATACTGGTGAAATGTTTCAATGGTGTCTAGTGGCACCCCCACCCTCTGATCACCACTGCATATTGTTGTAATGTTTCCCTGGTGTCTAGTGGCAACCCCACCATCTGATTGCTGTCCCATATTGCTGTAATATTTCCCTGGTGTCCAGTGGCCAGCCCAACTTCTGATCACCATCGCATGTTGCTTTAATGTTTCCCTCGTGTCTAAAGTCACCCCCCCCGATTACAGTACCATATTGCTATATTGTTTCCCTGTTATCTAGTGGCACCCCCACTGTCTAATCACCATTGCATACTGCTGTTGTGTTTCCCTGGTGACTAGTGGCACCCCCACCTTCTGATTACTGTCCCATATTGCTGTAATGTTTCCCTGGTGTCTAGTGGCATCCCCACCATCAGATTACTGTCCCATATTGCTTTAATGTTTCTCTGGTGTCTAGTGGCACCCCCACCCTATGATTACTGTCCCATATTGCTGTAATGTTTCCCTGCTGTCTAGCGGCACCCCCACCCTCTGATTTCTCTCCCATATTGCTGTAAAATTTCCCTGGTGTCTAGTGGCACCCCCACCCTCTGATTACTTTCCCATATCACGGTAATGTTTCCCTGTTGTCTAGTGGCACCCCCCGCCCTCTGATTACTGACTCATATTGCTGTAATGTTTCCCTATTGGCTAGTGGCACCCGCAAACTCTGATCATCATTGCATTCTGCTGTAATGTTTCCCTGGTGTCTAGTGGCACCTCTGACCCTCTGATTACCATCACATATTGCTGTATTGTTTCCCTAGTGTCTATTGGCACCCCCACCCTCAGATTACTGTCCCATATTGCTGTAAAGTTTCCCCGGTGTCTAGTGGCACCCCACACTCTCATTACTGACCCATATTGCTGAAATGTTTCCCTGGTGTCTAGTGGCACCCCCACTCTCTGATTACTCTCCCATATTGCTGTAATATTTCCCTAGTGTCTAGTGGCTCCCCCACCCTCTGATTACCTTTGCATATAGCAGTAATGTTTCCCTGGTGTCTAGTGGCACCCACACCCTCAAATTACTGTCCCATTATTGCTGTAATGTTTCAAGTTGTCTAGTTGTTTCCACCCTGTAATTATTGTCCCATAGGTAATGTTTCGGTGTCTAGTGGCTCCCCTACCTCTGATTTCTGTCCCATATTGGTGAAATGTTTCCCAGCCCGGTGTCTTTGTGGCACCCCACCCTCCTGATCACCACTGCATATTGTTGTAATGTTTCCCTGGTGTCTAGTGGCACCCCCACCCTCAGATTATTATCCCATATTGCTGTAATGTTTCCCTGGTGTCTAGTGGCAATCCCACCATCTGAGTGCTGTCCCATATTGCTGTAATATTTCCCTGGTGTCTACTGGCACCCCCTACCTCTGATCACCATCGCATGTTGCTTTAAAGTTTCCCTCGTGTCTAATGGCACCCCCCCTCTGATTATTGTACCATATTGCTATAATGTTTCTCTGTTGTCTAGTGGCACCCCCACCCTCTAATCACCTTTGCATACTGCTGTATTGTTTCCCTGGTGAGTAGTGGCACCCCCACCCTCTGATTACTTTCCCATATTGCTGTAAAGTTTCCCTGGTGTCTAGTGGCACCCCAACCCTCTGATTACTGTCCCATTTTGCTGTAAAATTTCCCTGGTGTCTAGTGGCACCCCCACCCTCTGATTAATGTCCCACATAGCGGTAATGTTTCCCTGTTGTCTAGTGGCACCCCCGCCCTCTGATTACTGACTCATATTGCTGTAATGTTTTCCTATTGGCTAGTGGCACCCGCAAACTCTGATCACCACTGCATTCTGCTGTAATGTTTCCCTGGTGTCCAGTGGCCCCCCCACCCTCTGATTACTCTCCCAAATTGCTGTAATGTATCCCTGATGTCTATTGGCACCCCCACTCTCTGATTACTGTCCCTTATTGCTGTAATATATCCCTGGAGTATAGTGGGACCACCGACCCTCTGATTACCATCGCATATTGCTGTAATGTTTCCCTGGGGTCTAGTGACACCCCCACCCTTTGCGATTACTGTCCCATACTGCTGTTATATTTCCCAGGAGTCTAGTGGCCCCTCTGACCGTCTGATTACCATCGCATATTGCTGTAATGTTTCCCTGATGTCTAGTGGCACCCCAACCCTCTGATTACTGTCCCATATTGCTGTAAAGTTTCACTGTTGTCAAGTGGCACCCACCCACTGATTACTGTCACTATCAAATGTAAGTGTGTTTCGCTGTTGTCTATTCTCACCGCCACCCTCTGATCACCATCGCATATTGCTGTAATTTTTCCCGGGGTCTAGTGGCACCCCCACCCTCTGATTACTGTTCTATATTGCTGTAATGTTTCCCTGGTGTCTAGTGGCACCCCACTCTCTGATTACTTTCCCATATCGCTGTAATATTTCCCTGGTGTCTAGTGGCACCCCACCCTCTGATTACCATTGCATATTGCAGTAATGTTTCCCTAGTGTCTAGTGGCACCCACACCCACAGATTACTGTCCCATATTGCTGTAATGTTTCCCTGGTGTCTAGTGGCACCCCCACCCTGTAATTACTGTCCCATATTGGTGTAATGTTTCCCTTGTGTCTAGTGGCACCCCCACCCTCTGATTACTGACCCATATTGGTGAAATGTTTCAATGGTGTCTAGTGGCAGCCCCAACCTCTGATCACCACTGCATATTGCTGAATGTTTCCCTGGTGTCTAGTGGCTTCTCTAACATCTGATTGCTGTCCCATATTGCTGAAACATTTCGCTGGTGTCTAGTGGCACCCCCAACCTCTGATCACCATCGCATATTGCTGTAATGTTTCCCTGGTGTCTAATAGCACCCCCCCCTCTGATTACTGTCATATATTGCTATAATGTTTCCCTGTTGTCTAGTGGCACCCCCACCCTCTAATCACCATTCATATTGCTGTAATGTTTCCCTGTTGACTAGTGGCACCCCCACCCTCTGATTACTGTCCCATATTGCTGTAATGTTTCTCTGGTGTCTAGTGGCACCGCCACCCTCTGATTACTGTCCCATATTGCTTTAATGTTTCTCCGGTGTCTAGTGGCACCCGCACCCTCTGATTTCAGTCCCATATTGCTGTAAAATTAACCTGGTGTCTAGTGGCACCCCCACCCTCTGATTATCTTTGCATTTGCTGTAATGTTTCCGGGTGTCTAGTGGCACCCCCACCCTCCGATTACTGTCCAATATTGCTGTAATGTTTCTCTGGTGTCTAGTGGCACCACAGACTCTCAGATTACAACAGCATATTGCTGTAATGTTTTCCTGGTGTCTAGTGCACCCCACCCTCTGATTACTGTCCCGTTTGAAAGTAATGTTACCGTGATGTCTAGTGGCACCCCACCCTTTGATTACTGTCCAATATTGCTGTAATGTTTCCCTGGTGTCTAGTGGCACCCCCACCCTCTGATCACCATTGCATCTTGCTGTAATGTTTCCTAGGTGTCTAGTGGCACCCACACCCTCTGAATACTGTCGCATATTGCTGTAATATTTCCCTGGTGTCTAGTGGCACCCCCACTTTCTGATAACTGTCACACATTGCTGTAATGTTTCCCTGGTGACTATTCGCACCCCCACCCTCTGATTTCTGTCTCATATTGTTGTAATGTTACCCTGGGGTATAGTGGCACCCCCACCCTCTAATTACCTTCGCATATTGCTGTAATGTTTCCCTGGTTTCTAGTGGCACCACCGTCCCTCTGATTACCATTGGATGTTGTTGTAATGTTTCACTGTTGTCTATTGGCACCCCTACCCTCTGATAACTGTCCCATATTGCTGTAATGTTTCCCTGGTGTCTAGTGGCACCTCTGACCCTCTGATAACCATCACATATTGCTGTATTATTTCCCTGGTGTCTATTGGCACCCCCACCCTCAGATTACTGTCCCATATTGCTGTAAAGTTTCCCCGGTGTCTGGTGGCACCCCACCCTCTGATTACAGACCGGTATTGCTGAAATGTTTCCCTGGTGTCTAGTGGCACCCACACTCTCTGATTACTGTCCCATATTGCTGTAATATTTCCCTAGTGTCTAGTGGCTACCCCACCCTCTGATTACATTTGCATATTGCAGTAATGTTTCCCTGGTGTCTAGTGACACCCACACCCTCAGATTGCTGTCCCATATTGCTGTAATGTTTCCCTGGTGTCTAGTTGCACCCCCCCTTTAATTACTGTCCCATATAGGTGTAATGTTTCCCCGGTGTCTAGTGGCACCCCCACCCTCTGATTTCTGTCCATATTGGTGAAATGTTTCAATGGTGTCTAGTGGCACCCCCACCCTCTGATCACCACTGCATATTGTTGTAATGTTTCCCTGGTGTCTAGTGGCAACCCCACCATCTGAAGTGCTGTCCCATATTGCTGTAATATTTCCCTGGTGTCTAGTGGCACCCACAACCTCTGATCACCATCGCATGTTGCTTTAAAGTTTCCCTCGTGTCTAATGGCACCAACCCTCTGATTATTGTACCATATTGCTATAATGTTTCCCTGTTGACTAGTGGCACCCCCTCCCTCTAATCACCTATGCATACTGCTGTAATGTTTCCCTGGTGACTAGTGGCACCCCCACCCTCTGATTACTGTCCCATATTGCTGTAATGTTTCCCTGGTGTCTAGTGGCACCATACCCTCTGATTACTGTCCCATATTGCTTTAATGTTTCTCTGGTGTCTAGTGGCACCCCTTCCCTCTGAATACTGTCCATTGCTGTAATGTTTCCCTGGTGTCTAGTGGCACCCCCACCCTTTGATTTCTGTCCCATATTGCTGAAAAATTCCCCTGGTGTCTAGTAGCACCCAAACCCTCTGATTTCCCTTGCATATTGCTGTAATGTTTCCCTGGTGTCTAGTGGCACCCCCTCCCTCTGATAACTGTCCTATATTGCTGTAATGTTTCTCTGGTGTCTAGTGGCAGCACATACCCTCTGATTATTGTAGCATATTGCTGTAATGTTTTCCTGGTGTCTAGTGGCACCCCCACCATCTGATTACTGTCCAATATTGATGTATTGTTTCTGTGGTGTCTAGTGGCACCCCACCCTCTGATTACTGTCCCATATTGCTGTAATGTTTCCCTTGTGTCTAGTGGCACCCCCAATCTCTGATTACTGTCCCATATTACTGTAATGTTTCCCTGGTGCCTACTGGCACCGCCACCCTCTGATTACGGTCGCATATTGCTGTAATATTTCCAGGTGTCTAGTCGCACCCCCACTTTCTGATAACTGTCCCACATTGCTGTAATGTTTCCCTGTTGACTAGTGGCACCCCCTCCCTCTGATTACTGTCCCATATTGCTGCAATGTTTCCCTGGTATCCAGTGGCACCCCCAGCACCTGATTACTGTCCCATATTGCTGTAATGTTTACCTGGTGTCTAGTGGCACCTCCACCCTCTGATTACCAACGCATATTGCTGTAATGTTTCCCTGGTGCCTACTGGCACCGCCACCCTCTGATTACGGTCGCATATTGCTGTAATATTTCTAGGTGTCCAGTCGCACTTCCACTTTCTGATAACTGTCCCTCATTGCTGTAATGTTTCCCTGGTGTCTAGTGGCACCCCCACCCTCTGAATACTGTCTCATATTGCTGTAGTGTTACCCTGGTGTCTAATGGCACCCCCACCCTCTGATTAACTTTGCATATTGCTGTAATGTTTCCCTGGTGTCTAGTGGCACCACCGTCCCTCTGATTACCGTCGCATGTTGCTGTAATGTTTCTCTGGAGTCTAGTGGCACTCCTACCCTTTGATTACTGTTCCATATTGCTGTAATGTTTACGTGGAGTCAAGTGGCACCACTGACCCTCTGATTACCATCGCATATTGCTGTATTGTTTCCCTGGTGTCTATTGGCACCCCCCCCCGATTACTGTCCCATATTGCTATAATGTTACCCTGTTGTCTAGTGACACCCCACCCTTTAATCACCATTCATATTGCTGTAATGTTTCCCTGTTGACTAGTGCCACCCCCACCCTCTGATTACTGTCCCTTATTGCTGCAATGTTTCCCTGGTATCCAGTGGCACCCCACCCTCTGGTCACCATCGAATATTGCTGTAAAGATTCCCTGGTGTCCAGTGGCACCTCCACCCTCTGAGTACTGTTCCATATTGTAATGCTTCCCTGGTGTCTAGTGGCACCCCCACCCTCTGATTGCTGTCCCATATTCCAGTAATATTTCCCTGGTGTCTAGAGGCTCCCCAACCCTCAGATCAACATCGCATATTGCTGTAATGTTTCACTGGTGTCTATTAGCACCCACACCCTCTAATCACCATTGCATATTGCTGTAATGTTTTCCTGGTGTCTAGTGGCACTCCCACTATATGATTACTGTCCCATATTGCTGTAATATTTCCCTTGTGTCTAGTGCCACCCCCACCCTCTGATTACTGTCCCATATTGCTGAAATGTTTTCCTGGTGTCCAGTGGTGCCCCCACCCTCTGGTCACCATCGAATATTGCTGTAACGATTCCCTGTTGTCTAGTGGCACCCCCACTGTCTGAGTACTGTCCCATATTGTAATGTTTCCCTGGTGTCTAGTGGCACCCCCACCCTCTGATTGCTGTCCCGTATTCCTGTAATATTTCCTTGGTGTCTAGTGGCACCCCCACCCTCAGATCACCATCGCATTTTGCTGTAATGTTTCCCTGGTGTCTAGTGGCACCCCCACCCTTCGATCACAATTGCATATTGCTGTAATGTTTCCCTGTTGTCTATTGGCATACCCAACCTCTAATCACCATTGCATATTGCTGAAAGTTTTCCTGGTGTCTCGTGGCACTTCCACCCTCTGATTACTGTCCCATATTGCTGTAGTGATTCCCTGGTGTCTATCGGCACTACCACCCTCTGATTACTGTCCCATATTGCTTTAATGTTTCCCTGGTGACTAGTGGCACTTCGACCCTCTGATTACTGTCTCATATTGCTGTATAGTTTCCCTGGTGTCTAGTGGCACCCCCACCCTCCGATCACAATTGCATACTGCTGTAGCGTTTCCCTGTTGTCTATTGGCACACCCACCCTCTAATCACCATTGCATATTGCTGTAATGTTTTCCTGGTGTCTAGTGGCACTTCCACCCTCTGATTACTGTCCCATATTGCTGTAATGTTTCCCTGGTGTCTATCGGCACTACCACCCTCTGATTACTGTCCCATATTGCTGTAATGTTTCCCTGGTGTAAAGTGTCACCCTGACCCTCTGATTCCTGCCTCATATTGCTGTATAGTTTCCCTGGTTCCTTGTGGCACACCCACCCTCTGATCCCCATTGCATACTGCTGTAATGTTTCCCTGATGTCCAGTGCCCCCCACCCTTAGATTACTGTCCCATATTGCTGTAATGTTTCCCTGGTGTCTAGTGGCACCCCAACCTTCTGATTACTGTCCCTTATTGCTGTAATTTTTCCCTGGTGTCTAATGGCACCACTGACCCTCTGATTACCAACGCATATTGCTGTAATGTTTCCTTGGTATCTAGTGGCACCCACAGCACCTGATTACTGTCCCATATTGCTGTGATGTTTACCTGGTGTCTAGTGACACCTCACCCCTCTGATAACTTTCCCATACTGCTGAAATGTTTCCCTGGTGTCCAGTGGCACACTACCCTCTGGTCACCATAGAAGAATGCTGTAATGATTCCCTGGTGTCTAGTGGCACCCCCACCCTCTGAGTACTGTTCAATATTGTAATGCTTCCCTGGTGTCTAGTGGCACCCCCACCCTCAGATCACCATCGCATATTGCTGTAATGTTTCACTGGTGTCTATTGGCAAACCCACCCTCTAGTCACCATTGCATAATGCTGCAATGTTTTCCTGGTGTCTAGAGGCACTCCCACCCTATGATTACTGTCCCATATTGCTGTAATATTTCCCTGGTGTATAGTGGCACCCCCACCCTCTGATTTCTGTCCCATATTGCTGAAATGTTTTCCTGGTGTCCAGTGGCGCCCCCACACTCTGGTCACCATTGAATATTGCTGTAATGATTCCCTGGTGTCTAGTGGCACCCCCACCCTCTGAGTACTGTCCCATATTGTAACGTTTCCCTGGTGTCTAGTGGCACCTCCACCCTCTGATTGCAGTCCCATATTACTGTAATATTTTCCTGATGTCTAGTGGCACCCCCACCCTCAGATCACCATCACATATTGCTGTAATGTTTCCCTGGTGTCTAGTGGCACCCCCACCCTCTGATCACAAATGAATATTGCTGTAATGTTTCCCTATTGTCTATCGGCACACCCACTCTCTAATCACCATTACATATCGCTGTACTGGTTTTCTTGTGTTTATGTACATCCACCCTATGATTACTGTCCCATATTGCTGTACTGTTTCCCTGGTGTCTAGTGGCACCCCGACCCCTTGATTCCTGTCTCATATTGCTGTATAGTTTCCCTGGTGACTAGTGGCACCCCCGCCCTCTGATCCCCATTGCATACTGCTGTAATGTTTCCCTAGTGTCCAGTGCCCCCCCACCATCAGATTACTGTCCCATATTGCTGTAATGTTTCCCTGGTGTCTAGTGGCACCCCCACCTTCTGATTACTGTCCCATATTGCTGTAATTTTCCGTCGTGTCAAGTGGCACGACTGACCCGCTGATTACCAACGCATATTGCTGTAATGTTTCCCTGGTATCTAGTGGCACCCCCAGCACGTGATTACTGTCCCATACTGCTGTAATGTTTACCTGTTGTCTAGTGGCACCCCCACCCTCTAATCACCATTCATATTGCTGTAATGTTTCCCTGTTAACTAGTGGCACCCCCACCCTCTGATTACTGTCCCATATTGCTGTAATGTTTCTCTGGTGTCTAGTGGCACCCCCACCCTCTGATTACTGTCCCATATTGCTGTAATGTTTCCCTGGTGTCTAATGGCACCCCCACCCTCTGATTACTGTCCCATATTGCTATAATATTTCCTGGTGTCTGTAGCACCACACCTCTGATTACTGTCCCATATTGATGTAATGTTTCCCTGGTGTCTAGTAGTACCCCACCCTCAGATTACTCTCCCATACTGCTGTAATGTTTTCCTGGTGTATAGTGCCACCCCACCCTCAGAATTACTGTCCCATATTGCTGAAATGTTACCTGGTGTCAAGTAACACCACCAACTGATTACTGTCCCATATAACTATAATGTTCCATGGTGTCTGTGCCGCCACCTCTGATCACCACGTTGCTGTAATGTTCACTGGTGTCTGATAGCATCCCACCCTCTGATTACTGTCCCATATTGCTGTAATGTTTCCCGGTTGTCTGGTAGCACCCCAATCTCTGATTACGCTCCCATATTGCTGTAATATTTCGTGGTATCTGGTAACTCCACCCTCAATTACCATTGCAAATTACAGTAATGTTTCCTGATTGATGGCACCCCACCCTCAGATTACAGTCCCATATTGCTGTATGTTTCCCTGTGTCTACTAACACCTGAATTACTGTCCCATATAGGTATAATACCCCAGTGTTAAGTAGCATACACCCCTGATTTCTATCAACACTGGAAATGTTTCAATAGTGTCTGCACCCCACCTCTGATCACCACTGCAATTGTTAATGTTTCCTAATGTCTAGTAGCAACCACCATCTGATTACTGTCCCTATTGCTGTAATATTTCCTGGTGTCTAGTGGCCAGCCTTCTGATCACCATCATGTTGCTTTATGTTTCCCTCATATATAAGTCACCCCACCCGATTACTGTACCATACTGTATAATGTTTCCTGTTATCTGGCACCCCACCGTCTAATCACCATTGCATACTGCTGTTGTGTTTCCTAATGACCAAGGGAACCCCCACCTTCTGATTACTATCCCATAGCTGTAATGTTTCCTGGTGTCTGATGGCACCCCCATTCTGATTACTGTCCCGTAACAACAATGTTTCCTGGTCTAGTGCACCTCCACCCTGATTTCTGTCCATATTGCTGTAAATTTCTCTGGTATCTAGTGCTTTAACCTCAATGACTTTCGTATCGCGGTAATGTTTCCCTGTTGTCTGTGCCCCAACCCTCTGATTACCAGCTCATGCTGTAATGTTTCCTATTAGCTGTGCACCCAAAACTCCCATCACCATTGCATTCTC
Source organism: Neoceratodus forsteri (assembly GCA_016271365.2). Classification (NCBI taxonomy): domain Eukaryota; kingdom Metazoa; phylum Chordata; order Ceratodontiformes; family Ceratodontidae; genus Neoceratodus; species Neoceratodus forsteri. The sequence continues at coordinate 483,878,641 of CM057459.1, read as the reverse complement.
CTGTAATGTTCCCTTGTCTAGTAGCACCTTTGACCCTCAATTACCATCACATATTGCTGTATTGTTTCCTGGTATCTATGCACCCACCCTCAATTACTGTCCCATATGCTGTAAGATTCCCAGTGTCTAGTACCACCCCTCTGATGCAACCCCATATTGCTGAAATGTTTCCTGGTAAATAGTGGCACCCCCACTCTGATACCTCCCATATTGCTGTAATGTTTCCTAGTGTCTGGTGGCACCCCCAATTCACGACCGCGCATTGTGTAATTTTCCCTGGTGTCCAGTGGCACCACCTCAGTACATCAATATTGCTGTAATGTTTCCTGTTGTCTAGCTGTGCCCCCACCCTGTAATTACTGTCCCATATAGGTGTAATGTTTAAGGTGTCTGCGGCTCCACTACCCTCTGATTTCTGTCCCATATTGCGAAATGTTTCAATAATTCTAGTGGCACCCCACCTCTGATCACCACTGCATATTATAATGTTTCCACAAGTGTCTAGTGGCAACCACCACACAGTGCTGTCCCATATTGCTGTAATGTTTCCTGGTGTCTACTGGCACCCCCAATCACCGCCACATATTGTTTAAAATTTCCCTCGTGTCTAATAGCACCTCCTCTGATGTGTACCATATTATATAATGTTTCTCTGTTGTCTAGTGGCACCCCCACCCTCCAATCACCTTTGCACAACGTAATGTTTCCTGGTGTGGCACCCCACCCTATGATTACTGTCCCATATTGCTGTAAAGTTCCTGGTGTTTTACTGGCCCCCACCATCTGATACTGTCCCATATTGCTTTAATATTTTCACCGGTGTCGAAGCACCCCACCCTCTGATTACTCCCATTTTGCAGCAAAATTTCCTGGTGTCTAGTGGCACCCCACCTCGATTATGTCCCCTTCAGTAATGTTTCTGTTGTCTAGTAGCACCCGCCTGATGACTGACTCAATTGCTGTAATGTTTTCCATTAGCTAGTAGCACCGCAAACTCTGATCACCACACATTCTGCTGTAATGTTTCCTGGTGTCCAGTGGCCACCACACCCTGATTACTCTCCAAAGTGCTGTAACGTATCCCTGATGTCTATTAGCACCCCCCAATCTCTGTTACTGTCCCTTTGCTGAAATATATCCCTAGAGTATAGTGGCACCACCAACCCTCTGAATACCATCGCATGCTGCTGTAATGTTTCCCTGGGTTCAGTGACACCCCACCCTTCGATACTGTCCTACTGCTATTATGTCCAGGTCTAGTAGCACCACTGACCGTCCCATTCCATCACACCTGTATCTTTCCTGATGTCTATTAGCACCACCCTCTGATTACTGTCCCCTGTGCTGTAAGTTCACTGTTGTCAAGTAGCACCCACCCACTGATGCTGTCTTTAAGTGTAATGTTCGCTGTTGTCTACGCCACCCTCTGTTCACCACCATATTGTAATTTTTCCCGGGGTCTGGTGCCCACCTCTGATACTGTCCCATATTACATAATGTTTCCTGGTGTCTAGTAGCACCCCTCTGATTACTTTCCCATATAACAATATTTCCACGGTATCCCAGTGGCGGCCCACCCTCTGATTACCATTGCATATGCAGTAATGTTTCCTAAGTGTCTGGTGGCACCCACACCACAGATACTGTCCCATGTTGCTGTAATGTTCCTGGTGTCTGAGTAGCACCCACCTGTAAGTACTGTCCCATATTGGTGTAATGTTTCCTTGTCTGGTGGCACCACCTCTGATTACTGTCCATATTAATGAAATGTTTCAATGGTGTCTGGTAGCACCACCTCTGCCTCCAGCATTGCTGTAATGTTTCGGGCGTCTAGTGCACCCCACCCTCAGATACTGTCACATATTGCTGCAATGTTTCCCAGGTGTGTAATGCACCCCCCACCATCCAAGTACTGTCATATTGCTGTAACATTTCCCGGTGTCTAGTAGCACACCAACCCTGATCACCATCGATATTGCTGTAATGTTTCCTAATTAATAGCACCCCTCTGATTACTGTCATATATTGCTATAATGTTGTCTAGTGGCACCCCACCTCTAATCACCATTCAAATGCTGTAAGTTTCCCCTGTTGACTAGTGGCACCCCACCTCTGATTTCTGTCCCATATCGCTGTATCGTTTCTCTGGTGTCTGGTGGCACCCCCACCCTCTGATTCCTGGCCCATACTGCTGTAATGTTTCCCAGTGTCTAGGCACCCGCACCTCTGAGTGCAATCCCATACTGCTGTAAATCACCGGTGATAATGGCACCCACCCTCTGATTAACTTCTATTTGCCGTAATGTTCCTGATTCTAGTGGCACCCCACCCTCCGATTACTGTCAATATTGTGTAATGCTCTGGTGTCTGGTGGCACCACAGACTCTCTGATTACAACAGCATATTGCTGTATATTTTCCTAGTGTCTACAGCACGCCACCTCTGTTTGTCCGTTTTAGGAATATTACCGTGATGTCTAGTGGCACCCCACCCTCTGATTACTGTCAATATTGTGTATCTTTCCTGGTGTCTCGTAACACCCCCCACCCTCTGATCACCATTGCATCTTGCTGTAATGTTTCAAGGGTCTCTAATTGCCACACTCTCTGAATACTGTCGCATATTGCATAATATTTCCTGGTGTCTAGTAGCATCCACTGCAATCTGTCACACATTGCTGTAATGTTTCCTAGTGTCTAGTCGCTCCCACACCATCTGATTACTATCTCATTAGCTGTAATATTACAAAGTCTAGTGGCACCCACCCTCTAATTACCTTTGATATTGCTTAAGTTTCCGTTTCTAGTGCACCACTGTCCTCTGATTACAGCGATGTTGTTTATATTTCCTGTCTATTGGCACCCCTACCCTCTGATACTGTCATATTGTGTAATGTTACAAGTGTCTAGTGGATCTCAGAATCTGATAACCATCACATATGCTGTATTATTTCCTGGTCTGGCACCCCCACCTCAGATACTGTCCCATATTGCTGTAAGTTTCCCCGTGTCATGGCACCCACCTCGTTACTGACGGTATTGCTGAAATGTTTCCCTAGTGTCTGGTGCACACTCTCTGATTACTGTCCCATATTATCTAATATTTCCCTGGTGTCTAGTGGCTACCCCACCCTCTGATTACCTTTGCATATTGCAGTAATGTTTCCTAGTATACAATGCACCCACACCCTCAATTACCATCCATATTGCAGTAATGTTTTCCCTAGTGTCTAGTGACACCACCCCTGATTACTGTCCCATATGGTGTGTTTCCCACTGTCTGTGCACCCACCCTCTGATTTCTGTCCATATTAAGAAATGTTTCCCATGTCTAGTAACTCCCCTACCCTCTGATTTCTGTCCCATATTGAAATGTTTCAATGGTGTCAGTGGCACCCCACCCACATCCACCACTGCATGTTGTTTAATGTTGCTCTGATGTAGTAGCTTCACCTCAGTTACCATCCCCATGGCTGTAAGCCTCTGGTGTCAGTGGCAACCCCACCATCTGAGTGCTGTCCCATATTGTGAAATGTCCTGGTGTCTACGGCACCCCAACCTCTGATCACCATGTTGCTTTAAAGTTTCTCGTGTCTAGCCACCACCCTCTGATTATTGTCCCATTACAATGCTTTCGTTGTCTACGGGCACCCCCACCTCTAATCACCTTCATACACAATGTTTCCCTGGTAGTGTGCACCCCCCACCCTCCTGATTACTGTCCCATATTGCTGTAAAAATTTCCTAGTGTTTAGTGCTTTTAAACCATCTGCTGTCATATTGCTTTAATGTTTCTCTGGTGTCTAGTAGCACCCCACCCTCGATTACCATCCCATTTGCTGTAAATTTCCTGGTGTCTAGTAGCACCCCCCCCACCCTCTAATGTCACATTGCATTAATTTCCCTGTTGTCTAGTAGCACGCCTCGATTCTGACTCATATTGCTGTAATGTTTTCCTTGAGTTAGTGGCACCTCAAACTTGATCACCACTGCATTCTGCTGTAATATTTCCTGGTATCAGTACCCAAACTCTGATTACCTCCAAATTGCTGCAATGTATCCTGATGTCTATTGGCCCCACACCCTGATTACCGTCCCTATTTGTAATATATCCTGGGTAAGTGGCACCCGACCCTCTGAATGCACCGCATATTGCTGTAATATTTCCTGGGGTCTAGTGACACCCCACCCTTGATTACTGTCCATACTGCTGTTATATTTCCCAGGAGTCTAGTGGCCCCTGACCTTGATTTCCATCGCAATTGCTGTGTTTCCCTGACTAGTGGCACCCCACCTCAATTACTGTCCCATATTAACAAAGTTTCCTGTTGTCAATAGCACCCACCCACAGTTACTGTCACATTAAGTGCAATGTTTCGCTGTTGTCTATTCTCACGCCACCCTCAGTCACCATCATATTGTACAACCAGTCGGGCCCAGTGGCACCCCACCCTGATTACTGTCCCATATTGCTGTGTTTCCTGGTGTCTAGACCCCACTCTCTGATTACTTTCTCCCTGTAATATTTCTGGTGTCTAGTAGCAGCCCCACCCTCTGATTACCATTGCATATTGCAGTAATGTTTCCCTAGTCTAGTGGCACACACACCCAGATTACTATCCCATATCGGTAATGTTTCCTGGTGCACAGTGGCACCCCAACTGTAATCACTCCCATATTGGTGTAATGTTTCCTTGTGTCTAGTAGCACCCCACCCTCTGATTACTTCCCATATTGGTGAAATATTTCCATGTGTCTAGCAGCCCCAACCTCTGCTCTCCACCGCATGTGCTGTAATATTTCCAAAGTGTCTAGAACCCCACCCTCCGATTACTGTCCCATATTGGTGAAATGTTTCAATAGTGTCTAGCAGCCCCCAACCTCTGCTCTCCACCCACAGTACTGTAATGTTTCCACCATTCAGTGGCATCCCCACCATCTGATTGTTGTCCCATATTATTGCAATATTTCCCAGGTGTCTAGTGGCACTTCTAACCTTCTGATCACCATCGTGATATTGCTGTAATGTTTCCTGGTGATAATACCCCTCCCGACACTGTATATTGCTATAATGTTTCCTGTTGTCTAGTACCCCACCTCTAATCACCATTCAAATTGCTGTAATCTTCCTGATGACTAGTGGCACCCCCACCTCCTGATTTCTGTCCCATATTGCTTTAATGTTTCTCCGTGTCTAGTGGCACCTGCACCTCTGATTTCAGTCCCATATTGCTGTAAAATTTCTTTTGTGTTCTAGGCACCCACCCTCTAATTATCTTTGCATTTCTGCAATGTTTCTAGTGTCTAGTGGCACCCCACCTCAAATTACTGGTCCAATATTGTGTAATGTTTCTCTGGTAGTGGCACCACAGACTCTCTATTACAACAGCATGTTGCTGTAATGTTTTCTGGTGTCTACTGGCACCGCCACCCTCTGATTACTGTCCCGTTTAAGTATGTTACTGTGATTCTAGTAGCACCCCTCTAATTACTGTCCAATATTGCTGTATGTTTCCTGGTGTCTGTGCACCACCTCTGATCACCATTGCATCTTGCTGTAATGTTTCTAGGTGTCTAGTAACACCACACTCTCTAATCTGTCACATATTGCTGTAATATTTCCTGGTGTCTAGTAGAATCCCCACTTTCTGATAACTGTCACATTGCCGTAACATTTCCTGGTGTCTAGTCACTCCCAGACCATCAATTACTGTCTCATATTGCTGTAATGTTACCTCAGTCCAGTGGCACCACCCTCTAATTAACTTGCATATTGCTGTAATGTTCCTGGTTTCTGGTGGCACCATGTCCTCTGATTACCATTGAATATTGTTTAATGTCTCCTGTTGTCTGGTAGGCTCCCCTACCTCTGATAACTGTCCACATTGCTTGTAATGTTTCCTGGTGATAATTGGCATCTCTGACCATCTGATAACCCACATATTGCTGTATTATTTCCTGTGTCCATTGGCACCCCACCCTCAGATTACTGTCCTACGTAAAGTTTCCGTATCTGGTGGAACCAAGACCTTGATGACGGTGTGCTGAAATGTTTCCTGGTGTCTGTGCACCCACTCTTGATTACTGTCCCATATTGCCTTAATATTTCCCTGGTATCAGTAGCTGCCCACCTCTGATTACCTTTGCATATTGCAGTAATGTTCCTAATTCTATAGTAGCACCCACACCCTCGTGCTGTCCTATTGCTGTAATGTTTCTGGTGTCTAGTTGCACCCCCTGTAATACTGTCCCATAGGTATAATGTTTCCCGGTCTCAAATGCACCCACCCTCTGATTTCTGTCCATATTGCTGAATGTTTCAATGTGTCTAGTGCTTCCACCTCTGATCACCACTGCATACTGTTGTAATGTTACCTGGTGTCTAGTGGCACCCCACCTCTGATTGCTTTTCCATATTGCTGAAATGTTTCCTGGTGTCCAGCACCCCACCTCTGGTCACCATCCAATATTGCTGTAATGATTCCTGGTCACTGGCACCCCACCCTCTGGTACTGTTCATATTGTGTCGTTTTCATGGTGTCTAGTGGCACCCCAATCCCTCTCTGATTGCTGTCCCATATTCCCAGTAATATTTCCCCAGTGTCTGTGGCACCCCCACCCTCAGATCACCATCCATATTGTGTAATGCTCACTAAGTGTCTATTTCACCCACACCTAATACCATTGCATAACGCTGTAATGTTTTCCTTGTGCCAGTGCACTCCCACCTAAGTTACTGTCCTTTTAGCTGTAAATTTCCTGGTCTAATTGCTCCCCACCTCTGATTACTGTCCATATTGCTGAAATGTTTCCTGCTGTCAATGCACCCCCACCCTCTGGGCTCAACATATTACTGTAATTCCCTGGTGTCTAGTAGCACCCACCTCTGATTGTCCCCATATTCTGTAATATTTCCTGAGTCTAGCGCACCTAACGTCAAATCACCACGGAAATTTCTGTAATGTTTTCCTGAGGCCAGTGGCAACCCATCCCCCATCACAACTGTATTCCCGTAATGTTTCCCAGTTGTCTCTGGGCACCAACCCCAGTAGTGATTGGAAGGTAGAGGTGCCAATAACACAGGAAACATTACAGCAATATCACGATAGTGATCTGAGAGTGGGATACCAATAGACACAGTGAAATAATACGAATATGGACAGCAATCAGAGGTTAGAGGTGCCACTGAACCAGGAAACATTCAATGTGGACGATTTCAGGGGTGGGGGTGCGCTAGACACAAGGAATCATTACAACAATATTTGATGTGACCAGAGGTGGGGTGCTACGGTACGGAAATATTTCAGCAATATCATACACAATCAGAGGTTGGGTGCCTGGACACCTAGGAAACATTACAGCAATATGGGACGGTAATCACAGTTGGGGTGCCACTAGACACTCTGAAACAATACAGCAGACAGCAGTAATCAGAGGTCAGTGTGATACTGAACACCAGAAACATTTCAGCAGTTGCAATGGGGATCAGATGGTGGGTGACACTAACACCAAGGAAGCTTTACAGCTAAGAGACAGTATTCAGAGAGTGGGGTGCCACTAGACACCAGGAAACATTAAAGCAATATGGGACTGTAATCAAAGGTGGGGTGCACCACACCAAATAAAACAGCACAATATAGGACAATCAGGTGCTGGGTTACCTAGATACCAGAAACATTACAACAATAACTTGGTAATCAGAGGGTCCAATAGTGCCACTAGACACCAGGAAACAATACAACAATATGGGACAGTAATCAGAAGGTGGGGGTACCACTAGCGCAGAAACATGACACAATATGGGACAATAATCGGATAGGGAACACTGGACACCTGGCAAACATTCAACAGTATACAATGAGGATCAGAGATGGGGTTGCCACTAGACCGAGAACATTACAGCAATATGGACAGTAATCGGAGGGTGAGATGCCACTATGCACCAGGAACAGTACAGCAATGTGGGACAGTAATCGGAGATTGGTAGTGCCACTGGGCGCAGAACAGTACGGAATGTGCAGTGGTGATCAGGGGGAAGTAGTGCCACTAGACACAGGAAAACAGTGCAGCAATATGGGACAGTAATCAGAGGGTGGGAGTTGCACTAGACACCAGGAAAACATTGCAGCAATATGCAGTGGTGATTAGAGGGTGGGGGTACCAATAGACACCAGCGAACATTACTGCAATATGGGACGGTAATCAGGGGGTGGGTGCCCTAGACACACGAAACAGTACAGCAATATACCAATGGTGATCAGAGGTAGTGGTGCCACAGAACCGGAAACATTACAGCAATAGGGGACAGTAATCAGGAGAGTGGGGAAGTGCCACTGGACACAGAAACATTGCTGCAATATGCAGTGGTGATTAAATTAGGGTCCCAATGACAACAGAAACAATACAGAAATGAGATGATGATCTGAGGGGGGTGCCACTAGACAACAGAAACAATACAATATGGGACAGTACTCAGGTGTTGGGGTGCCAATAGCCAAGGAATCAGTACGCAATATTACCCAGAGACCAGAGGTAGAGTGCCACTGGACACCAGGAAACACTTCAGCAACATGGGACAGCCAGAGATGGGGGTGCCACTAACCCAGGGGAACATTACAGCAATATGGGACAGTAATCAGAGGTGGTAGTACCACTGAACAACAGGAAACATTACAGCATCCCGGATAGTTATCAGGGTGGGGTGGACTAGACACCAGGAAACAATACAACAATATGCAATAGTGATCAGAGGTGAAGTGCCACTAGACACAAGGAAACGTACACAATGGGACAGTAATCAGAGGGTGGGGTGCCACTAGACAACAGGAAACATTGCAAAATGGGAGGTAATCAGAGGTGAGGGTGCCACTAGACACCAGAACATACATCAATACCATGGAATCAGAGGGTAGTGGTGCCACTGACAACAGGAAACATTGCAACAATATGAGACAGTAATCAGAGGTGAGGGTCCCACTGAACCAGGAAACGTACACCAAAATCGACAGTAATCACAGGGTCCGGGGTGCCACTAGACACCAGGAAACATTACAGGAAATGGGACAGTAATCAGAGAGTGGGGTGCCACTAGACACCAAGGACATTACAGCAATTTGGACAGTAATCAGAGAGTGGGGGGCACTGGACACCAGAAACATACAACAATATGGGACAGTAACAGGGTGGGAGTGCCACTAACACCAGAGAAACATTACAGCAATATGAAACAGTAATCAGGAGGGGGTGCCAATAGACAACAGAAACTTTACAGCAATATCGATGGTGATCAGTGGGTGGGGTGCCACTAGACACCAGGAAATATTACAGCAATATGGGACAATCAGACGGTAGGGTGCCACTAGACAACAGAAACATTACAACAATGGGAGGCAATCAGAACGGAGGTGCAACTAGACACCATGAACATTCACAAAATGGGAAGAAATCAGAGGTGGGGAGCCACTAGACACCAGGAAGCTTACACCAATATGCACAGTAAATACAGGGCAGGGGTGCCACTGACATCAGGGAAACATTACAACAATATGGGACGTAATCAGAGTGGGGTGCCACTAGACACCAGGAAACATTACAGCAATATCGATGGTAATCAGAGGTCTGTGGTGCCAATAACCAGGAAACATTACAGAATATGGGACAGTAATCAGGAGTAGGTGTGCCACTAGACACCAAGAAACATGTAATTTTGGACAGTAATCAGAGGTGGGGGCCACTGGACACCAGAAACATTACAGTAATGGCGGCAGTAGCATCAGGAGGGTGGGGTGACACTGGACACAGAGGAAAACAGTACAACAATATACAGCATGATTGGGGAGAGGTGCCAATAGACACCAGGAAACATTACAGCAATATGGGACAATAATCAGAGGGTGAGGTCAATAGACCCGAGAAACAATACCAATATCAATGGTAATCAGAGGGTCAGAAGTGCCTCTAGATACCAGAAACATTACAACAACATGTGATATAATCGGAGGACGGTGGTACCAGTACACACCAGGAAATGTGCAGAGATATGGACAGAAATCACAGGGTGAGTGCCACTGAACAGCAGGAAACATTACAACAATAGGACAGTAACAAGAGGGTGGGGTGCCACTAGTCAACAGAGAACAATACAGCAAAAAGCGATGGTAGTGGGGTACGGTGGTGCCACTAGACACCAGGAACAATACAACAATATGGGACAATAATCAGATAGTGGATGTGCCACTAACATCAGAAACATGCAGCAATTTGGAAAAGTAACAAAGGTGGGTAGGGCACTGGACACCAGCAAACAACCAGCAATATGCATTTGTGATCAAGATTTGGTGGTGCCACTGGGCAATAAGGAAACAATACAGCAATATGGGACAGTAATCAAAGTCAGGAGTGCCACTAGACACCAGAACATTACAATATATGGGACGCAATCAGAGGGAGAGTGCCACTAGACTCAGAACTTTACAGCAATAGCAGGTGGTGATCAGAGGTGGGGTGCCACAGACACAAGGAAACATTACAGTAATGAGATATTAATCAGCGGGTGGGGTGCCTGAACAGGGAAACATACAGCAATATGGAACAGTAATCAGAGGTGAGGTGGACTAGACACAGGAAATAAGCAGCAATGGGACAGTAGTGGGGTGGGGTGCCACAGACACAGGAAACAGTACTGCAATAACAATAATGAGAAGTTGGGTTGCCACTGACCCCAGAACAGACAGCAATGAGACAATAATCAGAGGTGGGGTGCCACTAGACACCAGAAACATTACAACAATATGGGACAGTAATCAGGGTGAAGTGTGACTAGACACAGAAATATTACAACAATATGGGACAGTAATTAGAATGGGGGTGCCACAGACACTAGAAACATTACTGCAATATGGCACAGTAATTGAGGTGGGGTTACCACAGACCCCAGACATGCAATAATATGAGACAATCAGAGGTGGGGTGCCACTAGACACCAGGAAAAATTCAACAATATGGGACAGTAATCAGATAGTGAGAGTGCCACTGACACAAGGAAACATTACAGCAATATGGGACAGTTGCAGAGGTGGGTGCCACAACACCAGGAGACATTACAGCATATGGGACAGTAATCAGGGTTATGGGTGCCACTAGATACCGGAAAATTTCAGTAATAAGCGACAGTAATCAGAGGTCAGTGGTGCCACTAGACACCAGGAAACGTACAGCAACATGCGACGGTAATCAGAAAGAGGGGTGCCACTAGACACCAGGAAACATTACAACAGTATGGGACAATAATCAGAGGTGGTGGTGCTAGACACCAGGAAACATTACAGCAATATGGGACAATATGGAGGGTGGGTGGTGCCACTAGACATCAGAAACATTACAACAATATCGATGGTGATCAAAGGTAAGTGGTGCCACTAGACACCAAGAAACATTACACCAAGAGAGACCAGTATCTGTGAGGGTGGGCATGCCAGTAGACACCAGGGAAATATTACAGTACATGAGACAGTAATCAGAGGGGGGGGTGGCAGTGGACACCTGGAAAATGCAACAACATGGATAATAAGATGGTGGGAACACTGGACACCATGGAACATTACAACAATATGAGATAGTAATCAGAGGGTGGTGGTGCCAGTAGACTCCAGGAAAACATTCATCAGTATTGGGTAATCAAGAGTAGGCGTGTCACTAACACCAGAGACAATACAGCAATATGGGCGATAAAAGGAGGGGGTGCCACTAGAAACAGAGAAACATGATGCAATGGGACAGTAATCAGAGGGGAACCACTAGACACCAGAAACAATACATCAATATGCCTTGCCAATCATGGGGTCAGTGGTGCACTAGACATCAGGAAACATACAGCAATAGGGACAGCAATAGAGGTGGGTGCCACTAGACACCAGAAACATTACAACAAAATGCGACGGAAATCAACAGAGGTCGGGTGCACTGACACCGGGAAACATTACATAATAGGACAGTAATAAGAAGGGGTGCCACTAGACACAGAAACATTACATCAATTTGGGACAGTAATCAGAGGTGGAGAGCCACTGGACAGGAAACATTACAGCAATATGGACAATAATCAGAGGGAGTTCTAGTAACACCAGGAAGACATTACAGCAATATACAATGGTGATTAGAGAGCTGGGGTGCAAAGACATCAGAAACTTCACAGCAATATCGATGGTAATCAGTGGGTGGGGTTGCCACTAGACACAAGGAAATAATACAGGAATATGGGACAGCAATCACAAGGTGATGCCACTAGACAACAGGAAACATTACAACAATATGGCACAGTAAACACAGGTGGCAGTGCAACTAGACACCAGGGAAACGTACAGCAATATAGGACAGTAATCAGAGGTGAGGGTGCCACTGAACCAGGCAAACAGTACAATATCGATGGTAATCAGAGGATCTGTGGTGCCACTAGACACCAGAAACATTGCAACAATGGACAGTAATCAAAATGGTGTGCCACTAGACACCAGAAACATTACAGCAATTTGGACAGTAATCAGAGGGGGGGGGGGGCCACTGGACACAGGGAAACATTACAACAATAGCGACAGTAATCAGAGGTGGGAGTGACACTAGACACAGGAAAACATTACAGCAATATGCAACAAGTTAGAGGTGGGGTGCAATAGACACGGAAACTTCACAGCAATATGGGACAATAATCAGAGGGTAGAAGTCAATAGACACCAGCGAAACAATACAACAATATCAATAGTAATCAGGATCAGAGGTGCCTCTAGATACAAGAAACATTACAACAACATGTGATATAATCAGAGGACAGTGGTGCCAGTACACACCAGGGAAATATTACAGAATAGGACAGCAATCTCAGGGTGGGTCCAATGAACGCAGGAAACATTACAACAATCAGACAGTAATCAGAGATAAGGGTGCCACTAGTCACCAAGGAAACATTCAGCAAAAAGCGATGGTAATTAAAAGTGGTGTGCCACTGGACCCAGGAATCATCACAGCAATATGGACGTAATCAGATGATGGATGTGCCCTAGACATCGAAACATTACAGCAATTTGGAAAGTAATCACAGGGTGGGGCCACAGGACACCATCGAATTACAGCAGTATGCATTTATGATCAGGTTGGGTGGTACCACTGGACAATGAGGAAACAGTACAGCAATGGGACAGTAATCGAGGCAGGAGTGCCACTAGACACAAGGAAACATTAAGTTTGGCTCCAGTATCAGAGGAGGTTGCCACTACACCGAAACTTACAGCAACAGCAATGATGATCAGAGGGTGAGGTGCCACCAGACACGAAACATTTCAGCAATATGAGATATTAATCAGAATGGTGGGGTGCCAATAACACAGAAACATTACAGCAATATGGGACAGTAATCAGAGGTGAGGTGCGACTAGACACCAGGAAAATACTACAACAATAGGACAGTAATCAAGGGGGGGTGCCACTAACAGAAACATTACTGCAATGGCAATAATCAGAGGGTGGGGGTGCAACTAGACACCAGAAACATTACAGCAATATGAACAATAATAAGAGGGAGGGGTGCAACTAGACACCAGGAAATATTAGCAATATGGACAGTAATTAGAGAGTAGAGTGCCACTGAACATAAAACAGTACTGCAATATGGCACAGTATTCGAGGGTGGGGATGCACTAGACACAGGAAACAATACCAATATGGACAATAATCAGGTAGGGTGCCACTAGACCCAGAAGAGCAGCAGATGGGACAGTAATCAGAGGATGGGGGTGCCACTGGACAACAGGGAAAACATTACAAATTGGGACAGTAATCAGAGGGTGGAAGGTACACTAGACACCAGAAACATTACAACAATATGGAACAGTTTCCAAGGATGAGGTGCCACCAGACACAGGAGACATTACCCAATATGGGACAGTAATCAGAGACAGGGGTGCCACTAGGCCGGAAGAATTTACAACAATAAGCGACGTAATCAGAAGTAGAGGTGCCACTAGACACCAGAAAACACCAATATGAGACAGTAATCAGAGGTGGGGTGCCACTAGACACCAGGGAAACATTGCAACAATGGGACAGTAATCAGAGTGTGGGGTGCACTGACACAGGCAATCATGCAGCAATATAGGACGGTAACAGAGGGGGGGGTGCCATGACACCAAAACATTACAGCAAAACAGGAAAGTAATCAGAAAGTGGGGTGCCACTAGACACCAGAAAAATTACAGCAACATGGGAAAATAATCAGAGGTGGGGACACTAGACACCAGAAACATAACAGCAATATGGGACAGTAATCAGATGGGGGTGCCACTAGACACCAGAAAAAGTACAGCAACATGCAACAGTAATCAGGGTGGGGTGCCACTAGACACACAGGAAACTTACAGCATATGAGACAGTAATCAGAGGGTGCAAGAGGACCAGGAAATACAGCAATATGGACAGTAATCAGAGGTGGAGGAGTAGACACCAGGAAAAATGACAGCAATATGGGACAGTAATAAGAGGGTGGGGTACTGACACCAGGAAACATAACAATATAGCAGTAATCAGAAAGGGGTGCCTGACCCCGGAAACAATACACAAATGGGACAGTAATCAGAGGTTGGGGGTGCCACAAGACACCCACATTCATGGAATTGGACAGTAATCAGAGTGGGAGGTGCCACTAGACACCAGAGAACAGCACAGCAGTATGGGACAGTAATCAGGTGGGGTGCAACTAGACCAGAATCATACAACAATATGGGACAGTAATCAGAGGTGAGGGGACACTAGACACAGGAAACGTACAGTAATACCACAATGGTAACCAGAGGTTGGGGGTGCAACAAGACATGAAACATTACAGCAGTATTGGACAGTAATCGAAATAGGTGTGCCACTGAACACAGAAACATCAGCAATTTTGGACAGTAATCAGAGGGTGGGGGCCCTGGACACCAGGAAACAATACAGCAATAAGCAACAATAATCAGGGTGGGAATGACACTGACACGGGAAAACATACAGCAAAATACAACAGTGATTAGAAATGGGGGTGCCAGACATCAGAAACTTCAACAATATGGGACAATATCAGAGGTGGGAGTCAATAGACACCAGCGAAACAATACAGCAATATCGATAGCAATCAGAGGTCAGGCATGCCTCTAGACACCAGAAACATGCAACAACAGTGGTAATCAGAGGACAGTGGTGCCAGTACACACCAGGAAATATTACAGGAATATGGGACAGCAATCACAGGGTGGAAGTGCCAATAGACAGAGAAACATTAACAATATAGGACAGTAATCGGAGAGTGGGGTGCACTAGTCACAGAAACATTACAGCAAAAGTGGCAATTAGAGATCCAATGGTGCCACTAGACACCAGAAACATTACAGCAATATGGGACAGTAATCAGATAGTGGTGTGCCACTAGACATCAGAAACATACAGCAATTTCGGAAGTAATCCCGGGGTGCAAGTGAACTGGACACCATGGAAACATTCAGCAGTATGCATTTGTGATCAAAGTTAGTAGTACCACTAACAATAGGAAACAGTACAGCAATATCATGGTTATCAGAAGACAGGATGCCACTAGACACAAAGGAAACAACACAATATGGGACAGTAATCAGAGGAGGGTGCCACTGACTCAGAAACTTTACAGCAATAGACATAGTGATCAAGGTGAGGTGCCACCAGACACCAAGAAACATTACAGCAATGAGATATTAATCAGATGGTGAGGTGCCACTGAACTAGGGAAACATTGCAATATGGGACAGTAATCAGAGGGTGGGGAATGAGACTAGACACCAGCAAATATTACAGCAATATGGGACAGTAATTAGAGATTGAAGTGGACTGAACACCAAGGCAATATGCAACAATATGAGACAATAATCAGAGGGTGGAGGTGCCACTAGACACCAGAAACATTACAACAATTTGGGACAGTAATCAGAGGTGGGGTACGACTGAACCAGCAGGAAATATTACAGCAATATGGACGTAATAAATTGAGGGTGCCACTGAACACCAGGAAACATTACAACAATGGCACAATAATTAGAGGTAGAGTGCCACTAGACACGAGGAAACATTAAACATATGAGACAATAATCATAAGTAGAATGCCACTAGACACCAGGAAATATGCTGCACTATGGGACAGTAATCAAGTTTGAGTGCCGATGAGACAACAGGAAAAAATATCACAATATGGGACAGTAATCAGATGGTGAAGTGCCACTAGACACAGAAACGTACAGCAATATGGAACAATTTTAGGAGGAGAGGTGCCACTAGACACCAGAAACATACAGCAATATGGAACAGTTTTAGGAGGATGGGTGCCACTGAACAAGGAGACATACAACAATATGGGACAGTAATCAGGTTCTATGGGTGCCACTGAACCAAGGAAAATTTCAACAATAGCGTTGGTAATCAGAGGTCAGTGGTGCCATAGACACCGAAACATTACTGCAATATAGGACAGTAATCAGAGGTGGGGTGCCACTAGACACCAAACATTACAACATTATGGAACAATCAGAGGTAAGGCCACTAGACACAGACAATCATTCTGACAATATCGATGGTGACCAGAGGGTGGGGAACACTTGACACAGAACATTTCAGCAATATGGGACAGTAATCAGGTGGGGTGCCACTAGACACAGGAAACATTACAGCAATATGGGACGTGAAAGAGGGAGGTGCCACTAGACTGGGAACTTTACAGCAATATGCAACGGTGAACAGAGGTGAGGTGACCAGACAACAAGGAAACATTTCAGCAATATGAAAGTAATCAGAGGGTGGGGGTCCCACTAGACACCGAAACGTACAACAATATGGGACAGTAATCAGAGATGTAGTTCCTAGAACCAGGAAACATTACAGCAATATGGCAGAATCGAAGAGGAAGGGGTGCCACTAGACCCAGAGAAACTGTACCAATATGCAAGTAATCAGAAGTGTGAGTGCCACTAGACACCATGAACATTACAGCAATATGGAAAATAAACAGAAATTGAAGTGCCACTAGACACCAGAAATATACACAATATGGGACAGTAGTAGAGATGGGGTGCCACTGGACACCTGGGAAACTTACTGCGTAACAATAATTAGAGATGGGGTTCCTAGACCTTGAGAACATTACAGCAATATGGGACAATAATCCAGGTGTGGGGTGCCACTGGCACCAGAATATTACTGCTATGGGACGTAATCAGAGGTGAGATGACATTGACAACAGGAAAAATGTCAGCAATATGGGACCGTAAATCAGATGATGCGGATGCACTAGACAGCGGGAAACTACAGCAATAGGACAGTTTTCAGAGATGGGATGCCACTAGACACAGGGAGACAGTACACAATATGGGACAGAAATCAGGTTCTGTGGGTGCCACTAGTTCCAGGGAAGAATTTCAGCAATAGCGTTGGTAATCAGAGGTCAGTGGTGCCACTAACACCGAAACATCAACATATGGGACAGTAATCAGAGTGGGGTGCCACTAGACACAGGAAACAATACAACAATATGGGACAGTAATAAGAGTGTAGAAGTGCCACTAGACACAAACAATCATTACAGCAATATCCGATGGTGACCAGAGGGGGAAGTGCCATGCCGGAAACATTTCAACAATATGGGACTGTAATCAAGTGTTGGTGCCACTAGACACAGAACATACAGCAATATGGGACAATAATCAGAAGTGGTGGTGTTACTAAGCCCAGGAAACATGCAGCAACATGGGACTGATGGACGAATTGGGTGGTGCCACTAGACACAGAAACAGTACAGCAACATCAATGGTGATCAAGGGTAGATGGTGCCACTAGCACCCAGGAAACATTACAGCAATATGAGATAGTAATCAGAGGTGGGGGTGCCAGTAGACACCAGAAGAAATAATACAGCAATATGAGACAGTAATCAGAAGGTGGGGGCCAGTGGACACCAGAAACGATACAGCAAATGGGACAGTAATAAGACAATTGGGGTGACACTAGACACCATGGAAACAATACAAATGGACAGTAATCAGAGGTTGGTGGTGCCAATGAACACTGGAAAACATTTCATCAGTATTGAGTAATCAGAGGAAGTGTGCCACTAGACACCAAGGGGAACATTACAGCAGTTTGGGACAGTAATCAGAGGTGAGGGTGCCACTAGACACAGGAAACATTACTGCAATATGGGAGTAATCAGAGGGTGGGGTGCACTAGACACAGGAAACATACATCTATATGCTTGGTAATCATAGTGTCACTGGTGCCACTAGACATCAAACATTACAGCAATATGGGACGTATCAGAGAATGGGAGTTCTAGCGAACACTAGGAAAACATGCAGCAATATGCAACGGTGATTAGAGATTAGGTAATAAACACAGAAACTTTACAGCAATATCACGATAGTGATCAGTGGGGAAAGTTGCACTAGACACCAAGGAAATATTACAGAATATGGGACAGCAATCACAGGGTGGGAGTACCACTCGACAGCAAACATACAACAATATGGACAGTAATCAGAGGTGGCAGTGCAACAGACACCAGGAAACGTACAACAATATGGGACAGTAATCAGAGGGTGAGGGTGCCACTGAACACAGGAAACATTACAGCAATATCACGATGGTAATCAGAGGGTCTGTGGTTGCCACTAGACAGGGGAAACATTACAGCAGTATTGGACGGTAATCAGGAGTAGGTGTGCTACTAGACACAGAAACATTACAACAATTTGGACATAATCAGAGGTGGAGACCACAGACGCAGGACAATACAGCAATAGCAACAGTAATCAGAGGTGGGAGTGACACTAGACACCGGAAAACATAACAGCAAAAAACAGTGATTAGAGGTGGGGTGCAATAGACACCAGAAACTTTACAGCAATATGGGACAATAATCGGAGGGGAGTCAATGACACCAACAAAACAACAACAATATCGATAGTAATCAGAGGTCAGCGTGCCTCTAGAAGCCAAGAAACATTACAACAACATGTGATGGTAAATCAGAGACGGTGGTGCCAGTACACAGGAAATGTACAGGAATGGGACAACAATCACAGGGTGGAAGGCCAATAGACAACGAAACATTACAACAATACAGGACAGTAATAAGAGGGTGGGGTCCCTGGTAACCAGAAACATTACAGCAAAAGTGATGGTAATTAGAAATCAGTGGTGCCCAGACCCAGGAAACATTACAGCATTATGGGATAATCAGATGTGGATGTTAGACATAGACATCAAGCAATTGGGAGAGATAATCACAGAGAGAGGGGGGGCACTGGACTGGAAACATTACAACAGTATACATTTGAGTCAGACTTTGGTGAACACACTAGACAATGAGAAAAAGTACACAAATGGATAGTAATCAGAGGCAGGGATTACTAGACACAGAAACATTACAGTAATATGGGACAGTAATCAGAGGAACACAAGGACTCCTGAAACTTTACAGCAATGGTGAGCAAAGGTGGTGCCACAGACGGAAACATGCAGCAATATGAGATATTAATCAGATGGTGGGGTGCCACTAAACACTAGAAACATTACAGCAATATGGGACAGTAATCAGAGGGTGGGGTGAAACAGACACAGTGAAATATTACAATATGGACAGTAATTGGGGTGGGGTCGACTAGACACCAGGAAATCTTACAGCAATATAGGACAATAATCAGAGGTGGGTGCACTAGACAACAGGAAACATTACAGCAATATGGGACAATAATCAGAGGGGAGTGTGCCACTAGACACCAGGAAACATACAACAATATGGGACAGTAATCAGGGGTGAGGTGTGCTAGACACAAGGAAATGCAGCAATATGAGACAACAATCACAGGGTGGGGTACCCTGACACCAGGAAATATTACCACATAGGACAGTAATCAGAGAGTAGAGCGCCAATAGACCCAGGAAAAATTCAGCAATATGAGACAATAATCAAAGTCAGGTGACTCTAGACACCAGGAAACATTACAGCAATATGGAACAGTAATCAGAGATGGTGCCACTAGACAAGGAGACATTACAGCAATAGGACATAATCAGGTTGTGCCACAGACACCAGGGAAACATTACAGCAATGGCATTAGTAATAGAGGCTCAGTGGTGCCACTAGACAACAGGGAAACATTACAGCAATATGGCACAGTAATCAAGAGGTAAGTGCCACTAGACACAGGAAACATTACTACAATATGGAACAGTAATCAGAGGGTGAGGGTGCCACTAGACACCAGGCAATCATTACAACAATATGGAACAGTAATCAGAGGTGAGGGTGCCACTAGACACCAGAAATCATTACAGCAATATGCGACAGTAATCAAGAGGGTGGGGTGCCACTAGACACCAGGGAAACATTACAGCAATATGGGACAATAATCAGATGGGTGGGTGTTACCTAGACACCAGGAAACATTACAGCAATATGGGACAATAATCAGAGATGGGTGGTGTTACTAGACACCAGGAAACATTACTGCAATATGGGACAGTAATCAGAGGTGGGGGGTGCCACTAGACACCAGGGAAACATTACAGCAATATGGGACAGTAATCAGAGGGTGGGGGTGCCACTAGACACCAGGGAAACATTACAGCAATATGAGACAGTAATCAGAGGGTGGGGGTGCCACTAGACACCAGGGAAATATTGGCAATATGAGACAGTAATCAGAGGGTGGGGGTGCCACTAGACACCATGGAAACATTACAGCAATATGAGACAGTAATCAGAGGGAGTGGTGCCACTAGACACCAGGGAAACATTACAGCAATATGGGACAGTAATCAGAGGTTGGTGGTGCCAATAGACACTAGGAAAACATTTCATCAGTTTTGGAGAGTAATCAGAGGGTGGCGGTGCCACTAGACACCAGGGGAACATTACAGCAGTATGGGACAGTAATCAGAGGGTGGGGGTGCCACTAGACAACAGGGAAACATTACAGCAATATGCGATGGTGATCAGAGGGTGGGGGTGCCACTAGACACCAGGGAAACATTACTGCAATATGGGAGGGTAATCAGAGGGTGGGGGTGCCACTAGACACCAGGGAAACATTAAATCAATATGCCTTGGTAATCATAGGGTCAGTGGTGCCACTAGACATCAGGGAAACA
Source organism: Neoceratodus forsteri (assembly GCA_016271365.2). Taxonomy (NCBI): domain Eukaryota; kingdom Metazoa; phylum Chordata; order Ceratodontiformes; family Ceratodontidae; genus Neoceratodus; species Neoceratodus forsteri. The sequence goes on along the minus strand of CM057459.1, from coordinate 483,857,453 downwards.
TTACAGCAATATGGGACAGTAATCAGAGGGTGAGGGTGCCACTAGACACCAGAGAAACATTACAGCAAAATGCGATGGTTATCAGAGGGTCTGTGGTGCCACTAGACACCAGGTAAACATTACAGCAAGATGGGACAGTAATCAGAGAGTAGGGGTGCCACTAGACACCAGGGAAACATTACAGCAATTTGGTACAGTAATCAGAGGGTGGGGGCCTCTGGACACCAGGGAAACATTACAGCAATATGGGACAGTAATCAGAGGGTGGGAGTTCTAGTGAACACCAGGAAAACATTACAGCAATCTGCAATGGTGATTAGAGGGTTGGGGTGCCAATAGACACCAGGTAAACTTTACAGCAATATGCGATGGTGATCAGTGGGTGAGGTTGCCACTAGACACCAGGGAAATATTACAGGAATATGGGACAGCAATCACAGGGTGGGAGTGCCACTAGGCAGCAGGGAAACATTACAACAATATGGGACAGTAATCAGAGGGTGGGGGTGCAACTAGACACCAGGGAAACATTACAGCAATATGGGACAGTAATCAGAGAGTGAGGGTGCCACTAGACACCAGGGAAACATTACAGCAATATGCGATGGTAATCAGAGGGTCTGTGGTGCCACTAGACACCAGGGAAACATTACAGCAATATTGGACAGTAATCAGAGAGTAGGTGTGCCACTAGACACCAGGGAAACATTACAGCAATTTTGGACAGTAATCAGAGGGTGGGGGGCACTGGACACCAGGGAAACATTACAGCAATAAGCAACAGTAATCAGAGGGTGGGAGTGACACTAGACACCGGGAAAACATTACAGTAATATGCAACAGTGATTAGAGGGTGGGGGTGCCAATAGACACCAGGGAAACTTTACAGCAATATGGGACAATAATCAGAGGGTGGGGAGTCAATAGACACCAGCGAAACAATACAGCAATATGCGATGGTAATCAGAGGGTCAGACGTGCCTCTAGACACCAGGGAAACATTACAACAACATGTGATGGTAATCAGAGGGACGGTGGTGCCAGTACACACCAGGGAAATATTACAGGAATATGGGACAGCAATCACAGGGTGGAAGTGCCAATAGACAGCAGGGAAACATTACAACAATATGGGACAGTAATCAGAGGGTGGGGGTGCCACTAGTCACCAGGGAAACATTACAGCAAAAAGCGATGGTAATTAGAGGGTAGGTGGTGCCACTAGACACCAGGGAAACATTACAGCAATATGGGACAGTAATCAGATAGTGGATGTGCCACTAGACATCAGGGAAACATTACAGCAATTTGGGAAAGTAATCACAGGGTGGGGGGGGCACTGGACACCATGGAAACATTACAGCAGTATGCATTTGTGATCAGAGTTTGGTGGTGCCACTAGACAATAAGGAAACAGTACAGCAATATGGGACAGTAATCAGAGGGCAGGGATGCCACTAGACACAAGGGAAACATTACAGTAATATGGGACAGTAATCAGAGGGGGGTGCCACTAGACTCCAGGGAAACTTTACAGCAATATGCAATGGTGATCAGAGGGTGAGGGTGCCACCAGACACCAAGGAAACATTACAGCAATATGAGATATTAATCAGATGGTGGGGGTGCCACTAGACACCAGGGAAACATTACAGCAATATGGGACAGTAATCAGAGGGTGGGGGTGCGACTAGACACCAGCGAAATATTACAGCAATATGGGACAGTAATTAGAGGGTGGGGGTGCCACTAGACACCAGGGAAACATTACTGCAATATGGCACAATAATTAGAGGGTGGGGTTGCCACTAGACACCAGGGAAACATTACAGCAATATGAGACTATAATCAGAGGGTGCAGGTGCCACTAGACACCAGGCAATCATTACAGCAATATGCGATGGTGACCAGAGTGTGGGGGTGCCACTTGACACCAGGGAAACATTTCAGCAATATGGGACAGTAATCAGAGAGTGGGGGTGCCACTAGACACTAGGGAAACATTTCAGCAATATGGGACAGTAATCAGAGGGTGGGTGGTGTTACTAGACACCAGGGAAACATTACAGCAATATGGGACAGTAATCAGAGGGTGGGGGTGCCACTAGACACCAGGGAAACATTACAGCAATATGCGATGGTGATCAAAGGGTAGGTGGTGCCACTAGACACCAGGGAAACATTACAGCAATATGAGACAGTCATCAGAGGGTGGGGATGCCACTAGACACCAGGGAAACATTACAGCAATATGCGATGGTGATCAGAGGGTGGGAGGTGCCACTAGACACCCGGGAAACATTACAGCAATGTGGGAGAGTAATCAGAGGGTGGGTGTGCCACTAGATACCAGGGAAACATTGCAGCAGTATTGTAGATTAATTAGTGGGTGCAGGTGCCACTTGACACCAGGGAAACATTACAGCAATATGGGACAGTAATCAGAGGGAGGGGGTGCCACTAGACTCCAGGGAAACTTTACAGCAATATGCAATGGTGATCAGAGGGTGAGGGTGCCACTAGACACCAGGGAAACATTACAGCAATATGAGATATTAATCAGAGGGTGGGGGTGCCACTAGACACCAGGGAAACATTACAGCAATATGGGACAGTAATCAGAGGCTGGGTGTGCGACTAGACACCAGGGAAATATTACAGCAATATGTTACAGTAATTAGAGGGTGGGGGTGCCACTAGACACCAGGAAACATTACTGCAATATGGCACTGTAATTAGAGGGTGGGGTTGCCACTAGACCCCTGGGAAACATTACAGCAATATGAGACAATAATCAGAGGGTGGGTGTTCCACTAGACACCAGGGAAATGTTACTGCAATATGGGACAGTAATCAGAGGGTGGGGGTGTCATTAGACAACAGGGAAAAATGTCAGCAATATGGGACAGTAATCAGATGGTGGGGGTGCCACTAGACACCTGGGAAACATTACAGCAATATGGGACAGTTTTCAGAGGGTGGGGTGCCACTAGACACCAGGGAAACATTACAGCAATATGGGACAGTAATCAGGTTCTGTGGGTGCCACTAGATACCAGGGAAACATTACAGCAATATGCATTGGTAATCAGAGGGTCAGTGGTGCCAGTAGACACCAGGGAAACATTACAGCAATATGGGACAGTAATCAGAGAGTGGGGTGCCACTAGACACCAGGGAAACATTACAACAATATGGGACAGTAATCAGAGGGTGGTGGTGCCACTAGACACCAGGCAATCATTACAGCAATATGCGATGGTGACCAGAGTGTGGGGGTGCCACTTGACACCAGGGAAACATTTCAGCAATATGGGACAGTAATCAGAGAGTGGGGGTGCCACTAGACACCAGGGAAACATTACAGCAATATGGGACAGTAATCAGAGGGTGGGTGGTGTTACTAGACACCAGGGAAACATTACAGCAATATGGGACCATAATCAGAGGGTGGGGGTGCCACTAGACACCAGGGAAACATTACAGCAATATTCGATCTTGATCAAAGGGTAGGTGGTGCCACTAGACACCATGGAAACATTACAGCAATATGAGACTGTAATCAGAGGGTGGGGATGCCACTAGACACCAGGGAAACATTACAGCAATATGCGATGGTGATCAGAGGGTGGGAGGTGCCACTAGACACCCGGGAAACATTACAGCAATGTGGGAGAGTAATCAGAGGGTGGGTGTGCCACTAGATACCAGGGAAACATTACAGCAGTATGGGAGATTAATTAGTGGGTGCAGGTGCCACTTGACACCAGGGAAACATTACAGCAATATGCAATTGTGATCAGAGGGTGGGCGGTGACACTAGATACCAGGGAAATATTACAGCAATATTGGACAGTTATCAGAGAGTGGGGATGCCTCTAGACACCTGGGAAACATTACAGCAATATACGATGGTGATCAGAGGGTGGGATCCGCCACTAGATACCAGGGAAATATTACAGAAATATGGGGCTGGTGATCAGAGGGCAGTGGGCCACTAGACACCAGGGAAACATTACAGCAATATGGGACAGTGATTGGAGGGCAGGGGATGTCACTAGACACCTGGGAAACATTACAGAAATTCTGGGATAGAGATCGGAGGGTGGGGGCCAGTAGACACCAGGGAAACATTATATTAATATGAGGTCAGTGACTTGAGGGTAGGGAGGGTGTCACTTGACACTAGGGAAACATTATATAAATATGGGGATGGTGATCAGAGGTGGAAGGTGCCACAAGAAACAAAAGAAAAATTGTAAAAGTACGAGAACAGCAATCCGAGGGTAGTTGTCACTAGACTCCAGAAAATATATGCTAACAGAAATAATTAGATAACTGAGATGCAGCATTTTCTCTTATTCTGAAATACTTCAGTATCTGCATCACTGTATAGACAGGTTTTGGGCCTGCAGGCCTTAAGAGCCCTAATGTTTTAAAAGCTGAAATGTCCCTCTTTTTTATGTTCGCCGTGAGTGCAAATCGAACATTTTGCTATGTACAGGGTTTTGAGAGATGTGTCATAGTGGTCCAATGCAGGAGACCCTACAAAGGGCTTGACCAATAATCAGCAATCTTCATCATGACACTGTTTAGGCATGAAAGTGCGTGCACTTCAAAACAATGTGCCGACAGACACATTCATATATCAGCTCTTTCAGCAAGCACAGCTGATCTCATCATATGCTCTCAGCCTGCCTGCTATACACACACACACACACACACACACACACACACACACACACACACACAGAGTCTGGCTATGCAGGTCCAGCTACAGTCCCAAGTACTTGAGACCAGCCATAGAATTATATTTTTCCCTTGGAATCAGGGGCATAGTAAGACGTAACAAAACTTTGCTTTATCTTTCTTGTAACATTCCAGGGATTAAAACTGAAACTTGAAACTGCTCACTTTGCTAATGTGTGTGTGCTCTCTTTCCCTTGCCACATACACACACACACACACACACACACACACTAGCCAGGTTACACATGCTGTAGTAGGCTGTTGATACAGTGGAAAATTGAACATTTAAGTACATTAATGGTCACTTGGCTACTAGGGTTGTAAATAAGGGACCAGTTCACTTTAATATAGGGTATATCAAACAATGAAATAAACTGTGGCTGGCACTGATTTTTAAATAATGGTTGCTTATAAAACTGGAGTTTAGTTTACTCCTTCAAAGTGCAACACCTTACAAATTTGAACACTTATCATTTGAACAATTTCTTGGGGAGGACTCCCATATTCCCTGTTTAAAGGGAAAAAAAAAAAGATCCCTTGGTAAAATCCTGGAAACGGTCCTGCTCTCAGCCAGGCCCAGATACAGACTCTAGGTGTCTGAGGCCAGACTTATATTTTTCCTTTGGAGTCAGGGGTTGGGGAAGACCTAACAGAACTTTGCTTTATCTTCCATGTAAGCCTTAAAATACACCATGGAGCATCTAAAACCCCAGAGCATCTGGGGGCTACTCATAACACTGACAATGGGGTGCCCAATCCCCCAGTTTCTCCACCTGAAATAAAGAAAACCCTCACTTGTAGTTTATTTTTTTTATTAAATAAATGCTGTAAAAAAAAAAAAATGTTCATCGATGTCTGTTGCTGCCATGCTGTAATTGCCCCCAAGCCCAGCCCAAATTAGTATTCAGGCATGGGGGTCTGCACCTTAGATCCAGTACAACAGCAATACCAGCATTGAACATCCGGCATTGACAAATGCTTGTTATTGTTTGGAACTGCTATAAATGTATTTTTTGTCCTTTTTTCTGTTCTGTATGAAGGGGTTTTCTCTATCTTTTCTCTGTCTCTTAACTCTGTAAGTGCAGTGACCTAAACAGTTCAGCTCTACATAACTTCTGCTGAGAGTTATATGGTGCCTGATTCGAGCATTAACTCTGGTTGAGCCAAAATGCAGACGAACTTCACTAAACTGCTGTGTAGTAATGCACTGAAAGCAGTATATAATGCCACCAGAGCCATTTATTTATTAAAATTGTTTCACCAGGATGGCACACTGAGCAAAAAGATGCTCTCTGCTGGTACGGCCTGGGGGGTGAGGGTACAGTGGGAGATAACTCGCAGGTTATCAAGAGTTACATATGCCAGGAAAATAGTAGAACATAGCTGAACACATTTACAGCAATACAGTACACAGATTCAGTCAAACAGTTTACAGAGAAAGTTTCAGTTATGCAGTTGCAGGATACAATTGTGTGATGGAATAGGGACAAGATAAACAATACAGATCAACAACAACACTTGGCAGGCATAGATTATATTACAAAATGGGATAGTATTGGATATATAAGGTGTGACACTGAGTGGAGAAAATGTGAGGATCAGGCAGTATCAAGGAGGGTTTAGGACAGGGCAAAGCCCATGTACTAGAAGTGCTGAAGTTGGTATAGATAAGCGAGCTTCCATAGCATAAGCTAGGTACCACTGGTCAGGCAATCGGGGGGGGGTAAAGGGGACACCTTGTGGCTTAAGTGCAGGAGCAGTTTACTGAGAGGTAGTTTGCTAGTGCTGAAGACAGGGAGTGGGTAGAGGAGGAGTGGCGCATTTGGGGAGGGAGTACATTCCAGAGTTTGGGGAAGCGGTAGGAGAAGGCAGATTGCCCAATAGTGGTTTTCCACCTAGGGATTTGAAGCTTCCGGTCATCAAGGGATCTGAAGGCATGAGATGGGGAGGGAGCTGGGGTAAGTAAGGTAGGGCAGGGTGTCATGCCAAAATCTGGCTACAAATTTAGCGCAGTGCTGCAGGTGACGGTTTTCGAGGGAAGGGAATGCGAGGACATGGTAGAGGTTGCAGTGATGGGTGCAGGGGGTGGCATCGAAGGCAAAGTGACAGAAAACATGGAAAAGTGTGTCCAGTCTGGACAAGGTAGATTTTGGAGTGGCACTGTATACTATGTCGCAGTAGTCAAAAGAGAGGAGGATAATCTTATGCACTAGTTCACAGCTGGCCATGAGAGGGAGGCAGTTGTGGTTCCTGTAAGGGCTCTGAACTTGGGGCACAGTTTTGTTATGATGGCATCAATGTGGTCGGAGAAGGACAGATGACAGTTGAGCCAAACCTCGAGGTAGTGGAAGGAAGGAAGTGACGTCCCCCAGTACCGTCCCATCAAGGGTGTGGATGGTAGGGATGGAAGGAAGCCTGGTTAGATGTTGCCGAGTGCTGAAGGTCATGGTGGTAGTTTTGTTCGCATTGAAAGAGAGCTGGTGAGAGCTAAACCATAACTGTACCTTGTTGAAATCAGCCTGGAGGTTGGCTGTTACTTCTTCTGGGGGGGAGCCTGAGACAAAAAGGACAGTATCGTCTGCATACATTTGAATAGACATGGATGAGCACACCAGACGGAGGTTATTTAGAAAGATGGAGAACAGGATAGGGCGAAGTACTGATCCCTGGGGAACTCCAGTGGCTATAGAGAGGGGTGAAGAGGTGACGTCAGCAATTCTTACTGATTGAGTTCTGTTAGTGAGGTAGGCTTTGAACCAATTGGTAGCTGAGCCAGCTAGGCCCACTTCCGAGAGACATTAAAGTAACAGAGGGTGGGAGACTGTATCAAAAGCTTTGGCAAGGTCTATGAAAATGGCCGAGGTGATCAACCCTTTGTCCATGCCTGAGAGGATGGAATCCATGAACCTAACCAGGGAGGAGGCTGTGAAATGGCCCTTCCTGAAACTGGACTGGAACGGCGTGATGAAGTTGGTGTCAGAGAGGAAGGAGGTGAGTTGGTTGAGCACTAACTGTTCTTGCAGCTTTGAGAGTGCAGAAAGGAGGGAGTTAGGGCGATAATCTGAGGGGGAGGTGGTGACGCCCCCTTTAGGGAGGGGGATGATGATGGCCTGCTTCCAGACCTGTGGGACGACGGCAGAGGAAAAAGACAGTTTCAAGAGGGTGATTGCAATTGCTGGGGCGGAGAGGTGGAGGAGATTGCAGTCGAGGCCATTGGGGGATTTTCCTTTTGTTGTGTCGAGGGCTGAAGGGCTTTGAGGATGTCAACTGGTAGGATTACTTTGAAGGTGAAGGTGGGGAGCCCACTGGAATTAGAACATATGGGAGGAGGACTGAGTGGCACCGAGGTGGGCAGGGAAGAGAGGAGGGCCGAGGCACAGGAGGAGAAATTTGTGTTGAATGCAGTGGCGACATCCTGTGGCTCAGTGAGGAGCCATGCAGGCAGGGAGCCACCAGGAAGTAAAAGGTTGCAGTGTTTTCCTGCCTGTTTTAAAGCTTCAGAATAAAGTGTTTGTACAGAGAAAATAAGTCAGGAAACTACATAAGTAATTACCCTAGCCTAGGTTACATTCTGGGTTGAAAACACTCCTGCACATTTTTTTTTCTTCTCCCCTCTGTTTCTGCAAGTCGTTTGGAATAGCAGTCTGTTTCAATGACTGAAGGAGGCATTATAAAACTCACTCACTCTCAATCTCTCACTTTCTCTCTCTCTCCCCCTCTCTCACTCTCCCTTTCTGTTACCCTGATGTATCAGAACTGTTTCTCTTGAGCCCCACATTTTTTATTTGAAATAACAAATGTTCACCAGCAGTACTGCTAAATTCTAAAAATGCATGTACCTTGTGTCTGGACGCTGACATAAAGAGAAGAAGTGATTATTTTTTTTTTTTTTTTGCTTTTGTTGTAGGCCTGATGCGTACCTGTTTACTTAGGTGTGCCTCTCCATTTCCTTGTCCCCTGTTTCTAGGGGCCAGCCGGCCACACCTCCTCTAGATTTAGGCCGGATCTGTGATGGTGGAATCTCCTAGTAAAAGGCAGGATTAAGCAATAAAAAAATTCTAATTGTAAATATACTTACCTGAATTTGATGTTCCTATTGTATGTATATGTCTTACCTATACAAAGGTCTGTAACTAATTTGTAAATGGTTTTAACACTCTGAATTTAAAATATTGTAGTCATTTAGTTCTGTCAATTGAATTGTGTCACCACTGACAGATCTTAAGCCAATCATGTGACATCAGGATGTATAAAAAGCTGACATCTTCAGTGTCTCATGAGTTTGTTCGTGGCAGAGCCGTAGCCAAAACAGAGCTCTGTGTTGGTGCTGGAACTAGGCATTAGGTGAACTCCATGTGATGCTGACTATTGTATTACCTGCCTGAATACCTTGTATGGAGTTTTTCAGACTGTGAGAGGAATAGATTTGTGAACAGAAAGGGGGAGCAAGCCAGTTAGGTGCCTATCCAGTACGATGGCTCAGAGGGATGGGACCAGATCCTGAGGATTGTTAGGGCAGCAGGTCAGAAGGTAGAGACAGATGTCTTTGTCCACTTGGGGACTAATGACTTGGCTAGGGATAGGGGTGGGGTAGTGCAGGGGGAGTTTAGGGAGCTGGGAAGGCGTCTTAGGTGGATTGTTTAGTGCCTTTTACTGAGGTGCTGCCTGTCTACAACAGGGGAAAGGAGAAGGATTTCTGCACCAGGATCTTCAACTCATAGCAGAAGGGAAGGTGCAGAGAGGAGGGGTTCAGCTACATTGGGGCCTGGGGACCCACCTGCAAGGATAAGGGCATATACAGGGGTGATGGTCTGCATCCATCCGGGAGGGGAACTGCAGTCGTTAGTGGATGGTTTAAATGTTACTTTGATGAACATTTAAACTAGCCCTGGTGGGTGCCAGAAGGAATTGGGGAGGCAGAAACAGCTCCACCCACAGGCTGAAGTAGAGAGTAAGGAGAACATCAGAGGAGAACAATCCCCCGGGGTGCAAATTAATGAAAAACATGGGGTGGTAGAGATAAAGGGGGAATGGAATGGGAGAATTAAAAAGAGCATGGGAAAGGAGGGAGAGCAAAAAGGAAAGAAGAGGGGCAACAAGCAGAGAGGAAACAAAATCTGGAAAGCATGTGTGTAAATGCTAGAAGTCTACGAAATAAGATTCTGGACCTAGAGGCCACATGGCAGAGGCCAACCTGAATATTGTGGCCATTACCAAGTCATGGTGCACTGAAAAATATGACTGGGACATGGCCGTACCAGGCTATATTCTGTTCAGAAAGGACCAGGTGGGAAGAAAGGGGGTGAGTGTGGTGCAGTATGTGAAGGAAAGCATACAAATGACTTTAGATACAGGGAAAACATGGGGAAGAAGCTGTATTGTGCGTCATCCTGGAGACAGGGAACTGAATCAGTATTTGCACTGGAGTGAACTACAGACCTCCTGTACAGGGGAGGATTTAGATAAGGTACTGGTGGAAGCCACTGGGAAGATGGCAGAAAAGGGAGCAGTGCTGCTGGTGGAAGATGTAAACCTGCCAGATGTAGATTGGAGCCTCCCAGCAGTGGCTTCAGCAGGAAGAAGGAACATCCTGAAATCTCTGCAGTGGGTGTTCCTCAGGCAACCGGTCAGTGAACCCACTCGTGCTGGGGCAGTACTGGATCTGGTACTCACTAACATGGATGGTACTGCAGACATCAAGGTGGGAGGCCATCTGGGGACCAGTGATCACTGTACAGTGAAGTTCAATATAAGGATGGCAGCAAAACTGAACAACATAAGGGTGAGGGTCCTGGACTACAGGAAGGCAAATTTTACAGATAGGTGAATGCCTCAGGGATGACCTGTCAGGAAGGAATGGCCTGGGTGGGGTGGGGGAACAGTGAGTGAAGCTAAAAGGGAGCATGGTAAAAGCAAAAAAACTCTGAGTTAAACAAGTGAGCAAAAGCACGCTTTTTGGAGGAGAGAGTCCTGAGGGAACTTGATAACCTGAAGATTGACAAAGCAATCGGGACGGATAAGGTAAATCCAAGGGTATTGAGGGAGCTCTGGGAAATACTGACTGCACCTCTGACAGTTCTATTTAATAGCTCACTGGAAACAGGAGTGGTTCGAGAGGTCTGGAGGACAGGCGGATGTAGTCCCACTTCACAAAAGTGGTATTAGGGAGGAAGCTGGCAATTATAGGCCAGACAGCCTGACATCAGTAGCTGGCAAGTCAATGGAATCACTGCTGAAAGAAAGGACTGTAGAATATCTTCATTCCAGTGGGTTACAAGTCTCGAGGCAGCATGGGTTCATGGGGGGGGGGGTCAAGTCAAATTAATCTAATAGATTTCTTTGGCTGAGTGACAGAGGATTTAGAGCAGGTTGGAGTAGTGGATGTGGCCTACCTAGCAGTAAGTACGGCTTTCAACATTGTCCCACATAGGAGACTAGTAAGCAAGGTGAGAAGCTTAGGAGTGGGTCCAAACATGGTAAACTGGATGAGAAAACATTAAGGGGGTAGGTAACAGAGGTTGGTAAATGGAGTTCATTCCAAGTAAGGGAGGGTGACCAGATGGGTGTCTCAGGGATCACAGCTGGGACTGGTACTCCTTAATGTCTTTATAAGTGTCATTGAAAAGGAGCTGGAAGGGGAAGTCTGCCTCTTTGCAGAAGACACCAACATCTGCAATATGGTGGGCTCTCCATGGGGGGTAGTGGAATGGGTGAGCAGAGACATGAGAAAACTAGAGGAGTGGTCAAGGGTATGACAGCTGGATTTCAGTCCAAAAAAAAGTGCAACATAATGCACTTAGGGCACAGAAACCCAGGGGCAGAGTATAAAATGTGTAGAATGGTATTGAAAACCACCAAGTCACAAAAGCAACCTAATAGTAATCATATAGGATGAGCTAAATGTGGCAGGCAGTGCAACAAAGCAGTTGAGAGTGCTAGTGGAATGCTGGGGTGCATAGGGTGGGGTATCGCCAGCAGAAAGAGGGAGGTGGTGTCGCCTCTGTATAGATCACTGGTAAGATCTCACATAGAGTACTGTATCCACTTCTGAAGACCACATCTCCATAAGGACATAGACAAAATGGAGATGGTCCAGAGGAAGGCAACTACAATGGTGCAAGGTCTGCATCAAAAGCCCAATGAGGAGTGACTAAAGGAACTCAATATGTACATCCTGGAACAGAAGAGGGAGAGGGGGGATATGATTAAGACCTTTTAATACCTTACAGGGGTAAATAAGGAAAAGGAAGGAAGTATTTTTCAGAAGAAAGGGTGCTTAAGAACAAGGGGACTTGCTATGAAGTTGGATTAGGTTAGATTCAGGAGAGATGTGAGAGTACTTCTTCACAGAAAGAGTGGTGGATTCCTGGAAATTCCTTCCAACAGAGGTGGTGGGGGAGAAAACAGGGGTGGGGTTCAAGAATGCATGGGATAATCGCATAGTGGAAAGGAAGGGGGGAGGGAGAAAGAGCTGAAGATCAGGTATGGCCTGTGCTAATAGTGTAGGTAGGGAGGAATGGGCAGACTGGCTGGGCCAAGTGGACCTTATCTGCCATCAAATTCTGCTTCTCTGTTTCAAAGAATAGATGTGACTCATATAAGAATGTCTAGCTGCAAACAAGACATCAGCCATCAGGAGATCATTAAGCACCCTCATCAGGGCAGTCTCCATACTATTCCCAGCTCGGTACCCAGACTGAAAAGACTCATAGATGGCCACCTCCTTTTCTATAACCTTCCCTAAAAATGGAAGATTAGAGACTAGCCTGTCATTGCCAAGACAATCCGGGTCCAATGGGGAATTCTTGAAAAGGGGTCTAACAATTGCCTCATTCAAGGCCAATGGAAAGATCCCACTCCTCAAGGAACTCTGGACAATCTCAGCAACCACAGATCCAATAAGGTCCAAACAACCAACCAAAAGGCGAGTTTGACCTGAGTCCAGATCATACTGTGTTGGTCACAGCCTCGAGACTATTTTCACCACCACCTGCACCCCAACTAGTTCAAACTCATCCCAGACAGGAGGAGTGTTATGCCTATGCATTCAGATGCAAAGATTGCAGATCTGGATGAATCAGGGACCCCTGAGCCTGGGTTAGCAGATACTGACAGAGGGGAGCTGAACAGGAGGATCCACTGCTACATGCTGCAGAAGTGGAAACTAAATCTTGCAAGGCCACAAGGGAGTGAACAGTATTAGAGTGGCATGCTCACCTCATAGCTTGAGCAGAACCCTTTGAATTAGAGGGATCAGAGGAGTTGCTTAAAGAAACCTCCTACTCAAAGAGAGGGATAACAGTCTTACCCAAAAAAACTCCAAGACCCAGAGTAAGCGAGCAGAAACGTGGCGGTTTTGCATTTTGTGGAGATGCAAAAAAGTTCAGTTCTGGATGACACCATCTTGTGAAGAGGTAATTTATCACAGAGGTCAGTAGTTCCCATTCATCCACCAGAGACTGAGATCTGCTTAGACTTTCTGCCAAGATATTTTGGACACCTGCCAGAAACACAGCCAGCAGCTGAAGGCATTGAGACATGGTATAGTTCCAAGCTCTCATCACTTCCCTGCACAGAGGATAAGAGTGAGTGCCCCCTTTCTTGTTTATGTAGTGCATAACACTGATATTATCTATCTGGATCAGCAAGAGAGCAGGGCTATGATGCTCTTGAAAAGCCTGGAGACCAAATAGAACAGCTTTCATTTCCAGAATATTGATATGAAGATCAGACTCCAGATCAGTCAAGGAACCCTGGGCCTCATAGTACCCAAGATGGGTATCACAGTTGGATCACGAGGCATCTGTTTTAAGGATTTTCAAGGGAGGTGGGGAAAAAATGGAACACCATGTAGCAGGTTCAGGCAGTCCATCCACTATATTAGAGCACAGAGTCCAATATGGTATGTACATATGAAGATGGGCAAAGAGAACCCATAATGATGACCAAAGTCATCAACGTTGGCAGATATAGCATATGAACTGACACATAATGGCTTCTGTGTATCAGCTGAGCCTGAGCAACAATGGCTTCTACCCTGACACTCAGTTCCTTGAACAATTGCCTCATTCTAGACAATGTGTACAGAGCTACTTCCCTGGATGGGGCTTTCAAGAGAAAGTCATCCAGATATGGAAAGACATAAAGCCTTTCACTCTGGAGGGCCACTGCAACAACTGCTAAGCATTTGGTTAATTCTTGTGGCACTGAGTATAAGCTAAAGGGCAAGACTCAGAACTGATAATGGCAGCCCTCCAGCATGAAGTGGCTGTATTGCCTGTGGAATTTGTGAATTTTTATATGAAGGTATGCATTCTTCATGTCCAGGGCACTGAGGCAATTTCCCTTTGCAGCAGAAAGATGAGAATCTGAAGAGACACCATTCAAAACGTTGTATTTGATGAAAAGGTTTAGGTCTCTCAGATCCAGTACAGGACACAAATCTCCACCCACTTGGGAACATGGAAGTATCTGGAATAGAACTCTTTGTTTCTTTCTTGAGAGGGAACAGGTTTGATGACACAATTATGTATAAGTGACTTAACCTGTATTATAAGAAGGGGCATGTAGCCCAGAGGATAATGACAAGGAGGTGGTAAATGTAGTGGTGGGGTAGACAGGAACTCCAGAGCATACCTTTTTTCCACTACTTCCAGGACCCACTCATCCATTGTGATTTATTTCCACATTGGAAGAGGAAGGAAGATCCTTCCCCCCACCTGCACCCCAGGAGGCAGTAGTGAAGGGGAAGGAGTCAGAAATTACCAGCAGTGGAATGGGGACTGCCTTGGCTGATTTGTGTCTGCCTTTGCACAGACACCAGCAAGAGGGGACATGGGAGGGGACTTCCACCAAGGGCAAGGGGTTGCTGATGGGAGACACGGCCACCATGGGCAGCAGGTTAATAAAACAAGCCCCGCCCATACCTTCTGGTGGACTGAGGGGTCAGAGGCTTGAGAGACTGTAAGGTCATCCTGGAGGTTTGAAGCTCACATAGAGTATTTTCAACATCATGACCAAACAGGCTGAAGCCTCTAAAAGGGGCATTTAGCACAGACTGTTGTACATGAGTGGTAAACCAAGCTACACGTAGCCAGGAATATCTCCAAAGGAAATTGCCAGAGGCAGCAGCTCTTGTAGAAGCATCAGAAGTATCATATGCAGAATGCAACAAATGCTTAATTGTATCCATACCAGCTGAAGCAGCCTTTAGCAAATCATAGAAATGTAAAATTGCCACTCATCCCCATAATACAAAGGATCATGGGAATTACATGTAAATTACCATGAAAGAGTTTAGACTGGTTCTACTTTAAGCAAAGAGTGGGTGGTGCCAAATGGCTTCTCACCCACTCTGCAAAGGCTGAAAACAGAAGACACAGACACATGTTTCATCCCACACAGAACTCATCAGTGGGCCTCATCTGTAAAAGCACAGGAGGAACAAGGAAGAACATATATTTTGGACTTACTGGTTGGGGTAATGGTGGAGCCCTAAATATGAAAGTAATCTAAAAGTGAAAGAAACTCAGCACAAAAGCACTGACGCAAGGACTACCGAGAAAGGGCGTTGGCAATAAAGCTAGGTTTCATAGAAATGTAAAATTACAGTAATGGTTGCCTCACTGCTATAGTGCAGAGGTTCTTTGACATTACGCAAATCAGCCTTGGCAGGACACAAAACCTAAATAGTGGACATGACAGCTTTCCACAAGTTATTCTGATTTTGAATCATATAGACCTGTTAGTTAGCTATTCTGAGGCATAAGGGCATAGGGGAATAAGTCATTTTGCCCATAATGTCCAGTCTCCCGTATTCTGTATCAGGAGGCAGGGAATTCATATGATTAGGGGCACTAGAATGATCATGAGAAGCCATGATAACCACAGAATCGGTTTTGGACTGTGAGTACATTAAGTCTTAGCAGACGGAGCAGGATACTGCTTATTACTCATTCTGGCTACTTCAGTCAAGGTATTAGGCTTGTGCCAAGCAGCAAACATAGCATCCTCCAAAGCAGAGTATACAGGAGGAATGACAATAGATGGAGTAGTAGGAACCTCCAAAAACTCTATCAAATTTCTCTTTGTGAAGTCTTCTTCCTCAACTTCAAATCCCAGTAAATCCTGTATTTGTTTGAGTAAAGCCAGAAAGCAGAAGACATCTCTATGAAAAGATCTGGGTGAATATATCACAAAGATCTAACTACATGATGAAAGAGTAGAACTTGAAGGTAATCCCCCCACCCCCATAGGGTGATATTCCCTTTTCTTCATCCTCCAAATCCTCCTCCATATTAAGTAGATCAGGATTATACTCCTCTTCATCTGGAATGATAATAAGAGTGAAAGTTGAAGCCTGTGACAGAGTCAGTGGCTATGCTGTAGGAACCACAGGTATGCTTCTGGATCCCATTGACAATGACAGAGCTGATAGAGTGGTCCTGTCAGAATGATAGCTGTTGTGATCAGCAGAAGTGATAGCAACAGTTGGCAAAACAGTTCAGAGGCCTAGGACAGACCAAAACAGCAAATAGAAATGGTGTGAACATTATCCTTGTAGATCTTGTAACTGCATATATGAAACCTAAGTAAAGGCTATTATAGAAAGAAGCTTGACTACTCAGTCCCAGACCACAGAGACACACTCTACAGTTGTGTTGCAGGATGGAAAACTTTATCTTTATTTTATTTATTTGCATTTGTTACCGGGTAGGTGCACTGGTCCAGTGGACCACTTTCAGGCATGAACCGGGCCATAAAGATGGCACAGAGGTAAGGTACAAGTACGATTGTCACAGATTCCCTAAGAAGGTCATCCGTCTACTCCCAAAGTGCCAACCTCTGAGCATAGGATCTGTGGACAGTTAACAGTACAAGGTAACCCTCTTGTCAGTTTTGTGGGTTCGAGTCACCTTAGACTCAAGTTCTTAAGGGATTCAAACTGATAACCTCTTGTTAGCATACCCAGTTATCAGGCTCAGATAATTCTGTCTTTGGGGGGCCAGATATTTTTGCCTATGGGCACCTAATCAGGTATTACAAAATGAACCCATAGAACTCTATGCAAGACCTTAGAGAACTCTATTTCCCAGTTTGGTATCCCAATAAGCTCATACACAGTGTCAACTATAACCTTCAAAGCTTCACTTATATAAAAGAAATTTCAAGGCACACCAGGCAGTTTCTGTTTTTAAAATATATCTCTTTACTTTAAAAGTGGTAAAACTGGAAAACAGTAAAATTACAGAACAAAATATTCCAACGCATGTAATCTTAAAAACAAAACAGGTTTAAAGTGCAAATTCCTACATACTCTCAGACTGGTCTTAGCTAAGGTATTCTTACTTCTTAGTCTTACAGTGCTGTGATGTCCTTCCTTCTCAGTCAGAAAATGAATGTAAAAATGTCAATCTGTAAGGTCTGCTCAGTATATTTAAACAGCAGTCTTGAGCCGGCCTTCTCTCTGAGGTCACCTAACTCCTCCTTTTGGTATATTAAACTTTATATTCCATAACACAGGATGTCCCAACAAGATATTTGAAAAATAATAGATGACAAAATAAATCTCCTCTTCTCATGTTGACTGGTCAAAACCAGTCTGTGCTCTTGCTTCACACACAAATCAAAAGTCTTATTGATGTAATTCAAGGGCTTCCTTGGAATGGTTATTGGACCTTCCAAACTAGTCTGGGTCCTGCTTGGCCCAGACATCAAATACCCTTTGATGTAATTACTGGCTTTCTTTGGGAGACACCCAAAACACAGGCATGCTCTTTCCTTTATGACACCTAGTGAAGATCAAATGAATTCCCTGAGGATGTCATGAATGGCTAATTTTATTTCCAGGGATCAAGGCAAATTGACAAGGTAATTGCACCTCAGATCTCTGTAGTTTAAAATACCTCCTGTCCTTTGAATTTATCCCTGGGAGGTTGATGTGTCAGTTCCAGCAAGACAGCATTTTCTCTTGACACAGTCCATCATACATTTTTTCTTATTTACAAAAAATGATACAGGGATCAGAACCAGCTGTCCAAGTGTGACACATGATTACATAGGGCAAATATGGCTATGATCTAAGTACAGACAATATTGGAGTAAAATATGGTAGGGTCTAGTGAGAGCATTCAACACATTGAAGTTCAAGCAGTGGAACACAGGTCATATCGCACAATTACTTAAGTGCAACAAGAAGTTTACAAGTAAATTTTTAGATGTCTTGCCAAAAGGCTGGCCTTCAGGAAATGTAAGGGAACACAACGGGATGAAGATAGGGAGGCATACCAAACTGCCCTAAGGGAAGCAGGGAAGGCAGTAAGGCAGGCAAAGTCCCAAACTGAGGAAAAACTAGCACGAACAGTAAAAGAAGGTGACAAGACTTTCTATAGATACATTAGTGAAAGAAGAAAGTCCAGAGGGGGTATTGCTAAGCTTAATGGAGAAAAGAGAGCATGTGAGGAGGAGGACCCTGTAAAGGCATCTATCCTAAATAGATACTTTGCTCAGTATTTACTGAAGAGAAGGTAGGACAGGGCCCCAGCTCAGCATCATGGACACAGGGGGAGGGAGGTGAGCACTACTCCCTTCACAAAAGAAAGGGTCCTACAAGAGCTTGCTAAGCTCAGGGTGGATAAGGCAATGGGACCTGATGGCATACATCCCAGGGTATTTAAGGAGCTAAAGGTGGAACTAGCAGAGCCATTAGCAGAACTGTTTAGTGAGTCTCTGAGCACAGGAGAGGTCCCAGAAGACTGGAGAAGGGCTCATGTGATCCCCTCCACAAGACTGGTAGCAGGAGGAGGCAGGGAACTACAGACCAGTCAGTCTTACCTCAGTAGTGGGCAAGATTATGGAGGCACTCCTTAAGGAAAGGATAGTGCAACACCTGGAATCCATAGGGGCACAGGATCCAAGACAGCATGGGTTTACAAAAGGAAGGTCCTGTCAAACTAATCTCATAGATTTCTTTTGACTGGCAACCAGAGTGGTGTACCAAGGGGAGCAGTTGATGTCACCTACCTTGACTTCAGCAAAGCTTTTGACACTGTTCCACATAGAAGATTGATAAATAAGCTGGGTAGGCTTGGGATGGGTCTGAAGTTGGTCAACTGTGGCAAACTGGTTGACGGGCAGAAAACAGAGAGTGGTGGTAAATGGCATACAGTCAGAAGAGATGCAAGTCACAAGTGGGGTACCTCAGGGATCAGTCCTGGGGCTAGTCCTCTTCAACATCTTCATTAGTGACCTTGCAGATGGACTAGAGGGTAAGGCTTGTCTGTTTGCAGATGACACCAAGATCTGCAACAGAGTAGATAATCCAGATGGGGTGGGCAGAATGAGAAGAGATCTGGATAAACTAGCAAAATGGTCAGAAGAGTGGCAAGTGGGATTTAATGCAAAGAAGTGCAAGATCATGAACATAGGGAAGAGAAACCCTGAAGTCACCTATAGGCTGGGAGGGGAGTTGCTAGCAGTCACAAAGGAAGAAAGAGACTTGGGCATCATCATCATCACTGATGACCTGAAATCATCCAAGCAGACCTCTAAAGCAGTAGGTAAGGCTAGGGGGGTGTTAGGGTGTATTAGTAGGGGTATCACAAGTCATAAGAGGAAGGTAATAATCCCTCTTTACAAGACACTGGTTAGGCCCATCTGGAGTACTGCATGCAGTATTGGAGGCCACACCTTCACAAGGACATTAACCAAATTGAGGCAGTCCAGAGAAGGGCAACCAAAATGGTGCAGGGACTGCATCAGAAGACATATGAGGACAGATTAACAGAGCTCACTATGTATACCCTTGAGCAAAGGAGGAGAGAGGTGATATGATCGAGGCATTCAAACACCTTAAGGGCATTAACAAGGTGAAAAGAGTCTAACATGTTTAAATATAAGAAAAATAGCAGGACAAGAGGACACAGCATGAGATTAGAGGGACCGATTAAGGGGAATGTGGAAATTCTTTTTCACAGAAAGGGTGGTGGATGCATGGAATGGCTTACCAGAAGTGGTGGCTATGAATACAGTGCAGGGCTTCAAACAGGCATGGGATAGACAAAAGGGAGCAATACAAATGACTATGAATAGATAGGCCACTGACAAAGCAAAGGCCGATGGCACATTTATAAGGTAGAAAAAAGAAATGGGCAGACTGAATGGGCCTTGTGGTCCTTATCTGCCATCAACATCTATGTTTCTATGTTTCTATGTCAAGCATAGCAGCCTCAGTGGTGTAGGGGAATGATTGGGGCAGGTACAGGTGGGGGTCACCCAGGAGAACAGGTGCAGGTGGTAGCTTCTGCTACTGCTGCCTTAAGGTGGGATTTAAAAGAGAGATGGGAGTCCAAGGAGCAAAGGGAGATAGGTAGACTGTTCCACAGTTTAGGGGTGACTACAGAGAAGGCTTTGCTGCACAGACATTTGGAAATCTGTGGGATATCCAGTAGGAGACTGGAGGGGTTCCAGAGGTTCTGTGGGCAGCCTTTAGGTATGAGTAAGAGGGAAAAGGGGTGATAGGTCCTTGCTTCTAAGGGCACTGTCAATAAGACAACCAAGGGAGTATTTGTAGTGAGCCTGGGGGGGGCAGCGAATGGATTGATACAGGCTACAGTGGTGTGTAGAGAAGGGGGCCATCAGTGCCGAATCAGCAAATATTATTATATGTTGTATTTAACCTGTTGAGTTGTTTGGCAGAGGTTTGCATATAGATAAGAGCACAGCAGTCCATTAACAGAAGAAGATTACCCAGTGCAATGGCAAGATGGGCATCTGGAATAAGGTAATGCTTTAGTCGGTATCCCACAGCTAACCTTTGGTTTATTCACCTGATGGTATTGTATATGTGCTCAGAAAAGGTTAGGGCAGAGTCTAGGGTGATGCCCAGGTACTTGAAGGAGGATAACATTTCTGGGTGGATGGGGACACCAGGTGTAGACATGTAGAGTGCAACAGGGATGTTGGCATGTTTGGTCAGCTTGGGTTTGGATACCAAGAGCATAGCCTTTGTATTAGTTGTGTTTACCAGCAGTCTGTGATTGTGAAACCAGCATGGTAAATGGAACTGAGGGTGGTTGACAGTAAGTTCAGTAAAGTGTCGCTGTGGAATACTACCAGGTCATCTACATAGAGTAGGGTGTTACAACTGAGGCAGTCACTGTGGAGGGAATTTATGAACAGTGAAAAGAGGAGGGGTCCCAGGATGGAGCCCGGGGTACACCTGTGGTTGCTGCTCTAGCTGTGGAGGTGACTTCTCCGACACTCACAGATTGGGAGTGACTTGTGAGGTAATTTTGAAAACAAATAGCGGTCCCAGGGGAGCAGCCATGGCTCTTTGCAGGAAGTTGCGGTCTACCAGGTCGAAAACCTTTGTCAAGTCCACGAAAACTGCACCCGTGAGGTGCCCTTCATCCATGTTTCTAAAAACATGGTTAGTGAGGTGGGCAAGGGCAGAGGTAGTGTAGTTCTGAACCCATGCTGCTGTGGATGGAGAAGGTTATACTTGGAACCATGGCCGAGAATTGCTGATGCACAACCTTTTCTAGAAGTTTACTGAGATGAGGCAAGATGGAAATTGGCCAGTAATTGTCCAGGGACTGGGGATCACTGTATTGGAAGATAGGGATGACTCTGGCATTTTTCTAGGTAGGGGGCACCAAGGATGTGGATAGGGAGAGATTGAAAACTGTGATCAGAAAATAGGCTACTAGATGGGTGACAATTTTCCGAAATCTTGGGGCGAGCTCATAGCTCCCTGGACTACCCTTGTTTGCGAGACTCATTAGTAGTTTGTACATTTCACAGGGGGACATTTCCTTGAAGTGAAAAGAAGGTAGATTTCTGGTAGCCAGGGATGTACGGTGAGGTAGACTCTATGGGTCGAGAGGGGGCAGTTTGCTAAGATGGATAGATGAATCAGTTAATTTGATGTTTAATGCATTGGCTACCTCAGTGGGGTCAATTATTGGGCCTTCTGGGATAATGAGTTGTATAACAGACTGGGTATGTCTTGGGACAGCCAAGGAGCCTATGGTGGACTAAAACTTATGTGGGTTACAAAGACTGGTGCACCAGAATTTGTGAATAAAGTTAGCTTTGTTCATTTTAACTTGCCACTTACACAGGTTGTGCAGTCAGCGGTGCTCTTTCCATAATGAGGGGGTGAAGGAGGCTTTTGAAGTGGCCTGTTTGATATCTCTTTCCTTCATCAGTGAAAGAATATTTTTGGTGAGCCAATAGGTTTTACCCCCTCGTATGCACTGAGTGGTTAATGGAAAATGCTTGTCTTGGATGCTTACAGGGGCATAAGTGAGGAAGTCGATATTTGACTTTACATCATGCAAGGAGTGAAGTGAAGCCCCGTTTATTGCTCTGATGTCTGCGAAAAGGCATTCGGCATCATAGTTAGAGAAGTTCCTGAAGGTTAGATATTTAGGTGGTGGATGCTCAGGCTTAGTGGACCAGGTGTTGAAGGTAGAGGGGTGGTCACTAATGACATCAGAAATGGTCCTTGCTAGGTGGATCCTGTCCTGACAGTCTGTTAGTACCCAGTCCAGCAAGATCTATTGTTTCTTCTAGTGTGTAGTGTGAGTAAAGTTATATTTTTTAAAGAGGTTGTCGTAGTCCAATTGGGCAGAGCTCAGCCAGTTTAGATTGAAGACTTCTAATATAATGATTTCACTACTTGGGGAGAGCTGCCCTAGACCCTCCAGCATATGTGTTATTCCTATTATGCCTGCCTTGGGGGGCTGTAACAACAGCCAATTTAAGACCTTTTTGCACATCATATCATGCGCTCAGCGAAGAGCCATTAACTAGTGGAGATTGCGCTTGAGGAAAGGGATGGAGTTGCCCTTAGAGGGTCTTTGATGTATATGAGCACCCTACCACCTTTTTTTGTGCAGGGCCTATCATGCCTTGTCACAGAGTAGCCAGGCAGGTGGCAGCTGGTGTCAGGGTTGTGGGGCTTGAGCCAGGACTCAGTGATACCAAGTATATCCTGTTTGTAGAGGGAGATCCATGCTTCTAATTCTGCAATCTTAGAGGGCGGAGACTGCAGACATTAAGATAGGCTATTTTTAGCACATGCACTTTATTCCAGGTGGGGTTGTTGTGAGTACCCATGATGTTCACAGGACGAGGAGTACTCTTGATGTCTCCTGCAAGGAGTAATAGTGTGAACAGTGGTTCAAAGGAGCAACAAGTGGAGGGGGGAAGAGGTAATGGGAGTGCCAGGGAATGCATGAAGGATCCTAGGAGGAGACAGTCCTTCCTGGATAGAAGGGGCAAGCAGTAGGGAGCCTTGTGAGGAGTGTGCCAGTTGACCCACTGCAGGGAGGGGGGCATCAAGCCAGTAGATGATACGAAAATGGAACAAAGCTGCCTGGTCATGGGCCAGCACCTGAGCACTTACATCAGTACCTGATAGGAGTCCAGTGAGTAGTGTGGTTAGCAGGGGAAGAAAGAGAGGCTTCATTTTGGAGAGAGAGAGGTCTTAAAGCTTCAAGAAGACTGTACAATCCAGAGGGTTGAGCTTGAGTCAGGAGTACACTGCCCAGCAAGGGCAGTGCTCACAGTCCAGCAAAAGGATGAGGGGTTGGGCACTTGAGACAAGCACAATATTGGGGTGGGGGGGTCACTAGCCGAGACAGTCACCAATGATTAGTGTATGTGCATAGGGATGATGTCGCTTATGAATAGAGTATGTGTGTGGGGATAAAGTCTGTAACTGTGAGCAATATGAGGATTCCCAGCTGCATCAGATTTAGTTAGGATATGTGCAGTGGAGAGGAAGCTACCATGCAATGAAATAGGGGTAGTGGGTTGTGACAAGTAGTAGTACAGGAGGGGTGCAAAAGTTTGCTGATTGGATACAGCACACCTAGTGCCTATAAAATAAACACCACCTTAGGGTGTGGTGCGTGGGAAGTGTGATGCAGTGCCACATATAAGCACGGGTTCGCACAACAGGTAAGGAAGTGCAGTGGTACCTGAAATATTGTGCCAGCCCAGTTCAGGCAGCTGGTCCATAGGTTTGCAGGCAGGACAAGGGCTCTGACTATCCTCTGTCCTCACAACCTCCACAGAGATATAGCAGCGAAGATGTAGTAGTCGGGGCTGTGGAGAGAGGGTAGAAAGGTGAGCATGCAGGGGCTGGGTGAGGGAGATAATCTGACTGCGGGGGTGGGGGGAGGAATAAGAAATCAGGAAAAGCCTGGGGCTGCTTGGTAGGTTAGAGCAGGGATAGGAAATATGAGGCTTTAATAAAACAGCAGTGAGCTAGTGACACCTCCCACACGCAGTCAAATGTTTTTGCACCTCCTGTGCTTTTTGAAGACTGGCAACACGATTAGATAGCATGCTGTATATTATATTGGTGCTTTCTTGAGAATGGATACACCTGAACACCATTATCCAATGTGAATTTTAAATACATAATAAATTATTTGAATGAATTAATAAATTACATAAAAAGCCACCAGTGCAAGAAGGAGTCAATAATTACAGATAAATACGCATCTATTGCACACATTTAATATGATAAAAATGTGAACAATTCATGTCGAGTCATTTTGGTAGTATAAATTTTATGCAGGCAATCCCCCTGGTCTGAATGGTCACTTTCAGTTGTCTCCATTTCTGGTGTAAAGACATTTTACAGATGGCATGATGAATTACATTACTGCAGTTATATTAGTTTGTAATATATGGAGATGGCCAAATAATACTATAGTACCCCATACAAAAAAATCCTGGTAATACAACAGTAGCCAAAGTGATAATACCACTGTTGCTCCCTGATAATGCTATCGTTCAGAGGTGATAATACCATTGTTTCAGCTCTGAACGATAGTATTATCACAGAAATGACATCGAGCATGTCCCACTCTGCCAGCCACACAGACCAGTTGCCAAGGTGCCACGTTTCTGAAGTGACTGTGTGTATTCTTATTGCCAGCTTTCCTCTGTGGGGAGGGCAGATCAACTTTTAAAACATGGAGGCTGTTTTCCCTTGCTTTGTGGATGGTCACCCGTATTTCTTTTCTTTTCTATTTAATCACCGAATTATCTGCTTCATCCTGCATTCACCCAAGGATGACAAAAGGGAAAGGTAGGACTTGCTGCCTCAGAACAAAATATGCCAAATTTAAATGTAACAGACATGCAAGGGTGCGGGGGACGAGTGAGCGAGCGAGTGAGACAGAGTCTTCAGCCAGTCAGCACAGTGCAAAGTTGGACATCCCACAGAAAAAGACAACATTTTTACACACCTCCATATATTACAAAAAATAATAAATAGATGAGGGTGTATTTCACAGCAATAAGAGCATCTCGAGGTTTTGGGGACTTTGGGAACCTCTCGAGCTTCACTCTCGAGGTTCAAAGTCCCCAAAACCTCTTGATGGTCTTACTGCCTTGTAATACACCCTCATCTCTCTATTATTCTATTTTTAATCCACTGATATACTTGTTTGCACTAGTGCTATAGTGATTTTATAACTAGTACTGAGTGTGGTTGATATACTGTTATTATGTTATGATTGTTTCGATCTCATGCACTGTTTATTTATTTGCCATTATGGCATATGTTATATTATATTGTATTGTAATTGGTATCCCATTATTTATATATATTTTTTCTGTTTTTACTATTCGTCTTCCTGTCCACCTCCTCTCTTGTTTTATTTTTTCTGTTTCTCACGCTAGTTCTTCCCCCACTGCCCTCATTCATAACATGTACTAATATAAATATCATTTTTTTCAGTACTTCAGAGAATATGTTTCAACACTTCTTTTTATCTATTTGGGATGTGACATAGACATATACGGTATTAGTATTGCTTATGTAGTTTTGTCTACTATTTTACATAGTGAATGTGTGCAATAGATTTGTAGTTATCTATTAATATAATTGTTTTTTATTCCCCTGGGTTCAGAATACATATGGTCCAATATAAATTGATTATTAGTGGTTTTTCTCACCTCCCTGGTGTGATATATGTTACTCAGTGTTTCATTCTTACCCAGGGGTGTAAGTGCCTACCCCTTCCCTCTAATCTACCTACTATCTAACCTAACAATACTAAATGTGTTTCCCTATATACCTACCCCCCAACCTTAAATCTGTTGTGTTTTAATCAAATTTAATACTGGTGCCCAAGTATTACTAAATGTATTCAAGGATCTGGTATCTATATAATAATGTCTCTCTTGGTCAATGCATTCCACAAACACATTTCTCCATAGGATATATTCAGGTGGGTTTTCATTTTTCCGTAACCTTGCAATACATCTCCTTACATTTATTAATTCCATATTCAGAATTGTTCTTAATTGTCCTGCTGGTAAATTATGGAACTTATAAACCCCCAATAAACATATTTCAGGTTAAAATTTTAAATTAATACCTGGAATTTTATTCAACATATTGAACACTTTCATCCTTAGGAGTTTAATTTTTTTTATATGTGGATATCACATGTTTTAATGTTCCCCTCTAGTTTCTACATCTATTACATATTGGTCAGATATTATGATTTATCTTGTTGAGCAGATGCAGTGTACAGTATAATAGATTCTATGTACAATATTAAATTGAAGTCTGTTGCTAATAGTTGGTTTCATCATTTTATAACCTCTGTCCATTTCTTTTCTGATATCTCATATTGAAATTCTTTTTCCCAGTTTTGTTTAAGTTTAGATTGTTGAGCATTTTGAACCAATTTTAAACTTTTATAAGTTTTAGAAATAAGTTTAAAACTTTGATCCTTATTAGATATCCAAAATTGTAAGGATGAAACTTTCAGAATGTGTAAATTTCTCCTCATCTGTTCAACCAGACTAGATCTGATTCTAAGGTAATTAAATATTTCTACTTCTGGAAGGATGTATGCATTTTTCAGTTCTTCAAAGGATAGGAAGCTTCCCCTTGTATATAAGTCTCCAGTGTCCAGTACATTATATTTCTTCCATGGATTAGTCTCAATTACTGAACCCTTTGTTTTTCCCTCTTCTACCAACCTGATGGGGCTATATATGTTTATTCTAATAGTCTCTTTCATTTTTTTGTGGTAGAAGTACCATGTTGTTAAGGTACACCTAATGCATACACTATTATTTCTTAACTTTAATTTACTGTATTCCTTATATAAATGGTGAAAATTTTGTTTTCCTTTAAAAGTCATTTTTCATATTCTGACCACCATGGAGGATTATCAGAAAGATATTCTCCCATATGTGAAAGTATTGCAGCATATTGGTATATTCTAAAATCTGGTAAATTTAAACCTCCAAGCTCTTTTTTTCCACTAACTTTGGAAGTGCAAGTCTTGGTCTTTTATTTTTCCACATTAATATTTGTATGATTTTTTCCACGTTTTTTAGCTTCTTATTTGACATTAATATTGGTAATGCTTTTAGACTCTATACTGTAGTATCTTGCAAAGAGCAATCATTTTAATCACTTGAACTCTTCCCAATAGTTACTGGTAGGTATTACTTGGTATTACTTGGTATGAAAGAACAGAAGAAGGCCAGAGCCCATCGAGACTGTTCCCTACACTATGTGGGACATTATTTATCTATTATCCCTCAACCAAACATCTAATTTGTTTTTAAAGACAGTGGCACTAGTTGCCTCTACCAATTCTTGTGGCAAGGTGTTCCATACAATGGATGCTCTTATTGGAAAAAAGTTTCCCCTTTTGCTGGTTTTATAAGTTTTTACTTTAAGCTGTTTATTATGCAGTCTTGGAACACGTCTACTTTTGCAGAGTGTTAGACCACATTTTTTCATTAGATCTGGTGAATTTATTAAATTAAAAACAATAAGCATATCACCTCTTAATCTTCTAGTCTGAAGAGAGAAGAGACCAGTAGTTTTTAATCTGTTCTTTTAGTCCAAGTTTGTTAATCTTGGAATCATTCTAGTTATTCTCCTTTGAACCTGTTCAAGAATTGCTATGTCTTTTTTTCAGTTTGGATTCCAGAAAGGGGAGCCATAGTCTAGATACAGTCTAATGTATGCCCTATACAATGGAATAAGGCATTGTTCAGTGCGATTAACAAAAGTGCATTTTATTTGCCTCAAAAGTCTGTTAGTCACACAAGCAGTTCTAACACAGTGATCATTTGATGAAAGTTTATTATTAACATATATCCCTAAATCTTTTTCACAATTTGATGAGTCAAGTGGTAGTCTGTTTATATAATATATCATTTTTGGATTATTTGCACTGAAGTGCACTACTAAACATTTGTCTTGATTAAACTGCATATGATTTTCATTTGCCCAAAGTGTTAATTTTTCCAAATCCTTCTTTAATACAGAAATATTTTCTTGATTATTAACCTTGCCCCCCAATTTAGTATCGTCTGCAAATTTAACCATGAAGTTATTTGGCCCTGTTTGTAAATCACTGATAAAGACATTAAACAATGTTGGTCCCAAGACCGACCCCTGTGGTACACCACTTGTCACACTACCCGAATCAGACAAGATATCATTAATTCTGACTCTCTGAGAATGATTTGTCAACCAGTTTAAAGGCCAGTTGACAATATCAGGTGACAAACCTAGATTTTGCATTTTAGTAATGAGTTTTTCATGTGAGACTTTATCTAAAGCTCTACTAAAGTCCAAAAGAATTACATCAGTAGTGATACCCACATCTAGTAGAGTACTTATATTATTGTAAAAAGATATCAGATTGGTGGTGCAGGAATACTTGGGAGTAAACCCATGCTGATTTGAATTATAAATTCCTAATTTTTTACAATCTTGATCTATTAGAGACTTCATTACTCGTTCCTTTAATTTATCAGACACTGAGGTCAGGCTAATTGGACGATAATTTTGCACAGAACCTCTATTGCCTTTTTTAAATATGGGAGTAACTATTGCTGAATGCCAAACATTTGGTACAATGCTTTCTTGTAAGGATTTGTTGAAGATAATTGGCAAAGGTATAGAAATATTTATAGAGGTTTCAATCAGAAACCATGGATGAATACCGTCTGGGCCTGGACTAGTATTTTTTTTTTTGGTTTTTGATAGCTTGTATAATGTCAGTTGGATAGAACCTATGATAATCTATGTGGTGAACTTTAAATGTACTAATAGGTGATTTTTGAGAGAAGACAGAACAAAAGTATTTATTAAAGAGATTCGATGTTTCTATATCAGATAGAGAGGAGCCATTGGTTATAATGGGACCAATGGACCTTGATACACCTTTTTTACTATTTATATAGGAGAAAAGAGATTTGTGACAGTCTTTTGTGTGACCTAGTTTAAATTCTAGCTTATTTTTTTTGCCAATTTAATAGAATTGTTTAAGTTTTTCACAGATAGTCTGTATTTATGTAATAGAGTAGTTTTAAATGGAACAGAACTATTCTTAAGTTTCCTAAAAAGTTTAATTTTTATTTTAATCTGATTTTTAATTGTCTTGTTGAACCAAGGGGGAATTTTTCCTTTATTATTAAATTTCCTCTTAGATGGAATAAATGTATTTTCCAAATAATGTACAATGTTTTAAAAAAAAGTCCCAAGCTTGTTGTGTTGTACAATTAAGACGATTAGATTCCCAGTTTATGTTTTGTAAGTATTCATTGATTTTAGAAAAATGTGCTTCATTATAATTTTTTGTACAGTATAACTTCCTTGGTGTAGTTTTAAACTGTTGAATTTTAAAAAGAATAGATGAATGATCACTGGTCCCAAGTGGATCCCAAATTTGTAAATTGCTAATTTGTTGCTCCACGTTAGTAAATAATAGATCTAAAACATTAGGACCTTGAGTGGGTTCAGTAACAAGTTGTTGTAATCCAGCACTAACTACCACATCTATTAGTCCTTTCTCAGCATAGGACTGTCCTGAGAATGAGTCCCAGTTAATAGGAGGGAGGTTAAAGTCACCAAATATTACAGTATCTTGAGATTCTGAAAAATGTGTAATTTCTTTAAACATATCAGTTGTGTAATCTGAATTTGCAGATGGAGGTCAATAGATGTTACCAATAGTTATATAGGACTGCTCCTTCAATAAGATTTTAACCCATATGCTTTCCAAAGGAAAGGAGAACACACTTCAAGAAGGAATATCATTTTGTATGTACATACAAACTCCACGCCTTATCTAATCTGTTTTTATGATATAATTAATAACCTGGAATTTCTCTGGACCAAATTGAGGATGCGTCCCACCAAGTTTCAGTTACTCCCACCACACCTATATTTAAAGTTTTACATTTGGCTTCAAGTTCTACTAATTTGAGTTGGTTTAAAGATCTTACATTCAAAGCTAGGAATTTACATTTAGTTGTAATGATATTTTGGTAAGTATTCAGAGACTTGGGAATAGACCCATTCTCCCCCATTGTTTTTAGTTTAAACAATGATTCATGATTTTAGTGATACTTTTCCCCATAAGTGTACTACCCCTACGACTGAGATGTAAACCGTCCCAGCAAAACAAGGAAGAACGATCTGAAAATGATTACCAGTGGGTAATACAGGGTATATCCTGCTTAAAACACCACTTTCTCAGCCATTCATTTAAGGCTTTGATTTTCTGCGTCATGGTAGATGTTGCTGTCTGGACAGGTAGAATTTCAGAGATACATACACAGCATCCCTTATCAAGTAACAGGTTATATAACGCCACATAGTCCTGTTGTAACTGATTAAATGGGGTGTTGTTTAAATAATTAACACCGGCATGTATAATAACCAGTGGATTTTCCCCCACATTTTGTAAAATTTTAGGCATCATGGAGGTAATGTAAAATACCCTGGCCCCACAGAAGCTAGAACAAGTGCAGTTGCTCTTGTCACTATTGCATACTGCCCTGTCACTGTGCTTAATGATTGAATCTCCCAGGACTAACACTTGTTTTGAGACAGTAGGGGTACAAGAATCAGAAACAGGTGATTGTTTAACACACTCTGGAACGATTAACCTAGTAGATATTGATTTGGTAGCTTGAGACTTACTAGGACAAATATTCATGGGCATTAACTCCTGATTGAAAAGTGTTTTTAAACCATTATTATCAACAGAGGGTGATGCACAGGATAAATCATGTAGCACTTCATTATTTGATACAGTCAATTGCTCAAACCTATTACGAATTTCAATAGGGGCACTATTGTGTATTTGACCACCCCTTCTTTTTTTAAGAGGCTTTGTGACAATGATCCAGTCATCATTATCATGAGAAGAGGGTGGATAATCATTCACCTTATAAGAGGGGGAAGAGGCAACAGGTATACTAGTACTAGTCATTACAGTTGTCTCCTCATCAGCAGGCATAGAAATGCCACCTAAATGTGAAGGAAATTGTTCATTAGAATGAAGTTGTTCATCCATAAGATCAATGTAACTTTCCAATTCCCTAATATCAGTAGAAACTGGCTTAATATTAAGCAGAAACGCTATCTCTGCTTCAAGAGTAGTAATCAGATGTCAAGTAGCACATACATACTCGCTCCCATACTTTCCCTCACTATACATCAAACATTGCATACACTTACTAAGTTCTTTTTCCATTATTAAAGGTGTATATTTACTAAGTAGAGGATATGCTAAAATTATCTTATCCAAGGTTGTCTAATGCCAGCAGTTTCAGCGTGCCCAGCGGACACAGCAGACACAAACGCGCATGTCTCTGCGCACGGGCCCGAGCATGCTCACCTCGGCTCACCAGAGGGCATGTTTTAAGCTGAAAAACTGTAAGCTGCGTCACTTCCAGTTTCGGTGCGAAGTAAAAATAATAATATTTACTTCAATTCAGCAAGATTCTGTGAGTTGAAGATTTACAAGCCCTTAAAAGGGCAAGAGAACGGAGGTCACGTGATGCACCTGGAGGAATAGCAGCTGCTTTGGGACTCTCCCCTCTCTGCTGTTATAATGCCATTTTTTCTCCACATTCCAGCTTAATTTATTCAACTCAGCTTAATCTAAACTAGTGGTCTACTCTAAGTAAACTTGTTTCAGCTGTCAGACAAGAGATGGAAGAAATATCCCAGGAGCTTGAGGCGAAGCGGCCCCGACGTAGTTCGTCTCCAACAGACCCTCAGGGCGAACTAACCCCTACCCGTGTGTATAACGAATTGTCAACAATAAAAGAAGCCCTATTTAAATTGATAGAAGAGGTAGCCGATTTCAAACCTGCACTGACTCAGCTAGCTCGGCGAGTCACTGACACCGAAGCTCGAATCTCGTCCTTGGAACGGAATTCTGACAAGCTCGGCCCAGCCATGGTCGAATGCAAGAGAGCGGTGGCTAAACTGGAGGATCGTCTCGACGATCTTGAAGGAAGAAATCGCCGCAACAACCTTGTCCTGATAGGGCTTCCAGAGGGAGAAGAGGGCCCGAATACAATCCTTTTTTTGCAAAAGTTCCTGAAGAAAACAGTCAGACCCTCGCCTAATGGGCCCGAATACGTCATCGAAAGGGGCCATCGAGCCTTAAGGGCAAAACCACCTCCATCGGACCCTCCCAGGCCTCTAATTTTCAAGCTCCTCAATTTCCTCGATCGGGAGCATATTTTGAAAGAGCGAAAATTACCAGTGATCTTATGGGAGGCAAAGCTCCGAGTGGTTCCTGACTTAACCTTAAAAATCCGGATAGCAAGATCCAATTTCCATCCCATCACATCGAAGCTTTGGGCCGCAGGCGTGAAACATCGTATGCTATACCCAGCCAGGCTGGAGGTCTTGTTTAAGGATGGCTCTAAGTGCTTCGATACACCGGAGGAGGCTATTAAATCTCTCAACAATTTGATGCCTGACTTATTCCCCAAAGGTTGAAGAGATCTACAGTCGGGACACTATTCCTCTATTTCTCTGCTTTTGAATGACTTTAGATGGAGAACCTTTAACTCATGCTTGCCAGTGCTACATATGATGTTGGTGTATTCGGGAGTTACTCTAATGTTCACTTAACTTAAAAAATTTTCTTTCTTTTATTCTTTCTTTTTTTGAGACCCGCTTCAGGGGTTCCAACTTGCAGATGGTACAGCTAACATTTATGAGGGAACGACCTCATTTGGAAGAAGGAAGCCTTTATTAATTTGCTCAGTAACGCTAGATAGACCTGTACTCTGAAGTAAGTGCGGCGATCTCTGCTGCGACAGGCTGGCGTCAACTTGTTTTGTTAGTTTTCTCTTCCCCTTGGCTCTTAATTTTATTCTCTGTTTTTTTTGGCCCCAGAACACTCCCAGGCTTCAACTCAATTTTGGGCTATAAGAGATTTTGTTGGTCTGTCTGTACTCTCGAAGCCCACTTGTTAATATGGGCCTGTTAAGTTTTTTTTTCTTACTCAGGCTTTTTTGCTAACATTTAGGATCATTGGTGGGCATTCAAACTAACTGCAAGTTCTAGCATGAGATCTGTTTTTGTCTGGGGACTTGTCCATGGACACTGTTTGTTCTGGCTCAAGATTCGCAAATCCCCTAACTGGGCAATTAGATGGGACTCCCAGTGTTTCTTCCTTTTAGGAACTTCTGCATGAAGTTTATGGGTTCCTTTTATTATTCTTTCACTCTCTTAGGACGCCTTTCGGGCATAACTTGATTTGGTTGCCCTTTATGCTTGCCCCTCAATTTATTTTATTTTATTATTTATTATTTATATGTGGAGATTGAATTAAGGGGTGGTCATATTTTTTCAAGGCTACCGTTTACTGTATAATTAAGGGGCAATCCCTTCTTCAAGGGTCCTGCAAAAAATTTGTGAGTTTTCGGGAATGTGGCTCCCAATATTATTTTGTTAGGGGCTCCTACTTCAGTGCATGTCATGGTCCGGTGGTTCTGGAGTCAGCCGAGGGCCGGGTGGTTGGTGCATAGGGATGTTTGGGATAAGGTTAGGACATTTTTTAAAGGTTTCTTTTTTCTAGGGGTTGGGTACTCGGGGGGTATCTGGGCGGGTGTAGGCAGCTTTCCAATTGGTTCCATATCTCTTGTCGAGAGTTTCTTCATGGTTAGCAACCTGAATATTATTTCCTGGAATATATAAAGGGGAAGGATAACAAGAAAAAATATGTTATTTTAAACCATTTGGCACATTTCGACCCGTCAATAGTTTTTCTTCAAGAAACTCATATGCCCCCGGAACAGCTCCATCACTTTAAGAAAAGGTGGGTAGGTCAGGTTTTTGGGGCAGGGATTTCCCCAAGCAAAAGGGGGATAGCCATCTTAGTGGCCAAAGGAATCCCTTTCTTTCCTTCAAAGGTTCTTTCTGACCCCAATGGCAGATATGTAATAGTTTCAGGGAAGCTGGGGGGAGTTAGTTTAGTATTGGGGTCTATTTATGGCCCAAACCAAGAGTCACCCTCTTTCTTCACACAGCTGGCCGTGCTTATAGCCCCCCTTGCAGATAGTCCCGTAATCTTAGGAGGGGATTGGAATCAGGTACAGTCCAACTGTGACGATCGCTCATGGTGCAGAGCTGCTCTGTCTGTCTCCGTCCCAGAGGGCGTTAGCTGAGTTTATCTCTTCCTTGACCTTACCGACCCATGGAGAATGATCAACCCTACTACTAAAGAGTTTACCTTCTATTCCCATGTTCATAGAAGCTATTCTCGAATGATTTTTCTTGGTTAGTCACCAAGTTCTTTCCTTTATTCAAGAAGTTACTATAATAGTCGAGTAATTTCGGACCACTCACCAATTGGTTTTGATGTCAGTCCATTGTCTGCTCCTCCTAGATCTTATTCATGGTCTTTGAATGATTCTCTGCTCAAGGATCCCCAACTGTTAGGTCACTTTCGATTCTTTATGTCTCATGCAATTACATCCAATTGGGGTTCTATCAGTGCGGTGGACCAGACATGGTCGGCCTTGAAGGCCACATGGAGAGGTGAGCTAATTAGGTTTGCATCAGTTCGTAAAAAGAAAATGACGCGCCTTCTATCTAATTGCTTGGAGAGGATTAAAGTCTTGGAGGTTATGGGAGAGATTGAGATCTCTGGATCAAGATCAAGAACTAGCCATGCATAGGGCTTGATACATAGTACTTAAGGAAGGGGTTGAGAATCGGGCTTCTAGATTGAAGGCCTTATACATAGGGCAGGGCAGCAAAGCTGGCAAAGTCTTGGCGGCAGTTGAAACAACGAGCAACGGCTAAGAGTGTGCAGGGCTGAGACACCGGGACTAATAATATAGTTTCTGATCCAGAGGGTATACTAGGTATCTTTTGACTTCTATAAAATTTATATTCTAATCTCGCTTTCTCTGATGGGAATATTAAGATAAAGGAGTTTTTGGCAAACATTCCTTCCCTACACTCCGGAGAGAGTAGCCAGAGCTAGAGGCTCCTTTCTCCCAAAAGGAGATTACTGAAGCTATTGATGCTCTAAAGTTAGATAAGGCCCGGACCAGATGGTTTTACAGCCCTTTTTTCAAGTCGTTCAAAGATCTTTTGATACGCTGTTGCAACAACTCTTGCTTTTGACATGACCATGGGATAAAGGACCCATCTCTTTTGAGGCAAGGATTATTTTTCTACCCAAACCTGAGAAACCATTAGATTTGGTTGGTAACTATAGACCAATCTCATTACTGAATATTGATATTAAAATCTATGCAAGATCCTGGCCACCCGAATCAAAACTTATTGGCTAGACCTAGTGAGTCCAGGACAGGTTGGATTAAATGGCCGAATTCATCAGGGGACCATTTTAGAAAATTATTTTATTTAATCTCAGCATCCTCGTGCCCAGATATGGAAGTGTCTCTGGTGTCCTTAGACGCAGAGAAAGCTTTTGATAGGGTGGAGTGGAATTTCATGTTTCAGGTGTTGTCCAATTTTGGTTTCCCGGAAAATTTTTTGAACTATATTCGGGTCCTTTATACATGCCCTTCAGCAAGGATTCAATGCAACAATTTGATTTCAGCTGTTTTTCCCTTGCTGCGAGGCACACGTCAGGGATGTCCCCTCTCCCCCTATCTATTCAATTTATATTTAGAACCACTAATCAGGGCCATTAACAATGACAAGCAAGTTCAAGGGATCTGCATAGGGAAGTCTGAGTATAAGCTAGCAGCTTTTGCTGATGATATACTTTTGCATGTTTGCAATAGTCAAAGCAGCTTCCCGTTTGTTTCAAATTATTTCAGATTTTAGCAAAATTTCGGGCTATAATTTGAACAAGAGTAAAACTATGGTTCATCCGCTATCCCCTTATCTTCAGCAAAGTTGGTGTGTATCGTTAGGCCTACAATGGCAGCCTAAATCTTTGCTTTATTTAGGTATCCAAATCTCAAAGGACTTGGCTGACTTGGTAGATTTAAACTTTAAACCCTTATTTAAATCTATTAAGAAGAACCTGGAAAGGTGGTCTAAGCTTCCGCTATCCTTTTGGGGGAGAACTAATACAATTAAAATGATGATTCTACAAAATTTTCTACCCCTTTACAACCTAATGTATACCTTCCCAGGTCCTTCTTTACCGATCCACAAATATGTCGCAGATTTCTTATGGAAGGAAACCCCCTCGTAGGGCCTATAGGAAGCTCACCCGCCCAAGGAAGGTAGGGGGCTTACAGCTCCCGGATTTTTATATTTACTATCTGGCTAGTCATGCTGCCAGGGTGGCGCTATGGGTGTCAGATGTGGAAATGGCTTCGGAGGGGCTTATGCTAGATCGGTCACTGGCTCATAGTGTTAACCTAGACCTAGAAGCCTGTCTATATATTCCATGGTCAAAGGTTCCTGCCAAAGTGAGAGATTCCCCGATGGGGTGGGACATAAAGCCTCTTCACCAACTCTACTCATTTTTGAGTATCCCCTATGCAAAGGATTTAATGCAGCCTCTTTTAAAGAATCCTAACCTTCTGGTTGGTAATCAGCCGATAAGGAGATGCGTAGGCAATCTCTCCTCTAACCCCAAGATAGTTGACTTTGTTTTAGAAGGCTCAGTTATTTTGCCCTCCGTTCTGATGGAGAAACTTAGGGTGGAACCTAATGATCAGTTGCGGCTGTACCAGATCCATAGATGTATTAGTTCCCTCCTAAGGGGTAGTAAAGGGTCGGATGAAGCTGGGGAGCTTCTAAGGAAGATGAGAGACTTGACATTATCTGGCAACTCAGTTTCTAAATTATACAAATTAATTATAGCTAAGCGGGATACCAGTATCTCCCCAATACCTTATTACTGGAGGTGAACTTATCCTTGGGTTGGTCTGAAGAGGACTGGTGTAGGTCTGGTCGGTTTATATGTATATGTCAAGCAAGATAGATTAAGGGGTCTTCAATTTAATCTTTTGCATAATCTCTATCTCTCCCAGTAAACTCTCCGGATATATAGTCTCAGCTCTCCAGAGTGTAAGATTTGTGGCTGCCCTGTTGGTACTATTTATCATAAATTATGGGAATGTCCCAAGGCAGTTAAACTCTGGGATTCAGTGAAGCTGCGGATAGGCCCCTATTCTAACATTTCGGTTTATTTTAATGCCGATGTATGCATTCTTGGCATGTTTACCCACGTCCCTGCGGTAGCACAAAAGCACCAAATGGCCCTGGTGGCTCTGGTGACGAAGCTACTTCTCCTGCGTTATTGGCGTAGTGATAAATCTCCCTCCTTTAAGAATGGTGGGATGAGTTTCTAGGTGCTTTAAATGCGGAGAGGACTGTAGCTAATTTTTAATTCAACTAAGAAATTTAACAAATACTGGGGTAATTTCTTACGGTGCTTGAAGGTCAAATATGGTTATTAGAGGGGTAGGTCCTCTTCTGGGTTCATATTTTATCCCGACATTTGTAACAAATTTCCCTCTCTCTCTCTCTTAACCATAAGCGGAATGAATTTGGGCAAATAGGCTTTCTTTTTCCTTCTCCCCCGCAAGAGGCAGTTAGGTCGAATGATCTTCCTCAGACAATACTAATCTAGGACAGCCTTAGTTATTTATTGGTCAGGTTGCTAATACACTCCGGCCTACATTATTCTGTTTCCCTTCTCTTTCTTCTATAAGGAATAGCTGCCTGGGGGTTGGGGGGATGGGGTTGTGGTTGGGGATGGGAGGGTTTGGGAGGTGTACCCCGTCTTGATATGTTGCGACTCATGACAATCTACAGTATGAATATTTGTAAAGGGGTTATTGTTTTTGGGTTTGTTTTGTGTATTGTACATGTTGTTTATTATAAAATAAAGTTATTTGCCAAAAAAAAAAAAAGGGCAAGAGAACCATCAGGCAACAGTGCTTTTAACAGAGAGATGTTGTTTTGGGGTAGGAGGTATACTAGCCTATTGCTAGTCCTCCAGGTTCCCACAATGCTCTGCTATTCACTGAAGAGTCAGTTACAAACAAATGGTACCACACAATACAGCAACAGTTAAAACAAATATATTAATGGTATATCAAAGTATATTGGTGCACTGCACTACTCCACCTCTCACCAGAGGTTCACTATATCAGTAGCAATGCCACTATTAAACGCTCCGCTTGCTAGAGGGGCAGGTTTTAAGCTGAAGAACTGCAAGTAAGCATCCATTCACTTCCAGTTTTGGTGTGAAGTAAAAATAACAATATTTACTCAAATTCAGCAAGATTCTGGTGTGGCCATTTTTCTAGATCTTGTTTATTTTTTTCTAGAACATGGTTCATGTTGAAGTCTAAGACAAAGTTCGTGTTTCTAGTTAGATATATCCCCAAATATTTAATTGTTCACTATTATTTGACAATTTATTAAATTCCTGGGGAAGGCTCCTTATAATATTTAGCCTTAATAATTCTGATGTTTTCCAGTTAATTTTATATCCTGATTCCTCTTTGAAAGATTTTATGACTTCCATAATTTTAAGAATAAATACCACTGGGTTGCTTAGATACATCATAATATCATCTGCATAGAGTGACATTTTTAAAGTTCTATCTCCTATCCATATCCCTTCAGTCTCCTCCATAGCCCTTACCTTATTTGCCAGAGGCTTTATTGCCAATGCAAAAAAATAATGGAGACAGGGAGCACCCTCGTCTAATTTCTCTTGATAAATTAAAGTTTGGGGATACATTTGGATTAGTTACAACCATTGCTACTGGATTGTTGTACAACATCATAATCCATACTCAAGGTTCCCCCACTCCAATTAGTTTTAGAGCTTTAAATAGCTAATCCCACTCAATTCTGTCAAAAGCTTTTTCTGCATCTAAAGAAAGTAGAACAGTTTCAGAATCTCTGTAACTTTCAGTAGCATACAGGGCATTTTTTGTGTTGTTAAAACTTCTTTGACAAAGCTTCTTTGGTGTTCCTGAATTATGGATGGCAAACATTTTCTAATCTTGATGCCAGGAGTTTAGTGAAAATGTTATAGTCAATGTTCAATGGGGAAATTGGGTGATATGATGTACAGCTTCTTGGATCGTTCCCCTGTTTAAGTAATACTACTATCACTGTCTCTCTAAAAGTTTATGGCATCTGTTTACTTTGTTTAAATGAATTAAATAATTCAGTTAATACAGGGAGAATATTATTGCCTAGGAGTTTCTATAATTCAATTGTAAGTCCTGCTAGACCTTGTGTTTTCCCAGTTTTCATTTTTTTAATAATTACTTCCACTTCCTCAATGGTTATAGGTTTACTTAATAACACTTTCTGGAATTCCATCATTATAGGAATTTATTTCTGAAAAGCAGAGCTCCTAGCCCAATTACTGGACTCTGAAGTGAATAGGGAAGAACAGAATTTTCAAATTCTTTATTTATGAAGAGCAATGGTGCAGATTGTCAAAGTTCTGGGTTTGAGTCCCAGTGAGAGTCACACTTTTCCTTTCACTTGTACAATTGGATTTATTAATAATTATGGGAATGTTTACTATTTTGTGTCTTCCACTAGAATATTATTTATTTGCCTCTCTGATCTCTCCTTATGAAATTGCTATTTTCCCAGAGTTGTCAGCATTATATCTAGCTCTAGTTTTAAGAATAATTCTTTCATCTTGCCATTCATTAAAGAATTATATTTCAAGTTTTTCAGAGTGATTAAGTCTTTTTCTACTTTAGTGTGTTCTGTATATGTTTCATTTCTGCCCTTTTAATTTTGTTTTCCAGGTTCAGAGCTTCTTGTTTCCTTTTATGATTATGGCTAAGAAGGTCTCTAATTGTTCTTTAACATATTCAGATAATTTTTGATCTTTATACAGAAGATGGTCCATTTTCCATCTAGTACTACAAAGAACAAGTTAAAGCTGAATGGTTGGATACAATAATGCCTTTATAACCTATTTTATTTGTTTCAGAAGTTATACTAAGAGATCCAAGTAGCCAACCTGTCCTAGAATATACCTGAAATCAGTGCGAAAAATGGCAAAATTCAACATCATAAGGATTGTTGTATCACCAGATATCAAATAAGCCTATTGTCTTCATACTTTTTTAAATAACGCCTGCTGATTTTAACAGGGCTGAGTGGGAGCCAGATTTATCTAGTGAGGGATTCAACACTATATTAAAATCACCTCCAATGCTTATAGGGTGGGTGAACTTAGCTAAAGTACTGTAGTAAAAAAATTCTACAAAAAACCCTGGTTTATCTTATTTGGATCATATACCCCTGCTATTGTCAGAGTTTCATTATTAATTTTAACTTGTAAGATTATATGTCCATTATCTGTATCTGTTATTTTATTGATAACTTCTATTTTATGTTAGAAAATGGGTCAAAATATTGTAACCTTCTGATTGGCTGAGGCACTTCTCTAACTGGGCATCTATCAGACAACAGATGCTCAGCTATTAAAAGTACCAGCTTAGCCAACCCCATCACCAAAATCCTGTTGCCCACCCTTCTCCCTAATTGGCTAAAACCTCCTCATTTTCATTTCAAATCTCCACCATTTTCTTGTCTTGCTTAGCAAGAGACTGACCCTCGAATCCTCATTTACTTACTGTACAGTCAACAAGTATTTACTAATTAGCCCAGGCATCACCACTCAGTAACTGCCCAAAACAAACTGATGTACCTTTTTTCTGTCTTTTTTCTCCATTTTTACTTGCCGCTTTGCATGTCTCTCACACAATTCACATGCATTCCCCTCTGCCATTCATCATCCAGCATCCCAAACTAGGAAAGGACTATCCAGTTGTGCACCTGTCCTTATCCAAACTGAAACCCAGCCGCTATCACACCAAAACCCGTGGAAATCACAGAAATGTACCTCTGTCCAAATATTATTTCTTCCTTCCTCATCCATGCTCGATGAACTCCCTCGATCCAAAGCTCTGTACCTTCAGTTTGTGTCTTCTCAGTTGTCAGATAGACCCTCTCCCCTCGTACCCCACCATGTCATATCAAAAAACCTTCATTTTTAATTGCAGGCATTGTTTTAGTTTTCCTCACACCTCATGAAGCTACACTTTGAAAAAAAAAGAGATGGACCTTCTGTCCATACTCGGCTGCTCCAGTGTGGCTGCCCACTCACCAATCTGCTCCTCTCTTGAGTTCCCCGATGCATTCAGTTTTTAAACTTCAGCCCTCCTCAGTTAACCTAGCTCAAAAGAGAACATAAATTGCAATGTAAACCATGGAGCTGTACCTGTACATAGCAGCTTTATGTTTTTTTTTTCCTCCCAGCTTGCCTGACCTCCACTCCTCTGCCAGAATCCCTGATAAATAAATGATTCAAATGGAACAATAACATTCTAACATAAGGTGTGTGTGTGTGTGTGTGTGTGTGTGTGTGTGTGGTAACCAGTCCAGCCAGCTGAAAAGTTACTTACAGAGGCTCCAGCAGGACAGAAGTATCTAGGCTAAAAAAACACAACATTCCAATGTAGGTGGAGGGACTATTTTATTGCAAACTAAATCAAACAGCTAAGAGTTTTAACAACTAAAAATAAAGATTATTTTATTTTAATGTATTTAATAAAGTGGCCCATTTTCTAAGTGCAATAATACCATCCAGAGTGGGCGGTATTGGGTTATACCCACCCTTCCATGGGCTACAAAGCCCTCTGCCTGTGGCTTCGGGCCTCATTACGCCTCTGGCTGGGCAGGTATAGCCCACTACCACCCACCCTGTTGGGTATTATTGCTTGCTTTTTTAGCAAAAAATAATTACTACTCCTCTTGATTCCTCATTTGAACAATTATGGAATACTTCTCCCAAAAATTGACACCATTTTTTAAATTCTCTCTCAGTTAAATGGATTTCTTGTATGATTAAACAGTCCATTTTGAGTTGTTTTTTTATGTGGGTGATAATTCTTCTTCTTTTTCTTTTAATAGGGTTCTCAACACCATTTATA
This sequence comes from Neoceratodus forsteri, assembly GCA_016271365.2. Lineage (NCBI taxonomy): Eukaryota > Metazoa > Chordata > Ceratodontiformes > Ceratodontidae > Neoceratodus > Neoceratodus forsteri. Next base: position 483,815,456 of record CM057459.1, on the reverse strand, counting down.
TTCCAGAATACTATATTAAATCCATACATTACTGTAAATAATATGCATTATGGTGGTCTGCCCCACTATTAGTTTATAGTTTCTGCGGACTCGCTGACACTGTCATCTGCTGATTTAAGTCATTTCTGTCTAACAGGAGGCAAAGGGTAGTGTTGGGGAATTTCTCTTCCTCCCCAGCCACCTGTCATGCGGAGTTCCCCAGGGTTCGGTCTTGTCGCCAATGTTGTTTGCCATGTATATGCTGCCCCGGGAGAGCTCATTAGGAAGTACAGTTTGGGTTTTCACTGCTATGCTGATGATACCCAGCTGTATCTTTCCTTTGCCCCTGGAACATCTTGCTCAGTGGAAGTGCTTAAAAGCTGCCTTGCTGAGATCAGTGACTGGATGGCCTCCAGCTGGTTGTGACTGAGCCCTGATAAGACAGAGGTACTAGAGGTGGAGTCAAACAAGGGCATGATAGGTTGGCCTTTGGTGCAGAGACAGGGCTTTGTCTTGGCACTGTACCATTGAAGGTCTCATCCAGGGTGTGTTATCTGGGTGTTATTCTTAACAGTGGATTGACACTTGAGTTTCAGGTGGCGTCCATTGCCCATACCAGTTTTTATCATCTGTGGAATATCACCAGGATAAAGCCCCTCGTTCTGCCACTGGACTGCCCCACTTTGGTGCATGCCTTTGTGATGTCCAGGCTTGACTACTGTAATGCACTCTATCTCGGGGTCTCTGGGGGTACCACGAGCCAACTGTAGCTGGTTCAGAAAGTGGCAGTGAGGCTGTTGACAGGGCAGCCTAAGTATTGTCACATCACTCCAGTGCTGCATCAACTGCACTGGCTGCGGGTTAGTTGGAGGGTCCTCTCTAAGGTGGGTTTGCTCACCTTTAAAGACCTACACAGCCTGGACCCTGGTTACCTGAAGGACCTTCCTACACCTGCTCTCTCATCCCGCTTTCTCCGCTCCTCGTCTAGGGATCTCCTCACGATTCCCAGGATGAGGTTAAAAAATGCTGGTGAGAGAGCATTTAGTGTTGCTACTCCCATCCTGTGGAATTCACTTCCTTTACTTGTCAGGGGAGCCCCTTCTGTGGAGGTATTTAAAGTCCGCCTCAAGGCCTTCTTGTATAATCAGGCCTTCCCAGACTGCATTTTATAGACCCTACCTGTCTTTTAAAATTTCATGCTTAAGTTAGCTTTTGGCTGTTTTGAATTTCATTGCTGTTGAGGGTAGTATTTATACTAAATCTTGTTTTAATTGTTGGAATATTGTATATTAATGTTTAATATTATGTTGTTTTGTATTTATCATGACTGTTGTATGATGTTTTGACATGTTCAGTACCCAGAGCCTCCAGGATGGGTGTCTCTTAAATAAAATTTGCCTTGCCTAGTAACAGGATCCAGGGTCTAAGCCAATTAATCTTATTATCTGGGTTTGTTTCTTGAATGTATTGATACTTCTTACAACCTTTTCCTTCCTGTACCTTCTATTGTTCTGTTCCCCCTTCCCCTATCTTAATCTGACTTCTTACTGTTACCCTTCCTCTTACCCTCTGGTTTATCCCATTATAGACCCAAGTATGTTGATTTCCCAACAAAATGGAATCAAAAATTCCAGCCTGCAGCTGCCTGGGCTCTTTAAAATGTAAAATTCTACATATTTATGTTTCTTAACTCTATATATTATAGTGGCACAGTAGTGCCACTATATGGTTGAATAAGCACTTTAACGTTAAACCTCAAATTTTGCACCTTAATAACTTTGCCACCATATGACAGATTTGCCTGAAATTTTGCATGCATGGTCTGGAATCATAGTTCTCTGAATCTGATAAGTTGCAGTATGGTTGGATGTACAGTTGCGAAGCTGCATAATGCCAAAAAAAGGCAAAAAAATTTACTTTTTGCATGTTTCTTTGCTCGCACCCACAGCCCACACGGTTTGTCTGTTCCATCCAAAATGTTCAGAGAAGATGCAGTCTTGTCACTGATGTGCCTTTCAAAAATTTGGTATAAAATATTAAACTATTCAAAAGTTATCCAAAAAATAAATTTCCCATTATAGTCAATTAGAAAAGCTAGCAAAAATCACAAAACTTTCGCAAATGGCATTTTTACTTTCGCAAATAGCCCTTTTACTTTCGTGATTCAGCCATATTGTTTACAGTTAGTGACACATAAAAATGCCTGGTGTTTAAAATTGGGACCTTCTAGGTAAACACTGATTGTTGTGTTTATCTAGTGGGGTCCTGAGGATGCTAGCCCTATCTTTTTTGGGAGGTTAAATACCCCAGAAATGGCTTTTCCAACTTCGAGAAAAAAGTACTTTTGCAAAATACTTCCCAAATGTGGAAGTTTTTGATTTATTTGGTGAAACTTTTGTGATTTGAGAAAGTAATTTGCGAAAGTATTCTCAAAATAACTACAAATCATTTCCATCCTCCTGCAACAAAACGGCTGGGTCTTTTGGACTGAAATTTGCAGAGTGGCAAGCCCTGGTCCCACTGACATGCCTTTTGGTGGTTTGGTGCCAAAACATTATAGGGGCCAAAAGTTAAAGCATTCCAAAGTTCAGAAATTTTCCCATGGGAAAACATTGCAGCGCCTGTGAAACCTTTTGGGCCCATATCTTGAAAACGGTTCGAGATATGGATTTTTGGTCACAAAAATTCTTAGTAGGGGACTAAGTGCAGAAGCAGATTGGAAAGCCATGAAAACCATGACATTTGAGTTGTTTTTTATCTTGTATGGTTACTGAGATATTTGGGAATTAGTGTTCCAATGGCTCATTTTCATGTCCGAGGCCCACTATTATGCCCACAGAGTTAGCATTCACAACACTTTTGCTGCCCCTATCTTGGACACAGTGTGAGATCTGGATTCAGTTGACTTTTTGTTGCAAGAACTATTCACTCTCATGATTACAACCACACTTGAATGTTTTTTCTAGCTGCTATGGTTCCCAAGATATGGGCAAATTAGTGTTACAAGGGTTCCTTGCCTTACAGGGCTGCTGTATGGCTCCATACTTATGCGTAAGTGGGAACACAGGGCCCATAGGTCCCACACTCCACATACACATACCATTATGCAAAAAACAGACAATATAAAGGGAGCGCAGGGCCCAGAGGGCCTGAGCTCCCACTAGAACATATCACTTACATTAGACATTCTCAAAAAGAAGGGAAATTCATTAAAAAAAAACTGTGTTAATGCATCAGTTAGGGATGTTTCCACAGTGGCAAAAGTGTGGAAATATGATTTTAGGGTTACCAACACCCCACCACCCCACCTCCACGCCCCCATCCTCAAACCCCTAACTTTGCACCCCCCCCACACACACACACACATGCAAGACACATGTAAGATAGTAAGACACTATATTTTCAGATACTGCTCAGGTGTGAAACTAGCACCACTACAAAAACATTACTTTTATTATTATTTCCATTTGTTATTAGGCCTGACTCACTCTAGCAGAAAAAAATATTCAAACATCCACTGACTGTTCCTATTGTTATCCAAACTCTTATTTCCAATACAGCTATCTATTGATAACATACTGTGCGTTTCATAATTTCTTAACAGTTGAAATATAGGCATCTACTTAAATCTTATTGATCTTTGTAACAGAAAAATGCTTACTGTGGGCCATCTCCCATGGTTTCCCAGCATACATGTGTGCCCACAATGCACTCTGATGGCAGCAGAACTCATACAGTTTCTGGACCATGATGATGGATGTGTCTTGTACTGCTTGCATGTGTGTGTGTGTGTAGGGTGTGTGTGTGTGGGGGGGGATGCAGAGTTAGGGATTTGAGGATGGGGTCGTGGAGGTGGGGTGGTGGGGTGGTAGCCCTAACACCACATTTCCACACTTTTGTCGCTGTGGAAACAACCTTAACTGATATATTTATAGAGGTTTTTACTATGAAGATATATATATATATACTGTATATATATATATATATATATATATATATAGATAGATAGATATATGTGTGTGTGTGTGTATATATATATATATATAGAGAGAGAGAGAGAGAGAGTGAGAGAAAGAGATCCATTCTTTCCTGGTATAACTAATTATCGTCTCTGTGTGGTCATAGTATAGCATAAAATATAAGCTTTATGAACTTTTTTTTAATTACTCCTTCTGCAGTAATAGAAATACCTGAAACATTCACATTCTTGTTTTAACTCTTCCCTTCTTATATTCTGTTGCTCAAAATTTGATGCAGGTATTCTTTTGTTTCTTGTGGGAAGTTTGTAATTTTGACTATTCATTTGTAGAAGGTTTTTAAAGGGTCTTGAGATGGATGGGAAAACGTAATTTGTTTCTCCCATAGTATTTGTTTCACTTCTATATAAGCATTCTTTTTTTGCAGCTCCAGGCCAATATCTGGGAAGATGAATACCTGGGAGCCTTAATATAGTAAAGGTTTATTTTTTTTCTTTACTTCCTTTAAACCCAACTCCCTTTATTGTAATTTGTGACATTTCACATATATTATCCTGGGGGCATCTAGCACATGGATTCTGTGATGCTGGGGACCTATAGGCACTTTCTAGCTCAATTTTATTTTCTGGGTAATTATTTCCCACCAGTTTGGTGAACCAGGTCTCATAAAAACCTAGAATGTCTTCCTTTTCCATTGCTTCTGGAAGGCCTAATATTTTCAGGTTGTCTCTCCTGGATCACCATTCCAGATCAACAATTTTGTCTTCAATTTTTCATAGTTCCTCTTTTTGACTCTTATTGCCTTTTTAATAATAGGGACTACATCCTCAATTTCTGAGGTGAGTTTTTCATTTTCAATCACTCTACTATTTAGGCCTTGAATTTTACTTTTGATTCCTTTCATTTCTTCTTGCACATTTGTTATTTTTTTTTCCAGCCTCGAAAAACCTTTTCTGATTTCTTCTAGAATATTTTTGTAAAGTCATCTGTATCTTCTCCAGATTTTTCTGAATTTTGATTTTGTTCTCTATTATCTTTGGGTTTAACCCCTAACTTTTCCAGTGCTTCCTTGTTTATAGATTGTCTTTCACTTGATTTTTGGTTGGTTTTATTTTGGGGGGGGGGGAGACTGCTCTTATTATCATTGAGGGCAGTGCACTTTACTTCAGAGTTATCCATGATATATACTTCTTTTAAAGCATTCTTTGGAGCAGTTTGTTGAGGAAATGTTTCTGTAGAAATAGAAATGTTTTGCACAAAACCTATTTCCTCTTCCATAGCTGCCTTCTGATTGGCCAGTTCTTCTAAGTTAGAAGTTACTGGGTTGAGTGCAGTGTCCCAGTCCCTTATGCTATTGACCCCCTGTCCCCTCTATCCTGTTCTTGTGTTGCTGCTCTTATTTGATATGTGCCCAGGTCCTGAGCCCCTTTATTCAATCCCAATTCAGAATTTAAATCTGTTTGTCTCACAGAGTTGTTTGCACTTCTTTCAATGTGAATAATCACAGTGTTAAGTGCCTTTTCCTGACCTGCTCCTTCTGGGGGACTATCTCCTAATGGGCATGCTGCACCATCTCAGCTTGGCTTTGATTCATTCAAGCCCAGGGTTCCTTCATTCATTTTGTCATTTTTTTTAATTTTCCATTTGTCCCTGAATCTCACTCAGGTTATCATCTGCTTTCCCAGTTCAGTCAGACTTGGATGCAACCGAGTTACCTCTGGTTTTGTTCTGGGTAACAGTTTCATCTGGGTTTTTAAAGATTTCAAGTTTTTTTAAATCTAGGATCCTACCCCCACCTTTCCTTTGTGGCCTGGCTGGGGGAATGAATACACCCATAGCTGTTTGGTTCATGTCTCAGTCTGGTGAATTTGGGACACTACACGTTTTTTGGTAATGTAGCTTTTTCTCCTCAGTTCCTTTCACTGAGTTATTAGCAAAGCATGTTTTAATCTCTCTAATGTTCTTTAGCCTGCCACTCATAGCCACCACTCGAACTGAAGATTAAAAGTTTGCTTATAGTTTGCTGGTTTTCTCAGTTTGCTTCTTCAGAGGAGGGATCAGGCAACATTTCGAATAAGTTTAACCAGGCAAAATTATGTTCCATAGGAGAATGCTGTCCACGTTTGAGGTCTGTGCTGCAGCAGTTCAGCCTCGAAACACAATCTTAGTCACACCCCCACTGAATTAGTGCTTTGCATTTATTAATATTATTGATTACTTTTTGCACTGATAACTTTTTATGTAATTTATAGATCCATTCAGATAATTTATTATGCATTTAAGCTGCACAAATAATTACTTAGTTTTCAATCATGTGGGTGCAGTGTGCATATTGTATAGCACACATACAAACAGCAGAGGCACTTACTTCTTTCTCTCCTCTGTTCGTATGACTTCCACAAAATATGCACACCACCCCCAAGTGATTAAAAATTAAGTATTTAGTTGTGCAGCACCAGGCTGTGCATTGGAGAAAGTGTAATGTGTTCTCTGGGATGGCACAGGATCCAGTTGCCTTGGTGGTGCAGCTGGCTAACATGACCAGCACGGTATTCTGGGTGACCTGGGTTCAAGTCCCATCTGAAGTAATGATAAACATAATCAGCTCTCAATAGAATGTCTGCAAGAAAAGATAAAGGGGCCCATTCGCAAAGGTCTCTAGAAGGACACAAGGTGCCTGTGTCAAAGAAATAAGATGCAAGTGGCACCTTGCACCAAAAAATGCACTCTATGCAGTTCTCAAAATCAGCCTGTGACAAACGCATGCTGCTTGAGTCAGTGGAGGCTTGTGCCCAAAAATGGGATGCTGCATGGCACTACTGAGTTTGCAGCAGATGCAGGCTGCCACATTCCCTAAAATGGAATTCTCAAACCACCTCCGGAGGACAACCATTGAAGTACATTTACACTAACCAGGAGCTGGTGTAACTGTACTTTGGCATACTCTGGGGGTTGCGCCAATGTGCTGCCAGCCAATTTCCCAATGTACATACACCCTTCCTGCACCCTGATTACAAATAAAGTAACTATACTGCCCTGGTGGGCTTGTGCCCCTCATCCCCAATCCCCACAGTTAATAAGGAAAAGCCCTGGTGGACTAGCAGACCCTCCCAAGTCCCATTCCTTGATCAGAATATGTAATTAGCCTCAGTGGGCTAGTGGATACCCCCAAGCCATGATCCCCCCATTTTGCTAGATGAAGTATTCAGTGGAGGTCCAGTGGATCCCCCCCCAACCCCCCTTATACACATCCACAGCATACCTGGTGGTCTAGTGGATCACCAGCCCCTCCCAGCAGTGCTCTGCCACCCCACTTCCACCCCAACCTGTAACCCAGCCAGTGATTGGCGTATCCCCTTGCTCACCACAGTGGCCACTGAGCTCTGTATGAGTGCATACTGTATACAGTATGTGCTCAGTAATGTGTGCTCGAGGACAGCCCAGGCTCCAGTCGCCTTGGTGGTGCAGCTGGTTAGCATGACCAGAATGGTATTCTGGGTGCCCTATGTTCAAGTTCTAGCTGAGGCACTTACTTATTTCTCTCCTCTGTTTATATGTGTTCTTTAAAATATGCACTCCACACCCACATGATTGAAAACTGAGTAATTACAGATGTGACAGCCAGGAAGAAATGCAGAAATGCTGCAGAATATCATAGAATGAGTTTGCTGCAGGGACCATTGTAAGTCAATGGCAATTAAGTCCTTCTGTCATGCAGGATTTTGTGACATGTCATTTATGCAAGTTACTGCACTTCATCATGGCTGACTCCACTGTATTTGTGCAGCACCAGGTTGTGCATTGGAGAAAGAGCAATGTGTGCTCTTGGATGGCCCAGGTTTCAATTGCCTTGATGGCACAGCTGGTTAGCATGACTTGAATGGTATTCTGGGCAGCCCGGGTTCAAGTCCCAGCTGAGGCATTTACTTTTTTTTCTCCTCTGTTTGTATGTGTTCCATACAATATACACACCGCACCCCTGTCATTGAAAAATAAGTAATTATTTGTGCAGCATCAGGTTGTGCATTGGAAAAAGAGTAATGTGTGCTCCAGGATGGCCCAGGTTCCAGTTGCTTTGGTGGCACAGCTGCTTCATGTGACCAGAATGGTATTCCAGGCAGTCTGGGTTCAAGTCCCAGCTGAAGCTATTACTTCTTTCTCTCCTCTGTTTGTAAGTGCTGTAGTTACTAATGAATGTGCTGCTTCTGTGGCATTGTTTCCACAGTTAATGCCTAACTAAGATGTATTTGCAAAGTAAGTACGCAGAAACTGACACTTAAAATAAAGTGCAAAAAAAAGGTGTAACAGTGCTGTAGTTACTAAGGAATGTGCTGCTTCTGTGTCATTGTTTCCACAGTTAATGCCTGACTAGCATGTATTTGCAAAATAAGTATGCAGAAACTGACAGTTAAAATAAATAACTACTATACACTTACATTGATCAAATGTCAGTGCTATAGTTCTGATTTATGTTCTCCTTCAGAAATCATTCCCTCATGAACTTGATGCTTAATAAGCATGCAACCCAATATTGTTAATTCCTATACAACTACACTGTTTACTTATACAATAAAAATCAGTCATTTACATAATTAGTTACTGGCTTGTAGCAGTGCTGTAGTTACTAAGAAATGTGCTGATTCTCTGGCTTTGACCCACACCTCTTCTGCACACACACATCCCCTGTCCTACTGCTGCACAGGTGGGTGGCTTGGGTTGGGGCATGGCTACATGCCATGATTTATCCCCGATATGCTGTGTGGAGTGATGGTGGGTGGTGGCAGATGCACAGGAAAGGACCCTTCCTTAGCCATTACATGCCCTTCCCAGCAGCTGAATGGGGTAGCAGCCATGGCACCATCATTCACGCCAAGCTACCCTAGTCCTCTGACTATACCATGAGGTCTGTGGGAATGGCAGTGAATACAGGCAGACCAGTAGGTCCCTCTACTGGAAAACGGCAGTGCTGGGAAGACCAGCCCTATTCCACAATTCCCAACTCCACACAGAGTGCAGGATCCAGTCTGCTGGCAGGCAGGCCATTTGATTGGATGGCTGCTGTTGATCAACAGGCCTGGGTGTGCACATTTGACACATTCCCAGCCACCTATGTGAATAGGGTTCAATATTAGATTGCAAATTTAGTAAGCAGTACATTCATGAGGGACTGATTTCTGAATGAGAACTTACTTCACAGCTACAGTACTGACATTTTGTAAATGTAAGTGCGTGCACTTGCAAATATATGTTACCTAAGCATTGACTGTAAAAACAATACCTTTATTTCTTAGCCACAATATTGTTACAATGCCAATTAGTAATTATGAAAATTAAATATTTTTATATATAGTTATATATCAATTCTCAGTATTAGACTGCATGTTTATTAACCTGTAAGTTCATGAAAAATTGGAATACAGACATGGAACATCGTGTAAAGAGTTGCCAGTCAGTGCATTTAAGTGTAGCTGATTGAAGTTACATTATAATCATATTTTAGTTACCATTCTGATTACACCATTAAGTTTTTCTGTGTGATTGCCTTTTAAATAAATTTCAGATAGAGGTAGATTGTTGAAACAGTGCACAAGACATGCATTCATATGTAGTTACACTTGTAGGAACACATTTAATATTGCCAGAAGAGATACAGTGATAGTTACTCACTAGATTTTCTGTTACACTTTGCATTAGTTATTAAATGTGTAGTTACACTTGTCAGAATGAATTGATTTGTGCCAATAGGGAGACTGTAGTAGTTGCACTTGTAACTATTTCTTTATGCAAGTTGTGTAACTACAGAACACGCAAATGTGAAACTTGTTAATAACAGCATCATAGTTCATTGTAACTACACAACAGTTACAGTGCAGTTACAGTGTAGTTACACAGTAGTTACAGTGTAGTTAAGGACTCTTAAAATAATGTGTTCCCAATAATGATTTTCAGGTGTACCCATTCACAGGGGAGCACCTTTATAATATGAGCTATCTGGTGGTGGTGTCAGTCTTGAAGAAGTGTGGGAGGCATGAAAACATTTGACTGCATGTGAGGGAGTGTCACTAGCTCACTGCTGTTTTACTAAATATTAAAGTTTTTCATCAAGCAACACAACTGTAGTATCTGTCTCTTCTGTGTGAGACTGAGTATCAGAGCTTCTTCCTGTGAGTATGTCTTGATTACTTTTTTCTGACTCCAGTTTATTGTCCTTTTACCTCCTATGATACAGACTATATTAAGGTTCTAAGGTTCTTTTGACTGTGGCATTAAAGGACGACGTCCTTAAGTAACTAGAAAAAAGTTAGAAAATTAAAAACAATGGCACTGTTTCTTTGTAGGTCAGAAGAGTGGTTGATGGTAGAAAAGAGAACTAAGAAGCAATGGAGCTAGCAAAAGTTTCTGAGTGGTCCTGAGGCTGATGCTTCTGTACTGTGTCTAAAGTTGTGGCCCAATGGAGGAGATGTCCTTGATGAAGATACATAGTTTCTGTGGTCATACTAATGTGCACACAACTTGGTCCTCACAGCCTCAAGACTCCAATACCCGGTTCCTGTCCCACCATACTATCTTCTTCTCCTCTACTGCTGCTTGCAGAACGTGTACTTGGTGAAAGTATCAAAGTGGAAGCTTAATAGATATCTTTCTTGTCCCTTGCATTCCTTTCTCCTCAAGTTATGTTCCTTGTATTTTCTACACATATCAACGACATATGAACAACAGATGATGACATGACACAGCTATCACCAAACACTAACTATGATGACTCAAAATAGCCATAGAAATGACAACTTTAACATGCCCAGATGACACACACACACTCATGATGCATGACTCATTAGGTGAGAGGGAATAGAGGGGAATGACTTGAAAACAGAACCAGCTGGCCGAACTCCATTGACAGACACTTACATCAGCCACTAAGAGATCCTGAGGAAACTATGTCTCACATGGAAGTCTTCTTCAGTTTTTACTCATTGGTTACTGGCAGGCTCACACATAGGGCAATAAATCAATCAATAAAAAAATTAAAAGATGGATTTATGTACCCTGCAGCTCCATTGGTTTTAGGCCTTTTGGCCTAAAATGTCTGAGTTTTCTGTTATCTGTTGACTGCCCAGAGGTCTGTTTGGTGTTGTTTTGGTTGTGGAGGAGGAATTACTCAAAAACAGAAAAATAAGAATAAAAGGATGGGTTTCCCAAGTCCATGGTTGGGTTTTTGCATAAAGCTGCAGGTGTGACTGTGAGTCACTTGGGGAAGGAGAGGTTCAACCCTACTGTGCAACAAATTCTCAGCATAGTCCAAAGTACAGAAAAGAAGTGTACTGCAATTAAATCTCAGTTAGCATCTCTCAAACAGAAGTTTCAGGGGGTCAGTGGTTTGATTGAACAAAACTACTTAGAACTTCAAAAAGTGTCAGAGTTTTTTACTCAGTTGAAGGTGATAACAGCTGGGACAGTAGGGTGATTGCCAACTGCATTGACAGCTGGAGAACCAGGTAAGCAATAATACCCAACAGGGTGGGCAGTATTGTGCTATACCAGACTGCCCAGGGGCATAATGAGGCCCGACACCACAGGCAGAGGGCCTTATAGCCCCTGGAAGGTCTGGTATAGCACAATACCGCCCACCCTGGAGGGTATTATTGTGGTTAGAAAATGGGCACTGTAAAACTAACCATGTATTAAAAAAAATGATTAAAAATTACTTTAAAATAACTTTTGGAATAAAATAGTTCCTCCGCCTGATTGCATTGGGATGAATGGCAGAACTATGGTGAGAATGTAAATTATGCCATTAGTTTAGCAGGTAGACTCCCGTGTTCACTTGATGATTCTTATTAATGGTATGGTCTGTACCTTTGAATGTTTAAGCTCATGTTTTCTGATCGGGACAGTTTAGGCAATGCTGTAATGTTGAGGGGGTCACAATCGAGAAATTCTTTCTGTGAATGCAGTTTGAAAGGAATGTTCACTGTGGTTTAGGTACGAGGGGTAATGGTGATTTTAGTTAACAGCACTGTGGTTGGGAGAAAAGCTCGGTTTCTGTCTCTCTCTCTCTCTCTCTGACTGGGGAAAGCACTTGCTTGACTGACTCACATAGCCCCGTGGTCAGATGACAATTTCAAGGCCACCGACCAAGCCACCCAGTCCGGATTCAACTCCCTACAAGTGGCACCCCTGTGACTGGGAAAAGGCCGCCCACTGCTCACATAGCCCAGCGGTCAGGTGGGCCATTTCAAGGCCGTTGACCAAGCCACCCAGCCCAGATTCAACTCCCTACAAGGTACAGCACCATTGAGGAGCCAGCCTCCAAAATAATACCTGCCCTTCTATATCCTGCCCCTCAAGATACTTGCAGTTGCACTCTACCTTACCCAACACCCCCTATCTTCACGCCAATGTCCTCAAACCTGATGCTCCCATTGCCATTCACAGCTTCTGCACTCCCCTTACTATACACGCAGAACCATTTCTCATTAAAGCCCTCCAGCAACGTCATGCTTACATCTCCAGATCCTAACAAACATCGCTTAAGGAAGAAAGAGCTTAGGCGTTTCACTTACACACTTACAAAATTACTCCTCCTGCTCCTACTTTGCTCAGGCAATGTCGAAGTAAATCCAGGCCCTTGCTCACTGTTTAGTTCACCAGCAGAGTACGCGTCAGCCTCAGGACTTAAAATAATGTAAGTCAACATATTAAGCCTTACAAAAAAAATCGACCAATTGCAAGTTGGTCCCTTCACATAAAGCCTGATCTCATTGTCATTATGGAATCCTGGTTAAAAAAATCAAATCTGCACCAACAAGTCTCTCTCCTGTGTTACAACCTGTATAGAGCAGATAGGGTATCTAGAGGAGGGGGACTAGTTATATATGCAAAAACGAAATTCTTAGTTAGTGAAACCTTTTGCAGCACTAAGCACAAGAAATATAAAATAATCTCCCTAAAACTACACCTACCATCTAAGGAATGTATTACGAACATAGGTGGTTATAGGCCCCCTAATGGTGGCACAAACATCTTGGAGACTTTGAAATCCTTAACTGCCTCCGCAAATACCGAAGTTTTAATCGTTGGGGACTTTAACCTTAACTGGCTCACACACAAATCCCAAGCCCTCAAATCACTCTGTGATGAATTGTGACTTACCCAAGTAGTGACCGAGCCAACTAGGACTAATAAGGTTAGCACTGCGAATAGCTCCATTCTTGACCTTATTCTTACTACCCACCCTAACAAATTCCTCTGTACAGCAGTATTTCACAATGACATGAGCGACCATGCAATAGTAGTATGTACTAGGTCTCAAGCTAAAGCACATAATCAGACCAACTTCATAACCAAACTGTCATTCAGAAAATTTCTACCAGAAAATTTCTTAAGCGACCTTAGTAAGATCAGGTGGCAGAGCCTATACCTCCCCACAACTCCAGATGAGGCGGTCACAGTCCTAAATGAGAAACTCAACTGTATAGTAAATAAACATACACCACTCATTAAAGTCAGGACGCAGAAGTTCTCTCACCCCTGGTTCTCCCCAGAGCTCAAGTCTGCCCTCTCCAAGCGTGACAAGCTATGGGCAAAGGCGAGGCATACCAAGAGCCCAGTAGACTGGCAGGCCTTTCGAACCTCGAGGAATGGCTGCGTCAAGTTTATCCATTCTGTCAAAGCCAACTTCTATGTGTCCATGCTAGAACAGGCCAAGGCTGATGCACAGAAAATTTGGAAGACCATGAAGTCAATTGAAGGGAAACCGGTGGCCTCTCCCTTACCTTCTAAAATCATTAAAAACAATGTGACCATTGAAGATAGTGGCCAAATCTTAGAAGAATTTAACTCTCACTTTGCCACTGCTGGGCTGGCATTTGATTCTTCCTCCTATGCGGCACGAGTGAATAGACAGGCTAATTCAGACCCAGACATATCAGCAAGCTGCCCTTTTCGGCTCCACCCTATCAGCTTTAAAGAAGTGGAAGATGCCCTTATCAAGCTAGACACCAAAAAAAGTGCAGGAAATGATGGTATCGAACCATTCTTCTTAAAACTCGGATCCCCCCCACCTCACTACCCCCATCCTCCACATTTTCAACCTTTCTATTTCTTCCTTTGTCGTCCCATCATGCTGGAAACTTGCCCACATCCTTCTGCTTTTTAAATCAGGTGACCTTGTCACCTAAATAATTACAGACCCATTTTGATCCTCCCAGTCCTCAAAAAAACTGATCTATGCACAATTAAACAACATATGGAAACCTTCTCGCTCCTGAGCCCAGTTCAATCTGGTTTTCATTCCAGCCATAGTACTGTTACTGCCCTCGCCAAAGTGACCAATGACTGGATCACTGCAATGGATTCTAAGAAGATCACGGGGGCTGTCTTCTTGGACCTAAGCAAGGCATTCGACACAGTAGACCACTCCATAATCAAATACAGCCTTGCCAGTATAGATGCTACTCCAATGACCATACAGTGGTTTAGCAGTTATCTTTCAGGGAGGACGCAAACAATTAAAGCTGATGGTACATTCTCCTCCCCCTACCAATCACTAGAGGAGTCCCACAAGGACCTATATTAGGTCCTATCCTTTTCTCTATATACATTAATGAACTCGACCACCATAAAACTGAATTGAAACTCCACCTTTGCCAATGACACAGTTCTCTATAATTCTGAAGCATCTCTATCCAAGGTCAGGGAGATCCTTCAAGCGGACTTTACCCAACTCGAAATTATCCTCTTTAATGCCAGACTTCTCCTTAATGCTAAAAAAAACAAAGCCATGATCTTCTCTCCCAAAACGGTGCCCTCACTCACTCCCACCCTGCCAAATGAATTTCTACTTACATCTCTGGGCGAACCTCTCAAAGTCACCCCGAAGTTCAAATACCTCAGGTTCTGGACTGACAATGAGCTCACCTTCTTGGAACATATAGATGACTTTGCCAGAAGGTTAAAAATATGTCTTGGCTTTCTGTTCTGAAACAGGACACTCTTCCCTCTAGACATTAGAACCAGGCTAGTACAAGCCATGTTCCTCCCACTCCTTGACTATGGGGACATAATTTATACATCGTCTGCGACTTCAAATCTAAGGAAATTGTACATCCTTTACCACTGGGCCTTGTGTTTCATTATGAATTCCCCGATTCAGACGCATCACTATAACTTATATTGAACCGTAGGCTGGACATCACTCGCTACCAGATGTATGCTCCACGCCGGTACCTGGACCATAAAACTCCTTCTCCACAAACTGCCTAGTTACCTAACCTCCTTATTCAGACTGCCCACAGTGTCTATTTGCTTAGGAACTTAGACTTCTTAGCATTAAAGGTCCCAAATACCTGCACAAATCTGGGCAAACGTGCTTTCTCAGTCACCCTCCCCACCATCTGGAACAAGTTACAAACATTCCTGAAGCTTCCCACGCTAGTCTCGTCCAGCCTTTTCAAATTGCTTTCTAATGCAAAAATAAAAGACGTGTGTAGCTGCTGCTAAGATCTGAGTTGTCTTGGCTCATCTAGTGATTACAATGGCCTTAAATATAAGGACTAGCACACTTGTTAGGCGATTGGATGCACTGTTTTCTGTTGAGAACTTTATGCATGCACTAAGCAATTACTGTTTGTATGTAGTTTCTGCCTTGCCTGTATATATGTATCAGGACCTCCTTGTGAATGAGCTTGCTCAATGACATTTTTTTTCCTGCAGTAAACTTGAACTTGAACTGTCTCTTGCTGACCACATAACAAAAAGTTGAGTGTTTCTTCCTGATAAAGAAGAAGGAGGGTGAGACACTTATCTCTGCAGTGCTGCAAATTAGAAGCTGTTTAATTTTCGGGAGCTGACAGGTGTCCTGCTGGAGGAGCGAGTGTGTGGACGGCTCTCACTCTCAGAGCATCGTACTATTGGTAATCGGGGCCATGGAACAAGATGTTACTTCAAATAACAATAAATAATTGAAATAAAAAAAAAGCAACAGGCGGTTGCCACTGAACTAAGGAGCATGGGAGGGGGGCAGTAGCTCTCGTTAAGTGAGAGAAAAAAAATGGCAGATATTTGAAATTCAGTCAGCTGCTCTCAGCCAATGAGAAAGCAAACTGGGAACAATGCTATGTGAGTGGATGAATGGATTGGCACTTATTATCTACAGGACTCTACTGTCTGATAGATCAGGGATCAGACTAGGGAACTGGCCACTCAGAAGACAGAATATTCTATGCCCATTTTCTAACTGAGGACAATCAGTGCTCATGTCTTGGGTTTGCCTGAGACTGTCAGTAAGGGTGAGTTAGTGGTCATGCTGCAGGCTTTTTGGCAAAAGGACTGTTGCTGTTGGTAAATTCAGTGATGGTGAGAAGGGCATTTAAACTGCTGCTGCTGAGAAGGCACGATTGTGGTGATACAACTTCTACACTAATAGTGCAATTATGAAGCATAGAAGAGTGTCTACTTTTGGGCAGCAACATGGGATCATTGAAAGGCAGTATACTAAGGCAAGAGAAACTCATGTTTTTCTTTAATGTGTCTGAATGCAATCAGCAGCTTTGGCAGGAACTATTGTTGTGCAAGAGCTCTTTCTTACAATTGGGGTTATCGGCACATCTTTTCTACCTGGCACAGCTGTGTCTGTCCTACATGGCAAAACCATTTGTTTACACTGATGCTGAGCCAGCTTCTCATTTGATAGACACCATGAGACAAAAGCAGACCAAAGCGCATAAAGATTCAGTTAAGTAATGTTTTGTTTTTGCATTTAGTCATGGAGATTGTTTATGAGGCATTGTTCTTTATGGACATTACTTTAGTAATGGCCATTGCATTCACAAGAATATTTTTGGAAACTGCCTATAGACTGTTACACCTACTGGTTAATTGTATCTTTAGTGGGGGAGAATTTGGGTCTTTATATATAAATTTAAGTTTATTTCTGGTGTATTGCCCCACCCTCTTTAACTGGTCTGCTCTGCTTTGATCCCTTATGTATAACCTGATAGGTATGTTTTCAGAAGGGATTGGGGTTAAATCTTTATTGGGAAGATTTATGGTGTTATTATTTTTATCTCTTGCTGCCCTAACTTGGATGGCAAATGGGCACTGGGGCAGATGCAGTAATACCTAGCTGTGGGTTGGAGTTTTGTAAATGAGGGTCCAGTGCTATTATTTCTTTTAGGGGTCTTTCACTCCACCACCCAAGTTCATTTTATTTACAGTGCCTCACTTATATTATGTTTGGTAATGCAAGGTTAATGTGAGAGACCCATTTCCTGGATGAGTTAGCACTGTAGCCTTTTCTCTTGATACAGCATCATTATTTCTCTTCATGTTTTCTATTAAGTTGTACTATGTGAGAGCAAGAGCTTTTCTCTTCTGTAACAAGTATTGTTTTAATACAGCATATGGAGAACTTATTGTGTTTGTACTGGCTATAAAACTGAATAAAAAGAAAGTTTAAAAAAAACCCTATTGCCCCTTTCCCCATTTGCTAAAGTCACTCATTGCCCTGCTGCAGGGGCTGCTGCAGGCACACAGGACTCCGCTCCTTCTGCAGAACATGATTCTAATAGCCAAGCTGCCTGAAACTGTAGCTAATAAAGGGCTTTTGCCTGTGGTTTGGTTGGGCAGTGGGCAATGCTTCAACATGTCCCCCGTCAAGTAATATTTAACTGCGTGTATCCAAAGCATCCTTCAGATACCTACATTTTGTTGCTAGCAGTTGAGAGGTGGCTGGTCCTTCTCCAGTCCCTGCAACCCTACCTTTATTGGTGTTGGCTGCTGCTTAGTGTCCCATGATCTTTCTCCCCTCTACTGCTTGTCAGTCCTCCAATCTCTGTGTGCTGTTTGCTGATGCTCTTCGGGTTCTAGGCCATCCTCCATTTCCTTTATGCTTCCTTTCTTGGTGCTTGTGACTTTTGCTGTTTCTCCTCCTCTGGCCTTTCTGCCTGTGCTTTTGAGTTTGCTTTTGTGTTGCCTTGCTCCCTGCTGTTCATATTTTCTTTGGCTTCCCTGCACCACTGCCTTGTACTTTCCCATCTTTGCCTTTTCTCCACTTCTGTTTTGACAGGCTTTGCTATTACCCCATGCGAACTAACACATTTGTTTGTGACTCTAACCTGCAGTATGCTGTCCCCCATCTACTTCCCTGTGTGACTCAGTGGTCATTGCCTGCTTTCATGACTGTGATAGGTTTCTAACAGTACCTGTCTCATGCTGTCCCCCCTTCCCCACCTTCTGCTTCACTTAAAACTTACAGGCCTTATATGTATATTGGCAAGCCATGCTGACAGGCTATACTCCTCCTTTTTGTGTCTTTGTCCTTTCTGCCTGGACTGGGCCCTCAGCCTGCTGCTTTGCCCAAACCACTGTATCCATCAGTCTGTACAGGCAGTCATTCAGGCCTTCTCCTTGTGGCTCAGCACTCATACTATGCAACCAGTTCAGAGCTACACCCTCCTTTTCATACAACCTTCATTACTTGGGCTTTACGATCCTCATAATACTACCTACCCAGGTTTTGCCTTCCCTTACATCCTTCCCTACCTCAGAAGTTTACTCTTCCTTTGATTTCTTGGCATTCACCTCAGCTCTTGCAATTTTATGATTCATTCTCCCCAGGCTGCCTGTCAGCAAATCAGGAGGATGTCATCATTCATTCATGTATTGCAGGACACTGAAGAGAGCACAGGTGCTCCGTCAGGATATGTTTCTTGCATCCTGCAAGCCCTTTCCGCTGTTCAACACTATCTTTCCCAACTAACTCTCCTCCTAACTGAAACCCTGAGACCCTCTAATGGCACACAGTTAATATAAGGAACTGCTTAATGCACAAAAGCCCAATCCATGAGAAGGGATTAACATTGTAAAATCTTGTCATTTGGTTGCCCACCACTTGCCCTACATTGCCTGTAAATATCAAGTACCCCCTTCCCAACACTACTGTATATTTTCCAACCCACCCTGAAGGATTTCAGCAGGAGTTAGTGGAGTGTCTAGGAAGATGGGCAACTCAACTAACAGATAATGGTGACTTTTTTCTTACCATTTTCTAAGTAAAGGGTTTTGAACAGTACCAAGCACAAACACAAACACTCTAAAATTCTGTGCTTCTTTGTTTCTGGGGCAAGACAGGTTACTAACTAAAGACTGGAGACAAATGAGAGAGCGGGGGATGGCCTACAAGCAGGTATACATTCAGGAAAGCTACAAGTGACCACAAAGCATGTGTGACCCTGAAGCAAAAGAGTCACAAAGCAAGAATGTGGCATCTTTCTAGGGAGCACTGCAGAGTGTCTGCCAGAATCCTGCAGGTCCACAGGGGATTCTCAGAGAATATTAGAGTATGCTAATAGGTGAGAAGCAGAGAAAACAGATTCAAGGGAGGAGGGTAGGAATGGATAAGTAGTAGAAAGGTGGGAGGGAGATTCTATCTGTGGGAGGCATGCAGGGTCAAGTAGGAGGTGAGGCACTACAGCCTATCTGGGGTAGACCTACAATGGCAAAAAGCAAGAGAGGTGCTACATCCTGTCTGGGGTAGGCCTACATGGGCAGGAAGAAAAAGAGGTGCTACATCCTATCTTGGGTATGCCTAAAAGGCGGAGAAACCAGAGACACTAGTAACCATCTGGGGTAGGCCTAAAAGGGCAGGGAAATCGAGAGCCACTACTCCCTATCTAGGGTTAGTATATGAGCAAAGAGAGAATAATCAGGCAGGAAGCAAGAAAGGAGAGAGTGGTGAGCTGCAGGGGGTGAATAGCCACATTTTTTCTAGGTACACTCTGGGAAGCTGGGAGATGTGTGGTGTGCAAAGACTGAGGTGTATGATGGTCAAGTGCAGATACTCAGATCAGAAGTAATCAGATTACTGGAATGACTGTGGATGGGGATGGGTGGGTCTGCAGTGGAGTACCAGGGACAGGGTGTAGGAACACTAAATAGGCTGACAGGAGGTGAGCAGGTAGGCATAAATTGGCAAGCAATGGGACAGAGGGATCCTGGGTTTGGAGGTGAGTATAGACAGACAGAGGAGCAGAGGGTTCCAGGGTTGTGGTCACTTCTGCCATAGAGGATGAGAAGGACAAAGTATGTAGGCTGGACTACAATTGGTATTGGGAGGAGGGCAGAAACAGGGGAGCAAAGGGACACAGACACATCATGTGGGTGCATGTACAAAATAAGTACCTGATACTCATCTATTCAGAGGAAGACAGTTTCAAGATTAGGATAGATGGAGAGGAATACTAAATGGTCAGCAGATCTAGAATGCAGATAGGCCTAAAAATGACCAGAGGAAAGGGGGCAGGCAGTAGCTAAAGGGGTGTAACAAGTGGCAAAACTAGCAGGGAGAAGAGTACAACACAAGGCAGGGGGAATCCAGCGGAGGAGGTCCAATACAGGGAAGGAGAACTAGGATGGGAAAGGCCTAAGCAAGGGATGGAATGGAGAGAAGACAGCAGTTCAGAAAGAAGAAATAGGAGCGGGGGGGCTGAGGAAGGATATCAGAATGGGGGCAACTGGAAGAAGGCAACAACAAATGAAGGAATACAGCAGAGTTCTGGTCATTGGGGACTCCACTGTAAAGGTTGTTAGATGGCCGGAAGGAAGAGTGGGATTGCATTGAAGGAGCATAATGTGCCTCCCCATTATGACAAGTGAGCAGATCATACCAATGGTACACTCATTAGTGAGGTGGGGAACATATGTAGTCCTCCACCTGGGTCAAATGACTGGTGTGAGGTAGGGGTGGTACAGAATAGGATCAGGAAACTTTGAAAGTAAATTAGAACATACAAACATATGAAAATAGCCAGCAGAAGAAGTCTTTATGGTCTATCTAGTCTGCTCAATTTGTGAAGACTCTTCTCCAGCAAGTATTGTGGGACCTACCCCCCTTTCCATAAACACTGACCCCCCACTTCACCTTTTGCTGATCCTCTTCTGCCTCTATGCTGACCCTCTCCTTCACCCTCTCCCACCCCTCTTGAACCCATCCACCATCTTCGGAGAGCTGATCTCCACTAGGAGTTCATTCCACCCCATCATCACACATATGTGAAGAAGTGTCTTCTGACATCCTTCTTGAACCTTCCCTCTGCCAGTTTATAGCAGTGCCCTTCTGATCTTGTTCACAATAAGACAAAGAGATCTTCTGTATTCATGTTGTTGATACCTTTTAGGTACTTGAAGGTTTCAATCATCTCCCAGTTCCCGTCCTCGAGTGAGTACATGTTGAGGTACAGTAATTCTGCCTGTCCTTGTATGCCTTGCCCTGCTGTTTCTGGACTATATACCTCCTCCAGACTTTCTCGAGGATGTTCATATCCTTTTTTCAGGTATGATCTCCAGTTCCAAATGCTGGACTCCAGGAGTGGTGGCACCAAAGATCTGTAAAGCAGCAATATATCCTCCTCCCATCTGTTTTTGATCCACCTTGTAATATGTACAACAGTTCTGTTTGCTTTGGCTACTGCCTTTCTGCAATGCATTGTTTGATTAAGATCACTAGTGATGGCTACCCCCAAATCATTTTCATCTTCCAGTTACATGACAAAGACCACCCCCAGGATGTAGCCTATCCTGGAGTTCTTACCTCCCATGTGCATGACTTTTCACTTCTTCACAGTGAACACAAACTGCCATATGCTACACTACCTTTCCAGCCTTGGCAGATCTTCCTTAAGGCCCTATACCCACTCATCCATATCTACCCTCCCACAGAGCTTGGTGTCATCCACAAAGAGGCAGATTTTACCTTTTATGCCATGTCCAATGTCACTTATGAACACATTGAATAACACCAGGCTGAGCACTGAACCCTGTGTTACCCCACTAATTACGGGGATGTCAAGGTCAGTGGCATTTTCAGAGGTTCTGCCAGTCCCTAAGGCCAGCTCAGCTAGAAAGATCAGGATCTCTGTGTTTGACCAGTGGCTAAGGGACTGGTGCAAGGAGGATGACTTTTGCTGTGTGGGAGACTAGGAGGGGAAATTCCTGTACTCATCAGACAGGCTGCACCTCAGCAGGGGGGAACCATGGTGCTCAGTGACAGAATTGAGGCATACATTGTGGGCAGCTTAAATTTAAACTTAGTGTGGGGACTACCTGGGGGCACAGAATCTAAGGTTCTTAACAGGAGGAGGAAGGAATGCTTTCCCCCAAGCAGAGGGTGCAGTAAACAAAAGGAAGATGGGAACTGGAAAAGATAGGTATTGGGAACTCCATGGTGGGATGCTGTGGAGGGAAATAAGACAGGGAAGGAGAGAAACTGGAGAAGCAGCTAGAAGAAGGAAGGGGAACTGGGAAGAAAGAGTGGTGGATGGAAACATGGGATGTGGAGAGTGATATCCATAAATGATAGAAATCTGGGGAACACGATGGAAAACCTCCAGCCCATGATCTGCTCCTCCATAGGTTACTTGGGCTGAGTTTTGATATATCTACTATAATATGATTCATTAACTATCTGAGTAACAGACAAAAATCTGTGATGATTGGTAATGCTATTTCCAAATCCAGTATTTTAAAGCCTAGTGTTCCTCAAGACTCAGTCTTGGCCCATTTGTTGTTTTTAATCTTTATCATCGGGTTGCCCAAGATTTGTGAGTTGGCAAACAATTTACTTTATGTAGACAATGCCATGCTTTTTACATACAATAAGGACCTTTCCAAGATTAATTTGACTCTTAATCACAATTTTCACCTGTTACAGAACTGGCTTTTAAATGAAAGAATGATTCTGCCTGTATGAAAGACTCAAGCAATGTTGTTTGTATTAGCACAGAAAGTTAGAAATTCAGGCTCAAACCTTTGAATTTTGACTATTGATGGTAACCAAGTCAATTCTATTGACACCTTTGACACCTTCAGATCTTTCGGCATTTACTTGGACCACTACCTTACATTTAACACCTACACAAAGTGTATCATGGCTGCCGTACATCAACAATCGGGTCCTTGTACAGAGTACAAACATTTTTAATGGCTGATTGAAAAGTAGAAATAGCTCAGGCCAATTAGCTCCCTTTGCTGGATTATGGTTCTGTCATAACAGACCCAGCATCTAAATCTGTATTTGACAAGAAAAAGGTTTTGTATTTTAAAATAGCATAATTTGCAAATTCATCTAAACCTAAGAGACACCATCCTTCTGTGTTTGACAATTTAAGCTGGCTAAAGCCTGATCTTAAAGCCTGGCGAAATCTACTTAATTTTTCTTTTCAGGATTATGCACAATAAAACAACTCAGTGTCTTCTGGAGCAAATCAATTTTGTTGGCTTAACTCATTCTCATTTAGCCATAAATAACCACCAAAAGGTTATATTTATGTGAATGAAAATGGGACAGAATCCTTTTGGTTATCACATTGCAGGGCTTTGGAATGCTGTCCCCACTTCAGTTAGAGCTGCATCTACCCCTAAATTATTCTACACTAACTTCAAAGATTTTTTGCAACTAGCACATGTTTGTACATGTCATGTTTAATCATGTTTGTGGGATTTTCTGTTTGTTTTGTTCTGTATTTGTAATTGAATTCTTAATTGTAATACTGTTTCTTTAATTGTGATATTTTTGTACTGTGCTCTTGTAGTACCCAGGTCATGCCTGAAAAAATGGCAGTGCACTTACCCTGTTAATAAAGTAAAATAAATAAATAAATAAATGATGACAGAGGGCCAAGCAGATCTGATGGCAGCCACCAACACTTGGAGAGCCCCAAACCATGGCTGGGACCTGTCTGCTCCTGGATACGCCCTCTATAGGAGGTGGTGGAGAGGTAGCTCTCCATGTAAGGAAAGGAATAATGGTCATAAGGGAAGAGATGGGGGTGAGAGTACAGAGACTATGGGTGCAGCTGTACTCAAGAGTGGGGAAGAAAGTAAGGTTGGGGTAGTGTGCTGACTGCCAATTAAAGATGAAACCACAGATCAAGAGCTGATGGATGAGATAAGAAAGGCTGGAAGGCAGGGAAAATGATAATAGTGGGGGACTTAAGCATGCCCGGTGTGGACTGAAGCATCCCACAGGCCATCAGCAATAGGAGCCAAGCGATCATAGATGCAATCCATAATGGGTTTCTGACTCAGGGGGTGATGGAGTTGACATGAGATCGGGCCATCCTGGACCTAGTGCTGATGAATAGTGATCACATCAGAAGAATCAGAGTTGTTGTGCCCCAGAAACATCAGAGTAGCTGAGCCCCTGATTGGGAGTGATCACCAGTCCGTGGTTTCCAATGGATATGGGACATGAAGTATTGAATGTGAAAACATGTGTTCTTGACTTTAAGACAGTGTACTTCGCATGTATGGGGGCAATATTAAGGAAAAACTGAGTGAGGTTAGAGCAACCATGTGTATAGAAGAAAGGGGATTCATGATACAGGAAGAAGTCCAGACAGTCACTGTAATCAGCCTTAAACAGAAGGGGGAAAAATAAGAAGCAAAGCCACTGCACATTATGGACGAGGTGGGCAGAGCAATGAAAGATAAAAGGGCTTCA
The DNA here is from genome assembly GCA_016271365.2 of Neoceratodus forsteri. Lineage (NCBI taxonomy): Eukaryota > Metazoa > Chordata > Ceratodontiformes > Ceratodontidae > Neoceratodus > Neoceratodus forsteri. The sequence goes on along the minus strand of CM057459.1, from coordinate 483,791,000 downwards.
TACAGGAAGTTCAAGAAGACTGAGAAGGAGGAAAATAAGGTTAAACATTTAGGGATGCTGAAGTCAACTAGCAGGGTGATAAGGCAGGCCAATTCATGGATAAAACTTTGTATAGCTGAGGAGGTCAAGAAGGGATTAAGACCTTCTTCCAACATATCTGGTAGAAAATATGAAAAAAGGAAGGCACAGTGAAGATGAAAAAGGGGACAGAGTGGGTGGAAGGGAACTAGCCCTCAAGATAGACAGGTCTCCAGGGCCAGATGGTATGCACCCATGAGTTTTGAGAGAGCTGGCGACAATGCTTGCTGTACCCCTAGTTGACCCGTTGAACTGCCCTCTGGACACAATTTTTTTTTGTGAACTTTATTTCTTCACCAGCTTTCAAGGGAACTCTCTTAGGTGTACCCCTGCACCACGGCTGCTTTACCACCCTGCCTGAAGCCACCCTTAAGGAATTCAAGGACTAATACCCCCACCCACATCCGGCCCAACAAACCCACTGGCTCTGAGCACCCTGAGGTAGAACTGTCTACCACCCTGGTGCTCTATCTAGAATCCAATGCACCAGACCAGAGTCAGGTGAGGGATCAGGAGAGCCAATGGGCAAATCTGGCATTGGGTGTGTTGCTGCAAGGCTTTGAGGGGCCACCATTCCCTATCCCTGCACCAGGGCTTTTCTTGTGCAGCTTTTTCTCCCTGCAGTGCGGGCATGCAATGGCATCTTGAGCACCTATGTGCTGACATCTGCCGCTGCTCCACTTTTTAACTGCATTGCTCCATGTACAGTAGGACCCCCAGTCTCCTTCGAGGACTGTTATGGAGCAATGGAAGTCTGCAACCCAACCCAGGAGAAGAGAGCAGTCCTCAATCCTCTCCCTCCCTCCCCTGTTGACCCCTGGTGACCAGAGTCCATTCCTGAACCTGGGTCACCAGTGTGGCGTGAGGTGTGGCATCCAGTGGCTCAACCCTCAGTGCCACCGGGCCAGCTACTGGACACAGGTTTGGTGCAGCAAGAATGAAGGATGACTGATGTGCTGGCCCTGCATAAGAGTGGTCCAAGAAATAATGTGAGGAACTAGAGACCAGTCATCTTGACATCAATTGTTGGTAAGCTGCTAGAAACCATCTGAATGGAATGGTTGGTCAAGTTCCTTGTGGTGAACTGGCTTCAGGATAGCAGGCAGCATGGTTTTATTGCAGAGAGGTCTTTCCAAAAAAAATTTGATCAGCTTCCTCAAGTGGGTCACTAAGGCAGTGGAGAGGGGCAGCCATGGGTGTTTAAGAAAGGGAGTCCTTGATACAGAAGGGAGTTCAGGGAGTCACTGCAACCAGCCTTAAACAGAAGGGAAAAAACAGGCGGTAGGTCTACTGTACCTGGACTTCAGCAAGGCCTTATACTCAGTCCACCATAAGAAGTTGATCAAAAAGCTGGCAGACATGAGGACAGGGGAGAAATTGACCAGGTGGGTGGCAAACCAGCTAGAAAGAAGAGCGCAGTAAGTGGTGGTGGTGTGGGGGGCAGTCAGGGAAGAAGGAAGTTACTAGTGGGGCTACGAAGGGATCAGTGCTTGGTCCAGTCTTGTTTAATGTGTTCTTTAAAAACACTGAGGCAGCATCAAAGGCAAAATATGCCTCTTCACAGATGACACCAAGCTCAGTGGGAGGGTGACACTAAGTAGGGATCAGGGTTCTGAGGAAGGACATGGTAAAGTTGGAAAGGTGGTCTGTAATCTGGCAACTTTGATTCAAAGCAAAGAAGTGCAAAGTAAGACATAGGGTGCAAGAACCCCAGAGCTGAGTACAGACTTAGGGGGTGGCAGTCACAGTTTTGGAGGAAGAAATGGGCCTGGGGATAGCAATCACAAGCAATCTGAAATCTTCAATGCAGTGCAAAAAGATGGCAGGAAAGGCAAACAGGGTGCTGGGTTTCAAATAAAGGGGGTTCACCAGCAGAAGAAAGGAGGTCACTCTGCACTAATAAAGATCTAGGGTGCAACCCCGTCTGACATACTGGGATGGATTTTCAAATGCTCCCGAATGCCGCAAGCCCTAGGTGTGCTAAACAAATGGTGCACGGGGCTTATGCCATTCTCCTGGCTGACGATCAGGATTTTCTATCCAGTGTACCAATTGCCACAAGTTAGACCAGCTTTTTCTGGTCTGGTTTGCAGCAGTCCTGGGTACCCTTTTTACAGGTCTTGTGCCAAATATTGGGTAAAGTGTTGCCAATGCACCCAGCCTACCAAAACTGAATGCAATTGAGGCAAAGGTGTTTGGTACAGTTGCACCCAAAAAGGAGTTAGACACAGGGATTGATGCAAGCCCTGCAATAACCTTGGAAAATGAGGCCCACTGTGTGCAGTACTGGAGCCTCTACCTCAAAAAGGACATAAATCGGCTGAAGGGCTACCAAGATGATTGAAGGACAGCAGGATGGCAGGATAGTTAAGTACCTGGAGGTCATCATTGATGACTCCCTCACCTTCACCTAACACATCGACACAGTGGTAAAGGCAGTGAACACCAAGCTAGGTGTACTCTCTAGGCATAAAAGGTATCTCATTCCAGAAGCCCTCCATCTCTCGGTCTCCAGCTCCATCCTTTCTACCATTGACTATGGATTGGCGGTCTAAGGCGCAGCAACAGACACTTCACTAAAAAGGATTCACATTGCCCTCAACAAGGCATGTAGGCTCACAATGGCTGCAGATCGAAATACTCAAACCTGCTCCTTATATGAGCAGACCAATTGGCTGCCACTGTAGAACATGTCTCTTTGGAAAAAAGGCACTAATGGGTGAAACCCCCCAATGCATTTCAAGCATCCTAACACCAAGTGCTACCAGCTATACCACCAGAGGCAGGAAGAGGGGGGCTCTATCAACACCTTTCCGTACAACTGTGCAGGGACAGCGTGCTTTTAGCTATAGGGCCCCCCAATGGCTCAATGAAATCCCAGTGAACATTCTAAACTCCCAATGCATCTCGCAATTCAAAAATGGCCTAAGGCAACACATTCTTACTAGGACAGTTTGTGACTGCCACTAGGACTCTATCACCCATAATGCCCACTCACCCACACTCTCCTTCCCCTTCCTTTTACCCCCACTCTTCCCCTTGCCCTATCCCTCTGTCTTTCTCTTCCCCCTGTGCCTTTTCCCCCACTGAATCTAACTTATAACCAACCTACCACCATTACCTCCCAACCTCCTAGACAAAGCCACTTCTTTTGGCCGCCTACCCCCCCCCACCTTGACTCCTACCCAGACTCTCACACTAGGTGTCACACCTCTTTATCTCCTTCACTACATATAAACACTGTCCTTTACCCTAGTTGTATGCTCTTGATGCTGCACTATCACCGTTGGTGCTATGAATGACATTGTAACCTTACTGTATACTATCTACCTACTATTCAAGTATTGCATATAAACTGTTTGTTATTGTTGTCACTGTCACTGCTTGACGTGGAACCTTGGTAAAAGAGCTCTGAGCTCAAAGGTATGATACAAATCCCTAAATAAATGAATAAAATAAATAAAAATGAACAGAGACCTAACTTTAAGGCAAGGTACCATCTTTCTGACAGAATGGCTTTTAAATGTCTGTAGATTATGCATGCCTGTCTCAACATTTAGGCCGCCTCCATGGGCTGATTGGGCTGCTGCCATTAAAGACACTTTAATTACTGCTGCTTCTCAGCCACAGCCAATCTCTGGGTTATACCATGCTATTTTTGATCATTCACCTTACAGATCTGATGGTGCTTGCCCCTTCTGGCAAGCTGAGTTCCCTGCCAAGTAGTCTGATAAGGGACAGATATTGTCTAATCTGTATATTCAGAATGACAAAACCAGATTCACATAGTTTAACACTTTGAATAACCTTTATAATGCACTGTCTAAACTGTACAAAATGGGTAAGGTGATGACTGATATTTGTACACGCTGTCAGAAAGGGAAGGGCACATTGCTCCATATCCTCTCTAACTGTGAGCTTATCCAGCCTTAATGGCAAACAATTAAGGTGAAGGCAGATCTGTTGCTTGGCCTGGGGGACCTCTTCACACCTGAAATATTTATTTTTGGGTATTATAGTGGTCTCCCTGTAAAAGAACGGAAATATCATATAGCAGTTATAGCAGCTTCTGGAAAGTAAACTATTTTACAGAGTTGGTTAGAACAGGAGGCCATAATATACACAGAATGGTATTGGAAATTGTTGACAGATCTGAGGGTGGAGCAGATGGTCACCAGACTGAACAACAGACATCAGACATTTGAGAAGTAGCTAGGGGGAATTTTGTTGCTTTATGACTTAAGTGATGAGTGGGGGTGACTTGATTAGCCAGACGGTCCTTTTATGCCGTCAGATTTCTATGACTCTATGATTCTATGATTTGCTACAGCAACAGCAGTCAGGCTAAATGTGATATATTCCTTTTATAGGTTTACTGCATGCGTTACTACATGTAGCGGGCAAGGGGTCATGATGTCACGCACAATAACAGCACAGCACATAACCACGCAGGCAAAACACCACCTGCACAAAAAATGTAGGTCAAAACACCGACTGTCACATAAATGCCATCCTCCCATTCAAACAATCAGGGTGATGGAACAGCTCTCTTGTTTTGTGTGTAGGGGGGTGCCCCTACACCCCCCCGGAATTATTATAATCAACTGTGAGGGGTGTGGACCTTGGGGTTATATTGCAACTCGGGAGGGGGAAAAGTTTGTTTCTTGGTGAAAGAGAAAAAAAATAAAATGTTGGGAGATCGGCAATCAAATCCTGATCTCCTGGTCATCCCCACTGCACGGTCTAGTGCCTTAGCCACACAGCCATGGGATCAGCTCGACCAGGCCCCAGACCTGAATCCTCTCCATCTCTTACCCATTCCTCCTTACAGGTATTGGCAAAATTATCCTGAACCCTGTACCTGCTGATCCTGAGCTAGCCACCCACACCACCACACCACACGGCTAGCTCAGCGGCAGCAAGTACACTCATCTCTCTTAACCTGTTCCCTGTCCTTCCCCTTCCCCTCACTATCCCCCCTTCCTGTTGTCATACACTACCATAGTGGTCATGTACAGTCACTACCCTTGGAGGGTAGCCCATGAGTATAGCACCCAATGAGTCGCTGTTTTGGACGTGATGCCCATATTTGGTCACTATACTCATGGTATACGAAAGGGAGCACTTGCAGGGGGACCATTGGAAGGACTCCTTCCCCCAGCATTGTCACTAAAAAACATCCTTGCCAGGGCTGGCCATGGCAGATCAGTGAGAAATTGGGTAAACAACATGCCCCCCCAATTGGGACAGGCCACAGCAGATGGTTTAATGGGGTCAGAATCCCCAGCTGTTGTAAAGATAAGGGGACTGGTGGGTAATGTAAGGAAAGACAGAGGAATTTATTTTTTTGAGGGATTGTTAAATGTACGGTACACTACTGTCAGGCTTGCTGCAAACTAAGTAACATACATATTGCAATTAAAAGGTAATTTTAGTGCCTTATGAGGTCATTTGAGAAAGTATTTTAAATGTCTCTTACTTTGTGGATGTCATTCAGCTTTTTACAACTATGGGGAAAATAGTTTCCTTTGGGATATGGGCATATCCTTTGACACTTCCCACATTTCCAGTTAGTACTGCTGTTTGACGCAGAACTTCATTTTGTCACTCTTACACCACCCAGCTGGAACAGACAGAAAAGAAACTGGCTTCCTGAAGTACCATTAAGTAGGATAATGAGCAATTAAGTGCAACTAGAACTAGCTAAAAGGTTACATATGTTTCTAAAAATTGTGACGTCTTTTTAAAATGTTTACACAAAGGCTAATCCATGCTTCAGACACTGCCAAGGTCATCACATCACCATAGGTGTGACTAAATTATTCAGCGCATGTTTCAGCAGATATTGGTTATTTTATGAGAGAGCCATTTAGCCATCCAATTTAAAGTTTCAGCTTATTTATTGTAAATTAAGTTGTACACAGATCTCATTTGCACTTGGCTCCAGTACAGCTGAGCCAAGTTTTATTCGGTTAAAAGTATGTATTTGTAAAATATATCATGACATACTGTACAAAAGTTAAAAATGTACACATCAGAAAACAGTAAAATATTCTTTGCAACCATTCATAAATTCAAAATGCATTTACTGAGTTAAGCGTATTTGCACAATGCATAAAATGTAAATTTTATCACACCAGACAATAAACTGATTCTGAGAAGAACAAGTATTCTATAATGTTGTTTTTCTCCTTATCTAGAGTATTATTCATCCCTAGTGGGTACAGGCACCATTTTCTCTCCTCTTCCAATAATGTACAGTCAATAATTAGATGTTGTATTGTCAATCTAGCTTCATGATTGCATTTAAATTGTAAATTGCCCTTATTAATTCTCCTTGTACAGTACCATGTAAAACATTTCCATTTTCTAAAATTCCCAGTCTGAACCTATATAAGGCTGCTCTGTGCTTTTCATTCTCACAAAATTATAAATACATCTCAACTTTCCTGTAACTCTTAAACTCTCTGTATAGGCATAGCCAAGGGATATGTGCAAGTATGGCAGAAGATGTCTGAAAAAAAAACATATCAGTTATTCCTGGTTCATCTTTATTAGTAAATGCCTCTGTAGGGCTTATGGTAAAAGCATCCCAAAGACTTGGTAGTCCATGCTTAGTCAATATCTTTGTTCAGTTTAAAGAACTAACTATCAGTATGAACTGCATCATTTGCTTCCTTCCAAGTAACCCTAAAAGTGAATAAATCAGATAAAAGAAGGACAGTTTTGTCCGCCATTATTAAATGAGTACAGCCAAGAAAAAATACAGTGGGTAATCACAGTAGCAGGTAAAGGAATACCTAAATTAAAAGTCTATTTTCTGTCTGTAAAAAAGGAAGGGGACATATTCAAGCACTCTTAACATATTTTGGGTTCAAGCAGTAAACACAGATGAGGTCAAGGAATACGTATGTTAAGGGCAGATGGTTGTAATATCTGTAAATTTTCCATATCTAACACTTAAGCTGTTAACTTAAAGTGCCTTTGAGCAAAAGCATATTTCAAATTTGAATTTACTGCACTCTGCTACAGACCTTAGCCATTAACTATGTACATGTGTGTTTTTTAAGGTTGGTTAGAACAGTGTCCTTTAAAGAGAACAAATGTTCAAATACTTATTTTTTATTATAAAATGGGCCCTAAAAATACTGTAACCTCATTCGTTGAAACATATCACATGACAATTTATTATTTTCTTTTTTTTTCAAATCAAAGTTTATTGATTTTTTGAATAATGAGAACAGGTCCAGTAAAAACAATCTGTGTTATACATGAAACCAGTAAAAACAGTAAACACTGGAACTGCCCCCCCACCTAACCCACCTCCCCCTCCCCATACTAGACCCCCTTCCTATTCAGCACAGTCTATTCCCATCAACATAATCATTAAGCTATTAACCAAATATCCAGTACAATATAGTAGACGGAGAACAGTGTGTGAAGAGGCTCCCATATCTTTTTGTATCTGTCCATTCTATTATTGAGACTTGCCACCATTTTTTCCATCCTGAGATTAGCAAGCAATTCCTTTAGCCATTCAGAATAAAGAGATATCAGCACTATCTTTTCAATGATGGAGAATAACCTTTTTGACAGACAGGGCTATCAGGGCTATATGATATCGCCTGGTAGTTACTGAAATTGTGGCATAATCACCTAAAAGGCATACCTCTAGGGTAAAAACACCCGACAACCCTAACAAGGGATCCGTCTTTTGCTGGATATCTTTCCAGAGAATAGAAGTTTTAGGACATGTCCAAAATATATGAAACATAGAACCCTCTGCCAGCTGCCATCGAGAGCAAGAGGGTAAACCAATAAGCCCATATTTATATAATTTTTGAGGGGTATAATATGTATTGTGCAATATGTGGAATTGAGTAACCCCTAGCCTATACTGAGTAATATATTTATGACAATTGTGCCATAAAGTTGTCCAGTCTACTTCCTGATTAGGATAAACAAACTCCAATACCTCTCAGGTGCAAAACAGTTCAATTACACACAATTATATAAGATCTTGTAAATATTAGATACAGCAATTTATTATTTTCTGACAACCACACACCTCATGTGAACTACAAATTTTTTGTAACAAATAAAACAACATTTAATAAATTGGATAACACACTCTAGCATGTGCAGTCATAAGAGAATAATGCACTTCTCAGGTGGTTGTGGCACTCAGTTACACCTTGTACCCTCCAAAGGTGTGTGTTATTCTTTTATGATCACAGACCCTATCCTCTGCTGTCCCTTAGTCAAACACTTTGGAGCCTCATTCTCAGCTGCATGGGACTGGAGCATCAGTTCTTGGCTGGAACTTTGCACTGATTATTTTCCTGTGCCCCAACCAGCTGTGCTCAAGGTAGGTTTATATATTTCTTGTGTAGTAACTACAGTACTTCTGATGCCACCATGAGGAAAAGGGGCAGGATTGTCCGTGGAATTTGCATACAGTTCCAGTTACAAAATGTAGTACCTTTGTTAATCAATTAAAGCATAAAACCCACATGGCAAAAATGTCAGCCGCAATCCAAACCCTGACAGGGAGTTTGTTCATGTCTTGCTCTGAAAATGAATGCCCAGGGAAGTCTGGTGTCCTCAAGCACTGAAAAGAGGAACATCGAGAGAGAGGCCAAAGAAAATAGCTTAAAAGCCAAATGTTCTGATGGACTTCAATAAGAGAAGTAAAAGAATATCTGAAATTTGAAAACTGAGGAAAAAAGTCCTAAATGAAGGAGAATATTGAAAGAAACAGAACAAAACAATATAACCCTGAAGAACTGTTGATGTTACATCACAAAACATTGGTTCATATATCATTCTACTTGCACTGATGACAACCATAATACACTGTAAGTCATGAATAACCTATACTTGGATTTTAGCAAGGTCTTTGACTCAGTCCCACACAGGAGGCTGGTCAAGAAGCTAAGGGACTTTGATGGAGGAAAAATGGTGACATTGGGTGCAGAACAGGCTGGAGAGAAGAACTCAAAGGGTCATGGTTAATAAGGAATTTTCAGAGGTAAGGGAAGTAACAAGCAGAGTAATGTATTCATTTATTACATAAGGGAAGGCATTAAGGGCAAGATCTGCCCCATCTCAGTTGACACAAAGATTTGTGCAAGGGTGGGCACATATGAAGGGATAAGGGTAATCAGGGAGGACATGGGCAGGCTGGAGAGATGGTCAGAAATCTAGCAACTGGGCTTCAACACTAAAGAATGTACGGTAATGCACATTGAGAAAAGGAACTTGAGTGCAGAATAAAAGGGGGGAGGTGTTGCTGGAAAGCACAGTGGAGGAAAAGGATCTAGGAGTTATGATATCAGAGAGCCTAAAAACAACAGTACACTGTAACAGATTGTGGGTAAGGCAAACATGATACTGCGATGCATAGTGTGATGGATAAGCAGAAGAAGTAGGGACATAATCTACCAGTTGTAAAAGTCTCCAGTGCAACCACATCTGGAATACTGCACAAGGTGCTGGAGTCCAAATATAAGGATTGGCTGTGACAAAGTACAGACGGCACAGCACAGGGCAACCAAGGTGGTCCACAGACTATGGTTAAGATATGCGAGGAGAGGCTACAGGACTTGAACATGTAGAGGCTCAAGAATAGAAGAGAAAGTGGAGACTTGATCAAACATACAAGTACCTGAACCATGGATAAATAGGGTGGACACCAAGGTACTATTTTCCTTGAGCTCAAAAACGGGAATGAGGAGGAGCTTACTTAAACTCACAGAGGGGAGAGACATCTGCAAACACTTTTTCCCACAAAGAATGGTGGACAAAAGGAACAAGCTGGTAAACAGGAACAAGCAATGATAAAGGCCAGATCAGTGAGCAGCTTCAAGCGGGGGGGGGGCAAGAATATGGAATTCGTTAGAAAAGGGTTGGCAGAAATAAAAGGGGGAGGCCACTAAGGCCAGTGCAGGGTACTTAGGCAGGGAGTGTAGAGTGGATGGGCCTATGTGCCGTTTTCTGCCATCATATATATTCATGCTAAATGACTAAAACCTAAACTGGTGTGAAGGACTGAAGGACTATTTTCTCCATTTTTGATGGACAAATTGACATCTAAGCACCCATGTGGGCTGCAACCAACATAGCCATCATGTAAACTGCCAAGCACCCCTTGGGGCTGACATGACAGCCAAGCACCTTTCAGGGCAGAGACTTCATGTGGTAGGAATGTAAACAGCAAAAAAACCTTCAAGGCTTAGACCAAGAGCAGTTGGCATGTAAACAGTCAAATGCCCCTTGGGGATAGCATTTGCTGTGGTGGTAATGTAAACAAGAAAGGACCTCTTGCTACTGTGGCAGGGTTGATAAAAAGAAAGCACTCCTCAGGCTGTGACTGATTACAATGAAGAACAATCCACTTTGTGGGCAGTTCAGCAGCAGCTGCCAGGCAGCAAGAAGTGTCCCCCCTCTTTGGAGGAGGATAAGTAAAGTGCAGTTGAGCCATGCTGGGATCTTTAAACAGCTGCTACTTGATGGCATCATGAAAAGCCAATTCAGTGGGCACTTCAGCAGCAACCGCTGGGTGGCATGAGCAAAAGCCAGCTTGGTGCTCACTTTAGCAGTCTCCAGATGGCAAGAAGAAGAACAGCCCTCTTGGTTAACACTTCAGCAGTCAGTGGATGGCATGAAGAACAGCATACTTGGCAAGTTTACTGTGTGTCCAGCTCAACATAGCTTGGGCGCACTGAATCACACTAGTAAAAATTATGAAGCACTATAAATTTGCCAGTAAACAAGTTAATTTACTCATTCCATGACAGAAAGGGGCAACAAAAGATGTAGAAATAATTTTACTTCCTCTCCCCCTCTCCAGAAGAGGATGAAGAGAGTGCCACTGAGCCATAGCAGGACTTAACAGCTGCCACCATGCAGCATCAAGAAAAGCCTGGTCAGCAAGCAATTTAGGTGCCTGGCAGGGTGGCATTAAGAGCAACTTGCTTGATGGGCAGTACAGGAGTCACCAACAAGTGGCAGCCAGAATGACCCACTTGGTGGGAGCTTTAGCATCCACTACCAGACAGCATCAAGAATGACCTATTCTCCAGGCGCTTCAGCAGCATCCACCAGACAGCATCAATAGTGGCACACTCAGCAAGCATTTCAGCAGCCACCAGGCAGCATCAAGGTTGGTCTGCTCAACAGAAACTTCAGTAGTTGCTGCGGGGCAGCATCAAGAATGGTGTGTTTAGTAGACACTTGAGCAACTGCTGGGGTGGGTTTATAAAAAAAAAGAGGAATCATGGAATCAGTTTGAGGAGTAATGGCCGAGCTGGGATAGTGGTGAGATTTTTAAAAAATCAAAAAGGTCTGGGTGTTGAATCAGTGAGGAAAGGCTGAGCTGGGAGATGGATGAGTTTTTGAGCAAAAGTAGAATGATCACAATTAGAAACTGAGGAGGTAGGAGGAGGCAGGACAGAGACAAAGATTGTGACAGCATTGACTGACAGAAAATACGCTAACAGAAATGACAAGTTCTACACAGGGAGAAACGCAGATGGACACTTTGAAAATTTGCATGTAAATGTAAACCTATATCATCAACCAGGTCTACCACAATTGGTTGTAAAGAACAAACTGCTAATCTGCAGATGCAAGACATCACTGGCTCTCAGCTAACACGTTCATGACCCCCTGTTTGTCACAAACACACTATCAATATATTTATTTGCATTCTGAAAGCAAACACAGTGAGGCCCGTTGGATATCTAAATAAAAAACCCTGAGCCCTGGTGGCCTTAATAAGGAGACCAATTTGAAGCCATTTCTGAAAATGCAGATGACATATTTGTTTTTGCCTCATTGGTAAACAACAATTTATTAAATGACTAATTCATCTGATACTTAAAGAAGTCGCCATAGTTACCATATGCCAGAAAATTCAATTATCTTGCCATATCATGCCAGAGGTGCTTGCTGACATTAAATCTCTGATATGTGTTGTTTAATTATTATTTAGCTTCCCCTTTCTTACTCTCTTTCTTTGTCTTTCCTTCTGTATTGTAGGTTCCAGTAATGACTTATGAACGTGGACAGTATCTGAAATGGACTGAGCACACAGTCCTTTTGTTTTTTTTTCAGCAGTCCTTAGGAATTTGCACTCATAACCAACGTACAGTAAATCTTATAATTTAAAATGTTATGCTTTTTCACTAATGTGTATTGTGTCTTAATCTAGAAATCTTCCCTTGTGACTTAATTCTCTCATTTTACCTATTTAGTAATTTCATTATTTAGTGTTTTGTAACTGGTAAATTTCCACTTCATGGGTATTTTATCTTTCAGTGGTTAGAGGGGGTTAATTCACATTGAAGTGAAATGTACAGTACATACTGTATTAACACATCATTCTTTCTCTCTTCTTTTGGAACTTCGTACAGATTTGCATGTTTATTGCAGCATTTGTTTTCCATTAGACACTATTTTTTAATTAACTAATGTTTCTTACTGATCCTCGTATCTTCTGCACTATTAATTCTGGCTTCACATTAAAGACTAGTAAGAGGAATTATCAATGCCAGTCATTTTTTGCAAACATTTTGGATCAAAAATCTGGTATGATACTTTAATCATCTACTATAAAAGATACATTTTTCAATGAGACACTGCCCTCGGTCAAAGCAGAAGTGCTCTGCAAAAAATTGGGTTGTCCACCCGTGCTCTCTAGTTTTCTTTGTTCATCCGTGCATGTTTGTATCTTCAATAAAGACAAATGCAGTCTACTTTTGGCTTCTTCAGTTCTGGTCAGAGGTGCGTACTGCTAGCTTGCTTTTGTTCTTGTCTGTTTCTAATTGTGGGCAGACTGGGAAGGCCAAATGGTCCTTCTTGCCAACAAATTCTAAGTTTTGATGTTTCTGTGTTATGCACCAGACAATTTCTGTGCATTTGCATTTGTACACTTTCACCAAGCTTGGAGTTTATTTTGGATGGCATCAGTGTGGTAGGAGAAGTCCATGTTTTTATCCAGCAACACTCCAAAGGGTATGCCCTCAATAGGGTGCGGGGACGAGGGCACCATAATGTGGGCACCGGCAACAGTGCACACCTCATGTGGGCATCCAGGACTTGTGGGCATGGTGCGTTGAGGGCATCACTCTGCCTCCTGCTCCCCGATATGCCCGAGGCTGAGGTGATTATTCCTGGGGCAGTGCGGGGGGGGGGTCAGAGCTCCCCTCATAAGTGCATACTAAATCAGTTGAGTGCTCTGTGTCTGCAGGATGGTTGCCGGGTGCTGTCACTACTTGCGGTCCTTTGACTGATCTGGCTTTCCCGTGCCATGTTTGTTTTTGCCCTAAAGTGGGTCAATCCCTCAAAGTACTTGAAATGGGGATCTTTGTCAAGAGGGAAGCTCAAATAATTAAGCAATAAGGCAGGACCAGGTGTTAGATTAACAGTCTGTTAATCTCCCCCTAGGGGTGTAATGTGGCATGAGATGCAGCCAAGTGCCATATTGCCCCAGAGGGTGGTTAACTGACTGTTAATCTAACTTCCCGGAGTGCCTTAATGCTATTAGAAAAAATGTTCCAAAAGAAAAATTTTAAAAGTATACTTTGTGAATGTTTTGCTCATTTAGAGGGAGATTTTTAATAAAATAATTCTTTCACTAATAGGTTATGAATGCTGGTTCAAAATCAGAATTCATCATTCCAGTCATTCAGTGGTCCTAGAGAATGGAATGCTGACAGGAAGAATTCATGTGCCAAGAGACCAGAACACATAGTAGGTGCTTTTGCTCGGGCTCATCTAGGTCCAGGGCTGTCAGCCTCTCATCTCGGACTGAGCTGCATGTCTTGCTGACTCACAATCATCACTCTCAGAAGTGCCAGCACTGCATGAACCATCATCTACAAATTTGCACTGGGCCACCGTAATTCAGCATTAAAAAAAATAATTTTATTGACCTGGCACCATGGCCTCCCCTCTCCTCCTTGGACCCTTGGTTGGGCTCTGTGAGGGTGAGTCTTGAGTGTGTTAATCTCTGTCCCTCGCTCTCTCTGTCTCTCTCTCTCTCTCTTGGTGTGGGTTGGGTGAGTGGGTGACGGGTTTTGGTGTTGGTAGTTGGGGTTGAGACTTTGAGTGGGTCTTTCAGGAAGATTCAAAGCAAAGATCAGGTGCTCAGTGGCCTCAGACACTTACAGTGCAGATGCTGTTTTGGTACAAACAGGCAAGCCAAATGAAGCCTGTGGGGTATGGCAGGAGGCAGTGTGTAATCTCTCCAAAAGAATCACAGGGGTTGCAGAGATGAGACCCACTTCAGTACACTTGTAAACTGCCATGGCCTGCAAACATCTACCTATAACCTGGAAGCTATTTGGATCTAATGACTAATATGGTTACAAGTCAACTACAAACATGGAGATTGCAATTACCTATATATCTCCACAGCCCAAAAGGGCTTTTTGCTTTGAGTTGCCCACTGCAGCAGGTCTCTATAGCCCCAAAGGTTTTTTTTTCTGTCAGCTGCTTTCTGCAGTGGTTCTCCATGGCCACAATGAGCTTTTTTCTTTCAACTGCCCATAGTAGTGGATCTCCACTGCCCTAAAGGGCTTTTCCTTTAAGTTGTCCATAATAGGGATTTCCACAGTCCTGAAGAGATTTTCTTTCAGCTGCTCACCGGCTCTGTGGTCTTCTGTCCACCCTCAAATACAGACAGCACAGGTTCTTCTAATTCCTGCTTGGCAGCACTTAAGTCTCCAGCCTGCCCCCAATACTTGCAGTGTAGGTTCTTTTATTTACCTTTCTGTGGCACTGTGGTCTCCTGCTCACCTCAAAAAAATACAGGCAGTGCCAGTTCTGCTGTGAATATGACAGTAAGCAAACTTTGCCAATTATAGGGGGCCCCATGTTTTACCTCTACCCTGGGCCCCGCAAAGTCTAAGGCCGGCTATGCTGAGCACCCACCCTATTGCAGATTTTGGTATCATCTTTAAGAAAGCATACCTTCCCTTCCAGTTCTACTGCGGTCTTCTGAAACTTCACTTATGAAGACAATGAAGGAAACTAATCCCTGCACTGAGCCCTTTGGCAACCCACTGAATGCTTTACCATTGTTACAGTGTGTGCCATTTATCACCCCCCCTCTGACTTCTATCAGTTACTGAGCTTCTAATCTAATTCACCACTTTGGATCCCACCTGTAGGCTGTTCAATTTCTTTATCAGCCTCATATCTGGCACAGTGTGGAAGTCCTTTCTAAAATCCAGATAAGCTACATTGACTGTCCTCTCCTGATCTCTTTCCTTAGTTGCCCAGTCAAATAAATCTATCAAATTCATTTGGCATGACCTCTCCCCATGAATCCATGCTGCCCTGTAGTCTTGCAGCCCCGAGATGCTGTACCAGTCTTTCCATTAGCAGGGTTTCCATTAATTTCACCACCACTGAAGTAAGACTGACCAGCCTATAAATGTTAGCCTCCTCTCTGCTGCCACTCTTATGTAGAAAGACCATGTCAGCTCTTTTCGGTATGCCCCCTGACAGTGACACCAACACAGCAACCTACCAACCCTTCGACAAAATCAACAGGTTGCCGACAGGTCACTGTGTTGATTCACCTGACGCAGGGACACACTGTCTCCCGGTCCTGCACCCCCACCCTGAATCAACTCTGACTGGGTTGATAATCCCAAATATGAGGTGGAAGCCCATGGATTGGACTGCACTAAGACAAATGAAATTATGTCATCCATAGAGGTTGCTGTCGATATAATTCTTATCGATGAGATGCCGATCGACAAAACTGTTGTCGAACCGGCATTGTAGAGCCTCTCTTTTCCAGTCCTCTGGAACCACACCTGTTTCAAGCCAGCTTCTGAATAAGATTGGCAGTCGGGCTGCTATCAACTCATTGAGTTTGTTTAGCACTCTTAAATGTATCCCTCCTGGTTCAATAGCTTTGTCCACTTACAGAGCTACAAGATCTCTTTCAAACACTTTCCTCTGAAAAGGGACTTGCGTGTACCTCCCATCCATTCCTGTCACTCTCTGGCTGTCCAATCCCTTCTTTGCTCCACTGTGAAGACTGAGCAGAAGTACTTGTTTATGATGTCAGCTATTTCTTTGTCCTCTTCTATGCAGTCTTCCCCGTCCACCTTTCTAACCCTCACTATCCTTACTTTCCTCATCTCACTGCTGTACGTGAACAAAGTCTTCTCCCTCTTAGTGACCTCTTTAGCAGTCCTTTCCTCTGTCTGTACCTTTGCTCCACATACCATTCATACCTGCTTCTCTCTGCTTTTCTAGGTATACCTGCCTGTCCTTGCTCTGTGTTTCTTTATACACCCGACATATGCCTTTTTTCCTTCACTACCTTTGCCACTTCCTTAGAGAACTGTAACAGCCTTTTTCATATGGCTTATACTCATTTCTTTCATGCAGCGATTGGTTGCTTTAATTGTGCCCTCCCTTATTTTTCTCCACTGTGCCTCTACCCCTCATGGCAAACCTGCCCCCCTTGAGGCAGTTTCCAAGGCAGCCCCCATTTCTTTAAAATCTGCCTTCCTGAAGTCCAGGACCCTCATCCTCATATAGTTAGCCTCTGTTTTTTCTTTAAGTTAAACCACACTGTTCTTTGATCATTGGCACCCAGTGGGCTTCCAACTGTGACTTCTGCAATGCTGTCCTTCTAGCAGCACATCCTCTTTCTCATCATTCTAATGAAAGCTTCCTCAAGTGTCTTATTGAACTCCTCTCAATGTGCTGGAGGACTGTACACTATGCTGGAATAGACTGCGACCCTGAAGTCTATCTCTAAGGTGACCCCCAGCACCCCCAGTCCCCCAGTCCCTCCTTCTCCTCATGGTGCCCCTGTATCCCTGTGTCTTTGATTCCCTCACTCACATATAAAACAAACCCTTCTCCCCTCCTCCTTGCCCTGTCTTGCCTGAACACACAGTAGCCAGGTATGGCCATGTACCTGTCGTGGTGTTCCGTGCACAATTACTATGTTATAACTAGTAAATCAAGGTCATCTTCTGACATGATGGCTTCAAAGTCCAACATTTTGATTCAAAGACTCCTTGTATTGGCACACATGGCATGGTTCTCCATACTTTCCTTCCCCCTGTCTGCTGCCCTGCTTCCCCAATTTAGCCCTTGTTTTTCCTTGAATCCCCCCCACCTCTCCTCTTACCTTTTTACCTACAGTATATTCCTTGTCTCCTTCAATACTGTGCCCTTACTTACCTGAGTATTACCCCCGTTTTCTTCTGTCTTGTCCTCATCCCTGCCTTTCTATGCCCCTGCCCTAGGGGACATGTTTTCCCTTTGGGCCTTCACTCCCTGCCTGCTGCTCCATCATCTGGGGGGGCAATTGTTGCCTCCTTTAGTTTTTATTGCCCTCCCTTTACTAGTTTAAATGCTCATCCAAGTAGCATTTAAGTCTGTTACGAAGGGCTATGGTCTCCTTCCTGGAAGGATGCAGGCTGTCTCCCTTATAGAGGTTCATATTCTTCCAGGTTGGCCCCCAGTCCCCAATGTAGCTGAAGCCCTTCTCCGTGCACCATGCTTTTAACTAGTTATTAAATCCCCTGGTACAGAGTAACCTTGTATCTCGCTTGCCATACACAGGTAACACCTCAGAAAAAACCGCCATGAATGCCACCTGCTTAAGGTCCTTCACCAACTCACTGAAGTTATCCTGCACTACTCCTACCTTATCCTATTGCGAGGTCACTTATTCCCAGATATACAATGATGTCTAGCTCCCTCCCAGATCCTGCAGTTCTAAAAATCCTCCGGATATGCTCTGCATCCCACTGAGCTGAAGTTCTACTCAGGCATGCTAACTCTCTAGCCCACTTTCCCCCAGCTCCCAATTCTTTCCCTAACAATAGAGTCCCCCAACAACAGATACTTCCTCCTTGGTTGGGGGCCTCTTTCTCTTTTCCCTCCTTGGGGCCTCCACCTCTTAGGACCCACACCTTCTCTCATCTCACTACAACAATTGCCTCCTCTTGGCTACCCCATCCCACCAGCATGGCGAAGGAGTTCTGTGGTAGTATGGGTGGAGGAGTGTGCACCCTTCCTACCAGCTCCACCATTTTGAAGCCCTGCAACGTCCATCCACTTGCCTCTGCTTAGGCATCTGCTGGGGGAGTGGTGGCAGACTTGGTGGTCCCTCTGAGAGGCAGAAAACCCTTTATACCCTTGTCCATCTTCCCTGGAGTGCAATAACCTCTGCTCATAACCCAGAGTGATGATTACCTATGGGATAGCACCTCAGTCTCCAGCAGGTGTCCCAAAAGACTGCAGCCCCAAACCTTTTCACTGCAATGCTCCCAGAGCTTTCCTTTTTTTTAAAACCAGGTGAGATACACTAAGCTGAAGCTTGTTTACAGATGCAACCTGGGAGCACAGGAAAGTTAAGTGACTTGCTCAGGGTCACACACTACGCAAATGGGAGCTGTGGGGTTCAAACCCAGGTCTCCAAGTATTCCACTTTTTTCAGAAAGACAGGAAGGCTATTTATTGTGTGAGGATCTTCTGTACTGAACACAAATTTAATTTTTCCTCAATTTGGTGACAAAACTGAAACATTTTAAAAAATGCCCCCGGCCCAATAATAGCTTTCTATATGTTTCCTATTTGGGGAAGACTAGAGCAATGTGAGCCATGTCTTCAATGTTCCCAGTATTACAGCTACAGTAAGTTGACATTGTATCTACCAGTACTTTATTATACAGTGTCTCAGTAAGAGTATCTTAGATTTGTTAGTGATAAAATGGAATGTAGTTATTGCTGGTCTTAGTTTGTGGTGTGTTCGCAATTTCAGATAGGGTTCTAAATTATTCAAATTTTAAAGCACACCAACCATTAGACAAATCTAGTTTTGCCCAGCAGTGCTAAATCATCACCCTTCCCTTGTGCCATTAACCTATGTTTATTTATGATACAGTAAGAGTTATGCAGGGTTACATTCAGAGATGAATCCAGCCATAAGTAACTGATTCCTAACTTCAAAATAATTTCTTGTACATAAAAAGCCCAAGATTTGGTTCATCTAAGTTCAAAAGACTAATTGGTCTCTATAGGCAAGTTTTACAACACTATTATCCTCTTTCTTACTTAAATTGCAATTACTTATATATTGCAATTACCTGCATATCTCCACAGCCCCAAAGGGCTTTTTGCTATGAGTTGCCCACTGCAGCAGGTCTTTATAGCCACAAAGGTTTTTTTTTTCCTGTCAGCTGCTTTCTGCAGTGGTTCTCCACAGCCACAATGAGCTGTTTTTTTTCAGCTGCCCACAGCAGTGAATCTCCATAGCCCTAAAGGGCTTTTCCTTTAAGTTGCCCATAATGGGGATTTCCACAGGCCTGAAGGGATTTTCTTTCAGCTGCTCACTGGCTCTGTGGTCTTCTGTCCACCCTCAAATACAGGCAGCACAGGTTCTTCTAATTCCTGCTTGGCAGCACTTAAGTCTCCAGCCTGCCCCCAATACTTGCAGTGTGGGTTCTTTTATTTACCTTTCTGTGGCACTGTGGTCTCCTGCTCACCTCAAAAAAATATAGGCAGTACCAGTTCTGCTGTGAAAATGACAGTAAGCAAACTTTGCCAATTATAGGGGCCCATGTTTTTACCTCTGCCCTGGGTCCCATAAAGTCTAAGGCCGGCTATGCTGAGTGCCCACCCTATTGCAGATTTTGGTATCATCTTTAAGAAAGCATACCTTCCCTTCAGTTCTACTGCGGTCTTATGCAACTTCACTTATAGAAGACAATGAAAGACTAATCCCTGCACTGAGCCCTTTGGCAGCCACTGATGCTTTACACCATTGTTACAGTGTGTGCCATTTATCACCCCCTGACTTCTATCAGTTACTGAGCTTCTAATCTAATTCACCACTTTGGATCCCACCTGTACGTTGTTCAATTTCTTTATCAGCCTCATATCTGGCACAGTGTGGAAAGTCCTTTCTAAAATCCAGATAAGCTACATTGACTGTCGTCTCCTAATCTCTTTCCTTAGTCACCCAGCCAAATAAATCTATCAAATTCATTTGGCATGACCTCCCCCCATGAATCCATGCTGCCCTGTAGTCTTGCAGCCCTGAGATACTGTACCAGTCTTTCCTTTAGCAGGGTTTCCATTCATTTCTCCACCACTGAAGTAAGACTGACCAGCCTATAATTGTTAGCCTCCTCTCTGCTGCCACTCTTATGTAGAGAGACCATGTCAGCTCTTTTCGCTATGCTCCCTGACAGTGACACCAACACAGCAACATACCAACCCTTCGACAAAATCAACAGGTTGCCAACAGGTCACTGTGTTGGTGCGCCTGACACAGGAGCACATTGTCTCCCAGTCCTGCACCCCCACCCTGAATCAACTCTGACTGGAGTTGATAATCCTAAATATGGGGGTGGAAAGCCCATGGATTGGACTGCAAGACAAATGAGAATTATGTCATCCGCAAGTTGCTGTCGATATAATTCTTGTCGATGAGATGCCGATCGACAAAAGTGTTGTTGAACCAGCATTGTAGAGCCGCTCTTTTCCAGTCCTCTGGAACCACACCTGTTTCAATCAAGCTTCTGAATAAGATTGACAGTAGGGCTGCTATCAACTCACTAAGTTTGTTTAGAACTCTTAAATGTACCCCTCCTGGTTCAATAGCTTTGTCCACTTACAGAGCTACAAGATCCCTTTCAAGCTCTTTCCTCTGAAAAGGGACTTGTGTGTACTCTCCACCCATTCCTGTCACTCTCTGGTTGTCCAGTCCCTTCTTTACTCCAATGTGAAGACTGAGCAGTAGTACTTGTTTATGATGTCGGCTATTTCTTTGTCTTCTTCTATGCAGTCTCCCCCCTCCATCTTTCTAATCCTCACTATCCTTTCCTTTCCTCATCTCACTGTTGTACATGAACAAAGTCTTCTCCCCCTTAGTGACCTCCTTGGCAGTCCTTTCCTCGGTCTATACCTTTGCTCCACATACCATTCATACCTGCATCTCTCTGCTTTTCTAGGTATACCTCCCTGTCCTCGCTCTGTGTTTCTTTATACACCCGACATATGCCTTTTTTTCCTTCACTACCTTTGCCACTTCCTTAGAGAACTGTAACAGCCTTTTCCTTATGGCTTATACTCATTCTTTCATGCAGCGATTGGTTGCTTTAATTGTGCCCTCCCTTATTTTTCTCCACTGTGCCTCTACCCCTCATGGCAAACCTGCCCCCCTTGAGGCAGTTTCCAAGGCAGCCCCCAATTCTTTAAAATCTGCCTTCCTGAAGTCCAGGACCCTCATCCTCATATAGTTAGCCTCTGTTTTTTCTTTAAGTTAAACCACACTGTTCTTTGATCATTGGCACCCAGTGGGCTTCCAACTGTGACTTCTGCAATGCTGTCCTTCTAGCAGCACATCCTCTTTCTCATCATTCTAATGAAAGCTTCCTCAAGTGTCTTATTGAACTCCTCTCCATGTGCTGGAGGACTGTACACTATGCTGGAATAGTCTGTGGCCCTGAAGTCTATCTCTAAGGTGACTCAAAGCACAGCACCCCAGTCCCTACTTCTCCACATGGTGCCCCTGTATCCCTGTGTCCTTGATTCCCTCAGTCACATATAAAACAAACCCTTCTCCCCTCCTCCTTGCCCTGTCTTGCCTGAACATACAGTAGCCAGTTATGGCCATGTCCCAGTCGTGGCGTTCGGTGCACAATTACTATGTTATGACTAGTAATTCAAGGTCATCTTCTGACATGATGGCTTCAAGGTCCAACATTTTGATTCCAAGAATCCTTGTATTGGCACACATGGTTCTCCATACTTTTCTTCCCCCTGTCTGCTGCCCTGCTTCCCCCATTTAGCCCTAGTTTTTCCCCGAAGCCTCCCACCTCCCCTTTTCCCTTTTTACCTACAGTATATTCCTTGTCTACTTCAATACTCTGCCCTTACCTACCTGAGTTTTACCCTCTTTTTCTTCTATCTTGTCCCCATCCCTGCCTTTCTATGCCCCTGCCTTAGGGGATTTTTTTCCCACATGGGCCTACACTCCCTGCCTGCTGCTCCATCATCTGGGGGGGCAATTGTTGCCACCTTTGTTTTTATTGCCTCCCCCCTTTACTAGTTTAAATGCTCATCCAAGTAGCATTTAAGCCTCTCATAAAGGGCTATGGTCTCCTTCCTGGAAGGATGCAGGCTGTCTCCCTTATAGAGGTTCATATTCTTCCAGGCCGGCCCTGAGTCCCCAATGTGGCTGAAGCCCTACTCCATGAACCATACTTTTAACTAGTTATTAAATGCCCTGCTACAGAGTAACCTTGTATCTCGCTTGCCATACACAGGTAACACCTCAGAAAAAGCCACCATGATTGCCACCTGCTAAAGGTCCTTCACCAACTCACTGAAGTTATCCTGCACTACTCCTACCTTATCCTATTGCGAGGTGACTTATTCCCAGATATACAATGATGTCTAGCTCCCTCCCAGATCCTGCTGCCCTAGAAATCCTCCGGATATGCTCTCCACCCACCAAGCTGAAGTACTACTCAGGCACGCTACCTCTCTAGTCCACTTTCCCCCAGCTCTCAATTCTATCCCTAACAATAGAGTCCCCCAACAACAGATACCTCCTCCTGGGTTGGGGCGTCTCTCTTCTTCCCTCCTTGAGGCTTCCACCTCTTAGGACCCACACCTTCTCTCATCTCACTACAACAATTGCCTCCTCTCGGCTACCCCATCCCACCAGCATGGCGAAGGAGTTCTGTGGTAGTATGGGTGGAGGAGTGCGCACCCTTCCTACCAGCTCCACCATTTTGAAGCCCTGCAACGTCCATCCACTTGCCTCTGCTTAGGCATTCACTGGGGGAGTGCTGGCAGACTTGGTGGCCCCTCTGAGAGGCAGAAAACCCTTTGTACCCTTGTCCATTTTCCTTGGAGTGCAATAACCTCTGCTCATAACCCAGAGTGATGAGTACCTATGGGACAGCACCTCAGTCTCCAGCAGGTGTCCCAAAAGACTGCAGCCCCAAACCTTTTCACTGCAATGCTCCCAGATCTTTCCTTTTTTTTTTAAACCAGGAGAGATACACTAAGCTGAAGCTTGTTTACAGGTGCAACATGGGAGCACAGGAAAGTTAAGTGACTTTCTCAGGGTCACACACTACGCAAGTGGGAGCTGTGGGATTCAAACCCAGGTCTCCAAGTTTGCAGCTCAGAGCCTTAAGCCACTATACTATACTGCCTTTACTTCCTTTGTCTAGTGTCTATTCAAGCTTCACTGTACCCTTCCACCTCCTTACTACTCCATTTGCACTTTTACCGCTTATTTTTGCTTTCCTGCAGCTGGTTCATTACCCTTCCCTGAGACTGGCTTGTTACCGTACCCTAGATAGATTGTCTCCAGTGTTCCTTTGTTTTTCCAGTCCTGATACCTGTTCCTACCTTTTTCTGGGTGTTGCTTACCCTTTAAACTCTTGTAGAGTGTCCACAAGTTGTAGTTATTTGTTCCCTTGCTGTTTTTTTTACAGTATATATAAAAGCTATTTTGTTAGAGTAGTTATGTGGTTCCTCCTACCTTATCCTGGTATCTCACCTGCAGAGTCTCCTGTGGCCTGCAGTTAGCCTGTGTACACCCTGCAGATGCTTCTAAGGGAGATTTTCCACTCCAGCTGTTTGCCACTAATGTGCTGGAACACAAGCATGGTGGGAAATATTAGGTGTTACTCCTTTAATCTCCCCTTCCTTCCTCCTGGTGTCGGCAATTGCCTGCCCCAACTAAGACTCTTGCAACTCCACCCCCCTCCCCAAGCACACACTTGATTCACAGGACTTTCTTAATCTACCCACCACCAAGATTAATTTCCTGAGCCAGTCTCCCCACCCTGCCTGTTACAAATTTAAAGAAAAATCTCAAGCATGTGTGGGACCAGAAGCATGACCTATTGCATCAGCAAAATGAAACTCACCCACTCTACCCTCAGATACGTAAGGTCTAGATCACTCAGCTCTCTGGACACTCATGTTCAACTACTCAATCTTGCTGCTTCTGACTGGTCACCAGTCTACATTGCCCCTAACATTGATACTGCCCTATCCCACTTCCAAGCCATACTTGCTCACAGCTGGAATGTTTATACTCTTCTAAGAAAATCAAGGGTCAAGTGTGCTTACCATCCTCGGATCACTATTGACCGTATTGACTTGTGAAAATCCCATTATCATGCATGGGCCTGTTTAAAATCTTCCCAATCCCTAACCCAACCTACTTTTCTATATGTGTCTCAGGAATTCTTGCTCCAAGGCTATCCATTCTGCTAATGCCTTCTATTTAAAATCTATCCTGAAGTCCAACCTCAACTCCCCTGCACAATTCTGGAAAGTTATCTGGTTTGCGTCCTTCCCCACCTACCTTTCTTCCCTTATCTCCCCTGTTCCCTACTGTTCCTACTCACTTTGCTCCAAGGATTCCTGCACCTTCTCCATCCCCCCTCACTCTTTTGCTGGCCAAGGTGCCTTCTCCTTCTGTTCCCTCACCAGAACCTGCTCCCCCCCCATCACTCCCCTTCTCTCCCAGCCTTCAAACACCACATCAAGCAACATCTTGCACTCTCCTGTTCCTGTTTAACCCTCCCTAACCCCATATCCTCTCCCTTGACCCTACCCTGCTCTGGCCCTCTTCCTTTCTCTATTTTACCCCTACCCCAACATGCACTGTGCATTTTGCCTCACACATAGTTGTTTACTGTTCGCTGCTGTGTACTGATCTGTTATTATGCTAACACATTTACTGATACTGCTGTATGTACCCAATATCCTGTAATGAAATGCTGCATCTGTATTTGTTTTGTATGTTATTACTCCCCAAAAACCTTTCTCTGGGTTCCACCTGGAAATGAGCATTGGTTCAGTGTGCCTTTCCTGGTTACCAACTTTTAGATGAATAAATAAATTATTAAAGTGCCCCAGACCTTGACTAAAAATCTCTTTCCTCGACCTACCAACTTACACTACTATTTTAAGTATGGAGAGAAACTCTGTGTGTGTGTGTATGTGTGTCTATAGAGATATATTGATAGATAGATGATAGATAGATAGATGGATAGATAGATAGATAGATAGAGAGATAGATAGACAGTCAGACAGATATTTAAGCTGGGTTATTGCTCATCTCTATGTCTGCAATTACAACGCTGCCAGTCGGCAGTGGTGGATATTGCCTGGTAACTGGAATATAGTGTAGTAGTAGCAGATGTTATTGATCAGTCTTTAAAGACCATTAGAATTATTACAAATACATTACAAAAAAAAGGCATTGTTATCAACATTATGTTGAGACACTTAAAATTCTAGCCATTCACATTAGGTAAATAAATAAAAATATTGCACTCAGCTTAAATAATTCAATTAACAAGACTTTCAGAAGATGTTGGATCTATTTATACATGTATTCCACTTTTTTCAGAAAGACAGGGAGGCTATTTATTATGTGAGTATCTTCTGTACTGAATACAAATTAAATTTTTTCTCTGTTTGGTGATAAGACTGAAACATTTAAAAAAATGCCCCCGCCCTAGTAATAGCTTTCTATATGTTTCCTATTTCGGGAAGAATAGAGCAATGTGAGCCATGTCTTCAGTGTTCCCAGTATTACAGCTACAGTACGTTGACATTGTATCTACCAATACTTTATTATACAGTGTCTCAGTAAGAGTATCTTAGATTTGTTAGTGATAAAATGGAATGTAGTCATTGCTTGTCTTAATTTGTGGTGTGTTCACAATTCCAGATAGGGTTCTAAATTATGCCAATTTTAAAGCACAGCAACCTTTAGATGAATCTAGTTTTGCCCAGCAGTGCTAAATCATCACCCTTCCCTCGTGCCATTAACCTATGTTTATATATGATACAGTAAGAGTTATGCAGGGTTACATTCAGAGATGAGTCCAGCCATAAGTAACTGATTTCTAACTTCAAAAGAATTTCTTGTACATTAAAAGCCAAAGATTTGGGTCATCTAAGTTCAAAAGACTAATTGGTCTGTATATGCAAGTTTTACAATACTATTATCCTCTTTCTTACTTAAAGATACCAAGTAGCCCCTATGCACAAAGCCTATACAATGCATAAAAGTGGCACATAGGCTTCACTATGAGCAGCTGCCACACATCATGTTTATTTATTTAGTTTTTGTTGACCGGGTAAGTGCACTAGACAAATCCTGCCTATTTTCAGGCACGACCCGGGGGAGGGGGATACAGATGAATGCCAACTGACCTTGAACCAGATTAAGCTGTTGGTGGTATGTTTAGTGAATGAGAGAAATTTGGCCAGGACACCAGGGAAATTCCCCTGCTCTTTTCGATAAGTGCCATGGGATCTTTAACATCCACCTGAACTACCACCAATCCAGGCAGATGGGACCTCGGTTTAACATCTCATCCGAAAGAAGGCACCTCAGAAGTGCAGCACCCCTCTCATGCTGCACTACAGTGTCAGTATTGGGATATTAACCCAAGTGCCAGATGTGGGAACTGAACCCACAGCCCTCTGATCTCCCGACCTCAGAGGCGAGTGTGCTACATACTGAGCCACTGCCACTAACATGTAAGAGGTGCGCACCCTTTGCACACCTGATTGTCTGTCTGTTCACAACTCTGTGTGCTTGGACTGACTGGGGGAGTAGCCAGGGGCACTGCTACAATCCATGCCATGCAATAAGGTGTGTAGTGCTGCAGAAGTGGGTTACAGACTATGTGGGCAGGGCCCACTGATGAAGCCTTACATGGTGAAGTGCCTGGGCACCTGCTGCAGAGTCTGCTGTTGGATTTGTTTTACTGTCACTGCTAATTTCTAGCAAACTCAAAGTGTGGTTGCCACTGTTTGACTCATCTATGTGGGCAGGGACCCTGCCAGAGCAGCTATGCACACCCTCAGTTCTGACACAGTTAGCTTTGCTAGGGTGAGCAACCACCCTGCCAAACTACTCCAACCCTCTGTACCTTCAGTGAGGGATGGGTTCAACCATTGGGGCACTTGCTTGGAACCATGTCCCTCTGAGGGACTTCAGTGCTCACCATAGCTGCTGGTGTCTCCCATTCCACTCATGCCCAGCCCCTGTCCCCACCACACTCCTACATACCAGTGGGGAGGGGCTGTGGAAAGGTGGCTGGCAATTGTTAATGACAAGTCATGCATGCCTGTCTGGAGGTACAGGTGGGTGTGGGTCAGTTACATGCCTGTCATGTGTACCCAACAAGCTATAATACATCCTCCCCAATATGAGAAAAATCTTGTTTGAGCGACAGCATAGGTGAAAGGCTGCACCAACTCAGTCCTTGGGCCAAGGCACAAATTCCTTGTGGCAAGGCTAAGATAGCCTTGTATATGTTACGTAATTCGAGTTCTAGCTTATCAGCCTGTATATTTCCCTGTATCTCTGCTGCATATAATGTTTGTGCAAAGAGCTTACTGTTAGCACTCATATGGTTGCTTCGACTGAACTGTCTGTTGAAACTCAGTAGATTCACCATTGTTTTATTCATGTAATTTTTGTAGCTTCTATATGTTCCTTCTGATTGAATTTTTTATTGCTGGTAAGCCTAAATAGCACTGATAAGGGACAGTCTCCAATTGTGATGTATTAATGTACTATTTAAACTTAAAATTACTTTTACCAAACCAGAGAACTTTGCTTTTTGCAGTATTTATATCTAGTTTTAGAGACCTAGCATTTTCATTTAGTATATTTAATATATGCTGTAGCTGATTGCCTATTTCAAAGAAAATTATCAGGTTATCAGCAAATGCTAATACAGATTTCTTCCCACCTCCCATTGTTGGTGTGTCTTGCTTTTACAATGTTAATACTTCAGGTATTGTATTTATGTCAATATTAAATAAAAGGGGCTGGATATTCAAACTGCTCCCAAAAAGTGCGCAACAGCAGGAGCAAGCGCAAGTCACTTGCTCACATGCGCAGTTGTCACGATATTCAAACATGGAGCAAGGCCAATTGCGCATCGAGCCAACGGCTGAATATCGCACAAACTGCACCATAGCGCAACCAGGAAGGGGAAGCTGAGCAGAGAAGATGAGCTATGGCGCAACAAGGGCTGCACAGCTGAGCAGCCCAGAGGTGCCATAGCACAAGCGAAACCCAGCAGTAGAGCAATGGAAATGCACAACCAGGGAGTAGGCAGGGGCCCACCACCCATGCCACAGATGGGCACAGGGACACACTGCAGAACCAGCAATGTACCCCCACACCCCAAGCACAGCATAACTGGAGGAGGGATGGAACAGCCACTGGACCATGGGGACAAGCAAACAAAGCACAGCTGGGCCATGGTGCCCCAGCACACCCACTGACAAGCCGAGACTGCCACACAAGGAGGGCGGACCACCCCATGGCACAGCAGCCCCCCACGTGCACAGCACACCCTGCACTGTGACCCCAAGACACCCCCCATGAGCAGTGACCACCACTGCGGGAAATCTCATGCATACCACCACCCCCCACTGCCACACTGCAACCTCGTGTACCACAGAACCATATGAGCCAGACCCACCATGAGCCACAGCAGCCAGCACAGACACCAACAGTGGTGTGTGGAAGCATGCAGCACACTGGATGCAACACAGTGCAGGGACAAACACACACCCATACCCACGGGGACACTAATACAGGGACACAGTAGTTTGGCAACCAAGCCCCCAGTGTGGGCCCATGAAAACTGTGCACACACAGCCTGCAGTCCGTCATGGCACAGGGCTGACACCCACCCTGTGCATGAACTGTGGCCCTGTACACCACCAGCATCTGCCTGGATCACAGTGATGCACAGCCCCTGCAATACACACAAGCCACAGCATGGGGGTGGGACAGCAACTGCGGAGGCCATAGTTTCACCCTAGGCAAACATGCACCACACCATTGACAGGAGACAACCCAGCATTGTGACGGTCACAGTGGATGACCTGCAGGGACAGCCACCACTGACAAGGCAGCAGACCTCGCAGGCCACAGACATGCAAGGGTGTCAGCTGCACAGGCCAAGGATGGATCAACAGGGGCACAATGGACACAGAGCAGGCATCATGGACCACTGCACACAGTAATGCAATGCACAGAGAACAACACACACACCAAAAACACTGACTGATAGCCACTCCCACACCAGAGACACTTCCCCACGCACATACACACATACCCATGATTGAACCACCCCAGATGCCATGCACACCACTGCAACTGAGCACCCATAGCCAGCTGCAAAGCAGAGACCACCACAGTTGTCATATCAAAAGAACTGTATTCAAACAAATAACAACAACTATTTCAAAATATTTACAAATATGTACAAACATGGGGTGGAGTACAGGAACAAGGTGGGGGGGTGATGAGAGCATGGGTGAACATATGGGAGAGAGAGTCGGGGTGTGAGGCTGGTCAAGGGGAGGTCATCTATCATCACTGGTGGCCAGCCTGGTCCTCTGCTGCCTGGGGATGTTGCCTGGGTCGCCTCCTCCTCCTCACGCCATGCCGCTGCAGATCCCGCATGATGTCAAGGGACTAATGTGCCACTCGCACAAGGTTCTGGATGGAACGCTGCATTTGCAGGAGTATCCACACACCTAGGACAAGGGATCAGAGTCAATGGGTGTGACTGACCATCCCCCTGCAGCCCACCCATTATGCATGGCATACAGCCATGTGCCATGCTCCTGTGATGGTGTGCGACCACCCACAGTGACTGTGTCCACAAGACATGCCCAACCAGGCAGCAACAGCCATGTGAACCACTGCACACACCCACCGCCTATGTCCAGCACAGCACAACCAAAGCCGTACAGTAACATAGCTATGCGGTGAGCAGGCAGTGCCACAGCCATGTGCCCAGTGCATGCATGGTCCACCATTGATGCACTCCCAGACATGCAGTGCCACTGGACAGTGCTGACTGTCACATGTCGCGTGCATGGCAGTGGTGTCCATGGATGGTGGCCATGCCCTGCCCCCCACCCTGTCACACAGCCTGCAATAGCAATCATAGTGTCATGGCACTCACCCTCATCGGGATGTTGCTGGCGTTGGGGTTGGTCCCCGACATGCCCCTGTGCAGCGTCCCCCACCCTCCACTGCTGCTCATAGTTCCTCCTCCACTCGGCCATGCCTGTGGGAGACAAAAGGAGAGAAACACATTAGTACAAACCCAAAGCATATTCCTCCTGCCTTAATGTGTGTGCCCACCCACCCAGCCAGACCCACCCATTTCCATACCCTGTAAACACCGCCACAGCCAACCCTAGACCATCCGTCCCCCATGTGCTGGACACATGTGATAGTGTTACCCATATGGACCATACAAGTGTGGAGACATATCACCCACCTGGACGAGGCACCACACCCCTCCTGGCACGCGGTCGCAGATGTGCCAGTAGCTCCGGCTCCCTCCATCTCAGGTTCCCATACTGGTGCCTGCACTGTTTGGCCATTCTCCTGTGGCCAGTGGCTGCCTCCAGGTCAGTGGCCACCCCCTCCCAGACCTGGGACCTGGCCCTGTCCAGTGGCACCTCCCCAAACAGTGGGCCATAGTGTGGCTCCACAGTGGCAACAAGGTTGGCCAGCTCAAGGGCATCCCACTGAGGGGCTCTCCTGCGTGCCATCTGAAATGCTGCAGTAGACTATATGGTGCTCTGCAGCGCGGCAACCCCATGTGGAAGTGCTGCGTGGTACATCGCCGCCATTCCCTATCACACTGTCGGTACAGCACTGCCGTTCCCTATCGCACTGCCACAGTGGACTATTGCACAGTTGTGCCACAGCGCCATTTGGTGCCCAGCGCTGTAGCGCCACTGGCACAATGGTGGCTGTGTCCTCTATTGCAGATCACACACAGCAAGTCATCAGCACGGCAGATGCCTGCGTAGGCTACGTGGGTATGTGCAATGCGGTATACTACACAGTCATGGAAATGCGCCATTGGCTCAGCTGGCTCAACCATATTGCACAAAGCGCAATGGCGCGATATTCAGCCGACACATGCAAATCATCTGATCAGCCATTCAAAGGCTCAGTGGCGCGATTTACATCCCATTAAAGTTGCTCCCCCCCCTAATTTGCATGCATTGCACTATAAATGTGTGACAGTGGGCTGCGGTGGCCAGAGTCAGTTACTGCAGCTGAGAGGTGAGTTGCATGCTGTGTGATGTTCTGGGATATGCTCATGGGAATATGCTGTACATTGCACAGTGACAGGTGTCCACTTCCACCCATACAGACCCGATGTGGCTGAACAAGGTCATGGGGATGAGGGATGATGGTGGGCGAAAGGGGAAGCCCAGACTTCACCAGGGCCGAGACTGAGGCACTCATCCAGGCCTACCTGGAAGAGGAGCCACTCCTCAGTGGATGGCGGGGCACCCCGCAGGCCCATGCTGCTGCATGGGAGGAGGTAGCACATGCCGTAAACCTGCATGGAAGCCACCAGCGCTCCGTGCAGGAATGCAAAAAGAAGATGGGGACAGACAGACGATGGGTGAAGGAGAAGGTGGCAGCCCTCAGGGCGGTGCTCACAGTCACAGGCAGGGGACAGCCAGAGGTGGTGCAGCTGACCCCGGCAGAGGGCCTTCTGGCTGCATCCATGCAGCGTAGTGCCATCGAGGGCGTACCTGAGGGTGGCTTCCAGATGGGTGGAAGCCCATCACTGCACGGTATGACATGGTAGTGGTGTTGGGGGGGGACGTTGATCACATGCACTAACATGTTCCCAATCTCTGTTACAGATCCTGTGCAGATGCATGGGACAGTGGTGGTGGCTTCAAGCAGTGTGGATGACCTGCTGGAGTTGGAGGGTCCATCCACCTCTGTATCCAGCTGACTAGCTCTGCAGGCAGTGTGCACACCT
The DNA here is from genome assembly GCA_016271365.2 of Neoceratodus forsteri. Classification (NCBI taxonomy): domain Eukaryota; kingdom Metazoa; phylum Chordata; order Ceratodontiformes; family Ceratodontidae; genus Neoceratodus; species Neoceratodus forsteri. The sequence continues at coordinate 483,759,039 of CM057459.1, read as the reverse complement.
GGCTGCCATCCCAGTGTCGGTGAGTGGTGTGTGGGGTGCACATCCTGTGTCCTGCAGTCTGGCATGGAAGCATGCCAGCACGCCTGACTGTGTTTGCTGTTGCTGGACCCTGCACCATTGATGATGCAAGGACTGCAATGGGCAGTGACACGTGTGTGTCTCGGAACGGTCACACAGCAGGACAGCACATGCCCCTGGACCTAACTGGTTCCAATGTGTGTGCCAGCACGTCAGCACAGTCCCAGGCTGTGCCTGTCAGCACCGGTGGGGCAGCACCGGTGGCTGTGCAGGTCTCTGGCACTGTTGCAGACACAGCAGTGGAATGACTGGTCCCTGGGGCACAGCAGTTGGAGGGACAGCAGCAGTAGTCACCCACCAGGTCTGGGCATACAGGGTTCAGCGGTGGCCCATGCACACCGCCTGTTGACATGGCCATACCTGGTCCTGGTGAACAGCGCCCACCCTATAGGGGTGTTGAGCATCAGGGCCTTCCACACCCTGGGGGACAGATTGCCGATGAGGCAGACAACCCATTAGATGAGCACACCCAACTGCTGCAGGCATCAGTACAGCAGCAGATGCGGGTTGCAACGTCTGTGGAGGCACTGTGCATGGCTGTTCAGCGGCTCAGCAGGGACACTGCAATGATCCTTGCAGAGATGGTCCAAATGCAGAGGGATGTGACTGCTGCCATTGACAGGCAGACCCAGGCAGTAGTCACTGTCGTGGCCGCATTAGGCACACAGTCAGGTGCCCTGTACCGCACACCCACAGTATGCTCTCCTCCCACGTTCCTGGCGTCGTGTCGACGCAGCCTGTCGATGCTGGGTTCTGCTGTGGGCATCCGGAGCACACCTGGTGCAGGTATGTTCGGCATGCTGCGAGACACCTGTGCGTGTGTTGAGGCGCCCTGCGCAGTGGGACCCCTGGTGTGCGTGATAGTGCCACCACGTATTCATCTTTCCGGACTGCCAGTGTGGCTGGGCCACGGTGGGGCCACCCACGCATCCGAGGTGGCCGTGGTGCAGTGCCACATGACTGAGCTGTCTCCCAGTGCGGGCCCTGTCTGGTGCTGCCCTGTGTGCAATGTGTGTCATGGTGGGCAGTGAACTGGTGGGTGCCCTGCCCAACACGCCGACACACAGATCACAAGCACACCCACCCGACTGCTGTCCACAGGTGTGTGTGCATGATGATGCCTGCATTGTACTGTACACCAAGGTGCAAAGGTGCCCAGCTTCCGACATACGTACTTGGACAGTACAGGTGGTGTGGGTGGTCTGTGGATCTGTGTGTTTGCCATGTCTGTTCTGCTGTGCTGTGCACCTGCCCCTGTATGCTGTGTGCCTGGTGTGTGTGTGTGTGTCCATATGGCATGTAAAGTATTCACCTCCCTGATGGTGTGTTTTGTGCCTGGACCTTTTCACTCCCTTGCCATCGCTGCACCCCTGGTGTGTCACACTGTGTGCCTGTAGGGTTGCGCCTGGACAGTGTTGATTGAACATGGCACCTTGACTTACCTGTGATGTGCAAAATGCTCTTCCGTTATGGTATCCCAGTGCAGCTGGGCCTGCCGGATCAGCCGGGGGTCCCTCCGTCCATGGGGAGGCTGCTCATCACCATCATGACCGGCATCACTGTTGTCCCCATCGCTGTCCCCCTCCTCAACCTGTACAGCTATCCCACAGTCTTTGGCCATGTTGTGCAGGATACAACAGGCCAGGAATATCACACAGGCCTTTGAGGGGCTGTACTGTAGCGCACCACCAGAGGAGTCTAGGCATCAGAATCGTGCCTTGAGCATCCCAAACACCCGCTCGATGATGTTGCTTGTGGCGGCATATGCCTCATTGTAGCATTGCTGTGATGGGGTCATGGGGCACCAGTAGGGTGTGAGCAGCCAGGGTCAGAGTGGGTATCCACAGTCACCTGTGTGGAGATGGTGGTGATTAGTGACATGTTCAGGTCCATTTCGCCCACATCCCTGTGTGCCATATCATGGCACCTGTAAGCATTCCACCCCTTGACCCAGCATTGCAATTCCACATGTGTACTCACCCACTAGATGGCCTGTGGGGATGTTCCCTCTTGAATCAGTGGCACAGTGTGGACTGGTGCCATATGGAGGCATCATGTGCTCCACCAGGGTGTGTGGCACAGACATTGATTATGTGCCCACTGGCATCGCACACAACCTGGCAGTTGACACTCGAGAAACCCTTCCTGTTCCTGTAGGTGGCCCCATCAGGGCCAGATGGTGTGCGAATAGCCACATGGGTGCAGTCTATCACCCCTAGTATGCCAGGCACCACGTGCTACCCAGTGGAACTCCTGCATGTTTGCTGTACGCTCTGCCGCGGTGCTGGGGAAATGGATGTGCTCTGCAGCATGTGGCAGCACTGCGCTGAGGAGTTGGGTGAGGATTCATGATGTGGCTGACTGTGTGATGCCTGTGGTTTCCCCTGTTGGCCTCTGGAAGGTACCTGTGGTGAGCAGGCACATGCAGGCTGTTACCTTAGTCTCCACTGACAGAGCGTGACTCCGTCGTGAGGGTGCCTGCATCACATCACTGCACAGCTCACAGAGCCGCCTCAGTATTGCTCTGTTCAGGCGGTACTGGCCCACGATCTTTACATCTGTGTACAGCTGAAAGCTGATGCGGGCAGTACTGCCTGTTGGGGCGTACCACCGGCGGGCCTTCACGGTCATGTTCCCTGCGGCTTGCCTTCTACCCCCTCATTACAGCTTCCATGTGGAAGCTGGCCTATCCATCTCCTGGCTTGTGACCCCCATGGCTGCTATAGCTTTGTTACCAGCTGTTCTGACTGCCTCCACTGCAGGAGTAACCCACTGGCCCCTCGAGCCTATGGCCCCACGCACCTTCCCCTGCCTGCCCTGTTCTTTACTTTCACTGCCTCTCTCTCTCTCTCTCTCTGTCTTGCTTGGCATCCCTGTATCATTCTTGCGCCTCTTCCTTGAGCCTTTTATATTGGCTCATTTCGGCGTGTAGCCCACCTTCCAGCTCTATGCTGTCACGCATTGCGCAGTTCCTTGATCTTCGTGATTGCGCTGTTTATGCATGGGTCCACCTCTTCTTGATTTCATTCCTTCATTTGTATTGCGTTACTGCTCAGACTGTTTTCAGTGGTGCAACTGCTCCTGCTGAATATCGCGGAAGCGGCAGCAATTTTCTGACTTGCGCATGCGCAACCCTATTGCGCATGGAACAACCCTTTTGAATATCTGGCCCAAGGAGTGCTAACAAACACCCCAGCTTGAATACTCTGTAGACTGGAAACTAATTCATAATAGCTCCTTCCTTAATATCCTAAGACAGGACCACTTGTTAGAATATAGGCCCTGAATCATTCCTAACAGGTCATCATCTCTGCCAGATCCCTCTAGACAGAGCATAGTGATGTTCTTAACATGGACTCAAAGACCTCAAAAAATCAAAAATGACTACAAAGAAATTATGTTTTTTTTTCACTAAATAACATTTAACAAATATGCTAGAATAAAATAATAATTAATTTTGTGGGTTTGTTCTTTCTTGATCAAAATTGGAAGTCAGACATAACATTATTATTAGCCCGATATTCTAACTTCATCAAAATTAATCTATCATAGTATCATAGTAATGTGTCAGCAGGAAAGGACCATCCTGGTCCATCTAGTATGCCCATTCCCACCCACCCCTACTTGTCTCCACTTCCAAGGGATATTATCCTCTGTCCACTAGCCAACCCCTTGTGTCTGCCCCACACCTTCTTGAATTCCTCCACTATTTCTGCATGCCACCTCATTAGGTAATCTGTTCCAGGGTTCCACCACCCTTTGAGTGAAATAACATCTCCTTACATTGCTCTTAAATCTTAACCTTCCAATCTTAAATTATGACCCCTTGTTTTAACTCCTACTTTCCTTTTGAATAAGCTACCTTCGTTCACTTTATTTATTCCCTTCATATACTAAAAAGTCTCTAGCATGTCACTTCTATTTCTTCTGACCTCCAGCAGGTATAGATTTAATTCTCTCCATCTAGTCTTGTATGCTTCTCTTGCATACCTTGCACCATCTTTGTTGCCCTTCTAGTAAAAATCTTGTTGATATTGTCAATAAGGCTAACAGGTCTGTAATGTCATTTAATGGCTCTAGCTTACTACTTTTTGTATACTGGGAGTATAATATTCCCCTTACAGCTTTCATAATCAGTGAACATTTCCATATCATTTTTATCATAAAAGAGGTTTTTAAAGCAAGCAATTCAAACTTCATCTATTATATAAGTTTCGGTACCTTTAACATGCAGTATGCATCCAAGCTAGTTTCCAAAATAAAGCCTGGTTCCCTATCCTGTATTGCAGTTAACATAATTTTCCATGTATTCTCAACATATTTAGCAATTTCTGCCTTTTAAATTTCTTTATAGTCTTTTCTGCATTTATTTAAAATATTTGCCTGAGAGTGGAATCATGTAGCCCTTCAGATCATTATGTTCACTTTCTTATTCCCCAATGTACACTCTTGATTAAATCATGCATCTTTTATGTTAGAGGTTTTCTTTGTGAAACTGTGATACATGAAAGGAAATAGATCTTCAAATAAGAGCAATATATTACAATATATTAATTCAACAGTGGTAGATGTAATACATGACAATGCCTGTTCTAAAATAATTCATGCCAACAAGAAATGTACAGAACACAAGCTTCCAGGCTACACAGAGCCCCAAGAAGGGCTCTGCGTAGCCTGGAAGACTGTGTTCTATAAATGCCTTGCTGTTCCAATAGAAGGTATCAAATCACCTACTTTGTTCATCATTTTGTACAAGGACAAATACAAATGCAAACAATGCTTTAAAATCGTTTGCGTATTCAACATTTCTTTTGGATTATACTCAAGTTCCTTATCCCATCTGATTCTGTTTTGATATAGAATACACATATACTGCACACATTAGGTGATACTCTTCTTGGATTTTTTTTATAACTTAGATCTACAGATTCCTATAGTACAGGACAACTATAGGAGAATGATCATTCTCAGGCTTTTGAATTCCCTGGAAATGTTAGTATTCATCAATATCAAAAATTCCCATAAATGCATAGTCCAAAGCTGAAGCGGCAGTATGTGCACAAAAAGATTGCTTCACCATTTATTTATTTTATTTATTTATTTGAATCTAGGATTACTAGTACCTTTGAGCCAAGCCTCTTTTACAAATGTTCCACATACTCTGGAAACCAGAAATGGTAATATTTGTATCTTCTAAAAGCTTTGCAGTAAATATATGTTTGCCTTTATTCTCAAAATATTTAGCCATGTCTGCCTTTAAAATTTCGTTATAGTCTTTTCTATGTTTTTTCAAGCTAGTCACATTTGCCTGTAAGGGAAATAATCTAGTCTTTCTGATCATTACGTTCACTTTCTTCTAACCCAGTTTACTCTCTGATTAAAACATGCATCTTTTATGTTAGCGGTTTTCTTTGTTAAAATGTGATATAAGAGTGGATATAGATCTTCATACAAGAGCAATAGATTACAATGTATTATTTCAGCAGTTGGAGACATAATACATGTTAGCAAATGGGCTTTTTATTTCCTGGGATCTGATTGGCTGGTACCCATTTCAGAGGGGACATTAACTTTCAATAAGATGCCCAGGAAATAAAAAGTTCCAGCCTGCCATGCCCTAAAATGTCAAACTGGTATCCTTGTGCCAGTTTGAAATTCAAACTTCAGCAGCCGCCATTTTCTTTCTGCTCACTTAGCAACAGAGTGAGCAAGAGCCCTATCTTGAGTCATCAGACAAGATACTCTACCCACTAATTTAAAAAATTGTACCAGTATACAAAAAAACCCCATAAAAATAACTGTTTTTTTTATTCACTTTACTAAGATGGACCTGACTTTGGTGCTACCAGGACTCCCGCGCTCTGATCCCCTGTCCACTCTCAGAACTGCCTCTAGCTGGCAGTGCCACTCCATCTACAAGACCAATTCCATTAAAGTCCCGCTCCTTTTCTCAGTGACCCCATGCAAAAGCTGCATTTTTCTAATAAATGCAAGCCCTTCAGAGTACATAAAAAAAGATGAAAAAAATCTATCTGTTTTATACAGGCTTACTTTCCCTGTTGCTGCCAGGTCCCTTGACCACCCTCGATGTGCAGGTCCCTTTTGAGTAGCTCCATACCTCAGTGCCCACCTGCTACACTGAGTCCCACTCCTTAGGGCAGGCAGTGAGAACCAGGAAAAAGAAAAAAAAAAGCTATTATATCCTTTTCCTAGGGCAGGAAGTGGGAATCAGAAGTACTCTACAAAAATCCCATTCTCATCCCCAGAGCAGGCAGTGGACTTCAGAAAAAAAATTTAATCACTGTCTAGTTACTCCTCAGTCCCAGTCCTCAGGGCAGGGAGTGAGGACCAGGAAACTATTAAAAAACAAGGAAAAAAAACATAGCATAAATTGGTGCTTCTAAAAGGGGAGGGGAAAGCTGCAACAAAGGACAAAAAACAGTTCTCCTTAGTGATGACTACCAGACAAACTATTACCAGCAGTACAGGGACTACTTTATAAAAACAAGGACTAAAAATGCATTTGTAGTAATTTTTTATAGCATTACTTCAATTTTTTCATAATCCTGTAAAAAATGACACATGTAGCCCATTTTCTAAGTGCAATATTACCCTCCAGGGTGGACAGTATGGGCAATACTGGACCTTCCAAGGGGTATAAGGCCCTCCACTTGCAATGTCAGGCCTCATTTCACCCCAGGGTGGTCCAGTATTGTCCAATACTATCCACCCTGTTGGGCAATATTGATTACATATTTTCTGTTCCAGAATCATATGTATTCATCACTTCTTGTAGATTATACTCAAGTTCTATATTTCATAGGATTCTATTATTATGTCATATGAACATATTTTGTAGTCATTAGCTGGTAGCCTTCTTTGATTTTATAACTGAGATATAAAAATTCCTTTAGGACAACCATAGGGAAATGATCACCCTCAGGTTTAGGTTGGAATCACTCAAAAAATCATAGTATTCATTAGTATAAAAAAAATTCCAATGAATGCATAGTCCAACCTGAAGCAGCAGCATGTGCATAAAAAGTTGCCTCACCATTTACATCCCCCAAAGCCTACCACTAAAATGGTCATATTTGCATCTTCTAAAAGCTTTATTAGTTGTAAACCATGTTTGTTAACTTCTTTATTCTATGAGTTTCTATCAATTGTTGTATGGTCTAATAACATCACTTTACAGCAAATTATTATAAAATCCAGTACTGAGAAAGATTTAGTTTAAAGAGATAATTGTATTCTTAAATGGAACAAAGATAAAATCAGAGTAGTAATTAGTATTATTCAGGGGGTTGGGGTTAAATATTATGCAATGGGTATGTCTTGTCTACATATAAAAATTTAACCACCATGAAATTGTTTCATTAAAACACCATTTTTGGCATTAAAATATTAGGCTGAATTTTTATGCAAGTTAATAATTCACCAATACATCTCACATGGGATTTAACTTTTTGTGCAGTTACCCAGAAGATAATATAACCATTACAATCAGGGGATGCAGAGAGTTAAACCCATCCTTGTTTCCTGTAAGCATTCAAATGTACGTTCATTGACAAATTCTCTGAAATCGCTATCAGCCATTTTTCTCACAAATCCTGCAATGTTCCAACTCAAGATTTTAGTTGTATTATTACTGTTATTAATATATTTATCTCTTACATAGATACATAGACAGTGTCGGCAGATAAGGGCCTATGGCCCACCCAGTCTGCCCATTTGAGCTTGTAAGTTCAGTTTGTTTTCCTAGAAGTCTGTTGCACCTTACCCTGACCTCCAGAATTCCTTTATGTCTATCCCATGCATTCTTAAATCCGTGATTGTTTCCAGCCCCACCACTTCCTCTGGCAGGGTGTCCACTTGTCCACCACCCGTTCTGTGAAGAAATTCTTTCTCATGCTTCCTCTGAATCGTCCTCCCTCCAACTTCATCCCATACCCTCTAGTCCTGGAACATCTTTTCACTTAAAATAGTGTTTTCCTGCTCCCTGTTCCTCCCTGTAAGATACTTGTATGTCTGTATCATATCCCCTCTCTCCCTCCTCTCCTCCAGGGAGTACATGTTCAGTTCCTTCAACCTGACTTCATAGGACTTGTGATGCAATCCATGCACCATCTTTGTTGCCTTCCTCTGAACCTTCTCTACCCTGTCTATGTCCTTACATAGGTATGGTCTCCAGAACTGTATACTGTACTCCAGGTGGGGCCTCACTAGTGTCTTGTATAAGCGGAATTATGACCTCCCTTTTCCTGCTGGTGATGCTCCTGCCTATACATCCCAGCATCCTATTTGCTTTACCTGCTGCCTTGTCACACTGTTTCCCTACCTTGAGGTCATCAGAGATGATAACCCCAAGATCCCTTTCCTGCTTAATGCATGCTATATCCTCACCTCCCAACTGATATATTGTGCCAGGGTTTTTGTGCCCCATATGCATTATCTTGCACTTCTTTGCATTGAATTTCAACTGCCAAACCCTGACCATTCTTCAAGTTTCTGCAGGTCGCTTCTCATTCTGTCTACACCCTCTGGTGTGTCTACTCTGTTACAGAGCTTTGTGTCATCAGCGAACAGTGAAATTCTACCTTCTAGGTCCTGCGCCATGTCACTGATGAAGATGTTGAATAGGACCGGTCCCAGCACTGATCCTGTGGTACCCACTGGTCACTCTTCCCTCTGTGGAGTGACAGCCATTTACCACCACCCTCTGTGTCCTGCCACCCAGCCAGTTACCTACCCACCACACTACTGTCCTGCCCACACCCATATTCCCAGTTTGTGTAATAGTCTTCTATGTGGCACAGTGTCAAAGGCCTTGCTGAAGTCCAGATAGGCCATGTCCACTGCCCTCCCGATCCACCTCCTAGTCACCCAGTCAAAAATTCAATGAGGGTTGGTCTGACATGACCTCCCCTGGTGAAACCATGCTGCCTTTGTCCTGTAGTCCATTGACAACCAGATGTTCCACCAATCTCTCCTTCAGTAGTGCTTCCATGATCTTCCCCACTACCGAGGTGAGGCTGACTGGTCTGTAGTTCCCTGCTTCCTCTTTGTTCCCCTTTTGTATAAGGGATTACATCTGCTGTCCTCCAGTCTTTGGGTACCTCCCTGTTTCCAGTGATCAGCTAAACAGGATAGCCAGAGTTCAGCCACCACCTCTCTTAGTTCTTTAAGGACCCAGGGTGCACCCACCTGGCCCCATTGCTTTATCAACTCTTATTGCTTCCAGTTCCTTCAGGACCCTTTCTGGTGTAAAGGGACTTGTGTCCATTTCTGCACCATTCTCACCCTTGTACTCCTTCAGACCCATTACCCTCCTCTTCCTCAGTAAGACTGAGCAGAAATACCTGTTCAGTATGTCAGCTTTACTGTTGTCATCCTCCACGCGGCCTCTATCCTCCCCCTTCAGTCTCACTATCCCTCCCTTTGCCTTTCTTTTTTCACTTATGTACCTGTAAAAGGTTTTGTCCCCTCTACCCACTGATTTTGCAATGTGTTCTTCTGTCTGAGCTTTGGCTTCCCTTACTGACCTCCCTGCCTCCCTTTGCTTCTCTGGTACTTCTCCCTATCCCCTTCTGCCTGTGTCTTTTTGTATTGCCTGATGCAATCTTGCTTTCACTTTCTTTGCTACTTCTTTAGAAAACATAATGGTCTCCTCTTCCATTTCCTCTTGCTAACCTGCTTAATACATAATTCTGTTGTTCTTGTAATCCCCATTTTAAATACTGCCCTGTTCCTCAACCCCTGATTCCTGTTCCATTCCCTTAATGCCTCTTTCAAGTATCTCCCCATTTTCCCAAAGTCTGCCCCTAAAATCCAGGATACATGTTTTTGTGTGGTTTGGTTCTGCTCTTTCTGTGATTTCAAACCACAATGACTGGTGGTCACTGTTTCCCTGGTGCTCCCCACTGTTACCCCATCACACTGTCCCTGTTTGTGAGCACAAGGTCCAGTATTGCCTTCTGCCGAGTTGGTTTCCATGACCAGTTGCTTGAGGAAGGCACCCTGAAGAGAGTCAGGATAAATCTGCTCCTAGTTGATGCTGCTGCTGGGATGCTCCAGTCCACGTCTGGAATATTGAGTCTCCAACCAGTACTACCTCACCCTTGTCTGCCATCCTTTGGATGGCTAGCATCACTCCTATCTGTCTCTTCCTCCTGGGCTGGTGGTCTATAGACCACACCTGTGCGGATGGCTGTCCCCATTTTCCTTTCCAGCTTAACCCACAGTATCTCTCCCCATTTTGTTCCTCCTGGATCTCTGTGGCCCTTACATCATTTTTCACATACTGTGCCACTCCTCCTCCCTTCCTGCCTGCTCTGTCTCTTCTGAGATATGTTTGTAGCCAGGTATGGCCATCTCCCAGTTCTGGTTATCATTACACAGGTTTCAGTGATATCACAATGACCGGAGTCTGACTGCACCATGACAGCCTCAGATCTTCCATCTTGTTGCTAAGGCTCTGGCATTTGCACATGGCTTTCCATGATTTGACCTCCTAGACTGTCTCACTGTTCTACTCCAGCCCCTTCCTTGGTTGTCATTTTATCCCTGGTTCTCCTTGCTGTCTGCCCATCTGCTGAATTTTGCCCCTTTTCTGTATCCATCTCTTGGGCACTAATCTCCATCTTTTGCACTGCTTTGCAGAGATAGCCACTCCTCTGGTTCACTGGTTCCACTGCTAGCTGTGAGGGGTGAGCAAGTAGGTACTCTCCTTGCTGGCCTGCCACCCCCTTTGCTAGTTTAAATGCTTGTCAATGTAGCATTTAAACTTATCATTGAGTGCTTGGATTCTCCTCCAGGATGGATGCAGGCCGTCAGGCTTGAACAAACCTCCATCCCTCCAGGTGGGACCCCAGTCACCAATGAATCCAAACCCTTCCTCACAGCACCAGTTCTTCAACCATGAGTTAAAATTCCTGGTGCATGCACTCCTATGCTCTCCCTTGCCTCTCACAGGTAGGTACTTCTGAGAAAGTGACAGAGTAGCTACTTGTGAGACCCTCCCAGTTTCCTAAACTCTTCCTGAACTTCCTTTGGCTCCCCATTTGCGGGGTCATTAGTACCTAGGTGGATAATGACATCCAGCTCACCCTCCTGTCTTGCCTTCCCAGTGATCCCCAGGATCTTCCTTCCATCCCTCCATGCCGTGGCACCAGGTAGGCAACTCACCTCCCTGTCCTCCCCCTCCTGTGTTCCTAGCTGGATAGCTCTTATGATGGAGTACCCCACCAAGATTCACTTCCTCCTCCTCTGGGGTCCACTGCTTTCCCCGCTGAGGTCACCTCCTTGGCTAACCTCCACATCCTTTCCTTTCCACTTCTCTGGGTACCTGTTTGGTTGTCCTCGTTTGCCAGTGTGGCATATGAGTTCTTGAGTGGAATAGGATCTGGGATGTGCCTCTGCTGACTGCTCTAACCCTCCTCTGATCTCACTGTCATCCAAGTGCTCCTCGTTCTCGGCATCCTTTGGGGGCAGTTGCATTGGACTGGGTAGTCCCTGGATAGGGGTGATGGTACTCCTGACCCAGTTTACTTCCGCTCTAAGTCTGGCTACCTCATCCCGGTCCAGATGGAAGCATGCAGATAGGGCAGCACCTCAGTGTCCAGAGGTCTGCCTGAATATGGCTGCCCCACAGCCACTGCATTGCACCACTCCCCACATTATACTGCAATTCCACTACTTGTCTGCTACTGAAGCTCTCCTAGTTCCCTTTTTATTAATTTACTGTCCTAAAAATCCTGCCACTGTTCCCCTATAATATTTGAAAATACATACACTTCTATCTAAGCTCTTTATCCTTACAATCAAAAGGTAACTACAATCACAATAATCTACCTTCTACTAATACAGATTCTATCACAGAATCAGAGCACAATGCAAAAACATCTGCTACTTAGCAACAGCAAACAGGTGACAACATACCAAGTTGATGTAGCTTTTTAAAATAGAAAGAAAAATGTAATTGTTTAAACCAATAGAAATCAGCAGTTCAAAAGCACCTTGAACTACAAGAAAGAACACAGTACCACACCTCTGCCACAATAACTAAACAGTTCTAAAACATTGGAGAAAGAAGAGAAAAATTAGAGACTGAGCAAAAAGATACAATGTACTAAAAAGTATTAGGCAATAGGTATACTCAGTTTTCTTTTCTGTTACCTTTCTGTCTTTCCATTTCCACTCGTCCAGTGATCATACAATCTAAAGGAGCATATCTTATAAATATGTGTATGGCAAGCTGATGCACCCCATTACTATATTTGTTACACAGGGTGCACTATGTACCTTTACTGCTTAAGTTTGAGAGTGTTCCCCCAAATTCCCTTCCTCTTACTGAATTATAAATGTCAATTGTGTTAAGCCTTAGGCCATCTATATCTTCAGCCTTCCTTAAGATTTCATTACCAATCAAAGTGTTTCTAACTAGACAGTTTACTTGTGAATTAATGTGCAGCCTTGATCCACATTGTGTGCCTCTATCACTCTATTTTTCTTTAGTGTATACTCAATATGTTCTTGAGGAAATTAAGCAGACAGCATGTTTTTGTACCAAACAATTTTCACATGACTCCAGTTTAAATCCAAGAAACACTGCATTAGCTGATCAGTTTCAGATTAGTAAAGCACACAAGGACTGCTTGCTGACTGACACAGGTACACTATTATTAAAAATACAGGTACCTTGCTTTTGTTGTTTAGTCTTTTGTTACTTATTGTGTGTTGTCTCTTTCCTTTCTAGCACAGTGATGGCATGAGGGCCAGAAGATCAGACTGGACAACTGCTTGTGCTGAGAATTATACCTTTTCCCTCTTATTTGTTCCTTTATCTAAAAAAATGCTGCTTTTTTTTTAAATGTTAATAAAGTGCTATGGAAAGGTTAATCTACTGTGTGCTGTTGTTAAACTTGCTGCAGAACACCACTTACAAACACATGCAGCCAGAATGCCAGAAACACGTGAATGTGTTGATTACCTTGACAACTATTACTCGCTGTCAAAATATTTTCATGGAGGAGGTGTCAATAGCGATTATAGTGAATAAATTTTGACAATGAATATAGATAGTTTTACAGTATCTGTTTCAAGAGGGAGGCATTAGTTTCTCAGGGTTTTCTTGGCAACTAACAAATGGACAGCATTCTTGGTTTCTGCTCTTGAGTTCATATACTGTCTGCAAGAATAATGTATTCTACTATTTTCATAAGCCTTACTTTAATACAGTAGGTGACCTGTGCCTGGCATCAGAGTTATTAAAGTTAGCATTATCACATTATAGTATATAATACAACATTGTTCTGTATAGAATTCCATCCCCTTCAAGATGCTGTTGTAACACAGTACAAAGGTCATGGAATGTGATTGTATGCTTCTGTGGTACAACAGCATTCTGAAACCTCTAGAAATTATAAAAGTCAGTTTCATTCTGAAAGCGAAAGAACCACCATACTCACATTTCACATAAAGCTATATACTATAAAAATACAGGATGAGCAATTCCATTCACAACTAGTGTGTTCTGCCACCTCAGGGTTTTGATTCCCATGGACCTCTTGAGCTTTGCTCTTTACGTTAGAGGGAATCAGAGCCCCTCTGGCAGAACACACTGGTTGTGCCTACTTACCCATACAGTATTCTCTATATAATAACTAGCCATCAAATTTTTTCAGTGGTGATGGGCAATTATTTTTTGCTGCAATAACTGATTGGTTATTACGGTATTCATGTGCTGAGTGTTTCTAAGAGCAAGACACTCCTACTCTGAACAATGACTGTTTCCCTTTCACTCGACCCACTGATGAACATTCCCACAGCATATAGCATAGAAACACAAAAAGGAAAGCAGAACATTAAAATATGTATTTAGGCAGTATTTCAGTACCTTTTTGGAAACCGCAGCTCCTTCAGACAGTTCCTAAGCTTATCATTATCAGCACCTTATGATTACTGTGAATTGCCATGGCAACCCAGTAAAATGAAGAATAAAAGATGGGCAATGAAAACTACAGTTTAGTTTATTTCCAATCATTTTTTAAAGTGATTTTTTAAGATTTAACTCAATTTAAGTGTTGTTTTATAAAAAAAAATAATCATTTGCTACTTGTAAACTGCACCCAGTCCAACTTTTTGTTTACTAACTATACTGATTTCTAGAAAGGGGTGTGGAAAAATTTATTTCCAGAAATAATATAAAACAAGTAATGGGATGGTATAAATACTTAAGCAATAATACACAACAAGGTGTATGTTGTGCTGGGATAATGTCACTCCTCAGGTGGTTGGCCATGAGGCCACAGGCCAAGTGCATCCAACACATGGGAAGTAAAGTTTTCCCAGCACGACGCACACCCTGGAGTGCATTATTGCTATTATACGGAAGCTTGTTTCCTAAACAAAGAAAAAAATTAAAATGCTAATTTTTCCTTTTTATCTGTTTCTCCCATGGGTTCCCTGGTCAGCAACTGTCCACCGCCACCCATCCAGCCCCATACCATGACACCAGGCAGCAACCCCTCTTCCCCCACAGATTAACCCTCATGGTGGGGCAGGAAAGAGCCCCCAGCTCAACTCACCTCAACCAGGATCCAGTTATGGGGAGTGCCATTTGGGATCAGGGCATGCGACGAGTGACTGCTTCATCCAGCATGACCAGGACCATTTTCATGTTTTCTCCCTTGTGTGAGTGGGGCATGCAATGATGCCAGTGGAGGGATCACACACACATCTGCATGCACTCCTCCAGGTATCTGCTCCATCTCAGATCCTCTTTTTGCAGCATCAGTGCACTGCCCCCCAACCTCTGCTAGGGGTCAGTCATGCACCAACCACTAGAGTTCCCCCTCCCGAGATGGAGTGCAGTCCCTCAGATGCTTGATCCCTTTCTTCCCCTACAGACCCCCAGTGGCCTGTGCCTGTTCCGAAATACGGGTCACCAGCATAGCACGAGATAAGGCATGCAGCACCTCAGCCCTCAGTGCCACTGGGCTGGCAAATGCTAATTTTTAAACATATTTTTATTTCAATTTTTTGTTAGAGTAAACATATTAATTAAAAAAGTAATCTGCAGTTACTGGTTTGCCCAGCAGGTGGTGCTGTTGGTTGAGTTTGTGCTTGCTGTTGGTTGAGTCTGTCCTTGCTGGGTTCTCTGCCCCCTCCTCCCACCACCTCTTTCTGTCAGAACTGTATTTTTTGCTGCCTTACGTCTTGTTTTCAGTAACATGTTAGAGGTTTTTTTTCCCTGTTTCCTGTGGCCATTAGAAAGTGCAGTCATCAAGTCACTGAGGACTGGAGCTCTGTTATAATGCACATGTAGTAGCAGTATCATGATTACATTGCTGGCAAGATGAGGATTGAGAAGTCTTCCTGGAGTAGATGGCTTCTGTTTTGGTGCTGGACTGGAGTTTGAGAGGTGAGAGGGAAAGAAAAATTGTAACTTGTGGCACTGGTTGCATTTGTAAGTTTTACTTGTTACTCGTGATCTCTGGTCATGCAATTGGCAGTTTCATTTTGGGCACTTCTGTGAAACCACTCCATTCTGTGGAAAAAGAAGAGCAAAATAGAGAAGCTGAAGCACTGTTTTGTGCTTACTCTTTGTAAAAAAAAGGTACAAAAGATGGAATATGTGTGTGTGTCTGTGTGAGGGGTTGGGGTCACAGTTCATAGCTAAAGGCATTTACAGTGGCAGTAAGCTGTGGAGCAGTGGGATGATTTGTGACTGTGTTACTCAGTCATGTGTGTACTGGACCTTAGTACAGTGATGTTATACTGGGATAACATACTCTTCCAGACACACACTGACCAATCAGAAGCCTACACATTTTGTTGTCATTGTTTAATCAAATTTTATACACACCATCAGTATGTGTCCAGTTCTGGAGGCCTCACCTTAGAAAGAACATGGACAGATTAGAGGTGGTCCAGAGAAGGGCAACAAACATGATTCAGAACTGTCATAGAATCATCTATGAGAACAGGCTTAGGGCTTTGAACATGTACTCACTGGAGACTAGGAGGGAAAGGGAGGATATGATCGAAAGTTTCAAGGTCCTTAAAGGTATTAACAAAGTACTGCACTTGGCACTTTTTAACAGGAAAGCCAATTCTACAACAAGGGGCCATGAGTGGAACTTGAAAGGTGGAAGGTTCAGGAGGGACATCAGAAAGTATTACTTCTCTAAGAGAATTGTGGAACCTTGGAACAGACTGCCACCCAATGTGGTGGCAGCTAAGACAGTGTCTAGTTTTAAACACAAGTGGGACAAGGCTATGGCTCAATACTAGATTGGGCATCTCAGGGGACAGGGTATTGGTGTACAATAAGTCCCGGGGTACCATGCATGGGTAGATTCCATGGACCACAGGTCTCCTTCTGTCAACATTTTCAATGTTTCTGTTTTTCTATGTGATGCTTGAATAAACCCTTTGAGCATCAGTCTTAGGGCTTATGTAGCATCACAGAACTCCGATGTGTATTAAAGTATTGTAATGTACACTATGCCATGTATTAGTCTGTATTTTATTTTTAAATTAAGCTCTTCTAGCTGAGACTACTTTCCAAATATCTACCTAACAAGGTCAAACAAGCATTTGTCAATGCCGAACGTTTGCTTGCAGGTATTTGCAGTGGTGTTTGGCATGTATGGTGCTTTACCCTAATGCCCTGTGCGATTGCTGGTATTTGCACAATAAATTGTCAGCATGATCTTTTTGTTACCCACATTGTGCGCTACATAGGTGGAAACACGTTTTGGGCAGGATGTGAAAAATGACAGCTGAATAGCTCATAAGGAAGTGCGGTAAAATGCCAATGTTGAAAATCTGGAGTGGAAATATTGAAAATTGGCAAACCTACGAGCGCGCGTGGGAACTGTGCAATGCACGCTCGTAAAAGAGTCATTTTTAGGAATTGTTTCACCAAATTTTCAACATTACCATTTTAAAACCTGTGCTAATGAACAGTGTCACTGTGATTTTCTTTACTGTGCCTCGCGATTGATTTCGCATTAATCGACTGCCAGACAGCAATACAAGGAAAGACGCTTTGGGCAGGATGTGAAAAATGACAGCTGTACTGCTCATAAGGAGGTGTGGTAAAATGGCAAAGTTGAAAATCTGGATTGAAAATATTGGAAATTTGCAAACTTATGAGCGTGCATAGGAACTGCAGAACGCACACTCATAAAACAGTTATTTGTAGGAATTTTTTCGTCAAATTTTCAACATAGCCATTTGAAGATCTCTGCTCATGAACAGTGACACTGTAATTTTCTTAATGTGTCCCATACACTGAGTTCGCACACCGACTGTGCCATTGTGCGCTACGTAGGTGGAAACACGTTTTGGGCAAGATGTAAAAAATGACAGCTGCAGTGCTCATAAGGAGGTGTGGTAAAATGGCAATGTTGAATATCTGGAGTGAAAATATTGAAAATTCGCAAACTTACGAGCGTGCGTAGGAACTGCGCAATGCGGACTCATAAAACAGTCATTTTTAGGAATTTTTTCACCAAATTTTCAGCACAGCCATTTTAAGACCTCTGCTCATGATCAGTGTCACTGTGATTTTCTTAATGTGTCCCATACATTGAGTTCGCACACCGACTGCGCCATTATGTGCTACATGAGCAGAAACACATTTTGGGCAGGATGTAAAAAATGACAGCTGTACTGCTCATGAGGAGTTGTGGTAAACTGCCACGTCTGCTCAAGGGAGCAGTGCATTGGGTGGGAGAGGCACACCTCCAAGTGTGCTACTATCCCAAAACGTTCCTTGCGCATGTGCGCAAGCAAACGTAAAAATGAAACAATTACAACAGAGTGTTTTGTTCTGTGCCCTCTTTTACTCTCTGATCTTTACTATTTGTTCAAGTGAAATTGTGGTTCCTAATACTTTTATAATAAGATATGAAATGAGAACTGTTAGCATTTCTTCTGTTTCATATTGTTTCCAGACTACATATATACATATATATATTTAATTTTATACAGTACTAGCTCTGATGCCAGGCGCAGGTCACCTATTAATTGCAAATTATTTTTGAATAGTTTTCAGCTAGTCCTCTTTAGCACTTGTTTCCCTAACTTGAAGACTTAGAGCAATATTTACTTTTCCCGTTTTCTGGATCGCTTTATTCTGACAATTTAAAGTAGCATAATCTGTTTACATTTTCTTGTGACATACGTTAATTTTAATGTTAATGTTTTTTTCCCTGTTATTTTAATGTTCCTTTTACTATTATCTTGTATAGGTTTCATTTTCTTTTTCTTATTTCTGCTTTTCTTTTTCTTCTGGTTTTAGAATTTGATTTTTTTTTTCAAATTAATTGAAACCCACCTTAACTCCCATAAAGTCCAGTGATGAGAAAGTGAGGCCTTTAAAGAGGGACTGAGGCCAAACTTTTTGGCATCAATACATTCAGAATTTAGATCAGGATATCCTCAATCAGCTTCATGCCAAAAAACAGATCTGTAAATTACTTTGTTTAAAAGTTACAAGTCATTTTGTAACCCTTAATTCACTGCCTGTTCAAAAAACCCAGTTTCATTGAAGAGCTACTAATGATATCATCTCTTGAACTCACAACCTAGTCCTCCCTGAAAGCTACTGTACCTTATATGACTTACTTCTCCTATGTTACTTAAAACTGCAGATGTAGTAAACATATATGTTAAATCTATGACAATGCCTCTGGCTGCGCTCCTCCTCTATAGCTCTCCACCCCCTTTACTCTTCCTTTTTCTTGTCCTCTATCCTCTCTGCACCTCATCCGCTATCTCCTTGTAACCTTGCCTCCAAAACTTGTTTTCTCAGATACTTTGTAACTCTGTTTAGCTTACACTTTTGTAACCTTGTCCTATGTATTGTATTTGTAATCTGACTTACATGTCTTATGTTTTGAATTGTGACCTGATGTGGAACCTTTGTAAAAGAGCTCTGGCTCAAAGGTATTGTAATCCTAGACCTAATAAATAAAAAATATGAAAAAGGAAAACTGACACGGGGTGGGGGGGTCAGTACATTCACTTCCATAATGTGTACATGCAAGGTACAGTACTTCAGAATGTCATGGGGGGATGGGATGCAGTGGCAAACATGGCTTTAGAATGACAAAGTTCTGTGCAATTTTTAAAATACTGCAGGAATGAGATTTTGAAATGTCACCTGGTTGCAATTGTGGAATGCAGCAATGACACAGTTTCAGAAAGTAGTTGGAACTCATAATTTCAGAATGTGGTGGTGATGCACAATTTCAGAATGTGGTAGTGACGCACAGTTTCGTAATGCAGTGGTGACACACAACTTCAGAATACAGTGGTGATACACAATTTCAGAATGCGGTGGTGATGAGCAATTTTAGAATACAGCAGTGATGCACAATTTTGGAATGAGGTGTTGATGCACAGGTTTAGAATGTAGCAGTAATGCACAGGTTTGGAATATGGTGGTGACGTATAGGTTTGGAATGCAGTGGTGACACATAATTTTGGAGTGCAGTGGTGATGTACAATTTTGGAATGCAGTGGTGATGCACAATTTCAGAATGTGGAGGTGATGCACAGGTTTGGAATGTAGTGGTGACGTATAATTTTGGAATACAGTGGTGATGCACCGTTTCAGAATGCGGCAGTGATACACAGTTTTGGAGTGTGGCAGTGACACATAATTTTGGAATGCAGCAGTGACACATAGGCTTGGAATGTGGCAGTGACACACAATTTCAGAATCCAGCAGTGATGCACAATTTCAGAATGCAGCAGTGATACACAATTTCAGAAAGTGGTGGTGACACACAGGTTTGCGGTGATGCACAATTTATGAATGCAGCGATGACCCCACACTTTTGGAATATGATGGTGACAAACAGTTTCAGAATACGGCAGTGACACTGAGTTTTGGAATGTGCCATTGATGCATATTTTGAGAATCTGACGATGACGCACAGGTTCAGAATGTAGCAGTGACAGAATTTTGGAATGTGGCGGTGACACACAATTTAGGAATGTGGCAGTGATGCACAATTTCAGAATGTGGCAGTGACGCACTATTTCAGAATGTAGCAGTGGTGCACACATTTGGAATGTGGTGGTGTTGCACATTTCAGAATATGGCAGTGATGTACAATTTGCGAATGTGGTGGTGACACACAGTTTTAGAATATGGTAGTGACACAGTTTCAGAATGCAGTGGTAATGTACAGTTTTGGAATATGGCAGTGATACACAGTTTCAGAATGTGGCAGTGACACATAATTTCAGAATGCAGTGGTGATGCCCAGGTTCGTAATTTGGCAGTGATGCACAGTTTTAGAATATGGTGGTGATGGATAATTTTGGAATGTGGCAATGATGTACAATTTCAGAATGTGGTGGTGATGCTCAGTTTCAGAATGTGGTATTGACGCATAATTTCAGAATTTGGTGGCGATGCACAATTTGTGAATTCGGTGGTGACACACAGGTTCAAAATGTGTCGATGATTCACAATGTAAGAATAGGCAATGATGAACAGTTTCAGAATGTGGCAGTGACACACAGTTTCAGAAAGTGGAGGTGACGCATAATTTTGGAATGCGGCAGTGATGCACAATTTTGAAATGTGGTGGTGATGTATAATTTCGGAATGTGGTGGTAACATACAATTTCAGAATGCGCCAGTGACACACAGTTTCAGAATGTGCCGGTGACACATATTTTCAGAATGTAGTGTGATGTACAATTTGGGAATGTGGCAGTGACAATTTTGGAATGTGGCATTGAAACACAACTTGATGGGGGTATGCAATTACAGAATTTGGCAGGAATGCACCATTTTAGAATGTGGTAGGGAAGTGCAATTTGGGAACTGGGAATAGATGTGCAATTTGGAATGTCAGAGGGATGCATAATTTTAGAATATGGCTGGGATGCATAATACTGGAATGTGGTGGGGATGTGATACAAAATTTTGAAATATGGTGAGTGCATACAAATATGGAATGTGGCAAGGACAAGCAATTTCAGAATAAATGGTGTGTTCTGTCACATTCCAACAGCATGCATTCCTGCTACATTTCAAAATTGCCAGTATCCACCATATTCCTCAATGTGTGTCCCTGTCGCATTCCAAGACTGATTGTCCCACCACATTTTGAGATGACATATCCCTGTTACATTCTGAGATTGTGTGCCCCCCCAACATTTTTAAAATTGTGCACCACCTTTACATTCTATGCCTTTGTCCAGTGCTGCATTCCAAAACCACCTTCTGACATGTTTTAAGGTACAGTGCCATGCATCTGAATATTCTGGAAATGCAAGCACTACAGCAAACCCTATGTCATTTTTTAAAGGATTACTATAGCTACAGTTTCTTAAACTTTGGAGAAGCAGGTCCTATAAGGTTGCTGACAGGAAGAACCAGAGTGTGAGTTCAGGAGCTGATATCATCAGTGGCTTTTCACTGCAACTTGCTTTTTTTAATAGGTCGTGAAACAGAGAATAGTGGATGGGTAAGTGTGTGTTATGGATTTTTTCACAATGACCCATAAACCTCGAGAGCAAAGCTCAAGAGGTTATGTGGTCATCACACACCAAGGGTGCGTGAAACAAATTCATAACATCCAACATACCTATCCTTTATTTTTTATAATTGCTGGTGTGGAGGTTTAGACTGTATTTCTAGCAGCTAGAAAGCAAAAGACTTGTTTTAGCTAGAGTGCAATTTTATTCTGGAAGAAATTGAACTGTACATGAATAAAACACAGCTAAAAATACTGCAGTTGAAATACTTTTAGTGAAACAATGGAATTTATTTATTGAAATGTTTCACCAGGAAGGCACACTGAGCAACAAGTTGCTCTTCTCCCGGTGAGACTTGTGGTAGGGGAACATGAGGAACTGAATACATTGATCTGATACAAAACAAAGGTAGCATAAGATATACATATAAATAGATACAAATAAAAGAGAGTAAACTGTGCAATGAGTAGTTAAAAATATGATAAAAACTGTAGCGGAGTGCTAGCAGTTTAAAGGAGTGGGGAGCAAGGACTGAATCCAGAGATTTGGTACAAAACATAGGTAGCATAAAATGCACATGTGAATACATGCAAATGAGTGTGAGAAGACTGTGCAGTGGTAATAAAATAGCAGAAAGCTAATAGTTATGGGCTAAGGAGCTGGACGACAACCAACTGAGGTGAATACAGCCACCCTTCATTTACAATAGAAAACAAGCATTAAATAACTCCAACTGCATAGGAAGTGACTGAATGGACTATATAGTAGTATGGTGATCAGGGCAGGTATGGGAGGGGAGCTTCAGGTAGTGCTAGTTGCATGGTGTAGCTGAGGGCAGAATGGTCCGCAAGTGCAATAGATGTTGGGACAGCCATAATTAGACCTGAGGAATGGGGGGGAGGGGGGCAGAGAAATGAGTGGGGGCTGGGGGGAAATAGGGTAGTAAAGATCAGCCCTAATAGGATGGGAGCACCCAATCAGGGCAATGGAAGAGGTGAGTGGATAGTGCACAGAGGGGGTAGGAGGAGGCAGTAGAAGAGTGGGTAGAGGGGGGTTCAGGAGGAGGGAGGTTTGGCCGGTCCAGACCTCTTCAGGATGCTGAGAACCCTGCCAGGGGTTGGGGTAGGCATGGGAAAAGGTGGCAGTGCAGCAATTTAATGAAAAGCCAGAGGAGGTAAGTGGAGAGGGCAGTATCGGGAGGTAGAGAAGGGGTAGGGGGCTTGCAGTGATGGAGGAGGCACAGGAGAAGGTGGCAGTAGAGAAAATTAGAGGACAGCCTGAGGAGGGTAATAGCAGGAAGTAAAGAAGGAGGTAATGGGTTTGCTATGAGCTAAATATCCTGGGGGGTTGAGAATCCCATCAGTGGTGCAGAGCAATCAGAAGAAGGAGAATTGGGAAGGAGGAGGCAGGAGGACCGCTAGGTACAGATCCCTCCAGGATGTTGAGTAGCCTGTCTGCATAAGGCAGAGGTAGAGCACATCAGGAGGGTGACAGGTAGGAGGCAGTGAGGAGAAGGGGTACAATGGATGTGGTATGGGGTGGATAGGGAAAGGACAGCGGCTAGGCCAGATCAACCCCAACAGGATGCTGAGGGCCTTGCCAGAGGCAGAAGTAAGCTTGGGAGAAGGTGGCTTTAGAGCATGGTAGTGAAGAGACTGAGGAGGTAGGTGGAGAGGGTAGAAGAGAGTAATAGAGAAGGGAGTGAGGGTTGAGGGCTCTCTAGAGGCTAAAAATACCCTAGGGGGAGAACTTCATTAGGGGACATAGACAACTGGCAGATGGAGGTGAAGGGGAATGAGACAGAGGGGAACAGAGTACTGCCAAGGTCTGACCCCTCCAGGGCACTGTGTACCCTGCCTGCACAAGGCAGAGGTAGAGCACCACAGGAGAGTAATAAGTAGGAAGCAGAGGGGGGAAGGGGTGCTAACAGGAGGGGAAGAAAAGGACAATTAAGGAGGATTAAGAATGCAACAGTTTCTTTGGGGAATGTCATATTCACCTGATTTCAAGTTATTATGAAGTGTCATATCAACTGGATTTCAGGTTATTATTGCCTTTGGAGCATAATAACCCCAAATCCGGTTGATATGCATTTTTAACAAAACAGTAATCCGGTTGGTATAGATGGTCACCAGTAATTATATCAAGGTTACAAAATAGCTCATAACTTCAAAACAAAGCAACGTCGAAACTGTATTTTTGATATGAGATTTATTGGGGGTATGCCTATTCAAATTCTGCAATATAGCACTTTTGGCGGGAGTCTCTCTTTAATATTGTTTATGCCTGGGTCCCAAGAAGCATTGCCAGGATTTGTGGGGAGTTTCAAAAGGTCACCGCTCTGTGACAGAATTATGCTTAAAACATTTTGATAAGTTGATCATACTTCCAAATGCTTAATTTTGCCACTGCTGTTTTTTATGAATATATTTAATCTTTTAGCATGAGTAGATGGTTCGTGATCAGTCTATTTGCCTTAATCTTTTAACTCCTCCTCTAAATCATGACTCATAGTTATAACTGAACAATCTGCATTCTGGCTGCTTAATGTCTGAGAGTCAATCATTGTTCTTTGAAGGGGCTATTTCCTTATATTATTCTGCTTCATTGCACATGTTCCTTGCCAAGCTGGCACTGCTATAAACTGAAGTTTTAGTATCTCTATCAAAAATAAAGGTAAGCATTTTAAAATCTTCAATAGTTTTTTTGTAAGTTGCCAAGTATTCTGAAAGAAGGGGGTCTTGATGTTAACAGAGACTATAAGAATCATACCTCATCATTTCTTGCATAAATAGTATCAATAAGCATTTGTCAATGCTGAATATTTCCTTGCATGGTTGATGTGGCAGGTGTGTATTGTGCTAGTTAAACTTCTGGTGGGGGGGGCCTGCCTGAACTATGGTTTGACAAGCTGTCATATTTTGGACAGCAGTTGAATACAGAAGCTTAGGTAATAAGAAGGCTATGTTGAAAATGTGGGGTGCAACACGGGCCCAGTGGTGCTGAAGGTTGAGGTGCTGAATGCCACACCTCATGCCATGCTGGTGACCTGTGTTCAGGAGTAAGCACAGGCTGCTGACGGTCTGCAGGGGAGGAGAAGGATTGAATGTCCAAGGGACAGCTCTCCTTTTCTGGGGAAAGGAGCGACCAGTTGTCAGTGCATGCCTGGCCCCTAGTGGTGACTGAAGACTGGCACACCAATGCTGCAGACATCAGGTCAGAGGCAGGGCAGATGTCTGATGGGGTGCATGCACAGGAGCATTCACAGCACTGTCACTGGCATCCTTGTACACTCTACCCCTGAATAGGAGAAACCAGGAGGAAAAAAATTCAAAGCGAATGATGGAGGGAGAGTGCAGTCCCACCCCCAAATAGTCATGGCACTGACCACTGTACTGGATCTGGTTTTGATAGAGATGGACCTCCCCACTGACCCTGCCAACCTCACTGGGGGGGTAAACCCTGTGGGTAGCTGGTCGGCATCGGCTGGTGGACAACAGGAGGTGGGGCTGGGATTCCCTCCAGATACAGAGGGCCATGGAGCAGGAGTACAAATAATTAAAACAAAATGTAAAGTGCAAATATTTAAGATGTCCATAGTTACTAGCATGCATACTGAAATTGCAACAGGTGGCCATAACGTTGTAATTTTTTCATGTTTTGACACTAAATGTTGAATATAATATTATCACCACACTTCATGAACCCTGTAGGTGAAATTTTTCAGTTCTTTGGGAAAATTATATTCCACACTACAGGTGTGAAAGCACATTATGAGCAGGATGCAAAAAAATAGCAGCAATTCTAGTCATGAGGTGGTGTGATAAAAAAGGTATACTGAAAATTTGGAGTGAAAATATTGAAAATTACCAAAGTTACATGCATGCGTAGAATATTTTGAATGACCAGGTGTAACTTAGCCATTTTTTGGAGTTGTTTCACCAAGTTTTCAACATGGCCTTTTTGGGACCCCACCTTATGAAGAGTGCCACTGTCATTTCATTGATTTATCCTGAAAGGTGATTTCACAGAGCAACCACAGCATACTTCTGGCCTGTAACTCCTTAAAAAGAACCTAATGAGCGAGTGGAGTGAGCTCAAGTGGAACAACGCCCAGAGATGTGCACAGAGATATGCACATCTGCACATGCCTGCTGTGTCCACTGGGATCACTTGGCAACTGGTAAGCATTATAGATCAATAAGTGCTACAACATGGAACTGAGTTACAATAACATTAAGACAACTAATCATAGTGAAAGCTAAAGCGAAAAAAAAAAGAACCATAAACCCTCTACAAACTGCAAAATGTATACAGCGGAGGTAGTAACAGAGGAATTCACCAGTGAAAAATGCTTGTTGATAAGCACTTTGCAATCAGAAATTGAGCAATTGCTTCAGAGGGTGGAAGTACACAAAGAAACAGGGGAACTGGAAGTACACAAAGAAATAGAAGAACTGGAAGCATTTACAGATTTGTTCTTAGTGGACAACAAAGAAATAATGCAAAATAAAGAAGAACATATACTGCAACCACAGAATGGGACAGGGGAGAATGATGAAAAACAGGGAAACAAATGGGAAATAGTACAGAAGCAAAATCTTAAAATAAAGGAAGTGAAGCTTAAATCAAAACAGTATACTGATTTAGAGAATAGGTACACTATATTAGACCCTGACACCATGGACCTACAAGAACATATAAAAGAGAATGTAAAATACATTGAAAAAGTGCAGGGACATCTACAAGAAACTGACTGGGGAAATGACACAAAAATACTGACTAGAATTAAACAACCAACACATAATAAAGAGGCATTGGAAAATGAAGCGGTAAACAAATAAGAAAACTATTCAAGCAGTTTTAGATAAATGAATGAACAACTAAACTTAGTAGGACATTGTAGGAAACACTGAAGGGGGGAAAGAAAAAAATTAAAGACATTCTGATAATAGGCAACTCTATCACCAAAGGCATTGACTCATTAGTATGTCAAGGAAGAAAAATGTTCACAACTGTTAGTACACTTCCAGGAGTAAAAATAGCAGACTTAGCATATTTATTGGAGGGCTTAATGGAAGGATTAGAGAAACCACTAGTGTTACTCCATGTAAGCATTAACGATATAGGAAATCAAAATGAAGAAACCATTAAACAAGACTACCAACATATAATAAATAGAATTAGAGAAAAGGGAGGCAATATCATAATCTCAGGCTTACTCCCAGTACATGGAAGGTTCGAGTTTAAAAAACTAAAAATTGAGAAGCTCGATATATGGTTATGCTCTTTCTGCAGACAAAATTATATTAGTTTCAAGGATAATTCAAACACCTTCAAAAACAACACTCTCATTAAATGGGATGGACTACATTTAAATAAAGCTGGCACACACATATTAAGCAAGATAATAAATGAAGTTATAACTTTTCATTGACACTGGATAAAGAGGGGAGGAAAATTCATAGCCTAACACCAAACGTCAAAGACCTACAAGAAGGATGGAGAGGGGTATTGATAAATGCAAGAAGTTTGATAAATAAGTTTGATGAACTACAGCACCTACTATATACAAAAAACATACAAATTGCACTCATAACTGAAACCTGGTGGACAAAGGAGGATGAAGGGACAAAAACATATAAGGGTATAATTTATTCTACCTATCAAGGGAACATAGGAGGGGCAGAGGCATCACTATCTATATTGATGAATCAATACAGTGCAAGGAAATTAGTATGGATAAAGACAAATTAGAGTTGTTGTGGGTAAAATTAATACCAAAAGGAACACCTAAAATTAAATTAGGACTATTGTATAGACCACCTTCAATCACATCTCAAAATGATACAGCATTACTGAACAACAACAAAAATCTAGACCCAGCAGACAGAATTATACTTATGGGGAACTTCAATTTGCCAGGTATAGACTGGGGAAAGCAAAAAGGAAAAGCAAAAACAGATAAACAGTTTTTAGACATAGTCTGGTAGGACTTGAACAAATAGTTTTAGGGAAAACCAGAGCACATAACACTCTTGATTTAATTCTAACAAATTTGGGAAACTCAGTAAATGAGATACTAATTGACAGTCCACTAGGAAATAACGACCACCAGTCAGTCTTTTTCAAAATTAATGAAGTAATAAAGGATACAAGGACAAGTAAGACTATAGTGCTAAACTTTAATAGGGCTGACTTTCCCTCTATGAGGAAGGTTATGGCACAGTGGGACTTTAAATATGAATTTAAAAGTTAATCTGTAAATGGAATATGAGAGACATTAGTGGAGAAATTGAAGATGACAATAAATATAGACATACCTAAAATAGAGAAGTACGCAACCAAAAAAGGTACTCCCAAATGGTTAAACCCTAAAATAAAAAACTAATAAACCAAAAAATAGATGGTATTATAAAACCAAAAACAGCCATAACATACAAGCTATAACTAAATACAGAAACCTGATAAAAAAAGTAAAATGGGACAGTAAAAAGGCAAAAAAGGAATATGAATACAAACTAGCAGCACAAGTAAAAGACAACTACAAGACATTTTACTCACATATAAATAATAAAAAGAAAAATACTAACAGTATAGGACCTTTCAAAAATAAAGAATGAGATATGTGAAACAATAAGGAAACTGCACAAATCCAAAATACTGTCTTCTGTTCAATCTTCAATACAGGCAGCTCATGCAAAACTGGGGATAAAATAAATTCAACCCCAGGACATATGCAAATTGCAAAGAAAGATGTAATTGACAAATTTAAAAAAACACATACAAATAAATCATAAGGACCAGATGAAATCCATCCAAGGTTAGTGTACAAACTAGCTGAACAAATAGCTGCACCTTTGAGTAATATTTTCCAGACCTCTCTAGACAAGGGGGAGGTGCCACAGGGATGGAGGGAGGCATTAGTGGTCCCCATTTTTAAAATGGGATGAAAAATGGACCCAGAAAATTACAGACCAGTAAGTCTGACATCGGTCATGGGGAAAATTTTGGAATCAATACTGAAAGACTATCTAATGGATCATTTAGAGCAAACAAATTCATAGGAACCAGTACAACATGGATTTAGAAAAGCTAGATCATGCCAGGCTAATCTTTTGTTTTTTTATGAGAGGGTTGGCAAGGCATTGGATGAGGGGAACAGCATGGACATAGTCTTTCTTGATTTCTCAAAGGCTTTCAACAAGCTTCTACATTAAGAACTAATAAATACACTCAAAGATAACAGATTTGATATTAATGTAATAAACTGGATAGAAGTCTGGTCAAGGGAGAGAAGGCAGAGAGTGGTGGTGCATGGTGAGATGTCATACTGGGCCAGGGTGACTAGTGGGGTACCTCAGGGCTCCGTGTTGGGCCCTTGTCACTTTAACATTTAAATAACATCATTAAAAATACTAAACCAGGACATCTGGGTGACTAAATTTGCAGATGACTACAGGATTGGGGCTATAGCCAATACACAACAAGTCATTACTGGACTTACAAAATGTTCCAGATAACATACAAAATCGGACTATAAAAAGCAAACCATAAGTGAACAGTGCTAAATGCACTGTTATGCATATGGGCCAAAACAATTCTAAATCATCATACAAAATAGGAACTACTGAACTAAGAGAAACATCTCAAGAGAGAGATCTGGGGGTCACAATCAGTGAAGACCTAAAATTTAGCACACATTGTAACAAGGTAGCAAAAATAAATAATCAGATATTAAATTGCATACTAAGGCATATAACTAGTAGAGACATGAACGTGGTCATGCCACTTTATAATGCCTAGGTGAGGCCTAACCTGGAATATTGCATTTAGGTATGGGTTCCATATAAGAAAGAGGACATCGCAAGACTGGTAGGGATACAACGAAGAGCGACTAGGGCTGTGGAGGGACTAGAAGGCATGTCCTATCCAGACAGACTGCAGGGGTTAGATCTCTATACCCTAGAGTACAGAAGGACTAGGAGTGACATTTGAATGTTATTTAAGGTTATGCAAGATAACAAACTTAGAGAGAAATTGGGATTGAATTTAAGAAAATCTCAATATGAACCTAGGGAGCATCCCTTTCAACTAGTAACTCAAAAATGGCAAACACTACCATGGAAACATTGATTCAGCCAGAGAGTGGTTGCCGGGTTGAACTCATTACCAGTAGAAGGGGTGACAAGCAAAAGTATGGACTCCTTCAAGCACAAATTAGATAGGTTTCTTATGGGAAGAAATAAAGGAACAAATCAAGTGAAAACACTGGAATATAAGAGATAAACAAAGGAGACAATGTATAAATCAAGGCAAGCATTAAGGACGCAAGCCCATTGAGCTTGAAAATTACCTATGATACCTTTGATTCTGTGCCACAGGTGCAAAAACACATTTCAGGCAGGATGTAAAAAATGACAGCTGTACTGTTCATAAGGAGGTGTGAAAAACATGCCAATGTTGAAAATATGGAGCGAAAATATTAAAAACTGGTGAAGTTAGGAGTGTGCATAGAAACTGCATGACGCATGCTCGTAACAGTCATTTTTTGGAATTTTTTCACCACTGTCATTTTGTTAATCGGTCCCGAAAGGTGATTCTGTGCAGCGATCGTGAAATCACCTTTTGGGACTGAGTAACAAAATGACAGTGACAGCATTAATGAGGTGGAGTCCCAAGAACCCCATGTTGAAAATTGGGGGCACAAATTCCTAAAGATGATTGTGATATCAACCTCAGTTGAAAATCCCATTGACTGCCATTATACTGTGCTTACCTTTGATTCTTCACTTTGCCATTCAGCTTTGAAGAGTGCAGACATGTCCTGATCCTCAGAAGATGACAGCACCAACCTCCGGAGGTATGTATGGGGAAGAGGGAGTGTGGGGAGTTGGGTGCTCAGTGGGAGGGTGGGAATGGGGGAGGGGGGCTAGGGAGATGATGAAGGACCATTTTCTTTTTTACAAGTTAAAAGAAAGAGCTCAGGGACAGTTTTATTTATTTACAGGTACAAAGAAAAATTGGGCACACTAGGGTGGGCTCCCAGTGTGCCACATGAGTTGGGGGGTACATGATGGGGTTGGCAGCACTCAGGCTGCTGGTGGTCCCTAAGTGACTGCATGGAGACTTTGGGATCCAACACTTTCACTACAGCTCCCATTCATCATTGCCTCAAGCCCCCCCCAAGTAAATAAAACTGTGGGTCAAGAAAAAAAGACGGCTTTTAAAACTGGTCTGAAACAGGTTTGAAGTCCTACTCCAAGCACTTATTTCATGGGGTGACAGAGGGACTGGCTTGAAGCCTCCAGGGCAGAGAGTAGGGTCGTGGCCGCACCTCATGGCACTGGGAATATCACTGCATTGTTGATGCAGCATGAATTTAGAGCTAGGGAAGCATCATGAGGGGTTTCATTGAGGTGATATATCTAACATGATGGGTTGGAGTGCTTGCTAGGCAGATAGTGAGGGGGTTTAGCTGGAGGACTAGCTTGCATTTTTCAGTGACTCCTTGCAACTCCTGTAAAACTGTAAACAAAAGAATAAACTAGGTATTCACAAGCTATCTTTACACTGTGTTTGCGGCTTCCCAAAACATGAAGTGCTTTCACAGAGGTCGAGGATACAGACACAGCGCACTCAATGAACTGCCTGATTTTGGTTGAACAACATGGCTTTAGCCTGGCATGGGAAACAGCAGATAGTAACTTACTTTTTCCACATACCCTCTTTGAGAGCTTTGGATCTAAGTGTTGTGCAAGACCTGCGGTGAGTTAAAAAAATAAAGGTTTAGTAAGTAAGTAACTGGGTGTGCGATTGTGCGATGATTACCAGTGGTGTTGGTTTCACAGTGGGCAGGCAAGGGCTCAGTCAGTAACAGTGTGGCAGCTTACAGAAACTGTCAGTGTTATCCTTGTGTGTAGCATGCCACTCAGCCACTCAAATATGCTGGGAGTGAACTGACTGGAGGGGAAATGTGAAGGATCGAGTTCATGCAGGAGCAAATTGACAGGAGTGAAATTTCTGGGAGCGAATTCATGGGTGCAAATTGTTGTGCTCTTGATTAGATGCTCGGGGCTGGGGCAGGAGCTGGGAGAACAACAGTAGTTGGGAGGCAATGGAAGGGTTTAATGAAAGATGCTGGGCTAGTGGAGGAAGGTAGGGTGCATGCATGGCGGGCTGCAGCAGTGGGAGGGAGCTGTGGGGTCTGCAGACTTGCAACGCCAGCCATGCAAATGAGAGGAATTAAGTGCACTCTCTGATTGATGCAGTTAATTTCTCTCAAGTGCGAGCTGGCTCCCCGCTGTGAAATTCTGACGGCTGTCACACTTAGCTTCAGTGGTTATTGGTGTGTCAGGGTCACTCCCACTGTACAGTGCTCTGCATTGGACTCATCCCTGACACACCTCTCAAATGTGATATTGTCCCAAGGTGTTTCTTGCACATACACAAGGAAACACAAAAATGGTTATTTCCACATTCCGGATCTTGCTGTGGTACTAAATCAGCAATATAGTTTTCCTCTCCTTCCTCTTCATTGTTAGTCTGGATGGCTGTATCTGCATTATTATATTGCAATGTCAGGTACAAACACATTTCTGAGGATTTCTCGAAGACATCCGATAGAGTATTAGCAGATCAACGCTTACTTCTAACCACACATTGTATAATAGGAGTTGATGTATTGTGGTTAATTTCCACATTCTTATCTGATAATTTATGCAGTTTAAGTTGGCCATTTGATCCCTTGGTATTTTGTTTCTTACTTTTAATGAATCTTTTTTTAACTTTTTAAATGTTTTTTTTATACCCTTTTTGTTCTTACATTTATTCCCTCCTGGAGCTTATTCACTCTATGCTATTTGGAGTCCTGACACTCAAGGGACTTCCACAGGCTGAATGCATTTACTACACATGTTGAGACCATGATAAAGCAAAGTGTCTCTTAAATTATCTTACTAATACACTAATACACTCTTTATAAATACAGATTACTCTCATATTCCCAAGTGAAACTCACTCTACAGTTAACAGGCACACGTCTAAAATCATATCCTAATCAAAATAGATTATCACAATATAAATAAAAGAATAAGAAAAACTAAAAAGATCCAGAACATATAAATGTAAAAAAAACCTAAGACAGTGTCCATAAATTAGTTAAGAGTGCTCCATAGCTTTATAAACTGTGCTTTTCTTATAATATTGAAAAAGATTTGATATCTTCCTTTGGAGAAATATTTAATAGATGAATAATAAGTTGAATGGTACAGTTAATTTTTTTTCTTACCACACTGTTGACTGATATAAATGGGTTCCTCAAAATATCAAAGATGGCTGCTTCTCATAAAGATAAGAAAATGTCAACAGTTCCATAAAATTAAAGTTTTTCTGTATTTCTCTGATTCACTGGGACTTCATGAGGCAACAGATATACCTAGGTGACTCTGCTCCTTTTAGTTGTACACCTTCCCCTAGTAACTGCAATATAAATATTTATCTTTTAAGAAATAAAATAGATTCAAGTATCAAGCCCATCAGAATATCGACAGAGATTTTTAAACTATTTACACTTTAAAGTTTTAACAGTTAAGTTTATACAATTAAGGATGTACAATTTCCAGAGAAATTGTACATCCTTAATTGTAAATCTGTATTTTATACCAACATGTAACTTAATGTATTCTGTGTTCAATGTCTGCACCTGCAATGTTGTCCAATGTTGTATCTGCACAATGTTGTATTGTCTTGCCCACCCTGCGACAAAGTGCCTTTGCAAATGAGTCCCTGACTCAAAGGTTGTAAATCCGACTTGTTCAAATAAAATAAAAATAAAAAAGCACTGTACAAGTAATGGCAATAAGCAACAAGCTGGCAAAATAGAAATAAACAGGCCCCTCAGAATAAGTTAAATCAATTTCCAGGACTCAGAGTCCACTTTCATTTTATCTGTCTCAGTTTTTAGAGATAAAAAAAAATTTAAAATCTTGTTAAAGGCCCTATTGTGTGAGGCCTTTTTATGCAGTCACTCCAGTAACTTATCAGTTATACCACTGAAAAGGGATGTGATACCTGTTTTTCTTGACTTAAGTCACATGCTGTCAGATAAGTTACGTCTTTGAGATTATATTGGCCCATTTGCTTTTACCTTAAAAATACTAAAAGAAAAACTACTTCTGTTGCAGCCATGATTCGCAGAGTGTAGAAAGCCAGGATGTGCTCTTTGAGATTTGCAGTTCTTCGGAAAGATCTGCCTTTGACATAAATATATCATCAACAGTATAGTCCCATGACACCAACGGCATAACATTTTTTTTAAAGATATTACTGTATTGTTTAAAACTACTAATTATCATCAGAAGTAAAAACAAACAGTAACTTTTCTTGACATCGGTTACTAGCCTTTGCAATATTTTGGAGTAGGATATTTAAAATTTGAGCTTAAGGTTATGGAACTAACCTTGAGAATTATAAAAGAAGATAGACTAAGACACTGATAGTGCTTAAAAGCAGCATCTAATAGCGTCAAACTCTGATTGATCGACCCCAGCATAGTTTTTAGCTTGAATCAATTTGAACTGTCCCACTTTCATTTAAAATTGCCACTGCCTAGTTAGAGCATGCCTAACTGGAATTCCCCACAGTGTTTTCATGGATTACACACTGTCTCCTCCTCTAAAGAAACTTAGAAGGCCTCAGATTTCTTAGATCCTAAAGGGACAAAGGACTTTAAAAAACAGCATTGATTCAAGGTGTTAGTAATTTTCTAAGACCCCAAAGTTTAAAATCAAGACAGCAGATGGTATGATATAGATTGCATACTATTTAGAAATTAAAGAAATGCATATAACCATAGCATTTGAAACCCAGCTCCATCAAGCCCATGCATTTGCTGTCTCTGTTGCCATTATGAATTACCATAATAGTGGGCAAGATGCATTACACTAGGTTTCAAATTGAAATATATTTTTATAAAGTTAGTTTACCCTGAATCACCTGCATTTCAATCTTACACAGTGTATCATAATTCTCTTTCATGTCAGCAATAACTTTTAACTCTAGAGCCAAAATCTGTGGTTCCAGTTTAGTAAGCATTTTGTTGTTTTCCATTTGCTTTTCAGTAATAGACAAGTGTTCCTTTGTAGCTTTTAGATCCAATTTCAGAAATCCAGTTTTAGAAAGGGCTGACTATTTTCTGTTGAAGCTTTTGGCTCAGTTTAGAAATCTGTTAAATGAAGTTGTAAACTTTTCATCAAGTCACCCTATGATTGCATTGAGTTAACAGTCTGTGGGTTTTGAACTGAAGGCTGAAACTGTGTTATTGAAGAGCGTATATCTCCCAAGAATTCATGGTGTGTATCCAGCTTTTCGGGCTTCTCTGCTTCCATTTCTGATTTTTGTCTTGATGAAAGATTTAACAGGGGTGCATTCCATAAGAGGTGTAGGCAATATGGCACAATGAGGCTGTACTGTACATGTTGGGTTGATAAGAGATAAATAGAATGCTATGTGTTTAAAATCACTTCCAAGGGCTGTCAGGGTGCGCTGGGGCAGAGGAGTCATTCTGCCGCCTCTTCTATACCAACACTGGTGGCTCATTGTGGGGTGTGGATCTATACAGCAAACATTCAAAGAAAGAAAATCCTCAACTCCTCTCTTAATTTTTCAGATTTTTTCTCAATCATTTTCTCAAAGAAATTTAAAATGGTAACCTTACAGGGTGAATAACAACACAAGGTGCACTCAAGCAATAGTATTTTTAGCGACTTAAAAAGATTTTCCGTAAAGCAGGCTGGAGCTCCGACATTAAGCAGCCAGCTCGGCAGCCTTCTCATCCTTTTCTCTGAAGAAGAGTGACTTTTTTCAGAAAGCTTTAGCAATCACAGTATCATGCTTTATCATTTTAGTTACCTAATTTTCACTACAATTACAGTGATTGTAGTTTCAGGCCAGCTAGGGAAATCATGCTATAGAGGAGAAGAGAGAGTGCTCAGTGTGATCCTGCACTGGCACCTGCAGGCTTTGTTGTAGGAGAGGGCAGAATAAATTTAGCAGAGTTGGTAAAGGTGCAGGGGTGATTATTGAAAGATCTATTTGACTTGTTTTAACTGAGTGCTGGATATGCTGTAGTAGAAGGCATAGAAATCCATACTTACTTTTTTTATTTTTTCCCTTGTAGCAGGATCATGGCAGTAAATGTAGTAGACTAGGAATGTACAGGGTGATTTTGAAGGATTAACTTACTATTAAATCCCATTATTGTATTTTTTTGTATTGTACTGCTTGCTCTGTACTCTGTCTGGTTTTGTATTGTATTGCTTGTTTTGTAACCTCCCGGCTCATACCTGAAAATAGGCAAGACTGGTGTCTAATATATGGAACTGGTCAATAAACGCTAATAAACAAATAATTGCATGTCTGCCTTGTGGCACTATTTATAGTGCTGTTCATTGTCATCTTCACAACTCATGTGTTCACTCAGAAATCATGTTTTCTTGGGCTCATTCTCTTTCTCCCACTATCATAAATGTAATTTTCCTCATCATGGGTCATTGCAGTCTGTGGGTGGCAGTACAATTAACTTCTTCCCTGCCTAAATACTCACAGAAAATAGAACAATATGATTGGCCAGTGTCACCTGTGTGCTGTGGTGTTGATGTAAACAATTGTCCATCCTCTGTGAGGAACTGTACTGAGTGCTACCTATTACTGTCCTCATGACTCATGATGTGTTCATTCAGAAATCATGTTTTCTTGTTGTATTTATTCAAAAAAACTACATAAGAATTAATAACAAATTGGATGCTTATATTATGTTACTACCATCAGCATTATCGCTGCGTATTATCTAATATATAAAACACATGACAAACATAAAAATAATAGAACAAATAATATAAAATAATAGTTATAACATAAAACCAGCATTATAAAATCAATCTATGGCACTGTAGAGGAGAATATAGTGATTTCATGAAGAAAAGAGAAGAGTGAGATACTACGGGGTTGTGTAACCCAGGGTGGATTTTACCTCACCTTGCATTATTTGACCTGCAATGAATTAACTCCAGCCTGCCTGTGTACGTCCTAGTTAGATGACTTGGTTGGGAGCTCCTTGAGGGGTGGCCAGTACTGTAGCTGGAGACAAGGGGACCTATATTCAAAACTTTGCCCCAGGGCTAATTTATTACTGCCCAGCATGCTAAATTAGCCCAGACTCAATAGCCCGCTATATTCAAAAGGGATAGCCCCGGTGCTAAACCTGCTGAATATAGCATGATAAGGAAGCTGGGCAATCTGGGCTGGGAGTGCAGTGCAAACATAGCCTGGGAATAAGACAGCTCTGAATATAGCAACCAGGAAGTGCACACCACAACAGCAGCCAAGTTCACAGTGATGTGAAGGAAGGTAGAGGTGAACTATGTGGCCAATGTGTGTGCCAGTAAATGCGTGGACTCAGTGCAGCTGCAATCAGCAGCACATGTGAAAGTACATTGTGCAAAAATGTACAATAGTTCCGAAACGTTTGCGCAGTGCTAACACGTTTGGGCAGGTTTCATGCTGAGCTAAGCTGTTTGCCCGGGGCTAAACTTTGCTATATTCAAACGTGACATACAAATGAACATACTTAGGTAGTCTCTGAGCAAACATCCAGAGTAGCATCTCATTATTGCCTGATTTGCATGCAGTTTGCCCAGTGTTACTGCAGGGTCCCACAGCTCCACCTGTAGGTCAGTCTGGAAGTACAGGGGCTGATTGGGTCTTCCCACAGCTCCACATGCAGGTCAGTCTGGGAGTGCATGTTGGTAGCTGTAGGCTACATTTATACAGTACAGCATAGCATATGATGCCCCAGGAAACTATACAGCACAGGCACAGGTGGTGGTGCTGCATGCAAGTGTCAAACTGTAGGTCATGTTACAGTGTGCAGCAAACACTACAGTATCAAGGGGGACAGTAGTGTGAGGGACACAGCAATGCCTATGGTGTGCAGGGCAGTGATGGCCACTGCACTTTATACAGTGACAGGCCCAACTTGCAGGTGTTTACTGACAGTGGACATTAGTGTTATGCTGTTGTGCGACCCACAGATGCTGCACCACTGGCATGGGATGCTCACAGTGACATATACATGGTGGTTGTGTGTGCTGTGGTGTCTGTACAGATGTGTGGTATGTGGGGGGCACATACAATCAGACAGGCACACCAGTGTTGGGGTAGTCCCAACACTGGCCCATGTGCACTGCGTGATGTGTCCCAGCCTTGTGGCTGCACCCAGTCTGTGATGCAGCCTGGTGACTTGTACACCCTCCCCTCAACACCCTCCTTGCCTACAGTGCTGCATGTGAGTGCTGACATCTGCTGGTGTCCACAGAAGGGTGGTCTGCAGATGTGTGCTGTATCTCCACACTGCCATAGTGTCCATTGGGAACTTGGTCACCACGTACTGCCAGCATGGCTGGGACTGGTGGCAGACGATGGCATCATAATGATGCCATCAGTAAGCGGCATGTTTCCTTTATGTCTGGCTTATTTCTATGTGTCATACTTATTCATTAGGGTCGCGAAAAGCCACACAAAAGCCACGCAAAGCCACAAAGACATGCAAAGCTGGTTTGCCCAGGGTTAAGACTACCTTTTCCTGGGTGGTAATCTGCACCTCACAATGTGTTGTGTTAATGTTGCGCAAAACCACTTTGAGCAATGCTATGCACTGAAAATAGCATGGCACTGACACGCCCCCTCAGTTAGCCCCTTGCATACATTTTGAGTTTGCTGGGCACTAAAGCAGTTTGCGTGTGCTATTTGACCTTTTGAATATAGCAGACCAGCATTAACCCAGTGCTAAACCTGTGCAAACAGTTTACACCCAGCTCAAAGTTTTGAACATCTGGCCCTATGAGTCATAACAAATTGTTTACTCTAATTTCGTTAGGCAGTTGAAAGTAGCTAAATAAGCTCCATGCAAACCACTGAGGAGCAGTGAGGCTTAGTTTTGGAGAGCATCCACCATCAGACAGTAGGATCTTCGCAGCAGCAGTCCCATCATGCCCCCTCTGAGGTGGACACCCCATTAAAGTGTCAGATCTAACAAGGACCACATCTTATCAATGGAAATGAGCTATGCGAACAGTCTCTGGGGTAACATGTACATTTAAATGAAAATGTATCCCCTCCTGCTGGGCAGCAGGAGGAACCCTCTAATGGAGTATTCTGAATTTGGCTTGGGACCCTTTGTTCCACAGGGGTCATACTGGAGAGAAGGTGGGAGGCCAGACATGTGTCAGCTGAAACCCTTGGTGGGTTATGCCCTCTCTCTGCCAATTAAATTGTGTGGTGAGCTGCACAGGTCCTGGGTTAGCTGGGACCAAAGCCAGACATTAGTGAAGTACTTTATGCCTACAGACCCTGAGATGTCTGTATAATTCCACAGGGTAGTGGACAACTCAGAGACATAGTGCAGCACACACGAAACAGAAGTCAAACACAAACTGATTAGGAGTGCTGGTGACTAATTCAGTTTATTAAAGTTAAAACAGCCAGTGCAGGTACTCACTTTAAAAGAGAATCCATAACACCAAGGTGCCCTGACACTTTGCCATGTAAGGCTTTGTTAGGGGGTGGGGTTCTGGGCACATAGAGTTGATTTTAAAGATCCCAGGCTATGGCATCATTGCATCATGTGATGGTGACGTTTATACGGTAGTGTGAGTTATTGCCATGGAGACCAGGCTCTGAATTCCCCTGCACCTTAAATAAGTACTAAAAAACAATACACACATAATCTGTGAATGTGCAGTGCAGAGTTACAAACACAACATAAGTAAAGTTTTAAAAACAACTTAATTGATCACACACAGTACGAAATTCATGGTAAATGCAAGAACTCATTTTCTTTGTTATTTGTGTACTCAGTCGTACTACAGAGAAACAAGCTGCAAATCCACTTGTAGCATATTGCCATTCCATTGATTAAGAATGTAGAAAAGAGTAGAATGATGACAACCTGACATGGCACCCTCAGTGGAGACCCAGAAGAATGCTGAGGACATCCGCAAGGGAGACCCACAAAAGGGTGGCAAGGGACACCACAGGGAAGGAAACAGCTACTGATAGGGGACTCAATTGTTAGGGGGGTAGAACTGGGGAAGGGAGAGAAGGAAGTAAGCTGCCTGCCTGGTGCCATGGCTTGGAGGGACAAGAAGCGAATCCTCACAATTGTAGAAGCAGCATCACAGGAGAGAGAACTAGATATCATTGTCCACCTTGGGACAAATGACCTAGCTAAGCATGGGATCAGTGCAGTGCAGAATGAATTTGTGGAGTTGGGGAGGGGCCTCAGACGGTAGCAAGCACAGTAACCTTCTCAGAGGTGCTACCAGTCCATGGCAGGAATGAGGCTAGGGTACTGTACACCATGCAGTTTAATGAATGGTTGCAACACTGGTGCAGAGCACAAGGCTTTGGCTTCATTGGGGACTGGGGGTCCACCTGGAGAGATAAAGGTCTATACTGGTATGACGGTCTGCATTTGTCCACAAAGGGGACCAAGCTCCTAGGTGACAGGTTTAAATGCTTCCTTGGCAAGCTTTTAAACTAGATAAGCGGGGAGGTACTGATAAAAGGCAGGAAAAGTCAAGCCTTCCCCCACAAAACAGGGCAGGTAGTAGGGTAAACACTGAGGTACAGAGCTCAACACAGAGTGGAATGGGGGTAAATGGTAAAATAGATAAGAGCAATAAGAGCAGGGATGGGGGAAAAAAGGATCAAGCCAACATTAAATGGAGGGCAATGACTACTAATGCCCGTAGTCTGGGAACAAGCTTTCTGAGCTAGTAGCTTTGATGGAAGATGAACAATTGGATATTGTGGCAGTCACAGAAACATGGTACACAAGAACCATGAATGGGATGTGAACATACCAGGGTACACAATCTACAGAAGGGACAGGGAAGGCAAAAGAGGAGGTGGAGTAGCTCTATACATAAGGGAAGGGTTCAAAGCTACAGAACAAAAAAGTAAAGGGGGAGGACAAGAGGCACTCTGGGTTACCTTGGAGATGGGGAATGGCATTGCAATCTGCACAGGGGTTGTATACAGACCCCGTCTCAAGGGGAAGAAATGGACAAGAAAATGATAGAGGACATTCTCAAAATGGCTGAAAAAGGGTAGATACTGTTGATGGGGGACCTGAATATGCCAGATGTTAACTGGAGGACATGTACTGCAGCCACATCCAAGAGCAGGGTCATTCTCGATGCCCTGCAGGGGGCAGACCTTAGACAGCTAGTGCTGGAACCCACTCGGGAAGGAGCAATACTAGACCTGGTACTCTCAAATGGAGAGAGGATCACAAATTTAGAAGTCAGTAGACATCTGGGAACAAGTGACCACTGCACAGTGTGCTTCACAATGAGCACAACCATGGAGATAAGCCATACAAAACAAGGATACTGGACTTTAGAAGGGCTGACTTTGGCAAAATGGGTGAACACCTGAAGAATGCACTAGCAAATGGCCAAATAGGAGGGGTGGAAGAACAATGGAGAAAATCAAAACTGCCATCATAGAGGCAACAAGTCTTTGTGTAAAACAAATAAAGAAAACAAAGCAGAGTAAAAAACCACTATGGTTCTCAAAAGAGGTGGCAGGGAAGGTTAAGGAGAAAAAGGCTGCATTCAAAAAGTATAAGGAATCACAGATGGAGCACGACAGGGAACTGTATCAATTAAAGCAGAAAGAAGTAGGAAAGGCAGTCAGAACAGCAAAGGCACAAACCGATTAAAAAATAGCCAACTAGGTCACAAAGGAGGATAAAACCTTTTATAGGTACATTAGGGAGCATAGAAAGGTTAAGGGAAGGATAGTGAAGATTAATAAAGGAGAGGGGAGGTGGGCAGAGGGAGACAGTGAAAAGGCAGAGATACTGAATGAATACTTTTGCTCAGTATTCACAAAAGAAGATGAGGAGCAGTTACCTAAACCAGACAATAGAAGCACTCTAGGTAGGGGGGTTGACACCAGTCCATTCACAGAAGAAAGAGTCCTGAAAGAACTCCTAAAACTCAAGGTGGACAAAGCAATGGGCCTGATGGGATTCACCCCAGAATCCTAAAAGAACTAAGTTGGGGACCTAGTGACACCACTGACCACACTTTTTAACAAATCATGGCAGGATGGGGTGGTACCTGAGGACTGGAGGAGGGCAGATGTGATTCCCCTTTACAAAAGTGGGAAGGCAGAAGCAGGAACTACAGACCTGTAAGTTTGACCTCAGTGGTAAGGAAAATGATGGAATCACTTCTGAAAGAAAGAATTGTTGAGCACCTAGAGGCCAGAGGGGCACAGTACCCAAAGCAACATGGATTTACAGCAGGAGGGTCATGTCAGACTAATCTAATTGATTTCTTTGACTGGGTGACCAAAGTAATAGACCAGGGAGGGGCTGTGGATATGGCCTACCTAGACTTTAGCAAGGCATTTGACACAGTCCCGCACAAAAGATTAATAATCAAGTTTGCCAGCCTTGGAGTGGGTCCCAGGGTGGTAGCCTGGGTAGCAAACTGGCTGCACAACAGGACACAGAAGGTAATAGTGAATGGAACACATTCCGAAGAAAGGGGGGTTACTAGTGGAGTACCTCAGGGCTCAGTACTGGGTCCAATCCTCTTTAACATCTTTATAAGTGACATTGCAGAGGGTCTGGAGGGAAAGGTATGCCTCTTTGCAGATGACACAAAGATCTGTAACAGAGTTGATACACAAGAGGGAGTAGAAAAGATGAGAAGGGACTTGGCAAGGTTGGAGGAATGGTCAGACATATGGCAACTTAGATTCAATGCAAAGAAGTGCAAAGTAATGCACCTGGGAAACAAAAACCCAGGAGAAGAGTACACAATAGCAGGGGAGGTACTAACAACAACAAAAATGGAAAGGGACCTGGGAGTAGTCATATCAGATGACCTAAAGGTGGGTAAGCAATGTGAGAAGTCAGTAAGGAGAGCCAGGGGGATACTGGGATGCATGGAAGGGCATCACAAGTAGAAAAAGGAAGTGATTATCCCTCTATACAGACAGTTGGTGAGACCCCATCTGGAGTACTGTGTGCAGTTTGGAGACCTCATCTACGCAAGGACATAGACAGGATGGAAGCAGTCAGAGGAGGGCAACTAAAATGGTGTGGGGGCTACACCAGAAACCATGTGAAGAGAGACTGAGAGAGCTTAATATGTGTACCCTTGATGAAAGGAGGAAGGGGGAC
Organism: Neoceratodus forsteri; assembly: GCA_016271365.2. Lineage (NCBI taxonomy): Eukaryota > Metazoa > Chordata > Ceratodontiformes > Ceratodontidae > Neoceratodus > Neoceratodus forsteri. The sequence continues at coordinate 483,716,186 of CM057459.1, read as the reverse complement.
ATGATAGAAATGTTCAAGTACCTCAAGGGAATCAACAAAGTCCAGGAGGTGGCATCTTTCAGAAAAGAGATGTGTAAGAACAGGGGCACAGTTTAAAGATAGAGGGGTACAGCTCAGGGTAATATGAGGAAATTTTTTCACAAAGAGAGTGGTGGATACATGGAACAGCCTTCCTGAGGAGGTCGTTGGGTCTAAAACAGTGGGGGAATTCAAACATGCTTGGGACAGACACAAAGCAATTATAGTGTGGGGTTGCAGGAAGCAGGCTGTTGGTTAACTAGAATCTGCAGCTTATCCAGTAGGTAGGGAAATGGGCAGACTGGGTGGGCCAAGTGGTCCTTTTCTGCTGTCAAAATCTATGTTTCTATGTTTCTATGGTAGCAATAACTCATATAGACAATCACCCCCAGTATTATTTAGCATAGTCTGCTTTTCAAAGGGGGTCTGCTTAACTCTGAGGAATGTCTACCACTTTGGTGCTGCTGGGAGAAAAAGAAGAAATATAACAAAGATTAGAATGAGGGTAACACTTTATTTTAAGTGTACTTAACTACACTGTAATCACTGTATAATTATGTCGTAACTTCACTGTAGTTACATGTAACTACTTTGTAGTTGTTAACTAGTTTCACAGTTGCATGTTAAGTAGTTACTCACAATTTGCATGAAGTAACTACACTGTAACTACTGTGTAGTTATATGTAACTAATATGCAGTTGTTTACTAGTTTCACATGTGGATATGGTATAGTTACACAACTTGCATACATGTGCAACTACAACAGTCTCCCTTTCAGCACAAATCTTTTCATTCTGACAAGTGTAACTACACATGTAACAGCTGTTGCAAAGTGTAACAGAAAATCTATTGTGCAACTTCCACTCTATCTCTTCTAGCATTATATATGTTTATATGAGGGCAACTACAAATGTAATAGCTATTGCAAATTGTAACAGCAAATATGTTGTGTAACTACTATGTTGCTACTTTTGGCATAATTAAATCTGTTCTTACAAGTGTAACTACATATAAATGCAGGTTGTGTGCACTGTTTCAACTGTCTATGTCTATCTGACAATAATTTAAAAGGTAATCACACAGAAAAATGTTAACGTGAAATCAGAATGGTAACTAAAATATGTATACAATGCAAATTTAGTCTGCTACAATTAAATGCACTGACTGGCAACTCTTTAGATGATGTTCCATGTGTTTACATCAGTTTTTCATGAACTTACAGGTTAGTAAACTTGCAGTCTAATATTGTGAACTGATATGTAACTATACACAAACATTTTTCATTTGCATAATTACTAATTGGCACAATAACAATAGTGTGGCTAAGAGATAACGGTACTGTTTTTACAGATAATGCCTAGCTAACATGTATTTGCAGTTGCACACACTTCCATTTACATATGTCAGTACTGTAGCTGTAATGTAAGTTCTCATTCAGAAATCAGTCCCTCATGAACTTACTGCTTACTAAACATTCAATTTAATATTAGACCCAATTCACATAGGCAGCAGGGAATGTGCCAAATGTGCATTGCTAGGCCTGGTGATCAATAGCAGTCATCCAATCAGATGGACTGACCAAGAGCAGACTAGATCCTGCACTCTGTGTGGATAGGGGAGTTGTGGGTTATGGGTGGTCTTCCCATTACTGCTGTTTTCCAGTAAGGGAACCTACTGGTCTGCCTATGTTTACCACCTTGTCCCCAGCCCTCATGGTATAGTCAGAGGGCTGGGACAGTTTGATGTGAGGGATGATGCTATGTTATCCACACCATTCAGTCAGTGGGGAGAGCATGTAACGGCTAAGGAAGGTTACCTCCTGTTTATCTGGCACCGCCCACCACCACTCCACACAGAACATTGGTGATCAAGCATGGTATGTAGTCATGCTCCACCTCAACCACCCACCTGGGCAGCAGCAGGCCAGGAGTGTAGGTGTAGAAGAGGTGTGGGTCAATGTCACAGAAGCAGCACATTTCTTAGTAACTACAGCACTGTTACAAGCCAATAAGTAATAATGTAAATGATCTGGATTGTACAAGTAAGCAATGTAGTTGTATAGCAATTAACAATATTAGATTGTGTGTTTATTAAGTAGTAAGTGCATGAGGGAATGATTTCTGAAGGAAAATATACATCAGAACTACATCATTGATATTCAGTGTAAGTGTATAGTAGTTACACCCTTCTTCTTATGGTTTATTTTGTGTCGGTTTCTGCATACTTACTTTGCAAATACATGGTAGCTGGGAATTAACTGCAGAAATAATGTCACAGAAGCAGTACATTCCTTAGTAACTACAGCACTGTTACACCATTTTTCAAATACTTTATTTTAAGAGTCAGTTTCTGCGTACTTACTTTGCAAATACATATTAGTTAGTCATTAACTGTGGAAGCAATGCCACAGAAACAGCACATCCCTTAGTACCTACAACACTTTTACACCCTTCTTCTTATACTTTAAGTGTCAGTTTCAGCATACTTACTTTTTAAGTATATGTTAGTTAGGCATTAACTGTGGAAACAATGCCGCAGAAGCATCACATTCCTTAGTAACTATAGCACTGTTAAAAGCCAATAAGTAATTATGTAAATACATTATTTTTTATTGTATGCCAATTTACAACATTAGACTGCATGTTTATTTTTATTTCTTTTTTTTTTTGGTCGCACAGTATACAAGTGTTGGCTCTGGGATTTTAACCCAGTTCTCCAGGTTTGCAGGTCAGAGCTTTCAACCACTACACTATACTGCAATAAGTTCATGAGGGAATGATTTCAGAAGGATAATTTTAAGTGTCACTAACTACACTGTTACTACTGTATAACTACACTGTAACTGCACTACTATGCAGTTAACTAGTTTCACAATGCATGTCATGTACTTACATAACTTTAAAAGTGCTTTTTTTAGGCTTGACCCACACCTCTACTGTACCCACACTCCTGTTCTTCTGCTGCCTAGGTGGGTGGCTGGAGGTGGGCCATGGCTACCCTCAGATCAAAGTTCTAATTCTTCTGTACCTAAGACTAAACTGTCCCCTTGTACAATGCTGAACAGTCATAACACTGACTTATTGTACATCATGGGTGGGATATTCAGAAAGGTTGCACATGGCACAACCCAGTTGCTCAATGCACAACCCACTGACGCGTCCCAGCACGATATTCAAAAGGGGAATGTGTGTGGCACAAATCCTGAGGCACCGGAGCTCATCAGTAATGTATGCGGAGCAAGTTGGGGGGCGTACCCATGCATACTCTTCATATCCTGATATTCAGCCCAGGATGTGCTGAGCAGATGCAAGTGCATCCTGTACCTGCGCCGCACATAGCTGAGCAAAACCAAAATGGAGCAACAGCTGGCCACCTACAGGTGAGCTGCCATATTGCAGGGGGAAACACGGCAGCTGCCAGCTGTGGGTGGCCACCCGAGCTCCGGCAGCACCATTGTGGTAGCACCCCCTCCCCCATGCCCGATCGTGGGCATATGTATTTAAATGAATTGTCCAATATCCCTGGTGGTCCAGTGGACCACTCCCAGCCTGATTGCAGGCTTTAGTATTAGAATAACTTGCTAATATTCCTGGTGGTCCAGTGGACTGCTCCCAGCCCAATGACAGGCTTTAGTATTAAAATAAGTTGTCCAGTATCCCTGGTGGTCCAGTGGACCACGTCCAGCCTGATCATGGGCGTAAGTTATAGATTATGACATACCAATCCATCCCGGTGGTTCAGCGCTACCCTCCTCCCCACCCACCACTGGGCCCCACCACCCCACTCCCCCAGTCAGCAGTGGCGGCAGCTCCCACCCCAAGCTGCCCCACCACCTGCCAACTGACTGTGTACATGTAGGGTTGGCAATTATTGGTTCACAGCATGGACTAATGCAGCCTCATATAGTATGATAGTCAGTCAGAAATGTGAATGGACCCATTCACATTTCTGGACTGTGTGGTATGGTATGGTTGCATGCCCATTGGCCCATGCTGTGGACCAATGGATTGGTATGTGATAATCTATAACTTATGCCCGCGGTTGGGCTGGATGCAGTCCACTGGACCACCAGGGATATTGGACAATTCATTTAAATACTAAAGCCTGTGGTCGGGCTGGGAGCGGTCCACTGGACCACCAGAGATATATATATTTTTTTTTTTTATTAAATTCTCGGATTACAAATACCTTTGAGCAGAAACTGCTCGTTTACAAAGGTTCCACGTCAAAGGATGAGGGTCAACATACATACAGAGGTAGTAAAAGAATGCACAATAAACAACCAAAACAACTAAAAGGAAAAATAAAGATACTCAGTTATAACATACTTCGAGATAATATTCGTAAAACGAGCAGCTTGAGTAGGCAGCTGGCTGCGGTAACAATAAGAGAAAGAGGGCACCATAGCCAGTTAGTATTGCTGGCATGCGACCGGGAGAGGAAGTTGGCAGGATAATGGGCCACTGTTCGATGGTGGTGGAAAATGTCTTGTTGGACATTTCATTTAAATACTAAATCCCACGATCAGTCTGGGAGCAGTCCACTGGACTACAAGGGATATTGGACAATTCATTTTAATACTAATGCCCTCGATTGGGCAGTGGGGCACTTTGTTGCTTGTGCAGGGGTTGTCGGTCCCCGGCGGCTGCAGCTCGGCAGGGTGTCAGGCACAGGTCGCCGGGGATCAGCACACCTGCATGCAAATGGGGCCATAATGACATGCAAATGGCACCATTTGTACGTTGCATGCATTATGGCCCCATTTGCATGTGCACTTTTGAATATCGCGGTTGATGAGCCTAGCACAACGGCACTTGCACTAGCGCATCCCCCTGCCCCTCTCTGGCCACTTGTGCTGGTGCAGTGTTACTGTGCCATGCACAATGCGGGTGGCCACTGTGTGATACTCAACGGTGCTGAGCCATGGCACAGCACCGTTGAATATCACCCCGTCAGCACCCTGGCACATCCCAGTTGCGCTGCGCCCAGGCTTGCACCACAGCCTGGCACAGTCTGAATATCTCACCCCATGTGTATTACACCTGAACTTTAGTTACTACTTTATTGTGTTTCAGTTGTATTCTTGCACTTTAATTGTACTGAGCTGTACTCAGTATATTCAGTGTATTCTATTTCCTGTACCATTCTCTGTTAATGTAAGTGTATTGTCTGTATTACTTATGTACCATGTTTGTGGCCTGGTTCAAGCCTGAAAACAGTCCATTGGATCAGTGCACCTACCCTGTAAACAAACAAATATATGTGTGTATATACATATATATAAATATGAATATATATATATATATATATATATGAAACTAACTTAGCTCATAGTTCATTTAGTGCAGCTCTCAATGAAATTCTACCTATGATACAGTGCTCATTTAGACTTTAATTGTTTTTGCAGTCTCTGCTTAGAACCTAAAGTTTACACTTTTGAATAGTGCTTGACCTAGAAGTGTCTCACTATCAACTGTAACTTTAGTCAAATATAGAACTCTCTCTCGGCCCCATTCCATCTCCCACTTTGCTCTCCTCCACCCAGTCCCTAAAACCTCTAGTTAACTATACTTTGTTTCTTCCCCCTTCACTATATTACCAGCCTGCTCATCCTCCTTCTTTCTCTTAGCCTCGGCTACAAGAGGGCACACCCTGCCCTGGAGCTCTCCGACTGACGAACACAGGTTCCTATCCTAAAGGTAATTTTCGTCACGTCTTGCAACGCCCCTGAGCTTTGGCCTTTGTCTGACTGTTTCACATTTTTGGTGCCATTTCACCTTGACTCCTGCCCAGTTGCAATCTGCTGAAAATGACTGCCTAAACACATGGGACTCGCACCAGCTGTTATATATTTAAATTGCTTATACAAATGTGTGCAAACTAGGTTAGGACCTTGAGATTCATTTTCTATACTCCAGCAAATGGCCACATATGAGAAAGTGGCACCAAAAACCTTGTTTGAATTTCTTCCATGACTAATGCTGAAATAGGGGCAGGATTAACCTAAACTGTCTCAGCATCTTAATTTTAAGAAATAATTTTAACTGTGGATTAGCGGTACAGACCTGGGAAGTTTTAAACTACTTTGGTCTTGTAATTTAATTATCTACACCTCGGTCCAGATCTGAACCCCGACCTGCTTTCAGCTACTAATTTGGTCAAGTGTAAAGAAAGCAGCCGAACAAAATGCAAGGGCTGCCTAAAATTAAGACTACATAGCCTGCAGCTTAGGAGAGCTGACTAAACAGCTCCTTGAGTACTGGGCACATTTTTATTTTGATTTCCCCTTGTGAAATCAAGCACAAGATTTGCTCTTCATTTAAAGCGAATCAGTAGCAGCCTAGGAGGGAGACGGTAATTAATTGTAAAACTGCTCCTAGCTTGCAGGGTGCTGCTTCCCCACAGTCGCTATGTGACTGCTCCCCACTCACACCCCACCACTCCCACCCTTAGCCGGCACTAGTTATATAGCATGAGAAACAGTTTGACTACACCCAGAAGAATATTAACGGTCTCCTCACTTTACCATTAGCAGGCTATACTTTTTGGCAACTAGAGGGCGCCTAATATTAGTTTCCATTTTCTGGCTCCCATTCTTTAACCCTGCTAGCAAAACAAATTCTGTTACTTACACATCACACTTTCAAATGACCTTGTCAATAAAACTCAATATGGCCAAAAATCTTTGTGCTATATTCTTAATAGTGTCTATATTTCCCACCTCATATGGCTCCCTATATTACACTACCAAACCCAGTAACCATCACCACCCCTACCTCGATAACTCTTGGCTCTCCTTTATGTGTATACCACCACACCTGCCCCCTGTTACCACCCCACTTCTCATCCCTTATAAGTTCACATACCATTTGGCTTACACTCTGCATAAATCCACGCTACTCAGCCCCACACTGTCCACCCTTTCATCTATTGTAAGCTATGGTACCTGTTACTTCTAGCCTTAATGTTAGCTGGGGATATTCAGATAAACCCAGGGGCTATAAGTAATTTATCCCACAATCATACAAACTGGAATGACACCAAGGGCCTCTGCATTGCACACCTGAATATCAGGAGCCTTTTTCATAACATGGTGGAACTCGAGGCGAGGGTTGTTCAACATCACCCTGATATTCTTTGCCTATCTGAAACTTGGCTAAAACCCTCCACCCCTAATCTCCTCTGATCACTACCTAATTACAGTCTAATAAGACAAGACATGCCCTCATCAAAGCGTGAAGATGGTGTTGCCACCTTCTATAAACTTCATTGGTATCAGTCAAGAAGAGCGCCAAATAAATGGTGCGGTATCAGGGGGTGAGGCAAGAAGCACAACCACAGTAAGGGCGACCGCTCAGAAAAGGAGACCGATGGCTCAATAGCGAAAAGCTCTGCCACACAGTAACAGCACCCAACAAACAGCAGACATCGGTACCATGAGCACCGGCAGGCTGCCAGGCAGGAGAGGCACCTCCAGCAGGGAGACACAGCTAAACAACTAGTGCTGGATGGCGTGCACAGCAGACCACAATCAGCTGTGGCAACAGGAGGCAATGGGCAAGCAGCAGAGTAGGCCACATGGAGGACAGCACCGCTGCAGCAGCACACACCATAAGGCCCCACTGGCGGGGCACAGTGCTAAGGGGGGACATATGAGCCTGTACCACCTGGCTGTTCCAGGGCCACACACATGGACAGGGTACAGGACAACAACCCCAACCCCACGTTCACCACAGCAGACACATACACCTACCTCACAGGACAGCATGGGGAGGGACAGAGCCCATAGCATCGCTCAGGCACAGGGCCAAAACAGCAGAGGGTGTCAGTCCATGGTACTCAGGGCCCATGTACAGGGTGACGATGGGGAGGGGGGGTGCAGAACAACACCACTGGATAAGCAGCACATACAGGAAGTGGGAGTGTCCAGGCAGAATCTGAGAGGGGCACCCAGCGCCCATAACAATGACAGCTGCAGCACACCCCTCAGATGTGACAGCATCTACACCATGGAGGTGCATTATGTGCAGAGCCAGAAGGGCAAGCCAATGGCTGTCCACAATGGCTATGTATAGCGCAAAGATAAGGAGGGGCATGATAAAATATACTGGAGGTGTGCCGAGGCGAGGAGGTACAATTGCATGGCCCACCTGCACACAGCTGAGGATATGGTGGTAGCCACCATTAGGGAGTACAACCACACCCCCAATGCAGCCAACGTGGGTGTGCGGCGAGTGATGGGAATGCTGCGGGGACAGGGCATGGTGTACCATGGATTCCACTTCTCAGGTCATCGTGGCAAGCACTTCGGGCATCCCTGCGGCCATGGCTGGTTGACTACCCGGAGTGCATTTGCTGCGTCGGACAGTACAGCCTGTGCAACGTGTGGCTTATAGTTGGACAACCACCCACAGTCTGTCAAGAACCTAATCATCCCAGAGGAGTACACCCGTGCGGCGGATGGTATGCGTTTCCTTCTGTATGACAGTGGGAGGGAGCGAGACCACATCATCATCTATGCCACAGACCATGACATGCAGCAGCTGGCCAGCAGCATGGACTGGTTCATGGATGGCACATTCAGGGCATGCCCTGCTCTGTTTGACCAACTCTACACCATACACGCCATCCAGTCAGGTACAGTCCTGCCCACTGTCTATGCCCCGGCATGCACCAGGCGGGCACAGATGTACATCAGACTGCTAGGCCAGCTGAAGCTGCACAATCCTTACATAATACCTGCCACAGTCCTGATGGACTTCGAGCGTGCCAGCTGGCGTGGGGTCACCACTGTATTCCCCGAGGCACGGGTCAGGGGCTGCTTTTTCCACTTTATCCAGGCCATGTGACACAAGGTGCAGTGCTGCCAGAAGTCCTGGCATGGTATACCCAAGAGCCTGACTTTGCATTGCATGTCTGGATGTTGCTGGCATTGGCTTTCCTACCACCTGCTGATGTACCAGCAGTCCTCGAGGAGCTCAGGGAGTGGGAGTTCATCACCAACAATGAGGATGTCCTCCAGCCCCTGCTGGACTATGTGGAGGACACGTGGGTCAGCCGGCCCACTGGGCATTCAGGTCGCTGGCGTGCCCCATTCCCAATCAAGCAGTGGAACTGGTATGACTCCACCCTCCAGGGCCTGGTGAGGACTAACAATGTGGTGGAAGGGTCGTACAGAGCCTTCAACATCTGGGTCGGTGCCTGCCACCCCAGCATCTGGTGCCTCCTTGAGTGCCTAAGAGAGGAGGAGTGACTTACTGCTGTGTGTTCTGAGATGTTGTTGTCTGGGGCAGAGGCACCACAACCATAGAGATGGTATCATTACCTTGATGCCAGGATCTGCACCATCGTGGTCGACTGTGCCACCAGAAGCCACTATGGCTACCTGTGTGCGCTGGTGCATAACTTTGTTTTCAACGTCTAACCAGCTGCATGTCTGCCCATGCATGCACCAGCCCCTGCTGCCAATATCCAGCCCTGGGCAACGTTGCCCTGTGCAGCACCGCACGGTGCATGGTGTATTCCCAACATCACTACCTGCGTGGGTATGCCCTTCCAGGGCTGCCCATGCATCCGCCACCCCTACGGAGTCACCCTTTTGACCCCTCGTGCATGCTGGGGCCCTCATACATTCGCAACATGACACATGCTGGGGGGGGCATCTGCATTGTGGGCCTCTGCACTACCCCTCGGCTGCACCCCCTGGTGAGCTGGCCATTCTCCTGACCCACTGTTTGTGCCCATGTGCTGGGCTCCCTTGTGCCTGGGTGGTGGCTCGCTGCCACTGCCATTCCCCCCTCCTTGTGGTTGTGCCCATCCCGACCATCCATGGTCACTCATACTCCAGGGCTCTCTCTTTCCATTGGGCGGCCTTCCAGGCCTGGCCACACCGCACTGTGCTTTCTATCCACTGCCTTGCAGGGCGCACCATGTGCTCAGTGCCCTTCTAGCTGCTTTTTGCTTCTGTCGCCCTTTTGGCCTGTCGGCGCTATTGTGCGGTCGCCTTTGTGGCGTTCGCTCTGTCTCCCTTGCTGTTCTGGGCAGCGTGATTGTGGATGCACCCATATCACATAAAACCACCTCATTTGTTAATATCCTATAATGTCCTGTCTACCCTATCTCACTGTGAAGCGATCCATGCAACCTTACATCTAGGCTCAAAGAAACTACACATAGTCTGCGCTTATAACCCTCCTGCTGGTGGTAGCACGGGTCTTGAAGAACTCCTCTCCCAAGTGGACAATACCATTGTCCAAAATGAAGTCCTAATACTGGGAGACCTCAACCTAAACTGGACTAGTAAAACAAACCAGTCCTCCCATACCATAGTACAAGGCTGCAACCATCACCAACTAATCACAGACCCAGCTAGGTTCATGGCTCCCCCTTAGACTAGTACTCTTATCGACTGGGTCCTCACAGACTGCCCTGACAGTATAGTATGTGCAGGTACCCTTGCAGATGCAATAAGTGATCACTCCCCAATCTACTGCATTTGGCGCTCTACCAGCAAACCATCTCCACCTCCAAAACTCATCACTTTCTGAAATGTGGTTAACTTTAACTCAACACAGTTTATACATGATCTCTCACTGATTGATTGGTCACCCATATGCACCTCAGCTAATGCCCAGTCAGCGTTAGACCATTTTCTGACCCAGTTTCATGTGCTCCAAGACACCCGTGCTCCCTGTGTACTCGTCAGATTCGTGGAACTCAGACAAAGTGGCCAACCAAAGACCTACTGACCAAAATTAGGGCTAGGGGCAGAATGTGGCAGCATTTCAAAACCTCTGGGCTCCAGGCCGACTATAACAACTACCGAACCATGGGGAAATACGGGCAAAAGACATATTCAATTAGCCAAAAGCTCTTTCTACAAAGATCTGCTAATGAAAGCTGCAGGGGACTCCAAGAAATTCTGGTCAACAATAAAAACCCTTCTTGGAGCAAATCAGACTGCCCATTTAAGTGACATGCTGTTAAACGGCATGCATTGCAATAATCCGGTGACTATAGCCAACTCATTTAATCACCATTTCTCTGACCTAACTAGATACCTGGCCTCTTTCCCTCATGCACACACTGTTCCCCCCCCCCCCGGCAATGCAAATCCTCCACTCACACATCCTCCTTTTAGGTTCTGGAGTATTACTAGAGCAGAAGTGCTAAAACTGCAACTCTCCGTTCCTGACAGCACCAGCTCGGGGTCTGATGGTCTGGAACCCAGGCTCTTAAAAGCTGCTGCCCTGCTCATAGCCTCTCCCCTAACCAAAATCTTTAATCTATCTACATGCCATGGTACAGTCCCTAATATCTAGAAAATAGCTAAGGTCACACTCATTCCAAAAAAGCGTAATCCTAAAGAAATCAAGAATTACCATCCCATAGCAATTCTCTCTGTGCTTAGCAAGATCTTGAAAAAACAAGTGGCCACCCAATCCATAGAATATCTTCAGAAGTATAACCTTCTCTCTTGTTCCCAGCATGGTTTCCGCAAGGGCCACAGCACTTCCACCGCCATCCTCAAACTCACAAATGACATCTATGCTTCTATGGACTCGGGCCTCCTGACAGGTGCGATTTTCATCGATTTAACAAAGGCGTTTGACCTGGTTAACCATACCTTTCTTCTTGTTAAACTTCACTCCCTCGGTTTCTCCACTGAGGCAGTGGCCTGGTTCAAAAGCTATCTGTCTGAAAGAAAACTTGCTGTAGTTTTCAACTCAGCCATATCAGACCTTTTGTCTATATACGTTGGCATGCCCCAGGGCTCTATACTTGGCCCCTTGATTTTCTCAATCTTTATTAATGACATACCGTTGCTTGCACCTACCTTTTCATCTTTGCTTTTTGCAGATGACCCAGTCATTTACCACAATGCAAGAAATATCGCCAACATAAGCCAACCTCTTGCCTCAGATTTCTCAAGTATGAAGACTTGGCTAACAGAGAACAAACTTGTTCTCAATATTAGCAAGACACACTCTATGCTCTTTGGCTCACCCTCCAGACTTAAAGCAAACCAAAATGCCCTCAAAATCTCATGTGCTGATGGCACCCCACTAGTCAGCACCAGATCCTTTAAATATCTGGGCATTACTCTTGACTAATCTCTAGATTTTGACCTACATATAACTACCACCTGCAAATTGGTCGACGCTAAGTTAGGAGGTGCTTACCATACTAGCTGTGCCCTTACCCCATTGGCTAGACTAGCTGTGGCAGAAGGCTTTCTGCTCCCAGCATTAGCATATGACTCAGTCACTTACCTATCTGCTTCAAAATCCTCCCTCCATAAATGGGACACCACCTATAACAGCATCTGCCGCTATGCCTCTGCATCCCCACATTACAAACACCATTGCCAGCTTTATGCTGACCTAAAATGGCCTTGCCCCTCTGCCCACCGACTCAAGTCCTTTGGCTCACTGATTGACTGCACTGCCAGATCAGGCCTCCCCAATCCCTTGCCTCTCTGCTGCATTCACAACCTCTCTCCTATGGGCTCCGATCTGCTGACCTAGCCCCTCTTCACATCCCTAGATGCAAAACCAATATGGGTGCATGCTCTTTCTCTTACTCGGCTCCAATGTACTGGAACTCCATTCCTCAAACCATTCGTCAAGTGCCCACCCATGCTAGTTTTAAAAAACTTCACCATGATCATCAGCATACAACTAGCCCCTGCACTTGCTTTCATCTGCCTTAGACCATCTTTCTCCCTGCCCTCTGTTTCCCTAGGCAATCTACCTCTCTGACACCTCCTCTCCACCTCTCTTAATACCCTCAGCACATGTCTCTTCTCTCATCTCTATCCTTTTCCTCTGTTTCCTCCCACTCTCCCTTTCTCTCCCCTCTGTTTTCATTATCCACAGATTTGGCACTTGTTGTATTGTTCTGTGTATACCTTTCTTTTGCAATGCCTGTTTCGTATGTTGTTTTGATTCTTGTTATTACCTGACCAAACTGTATTTTGACTGCTTTATACTGAACAATTTTCTCAACAGCCTAAGTATGATTGTTATATTGAATCAATATTTTCTTTACACCCTAAGCTTATTTTATGTTGATTTCCCTCCCAACTGTGTTACATATCTCATGTGCTGCGCCCCATGTATGCTTATTGTATTTTTCAAACTGTCTTCTCCCGGGTCATGCCTGAAAATAGGCATTCTCATGCCTAGTGCACTCACCCCATTATCAAAAGCAAATAAATAAATACATATATATATATATATATATATATATATATATATATATATATATCAAGATAAGAACTACATTTTATGCTGCATCATTTAAAGGAGACTTTTTTCTTTATTTTGTACATGAACATACATCTAATGTACTCTTAGAGAAGAATTAGCCCAATCTTCCTATGCTTTTGTTTAGACATTACAAAAAGGGTTTTAGCTCACAGTCTTCATTGTGACCTTAGGGTATAAGACTGCCTATGTTGAAAATCATAAATGTTTCCCTTTGTAAAAGTTTTCTAAATCTATCCCTCCCATCTTTCTTTATGAACTCTATTCCCATGAAATGTATGGCCCTAGAACTGGATGCATGAATATCCTTAAAATGGGCCCCCACTGGTGTCTTGCAGTTTTGATTTTTAATGCCTCTAATAGGTTCCATAATTCTTTCTTTTAGTGGTTTCACTGTTCTTCCTATATATGTGTTTGTGCAATTACACCAAAGTGTATATACAATAAAATTAGTACATGAAATGGATTCCCTGATTTGTATTGTTTTTTTTCAACATGCAATCATTTGGCCTTGGTCTGCATACAGTACTCACAAGCATTACATTTACCACATTAATACTTCCCAGTTGGTCTTTATGGTAACCACATGAGGTTCTGCTGCCTTTTCAGTGGTTAAAAATAGAAGCTTTGTACTACTTGATCCCTGACAGTTTTGCCTCTTTTAAAAGAAACCAGGGGTGCCTCTCCAGTATATTCTGATCTCCCATAAGTATTGGACACAACTGGCACATTATTCCTCCAATTCTCCATGACAGATAATTGTATTTTGTAACCAACACAATTTTGTCTTTCTCTCCTGTTTTTGTGGTGGTTGTATTTTTTTGGTTGCAACAGTTTGGCTCTATTGATTTTAGACTTATTTAAATAATCTCTGAGACAGTACTCAATATATACTCTTTCTCTGAAGCTATGGAAGAGCTGCTTAATCTGTGCTTTATTCTCTTTAGAATAATGTTTCATAAGCCTAAGAAATTGTCCTAAGGGGAAGGTCTATTGAGACTTTTGGGATGGTGACTATCTGCTCTCAAAAGGGTATTTGTTATGGTCTTTTCTGTAATTTCTACTCATTACTTTTTTTGTCTTGTGCATAGAGAGTAACATCCAGAGAGTTCAAGAATTATTTATTCACAGTACTAGTGAATTTAAGGTTGAGGTCATTCTGGTTAAGCCAGTTGACAAATGCAGTTGCTTCAGCCTCAGTGCTATCCTACACATAGACCACATCATCAGTAAAGACCAACATTTTATGTGGTCCATGTATGGGTTAATCTCATGACTCATGGCACTCTGTTTTTCTCATAGCCCTGAGAACAGATTGGCAAATGAGGGGGCCATTGTGCCCCCATTGCCAATCCACATGTCTGGAGAAAATAAATCTTCATTAAACCCAAAATAGTTGTTTCAGTACAAAATCCAGAGACCTACAGATAAACTCTGTAGAGAACCTTTCAACTACATTTGTTTCATGTAGAAAGTATTCACAGAGATAGATACCCTGACCATGTCTGGTACATGTATACAGAGACACAACATCAATACCAAGAAACATGTAATTTTCTTTCCACTCAAAATCATTCATTTTCTCCAATAATGATGCTATATCCCTAAGATAAGATGGTAAATCTAGGACACAAGTTTTCAGAAAGAAGTAAAAATTCTCATGAACTGAGCCTATGCCAGACACTATGAATCTGAAAGGGGGACCTATGATATTTTTATGTATTTTGGCAGCCCATACATGTTAGAGATAATGGACTTAGAATTGTAAATGTAAAGGAATTTGTTCTCTGAAATTTACTCCATAGAGATTGCCCCTTCAAGAAGATCCAAAAGTTCCTTTTGGAATTTCTTTGTGGGATCCAGTTTCAGTTCTTTGTAAAACCTGTCATCCGATAACATATTGCTGATTTTAATTTATAAAAATATTTGGTCATGATGACTATGTTCCCTCCATTATCAGCAGGTTTAATTTCAATGCTTTGAGTCTCTTTTTTTATTCCTATCATAGTATCATAGTAATGTGTCAGTAAAAAGGGACCATCCTGGTCCATCTAGTCTGCCCATTTCCCACCCACCCCTACTTGTCTCCACTTCCCAGGAAAATTTTCCTCTGCCACTAGCCAATCCCTTGTGTCTGTCCCACACCCTCTTGAATCCCTCCACTGTTTCTGCACATACCACCTCATTAGGTAATCTGTTCCAGGGTTCCACCACTCTCTCAGTGAAATAACATCTTCTTACATTGCTCTTAAAACTTCCCCTTTCCAATCTTATATTATGACCCCTTCTTATAACTCCTACCTTCCTTTTGAATAAACTACCATCATTCACTTTATTTTTTCCCTTCACATACTTAAAAGTCTCTGTCATGTCACCTCTATCTCTTCTAACCTCCAGTGGGTATAGATTTAATTCTCTCCATCTAGTCTTGTATGGCTTCTCTTGCACACCTTGCACCATTTTTGTTGCCCTTCTCTGAACCCTGTCCAACCTATCTATATCCTTTCTTAAATGAGGCCTCCAGAACTGTACCCCATAGTCCTGGTGCGGTCTGATCATGGTCTTATATAAAAGCATCAACACCTCCCTCTTCCTACTTGTTATACCCTTTCATATGCAGGCCATCATTCTATTAGCTTTACCTACTGCCTTACTACATTGGTTTCCTACCTTAAGGTTGTTTGAGATTATAATCCCCAGGTCCCTTTCCTGTTCTGTTTGCTTTATCAGTTATCCCCCCAGTGGGTACTCAGCCAGTGAATTGTTACACCCCACATGCATCACTGAACACTTCTTGCCATTGAACTTCAGCTGCCAAATGTCCAACCTCTTCTCTAGGGTGCTCAGATCTCTCTCCTCATGGCCTCAATCCTCCTGTTATGTCAACCCTATTCTATAACTTTGCATCATCTGCAAAAAGACACACTTTCCCTTCAAGTCCCACTGATATATCACTGCTGCATATGTTAAAAAGGGTTGGTCCCAGTACTGACCCCTGAGGAACACTGCTCATCAACCTAATTATCCTAGAATGTACACCATTTACCACCACCCTCTAGTGCACCCTAAAGTGCTGTTTTTTCCTGAACACTCAGATTTGTGTATACAAAGGGGGTATTCTATGATTTTTTCAACTTCTTAAACACCACCTTCTCATAGGTTTTAACTACTGGGTTATTGCTGTATGGACAGAATTCAGAGGTTGGTCTAAGCATGGATTTTCTCTATGTATTGAACCTCAGGTAATATTTTACAGTACAATTTCCTCACCAGTGTTCACTTGATTAAAGTTTTCCAAAAAGAAGTATTCTAAAATTTCTAAGTTCTGTAAATCTTGTACAGTCTAAGTTGATGGATTAGAAGTATCAAAGTTCAGTTCACCTGATGTTAGATTTTCAAAGATCTCTACCTGTCCCTGATCCATGGTTTCTTCTTCATTAAAGGAGAAGACTCCTGTATATGTATGATTCGGATATGTCTCATGTGTTTATTTTACATTACATCAAGTACTGTATGTATGTCAATCAGAGATCAGCCATTTCTTCTGTTGCAAAACATATCTAGAGTTTGAGGCTCTGACACAAGGTAGCAAAATGTCAAGCAAACCTCCATTTATATGCAAATGAGTCACTTGTAATACAGCCCCTCCCATTCCTTGATGTCACTGTAGCAACAGTGCAGAAAAAAACATAAGGGTATCAATGCTGTCTAGCCTGATCTTAGTTTAAGTCTGCAATGGCTTAAGACAGTTCTGACATGCAACTCACACAGGAAGTAGTACTTGTAGCCCTAAAACTGTATGTGTAGAGCAAATAATACATCTAATAGCATTTCATTCACAGGAAACAACCGCTGTTTCTTTGTACTGCTCATTTCTCTCTGTGAGATAGTTGTAACATGTTGTGGAAAGCAGTAGACTGTATCAGTAAGTCAGCCAATCAACCAACCAATCAATCAATTGAGCAGTCAATCAGTCACTCTGTATTGAACCAGGTGAACACCCTTGAGAAGATTCATTACAAGGTGAGTCTGGGCAGTTTACGAAAGGATCACACAAGACTGACTTATACACATCCTTTTCAGCAGCCTGAAAGTGGAGAGCTAGATCATTTACTTTATAAAGTGTATTGTTTTACATTTTAAATGCTCCTTAATGTGAGTTTCTGACTGGAAATACCAAGTCACAGAATGCATATGACATTGGAGGAGTGAGCTAAGCAAATACAGAGCACTACAAACACGGAGACTGATTAGTTTCTTTACCTACAACAGCTGAGGTGTAGCATCTGATTTGTGAGGGACATCATACTTCAAATGCTAGCATTACAAAGTGTGTGGGGGGGGCTGCCAGAGCTTATCCTTAGTACCTTGAAAGTGAAGTGCTGTAGCTCTCACATCACTGCAAATGATTTATAATGGGAATTGGGGCATTTTTAAAGTCATGGACCTGAGGGGTCATCACAGTTTCCAAGGAGGTTGGGAGAACTTCTTAAGGGTTAGAGAGTAGGGGACTATAGTAGGATTTGAACCAGAGTCCCCCAGTGGTTGTGCCTGTGCATTAACCACTAGATTATCCTTCTTCTATGTGCTGCAGCTGATGCTTTCCTGGTAACCTATTCCTTGTTATAGCTGAATTATTTATTGCCTTACACTGACTGACTGCCTAGTTACAAAAAGAAGGGGGACTATTTGCAAGATTGTTTCTTACTGCTGGTGTCAATCAAAACACAGAATGTTAACACACATACAACATAATACAACAGCTGTAGAATACCATTTAAAACTCTTGTTGTACCCAGAGTCATTTATTGGGTAAACTGTTTCTGCTAACAGAAAGTGTAACACACCACATACAGGCACTTCCTTATATGAATACTGTATATACCTGAAATCAGTGCTGCATCAAACACACATGGTCCTAGTTCCTATTAGACCTGCACTTCAGGATGTGCACAACACTTAAAGGGTTCCTCCATTACTCAAGTGGGGAACCAGACAATGTGAGTTTGGTTTACTGGTGGAATTGCATTTAGTGCAGCACCATTATCTGTTGCTCTGAAGACATCATCCTCCAGCAATATTGGTGATAAAATGGAGGACAAAGACATTGATAACTTTTGGGGGCTGTATATTTTTATTTATAATCTAGATTTGGACAGCAATTGGACAACTGGCAACTGGAGGAAGCACACAACAGTTACACATAAGGAGTTGGGAAAAAATTGGTGTGGAACTATGGGGGACTTCCCCTTTAAATAGATCACCAAAATTTAAATCTGTGTAGGTCTACTCAAGCTAAATGTGTGCTAAGTTGTCTATGGATAACTGAAGCCAAATTGTGCCTCGGGTTGTGCATAACACAAAGAAAATGCAATCTGACTCAATTGATAGCTCTATGCCCTGAAGTAATACCTCCCATAAGGGATGCTGGACTATAATTATGGACCCATCTTCATGAGATCTGAATAGATAATTTTGCCCAGCTGGGATTTTATTTTTGTTCACGTTCTCATATGTTCATAAACTTTAATTTATTAGATGGCGATCAACTGAACTTTTATCAGATTAGACATTCACTTAATAGTTTCTATGTGTTCTGCCTGGTAGCCCCCTTAATGCATAGTCTGCAGTGGCCCTGAGGACATCCAACCACCCAGGTGGTCAACCCAGATCTAGAAGGCTAAGTAGGTGAAAGACATTTATTTTCATGCGTTTCTCTCTCCCTATAAAACAAATGATGCCATTTAAACCCCTACACCAGGGATAGGGTTATAGTTGTGTATGCCTTGAAGTCAGCAATGAATAGTAACTACTACTGCAGCCTCCCACACTAGGCTGTGGTAGTTTTTAGTGGTTGGACACTGTCACAACACCACAAGCAGTAATCCACAGCAAATTCATGCCAACAGCACCTGCTTAAAGAATGCTATTGTAACTCATATTCATTGCTGATATCAAGGCATTTGTCTTCCCTCATTGTGATCTATTTTACACTATGCAAACTACTGCAATGAGAGTCAAAGTGGTTCAGCTGAAATGGCAAAGTTGAAGCAGATTTTCAGGCCCTAACTCAAAGCCAAACTGAAGATGGCTCTTGACCACTTCTCTTGCCTTCTTGAGGAGTCATTCTGAATGGAGGGTATAGGTGTTTTACATAGTACTGCTTCAGAATTATGATCCATAAAGGGGGGTAGGAGAAAATGTGCACAGGGAGACAAGAGTGAAGTCTAGGATGGTAGGGGGTTCCAAGGTGACAACCAGGAACCACTTCAAGACTTTAGATGGTGTGGATCACACTGAACCCCCATATGAGGGACCAGTAATGGGTGATCCTGGCATGGAGCAGCATCTAGGGAGAATAAGTATTGAGGTAAGCTCCCAGAGTTAGAAGTAAGAACATGATAGTGGTTTTCAGGGATTTGATAATTAGAGGGATGGTGAGGGTGGTATGTACCATCTAACTTCGGAAAAGAATGGTGCACTCTTGCTCTATGGTGGCAGTGGACAGGATCCTTCCCATGGTGGAGGAGCTCATGAGAGGAGAGATGAGGTAGCCAGATATGGCCATTCTCCTAGAGACCAATGACCTGGCTACACATGGCATACAGTATATAGGGCTAAGGATGCAGTACTTTCCATACCATTGGTAGGAGGCAGAAGGAAATGGCAGGAACAATAATCTTTTTTGATGTTCTTACTGGTCCTTGTGAGCAAGAGAGTAGGCAGTTCAAGATCTACCTTTTTAACAAATGGCTAAAGAGTTGGTGCAGGGAGGAGAGACTGATTTTCCTTGGGGACACGAAACTTTTCTGGAATGATAAGCAGCTGATCAAAAAAGATGGCCTGCATCTAAACAGTCAAGGATCCAGTGTATAGGGGGAAAAGCATAGGTGTGGGTTCCCAGAGATAGAAGTGCCTTTATTGGCTAGTATTAGAAGAAGGGGTGGATAGTGGTAGGGTAGACCACACTAACACACATCAGAGCTTGAGAAACTCACCTCATCTCAAAAAATTGCACTGTGGAAAAAGTAGGGGAAAGATGGAGAAATGTTGACTGCAAATGGGGCAGAGGATAAGTAGAATGCAGTCTGGAAAATGCTCTGCACAAATGCCACAAGTCATGCAAAGAAGTTGTAGGTGTTGTAGGCACCAGTGTTATGGATACATTAAATAACTGAGTCTTCACAGAAATCTGTGCTGTGCAAAACCACAGCTGGGACTGCACAGTACCTGGCTATGTGCTGTTCCTTACTACAAGAGGTTAGAGATGGGTCAAATCATGGTGCAAAGAGTTTGCAATGGTCTGAATAGTCAGAAAATTACCAAATCATCAGGCCCTGATTAAAGGGTAGTGTGCCCTGATGTGCCAGGGGTGTCTTTAGTTAGCTCCATGTTGATGTCATTTTGTGTACACGATATATGCACTTTTGAAAAGAATGCACTAATTGCACTTTAAGCAATAACTACTTTCAAGTGTGCACTGTCTTTCCTTTTGAAACTGTACCTGTGGGTATACAACAAAGGGTTCTAAAAGAAACTGGTAAAACCATGGTGGCACTGCTACAAAACCTTTTCAACTGCTTCTTGCCACCAGGGGTTGTATCAGCACACTTGAAGTTGGATGACATGGTTCTGCTCCACAGGATAGGGAAAATGGTGGCCGGGGAAATATAGACCATTAACTCCGACCTCGTTAGTGGGCAAACTACTGGAGACCATTACCAGAGAAAAAATGGTGGATATCCCAGAGCAGCATAGGCTACAGTTTAAAAGGCAGCATAGTTTTGTAAAGGGCATGTCATGTCAGACTAATCTGATCAGCTTCTTTGATACCATTACTCATACAATGGATAAGAGTCAGGAGGCTGACATTCTTTTTCTAGATTTGAACAAAGCCTTTTACTTGGTGCCACACAAGAGACTGGTCAAGAAATGAGTGGTCCTGGTATGGAGAAAACTGAATAGTTAGATTGGAAACTGGTTGCCAAATTGACTAGTTAGATTGGAAACTGGTTTCCATGGAAGACAAAGAAGGTGGTTCTAAATTATTAACTCTCTGGAGTCAAGGAGATCACAAGTCCAGCAACTGAAATTCATTGCCAAAAAAGTGTGGATTATGCACTAGGGTTACCACCTTTTAAGAAGCCCAAAGTGGGACATTTCTTATTGAAACATGATTTTTCGCAGGACAGTACCTAACCTCGACCGATGCAACAGACTTGTTTTCTCTATATAATCAGAATTAAGGCTAAGTATTGTACTTTCTTAGTTGCTTCTATTGTTTCTTATCATTTTAAGGTATTTTAGTTGAGCTATTGTAGTTTTCTAGAATATTTAGAGGAACATTAGAAAATATTTTTTCCTACTGTAAAATCAGGACATTTAGTATTTTTCATGTTATTTTGCAGGACACAGCTGCCCAAATCAGGACTGTCCTGCAAAAATCAGGACAGATGGTAACCCTATTATGCACTTTGGGAACAAAAGTCCCCAAACAGAGTACTGGAGGAAGGGAGTCAAACTAGATGCAACATTACAGTAAAGGGACCTAGGAGTCATCATTAGTGACACCCCTAAACAAACCAACTAATGTAACTAGGCCTACAGTAAGGCTAACAGGATGCTGGAGTGCATTGGAAGAGGGTTCAACAGTACAGTGCAAGTCACTTAAAGATCTGCTGATGTCTCAAGGAAAACTTTGAAAAACGTAATATTTAGGCTGGCTTCAGCTTGCATTCAGTACACATTTCGGTAATAAGTAGTGGTGAAGAGAAATACAGAACTAATGTGAAATATAAGCTGAACTGGGTCTAAATATCATGTTTTGTTAAAGTTCTCTTGAAAGTGCCAGCTGCTCTTTAATCTAGACATGGATAATCAACATGCCTGCTTTATTGGTATGCATTGCCAGGAACTGATTAAGTGGCTATGTTATGTTATGGCAGCCACAACTGCTTAAGCCTGAACTTGCCCAGGCATGTCCCACTCAGCCCGTGTAATTGCTTCACTAATCCTTGTTATCCTTTTCTCACATCTAAGGTGCGAATCCCTCCCCCCCCCAACACACACACAAACACACCTTCTTTGCTCAGCATTATCTCCCTCTTCCATGCACCCTCTACCTCCTGCATCACTGTTTTCTGCCAATTTCAAGCTTCAAGCTCTGGCAGCCAACACAAGTGTTTACAAATGTTTATGCCAGCATGAATTTTGCTCCTGAATTCTTTCTCTGTTTGCTTGGTCAAATTAAAACTTACAGGGTCATGTAGACTGTTTTTTTTTTCTACCAAGTCACACTGTCTCCATCCTGTAAGTAAAAGTGCTTCATGCTGTCTCCATCCTATTTCTATCTTGCCTCTCTCACTTCTCTCCCCACACACAATCTGCTCTTGAAAGAAGCAAGCTGAAAGAAGTAGAAGTGTTGCAGTCTGCAACTCAATGATGGTTCCTGATTAACTTGCAGTTCTGTTCTGCTCCTGACTGAAAGACATACATTTTTAAAAGTTTAAAAAAAAAACTATAAAACAAATCTGCTATACTCTACATGGACAGAGTGGATTTGGCCCTTTAAGACTGCCCTCCGGCAACATCTCTTTGCCTCTCGCTCATGTAACTGTGATTACTCCACTACTTCTCCCACTGTTGCTAAATATAATTGCCTAGTATAGGCTCTCCATCAATTAATACTCTCCCTTGTACATATTAATTGCCTATGTAACTACTCTGTGCCTACCTGGTATAGTTAATTATTTGTATTTTTTTGTGTTGTTGTTTGATGTAATGTGTACCTGATTAGCTACGCCATTGTATAGGACATCCCGCTATGCCATTTTATAGGACATCCCTGCTGTTTATTTCCACTATGCTCTTATCACTACTCTGTATGTAACCTGTTTCACTGTACTGTTGCACTGTATTGTCTCTTGACAAGGAGCCTTTGGAAATGAGTCTTTGGCTCAAAGATTTGTAATTCCGATACAGCAATAAAAAATTTACTTGACGGGGTGGAAGAAGTCTAAATGGGGTAAACAGTTATGTATATAGAAACAATCAGCTTTGCAAGTAAAAATCAAAATACAATACTGAAAAACTTGCACTTCTGATAAATGAGATGGCCACTTAATCAGGATGAAAGGGCCACCAACGGGCTGTCACAAGTAAGTGGCTTCTACTGTAGAAAACAGGAAGTACTATAACCACTGCACAGGTGACTAGTGAGGCCTCACCTGGAGTACTGTACTCAGTTCTGGGTTCCTCACCTGAAAAGGACAAGGAAATGCTAGAGAAGGTAAAATGTAGGACAGCCAAGATGATTCAGTGCCAGGAGAGCTAATCCTATGAGGATCATATAAAGGCACTGAGCATATATTCACTTGAAACTAGAAAAGAGAGAGGGATATGACAGAGACCTTCAAGCTCCTGGAAGGAATTAACATGGTGAACTGTGAAGAGCTATTTACCAGGAACAGAGAGCATGATAGGGCAAGAGGTCACAGGTGGAGGTTAATGTAGGTGACGAAAAAAAAATGTGAGGTAATATTATTTTACAAAAAGAGTGGTTGACTCATGGAATAGTCTGCTGGAAGAGGTGGTGGGTGCCAAAACCATAAATGGCTTCAAACATGGCTGTGATAGAGTCAAGGGGATATTAGCTACTCAGCAGGAAGTGGGAGGAAGAACCATGGATAACAAATGGGAGAATAGTGTAGGCAAAGACCCCACAGAGACAATAGACCCTGGGGTATAATATGGTATTATACAGTGGTGTGTGAAAATCCTGTAACCTCATTGGTCAAAATATGTCACATGACCATGGGAAAATCCTGCATAACCCACAGCTGAGGAATGGAATTTATAAAAAAACACAAACACATTTTAAATTTATTTTACACATGGGTCCATTGTATAATCGCAATAAGGCACTCCAGGGTGTGAGTTATTGGGTGATTTACCCACTTCTTGTGTGGTTAAGTCACTCGGCTGCACCTCATGACACACCACACAAGGCGTGGGTAAACCCCCAATAACCCACACCCTGTTGCTTAAATATGAGTAGACTGAATGGACCATCAGTCTTGTTTTGCCATCATTGTCTATGTTTCTGTACTTTTTCTGTGTTACAAGTAGGGTGTCTCTGAGATTAGTTCTGTGATGTGCACACTTTAAAATATATAGTACATTAGGGATATAGAAAAAGGCTAAGAGGAAGGTGTGTCTCTTCACATAAGGTATGAATCTTTGTGGGTGGGGCAGTGCAGAAGGGATGAACAATATGAAGAAGGATGTGGAGAGATTGGAAATGTGAGCAAGTACTTACCAACTGAAATTTATCGCTTCAAATTGTATGGTAATGCACATGGGGATAAGAACATGCAAAATGGAGTACTGGATTGATGGGGTGAGAGTGGGGGCACTAGAGAGAAGAGGAACTTGCTGTTTATCTTCAGTTACAGCCTGGAGTCCACTTTTGTGTGCAGCATTGCCATTAGAATGCTGAGTTGTATAGAGATGTGCATTGCCAGCAGAAGGAGGAAGGCGATTCTCCCACTGTACAGGCCCCTGTTGAAACCTCATCTGGAGTACTATGTATACATCTATAGACTGCATCTAAAGAAGAACAGGGATAGATGGAAGTGGTCCTATGGATGTCGACAAAACTGAAACAGGGACAGCAGGGAAAAACATACAGCATGAAGAAAGGTTGCAAAGTCTGAAAATGTACTCCTTGGAAAACAGAAGAGACAGAAGACATGGTTGAAACATTCAAGTTTCTGCAGGTGATAAACAAGACTTGTTCCTCAGAGTTGTTTAAAGGAAATAGCAGCTTAAACACCAGATAGTACAATTAAAAGTTAGTATGGGTAGAGTCAAATGCAACATGAGGAAGTACTTCACAGATAGAATGGTAAACAAATGTAACAGCTTGCCTAGCAACATGGTAAATGTTGGGACTATAGCTACAGTAGGTTCAAGTCTGGCTTGGATCGGTTATGGGGCTAGTGGTCATTCCAGAAAGGATGCAGGGGGTTCATGGTCCTAAAGAAAACGCATCTACAAAATGCTCTCCCTAAAAGAGATGAACGCACCGTGTCATTTACTAGAGGTTAGGAACTTTCGGGTGCACTGGATGGTCTTCAGGTCTTTTTCTGTCTGTATCATTCTGTGTTGCAATGTTTCCATATTTCTAGGTTTGCAGGGTCACCCAAGGCCTGAAAGTTCCCATGAATCTCTTTCAAAAGAGGAACTGGACTTACCTGTAGCTGGCAGCATTCCAGCGAAGTACATGACTAAGTCAGTCCTCCATTGATTGCCTCCACTTTATGAAGCCTCATGATGCTCTGCATGGCCTAACTACATGTAATTAAACACCTGCATGACATCATAAAATTTCATAAAATGGTTGCAATGTGGTAATAATATTGGCTAGATTTAATCATGTACTGTTTATGTCTGGACTGCTTCCAGCTCCAGAGAAGACCATTAGCTCACATAAAATGCCTTTTCATTAAACCACAAATTATGAGGCCACAGTTCAAAAATGCTCCCCTTTAAAAGGGAATTTAGGCATGTAGGTTCATTCAGTCTGACAGCACATGAAAATCCCTTTCCTGGATTTTTTGGTGTTTTATGGGCAGACTGAATGAACCAATGGCCTTTTTCTGCTATCATTTTCCATGTTTCTATGCTTTTAAATGAGGGCTTACCTGATGGTATCAGTAGTCCAGAGATATCACTCTCTAAAGTTGTCCAATCATAAAAAAGGTAACACCCCTTTCATGAAATTTAAAGACAGAAAGTGATGTAACTGTCAGGAAATCTGTGCTTAGCAATATGCAGTTTGCTGAACAGTGACATACTGTAATTACCTGTCTCAGTGTTCTATAAAAATATCTTCTGCCTTGATTAAAGACAGGACAACTTTAGATATGGATATGTCTGAGCAGCTGACAATTCAAGAAATCCCAGTTCTTCATCTGAAACTGGTTTTCATGATTGTTCAGATTTTAAGGGACCCTGCACATCTGCATTTTGCCGTTAAGTTACAGAGGGATGCATACACAATGGAGCATAGAAAAAAATACTGTATAAACAGGCACTAAAAAAGAGAAAAGAGCATCAGGCTGGAACAAAAAGAAATTTGAGAGTAGCCTGGCAGGAGATTTTAAATGTAAAATTCTTTAGTTATAGCAGAGGAAAGAAGAAGGTTAAGGAAAGGGTGAGACCACAAATCACAGAATCAACAGTGCCAAATTATTAGATGATGCTTTTGCAACAAAAAGGTTAAATGAATATGTTATTTCAGTATTACTACAGAGGTGTTGGGAGACATTCAGGATCTGAATGACACACTCCAGGGATTTGCAGAGGATGCTCGCAGCACAATAGGTATGATGTAAGCTTGGTTGCTGTACAGCTCAGTAAGTTGAAAGGGAACAAATCACAAGAGCTGTATAGTTTGCATGCAACGCTACTCAGGAAGCTATGGGATGTGACAGTGTGTACTCTGGCAATGATTTTTTTCCGAAATCATGGGAAACTGCCAAAGTGTCCAGAGAATGGAGGAGTACAAATGTGATTCTGTTTATAAAAGGAAGCAGAAGCCATCCAGGTAACTACGGGAAGTGGTCCTATCCTTGATTGTGTGACAAATACTGGAGATGCTTGCCAATGATTAGATTATAAAATATATGGACAGATCTTAGCTGTTAAAGAACCATCAATAAAGTTCAACAAATTAGGGTCCATGATAAGCTAACTTTCTGGTCTTTTTTGAGAAAGTAACAAATGAGCTAGAGGAGGGAAAGGTAGTTGATGTAATATATTTAGATGTCAATAAAGCATTCTATAGAGTTCCTGATAAGATGTTAGTTCTGAAGTTGGGGAACTCTGGAATTACAAAAAATATATATTATAATGGATGGAGATGTGGATAGGAAACAAAGCTAAGATGGTACAGTAGTGGTGCATGGGACAACAGCAGACTGGAAGGAAGTCACCAATGGGGTTCCCAAGGAGTCAGTATTGTGGGGACTCTTCTATTCAATATTTATATTGATGACATGGAGTCAAAGGTCTGAAGTAAGGTAAATAAGTTTGCAGATGGCACAAAGATGATGAGTGTGGTAGAGTTCAAAAAGTGTCAGATAGTTAACAGTGGGATTTAAATGTACTGGGTGAGCGACAAACATTTGGCAAATGAAAGTCAACGTAAATAAAAGTACTGTATGGTCCATCACTTAGACCCAAAATATTCAGGTCATTGTTATTATTTATTTTTTTATTTATGTAGATATTGGTGACCCAGAAGCATACTGAGCTGAAGGCTCTTTATCTGGAGTAGCAATGAAGAAGGAGGACTAGAGAAAAAATACATTAAAAGGCAAAATCCATACAATTCAGTGCAGGTAAAATATGCAATGATGAGGATGATGCTAGATTTCAAAGAAATATGCAAACAATCGACAATGGGACTTACAGTAAATGTATTGGTTGAGTGACCAGCAATTTTTTTTGCAGTTAATCTTTCTATTGAGTTTCAGAGATTTACAACAAACATTTGCTCATTTCAGATAAGTCCTTCAAACTGGTTACATTCAAGCATCTTCAACTAAACTTGTTCATCGTGAGGTTACGTGGGGGGGGGGGGTTACAACATGTCTTCATATTGTTATACCTGAGAAGGTTTATAGTCGTGCACATTTGAAGTATGCCACATATTGATTGTATTACTATTTTCCATTGAGGCCTGCTTTGGGAGGAGTCCAGAGGGTTAGGCCTGAGCTCTTCCTACAGGGGACTGTCTGTCCGGCTAGGTGTTGCAGTGCCATATGGCCCTTCAGGGTGTTCTAGATAATGGAAAATATGTATGTCTAATGGGTTTGTCATGGTGACTTGAGCAGGTCTTTACTTTGCAATACCCCTGAGATCTTACTGTTGTTGGCAACATATTGTATAAAGAGGGCCCATCTTTCCATAAATGACATGTTATTATCAGTAGCATATTGTGACATTCTGGTAAAGGTGGTAGGTTTTCCCATGGCTATGAGCCATTCTTTAAAAGTCAGAATTTCAGTTGTCTGCCATATCCTCAGAATGAGACTTTTCACTTCTACTGTCACCTCTATTAGCCATAGTTTTTGCTGAATTCGGAGCTGTGGCTCAGTGGGTCCTATCCCTAGTACCAGCAATTCTGGGGAAAGAGGGACCATACATTCCATGACCTCCAAACAGAAGCATGTGACCCTATCCCACAAGGGGTGGACAGCGCCATAGGATGTGTAGCAGATCTACTCCTTCTGCCCCACACCTTCAGCACTGATCTTGTTGTGTTAACCCCATTCTTTTAAGTTGTGTTGGTGTTCTATATTACAGCTGTAAAATTTTATTTTGTATTAATAGGCTTCTGGGGTGACTGCATGCCTTATGCGCATGAGTCCAGCATGTATTCCACTGCTGTTCAGAGATGTGCTGGCCCGGAGTTTTTTGCCATCGTGCTTTAGCTGGCAGTGAGGGGTCTGGTGTTTCTTCCTGTATTTGCTTATATATTACCCCTGCTAGGCTGGAATCTTTCTTTAACCACACATGCAGCTGGGTTTGCCTGTTAGGTTCTGTCCCATTACTTTTACACCTAATGTACTGGCAACCCTTTTTAGCTTTTTTTAAATAGAGGTGTCTCAGCTGTAAGTATTTCTAGAAATCTTTATTTTGCAGCTGATATCTATCCTGCAGCGAAGTGAAGGAGTCTAGAGTCTGTCCATCAGCAGTGAGGACATCCCTGAGTCTAAGGATATTTTTCCCTTTCCAGTTCTCCAACAAAAAGGGGCGACCCTCGCTCAGCCACTTTGGGTTGTTCCAAAAGGTGTTACATTTTCCTAGATCTGAGCATGCCCCTAATAGTTGGCTTATCTTGTGCCAAGCAGTGTGAGCAGCCCTTATGGTATACCATTTTTTTTGAACAGGCATAAGTGTTTGGCCTAGATAAGCATCAAGGCTGGCTCCTTGGAGCACATCTGTTTCTGTAACTATCCATGTTGGTCTATTTGGGCCCAAGTCCTGGAATATTTTGCAGGTTCTAGCTGCTCAGAAGGCAATAAGCATAGTGCTGGAAATGAGGCAGCCCCCACCCTCCCCTGCCTCTTGCAGCTCTAAGCTTGGCCCTACTATATCTGGGAATGGAGGATTCCCATAAAAAATTCCATACCATGGCATCTATTTTGCAGAACCATTTCCACAGGACCTCAACTGGGATGTGCTACATCATATAGAAAACTTGGAGAGCTATCATCATTTTGGCTGCTACTATCTTCCCAGCTACAGAAAGGCTGAGGTGCTTCCATCTATTTATCTCTGCCTGCAGATTACTAATAAGGGGGAGAAGTTTCTGTCACAGCGTATCCAGCTTGTAGGTTGTGTCTATCCCTAGGTATTTGATCCCCTTCTGGGCCCCTTTTAGGTCTGTCTTAGCAATGATTTTAGGTGTTGTCAGGGTGTTAAGGGGCAGTACCTCTGTTTTGCCCTTATTGATATGGAGCCCAGATATCTGCAAAGGAGTTCAGTAGCTCTAGACTAAGGCATGTGGGGCAGTGGCCCAAAGTCATCAGTCAGTATAAGATAGATGTCTGCATACAGCATGGCATGCTGGGTTACCCCTCTCACTTCTAGTCCTGACATTTTAGGGTGCTGTCTAATAGCACTAGCCAGAACCTTAATTGCCAGCATGAACAGCATTGGGGAGACAGGGTAGCCCTGCCTGGTCCCCCTATATAAGTTAAATGGGTCTGATGACATGTTGTTTGTAAGAATCCTCGCTGTTGGAGTTTCATAGAGGATTTTGATCCATCCCTTAAATGAGTCCCCAAAGCTGCAGTGCTGCAGGTTGGCATGTAGGAATTCACATTCAAGGGAGTCGAATGGCTTCTCAAAATCTACCAAGATGGCTGCTACTTGCTTTGGTAGGGATACATTGCCCTGTATTAATGTAATAAGTGTTCTCATGTAATCTGCACTGGCCCATCCCTTAACAAATCCCACTTGGGAGGAATGGATCAGGGTAGGGAGTACTTTTTCCAGGCAGGTTTCCAGGGCCTTTGCCTTTGCCAGTATTTTAGTATTTGCATTTATGAGGGAGATGGGTCTGTAGCTAGCTGGGAGGGATGGTTACTTCTCTGCTTTTGGTAGGACTGTAATAATAGCTTCCCTCATGGTTCCAGGCAATCCCTTTCTTTCTAGGGCATCATTTAGCATATCATACATTAGGGTAGCAATTGATTCCTGGACCATTTTATAGAGGTCTGCTGAAAACCCATCTCCCCCAGAGGCGTTATGCAGTGCCATGTTTCTGACTGCGGCCCTCAGTTCTTGTTTCGTTATAGGGGCATTCAGTTGTTCTCTTTGTGCAGCTGTAAGTTTCTGCAGGTTAGTGCCCTTCAGGAAAGCCGAAACCTTTTGTTCGTCCCATTGGACATGAGGTTTGTAAAGGGATTCATAGAATTCCCTCTTTATATGGTTAATTGCCTTAGGGGTGGTACAGGATTATCCTGTATTACTTTGCAATTTAGTGATGTGCCTTTCGGCTTGTTGTTTTTTGAGCCTATAGACCAGCAATTTTCCAGATTCTTCCCCAAAAGCAAAGTATTTATTTTGTAGCCGTTGTATTTGAAGTTCAGCTTTTCTAGTGGCCAACACATTTAACTGTATTCTGAGGGATGTAATTTCATACACCAACTCTTGATCCCTGAGTTTATTCAGATGTTGTTCCCTTTCTTCCAGCTGTGCCTCAAGGGCAACCACTTCTTTTTCCCTCAGTTTTCTGCAGTATGCTGCATGGCTGATTATTTTACCCCTCAATGTTGCTTTATAGGCTTTCCATATGGCAGCTGGACTTGCTGATCACTGGGGGTTATCTAAAAAGTAGTTTTCTGTTTCTTTGGCTACCCATGTTTTAAAGTCTGTCTCCTGCACTAATAGGGGGTCTAGCCTCCATGTCAGTGATCTTGGGGCAGGAGGTCCCAACATGACAGTAAAAGTTAAAGGGGGTATGATCTAAAATGTATAGTGGGGCTATTGTGGCATCTATCACTTGGGGTGTTATTCCCTGTGTTGTAAACCAGTAGTTGAGTCTACTGGCCACTTTTTAAGATTCAGAGAAGTATGTGTAATCCCTTTCAGTTGGGTGCTTCAGGTGGCAGGCATCCTGCAATCTATGTAAGGACAGTAATTCATTTAGGGCCAGGATGGACCTGACATGGAGGTCCGGTCTGGAATTAGAGTGATCCAGCAAATAGTCCATGGGCAGGTTACAATCCACTCCCCCAAAAATCTGTTTTTTTCTGGTGCCAAGTCCAGCATAGCCTGGGAGATTTGGTCGAATAACTCAGGGGAGTCATCATTTGGTGTGTATACGTTTACCAATAATATCGGGCCTGCAGCCGCATCTACCTTTATCGTTACCCACCTGCCCTCTGGGTCTGACTTATGCCCCATGAGTTTTCATTTTAGGCTTTTGTGTCAGAGAACAGAGACCCACCTTTTTGTTTTGCCTGCAGAGCTATGTACCTCCCAGCCCACCCATTCCCTAAGCAGTTTTTGTGCCTTGGACCTCATGAGCTTGGTTTCCTGTACAAAGGTGATCTGAATTTTCAACTGTTTTAACCTAGCAAGGACTTTTTTTCTCTTGATGGGTGAATTTAAGCCCCCAACATTCCATGAAGTGACTCTTAACATAGAAACATAGAATTTGATGGCAGATAAGGACCGCTTGGCCCACCTAGTCTGCCCATTTTCCTACCTAACAGATAAGCTGCAGATCCTAGTTAACCAACAGCTTACTTCCTCCTACCCCCCACTAGGACTGCCTTATGTCTGTCCCATGCATTCTTGAATTCCCCCACTGTTCTTGACTCCACAACCTCCTCAGGGAGACTGTTCCATGCATCCACAACCCTCTCTGTGAAAAAATACTTCCTCACATTACCTCTGAGCTGTCTCCCTCTATCTTCAAATTGTGCCCTCTTGTTCTTGCACATCTCTTTTTCTGAAAGATGCTACCCTCTTGGACTTTGTTGATTCCCTTGAGGTACTTGAAAGTTTCTATCATGTCCCCTCTCTCCCTTCTTTCCTCAAGGGTATACATATTAAGCTCCTTTAGTCTTTCTTCGTATGTCTTCTGGTGCAGACTTGCACCATTTTGCTGCTCTTACTCTGGGCAGTCTCCACTCTGTCTATGTCTTTGCGGAGATGGGGTCTCCAGAACTGCACACAGTACTCCAGATGGGGTCTCACCAACTGTCTGTACAGAGGGATAACAACTTCCTGTTTTCTACTATTGATGTCTCTTCCTATGCATCCCAGTATCCCACCAGCCTTCCTTACCGCCTTCTCACATTGCTTGCCCACCTTTAGGTCATCTGATATAATTACCCCCAGGTCCCTTTCCATTTTTACTTTTGTCAGTATCTCACCCCCCATTGTGTACTCTTCCCCTGGGTTTTGTTTCCATGTGCATTACCTTGCACTTCTTTGCACTGAATCTGAGCTGCTATACATTTGACCATACCTAACCTTGCAAGTCCCTTCTCATCCTTTCCACTCCATCTTGTGTATCAACCCTGTTGCAGATCTTTGTGTCATCTGCAAAGAGACATACTTTTCCTTCCAGTTCTTCTGCAATGTCACTTACAAAGACATTAAAAAGGACCGGTCCCAGTACTGAACTCGGTACCCCACTAGTAACCCTCCTTTCTTCATTGTGTACTCCATTTACTACTACCCTTTGTGTCCTGTTGTCTAGCCAATTTTTTATCCAGGCTACCACCTTGGGGCCCACTCCAAGGCTGGCTAACTTGTGTATTAATCTTTTGTGTGGAACTGTATCAAATGCCTTGCTAAAATCTAGGTAGGCCATGTCCACAGCCCCTCCCTGGTCTACGTTAGCCATTATTCATTTTCCTTATTATACTTGTACTTTTTAAGCATTTTCCCCATGTACTTGGGGTCCTCTTTGCACAGGAACCCCTTGCTCATGTTTGTGCTGGCCCTCCCTTGCCAAACATTTCCCTATTTCCTTCTCCAATCACGTGGTTATCTCTCATACTTCTCTATAAGCATCTCTACAACTCGTTTTTTATTTTCTTAGGTTCTCTTTGGGCCTCTTCCCTTTACTTGCTCGTCGTCTCTTTCCTGAATCATAAATGCATTGTATCCCAAGAGCTAAGCACTGGGCTACTCGAGTCAGACAATGATTCCTTATGCAGGTCCCAAACATGACCTATGTTTTTAACTACTAACAGGTATATCATTAGAATGTTAAAAACACAGTCTGCCAGCCTGAGGAGGTGCTTTCCATCTCAACCAGGCTTGCCCTCGTTTTGCAAGCCAAGGGTTCAGACAGTCCCCCGGGGGTAGATTTACACAACACATTTCCACTGCCAAAAGCATGCCAACCAAAAGTAGTGTGTCACCTGTTTAGTTTAACCAACTAGGGGCTCTTTTTTAGCACTTTGTATTAGCCGGGGCTTGTGATTGGTCATCTGGTGTTCCTTAGCTGGCCTTCAGACCAGATTACTGAAACCTTACTAAGCGATTCCTTAAGGTTTCCTGCATTTCATCCTGAGGCAGTCGTGCCTGCAGTGACCCATGGTAGCTCCCAATGGCAGGCCTCAACAGGACCACTCTGATTTGAATAATCTTGGACATTTTACACGTGCTCTGGTGCTTGTCACTTTAGTCGCTTCCCTCCTGTATCTCTCCAGACCCTTCTAGAGCCTTCCCCTGTTGTTGTTGTTGTAAGTGGGCAATTTAGTGCACTCATCCACCCCGATTCTTTGACTTCCTCTCCCTCTTGTTCAGTTAAAACTACCCAGGGATGTTACCTCTCTATGTGGCAGGTGTCCTTCCCTCTCTCAAATGGTGGTTGGTTGGGTCAGACATTGTCCATTTACATCTGAGCTTCTGTTTGGAGCTGTGGGAGGAAGGGTGACAGGGTTGGCTTGTCCACTTATTTACGGGTCTATTATCTAGAGCAATGCACTTGCTGACAGTCAAGTTCCCTCCACTACTGTTCTGGCTTGTAACTGTATACTTTTGGGAAGACATTCAATGGGGAGTTTTAACCTGCTGCCACTACCTTTTAAGATTTATATTTTGGTCAGTGTTTAACCCTGGGTAACTTTACACATTTTCAGCTTAGGCGCTGTCCCATTTTTATTTGCAGGCCTCATACTTGTACAAGGCAGCAGCCAGATTCTGAATCATGTCTCTGGGTGCTGCTTTCACCTGAAATTAAAGTCCAGAGTGTGCTCATTGGACATTGTCCCATCTCCATTTACCAGAAAAGAAAATTAATCCCAGAGTCGATGGCTAAGGGCTTTATAGCTCACAGCTCACAGACTTTGTTGCACTGAGGTTTTGGCAGCTGCCTTCCTGTAAAGCATTCATAGTCAAGCAGTGCATTAATTCAAGGGAGGAAGTTATCAATGACGTGAATTGGCATCTGGATGGGTGTGATTTCATATCCACAATCAAAGGGCTATGCTCAGTCAAATTAATTAGGTCAAGGGGGTCTCAACAGTTCAACTGGGATCAGCGGCTGGTATTAATTCCTTTCCGTCTGTTGCTGGGTTATTAAATCCACTGGCCCAGCTGCTGAAGTTTCCCCTGCAACTTCACCAACACAGTCTGCCCATTCTTGGCACAGCGGTGCCCAGTCAGTCAGGGGCTCATGGTAGTAAGACAGATAATTCTGAGGGATGGTGTCTTTGTTGGACAAGTCCAGAGCTGTAGGTACCAGCTCCCCAAGAGGTGTCATATCTATTTGTAATTTTCTCAGGTGTATCCCCTGGGGAGCTAGCGCTTGCATCTGGCAGATGTTGGGTTCTTTGCCTGCTCCTAGAAGGGTTCCTTCGTGGAGGGGAGTTTTTAGGGGCATTTGGTTTATTTGCTTTCTTTGCCTGTCCCCTTTGGACCTTTTGCCAGGGCTCCTCTTTTTCCTACAGCTGGCACAGGGTGAGTTTCAGGAGAGCGCTCACCCTCCTCTGTGACTTCCATTGATTACCACGTGGCACCTCGTGCTGGACAAGGGGGCTGCCATGATACTTGCCAAGAGTTAGATAAGCTATACAAAAATCTCTCCACCTCTTCTGGTGAATTAATGGATACCTAAACAGCCTTTTAACAAAAACTATTTAAAAATCGGACTCTGTAGGTGCCTAAAGGAAAGGCTGCTGTATTCATTAATGCTAAACTACATTTATATAATTTACCTAAATA
The DNA here is from genome assembly GCA_016271365.2 of Neoceratodus forsteri. NCBI lineage: Eukaryota > Metazoa > Chordata > Ceratodontiformes > Ceratodontidae > Neoceratodus > Neoceratodus forsteri. Next base: position 483,680,634 of record CM057459.1, on the reverse strand, counting down.
TGGTTCCAGAGTATTTGAAAATTTTAAATCAGCCTTCCAATTTCAAAAAACTGTCCTACCTGCTTCCTAAAATGGATGCCAAATGTGTTATGTGATGACATCACTGGAGCCGAAGTCAGAGAGATATATGGCTCTCTATAATGCTAACTAGTTCTTTTTTCCCTTTGTATAGAATTGTTTCACACAAATGGTCAAAACCATGTACATTATTTTGTGTAATGCACATGTTAGGCTATGGTTCTGTTCATTTGTTTACATTAACATGCTGAAATTGTGTTTTAGTCCAACCGACTTTCTCTGTGGCAAATCACAGTGCAGTATAAATCTTGAATAACTTGGTGGTCTAGTGGTTATGGCAGATCCAGGATGCTACAATGGGCATGCCGGTGTGGTATGCATGCTTAATATGCACTTTTAAAATTTCTCACAGTAATCTGCTCATATTTCTCTTCGTCTGTGTTCCCTCTTCCTTGAATATAGCAGTACCTTGCAAGAGTGGCCTTCTCAGTCCCCCTCTAGTATTCATTCTTCACTATTCCTCCTCACACCGAAAACTGGTGAGCTCATCACCCTTCTGCATCATGAATGCAAGTCGTACAGTCCCTGTTTTGCTTTGACATATCAAATATAAACATATCTTTCCAGTAAGTCAGGCTGATAGCAGCAGGGAACAAGGGGGATTATGGGCTTTCCTATCCTTAAAAGATCTAGGCTACCTTTGATTAGGCACTATTAAATGATGGGTGTGCACATTGTTATGCACATCATTTATTTTATTTATTTATTAACTTTTGGTAACCGGGTAAGTGCATTAGACAAAAATCCTGCCTATTTTCAAGCACAATCCGGGAGAGTACAGTTTACAAACACTGAACTCATCTCAAAACAGGTACATACAATTTACAATTACAGGCTTCCAAGATACAGGGTGAATACAGTCTTACAGGAAATCACAGAATAATTAACTTAATCATGGATTTAACAGTGCTGATCCCCGGAGAGAATGTCAGGTTATAACAGCGATGCTTAGAAATAGAAAACAGTTATAGCAGAGTTAAGAGAAACCAGAGTAGAGCAGGGTATAGATATGCAGGACACAGGATTCAAAGAAGAATTAGGTATAGACACAGGAATCAAGTGCATGAAGGTGGGAAAAAAGTGCAGATTTAAAGGCTGAGTGAGATAAGGAGCCCTTTAAGCTGGCAGGTAGGGAGTTCCAGAATCTGAGGGTGAAATGGGCAAAAGCATTAGCCCCTATTTTTGTCGAGCAGGCAGGGACGGAGAGCAGAGGCGAATTAGAGGACCTCAATGTTCAGGAATGAATCATGGGAGTGAGCATGGCCCCAATACTGTCAGGGCAGGGGGCTCTATTCATGGAGTCAATAAAACAACCCAGAGAGAAAGAGCACTGCTATTTGGGGGACAACCAATGCAAAGTGGAGCATAGGAGACAGTGGTGGGTAAGGTGAGGGGCAGAGAGGGTGAATCTACAGATGTTTTATATGAGATGTCCCATTTATGAAGGATACCTACATTGGCATGTGAGAGAGTAGGGACAGTGTATAGGAGCTTAGGAAGCAGTACCCCATGAGCGACAGAGATTCTGGCAACAGGGGTAAGAGAGTGACGCACACGGTAGGCTGCACCTAACTTGGTGTTAACAGAGCTGCATACCTCATTTATACTGCATGTGCAGAGAAATCAAGTACAGGATCAAGGGTCACTCTAAGGTATTTGAAGGAGTCAGTAGATGTGACTACCAGCCCATCATAGCTAAGCACATAAAGCTTAGTAGACTCTGCACAGACTTTCCTAGCAGATCCAAAAAGCATGGCTTGAGTCTAAGGCAAACCGAGAATGAGAGAGTTGGAGAAGAAGGAGAGCCAGTATTGTATCTGCTGGAACATGGAGGATAGGTGAGCGTTAATTTCTGGGATAGAACGGGAGGCAGCATAGAGTACCAGGTCATCAGCATACATGACAGAGTGACAGTGTGGAATGCATTAGGGAGTGTCATTAGTAAAGATGGAGAAGAGTAAAGGTCCCAGAATGGAACCTTGAGGGACACCGTGGGAGATAGGAGCAGGGTATGAAAGAACTTTGCCAAAGGAGATGGATTGGGATCGGTTGGAGAGGTAGCTGCTGAACCAGGACAGGGTAGATCCAGTGGCCCCTAGTAAGTGAAGTTTGTTCAGGAGCAGATGGTGATTAACCAAGTCAAATACCTTGGTGAGGTCTATAAAGACAGCACTGGTGAAAAGACCATTGTCCATGTTAGACTTAATCTCACTGTTGAGAAGTGTGAGGGTGGTGCTGGTGCTATGTCCTGCCCTGAAGCCATGTTGAGCAGGCGATTGAATATTAAAATTCATTAGGTGTGCAGAGATCTGACGATGGATAAGTTTCTCTAAAATCTTACTGAGGGTTGGTAGTAAGGCTATGGGCCAATAGTTAACTAGGACTTTGGGGGTCACATTTCTTGAATACAGGGATAACCTTGGCAGCTTTCCAAGCTGTAGGCACCATAGAGGTGCAGATAGACAGATTAAACAGCCTGGTGATTGGGGTGGTGAGGAGGTGTGCACCAAGCCTAATTATCCTTGGTTCAATACCATCAGGCCCAGGATTACCTCTAGGGGGGATGGACTGAAGTAATCTGAGAACATCCGACCATGCAAAATTAGAGAGGATAAGCAGCAGAGGAGCTGAAGGGGGGATGGGACCACAGGATGCCAAAGTGGAGATTTTTGGACCCTCAGTCAAAATGGAGTTGAAAGCATTGGCTAAAGTACAGGTGTTGTTGTACAGAGTATCATTAATTAGCATATCCTTGGGAGCCAGAGGCCTGGTGTTCCCCAGTATCTCATTGATCTGGCTTCAATACTTCTTGGGGTCAGAGGCTGAGGACTGGAGGGGTTTCTGGTAGTAGTTACTCTTGGCAGCATGGACCTCTTTCTTGCAGGCGTTGCGTAGTGAACGATAGGCATCAAAGTCAGTTTGAACAGATGAGGATTTCCATTTTAGCCAAAGCTTGTCACATTCCTTGATTAGTTGCATGAGAGGCCACTTCAGCCACTTAGTCACCTGCCCTCTGACTGTTTGCACTAAGACAGGGATATGTTTAGTCTGTAAGGCTAGCAGAGTGGTGTTGAAGTGGTCAGTAACCTGGTTAATGTAATTTGTTTGAAATAGAGGGGACCAGTCAGCTTGTTTTAAATCATGTAGGAATGCCACGGTATCCAGATTGGAAAAGTTGGAAAAGGACAGTACTTTGGTTGGAGGAGAGGCAGCAGAAGCACCCCTTATGCAGTAGACAGGGCAGTGGTCACTAATAGTGTCAGGTAGATGAGTAGAAGTCCTTGTGGTTGGTAAGGATCCAGTCAATCATCGAGCAACAGAGGTTATTCTGGGTTATCTGAGTGTGGGAAGAGATGAGTTGCTCAAGGTTTGCCTTGCTGATTGTCGAAGCAAGTGAGGAGGAGTTTGGACCCAACCAGTCCAGATTATAATCACCCAGGCAGATCACCTTGTTGTTCTTAATTAGGGCAGGAATCAGAACATTTAGCTCCTCAAGACCAAGTTTGCTATTATGGGGGGGATAAATATACCCAAAATATGTGCAACTTCTTGGCACCCCCAAAGAGCAAGAGAGAGTGCAGTACCTCACTGTTATTCAGGCAGGGGGTTGGCAGCAGAGTGACGTTAAGGTAAGACTTGTAGTATAGTGCCAGACCACCCCCTCTTTTGGAGGAGGCACAGTTAGCACAGTACATATTATAGCCAGGTATGGCACAGCTTTAGTCCAGGACAGTTGGTTTTAACCATGTTTCAGATAGTACAAGAATGTCTGGGTTATTTGCCAGAACTCATGCTTCCAGCTTGGGGAGAGTAGCTAGCAGACTGTGGATATTCAGGTGCACGATGGACAGGCCCAGAGCCTAAGGAAGGAGATGTGTGGTGACAGGGGTAGGTATGCTAAGGGAGGTCGAGGGGCTGGGGTAGTTTCAATATCTTCAGCTAGAGTAAGAGTTAGGGTTATGACCCATAGAAGAGCAATGGCCATAGCACAAGGGACAGTGGTAGGGGGGTAAGCCTCCTGTTCACCAAGTGCCTTGGTAGAGAACAGAGGAGTTTATAGCTTAGGTAAACTATAGGAAGAGGTGAGAAGGAATCTTCAGCAATCATGTTAGAGTAGATAAAATTACAAGGGGATACCTCAATCGAGGGAGGGGTGCCAGCCATATGGGATAAGGAGCTGAGGGCCAACAGTGCAAAACACAAAGACACAAGGAGATACAAAGATAATCTAGGCTCCATGGTAGAGTGGATGCACAGGAGAAGTTGACTGAAAAATTGGGGGACAGCCACAAAGGGAGATCTTAGGGAGGAAAGGGGTGGTCTGGTTAGGGAACAGTGGAAATTGAGAGGGAGGAGTACAAGACCAGGAAGGATGTACAACTACAATCAGAATTCAACAAGGAGAAATGTGAGCTAGCTAGGATAGAGAAGATATGACACCTAGTGGTGATAAGCTATAACCTGCAGGTGAGATTGTTGATAGAAAACAAATAATATCACACACAAGTCCCACTTGATGGTCAGGACCTATATAAGCAAACACAGCTAAGAGTGGGAGGATATTGGGGGATGGGTGGGGAGCAGCCACATAGCGGCTGCAGGGCATGAATACCCAGAGTAGATACATCTGAGAGCACGGTCGCCGAGAGCAGGGGAGAGCAGGTGCCGTCTGACCAGCCCTAAGTCTGAGGATCCTTTGAAGTGCTTCATTCAATTTAATTTAATTTAATTTAGCTCTTTTTCTTCCAAACATCCTTCTACAGCCCCGAGGGAAACTATCAATTTAAACCCTCTGTGTTACTGGGCGCTAGTTCCACTTGCAGGTACAGATAGGAATTAAGTCAGGAGCCTGCCCACTTTACTTCTTTTACCTCGATCAGATTACAAATTAATTCTACAGCCTCAAGGGGTAAGGTCCTACATTCAGCTCACAGGGAGACAGTGCTGCTGCATATTAATGCACCGACCACGGAGAAGCAAAAGCAGCTTTGGGCATAGAGTAGTGTTTTCATTAGGTACAATGCTAATTTAAAGAACAGATCCCTCAATTCAAGGCTACTTTAAAAATAACACATCCCTCCTCAACCCAGTAGTGCAATGCTAGCTCAGTATCAAGATTTGGAAGGGTGGTAGCCAGCCAACTCACATTGTGGAGTAAAGCACAGAAAAGTACTGGAGAAGAATTGCTGGGAACTGTCCTGCGGGGGTCTGCAGATCACAGCTAATGGAGTAGACTGACATTTGAAGTTGGGTGGATTCGCTCAAGGTATTAGTATGACTCTCCTGCTAATACTATTGTTATCCATTGAAAGTGCAGCCCTTATAAGGGCATGAACAGCAGTTTTTTCTGGTGGGTCATGATTCTTATTGCTTGGCCCTCCAGGAAGACCTAGTTGTTGGTTAATGAGGTGGAAAAAAAAAACACAGCAGGGGAACTGTACATACTACCTTCACTGTGCAGAAGGGTGGTGATCCACTCAATGTTTACTATGGGAGCAATAGGCAAACATTGACAATGTGGACTGGAGAATGATTTGGGAGGCATTTTTTAAAAGTGCCAGCTGATGATGCATATCAGTATAGGTGTGCACAACTCTCTGAGATACAAGATTACAATCTGAGGTGTGATAATTCTCTTCATCAGACCGTAAGCAGATATGCAACCCTAGGCAGTACTGGGCACAGGGTATGGATGGTGGGGTGTTCAACAGAAGGCAGGCTAGGTGCAGGGTGTTCACATGGAAAAAGAAAGCCTTATTTGTGGATTAACAAGAGAGCATGAGCTTTTAAACTGAGCCAGGCCGGTACTTTGCTGTGTGACCCTAAGCAAGTCATTAAACTTCCTTGTGCTCCCAGGCCACACCTGTAAACAGGCTTTCAACTTAGTGTGTCTCTCCTGGTTAACCAAAAACAAAATGCAGTGCATAACATAACCTCTAGATCATCAGGTATTTGAAGTGTTGCACTGTAATGCAGTTTGCCAAAGAAAAAGTCATCTGGATTGCAAAATATTTTCTGCAAGTTAAAGTAAACAAAATGTATTTATTTATTTATTTAGTTTTTGTTGACTGGGTAAGTAAATGAACAAAATCATAGCCTAACGTGTACTGATCAAAATAATCCACAAGTTAATACATGGTGTTGATCATTCTGGTAAAACAATTCAAAACAAAGAGGGAAAGAAGAACTAGTTAGCACTATAGAAATATATGTGGGTCTCTGTCTCTGGCTCCGATGATGTCATCATGACTCATCACTTAACAAACTTGGCAGACATTTTAGGGAGAAACCAATGCTGTTTTTTGAAAGTGAAAGGCTGATGTTTACATTTTTCAAAAGCTATGAAACTGCATTTATGTTATTTGCATAAATGCAGTTTTAGCATAAATTTAAACAGCAGCCTTTACTTCACCTCACAATGAAGCCAGATTTTGGAGTTTGCAGTTTTAAAAAAACTGCTTGTTTGGGTACCTTTTAAACTTTAGAAATTCACCATTGATCTGGATTCTCAACATTGAGGGGTACTACAGGGAAGCTGGGCTATTCATTTGATATAGTCTTTGTTTAACCCCTGTGTATGCCCTCATTTTTTTGATAGTTCAGGGGAGAAATCTTGATATAGCTGCACAGGGCATCCCTGCCATTAAATGTTCCTCTTTTCCCTAGCTGCCCTCAAGTACAGCTCCTTAACAGGGTACTGCAGAAATTTACAAAGTATTGGCCGAGGTTGTCCATCAGGCTTGGGCTTAGGGGCTAGGGATTGGTGAGCTCTCCCTAGCTCAGTAGGGGGTTCATTGTTCAGTTGCAGCATGGTCAGCAAGGCATGATGAAGACAACATATCCCTACCCTCCACATCTTCTGGCATTCCCATTATCTGGATGTCTTTCCAGTGAGCCTTGTTTTCCATATCATCCACCTTAGCCAGTAGATATTATATATGTCCATGTTGCTCTCGGAGCTGGCCGTCGTGCTGGTGAAGCTGCACTCTAAGAAATAAGAGTTCAATAGGAGAGCTGAAATGAACTGTAGGGTTCATCAGTTCCAACAGCAGCATGTTAAGGTCCTTTGCAGAACCTAAAGGTTCCCTGCATTTAAAACAATACCAACAGGTTCTTCAGGGAACCTCTACATGTTATATACTTGGTTATGTCACCTAGCCAGTTACTGAATTAATGAAATGGACATATGATATATTATTCCTGTCCCCCAGACTACCTCCATGTCACTGTTTGGTGGACTTAAATATCCCCATAATATATAAATAAGATGATAAAACACAATTGAGGCAATTATTGAACACACTGAAGTAACCATAATTATCTTCAGCTTAATTAAGAATGCAAAGGTTCCAAAACAAACCTGAAATGGGTTCTTTAAAGAACCATGTTTGCATTTATCAGCCAATCAGGTACCTGACTTTTCCACACCCATTTACTACTAAAAAAGGTTCCAATAAGAACCTTCTTACTACAATGAACCATTTGTGTAGGGTTCCACTTTGAACCCAGCTAAAATGGTTCTTTTGAGTACCTTTGGAGGGTTCCTCCACAGTATCAGTATGAGGAACCTTTTAAAGTTCTTGAGCGAACCTTTCATTTTTAGAGTGTGGGCAGCATGTTGCTTAACAGTGCTCTCAGTGCCAGATACCCATGCTGCCAGCCCTTGTAGATCTTCATTTATTTTTGTAGTTGTGCTCCTTAGTTCAGTAGTATCTTGTAAAACATTGCCCAGTATCCTTGTTATTTTTTGGAACTCAATCTCTGTTACGGAGTGGGTGCTGTGCTCAGCCATTTCCCCTGGTTTGATCCCCCATGATGCCATCTTTCCTTGGAGCTTTTGGTCAGATGATATGAAACCTTAGAGAGGGTGCTGATGTGGGCTTCCAGGGCATGGACCATGGGATGGCAGCAGGTGCTTCTTATCTTCTTAGAACTCCGTGGTGCCCAGGGCAATTTCTTTTTTTTTTTTTTCAAATCAAAGTTTATTATTTTACACACAAAAGGAACAGATCCAATCATGATAATTTGGATTGTAAATGAAACTAGAGACAGTCTTTCGCTGCATACATTGGAGCTGTTCTCCCCCCAAACCCATTCCCCCCATACTAAACCCCCCCCAATCAGCACAGCTCAAACTTATCAGATGGATAATCAAACCCTAACTTCAATAGTAGCATAAAATATACTAAATGATAAGCAGCGCATGCAAAGGTTCCCAAATTTTCATATATCTATTCATCCTGTTACTTAAACTAGCCATCATTTTTTCCATCCTGAGATAGGCCAATAATTCTTTGAGCCATTCCGAATATGAAATATCTCCATCATCTTTCCAGTGATGGAGAATAACCTTCTTTACCGATAGGGAAATCAGTGCCATATAATACCGTCTTGAGATCACTGGAATGAGGGTATAATCACCTAAAAGGTATACCTCAGGAGTAAAGATATCAGAAAGGCCCAGTAAGGGATCCATCCTCCGTTGAATGTCCTTCCAGAGGGTGGAGGCCTTAGGACATGCCCAAAATATGTGATAGAGCAAGCCCTCTGCCTGCTTACAATGAGAACAAGTGGGCGAATCAATAAGACCGTACTTATATAATTTTTGGGGAGTATAATATATGTTATGTAGAATGTGAAACTGTTTAAGCCGTAATCTATCCTGAGTAATGTATTTATGACAATTCGGCCATAATGCAGTCCAATCTATCTCCAAATTGGGGAAACATAAGGCCCAATATCTCTCCGGTGCAAAAACAGCTGGATATTTACAATTGTATAAAATTTTATAAATGTTGGATACAGAGTGAGGCCTGCTGGACATAAGTGAGAGTTCATCCAAAAGAGTTCTCATGCTTCTTTTTGGTGGGGGCGGCCCAAACACCTTCACTATTAAATGTTTTAACTGAAAAACTTTAAAAATAAGTTTACTAGGAATATTGAAATTATCTAGTATTTCAACAATTGAAAGCCAAGAATTGTCCAGGGCAACAAACTGAGAAGGCTTAGCATCTTCCAGTTGAGGAAGCCACTTAGGCGAGATTGGCTTATTACCTACTTTTAAATTAGGGTTACCCCCAATAGGTTGAGCTAAATCTAAAGTATGACTGTATTCCATAAATAAGCTTATCTGGGAGTGCACTCTGACTGATGTCGCAGGGGGTTGACGTCAACAGTACAGGAAGGGCGCCCGACCTGACATGAAGTAGTGATGCTGGCGAGAGACCACTCTGTTTAATTAGAGATAGCTCAATTTTGAGCCAGATAGGTACAAAAACAGCGGAATTCGTTTCTCCCATCTGGTCCACCCATCTCATGTACTTTGCCATATGACTCACCCAATAATAAAAGATCAAGTGCGGAAGCCAGGGCAATTTCAACGTGGGCAGTCTCGTTTGAAAGCCCTGTCATTACGATTGCTCTGGAAAGGTTTTAAAGAATGTTCATACAGCTATTGAGGCAGGATGGTCGTAGAACGTAATCCTCGGTTTCTCCTTAGAATTTACCTAGCCACCATCTTGGATGCCGGGCTCCACCCATGGCCAGCAATTAACAAATAATAGTCAGTGTGAATATAGATTATAAATAGCTTCAACGGATGATGAAAAAAATCTTTGGGGTCACTACTGATGGAACACTGAAGCTGTCATAGCAATATGCAGCATCAAAAAGTAATGAAAATCAAATGCTGAACTGAACTGTAATTAAAATAATGTGTCATAAATGTGTTGTGATTCTATCCATATAGAACTCTGGTAAGGTTGAATTTGAAGTACTGTGTGCAGTTTTAATCAGCACACAATAAAAAGTATATTGTGTCAGTGATAAGGTATAGCAGAGATCAAATGCAGTAATCTTTTAGAGCTTTTGTCCAGGAAAGCCACACTGAGACAAACATTATTTCCAGGTGTTTCCAGGTTATTTCCAGGTGAGCACATGGAGAATCTGACTAGCTTAGGGTCACGCAATATGCAACTGGCAGTTGTGGGTTTCAATCCCAGATCTGCTGGGTTTCCAGATTCTCAGATTTGTGTTTTAGCCATCTAGGAAACCCTACCTTCCTAATGATTAAGAAAATGCAGCAGTTAAGGTCTGTAAAATGTTTAGACAGGCTAGGTATATTTCTCTTGAAAAAAGCTAAGAGAAGATGCAACCCTTACAGAAATATAGGTGTGCTATGTACATGCAGAATGCATGCCACATGCTTAATTGTGCAATGTTTGTATGCAGGTCACATACAAAATGTGAACCTAAGCGAACTAGGTCGAAAAAGCAAATCAGGTTTGCATGCTGCAAACTTGACATGAGTGCAGCAGTTAAACTGGTGTGAACATCATTTAAAAATCACATCAGGTTCACATGCTGCATGCTTGCCATGTGTGCAGTAGCTCAGCTGGTACAAATCTCATCTAAAAAGAAACAGAGATGGCCAGAGATCACTGGGTATACTCCGCAGGGGGGCAGAAATAGAAGTAAAAAAAAAAAAGCATTTGTCAATGCCGAATGTTTGCTTGCTGGCATTGGCAGTGGTAGTGTAGAAGTTACAGAGCTGCGTAATAGGAATGGCAGTGAAGTATTGAACTGAAGCCAACCCCACCACCACCCTACAGAGAGTGACAGGCATTGGGGTGTGCATTTGGGTCGTCAGGCATAACGGCCACGCCATTTCACCATGTCATAGACAGCTCCAAAATCCATTGGCTTACAGGGGCCGCGCCTGCAAGCACACTGCCTGAATTGGAGGAGGAGGTGACACACCTCCGAAATCTCCAATGATGGCACTATGTTTCTTGCACATGCGTGCAAACAAACATAAAAATGCTTAGTATATAACCAGTCAGCATCTTTCATTCCAGCTGTATGAAGAGGGGCCTCTGTGTTGTGAAGCCTATCCTTTTGCTTTGGACCATGCAAATCCCTTATGCATATTTAGTGCTGCAAATGTGTTTCTCTGTGACTGTTTCATCTCACTTACTTTCCCTTTATAATTCTTTATTGAGCATATACACCATGGCCATACTCAGCACTCTCAGTCCTGAGTAGGGTCTTGGAAGCATGCACCATACCTCACATTTTGTGTAATGAAATGAGGGACATGGACACTCAAAATGAGGAACAATGAGGGACACTAACCCACATGCTGATCAGGACACATCATGAAACATGGAGATACAGTACCTCAGAACACAGTGGAAACCATTGCATTAGCGCCTGAGAATGAATTTCTACCATTAAGCAGGGGTGAGATTTAGGTAGGGCAGAGGGGGGCAGTTGCCACCCCACCATATTTGTGCCTACCCTGTTCTTATGGTGTGGCAATATTGGCTTTACATTTGGATTTAATCTTTTGCACAACAAGTGCACCCCTGGCCTGGGTGTGCTCATGCTGCAGGTACTCTGCAGACTTGACTGTGTCCATATTGTGTTGTCCACTCTCTCCACCTATTAGCAGCAGCATAATCACATGTGATGTGGATGAGCTCCAGCCAAGAAAGAGCACATGAGTCTTGCACGTGCAACACTGTCTTTCCTGCTACAGAGTAGACAGACTGCACACTACAGCTTGAAGGAGTCAGTGAGCACTGAACTCTCAATAGCAGTGTTGTGGCAGCATATTTTTGTTGGTCTACTCTTAGTGAGTCTCCGTTTCCCCCGGTGCCTAAAGGGGCAGAGGGTGAGCTAGAAGCTAACTCAAGACTAGGCTACCTACTTACTCTACTAGGCTCACCATGCAAAAAAAAAAAAACAGCACAGATTCCCATGGCAGCAAGCTAGGCTTAGCAGCAGTGGTGACAACGATGTGGGTGGCCTTCATAGGCCTTGATCAGTGCAGTGCAGCAGCAGCCACAGCAGCAACCAAGCGAGAAGCAAGCAACCCAGGTTGGATGAGTTCAGTTGGTGAGTTAACTTGGTCACGAACCACGTAGGAGACCTGTGATGGTCGGTTCTAGCATCCAGCTTCTGGCAGAAGGAGAGAGGGGGGAGTGGACTGAAAACTGGATTAGTGGCACACTGTTTCAGGCTGCAGGTTCTGGCCATATGGCCAGGTAAGTAAAAGTAAATATTTTTTATACAGGGGGATTGGGTGAGGAAGAAGGACTGAAATATTGATGGGTTTTTCACGTTTCTTCACCTCTGGGTGGCTTCATGACATATAGGGGATGGGTATTGAGTGGAATGGAGTCAGGGAGAAAAATCAGGACAGAGTTCTTTTTGGGTGGGGGTGGGGTAGAACTTCAACCAGGAAAAAAATTGGTTAGTAACTGGGTGGATTTAAGCCCCAATCTGATGCACTGCTTCCAGGGTACATACAGATGAAAATTATACATTTGAATTTTTCCTGATTTGCGTATCACTTTTCAGTCAAAACAAATAAGTTGTATCTTTTAGAGATGTTACAGACATTCTAGAGCTATTCCTTGCAATCACAAACAGTTGAGCGATATGGTATGCACAGACTATTGGAGCCCCACTATAGTCAGGCTTATGCCCCCAATGAAGTTGACCTCCATATCCCCATGCTCAGGCACATTATGACATAGGGCAAGGGAGACTGCAGGGGTGTGCACCATTGAAATGAATTGGGGTATTTTTTATTACTATTTTATACATTATTGAAGGAGAGTTAGAGATTAATGAAGGCCACCACTGGACTAACAAGCGCCTTGTTAGTAGAACAGTGGCCTCCATTATTCTCCAACTCACCATCATAACGTATAAAATAGTAATAAAAAATAACTCCATTTATTTCAAGGGCGTACACCCCAGCACTCTGACCCATGGACATCATCTCTTAAAGACTCCTGCCTCTGGCTGCTTAGTACTCAAGTAAGATACTTTTTACTTATATCTATACTTGGTGGGTTGTCTCTAGCAGCATGGCCATACCCACTACAGTGTGTGTGCATGGGGGGAGGACTGGCCATGTGGGTGGGTGTGGGTGCCGAGTTATTTCTATTTTTGTGTTTGCAGCTCAAAGTTTGTTTGCGTGAAAGCATTCGAAACTATGGAGAGAAATAGTAGGAGTACAGGCCAGACATAATTAAGTGGTTTTGTCGGTAAGTTTGTGTATTGGGGGTGGAGAAAACCATATATTTCCACTGGTATGTGTGCTACATTTCAACTGTAAAAATGAAATGATGGAGAGAAGAAGACTGAATAGCATAACAGTGGCTACAAGCATGCCACATTCGTGTAGATGTATTCAGATACAGTATGTATTGAAGTACAAGCGAGCCATATATGTGCAGACAGTTTGGCTTAGTGGTTAAAGACACTGAACTGCAAACCTAGGGGCTTGGAGGCATAAAGACATGGGTTTGAATCTCATCAACCCCCACTTGTGTATGGTGTGATCCTGAGCAAGTCACTTAACTTCTATGTGTGCAGGTTTCAGTGACCACTTGCTCTTTGCACACATGCATGCAGTCTTTCCCAATTTAACATAAAAATCATGGTTTCCACACTTGCTTGCTGCACGCATACCATATGCATGCAATTAGTTCCAATTTAACATTTTAATCATACCTGTAGCATGTATATCACTTGGGTAGTTTTATGTGTGCAGCATGAAAACATTTCATATAATTATTTCTGTAAGGTAAGTTCAGTCTTACAATTTGAAAAAACTGGCTAGACTAGATTAGAGAAAACCTTTTCAGCTTGTTAAGGGCATCAGAGTTAGAGTTCTAATGATCAGTTCAAACGTTGATGTTTTTATGTTTAAAGAACATGATGTAATGTGTATTTGTACAATATCGTTACAAATGTCTATGTTTTTATGTTTTAATCACATATAATATGCATTTGTATATCAGTTAAAATGTCAATGTTTTTATGTTTAAAGTACATGTAATGTATATTTGTATAATTTTAGTAGAAAGTCAATGCTTTTATGTTTAAACTACATGCACCACAGTTCTCAGTTGGTGGCCATGAGGGCTGCTGATACAAGCTCTCACTCCTCCAGGAGCGGACCTGCAAAGAGGCTTGCAGGTAGTGTGAATGGAACTGTGATTTAAAGTATTTTACATTCTGTGCTGCTTGTTTTGTCATCAGAGGGATCTGACTGATAGCTTGCAACAGAATTCTATGATTCTGTTTCACTGGACATTTTGGGATCCCAGCAGAATTACTTTAAGTGCAGGCACTGTATTTTAGCTGATGTGTTAAGAACACTTCAGTTACTTTAAGGGGTCCGCTGTGCATTATGCGGTTGTATTTTGACTGCTCTGTATTGATTTTGTCAGTGGTTAGAACTCTAGTCGGGGTATTGTTCAGTGACCACAGCAGTTAACCTGGGGTTCAGCTTGAGCAGCCTGGAGTGTTATAGTGTGTACCTGCTGTTGGTGGCCATCTTGTCTCTTCTCTCCTTTCAGGGGGCTAATCTGGTTCCCCTCTGACTCTATTGTTCTGTGCAACCTACTAATTCCGGAACCTCCCCCCCCCCCCCCAGCCAGCTCACCTCCACAGTGCACCACAGTTCTCAGTCGGTGTTCATGAGGGCTGCTGATCCAAGCTCTTCCTCCTCCAGGAGTGGACCTGCAAACAGGCTTGCAGGCAGTGTGAATGGGACTGTGTTGACCAGCCGCTGCCCCACCCACCCTGGCTCAGAATTTCCCTTATAGGGCATCATACCCCACATGACCTCTGACGCCCATCCGATGTGACTTTTCCCTATCACCTCACCACAAACTCCCACTTGCATGTCATAGGGGTAGTCCACTAGGTGTCACTGTTGTCCCTAGCTCTGGCTGGTAACATTGTTAATATAGTTTTTATTGGTGTTTTCACATATTTTGGGGGGGAAGGGAGGGGGGAAGGCAGTCACAGATACATCATGTTATATTTGTTTTACATATACAGAGTTAAAAAACAAGTACATTTTCAGTTTATGCATAGTACATACGTTATAGCATTTTATTATTTCATGCCCATTTGAGATTTTCTTAATAGGTATAGGTACATCCATTAGAGATACCCCCCTCTCCCTCTGATCAATTCCAACCAATTAATCCACTCTGATTCCCTTCTTTGCCTCAGAGAAGGCTCATATTGTAATTTAAATAAATTATCTGATGGTTCATTTCTTTTTTTTTTTTTAGGGTACAAATCCAGGATCCCTTGCCATTATGTAAATAATCCATTTGGTCCATTTCAGCCTGCCCAAGTCTGTGCAGTCATTCAAAGAGAATGATATCCTTTCTGTTTTGTATATTTGTGTTATTATTTCCCTCCATTCAGGTATTGTAGGTGACTGGGATGTAAGCCAGTGTCTAGTTAGTGCTTTTTTTTTTGCAGCTAGGAGAGCTATCCCCAGTAAATAAAGTGCGTGAGAGTCCCTGAGATCATGTGGGAAGATTTGCAGTATAAATAACTCTAGTGTTAAGGTAATATGGGATCCTATGAGATATATTAGTTCTGCCTGAAGAGAGGTCAGGAAGGGTTGTACAATGGGGCATGACCAGAAAATATGGGTTTGATGTGCCTGGGGTTCAGCACATTGGCACCAACATTCTGATGTGCCTGTCATTGAATAATGAGCAGTTATTGCTGGGGTTCGAAAGTATCTTGCTATTAATCGCCATGAGAAGAGATGCCAACTATGTGAGAACGTAAGTTTAGTGACTAGGAGACAGCCTCTTTCCCATTTTTGGGGTGTAATCTCTGTACCCATTTCCTGGTTCCATTTCCCCATTATTTCAAGTGTATTTGCTCCTAAGGTCTCGTTAAGAGCCTTATATGTATATGAAATAATATGTAGGGTTTCAATAGCAGTAATGCTATTCTGTAGGAAGGTTATTAAGGGGGGAAGATCTTCTAGCATTCTCACTCTCAGTGGGAGAGAGTAAAAAAAATGTCTCAGTTGCAAGACCTGAAGAAGTCATCTTGCCTCAGACTATATGACCTCCTTATTTCTTGGAATGTAATAAAATCATTCCCATTTAGTAATTGTGATATAAAGATAAGATGAAGGTGGTCCCATTGTCTGAATATGTGTGGTCCATCTGAGATGGAGGAAAGTGCTCTAGTAAATATATAGGGCATAGGTCGATTAAATACGGGGTCAAAGCAAGCTGTTTGCAAACCAATTTCCAAGCCTTGACCTGGTATAAAATCCATGGACCTGGATTCAATTGCGGATTGACATGTTGTGTCAGGTGGAAAATAGTCCTATTCAGGTCCATAAATAGGAGCAGCCCTTCTTCAATCTCTCTCCAAATTGCAGGGTGGGTACGTTTAAGTCGCAGGACAATAAATAAAAGGTGTGAGGCCCAATTATACAGTTTAAGATTCAGGACGGCAAGGCCTCCCTTCTATCTGGGGAGGACAAGGGTCAAGGCCTTTATTCTAGGATGTTTATCTTCCCATATAAAGCTCATTATGGTTTTGTTCCATGCTTGGAATGTTTTAATTGGGATATATGCAGGGATGTTTTGAAAAAAGGTATAGTGCCCGGGGGAGGACCACCATCCTAATGACTTCTACCCTCTGGAGCAAGTTAAATGGGATAACACTCCACCTGGCTAGGTCAGTTTGAAGTTGGGAGAAGAATGGGGCATAGTTGTTTTGTACTACCTTCCTTACATCATGAAATAGATGTAAACCCAAGTATTTTAGCTTTTCTAGATCCCACCGGAAGGGATACGTTTGTTTAAACTGTAAGGGTGGATTGAAATTAAATGTTAATGCATCTGTTTTTGAGGTGTATAATTTGTATCCTGAACATCGTCCATAATCTTCCAATATTTTAAATATAGCTGGAACTGAGTATGTGGGGTCTGAGAGGAAGAGCTAGATATCATCTGCATAAAGTGCAATGCGGTGTTCTCTGCCCTCCAAACTGATCCCTTTGATTCGGGTGGACTGCTAATGGCCTGGGCCAATGGTTCAATAAAGAAGGCAAAAAGTCCCAGAGATAAAGGGCAGCCCTGGCGGGTGCCCCTGTGTAGGGGGAAATAGGTTGAGTGGTGGCCAGAAACCTTTACACAGGCTTGGGGTGAAGCATACAGAGTCCTAATCAAGGAAATTAAAGGGGGGGGGGGGGATCCCATCTTTGGCATTGCTGAGAATAGGAAAGGCGAAGAGACCCTGTCAAAAGTCTTCTCAGCGTCTAGGCTGAGGAGGACTAATGGAGCTTTAGATGTTTGCATCCTCTGGACCAAATGCAGAGCCCTCCTAGTATTATCTGTTGTGGATTTAGAGCTTACAAAGCCCATCTGATCTAAGCCAATCAGGGAAGGGAGGATTGTATCTATTCTCTTGGCCATCATAGACATAAATATTTTATAATCTACACTTAGTACTGATATGGGGCAGTAAGAGGAACATATTTGAGGATCTTTGTCAGGTTTGGGAATGACAGAGATCACTGCATAGGACCAGCTTGGAGGAGGTTCATCTGTGCCCTGCAATACCACTTCGTATACCCGTTCTAATAGAAGGCTGATTAAGGACTTTTTATGCTTATAAAACTCCATACCATACCCATCCAGGCCTGGGGCCTTTATTGTTTTTAAATGTGAAATGGCTGCACGCAGTTCTATCAGGGTTATGGGGGAGATCAGTCCCTCTTGTTGATCTGTACTCAGTGTAGGGAGATTGAGGGAGGATAGGAAGGTTGCTATGTAATCATGATCTGACAAATGATCGGGGGTATATAATTTCCTATAGTAATCACTGAAGACTTGTGTGATGCCTCTCACCTTTATTATTTGGGTGTTGGTTGCTGGGTCCTTAATGTTGGCGATAGTAGCTAGTCATCTGTTTATGGAGGTGAAAAGCTAGTAGGCGTGAAACCTGGGGTGCTATTTCTCCATAGCGCTGCCTCAGGAAAGCCAGAGCTATTTCTGTTTGCTGTAAACACAGCCTATCAAGCTCTTGTTTGGTCTGTTTCAGCTGTGACAGCGCTGTTCGATCCCCTTGTTGATGGGCCATTTGAAGGAAACCCAGGGTTTGCTCTAGGTGCAGTTGTTTTTCCCTGCATTGTCTCGCTAAGTAGGTGGTACATTGTACTAAGTGGCCCCTAATGACCGCCTTCAATGTATCCCATTTAATTGCTGGGGATGTCTCCCTTTCGGGATTGTATGTGAGAATCTTCTGTATTTTTTCATTTAAAAATTCCCTAAATTGTTCACCTTTAAGGTGAGTTGGATTGAGTCTCCACAAGGTATCTCGCTTCTCAAACCCCATTCCCCATGTTGTAGTTATTGGGGCATGGTCAGAGTGTGCAATGTCCCCAGTGGTGACTTCCTGAAGAAATCCTAAGCTTTCTTTTTGTGTATAACAGTGGTCGGCTGGTAACATTTAAATCACTCCCTACAATACCGTTAGTATTGCTTCCACCATCCCATCCCTTGCCTATTAGTTCCCCATGTCGTTCTCTTTATTTTTCAGTCTTACCCTATTATGGTTTCAATCCTGAGTCCGTTGGTACTAGGACCTTCCATAATTCAGCAGGCTAACCCCCTTAGGAAATCCTGCCTGTTGATTTCTTATCTGCCTTCCTTTTGTGTTATCCCCCATTGGGCCACCAGTGTCACAAGGTGAGTGATTTGTAGCTTCCACCCACCTCTCGCTCTATTAACGTTTTACTTTCCCATTAGTTGGTTATAGTGGTTGGCCACTAGGGGCACTTCAGGTCCACCTGCAGCAACCTGTGTTACTATAGTTACTGGTGGAATTGATACTGTGTTCCCTCTTAGCTATCGGTCACTGCATATTTTCCCATTCTTTACAAATAGTGCAATGTCTGTTAGTCCTTTGACAGGAATGTACTGATCTATTTCTACTACTTATTTTCAATTATAAACTCTTTAGGTAGTAACCTTTTTTCCCTCTCCCCTATTCCTCTCCACTTGCTCACTTTCACCATGCACCTCCTTATCCTTGCAATCTTCCCCTTTCTGCTCACCTCAACGTCTCCCCCCCACTACTCTTCCAGCCCTCCAAATGCCTATTCCCTGCACTCTTTCTCCCACCCCCACTCTTTCAGATTCATGCCTCCCTCCAATACTCAACTCTCCCTGGTGCCCAGAGGCATCCATCCTCTGCTCTTCAGGAGTCTATCTAGCTTCTCTCCACTTTTCTCGACCCCCTATAGCTCATCCTCACTGTGGCCCCTCTCCCACTCCCCTCGTACTCCCTCATATCCTTGGAGATGGAGCTCCATCCTATCCAAACTCCTCATCATATTACTACTCCTTTCAGCTGGAGATGTTGAATTTAACCTGGGCCATCACCCACTCCTTTTTCTGCCCTCCCTAAAGGACTAAAAATAGTCCATCTTAACATCAGGATCCTCCTTCCTAAGACTGATTTAGTTAAACCATTTATGAATAGTTTGAACCCCTCTATTCTCATTATCACAGAGTCCTGGCTCTTCTCCAGAATCCTTGATGCTGCCATTGCCTTACTTGATTATTCCCTAATTTGGCAAGATCGATCATCCAGGGGTGGAGGAGTGATCATCTACATCTCTTCTTCCCTCCAATACTCTATTTGCCTTTCCCTCTGTTCCCGCTCTGCTTATGAACTTTTATTACTAAAACTGTCTCTTCCTTGCTCCCTCCCCATCTTTGTGGAGCAGTAGACTGCTGCCCCAACTTCTCTTCCTCTTTCCCCTCCTCTATCACTGATCCTATCTCCTCTCTCATCACCCTATTCTCTAAAGGAGAGCGCTATATCCTTGGCCACTTCAGCATCAACTGGCTGTCCAACAATCATTTTAAACTCTGTAACTCTATCTCCTCC
The DNA here is from genome assembly GCA_016271365.2 of Neoceratodus forsteri. NCBI lineage: Eukaryota > Metazoa > Chordata > Ceratodontiformes > Ceratodontidae > Neoceratodus > Neoceratodus forsteri. The sequence continues at coordinate 483,660,804 of CM057459.1, read as the reverse complement.
TTGAATTTAAAACAGATCATCTCTGAACCCACTCCATTAAACCTCAGCTCAGGTAACCATACCCTGATAGAGTGGGTTCTGATGTCACATCCTCACTGGGCTGTCTCATCAAGAATCCTTCCAGACTCACTCAGTGACCACCATATGGTCTACTGTGTGCGGAAAATCCACAGGCCTAAAGCCCCACCAAACATACTCCAACTCCACTCCTTTAGATCCCCAGACATATCCTCCATTCATGTAGAACTCTCAGGAACCGATTGGACTCCCATGACAAATGCCTCCTCCATTGATTCCACCCTATGCTACTTCAGAAATCAATTCTTGAATGTCTGGGACAGACACACTCATCTTAGGAAGACTAGGGTCTGTGGCTCCCACCTCTCCTGGGTATAGGCTGAATTGCTGGCCAGCCAGCATGCTTGTGATCTAGCCTGGTTAGCTCACAAAACTTCTTGTACCCTAAAGGACTTACTTAGTTATCGTTCCTTATGGGAGTCCTGAACTAGGGCCATCCACCTCACCAAAGCAAAGTACTTTCACTCAACCTTCCACGCAAACCTTAACAGCCCCTCCATATTTTGGAAGGTAGTACATGCCCTCTTTTCCCCCCTGCCCAATCACCTCCCCAGTCCAAAAGGTTGGTGATCATATTATCTTTGACCTCCACCCCACCGTAGCTGCTGAATTCAACAACTTCTTCACCACATGTGCTTCTAATCTTCTTGCCTCCTTTCCTCCTCCACCCACTCCAACATCTGCTCCTCCTGCACCTACCTCCTCCTCCTACACTCGCTTCCCCTTCCAACCAGTCTCCCCTGCTGACACCCTGGAAACTCTGCTAGCCCTTAACCCCCAGAAAGGGAAAAGCCCGGATGGACTTGACCCCAAGCTACTGCACCAATTTACCCATGTTATAGCCCTCCTTCTCTCCATTCTCTTGAATGTATCCTACTCACTAGCTTTGTCCCCAAAGCCTGGATGCTGGCTACTGTATTCCCTCTTCATAAAGGGAGTGACTCTTCCATTTCTGGTAACTACCACCCAATATCTCTACTCCCAATCCTTGCAGACCTATAAGACCACTTGTCTCTTCCTCAGCTCTCTTCCTTTCTTGACTCCTCTTCCTTCTTCACCCCTTTTCAATCTAGTTTCCATAAGACCCACTCCACCATCACCTTCCTACTAAGGCTCACTGACTCCATTCTCTCTGGCATGGATCAGGGGACGTATCACCTCTGCCATCTTCATTGACCTGGCTAAATCCTTCGACACTGTTGCCCACCCCCCTCCTCCTCTGTAAATTTGCTACAGCTGGCCTTTCTGACTCCACCATTCACTGGTTCAGCTCCTACCTCATGGGTAGATCCCAGTCAGTCAGGATTGGCAACTCCCCCCCCTCCATAAACACTTGTGTTCTTCAAGGTTCCGTTCTTGGCACAAAACTCTTTTCAATTTCCTGAACGTCCTCCCAAATGTTTGCTCAGCCACAAATATCAGCGGTTTATACAGTCTTGTTTATCTCTGGTACTTCCTCCTTGGATGTGACAACCAAGCTCCAACTGGATTTCAATAATGTCCAGTGCTGGTTTCGCAATAACCAATTCTCACTGAATGCCAAGAAGATGGTCTCTATGACCCTTGGCACTAGGCAAAGGCTGCCAGGCTTGCTGCCACCCCTTCCTTCCACATCCTTGATGGTTCCATACATGAAGATGTCTCCCCCTTCAAATACCTCGGCCTCTGGCTTGACAAGAGCCTCAAGTTCGCTGGTTATGTGGTTGCTATCCATAAATAGCTACTCCCCAAACATGGCACTCTGTACAAACACCACAGCTTTCTTCCCCTTCCAGCTCACAGGGAGATTGTCCAGAAGATGATCCTCCCTCTTTTTGACTTTGGAGACATAGTTTATAGCTCTGCCCCTAAATTCACCCTTACCAAATTGGATACTCTCTTTAATTCCTTCTGTCAATTTGCCTTTGACTGTCCTCCCAGCACACACCACTGTGACCTTTACTCCTCTCTCTCCTTTTCTTCTCTTAGTTCCAGACATCTTGCACATAGTGCTTCTCTCATTGGAATGTACTGGCTTGGGTCACTGCCACCCTACCTCTTCCCCCCCTCCTCCCTCCTATCACCTTTTACTCACTCCGCAATTCCACCCATAGTACTTTTGCCCTCCCCTCCAGGTCTTCCACTTCTGGAAAAGCTGCTTTCTCTTATCTCTTCTCCAACACTTGGAATACTCTCCCTTTAGGCATTCGTTCTGCCCATTCTACCAATTCTCTGTCTCGCCTCCTTCATCTTCACACATCCCCCTCCTGCAACTGCTCCTGACCATCCCACCCCATCCTTTATCCTGACTCGATAATTCCACTCCTATCCTCCTCCTTGTTCTCCCATTAGTGCCACCCCCCTCTAATTCCCATTCCCTGGTCAACCATCCCCACTCCCCTCTACTCACCGTCCATTCCTTTTGCGGGGCTCATGCATCCCGAAAGGGAGGGTTGGTCCATCAGGATGCCCTACCCTATTCGCTTATGCCTCTGTTATTGTCTTTCACTGTGCACTTGTCCATTTATTGATTTGTAATTATGTCTGTACATAAAATGTAAATTATGTATTTATTTATATGTATATTGTACACTGGTTATTGCTCCTGGGTCTTCACATTTTTTTTTTTTTACTATTTTTCAAATCTAAACTGTTATGTAATCTGTTCTACTGTTTTGTTTTTTATTCAGGTCAACACTATGTTTAAATTCCTTCTAGTCTGTATTTAATTGTGTATCCGATCCCCCAGGACACACCTGGAAATGAGCTATTGTAGCTCAGTATGTCTTCCTGGTGAAATTTTTCAAATAAATAAGTAATGTGTATTTGTATTAGATCAAATGTTAATGTTTTAATGTTTAAAATACATATAACATGGATTTGTATAATAACAGTTCAAATGTTAATGTTCTAACATTTCAACTACATGTAAGGTGTTGTGTATCAGTAGAAATGCAAATGTTTTAAGTTTTAGAGTTCATGTAATGCATATTTGTATAGCATTAGTTCAAATGTCAATGTTTTAATGCTAAAAGTACATGCAATGTTTATTTGTGTAATATCAGTACAAATGTCAGTGTTTTATGTTTAATGTACATTTACCATGTACTTCTACAACATTAGTTCAAATGTCAATGTTTTTATGTTTAAAGCATGTATAACATGTATTTGTATTCTATTAGTTCAAATGTCAATGTTCTTATGTTGAAAGTACATGTAATATGTATTTGTATATCAGTACAAATGCCAATGTTTTTATGTTTAAAGTACATGTAACATGTATTTGTATAAAATCAATTCAAAGCCAGTGTTTTAATGTTTAAATTGTGTGTGACTTTAATTTGTAAATATCAGTTAAATGGCAGTGGTTTAATGTTAAAGCACAGATAGCCCAGAGACCTTGGTGCTGGCTTATAATAAGGCCATCTCCTTGGCTCTGGATATCATTGCTCCTGTCCGTGTTCATCCTCTCTCCCCTTCACCCTCAGTGTCCTTGGTTTGATGGGACCTTGAAGGAGATGTGGCAACAGAGACGAAGATTAGAATGTTGCTGGCAAAGATCCCCCCTTGATGCCAACCATCTTAGATTGATGGAACATTATCAAGTTTATCACACCGCAGTTTCCTGTAAAAAGGCAGAGTTCCTGTCTGAGGAGATTGCAGCTGCTCAGAACAGACCAGCTCAGCTCTTTTGAACTGTAGACAGACTGTGCACCCCGCCTGCCTGCAGGTTCGAAGAGCCTTTTCACAAGTAGAGTGTGAAGAGCTTGCTCGCTTCTTTTGTGGCTAAGGTGGCTGACATTAGGGTGGTGCTCTGACCAGCACCTTCTATGGGAGAAGCTATGGATTGGCACCTGCTCGCTAACCCTGAGTTCTCCTGGAGTTCCTTTGTCCAACCTGCACTTATTGATGTCATGCAGATTGTCTAGGGTATGCACCCTGCATACTGTAGTTTGGATCCAGGCCCAACTTCCCTGATTAAGGGTTGTTGGGATACCATTGGCCCGGTCCTAGCATGGATAGTCTGGTGCTTCTTGGAGACAGGTGAGTTTCCTAGCTCCCTGAAGAAGGTGGTGGTAACACCCCTCCTGAAAAAAGCTTCTTTGGACCCAGACTGCCATGCAAACTACAGACCTATCTCTAATCTTCCCTTTGTGGGGAAGGTGATTGAGAAAGTAGTGGCCATGCAGCTGGACAACCAGTTGACCATCCATGACATCTATGAACCATTTCAGTCTGGTTTCCTAAAGAGGCATAGTACCGAGACTGTGCTGGTTTGGTGCTCAATAATCTCCTGATGGTGAGAGATCAGAAGAGCCATTCTATTTTGGTTCTTCTTGATCTGTTTCTTCAGGGTTTGGCACTGTGGACTATGGGGTTCTTCTCGAATGCCTGAGGTTCATCTGTGGCCTGTCTAGTACAGTCCTCGGGTGGTTTAGATCTTTCCTCACTGGCAGAACTCAGATGGTGGTGTTGGGGATTAATTCTTCTGGCCCAGTCTCTCTGTCATGTGGAGTACCTCAGGGCTCAGTGTTGTCCCCCATGTTGTTCGCAGTGTACATGCTGCCCCTCAGAGACATTGTAAGAAGGTATGGGCTGAGGTTTCACTGCTATGCTGATGATGCCCAGCTCTACCTATCTTTTGCACCTGACCAGGATAGAGCTTTCTTGGCATTTAACAACTGCCTTATTGAAATCCAGAACTGGATGGATTTGAGTCAGCTGAGGTTGAACTCAGAGAAGACGGAAGTGTTGTTTGTGGACCTGGGTCACCGGATAGAGGGGAGGAGAGCTGGTTTACCTTCAGGACTTTTTCTTGGAGGCTCCCAGCTCCCCACCTCTGAACAGGTGTGAGATCTGGGGGTGATTTTTGATGACGGGCTGACACTGCAATCGCAGGTGTCAGCAGTCATCAAATCTTCCTTCTACCATCTGAGAAACATATCCAGGATTAAGTACCTTGTTCCATCCAGTGATCTGCCTACATTGGTCCATGCCTTTGTGACCTCACACCTTGATTATTGCAGTTCCCTTTATCTATGGTTACCAGGGGTTGATATCCACCTCTTGCAGCTAGTGCAGAATGCTGCGGCTCAGTTTTTGATGGGTGCTCCTCGTGCCTGTCATATATCTCCTGTGCTGCATGAACTGCACTGGCTGCCAGTACAGTGGCAGGTCACCTTTAAAGTCAGACTTCTGACTTATAAAGCCCTACACGGACTTGGCCTGGAATACCTGAAAGAGCTTCTGGTACCTTACTGCCCTAGGCAATCACTCTGCTTGGCAGACAAGGGTTTGCTAGAGATTCCAAGAGTTTCTTTAAAATCTTCGGGGCCCATACTTTATGAACATGGCCCCAGCCCTTTGGAATTCTCTACCCCATCCACTTCGGGAGTGCCCGTCCATGAAGGAATTTAAACAGGCCCTGAAGACCCATTTGTAGCATCAAGTGTATCTTACTTGAAATTATTTTATTGGATTTTATGAATCAGTATGTACCGTATGTGTGTTTTAATACACTGTTTAATTTGGAGTTGTGTGTTAAAGCGCCTTGGTTTTGGAAAGGTGTGGTACAAATAAATATTATTATTATTAACATGTATTTGAGTAAAATCTGTTCAGATATCAATGTTTAGGCCCCAATACTCAGCCAGCATTGCTCATGCTGTGTGCCCTAGTACTAGACCTGCGCTAGTGCAGAATCATGGCCACACATACAGAATATGCAGAACTAGTGCACCTGCAATAACACAGCTGAAAATTGGGCAACAGCACAGTGCACATGCACAGTGCTACAGTGCAGTGCTACAGCACAGCACAGGGCAAAAGTGCAGCATCAAATATGGAACTGAAGACAGCGCTGGACACAGGTGCTGCACAAGTAGAGCAGAGAATAATGAAAGGGGCAAGGGGTTGGAGTTGGGGAGGAGAAACAGGACCCAGTGAGAGACAAACAACACAGCAGCAAAAGCATCAAATGTTTAATAATGAACACATTGGCAATGGCTTGTATAAAACGAGAAGTAAAAAGCAATCAACATATGTCAATGGCATGTAAACAAACAAAAAAAAGGGCAACTGCCTGTAAGCAGGAAAAAATGACAACCTGCCAGGCAAAATTCCCAGTATGGCCACCACACTGTCCAATAAAATGTCTGATGCTGCCAAGGGCCTGTAGGTTGTGGCTGATGCCGTTGCCCATCTGACCAGGTGGCTGCAACCAGTTCCTGTATAGCCTGGGTGTTGTCTTCCAGGCCCCACAAGTCATTGTCAGGAGGTGTACATGGTGCTGCAGGAATTTATTACTGCCATCTACATCAAGTGCATCCCTACACTGACCTGTGGCACTTAAGGCACATATGGAAGGAAAAACAGTGAACTCAGCAAGCTGTGCACACAGGATGAAAGACATAGGAGGGGTACACTGTGCATAACTGATGTACAACCAGACCAAACATAGATCAACATACCACACACTGGTGGACAGAATCATGCAACCTTGAGGGAATGTGTGGAGTATATCAGAGACAGCACTGTGTACCCGAACAGAGGAGGATTGCACATAGTATGAGTGTGGGTACTGCAGCAGAGTTGGACACAGCTGTGCAAGGGGTACAGAACACCAGTAGACAGGCCAGATATTAAAATGCTGCACATGCCACAGCAGCACCAAGGCAGAGTGCAGTAGAGGCTGTATCGGCCACAGTGGCTATGAGTAGCAGCCACACACCAAACACCCTGCAGACCAGGCATTCAGCACATAGGCCCACACAGACATGCTTGACACCAGATGTGCAGGAGTCACCCTGGCCAGCAGCAGCAAGGGGTGAGGCCCAGGCTTAGACACCAGTGTTACACACACACAGAGCACAGCTGTATACAGATGGGACTATCATGCAGCACTGGGTGCAGCAGGCAGGGTAACACATGAGTGCAGCAGTGTGGTAGTTGAGTGAGGGCATTGCAATCACCCGTGTGTGTGTTACAGACACACCACACTGCTGTTACCATAACAACAGTGTGAGATGTAGAGCTGCCTGTGGGCACCTTCCATCCCAGCAGATGCTGGGGGCACCCTACTGGTAGGGGCTTTGCATAAAGAGGCTGTGCAGGTCATCAGCCTGGTGACATCCATATGTATTGCAATGTATGTATGTCACTTCCTGTGTACTGTGGAACTGTCACACAATGATGGACAGAATCATGCAACCTTGAGGGAATGTGTGGAGTATATCAGAGACAGCACTGTGAACAGCTAATTTTCTTCAAATGAAACTACTTCTGGCTGGAAGCTGCAATACTGAACATAGGATTTGCAAGAAAGTGAGTTGTACTCACAACAGAGGGAGGTGAACCTTACAATTGCTCTTGGTTTGTAGCAGATATTCTGAAGGTGGAGGCTACTTCTAACTGAAAGGTGAAATAAGGAACTTAGAATTATCAGGAAAAGACAGTCTTTCAAGCAACAGAGGGAGGTGGATCTAGCTTTACTTTTGTTCCAATTCTTAAGATTTTCAGTGCAGGAAGAGTTTAAACCCTGGGCTAAGAATTTGTCATAAATACTGAAATAAGTGCAGGTACAGGTTATGTATTTGACCCAGACAGTGCACTAGGGGGTGGAAACTGTTTTTTGTGTTTATCTGTGTGTGCCTTAGAAGGCCAGACCAGACTTTGCCAGGAAGTGCTTACATCATAGCTACTTATCAGCCAATAGCTTTGGTAACAGACCTGAGAACAATAGTATTATAAGCAAGTGTTTTATAGCAAACTCATCAGAACAGCTAATATTCTTCAAGTGAAACTACCTCTGGCTGGAAGCTGCAATACTGAGCATAGGATTTGCAAGAAAGCGAGTTGTGCTCACAACAGAGGGAGGTGAACCTTACAATTGCTCTTGGTTTGTAGCAGATATTCTGAAGGTGGAGGCTACTTCTAACTGAAAGGTGAAATAAGGAACTTAGAATTATCAGGAAAAGACAGTCTTTCAAGCAACAGAGGGAGGTGGCTCTAGCTTTACTTTTGTTACAATTCTTAAGATTTTCAGTGCAGGAAGAGTTTAAAGCACAGCTGACTTATTTTGGGCTGACTGCTTTCAGAGCACAAACCACCAGGCTGTTTTGGGGCTGGGGAGGTTTACCTGTGTCTGACTTGGATGTCTGGATTTTATCTGTTTGATTAGCAGGGTATTTTCTCTGTCAAATTGTTGTGTAGGGCATCTTGCTGACAGGAAGACACTCATCGCAGTGGTGGGTCAGAGCTTTTAGCTGATTGTTTTGTGAGGGCACATGAGAACAGCTGCACGGGAGTCTGAGCTGGATGTCATTGTCCACCTAGGGACAAATGACTTGGCTCATCATGAGATTAGAGCAATGCAGAAGGACTTTGCAGAATTGGGAAGGGGCCTAAGACAAGTAGCACACACAGTATCCTTCTCAGAGGTGCTGTCTGTCAATGGCATGAGTGAGGCGAGGGTACTTTGCACCATGCAGTTTAATGAATGGTTGAAAAATGGTGTGAGCACAGGGTTTGACTTCATTGGAGACTGGGGTTCCACCTGAGGACACCAGCCTATACTGGCAGGATGGTCTGCATCTGTCCAGGAAGGAACAAGTCTTTGAGCAATCGGTTTAAATGCTTCATTGGCAAGCTTTTAAACTAGTCAAGAGAGGCACTGATAAGCAGCAGGAAAATCCCAGCCTCCCTACAAAACAGAGCACTAAATGAGAAAAGACCTAGGTAGAAAGGTCAGTGGGGGATGCTGCAACAGAAGGTAAAGCCATCAAAAAATGGAGAGCAATAAGTACCAATGCCCATAGTCTGAGTAACAAGCTTCCTGAATTAGTGGCCTTGATGGAGGAGGAACATCTGGATATTGTGGCAGTCACAGAAACATGGTACACACAAAACCATGACTGGGACGTAAACATACCAGGATACACTATCTACAGGAGGGACAGGGAGGGTAAAAGAGGAGGAGGAGTAGCTCTTTGCATAAGGGAAGGAATAAAAGCAACAGAACAAAAGGGAAAACAGGGAGGAGAAGAAGCACTGTGGGTAAATTTGGAGACCGGCAATGGCACCACAACCTGCACAGGGGTTGTATACAGACCCCCTTCTCAGGGGGAGGAAAAGGACAAGGAAATGATAGAAAGTATACTTAGAATGGCAGATAAAGGGGAGATATTGCTGGTGGATGATCCGAATATGCCAGATGTTAACTGGAGTGCAGTTGCAGCAGCCATCAAGAGTGGGTTATTCTAGATGCCCACAGGGGCAGCTGCCTTAGACAACTAGTAATCGAGCCCACCCGAGAGGGAGCAATCTTAGACCTGGTTCTCTCAAATGGAGATGAAGAGAGGATCACAGATGTAGAAGTGGGTAGCCATCTGGGAACTAGCGACCATCGAACAGTATGGTTCACAATAAACACAGCAATAGAGTCAAGCCATATGAAGGCAAAAGTACTGGACTTTAGGAGGGCTGACTTTGCCAAAATGGGTGAGTGCCTAAGGAATGCACTAGCAAATGGGCAGGAAGGAGGGTGGAAGAACAATGGGGAATAATAAAAACTGCCAACACAGAGGTAACCAGCCTTTGTGTGAAGCAAATAAACAAAAGAAACGATGTAAGAAACCACTATGGTTCTCAGGAAGGCAGTGAAGGTTCAAGAGGAAAAGAAAGCATTCAGGAAGTACAAGGAATCACAGAAGGAGCAGGACAGAGAACTGTATCAGTTAAAGCAAAAGGACGCTGGGAAGGCAGTCAGAACAGCAAAGGCCCAAACTGAGGAAAAGATAGCCAACTCAGTTAAGAAGGGGTATAAAACCTTTTGTAGGTACATCAGGGAGCGAAGGAAGACCAAGGGAGAGATAATGAGGCTTAATAAAGGGAGGGAGGGTGGGCAGAGGGTGACTGTGAAAAGGCAGAGATACTAAACAAATATTTTTGCTCAGTATTTACAAAGGAAGAGAGGGAGGTACCTAAAACAAACAGTAGAAACACTCCGGATACAGAAGTTGATACCAGCCCATTTATAGAAGAAAGGATTCTGAAAGAACTCTTAAAACTGAAGGTGGACAAAACAATGGGGTCTGATGGGATTCATTCTAAAAGAACTAAGGGTAGAACTAGTGACACCACTGACTACCCTCTTTAACAAATCATGGGAGGATGAGGTGGTACCTAAGGACTGGAGGAGGGCAGATTTGATTCCCCTTCACAAAAGTGGGAGCAAGGCAGAAGCAGGAAACTACAGACCTGTTAGTTTAACCTCAGTGGTAGGGAAAATGATGGAATCACTTCTGAAGGAAAGAATTGTTGAGTATCTAGAGGCCAAAGGGGCACAGGACCCAAGGCAGCATGGATTCACAGTGGGAAGTTCATGCCAGACAAATCTGATAGATTTCTTTGACTGGGTGACCAAAGTAGTAGATCAGGGAGGGGCTGTGGACATGGCCTAACTAGACTTTAGCAAGGCATTTGACACAGTCCCACACAAAAGATTAATATACAAGTTAGCCAGCCTGGGAGTGGGTCCCAAGATGACAGCCTGGGTAAAGAATTGGCTGGAGAATAGGACACAGAGAGTAATAGTAAATGGAGTCCACTCGAAGAAAGGGGTTACTAGTGGGGTACCGCAGGGTTCAGTATTAGGACCGGTCCTCTTCAATGTCTTTATAAGTGACATTGCAGAGGGACTGGAAGGAAAAGTATGTCTCTTTGCAGATGACACAAAGATCTGCAACAGAGTTGATGCACAAAGTGGGGTGGAAAGGATGAGAAGGGACGTGGCAAGATTAGAGGAATGGTCAAATGTATGGCAGCTTAGATTCAATGCTAAGAAGTGCAAGGTAATGCACCTGGGAAACAAAAACCCAGGGGAAGAGTACACAATGGGGGGTGAGATACTAACAACAACAAAAATGGAAAGGGACCTGGTGGTAGTCATATCAAATGACCTAAAGGTGGACAAGCAATGTGAGAGGGCAGCAAGGAGGGCTGGGGGGATACTGGGATGCATAGGGAGAGGCATCACCAGTAGAAAACAGGAAGTTATTATCCCTCTGTACAGACAGCTGGTGAGACCCCATCTGGAGTACTGCGTGCAGTTCTAGAGACCCAATCTCTGAAAAGACATAGACAGGATGGAAGCTGTCTAGGGGAGGGCAACTAAAATGGTGCAGGGTCTGCACCGGAAGACATATGAAGAGAGACTTAAGGAGCTTAATATGTATAGCCTCGAGGAAAGGAGGGAGAGGGGGACATGATAGAAACTTTCCAGTACCTCAAGGGAATCAACAAAGTCCAAGAGGGTAGCATCTTTCAAAAAAAGAGATGTGCAAGAACAAGGGGGCACAATTTGAAGATAGAGGGGGGGCGGCTCAGAGGTAATTTAAGGAAGTATTTTTTCACAAAGAGGGTTGTGGATGCATGGAACAGCCTTCTGGAGGAGGTTGTGGAGTCAAAAACAGTGGTGGAATTCAAGCATGCATGGGACAGTCATAAGGCAATTCTAGGGGGTTGGGGTAGGAAGAAGTAGACTGCCGGTTAACTAGGATCTGCAGCTTATCCATTAGGTAGGGAAATGGGCAGACTGGGTGGGCCAAGCGGTCCTTATCTGCTGTCAAATTCTATGTTTCTATGTAATGGAAATCAGTAAGTTGGACAGACCCTTCCAATTATGCAGCATGATGCCAAAGAAATGCATGCTAAGGTACATTCAAATACCATAAATAACTACCACTGCTGGGGACTGCATGACACATATGGCTGACTCTGGTGAGATGCAATGATTTGACTCCCAGTGCAGACAGTACTGTGGATGGCACCAGTGCAGGCAGGCTACAACAGACTGCACATGCATGCTGTATGTCAAACATGGCATGTCACAGAGGTGTACCAATACTACAGTGGTCAGTTCCTTCTACCCCAGACAGGCATTCTTACCTAGGCAAGACCATGCTGCATAACAGACCTGACAACTAATGACTGGTGTAAAATCTGGGGCAGTGAGCAGTACTGTCTCTGCCCTGGTGACCAAGGCTGTAACATAGGGGACAGGCAACCACAGTGTAATGTATACCATGGCAGAATACGCACTCAGAGCATAGCATTTCAAACAGTAGACTGCACCACCCCTGCCACACCATAGTGTTAGTGGTGGGACAATGCCCCAAGGGCCAGGTGAGGGGGATGAGATACAGCTGCTGAGGTGCTAACCTTGCAGGCATGTGTGCAACCTACTGAGCCACAGACATCCCCCCTACTGCCCCACTGGCAACAACATGTGGCATAGTGTAGACATGCAACACAAACTGCGAACCACACAGTGCTTGGTACTCCCCTGTTGGAGGACTGCTCACTCTCCCTAGACAGTCTTCGGCCCTGGTCCTGGCTGGTCTCCCCATCTGCCAGCCATCCTTCTACTTTCATCTGGTCTGTCTGACCCTGTCCAGCCTTGTGAAGTGGGATAGGCACACCACTCCTGTGGAAGACACACAGAGCAGCTGGTAACCACTCTTGGGAGCCTTATGAGGGAGGCTGAAAGGGAAGCTGTTTAAAAGTTTTTCTTTTTCTCTTCTGTTGTGTTATTGTTAACATTCAGCTTTATTTCGTGTTTTTAATTGTTTTTAACTAGACTGTTTAACTTAGTTATAATCATTGCTTGGGTGGGATTACTAATGGGGAGTTGTATTCTTTTCTGTTTTTTACTGCTGACTAATTAATATTTTCTGTCTTAAAAAATTCTTCATGTTGTACTCAAAATGGCTCTTTTGTTTTCAGGACCTCAGCTGAATTGCAGATACAAGGTGGCATGATAACTAGGCCTGATAACAAAAAACACAGATCAATGTTAGAAAAATCTGTAAGGTTGCCATTTTTTTCTTTAAATCTTATTCATATTATGTAGTGAATGTTCATTTTAGCTTTGTTTTCAGGTGATGTGGAATATAATCCTGGGTTTACTGGGGTTAAAGATGCTTTTGTCTCTTCTGGTCATGGCATTTGGTTACCTAAAAAGGGGTACTGTGTCATGCATTTAAATACATGAAGCCTTCTCTCAAACCATGCTGATACTGAACCTTTGCATTGCATGGTCCTCATGTACTTGCTATTAACTGGCTTAATCCAAGTATTTTGGATAATGAAATTGTAAATCCTAATTATGCCGTTTTCAGAAAAGACAGAATCTGTAAAAAAGGTGGAGGCATTTTATTTTATGTTTTGAATACACGGGATGTTAACATTTATTCTCCCACTCATATGGCTAATATGGTCTGTGAATCATTGGTCATTCAATTAGCTAAGGCAGTCAAGAAATTAAATATTCTTTGCATTTATAACCCCCAAAAAACAGATATTGAAGGATTTAAAAAACACTTTAAGCAAGTTGTCGCTTTTAGGTACTACGGAAAAAATTGTTCTGGGCAATTACGACCATTACTGGATTGTTAATACTACAACTTATGGAGACTTATTAGATGAAGCTGGTTTCAAACAAATATATTGGACCCTACAAGGTTAAACTATAAAACTAAGAAACACACATTGCTTGACTGGATTCTAGTAAGTAACTCACATAGAATTGTGAACTTCGGTTGTTTAGTGGGCTCAATTAATGACCATTCCAGGACTTTTTGTGACTGGTTTAATAGTCCTTTTCATAAATCAAGATTTATTGGAGAAACCTGTTTTGATTGTTCTAAATTTAATCAATCAGAATCTCTTGATGATTTATCTAAAGTAGGGTGGACATATTGGATGATACCCCAATATGCATTTTATACTCAATTACTTTATTAGCAAATTTTCAAAACTTCTTCATAAACATTCCAATTAACTAAAAGATGATTTTTAGGGAATTGGCCAAAGTGGTTAACTGCGGAATTGTTCAAGCAAATGAAAATTAGGGATAAGGCCTGGAACCAATTTAAAGAAAAAAAAACAAGCTTATAATCTGATTGGTTAATTTACAGTCGTAATTCATGCAAAGAAATCTTTGACTGCAGCAAAAGTTACATTTTTTAAGGATGAACAGACTGCTAATCTTTCAGACACCAAACCATTTTGGAATACTATTAATAAATTGTTTAGGGTAATCAAGAAACAACATTATCAAAGATTAATACAAATGATATTGAAGTTGACAACCCAAAAGATACTGCTCACCTTTTCCCGTTCCATTTTTATAATGTTGACATTTTTCATGTAAAGACTCATTCAATTGATCCTCAAATGTTTCTGGAGTGGAGTAGCTCAGTTTCTCATTTTCAAAAATTCAGATCTAGGTTTGGGTGTTAGCTTATTAGCTTTGTTTGAGGACTACCCTTGTCAAAGAAAACAGGTTGTTAAGACTGGTGATACTTGTTCTGATTCATTGATTGCTCCCAGTGGAGTTCCACAGGGTTCAATACTTGGTCCTCTGTTAGTTTCTCTTTTCATTAATGATATTCCCAAAAATTGCATTTTGTCAGTTATTTTACTTTGAGCTGGCAAGACAGCGTTATTTTTCCAACCAGATAACATTTCTGAGATAAACAATGTATTAAGCCAGGATTTTCAAAATTTGCAAAAGTGATTAAAGTCAAAGAAACTGGTCCATAACATTGTTAAAACACAGACTACAGTATGCTGATGGGATCTGCCCCAAGTCACTAAATGTAAGCAGGATTTTCATGTGCAAACCATTCAAGTTACTTCACTTGAGTCTGTGGATTCACAGTGTCAGTGGCTCAGTAGGTAACACACTCTCCTCTGAGGCCAGGAGATCAGAGGGCTGTGGGTTCAGCTGCCACATCTAGCACTTCGGTTAATATCCCAGTACTGACACTGTAGTGCAGCATGAGAGAGGTGCTGCACTTCTGAGGTTCCGTCTTTTGGATGAGACGTTAAACCGAGGTCCCATCTGCCTGGTTTGGTGGTAGTTCGGGTGGATGTTAAAGATCTCATGGCACTTATCGAAAAGAGTAGGGGAATTTCCCCGGTGTCCTGGCCAAATTTCCCTCATTCACTAAAAATACCATCAACAGCCTAATCTGGTTCAAGGTCAGTAGGCATTCATCTGTATCCCCCTCCCCCGGGTTGTGCCTGAAATAGGCAGGATTTGTCTAGTGCACTTAACCCGGCCAACAAAAACTACATAAAAAAAAATATATATCTGGGTCTGTATCTTGATTCTAATTTGTTATTTGATTGTCATTTGAATCACATTTCTTCTTGTTTGCACCAACAATTGGGTCAGTTATATGGAATCAATAAATACTTACCATCGGAAGCTAGAAAGCAAATTGCTACTCATTATTTTTTTGCCAATAACTGATTAAAAGTTTTTTAGTTATTGACAGTGCATCTAAGACTTTTCTTGATAAAAAGAAGGCTCTTTATCATAATATAGAAAAATGTGCTACTGCCTGGGCAAATAAAGTTCACCATTGCATCAATCTGAAAAAATCTTAATTGGCTTTCCCAAGACTTATTAGCAATCTCAACTCTTGCAAAATTTACATTGAAGTTTCTATACAAAAATATTCCACAGGACTTAGTAGATTTATTAAAAATTACTGTGTACTGCTTTAATTCATGTTTATCTCAAGGTAACTGTGTTCTTATTCTTCCCACAAACACAAAAATTTACCCATCTGCTTTTAGATATCAGACATCCTTATTGTGGAACAGTCTACCTATTTCTCTTCATACAGTCACCTCAGTTAACATATTCCACAATGCACTGTTTAAATATTTATATAGTCAAAATGTTTGTTCTTGTTTTTAGCATATTGCTAATGAAATTCTATACTTTGTAATTCTGAATTGTTTTGATATTGTTATTTTTGTACATATGTAATGATTGTTTGAATGTGTTATACTAAAGATATACCGGGTCGCACTTGAAAAAGGTGCAATTACACCAGTATAACTTACCCACTTAACAAAATAAAATAAACTAACGAGATCAATACCAGGCAATGTACAACATGTGACTATATAGAATGAATGGTGTGGCAGACACCAGAAGCTGTTTATGGTGATGGATGCACATAAGACTGTTGGGCTCCACACAGGCATAGCCCCTCCACCAGGCAGAATGGTGCATGCAGTTCTGCAGTGCGACACCCACATGTTCAGGGTACTCTGGTGATGACTGCCATGGTGTGTGTGGCTGAATACAGATGGGTGGCTCCAGGCCATATGGGCATAGAGGTGTGGGAGACAGCATAGAAACATAGAAACATAGCAGTTGACGGCAGATAACGACCGCAAGGCCCATCAAGTCTGCTTATTGCTTTTTCTACCTTATCAATGTGCCATCGGCCTTTGCTCTATCAATGGCCTATCTACTCATATTTATTTGTATTGCTCCCTTATGCCTATCCCATGCCTGTTTAAAGCCCTGCACTATATTCATATCCACCACTTCCTGAAGTAGGCCGTTCCATGCATCCACCACCCCTTCTGTGAAAAAGAACTTCCTCACATTACCCCTTAATCAGCCTCCCTCTAATCTCATGCTCTGTCCTCTTGTCCTGCAGTACCATGCAGCATCTATACTACATACAACACCACTGCAGCCACATGTCCAAGGCAAAGATGAACAAAATAATTCACAGACCCATTGGACAGGTATGCACAGCCATACCATGGCCCACCAAAAGGTGAGACCAGAGACTGGGCACAAAAGCAATGCTACCAGTGTTGCAATTAGGATGTAGCACTCTGGAGGCAAGAATCCTTCTGTGCCCACTGCCCCGTGAGGCTTTCCTCACCAAGCCTTTCAGATATACCCATACTTGTTACCCAAAGCCCTAGTACATCTCATATGACTTAGCTGTATGCATTTAGCATAAGGTCTAATTCCAACAGGACAATAATTATAACATAACACCAGTAGGGATGGAAATCATACAGTAGGAGTCACTAAACCCAATGATCAGGTCTAAGAGTGCCACACCCACTCCAATATAATTATAAGCCATAGATTATGTGGTGTATGCATTCCAGCACTCATGCTACAGACAGACAGTATACATGGCACCAACATATGCTACAGCAACATGCTGTTCAGTACACAGAACACAGTGATCACATGCCTACGTGGTATGACATACCCTTTCTTGTTATGGTAAACAGCACGGCTCCCCAATCTGCAGCGATACCTGTATTGTACAGTACAGGAAAATAGAGACATCTGCAGGGAATGTGGTCCAATACACATGCATTGGTTATATAAGACAATGCAGCAATTTGGCTTCCACTGTAAACAGTGTAATCAGCAAGAAAACACAGGTACATTGTCCTGGCATCTCAGAGCAAATAACAAAGCAGCCTGGGACAACTGAAACAGTACTGCACACCTGAAACCACAATATCCATGCATACTGCTGGCTGTACTTGTCTGGCTTTGGCAGGGTGCCACTGTTGACAGTTGCTTCAGGCACCATTGCTCCCTCCAGCTCTGGTCACTGTACCTGTGGTGGTAGTGGTCACACATCTGAGCAATGACCATTCTATGGGCCAGGTGCCACCCTACAGGTGCCCAAACCTTGCATTTGATATTCCTCCGCCAGCACCAGCTCGTCACTGTCCAGAACCAAATCTGTAAAGTTGGCCAGCTCCACAGCTGACTGTGTAGCTCTCTCACCCTCATGCACCTGTCAGACATGGTTTGGCTACTTTTGTGAGTACCCCCTCTCTTCCACAGCTGCTTCCAGGACTGCTTTGGTTATATTGTGTAGGCAAGGCATTACTACAATACATTTGACATTTTTGCAGCAGTAACGTCATTTTGCATAGCTTCAAATGTGGTTCTACGTAGGGGGTGCGTAAGCCACACACAGACATCAGTGTATTTCCTGGGTGCATTAAGCACAAGAATAACAGCACACTGCACATGTGCTGCATTGTAGCATGAATGACAGTGTACCACTATAACACTGGATAATGTTATGTGATGTTATGGTTATTACCATACTGGACATTGTGCAAGCACTGCATTATTGTTATAGCACTTGGTGCTAACATGCAGTATTGAACCAGTGCACTCAAATGACCTAATTACACAGCCTCTGCACTAAACCCCACTTTGTGTATCATTACTGTAATGTATTTAGCCATTTACATGCATAATTGCACCTATAGTATAGAAAAGAAGAAGACAGCAGCACACAACTTCCACAGAGGTACTGTATTCAGCTGGAGGTAAGTGTATATTGAAAAGGCCTGAAAACAGAGATGCAGTGTTCATAGCAGTGGATTTATGCTGTTTTCACAATTGCCTGTATCTGCACATACCATTGAGTCTGTGATATGCAGGCTGCTCACTTTGTGTTCTCCCTTCAGGGACATGTACATGTCCCTACCGGGGGGACAATGTGGCTGGCATGCCATTGTACCTGTGACCTGTGTTCTGCTGTGTGTATACAAGGCTCAATGCTGTCCATCCTCCCCTTCCCAGCAAGGCTAAGGAAGCTTTGCTTCTCTGGGGATGATGTCATGGCCTTGGATAAGTTTCCAGGGAGGACCTTGTGGACTGCAATATGGTTATAGCACCATGTGGCAATAACCATAATATCACAGGACTAGGTACCTACAGTATGGTCCCAGGTCATGGAGGCAGTGGACATCATGAGAAATAGGGGCAGGACAGTGGAGGAGGTTCAGAAGTTGGCAGGGGATCTAAACTGTTGCAGAAAGGATCTTATGTCTATGAAATGGTGTGACATAGAAACATAGAACATCCAGGCTACAAGTGTGGCCCACCAAAAGCAGGGTCCCTAGCCTCTGTTGAGAAACTCATAACAGCCACCATGCAGGTTATGACCATTACAGGGTCCCTGCCCATGTCTGTGATAGCCAGGTGGGACCATCACAGTCATGTGAATGACTACAGTAGCCTTGGCATATTGACTTGCTACAGGGCGGTGGAAGGGTACATGCACCAGGGGTGTCATGTGTTCTGTGCATGTCATGGGTCCAGGGGTGTAGCTGGCATGGTGACATGGCCACAACTGGCCCAGCACAGAAGGGGCACACAAGATGTCCTGCACACATCAGTTTTCAGCAGACAATCTCTACAGTAGCCCTATGCATTCATCTTATATTGTCTGTGCATGGGCCATAGTATACAATGCACGTGGACACTCATCACTACTTACATTGACTATAAAGGTGTATGTGTTATATGGTTTACACAATGGTGGTAGGCTGCTTGATGGTATTCAGATATCCAGGTGATGTGGATATCATTGGGGATATCCTCAACTGTGCCACATGGGTGTTGTACAGTATACTGTGTTATCACAGGTGATGGGCTGTGTGTGTGATGTGAACAGCACAGAGGGCATGTGAGAACTGCACTGCACAGGTGGTGTGTGCATGTTAGCATTGTCCACTGACTGGTATATGCATTATTCAGCAATGTCCCTGTCTCTTCTCAACATTCCGGTCCACTGTGTTGTGCACCATAGCTGAGGACTTTCCGTGGCCTTCCAGACGGCTGCTGTCCATGCAGCCAACACTTGCAGGAGAGATAGAAGATGACATACAGAGTGACCTGCAGGCATCTGTGGAGGACTGGAGGTGCCAGATGGAGTGTTCAAGTGGCTATGACAAATAATGCTCCTGGGAAACAAAAACCCAGAGGAAGAGTACACAATTGGGGGGGGGAGTGACAACAACAGAAATGGAAAGGGACCTGGGGGTAATAATATCAGATGACCTTAAGGTTGGCAAGCAATGTGAGAAGGCAGTAGGGAGGGATGGGGGATACTGGGATGCATAGGGAGAGGCATCACCAGCAGAAAACAGGAAGTTGTTATCTCACTGTACATTCAGTTGGTGAGACCCCATCTGGAGTATTGCGTCCAGTTCTGGAGACCCATATCTGCAAGGACATAGACAGGAAGGAGGCAGTCTAGAGGAGGGCAACAAAAATGGTGAGGTTCTGCAAGAGAAGCCAAATGAGGAGAGACCAAAGGAACTTAATATGTATACCCTTGAGGAAAGGGGGGGGGGACATGATAGAAACTTTTAAATACCTCAGTGGAATCAACAAAGTCCAAAAGTCCATCTTTCAGATTAAGTCATGTGCAAGAACAAGGGGACACAATTTGAAGATAGAGGGGGGATGGCTCAGGGGCAATGTGAGGAAGTATTTTTTCACAGAGAGGGTGGTGGACACATGAAATCGCCTACCTGAGGAGGTTGTAAAGTCTAAAACTGTGGGAGAATTCAAGAATGCATGGGACAGACATAAGGCAATTCTTGTGGGGGGTAAGAAGAAATAGGCTGTTGGTTAACTAGGATCTGCAGCTTATCCAGTAGGTAAGGAAAGGGGCAGACTAGGTGGGCCAAGCAGTCCTTATCTGCCGTCAAAGTCTATGTTTCTATGAGGTGCAGTATGGTAGCAGGAGCCACGCACAGTCCGTCACCCCGTAGTAGTACCTGCTGTCACTGCCCCTGCTGGCTCCTTGCCAACAGGGCACAGTCACCCCATACCAGCACAGCCCACTTCTTTGCTGCCCCAGGCCACTATTCCCAGCACAACCACCACAGTGTGGCTCCAGGTCATTGTCCTCTACACAGCCCCCAATGTGCTGCCCCAGGCCACAATCTCTGGCACAGCCCCAAACGTGCTGCTCTAGCCCACTGTCCCCTGCACAACCCCTGCTGTGCCTTACCATGGCACTTTCCCAGGCACAACACAGAC
Source organism: Neoceratodus forsteri (assembly GCA_016271365.2). Lineage (NCBI taxonomy): Eukaryota > Metazoa > Chordata > Ceratodontiformes > Ceratodontidae > Neoceratodus > Neoceratodus forsteri. The sequence goes on along the minus strand of CM057459.1, from coordinate 483,640,043 downwards.
TATGGTGCCATCCCCAGCCCACACAACAGGCCAGGGTGCAGTCAAACTCCGTCCCTCATGACAGTCCATGCCGGCAACAGATAGCAGTCAACAAGCAGCTGCTGTAGGCCACTGTGGGGGATGAGATGGGTCTGCTGGCTGAGATGGGCCGCATACAAGGCATGCTGTAGGCCCTTGAGAAACACACTGAGGTTTGCCACATGGAGCACATGGTGGCCTTGGAGGTGGGCTTCAATAGATTGGAACAGTCTCTGTCAGGCCACTGGGATGCTGACTTCAGGAAACTGGAGCAGTCCCCAGTGACTGGCTTTGGTGGGATAACCACCACCATGCTAAAAGCAACTGCCATGGTCCCAGGGGATGCAGTGATCACTCATAGTGCTGGCTGTGCTAGTGGAGTGAATGTCACTCCAGGGCGGACATCCCCAGGGTGTGACCAGCCCATGGTGGACCCATCTGCGTGTTTCCACCCCATCTGTTTGGACAGCCATATGCCCATCACCTGCAGAACCTCCTGCACTCTGGCTCATGGGACCTCTGACTGAACCCTGGCCTTGGCCTGCTCCTAACTGTGGTCACTACCCTGTGAAGCTGCGGTAATGGACAGATCACACTATCCCCTTACCCATTCCCCATATTGTGGATGATGTCCCCCCTGCTTCCCACCAGGACACATCGTTTGCTCTATCTCCATGTCCATGGTGGGGGCATAGGCCATGTAAAGGTGTCTTTATGTAACCCCTAGATGGCGCTATCCCAGGGGCTACTACCCCTGCCTGATTTGCCACTAACAGGTTGAGGGGCCTGGATCCAATGGCGGGTGCCTCCACCCAGAGGTCAGGGTTTGCAATAGTTAAACTAACTTGGTCACAGCCCTCTGGGACACTGCAACCCCCCTTTCTTCCCACTAGTGGCCCACACAATATATCAGAATTACCTTCACAGTATACACTTACCCCAGGTCTGGTTCCGGCACTGGGACCTCCTGTGAAATGAGATACAGTGCAACAATCACAGTACAGTACTTTAACATAGACAAATACCTCCAGGCAGTATAACTTTGCTGAAACAAGCAGCTCTGATTTATTGAGGGGATATAACAAGGACAGGGAAATCAGGTTAATTAGCTTATCACTCTAATAATCTACCTATGGCTCTGTGCACAGGCCTATCCCTATCAGTTACTGTCCCTGGGTACCCAAGCCCTAGTGGCTAGTCCAAACCGTGGCAGCTGGTAGGGCCCCTTTCACACAGAGAAAAGGAGAATTAAACAGTCACAGTACAGTAATTCCATTTGGATTTAATGTGGCAATTCAACAGGAGCAACCCTGAATTAGTACTCACGACCTCCAAATAAGATAGGGTCCTTCAATGTCAGCAGGGCTCACTTGAGGTACACAAACCTCTTCACACATCCATATAAAAGAAAGTACTATACCAGGCAGGCTGCATCTGTATCCGATCGTACTGCACAATACCGGGAGAACACACAGCAGATTCAGTTCCTGACAGACCGAGTGCAATTTTCAGCAATTCTTCCAGTCTTCTACAGGGTGAGCTGGTTTCTACTCTTCAGAGATCCTTTGATTCTTTTCACAGGACGGATTCAGTCCTAACAAGCTGTTACACAAGCTGCAGACCGAACTCTGGGCCTTACACACGTTTTTGACTAAAACTGCACACTGAAAAGCACAGGAGCTCCTTCCTTCTTCACCGACAAAGCTCAACTGAACTCCAACTGACAAACCGGGCACTTCCTTTGAGTTCCTCCCAGTTCTTGACTGGATTGGCTGTCACTCACAATAGAGCTGCTGCTGTTGGTCCAAAAAGGCACTGAAGTCTAAACTACATCTCCCAGAGTCACTGCCCATACAATCCTCTTGTGGCTGGCTCAGATTATGAGTCCAAGTTCTGATTCGTCCAAGGCATCATTTTAGAGCTAGCTTACCCCACACTGATTGGTCCAGTTCAGCAGTTCAAAACTAGAATGGGAACTAGGACACAGTTCTGACTGCAAAAAGCAGGTTAGACAAACTGTAATTTCATTATTACTCTAAATAATTTCTGGCAAACAGTTACATCTTTCAGATAGGTTCCCTTTGCACTCCTAGTGACTGCAAAAATGAAGTGAATTAGCAGCAGCTCAGTGGTACTCAGAGAAGCACACAGTCCCCCTACAAACTAATTATGTCTGCAAGCAGACAGCTCTTAAAGAGACAGTACCAGAAGCTCTAAAAACACTCACTGATAAATAAGCTTAAATGCCAAACACCATTCAGGCTTGGAGCATTCAAGCAAGCTCCTGGAAGTCTTTTGGGAACCCCCCATTTGCGGGGTTACACCCTTCCTGGCCTGGGAAAGCTTGGCGTCCGCGTCAAGCAAGTACCCCATAAGTTTCAACTGCAACCATATACATTTGCATTAGGCTCACATGTAATCATCAGTCAATATATCATTTTACCAAGAACACATTTCTGAAACATTGCAGTCGTCACTCTTTACACAGTATTACATACACATTGTACCATAACTCAAGTTATTACCTCTTGTACATGAAACCTGAAGAGAGGGCCCTTCCCTATCAGTTACCTTGGGGCTGGATGGGGCAAGGGCACCATACTAAGAGCAACACAAGTAACTTGGAGTTAGCACTGATGCTCAGTTTGGGCAATGAGCTCGGGGACACATACACTCCTTTATGGACAACATTGAGAAGGCGAAGTCCACAGGCCTCCCAAGTGAATCATAACTGAGGTGCACCACAGGCTTTACAGCTCGACCAGTCTTTCTGGGGGAACTGTTATAGTCTCTGCACTCTGAGCCTCATTTTCAGCATTGTCCTCACTTGTCAGGGGAGTCTCCATGGGGGTAGAGAGGCTAGAACTTGGGGCACTTTCAGCTCCAGGAGTTACAGTTTCTGAGTCCACAACATTTGGCTCGCATGGAGAGCTTTCGGACACTGGCAGTGGACTGTCAGGGCACTCAAAATACTCTTCTTGTTCAGGTGTATCACCAGTCTGCCCCAATCTATCATTTTCCTCCCTGAAAGCTCAAACAGTTCAACCATGCTCAATGATTCCATTTCATCTGATCTGATGCTTTGCACTTCACTTTCTGGGAGCATTGGCTCAGGGATGAAGCTGGGGGCTTAGACAGTCAGAAGGCCCAGCTTTGTCTCCAGTATTGACTAGGGATTGCCCGAAACAATTGACTCAGTTAATGAAGAAGGATGAGTATTCAAAGTCACTCTCACTTTCTTCCATATGGACTGACAGTCATGCTCAACTGGGACTTGTGGAGGGAACACTTTAACTTTACTTCTGTAGGTGCAGACTTTCTTGATCTTTTCTTAGCAGCAGCTCTAGTCACTGGTCCAGAGGGGGCATCTTCTAGGGGCTCAGACTCAATTAAGATTTGTCCAATGGGCAGTAAATGATTTCTATGCATTGTTTTTACATCTTTTGAATTATTCTCAGGCCTTACTTTGTACACTGGCAGATCATCTAGTTTGCCCACTACAATGTGAGGGAGATGGTGCCATCTGTCAGCAATCTTGTGCTTGCCATGCAGTCCCAGATTTCTTAGCAATACCCGATCTCCCTCCTGGAGTTCCTGTGCTTTCACCTTTTTATCATACCTTTCTTTGTTGGCCAGATTTCTTTTGGCAGCCATGGTTTGAGCCAGTTAGTGCGCATGAGTTAGCTGGGCCTTTAACTTTTGCACATACTGTAAATAGTTGTCAGCTTGAACCCCATCAGGAGAGACCCCAAAACACACATCTACTGGTAGTCGAGCTTCTCTTCCAAACATCAGGCGGTAGGGGAGAATCCAGTGGCATCACTTTTGGTGCAGTTATAAGCATGTACCAGGGTGCTAATTTGTTGGCTCCATCTAGGCTTGTCCTTTGGGTGCAGGGTGCCTAGCATATCTAGCAAAGTGCGGTTGAAACGTTCAGGCTGTGGGTCCCCTGGGGTGGTAAGGAGTGGTTCTGGACTTTCGCACTCCCACAGAGAAAGCATCTCTTTGATCAGGACGACTCTCAAAGTCTCTCCCTTGATCAGAATGGATTCTTTGTGGAGCCCCATAGTGAACAAAAAGTTTTCTACAAGTACTTTGGCTACAGTGGATGCTTTCTGGTCTTTGGTGGGGAAAGCTTGGGCATATCTCGTGAAATGGTCAGTGACCACCAGCACATTACTGATATTTCTTTGATCTGACTCCAAACTTAGAAAATCAATACAGACCAGCTCCATGGGTGCACTGGTGGTTATGTTAACAAGGGGCAGCCCTCTGGGGCAAAGCTTTCTCTGTAAGCAGCGACTACAAGTTCGAATGTGTTGCTCCACATCAGCCCCCATCTTAGGCCAATAGAATCTGGATCTCACCAAGTCAAGTGTTCTGTCTATACCAAGGTGCCCCATGTGGTTGTGCAAGGACCTCAATACTGAGTCTCGAAAGGCAGTGGCAGCACTAGTTGTTGTTTGTCTACTTGTCCCTCTGTCTACTGTTTCTCTGTATAACAGTTTATTGATCAGTTTCAACTTAGGACCTTCTTTGTATAACAGTGCAGTTCTCAAATCAGTGGAGCGTAATTTGGACAATCTTTTCCTGCATAGAGGGCTTCTAAAGCTGCTTTGATCATGGGATCGCGGGATTGAGCCCCGAATACTGTCATTGTCCAGCTGAGGCAGTGCACCAATGTCTATTGCAGAAAAGTGGCAATAAGCAGCAGGTATGCAATTCTCAGAGGCTCCCAAGCAATCCACCATGCAGTCCACTGCGTCCGTGGACATTTGTTCCTCCTGTCAAACTTCCGGCAGAGTGCCCGAATGTCAGGTTCTGCCAGTCGGACCCAATCATTCTGGGGAACAGGCCTCGGGAGAGAGCATAACATCTATGTGGTTCAGACCTGCTCGGTATTCGAGAGCATAGTCATATGTAGATAATGCAGAAAGCCACCTATGGCCAGTGGCATCCAACTTAGCTGAGGTCTGCACATAGGTCAAAAGGATTATTGTCAGTTTTACTAGTATTTTAGCCCCATACAAGTACTCATGGAATTGGTCAACAATAGCCCACTTCAAAGCTAGGAACTCTATTATGTACAGGATAGTTCTTTTCGGATGGGGTCAGGCTTCTACTGGCAAAGGCCACTGGTCTCAGGCCATTCTCGTGCTCTTGGTACAACACAGCCCCAACCCTTGCAAGCTAGCATCAGTGTGCAGGACGTAAGGTTTTCTTGGATCGGCATAGGCCAGCACTGGAGCATGGGTAAGTTGATATGTGATCTCATGAAAAGCAGTCTCACAATCAGGAGTCCAGCGGGCCCCAAATACTTCACTGGGATGAAAATACACTCTTTCAGTCTTGAGGGATGCTGACTTTGGTATTTTTGTGGGTTGGGGATACCCTTGAGTAAGGTTATAAAGGGCGGATCACTCTTGAATAGTCCTTGATGAGAGCCGATAATAACCACAGAATCCCAGGAATCTTTGCAGTTCTTTAGATTTTTGGCTGTGGCCAGGTGGTCAAGGCCTCAACTTTACTTGGGTCGGTCTCTATTCCTCGGTGGATACTATGTCCTACATACTTTACTGATGTTTGAAAAAATTGACACTTATAATGGACAGTTTAAGGCCAAAGTCCTCCAGTCGATCCAATACCTTAAATAATCTGCTCTCATGTTCCTCCAGTGAGCTGCCAAACACAATAACATCATCTAGGTACCAGGCACTCTAGTAAGTTCATGTCCCCACTGCACGCTCCATCAATCGTTGAAAAGTGGCTGGGGCACCTGAAATCCTTTGAGGCATCCTCATGAATTCATAGAAGCCAAGCGGACAGATAAAGGCTGTCTTTTCACGGTCCTCTGGGGCCATCGGGATCTGATAGTACCCTGCGGAGATCCAGCACAGAGAACCACTTGCTCCCGCTTAGGCAGTCCAAAGCATCCTGAATGCGGGGCATTGTGTACTGATCAGGGATAGTCCGCCGGTTTAAGGTGCGATAATCCACACATCCTTACTGTTCCATTCTTTTTCCTCACTACCACAATGGGGGAAGCATAAGGCTTCTGGATTTTGTATTACACCAGCAGCTAACATTCTTGCAGATGCGTCTCACATCATCTATGTCAGCAGGTGCCAGGCGTCGACCTCTTCACGAAATGGTCTTTCGTCATGCAGCCGGATATTGTGCTCAGCTCCTTGCACGCATCCTACATCCCATTCCTTTAAAGAAAACACCTGGTCTCTCTGGGCAAGCTTCTCACTGATCTTCACTTTCCATTCAGCTGGCAGCGGGAGTCGCGAAATCAAACAAGTCAGGCGTTACTCTGTCATTCTTCCTTGAACTCTTGCTGCTGGGTAGCACTGCAGTGTCTGCACAATGCACATTAGCCAGGATGCAACCTCTGTTTACTCGAATGTCTCTTTCAGACACATTATGAACTTGGACCATTACCCTTCTGGCATAAGCATGGGCTCTAGCGGGCAAAATACTAGGCTTGACCAGCAGTCCCTCTGGCAATTTTCCATCGCCTGGTGCATCCAACATTAATATTTTATTCTTAACATCCTTTCTGATACGGACCTCTCCTGTAAGGTACACTGGGCATTTGGCGCCAGGATCAGAGACTCAGGATCCTTCTTCCATACAATTCGACCGGTTCCTCTGGTTCTGTTTTTCAGCATCTCTCTGTGCCTCATAGGCCTTCTTAATTAAAGCCGGAACTCTTAAAGCTCTACTAGTCTTTGACCCCTGTTTTCATAACACAACTGTGCCAGCCTTCCGAACATATGAGCATTTGTTCCAATCAACAAAGGACACCATCATACAGTCCAGTGGGGGGACACACTAAGGCTAGGGTCTCTACTTGTTCGGCCACTCAGCCACGGAGGTGGGGAAGACAGCAAACTGATATACCCGGAATAGGGGTAGGCCTTCTCACTTAACCCCATACATGCAGTCCTTCTAATGGTTGTAAGGGTACGTCTGACAAATGCTTCTGATACCAATCTTGGAACATAATTGTCACTTGGGAGCCACTGTCTAATATAGCTCTTGTAGACACTCCATTCACCTTTTACAGTGGTCTCCATGGAGGGACCCACTATTCTGGACCAGTCTGGAGAGGCGGTAGTGGGGGCCTGGGCAACTGACCTTGCCACAAAAGGACGTGAATTAGCATTTTTGGTGCCCTCACTGGGATCATGTCGTGCACCTCTTAACCACTGATTTCTTCTCCTAAGCTCTCCTTGTAGCCTATATGCAACTTTGTCAGTGTCTTTTGGGGACTGGCATTCCCTTTTCATGTGCCCATCTTTCCCACAATTATAGCAAAACATACTTTCTGGAGTTTGAGCTGGCCGAGGCGCCACACTGGGAGCCAGGGCGGGTATTACTAACTGGAAACCTTGGTGCCATCTCTGTCTCTGGCGTGATAAGCATTTGGAGACATCTCGTCAGTTTCTCCACTTCCATGGTCAAGGAATCGAGTTCGAGCTGTTATCAGCAGGAGATACATAGGTGGGTACCCCACCCCCATAGCAGATGCAGTCGGATATAGGTCAGGGGGCCTGTACTTGCAGGCGTGGCCTTCATAAAGGGACTGTTTTTGAATTCCGGATCTCTCTCAACAGTTCGCCCCATTGTGACATATCTTTTCCTTGTCAGAGCACTCATTGACTGCCAACCTCTGCCCCTGAACTTCACTTGATGGGTCACCCTCAGTCACTCGGGTCAGAGCCGCAGCTATTGGTGCAGGTCCCTCCCGAGGTCGCTCTTTTCAACTCCTCGAATTTCTCTCATTAACTCATCATAGGAGGGTGGGGATTCCAGTCGATCTGCCAGGTGTAACTGAAGCAACAGCAGTTCTGAGAAGGGGGCAGACTTAGGATCCTGTCCAGCCTGGTTCGGTCCAGTTCAATCGCTGGCAAACTACCTTTTCTGAGGCATTCTTGCAACAATTTTCCAGCCGAGATACATACACAGACAACAACTCCCCTTGGTACTGTTGTGCATCTCTTACTCTCCACCATAGGTCCTCATCAGAATCTGGGCTCCCATACACATTCTCCAAGGCCTCAAGATAGGCCTGTGCAGTCGCTTCAGGGTTACTGGCCTGCTTAGCACGGATGGTAGCCAGGGCAGGACCTCGAGAGTCTCACTAACCCTCTTTCGCTTTCACCTTCCGAGCATTGCCATTCTAGCACTTGGGGCAACATAGTCTATCCAGGTCTCCCAGTCATCCTCCCTTGGGGGGTGGGGAGGGTGCCAGAAGATCCTCAACCTTCGGTAAGAGTCGTGACTAATGGCAGGTGCAGAAATAGGAGTCTGCATTGGTTCAGCCACCATCAGTGGCACTGGAGCAGGAGAGGGTGTTGGGGAGGAACACCCCAGGTGGCAAGAATAGTTTCTTCAAGTCCTCCACAGTTTTCCCTCTCCAGCAAACCATTCAGCAAATTTCTCCTCAAAAGTTTCAGATAGTGGTGGGGCTGATTCCCCCTGGTCTTTACTGTCTCTTATCACTCTCCAAGCAGTGAGGGCTCCTCTGGGGTAATGGTCTGTGGCACTTTGGAGCTATCTATGGGATCCTTAAACTCTACTAGGGCCAGGAAAGTGTGGGTGAGCAGATTAGCATGCCGACCCACCACCACAGGGTTTTGTAAACCTTCCACCTTGGAAAGTACTCCCTGCACAGTGTCCGTATTGATACCCAGGGGGATGTCCAGGATAAGCATAGCATTTTGGGGGTCGATCTCCTCCCCAGTACACCACTCCACCAGCCGGTGCACAGCCACTTCTGTCAGGGTACCCATTTTTTTCTTAACAGTGGTTCGTAAATATGGCCACTAGAGGACACACAATCCCAGCGGTGAGCCTCCAAGATGTAACCCCTAGATGGCGCTATCCCAGGGGCTACTACCCCTGCCTGATTTGCCACTAACAGGTTGAGGGCCTGGATCCAATGGCGGTGCCTCCACCCAGAGGTCAGGGTTTGCAATAGTTAAACTAACTTGGTCACAGCCCTCTGGGACACTGCAACCCCTTTCTTCCCACTAGTGGCCCACACAATATATCAGAATTACCTTCACAGTATACACTTACCCCAGGTCTGGTTCCGGCACTGGGACCTCCTGTGAAATGAGATACAGTGCAACAATCACAGTACAGTACTTTAACATAGACAAATACCTCAGGCAGTATAACTTTGCTGAAACAAGCAGCTCTGATTTATTTAGGGGGATATAACAAGGACAGGGAAATCAGGTTAATTAGCTTATCATCTAATAATCTACCTATGGCTCTGTGCACAGGCCTATCCCTATCAGTTACTGTCCCTAGGTACCCAAGCCCTAGTGGCTAGTCCAAACCGTAGCAGCTGGTAGGGGCCCTTTCACACAGAGAAAAGGAGAATTAAACAGTCAGCAGTACAGTAATTCCATTTGGATTTAATGTGGCAATTCAACAGGAGCAACCCTGAATTAGTACTCACGACCTCCAAATAAGATAGGGTCCTTCAATGTCAGCAGGGCTCACTTGAGGTACAAAACCTCTTCACACATCCATATAAAAGAAAGTACTATACCAGGCAGGCTGCATCTGTATCCGATCGCAATTACTGCACCATGCCGGGAGAACACACAGCAGATTCAGTTCCTGACAGACCGAACAATTTTCAGCAATTCTTCCAGTCTTCTACAGGTGAGCCTGGTTCTACTCTTCAGAGATCCTTTGATTCTTTTCACAGGACGGATTCAGTCCTAACAAGCTGTTACACAAGCTGCAGACCGGAACTCTGGGCCTTACACGTTTTGACTAAAACTGCACATGAAAAGCACAGGGCTCCTTCCTTCTTCACTGCCAAAGCTCAACTGAACTCCAACTAGCGAAACCGGCACTTCCTTTGAGTTCCTCCCAGTTCTTGACTGGATTGGCTGTCACTCACAATAGACTGCTGCTGTTGGTCCAAAAAGGCACTGAAGTCTAAACTACATCTCCCAGAGTCACTGCCATACAATCCTCTTGTGGCTGGCTCAGATTAAGAGTCCAAGTTCTGATTCGTCCAAGGCATCATTTTAGAGCTAGCTTACCCCACACTGATTGGTCCAGTTCAGCAGTTCAAAACTAGAATGGGGAACTAGCAGACACAGTTCTGACTGCAAAAAAGCAGGTTAGACAAACTGTAATTTCATTATTACTCTAAATAATTTCTGGCAAACAGTTACATCTTTCAGATAGGTTCCTTTGCACTCCTAGTGACTGCAAAATGAAGTGAATTGGCAGCAGCTCGAGTGGTACTCAGAGAAGCACACAGTCCCCCCATACAAACTAATTATGTCTGCAAGCAGACAGCTCTTAAAGAGACAGTACCAGAGGCTCTAAAAACACTCACTGATAAATGGCTTAAATGCCAAACACCATTCAGGCTTGGAGCATTCAAGCAAGCTCCTGGAAGTCTTTTGGGAACCCCCATTTGCAGGGGGGTTACATTTATGTTTGCCACCCCGCCCCCAACCCTGGTTGTCACTGAACCATATTTCCCACTCTCACAACCCCCCTCCCCCCACCTGGAAGGCTGTATTTTATTTCCAAGTCCACTTCCCACCCTGCCTGGATAGCTCTGACTTTTGTTTTCAAACCCTCCCTCCAGCCTGAATGTCTCTGACATTCCTTTTCTTACCCCACCATTTGGATGGCTGTGACCTTTATTCTCTTGCACATCCCCACCTTGATGGCTATAACTTTTGTTTTCAAGCCCCTTGACCCTTCCCCACTGCCTGGATGGATCTGATGTTTGTTTCATCCCCCCCACCTGGATGGCTGCTTTTTATTTTGCCCTCCCCTAAAGTACTTATTTCCACAACATTTTATTGTTTATGTATTGTTCTCTTGTTCCACATTGAGTAATACATTTTGTTAATCATTACTGCCTCCTTTGTGCTCTGTATGCATTGTCTGTGTCTGAAGAGGTCTGCATTGAGATGTTCCCTGTAGTCCCTTGACATCTTGACAATCCTGGGGTCACAACTATGGAACTGCTCCTGCATCCCCATACTCACTTGCTCCACAACCACTGCAATGTTGCCATCTGGGACTGGCCGGCATATTTCATGTTTCAGTGCCATGTGGTGTAGTAAGCAACAGGCAAGGAATATGGCTAAGGTCTACTCAGGGCTGTATTGTAGGATACCACTGGAGTGGTCAAGACATCTTAACCACATCTTGAGCATGCCAAAGACATGCTTAAAGACATTGTTTGCTGTGATGTGCGATGCATTGTACCTGTCCTCTGCAACGGATGCAGATCATAGGACAGATGATAACAGCCAAGGATGCAGGTTGCAGGTTGCATCCACTGTCTTCCATATAGGAAATATTCATTGGTTAGTGACATCAGTGGCAGCTGTGTTCAGTGGTGGGCAATACACTGTACACCTCCTGGCAGCTGATGGAATGAAAGCCCGTTCTAGTCACATAGTGCTCCACCCCATTCCCTTAGGCATATGGATGGCAGCATGGGTGCAGTCAATGGCACCCAGCACAGCCATTTGGTGAGCAACCTGATAAAATTGCTGCATGGTTGCTGTTCACTCTGTTGAGGTGTTGGGGACTGCAACGAACTCCCCAGCAGGGGCCATGATGTGGCAGACTGTGTGATACCAGTGGTGTCTCCCACTGGTATCTGGAATGATCCAGTGATGAGGAAGTACAGTGCTGCTGTACTCTTCAGCTTGGTGGACACTGCATGGATGCGGTGGGTGTCTGTCTTGAGCTGCTGATGCAGCAGCTCACAGTGTTGCATGAGCATGGGCCTGTTGAGCCTCTACTGGCCCACGATTTCATCATAACAGAGGACTTTGAATGTGACTCATACATTATACTGTCTGTGTTCAGTGTAATACCTCCATGGCCTGCAATGTGACCCAGGGGCACATTCTCCTGCTCCTCATTTCCCAGGACAATCTACATGAGGTACAGCATGTGTGTCATTGTTTTTGCCCTTCTGGTTTCTGCCATTGGGTTTGCATAGGTTAAGGCCTTCTTTTTATATTCCTTATTTTATACAGTGCTATGTCACACAAAATGCCATTAGTACATTAATTAATTAATTAATACTGTGCTGTGCTGCATACTCACATCACCACCCCCTTTTTCTATGCTGAATGCATTATGGTAGCACAGTTGCATTATTGGCCTTGGTCGGTGCAGTGCTAACAACTGAATATTGCTTACCTTCGAAATTAGCTACTAGTGCTAGTGAAAACTCAGTTCAGGCAGTGTGAACCTTTTGAATGCTGAGTCCTACATGTTTAAAGTACGTAAAACATGCACTGGTACAATATCAGTTCAAATGTTAATGTTTTAATTTAATATATACTGTACCTGTATGTGTATTTTGTGTAAAACAGGATGACTTTACAGACACTGTAGAATGTATTATTCTAACAGTCTCTTCCTTTATAAAAGTAAACATTATACTGTACATAGAAACATAGAAAAATAGAATTTGGGGGTCATGTGATGGCAGCCTGAGAAGCAGCAGCAGCCCTCCGTTACTCCGTGCCTCTGCTACCCATTTCAGCTCTCCTGTATAGTCTCTCCGATTATTAGTGAGTTAAAACGGCACTATTTCAGTTGTCGATTATCTGGAACTTCAGTATATTAACTTAACCATGGAGGTCTATATGAGAAAAGCACTGCCAAGACATTCACTGCCACCCACCCCGGAGAAGGACCAGGTGCAAATCGCCCCAAGCACCAGCCCACGGGCTCCAGCAGATCCACTACCACAGCGGGCACACTTTCAGAGGAAAGGTTCCTGGAGAAATGCAACCTCTACAAGATAAAATCTCTGAAATTTCTGAGGATCTGCAGCAAATTAAATTCTCAGTTCACTCCCTAACCATCCGTGTGGGTGACTCGGAAGCCAAGCTGGTATCCTTGAGGAAAAAACAAGACAAAGGCAAGTTGACTGTGATGCTTTTTGGTCAGAGACTTAAGAAACTCTAGGAGAAAATTGAGGACTTAAAGGGGAGAAGCAGGAGAAATAATCTCCTTTTTATTGGAATACCTGAAAAGGAAGAGGGAACAACACCTATTCTTTTCCTTCAGAAGTTGTGTGAAAGAATTGCAGGACCCTCTCCGAATGGAGCCTCCTATGTTATTGAAAGGGACCATCATGCTCTCCGCCCTAATCCACCGCCTAATTCCCCACCAAGGCCTCTTATCTTTAAATTGTTAAATTTCTTGGGCAAACAACACATACTGGCAAAAGTGCACGACCTACAAGATGTCTTATGGGAAGGGTGTAGAATTAGGGTCACCCAGGATCTCCCACAGTCAGTGCGAGTGAAACAACAAGAAATGCATCCAATTGTAGTGAAGCTTATTGCCGCGGGAACTCAGTTTCAAATTAAATATCCAGCGGTGCTTGAGGTGAAATCTGGGGATTACTGCAACTCCTTTGACTTGCATGATCAGGTGAGCCAAGAGCTTAAGGACCTTTTTCCAGATCTCTTTAAGTGAAAGGACTGAGGAGAGTATGTGGAAACACTTCTGCTGTAGGTAAATGTGTCTGTTCCCTAATTTTGAAAGACTTGGCCTGACTTATAAGGAAGCGGCCAGTTCCTCAAGGTTAGATGCCTTATTTGACTGCTAGGGCTTTTTATTAGACATACCCAGAAACGTTGCCTGACACAACTGTTATGTCTTATACTGGAGCACATCCTTCAAAGAGTTCAGTTATTTTCAATATGCGCATTGCAGAAAATCGAGCAATGTTCACTGAGTGATCGAGCGAGGCTTCTTGGCAGTGGATTTAACATGTTGCTGATTAACAACAAGCATAGTGACCAAATGCTAACCATGACTTTCATGTTTGCCTCTAACTGAATCTGAATTATTGTTTATTAAAATCCTGGGGTAGGGAGTAACTGCCATAGGATCCCTTTATCCTTAATCCTTATTTGGATGGACTGCTGTTGGACATTTATAGGGACATTGACTACTGTCCATATTTGAAAACATTTATGGGACTCATTTCATTTTCTTGGTATCTGGATCTCTAGCCCCTCTAGAGATCAACTGGGATTATATGTGTGTTACTGAATTTCTGATACAGTTTATAATTTATGGTTATGCCTTGAAAGAAGAGGTTTAATATTGCAAAAAGCCTGATTGGATATCCACTATTTGCATTGTGCTCTGCAGGTGTAATGTTTTGTTTTTACACTGTTGATTACATCTAATACTATATTCACTAAATAAGTAGCAGGGGAAGGGTGGAGGTGAAGGAGGGGTGGGGGGTTTCTGGTGCAACTCATTCTGTGCGCTAAGACATCACTCACCAGGGATTATATAGTGGTGCAGTTGATTCGAACTGGGGGTTGGGAAACTGTGTGTATAACTACTAAGGTTTTGTTTTGATTAATACAAGGGTAGGGTTAAGGGATATAATGGTAAATAAGTTTTCTTTTTTTATTATTGTTATTAAGGGAATTGGGGATGACAAATCAAGTGTGTTAATTCAATCCTCTAAGGTTGACTTTTTATTAGTGCTCTGTTTGATAAACATTGGACCTTATTTTAAATTGGGTTCTGTAAGCTTACCCATTGTTTTTTCCATAAAGCAGCTTAATGAGTGGCCCCTATAAGGTAGTAAGTTAGAATGTTAAAGGCACACAGGACAGATGTAAGAGACAGGTTATTCTTCAACACCTTCATCAACTACAAACTGGGATTGCTTGCCTCCAAGAGACACATCTTCAACGAGAAGATGTCAGCTTACTCGCTAAAACTTGGGTGGGACAAGCATATGGAGAAGGGAAGTCTATATCTAGTGGGGGAGTTGCAATATTAATACATAAAAAAATCCCCTTTAAGAAGAAGAATCAGCATTTATATAGTGCTTTTCATACACAGTATCCCAAAGTACTTTACAAGCAATGCTAGACTGGCAGTGAAGCTAGACTGGTAGTGAAGTGACTGAATGTGTGGTGGCGGCCATATCACACATTATCACCCACACACAGCCTGAATAATTGCATGAACCAGTTTATGGGAAGGGGAATATTGGCCAGGACACGGGGAATGCTCCCTGCTCTTTGCGAAGAGTGCCCTGGGTTCTTTTATTTCCACCTGGACACCCACCAGGACAACACCAGGATGGGTAGAAGGGACCTTGGTTTAACGTCTCATCCGAAGGATGCCACACCTCAGCAGTACAGCACCCCCCAATACTGCACTCAGATGCCTGCGTCCCACAAGTTGTGGTTTGGATCCCGGTCTGACTCCCCTCATTTTAGGTTGTTTTGATATCATCGGTCCGGTCCTGGCGCAAATAGTCTGGTGCTCCTTGGAGTTAGGCGAGTTTCCCTGCTCCTTGAAAGAGGCAGTGGTGACTCCTCTTTTAAAGAAAGCTTCCTTGGACCCAGACTGTTTTTCTAACTACCGGCCTATCTATAACCTCCCCTTTATTGGGAAGGTTATTGAGAAGGTCGTAGCGGTTCAACTGGATGACCATTTAACCATCCATAATGTCTACAAATCCTTCCAGTCGGGCTTCCGCTAAAGACACAGCACCGAGACTGCACTGGTTCGGGTGTTAAATGATCTTCTGATGGCGAGGGATCAGAAGATACGTTCCATTCTCGTTCTTCTTGATCTCTCTGCAGCCTTTGACACTGCCTGGGGCAAATCTGTGGAATGTCTGGAACCGTTTTGCAATGGTTCACGTCATTCCTCACTGGGAGATTGCAGAGTTGTGTCGGGGAATTTTTCCTCTGACCCAATTTCTTTGTTGTGTGGAGTGCCCCAGGGATCCGTGCTGTCACTCATGTTGTTTGCAGTGTATATGCTGCCCCTCGGAGGTATCATTAGATGATATGGGCTGAGGTTTCACTGCTATGCTGATAATACCCAGCTCTATCTGTCTTTTGCACCCGACCAGGATGGAGCCCTCTCGGTGTTTAACAACTGTCTGGGGGAGATCCAAGACTGGATAGATTCTAGTTGGCTAAAGTTGAACTCGGAGAAAACAGAGGTGCTGGTAGTGGACCCAGGAGGTCGGATGGTGAGACCGGGTATTGGTGCACCATCTGGAATTTTCCTTGGTGGAGTATCTCTCCCATCCTCAGAACGGGTGCGTAGCCTTGGGTTTATTCTTGATGACAGGCTGACTCTTAAAGCTCAGGTGTCAGCCGTTGTCAAGACTTCTTTTTTATCATCTTAGGAACATTGCCAGGGTTAGGCACCTTATTCCATCCGACTCCCTGTCTACTCTGGTTCACGCTTTTGTATCCTCACGCTTGGACTATTGCAATGCCCTGTACTTTGGGTTTTCTGGGGTTGAAATCCTGTTGCCTACAGCTGGTGCAGAATGCTGTAGCCCGGGTATTGACTGGGACAAGTAGGTCCTGTCATATCACTCCCCGTGCTGCGCGAACTGCACTGGCTTCCTATGCGGTGGCGGATCACCTTTAAAGTCATTTTATTGACTTTCAAAGCCCTTCACGACCAGGGTCCAGCCTATCTGAAAGACCTCCTGGTTCCTTACTGCCCTGACCGATTACTCCGCTTGGCCGACATGGGGTTGTTAGAGATCCCAAGAGTGAGTTTAAAATCCTCTGGCAGCAGAGCGTTTTCGCATGCTGCACCCACTCTTTGGAACTCTCTACCATGTCGGTTACGGCAGGTAATTGGGAGCTTTTGAGAGACCTGAAAACTTATTTGTGGAATATGGCTTTCTTAGATAATCAAGTTATTTATTAATGTTTGGATTTTATTATAAATATCCTATTTTGTTGATATGTTGATTTTTATGGACATGTTCTGTTTTTATTTAGTGTTTTGAATTGTTTTTAAAATTGTTCAGCACCTTGATATATTGAAAGGTGCTATACAAATAAAATTATTATTATTATAAGTCCAATCCCGGTGTGGGATGAAAACCCATGACCTTCTGGTCTAGAGACGGATGTGCTACCAACTGAGCCACGCTGACACCTAAACTTGATAAAGAAATCTGGGATGGTAGGTACATTATCCTACATGGACTTTTGGAAATGCAACAAATCACCTTAGGTGCTGTATATGGGCCACATTGTGAACCCCCTCACTTTTTTACTCACCTACTGAGCCTAGTGGCTGCTAACCCACCTGTTTTAACCATATTGTGAGGTGATTGAAACGTTGTGCCTTACTCACATATAGATAGATCTGATTCCCAAAAACAGGGTCTATCTCTCTCACAAAGGGCATTACATGACCTTCTGACAGGCGCTGATCTCCAGGCTGTATGGTGAGTTCTTAATCATGGAGAATGCCAGTATATCTATTTCTGCTCCCCACATAAATCCTTTTCACATATTGATTTTTTCCTTTTGAGCTCTTTTTCATTGCCTGGTGTAATAAATGCAGATATACATATGAGAGTTATATCAGACCACTCACCAATTTCCCTTACATATCTCCTTGGGCCAGGCATCCGAAGGGGTGCTCCCTGGAGGTTGAACAACCAGTTGCTCCAAAAACCTGATTCTCTCCAGCATATTAAAAATGTTCTCTCTAATTTTTGACTCCATAACAGGATTTTGGTTACTAGAATAGACATGATCTGGGCAGCTCTAAAATGCTCCCTTTGGGGGGAGTGCCTCAGATTATCAGCCACAAAATTCTGCAAGTTCCACGCTCAGCAAGAAACTTTGCTCCAAGCTATACATCAGTTGGAGCATACCCTTAATTGGGAATCCCAGATGCTGATTGGACAGACTTGCACAATTTGCAAGCCCAATATTCGGCCCTCATGTACCAAAAGGCAGAGCTCTCATTGAAGTGTACTTAAATGAAATACCTTGATACAGAGGAGAAGGCAGGCAAGCTGTTAGAAATTTGACTCAGGCAAAATATGGCTTCTCGAGTCATCCTATGTATTAAATCGGGTACAGATGACCACCTTGTTACATTGCCTAGAGATGTGCCTGAGATTTTAAGATCCTACTATCAACAGCTCTATTCAGAAGCCCAGGAGGATAGACCTGCAGCCACAGATATTGCTACTTATCTAATTCTATTGATCTTCCTAAATTAAAGACTTCTCAATTTGCTTCACTTGAAAACTTGATCAACATACAGGAAGTCATAACAGCAATTGCACAGCTTTCACTTGATAAATCCCCTGGACCAGATGGCCTTTCTAATAACTTGTATAAGAGCTGTCTGCAAGAGCTTGCTCCTTTTCCAACCAAGGTATATAATTATTGATCTACTGAGGGCATGTAGGAGCCACATTTTCTTAATGCATTAATTACTCTTATGCCCAAACCTGGAAAAGATCCCACATGTCTGGAAAGTTACAGACCTATTTCATTAATTAATACTGATGTTAAAATCTTAGCTAAGATCCTTGTCATAAGACTTGGTCCCCTGCTTCTCACTCTCATAAGTAAAGAGCAAATTGGTTTCATGAAAGGTAGATCATTAGAGGATCATATGTGTAAATTACTGTACATCCTCTCAACATCCAGGGACTCAGATCTTCCTGCTGAGTTGATATCCCTGGATGCCGCGAAGGCTTTTGATTGGGTTTCTTGGGATTTTCTTTTTGCAACAGTAGCCTCTTCTAGGCCTCCCTTCGAGTTTTCTTCGATGGGTTAGACTGCTATATACCTCCCCATCGGCCTGGATTTGGTGCAACGGGACATTGTCTGATCCCCTTCTACTCCAGAGAGAAACCAGACAGGGTTGCCCCCTCTCCCCACTATTGTTTAATCTTTATTTAGAACCCTTGATCAGGAGACTGATAACCTCCCCAAAACTCCAGGGAATTAAACTAGGGGATCAATATTATTCCCTCTCTGCATATGCAGATGATCTTCTTTTATATCTCCAACACCCCCTTAACAGGCATCCCAGATCTTACTGCTGAGATTGACCATTTTTCTGCAATTTCCTACTATAAGCTTAATGAGTCTAAGACAAAAGTTTTTCCCCTGAGTAACAAAACCTCCTGGTCAGTGCTTAATAACACTAACTTGGTATGGGAGTCTAAATCCCTTACCTATCTTGGAATTCAAGTTGCCAGAGAGATTCCTACCATGCTTAAATTAAATCTTACAGACTTACTGAGTACAATTAAAGCTGATTTAGACAGATGGGGAGGCCTTCCTCTCTCATTATGGGGAAGAATAAATACTGTCAAAATGAATGTCTTGCCCCGTGTATTGTACCCCCTTGGGATGCTAGGTTTGTTTCTCCCAAAAAAATGATTTTCTAAATTCCAACAAATGCTAACTGCTTTCCTTTTGAAGAGTAACAGTGTTAGATGCTCTTACTTGAAACTATCTGCACCTAAAAAGCAGGGTGGACTATCAGCCCCTTCCTTCTTCTCCTACTACTTTGCTTACCACCTTAGTAGGCTGTCGTATTGGTCAAGGGAGGCATCAAGTAATGGACTGCAGGCATATTCACCCCTGAGGTTAGATACTGAGCAATTTTTAGCAGCTCAATATCACTGTACCCTACTTACCCTATTATACACCATTCCTAAAGCAATTCCAAAACCTCTTTGGAATACTCCATTAGGTTGGTCTATTAGGGCCTTACACCAACTGCAAGGACATCTATCACATAACTGGCATTTTCTGATGGAACAACCTGTTATGGGAAATCCCACTTTAAAATTGGACATAAACCCATCTCTCTACCTTCTGGCTTCCTCTGAGCAACATGAAAGGTTCTGACGTATATGCTGATGACAAAATAATTCCCTTTGCCCTTTTTAGACATCGATTTAAAGTGCCTGTAACAGGCTTCTTTAAGTATACACAGCTTAAGGATACTATTGTTGCCCACTTAGGTTGAAGAGGGATGAATTTGGAGTCCGCTGATGTTTTTAACAGACTCCTGCAGGCAGCTAGAGAACCCCATGCAGTGTCTGCAATTTATAAAGTAATCCAATCTGTTGACCCTGGCCTGCCCCAAGGGGTTTGTTAATACTGGCCGCAAGTGCTTTCTCTTAGTACTGAACCTGACCTCTGGAGTAACTTATGGCTATCTCTATACAAATTTGTTAAACAAGATAGACTGTGTTTGATACAATTCAATATCATGCACAACTTATATTTTACACCACTTAAACTTTGCAAATTGGGGAATTGGTCTTCCCCCTGATTGCTCTCAATGTGCAAACTCCACTGGAACATTATATCATATGTTATGGGCCTGCTCGGTGGTCCAGACCTTTTGGCAATCCATTAAACGGATGCTTGATCCTTTTTTGGGTCTTGACTCTTATTTTACTCCAGAGACGTGTTTATCATACCTCTTCCCAGAGGGTACTCCCAACCTTAGAAAGGCACACCTGGCTTTGATTTCAGCAATAGCCAAGTTAATTATCATGAGGCACTGGACGGATAATGTAGTCATGTCAATTTTGGAATGGCATAAAGAATTGTTATTTGCCCTCCAGTTAGAGAAGCACATTCTAACTATGAATAATCGTCTGCATGTCTATCAGTTCAGATGAGGTTCTCTAAATGTTTTACTTATTGTATAGAAGCCATGATAATTCATTTTGTAGCAAATTTTACATAAATATGCTTTGATGACTGAGTATAAACACGCTTGATGGGGGGTGGGTTAGGGAGGTTTTTTAGAGGGTTAAAGAGGGAGTATGGGAGGGAGGGGGATTTATTTTTGAATTGTATTCTATTTTGTTATTATAATTTAGGACTGATATGTACACTGTACAGGGGTAACTCTCCTGTTTGCCCAACTGCTATCCATGTCTGTATCAATGGTCTTCTTATATTAATAATAAGGAAAAATAAATAAAGCATATTGAATTATAAAAAAAAAAAGGAAAATATAATTTGACATCAGATAAGGACTACTTGGTCCACTTAGTCTGCCCATTTTCGCTACCTGTTTCATATACCACAGATCCTAAATGATCTCCGGCTTACCCTCTCTTTCCTATCGCTAGAGATCCTTAATGACTGCCCCATGTGTTTTTGAATTCCCTTACTGTTTTTGCCCCTACAACCTCTGCTGAGAGGATGTTTCATGGATCCACCACCCTTTCCATGAAAAAATACTTTCTCATGTTTCTTCTAAGTCTACCCCACTCTAGTTTCAAATCATGGCCACTTGTTCTTGAACAGCACTTTTTTTTTAAAGATGCTACCCTCTTGTACCTTATTTACACCTTTGAGATATTTGAAAGTCTCTATCATAACCCCCCCCTTCAGGGAATACATATAGAGATCCTTCAGTCTCCCTTAATATGACTCTTGGTGCTGTTCCTGCACCATTTTTGTCATCCTCCTCTGAACCGCTTCTACTCTATGTCCTTCTGGAGATGTGGCCTCCAGAACTGGACACAGTACTCTAGATGAGATCTCACCAATGTTCCATACCATGGCATCACCATCTCCTTCCTTCTGTGGGATATGCCTCTCCCTATGCACCCCAGCATTTCACTGGCTCTCACAACAGCCTTCTCACATTGTTTGGTAACCTTTAGATCATCAGGTATGAATACTCCCAGTTCCCTTTCCTTTTTGGTGGCCATCAGTACCCCCCCATCATGTACTCCTCCCCTGCATTTCTGTACCCCAAGTGCATGATATTGCACTTCTTTACATTGAATCTTAGCTGCCACACCCTTGACCACTCCTCAAGCTTGCTTAGGTCCCTTCTTATTTTCTCTACCCCTCTTGGAGTGTCAACCGTGTTGCAGATCTTTGTGTCCCTTCTTATTTTCTCTACCCCTCTCGGAGTGTCAACCCTGTTGCAGATCTTTGTGTCATCTGCAAAGAGACACACCTTCTGTTCCAGTCCCTCTGCAATGTCACTTATGAAGACATTAAAGAGGACTGTTCCAAGCACTGATCCCTGCAGGACCATGCTGAGCATCCTCCTCTCTTTGGATTGAATTTCATTCACCATCACCCTCTGTGTCCTATTGCTCAGCCAATTTGGGCCCCACTACCAGGCTGCCCAGCTTCTTAACTAGCCTCCTTCATGGAATGGTGCCGAAGGCCTTGCTGAAATCCTGGTAGGCCACATCCACCACCCCTCCCTGATCCACCTCCCTTGTTACCCAATCAAAAAAAAAAGATATCAGATTTGTTTGAAAAGATCTTCACACTATGAATCCATACTGCCTCAGATCATGTGCTCTGCTGGATTTGAGATACAACACAAAACTTTCTTTTAGTACTGATTTCATTAGTTTCCCATCACTGAGGTCAGGCTGACTGGCCTGTTATTGCCAGCCTCCTCCCTGCTCCCAATTTTGTGGGGAGGGACTACATTCATCCTCCTCCAGTCCTTTAGTACCACACCTGTTTCCAGTGAACTGTTGAACAGGGATGTCAGTGGTGCTGCCAGAACCCCTCTGAGTTTTCTTAATACTCTGGGATGTATCCCATCCAGCCCCATTGCCTTGTCCATTTTCAGATTAGTGAGTTCCTTTAAGACTCTTTGCTCCTTAAATAGACTGGTGTCCACCTCCCTCCCAGTGGTGCTTCCGTCGTCTAACTTTGGTCCCTCCCCTTCCCCTTCTTCTGTGAAAACTGAACAAAAATACTTGTTCAGGATATCTGCTTTTTCTTAGTCCCCCTCTGCACACTTCCCTCCTTCCCTTTCTAGTCTCACAATCCCACTCTTAGTCTTTGTTCTTTCACTAACGTACCTGAAAAAGTTTGTGTCCCCTTTTGTTATTGCCTGGACAATTTTTTCTCCTGTTTGTGCCTTTGCGCTCCTGACTACTTTCCCTATCTACCCTGCTTTTCCAGATACAATTCCCTGTCTTCTACCTTCTGTGTTTCTTTGTACCTCCTGAATGTCACCCTTTTTGCCTTTGCCTTCTCAGCCACTTCCTTTGAGAACCATAGTGTTTTTTTCCTTCTCTTTGATTTGCTTACTTCCCTAGTACAATGGCTTGTTGCCTCCACTATGGCTTTCTTAAGATTCTTCTAATAGAGTGCATTTTTTGGATTTGGACATCCATAAAAATCTGAATGGCACAATTTCCATGGACCTCTATCAGAAACCCACCGATAGGAACAGTCTGTTAACGTCTAACAGCTGTCATTCCTGCCACACCATCACCAACATCCCAAAATGTCAGTTTATTCATGTTAAGAGAAACTTTTCAGATCCGAATACTGCCAATATCAGGAGTGCAGAACTCCAAGATAGGTTTGTTGAGAGAGGGTATTGTTCTAGACATCTGGAGATAGTGCAGGCCCAGGTAAATCAGGTGCCCAGACATGACCTTTTGGAATACAGGACCTGGGAGAAATCACCCCCTGGTGAGGTGCTGTTTATTACCAAGTATGGATTGGACAATGGTGCCATAAGGGATACCACATCCAAGTTCTGGCACATTTTGACCACTGATCCAGCCCTATCAGATGTGACAAGCACTCAACCCATGGTTGTATTTAGGTGGGGTAGAAATCTAAGGGATTATTTAGTGCATAGCTACTTACCTGTACCCAAGTCTAATGTGGGGTGGTTCTCTGAACCCCCAAAAGGCTGTTTTCCATGTGGGAGGTGTGCCAATGTACTGTAAGGTGCTGGCAAAAACAAAATCTTTTTCTACAATGAATAATAGGGGTCCTTTTCAAATAAGACACTTTATGAATTGCAACATGACTAATGTGATTTATTTAGTGACTTGTTGCAGCTCCTTTTATGTAGGAAAAACTAGCTGTCCATTTAAAACAAGGGTTTGCGAACACCTCAGTTCAATTAGATTGGAGGATAGGAAGAGTGCTCTGAGTTTACATTCTCTACAGCAAAGGGATGGACAGGTCCACAATATTACTTTTTGTGGTGTGGATCATGCCTTCATTGGACCTAAAGGTGGCAATGTTGGTGCCATATTGGCAGAAAAGGAATCATTTCCTATTTATGTGCTAGGCGCCTTAAAAAACCCTGGTTTAAACTATGGCATAGACCTTGCTGTTTAGTAATAGTAAAGTAAGTAGTAAAATTTTTTTTTTAAGCGCTTTTCAAAAACCAAAGCGCTGTACAGATGAACAGACACCCAACCACAGAATATAATAACAATAATAATAACAATAAAATCACAATAAAATCACAGTAGGAATCACAGTAGAAATCACAGTAGGAATCACTCTCCATACGCCTTCAAAAATAAATATGTTTTTAACTCAGACTTAAAACTCTCAACGGTCAGGCAGCTTCGTATCCGACGAGGTAGAGAATTCCACAGGGTGGGGGCCGCGTAAGAAAATGCACGTGCCCCAGATGTTTTTAAGCCGAACCTGGGAATCTCTAGCAATCCCTCGTCGGCGGATCGGAGTGAGCGAGAGGGACAGTAGGAGTAAGGAGATCTTGTAGATACTATGGTCCCTGGTTCATGCGGTAGGCTTTATAGGCCAGTAACCCGACCTTGAAGGTGATCCGCTATTGAATTACAGCCAGTGCAGTCTGCACAGCACAGGCATAATGTGACTGTTTCTGGATGTCCCAGTCAAAAACCTGGCTGCTGCATTCTGCACCAGCTGCAAGCGGCGGATATCAACCCCTGGTAGCCCTAGGTACAGGGCATTGCAGTAATCAAGGTGAGAGGTCACAAAGGCATGGACCAATGTAGGAAGGTCGTCCGGAGGAACTAGGTGTTTCACCCGGGCGATATTCCTAAGATGGTAAAAAGAGGATTTGACAACGGATGACACCTGCAATTTTAGGGTCAAACCATTGTCAATAATAACGCCCAGGTTACGAGACTCAATCTGAGGTTGAGAGCTGGGCACCATCGAGCCATATGCCCGAAGCGAAGCCCAGCCCTACAACCCGCCTCAAGGCGACCTGGGTCCACCGCCAACACCTCAGTCTTATCCAGGTTTAACCTCAGCCAGCTGGCACTCATCCAATCCTTAATCTTGGACAGACAGCTGTTAAGCATAGAGACTGCATCTTCCTGTCCGGTAATAAAGGACAAATACAGCTGGGGTGTAGCTTCAGAAGAAAGGAAATCTGCCTACATATTTTACCGGTGTGTTTTGTAGTCTGGATGTTTATATTATCTTCTCTGTATGAGTGTTTTTCTGGTAGTACAACTGAATTTGCTTAACAATATCTTATGTCTGACTAAATACTGAGGGGGCCTGCACTTGTATGTTAACATTGAGTTACTATAGTAGTTACTAGATTTTGATAACTATTTTTCCACGGTTACTGGCAACATGCAGTCATCATGAATGATCAATCCTTGCTGGGTCTCTAATATATAGTGATCCACATGATTCTGATTATTTTATTTATTTTTAATTTTATTCTTCAGAATCAATTTGAAATATCTGGATTGTCAGTGATATGTAAATAGGAACTATCAAGCAAATAGGTTTAGATGTTATTTTGTCAGTTTGACTAGTTAAAATACCTCACAGTGGCCTTATGAGGGAGAGAGAGAGAGAGAGAGAGAGATACATATTTTCCCTTAAGATTGGTTAGAATGTATAAATCAAATCTACTGTTGGTAGGGATAGTGTTTTTTTTTCTGTATGTGATCTTTCCTAATGACTTATCAGTATAAATAATAAATTATATATTATACTATCCCCAGTGTGGCTATAAGAGGCCATCTTGTCCTTCCTATTTTAGGTCATTTTGTCAGTTTTATTCACTGTTGATGTTACACATTTTCCACATTAGTCTAGGTTTATTTATTTACATATTATTAGTTTTTTATTTATTTTTATTTGTATTAATTTTTTCAAGTATGTTTATACATCTTATATCAGATGTTAAGTACTTCTTTGATATTTGTGTGCTTTACTATTGCATTCATTCGTCATTTCAAATGTAGGGTTTAAACAATCAAATTAGGGTACTGTATCTTTAAATTTTGGGTTTAAATTGACTGTGTGTACACCTGTGGGACACTTCCTGATGAAGATTTGGCGAAACAGGTAGAAATCGTGTAGGGTCCTACCTGTTGTCTCCCGGTCTGTGCATATGCATTGGTGAGGTTTTGCACTTTAGCACTTTTTTGCCTGATTAAACTGCTTTTTTTTATATTTATTTAAGGATTCAGAGAAGATCTTTGAGGACAGGCTCTTTTGCAAAGGTTCCACTTCAGATTGACTAACAAGTAGGCAAGCATACATAATACATCAGCTAGTAAAGAACATACAATAGATTATAATAATACAACGTTATTCCCAGCACCATGAAAATAGCACAGCATCAGCAAGGATTAGGAGCAGTGGAGAGATATGTGGAGAGAGCAGAGGGGAGTCAAGGGAATGGAAAGCAGCACTGAGTTGGGGCTTTGTTAAGGGAAGAGGGCGGATAATGGTGGCAGGTGGGTGCCAAGGTGAAGGGGGTGGGGGCCGGGGGGGAGAAGGCATCATAGGGGACAGTGCATGACTGAGAGATCAGACAGGGGAGATGGGGGTGAGAGGTGTGGGGATGGTGTAATGATGAAGGGAGGTACTCAAGAAGAACTGCAGGGTTGGCTTGCTGGGAGCCACAAGGGGCAGCAGGGTGGGTCCTAGGCAAGATCAAGTGTGTAAGATGGGGCAGATGGGTCCAAGAAGGGGGTAGTTGGGGGGAGACAGAGGTGGGTGCCAAATGTCAGTTAAGGGGCATGGCGTAGGTTAATGGAGGGGGAGAGCACCAAGGGGGAGAAGCTTCTATGGGGAGCAGTCGCTAGCTGGAGGAGCAAGGTGCAGCAGACTGCCATAAGAGCATCTGGGGGAGCATGGAATGGGAGGGAAGAGCCTTCAGTAGCAGTCATACTCTGTGCCAGATAAAAGATATTGCCTTAGGCAAGTTTTGAAGTGAGATAGACATACGGAGGTTCGAATTACAGCATTGTCTGTTGTAGTCCTTTATGTGGTGGGTAGTGCTGGATTCTTTGTGCTGTCTCTTAAGATTCTCCCATTGTTCGTCCATCCCCATTCTCCTTCTCTGCCAGTGATTTCCTAAGACATTGCCCCATCTTTTCAAAGTCGGCCCACCTGAAATCAAGGACCCTTGCTTTCAGTGGTTTGACTCTTCTGCTGTTCTCACATTGAACCACACTGTACTTCAATCGCTTGATCCCAGATGGCTCCCCAATTTTATGTCTGAAATTCTGTCCCTGTTGGTGAGTAAAAGGTCCAAAGTCTCTTCCTCTCAGATGGGTTCTGTCTCTACAGTAGCTGTCTTAGGCACACCCCCTGCAGGACTTCCAGAATGTCTCTGTTTCTGGCTGATGCTGCAGCCTGGTTGCTCCAATCCACATCAGACAGACTGAGGTCTCCCACTAGCAGCACCTCCCCTTTAGGTGTTGTTCTGTGGATGTCTTCTACAAGTACCCTGTCCAGCTCTTCCCCTTGTGTGGGAGGTCTGTAGATCACACCGGTGCAAATGGCAGTGCCATTTCCCATCTCCAGGGTGATCCACAGTGCCTCTGCCTCTCCCTGCATTCCTTGTATCTCAGTTGCCTTAATTCCTTCCCTGACATAGATAACCATTTCTCCTTCCTTTTTACCCACCCTGTCCTTCCAGAATAGAGTGCAACCTGGTATTGTCATATCCCAGTCATGGTTTCCTGTGAGCCATGTCTCAATAACAGTGACATTGTCCAAGTCCACCTCAGCCATCATGGCCACTAGGTCCAGGATTTTGTTTTCCAGACTGCAGGTATTTGTGCAGATGGCCTTCCAATAGTTACTGTCTCCTCTCCTGATAAGTCCCCATCCTATCTTCATGTCTTTCCTCCATACCCCTCTTGTCCTTCTCCCATTCTGCATTTTTACCTATTTTGGTTTTAGTTATCTTTGAGGATTTCTCAATTGTAGGGTCCTCTCTACTGTCTATATCATTTTGTGTTGGGGGTGCTGTTTGCTTCACCAAGCTTATTTCTGCCACCCCCCTTGTCTAGTTTTTAACTGCTTGCTGCTGAAACATTTAAACCCCTCACTGAGGATCCTGCCCCCCCAGGTAGATGCAGGCCATCACCCCTGTACATGCCTGCATCCCTCCAGGTGGAACCCCAGTCCTCAATGAAGCCAAAGTCTTTTGCTCCACACCAGTTCTACAGCCATGCATTGAATCTCTTGCTGCTGAGTACCCTGTTATCCCCCTTACCCTCAATGGGTAACAACTCTAAAAAGGTTACAGAGCGTGCCACCTGTCTAAGACCCCTTCCCAACACAATGAACTGCTCCTGCACCATCCTAGCCTCAGCACTTGCCAGGTCATTTGTTCCCAGGTGAACAATGATGTCTAGCTCACCCTCCTGTCCTGCTGCCCCAGCGATCCTTAGGATGCGCTGTCCATCCCTCCAAGCTGTTGCATCAGGCAGGCACTTGATCATCCTCACTCCCTCCTCTCCTGGCCCCAAGTTTACCCCCCTAATGATAGAGTCCCCCACCAGGAGTTGCTTCCCTCTGGGGTCCTCTGCCACTCTACCTAGTGTCTCCACCATGAAGGACCTCCACATCCTCCTTGGTTACCACTGCAGGTGTCTATCTGGGACAGTCCTGCCCTGCCAGAGAAGCATAGGGGTTATGGAGTGGAACTGTAGGAAGAATGTGTCTCTTCCCCACTGCCCTTTATTTTCCCAAGCCCACCATTGTCAAGCCACTCTTCTTGCTTGGCAACCATTGAGGCAGCCGGGGTGGACTTGGTGGTCCCTGGGTGGGGGAGGAGGTTCTCCCAAACTCCGGCCAATGTGGCCAGAAGATGAGCAACCTCCACCCTCGGCCCAGAGAGGTACCTGCAGATGGGAAAGCACTGCAGCCTCCAGAAAGTCTCTCTGAAGACTGCCACCCCAAAGCCGCTGCACTGCACCACTCCCATCATGTCTATAAGTGTCCTTCCTGCTTTAGTGGATTTCTCTCTCTCTCTCTCTCTCTCTCTCTCTCACACTTCCTCCTTCTTTTCTCCCTTCCCTACTTTCCTTCAGTAGATAAAAACCCTTGCTTTGTTGCCTTTGTGTCCTATATCTGTTTCTATGTGTTCTGGTGAACCCTCCCTTCCTGCCTCCACAGGACGTATCTATCTTCTGTCATTTACCCCTAGAACCTATAAAAGTTGAGCTAGCCCTGGGTGGAGGAGGGAAATAGAGAGTGTGAGTATGTGTGTATATGTGTGTGAGTGTGTGTGTGTGTGTGTGTGTGCGTGTGTGTGTGTGTGTGTGTGTGTTTGTTACATCCCTTTGCTGCTGCTAACAAAACACCCTGTAGTAATTAATTTATAGAAGGCACTAAGCTTCTCTCAGCTCCACCCTCCGATTAAACACCTGATTCACAGGGCTTCCTGAATCCACTCACCGCAAGATTAAGTTCCTGATCCAATTTCCCCCACACCACCTGTTATAATTTAAAAGTCAAGTTTCGAGGTAATCCAGTAACTGCCTACCAATTTTCAAAGTGCCTCAGCCACTGCTTACAGATCTTTTTTCCCCACTTACTCTGCTTACCTACCAAGGGGGCATACCCTATACCACGGGAGGGTTAGCATTTGCAGTAATCTGAAGAACACATTTTCACCCAGAGAGTGGTAAATACATGGAACAAGTTCTGAAAAGAAACACCGCCAGTAGTAAACACTGAATCTTTTAAACTCAGATTGGATCAGTTCCTCATAAAGAAAAACATTAGTGGGCACAGTTTTTAATTCATTAAGGATCCCTGAAGGTTTCCCTTTTTTAAAATTTTTTTTCTTTTTTATTAATAGGAGACAATGATACAAACAAATGAAAAGCCAGTTTGTCCATGCATTACAAACCAAGTGGACATAAAATACAACAAAGTAAAAATGGTAGCATGGAAAGTAAAGACAACGACAAAAAAATCAATGGATGATACTGCAACAGTCAGGTGTCCAGTACAACCTCATAGATTGGATAATTCAGCTCAAACAGGGCTGCCTATGGGATCAGGAGTGTAAAACCTTAATTTTTATCATGTTTCTGAAGGGTTCCCAGATTTGATCAGAATCATCCCTTTTGTCCAAAAAATAGTAATGTATTCTCTCAGTCTTGTACAGATTGACAATTAAATTAAACCAGAACGAAGGGCCTGGGAGTTTATGGTCTTTCCAATTCATTACAATACTTTTCTGCATTAATTATGTTCTAGAAAACTTTCTTTGCTTTTCAGAGTATTTATCTTCAAATAGAACCCCTTTCCCAGAATTATAGCCTCAGTGTTTCTACTTAGAAACATAGAAACATAGACTTTGATGGCAGATAAGGACCGCTTGGCCCACCTAGTCTGCCCATTTCCCTACTTATTGGATAAGCTGCAGATCCTAGTTAACCAACAGCCTACTTCTTCCTACCCCCCACAAGAATTGCCTTATGTCTGTGCCATACATTCTTGAAATCCCCCACTGTTTTTGACCCCACGGCCTCCTCAGGAAGGCCGTCCCATGTGTCCACCACCGTCTCTGTGAAAAATACTTCCCACATTGTCCCTGAGCCATTCCTCCCTCTGTCTTCAAATTGCGTCCCCTTGTTCTTGCACATCTCTTTTTCTAAAAGATGCTACTCTCGTGGACTTTGTTGTTTCCCTTGAGGTACTTAAAAGTTTCTATCATGTCCCCCTCTCCCTCCTTTCCTCAAGAGTATACATATTAAGCTCCTTTAGTCTCTCTTTATATGGCTTCTTTTGCAGAGCCTGCACCATTTTAGTTGCCCTCTTCTGGATTGCCTCCATCCTGTCTATGTCCTTGCATAGATGGTGTCTCTAGAAATGCACACAGTACTCCAGATGGGGTCTCACCAACTGTCTGCACAGAGGGATAACAACTTCCTGTAATGCCCCAAAGTTGGGGCATCCCAGAAAGTCTAAAATAAATAAATAAATTAGGGGTTCACAGGTGCTCAGGGTACCTGCTGTAGGTGTAGGCAGCAGGGTACTATGTTAAGGGGGCCCCTGAAAATAAAGATTCACCTCCTTGTAATGGGAAACTGTGAAATAATAGTAGAAAAGTGCCCTGTGCACTTACAGCACGGTCAAAAAGCAGATTTAAAAGCAAAATGTGTCACAATGGCCTGAATGGAATGCTGAGCTGAGTGGCTCATGCACAGCATTTCACTCCAGCCAATCTAGAACCCAGAGAGGTTCAAGTTTGAAAAATATTTGTTCTGTTAGTCAGCTGATCCTGGGCAGTGGTAGAGGAGACAGGACACAGAAGTCAAGGGACAGTTTAGGATTTACCTTGTTGAAGCCGTCCCTCTAGGCTTGCTGTGGTCCTGTGCTGCCTCCCCTGCCTGAAGACTCCTGGTTCTGCAGTCCGCGGTGCCATCGGGGCACCAGAAGATTGTGACTGGCCGTTCACTGCAGTTTGGGCTTGTTAGCCCCGCCGTTTTCTTATTTTAGCCACCCCAGTGTTTAAAGTTTAACTCGGTCCCACGCCGGCGGCAGAGAAGTGCCGCATTGCCGAGTTACTGTTGGCCGTCTGCGGCCCCCTTGCTGTCCTCGCAGCCACCTGTACACTTCCTCCCACTTCCAGATCACCTCCTGTCTCCCGGTCGCCTCCTGATCCTCCAACAGATGTCGGAGCAGTGAGTTGGCGGCAGCACTAGAAGCGTGTTGACCGCCTGTTCAAAAGAGGCTGTGTCCTTGTTGTTAAAGCACGCAGAAGGCACGAAGAAAGGCGGCTGAGCGCTGCAGCGGAATCGGGTCATTAGGACCCCAAATTAATATTCAGGAGGGAGGTGGGACTTAGCGACGCCCACAGGGAGGGGCCAGAAATGCAAGACCAGTTCAAGGCCTTATAAATATTCATGTGGAGGCGGGATTTGGGGTAGCGATTGGCTACTGAGTAACAGCAGGCTCTGGGAGCCTGCAGATTTAAAGGGGCCCTGACACTTTTGACCATAGAGAGAGAGAGAGATTTAAAGGGGCAATCCAGGCCCATTTAAGGTAGGGCACCAGGCCCAGTACTAAGAGGGGCACCAGGCCCAATTGGAGGTGGGCCACCAGGCCCATTATAAAGAGGGACACCAGGCCCACAGTACAAGGAGGGTTACCAGGCCCAAAATAAAGCAGGGCTACCAGGCCCATTATAAAGTAGGGCACCAGGCCCGCTGAAATAAGGGCTACCAGGCCCAATGTAACAGAGGGCACCAGGCCCAAAATAAAGAGGGGCACCAGGCCTAAAATAAAGAGGGGCACCAGGCCCAATACAAGGTGGGGCACCAGGCCCAAAGTAAAGAGGGGCACCAGGCCCAATAGAAAGTGGGGCACCAGGCCCAATATAAAGTGGGGCACCAGGCCCAAGTTTTGGTAGAGTGTCAGACCCGAGGTAAAAGTAGGGTATTAGGCCCGAGGTAAAGCTTGGTACTCTAGGGAGGCCCCGGCCTATCATAATAGGGCAAGCCAGCCTAGTGGTACAATAGGGAGGCCCTGGCCTAGCGTAATAGTGCAAGCCTGCCTAGTGGTATTAAAGGGAGGCCCCGGCCTAGCGTAATAGGGCAAGCCAGCCTAGTGGTTCTAAAGGGAGGCCCCGGCCTAGTGTAATAGGGCAAACCAGCTCAGTGGTAC
This sequence comes from Neoceratodus forsteri, assembly GCA_016271365.2. NCBI lineage: Eukaryota > Metazoa > Chordata > Ceratodontiformes > Ceratodontidae > Neoceratodus > Neoceratodus forsteri. The sequence goes on along the minus strand of CM057459.1, from coordinate 483,607,515 downwards.
TAAAGTATTGCTTAGCCACGACGTACAGAAAGAGATCCTATTCCAGAAGACCCTACATTTAGAAACAGGGGTTCATTTAAGAGTGTTCGATTTGCCTATACTGTGAAACTACTGTAATTACTGTACTGCTTATGGTGAACTGTTGCCCTAAGTACCTGAACTATTGCTCTCAGTACCTGTACTATTGTCCTAAGTACCTGAACTATTGCCCTAAGTACCTGAACTATTATTCTAAGTTCCTGAACCATTGTGCTAAGTACCTGAACTATTGCTCTAAGCACCTGGACATTGGCCCTCGTCAGTAAGAATTACTCCTGAAGTTATAATTTGCCTTCCTCCGGCAAATTATTGTATCATTCCACAGTTCTTTGGGCATTTTTCAGTTATATGGTTACTACTGTATGAAAACAGTCTCAATCTTCTACCACACTGCAGTCTCATAGTGTGGCCTGTAACACCACATACTCAGAATCAGTCTATACTCAGAAGAAGACATCCTCTCAGCATTCTTCACTCCTGGGAGATCATCTATCAGTTCATCACGTCTGTCTGTGTCATCCACCGAAGTCGAGTCCGTCGCCAGTCGTACAAGTCGTACCCGCCGTTTCTTGTTTTTCACAGCTTGAAGGTACGTCCGCCGAAATGCATCACAACAGCCGTGCCAGTGTCCTTCCGTATGGTTCCTGTTCCAGATGTCCCGAGGTTGGTCGCCTTCTACAGAAGAGTGAGCTCATCCTGGAGAACCTAGTCTGCGCCCCTTCTGGTCGTTCGCCGAAAGTCGAGTCTGTCGAAGCCCAGTACGGGACACATCCGCCGTTTCTTTGTTTTGTGTTAGTTCCTGATCCTAGGATTGCAGAGACAACCATCATCTCTTCAGATTCTTATGGTTCCTGGTCTTGTCAGAGTTTCTTATGAGTTTAGCTGGCCCTTGGAGTGCTGCAGCATCAGTCAGGTCATTGTAGTCCTCCTTCGGATTCATCGCCACGCAGATCTTGATCTATCTTCATCCTTGGCAACCTTGGAAGTGGGTTTTGGCCGAGGAACCCTTTGTTTTCAGTGTGTTATGTCAGGAGCCAGTTGCTCTGGTTCTACATTCCGGCAGCCTTGGAGAGAGTGGGCTTTTGCCGAAGAAACCTATGGTCTGTTTACCAAACCTCTCACCACTTCAGTGGCCTTATCTAGGTCTTTGCTGGGAATTGTGATTAGGGTTCTACAGTTCTGTTTTACTTCCCTTGTAGTTACCAACAAAGAACGACGGTGTACATGAAGACGCCGGATCTCTGGATTCTTGTAATAACTAGACTCTGATGGAAATGTGTGGTGATAATTACCCTAGTACAATTCTGAGTAGCTTATGTTACCTGATCCTCATCTAAGAGTATAGAAGTGTAGAATAAGTGGCAGTAGGCCTAAAGTCTATTCTTGTGGTAGTAATCTTAGTAGTGGTAGATAAAAGTATTTCTCTGTTTATTGCCCTATTGTTCGTAAGCAACCCTTCCTTCCTCTTGTGACTGTGTCTCTCTACCCTTGGTACAAAATAAACGCCCTGAGGGCATTGAAGCACTAAGTTGACCCCTGCCTCTCCTTGTCTTGGTAACGGTTATCCTATCCACATAATTCCGACCTTGGTGCCTTGCTCATCTCTTTTCACCACCTTTAGAGTAGAGCACTTCACAGAGCACCTCCAGCTCATCACATCACGAGCATCACAAATAAAATTTCTTGGCGTAGTCGGCAGGATAGAGATAATTATTTATCTGAGGAGCCCAAAGTTGGAGTGGCTTAGTAAGAAGCACAGATGGAGCCAGGGTGTAGTAGTGGATTGTCTGGGGGAGATAGAAAGTCAGCTGGAGGAGACCGAGATGGACCTAGAGGGAATATCCCACCATCTCCACTAACCATGCCATATTACTTCAGAGCCCCATGGCTTTCACAGTTTTCCAGAGAAAAAGATGGGGATGGAACCAGCAACCTGGGGGAATTCCATTCAAAGATACAGGACATGTTTCGGCTGTATCAGATCCCCGAGCAACAGAAGGTTGAAATTTTAATCGGGCAACTAAAGGGAGCTGCCCACCGAGAAGTCCAATCATGGCCGAGTGGAGCAAAAGCCACAGCGGACCAGATACTCCAGAGGCTACAGCAGATCTTCGATGCTAGGACCGTGTCTGACCTCAAAATGAAGTTCTTTTCGAGTACCCAGAAGTCTCAAGAGACCCTGAGGGAGTTTGCACTGAGTTTGCAAGAGCTGTTACGAGCGATAGAGAGAGAGAGTAGACGCAGCAGAGGTACAAGATGCAGATCGAGTACTAGTTGAAAAATTTGTTGAAGGAGTACAAAGTGAGGCCCTGAAAAGAGAACTACGCATGCTGCATTTACAAAACCCTGAAATCGACTTTCTGGATTTTAAGAAGAAAGCCATTCGAATATTTGGTTCGGGACATTCCAGAGAGGAGGCTCCGGCATACCCCCAAGTGGCAACCTCTATGGAAACTCAATGGCCGACCTACACTACCAAAGGATGGAAAGAAGACCATTCTTGGCAATCAAGACTCCAGCCAGAGGAAATGTCCTTACAAAGATGAGAACCGGGAAGAGAAGCTGTTGCCTACCTGAGCCGGCGTTCAGAACATGAGCAGATGCATGAACCAAGGATACAGACACCGATATGTTCTGTACAGACTGATGCTCAACAACAGTCGGAGCTGACTGAGCAGATTGCTACACTGACCAACCAGATGGCAGAGATGTATAAGGAAATGCAGAGTTGGAAAGCTGGTTGGAAGAATGAGAGAGAAGCTTCATTCCATCAGGGAAAGAAAGGAAGCATGACCAAATGAACCACCCGAGAAGGAGTGAAGGGAGATGCTCCACAGATCAGTTTGCTAGCCAAGGAAGGCCCATATGTTGCTGGTGTGGTGTTAGTGGCCATATAGAAAGGAGATGTGGTCAACCAGTCAATAATACTTTAAATTTAAACAGAAATTCTTCGGGGATGAGGACTGACCCTCTAAGAGCAGCTGGTCAGGTCCAGCGGTCCCACTAGAGCAGTCATATTTCATCGGTAGAAGCCCAATGATACCAGTCAAGGTCGATGGCATCGAGCTTATGGCATTGTTAGACACTGGATCACAGGTTACTACATTGCAAGGATGAGAGTTCTGAAGATACTGAACACCTAATGATCTGAAGCCACCTCCTAGATCACGGGTAAAGTTAATAGTGAGCACCGGGTGATGAAGTACCATATTTAGGCTATCTAGAAGTCGATGTACAGCTAGGAAAGAACGTTCAATGCAACACAGGCATCATTGTGAGCGACATTGAGAGTGATCAACTGTCACCACTAATCCTAGGGATGAACGTTCTACAAAATTGCTTCGGTGAATTAGTGAGTATCCTCCAGCAGCAAGCCAAACACGTACCTCGAGTGGAGAAACATGCCCTGCAACAAACTATCTACAACTTGCAATGCCATCAATGATTCGCTAATGCTGAGGGTGAAATCGGTAAAGTAAGTGTGACGGATGCTAGACCAGTAACATTGAAGCCAGGCACCGAAACCACTCTGTTGTGCAAAGCAAAGGTGGGCCCGAGGGGTCAAGATTATGATGCCCTAGTGGAACCTTACCCAATGAACAAGGAAGAGCCAATAATAGTAGCTCGGAGTGTAGCTACGGTGATCAGAGGTAGGATACCAGTCCAAGTGCTAAATTATGGGACTCATGATGTACTGCTGTACCGGAACCAACCGGTCACTCAAATCCACATGGTGTGTTTACAGAACATTATCGAAGCTGGGGAAGAGATAGAGAAAGTGCCTGAAGACGGGATGGAAAGCGACCAGAGATCAGAATGGACCAAAGAGATTAAAGTAGGCAATCCGAAGACCAGCATGAAGCAAAGAGTTGATGTTTTGAAAGTGATTTTACACCAAAAGGAAGCTTTTAGCCAACACCCCTTAGATTTTGGGTTAGCTCGTGGGGTACAACATCACATCAGTACCCATGGACATCCGCCTATCAGAGAATGATTTAGGCCTATTCCACCAGCCATGTACCAGCAAGTAAAAGAAATGATTAAAGAAATGAAAGAGGCTGATGTGATAAAGGAAAGTCACAGCCCTTGGGCAGCGCCAATTGTTCTGGTAAAGAAAAGGGATGGTAAGATCTGATTCTGTGTGGATTACCGCAAGTTAAATGCCATCACCCATAAGGATGCATATCCTTTGCCTAGGATAGAAGATTCTCTCACGGCCCTTCAATCAGCAGCCGTATTCTCCACTCTGGATTTAACCAGCGGATACTGGCAAGTTCCTATGGCACCAAAGGATCAAGAGAAAACAGCCTTTATTACCCCCATGGGTCTCTTTGAATTCACCAGGATGCCTTTTGGATGGCATAATGCACCGGGAACTTTTCAAAGACTGGTGGAACATTGTCTTGGAAGCCGGAATTTCGATACCCTGTTGTTATATTTAGATGATATCATTGTATATTCAAAAACTCACAAAGATCATTTGCGTCACCTGGACGAAGTGTTCCAAAAATTGATCCAATACGGTTTTAAAATAAAACCCTCTAAATGTCATCTGTTGCAGACTAAAGTGAGTTATTTGGGACATATAGTCTCCGTGGATGGAGTGATGCCAGACCCAGAGAAGATTGAAGCAGTAAAGAAATGGCCTGTTCCTACTACCATTAGAGAGGTCCCAAAATTCTTGGGATTTGTTGGATATTATCTTAGATTTATTAAGAACTTCTCCAAAATTGCTGTGCCTTTACATGAACTTTTAAGAGGATCAGCGGAAGGTCGAATCCCAAAGAATCGCCTGGTTACATGGGGTAGTGAACAACAAGAGGCATTCAATCAATTAAAAAAGATACTAACTGAGGCTCCTATATTGGTGTATCCAGATTATGTGAAACCTTTTCTGTTGTATACTGATGCCAGTAACAAAGGATTGGGCGCGGTACTCGCACAAGAACAGAATGGTGTGGAAAGAATAATAGCCTACGCAAGCAGAGGATTAAGAGGCTCTGAGTGGAACAACGATCGCTATAGCTCTTTCAAACTTGAATTTTTAGTGCTAGTCTGGGCTATCACCGAGAAATTCCGTCAATATTTAGCTGCCACCCCTTTCACAGTTTTCATGGATAATAATCCTTTAGCACACTTGAATACTGCAAAGCTGGAAGCCCTCGAGCAAAGGTGGGCCTCTCAACTTCCGAATTACCAATTTTCCTCAAAGTTTCGCTCTGGTAAAGCTAATGCGAACGCTGATGCCTTGTCCCGGATGCCTGGAAAAGGAGAATCAGAAATAGATGATACCCTGATGGAAAATATAGAAATGCCACCTTTTCTGCAGGTACCAGCTGAGATTGTACAAGCATGTTGTCAAATTGCTCCCGAGTTTAAAGTAGAAGATCAACCTGAAGTGGATGACATAATTGTGACCCAAAAGAATCTATGGGTAAAATTACAAAGCCAAGACCCTATAGTTCACCAAGTAAAAGCTCTAGTTGCTCAACAGAAACGCATGACCCAAAGAGAAAGAAAGAAGTTGAACACAGAAGTGATGAAACTTTGGAGACACAGAATTCATCTGACCATAGAAGATTATCATCTGGTTAAGAAAAGTAGAGATCCTACTACACACGTAAAAGTAACTCAAATCGTAGTTCCAAAGACCAGTGCTTCCATAGTGTTAGAGACGTACTATGATAATTCAGGACATTTTGGTCACAAGAAAACTGAAGCTATTATCCGAAGGAGATTTTACTGGATAGGAATGCGTAACGATGTAATAAAATGGTGTGAGGAATGTCCAGCATGTAACTTAAAGTACAAGGAGAAGGTGAATCAGAGAGCGCCTCCATCCAATAGTCAGTAACGCACTCATTGAACTAGCTGCTCTTGATCATTTGAAGTTAGACCCAGCACAAATGGACACATTTATATCCTCACTATGGTGGATCACTTTTCCAAGTTCAGTGGTTGCAGCGCAGTAAAAGACCTATCTGCTCGAACTACTGCTGAAACCTTTATGAGATGTTTTGTACGACTTCACGGATATCCTAAAAATCCTCATGGATCAAGGAACTTTTCGATCCCAACTATTTCATGAACTTTGCGCTCCGTATGGAAGCCATAAGTTAAAAACCACTGCTTACCATCCCCAAGGTAATGGACTTTGCGAAAGAACAAATCAGATTCTCCTAGAAATGTTGCGAGCTCTACCAGAATATAAATGTCCCTTCTGGCGATCTTTACTTCACGAACTCACATATCTTTATAATAATACTATTCATTGCTCCATGGGTTATACACCTCATTATTTAATGTTTGGACGACATGGAAGACTTCTGATGGACTTAGTGCTGGAAGTACCACAAGAAGAAGAAACTAAAATAAAGAAGCCAGTGACAAACTGGGTCCAAGAACATAATCAATGTTTGCAGGAAGCTGGAAAAATTGTTGGTAGACACATGGAGCAAGCACGGCAAAAGCAGAAAGCAAACTATGATATCAAAGTCAAAGCTACACCTCTACTTGTCGGAGAAAGAGTAATGTTGAAGAAGACCCAAAAATGCAGCAAACTGTCTTCAAAGTGGGAACCAGAACCTTATTATATTATCCAGATACCTTATCCTGAACTACCGGTATACAAGATCCAACAGGAATTTGGACATGGTACCAAGATTGTCCATTGAAATCTCCTAAAAGCTTGCACTTTCAGAGACACTGTGATCGTTAAAGAACAGGACAGTCCTACGCCAAAAGAGAAGGAGTCCACAAAAGACAAAATGTGGAAACCAGAATCACCAACCAATTGGTGTACAGAACCTTGGACCCGTACTTCCTATATGCATTCCCATGACCATTCGAATCGTGCACCAGTGATAGCTCCAGAAATACCGGATTTCCTGGAAGGAGAATGTATTGTTCAAGAACCTGTTGATTTCCAACCCCGTAGATCTCAAAGATCGAACGCAGGTATCCATCCTAGAAGGTATATCACAGAAGCTTCTCAACTCGTACCTTGGTACAACAGGTAGATCTAATCCAAGTAATTTCCCAGACACAGTCACTTTAGGGTAAAACTTCAAAAATATACAGTACAGTAGATGTTTTAAGAATATTTTAGAGATTTTAAGAGTGTGTTATTAACGTAAGACTTCATAGAGTGTTAAGTAAGATTTTAGAGGTTGTTAAGACAATAAATTTTGCAAAGTGTTAAGGGAATACATGGGGACATGTATTTTTAGGCGGGCCCAAATCTGTAATGCCCCAAAGTTGGGGCATTCCAGAAAGTCTAAAATAAATAAATAAATTAGGGGTTCACAAGTGCTCAGGGTACCTGCTGTAGGTGTAGGCAGCAGGGTACTATGTTAAGGGGTCCCCTGAAAATAAAGATTCACCTCCTTGTAATGGGAAACTGTAAAATAATAGTAGAAAAGTGTCCTGTGCACTTACAGCATGGTCAAAAAGCAGATTTAAAAGTAATATGTGTGACAATGGCCTGGATGGAATGCTGAGCTGAGTGGCTCATGCACAGCATTCCACTCCAGCCAATCTAGAACCCAGGGAGGTTCAAGTTTGAAAAATATTTGTTCTGTTAGTCAGTTGATCCTGGGCAGTGGTAGAGGAGACAGGACACAGAAGTCAAGGGACAGTTTAGGGCTTACCTTGTTGAAGCTGTCCCTCTGGGCTTGCTGTGGTCCTGTGCTGCCTCCCCTGCCTGAAGACTCCTTGTTCTGCAGTCCACGGTGCCATCGGGGCACCAGAAGATTGTGACCGGCCGTTCACCGTAGTTTGGGCTTGTTAGCCCCGCCGTTTTCTTATTTTAGCCACCCCAGTGTTTAAAGTTTAACTCAGTCCCACGCTGGCGGCAGAGAAGCGACACATCGCCGAGTTCCTGTTGGCCGTCTGAGACCCCCTTGCTGTCCTTGCAGCCACCTGTACACTCCCTCCCACTTCCAGCTCACCTCCCGCCTTCCGGTCGCCTCCTGATCCTCCAACAGACATCAGAGCAGTGAGTCAGCGGCAGCACTAGAAGCGTGCTGACCGCCTGTTCAAAAGAGACTGTGTCCTTGTTGTTAAAGCGTGCAGAAGGCACGAAGAAAGGCGGCTAAGCACTGAAGGGGAATCGGGTAATTAGGACCCCAAATTAATATTCAAAAGGGAGGCAGGACTTAGCGACGCCCACAGGGAAGGGCCAGAAATGCAAGGCCAGTTTAAGGCCTTATAAATATTCATGCAGAGGTGGGATTTAGGGTGGCGATCAGCTACCGAGTAACAGCAGGCTCAGGGAGCCTGCAGATTTAAAGGGGCCCTGCCTCTTTTGACCATAGAGAGAGATTTAAAGGGGCAATTCAAGCCCATTTAAGATAGGGCACCAGGCCCAGTACTAAGAGGGGCACCAGGCCCAATTGGAGGTGGAGAACCAGGCCCATTATAAAGAGGGACACCAGGCCCGCAGTACAAGGAGTGCTACCAGGCCCAAAATAAAGCAGGGCTATCAGGCTCATTATAAAGTAGGGCACCAGACCCACTGAAATAAGGCTACCAGGCCCAATGTAACAGAGGGCACCAGGCCCAAAATAAAGAGGGGCACTAGGCCCAATACAAGGTGGGGCACCAGGCCCAAAGTAAAGAGGGGCACCAGGCCCAATAGGAAGTAGGGCACCAGGCCCAATATAAAGTGGGGCACCAGGCCCAAGTTTTGGTAGGGCATCAGGCCTGAGGTAAAAGTAGGGCATTAGGCCCGAGGTAAAGCTTGGTACTCTAGGGAGGCCCCGGCCTATCATAATAGGGCAAGCCAGCCTAGTGGTACTAAAGGGAGGCCCCGGCCTATCGTAATAGGGCAAACCAGCCCAGTGGTACTAAAGGATTCCTTAGCCACGACGTACAGAAAGAGATCCTATTCCAGAAGACCCTACAATTAGAAACAGGGGTTCGTTTAAGAGTGTTCGATTTGCCTATACTGTGAAACTACTGTAATTACTGTACTGCTTATGGTGAACTATTGCCCTAAGTACCTGAACTATTGCTCTCAGTACCTGAACTATTGTCTTAAGTAACTGAACTATTGCCCTAAGTACCTGAACTATTGCTCTAAGTACCTGTACTATTACTCTAAGTACCTGAACCATTGTGCTAAGTACCTGAACTATTGCTCTAATCACCTGGACATTGGCCCTCATCAGTAAGAATTACTCCTGAAGTTATAATTTGCCTTCCTCCGGCACATTATTGTATCATTCCACAGTTCTTTGGGCATTTTTCAGTTATATAGTTACTACTGTATGAAGACAGTCTCAATCTTCTACCACACTGCAGTCTCATAGTGTGGCCTGTAACACCACATACTCAGAATCAGTCTCTACTCAGAAGAAGACGTCCTCTCAGCATTCTTCACTCCTGGGAGATCATCCATCAGCTCATCATGTCCATCTGTGTCGTCTGCCGAAGTCGAGTCCGTCGCCAGTCGTACAAGTCATACCCGCCATTTCTTGTTTTTCACAGCTTGAAGGTATGTCCGCATCAAACGATCACGCATAGCCGCCAGTGTCGCTCCATATGGTTCCTGTTCCAGATGTCGTGAAGTTGGTCGCCTCACAGAAGAGTGAGCTCATCCTGAGAATCTAGTCTGCACCCCCTCCTGGTCGCTCGCCGGTGTCGAGTCCGTCGAAGCCCAGTACGGGACGCATCTACCGTTTCTTTGTTTTGTGTTAGTTCCTGATCCTAGGATTGCAGAGTCAACCATCATCTCTTCAGATTCTTATGGTTCCTGGTCCTGTCAGAGTTCCTTATGAGTTTAGCTGGCCCTTGGAGTGCTGCAGCTTCAGTCAGGTCGTGGTAGTCCTCCTTCAGATTCATCGCCATGCAGATCTTGATCTATCTTCATCCTTGGCAACCCTGGAACTGGGTTTTGGCTGAGGAACCCTTTGTTTTCAGTGTGTTATGTCAGGAACCAGTTGCTCTGGTTCTACATTCCGGCAGCCTTGGAGAGAGTGGGCTTTTGCCGAAGAAACCTATGGTCTGTTTACCAAACCTCTCACCACCCCAGTGGCCTTATCTAGGTCTTTGCTGGGAATTGTGATTAGGGTTCTACAGTTCTGTTTTACTTCCCTTGTAGCTACCAATGAAGAACGACGGTGTACACGAAGTCGCTGGATCTCTGGACTCTTGTAATAACTAGACTCTGATGGAAATGTGTGGTGATAATTACCCTAGTACAGTTCTGAGTAGCTTATGTTACCTGAGCCTCATCTGAGAGTATAGAAGTGTAGAATAATTTCAGAATATGAGTGGCAGTAGGCCTAAAGTCTATTCTTGTGGTAGTAATCTTAGTAGTGGTAGATAAAAGTATTTCTCTGTTTATTGCCCTATTGTTCGCAGGCAACCCCTCCTCCATCTTGTGACTGTGTCTCTCTACCCTTGGTACAAAATAAACACCCTGCGGGCATTGAAGCACTAAGTTGACTCCTGCCTCTCCTTGTCTTGGTAACGGTATCCTATCAACATAATTCTGACCTTGGTGCCTCGCTCATCTCTTTTCACCACCTTTAGAGTAGAGCACTTCACAGAGCAGCTCCAGCTCATCACATCACAAGCATCACATTCCTGTTTTCTACTGGTGATGCCTCTCCCTATACATCCCAGTATCCCCCCAGCCATCCCTGCTGCCTTCTCACACTGATTGCTTACCTTTATGTCATCTGATATGACTACCCCCAGGTCCCTTTCCATTTTTGTTGTTGTTACTACCCCTTGCCATTGTGTACTCTTCCCCTGGGTTTTTGTTTCCCAGGTGCATTACTTGCATTGACTCTAAACTGCCATACTTTTGACCATTACTCCAACCTTGCCAAGTCCCTTCTCATTCTTTCCACCCCCCCTTGTGTATCAACCCTATTGCAGATCTTTGTGTCATCTGCAAAGAGGTGTACTTTTCCTTCCAGTCCCTCTGCAATGTCACTTATAAAGACATTGTACTGAACCCTGTGGTACCCCACTAGTAACCCCCCTTTCTTCAGAGTGGAATCCATTTACTATTACCCTCTGGGTCATGTTGTCCTGCCAGAGTTTTACCCAGGCTGCCACCCTGGGACCCACTCCAAGGCTGACTAATTTGTTTATTAATCTTTTGTGTGGGACTGTAACAAATGCCTTGCTTAAGTCTAGGTAGGCCATGTCCACAGCCCCTCCCTGGTCTGCTACTTTGGTCACCCAGTCAAAGAAATCTATTAGATTCACCTGACATGACCTTCCTGCTGTGAATCCATGCTGCCTTGGGTCCTGTGCCCCACTGGCATTTAGGTACTCAACAATTCTTCCCTTCAGAAGTGATTCCATCATTTTTCCTACCTCTTAGGCGAAGCTAGCAGGTCTGTAGTTTCCTGCCTTTGCTTTGCTCCCACTTTTGTGAAGGGGAATCACATCTGCCCTCCTCCAGTCCTGTGGTACTACACCATCCTCCTGTAACCCCCCTGTTACCAGGGGTTACTAGAATCCTAGTAGGACCTAGTGGTAGGCAGGGAAGGCAGCTTCTGAAACTCCAGTTAAATGGATTTCACACTGTCTCACTCTGTTCTCAGTCTTAGCTGAGACTGAGGGAAGACATCACCATAGAACTTTCACAGCTGCATGAGCCACATTGGAATCTGAAGTTGGAAGTTAGGATAGAATGTTGGGGAGTTTTAACAGAGTCTGTGTGCAGTCTTGAAGAGAGGAGCAGCACAGCAGTCTGTGGACAGGGTCTCTGAGCCTAAAGCTCCACCATAGAGCTACTATATGGGGAGGTGTGTGTTTCCACCAAAAGAGGAACACAGTAAGCTGTTTGTGAAGTGATGGAGACCGCTGTTACTGGTCCATATGCCCCATCCCTGAGGGGATGGGGTGGAAGGGTTTGCCTGCTTTCCGGGGGCAACCCTCCTGGTTCCGGCTAAGGAAGAATCTGCCTTATTTCAAGTTGTGCTGCAGCACCAGAAGCTGTGGGAAAGAAATTCCTGTGAGGAATCGCCTGTGGGGCACCTGCAACCAAAGGGTGAATTGCTCTGACAGAGGGTCTATGATTTTACCTGAACTGTTGGAAAGTGGGGATTGGACTACTTAATTTGTAGGAGGTCTAGTGTAATAGACATTGACAGTTAATTCAAGTAGGTTCAAGTTCAGCAAAAAGAGTAAAGTAAAGTGGGGATTGGACTGCTAAATCAGTGGAAGGCCTAGAGCAATGGGCTAAGCCAAGTAAAAGTATGTTCAAGTCCAGCAAAATGGGAAAGCAAGACAAGTAGAGAAAATGTGACATACATTTACCATTAATCTACATTGCTAAGCTTTACAGAAAGAGATGTTTAATGTCCAGAGAAATGGCCGGGTATGAATTGTGGAAGCGAGAGTTGGGAGGCCCCCCCCCCATCAATAGTAACCAAATTCACCTCTACGGATTTGCTCTGTGGCACCTTTACTTTCTCTCAGGTACTTGGCCAGTGCCTGAGGAAAGTATCCAGATGTGGGATTAAAAGGAAGTTTCTCTGATAGAGCTGAGGTGCTCTTGGGTGGTTTAGGGAGCCACCAGCAAAAGGTTTCCATGACAAATGGAAGGTGTTAGAGTGGCCGGCAAGGAATCCGAGCCTGGGAATCCCAGATAGTACATAGATACATAGATACATAGAATCATAGACAGTGTCGGCAGATAAGGGCCTATGGCCCACCCAGTCTGCCCATTTGAGCTTGTAAGTTCAGTTTGTTTTCCTAGAAGTCTGTTGCACCTTACCCCTGACCTCCAGAATTCCTTTATGTCTATCCCATGCATTCTTAAATCCCGTGATTGTTTCAGCCCCCACCACTTCCTCTGGCAGGGTGTTCCATTTGTCCACCACCCGTTCTGTGAAGAAATTCTTTCTCATGTTTCCTCTGAATCGCCTCCCTCCAACTTCCTCCCATGCCTCTAGTCCTGAAACATCTTTTTGCTTAAAAATAGTGTTTTCTGCACCCTGTTCCTCCCTGTAAGATACTTGTATGTCTCTATCATATCCCTCTCTCCTCCTCTCCTCCAGGGAGTACATGTTCAGTTCCTTCAACCTGTCTCTTCATAGGACTTGTGATGCAATGCATGCACCATCTTTGTTGCCCTCCTCTGAACCTTTCTACCCTGTCTATGTCCTTACGTAGGTATGGTCTCCAGAACTGTACACTGTACTCCAGGTGGGGCCTCACTAGTGTCTTGTATAGCGGAATTATGACCTCCCTTTTCCTGCTGGTAATGCCCTGCCTATACATCCCAGCATCCTATTTGCTTTACCTGCTGCCTTGTCACACTGTTTCCTACCTTGAGGTCATCAGAGATGATAACCCCAAGATCCCTTTCCTGCTTGGTGCATGCTATCCTCACCCCCAACTGATATATTGTGCCAGGGTTTTTGTGCCCCATATGCATTATCTTGCACTTCTTTGCATTGAATTTCAACTGCCAAACCCTGACCATTCTTCAAGTTTCTGTAGGTCGCTTCTCATTCTGTCTACACCCTCTGGTGTGTCTACTCTGTTACAGAGCTTTGTGTCATCAGCTAACAGTGAAATTCTGCCTTCTAGGTCCTGCGCCATGTCACTGATGAAGATGTTGAATAGAACCGGTCCCAGCACTGATCCCTGTGGTACCCCACTGGTCACTCTTCCCTCTGTGGAGTGACAGCCATTTACCACCACCCTCTGTGTCCTGCCACCCAGCCAGTTACCTACCCACCACACTACTGTCCTGCCCACACCCATAGTGTACAAGTGTACATAGTGTACAAGTTTGGGCTGTGTACCCAAAGCAGCGTGCAAGTCCAGGCTGTGTACCTGATGGGTTCAGAGCCTGAGGGCTGAAGTGTTGAAGAAGTGTTTCTGATTCTTTTTAATCTGCATTACCAGAAGTGTAGCCCCGTAGGGGTCCATCTATGCTTTGTTTGTTCTGCTTGGATGTGAATAAAGCCACACTTTAGAATCCCATTCCTGGTATTGGACATTACAGTCAGGGCCCCTACTTTTCTGCTGCACAGTGGGACCAAGTTCTCGGCAAGACTACCATTTGCAGCAGAATTTCGTGGGTGGTTTGTAATTTCTGCAGAAGTTCTGCAGCACTAACAAACTACCACATCACAGTGTTTGCTTGTCATCCTGACTTCACTTTCTTGGCAGTAGTTATAGCAATCAGGATGGTGGAAAGCACAGTAACACTAGTTCAAAAATAACAGACTTATAAAATAATTTTATGCCTAAAAAGCAAAACAAATGTCTCTCCCTTAAGGTCCTAGCCTGTTGCATAAATGACACATGCAGAGGGATCTTATGTGATAAATAAGGTATTTCTATATGCATGCTATCTATCCCACTAATGAGGTTTCCACTGTCTATCACTTATATTTGTATGTGCTTTCACACCACTCATGAGGTTCCACTGTGTATCACTTATATATTTATCTACAATCTGTATACATACAAATATGCGTGTGTGGTGAGAAAGACAGAGATAGTGTGCTTAGAGTGTGTGTGTGTGTGTGTGTGTGTGTGTGTGTGTGTGTTGTGTATATATATATATATATGTTTATTTTTTTTAATTTCCATGAACTTGCATCCTCATTCATACAGGTCCCATTGGAAATGGAATAGAGGCGTTATTGCAAAACTCATTTTTCTTGTCAACCTGCTTTCCCTGACACACTGCGTAACACCATCAGGCCATGACATGCATGTGAACCAGTTGTGAGATAGAGCACTCCGGCCCATCACAATGTATTCACCATGTGACAGAACACTGCACCATACCTTCCCAGGCTCCAAGCAATGATGTGTTCCACCAATCCTTGTGCTGCCCAGCCAGCTCCCAGAGCTAATCTCTGAACCTGAGTTGCCGGCACGGAAACACAGCATGCTACCCTCTGGCCCAACAGCTGTCCCTGCACACAACATTTCTCAATAACATTTAGGTGATTCTATCAACCAATGACAATATGTAATCAATAACCCTGGCAAAAATGCGTACAGTGCAATTATTTATTTAACAGGTCTATTCTTTCAACAGGTCTACACATTATTATATTTCACTTTTCTGGGCATAATTACTTTATTTTTCTTAAAAATTTAGACAGTTAAATTCATTTTACCAGTTATTCATTTCAGATAGCGTCTCTATACCTTAAAGGCACAAATAGGTTTGTGCAAAGTGAGGTATGGACTTAACAGGTCTGTGCTATTGACAAGGTTTTAAGTTGGCCCTAGTGCAACAATGTAAGACTGAAAATTGTATTAGGCTGTAATGCAGGTTGCAAATTATCACCATGTATAATGTGCTGGCCATCGTCTCTGGCAGTGGGAGCTGTGGTAGATGAGTGACTGTCCATTTCTGTTGCAGAATGCAGCCATTTCATAAGCTAATGTATGATGTTATAGCAATGATAACATCACATTCTGAACATATTGGGGGGGGGGTTGGATATAAAAAGAGGGTAAGGGAACCAGATTCTATGTATAAACTGAAATATTAATAAAAAATCACCAAGAAGAGTGAATTCTGTGGCACTGCAGAAGTTCTGCTGTAGATTGCAAGTTCTGCGCAAAATTCTGCGGCCGCAGAATTCTAGGGGCTTTGATTACAGTTATTGCTTCCTGTGTTCGGAATTACTTGGGTGCCCCTGTGCAGAGTAGCCAAACCTAGCCCTTGTGCAGAGTAACCTGTTCCTCCCCGAACCCAGTTCCCCACCTGGTAGTGCTGTCAGATTCAAACAGCATACCATCTGTCATTTGCAAAAAGGCAGGGGGTGGGGGTTACACTCCCATGATTTGTTAAAAAGGGTACTAAGAGTCATACTACTAAGAATAAACAGGGTGCAGAAGGCTAACAGACTCATAAAGCCCCTAAACTACATATGGCTTGAGGCACTCATGTTTGACAATAAGTATATCAAGCCTATTTTTAAATGTGTTTTTATTTGTACTAATAACAATTTCCCAAAGGTAAACTGTTCCAAGGTCAAAGGTGTCACCAGCTCTCCACTTAGTTCTTTTAGAATTCTGGGGTGCATCTCATCAGTCCCCATTCCTTTGTCCACCTTCAGTTTTAGGAGTTCTGTCAGAACCCTTTCTTCTGTGAAGGATTGGTATTGACCCCCCTATCCAGAGTTCTTCTATTGATTGGATTAGGTACCTTCCCCTCCTCTTCTTTTGTGAATACTGAGCAGAAGTATTCATTCAGTATCCCTGATTTTCATTGTCCCTCTCTGCCCACCCACCTTCCTTTTTGTTAAGCCTCACTATCCTTCCTTGGGTCTTTCTTTGCTCCCTAATGTACCAATAAAAGGTTTTGTCCCCCTTCTTAACCGAGTTGGCTATCTTTCCCTCAGTTTGGACCTTTGCTATTCTGACTGCCTAAATCTCAGATTTAGAAGTGGGTAGCCATCTGGGAACAAGCGACCACCAAACAGCATGGTTCATGGTAAACACGGCCATACAATCAAGCCATACAAAAGCAAGAGTATTGGACATTAGGAGGGCTGACTTTGAGAAAATGAGAGAGTACCTCAGAAAAGCACTAGCAAACAGGCAAGAAGGAGGGGTGGAGGAACAATGGGGAGTAATCAAAACAGCCATCACAGAGGCAACAAGCCTTTGTGTAAAGCAAATCAACAAAACACAATGATGGAAAAAAACGCTATGGCTCTCAAAAGAAGTGGCAGGGAAGGTTAAGGAGAAGGATAGCATTCAGGAAATATAAGGAAACACAGAAGGAGAAGGACTGAGAACTTTATCAGTTAAAGCAGAAAAAGGCTGGGAAGGCAGTCAGAATAGCAAAGGCCCAAAATGAGGAAAGGATAGCCAACTCTGTTAAAAAGGGGGATAAGACCATGTATAGGTTCATTAGGGAGCAAAGAAAGACCAAAAGAGGGATACTGAGGCTTAATAAAGGGGACTGAATGTGGGTAGAGGGTCACAGTGAAAAAGCAGGGATACTGAATGAATATTTCTGCTCAGTTTTCACAAAAGAAGAGGAGGGGGAGGTGCCTAGACCAAACAAGAGAAACACTCTGAAGACGGGGGTCAATACTAGTCCATTTACCGAAGAAAGGGTTCTGAAAGAATGAATAAAATCGAAGGTGGACAAAGCAATGGGGCCTGATGGGATTCACCCAAGAATTCTAAAAGAACTAAGGGTAGAACTAGTGAAACTGCTGACTACTCTCTTTAACAAATCATGGGAGGATGGGGTGGTACCTGAGGACTGGAGGAGGGTGGATGTGATTCCTCTTCACATAAGTGGGAGCAGAGCAAAGGCAGGAAACTACAGAACAGTTAGTTTGACCTCAGTGATAGGGAAAATGATGGAATCACTTCTGAAGGAAAGAATTGTTGAGTACCTAGAGGCCAGTGGGGCACAGGACCCAAGGCAGCATGGATTCACAATGGGAAGATTGTGTCAGATGAATCTAATAGATTTCTTTGATTGGGTGACCAAAGTAGTAGACCAGGGAGGGGCTGTGGACATGGCCTACCTAGATTTTAGCAAGGCATTTGATACGGTCCCACACAAAAGATTAATACACAAGTTAGCCAGCCTTGGAGTGGGTCCCAAGGTGGTAGCCTGGATACAAAATTGGCTAGACAACAGGATGCAAAGGGTAGTAGTAAATGGAGTTCATAGTGAAGAAAGGGAGGTTACTAGTGGGGTACTGCAGGGTTTGGTACTGGGACCAGTCCTTTTTAATGTCTTTATAAGTGACATTGGAAAGGAACTGGAAGGAAAAGTATGTCTCTTTGCAGACAACACAAAGATCTGCAACAGGGTTGATACACAAGCTGGAGTGGAAAGGATGAGAAGGAACTTGGCAAGACTGGAGGAATGGTCAAAAGTATGGCAGTTTAGACTCAATGCAAGTAATGCACCTTGGAAACAAAAACCCAGGGGAAGAGTACACAATGGCGAGGGGATAGTATGGCAGCTCAGATTCACAGAAGTCCAAGGTAATGCACCTGGGAAACAAAAACCCAGGGGAAGAGTACACAATGGGGGGTGAGATACTGACAACAGTAAAAATGGAAAGGGACTTGGGGGTAATTATATCAGATGACCTAAAGGTGGGCAAGCAATGTGAGAAGGCGGTAAGGAAGGCTGGGGGGGATGCTGGGATGCTTAGAGAGAGGCATCAATAGTAGAAAACAGGAAGTTGTTATCCCTCTGTACAGACAGATAGTGAGACCCCATCTGGAGTACTGTGTGCAGTTCTGGAGACCTCATTTCTGCAGACATACACAGAGTGGAGGCTGTCCAGAGGAGGGCAACCAAAATGGTGCAGGGTCTGCACCAGAAGACATACGAAGAAAGACTAAAGGAGCTTAATATGTATACCCTTGAGGAAAGAAGAGAGAGAGGGGACATGATAGAAACTTTCAAGTACCTCAAGGGAATCAACAAAGTCCAAGAGGGTAGCGTCTTTCAGAAAAAGAGATGTGTAAGAACAAGGGAGCACAATTTTAAGATGGGGGGGACGGCTCAGAGGTAATGCGAGGAAGTATTTTTTCACAGAGAGGGTTGTGGATTCATGGAAAAGACTCCCTGAGGAGGCCATGAAGTCAAGAACAGTGGAGGAATTCAAGAATGCATGGGATAGACATAAGGCAATCCTAGTGGGGGGTAGGAGGAAGTAGACTGTTGGTTAACTAGGATCTGCATCTTATCTGTTAGGTAGGAAAATGGGCAGACTAGGTGGGCCAAGCGGTCCTTATCTGCCGTCAAATTCTATGTTTCTATGTTTCCCCTCTTCCTTCTGTTTTAACTGGTACAGTTCTCTGTCCTGCTCCTTTTGTGTTTCCTTATACTTCCTGAATGCTATTTTTTTCTCCCTAATCTTCCCTGCCACCTCTTTTGAGAACCATAGTGTTTTTTTCTTTAGTTTTGATTTATTTGCTTCACACAAAGGCTTGTTGCCTCTGTGATTGCAGTTTTGATGTTTCCTCATTGTTCCTCCATCCATACTTCTTGCCTATTTGCTAGTGCTTTTCTGAAGCACTCTCCCGTTTTGACAAAGTCAGCCCTCCTAAAGTCCAGTACCCTCACTTTTGTATGGCTTGACTCTGCAGCTGTGTTTATCGTGAACCACACTGTTTGGGATTCACTTTTTCCCAGATGGCTACCCACTTCTACATCTGAGACCCTCTCTCCATCCCCATTTGAGAGTACAGGGTCTAAGACTGCTCCCTCCCAAGTGGGTTCCAACACTAGCTGACTGAGGCATGCCCCCTGTAAGGCATCGAGAATAACCTTGCTATTGGATGTGGCTACAGAAAAGGTGCTCCAGTTAACATCTGGCATATTCAGGTCCCCCATTAACAATATCTCCCCTATCGCTGTC
This sequence comes from Neoceratodus forsteri, assembly GCA_016271365.2. NCBI lineage: Eukaryota > Metazoa > Chordata > Ceratodontiformes > Ceratodontidae > Neoceratodus > Neoceratodus forsteri. The sequence continues at coordinate 483,588,124 of CM057459.1, read as the reverse complement.
ATCCTAAGAATGCCTTCTATGATTTCCTTGTCCATTTCTTCCCCCTGTGACAGGAGTCTGTGTACAACCCCCATGCAGATAGTGGTCCCATTTGTGGTCTCCAGGGTGACCCACAGTGCCTCCTCTCCTCCCTGTTTACCCTTTAGTTCCATTGCTTTGATCCCTTCCCTTACATAGAGAGCTCCTCCTCCTCCTCCCCTTCTACCTTCCTGTCCCTCCTGTAGATTGTGTACCCTGGTATGTTGACATCCTAGTCATGGTTCTCTGTGTACCATGTTTCTGTGACTGCCACGATGTCCAGATGTCCCTCTTTCATCAAGGCTACCAGTTCAGGGAGCTTGTTACCTATCACCATTTCAGTTGCTTCTTCCTATATTGCAAAGATTTTGTACCAGAATTAATGAGCTTTTTGCAAGTTAAAAATGTGTGAATAAGGGATCCTGGATTGTTCGTGTATCTTGGACATACAAACATATGAAAGCGCAGAAGTCTTCTTTGGTCTATCAAGTCTTCTCATATGTGATGCAGTATCTCTGGCTTAGGCAATTGACCCTGCCTCTCCCTCCCCTGTCAAGCTTCCCCTCCTAACTCCTCCAAACAGTCCCCTAGGTTCCCTTAATGTCTATCTCAGGCCCGCTTTAAGCCACCCACTGTCTTTTCTGAGACCCCCCCTCTTCTGGTAGTGCATTCCAAGTATCCACCACCTTCTCTGTGAAAAAAAGTTTCCTAGTATCCTTCCTAAATCTCCACCCCACCAGCTTCAAACTGTGCCCTCTCATGAGTCTGTTCTCACTTAGTTTAAAGACACCTTCCCTATCCACTCTATTTATTCTCTTCAGGTACTTAAAGGTCTCTATCATGACACCTCTCTCTCTTCTCTCTTCCAGGGAGTACGTTCCCAGGGTTCCTAGCCTATTTTCCTAAGACTTCCCTTGCTGTCCACTAATCATTCTAGTTGCACTTCTTTGGACTCTTTCTAACAAGCCAATGTCCTTTTTGTGACATGGCCTCCAGTACCTTACCCCATATTCTAAATGTGGTCTCACCAGTGACCTGTACAGGGGCAGTGTCATCTCACTTTGCCTGCTGCTGAATCCCCTGGATATACACCCCAATATCCTGTTCACCTTTACTACTGCCTTTTTGCATTGTGAGGAGTGTCTCAAGTCACTGGTAATCACCACCTCAGATCTTTTTCTTCCTCTGTAGCAACTATCCAGACACCCCCCACCCCCGGTAATACTCAGTAGTAGGATTTTTGTTTCCAATGTGCATCACTTTGCATTTCTTGGCATTGAAGCCAAGTTGCCAGATCCCCAACCATCTCTCAAGCTTCCTGAGGTCTTCCCATGGGTTGCGTATCATTTCAACTATGCCCACCCTCCCACAGAGTTTGGTAGTTTGGTGTCATCTGCAAACAGGCAAATCTTGCCCTTAATACCTTCCCCAATTTCATTTATGAATACATTGAACAACACTGCCCCCAGCATTGATCCCTGTGGGACCCCGCAGGTAACCTCCTTGGCATTGGACAACTCACCCCCACCACCCCCCCTCTGAGTTCTGCCAGCTTTCTACCCACCTTGTCATTTTCTCCCTGACCCCAAGATCCTTCAGCTTGCTGATTAGCCTCCAATGCAGCACAGAATTGAAGGCTTTGCTAAAGTTCAGGAAAATGACTTCTATCATTTTGCCCCCTTCCACCACCCTCATGACCCAGTTGAAAAAGTCAATCAGGTTCATCTGGCAGGACCTTCCTTCCACAAACCCATGTTGCCTCTAATCCTGAAGACCATTCTCCTCTATGTTTCATACAAACCTCTCCTTGAGTATGGTCTCCATGAGTTTACACATGATCAATGTCAGACTGACCAACCTATAGTTCCCTGGATCATCTCTGGGTCTGCTTTTATGGAGAGGCACCACATGTGCCATTCTCCAGTCTTGTAGCACTACTGCCAAATCCAGGGATCTATTGAAGAGGTCTGCCTGTGGCCCCATGAGCTCTTCTGCTAGCTCCTTCAGTACCTTTGGGAGTATGCCATCTGGTCCTGGGGACTTGTCTGCTTTCAGTGTTAGTAGCCCCTCCCTTACTCTGTCTGCCTCTAATACCATGTTTGCTGCACCTCTTCCCCTTCTCCCCCCAGGCAGTACAGGCCCATCTCTTTCCCTAGCAAAGATAGAGCAGAAGTACTCACTCAGTGCTTCTGCCTTGCTCACTTTTTCCTCCACTCAGCTATCATCTTTCCTTATCTTAACTATCCCATCCTTCCTGTCCCTCTTCTTGCTTATGTAGCAAAAGAAGGCATTTTCCCTGGTCATAATTCCTTTCCCTATTTGCAGTTTCTTCTGCACCTTTGCCTGCTGCACCACTTTGCCTGCCACTTTAGCTAGCCTCAGGTATTCCTTCTTATGTATCTCACCTTTAGTCCTCTTATATCTCTTGCAGGCTGCTTTCTTGTCTCTCACTGTTCTGACAACCTTAGAGTTAAACCAGATGGGTGTTTTGTCCCCAAATTTCTTCCTCCTAATCTTGACAAAATCTGCTGTGGCTGTTAGAGTATTGTGTCCCTGATGATTGCCCATTTTCTGTCCTCCCCCATGTGTGTTTTGATGCCCTCTAGCTTCTCCCTTAGCTCCTCCCACATTTTCCAGAAGGCTGCTCTCTTAAAGTCCAGGGTTTTGGTCTTGGTGGAAAAATATTCCCTTCCCATGTCCAGACATTCGTCTGTTATCTGTTGATCTATTTTATTCTACCAAATAGGAGTGAAAGAAACTTTATGCATTATGTTGAATTCTATCTGTTGGAGCTTTGTGGAGTAGAATTCTTGAAAAAGATATTCTAAAATATCCAACCAAAGACTGTCTGTAAACTGGCAGCCCACAATTGTTCCTATTTAAGTCTTTTTTACATAATGTCGGGTGCAGCTGCCTGGATGAAAGGAGGTGAACACAATGGACATTTGGGGTTCAATTTTCAAAAGGGTGCCCCAGAGCTTGCATCAAGCCCTATGGCAAAACCATTTTTTGGTGCAGCAGTGCCAAATTCATCTGACACAAATGCATCCAATGTTACTAAACCGCATGCAGTTGTGACAGTTTTCTTAATTTATGGCAGTTTGCACCAAAGATTTGGTGCAAACCCCGTAAAAGGGTTCCCCAAATGGCACAAATTAGACTAGGGAACAGCTGGTCTAACCTGTGGCATTTGGCACTCTGGATTGAAAATCCCGATTGCCAGCCAGAAGAATGGCACAAGCCCCGTGTGCCAAATGGTTGGCGCACCAGGGACATGCAGCATGTTCAGGGTTTTGAAAATCTAACCCTTGGTCTTTTTTATCTAGCCTTTCCTAAGTTCTTAAAGCACTGTTATAAAATAGATTTAAAAAGTTCTTAAAGCTGACTGGTGGAAAGCCAGTTCTACCAGCGATATTATCCCAGTAAAATATAATGGGTGAAACTAGTGGCCACCAACAGCCTACTCTTCAAATCTGGAATATGCTTCTACTGCTGACCACTTGATGCCACATGATGCCCACAGTTAACATGGCTGCTTTGACCTGTACTAATACAAGGCCCTCATGATTCTGCATCTTGTACTGCTCCCCAGAAAACAGCCTCTGTTTGTGGCTTCAGCTTTCTCTTACCCCTCTTCTTTTCTCCTTTCCTTCCTACAGCTTCAAACATAACCACACCCTCCACCTGCTATGGCAACCAAACCCAAACCAATTTTATTTGATAAGGTTTGATTGCCTTTGGTTGGCCCACTAAAGTCTGCTCTGTGGGTCACATGCACTGCCAACAAAAAACACCCGATGCTGATGCACATCCCAGAGCCACAGTTCCAATTTTCAAACAAATAGTTTTAAGTGTTATCATGCTCATTTCTGAATATAAAAAATACTGCCATGTTCAGGACAAAGTCTATTTTTGGTTTCAGAGGGGTTGAATTTGCAAAACGTATGCATACATGAGTTCACATCAGTATGGGGCCATCTTGCTCAGACACACACTCTCTTGTCCTCAGGAATGTGCATAGGCATTATGAGGGTGGAACTTTAGATGAGTTGTGAGATAAGAAGCTTAGGCTGAGTAAAATCAAATTTTAACTGAATCATGGTGCACTGACAACCACAGCTGATATGTGGTCATTCCAGGCTACACCATCTTTTGAAAGAATACAGCAGGGTGGAAAGGGGGGGTTGTTTTACATATGAGGAAAAGGATAAAGGCCATGGGCTTGCAAGGACACAATGGGGATAAGAAGGGGCTGGAGATTCTTTAGGTTGTCTTAGAGTTTGGGTCCAGGGTCTTTATCCATGTGGGGCTTGTGTACAGACCACCAAAACAGAGGGAAGAGTTTGATGGGGTTTTGGGAGAGGCCACTGATAGAATGGCAAGCAAAAAGTAGGTATTGATTATGGGGCACTTTAATCAGCTGGATGTAGCAGGGAGCATTCTGTCAGCAGTTACAGCTACAAGCAGGGCCATCCTAGAATCCCTGCAAGGGGTATTTCTTAGTCAGCTGGTTACAGAGCCAACTAAAGACAGGGCAGTGCTGGATCTGGTGCTTACAAACAGGGACAGTATTACATACTTCACAGTGAGTAGCCACTTGAGTAGATTTGATCATCATATGGTGTGATTTGGCATATGGATTGAGCAAGAGGAAAACCACACTAGTACGGGGATCCTGGACTTTAGGAGAACAGATTTTAAAGAAAAGGGAGACTGCCTTAATAAATACCTTGAAAAGGGAGTGGCGGGCCGAAAGGTTCCCTATCTATCTGAGGACAGGCCAGACAAATCTGGAAGGAGAGGCAGGAAGCTTACTTAGTGACCAAGATGCAAACAGTTTATTTGCAAGGGACTATAAAAATGAAAGAACTGTGTTTTACAACTGTACAGGATAATAAACATAAACAACAAACAAAACAATGCGATTTTGACCAACAATTGGTTGAACCAAGAACAGGGGGTTAACCCCTTTTAGTCCAAGTTCTGTGGGCACTTGGCCGAGATGATGGAACAACTGACAAACCCAGCTTGGGCTTTTCTGTGCATCGGCTGATCAGCAGGTAGGCATTGACCCCACAAAGTGCTTTTGTAAACAGGCCATAATGGGGCATCCCCCAGATGAATAGAACACAACAAGAAACACTGCTTGCTGGTCAAGGAAGAACTTTGTGATCCTCTGCAGCTCTGGTAAAGAAGTTGAAGCCTCTTGGTTAGCCGATGATTCTCTGGACGGTTAGCAGCAGTGACCACTGGCAGGTCCCCAGCACCAGATAACCTCTTACCAAGAAGACTGCTGACAGAATTATTTTTGGGCTGCTTCTGTGGAGTGACATGGGCATGCATGCACTTACAGACAGCCAGAAAAATAATAATGGGGTATGCATGATGTTAACTGTGGTCCCCAAAGCTTGAGCCAGGATGGCTCCTTAGCTTACTCACTACTGGATACCTCACTAGTGGCTCTCTACCACTTACTGCCACAGGACTGATGCTGGAACACTTGTGGTTGGACTTTGGCACAGGCTGGCATCACCAGAGGTGGTTCTGCTGCAGATGATGGATGGGTCGGTCACCTCCCTGGGTCAGCGTCAGGTTCTGGTGAAGCTGCTCTGGGCAACAAAGGTGAAGCTGGACGTCAGGTACACCAAGGTGCAATTTGATAACCATTCAGTAGCAAGCACACAGTTTGGATTTCAAAACAGACAGTTCAGTTTCTGTGGGAAATGCAGTCTCTAGAGGGTGCAAGGCAGGCAACAGCACAGTTCATCCTGGGTGATGCTCAAACAACAACCCTTGCCATGGGCAAATAGGGCCACCAAACAATTTTCCTCCTCCAAAGGGTGCTGCACCCATGAAGGTGTTCTGCTTGGGCTATTTCTGCAGTGCTCACACCTTTCCCTAAGGATCATAACCCTCCTGGTGGCAGGACCTATGGGGCTCCCTGTCCTGAACCCTTTTCCCTCATGTTTAGCCTCTCCCAGCCAGGGGATGACTATATGCTTTTGCCTCTGGCCCTGCCCCTGGCACCAATGGCACCACGGCAAGATGAAAGGGCTGTCTGACCCACCTCTCTCTTCCTGGGGCCTTTACCATGCAGTGCCCCTCTAGTACCAGCAGTGCTCTGTTCCCAACAAATGAAATAAAATACAATAACCCTACTCGGCTCTGGCCACACCCGGAGCCTTCTCACTTCCCTTGTCCCTCTGGGCCTTCAGCCTTTTAAATCCCCTTTCCTAGCTTTCCCTTCCTCCCCTCCCACCTGGCCCCTTGGGAGGGCTCTACCTAGGCCCTGCTGCCCCTAGGGTACTGATCCAGCACCCTAACTAGCCTCCCTTGTGGCTCATGCCATGCAGTGCCCCTTTTTGCTCTGGGAGTACTCTGCCCCCTGGTATCCTCTTTTCCCCTAAGGTGCCTCTGGCATTAAGTTAAATAAATCCTGGGCTTGCAGCCCACTTACCAGCATGTCCCATGGATGATTATTGCTGCTGGGGGTTCAGGGATGTGGCCAGAGGGATGTGCTCCTGCCCAGTGGCTTTCTTAAACTGCTGCAGGGACCGGGGGGGGGGACTAATTGGCCAGGGGAGTGTTGTCTGCCCAGACCGATATTTTGGTGCACCTTTTTCGTCTGCCTAGAAACTGGTCCCTCCACTATTTGGGGCTGAAGAAGATGGTCTGTTCACATCGGGGAGTCAGGCTTCCTTCGATCGTCCATGCTTCTGCCGCTGCCCAACTTTTGCTTGAGGGGAATGATGCTGGAGGATCCATGGACTCTCCCCCAGGTAATTTTTTTTTGTCCATGCTCCCCACATCCTCAACCCTCCATGCTCAGCCACTGACTGCCCCCTACAAGCCACTCCCAGGTCCTTTTCTAGGGCAGGGGTGGTCCTGTTATTCGGCCAGCAGATTGGCCCTTGCAAGCCCTTCAGGGAGGGTCTTTTGCTCCCGACCCCCCTTTCCAGTGCTGAACAGCATGAAAAGAGACAAAGGGGCATGGAAGGGGTCAAGGAGACTGTAGGCAAGGGCTGGGAAGGAGGGGACGAGAAGAGAGAAAAAATGTATATATCCCCTAGCTTTGGGGTACTACAGGGGTGATGGCCAAGGGGAGTGGAGGCACATTGGGAAAGGATAAAGGAGGGAATAACTAAGGCAATGGCAATCTGTTATGTTGCTAGCTGTGATCTGAAGCCTAAATCCCAATCCAGACATGATGTTATTGTGTCCTTTGTTGCTAACCTCTTCTCTTTATTGTGGACTTTTTCTGAACCTATTTCAGGGATTATTACTGTGGGCCCTAACTGTAATTATCTTTATTTCATGGGCTTGTATTGTGGGCACTGTCATTTATCTGTATTGCATCATTGTATGGCTGTATTGATTCTACCCATACCATTTGCTGTGATTCTTTGACTATGTTTTATTTAATATCCTGGTGGCCCGGGGTCATTCCTGAAAATGGTACATCACACCAGTGTACCCACTTAGGTTCATAGGTTCATAGGAAAAATACAAAGTCGAGGGAACGAGCCCATATTGACTTCGCCATCCATTAACTAGGATGGAAATAGTATTTTTTTTTTTTCTCCCATATAATTATCCAAATTAATCTTGAAAACATTTAAACTGGGACTATTTACTACATTTAACGGAAGAGAATTCCAAATTGGGACAGCTCTCTGGGTTATAAAATTCTTCCTTTTGGTAGTCCGTGTGTTAAATGTCTTAATTTTGACATTATGAGACCTGGTAATACTTAAACTATTTCCTTTTACTAAACAAAGGGTTTCAAATAAGGAAACATCTTTGATGCCCTAAAATTAAACACAGATCCCCCTAATAGATCGGTATTCCAATGAGTAGAGTTTAAGTTTTTTTAATCTTTCTAGATATGGAGTGAATTTAAGGCCCTTAATATTTTTAGTAAATCTACGTTGTACCCTTTCTCTTTTAATTTTATCCTTTACAAACATAGGTGCACAAAATGATGAGCAGTAGTCGAACTTTGATCTAATCAGACAACTGTATAGGGGAATTAATACCTCAGGGTCTCTACTTTTAAGATTTTTAAATATACAATTAAGTAGGAAATGACATTTTTTAACCATTAAATTATTATGATCAGTAAATTTTAAATTATCCGTAATCATAACTCCTAGATCATTTTCGGAGGAAACTACAGTCAAGGGTACAGTATTCAACATATATTGAGCTTTTAAATTATTTATTCCAAAGTGCATAACCTTGCATTTATTTATATTTAGGGATAAATTCTTTTCACTAGCCCAAATTAATATATTGTTTAAATTTGACTGAAGATTATAAACTGAGGCCGCATCATTTACAATGCAGCCCAGTTTAACATCATCAGCATACTTATTTATCCAGACACCATTTGATGTAGATGACGATGCACCACTAGATTGAACAAAAAGGTCCCAGCACAGAGCCCTGGGGTACTCCACTAGTCACATTGCACCAATCAGAAATGTAACTTCTGATGGAAACTTGCTGTTTTCTTACCAGTAACCATGATACAACCCAATTTATTATATTTATACATATGTCATGGTTATATAGGCATTCTATTATTGTTTTATGTGAAACAGAATCAAAAGCCTTTTCAAAGTCAAGGAAAACTACATCAACTGGAAACCCAGCATCCAAAGCCTGGCTAACTGGTTCAAAAAAATTCACTAAATTTTCCTGACATGATCGTCCCTTGCAAAAACCATACTGAAAAATATCTAAATTTATAGAACCTTGAAAATGATTTTCAAGTTTATGCAAAATGAGTTTTTCCATAATTTTTCCAATGTTAGGAGTAAGACTAATAGGTCTATACTGTTTGGCAAGAAACTTTGACCCGTTTTTATGAATGGGTATAACCTTAGCTGATTTCCAATCCATCGGTACTAAACCTTGTTGTAAAGAATTATTAAAAAGAAAAGTAAGAATATCAACCAATTCAGCTGCCAAATTCTTTATAAAGATAAAGGGAATGTTATCAATGCCAACTGAAGTAGAAATTTTAAAACTTTTTATCGTAGATAGGACTTCTGAAGATGAAAATATAATTTCTGAGTTTTTAACAGCAGTAAGTGATAAATCTAGGTTTCCTGAATCGAAAACACTAGAGAATTGTTTATTAAAGGCATTGGCCATTTCAGATTCATTGGATATCAATATGTCATCAACGATAAGGGTCCAACATTGGTTTGAGAATTTTTAAAGAACCAATGTAATTAAAGAAGGACTTTTTATTATCTTTTTGTTTAACAAGGTTTTTTTCTAAATTCTTCTTTGCAGTCAGTATCATTTGCTTTGTTTTTTTTTATTTTGTTTTAAACCTTTGCCAATTTTTTGCAGTTTTATTTTTATTATATTTATTAAAGGCCCTTTTCTTTCTCAGTATGGATTTCCTTATGGAATTGTTAAACCAAACAGGATTATGCTTATTGTTAATATATTTAATTCGATCAGGTACCCAAGTATTAATACAGAATTGCAACTTAGTTTTATATTTTTCCAGATTTCTTCAACTGAAAGATGTTCTAATTCTTTTTCCAGTTCCAATTTAGTAAAAGTTATGGATTTCAGCATAATTTGCTTTTATTATAATTTTTCATTTTAGTAATTCCTTTATTTTCATGAACAGTAACAGATAGTTCCCAATAAAGTGTGTTATGATCAGATAAACCAATAGGTTCCAAAATTAGTGGGTCTTTATAGTATTTTGTTGTGTTAGTAAATATTAAATCCAGAATATTATTGTTTCTAGTAGGAAGAGTTACAATTTGATCCAACCCAAACAAAGATAGTTTCAAAAATCTTTCTCATTCTGTGATGAGCCACTGAAAGAACTCCAATCTATTCCCGGAAATTAAAATCGCCTAATAATATTGTATTTGTTGGTAATTTGATACTTTGAAAGTAAACAAAAAGGATTCAAATTTAATTTGTCAAAAGATGGAGGTCTATAACATAAACCAAAGGTGAAAGTCTCAAATTTTAACTTAATTGTTAACCATAATATTTCAACTCCTAGAGGTTCCGGAGATTCAAATTTGAGTTCAGAACAATCATAACATTTTTTAATATAAAAAGCGACTCCACCTCCTCTGGAAAATTCTCTATTTTTTTAAAAAACAGAATATCTGGGAATTTCAAAACCCCATTGATTATCCGAAAACCAAGTCTCAGAAATAGCACAGATATCAATGTCTTTGGATAATAATAACAAATGTAATTCAGAAATTTTATTGGTAAGACTTCTAGCATTCAAATAAATTACAGTTAGGAAGGATTTTCCTTTTTTGTTGGAAAAGAACAATTATTTTTTAACGGAGCAGGTACATAAATTGGGTTTGGGCTAATAGAGCTTCTCCCCTCCCACCCATTTATTAGTTTAAACATTCTGAAATAGCTGTATTGAAAATTTCACTTGGTTGCCAAATAAATAAATACAATAAATAAACAAATTAAATGTTTAAAGGAAACAAGTGAAGGCAAGAGGAGGAAGAGGCCACTATGGTTCTCTAAGGAGGTGGCTAAGACAGTAAAGGAGAGAAAACAGCTTTTAGGAAGCGTTAGGAAACTCAAACAGAGTGACACAGGGAGGTATCCCTAGATAAACAAAGGGAGGCAGGGAGGAGGGTGAGGGCAGCAAAGGCTCAAACCAAAAATAGGATCACCAAGGAGGTCAAAAATGGGATACAACTATATTCAGGTACATGAGCAAAGAGAGGAAGGAAAGAGGTGGATAGTGATGATCAGGAGAGGGAACACTGTGCAAAAGATCAAGGAATGGCAAAAATTTCAAACAAGTACTTCTGCTCTGTCTTCACAGTGGGGGGGGGAGGACCAACCTGCATCAGTAAGCACATGGGAGAGATGGGAGTGGACACAAGAATATTTTTGGAAGAAAAAGTTTAAGCCCTAAAGGAAAACAAAGCAATTAGGCCAGAAGGGATCCACCCTAAGGTACTAAAAGAATGGAGCACAGTGTTAGCCACCCCTCTAGCAACACTGTTCAGCACCTCACTGGAGACAGGGGTAGTTCCAGAGGACTGGAGGAGGGCTGATGTGGTCCCTCTGCACAAGTACGGCAGCAGGGAGGAAGCTATCAATTACAGACCAGTCTGCCTCACATCAGTGGTGGGGAAATTAATGAAAACCCTGCTGAAGGAGAGACTGATGGAGTAACTGGAGGCAAAGGGGCTGCAGGACCACAGGCGAATGGCTTCACATGGTGGAGGCCATGTCAAACAAATGTCATAGATTTCTTTGACTAGGTTATGAGGGAGGTGGATCAAGGGATGGTAGAGGATGTGGTATATTTGAACTTCATTAAAGCTTTTGACACTGTGTCACACAGGAGGCTGACTAAGAAACTTAGCAGCCTGGGGTGGGGCAGAAGGTGGTAAATTGGGTATCTAACTTGTTGAAAGATAGGAGACAGAGAGTGTTGGTAAATGGCAGTCACTTGGGGGATGGGACAGTGTCCAGTGGAGTACCAAAGGGATTAGTACTTGATCCTGTTCTTTTCAGTGTCTTCAAATGTGACATTGCTGAGGAACTGGAGGAGAAGGTATGTGGATGACACAAAAATCAGCGACAGAGTGAATAACCAGGAGGAGGTGGGGAGAATGCAAAAATATCTGGGGAAACTAGAGAGTGTTCTAGGGTGTAAGAGCAGGATGTCATTGCCAAAAAGTGCAAAGTCATGCAGCTGTGCCAGTGAAATCCAAAGGCAGTGTATAAGATGGGAGCTACTTACAGTCACCAAGCAAGAGAGAGACCTTGAGGCAATCATATCTGATGATTTCAAGGTGGAAGAGCAGTGGGACAAGGCAGTAGGCAAAGCTAGTCAGATGCTGAACTGCATTAGGAGGGGGGCTTCTAGCAGGAGAAGGAAGGTGGTGTTGCTACTGTATCGCTCTCTAGTGAGACTCCAGCTGGAGTACTGTGTCCATTTCTGGAATTTGCACCTCCACAAGGACATTGACAGGGTGGAACTTGTCAAGAGGAGGGCTACCAAAAGGGTATGGGGGTTACACCAGAAACCATACACAAAGAGGCTGCAGGAGTTCATCATATACTTCCTGGAAGAAAGGACAGTGAGAGGGTACATGACTGAGAACTTTAAGTACCTAACAGAGGTAAACAAGGTGCAGGAGGAGAGTCTCCTTCAGAGGAGGAGCACCAGAACATGGGGGTATGCTATGAAATTTGGAGTGGGAGCTTAAGGGGGATGTAAGGAAATATGTCTTCACAGAAAGGGTATTGGACACCTGGAACTGACTGCCAAATGAGATGGTAGGGGCGAAGACAGTGGGGAGCTTCAAGCATGTGTGGGATAAGCACATGAGCTTAATAGGTAGAGGAAAGGGAGGAAGGAGGGACACCTGTAATCAAATAGGGTCCAGGGTGTAATAATAGGCAGGAAATATAGGGCAGAGTAGATGAGCCTACTAGTCATTTTCTGCAAACTCAACTATATTTCTACTGTAAAATAACAATAAACTGATGAATAAGGCAAAATGGGCAACCTAGATGCAGTCAGAAAGCATATAGTCTTTGACAGGTATTACATATTAGTCTCATAGGATCAAAAATAAATACTAAAATCAGACAGTGCCTGTAACAAAGTGTATGTCCGTCATACTCCTTTTACCTGTAAACCCCTTCACAACCTTGCAACAGAGATTTTGACAGACTGATGGGGGATTTGTACCAAACCCCTCTTGCTTTAAAAGTTGGTCCTTTGAGACCTTGCTGCACTGCATGCTCTACTGTACTTGTTGGCTATCATATCATAGAAACATAGAAGCTGATGGCAGATAAGGACCGCAACGCCCATCCAGTCTGCCTATTTCTTTTTCTACCTTATAAATGTGCCATTGGCCTTTGCTCTGTCAATGGCCTACCTATACACACTCATCTGTATTGCTCCCTTATGCCTATCCCATGCCTGTTTGAAGCCCTGCACTCTATTCATATCCACCACTTTCTGAGGTAGGCCATTCCATGCATCCACCACCCTTTCTGTGAAAAATAAATTCCTCACATTACCCCTTAATCGGCCTCCCTCTAATCTCATGCTGTATCCTCTTGTCCTGCTATTTTTCTTATATTGAAACATGTTAGACTCTTTCACCTTATTAATGCCCTTAAGGTGTTTGAATGTTTAGATCATATCACCTCTCCTCCTCCTTTGCTCTAGGGTATATATTTTGAGCTCCGTTAGTTTGTCCTCCCCTGCACCATTTTGGTTGCTCTTCTGTGGACTGCCTCAGTTTGGTTAATGTCCTTGTGAAGGTGCGGCCTTCAGTACTGCACGCTGTACTCCAGATGGGGCCTAACCAGTGTCTTGTAAAGAGAGATTATTACCTCCCTCTTCTGACTTGTGATACCCCTACTAATACACCCAAACATCCCCCTAGCCTTACGTACTGCTTTAGTGGTTTGCTTGGATGATTTCAGGTCATCGGTGATGATGATGCCCAAGTCTCTTTCTTCCCTTGTGACTGCCAGCAACTCCCCTGCCAGCCTATAGGTGGATTCAGGGTTTCTCTTCCCTATGTGCATGTTCTTGCACTTCTTTGCATTAAACCCTAGTTGCCACTCCTCTGACTATTTTGCTAGTTTATCCAGATCTCTTCTTATTCTGCCCACCCCATCTGGATCCTCTACTCTTTTGCAGATCTTGGTGTTATCTGCAAACAGACAAACCTTAACCTCCAGTCCATTTGCTATGTCACTGATGAAGATGTTGAAGAGAACTGGCCCCAGGACTGATCCCTGAGGTACCCCACTTGTGACTTGCATCTCTTCTGACTGTGTACCATTTACCACCACTCTCTGTTTTCTGCCCATCAACCAGTTTGCCACCCAGTTGACCAACTTCTGACCCACCCTGAGCCTACCCAGCTTATTAATTTATCTTCAATGTGGAACAGTATCTAAAGCTTTGCTTTGAAGTTAAGGTAGGCAACATCAACTGCTCCCTCTTGGTCCACCACTCTGGTTACCCAGTCAAAGAAATCTATGAGATTAGTTTGACAGGACCTTCCTTTTGTAAACCCATGCTGTCTTGGATCCTGTGCTCCTATGGATTCCAGGTGTTGCACTATCCTTTCCTTAAGGAGTGCCTCCATAATCTTGCCCACTACTGAGGTAATACTGACTGGCCTGTAATTCCCTGCCTCCTCCCTGCTACCACTCTTGTTGAGTGGGATCACATGAGCCCTTCTCCAGTCTTCTGGGACCTCTCCTGTGCTCAGGGACTCAATAAACAGTTCTGCTAATGGCTCTGCTAGTTACACCCTTAGCTCCTTAAGTACCCTAGGATGTATGCCATTAGGTCCTATTGCCTTGTCCACCCTGAGCTTATTGAGCTCTTGTGGGACCCTTTCTTTTGTGAAGGGACTAGTGCATACTCCCCTCTGTGTCCATGGTGCTGAGCTGTGGGCCCTGGCCTACCTTCTCTTTAGTAAATACTGAGCAGAAGTATCTATTTAGGATAGATGTCTTTACATGGTCCTCCTCCTCACATGCCCCCCTCATCTCCTTTGATCTTAGCAATACCCCCTCTGGACTTTCTCATTTCATTAATGTATCTATAGAAAGTTTTGTCACCTTCTTTTACTGTTTGTGCAAGTGTTTCCTCAGTTTGGGCCTTCGCCTGCCTTTCTTCCTTCCTTGCTTCTCTTAGGGAAGTTTGGTATGCCTCCCTATCTTCATCTCGCTGCATTCCCTTATATCTCCTGAAGGCCAGCCTTTTGGCTCTGACCTTTTCTGCTACTGTTTTTGAGAACAAAAGTGGTTTCCTTCTTGTTTTGCACTTCCTTTTCTCACTAACACAATGGGATGTTGCTTCAAGTATTGCATCCTTAATGCTTGCCCACTTTGCCTGGGGAGGGGAAGGTTAACAAATAACACCAGAACCCAATAATGTGGAGGGTGAACAAGGGAGAAAAGTACGTTTTGTTTTCTGTCATGGGGAGACAACCCAAGCCCGAACTGCAAGAACCTTTTCTTGTAAAGCTGAATAAAAGTTCTTTATTTTTTTTTATGTCACAGAAAGTAAATCAGATTTCATCTAATTTAAACTGGTGTCCTGAGTATTCTCTTTGTGGGTGCTCCCTAAGAAGCTGCCTAGTTCGCTGCCCTGTCACAGCTCCATTGTAAATAATGAGCAATGGAAACAAAAGCACGAGACATGTTTCAAGCCCAGGAATTAGAAGTTACACAAGAAAACACTGCGGCTTGCATTTTCCAACCTTGTGATTGGACAAGACTTCAAAGACAAAAGGAGACGCAAGAGGGAGAATGGGCAAAATTAGGGAGGAGATTTCATATTCTGAAGCTGTGATTGGGTGGAGGAGGGATGCACCTCTAAAATTCCTCTCACAGTTCAGATTGATACCAATATGTTCACATGCTTTGCAAGTGAACATAAAATGTAATCAATGCACAGTACCACAGAACACTAGAACAAAACAGGGGCAGCCACTGGGAAAATAGAGGCTTGTACATCACTTACAGAAACCTGAGGCTCCATTTTCAATTCTGGTAAATCATAATTATAGACTATAGATAAAGAGTTGCTCTGTACAGCTTTACCTCTCAACCACTGAAAGACTTTTCTGCTAAGCAGAGCACACCATTACAACATTACCACCTAGTGGCAACAACATAAAACAGAACTATTTTTTTACCTTTACAGTAACCATACCAAGAACAAATAAAAAAAGTATTTTAAATTACTTGTTTTATTCATTTTCTTTTTTCATTTATACAAAAGTGTATCCATTCTATAACCACAAAATTCCCTCCAGAACATGTGAGATGCTGGGATAACATCACTTCTTTGGTGGTTGAAGGCATTCAGTGCCTCACAGTACACTGATGGTGTGAGGTTATCCTAGCATCACACAAGCCCTGTCATTCTTTATTCTTCAATTACCATAATCTAATAATCTGCTTTGTCACATTTCTACACAATTATAGGACCAGTGCCAATCTTTCTGTAAATTTTAACTTACTGAGTTATTATGCCCACATAGCTACTGGACATATTATTTTTTTTTATTTTTTTGTTTGTATTTTGTGGTAGTCTGTGAGTCTATGCTATTTTTGTTTTGCTGTTTTCTGGTATTTGATAGCCAAGTAGCCCAAACAGCAGCACCTGCAGTATTTGAAACAAAAGCACATTGTGTTGCTTTTCAGCTGATTCTACAATCTGTGATTTTGTCCAAATGAATAAGCCATGGGCTGATAACGTTGTTCTGAAACAAGAGAAGGTAGCAGAGGAGTGAAAGCAGACAGAGTACAAGTGTGGATTTTACTTGTAAGTAGTCTGCGCCTCTTGAAATTCATTTGTGTAGTCTGTTTATCAGTGAGAAAGGGTTAAAACTAAACCCTAAGCCTCAGCTCAATAAGTGAAACATATATCCTTGTATGAGGATGCGGATCCATATGGTATAATACTGCTCAGTACTTCCATACATGGCAGCAACAACTGACAAGGAAAGCAGCTGTAATCCAGTTTAACCACTTCCAGACAATATCTACCAGCTTAGCATGATAACTCTTCACAAAGGAAGGGCATACCTCCACTCTGTAAAACTCAGTTCCTGAAATTAAGTTTAAAAGGAACTGTCCAGGGCAAATCTTCCTGATGGAAATGACAGAATTATTCTCCCATGAGATGCAAAATGAGGCATTATAATACAGTAAGTGCATGACTCATACTGGGTAGAAAGAAGGAAGAACATTTCAGTCAAGGAAAAATCTAAAGCTTTTGTCTTGTTATAATCAACTTATGCATTTCATTACAAGGCGCTGAATTTAGCTCTTAGACTTCTGACAGAATTAGAATGTACAGGAAATCTGAACAGATATACAGTATCAGTCCATGACACGGCAAGTGTTAAAACATAAAAGAAACTCACTGGACATTTTAGGTTGAATATTTTGTCAGTGCTACAGTATCAATAGAACTGTTTATGGCTGTAATACGGTACCTTAGTTAAGGATTAAACACTGTATTGTTAATAAAAAGTCAGAAGTCATTTTTCTAAATTGCACAAGTTTCTTGATCTCACAAAGTGTTAGTAGACAGTCTCTTTAATTGCCCAGATGCAGTGATCAAAGGATTCTACATTTATTTTCCAGAGCAGAATTCTAACAGTGGGAATACTAAAACTGGAAACATATTTATTAATTTTAAATTTTAAATCCATATTTAGGCCTAAGGCTTAGTTCTCAAGAGGGTGTTGGATATACAAGGATGAAATGGAACAAGTCTCAGAAAACCTTGCTTTATTTAGCTGTACCAGATTAATTTTTTTTTTAGAAAATACTGCAGCCATCTATACTGACAGAAGAACATGGAGATACTTTGTTCTAAACAAAGCAGTTATGCAGTTCATTCAGCATTCCCTTAATTACTTTGAGTCTTGAAAGAGCAAATGAATAATATAACTACAGACAGACATAGTTCATCTGTCAACTAGAAGCCGGTCTGCTTTAATGTTTTTCAAGTCCCTATCTGTGTAATGGTAGATCTTTAATCTGTTATTTCAATCTGCTTCTTGGGAATGGTCCAAGTATGAAGTACAGTAGGTGAAAAACATTCTACGACTTATTTGACCTAGAAGAATGTGAACTCAGTGTTCCTGTGGCATGGCCAGTTAATGTTTCATACAGTATATTTGCATCTATTTATCATTTTATGCATTTTTTTCTCTTTCCTTTTTCTCCACTGGGTCACCACTGTGGTCCCCTTCAGCCACAGCAACCACCCAGTCCCACCCAATTCTTATCTGCCATATACTCTCCTGCTCTTACCCCAAACTTGGCCATTCAGGGTGGAATCTGTGAGGAGCTCCCCCAAACACCTTACAGGAAGGTCATGTTTCTGGGAGGTGGTAGATGGTGGACTCTCAGGCCAGATGGTGCCGTCATCATTCCACATGCCTGTGGAATTTTCCACTTTTCTTTACCACCCCTTAGGATGCTGACATGTGGGCTCTATGATGCACATGCATGAATTGTGCATCTGTGTGCATCAAGCCTGTCAGTGTCGCTCTCCTTATGCACCACCTTCTACTTGCACTGCCACCTGTAGTCACCCAGATGATGATAGCATTCCAGAGCCTGGGAACCCTACCTCCACATGAAGGAGTGCATCCTTTCAGAAGGTTGACCTTCCTCCTTCCTGGTTGATCCTCTGACAACTCAGGTTCATTCCCAAACCTGTGTCACCAGCATTCTGAGTGATAGCACTACTGCTGCTCAGACGGTCCAACTGATATCATATTTTTAATTGTGTTTCTGTTTTGCTGCTCTTCTTTCATCATGTGGTGTGGAAGCCTCATTTTTTTCATTGAATAACTGTATTGAAGAATGAAAAACAGATTTAGTAACAAATATTGAGTAGATTCACAAAGGATGTAAGCCCAGCCCAGCCCAGCTTCATTCAGAAACATTATGAAGAAACATGGAACACACTGGTTCACCACTAAGATCCCCTCAGGAGAGAAACCACAAATATGGTAAGAAAATATTTTCTGTGCATCTGTTTGTAATAATGCAAAGTACAAAATGAACATTTCCTGTTCAAATACACAAAGAAACCAAACAGTTGTGAATGCAGGGGTTATCCTGGCTGTTAAGTAAATAAACCTGGTAAATGAATAAATCTGTGTCCATTGATTTATGTCCTTACAGCATATACAGTACAACAAAACCCTCTTAGCTGGTAGAGGGGGTGAGGTGGGGAATCTCTATAAACTGATATGTGTTTTGGTCTTCAATAAATTCACTAATAAATCCCAACACAAAAGAAACTGCAGAAGTATTTATTAAAGATGGACATGAAATGACAAATGCACAAGGGATTTATGAATCTTTTTTGGAAAAATTTCTTGATTTGTGTAAATATACTCAATCTTTTGATAAAAATCCAAGTACAAATTTAAGGTTCTATAACACTTCTAATTTTGGTTAATCTTTTCATTTTTTTAGCCAAAAAACTGGACCAGGTTCATAAACTACTACAAAAATTTTCAAATAGGCCAGGGGCAAGTGAATTGGGGCCAAGGTTTCTAAAACTAGTTTCTGATTACATCACTCATCCACTTACCTTGATATTTAACCTGTCTTTGGTTTCTGGGTGTTTCCCCAATCAATGGAAGCAAACAGCAATTAAACTGATTTACAAAGCTGGTGGGAGAGGGGATATGGACAATTATCATCCTATCTCACTACTTCCACCATTAGGTAAAATTCTTGAAAAACTTGTTAATGAACAAATCACTGATTATCTTCAATCCACTGGACTCAGGACTTCTGATCAGCATGGTTTTCAGAGGTTTCACGGGATGGGGATGGCCTTGGCCAGGTTCACGAACAACAGCAGTCTAGGTATGGACGATGGTCTGCTCACTGGTGCTGTGTTCATGGACCTGTCCAAGGCCTTTGATTTAGTGAACTACCACCTGCTGCTCAGGACTCTCCAGAACATCAGTCTGGCTGAATCACCTCTTGAGTGGTTCCAAAGTTATTTAACGGAATGGCCCTTGAAGGTGGGATTAAATGGAACCTTTTCTACTTATAGGTTAATGGAACAGGGAGTGCCCCAGGGGTCCATCCTTGGGCCACTACTGTTCACTTTATTTATTGATTATATTCCATCTTTAATTAAACATTCAAATAGTTTGATTTATGTAGATGACATCATTTTGTATGAAAGTTCAACCTTGGTGGAACAAATAAATAAGTGAGGATGTTTGCGTGTTGGGTAATTGGTTAGCAGGGAATCATTTATCTTTGAATTGTAAGAAGAACAAATGTATGCTCTTTGGGTCTAGACAGAGATTGAACAAAGCTCCTGACCTGATAATAATGGATACAATGGACAATAAACTGTAGCAGGTCACACAGTTTAAATATCTTGGAGTCCTGTTGGACCAAAATCTAAACTTTTCCAATCACATTAATTCTACAGTATGAATCATCAGGTAAATCAAAGACTAGGTGTCCTGTTTAAATTTCAAATGCTGCTTGCCCTACAGGCCAAGAAGGCAATAGCCAAGGGTGTACTTCTTCCACAGTTATATTATAATTATTTTCTTTTTAAGAACTTGGCCAAAAAGAATTATCTCTCCTTACCTTCATATTTCATAGCATATGTAGATTCACATTCAATTTGCCTTATTCTACCCACCACTGTGAACTATACAGGCACTCAGATTGGCTTCCACTGAGGCTGCATAGTTTATATAGTATCTGCTGTTTAATTGATAATATTCTTTGCCAGGGTGAGAATTCTCCCCTCTATTCATTGTTACAAATTAAAAATAATATAAGGGAACTCCTCTCAAATGAACAAGTAAAACTAATTGTCCCCAAAACCAAGACAAAAATAGGGATTGTTCATTTTCTTACTGTGCAGTCAAAAATTGGAATGTGCTTCCTATTTTACTAAATGGAAATTTTAGCCATCAAACTTTTAAAGTTGAGCTAAAGAAACACATTCTTAGCAAAGTGTGCTGTCAATGTTTTTGAATGTCTGGTTTATCCTATGTTTATTGTTCAGTATAAAAATGTTTATGGTATATGTACATTACTGTTGTCTTGTAAAGTGTTTGTTGAAATAATTGTACCAACTTGACTGTATACTTATGGTCCTGGGTCGTGCATGAAAATGGGCTTTAGCTCATTGTATTTAACTGGTAAACAAAAGTTAAAATAAGAATAAAATAAATAACTAAAATAAACATACTTACTGTTCCCTGCTTATGAAGCAGGGTTGCAGCTGCTGGACCAAGAGTCTTTTTCAGCCTCAAGTTCCTACAGTATATTATTACATTTTACCACAATGTTGCTATATAAAGGAATTAAATTGCTAACAGGAAAACATATTTTTCAAATGGCAATACATTTATCAGTTCCCAGGGGCAACTGTAAGGAATCCTTGCTTTGTGCATTTCAATGATTTAAATTCTTAGTCTGGCATGAACAATATCAATGTATTTTAGATGTGGAAATAAATGCCAAAGTGTAAGAGTTTCAAGATTCACAGCATATAAATTTGTAGACAGATCAATGCCACAGAGAAGTACATTACATTATTAGTATTAGTGTTAGTGGCTCAGTAAGTAACATGCTTGCATTTGGGCCTCTAAGGTTGGAAAGCTTTGGGTTCTACTCCCACACTAGAAACTTGGGCTAATAACCAATGCTGCTATTGCAGTGCAGCATTGGGGGGGGCTACATCAAGATATTGAATTGAAGCCCCTTTTGCCTACAATCTGCCCCCTCTCAAGCGCCATTCTATTCAGTTCAATGAAGTTTGGGCCTTTGACCTTTGGGCTGTTAGTCTGGATTCCCTGATGTTATAGGTTTGGCAACAATAAAAACAGTAAACAATCCAAAACAGCCCTTCCCTCAGCCCCAAAACAGTTCTAGCAATATTTAGTACTCCAACAATTAGTCCACTGTCCCTGGAAGTTCCTTTAAAGTAAATGTGGTACAAAACAGAATGGGTTGAAATGTTGCAGGCCTGATGATTGATGGGCAAGGTGACACAGATAGTGAATAATAGACAAAGAACATGCATACAAGCTAAATTATTTTATAATCCAAGGTCCAGTGGCATCAATACTGGTCTTCTACCAAGGCTTTCCCCTCAAGACAGTGGAGAAGCCAAAGGATTCTGATGCCTTACTAGCTCTAATTAACTAGCTAACTAAATGTGTTACTGTCCAAGTCCATAGTCCAAAACTGGTACTCATGGATTTGTAGATCTCACAGGTTGAAAGGCCTCTACTGATGAATGCAGGTCTCTCTGGATGTAAATGCTGCATCACAGCTGCTGTCTCTGGATACTTGGCACAACAATCAATGCCTCATCACTCCTACAAGCCACTTATGCAGCAGTAATTGTACAGCAATTACTGTCACATCAGCGGCTTGTAGGAGTGAGCTATAATGGTGCTGCCTCTACTTAAGTGGGATGATTACCCCTTCGTAAGGTTTTTCTCATTCTCTTCTGCCCTATGAAGTGGCTGATATCAAAAACTGTTGCTGTTACAATTGATTTCTCTCTTTCTCTCTCTCTCTCTCACTATCTAAAGAATGAGCTCTGACTGAAACACATTCTCTGGAGGCATTATTTCAATCAAGTTCAGCCTCTGGCTGTTTGAAAATTTTAGCCCATGTGGGAACATTCTCTAGGGAAATTGTAAAGTTCCCAAAAAAATTATCTTTCAACCTTTTAGCTTCATATCAGCAGCTGCTGCTTTTTCACTTCCCAGTCTGTATGTTCAGATTCAGTGACAGCCAATAAGAAAAAAAATTACTCACCTTAGTAATTATGTTTCTTCTAATGGAGTCTTGCTGTATTCTGACTATTACAGTTGGCCCCAGCACTCAAACTGCCCCGGAGAGTAGAGGGTTAATTTTCTATGCAGAGCATAGAAAGTTGGGCTCGAGCTCGGTTCAGACCTCTGTCTGCTGCACTTTGAAGAGCAAGCGTCAGATTCTTACAAGCTAATACTAACTAACTACTATGTGGAAATTGTAACATTTTTACTAGCCAAATGGCAACCAAATATTTTGGATCCCCAAAAGACTCAAGTCAAGAAATCCAAAATCAAAAACCAGGTAGTGAACAACTTAAGACTGTAAATTAATAATATAACCCACTCCCCCTCTCTAAAAGGAGGGAGTGCCCAAATGCACCCCTGGGGTGCAACACTGCACCTGCCAGCCCACATCCCAATAACAGGTTCTGAGAGGGGAGGCATGGAGGGAGGTCAAAATACAGCAAGACTCCATTAGAAGAAACATAATTACTAAGGTAAGTAATTTTTTTCTTCAAACAACATGAAGTTTTGCTGTATTCTGACTATTGCAGACTATCAAGCAGTACCTCCATAGAGGAGGGAATCAAACCTACCTTGGGAATAGGCTTTGCAGTACTGCTGTACCAAACCAAGCATCACTCCTAGCCTGGATGTCCAGGGAGTAATGCTTGGTAAATGTATGGACTGTTTTCCAGGTGGCTGCTTTATATATCTCTAGCAAAGGAATATCCCTGGCTGCAGTCAGGGAATCAGCTGTACCTCTAGTCAAATGAGCCCTCAGTCCTGAGGGAGGTATTTTGCCTAGCTTCTCATAGCAGAATTGAATACAAGAGACAATCCACCTGGCAATAGTTCTCTTAGTGGCAGGTTTGCCCTTCCCTACTTCCCTATAAGTGAGAAACAACTGGAGGGAGTTAAACCTGTGAGCCTTAGTATGCTTAATGTAGTAACTAAGGGCTCTTTTAACATCAAAACTGTGTAAATGTCTTTCTCCTGAAGAAGAATGATCAGTGAAGAATACAGGGAGAGACATAGATTGGTTCAGATGAAAATCTGAAACCACTTTAGGTAAAAACCTCCTATTAGTTCTAAGGACCACCTTATCTCTATGGAATGAGATAAAATCAGGCTCCACTGACAGAGCTTGCAATTCACTGATATGCCTGGCAGAGATAATAGCTACCAGGAACACAGTTTTCCAAGTCAAGTACTTAAGCTCTGCTGAAGACAAAGGCTCAAAAGGGGGCTGCATAAACTGAGCAATGCAAACAGTAAGATCCCAAGCAGGGGTAAGATCCCTAAGGGGGGGGTTGGTATGAAACAATCCCTGGATAAATTTACAGAATACAGGGTGAGATGACAGTGAGGAAGGCTTTCCCACTGACAGAAAAGCAGAAACAGCTGACAAATGTACTTTGAGAGTAGCTGGTCTGAGGCCTAGGCCATTAAGATGAACCATATAATCCAGAACTGTAGACAATTCAGCAGTGTCTGGGGATATATGGTTCTTGGAATACCAAATGCTGAATCTTTTCCATTTGAAGTTATAAGCTTTTCTGGTGGCAGGCTTTCGAGAGGCTTTGGGAATATCCAGGACCCCTTGGGACAGATATAAATCTGCATACTCTAACTCTTCAAGAGCTATGCCTTGAGATTGAGAGACCGAAGATTGGGGTACCAAATTCTCCCCAGAGAGGAGGTTAACAGGTTGTGATTCCTGGGAAGAGACAGGGGAAGATGGACTGCTAGGGAGAGCAACAGGGAGTACCAAGGCTGCATGGCCCAGTCTGGAGCAATTAGAATCACTTTGCAGGGTTTTGACCTTGCCTTGACCAGAACCTTGAACAGTAGAGGAAAGGGAGGGAAAGCATATAGAAATTTCCCTTCCCAGTTCAAAATCAGAGCATCCAAAGGGACTGAGCCCAAGACTGGGGGTCTGCAACAAAACAGAGGAAGTTGGTGATTGTCTGGGGCTGCAAAGAGATCCATCTCTGGAGTGCTCCACCTTGAAAAAAACATTTTCAACACCAACACTAGAGGGTCCAGGGACCATTCATGATGGGCATGGGAGATCCTGTTCAATGCATCTGCTAGCACATTGTCCTTTCCTGGAAGATGGACTGCTATCAGAGTGGTCTGCAGAGAATAAGCTAGGGACCACAAGTTCATGGCTTCCATGCACAAGGCCATGGACTGAGTGCCTCCCTGCTTGTTGATATACCACATGGTGGTGGTTTTGTCTGTCCTGACCTGAACCACCTTGTTCTGCACTGACTGAGAAAAAGCTTGCAGGGCCAGAAAGGCCGCCCTGAGTTCCAAGAGATTGATATGAAGAAGGGATTCCTGAGGGGACCACAGTCCCTGGGCTGTGAGAGCCCCCAGATGGGCTTCTCATCCCAATAGAGAAGCATACCTTGTTAGGACCATAGAGTGAGACTGAGTGATGAATGGGACTCCTTGCCTGAGATTGCTCTGATACTGCCACCATTGGATAGCTTGGATCAGAGTCTGAGTCACTGGAACTAGTTTGGTTAGAGAATCTTTCTTCTGAGACCAAAAGGCCCTCAGATAAAACTGAATGTCACTCATCTGAAATCTGGCCCCTTGGACCACTGATGTAGAAGCTGCCCTGTGGCCCAGAAGCTGACGGAAGTGCCTTGCTGGATGAGAGACCAGAAGGTGGAATGAAGAAGCCAGCTCTAGAATAGCCCTTAACCTTTCCAGGGGAAGAAAACCTCTTGCTTTGACTGTATCCAACTCTGCATTTATGAAGGTGAGGAGCTGTACAGGCTCAAGAACTGACCTGAGAAGATTGAGAAGGTATCCTAGGGAAGTGACACTTGCTGAGTCACTTGCAGGTCTGACTTGATTTGGTCTGGGGCTGACCCACAATGAGCCAGTCGTCCAGGTATGGAAATATGGAAATATTTTTCCTTCTAAAAAAGGCCACTACTACTGCTAGGCATTTTGTGAATACCCTTGGAGCTGATGTCAGGCCGAAGGGCATAGCTTTGAACTGATAATGGCCTGAAGGCAATTCGAACCTGAGGTACTTTCTGTGGGAGCACCTGATGGGAATGTGAAAGTAGGCATCTTTTAAGTCCAGGGAGGCTAGCCAGTCCCCTTGCCTTAGAGTGGGAAGGATTATTTCCAGAGTCACCATTTTGAATTTTGGCTTTAAAAGATGTTTGTTCAGGTATATTAAGTCTAGGATGGGTCACCACTCACCTGTCTTTTTTAGGGTAAAGAAGTATCTGGAGTACAAAACCTTTGCCCCTGTGCAATGTAGGAACTCTCTCTCTATAGCCTTTAGAGCCAGTAGAGATGAAACCTCTGCCTCTAGGGCAATGGTTTTGGAGATGCTTGCAGGTGAAAAATATCTGGCCCATAGCTTTGGAAATTTCTTGAAGCTGAGAACCAGCCCCTGGCTTACCACCTCCAGGACCCACTTGTGTGAGGTAACAGACACCCAGTCCTGGATGAAGTAAGCCAGCCTGCCTCCTACAGAAATGGGGGAATCGACCTGGACTGACACATCAGGGTGTCTGCTTGGCAGGAGCCTTAGGTTGAGGAGTGGATGCAGCCCTGCTCATCCCCCTTCTGCCTCTCCCTCTGAAGAACTGGAAGGGGACTGGAAGGGGACAGGATCAGTTGTGTTCCAGGACAGTAGCTGCTGCTTGTTGTTTTCACAGGGTTTTCACAGGGTTCTTGTGGATTTTACTTGGTAGAAGGTTAGTTCTTTTCTTTCTTCTAAGGGGCTAGCAGGGTATTGTTTTGGGGGATGCTAGAAGTTTGAAAACTAGTTTGGTGGCTGTAAGTGGGCTCATTTTGTGGATGTTTCACTGTGTAACAGGCTGCGTTGGTGGAGGCCTATTTCTTCTGATTTAAAACCTATTTGGTGGGATTTGCTTGGAGATGGTTATTTAAATTGGAGACCTATATCTGTTAATTTTAAGCCTATTTTGATGTGTTGTTAGTGAAGCTGATTAAATTGGAGACCTGTTTCCTTTGGCAGCAAACATATTTTGTGGGCTTTGAGTTGAATTTTGATTCCTTTTTGCTGGCTCCACTAGCTGCAAAGGTTAGTGCATAGTGGGGGAAGGGTGTTAATGGTCTGGCCAGGTCTCACTCAGCCAATTGACTGGAGGCAGAGCTGAATCAGGTTTGAGGTGTAAGCTACTTTGTCTTCTCAGAAAGAACTGGAAAGGGACAGGATCAGTTGTGTTCCAGGACAGTAGCTGCTGCTTGTTGTTTTCACAGGGTTCTTGTGGATTTTACTTGGTAGAAGGTTAGTTCTTTTCTTTCTTACTTCTAAGGGGCTAGCAGGGTATTGTTTTGGGGCTGCTGGAAGTTTGAAAACTAGTTTGGTGGCTGTAAGTGGGCTTATTTTGTGGATGTTTCACTGTGTAACAGGCTGTGCTGGTGGAGGCCTATTTCTTCTGATTTAAAACCTATCTGGTGGGATTTGCTTGGGGCTGGTTCTTTGGCTGCTGGGCTTGGAGGGGAGACACAGGGCTGATACACTCTCTCTCTCGAGTCAGGTGTCTGCCCACTACCCTCCCCACCCCTCCTCCCCAGAATTCTGCTAATTTATAGGGGAACACCTGCCCTGCAATTTGAGGAAAGGCTGCAGTGCAACTCATGTAGTTCTAGCCACTGGGGTTGGATTTAAAGGCTGGAGAGAGGAGCTTAGGAGTTGTTCATTCCCTTATAAGTTTAATGTGTTGTACTGCACCTAGTAACAGGGTTACTGGTGTACAGTGGGACTGTCTCTAAGATTAGTGGGTGATCTGATTAGGCAGTAGGGTGTATCTTGGACTAGGGGTGAAACTGGTGGCTCACCCAAGGAAACCTATTTGGAAGGGTATGGAACCACACGTCATTAGGGCTGGCATCTTTGGGAGGGTGGTGGGGTGCACAGGGTGTGGAGCAGCCATGATACTGGACTGGGCTTGGAAGTTCAGTGGTTGCCCAGTGTGCTACCAGCTGGCACAGCTTAGGGAGGAGGTTGCGGGGATTAGGAGACAGCTGGGGGAAGAGGGGGCGGTATGGTTGGGGAAGGGGGCTGGGGATCTCCCACATGGTTGCACCAAGCACTGGGGGTGAGGGCATAGGGAAAGGAGTGCAGGAGAATACTCAGGGGTCACATAGGGACCCTGGCAGAGGGGGTCCAAAAGGACACTACCAAGGAAGCAGGCAGATAACTGGGGACCCTCACAAAGGAGGGACAGAGGGACAACATTCTCAGGAAAGTAGGCAGATGGCCAGGGCTGGACAGAAGGAAGCAAGGCGGGGAGGTGGATCAGACCTTACACTCAGTAACTGCTTCAAATCTCTCCTTCTGCTCGAGGATGAGGGGGGTGATGTAGCCACGACAGGGGTGGTTAGAGACGGGCACCTGGAATGCAGGAAAATGGGTGGAGCAGTGAATCAGAGCAGGAGGTGCAGGGGGAAGAGGGAGGAAAACGCAAGGAGAAGGACCAGTTGGGAGGAAAGGTAAAGGAGAAGGACCAGAAGTACAAGGAGGATTCAGTAAAGGGAGCTGAGGGTTTAGGCAAGGGGAGCACGACGAGCAAGGAGGAACTAAATGGAGACAGGAAGGAATGGAGGATGAGCCAGGCTAGTTTAGCAGATGGGGGAGAAGGACCAGTTGCGAGCAGTGAGGGGGGAATTAGCAAGGTACAGAAGGATACTCAGGAGGAGGAGAGGCA
Source organism: Neoceratodus forsteri (assembly GCA_016271365.2). Classification (NCBI taxonomy): domain Eukaryota; kingdom Metazoa; phylum Chordata; order Ceratodontiformes; family Ceratodontidae; genus Neoceratodus; species Neoceratodus forsteri. The sequence goes on along the minus strand of CM057459.1, from coordinate 483,560,022 downwards.
TAGGATTGGAGGGGAGGGGTCCATGGTAAATAAGGAGGGGGTGGCATGTGGCACCCAGATAAGGGAGGAACAAGGAGCCGGCTGGGTGGAGGGTCCGGTAGAAAGGATGAGGGACATGGAAGGGGGGGGAATGGAGGAAAAGGAGCGGTCAGAGTGCTCCTGTTGGGGGATTCTATGATCAGGGGTATCAAATGGGATAAGGTGGGAGAAGCCTGGTCAGTTAGAACAAGATGCTTCCCTGGACTAACGGTGCACAGGGCTAAGCACGAGGTATATCAGCTGGCAAAGGATTGTGGGGGTTCCCCGGACATACTGGTCCACCTGGGTACAAATGACATTGAGGGAAATAGCGAGCTAGAGATACAGGCAAGATTCAGGAGCTTGCCAGGGTCTGTCATGACATAGGATGCACTGTTTCCTTCTCAGAAATCCTGCCAGTGCCAAGGGCTAGTGGGGAACACAAAAGGAAGATTAGGAAGATAAACCAGTGGCTCAGAGAGTGGTGTGAGGCCAGAGGGTATGGGTTGATGGGGGATTGGGGGGAGACTTGGGAGGATAAGGAGCTGTATGCTAGAGATAGACTGCATCTCAATTTGGAGGGGAAGGGAATTCTTAAGTTGAAAATAGAGGGGTTCATTGGTGAAAAGTGGGGTTTAAACTTGTGAAGGGGGAAGGATGGAAGAAAAGGCTGTCAAGGGGGTGCCGATAAAGGAGGGACTCTGTCTCCACCCCCCTGGGGAGCTGGAGGATTGCGGGAAAAGGCCAACTGGCAAAGTGCAGACCAGGGGAAAACAGAATCCCCATGGGAACACGAGCAGGGGAAATGGAACTATAGGGAAAGGGTGGAAGGTAGTCCTGCTAAATGCCAGGAGCTTGGGCAATAAAATGCCTGAACTCCAGGTGATGCTAACTGAGGGAGCAGTGGATGTGGTGGTGGTCACTGAGACTTGGGCCACTGCAGGACACGACTGGGACCTGAACCTGGAGGGTTACACTATGTTCAGGAAGGACAGGGGGAGGGAAGAGGAGGAGGGTAAGCAATGATAGTCAAAAACTACATTGGCATAGGGGGAGTAGAGGAGGCAGAGGGAACCATGGAGGTGATTTGGGTCACCTTGATAACAAGGGGGGGCAAGAGAGTCAAAATAGGAGTGGTGTATAGACCCCCTGCCCTGGCGGAGGAGCTGGAGGACAGTCTGGTGGCAGATGTTGGGAGACACTGCAGACTGGACAGAAGAATGGTGGTGGTATTGGGGGACTTAAACATGCTAGGAACAGACTGGGAGACTATGACATCCTCTGTGACCAGGGAACAGAGGTTGTTGGATGTCTTTCAAGATGCATTCCTAACTCAGCAGGTGAGGGAACTGACCAGGGAGGCGCGGGTACTGGATGTGGTCCTGGCAGACAGTGACCAGATTGGGGGCCTCGAGGTAAGGGACCCATTGTCTGGGAGTGACCATGCCACGGTCTGGTTCTGCCTGGGCCAAGGAGGGGTAGAAGGCTGCACAAAGACAGAAGTAACCGACTTCAGGGGGGCGGATTTTAAGGAACTGGGAAGGATCCTTAAGGAGCATTTGGATGGGATTGGGTCAGACATGGATGCCGATAGTTGGTGGGAAATCATCAGGAGAGGGGTGCAGGATGCTACCAGCACCTGTGCAAGAGTAAGACAAAAATGCGGTAGGGCCCAAAAACCCTGCTGGTGGACCAGGGAGGTCCAGGAGGTGGTGCGGGGAAAGAAGGCAGCCTATAAGCAATTCAAGTGCTCAAGGAGTGAAAGGGATCGAGGGGAGTTTGAGCTGATGGCTGAAGGCCACTAGGGTGGTGAGGCGGCTAAGGCAAGGAAGGAGCAGAACCTGGCCAGGGAAATTAGGAGAGGAAACAAGGGTTCTTTAGATACATTGGGAAAAACGAAGGGTGAAGGGGCAGATTAGCAGGATTAAATCAGGGAGAGATGGGCACAAGACCGGGGAGCAGGCTGAGGTACTAAATGAGTACTTCACCTCAGTTTTCATCAAGGAAAATGAGGGTGCTCATCATACATGGGAGGAGACAGAGATACTGAGGAGGGGGACCCTACCGATCAGGGTCTGGGGAGAGGGGAGGCATCACTGGCAGAGGGGGAGGCTAAGCAGGAGAAGAGGCACCAGAAGCGGAAATCACAGCAGAGAGAGTGAGGGAAGCCTCAGCTCTTTAAGACGGAGAAAGCACGGGGCTGGATAAATTACATCCCAGAGTGCTGAAGGAACTTCGGATGTCCTGTGAGAAACCCCTGGTAGAGACTTTCATCATCTCTCTGAGGACAGGGTGGGTGCCCCAGGACTGGAAGGTGGCGCATATAGTGCCTATCCATAAGGGGGGATCAAGGGAGGTGGCAGAGAACTACAGGCCTGTCAGCCTGACATTGGTGGTGGGCAAGGTGATGGAGGGCATTGTCAAGAAGAGGCTAGGGGGGACCTGGATAAGTCAGGTTGCCTGGACAATAGACAGCATGGATTCATCCTGGGGAAATCATGTCAGACAAACCTGGTGGAGTTCTATGACTGGGTGATGAGTGCCTTGGACCTGGGTAGACCAGTGGACGTCCTCTTTCTAGACTTCAGCAAGGCATTTGACTCTGTTCCTCACGTGGGCCTGTTGGATAAGCTGGGAGAAATGGGGGTGGGGAACCAGATGATCAGATGGATAGGCAATTGGCTCCAGGACCGGACCCAGAGGGTCATAGTTGGTCGGATAGTCTCATCCCCAAGGAGGGTCATTAGTGGGGTCTCACAGGGATCAGTCCTTGGGCCCCTTCTGTTCAACGCCTACGTCTCTGACATAAGGACAGGAATCAGGACTGAGATGAGTCTCTTTGCGGATGACTTGAAACTGGGAGGCGGTGGTAGATGGGGAGGGGGGTGGCCCTACAGGGGACCTGGAGGCTCTGGAAGATGGTCTAGAAAGTGGAAGCTGAGGTTCAATGCAGGGAAATGCAAGGTACTCCACCTGGGGCCAAAACCCAGCCAAGTGTACACCCTGGGGGGGGAATGCTACAAGTCTCGTTGGCTGAGAGGGACCTGGGGGTGGTGATGGATGTCAAGATGAACAACTCTGAGACTTGTAGGAGGGCAGCAGCCAAGGCCAACAGGATGCTGGGATGCATCGCTAGGGGATCACCTCCACAAGGAGGGAAGAGATACTCCCTCTGTATAACTGTTTGGTGAGGCCGCACCTTGAGTACTGCGTGCAGTTTTGGAGACCACACTTAAAGAGGGAGATTAACCTCCTGGAGATGGTCCAGAGGAGGGCAACCAAAATGATTTGGGGCTTGGGGGACAGAACCTATGAGGAGAGGTTCAAAGAGCTAAATATGTACACATTGGAAGAGAGAAGGGACCGGGGGGACATGATAGAGGTCTTCAGGTACATGAAGAGGGTAAATAGGGGAGGAACAGTCAGGCTGCTTCGAAGGAAGGAGGAGGGGGCCACTAGAGGGCATTGGTGGAAGCTGGAGGGGAAGATTCAGGGAGAAAAGGAGGAGGTGCTACTCACTGAGAGGGTGGTGGCGCCATGGAATGCGCTGCCTAGGGGGCTGGGTGGAGGCAGAGACAGTGGAGGGGTTCAAGAGGGGTGGGACAGGTACAGGAAGGGTTCTGGAAGCAAAATCCAATGCAGCAAGAATATCCCGAACTGGAAGGAGAAGCAGAGAAGGCGAGGGGCAGCAAGGTCAGCAACCAGGGTGGGGGCTGACCAAACGAGCAGACACGAAAGACCGTTAGGCCTATTCTACTGGCATTTTAGTATGTTAGTAACCCCCTCTGAGGAAAGGGAGAAAAGGCCTGTGCTTGGTAGAAAGGCCTATGAAAAGGCCTGCCCCTGCCCCTAGCTTGCTGCTTTTGAGGATTTCCCTGCCTTTCCTTGGCCTGTGCACTCCTATAGGTGGTCCTATACTCATCCATCTTTTTCATGTAATTCTCTGTCTGCTCCCCAAACAGAGAATTGCCCACCACAGGGAAATCCATGGTCTTAGCCTGGGTGTCCTGTGAGAGGCTAGTACATCTGAGCCAAGCCATTCTCCGAAGAGCCACAGATGTAGCCATGACTCTAGATGACACATCACTGGAGTCCACAGCAGCATGGAACTGTACCTTAGATGCCTCAGTCCCATCAGCAGCCACCCCCTCCAGCTCTGAGGCTAGCTGGGGGGAGGCCTGCTTAGCCAGTGCCAGTACAGAGTCCCACCTAGACTTCTGGTACCTGACTGCATAGGCCATATAATTAGCCTGCCTGAGTCCCAAGGTGGATGCCATGTACTGTTTCTTAGCCATGGCATCCAGCTTCCTAGAGTCTTTATCTGGGGGGTGTGAAGCCAAGGGTATATTAGCCTTATCACAGGCTGCAGTCTGCACAACCCCAACATGGCTGCATTGTTGATATAAGTACTCTGTACCCGAACCTGATTAGGTGTATCTTTTGTCCATCCTTCTGTCGACAGGAGGTACAGAATTTGGAGTTTTTAAAATCTTTTGTGTCTGTTTCCCAAAAGACTTATGAAGGGGAATAGACAGTCTCTTGGACTCTGGGATGTCCATCATTTCCACATAATCAGGTTCCTCTTGTTCCTCTACAGCTTCTTCCACAGTGAGCTGGAGGGTTTCTGCCACTTTTCTGTAAAACATGTAGTGGAAAGGGGACTCACAAAGCCTAGGAGGGGAAACACTAGAAGGCCTGTCTGGGGAGATGTCCAGTTCAATGGGCTCATCCAGACCTTCCACACCATCATCATCATCATCATCATCATCATCATATTCTTCATCCCCCTCCAAATCCGGTTCACAGAAATCTTCAGGGGCATAATCTTGAACCAGAGGAACCGACAGAACTGAACACCTGCCAGAAGGTGCCGGATCAGATGGAACCGGGCAAAGCGATTCTACAATCCTTATCGCTTTGGCAATCTCTTTGGCAGTCAGCAAATGGGTCTCTGAATCTGAACCAGCTGATTTTTCTTTTCTTTTTCCTTTTTTAGGAACCGATCCCTCAGGATCAGCTCTTCTCTTGCCCGAAGAAGTATTGCCCCGGTCAGCGGGCACTCCCTCAGGTTCGGTCAGAACCGAACCAGGCCGGCCATCTGGGTCAGCGGACTTCTCAGCCTCCTTATCCTTTAGCCTACCTAATCTTTTTTCCAGGGTAGACTTAGGGAAATTTTTACAGATTTGGCAGTCTGAATCAAGGTGGTCAAACCCCAGACAATAAACACATGTGGTGTGGGGATCAGCCTTAGCAAAGACCTCCCCACACACACTGCAGTGTTGAAACCCAGTGTGCCCAGTTTTTCTTTTGTGTTTCTCAGACGTAGCCATCCTAACCACAAACGTATCCCTTTTATGGCAAACAACCAGGCAAGACACCCTTATTGGTTTCTAACCGTGTCACGGGTATTGGAAAAAAAACACAAGAAAATGCATTTTTTTAAAAAACGATAAAGACCAGTAACCACACTCTAAGTTTAGAAACAAAGACAGAATGTAATATTTCACTAAACGGCCGGTTCAGGCGAACCGGTCGAAAAATCAGATTTTACAATTTCCACAAGTTTACTATGTCTAGTTCACTACCTAGTACTTCCTGTACCACAGACAGAGATCTGAACCGAAACTTGCGAAAAATAATCAGTAAAACCAAGGACTTTAACCGACTTTCGAACCGCAAGCAAAGGAGAAATCTCCAGACCCACCGTTCAGTTAGGCAGAGTAAAGAATCTGATGGTTGTGCTTCAAAGTGCAGCAGACAGAGGTCTGAACCGAGCTCAAGCTCAAAGTTCTATGCTCTGCATAGAAAATTAACCCTCTACTCTCCGGGGAAGTTTGAGTGCTGGGGCTAACTGCAATAGTCAGAATACAGCAAGACTTCATGTTGTTTGAAAGAGGTGCTTTACTGTATATCAAGATTCCTATTGAGGGGAAAAGTAACTATTTTACAACAAACTGAGGGGGTTAATCAAGGCTGCTTCCTTTCTCTGATTTTGTTAATCATCTTTTTCAATGAGGTATTAACTAGAATGTATGATGAAAATGTTCATATGCCCCGAATAGGAAATTATTATTGACCTCATTTAACGTATGCAGATGATGTGGTTCTCCTATTAACTAGCTACCCAGAGATCAAAAGATTGGTACAAAAATTTATATATAAACGTAAACTGGTAGACTTACAGATTAATTATGAGAAACCCAAAGTATTGGTATGTGGGGAAATAATGAGAAATATAAATATATAATAGAAAACAATGAATTGGATGGGGGTAGTAAATAGGTTTTGCTACTTGGGAATAACTTTTTTTTAGATTTACCCTGGAGAAAACGTCTAAAGAAATGGAAGTCAAAGTTAAGATATGGGCAATTTTACTTATAAATTTGGAAGCAACTTATTGATAGGATGCCTCAAGGTCATCAATTCCGAAATTAAAACCAACATTTTATATGGAGCTGAAATCTGGGATATGTACAAAAAGATGAATATTGAAAAATTTCTAAACATTTTCTGTAAGAACTTACTAGGTCTGCTAAAAGGGGTACCATCCTTGCTGGCCAGAGTAGAATTAGAACAATTACCTCTGGAGTGCCTCATACAAAAGAGAATGTCTATATACTGGTTGAGGGCTATTCTATGAGATAGGGAAGATTACCCAGAAAATGTGCCAAAGAGACTCTAAACTATTTAAAGCAATGTATGATTTACCCAAGTATTTCAGTTTTGAAATTTGTTCTAAAACCATACGGTTTATTACATTATGTGAGTGATAGCAAACCCCCAGTAGAAGTCTTTTCATAAATAAAGATACTAGTCAGCGACATATTTATTTAGCAATAGATGTGCCTATGTACCCAGTAAAAAATGAGCAAATGGCTATCAAAAAATAAATGTTATTTTGGATTTGAACCTCATTTAAAGAACTGCTGACGTCGAAAAGAAAACGTTGAATAATATAATATTTAGGTACACTTTAGCTTGCAATCTATATGTATTCAATATATGTCTCCTCTCCATTACTCATTGCTGAGAAATGTGCATGAAAACATGCTGTATATACCTTAGAGTTCATCTGCCTCTTTAACTTACTCCCTACCTCATGTCATAGTCCTCTGTTGTGACATCTCAATCTGTTGCCATGGGAGTGATTGTGATGTCGCAAATAGAGCATTATGACCTTAGGTAGCGAGAAAGCAACATGAACAGATGAACTCTTCAGGAGCAAAGATCCCATTTTCATGCAAATGGACTCAGTAACAAATAATTGGGAGGTGAAATACAGAACTAATGTGAAATACAAGCTGAACTGTGTCTAAATATTATGTTTTGTTAAAGCTGTCCTAATGGCGTCAGCTGCTCTTTAAACATCTTAGTGGATCCTCAGAGGAGAAAGCTCTTTACCAAATATAGATTTGAATACTTTGATAGTCAAAGATTAAGGAAGTTTTTAAAAGGCATACCACAGATGGCTTATGTAAATGTGGGTTGGAGATAGATGACCTGACACAGCTGGTGATTCTATGTCCATTCAGCCCATTCCTGCACCCCCACCCTCTCTGCCTCATGGTTTCTCCCTACCTCCCCCTTTTTTGAATGTCAGTTGGTAGCCTCCATTATCCCAAACACTCAGCATACTAATCAGCTGCACCCAAAACATATACACCCTTACCTCAGGCCACTTACTACTCTCCCAAACTGTTAAAGCCTCTCTAGTGAACTGTCCTGCCTTTCACCCTACTCAGCCTTCTGCTCAACAATGTATAGCTTTTGACCATTGTTTCACCAGCTCCCTGCCAGACCTCCCCCCCCCCAGAATGAAGCTTAGCATACTTATCCTGCAAATTGTCCTACTTGCAGGACTGCTGCTGGGCACTGACCTTGATACACAAGTTCTGGCCATTGACCAGGAAATACTGGCCAGCTTCCACTGCTCATTTAACTTAGATGCCCCACTACATAAAGTAGATCAGTGAGTCGACACTCCCCACTGCCCTTTCCTGTTAGCTCTCCTCCCTAATAAAGACTGCCTCTTTCTAGGGGCCTACTTCAACACCCTAACTAATAAGGCACCTTGGCTCATCACTACAAGCTAGTTCTATAATCTTCTGCTCTCAATACTGCCACTGGCAGGTGATGTAGAGAGCAACCCAGGTCCCCTAAATATCCCTATCTGCTACTCCAACCAAGTATGGGCCAGCACATCAGGGCTGACAGTTGCTCTCCTCAATATCTGCAGTCTAATGGCTAATTTTATAGACTTGGCAGCATGGGTGTCACTCTATAAACTTAATATCCTTGGCGTCACTGAATCATGGATTAAGTCATCCATCCTTGACACTAGTTGCTACTTGCCCAGCTACTCCATGCTCAGACATGATAGACCTGGTGAAAAGAAAGGCAAAGAGGTATTCTTGTATCTTAGCAACCCCCTCACAGCTACCTTAGCCCTTAGATACGACACCCACTCCCCCAGTGCCTGTCTTATTGCTGAACATATGCTAGGATCAAATAAAAAGACCTATCTCGGGTGCTGCTACAACCCACCAAAAGAGGCATCCAGGGGTGAACTGTCATGCCTGGAACAGCTCTCCCCTCACAGAGAACATACAGTGCTAGGTGACTTCAACCTAAACTGACTAAGCTACAAGCAGTCAGAATACAGCAACCTTCTTAAACTGCACAATGTCACTCTAGCCATAACACTACCCACAAGACAAAATAGCAGATCCCAGAACCACTCCTTGATTGACTGGATAGTAACTAATAGAGATGACAGAATCCTTCAAGCTGGTGTCCTATTGGATTCCATCAGCGATCACTCCCCAACCTACATCATCTGGGCAACCAAATCCAAGCATCCCCCACCCAAATGTTTAACTTTCAGAGATTTTACCTGTCACAACACCACCCACCTGTTCATTGATGTCAAAGCATTAAATTAGAAAACTCTCTACTCCCTCCAGGATGTAGCATCGGCTGTAGGATTCCTCACTGATACTCTGGTGCACATACGGGATAGGCATTTTCCTCGAACTACCCACCAAGTGAGGCGAAAGCACCCTCTGGCTCTCAAAGGAAATCCTCTCCCTACTGAAAGAAAGAGACACTAAATGGGCAGCATACAAATCTACCTCCTACCCCACCCTATGGAAAGATTACAGGAGACTGCAGAATCAGTGTAAACAACAGGTAAAAACCCCAAAGGTGGACTATTTTCATAAATTCTAGAGGGACAGCCTTAGAACTTCCCACCTTTTCTGGTCAACCTTAGGCTCCTTGACAACTCCAAAACCCCACCACCCAGCCTTGCACCTCAGCACCAGGGAAGGCCTACTAACTGACACCACTACTGTCGCCAATGCCCTAAACAACAAATTCACTGACCTCTCAGCTCACTTTGGAAAGCTGGCCACACCCAACCCCACAAGTAGTATTGTGCAAAATTGAAAATTTCAATTATTTAAATATTGATGACATACTTTGGCGTGATTACTAGGGAAATATTTCAGGCTAAATGTGAAATTTCATCCCTGGAGTGAACAAAATTTCATCCACAAACTGGCAAAATTTGTTGCTCACGGGTGACATTTTGCACTCACAGGCAAAAGTTTGCCACCCTCGGAAGAAATAAAAGGTTTCCAAAGTTCTCCCTGGTGTCTAGTGGTCCCCTCAGCCACTCACCAGCCCCAAATTATTATCTCTGGTGTTTAGTGGTCCCCCTCAGCTGATCACTGGCCATAATTGAATAAAGCCCCCCTCCCCAAGTTACCCCTGGCTCCCTCATGTCTTTTGTAAAAAAAAAATGAAACCCACATTCCTGGTGTCTAGTCCCCCGGCAGCTCACCGGCCCAAATTATTCGCCCTAGTGTCTAATGGGGAAGCGGGGTGGGTGCTAGCTCATGATGACAGGGTGGGGGGTGGAGGGTCCACTGGACACCAGGGAGTGTGGGTTTTATTGAGAATTTTGCTGGCAAAATTTAATTTCACAACATCTGTACCTGCAAGCCCCTCAAACCCAGCCATATAAACTCCTATGGTCAACACTCTACAGCCACCTTTCCACTTCACGGCTATCTACCCCCAGGACACCTATAAATTACTAAAAAGCCTCCTAAACTGGGGCAGTCCTGGTAGCAACAGCCTATACCCCTGCTTCCTTAAAACTTGTAGCCCCCTGTATCGCTAAACCCCAGACTATAATTTTCAATCTCACCCTATCCACTTCAGCTGTGCTGACCATATGGAAAAATGCCGAGGTGGTCCCCATTTTCAAAGCTGGTAATCCTCTGTCCATGGATAATTATAGGCCTATCTCCTTACTACCACATTTGAGTAAGCTCCTTGAAAAGGTCTTCCATCACCAACTCTCAGAGTATGTAAACTAATATAATCTTCTCTGCCCACACAAGCACAATTTTAGGAAGTATCATAGTACCTAATCTGCCCTGGTCCATTTCACAACCATGTTTTCATAAATCTCACAGGAGCCATCTTCATTGACCTGACCAAGGCCATTGACCTGGGTGACCACATCTTTCTCCTTGACAATTTAAGAAAAGGGGATGGCTACTTGGTTCCAGGGCTACCTCTCTGACTGATCCCAAATGGTTGGCATTGGGGGTGCTACTTCTGTGGCTAAGGCTGTAACCACTAATGTCCCCCAGGGTTCCATCCTGGGACCACTCCTTTTTTTCACTTTTTATAAACTCCCTACCTGCAGACAGCCTGTTATGAGTGGCCATCCTGTATGCAGATGACCTTGTGCTGTTTCACAGCACCAAGTCACTCCTCCTCACTAACCCAAAACTATGGGGCTGTCCACAACTTGTTCCAGGAGCACAGACTACTAGTAAATTCAAGCAAAACAAAGGCCATGTTCCCGGGCTCTAAACCCAAGATCACTAAACTGACAAATACTCAATCTACCCTGACAGTTCTATCTCCAGATGGCTCTACCCTTGAAAACATGTCCTTTGTCAAATACCTGGGTGTCACCCTTGACCCCTCCTTAACTTTCTCTATGCACATTAATAACACCTTGCAGTGGATCAACCAGGAACTGGTGGCAGATTTCCATCTATGACTTCCCCATGTAATTGCTACTATACTATAAGTAAGGGTCAATTGTCATATACACCCAACTATTTCTGTCAAATGTTTTCAACTGTATTGTAATTGTATGTATGTATGTCAGGACCTGGACTACCCTTGTCCTCTTCCCCACTGTACCCCTCCCCCCAGGTCGCACTGGGAGATGAGCAGTTCTTGCTCAGTGTGTTTTCCTGGTGAAACAATTTCAATAAATAAATAAATAAATAAAGAACTACATACTCCAGAGGCTGGGATTGCCATAGTTCAAGGCAACCTCCTCCCTCTTGTGGACTATTGTGCCCCCATCTACACTCATACCTCCTCCCAGCTTCTTGCAAGGCTAACAACCACCTACAATAGCATCTGTTGGTTAGTGCTGATGCTGCCCTACTCCACTCACCATTGCTCCCTTTATTGGTCCTAGACTGGCCCCCTTCCTCCCAGGCTAGAAACAGCTACTTCCTCAGCTGCACCATAGATAATGCTGTGAGGCACACATTAAGCATGGGGCTTAATGTCAAGCTGCAGCCCCATCAAGAGCGCTTAGAAGCTATACATATCTATTTGTTGCACTGGCTGGCAGTGCCATGTTGCCTGTCAGTCAAAGAATTTGTCAGTTTGGGGCTTGTCTCCATGAAGAGAACATCTGCAGTACAGAGAATAAACCTATATTATTATATTTTATGTGTTCATCCACTTATTCACACGGTTAAGATGGGGTCCTCTCCAGCAGCAACTGAAGGGTCTGGCAGATGACAGAACAGGTAAAAGGTCCATTAGTGGCAGACCAAATAGCCAAAATGCCACACATGGTGGAGAATGTGGCCCTTTTCATGTCCAGACCCGCATCTAGCTTGCTCGTGTTGCTTGGTACCCCAAAGTCATCACCCCAGTATGCCTGAACAGTCTGAATGCTAAATAAACTACAACCTTGGCTGCAGAGAAAAAAAAATTAACTGTATCCTGTTCGTGCAGCAGCCTGCATCCTTCCTGTATGGAGACTGTCAAATGTAAAACTGTTCACTGCTGAATGACAGAACTGTTTAAATTAAGTTAACCAACCCTGAGCACGACGGAGCCCCCAAATGCAACCCCCAGCAGCATTTACTTAACCTCGTGGCAACAGGCCTGCTAGTTTCAAGCTGCTAAATTTAACCATGCAATCGCTCTGTATCTCTGTCCCAGCTGCAGCCACAGTGCCTACACCAAGGGGATCTCTGCTAAAATAAAACAGAAAGAAATTAATTTCTAGCCAGCCTTCTTAACTGCTGTCCTCGTCCTGCACCCAGGGCTTACCCTCCTGCTGCATGCCTGCCACTCCTTGGCCGTCCAGCTCTGCTCCTCAGACAGTCAGCTCCACTTCTCCTGAGCCATCGCAGCTCTCCTTTCATCCAGGCAGCCACAGAGCTTCTAACCCAGCCTCTCAGCACTCCGAATTGCTTCCCAACCACAGCTCTACTCTGCCCTTCCTGACAGCTGCTTGAAGGACCTCTCCACACATGGAGCCATTAAAGCAAACATGGCCCCAACAAATTAAATAAAATACAGGGCTGCAACTGACAACTCGGAGCAAGATGATCCCCAACACTACGCAGCAGCAGTGCTCCCCTCTGAGCAACAGATAACAGCTGCCCAGCCAGCACCACAAGGACTGTGGCTCCTCCACAGTATGACCCACTCCCGACCAGCTGCACCAAGGGGAATTTGCTCACCAGTTTCCCTCCCGCTCTGCAGCACCACACAACCGCAACTTTCTTCTCTTTACTACAGCCTCACGGAGCCTCCACTCATCTCTCCTTGCAACTTGTTGCCATACTCTCTCCTGTGTCTTTCCTCTCACCACTGCTGCTGTAATGGAGTGCTACTCTACCCTACTTAACCACGCTTCCAGTGCCTACAAATAAATTCATAAAGAAAAATATTAATTCTATAGCGATCCACAAAGGCTTGGCCAGACTACAGCAGGACTTTCAAAAATAAATAAATACTAACTGTAGGACCCCAGTCCACATGGAGTAAATAGATTCTGGAGCAGAAAAACAAAACCATCATGCTTCTCAGCAACAAAAGCCACATCAGGACATTCCAATCAATATATATATATATATATATATATATATATATATATATAATCTAAATGGAGGAAACAGAGGGAGAAAAACTACAGAAGAAGGAACTAAATGAGTAAAAATAAAGCACAATCTATATAAACCACAAAGTTAGCAATCAAATATAAAATTTCCCCAGCAAGGGTCACTTACCACCACAGATAAATCCCGCCATATCTGTTGGAGAAGAAGGCAGCAGGGCAGAAACTGTCATTTTAAACCCTGTACATCAGCCAGGCAACCTTGTGGCAAGAATCCTCCATCTTGGGCACAACAAAATTGCAAGACAGGAAGTGACCCTTAACTCCTCTGCTGTTGGCCATCTTGCTACAGTCAGGCCAGTCAAATGCACAAGAACTGTATGTCAAAGATCGGACGCCATCTTTTGAAGGGCACAAATTGACCTCACTCCATTGAAATCAATGGCAATCCTATCGAAATGAATAGACACTGCAACAAATAGTAGATTTTTGCAGCAACACCTTTATTTAAATAACAAACAACACAGACTTGAGTGGGAATTCTTTATTAAGAAGTCATTTGATGAACTTTGCTACAAAATTTGTACTTTCACCTACAAAAATATTTGTTTTTGCTCAGCACTTCATCCACGATCCGATGTCCTGTCTCCTGCATGACGGCAACTCCTTCTCACCCGTACGACCTTCACTCAGTGAAATGAAGCTCATCTCCAACTACAATGTCCGACGACGACACTGTTATGGGTGAAGGAGCTTCCGGAGTTCTACCTTCACCTACCTCAAGAGCATGGGGCTACAAAATTGAAACAATCCTCCATGACATCCAGTCTTCTATCTCTGCTCAAGGAGCACCAGCTATGCAAATTATTCAAGAAGACCTGGAATACATTAAAGGTATTTCACCACAGTCCACAGTCCATACTAGCCTACAACCAGTGCTCTTCTCAGCCTTGCCTCACGAAGACGCTGTCGACTGGCTGGAACAATTCCAAGCATGGATTTCTTTTAATGGTTGGACTGATCCCTTGCACATCTCCAATGCCTTGCACTTGCTTCTGAGAGAGACTGCCATTTTCTGGTTCAACACACTTCCAGAACAAGTCAAAGGGGACACTGCCACCCTCTACACAACTTTCAAACACCATTTTCTTCAAGCACACCCACCCTGGTTATTGGACCAACAGCTGTAGGAACATACAGTGCAACCCATTGAATCTCTTGAAGCCTTCATAATGGATATTGAGTCTCACTGCAAACACCGACAGAAAACAGAGAAAGATCAAGTAACAGCCTTTGTCCAGGGACTGCCTCCTCAATTCCGTACCTATGTCATACAGCAAAAGCCAGCCACCTGGACAGATACCATCCAAGCTGCATGGCTAACTCAAGAGTCCATCTCAATGTTTCAGTCTGCCAGTGCTCAGGTGCCCCAAACCTCACAACTGGCTGCACTCACCACATGTGTCCAACAGCAACAAGCAATGATTGACAAGCTTATCTCAACTGTCAATACCTTACAGATCAGCTCAACTGCCTCCTCTGCAAATTCTGTCAACACTCTGCAACCACCTTGACAGTGACTTGATCCACCTCCACCTTCCAGAGAGACTGTAACCTGCCAGTGGTGTGGATTCAGAGGACACACTGCCGCTGTATGCCAAAAGCTAAAGTATTACAACAGGACTCAAGAGAACCAAGGATGCCCACCACAGCGCAATCAACATGATAACCGCAACCACTCCCAGGATCATGGAAATGAGCTCTGCCCAACAGACTAGGGGCTTTTGATGGGCAGGGAAACACAGCAACTGACTGCCCCCTGACTCTTGCAATTCAAACAAAATGTATCCTTCAACTGCAAACTCAGGCACACTCTCACTTCCAGAGGCAAAGTTACCTGTCAATCGATCACCTCTCCTAGCAAACTATGTCCCTGTAATCATTGGAGATTGGTCCATGCACGCCTTGGTCAACACTGGAGCAGAAATATCAGTTATCAACAGCAGTATTCTGAACAACCAATCTATTCATCACATACCTAATGTCTCTTCAGCCGACGTAAAGTATATTATCGCAGCAAGCACAGTTACAGTACCTATCACAGGCATGGTCCATCTCAAGCTAAACTTTGGTTCACAGCAAGCTACTGTCAAGTTCTACATAGTGCCTGATCTTCAACCTGCAATAATTCTTGGCCTGGACTTTCTCAAAGCTCACAAAGCCATCCTAGACTTTGCCTCCAACAAACTGTCACTAGATTCTCTGAGGCAACTTGCAGCCACACACTCAGTCAGAAATGGTTTTGATTGCAAAAGATTCGAGGTGAACCACTTCCACAAGATGTTGTTGGCATCATCATAGGATCCCCCACACTGCATGCATCAGGTGTCCTTCCAGGAAATACCTTATCGGCGATGCATGGTGGTGCAGTCTTCCAAAAATGCTGCAACTTCACAGATGAGCCAGAAGTCATTTCAAAAGGTGCCAATGTTGTAAAGTTTGTCTGCTTGTCTTCAGGGGACCAGCTCCATCTCATATAAGAACCTCAGCCTGGGTCCCCCAACTCTGGTCCTGTCAGTACCATCACTACCACTCAAGCTTCAGAGTTACCCCTCTGTCAGAGACTGTTCTTTTCAAAATTTCCAGCATCCCAAACAGAAAATCAAGAACTTCTGAAATTCCTGGAGATTTACCCAGATGTCTTTGTAGGTCCAGATAATAATCTCAGATTCTGTGACATCCTGCAACACACCATTGAAGTGCAGCCCAACCAGAAACCAATCCATCAGTGAGCCTACAAAGTAGGACACAAACAGAAACAAGTCCTCAAGGACATAATCAAAGACATGCTTGACCAAGACATTGTTGAAGAGTCTACAGGTCCCTGGGGTGCACCTTGCCTGCTGGTGGTAAAGAAGGACAAAGGGTATCACTTTATAGTGGACTACAGAAAATGCAATGCCTACATGGTGCAGGATGCTCATCCCTTGCCTACACACTTAATGCCTATACGGTGCAGGATGCTCAACCCTTTCCTACAACCGAAGATGCTTTAGAGAGTCTTGGTGTGGCCAGTCCTGCTTACTTCACCACTCTAGACCTTCAGAGAGGGTTCTGTCAAGTTTCCATTTATCCAGCTTCTTGTCCATACACAGCATGGCACTGCCACTTGGGACTTTTTTAGTTCAAACATCTGCCTATGGGTCTTCGGAACAGTCCAGCCACATTTTGATGTGTTATGGAAGCTGTACTATGTGGGTTGTCTTGGAAATATTGCCTAGTCTACTGGATGATGTGATTGTCTTCAGCAGAACTTTGCCAGAGAACCTCCAACATCTCAAATAAGTGTTCAAAAATCTCAGACAAGCCAATCTTAAACTTTGTACAGAAGAATGTTGTATTGCACAGCATCACATTCATTACCTGGGACATGTTGTTAGTTCTCAAGGCATCTCTCCAGATACAGATGAGCTCTCAGCAGTCAAAAACTATCCAGAGCCTAACAATCTCAAAAACCTTTCAGCTTTCCTGGGCTTGTCTGACTAGTACTGAAAGTTCATTTGCAACTATGCCAAGATTGCAGCTCCTCTGTACACCCTCACCAAAAAGGATTGTTACTATACATGGACTTCTGAATGCAAAGAGGCCTTTGAAACCTTAAAACAAAACCCAATCTCTTCTCCAGTATTGGCCTACCCAAGGTTCGATCAACCCTTCAAACTCTACTCAGATACTAGTTCCTCTGCAGTGTGCATTGTGCTCTATCAAATTCAAGACAGAACGGAATGAGTTGTCTCTTATGTTGGTTGCTCTCTTTCCTCAGCTGAGTTGAACTATGGCATCACAGAAAAAGAATGTCTAACCATGGTATTTGCAATAAAGAAATTTGGCTGCTACCTTCGCTACTCCTCCTTTACAGCTATCGCTGATCACTCTGCCCTCAGATGGGTATTCAAAATGAAGGAACCAGTAGGCAAGTTCACCCTATGGATCACCATGTTGCAATCCTACAACTCTGAAATTCAGTACAGACCAGGTCGAGTTCACTCAAATGCCAATGGTGTAAGCTGGAGATGATATCCTTCTGCATCCTCCTCAAATGATGAAGAATCCTGCTTACCAGCTCTTCCCTTCCATGCCATGGATGTGCTTCCTGTAGACATTCCTACAGCACCTCAGGTTGCTTTGCTGCTACCAACTGCTTCTACAAAGAGACACACAAATCCTCATTTACTGCAAGCAGCTGAAGAGCTTCTCATCTCCTCAATCTGATCTGTCCCTGGCAACTGTTAAAATGCAACAAAGAACTGACACTCAATTTACAGATGTAATCATCTACTTAGAGTCTGGAACCTTACGGCAACAAAAGAAAGAAGCATCGCCAAGATACTTCCTCAATGACGGTGTGCTTTTTCATATTTGGACCAAGGAAAGCAAGGGTCATTGCATGGATAGAACTCATGTACAGCTAGTTGTGCCAGCCTCTCTAATCAATCAAGTTATTCTCTCAACTCATGCCTCTCCACTTTCTGGAGGTCATATGGGAATCCACAGAACTCTTGAAAAGACAAGGCTTTACTTCTTCTGGCCTCACATGAACAGGGACATTGTCCGATTTGTAAAATCCTGCCAGCCCTGCTCCCGAAAAGCCATCTGCCAAACTAACAAAGGCACACATCATTCCAATGCCTGTAGCCACTGAACTCTTCCAAAGAGTCAGCACTGACATTCTTGGGCCGTACCAACATGGTCTGACCCTGGCAACAAATATATCCTTGTTTTTGTGGACTATCTAAGTATATGGAACTCATCCCCCTTAAAGACATTAAAACTGGCACTGTGGCAAATGCCTTTTTCAACACAGTCAATTTTTGTCACAGTACCCCATCATACCTGCATTCAGACAGAGGCACTAACTACCTTTCCACCATTGTTCGAGAAACATGCAAACTTCTCAACATAAAAAAGACAAATACCACAAGTTACCATCCACAATGCAAAGGACAGAGTGAACAAATGATGTCTACTATTCTCAATACACTCTCTAAGTACCTGCATGAGACTCATGACACCTGGGACCATTTTTTCCTTTTGAGCAATTTGCCTACAATACCAGCCCTTGTGTTGACAGTACTGAGTACATACCATTCTTCTTAGTCCATGGACGTCACCCAAGAACTCCACTGGACAGGGACCTCTCACTGCTAGAAGTTCCTAAGTCAGCTTCTTCCTTTATTATTCAAAAAGTAAAGTTCGTAGCACCCGTAGCACCAAACACAAACCACGCAGACCAGTTGAAAAGCTGATATGGTCTGAAGAAGCCTAGCAGGATGCTAGGGGAAACATTAGTTTGTTGTATTTTTGGCGCTTAATCCAGTTATTGCGCTATCAGCACTTTACAAAATAGACCATATCAGCATTTCAACTGGTCTGTGTGGTTTGTGTTTGGTGCTACGGGTGCTACAAACTTTACTTTTTGATTCACCATTTCATTAACAGCACCACAGCAGAGTGTCCTGGTGCTCAGTTCTTTCTATGTTCTCTTCCTTTATTAACCCTATACTGGAACAGCTTGAACTTGTCAGATGTGTTGCAGTCATCATGTTGGGCCAGAAAAAATCTGCCATGCAGAAAATGTCAGCAGCCAAGTCACATGAGCCTTCATTCTCTGTTGGGGACATTGCGTATTTGTACCAACATGTCCCTGTTCTGGGCACCAACAAGAAAACTGCTTTGCCCTTGGACTGGTCCCTTCTACATCATAGAAAAGCTTCCTCCTGTCCACGTTCATCTGTGACGCAAGTCAGATGGAAAGGTGGTGCATAACAAAGTCCATATAAACCGACTGAAGCATGGATACCTGAATAACAACCTTCCAGATGACCCCAGTCCACCTAACAATGAAGCTGCCCTTGAGCCTGCCATCCTCTCTGAAGCTGAGATCTCTCCAGACAACTTACAACTAGTTCCTACAGATCTTCCCACTCCTGACACTCTCCAGTTGATTCCATTTTGTCAGATGATTTATCTGGGACTTCCTCTTCTTCTCAACCTTCTTCTTCTTCTCAGGACTCTCTTGTACACACACTGGCATACCAGATTGAGAAGATCTTAAGAAAGAAGTTTGTCAATGGATCCTGGACTTAAAGAGTCAAGTGGTGCAGATTTGACAGTGGGCAGAACTCCTGGGTCACTTTTAATGACCTGACCCCATCCTGTCAGGAAATAGTGCAATCTACACATGCCTCCATTCTCACTGACCAGAAAAGTTGATGGAGGTCTTGAACTTTTGTTACCGGTGTGTTTTTTGACTAATTCCTTTTCTGGGTTAATTGATTGCAGTAAATGTTTCTTGTACCTTCAGCAACTGTTATGATGGTATTGCATACCTGTATTAATGCCTTTCACCCCTTAGGAATGTCTCTTCCAAAGGACAGTCCACCTGTTGTTATTGTTATGCAACTGTTATTAAAGTGTGAGCCAGCATTCTGGATATCCTTCTGCTGCTATCCTTCTCTCTCTTTCCTTTCCCTTCCCCTGCACTTTAACGCTTGTGGCATGACCAAACCTCAAATACTATTGTGTTCTCCCCTCTCTAGTACTACTCTGACTGTTTCCCAGTGTAGTACAGATTCTTTCCTCCCCCCTCCCTGCAGTGGGGTTCTGTTGTGTGAAATGCAATACCTTGAAATGCATGACAATGTTTTTTTTTGCCTTACAATGTACTTAAAATTATCTCTTACTTAGAAACTGTTTATAGATTTATTGCTTGCTCGAGTGGTGCTCACATTCACTGTCCCGGCAGTGATGTGACGCACACATTAAGCATGGACCTTAATGTTAAGCTGCTGCCCCTTTAAGAGCACTTAGAACCTGTACATATCTAGTTGTTGCACTGGCTGGCAGTGTCATGTTGCCTGTCAGTCAGAGACTTCGTCAGTCTGGGGCTTGTCTCCTTGAAGAGAATATCTGCAGCACAGAGAATAAACCTGTATTATTATATTTTATGTGTCTGTCCAATTATTCGCACGGTCCAGATGGTGTCCTCACCAGCAGCAACCGAAGGGTCTGGCAGATGACAGAGAAAGTAAGGGGTCCTTTAGTGGCAGACCAAATAAACAAAACACCACAATGCTGTCAGAAGTGGTGACCTGTCTCCTATTTCTTCCCTGATCAAATTAAATAATGGCCCACCTAACCTTCGGACCTCAAGAGTTCCTCCTTTAGTGGTTCCATGGATATCTATTTGCCTGGGAAGTAAAGCTTTTTCCTTTGTATCTCCTATACTGTGGAACAACCTATCTACCCCCCCCGCTCTCTAGACTCACACCTAGCATTCAAAACGCACTATAAAACTGCCCTGATGGCCTCTACCATGTATACCTACCCCCCAGATTAAATATCATGCTCACTTTATTGATGTGGATTCTCCAATTTTAATTCAGATGTATATGTGACTGTTTAATGCTGTTGTACTGCTCTGAATATTTCTGCTGTTAGTTTCCATGTTTTTGTATTTTACTTCTCTGAAATGTCTGCTGTATTTGCGCATGCACTTTGTATCCTTTGTCCTACTTTCTGTATCATTTTTTTAATATCTGTGAAA
This sequence comes from Neoceratodus forsteri, assembly GCA_016271365.2. NCBI lineage: Eukaryota > Metazoa > Chordata > Ceratodontiformes > Ceratodontidae > Neoceratodus > Neoceratodus forsteri. The sequence continues at coordinate 483,539,218 of CM057459.1, read as the reverse complement.
TTGTGTATTTCCAAACTTTATTACCTATGTGAAATCTCTGTGCCTACTTGTGCCTGAAAATGGTCCCTGGGATCAGCGTACTTACCCATTAAACAAATAAATAAATAAAATATAGCAGAAAATGATTAGGTAACATATTAGCATCTGTAGAACTGGAGCCTCATAATATTACTACATATCTGTTTAAGTCAAAGTCTGTGGAGATTTTGGAGTCCATGGTCTCTCTCCTAACAGTAATTTCTCAGAAAGAATTACATATTGTATAGTGTGAATAAGGGCTCTTTTTAACAATATGGCATTTTGTATCTTAGAAATAGCATTTTACCCAGACTGTCTAGTTATATATAACTATATTCATATAACCATTTTTAGAATTATGTAAGTTATTTGTTGTTATGTCCTTTATGAGTTTTAATGAATTTGTAATGACAAAACTTGGTGATCAAATAAACTTTGAACTTGGCATCTAGATTAATACAACACAAGAAGAGATAAAATCAAAAAGACAGAAAGTGACATCTTACACCCAACTCACACAATATGATGCTATCTTATGAATAGGGTATGTCACAGATATCTTGTCCTGTTGGGAACAGCACACTGAACCAATCAGAGGGTGGCTTTCACAATGCTGATGGCATCACAGTGTCATATACAGCACTGAAGCCAGTGGTTGGAAATCAATGAAAAATAGATCTTCATGCAAATAGCAAATTCAAAAGCTAATAACTACATAACTGATGTTGGATGAACAGAATATGTAAACAAATGACTTCCCTATACTATAGATATGTAGGGGATATGCAATAGGCAGACTCACAATATGCAGCTTATCATCACTTGTGAGTGGGCAGGACTTTCATAGCTCACTTGTTACTCAGCCACTTATAAATTATGGTCTTGACTGCTCATACTTGATAAGCTGCATATTTTAAGTCAGCCTATTGTATATTCCTTTAGTTACTCTGTATTATGTCTGTATCTAATGTTTTAGATTTACCTTGAATTTTACTATACAGTTTAGAGGATTGTATGCTCAGCCCAATGTTTTATATGGCCCATATTGTGTCCATTGAATGTTCACCTTTTCTTGTGATCCTACTTGCTGCTAGGACTTTGATTTTCTTTTCAGTGTTGCAACATATATTGTATTCTTTTTAAACCTACAGTATTGTCACTGCCCCTGTTTTACTGTTCATCTGTTGTATTCTCCCAGGTTGTTCCTGAGAATAGGCAACGTTCTTGTCTAGTACACTTACCTGGTAAATAACAAACTCTGGCCTGAGCTTATAGGGCTGCAGAAGAGGAATGTGGGTTAAAATACAGAAAATTATTTTTTTAATATTTTTGCACCACATTTTCAACACAGCATTGTGATGATCCTGCCTCATAAAGAAGGGCAGAGAAAATGTTCAACTCCTGGCCTAAAGGTGAAGTGATGCAGGGACTGCAAAATCAACTTTTGGGCTACAAACATACATTTTGGGCAGCAGTTAAAAAATGACAGCTGGCACATTCATGAGTTGCTGTACCGAAATGGCCATGTTGAAAATGTGTGGTAAAATACTGAATATTATCAATGTTAAGAGCCTGCATTTGCAAAATTCAACATTGCATCATAACTTAATAGGTGAACATATTAGTATCATAGAACACAAGAATGAGCAAAGTATAATACCACCCCATATTAAATTTACCCAAGGCCAGGGATTGCATTGCCAGTCTTTTTTTGGCATTGAAAAGTTTCTCTTGGTCCACGGGAAGGAAATCTGGATACAGCATTACTAAATCAAGCCCTCAATATCATGATATCAGGGCAGAAGGGGAGTTAGGGTGCACTCAGTTGGAAGTGAGGATAAGGTCAAGAAAATGTATTGTGGTACTGTACTCTATAAAGACCGTGCCAAAAGAATGCAACACATATATCAAGCAGAGAAACATCAGCTTGGCATAGATGCTGAATTCTTTGGTGCAGTCTTATACTGCAGCAAGATAAATTGTGTCAGTATTCATTTTTGAGAGGGGGATTGAGAAAAATGGCAGACGGTTGTCAGTTCCAGTAACCAGTGGGGTACCTCAGTGCTGGGGCTGGTGTTTTTCAATGTCAAACTGGGACCAGTCCTTTTTAATGTCTTTATAAGCGTCATTGCAGAGGAACTGGAAGGAAAAGTATGTCTCTTTGCAGATGACACAAAGTTCTGCAACAGGGTTGTTACACAAGATGGAGTAGAAAGGATGAGAAGGGACTTGGCAAGGTTGGAGGAATGGTCAAATGTATGGCAGCTCAGATTCAATGCAAAGAAGTGCAAGGTAATGCACCTGGTAAACAAAAACCCAGGGGAAGAGTACACATTGGGGGGTGAGATACTGACAACAGTAAAAATGGAAAGGGACCTGGGGGTAATTATATCAGATGACCTAAAGGTGGGCAAGCAATGTGAGAAGGCAGTAAGGAAGGCTGGGGGATACTGGGATGCATAGGAAGAGGCATCAATAGTAGAAAGCAGGAAGTTGTTATCCCTTTGTACAGACAGTTGGTAAGAACCCATCTAGAGTACTGTGTGCAGTTCTGTAGACCCCACCTCCGCAAAGACACAGAGTGGAGGCTGTCCAGAGAGGGCACCAAAATGGTGCAGGGTCTGCACCAGAAGACATACGAAGAAAGACTAAAGGAGCTTAATATGTATACCCTTGAAGAAAGAAGGGAGAGAGGGGACATGATAGAAACTTTCAAGTACCTCAAGGGAATCAACAAAGCCCAAGAGGTAGCATCTTTCAGAAAAGAGATGTGCAAGAACAAGGGGGCACAATTTGAAGATAGAGGAGGGATGGCTCAGAGGTAATGTGAGAAGTATTTTTTCACAGAGAGGGTTGAGGATGCATGAAACAGCCTTCCTGAGGAGGCCATGGAGTCAAGAACAGTGGGGGAATTCAAGAATGCATGGGACAGACATAAGGCAGTCCTAGTGGGGGGTAGGAGGAAATAAGCTGTTGGTTAACTAGGATCTACAGCTTATCTGTGAGGTAGAAAAATGGGCAGACTAGGTGGGCCAAGCGGTCCTTATCTGCCATCAACTTCTATGTTTCTATGTCAGTGACATTGGGGATGGCATTAAAGGCAACTTGTGCCTACTCGTGGATGATATTAAAATCTGCAGGAGACTGGACACAGCAGAATGGACACATGATCTACAGGAGGATCAGAAAAAGCTGGGGAGGTGGTCCAGGATCTGTCAGCTTGGCTTCAATGCCAAGAAATGCAAAGTTATGCATATTGGAGCAAAGAATCCCAGGACAGAGAACTACATGGGTGGAGTCCGGGTATCTGCATGAGAGGAGGAGAAGGACCTGGCAGTGACGATCACTGGTGACCTAAAGCACTCCATGGAGTGCAAGAAAGCAGCAGCAAAGGCAAACAAGATGCTGGGATGCATGTCTAGGGGGATCAGTAGTAGGAGAGAGAAGGTTATACAGCCCTTGTGCAGGTCACTGATAAGGCCACATCTAGAGTATGGAGTTCAGTACTGGTGCCCACACCTCAAAAAGAACATTAACCTGCTGGAGAAAGTCCAGATGGGAGCTGCAAAGATGGCAGCAAGTCAGCAGGGTAAGGCATGTGAGGAAAGGTTGAGGGCACTGAACATGTGCTTCCTGTAAGACAGGAGAGAGAGACGGGACATGATTGGGACCTTCAAGTACTTGAAAGGGATAAATAAGGTTGATAAAGAGAGTCTCTTTATGCTGTGTGGCAATGATAACACAAGGGGGCACAGTCTTAAGCTGGAGGGTGGTAGGTTTAGGAGGGAGGTCAGGAAGCACTTCTTCACAGAGAACGTGGTGGACCCGTGGAATGTGCTGCCAGAAGAGGTCATCTCATTGAAGACAGTTGGCAGCTTTAAGAGAGGCTGGGTAGGCATGTGGGGAAGGTAAGGATCCTGGATAGGGAAGATGAGAGGAGTGGGGAGGGAGGGCAGGTACAGTACAGTAGTTCAAGCTGTGAACCCTGCAATATGAGCAGACTTGATAGACCAAATGGCCTTCTTCTGCTGGCTTCTTTATATGCTTGTATGTAATTCCAACCCACCTTTTTTTTCTTCCTTGATGACAAAACTGCTGCTTTAAGAAAATGGGTTCTGTAAACCATTATGATCCATCATATTTTCAATAACTCCAACTTTTTACATCCTGTGTGTCACTGTCCCACATAGGAAAACTGACCTTCTCACTCCTCTCTGAGTGCTGACCAAGCCCCTTTTTGTGTTGACAAATCTCACCCACCCACCCCCGTCTGCCATTTGCTTAGTGGCAGTGAATTTATGTAGCATTTTTTAAATCTGCATATCAATGCAGTCACATAAAATGCCTACTGACATGCTCTGTAAGCTTCCCTCTATCAGTTACTTAATATTTCCTCCAGTTTATACATTTACTGCAGCAGTAAAGAGAATGTGTTCAGTACTAAGAATAAAAAAACAAATTTGCTGGTGGGTTTTCTGCTTAGATATCACTGTTAAGAAGAAGCCGTGTTTTTAAAACAGCAATACCTGGAAGGATCTAACAGATAATATCCACATTTGTGTTTTCTAGTAATTGTTACCATCTTCTCCCTATAGAACAGTAGGCTGAGATGGGACATTATCCCATTCTCAGGGATATTGACAGAATTGAGCATATGTATATGTTGGAATGGCACATTTAGTAGTCACATTAGGAAGCATATTTTATCCCAGAAGGTGATGGCCTTCTAAAATGACCTGCCAATAGAGACTGTGGACATGAAGACAGTAGACCGGTCCCCAGTGTTGCCCATCCCTTAGCTTTTGAAAGCACTGAAGCCATCAGTGTGAGAACCCTGCACTGTCCCTGCCCATGCTTTTACCTACCCATGTGGATAAACAGAGGACTTCAGCCTCTAGTGGTGTCAGTTTTCCATCTTTCATCAGCACTATATCTATCACAGTGTGAAATCCTGGACTGTCTGTTCTACATTGCGTCTGACCCTGTCAATTTATAGAGGGCTACTTTCTCCAGTGGTGCCAGTCCCTTACTGTTCACCAGTCACACACTGTACCTGTCACTGTAGATAAACAAAAGGCTTTAGTCCCAGTTCTGGCAGTCCCTCACCATTCACCAGGACTAAATGTAGACAGTGTGGAAACCAAGCACTGACCCTTCCCCCACACTGTAGCTGTCTCTGTGGATTAGTCAGTCCCTCACCTCTTACCAGCACTAAATACATTACATTGTGGGAAAGTTTGTATTGAGCCTGACCCACGTGGTACCTGTGGATAAACGGAGGGATTTATCCATGTTTTACCAGTACTAAATTCATCACAGTGGGAGGGGGGAAGGCTGCACTGTCCCTGTCCCTGTGGATAAACAAAGAGCTTTAGTTTACTGTCCAGTGCTGCCTAAGCTGTACCTTTTATGAGCATTACATACATCAGAGTGGAAAAGTCCGCAGGGAATCCAATTCTGTGGATAGAGTTGTGTTAAGCCCCATCTTTCACTAGCACTGGATAGTAAATATACAAAGGTTGAATAGGAAAAATAGAAAAAAAACAGAAGAAAATAGTCTCAGATCCCAATCCATACCTCTCAACCATCCCTGATTTTCAGGGATGTCTATGATATTGCCTCAGAAATTTCTTCTGTCCCTCCTAAGTTTGGCAGTTCTGTCACTGAAGAGTAGGGATTTGAATCACAAAGTAGTGCTAGCCATTGGTGTTACAGTCTAGTTCTCATTAAGAAAATGCTATTCACACTAAGAAGCATGTTGTGCACGGCTTATGGAAGCAATATTGCTATTTTTTTCAGATGTTTCCCTGATTTTGGCCATTTGCCCTGATCATTTTATTGTAAGCCTTGTCCCTGATTTGTGATGAGGGAGGTTGAGAGGTAAGAGTTGGACTGTCTGCAGTTTGACACAGTAGTCTGCCTGACTGCTTAAGTGCTTCAATAAAGGAAATTCCAGTATGCTTCTAGATAATGAGTTAACCCATAGGCTGCTGAAAGAACTAGAATGAATCTATTTGATTGAGCTGGACAGATGTTCAGTCTGCAGCCTTGCAACATGTTAAATTGAGAGGTACACAGAGCAGCAAATAGCAAACATCAGAGAGTGAGTGCACTATTTTGTAGTTGTGGACAGATACTTCCAAAAGTCCAAAAAGGAAGTTCCAAGGTAAGCCATTTTTAGAGCTAATGCAAGAGAGCTGCATGCTCCACCTACCTGCAGCCCTAAACATGAACTAAATGAAGATATCTAGATATATCACTGATGGGAGTTTCCATGATATACAATATCTAGATATATAATGCTACAGTACTTAAAATTGACTGCAGCTGTACAGTATGAATTCTCATTTTCTGACACAGATCTGTTCTCAGGCAGATCCCAGACAAATCTCCACAGATCTCTTCACAGTCCTGCACTCAGGCAGTCTCAAGAAAAATATGGCACATGCTGGTTCTCTAGCACCATTTAAAATATTGCAGCCCCAGACCCCAGCTGCTCAGTCCTTTTGGTGGTGGTGGCTAGGCTAATCCTCAAACTTTAGTTGCTGATTGGCTATGGGGTTTCAGGGCAACCTGCAAACTCTCAACCCCAGAATGCTACTTTGGACACCATTGCCCATACTTTCACTGTCAGTTGCCCAGTAAGTAGTACACTCTCAACTGGGATCGAAGATTGGAAGGACATAGTTTCTAGCCCCACAGTAGGTGCTTGGGTTAATACCCATAACTGACACTAGTGCAGTATGAGGGGATACTGCATTGTTGAGGTGCCATCCTTTGAATCACTCATTAAATGGAGGCCCCTTCTGTACATCTCTGGTCACTGCCCAGGTGGAAGTTAAAGATCCCATGGCACTTACTGAAGATGACTAGGGGAGTTTCCCTAGTGATATGGCCACTTGGCCAGTATTCCCCTATCAATACAGTGGGTCTATGTAACCCACCCCATGATACACTTCAAAACATGCCATCACAGCTTAGTGTGCTTTTCCAGTCAGAAAATTACAAACAACTTTTTTGTGCCTTGCAACTGGATTAGCAGCTATGTTAACCCTGATCTCTTTATCCAACTGTCCTGGTGCTCAGGATCCAGGAATCATATACATGGCCATTACCATGTTTGCTTGCTTCTGTCCCCTTACCAAGTTGTGCTCATTGGTATGTTTCATTTATTTCCAGTCCCCTTGGTGCTACTGCAAGCTCAGTTATCCTCCCCTGATGGGCAGCACAAAGCCACCATTATATGTGTACACCACAGCACAAATATTCAGGGCACACCCTCACTATCTGCAATGGGACTAGGAGAAGACACTCCCTGCCAGCTTGTACTGCCCAGTTCCCTTGCAACCATCCAGTAAAGGAGAGCAAGTGAAGGGCTTCAGTGACATCAACTATGATGATAATGCTGAAGTATCCTGGGGAACACACAAATAAGATCCCACATGTGGGAGTGTTACATGCTACTGTTTGGTTGCTTTTCAGAAGGAAATTAATGATGCCATGACCCTTATTGTAAGAGTTTTGGATATTCCCTAGTGTCCTGACCAGCACTGCAGAGTCAACAAATCAGGTCTATGAGACTCACATGCCAGGACATATTTGTAAATGAGCTATAACATGTCAGTGAGCCTCACATCCTATAAATACTTACCTACGAACTCTGGTGTGATCAGCACTGCCTTCTGCTTTGCCTGAACTTCTCCATGAACTTGTAACCTTAACTGGTCATGAGCCGTAATTTGCTGAATGAATACTGCCACAAAGTAATTATTTAGTGTCTCTGATATTGTCCCTGAGTCACTCAGTGATTCCCCCCTACATAACAATCTGGAGCACCTCTTTATTCCTGACTCTCCTTTTTGTTCCTTATTTATTGAAAAAAGGGTTTATTGTTTTCCATAATCCCCTGCACAATCCTATCTTCATGACCTATCTTGGACTGTGCAATCATTTTGCTACATTCTAGGACTGCAAGTATGGTTCAGAAGAACATTAAAAAAGGTCATATCTCTGCTGTTCCATTCAGACTCAAGGCCCGGATACATTTAATGGAAATTTGCAAACTTTGTTAACCTCAGTCACATACACAAAAGGCACCATTAAGCAGTTTACTCGGTTCTGTTCCATAATTCTTTTTACAGTTAATTGTTTTATTGAAATCTTTGCAGTTTACATACATTTTACAGTACAATCAACAGAAGTACAGACAGCATTAGGTAACAAAAAAATGGTGTAACATGCCAACCATGTACATAAGACAGCATGTCATAAATACAGATTAGCTTGATAAGGCAACAAACCTAGCTCCTGCATCCATCCTATTCATTCTTGACCTGGGAAGAAGACATATGGAGGATACCTCCCTATGGAGGGTGCCAGATGGCATTGGACTGGCCAATATATTATTGGCTGAGTGGCGGGATACAAATTTTAGGTAAGGTGCGCACAAGTCCAGGAAAGTGGCTATTTGCCGCTTGGCTTAAAAGACCAGTCTAGCACTTTTAGCTAAGTTTTCTAATGAAGCAAGCCATTCCTATACAATTGGGATGGATGGGGTCTTCCATTTGGTAAGGATTAACCTTTTAGCCTCTACAGTTGCTGCAGTTAGCCATTACATTTTCACTAAGGGTAGGACTGCATCCTGGAGTTGGCATCCTAACAGGTAAATGAGTGGAGACATGGGGATCACCACCTCGAGGATGAGAATTGTTGTGTAACCAAGGCCCAGAATGGGGCTATGTGAGGAGAGGCCCACAGTATGTGTAGTAGATCAGTTGCAGGGAAATCACACCTCCCACAGGTGTCTGTGGTGGACACTCCCAGGGCTTTAAGCTGGGCTGGGGTTCAGTACCAGAAATGCAGTACCTTTTTCTGAATCAGGTGGCTCCTTTGGTCCATACAGGATTGTTGTGCTAGACTCCAGCATTTGCCCCATGTTTTCTCTGAAAGGTCAGTCTGGAGGGCTGTCTGCCACTTGGCTTTGGCACTGACTGTAGGGTCAGGTTGAGCCTCACGTAACTTTTGGTATATGGAACCTGCTTTGGCCTTGGTAGGCCCTAGCCACTCCACTAGGGTTAAAGGGGTGAATTATCTATAATGCTACCTCTACAAGTCAGACACATACACTGAGTTTTACGCCATTGGGAATAAACAGATCTGATTTGTAGAAATCACCAGAAGTCTGATTTACGTAAATTGTATTTCAGTTGTAATGCTTGGAAGGTCTCAAAAGTCTTGTTATCTGCAGTTAGAAGGTCTCTTACTATACTAATCGAGTTGCCTTCCCACTGAGGCCAGTGGAATGACACACCATCAATACAGAGGTCTGGGTTGTCCCACAGGTATAACTCCCTAGACTGGGCCACCACTTGGTGATTCTGGCTGTTAGAGACCATGCTCTGTGTGTGGTCTTGATAGTGACCCAGTGGGTGGCTTTGGGGGGAGTGGAATACCCAAGTATAGGGATAGATGTCTTATTCCCATCATCTGCTGCTCAATTTTACACCATGCTGGGGGGGGGGGGGCATGAGACCATAGAATGGAAGACTTGTAACGTTCTACCTATGATGAAGACATACATATAATGCTTAAATTTCGGGAGGTTCCACCCACCCTGAGACCAGTGGGCCCTGAGCTTGGATCTGCTGAATCTGGGAGACAAGGTTCCCCATAAAAAGTGGCCTCTAAGGGAGTCCAGCTTTTGAAACAATTTATCTGGAATTTGGATAGGAAGGTGGGCCAGCAGATAGTAGACTCTGGGAGCTAGCATCATTTTGATTGAGTTTATTTTCCCCGGGAGGGAGAGGTTAAAATGGTGCCGTCTGTTCCATTCCTTTTGGAATGTGGAAATCATTGGCAGCAAATTCAAAGGGCATAGCTTGTAAATTTCTGGAGTTAGATTTATCCTTAAGCATTTAATTTGGGAACCTGCCCATTCCAGGCCCAATACTTTCCCCATCTCCTCCTTAGTGTATTTATTAGGGGGCATGATTTCTGATTTTGATTTATTAATCTTTAAACCAGACATTTTTTCAAAATATGTAAATATATCCAGGACATGGTCCAGACTATTGTAGATATCACTAGGCCTACATTTAATTGTTCTAAGACTGCTTTGAGATAGTCCCATTCGAACAAGTTGAAGGCCTTCTCAAAGTCGATAGTAATGGCGGCTGCTGGGGTAGGCAGGTTGGAGGCTTGCTGGAATAGAGTAACCAAAACCCTCAAGTGGTCAGCACTAGCTCCTCCTGTGACAAAGCCCACTTGTGAATCATGGATTATAGATGATAGAACAGAGGCCAGGATTTTAGCTAATATTTTAGTGTCGGCATTTATCAGGGAAATAGGTCTGTAGCTCACAGGAGAAGAGGGTCTTTACCTTCTTTTGGGAGAACCATGATCACAGCTTCTTTTAGGGAATCTGGCAGAGCCAGGGACTCATATGACTCCCACAGCATTTGGTGCATTGGCCTACTAATTATCTCCTTGGTGACTCTGTAAAAGTCCAGAGGGAAGTCATCACTCCTTGGAGCCTTATGGGGTGCCATCCCTTCTGTTGCTTTTATCAGCTCAGTTTCCATGATAGGCACTTCCAGAAAGGCCTGATGCTCTTCTGAGAGCTTTGGAAGGCAGGACTGTGCTATGAAGATGTCAAAACTAGGTTTGTGAAAGGGAGCTTGGGTCTTGTACAGGTTGTTGTAGAAGGCCATCATGGTCTTATTTATTTCTTTAGGGGAGAATTTAACTGCCCTGGATTTGTCCCTTAGTTTATCTATATGGCATTTGGCCTGTTCGTTCTTTCCTTAGCCTGTATAAGAGCAGCTTCCCAGCCATTTCCCCCTTATCCCAGTATTTATGGCCATTTGCAGTTTGGCCTTCCTGGTGGCAAGTGTGTTAAGCCTAAGTCGGAGAGCAGTTAGCTTATATTTTAAGGCTTGATTATCTAGTTGACTGCTTTATAGATTGCCTCTTTCTATGCCAGCTGTGTTTCTATCTGGTGTGCCTCAGCTTCCCTTTGCTTTCTCCTATATACTGCATAAGAGATGATTCTGGCCTTTAATGTGGCCTTAAAGGCTTCCCAGATCATATGAGAGGATGCACATGTTTCAGAGTTATCCTGGAAGTAGTTGGTCACCTCCATTTTTAGCCATAGTTGGAACTGTGGATCTGCCAACAGGAGGGGGTCAAGCCTCCATGTCACAGATTGTGTAGTGCCTGTGTTTAAATAGGCCTGGAGAACCACCGGAGTATGGTTCGAAACATACAGGGGGCAATAGAGACATCTGCTATAGCCGGATTTAGAGCACTTGTAATGAACCAATAGTTTAATCTACTGGCCATAGATATAGCCTCAGAATAGTATGTGAAGTCCTTTTCTGTAGAATGAAAGGTGCGCCATGTATCTGTGAGGTGGTGCAGGGCCAGTAGATATGAGAGGGTTCTTAATGCTTTGCTATGGGATTTCAGTTTAGCATTAGATCTATCTAGCAGGTGGTCCATGGCCAAATGAAAGTCCTCCCCCAGGATTCATATCAGGGCGCTCCTCAGACATTTCTAACAACTTCTGAGAAATTGAGTTGAAACATTCTGGTGCATCCTTATTTGGGGCATATATATTCCCCAGGATTAGGGGCCCTCTGTTTGTCGTAACCTTAACCAGCAGCCATCTCCCTTCTTTATCACTGTGTTGTTCCAAAATCTTCCATTTAAGGAACTTGTGACACAAGATTGATACCCCCTTTGGCTTTTCCTGATACACTATGTGCTTTCCACTCTACCCATTCCCTCACTAGTTTAATGACATCACAGGGAAAGACCCCAAAACTGCCCCTGCTACGCTTACTGTTGAGGGGATTCCAACCCTGGACCCTCTGCTTATTGCCAAACCAGTGAATCATGCTTTCACTGACCTCAGTAGTGTGCTGCCCAGGGACTTCTTCAATATCCCCAACCCAAGGGAAAATACGAGATAGCCTGCACTACCATCTAACCAGCTGCTATTCTGCTTCAAAATGGTCTCTGAAGCAGATGCTAGGAAATACCTTGAAAAGGTTTTTGGAAAATCTAGGCACAGTGCGGACTCCTTGGACCTCAAATTTGTTCACTTGGAGCTGGATGAAATACTTGAACCACTAATCAGAATACTTAACCTATACCTCTTCCACTCCCAATTCCCCCACGGATGGAAGCCTGCTGCAGTAACCCCTGTACACAAATGTGGGGATAGGTCCTTACATGATAACTACAGACCGATTTCCATATTCCCACCACTCTCCAAGGCTCTTGAGTGGATTGTAGCTGACCAGATGTTGGAATACTTTAATCAATACCAACTTCTATGCCCAGAGCAACATGGGTTCTGGAGCGGCCATGGTACCATTACGGCCCTACTCAAAGTTAAAAAATTCATCCTTAATGCCTTAGACCAAGGTCACCTTGTAGGGGCAGCCTTCATTGACCTATCAAGGGCATTTGATACTGTTCATCATGTGCTCCTCCTCTAGCAGCTATCTGACATTGGACTTGCACCTGAAACTATGAACTGGTTTAGCAGTTACTTGAGCCGCCATTCCCAGCAAGTCACGATTGGGGAAGTCCTATCAGACAGCTGACCTGTCAGATCTGGTGTACATCAAGGGTCCATTCTGGGACCGTTGCTGTTCAGTGTTTTCTTAAATAATCTCCCTGCCTCCTTCCATTGCCGCATGCTTCTATATTCTGATGATGCCTGGTGATTTTTACCAGCTACCTGTGCCCTGAACTCCTTGAAATTGATCTCCAAAATGGCTTTGCATCTATGGAAATGTGGTTTAAAGAGCAAAGGCTGGTCATGAACTATAAAAAAACAAAGACCACGCTCTACTCCACAGCCCAAAACAAGCTAAAAAGCTATCACCTGGCAAAAAGGAATGACAGCAGTGGCACACTGGAGCGCGTCCCACATTTCAAATACCTGGGGGTTACAATAGACTCCTCCCTGTCCTTCTCCCAGCATATCGATATCACTGCAAGAGCTATTAATACCACAGTTGGGATGCTTTACAGCCACAGGCATTGTTTAACCTAGGAAGCATTAAACCTGGCAATCAGCATCTCAGTTGTCTCCTTATAGACTATGGGCTGGCCATATACAGTTCTGCCACCAACACTGCACTCCAACGGATCTCAGTTGCCTTAAACAAAGCCTGCCGCCTTCTCACAAATGCACCAAGACTCACACACACCTGTGAACTTTATGCCCGGGCCAGCTAGCTTCAACTGAATGACAGAATCAGGTATCAAACCTGCCTTCTCGCCAAAAAAGTTGCATTAAATTTGCTTCCAACAGTGGTGCAGAACCTGCTGTCACTGCCTATGAATACCACACAAACCAGAAGTCCCATCACTCAAATTTTCCAAGTACTCAGATGCTGCACTACCATGACACAGTGTGCATTCTAACACTGTGCACCCCTCTGGGTAAATGCACTGCCACCTGACATCTCTGGCTCCACAACGATTGGCTCTTTTAAACATAGACTGAGCCAGCACCTCATTGATATGAGTAACTGCATGTGCCACCACTAAGGCTCTGCACACAGCAACAATCTGCCTCTAACACTTATCTTTGCCTCTGTCATGACAGGATAGTCAAACTCACCACTTCCCTCACTTCCCTACACCTCCCTCGCTCTGCCCCCTTGCCCATCTTAACTTATCCCTCCCCTCCTCCCTCCCTCCCCTCTATGCTCTGCTCACCTAGCCCTCCCACTCCCAATGTATCCTTCCTTATCCTGTCTGCTTATCTTCTTGATGTGGGCATACACTGTACAATGCCTCAGCATACCTAGTGCTTAATGTTTGAATTCTGTAACCTCCACGTATATTTTTCTCAGTATTTGTATATTTGTTCACAGTATTGTACCTTGTGGTCTAATGTATCTGACATGGAACCTATCAACGGGAATCCGCTCACAGGTATTATCCAAGATCTCAATAAATAAATAATAAAGTTTCACGGCCTCTTGCTGATTAATCTTAGTCTCTTGGAGGAAAACGACTTGTGTTTTTAGCTTTTTTAGCCTGGACATTACCTTCTTCCTTTTAATCAGATCATTAAAACCCCTGACATTCCACATGGTGAAAGTTATCGGTATGGGGGAATTCGTATTTGGATTTTATAAATAACAAGTTCCCTGTTATACGCAGGCACTCCTCCCTTGCCATGCAGTGTTGAAAGAAGAGTGCCCTATTCCTAAAGTTGCCATCCCCGAGACAGCTATGCAAAACAGCTGGGTTTGGGTTTTTGTTACTCCACACAGTGCCAGTTGTATCCCACTTAGTTGTCTCTGCAAAGATTTATTTTATTTCTATCACCTTGTTGAGGTGCCCACCACCCCAAAATTGGGTATGGGGTGGGAACCACTATGTGATATGGCCAGTACATGAGCTTGAAGGGGACAAGGCCCCCAACCCTGGGGCTAGGGTGTCTAACCCCTCCCCATCTAGAAGAGAATGGGCCCCTACTAATGCCGGGAGGAGCTGGCCTGATACTCCTTCAATGGTTCAAGGGACCCCTTCAGTGGCATCTTTAAACTGAATAGTGAACATTTAAACAACAGTTCTAACAGAGTAATTCCAGTAGTAATCATTTCCCTAGGCAACTGAGGTAGCAGATCCCATATTGAACCTGGGTCTCCATCAGGAGCCAAAATCATAGTAGTATATTTATGAAACAAAAGAACACTGAGGGGGAGCAACTGCTCCTGCCACCCATAACCATAAAGCCACATCTACTTCTCAGACCCCTCTATCAGAGACCCCAACAAACAGGAGCAGCGAAGGAAGAAGGGGTCACTGTAGTACTTCAGGTTCATTCTGAGCAGCTGTAATTCTACATAGCTTTACTACTGGGACTCTGTGGCAGGTGGTGTGAACTCCAGAGGAGAAGGGTCTAATGTAGCCTTCAAATAAAGACATCCCTAGATGACCCCTGATTAGAGAAGTTAGGATATTCATTTACCTGTACAGGTGTGGGCATACTGAATGGATCTCAGTGCCTGTCCCTATCAAAGCAACAAGCTAGTTCCCCTGCCCTTGCCTGTGATTTCTTGTAAAACAGATCATTCGGAGACCTACTTGCAGCCCATCTATTGTATACCAGAATGGGGTTTCAAGGAGTCCTCCAAGAATATCTGTCTGGACTTCTGGAAATAGAGGGGCAAGCCTCTCAATGCATTGGCACTAGCTGCCTTAGCACAACAGTGAAGTATTGCACTAGGCACAATGGGAGCTATCCATGTATTACTCAGGTCTCATGCATGACTAAGGCAACAGCCGCCTTAGGGATTTCACCAGAATTTGGACAGGCCGCTGTCCCTGATTCAATTAGGGGTGGAGGGGGATGTATGGGAGGCTACGCCCACTGACTTCTTGTGGGTAGTTGCCCTGGAGAGTTCCAAAACACAAATTGCTGGATGAGGAAAAGCGTACTGTCATCGGTAAGAGTATTCAGGCTGATTGACAAACAACGTATGCCCTTCTTCTCCAGGGAACCATTACATATAAGAGTGGCCCCAATGCATCAATCATAAGTGGAATCTTTGTGGGCCCCTACTGCTGAGTACCCTCCGCCCCGTTTTCTCCCCCCACATGCCCACCTACACAGACTTCAATGGTGTATGTAAAAAGTTCAGGTACATTTAACAACAAAAGAACACCATATTCTCTGAGACAGGCTGAGAGTTATTATCAGAGGTATCCAGGAGGTCTGCAAGTCTTTCAATAGAATCTTCTTCTCTGTTTGGGTCATCTGATATGCAGCTGACCTAGTCAGAAGGTAGAGTGGATCAGTCAGTGCTCTCTGCAGGTTCAGCTGCAGAGTTCAGCATGTCCCTCTTGACTGGTAGCGTAAGGTTCAGAGCTGCAGGTATAAGTTCATGCAGGGGTTCACACCTATTGGAAGTTTTAATTGGAGTGACCCCAGGGGAACAGCTGCTTGTGTCTGATGGAATGAACCTCCTTTTCCTGCTATGCAATCTGTCTTCTGTTTTGGGGAGTGGTATTCTGTGCTGGTTTGGATTTGTTCTTTGACGGTCAGCCTCTGGATGCAGTTTGCCAAGCTGGTATAGCCATGTATTCCTACTCCTTTATGTCATTCTCTTTCCTTTCCTTGGAGTGGAAAACCTCCATGTTGGTTTCCAGTGTGCCATGAGGAGAGCCCTGTGGCAGCGTTTGGCACTATGTGCTTGGTAGTCTTTAACATACTATTCAGTAGCTGCTGGGGAGTCAAATGTTAAGAAATCTCCAGTAAGCTGCATTCTAAGTGAAGCTGGATATCTGAGGGATGTGGGGATGCTGAGCCGGTAGCATTGTTGCTTGACTCCCGCATCAGCTCTGTGGCCATTTGATAAATCCAAAGAGAAGTCCTGGAACATCTGCACCCTACAGCCATACCATTGAAAAGCCCCTTGTTCTTGGGCTTGTTTCAGACAGAATTCCTTGACAGGGTAACACAGGAACTTACACAGAATGGGTCTTGGATGTTCCCCCAGCTAGCGACGAGGGGCAAGGGGCCTGTGTGCCCTCTCTATCTCTGGACATGGCAGATTCATAGGTTTCATAGGTAATACAAAGCTTATTAGACTTTCATCCATTATGCTTGCCATGTACATAAGATCTATAGTATCCTTCGCTTTGTTTTATAATGTTTGTCCAATTCAGTTTTAAAGGCTGTCATAGTTTGATTACCTACTACTGTCAGTGGCAGTGAATTCCAAATAGGGACCACTCGCTGAGTATACCAGTTCTTTCTTTTGAGTAAATTCAATCTGCCTGATTTTAATTGTAATGTATGTGCTCTACTATCATAGGGCTGCACTTTCAATTCCAACCCCAGGTTATCCCACAATACATGGTCTGTGAAAGCCCGATAAAGAAAACATATATCCCCTCTTAATCTCCTATACCTGAGGGAATACAGGTCAAGAGATGTCAGTCTTTCTTAATAATTTAAATGCTTCATACCCTTGATAGATCTTGTTGCCCTTCTCTGCACCCCCTCCAACCTATCTATATCTTGTTTTCTGTACGGGGTCCATACCTGGGAACAGTACTCCATCTGTGACCTCACCAGTGATCCGTATAGTGGCATCAACACATCTGGACTTCTATTCCCTTTATGTCTAAGAATGCAGTTTAATGTACTGTTAGTTTTTTTATGACCTTTTTGCAATGTGTATTGAAAGTTAAATAATTTTTTATTGTTACCCCCAAGTCCCTCTCCTCTATTGTGGTTTCCAAAGAGTAATTAGCTAATGTATATGAACAACCCAGGTTTTTCCTCCCCATATGCATTACTGTGCATTTGCTTTTATTTAGTTGCAATTTACTTTTACATGTCCAATTCTGTATGTAATCCAATGCCTCGTGAAGAGATCTGCAGTCCTCTACTGTATTCACCACTGCCCCAAGTCTACAGTCATCAGCAAACTTAGTCGTCCATATATTTTCACATTCATATTTCAAGGATGTCACATACAGTAGATACATATATATATTGAAAATACAAGATTGTTAGCTTTCACAATAGTGGGCAAAAGTTCTTGCAAAAACCCCATCATGTCCCGGCCATCAGCACCTTTGGAGATTTCCACAATTCGAATATTTTTCCAGCAGGCACGATTCTCTATGTCATCTACTTTATTTAGTAGATATTGCAGTTTTTGCTGATGATCCTGAAGCATGCCTTGATGTGTCTTAACTGTTGTTACTGTGTGCTGGATTGTTTGTTCTGCATGGGTAACCTTGAAGCCAGAATAGCTAAGTCATTATTTGTTTTCTGGGCTGCTATCTTTAGATCAGATGTATCAATTAATATTTTGTCCAGCTTAGCCATAACTTTGGTGATGTCTGATGCAGTCTGGGTTGTCTGGGGGCTAGCCACCAGGTGTGTGTGTGTGATGCTTGGTGGCCATGCCTAACCACGTGAAGGACTGCTGCGCTGGAGCTTTTGCTGGCACAGATGAAATAAAGCTTACTCGTCTAGGATGACCTTGTGCCTCATGGTGCTGGTAGAGCTGGCACTTGAAAGAAAACTCCTTTCTTGAGAAGCAATTCGGTAGATTTTGGTATCCTTTTGTAGTACTAGGTTTCTTGAGTAGAAGGGTGGCTCATCAGAATTGAAACAGTTGGCACTTTTAACAAATAGATGAGAAATGGCTCAAGTGGTGATTTCCCTTAGAAATTACACTGCCACCATCCATGTTATATGGCAAGCTCTGTCCCCCATTTCTGTTCAATAATTCTGATGCCAGCTGTGAACATACAGTTCACATGAGACTGCTAGCAATACTATCACACTCATTGGGTGTGGCACCTTTTGTTAGAGTCTCCGTGACTGGCAGTCATCTTGCGGCACTGTATATGGAGTGCAGTGATTGGAGGGTATCAAACTGAAGCCATGTGTGAGAAGGTATTTCAGGTCTTTGACTGTCATGTGTATTGTGGTGTGTGCCCTTTGACTGAGCTTCCTCTATTCCATCTTTGCTTTAACACATCAAAATGGTTGGTGCAATGACCAGTGGTGACCATTCCTCTGCTGATGTTCCCCACCTAATTTTTCACTGCTAGCACTAGTAGTATTTATTTAAAACAGTTGACAGCTAAGAAGTTTGACCCCGGGCTAGAGCAGGACTCAGAACTAAAACCTCTCCATCTAAAATCATACTGTCATGCTGCACAGAGAAAACAAGGAGAGGAGTCAGTCTACAGTGGCTACATTTTGCCTAGTTGTGCTGCATGTCACACGTAACAGACTCACCTAAACAAACAAAATAAATCAACTTAACAAAAAAGGGGGAGGGGGTTAGTGTCTGCATTCAGCACAGCTGAATATTGCCATTTGCCTCCCTAATTTCAATCACTTGTTCTGCAATGTAGTCCATCAACAATGAAATTTGCTTCTGAAAAAGGGGGTTTAGAAGACAAGTCAATAACTGATTATGCAAAGCAGTGCCCAGATAAACCCACTTCCCCGATCATACATAAGTATGATCAATAATCACTTAAACAACAGTATTGTGGGAAAAGAAAGCCGCTTTTACTAGTGAATATTTGTTCATCTACAACATTCACCAACTGGCAGTTACACAGTCTCCTAGGTATATTATAATGGCATGGTAGCACTGCTATAATTAGGGTTGAGCAGGGGTTTCTATGTTAAACCCCAAGCTTTGCACTTTAATCGTTTGACAACCATTAAATAGATTTGCACACAATTTTGCATGCTCTGTTTCAGGGAAACAATCACTTGATGTGCTAAGTTTTGTTCCAGATGGATGTGCGAATTTCGAGATACGGACAGCAAAAAGTGAAAAAAGTGGGTGTTTTTTGAAATTTTTTTGTCATCAGTTAGCCCCCAGATGGTTTGGAATTTTGTTCTGAAGCTTTTAGGTTACAAAGGGAATGGCCCACAGTGGTGACTTTCAGTGGTTTGGTGAAAAATATATTAATCCATTCCAAAGATATAAGATTTTAAAATTTCTGTTCTGAGCATGCTCAGTGCAGTCTTTTGCATAATTGCATGGAATGAAAAAAGAATTTGGCAAATACAAAAAAGGATCCTATTGATAGCTACATGGCCTGAGCTCCACAGAAGTTATGCCAACATCTGTAAAAGAACACTCAGGAAGCACGTGACCAGATCACTGTCAAGTATGCTTCCACAGTGCTCTGGGAATGTTCAGTCATTCTGTTTATGCGAACCTTCCCTTCCACAGGATGCATAAACACATCCCCTTTGTGGGGTACTACTTTTTCTTCTTCAACTGAGGAAGTAATGGCCCCTGTACCCAATATGGCCACCAGCTCAAACTGTGCATGTGCGAGTGTCACGAATGCACAGTTCTGTCAGTGCTGCCATCTTAGATATGGCAGACACCGGTGCGGCGATAGTGTGGCCAGAGCTCTGAGTATTCTTTTACTCACTTTCAGCACACTCACAATGCACTGAGCAGCTGTATTGGCTCTGACCAGAGTATTTTTGTATGGGGGTAATCCTTTTTGTGAGGAAAAATTCTTCTTTTGTATAGCTGCCATCTTGTTTCCATTTCTTTCAAAAAAAAAAAAATTTAAACCCACAAAATGAGATCCTGCAGAGATACAAAAACATGTATCATACTAATTGGGCCCCCATTATGTGGATTTTGCAGTTACTTTTGGGAAAAATTACCCAGAAATGTTTTTTTTATGCATTTTAAAATCTTTTTTCATGACTCGAGTTCCTGTTTCTGTGTGGCCATATGAAAAAGGAACTGACCTATATGAAAAAGGATCCCTTCATGCAAAAAAAAAAAGAATTTGGACTTAGGTTTTTTTCCAATTCCTGTTTCCTATGAAAGCATTATTTTTTGTATGAAAGAATTTGGAATTTTTCTCTGATTCTTTTTTCATTTGAAGAGATCCTTTTTCATATGTTTTTCTGATTCATACAAAATTGGGATTGAAAGTGATGAGAGTTAGGCTTGAGTACACCAAGGCACACCCACATCTGATATGTTGGGGGGGTGTTAAGGTTGTAAAACCCAAATGCCACACTTCTCACCTTTTGTCCCTTTAATCTAACTGGTGCATGAATTAAGTTTTTTTTATAATATAAATATATATATATATATATATATATATATATATATATATATATATATATATATATACATATATATATATATATATATATATATAGAGAGAGAGAGAGAGAGAGAGAGAGAGGGGTGCAACAGCACCCCTACAGTTAGGGCTGAGTAGCATGTTTACTGTTAAACCTCAGATTTTGCACTTTAATAACTTTGCAACAGATCAATCAATTTGCTTAAAATCTAGTATACTCTGTCCTGTGGGGTAGATCTCTTGATGTGGAATGTTTCATTCCAGTTGGGTGTGCAGATTCTGAGATCTGGACAGTACAAAATGTCATAAAGTTGCCACTTTTTGCAGTTTTTTCCTCATCACCCTGCATCCAGATGGTGTGGAATTTTGGTGTGAATTTTTTATGCTAGAACCAGCTTGGGTAACAGGACAGGCATGAAACATAGAAACAAAGAATTTGACAGCAGATAATAACCGCTTCGCCCACCTAGTCTGTCCATTTCCCTACTTAATGGATAAGCTGCAGATTCTAGTTAACCAACAGGCTACTTCCTCCTACCTCCCACAATAATTGCTTTATGTCTGTCCCATGCATTCTTGAATTCTCCCACTCTTTTTGACTCTACAACCTCCTCAGGAAGGCTGTTCCATGTATCCACAACCCTCTCTGTGAAGAAATACCTCCTCACATTACCTCTGAGCCATCCCCCCTCTATCTGTAAATTGTGCCCACTTGTTTTTGCACATCTCTTTTTCTGAAAGATGCTACCCTCTTGGACTTTGTTGATTCCCTTGAGGTATTTTAAAGTTTCTATCATGTCCCCCTCCCTCCTTTCCTTGAGGCTATACATCTTTAGTTCCTTTAGTCTTTCTTCATATGTCTTCTGATGTAGACCCTGCATCATTTTGGTTGCCCTCCTCTGGACAGCCTCCACCCTGTCTATGTCTTTGCTGAGATGGGGTCTCCAGAACTGTACACAGTACTCCAGATGTGGTCTTAACAACTTTCTGTGCAGAGGGCCAACAACTTCCTGTTTTCTACTGGTGATGCCTCTCCTTATGCATTTCAGTATCCCCCCAGCCCTCCTTACTGCCTTCTCACATTGCTGGTCCACCTTTAGGTCAAATGATATGACTACCTCCAGGTCCTTTTCCATTTTTGTTGTTGTCAGTATCTCACCCCCCATTGTGTACTCTTCCCCTGGGTTTTTGTTTCCCAGGTGCATTACTTTGCACTTCTTTGCATTGACTCTAAGCTGCCATACATTTGACCATTCCTCCAACCTTGTCAAGTCCCTTTTCATCCTTTCCACCCCACCCTGTGTATCAACCCTTTTGCAGTTCTTTGTGTCATCTGCAAAGAGACATACTTTCTCTTCCAGTCCCACTGCAATATCACTTATAAAGACATTAAAAAGGACCAGCTCCAGTACTGAACCCTGCGGAACCCCACTAGTAACCCTCCTTTCTTCACTGTGGACTCCATTTACTATTACCCACTGTGTCCTGTTGTCCAACCAGTGTTTTAACCAAGTTACCAGCCTTGGACCCACTCCCAGGCTGGCTAATTTGTTTATTAATCTTTTGTGAGGGACTGTGTCAAATGCCTTGCTAAAGCCTAGGTAGGCCATGTCCACAGCCCCTCCCTGGTCTACTGCTTTGGTCACCCAGTCAAAGAAATCAATTAGATTTGTCTGACATGACCTTCCTGCTGTGAATCCATGCTGCCTTGTGTCCTGTGCCTCACTGGCTTCTAGGTACTCAACAATTCTTTCCTTCAGAAGTGATTCCATCATTTTCCCTACCACTGAGTTCAAAATGACAGGTCTGTAGTTTTCTGCCTCTGTCTTGCTCCCACTTTTGTGAAGGAGAATCACATCCACCCTCCTCCAGTCCTCAGTTACCACCCCATCTTCCCATGATTTATTAAAAAGGGTAGTCCATGGTGTTACTAGTTCTTCCCTTAGTTCTTTTAGAATTCTGGGGTGATTCCCATTAGGCCCCATTGCTTTATCCACCTTCAGTTTTAAGAGTTCTTTCAGAACCCTTTCTTCTGTGAAAGGACTAATATCAACCCCCCTATCCAGAGTGCTTCTATTGACCAGATTAGGTATTTCTCCCTGTTTTTCCATTGTGAATACTGAGCAGAAGTATTCGTTCAGTGTCCCTGCTTTTTCACTGTCGCTCTCTGCACAACGATCTTCCTCTTTGTTCAGCCTCAGTATCCCTGCCTTTGCCTTTCTTTGCTCCCTAATGTACCTATAAAAGGTTTTATCCCACTTCTTAACTGAGTTGGCTATCTTTTCCTCAATTTTGGCCTTTGCTATTCTGACTACCTTACCCACTTCCTTCTGCTTTAACTGGTACAGTTCTCTGTCCTACTCCTTCTGTGTTTCCTTATACTTCCTGAATGCTATCTTTTTCTCCCTTACCTTCCCCGCCACTTCTTTTGAGAACCATAGTGTTTTTTTCTTTCATTTTGACTTGTTTATATGTTTCACACAAATGCTTGTTGCCTCTGTGATGGCAGTTTTGATGTTTCCCCATTGTTGCTCCACCCCACCTTCTTGCCTGTTTGCTAGCGCTTTTCTGAGGCACTCTCCTATTTTGACAAAATCAGCCCTCCTGAAGTCCGGTACCTTCACTTTTGTGTGGCTTGACTCTACAGCTAAGTTTATCATGAACCACACTGTTTGGTGATCGCTTGTTCCCAGATGGCTACCCACTTCAAGATCAGAGATCCTCTGTCCATCCCTATTTGAGAGTACCAGGTCTAAGATTGCTCTCTCCCGAGTGGGTTCCAAAACTAGCTGTCTGAGGCATGCCCCCTGTAGAGCATCAAGAATGGCCCTGCTCTTGGATGTGGCTGCAGCAAAGGTGCTCCAATCAACATCTGGCATATTCAGGTCCCCCATCCACAATATTTCCCCTTTCTCTGCCATGCCAAGGATGCCTTCTGTCATTTCCTTGTCCATTTCCTCCCCGAGACGGGGGTCTGTGTACAACCCCTGTGCAGATTCTGGAGCCATTTCCAGTCTCCAGGGTGACCCAAAGTGCCTCCACTCCTCCCTGTTTACCCTTTAGTTCTGTTGCTTTTATCCCTTCCCTTAAATAGAGAGCTACTCCTCCTCCTCTTCTTCCATCCCTGTCCTCCTGTAGATTGTGTACCCTGGTATGTTGACATCCAGTCATGGTTCTCTGTGTACCATGTTTCTGTGACTGCCACAATATCCAGGCATCCCTCTTCCATCAAGGCCACCATTTCAGGGAGCTTTTTACCTAGACTATGGGCATTGGAACTCATTACCCTCCATTTTTATGGTTTTATTTCTTTTTGCCCCATCCCTGTCCCTACTGCTTTTGTCTTTTTCCTCCATTTACCCCTGCCCTTCTCCCCATCAACTGCTCTATTTTGGTGTTTACCTCACTAATTACCCTGATTTTTGGTGGGGCTAGGATTTCCCTTCTTCCTCTTCAGTGCCTCCCCCCTTGGCTAGTTTAAATGCTTGCCACTGAAGCATTTAAACCTATCACCTAGGATCCTGGCTCCCCTCCAGGATAGATGCAGACCATCATGCCTGTATAGGCCTGCATCCCTCCGGGTGGAGCCCCAGTCCCCAGTGAAGCCAAATCCCTGAGCTCTGTACCAGCTTTTCAACCGGTCATTGAATCCCATGGTGCAGAGTGCCCTAGCCTCATCTCTGCCATAGACAGGTAGCACTTCCGAGAAAGTTACTGTGTGTGCTACTTGTCTAAGGCCCCTCTCCAACTCCACAAATTCCTGTTGCACTGCTCTGATCCCATTTTCAGTCAGGTCATTCATCCCTAGGTGGATAATGACATCCAGCTCCCTTCCCCTTGCCACTGCTCCCATGATCCTCCAAGCCTTGGTGCTGGGCAGGCACCTTACATCCCTTTCCCCTCCCTCTCCCAGTTCTACCTCCCTAACAATTGAGTCCCCCACCAGGAGTGGTTTCCTTCCCCTGTGGGGTCCTGGGCCACCCTCCTGTGGGTCTCCATTGTGGGGGTTCCCAGCATCCTCCTTGGTCTCCACTGCAGGTGCCTCCATAGAGGAACCATGCTTCACCAGAGTGGCAAATGAATTGTGGAGAGGCACAACTGGAGGGATGCACCTCTGTTCCACCACCCTCACCCTCCCTGAGCCCACCGTGGTCCAACCATTCCTCATTCTTGGCAATTCTCTGAGGTTGTGGTGGTGGCCTGGGTGGTCTCTGGGTGGGGGAACAGGTTTCCTGAATCCTTGCCAGGTCAGTATGGAGATGAACAACCTCCTCCCTCAGACCAGAGAGGTGCCTGCAAATAGGGCAGCAATGCATTCTCCAGAATGTCTCCCAGAAGACTGCTGATCCACAGCCAGTGCATTGCACCACTCTCCACATGTCTGTGTCCCTTCCAGTTACAGATGCTTTTTTGGTTTTTGTTCTTATTTTAGTGTGTGCTAGCTTGTGAGTGTCTCTACCTCCTATGCAGTGTGCTGTGCCTTTAAGGATATGAACAGGTGTATGTTGTTTGCAGTTTTGAGGAAGTGATGTCAGAGGCCCTGCAATAAAGGAATTTATGCGCTTTTGGTGGTGGAGTGAGAGAAGGGAGGGTGGGTGGGAGTAAACCTATGCTATCCAGAAACAATCACCTACAACTCTTACCCTCCACCCCGGGGAGTGCCTTCCTTCCTTTCAGACACCTAATTCACAATTGCTAAGTAACAGGTCTAGTCATAACTGACTGCAAATATCTCCCAGCTACAGTTCCTCCCTGACAAATTAAAGTTAAAGCTAAGAAAAGTCCACCCCAAAAACAGAATCAATACTAGTTACTTACACAGATCCAAAAAGTAATAATTCAGTTCAGTGTAGTCTAAAAATAACCTCCTTGATCAAGGAAGCTGTGGCTGCTTTCTCACCTCCCTATCTTCAATGTGAGAAGGAGACTGCAACACCTCTGAGAGAAAAACCTTTTCAGCAAAAAATAAATAAATAAAATAGGGCCAACAGTAATTTTGCTTAGCCTAATGATAAAAGTCACAAAAATTTAAGCACCACCTGTAATAATTTTACAGAAGATATACCCTGTAAGAAACACTTTGCTACAGAGAAAAATATAGCAGTAACAGAATATATACCTTGCAAAAGACAATTTGAATCAGAAGATTACAGCAGTAATCTGTTAGCACACACCTGTAGGCACACCTTGTAATAATACTGCAGAAGGTATACCCAGCAACAGCAATTTGAATCACAGAAAAATGAAGCAATAAAATGTTAGCAACAAATACTAACAACCCCTGTGATTACAAAATAAAAACAACAACACACAGTAAATCTGCCTAGCCAAAAGTCTTAATCCTTTCCCTTACTCTGGTAAGGTTCTTTGTTCTGTCCTTTATTTATTTATTTATTGAAAATGTTTTACCAGGAAAGGCACACTGAGCAAAAAGATGCTCGTCTCACGGTGCGACCTGGGGGGGGGATTACAGAGGAGGCAGGTATACATACAAAAGTTGAACTTACAGTAGCACAATATGGAAAATGTACATAGTTGGGAAGGATACATTTGAACAAATTACATAGGCAGTGCCATTCAGCACGGCATAGGCTCAGCAAGTACAGGTTATACAAATTGTGGTTAACCAACTAGGTAAGAACAGTACAGAACAAGAACGTAGGGGATGGTATACAAAACAAGGGTACACATCAGGCAAAACATGAAATACATAAGTGCCAGTAACAGAACAGAGGTAGTAATAACAGAACTTGAGTGCCAGTAGCGGAGGTTGAGCTTCAGGAGAAGCATCAAGTAGAAAGGAAGGATTTGGAGAGCAAGATGGGGGTAGGGATGGAGGGTGAAGAAGCAGGGTGTATAAGGAGGGGTTAGGTGAGGAGGCGAGGGAGTGGGGCTGGGAGCTTAGATTGATTAGGAAGGGAAGGGTGAAATTGAGAGTCAGGAGTAGGTAATGGAGAGGGTATAAGTCGTGGAGTAGTATATAAGCCAGACAATTTGGCGATAGCTGGGCCACTGGTCAGGCCAGGGGGCGGGGAGGAGCTAACAGGAGGGTGGTCAGGGCAGTAGCAATTAGGTTTGAGGAAGTCAGAGAGGCATAGGAAAGGGAGAGTTTGGATGAAGAATGACAAATCTGGGTGGCAGGCCATTCCAGAGTTTAGGAAGAGGTAAGAGAATGTGGACTGGCCGGTGGTGGTCCTACAGTAAGGGATGAATAGTTGTCTAGGGTCAGTGGATCTGAGGGCGTGAGAGGGGTAGGTGGGGAGGATAGAGCGGAGGCGAGATAGGGAGGGAAGGAGCCAAGCCAGAAGTTAGAAGTGAATTTAGCGCTATGAATTAGGTGACAGTTACTTAGAGAAGGTAGGGACAGGGAACGATAAAGCGTACAGTGATGTGAACGAGGGGAGGCATCGAGGACAAATCGGCAAAATCCATTGTAGAGGGGGTCTAGTCTAGCAAGGGTGGATTGTGCAGGGAACTGTAAACTACATCACAGTAGTCGAAGGAGGGTAGAATCATTTTCTGAACAATTTCGCGTCTGATAGGAAGAGGGAGACTAGTGCGGTTTCTATAGAGGGCACCAAGTTTTGGGCGCAGTTTGGAAATTATGGCATCGACGTGAGTGGAGAAGGAAAGGTGGCGGTCAAGCCACACCCCGAGATACCTGAAGGAGGGTTCGTCTTCAAGGATGGTGTTATTTAGGGTGTGGAATCTCAGGGAGGAGGTGAGTTTGGATAGGCGCTGTCTGGTGCCTAAAGTCATAGAGTTGGTTTTCTTAGCATTTAGGGAGAGTTGGTTGCTATTGAACCAGAGTTGGATTTTATTGATGTCAGACTGAAGACTGGAGGTGACTTCTGCGTGGGTCTGGCCGGAGGTGAAGAAGACTGTGTCATCTGCATACATGTGGATGGCGGAAGAGGAGCAGGAGTTTGGCAGGTCATTTAGGAGGATGGAGAAGAGGATGGGGCCAAGTACTAGCCTTGCAGTATGCCAGAGGTGATAGGGAGGGGGAGATGTGGTCAGCTATTTTAGTGGATTGGGTTCTATTTAGAAGGTAGGCACTGAACCAGTTTATGGCGGGTGCAGCTAACCCAACTCCGGAAAGGCAGGATAGTAGGAGAGAGTGGGATACGGTGTCGAAGGCTTTTGCTAGGTCGATGAAAATGGCAGCAGTGATTAGCCCTTTGTCCTTCCCAGTGAGGATGTGGTCTGTGAGTCTGAGCAGGAAGGAGGTAGTGGAGTGGTGTATTCTGAACCTTGACTGGAAAGGGGTGATGAAGTTAGTTTCTGTGCAGAAGTGAGAGAGTTGGGATAGCACCAGATGTTCTTGGAGTTTTGTGAGGGTGAAGAGGAGGGAGATGGGGCGGTAATTGGATGTAGAGGTAGAGTCACTGCCTTTAGGGAGGGGTAGAACAGTGGCATGCTTCCATATGGAGGGGGAGTGACTCGGTACTAAAGGAAAGATTTAGTAGGGCTGTGAAGGGGGTAGCGATGGCAGGGGAAGATAAGAAGAGGAGTTTGTTGTCAAGACCGTCGGGGGATATGCCTTTGGAAGGGTTTAGGGCGCAAAGGGCATCTAAGGTTTCAGTGGGGGAAATGTGTCTAAAGGAGAAAGGGTTCATTCCGGATGGTTGGGGGATAGGAGACTGAGGAGAAGGGGTGTTTGCAGGTGGAAGGGCTTCAAGGAGGACCTGAGCACAGGTAGTGAAATAGGAATTAAACTCGGAGGTGACTTCCCGGGGGTCGGAAAGGAGAATACCTTGGGCAAGGAGAAGAGGTGGAGAGTTAACTGTTTGGGGGAAGAAAAGGGAGTTAATGACTTTGCAGAATTTGGAAGGTCTTCCAAGGTTTGCATTAAGTGTGTTGTTAAAATATTCAGACTTAGCTAGGCAGATGGCCTTAGTACACCTATTGCGGAGCATGCGATAGGAGGTGTAGTCAGCGGGGAGGAGGGAGGATTTGAAGGTACGCAGGCCTTATCACGTGCTTGTTGGCAAGCAATTAGCTCGGGAGTGATCCAGGGTAGGTGGGAACCATGGACTCTAGCCCGGCGTAGGGGGTTGTGTTTGTCCCATGCGGAGAGGAAGGTGTTCTGGAAGTGCATAAGGGCCGAATCCATATTAGAGCGGTTTGTGCTTGGGACCCAATTAGAGTGGTAAAGATCATCCAAGAGGGGGGAGAGATTGAGGGATTTGTATGAAAGCTGGAATATAAATTTGGGAGGGGTTTTAACTCTGTGGATTTTGCGGACTAAGTAGATTAGGTGGTGGTCACTAATGGAATCAGGGAGAAGACCAGAGCTGACGACGCGGTGTGGGTGGGAGGTGTTTCAGTCGAGGAGTGAGTGATTACCGGACTAAGGTTTGAGCGAGTGGGTTCAGTAATGGTTTGACAGAGGTTAAGAGCAGTTAACTCAGTTTGGGTTTTGGTTAAGGTGGGTGCTAGCCAGTTGTGGTTAAAGTCACCCATAGCATATAGTTCACCCGATTGGGCAAGGGATGCGAGCTGGCCCAGAAGGGTGACTATTGTGGTTGGCGTGCCTGGGCAGCAGTAAATGCCAACCACAAAGATAGGTAGTGAGGAGGGGGGGACAGTTTTACCATCAGAAGCTCGTAAGCTTTGGGTACAGTTTTTGTAATGGTGACAGTGAAGTGGAGGGCTGAACTGATGTAGATAGCCACCCCACCACCTCTGGAAGGCCGGTCTTGCCGTATAATGTTGAACCCTGGAATAGCGAAATTATTATCGGGTAGGCTAGGTTTTAGCCAGGTCTCTCAGATGCAACTTCACCTTGTGGGGTTCTTAGGGGTCTGGTCAATGGTTTAGCCTTATCCTCTTGTGTTTCCTCAATTGGAGTAAAAGCTGGGGGGGGGGTCAGTTTGTCACATTCTCTAGGGGTTCAGTGTTTTTGAAAGGGGGTTGGGGGAATACGGTTCTGGGTTACGGGGCTGTCTACCACTGTCATTGAATCTGTTACCCTTACATTGTACATTATAGCTCAACTGCCCTCTAGTTTATTACTGGCTACCCATTTATACCATATTACTTACCATGGCTGCTTATAAATACTGTTCTTGGAACATAAAAGGGTCCCAGACTTTTGTTAAAAAAAGCTAAAGGTTCTTCTGCACCTCAAACACCTGCAAATTGACATTGCTTTTCAAGAGACACCTCTTACCTTGCCAAGTCCATTATTTACATAGGAATTGGGTGGGTCAAGTATTTGCTTAGAGACTGGACTCCTGTAAAAGGGGGTTGCCATTATTATAGCCAGTAGAATACCTTTTCGACTCCTACAGGAGACTGCTGATCCAGGAGGTCATTTTGTTATCCTGTGAGCCCTCCTGGGTCATTCTGAAGTCATACTGGGGTCCATTTATGGATCCAATGTGGATGATCCTGAGTTTTTTGCTACCCTGCTGAGCAAACTAAGTGCCTGGTCCACTCTCCTAATAATATTGGGGGGAGACCAGAACCGGCTTCTGTCCACCAGTTTAGATAGATCAAATCAGATTAGGCAAGGTTTGTCACCAGGCCAAAAAGCCATCGATGAGTTAATGCAAACTCTTGGCCTTACTGACCCTTGGAGAATTATACACTCAGATAACAAAGAGTTTTCCTTCCACTCCCTTTCTCACTATTCTTTCACTGGTATTGATTATTTCCTTATATCTGTAGACCTTCTCCCAGGGGTTAATCTAGCCTATTATCTACTAAGGTAATCTTGGACCACCAAATAGCTCATCTTCATCTGGACCTCTCTCCTAATATTCACAGAGAGAGAGTCTGGAAGCTCAACAACCAAATCTTGAAGTCAGATGATAATATACAACACCTTCAAGTTTTCAGTACCAATTTTATGGAGTATAATGCCTCTTCTAAGCATAAAAAAGACTTCCTTTGGGGCTCCTTAAAATGTGCAATATGGGGTGAATTAATTCGCATGGCTACTAAATGCAAAAAGCAAAGAGTTGTGGCTCTGTCCTCTATTTTAGGCTTAATAACAGAAGCAGAATCTCACCTTTCTCCCTCTTCCACTATGGATGACTGGGAAAAGGTTGAAACTCTTCGTGTTCAATATAATCAATTAATAGCTGAAAAGGTGGAATTTCTCCTGCTTTGCTCTAAAGTTTCTTACTTTGATCAGGGAGAATGGGCTGGAAGACCCTTGGCCCTTTGCCTACGTGCCCAGATAGCTGACAAAATTGTCTCCTTTGTTTATTCAGCCTCTGGATCTCTTCTCACTTCTCCACCAGATATAGTTGAAGCCTTTAGGGATTTATATGGACAGTTATACACCCTTCCTAGATCTTCTCTCACCCCACAACAACGTTATTCCTATCTCTAGGACATCAATCTCCCCATTCTATCTAAACCTCAGGTAGCCAGTTTCAAAGCCCCCATCACGCTTGCAGAGATCTGTTCTGCTATTGATTCACTTCCTCTGACAAATCACCTGGACCAGATGGCTTCTCAACTAATTTTTATAAGGCATTTAAAGATTTGGGGGCTCCTATCCTCTTAGACACCTTCCATTATATCTTTCAAGAAGGCTTAGCTGATCTCTCATTCACCTCGGCAATCATCATTGTTCTCCTCAGCCAGGCAAAATCCACTATTTATTTACAACTATAGACCAATTTCTTTAATCAATGTGGACCTCAAAATTCTAGCTAAAAGTTTTTTTTAGACTAAGTCTCTCTTCTGACCATCTAAGGAAGTTAGCATACCTTTTTTCTGCATCTAGTGACTCCATCACACCTGCTGCATTGGTCTCTGCTAGATGAAGAAAACCTTTGATAGAGTGTCCTGGGATTACCTCTTTATGTTGTTACCAGATATCATATCCCACCTAAATTGGTATATTGGGCTAAAATATTATACACATCTCCTTCTGCACAGGTTCAATGCAATGGGTTCTCTCTACTCCTTTCCACTTTCTCAAGGTATCTGACAGGGCTGCCCTTATCTCCCTACCTTTTAATTTATTTCTTGAACCCTTATCAGGAAACTTAAAAATTCACCACACATAAGAGGTATAACAGTTGGCAACTCCAAGTACAAAATTTCTGCTTATGCAGATGACATACTCTTAGACATCTCCTACCCATCTCAGTCACTGTCTGCCACCCTCCAGATTATTTCTCAGTTTGGGTCCATTTTGAACTACAAATTAAATCTGGACAAAACCAAACTCTTTCCCCTTAACAAGTATACTATAATGGCCAATGTTGCTCACATGGGTCTACAATGGTGTACTGACAGGCTAAAATTCCTTAGCATTAATCTACATCCTCTCTCCCACATTATGAGAAGGCTCATTCTGGACGCCTAGTTAACTCACTCAAGGATGACCTTAAACACTGGTCCAAACTTCCCTATCACTTTGGGGCTTAATGAACATAATTAAGATGAATGTACTTCCATGCATCTTATACTCTCTACAAATGTTTAATTGGTCCCTCCCTTTAACCTGGTTCTCGTATTTACATAAAATATCAATTCCTTCTTATGGTTCGGGAAAACAGTTAGATGAAACTACTCTTAAACTTATTCATAAAAATAGATGGTGGGCTCCAAGCACCCAACATTTACCTATATTATTTAGCTATTCATTTGGCCAGACTCAGATTCCATTTGCTTCCCACAAACTCTATAAGGGTTTCCTCTTACAGGCCCCTTGGGTAAAATTGAACAGACATTGTGCTCAATGCATGATATCGACTCAAAGCCATTCCATATATTCTCAGAAAGAATCTCCTAGTCTCATACGAGATTCACCTTAGGTTCCTTGCTTCAAACTCAAACTCAGCTGAATTCTTTCCTCAAAATGGATGTTTATAGGTATATGGCCCAACCTGTCTTCTACAACTCTAACCTTTAATTTCCAGTAAAACTCTTAAACCCCATACTTTCTGGCCTAACATGGGGGTAAGTAAAGTTGAGGACCTGGTCATGGACCAAAACTCATGTCTTTTCAGGTAGCCAGTGCCTGATTCAATTGGGCTACCACCCAGATTTTCAAATACTTCCAGATCTCCCACATGCTACTACACTACTTTGGTTCTGGTCATTGCATAAGTCCTTCATGACCACCATTTCCACATTTGTCAGCTCTATGCCCAATTCTCATCTAATTTCATAAACATACAAATTTCTTTTAGCCATGATGGTGGCTTTTGAGGGTCAATGGTTCTATTGGTGGGACAACATTCTACCAGTGACTATTCCTCCAGGCATTGGTCTAAAATCTGGAAACACACACAAATACATTAAGTGGGACAGATACAGATACATGCAATTTCAGATCAACCACGGTCTGTACTTTACTCTGGTCATGCTTCATCAAATGGGCAAGTTGCCCTCCAGTCAATGTCCCAAATGTCAAAAGGCTCTGGGTAACTTGCTTCATATGTTGTAGTCTTGTGAAAAAGTTACCCCTTCTGGCAGGATACTCAATGGTGCCTCAACCTCTGCTGGCTTTATCAGATGATTTTACACCTGAGATATGTATTCTAGGTGATTATACTCAGTTGAGAGGCCATATTCAAAGAACACACATGTCCCTAATCTCAGCCTGTGCTAAGAAAGTCATCTTGAGACATTGGCTAGACATGTCCACACCTAATTATGTAGAATGGTACAAAGAGTTATGTTTTCTCTTCAAGTGGAGTGCATCATTGCAGGAACCACAGATAGGATGAATAAATATAAGCAAATCTGGGACCCACTTTACACCCTCTTAATGAACCATTAACCTCATTTTTTCATGTGGACTCCTTATTGGGTAACCAACATGTCCAATTATTCATATTCAGTGGCAGACAGTGGGGTAGGGAGGGAAGGGAGAGGTGGGTGAGCAGACAACCTTATATAGATACCACCTTCTTAGTCATATGTTTTCTTTAAGCATGCAAGATGTTAATGTATCCATCTATGTTTCTGGATGTTCTATCTCTGTAGTACCTGTGTTATCTGTACTTGGTGGTTGTGTTTGCTTGTTAAACAATAATAAAGCTTATTTAATTAAAACAAAATTGCACTCAGGTAACCTCAAGTTTCCAAAGGTTTTTTGCAGTCATCTCAGACTATACTTATATACATTTCAAAAACAGTAATGCTATATATTTTCTAAACAAAGGAATCCTAATATCAGTTACATTTCCACATAATTATTTGTATATGTTTTTATATCAGCAGATATGCAAGGGAGAAAAAACAGACAGCAAGGGAGGGCTGAGAGACAGTGAGAGACAAAGAATTGTGAGACTGTCGGGTGATCAAGTCCTAGGTCTCACAAGAAAATGTGTTGTGCAACCGACAGACAAGAGACAGGAAAGGAATAGAACAGAACAGATCCTGCATTCAAATTCTTTCCATAACAACTGTGAAAGGGTCCAATTCCACCCTGTCACATACACCCCTCCTTAAGAGGGAACCTGTTTCTGTTAAACAGGTTTCCAAAACGTTTTGTTAATGCTCTAATAACATTTGCTGCTTTCAGAAATTAAGCATGCGTGCATTATCAATTTTTCAATAATAGTATAGCAAACAGTAAAGTTTAAACTAATACATTTTTCACCCTGCAGAACCTTCAATTCCTGATCCATATCTTGACAGAAAATCAGCATTGCTATTCTCTTTACCAGATTTTGCATCACCGTGAATCTAAATGGCTGTAGTGCCAGGTACCACCTTGTGATTCTGGAATTTTAGCTTTCATTTGGTTAAGCCAACATTGAGGATTGTGATCTGTGATAAGTACAAAGTCAGTTCCTAGCAAAGAAAACTTAAGGGACTCCATGGCCCACTTTGCTGCTAAACATTCCTTTTCAATGGTGGAGTACCTTTTCTCTCTCTGTCATGCAACTTCCTACTTATGTACAGAATAGTATGTCCCATCCCATCTATATTTTGACTCAGCACTGCACCTAGGCCTACCTCTAATGCATCTGTCTGTAATATAAATGGTTTCTCAAAGTCTGGGCTTCTTAAAACAGGGGCCGAACATAATGCAGCCTTAATGGCCCGAAACACTTTATCACACTCTGGGGTCCATTTCACATTATTTGGGTACCTTTTTTTTGTGAGTTCAGTAAGGGGAGTAGCTAACTCAGCAAAGTTGGGAACAAATCTCCGATAACCAGCCAGCTCTAAAAATGACCTGACATGTTTCTTTGCTTTAGGTACAGGGCTGTTAGCTACTGCTTCTGTTCTAGAAATGTATGGCTTAACGTCTACATTTCCCAACACATAGCCCAAATATCTGGTTTCCTGCATGCCCATTGCACATTTGGTAGAATTAATAGTGAGATCTGCATTTTGATAGCTTGGATAATGGCTCATAGGTGTTCCAGGTGGATTTTCCAGTTTGGACTGTACACCATGACATCATCCAGGCATGCAGCACAATAACCAGTGTGAGGAGATAAAATTACATCTATGTACTGCTGGAATGTAGCTGACGCACCATGTAAACCAAATGGCATGGTGGTGAACTGATAGAATTCTATAGGGTGGCAAATGCAGTTTTGTATCTGGATTCTTTAGGTAAAGGTATTTGCCAGTAACCCTCAACGAGATTGAGAGTAATGATATAATTTGCATTCCCCAGCCTGCCCAGCGAATCATCTATTCTGTGCATAGGATAATTGTCAAATTCTGACACTTGATTAAGTTTCCTAAATTCAAGGCAAATTCTAACACCCCCTTCTTTTTTGTTTACAATTACCATTGGAGATGAGCAAGCACTCCTCGACTCCTCTATGATACCCAATTCTTTCATTTTTGTATTTACTTAACCACATCAGCTCTTAACTGCTCTGGTAACCTGTATGTCTTTTGCCTAATAGGACAAGCATTCTTGTCCCTATAACATGCTCAACCCTTTTACTTAGCTCTGGTACTATGGTAAAAGTACTGTTGAATGTCTTTAGTACATTATGAAAGTCTGCAGTTTGTTCTGAGGTTAAGGAAACATTCACCTTTACAGCATCAGCATTTACAATTTGTTCCAGTCTGTCATAAGTTACATCAATATCTTCTTTATCAGTTTCTGGTAAAACTAGCAAAGCAGCTTTTGGCATTTTTTCAACTCATCTTGAGGAGGTTAGCATGGTATATCGTAATAGGATTTTTCCTGTCAGGGGTCTCAATCTCATGGTTAACAGTGCCAATATGTCTAAGCACTTTATAAGGCCATTGCCACTTCATTTACAGCTTATTTTCTGTTATGGGTAACAGTAGCAAAACCTTTTAACCTTGTTAAAAATCATTTTACCGCATAGTCATTATATACCTTCTGCTTTTTGGGCCTCTTCCTGATTACTATGGGCAATTTCAACATATTTTGCCAGCTTCTTTCTTAGGGCACACATATAAGAAGATACAGATTGTTTCTGAGTGGGTTATCGTCCCATGTTTCTTTTATCACATCCAGTTGCCCTCTTGGCGGCCTATCATACAGCATTTCAGATGGTGAAAACCCTGTTGATGCCTGTGGCAATCCTCTCTGTGTAAGTAGGTAAGGCAAAAATTGGTCCCAATTTTTCCTTCCCTTTACAAATCTTTTAACATGCATTTTAGGGTTTGATTAAAATGCTCAACAAGACCATTTGTCTGAGGGTGATGGGGAGGTTCTTATGGCAGTGATATCTAGTAGTCTGTACAGCTCCTTAAGTAATGCAGCACCAAAATCATTACCCTGATCAGTAATAATTTCTTTAGGTATGCCCACTCTGCTGAAAATTTTTGTAAGCTCTGCTGCCTCTTTTGAAGCTTTGACAGTACATATTGGAACTGCTTCTGGGTATCAAGTAGCATAGTCACATACTACCAGGATAAATCTGTTACCCTTTTTAATTTTGTCAAAAGGACCAGCCACATCCATTACAATTCTCTCAAAAGGCACATCTATCAATGGTAGGGGCCTCAGTGGTACCTTGTCTTTTCTATTGATTGGGGCTACTTTTTGACACTCAGAAAAGGAATTACAATAGGTAGCAACATCTTCATGAATTCCAGGCCAGTAAAATTTATACAGCAATCTGGCAAGGGTGTGATCCCTCCCTGAGTGACCAGCCATAGGACTATCATGTGGTATCTGTAACAACTCTGTTCTATTCTTCTGTGGTATAACCAAGTGTTCTGTCTGTTCCTGTGTCTGAGGTTTAACCAATATTCTGTACAGTTACCCACTACATTTTTTAAACATTGGTCCACCCTGTTTTGGTTTTACCCCCAGCTGCTTAAAATAACCCTAAAGAGAAACATTGTTAGCTTGTTCCGAAAGAAAATCACAATCAGTTATCAATTTAGTTTCAGTATTTCCATATGTTAACCCCTTATGTCCATCAGTCATTTGTTGCCACAATTTCTTCAGGCATCGTCTTTCTTTACTGGATTTCTGGATCTTGGAGATGTACTCAAACAAGTCTGAATCAAAATCATTGAAAGGAAAAGTGTCCCCACCATCTGAAATTTTCTTTGCCTGAGCTCTTGTCACCACAGCTGCTGAAACATCAGGATCTTCTCCTTCTTTGATCAACTCAGTAAATCCTGGAAAGTCATTTCCAATAATCACAGGTAAAGGTTACTTGGGTACTACCCCCACTTTCATTTGGTGTGACACACCCTTAGTGGTCAGTCACTTGGGTGGTGGGATAGTATTGAGTGTCCCCATGGATGCAGATGACACCAGTACCTGGTCCCTTTGCACAGTGTTTTCCCAGAACTTTAACATGCACCAGGGTTTGTCTGCTTCCCAAATCAATGAGTCTCTTTACAGTCTTAACCCCCACCTTCACATCTATTAAGTACTTGCCCCAATTTTTGAAGGACAAATCTGCTCCAGTGCCACTCTGCTTACTATGGCAGTTTCTTGCAATATGGCCTGGCTTATTAAAGTTCTCACAAATAACATCTTTGGGCACAGATTTGTTACCCCCATCAGAGTTCTTATCAGACTTGGAGTTTAAATGTGAAAAATAGTGTCTTACCTGTGTTTGGCTATTACCTCACTGCTGTGGCATCTGTCTGGCCATTTGGTAGTCCTCAGGCAAAGAAACAGCCTTTTCCCCACTGTCTGGTCAGTGTTTCTTTACCCAAAGCTGCACATCTGTAAGCAGGATGTTGATGAATTGTTCCATGGCAAATGTGTTGATGATCTGTGGGACTGTCTTGCTTTCTGGTTGGAGCCATTTTATCAGGAGTTCTCTGATTCAAGTGAAGGCTTCTCTAGGATTGTCAACTGAGTTGTACCTCAGAGATCAAAATCTCTGCCTGCAGGTCTCTCCGGAGATGTCATACTTTTCAGGATTTCACTTTTCACCAGGTCATAGTTTTCTGACTGTGCAGTGTCCATATTGCTGTAGGCAAGTTGGGCTTTCCCTGTCAGGTAGGGTACCAGTCTGATTGTCCATTGCTGCTTTGGCCATTGGCAGGCTGTGGCAACTCTTTCAAAAGTTGTCAGGTATGTCTAGATACTGTATCATCTGAGGGAGACAACTTTGTAAGTTGAATGGCTTTTAAGTTGCTTGCATTTTATTGCTCATCTGGATCTGTGCTAGATCCTCTGCCTTTGATAGCTTGCAAGACATCCAGCCACTGCTGCTCCCATCGCTGCATCTCTTCTCTCCTCTGTGCTTCTAAATGTTGAATCTCTTTTTTTCTCTGATTCTCAGTTTCTTTTTGTTGTATAGCCCACCATTTGAAAAAGTCCATCAGGCTTTCGGGTTCTGTCACTGCCTATTCTTTTTCCATAACTTTTGCTGGCTGTACAATCTCAGCTTGGACTTCTGTCTCTGCAAGTTTGACTGCCATTCTTCTGGTAACTACTCCTGGACTTGCTGCTGCAGAATCCATATCTTTCTCTATGTTTCCCTTGTACTAGGTCCAGTACCCTTGCACAATGCTCCTGGCTTAGAGTATGCACAGCGAAAATCCCACTGAGGTTGACACCATCTGTTGTTGAGGCACAGGTCAGGAAGCACAGGAAAACCAGTAGCAGTTGTAGAAATTACCAAAATATTTATTTACACTTGCAGTAACATAAAAAAATAAACTTGTTCTGTATAACTATTTACAAGGGCAAAATAAAATAGAGAAGATCCATCAGAGCTTTCCTTCAATCTCTGTGTCCGTCTTTTCTCTTGCTAGCAATTGCAGCTCAGCTCTCTTATAAGTCCTTCTAACCCCCATTCTTAACAAGCATCCTGTTTCTTCAAAAGTGTCCTAGTATATTTCAGGCAGGTGCTGCAAGAATACAGTGTGACTGAGCTGAGGCGCCTTTTGCACAGCTCTTCTACAAAAGGCTTAACAATTTGCACTCAGGTAACCTCGAGTTTCCAATAGCTTTTTGCAGTCATCTCAGACTATAATTATATACATTTTGACAACAGTAACACTATATATTTTCTAAACAAAGGGATCCCTATATCAGTTACTTTCCCACATAATGATCTGCATATATTTTTATATCAGCAGACATGCAAGGGAGGAAAAACAGACAGCAATGGAGGGCTGAGAGACAGTGAGAAGCAAAGAACTGTGAGACTGTCACTGTGATCAAGTCCTATGCTCACAAGAAAATTCAGTTGCACAACCAGACAGACAAGAGACAGGAAAGGAATAGAACAGAACAAATCC
This sequence comes from Neoceratodus forsteri, assembly GCA_016271365.2. Lineage (NCBI taxonomy): Eukaryota > Metazoa > Chordata > Ceratodontiformes > Ceratodontidae > Neoceratodus > Neoceratodus forsteri. Next base: position 483,499,915 of record CM057459.1, on the reverse strand, counting down.
CTGCTTTCAAACTCTTTCCATAATAACTGGGTCAGGGTCCTAGTCCACCCTGTCACACCCCCACCCCACAACCAGCAAAAGGACAAGACCACACAAGCAGCCACAGACAGCCCGTCATCAGTTAAGACAAACAACATACAGTACAACTGTTTCCAGATGACATGTAGAGATGCAGTAAAATTAAATTCTGCTTGCGAAGTGAACGCAAAGTGGCCACTTCATGTTGTCACTCCACTACAAGGAGTGGCCAATAGGAAAGGCTCACTTCGCCTTGTAATTATTACTTTGCATTGTCATTCTGCCTTAACGTGAAGTAAGACAGAGTGGCAACAATATTGACAGCCCCCCAGTGCCTCCACACATACAGAGTCACCAGAATTAATGTGCATCCCCAAAATGCTACTGTCCTGTGTCCAGAAAACTCTTCAGTGCTGATGAAGTGAAATGAGAGCACAACAGGAAATACAAAGTCTCCCAGAATTAATGGTGCACTTCAGTCATGTGCAAAGTGGTCACACACAGTCACCAGAATTAATTTGCATCCCCAAAATGCAACTGTCTTGTGTCCAGAAGATTCCCCAGTGCTAATGAAGTAAAATGAGAGCATAACAAGAAATGCAAAGTCTCCCAGAATTAATGGCACACTCATTCATGCGTGCAGTGGTCACACAGTCACCAGAATTAATTTGCATCCCCAAAATGCTACTGTCTTGTGTCCAGAAAATTCCCCAGTGCTGGCAAAGTGAAATGAGAGGGTAACAAAAAATGCAAAGTCTCCCAGAATTAATGGTGCACACCGGCATGTGAGTAGTGGCCACACACAGTCACCAGAATTAATTTGCATCCCCAAAATGCTGCTGTCTTGTGTCCAGAAAATTCCCCAGTGCTGATGAAGTAAAATGAGAGCATAACAAGAAATGCAAAGTCTCCCAGAATTAATAGCACACTCAGTTATGCATGCAGTGGTCACACACAATCACCAGAATTAATTTGCATCCCCAAAATGCTACTGTCTTGTGTCCAGAAAATTCCCTAGTGCTGGCAAAGTGAAATGAGAGGGTAACAAAAAAAGCAAAGTCTCCCAGAATTAATGGTGCACACCATCATGTGAGCAGTGACCACACACAGTCACCAGAATTAATTTGCATCCCCAAAATGCTACTGTCTTGTGTCCAGAAAATTCCTCAGTGCTGATGAAGTGAAATGAGAGGGTAACACAAAATGCAAAATCTCCCAGAATTAATGGTGTACTGCAAATGCAGACAGATTAAGATTACACTTACACATTACAATAAAATCTGTAAGGGTTTTCATATACGAGTATATTTAGGTAGTTGGCCAGACAGACTGGCAATAAGGCATTTGGCTTGCAAGTCAAATAAAGTCTCCCTGTGTCATTCAAGGTATGAAGGCATGCTCTGGTACAACCAGTGCTGGAAGATAACCTTCTTTGCACAAGTGGAGATCAGAGCCATATGTGGTTTTTGGTTTCCAGTCACGGTGTTAGAATAATCCCATAGAAGGCATATGTCAAGGAAAAAAGGCCTCAGACAAGCCCAACAGGGGGTCTAAATGAGCTTGAATGTCATTCCAGAAAGGGACCACCTTCTCACAAAATCACAAAATATGAAATACGGTACCTGGTTCTTTGCCACATCTGGAGCAGAGATCAGTAGGAAGCTTACCCATTCTATGCAGTTTAACTGGGGTGTAATAAAGATTATGTATAATTTTGAATTGCATAAAGTGGTACCTATCCAATTTTATAAATTTATAAAGGTGTTTCCAAATAGTGGTCCAATTTCTAATGCGGTTAGAAAGAGGAAGGGACTGATCCCAACAATAAAACCATGGACCATCAGTGGAAGTCAAAAAATCTCATAATGATCAATAATAATATTATGACAAATGGTGCAAAGTAGGGGCATGATGAATAAGAAAGAAAACTAAAGTATCCAGTGGGCTAAGCCATGGACCAGTGCTGAAGTGGTGCAGAAGCATATGCAATTACTGGAGGTACCAGAAACAAAAAGAGGCAGACCAATGGTACTTGGCAAAGGCATCCTGAAAGGGCAATAATTAGTTGTTGAGAGTAAGCTCACCTACAGTTCTAACCTCCATGCCAGGCCAGAATTTCCCAGATAGGAGCTTTCCGGCAGTAGAGAAATTAGGATTCTTAAACGGGGTTGGGGTATATCTTGGTATGGGCAGATTTTAAGAAATGAACAGAGTTGTAGGTGGACTCAGAAGGATGCATCTGAGGTGGTGTCCTATAAAGCTGAAGGAAGTATCTTCCTGGGCAGGAAGGAGAGGGACTGAATGTCTACTCCATTGGTAAAACATAGCGAATGCTCTGTGTCTACTCACTGCGGTACATAACATTGAAAAGGATCCTCACCCACTTCTCCCATCCAGTAGGCAAATCAGGTGAGGTGTAAGGCCAAATAATGCAGAAAAAAGATATGAGCTTGTAGGCCACCATTGAATTTAGCATGCATCTACTTAATAAAAGCTCTACGGGCCACTTTACTTTGCCATGAAAACAAGGAAAGGAGGCTATGAACCTGAGTAAACCATGCTTGGGGAAGAGTGAAATTATACATCTGAAGAGGATACAATAGTCTGCAGAGAATATTCATTTTAATAATGTTCAAACATCCCCAGGGTGAGAGAGATGTAACAAGGACTAATGCTCCAAATCCAGTTTGAGATGGGCCACCAATGAATCAAGGTTGAATTGTTGCATCTTAGAAGGGGAAATACTAAGGTAGATCCCCAAGTACTTCAATTTATCTTTTTTCCAAGCAAAGCCAAGGTGGGAAATGTCAACCTGAAAGGTGACAGTGTTGAGAGGCATAACCTCGGTTTTGGCAAGATTTAACTTATAGTTGGAAAACTCTCCAAACTGGGAGATAATCTGTAGGGCAGCAAGCAGAGGTACAGCAGGGGAGGAAATATGCAGAAAGATATCTACATATACCAGTAATTTGTGCTCCATTTGACCAACAGAGATACCTGAAACTTGAGGAGACAGGTTAAGCTTGGGAATTAGAGATTCTAGAAAAAGATTAAATAAAAAGGGGCAAAATGGACAGCCCTGTCTGGTGCCCTGGTGAAGAGAAAATGGTGATGATAAAACCTCATTGCAGAGGATCCGGGTTGGGGGTGAGGAGTAAAGCACCTTAACCCATTGGATAAATACTTGGGAAATTTGATATTTAGGAAGCAAATGGAACAAGTACTCCCAGCAGACCGGATTAAATGCTTTTCCAGCATCCAGGGACACCAAAACCACAGGAGCAGAGGAGTCCCCAGATGCCAAAAAAAGGTAGGATAATTTCTGGAGGGGGTCAGATGATAGTCTATCCTGAACAAAGTCAACTTGCTCTCTTCTAATTAGGGAGTGCCATACTAGCACCAACCTTCAGGCTAGCACCTTAGCTAGAATTTTCATATCATCATTAATAAGAGATATAGGCCTGTAGTTGGACACTAGCAAGGGATCCTGGCCAGGTTTGGGAAGAACCACAATGGTTGTCGCAGTGAGGGAAGCATCCAAAAGACCATCCTGAAAGCTATAATCTTAAGTGTCCAGAAGGATCCATGCTAGTTGCTCTGTGCAGGCTTTGTAAAAGTTAGTAATAAATCCACCTGGACCAGGGGATTTATCTGGAGCAAGGGAGTCGATGATCTGGGAAATTTCTGTTAAAGTTAATGGGGCATTTAGAATAGTGACTTGTGATTCATTCAGATGAGGGGAACATCCAGCAAAAAATTGTCCAAATTGACAGGACAAAAGGGAAAGGATGGAGGGGCATAAAGATCTTGATAAAAGTTCTAAAGGAATCAAAAATATCCTGAGGCAAAGTGAGGAGCAAACCAGAATCTGTGCGAATAGATGTTACAATGTTATCCAAAGTTTGGTAGTGCAGTCGAGGAGCAAGCAATTTGCCTGCTTCTTCTCCATGGTCAAAGTATTTCAGCTTAGAGTGAAGCAGAAGATGTTCTGCCTTTCCCCCCAGGACAGTATTATAGTGAAAGTGAAGATTTTCAAGCCATTCCTAGTCCAAATGGGGGGAAGTTGGGGAGATGCATCCCTTTAGTGAACGAATTTGTGTTAATAGGGAGGAGAGAGTAGACGAGGCTTGCTTTTTCCATATGGTCACTAAGCGAATCAGTTTCCCTCATAGGGTGCATTTCAGGGCTCCCCATAGAATATCAAGGGTAGTCATGGAGGGAGCATTAATATCTATGAAGGAAGCAATAAAGGACCGAGGTGATCTAGTAAATCTCCTGATTTGAGTAGTTGGTTGTGGAGGGTCCATGTTTTGTCCTGATTGAGAGATGGAATGAAATTTAACTGAATGATGGTGGGGTGATGGTCAGAAATCACCTTGGGAGAATAGTGGCACAAATTGACACCAGGGAGGTATTCTATCCCTAACAAAAAATAATCAATATGAGAAAAGGAATTATGGGGGGGAGTAAAATGAGAAGTACCCGGTACTAGGATTTGAAACCCTCCATGGATCTACCAACCCCACCAAGTCCATTAACTGACAAAGAGCCAGCTGACTACAGGAAGGGGATTGATGAGCACTACCAGACCGGTCTAAATCATTAGACTGGACTAAGTTCCAATCTCCCCTCAGAATAATAGGACAGGAAGTCAATGGGCCAAGATAGATATTAAGGTGGTAAAAAAGTGAGAGTCTTCAGTAGTAGGACCATAAATTGCCCCCAATATGACCTCCAAATGTCCTAGAAGAGCGTAAAGAATGAGATATTGTCCATAAGGATTTGCCACCTCCTGAAGGAGGTGGAAGGGGGATCCTTCAAGCTATAAAAATAGCCACCCCCTTCTTATGGGAGTCTGCACCATCCCCGAATGCCTGCCCCACCGAGGAACACCTAAAAAGGAGGACCTGGGGGGGCAGGTGGGTCTCCTGAAAAAAGGCAATATCAGACTGTAGTTCTTGTAGATGGAGTAGGACTTTAGCCCATTTAGTAGGGAATTGAGCACCTTTAATATTCCAAGTTCAGAATTTATACACAGCCATGGTACTGCTTTAAAAGGGAACAGGAGCTCAAAACTAGATGCACAGGGCTAAACAAAACAGAAAAAATAGCCATCTCCAAATATATCCATCTCTCAACAATATTCTGCTCCTCCAACTAATTCCTGCAGTGATGGCCACCCCACAACCCCCTACCTTATGCCCCCAACCTAAAAAATACAATGCACGACTGACCCAAAACACAAAACATCCCCCTCCCCGAAAATATGACCCAACAAAACCAAAAAAAATTTCCCTCCCAAAGAACCCCCCAATCCACCTTCATGAACCAGGGTGCTAATAGTCCCATCAGGAAAAAGGGATAAGGCTTCCCCACCCCACAATATGGCTTGTGAGGCTAGAACAGATCAGTGCTAGTCTTCAAAAAAGACTATTCCACCCCCACCCACCCAGAGCAAAAACATGAAGACAACCCCCATGAAACAGGAAACAACCCTTAGGAAAGCATATCAACTGAATCTAATAATAGCCATCCCACAGCCCAAGATCACTACCAGTTTAAATAAGTGACCTTAACCCTGGTAACCAAGACTTGAACTAAGCTGGAAAACCACGATAAGCTAGACATCCTATAGTCTAATTAAACAATGGCAAGTCCTCTGTGAAAAACAAAGGGCACACAACATTTAATCATTCTCAAACATGCAATAATGGAATAGAATCAGAACAGTTACAGTAGCTTTAACAATGTTGAAACAAACAGGTACAATGGGAGGGAAGCAGAACATGTGGCCAGATCGTATAGTTCATATAGACCATGATGATCCTTAAAATGTATCAGTTAGTAGAAGTTTAAAGGGAACACCAGGTAAACGGGGGACAGTGCAGTGCAAAATCCCAATCCAATCCAGGATGAGGTTGAGATGTAAACTGTTGAACCACAAGTGTCTCTCGCCCGATGAAAAAACCTGGGTCGGTCAAGGGTTTTCCATAGGAGAAGTGACTGACTCCGGGCACATCACTAGGCACCGTTCAGTCAAAATTCTAAAGATCCAGCAGGGAGAAGGAAAATTGGAGGTTGTCATTCTACTTCTAAGTTCCAGGATACCAGCAAATAGAAGTAGGGGCAGTGTAGGCAAATAGAAACCCATAATACTACTATACCTCCCTTGAAGCAGGAATCGGATCTAAATTGGACTGTGATCCTCGAAGGAACTTTCTGAGAGCCGGGCTAGTAAGATGACAAACATCATTGGGATCCATTAGGAGGGAGGTAATTAGCAAAGTCCATTTCCCATATAAGAGGGAGCACCAGGCAGCTAGTTAAGAAGTTCTGAAGGTATTGTGAGGTAAAAAAAAAATCTTTGCAGCATGAGGCAAAGGGAGTTCTTCATAACTGCAATTGACAGCAGATTTTAAGCAGAGTCCACAAGCCCAAGGTTCTATGTCAAGATGTGCAGTTCCCAGACAGAAAAACAGATGGCAGGCAGAAGGGGGCTGACACAGCCCCATTTACGATGATTGGGGATGACCCAAACAGTGCAGGACCAGGCAATTACAGGGGGACAAGTCGGGGATCGACCAGGGTCCAGTTATGCCGCAATGGAGGTTAATATCTAAAAGTCCAGTTAAAGAAAGCCATTCATAAACCCACTAGATCAAATGCGGGGCAAATTCTAAAAGCTATTCACAGGCAGATGACTCAAATGGCTTTAAATAGGTAAGGCAGTAGGGATGAAATCTCATGGGAGACTTGAGCAGGGTCTTTAAGGAATGTCAGACATCCTGAATACGGACTTGCAATTTGGCTGAATAAAGCATCTGGAATTTAATCTCAGCCCAGATCAGCTTAGACATGGCTGGATGGAAAGCTACCAATTTTTGCCACACAGATGCTGGGAGGTCTTGCGAAACACATACTTTATGGCCTTCCCAAGTAACAGATTGAATATCCTGGACTTTCCCCAAAATATGTTGTCTGTCCAAATAATTGAGGAGACGTAGGATTAAGGGACAAGGAGGTGAATCAAGTGGAGGCCTAAGGTGCAGTGTCAGTGCATACATTCTACCACATACTGAGGGCCATTTTGGGATGGCTCCGTGATCTTCTCCAGAAGCTTTTGAGTAAATTGTATAGGTGTAGCTCCTTCGGTGTCTTCTGGTAGGCCAAGGACCACTAAATTATTCCCCCTGCTCCTGCCCTCCAGGTCTTCCAGTTTGAGTTATAATTGGTGCAATTTTTGATGTAAGGTGGAATTATTGGATTCAGTGCACTCTCATCATCTTTCTAGTGATATGGTTCTGGCTTCCATATTGCCTACAGGTCAATTAGTCTCTCCTAGTTCCTTCCTGATTAAGGTAAGTTCTGAGGTAAGATGAAGAAGGGAGTCCTTGGGAGGTTGAAGTTGTAGCAGAAATATCTCCTCAGAGAGAGGAGTAGGGTCCAGAGTAATAGTTGTGGTCGAGCCAGACACAGAGCTGCGGCCTTTGGACTTCTTTGCAGTTTTGTCCAGGGTATAGGATGGAGTGTGCCATGGCAAGCTTTGCCACATTTCTTCATGGTTTCCTTGTCTTAAAAATAGGGTTACTAAAGCAGTGGAGAGGAAGATAAAATAAACCTGAGCTACAGAAGTGGCTAAAGTGAAGGAAAGTACCCCAGATGGATGGGAGGAACAGAAAGGAGCATCTAGCCCAATTTGTGCATCACATGATTCCTCATGATTTTTTTTTACCTGATGAAGGCTGTCTATGGTTTCTTGTGTGGTCCTGTCCTTTTGCTGCTTGGAGGGTTGGAAACCCTGGTGCCACATTTCCTTACATTTCATGCATTAAGTTGAAACTTAACTGGTGCATTAATGCACTTTTTGAAATTAATTTCCTTTCTTTTTGAAATAGTGGCATTATACAGTATCTCTTCTCCATTTTCTCAATGACCACCTCTCTGCCTGCATCAACCTGCAGATTCACATGTTTACAGATGACACAGATCTACCCCTCAGACCCATCATCTGAGTCTGTTGAAGTTTCACTCCAGAAAGTTTTAAACAATGTCCTGCATTTCTTTCAAGCCAACCAACTTTGGGTCAACACAAAGAAAATAGTGTCCACGAACTTTGTATCCAGCCAGAAACTGGCCAGACTTGCCACCCTCCCTTCCTTCATCACCATAGATGGTTCTCCCCTTGAAGATATTAATTCCTTTAAGTATATCAGTGTGTGGCTTGATAGTAGACTTGACTTCTCTACTCACATTGATGCCATTTGCACTAAACTCTGCTCCAAGCTTGGAGTCCTATACCCTAATAAAGACTGCCTGTCCCCGCATGTCCATCTGGAACTGGTTACCAAAATGGTGTTACCAGTCTTTGACTACATTGATGTGGTATACAGTGTCACAAACGCACTCAGCAGGTCAGGCCCTCTGCTCCCACAGTGCCAACCTCAGAGCACAATAGTGTGAACAGGTAACAGACAGGGTAACCCTCCTGTCTGCTTCTGGGTCCAAATCACCTTTAATCTCAAATTCTGGGTGGATTCAAACTGTGAACCTTATGCAAGCATACCCAATGTACAGGCTAAGATACATACCCTCTTTGGGGATTGCGGTACAATCATTCACTAGGGGCACCAAGCCAGGCTTCCAAAATGAACCCTTAGAGCTCTATAAAATACCTTAGGTATATTTCTACTTTTTCCCAGTTTGGTAACACCATGAAGCTGTTGAACAATTGTCAGGCTTAACCCTCTATACATCACATGCAAATAGAACTAGCAGACACCCATGCAGTCTTTCAAATAATAGGTACTTTACTAAAAGGTGATAAAAATATAAACAATTTAAACACAGAACAATATATTGAAGAGCATACAATCACTTAAAAGAACAAGAGAAGATTACAAAACAAAAACTCCTACCACAATACATTTAGACTTTTTCTATCTAATGTATTTCCTCTAAGTGCTTATCAGAGAGAGATGTGTCTTTCTAGAGTCCCAAAATGATATGACATATTCCCCAGTTACAAGGATACATTTCAATTCCATCTGCCTACCCCCTTGGTGAGTCATCTAGCTCCTCCCTTTTAGAATAGAAAAAAGTACAAACATGATATCCTATCAGGAGGTATATTAAATAAGGTGACATCAGCAAAAATTCCACTTCCTAAATATAACTCCTTAATTAAACATTTTTCTCTTTGATCTTGGCTGGTTTCCTGTTCCCAAGGCAGATCAAAGGGTTTTACAACTTTTAATACCAGGTTGGCATAAAATGTTCTTCCTGTAGGAATCATAAAACTTTACTAGCCCTATATCCTGGCAGCTGGGTCAGTTCTAATTAAGAAAGAAAAACAGGAGACCCTTAATTAAGTCTCTCTGGTCTTTTAATTACCTCCTGGTTTCAGGTCACTTGTCACTGTAGCTTCACTGAAACCTGGGGGGGGCACCCTTAAGCACAGGCTGTCTTATGTGAGACAGTCACCTACTATGTTTATATTACAAATATCATACAACAATCATAACTAGCTGGTCAAGTGTCATATATGGTACCGCTCCCTCTTCTCCCTTTCGAGTTTGGACACCCTTTGCAACACTTTCTGTTGTTTTGCCACAAACTCATCCCCTTGTACCAATTACTGCACACTCTACTGCACCCTATCTATCCTCCCTCTTCCCTTTTGTCAGCTGCATCACTGTGCTTCTTTCATCACTCAATACTGGTTTGAGGCACTGCCCTTGTACCTTTCCACTCTTATCTCTCTGATTCCATCTACCTCTTAATCCCTTCATTAAATAGACCCCCACACTATCTCCCTCCCCTACCCTCACTCTTCCACGGGGCAGTCAGCTTTCTCCCATCATCTCCCCTCCCTCTGGGGCTCCCTGTCTTTTGCATTTCATCCCTCACCCTTCCCAACCTCTCTTAATCACCAGCTTATGCCCTCCCCAAACCTGTCATCTCTCTACCAGACCTTTTCATAGCAGATAGTGTACTCAGGAATGCTGTGTTGGTGCCCACCCAGGACTCAAATCCAACTCTTCACAGTAGTACACAACAGGAGGGCACTCCTGAGAAAGACCCATGTGATCAAAGCATTGTGGCACTGTTTGTCAGCATCCATGAGTTTGGCTGTTAAATAAAATCCCCTATTGCATTTAACTTTTTAGTGCCTGTCTCTGATCTGAGTGCCATCCTGTTGTGTATCACTCCCTACCAGAGCTGCCTTTTACACCCCCTCAGTTCATGTTCCCTCCCAGAAGCCAGTTTTATTCCTCTCATTTCTCTGCCCTATAATATTCTACTGGTTGTTAGATTGTTTCAGGATGTAGACTGTGTCTTGCTCCACATATCCATGTCTTACAAATTATACACTTTTGCCAAGCTGGACTATTGTTGTTTGTACCTTATTTGTATGTAAACATCCATTCTATTGTGTTTGCTTGATGTTTTCCTCTTGTCCCCCCCCCCCGATCACACCAAGAAACAAGTCTTGACTCACTGTGCCTTTCCCAGTTACCAATTTCTAAATCAATCAAAAAATAAATGAAATATCTTCCTTCACTTAGGTGTATTTGGGAGCTGTGTGAACAGATGCAGATATGTAGGGCCCTGTTGACCCTGTGCTGAGAAAGAGTCCATCCACATTTAAGTGTGACCCAAACATTCCATTTTGGGTGCAGACAGAAAATGTTAATGTTGCAAATTGTAGTATAGCACTTCTGTGTTGAACTTAAATGTGCAACACAAAAATTACTTTGATCATACATCTTGAGCATGGTCACTAGAATATGTTAAATCCTCTAAAAGGTGGTTTCACAGAGCAACTGTGAAATCACCTTTTAGCCTGTGCTTGACAATTCCCACCATCCTTATTCATGACATATGGTCACCTGAACAATACTGACAACATTTGGGACAAAAAATATTGTAAAAAAGCCAAGTAATGAAGAAAAGTATGTGAGACACAAAAATGGGATTTTTTTGTTGCACATTTAAGTGCAGCACTAAAATGTGCAACACTAAAATGTTAGCATTGCAAATCCTGTGTTGCACTTTAGAGTCATAATTAAATGTGAGACACTAAATTCTCAGCTCATGACAGGAAAATAGGCCATTTCAGTAAAATGATGGCCAAAGTCCCCAAAAGGTATTTCTGTCTCATTTTGGGGAAAGCAAACAAACAAAAAAAAAACAGAATCTTACTTAACTGGCCTGTTTATTAAGATGCATGTGTTTGTCTGTTTTGTTTAGTTTTTTCAAATTCTTCATTTTTATGTATTTTTCACTTTTTCTTTTCACGTAAAAAAACAAGATGTCAGTAGTCATGACATGAACATTTTTCTCACAAAAAGAAAATCACTAATTTCAAATGCTAAAGAACAGATTGGAATAAACAAGGCCCACTCACCCAAAGCTTAAAATTATTTATTCATATACACAAATTTTCAAAAGAGGAAACAGCAGTGTATTCACAATGACCTACGTACGTTTTGGAGTTAACCTCCCTCTTCAGGGTTGCACTGGTTAAAGACAAATGTACATGCTTTAAAATAGTACTCCAATAAGATTTGGAAAAAGGTGAGCTGAAAACATAATAACATCAACATGTGCTCACATGTAATGCTGTGCAATCAAATGGACTTAAATGCACACTCTGGTCCTTTCCCACCTGGCCTTCATTGAATAACCAGAGTGACTTTTAGTAAATAACATTACTCAATTTATAAATAAAAGTTAAGAGGCATTAGATGTGTAGATAAAATATATGCAGGACTACCTTAAATAACTAACTCTTGGACTATGACTTTCCTATCCATGCACTTACCTCTGCCTCCAGACTTGGTATGCTAAACTCTACCTATAATATTGTTTGCCTGTTTCCCCTTCTAGCACCCACCCACCCTTACCCATCACTGCACCCTCTACTAGACCCATGGATGGCTCCCCCCACAGGCTCACCATGAGTACTTGCTAGGTTGTACAGCTGATAAGGCTGTCAGGGACAAGGTTGAATCCCCTGTCTCCACTCTCTCCTTTATCCCAAAACATGCCTCCTTGACCTCCACCACCCCACTAGCTTTCTGTTGGAATGCCCACAGGTCTTCATATTTATGGGCAAGAAAGCCTTCTCCTCTGCTGCTCCTCACCTGTGGAACAGCCTACTGGCTCCCCTGTGGTGCCTTTACTCACACTGTTAATTCAAATCTGTCTGCAAATCACACCTAATAGCAACATTCAAATGTTTCTGTTCCCTGGTTGAACTACATGTAAGCAATTCGACTACCTTTCCTATGATTGACAGTCTCCCATTACCACACTGATCCTCTGTGTGACTTGTTTACTCATCTGGTTGTTATGCTTTGCACTATTTGCTTGTCCCTTGTTCAAAGCAATTGTAACATGTCTCCATTCTTTGCCCTGTATGATACAAAAGAGATGTGGTAGCTGTGTTAGTCCAATCAATAATGTAGAGAACAATAATAGGTTGCAGGTGATACCTTTATTAGGACTAATAAAATTATTTCGTTACCAGAGAGAAATTCCTCTCAGATCAAAGACATTTGACCTGAGGAACAGGGTTTTATCTCTCAAAACCTAGTCTTAGAAATAATTTTGTTACTGCAAAAAAAGATATCACCTGCAACATATTTGTTGTTTTTTTTCTCTACCCTATATGATATCAAATGCCTTGATTCTTGCTGTACTGCATTATCTTGTATTTTATGGCATTGTATTGTATTATGCCCTTTGTGCAATCTTCATGGACCAGGTCATGCCTGAAAATGGTCCTCGGATCAATGTACCTACCCAGTGAAGAAATAATTAATTAATTAAATAAAAATGCTTAACATTATTTTTCTTTTTCATTAAATGCAGTTCTACAGAAAAAAAGGATAATTCATGACCTAGAATCATATCATTCACTTCTGCTTTTAAATACTGCTTAACATAATTTTTCTTTCTTATTTCTGTTTTTCATTAAATGCAGTTCTGCAGGAAAAAAGGTCCAGAAAAAAAAGAGTTGATTTGATACCTTTTATTGGATCAACATAGATGTTACAAAAGAAAATAGGTGCTTGAGCTTTTGGATTACATAGAATCCTTCATCAGAAAATTAACAGTTCGTTTGGAAGAATACAAGTTCTTAAAATCCAGATCATACATAAAAAACATAAAAAATTGTTAAAAGTCAAATTGGCTTAAACTGCTTTTTTTAAAATCAGCATGGAACCAAGACAACAGAGTTCCACCACAAGAAAGGTGTGTCTGTGTCATGGACTTTACTGATATATGAATGTTTGAGAACCCAGATTGTCACTGCTTGAAGTGTGGTGTGTGTAAGAAACCAAAGACCTGTTAAAATTAAGAACTGCATCCCCTGACAGGTTGTTGAGCCACCCTGGCAACTGGCCAGATGTATCTTTTTTTCTTAATTTTTTTTGGAAGTACATGTACAAAAAAGATTAATTTATATGCATCATAATTATCTGCTGAGTATATAAATACATCAAACTGTCTGGATACTCATTTGTTCATCTAAACAGAATATACTGTACATAAGAGGTACCTTAACAATTCTTGTATAGGGAGACTGTATCAAAACAAACAGTATTAGAAATACCTACAGAAATGACTTTATATATGATAGACATATATTTATGCATTTACACATAACTGAAATTATTGTAATTCATTTGATCATCTCTGCATATTCATACTATACATTTTCCAAAAAGCTGTGTCATTTTGAAAAAAAAAATGTATCATTCAGGCACGTTAGTAGTAGTTGTTTCAATTCCATTTTGGTTAAGCACTGATTTATATTATATGTACTCCAGTATTTCAATGTAATTCATGGCAATATCATTGCCTTATGATTTTTCCTGTTTTATTATTTTTGCTCATTTTGGCCATATTTTGATCTAAAACAACTTCCATTAAGGTGTTTCCTATTCTTGCTACTCCCAAGTTGTGTTATATATTTAATGAAATCTGCCCACCATTGCTTAATTGTTTTGCAACCCCAAAATGTATGTAACATCCCAACCTCAACTTCATTGCACCTCCAGCACTGGGAATCCAGATTCTCATTCATTTTACATAGTCTGGAAGGTTTATCACATGCATTATTAATAATGTTTTCTTAAATGGTCTTGTCTCTTGTTTTAAACATCCATACAGTAAGTAAAATATTCATACATTTTATTTCAGTTATAGAAATAGCTAGCTAATTTTCCCTATAAGCTCTTGTCTTGCTGTATACCTTCATCCCTTTGCAAAGAATATTTTTCTGTAGCTGTGCTACATACTATAACCTTTTTCTTATTGACCCAGTCCTTATAATGGATGTCTTATAAAGTCATATTCGGTGCTCTCTCCCACTTTTTGAAATTTGTTTCAAATATACTTTGTAGTTGCTTATGGTTATACAAATCTGTAACTAAAATGAAATTCCATTTTACATTCTTCCCATGTTTTCAATGTATTGTCTGTAAGAAATCAAAGACCTGTTAGAATCTAGAAGTGTTTGTGCTGCTGGCAACTGGCCAGATGTATCCCTTAAATGCCCCTGGGGCTCTCTAGCCAATGTTCTTTATCTTGGATTCTAACATCTCCAGTTGACAAACCTCTGTGAAAGCACCAGTCCAAAAGGAATGAGTATTATACCCATTTGTCTCATCCCAGCTGCACTGATACCATTCCATAACACTGCTGTAAATTGGTACCTAGTAACTGGGCTCCCATCTCAATCTGTGAAGAAATTCCTTCTCCTTTAAGTCCTATGTACCAAGTAATGCCTCACATGTTGCCAAGAACACAACCCCTGATTTCCAGTCTTATGCAATACAGCAATTTGTGGCAGTCCAAGCTGGTTAGTCTTTGACATCCTTACAGTGATAACCACCCTTTCTGGGATACAATGTACATCACCCTGCTGTATGTTGCTGCCTAGAGCCCCATTTGACCAGTTATCAACTCAGACACTGTAAAAGCCCCAAAGAACATGCATGTAAAAATAGCCCAGAAAAGACAACGCTTAGCAACGGATATACGTATAAACTCTAGACGCTTTAGAATTTCAGATAACAACCTGCAGTCTATTAGTTCCCCGCTGTCCTGCCTCTAAACCTCTCAAACAGGTCAAATCTTCTGACTAACAAGCAACCCATGATGTTCCTGAACTCATGCATTTTGTCAAAAAATGATATTGCTGCCAAATGGCTCTTCATTAGAGCTGGGGACATTTTCTCATCTTTGAAGTGGTGAACACATTCCTTAATGGTATCCTCACTTTCTAGTGCTAGTGGCCATTTCACCTCATGGTCACATAAGTCTCTAAAAGCTGACATGCATGCATGCATTATACTTGTACCACATATTTGGGGCCAAAGCATGCAGTACCAGCTCGACTTTTCTTTTGTCTCTCCTTGCCATATCTCTTCTGGCATCAACCTGTGGGTGATCACAGCTACCCTGGATGTTGCCACTCCTGTTTACTCTTAGAGGTGCTTGGTCTAATAAGGCCAGATGTAATATGTAGTTTTAACAGTAGCACTTTACTACATTACAAGACTTATACTGTAATCATTTGAATTTCTTTCAGTTTTCGGTTTTGCCAATGTGTTTGTTTACTGCATATGTTCCGGCTCTTTCAAACTATGCATATTTTCAAACCTTCTCCCTCTCCCTCTCCTTTCCCCACCACTTCTATTTCAAACCTTGTTTCCCTTTGGCCCCTCTCTTGCATTCTTGCTCTGTCTTTGAAATGTGGTTCTTCATTTCAGTTCTCTGCTAATCACCTTTATTCTACTGTCCTTTCACCTGCACTTTACAGCTGTCTCACTGTAATAGCCTTGATATTTGTGTTTCACTTTCTTCCTCTTTTTTATTGCACCTTTTATTTCTCTATTTGTTTCCATCTTAATACCTTGAATGACCACTTTTGTAAGTGAGAACCAGCATATCAGGCATCAAGATGGTCAGTACAGGGGTATTTAAGAAGAGTATCTACAATATGGTGCCACCCTCTGATGAAGACCCACTTGGTCGAAGCACCAGGGCACCCATTTAATCACTGTGCATGGGTGTTATGAGAATTATCTTGCTATTTTCTCATGCTATGTTGATGAAATAAACCCTTTTGCGCTTTGCATCATTTGTGACTACTATTACTTAAACAGTGCTATCTAGTAGTCAGCATCTTCCTACGTTGCTGTGTTTACTGTGGGGATGCTCACCCCAAGGATGCACTGCAGCTCCAGCACAGCTGATCATAGGCCCATATCCAGCCTTGATGTTTTCTGGGATCTGAGTTGAGTCAATTTCTGCTGCTGGTTCCACTTACTTAAAGCAGTCAAACTGCAGGTAAGGCAATGAAACAGCAGTGACATTTTCTTTTCCAGGTACATGTTGTGCCTGGAAGGTGAAGTTCAACTACAGACAGTGCAACACAAGTATTCTCAGGAGACACATCACTTCCACATATTTTGAAATCTGTGAATTAATTATCTATTCCATTGTCTTATTTTCTGTATGGAACAAACCCCTCAAATTCTTCAGTCTGTGACCCCATACTATAATTGCTGTCACCGTTGGAAACAACTCTAAAAGGGTGATGTTCATGATAAGTCCTGCCTGCACCAAGGATCATTCCAATTGACCACAAACCATTTATGCCTTGTACCCAATGCCTCCTGAGGCATCTTCAACCAGTTGCTGCAAAGGCAATAAATTAAGTTGGTTCTGCCTAATACTCACCCAATTAAAGTGCTGCAGGACACAGTACCAGACCTGCAGGTCTGCCTTCATACAAAATGTCACCTGAATGTGGTGTTGTGGAATAAGTGCCTCTTTAACAGCTGCCGTGAGGTTTCTCATGAAAGGCCTCACTGGTAAGATTGCCTGGCAGGCAAAACTCAGATGCCCAATAAGGGACTGCAGCATTTTACAGCCATCTTCTGTGCTACTAATAGGTCTTCTCCAATAATGCCCCACATGTTTCCATCTTGGCCACAGGTAACTTGGAAATCAACAACCATGTGTGTATTTTAATCCCCAGTTAGGTGAGTGTAGTCATTGGACCCTCAGATTTGTCCCTCACTAATGGGATACCAAAGTGGCACATTAACTGGAAGAAGTCCTGCAACATCACCAGGTACTGCCCAGTGTCTGGTTTTCTGACAAAGAGGAAATTGTACAGATAATGCATTACCTGACAATTAACCATGTATCTCTTTGTGGCACATCCAAGGAATTATCTGAATGTCTCAAAAGCAGAGCATGACACAGAGTGGCCCATTGGTATACCCTAATCATAATAGTACTGACTATCAAGACAGAAACATAACAAATGGTAATCACTAGGGCTAAGCTGCAGTAATCTAAAAGCAGACTTGATATCACTGCTTGTCAGAAATGATCCCTTGCCCACCCTTTGAAACAACTTAATGGCCACATAAAAGGAAGAGTAGTTAACCAGCCTGTCCTCCTGGCTAATATGTTCATTAACAGAGTGGTTCTTTGGGTATGATAAGTGGTGTATTAATATGTACTCCCCAGGCATCTTTTTGGGTACTATCCCCAGAGTTGAGATCCTCAGGTGATCCAAGGGCAGGGAACTGAATGGTCCCACTACCCTATCAGTATGTAATTATTTTTGTACTTTAGTTCTAAGAACATGTAGCAATGGAGCTAATGATTTCAGGTTATGGGCCACTGTGGTAACTTGAGGGCCAATGTATGAGACATGAAAACATTTTCATTTCATTTCATTTTTATTTTGTTAATTGGGTAAGAGCACTGGAACAAGTCCATTTTCAGGCTTCACCCAAACAAAATCAAAATTACATATAAAAACAAACAATACAATCAATGCAATACATTTCATACAAGTACAGACATCACACTCCAATAAAAAATGTTTAGTTTAGACTTGAAACAAGGCAATGAAGATGCAGATCTGACATTTTCTGGCAATGAATTCCAAAAGGGAGGGGCAGAATGCGAGAAAGAACTTGAACCTGTTTTCATATTTGAAAGCATGGGCAAAAAGAAGGGTCCTTTTAAAGGATTGCAAATTTAAAGTTGTATCATGAATAGACAAAAGATTACTCAATAGAAAAAGAGTCTTAGAATACAATGATTTATAGATTAAACCCCATACCAGTACTTAAGCCATGATATGGGAGACAACCATCCTAACTGAGTGTACAAAGACAATGGTGAGTCTGTAAGGGAAGATCTAAAACAAACAGACAAATATTATTAAACAAGACAATTAATGCGTTTGTTTCCTTGGCTGATCATCGATACCATAAAGCCCCAGCATAATCAAAATGAGGTAGTAAGATCCCATTTGCTATTGCACATCTAGTTTCTAAAGAAAAACATTTTTTCAATGTATATAGTAAACCCAGTTTTTGATTAACATTTCTACAAACTGTCTTTACTTGAGTATGAAAAATTAGGCAAGGATCAAGCTGGACTCCTAAATATTTAAATCTGTAAAGTTGCTCAAGGAATACACCTTCATCATTATAAATATTTAGAGTAATATTTTTCTTCATAATACCAGCAGAACAAAATAACATAGATTTTGTCTTTTTAAGGTTTAGGATCAAACAATTATCCTTAAACCAGTTACAAACTTCAGTTAATTCAGATTGCAGCTGTGACATCACATTGAAAATATTAATTGATTGGGAATAAAGAATTAAATCGACAGCATAAAGTAGACACTTACAGGATCTACAAAGGGAAGGTAACTTGTTAACAAAAATGGAGAACAATAAGGGGCCCAGCACAGATCCTTCTGGGACACCAGATGCAATAGGAAAAATAGATGATGAAAAGGCTCCAATAGTGACAGACTGAGACCGGAGCACCCCTTTACGGTGGAACCCCAACGGTGAAACAGGAAAAAAGACCATTATGGTGACATTCGTGGTAATGGTCCTTTTTCCGTGTTTTGCCTTCCCCCAGTGTTCCGCTTCCTCTCCGGAACAACTGCGACCTGGAGTTAGAATCCTAAAGTCCAGGGGGTGTGGGGGCAGAGCACCCCACATGAGGGAGAAAATACCCATGGAATAGGTGGCACAATACCTGTGTCAGTATTGTGCCATTGCTGCGGGGGAGGTCAGCATTATCACTGCCGACAAAACTTTGTGCTTCCACTGATACCTATTAAACAAATAATCCTGAATCCACAGAACTACATTGTCAGAGAAACCAAGTTCAGATAATTTATATATTAACAGGGAATGATCAATAAGATCGAATGGCTTGGTCAGGTCCATGAAG
The DNA here is from genome assembly GCA_016271365.2 of Neoceratodus forsteri. Lineage (NCBI taxonomy): Eukaryota > Metazoa > Chordata > Ceratodontiformes > Ceratodontidae > Neoceratodus > Neoceratodus forsteri. The sequence continues at coordinate 483,480,598 of CM057459.1, read as the reverse complement.
ACCGCCCCCAGCAGAAGTCCATCGTCAAAACCAGTGACAGCAATGTCCGTGAACCTGTCCAAGGCAGTCCTGATCCCATGATTCCTCCAAAAACCATATTGTTCGGCACACAAAACATTGTATTTCTCAAGGTAGGAAGTCATTTTGAACAGAAACAATTATTTCCAAGTATTTTGCTTAATGGATTCCAAATAGGTATAAGTCTGAAATCATCCAAGCATTCAGCACGAGAAACCTTGGAAATCAGCACTATTTGAGCACATTTCCATATGGAAAGAAAATAACCATTCACCAGATATAAATTAAAAATAGAACACAGAGAGGAGGCAATAAACGATGCAATAATTCTAATGAAACACCCATCCAGACCATCACCACATGCATTAAATCTGTCAGGAATGATAAGGAGCAACTTCAGAACTTCATTTGGGTGTACCTTGTGAAAATAAAAAGAAGGCCTATCATCAAAAACAGAATTCACTATAGATGCACTGCCCTGAGGTTGATTACTAGATCCATACATAGAATAATCAGAAAACTTTTTCTCCAAGAGATTTGAATTTTCAACTGGATCAGAGACAATTCCACCAGCAGTCAACAATCTCTGAATAGATGGTTTTCTAGAAAGTGATACTAAAGAATTAATAGAAGTCCAGAAACATTTAGGATTGGCTAAATTCTCATCAAGCTGTTTGTTATAGAACATGTTCTTTGCATTCCTAACCAATGCACTAACTTTATTATGCAAGTATCTGTAGCTATCCATGACAAAAACAGATGGAGATGATTTATAGTTATTTCAAGCCAAATTCTTCACCCTAATCCAGTCCCTGATTTCAAGCAAAACCATGTGTTAGGTCTCCCTTTAACTAATAACTCCTGCAAGGAAAAGAAACAATTCTGAATGGGCACAAGTTCCTTACAAAATAAAAATCCAAAGCACAGTCAGTATCAGGAATAGAGTCAAGATATGACCAATCAATTTGTGAGAGTTTAAGGGAACTAGAAAACCATTTATGAAGCTGTGTAAAATTTATTGCACATCTTCATAACAAGTGTAATGTTGGAGCTATTTTCTCAAATTATCAATTTTTATCAGTGTTATCACAAGACTTGCTGTGTCCTGTCCACTTGTTGGTGACTACCCACTTGTTGCTAGTCAGTCTAGTGCTGCACACCCTTTGGCATGCCATTGCTTTGTATTTTCATGTCATTTTGTTTAAACTAGTAAGCAGATTAGCAATAACATCATGTTTCACAGCAACCAGTACATAAAAATAAATACATTAAAACATTACTTAAACACATTTGGAATCCAACATCAACATGTTATACAGTCCAGATTTAAATGAGGACAATTGTACACCACTCATGACAGACTGAGGTAAGTTATTTTAATGAATACTTGCTTTGTTTTTGAAAGATCTCTGGCCAAAAGTTGAATTAAAATGAGGAATGGAAAGGGGAACTTGTTTAATCAGGAAGAAAAAACATATTTGTTTTGAGACCTGGTATAGAACATGTTGATATATCTATGGAATTTCCCACTCACTGTGTTTGACAAGAGACCCAGAACAATTTTGTGCAAAAAGCCCAAAGCCTTAAATTTAACACGTTGTTTGAATAGGATGATGAACTGTTTGAACTGTATGGATGAACTGTAAATAAACAATAGTGAGTTGGTCCCCTCAACCAAGTAGCAAACCTACAAATAGAATTGTAAAGTATATTTAATCTATTGAATAGATGATCAGTCACGAAGAGACAAAAATGCTACCATAATCAAACATTGATAACAACAAACTACTTGACAATAACCTTTGTGACTCAGGAACCAAAAACTGATTTATTCTGTATAGCATGCCCAATCTGTTATGTATTACCCTAGTTAGATGAGCAATGTGAAGGTCAAATGTGAAATTTTTATCCAGGGTAATCCCCAGGTAACAGAAGCTATCCACACAATCACTTGGGAGCCCATTTAAATCAAAAATCTGAATCCAAGTAACAATAATTTACTGGAACAAGAAAAAAACATGGATTTGGGTGTTTTTATTCTGAGTTTAAAAGTAACTTATGAGATAAAAACAGTTACGAATATGATTGAAATCACTTTGAAGGGTTTTTATAAACAATTAAAACTGTTATAAGAACTTAACAAAGCAACACTGTCTGCATACAGAATAAATTTGGATGAGGTAAAAACCAAAGGCATGGAATTCGAAAATAAGAAATGAAAAACAATACTAATATAGAGCTTTGAGGGACTCTATCTCCTTCCCACTGCATCAGCTACATTCCTGTTTATATTTTCAGGGTTCACAGAAACATTTCCCCATGTTAATTTACCTGCATATCCCTGTCTGACCAGTCCATGGGACTCTTTGTACCTTATGCTTACTAGCTGTGTATGTCACATTTGTCTTCATTGCCTGAGTCATATGAAGAGACCATAAGACAAGCTCCAATGTATCCCATCTAAGTTCTGGCACCTACTATAACCTATTTTCATGCAGAACAGCTCATCATTGTGTGGCAATGCATTGCCTTCATGTGCTAGATATGTCTTTTGTGGGTATTTAATGCAGTATATAAACATGAAGACGTTAAATGTGGCAGCCCAGTTTTGAAAATTGATGACACCTTAGGTCTACGCCATTTCTCCTTTTTCTCACTTTTCTCCTTGTCATCCAGATCTGGCAATTCATGATTAAGGAGCTCAAATATCTCAATGCAGTGTAGCTAATTCACCTTCCAGATCTTCCTTCTCATCGCATTGGATAGGTGGGTGTCCATGGGGTCATCAACTCCAATGCATGTCAAGTGTTTGGTCTTTATCTTAACTGCTACTGTCTACCCCCTCCCTCTTTGATCACTACATAGTGCAGTCACACCCATCATAATGGGCTGCTGTGGTTGTGCCACTCCCTATGCTGCAACCTGTGCTTCTTGGCTCACATTGTTAGATCCCCAAATCTGTCTCACTGCACACTCTCTTGCTAGGCTGCCATACTGGTTTGGGATGACACTAATTCCTAGCATGGCCTCTTGCAAATGTTCCACCCTGTCACACAACTGGGCCCCAAGCCCCAATGCCATCTTATTTAGCAGTGCTAGTGACTGAGTGGCTGATGCGCTCCCTGGGTAATCCAAACCATCACCCTCGGGGGGATACTGGGAGCTCTAAGCACATTCCATTGTAGTAAACTCCACATACACTGCCACATTATTAGCCACATTTCTCCACCATGAGAAATTGCTGCACACCCCACTGCATCCATGGCAAAACCTGTTGAGCATGGGGCAGCCTTTGTGAACCAGTATGACCTGCTGATGCTGCAGCCAACCAACTAAGTGGTGGTTGAACCATAGACATGAATAATGTATTAATCCATGTGTGAAATGTCAAAGGGTGCCAACATAGGTCATGTTCACAGCTCTGCCCAGTGGTGTGTGTTAAGCATGTTGACTGGCTACTTCTACCCTGGTGGGCTTGCCTGGATATCGCAGTTATCACAGCCTTCCTGTACAGATGTTGAGGGGATGCAGGAACTGACCCTGCCCCACATGTGAAATGAACACTAGTGCCCATTGCTAGTGAAGTGTCTCCAGTCCTGCTTCCCAGCAAATTTTTGCCATGCAGGGCATGGCAACCCTCTGCTAGGCTTCCAATGCTTGAATCATTAGACACCTGCCCCTTGGCCCCACCAGGTACCCATCTGGGAACATATGTTCACTTGTTACCAGAGGTTCATCATTAATGCAGTACTTACGCTCTGTTGGCTGTTGTGGAGGTGGCAATCATGGCAGGTTACTCTTTGGAGCATTGTCTGAGGTAGGAGCACAGTGTGGGTGGCAATCTGTTTTACAACTGACTCGAAGCTCCCAGAATACTCAGTGGGTTGTTTGAATGTGTGGCTGTTAAGGGTGATGCAGATGTATGGGCCCTCATGGGTCACAGCAATACTGGATTGCTCAAGCATGTTGCAGGTGTGTGTGTGTGTGTGTGTGTGTGTGTGTGTGTGTGTGTGTGTGTCAAAAGTGTAGTGCAGGCACATAATATAATTGTCACAATAAAAATGCACCATGCAAAGCTGACTACTGTTAAGCAAATGGCAACAAATTTATTGTGAGAAGTGGAGTTTCATTCACTTTTCACAATAAATTTGTCACCATTTTCTTAAAGAACTAGTAGAGCCAAAAATGACAGACATGAAAATGTTTCAAATTTTAAGAAGTAGTAAATTGTGATTTTTTATTTCTGAAGTATTTTGTTTTTCCTATTGATCATCACAAAGTTTTCTGTTTGATAGTATAATGCTGGATGTGTGGAATAGCACACATCCAGCAGCTGACAAACAGTACCTAGTTGTATTCCTCCCACTACATCATTAGCACTGTGACCTCACCACAGTGACATCACAGGTGACTAAACTGACTGTTACTGAGTGGCTCTTCCTGAACAGCTGTGACATCACAGTCAGTGAGCTCACAATGTTGACAATGTTAAGGAAGCAACAGGGCTATATATCTCAGCCACCAAGCAGAGTGCTGTTCCACACATCACACCTGCTAACAACAGGTAAAATCTAACTAACCACAGAGAACAGAAAAAGATTATCAGATATTAAAGGTAATAGTTGACTGCTTTAAAAACTAATATTAGCTTTAGGCAGTACACATGCTCTTTAACAGTATTCAGCATTGCACTCTGTCTTTTTATTGTTGCAAACAGGATTTGAGTTTTTACACAGCTGCAGCTGACATGATAAGGCTGTCACGGAGGCCTTTGACCTTTTTGCATCAGTTTGTGTATGCCTGCTGCTATTGCACCTCGGCTTGCCTTAGTTTGATGGTGAATTGAGAGCATTGAAAACCAGGAGGCAGAGGTTGGAGAACTGATGGAGGAAGTCCAGGACTCAGGAAGACAAACTGGTTCTGACATCTCATTACAGTGAGTATCAAAATGCAATCACCCAGAAAAAAGCAGCTTTTATGTCTAGGGTGATTGCAGCTGGGAAGAACTGACTGGCACAGCTCTTTTGGGCAGTGCGCAGGCATTTACATCCCACCTGTTTGGAGTCTGGCAGTGCATTTTCTACGGAAAAATGTGAGGAGTTTGCTCCATTCTCCTCAGACAGGGTGTCCTACAATAGGGCTGAGGTTTCTCCAGGTGGGCTTTCACAGTGCAACATGGTTGGGCCTTATGGTGACATTTGCAATCTGTCTACCCGGGGAGAGTTTTGACCGGCATTGATGGAAGAGTTTTTTTGGGGTGATTTCAGAGTTAAGACCAACGTTCTGCAACATGGACCTAAGCCCGACGTAATACTTGTTGGTTGCATTGAGTTTCAGGGCCAACCTTTCACCAAGATTGTCTGGTGTTTATTATTGATGGGGTTTTCAAGGAGTCACTTAAAAGGCCTCAGGTGACTCCTGTGTTGAAGAAATCATCGTTGGACCAGGAGATCCTGGTGAATTACTGGCTTGACTCAAATCTTCCCTTTCTAGGGAAGATTATTGAGAAGGTGGTTGCATGGCAGCTTGAAGTTTACCTCGCTGCCTTTAACATCTACAAGCCCCTCCAATCTGAATTTAGGACACTGCACACCACTGAGACTGCATTAGTACGGGTGCTGAATGACCTGCTCAGTGCGAGGGATTGGGAAGAGCGATTGATTCTTGTTCTTGTCGATCTCTCATCAGTGTTTGATACTGTGTATCATGGGTTTCTTTTGAGCCGGCTGAAGAAATATGTAGGACTCACTGGCAAAGTCATCAGCTGGTTTGAGTCTTTCCTCCAGGGCAGAACCCAGAGAGTGGTACTGGGGAATTACTCCACGGACCTGGTGGCCCTGAACTGTGGAGTGTCCCAAGGTTCGTCCCTCTCGCTCATGTTATTTGCAGTGTATGTGCTGCCCCTGGGTGAGGTCATAAGATGGTATGGGCTTGGGTTTCATTGCTATGCCACTGATACCCATCTCTACCTGTCCTTTGTGCCTGGCAGAATGGATGCAGTTGATGTGTTTAATGAGTGCTTGTCTGAGATCCAGATGTGGATGGCATCAAGCTGGTTTAGTCTTAACCCAGGAAAGACTGAAGTGCTGGTCATTGAGCCAGGTTGAAAGGGAGTGTGGAGGCCTCTGGGGGGGGGGATCTAGGGCTTCTGCTTGGCCCACTTAAACTAGTGGCCTCCACCAAGGTGAAAAATCTGGGTGTCACTCTGGATAATGAGCTAACACTAGAATCTCAGGTGCCAGAGGTTGTCCAGAGTGGGTTTTATCACCTTCGCAATATCACCCAGATTAATTACTTTGTCCCTCCCAATGACCTAGCCACACTGGTACGTGCATTTGTTACACTGAGGTTTGACTACTGTATTGTGCTCTACCTTGGGGTCAAGGGAGGTGTGCTGCAGCACTTGCAGCTGCTGCAGAATGCTGTGACCTGGTTGTTGATGGGTCTTCTAAGATCTTCTCATATTTTTCAGGTGCTGTGCGAATTGCACTAGCTGCCGATGTGGTGGTGCATCTCCTTTAAAATAGGTCTGCTGATCAATAAGGCCCTCCATGGGCTGGGTCCGGGTACCTGTTGGAGCTCCTTCACCCTTACACCCCAAGACACTCTCTCTGTTTGGCAGGGGAGGGTCTTCTGGAAGTTCCCATATCCAGGTTAAAATTATCAGGGGACTGGGCATTTGAAGTGGCTGCTCCGATTCTCTGGAAAGTGCTGCCTGGGTCTCTGAGGGTGGCCCTTTCTGTTGAGATTTTTAAAAGTGGTTTAAAAACCTTTTTATTTCACCAAGCATTTGGAAATTTATAAATGTAAGTTGTAGTTTGGGCAGTATACCATGATGCACGTGACCGCAATTGCACAACCCCTGAAAGGGCGACTCAACCGTGGTGCATGGTACAGTGGCTATCGGGCAGCTACAGTGACTGGATGGGGTGGGTTGGTGAGCGTATTGACAGGAAGTCGCTACAGGTATGTGTGAGGTGGTGGGAGCGAGCATGCTCGGTGAGGGGTGGGAAGGGATTTGAGGGGTGGTGCTGCATTAGGCTGCTGAGCTGGCCCCATGGTGCAGTGGGTCAGCTCGTGGCTAGGGTGCTGGGTTTGGGTCCGGGCACAGGTTCATTTTTGTTGTGCCCAGCCTGAGTTAAATTTTTTTTATGTTCCCCTCCCGACATGCACCCCCCAGGAGTTGAGAATCCTTAAGTATGGGGGTGTGGGGGTGAAGCCCACCGTGGAGGTGTGTGGTGGGCACATCCCCCCACATAAACATAAAAAATGCAAGTCCCCAGCACTGTTTTGTTGTACACCCAGGAGTCAGAGCACCGAAACTGGTTTTCAGCACTCTGATTTTGTTGTAACGGCTATCACCCTTTGGTGGTCGCTGTTATCACATAGAACCAGTTTGGGCATATCTAGGGAATGATATCATGTTTTGTGAGAGGTTTTTACTGATACTGGATGTTGCTCTAAATCTTATGTAATAGTGTCCTGGCCTCTGGGGAAGGATGCCATAAATGAATAAAAACTACTACTATTATAATACAGCTGTCACTGCTGCTCTCGACTTCTTTGCACCTTACGTGTATGCCCAAGAGTCTGACAAGAGCTGCACCTGGTATTGTGAGGAGCAGAGATGGTCAAAGGCCAAAGTGCATAGGATAAAGTGTTGTTGGAGGAAACTGAGACCACTAGAGGGTAAACTAACCCTGAGGGCTCGTGATAAGGAGTATCAGAGGGCAATCACCCTGATAAAGACAGAGTTCATGTTACCAGTGATTTGCTGCAGGGAAGAACAGATTGGCTCAGCTCTTCTGCACTGTGGACAGATTATTACACCCAATCTCTCTACAGTCCTGAGTAGTGATGTCCACAGAAAGATGTTAAAAGTCTCAACTAGTTCCTTCTACCCATTACTATCAGACTGGTTGTATGGATTTTTTTTATTTTTTTAAATAGATTTTAACATATGGAAATGAATTGATGTCAAGTTTATGAAACTGATCTAATGATGCTGCTGTTTTTTCTGTATTTTGTAAAGTGACCTGAGCCTATAGAATAGAGCATTGACAAGTAGAATTATTACTACTTCTACTTCATTTGTCTGAGAATATTTCAAGTTGAAGGTGTTGAAAATCATCAGTCCACCTATTTGATAAATTTTGTGAATTTTCTTGAAATATCTGCCTGATTATAACTTACCCATTCTAAGAGCAAGAGACCTTAACATTATCTCACATTCATATTATAGAGTATGTTAAATGTAGAGGAATTCCATGGGGGCATTTTTGTTACTATTAAGACCCACAGAATGCTTAATTATTGGCAAAACAATGTTAAAATGTTGGACATTTTCACAGAATTTTAGAAAAAAGAATTTGTAATAGTGCCAAAATTTTGCCAACAAAATTTACATTTGCACAGCATTAGAAACTTAGAAACATAAACAATGAGGGCAGAAAAAGACCAATGGTCCGTCCAGTCTGCCCATAATTCCCTATCAAACCCAAGTTCCTACTGTCCACTCAGGTTACTAGTCCTCACTAGCCCCCCTCCATCCCCCCATTCTCCTCCCTATTACTACTGCCCTGAGTAACCACTATACGCTTCACTGTGTCCCAGCCATTCTTGAAAGCATTTATGGTTTTGGTACCCACAGCCTCAGCTGGTAGACTATTCCACTGTTCCACCACCCTTTCTGTAAAAAAAAAAAAACTTTCTCATATCCCTCTTTAATCTCATTCCCTTCAGTTTCCACTCATGCTCTCATGCTTTTGAACTGTTACTCATGCTAAATAATTCTTCACACTCATCTTGTTTATTCCTTTCAGGAACTTAAGGTCTCCATCATAGAAACATAGAAGTTGTTGGCAGATAAGGCCCTCTTGATCCACCTATTTTCCCTACATACTGTGCCACCCAGACCCTTCTCTCTCATGTGCTCTCCAGTGAGTAGAGGTTCCATAACTTGAGCCAGTCCTCTTAAAATCTGCCTTGCTGGTCCTGAATTATCCTGGTCAGCCTTCAGTGTATAATCTCTATCCTGTCCTTATCTTTCCTGAGCTGAAGACTCGAGACCTGAACACAATACTCCAGGTGCAGCCTGAGAAAAAAAAAAGGTGCAGCCTCGCCAGTGATCAGTGAAAAGGTAGTAATATCTCTTTCCTTCTACTGTCAATACCCCTTTCAGGTCTGACCCAGCGTAGGTCTATATGGCTATTTTATATTTGGCAAAATAAATGGACTTTGAAGCAATACTAACACAGAATTTGCTGGACTGATTTTTCAAGTGTGTGCTCTGGGTAAGTGCCATGACTCTTTGAACATAATACCTGAAGAACTACTTTTCCTCACTGTTGACTGCATCTGCAATATGCAGCTCATTGTTTGATTTTGCCACCCTAATTGTCGTTACTTAGTTCTCAATTGGTATTCTCCCCATTCTTTCTCCCCTGCATTTCCTTGTACCTGGTTAAGGTCTTTTTGGGCCCTCATTGCTTCCTTGACTCTTTCCAAGAACCATATTGGTCTCTCATACCTGTTTGTTTTGGTTACCATTCTCATGTGTAACTTAGATGTCTCAAAAACAGCCCCCTTAATTGCCACACATCTCTCCTCCACACCTCTGATGCTCTCTATCCTGAATAACTTGTTCCAGGCCAACTGCATCATCTTTTTGAAGTCTGCCCTTCTGAAATCAAGGATCTCAGCCCTCTGCTAGGACTTTCCAGTTCCAAGGGCCAGCTTGTACCAAATAGAGTTATGGTCACTGGACCCTAGTGTCTCTCCTACCCCTACACATCCTATCACCTCTAAGCTGGTGAGCACTGCATCAAAAATGGCAGCCTGCATGGTGGATCCCTTAACCAGCTGCCCCAGCATACAGACCTGGAATGCATCTAGCATGGCCTGACTTCTGGTGCTCATGGCATCTAGAACGTCCCAATCAATATCTGGCAGGTTCAAATCACTCACCACCACTACCTCCTGGCTTCCTCTTTGCTAATCCCCTTCCTTGTTCTTCTCCAAGCTCCCTAACGCTCTCTTCTCTTTGTCCTGGCACTCTATAGATCACCTGAACTGTAGTTTCTTGCCTAAGGCTGACTTGAGCTGTACCCACAGGAACTCTGCCTCCCCATTTCTTCCTCTGGTATATTCATCTGCCACAGCCTCAATGCCTTCCCTAACATATACAGTATCACCACCTCCCCTTATGTTTTCTACTATCCCTCCTAAACATTATGTATCCAGGGACTGTCAGAACCCTGTCATCATTTTCTGGCTATGCGGTCCATCTCAGCGTCTGCCTTCATTGCCTGGGTCATGCTAATTTATTACTCAGACTCCTGGCATTGAGGCAGACCCTTTCCACCTAACTCCTGATACCCTTTTGCTTTTTATTTGTCTTTCTTCTTTATTCTTGCTTAGTCTCCTTAACATCTTGTTTTTCATGTTGACTGTAGGCATTGTGAGCCCTCCCTCCTTGACTCCTTCCACTAGCAGAATTTGAACCTCAATCTTATTTTTACCCACTCTGCTGCTAGAAAACCCCAGATTAGGTGGAGCACTAGCTTGCTTCCCTTCCCCTCTCTTATCATCATGGCTGCCCTAGCCTTTGTCTCCATTGTGGTCAGTTTATCTGTCTAATGATGATGTCAAACTTCTGCCCCAGTGTAGTGTCTCCCTCTCCCTCTCTTGCCAGGTGAAGACCCATCACCCTTTAAGAGTCTTCTGTCCCAGAAGTTCCCCCAGTCCCCCACAATGTGGTACCCCATTTCCTGACACTATCCCTTTAACCACTCATTGAACTCCTTAATCTCATCCCTCCTTAGTCTACCTTCTTACACCCTACTCCACACAGGGAGGATTTTAGAAAAGACCAGGGAGGCCAAGTGTGCCTTCAGTCTGTTCCCCAGTCTGGGAAAGTTCTGCTTCACTGTCTCCACAGCTTGGTGCATCAGATTTTTTGGTACCCAAGTGTACATTATCAAGGTGAAGCACCTCCTAAACTTCCCTAAAGTCAGAAAGTACCATCCATTACTGGTTCATTACCAGAAAGGAAATCCACCACAAATGAAGGGCCCTGGTAACTATGTCTATGTGCCCATTTTTTAATCCAATAATGGGTTAGGGCCATCATGACATTAAGGGCTTTTGAGGGGATAGAGAGATTTTTAGAGGAGATAATAATTTACTACCTGTATCACAAGGATAATAAATGGATAGGTGTCAGATTTTATTTTTTGCTTATTTCTTTATGCTCCCCATGCCCCCTGACTGGCCGCTCCTTCTGGCCTTGCCTAAGGACCCCTTTTGCCCACCAAGCCATCCCTATTGGCTATCCTTACCATCGCCAATATGCCGTGACCCAGCTACTCTATGTATTGCTTCACCGGGAGGACAACCTCCTGGGGCCCACAGAGAGGAGATGTTGAAAGTCCACTACACCAGGCACACGGTGGAGGATCGGCTTAGAGGTGCTCACCCAGGCTGTGTGGCATGAGTTGACTTGGTGACCACCATCTGGTCAGTCAAGTAGGTGTTTTTTCTGTTTTCTTCCTCAACCTGCCCACCTCCCATATTGTGGTGGCCTGGGGAGATGCACTTGTGGCATGTGGTCACACACGCTGCAAAGTGCACTACCAGTACAGGCCACCAGGAGCCACTTGTAAAGCAATGCAGGCTCACTCCCTCCCCCACAGAGAGGAGAGCATCCGATGGACCCTGCCAGTCTCTGCTCCTGTTGTCCTGGGTACGGGTGTGAATCTGGATCACCAGTATGCTGAGCGATCCCCTATCGCTCAACACCACGGAACTGGCGGTGTCAGATTCTTATAGCATAGATTATCTGAGAGATTACATGATGCAACATAAGCACAACCCTAATTACATTGCTAGGGGATTTATAGGGAACCGCAGGCAGAGTAAGTGGACCATCAGTTTTTTTCTACCGGTACTGTCTAAATTTCTGTGTTTCTACCTCCAAAGGCCTTGTAGTCTTCTCAATCTCATGTTGTAACTATTTACAGCTGACGGCCCACAAGGAGTTGTATTTTCTGATTTGCATGCATAGGCAACAAACAAATGTTTTTGTTTAGAATTGATGTTGCCTTTATTACGTTAATGAACAGTTTTGAAATACAGGCTTTCAAGATTCCTAAGCTCTCTTTATCAGGCATAGTTTGTAGAGCTGAAACTTTTTTCTTAGAGGCTATAAAAAATTGATGCATGATAGATCCAGATGTCAAGTTGCTAATTTAAAGTGTTACGGTAAACAAATTGTATGAACATCATACCTGATGAAGAGACCACAAGGGTTTTAAATTCTTTTATACACAAACTTTTTGATAGCCTAACAAAAGCTTACTTGTTGCTTTTATGCTTTTGCTCTCTGACATAGTGCATCCTCCAAACATTCTCATTTGCAAAGGAGGTGTTCAGATTCTCTTACTGTCCTTAATGAAAGGTGCATATTGAGGAAAAATGGGTAGCCACCAAAATGGTTTTCAAATGATTTACTTCTGTACTCTCAAGCAAACATTGCCAGTTGTGCAACAAAAAACATAAACTCCCCCATCCTCCACTCATGCTTTGAATTATATAGAACTGAACTTGCTTTCTCAAAGAATGTTTCTTAGCATTTCTAACTTGGACTCAGCATCTGTATGTGCTAATGCATTAAATTAAGGCATGAGACTTAACAGACATTATCATACTGAACAGATACAATCTGAAAAATGTAAATGAGCGTAAGACAATAGAAACCATGATTATGCAAAGGCCAGAAAATGCCTTGCTCTCTGATTGGTCAGTGCCCACCTTCACAGGTGATGTTTTCTGAGCATAACATCACTATATGAAGGTCTGGCACCAACAGGACCTCAGAAATGAAAAGGAAATCACTGCACCAGTACATCTTGAAGCCTCCCCCTGAGTCCTGCCTCCTACACCATAAGCTGTAAAATGTAAAACCTCTCTCCTACCATGTCAGAGACTGCCTCTCCCCCAAACAGAAAACCAGCTTTATTCTCCCCAACTTTACTATTTCATTCTGCTACAGCATTCTTTCTCATGTGGCTTTGTTGACAGTGACTACAGTATAAAAGTGAACATGCACAGGGGGGGGCATGTCTTGACTCCAGCCAAGATGACTGCTTAACTCCTCTTCTCTCTACCCTTTGTGTTTTTATCCACCAAAGTCTGTAGTTGAAGGCCCTTTATTTAACTTACAGATACTATAATTCCAATCAATAGTTTTTCGCATTTGCTGTAGATTGATACCATTTTCCAGATACCAACTATTTTTATCCGTCAGCATCAAGATCGGTTTTCCTCCTCAGCTTGGCTTGTGGAAAATGGTGGCAGATGGAAAGCAACAGTGGGAATTGGCAGCAGTTGAGGTTATGTTCAACAGACTTTTACAAAAAATGAGCAAGGTAACTGCATCCTCCCACCAAACTACTCAGGCATACACAAAACTGAAGCCTGGGTCCTTCACACCATGTGCAAGGTTGAAGCCCAAGAGGCAGTGATCCTGGACCTCCAGACCACTGTTAGGCAGCAAGGTTGACTGATCCACTCATTTCAAGTTAAGGTGGATGACCTTGAAAACCACAGCCACCACAACAACTTTCAGTTTGTTGACTTTCCGGAGGGTGCTGAACTTAGGAACTGTGAAGCCTTCCTCCAGCATATCCTCTCTATGATCCTAAAATTGAAAGGGGATCATCACTTCAATATTGAGTGGTCTCACTGCTCCCTAGCACTGTCCCAAAGAAAGGTGAGCTACCCAGACCAATACTAGCAAAGTTTGTCAATTTCACTACAAAGGTAGCATGTTTAACAAGATCAAGAAAACTGGGAACATTTAATGTGGCAGGATCATGATATCCACAGATTTCAAGACTTTTCCAAGGAACTGGAAATGGAGGGCATATACTGAAACACAACACATTTTGCACCAGATTAGTCTGTAGTTCTCTCAACATTACACTGTAGTGATGTGTGTGATCCACGAGAGGGTACCCCTACACTTTGCCACACCAGATGCTCTCATGGATTTCTTGCATTAGTACTGGCCTAAAGAGAAGAGAGCCCACCATAGACACAGTGCCCAAGACACCAGCATGGCCCCAAAATAAATGGACACCAGCAGCTCAGCATCATGGGAAATGGTCCTGAGTCACCATTATGGAAAGACTGATGCTTGGGCCCCACCTCCCTGTAATAGGAAGTGCCAACTTGTGCACGTGGGGTGTCCAATAAAGTCCAGAAAGCAGTCAGGATCCAATACTTCGAAATTTATTAGAAGCAGAAAAAAATAAAATGAACTTAAAGCGGAACTTGTATATAACTTTCAAAAAAACATAAGGCACAGGAAATCATATCTTTAACAAGAAATAAAAATTCCTGCCAAAAAGGCACCTAGAATCTGGCTAGGCATCTGGTAGGTTTGCCTTCCTACCACACACTGACTCAACTCTTCACATTCACTTCCTTTTATACCAGTGGAGGAGCACATGACTTAGATAACTCCTCCCCCAACTTGCATCATAAAAGTGGGTCAACAAGGGCCGCCCAGTCCTATAAGGAGTTTGACCTGAGAGGAGGCTGGAAGCACTTTACAAGAGAGTTGTAAATCTATGCTCTTCTGGATCACATTAGGAGACTTCTAGACCTTTTAAGATAAACATTTTCATCTCTCTCTCCTTTTAAATGTGGCAAGCATTGCCTTTTCTCTTTTAAAAGTACTATTTTAACCTTTTGATTAAACAAACAAACAAACAAACAAACAAACACCACATTTTAAAAATTCTCAGTTACAATTCTGATATAAACCATAATTCTGAGCTTCTCATACTAAAAACTAGCAAACAGGCTGTTAATTTGTTCAGACTTCACCAGATAATGAAAACGCCATAACAAACTCTTTTTTCGGCATCTTCGCACATTCGCACGATCGCACGATCAGTACAGTCGTTTCCATCGCACAGTCGCACCGCTGCTCGAACGGCGACATTCGGTGAAGGAAAAATTAATCTGTACAGCTTGTACTGCAAGCACAGAACGCTCTAAACACTCAGTCTGGATATTCAAACTGCGCCATTCTGAGGCGCAAGTCTCTTGCGCTGGCTCAAAATAGTTGCAAGAGGGAGTTGGGCGATATTCAAGCGAGTTGCGCTATTGAGCAACTCCTTGAATATCACCCCAGCCACAGCCACTGTGCATGGCGCAGTGGAACTTGCGCCACCGCAAGTTGTCAGAGTTGAGCATTAAACTTGCGGTGGCACAAGTACCATTGCACCATGCGCAAATTTCCGATATTCAAAAGGTGACATGCAAATGGGGCCATAATTCATCCAAGGCACAGGGGGGCCATTTGCATCTGATTATGGCCCCATTTGCATGCCATTAGCATGTAGATGCGCCGATCCCCGAGGACTTGTGCCTGGCCGCCCTGCCAGGAAGCAGCCATCGGGGACCTACGCACCCTGCAGCCTGATCATGGGCAGAATGTAAAAACAACCCCCCCAAATATCTCCCAATGCCCGATCACGGCAGTATGTATAATGACAACCCCACACAAACATCTTCCAATGCCCGATCGCGGGCAGAACGATACTGACAACCCCCAAACATCTCCCAATGCCCAATCACGGCAGTATGTATAATGACAACCCCACCCAAACATCTCCCAATGCCCGATCATGGGCAGTATGTAATGACAGCTCCCACACAAACATCTCCCAATGCCCGATCGCGGGCAGAATGTATACTGACAACCCCCAAACATCTCCCAATGCCCAATCGCTGGCACGTATATATAATGACAACCCCACCCAAACATCTCCCAATGCCCGATCGCTGGCAGTATAGTATAATGACAACCCCACCCAAACATCTCCCAATGCCCGATCGCGGGCAGTATGTATAATGACAACCCCCAAACATCTCCCCAATGCCCGATCGCGGACGGAACATGAAACAACTCCCAGTGTCTCGATCGCGGGCAGAATGTAAAAGACCCCCCAACCTGAATATCTCCCTGGTGGTCCAGTGGACCATAATGCCCAATCATGGGCAGAATGTCCAGTGACAACCCCCAAACATCTCCCTGGTGTCTAGTGTCCCCCACCCCACTCCACCCATGAAGCCCCACCACCCTGCTCCACCCGCAGCCGGCGGGCGGTAGCATCCCACCTGCCTGCCGCCCTGCTGCCCACCGACTGAGTCACCGGTAGGGCTGCACACCCATTGATGCAGAGCTAGAGCTAATGGGCGGCAGCCCATACTGTACATGACAGTCTAGAACTGGACCACCAGGGAGATATTCGGGTTGGGGGTCTTACATTCTGCCCGCGATCGGGCACTGGGGGTTGTTTCACATTCTGCCCACGATTGGGCATTGGGAGATGTTTGGGGGTTGTAGATATCGCTCTGCCCGTGATCGGGCACTGGGGGTTGTTTCACATTCTGCCCGCGATCTGGCATTGGGAGATGTTTGGGGGTTGTTATTATATACTGCCCACGATCGGGCATTGGGAGATGTTTGGGGGTTGTCAGATACGCTCTGCCCGCGATCGGGCATTTGGAGATGTTTGGGCAGGGTTGTCATTATACATACTGCCCGCGATCGGGCATTGGGAGATGTTTGGGGGTTGTCAGTATACGCTCTGCCTGTGATCGGGCACTGGGGGTTGTCAGTATACATTCTGCCCGCGATCGGGTATTAGAAGATGTTTGGTGGGGGGTCTTTTCACGCTCTGCCCGCAACCGGGCTGGTGGGGGCATTAGGGACTGAGTTGAGGCCACAGCCATGGGTGGCAGCTGCTGTTGTGCCTCTGCAATACAGCAGCTCACCTGTGGGTGGCCCTCAACCTGATCCTTTTTTGGCTCAAAGTTGTGCAGGTGCAGGTTGGGGTTGCGCCTGCACAACTCTGCACAACCCGACTGAATATCGGGTTGTGCAGTTTATGCATGGTTCCTCCCCCTCCTGTTAAGCATGCATTCATTTGCATTGCGCTGTTGCTCAACCTGTTTTCAGTGGCACAACTGCCTCCTGCTGAATATCGCAGAATGGCGCAATGTAGGACTTGCGCATGCGCAACCCTGTTGCGCATGGCGCAACCCTTTTGAATATCTGGGCCAGGGGCTTTAAATATTTAATGAAAACGAGCTGGAATTAAGGAAAGGGACAGAAAGACTACTCAAAGGTGGACAAGCTTGAGTAGGGGAATGGCAGAAAAGGAGCAATAGTGAAAGGAAGAGATTAGAAGAGCAGGAGACTGTTGCAACACACTTTTTTAATATTTTAGCCCACAATGTTCTCAAACTACCTCCAATACACAGGCAGGTGATTACATATGCTCTGAAACCATGTGAGCATATCAATGTTTGGGGGGGTCACCGACCCTACCACATTCCTCCCCACTCAGGATGAAAACTAGTAGTTTTCACTACTTGCAATAGCATGTAGATCTCTTTTTATAAACAAAAAGAGATGGAGCTTTAGCCCACCCACTACCAAAGCTCCACCTCGGGGCCCTTTAAGATTCTCTTTTACTTAAATACAATGCATTCTCAAATGCAAATATATTCATTCCCCGAGGTCTATATTTGATTCTAACATTATGTCTGCTCCAAAGCGAGACATGAAGTCAGCATTACTATTAGCGTTCCAGCTCTATGATTAACAGAGAATTTATGGTTGCAATGTTAGATACCATCTCATAACCCTTGATTGCTATCTTTCATGTTATGTATCCATCGAATGGATTATGATCTGTCCATACTGTAAACTGAGTTCCCATAAATAATTTCTAGGGACTCTATGGCCCATTTGAGTGCCAAACACTTTTTTCTATTGTGGAGTACTTGGTTTCCTGATATGTAATTTATGCATTATACAGTACAGGATGTTCTTCTACGTGGTGGATTTGAGATAACACAGCCCCAATCCAACATTAGAAGCATCCGTCTGTAACAAAAACGGTTTATCAAAATCAGGACTTTTTAACACTGAGGAAGAACAAAGTAACGCTTTTATGGCAAGAAATGATTCTTTACATTCTGAATTCCAGATTACTTTAGAGGGCTTGTTCTTTTTTGTTAATTCAATTAGAGGGCTAGCTAAAGTAGCAAATTGAGGCACAAAATGTCTATAATAGCCTGCTAGGCCTAAAAATGAATGCACATGTTTTTTTGTGAGGGGACGAGGACTCTTGGCTACGGCGGCCCACCTTCCCTACCTCCGGTTTTACCTGCCCATTACCAATTATAAATCCAAAATACCTGGCTTCCTTCATAGCAAGGGAACATTTGTTGGGATTGATGGTGAGACCAGCTTGTTTTGTAGTCTTTAAAACAGCAGTAAGGTGTTTAACATGTTCTTCCCATGTTGGACTAAAAATGATTACGTCATCTAAATAAGCTGCGCTATATCCAACATGAGGTCTCAGGAGTTTATCCATCAACCTTTGAAAACTAGCTGGGGCTCCGTGAAGTCCAAACAGCATCATAGTAAATTAAAAAGACCCCAAAGGAGTGCAAAAAGCGTTTTTTTCTTTTGATGCTTCTTCAAGCGGAATTTGCCAGTATCCTTTAGTTAAATCAAGTATATTAACATATCTCGCTTGCCCAAGTTGGTCTATGATGTCATTTATACGGGGGCATTGGATATCCATCAAACTTTGATATTGCGTTGAGTTTTCGGAAGTCTAAACAAATTCTTATCCTTCCCTCTTTTTTTAGGGACAAGAACCATAGGAAACGCCCATTCGCTATTAGCTTCTTCTATAATACCCATTTCTTTCATCTTTTCTATCTCTGTGATGAGTTCTTGTTTTAATTTCTCAGGAATCCGATAGGGCTTTACTCCAATGGGTGTGTTTTGAAATGTATGGATCTGATGACATATTTCTTGTAGTTTTCCCTGGGACTGTTGTAAAGGTATCAGGAAACTGACTTAGAACGTGGGCTAGTTCTTGTTTTTGACTGTCTAATAAAGAAGGGTTTATTGTCAAATCTTTAGACAATTGTTCTCCTTCCAGTCTATCATATGCCAGCTCCATCTCATTGTCCAATGGGTTGGAACAAACATACATGACTTCAGTAGGCCTATCATGCCATCTTTTCAATAAATTGGCATGGTACACTTTTAGTTTTTGTTTTCTGTCTGGTACTTCCACCAAATATGTAGTGGGGCTAATTTGTTTCTGTATCACATAGGGCCCTTGCCATTTCATAGTTAACATTTTCAATGGATGGAAGTAACAATAAGACACGATCCCCAGAGCTGAAGTGTTTTTCACCCACCCCTATGTCATATCTTTCTTTCTGATAGTCTTGCTTGATTTGATTCTGTTCTGCGCAACTTGAGTATACTTTGCTATTTTTTTACGTAGCTGCTTAACATAGTCAAGGGTAGTAGGATTTTTCCAGGTAGTAATATCTTCCCACTGTTCCTTAACTACGTCTAGGAGACCCTCTAGGATTCCTACCATATAATAGTTCAAATGGTAAGAATCCAGTCGATGCTTGAGGTACCTCACGATATGCAAAAAGTAACAGTGGCAGATATAGATCCCATTGTTTACCCTCATCTTCCACATACTTTTGTACCATTTTCTTCAACATTTTGTTGAAACGCTTGACCAAGCCATCAGTCTGGGGACTGTATGGAGATGTATAGACAGCTTCTACCCCCAGAGCTTGGTAGAGATGTTTCAAAATTAATTAATACTGGGATTAATATCCCAGTACTGACACTGTAGTGCAGCATGGAGGGGTGCTGCACTTCTGAGGTGCCATCTTTCGGATGAGACGTTAAACGGAGGTCCTATCTGCCTGGATTGGTGGTAGTTCAGGTGGATGTTAAAGATCCCATGGCACTTATCGAAAAGAGTAGGGGAATTTCCCCGGTGTCCTGGCCAAATTTCTCTCATTCACTAAAAATATCACCAACAGCTTAATCTGGTTCAAGGTCAGTTGGCATTCATCTGTATCCCCCTTCCCCTGGTCGTGCCTGAAAATAGGCAGGATTTGTCTAGTGCACTTACCCGGTCAACAAAAAGCTAAATAAAATAAAAAAAATGGCTGAACAGAAATTGGTTCTCCTATCCGTTAAGATAACTTTTGGTATGTCCACTCTGCTAAATATCTTGAGCAATTCCTCTGCTATTTTATCCGCTGTTATTGTGCGTAGAGGAATAGCCTCAGGATATTTTGTAGCATAGTCACACAACATAAGGGCAAACCTGTTGCCTTTAGTACTTTTGGGGAGAGGTCCTATAATATCCATAGCCAATCTTTCAAAGGGCATAGCAACCAATGGTAAAGGCTGAAGAGGAACTTTGTCCTTTCTTGTAACTGGCGCCACCCTTTGGCACTGGCTGCAACTTTTGCAGTATTCAGCCACTTGATCATGAATGCCGGGCCAAAAGAATCTATATAGTAACCTTTATAAGGTCCTATCCCTTCCTGCATGTCCCCCACAGGGTACATCAAGTGCCAAGAATATTAACTGTTCTCTATACTGACTAGCAACCACCAGCTGATCTACCATTTTCCCCAGTTTTTGGATTTTGACAAACTCTATACAATTTATCCTGTTGCAACTTATACATTGGAGGTGTACCTTCCACCCCATCAGCAATAACCTGGGAAAACAAAGGGGTTAGTGTAGGGTCATTCTTTTGGTCACTGATAAAGAGTCCGGCTTTATAGTTTTTACCATAGCATCCTCACAACCTAAGTCCTTTGTTTTATTCCATGTCCATTTTTCTAGTTTCTTTTGTTTTTTTGATTTAACAGTCTTTCCAGGAACATCAAATAAGGTATCATCAAAAGGAAACAGTTCACTGTCCATTTGTTCCTGAGATGCTTGAGATCATGTAGCTACAGCAGATATGGAAGAAGAGGCAGTCAATAAATTGTTAAATACAGGAAAGTCATGTCCCAATATCACAGGTACAGGTAGTCTAGGAACCACGCCTATCTTCAGATGATGTGCCATGCCTGATGCAGTAATAGTAGCTTCTTGTACAGGATAGAAATGAATGTCCCCATGAACACAAGTCACCCCAGCTTTCTCCGAGTGTTTCTTTATAAGAGCACCACTGAGTAGATCAGCATGTACCAGGGTTTGCTTACTTCCTGAATCAATCAGTGCCATCACATCCTGTCCTCCAACATTAACAGACACAGTATATTGCCCCCAGTTTGCTAAGGCCAGATGAGAAGGATCAGATTTTTTCTTGGGGCAGAATCTAGCGATGTGTCCCTTGGTCTGACAGTTGTGGCAAATAATATCTGGGTTAAATGTTCTCATATTTTTTCTTTCCTCTTTCATCTTAGTAGAAGGACTAGTGGGTGGATATTTTATTAATACTTGGGAAGCATTTGTCCCATGAGACCCTTTCTGACGTTGTGGGTGAGCTGTAATATAATCTTCAGCTAAACTGATAGCTTTTTCTACTGTGTCAGGTCGATGTTCTCTTACCCACATTTGAACCTCATAAGGTAATATTTTTATAAATTGTTCTAACACGACTGACTCGACCACTTGATGTATGGTATGAGTTGCAGATTGTAGCCATTTTGTGCATAAGTCTTGCAATTGAGCACAAGCTTCTTGTGGGGACTCAACAGTATGATATCTGAATGCTCGAAACCTTTGACGATAAGTCTCTGTACAGATGTCATACCTTTTTAATATTGCTTGTTTAACATGATCATAGTTGGTAACATTTCCAGGTTCTACATGACTATAAGCTAGCTGAGCCTTGCCTGTGAGATATGGGGCTAAACGAATAACCCACTGATCTCTAGGCCACCCACATGCTGTTGCCACTCTTTCAAATGTTGTAATGTATGCTTCAATATCATCACTGTCCATTAGTCTGGAAATTTTAATGTCCTTTGGGCCCCCACTAGGTAAAATAGGTCTAGTAGTTCCAATAGCCTGAATAGCCTTAAGAGTCTCCACCCACCTGGTCTCATTTTGTAGATGGTCTCTCTCTCTCTGCTTCTCCAGATCGAGCTGTCTCACACATAACCATCTCAGCAAATCATGTACCTCAGAAGGGGGTTCCTCCTCCTTCTCCTTGACATCTTCACCCCCAATAGCTTCTTCCGCTGCCTTTCGTTTACCAGTCTCTTTCCTTCTGACATCACCCAACCCACCTGCTAGAAGTAGTTGAAATTTGTCCACCATGGTTCTGGTCCATGTACCTTCTGGTGCAGACATTTCCACTTTCTCCATCTTCTTCTGCTCCTCCATAATGGCTCTGGACAATATCCACAAGAAAGGTGGCTCTCCTTCCCTTGTGATCCCACTTCTAACACCAAATGTGCACGTGGGGTGTCCAGTAAAGTCCAGAAAGCAGTCGGGATCCAATACTTCTAAATTTATTAGAAGCAGAAAAAAATAAAATGAACTTAAAGCGGAACTTGTACATAACTTTCAAAAAAACATAAGGCACAGGAAATCATATCTTTAACAAGAAATAAAAATTCCTGCCAAAAAGGGACCTAGAATCTGGCTAGGCACCTGGTAGGTTTGCCTTCCTACCACACACTGACTCAACTCTTCACATTCACTTCCCTTTAATACCAGTGGAGAAGCACATGACTTAGATAACTCCTCCCCAAACTTGCATCATAAAAGTGGGTCAACATGGGCCGCTCAGTCCTATAAGGAGTTTGGACTGAGAGGAGGCTGGACGCACTTTACAAGAGAGTTGTAAGTCTATGCTCTTCTGGATCACATTAGGAGACTTCTAGACCTTTTAAGATAAACATTTTCATCTCTCTCCTTTTAAATGTGGCAAGCATTGCCTTTTCTCTTTTAAAAGTACTATTTTAACCTTTTGATTAAACAAACAAACAAACAAACACCACATTTTAAATGATTCTCAGTTACAATTCTGATATAAACCATAATTCTGAGCTTCTCATACTAAAAACTGGCAAACAGGCTGTTAATTTGTTCAGACTTCACCAGATAATGAAAACGCCATAACAAACTCTTTTTTTGGCATCTTCGCACATTTGCATGATCGCACAGTCACACTGCGTGAACGTGCGTACATTCGTGAAGGAAAAATTAATCTGTACAGCTTGTACTGCAAGCACAGAATGTTCTAAACACTGGGGCTTTAAATATTTAATGAAAACAAGCTGGAATTAAGGAAAGGGACAGAAAGACTACTCAAAGGTGGCCAAGCTTGAGTAGGGGAATGGCAGAAAAGGAGCGATAGTGAAAGGAAGAGATTAGAAGAGCAGGAGACTGTTGCAACAGATTTTTTTAATATTTTAGCCCACAATGTTCTCAAACTACCTCCAATACACAGGCAGGTGATTACATATGCTCTGAAACCATGTGAGCATATCAATGTTTGGGGGGGGGTTCACCGACCCTACCACACAACTGCACTGCCAAAAGAACAGAAAGGACTCTTCCACTTAACCCTGGCAGTCCACAAGCAACAGTTGTGAAGAAGACTATGTGGGCTCTTCAGATGGACTTGGAGTAATGCTCAGCAAAAACTGCTGTACACTTGTCTGGCCAGCATCTCCCCATACAACTGTGAATCCTGCTGAAGAAGACCCAACACCCACTGCCTCCTTTGCCAGTAATGAGGATGGGACTCCAATATCCTGGGCAGTAGTGGTCACTAATGCCATTCCTCTGCCATCCTCCAGTTCCTCAGGGCCTGAAGATTCTCCATAACCACCACAAATGACATAATCCAGTCAGACCAACCACATGCCTTGCCACCCACCTCAGGCCCAGTGATTACTCCATGAGTACACTTGTGGGCAGAACTGCATTATTTGGGGGTGTTACTAGGGGGAGAATAAGGGTTTGGGTTAGGACCATTGTATGGGACTCAATGTCGGCTCCTCAGTCAAAAGAGTTGAAAGGTTTTTCTCTTGGTAGGGCCTGCTTCTGCTCTCCCTGCCCTCCCCAGCTACTGTTTTCACTAATGGCTGCCCCCAGCACTTCTCTTACTGAGTGACCCAGTGGCTCCTTTCCCATCAACCGCCAAGACTTATGAATGAAAGCGTCTTCAGTTTCGGCAGCTAGACTACTTGCAGAGCAGATTACCTTGGTGGGACAGACTACACTATACCACATGTGCACCCACTCCAACACCCCTTCTGAGCCACCACATCAGAACCTCTAGCAAAGACCTCTGTTACTACTTGTTTACCCTTGCATTTATTTTCCTCACAGCAGCTAGTTTGTAGATGGTCACTCCTTACTATGTCATAGACATCCCTAGGGAGATGAATGAAGTGCCAGTATAAATGATTTGGCTTTATGGTAGGCTTGGCCAGGCAGGTTTTGGTAAGCCAAATCCATTCCATCCCAGCTTATTCCTGCCAGCCACTGCACTGCGCCCCCCCCGCTTGCACTGGGTCCCATGAGTATCTTTGACAGTGGGGCTGGCATACAGTGATGAGTTTTGCCAGGGTTATTGACTCTGCAGCTAGCAAACTATAGAACTGGGCCCCCTCATTAGTGCCCAGGTACACAGAAAGACTTGGGGACTACCACTGGGGATCCAACTGACATAGATCCAGCATAAGGGATCACCTTGCTTGCATCGAAGTACACATCTTTTCACCCCCTGCCTAAGCTGTTTTCTTACTTGCTTTCCCAGTGTAGGTTTGCCTGATTCAATCAAACGGCAGTATTCAAGACCTCGATTTGTGTCATTTTACCTGCTTTCTCAATAGAATTAATCTTCTATGTGCTATGTTATGTTACTGTATACTTGGGAGGGGTGCTGCTAAGGCAGCCAACAGTCTAGTTTCCTTACTGGTTAATAACTACTGCAACTGCTGTAATCTGGCATACTCTTCTGTATGCCATGTCCTTGGGTGGACATAAAAGAGCCTTGTGCTGGTCTATACTGCCAGCCTATAACCTACCCCTCTCTATTCCAGTGGTTCATCGAGTCAGCCACCCACCCACCCATCCTTGAAGCCTCCGATGTATGCAGATTTGACTGCAACAAGAGACTAGTGAGTTTTCTCAGCAAAATCTGGTTGCTACTTTTAATCCCTGGCACCTTTTTCCTGCTCTCTGCTGCAAGACTGTTGCCCTGTACTCTTATATATATATTTTTTTGTTATTCGGCTCCACTCTGTTCAGCTCCTAGTCACCAAATGTTGTCACTAAATTTGCTCTGCTATTTAGAACTGTGATTTTAACTATTGTTTAATTGTGTAAAATGTTTATGCTACATTTCTGTTTCTTCTTCTTCTCCTCCGCCTCCCCCTGCTGTGATTTTTCCACCCTTCTAAAGCTACCCCCTTCCACCCTCTCAAATCCTTCCCTCCGATTCACCTCAGAATTAGCCCAGATTGCTTTGCTTTTGTGGTGAATCCCCCCCCCAATTTAATTAAAAACAGCCCAGATTGCTCTCCTTTTGTGGTGCCCCTACTAAATTCTTTCCCCTTTCTCTCCTTTCAGGCTGTCTCTGTAGGCCCTGACTGGGCTCCCACCTTCTGAACTGAACCACTCCGGTGGTTCACCAAGTCAGCTGCCCTGAAGCCTCCAAGGTATGCAGGTTTGACTGCAACCAGAGACCAGTGACTTTTCTCAGCAAAGTCCGGTTGCTACTTTTAAATGCTGGTGCCTTGTTCCTGCTCTCTTCCCCGAGACTGTTGCCCTGTACTCTTATATTTTTTTGTTATTCAGCTCCACTCTGTCCTAGTAACCAAATTTTGTAACTAGATTTGCTCTGCTAACTATCTTCCGGTACTGAGTGCCAGATCCCCACCCTCCAGCCTCCCACCTGTCAGATTTCCCATTAGCTTGTTATTCTTTCTGTCTTCTCATGGCACTACTGTGCACCCACAACTCCATTGCTTATTTAACTCACTTCAACTTATCTTTTTCTGCTCAGGCCCACCTTTATCACTCTCCTGCTCTGCCCCCCTTTCTTTTTTTTTATAGCCTATTGTGATGATCAATTTCTAAAAAGCATTTGATTGTGTTGAATGGTATTATCTACACCTGGTGTTGGTTCACCTGAGAATGAGAGCCAGATCTCAATCTTGGATTTGATCCCTGTAGTCTTCTCCCACTGCCAGGGTCCTCATGAATTCCCTCCTCTCAGACTCCTTTCCCTTTGCCAGAAGTACCAGACAGGGGTACCTCCTGTCTCTCCTTCTTTTTGTCCTGGCCTTTGAACCTCTGGCAACAGCTATCATGCAACACAACAACATCACAGGCATGAAGGAAGGGCCCACCCAGAACTCCACGCTCATGCATGTGGACAATCAACTTGTCTTTTTAGAGGATTGTCACATACCTTGTAGAGCTTCTGAACAGCTCCACAAAGTGCCCAGGGTTGAAGGCCAACCAGTCCAGAACTGAGGTCCATCCTTTAACTCATTCTATTCTATTGTCACTTAGAATGTTCAGGTACCCTCTGCCTGCTGCTAGAACACCTGTGTGCCTTAAGGGGTTTTAGATCTGCATCATTCATACAAACACACTGTGCTTAAACCTACATATCTTAAAAACCATACATCCAATTTTAAAACTGTAAAAAGAAAAGTTTTTCAGGACAAAAAGGTTTTGAAAATGAGTGAGGTTTGGTAATGTCTATTTAACTGGATTTAATGTTGTGTAAGGTTGTTTCATATTTTAATAAATTCTGATGATTTTATCTAAATATAATTATGCTCTGTTTACTTAGACATGCAAAAATATTACATTTCTGTAAAATTGTTGATTACAATTGTTAAAAATATACAATAAACATCTGTCATTGTCTAAATATAAATTTTGCAAGTTTTCTACCATTTTTTTTAGTCAGAAATCAATATCTGAATCTCTTGTTATTACAGTTTGAGTATTTTGTTCCACTCCACTGGTTGGAATTTTTGCAATGTTTAATTCTTCTTACACACTGATTTTAGTTTATGAATCTGATTATCAATTTTTTTTGTTTTTCCCCTAGTTTAGTAAGAACATATTTACACATTACCTTAGAAGGACATATCAGGAAGTGATGCAGGAAGGAAGTGCTTTATGAGGTCAAATGATGTAAATAGGAAGAACCCTTCCAGTGTAGGTCAGTGAGCTGACACAGGAAATGGATGCATGTTTTAGTGCTGGAGGTCTCTCTATGATTAATTGCATACGTGCTGTATTTAAAATGTGTAATTTCATTGAAATGAACTGTTTGAATTTATTTTAGTAATAAAATCCCATAATAAGTATAGGAAACTGTATTTTATTTGTGCTGTTTGCCTTTTCATACTGTAAATGAAGCATGATGTTCATGTAAAGGTTCACAGTCTTTCAGTAAACATCATGTTACATAAATCTGTGTATTATTTAATTTCCTGGCAAAGTTTATTTTTTGGGGGTTGTATTATGGGATGGTTTAAGGTGAAGGAATGACTGAATGATGAAGCACTGTGTGTTAGTTGGAGGGGGGTCCTGCATTCATAATACAGGCTCAGATGCACTTCATATGTTCTGGGGAAATGAGAGGGCTGTATGCATGTAATAATGGTGCTAACAGACACTGTAGATACATTATGGGTATACGTATAGGATGATGAAATTGCTGAAAAGGCACTAGTAATTTGGGGTATACTGTGTCATGGGGAAGGGGTGGATGGATGTGTCTGTACCAAGGAATGATGCTCATAGGCACTGCAGTCATTTTGCATCATGAATTGGCACCTGTCCTTGGGGTCTACTCAATTGTAGGGAAGCAGGTAGGGCTGCCTGCACCTGGTAATGGTGTTCATATGCCATGCAGAAACATTGTGGGTACACATACAGGGTGATGACATGGGCACCTGTAAAGGTTGTGTACTATGTGCTGTGTCACATGGTTTGCCTGCACACATGTGATATGTTGCAACATTCAGTATGGCACACTCTATGGGTGGGAAGGAGTGTGGGAATGCCTGCACCATGGAGTGATGCTCACTGGTGCACATGTGTACTGTGTGCTATGTTTCATTTGAATGGACTGTATAAGTCATACACTGGCACTGATCACATCACAGTGCATCAGAGGTAAGGGATGGTCTGAAGCATTATGAGCACAAGGGACTAAAGTGGTTGTGGAGCGATTCAAACTTGAGTAGAACATTACAGTGCATCTGAGGGTAGTGTTGGAATGAATCTTGATGTGCACAATGGACTACACCATGGTGACTGAGGAGGGATCCATATCAGTAATGCACATCACAGAGTGTCAGAGATAAAGGTTGGACTGAAGACTGATGAACAGATGGACTAAATCAGTGACTCTGGTGGGATTTGAACCTGAACAGCACTTTACAGTGCAGTAGAGACTGGGGCTGGACTGACACCAGATCAGTCAATGGACAACACCATTGGCTGTGAAGGGATCTGAACCTGAAATGCACTTCATTGTTCACTACAGTTTGGAGCTCGATGGATGCATGATAAGGAGATAGATTTTACAAGTCGCTGTGGAGGGATTTGAGCCTGCAGAATACTTTACAGTGCATCAGAGATTGGGGCTGAACTGATGTCATATGAATTGATGGGCTACACCAGTGGATGTGGAGGGTTTTGAACATTAAATGCACTTCACAGTGCATTATGGGATTGGTCTGGACTGATACATGGTAAGTTGATGGACAACACCATCAGCTATGGAGGGATCTGAACCTGAAATGCACTTCACTGTTCACTACAGTTTGGGGCTCGACTGACACATGATAAGGAGACAGATCTTACAAGTGGCTGTGGAGGGATTTGAACCTGAAGAATACTTTACAGTGCATCACAGATTGGGGATGAACTGATGTCATATGAATTGATGGACTACACCAGTGAATGTGGAGGGTTTTGAACATGAAATGCACTTCACAGTGCATTATGGGATTGGTCTGGACTGATGCATGGTAAGTTGATGGACAACACCATCAGTTGAGGAGGGATCTGAACCTGAAATGTACTTCACTGTTCACTGCAGTTTGGGGCTCAACTGATGCATGTTAAAGAGCTAGATCTTACAAGTGGCTGTGGAGGGAATTTAACCTGAAGAACACTTTACAGTGCATCAGAGGTTGAGTCTGGACTGACGTCATACGAGTCGATGGACACCAGTGACTGTGGAGGGATTCAAAACTAATTTGGCCTTTACAATGCATCAGAGATTGGGGCTGGACTGATGCCAGATGAGTTGAAGGCAACACCATTATTTTTTCATTTTAAACAATCAGCAACTGCGTATTAGGGAGAAAACTCAAGTGCAGAGCATGAGACAAACATGGTACTGACCCTAACCCACTTATCATCCATAACGCAGGGAGCAACATGCCACATAGATTTTAACATAGCCATAATCCGAACATGAACTCTTTAAAAAGTAACAAAAGGTGCTGAATTCATGTGACTTCATCTAGTACATGCACAAGAAACACTCTCTCCCGTCAGGAATGCCAGCCGGATCCATAAGATGTGATCACACAGGATGACCAGAAATTATCCCAAAATGAACAAAGTAACAACTATGAAAACTTTTATCATAAATAAAAATTAAAACAAATAAAGTAAATACAGATTACAAATCGAGGTTTTGGCACCAAAATGAAGTGACTATTTTAGGATAAGAGCAGCACCTCCATCTTGAAACTAAGTTTCCAGTCACCATGCTCTTCCTGCACCAGTGTGTGCTCTGACTGGTTAATGGAAATAGTGATGTGTACAATAAGCATAGAGCAGGCATGGCAACTGAGGATCAATATGACCAAATGGTGATGCACTACAGAGCTAGGGCAGGTGCAGGTGAGGGCTGCGACCCCTAACTGAAACATCAAAAAAAAAATCACTGTACACTCCAGAGCCCAGAGAGCCACTTTCCCTCCAGTGACAGTTGTAAAAAAAATACAAGTCCTTGCTTGAATGCTAAATAAGGATTTAGTCTAACATTTCAGGCACACACATTGAATAGAATAGTGGAAGGCACAACAAAGATTCTGCGTGCAGGTTCCTGGTGCTTGACAACTAAGGCTTCATCAGGGGATGGTGCTGCATCTAAGACAATTCCTTTATACCAGTTAAATTCAGAATTGATGATGTCAGAAAATCTGACCAATCACAGAGCTCGATTTTTAAATACAGAAATATTCAGCTCACTTAGTGGTATAAATGGACTAATAGTTATAACAATCATGATATCAGTGACAACATGTTATTGTAGAAAAATACCCCAAAAGACAAAAAAATACACCAAAGTGGTGACGGCCAATCGGATTGCTCGAATAAAAAAAAAATATAAGTTATGAAATTAAATATAGTGTCAACCTGATCAGCTTAACATGTTACACTAAAACAAGATGATTTGTTGTTACAATACAAACTAATAGCAGAATGAACATAATACATTTTTCACAGCACATGCAAAAATTAGTAAATTTATTTATTTATGTATTAAGGCTTGTTTTCTCAAAAACAGCCAATGGGAACGTATATTATATCAGGTAAAATCAGTAAGGGTACGATGTCCCCTATTAGCTGGTACAACTCAATTCATCAAATGTAAACAAATGCTTGAGCTGCACCAAGAGAAAGATATGGACGCTAATTGGCGTCATCAGGCACTACAGCACATGATTTAGGATGCCTTATGGCGTCATCAGGAAAAAGAGATATGTTTTTTTATGATGCCATATGGCGTCATCAGGAAGGAATGAGTTTTAAATCAACACTGCTGAGCTCCCCTGGTAGAACCTGTGGGCCTCAAATGGATCTTTGAAGGAATAAAATCTCTGGTCATAAAGGTCACCCTTGATCTCTCCAAGATGTTCAACACTGACCTGGCCCCTCCACTGGTGAGATTAAAACAGAGTGTGAGATGTAGAAAATGCTCATGCTCACTATTGCCTGTGACAGCACCAAAGTTGTTTTATATCTTCTCCCATTGACCACTCAAGGTAGCCCAGGCCTGGATCATCAAAATAGATGAACTGATAGGCAACTTCATCTGAGAAGAGTTCCAGCCCATATATAGCCAGAATAAAGTCTGTACCCAGTGGTCAGCTAGTGTCTGATATCTACATTGGTTTACAGTGCACCTGTGGGCATTCAGAGCAGTCCACACTCTGCAATGGTTCAAACTCCAAGAGTTGGAGACTCTCTAGTTGGTGGCCATAGATTCTGAACAGCGTGAAAGTCATTCCCCTCTCCTGCTCCTTAACTCTGCCATCCCTAAAGGGCTGAAATCTCACCCATCTATGGGGCCTGCAGTTAAATACTGGCTTTGAATGCATAAATGGTAAGCTGCTAATGCAACACCTGCACATTACACTCCCCTCTGGGCCAACTCACCATCAAAGTAGACAACAAACCCCTTAGAGGGCCCGCTTAGAAATGCAGGAGTATCATTTCCTTACATGATCTCATAACTAAAGACTCCCTAACTGTAGATGCCTATCACAATGGTTGCTCCACAAAAGAGGGATAGCTGGAAAAATCTATTCAGCCCTTAGAAGGAATATCCCTAGCCAGTCTCTCCCTTCTAAGGTTAAATAGGACAAGACCTTACAAATCACACTGTTTGAGCAGGATTGGCATGACTGCTGGAAATTTGAGCACAGGGCCTTAAAGTACACTAGAAGCAGACTGATACAAAATAAAATTCTCCATGACTGCGGCATCATGGCCAACCACCCTGCTTCACTGAGTGCTCCCTGACTGATTCTGCCCAACTGAGGTTGAGTATGTAAGCAATAAGACATGATAGGGTGTGTATAAGAGAGGTTCTAATGCATGGCCAGGGGTGTAGTTAGGCATGTGGCTGAAGATGCACTAAGGTCCTGACCATGCATTAGAACTGTCTAAAGCACATCCCTGTAGTGTCTTGCTGGGCTTATAAAATTGGACTGTATTTTAAATGCATGTGAAAATCAAATCTGATTGGTTTAAATAACAAAAAAAGTTAGTTCTTTGATGTATTTTGACCTAAAATACTTCTTCCACCTGTATGATCTTTTCTGACTTCAGAAATATTGTCCTGCTGTGGTCTCCATAGCTGTAGTTTTTTTTTTATTATTAATAGTGGCTGTCATGGCTAACCCCCCCCCCCATTATATTATGTACTGAAATATTCATAAAATTATGAATAAAAGCCTTTCAAAGACTGTCCAAGTGTGGAGTACTTTTGTCAGGAGCTTGGGATGGAACGAGATGTCTGTTGAGGCAGAGAGAGAGACACTGCAGTGACTGGTAAGTCAGTTTTACATTGGGAAGTACCGGGAATCAGTAAGCACATGCTGCTTGTACTGTGTAAGAAAGATTATGGGAAGTATTAGTTTCTAATGGTGGTTTGTGAACACTGACGGGGTCGTGACAGTGGTGGCATGAAGGAGGAATGCTGTGATGCTTTCAGGCAAAGGTTATGTGATTACTAGGAACATCCATTCTGTTGTCTGGCAGAGCACAGTCAGCGTCAATTGGCAAATGTGTGTACCTTATGGAGTTTGGTAAAAGAATTACAGACTGGCAGACAAGCAGTCATGTTAAACATGGAGGACACCAGAGTGGCCCAATTGTGCAGAGGGCTGAGGTGCTGCAAAGCACTTTGCCTCTCTCTACACCAGTGACCCGAGTTTTGGGAATGAGCTTGGGGTTGCTGGGGACTAGTCGAGGACTGAGCAGCCAGGCAGCTCTTGTCTCCCACACAGGGTTTTGCACCTTCCCAGCTCATGGCTGCCACCAAGTGGAGGCCTGGTGGCAGCTTCAATGCTCAGGAGATCAGATGGACATCTGGAAGGGTGGAACGAGGCCATAGTTCCGGAGCATATGTGCTCCTCCACGCGTTTGCTGTTCCATGCTGTGCCATGATTCGGGGCTGGGAGGAAGAACATCTGGTGGAAAAAAGAAGGGACCAGGGTTACATAAAGCCTCACCTGAGGTGCCACAACCCACCTTGCAACTCCAGTTGGGGAGGGGGACTTCTGAATGATGATGGCCCTCTCTCTGGCCCCACTGCTGTGGGGGTGGGGCAATCCGTGGGGGCACCTCCCCAAATAGGAGAGAGGCATAGGACAGCCAATGGTACCAGGGGAAAGAGGATGAACAGCTGCTCAGTTATCCCTGGGAAAATAAAAACTTAAAAGAAAGACAAAAAAGTATGGACAACATAAACGAGAGAGAGATAGAGTGAGTGAGTGGGAGGTGGGAGGGCTGAAGACCTGCAGACTGTAGTGGACTGAAAGTAAATTTTAGCTTAAAAACATCTCAACATGTGGCACAAAACAAAAAACATGTTGTTAGTTAGTTCAGCATACTGTACTTAGTTCCTTTTTTGTTTGTTTGCTAATTTCTCCAAAATGATAGGGAACATATATAGTAAGGTTCAGGATTTTATATGAAGATTTTCTCACTGAGGAAAAAAAATGGCATGGTTCTTAAAATTAACATTCTAATGGCTCCTTGATTTTTGTTGTACTGTGTTCAGTTTCAAAGTACTTGTTTTTACCTGGACATTAGACAGATCGCGTGCACAGGTGACAGCCAATCAAAATGTAGGATTTTCTGTACCCATTTTATAAGATAATACTATGCTATGGGGAAAACATGAGCTCTAATAATTGTTACAGCATACAGTACAAGGCATGTCAATGATAAATCTGGGAAACACAAGGACAAGTGACTGGAACATTACTTTGCATTCTCTGTTACATGGTGGGTTTCCAATAGCCATTAGGTTGGTGTTCCAAATGACGACCACTGGGAGTCATTTCGGTGAACAGAGAAAAAAACAACATTCTGTACTCAGTAATATGTAGCACTGTCAGTTAAAATTTAATATTATATAGCTAAGGCCAAAAATCCACAGACAGGAACACGTTTCCAAATGTGATAATCCACTGTTATTCATTGACAGCTAGCAATAATCCATTTATAAGCATAGATTATCGATACCTGGCAGTCAGCATCAGTGGATATTGCAAAGTGACAGAAAATGCAGTAGCACCACCAAAAAAGGATTTCAGTATCTGTCCTTCATACCCTCTCAGTCGTGCTCAACAAAACAAAACCAGAGAAACAAAAGTAGGAAGGGACCTTTTGATTTCTCATATTTGCCTCAGTCCGAGAATAGTAAAAGTGGTTGTCACTGAACTGGTATTCACAAATCGGTGTTTACTCACCTGGTAAAGGTGATTGTGTTGGTTGGCATCCATGGCACTCCAGACATTACCTCATGGGTTACAGCCCACCTGATAGGCTAATGATGCACATGACCCAGATCAGATTTTCAGGATATCCAGGTCCCAGGAACCCCTGCTCTCCAGTTTGAATCTTCCATAGCTGAAAGAATCTAGTTAGTACAATAGACAATCAAAAAACACACAACAACGAAGGTAAGGGTATATGAATAAAGGAGGTCCACTACGACATGCTACAAAGGCGAGGCCGAGGCCTGAATTTATTTCCTATTAGATACAATCTAGCTTGAACCGAAGTTCGACTTAACTCGTGGTATTGACAATGTCCCCGAACCCAGAGGAAGTAGGGACCTCCAAACGTCCATGATGATGCTCCAAACACTCCGGAGGGAGGGCCTTGGAGTGCCATGGATGCCAACCAACACAATCACCTTTACCAGGTGAGTAAACACCCATTGTGATTGGTTGGCATCCATGGCACTCCAGACATTACCTCATGGGAGATAAGAAGCAGTTAGTATTCCGGGTGGGAAAAAACGGGTGTCTTGGAGTGTCAGGGAGGATGAGCTGCTGTCAGGACCTGGGTGGCGGAGGTGGTCCTGAAGTCCTGTAGCTGTTCCAGCCTGTAGTGTCTGGCGAAAGTATGGAGGGAGCTCCAGGTGGCCACTCTGCAAATATCTTCAGGGGACACCGACCCCCTTTCTGCCCAGGAAGTGGCCACCGCCCTGGTGGAATGGGCCTTGATCCCCGTGGGTGGAGTCAGTTGGTTATTCCCGAATAGGCCTGCTGGATGACCCTATGGAGCCACCCCGCGATAGTAGTCTTGGAGCTGCAAGCCCCTCCTCCAGCCCTTTGAGACTATGAAAAGTCTCCGTCTTGCGGATGGGGCGGTTCGGGCCAGATAGGCGCATAGGCCGACCCGACATCCAGAGGTCGGGGGTGCTGTCCTCGCCCTGAGGCCGTCTCGGGGCAGGGTAGGTAGATCGATGGTTGTTCCTGTGGAACTTGGTAGGGACCTTAGGTTGAAAGAGCCGGCACTGTTGTTAGTCTGACTCCTTGCGGTGTGAATGTGGTGTAAGGTTCGGCGCAGGATAGGGCGCCGAGCTCACCGATTCTTCTGGCCGAGCAGATGGCCACAAGGAAGGCAGTCTTGAGGCTGACCCAGAACAGATCCGCTTCTGGGAGCGGTTCATAGGGGGAGGCCCTAAGGGAGCCCAGTACCAGTGGTAGGTCCCATGGGGCGATGGTCGGTCGGATCCTGGGGCATAGGAGCTCTACCGCCCTTAGGAATCTAATGGTGTCTGGGTGGGTCCCAGGAGGTAGCCCCTCCACGAGGCCTCTTGCCGCTCCGATAGCAGCCAACTGTACCCTCAGTGAGGCGGGCGCTAGTCCCTTGTCTACTCCTTGTTGGAGGAACAGGAGGATGGTGGGCAGGTCGGCCTGTTCCGGTACGGACCCCCTCAGATGGCACCACCGCGAGAAGATGGCCCACTGCCTCTCGTATGTGGATGTGGTGGAGTCGCGCCTGGATTGGAGTAGCGTGGAGATGACCGACTCATGATAGCCCGTTGCTGTCAGTTGTTCCCTCTCAGGAGCCAGGCCGTGAGCCTTAGGGTCCGAGGAGATGGGTGGAACACCGGTCCCTGTGACAGCATGTCGGGTCGGACGGGTAACCGGAAGCTAGTCAGTGACATTTCTCTGACTGCGGCGAACCAAGACCTCCGTGGCCAGTAGGGGGCCACCAGGATTATGGTGAGTCGTGCCTCGCGAATCTTGTTCAGCACTTGTGGGAGTAGTGGTAGTGGCGGAAACACGTAGGCATGTTTCTGAGTCCACGCTTGAGACAGGGCGTCCGTGCCCAGAGATTGGGCATCCCTGAATCGGGAGTAGTAAGAACCGATCTGGGCGTTGTCCCGTGTCACCATCAGATCGAGGGAGACGGGTCCCCACGCTGCCTGAATTGACTGGAACAGGGTCGGGTGGAGTCGCCACTCCCCCGGATGAATCGGTTGTCTGCTGAGCCAGTCCGCCTCACGCTTAGCTTTCCTGCTAGGTGTACCACACTCAGGTGTAATAGATGGATCTGTGCCCAGGCCATTACCCTTGTGGTTTCTCTTGACATGGCCCTGCTCCTGGTCCCTCCTTGTTTCGCGATGTACGCCACCGTCACGCGATTGTTGGACTTGATTAGGATGGAGCGGCCCCAGATGAGGTGACCGAATGCCTGTAGGGCGTGGAAGACCGCTCTCATCTCCAGTATGTTGATGGAGAGGTGGGTCTCCGCTGGGGACCAAATTCCCTGAGCTGAGGCATCCCCTAGGCAGGCCCCCCAGCCGGACAGGCTCGCGTCCGTCTCTATTGGGATTGGTCGTGGGCCCTCCAGAGGGACTCCTCTGTTTAGATTTTCCACGGTGGTCCACCAGTGCAGGGATGACCTTACCGCCGTGGGTAGAGGTACCGTGTGTTGAAAGTTGTGTTCGTCCGGGGCCCCGAGTGACAGGGTGTAATTCTGTAGGGGTCACATGTGCCACCTGGCCCAGGGCACTAGGTCGATACAGGAGACCATGCACCCTAGGAGTTGAGCCAGCTTCCCCATCGTTGTGTGGGGGTGCGACTTTAGGTCGCGAGCCAGGATCTGGATGTTTTGGACTCTGGCCGATGATGGCTTTGCCCAGCCCTGGGAGGAGTTGACAACTGCTCTGAGGTGTTCTATCTGTTGGGTGGGGTGGAGGTGACTCTTTTCCTGGTTCACCACCCAACCATGACTGTCGAGGGCCCGTAAGGCAAGTTCCGTGTGTTTTCGTGCCTGTTCGCGTCGAGGCAGCGAATAGAATCGTCAGGTAAGGAATAATGTCCAGCCCCTGCTCCCTTAATCTGGCCACCAAAGTGATTGATACCTTGGTGAATACTCTGGAGCTGATGACAGACCGAAGGGAGCGCCTTGTACTGGAAGTGGTGTCCCAGGATGTGAGGCGGAGGAACTGCCTGTGGCTCCTGATGATCGGAATGTGGAGGTAGGCGTCTTTGGTCGATCGGCGTCATGAAGTCCCCTACCCTGAGGCCCGTGAGGGGTGGACCGATGGTCTCCATCTTGAATCGATGGACCACCACGGACGGTTCAGTAGTTTTAGGTCCAGAATCGGTCTTAGTCTCCCGATTTCTTGGGTACTAGGAAAATGGAGTACAGG
Source organism: Neoceratodus forsteri (assembly GCA_016271365.2). Lineage (NCBI taxonomy): Eukaryota > Metazoa > Chordata > Ceratodontiformes > Ceratodontidae > Neoceratodus > Neoceratodus forsteri. Next base: position 483,443,213 of record CM057459.1, on the reverse strand, counting down.
CCTAGGCCTTCCTTCCTGGCTCGGAACGGGCTGGATCGCCCTGTTCGGATTAGATCTGTCAGGAACTGCTGGACCTGGTGAGGCGAGACTCGTCTTTTTGGGATGGGGGATGAGACGAATCGGTGTGGTACCAGTAGCCCGGTTAACTCGATGGTGTAGCCGTTGGATACCACGTCCCTCACCCACCTGTCCGAGGTGGTGTGTAGCCAGCGGTGGGTGAATAGGGCCAGCCTCTGCCCTACCGGTGGGTACGGCACCCGTCTGTCATCGGTAGGTGGTTGGGAGTCACTGCTTTCCCCTGAATCCTCTACAGCGACCCCCAGCTCTTTGACCCCGTGGTCTGAAGGAGGGCTGGTAGAACTGGGGAGAGTGGCCGCGGGAGCTGGAAGAGAAACTCCTACTCCGAAAGGAATTGTTCTGTGGGGACGATTCTCTACGATTCTGACTCTTGAACCCTGACCGAAATCTCCGTCTTGTGGAAGGCAAGTAAGCAGACCTTGTTTTAGTCTTGAGAAGGTCCCTACCTTCCTCCCTGTTTAAGATAGTTCTGTAGACCCTCCCAAAACGTGATTCCCTCTCAGGGTAAGTTTTGTAGCAATGTCTTCGATTCAGTATCGGCATCCCAGAGCTTAAGCCATAATGCTCTGCGTGCTCAGTTGCTGATGGCGGCAGCCCTGGCCTGGAGATGGGGAATCCACTGCCATGTCAGCGAGGTACTTGCTGCATCTAGGGAGCAGTCTAGTAACTCTGCTTCCCTTGACTTGGGATAGTCTGTTCCTGGAGCTCCTCGAGCCAGCTTGATCTGGGCCCGGAGGTGTAGATGGCAGTGGTCATGGCTTTGGTGGTGGTACCTCTGATTTCGAAAGTTTTCTTGAGCATGTCCTCAACTCGCTTGTCCGTGGGGTCCTTGAGGGCTATGGTGCCAAGGTAGGACCGTCTTTGCTCAGGGCCGCCACCTGAGGGTCAATGATGGGTGCCTTGCACCAAAGGTCAGCCTTGTTGTCCTGTACCGGTACATCTTGTTTAGGTTTCTGCGTTTGGCATTCTCCCGGGTGGGAGGACTGCCACTCTGAGAGGACCCTTCTCGATGGCGGGCACACGGGAAGGTCTCTGCGATTGTGGATCTTAACTGAATCATGGGATCCAGTTTTGACTCCGGTTTTTCCTCCCCTGGCTCCTCAGTGGCCAGGCCCAGTGTAGACTTGATGACCTTCATGAGGCCGGGGATGGTATCAAAAGAACATAGTTTGGCGGTCAGGGACGGAGTTGCCTGGAGGTCTGTGTCCTCTGTGTCCAAGTCGAGTCCGGTCTCCTCTTCCTCTTCCTCCTCCTCTGCATCGTCCCTCTCTCCGTCTTCGGGTGGTCCGTTGGCGGGGTCAACAGGTCGAGTCTCCTCCGGCATGGTTGGTTCCTCCGGTGTCCCTCTCGTCCAAGGGTGTTCCGAGCTGGAGGGTCTTGTTCTGTGTTGAGTGATGGCCTCCAGTCTCTCCATAATCTTGAGCATAAAATTTTGCTGGCTCTCCATCATGGTCACCGCCGCCTGCTGGTTCTGTATCAATAAGGAGCCTGGTTCCACCCAAGCCGACTTGCTGGTACCGGGGTTGGGGGGAGCCGGTGGTGTCCTCTCCATTGAGGAGAGGTCGTCGTCTAGTAGACAGGCCATGCAAAGTGGCCCTGGAGTTTGGGGGAGAAGAGTGGCATTGCAGGAGGAGCATTTCTTTGCCTTGACCATCTGGAAGTGAGATGAGAGGGTCACTTAGGATACATTCCCTATATCACAGGAGAAGAACATTCTGAGCTTTCCTTCCATGAAGATAATTATCCTGGCTCTGCGGAGGTACGGGAGGAGCGCCTGGGGATAGGGTGCTGTGGGAGGACCCCTATCACAGGGCTCGTGGGGAAGCCATGGCCTTTGTCCTAAATGGGGAGCCAGGGCCCACTGTGGGAAGGGGCCTAGGTCCGCCGTGGGTGGGGGCTCCACTGGGGTCGCTGTGGGAGGGACCCAAGTAGGCCTGAATGTGGCTTACCCCCATTGTCTGCTTTTCTGCCCTCTCCCCCTGATTATATAATATTAAAAGGAAAATAAAATTATTTTTTATTTTTTTTTTTTACCCAGAGGAGGGGGAGAGGCGAGTGAGGGGGGCCAGAATGGACTGCCCAGGAGGGGTTCGCCTGTGGGAGACTGGTCATGGGCCTGGGCCAAATGCCTCTGGGAAGGCCAGGTGGTCTCCTTCTGACCAAGATATCCCCCTTTCCGCCTCCTCGAGCGGTGATTTTATTTGTGTTCCTTATTGGTCACGGTGCCGTCTCGCAACGCCAGACTGAGGAGGCCAGGTGAAAAACTGGGCATGCTAGACGGTGGCCTCTGAGTCTAAGGAGCTAAGATGGGGCAGGCTCTAGTGAGGGGCCGTTGGCAGGAGGCTGTGGGGCTGTGAGATGCGGCGTGGCAGGGAGAGAAATGCCCGTCTCAAGCCCTGTGCTTGCAGCGCCCTGTAACTCGCGGTCAACGCTGAGAGGGGGATCCATCCCCCGGGCTAGGCCGCGTTAGCGGAGGCAATTCCTTGAGGAGCGGAGGAGCTGCTCATGAGCTACGGCTGCCTGGGTGGAAGCGGGAGAGAATAGAGGCCCCGCGAGGGGAAGAGATGCCAGGGGGGAAGGGAGAGGCCGTGGCGTGCCTGTGCGAACGGCCTGCAGTGTGGCTCTGTGTGGGTTCTCTCACAGAGAAGACCGAGGAGGCAGCCACGGGTGGGGTGGACGCCCAGGAGCTGAGGAAATGGCACCAGAGCTCCATTGCTGCTAAGAGGCCCGACAGGCCCGGGTCAGTGTGGGATAAGAGAAGCAGCTCCGAGGAGCTGATAGGCGTCCGGGAGCTCCGCGCTACAGGGGAGGCGCTCTGGCCCACAAACAGAAAGGCAGTGAAATAACGCCTCCTAGCTCAGAAACGAGCGGAGGAAGCCGAAAGATTTTATCCTATCGAGAGATAAAGGGAAGAAACACTAGAGGCCCGCTCTAGTACTGTTTGGCAGTATAATTTGAAACAAGCTTCTATCATTGAAAACAAAAGGGAATCAGAGAAGGAAACCTCATACTCTCTGGTAGGAGGCATAACACCAGTATTAACATCATAACCTTGCATAAGAAAATTAAGGATTTCCTTCCTACCTTGAAAGAAGAGCAGACAGGGGTCCCTGGTATGCTTCTTGCCTGTTCAGATGCACGAAAAAAACTGGAGAGCAGGGGTTCCTGGGACCTGGATATCCTGGAAATCTGATCTGGGTCATGTGCATCATTAGCCTATCAGGTGGGCTGTAACCCATGAGGTAATGTCTGGAGTGTCATGGATGCCAACCAATCACAATGTGTGTTGCTGTCTTTAATTCCAGTGCTCTACTGTTACCGTGGTATAGTTGGTGCTCACAGCCCTGCTCCTATCCTAGTGAGAAGGGACTGAGTGTCTCACAAAGGAAAAGGTTATTTTAGAATCTTGGCACTCTTTTTTAAGCAGATGGCATTTCAAGTTTTTTGACAGGTCTGCAAACACCTAAGCCCCACCCACAATGTTCAGAGAAGGGAGTCCTGGCTGAGAGTGAGCTAAAATTCAAAGACTTGGCACAGGGTGGAGAACAAAACGTATAGGATCCTGGTACTGGTGTACCAATAGAGATCATAACAGTGGCACATCAAAAACAATAAATACTATGGCACTTTATGTATTTAACTGTGGAATTATCCCTATAATATAAAAAATGAAACAATGGACAAGTGTGAGTTACAAGCTGAAAATTCAGTCTCGGGGGGTTTATGGAACATCACAATCTGTTTCATAATCCCCGAGATTGAATTATTACCTTGTATCTCACACTTGCCCATCGTTTTATATAATCTACCTCTTGATAATCAACAGCTGAACAGCCTGAGATACAGTTTTGAAATAACTACTAGCATAGCTGCCATTAACAGCTATGTATCATTCCCTATTTCCTTGCTTATTAAAAGTCATTTTAAACAATCTGGAACAGTTTTCAAAATGAAAACAAAAGAAGCTGGATTTTGCAGGAAGAATGGCTTGTTTCCTGTTTACTCAATATGTTATTAGTGTTCACAAAAAACAGAGTAAATATACTGTAGGTATTGCCTAATGTTTAATTGTACAATGTGTGCCCTTTAATTTCTTGTAGCCTCATGCAAGCATCCCATGGGAGTGTAAATCATCACCACAGGATGTAGTTGTGGTCCTAGATGTGGCAAGTGTTCTATATCTGCCAGCATTACCCAAAGGGTACCAGCATCTGGAATGCATGCCCTCTGTGGCATCTCTCTCTCTCTCTCTCTCTCATAACACTGTTCCTTACCTTTGAATGTTTTGTATGTTTTTGAGTAATTCCCCAGTTAGAAACATAGAAACATAGAATTAGATGGCAGATAAGGACCATTTGGCACACCCAGACTGCCTATTTTTTCCTACCTACATTATTACTGCAGACTGTACTTGATCTACAGCTCTTTCTCCCTCCCACCTTCCTTTCCACTATGATTCCCTTGTGCCTCTCCCATGCATTCTTGAACCCCACCACTGTTTTAGCTCCACCATGTCCAGTGGAAGACTGTTTCACTCTTTCACTCTTTCTGTGAAGAGGTGCTTCATATCTCTCCTGAATCTACCCCCATTCAGCATCATAAGCATGGCCCTTGTTCTTGAACACCATTTTTAAAAAAAAACCCACTTCTTTCCTGTACCTTGTTTACCCCTGTGAGGTATTTAAAGTCTCTGTCATATCTCCTCTCTTCTCTTCCAGTGTGTGTGTGTGTGTGTGTGTGTATATATATATATATATATATATAGATATATATATATATATAAATATATATATATATATATATATATATATATATATATATATATATATATTGAGGTCCTTTAGTCTCTTCTCATAGGGCTTTTGATGCAGATCCTGCACTATTTTAGTTGCCTGCCTCTGGACCACCTCCACTCTATGTCCTTCGAGATGCAGCCTCCAGAATTAGACATGTAGTCTGGGGATCACAACAATAATTAACATGCATTACCCAACCCATTGTTACCCGACACCGGAATCTCAAACCACAAAATCCCAACAGTGGTATTTTGCCCCCAAGGAGTTTGTTATATTAATTCTGGGGTGAAGCCCCCTGAAACATGAAAAACAAGCAAAATCCTACTGTCGGGATTTTACATTCGGGATTCTGGGCTCAGACAACCATGAGTTGGGGAAACAAGTGTCGGCTTATCATAGTAAATCCAGTCTAGGTGGGTTTTTACCAGCGATCTATACAAAGTCAATGCCACCTCCCTCTTTCTGCTTGTGATACCTCTCCATATGCACTTTGGAATGCCACCAGACCCCCATCTGCCTTGTTGCACTGCCTGGCCACCTTTCATTTATCAGATATGATTACTCACAGGTTTCTTTCCCACTCAGTAGTTGTCACTACTACTCCATCCATCCATTTTGCACTCCTCCCCTAGGTTTCTGTGCCTTAATTGCATTATTTTGCATTTTTTTCTATTGAAACATGGCTGCCATACCCTTCACCACTCCTTTAGTTTTCTCAGGTGTCTACTCATCCTTTCAACTGTCCCTTGGAGTAGCCACCCTATTGCAGATTTTGGTGTCATCCCCAAACAGGCAGGACTACTCTGTAATATCATTTATAAAGACATTAAAGAGGGTCCCAGCACTGATCTCTAAGGGACCCCTTTGGTCATCCTCCCTTCTTGGGAGTGAACTCCATTTTCCACCACCTTCTGTTGCCTATCACCTAACCAATTTCATATCCATTTCACCACGTTTGGACCCACTTCTAAGCTACCCAGCTTGATTGCTAGTCTCTGATATGGAATGGTGTTAAAAAAAACACAGAAACATAGACATTGATGACAGGTAAGGACTGCTTGGTGCATCCTGTCTGCCCATTTACCTATCTACTGTAATACCAAAGACCCTACTTGGTCTACAGATTTTGCCCTCCCTTTCCTAACCAGTGAGGCTTTCTTATGCATATCCCATGTGCTCTTGAATCCTGTTATGGTTTTTCCCCTGACCACTTCTGCTGGGAGGCTGTTCCATGCACCCATCACTCTTTCTGTGAAGGAGTACTTCCTCGTGTTTCCCCTGAATTTACCCCCTCCAGCTTCATAGTATGACCCCTTGTTCTTGAGGATATTTTTTTCTGAAAAACGCTTCCCTCTTCTCTTATACCCTCTTTATACCTGTGATGTATTTGAAAGTCTCTATCAAATCCCCCCTCTCCCTTCTTTCCTCCAGGGTGTACATATTTAGTTCATTTAGCCTCTCCACATAGGACATTTGATGCAGGCCCTTCACCATTTTGGTTGACCTCCTCTGGACCGCCTGCACTCTGTCTATGTTTTTCCGGTGATATGGTCTCCAGAACAGGACAGAGTACTCCAGGTGAGGTCTCACTAATGATTTATACATCAGTATCACCACATCCCTCTTTCTGCAGGTGATACCCCTCCACACCGGGATTGGACTTGCACCTTAAAAATCGCTGGCATCTGAGTGCAGTATTGGGGGGTGCTGTACTGCTGGGGTGTGCCGTCCTTTGGATGAGACGTTAAACCGAGGTCCCTTCTACCCATCCTGGTGTTGTCCTGGTGGGTGTCCGGGTAGAAGTAAAAGAACCCAGGGCACTCTTCACAAAGAGTAGGGAACATTCCGGTGTCCTGGCCAACATTCCCCCTTCCATAAGCCGGTTCATGCAATTATCCAGGCTGTGTGTGGGTGATGATGTGCGATATGGCCGCCACCACACATTCAGTCACTTCACTACCAGTCTAGCATTTCTTGTAAAGCGCTTTGGATGTAAGAAAAGCGCTATATAAATGCAGATTCTTCTTCTTCTTCTTCTTCTTCTTCTTATGCATCCTAGCATCCCACTAGCTCTCCTAACCACCTTGTCACACTGTTTGGCCACCTTTAAGTCATCAGATATGATTGCCCCCAAGGTCTCTTTCCTGCTTGGTTGTCTTCACTACCACTACCCCCATCTTGTACTCTGCCCCTGGGTTTCTGTACCTCAAGTGCATGATGTTGCACTTCTTTGCATTGAATCTTGGTTGCCACACTTTTGACGACTTCTCAAACTTTTTTAGATCACTGTTCATTTTTTCCACCCCTTCATGGAGTGTCTACCCTATTTCAGATCTTTGTGTCCTCTGCAAAAAGGCATACTTACCCTTCTAGCCCCTCTGCAGTGTCACTAATAAAGACATTGCAGAGGACCAGTCACAGTACTGATCCTTGTGGCACCCTGCTGGTCACCCTCCCTTCCTTGGAGTGAACTCCATTTACTACCACCTTCTGTCACCTATCCCACAACCAATTTCTTGCCAGTTTATCACCTTTGGACCCACTCCCAGGCTGCCCACCTTGTTTATGAGTCACCTATGTGGAATGGTGTCAAAGGCCTTACTGAAATCTAGGAATGCCACATCCACGACTCCACCCTGATCTAAAAACCCTAGTAACCAAGTAAAAGAAATCTACCAGATTTGTCTGACATGACCTCCCTGTTGTGAATCCATGCTGATTCGGATCATGTAAATGTCTGGATTGAAGATATTCCACAATCCTTTTCTTCAGTAGTGATTCCATTAATTTCCCCATCATCAAAGTCAAGCTGACTGGCCTGTAATTTACTGCCTCCTCCCTGCAACCACTTTTGTGAAGTGGGACTACATCTGTCCTCCTCCAGTCCTTTGGAACCACTCCTGTCTCCAGTGAGTGGTTGAAAAGGACTGTCAGAGGTGCAGCCAGAATCTCCCTGAGCTCAGTGATTAAAACTAACATACAAAATCTGTTCCATGTGCAAGTGGGAACAAGTTAGTGCATGTAGGTTTGTCTCCTGCATGCACCATAGTGCATGTAACACTGTGCCTAGTGTCTGAGACTTGTGACAGCCACTACATTGCCTGGAAGAAAGTGGGACTGAGCAGGAGAAAGCACTTGTTTTTGTTAATCACACAAACCAGCGGAATGTCATCACACTGTAAGTTGCAGTCAGTGCCTGGAGAGGTGGATATATGGCCAAGCCAAGAGTGGGCATGAGCTGTGATTTTTTTGTGTGTGTGTAAGACTGTTTCTATTGCTACTGTGAGTCACTCAGTGTGATGGGGTGGGGGTAGTACACAGCATGAGAGAAAGGAGCAGGAATCACAGTGCACCACATCCAATCAAACCACTGGGGCTGTGGGAAGATACACACTAGGAGCGCCTGCTATCAGTCACTCACCTTACACTGACTGATAGAGTCAATGTGTCAGGATTATCACTGTTACTGGAACTGCTGGGCAATGTGTGAGGAGAGGGAGGCTGTCTAGCAGCCAGTCATGAGAGTACTATTACTGCCGCTGAAGATAAGTAAACTCTCTCATGGCTTGCAGTAGGAGATCAAATGGTTGGTGAATAGTCAATCTTGAGTTCTTACATTGGAAGAGATTTTTTGTTGTTGTTGCTTTGAAGAGCGTCTTTCGATTGGGTGACACTATGTGATGAATGCTGTTCAGCAATCAGAGCCCAGAACTGGGGATAGGGCAGAGTCCTGATAAGAGACATGTGAGACAGCACAGATCACTGGTGCATTTCATATACAGCCCATGCTGAGAAGAAAACTGTGTGAAGGCAGATGGGTAATCTGTCTGGCGTGGATGTCCTTAATCAGTGTTCTTAGTGTTTAGGCAGGGAAAATCAAGTATGAAGCAGAGTACTAAGAATTTTTATGATTTTTTCATCTCCTTAGTTTCATTTCAGTTTTATTCTATTTATTTTTTTGAGCAGTGCAGGTAACCTGCTTCCGGTGCATGTGACTTTTTGGCTACATGCACTGCGGTGCCAGTACTTAAAAAAGTAAATTTCTATCTCTGCCTGAGCTCCTTCAGTATCCTTGGGTGTATCCCGTCTGGCCCCACTGCCTTGTCCACTTTCAGATTTGCAAGTTCCTTCAGGACTCTCTCCTTGTAAATGGACTTGTGTCCATTTCCCTCCCTTCGATGTTCCTGTCCCTTTTCTGGGATCTATGTGATAATGGCGAAAGCCTAAAGGCAATTGCCATTATCCAGAAGTCAAGAGTGCCAAAAATTTATTTGGGCATTCTGACACCCCGGCACACAGCAAAACAGCGTCGGGGACTTAGGTTTTAATGTTTATGCAGGGCTGTGCCCCCGCACCCACCCCCCACCCCCACTTAAGGATTCTCAACTACAGGGGATGCATGTCATGTGTGGGGGGGGTTAAAGCATAAGAAAAAGGGGTTTGTCCGGGCGCAAAAAAAAAGTTCCAGAGCCCAGACCCAAACCCAGTACCATGTCTACCAACACCACCAACCCACTCACCATGCCATGGGCAGCACCACCCCTCACATTCCCTCCTGACCCTCACTGTGCATGCTTACTCCACCTGCACATATGTATAGTGACATCCCATTGTTATATTAGCAGATCCCCCCATCCGGCCACCCTACCCTCGGTAGCCCTCGACACATGAGCTGGGGATTGTGTCGCCATTATTGTAGGTGCCCAATCCCTAGCACTATTATATCATGCTACCCTGTTCCATGGTCCTTTGCCTTCCTCTTCCTTTGAGAACACTGAACAAAAGTATTTGTTCAGGACATCTGCTTTTTCCTGGTCCCCTTCCACACACTCCCCATTTTTTTCCTTAGCTTTACAATCACTTCTCTTGTCTTTCTCCTTTGCTTATATACCTAAAAATGTCTTGTCCCCTTCCTTTGCTGTCTAGGCTATTTTCTGCTCTATTTGTGCCTTGGGACCCCTGATTGCCCCCCCCCCCCACTTCTCCTGTTACACCTCCCTGTCTTCCTCCCTCTGTGTCTCCTTAAACCTTCTGAATGCTAACTTTTTTGCCCTTACCTTTCCAGCTACCTCCTTTGAGAACCATAGTGGTCTCCTCTTCCTCTTGCTCTTGCTAACTTGCCTGATGTATATGTTTGTTGCGGTCGCTATAGCCTCTAAGTTTTGCCCACTGTTACTTAACTCTACCCAAATCATCTCCCTCTGCCAGAGCATCCCTGAGACATTCCCCCTTCTTTGTATAGTCGACCCTTCTGAAGACCTGGACCCTCACCTTTGTGCAGATCGATTCTGCTATAGCTCTTATTTTGAACCACACCGTACAGTGATATCTAGTTCCCAGGTGGCCACCCACCATGATGTCTGCAACACTGTCCCCTTTAGTGAGTACAAGGTCCAATATTGCTCCCTCATTAGTGGGCTCTCCTACTAGTAGCATAAGGAATGTCCCCTGCAGGGAGTCCATAATGCCTCTGCTCCTAGCTGAAGCTGCAGCTGTGATATTCCAATGTATATCCGGTAGAATGAAGTCCACCACCAGCAGCATCTTCCCATTATTTGCCATATTTTGGAAGGTTTCCAACAGAACAATATCCATCTCTTCCCTCTGTGCTGGAGGTCTGTAGATCACCCCAGTGTGAATAGCTGCTCCATTCTCTGTCTCTAGGGTGACCCACAGTATCTGCACCCCTCCCAGTTGTTCCTGTATCTCTGTTGCTTTTATGATATCCATCATGCAAAGAGCCACTCCTACCCCTTTCTTACCCACCCTGTCCTTCATGAACAGAGTATGGCCTAATATGGCTAAATCCCACCCATGGTTCTCATTGCATCATGATTGGGTAATGGTGACAATTTCCAGGTCAGTATCTGCCATCATGGTCACTAGGTCAGGAATCTTATTTCCCAGACTTCTAGCATTTGCAGACATGGCCTTCCATATTCTGTTGCCACTCTTCCTGTCTGCTCCCCCATTTCCCTTTTGCCTACTCTCCTTATCCCCTTTGTCTTCATTCCCATCCCTCTTCATTTCTACCTTGTTGTCTTCCTTGTTATTTGGTATCATTGGGGAATTCCCCCTCCCTTAGAGTTCTCCCTTTTGACTACTTCAGCTTCTGAGGAAGAGCAGTTTATGTCACCCTGCTTTCTTCTGCAACCCCCCTCAGCTAGTTTAACTGTTCACTAATGTAGCATTTAAATCATTCACTAAGGACTGCGATTCCCCTCCTGGATGGATGCAGGCCATCTGACTTGTATAGGACCTTGTCCCTCCAGGTGGTGACCCCAGTCCTTAATGTAGCCAAAACCCTCCTCTTTGCACTTCTCCTTCAACCATGTGTTGAAGTTCATTGTACGGAATTCCCTATCCTCCCCCCTGTCATAGACAGGCAACACCTCAGAAAAGGCCACTGAGCTTGCTATCTGCCTAAGACCTCTCTCTAACTACCTGAACTTATCCTGCACTATCCTAACCTCATCACTAGCTATGTCATTAGTCCCTAGGTGGATAATGACATCCAGCTATCCCTCCTGTCTGACTGCCCTAGCAATTCCCAGAACCTGCTTTCCATCCCTCCAACCTGTGGAGCCAGTAGGCACCTAATCTCTCTCTTCTTCCCCCTTCTTGTCTCCAAATCCATCCCTCTGACAATGGAGTCCCCCACCAGGAGTTTCTTCCTTCTCTTCTGAGGTCCTCTGCCACCCTCCTTGGGGTCTCCACTACTGAGGACTCCACCTCCTCTCTGGTCACTACTGTGGGTGCCTCCATTGGGCATTCATGTCCTGCCAAAGCAGTGTAGTCATTGTGCAGTGGTACCATATGGAAGAAAGGCCATTGACCCTCCACCTTCACCCTTCTGGAGCTCACCATAGTCCAACTGTTCCCCCTTCTTGGCAGCCCTTGAGACAGTGGTGGCAGATTTGGTGGTCCTTGGGTGGGAGAGAAGGCCACCCTAATCCTAGCTAACTTTTCCTGGAGTCAATCAACCTCCCCTTCCTCAGCCTAGAGAGTTGCACACAGATGGAGCACCACCACAGTTTCCAGAAAGTTTCCCCAAAAACTTCCACCCCAACAGCCACAGCACTGCACCACTCCCAGCATATCTAATTCCTATCCTACCTGATTTTGTTTTGCTTTCTTTGAACCCTTATTTACTGCTACCCTAGACAGGGTGTTTTGATTATTCTGAAATTTTTCTTGTCTTATACTTTCTGTCCTTTCCTCCTCAAATCCAAAAGCCTTGGCCCAACCGAAACAGCCAAAACAGCAAACTGCTCCTCCCACAGTTCTCACACTGTGGCTTCCTACCTCTTCCATTCCTTTCCTTTCCCACCCACACAACAGAATTTAAGCAGTAGTAAGCAGTAATACAACCGTATTTGAGTACCTCATATATATATTTATATATATATATATGTAGCAATACAACAAGATTTAAACACACCCTAGATAATAAGCAACAATACTGTAGTATTTAAGCACATCCTAGATAGGTGTTTTGCTCCAATCCCTTTTTTCTCAGTGGTAGTGAATGTTTGGATTTACCTTGGCCCAGCCTGAACAACAAACCACCCTTCCCTACACATACCTACTGTGGCTTCCCCCATTCCCTTCTGTTCACACCCTCACAACAGTATCTAGGCACACCCTTGTTAGGGTTCAGCTGCAGTCCTCTTTTTCTGCCAACCAGTGAATGTTTAGTATCCACTGGGCCAAAAAAAAAAATAACAAGAATCCAGCACTCCAATAACAAGAATTCAGTGAGAGTTTATTTAAATTAAATTTGTTGTAGATGCTGTACTTACAACATAAAATAAATTTAGTATTGCTCAAAAGCACATCAGTGAATTTCAACTCCCACACTAATAAGATACCAGTCTCGGTGCTTCAGGGTTATGCCACCCCTTGCTCAGGCATGACCTAAACCATTACAGCCTCTTGTGTTTAAACAGCATATCACACAGGTGTACAGATTTAAATAAATAACAATACTTAGATTGAGCCCTAACATGATTTCAAACAAACTCAGTGTTTCACAGCTCTGTATGCCAGTCTGCTTTCCATGTCTCATTAGTGCTGATGTCTGCAATCTCTGTTATAAAGAAATTACCTTTTTTTGTCAGAGATCAGCACTGCTGGGGTGCTGAAAAACACAGTGACCAAAAGTGGAAAAACTGAAAAACCTGTGATATTAAAATGAAGTTGTTTTTAACACAACTTATTTATGTTATGGCGTCATAGACTTGGAAAAAAGGGAGAAATAAGGGGGGACATTTATAATTCTGTTCTTTTAATATATTCAGTTTTATATGTCTGACAATATCTTATAATTCATTATTATAAAGTGCAATTAAATTTCACTGCATCAGATGACATTGTTTTCTTAAGTCAGAATAATATTGCAGATAAATATACGCAAAAAGCATACAATCAAATCTCTCAGTAACCAGTACTGATCACTTTTTTATGCCTTGATATGAGAGTGCCATTCCATCTGTTCATTGAAGCCATGTGGTTTCTATGTTTCCAATTTAAAAATCAACATCAATTCTTTTTTTATTGAGATACACATCTTTGTCCCCTCCTCTTGTTCTATATGGCACATGATCAATGCCTGCATAACAGATGTTTTGAACACCTAGGTTCTCCACTTGTAAAAGATGTTTTCCAATGGGCCAGCCTGAATAACACTAAACATCCCTCAGTCCTCCTTCTGCAGCTTCCCTTCTCCTCCTCCCTTCCGTTACCTTCCCACAACAGTATTAACAGTACCGAAATATATATTAAAACAAAAGAAAACATTATTACACAGCATTTTGGTATCAGGTTTGCTCCCACCAACAATAGTATGTTCCCTTACAACATGACTTACAAGTCTTACTGCAGTCTTGGTAGGCCGTGTCCCGGGGCTGTGTCCACCACTCCACCCTGATGTACAATAATTCCTTTATCACACATTCAAAGAATTCTATCGGATTTGTTTGACATGACCTCCCTCATGAACCCAAGCCACCTCATGTTTTGTAACCCACTGAATTCAAGATATTAAACAAGCCTTTTCTTCAGCAGTGATTCTGTTACCAGCAACTGTACCACCACCGATGTCAGGCTGACAGACCTATAATTGCCAGCCTCCTCCCTGCTTCCTGCAGTTGATAACTATCCCTTTCTCTGGAGGACATCTATTTTTTTGATATGATTGAACACCAAAATACTGTACTTAAAATCAATAACAATTAATTGGAAAATACACATCTTGCAGTTACTCAACAATAAAGCTTACTATACTACACAGCATAGTTGTGTTAATTAAAATATAATATCAATGGTATTGGTGCTAACAAAGTGACAAGCTGCACATTTGTGTAGTGATATAAATGGTTGGTCCCCTTTGTGGCAAACTCCCAAGTACAGTATATGAATACTTATGTAGCTACCAGCAGAAGAAGCCTTGCAGTCTATCTAGTCTGCCTGATGTGGAGCTTCTGCATCTTTTTTTTATTGTATGTCTCTCCGCCCTCTTCCTCTGATACTCTTACCCTTCCCTTTACTTTATTCCACACCTCTTGAACTCCCCCAAGTGTTTTTTGGTTTATTATCTTCTATAGTAACCTGTTCCACCCACCACCACTAGCTCTGTGAAGAACTGCCTCTGGATCTCCTTCCCATATCTCCCAACGGCTAGTTTTTAACTGTGCCCCTTGTGTTCTTATTCTCCTTATTCTCACCGATTCTTGTTTTTTTTTTTTTTTGTTGAAAAGGTTTACTGTCTCAGAGGTGTTTCAGTCTCCTTCTCAAATTGAGGAGCTAATTGCGTTCCACCCACAGCTCTTCCAAAGGATTAGGTGTGTATGTGGGGGTGGAGCTGGCAAACTGACAGTAATTTCCAACAGAAAGAAGGGTTAAAAAGTCAGGTTAGTTGATATCTTGGAGGTAGAAGACTTGGTTTGCTGGCCAAGGCACCTAACTTCACCTGAGCTCTTTCCTTCTAAGACTGCTTGAAAGGCAGAGTAGAGAAACTTACCAGAGCAAGGGAAAAGGATTACGACTTATTTTGGCTAAGCAGATTTACTGTGTGGTGTTGTTTTTATTTTTTACTCACTGGGATTGCTACTGTTTGTTGCTAACATTTCATTGCTTTATTTTTCTCTGATTCAAATTGTTGTTGCTGGTATACCTTCTTCTGCATTATTACAAGGTGTGTGCTAACAGATTACTGCTGTAATCTTCTGATTCAAATTGTCTTTTGCAAGGTATATCTTCTGTTACTGCTTTATTTTTCTCTGTAGCAAAGTGTTTATTACAGGGTATATCTTCTCTGAAATTACTGTATTACAGGTGGAGCTTACATTTTTGTGACTTTTTTTATCATTGGGATAAGCTTTCAGGGTTACTGCATTTGTTGTTGACTGATTGTTTCTGCTCTTACCTCCTTGTTCTTTCGTCCTTGATTCTTCTTTTTCGGCAGGGAAAGGGCCCAGCCACCCACCCCCATCCCCTACCACCCCACACTACACTCCTTTTATAGGGTACCACAGTTGTGACATTTCCTGGCAGAGCAGGAAGGGGCGGATCAGTGGGAGCATCCACAAGGTGAGCTCATTTACAGGGCATCTAGTAATTTAACTTGTTATAACAAGTTAAACAAAAACAAAACACAATCAAACCATTACTTGCATTTTTTCCCTTCTAATTACTCTGACTAGGTTATAAACCCAGCAACTTATCTGGAATGGATATCATTAACTGCAGGTACTGTGGAACAATTTTCAGAAGGACAGTCTTACAGGATTTAGGACACTGTCCTACATGCTGGGCCATTGGAGATCTTAGGGCTCAGCTCCGGGCAGCATGGGCAGAGATTGCACGCTTCAAATTTCATATTCAAGAGGAAATACATTATAAGAACCACTCGCCATTTCCCCAGCATCCAATAGAAAAACCTCAACCGCAGAGGGTAGTTGGACCAGGAGGTTGACAGGTGGTTAGAATGGGCAAATCAGGTGCCCCATCACTCTCTGCTCTCCAACATATTACCTCCAAAAAACATATAAACACTACAAATAGGTATCTGCCTCTATCTCAGAAATCAAACAAAGAGGCAGAAGACACTGCAGAGCAGGACACTGCGGCACAGGAGCTAGCACAACAAAACTCACCCAAATCAGGAACCAAAACAAAAAAAGCAAAAAGGGAATCCAAAAAACTTCTGCTCATAGGAGACTCCATGATTCGGGGAGTTGATAACCATCTCCAGCCAGGGGGTAATGGTCAGATGTCTCCCAGGTACATTAGCATGGAGAGACACTGACTGCATTGCTAAAATTGTTCACAAAGCAGGAGAAAACATTGATGTCCTAGTACACATAGGGATTAATGATCTCACCAGCCAGTCAGTTGTGAAGACCAAGGAACACCTGACCAGGCTGGGTGACAAACTATCATCCATTTTATCTGCATCTCCTTCTCTGAGATCCTGCCAGTCTGGGAGAGGGGCAGATGGACAGAAGGTCAGAGAAGGGGAGATAGGGGGCTAAACACGTGGCTCAAGGGCTGGTGCCAGGAAAAAGGACACAGATTTGTAGGGAACTGGCAACAGTTCTGGGAGCGAAAGTTCTTTAAATTTGATGGACTGCATCTGACTAAGGAGGGAGTCAGTGCATTGGAGCAGAAGTTTGATGTCTTTGCAGAATATTTAAACTAGCAAATGGGGAGAGGGGTGCAGTACCCCATACGTCGAATGGGAAGAACATCCCTCCCCCCTCAGCTAGTGGTCAAACAAGGATTCAGCATGTTTACAGTTCATTTGCATCACCAAGTAAGAAAAAAGGATTGTCTCCCCATACAATGCACAGGGGTAATGCCAAACCTCACCCAACAACTAACACAACGAAATCTGGCTAATGGAAAATCATGTACACAAATGCTCACAACCTGGGAAATAAGATCCCAGACCTGCAGGCAATAATGTTAGAGGCTAAACTGGACATAGTAGCAATTAGTGAGACGTGGTTTACCAGTAACCACACTTGGGAGACTTCAGTACCTGGCTATGTATTGTTCAGAAGAGTCCGAGGTGCAAAAAGGTGGGGAGGAGTGGCCCTGTATGTCACTGAAAATATCAAAGCTACAGAAATTCAGAATACGCATAAGGAGCCAGAAGAACTGTGGGTCACCCTGGAAACAGGAAATGGGACAGCCATAAGAACTGGGGTTGTCTACAGGCTGCCAGACCAGGGGGAGGACATAGACACATTACTGTTAGAAGATATACAAAACATGACAGCTAAAAGAGAGGTTCTGATAATTGGAGACTTCAACATGCCGGGTACAGATTGGTCAATACCAGCAGGAACATCTGCCAGAACTAGACACATAGTGGATTCCCTGCAGGGGGAGAGCCTCAAACAACTGGTACAACAACCCACAAGAGACAGGGCTATCCTAGATCTAGTACTGACTAACAGGGAAGGGATCACAGATCTCCAGGTAGAAGGTCACCTGGGGGCCAGTGACCATCACATGGTATGGTTCAGTTTGGCTACTACATCTAATCATCCCATTCCAAGGCAAAATATGGGACTTCAGAGGAGCTGACTTTGATAAGATGGCCAACAGAGTTAAGCTAGCCCTGGCAAAAAGAAACACAGGTGAGGGGGTACAGGCAAAGTGGGCAAGCATTAAGGATGCAATACTTGAAGCAACATCCCATTGTGTTAGACAGAAAAGTAAGTGCAAAAGAAGAAGGAAACCACTTTGGTTCTCAAATACAGTAGCAGAAAAGGTCAGAGCCAAAAGGCTGGCCTTCAGGAGATATAAGGGAACACAGCGGGATGAAGATAGGGAGGCATACCAAACTGCCCTAAGGGAAGCAGGAAAGGCAGTAAGGCAGGCAAAGTCCCAAACTGAGGAAACACTAGCACGAACAGTAAAAGAAGGTGACAAGACTTTCTATAGATACATTAGTGAAAGGAGAAAGTCCAGAGGGGATTGCTAAGCTTAAGGAGAAAAGGGAGCATGTAAGGAGGAGGACCATGTAAGCATCTATCCTAGATAGATACTTTTGCTCAGTATTTACTGAAGAGAAGGTAGGCAGAGCCCACAGCTCAACACCATGGACACAGGGGAGGGAGGTGAGCACTACTCCCTTCACAAAGAAAGGGTCCTAAAAGAGCCTTGCTAAGCTCAGGGTGGACAAGCAATGGGACCTGATGGCATACATCCCAGGGTACTTAAGGAGCTAAAGGTGGAACTAGCAGAGCCATTAGCAGAACTGTTTAGTGAGTCTCTGAGCACAGAGAGGTCCCAGAAGACTGGAGAAGGGCTTATGTGATCCTGCTCCACAAGAGTGGTAGCAGGAGGAGGCAGGAACTACAGACCAGTCAGTCTTGCCTCAGTAGTGGGCAAGATTATGGGAGGCACTCCTTAAAGGAAATGGTCACAATACCTACCTGGAATCCATAGGGGCACAGGATCCAAGACAGCATGGGTTTACAAAAGGAAGGTCCTGTCAAACTAATCTCCCTAGATTTCTTTGACTGGGTAACCAGAGTGGTGGACGAAGGGGAGAGTTGATGTCGCCTACCTTGACTTCCAGCAAAGGCTTTTGACACTGTTCCACATAGAAGATTGATAAATAAGCTGGGTAGACTTGGGTGGGTCAGACATTGGTCAACTGGGTGGCAAACTGGTTGACGGGCAGAAAACAGAGAGTGGTGGTAAATGGTATACAGTCAGAAGAGATGCAAGCCACAAGTGGGTACCTCAGGGATCAGTCCTGGGGCCAGTCCTCTTCAACATCTTCATTAGTGACCTTGCAGATGGACTAGAGGGTGGGTTTGTCTGTTTGCAGATGACACCCAAGATCTGCAACAGAGTAGATGATCCAGATGGGGTGGGCAGAATGAGAAGAGATCTGGATAAACTAGCAAAATGGTGAAAGAGTGGCAACTGGGATTTAATGCAAAGAAGTGCAAGATCATGAACATAGGAAGAGAAACCCTGAAGCCACCTATAGGCTGGAGGGGGAGTTGCTAGTCACACAAAGGAAGAAAGAGACTTGGGCATCATCATCACTGATTACCTGAAATCATCCAAGCAGACCTCTAAAGCAGTAGAGTAAGGCTAGGGAGTGTTAGGGGTGTATTAGTAGGGTATCACAAGTCATAAGAGGGAGGTAATAATCCCCTCTTTACAAGACACTTGTTAGGGCCCCCATCTGAGTACTGCGGGCAGTATTGGAGGCCACACCTTCACAAGGACATTAACCAAATTGAGACGGTCCAGAGAAGGGCAACCAAAATGGTGCAGGGACTGCATCAGAAGACATATGAGGACAGATTAACAGAGATCAATATGTATACCCTTGAGCAAAGGAGGGAGAGAGGTGATATGATCGAGGCATTCAAACACCTTAAGGGCATTAACAAGGTGAAAGAGTCTAACATGTTTAAATATAAGAAAAATAGCAGGACAAGAGGACACAGCATGAGATTAGAGGGGCCAATTAAGGGGAATGTGAAGAATTATTTTTCATGGAAAGGGTGGTAGATGCATGGAATGGCCTCCACCTCAAGAAGTGTTGGCTATGAATACAGTGCAGGGCTTCAAACAGGCATGGGATAGGCATAAGAGAGCAATACAAATGAGTATGAATAGATAGGCCACTGACAGAGCAAAGGTCGATGGCACATTTATAAGGTAGAAAAAGAAATGGGCAGACTGAATGGGCCTTGCAGTCCTTATCTGCCATCAACTTCTATGTTTCTATGTTTCTATGAAAACATTTGGTGGGGTCTACCTTATTGATGCATCTGAGGTACTTAAAGGTCTCTGTCATGCCCCCATAGTCCCTTGAGCAAGTATATATTAATTTTCTCTAGCCTCTCCTCATACAAGAGCCCCCACTGGCCATGAATCATTTACATGGCCATACTCTGCACCACTTTCAGCAGGTTGATATCCTTTTTGGGGTAGTGGCTCCAGTACTGCACACGGTACTCCAGGTATGGTCGCACCATGGATCTGTACAGTGGCAGTATGACCTCTTTCCTTCTGCTAGTGAACCCTCTGTTTATGCAACCCAGCATCCCATTTACCCTTGATGCTGCTCTGCTGTACTGTGCAAAAAGTTTCAGATTGCTTATGTTTGCAATCCCCTGGTATTTCTCCTTCTTAGACGTCATGACAGTTGCTCCAGTTTGTCTTTATTCTGCCCTAAGTTTCTTACTCCCTAAGTTTTGAGAAGATTACTAAACTGATGGACAATTATATTTCTGGAGAAGTAAGTATATGCAACCACAAAGGAGCAAGATGGTACAATAAGGAATGCAAAATGGATGAACAAAAAAGTGAACAAACAAATGAGGTTTGTAAGATCAGTCCCGCATATACTGTACAAAATAAGAAAAAGCTTCATAATCTGAGAAGATCATATCATAACATAATAGAAATGAATAGGGAGAAACACAAAATTTAGTTATGGAGAGAATCAGAAAAAGCAGTTATACATAAAGACAGTGAAATTTTTTAGACCATCGTAGCTAAGGGCAAAGGAAACTAGTAAGAGGATCTGTATGTGTATATTGAGCTAGACGTGTGGATCAAACAATTTCAAGGACTATTATGTAATCCGAATACAGATTATATAGATACTCTTGACCATAACTATCAGATAGAGCACATAATGCTAGATCCTCAGTTTTCTCTAGAGGAGATCAGTTAAGCTGTTAAATCATTCAGCTGACACAAAGCACCTGGCCCTGATGGGGTACCATTAGTCATAATGTTAAATCAAGCAGATTTGTGGATACTATACTTACAAAAATGATTCCAGTTTATTACCAACACAGGACAACTCCCATCTTGGAGGAAAAATATGTTTTTTAAGGAAGATAATAAAAAGGATCCTAATTGCTATAGACCAACTAGTCTGTACTTTTACTACACAAAATATCTCAAAAATTATATATACTGTATTTCTTTTATGACTGAAAGAAAATAATATTCTAGATGAAGCCCAAGCAGAATTTCTACAGGGATATTCAACTGTAGATCAATGCTTCACCTTCTCCCACCTAGTTTACGAATACAAACTTATTAAAAAGCAGAAATTATATTGTGTTTTTGTAGACCTGAAGGCAGCAATTGACCAAATGGAAGACAGTAAAGAGTTTAGGAACAGAGAGAGCTCTATTGAAATTTGATGAAAACATATTTTGAAAATTTAACCCAGGTAAGATATGATACTAAAGGAAACAAAGCAAAGAGTTCATAACAAACAGGGGGGTCAAGCAAGGCTGTGTCATCTCACCTTTGTTATTCAGTTTATATTTGGATGTTTTCTTGAGAAAGCTCTATGACAGGGACTTTCACCCTCTAAAAATCATTAATAGTATCTGCCATTACCTTGCTTTTGCAGATGACATAGCATTACTATTCACACGTTATTTTGGCATTAAAAAAATCCTTAAAAAATATAATTGAAAGTAATAAAGCAGAATTTAAAATTAACTATAATAAAACCAAGGTCATGCTATTTGACAGGAGTAAGAGGTCATACTGTACAAATATAGAATAAATGCATATGCTTTGGAAGTGGATAGAAACTTCTGTGACCTGGGAATAATTTCCTCTGATACATTCAGTATACATGGACAAAGCAAGCTCGTCAATTATCAAACAAAGCAAAGAAATTCATTCCTGTGCTTTCCAGTTTTGCTTATAGATATGGAGGAAAGGCAGTGAAGGGTTGCCTCTGAGTAATTAAATCAAAAATAAGAAGCCATATTCTATACGGATCAGAAATCTGGGGAAATTTGGACTTAAAAATATAGAAAAAAACACTTAACTCTTATTACAAGAAATCCTAGGATTACCTCAATGTGTACCATCAGCTCTAGTTAGAGCAGAATTAGGTCAGATACCCACACAATGCATAGTCAGAGGACTAATGTTCACATACTGTCTAAGAGCTTCTACAATGAGGGAAGAAAGACTCCCAAGATGTGTAGAGGAAATTTACCTAGACCAAGGCAGGTATGAATAAAAGATAGCATGGAGTTGGTGGTACCACTTAAAATGTGGACAATCAAAAGAATAGAAGAACCACACTCACCACTTGCCCAGGAAGACACCAAAAAAAAAAGACACTCTAGAAGTTTGAAAAACTTCTTTTTAATTTGTGTACCAGTGATATACAGGGAACAAGATAAATTATTTCAATTCCCCAGCATAACATTTCTGATAGAAGAAGTTAGACCAAATGGACCATTAAACTGTCTTACTGACATGTTTTGAAACCATTTTATGAAAAAAAATACATCATAAAACACAGGTGTAGGAAGTTTATATGCAGAAGGAAATTTGTAAATGTAAGCATACAAAAAAAGTAAATGGTTAGTGTCTAATAAAAAATACATATTTTCTTAGCTTATCCGAATCTCATTAGGAATCCACAGAAGAGAAAACTGTTTATCATATACTGGTTTAAACATTGCAGTAGTCAAAGAATCACTAGATTTAATAAGAAGAATGATAATGCACCACTCTGTAAATGTCTCCTAGGTTTAGATGGTCTTACTCACAGTTTAATTTTATGTCCTTTGTATAACCCTTATAGAAATAAATGTCAAGGCAATTTACTGGAGGAGCTAGAATTGAAACATAAAATTCAAGTCACCTACTGATTAAAGTCCCATTTAGTGTTTGTACTGGATTGTGTAGCCTGCTTACTTAAGATTGTTGATCAATTAAACATTACATTATGATGCTAAATATCAACAGTCAAATGGGTATTACACACACTTAAATGAGACAGAATACTATGATGAACCTTGTTTTAAAAATGTAGCATATTTGGGAATTATTGTATGATATTTTGATATATATCAGATTTTAAACTTTCAGGAACATTGGTTCTTTTTATGAAATTTATTTCAAGAGATATGTACATTTGCACTTTATGTTTCATACATTGTAATGGCATTACAGTAATTACCAATCAATGAACTTGAAACTTGAACTTGAACTACTCCGTATGTGCATGACCTTGCACTTTTGTTGTATTGAACCCTAGTTGCAAAGTACTGTCTGCAAAGTACACTGTAGTTACTGTCTATCTAGTGGCCCTCTCCCCTCCCATGTTGCACAATGAGAAAAGTCAACCACCTTCTAGTTCCATCCTATTCATACAGAAGTACAAAAAAGCTGATACCTCAATTCAATGGGCTGGCAGCATAGCCTAGAGGTTAGAGTAGTGAGCTGTGAATGAGCTTGGTACATCCAGCAGATTTGAGTTTGATTCCCACAACCTCCACTTGCATACTGGGTGACTCTAAGCAAGTCACTTAACCCCCCAGTGCTCACAGATCACCTCTGAAAACAGGCAGTTGTGCCTAGTGGGCCTTACCTGGTTACCAAACACTTAAATAAATAAATAACATAAATTCACACACACAGTACCCACTCCCTCCCCCATGGTCCTAGCATTGAAGGTCCTTGGAATCCTACAAATCCTTGTCCAGAACACCTCACCTCACCACACCCAGCTGCCTAGTCCCATGCCTTACCATATGATTGATTTGTTTACTCTCCAAATCCCCAAACTCTGACAGCTCCTTACAGATCAATTGCAGTGTTTTAAAATGCTTTTAATGTATTATATTTGCTCACCATGAGAACAACCACTCCATATTAGAGCTGTGTGAAAAAAAAAACTTTCATGGGTGGAATCTTGGCAAAAGTCCGAATTTTGCTTCTGCAAAAGGTTGGGAAATCAAATTGCCCACTTTCATGGAAATTCTAACTTTTCACCGGCACCCTTTTAAATACTTTTTAATATTTCCCTGGTGTCTAGTGGCAAACCCCCTCCCCCCACCGGTCTCTGATCACCACCCAGTATCAAACATATAACTAGATTTTCCTGGTGTCCAGTGCACCTTCCCCCCCACACTTAAAGCCCTGCCTGAAATAGAAATAAAATTCTCTGGTGGCTAGTGGTCCCTTTCGTCACCCAATCACTCATCCCATATGTAAAAAATACTTCCCTGGTGGCTAGTGGTCCCTCCCCCCACCTGATCACCCACCTGACGTGGACATCAATTTGCCCTGGTGTACAGTGTAACCCTCCCATCCTGATTCCCCATATATATTCCCTGGTGGTCTAGTGTGCCCACATCTCCCCATCCCAGCAGGCAGTGCCCCACCACCCCACTCCCTCCATCCCGAACCTGAGCGGGTGACCAGCACAGTCCTCTGCTCTCCACCATTGCCGGCCATGCACTGAGCTGTTGATGAATGCCCAGCTCTACTCTTATGCATTGCAAGTCCTACCAGATCAAAACAGCACACCAACAAGAGCACTGCAACAACCTCACTGTGCAAAGCTTGAAAGTCTTTAGAGCAACAGGGGAATAATAGCAATAGGGAATTACTGCTCTCCCTATCTCTCTATGCTTCAGCTGCAAGGGATCTAGTTGCTGTGTGCTGGGGTGTCTGGCTGAGCTGGTCCTGTAGTGAAGTGGCTAGGACACCAGCACATCACGATGCAGGAGACCTAAGACTGTGGTTTGAATCTGGCTAGGTCTCCTGTTGAAACACATTTTTTTTTTGTGAAGAAATCAGAACTTTCCTCCTGAGTTTTACCCTGTGTCCCAAAGTCCACGTACCCCTGAGTTGGTTATTATAAGTCTGGGGGTATTGATGGCAAACCCCCTATAAAAACAAAGCAGTCCCATAGTTTACTGTGGGCTGTGCTCTTGTTGTCTGTCACAAGAGTACCTTAACACTGTACTGGAGGGATGTTGTTTTCTTCTATGGCATTTATTGCTTATTCGATGAAGCCTTTTCCTTTGAATGGTTGCTATTATTGTCCCATGCAATTGCAAGTAATGTGCAGGAATGGTCATTTCTCATGTTCAGATGCTATTTTGATGCCTGTCTATTTTGAAGGTTTCACAGAAAATCCCTCAGACATTTTCAGACCAGCTAGTGGAATCTTGGGTGGGTGCTAATTTCATTCAAGCAGCAATGACATAATTTTCCTCAAGGTGCTGGCAGCTCATTACATCAAATTATGACATTCAAGAATCTGTCTTTGCTTCCAGTTTTCTGGTGGTGGCCTGTATTATTTAAATTATTCCAGTAAAACACCATCTGTCAAGTTTCCTAAGCTGACCAACACGTGGTGCTCAGTATCATCCCCCCCCCCAAAAAAAAATCAACAAAATGACATGCTCTTAATATGAACATTTTTGTCTCCTTTGTTCTCTTTCTGCCCTGATTGAAGCCCCAACAGCTTCCTCCTTTTTTCAAAGTATTGTCCCCTAAAAATGAATGATTAATGTGTGAAAGTAACTGAATATGTATCTGTAATGCTGCATCGATAAAATTCAGTAGGCAATGGTCCTCAGATGATTGAAAGTAAACATGAGTTCATGCCATAGTACCACGTCTGATGTACATTTGTGTGTGTGTATAGTGTGTGTGTGTGTGTGTGTGTGTGTGTGTGTGTGTGTGTGTGTACTGAGCTGCCAGGACCTCGAGGAAAATGATGTAATTGTTGCTTGAATAGAATAAACATTCACCTAAGATTCCACCAGCAGGTCTCAAAATGTCTGAGGGCTTTTCTGTCAAACCATCATATAGGAGAGCATTAAAATAGTATTTGTACATGACAAATGGCAATTTCTTCATGTCATATGCAATAAATAAGGCCTGGTTGTCCTTATGTTGGTGAAAAGGAGTAAAATTTAGAATATGTTTGTAATATAGCTGCAGTTGATCTTTAAGCTCTTCATAAAGATGCTGGGATGTGTTAGGGTGGAAATAAGAGCAGGCCAAGGGAGCTGATCCTCATGATACACAAGGCTTTGACTTGACCACACCTGGACCACTGCATCTAGGTCTGGTCTTCACAGTGCAGAAATGACACTTAAGAGCTCAAGAGGATGCAGCACAGGGCCACAAAGCTGATCAGTGCTTTGTAGGCAAGCTGAAAGGTAAGAGTTGTCATACTCAGACTGGCCCTATAAAACAGAAGGCTGGGAGTGGACAGTATCATGGTTTTCCAAATACAAAATGGGATAGACAAAGATGAGCATACACTGATATGTGAACTAGGGAGTGCAAGGAGAACTAGAGGGCTGGAGCAGATAAGGGAAAACATTAAGAAGCATTATTTTGGGAGGGGCATGGCTTGACCATCAGAAGATGGCCACTTAATCTCTTCACTAGTTCACTCCTCATCCCTTAAGCCTAAATGAAATGCCAGCCACAATTTCCCCATTGCTAAAACCACAATCCAAAATAAGATCCTGCTTTATCTCAGTGCCAGCGACAGATCAATGTTCTTATTTTCGAGTGTGTACTGACTGCATGACAAATGTACGCAACTGAAGCTCATGAAGTGCTGAAGCTTGTTTCATGCTCAGAGGTGGGCATCCTGGAAATGGCACTCCCATTGGACCTCATAGAACAAATGTTCACTCAACTGTTAAATGAGATAAGGAAAGAATGAGACATGACAAGGTGTGATTTATGGCCCTATAAGAGCAATCCCCAGGTGTGTAATGAAGCACAAGGCACTTGTGCTGAGTGCCTTTAACACCTGGGAAGTACTCTTATCAGGCCATAAATCACCCCTCGGAGTATCTTATTCAACTTACAAAATGGGTCCAGTAGTAAAAAAAAAAAAGTCATAAAAAACACACCTTAAAAAAACTGTGAATAAAGAGTAAAAATGTGATAATCTCAACAGACAAAAAAGCATTCCATGTCATTGTATTGCAATGGAGATGTTTTAAAGTCACTAGATGCCAGTGGCATCTGTCTGTCTCCCCCACACACACACACACACACACACACACACACACACACACACACACACTGAAGACCCTACACAATTTTGTTTATAATATTATTGTTTATGTATTCCTTAGTTTGCAGGTGGTTTGTGCTTCTTAGTTTTACTGTTTGACATTTCTAGCTGGAGCAAGCGTAGCTGCCACCCCTGCCCCCACCCCCTACACCTACAGACAATCCTGCACAATATGGTTGTTTTACTGATGATGTTGTATATCATGTTTTTTTTTTTTCTTTCCTTTTTTGATATTTCTTAATTTGCAGGGATCTTTGTTGAGTGATGGAGCGTGCAGCCATATTCTGTCAGACCAGGCGGGAGCGAGTGTATCTCATGTGGGCTGCCATAGATGCCACTTTCTTTACCAGCGCTTTGCCAGCCGATCACTCCATTTAAAGAACACAACAGCCAGCTAGCTAGGTTAGTATTAAAAAAAGGAAAAGCTTTCTGTTAAATTCTTACTTCTCTGCTCCTACTCATGCTTAGGAAAAACAAATAAGAGTGGATCCCATGTTGAGATTTGAAAGCTGTGTTCCAGCGGCACGCGCAATGCTGGTTTGATTGAGATGGATTTCTTAACCTCTGCAGCAAAGTTTTGATTTTTAAAATGTTGTTGCTGAGAAGTGATGATTGTACATGTTGTGTATTTGTTAAGGGTGTAGTTGGTTGTGTGTGTTTGGGGGGGACTGTTATGCAGCCTGTTATGCTGCTTGGTCAGGGAGATCCATGTACTCGTAAGCTCTGAACATTGGCACAGTGAGGCACACTGATTTACACTGTAAAGTGTCCTGACTAGCTGAAAAGGTGCCAGTTGGTACAATATGCCCTGATAAGGACACGGCCAAAGGCACCTCTCAGCTAATTAGAACACAGGATTCTCTACACCCATTTTATAAAAGATATTAAAATACTGGTCATCACCAACACTCCAGCTATCACCAGACTAGGCATGCACATCAAATGTAACTGAAAATCACATCATCACAGAAAGGGCAAGTCAGGAACTCTGGACCCAACTGATCAGGTCATCCACCACATTCACTGTCACACACACGCATGCATGTATGCATGCACACACACACACACACACACACACACACACATATGCACAGACACACACACACACACACATTTGGATTATGCCACAAAGTGCCAATGCAGATGTATACATCCTCGCTTGCTCTCACCCTCTCTTTCTCAGATGAATGAACAAATTGCATATACTATACAGAGAAAGGGTGAATGTTCTTGCTTTTATAGCAGCAAACCATACAATAAATATTGTTCACCATTTGTGTTCCAAGAAGTCATACTCCACCACCACAGTCCATATTGTAGGGTCCTTCAGGGACACCTTTGATAGTAATTCAACACAATAAATAAATTCCAGTTTACTATTGACTATTACAATTCAAACTGCCATGGAGTACCACTGGAAACTGAATGTTACATTTAAGTAACATTAAAAGTTAAGATAAAATGTCAAACATATTAGACCATACCCGGATCTGAACTCTGGTCTTTTGATGAAAATATAAAAACATCCAATGCTCTTTCCAGGATTTGAACCTTGTATCCTAGTCAGTGCTCATTATCTTGTGACATATCTGCTGTGCTACACTTACAGCAGTTGCTGTGAGGTTAAGTCATATACATTGTGAGTAGGTTTCCTGAGAAACCAGAGTTTGAATCTATGGCACTTCCTTTGAACAATAACATCAGAGAAGCAACCTAGTGACCTAAAAGGCAGTTTAAATTGGAGATAAGTGTCTTAATGCTTGGTAGGTGTGCAACAGAACTAGTAGATTATACTGTAGCACAATGAGATCATGGCTGTACCTCTATAACTCAGTGGATGTTGAACAAAAAAAATGGTGATAACTTGGCCTCCCAACATCATTCATAAACCCTTACTATGGGGGGGGGGGGTATTGACAAATATTACTTGTTTAACATGATCAATAAAATACTTTTCTGTGACTTTTATTTATAAAACTGGAAGGATCTTTCATTAGCTAGTTCTCACTCTCATGCACAGAGAATCTACCCAGACTTTGGCTTAATAGATGGATGAGGACTTGACTGTATAAGCTTCTCCGATCCCAAATGTTTTCTATATTTATATAAACCTAATATTCATTTATATTAAAGCCCATGAAAACAAATTTAGCTCCTCTCCGCTCCTCTCTTAGATATCGCATCCACTGTGCATATTGTTGACCACATTTTCTGTCTTGGGTGCTTTTGTACATTCTAAAGGTTTCTTGATAAGATTAAAATAAAAGGAAAAAAGTCAGCAGATTATGTATATGAAATGTTTAATGAATCAACTCGTAACGAAAATAACATCTGCAATTGCACTTTACATATTGCTGTTTATTCTGTTCTGCTGTACCATTTAGTTTATACATTTGCATAATGTTTACTTTCGTAGTCTAAACCCAATTATACAGCACTGTAAGAAAATAACAACAAAATAATCATTACAGAGATAATGAGTTCAGTCAAAGTCACAGCCTCACTGGTTCACAAATATTTACCATAACAAATGGTAATGCAAGTTCGGTTTGTTTACCATGACCAACTTCTTGTAAGCTGATGGTGATTAATAGTAATCACTGTATTTAGAAAGATGTTAGCCACTGCCTTAATCATAGCGATTTGTTTCTGTGTTTGAAATGTTTTGTAAACTTATGACTACTTCTGTGTAAACAGAGTAGCTAGCATACTAAGATTGCAATGATATGGTTCTTTCTTTTTTTTTTTTTGCTACCATTTTCTCTCCTTGGCCATCTGGTCGGCTATACACCCTGACCTTAATCCCAGCCCATATTTTTTTAATTTTTTTTTTATTTTAGTCTTGGGTAACTGGGTAAGGCCCACTAGGCACAAGTGCCTGTTTTCAGGGGTGACCTGGGAGCACTGGGCAGTTAAATGACTTGCTCAGAGTCACACGGTATGCAAGTGGAGGTTGTGAGAATCAAACTCAGGTCTAGTCTGCTGGATGTACCAAGCTCATTCACACCTCATTCCTCTAACCTCTAGGCTATACTGCCAGCCCAAATATATCCCATCATCAGGCCAACTTCCCCCTTTATCCCTCATGGGTTCCTTCCATGGCAGGATGGTGAGGAGCCCCCAACTCAGCTCACCTGAAATGGATCCAGACTTGGAGAAGCACCATTCGGGGTTGGTGCTGCGGAGGATGGAAGCTCATGCTGCCTGATCAGGAGATCCTTTTCCTGTGGTCTTTGTGGCTGGACCCCAGAGGTGGAGCATGCAAGTATGCCAGCAATGGTGTGGCACACACTCCCGTGCATGCACCCTAATAGGTGTTAGCTCGCCTCTTCTCAATTGTTGCAGCATTGGTGTGCCAGCCCCCAGCCATTGCCAGGGGCCAGGCATGCATCGGCATCTGGTCAGCTCCCTCACCAGAGAATGAAATCTGTCCCTAGAATGCTCAATCCTTCTCCTCCCCTGCTGACCCCTGGTGGCCCACACTGGCGCCTGAACACAGGTCACTGGTGTGGTGCAAGGTGTGGCGTCCAGTGCCTCAACCCCCAGTGCCACTGGTCCTGCTCAATAATATGGTTCTTAAACAGATTACTAACAAAATTCCTACAGTATCTGCCTACATGTAGCATCTGTATATCTTTTTTTTCCATCTAGTGGAGCTGAGAGAACCAGGGACAGTTTAAAGGTCAAATGCAATGCTTTAAACAAGCTTTTGTTAATGCTGAATATTTGCTTCAGAAAAGCACTAGCAAACAGGCAAGAAGGTGGGGTGGAGCAACAATGGGGAAACATCAAAACCACCATCACAGAGGCAACAAGTCTTTGTATGAAGCAAATAAATAAATCAAAATGAAAGAAAAAAACACTATGGTTCTCAAAAGAAGTAGCAGGGAAGGTAAGGGAAAAAAGATAGCATTCAGGAAGTATAAGGAAATCCAGAAGGAGCAGGACAAAGAACTTTACCAGTTAAAGCAGAAGGAAATGGGTAAGTCAATCAGAATAGCAAAGGCCCAAACCAAGGAAAAGACAGCCAACTCGGTTAAGAAGGGGGATAAAACTATGTATAGGTACATTAGGGAGCAAAGAAAGTCTAAGGCAGGGATGCTGAGGCTGAACAAAGAGGAAGATGGTTGGGCAGAGAGCAACAGTGAAAAAGCAGGGATACTGAATGAATACTTCTGCTCAGTATTCACAATGGAAAAGCAGGGTGAAATACCTAATCCAGTCAGTAGAAGCACTCTAAATAGCGGGGTTGGTATTAGTCCTTCCACAGAAGAAAGGGTTCTGAAAGAACTCTTAAAACTGAAGTTGGATAAAGCAATGGGGCCTGCCTGATGGGATTCACCACATAATTTTAAAACAACTAAGGGAAGAACTAGTAACACCACTGACTACCCTTTTTAATAAATCATGGAAGGATGGGGTGGTACCTGAGGACTGGAGGAGGGCGGATATGATTCCCTTTCACAAAAGTGGGAGTAAGACAGAGGCAAGAAACTACAGATCTGTCAGTTTGACCTGAGTGGTATGGAAAATGATGGAATCACTTCTGAAGGAAAGAATTGTTGAGTACCTAGAGGCTAGTGGGGCACAGGACCCAAGGCAGCATGGATTCACAGCAGGAAGGTCATGTCAGACAAACCTAATTGATTTCTTTGACTTGGTGACCAAAGCAGTAGACCAGCGTGGGGCTGTGGACATGGCCTACCTAGACTTTAGCAAGGCATTTGACACAGTCTTGCACAAAAGATTAATAAACAAATTAGCCAGCCTGGGAGTGGGTCCTAGGATGGTAGCCTGGGATAAACACTGGTTGGACAACAGGACACAGCGGGTAATAGTAAATGGAGTCCACAGTGAAGAAAGGAGGGTTACTAGTGGGGTACCGCAGGGTTCAGTCGGTGCCAGTCCTTTCTAATGTCTTTATAAGTGACATTGCAGAAGGACCGAAGGAAAGTGTCTTTTTGCAGATGACACAAAAAGATCTGCATCAGGGTTGATACACAAGGTGGGGTGGAAAGGATGAAAAGGACTTGGCAAGGTTGGAGAATGGTCAAATGTATGGCAGCTTATATTCACGCTAAGAAGTGCAAAGTATGCACCTGGGAAACAAAACTCAGAGGAAGAGTACACACAATGAGGTGAGATACTGACAACAACAAAATGGAAAGGGACCTGGGTAGTCATATCAGACAACCTAAAGGTGGGCCAGCAATGTGAGAAGGCAGTAAGGAGGGTGGGGGATACTGGGATGCATTGGGAGAGTCATCACTAGTACAAACAAGAAGTTGTTGGCCCTCTTGTACAGACAGTTGGTAAGACCACATCTGAGTACTGTGCACAGCTCCTGGAGACCCCATCTCCACAAAGACATAGACAGGGTGGAGGCTGTCCAGAGGAGGGCAACTAAATGATGCAGGTCTGCATCAGAAGACATATGAAGAAAGACTAAAGGAACTAAAGATGTATAGCCTCGAGGAAAGGAGGAGAGGGGACATGATAGAACTTTCAAATACCTCAAGGAATCAAAAGTCCAAGAGGGTAGCATCTTTCAGAAAAAGAGATGTGCAAAAACAAGGAGGCACAATTTGAAGATAGAGGGGGACGGCTCAGAGGTAATGTGAGGAAGTATTTCTTCACAGAGAGGGTTGTGGATACATGGAACAGCCTTCCTGTGGAGGTTGTAGAGTCAAAAACAGTGGGGGAATTCAAGAATGCATGGGACAGACAATAAGCAATTCTAGTGGGGGGTAGGAGGAAGTAAGCTGTTGGTTGCCTAGGATCTGCAGCTTATCCGTTAGGTAGGGAAATGGGGACTAGGTGGGCCAAGTGGTCCTTATCTGCTGTCAAATTCTATGTTTCTATGTTTCTTTGCATTTGCTGTGTCGTTGCTGGGTATAAATAGAACAGAGTCAAAAATGAGCAAATTAATAACGAGTTATAATAGTGAAATTGTCTTCATTACCATATTTTTTTAATGAAGTTCTCTTTTTGTGATTGTAAAATTGTATCCTCATTAATGAAGATCCCTTTAGAAATGGAATAAACAGAATAGTGGAGATATTTCAAACCCCATTTTTCATTGTGACCTACTTCTTCTGATGCAGTACATGGCCTTATCAAACCATGACATGCATGTCAACCCCCAATGAGGAAAGGCTCCACAGCCCATCACAGTGTGTCATCTGTGCAACGTAGCAGTGCGCAGTACCTTACCAGGCTCAGAGAGGTGGCATCAGACAGTGCTGACACCCATCTTGGTGCTGCTTAGATGGCTCCCCAAGCTCATACCTGAATATGAGTCACCGGCATGGAAACATAACCCACTACCCACTGCGCCAATAGCATGCCCTGCACACACATTTCTTCATAACTTGTTTTTTTGTTGCTTTTTTTTACATTTTGACCACAGATTTTCAACACTGTGTTTTTATGACTACCTGTTTAAACACGGCAGGTGTATTTATAAATATTGCCTGAAACCTCATTTTGCACCACTAGTCCAAAGACATGTTTTAGTCAGGATTTTAAAAACAGCACCTGTCCCATTCATGAGGTGGCTTCAAAACTACAACTATGTTGAACATTTGGGGTCCAAATATTGAAATTTACTTAAGTTATGAGTGAACACTGATGCATTTCAAAGTACCTTTATAACTTTGGTATTTTTTTAGATTTTAATCCAGGTTTCCAACATGTAGTCTGTTTATGACCCTACTTCATAAACCCAGTATGTAAAATTTTCAAATCTTGCCTGAAAGACAATTTTGTGGAGTGGCTGTGCAATAATTTTTTGGGCAGGATTTAAAAAATGACACCTGCCACATTCATGAGGGGTGTGAAAATGGCTATGTTGAACATTTGGGATCAAAATATTGAAAATTACTGAAGTTATGTGTGCACATTGAAACATCTCATTGTAACTTCATAACTTTGGTGTTTTTCTTTCTTTTTTTTAAAGATTTTGACCCAGATTTTCCTCATAGTCTTTTCAGGATCCCAGTTCATGAACCTGGTAATTTTTTTTTTTTTCAAATTCTACCTGAAACGTGATTTCATGGAGCAACTGGGGAATCAACATTCAGGCCGAATTCTCGAAACATTTCACTTCTTTAGTAAAATTGGTTTGAACTCCACTCAGGGAAGACAAACAATACAACCAGATACTGCTAGGGACCCAAAGAACAAACTTATCTTCTCAGAGACTACAGCAGATAAGGTCTTGCGGGAACTGTTAAAATTAAATACCTCTGAAGCATTGGGCCTGGATGGCACTCCTTCTAATTTATAGAAGTTTGCCTCTCCAGTAGTTGCCTATCCTTTAGCATATATATTTATTTTTTTCCTAAAACAGGTGAATTCCCTAATGCATGGAAACAATCAAAGGTTGTCGCTATTTTCAAAAGGGGTAATAAATCAGAGTTGGGCAACTATCGCCCCATTTCCCTTTTACCACAGGTCTCAAAGATTTTCGAAAGAATTGTGGCCACTCAGATTATGGGGCATTTGGAAACTGAGAATCTTTTGACTGGGATGCAGTCAGGATTTAGGAAATCACATTGTACCATTTCGGCCTTGGTTAAGGTTACTGGGGATATTCAGACTGCCCTGGATGGGCGGACACCAGTAGATGCTATCTTTGTTGATTTGTCCAAGGCTTTTGACTCCTTGGACCATAGTGTCCTTCTAGCCAGGGCAGCTTCCCTAGGCATAGTAGGGCCTAGTCTGCATTGACTCACCTTGTATTTAACTGATAGAATTCAAAAGGTTGCTATGGGAGGATGGACATTGGGCTTTGTTCCTGTTGGATCGGGGGTCCACCAGGGTTTCATTCTGGGTCCTCTTTTGTTTAACATTTATGTTAATGGGCTGAATTTTTCAGATTCAACTGTTTTGTATAATTTATATGCTGACAATACTATTATATGCACATCTGATCTCACTGTAAATAATATTCAAGATAAATTACAGAATGCATTTAATGAGCGACAGATTTTTTTTTTTTTAGAAATAGTAATTTAGTCTTAAACTCTAAGAAAACACAGTCCATATTGTTTCATGGACCCTTGGCTGACCCAGAAGATTTGACCCTGAGTGTGGTTACCCTGGAGGGATCCTCGATCCAGCAGGTCCAGTACTATAAGTACTTAGGTCTCTGGCTTGATGAGCTCCTGAACTGGGTGTTCATACTAGCAGCCTAATTAACAATGTAGGGAGAAGACTCAGAGCTCTGTATAGGGTTGGATCCTACATGAATGCCCTCTACCTTAAAGAGTCCCTCATGGGTCATGTCATGCCTGCGCCCATCCCCGGAAATGACATCCAAATCCTTGCTGCCAAAGTACTTCTCGGAACTCATAACAAGATCCTGACTGTTGTCTCTGTCTATATACCACCCAAGTTGAGCAATCTGGGCTTTCACTCCCTCCTTGACTGTCTCAACTCCCTGGATCAGAATACAGAAGTTATCCTACTTGGTGATTTCAACATCAACTGGCTGGTCTCCAGCTCGAATAGCTATAAGGATGCCCTAGCTGCTGCTAACTTCTCACAAATGGTCAAATCACCTACTAGAGTAAACTACAGAACAGGTACCTGTACACTTCTAGACTGGGTGCTAACTAATTGTCCAGAGCACATCTCCGAAGCAACAGTCCTCCCAGACTCCTTAAGTGATCATTCCCCTATCATGTGTTTCTGGACCAACAAATACACCAAACTCCCCCCCAAAACTATTAACAGGAGAATGCTGACCCCCAGTCATCTTGAGTCACTTAAAACACTCCTTCGTGAACTTGACTGGTCACCAATTGATATAGCCCCCGATGTAGACACAGCACTTGAATACTTTATCACTTGTTTCAACTCAGCCTGCGATGTTCATGCTCCGTTCAAGAAGTGTAAGATCAAGGGTGTCAATAACCCGTGGATGACACTAGGCCTCCTTACACAAATGAAATCTCGAGACCAGCTCTGGTATCGTGGTTAAGGCTACTGGCACCCAGACTGATATCCAGGCCTACAAAATAACAGCAAGGAATGCATGTACCAGAGCAATCCGCCATGAGAAGGCTAACTATTACAGGAGCGCCTTAACCAGCACCTGGAATGATGGGAGTAAATTCTGGTGTAACCTTGCTGAAGTGACTGGAAAGGATCCCAAAACAACACCCACAATGTTGAACATCAGATGGTACCATCACTTTTGACCATGTAATCATTGCCAATGCATTTAACATCACTTTCGCTGACTTTAGTCATGTGCTACCCCTTAAATTTTTGATCGCACCGCAGTCAACCCAGCTCCTGTTAGTTCAGGTTTGCCACCAGGGCACCCTCCTTTCCATTTCAAAGCAATCCCAGAAAGTCTAGCTAAAAAACACATTCTTAAAGTACTTGGAAAGTCTAGGGTCAATGGCGATTCGCTGGATATGAAACTTCTCGCCCTCACCATTGACGAAGTCCTGCTCCCACTAACCAAAATCCTCAACCGTTCCCTCATGCTCTCCCAGTTCCCTCAAAAGTGGAAACTGGCAGTGATGACTCCAGTCCATAAAAGTGGTGACAAGACTCTCACGAACAACTACAGGCCTATATCCATCATCCCTCCTCTGTCCAAAGCCTTGGAACGGATAGTGGCTGATCAGCTTACAGAGTACCTTGTAAAATACAGCCTACAATGTTCCCAGCAGCATGGCTTCTGCAAAGGGCACAACACTACCACGGCACTCCTCGAATTCACCACACATATCCATCATGCATGATCAGTCAGACAGTTGGTCGGTGCCTCTTTATTGACCCTAAGGCATTTGACACTGTCAATCACTCCATTCTCCTCAAACAATTATCCCTCCTTGGTCTTTCCAAAATTGGAAACTACCCTCTGGTTTCAAGCTACCTCCAGTAACCGGACCCGTGGGTCTCAAGTTGAGGTGAGGAATTCCTCTCAGCAGTCTCTACCAATCCATTCTGGAGTACCCCAGAGTTCTATCCTGGGTCCTTGTTATTCAGCATATTCTGAACAATCTCCCTGCCTCCTGCCATGACAGAATGTTGCTGTATGCAGATGATGCAGTAATCTTCACTTCGCACTATCACCCCATCTCCCTTCAGTCTCAACTACAGAAAGGTTTCACAGAAGTGGAAGACTGGGTTTTGCTCACATAAACTCATCCTTAACACAAAAAAACTAAAACAATGTTGTTCCATGGAACCCGTAACAAGTACATGGACCATGAGCTCATAATTAACAACCACGATGGCGTCACTCTTGAGCAGGTGGATATGTTTAAATATCTGGGCCTGACCCTTGACTGCTCCCTCTCATATACCAAACACATTGACAATATCGCTAAAACTGTGAACTCCCGTATAAGGCTACTATACAAGCATAAACATTGCCTAACGGCTGAAGCCTTGCACCTCGCTATCCAGAGCTCTGTTATCTCAACTATTGACTATGGACTCATTATCTATGGATCTGCTACTGATACTGCTCTCCGGCACATAGCTGTAGCCCTTAATAAGGCATGTAGACTCCTTATTTCAGCTGCCCGCCTTTCGTGTCAGCATTTAAGCAAATAACTGGCTCCAGCTATCCGGCAGGCTAAAGTACCAGACCTGCATCCTAGCTAAGAATACATCACTGGGCCTTATGCCCCTGGAGTCCAATCAATGTTACCCCACAGCATGTCGCCTTCTTTGAAGATGGGACAGTCTAACCTTACCACAATGCCTTGCTGTGGACCTCTCAAGCTCAGCTTCCAGCTGCCTACTCTGTCAGAGCTCCACCTGGTTCAACTTGCTACCTACAGAAATCTCCAACATTGCCACGATTGGTGCTTTTAAGTGTAAACTGCATCAACATCCACGGGCTAGTGTCTCTGTGATTGCTTCTATAATCCCTCCAGGCAGACTACACTCAAGCATCCCTCCTCACTGCCTCAGCTCCTCCTCCTCCTCTCTCTCCTACACCCATTACTGGGTATGGGATGAATCTGTCTCCTTTTCATCCCCTTTCCTCCTCCCTTGCTGTTTCCCATCTACCACATACCAAAGCATAAATGCCCTCCCCATTTCTCCCCTCCTGCCTCTCTCTCTCCCCATACCACCGCCTCACCACCACTCTTCTTTCTCTTTTCCACTAACCCACTCCCTAACAAAGCTTCACTAAGCTGCCTATGACTTATACTGTATAATTAACTCACAACACAATTCCTTGACAATGCCTTTGGCTGCTATTATTGTAACCTTATGTGTCTTTTTTTTTTTTGTAAGTTCCATTGTAATGATCATGTTATGTTTTGTACCTTATTGTCTTGACGTGGAACCTTTGTAAAAGAGCCCTCGGCTCAAAGGTGTCATCCGAAATACAAAATAAATAAAATAAAATAAATAAATGAGTTGTGAGGTTAGAAGGAGAGTTGTTAATTCAAATAAAATTCCCATGTTAAACTATGGGGACTTTATTTATGCTAGTGGTAAAAAAAAGTGAATTGAAGAGACTAGAGGTGTGTCATGGCAGACTTGCCAGATTTATTTTAGATACTCCTCACCTTACACATACGTGTCTTCTATATAATCATCTAGATTGTCTGAGACTCTCAGAAAGTAGACAGGAGCACATACTTTCATTTATGTACAAGTGTTGGTTGGGTGATTTACCCCCATATATAGTTGCAAGATTCACGAAACAGGATAAATTGAGCTCCATAAGAACAGTGAATGCCCCAGATGTCCAAATTCTGAACTGTAACTTGGAGATTGGTTGTCAATCCTTTTTCTATAGGGGCCCCCTTGAATGGAACAAACTTACAGTAACTATAAAGATTAATAAAGGTAAAAAATTCTGGACTGGGATTAAGTTTTAGTTTAGGCAATCTGCCATTAATTCTAGACAATGCTGGCCTACTTGAAGCACCCTGCAGGACCTCTTTTATGGTATAACTAACGTGTAATCTTGTGTGAGTGTTTATATGGGTTGATATGGAACGTGTACTAATTTTATATTGTCTGTGTCTGCTTATTTATTGTTTTATGCCTTTGATTGTTTGAATGCCATGTAACTCTTAGAACCTCATTGTAAATGAGCATTAGTTCAATCGAGTGAATCCTACTTCATATAAATTTGTATGAATAAAATATTTTACTACTACTACTACTTCTTACCTTGTCCACAACATGTGGTCCAAAAAAGGCTATGTTGGAAATTTGGTGAATAGATATAAACAAATAAAAAGCTATGAGTAAAAGTTCAAAACACTGACATTGGCTGCACTTACCTAATTTCTTCATTTCCCAGGCAGCATTGAAGTGGAAAAAGTGATTTCCTCACAGAGTGGATTTTTCATGCTGGAATGATTTTAGGTGAATGAAGGGCATGAGGATATGAACTGGTGGGTGTTGACTGCTATCTCAAACATGATTGCCACATTTACTCTCTAAAAACCTTCAACTAGGCCCTAAGAATAAAATTGCCTTAAATACGAAACAATTAAGCAATAATGACCGAAGAGCCAGTCATTTCCTAGAGATTAATGACTGGCCTGAGGAGCAGCCAAGGGCCACCTCCACCCAGCCGGTCATTAATTGAAAGGAAATCACCAGGTCTGAGGTCACTCTATCTTATTTTCTCTTGGGTTCTGGTTGTACCATATTTTTCTCCATATAGATTTTGTGTCCTCTTGAGCTGCCACAGCCACTAAACTGTGGCCAACCCCCCTTCCCCAGCCTTGTCACCCAGCTTCTCCAGGATA
The DNA here is from genome assembly GCA_016271365.2 of Neoceratodus forsteri. Lineage (NCBI taxonomy): Eukaryota > Metazoa > Chordata > Ceratodontiformes > Ceratodontidae > Neoceratodus > Neoceratodus forsteri. Next base: position 483,403,713 of record CM057459.1, on the reverse strand, counting down.
ATACCTTTCTGTCATGGTCCTCTGCCACAGGACTGCAGAGGGTGCCCAGTTGCCAGTGCGAGGCCTGTGAAGGCAGCTATCATTATGCAATTGGGGAGATTTTCACCCTGGACTAACGGATGTGTAAGGGGCATGATGTGTGAGTTCTGCTTCTGGGGAGATGTCCTTGGTGCCCTGTACATGTTTTGACATTTTTTACAGTGTATATTCCCCAGGATTGTCTGGCCGATATGCAACATCTCATTTTCAGTGAGTTCCTACATCTCTCACCTGGGCCCCCACCACCATCCCCTTGGTGTAGGTTGTTGTGCCAAATCTTTGTAGCACACTCTCAGGGCAAATTATTTTTTCCGTTAAAGTCTGTCTGACTTAGTGCACCTGATTACGACTACATCATAACGGGAAATACTGGCTGCAGCACATTCATGTACATCAATGTATGGCAGTCAGACAGTAGGCGGAAGGGAGCATTAAAATTAGCACTGCAGACAGCCACACACATGCGCCCGCGCACACACACACACACACACATGCACACACGCACACATGCACGCGCACAGACACACACACACACACACACACACACACACATTCTGCCAAACTTCAAAAAATATTTCGGACCAAACTAAATTAAATAATATAGACAGAAAGGATAATTGGAAGCTGAAATTACCTTCACCATCAATGCCAAATGCCAATGCAGACCATCACTGACTGTGATCTCTGACTGCTGCTGCTGAGCTGACTGGCTATTTTTTTATTTGATCATGCTCTTATTTTATACAAGAAGCAAGCTAAGCAGAAGCTAATGCAAAAGCTACCCTATTCACTATCTTTTTGTTTATCAGACCTATTCACAGTGTTGAGACCAGGTAATAATTACATGCTTTCACCACCTTCTGTCATGAGTCTGTCTTCAAGTGCCCTGTACTTGGAGCCACACCACTGATCACACATTGTCCGGCCCCCGCTAGGCCCAACTGTAGTTCTGACCTTTGCTAAAGCCTTCACTTGCATTGGATAACAACTGTTTTGTGGACCAGTTTCTAAATGTTTTTTTCTGCCAATTCTTTATAAACCAAACCAGAGTCTAATTGTATACAGTGTATGCCAAGTGAAGAAAGAATGGCTCCTGTAATTTAAATCATGTACTATGATCTCCAGTTTTGGTTCCTCCAGTGGTTTGAAAAAAACAGCCCTTCACCTAGCTTGGGCAATACCCTACACAGTCTGGGCAGGCCCCACTTTACTCAGTGCCAGAGTACCACCACTACACTAACAGCCAGTCAGTAGAACAAGAGGTGGGTAGTACACTATGGCAGCACCTGCTATGTGTTGTTCACCTCTTGGCTTAGCAGCTCACCTCAGAGAGACCGGGAGACTCCCATTACCAGACAGCACCACACCCAGCCTCTCTTTCAACTAAGAGAGAGCTCCTTACTCAGTTCTGAGTAGGCAAGTCTCTGACATGACCAGCCTGACAGACAACTGACTCACAGCTTCTAGCATAAATTGTGCTTTTGTTACCAGCCTGCTTGTGTACTCCCAATCTCAGTGGGTATGGATCAGTGGGGATGTCACACAGGTGCACTGGAGCACATATTGGTTTAAAGCACAGCACAGAAAGGGGGGAGGGCTAGAGTGATCAGACCATGAGAGGCAAGCATCAAAGTTTAGCAGAAGCACAATCCATAGTGGACAATTCAAGCATCCCTAAGTGGCTCCCTATGGGTGGGATTGTGTTTTAAAGGCAGCTGACACCAGAGAAGCAATAGGAGGTTGGAAGGCTGTATGCAGCAGATGGGATTATATATTAAATGCAACAGGCACTGGGAAAGTAATAGATAGGGGAGTTAGGAGTGCAGAGGAGCCACCAGTAACACAGATGACTTCCAGCTATGGTGGGGCGGGGGACAAACAGCAGGCTGATAATGATTCCGCTCAGCTGCTTGCTGGGTGGTGTCATGCAGATGAAAGGATCGAGCCACTCTGTGATACAAGTGGCTGCCTCCTTTCAAGTACAAGAAGTTTCTGCCCAGCAATCCCAGAACAGTGTCATGATCAGCCTTCTGATTAGTGGGCTGTTACTGTCAAGCCCACTGGAGCCTAAGCTGCATTGGACCCAACAGTGACACACCTCTGACTGCTGGTATTTTAATAAAATGCTTGCTGTGCATGCACACATGCAAACATAAAAAAATGATCATTTTAAGCCTGAAAGTGCCAAGTCTTTGGTACAACATCCTTAAGTCATGGCTCACCTAAATGATCCCACACACTTCATGCAATGGAACTCTTATTTTATTTGCGGGGAGGGCTAATGAGGAACATACTGTGTTAGCAAATATGGACAGGGATAAGGAAGATTGTTAATTTATGACGTTCCTTTGATTATGTGTAATGGGCCCCAGACACCATTCACAGTATTGCCTCAAGCACACCCCATGATCCAGGGGTTTTGCCAAAAACACATCCTTTTTGAGTTTGCTAGATGACACTAACAGTAACCCCATGGTGAAAAAACAGCCTCACTCATTCCCTCTCTGCCAAACAGAACAACTGTCTCACTCAAGTATTTATGCATTTATTAATACTTTTTTTACCAGGAAAGGCACACTAAGCTGTTATAACTTATTCCAGGTATGTTCTGGGGAGGTAGGTTACACAGGCTTGCTTTATTGATGGGCCAATGTCAGCCATGATACTACTCTTCATCGATAAGTGTCACAGGATCTTTTATTTTCATCCGGACGGTGACCAAAGGTGGGCAGAAGGGACCTCGGTTTAACATCTTATCGGAATGAAGGCAGTTTAACAGTGCAGTACCCCCTTGTACTGCACCAGTACCTGGTGTGGGGCTAGAACCCATATTTTCTGATCTTCTGGCCCCAGAAGTGAGTGTGTTATCTATTGAGCCACTCAGACTGACAAGTAACAAGAACCCAGTTATCAATGTGGCCAGCAGGATGGGTCACGATACATGACTTGAGGAGGCAAGGGTGGGCTATTGCTGAGCAGGACTAGGAATGATCACCTAGACCCCCATAATTGATGATTAGCTGATCACAGCAGGGAACACTGGAAGCAGGCAAATGGGCAGCAATGTAGCTCTGCTCTTGCAGCTTGCCTTATACTGTTACTCACTCAGTCACTGATGATGACAAGGACATTGTCAAGGAGAAGACCAAGGAGAGTATAGCAAGTCCAGAGGAGTCAGAAGGGCCAAGGCCAATTTAATCGACCTGTTAGCAAATCCCAGTGCTTTCTGGTGTTTACTACTCTTTGACTCTGAATGAGTTCATCCTCCGTAGCTCTTGCCATTACCATGGAGACATCTCTCCATACACCAAAACATCACCCTTGGTAGGGCTGTCACTTCTTGCCCAAGTTGACAATTCTCCTTGTCCTCTGGGTAAAAATAAAAAACACATCCCAGCAATACCCACAACCATTACCTTGTGATGAGACATAGAGTATTCTCACTCTCACCACCATTGTAATTTGTGTTTTCTGGCTACTGTCCGGGAACAGTGTTATATCAGTGGCTTGATGACATTGTGGTCTCAGAGGGAGGGAGTTGCCTGACCCAGCTGAAAGGCCTATTTATTATTCAGAATCTCTCCTGATAGGACTCCTGCAGCTGCCCACATGCTGCCCACTAGACAGCCACATTCAACCACCCGCTTAATGCCGTTAAATAAATCAATTTTTTCTGCAACAATGTTGCAGTTTGCTTCAGTTATTTCCTAATGTGATGAGCGCTGAGTTGAGATAGTACAGTAATGTGACTCTTGTTGTTATCTAAGCGTCAGGGCCAACTGGATATGGTTAATACCATGCTGATACTCTACAGTGCAGTGACCTTAGTTTGTACTAGCAGACCATCCATCGGTGGTTGGTTATCAAGTGCTGCCTACAGTAGGCAAAAAAGCAGCAAGCAAAAAAAGAAGCAATTGTATTGGTAAAATAATAAGCACAAGCAACCCACCAGTTCATCCTTTACGTCGTCACTTCTTACTGGTCGACTCAGCTGAAATGGAGTGGTAGGACAAGTAGGAGTCTGACAGTGTAATTTATGGGCACTGAGGGCAGGTATTTTTTTTTCACCAGCAGCTTGGCATGTCATTGGCAATTTGGTGGCAATTTCTGTAAGAGCTGCACTGGAGTCTGTGGTGCCCATGAGTGTGACATGCCAGGAGAGTGTGTGAATGGGCAGGGTCATCCCAAAACTGGGCAGCCACCTTGAAGAATCAATGAGTGACTGCATGCAATCACTAAAACCACCACAGGACTACAGTGTGATGCAGACAGGCACAGTGCCGACTGGCAGTAACATACAGTAAGGCAGGGAATAGGGAAGGTTTCAGAACAAAGAGAACAGTACAATACCCCTTGACCCCATGACTGACCTGAGCAGACTAGCAGAAAGAAAAGTATAAAAAAAGTATGAAACATACAGAAAATATAGAAAATGCAAGGTAACTCCCCCCCCCCACAAGTTGAGAGCTTACCTATGGGCTCCTGCTGTGTGCTGCAGCATCTCAGAGGAACCCTTCTTTGTGTCCAGATGATGCCCATCTTCCTACTTGCCTGAACCGCCACAAACTTTGCCACCAGGGTATGGAGCACTCACAGCAACACAGCAGCAGTGGCTAGGAAGCTGTTCATTTCTTCTGCTTCACCAGCCTACTCCGGACTGCACAGTCGGGCTGTGGCCCACAACAGGGACAGTTTTCCAGTGACTCAAGTGTCACTGGAGGCGCGGCCAGAAAGCCATACTTGAACTCTTCACTGCCCCACTCAAACAGACTTTGCACTGGGGGAGCACCAGGGTAAACAGCCCTTTTTTCAGCACTGATCTTGATCTCTTCACTCCCTGCCCAGACAAACTTTGCACCAGTGAGGGGGGCACCAGGGGCAGCAGCACTTTCTTCAGCACTGATCACTCCATGACTAACATGATTCGAGAGCTGCTTAGACTCCACATTTCTGTGCCCCCCATGAACATTCGATCAGTATGATGGAAAGTACAGGAGGAAGCAGCCCTATTTTGGGTATATATTGCACCATCCATGGACAATGAGGCCTAAGAGCCGATTGCACTCCATGCTCTCCCTGAACAGTGCAACTGCAGGAGAGGAGGGCACTGGGAAAACAGTCTTTCTTCAGTGGGGGACATGCCATGACTAATGTGCTCAGTGAGCCACCTTGTCTCCATGCTTCCCACCTCCACAAACATTGCAACAGCAGGGGTATTGGGGGAAGCCACCCTTTCTTCGGTCCACTCATGCCATGACTAAGGAAGTCAGAGAGTCACTTGGACTCCACACTCCCCCACCTCCACAAACATTACACAAGTGATGGTGGGCACCAGGAGAATCAGCCCTTGCATGCTAACAAGCAGAAATGAGGAGCAGGCCAAATATGGAGCATAGCAAATATGCTCAGGCACTAGATGCATAAATGTAAGGGCTCAACTTAGCTAACATCAGGGTGAAACACCAGATCAGCAGAGTGGGCAGAATATACTGACAATGACAACACTCAGCTGGCTGCTGGGTGGCTTGTACTTGAAAGGATGCAACTGCACTTGGATTGGTGGAGCTGTATCCTTTCAACTACACAAAGCATGCCTCCATCAGCCAGGCTGAGCAGCATCACCATCAGCCTGCTCTGGGTTGAGCTGTCACTGTTGACACACAGCAGCCTGAACTGCATTGGACCTGACAGTGACACACCCATGAAATTCCCTTCTTCTAACAAAATGTTTGTTGCACAAACAAACATAAAAATGATAAAATAAAAAATAATACACAAATATATTATGTGCTTCTGTATTTCTTTGTAAGTAGGAGAGCATTTTGGCACATAAATAAACTTGTGCATAGCCTCTAGGAAAGAGCAAAAATGTAGATGCTGCAATCAGCCCTAATGGCAACAGCTAGCTTAGATTCATGAATTCACGTCTATTATGGTGCCCTTGCAGATGCAGGGGTTACAAAATGGCTGTATGAGCCCTTAAGCTCATCAGAATTGATGTTCAGCTTTTTGAAAAGTGACTGGGAGGGAAGTGGTGGCATTCTATGGTTGGGGTATCTGTGTTTACCTCAGTCAGTGAATAGCACTAGTGAGCTTAACACAGCCATTTCTGTCTGACAAACAATGTGAGATCTGTGTTGATTGGGAGAGCGTAGCATACACCAGTGTGTTTTATAGTTTTGGAATGCATAGCTTCTGTTACTTAGTCTTTGTTAGCCATTCCACTGAAGATCTGACCAACAGATAGAGGAGAAAATCAGGAGTAGGGTCTTGGATTCAACAAGGTGCTCATTGATGGAGCTCCTTGAATACCTGTTTGGCAATGGGGGTTATTTTGGTTCCTGGGCCACTCTCTGGAGCAGGATATGGTACAAAGGGAGTCTGTGAATATGCATACAACCACTGACACTGTTTTGCAGCATGCATGCCAACCCTTACTATTTTTCTATTAAAGGAGATTTTTTTCAGCAAAGAGGGTGCTCTGACCGTACCTGCACTTACATAAACAAGTGCTGAATTTAATAAGTATGGGGTAAAATATCAGGTCAGCAAACTGGACAGAATATGCTAAAAAGAAACACTGCTCAGCTGGCTGTTGAGCTGCGTGCTGTAGGAACTGCACTGACGTGGGTGCGGCTCTATCATTTCAACTACACAAAGTTTACACCCTTCAACCAGGCTGAACTGTGTCATCAGAAGCATACATCAGCACATCTCCAGATGCTATTAAGAGGGTACAGAAATGGGCAGCCATCCCAAACAGTACAAAAGCAATGTCAATCTGGACTCAGCTGGCAAAGTAAGTCAGCATCTAGATAAAGAAGTAACAAAACAGAGCTTTATTCAGCAACATAAACTGAGCCAGGGGACCAACTAGTCCCTAGTGCCTTGACCTGTGCAGGTCTTCTTTCAGGGTTCTCCCTGAAAGCAAATACAGAGGTCAAGGTGCTAGGAGCTAGAGGGTCATCTGGTTAAGTTTTTTTGATGAATAAAGCTCAATTTTGTTACTTTTTCATCTATTTCTTGACCTTCTTTGCCACCTGAGTGCTGATCCTTGTTGCTTTTGAACAGCATCACCATTAGCCTGCTCCTGGTTGGGTTGTCACTGCTAAGCTTACTGCAGCCTAAACTGCATTTGACCCAACAGTGACACACCTCTGAAATCCCCTTCTTCTATCAAAAAAAGGATTGGTTAAGACGGCTTACTGTGGAGAAGATTTTTGTAAGTTTTTCTATTGTTTTTTAAACTACAGGAGAGAAGGATTAGTTAATTCTACTTGCTGTTGAGAAAGTTAATGTGCAGAGGATTTTTGTAAGTTTTGGTATTGTTTTATTTGTTTTAATTTAGTTTAAGGTGGAATTTAGCTTAAAAGTTTCTGTGGCTGGAGAGACTGCACAGGGCATGCCTAGACTTGCCCATCCACAAAGCCTTTAAATTCTGACTGAGCCATCAAACTGCAGGAGAGAAGGATTGGCTAAGTCTGCTTGCTGTGGAGAAGATTTTTGTAAGTTTTGCTATTGTTTTTTAAACTACAGGAGAGAAGGATTAGTTAATTCTACTTGCTGTTGAGAAAGCTAATGTACAGAGGATTTTTGTAAGTTTTGATATTGTTTTATTTATTTTTTTTAAATTAGCTTAAGGTGGAATTTAGCTTAAAGGTTTCTGTGGCTGTGTTTTTTAAATTAAACTTAAAGGTTTCCGATGCTGTGTCTTTTGAATTTACCTTAAAGGTCCCTGTGGCTGTGTTTTTCAGAATTAAGCTCTACGAGGGCACAGCAGCACCACTTAGAAGCCGGGGAGAGGGTCCTAAAGAGGACCTAGGGCAAATGTCTAATTTCTGGACTGTATGTGTTTGTGAGACCTGGGAATGCTATTGGTGGGTTTGTAATTGTGTTTGTAAACAACTGCAATTAATATAGAGAAATTGTACTTCACTGTTCTGTATAGGTAGTGTGGACCATGGGTAGGATTGTAGGGTGCAATGGTTGCTGGGCAGCAATTAGGATGAACATACTGTGGAGGCTGGGAGGGTGCACAATATACCACAGGGTAAGGTGGCTCAAGAAAGAGGTTCAGTGGCTTGGCAGGGAGCTGGGGAGTTTGAGGGATGAGGGAAGGATTGCGCCAGCAGGAGGGCTGGCATCTGAGAGTATTGTGAGGGCACCATGGAGAAGGAACAGTGGGTCAACGGAGGGGGAGGAGAAAACTAGACAGGAAGCCAGCTGATGAAGTGTGGATTCTAGCAGGACCTAGAAAAAGAAGAGCAGCAGTAGGCAAGGCAATGTAAAATTGATTTAAAAATGCCCAATCCCGGAGGCTCTGTGTGCTGCACAAATAAGTAAACACATCATCAGAAATAGATCAATGAATACAAAAATAATTAAAAACACAAACTAATAATGCATTATATAAACAATTATAGATAAATCAGATCAATAAAATAACATTTTAATCCAGAAATGACTGAGAAAATAGGAGGGCCTTAAGGTGGGCCTTGAATACCTCCACAATAGGGTCCCCTTAACTAGGCAGGAGGGAGCATAAAACGCATAGTAAGGCAAAGGGTGTAGGATGTTTGCTGTACTAGCAGCACATGGGAAAGAGGATACAGGAGGAGACTGCACAAGGGACAGTACTCACAAAGAGGAGGGAGTGAGGGGCATTACTAGTAGAGAGATTGAGCATGGTGTGGCAGGGGGAGGGATAATACTCAGTGAGGTGAGGAGGGAGATGGAGGTTGGCAGTCAAACAGGATCAGGGAGGGATCTCAGTTGAGAGGGGCAGGGGGGAAGGTACAGGGGCAAATAGTAAAAGCACCATCTTGAGTGGCCCCAGGAATGGGAACCTGTATAGGGGGTGGCAAAGGGCTCAAGAAAAGAGGCGGGGGTGTACTGGTGTTGGGGGACTCCATACTCAAGGGGATTAGATGGGACAGCAAGCGGGAGAGGCACAATCTGATAAGGGTGGAATCCATACCATTTAAAGGCAGACAAGTCAGGACAAGCAATCCTAAGGTACATAAGGAAGGGTAGAAGGAAACCACACATTGAGGTACATGTGGGGACAAATGACCTAGCTGGAGAAATGGTGGAGGTAACAAGGAGAGGACTGAGGAAGTGGTAGGGTTGAAGCAGGAGACTGGGAGTCTGTGGCCTCTCCAAGGTGCTCCCAGTACCCTGCCCAAGCACAGTGAGAAAGGAGAGGATTAGGGAACACATGGTTGGTTGAATGGTGTCAAACTAAGGGGTATGGGGTTGCGGGAGACTTGGGCAGTACCTGGGATAATAACAAATTATTTGCAAGGGATAGGCTCCACCGGAGTGGGGAGAAGAAGGAGGTATTAAAGCAAAGACTGGGGAGGTATATTGCAACAAAGGTGGATTTAAACTAGATGGTAGACAGGGATCCAATAGAGTGGAGTCACAGCCTACCCCCCCAGGCTAACAGGGAAGGACTCAGGGAGGCAGAAAAAGGAGGGAGTAGAAGGGAGGAGATGGAGACTGGTGAAGGGAAGGGGGCAGGATGGAGGGTGGTTTCGCTGAATGCAAGAAACTAAGGCAACAAATCAGCTGAGCTACAGGCACTCTTAGCAGTGTGGAGGGTGGATATTGCAGCTGTCATGGAAACATGGGCAACTGAGCACTGGGGCTGGGATCTGGCAATTCCAGGATACAAATTATTCAGGAAGGACCATAAGGGGTGTGTGGGGTGGCAGTCTATGTGATGGACGGGATCAAATGTACAAGGGATGAGGGGGGAAGAAAGGAGAACAGAGGCAATCTGGCTGCAGCTCCTAGACTCAAGGGGTAGGAAACTGAGGTTTGGGGTGGTATACAGGCTGCCATCCCAGTCTGAGGAGCTTGACAGGGAATTAGCGGGACAAATCAGAAAGGAATGTAGAAAAGAGAAGGTGGTCATCATGGGGGATTTCAACTTGCCAGAAGTTGACTGGAGCATTCTGGTCACCTCCAGCGCTAAGGAGCAAGTGCTCCTGGACACAATCCAGAAGGGTCTCCTGGCACAGTTGGTTAGTGTACCTACTAGGCTAAAGAACACTTTAGATCTGGTATTGTTGAATGGTGAAGCAGTAAGGGAAATAAAGGAGGAGGACTCACTAGCCAACAGCGATCACCAAATGGTGTGGTTTAATATCACGATGTGTGGGGAGTCAGAGAAATCATTTACTCAGGTGTTAAACTTCAGGGGGCGGACTTTGGGAGGATGCAGGGAGTACTGAAAGGGAAACTGGAAGGCATAAGGCAGGAGATGGATGTGGAGCAGAAATGGGATATTATTAAACAGGGGATTACAGAGGCAACAGAAGTCTGCACCAAGACACAGAACAAGAGGAGCAGAGCAAGAAAATCATGCTGGCTGAACAGCGAGGTAGTGGAGGTGGTGAGGGCAAAATGAGAGGTGCACCAGAGGTATAGGAGGACAGAGAAGGAAGTGGACAGGGAGGAGTATGCAAGATGGTCCAGGGAGGTGACCAGAAAAGTGAGAGAAGCCAAGGCTCAGAGGGGGCTGAGATTAGCGCAGGTAATTAATGGTGGGGGAGAAAGACTTTTTCAGATACATCAGGGAGAAAAGGAAGTGCAAGGAGACAATATTAAGGATGAAAAGGGGTGGGGAGTGAGAGAAAAGGGAGGAGCAGAACCACTGAATAAATACTTTTCCAGTGTTCATGGAAGAAAAGGGGGATCGCTATCACCATGGGCTGGGAGGGTGGGGACAGGGGAGAGGAGGCAACAGATGGAAGAATTGAGGCAAGTAGAGTCCTAGAGGTACTGAGGGCATTGAAGGTAGACAAGACACCAGGGCTGTATGATATTCACCCCAGAGTGCTGAGGGAGATAGTGGAGATGTTAACGGAGCCGCTGGCAGATCTGTACAGCACCTCATTGGAGTCGGGATGTGTGCCACTGGACTGGAGGATGGCACATGAAGTACCATTACACAAGAGTGGATCAAGGGATGAACTGGGTAATTATCATCCGGTAAGTCTCACCTCCATAGTGTGCAAACTCATGGAAATGATACTAAAGGAAAGACTGGTGTCATACCTGGAGGGCAGTGGCCTCCACGATGTGAGGTAGCATGAGTTTCTTTCAGGGAAATTTTGTCAAACCAACCTGATACAATATTATGACTGGGTGACAGGTGAGTTGGATAAGGCTCAAACGGTAGATGTTCTTTACTTGGACTTCAGCAAGACCTTCAATTTGGTGCCTCATGGGCACTTGGGGGAAAGCTAACTGGTGTAGGGGTAGGGGCAAAAATGATGAACTGGATTACAAGCTGGCTGAGTGGGAGGCTGCATCGGGTCATGGTGAGAGGGGAGCTCTCAACTCCAAGGCTGGTGATGAGTGTGGTTCCACAGGGCTCTCTGCTGGGGCTAGAATTATTTGGGCTCTTCATATCAGACATTGCACAAGGGGTGGTGAGCAGGGTAAGTCTGTTCACTGATGACATCAAGATCGGAGCAGAGATGGATGGAGGGGGAGGGATGGAAGTAGCTGCAGGGGGACCTAAGCAAGCTAGAGGAGTGGTCAGGGAGGTGGCAGCTGGGGTTCAATGCAAAGAAGTGTAGGGTTATGCACTTCGTGGTGAAGAACCCAAGGAGAGAATACTGGCTGGGGCTAAGCTGGGGATCACTGAGGAGAAGAAGGACCTAGGGATAATGATAACAGGGACCATATACAACACTGCCCAGTGCAGGAGAGCAGCTGCAAAAGTGAACAAAATGCTGGGGTGCATAGCAAGAGGAGTTTTGTCCAGGTGAAGAGAGGTGATCTTGCCCCTCTACAGGTCAATGGTAAGGCCACACTTAGAGTACTGTGTGCAGTTTTGAAGGCCCTACCCAAAGCATGATATCAGGCTACAGGAGGGGGTGCAGAGGAGGACAACAAAGATGATATGTGGAATGGAGGGGAGAAACTATGAGAGCAGGCTAGGAGACCTGAATATGTATACCCTGGAGAAGAGAAGGGACATGATAGAGACATTCAAGTATCTGAGGGGGATCAATAAGGATGGGAGAGGTGGGGTCTTTAAGCTAAGAAGGGGGAGGGAGACACAGGGTCACGGGCTAAGAATAGAGTGGGGAAGATTTAGGAGGGAAATGAGGAGACACTATTTCACAGAGAAGGTGGTAGCAAAATGGAATACACTATCAGAATAGATGGTATGTAAATCTGTGAACAGCTCTAAAAATGCATGGGACAGGGAACAGGGAGAGTGAGGGTGGGGGAGGTGGGGGTGGCAATGGAATGACAAAGGGGAAGGGATGGGCAGCTGCAAACTAGGGGTGCTAGCTTCACATTCGAGCAGACTTAGACCTGGTGGTCTGTTTCTGCTGGCACATTCGTATTTTCATATGTTCATAAAAATGTTTGCTGCACACACATGCTTATGAAGACATAAAAATAAAGTGCTATGTTACTTACAGTTTTATTTTCTGGCATTTCATTCCTGATTATGAAAATGCCCATCCTATCCTCATCTGCATACCAGGGAAACCTCTTCTGTTTAACCTGCTATAGATAGAGCAGAAGCCCTGGTTCTGTCTGAGGACTTTTATTATATGATTGTTGGGGTGAACATTCTGCCAGTAGAAATGAGAAGAAATTTGAATCCATCTATAGGAAATATTCCATCTATTGAATACAGGAAAGATAAACAAGAAACAGTGTGACAAAAAGAGGAATAAATATGCAGAAAAAGGATGAAAAGTGATGAAACAGGTAAAATGTGGTGGGTTGTGGAAAACATAGGGTTTAAGGGCTAATTAAAAAAACAGTGCATTTTGCTGTGCATAACATTTGACACTGACATGTCATGCCTATGCTGGGATATACTGTGGCTATTTTTTTGGGGTGAATTCACTTTTTTTTTAAATTATTGAAATGTTTAACGTTGCTTTTATTTTTGTGCATTTTTATCCCCCACCTTCACCAAATAAATCTTGAACCCATTTCATAATTGCAAAAAGGCACTCCAGCATGTGCTTTGTGTTAGGATAATAGCACTTCTCGGGTGGCTTGAAGGCTGTCAGTGAGGCCTCATGTTGCACAACACATCCGAGGTATGTCATTATCCCATCACAATGCACATACCCTTTCATGTCTTATTTCATAAAAATACACACAACAAAGGTGGGCTTTTGAGGTCAGACTCATTTTACTTTTGAACATAGTGGGTGATGGAATGAATATAGATTTGGGTTTTATGTCACATTACACTGCCTAAACAACTCCTATTTTTTCACCTGCTTCAGGAACAACACATGGAAATATTATTGTGGTACATGGGGTGTTTCAGTATGTTTAGGTAGAAAATGGTTTTATGGATTCCTTTTTACTGATTACTTGTTAGGGCATGGTGGCAGGGTGTTGTTTCCCTCAGTTTGGGATCTAGATTTATAGAACTGTTATTTAATACAATAGAAGATTCAGTACATATGGACACTTGTTGATAAATGGACTTATTAGGATAACAGTATCTCAGTTATAAGGGGGTTTGTGTTAGGTGTGGGTTTTGAATGTACGCATACACATACACAAGTCACTTGTTACAGAATTGCAGATATATTATGTTTAAGACTGTATAAGTCAGAATATTCATGAGTAATACTGACTTATTGTATACAGAGTTTAAGATGAATGTATCTGAACAGTACTTACACTATAGAAATGTGTGTAACAGCTGGTAAATGCTTAATTTACACTAGGGCAGGTTGTCTTCAAAACTATTTTTTACTTAACACAAAGATCTTTGCATATTTAGAAGACTTTTATTTATTTTATTATTTTAATGGTATCGGAATTGCAACCCTTTGAGTCAGAGACTCATTTACAAAAGCTCCTCATCATTGAACATTAAATGATATGGACAAGAAAAAAATAACATGATATACAGAGAAAAATAAAAATACAGTGTGGAGGAAATTCCTATACAGGGTGGTAGCTCAAGTTATGACAATTGAGGCTGTACAGTGAATACACAATTCAGGATAAAGAAAGAAATAAATATATATACAGGGTAGTAGCTAAGGTTATAATACTTATTTTATAATGTGGCAATAGTGGTCAGAGCAGGAAGTAACATATGTTAATGAAAAAGTAACATGTCTGAGGAGGGCCCCCAGGAAGGTGTCTCTGCTACAGGTAGTTACAGCTACGGGAGTTAACCAGATATAGCTGAAGGGAAGTTTTAAAGGACCCAATCCTTTGTTGAGTGGAGATGGCTGCCAGGAGGGCGTTATACCAGGAAGCAGCTCTCTAGTTAAAAGACCATTGGGCAAGGGAGATCCTGACTCTGGGCACAAAAAGGGAGGGCTTGGGGGAACTTCAAGAGGAGAGGGGGGAGGAAAGACATGAATGATGGTGTCTAGACACGGGGGAGGGTAAGGCCAATAGTGACTTTCTTGGCAAAGAGGCATGACTGGTATATTAGCTTCTCATTGAAGTTAAGAACATTTGCCCAGGAGTACGGAGTGCAGGTATGGGTTAGTCTGTTGGACCCTGTGAGTAGCCAGCAGGCCTTGTTTAGTGAGAGTTTAATTTTATTGAGGGCGGTGCTGTCAGCAGCACGATATATCAGGAGTCCATAGTCCACGAGGCATAGTATAGAGGAGGAAATGGCCAGCCTAAGGGCATCGGAGGGAGACAACTTCTGTGACGATAGAGGAGGCCAATATGTGTGTTAACAGCAGAGCAGAGTGTGTGAATATGGTCATGGAAAGAGAGTGTGGGATCAGATGTCATGCTGAGGTATTTTAATGAGTTCACCTGGTCGATGAGCAGAATTTGGCAGGAGAGGACATTAAGTGGGGAGCTTTTGTGCTTATTTTGGTGGTGGGTAAAGAGCATGAGCTTTGTATTCTTTAGGTTAAGCACAAGACTGTGGTCAGTAAACCAGCATTCAGCCTGGGAGAAGGAGTTTTGGAAGGTGGTTTGAAGGTGGATGTTGTCAGCATGAGCAGAGAAAAGGACCTCATCATCAGCATAGAGAAGAACATTTCCTAAACAGGCATTGGTGAGAGAGTTTGGGTACAGGCTAAACAGTAGGAGCCCCAGGATAAAGGCCTGGGGAACCCCCGAGTGAACCGAATGGTTACCAGAAAGGGTACTGTCAATCTTAATGCACTGAGAGTGGGAGGAGAGGTAGCTGGAAAACCAGGCGTGAGCACCCTGGGAGGAGCCTAGCTGAAGGAAGGAGGATAAGAGAAGGGGGTGGTTGATGGTATTGAACGCTTTTGAGAGGTCAATGAAGACTGCACCTGCAAGGTGCCCCTTATCAAGGGCAGAGTGTAAGCAAGTAGAGAATTCAATAAGGGCATTGGTGGTGCTATGCCCATGGCAGAAACCATGTTGCTCCCAGCAGAGGAGGTTGTGAGAGGAGAGGAAGTCATTGAGCTGATCACCTACTATCTTTTCTAAGGCCCTAGAGAGAGGGGGTAGTATGGATATAGGTCTGTAGTTCTGTGGGAAGGTACAGTCACCTCCTTTGTGTATGAGCGAGATGACCACAGTTTTCCAGGCAAGGGGGAACTGACAAAGGCAAAGAGAGCAACTGAGAAAGTAGGTCGGGGGGAGACAACGACATCCAGGACTAGGCAGCTTTGGGTCTATGCAGTTGTTACTGTGGCTGGAGGTAGGGCTTGGCTTCATGAGGGGAGAGGGCAAGAAAGTAGAAGGGTGGGAGGGTGTTCTGGGGGACAGGGACAAAGAAATGGGGGGATCACGGCACTAAGGTTTGAGAAAGCTGCGTTAAAAAAGTCAGCGATGCACTGGGGGTCTGTGGAGACTGAGCCATTAATATTGAGTTGAGTGGGGGGAAGGGACTTGGATTTACCAGATAGCTCCTTAATGTTATTCCAGAATTTACTGGATGAGCCTCATAAGGAGGCAAGTGGTGCTCTATAATATTCAGCTTTTGCTTTTTGGATGGCCCATGTACATCTATTTCTTGCAGTACGGTAAACCTGCCTTTCTATGGGCTTTCCAGATTCCATGGCTCTATGCCATAGGTTGTCTCTGAGTTGCATTTGATAGATTAGAGAGGGGGTGACTCAGGGGGAGTCATGTCCTTTAGTGGCATGTTTAGAGTCAAGAGCAAAATGGTCACAAGCAGTATTAAAGGTGAGGACAAAATAGGCAAAAGCAGTGTTAATGTCTGGGGCAAGCTTAATAGAGAACCAAGCACAGTGAGTGAGATGTTCTTTTAGTTAAACCAATTTGCTAGGACTAATACGTCACTGGACAACAACTTTGGGTGGAGGTTTCTGCATTTTGCACGACCAGAAGATAATAGGTGAGTGGTCACTTAGGGCTTCGGGCAGCACCGTTGTGTGGGAAACCTTGTGGGGCTTGTTTGATAGGGCAATACTCAGTAGGGTGGTGGTCCCTGTACTGGGGTTTGTCCAGGTGGGTGGGCACAAGTTGAGTGAGATCAAGGTCCACTATGGCATCTTTAGCTGGTGAGGCAGAGCTGGTGTGCCAATTGATATTAAGGTCGCCCAATATGATTTGCTCAGCTTTGTCAGGCAGGTGGGAGAGGTGGTCAAGTAAGGATTGGACAGCAGGATTCTTTTGCCAAGGAGGGATGAAGACTACTGTAATAAGTAACGGGGCCCTAGAGGTGTCAGGGATGATTTTGAGGGTGAGGGCTTTGGCACCGAGGAGCAGCTGGTGGGGGGATGGTGTGTCCTTGGAGGGATTCCAAGAGATAAATGGCACATCCACCACCATACTTACCTACTCTGTCTTCCCTGAATAGGGAATAGACTGGTAGAGAGATAAAAGAGTCAGGGATGGATTTAGATAGCCACGTTTCAACAATTGCTAATATGTCAGGTTGATGTGGGCAACCCAGTCTGAGGAGCTTGACAGGGAATTAGCGGGACAGTAATTAGACATTCTAATTAGCTAAGAGGGATCTATTCCAGAATAATGAAGTGGTATATTGATTTTATTACATACACTGGCTAGGATGTGTGCCCACCAGTCAGGATTAGAATGATATAGCTCTACCGATATGCCATCTATCCCAACAGCATTGTTACATTTCTGGGCTAAAATATACAGAGTTATCACTTTTACTGAATCTGCCTCCCAGCTTTCAGTTTTTGTTTCCAGCACCATGGACACATTGTTAACAATCTGAAATGAAGGGGCTACATCCTGCTCATTCACTGATTTTGGCACATAAATGCTACATAAAACTGAAAACTCAAGTAGAGGGTGGAATCTTACCCTCAGTATTGTATAGTCGTTATTTGTGCCAAAAGCCACATACTCTCAGAATTTTTTAAGATTATTAGGATTGATGGCTTCATTAAACTCCACCCAAAGCTAATGCTTATATTCTGTTTTCATTTTTTAAGAGGATTGTACTTCTTTCTAAGATACCTGAAGGAAATAATGTTATCCTTTGTTGGTTCTAACAGATGCTGGTGGCTAGATTATTAAGTCCTCTTTTTAGAATCTTGCAATCTGTGTCAAACCAAATTCTTCTACTTGAAATTTCTTTGTACTCATACTTGGAATTACAGAGACAGCAGTAGATGTGAATGCACATGTGTAGGTTCCTCCATATTATGCATAGTACTTTAGATTTGCCCCATTCCGTATAAAAATCCAGTTTTGTTTTGAAAATATCTTTACTTCTGCAGTTAACTATATTACTGGGTAAAGGATTCCAGATATTTATAATCTGTTGAGAATAAAAACATGTTTTGGAATTCATTTTTAAACCTTAGGCTGCCAGAAGATTTAAAACTTATAGGTTTTTAGGACATGTGTACACTCCGGTGGCACAGCAGGTGTTAAAGTTGTTTGGCTTTATTTGCCTATTGTAGCTTCCAGTGTTATGCATGTCATTGCAAAATTCTGCATTTATGTTATTCATTAGCACGTTATCATTTTGTAAGCTAAAGAAAAGATCACCCCTGATTTGACTTCTGTACAAACTGTGTAGCTTTAAGTTATGTAACTTTTCCTCATAGGTTGGGTCCTTGAGTCCCCACATCCTCTTTTGCCTTACGCTGTATTCTCTCTATTTTGTTTCTTTTACCTTCAATTACATCTCCTTTCCTAAATTGAGAACAGCAGTCTGTCATTGGCC
Organism: Neoceratodus forsteri; assembly: GCA_016271365.2. NCBI lineage: Eukaryota > Metazoa > Chordata > Ceratodontiformes > Ceratodontidae > Neoceratodus > Neoceratodus forsteri. Next base: position 483,385,547 of record CM057459.1, on the reverse strand, counting down.
AGATGAAAGATTTATACAGTGGGAGATGTACCTATTTAGATTTATGGTTAAAGTGTCTCTTGGTGGTATTGAGGAGGATATTTGCTTTATTAAATACATCCCTCATGTTTCCATTGAGCACTTAGTATCCTTTTTTTCTCCTGTACTCTAAGCACTTGGTACCCACATGCAATTTTTTTCTCTGGCTACCTGTCTTCTTCCTCATGTACTGAACATTATATATTCCCCAAAGTACTTCTCTATTGTACCTATGCTTGTATTCATGCAGGTATTTCTCATAACTATGTTTAATTCATATGTGTTGTCCTAAAACCTGTTGTTCTGACATTAGTTTATCCATTCACTGTTGTGCTTCTATCTCACGATGTTTATGTTATTACTGATTTAGCTTACGAACATACGAACATATGAAATTTGCCAGCAGATAAAGGCCTAGAGGTCTATCAAGTCTGCTTGAATGTGCAGCTAGCACCCCTTATTCTGCAGCTGCCCCTCCCTTCCACCCTTCCCCTTCATTAACCCTCCCCCTTGTCCTGTCCCATCCTCGTTTGAAGCAGTCCACTGTTCTACTGCATACCACTTCTGCAGGTAACGATTCCACCCAGCCACCACCCTCTGTAAAAGTGTCTCCTCATCTCCCTCCTGAACCTTCCTTGCTCCAGTCTCATATCATGGCCCTGGTGGCCCTCCTCCTTACTTTGAACAGCCCTCTGTACCTGTCTTGTTTATTCTTTCATGTATTTAAAGGTTTCAATCATGTCCCCTGTCTCTCCTCTCCTCCAGTGAGTACATGTTCAACTCCTTCAACCTCCTCTCATATGATAAGTCCCCAGACCCTTGATCATCTTTGTCGCCTGCGCTGCACTCCTCCAGTAACTTAATGTCCTCTTCAGATACGTGACGCCAGAACTGCATGCAGTACTCCAGGTGTGGTCTAACTAATGATCTATACAGTGGCAGAATCACCTCCTCCTCCTCGAGGATATACCCTTGCAATAAACCCAGCATTTTGTTGACCTTTGCAGCTGCCTTCCTACACTGTGCCGAGTTGTTCATTGACCCTGTGATGAGCACACCAGATCCTTCTCCTCCTCTGTCTGGGCTAGCTGCACTCCCCTAGCTGGTAAGTCCTCCTTGGGTTCTTCATCCCAAAATGCATCACCTTGCACTTTTGGCATTAAAGCCCAGTTGCCAGGTGTCTGACCAGGTTTCAAGCTTTTCCAGATCATCCTGCAACCCCTGCCATCCCCCTAGGTCATCCACCACGCGCAACCTTGGTATCATCAGCAAACAGACTGATCTTGCTCTTGATGTCCCATGATATGTCTGCAATGAATATCCTAAACAACACTGGTCCCAACACCGAGCCCCTGTGGGACACCGTCACTGCCTTGGGTGTGAGAGCTCCCCACCCACCACCACCCTCTGTTGCCTTCCTGCAGCCAGTTTCCTACCCATCTCACCAGCATTGACCTGCCCTGTGCCTACTAACTTCCTTCCCAGCCTTCCATGTGGCACTGAGTCGAATGCCTTACTGAAGTCCAGATCAGGACATCCACTGCATGTCCCCTGTCCAGTTGCCTAGTTACCCAGTCAAGAACCCGACCAGGTTGGTTTGGCAGGATTGGCCACGATGAAGCCATGCTGTCTGCTGTCCTGTAGTCCTTTGGCCTCTAAGAGGGCCACCAGCCTCCTTCAGGATAGTCTCCATTAGCTTACCCACGATGGATGTGAGGCTCACTGGTCTGTAGTTTCCCGGTTCATCCTGTAGCCACTCTTGTGGAGGGCACCACATGTGCCATCCTCCAGTCCTGAGGTACACACCTGAATGTAGTAGGCATTAAAGGTCTCAAGAAGGTCCTGCAAGGACCCTGCCAGCTCCTTCAGTACCCTGGGTGGATGCCATCTGGGTCTGGTGCTTGTCCACCCTCAGTGCCTTCAAACCCTCTGAACTCTGCCTCCATGATTTCTCCATCTGTCACCACTTCCCCTCGTCCTGCCATTTCCCCACCCATCTTGGGTGTCACCCCCTCTTCTCTTTAGTAAATACTGAGCAGAGTAGTCATTTAGTGCTTCCTTCTTTAGTCACCCTGCTTCCACCCAACCCCTCCTTCCTAATCCTTACTATGTGGTCCTTACAGCCCCTTTTCTCCTGATGTACTTAAAGAAGTCCTTCTCCCCTCTTAATGCCTTGTGCCAGCCTGAGTTCCGTAGATGCTTTGGCTCCCCTTACTGCCCTTGTCACCTCCTTTGATTCTGTCAAGTACCTCTCTGTCCTCCCCTCCTGTTTTCTTGTATTTCCTAAAGGCAGCTCTTTTCCTCCTTACCTTTTCCATGACCTCCTTGCTCAACCAGCTCGTTTCTTAGCCCTAGCCTTCTTGCTCTGGGCTTTGCAGCAGGTTTTGGTTGTCTCCACTATCCCCAACTTTATGAGCTCCCATCTCTGGTTAGTATCCATACTAGATTGAATTCTGGCCAGGTACCCTTTACCACTTCCCCATCCTCCCAAAGTCAGCCTCCTGAAGTCCAGCACTCTTGTGCCAGATTCCACCCTTCCTTGCCCATATCCAATGTGAGCCATACTGAGTGGTGGTCACCCCTGACAGCGGTTCCTCCACTGTAAGTTCTCTCAAAGTCCCCATTTGCCAGCACATGGTCAGGTATTCCCAACCTAGTTGGTTCACTGACCATTTGCAGCAGGAAGCTGTCCTGAAGGCATCCAGCAGTACCTGCTCCCTTCTGTTCCTGGTTGTTGGGGTGCTCAGTCCACTTCTGGCATGTTGAAGTCCCCACAATCACCACACTACCTTTTGCAGGTCCTCCTGATCTGTCCTGCTAGTTCCTGTCTAACTCCTCCATCTGGAGATGGTGCCTGTACACCACTCCCATTCTAAGACTCATTCTGAATCCTGGATTGCACCCAAAGTGACTCTGTACTACCCTCCTCCCTTCCTCCTACACACTTCAGTCCTTCCTTCACATATAGTGCCACCCCTCCTTTCCCAGTCACCCCTGTCCATATGAAATAACCTGTGCCCTGGTACAGACAGGTCCCAGTCATTATATTGGGTGGCCCATGTTTCCTTGATGGCTGCAATGTCCACTCTCCTCTGCCGTGAGAACCTGCAACTCTGCAGTTTTTTCCCAAGGCTCTAGCATTAAGGGTAACCACCTTCACCCTTTCCCTCCTCCCATCCTGCCCTCCTTTCCTAGCATCACCAATAGTACTTGCCATTTGTCCTTTGTCACTGTTATGGGGGGTATGCTCATATGATTTCCCAACCTGTGGTCTCTGCATGTCTCTTCCCCAACTGCCACCCCCCACTCCTAGTTTAAACTCCCAACTTCCTCTATATATTCTTCCATCCTCTGCTTCAACACTTTCTTTCCTTCCTCACTCAAGTGTAGTCTGTCCTTGGCATACAGACTACTGTCCTCCCAGGTCCCTCCCCACCCCGCCAACAGCCCATACCCTTTAGCACAACACCAGGTTCTTAGCCATCTGTTAAATTCCTCTATTCTCAGCTTTCTTGTTGTGCTTGCCTTTGGCACCGGAAGTATCTCGGAAAAAGTTACTGATCTTCCTGCCCTCACATAATTGTGCTAGTTCCTCAAACCTCCTCTGGACTATATCCACTGTCTTGTCAGCCAGGTCGTTTGTCCCAAGATGTATAATTAAATGAGGCTTGTCCCTACCCCTTGTAGCATATTTCAGAACAGACTGTCCCACCCTTTCCGCTGTCATTCCTGGCATGGCCTCCACCCAAATGCGACTATGCCTCTCCGCCTTGCTACCCCACCTAACTCCTCTTAGTATTGAGTCCCCCAGCACTAAGATTCCACCCCTCTTACTCCCTGCTTGCTTCCTTTCATCTCCCTCCCTCATTTCCAGCTCCTCTTCTTCCTCCTGCACATTATTATGCCCTTTTACCCTTGTTGCAGTTCTCCCAGCAGAACTTCCCCCGCTCCAGTTTGGTCCAGGCATTTATCAATTACTCCCCTACTTTCATCACTTCCTCCTCCACCTTCTTCCTCTCTGAGCAGTGCAAAACTATTTTCTGAAGATCCTTCACAAATGCCTGCTCCCTCTCTCTGCATAGTAACCTGTTCTCTCCTTTCCACCCATGACTTTTGCCACTTCTTTTGCCTCCTCACAAGTCCCTATTGCCTCCTTCCATTTGACTTTTGTCTCCTGACCTGGTTTCCCTGGCAATTGTTCTTCCTGGCCTGGGCCCCTTTGTCTCTGCTTCCCTTCTTCTGAGCCTCTCCTCACCACTGTTGGCTTAAATTGCCCTCCCTCATCTCCCTTTCTTCCTCCCTCCAGTATTGGGCTAAACCCACCCCCAATCTGCCTTGCCTGTCTTAGTTCCTCCTGCAGACCCTCAATCTCCTTTCTAAGTTTTTCTATGTGGTTGCACACTAAACATCCTCCCACTCTCCAGGCAATGTTTAGAAAGATTGGTGCACCGCAGTTGTTGCAGTCTACCACCCTACCCATTGCTGTCGTTGCCCACCAGCGACCCCCCACCCTTCCAGATGCAGGATACCAAACACTCCCCCAAGTCCCCACTCTCCCCTCTATCAGTGCAAAACATTTTTATGTCCCTTATCTCCTTTGTTGCACACGCTAGATATGCTGAGCAACTGCTTTTTATATTCCTATCCACACTCAAAATACTTAAGTAGCCATTGCACAACCTTCTTCAACTCCTACTCCTCCTTTACCCAATGCAATAACTATGTGAAGTAGTAATAATGAAAGCGCCTAGATTTGCATTTACTTCCCTTCCACTGAGAGGCAGTCACCTCTTCACTTGCTGCAGTTCTTTTCCTGGATGTCTACTTCTGTTATGACAGGTGCAAATCCTTTGCCTGTTTGAGGAAGTGATGTCAGAACCCCTAGTACAAAGGGAATAATTGACCAGGGGTGGGTGGGTGAGGGGTTTGGGTAGGTGGGACCAGCCCAAGTCTTCCGGAAACAATCAGGTAGCTGAGGCCTCTAGTCAGACAATTAGCACCCTTCCCCCACTCAAAACTTTGCAGCTAGTGAAGCCAGCAACAATGAATCAATTCTACTCAAAGCCCCAACATAGGTGTGCTACCCAAAGAAACAGGACACCAATTCAAACAGCTTCCCCAACAATACATCAAAATAGGTCTGGAATTATAAGATATAGGTCTCCAATTCAAAGAAACAGACCAGTTAAATTACACCAATTATGTTTAAAAGAGAAGAAATAGGCCTCTACAGCTTGTATGTAGTTGTTGTGTGCACTGTTATTTATTGTTTGGTTTTTGTTGTTCCCCTTATGTAACCCCTCCCCGAGATGCTTCTGGAAACAGGCTGTTCACAGCTCTTGTTGTCTTTCCTGGAAACAATTTTCTAAATAAAATAAATAAATCATATAAACATGGTGTATGTGCCTTAGGACGTCTCTGATTTTAATTCCAAGACATTTTTTCAGCTGCAGAAGTACACAATCTGTTCCCTTATAAATAATTACTATCATTTTTATTTCCTAGGTTCATTGCTGTACATTTATCACCTATTGAAACTCATGCCCCACTTGTCTGCCCACTCTGTCATGAAATCTAGATCTTCCTGAAGTTTACTGTGCTATTCAGGACAGTCCACCACTCTGCCCAATTCTGTGTAATCAGTGAACTTGTTACAGTGCTTCTGTCATAACAGTGATCACTGCAGAACGATTACCATTAGGGTGAGTGTACATTGCTGAAAATAAAGAGCAGCGATGTACACTTGTGGTGACAACAACAGTGGCAATGGTACTGAAAAGGACCCCTCAGGGTGCTTCACGGCCCACACCCCCTAACTAAAGAGTCTCAACCTGGGGTGTAAGTGTTGAGGAGGGTGCAAACTTAGAAAATAAAAAAGACACAAAATTACTGAGCTAGCCAGAACCAAACCCTGCACTCTCCCAACTGCAGCCGACCACCCTCACCACTACACCACATGGCCAGCTCAGCATCCTACCACCACACTGCCTCCCACATACCTTCCCTCCTCTTCTGTCCTTCAAATGTTGTGGTTCCTGTCACTGTACTTCACTCTTCCTCCTAGCCTCTCACTACCCTATCTGGTAGCCAAAAACACAAATGCTGTGATTGAGTCACCATTATTGCGATTGCTCAGTCTCAGTCACCTTGTTCACTGGATACCTGTTACAGCAATTTCTATTTATTCCTAGGTCAGCTATGTAGATACCAAAATGTACAACCACCAGTACTGACCCCTGCGTAACACCACTGGTGATAGTCTCTTCTATAGAGAGGTATCCATTTGTCCTTACCCTCTGGTTATGGTTTGAGTGCCACTTATTTACCCATCCATAGAAACATAGAATTTGATGGCAGATAAGGACCACTTGGCCCACCCAGTCTGCCCATTTCCCTACCTGATGGACAAGCTGCAGATTCTAGTTAATCAACAGTTTACTTCCTCCTGCACCCCACTAGAATTGCCTTATGTCTGCCCCATGCATTCTTCAATTCTCTCACTGTTCCTGACTCCACAATCTCTCACGAGGCTGTTCCATGCATCCCAACTCTCTCTGTGAAAAAATACTTTCTAACATTACCTCTGAGCTGTCCCCTCTGTCTTCAAATTGTGCCCCTTTGTTCTTGCACATCTCTTCTTCTGAAAGATACTGCCATCTTGTACCTTGTTAATTCCCTTGAGATACTTGAAAGTTTCTATCATGTCCCCCTTTCCTCAAGGGCATACATATTAAGCTGCTTTAGTCTCTCCTCGTATGTCTTCTGGTGCAGACCTTGCATCCAGTAAGTAGTACACTTTTTTTTGTAATATTTTTTTATTAGACTAAATGAAGAATGTTTACATAAGCTTTTGAGACTTCCCAGGTCCCTTTATTGGGTGCAGACAAAATTAACCAGCATTTCATGATATATACAAGAGTTTGTGTATCTTGGATTGCTTAACAAGGGGGGTAGAGGAAATGAACAATCTCTTGAATGTATTCTGAAATGCTGGTTAGTTTTCTCTGCACCCAGTGAAGGAATCTGAGTGGTCTCTAAAGCGTGTGTAAAAATTCTTCAGTTAGTCTAATAAAAGGTATAAACACAAAAAAAAGAGTACTAGAGTGTCCTATGATGAACATGTCACCACAAACCTGTACCCTTTTACTTGTATGTACATGCCATATCATATGTCATTTCTCAATAAGACATCCATGGGTAAACCACTGAAAGCCTTACTGAACTCCAAAAAGTAATATCCATCACACAACACTCATCTAAGGTTTTGCACAGAGATTTAAAAAAAAAAAAAGAAGAAATCCAAATGCATGAGTGTCTTTTTTTGAAGCAATAATGGAGGCTGTCTGAAACTCCTAGTCAACAACGTACAGAAATAAGAATGTCTTTTGAAATAAAAAGCAGTTGCAAATTTAGGTGTGCAATCTTCTTTTTCCACCAACTCTTGTCTTTATCTCTCTTCTCAATACATATTTTGAAATACCCAATATGTTAGAAAAAGTATCAGAGAGCTCCCCACTTGTGTTAATTGGCCATACAATTTAACATTATGTCAAAAACTGTGCTAGCAAAAGTCTGCTGTTTTGCAATGATGTCAACCACAAACAACAGAACAAGAAAAACTTGGATAAACAACATACATTTGTTTCAGGTATTGAATGATTTCATCTGATGTGAATGTCTAGTCTTTGCCAAAGTTCTCTTTAAATACCAAGAGTAAATGTTTGACATACAGTAATTCCATTTTTATATCAGGCTTTCAAGGTTTAAGAAAAATGAATGACTGCCTGGCTATTCTGGCTGTGCTCCAGCAGAAATAATTCTTCCCATTTCATTAAAATATGTGCAAATAATACAGACTGATTCACTTTAAGCAGAAACTATGATTTTTTTAATGTTGACAGACCCTTCCCAGCATCTCCTTGTATGCAAGAGATTACCTCATGCTTTAAAACTGCCTATGTAACTTTAACCAACACAACATAATAAATATTCTGTACTCTTCTGGGTGCCAAAATACAACTACAACTAAGCTGCATTACTGTATTATATTACATACTCCTATCTTATGACTTATCTCAAAAACACTCAAATTTCACTCAGCACAAAATGGATGATATGAATACTGATTTATTACAAGCATATGCTATGCAGTATTGTGGTAATGGCAGAATTAGCATTCAATGGAGAGTCAGGACATTCAATGCTGGGGTAGAACATTTTAATGGGTTTAAGGATTATGCATCTCTGTTAACTCAGCTGCCAAACTCCTTGTTGGACCACAGAACTCTGAAACATGGCAGGAAGCTCCCCAAATAGAGATGCATTATAGACAGAACAATTTGTCAGGAACCCCCTTCTGCTATGTCTAGGAAAATTCTGGCCCAGTCAGTGATTAGTTTGTTGATGTATCTGATACCTTAAGGGGCTGTGTTTGCTGTCAGCCTTAAAACTATTCAAACATTGATAGGCAATTTCCACGTTTTAATGATTATTTCTTTAAATGCAACTAACATGTTGGTAAAAATACAGTAATGTATCAAGGGATATGAAAAAATGTATTTACTCAAATGTGCAATTTATTTATTTTACAATTTTATCTGAGAAAGTTGGTTTTCAGGTTGTCATGAGCACAGGGAGGATAATTCACTTGCTAAGTGTCTCACCATATGCAAATGTGGGTTGTGGGAATTAAATCCATGTCTGCTGGATGTATCAAGCTCATTTATAGTTTGTTACTCTAATGTATAGGCTTCACTGCCAACTAATTGATCTTCAAATGCAAGGGGCAGGAACCATGTGAGTGAGTTATGACTGTCCTGATAATTATAAAAAGAATTGAGGGGTTGTCCCTGTGTGCCCTCTTCCTTGTCCCAGGAAGATCTATGTGTTTATTTGTTTGAAAATTGGTAACTGGGAGAGGCACACTAAGTGAAGCTTGTTTCCAGACATAAACTGGGGTGGGGGTGGGGGACAGACAAAATACATGTTATATGCAGTTGAGATTACAAAACATTAAGTGGTACATATAATCAAACATGATGATAGAGAGCAGCTAATGAGAACAGTAGAGGGAAACAAATTAGCAAAACCAATGATTTCTGCACAGGATATCACTGGTTGATTCAAACCAGCTAGAGTCAAAGGCCATTAAGGGTGGACAGGCACTAGCAAGAGAGAAGTGGTCACATAAAAGTGGTTTAAAGGAGAGGTTGGAGAAGGCTATTCTAAGAGAGGAGAAGAAAGTTCCAGATACAGTAGAGGGCTGACAAGCAAAGAAGAAGACATGGCCAGTGGATGTGGAGCAGCATGGAAAAATGCAAGAATGAGAGGTAGAAGAGCAAATAGACTATATGGAGGGCACACTTAGAGAGATAAGGTCAGAGGTAGGAGGGTAAGGACTAAGATCAGAATCTGAGAGAATGGAAGTACAGTGACATAGGTGTCATGGAAGATAAGCAGGAAGAGAAGAAGCTGGAACAGGTAACCAATACTATAAAACATTTGGAGGAGACTCTGGTAGCGACAATTAGATAAATGTGGAATGCAAAAAACAGTGCTCAGCTCCTATCAGTGAAAAACATTTCCATTTATTAATGATTAGCTTACCACCAAACCTGATTCACAGTCAGCATTTTATGGTGTATACAAGACGTCACTTTGTTAAGAAGATCGACCCTCTCATTTAAATTTTCTTGATAAAAATTCATCATATTGTATGTAGAGAGCAGTACAAGCTTCTTTAAATTCTCAGCTTGTAGGGTGTTCCTCTGCTTGAAATAACTTAATCAACATACAGTATAGACATATCATAGTGTGACCACTTGTAGAGGAATTCCTTGCCATCCTGCTTTCAAGGACATTCTTTATGAGTGCCCTGCCCTACCACAAGTAAAGATAAACTATATATTGTGAGTCAGACCATTACATACCAGATTTATAAATCAGTTTACTGTTTATGACTTTTAAATCTGCTGTTTGCATATAGGTTTAACTGGGTTCCTTTTATTTTAACCCCTGGCTTCAGAGCTGTACAAAGGCTATTGTAATGTCATTATTATTATGAAAATTGCTCTCTGATTGATTCATCGTTCAATTGTGATTATATTGACATCCATGATATTAGTAAGGACAACAGCAGCAACTGGATATTGTGATAGATTGTTGTTAATGTTGCCATCGGAAATATCACGTATGTTGCCATTTTTATCTCTGTGGGGGTTCTATTATAGTGGGTCAGTAGCCTCACTATAGTTAGAATTCAGAAGTCATTTTTATTTTAAACCCTGAATCCTCTCCTTAATACTACAGGTGTAGCTGGAGGGGATAACCAGAAATTTGGCATGTGCATCTTCATCCACATACATGCCAGGCTCCCTTGCTGTCAGTGGCATAAGTGCTGGGGAATGTAAAGAGAACATGCTCTGGGATGCAGCATCATGATGCTGGCAGTGTTGGGTCCCAACACTCCTGCCTGCTCATTGGTGCCCCCTTCCACCACAATAGATAGGTCTGAATGAGGGCATGGCTGCTGAGACTTCCAAGGGAACTCACCAAAGAGAAAATGTCCTCTGACAAGGAAAGTCTGTCTGGCAAGGAAATGCCTTCAGTGGACCTCATTGAGTACCAGGCAACCAACAGAGAAAGATAAAGGATGGGTTTGTGAGGTTGCCTGATAGAGTGGGCAGTGTTGGTGAAGACAGAAAAAGAAAATAGAAAAAAGTATGCATAATGAAGAATGAGAATCACACCTTACAGATAAATTATTTATTTTAGTCACCAAAGCATTTTAAATGAAAACAAACCATTTTTATTTGTTTTAATAATTTATTTCCCAACCGAAGGGAGGTATAATAGAGAGCTACATATTCTTGAGTGATATCAACAGAGTAGACTACTCAGTTCTATTAATGAAGAATGAAACCACAGTAACCAGATGATATAGTTGGAGGCTGGTGTGGAGGATGCAGTATATGCATGGATATGTATGGTATTATATACATGGATGTACATGGTAGGAAGTGGATTAGAGTTGAAGTTTATACATATGGGTATTGTAGTCCATTATACAGTATATGTAATTTCCTGTAATGCACAGTAAGCTTTTCTTTGTGTATATCCAGTGATGTAAGACCACTATCTCTGAGTAGAATAAAGATGGCCACTGAACTGACACGCTGTGTATGAGTTTCTTCCTGCACTGACCCAAAATATATCACATTGACAACAAGAATACACATAAAATAACTTCTATGAGTGCAACTGAAGGGTCATGTAAATTAATATATTTTTTATATAAACTGCTCTGTAAATCTCTTCAACTATCTTACGTCTATATTCTGTTTCATGGGGCTTCCTTAACTGACCTTCTCTGCCTGGCTACTTAAAACCTTGTGATTGCTTAGATGTACCACTCTGGTTACAGATTTATCTAATGAAAGATAACACAGAAACAAATGAGCAACTGTGCATGGTTTGTCTACTTTGATGTCTTAAACACAGCTGCTAACAGGGCTCCACAAGGCACATGAATTATGGCTGCAGACTGAAACATAAAATTCCTTTTGTCTCTCTCAGATGCTATACTACTCAGACTGACCACAGCAATAAAAGCAGTTCAACACTTCTTGTGGCACACCAGAGCAACTGCATCAAGCACTAAGAGAAAAAGCCAGAAAACAGCACTTTTTTGTGTGTGTGTGGATACTGCAGCTACACAATACCTTGCCACAACCATCATGACTGCAATTGCCAGAGTACCTGAATTTCATGAATCCAAGGAAACATTTGATTTATATCTAGAGCGCTTCCAATGCTGGCTTAAGGCAAACAAAATTGCAGAAGATGAACAAGTAGATGTCTTCCTAGCAGTCTTGTAACCAGAGATGTATGCCCTCCTACATAATTTATCAGCCCCAGCTGTCATCCTGACTCTGACATATGCTCACATCACTGAGGCACTTGCACAGCATTTCAAGCCCCAGCCCCTTCTCATTGCTGAACAATACACCTTATATCATAACAAACAAGGGGACGGAAAAGCTATTGCTGACTACATTATCACATTAAAGTGTCTAGAATGCACTTGCGTGTTTGGTCAGTCCCTGGATGATGCCTTCCAGGATTGCTTTGTCTGCAGTCTGAGAGGGGAAGCTTACAGGAAAAAGCTTTTGCAAGAAAAACAAATAGACTTTAAGACAGCTTGTGACATTGCAATCGAAAAGGAGCTCACTCAAAAAGGCTCCCAAGAACTTGCAGGACGTTCAGTACCCCAAAGAAGTGAAGTTCACAAGGTTACCCATACCCTAGAACAAAAGGGACATGCCACACCACACAATGGCCGATCACATGTTCGTCAGCAACCCCAAACATTTAGGAAGAGATCATCACTGGGCACTTCCACAAAGTCAAAACCCTGTTACTGATGTGGAGGTAACCACCATCAAAGTACATGCTGGTTTCAACAAGAGAAATGCCACAGCTGTGGAAAAGTGGGTCACATACAAAGGGTGTGCAAAAGTACATCACGGACTACTACTGCACGGTATGTCACAGATGGCACTGCAGCCACTGAAACAGAAGATGAGGCACTGCACCTGTTCATGGTTTATGCAACATGGGCACAAGCAGCAGAAATTTACCTACAGCTTGAACTAGCAGGAAACCAGGTGAGCATGCTAGACACCGGAGCATCAGTATCTCTTGTGCCAGAAAACATCTACAGAGAGAAACTTCAGCAGTGCCTATTGCAACCATCACATATTCATCTCTCAACTTTGATACCATTCCACACAGACAGCTGTTTAACAAGATGAGTAGTATGGGCATGGGGCATAAGGTGATACTTTGGGTTAGAAACTGGCTGACAGACAGAAGGCAGAGGGTGGTGGTAAATGGGATCCAACCTGGGGACACAGAGGTGACCAGCAGAGTACCACAGGGATCAGTACTGGGATCAGTCCTGTTCAATGTCTTCATTAGTGGCATTGCAGAGGGGCTGGAAGGAAAGGTCTACCTATCTGCAGATGACACCATGATCTGCAACAGGGTGGATACTCCAGAAAGGGTGCAAAAAATGAAGAGGTACCTGGAGAAGCTTGAAAGATGGTCAGAGGTGTGGCAACTGAGGTTCAATGCAAACAAAATGTAATATAATGCACCTGGGTAGGGGGAATCCTGGGGAGAGCTATAGAATGGGGGAGAGGTGATGACTGTTACCAAAGAGGAAAGGGACCTAGGGGTTATCATAGATGATGACCTTAAGATATCAAAGCAGTGTGCAAAGGCTGCAGAGAGGGCCAGTGGCATGTTGGGGTGCATAGGCAGAGGCATTACTAGCAGAAGATGAGACGTGGTGATGCCACTGTATAAAAAACTGGAAAGGACTCACCTGGTGTACTGCATGCAGTACTGGAGACCACACATGTGTAAGGACATAGACAAGGTGGAGGCTATCCAGTGAAAGGCAATGAAGATGGTGCATGTCTTGCATCACAAAACATATGAGGAGAGACTAAGAGATCTCAATATGTACTCACTTGATGAGAGGAGAGGAGAAGAAGGGGAGCATGATAGAAACTTTCAAGTACCTCAAGAGCATAAACAAGGTGCACTTGGGGGATCTTTTCCATTGTAGGAAAGATATCAGAATAAGGGGACATGATATGAAATTGGAGTGAGTAGATTAAGAGATAATGTGAGGATGTTTTTCTACACAGAGAGGGTGGTGGATGCTTGGAACAGTCTGCCTCAAGAGGTGGTGGGGGCAAGCACAGTGGAGGAGTTTAAACATGCCTGGGACAGGTACAAGGGAATATTGGGTGGGGAGGGAGTGATGAAAAGTCATTGATCACTTAAGGTCAGTGACTGTATACAAGTATAGGGCTTACAGGCAGACTAGATGGGCCTAGCAGTCCTTATCTGCTGACAATTTTTATGTATCTATGTATCTAAGACTTGCATAGGAGGCCCAATCCTTGTGCTGGGGAAATCCAAGTGCCAGTTGTGATGCTTGGTCAGCTGGTTATGATTATTGTATGATATTTGTAATATAAAAATATAGTATGTGATTGACTCACATAAGACAGCCTGTGCTTCCATGGGTGCCCCCCCCCAGGTTTCAGTGATGCTACAGGATGTGTAAACTGACCAGAAACCATTTAATTAACTGTTTGTTCAGAATAGCTTTTTATTACCTTTTTATGACATACCTAGGCTTTCTGAAGTGCAAACCAAATGTGACTTTATGACTTCAGAAACAGGACATCATTAGGCTGATTTCTGTTGGCTTTCTAACACATTGGTGCCAGTGTGGGATTGCTAAGTTCAAAGGAAACATGTGTAATTAAGGAGTTATATATAGGAAATGTCTTTTTTTCTTCTGATGGCACTTTATTAAAAATACCTCCTGATAGGAAATCATTTTTTGTAATTTTATATTCTAAAAGGAGGAGCTAGATGACTCACAGAAGGGGTGTGGTGACACAAAGTTTAAACTGATACTTGTGTCTGAAATGTAGGTCATATCACCTTGGGACTCTAGAGAGACACAGCTCTCTGATCTAACTTTAAAACACACTTCCAGAGGTAATACCTTAGACAGCAAACATCTAAATGTATTGTCGCAGGAGTTTTGCTTTGTAATTTTCCCTTGTTCTTTTATGTGATTGTTATCATCTTTTAGTAAGGTACATTTTCTTAAGATACTGCCTGGGTGTGTCTTCCAGGTTCTTTTTGCGTGTGATGTATATATACATGGTTAAGTCTGACAGCTGTTTGAAGGCTTGATGTTGTTACTAAACTGGGAAAAGGTAAGAATATACCTAAGGTCTCATTTAGAGTTAACAGGGTTCATTTTGGAAGCCTGGCTGGGTGCCCCTGGTGAAAGATTGTACTGCAATCCCCGAAGAGGGTACGTATCTGAGCCTGTTCATTGGGTATGCTAGCATAAGGGTCACAGCTGAATCCCCCAAGAACTTAAGACTAAAGGTGATTCAGACTCAAAAGCAGACAGGATGGTTACCCTGTCTGTTACCTGTTCACATTATTGTGCTCTGAGGTTGGTACTGTGAGATCAGAAGGCCTGACCTGCTGAGTGCATTTGTGACACCAGTCACCTACGAGGGAGGAAAGTGGACCCTGCCTCTGTTAGTGGTACAAAGAGGAAGACCTGCATTACTAGACAGAGACTGGCTCATGCAGACTAAATTGAACTGGGAAAAGATCTTCAGCTTAAATATGGTGACCAGAGCACCACAAGATGTGCTAAAGAAAGTATTGGACAAACATGGTCTTATTTTCCTGGTTACAGCACAATCCAGAATTTCAAGACAAAGATCTGAGTGCAACCGGGAGCCGTTCCAATTTTCCACATACCTTCACCAGTACCATATGCTTTAAGGGAAGCATTAGAGAAGGAACTGGACAATCTCAAAAACCTTTGTATCATCTCACAAGTAGAGAGGAGCGACTGGACTTCCCCTATCATGGTGGTACTGAAATGAAACAAAGCAGTGAGTTTGTGTGGTGACTATAAGGTTACAGTGAATTATTGTATACAGCAAGAGCTATACCCATTACCCATTACCCAATGCATAGGACTTGTTTGCTACACTCTCAGGGGGCAAGTTTTTATGCGTTGGACTTATCTTTTGCATACCAGCAACTGGAACTGGAACCAGAGTCGAACGTATCTAACCATCAACACCAACAAGGAATTTATCAGTATCATTGCTTGGCATATGGAGTTTCCACAGCACCAGAAATTTTCCAGAACACAGTGGACCAGATACTGCATGGACTTGGCCATGTAGTATGCTTTATGGATGATATATTGGTAACAGCATTAACAGTGGAAGAGCATCTGACAATCCTGAACCAAGTTCTGACCAGACTGCAATGGTATGGACTGAGAGTAAAGCTAGCCAAATGCCAATTTCTGCAAACTTCTGTTGAGTACCTAGGTCACCGGATCAACACCCAAGGTCTACACTGAACAGACAGCAAGGTGGATGCTATAGTCAAGGCACCTGCACCAATAAATGTGACAGAGTTAAGATCATTCTTAGGCCTCTTGAACTATCATGGATGATTCCGAGACCACCCGTCCACATTGTTGCAGCCACTCCATGACTTGCTACAGAAAGTAGCTCAATGGAATTGGTCACCACAGTGTGAGGAAGCATTCTAGGCTCGCAAGAAATGTCTTCTAGGCAGCAAATGGTTAGCACACTATGACTCAGCCAAACTTCTGAGGGCTGACATGATGCATCACCATGTGAGTGGGGAATGTCATCTCACATGTGTTACCTTCTGGAGAGGAATACCTGCTCACTTTTTCTTCCAGGACATTGTCCCAAATAAAAGAAACTATGCTCAAATCGAGTAAGAAGCACTGAGCATAATTTTCCATGTCAAGAAGTTCCCTAAGTGCTTGTACTGACAAAAATCACTCTGCTAACAGATCACAAGTCTCTACTGGCAATTCTGGGGCCAAGGACCACAATACCAACTCTCGCAGAACTCCAAATGCAGTGCTGAGCCCTGATTTTGTTGGCATTTGACTATGACATCGAATACATACATTCGCGAGATCACGCAAATGCAGGTGCATTGTCGAGACTGCCATGCAATGATGTTACCATGAAGGAACAGGATGTGACAGTATTCCATTTTTCACACCTCAAGGACTTACCCATTGCTTCACAGTATGTTGCAGGAGAGACACAGCGAGGTCCTGTCCTCTCTAAAGTCATAGATTTCACCCTAAATGGTTGGCCTAACTTCACGAGAGATCCAACCCTCCAAGCTTTCATAGACAAGAAGGACCAGTTGTCCACAGATCAAGGCTGTGTTCTGTGGGGAGATTGTGTTGTAATAACTCCAAAGTTCTGCAAGAGGTCACTTTTTGACTTATATGACAGTCATCCTGGAATCTCTTGAATGAAGGTATTGGCCAGAGGATACCTCTGGTGACCAGGATATGATTAAGATATCCAACATCTTGTCAACCAATGTGCGCCATGTGCATCTGTCTGCAACCAACCTGCTACCACACCCCTGCATCCCTGATCCTGGGCTACCACACCATAGGACCACATTCATGTCAACTATGCTGAGGTGGACAAACAAAACACTTCTTGGTAGTAACTGATGTCCACTCCAAATGGATGGAAGTGTTGCCCACACAAGTCACAACTACTGAAAAGACTACAGACCTTTTGAGACAACTTTTCACCTCTTATGGCCTACCACAGGAGTTAGTCTTGGACAATAGTCCCAAATTTTCTTCCCATGACTTCAAACTATTCTTAAAGCAGAATGGTGTCCAACATATTTTGACTCCCTCTTACCATCCAGCATCAAATGGCACAGCTGAAAGAGCTATACAGACATTCAAAAAAGCTTGGAATAAACCAGATTCATGGCAAGTACCTACAGTTCAAAGGTTGGCTCATTTCCTGTTTGCTTACAGAAACACTCCTCACACAGTCACAGAGTGAACACCTGCTGAACTGTTCCTAAAATGTCAACTTCGTACCCGTTTGTCATTGCTTGAACCAGACTTGGCCGACACTGTAGCAAAGTATCAACCACAACAGTAAAAGGGTCATGACAAGTCAGCTAAGCCTGCACGAATTTTTCATCCTGGGGAGAGGGTGACAGTTCAAGACTGTAGACATTCCAAGGCTTCTTGGATTCCTGGGGTGGTGATTGAAAGTTGCTACTTGTGTTAAAACACTGAAACTGCGTTAGTACTGTATATTGGAACTGTACTGATTTTCCTGCCTACACTTTCTGCACTCTTGTTCGGCGCCTGCACGACCTGTTTACTCCTTATTTTGTCTTTTTGCCAGGGCCTGTATTATCCCTCCTGAAGTCTTTTGCCTGCCCCCTGAAAAACTTCTTTTCCCTCTTTCTTTGGCCCTATGTCACCTCCACAGAACAAACACTCTCCCCACCCTGCCTTTTGTTTGAAGAAAACGGCTGTGGTATCACAAGCCAGATGCCCCACAGGAGTCTGTTTCCAAACCCCCTCCCTGCTAACTCCCCTTCCCATTAGCTGTCCTTTGTCTCAACAAACCTGCCCCCAATTAAGTCTAACACCTGCTGGGAGCTATTTTAGTGGTCTAACCCTTCTTCCTCTCCCTTTTGAGCTGCACCTGACCCCAGCGAATCTGCCACTCAACTGTGGCTCAGCCATTCTTCTTGGCTGGCCATGCTCCCTCCACTGCCTGCTGAACCAGGACCCAGGAGTAGGTATGACTTAGGGGATCAGACAGCTCTAACCCCATTTGTGGCTCCTAGCTACTGCTTGATCCACCACTGGCTGCTTCCTTCCTGACTATCTCTCTTTCTATTGGCTGCCTGCTATTTCAGCTCTGAAGGCTGGCAGTGGCTTCTTGGCACCACTCCCAGCTCCTATGTGAACTGTAGTACCTTACTAATTTGCTTTTTAAACTGAATTTTTTTCCTGTCTGCCCACCCCAGCCCTTCCTCTATTAAATATGCTTGAGCTCCTCCTATCCCTACACCTTTTTCTACTGGCTGCTGTTTTCCCTCATCTTTTACCACCATAGGCCCATTTGCCATCCCAGCTCCTCGGCCATTTATTCAAGGGAGCCAGGGGCTTCCCCATCAGATAATCTCAAGCACCTCCACCCTATAACCCTACCTCTTTAGTCTAGTTTAGCCCTAAACACTATACTGCTGGGCTCATTCGCTTTGTGACCACACTTTAATGGTGCCTCATTGCCCTAATTAGGCACATTTAACACCCTACCATGTTGCTGCATACTCCTTACCTATCTATGCCCTCTACAACCAGACTATGCATCCTTTGTTACCTATTCTGTCTCACCCACAGACCTCCCCACCCTGCTAAGCCCCTAAACTTGGTCTCCCCTTCTGCTAAATCTAAGATTACCCCCATTATAGTTATGTCAGGGCACCATTCCTGTGCCCCTCCAATTCACTCAGCCCTCCCCAATTCATAAACCCCCTCTGGGATTATACTACATTGCAGATAACTTTACTTCTTATAGTCTCTCACTCTTGACCCACTCTGGTATCACTGATCTACTATGCCCTATATCCCTCCTACCAACACTACTATGGCACACAAATGTCCCATATCTACCCCAAACATAGGCTGGCATACTCGTTCAAAATTAAGATGTTTAGCAGATGGAGTATGAACATAATTTTCCTGTCGCTAATCTGCACAGGAAATGTTGAGTTAAACCCTAGTCCACTGCAGGCTTTTGCCTCACAAGCTGACTTTGCATCCATTAAAGTGCTGAAATGCCTGACCATCAATGTGTGCAGCTTACTTAAAAAGCTAGAACTTGTGCAAGCCTGGATCTCCCCCCAAAAAAGGACCAGCTATCCTGGTACTAACCGAGACTTGGCTAAATAAATCCACTCCTGACATTAACCTCTTCCATAATGACAGACCAACCAGGGGATGAGCTATAGCAATTTATGTCTAAGATAGATTTCTAGTATATGATATCACTTCAGTCAGTGCACCAGTGCACCAAGGGAATTCAAATTGTTGATCCTAAATTTGTCACTATCCCCCATAGAAACCTTAACAGTAATAGGTTGCTATAGGCCACCATCTGCAGGTCTGGAGCTTCTGAACTATTTGAATACTGTATCAGATGCTAGAGAGATGAAATCATCATCTTTGGCAATCTAAATCTGGATTGGATAAAAACTGCAACAACTGCTTATAGCTCAAAGAGTTCTGCAACAAAGCCAGGCTCACACAACTGATCCCTGAAATTACAACCTAATCCCAAAAGTCCCTCAAACTGATCACTGATCAACCTAATCCTCACATATAGACCCCACAAATTCACCCACACAGCAGTCTTCCATAATGATATCAGTGATCACTGTGCTGTCACCTGTATTAGAGGAGAGCCCCCACACAAGCTGACAAATAGGTTCATCTGGAAAAGGAGCTTCCAGAAATTCAGTCTATCACACTACCTATCAGATCTCAGAAACATAGATTGGACTGACTTTTACCTGTCCCATGTATCAGTGCTGCAGCTTCATTTTTCAATAACACACTAAATTGCATTATCAACAGACATGCCTCCATGATCAAATACAGAGCATGGAAGTTTTCCTGCCTCTGATTCACACCTGAGCTAAAAGCTGCACTAAACATGAAAGAACACCTCTGGTGACAGCCAAATGAACTGATCTTTCAGCAGATTGGGCAGTGTTCAGAGCTTGCTGGAATGACTGCACCATCAAAATTAGAACCTTGAAAGCAAACTACTACCTATCTACACTAAGGGTAACTCCACCAAATTCTGGCAAGTCATTAAATCAGCTGAAGGCACCAAATTGTCCTCCTCATTACCCTGCAAGATCTCATTCAACGGAAACGCCTACTCCAATAAGTCAGATATTCTATATAGTTTCAATGACCACTTTTCAACCACGGGCCTGGCATCTGATACCTCTAGAGTGGTAGCACTTATCTCCAGCCTACCTAGAATCCCCAGCACCATCCAAATACATCTTCTCCTTTGCCCCTTCCAATACAAAGACGTTGAGAACCTACTGCTCCATCTAAATGTAAGCAAAGGTGCAGGTGCTGACGGAATAAGACCACTCTTCCTTAAAGCTGCTTCTGGTACTTAACAGCCACCATACTGCACCTGTTTAATCTGTCCACCAGTACCTGTTCTGTCCACGAGGCTTGGAAGATAACTCAAGTTCTATCACTGTTCAAATCAGGCAACCTCACATACCTGAACAACTACCGTCCCACATCCATTGTACCCTCCTTTCAAAACTCCTTGAAAAATGAGTAAATGCCCAGTTACAAGACTCTCTTAAGAAAAATAACCTAATAAACCATGCCCAATCTGGATTCAGATCAGCCCGCAGTACTACCTCAGCACTAGCTTCAGTCACTAATGACTGGCTCCTTGCCATGGATAAGAAACAAGTCACAGGTGCGGTTTTCCTGGAGCTCAGTAAAGCCTTCAACACCATTGATCATGCTTTACTCCTCAATACCCTACACTGTCATGGCATCTCAGGCCCTCACTGTCATGGTTCACTAGCTACCTGGCAGACAGACTACAATAGGTGAAAGCTGCTGGTTCATTCTCCTGCTCCTTCCTATCACAAAGGTGTTCAACAAGGCTTGATCCTTGGACCTCTACTATTCATGCTTTATATCAATACTATTGGTAATAATATCACCAAAGCAAAACTTCATCTGTTCACAGATGACACTGTGATATTCTTATCCAGACCTTCAGTAACTGAAACCCAAATGGAGCTCCAATCTGAATCATGAACCCTTGCTGCTCAAATCTGTGATAAACTGTTTTGTAGAACTGATATTCTGCCTACAAGTGCTACAGTATATACTATTGATGTACTAAATATATATGTAATTTGTGGAACTGTCTTTTAAACCTTTTTAAAAACATAAACACTCGCTAGAATGCGAGTTCTTGGAGCCCTAGCTGGAGCATTAGCTAGGCAGAGGAGTAGTAGTCTGAGAGTGTTTCATCCAGAACTATGTACTCATTTGGGAAGCTAAACAGTGCATTTTGTGAGCCAAACAGGCACTGCAGTTTGACAAACAGCTGATCCAACTAGCGCTTAAAGGTTGGGAAAAGTACTTTTGCTGTTTAAATATTACACTCTTCAAATAATTTGGGGGGAGTCTGTGTGACCCTCGATTATACTTCAGGTCTTTTAGGGCTATTAAATCAGCCCTGTGGCGAGAGGAGTGAGCCAGGCAGTGATGCACCTCAAGCACACATGAAGATGCCTGAACGACGTAAGGCCAGCATGTGTTTGGCGTGTTCGCAGAAAGAAGGAAAGTAGGAGAGGAACTTGAATTGATTTGGGGTATACACAAGGTAAAGGTAGCTTTTGATTTGTCTAGTAATTAAAGGCTCATGTCATGGAGTTAACATTAAAATGGTTGATGGTTGCATAGGTACGTTGTGTACAATATATGTAGCATGTACAAAATGGATGTTAATATTTTGAACAGTGCTGGCTATATATGTCCAAAGTGTGAAAAATAAAGAATTAGAAGAGGAGATTAGTCTATTTGACAATAGATTAAGGGCATTAGAACAAAGCCAGTTAGAAACAAGGAGAAGGCTCCAACTATCAGATACCTCTAATCCTGGCTGTAGTAAACAGGGTGGGCCTCACAAAGTAAATATTGTACCGACACAGCTCTACAAAAAGGTGCAGGCATGACACAGAGTTAGTGGATAATGAAGAGGAATGATTCACAGCAGAATATCTAAAACCTGCTAAAAAGGTAGAAAATCTGGATGTTTTAGTATCCCTATTTATAACAGTTTTGATCCTCTCATTGATTTGAATGATGCTACCAATATCAGCAATTTACTTATTAATGAGAATTCTGTAAGGAAAGATAATAACTGTGGAGTCATATCTCAGAAACACAGTACTGACAACTACTTGGGGCCTACTGCTCAGCTAATCAATAATAACAACATTCTGGGAAATCATACCACAGTTTGTTCTGCAGTAACTAATGAGTGTGTTCAGGTTGAACAACCAATTATGAATGAGTGTATGGATCTAAACAACTCTAAAGATATCTTTGTACTGGGTGATTCGATGATCTCCAAATTAGATAGGCAAATATGTGATATAAACAAGGCTATTTGTACTTCGTCTTGTTTTCGTGGGACCAAATTACAAGATATTGCTAAGGTGTCCAAACAGATATTACAAAACAGTGCAGAAGAACCCATGGTTATAATACATGCAGGAATCAATAACATCAAAAATCAAAATCTACAACAGATTAAGGAAGCCTTTGTGGGGCTTACAAATATATTAATTGATAAAGGGGCACACACAGTATTTTCAGAAATTCTACCTTCACTTAGAGCCGATATTTATATGGAAGCTAAGATTAAAAAAGTAAACAACTGGTTAAAGGGATGGTGTTTAAAACAGAATCTGAAGTGCTTGACGCACTGGGAACAGTTTAATAATAACTGGCAATTTTACTTAAGAGATGGCCTTTATTTAAATAAAAGAGGCTCTGAATTATTAGGGAAAGCAATAAATGAAGATATTGCTTCTTTTTTAAACTTATAAAGTGGGGTGGGAAGGACAGAAATAATGACATTTATGCCATCTCATTGGTGAACCCTCAAACTGGTACCCATAAAGAGAGAATAACTCTTCCTAAAGAATGTTTGGAGCAAAATAATATTATACATTATTCAAAACTTAATATATTGTTGCTAAATGCTAGAAGCCTAGTTAATAAAATGGATGAGCTCAGTCTAACATTAACAACCAGGAATATAAATATCTGTGGGGTGACCGAGACTTAGTTCATTAAAGAACAGTGGGGGCAAAATATTCAGGGATACACATTATTTAATATGAATCACGTACATACTAGAGGGGGAAGGGTTGCAGTATGTTAAAGAGGGAATAACCTGTCATGAAGTGTACACTGATATACCGATCCCAAAAAGTACTGAATGTGTTTGGATCAATTTAACATTTGATCAGGAAGCTATAACTTTGGGACTCTACTATCGTTACCATCTTTAGATAAGGAAAGTAATAATTCCTTTTGGACTATTTACAAAAGATGAACCACCTTGATAACATTATATTAATGGGTGATTTTAATTATCCAGGAATCAACTGGGATACTTTATTGGGCTCATGTTACCAGGAAACTAAATTCCTGGAAACAGTTATATCCTTGGGTCTGGAACAACTAGTACATGGCCCTACAAGGAAGGAAAATATTCTTGACTTAATACTTACTAACAACTGTGACCAGGCAGAAATTCCCATAATTTTAGCACCTTTGGCCGATAGTGACCATTTTATGGTACTATGGACAATAAACTATTATGAGGTGGACATTAAAGGTATAACTAAAATGAGAAACTACTCGAAGGCTAATTATAATGAAATAAAAACATATCTAAATGAATGAAATTGGCAGCAGGAGTTGAATGAACTGCATGCTACGCATATATGGTTAAAAATTAAAGAAAAACTGAGGTACTGTGTTGATAAATGGGTACCAGTATGTAAAAAATATCATAATCATAGAAGGTTCCCTCCTGGGTTCTAATTTCAGATCAAAAAACTTGTGAGGCCAAAAAAAGGGCCTTTAATAAATACAAAAAGCAGAGAACAGAAATCAACTGGAAAAGGTTCAAACAAAAGACAAATAAAACAAAACTAGTAATTAGAAAGGCAAAAAAAGATGTGGAGTATAAATTAGCAACAATAAATAAAGATAATAAAGAAACAGTTTTTCAATTATATCGGCTCAATGAGAAATAATTCATCCAAAGTTGGTCCATTATTGATCGAAGATAATTTAATATCTGACGAACAGAGTATGGCAAATGAATTCAATAGATACTTTACTAGTATTTACAAAACTAAGGAGACAGTAATTAGTAAGGATATACTGAAGAATGCTTAGAAGAAATACAGTTCCTGAAGTTTTTCAGCGATAAACTCATTTAAATCTTCACCTTCAGCAGGAACAGACAGTATCCCCTTTCTTTTCTTAAAGGAAATTTCATATGAAGTGGTTGGCACTCTGACCCTATTGTTTAATAAATCAATTAAAATTGGTGATGTCATGGATTAATGGAAAGAAGCCTTGGTTATCCCCATTCATGGGGGGCAAAACAGAAAGTGGAGGATTATAGACCCATTAGTTTGACATCATGTATAGGAAAGGTCATGGAAAAACGTATTATGTATAAAATAAATACATAGCAAGAAATGGATTGTTGGACATAACACAGTATGGCTTTGTTTCAGGTAGATCATGTCAAAATAACTTAATCAACTTTTTTGAATCTATTAGCGCAGCCCCGGATTCAGGACTTCCCGTGGATGTGGTCTTTTTGGACTATGAAAAGGCATTTGATTCAGTGTCCCATAACATTTTGATTGAATGTCTTATGAATATTGGTTTGCATGAAAATATAGTTAGTTGGATTTCAGCATGGTTAACAAATAGAAGGCAACAAGTAAATATTAGGGGTTTTACGTCTACCTGGAGCATGGTTACTAGTGGAGTACCACAGGGGTGGGTTTTGGGGCCCAGTTTTGTTTAATATTCTCATTTCAAGCATGAAAACTACAAATGGGGTGTGGTTGAACAAATACGCTGATGACGCCAAAATAGGGTGTATAGTGAATGATTATTCATCTGCCTCTATATTACAGAAGAATCTGAATAAACTATCCAATTGGGCAAAAGAACATAAGCTAATCTTTAATACTTAAAAATGTAAAGTAATGTACTTTGGTAAAATCAATAGGTTTATCAACTATTCTATGGATAATATTATACTGAACAAGGTAACCTCTGAAAAGGATTTAGGTGTTTATATTACAAACAAACTGAAATTCTCTGAGCATATTAATAAAACCACTCAAAAATGTCAGAGACTATTTACTTGCCACTTGAGAAATATTAAATCAAGGGAACCAGAAGTACTAATTCCTATTTTTTGTAGCATAGTCAGAACAAACCTTGACTATTGCTCTTCACTTTGTGCTCCAACTTTAATAAAGAACAAGGTATTAGTCGAAAAGGTACAGTGGAGATTTACGAGATATGTCCAGAACTGTAGAACATTATCATATAATAATAGATTAAAAAAATTGAAACTGTACTCCCTAGAATATCGATCTTTAAGTGGGGATCTATGTTTAATTTATAGAGCTTCAAGAGACAAAACCTTGTCTGAATCAATATGTTTAGAATGGCAGATTAAGATGAATAATACCAGATCTCATAAATTAAAATTAAAATCCATCACTAGTAGGACAACAAGTAGGAAACATTTCGTTACTCAGAGAATAGTGCCGATCCGAATTCACTACCATTTGAAGTGGTATATAGTAGTATTTTCCAGTTATTCAAAAAAAGCTTGATATTTATATAGGTGATAGTAAATATGATTTCCATCCAGGCTAAGGATGGCGAGTTCATTATGGGCTAGTCCCTGAGCTCCATGATTGACCTATGAACCTATGATCTCCTACAATTCAGCCTGGTGCAATCAAAACTACTGTTAAATGCCAAAAAAAACAAAGTCATGTACTTCTATTCCAACCAGCTCACCTCCATGACAAAAGCATTAGCATCACTGCCTTCCATCAAAACTCTCCTTGATGATGACCTTGAAGTAGTCAGAAACTTTAAATTTATCTATTTTTATTTAGTTTTGTTAACCAGGTAGGTGCACTAGCCAAGAAATGACAATTTTCAGGCACGACCTGGGAGAGTACAACAAAAGAACAGTGGAACAATAGCAAACATGGGTACAGTAATAAAATAGAGGAAGCAGTACATCAGAGATACAAGGATGCAATAAGTAGGAGCAACAAATATAATAGCAAAGCATTATACAAATAATAGCAGCAAGGTTGCTAAAGTGCAGCAGCCACTGATTCGATCTGTGGAATGAAAGGGTTAATAAGAGTAGGGTTAAAGAGAGAGAGAGAGAGAAGTAAGGAAATGTTCAGGCATAACAAGAAAGACTGATAGAAGGAAGTGCACAGATTGTGGGGGGAACAAATCTAATATAGGAGGGGGATATTGTGTAGATTGGGATCAATAGGTCTAGGGTGGTTTGAAACAGGAGCATTTGCAGGACAGGATTAGATGGTTTCTAAATGCCTTCTTGAAAGCAATGTGGGATGGAGCCTGGCGAATGGTTAGTGTGGGAGGGAGTTCCAGTATTGTGGGGCAAGATAGGCAAAAGCACTGGCGCCTTTAGAGGTGGTGTATCTAGGGATGAGAACAGGGGCAGAAACTGCCGAATGAAGGTCATGAAGGATGACTGTTTTGAAAGAGACCTGCTAGGGATTGAGGAGTTTGAGATCTAATAATGCTGTCAGTTATGGAGCCAAAGGCATAAAGCCTAGACTCACGGGGTGGAAGCCATCCAAGGTCAGAGTAGAGGATGCAGTGGTGTTTCAGTCTGTGGGAGGAGGATGCATACCAACAGATGTTATTGTAGGTGACATCCCATTTCAGAAGACTTGATTTGCATGCAGAGGTTAAGGAGGCAACCCCATAGTTAAATGAGGGCAGAAGTACCCCACGGGCTACGGCAAGTCTAGCTGAGGGGATGAGAGCACAGCTGGTTCAATAGGCAATACCCGAGTTTAGTATTTACCGACTTACAAGTTTGTAGACTATGGGTGTTGAAATATAGTGAGAGATCCAGTGTGATACCAGATATTTAAAAGAGCTTACCACCTCAATGGATTTACCACTTAAGGTGGTGACTTTGAAATGTGTTGGGCTTGTTTGAGTTTACAGTTTGAACCGAATAGCATAGCTTGAGTCTTAGACTCATTTAGGACTAGTTTGTGACAATCAAGCCACTGTTGGATGAGTTGAAAGTCATGGGAGAGTCATTCGCTGATGTCATCTGTACTTTTAGCACTGGTTTATTTATTTATTTATTGAAAATGTTTCACCAGGAGATGCACACTGAGCAAACAGAGGCTCGTCTCACGGTGCGACCTGCGGGGGGGTACATGGGAGGAGGGCATACATACAACAGTCAATAGGTTGAACTTGGAATTGAGCAATACAAAAAACTGTTACATAGTTAAGTGTGGTTAATTACAACTTGTTACATGAGGAGACAGTACATTCATGTGCCACAAGGAGGGTGGCATAGCATATTTGATTACACATTTAGAATTATACATTATTACATAAGTGCCTAAATCAGAGATTGAATTGAAGTATGATGCACCAAGTTGGCAGAGAGAAATGGAGGTCTGAGCTTGGGACCAGGGAGAGGTGACAGGTCTGGATAGTAAATACTGGGAAAGATGAGGGGGTAGACTTAGGGAAGACATTGGCGGGAATAAGAAGGGAGCTAGCAGAAGTGTCATGAGAGGGTAAGTGCATGGGTTGTTTAGGGCAATGTATAAGACAGTCATTTGGGCGAAGGCTGAGCTGCTGGTCAGGCACATAAGGAGGAGGGGGTCAAGGGATGAGAAAATCAGTTGGGGGGAGGTCAGGGGCAGGTACAATTAGGTGAGATGAAGTTAGTGAGGGCAGAGGATAGAGAGTGTTTGGAGGAAGAATGGCGGATTTGGGCCAGCAGGCCATTCCAGAGCTTAGGGAGGAGGTAAGAGAAAGCCGATTGGCCTGCAGAAGTCCTTCAGTGAGGGATTACTAATAGCCTGGAGTCAGTAGACCTGAGGCATGGGCCGGGGTAGGTGGGGAAGATAGGGAGGAGGCGCGTAGGGAGGAAGGAATCGAGCCAGAGTTAAAACAAATTTAGCACTGTGAAGTAGGCACGGTTGTTCAGGGATGGAAGGGCCAGTGAATGGAAGAGCTCACAGGATGGGTGCAGTGGGGCATTGAGGGTGAAGTGGCAGAAGGCATTGAAGAGGGGGTCCAGTCTGGCTAAGGTGGACTTAGAGGCAGAGCTGTAGACAACATCGCAGTAGTCAAAGGAGGGTAGAATTATTTTCTGGACTATTTTGAGTCTCACAGGAAGTGGAGACTAGTGTGGTTTCTATAGAGGGCACCTAGCTTAGGGCACAGTTTTGATAGGATGGCATTCACGTGTGTGGAAAAGGGGAGGTGGTGATCAAACCTAACCCCCAGGTACCTAAAGGAGGGCACGTCTTCAAGGATGGTGTTATTTAGGGTACGGAAGATCAGAGGGGAGATAAGTCTGGATAGTCTCTGTCTAGTGCTGAAAGACATAGAGATTGTTTTCTTGGCATTTAGGGAGAGTTGGTTGGAGTTGAACCAGTGTTGTACTTTACTGAAGTCGGACTGAAGATTAGAGGTGACTTCTTCATAGGTAAGGCCAGAAGTAAAGAGGACCATGTCATCAGCGTACATGTGTATTGAGGTAGTGAAGCAAGCCTTTTGCAGATCATTTAGTAGGATGGAGAAGAGAATAGGGCCAAGGACTGAGCCCTGGGGAATGCCGGTGGTAATAGGGAGCAGGGGGGAAGTGCAGTCAGCTATTTTTGTAGATTGGGTTCTATTTTGTAGGTAGGCACTGAACCAGTTTGTGGCAGACGCTGATAGCCCAGCCCCTGATAGGCAGGATAGTAAGAGGAGTGGTATACCGTGTATCAGAGCAGCTTTGGCTAGGTCGGTGAAAATAGCGGCATAATTTGTCCTTTGTCCATCCCAGAGGATGGGGTCTATGAGTCTTAGTAGGGAGTGGCGGTAGAGTGGTGTTTTCTAAAACTGGACTGGAGCGAGGTGAAGTTAGTTTGAGAGAGAAAGTGAGAGAGTTGAGATAGTACTAGGTGTTCCTAGAGTTTGGCAAGAGTGGGAGGAGGGAGATGGGATGGTAGTTAGCAGCAGAGGTAGGATCACCTCCTTTTGGTAGAGGTAGGATGGTGGCATGCTTCCTCTCTGTGGAGAGTGACTCAGTGGTGAATGAAAGATTTAACAGGGAAGTGAGGGGAATAGCGATGGCAGGGTCAGATAGGAAGAGAAGTTTGTTGTTGAGACCGTTGGGAGATTTACCTTTGGAGGGATTCAGGGAGCAAAGGGCATCTAGGGTTTCAATGGGGGAGATGTGTCTGAAGGAGAAAGGGTTTTCACCAGGCAGTATGGGGGTAGCTGTCTGGGGATTGGGTGGGGTTACAGGAGGAAGGGAGGCCAGGAGGGTCTTAGCACAAGTAGTGAAGTAGAAATTGAACTTGGAGGCTACCATCAGGGGGTCGGAGAGTAGATTCCCTTGGGCAAGAAGGAGAGGGGGGAATTTGTTGTTGGAGGGGAGAAAAGGGAGTTGATGACTTTCCAGAATTTAGAAGGCCTCCCAATATTTGCATTTAGGGTGTTGTTAAAATAGTCGACCTTAGCTAAGCAGATGGCCTTTGTGCACTTGTTTCGGAGCATGCGGAAGGTGATATTGTCGCCTGGGAGGAGCGTGGATTTGTAAATACGCCACGCCCTGTCATGGGCTTGTTGGCAAGCTATCAGCTCGGATGATATCCAGGGAAGATGAGACCCTCGGACCCTAGCACGGCGCAGGGGGGCATGTTTGTCCCAGGCGGTAAGGAAGGTGTTCCAGAAGTGGGTAAGGGCAGAATCCATGTTGGAGCATCTTGAGGATTGGGTCCCAGTTAGAGTGAGCTAGCTCTACCAGGAGAGGGAGAGGTTTAGGGATTTTATGACCTTTGGATATAAATTTGGGAGGATTTAACTGATGGATTTTCGCGGACCAATTAGGTTAGAGTGGTGGTCGCTAGCAGAGTCAGAAGGAGGCCATAGCTGACGACGTGGTGTGGGGTGGGAGGTAAGCGCCCAGTCAAGAAGGAGTGGTTTCGGTCTTATGGTTTGACGTGTCAGGTCCCATAATGGTTTGGGTAAGGTTGAGAGCAGATATCTCGGTTCGGGTTTTGTTAAAAGCGGGGGCTGGCCAGTTGTGGTTAAAGTCACCCATGACATATAGTTCACCCGACTGGGCAAGAGACGTCAGTTGGCTCAGAAGGTCAGTGACTGTTGTGGTTGGAGTGCCAGGGCAGCAATAAATATCAGCCACAAAGATGGGTAGTGAGGAAAGAGGGGACAATTTCAGCATATGCAGCTCATAGGCTTTGGGTTCAGCTTTTGAGAGAGAGAGACAGAAAAATGTAGGGCTGAGCTGGTGTAGATAGCCTCCACTCCACCTCTGGTGGGTTGGTCTTGCGTGATGGTGAACCCTGGAATAGCGATGGATGGGTCAGGAGGTTTGAGTTTAGCCAGGTCTTGGATAGGATGATTATGTCAGGGGCATGGTGGGTGGCTAGAACCTGGAATTGATCGAGCTTGGGGCTGGGCTACAAATGTTTAAATGGAGTAGGCGTAGTCCTTGAGGAATGGAGCCAGAGCGAGTAGCGGTGGTGGCCTTGGCTGAGGGGTTAGGCATGGGAAGCTGTGACTAGGGGTTGGTGATGGGCGGAATTGGGGTGTATATCCTCTGCAGCCAGCAGTAGTAGTGCAAGGGGTTAGGTGGTGGCGAGTATGTGGAGGCACCAAGATTTGTCAGCGCCTCTTAGGGGAGGCAGTGAGGGCAGGCGGTGTGGAGAATGTGGGCTCTGCTTTGGTAGAGGGAGACCAGGAGGCAGCCAAAGGAATAGAGTGAGGTGGTGGGGCTCATAGGGAAAAAGGACCAGATGGTAGCTGGGAGAGATGCTGTGGACTTTTGGGGCATTTGTAGGATGAGTCAGTTCAGCGGAGGGGGGGATGCAGGGCAGCAACTTAGAGGGGGTGTTAAAAGGGGTAGGAAAAATAGGATGAAGATTAAAAATAGGTATGTCATTGTTTGTGCCATTATTGGCAAGTGTACAGGAGGCACAGATAGGGAGTGTAGAGAGGTACTCGCTACAGTGAGGTAGTGTAGAAAGAGGGAGGAGAAGAGGAGCAGTCATGAGTAGTGCTAGGTAGATAGCTAGGGGAGAGAAGAGGGAGGGGTAGTACTTGTAGGAAAGTGATTGGAAGCAGGTATAAAGGGTGGGGCAAGTAGTGTATTTAATAGGTGGCCTGGGAGGGGTGGTGAAGCAGGACAAAATAACTCGGTAGAAAGGAAAGAAGAGAATCGAGAGGTATTAGATCAAAGAGACAAAAAGTTCAGGCAGTTTTAGGAGGGTTAGAGATAATGCAAGGGCAGTAGCAGAAAGCAACTCTTTCTTAGCAATCACAGTTTGACTAACTTTTTTTTTGTTTGTTTGTTTAACAATGCCATAAGGGCCAGTTACACAGAGTTTTGCATGTACTTGACATACATCAGGAAATTAATCATGCACAAAAGTGCTAAACAGTCACTACAATGCAAATTAATATTACTGCAGTGTTCAAACCCTGCACCTGGAAATATGAAGTTAGCAGCAGGAGAAAGCATTTTTAGAGCCGATTTGCAGGTGCATCAATCAGGAGCCTCAGGATAGCTGCAATAGCCAATCCGGAGTAAGGAGCAAAAGGCACACCAATCGAAAAGTCACTGTAAGTGGGCTGGCTCGAGGAGAAAAGCTGCAGTACCTTAGGGTGTGGAGTCTTGGGAGGGGACCAGGAAGGTGGCAGGGAGACAACCAAGTCTTTGGTGAGGGCGCCATAGGAAACAGCCTGAGGCCCTGCCAGACCACGAAAGCACCACTCGAGCTGCTCTGAGACCATCTTAGGTATGGAGTCCAGGGGCGGGACCAGAAGGTGGCAGGAGACAGCCAAGTCCTCTGTGATGGCAGCGGCCAGGAAATAGCCAGAGGTGCCACCTGACCCACGACAGCATCGCGAGCTGCTCTGGTACCGTCTTAGGTGTGGAGTCCGGGAAGCGGGACCAGGAAGGCAGCAGGGAGATAGCTGAAGTCCTCGGTGATGGCGGCCAGGGAAATGGCCGGAGGCACCGCCGACCACGAGCACCACTCAGAGCTGCTCAGTGCAGGACAATGTCATCCGGATACAGCAGGGTAGTTGCCTGCGTAAGGTTAGAGGCGATGTTATTTAAGAAAATAGAGAAGAGCAGTGGGCCTAGTATTGACCCCTGGGGTATGCCAATATTAACAGTAGACTTTTCTGAGAAGGTACAGTTATATTTTATGAATAGAGTTCTGTCAGATAGATAACTACCATACCAGTTTACAACATTTGGAGAGAAACCAAGAGATCTAGGTGTGGTGTTGAGACTAGAGTGATGACAAGATTGAAGGCCTTAGTCATATCGATAAAATGGACCGAGTAAAAAGCAGAGTCCATGGCCACTAGGACATCAGAGGTTAGCTGAGTAAAGCAGTGGTAGTACTGTGTCCCTTACGGGTGCCATGCTGAGCAGGAATAAGGAGGTCATATTTAAGGAACAATTCTGTGGTTTGGGTAGCTACAAGTTTTTCAAGAATTTTGCTAAGAACAGATAGGATTGTGATAGGCCTATAGTTGAGTGGGTCTTTGGGGTCACCTTTTTTGTAAACAGGGGTTATCCTTGCCATCTTCCATACATCAGGGACATGATTTTGGCACAGTGAGAGTTTAAAAATCTTGGTTAGGGGGGCAGCAGTGAATGGAGCGGCTAGTTTTAGTAACTTGGATTCAAGATTGTCCTAACCCACTGCTGCATGCTCAGGTATATTCTTGAGTAATTTTAGTACCTCCCATCTAGAGACAGACTTAAAGAAGAAGTTTGGATGATTAATGCTAGTTGGAATATGAGGGTCCGGATTGACAGAGAAAGAGCGGAATATTTTGTTAGGTTCCAGAATTGTTCATTGAAAAATTAGCTATGGTCCGAGATTGTTGCAATGGATGCCATTGAGTGACATGTCATTTGGGGTGAATGATGAGTTTGAGCCCAAAGAACTTAAAGTGGGACCAGAATTTTTGAGTCTGCATAGGAGTTAATTAAAAGGTCTTTACAGTAGGAGCTTTGGCCTGTTTGATATCCTTTTTGCAGGAGTTTCTCAGGGCTCGGTAGGTGTTTAGGTCAGCTGTAAGGCCAGAGCTCTTGTAGCTGGTCCACCTTTTATCTCTTTGACGTAGATTTCTAAGCAGGCCAGATTTTAGTCACCCAGTTTGTCTGCTTTTTACTCAGTGTTTTACCATTTTTCAGTCCTTCTCCTGCAACTCTAGGAAGTGGGATAGGAAGGTGTTAAGGGAAGAGTGAGCATCGTTAGCTCCTAGGAGAAAAACCCAGTCAGTGTTAGCTACATCTTGAAGAAAAGCCTGGGAGTTGAAATTAGCATAGTCACAGAAGGTAATGAAGCAGATCTTCGTTAGTAATGGCTTCCCTTTGCCCCAGATGCAGAAAGTGGGGGAATGGTCAGTAACAGCATTAGCTAGTACACCTGAGGTGACAATGTGCTTAGGATGGTTAGTCATAATCCAATCCAACAGAGTTATTGTATTAGAGTGAGGGGAAATTCTGGTAGGTTCTAAAATTAGCTGTTGAAGATTAAGGCTTTGTATACTCGACAGGGATGCGGGTTGGGAGCTATCCAACTAGTTTATGTTAAGGTCCCCAAAGAATAAGAACTGCATTTCTCCCAGGGAGAAGGGCAGTTTATCCAACAGTTCCTCCAATCCTTTATGACCACTCCTGGAGGGGTTGTAGATGCAGACCATATGTAATTTTTTGGAGCTGAGGGTGAGAAGGTTATGAAGCACTTCACAGTGATTGAGGGGGATGAATTAATAGCAGAAAGTTGGAGGTGACTTTTAAAGTAAACTGCTGTGCCCCCACCACTTTTGGGAGGGGGGTCTATCTAGTCTCAGGAGGTTATAGGATGGGATAGTACACAGAGAATCAGGGGTGGATGATTTGAGCCATGTTTCAGTGAGGCAAATTATATCAGGCTTGTAGAGGAAGGTCCATGTTTCAAGTTCAGCAAAGTTTCTCTCAAAGCTCCGTATGTTATGGTGAGCAATTATAAGACCTTTGGCATTTAGACTAGGGTTGGCTATACAATTTATTGGGCTCGGGTTTAGTTGGACATCGTCTGAGAGCAGTATGGCTAGAAAAAGTAGATACCACGGTCTGTTTCACAGGAAGGAGCATAGGGTATGTAGACGAGGGGGCCAACTATTTTTGTGGACATGTGCAATCATAAGGACCCATGATCTATTTAATTGCAGAGGAGTGGTGACATAATTAGGTGCAGGCACAACAAGGAGGTTAGAGAAATAAAAATCATTGGTTGTGTAGTGAGGGGGAGCTGTAGCAGTTCTGGGGACAGGTAACACTGAAAGGTGAAACAGTGAAGTGTGGAGGCAAGGAAAAATAATAAAGTGTGTTACTTCATTGTAGACTGCCCGTGGTTATGGGCGTGGGTCAGAGAAACTGTTAAGGATACCAGGAGTGGGAGGAACCAAGGAAGGAACAGGGCACGCACTATCCACAGGACCCTGAAAATTGTTTCAGGTGGAAAATAGAAATAGTAGATTCGAAAAAAACACAGATAAACACATAAGTAGTCAGGTCAGCAGGGGGGCTGAGCTGTAAAATAGAGTTTGAAATGTTAGAGAGAGAGAGAGAGAGAGAGAGAGGGTATGGTAAGTAGATCAGAGAAAGATGAGGAGACTAGGGTGAACTGGATGCACAGATAAAGTGATTAGGGAAGTGTAGGTGAGGAAAGGGAGGGAATAGAGGGTAAATGAGCAGAGAGAGGGGTGAACTGAGAATGGTGTAGGGCAGTAAGCAGAAAACGATTTTGCTCTAGCACTAGATTGCCCTAACAGTAGGACATATGGAATGCCTGATTAGGAGAGCCAATGAGATTGAAGATGTGAGTGAGAGGAGGGACAAGATATGTATTTAAGGGAGACCTGGGCGGGGGGAAATAAAATATACGAAAGTAGGTAGAATACTTCAGTTAGCAGAAAGCAAAACGGCTATTTTATAACAGGGAAAAGTGCTCCAATCAGCTTAGCCAAGCAGGAAGAGAGGACCAATCACAGTCCAGCAGCCTAAATGCTGCACCAATCAGAAAATGCCGAGCAAGGCATCTCCAGTGATAGTACCTGCTTGAGGGATCTGATGCGGCGAGCTCCGGAGGCGGGCAAGGTTGGTGATCCGAGCTGGCGCGGCCACGGGTTTTTGTGGTGCTGCCTAGCAGTCCAGGGTGCCACTCAGGTGCAGGAGAATCCCTGGGGAAGCAAAGAGAGGGTAGATTAAATATAAGCACAGGAGGGGGCAGGATACTAGCAGCAGACACTCAGCAGGGGCTGTGGGAGATTAGGGCTAAGGATAAAGGGGCAAAGCAGGTGAGAATAGGTATGGGAGGGGAGATCAGATAGACAAAAGGTGAGGTCAGAGCTCTAAGGAAGGAAAGCAAAAAGGGAGACAGAGGGGGAAGGGGATGAGGCAAAATGAAGCAAGTTACTGGAGTGCAAAAAATGGAGACAGGAAGGAGGTACAGGGGCTCTAAGGGGGAAGCAGGCAGGGAGAGATAGAGTTTTAGGGAGAGAAATTAACAGAACAGGTAAAAACAGTGCAGGTCTACGATACAGGCTCTATTAGACAGGCCATAAGCAGGGTTAGCATCTAATTCACTATTAGATTACATGCTGTAACAATGAAGTCGTAGGCAAGAAATACAAATTTCAGACAGTGTGAGCCAAAATTATAGATACTGACAGAGAATGGATAACTTTAAGAGTGGTGCCAAACAAGCAGTAATTCATATATTTAAAAATACACAAGTAGGTAGAATACTTCAGTTAGCAGAAAGAAAAACTGCTATTTTGTAGCAGGGGAAAAAGCACTCCATTCAGCTTAGCCGAGCAGGAAAGAGGACCAATCACAGTCCAGCAGCCAAAGTGCTGCACCAATCAGAGAAAGGCTGGAGCAAGGCGTCTCCAGTGGTAGTACCTGCTTGAGGGATCCGATGCGGCGAGCTCCGGAGGAGGGCAAGGTTGGCGATCCGAGTTGGGCGGCAGCCACGAAGGTTTCTGTGGGGCTGCCTAGTAGTCCAGGGTACTGCTCAGGTGCAGAAGAGTCCCTGCTTGAGGCATCCAATGCAGCGAGCTCTGGAGGTGGGCAAGGTTGGCGATCCAAGTCGGGTGGCGGCAACAGGGGTTTCCATGGGGCCGCCTAGCAGTCCAGGGTGGTGCTCAGGTGCAGGAGAGTCCCTGCTTGAGGGATCCAATGTGGCAAGCTCTGGAGGTGGTCAAGGTTGTCGATCCGAGTCGGGCGGTGGCCACCTGGGTTTTCGTGGGGCCGTCTAACTGTCCAGGGCACCACTCAGGCACAGGAGAGTCCCTCTATCTAGGTTGTGACTTAGATCAACATCTAACATTCTCTGTCAATATTACTTTCCTTGCGAAATATAAGGCAGCATATTGGCTTCTTCTTCAGAAAAAATCCCTATTTACTACTGATGCCAGACTACAATTAGTCCAGACAATTTTCCTGCCAGTCCTCGACTATGCCCACAAAGTTTATGACCTATGCTTGGACTCCCTATTTCACCAATTGAACATACTGTACCACAGAGTGATTAATTTCATTACTAATGCCTATTGAAGCATGCATCACTGTGAACTTTATGCCGACCTGGGCTGGACCTCATTATCAACTAGACGCCTCATTCACTCTCACCTGGCTATACAAAGCTCTTCTGTCCAAGCTCCCCCTATATTTCTATCTCTTTGGCATATTGCCTGCCTATACACATTATGCAGCAATGATTACATTATGCTAGAGGTTCCATGCCCTGCACTCAGTTCGGAGGAAAGGCTGTAAGCAGTGTTCTACTGGCAGCCTGGAATAAAGCCCACTCTAGTCTCAAACTACAAGGCCTAATACCCTTACACAGTTTCAAAAAACTGGTCATCAGCAAAACTGGTTACTCCTGTGCTTGTCACTGACCATATGTCATACATCTCACACTTGTCTAACCAGCCCCTTCTCAGCCCCCAGTTCACCCACCTTCCCCCTCCTCTTCGCCCACGACCTCACCACCTACCCCAGATTCAATCACCTTCCTCCTCCTAACCCCCAAACTATTGCCTCCCCTCTTTTCTATGCCTCGATTCTGCAAAGACCCCTGTTTGAACCTTGGTGTAACCCTGTGAGTACAAACCAACGTTACCAAATGTTCTAACCATGTGTTAACCTCATTGCTCTATAGTACCATGTGTTAACCTCATTGCTCTACAATAATTGAGTCAGACTGTTTATATTTTTCCTTGTATATTATTCTGTGTACATTTTTTAATCTCCTTATTCATGTATATTCTTTTATTTTCTTTGGTTTTGTGTTAGTCCATGTATTGTATAGCTACCTAAATCTTTTTGTGCAGATGATGCATTATATAGATGTCTAATTCTACTTATGTATATGACTGTCTGCTCAGACCTCCTTGTAAATGAACCTGCTCAGTGGAGTATTTCTTGTTAATAAACTTGAGCTTGAACTTGGGGAAAAAAAAACTTGAACTTGAAATACGTGGACCTTTGACTTATACAGTTCACGTGAGACAGTGACTTGTTCACATACATGTTGATCACCTGCTGCATTCCAAGGTTCCAGCAAATGCAACAGAAGACATCACACCAGCTGAAGACAGTGACACAGAGGACTTTGCTCCTACCTGTGATGTTCCACCAGAGCCAGAGCCAAACAATAATGAATCACCTGTTCTACCAGCAGTGGTTATTCCAGCCCACAGATATCCCCTGAAGCAATGAAGATCACCACAAAGACTTGACCTTTAAAGTCATGCAATGCAATGCACTTGTACCTCTGTGTAACTGGACTCTTACTGGTACTGTTAGTTAGTTAAAGTTCTGCCTAAGGGCAGAATAATCCCCTAACTTGCTTCTGGGTACTGAACATTCTACTTCAGCCTGGAAGTTAGAAATGCTACTGTTGAAGTATTTTAAACAAGTTTCTGTCTAAGGGGATGAGTGTAGTATATGCATGGAGATGCATGGTAGTATATACATGGATATATATGGTAGGAAGTGGATTAGAATTGTAGTTTATACATATGGGTATTGTAGTTCATTATATATGGAAGTTCCTGTCATGCACAGTAAGCTTTTCTTTGTGTATGTCCAGTGATGCAAGACCACTATCTCTGAGTAGAATAAAGATGGACACTGAACTGACACAGCATGTATGAATCTCTTCATGCACTGACCCACAGTATGTCTACAGAGGAGATACAAAAGGTTGTTAGAAAGTATAATGTTATAGAGATGTATGGAGGATGCTGACAATAGTCTACCAAAGGTGGTGGCAGAAGCTGCATCAGAGGCTGGTTTTAAACATTATTAGGCCAGCCATATGGGGATAGTAAGAACTAAGGGAGGAGAAGATGGACAGCCAAGGGAGAGGGGCACTGGGCATGGTAGAACAAGGGGCCCAGTAACTATGGTCCAACATCATGTTGGAAATAGAGTTGCCTTAGAAAGTAAATAAGCAGACTGGATATATGAATGAATCTTTATCTGCCATAAGAGTCATAATCTATGTTCTTGGACCCAGGACCTCACGATCATGAAAATTTGGTAATGGTCAGTTGGTGGTTTGCAAATTCTAGAAGCTGAAAATGTGTAAAACTATGTTGGTGGGGTCACAAGGGTCAGATGCAGATGCAAATGCTAGCTGTGCCTGCATCAGCAACCATCCACTATGAGTAGGCAACCTTGATTCTATTTTCAGAAGTTGCATCCATTTACAACAAAATTCACAATTTGCAGAAAAAAAAGGATGCAGTTGTGAACTGCATCCAGTTTGGAGGCAATTGTGCTGAGACTGGATGTAATGACATCTGTTTTTGAACTTGCACACTGGCCATTGATAGGCCAGTCAATAGATGGTCAAACAGGTTTGCATGCATTTCTGCTTTGAAAATATCAACAGATGCATCTTGGGCTGATCCTTTCAAAAAATCCTGCCTATGGTGTTTGAGGAATTTTTTTCCTAACTAATAGCACAGAAATGGCTAAATCTTGAAATTTTAAAACATTTAGGTTACTTAGAGTTTGGCTCAAGGATGATTCTTCAGCAAGCAGCTTTCAAGGATCTCCTTGAAAGAAAATTAGCTTGGTCAATGGAGTCTTTTCCTGAGAAAATAAACTTGAACTTTTTTTTATAAAAGAAAAACGTAGATTTTAAAGCAGCAGTGCCATAAAATTGGGCAAAAAAAAATTGTCCCTACCTTTTTTCATTTTACGTGATTTCAGTCATCTTCCCATTTTATTTGGTGGTACAAATTTCTAATCCTGCCAAAATTTGAGGATTTTATGAATGTTTTAATAGTTTTTTCTCAAGAAAAAAATATGGCAGCCATATTTTGCATAGACATAGCATTGTAGATCTGGCAAGGGTTAGAGCTGAAAAAATAAAATAAAAAGACTCACAGTGGGCAGCATAGAAGGTACTTACACAACTACTTTTGACAGGCATGCTTATACAGTATTTTCCCTAACTGTAGCTGAAGCTAGATTTTTTGGAAAAACAATTTTGTTGCACTACTGCTTTAATTTATTTAAAAGTTGTCTGCACTTCTGTGCAATTTTATTTTTTTTTACAAATTTTTCATAAGGTGTTTTTTTTTTTGCAAAAACAGAGTATGCAATTTTCCCACACAGCTTATGTCAATTTCATGTGGATTCTGCAATTAGATCATGTCAGAGCTGTTATGGAAAAAGAGAAATTTAGTTTTCTACTGAAAACATGTTGGGGGGATTTGCAAGTTACAATAACACTTTTGTGGTAACTGAGGTGGGATGACTTGTATATCTGACAAATTTGGTGACAAAACTCTTGAAAATAGTTGAAAAAATAACCCTAAGTGTGCATTAATGTGCAGTATGGGATTTATTGGATTTATTGTCTTTATTCCCATCTTTAGAAAAAGATACAAAATACTCTGGGCTGGATATTCAAAAGGGTTGAGCCATGCGCAATAGGGTTGTGCCTGCGCAAGTCCAAAATTGTGCCATTCTGCAATATTCAGCAGGAGGCAGTTGCACCCCCCAAGTCATGCTGAGCAACAGCGCAATGCTGATGAAGGCATGCTCAACCGGAGGGGGAGGAACCATGCATAAACTGCACAGCCCGATATTCAGCCAGGCTGTGCAGAGTTGTCTGAGCTATTCCCCCAACCTGTGCCTGCATGACTTTGAGCCAAAAAAGGATCAAGTCGAGGGCCACCCACAGGAGAGCTGCCGCATTGCAGGGTGCAACACAGCAGCGCCAACTGTGGGTGGCCCTGTACTCTTCCTGTGCCCCTGCAGCCCGATCACGGGCATAATAGTAATCCCCAGCCCGATCACGAGCAGAACAGAACTGAACAACCCCGACTGGCCCGATCACGGGCATAACAGTAGTAACCCCCTGACTGGCCGATTGTGGGCATAACGGTAATAAGCCCACCCCCACTAGCCCGATCGCGGGCATAACAGTATCCACCCTCCACTAGCCCTGATCATGGGCAGAACAGAGTTCAACCTCCCCAAAGACCATTATCCCTGGTGGTCCAGTGGACCGCAAAGCCCGATCGTGGGCATTAGAGTCAACCCCTCAGGTCCAAGTATCCTGGTGATCTAGTGGTCCCCACCCCACCCACCCATGGAGCCCACCACCCCACTCCCCTGTCAACCAGCAGGCAGCAGCACCCCACCGCCTGCCACCCCGCTGCCCACCAACTGACTGCTCGGTAGGACTACACACCCATTGGTTCAGAGCAAGAGCCAATGGGC
The DNA here is from genome assembly GCA_016271365.2 of Neoceratodus forsteri. NCBI lineage: Eukaryota > Metazoa > Chordata > Ceratodontiformes > Ceratodontidae > Neoceratodus > Neoceratodus forsteri. The sequence goes on along the minus strand of CM057459.1, from coordinate 483,344,310 downwards.
AGGCAGCCCATACCGTGCACAAGGCAGTCCAGATATGTGAATCTTGCTCTGAACCAATGGGCATGCAGCCCTACTGAGCAGTCAGTCGGCGGCGGTGGGGCGGCAGGTGGGTGGGGTGCTGCTGCCCGCTGGCTGAAGGGGAGTGGGGGTGGGGCTCCATGGGTGGTGGGATGGGGGACACTAGATCACCAGGGTACTTGGACCTGGGGTTGACTCTAATGCCCGCAATCGGGCTTCATGGTCCACTGGACCACCAGGGATATTGGTCTTTGGGGAGGGTTGAACTCTGTTCTGCCCGCAGTCGGGCTAGTGGGGGTGGGGTTACTACTGTTATGCCTGTGATCGGCCCAGTCGGGGGTTTACTACTGTTTTGCCTCACGATCGCCAGTTGGGGGGTTACTACTGTTTTACCCGCGATCAGGCCAGTGGGGATTTACTTCATGCCCGTGATCGGGCTGCAGGAGGGCGTTGGTCCCTCGACGCTGCTGCCTGGCAGGGCGCCAGGCGCAAGTCGTCAGGGATCGGCGCACCTGCATGCTAATGGCATGCAAATAAGGCCATAAGTAGATGCAAATGGCCCCCCCTGCACCTTGCATGAATTATGGCCCCATTTACATGTCATCTTTTGAATATCGGAAATGTGCGCATGGCGCAATGGAACTTGCGCCACCGCATCTTGAATGCTCCACTCTGACCACTTGCAGTGATGCAAGTTCCACTGTGCCATGCACAGTGGCTGTGGCCGTGGGGTGATATTCAAAGGAGTTGCTCAATAGAGCAACTCCATTGAATATCACCCTGGCCACACCCCAGCACAACTTTTTTGAGCAGCGCAAGGGCTTGCGCCACAGAATGGCGCAGTTTGAATATCCAGCCCCTAAGTTCAAAACTGAACTTCCATGCATACAGACTAAATTTTCTTTTCAATTTAAACATGTATTTTATTCATAACTTTTTTGCTTTTCTAAATTTTCCCCAAATGTAATGTGTAAGTTTCCACTTCCCCTCACAGCCTCATAGATGGCAATCTGTAACTCCCTTCCAAACATGTTTTTAATAGAGTCACAACTTGCTTTGTGCATGGTTGAAAGGCCCAGTAGAAAGGACCAAGCCTTCACATAGGAAATGTGTCCTAACTTGCGTTTCACAGAAAGAAGCAAGAGGTCAGTCCTAACATGCTTCTTGTATAGCTCTTCTGGTCATGCACATGACTAGGGGTGTGCAGCTGGTTGGGTCAGAGATTCAAACTGGTTGGGTGTTAGCCAGTCTGTCCTTTCAGGACAGAATCTGGTCAGAGCCAGTTCTACCCAGTTTGTGGTCCCATTTATTTTTAATGACAATTTCCCCTTTTTATCTCCTCCCTCCCGGCCCTGACAAAAAAATGAACAATATTTAGGGGGCACAGCTGTGTGTTCCTCCCAGCCTTTAAACTCCCCCCTAACTGGATTGGCTGCTCACCCACTGGCCAGTTTTTTGGGGCAGCAGTAGTATCAATGGGTGTCCAGTGGAGAGGTGCATGGAAGAAAAGATGAAGTGAGGAAATATCATTCAGTGATGTGACTTGGGGCAGGAGTTGTGCAAGTGATCCAATTGCAATAGATGCTCTTACTGTACATCAGTCCTGACCCAGGGGTGTCACTGAATGAACTTCCAACTCACTTATTTGTTTTTTCTTCCTGCTCAATCAGTCAGACTTATGGCTGAATCAATATTTTGCTGCTCCACCACATAACAATGTAGGAGGAGCAACCAGTGGACAGAGCTGGAATTTGGAGGATGGAGGACACATGCTACAATTTTCCAGAATTTTATTAAATCGTGGATGGGGTTAAAAGTCCATATGTTGGCCTGCCACATGGATGGTAATTATTCTGCTGCTTTTCCACATAAGGAAACATCGTGAGAGCAGCATCTATGAACCTGAAGTGCAGTGCATAGCAGTCTAGTGTGGCAAATGTAGGATGCGGGTACATATAGCTGTTCCTCTGAAGACTGAGGGCCTAGTCACATCACTCATGCCAAGCTTTGCAGTCCCCTCACCATCACAGGCACAGAGGGAAAGGATGGGGGTGGGAATGGGTGGGGTTACAGAGTACTGTGTCCCTGAAGGCATCAAAAAGGAAGTGGCAGTATTAAAACATTGGTTTGTGGGGGTGGCTTTAAAAAGAGGAAGGAGGGAGGAAGTTATACATAGAATAACTAACTCCTCACTGTGAACAAGCTGTAAACTTCACACCGAGTTAGTGTGGTGACATCAGTGGCAAAAGAGTGAAGCTCTAGTGACCTTATGATGTCACTACACTAAGAAGGTGTGATGTTACCAACTTCTTGTTCAGAGGTGTGGAGGCACCTGTTGGCGCTTCATGGTCAAGTTTTTTTTTATTGTAAAAATATGCATGCTTCCCAACTTAAACATTATCTGATAGCTGGAACTGTGAATTTAAGGAATGCACTGTGTAAACAATAACCAACAGCAGGGTATGTGTTTCAAGAGAATAAATGCATGCCCCCTATTAATTAGAAGGCACAAGGCCAATGGCCGAGCAGCTTTCAATGCACCTGGGAAGTGCATTAATTCTCAAGAAATCAATGTCCTTGAGTAAGTTATTGTGTGTATACAATGGAAAAGATTTTTTTTTTAATTAGCCTAGCGCTCCCCTGGTACACCTCCCGCCTTGAGGCACCAGGGGCAACATGGTATTTGTATTTTCTCTCCTGTTCCCAGGACCCTGGTACATGGTTGTGCATGTGCGTGGAGGCACACATGCATCACGCGGCTCCTGTAATGGCCCCATCCTCCCTCCTGGCCTAGCGCCTAGGTTCCCCCTGGTCTGGCAATGCCACCTGGCCTCCACTGGGTGGCACCACAAGTTGGGGAAACCTCTTGTCCCTCCTCAGAGAGGAGAGCTGCCTCACAGCTGCTCAATCCTGACTCCTCCCCCGCCCCCCTGGCTTACCCCTGGTAACCCAAGCTCGCACCGAGCCAGGTCGCCAGAGTGGCGTGAGGTATGACGTCCAGCCCCTCAACCCTCTGCACCACCTGGCTAGCACCAAAAATATTTTTTTTTTAATAGAAAAGGTTTTACTTCCTTTAGTTAGGATGTTGCTAGGTAGAATATGTCAGTTTGGTAACAAAGCTAAGGGCATTCCAATGAACCAGAGAACTGCATTTATTTTGAAGAAACCTAGGGCCTTATGCCCAGTTGTGGGTTTTTTGAATTAATTTCTTTTTTTTTTTATAAATTCTTTATTGTAGTTTTCTTCCATCAATTATAAGACAGACACACACATACCCGGGATAATCCGGGGCTCACACTCCAAAACTGAGCGTGATCACTGGCCCAGATATTCAAACTGCTCCCAAAATGTGCGTAACAGCAGGAGCAAGCACAATCAATTGCGCATATGTGCAACAGGTGCGATATTCAAACATGGAGCAGAGCAAATTGCGCAAGCAACCAACGTCTCAATATCGCACATACTGCGCCATCGCGCAACCAGGAAGGAGAAGCTGAGCCAAAATGCTGCGCTATGGCGCAACCATGGAAGCTCAGCTGAGCATTGCAGAGCTGCCATAGCGCAAGCACAGCCCCCCCCAGAGCAATGGAACTGCACATCCAGGGAGGCAGGTTGGGGCCCACCGCCAGCCATGCCACACATGGGCATAGGAACTCACTGCAGAACCCACACCACACCGGCACACCCAAGCACAGCATCACTGGGGTGGGACGGATGATCCACGTGCCCATGGGGACAAGCCAACTAAAGCATAGCAGAGCCATGACACCCCAGCACAACCACTGGCAGGCAGGGAGTGCGCCACACAGAGGTTGACAACCACGGTGCACATCAGTCCCCGTGCGCTGGCACAGCGTGCACCGTGCCCCAGACACGCTCATGTGCAGTGACAGGCACTGCAGGAAACACCATGCACCCCCCGTGCCACACGTCAACCCCATGCTGCAGAGAAGCATACCAGCCAGACCCACCCTGTGCACCCAGCAGTGGGTGGCAGCAGATGGCAAGAGCAACAGAAAGGCAATGCTATGCTGGTGATACCTCCCCATGGACACACACACACACACACACATATATACCCAGGACCATAGCAGCCCAGATGGCATGTACACCCCTGCAACGGAGCACCCATAGCCAGTTGCAAAGCAGACACCAACACAGCAGTTGTATCAAAATAGAAATGTATATTTCCAAAACAACAGATAAACAATAACAGGTGAAACTATGTACAAGTTGGGGGCGGGTAAAAGGCAGGGGTGTTCAAGGGGAGGAATAAAACTTGAGAGGAAGGCAGGGTGAAAGGGATGGGAGAAGTGGGAGCGGAATGTGAGCTACGGCCCAGCTGGCTCCTGGTCCTCCCCTGCTGGCGTCCCTCCTGTGCTGCCGCCAGCGTTCACCCTGGCTGTATGGCCTGCAGGAGCTCCCGGTTTTCAAGTCCGACCTGGGTCAGGGCGCCGAGATCCTGCGACGCGTCTCAGCACCCCGAGGCCTAGGAAAATGGGAACACAGTCAATGGCTGAGACTGACCACAACCCTGAACACCACCCAACCTGCAACCCATATAACCCAATGTCCTGCACCTGTGATGGCATGCACCCACCCACAGTGAACATGCACATGGCCATCACAAACAGGCGGCACCAACTATGCGCACCACCACCCACACACACTGCCCACGTCAATCACAGTACAAACTAGGCTGTCAAGTGATGTGGCAAGTCATGCATGCCAGTTACACAGCTATGTGCCCAGTGCATGCCTGGACCACCTGTGATGCATACACAGGCGTGTCGTGATGCTGCACTGTGATGCAGGTCACCTGTGTCATGCCTACATACATGGATACATAGACAGTGTCGGCAGATAAGGGCCTATGGGACACCCAGTCTGGCCATTTGGCCTGTACGCTCACTCTGTTGTCCTATAAGTCCGCTCCCTCACCCTGACCTCCAGAATTCCTTCATGGCTAACCCACGATACATAAATCCGTAACCAAGTCAGCCCCCACCACATCCTCTGGCAGGGTGTTCCACTTGTCCACCACCCATTCTGTGAAGAAATACTTTCTCATGTTTCCTCTTAAGCGAGCCCCTCCAACTGCATCCCATGCCCTCTAGTCCTGGAACATCCTTTACGCTTACAAATATTGTTTTCCTGCACTCTGTTCCCCCTGTACAATACTTGTATGTCCCATCATATCCCCACACCTCCTCCTCCCGGAGTACATGTTCAGTTCCGTCAACCTGTCTGCATAGGACTTGTGAAGCAATCCATGCACCATCCATGTCGCCCTCCTGTGAACCCTCTCCACCCAGTCCATGTCCATACGCAGGTACGGTCTCCGGAACTGTACACTGTACTCCAGTGTGGGGACTCACTAGTGTTTTGTATAGTGGAACTATGACCTCCCCTTTGGTTGTGTCCAGCATGGTTGGTGGTCTTGCCCCCCCAGCATGCAATAGCACCCATGACGTAATGATACTCACACTCCTCCAGCAGCTCGGTCTGACGCTGCTGATGCTGCTGCTGCTGCTGCTGCTGTGGCACGACATCCCGTGGCACCGGGGCCCTGGCATGGCCCACATCCCCGTGGTCCGGTGTCCTCACAATCCGGCCTGTGGGAGACATATGGTGAGACAAACATCAGTGTGACTAAAAAGCAGAGTGCCCCCTGCCCCAGTGAGAGTGCCTGCCCACACAGCCATAACCATCCATCGCACAGCTGCACACACTGGACACACCTATGCACAGCCACCCAAGCACACACACCCCTACAGAGAATATAGGTGCATAGATGGTACACTCAATGGGCCTAGGGCACCAGGCCCCGCCTGGCACGTGAACGCAGCCGCCAACAGGTCCGCTCCCTCCGTGGAGGTCACTGTACCGTGCCGCACTGCTCAGCAGACCGACTCCCGCCAGTGACCCTCACCAGGTCAGTGGCCACTTGCTGCCACACATGGGTCCTAGGCATGGTGAGGGGGCCTCACCATACAGTGCCTCACAGTGGGCTCCACTAGGGCCACCAGGTTGGCCACTTCAGCGGGCTCCAGGACACCGCCCTCCTCCCTAGCCATGGCACCAACTTTACAGCAGGCAATATGGAGCCCCGCTGCGCTGTAACCCCACGTGGAGTTGTTGCGCAATAGACCAGCACAGGCTCCAATCGCGCTGTTCGAACAGCGCCGTCACTTTGCATAGCGCTGTCACCAGACAGTGCAATAGGGACGTACACATGGCATGCCAACAGCGCCAGGGGTCAGAGGGCATACACAAGGTCACGGCAATAACTCAAGGCTACGCACAGCGCCATAGGATGTATAGGCATCCTGCGCGACTGCTAAGCAGAGCACCAGTGCCACAGTGGACTATCGCGCAGAAGTGCCACAGTGCCATATAGTGCCCAGTGCTGTAGCGCCACTGGCACAATGGTGGCCATGGCCTGAATCGCCTATCGCGCTCAGCAGGTCTGCAGCGCGATCGGCCTTATCGGCAACCTGTCTGGGCATGCGCAATGCAGTGTAACACACAGCCACAAACATCGCCATCGGCTCAGCGGACCTTCCGTATTGCGCTAAGCGCCGTCGGCGATATTCAACCGACAGTGCCAAATCAGTCGATCAGCCATTCAAAGGCGCAGTGGCGCGATTAGCATGTCATTAAAGTTGCGCCACACCTCATTTGCATGTGTTGCGCTATAAAACTGCGACACTGGGTTGTGGTGGCCAGATTTGGTTGTTGCAGGTGAGAGGTGAGTTACATGCTGTGTGATGCTCAGGACAATGCTCATGGGCAGGGGTGCTGGAGGATGATATAGGTTGAGGGGGCTGAGCATGATGAGGGCACTTAGAAAGGGGCAGAGGGCACCCTTTCCATCAGTATCTGCCATGCGGAGAGGAAAGGGGGCAGACCCCCCGGCCGGCAGCTATGCTCATGGGGAAATGCTGTGGACTGCACAGTGACTGGTGTCCACTTCCACCCATACAGATAACCATGACTGACGAGAACCAGACTGAGGCTGTGGACGGTGGGCGTAGGAGGAGGCCGAACTTCACCACGGCAGAGACTGAGGCCCTTTTCCAGGCCTACCTGGAGGATGAGCCACTTTTGAGGTGGGAGGAGGCACCTCAGCAGTGTGCAGCTGCATGGGAGGGGGTAGCTCTGGCCGTCAACCTGCACGGAAGCCACCAGCGCTCCGTGCAGGAATGCTGGAAAAAGATGGGGACTGACCGCAGGAGGCTGAAGGAGAAGGTGGCAGCCTTCAGGGTGGCACGTGCTGCCACTGGTGGGGGACCACCAGTGGTGTTGCAGCTGACCCCGACTGAGGAGACACTGGTCGTGGCCATGCAGCCGAGTGCCATTGCGGGTGTTCCAGGCGGAGGATTCCAGACAGGTGGAAGCCCATCACTGCACGGTATGACATGGTGATGTTGTGGGGGCTGTTGTTCACATGCACTCACATGTACTCTCTTTCTGTTACAGATCCTGTTAGTCTGCAGGAGACGGTGGTGGTGGTGGGTGCTGACAGTGAGGCAGACCTGCTGGACCTGGAGGAGGACCATCCACCTCCGCCAGCAGCCTGCAGGCACTGCAGCAGCATGCAGGCTGGCCCAACAACTCGGCGGCAGTATATGGGTGCAGGGGTGCACAGCCTGTGTCACAGCAGTCTGGCATGCAGGTATGCCAGCATGCTGTGCCTATGGCAGTGGCGCGCACGGCACCTGATGATAACAGGCCTGCAATGGCCAGTGATAGGTGTGTGTCCCACCGGACACATGGCAGGCCAGCACGTGCCCCTGGGCCATCCTGCTCCACACCTGTGTACCAGCATGCTGGCACAGTCACAGGCTGTGCCTGTCAGCACCGGTGGGGGCAGCATCGGTGGCTGAGCAGGTGTCTGGCACTGCTGACAGCACAGGGGTGGAACAGGTGGACCTGGGGCTCAGCAGTTGGAGGGGCGGCAGCAGTTGCACACCAGGCCTGGGGGACAGCGTCAGCAGTGGCACTTGTCCACCACCCTTAGATCCACCCATACCTGGTCCTGGCGAACAGCGGCCACCCTCGAGGGTGCTGTGCACCATGACCATCCACACCCTGGGGTCACGATGCCATTGGGGCACAGTACCCATTGGGCGAACACCCGCCTGCTGCAGGAGTCGGTACAGCTGCAGGGGCGGGTTGCAAGGTCCGTGGAGGCACCTGTCTGTGTCCGTGGAGTGGCATAGCAGGGAGGTGTCAGGATCGAGCCGAGATGGTCCTTATGCGGACGGATATGACCGCTGCCATTGACAGGCTGACCCAGGCAGTGGTCTCTGTGGCGACCGCATTGACCACACTGTCTGGTGCCCTGTACCACGCACCCCACACGTCGCCTCCACTCCCTGTTCCGGCATCGTGCGACACCAGGCCTGTCGATGCGGGTTCTGCTAGTAAACTCGAGCACCCCTGGTGCAAGTTTGTTTGCGGATGCAGAACCCTGTGCGGGCAAGGTCGCGGTCGCGCACTGGGACCCCTGGTGGTGCATTAGCGCCACCCGATGTAACCCCTGCTCAGCCTGCCAGTGCTGCTAGGCCAGCGGGGCCGCCCACGCATCCGTGGTGGCCGTGGGACAGTGCTCCTGACTGAGCTGTCTCCCAATGCAGGCCCTGTCTGGTGCTGCCCTGTGTGCAATGTGTGTCATGGTGGAAGTGCACTGCTGGGTGCTCTGCTCACCAAGCTGACACATGGACCACCTGCACACTCTCCCAACTGCTGTCCACAGGTGCATGTGGATGATGATGCCTGCATTACACTGTACACCAAGGTGCAAGGTTGCCCAGGTCCTGACACACGTACGTGGACAGTCCAGGTGGTGGGGGTGGTTGGTGGTGCTGTGTGTTGGCGATGTCATTTCTGCAGTGCTGTGCTGCTGCCCCCGTATGCTGCCTGGTGTGTGTGTGTCCATATGAGTGCTCACCCCTCTCTGATGGTGTGTTGGTATGCCTGGACCCTTCAACTCCCCTGACCTTCATGCACGGTGTGTTCCCCTGTGTGCCTGTGCGCATGGACAGTGTTGCCTGCACATGTCCCCTTGACTTACCTGTGTTGGGCGTAGTGCTCTTCTGCAATGGTGTCCCGGTGCAGCTGGGCCTGCCGGCGTGTCAGTCGGGGGTCCCTCCGTCCCTAGGGGGGCTGCTCATCACCCACATCACCGGCGCCACTGGCGTCCCCATCGCTGTCCCCCTCTTGGACCTGTACGGCTATCCCATGGTCTTTGGCCATGTTGTGCAGGATGCAACAGGCCAGGAATATCCCACAGGCCTTTTGGGGGCTGTACTGTAGGGCTCCGCCAGAGGTGTCCAGGCATCGGAAGCGTGCCTTGAGTATCCCAAACACCCGCTCTATGATGTTCCGTGTTGCGGCCTGTGCCTCATTGAAACTGTGCTGCGCTGGGGTCGTGGGGCACCGGTATGGTGTGAGCAGCCAGGGATGGAGTGGGTATCCACAGTCACCTGTGTGGAGATAGTGGAGATCAGTGTCATGTCAGGTCCATATTGCCCATATCCTTGTGCCACTACCATGGCACCTGTGTCATTCCACCCTTGCACAGAGTTTGCATTCCATACATGTGTACTCACTCACTAGATGACCCGTGGGATGTTCCCTCTCGAATCAATGGCACAGTGCAGATTGGTGCCATATGAAGGCATCATGTGCTCCGCCGGGGTGTGTGGCGACATTGATGATGTGCGCCAGTGGCATCACACACCCCTGGCAGTTGACACTGGAAAAGCCTCTTCGGTTCCGATATGCATAGCCGCCGGGCTAGGTGGCGCGTGCGAATAGCCACATGGGTGCAGTCTATGGCCCCTAGCATGCCAGGCATATGTGCTACCCTGTGGAACTCCTGCATATTTGTTGTACGCTCTGCCGCGGTGCTGGGGAAATGGATGTACTCCGCAGCATGAGGCAGCAGTGCGCTGAGGAATTGGGTGAGGATGCATGACGTGGCCGACTGTAATGCCTGTGGTGTCCCCTGTCGGCCTCTGGAAGGTGCCCGTGGCGAGCAGGCACATGCAGGCTGTCACCTTGGTCTCCACGGACAGAGCGTGGCTCCGTCGTGAGGGTGCCTGCATCACATCACTGCACAGCTCGCTGAGCCATCTCAGCTATTGCCCTGTTCAGGGCGGTGCCGGCCACAATCTCAACATCTGTGTACAGCTAGTAGCTGATGCGGGCACGATATTGCCTGTCGGGGCATCACACGGCAGGCCCCTCTGCTGGCCACGTCCCCTGCAGCATGCTGTCTCACCCCTCATTACAGCTTCCATGTGGAAGCTGACACTATCCATCTCCCTGGCTTTGCCCCCGCTGCTGTTCCTGTGTTACCCCCACCCCCCACTGCTGCTTCCACTGCACCGGCACCCCCCACTGGCCTCTCTGTCCTCCGGACCCACTGTCCCTCTATGCCTCTGCTCCTGTCTCTCTCTCTCTGTCTCTCTGTCTCTCTCCCCAGTTTGCGGCCTGCTAGGGTTCTTGGCCGCTCCCTTGAGCCTTTTATTTTGGCTCACATCCTGTACCAGTGATCCTCCGCTGAGCTACTCTTATCGATTATGCAAGTGTTCAGATATCGTGATTGCGCACTTTATGTATGGACCCCTCTTGGTTGCGCATGCTTTTATTTCCATTGCGCTGTTGCTCAGCATGTTTTCGGTGGCGCAACTGGCCCCTTCTCAATATCGCAGAATGGCGCATTTTTGGTGTTGTGCACACGCAACCCTGTTGTGCATGGCGCAACCCTTTTGAATATCCAGGCCCCTATGTACAACTTATAACTATGTACATACACAGCTACATACACTCCTTTAACATTTGGTTCACATCTACATTTATACTGTATTGTCTAGAGCAAACCCTGGCAAAGAGATGTGTTCATACATCAAGTCTGTAACCCTGCATGTCGTTTGTAGCAATAAAGCCTCTTACCCTTATGGGGTCCTCATGATAGTATCCTGCAGCCAGTCCCAAGGGAGAAGAGAGAGCCTCCCCCACCCCAATCTGACAGACTCTGTGGCATCTAACTGTAGATCCAACATGTAAGATTGTAATCAGGTCTTATAGCGCATCGTAAACCATCAGAGACTTAATCATCCCCTTTTTGCTAAAACAACATTATCCATATCAGCATAATATTGATTACGTATTTCCGACAGACAGACCTTTGTCTGGGGCACTTTATATTGCAAAGTGTATACTGCCTCTAAGGTCCTCCACCTTTATCATAGGTTACTATTTGTCCATCCCGAAGCATTTGTCTTTTAAGTCTAGTCAACATTAAAAGTAGATCACCCACCCATTGATGATATGTATATGCCAAATCACTTTTCCAGTTCCTTAAGACAAATGCTTTAATCAGGGATGACATCAAGCAATATGTCCTTTAATGATCACATTAGGATGTTTGCCATATCCCCAGTACACAAATCTTGGGTGTAATGATATCCTTTGTAATTCATCAAAGGGCCATATTACGCTTAATGTGCTCCCAAATGGGGAAACTTTAGAACAATACCATAGAACATGGAACAAATCCCCTGGGGTTGTATTACACCTAAAACAGAGGTCTGTCTGTGTGAGGCCTCTAGCACATAGCTTGGTAGGGGTATAATATATGTTAGAAGCTATAAAAAACTGCATGATCCTGTATTTCAGAGTAGGAATATATTTACCGTTCCTCCATATTTCTTCCCATTCAGGTCTCTGAGGGGCAAGTTCTCCCTGTTTGTCCCAATATAAGATCTTAATAACAGATCCCCCACTTAAAAAATCTAGTAGTAGTCTATAGACCTTAGACAGGGGGTTTCTAACACAATTTACCTCCTTAAGAGCACTCCAAGTAAGCACCTTGTCCAGTAGCTATCCTCCTCTCCTCCATTTTTCTCATCAAGTTGGTGAGTTGTAATTTCTTAAAAAATTCAAGTTCTTACAAAGGTCGAGGAGGCCACCTATCCCTCTTATAAAGTCTGCCCACTTTAAGGTAAGTAAGCACGGAGCCCACTGTCTCTTGATTATTTGTTTTCCAATAAGATATTTGGGTTGCCCCAAAGGGGCTGGTCTCTCAGACACTTTCTGAGAGTTCCTCTGACAGGGGCAAATTGTCTATCAGGCCAAAATTGCTTTATATATTGGCTGTCAGGCTCCACCTCCCTATCTCCTCGGTTAAAAAAGTACTGCTTCTGGGAGACTCCTATATCCGATAGGGTTTGCTTTCAACCTGGAGCCAGGTTGGAATATATTCATATTCGCCACCTGTCTACACCACTGACTCATTAGCCCAAGCTGCCCAGCTACATAATAAACTTGTAGTCCGGGATTCTAAGGCCACCTTTGTTATGTGGTAACCTTAACACATTATATTTTCTTCTAAGAGGTTTGGTATTCCACAAAAAGTTAGAGATTAGCTTTTGTATTTTAGTAAACCAACATTTGGGGATAATATATAGGGATAAATGCATTGGATACCGGAGCCTAGGCAATAGATTCATTTTAACCAAGCTCAATTTAGCTGCCCAGTTTAAAGGGAGTTTATTCCACCTAGTTAAGTCCGTTGTAATTGTGGATATCAGTCCTCCCAAATTTGTTTCAAGGCCTTCGGTCTCATTGGGTGTGATCCAAATGCCAAGATATTTGAGTTTACTAGGCACCACTTTACTTGAAGTGGTTCAAAGTCGGCTTTGTGAGTAAATGGGGTAAGGGAGAACCTGTGTCTTACTCAGATTCAACTTATAGTTTGAGACCCTGAAAACCTTTCCACTATGTTCAAAATCCTGTTTAAAGCTCTCTGCCGGGTCCTGAAGGTGTAGTAGGATATCATCAGCTAATACAGATAGTTTTATTTCTATTCCCCAATATCAATCCCTTGTACCTCCGGATCATTTTGAAACACCCTTAATAAAGGTTCCAGGTATATGTTAAAGAGTATTGGCGAGAGGGGCATCCCTGTCTAGTACCATTCTCTGCAATTTCCTTGATAAATAGCCATTACATAATACCTTGGCAGTAGGAGCAGCATACAGATTTTTAAAACCTTTATAAAACTTTCCAGAAATCCTATGGAGCCATGGTGGCAAATAAGAAGTCGTGAGAGACCCTATCAAAGGCCTTCTCAGCATCAAGAGCAATTACCGCCATAGTCAGTTTAGAGGTAGAGGCCCTATGTAATAAATGATGGAGTTTCTGGAGTGCATCATGTGCTCCTCTACCCGGTATAAACCCCAGCTGCTTTGGTTGATTAAAATGAGGCGACTCTCAACATTCTATTGGCCAATAGTTTTGTCAACAGCTTCAAGTCCTGGTTTATCAGAGCAATTGGCCTATAACTCTCAGGGAGTTCCTTGGGTTTCTCTGGTTTTGGGATGAGTGTTATATACGCTTGATAGAGCTGTTGGTGCGGGACCCCATCAAGCATTATATTTGTAAATAAGTCTTTCAATAATAGCAGTATGACTGTAGCATGTGATTTATAGAATTGGGCCATGAGGCCATCAGGTCCCTGTGATTTCTCCTTCAGGAAGTGACTTGATCACCTCTAGTATTTTGGATTCCGAAATGGGTGCCACCAGCCCCTGAGCTTGCTCCTGATCTAGTCTCAAAATAGCTATATTTTCTAGGAAATCTTGTATCTCCCCTTTACTAGCCAAAACCCCTCCTTGATAAATTCCCTCATAGTAGGTTGCAAAAGTATCAGCCATTCTCTGGGGTTCTGTTATTATTTCTCCTGATATTTTATTAGGGAATTACCCTAGCTGCTTTCCATTCTTTTATTCTATTGGCTAGAAGCCTACCTGGAGCATCCCCTGAAGTACATAATTCGCCTGTATCCTTCCACGCACCACCCATTTTCTCAAAGGATAGTTGCCAACACCTCTCTAAGCTCCTTGAGCTCTAAACCTTTCCTCTGTAGTGCCCTCAAGAGGCTCCAGGGAGCTTATAGCGCCAAAGATAAACTCCTCTCTTGCCCTTCTCATATGAGCTCTCCTAGCTATAATCCTCTGGGCTATGCCCGAATATAACACTTTACATGTAGGCCATTTTAGTCTACTATCTGAAAGTGTGGGCAGTTGAGTCTGGATAATTTCCTCCAGTGTTTGTTCTAATTTAGCTAACATATTTTGGTCCAATAATAAGGAATCATCAAACCTCCATCGACACGGTTTCATTGAAGAGATTCTATCCCCAGTTCAACTGGACGAGGAATGATCAGATAGAACCCTAGTGTGGATAACCACCCCTTACCCCTGAATTACCTCTTGTTAATTAAAAGAAGTCTATTCTAGAGTGGGTTTTATGTGCCCTGAGTAAAAGTCATAGCATGTCCCCTTACTGTAAATTGTGGCGGGATCAACAAGCCGCCACTTCTAGAAGCTTAGTCAAAGCTGCCTGTGCCATATAAGGTGGACGATAAGATGGAGGTTTTGTCAATCCTATTATTGAGACAAAGGTTCAATCCTGCAAGGATCAGAGGGTGTGTTGGAAGCAGAGCTAGATCAACCTCTATTGATGCAAAAAATCAGGTTTAGGTGGTGTAGGAGCATATATCGAGGCAATCGTTAATGCTTTTCCCATAATGGCACCGTGACATAAACTTCTGCAATCTTCTCTAGTTTTAGTCTGTATAACTGTGAATGGGCACTACCGCCCAATCAGGACTGCAACTCCCCTGAAGCCTTAGCATTTCATTTCCTAGAACCTGTCCTACCCACTGTTTTTTGAAGACCCAGCTCCTCCTTAAGCAAGTGAGTCTCTTGCAGGGCAGCAATCTGGGCTCCCAACTGATTAATGTACTTTAGTATCACCATCCTCTTTCTCCTCCTCTGAGGTCTTTAACATTCCAGGTGATAATTTTAATGTTAATCATGCAGCTTTCTCATAACCTCCAGCTTTCAAACCCACAGAGTCTGCCAGATTGCGAGTAAAGAACTTTGGGCTTCTTTCTCCTTTTCCCATAAACTCCCCCATTCAACCCCCGATCCTTAGATCGTCCTCCAATTCCTGCTGGATACGTGATTGAGCTATCCGGTGAGCAGGCTCCCGGACCCTCTAGAGTCTTCTTATTATCCATATATCTGATTACCTTCTGATGTGAAGAATAGCTATAGCTTTTCGCTCACCCCCAATAGGTTACTTATATGCATTAAATGTCGTACTGTAGAACAAGAACCATTCAGCCTATAGTTCTAAGAAGTAATATAGCAACCTCTATTAGATCAAGGAATCATGTCTCAGCGAGGTCCTAGACTTATACTCTGAATTCTTTAAGTTCCAAGTTAACTTCAAAGGCATAACATAAACCCACTATACCCTTAAGGTACATTGTTCCTAGTCCATAAGTTCTCAATTCTGAAAATAGAGAGGAGAGAAAAAAGGGGGTGGCAGGGGTAGAGGAGGGGAAGGAGGGAAAATGGGGAGGGTCAGTAGAAAAAATGGGGTAGGGTGGGTAGGGAAGAAAGCAGAAGGGAAGCAGTCTCATTCTGTCAGCCTTTTTCCTTTTTGTCTTCCTCCTCCTCAGCCTTTTAATCTTCATCTCTTCTTCTGTTCCTCGTATCTCATTTTCTTCCTCCGAATTTAACTATTAAATTGAATACTGGGTTATTTCCCACTAGTCTATTACGTAACTAAAACCTCTTGGGAAGCCATCCACTCGTAGCATCTTCCTGCCAGTCTTATTCAGGTTTTGGCATTAAACAAGTAAGGGAGTTCCAGTCTCAGTCCCACGGCCGCCTCCTTCACTGTTAGGTATCTTCGATCGCCAGTTTGTAGTTTCACAACCAGGGTGGCAGGATGTTGAATTCTAAACTTTACACCCACCAAATAAAGCTTTTTCTTAATGCCCCCATATTCCTTTTGTTTCTCTCGAATTATTGGAGTTTGGTCTTGAAACAATAACAGGGGCGCTCCATTCCATTGCAAATTTCTAAGGGCCCTGGCCTTGCTCAAAACATATGTCTTTTCCTTAAAGTTTAGAAAGCACATAATAATAACCCTTGGCCTGGCTCCTGGTGGAGGCATCTCTCTAAGAGAGCGGTGAGCTCTTTCCAAGTTGTAGGAGTCACCATATGGTGTGGGGCCTAAAAGTTTCAACAGCATCTCCTGGGTAAATGTAATACAGTCCGCACCTTCAGCTCTTTCTGGAAGTCCCACCAGGATTAGATTGTTCCTTCAGCTTCTGGACTCCTGATCCTTGACCCGATCTTCCAATTTTTTAACTTGCCTACGGAGCGCTATCAATTCCTGCTCCTGAGTGTAAGTTTTATGCTCCTGCAGGCCACACGCTTCTACATCCCCATTCTTTGGGCCAGGGCTTGAAGGGTGGGTTTAATAGAGGAAAATCCGTAACTAATCCTCAAGTAAGAGTTTGATCTCTGCAATGTCCTCCGTGGTGTTTCGTCCTGTAATTTCAGTATTAGGTTCTGATTCTCCTGACTGGGATGGGGTTTCGGGGTTTCATTGCGCGCCTAGCCTCCAGACCTTCCGGCATTTCAAACTCTATCTCGGGCTTCTCGTCGGGCCTTATGAGACCCTGCAGTAGCACAGGTGATAGACTAGGGTTTCTCGAGCAGAAGGGGATTTGATTGATTTCTTCTTCCTCAGGTAAGAGAGTCTTCTCCGATGTTATTTTCCCCTGCTCGACTGTCACCACCTAATTTAAATTAATTTAGTGCCAAGGTAATGCGATAGGGCCGGGAGCTCCGGCTCAGCGCTGCCTTCCCGATCAGCTCTACCGTGATCTTCCGTGGGTTTTTGAATTCAAAAAGTGAAAAGGTTTTTATTTTAATGGCAAAATGTTTTATTTTCATGTAGCTAGGCTGTTGCTAGGTAGATTAGGGTAGGTTAGTTGAACTGTTCGTATGCAGGAGATTAATGAAAGGTCAGGTGATGTGTTTAGATCAATGATGTTTCTGGGATTCAGTAGGATTCTGAAATCAGTTTTCAAAGTAAGGTTCATGCCTGTTGCATGTGGTCTTTGTAAGCAATAATACCCAACAGGTTGGGCAGTATTGGGCTATACCCGACGCCCAGGGGCATGCGGAGGACCTTATAGCCCTGGAAGGTCTGGTATAGCCCATACCATTCACCCTGGAGGCATTATTGCACTTAGAAAATGGATTACCTGAAATTATTATGTAATATTTAAGAAATGTTAAAAAGTATATATTGTTTTGTTAGTAAAGTAGTCCCTTTACTGCTATACTTGCAGTAAAGGCACTGCAGCATTTCACAACCGTTTTAATGTATATAGTATTTTCTTTACTGAATTGAACACTCTTCCCTCCTCGCTTCTTCAACTGTCCCACCTCCCTCCATTTGTGTTCTAGTTTAGCATTTACATTTTTCTTTCTTTGGGTGCCTGTAGGACATGGGTGCCCTGTTACCATTTGCATGTTTTTTTCTGTGAAAGCTTTGCAAGAACTGTGCATCTGCACATGTTATGTAGGGTCACCACCTTTGGATGAAGTAAAAATGGATACTAAACCACACCCCAATCTCCACCTCTGGCCCCACCCCTTTTTGTGACTGATGAGTATATCGATCCTCCTCCAAAGCTATTTGTAGTGTCAGAATAGACTTTAGAAATGACGGAAAATAATGTTAACACTTTTATTTATTTATTTCTATTCTTTGGCAACCAGGTAACTCCCACTGGGCACAGGACTCATTTACAGAGGTGACCCCAGAGCACAGGGAGGTTAAGTGAATTGTTTAGGCTCACATAGTATGTAAGTGGAGGCAGTGGGAATTAAACCCAGGGGCGCTGGATCTACCAAGCTCATTCACAACTTGTTGTTGCCCTAATCTCTGTTAAACACTATCCCATTTTTCTTTCCAAGTCAGTCATGTATTCTGATATGCTTTGACCAATTTTTACAACATAATTATCAGTGCTTGTGTTACCTCAATACTGCATTGTGTGCCCTTTACCCCAGTACCTACTGTTGTTTCTTTTCATATTTCTAAGACATTCCATTAATTTCAGACACCATTCCATGTTATTTATCCAAATGGCCTGTAAAGGTGTAGATAATATTATGAAATGTTCAGGTAGTATAAAAAATGAGAGCAGCAGCTGATGAGGACTCAGGAGAGAAGTAATCGATGTAAAGCTATAGACAATAAAAATTACAAAACTAATTTGACAAAAATAGGTCTAAAATATATCAGAATATATGGCAATCAAAAAGGAACCCATGAGAGCATATAAAGGTGTAAATACTGTCCCTATCACAGCAGTAAAAGACCATACTTAAAATTCAGAGTGGAAAGGATTAGGTTAATTTACTGCTA
Source organism: Neoceratodus forsteri (assembly GCA_016271365.2). Classification (NCBI taxonomy): domain Eukaryota; kingdom Metazoa; phylum Chordata; order Ceratodontiformes; family Ceratodontidae; genus Neoceratodus; species Neoceratodus forsteri. The sequence continues at coordinate 483,325,971 of CM057459.1, read as the reverse complement.
ATGTTCTTAGTGGACGTAATTTACACCTCCCAGACAGACTGGTTTTACAAACAAAGGCCTGTGATATCAGAACTTCTTTGTAACCTAGACACGCAGCCAACATAAGCCATAAGCCGGGCACGGCTGCAGCGCTTACTCAGTTTGACTGCAGCAGTGTAGTCCCAACCAGCAGCAAGTGAGAAACCACCTGTTCACACAGCCCCTCTATGCACCACTACATTCTGAGCTTATGAGGGCTCTCATGCCAGGGGGCAGACTGTCGCTTCCACTGCAAAGGCAGAGTGAACCTATTGCATGGCACAGACAGTCCACACAGTAGTTTAATCCACTGCAAGTCACTCACTCCGTTGATGTCCCGGCTTGAGAGGAACATGGACTGGTTTAATGAGCAACTTACTATGATCGGTTACATGTCCACATAGTCAGAGTTTGCACTGGAGCAAACCTGACATCGGGTTGCTCCAGCACAAATGTGACCTGTAAACATGGCATTAGTGAATGATTCTCTACAATCAGTTTTAAGACTATGTGAGCACTCAGAATGGCCCAAAAATCAGACTACCATTAATCAAAACCAGATGACCAGATAAGGACCCTAAAAAACAGACTATCCAGCCTAAAACCAGACAGGTGGCAACCCTAATGTCGTGGCAGTGCAGAGATGCAGCGCAACTGGGGTATGGACTCCTACTACTACTTTTGATTTCTTTGCATGGATGCTGTCAGAAGAGAGACCAATGATTGGGAAGATAAGAGATGATACGTCTTGGAAAGATGTTATGGGATATTAGTTCTAGGTAGTAATTCACCAGTGGATGTGTCACAGACTAGGCAGATTCCTAATTCTCTGCTCTGAATTTTATCTAATAGTATTACATCGTAGTACTCCTCCCAGTGGCTCTGTGGAGCTTCTGCAAAGGTTTGGAGCTGCCGTGTCCAGCAAGGATGTCATTATAGTTTGGTTTAGATGTAAACAGTGAGGAAATCATGACAGCTTGGCAGTCTACAGCAAAGGGTGGGTGCAACGAGCTAGACTTTTTTTCATGAAATGACTAGAGCAGGCGTAGCAAATGCCCAAATACATACACAGAGCAGATTTTTGTCATACCTTTTCATAGGAGAATACTTGTTTAAAAGAAAACTATTTTTCTATTATTTTGTGACATCTGTGACAGAAGTGGTAGATTGTGGGAGGAGAGAGTGGGAGTGCAGCCTCGAGCGAGCTGGGAAAGCTGGTTCTATACTGCTGAGATAGGGATGTTACTTAAGAGAAAATCTGCTGGAGGACAACTGACAGTGTTAATACAGCAGGTGTTTTTGGGAGGAGAGAGCCATCAGGAAATACCTGAAATAAGGTGCAATGACTCTAAGTAAATTTAAAAAGCTACCGTTGTGCCAGGGGGCTGTATCGCCTTGCCTGTCTGTATGTGTGGTAGGCAGCGTGTCCAGTTAGTGCTCCTTTGTGTTGCTGTGGTCTGAATGGAGAGAAGAGAAGCTCTTTTAGTTTTTGTTTGAGTGAAAATGGCAAAGAAATATTAATGACACCAGCAATCACTGTAAGATACAGAAACTGAGTAAAGAATTGTTTGAACTTATGAATGTCTGGGGAGGGAGGATAGCTTAGTGGCTCCAATGTGTGAGGGCGGTCAACTGCATAGCACTGTAAAAGATTTTTAGAAGAAAGCAGTGTTTGGGTAAAAACAAATGGCTAACCTTCATTTACACTACATTCTGCTGTGATTTTCTTTTTACATTACTGGGTATAGTGTCTGGGCTCAGGAATGAATTGGGGGGGTCTTGCGCTAGTGCTCTCACTAAGCAAGGGGAAATATCAAATGAAAATTAGGTGTTTTATCCAATTAGGAAGGGGGATAGGCACTAGAATACTTCAGTGAGTGAAGGGGCTGTACAGGCTGGTACTTTTTATTTCCTGGGCATCTATTGAAAGTTAATGTACCCCCCTGGCAAGGGTACTAGTCAATCAGATGCCAGGAAATAAAAAGCTCATTTTCTAAGACTAAGAAATGATCTGTGAGGTATTTTGTTTTTTTATATTTGATTGTGCATGTGTGCAAATCAAACAGTTTGCTATGATGAACCGCATTTCAGAGGTATGTCAGTGTCACTGTTGTGTCTAATACAGTTCAAGCTGCACTGGGTTCAGCAGTAGCAGACCACTGACTAGACAAGCTGAGTATTATTTATTTATTTATTTAGCTTTTGTTGACCAGGTAAGTGCACTAGACAAATCCTGCCTATTTTCAGGCACGACCCGGGGGAGGGGGATACAGATGAATGCCAACTGACCGTGAACCAGATTAAGCTGTTGGTGGTATTTTTAGTGAATGAGGGAAATTTGGCCAGGACACTGGGGAAGTTCCCCTACTCTTTTCGATAAGTGCCATGGGATCTTTAACATCCACCTGAACTACCACCAATCCAGGCAGATGGGACCTCGGTTTAACGTATCATCCGAAAGGCGGCACCTCAGAAGTGCAGCACCCCTCTCATGCTGCACTACAGTGTCAGTACTGGGATATTAACCCAAGTGCCAGGTGTGGGAACTGAACCCACAGTCCTCTGATCTCCCGGCCTCAGAGGCGAGTGTGCTAACTACTGAGCCACTGACACTAGTGCGAGTATGACTCTGGCCATAGTTTGCTGACCAGAAACTTTGAGTAGTTGAAAGGACTGAAGTGCTCCTGTGAGAGACACTTCAGTCCTTTCATTTGCATGAAGCTGGCTGGGACACAGCTGATTGATTTTATGACATTGTGGTGTCATGCTATGTATGATTTCAGTAGCTCCTTTAAACATGACAATTGGTGACTTCTTTTTGTGCTGTGTCTTTTTCAGACCCCTTCTCCCCACTGTTGTCATGCTGAGTGTTTTCATCCTTCCTAACGCGCTGCCTAACAACTAGTTTAGGCCCTGTCTACATTAGGAACCAATTTTAAAATGTTTTTAAAAACATTTTATAAACCGATCCCTAGCATGGTTGTCAGAGCGTTCACATTGCATTTCAACAAATGTGTTTGCTTGAGTGGGTTCCCAGGCATGACTGTGGCACCAACTCAAAGTATTATGGGTGCCACAGTGCATGATGAGATACCAGTGATTGGGCACCAAAACGGATCGACAAAAAAATTACATCGATGGAACCAGGGATTCTTTGCCAGCTTGGCAATGCCTATAACGTAATTTTTTTTTAAAATTCTGCAGCTAAAAATAATTCTGCAGCTAAAAAAATGACTTTTCTCTCAGGGCGGGTTGCATTAACTGTGTTACAGCATGGTTTGCCTATACAATGCTGTTAACACAGATTAAGGCCACCATGCTTATCTAAAACCATGCTGAAGACTTATTCCCTAGCAGGGTTTTAACACACTTTTAGAAAAGAAACATAGAATTTGACAGCAGATGAGGACCACTTGGCCCACCTAGTCTGCCCATTTTCCTACCTAACAGGTAAGCTGCAGATTCTAGTTAACCAACAGCTTACTTCCTCCGACCCCCCCCACTAGGACTGCCTTATGTCTGTCCCATGCATTCTTAAATTCCCCCATTGTTCTTGACTCCACAACCTCCTCAGGGAAGCTGTTCCATGCATCGACAACCTTCTCCGTAAAAAAATACTTCCTCACATTACCTTTGAGCCATCTCCCCTCTATCTTCAAATTGTGCCCCCTTGTTCTTGCACATCTCTTTTTCTGAAAGATGTTACCGTCTTGGACTTTGTTGATTCCCTTGAGGTACTTGAAAGTTTCCATCATGTCCCCTCTCTCTCTTCTTTCCTTAAGGGTATACATATTAAGCTCCTTTAGTCTTTCTTCATATGTCTTCTGGTGCAGACCCTGCGCCATTTTGGTTGCCCTCCTCTGGACAGCCTCCACTCTGTCAATTTTTTTTGCAGAGATGGGGTCTCCAAAACTGCACACAGTACTCCAGATGGGGTCTCACCAACTGTCTGTACAGAGGGATAACAACTTCCTGTTTTCTACTATTGATGCTTCTCCCTATGCATTACAATATCCCCCCAGCCTTCCTTACTGCCTTCTCACATTGGTTGCCCACCTTTAGGTCATCTGATATAATTACCCCCAGGTCCCTTTCCATTTTTACTGTTGTCAGTATCTCACCCCCCATTGTGTACTCTTCCTCTGGGTTTTTGTTTCCCAGGTACATTACCTTGCACTTCTTTGCATTGAATCTGAGCTGCCATACATTTGACCATTCCTCCAACCTTGCCAAGTCCCTTCTCATCCTTTCCACTCCATCTTGTGTATCAACCCTGTTGCAGATCTTTGTGTCATCTGCAAAGAGACATACTTTTCCTTTCATGTCCTCTGCAATGTCACTTATAAAGACATTAAAAAGGACCAGTCCCAGTACTGAACCCTGCTAGTAACCCTCCTTTCTTCACTGCAGACTCCGTTTACTACTACCCTTTGCATCCTGTTGTCTAGCCAATTTTTTATCCAGGCTATCATCTTGGGACTCACTCCAAAGCTGGCTAACTTGTGTATTAATATTTTGTGTGGGACTGTATCAAATGCCTTGCTAAAATCTAGGTAGGCCATGTCCACAGCCCCTCCCTGGTCTACTACTTTGGTCACCCGGTCAAAGAAATATATTAGATTCATCTGACACGACCTTCCCATCATGAATCCATGCTGCCTTGGGTCCTGTGCCCCGCTGGCCTCTAGGTACTCAACAACTCTTTCCTTCAGAAGTGATTCCATCATTTTCCTACCACTGAGGTCAAACTAACTGGTCTGTAGTTTCCTGCCTCTGTCCTGCTCCCACTTTTGTGAAGAGAAATCACATCCACCCTTCTCCAGTCCTCAGGTACCACCCCATCCTCCCATGATTTGTTAGAGAGAGAATAGTGGTGTCACTAGTTCTACCTTTAATTCTTTTAGAATTCTTGGTGAATCCATCAGGCCCCATTGCTTTGTCCACCTTCAATTTTATTAGTTCTTTCAGAACCCTTTCTTCTTTAAATGGACTGGTATCAACCCCATCTTCAGAGTGTTTCTCTTGTTTGGTTTAGTCACCTCCCCCTCCTCTTCCTTAGTAAATACTGAGCAGAATACAGCTGTAACATGGTTTCAACCATGTTACAATGTGTACACAAACCATGTTCCAAGAACTTAAAATGGTTTAAGGCAGTTAAACTATTTTAAGCTCACTAGTGTGTACAGGGCCCTACTCGCAGTAGGCTTTGCTGAACAGAGACATACACATTTAGAACCTTTGAGGTCATCTCTTCAGACAATACCTCACTCACTTATTGAATCTGTTCCAGCACTTTTTGAGCTGTCTCCAAATGAGTAACAAACAATGCTTTACTTTTTCAAAAACAATTGTGCATGTATAACCCTCCCCCCCGCACATTGCAGCCATCCAGTCTCCTCTTCACTGGCTGATTTGTAACTCACTATTTACTGTTGGTCAGTTACCTTGTGATCAGAGAAGCAGAAACCATTATTACAGAGGCTACCAACCCCAAGGAGATCATTCTGAGTCAAGAAAAGGTACTGTGAGGGTTGCCTACTTTGATTTGTATGATATATGCACAGACAGAAAAGAACAAAGCAGTCTATTGTTCCATCCCGCCCCTTTCCATTTCAGCCATGTAGTTTGTTGAATGAAGACTGGAGTACAGTGCAGCCTCTGCTGGTGGCAACACAGGAAAACAAAGGCATTCACTTAATCTGGCTCTACAAACAGAGGGAGGGGCAACCCTGTTGCAAAGGGAAGTGTTACTGGTTTGAGGTATTTCCCTTCACTTACCCAGTGGAAGGTGATGGCACTCAAAGAGTAATTGTTGTTGCCCACTCTTTTGCATGTTTAACAGCACCCCACCTGCACATGGCAACAATCTGGTTTCCTCTGCTGATTGATTTGTAGCTGTTATTTACCGTAGGTCAGTTGTCAATCAGGCACAGAAGCAGCAAATAAAAAGTAAGCAGACAGAAAAAAGAGTGAGCAGCCTATGCCACCATGACAAGAGAGAGAGAGAGAGAGAGAGAGGCTGGGTATGATGAGTACAGTGCTGACAGGCAATTTGGGGTAGGTACAGGGAGTAGAAGCCAGTGCTGCATAAAAAACTTTGAAACTGCTTTGGAAGGTTCACACAAGGCTCAAACACCACACAAGGTAATTTGCCACAAACATTTTATTTCCACAGAGCTCACAATAAAAGCAGCACCAGGCAGTTACAGTACCTAAACTGTTTGCTATATTTAATTCCATACACAAATCCCCAAATGACAAGAAACATTTGATCTGTCACTTACCCCAAGGTGTTTCAGCCTTCTGTATAACTGTTCGGTGTTGCTGTGGTTTAGGGCACTAAGCTGCAAACCTGGAGACCTGGAATTGAATCCTGCAGTCTTAACTTGCATACCATGTGACCCTGAGCAAGTCACTTAACTTCCTTGTGCTCAGAGTTCACACCTGGAAACAAGCTTCGGCTTACTGTGCCTTTCATGGTTAAACAATTTTCCCTTTCCCTTTTATTGTGAGCTCCGTGGAAATAAAATGTCAATGGCAAATTACCATCTGTGGTGTTTGAGCCTTGTGTGAACCATGCAGAACAGGTTCAAGTTTTTTTATGCAGCACTGTCTACTCCCCATAACTACCCCTGAGTGTCTGTCAGCACTGTACTTTTGCAAATTTGTAACTTTTTGTGTGGAATTAGTGATCCCCTTGATGAAGCACTGTCCCTCCAATGAGTGCACAGCCTCATGCCTTTCATGATGCTGTGAGCCTCACCAGAAGTGCCTTACAGTCCTCCACTATTGTAGTGCTTTGGCCTGGCTAGGGAATGCGTACCTGGGCCTGGGTCTACAGGCACAGGGAGGTGGGTAAGGCAGCAGTAGGGAAGGCTAAATCACTCTCCACCAGCAATAACACTATGGGCCCAATTCTCAATGTGTTCTGGATAATGCAAGGAGTTTGCTTCACACTGAATGATGCAAGGAGCAGTCTACACCAGGAATTGTGTGGAGAACAATCCTCAAATGCAGCCTGTGGCAACCACAGGCTATGTGCACCAAGAGGGTTGTGTGCTGTCCTTGTGGCACAAAAAAAGGTATGGCATGGTGAAGGGAGGCATGCTCCAGGGCAATGTTGCCGCGACATCCTCTTTTCGGCCATCAGCAGAATGCACCATGCCGACAGAAACTAACATCACTTGACCAGCCAAGGCTGGAGCTCATGGTCCATGTGCCACCTACAGAGCCCTTCCTGGGCTAGAGGGGATATGAGCTGTGGTGTCACATGCGCCTAAAATGGCCATGGCATAGTGTGGTGTTCTTGCTAATAGCATGAAACTTTATACTATATGGTTTGTGAATATACCTTGTAGATGACTTTCATGTTTGCTAGCATATGTATAGGTATACAGTTTATCTGAACTGAACATGGAACAGTGTGGACATCTGCAACACAGGTGCAGCTGCCTAAGCCACCATACCCATCTCTGATATCAACATATGTCTGGTTACTATACATAATGTACATTCCGGATAAGTGTCATACATCCCAAGGATCACTGCAGTATCATTATTCATGTATTGCCACTTATTCAGTTAGTAATGGTACATTTTATTTTTATTTTATTTATTTAGTTTTTGTTGACTGGGTAAGTGCACTAAACAAACCTGCCTATTTTCAGGCACAACCCGGGAGGGGGAACAGATGAATACCAACTGACCTTGAACCAGATTAAGCTGTTAGTGGTATTTTGTTTGTGAATAGGAAATTGGCCAGGACACCGGAAATTCCTACTCTGATGCTGCTGTGCTGATGTTTCTGCATTGTGGCCAGTGAGGGGACAGAGCCATTTCCAAGATGGCCACCCAAGTGGACAAGGGAAGGAGAAGGAAGTCTGTGAGCAGGAGAGCTAGCCTCGACTCTTGCTCCAGGTGTTGTGGAGGCTCAGCCGTGGATTTGGCTGAAATTGAATCAGATATTGAACTTCAGGATGCTTTTGTGAGCTGGGAGCAATCGGTTTTGGATAAAACAAAGAAAGAAACTGGACAGTTGGAAATTGCAACAACAGGAAGAGAAAAGGTATTGTCGGTATTTGAACCTGCAACCTCTACAGAAAAGTCGCTATTAAACCTCTAAATGTGGGTCTGAAACAGGAAAATGCTGCGATAATGTTTTCTGCAGAAATGGAAGAACCGATTTATCAGATAGCTCCAAAGGAAGCGTAGATGAATTTAAAACTGCAGGCTGACAGAGAAAGCCAAGATATTAAAACACAGCAAACAGACTGCAGGACAGTGGCGCAAAATATGGAGCAAAAAAAGGTACTGTGTCTTATTTAAGTTATAGTTCTGGCAGGATAGAGTTGCCAGCAAAAGAGTTTGCCTCTGGTGTTAAAAAGAATGCTCTGTCCTTGTTTAATGAAGCTTCACTGCAGTGTGTTGAGCTCCCTGACTACAGCAGGTGTCGCCTGATTGTAATGAAGAGCACAAAGGCAGAGTTAAGGCTGATCCTAAGATTGTCAACAGCTCTGTGGAAGAGAGCTTAGAGCAGCAAGGCTTGAGCTCCATTTCCCAAGAACAAATAATCTCTTGAATTCAGTACAGGCTGGTATTATCTCTGCTGCTAAAAGTGAGTGCTTACTGCCAGTTTCAGTCTCTGATAATGTCAAAGGAAGTAAACGGCGAAGATAAATGATTTATCTGCACAGAATATATTGCCATCTACTTTTTGTGAAAATAAAACAGCACAGTTGAACAAGGTAGCTGGGTTTGTGCTCAAACAGCAGAGTCAAGAGATTTCAGCAACTGACTCAGCTGTTACATATCAAAAGACTGACGGTTCCCAAAGTGGGGCTACAGATTTCTTTTTTTCTGACAAAATGAACCAAAAAAAGTCTACAGCTGATATACAGATGGCAGACCCCTTTTTTTTACATAAAAAAGGCTCACAAGATTCTTGGTCACCTCATAAAGCTTTAAGTGAAGCAGGGTGAAACAGACAGTAGCTGGTGTATGGAAGCCTGATCCTGCTTGGGACTCGAACTTATCTTTATCTCAGCATTCTCCTGAGTGGATTCCAGGTGGCCAGCAGCAGAAAGGGGAGGAAATTCTCTTGCAGGAGCCCATTCGGTTTAGTACAGATGAGGTCACTGTACAACCTCCCCCCCCTCCCTCTTCACAGAAGCCATTGATGTCCGAACTTTTCTCAAATTCCCATAGGGAAGCAGCCCCTAGGCATAATGCTGTGAGGCTGAGGTATAAAGGAGGGTTAGAAACTAGGCCAGATAGGCATTATGTGGGAAAACCTTGTTGAAAGACTCACTGCATTTCACCCTCAGGATGTTTATGCTTTCATTAATATTTCAGGGAGGACAATTATGACATAAGTTTCGTTCTCAACAGGCTTTAGAGTTGTTCTGGGTTAGGTATGGTCAAGTTAAGTATTCTCCTATGTGGACACCCTTTATTGTTATACCACTCTCAAAACCCCTGATTAAGTTTGTTACAGTTATGTTCCAAATGAAGGGGTATGGGTGGAAGACATAACCTTTGGTTAAAAAAAAATATGAAGTACTAAGTGAGCCAGAGCCTATTTTAGATACAGAGGGTTCTGGACTGGAGGATGGAAGTATAAAGTTAAATTAAGGCAAACAGAGGCTGGAATTGAACATATACCTAACTCCTTTTGTTAGGAAAAGATAGAGGGTATGTTTTACAGCGGGCAGCCCGTCGCATAAAGAGTAAGTGTGGGGCTAGAACGACCTTTCAAGTGTATGCGATCAGCCCCTGCTGTGATAATTGTGGGGAGGTAGGACATTTAACCATGTTTTGCAGCAATCTATCAAGTTGCGATTTGTGCGAAACTAAAGGCCATGTGTTCAAACTATGTCCTTGGGCTGCCCAAAAAAAATCCTTTCGTTCTAATTCTGAGGTTTTTATTCAAAAAGCCCAAGAATCCATGGTTAAAGCTACTCTCCAGGATACGTGCCCCCCTTCCCCTGCAACAAATCAGATGAAACTCCCTCTAGGCAAGAGAGAAATTGGAAAAGAAGGGGGTTTAAAAGGGAAGGTGTTGAACAAAAAAAAGTTAAACTCACCAAGTGGGGAGGATCAGCGTGAGATATCCTCAGAAATGGTTAAGATAGTTAAGGGCAACATGGGTCCCCCTAACCTCTCAGATTTCCCTCCAGTGTGTTATACGGAAGGGTCACAGATGCGTGGTGGTGGCAGCCAGCTGCTGATAAATCAGTGACTGTACTGCCCAAAGAAGATCTTACGGAATTCACTATCAAAAATCCCCCGCCCCAGTGGAACAGATTGATACCAGTAACTCATATGCGGCTCTGTTTTCCTCTTGGGGTAACACTGAGATAGAGGTTGAAGATTCAGACTCTTAAAATCCTCACTTTCAACCAGGTCACAAATCACGGATAATTACAAGGATAAAAAAAGAAAAGAGGAAAAACAATGATTTAAATACTTAAAAGGTTAATGAGGTTGGTTTGGGGTTCTTTGAATGTTCATAGCTTATTGAATATGGTTAGCGACAAGCCTCTTTCATTATATACATGAATTTCCTGTTTCTGTTTGTTTTTACAAGAGACATGGATGTATTCCATAGATCAGTTGGTGGCATTTAAAAGAGATTGGTTTTGGGGCCCTTCATTTTGGTCATTTGGGAAGATTCTGCAGATGGTATAGGAATAGTGTTTAATTCATATGACTTCCAGTTACACAATTTGATAGATCTAATACCAGGAAGGGTCCTGATTATCAATGGGAAGTGGCAAGGGCTAGCTATAGGTTTATCAACATTTATAACCCCAAACAAAAGCAGGTAGAGTTAATTGTCTTAAATCAGTACAGCCCTTTTATTAACAACAGTTAGAGTATTATGGGGGACTTTAATTGTCCCATTTCGACCCATGCTAGTAAAAAAATAAAAACATACTGTGACTCTAATGCTTTATGTAAAATTATAAAAAGTGCTGGACTCTTGAACTGTCATAATGCTTTACAGGTTGGAGAAGGTTTTCGTTTAAAAGGGAAGAGATTTTCTTAATAGATCATATGTTAGTGTCACCTAATATGCAAATAGAATCTTTTAAAATATTTCCTAGTGAATTCCTCGGACCATTCCTTTCTATTAAGTTCTTTTAGCTTTTCAGACAGGCAAGAAAAAGGCTAGTTAGATGGAAACTCAATAACTCCTCATTAGAACTCCCTTATATACAAGCTGGGGTGAGATACCTATTAAGAGCCAGGTTATCAGTAGCCTTTTATATTCAGATTTGGGAGATTGGTGGTTAGAGACTAAATCGGACTTAAGGAAATGGTTTAAATTGCAAGGAGTTAGAGCAAAGAATGACAAATTCCTGCACTATTTAGGTTTAAGACAACAATTACAGAGGCTTATGACTATAGCTTATTCTTCTAGGATGGATTACTCAGAACAAATTGCTAATCTTAAAGAAAAATGAAAGAGTTTCAGTATGATAGAGGGAAAACCATGCAGGCCATTTTAACTAATGGAATTAAAAATCACCCATTGGGGATCCATTCGAAATGTGTAAACAGGTAAGAGATTCTATGAAAATGGAGGAACTCAAAGATTCAGATGGTAATTTGGTATCCTCTGTGGCCCAACTAAGAGAAGTGATTGTAGAACATTACCGCTCTTTGAAGCCTCTTGAAACAATCCCCAATTCAGCTATGGCCACCTATTTAAAAGATATTTTAATTCCAGTTAACCTAGTTGGGAGATCGGAGGTATGGGAACCTATCACTCCAACAGAGATTTCAAGCTCCATTAGGTTATTGAAACTAAATATTTCCCCCGGAATAGATGGGATTTCCAATAACTTTTATAAATTATTTTCAGACGAACTTAGTCAGTGCCTATGTCTCTTATTTAGGTTTTTAGACAAAGCTACAATCTATCCTCTTTACAGAAGGGTTATTGATTTATATATTTAAGTCAGGGATAAGCAAAACATTACTAACTGGAGACCAATCACTCTTTTAAACTCTGATTATAAAATCTTTACTGGTATTTTAAATAATAGGCTGAAGAATTTAGCTAAAGAAGTTATTTCACCCTTTCAATATTGTGGGTTACCAGATAGAAGAGTCCAGTCTGCTCTGATGTTGATTCGAGATGTAACTGAGTATTTTACTGAGTTAGGTCAACTAGATGCTTAATAGCAGCTGACTTAGAAAAAGCCTTCGATAGAGTTCATTTGCCGCTCCTTTTCCTTACCCTTAAGCATTATGGTGTTCCAAAGCAATTAGTGAAAATAATTGAGAAATTATATGATAATTATACAGTAATTCCATATTTAAAAGATCAGAAGGCGAAGGTTTTAAGTTAACTACAGGAGTTAGACAGGGTTGCCCTCTAAGCCCTCTTCTTTATATTTTCGCTCTAGACCCTTTTTGCAAGCGATAGTTTGAGACAGATTTGGAAGGGTGTTACAGTGAATGGGCAGAGGATTTGCATTTAAGGATACAAGCCTATGCTGATGATTTAGTAGTATACTTGGAAGATAAGGCCTCAGTAATTCATTTGTGACTGCATTTGAGGCCTTTACAAAGGTATCAAATGCAAAATAAATTTAAATAAAACAAAGGGATTATTTATTGGAGCTACTGGTGCTGAGGAAGTGTGTCAGGAGGGTATTAACATCTCCGTAAACCTCTTAAAATATTAGGGATATTGTTCGGTTCCCAGAACATGCCTGTTGAAAATTGGGAAGATGTCATTATTAAAATAGAGAGAAAGGTTAATAGATGGAAACAGTGGAAAATGACCAAATTTAAAAGGGTTCAGGTAATCAAGCAATTTCTTCTTCCAACGATACAGTATGTGGCGATGATTTTCCGCTTCCTGTGTTTCTTAAGACTAGAATATATAGTGTGTTTTTCAAATGTTATGGGGAAATCGCTTAAATCCTGTTAAAAGGAGCTATATATTTAATGAAAAATAAGGGTGGTTTAGGAATGGTAGACCCAGTGATTTTTGTGCATGCTTTGTTTTTATCAAACTCAATTAAAGAAGGGTTAAAAGTAGAACTAGAGGCAGTAGAGTCATGGAACTTGAAAACAATGGGTAAATACTTTAAGAATTGGTACATTATAGCCCTAAACTGAATCGCTACTTATATATTCCATCATATTTTAGGCCAACGCGAGAAATTGTTCAAATGGAAAACACAGAAACAGGTAATTTGAATAACAACATGAAGGGGCTTTATCATTTTCTAATGTCGTTGACTCTTCCTCAGAACCAGGATTTAAAATTGTCCTATGACTTTAAATTCTAGTGTATTAGCTCAATTAAACTGTAAGAGGATGCCTCAAAACAATGGAGACGAGTGGCTGATCTTTTACGGGAAACTGAATGTCAGAGGAAATGCTGAGTACAAGGTTTTACAGGAAAGATTGTGCCCATACTTGGATTGTATTAATGTAGAAGAATCGATGGAACATTTTTTCTTAGATGTTCATATGCGACGGGTTTATGGTCATACCTAGAAAAGCTTTGGGGATTTAAATGGTTAGGTAATATGTCTTATGAATTTTTGATTCTAGGATGTTATCCCAAGAATTTGTCTGAATTTCAATAAGAAACATTATCCTTATTTTGGGATGTCTAAGATATTATTTATGGCAAGCCAGGGTTCAATGGGTTCTTTATCAAAAGAGAATGCCTTACTCTTGTGTTAAGTCGGTTAGTCATCAAGGAGCTTATACTGATTTATACACAGGACGATCAAGAGTGACCCCAGAACTTTCATGTAAATGGTGGAAAGGTTTTCTTCACTTTATTAAGTTCAAATAATAAGAGTTAAAAGTGGACTGGATATTTGTTAATAGTTTACTTCTCATGATTTTTGTGTTCTCGTGAGCGTTACAATGTAAGACTTGCACATCTCTTTGATTTTGTTATGTTATATGTTATGGAAAAGTGTTGTTCTATCGATTATCCTACTTTAAAGTGTTGCTGTTTATGTTTTTATGTTAATAAAAACACCCCTACTCTTTTCGATAAGCACCATGGGATCTTTAACATCCACCTGAACTACCACCAATCCAGGCAGATGGGACCTCAGTTTAACGTCTCATCTGAAAGACGGCACCTCAGAAGTGCAGCACCCCTCTCATGCTGCACTGCAGTGTCAGTACTGGGATATTAACCCAAGTGCCAGATGTGGGAACTGAACTCACAGCCCTCTGATCTCCCGGCCTCAGAGGTGAGAGTGCTACCTACTGAGCCACTGACACTGACATTACAGACATGGGAACATATTAGCAATATTAGGGAGACAAACAAAGAAGACAAATGGCACACACATATATACTGTATATATCTATATATATCTATATATATATATATATATATATATATATATATATATATATATATATATACATAGAGAGAGAGAGAGAGATAGATAGATATAGTATGTATATATATATATATATATATATATATATATACAGTATATATACATATGGCACAATATGGGAATACATGGATGGTGTTTACCTCTATAGGAGTGCAACCTATTATTACATACTGTTTTACAGAGGTAGTAGCTGTACAACAGATTGTCCCACATACTATGTGGAACGTTCCTTTGATCGCACTCTGAAGGTTAAAACTGAGTTGGATGGTATGTAATCAAATATTAATTCAGTAATGTTCTCAGAGACACCAATCTTATGCAACCATTATTAAACATGTGTGATACGCTTCTGTACCAATGATAACCATAAGGCTACTGTCCACCTCCTACAGCTAGAAGATTCTAGTTAATCACTCTGTTCCATACCATGCACTAATATGGCACATTGTGGTAACCATAGGTAGGTACATCACAGCAATGTACATACCTTCTGTACATACTGTTATTGCCATCTAGAAGATTGGGTCTAGTCTATATGGGTGTTGCCTGTTACAGTCTCTATACTCCTGTAATTGTCTACACTGTGTGCAATACCCTGCAATGTATTATCTACCTCCCTAGAGTGCCACTCGACCACCCTGCAGCTTGTGGCAAACACTCCAGATGTGACATCTGTGTGAGGCATGGCCACAGTTACCGCAAGCCATAGGACTTTGCTGCTGGGACCCCTTCCCAGTACAGAATCAGGTACAGGTTCCTTGGCACAAGCTGTCTTTGGTGCAGCCTGTGCCACTCTACTACAGCTTTGAGAATCAGGCCCTATGTATATAAGAAAGGGGCAGCCTAGGATAGATAACCTGGCAGCATGAGGCTCAGGCCTCCCAACCTGGTGTCACTGAGTGTGTATAGATGTGTCCATGGAACAAAACCTCATGGAGAGAATATTTTGTTCCACTCAGTTGACTGGAGCATGGTTGGGGGTGGGGAGTGTATTCTGTGTATCTTAAGTATACCAATTTTGGCCAGCAGGAACTTTTACAAATGTGAATCAGAGACCTATCAGTGTTGTTTCATCTCTTGAAATGAAAGGACCTACTGCATACCCACTAAATCTGGCCAAGCATTAAATATTCCTATCAAAGGTCAGAGTCCTCCAGTCCAGTAGAAAGTCTGGAGTGGCATTTAGAGGAATCAGTAGAGTGTCATATGAACACTTCTCAACCTCATTAAATTGCTACCCAGGCCTCAAGGGTATTCTGCACCAATGGATTCTGGCACTGTAATATCTTTAGGCTCACAGTTCCCCAGTGCTATGGTATGAGGAGAGTGGAAGTGGGTGCACCTGGCTGAAGGCACAATGAGAGGGAGTATTGGAGCAGCAGGGAGGGCTACACCAATTTTTACCAACAAAATCACAATATGTGTATAAAGCAGATGGCAGCCTAAGATAGATAACCTGGCAGCAAGAGGATCTCAGACCACCCAACCTAATGTGACTGAATGTGTAGAGACAGTTTTCATGGAGCATGGCTTCATGGGGAGGACATTGTGCTCCACAGAGGAGATAGGGACTAACGGGGGAAGGGAGGCAGCAGAAATTTGCAAGTGTGACATAGGAATCTGCAAGTGCTGTTTCAGTTCTTGTAAAGAAAGGATCCCCTGCAACCCATTAAATCTGGCCCAGTATTAAATATTTCCATCTCTGCAGTTCATGAAGTCAAAGTCCTCCAATCCCAGTGGGAAGTCTGGCTTGGCAGGAGGCACATCACAGCCCTCCACATTGCTACACTTTGGGCCAGTGAAGGAATGGGCAGTGGGGCATGGGTCTGTGGGAACAGAGAGAGGGGTAAGGAAGTAACAACAAAAACCCTATGTGAATAAGGGAGTGGGCAGCCTGGGATGGATAACCTGGCAGCAAGAGGCTCAGCCCTCCTAACCTTAACTACTACATTTTCAAAACTAAATTAGAATAGCCTACACACCAATTTGATTTAAACCAAACAAAAAAGGATGATGATGACTAAATAAATCCATTTTATTCACATGCACATACAGCCAGCCAGCCGGTCCTCACCATGCATGTTGGTGCATTAAAATACTTTACTTCACCTCTGGAGACAGCACTGCAACTGCTGTAGTGGTACAGTAGCAGCAGCCGGCAAGAGAAAGGTAACTCAGACCTCATGCTGTCATCAAGGACAGAGCAGCCACACATTCCATTCATTTAAAAAAAAATCTCCCTCTCTTTGGTTGGGATTTAACTCAACAAACAAACTATCCACACAATATCACACTTGTGTAGACAATAACACACTATCAGATTCACAGTGATAAAAAAGGTTTTAAATCCCACAAGACACATGAAAGCATGTCATTCAGAAGGCAAAGAGATACTATATCTCCTTTCAGTAGGGTGTTGCTTTTATTGGTTTTAACATTCTATCTACTAAGTTAACACTGCAGAGATACAGTGTTTCTTGCTGTTAACCACATGTATTATTTATCAACATAGAAGAAACACTTAAGCTCTGTTTAATTCTATGTGACACTTGGTGTTGATTGTGCTACACATTTCATATATACAGTATCTAACTGGTTTTCTACCTCCCTATTCCTCCAGAGTATATCATGCAATGGCATACTGTACCATTCAAAACCATGAAAAAAATAAATGGCAACATAGAAAATAAATTTAAAAAAATGTATCCTACCCACGTACTGGTCCTCCCCCGTGGCACATCCATGGAAATAAAATACCCTCCCATAGCACGTATCCCGCTCACCTCTTGGTCCTTCTCCTGTGCCCCACCTGTAAACCTGCACAAGAAAAAAACAATCAAGTGATGACTCCTGCAATCACCCCAACACCCCTCTCAGTCCCCCACACCCCGTACTTACCAATCCTGTCCAGCACTGCTCAAAAAAAAAAAACACTAACTTCAAAATTCAGGGTCACAATCTGAAAAAAAAAAAAAAAAACATTATGTGTGAACCTCTTCAGTTATCAGTCTTATAATCTGTGCTATTCATTTCTTAATTATCACCTCTGCACTCTCAATGCCAAAGACCCACACTGGAAATACCAGCAAGCAAACATTTGGCATTGACAAATGCTTGTTTTAAGTTGTGAGGCATCCATTTGAAACTACTCATGAGTCATGATCTGAAGTGTACTTCAGTTTTGTGATTCAGCTTGTACTCCATTCCATCAGTTTGATTGGTTGGAGTGTGATGCTAATCAGGAAAACTGAGAAAAGAAATAATTCACATTCTAAACCATGAATTATTTCTTTGTATGCTCCATTGATTACAAGGTTTGGAAAGCAGCAGGGAAACAGGCTTATTGTGCATTTTAAAACAATAAAGAGTGCAACAGGTAAAGAAGTAAGGGCAGTTTAAACATTAATTTAGGTTGGTAAGGTTCCAGATAGCTTGTCAAGATCCTCCAGTATTTTGTGTTCCCTGAATTGCCAGTGAGAAGCGCAAAGTTATGTGGAAACTTGGCATGCTATTGGCACCTTGCCTTGCTAAATAAATGTTTACATTGTCCTTACTTCTTTGCCTTTTACCAACTTTATTGTTTTTGTAAGTAACTGGTCCACCAGTAACATAATGGTCAGAAGCAATTGAAAGTGGCGGACCATTGTTCAAGCACTTAAGAGGATTTGAGTGGTGGGGAGGAAATTATAGGATTATTTATACCCATTGTCTATGGGGTGATAAGGGCATATATCCCCTTCTAGGTGACTTCAAATAGGTTGGGTGGGATCATCACAGAACCAAACGGGTAGAAAACTAAGCCACTGGCTTACACTGGCCCTTTGAGTGAAGTAGCCCCAGAGCTGCTATATATTTTTTTTCCTATTTTGTGCATAGATTGTATAATGTCTTTTAACTATATATTATCTCTTTGGTTCTGGTCTGATTCTGGTTGTAATTTGCCTGACCTGGCCTGACCCATAAAAACTAGAAAAGCCAACCTGCACACCCCTTATGTGTGAAGAAGCATAGAAACATGGGGTATGTGAATTGTGACATGCATCGCTGCACAAGGGACCTTGCGCCCCATTCTAAAATAGGCAGGGTCACTGGCACTTATGTCCTGTGACTTGTGGCAGCTGCAGGGTTGAGCCACGGGAATGGCGCAATGGACTCGGGTGCTGCAAGCTGCCAACCACAATGAACAGCTCCCAAACCTCCCCAACCATGGAAAATGCCTGTGAGCCCCTGTGGACCATGGAGGGATGGCAGTGTGGCAGGAGCACAAGAGTGGTGCTGGAGAAAATGGACCCGGGTGCCAGCAGGAGGCACCCCAGAACTGCGGGGGGATCTATGTGATGAGAGTATTTGTTGGGCACATCTGTGTCCGTGTTGTGGCACTGTGGGGGAGGGCAACTACTGATTGGCATGGACAGATGCCCTTTAGACCAGCTAACTGCTGGTCTAACCCCTCAGTGCCGTAGTGTGTCTTGGAATCACGTAAGTGGGTTATGGCAGCCGCACTTTCAGAATAGGGCACAGTTGCTGCCATAACTCCCCCTTCCATCATGCCATAGGGGCTGCAGCTGGCGGAAGGCCCCTTGGATGCAGGCTGCCCATGCTATAGTGCAGGCCACCTCTTGGAATCACAAATGGCATAACGCATGTCGCAAGGTGTGACTTGGGCCATTGAGTTTGGTGCAAGTTGCCTTGCAACATGCGCAACCCATTTTAGAATCAGGACCATAGACTTTGATGCAGATAAGGACCGCTTGGCCCACCTAGTCTGCCCATTTCCCTACCTACTGGATAAGCTGCAGATCCTAGTTAATCAACAGCCTATTTCTTCCTACCCGCCACAAGAATTGCCTTATGTCTGTCTCATGCATTCTTGAATTCCCCCACTGTTTTTGACTCCACGACCTCCTCAGAAAGGCCCTTTCATGTATCCATCACCCTCTCTGTAAAAAAAATACTTCCTCACATTGCCCCTGAGCCATCCCCCCCTCTATCTTCAAATTGCATTCCCTTGTTCTTGCACATCTCTTTTTCTGAAATATGCTACCCGCTTGGACTTTGTTGATCCACTTTAGGTACTTAATAGTTTCTATCATGTTCCCCCTCTCCCTTCTTTCCTCAAGGATATACATATTAAGCTCCTTTAGTCTCTCCTCGTATGGCTTCTGGTGCAGACCCTGCATCATTTTAGTTGCCCTCCTCTGGACTGCCTCCATCCTGTCTATGTCCTTGCAGAAATGGGGTCTCCAGAATTGGATGCAGTACTCCAGATGGGGTCTCACCAACTGTCTGTGCAGAGGGATAACAACTTGTTTTCTACTGGAGATGCCTCTCCCTATGCAGTACAGTATCCCCCCAGCCATCCCTACTACCTTCTCACATTGCTTGCTAACCTTTAGGTCATCTGATATGATTACCCCCAGGTCCCTTTCCATTTTGGTTGTTGTTACTACCCCTCCCCCATTGTGTACTCTTCTCCTAAGTTTTTGTTTCCTAGGTGAATTACTTTGCTCTTCTTTGCATTGAATCCAAGCTGCCATACTTCTGACCATTCCTCCACCCTTGCCAAGTCCCTTCTCATCCTTTTCACCCCCCCCTTATGTATCAACCAAGTTGCATATCTTTGTGTTGTCTGCAAAGAGGCATGCTTTTCCTTCCAGTCCCTCTGCAATGTCACTTACAAAGACATTAAAAAGGACCAGACCCAGTACTGAACCCTGCGGCACCCCACTAGTAACCCCCATGTCTTCAGAGTGGACTCTGTTTACTATGACCTTCTGTGTCCTGTTGTCCAGCCAATGTTTCACCCAGGCTACCACCCTGGGACCCACTCCCATGCTGGCTAATTTGTTTATTAATCTTTTGTGTGGGACTGTGTCAAATGCTTTGTTGAAGCCTATATAGGCCATGTCCACAGTTTTTCCCTCGTCTACTACTTTGGTCACCCAGTCAAAGAAATCCATTAGATTTGTCTGACATAAACTTCCCACTGTGAATCCATGCTGCCATGGGTCCTGCACCCCGCTGGCCTCTAGGTACTCAACAGTTCTTTCCTTCATAAGTGAGTCCATCACTTTCCCTACCACTGAGGTCAAACTGACAGGTCAGTAGTTTCCTGCCTCTGTTTTGCTCCCACTTTTGTGAAGGGTAATCACATCTGCACTCCTCCAGTCCTCAGATACCACACCATCCTCCCATGATTTGTTAAAAAGGGTAGTCAGTGATGTCACTAGTTCTCCCCTTTGTTCTTTTAGAGTTCTGGGGTGAATCCCTTCAGGCCCCATTGCTTTGTCCACCTTCAGTTTTAGGAGTTCTTTCTGAACCCTTTCTTCTGTGAAAGGACTGGGATTGACCCCCTATCCAGAGTGCTTCTATTGTTTGGATTAGGTGCCTCCCCATCTTCTTCTTCTTTTGTGAATACTGAGCAGATGTATTCATTCAGCATCCCTGCTTTTTCACTGTCCAGTCACTGTTCACTGTCACTGTCACTGTCACTGTTTCACTTCTCTGCCCACTCACTGTCCCCTTTATTCAGCCACCATATCCCTCCCTTTGTCTTTTTTTGCTCCCAGATATGCCTATTAAAGGTTTTATCCCCCTTCTTAACAGAGTTGGCTATCTTTTCCTTGGTTTGGGCCTTTGCTATTCTGACTGCATTCTCTGCTTCCTTCTGCTTTAACTGATACAGTTCTCTGTCCTTCTCCTTCTGTGTTTCCTAATACTTCCTAAATGCAATCGTTCTGTCCCTAACCTTCCCCACCACCTCTTTTGAGAACCATAATGATTTTTTCTTTTGTTTTGATTTGTTTATTTGCTTCACACAAAGGCTTGTTGCCTCTGTGATGGCAGTTTTGATGTTTACCCATTGTTCCTCCACCCATCCTTCTTGCCTATTTGCTAGTGCTTGTCTGAGGCACTCTCCCATTCTGACAATGTCAGCCCTCCTGAAGTCCAGTACCCTCACTTTTGTATGGCTTAACTCTGCAGCTGAGTTTATCATGAACCATACTGTTTGGTGGTCACTTGTCCCCAGATGGCTACCCATTGCTAGATTTGAGATCCTCTCTCTGTTCCTATTTGAGAGTACCAGATCTAAGATTGCTCCCTCCTGAGTGGGTTCCAACACTAGCTGTCTGAGGCATGCACCCTGTAGAACATCAAGAATGGCCCTGCTCTTGGATGTGGCTGTAGCAAAGGTGCTCCAGTTAACATCTGGTATCTTCAGGTCCCCCATCAACAAAGACCCTGTGCAAAGCATGAGATAAGACATACTGTAACTGTCTTGCTATGTTTTATGTGTATGACAAATTCTAGTAAAAGGCCTGCATATTCATGAAGTTAATGCAGTGCAAACCATGTCAGTGCTGTGGTAACTGAGAATAGCATAATCAGATGAGGTGGGGGCCATATTCAGAGGCCTGTGTGTACAGCACTAACCCAGTATTACTGACATGTAGGATATACCAGTGCACCCAGGCAAATGAGGCACATCAATATATTCAGAGGTTTTGACAGTGCTAATTTCAATTCCATTCATTTTTATTTAGAGAGTTAACCATTGAGACAAGTTCATTTGCAATGGTGTCCCAACAGACTGTCCAAACAGTTTCAGTTTTCATGAATACAATAAGGCTAAAATACAAACAGTGCAATATATAAGGAATAGTGTATGGACAACCATACACAACAGGCTGTGTTTCCATCAAGGGATTGAGATGGAAACACAGCCTTGTTTGTGTATGGTTGACCATATACTATTTGTTACAGTATATGGTTCCCTAGATACAAAAAAATATAAATTTCTCAACATTTAATTTTACAAGGTTTCATACCTTGTGTTCACGCTCCCAGTTTCTGTCGGCAGCTCCGTCTGCTGCAGAGTCTGTTGGAATGGTTCCATTGCAGTCTGACCCTCCAAGGATTCACGGACTTGATTTAAAAAATAAATGTTAAAATTAGTACGGTTTGGAAACACAGAGCCAACTACGGCAGTCCATGTCCAAACTGTGTTGGTAAACTGCTCGGTAAGTGGCGCTGCCATGGTTTCTTTTTTTTTTAAGTCTGTTTGGTCCAATAAGGTGGCGAGGAGTGGAGTGTTGATGAATATTCATTATGGAATGTGCACAATAACTTTTAGAATGTGCACAATAACTTTTAGAACATGCATAACAACTTTTCAGCAGCTACTGATTTTCAAACATAATCAGTCCAAACCATATACTATAAATTGCAAAAAATAGAGAATAATGGCTATGCAACTGTGTGTTATGTATTTTGTTTACTCACTCAAGGCGTATGTTGCCGCAGTAACCTCGAGAGCGAAGCTCGAGAGGTTTGTGAGGGCAGCACACACCGAGGGTGAGTAAAAAAAATAAATAACACACAATTTGTATAGCTAGTATTTTTTATAATTGCTGGTGCAGGGAGTTTTATGTTTATTAAATTAGGGTCAGAGACAAGAACATGGAAAAATGCACTTAGTCATCCACCAGTTGTTCCCAACTATGGCTGCTGTCTTGCAAAGTGCCACCTGAAACGAAACTACACAAGGATCAACCAGATAAATTTAAAAAAAAAACTAGAAAGGCAGGATTAACCAGATAAATGAGGGAATACCTTCACAGAAGTGAATGCCAAATGAGGAATCTTCTTCGCAAACAACCCAAACAGTCTAACTCCGTTGTAATGGAGAAACCGCCCCCATGTTTGCTACTGTGTTTGGCCCACCCAGACATAGAATAAGAGCCTATCAGGTGGTGCTCTACTAATGAATGACACAAAACGTGGTAATAACCCATTCTACTGGTTATTTCGGCATTTGAAACACAGCTCTAGTTCGTGTGTTAAAGAGGATCACCAGTAATTATACTTCATTAATTTATCAGTTAGGATTAAAGTGACAAAAGCATGGAAATGTGGAATTATGGCTTCCAACCATAACACCCCATTCTCCACCCTGCACAGACCCACAGGTGGGGGGGTCTGTCTTGGGGCCCGTGAATCCCTAACGCTCATCCCATTCACCTATGTTGTACCCATGTCACCTAATTTTGTATTGGAATGGGGTGAGCATTTTGGTTCATGGGCATAAAGTTCCAGAAAGCACACAACACAGCTCATCAACTCCTGAAGAACAGAAATCACACTTTGATCTGTGAGACAGATGTCCTTGGGCAGAGTTATGACACTTTTTTTCATGGGGAAATCAAAAAACAAGATGACAGCTGACATACAAGGATTTGTTTTTGGTGAGCCAGGATTGACAACTGGTGAATCAGGCCTGGTCCCTGATGGATTGATCTTGGTTTGTACCATGCAGCTATCCTGAAAAAATGAAAATCCCATTGAAATTTATGGGACCTTAAAAATTCTATAACTTTTGAGGGGGTTATTACTTTTTCACCAAATAAATGCTGGTCTGTTCTATGACCAAATCTCTTTCTGCCATAAAAAGTTCAGACCAAAATTCAACACCATCTCTGCATAGTGCAACAAGAAAAAAACTGCAAAAAGTGGCAAATTTTAGAGTTTTTCACTATCCAGATCTCAGAATCTGCTAATCCGAACAGAAAGAAACTGCACATCAAGAGATCTATCCCAAGAGGCCACACATGCAAAATCCATTGAACAATTGCAAAGTTACTAAAGTGCAAAATGTCAGGTTTAACATAGAAACTGCTGTTCAACTGCACCACTACAATAAAAAATATAATATGCACAGTGACATCATTATAAAAAATACAGTAACTTTTGGAGCAGTGTGTGGTGGAGTTAGGTTACACCCTCGGCTGTGACTGATGGACCACTTTTCTATCTCCTTATTTCCTAGCTACCAAAAAGTCTGTGAACAGCAGTTAACACTTTTCTCTTTGCTTTTCTTCTTTTCCGCCCAACTCTAGGTTGGCCACCTAGTGTAGCTCTTTACTGTCCCTACTAAACTTCTTACTAGTTCTTGCCTTTCATTCCTTTTCCATTTCCATCCATCTAGTCCCTGGAATAATGCCAAACACCTGGAGAGGTGTTGTGTAAAGTGCATAAGTGCATTTTGTGTACAAAAAAGCATGAAGGCTATTTGAGATAGCAGGAATGAAAACAGTTATTAAAGCCTTTTTAAATAAAAATGATTATAAGTCATATAAAACAATAATAATTTCATGATTAGTACAGTTATAAGAAATCCTTAAGGTATTTTCATAAATTCACATTATAAACCTGTTACTGTATAAGGTTCTATGAATAAAAGAGCTTAGTCACTGTGGATCAGAGATATAGAAAGTCATTATCTGTGGATATATACACTGTACCTTTAACTGAACCAGGAAATCCCCAGACGCAATCCCCTTCCCCTTTGGTTTTGAAACAACATGTCCAGACTTGTAAATAGAAAGGGCTTAGTCAGGTGACCCTCCACCAAAATATATAAATACCTCTTCACTAAGTTCACTTCAGTTCAGCCCAGAGGGGCTCAGCCCCAGGAGAGGGAGAAGAGAGACAGACACGCTGATGAATGCTGATGAGAAGGGTCTTAGGCACTCTAAGATCCAGGACGGTATTATGGAAGAAACTACTGATGCTAAGTAGTGATTTTCTTTGCAATTTTGTTTGTTTTCATTTATTATTTTTTGAACTTTTGAAAACTAAATATCACACCACGGTGTGTTAAACCTGTAAATTTGCCTCGTGTGAAGTTTATTCTCTCACGCTGTGACAAACTTCATGTCAGAAGTGGGATAGTACTGGTTGTCCAGAGAAACAAGTGGGAGAAAAGTACCCAGCTACCAGCCCTGGTGTCCAGACATAGGAGGCAAAGCGCAGGATGGCATACCTCCAGGATCTTGTGGATGCCAAGAATCTGGAGAAGAGGGGCTTCCCAGTGTGCATACCAGAGCCCAGGTGGGCAGAACTGGAGAGGAGTTATTGCCTGGATTGGAGTTAGATGGAATGTGGACCAGTGCCGGAGAGAGGCAGAGTACCCCCGCCAGGTGCTGATGGAGGGTTCCCGATGGGAGGATTTCATGGTGAAGGCAGAGGACCAGGCTCCATGGATTTTAGAGGAGGAGAACCCCCTGATGGAACCTTTATTGCCAGTCACTTTTGAAATCCTGTTGCCCATTTTTCCAGGCTGCTGCTACTTGGAGGACAAGGAGATGAAAGCCCCAGGTAAGACTGTTTCAGGACATTTGCATACTGGGGTGAAGACTACAAGCAACAGGGATGACACCATGGTGGTTGAATGGACTTTCCTATGATTTGAACCCTCCTGTGATATGGTATGAAATGTTAGAAACATGTAATGTTTAAAATGAATATAGCATTAAGGCTGGTGCTGAGTACAGTTAGTTGAGGGTACCAGAACAGTGTAAGGGTTGAAAAGAAACCCATGGTATGTTAAAAATAAGGGTTGAAAGGAAACTCCAAAGGTTTTGGAGTTGGGAACTGGCTGGTTGATGTTCAGCATGAAAAGGTTCCTTGTCTGTCAGAAAATATATGAAAGGGAAATGGATAAATGAAATGATTACAAGAAATGTATAACAAAAAAAATGTCTATACCGCACGATAGTGGATGCATAGGGCTGAAACGATGCCATGTGATGGGTATGGAGGAAACTCGACGTTAGCATGAAGCTGTTGTGTATTCCTTCCCCTTTTTTAATGTACTGGTGAAGCTCTCATAGTGGAGGAGAGAAAGTTTCAACCAACCCCCATTCTACTGTTCTGGTAGAATATTTATGACTGAGAGGGGGTTCTTGAAAAAAACATTATAGTTTTGAGAACTGCTTTTTTTCTTAAGGTGGGAGGTGTGTGGTGGAATTAGGCTACACCCTCAGCTGTGACTGATGGACCACTTTTCTATCACCTTATTTCCTAGCTACCAAAATGTCTGTGTGCAACAGCTAATGTTTTTCTCTTTGCTTTTCTTCCTTTCTCCCCTACCCTAGGCTGGCCACCTAATGTAGCTCTTTACTGTCCCTACTAAACTTCTTACTAGTTCTCTCTTCATTCTTTTTCCATTTCCATCCATCCAGTCCCTGAAATAATGCCAAACACCTGGAGAGGTGTTGTGTAACATGCATAAGTGCATTTTGTGTACAAAAAAAGCATGAAGGCTATTTGAGATAGCAGGAATGAAAACAGTTAATAAAGCATTTTTAAAGAAAAATGATTAGAAGCCATATAAAACAGTAATAAGTTCATGATTAGTACCATTATGAGAAAGCCTTAAGGTATTTTCATAAATTCACACTATAAACCTGTTACTGTATAAGGTTCTATGTATAAAAGAGCTTAGTCACTGTGGAGCAGAGATATAGAAAGTGAATATCTGTTGATATATACACTGTACCTTTAACTGAAACAGGAAATCCCCTGACACAATCCCCTTCCCCTTTGGTTTTGAAACAACATGTTCAGACATGAAACAGCATGTCCAGACTTGTAAATAGAAAGGGCTTAGTCAGGTGATCCCTCCACCAAAATATATAAATACCTCTTCACCGAGCTCACTTCAGTTTAGCCCAGAGGATTTCAGCCCTAGGAGAGGGAGAAGAGAGGCAGACAAGCTGTTGAATGCTGATAAGAAGGGCCTTAGGAGCTCTAAGATTCAGGACTGTATTATGGAAGAAACTACTGATGTTAAGTAGTGATTTTCTTTGCAATTTTGTTTTCATTTTTTTTTTCAAATTTTTGAAAACTAAATATCACACCACGGTGTGTTAAACCTGTAAATTTGCTTCATCTGAAGTTTAGTCCCTCACGCTGTGACACAGTGTTAACCTGTACTTTATACCCAAGTTAAGTACTAGGTGGTAGGGAGTTCCAGATGTGGGGTATTTATTGCCAAGTATTAGTTTGGCTACCTCCCTTCCTACCTGTCCTCTACCCTCTCCCAGCTCCTCCCCTAACTCCTATGCCCTCCGCTCCGCAGCTCCCACTCCTGCTCCCTTGTACTCAGCTCCAGAACCTCCTCAGCAGGACAGGCCACATTCTCCTACCACCTCCCTAAGCTCTGGAACTCCCTTCCTCTTCCAATATGCTCCACCCTCCCCTTTTCTCTATCCTCCCTACTGCAAAGTTTCTCCTCCCACACCTGTAACTGCTACTGAATCTCCCCTGCTTCTGTCCTACTATCTTTCCACCCCCACTACCTCTCCATCCTACTCCCTTCTGCCTAACCTGTTCTCCCTTCCCCACCTCTCATAACCCTCTTCCCTCCACCAAAACCCTTCCCTCTATGACTTCAATCTCCCTCCCTCCCTCCAGGCTCACCTTTCTCTGCCTTATGATCTCATCCCCCTTTTTTGCTCCTGTTTGCTAGCTTTCTCCCTCCTTCCTCTCCCTCTCCCTCTCCCTTCAACAATGTTGACCACAACTAGCCTGGTGCTAGTGTACATATCTATTTTATCTGTTATAAATATCACTGCTGTTGGGAGTGGCCACACAGTGGTCTCACACCGTTGGCTCAGTATTTATCTATATTTCTGCGTGGTGTAATCCTTGTACCCAATTACTGTACATAGTTGTTTACAAATTTATAACCTGCTGAATATAGTTATATTTTGTTGTATCCGACTCTGTTGTAAATTCAGGTGTATTTCTCTTTCCCTTCCCCCCAGGATGCATCTGGAAATAAGCTGTTTTAGCTCAGTATACCTTTCCTGGTGAACCTTTTAAATAAATAAATAAATAATAATAATAAATGAAGACATGAGTTGACCATTGGGTTTTAACTCTTGGAACTGTCAACTCATATTGTCTGGTTGTTCTCAGTGACACTGTTTTGAGCCTATCAGATAAATACTGACAAGGCACTCTGTGGCTGCTTATCCCCCCCCCACACACATAAAGTGTTTTTCTTGTTATTTTAACTTGCACCTATGTTTTGAGTCATTCTGTAAGTTCTGAATCCAAGCAGTATCGTTCATTGTAATGTACCTTTGCTTTCTCCTATTGTTCTTTTTTTGCAATCTATGATGTGGAACCTTTGTAAAAGAGCTTGCTCGGAAAGGTCTTTTCCGAATCACTAAAAAAATAAATAAATAAAATAAAAAAAAAAGAAGCCTTGACTCTTTTTTTTTCCATATACATTTCACTCCTCCTCGGAGCAGGCAGGCAGCTCCAGCCCCTCCCTTGGAAGGGACTTGTCTCTCTGGCCGGCATCTCCCATGCCTATCCCTCCTGGCAATTCCCCACAGGTTACTCCCCCATGACAGGGCCAGTGGCAAGAGGTGCCAGCATACCCCCCACCCCAGAAGCTAACATCCAGATTGCAGGGGGATCTACGTGGGTGCAGTCAGCCATCATGGAGCCTGCCAGCTCCATCCTTTTTCCTCCAGCTTTTCTCCCTGAACCCACGCATGTGCAGTGGGCAGGGTGACTGTCTCCACCTTTGTGGAAGCAGTCTTACATCCATTGAATGGGTTCATCCCTCTGTTGAACATCAGACCTGTGTTGACTCCCAGCCTCTGCTGGGTGTCAGTCTACAGCGTGATGCTGTGACCCCCCAACCTATGAGGAAGGAGAGCTGTCAGTGGACTCTTGATCCTTCCTCGCCCCAGCCGACCCCCGAGCAACCCGAGTCCATTCCTGAACCTGGATCACTGGTGTGGCAGGAGGTGTGGTGTCCAGTGCCTCAACCCTCAGTGCCACTAGGCTTGCCCAGCACCACTGGGCCAGCCCAGAAGACTCAACCCTTATGTAATACAAATGTGCATATGTTATATCTTTCATCACAGAAATCTACTTTTTGTGGCAAAGCCAACTCTTCAGGAATGGTGGTTACTCCATATGGTTAAGTGCTAAGTGCTCTCTGGAAATAAACTTTCCAGTTTACAGTTATGAGGTAACTAAGTTTTCTAAACCTCCTGGGGACCTACTTGTAGTTGCGCAGCCACAATGTTTGCTGCTTAATGCATATTTCAGTGCATTCCCAGGACTGGCCAGCTTTCCACTTTCAGAAGCCTGATAAACACTCCTTTAAATAACTAGGAATTTGCCCATAAAGGCTTTTCAATGCAAAAACAATTTTATGCCACTTCCTACATTTTTCTAAGGACACCTGCCTAATATTTTATAAGTGATGAGTTGTTTTAGGGTAAACTAACATCAGTCTATCAAGTCTATTGTACAGAACATCATGTCTGTTCAATTTTTCAGCAGAAGAGTAGTTATAAATATTATCTGCATAGTCAAAAAGTGGTGTCCGGACAATTGTTTGCTGCAACTCAGCGGTTAAACAAATTTTGTAACTGTGTCATAGTCCAGCACATATACCAGTTATTTTAACACTACATCCACATGATCGCTGCCTGTAACACTGGGTTTAAGCCAGAATCCTACATATTTATAGTGGTCCACTAGATCAAGTGTCTGTGCATCCAAAGTGGAAATACATACATTCCTTTGTACCCTCTTTAATTTTGCAGAAGGGCCAAATAGCATCAGTTTGGCTTCGCTTGAATTCATTTTAATTTTGACTTGTTAACAAAAAAAGTTTGAAGGGCATCAAATCCACTTTGAATGGCTGTCTGGCCATCCAAGAGGGACCCCAACCAGAGGCATAGATGATCATGTCATCAACATATAAGTGGTTGTTCAAGCTGTTACTATTTTCTCCTAGGCCACCAAGTGTATTGGAAACAGGATAGGGCATAGCACCATCCCATGATGGAACCCTTTTGTGAGGTCCATAGTCTGTGAGATGTGTCCATTTACTGTAGATAGCTTCCTCCATTGCACCACTGTGTAATGCTGTTAAAACCCTAGTCAGCACTGCACACAGTGGTTCACAATCACCCCCCACTTGCC
The DNA here is from genome assembly GCA_016271365.2 of Neoceratodus forsteri. NCBI lineage: Eukaryota > Metazoa > Chordata > Ceratodontiformes > Ceratodontidae > Neoceratodus > Neoceratodus forsteri. Next base: position 483,295,759 of record CM057459.1, on the reverse strand, counting down.
AAATAGTGAACTGATGGCAGCTACGGTCAGTCCCTCTCAGTGTTCTCACTTCACTTGCAGATTGCTAAGCTGACTTATAAAATATATTTCCTATCACATCCCTGGAGTCTAGTGGCCCCTGACACCAATTGCAATTCTGATGAATGTAACATACAGTTTCTATCTCATCCATGGGCTCCAGTAGCTTCCACCTTGATCACCATTCTGACATATGTAACATGCAGTTCCCATCTCATCCCTGGCATTTAGTGGCTCCCTACCCCATATTGCCCTTCTAGTGAATGTAAACTATTCTGCCCATCTCATACCTGCCATATAGTGGTCCTCACACCCCACATCAGAGAACCCCCTTCTCTATCCTGCCCACTGCAGTTCCCCTTCCCTTGGTAGCCCCCACTCACCTCATCAGGACCCCCACACCAGATGAAAACCAGCATAGCCTCCCTGCTCACCACCTTGGCTAGCCACTATCTGAGTGACAAGAAGCAATTGCTCACCTACTTGCAAAAACACTTCCAGTGCCAGTACACAGTATCTGAGATTAGCCAGTTTAGTGTTAAATCCCTATTTTTGTACCTTAGTAACAATGAGTTGTACTGTTTCGTCATGTACCATACTGTATGTGTTCTTTTTAACTGTTCTCATTTGTACTGTCCCTGGTCATGCCTGAAAATAGGCATTTCTACTGTATGTCTAGTGCACTTATCCATTTATCAAAAACAAAATTAAACTAAATAAATAAATAACACAGCCTTTGCATGACTGATTTCCCTGAAATCTGGCATGCATGGGGTTGGTTGCAAGATCTCTGGATCCAGAAAATTTTGTAATGATCAGTTTAGTGGTTGCAAAGTTCTAGAGGGCTGAAAATACATGACACTCCCAAAAGTAAGACTTTTTCTTTTGCTCAATAGCACAAAAATGGTTGGAATTCGAAATCAGATACTGTCAAGTTTGATCACATTTGGCCCAAGAATGATTCTTAGCTATTTTATTGTTTTTGTACCATTTCATGTTTTTCAGCAATTCTTAAAAATGACTTCTATTTGTATGCATGTACAATGCTAAAAATGAACATCCTAAGGCTAAGTCAATTTTTACAAAACCAATTTCATTCTGTGTCCTCAGTCAAAATAGGTTTCATAAGGTTAAAATTAGATTTAGTGAGAGCTAGCATTCACAGAACAAAAACATTTTTGTGTGTTGAAAACAAAGTGGTCAGCCCTGATTGGTGCCTCTCCCTCGGCTGAATCTGGGGCATGACAGCCTATTTGTTTTGATATTGGCATCTGGGAAGCAATATATGCCTAATCATTTGTCTGAAGTTTGGGCCTAAGCCAGCAATTTTCAAAACCTTTAAGGATGTACTCTACTTCAACATGGCCAAAAGCTTTTTCAGCATCACACAACAAACAGTATTATTGCATCAGGAGAGGTATTGTTATTAATTATGTTATTTGTCCTTTTGATGTTGTCCCCCAGTTTTCTTCCAGAAATACAGTGATTTTCATCCCTAGGGATGAGAATGAAGCCCTCTGTTTATATGAGATTCTGCCCCTGCTTCAATCAATAAAATTACCTTGTGCCTCACAGTACTTATGCATAATTCTATATATTGTATACAGTCATGTCTAGTGTCATGTTGTTTTCTAACATTTCATGTGGCATGTGGTTTTCTAGAATTTTGTGACAGCCAGTGATGCAATGCCCATTTCATGCTGCAGAGATGCTACCCATATGGTGTCCTAGTCCTGTCCCATAGGTGGACCTTACAGTTCATTTTCTTCTTTCAGTGGATATGTCAGTAAACACTATTACTCACATGAAATCATCCCTCCCCCCCAAAAAAACAACCTTTCCTTTGAGTACTAACTTGTGCTTCCAGAGGTATTTATGGGACACGTTGGGGTGCATGAATCTGAAATTTCTTGCAAAAGTAAGCAGAAATGACAAAGTTATGAGCCTTTTATGTTATGGTTGAAAATGTATTCTGTTGATTGATTTCATGGGACATCACCCTCACAATGGCAGCCTAAGGGATTAGGCAGCAGATACAGCCTCTACTAATCCTGATTGAAATACCATATTGCTGACCACCACATCATCAAAACCTGCATGGGAAGCCTAGCTACACTGGCCTGAAGGCACCAGAGAGTTTCCCATGGCTCACATTATGGAGGATAGAGAGGGATATGCGGATGGCTGGTCATACAGCACGCTATCACAGGCCTCAGCAGCTTCTTTCTGCTCAGCATGTAAACAAATATCTGCTAAGCATGAATCAAAGTCTCCTACCATGGAAGAACATTATTGCAAAATGAGTATTTTAATTACAGAGGTTCAGGCTCTTTTCACTGGCATCAGTAAATTTGAGAAGTGGGCCAATGGACAGGAAACACAGCTTGCCTTCACAGTTTTGAGGGTTGATACAGAGGAATCGACCGTCCAGTCCATTGAAGACAAGTTAGAAGATGTAAAGGTGAGAAACCACTTTAATAACCTTTGGCTTTATGGTGTCCAAGAGGGGAAGGAAACATCTGACAAGATCAGTTTTCTGCCATCCTTTATCAGAGAGGCTCTGGGCCTGCCAGCAGACCACACATTAGAAACTGAGAGTGTGCGCTGGGCATTGAGCCCAAAACCCACCATCTTCAATGCTCGGCCATGCTCAATAGTGGCCCAGTTTCTCAACTACAGTGACAAACAGTACATTCTGAGAAGAGCATTACTGGTCAAGGAAGTCCTGTACAAGGGAACACACAAGTTTTTTGACAGTGACTATCTGACCTCCCTTCAAAACAAAAGGTGGGCTTTCCTCCCCTTTATGAAAATACTGCAGGCCCAGGGTCTTAAGTTCTTTGCTCTCTATTCTGCTAAGATGATGATACACTTCCCAGAAGGCATGAAGACTTTTACAGTGGCAGACAAAGTCAGGGTGGAACACAGAGCTGGAAACATTCCATGTGATGCAAAACAGGCATCAACTGCACCCCCCCATTACTGGGGACCAAGCTGACCAGGCAAGCATGGAGAACCACTGATACACGGAACAAATATATGTCAGAGACTATGCAGAAAATCATCAAACACCTATGGGAAGCCCAGTTGACAGCTGATATATACATGGACCCTGATTGGTTTCCTCTTGGCATGCTTCTTCTGTTTTTTTCTAACTGAACTCCAGCAGGTGAGTTCCATCCTCCTCCTTTTGCCGCCCCCCCAACTTCAGCTGGGTCCTGTTAATAGTTTTCCATCTGGAGTGTTGGCTAGTTTCACGTGCTCCCCACTCACTCTCCCAGGACTGGCAGGGGCAGGAGATATCTTGCTGCAATAGCAAAATTAAATAGCTTCCAAGTAGGTGTTGCACTTTCAAAGGGGTTTTGCAGTTTTAGTGCTCTGACTGTAATTGTGAATCCTTCCCTTTTTATGCCACCACTTTGTGCTGTTTCACAGTGGTCAGACTCTGGTTGGACAGCCTGTGAGCCACTGAGAAAGGCTATGAAGGAATGGGCTAGCTGTTTGGGGCCTCCTCTTCCTCACCTATCTGATCGATGGGGGGTTGGTGTGGTCTGCCATGGCCCCTGAGAGGTTTTTCTAAACTTAGGAGTTATTCTTGTGCACTGGATTGCAGATAGCATTACAATTCATTTTCCTTTCTGAACTATTTTGGTATAGCTTCTAGCACTAAGAAATCCTGGCAATAGTGAGCAATTTATTTCATGGTGGTGAGGGAGGCCTCCCCTTTTCCCGGGCCAACAAAAGGGGGTTGCAGGGCTATGTGTATTGCTTTGGTGGGGGAAGGACCAGCCTGCCTGATTGGGTGGCTTGGGGTCTGGGGGCCTGGGGGGGTTAGAGATTGCCAGGAATCATTCTCACAGATTGGGGACCTCTATGGATTTTGTAATGGGACCTATAATCTCTTATGGTTTGGAATTTAACCCACTGTTTTGTTTTCAAGGAGTTATGGACTTGATAGACTGTTCTAATAGTTCTAATGTTATATCATATCATTCGCTGGGAGGTCTTCAGCCTCTTTTCACATTTTGAACTACTTGATGGGGGTATTTGTTTCATGTTGGAGAGCCCAAGATGGGTTGAGGAACCTTCTCTCTTTATTACTTTACATTCACTCCATTAGGGGGGTTCTAGTGTTAACTGGGGAAGTTGGTTTTGTAGGCATGGAGGTCCTCATGTTTCTAGACTGCTGGGGACACTTAGACCTTATTCCATACCACTAGACCTCCCTCTGCATAGCTCTGTGGTGGCAAGAGCCTTATCAGGCTACTCTGACTACTCCCTTGGGAGGTACTTAGACTGCACTGTTAAACTTAGATCCCTTCACTGAGAAGAAAGTTCAGGTCATACCTCTGGCACTATATTCCAGAGGATGAGGAGAGTCATAATCCCCCCAGTGATGTCAGTTTTCTACTTTCCCTTTCCGGGATAGTACTCAGTTACTATCAGGGGCCCCCCATTAAGGGTAGGATATCCCTGACCCACCTAGTTTAGGTGGGTGTAGGTTTGGGTGGTGTAGGGCTCCAGTAAGCAAGCCCCTATATTGGAGGCCCATTTCTTGCCACAGCTGGATGGTGTGGTGCCCAGCTTGTGCTGTCCTAAGCCAGGATGCTGTGTTATTTCTCATCGGCTAGGTTTTTTTTTATCCCCAGGAGAGCTTCTGGCTGGCACCTCTATTGGCCAGTTGGTTTCTTAATGTGCATACTAATGTTTCCTCTACTATTTTTTTTTTTCACAAAATCTTGAGTTATACAGGAGAGTTCACTCAGCTATACACAGAATGCATTGCATTAGGGAGTGGGGAGGGAATATATGCTTTGATTAACGAGCCACTGACACAAAAGTGCTACATTGCAGAATCCAAATAAGCATGCTCCCAGTAAATCTCCTCATATTTTAAAGACTTTTGAATCAGGATTTTTTACTGCCCCACCCCCTCCCAGGCCCCCTTTAAATACAGTCTTGTCCCTCCCTCCTTGATAAGGTCCCACCACATTGGCCTGCCTACCCTGTCTACCACCTGACCTTGCTGTAAGGCCATAAGCTTACTGGTGTTTTGGGCTGTATTTCTACTGCTCCACACTCTATCAAATTTGATTAATCCCCCCTGCCTATGGTCAGCCACTCTCTTTCTATACTTGTTCCTCCTTGATTTCCTGTGATACACTAATTATTTTCTCAGAATTATTTCTGCTCACTACTCTGGTCAACCAATCTAACATCCTAACATCCTATCCCTACTCTCCTTCTAGAGACCACTACTGTCCCAGAAGTATATACGCCCAATGATCACGCCTTCTTGCTTAGCTACCATCATGTATAGGCCTGTCTCCTGCAAGAAGGGGCATTCTCTCGCTGTTGTTGGCCATCCACTTGTTGTCAATCTGCACAAATTGCAATTGTAATTGTATGTATTTCTGCCATGCTACTGTGCCTGCACTACTGTCTGTTCTCCACTTACTATATGTTTTTCGCCTCCCTGTCCTATTCTGTGTATGACGATGAGCCATTGTAAATGAGTCTTTGACTCAAAGGGTTGTAATTCTGATACTGGAATAAATAAAAAAAATACACAGAGCCTTTCTCCTACTTTTCTGTCACCAGCTTCTAGTGGTTTCAGGATTTAAGCCTCCTTTAATCCCTTTTCCTTATTTCTCCCCAATGAGCTATCTGTCTCGAAGGCAAGCTCACCTGTTCTAAAATCGCTCATTATGAATCGATGCGTGCTATTGGTTTTCCTAGCATCTTCTCTCCTGCTGTTTCATATAACACTACAAACAGCTCCCTGTGCTGAATCAGCTCTCTCACACTTCCCACCCCTTGATTTCTATTTTTCAAACCTTCTTGTGGTGCCAGACCCTAACCGGGGGAAGTTATAGCGCAGTGGTCTAAGGCTCTGACCTGCAAATCTGGTGACATCCAGCAGACCAGACCTGGGTTTGAATCCCACAGTTTCCACTTGCATACTGTGTGACCCTGAGCAAGTCACTTTACCTCCTTGTGCTCCCAGGTCGCTCCTGTAAAAAAGCTTTCAGCTTAGTGTGCTATACCTGGTTAAACAACTAAATAAATAACTGTGACACCACTCCACTACTACTAAACAGGGCTTGGATCCCTATGATAGCTCATGTCCAAAGAAAAAGTTCACTCCACATTTGGACCTTATGCCCATACCTGTGACACAAATGGTGGTACCTAATTTTCCTGGCCATACTGCTATCTGGAGATATTCAGCTAAACCCTGGCCCTGCAAACGTCATACTCAATACCTTTAATAATGCTAAAGGTCTCATAGTTGCTTACCATAATATCAGGAGCCTTGAGAAGAATTTTGCTGAACTCAAGGCCTGGATCTCCCTCTACAAGTCTGACATCATCTGCCTTACCGAAACTTGGCTCAAATCCTCTACCCCTGACTCACTATAATCCCAGCCATCCTATAATCTTTTGAGACTTGATAGACTGGCTCCTAAAAGAGGAGGTGGTGCTGTCATCTACTTCAAAGATCATCTCAGTCTTGCTGCCATCAACTCACCTCCTCTCAAACACTGTGAAGCTCTTTATGCCCTTCTCACACTCGGGTTATAAAAATCACATATAGCCAGTGTTTACAACCCTCCCAAAAGTGGCCCAACTGGCTTGGATGAGCTTTTGGAACAAATTGCATTTCTCTCTGGGAGAAATGAAGTTCTCATACTTGGGAACCTCAACATTAACTGGATGGGAAACTCCCAAGCCACATCCCTGTCCAGAACACAAAGCTTTAACCTACATTAGCTGATCGAGGAACCCACTAAAATTGCCTCACACTCTAGCACAAGCACACTGCTGGATTAGATAATGACCACCCATCCAGAACAGATAGTAAACTCAGGCATTCTAGCAGATGCCATCAATGACCACTCCCCCACTTATTGCACCCGGGGTAAAGTGAGGTCTACTCCAACTAAGCCTCATTTCATAAGTTTTCACAACTACGCCAATTTCAACTCATAGGCTTTCCTACTAGACATTGCCTGTATTGACTGGTCCTCTCTCTATAAATCTAATGATGCACAGTCCTCTCTGACTATCTTCCTAACCAACTTCCAAGCACTGCAGGACAAACACTGTCCTCTTGTAACATGCAGAGTAAAGAATAGACAAACCCAATGGCTTAAATCTGACCTACTCAGTAAGCTGCGTCAAAGAGACAAAAGTTGGGTCTGTTTCAAGAGCTCTGGTCTTACGTCTGACCTCAGTACCTATAGGGTATTGAGAAACTCTTGTAAAAAGGATATCATACAGGCAAAAAGCACCTACTGTAAAGACCTCTTACTTAACTCCTATGGAGACTCCAAAAAACTCTGGTCCCATATCAAGTTCTTCCTGGGCTCAAACTGGTCCACCACCCCTAGCGATATGTCACTAAATGGTGTCAACTGCAACAATCCCCATACTATTGCCAATTTTTTCAATGAAAAATTCTCTGATCTAACTAATTACACATCCTCCTTCTCCGTCAGCCCAACCTCAGTTGTGCCGACTAATGTATACGGGACTAAATTTTTCTTTAAGTCAGTCTCTAGGCATGAGGTACTATGACTGCTTTACAACACTTCTAAGCATGTGGCAGCTGGCTCTGATAACCTAGAACCCAAGCTCCTAAAACTTGCTGCTCCTTACATTGCTGCTCCCCTAGCCAAGATCTTTACTCTCTCTTTGTGCCAGAGTCAAGTCCCTGATATCTGGAAGATGGCTCGAATCACCCCTGTCTTTAAAAAAGGTGACCCCAAAGACCCCTTAAATTACAGAATTACAGACCCATAGCCATCCTGTCTGTGCTCAGCAAAAGTCTAGAAAAACTTGTAGCCACACAAACAATCGACTTTCTCCAGATATACAATCTTCTATCCTCTGTCCAGCATGGTTTCCGAAAGGGTTGCAGCACCACTACTGCTCTCCTCAAATTCACATCTGATGCACTGATGGCCATGGACTTTGCTGCTCTCACTGGGGCAATATTTATTGACATGAATAAGGCATTTGACCTAGTCAACCACTCCCTCCTAACCGACTCACTCCACTTACTTGGCTGTTCACCCAATGTTGTAAATTGGTATAGTAACTACCTATCTAACAGAACACAAATTGTAAAATATAACTCCACCCTCTCTGACAAAGCCACCACTAACATTGGAGTACCTCAGGGGTCCATACAGGGTCCACTGCTTTTCACTATTTTTGTAAACAACATCACCTCAACCCACTTGAGAACTTACTCCCTGTTGTATGCGGACGACATTGTTCTGTATACTAGTGCCAAAAGTACTGAGGACATAAATCAGCGGCTCTCCCATGATTTTCAACTAATCCAGCAGTGGCTGAGTAGTCACAAACTAGTCCTAAATGAGTCTAAGACCTAAGCCATGCTTTTTGGATCAAACTTAAAATTCAATCACTCCCAACACATGTTTAATGTCTCCACCTTAAGTGGTGCATCCATTGGGGTGGTGAACTCCTTTAAATACCTGGGAGTCACACTGGACCCGGTACTAAATTTTGATCTCCATATTCAACGGATGTGCCTGTCGGTAAACATGAAACTTGGTATTGCCTATGGAACCAGTTATGCCCTCACCCCCTCGGCAAGACTTGCCATAGCCCGGGGATACTCCTTCCCTCACTTACCTATGGGGTTGCTACCTACACATCTGCAAGTAAATCTAGTCTTCGCAAGTGGGATGTCACCTACAACAATATCTGCCACTATGCATCCTCCTCCCATTGAATGAAATACCACTGTCTCCTTTACTCTGACCTTGGATGGCTTACCCCTCATGGGGCCAGGTCCTATGCCTTCGGCTCTTTCATAGACAACATTATCAGATCCCAAATACCTAAGCCCCTAGCAAGACTCTTTCAAAATCAGGCATACTGCTATGACCTTCGTTCATCTGACAGTGCCTTGGTCTGCATCCCTAGACATACTACCTCTACAGGTGCAAGCTCTTTTGCCTGTCATGCCCCCCAATACTGGAACTCCCTCCCAATAACTATTCTACAGGCCTCTACTCAAGCCTCCTTCAAGAAATTACTCCGAGCCCATCTCATCTCCTCCAGTCAATGCTCCTGTTTAAAACCACCATAGTCCCTTACCTAACCCACTCTATGTGGCTATTTGCAGTCCTGCCCTTTCCCAATCGGCTCAGCAATTGCAACTTGATTGTTTACCATGGCTACCTGCTGCCTTATACTTTCTATCTTTTGTATTCCATACTTCAATTTCCACCATCCTACTTCTACATACTCTATTCATACCTTTCTTTCAATTTCTTTCTTATATCTCCTTATAATTACTATAGTATTACTGCTCATAGTTGTTTTACCCTACTCTGATCAACATGTGCCCTAATTTTGATATGTATTTGTTTCTTTCACGTATACATTTCTTACAATGTTTATCATATGATTATCAGTGTTTCTTTGTTACTTGTCTGTATCAATTTTTCTTGTCAAAATTATCAACCTGTAAAGTAATTGCCCCTGATGTTACTGTTTCTGTACTCTCCTGGGTCGTGCCTGAAAATAGTCATTTTTATGGCTAGCACACCTACCCGGTAATCAAAAACTAAATAAAATTAATAAATAAAAGTTATTAACCATTTTGTAACCCTGATTGCACTACCTGTGCAATAAAAGCAGGTGTCAGTGAAGAGCTGCTGATGATGTCATCTAGGGACCTCACAGTCTAGTATTCCCTGTCAGCTACCTTATAGGACCTGTTTCTCTAAAGTTGAAAAGATCATGTGCAACGGTTTTCACAAGTGAAAACAATTGCACATGATCTTTACAACTTTAGAGAAAGAGGTCTTATAAACTTGCTGACAGGGAACACTGGACAGTGAGGTCCCTAGATGACATCAGCAGCAGCTGTTCACTGAAACAATCTTTTTTTGAACAGGTAGTGAAATAAGGTTTACAAAATGGCTAATAACTTTAAAATGAAGTAACATAGAAATCTACTTTTTGGTATGAGATTTCCTGGGGATATGCATGGGGAATGTAGCACTTTTGGCCAGATGGTGTCAGTAGTTCTTTAACGATTGGTAGAGACATGTTGTGGTACTCATTGAATATCAAGTGGGCTAAATGATCCTGTTATATGGGTGAAAATAATGTCTAGTATTAAGAAAGAAAAACCTGAATTAGTCTGTTTATAGGAGATTCATTTTGATAAAGTGGAACATGTCAAATTAGAAACATTTGGGTACAAGGCTGTATACAGCTTTGAAATGCCACGGGGTGCTGCAGGGGGGTCGCCATCTTAATACTCCATATAACTCCCTTCCATGATAGGAAGGTCATACAAGATGAGTAGGGTCATTTGGGTATTGTTCAAGGGCTAGTGTACTAAACTGAAGTTACCATAGTATCCTTTTACATTCTCCCTGGGACTAGCATCCCTATGATGTGGAAACTTCTAGATCTCATGTTGGTGAACATAAAGGGGGTGCTGCTCCTAACTGAGAATTTCAACTTAATTCAGTCTTATATGTGCGACACCTCCAATCCCTCCCTGCCTAGGCAGCCAGTAGCCCATAAAACTTGTGTCTCCTTTCTGCGTACCATTCGCTGACAAGATGTGTAGTGACAGTTACACCCAATGACTTTGACACTCATTATTCCCTTGCCCATTTTGTTTACACAAGAATTGATTACAACTTTGTTCAGCAGGAATGTATGCATTATGGCAGAGATTGTAAGATCGGGCTTGTCCTATTTTCAGACCACACCCCAGTGCTGGCTGTTTTGAATCTGGATAAGGATTCTCCTAGGACTCAGTAGCATCTTAACACATTTCACCTCTGTTTGGTAGAGTTCTGGACTTTTCTATATGAAAAGATCCCAGAAATTCTTGAGTTAAACTGGAGCGGAGGGCACACAGAGGTCATGTGGGATACATTAAAAGCAGTCTAGCAGGGCTATATCATTGAGTACATGGTCAGAAAATGGAAAAAACAGTCCCAGAGGCTGGCCAATCTCCATGACACCCTAAATATTTTACAAGAGGCACATACATAAGGGGATGGGTCTGTAGTGGACCAGATCACATCCACAAAAAAGGAATCAAACTAATTTACTTACATAAGATGGCGATGACCTTACTTAGATAAGACAGAGATGATCCTTGCCTTTCTCCAACATAAGTACTATGAGGCAGGCCCAAGGGCCACAAGGCTTTTGGCCCATGAAGATAAACGTCAGAAGGTAGGGGCCATGGTAGCCAAAGTGCACCATCCTTTCACTAAGTATCCCCTTTAAAAAACTATGGATATAGCAAAAGCTTTTCTTACCATCTACATGATACTATTTACCCTGGAGAAGTCATTTAATGCAAAGGCTACTTAGTCCTTCTTGGTCCCTCTCATCTTGATAGGCTTGCTTTGAGGTACAAGCGGAGGCTCTGACTAGGCTATTCCAAATCACTGGGCTGGAAGCAGTTCTGCACAAAGTCAAAATGCAGAAGACATTGGGCCCAAATGGCTATATCCTAGGGTTCTACAAAATCGTTCAGGGCCTGCTCCTCCCACATCTATTGCATGCTTGAAATGAGGTAATGGGGGAGAGAGAGAGGTACCGAGGTTGTGGCAATATGCTACAGTTTTGGTCATCCCCAAACTGGGCAAAGATCCTTCACAGTGTTCAACCTATTGACTGATTTCCATCATAAATATGTATTATAAGCTATTTATGGCAACACTTGCCCATTGATTGGATGCCCTGCTCCCATCCCTAATCCATTCTGATCAGACAGACTTTGTCTGGACCCAATAGATGGGAGGCAAAACCCACCATATCTTTCATATTCTTCACCATGTACTGTACATACTCTGTCAAATTCATTCCTATTGATGAGCCTTGATGAAGTAAAGGCATGTGATAGGGTTTCCTAGCCCTTTCTCCTCACCACATTAGATAAATATGACTTGTCTCCAGATGTTGTCTCCCTTCTTCAGCACCTATATAGCTACTGCCATGCCTTTATTAAAGTTAATGATCATTTCTCTACTTTCTTTTGGCAGGGGAGTGGTATGCAAAAGGGCTTCCCTTTCTCCCATCTCCTCTTTGCTCTATATTTTGGGCCCTAGCAAAAGCACTGAGGGACAGCACAGAGTTTTCAGCCATCCAGGTAGGGGTGATAGAACATAGGGTGGCCCTGTACATAGGCAATGTGCTGCTATACATCGTTAACCAGCATACCTCTCTAGAAGCTGTTTTTGATGTTCTGCAGAAGTTTAGCAAGGTATCTGACTATAAAATGAATGTCTCCAAAACAGTGGTACCTCAGTTCTATTGGATCCCCCCATTCTGTGCTGACCCAGTATCCCTTTTTCTGGGATCTTATTGCTCTTAAATATCTTGACATCATTCTAACTTTGTCTAGAGAGGAGCTTTATCAGACTAATTATGGACCTTTGTCTGCTCACATGGTGGCAGACCTGCAAAGTTGACAGTATCTCCCACTGTTCCATATAAGGAGGGTGGATATGGTCTGAATGGTCACACTTCCTTGCCTCTTGTACAATTACCAAAACATGCTGTGCCCTATACCAATGTGAGACCAGAGGTGGTGGCAAAGGGCCATTTCCCATTTTGTCTGGAATGGTCAGGGTCTTAGAATTTAATTCCATACCCTGATGGTCCCTAAGGCTAGTGGTGAGCTGGCAATACCCAATCTGAGGGCATATTACACTTCCTCTCAGTGTCAGATCCTCTTCGCTTGGCACCAAAGCAGGTCATGCCTGCAGTGGCTGGATATGGAACGTTCTCTGCTTCATTTATGGGACATGACCTGTTATGGCTTTACCTCAGTAGACCCTGATCAGACTGAGGCACATACGAGCATATGAAATTGCCGGCAGATACAGGCCATTTGGTCTATTTAGTCTGCTCGAGTGTGCAGCACTTCATTCCATTAGACTGCAGCTGCCCCCCATATGCCCCCATCTTCCACCACCTCCTGGTTTGTACCCTCCCCTTGAATCTGTCCCACCTCCTTTTGAAGCCCCCAACACTCTGCAGTGATACAACTTCCTCTTGCAGAGCGTTTCACCATGCCACCACACTTTCTGTGAAATAGTGCCTCCTCAGTTCCCTCTTGAACCTGCCCCATTCCAACTTCATAGATTGTCCTCTGGTTTCCCTTCTGCCCTTCAGATTGAACATACACCTGGTGTCTACTCTGTTCAAACCTGTCAGGTACTTGAAGGTCTCAATCATATTCCCACTCTCCCTTCTTTTCTCCAGGGTATACATACTGAGTTGTCTCAGTCTCTCCTCATATGTCTGTCCCCCAACCCCAGGATAATTTTTGTTGCCCTGTGTTGTACCCCCTCCAGTAGTTTGATGTCCCTTTTAAGTAGGGGCACCAGAAATGCAAGCAGTATTCTAGGTGCAATCTCACTGGGGACCTGTACAGGGGCAAGATGACCTCCCCACTCCTAGAAGTAATCCCCCTTGCTATGCACCCTAGCATCCTGTTTGCCTTCTATGCAGCCTTCCTGCACTGAGCAGAGTGGTTCATCTCCCCAGTTACCAGCACTCCCAGATCCTTCTCTTCCTAGGATTTTGTTAATGGGACACCCTCCAGCCAGTAATTGTGTCCTGGGTTCTTGCTTCCTAAATACATCACTTTGCACTTCTTGGTATTGAAACCAAGCTGCCAAGTGTGAGACCATTCCTCCAGTTTTGCCAAATCTTCCTGAAGTACTTTTGCTCCCTTCCCCATGTACCTCAGCACAAATCTAAGTGTCGTCTGCAAAGAGACTGATCTTGCTCTTAATCCCTACTGCAATGTTGGCTATGAAAATGTTAAACAGAACCGGTCCCAGCACCAAGCCCTATGATACACCACTTGTTACTGCCCTGGGTTCAGATGCCCCGGCCCCACTACTACCTTCTGCTGTCTACCCTGCAGCCAGTTCTCAACCCATCTGACCAATTTCCTCCCAGCTCCCAAACTCTTCAACTTGCAGGTCAGCCTACCATGTGGCACTGAGTCAAAGGGCTTGCTGAAATCCAGGTAGAGGACATCCACCGCATGTCCCTGTCCAGTGCCCTCATAACCCAGTCATATAAATCCACCAAGTTCATCTGGCAGGATCTGCCCAAGATAAACCCATGCTGCCTGCTGTCCTGGAGATTGTTATCCTCAAGAAATTGCACCAGTCTTTCCTTGAGGATTGTCTCCATCAGTTTTCCCACAATTGCAGTAAGGCTCACCAGTCTATAGTTCCCCGGTTCATCCTTAGGCCCACTCTTATGGAGAGGTACCACATGTGCTTCCCTCCAGTCCCAGAGCACGCACCCCAAGTTCAGAGAAATATTGAACAGCCCCACCAATGGCCCTGCCAGAATCTCTGCCAACTCAATCAGCACCCTGGGATGGAGTCCATCTGGGCCAGGTGCTTTGTCCATCTTCGGGGACTTATGGACCTCCCTCACCCTTTCCACTGTGATTTCCACATCTGTGGTTGCTTCTACTCCTCCACCTCCCACCTTCTTTTCAGGTACGGTCCATCCCTTTCCTTGGTGAAGACTGAACAGAAGTATGTATTAAGTACGTCTTCCTGCTCAGCCCCCTTTACTACCCACCCACTTCCCCTCCTGATGCTAACAATTTGATCCTTGCTCTTCCTCTTCTGTCAGATATATCTAAAGAAATCCTTTTCTCCTTCGTTCATCCTCTGCGTTAACCTCCGTTCCCTACCCATCTTTGCTGCCCTTACCCTTCTGCTCACTTCTCTGGATTTCTTCACATATTCTTCTCTGTCTTCTGCCCTGTTGGGTCTCTTGTAGGTACAAAATGCATTCCTCTTTTACCTCACCTTCTCCACTACCTCTCTACTTATCCAGGTTGGTTTCTTGGTCCTGGCTTTCTTGCTCTGGCTCTTGACACAAGTTTTAGTGGCTTCAGTCAGTCCTGCCTTGATGACTGCCCATTTTTGTTCCGTGTCCATTTCTGGACAGATGCTTGCCATATGACTTTCCAGTATGTGTCCCTTCCTGCCAAAGTCTTCCCTTTTGAAGTCCAGGACCCTAGTTTTTGTAGTGGCTACTTCCCTACCCACATTGATTGAGAAACACACTGTGCAGTGGTCGCTGCTTGCCAAAGGTTCCTCCACCCTTACATCCCTTACCTGTTTTTCATCTTCCAGTACCAGGTCTAGTATATTCCGCTCCCTCATTGGCTCCATTACCCTCTGGGTAAGGAAGTCATCCTGGAGTGTTTCCAGGAGGATCTGCTCCCTGGCGCAAGTGGTTGCTGGGATGCTCCAATCCAACCCTGGTAGATTAAAGTCCCCCACCACCACTGTGCTCCCCTTGCCACTATGCCTCCTTATCTGCTCCCCAGTTCCCTGTCAATGTCCTCCTTCTGGGCTGGAGGTCTATAGACAACCCCCAGACAGATCTTGGTCCCTTTCTGGTTGTGTAGTTGCAGCCAGATTACTTTGGACCTGCCTTCCTCCCCTTCCTCCCTATCACATCTGATTCCGTCCCTTACGTAAATGACAACCCCCTTGACTTCTCTTTATCTCTATCCCTCTGGAATAGTTTGTACCCTGGGATGGTTAGGCCCCAGTCATGGTGCCTGGTTGCCCACATCTCAGTAATGGTAGCTAGGTCCACCTCTCCCTCTGCCATCAATGCCTGCAACTCTACCAACTTGTTCCCCAGACTCCTAGCATTTAATGAAACCATTCTCCATGCTGCTCCTATCCTTTCAGCTTCCTTACCCTTCACTCTAACCCTTATTTCGCCTAAGGTCATATGTATCCCTGTGGTGGGGGGAGGTCCATGGTACCATCTCTCCTGGTGATTCCCAGCTCCATTGCCTCCCCCCACCTAGTTTAAATGATACTTCTGGTTGATGAAATCCCCCAGCTTCTGCTTCAACACCTGTGACCCTGCCCTACTGAGGTGTAACCTATCCCCTGATCTGTGTTATCTCAAGTGCTACACCAGTTCCCCACCAATTCATATCCCTTGGTCCCACACCATTCCCTCAACCACTTGTTGAAGTAATTGATTCTTCTCTTCCTGTCTGTACTAGCCCTTGGCACTGGCAGAACTTCTGAGAAGGCTACTGTTGTTCTCTCTTTGCTGCACAGTGTTCCCACATCCCTGAAGCTGTCTTCTACCTCCTCTATACTTCTCCCTTTTAGATCATTTGTTACCAGGTGCACCACAATGTGTGACTCCCCCCCATCTTCCCCACATATCTGCCCATATGCTGCCCCACTCTACTCGCTGTCATGCCTGGCATGCATTCTACTCAGATGTTACTTTTTCTGGCACCCCTTCCCCATATCTTATACCCTTAAGTATAGAATACCCTAGAATTATGACTCTCTGACACTTATCCTGCTCATCCTCTTGTTGCCCTCCACTCTTCTGCCCCAAGCTTGCGAGGCCCTCTCATCACCACTGTCTTGCCTCTCCTTTGCCTCCCCAAACCTTTGCCCTGTCCTCTCCCCCCGCACAAATATGATCTGGCTACTGATCTCCACCTCTAAACTATTTTCTGTCTGTGGAACCTCCACTTTGCACTCACTTGTTGCTCCATCCACCATGCTACCACCTCCTCTGCTATTACTTCCCTGTGTCTTCCCTGAAATATGGCCCTCCCCCTCTAGGACTCCCCTCTCTCCTCCTTTCCCTATCCTTAGCCTTCCCTGGACTGCCTGTCTCCTTCCCCCCTCCTGTCTCCTTGCTCCTTCCTTCCCTCTGGAGAGAGACTATATCACCCTCACCTCACTGCCCCCCCACCAGCATGTCTTCTTGATGTACTGCCTACTGCCTCCCCGCTGTGTACCTTTTCCCCTGTAGTGTCCTCTCCCTGCTCCTTCACTGTAGCTTCACTCCTGTCTGCTACCTGCTCTTCCAGACTAGCCAACACTAAGAATCTGTTTGCATTATCTCCTTTCCCTGAATGAGTCCAGTCCCCCATCCCACAGGCTGATAACTTTGCTCTGACCCAGTCTTGGTCATGCCCCTGTGCTTGGCCCTCCTCCAATCATCACTTCCTTCCCTTGGCTGCACCCGCTTGTGTGGCTCTCCTGCTGTCCCACCTAGTTCCTCTTATTTTTGCCTGTTTTGAGCTCTTTTAGATGCCTCATTAGTTTCCCCTCCTGGCTGTGTTCCCCCCTGTTCTGTCTCCTCCATGCTGCCAATTCCCTCCTCAACCACCCTATTTCCTGCCTGAGCTGGCCCACCTGCCAACACACCCTACACCCCTTTGCCCTCCAAGCCACTCCCAGGAATATGACTGCTCAACATCCTTGGCAACATACAACCCTTCCCATTCCCCACCCTATTTGACTGCCCCTGCACATCCTCTTCTCCCTTAACCTGATCCTGCCCCATTCCATAGAACCCTTCCACCACCTTGGACTCCCCATGTCTGTACAGGAAATATGTGACCCTCCCAATCAGGCTCTTCCTTGTCTACCAGAGTGGCCTGCTGCCTGCTGTCCTACCTGCTGATGCCCTGCAGATGCTATTCAAGACGCTACACTCCTGCTTCATGTCACTCAAGCTTCAGGGTCACTTGGTCCCCTTTGAAATATAATTGGATCTCAGCCCCACTATTGGCTGGTCTGAGTCACGTGACCACCCCTCCCCTCTGTGCATTTCCCAACCTCTTCCTCCCATAGTTAAATGCTCCCTTCCTCCAAGCCAAGACAAATGATTTGTTTTGCAGTTACACTGTTTAAATCACACAGCACACATTCCTAATCTTTAAATGTTACCTCAATTCTAAAAGAAAAAAACAACACAGAGAAAGTACTATTCTTCTAGCTCCAGCTGCCTGCCTCCCTCAGCTGAGTTTCAACTCCAGCTGTCCACACTGTCCATGCTGTCCAACTGTCCACACTGATGCTTACATGCAGTCTTTTGAAGCTGTTGAGTCACTCGCTCTCGCGCTTAACACTCGGCGACTCTCTCTCCTACCTATCCCCATAACATCATAATCCTTGGGTTGTCAGGTATTTCAAGAGAATGTTGCCACCCACAGTCTTTTCTAGGCTGAATGCTGGATGTTTTCAATATCACAACTAGATGACTTTACACCTGGCAGTTTGGACCCACCATATAATCAATGAAGAAAGTGTAATCTTATTTATTCATCACAGGTCTTTCTCTGAGGGGGTGGTAAGCATATTTCAGGAGCTACAGAACCAATATGCACTGGACAGGCTGAGTTCTTTTGATATCTCCAGGTCTGCCATTACTTAGAGTCCCTTCCCCCAGGGAAAGGGACCTGGCTCAGGCCCTTACTTTAGTCCTTGCTTTGATAACTCACATCAGAGCCCCAAACTCTGTACACTTAATCTCTATTTTGTATTGGGCCATAAAAACCACACAACCCTATACCACTCAATATGTTGCAGCAAAACAGGCTGTGGAACTGGGGCAGGACATAAATCAATCCAGGTGGGAGAGGGGTTGTTTTGAGGCTGGCAGAATCACCTCATCCCATATGTGGAGGGAATACATTTGGAAGCATCTGCTCTGATACTTTGAAACCCCTGTCCTCACAGACAAATATGGTGGTGCTGCCTAGTGGAAGTGCTGTGAGGAGCAGTGGGGACCCATACTCACATCATGTGGGCATGCCTGGTGGTGAGATCATTAACTGGGTAGCTTGAAGCCATGACTGCAGATGTATTGTATACTAGAATAACACTTTCCTGAGAGATGTACCTCTTGCACCAGTACCCCAGGGTTTTGAAAGATAGGTGGGAGAAGCACCTTCTAGGAATTCTCCTCCTCCTAGCCACTAAAAAGTGTCTCACCCATAAGTGGCTCACAAATCAAGGGGTAGATATGGACCAGTGGCAAGATATGGTGAATTCCAAATAGCAAATTGAAAGAATTATCTTTTGCCTTAATGAAATGTTGAACATTTTCACATCTCGGTGGCACTGTTGGGTGATCTATGTCATGTAACACAATGCAAATTTTGTCCCATAAGTCCATGGGATAGAAACATAGAACATGATGGCAGATAAGGGCCACTGGGCCCACCCAGTCTGCCAATTTTAACCTTCATATTTTGCTACAGATTTGCTACTGATCTATGGCGCCATCTCTTCCCTTCCCTTCCTTACCCCTATGATTCCCTTGTGAACTGTTCTAGGCATTTTTGAACCCACCAGTGTTTTCACCCCATTACCTCCATTGTAAGAATGTTGCAGGCATCCACCACCCTTTTGTGAAGCAGTACTTCCTTACATCCCTTCTGAAATTACCCTTCTCCTGTTTCATAGCATGCCCCCTTGTTCTAGAGCACATTTGTCTCTGGAAAATACCCCCCTAAAGTAGTGGCTGTGAGATTCAAACCCAGTTCTCTGGGTTTGCAGTTCACTGCTCTTAACAACTATGCTATAGTGCCTCCCTTCAGATCTCAGGTGAGAGGAGGACATGTGCAATAAGAGGCAGCTGGAGAAAATGAGTAGAGTCTGCTGGCATTGGGCATGGGGCCAGACATGGGTGTAGTGATGGGCCCCTTAAACCCTCCTGTATGGGATTTTTAGCACTCATGATAATTGGTAGTAGTCATTATAGGCTCCCAGGCCCCCAACACTGAGTTGAAAGAACTTGGGAGCTTTTGGGTCAATATTTTTTGGCAATAGGGTGCTATTCTTATTATGTAAGACTACTGCTTTTGTATCTGTACCAGAAGATCTGACTGTGCAATTCTGTTTTTTTTTTTTAGTTGTTCAACCAAGAGTAGCACACTAAACTGAAAGCTTTTTTACAGGAGCAACCTGGGAGCACAGGGAAGTTAAGTGACTTGCTCAGGGTCACACAGTATGCAAGTGGAAGCTGTGGGATTCAAACCCAGGTCTAGTCTGCTGGATGTCACGAGATTTGCAGCTCAGAGCCTTAAACCACTGCACTATACTGCCTCAAAACTGTCTGTTTGTTTTAATAAAACTATATTTACAAAAATAAAGAAACAAAATGTATTCTATTAATGGGACCTGACTGTTTTTGCAGGCCATCACATGAATCCCCCCCCCATAAAAAGCACCTTCCCCTTGGAGACCCAATTTGTGTGAGGCACCATGGGGAACATAAATCTGTAAACATTTCATGCTAAAGTAAACAGAAATGCCAACGTTAGAAGCCATTTTGTGTGATGATTGAAAATGCATTCTGCCTCTGGGACATGTCTGATTTTTGTGAGCATCACATGAAATTCCACCCCCCCCTCCAAAAAAAAAGACACCTTACTCTTGGAGTACCAAGTTTTGCTCCCAAAGGTATTTAGTAGATACAATAGGGAATATGAGTCTGAAGTTTCATGCAAACATAGAAACATAGAAGATGATGGCAGAAGGGGACCTGTGGTCCATCGAATCTGCTCAAGTGAGGTATCCCGGCACCTATTGTGCAGTGGTGTTCTATGTTAAGTGGAAATGCCAATGTTATGAGCCATTTTATGTGATGGTTGAAAATGTATGCTGTCAATGGGACCTGAGAGTTTTTGTCAGCCATCATACTGTATGAAATCACTCCCTAGAAACCCCCTTTCCCTTGGAGTGCCGACTTGTGCTTCCATGGTGTTTAGGAGACACCCTCGAGAACATGAATCTGACATTTCTTGCTAATGCAAACAGAAATGCCAAATTAGATGCCATTTTATGTGATGGTTGAAAATGCATTCTACCCATGGGACTTGACTGTTTTTGTCAGCCATTACATGAAATCTACCCCCAAAAAAAACTGCCTTACCCTTGGAGTCCAAGTTGTTCTTCCAGGGCTATGTATGGGACTCACTTGGGAACACAAATCTGAAATTTTAATGTAAAAGTAAGTAGAAATACCAAAGTTAGAAGCTATTGTGTGTGATGGTTGAAAATGCATTCTGTCCATAGGATTTGATGTTTTTTGTCAGCCATTACATGGAATACACCCCCACCCCCCCGCAACACACACACACACACACACACACACCTTTCCCTTGGAGTACCAGATTGTGCTTCCAGGGGAATTTAAGGGGTAACTTGGGGAACAAGAATCTAAAATTTCATGTAAAAGTAAGTGGAAATGCCAAAGTTGGGAGTCATTTTGAGTGATGCTGAAAATGCATTCTGTCTATATGACATAATTTGTTTTTTGTTAGACATCACATAAAATCACCCACCCCCAAAAACCAGCTTTCTCATGGAGCACCATCCTGTGCTTCCAGAGATGTTTGGGAGATAGCTTTGGGAATGTGAATCTGAAATTTCATGTGAAATTAAGTGGAAATGCCAAAATTGGTAGCCAGTATGTGTGATGGTGGAAAATGCATTCTGTCTATGTCTGCCTTTTGCCAGTCATCACATGAAATACCCACCAAAACCACCTTTCCTTTCTGTTTATGGGACCTTACTATTTTTGTCAGCCATCACATGAAATCATCCCCAACCTTCTTTCCCTAAGCACAGGATTCAACATAAAGCAAAGGGAAAATTGTTTTTTGAACAGTGCATCTGTAAGGTGTTGCTGAAGCAGAGTGCAGCTCAACAGTTCGATTTCCACCTCAAATTTCTCAAGGCAGGGCTTGCTTTCACTTCACTAACACTGTACAGAAGTAAGCATAACTTTTGAGTTTCCTGTGCCATAACCATGAACTTCAATGTGTCTATTCCCCCAAGATGTCCCTACTGTGATAGAGTGAATTCTAGGCCCAGATTTCAAAACAAAGGAAAAGTGTTTTTCGAGGGATGCATCTGTATGGTGCTCGTGAATCAGAGTGCAGCTGGGCAGTTTGCAAAAACTGCTTTCTATTCACAATGTACAGAAGCAGGCATGACTTCTGTATGTGACATAATATTGTTCTGAACTCATCTCATTGTTTCAACTTTGCTGTATTTTGTTTGTATCTCCTGCCCTGAGAGTTTTTTCCTGCACTGTATTGAAATCTATTGAAATACTTTTGTATTTGTTTATGTACTATTCCTGTACTGTATCTTATGCCCTGCAATTGTATTTTTACACCTGTGCCATCTTCTTGGCCTGGGTCATGCCAGAAAATGGTCCATTGGATCAGTGCACCTACCTGGTTAACAAATACATAAATAAAATATATAAATAAATAACAACAAATCTGGTGTACCTATTACTCATTGTGTACCCTTCAGTGTACTCTATGTCCAGGTTTCAAAAAATGAGGAAAAGTTATTTTCAAGGAGTGCAACTACTGTATATGGTATTGGTGAACCAGAGTGCATCTTTCAGTTCACAAACACTGTGCAGTCACTACCCCAAAATCACCCACCTGTCCCTTAGAGTGTTATATCGCTACTAATGTTGGCATTTCTGCTTACTTAATAATATAGTATACTTAATATACTGTATGGGAAAGCTGTTGGATCACAGTGCATGCACACATTTGACAGTCAAAAAAACATACCATATTAGAGATCAGAAATTACACTGAATTGTACTTGTGTAAAATAAACATGGTCAGTGCTGCAGAGGTGATGCACACCAAGACTGCAGGAATGTGGCACCAAGTTGACACCCTGCTGAGTGATCACGTGGCAGAAAACATGCCACTGGGCACAACTGTTGGTCACTTTTACCTGCCACACCAGTTCCCTAGGTCCAAATGCTCTCAGTAGGACAGTCATTTTTATGTGCTCTGTATGTTCACAGTTAAACATGAAACTCTTACCACTGCATATTTTTTTGGAGGTGAAACCACTAACTACACAGAGTCAGAGTTAGAAGTGGAGTTAGTTGCTGCAGAAACTGAAAAGCACAAGGCACAGTATCCCCAATAGGGCTGTGTGAAATGAGGAATTGGTAAATGATAATTCTAGTTCCAAAATGCTTTTTGGAATTGCTTCTTAAAAGAGATAGGAAATTATTTTTACATAGCTAAGTGCCTTTGCATCTTCTTTTCCATGCCAGTTATGTATTCTGATATGCATTGATGTTTTTTTGAGAAATAAATAATCTAGCTTTGGGGTGCCCTCAGAGCTGTATAGGTCTCCAATCTCCTCAGCAGCTACTGCTCTAGATTTTCATATTTCTAAAACATTCCATGACATCAATAACTCCAATTCCATGCTATTCATCTGAATGGCCTGGAATGGGAGTTTCTGATGTCATAGAATATTCAGGCAGCATGAAAACAGAGAGCAGCAACTGTTGAGGGGAGAGGTATTCACTGTAGTTACAAAGGCAACAACATTAGATTATTTAATGTACCAAAAAAGAGCAAAAACATGAGAATTCTTGGTAGCCAAAAAAAAAAAAAAAAAAACAAGTGGAGGGCATCTAGAGGTGTAAAAACTGTTTCTTATCACCTTTAAATTCAACAGACTTCTGAAAGCATTTCTGTGTAAAACATGGCATAATTTTCCATGGACCAGATTGCAGAAAAGAATCTAGTTTATGTAAACTGCAGATTATTAATCCACAAAATATTGCTAGCAACAAAATTCGTCAGAAAATCCTGACATTCTACAGAATTCCATTCTTTCAGAATCTGAACATTCCATTCAGCACTAATCCTCATCCTTCATGTGGTTTCAAGGTTATATCAACAAAACCCAAAGATTAAACAATAGTCTCTTCCCATCTGCCAAGGTTTACGCAGGAGACCCTCAAGGGCTGATAACAGACCTCCTGTTGTTCACACTGTTTATGGATGACATAACTAAAGCGTATGGTAGAATGTTGTTTTAGGTAGAAATCAATACCTAGAACAATGCTGTTGTGCTACAGTAGCTATGTCATTTTTGTTGTTGTACTGTACGAGATATGTAGCTACTGTAGTACAACAACTTGGAACGTCTTCGTGCATGTGCGTATCATAAACCTCCTCCTTTCATGAAGTGGCTGTGGTGTCGACAACTGAACCTGAAAGAGAGCATTTCACTCAGGGACTGCAAAATCACCTTTCATGATAGATTTGTCTAATGATAGTGCAATTGTTTATGAGGTGAGGTCCCAAAAAAGGCATGTTGAAACTTTGAGCCAAAAATACTAAACAAATGGCTATGTTATGCCACTAAGTTCAAAACACCATTGAAATACATTGAATGGCATACCTGTTTCTTCAGTTTGCAGTCTGGCTTTGAAGAGTGAAGACATGTCTGTGGTCCTGATAGGATTACAGTGTGGGACCTCTGATGGGTAAGAAAGAGCTTGGGGGGATGCAGGGTGATGGATGCTGTGTGAGAGGGTCGGGACAGGGGGAGTGCAATGACTGCAAAAGACATCAATAGATGTCTTTTTTTTACAGGTCAAAAAAAGTGCAATGGCCGTAAAAGACATCAATGTACTTTTTTTTTTTTTTTACAGGTTAACAAAAAAACTCACAAGGATTCACTGGGGGATTGAGCACCCCCAGTGCCATGGTTACATTTCTGGAGAGGGGGGAGTGGGGTGGTTGGTGCTGAGTGGGAGCATCGGGTGAGGGTAAAACAAACAAACAAGCAAGGATTCCTGCACTGTGGGATTGTGCACCCCCCAGTGCCATGGTTATGTTTCTGGGGGGGAATGGGAGTGGTGGGTGCTGAAAGGGAGTGTTGGGTTGGTGGAGGAAGCAATAAATTAATAAAAAAACATAAAAAAAAAACACATGTGTAGTAGTGGATTGGGAGGTCAATAAAAGGAAGCAAATGAGGATTCCTGCACTGGAGGATTGGGCACCCCCCCTTGCCACTGTTACATTTCTGGGTGTACATCCCCGATGTCGACATGTCAACAGTGGAGTCCCCTACAGTGACAACAGTGCCACATCACTGTAGGGAATACTCTGGCACCCAGCACTGTCTATCGGGGGTCCTGCACCCCCATGGCTCAGCTCCAACTCAGAGTTGAGAATCCTAAGTGGGGGGTGTGTGGGCAGCACAGCCCCCCATGTGGGGGGTTCAGGGGGCAAAACCACCCAAAGAAAACACATGTGGCTTTTGCAAACCAGCAACCAACTGCAAAATGCAGTCAACCTGCCGGTTTCGCTGTTGAGTCACTCGACAACTATTTTGTCAATGACCTGCCATGGATCCACATTTCTGGGGGGGAGTGAGGTAGTGGATGCTGAGAGGGAGGGTCAGGTGGAGGGTCAGAAACAATAAATAAATTAAGAAAAAGCACATAAATAACCATGCATGAGCGGTAGTGGATGGGGTGGGGGTCAATAACAGGATTTTATGATCGAGACACTGGGGCATTGGGCACCCCCAGTGTCACTATTGTGTTTCCGGGGGGGGTGCTGAGAGGGAGGGTGGGACTGATATGTATAATTAAAAAAAAAAGAAACTGACCACTGACAGTAAAATAATACAGTGCAGAGTGCTTCACAGACATGGAGGTGACTGTGTTGGAACTCCAACATGTTGTTCAGTCGTAACGAATGTGAGAGTCCTTTTCTCATAGCAAGACATCTGTAGGCTACTCCCACTGCAGCCCTAAAAAGAAATTGACTTACTGCAGGACTGGATGTTCTGCCACAAACTATTACTAGTTAGTTAGTTAGTAGGTTCAGATGATACTTTGAGCATAGCTGCTCTTTTCCAGAGGTCAGAGTTACAAGTTTTACAACTAATCATACAATAGGATTGCAGTAGATGTTACAATTAAGTAACAGACAGGGTGAATGAGTATTGAGTGAATTCCAGAGGGAAAGCTTTTGAACAAAACAAGATACTTCAGGTTGTGTAAATGCAAAGCTGACTGAACACGAGCAGGTTCCATCAGCAGTCTGCTAGAGAGACAGCAGAGCATAACAATTATGACTGCAACTAGTTCAATGACAAATTGCACTTGCACGTAACTGCTAGGACAGCGAGTAGGGATTTTGTGAACTGGGCAAACCTGAGGAGGTTCAACATGGATTCCAGCAGTTCATTTAGCGAGCCTGACCCAAATGGCAAAGGGACGTTTAACCAGCTAAGTTCTGCTTTAAGGGTATTCTTGGCCATGCTTCTTGTGCTATTCTGGTGAGACACTGGATGGAAACAGTTTTTTAGTGCAGGGGTGTTAGGCCCATCTGTGTTTTGTTGGTTACCACACAGGTCTGAAATGTTATTCTACTGGGAAGGGGTAACCAGCTGTTAGTGACTAAAGGCTACAGCTATGAGTGCCCTTGTCAGCCCCTAATACAAAAGCAGCAAGCTTTATTGCATATCACCTTGACCCTGTTTAATATAGAGTGACTGCCAGCTGCATAGATAGGTGGTCTGTAATCCACTAGGAACAGAATGGAGCTGGATACAGTGAGCACCTGGCTTCAGCAGTAAGGCTGTTCCAGTTTCTGAACAGGGCACCCAGCCTTCCATTTACAGTGGACAGCAGATTGTCCAAAAGGTGGGCAAAGTGTAGAGTGTTACCAACACTACCTCAAGATATTTGAATGTCTCCACTTGATGCAGTATTATACCTTTAAAGGGGGGGACTTTTTTTCATGTGATTCCAGGTAAAAATAATGTTTTTTTTGTTTGTTTTTTTGGTAGTTGAGGGCTAGTTTATTATTAGAGAACCATTTTTCTAAGGACTCAAAGTTTCCCTTGGGATTACAGGCAAGGTTGCTAAATTTAGTGTTCTCAGCATAGATGACAGTCTCATCTGCATACAGGAGAACATGATCTGACCAACAAGCATCAGTCAACTGGTTAATAAAAAGGCCAAAGAGGAGAGGGCCCAAAATAGAGCCCTGTGCAACACCTATGGATACTCTCTGGCTGTCAGACAAGAACCATCAATTTTTAACCTCTCTGTGCACTCAGATAGATAACTTTGAAACCAGGTTACTGAATCTCTAGACAGACCATGGCCAAAGAGCTGAGCAGCAGCTGATGGTTGACCAAATCAAAAGCCTTTGTTAGGTCAATGTAAATGGCTTCCACCATATTATCAATATCAAAGGCCTCGCACATGTACTTGGTGTATTCTACCAGTGCTGTATTAGTGCTGTGGAGTTTCCTAAAACCATGCTGATGTGCACATTGCAGTTCATACTTTTCTAGGCATGTGACTAGCTGGTCTGATACAATTAGACAGTGGGGAGAAGATTGAAATGGGTCTGTAATTGACTTTATTGGAACAATCACCATTTCTGAATATGGGTGTAACCAGCATAGATTTCTACTTCTCTGTGAACTGGGCATACCTCAGCAAGAAATTGAAGATTCTGGAGATGGGGAGGGAGAGTTAATCCACAGCCAGGTCAAGTAACTGCATGTCAAGTGTCACCCTCTCCCCCAACTCTGGTTTTGCCAAGGACCTTTCTAATATGCTTGAAGGTGTTTTTAACTGATACAGTCTTAAAGTAAAATTTAGGGTGCCTTAGATTGGGATCTTCCAAGAGACTAGCTTATGATTAGGATCCCCAGAGATAGGCTGGTCTGGCACATCCGGATGATGGCACTGAGGTCTGTGAAGGCTTCATTGAATTTATTGCAATCACATTTGGATCAAGAACATCTTTCCCATCAAACATGAGCATTCTTGGGGGCATTTTTTCACCTTTGCCCAGAAGCTCTGAAACATTTCTCCAAAATCTTTCCCCATTTCCCCAAATAAGTGATTGTTGGGCCTTGCAGTAATCTGATTTAGCCAGTCTTATGCCTTTGGTGCATTTGTTTCTGGCTTCTTTAACTTTTTGGATGTGAGCTGGAGACCCAGTTTTCCTGGCCACTGACCACAGTCTATCTCTCTCTTTCATGAAAGTAAGGAGCTCAGGAATGATCTAGGTAGATGGTGTTCATCTTACGTTTTTTGAGCGGCTCAGATTTGTCCCAGACTTTAGTGAATTCAGTGATAAAGAATTGAAGAGCAGAATTAAAATCAAGAATTGCACTGAAGTAGCTCCAGTCAATTAGGGCGAGATTAGATTTGAAGTCAGCCAGAACTACTAAATGAAACTAAATCACAAACAATGCTTGTTGGCTCAAGTCACAAGTTAGCCAAGTTAAAACAAACTGGGTATTTAAAGCCAAAATGGACAACCTCAGAAAACATTTAAGTCTACACATACATTGGACTCCTGTTTGATCCACATGAGACACTCACTGACCACATTACATAAACCACCAATGCAGTAAATAAAAAAACTGGATGATCAATATAAAGTTCAACAGCTGCCTACCAACTGAGGCTAGGACAATCGTTTCTACCCATATTTTATTCCCATTATCATAATATGGAATTGTTGTCTACAGGGGCCTCCCAACACAGGAACTGAACAAACTGTGCACTGCATACTCTGTACCAGTACAGTATTTGCAGATTTGAGCTAATTTCTCCCAGATTTACTCATCACTGTATATAGTACTCCAAAATGGACATCCTACCACCTTGGTACAGATGGACTTACTGTACCAGTGGTATAACCAGTGCATCAGCATAATAAATACTAAATAGCCTGAGACATTGTACAGTCTCTTGCAAACACAAAATGGTTACTAGAGTTTGTGCTATGCATTCACCAAGTACTTAACTGCTGAATGAACTTTCTTTTACCATGGCTCTTGTCTGTGGAAATCATTCCCATCCACAGCTCTAAATGAGGCAAATATAGCTCAATTTAAAAACAGTGCTGTTAACCATCTCACTTCCATTACATTATGTAACTTCTTTTAAGTCTAATTATGATTATTATTATCAATAAAATGTTACTGCATGGTATGCAGCCCTGAAACTGATCTTAATTAGTGTATTCATATGTCCAGATCCTAAAGCCATGAATATTTATTAAACAGCAGCTGACAACCCCTTCATACCCTGCTGACTCTCAATGATGGGTGATGGTCAACCGTCCAGACTTATAATAGCCTCAACCCAGCAAGACTGGGTGGGTCATGGTTGCAACTGTTTCTTAGCTTGCTATCTTCCCTTTTGTTTTGTTTTGTTTTTTTAAAAAAAAAGAAAAGTTCAGGAATACGAGATCTCATATCTATTGCACATCATCTGGGACACATCATGGTTTACATTACCTTCAGAAACAACTCAGCCTTTGGAGAAGAGGGAGTGGGAAGGGGTAGGGGGAAGGGGGGAAGGTTTTGGGGGTTGTTTTTTTTTCTTTTTTTTTGTAGATTTGGGGGCGTGGTGATATATGGTTTCATATCTTGATCTGTATGACACACAATTCTTGTTTATTGTAACACAGCTGTTATTGTTGCATCAACAACCTGTTCAATGATCAACTTATGTTCTATATAACACTAGTCTATATATTACATATATTTGAACCTCAGATTGTATTCATTAACTACTTCATTCTGGTCAAGTTCAATAAAGTTTCTGCAATTTGAAAACAAAAAGAGCAGCTGATGTCTTCATGAGAACTTTAGCAAAACATAATATTTAGACATAGCTCAGGTTGTATTTTACATTAGTTCTGTATTTCTCCTCCCCATTATTTATTACTGAGGTAATTTGCATGAAAAAAAGATCTTTGATCCTGAAGAGTTCCACTATTCCTGTTGCTTTCTCCCTACCTGAGGTCATAATGTACTGCTTTCGACATCACAGTTACTCACATGGCAACAGACTGTGAAGTCACAAGAGAGGATTATGACTGGAAGTAGGGAGTAAGCTATAGCGGCAAATGAACTCTAAGGGATAAACATTATCTATTTATGTACATTTTCTCAGTAATAAATACTAGTGAGAATAAATCTATAGAATATATATGGAATGCAAGCTGAATTGTACCTATGTATTGTTTTTCAAAGTTTTCTTTGAGGTGTCAGTAGCTCTTTAATGATGTAATGCATTCATCTCTGATTCTGGATCATGGCTGAAAATGTGAACAGGGGTCCAGTTTACAAAACTTTACCCCGGTGCAAACCCAGTTTGCACAGTGCAAACTGGGTTTTGCAGCAAAGTGGTATTCAGAAAAGCCCAGTTTGCACTAGGTCAAAGTTTTGAGGGGGCCACAATGCAAATGAGGTGGGGAGGACCTGCATATCAGCACAGTCCCATTCAGGAAGCATTTTCTCCATGCAAGGGCCTTTTGCAGTGTTCCCTTGCATGGAGAAAATACCACTGAGTAAAACCTCCTCTTAACTCCACACAACATTAGCGGTTGTCCAAGGTAGTGCAAGGCAGCCCCCCCCAACCCATAACACCAGGTCCCTGGTAATCCAGTGGTCCCTCCCCCTTCCCGATGTCTGATCACTGTCCTGTATTAAAATACAATTGGCCCTGGTAGTCTAGTGGTCCCACCCCCATCCTCCGATCACAACCCGTATGAAAAAATAATTGTCCCTGATAGTCCAGTTGTCCCTCCCCATTCACCAATTGTAGGCCCATTATTAGAAGAAGAATGATCCTGATGGCCTAGTGGTCTCCCCCCACCCATCTCCAATCCCTGCCTGCTAGACTTTAAAAAGTGACCCTGGTGGTCTAGTGGTCCCCCAACCCATCCCCAATATGCCCCTATATGAAAAGTAGAGACTTCCTGTTTGTAGTGGACCCCCAACCCACCTGGCCAGTAGTGTCCCATTACCCACTCCCCCATCCCAAACTGGTCCAATGACCAGCATAGCCCTTCTGTCATCTCCATGACTGGATGCTGACTGAGCTCTCAATGAGTGAATAATGTATATAGTATGAGCTCTTGAGCTCATACTGTATACATTACGCACTCACTGAGAGCCCAGTCTGGTGGTCAGCTGTGGTGGTGAGAGGAGGGCTGTGCTGGTTGCAGACCCAGTTTCAGGATGAGGGGGAGCAGAGTGGTGGAACACTACTGGCCAGGTGGAGTGTGGGTCCACTACACACAGGAAATCTCTACTTTTCATATAGTGGCAGATTAGGGATGGGTCAGGGGGGACTGCTAGACCACAAGGGTCACTTTTTAAAGTTTGGCAGGGAAGGATAGGAGATGGGTGGGGGGAGAACCACTAGGCCATCAGGATCATTCTTCTAATAAGGGACCTATGATTGGGGAATGGGGAGGGAACACTGGACTACAAGGGACAATTCTATTTTAATATGGGGTGGCTACTGGAGAATGGGGGAGGGGGAAGTGATCACTTGACTACCAGGGACAATTATATTTTAATATAGGACAGAGATTGAAGAATGAGGGAGGGGGAGGGACCACTGGACTACCAGGGTATATCTTTTTATAATAAGGGGATGGCAATTGGTGAGTGGGGAGCAGGGAGGGAACACTGCACTATCAGGGATATTTTTATCATTAAGGGATGGCGATTGGACATTGGGGAGGGGGAGGGACCACTAGACTTCCAGAGAAGAGTCTTTTGTTCTACTTGGGATGGTGATTAGTGATGGGGAGGCACAGGAGACTACTGGCCACAGAGCTACCTCTGGAGCAGAAACTGGGGGGGGGGCACGCAAATCTCCATCACAGCCCATGTAAATGTGCCCATAATGGGCATGCAAATGGCCTGCTAGTGCCTTGCATGCCCAATGGGCTCATTTGCATGGCTGCTTTTATGATTACCAAAATTCCCACTGGCACTATTCATTGTAGGGCTATGTACAGAGATGCAGGTTGGGGCAGCGCTACTGAGGTTAGAGGTAGCAGTAATGGGCGTACCGCTGCCTCTACCTAGCCCTATTCACAGTCTGATAGCACTGCATGCTATCCATCTGTGAATAGCATTTTTTTACCACCTGAGCAATCGCATAGTGCAATGCAAACTTTTGCATGTCACTTTGCAATATTTTGTGAATCTGGTCCCAGGTCTCAGTCCTCCTTACCCAGTTACCAATAAATCAATAAAATAAAAATAAAATGATTGTATACCACTCTGCCAAAACTCTGCAGATACTCAAATAGTATATCATCCACTCCACTGTATAGTGCCTGTAACTTTTTTGCATGTTTAGTTTGTTTCTGGTAGTCTTATCATGCTCTACTGTACCTGTAATTGTATCCTGCCTTGCTTTACCTGTAATTCCTGATTAACTGTAATGTTGTTTTCTTGTACTCTCCTGGGTCATACCTGAAAATAGGCATTTATTTGTCTAACATACCCACCTTGTTAAAATCAGCGTCTTTAGCATCTTTAAATAGATTACATGTACTGTACATGGTTACATTGTGGCTGAAAGTAACAAGCATTTGTCAATGCCGAATGTTTGCTTGCTGGCATTGGCAGTGGTAGCATAGAAGTTACAGAGCTGCATAATAGGAATGGCAGTGAAGTATTTGAACTGACGCCAACCCCACCACCACCCTGCAGAGAGTGACAGGCATTGGGGTGTGCCTTTGGGTCGTCAGGCATAACAGCCATGCCATTTCACCACACCCCACCCTGCAGACACTGACAAGTATCATGGTGTTCCTTGGGGTCTTTGGCCCTTTATGCGCACCCCATTTCATTTGGAAATATGGTGAGATGGGTGTAATATAGGAGAATGGGGTGAAGTTTGGGGCCGAAGAGTCCAAGGCATACCTCGATGCCTCTCACTGACTGCAGGGTGTGGAATGGTATGAGCATCACAGGCAAGAATCCCAAGTCACACCCTGATACCTATCATTCTCTACAGGGTTGGGCGTTATAGTTGGAAACCCTAATACCTCAGGCATTCATTGGCATTTTCACTCCAAATCTTCAACATGTTTGTTTTGTGACCCCACCTCATGAACAGGGGGAATATCACTTTGTTAGCCGAAAACTGCTTATGCACAGTGACTACGGCATTTAGCACCACAAGTGCAAAAACATTCCGAACAGGATGTAAAAAATGACAGCCATACTGTTCATGGGGAGGTGTAAAAAATTGCAATGTTGCAAATCTGTACTAAAGATATTTAAAAAAATGGTGACGTCACGAGCGTACATAGAAACTGTGCAGCGCACACCGAATATAATTAGGTTGGGATTTTTACAGCAGATTGTCAACTCAGGCATTTTGGTGCCTCCGATCATGAACAGTGTCACTGTGTTTTTCTTTATCTGTGCGAACAACGATTTCCCACAGCGACCACGCATCTCTGCACTGAAACTGTGAAAACACACTTCAGCCATGTTTAGAAAATGACAGCTGTACTGTTCATGAGGAAGTGGAAAATGTCACTGGTGAAAATCTGACTGAAAATATTACAAAGTCATGAAGTAACGAGGGTGCGTGGAAACGCAATGCTCACTCTATCACAGTCATTTTATGGACTTTTGTCACCAAATTTTCAACATAGCCATTTTAAGACCTCTGCTCATGAACAGTGTAACTGTGATTTTCTTAATCTGTCCTAAACATTGCTTTACTCTAACCAGCACCTTTATTACGCTACATGTATGCGAAAACACATTTAGGCAACATATGAAAAATTGCAGCTGTACTGTTCAAAAGAAGTGTAATAAAATGGCAATGTTGAAAATCTGGAGTGAAAATATTGAAAATTTGCGAACTTACAAGTGTGAGGAACTGTACAACGACGTCAGAAACAGTCATTTTTGGAATTTTTTCACCAAATTTTCAACATAGCCATTTTAAGACCTTTGCTCATGAACAGTGTCACTGTGATTTTCTTAATTTGTCCCGTACATTGATTTCGCACACCGACTGCGCCATTGTGCGCTACATGAGCGGAAACACATTTTGGGTAAGATGTGAAAAATGACAGCTGTACTGCTCATAAGAAGGTGTGGTAAAATGGCAATGTTGAAAATCTGGAGTGAAAATATTGAAAATTCGCGAACTTACGAGTGTGCTAGTGAACTGCGCTAAGACACCGTGAAACAGTAATTTTAGGAATTTTTTCACAAATTTTCAACATAGCCATTTTAAGATGTCTGCTCATGAACAGTGTCACTGTGATTTTCTTAATTTGTCCCATACATTGATTTCGCACACCGACTGCGCCATTGTGCGCTACATGGGCGGAAACACGTTTTGGGTGAGATGTGAAAAAAGACAGCTGTACTACTCATAAGAAGGTGTGGCAAAATGGCAATGTTGGAAATCTGACTGAAAATATTGAAAATTCACGAACTTACAAGCGTGCATATAGGAACTGTACAACGACGCTCCATAAAACAGTCATTTTTGGTATTTTTCCACCAAGTTTTCAACATAGCCATTTTAACACCTCACCTCATGAACAGTATCACTGTGACTTTCTTAATTTGTCCCGTACATTGATCTCGCACACCGACTGCGCCATTGTGCGCTACATGGACAGAAACACATTTTGGGTGAGATGTGAAAAATGGCAGCTGTACCACTCATAAGAAGGTGTGGTAAAATGGCAATGTTGAAAATCTGGAGTGAAAATATTCAAAATTTGCGACCTTACGAGCGTGCGTAGGAACTGCGCAACGCCCACTCGTAAAACAGTCATTGTGAGGAATTTTTTCACCAAATTTTTAACATAACATTTTAAGACCTCTGCTCATGAACAGTGTCACTGCGATTTTCTTAATTTGTCCTGTACATTGAATTCACACACCGACTGCGCCATTGTGAGCTACATGGGTGGAAACACAATTTCGGTGAGATGTGAAAAATGACAACTGTACTGCTCATAAGAAGGTGTAGTAAAATTGCAATGTTGAAAATCTGGAGTGAAAATATTGAAAATTTGCGAACTTATGAGCCTGCGTAGGAACTGCGCAACACACGCTTGTAAAACAGTCATTTTTTGGAATTTTGGCATCAAATTTTCAACATGGGGTTTTTGGGACCCCTTCTCATGAATGATGTCACTGTCATGGTGTTATTCAGGCCCAAAGGGTGATTTCACGCAGTGACTGTGTAGTGACTGCGAAATCACCCTTCAGGCCTGAATAACGCCATGACAGTGACATCAATCATGAGAAGGGGTCCCAAAACCCCATGTTGAAAATTTGGTGCAAAAATTCCAAAAAATGCCTGAGATATGCAACAAAGTTGAAACCCCCCTATCTAGCCCATTTACAGCTTACCAGCATTTCCTCAGTTCGCAATTGACACAGAAGAGTGCAGGCGTGTTCCCAGTCCACGAAGGTAAATCGCGCCCGAGCTCAGAGGTAAGTATGGGGTGAGGGTGTGGGAAGCTGGATGCGCACTGGGTGGGTGCGGGTTGTGGGAGGGGCGGGAGACTACGTGGGACCATTTTTCTTTACAGGGAAAAAAAAAACGGACGACATGGGATGTTTGCCACACTGGGGTGGGCTCCCAGCATGGCACAAGGATGGTTGGGGGGGTGCGTTCAGCCTATGGGGGATTGGGCATCCCCATAGGCCTAAGGATTGCTTGCCATGCTGGGGTGGGCTCCCAGTGTGGCACAAGGACGGTTGGGGGAGGGTGCGTTCAGCCGACGGAGGATTGGGCACCCCTGTCGGCCTAAGGATTACTTGCGCATGCTGGGGTGGGCACCAGCATGGAATTTCAGAAGGATTTGGGGGTGGGGAACGCGGCACAGCCAACAGGGGATTGGGCACCCGTCGGCCTATACAGTGCGTGCAGTATGCGCTTCAAGTGAGCTTCTGTCTGGTGGGGGAGCTGCACATGAGCAGCCTTATCTTATTGCTGCTCACCTGCCGCAGTTCCCCTTTCAACTGTATGTTGCCGCATTTTGAGCGTGTCATAGACAGCTCCAGAATGCATTGCTTGGCAGAAGCTTCGCCAAACACACTGACTGAATTGGAGGAGGGGGTGACACACCTCCGAAATCTCCGATGATGGCACTATGTTTCTTGCACATGCGTGCAAGCAAACATAAAAAGAAATAAAAGGCAGTCGAAAAAACAATAAAGTGTTCCTTGCTGGGAGAATGGTAATTTCCACTGGACTGATTAATCTGTGTATAATTGAATGGGCCTAATTATTAGAATACAAAAATGTCTGTTGCAATGTTTTGTGTTGTGCTGTTGCACTGAATTTCACTGCATGGCATCTCCAGGACCTTTGTAGAAATGAATGACTTTCATCTCATCAAACATTTCCTAGAGAAATACTTTTGGATAAAATAAATACATAAATACAAGTGTCAATGGTTGAAGATAGTTCTCTGTGGGAATGAGTTAAATGTAAAGAAGGTGTAGCAGATTGGACCTTATCCCAAGAGAAGGGTAGATGGCATGGCATGGCAGAGAAGAGGTCTGCACCCAGTAACCTGAAATCTGTGTAAAATGCATCACAAAACACTCAATAAGCTGAAATTCATATAAAGTGCTGTATTTATTTATTTATTGAATTTTGTTCACTGGTGGACCCACTGGGCCTCAAGGAGTCCCTTTGTCAGGTGCGACCAGGAATTAATTACAAATATTAAGAACAGGATTGCAGTTACAGAAAAGGTTCTGACAATGGAGAGCACATAAGATACTGGTTGCATGACAGAGATAACTTAGTATTTAACAATAAACACATATTTGGACATCATTGTACTTAGTATTTAACAATAAATGTGTATTTGGACATCATTGTACTTAGTATTTAACAATAAACATGTATTTGGACTACAGTGTGAATTCACAGCATTGTACATTCAACTAGGTGGAACTTGTTCCTGACCATACAGGGGCAGCTTGCAGTGCTGCCAATACAAAAACAGAACAATACAGTAG
Source organism: Neoceratodus forsteri (assembly GCA_016271365.2). Lineage (NCBI taxonomy): Eukaryota > Metazoa > Chordata > Ceratodontiformes > Ceratodontidae > Neoceratodus > Neoceratodus forsteri. The sequence continues at coordinate 483,259,220 of CM057459.1, read as the reverse complement.
AGAAGCAAGTTATATTCTTCAGCTATAACAATTACATTGATTTTTTTTCTAAAATGTGGGCTTTTAAGCCCTTTTTAAATCCAGCCAGAAAGGAGAGTACCTGCAGAGTGTTGTGGAAGATATTCCTAGTGGTTGGGGTTGAGTTTGCAAGGAACTACTTCCTGTTACTGTTTTAACTTTGGGGACCTGTAGGAGCTTTCTATTTGAGCATCTGGGGGGTTGCCCAAGAGGTTTGTATACTAACAGGTCAAGAAGGCCAGGCAAAGCATGCTAGCCTATAAGTCTGACGGTAAGCATAACGATGAATATTCAAGTCTACTGAGGAGTGAGGGCCATTTTATGGAGTCAACAACTTTACAATGATGTTCCTTGAATGAGGCACTGGCTGTAAAGTGAGCTATTGTGTGGTACAGTGATGTCAGCTTTTTCAGTTCAGAGTATCTAACAGATTACAGTGCAGGAGATCCATAGAGAAGGGTGGGCAGTAGGGTTGAGTTTGTTATGCATAAACAGACTCTTTGGAGAGGCAGGGGCTTAGGTGGCATAGCAATCCAACTTTTTGGTGAAGAGATTTCACTAGATGATTAATATGTTCTTTAAAGGTGACGTCCTGATCAAGACGAACAGCCAGATAGCTGATGGAGTCATCCGTCTCAATATTTGTTCCATTTTAAAAGGTAGGGGTAAACAGATTCCCCCACTGGGGGCCTTACTTCTTTGGGCCAAAGAGGATGGACTTGATCTTTTTACTATTAAGAACCAACTTGTTAGCTAGGAGCCAGTCCTTTAATAGCTGTATATCGGAAGTAAGCAATCTATTCATTTAAGAGATATTATTGGAGCTATGGTATATTATTACATTATCAGCATATAACAATAGTTTTGCCCTGCCACAATTTGATGGCATTTCATTGATATAAATGGAAAAAAGGAGTGGACCAATATTGACCCTTGGGGGACACCCTCACAGATCAGGCACCTGTCAGATAACTCACCCTTCCATTTTACAAACTGAGATCTGCTCTGTAGGTAATCTGAAAACCAGTGCAAGGATAGCCTATCCAGATCTAGGTAGATAAGCTTGGTTAGCAGTATTTGGTGATCCATGAGGTCAAAGGCCTTAGTTAAATCAATAAACAACACTCTTGTCATTAGGCCATTATCTATCCCATTCAAAATACCCAATGTCAGGTAGACTATGGCGATATCTGTTCCATGGTATTTACGAAACCCATGCTGGAATGGGGTGAGCAACTTATGCCGCTCCACATAATCAGTGATCTGATTATAGATTAGCCACTCAAGTAATTTACTTAGGGTACAAAGGATAGAGATTGGATGATCATTTTCTATTAGTACTTTTGCACCACCTTTATGCTCAGGGGTTACAAGTGCCACTTTCCAAGCAGAAGGAACTACCCCTTCCTAGATGGATCTGTTAAATAGTAACATAATGGGATGAACAATTGCTGAGGCTCCAAGATTAAGGAACTTGGTGTCTAGTTCATTGTATCCTGCAGAGCCTGTTGTTTTTAGCTTGGAAAGGAGTAGTAGTACTTCTTTTTTTATTACAAGCCTAAAGTGAAAGTTAGGACATGAAAGGTTAGTGGTAGTGAGATCAAGGGGTGCAGAGGAGGTGGGTTGTGGAGGACTCTTATATCTGTCAAGGTTGGTAAAGAAAGTATTAAACATGACAGCCACTTCCCTGGGACTTTCACAGCTTTTTCTATCAATTTCTATGTTGCAGTTGCTATCAGATGACCTCCCCTTTAGGATGGCATTAATATGAGACAAAAACTTTTTGGGATCTTGTAAGTTATTTATTTTATTTATTTAATTCTAGGATTACAAAATACCTTTGAGCCGAGGCTCTTTTACAAAGGTTCCACGTCAGTGAGTACAGACAATTAACATCAAATTTGTTACATGAGAACGGGATACCATACTGTTACTAAGATTGACATAATCATTTTTTTTTTTAGCGGTAGTACAAAATAAACACTAGGAAGAGGAAGGCAAGAGAGGGAAAAGGGGGCTGGGAGTGGGAGAGGGGAGAGAGCGGTGTGGGCCTGGGTAGAGCAGCCAGAGGCTTTGTCAAGACAAACATGGGGAAAGAGCAGTGGCAGGGCAGATGACTGACTAGTGCTTGCAGAGAGAAAACAAAAGGGAAAAAAACAGACTGCAAGGGCAGTTTGCATTGCATAGGGAGCAACGTAATTAGATGGTAAAGTCGCAGGTGTTGGTGCCTATTAGGAAGTGGCGGAGTTTGGTTTTGAAAGCACCAAGCATTGTTGAGGTCAAGATGTTACTAGAGAGACTGTTCATCCAACTGGGAGCCCTATATGCAAACAATCTTTGGCCTTGGGATGTGCGGCAGTGGGGGATTTGAAGGATTTGGGGTTTTGAACTCCTGGTGTTGCAGTTGTTGGTTTTGGGTTTGAGGAGGGTGCAGACTCCTGGAGGTGCATTGCCCAGCATGATTTTCCTTGCTGTGATGCAGGTTTGGTATTTTATGCGGCTGTTTAGTTGCAGCCATCCAGTTTGGGAGCAGAGGTCACAGGTATGGGTGAGATGGTGGGACCCAGTAACGAGATGACAGGCTTTGTTGAGGGAGGTGGTAACACATTTGAGGGAGATGGCTGTGCAGAGGCATAGATGCTGGGACTGTAGTCAATAATGCTAACAATAGAACTCTGCATGCAACAGACAATGCTTCTGGTGTTAGGTGTTTCCTGGGCGGAACAGAAGGCCCAGCCTGGTGTTTGCAACTTTAGCAACATTATTTATATGGGAAACATAGGTAAGATTTGAGTCAAGGGTGAGACCAAGGTACTTAAAGTTATGTTCTTGGAGGTTTCTTAGTTGGCTCTGCTTAGCTTTTTTTAGTTCATGCTTACATTTGTTACGTAACTCCCTAGGAGGCAGTATAGCACAATGGTTTAAGGCTCTGAGCTGCAAATCTGAGACTTGGGTTTGAATCCCACAGCCCCAACTTGCATACTGTGTGACCCTAAGCAAGTCACTTAACTTCCCTCTGCTCCCAGGTCAAACCTGTAAACAGGCTTTCAGCTTAGTATGCCACTGTTGGCTAAACAACAGAAAACAAAAACTTTTGTCTGTCTTGGGAGAGTGTAGTGGAATTAATAGATTTCCATGCTCTGTCCCTGGTTTTCAGGAGCTGTCTTAGCTCTCTGGTTATCCACTTTGATTGTTGCCCTCTAACCCTGATTTGCTTAATGGGCATGTTTTTGGCCACAGAGAAGAAATTATTCATAAAGAAATCTAATGCTTCATCATTTGTAGGGAGTGATCTAATTTGGTTCCAGTCCACCTCTGTTAGAGAGTGAAAGAAGGAGGACAGAACAAAGCTGGAGAAATCTCTGGCCCAGAAGTTTCTGGGGCGGGGGGTGTTCTGGAAGTTATTCTTCCAGATTCCAAAGACTGGACAATGGGCACTTATAGAGTCAGCAAATATGCCCACTGCTGTGAAATTTTCAGGCTTTGAGGCTAGTATCCAATCAAGGGTGGTATGATTATCCATTTTGGAATTCTACCTGGTGGGGACATTAACAAGTTGAGTGAGTTGAGCCCCTTGAAGGGCATTCTTTACTCCTTCTTGGACATCATGAGACCAATGGATATTAAAGTCCCATAAAAGTATGCTTTCCCCACCCGGAAGGTCTACTAGTGCTTCCATCAGTAGTTTTAGGGCCTTAAGATGCCACTTTGGGAGGATTGTAAATGAGGCTTATCTGCAGAGATTTTGTCCCACCTAGTCCGAGCTGGATGGAAATGGCTTCACAGTCCTCTATTACTAGTCCAGGAGGAAGACTATATATTTATATAAATATATATATATATATATATTATATATATATATATATATATATATATATATATATATATATATATCACACACACAATAGGGGTGAGTGGTAAATGAGTGACATAAAACAGTGCTTCATCCACTGCAGTGTGATATTTTATCCTCTGCTCTACTGTGATGATATCAGCCATTTAGGCCCTGTACACATTACAACTGAAGATTTGTACCGTTTTAAATAACGGTATCAAAACGTTTTCAAACTCACCACAGCAGCCCATCCACATTATTGTTCACCGAGTTCGAACTCGGTTGTAACACGGTAAACTCCCATCTGCATCAGCAGCAAGTAACGTTTAAACCCAGTAATCCTCCGTGATTGTAGCACGGTTATGTTGGCACTGTAATAGACGCAAAAGCGCACGCCCGCCCAATACTCACAAGGTAACACTCTTCCTCCTTCAAACCGCTTTTAAAAACGGACTTGAGACTAGGTAGCTCAGAGAGGGTTTAAGCACGGTTTCTAACGGCTTTGAAACTGTGCTTAAATGCGGATGGGCACCGTGTTTGCGCTAGTTAAAACGTTTTAAGCACCTTAAAATGTTTTAACTAGCCTGATGTGTACAGGGCCTTACACACACAGGTCACAAAAGGTCATCACTCTAGGCAGCTTTCCCCTCAGCATGCAAGAAACACATGTGCTGTTACCATAGATACAAAAGCAGAACTACTTCAGAGCTCTCACTGCTGCCTACAGCTAACTCAGTGAGCATTATAAAACACACCTATCCCCCCAACTTCCAGCTCATTACTGTGACTGCAGCCAGAATTCTAAACAGCACAGCATCACAGAACAGTCTAAACTACTGCCTGCAGCTAACTCAACTACCACTGAAACACACTCTCACTTGTTTCTCAAACTCTGATTCTCACCCATTACAATTAATGTGATACTTTTAGTTTGACTCTAGCCAGAATCCTAAAGAGCACAATTTCACAGAACACTCTGCACTCTGCCTGCAGCTCACTTAATTACCACTGAAAACAGTATCAGCTGTTCTGATACTGTTCTGACACTCTGCCTCTCAGCTCATTACAATTACTGTGATGCTCTCAGCTTTACTGCAGCCAGACTTCTAAACAATACACCCTCACAAAATTATGTTTCTCACTCCTACCTAAAACTAACTCATTTTATTTATTTATTTATTTATTTAGACAGCAGTTTGGAAAACCTTTGAGCCATAGGCTAATTTACAAAGGTACCTTGTCACAGTAAGACAAACGAAAATACACAGTATAACAGTATAACACAGTATAACAGTAACTTAAGACATAGATACAAACAAGCTAGTACAGGTAGGATTGATGCAAACAATACCAGAGTTATGTTGTCCTTAGCAGCTTAGTAGTAGCTTTGTCATTAGTATTGAGTATGGCTTTGACTAGTGGCAATTACAGCTTCGAAAGTTACAAGGTGATTCCGTAGGACGTTTTGAAGCACGATATAGTTGGAGCCTGGAGATGGAGGGGCAGTGTGTTGAACCAGGAGGGGCCTAAAGCTGAAGGCTCTTTGCCGTGAGAGGTCCTAGCTCTAGGGATAACAAGAGAGGTTTTCCCAGATGTCCGAGTATGAACTAGTGGGACAGAGCGGCGTATGGTGGTGGTCAATCCTGGCAGGGATAGCCCAAGAAGGGTCTTTTTTGTAAGGGTACAGGTCAGATATTTGAGGCGCCATCAAGATCAAGTACCAGGCTTTAGCGGCAGTAGACAGGTGTGTGTTAGCCTAGGTGCCCAGTAATTAAGCTGCAGGCCTTATTCAGAGTAGTGCGCGACTTTTATGGAGGCGGTCTGATCAGCAGCACCATACACCGGGCAGTCCATAGTCCACTAGGGACAGGATAGAGGAGGTGATCATGAAGTCAAAGAGCCTCCGGGGAGGCAGTGTTTATACAGATGGAAGATGCCCAATCGGATATTAGTGGCAGTGGCTAGGCAGCGATGTGTCCATGGAAGGAAAGGGAGGGGTCAAAATGGATCCCTAGGTATTTATAGGAGCAAACTTGTTCGAGTGGGAAAGAGGACCCAGAGTGAATGAGGAGTTTGAAGTTGCAGGACTTGTTTTGAGGATGAGTGAAGAACATGGTTTTTGTTTTTTTAAGATGTATCACCAATCTATGTTCCTTGAACCAGCCCTTGGCTTCAGCGAAGGACTTCTGCAGCGAGTCCTGGAGGGCAATAGGGTTACGACATGAGGCAAAGATGACTACAACATTAGCGTACAATAGAATGTTCCCCGAGCAAGCGCGTGAAAGGGTGTTAAGGTAAAGGGAGAATAGTAAAGGGCCCAGAATGGAGCCCTGGGGAACCCCAGAAAAGATGGGACAGATGTCTGAGTAGGTCCCATTAATTTTTACATGCTGTGAGTGGTCAGACAGATAACTGGTGCACCAGGAGATAGGCCCAGCAGCAAAACCAGAGAGATTAAGGGCATCAAGAAGGAGGGATGGGAGACAGTGTTGAAAGCTTTAGAGAGGTCAATGAAGACTGCACCAGCCAGAGAACCAGTGTCTAAGGAGGAGTGGAGAAAGTTGGAGAACTCTAGGAGGGCTGTGTTGGTACTGTGGCCCGCCTGGAAGCCATGCTGCTCAGGACATAGGACATTGTAGGTGGAGAGGTAGTCAGAGATTTGAGAGGCTACCACTTTTGCAAGGCTTTGGAGAGAGGAGAAACTGGAGATTGGCTGATAGTTTCCAGCCACAGTCCTATCACCACCTTTAAAGATAGGGGTGACAGTGGTGACTTTCCAGGCAGTTGGAACCTTTCCCAGGCAAAGAGAGTGGTTGATGAGGCACGTGATCCGGGTAAGGACTGTGTCTAAGACCAGCCGTAGGATACACGGATCCAGGTGTCACTGCCCATACTATTACTCTTGAAAGCAGTGACAAGGTGTGGCCTAAGTTCTTGGGCAGAAACACGGTGGAGGAGAAAATAGCATGAAAGATTTATGGCAGGCGCTGGGGAGGAGGGTCAAAAAATTTGTAGGAGGATAGGGCTAAGGTTAGTGAATGAGGTGTTGAGGTGGTTGGCTAGTGAGGGCTGGATCTGAAGAGATCACGCCATTAATGTTGATCTGGTGGGTGGGGGAGTGTGCACTCCCATTTAACTGTTTAATATTATCCCAGAAGGTTCTGGGGTTCCCCATGAGGCTGTGGTGAGGACCGATGGTGCTCAGACTTGGCCTTTCTGATGGCCCGAGTGCACTTGTTTGGGTGCGCATATAACTGCCTGTCACTGGGCCGCCAGTCTCAATGGCACGGTGCCATAGGTTGTCCCTATGTTTGAGTTGGTGGATCAAAGCTGGGTTACCAGGGCATTCTGCCTTTAGAACGGTGGGTTGACATTGGGGCAAAGATATCACAGGCATTATTAAAAGTCGGGCAAAGAAGGAGAGAGCTGTGTCAATGTCAAGAGTTGCCTGTATAGGAGACCAGTCAATTTGGGACAGAAGTTCCTTAAGTTTTGTCAGACCACCAGGTATTAGATGCCGCCAGCATGTGGACTGTGCTATGGGTTTGGGGACTGAGGATGACCAGTGGAATAGAATGGGGAGTGATCACTGAGAGAGTCTGGGAGGACTTGTACATTGGGGATCTGATTAGAGGCGGTTGGTGAGTACCACATCAAGCAGGGTACTGGAGCCTCTCTGGGGTTAGTCCTGGTAGGTTGGGTAACTAGTTGTGTTAGGTCTATTGCAGAAAGGAGTCACTGGTAGAGGAGGAGGAGGGGCTGAGCCAGTTGACATTTAAGTCACCCACCAGAATTTGATCAGCGGAAGGAGGTAGTGAGGAAAGGTATTCTGTAAGAGAGGCAATGGCCTGCATTTGGTCCCTGGGGGGCACGTATGCAGTAGTCAGATAAAGGGGTTCCTTTAAAGGGTCAAGGGTTAGTTTCAGCGTAAGCACCTGGGCCCTGGAGTCAAGGATTGGAGTAGGCAGCATTGCAAAACACACTCATGTGTCTCCCAGAGTTTGTAACACTGCCAGCCCATTCAGAAAAGCTCACACACAGAATGAGCAAACACATAAACAGGAACAGAACACAAGACCGCATAACAAAACTTCTAAAACTCTTGGCCCTATTGTATATATCGAATACATGATGGGCAGATCGTGTGCTATGGCACTTTGGCACTCGTGAGATATCCAGAGCTCACTCTGCAGGAGTGACAATATTTGCCATATCACACTCATGCCCATCATGTATCCCATATAGATACATATATATATATATATATATACACACACACACACACACACAGTGGATTCCACTTAAGTGCACATTGGATAAGTGCACATTCCTGATAAGTGCACACTTTTCCAGTTTCCCACATTTTTTATTATTCACATAGTAGAAAAAGATATGTTAAGTGCACACTGGATAAGTGCACATTTCGGCTAAATACACAGTTTCACAGTTCACCAACACATCTCTCCCTAGGTAGTTAGCACCTCTTAAGTGCACAGGTGATTCTAAGCAGTTGTGAAGCAATATTTAACACCCTGTATCATTCAGCTGGCACTGAAAAATTGCAAACAGACTAAAATCATTTCCTTTTTAGGGCTCATAAGCAAGACATATAATTCAGACAGATGATCAACGTTGATATTTTTTATAGCATTGTGCTTCATTAAGCTATTTGACAATGCTGCATAGCAGCACATTTTAATGGTTTTAACATTTTAAGTATATTGCTAAGATAAATAAGTGTGGAATGCCATTACAGTGTCAGTTCTCAGTCATTTTCTTTATGTTGCATTGTAAACATAGAAGTTCTGGTAAATGCACATTCTGCTTAAATGCACATTTTCTTGCTGCAAAATGGGTGTGCAGTTAAGCAGATTCCACTATATATATATATTAGAGGCAAAAACTCTGTTTAATGCATTAGTTAGGGTTGTTCCACAGTGATAGAAGCGAGGACATTCAGTGTTGGGGTTGAGCCCCTGATCTCTGCTGTCACCCCCCGCAACTGGCATCAGGTGCGATTGGGGTCTGTGCTAACTCTTACCCCATCACATGTGTAAGAAGCAGAGGTATAGGAGAATGGGGTGAGTAGATCGACAACCCCAACCTGCACCCCGATGCCGGTTGGGGGGTGGGCTGAGGGGTCCAAGGGGGCTTTCAACCCAACACCAAATTTCTCACTTTTTTCGCATTGTGGAACAACCTTAACTAATGCATTAAATGGAGTTTTTGCTCTAATTTTCCTTCTTTGAGAATGATGACGAAGATATAGTGAATGTAATGTGGCGGCGGGAGCGTGGGGTACTTTGGGCTTCACACTCCCACCAAGTGATGTCTTGTGACATAGTAACAGGAACAGCAATGCAAACAGAAGCACCAACAGTGGTGAACATGGGAACACAAACATAAATGATAAAGGAAACGTTAACAGAAACGCAAGCGCAAAGAGACGCCGAAGCGAACAGTGACACAAATGGACATTGAAGTGCATACAAAAACGCAACTGGTAATGTGAACAGTGATGGCAGCAGTATTGTATATGTAAATGTTAAGTGTCACAGCAAAAAGGAATGTGAAAGGGAACAGAAACAGAAACATGAACGCAAGCGCACACGTAAACGCAAACCGTAACGTGCACAGGCACGGTACCACAATTGTAAATGCAAATAGTAAAGTTAACATGAAGAATAATGCCAAAGGAAAGAGAAACAGAAACAGGAACAGATGCATGTGCGGAAGTGCAAACTGAAACAGGCACAGTAACGCAATTGTAAATGCAAACTGTAATGGTAAGAGCAACAATAACAGCAAAGTAAACAGAAGCACAAAAGGAAATGCAAGCGCATATGGAAATGCAAACCATAATGAGCACAGGCACAGTAACGCAATTTCAAACACAAACGGTAACAGTAACAGCAAGGAAGACACAAAATGAAAAAGAAACGGAAACACAAACGAAAGAGCTGCCAGAAACGCAAATGGCAATGCGCACAGTGATGCAAACAAAAATGCAAACAGAAACAGTAGTGGAAACCCAAATGGTAACAGTAACAAAAATGCAAGCACGAATAAGAACGCAAAGGGTAACGCACATGGGAACGGCAACGCAAATGGGGACATAAAACCAAGTGGAAACAGTAACTATAACAGCAACGGAAGTGCATACCCTGTTTTTGCTAAACAGGTGCATACAGAAACACAGTGTGTACAAAGAATGTATGCACTGTAATGGGGATCGAAGCTTAAAATGAGCATTGGCAGTACTTAATTACTAATATCTCAACAACCGGATGATGTAGAAAAAAAATTTAAATTTCACAAAAATCTTGATTTTCCTGGCTAGGTTTTAACTTCCAACAAAAAAATCTGTATCTTGCATTGTTTTCGAGATACGAGAACCGAAAGGCGCAGCGTACTCCACCATGTTAGTCTATGGGAAAAATGCCAACTTCAGAGTGCCGTAACTTGCATCTATGCAATATTTTTTCACCAAACCACCAAAAGGCACATCTGTGAGATGATGGCTGCCTTCCCTCCAAATTTCAGCCCAAACTGTTTGTTTGCAGCAAGGTGGCAAAGAATTATTTTCATTTTGGCCATAGCCTGAAAAATAGTGTCACAATTTGTGACACTTTTAACAAAAATTTGTGAAAGTGTCATGATTGCAACATTACTTTGCGAAAGTACTTTTTCCAGAAATTTGAAAAACATATTCCTGTTTTTTTTACCCCAAAATAAAGACATGGCTAGCATCCTCAGGGTCCAACTAGGTGAGCACAGAATTGTGTTCCTAGAGGGTCACAATTTTAAATGCCTAGCATTTTTCTGATCACCAACTGAAAACAAAATGGCAGATTTGCAACACTACTAGGGCCATTTGCGACACTAAAAAGTGCGTTTGTGAAAGTGTCGAACTTTTTGTTAACTTTTCCCATTGACTTATAATGGGAACTTGTTTTTTGAATAACTTTTGAACCGTTCAACATTTTTTCATGAAATCCTAAAAAAGGCACATTGGGGACACCAGCTGCACATTCTCTGAAGTTTTCAGAGTGGTTGTGCAAACTGTGCGACCTGTAGGCGAGAGCGAAGAATTTGCAAAAGCATAGTTACTCACTTCATTGTCGCTTAATAACGCCACAGCCATATATTCGACTGGTTTGAATCTTGACAGATCCCAAGATCTACTATGCCCCATCGTGCATATCAAATTTCAGGCCAATCCGTTGAACAGTGGCAAAGTTATTAAGGTGCAAAATTTGACCCTTTAACCTTAAAAGTGCTACTCAACCCTAACTATGGTAGCACTACCATGCTACTATAATTAGGGATGTAAGTTTGTCATGAATGAGGTTTTAATGACTCACTGTTTGTTCATGAAATCATTAGTAAACAGTAGTAAATGTTGTGGCACTGTCATCATTGCTACATTCTGATGACACTAGTGAAAGTCATGGAAGTCCTGAATAAAGATCAAACGTCATGGAATCAATGACTTGTATGACTGCCATGACAAACTTACATCCCTAACCATAATATATATATATATATATATATATATATATATATATATATATGTATTTATAGCCCCCACCTTTCTTGTACAGTCTGTCTTGCCTGAAGGTGATGAAGCCAAGGAGTTCTACTTCATGGGGCAAAATACTTAGTTTGAGCCAAGTTTCAGTGATTGCTATCACATCAGGAATGTATACTTGGACCCGAGCTTCTAGTTTGTGTGCTTGGTTCTGAGACTATTTACATTCAGATGGAAAATTTTTAGGCCATGGGCACTGTGCCAGATAGAGTCAGAGGAAGACTGAAGTTTTGCATTGCAGGATGTGGTCCAGGATTAAGTTTGATACTTCCAGTCAATAGCTTGAGCAATGATTTGAATAGGTTCAAAAGTGATTTAGTAATGGGTGGTATACTGCACCTACAGCACCACATTCTTTAAGGAAGGAGCACAATTTGTAATAATTACCATTTTTCAGTAGGCCATGGAGAATAAGATGATAAGGGGTTCTGTTGTGAGGTATAGGACAGTTTATGAACAGGGGATGGTAGGATTTTAGTGGTTTATCCTTATCATCCAGGATTGGATTTGGAGGAATAAAATCTGATGCCAAGACCACAGTTATGTATATGAGGGAAGGCAAGAGTCCTTTCAGTCCCAGTTCTCCACTGGAGATTGGAAAGGTTTTATGCAAAAGGGATTTTATGGGGGGGGCAGACAAACGTTATTTGACTTGTGCATTGCAGAGCTGACATCACTGGGAAGAGAGGAAGCAATTCTTCTTAAAAGTTTAAGTGTGTCCTGAGTTCCAAGAAAATTCAATTTGTGTTACAGGATTTAGGTACCGAGGTTTGTTTGTTTACTAGGAGCTTTAAGGAAAGCCTTTTGCTTGAAATGAGGGTAGGGGTGGTAAATATTCAAGTTTGGCTGGGTATTCGTGTGATGGATCATCCATGTGAGCTTTAAGAAGAGGGGAGGGTTGTGAGAGACCACAGGGTGGATATGTAAGGGGGAAAACTAGACTGATTGTTTCCACCAGTAGACTTTGGGTGTGGGGGGTGGCTGGGGAGGGAGGGCGGCAAGTGAGATATGGTGCCATGCAAAGCACAGCACCATCCACCTGGAGCAGGTAAGCCTTTGTTCAGTACCTGGGGATCTGTTCTGCTTTTTGTGGTTGTAGGGATGATTGGCAGGTGGAGAAGGGGTCCTGAGATCCTACTTCCCTCACAGCCCCCTGGAAGTTGCCAGCTGCTGATGTAGTGGTCTAGAGACTGGGAATTGGGGATGGAAATGGAGAGAGTTAAATAGTCAGAGAGCAAGGGCAGGTAGGTAATATGAGTGCAGTGGGTGGGAGGGGACCAGATAGGAAATCAGAGGCAAAATGAACAGGCAGCAAGTGAAACAACTGTTAGGTATGGCTGATTACACTGACCCCAGAGGTGGATTATCACAGGCGCCGAGAACTTTGCAACCCATTTAGCAGACTAAACTAACATAAGCACTAACCACAATCAAGAATAGAAACAAATTTCAACTGTAAACATAGACAAACTCAGTGTACCTAGCAAGGTAACCTTAGAAAAGAAGCCCTAGAGTATCTAGTAAAAACTGTTAGAATGCAGTGTAGCTGATGGATTTAAAATAATTCTGTAGCCCTTAAAGCAACCACTGAAAGCAGCTAAAATCAATATATCAGGCAAATATAATGCAGTGTAATAAACAATGAATGAATGTCTGCTGACCCTTTCTGGGGGACCATGTGAATTGGCACAGTCCTTAACACATTTGTTCCCATAGACGCCATATGGCATCGGAACCATCCATTGCTAGATCCAACCCAAAATGACCACTGGGAGCAAATGAGTTAAAGCTTCTAAAAGATGGTGCCATCCGCCTGCAGCAGGTAAGCCTTTGTTTAGTACCTGGGGGTCTGTTCTGCCATTTGTTGTTGCAGGGATGGCTGGTGAATGGGGGGAGGGTTCCTGAGGTACTGCTTCCCTCACAGCCCCCTGGAAGGTTCCAACAGCTGATGCAGTGGTCCAGGGATTGTGAGCTAGGGGTCTGTTCTGCCATTTACGGCTTCAGGGATGGCTGGCGGGTGGGGGGAGGGTTCCTGAGATCCTGCTTTCCTCACAACCCCTGGAAGGTGCCAGCACCTGATGCAGTAGTCTGGGGACTGGGAGCTGGGGGTCTGTTCTGCCGTTTGTGGCTGCAGAGATAACTGGCTGATGTGGGATGGTTCCTGAGATCCAGCTTCCCTCATGACCCCTGGAAGAGTGCTAGCAGCTCATGCAGTGGTCTGGGGACTGGGAGCTAAAGTGCAAAAAAGTTGTTCCGAGGTCATGTCCATTTCACACAGATTTCAGGTTACAGGGTGCATACCTGTCTTCTGCAGTGTCTCTTGTTTTCCGTTTGCAATACTGAATGTAGCTTTCTTTCCTTGCCTGTAGATCGCATGGCAGCAGTCCATTCATCCTATGCATGATGACAGGGGAGGAGAGTTTAAAAATTAAACTGTATGCTGTGAAAAATTAGTTCTGATTTCCTCTTTTATAACTGGAACTGGGAAGCTTTGAGGCCTCTGTATTGAATAGCTGCTATGTAGAGTGAGCTGTACATATAGTACTGCATATTGTTTCCGTAATTCTGTCAGCTTCAATTTTTACAGTACTTCCAGTCTCTGAAGATGTTACCAATGCTATGACATTGTAACGAATACCATAGCAAACAGTGAGCACAGAGCAAGCTATAGCCATATACTAACAAAAGTTGGCTAGAGCCAACAACGGCTGCTTGTGTGCTAATCAATAATTATACAATGGACATAAAGAATCCTGTAACCTGATTGGTCAACAAAAGTCTTTACCCATGGCTAAATCCTGCAGTATTCCATGCCTGAAGAAGGGCATTTCTCAAAAAATCACATTAAGGCTCTGCAGGACATGAATAATTGAAGGATTACCTACTTATGATTTGGTTTAGTCACTCAGCTGTGCCTTGTGACACACTGAATGTGGCAAGGGTAAATCCTCAATAATTTGCACCCTGTCATGCCTTATAATTTACTGTATAACAGGAAATAGTCACTGTCCTTTTATTTTCACTATATTCACTGTTTACATATTAGAGTGAACATAAAAATACAGTGAATATTAGATAGATAACTGTATATAGCAGCCCTAGTGTTCCACCAGTGAAAGTAAGAGGAAGTGAATATGTGAGGATGTGCTTGGAGCGCTAAATGTAAAGGCCATGAATATAAACTGCTATACAGTACATAAAACTGGTGTTGACTTTTGCCTAGGAGCTGTAAGGGCACTTGGCTGGTGGCCTCATGCCTCACTACACACCCTAGGTGTACATTTATCCACACTAACCCACACTCCATTGCGTGTTTTTGATTACTTAATAAGTAGTGGTTTCAATGTTACTTTCAATAAATAACCCATTACTTTTTTTTATTCCTTTTCTGCCTCTGTGAATAAACAGAGGGCTTGTGTTCCGCATGATGATATTGTAATGAACATGGTATTCTAGTGGCCTTACCTGCTCAACACAAGTAAACAAAAAAGACAAAACAAATAAAGGAGCACACAGAGCAGTTGCACACAGAGAGAGAAAAAATGTGGTTATGCACTGGGAGGTTAATTGAGTTGCTCAAGAGCAAAGGGACGTGACAAGGTTCAAACTTGAATCTGCAGGTTCACAGCTCTGCACTCATATCACTTCTTCATAATACCCACCAATATATTAGCAATGCAGAAAATGTATAAATCTGGAGATAATGATTGGGAATCTATTAAGCCCTCATTAAGGAGACTTTTCTTTTAACACAGCACTTCAAAGCAATATTTTATATTTGAAAGTTCTAATTACTTATGGGTTAACACAAATAAAGATTGCTGACAAAATAACACTTTCAGTCATTGAGCTGTTCACTGGATTTTCTATTGTGCATATCTGTATTATTTTGTCAGAAGTTTCATGCCATACACACAACAATGCAGTTTCACCAGAAATCCACTGAACATTGTTTGTGATAAAGTATTAAGTGTGGATTGCCCCCACACACACACACACACACACACACACACACACACACACAATTTCAATTAAGTATTTTATTTCAGTCAGCAACATCTGCTATTCATTTTATGGCAAAGGCCCCATCTCTGACGCAGGTAAGGCAATATTTACTAGATGAACAGACAGTGAATGAGGCCATCAGCCCTTTGTATTTCTGCCAAGCCTTCTCAATTTCTCTGTCTATGTTCTTAGTCCAGACAGCTATGTACTATAGTCAATTACTTTAAAATAATATAGCTAACCCCGTAGAGCAGAAAAAAACATCTACTGAGCCATCCCAGGATCTGTTTTATGTTGTACAAGACAGGTAGAATGTATGCTAGTTAATGTGTTCTGCGTATCTTGTGACAGTGTTGCAGTATTGTGCATTATCACTTGTACAGTACTTGCATATTTTGGCAAAAAAGGTAGGTATGATAGAATGCCATTTACATTAGAAGAGACACACTATATGACGTGCAGCAGAACTGCAGTGTTTTAAAAAACATTTCCTATGATGTTAGATTTTAGGCCAAAATTACTGTTCTTGGTGTTTTAGAAAAAAATACAAATTCATATTTAAATCTAGGCAATACCTAGGTTAACTGTAATGTTTTGATTTCTGCCCATGATCAGACATTCTTTCATACTGCCTCACTTGTGCATCAGACTTCATCTACATTCGGTGTGAAAACCATCAGTTTTTTAGTGTTGCTGATATTATATCTCAGCAGTCAGTGAACCATGAGAAGAAACTTGACAGGAGATAGACTGCATCAAGAGATCTATGACTTCTGGGTGTGCTGTTGAGCAGCATACAGGAAGCAGCACTTCTTCCAAGCTCCGGAGATTTTATAAAATAAATGTAAAATCTTTTATATCAAACTGCATCTATGACAAAGAAAAGCAGCTAGTCAAGTGCCTAAAGTACCATAGAATGCTATTATGGGGAAAACATTAGGAAACAAGGCATCCTCTGCTGACTTTTTTGCTCCTAATAAGCAACACCCACAGCAGGATCTGAGGCCTGCTTCATCAGTGGGGGCCTTGACGCTTGCAGACTCTGCGACGGAGGAGCAACTTTAACTTCCATTTTGGCCACCTTGAATCAGCTGGTGCAGTCCGTACAGGATATCGATAAAATATCTGGACACTCTGATACCATCTGACACCACATGTGTTTGCCTTGGAGAAACGGATGGACAACTGTGAGCAAAAGGTGCAGCGGGCAGAAACATCTGTTCTTAAGGCCTGCTATGTGACAGCACAGTTAATAAAAGAGAATGTGATGTTTCAGCAGTGCATGGAACAGGTTGAAAACAAAGTTAGAGAGAGGAACCTGCAGGTAATTGGTCTTTCAGAGGAGGCAGAAGGGAAGGATTGCCTTTCTTTTGATTGGAATTTTCTACCGGAACTTTTAGGGTTATCGGAGGAAGACCCATCTTTATCCACTGAAAAGTCATACCGGATTACCCCACGACATGCTGCAGCAGGGCCTGGGACTTCCAGAACTCTGTGGATGATCTTCATTGGTGTCGGAGAGCATGACTGGGTTTTGGCTGCTGCTAGAAGGTGATGATCCCTGAGGTATGGCAAGGACACTGTATTTTTATTCCTAGATTTATCTTGCGCCATGAGGCAGCGCCACAAGCATTTTGATGGTACCCATGCCCAACTCCACCAGTTTAAGGTGCAACATCAGCTGCTGTTGCCTGCAAAATTACAAGTATCATTGCAGGGGTGGCAATACCTTTTTTGCTTAAGTGCATCGAACAAGAACTGGGGACTGCTGTGGGCCATGGTGATTCATCAGAGGAGGATTAATCATTGTGGCAAGTTATGCTTTTATCAGACTGTTGCTTTTCATATGGGATATGTCATTTAGTAGGCCCTGGAGTCATTCAGCTAACTCTCCTTTGCTATATCTGAGTGGATCAACATGGCCCTACATAGTATGTAGTCATTTTGCTGGGGGTATTATCTTTACCTGGTTGTATAACTAGATTTATATAGGAATCTTACTCACTACTAAGTTTTGTGGGTGGTGTACCTAAACTATTATTATCTTGCCTGCTTGATTCCCATTGTCCTGCCTTTGCTGTGAGCAGTTTGGGGATTTGTATACAGTTACTATAAGCTTATGGTAAGTCCCCCTATGTGGTACCTAGTAGGGAGGGGCTGTTATCTTTCTTTATATTGTACTACTCTTGTTGAAGTAACAGGTGATTGTAATCCTCCTGTATACTGTAACATTTGTAATGTTTTTTGCAAATGCTCATTAACAAATAATGCAAAAAAAAAGATCTACAATGTCTGACACTTTCGTTAAAAATCTGTTCAGGAATGTTGTTATACATAAATAGTAGGGGTTGGGCGGATATCAAAAAAACCCACTGGATACTGGATCTGGATATTCTGTGAATACCATCCTACTGGGTCGGATTATTTATTGGTTTGGATAACCTCCATTGTGATCTGTGATAAACCTTGCTGTGGTTCAGAATGTTGCATACTATGCGAGAGGCATCTGTTCTCAGCCAATCAGAATTAAGAACTGCCATCAGTTATTGTCCCACAAACTATATTGGAGAGCCCCCAGAGTCCATTATTCATTTAAACCCCTCCCACAGTCAATTAATCAGCTTCTAGCCACACCTACAGTCAGTGAATTAGCTTCCAGCCAAGCCTACAGTCAATTATTCAAACCTGAGACCAAGAACAAAACAGATAAAAACAGCCACGGCACCGAGCTGATGCATGAAGTATCCCCTGATGAAAAGAAGATCTTTAAACATCACACTGAATGATTTCCCCATCATTTGCCTCTCATCAGATAGAATACAAAGGGAATGTTTCTGTTTTGTATTTTATTTAATCACCTCTGATCTCCAGAATTCATGTAACAGCACTAGAGCCGAAAAAGTAAGACCGTGGAACCAAGAGAAGCTTTTTTTTTCTTTAACTAAAACATAGCTTAAATTTAGCCCCAAAATGATTTTTTGTGTTTTTTATACTAGACAACAGTGCATACACACCAACTTGTATAATAGTAATTACATTCATTTAGTTGGAGTATACTCACAATAACTGGTTTCTGTGGGGATTAAATGCCTTGGCAAATCATTCACAGAAGCCTGTTATTGCTTCATATATCCCAACTAAATCAATATTATCACTTAAGTACAGTGCGGACAGAAATGCAGGATCATAAAAAAAAAAGGAAAATTGTAATTAACTATACAGTTCATGAAAAAAGCAAGTTCTGTATTAAAAAAAAACACTTAAAATGATTTATGCAAGACTACCATAGCATATGGCAGTAGTAACCCATAGAAAACTGTAGGAGTTGTGAATCAATGTCCTCCCATTCAAACTGCCAAAATGTGCTGTTTTCCATGAAAAAAAAATGCGTATTTCCGTGCTCTGCTTTATTTGCATAGCCCTGCCCCTTTTTGTCCTCAGTCCTACAAACCCCAACCATGACATCATGCAAGGGAAACAAAGTTTTTAAGCACTGTTTTGAGACAGAGACCTCTGCTGGTCAGTCTTGGTATTGCAGACATCCTTTTTTCTTTCACAATTTTGGACTCCTAGCATAAGCTTGGCACCAAAGAAAAACAAAAGTATTCTGACCCATAATTACAGTCCTGAACTACTTATAATCATCCAGGCCCTATAACATAAACAGAAAAGTATCATCACTCTCCCACATTCTGACAGGAGCTATCACTTCAGACTTGTCACTTCACCAACAGGCAGTAAAAGCAAAACAACATCTACACAGAATAGCAAATTATCTTTTTGGCCTATCTGCATCACAAAAACATTTTTCCAGAAACTTTTCTACAGACTGTACTACTGTAAACACTACCAAAATAAGAGACTGCAGTTTGATAAGGGAGACAGGCAAACCAGCTATTTACTGTACCCACAATGCCTTGCTACATATATCTACATATTAGGTGCTATACTGCAATCACCACTACCAAAATAAAGGACTGCACCTCTGAAAAATGAACATTTAAGTCAACTACATAATCTACCCAGAACTCCTAGCTGCTGTATGTAAAACATTGACAGTTCCCTTGCATGACATCATTCTGGAGGTATGGCTGCACACAGAAAACTACAGGGTGGGCAAAAAGAAAGACATTAAAAAATGATTGCAACAGATTTTTTGGAAAAATAAATTGCAGCTTTAACATCTGAAGCATGGGTGGCAATGGCATACTATGTTGAAAAAGGCAAGTGGGAACTTCCATAAGTCACTTTAACTAATGTCCATTGTACTCAGTTCAACGAACAGTGAAGTCCACAATGCTTTACAATCTCCCTTATTTAAGTATGTCCAAGTAATGTATCATGTACTGGCAACCAGCTGATAAGAAATGTATCATGTACAGGATGCAGTTAAAAAAAGCAGTTTAGAACATTAATAGAACATTAATAGAACATCAATAGCACTTCAGTAATCGGGCAGCAGCAGCACTAAAGGTTATCTTTACTTAGTTATTCAATCAGCCTTAGTTTTAAAACCAATACAAGTTTTGCTTGAGAAAAAGCAGCATGTTTGCATTTTCTGTTGACAATCACAAGTGTCGATCACTGATGATGTTTCTAGCAATGCTGAGCACCCCTGGTGCAGGTCTAGCAATGCTGAAACCTTTCACTGGGCACGTTCATCAGTGGTGCTGCTAAAAAGCATCTTGCAATTTTAGACAAAGTTGGAAAGTAGACTTCATTAGTTTCCCAATACAAGAGTGAATCCGGTGTTGTCTTTTTGGACACAGTGTGCTCTGCCAAATATGTATGCAGCTTTGTATTTCTGTTCTGGTTATCCTCAAATGAATATGCTGAAAAGAAAAAGACATTAGATACAGGAAAGCTAAATCAGAAATTGGTGCTATTATCAAAAGGTGAGTGTGGGTGGTGGCTGAAATTTGTTATAAAACCATGCTATATCCTTCACCATTTAACAAAAGCTTGGGGGGGGGATTGGTCATGATACAACCTTCACCTCTTGACCACTTAACAAAATGACGACCAAAGCATGGGAGGGGGTTTATTGATATCAGCTGGCAAAGCCCCACCAAAAAACTCCAAAATACTACATCTTGAACCACTTCCTAATAAGGGTGCCCACACTGGTGGAGCAGCTTTGGGAGGTGGGGGTGGTATTTGACTGACATGGAGGTACTAAGTTGTTCTGTGTGAACAGTTCCCAAGGATCATCATTGTCACACTCAGAATCAATTGCTGCAGTGACCTGGGTGCCCTTCCTATATTGCATGGCTATCTTTATTTCAGCCACCTCTTCTACCAGTTGTTTAACAATAGCCCTGGCAAATGCTTTGCCAATTGTGGTCCTGAAGAAATGCAGTTTATACTGAGTATCCAGTAGGGTGGCTGCCACAACTTCTTTGGATGATTCATATTGTGGCTGTCTGTTGTCAACGGCTGTGTGCAGTGCTTTTCTCATTGACTGGAGACCCAGTACATTTATGTTCTCAGTATATAGTGCAAAACAGTTGCAGTGGGAATAATGTCTGAGACACAGGCACTGTCTGCACTCAGGCATTTTGTCACATTTTCAAAAGGGCGTAACATACAGCACACATTCTCTGCCCATGTCCACTGGGCTGAGATAAATGTTCTTGTCTCAGTCTCTTAGGCATACACTGTTAACATCCTTAACTGCTCCAATAATTTTTTCAGCATATAAATAGGAGAGGATGGAAGGTTTGATACCTTTTATTGGACCAACAAGTGTATTGTACAAAGACAGAATTATACACAAGCTTTCGGGGCCGCACAGGTCCCTTCTTCAGGTGATGGGAACATCCTGTATAAGATGATGAACTGGTACGTGTAATATTTTTTTCAGTTCAATGAGCTTCACAGTAGCAGAGCAGGAATGCTTAAAGTGAGCAACCATTGACCCCTCCCCATTGCCAGCAGTCCTTAAATGGATTTTTTTTTAAATATAGCATTGTGCATTATTAGCTGCAATGTATGTGCAATACAGCCTTCACTGGGAATGACACTTAGTCTCATTTCCTTTGGAATGCTAGGTCTATTGTCCCTGATAACAATGTGCCTGGTACTTGATTTAATCCCCCAGCTATCCAGAATGAGCCAAAAGTCTTTTGACAGGTTCTCACCTGTATGTCCATCACTCAGGTGCCTCAAATCTAGAACTGCTGTTCTGCCACTAAATGATTCATCAATCTAGTGAGCAGTAACTGGCAAATACAAAATAGTGGAGCACTCAGTAGTCCATGTAATGTTAGTAGTAAAACCAAATGCTATAACTTTATTAATTTCATATTGCATCTTGGCACGTAAACTATTATACATGTCAGGAATCACACAGTTTGAAAAATTATTCCTTGAAGGTATATTATACCACAGTTCAAGAAATGTAATAAAATACTTAAAGCCTTCGGGTGGGATATTCAAAAGGGTTGCACCATGCGCAAAAGGGTTGCGCCAGCGCAAGTCCGAAAGTGTGCCATTTGCTATATTCAGCAGGAGGCAGTTGCACCACTGAAAACATGCTGAGCAACAGTGCAATGCTAATTAAGGCATGCGCAACTGAAGGGGGTGGAACCATGCATAAAGTGCGCAATGCGATATTCAAAGGCTTGCACAGTGCGCAACAGTGGATCAGGTGGAAGTTGCGCCATAGCAGAAATAAGCCAAAATAAAAAGGCTTAAGGAAGAGGCGCAAGAATGCTACAGGGAAGCCACATGAGGCAGGGAGACAGACCAGGCCAGAGGGAGAAAGAGTGCAGGCCAGGGAGAGCACAGGACAGAATAGGGGCAAGGGAAGGTGTGTGGGGCCACAGAGTGCAGAGGCCAGTAGGTGTACCCAGTGCAGTGGAGGTAGCAGCCAGGACAGCGGGGGTAACAGAGCAACAACAGCTGGGGGGACACAAGCCAGGGACATGGACAATGCCAGCTTCCACATGGAAGCTGTAATGAGAGGGGTGAGAAGGCATGCTGCAGGGGGACGTGGGCGTGGAAGGGACCATCAGCGGTACGCCCCCCCAAATGGGCAGTACCAGGCCCGCACCAGCTTTGAGCTCTACTCAGATGTTGAGATTGTGGGCCAGTACCACCTGAACAGGGCAATACTGAGGCGGCTCTGTGAGCTGTGCAGTGATGTGATGCAGGCACCCTCACACGGAGTCACGCTCTGTCAGTGGAGACAAAGGTAACAGCCTGCATGTGCTTGCTCACCATGGGTACCTTCCAGAGACCAACAGGGACACTACAGGCATAACACAGTCGGCCATCACATCCTCACCCAATTCCTCGGCGCCCTGCCTTACGCGTGCTCGGGTGCATCCATTCCCTAGCACGCAGCCGGAGTGCACAACAAACATATAGGAGTTCACAGGATAGCACGTATGCCTGGCGTGCTGGGGTGATAGACTGCACCCATGTGGCCATTTACACCCACCTAGCCCCAATGGGAGCTTATATATGAATGGGAAGGGTTATGCCAGTGTCAACTGCCAGGTGGTGTGTGATGCCAGTGGGCGCATTATCAATGTCTGTGCCATGCACCCTGGGGGAGCACATGATTCATTTATATGGTACCAGTCGACACTGTGCCATAGATTCGAGAGTGGGGACATCCCCACAGGACATCTAGTGGGTGAGTATGCATGTAGGACTGACAAATTGGTGCCAAGGGTGGGTAAGCCACAGGTGCCATGGGTGTGGCACACAGGGTCAGGGGCAATATGAGCCTGAACAAGATACTAACCTCCACTATCTCCACACAAGTGACAGTGGATACCCACTCCGTCCCTGGCTGCTCACACCTACTGGTGACCCCTGACCCCACTCCCGCAGCAATGCTTCAATGAGGCACACGCACCACATGCCCAGCATATCATTGAGTGGGTGTTTGGGATGCTGAAGGTGTGCTTATTGCCTAGGACACCTCCAGCGGTGCTCCTACAGTATAGCCCTCAAGAGCCTGTGGGATATTCCTTGCCTGTTGTATCCTGCACAACATGGCCAAAGACTGTGGGATAGCCGTACAGGTCGAAGAGGGGGAAAGCAATGGGGACGACGGTGACGCCGGTGATAATGGGGATGGGCAGCCCCCCTTGGACGACGTGACCCCCGACTGATCTGGCTGGCCCAGCTGCACCAGGACACCATCACAGAGGAGCACTTCACCCAACACAGGTAAGTCATGGGGCCATGTGCAACCAACAGTGGCTAGGGCACAACCCACATACACACAGGAAACACACCAGGGTGCATGATGGCAAAAGTGGCAGGGCACAGAAGCACACACATACAACCAGGTGGGGTGAACAGAAACCAGCCACATGGACGACACACACACACACACAATAGGCACAAAGTGCACAGGGGTCAGTTGCAAACAGAGCGGAACCCAGACACCAAAACACACATGTCCACAGGCCACCGTCCACTGACTGTCCATGTATGTGTGTCAGATGCTGGGCACCTCGCATTTTGGTGTACAGTGCAATGCAGGCATCATCATGCACTTGCACCTGTGGATGACAGTCGGGAGGGTGTGCAGGTGGTCTGTGTGTCTGCGTGTAGGGCTGGGCACCCACCGGTGCACTGCCCACCGAAACACACAGTGCACACAGGGCAGCACCAGACAGGGCCCACACTGGGAGACAGCTCAGTCTTGCAGCACAGTGCCCAGCCACCGCATGCATGGGCAGCCCTGCCGAGACCCAGCAGCACTGGCAGGCTGAGCACGGGCCTCATGGGGTGGCACCGATGGACCACCAGGGGTTCCACTGCATGAAACGCGACCTTGCCCGCACAGGGGTCCACAGCACACCGAACATACCTGCACCGGGGTGCTCAGGATGCCCACAGCTGAACCCGGCGTTGACATGGTGGGTGTCGCACGACACCAGGAACGGGGAGTGGATAGCATACTGCACAGTGTGAGCTGCACAGGGGCACCTGACTGTGTGCCCAATGTGGCCATGACAGCAACCAATGCCTGTGTCTGCCTGTCAATGGCAGCGGTCACATCCATCCACAAATGGTCAATCCATGACAGGATCCTCTCGTTGTCCCTGCTGTGCTGCTCCAGAGCCATACACAGTGCCTCCACGGATGTTGCAACCCGCATCTGCTGCTGTACTGATGCCTGCAGCAGGCGGGTGTGCTACTCAAAGGTGCGTCTGCCACATCGCAACCTGTCCCTCAGGGTATGGAAGGCCTGATGTTCAGCACAGCTCGAGGGTGGGCACTGCTCACCAGGACCAGGTATGGGCAAGTCCACAGGCGGTGCACATACGCCACCGCTGAACCCTGTACCCCCAGTCCAAGTGGGTGACTGCTGCTGCTGCCCCTCCACCTGCTGTGCCCAAGGGCCCAGTTGTTCCGCTGCTGTGGCTGCAACAGTGCCAGTGACCTGTACAGCCACCGGTGCTGACAGGCACAGCCTGGGCCTGTGCTGACGTGCTGGCACACACGTTGGAACCAGCTAGGTCCATGGGTGTGAGCTGTCTTGCTGTGTGTCCATTCTGTGACACACACATGTCAATGCCCATAGTGGTCATTGCATCATCAATGGTGTGGGTCTGTCCCACAGCCACAGCCACAGCATGCTGGCATGCCTGCATGCCAGACTGCTGAGACACAGGAAGGGCACCCCCACACCTGTCTCCCCGACATCAGAAATGGCAGCCAGGCGTGCACACTGGTGCAATGCACGCCTGCTACCTGCAGAGGTGGATGGTCCCTCCTCCAACTCCGGATGGCTGTCCGCAGTGGACAGGCCCTCCACCACTGACCCCTGCAGATGCACAGGATCTGTAACAGAAAGTGAGAACACGTTAGTGCATGTGATCTACCTTCCCCCCCAGACCATGACATACCATGCAGTGATGGGCTACCACCTGTCTGGAAGCCACCTCCAGGAATGCCCTCAATGGCACTGCGCTGCATGCTTGCAGCAAGCCAGTCCTCTGCTGGAGTCGGCTGCACCACCTCCGGCTGGTCCCCGCCTGTCACAGCATGTGCTGCCCTGATGGCTGCCACCTTCTTCTTCACCTTCCTCCTGTCGGTTCCCATCTTCTTTTTACGTTCCTGCATAGAGCGCTGGTGGATGCCGTGCAGGTTTATATTTGTCTACCCCCTCCCATGCAGCAGCATGGGCCTGAAGTGCCCACCATCCACTGAGAAGTGGCTCTTCATCAGGTCGGCCTCGAAGAGTGCCTCTGTCTCAGCTTTTGTAAAATTGGGCCTCCTCTTCACCACCATCATCCTCCTCACCCATTCCTCGCTTGGTCATATCACAGCCTGTATGGGTGAGAGTGGTCACCTGTGACTGTGCAGTACACAGCAATTCACTAAGACCATAGTCCAGAACATCATACAGCATGCAACTCACCTATCCACTGCAGTAACCGAATATGGCCACTGCAGAACAGTGTCGCATTTTTATAGCGCAATCCATGCAAATTAGGTGTGGAGCAACTTTAATGAGATGCAAATCATGCTGCTGCGCCTTTGAATGGCTGATCGGATGATTTGCATATGATGGCTGAATATCGCGCTGTTGCGCTTTGTGCAATACGGTTGAACGGGCTGAGCCAATGGCGCAGTTCTGTGACTCCGTAGTACACCGCACTGCGCATGACCAGGTAGCTTACGCAGGCGTCTGCCATGCTGATGACGTGCTGTGCGTGGTAGGCAATTCAGGGCATGGCCACCACTATGCCAGTGGCGCTACAGCGACGAGTCACTACATGGTGCTGTGGCACAACTGCGCAATAGTCCACTGTGGCAATGGCACACAGGCGACCAATCACGCTGGATGCATAGACGTCCAATGGCACTGTGCGTGGCCATGCGCCAGAGACCCATGACCCTGTGCCCGACCTTTGCCCCCAAGGTGCTGTACGTATGGCATGTCTGCAGCTCTATTGCGCTGTTCAGTAACAGCGTGATAGGGACTGGTAGCGCTGTACCAACAGCGTGATAGGGAATAGCGGCATTGTATTGCACAGAAATTCTACGTGGGGTTGCCGCGCTGTGGAGTGCCATATGTTGCCTACTATACAACCAGGGATGGCACACAGAAGAGCCCCCCAGTGGAGTTCCCTCGAGCTAGCAAACTTGGTGGCCATAGTGGAGCCGCACTATGGCCCACTATTTGGGGATGATCCCCTTAACATGGCCAGGACACATGTGTGGCAGCAGGTGGCCACTGAGCTAGAGGAGGCCACTGGCTGGTGGAGGTCCATGGACCAGTGCAGGCACTGGTACAGGAACCTGTGGAGGAGTGAGCCGGCACTACTGGCACGTCTGCGCTCACATGCCAGGAGGGGCGTGGTGCCTCGGCCAGGTGGGTGATCCATCTATGCACCTGTATGGTCCATATGGGTAACACTGTCTATTGTGTCCAGCACATGGGGGAGGGTTGGTCTAGGGTTGGCTGTGGCAGTGTTAACAGGATATGTGATGTATGGATCTGGCTGGGTGGGCAGGCACACTCATTGGGGCAGGGGAAATCTGCTTTGGGATTGCACTGATGTGTTTCTCACCTTTTGTTTCCCACAGGCATGGCGGAGCAGAGGAGGGCCAGGGCTGAGGTGCAGGAAGTGGTGCCAGTGGTGGCTGAGCGGGGTGGTGGTGGTGAACCACGACAGCAGCAGCAGCATGAGGGTGAGTGCCATGACATCATGAATGCTATAGCATGCTGTGTGACAGGGTGGGGGGCAGGGCATGGTCACCATCCATGGACACCACTGCCATGCACGCGACATGTGACAGTCAGCACTGTCCAGTGGCACTGCATGTCTGGGAGTGCATCAATGGTGGTCCATGCATGCACTGGGCACATGGCTGTGGCACTGTCTGCCCACCGCGTAGCCACATTACTGTACAGCCTTGGTTGTGCTGTGCTGGACATGGGCAGTGTGTGTGTGCAGTGGTACACATGGCTGTTGCTGCCTGGTTGGGCATGTCTTGTGCACGGTCACTGTGGGTAGGTGCAGCCCATCACAGGAGCGGGGCACTTGGCTGTATGCCATGCATGATGAATGGGCTTCAGGGATATGGACAGTCATAGCCATTGACTCTGATCCCTTGTCCTAGGTGTCCAGATCCTGCACCGGATTGAAAGGTCGATGCAGCAGATTATACAGGTGGCGATGGACTCGCTCGCCATCCTGCAGGACCTACACCAACATGGTCTAAGACACAGGAGGAGGCCCCGGGACCAGCACCAGGCGGCAGGAGAGCTGGCTGGGAGGCAGAAGCTGCCCATCACCTCCCCCCTTTACCTATCCCTCACACCCTGCCTTCCCTCTCCCAGTTGTTCACCCCTGCCCTTACCCACCTACCTTGTACTCGTACCCCCACCCCTGTTTTGTATATTTGTAAATAGTTATTGTTGTTGTTCTTCTTCTTATTCTTGTTATGTTTGAAATATATGTTTTGATATGAATACTGTGGTGGTCTCTGATTCGCAGCTGGCTATAGGTGCTCAGTTGCAGTGGTGTGCATGGCATCTGGGGTGGTATAGTCATGGGTATGTGTGTGTGTGCGTGGGGAGGTGTCTCTGGTGTGGGAGTGGCTTTCAGTCGGTATTGCCATGTGTGCTACCACCCACCACTGGGCGTCATAGTGGGTCTGGCTTGTATGGTTCTGTGGTACCGAGGTTGCAGTGTGACGGGGGGATGCATGGGGATTCATGTAGTGATGGTCACTGCTCATGGGGGGTGTCTTGGGATCACAGTGCAGGGTGTGTTGTGCACAAGGGGGGGCTGCTATACACTGGGGTGGTCCACCCCCTTTGTGTGGCAGTCTCAGCTTGCCAGTGGGTGTGCTGGGGCAACATGGCCTGGCTGTGCTTTGTTTGCTTGTCCCCATGGGCTGGTGGATATTCCATCCCTCCCCCAGTTATGCTGTGCTTGGGGTGTGGGGGTGCATTGTCAGTTCTGCAGTGTGTTCCTGTGCCCATCTGTTTCATGGGTGGTGGGCCCCTGCCTACCTCCCTGGTTGTGCAGTTCCATTGCTCTGCTGCTGGGGGGGCTCCCTGCTTGCGCTATGGCGCCTCTGGACTACTCAGCTGGGCTGCCCTTGTTGCGCTATAGTGCATCGTATCTGCTCAGCTTCCCCTTCCTGGTTGCGCTATGGCACAAGTTGTGAGCTATTCAGACGTTGGCTGGTTGTGCAATTTGGCTTGCTCCATGTTTGAATATCGCGTCTATTGCGCATGTACTCAATGGACTTGTGCTTGCTCCTGCACATTTTGGGTGCAGTTTGAATATCTGGGCCTTCATTCTCAACCTCTAAGAATGGTTGTTCATCTAGAGCTATCATTTCAGCTATTGAATTGGTTATTTGAGTGGCTCATGGGTGGTCACTGGGGAATGGATGTATGCAAGCAGTGCACTCCTCAATTGTCTGAAATTCTTTCTTGTTTTTTTTTTTTACTTCGGCAGCTCAAATAGTTCTTGTCTAGCTCTCTCAATTTGTGATTGTTGTGTTTGCCGCTCTGTATAATCTGATTCATATTCATTTCTTAGGTGGTTTAAAAGACTAGATGTACCATACGTTTTTATAGATGAGCCTCTGCTGATGAATGTAGGAGTAGGGCACAGATTACACTTTGCCTTTGAGCCACTATCAGTCTTTACTGTGATGTAGTTTCAAACTAGACTTTTAGTTGTCATTGTATTTCAAAGTGTAAGTCTCTAAAAATTTTAGTACAGAATTCTACAGTAACAGAAGGATGCTCTCACCTTTCTTAAACAGACTGACAGTCCATTCATGTGCTTAGTGCTTAGCATTTGCAACTCATCTCTTTCACTCAACATGGCTTCTGCAGCAAACGGACCCATTCCCAAACAATAAATCCAAGCAGACCAGCTCAAGGATACTGACTTAATATACCAGTCAGATCATAACACCCACCCACCCTAATAAATAGTATCATCTCTTACATCATGCACCGTAATCCCTGAAGATGTCATGAAATATATGCAGTTGTAGTATGTCATACTGGACAAACAATACAAATCCAAAGTTTTGAGGTAATTTAACCATTATTTGGAGTCATTACACCATGCCCCCAATTACTATATATTACTTAGTGCTTCAGTCATTGAACAATTGGAGGTCTTGCAGTAGGGCAGCTGGCATCACTTGCTATGACTCCCAACAAATACCACATAAGCCATGCATGCTCAAGCATCCTCTGGATGCTCATTTTTATGTTTGATTGCAAAAGGCATAGCAAACAAATTGGTATCACACAGGGAAAGGGCCTTTTGGAGGCTTGACCATCCTCAATCTATTTCAGCACTAGAATAATCAATCTCTGCCAAGTTCCACCCACTCTCCACCTCCTTTTTGTCTGTAAAGGGCACTACGCCAGTCACATTTCTGGAAAATGCAAACAGGGACATCCTGTGTTCATGTGTTCCTTTAATGTTCCTACAAATAACATTGTTTGTGGTTTTGGAACTGCTGCTTAAAGAACAGCTGTTTACTTGCTGTTTCCCCGATTTGGTTTCTCCTGTCAGTATCGTTGACTAGCTGGCCTGCAAAGATTTATTGTTAAACTGTTAGTAGTTTTTGTTTTTAAATATCATGGACTGTTTTGCGGTGCTGGCAGTGATGAGCTCCATAACTGAAGTGATCTGAAGTCTAGTCAGAGTTGAGTTGATGATCATGTTGTCTAAATACTTGCCTCCTACCTTTTTGTTCCTGCCCTAGAAATTCTTGAAACTGTACTGTAAGTTCCTGCCTCCTGAGTGAGAGAAGCATCAAGAGAGAAACATTGATGATTGCTAAATGTCCATTTTCTCTTCTCTAGTCCCTTGCTGTAATTAATTAAATGTTTTTTGTCTGTGTAATGTTGTGGTTGTATAGTAGTGAATATTTTAATTCCTTGGTGACTGGGTGTACTTAATAATACTTTTGATCAAGTCTATCCCGGGATTATGTGATTTTCTCTACTATTTTCTATGACTGCTAAGTGTGCTAGTTAATATCAGATTTTATTGAATGAAGATTAGACCTATCATTTTATTTCTTCCAGTGTGATAAGTTGTTTGACATAAAACATTTTCAATAGCCACTAATGTAAATCCCTGATAAGTTGTTCAAAATGTTCATGATAGTATGGTTTTTATAATCTATGAGCTGTAAATTTGTCATTTTATGTATATTGTAGGCTCTACCCTTATCACAGAAATCATGGAAGTTATAGATTCCATAAGGTTTCCATTTTATGAAAACTCCATGATTGTTGGCATTTTCCAAGGCAACTTCATGCTTTTTCCATTACAGCACCATGATTTTTTAAATTTTTCATGAAAACTGTGTCTTTTTAGTGTTTTTAATTTACATATCTGTAAGTGTTTTCCCTACCACCACAATGTGCACTGTCCCCAGTCAGCCCCAGAGTGGCATTTTGGGATTTTCAAGAGTCCCCATCTCCCAGATGGCAGTGTAATGTTCTGCTTCCTTCTATAGAACCAGCACACCAATACATTTTTTAAAACTTTTAAATCTTTGTTAATATACTTGTTTAAAAATATGTTAAAATAAAAGTAAATTGTTTAACACGTAAGGGATCCATGACTTTTTGTGAGATTTATTATGATTTCTGTCATTTTAACATAACAGTACCATTCTTTTCTCCAAACTTTCCATGCAAAAGTACAACCTAAGTTACTGTTATGCACACCTAGAGTATGCAAATGTATTTTTTGTCCCAAATGTGTTTACTACTGCTGTGTTACTAATAAACTCTAAACTGGCCACTATTTCTAATCAGTCTTAATATATGCTCTTTTTCTATCAGTAATACTTCATGCATTGTCTTTCTAAATATATAACTTAATTCCTAAACACAGTGTGGTGGTGGGGGCTGTAGCATTACTAAGCAAGACAAGGCTGGTTTATATTACTGTATCTCTGACATGGAAGTACAAAGTAAGTTAAGAAAATTTATGGTGCCAACTAGAAAAGAATGGATGATTGCTTCTAAAACTTCTGTTACAAGCAAAGAACATTTAGATACACCATCTGATTCTGTCAGCTACAACCAGTGGGAAGAGAGTTACAAATGTAAATTTGATTTGTTACCTCATTCTGTGCCAGCATGTAAATGCAGAACAACAAAAGAAGCAAATGTTGAACAGGAACCTGCACGCACGAGTAGACCTGGCAGTAATGGGAATTTTTTTTACATTAAAGTAAAACAGTTCTAAGCTAAAAGTACAATGGGCACATATGTATACATTTATAGATTGATGTATGTACTGTTTTTAATCAAAGTATCCAATGAGAATTAAAACTGTCTGCTACATAAAGGGAGAGATAATATACAACAAAGGTTGATAATGTCCAGTAATAACTGCACACCCTGACCCCTGGGCTGGTATGAAGCACAAGATGCAAACAAGTGCATCCAACTATTTGGGAAGTTTTTTTATTATAGCATAAGCACAAACCCTGTAATGTGATTATTAGAACACAACCACATACCAGTTGGCCACTTGAAATTATGAAATTCAACCCTCCATCTCCTGACATGTGGAGCATCCTGGTACAGTGTTTCCCCAACCCCCACACACACACATATAGGGCAGAGTTCTCTCTCCTCTCGCCTACATTTTAGAGCATGGTGGGATACTGTCTGGTTTAATTCAGATTCCAGACTGATTTCTCAGTTCACTCCCAGTCATGATCCTCCAGGCTTTTCAAGTTAGGTGCAGCATAGCCCTTTACATTCCAAGACAGGATGGTGAGATGAATAAAGAGCAACAAGTAGAAACTGAGCAACATTGTGGCCTACGTGTGTTCTATACAATGGGCCTGTAAGATATTCCACAGGAGAAAAGGTGAACTGCATCATAGCTTATGTGTTCTGTATGGCAGACAGAAGAGAGTGAGAACATATCTGATGCAAAATGGGTTGTGTTATGGCCTGATACATGCTTTGCAGTATAGGTGGGATGATGAGAGATCCACCTTAACTCAAAGTGAGCCACATTAGGGCTTACAGTACATGTAGTCTTCAGGGTAAACAGGAGGAAGTGAGCCCTCAGGACATAAGGTGAGTTGTGCTGTGGCATTAGATGTGTTCTGCAGGACATGCAGGAGAGTGAGTAAGTCCCCTTCACAAAACATGAGCTGCACCACAACATGTGAGATAACATAGGTAACAGGTTTGCTCAGAGCATAGCAGACTTACATCCATATCGCTTGCCATGTTTTCATTGTCTATCCACAGTTTTAATGTTTGTACCCCATTATACTATGTGAAATACAATATTCATCCAACTTTCTCTTGAATTCATTTAGGTGCCTACTACCTACCTGTTCCTCAGGGAAGGAATTCCATAATGCTACTACTCTCTGATTATACCAGTGTGCTGTTTTATTGGTCTTACGTTTCACTTTCCAGTTGTAGGTGGAGTGCTCTTGTGCTATATGCTTGATGTTTCATTTTAAGCCCTAAGCATTCTCATAAATCACTGTAGGTAAGTGCCCTGAAAAGAAGACACATGTCACCCCTTAAACTACAACATTCCAGTGGGTTCATATCGAACCGATTCATTCTGGTCTCATAATGAAAACCTTTCAAATCCCCTATCATTCTGTTCACTCTCATTTGCACTCTCTCCAAGGACCTGATTTCAAGTCTTCTTCTTCCTGGTGCCCAAAACTGTGTGCAATACTCAAGGGCAAAGTGTACAGTGTACAGTGGAACCAACACCTCTCTCCTCCTACTCCTAATGTGTCTGCCAATACTACCCAAGACCCCAGTTGCTTTTTATGACTTCTTTACAATGTTCTTTAAAGCTTAGGTCTCTGTCTATTAAAATGCCCAGATCCCTCTCTTCAGATGCAACCCTAAGAACTGTATCCATTAATACTGTAAATACTGATTTTCTGGATTATGTTTGCCCAAATGCATAGCTGAGCACTTGTTTAGACTGAACTCCAGTCTGTGCTTTACTTCCCATTCTTCTGCTTTATCCAGGGCATTTTGAAGTTTTTGGTTGTCCTCTCCATTATTTATTATTGCTCTGATGTGTGTATCATCTGCAAACTTAGCTATATCCCCTCACTGCAGCTCATTAATGCTATATAAAATAAAGAAGCATTGCCCCAGGATGGATCCCTGGGCACTCTACTTTCCACCCAAGTACAGCCTAAATATGTTCTTCTGTTACACACCCTCTGCCTCCTATCAGTCAGCCACTTTGCGATCCATTTGGTGATGCTCCCATGTATATGCATGTCAATAAGGGCATCTATTAGTTCTCTGGTTTGTACTTTATCAAATACCTTAGTAAAATCTAAGAATACTACATCCACAAATGCTCCCCTATGAAGAGTCTCACTCACCTTTCCATAAAATTCCAACATGTTAGTTTGACAGGAATGGCCCTTAGTGAAACAATGTTGGGCACTATCTAACCGCCCAGAGTTACCAATAGTCTCAATTAAGTGTTCTTTAATTATTCCGTCCATGATCTTGCCCAGGACGAGGTTAAACTCACCAGTCCATAATTTTGTGATACCTTTCTAGTTCCTTTCTTGCATATTGATACCACATTTACAGTTCTCCAAACCTCTAAAACCTCACCCACCTCCATAGATTTTTTTAAATATCACAGTCAAAGGTCCTGCCAATTCACTAGCCAGTTCCTTAGCTATCCTTGGATGTCCAGCCCCTGTGCCTTACTAGGATCCAAAGTGGAAAGTCTTTTTTTTATATCCTGTGCATTAAATATGGCAGTTGTCACATCTCTTTCTTTTCCTTCATATGATATGTTTTATTACTGTAAACCAACATAAAGTATTGATTTTGTACTTCCGCTATCTGGGTAATGTCAGTAACTAGTTCCCCCCTTGGATCTAATACGGGGCCATTGTGCACATTCCCCTCATTGTGTTGCTGATGTAACTGTAAAAGGACTTATGATTATCTTTTACTTTTTCAACCAGTCTTAACTCATATTTCTCTTGGCCATTGTTATTTCTTGTTTTGTCTTTCATAACAATTGTTTGCATTTATAACAATGTTTTGTATCATTACTCATTTTGGCCTTTATGCATGCCTTTTTGTTAAAGAATTTTTTAGTTTTAGGAGTCATCCATTGTGGAATTTACCTGTTTTATTATATTTCTTTCTCTCAGGGATATATTTATCAGTCAACACATTAATTTTCCCTGTAAGCATTTCCCACATTGTGTTTAATGAATTGCCCATAAAGTCCTAGTTCCAGTTCCTCAGTTCAAGCCTCATATCATTAGTCAGCCTTTGCAAAGTTTTTAATTTTGCTGGCCCCTTGAACAATTGTATTTGATTCTGCTATCATAAATTCAACCATTGTATGGTCGCTAGACCCCAGCAGTATAATAACCTTACATTCCTGTACTTTTTCATCCAAATTGCTTTGGACTAAGTCCAGTATATGATGTCTCCTAGTGGTTTGTGACACATGCTGTTCCAATTCTAGAAGTTCAAAGGTTCCTAATAATCTTCCTGCCATATTTGCATTGCCTTTGTGCTTCTCTCAATTGATTCCTGGAAGATGAAAATCTCACAAAATTAAGATTCTTTCAGCTGGGTCCAAGCTCTCTAATTGTTCACAATTTCTGGGAAAAGATGAATCACCTATCATCCTGTGCCTTTGCTTCAAGGTGTATGTGTGGGGAAGGGGGTGTGGGAACAAACTTTGTGTTTTCCAATTGCTAGTGCATAATGGTTAACAGTGTGGATTTTTACAGTAACGTTTGCCTTTCTTTGAACTGAAATACTTTAGTCTAGCTGTGGTTGTTTGCAATGTACTGCAAGGTAATGTTATGGATTGATAGATTATGACATGGTTATGTTTGTTAAAGGGTGCCATGTCAATTCTATCTTTAGAATAGCTTTGCAGTCTAGTAATGATGCATTTGCTCACTTTTTTCTCAGGAATGATTTTCATGGCTGTGTTTGTTGCTGGTGGTTTTCTATTTACCTAAGCACTGCATGTTACTTCAACTCCCTACCCCTTAAAAAAGGTTTTGCTACAGTACTTGCCTACTTGGGACTGCTCACTGAGTCCTAGCCCATTAGAAAGCTCCAGTGCAGGCAACTGGTATTGATACTCACAAGAGAAGCCCACTATGGGGGAATATCATCTGTGGACAGTACACCTTGAGGACTAGGTAAGAGTGGAGCAGATGGGGCTGGGAGATAGCATGGTGGAAATGGGCACGATTAGTAAACTGATTGAAAACAATATAGGAACATATCAGGATTAAAGTAAGTGAAGGAAAAATCTGGTATGAACTTTTTATTTTTTAAGTAAGACAATGTAAATTCCTGTTTTCATTAAGAGACAGTTATATCACAGTAATGTAGGTTTAAAAACCCTCAACCCCTGATTCTTCATCCTTATAAGGTTATGACAGTATAGGATGAGAAAGGGGAGGATCCAAAAGAGGAGGTGGTGTCCTCCTGTATTTGAAGTACCACCTAATGGTAACTGAAATCATTAGCAGTCTGCTCTCCTACCCCTCCCCAGAAGTCACATCACAGGCGTAATCCAAATTAGCTGCTTACCCCATAGAGGTACCCTAACTCTTAAGGAATTCAGCATAGTCTGGAACAAAAGGGAACCAACACACTTGTAATGAAATTCTGAAATGTTTAAACCTCAGTCAACTCATAGATGCCCTCACTTGTCTAAATATAAAGAGTAAAACACACACTATTTTGAACTTGGTGTTAACTAATCAAGTTGACAGGGTTAACATTGCTGGAACACTTGCTGACTCTATCAGTGACCACTCCACCCACATTCTACATCTGATGCTGTAAACCACAGTGACCAACCCCTGAAACCCTAACTTATCACTTCTTTTCCATCACAGATGCTATCTCACTTCTAACAAATTTTAACTCCATAGATGGGTCCAGACTTGACTTACTCCCTAACATTGAAACAGCTATCTGTATCAAGATGAGAGCTCTCCAGAACAAACACTTCCTTCTCATTACTATGTAGGTGAGGGGAATAACACATTTTTGACTAAAGTGCTTTTTTCAAAATGACCCTTAGAGATAATCTCTGGTCAGCTTTTAGGCTGTCCTAGTCCTCTGCAAACTGACCTACCTACCTGGCAAGCAGTGTAAGCATGATACTAAGAGACTTAAATCTAGTTACCTCAAGTCTCAGCAGACCCTGAGCTTTAGTAACTCAAAGAAATGCAGGTCTGCAAGTATTCTGTAATTATTCCTGGACCCAAACCAAACCCTACTAGCCACTCACTTGAAAGTGTATAATTGCTGACCCCACCACTCAGTGTTGGAAATACACTTTATGAGGTTTGGGAGCAGGGGGGGCCTATGAAGGCCCCATCTTCAAACTAAGCCCCCTTTCCCATTATAAGTCAAGGGCAGTGATGAGTGAGCTACTAGGGCTTACTTCAGAGCTAGGGGTCTGAGCCCTGACAACCCCCCATGAAATTCCAATACTACCACCACTGTAATAAACCACTTTAACAAGAGCTTTACCAGTCTACCAAGTTATTTTTCCCAACTGACATCTTGTGTTCAGGACAGTCCTAACCTCTTCTCCAACAGCTTGACTGACTGCTCTTGCTTCATCCCTGGACACCCTCATTTCTATTTCAAAACAGTTTCCCCCAGTGTGACCTATAAGCCTTGGCTTTCTCTAAATTATAGTGAAACTTGCAGTGATAAATTTAACCCCAATCTTCTAGAATGAACTGCCTATGCCATCAATTGATGCTTAACAAAAATATTAAATATCTTACTTGTCTCATCAACTCATGCTCCCATCTGAAAGGAGTTCCATGCTGTGCTAGTCCTCAAAGTTTTCATACTTCTCACTTGCCAAGAACTACCAAACAATCTCCACTCTATCTTCAGTGACTAAGCTCCCTGAAAAAAAAAACTGTTGTTGCACAACTTCACTCCTTTGTAACCTGACACAACCTCTTCACCCCTTAGCAGCATGGCTTCAGGAAGGGGTACAGGACTAACACTGCCCTAATCAGTTTCACTAACTACACTCTCTCTGCCATGGACAATGGAAAACTCACACGCATAATATCTGTAGATCTGCCAAAAATGTTTGATCTCGTTAACCACAATTTCCTAATAAATAAACAACCAAATCTTGGCATATACTCCAAGGCCGAATCCTGGATTGGTAACTACTTGTTATGCATATCCCAATGTTTTTCACTTAGAAATACATGCTCTGCTACACAGAACATAAAGTGTCGGGTACCACAAGGATTTATAAAAAACACCCTCCCCCAAGCCTGCAACAATCGTAGCACTCTCCCATGCACAGATCTAAACATTTTCTACAGCTCAGAGTCACTGACCAGTTTCTCTCAGAACCTGAAGAACAACTTTTCCCTTATCCAAAGTTGGTTTCTGAGAAATAGGCTACTACTCAATGTCAAAAAGACTAAATCCTTGCTATTTGGCTCTAAACTGAAAATCTCCAATCGGTCAACCACCTTAAATATTGCCTAATCTGATGGACAAATTGTGCAGCAGGTACCCACCTTCATAAACTGTACCTAGGAGTCACTCTAGACTCCTCTGTCATCCACTGGAACTACGTTGATTCTCTAAATAAAATAATTAATCAAAAATTAGGTATACCATGCAGACTGAAGCACTCCATTACCTAAAGGTCCTGGAATGACTGTTCCACAAGAAGGTAATTGGGTACCTTAATTTCTAGGGTGTCACCTGTTGGGAGGTCCATAACTGTAGGGATCTTATCACAGTGGGAGGTCAGACCCTAGGAAGGAAGGAAGGAAGGAGGGAGGGAAGGAAGGAAGGAAGGAAGAAAGAAAGAAAGAAAGAAAGAAAGTCATGAGCATATTAGTATTTAACCCAGCAGGTTAAGGGGGGAGAAGATTGTCTGCACCCCTTATACTCAGTACACATTAATCTGCCATTTAAAAAAAATGCCTATTTAACCTATGTAAGAAATAGTGGGTAGAGAAACTTCTGTATCTAAGGGTTGCAGTTTGGTTGCCCTAGCTAGTGGTTAGTTGCCCTGTTAAATGTTACTAAGCTCTGTGGTCCAGTATTAAATGGGGGTCAGCCTGGAAAGGAAGGAGTAAAAGTATTATTTTAAATAAATACTGTGCCTCAATTTAAATAATTTGTTTTCCCAGCAGTTTTAGAGTTTAGTTTGTTTGCAGAGCAGAAACTGTTTGGGGCTGAGGCACAGAGGGGAGGGAGAGAGAGAGAGAGAGAGTGCAGGAGTGGTGGTGGAGAGCTGAGTCGCAGCTCCATAGCAATAGTGCTTATGTGCTAAAGTTAAATCTCCTGTTAACAGGTGAGGAGCAGCTAGCATGAAATGTGACCCTGGTCACGGAGCAGGCTAAGGCCTGCCAGACTGGTTGTGTGCATGGAGGGGCATGTTAAGCAGCAAAGCAGGATGCTAGTTTGAAGAAGCACCCAAGCGCAAAGCATTTAATGTAAAAGGTTCCATCTGGACAGCAGGAAAAGCGCAGGTTCAAATCTGTTAGAGCCCTTCTTCCTCAAACTTAGTTTCAGCATACTGTCGCCCCCAATTACCCATCTCTTCAATATGTCCCTTGCCCAGGGTTCACTCCTGGCCATCTGGAAAACCACCCACATCATTCCACTCTTCAAATCTGGCAATTCCAGCTACCTAAATAATTACTCCCTACTTCCTACCTTCTCTAAGCTCCTTGAAAAGTGGTAAATACCCAGCTTAGACAGCATATTAATGACTCAGACTTACTAAACCCAGCTCAGTCTGGCTTTTGGTCTCACCATAGTACCACCTCAACACTTGCTAAGGTCACAAATGACTGGCTGTGTGCCCAGGATACCAGAAGCTATGTCTGTGCACTGTTCCTTGATGTTAGCAAAGCTTTTGACATGGTGGACCACAGCTTGCTTTAGGTCACACTAAGAAATATTGGCATTCTTAACTTGGCCCTTGAGTGGTTCTCCAACTACCTATTTGATCAACAGCAACATATCAAGGCAGAGGTCTCTCTCCCCCCTCAAAACTCTTTCTAGAGGGATACCTCAAGGGTCCATCTTGGGCCCACTCTTATTTGCCATCTACATAAATGATTTAAATGCCAGTGTCAAGGCAGCAGATATTCACCTCTTCGCTGATGATACTGTGTTGTATGAAGCCAGACCTTCCCTGGAACTCAAGTGTAGTGTCCTCCAATCAGAATTTATCCACCTGCAGAACAATCTTCTTTTCACTCAGCTTCTGTTAAATGCCAAGAAGATGAAGGCCATGATCTTCTCTCCAACAATGAACTCCCCCAATCCCAGCACCATGGGGACAGCCACACAAATCCATACATTGCTCAGCAAACTGTTGTAATATGTCAAGCCCTTCAAACATCTGGGGCTGTGGATAGACCCCAAACTTTCTTTTAAAGTCCACATTGATGAAATCTCCAAAAACCTTAGACAGAGGCTTGGGATTTTCTTCAGAATCAGGCACCTGTTGATGCTTGAGGGGAAATTAAGATTGGTACAAACAACTTTCCTACCTTCCTTGACTATGCAGATTTTCTGTATGGGCATAGCTCAAGCACGGCCCTTGCCAAACTTGATACTCTGTATCATTGGGTGCTTATGTCCATCACTGGTGCCTGCTACTCACTGCACCACTGTATCATATACAAGAACATAGGATGGGGCTCACTTAGCCTCAGGTGACATAAGAATGTTGTGTTCTGGACTTACAGGCCATCTCTAACAAGCCGCCTCAATATATTAAGGATTGTCTACCTATCTGCAACCCCAGCAGCTACTTGCTAAGAAGTCAGTCCTGGATCTCCCTTTTCATCCCCGAAGTCAGGACATGCTTTGGTAGTGCATCGATAAGTCATGCCCTTCCTGTCCTCTGGCATACTGCTCAAAAAACACTACAACTCATCTTACTTTTGCCATTCACTGCTTTCAAAAACTTTGTGCACCAGTCCTTCTTGGAGACCTGCAACTGCTTCAGGCATTGACACCTCCCAACTCAGACTCTACTTTTTACTGCCTGTCCCCTCTGACTATTTTGCTTTATACCCTTCCCCTCCACACCCCTTAGACTTGTCACATATGCCCGCTGTATAACCATGCCTCTCACGCAGGTACCTCACCTCTCCCACACCCCATCCTGAGCACCACTTCCCTCCCCAACCTTTGCCTATCTTCTCTACCTTTGAGCATCCTGTGATTACACTGTCCTACTACTCAGCCTTCACAAAGGAGACGCAATGCATTACTTGATCAAACCTCTCTTTCTTTATGCAAATTGTACTCCATTGCCCACATGTACTTGCCTTGTTTAGAAATTGCATATAACTGTTTTCTGCCTGCCTATACACCATGTCTGTAACTTATGCCACTGTTGCACTCTTCTAATGTCTACCATGATGCTGTCATGCCTCATTATTTGCAATTACTTGTAATTACTGTATACTGTCTTCAAATGTACTTATGTCTATTATGAATTGTTGCTTTGTTACTTATTGTGTGTATTTAACCCAGGTCCATCTTGTAAATGAGCCTTGCTCAATGATGTTCTGCTTGGCTGAATAAAGATGATTGATTGATTGATTGATTGATTGAAGGCACAAAAGTGAATAAACTAGTAAAATAAGGTTACAGACGGCAACTACTCAGTCTCAGTCTTGTCTACATATATACATATACATTTTATGGCACATATATGTTTAGTTTTTACAATGGAGCTGTTTAAAACTGGAGCATTACTGAATAATGAGTCAGCATAATTTAAAAAGTAACAATTTTAAGTTGGAATTAAACCAAACTTGGCATACTTGTAGTTTGAAAGGTTGACTATCTGGTGAAAATAGTTTTATCTGTTAAAAAGTTCAGGAATGAGGGGTTGTTGACCTGATAAGGTGTAGTAGCCTGGGAGGAGAATGTGCAGCCCAAAAGCCATGTTGGCAGGCAGGGAGGTTGAAGGAGGAGCCAGAAAAGGGTGTGTGTTCTTGGGCAGGAGTGG
The DNA here is from genome assembly GCA_016271365.2 of Neoceratodus forsteri. Classification (NCBI taxonomy): domain Eukaryota; kingdom Metazoa; phylum Chordata; order Ceratodontiformes; family Ceratodontidae; genus Neoceratodus; species Neoceratodus forsteri. The sequence goes on along the minus strand of CM057459.1, from coordinate 483,217,732 downwards.
TTACTGGAACCCTTGGGACAGCCCCTGGAAGGAGTCTCAGACCTGAAATGAATATTTAATTCATTTGCACACCAGACAAAAGGAAAGTGTTTTACTTAAAGGCAAAAAAAAAAATCAGCATTTTTAAAAGTGCCATAACTCAGTGCATGTGCAAGAGCATCAGCGCATTGTGCACATGCCGAGTCACGGCTCTTATTTTACAAATCTTGATTTAGAGGTTTCTAGTACTTGTTTCCAATGAAGAGACACTTTACCAGATTTAGAATAACATCTGCTATATGGCCAGATATTTTTTTAACAAACATGACTGAATGGTGCCAAATGGCCTGACAAACAATATGCAAAGGCTGCAAACAGCACTCATGCCAAGTTGCCCTCTGAACTAGAAACTCATTACACAGCTAACTGTGCCATAAAGCACAGTATGCTAGTCACCATACCCACTGAATTAATTTATTTCCCTTCCTTCCTTCTTGAAAGACATATAGTACAGTACTGAAACATAGAAACATAGAATTTGATGGCAAATAAGGACTGCTTGGCTCACCTAGTCTGCCCATTTCCCTACCTAATGGAAAAGCTGCAGATCCTAGTTAACCAACAGCCTACTTCCTCCTACCCCCAACTAGAATTGCCTTATGTCTGTCCCAAGCATTCTTGAATTCCCCCACTGTTTTTGAATCCACAATCTCCTCAGGAAGGCTGTTCCTCGCATCTACAACCCTCTCCATGAATAAATACTTCCTCACATTACCTCTGAGCTGTCCCCCCTCTGTCTTCAAATTGTGACCCCTTGTTCTTGCACATGTATTTTTCTGAAAGATGCTACCCTCTTGGGCTTTGTTGATTCCCTTGAGGTACTTGAAAGTTTCTATCGTGCCCCGCCCCTCTTTTCCTCGAGGCTATACACATTAAGCTCCTCTAGCCTTTCTTCATATGTCTTCTGGTGCAGACCCTGCACCATTTTGGTTGCCCTCCTCTGGACAGCCTCCACCCTGTCTATGTCTTTGCAGAGATGGGGTCTCCAGAACTGCACTCAGTACTCCAGATGTGGTCTCACCAACTGTCTGTACAGAGGGATAACAACTTCCTGTTTTCTACTGGTGATGCCTCTCCCTATGCATTCCAGTACCCCCCACCCTCCTCACTGCCTTCTCACATTGCTTGCATCCTGAGAAGAAAGCGGTGAGAGGCAACCTACATAAAACAACCTATTTTCCTTTGCCTGACATTGTCATTCCAAAACTCATACAATAAGTGAAAAGCATTTTCTACTATTACTTGTACTCTCCCAACTTTCTATCTTAACTCCTCCTCTTCTTTTCTATGCTCTCCCCAGTGTGGCTGTTAATCACACTCAACTGTCTCATCACTGCTATAGTTTACTGACACTGTTGTGATGGGGTGGATCAAGGCCTTCATCCCACTGCCATCTTTGTCAACCTTGATAAATCTTTTGACACTGCAAAGCTACTGGATTTGCTGGGTACCATTAGGAATTATATGCTGGATGCAGGCTAGATGCATCAGATTGGTGACTTTCTTATCAGAGCATGTTGGTATGCTCACATGGCCATAGACTTCCTTAAGTTGCCACATGCAGTATATAAAATGGCTGGCACAGAGACTGCTCAGTAGATCATGAGGGTGGTGGGGGGTAACCATGTTGGCTACATCTTTCACAACATTAAGAATACCATAACCTAATCAATCCTACTTGACCAACTCACAAAAGCAGGGTGCTCTGACCAATAAGTCAGTTATTTCTGCTCCTGCCTGTTGGGTAGCCACCAGTCAGTCCAAGTAAGTGATGTCTTATCCTTTTCCCTATCTGCTAAGTATACTCCAGTGTTCCATCCTTGACCCAGTCCTGCTCTCCATTTTCCTTAATAACCTCTACTAATTTTGTGTCTCCTCACACCAACATGTGGACATGGATCATACTGTACTCATAATCTCTGGAGCCTGAGTCCCTAAGCCAGTAGTGACCTTGCAGTGCCACATTAGTAATATTCTACACTGGTTCTGCTGAAATCAGCTCTCCCTAACTACCATGAAAATGGTTGCCATGGCCTTAGACAGAAAGTAGAGACTCACTGAATCAAAAAGGCTCTGAGTGGAGTCTGAAAGATCCATGGACTAGTGCTTTAACCCAGCTGACAAATAAGAAAATAGAACACTATTTGGCTGATGCCAATGAGGCTGTTCATGTTTTATTTTTATGCTATATTGGTTCCATGTCATAAAAGTGATCACGGAATAGTGATCGCTGTTACAGTGAGTGTACATCACTGAAAAAACCAAAAGGTGATGTACACTCCAAGTGAGGAAACTCAGTGAACACAGAAAAGGTTGTTCTGGGGGGGCTGTGCCCCCTCCACCCCCCTCACAGGGGGCTTCACTCCCAGACCCCCCCTTACAAAGGATTTCTAACTCCACGGGGGTGCATGTCAGGGAGGGGGAGAAACTCAGAAAAAAACTCCTGGACAGAAAAACACCAAAATACTACATCCCTCCCCAACCCCAAACCCTGCATCCTCCTGACTGTAGCCAGCCACCCTCACCACTCCACCACGTCACCAGCTCGGCAACCTACTGCTGCACTACCTCTTACATATCTGCCCTCCTCTTCCAGTCTCCCTCCCGTTCTTCCTTTTGCCCTGTTCTTCACCCATTGCTACCCTTGCAGGGTAGTCCACATAACAGGCACTGAAAGTGAGTTTCTCATATTTGAATCACTCGCTTTCAGTTGTTGTTATGACAGTATACCTGATAGGTTTCATAACCTTTGTGACTTGTTTGTTATTTCTTTTAGTATTTTATATATATATATATTATTATGGCAGCAATGTCACTTTTACAGTTTTATTTATTTAAAGAACACATTCATCATCACCTTTACATTTTTGGGTGGAAACAACATAGCTGTTACCACCTATTTTGGTCATGTATACTCTTTTCTGCATTTCAGTCAAATTTAAGGTTACATTTAGTATGAGTGATATTTGGTTGCATGATGTCAGTGATAGGGTTTATGTCTTAGCTTAGGGTTTCAAACCTAAGTATTGCACTTTTTTTTCACAGTACATTTTTTTGTTGTATGAGAGACATTGCTAGATGTTAATACAGATGTAGTGAAGGGTTTCAGCTGACTTTCAGATAATTGAGCTTACTTCTACAGTATGTTGTAGTCAATTAAACTAGTCCCAGCTAAGGCTTGTCTAGATTTGAATACAATTCAAGTTATCTGTTTTGCAGGTTGTGACAATACCTCTCCACCATAAAAACTGTGACTCACTTACATGTAGCTATGTTCACACTACATATGGGTTTGCTAAGCAGACAAAGGATCGATGGTTCAAACCCTGACAGGGACTAAAACATTTGTTTTTGTAAAATCGAAATTTACTTGAGTGTTAATTAATAGTGTTGTGGCATTGGAATAGTAAATTTTATGAAAATTATATTTAGCTATGAACAACAATTTGTGAAGGGAAATAATCTGCTGGGACTAGTTCACCAGCCACCTGTTTTGCAGATGTTGGAATAACCTCTACACCACAGGAAACACAACTCAAGGACCTGCAGCTCAGTGGCACACAATGTGTTCAGTTAATAAGCAAAGGATCAGTGGTTTAATTTCAAGTAGAAATAGTTAGAATCCTGGCAGGGATGTAAACATTTTTTCCCAACTTTTTTGTAAGATGAAACTTACTTGAGTAGCAATTCATGGTGGTGTATAGTGAAATAGTAAATTATATGAGAAGTAAATTTAGCTAAGAACAACAATTTGTGAGCAGCTAGGTGCACAGAGTCAATGAACAAGGGGAGCATAATCTCCACAATGCTGTGCATGCCCCTGTGCATTTAAAAAAGCAGTGTAAATGGTGCATTTTCCTGCATTAAAAGCTGTGTTTCATACAGCACATTCCTTCAAAAAAAAAAAAAAAGGCAGGCACACTGTATCAGGCTTAAGGCCCCTTGATAGGTACCTCCACACACAATTTCAGGGCTGAGATATTTTGTTCATTGTCATCCCTCAACACTAAATCCCTACACCAACCCATTCATTACCCTATCACACACAGGTTCTTCTCTAAAACACTCCTCTCCAGCCCTCCCTTTATAGAATTGCAATTGGGCTATTCTCCCTTGTGAGTGCAGTGTACTCCTCCCCACAAAACAAAAACAAAACTAAATCAGGCTGCTGTCCCTGGTTCACTCAGTTACAGCATATTCTTCCCCCACCCAAAAAAGAAAACTAAGAAGCATGCCTTTCTCCCTGGTAATCTGCACACAGTAGTAATAATTTGCAGCAGCCTGACCAGATATAGGTTTTTCCAGTGACCAGGAAGCCACCATTTGCTCTGTTGCATGGGACCAGGCTGCACAAGAAGCAGCAAGAAGAAATCTTGGTAGGAGGTCTTTGAGGCTATCTTCTGAGTCTTAGGGTGTCACTAATAGCCATGGTAAACAGTCTGCTGTGTTTCTAACATTATTTTGTATTAATCAAAGCCAGGCTCTAACTCTCATGAGGTGTCTCTTCAAGATCAGCATCCAAGTAAGCATGTTGATGTGCACGCCATGCTTTAGTGCCTGCCTCTTCATCTTGCAGCAGAGGCTGTGATCACTGCAGATGGTGAGACACCAATTCAATACCCATTTGCTGGCCCAATAGTCTTTTTTATTTTGTTCCCCACCTCTCTCCTGCCATGTCTATGATCGACTGCTGCACCATACATAGTACACTTGCCTACCCACAGACCATCACCAACCACCCACTGAGCTGCTTTAGAAGAGAAAGGAGCCAAGTTCTGATCAGCTGCAAGAGTCTTCTTCTGGTTTTCACCATACAAATATGTTTCACTCAGCCTGCCAGTCTTAAACTTGCCCATATACTTTTTTCCCTGCCCTCTCTTGTCTCCACACGTGTGCTGTCATGCCCATACTATGGTGTCTCACCCCTCTTCCTGATGAGTCAACTTCCATCCCATGTTGTGACTTACAGTTTTGTGAGAGAGTGAATGCAGAGTTAAGAAGTAAATGAGGGGTGGGGTCTATATCATCACTAGCCACCTTTAAAAAAAAATTAGATGGTGCCTGTTTTAATGGGGGACAGAATCCTTCTCTGCAAGCCTATGTTTGTGATGGTAAATTGCATGCTGAGATTAGATCCCATTCCCCAGTCACCTGTTTTGCCTGTGTGACATAACCTCTGCATGACAGAAACTGCCACTTCCCTGCAGTTCATTAGTACATGGAATGTGTGTTTGCTCAGCATGTAAAGTGTCAGTTGCTCAAATCTGAGGAGGAACTTAAGCAGTTTTTCACATTTTTGTAAGATGAAAACAGAATTGCATGTTATTCATGGTGGTGTGGTGTTGGAATAGTAAATTATATAACTGTGTTCAACTAAGAACAAGAATTTGTGAAGGTAAATTGCCTTCTAGGCTTAGATCCCCAGTCACCTGTTTTGCAGGTTGTGTCATAACCTTTACATCACAGGAAATGCAGCTTCCTTACACACAGTTTGGTGGCTTACTGAATGTGTGGCTGCATAATAGATAAAGGAACGACAGTTCAAATCCTGATAGAAACTTAAACATGTTTTTTTAAGATGGAAACTTTACTTCCGTGGTGATTTATTCTGGTAAGGCGCTGGACTAGTAAATTATATGATAAGTAAATTTAGTTAAAAACGACAATTTGTGAAGGTAAATCACCAGCTGGAATTATATCCCTAGTTGCCTGTTTTGCAGGTTGTAACATAGCCTCTACACCTAGGAAATGACCGTCACATATCTGCAGCTCAGTAGAACACTGCATGTGTGTTTGCTTAGCAGGCAAAAGATCAGTTATTCAAAGACTTGCAGGGACTTAAAGAGTTCTTTCCATTTTTTTGTAAGATAGAAACTCACTTCACTGGTGATTCATGGTGGTGTGGAGTTGGAATAATAAATGATATTGGAAGTACATTTAGCTAAGAACCACATTTTGTGATGGTATTGTATATCGGTTGCTAGGATTAGATCCCAAGAAACCTGTTTTGTAGGATGTGTCATACAGTACCTGTACACTACAGGAACTGCAACTCACTTACTTGTGGCTCAGTGACATGATGAACGTGTGTTTGCCTAATAAGCTAAGACTCAACTGTTCAAATCCAGGCAAACACAGTTCAAATCTTGGCAGGGACATGATAAAGTTTTTTCAAATTTTTTTGTAAATGAAACTCACTTTAGTGGCATTTCATGGTGGTGTGGAGCTGGAATAGTAAATTACCTGTATATGAGAAGTAAATTAAGCTAAGAACAAAATCTTGAGAAGATAAATTACCTGCTGGGATAAGATCCCCAGTGACCCATTTTCCAGGTTCTGACTTAACCTCTACTCCACAGGAACTGTAATTCCCATACCTGTAGCTCAGTGACACACTAAATGTGTGTTCACTAAGAAGGCAAAGGATTGGTGGTTTGACTCCAGGTAAGCACACAGTATATTGTATTTTAACACATAATTATTTTATAGACCTTATTTTACACCATAAGTATCACTGGTACTTTGCTTGCTTTATACTACAGTGCCCACAGAGGAGGGCTTTCACACAGTGACACTGCTTTTCCCTAACTCTCACTGACCCCCTCATCTCCTTTTTTATCAGTAGCAGTCAAGTGCAGTTGTGCATGGTATTGATCCAGGATAAAACAGTTCAGGTGTAATTTATTGTTTTCAGTGGGATCCTGCTATTACCAGTTTTTACACTGTATTTACCTAGGACAGAACAGCAGAGATACAGTATCTTATTTTTCATGGTGCCCTGATTTCACTCATTTTTATAATGTATTCACCCAGGATAGGCTAGACCAAAGACATTTTTCAGTGGGGTCCAGTTTTAAACTGTATTTTTCCTAGGATAGAGCAGCACAGATGCACCGTTCAGTGGGGTTCTGCAGTACTGAGGTTCTGCTTTTACATATTTTCTATATATTTATCAAGGATTCCCAGATGAGATGCAATATCTCAGTTCCAATGGGGTCCTGCTTTTACACTTTTTTTGTGATATATTTAGTCAGGATAGGCCAGTAGAGATGCAATATCTCATTTTCAGTGGTGTCCTCCGTTTACACATTTTTCTTCCATTCACTTTTTATTGAAATTTTTAAGTTACACAGAGGCGATGAACGACACCTGAACAACAATACACGGTGTGCATTCGATTACAATCAAAAGGTCATATCATACAGGATCACACTCTTAGAAAAGAGCCTCCATGACCCCTTCCCCCTCCCCACAAACCTCCCCCACCCCCTCCCCCACCCCCAAAACAAACCCTGGACACAAGGTACTGTTTATACCCAACAAAACTGGGGTCCAAGGCACACAGTTAACCTGAGTAGGCAATAATAAGCGAGCCAGATTTTCTCAAAGCGTGGCAATTGGTCACGAGAATAGCTATCCTTCTTTCAATCCTAAGAAAAGCTAACATTTCTGATAGCCATTCTGAATAAGAGATCCTAATGGAATCCTTCCAATGTTTAAGCACGAGCCTTTAACTGTAATGGAAATCAAAGAAATGTAAACTTTCTCAGAGTAACCGGAAAATCTGACATGATTCCTAGAAGACATACCTCTGGACTAAACATCTCTTCTACACCCAACAAGGGGCTAGACTTATCTCTAATGTCAGACCATAATGGGGCAACTTTTGGGCAATGCCAAAAAATATGTAGAAGATCACCTTCGCCTAAGCCACACCTGTCACATTTGGGTTCCAGCCTCACCTTTAATTCAGATAATTTCTGGGGAGAGTAGTAAATGTTATGCAATATTTTGAACTGTGTCAATTTAAGAGAGTCTTGTTTCAAGAGTTTATGACAATTGTTCCAAATTTGTAACCAAAAAGTTACATTAGGAAAAGCCCTGGTCCAGTAAGATGAAGGGACAAAACTATCCCTAAAGGCCCACTGAAGTAATACACAGTAAATTTTGAAACTGCATGAGGCACCTATTAAGGGTATTATGCTGCCCCAAAATCTATGCTAGATGGGAAAGCCCATTCATACTTAATTTTTGAACTAAAGGTGGCGCAACTGAAATACCTTGTAACCTTCTTTGGTGGGCAAGTTAAGTCTTTTGAGTATCTGTAGGGTTGTACAAGGCTTACCCTCTTCATCTAAAAAATCCCTTAATCTATTATCTCCCAAGTTAGGTAACCAGTTGCTAGCAATAGGCTTTTTACCTATCAACCAATGGGGGTTCCCAACCATAGGTTGGTAACCATCTTTACACAAGTCGTACTTCAAAAAGCTGCAGAGTTGGTTGTGAATCCTCAAAGAGACTCCTATAGGGACGTTTTTTGCAAAGGGAGTTAACCTCGAAGGAGTAAATAGCAAGGCCTCAGGATTAAAACCCGTTTTTCTAATTAAGTCAACTTCCAATTTAACCCAAAGAGGAACATATACTTTACTGTTAGCAGATGTGAGAGCACTGGTCCATCTACCATACTTGTTTATCTGGGCGGCCCAATAATAGAGAGCGAAATGGGGTAGCCTCAACCCACCTTGGGGTTTAGCGCGGCTAACTTGACATATGACATTCTTGCCTTCTTAAAGTTCCAGATAAAATCAGCTATTAACTTGTGGAGTCTATTAAACCACGCCAGAGGAATCCAAATGTTAAGCATGGAAATTGGATAAAAAATCCTGGGGAAGACATTCATTTTGACGACATTTATCCTACCCCAAAGCGATAAAGGGAACTGTGCCCATCTTTTCATGTCTAACTCTATATTCCTAATTAGGGCGTCTAAATTAAGTTGACGGAGACGATCCAAACTATTTACTAAAGTGAGTCCCAGGTAGCTAAGGGATTTGGAATTCCAGCCCAGCCCTAGCTCAACAATGTCCTTCTTGAAAACTCTACTGGTCAGGGGAAAAAACACTGTTTTATCCTGATTCAGCTTGTAATTGGCTAATGAGCTAAATTCCTTAATTGCATCCAGTAATTCTGGGACTGAGGAAGCCGGGTTTGACACATAGATCAGTAGATCATCTGCAAAGGCGGTGACCTTTACTACCTGGTTCCTCACGCTAATCCCACTGATCTTATAGTTAAACACTATATGTCTTATTAAGGGCTCTAGGTAAAGATTAAAAAGCAGGGGTGATAACGGGCAACCCTGTCTAGTCCCTACCTGCAGTACAAAAGGTGCAGAAATAACACCATTACAAGCAACTCTTGCCGTCGGATTCATGTACAAGGCCTTGATCCACCCTACAAATTTCTCCGGGAAACCAACCTTCTCCATCGTCTGAAACAGGAAGGCCCAATGTACCCTATCAAATGCCTTCTCGGCATCCAAAGAGACCAGTGCCAAAGGGAGATCTGTCTCTTCAGAGGCCGAGAAGACATGGGACAATGTCCTAAAATGATCTGCAGATGTTCTGCCCTTCATAAAACCCACTTGTTCCGGGCCTATTAAATATGGCAATACCTTGCTGACCCTTTCCGCCAAGATTTTAGCTAGAATTTTTAAGTCATAATTTAGTAAGGAGATGGGCGATAGCTACCTGGGTTCTAGGTGGTTTATTGGGCTTAGGGATCAGTACTATTAATGCTTCAAACAGATACTTGTCTGAGTCTGCCCCAGAAAGGATCTGCCGATATAAATTGGCTAACAAGGGAATCACCTGGGGAGAGAAAGTTTTATAAAAATTTGGTGAGAAACCATCAGGGCCGGGTGTCTTATCAATAGACAGAGCTTTAATAGCTACTTCAATCTCTGTATAGGTGATCTCAGCAGTGAGAGAGTTACTGTCTGTTTCCTCCAATTTAGGGAGTGAGATCCGATCTAAATAGGATTGAATATCACTTAGCTGCGGTGGAGACTGCATACCACCATACAGTAATTCAAAATAGTGCCGAAAGACAAGGGCAATTTCCTCTGGAGACGTTTTAATGGACCCATCCCTCTCCGACCAAACCCCTTCGATTAGCCGAGAAGCTTCTAACTGCGCAAGCCTCCTGGCAAGAAGCCTTCCAGGTTTCTCACCTTGATCTACATAGATGGCTTTGGTTTTATAATGGCCAGCTCTGCCTGGTCTCAAGTATCTTAAGATATTCGTCCCTGGCCTTGATTAATTTAAATTCATCCTCTTCATTTGGACTATGAATCAATATGGCCTGGAGCTCCTTAATCTGCCTCAATAACTCCATCATATAGGCATTCCTCTCCTTTTTCCTTGTGGTAGCTTGGCTAATCAGGAGACCCTCATGTATACCTTGAGCGCTGACCAAAGAATGTCTGGTCGGGTTCCGTCCTAGATAAAGAAATAAACTCCTCTATTTGAGAAGTCAGATTCTGGACCACTTTGGGCACTCTGAGCAACTGGTTGTTTACTTTCCACCTATTACCTTTACCCAGCGCAGAGGAAAAGATCTCAACCTCCACAGCTGAATGGTCTGACAGGGAGCTGCCACTATTTCTGAACCAATAACCCTTTAAGTAATGTCCGGGAGAAATATGTAATCAATTCTCAAACCCATCTTGTGTACTGGCGAATAAAGGAATACTCCTTTGCTCGTGGATGGAGGACCCTCCAGACATCCGCCCAACCAACTCGATCCATTAGATCGCTTAAGGCCAGAGTGGCTGGTGAGGAATACATGCGTGTCCCTGAGGACCTATCCATTAAAGGGTCTAGAGCCAAGTTAAAGTCCCCCCCTATAATCATGGGAAGGTAGATAAAAGGTAACAGTACCCTCAATAAATTTACAAAGAAATCTTGACTATCGGAGTTTGGCCCATAAACAGCCCTAACAATACCTCCCTTCTATATAATGTCCCAACCGCCAATATAAATCTACCCTCTTGTCAGGGATGATGTTCTTGGGTACAAAGGGCACCGATCTATGGAGTAAAAACGAGACCCTTTACTCTTTGTGGTACCAGGAGATGAAAAACTTCCCATACTGCATTCTTCTCAGGCCCTTATTTTCATCTTATGCACAAATGGGTTTCTTGTAAAAGGCGATCTTAATTCTAGCTGCCTCTAAATATTTCAGTATTCTATATTGCTTTACTTTGTGTCTAGCCCCTTGACATTCCATGTACAAAACTTGATACGAGTATCAGTCCCCATAGCTAATTAACAAATTATACAAGAAAACAAGTACCCTGTAGCCCCCTACTGTTAACCAGCACCAGCAACCTTGTGTCCCCCACCCTATAAAAGTAAACAAAGTCCCCCAACACCCCAGAAGCCCCATCCCCCCTCTATTCCTATCCCACTGAATAAGAACCATCCCTCCCTCAAGTCTATACGTATCCCTAAATCCCCCCACCCTTAACCCTCCCTTTCACTCTACGGCCCATGATATCAGGATACCTAGCCCTCTCAGCTCGCTCCATCCTTTTAAAACCCCAATAAAATCCAATCATAATAGTACAACTCCTAGAGCTAAACTTGAACTCAGAACTCAAATAGAGCTTCCTTCAGCTAGAAATTAGTCATTTATATGAGAATACAAATAGCTAACAGTTACACCGTTAAGCTCATACATCTATCTGTAAATGAAGCATACTGATCTGTGGGAGTATTTAAAGTCCGCTGTCCAGATGATCGTTTAACTGTATTTAAACAATATAGGACCCCGAAGAGTCCAAAACTATATATTCTGTTAAATGAAAATCGTTCTGTCTAATATAGTATTCATCTGTCGGAAAATGCATTTAACATCAAACTTCAGGCGTGAATCTGACGATCCAGAAGGAAAATATGGAATCAGGTCCGAGCAGTCACAATACCCAGGAGAAAAGAAAATGAAATGCTATACAGCGCCCCTGTTCAAACTCCAAGGCTTTGGGTCTTCGAGAAGGCCGAGATAGGGCCCCTCCTCCAGCTTCAAGACTCCTTATGCAGCATCTTATAGTAAACCAGGCTGAACCACCTGCTAAATCTCTGTCCGTCTCATGTGCCTTTGAACAGATCTGGAAGAAGCTCCTCAGAGCTGCTGCAGCTGTATCTGAAGAGTCAAAGAATTTCCACTCGTTCCCTATATAGACCTGGAATCTTGCGGGTATCTCATTCTGAACTTTACCCCGGTGGCTAATAGCCGTTTGACGAGCGGATGATAGGTAGCTCACTTCTGTCTAACAGAGAGTGGGAGATCTTGAGCCACTCTGATCCGTGTACCTTCCCAATAAATCTCCTTGTCTTCTCTTGCCTTGTCATTCAGAAAATGCTTCTCCAGGTAGTTTAAAAATTTTATGATAAACGGCCTGGGAGGGCGATCCGATGATGGCAACGGGCACAGCGCCCTGTGGGCTCTCTCCACAATATATTTGGGCCCAAAAGGCGAGGGACCTGCTATTTTTTCAGTTATTTTTTGGGCAAACATAATAGGATCATTAGCTTCAGCCCTCTCAGGCAATCCGATGAATACCACGTTATTCCGTCTGCTCTGACCCTCTAAATCCTCTACCTTAGTTTCCAGTTTTTGCAGCTTTTGAGAAACTTTAACCATTTCAGACTCCATTGTTTCTTTTCCTCTTTCTAAGGTTTCACTCGTGCTCGTTATCTGAAGCTCTTGGCTAGGTCCTCAATAGATGTATTAATATTCTTGAGCTCCCCTGCCACCTCTATAATTGCAGCTCTAGAGGCCCAATCTCCTCGAGAAAGCAGCGTAAGCATTAAAGGCTCCTCTGAATGCTCCCTCACTTGCCCCATGAACTAGCGTGGAGGTCGAGGCCTTGGATTTTTGCAGCCTTTTCAGGTGTTCGCAGGCGGAGTGTGCTTCGGAGGCTGTTTTCGCATTTCTGCCTCCATCGGTTTCCGCTACACACACTCCGCTATTGTAGTCTTAGGAAGTTCTTTGGGTTATTCAGATTAAGAGGAGTTTTTGGCTAAAATAGCAGGGTAAAAGACGGAGCTCCGCCGAGAAGCCGCTACTCAGCGTCCCGCATCATGTGACTCCTCCCGTTTACACATTTTTAAACTGTATTTACCAAGGATAGAACAGAAGTGATCAGAGATGCAATATCTCTTTTTCAATGGTTGTTGTGCTTTCGCCCATTTTTACAATGTATCTAACCAAGATAGGCTAGCTGAGAGGCGATATTTCATTTTCAGTGGGTCTCGGCATTTTGACCCCAAATTTTCAGCATAGTCATATTCTGACCTCATGTTATGATCAAGATAGGGGGAATTTTTTAAATCACATCTGAAAGGTGATTTGTGGAGTGACTATAAAAACATGTTTTAGTAGGAGTTTGAAAAATGACACCTATCATGTTCATGAGGTGGAGTGACACAATGGCAATGTTGAAAATTTGGTGCGATTAGCAAACTTTTGAAAAGTTCAATGTTTGTTTATAACTTTGTTGTTTTTTTTTTCACAGTTTGTCCTCAAATTCTCAACACAGTCTTTTAATGGTTCCACTTTATGATCAAGAAATGTGGAATTTTTTAAATCCTGTCTGAAAGACGATTTTGTGGAGCAACTGAGAAAACATGTTTTGGAGGGGATTGAAAAATGGCACTTGTCATGTTCATGAGGTGGGGTACTGAAGCAGCAACATGGGAAATCTGGAGTCAACAGCTGCAAAAATGACTAAGTTATGAATAAACATTGAAAACATTACATGCCTCTTCATAACTTTATTGTTTGACATTTTGACCCAAGTTCAAGTTTATTTGTATACTGTAAGTGTGCATAAAAAACATGTTACATACATAATTTCAATTAAAAGTCATTAAAATCATAAAACATCTTACACATGCATTTTGAAAACCATTGCACTCCTATTGATATTACAATATGATAAAAATATAACAGATCTCTAGGCATATCTGAAGGAAAAAAATCCCCCAAATAATCCAGTATAAATTCCATAGGAAGTCCATATTAAGCATAAATATAAATAGAATTCTAGTCCATTTATCCCACATGTTGTACCAAAAATGAATCCTTAGTCATACTCCCTTACCCTCTCGATTTTTTTGTTTATAATTTGCAGGGCTTGTGATGCAAAGGATCTTATACCGAATAGAATTGTTTCCGATTCTATATTCAGGAGTTCAATAGTTTATTCCATACTAGTTTTCTCTTTTAGTTTTGTGCTAAGTGGGCATATCCATTTCTCTCACTCTTTATTTAGTTGCCAGCATTCTAATAATATGTGTGTGGAACTGTATGATAAGTACTGGGATCACAACAACATGCAACAAAAGAATCAATTTTTGAGTCTTGTATCCACTATTTTAATAGTGATCCAAATCTTAAACTACTTATAACTTTACTATGTTCAGCTTTTTAGCCAAACAATAAGTATTTTTCTGTTTTAAACTCACTTTTCATCAGTTTAAACAAATTTGTTTCTTCAAATCCATGTATACTTGCTAGATCTTTCTGAGCCACTGTATCAGTTATTCTTTGTATTGCTATTTTCACTCATAGCAATCACCATGTGGTTTGAAAATACAGTTATTTTCTAATCCATATTTGTTTTGTATGCTGTTAAGTTTGTCAAGCCAAAGTATTTTATTTCTCCATTGTCTTGCTTCTATCCAGCAATTAAGCATCAGGCTATCTGTAGGGGCAGCTACTATTTTCAGCCAGAATATAATATTTCATTTCAGAATTCTTGTGTTCCTGTTTCCACCCTTAGTGCAGCACTGGGAGTTGATCTCAGTAATTACAGAAACAATTTTAGATAAAAATTCTATAATACATCTAGCTCTTGGATATTAGAATTTAGATTACATATTTCTGAACTGTTTAATACTTGGGTTGTCACTTTGGCCTCACAACTTCTTTTTTGATCTAAAGAATTTTTTGCAAAAGTATATGCAAACAGATTTATGGCCAAAATGGATTTTATAGCTGTTTCTTTATTAATTTTTATATGGGTATTCTCATTTTTTTTTTGTAAATTCTTTTATCTCCTCATTGATGTCTATGGGGTGTACTTACCCCATTCTGCTATGTACACAGATGCTCAGCAGTCCACCTTGCCCAGCCTCCACCACGACCACAGAGCAGGGAGGACCATGGCTTATATCGGTGGCATCATCCTGCTTGTCACAAGGATTATTTCCTGCCTTGAGTCCCTAGGGCATGGACATGTAATGACATCCAGTGTGTTGTGAGCATGCTCCCATGCTCACCTGCAGGACATCCACCACCACTCAATCCCTGTTGAAAGGTGTCCACATATACTGCTCCCCCAGTCTCCACTGGTGTCGCTAGTGTGGCAGGCACACACCCCAGTGCTCCCCAGAAGAGGAAAGCAGTCATCCAGACATTCGATCTTCCCCTTCCCTGCCAACAACCAATGATCCAAGTCCATTCCCAAATCTGGGTCACCAGCTTGGAGTGAGGTATGGCATCCAAAGCCTCAACCCTCAGTGCCACCAGGCCTGCTTGGGTATTCCAATTTGACTTCTTATTAAACCAAACACCTAAATAGCAGAACTCAGCCACTTCTGATATCATTACATTGTCAATGTTCCAGGATCTTAATTCTCTCCTGGTATCCCCAAAGATCATGATTTCGACTTTAGAGATATTTAATTCCAGCTCAAGTTTTGCTTATGTGTTCCTCACTCTTTTTATGGCCCTTTTAAGTCCATACAGTGTTTGGGATAGAATTATAGCATAATCTGCATAAAAAAGGATTTGGATCTGCTTTTTATTTCTGATTGGGGGGAATGTATCTACTGCCAATATAGATAGATAGATAGATAGATAGATAGATAGATAGATAGATAGATAGATAGATAGACAGACATAGATAGATAGATAGATAGATAGATAGATAGATAGATAGATAGATAGATAGATAGATTACATAGAAAGATTACATAGAAACATAGAAACATAGAAGTTGACGGCAGATAAGGACCGCAAGGCCCATCCAGTCTGCCCATTTCTTTTTCTACCTTATAAATAGCCATGCCTTTTGCTCTGTCAGTGACCTATCTATTCATAGTCATTTGTATTGCTCCTTATGCCCATCCCATGCCTGTTTGAAGCTCTGCACCATATTCATAGCCACCACTTCTTGTGGTAAGCTATTCCATGCATCTACCACCCTTTCTGTGAAAAAGAATTTCCTCACATTCCCCTTAATCGGCCTCCCTCTAATCTCATGCTGTGTCCTCTTGTCCTGCTATTTTTCTTATATTTAAACATGTTAGACTCCACCTTGTTTATGCCCCAAGGTGTTTAAATGTTCGATCATATCACCTCTCTCCCTCCTTTGCTCAAGGGGTATACATATTGAGCTCCGTTAATCTGTCCTCATATGTCTTCTGATGCAGTCCCTGCACCATTTTGGTTGCCCTTTCTGGACTGCCTCAATTTTGGTTAACGTCCTTGTGAAGGTGTGGCCTCCAATACTGCCGCATGATACTCAGATGAGGCTAACCAATGTCTTGTACCAAGAGAGATTATTACCTCCCTCTTACGACTTGTGATACCCCTACTAATACACCTAACACCCCCTATGCCTACTGCTTTAGAGGTCTGCTTGGATGATTTTAGGTCATCAGTGATGATGATGCCCAAGTCTCTTTCTTCCTTTGTGACTGCTAGCAACTCCTCCCAGCCTATAAGTGGCTTCAGGGTTTCTCTTCCCTATGTGCATGATTTTGCACTTCTTTGCATTAAATCCCAGTTGCCACTCTTCTGACCATTTTGCTAGTTTATCCAGATCTCTTCTCATTCTGCCCACCCCATCTGGATCATCTACTCTGTTGCAGATCTTGGTGTCATCTGCAAACAGACAAACCACCCCTCTAGTCCATCTGCGAGGTCACTAATGAAGATGTTGAATAGGACTGGCCCCAGGACTGATCCCAAAGTACCCACTTGTGACTTGCATCTCTTCTGACTGTATACCATTTACCACCACTCTCTGTTTTCTGCCAGTCAACCAGTTTGCCACCAGTTGACCAACTTCTGACCCACCCCGAGCCTACAGCTTATTTATCAATCTTCTATGTGGAACAGTGTCAAAGCTTTGCTGAAGTCAAGGGATGACATCAACTGCTCCCCCTTGGTCCACCACTCTGGTTACCCAGTCAAAGAAATCTATGAGATTAGTTTGACAGGACCTTCCCTTTGTAAACCCATGCTGTCTTGGATCCTGTAGCCCCTATGGATTCCAGGTGTTGCACTATCCTTTCCTTAGGAGTGCCTCCATAATCTTGCCCACTACTGAGGTAAGACTGACTGGTCTGTAGTTCCCGCCTCCTCCTGCTACCACTCTTGTGGAGCGGGATCACATGAACCCTTCTCCAGTCTTCTGGGACCTCCTGTGCTCAGAGACTCACTTAAACAATTCTGCTAATGGCTCTGCTAGTTCCTCCTTTAGCTCCTTAAGTACCCTGGGATGTATGCCATCAGGTCCCATTGCCTTATCCACCCTGAGCTTAGCAAGCTCTTGTAGGACCCTTTCTTTTGTGAAGGGTAGTGCTCACCTCCCTCCCCCTGTGTCCATGATGCTGAGCTGTGGGCCCTGCCCTACCTTCTCTTCAGTAAATACTGAGCAAAAGTATCTATTTAGGATAGATGCCTTTACAGGGTCCTCCTCCTCACATGCTCCCTTTTCTCCATTAGCTTAGCAATACTAGCAATACCCCTCTGGACTTTCTCCTTTCACTAATGTATCTATAGAAAGTCTTGTCACCTTCTTTTACTGTTTGTGCTAGTGTTTCTCAGTTTGGGACTTTGCCTGCCTTACTGCCTTACCTGCTTCCCTTAGGGCAGTTTGGTATGCCTCCTATCTTCATCCCGCTGTGTTCCCTTATATTTCCTGAGAGGCCAGCCTTTTGGCTCTGACCTTTTCTGCTACTGTATTTGAGAACCAAAGTGGTTTCCTTCTTCTTTGCACTTCCTTTTCTGTCTAACACAATGGGATGTTGCTTCAAGTATTGTATCCTTAATGCTTGCCCACTTTGCCTGTACCTCCTCACCTGTGTTTCTTTTGCCAGGGCTAGCTTAACTCTGTTGGCCATCTTATCAAAGTCAGCTCCTCTGAAGTCCCATATTTTGCCTTGGAATGGGATGATTTAGATGTAGTAGCCAAATTGAACCATACCATGTGATGGTCACTGGCCCCCAGGTGACCTTCTACCTGGAGATCTGTGATCCCTTCTTTGTTAGTCAGTACTAGATCAGGATAGCCCTGTCTCTTGTGGGTTGCTGTACCAGTTGTTTGAGGCCCTCCCGGGGAATCCACTATGAGTCTAGTTCTGGCAGATGTTCCTGCTGGTATTGACCAATCTATATCTGGCATGTTGAAGTCTCCCATTATCAGAACCTCCCTTTAGCTGTCATGTTTTGTATATCTTCTAACAGTAATGTGTCTATGTCCTCCCTCTGGTCTGGGGGCCTGTAGACAACCACAGTTCTTATGGCTGTCCCATTTCCTGTTTCAGGTGACCCTACAGTTCTTCTGGCTCCTTATGTGTATTCTGAATTTCTGCTTTGATATTTTCATTAACATACAGAGTACCTCCCCCCTTTGCACCTCGGTCTCTTCTGAACAATACATAGCCAGGTACTGAAGTCTCCCAAGTGTGGTTACTGGTAAACCACGTCTCACTAAGTGCTACTATGTCCAGTTTAGCCTCTGACATTATTGCCTGCAGGTCTGGGATCTTATTTCCCAGGCTGTGAGCATTTGTGTACATGATTTTCCATTGGCCAGATTTTGGTGTGTTAGTTGTTGGGTGAAGTTTGGCATTACCCCTGTGCATGCGTATGGGAGACAAACCTTTTTTACCTGGTGATGCAAATGAATGGCAAACACGCTGAATTCCTGTTTGACCACTAGCTGAGGGGAGGGGTGTTCTTCCCATTCGGACGTATGGGGTGCTGCACCCTCTCCCCATTTGCTAGTTTAAATATTCTGCAAAGACGCCAAACTTCCCAATGCACTGACTCCTCTTTAGTCAGGTGCAGTCCATCAAATTTAAAGAACTTTCGCTCCCAAGAACTGTTGCCAGTTCCCTACAAATCTGTGTCCTTTTTCCTTGCACCAGTCCTTGAGCACGTGTTAGCTCCCTATCTCCCCTTCTCTGACCTTCCGTCCATCTGCTCCCTTCTCCCAGACTGGCAGGATCTCAGAGAGAGATGCGGATGAAATAGATGATAGTTTGTCACCCAGCTTAGTCAGGTGTTCCTTGGTCTCCACAACTGACCGGCTGGCGAGATCATTAGTCCCTATGTGTACTAGGACATCAATGTTTTCTCCTGCTTTGTGAACAATTTTGTAATGCGGTCAGTGTCTCTCCATGCTGATGTACCTGGGAGACATCTGACCATCACCTTGCTGAGATGGGTATCAACTCCCGAATCATGGAGTCTCCTATGATCAGAAGTTTTTTGGATTTCCTTTGTGCTTGTTTAGTTTGGTTCCTGATTTGGGTGAGTATTGTTGTGCTAGCTCCTGTGCCACAGAGTCCTGCTCTGCAGTGTCTTCTGCCTCTTTATTTAGTTCAGAGATAGAGGCAGATACCTGTTTTAATAAGCGTTTATATGGTTTTGGGTAATAATGATTGGAGAGCAGAGAGTGATGGGGCACCGATTTGCTCCTCCTAACCACCTGCCAACCTCCTGGACCAACTACCCTCTGCGGTCGAGGTTTTTCTGTTGGATGCTGGGGAAATGGCGGTGGTTCTTATAATGTATTTCCTCTTCAATATGAAATTTGAGGCGTGCAATCTCTGCCCATGCTGCCCGGAGCTGAGACCGAAGATCTCAAAGGCCCAGCATGTAGGACAGTGTCCTAAATCCTGTAAGACTGTCCTTCTGAAAATTGTTCCACAGTACCTGCAGTTAATGAAATCCATTCCAAATAAGTTGCTGGGTTTGTAACCTAGTCAGAGTAATTAGAAGGAAAAAAGGAAAAAATGCAAGTAATGGTTTAATTGTGCTTTGTTTAACTTGTTATACAAGTTAAATTACTAGTGCCCCAATAAATGAGATCACCTTGTAGGGCCCACTGATCCGCCCCTTCCTGCTCTGCCACAGGAAATGTCACAACTGTGGTACCCTATAAAAGAGGTGTGAGCGTAGGGGTGGTTGGGGATGGGGTGGGTGGCTGGGCCCTTCCCTGCCTAAAAAGAAGAACCACGGACGAAAGAACAAGGAGGTAA
Organism: Neoceratodus forsteri; assembly: GCA_016271365.2. Classification (NCBI taxonomy): domain Eukaryota; kingdom Metazoa; phylum Chordata; order Ceratodontiformes; family Ceratodontidae; genus Neoceratodus; species Neoceratodus forsteri. The sequence continues at coordinate 483,197,567 of CM057459.1, read as the reverse complement.
GAGCAGAAACAATCAGTCAACAACAAATGCAGTAACCCTGAAAGCTTATCCTAATGTTAGATAAAACTGTAAAACCTGTAAAGCACCACCTGTAATAATTTCAGAGAAGATATACCCTGTAAGAAACACTTTGCTCCAGAGCAAAATAAAGCAGTAACAGAAGATATACCTTGCAAAAGACAATTTGAATCAGAAGATTACAGCAGTAATCTGTTAGCACACACCTGTAGGCACACCTTGTAATAATGCAGAAGAAGGTATACCAGCAACAACAATTTGAATCAGAGAAAAAATAAAACAATGAAATGTTAGCCACAAACAGTAGCAATCCCTGTGAGTAAAAAATCAAAACACCACCACACAGTAAATCTGCTTAGCCAAACTAAGTGTTAATCCTTCTCCCTTGCTCTGGTAAGTTTCTCTACTCTGCCTTTCAAGCAGTCTTAGAAGGAAAGAGCTCAGGTGAAGCTAGGTGCCTTGGCCAGCAAACCAAGTCTTCTACCACAAGTGTCTTCTATGACAGGGCAAGAAGACACCCTTGTTTCACTCCAGTTTGTATATCTAGGGGAGATGTTAATGCTCTGTCCTTTCCATATCTTACTGCAGTTGTAGTGTCCAGATAAGAAATTTGGGCATGCGTATTTTACTCCTCATTTTTAAAATGAGGTGAGTAAAACCAATTTCAGATGCATACAAATGACTCTGCATTTAGCTGAAGAGTACATTTTCTGGGAAATGAGCGCATTTGTCACCCATTTGTGACGCATTATTAAAAAACACACATTCTGCAGGCTGCAGCCGCCAGACAGCAGTCCTAGTGACTGAGAATTCAAGTAGCACTACCACAGACTTCTATACTGTGGGCTGTGGCACACACCATATAAAAGTCTACAGGGCAACTAGGGTTAGTGGATTTTCCAACTCACTAGCCTAGCAGCACTGCTGACTGGTGACTGCCTGGCTGCAACACTTATTTTTGATCCCAGAGTCTTTAAAAAAACTAAAATAAAAAAATGGCATATAATCCAAGCAAACACCAGTTAGTGTTGTTAGAAAAATTAGAGGGTGGAGGTGGCTGGCTGGAAGCAGTGTCAGGTCATATAATCTCTGGTCATAATGACAAACAAACCAGTCTAAAAAAATAGAATGAGTCTGTGCCTTCTCTGGGGTTGAATTTGGTACTTGCCCACTGTCCAAATTCTGAAGCCTGGTTCATTTTGCATCAGCAAGCATTAAAGTCTGTAGGGCAGCAGGAAATCTGGATAGTGGATTTTCCTGGTCACTATTCCTGCTGACTAGTGGCTGCAAAACTTAATTCTGACCCTTTGGCTTTTACAGGGTTCCAAGTTTTGAATATGCAGCATACTGAGATCAGCCTGCTACCCTAACCATTAGGCTGTGATGTCACCAGCAAAAACAAGGGACCGGTAGCAAGTTTTGAATATGCAGCATACTGAGATCAGCCTGCTACCCTAACCATTAGGCTGTGATGTCACCAGCAAAAACAAGGGACCGGTAGCAAGTTTTGAATATGCAGCATAATGACCAGGCTGGGTATGGTTCAGTGTAGTTCTGCCAGACATATGGAAAACAAAGTCAGACATTCAAACCAACAGTATATAAATAAATAAACATGATCACTACACATTTGTATATAGGTCCACCCTATCTACAATTGTGTTGTATTGGAAATTTAGCCTGAGAAGAAAAAGGCACTACTAGGTTTTAACTTGTCTTCTCTATATAAAAGTTATACAAATTATAGTTCACACGTGCAGTCAGACATAAACAGTGCCACTGTCAGTGCAGACTACTTGTTGCAGAATGCAGGACTCTGTGTGTGAGTGTGTCTTACACTAATTACAGCAACTGGAAAATTCCAGCCTTCCTCTTTTAAATATTATTTGAAAAATTGGAATTAAACTGCAGCTGCCAGCACATCATTTCAAATTACAATACAAATTAATCAACTCAAGGCAACATACAACACACAGTGTCACTGCAAGCAACTCACAGTACAACCTAAACACATATAGCCTATATAAGTTTATTAACTTAGCATAGATACCATCTGTAAATTGTAATATACTAGTCTCAGCAGCATACACAGTACTTTATGGGAAACTGAGACAGGACAGTGTACAGAAAGAGAACACGCACTCTGCTAAAATTCCTATTGTTTTGTTTTAAATCTGATTGCTGTAGCCTACAGCAATCTGATTTAAAACAAAAAAATTAAACATACGGCCACACTGCCAGTCCACCACAAAGCATTACTTTTACTCCTCTACATCCTACAAAGCCCCCATTTTGCACTTAGAAACAAAGCAACTGGCAAAATCTAATTGTTAAAAAAAGAAACAGTCAAACTATGGGGCATTTTTATTCTTAGTTTCCACATCATTACTGTGTTCTCATCAAGTTTACTCAAAGAGTCACAGCAACCTTCATGCTTGTCTGAAACAACCCTACTGCCACCTATCTAGCCTGCCTGCCTGCCATCTGTTTGCCATGCCGAGTGTGGAATTCCCACCTGGTTGCTTAGTGAAAAAAGTTGTTGGACCAATAGTGAGACAGGTTCTGGGAGGACACTGTGAATGCTGCAAATCCACGTGCACTGTGTGCCTTTACAGAAATGTACTGACGGGGGGAAGGGGGACATCTGGAGCAGATCAATGTTTTGTTTTTTTAAAAGGTGAAAGGAGGACACGACCAGAGGGTGAAAACACCTTAAAGGGTATCGCATATTGAGCTTGTTTTTGATGCATATTTGATACACAAACTATGTTTGAAAAAGTAGTGTAAAGCAGTTTTACCAAGCAAAAAATAAGCCCTGTACGCAGCTTATCTGGTGCTCTGGGTGTCTATATGAATTATTTTTATTAATTCCAATTTTTTCTCAATAATTTTTTTCTGTTTTAACAACATCTATAAAATATCTCTATTAACATTATTGAAGGCTGCTTTTATATCTATAAATGCTGCATATAATTTTTTCTTCCTAAGATTTATATATTTGTCAATTGAATGTTGTAAGGTAAAACTTAGCTCCATGTTGGACATACCACGTCTAAACCAGCCTAATTTATTGACAATTATTTTTTTTATTCCATCCAAGTGTGTAATCTTTTTAAGAGTAATCTTGTAAAAATGTTATTTATGTATTTAGTTTTTGTTAATCGGGTAGGCACACTAGACAGAAACTGCCTGTTTTCAGGTACAACCTGGGAGAGTACAACAATAGGCATGCAATACATGAATTATTACAATGTATAAACAGAGACAACATGTACAGGAGTATAACATACAATAGTAAGTTAGAAAGGGAGATGGATACATATCCAACATCAACCAAGTACATAAAAGAATGATTGGATGATAGTTTAGAGGATCCATTATTGACCCTTTTTATGGATGAGAACAACCACCCCCATCCTCCAAGTATCTGGAATGACTTCATAATTTACTATGAAGTTAAACAAAGACGTGAGCAATGCAGCCCCAGGTGCTATTCTCCTGGTATATTTCAGCTGGTATTCTATCAGCTCCAGGGGCTTTATTATTTTTTTGCACATTTATTGCCTGCATTACCCTCCACAGAAAAATCTAGCCAGAAATTTGTATTTTCTTGGCTGGATTCTACCCAAGTTCCTCCACCAGTTTTTTAGTCCTTTCAGTATTTAAATTTACCTTATATATTTTCCTAAAGTGTAAAACCCAATCATCTGGTTGGATATTAGCACCAATATTATTTCTTTGTCTATCTAAGCCAAAAGTGATTAAACTCCAAACGGTTGTGTTGTCCTTATGTTTTATTGCATACTGTAGTGTTTCCTATGAATATATGCTATATTTAGTTTTTGTTTAATCTAAAAGTACCCTATATTCCTTCCTAAGATTGATAAAAACATATCTAGCTTTAAAAAGGGTAGATGTTTTTCATTATTTTCCCCTGGATGTGTACTACTTGTCTCAATTTAAGACATTTCAAGTCTTACCATTTGGTTTTGCCATGAAACTTGAGCATTTCTCTCTTTTATTTAGTATCTAGTGTCCTGGTTATATTACCTTCAGTCTCCAGTAGTAGATCCAGTGCTTTATCTGAAGCTGAATCTGTTTGGGGTTTCCCTTGAACCTGTTTTTCTGCTGCCTCAGTGCAGTCTTGTTTTAATTTAACTGTTTCTTCTGAATTTAGAATTGTTAGAACAGATTGCAGCAGATATGGGACCCATTTAATTTTTTGTGGTTAAATAAGAGCATATGGTCATCAGCATCATTCCTATATTGTATCATTACTTCATTAGTCACATCGCTATATTTACTTCAAGCACAATGGGAAAGTGGTTGCTATCCCACATAGGAAGCACCATGACATTTTCAACCCAAGCGAATGAAAATACATCAATGACAAAATAATCAAGGAGGCTACCATAGCACTAGGTTAGGACTGTATAAACAAGAACAGCATGGTCTAAAACAGTGACGGCAAAACAGCACTGTTAATATTAGCACCCACCCAAAACAGCTACTGCAACAATAGTGCCAATGGTAGTGGTCCATGAAAACACTGACCACTACCATGGCAAAGCAAACCACACAAATCATTTCCCTACTAAAAATAACCACCTCTGGGGGGGGCAACTCAGGGACACAGAGAAACCTTGGGGTGGGGAATTCTTGACAAGAGGAAGGAAAACACAATACATGAAGGGGGAGACAAAAATCAAAAAAGATGTCCCAGGTATCTAACCATGGGACACCAAAATGCCACCATCCTCCCTAGCAGTGGCTCTGTCCTCTGTGCCATGGTGAACCCCTCCTAGCACAGGTTTCATCCCTTTCTCCTCCTCTCCCCAACAGCAATACATCTACAGGGAAAGTGCTAACCTGACCTGCGCTATTCTATCCCTGTAGCTGTATTAGCTTATGCTATTTTGACAGTGCAGTTTTTGCCATGCTATTATTGAATTGCTCTATTCACCTGGTATGGACTACCACCACTCAATGTAGGATATGTCCAGTTACCTTCCTGGTCTCCAGGAAAGCTCCCATTTAGGATTATACGATTTAACATTTTTAGCATATCAAGAAATAAACTCCCTTTTTATTTATTTTTTATCTACTAAAGCTCTTATAGGGATGCTATAGGGATCATCTAAATTCCAATTATGCACAGAGTCTTCTGGAGAATTACCCACCCTAACATTAAAATCTCCTCTTTATAATATGGTAACCCCCTTGCACTTCAAGTGGAGTCTTAAAATCAGCTCCTTAAGAGCTGCCAAAGCTTGTTCAATTGAAGATTTCCTAGAGTGTGGGAGTATATAGAGATTAATTAAAATACATATAGAAAAATCTTCCTTTGACAATTACACATCAAGAAAGAAGTAAGCACCGTCCCTGTGAATGCATTTTCTGTTAATATCATTTCTATTATTTATCCATGTACAGACACCTCCTGAGGCTCTCCAAGAGCAGGGCCATTCTTGATGCCCTACAGGTGGCATGCCTCAGACAGCAAGTTTTGAAAACCACTCATGAGGAAGCAATCTTAGACTGTGTACTCTCAAATGGGGACAGCGAGAGGATCTCAGATCTAGAAGTGGGTAGCCATCTGAGAACAAGTGACCACTAAACAGTGTGGTTCACAATAAGCTCAGCTACAGAGTCAAGCCATACAAAAGTGAGGGTACTGGACTTCAGGAGGGCTGACTTTGGCAAGATGGGAGAGTGCCTTAGAAAAGCACTAGTAAACAGACAAGTAGGAGGGGTGGAGCAACAATGGGGAAACATCAAAACTGCCATCACAGAGCCAACAAGCCTTTGTGTGAAGCAAATAAACAAATCAAAACAAAAGAAAAAGCCACCATTATTCTGAAAAGAGGTGGTGGGGAAGGTTAGGAAGAAAAAGATAGCATTTAGGAAGTATAAGGAAACACAGAAGGAGCAGGACAGAGAACTGTACCAGTTAAGGCAGAAGGAAGCAGGGGCAGGGAGGGAAGTCAGAATAGCAAAGGCCCAAACTGAGGAAAAGATTTCCAACTCGATTAAGAAGGGAGATACAACCTTTTATAGGTACATCAGGGAGTGTAGAAAGACAAAGGGAGGGATAGTGAGGCTGAATAGAAAGGAGAGTGGGTGGGCAGAGAGGAACAGTGAAAAAGCAGGGATACTGAATGAATACTTCTGCTCAGTATTCACAAAGGAGGAGGAGGAGGGATAGGTGCCTAATCCAATTAACAGAAGCACTCTGGATACGGGGGTTGATCCCAGTCCTTTCACAGAAGAAAGGGTTCTGAAAGAACTCCTAAAACTGAAGGTTTACAAAGCAATGGGGCCTAATGGAATTCAACCCAGAAGTTGAAAAGAATTAAGGGGAGAACTAGTGACACCACTGACTACCCTTTTTAACAAATCATGGGAGGATGGTGTGATACCTGAGGACTGGAGGAAGGCGGATGTGATTCCCCTTCACAAAAGTGGGAGCAAGACAGAGGCAGGAAACTACAGACCTGTCAGTTTGACCTCTGTTGTAGGGAAATTGATGGAATCACTTCTGAAGGAAAGAATTGTTGAGTACTAAGAGGAAAGTGGGTCACAGGACCCAAGGCAGTATGGATTCACAGCAGGAAAGTCATGTCAGATGAATCTAATTGATTTCTTTGACTGGGTGACCAAAGTAGTAGACCAGGGAGGGGCTGTGGGCATGGCCTACCTAAACTTTAGCAAGGCATTTGACACAGTCCCACACAAAAGATTAATAATCAAATTAACCAGCCTGGGAGTAAGTCTCAGGGTGGTAGCCTGGATAAAACATTGGCTGGACAACAGGACACAGAAGGTGATTGTAAATGGAGTCCACTCTGAAGAAAGAGGGGTTACTAGTGGGGTACTGCAGGGTTTGATTCCAGGTCCAGTTCTTTTTAATGTCTTTACAAGTAAAATTGCAGAGGGACTAGAAGGAAAAGTATGCCTCTTTGCAGATGTCACAAAGATCTGCAACAGGGTTGATACACAGGAGGGGTGGAAAAGATGAGAAGGGACTTTGAAAGAATTGAGGAATGGTCAAAAGTATGGCAGCTTAGATTAAATGCAAAGAAGTGCAAAGTAATGCACCTGGGAAACAAAATCTCAGGGGTAGAGTACACAGTGTAGGGGAGGTATTAACAACAACAAAAATGGAAAGGGACCTGTGGGCAGTCATATAGGTGACCTAAAGGTAAGCAAGAAATGTGAGAAGGCAGTAAGGATGGCTGGGGGGATACTGGGATGTATAGGGAGAGGCATCACCACTAGAAAATAGGAAGTTGTTATCCCTCTCTACAGACAGTTAGTGAGACCACCATCAGGAGTACTGCATGCAGTTCTGGAGACCCCATCTCCACAAGGACATAGACAGGATGGAGGCAGTCCAGAGGAGGGCAACTAAAATGATGCAGGGTCTGCAAGAGAAGCCATATGAAGAGAGACGAAAGCAGATTAATATTTATACCCTTGGGGGGGGGGGACATGATAGAAATGTTCAAGTACCTCAAGGGAATCATCAAAGTCCAAGACGGTAGCATCTTTCAGAAAAAGAGATATGCAAGAACAAGAGTACACAATTTGAAGATAGAGGGGGGATGGCCAAATAGGATGGTGGACGCATGGAACGGCCTTCCTGAGGAGATTGTGGGGTCAAAAACAGTGGGGGAATTCAAGAATGCATGAGATAGACAAAAGACAATTCTGATTGGTGGTAGGAAGAAGTAGGCTGTTGGTTAACTGGGATCTGCAGCTTATCCAATAGGTAGGAAAATCGGTAGACTAGGTGGGCCAAGTGGTCCTTATCTGCTGTCAAAGTTTATGTTTCTATATAAATAAAAGAGAACTCCTTGCTTGCAGTCCCTCCCCCTACCCAAACAACCCCCCACCTGTGTCCAGTACTGCCCGATCCCCCCATCAATTTTCCCCATATATCATATTATCCCTGGTTGTCTAGTGAACCCCCTTCCTCCCTATCCTGGATAGACCCCCTTCCACAGTATGTTTTTTTTGCATGTTACCTGGTGGTCTAGTAGTCCCCCGCCCCCATCCAAGCAGCTAGTGCCTCACCCCACTTCCTCCCCATCCAGAAACAGAGTGGGCCACCGGCACAGCCCTCTGCTCTCCTCCACAGCCGGCAGCCCACTGAGATATGAATGAGTGAGCGCATGCTGTGCTGTGCATGCGCTCATTCATTCATATAAAAAAATAATTAAATTAACCCTGGTGACTAATGGTCCCTCCCCTCAACTCCATGGCCCATCCGACCAGTGTTTTTTTAAAATATTAATCCTCTGTGATCTAGTGGCCCACCCTGCAACCCAACACAGCAAGTAGTGTCCCACTCCACTCCAACCCATCCTGAAACAAAGGGTCACTGGCACAGCCTTTTGCTCTCCTCCACGGCCGGCAGCCCACTGACATATGAATGAATGAGCATGTGCACAGCACAGCACATGCTCATTCATTCATATCTATGTGGGCTGCCAGCCATGTAGGAGAGTTGGGGGCTGTGCTGGTGGCCCTCTAGTTCAGGATGAGGGGAGAGGGGTGGGCCACTACTTGCTGGGTTGGGAGCTGAGGTGGGCCACTAGACCACCAGAGAATAATATAAAAAAAAAAAAAAAAAACACTGGGTGGACAGTGAAGGGATCAGGACCACTAACCACCAGGGTTAATTTAGTTCTTTTTTTTTATATGAATGAATGAGCAGATACACAGCACAGCATGTGCTCATTCATTCATATTTCAGTGGGCTGCCCACCGTGGAGGAGAGTGGAGGGCTGTGCCGATAGCCCGCTCTGTTTTGGGAATGGGGAGGAGCGGTGGGACACTAGCTGCTAGGGTGGGGAGGTGGGGGCCGCTAGACCACCAGGTAACATGTAAAAAAAAAAACCTTCCTGGGGAAGGTGGTCTATCAGGGATAGGGATGAAGGGGTGTTCACTAGAACACTAGGGAATATTTAGAAAAAATACATGCTGGGAAAAGGGGATCGATTGGGAATAGGGAGTGAAGGGTGTTCACTAGATCACCAGGGATAATAAGATATATGAGGGGAAATTGATGGGGAATCGGGCAGTATTGGACATGGGGTTGTTTGGGTTGGGGGAGGGACCGCAAGCAAGGAGTTATTTATTTTAATTTACTATGGGGTCATTGATCTGGACATAATTTTACATTTTGCCAGTGAAATTCTGCCATGATCAGGTGGAATTTTACATTTTGTGGGTGATATGTGCTGTTTTCATATGGAATTTTGCATTTTGCTTCAGAGAAAAAGTTTGCAAAATTAGCATATTTCACGACATTTTTTGCAGAACAAAACTTGTCAGCTTCATGCTGGTCTATTCTGGACCCTGAAGACTCTCTCACAGTCTATGTGTGCCAGGCTTAGTTCTAAGGAAGACTGGCAGACCCAGTAGCCTCGGTAGACCGCAAATGCCAAGGCAAGCAATTCAGACAATTCGTGGTTGAATCAAACTGGATAAATAAGTCACCTTCAATAACAGTAGCTCTGGTGGCTTTCAGGAAGATAGAGTCCAGATCACAGCTCCACAGCTGTGAGGAGAGCTGAAGCAGTTCAGGTAAAAGAAATGGCCAAGCTGGAACTGGCCAAGGAAAGCTCCAGCAGAACCCCAATCTGAAAGGTGACACAAGGACTCACTTGGGTAGTCCACATTCTGGTAGTCTCCAGAAGGAAACTCCTTCTCAGCAGAATTCAGCAGACCCCAGTCAATGCCTGAAAAGCCATCCAGCAAAAGGTAGCTGCAGACCCCAATTCCAGGAACACTGCTGATACAGATGTAAAAATGGCTAAAGTAAAGGTAGAGGACACTAGAAACGAACTGACAGCAGACCGAAAGTTGTCCACGGTTGCAGGTAAACAATGATAAAATTAATCTAAACTAAAAAAAGAAGCTAGCTCCTAACGCTTGCTCACTAGAGCTCCTGACTAGCACTCCCGCCTAAAATCTATCTCCTATCAAAAGTAAATATAGTGGAAACTAAACAAAAATAAAGTAAAAAATAAAAGTGGACAAATTAAAAGTGAAACAGGTGATCAACAAAACCAGGATTCTCCCCAACTGAATTCCCGATATTAGATGGTCAGCCCAGCATGGCTGCCATCTTGCCAGATTCATGCACACATAAAGAAAAATGTGTGCGACCACACCATGAACAGGCAGGTGATGACCAGGGCCACTGGAAAATTGTGGAAAAGGTTACCCAAAATTGCGGAGCATTTTGCAAACATTGTGGGAAATTGCGGGGTACTACTATAGACCCTGAGTTCTTCACAATAAATCATTTAATGTTTTCTGCAGCATATATTAGTCAATATAAATTGCTAAATGAATACATTGACACTTAAATATGTTTAACACATAAAGAAAAGTTTATGTTCCTAAAAAGAATACTAAACTGATAAGCTATCATAAGCTTTGACCAGCTTCCAAAATTTAAAAGTGTCTGCCTCATACAGTGCTAAATAGATTCTATAAAGTGAGCCACAGCAAATCAATATTAAATAAAGCCAGAAGAAATATATTTTTTTGTTTATGGCTGTAGAATAATGCAGCCTAATAAACAACTGTTTGCAGTGCTCTGCCAGCTATTCACCCACTTTGGTACAAGAAAAAAAAGCAGACAGAGTGGTGAATAACTGAGTTTTAGTACAATGTTGTTAAAGTGTTTTGTGGTCATAATTTGTACTGTAGGTACTGTACAGTATTTTTGAAATCACATATTTAAACATTAAATCTGGGGGTTATTGTGGCTGGTAGTATAATCTAGAGGATAGCATAACAAACTGTGAATAAGCTGACAACATCTAGCAGACCTAGGTTTGATTCCTACAACTTCCACTTGTATACTGTGCGAGTCTGAGGAAGTCACTTAACCACCTCAGTGCTCCTGGGTTGTACCTGAAAACAGGCACTTGTGCCTAGTGGGCCTTATGCGGTTACCAAAAAATACCAATATATTTTTACTGCATCCTACAGTAGTTAGGGTACCCTTTAATTTATCTTTGTTTTACTCTGGCTGCAATGATTTTGTTTAGTTAAAGATAAATGTTCAGATACATTTTGTGTTTTATAAGCTTGTTTTTAGACTTTAGTCAGGTTTTTATTGTAGTCTTTGCATGTGAACATCTAGGGGGTTGTTGCTAAGAGTGATATCACTGTTAGCAATTAGCTTATTCAAGTTTAAAATCGGCAGGGCCATCCACAAATCCTCAGCTGTTTGAATCAAAACTAGTCTGAATGAAAGCAGGCTCACAAGGAAAAACTTGCCCTGACACTTACAACAAGCATTTGTCAATGCCGAACGTTCACTTGCAGGTATTTGCAGTGGTGTTTGGCATGTATGGTGCTTTACCCTAATGCCCTGTGCGATTGCTGGTATTTGCACAATAAATTGTCAGCATGACCTTTTTGTTACCCCCATTGTGCGCTACATAGGTGGAAACACGTTTTGGGCAGGATGTGAAAAATGACAGCTGTACTGCTCATAAGGAAGTGTGGTAAAATGCCAATGTTGAAAATCTGGAGTGGAAATATTGAAAATTCGCAAACCTACGAGCGTGCGTGGGAACTGTGCAACGCGCGCTCATAAAACAGTCATTGTTAGGAATTTTTTCACCAAATTTTCAACATTGCCATTTTAAAACCTCTGCTAATGAACAGTGACACTGTGATTTTCTTAATGTGTCCCATACATTGAGTTCGCACACCGACTGTGCCATTGTGCGCTACATGGGCGGAAACACATTTGGGCAAGATGTGAAAAATGACAGCTGCACTGCTCATAAGGAGGTGTGGTAAAATGGCAATGTTGAAAATCTGGAGTGAAAATATTTAAAATTCATGAACTATAGCGTGCGTAGGAACTGCACAGCGCACGCTCGTAAAACAGTCATTTTTAGGAATTTTTTCACCAAATTTTCAACATAGCCATTTTAAGACCTCTGCTCATGATCAGTGTCACTGTGATTTTGTTAATGTGTCCCATACATTGAGTTTGCACACCGACTGCGCCATTGTGCACTACATGAGCAGAAACACGTTTTGGGTGAGATGTGAAAAATGACAGCTGTACAGCTCATAAGAAGATGTGATAAAATGGCAATGTCGAAAATCTGGAGTGGAAATATTGAAAATTCGTGAACTTCGAGCCTGTGTAGGAACTGCACAATGCTGCGCTAATAAAACAGTCATTTTGAATTTTGCAAATTTTCAACATGGGGTTTTGGGACCTTCTCATGAATGATTCACTGTCATGGTGTTATTAAAGGCGAAGGGTGATTTCAGCAGTGACTCGCGCAGTGCCTGCTAAATCACCTTCAGGCCTGAATAACACCATGACAGTGACATCATTCATGAGAAGGGGTCCCAAAAACCCATGTTGAAAATTTGGTGCAAAAATTCCAAAAATGACTGAGATATGCAATAAGTTGAACCCCCATCTAGCCCATTATACAGCTTACCGGCATTTCCTCAGTTCGTGGTCGGCTTTGAAGAGTGCAGACGTGTTCCCGGTCCACGAAGATCTGCTGCCAGAGTCCGAGTAAGTATGGGGAGAGGGGTGTGGGGAGGCTGGGTGCAGTGGGTGGGTGCGGGTTGTGGAGGGGGCTGGGAGACTGCCGTGGGACCGCTTTTTATTTACAGGTTAAAAAAAAAAAGACGACATGGGATTTTGCCACGCTGGGGTGGGCTCCCAGTGTGGCAGAAGATGTGGGGGCTGAGGGCTGACAGGGATTGGACACCCCGCGCCAAAACAAATCGATTCGCTACGCTGGGGTGGGCTCCAGTGGCAGCAGGATGGCTGGGGAGCCGTGGAGCCGATGGGGATTGGGCACCTCACAGCAACAATGCTTGCCATGTTGGGGTGAGCTCCCAGCGTGGCACGAAAGCTTTGGGGCGGCGGACGCCACGGGGGGGAGTGCGTGATGCAAGGGGGGATGGCGGTGCTCAGTATAGCAGCAGTGCTTTCCTTTGAAGCAGAGGAACACCACTGTCATACTGAGCTCCTGCACCCATTGGTGCAGGACCGCCATGCCTGCTCAAGGGAGCAGTACATTGGATGGGAGAGGCACACCTCCAAGTGTGCTACTCTCCCAAAACGTTCCTTGCACATGCGCGCAAGCGAACATAAAAAGGCTTCATAGTTAGCACCCCATTTAAGTGAATGGGATAATTTGCATCTTTTATCCCATCTTTTGTTTCAGTCTGTTTGGCAACAAAAAGGTTTTTGATAGACTGCTTCAACACAGAACAACTGTTAAATGTTCAAGTGCACTCATGCTTGGCCAGTGGATTCTGAAACCAAACAAGACAAGGATTCAAAAGAAATCAGTGTCACATAAAACCCTTGCCCTACCTTGCTCTGTATTGTTTCAGCCAAATCCAAGTCTGCATGCAAAATTGTCAATATATTTGAGAGTATTTTATTAAAAATGTTAATACTTTTTACAGAGTTTAATATAAAAACTCAAAAATTGCAAGAAATTGTGGAACATGTCAGTTTTTGCGGAGAATGGTGAAAATTGGGAATTCTGCAATAAAATTGTGGGCCAGTTTTCCAGTAGCCTTGGCGATGACTGACCATACACTTAACAGCTCCTCACATCATTTTGCTACAACTGTATTGCTCCTTCTTCCTCTTTCTTCTTGTCTGTCTTTTTATGATGCCAGTGTCAGGCATGGCATTGTCACCACCAACTAGCTTAATATTGTGTGTCACTAGCACACATTTTGCTATCCTTACCATAAATGAGTGACTGCACACTTCATATCTCCTTCTGTTTGTCATCCTTATCTACAACCATAGCTTGTGCTCAGTTAGTTTAAAGAATACAAATATGAATATCTGTAAAATATTTAAAAAATTAAAACAAATTGAATTTATGGATAGTGATGAATAGTGAATTGTAACATATCACAAAGTCTCTAATTTGTTTTCTGGGATAGCATCAAAAGCATCCTTGGCAAGGAGGACAAGATGCATCCCTGACTACTTAACATCAGTAACAATCCCATCACAGACCCCCTAGCCATAGGGGAGGCCTTCAACAAGGCCTTCATTGATCTCACAACAGTACTACCACCAGCCAGCAAGGGGTCAAATTGTCACACAGAAATCTGCCCTGCGACTTAATTGCATTGTGCGATTCTGGGATTTCTTTTGTTCTGTGGAGGCTCTGCCCCCACACCCTCTTATGGGGTTGCACTTCTGACTCTGCTGATTCTAACTCCATGGGGGTCCAACTGAGAGCCGCACAGGTCCGGATGCACCATAATGCTGTACGCTATTAAGCATACTATATTATGACCCGGTAGGCCACCAGCCTACTTCCACCCTGAGCAGAGCCAGACCAACAACAGACTCTCTGAACACACTCACCCACCCTTCTACCTTAAAAGGGTGACCATGAAGGAGGCACTAACCAAGGTCAGGAAAGTACTGGGTAAGACAAGACAGGGTAGTGATGGAATCAACATGAAACTGCTATCCCCACCTTGGATGTCCTCATAGTGCCCATCACCAAGCTGTTCAACAAATTCCTGACTCTTGCTCAATTCCCAGAGGTCTGGAAGCAGGCCCTAGTCACACCTGTGCACAAGGGAGGTGACAAATCCTTGGTAGCCAACAATAGGCCCATCTCAATACTCTCTCCACTGTCCAAAGCACTGGAAAAATTGTGGTTGGTCAGCTCATCGACTACCTCAACAAATTTAATCTGCTCTATCCTAACCAGCATGGTTTCAGACAAAGCCACAGCACAACCACTGCTCTGCTGGACTTTATGAACTATGCACACAAGGCCTTGGATGAAGGCAGACTGGTGGGGTCTATCTTCATAGACCTCATCACAGCCTTTGACACAGTTAATCACCCACTGTTACTGACCAAAATATCTAACATGGGTGTGGGACCTAGTGCACTATGCTGGTTCCAAGACTACCTTACAAGCAGAACTCAATGTGTCAAAATTGGGCATGCAGTTTCCAGTACAAGAGAGGTATTGCTAGGGGTGCCCCAGTGATCAATCCTGAGGCCCCTACTGTTCAGTATCTTCCTAAATGACCTTCACACTGCCTGCGACACCAAACTGATACTCTGCGCTGAAGATGCGGTGCTCCTGGGCAGCAGCACGTCCCTTACTGATCTGCAAATAGAGCTTCAGGCATCTTTCTTCTCTTTGGAGATCTGGTTCTGCAGTCATAAGCTGCTACTTAACTATAAGAAGACCAAGGCCATGCTTATTACTAGCACACACAAAAAAATCAAGCAAAACCTCCTGTAGTGAACCACTGGAACAAGTCCGAAGGTTCAAGTATCTGGGGATCACACTGGATGAAACCCTCACATTTGTTCAACATATTGACTCTCTGGTCAAGATAGTCAACATTAAGATTGGTGTCCTTTACAGGCATAGGCAATACCTCTTTCCTGAGGCCCTCCGACTTGCAGTACACAACTCCATATTATCACATATTGACTATGGAATAGTGATATGGGGGTGGAAATGGATACTACATTGAAATGGGTCCAGGTGGCACTAAACAAGGCCTGTAAGCTAGCTCTTGATGCAGAGCATGATACGCACACTTGTACGCTGTATGGGCTTACAAATTGGCTATCCCTAAGAAACAGGATCATACATCAGACGTGCACCCTAGGGAAGAAAGCTCTCATGGGGAAAACACCACCATGTGCTGGCAATCTGTTAGTGGCAGCAAACACACCACAGGCCACCAGGGGAGGACAAGAGGGGCCCTGTCCATCCCCTTCTGTTGTACCTCACTCAGGCAATGGGCATTTGCCTACCATGCCCCCCTGTGGATGAATGAATTACCCAAGCACTTCCTTGCCACCACCTGTCTAGCCAAATTCAAAACTGACCTCAAACAACACCTAATTACAATCTCTAGATGCTCCTGCAACTAACCTTGAGTATCTCAATTCTTTTGCCAATTTATGGTTGATGCAGCACTTGTCTCACTTCACGTTCTTCTGGCTGCACTTGGTGAAGACATGGCCCCCACAGCGAACCCTTCACACGACCCCCCACCTATTGCTATACAATTCCCCTCGACCATGCCCCTCCTCCTATCTGATGACAAGGCTCCTAGGGGCTGCATTATTTTCTGCCTTTATAACCATGTTCACGCAATACATTCTTTTAATCTGTAACCACAATGTCTTTGTGTACATGTCCATACTGGTTGTTGTTTTTTATGCTTTATAATTTGTAACTTGCCTAATTCACAGATGTGGAACCTTTGTAAAAGCACTTATGCTCAAAGGTATCTTCTGAATCAATAAAATTGAAAATTGAATTGTTTTCATGTGTTTTGCTTGTTTCTAGATGCATTCTTTTTTTGATGGGGAATATTATTTATTAAATGAGTTAAACATGTATTGCTCCAGGATTGACTAATTAGGTTCAGAGACCCACATGTTAATTGTTCAGAAATGCACAGGTTGGAATACATTCAGGCAATGGGATTTGGAATTTGGGCCAGTCACATACAAAATTCATGAGCCACTTCACTCCCTCTTGACTGCCATTGCAAACATGGCAACCACCTTTTCTCACTGAAAACCTTTAACAAGCCTCTAAGAAGTAAAATTCCATTAAATAAAAAAAAATCATTAAGCATTCTTTCCTCTCATGATACCCTCCTTATACACATAAACTTAAACAAGCATTTGTCAATGCCAAATGTTTGCTTGCTGGCATTGGCATTGGTAGTGTAGGAGTTAGAGAGATGCATAATAGGAATGGCAGTGAAGTATTGAACTGAAGCCAACCCCACGACCACCCTGCAGAGACTGACAGGCATTGGGGTGTGCCTTTGGGTCGACAGGCATAACGGCCATGTCATTTCACCACACCTTACCCTGTAGACTGCAACAAGTGTCACAGTGTGCCTTGGTATCTTTGGGCCTTATGCTCACCCAATTCCATATGAAAATATGGTGAGATGGGTGCATTATAGGAAAATGGAGTGAACTTTAGGACTGAAGATTCCAAGACACACCTCAATGCCTGTCACTGGCTGCAGGGTGGGGGTGGGGGTGGAATGGCAAGAGCATTAGAGGTGGCAGTCCCAAGCCACACCCCTGATGCCTGTCAGTGTCTACAGGGTGGGGAGTTATGGTTGGAAACTCTAATGCCCCAGGCATTCATTGGTATTTTCACTCCACATTTTCAACATGTTTTTTTTTGTAACCCCCACCTCATGAACAGTGGCAGTATCAGTTTGTTAACTGAAAGCTGATTTTGCACAGTGACTACACCATTTGTCACCACAGGTGCAAAAACACATTTCAAACAAGATGTGAAAAATGACAGCTGTACGGTTCATGGGGAGGTGTAAAAATGGCAATGTTGAAAATCTGGAGTGAAAATATAAAAATACTGAAGTCACGAGCATGCATAGAAATTGTGCAATGAACACCCATAATGCAATTAATTTGGGGATATTTTACAGCAGATTGTCAACGCAAGCATTTTGGGACCTCCACTCATGAACAGTGTCACTGTGATTTTCTTGGTCTGTCCCAAACACTGATTTCTTACAGCGACCATGCATTTCTGGGCCGGAAGTGAGAAAACACATTTTGGCCAGGGTGTGAAAAATGACAACTGTACTGTTCATAAGGAGGTGTGGAACAATGCCAGTGTTGAAAATCTGGACTAAAAATAGTACAAATTCGTGAACTTATGAGGGTGCACGGAAACTGCACAATGCACATTCGTAACACAGTAATTTTATGGACTTCTGTCTCCAAATTTTCAACATTGCCATTTTAAGACCTCTGCTCATGAACAGTGTCACTGTGATTTTCTTAATCTATCCCTAACATTGATTTTTCACACCGACTGAGCCATTGGGTGCTACATGTGCAAAAACACATTTTGGGCAAGATATGAAAAATGACAGCTGTACTGCTCATAAGGAGGTGTGGTAAAATGGCAACATTGAAAATCTGGAGTGAAAATATTAAATATTTGCGAAGTTACGAGCGTGCGTAGGAACTGCACAATGCATGCTCATAAAACACTCATTTTTGGGAATTTTTTTCACCAGATTTTCAGCATAGGGTTTTAGGTGGTGTACCTCATGAACTGTGACACTATCATTTTGTTACTTGGTCCCAAAAGGTGGTTCCACGCCGTGACCATGAAATCACCTTTTGGGGCCGAATAACAAAATGACAGTGACAGAATTCCTGAGGTGGGGCCCCCTAAGAACCTATAATGAAAATTTGGTGAAATACCCTCACATTGGCTGAGATATGTACCAAAGTTAAAAAAAAATGTATGCCATTAAACAGCTTACCAGCATTTCTTCAGTTCGGGTCGGCTTTGAAGAGTGCAGACATGATCCCAGTCCACGAAGATCGTTCATGCCAGATTCTGGAGGTAGGTATGGGGTGGGGGTGTGGAGATGTAGATGCACAGAGGGTGGGCGTGGGTTGGGGGCAAGACAATCAATGAGGACTGTTTTTTCTTTTCAGGTATTTGTTTTCTTCTTAGGAAGATGACGCAGGACTTGTGCCACACTGGGGTGGGCTCCCAGCATGGCAGCTGGAAGATTTTTTTAGGAGGGTCAGTGGAGCCAAAGGGGGATTAGTCAACCACATCAGCCATACAGACATTTGCCATGCTGGAGTGGGTTCCCAGCGTGGCAACTGGAAGCCTGTTTCTTTTGGGATTGTTCAATTGAGCCGACAGGGGATTGGGCACCCCCACTGCCATTCTGACTTTTGCCACCCTGGGGTGGGCTCCCAACGTGGCACCTAGAAACCTAGAAGTCTGGGAGGGCACGGAGTTGACAGGGGAATGGGCACACCATCAGCCATACTGTGTGTGGCGGAGGGGGGAAGCACATGATCACGCTGGGGTGGGCTCCCAGCATGCTACCTGAGTGTTTGGGGAGGTGGGAGAGTAGACACATAGGAAGCTGTCTATGACAGCTGTTCAGGATGCAGTGCTGTGTGTAGGCACTTTGCATATTGCCGACGGCAGTATGTAAATTACCTGCCGAAGCCAGTATGCAAATTGCCTACACATTACAACTGCTGATTGCAGTGGTTTTTCCCTTCAGCTGTATGCCAATGCATTCTGAATGGCTGTCATAGATAACTCAAACATTCACTGGTGTGGTGCGGTCCGCACCTACAAAAGGGAGCAGGGTATTGGAAGTGATCGAGGCACACCTAAGAAAACTTGTATGGTGGCACTATGTTTCTTGCACATACATGCAAGCAAACATAAAAATGAAGTATTATTTACAGTTTTAATTCTCTGTGTTTCTTTACTGAACACAAAGTATCCCTCTTCTATCCTTACAAGCTTGTTAGGACAATCACTGTTGCTTACACTGCTTCAGATACAATTGAAGCCATGATTTTATATAAGGCCTTCTGTTGAGGGTTAGGTGATGACCATTTCACCAGAGGAATTCTGCAGCAGATGGAATACCTGTGTTCATAAATGAACAAATATTCCATCTATTGCATGTACAGTACTTTTAACAAAAGAAAATGTCTGTTTTTAATTTAAAAACAAAATTACGTTTATGTTCGCCATGCACACAGGCGATGCAGTGAACATCTTGCTAAGATAGTGCCTTTTGAGGGGTGAAACACTGTCTGTCCATTGAAGAGCAGTGTTTAAGGGATGAGTCAGTGGCACACCAATTATCAGGCAGGTTGATCATGGCAGGGTTTAGGCTTGCTGGGTGGAGGCAGCATGTATTTGAAAAGGAAAAGCCAACCCAGTCATGGCTCAGGTCTTCCTTTGATCTACACTGCCCAGCAAGCAGATCTGTCACGACAGCCGGCTGAGGAATTTGGAACATCCAGGAACAGTACCACTGTTTCAGATGTGAGTTTTAACAGCTGGACCCCCCAGCTGACCCTTCCTCTCAGCACCAATCACACAACACCCCCACAAACATAACCCTGTCACTGAGGGTGTCCAATCCCCCAGTGTCACCGTGCCACCTCCTAAGTGAAATCTCGGTGATCTGCTACTAGGCCACTCTAAACGCATGGTCACATCTCTAAATGCTTCTGAAGTGCCAGAAGGCTTATCCATGGCTCATCACACACAAGTTCAGCTAAACAGATTTTTTTAAGTATTAAGAAAGCTGAACTCAGAAAAGTGCACTCTGACATGAAACAAGGCATTCAAGTTATAGAAATCAAAGTATTAAACTCAAGCTGCGAAACGGGGCATGCAAAATGCACGTGCATATTCTGGCCCAGTATTGCAGTCTGAGTTAAAATAACACAATTTCTATCTGTTGCTGCTGCCCCTGTAACTGTCTCACCCACTTGACTCTCCCTCCCAGCACCCCCCCACAAAGATAACACTGATACTGGGGGTGCCCAAGCCTTCAGTGTTGCTGTCCCTCTCTGTTGCTGCCATACCACTGACACTGGGGGTGCCCAGTCCCCCAGTGTCACTGTCACTCTCCATTGCTGCCACCGCTGTAACTGTCCCACCCACCGAGACTCCCTCTCAACACCCACCATCCCACAAACCCCACACAAACATACCACTGACACTGGGGTGCCCAGTCCCCAGTGTCACTGTCACCTCTCCACTGCTGCCACCCCTGTAACTGTCCCACCCACCGAGACTCCCTCTCAACACCCACCATCCCACAAACCCCACACAACATAACGCTGACACTGGGGGTGCCCAATCCCTCAGTGTCACAAACTGACATAAAGAAAATCTTCCTTCATATTTATTTTTTAAAGAAACCCTGTAAAAAGAAAACTGTCCATCAATGCCTGTTGCAGCCATTAATGTCCCCCACCCTCCCTCCCACTTAGCACATTCCCTATGCCCCCTCAAGCCCTTACTTACCAACCAGAGGTACAACACCATAATCTTCTGTGGACCGCAGACACATGTTCACTCTTTAAAGCCAGACCACAAACTGAGGAAACAGGTATGCAGTTCAATGTATTTCAATGTTGTTTTAAACTTGCTGGCACAACTTGGCCATTTTTGCATAATTTTGGCCCCAGATTTTCAAATGACTTTCCTGGGACCCTACCTCATGAACAATTGCAGTGAAATTAGACAAATCTCTCCTGAAAGGTGATTTTATGGTTCCTGTGCAAAATCACCTTTTAGGCAGGAGTTGAAATTTTCTCTGCCCTTGTTCATGAGGTGGAGTCATAAGATGGCTATGTTGACAATTTGGTGTAAAAAGTAAAAAAGAAAAACAGTTATGAGCCTACATTGATTTTTGCGAACACAGGCTCATAACTTTGGTAATTTTCAATATTTGTACCCCAAATTTTCAACATAGCCATTTCGTTACAGCAACTCATGAGTGTGACAGCTGTCATTTTTCAAATCCTGGACAAAATGTGTTTTTCATTCTGAAAGGTGATTTTACGGTCCCTGTAAGAAATTGCCTTTTGGGCAGGAGCTGAACATTTTCTGTGCCATTGTTCATGAGGAAGGGTCATAAGAAGGCTATGTTGAACATCTGGCATAAAGATATTACAAAACAACAAAGTTATGAGCCTGCATTGAATTTTGCAACTGCAGGCTAGTAACTTTGCTACTTTTCAGTATTTTTACCCCAAATTTTCTATAGCCGTTTCTTTATAGCACCTCATGAATGTGACAGTTGCCATTTTTCAAATCCTGGCCAAAATATGTTTTTGCATCATGAAAGGTGATTTTGCAGTCCCTGCGTGTCATCACCATTCAGACAAGAGCTGAAAATGTTCTCTGCACTTGTTCATGAGGTGGGATCATGAGAAGGCTATGTTGACTATTTGGGACAAAAATATTAATATATAACAAAGTTATGAGCCTGCATTGAAATTTATGAATGCAGGCTCCTAACTTTGGTAATACATAACCCACAAAGTGCACCACAATGCATGTAGTGCCCCAGCCCTTCTGTGCCAGCGGTGAACATCCAAAATTGACAAATGCTTGTTTAAAAGTGTTTCTTAGTTTACCCATCTTATAAGTGTAATAATACACTCACGGGCATTGGTTGTCTGGGGTTAACGTGTTTTCAAGTGCTAAAGCCAGTTGTCAAAAGTGCTTTATGCCTTATTATGCACCTGGGTGTGCATTAACCCCTGACAATCAATACACTGTCATGTATTATTGCTTATGTAATTTGAAAATCTATGCTTCCAGGGAGAATAAAGTAATTGGTATTGACATATTGCAAAGACTATCATAGGCTGTAAGCCTCAAGGTCAACAATGAATATGAACTGTTACTGTAGCACAGCACTGTGTCATGGTGGCCTTAGTGGGATAAAAACTCTGCCACCACACCATAGACACAGCAATCCACAGCAGTGAATAATACATATTACTTGCTTATCTTAAGGTTTTTGTTATCCCCTGTATGTAGTCTGCTTTACTCTGTGACAATTATTTGATTGGGAGTAAGGGTGTGTTAGTGTGATAATTGGTAGCTTTGATTTGACTTGACTCAGAGTCTTCAATTCTGCTTCAGCACTTCAGCCAGACACTTCAGTCCATGATAAAGTTAAGGTGCAGCCCAGTCAAAACTCAGTCATACAAGCCAAGAGGTATAAAATCTGAAACAGAAGAATACAGATTGATAGCCCTGAACAGCAACACAGATGAGATGCAGGGGCATGAGTAGGAGGAGGAAATTAAGTTTATTAACAGAGATTTGAGAGTGGTAGGAAGAGAGGCAAAAGGAGACTGGGAGTTTTTTTCCCATATGGCCGGAAGCTGAACATAAAAGGCGGATTGCCCGTGGCAGTCTGACAGAAAGGAACAGAAAAGCTGTAAGGGTCACACGAGGGTAGGACATACTGTAGCCTGAAGGGAAGTGCGAATGTTAGACAGTTAAGGTAGGAGAGAGGAGAATGAGAATTTGGAAAAAAAGGAGGCACCGTGTAACAGGCACTGGGAGCCATGAGCAGGAAAATAGGTGGATTAATAGATGAGAAAGTAATGTGTGGGGGTGGCTAGAGACAAAGTGGCAAAAGCAATGGAAGAGGAGGTCCAGCCTGGCAAGTGTGGAATAATGAGTGGCGCGTAAACCCCATCAACATAGTCAAAAAGTTCTAAAGTCATTTTGAGAACAATCTCATCTTGGACATGGGGGGGGGGGTGCCATCAAGGGTGAGTGCAGAAGGGAGTCTTTTTAGGTTCTACCTGTTGCCAAAGGAAATTGACGCAGTCTTTTTGGCATTAAAGCAGTAGCAGGTTAGAGATGAACCCACTCGGCATTATAAAAGTCTATTTGCAGTGATGATTCAAGCTCAGAGGCTGAGAATGAAACCTTGGGTGACACCAGATCAGATTGGGTGAAGGGGGGTGGAGCACCTACCTGAACTGACTGGTGGTGGTTAGAGAGATAGGAGCAAGGTCAAAGTACAGCCAATACAAAGAGACCCACAAGCCTCAATTTGTCCAGCAGGACAGGGTGGGCATCAGACTCAAAGGCCAAGGTCAAAAAAGATGGCTTATTCAATATGTCTCTGTTCCATTCTCCAAAGGAAGACATTATTGGCACAGAGTAGGGAAGATACAGTGGAGTATTTTTTACAAAAGTCAGATTGGATAGGAGCACGGAAGCCAGAGGCATCAAGAAAAGCAGAGATTTGGGAGATCACAAACCTTTCCTGAAATTTAGCCAGAGTAAGAAGGAAAGAAATGGATTGGTAGTTCCTGGGGGAGGATGGATCACTCCCTTATTTTCAAGGGGGGACTTTAGCATGTTTCTACACATGAGGAACTTCACCAAGCACAAATATGAGATTGAGGAGTATAGTGACAGATTATGTAATGACCGTAGTTTTATAGTATATTGGACAGTGCATTGTTCATTTATTTAACTTAAAAAAAACTGTTATTTGGATTCATGTTTGGAATTTGAATTTCTTGTGGTCTGACTCTTAATACACTGAACTACGAACATGAGGTCAGCTTAGCCCATCCCCCTCTTTACTTTATATTCTATTTTTATGTGCTTTGCAATTTGTGGAATGTTCAATTATCTATTTTTAGGTATAGGGCCTTATACTGTAATGCTGTGTGTAGAACTACATTACACTAAGTTTGTATGTCTTTTCCAGTACACTGTCACATATCTTTACTCAATTACTGTAAGGGAATGATGATTAAACATAACCTGTGTGACTTTTTAAAAATCTTTTTCCTATTTGAAATTAAATTACTTTCATGACAGAATTCTGCATGCAGTATTTGAAATACACATGGAAGTATCATTAAGCAATAATCCACAACAAGGTGTGGGTTATATATAGAATAAAGTACTGGTTGGGGTGTGTAACGAGATTTTACACACACCCAAGTTGTGGGATGCTACATAAACCCCGAGGGCAAAGCCCAAGGGGTTTGTGAAAAGCATCCCACAACGAGGGTGTGTGTAAAATTGAATTTGACACCCCGACCCATTTTTTATTTTACATAATTTCTGGGTCTCCCTTTTTCACCTCAGCAATTATATAAAATAAACAGCTCCCAGTGCATCCTACGGTCGGTTTCCTTTTAGTCCGGTGCACTAGATTTTCATATTTTAAAACTGTTTTTTTTTCCTTTTTTGCAGGTCTTTGTGTGTTTCCAGGGTATATGGGGGGGGGGGAACAAAAAGAAAAGGACTTACTGCTGAGTTCTTGTGGTGGTTCTGTTTCAGACGACATGGAAGCGGTGAGCAGTCTCGACTGGTCGCACTGCTGCCTGAGCATGCGCACAGCAAGGGAAATTGTGCGTGTGTTTGCCATTATAAACACTCCTTTATAATGGCAAATGATGCCATGGTTTCCCTATGGGAAAAAGGGAGACCCATTTATTATGTTGGGATTTAGCCACACCTGGTGTGGCCTCGTGACCAAATCCACACCAGAAGTGGGTTAATCCCAGCATAACCCACATCCTGGAGTGGATTATTGTGATTATACTATGGCCTTAAATTAAAAGAAAAAAATACTTTTAATAGAGTTAGTTAAATAAAGACACAGACACCACATTATGAAGAAAATACAGCAGTTTGTAACGTGGGTCAAAATTAAACTGCAACTCCCTCCTGGCTACGAGCAACCCCCCCCCATCCCACCTGCATGCACTTTAATATTTAAAAGTTTAGTGCTGACTGCAGCTCCCTCCTGGCAGAAAGTAGCTTCCCTGTCTGCACTTTAATTTTTGAAAGTCCATCACTGACTGCAGCTCCCTGCCAGCTATGCAAAACTCCCTTGCCTGCACTTTAATTTTTGAAAGTCCCACGAAGACCAGAGGAACTCCTGCCAACACTTAATGCATCTCGCTTGTGGCCCCCATGCTGGAAAATGCAAAAGTATTAACAA
This sequence comes from Neoceratodus forsteri, assembly GCA_016271365.2. NCBI lineage: Eukaryota > Metazoa > Chordata > Ceratodontiformes > Ceratodontidae > Neoceratodus > Neoceratodus forsteri. Next base: position 483,172,169 of record CM057459.1, on the reverse strand, counting down.
AAAGAAACTCAGTAAACCTGTAGATGACATTCGGCCAGTATGTAAGTGGAGTTACTGGTGTGAGGAGCTGCAGTAAACAACAGGTGAGTGTCAGAAGGCTGTTTGCTGTTAGTAGCAATTAGTGAGACGTGGTTTACCAGTAACCACACTTGGAAGACTTCAGTACCTGGCTATGTATTGTTCAGAAGAGACCGAGGTGCAAAAGGGGGGAGGAGGCCCTGTATGTCAATGAAAATATCAAAGCTACAGAAATTCAGAATACACATAAGGAGCCAGAAGAACTGTGGGTCACCCTGGAAGCAGGAAATGGACAGCCATAAGAACTGGGGTTGTTCTACAGGCCCCCAGACCAGGGGAGGACATAGACAAATTATTGTTAGAGGATATACAAAACATGACAGCTAAAGGGAGGTTCTGATAATGGGAGACTTCAACATGCCGGATACAGATTCAATACCAGCAGGAACATCTGCCAGAACTAGACACATAGTGGATTCCTGCAGGGAGGGCCTCAAACAACTGGTACAACAACCCACAAGAGACAGGGCTATCCTAGATCTAGTACTGACTAACAGGAAGGGATCACAGATCTCCAGGTAGAAGGTCACCTGGGGCCAGTGACCATCATATGGTATGGTTCAATTTGGCTACTACATCTAAATCATCCCATTCCAAGGCAAAATATGGGACTTCATAGGAGCTGACTTTGATAAGATGGCCAACAGAGTTAAGCTAGCCCTGGCAAAAGAAACACAGGTGAGGGGTACAGGCAAAGGGCAAGCATTAAGGATGCAATACTTGAAGCAACATCCCATTGTGTTAGACAGAAAAGGAAGTGCAAAGAAGAAGGAAACCACTTTGGTTCTCAAATACAGTAGCAGAAAAGGTCAGAGCCAAAAGGCTGGCCTTCAGGAAATATAAGGGAACACAGTGGGATGAAGATAGGAGGCATACCAAACTTCCCTAAGGGAAGCAGGGAAGGCAGTAAGGCAGGCAGTCCCAAACTGAGGAAACACTAGCACGAACATTAAAAAGAAGGTGACAAGATTTTCTATAGATACATTAGTGAAAGGAGAAAGTCCAGAGGGGGTATTGCTAAGCTTAATGGAGAAAAGGGAGCATGTGAGGAGGAGGACTATGTAAAAGCATCTATCCTAAATAGATACTTTTGCCTCAGTATTTACTGAAGAGAAGATAGGCAGGGCCCACAGCTCAGCACCATGGACACAGGGGAGGGAGGTGAGCACTACTCCTTCACAAAAGAAAGGGTCCTACAAGAGCTCGTTAAGCTCAGGGTGGACAAGGCAATGGGACCTGATGGCATACATCCCAGGGTACTTAAGGAGCTAAAGGTGGAACTAGCAGAGCCATTAGCAGAACTGTTTAGTGAGTCTCTGAGCACAGGAGAGGTCCCAGAAGACTGGAGAAGAGCTCATGTGATCCCACCCACAAGAGTGGTAGAGGAGGAGGAGGCAGGAAACTACAGACCAGTCAGTCTTACCTCAGTAGTGGGCAAGATTATGGAGGCACTCCTTAAGGAAAGGATAGTGCAACACCTGGAATCCATAGGGCACAGGATCCAAGACAGCATGGGTTTACAAAGGAAGGTCCTGTCAAACTAATCTCATAGATTTCTTTGACTGGGAAACCAGAGTGGTGGACCAAGGGGAGCAGTTGATGTCACCTACCTTGACTTCAGCAAAGCTTTTGACACTGTTCCACACAGAAGATTGATAAATAAGCTGGGTAGGCTCGGGTGGGCCAGAAGTTGGTCAACTGGATGGCAAACTGGTTGATGGGCAGAAAACAGAGAGTGGTGGTAAATGGTATACAGTCAGAAGAGATGCAAGTCACAAGTGGGTACCTCAGGATCAGTCCTGGGGTCCTCCTCAACATCTTCATTAGTGACCTTGCAGATGGACTAGAGGGTAAGGCTTGTCTGTTTGCAGATGACACCAAGATCTGCAACAGAGTAGATGATCCAGATGGGGTGGGCAGAATGAGAAGAGATCTGGATAAACTAGCAAATGGTCAGAAGAGTGGCAACTGGATTTAATGCAAAGAAGTGCAAGATCATGCACATAGGGAAGAGAAACCCTGAAGCCACCTATAGGCTGGGAGGGGAGTTGCTAGCAGTCACAAAGGAAGAAAGAGACTTGGGCATCATCATCACTGATGATCTGAAATCATCCAAGCAGACCTCTAAAGCAGTAGGTAAGGCTAAGGGATGTTAGGGAGTATTAGTAGGGTATCACAAGTCGTAAGAGGGAGGTAATAATCCCTCTACAAGACACTGGTTAGGCCCCATCTGAGTACTGTGTGCAGTATTGAGGTCACACCTCACAAGGACATTAACCAAATTGAGGCAGTCCAGAGAAGGGCAACCAAGATGGTGCAGAGACTGCATCAGAAGACATATGAGGACAGATTAACAGAGCTCAATATGTATACCCTTGAGCAAAGGAGGGAGAGAGGTGATATGATCGAGGCACTCAAACACCTTAAGGGCATTAACAAGGTGAAAGAGTCTAACATGTTTAAATATAAGAAAAATAGCAGGACAAGATGACACAGCATGAGATTAGAGGGGGGCCGATTAAGGGGGAATGTGAGGAAATTATTGTTCACAGAAAGGGTGGTGGATGCATGGAATGGCCTACCTCAAGACGTGGTGGCTATGAATACAGAGCAGAGCTTCAAACAGGCATGGGATAGGCATAAGGGAGTAATACGAATGAGTATGAATAGATAGGCCACTGACAGAGCAAAGGCCGATGGCACATTTATAAGGTAGAAAAAGAAATGGGCAGACTGGATGGGCCTTGTGGTCCTTATCTGCCGTCAACTTCTATGTTTCTATGTTTCTATATTTCTATGTTACTGTGGCTTACAAGGGTAGAAAGTGCATATTTTGTAAATGAAATACTTTCTGTTTGGTGGCTTGTTTATGTCCAGCATGGTTTCTGGGATTCCTGTGCTTTTTTGGTCTTGAAGTAGTGATGCTCCCACTCTACGTTTTTTGTTTGTTTGTTTTTTCCTTCCTCAAGGACCATGTATGGAGCTGTAGTTTAAAGAGCTGTGGGGACAGAGCCAAAACCACGGCTAAAAAGAGGTAGAAAACTAAAAAGAAAAGAGATAGTGATTTTTTTGGGGGGTGTTGTGCAATAATCAGCTTGGATGGCTGGAATTTTACCCATGGGTTATTCTGGATTTACCCAAGGGTAAAGATCCCAGTGGACCAGTCAGATTATTGGATTGAGACATCCCATTGTATAATAATTTTTTGATCTGCATTAGACAGGAAAAACATAGATGCAAAACCTTTGACTGTTTGTGTTCTTATGAAATTTGTTGATATGGAAAATGTTACTGAAGCAGTTACCTTGTATTTTTCGTTTCCTTGGAAACAATACAGGAAACAATCATACCACGCATACAGTATTTCATAATATACCACTTGCTAATATTTATCCTTATATTTAATCACATGCAAACCTTTAAAGTTATGTACTGTACAACCATACCATAAAAACAGATCCAGATGCTTTTTAAAACTTATTAAATTCATAGCCAATTTAACATAATCAGGCAATTTATTCTATTCATTTGTAAGAGTTGGCAGAAGTGCTCTTTCCAAGATTTTTTGCAATCAGATGGAACATAACATTTAACACGTTCCTCAGATTTTAGTGAACAGCCAAAATGGAAGTGACTTACGATTCTTTTAATAGTAGTGGCTAGCTTTTATGTAAGACATTTTTAAATGGTATACCAATGCATGTTTCTTCTGTCCAAAAGCCAAAACCAATAATGTTTTTGATGCGTCATTTAATAATGACTTAGTAAAACTTGGCAGCAGAGATAATTGAAATAGTCTGATGAACAATATTTATGAAATTAAAATTTATTGACAGTTATCAACTCAAAAAAGACATTTCAAAAATTGGGGTAGTACTGGCTATACCTAGAGTTGTTGTGCATTAGACAAAAATACTACAATATACAATGTTACTGCGATTTGATTCTTGTCAAATATTGGAACATTAACTTCTATTTATTTATTTACTTGATTGTTTGTTTAACCAGGTAGATGGGTTAAGCCACAGGTCCCTACTCAGTCACTGCACTGCAAGAAACCTAGATACACATCCAGGGCAAAGCTGGGAGTGCTTAAAATGAATCAACAATGACAACATTTTTTGATTTTTGTTTAACTGTTTGGACCCAGCTGGGGGTGACCTTTCCTTTTTGTGGTTACCATTTTCAACCATGCATGGTGGCCATACTGAAACAAGACAGAGATATCCAAAAGGAGTGTACAAACTAAATGCAAAGTCATATGAAAAGCAGCTTAAAATACATAGCATTTCATTATTCATCTTAGGCAAGTGACATAGTAAATCACACATTTTTGTGTAAAAAGAGGACATGAGAAATAGGAGTCATGAGTAAAGTGGAGTGTGTTGTAGCTAAGGCTTCCCGTATTCCCTAGCACATGAAGAAACAACTTTACAGGTACTCAGACCAAATCAGAACAAAGAATGAATCCTCTTCAATGTGTCCAACCATAAACCTCCTTTTTTCTGATTAAGGGGAAAAGCTTACAACTGCTAGAGTATGAATCTTTGAAAAAGACCAGGTTTCAAGCCAAGAACTGTTTATATGGTCAGGTTAGTCCTGGAGAGGGGCTCTGCTACTATACCCTGTATAGTTCAGTGTATCCTCTTCCATCCTGATAGGAATCACCTGAATTGCCTGTGCAGTGGTCTCAAATGTTTGACTTGTTTAAGAAAAAAATACTTTACTTAACAAAACCATGTGGGTTGCATATTAAACCTCACATCTGATGTCTGCTTAAACTAGTCCATGGGGGTAGAAGAAGGAATCGGGGAGTCAGAAACTGCCTCACCCCATAGGCTGAAGTAGAGAGTAAGGGAAGTAGAAAGTAAGGAGAACCATACTGGCGATGAATCTCCCATGGTCAAATTAATAAAGGAAGTAGGGTGGTAGAGTTGGGGGGGAACAGAAGCATTAAAAAGAGGTGTGGGAAGGAGGGAGGGCAGAAAGGAAAAAAGGGGGCAACAAGCATAGTGGAATCTAAATCTGGAAGGATATGTATATGAATGCTAGAAGTCTAAGAAATAAGATTATGGACCTAGAGGCCATCATGGCACAGGCCCGACCTGGATATTTTGGCCATTATTGAGTCATGGTGCACTGAAAACCATGACTGGGACATGGCCATATCAGACTCTACTCTGTTCAGAAAGGATCGGGTGGGAAGGAAAGGAGGAGGTGTGTTGCTGTATGTGAGGGAAAGCATTAAAGCCACAAAGATACAGGGAATACATTGGAAGGAAGAGGTACTGTTGGTCACCCTGGAGATAGGGAGTGGAGCTACTATTTGCACTGGAGTGATCTACAGACCTCCAGTACAGAGGGAGGAATTAGAAAACATACTGGTGGAAGCCACTGGCAAGATGTCAAAAAAGGAGGAGGTGCTGCTGATGGGGGATTTTAACCTGCCAGATGTGGATTGGAGTCTCCCAGCAGTGGCTTCAGCTAGAAACAGGAACATCCTGGACTCTTTGCAGTGGGCATTCCTCAGGCAAGTCAGTGAACCCACTCATGATGATGCAGTTCTGGACCTGGTACTCACTAACAGGGACAGTGCTGCAGATGTCAAAGTGGGAGGCCACTTGGGGAACATTGATCACCATAGGATGTGGTTCAGTATAATGATGGATGTGAAATCAAACCACACAAAGGTGAGGGTCCTGGACATCAGCAGGGCAGATTTTAAAAAGGTGGGTGAATGCCTCAGGGATGATCTAGCGGGGGGTGACCTGGGTGTGGTGGAGGAACAGTAGGCAAAGATAAAAGGAAGCATAGTGAAGGCAACACACCTCTGCATCAATCAAATGAGCAAAATCAAGTGGAAAAGGAGACCACTATGGTTCTCAAAAGAGGTGGCTGAAAAGGTTAAAGCTACAAGGATAGCATTCAGAAGGTATGAGGAGACCCAGAGGGAGGAGGATGGGGGGTATATTGGGGGAAATAGAGGGAAGCACAGAAAGCAGTAAGGAGTGCAATGTCACAAACTGAAGAGTGAATAGCCCAGGAGTAAACAAAAAGGGACAAGTAACTGTTATGGTTGTGGGAGGAGCCTACAGCCATTTTGCTATCTGTAGCTTGAAAATGGAGTTTCGTGGAACACATTTTTTGGACTTTTCAGTGTATCCTTCCACATTTACAAATCACTACAACAACTAAAATAAAATAATCCCTTCTTTCTGTTTAGAATGTTACAGACGTAACTCCAAGCTGCATATCAGATGGCCATTAGGAAACTGAAACACCTTGTTAAATATTGGTTGCCTATTAAACTGGAGATTTGTTTACCCCCTTTGAAATGGAACAGCTTGCACATTTAAATGCCTAGCATTTAAACATTTTTTGCTACTAACTTCAGTTGGGGATGAATATCTTTCAAGAAAGTTTATTACCTCATAAATGTTATCTTTTCCCAGCAAAGTTTGTAAAGATTTACACTGTTTTTTAACCTCTCAAGAACTATCTGATAAAATCACAGGTCTTCAGTGAACTATCCAAACTAAATACATAAATTTCTTTTTGACAGCAAGGGCTGCAGACCTTATCTAATGAATTAACTGCTGACAAACCATGAAGTGATACAGAAGCAAATGATGTGATATCTTTTATTGGACTGACATAGATGTAACTAAAATAACTTATACCATTTATAAAATTCCTGATCAAACAGAAGACTGTTTTTTATCATTTTATAATATGATATACTAAGTGTGTATTTACTGAGTTGCTGGATGAGGGCCTTGAAGAAAATAATAACATTTACTTAACTCATTCAATATTCCATCAGGTGGACAGAAAAAAAGTATAAGAGAATTTGTCTGAAAACTGACAACTATAAGACACAAAAATAGTGTGTGTGTGTGTTATATATATATATATATATATATATATATATATATTCATGTCAAAAACTCCATTCAATGCATCAGTAAGGACTGTTCACAGTGACAAAAGCAAGGAAATTTGATGTTAGGTTTCCACTCCTTGCCGCCACACCCACCCACTCCCACCAACAGGCATCGGGGTGTCGTTGGGGTCATCAGTCCTAACTCCCACCCCATCCCATGTGTAAACAAGCAGAGGTGGTGCAGTATAGAAGAATGGGGTGAGAGTTAGGACTGACGACCCCAATGCACACCCTGATGCCTATTGGTGGGAGCGGGGTGGGGTACAAGGGGTGGAAACCCTAATATCGAATTTCCTCACTTTTGTCACTGTGGAACAACCCTAACTGATGCATTAAGCAGAGTTTTTTGGTTGAGAATGTGCACTATAAATAGTGAAGTAATGGTAACGCAAACACAAGCACAAATGGTAACGCACATGGTGATGCAAACATTAATGGTAATGCAAACAGTAATAGAAACTGAAGTGCAAATGTTACTGAAAACTGAAACACAAACACAAGCACGTACGCAAATGCAAATCATAATGAGCACGGTCACGGTAATGCAATTGGAAATGCAAACGCTGATGGTAACACCAACGATGATGCCAAAGGAAACACAGATGCAAACGGAAATGCAAATGGGCGCACGTACGCAAACGCAAATATTAATGCACACTGTGATGCAAACATAAACGATAACACAGATGGTAATAGAAATGCAAGTGCAAATGGTGATGGAAACAGAAATGCAAATGCAAGCAGGTAAGGAAATGCAAACCGTAACGCGCACAGTCATGGTAATGCAATTGGAAACACAAATGATAACAGTAACAGCAACGATGATGCCAAAGGAAAGACAAACGGAAGCGCGCAAGCAAATGCAAATGGTAATGCACATGGTGATTCAAAATGAAGCACAAACAGAAACAGTAGTGGAAACACAAATGGTAACAGTAATGCAAATGCAAGTGCAAATGAAAATGCAAAGCAAAACGCACACGGTGGTGTACACGGGAAAGCTAACTCAAACAGGTACGGAAACGCAAGTGGGAATGCTAACTTTAACTATAACGGAAGCGCACACCCTTTTTTTCCCCAAAAGCTGCATAGAGAAACACAGTGAATACAAAGAATGTATGCATAATAATGGGCCTCGGAGCAGAAAATGAGCACTTGGAATAAAAAATTGCTTATATCTCAGGAACCGTACAACATAGAAAAAAAAATTAATTTCATATGATTTATGACTTTACTGGCTAGGTTTGTGCTTAGCCCTCTAGAAGTGGGCTAAGCACTTTTCTGACGAAAAAGTCCGTATCTCAAAGTTTTTCCAAGATACGGGCCCCGAAAGGCACGGCGGGCGCCATAATGTTAGTCTATGGGGAAAAGCATCAACTTCGGAGTATCGTAACTTTGAATCCCTGTAATATTTTGTCACCAAACCAGTAAAGGGCACATCTGTGGGATGTTGGCTTTCTTCCCTCCACATTTCAGCCCAAAAGACCAAACTGTTCTTTTGCAGCAGGGTGGCAAAGAATTCCTGTTATTTTGGGCATAGTGTTGCAAAGTAGTGTTGCAAATCACAACACTTTCACAAAAAAAAAATCATGACAGTGCCGCAGGTGTGACACTACTTTACAACACTACAGTTTACAAAAATTTCAAAAACATATTTCTGGGGGTGTTTAACCCCCCAAAAAAAGACATGGCTAGCATCCTCAGAGCTTACTAGGTGAACACAAAAAGAATTATGTCCCTAGATGGTCCCAAATTTAAATGCCAAGCATTTCTGTGACCAGTAACTGAAAAAAAATGGCTGACTTTTGACACTACAGGGGTCATTTGTGACACTAAAAATTGCATTTGCCACACTGTCAAACTTTTTGTTAACTTTTCCCATTGATTATAATGGGAAACTTGTTTTTTGAGTAACTTTTGAACTGTTTAATATTTTTTTCACGAAATTTTCAAAAGGCACATCGGGTACTCCGGCTGCATATTCCCTGAAGTTCCTGGACTGGTCGTGCAAACTGTGCAACATGTAGGCATGAGCAAAGAATGTGCAAAAAAGTGTAAATGCACTACAGAATGTCGCTTTATAACTCAGCAACCGTATATCCGACTGTTACGAAACTTGGCAGGTCCAGAGATCTATGGTACCGCTCTGTGTCTCTCATACGGTGGCAAAGTTATTAAGATGCAAAATTTCACACTTTAACCTTAAATGGGGTACTCAACCTTAACTATAGTGGCACTACCGTGCCACTATTTTATATATATATATATATGTCTAATTTATTTGCAATAAATTTGTTTACAGGCATTACTAGTATCTTTTGAAAGATTGTCTGACTTATGATTACTAATTTTGAGTATAGTTCATGAAAAAATTAGCTTGATATTTGTTATTTCATATACAGTAGTCCCCCATTATGCCTTATGCATAGCATATAAATCCAAATCATTCCAAGGCCATCTTGACATATAGTATTAATACTGAGCAGAAAATCAGAGCTCTTTTCCTAATAAAAGGCTGCTGATATAATAAATAAAGAACAAAGTCATAAAAAAGGAACCAGCGGCTTATTGAAAAAGATACAGGGATTTATACAGGGATTCGATTCTGCCACTGTGGGGAAAACACAGGGAAAATGAAGGCTTCTTACAGGATAATGGTTATTTGGATCTGGGAACACTGAATATTTACATGCGAGCATATGTACAAACATACAAATGTGCCAGCAGACAGCCGGCGCAGCGGTTGGATTTCCACTTGTGGTCAGTGACAGGACTGGGCTGAACGAGCCTGGGAAGCTGTAGAGCGACCGGGGAGAAGGCTTGAGCATCCCAAGGACATCTCTGCCTCTCCAGGGAGGGAGGGGGTCAACATTCTGGTTCAAGACTGCCCCAGACGGAGGTTTGGGGTACAGCATGTGCTGAGGTGCAGCAAGGGAAGGACATCGTGGGCATCAGTGCTATGCACCCTGATGTCAAGGGATCACACGATGTCCACAGAAAAATGGGAAAAATGGCCGCGGCATCTTCAGTAGACGGAGCGCTTGCCCCGATCCCCAATGCCTCCTACCTGCCACCAAACCGGCATCCTGATGAGACAAAGAAGCACAGGGTAAGGGCCCCACCTCGACCCTGCCTGGAGGGTAAACCAAGGCTCTGTGGGGGATGAGACCACTCGAATGGTCAGGTAGGAGAGCAGGGACAGACAAGGCACAAGCAACTCCCAAAGAGAGGAGTGCTGATGGCTGGGAGAGTATAAAGAGAAAAAAAAATATGCCAGCAGAAACAGACCACCCGGTCTATCTAAGTCTGCTCGAGTGTGCAGCTAGCACCCCTAATTTGCAGTTGCCCCCCCTTCCCTTTGTCATCCCACTGCCACCCCCACCTCCCCCACCCTCACTCTCCCCTTTTTCCTGTCTCATGCCCTTTTAAAGCTGTTCACAGATTTACATGATACCACCCATTCTGGTAGTGCATTCCATTTTACTACCACCCTTTCTGTGAAATAGTGTCTCTTCATTTCCCTCCTAAATCTTCCCCCTTCTATTCTTAGCCCATGCCCCCTGGTGTCCATCCTCCTTCTTAGTTTAAAGACCCCATCTGCCCCATCCTTATTGATCCCCCTTAGATACTTGAATGTCTCTATCATGTCCCCCCATCCCTTCTGTCCTCCAGGGTGTACATATTCAGGTCTCCTAGATGCTGTCTCTCCCTTCCATTCCACATATCATCTTTGTTGCCCTCCTCTGTACCCCCTCCAGTAGTCTGATATCACGCTTTAGGAATGGCTTCCAAAACTGCACACAATACTCTAAATGTGGCCTTATCAGCAACCTGTAGAGTGGCAAGATCACCTCTCTTCGCCTGGATGAAAATCCCCTCACTATGCACCCCAGCATTTTGTTTGCTTTTGCAGCTGCTCTCCTGCACTGGGAAGTGTTGTTCATGGTCCCTGTCATCATTACCCCTAGGTCCTTCTCCTCCTCATTGATCCCCAGCTTAACCCCCCAGCCAGTATTCTCTCCTTGGGTTCTTCACCCTGAAGTGCATAACCTTACACTTCTTTGCATTGAACCCCAGCTGCCACCTCCTGACCACTCCTCTAGCTTGCTTTGGTCCCCCTGCAGCTGCTTCCATCCCTCCCCTCTCATCCACCACTGCTCCGATTTTGGAGTCATCAGTGAACAGACTTACCTTGCTCACCACCCCATGTGCAATGTCTGATATGAAGTGCCCAAATAATACTGGCCCCAGCACAGAGCCCTGTGGCACACCACTATCACCAGCCTTGGAGTTGAGAGCACCCCTCTCATCACCACCCATTGTAGCCTCCCACTTAGCCAGCTTGTAATCCAGTTCATCATTTTTGCCCCTACCCCTATGCCAGTTAGCTTCTCCCCAAGCTGCCTATGAGGCACTGGATCAAAGGCCTTGCTGAAGTCCCAGTAAAGAACATGACCCTTATCCAGCTCACCTGTCACTTGTCACCCAGTCATAATATTGTATCAGGTTGGTTTGACAAGATTTCCCTGAAACGAACCCATGCTGCCTCAGAGCCTGGAGGCCATTGTCCTCCAGGTATGACACCAGTCTTTCCTTTAGTATTGTTTCCATAAGTTTGCACACTATGGAGGTGAGACTTACCGGATGATAATTACCCGGTTCATCCCTTGGTCTGCTCTTGTGTAATGGTACTACATGTGCCATCCTCCAGTCCAGTGGCACACATCCCAACTCCAGTGAGGTGCTGAACAGATCTGCCAGCAGCTCTGCCAACACCTCCACCATCTCCCTCAGCACCCTTGGGTGGATACCATCTGGCCCTGGTGCCTTGTTCTATCTTCAGTGCCCTCAGTCCCTCTTGGACTCTACTTGCCTCAGTTCTTCCATCTGTCGCCTCCTCTCCCCGTCACCACCCTCCCAGCCCATGGTGGTAGCAGTTCCCCCTTTTCTTCTATGAACACTGAGCAAAAGTATTCATTCAGTGTTTTCGCCTGCTCCTCCCCCTTTTCCGTCCACTCCCCATCACTTTTTATCCTCACAGTTGTCTCCTTGCACTTCCTTTTCTCCCTGATGTATCTGAAAAAGTCCCCCCCCCCATTAATTCTCTGTGCTAATCTCAGCTCCCTCTGGGCCTTGGCTTCTCTCACTTTTCTGATCACCTCCCTGGACCATCTTGCATACTCCTCCCTGTCCACTTCCTTCCCTGTCCTTCCATACCTCTGGTGTACCTCTTGTTTTGCCCTCACCACCTCCACAACCTCGCTGTTCAGCCAGCATGGTTTTCTTGCTCTGCCCCTCTTTCTCTGTGTCTTGGTGCAGGCTTCTGTTGCTTCTGTAATCCCCCATTTAATAATATCCCATTTCTGCTCCGCATCCATCTCCTGCCTTATGCCCTCCAGTTTCCTTTTCAGTACTTCCTGCATCATCCCAAAGTCCGCCCCCTAAAGATTATCACCCGAGTAACTGATTTCTCTGGCTCCCCACACATCGTGATATTAAGCCACACCATTTGGTGATCACCGTCATCCAGTCTGTCCTCCACCTTTATTTCCCTTACTGCCTCCCCTTTTGACAATACCAGATCTAAAGTGTTCTTTAGCCTAGTAGATACACTAACCAACTGTGTCAGGACCTCCTCCTGGATCGCATTACTGGAGGTGACTGGAATGCTCCAGTCAACACCCAGCAAGTTGAAATCCCCCACAATGACCTCCTTCCCTTTTCTACATACCTTTCTGATTTGTCCTGCTAATTCCCTGTCAAGCTCCTCAGACAGGGACGGTGGCCTGTATAATACCCCAAACCTCAGTTTTCTACCCCTTCAGTCTAGGAGCTGCAGCCAGATTGCCTCTATTCTCCTTTCTTCCCCCTCGTCCCTTGTGCATTTGATCCCGTCCCTCACATAGACTGCTACCCCACCCCCTTCCCTCCTTACGGTCTTGCCTGTATAATTTGTATCCTGGGATTGCCAGATCCCAGTCCTGGAACTCAGCTGCCCATGTTTCTGTGACAGCTGCAATATCCACCCTCCTCACTACTAAGAGTGTCTGTAGTGCAGCTGATTTGTTGCCTAAGCTTCTTGCATTTAGCGAGACCACCCTCCATCCTGCCCCCTTCCCTTCGCCAGCCTCCATCTCCTCCCTTCTACTCACTCCATTTTCAGCCTCATCGAGTCCTTTCTATCCTATTTTTTGTATCCTGGGTAGGGCAGTGGAGATGCTACATCTCATTGTCATAGAGATGTTTATTTACACATTTTTGTACTGTATTTACTCCGGCTGTCCTAGACTAGATGCAATATCTTGTTTTCAGAGGGGTCATGATTTTACCATTTTTATAATGTATTTACTCAGGGTACCAAGTCCAGGGCCTCCGTATTCAAAGGAGATATACAGCACATCCTGGTGGAAAAGGGAGATGTGCTGCACAGCTCCAACAGTGCACAGCAGGGCGATATTCAAATGTGCAGAATGCGACAGCCACAAGGGAATGGACCAGGGCACACATAAATGGTATGTCGCTCAAGTCGAGGGGCAATCCCATGCATATGCCATGAGGCAGCACATTCAGTGGGAATGTGCCCCTTGCAGTCCAGAGCACCGCAGCTCACAGTTAGGCCATGAATAGCTGCTCTAACCTGGCCAGCCACCCACAGACAGGCTGCAGATGTGCAGCCAGGTGCACAGCATCCTGGCAACCCAGGTGGACTAGAGGTACCCCTTTCCATCCCCAATCTAGCCAACTCCATCCCTGAAGAGCTCCATAGTGTATGGCCCCCCCAAGACCTTATCACACCAGAGAAAACCATGGTCCATATCCATAGTCTAGACAACTCCAATCCACCACCCCTGTATAAAGACACCCTCACTCCCCATACCCAACCTGTTGCAAAGACTGGCACTGCTCTTCACACCCTGCCATGGCCAGCCATTGACTGCACTGAACCTGGGCTGGGGACCTGGACTCAGGAATGACCCAACTGGCTGCACCATGCATTGGGGCACCATGCCAGCTGCAGATCCACCAGTGTATGCAGCCATGTGTACATTCCTGGCAAACTGAACAGGGAATTTACATAACTCCAATGCATGCCTTGCCAATGCTGTATCTTCCTGCTGTCATACACTGCTGCAAGTCCACACTCTCCCCTGTTCTTCTGTGTAACATGACACCCTCTGGACTGGGAAGGTATCCCGGGTGCCATGTGGTGCGGTATCCTGTAATACCATTTGCAGTGTATGCTTCAGACTATGGATAGTTCATCCGCAGTTCCCCAATTGTATAAATGAATGGGATGTCAGCTGTAACGTGCCTGTTTTTGGACCTACGTGAGTGGGTACAGCATCGGCTGTCACCCACACTGAGCAGTGCAATGGCACCGGGATGACGGATCCATATACGAGTGCCTGAGGTGTATGGCCACTGGGAGTTATCACCCACACAAAGCTTGTGCCTACATATAACACATTCCAGAATCCTACTGCGAGTGCTCCGCCACCCACCGATAGCGTGGTATGATACCATTACAGAGCTGGTCATCACAATAGGATGGGCTGGGGGCAGGGAGGGGGGTGTCTGTGCACCATTGAGGGTGAGCGGGGGCCACTACATTATGGACATGGACTGTAGGTGTATTCGGGTGCAATTAGGGATGGCATTGGGGTCCCTACAATATGGAACCGATAGAGCCTGGACTCTGGTATGATCGAGGCTGGTGGAATGGGTGGGGGGGTGCCACTACACCACCAGAGACTTCAGGGCCTGTCCCACATGGTAGTGATCAGGGTTGGAGCTTGAGGAAAGAGTTGTTCTAGTGAATTCATCCCCATGCCAACATGAAAATGGGCTGGTAATGAGCATGCATAAGGCCCCTTTGCACCCTGCATGCTCAATTAGTTCATTTGCATTCCTGGGCTGAATATCGCCCATGGGAGCTGTGGTGCATACATGTGTCATGCATTCCCAATGGAAGGTATTCAATCAGAGTCACCCTGGATGCACCTGACTTGGTAGCCACCTGCACTGTGACTCCTGTCAGGGTCATATTTTCAACAGGAACGATGAAGCCCGCCGGGATGAAGCACCATGTCACAGGTTTACTGCATGACAAAAGGGATTAACTCCCTTTGAAACTGCATTTTTGCTGCAATAACTCCACTGTAGAATTCTGCAGTGCTACCCTCTTGGTGGGCTTCACTGTTTGCACACCCTGTACTGGTGGCGCATTCTCTTTAAATATTGTATCAGTGCTGACTGGCACACCGTCTTTATGCAATGCATCTTTCTGCTCGTGCATAGATCTGGCACTTAATATATCCCCCGATGTAAAATATTGTTTACAGTGCATTCTGATTTTACACAATGCAGCATAATATTGTGTAGATGTAGAGCCACACTGAAAATAAGATGCCATTTCTTCTGTGAACTATCCAGACTAAATATATAGCAATCAGCAGGCATATTCTAGGAAAACACATTATGAAAAATGTGTAAAAGGAAGACCAAATTGAAACTGCCTCTCCACAGATCTGCATTGTGCAAATTCATTAGAAATAATGGGTAAAAGCATCCCAAAAGCTCTCCACAGCCATATCAGCTCTGACCAGAGTTTGTTTAGATATGTAAGTGAAAAGAGGAAGACTTGGGGTGGGACTGTAAGGTTCAAAAGGGAATAGGGAATAGGGAACTGTGCAGAGGGGGACCAGGAAAAGGCTGACATCCTAAAAAAAATACTTTTATTCACTGTTCACAGAGGAAGGAGAAGTGGAGGGTCCACAAAAAAGTAACAAAAGCATTGGAGGGAAGGAGGTGGACACTAGTCCTTCTTTGGAGGAGAGAGTCCTTAATGGACATTCTAATCTAAAGGTGGACAAAGCAATGGGGCTAGATTGGGTGCACCCAAGGGTATTGAGGCATTAAGGAAAATACTGGCTGCACCTCTCGCAGTCCTGTTTAACAGGTCAATGGAAACAGGAGTGGTTATGGAGGACGGGAGGAGGGCAGATGTAATCCCACTGCACAAAAGTGGTAGTAGGGAGGATGCTGGCAATTGTAGGCCAGTCAGCTTGACACTGGTGATGGGAAAGTTAATGGAATCACTGTTAAAGGAAAGGATTGTGGAATACCTTGAGTCAAGTGGGATACAAGACCCAAGGCAGCATGGTTTCATAAGGGGAGGTCATGTCAAATGAATCTAATAGATTTCCTTGACTAACTAAGGAACTCTAGATCGGGGTGGAGAGGTGGATGTGGCCTACCTGGATTTCAATAAGGTATTCAACACCATTCCACGTAGGAGACTAATAGTCAAGCTGGGTAGCTTAGAAGTGGGTCCAAAGGAGGTAAACTGGATAAGAAATTGATTAGGGGATAAGTGGCAGAGAGTAGTGGTAAATGGAGTTCACTTCAGGGAAGGGATGGTGACTAGAAGGTGCTTCAGGTATCAGTGCTGGGACCAGTCCTCTTTAATGTCTTGATATAAGTGACATTGCAGAGAAGCTGGAAGGGAGCATCTGCCTCTTTGCGAATGATACCAAAATCCTGCAATGGGTGAACATTCCAGGGGAAGTGGAAAGGATGAGCAGAGACCTGAGAAGACTAGTGGAGTGGTCAAGGGAATGGCAACTGGGTTTCAATGTGAAAAAGTGCAAAATAATGCACTTAGGACACAGAAACCAAGGGTAGGAGTACAGAATGGGTGGATTGGTATTGATGACCAGCAAGTAGGAAGAGACCTGAGGGTTATCATATTGGATGACCTAAAAGTGGCCAGGCAGTATGACAAGGCAATAGGGAGGGCAAGTGGGATGCTGGGTGCATAGGGTTGAGTATCCACCAGCAGAAAGAGGGATGTGGTGTTGCCTCTGTATAGATCAATGGTAAGACCTCATCTAGAGTGTTGTGTCCAGTTCTGGAGACCACATCTCCAGAAGGATATAGGTAGAGTGGAGGTGGTCCAGAGGAGGGCAATTAAAATGGTGCAGGGTCTGCATCAAAAGCCCAATGAGGAGAGACTAAATGACTTCAATATGTACACCCTGGAACAAAGGAGGGTGAGGGGAGATATGATAGAGACCTTTAAATACCTCACGGGGGTAAATAAGGTACAGGAGGAGAGAATCTTTCAGAAGAAAGGGTACTCAAGAACAAAGGGACCTGCTATGAAGCTGGGGGGGTGTAGATTCAGAAGAGATGTGAGGAAGTACTTTTTCACAGAGTGGTGAATTCATGGAAGAGCCTTCCAATGGAGGTGAAGGGGTAAAAACAGTGATGGGATTTAAGAATGCATGGGATAAGCACAAAGGAATCATAGTTGAAGGGAAATGGAGAGTGAGAAAGAGCTGTGGATCAGGCACAATCTGATGTAATATATAGGTAGGGAGAAGTGGGCAGACTGGATGGGCCAAGTGGTCCTTGTCTGCAGTCAGATTCTATGTTTCTGTTTTCTTTATGTGGACCCACTGCCTTCCCATATTCTCAATGGGTCTGGTGTGTATTATGGAAACATGGCTGGCGGATGAATCCAGTCTGGTGTTGGAGGCTTCAGTCCCAGTTGGTTATTCCATGGTGCACTGCCTAAGGGGATTTATGTGATAATCATGACTCCAGAATGGCAAGTTCAGAATCGCGAAGCAATGTCGGTGACAGAAATGACAACTGGGATCTTTGATTGGGGGGAGGGTGCCCCACAGCTCTCCACAGTCCACCTCCTCCCCACAGCCCCCTTACTTAAATATTTAACTCCGAGGTCGTAGCACCTCGGGGAGGGAGCACAACTTATGTCACCATTCTGGAGTTACTGTAATTTTCTCATTAACTTTTGAGTCACTGTTCTGGAGTCACGGACATTACTTGCCACCCAGCCTGAGGTGATAGCAGCACCTGAGGTGTGTGTGTGTGTGGGGGGCATCTGCTTTAGATCTTGTGTGATACAACAGTCCCATTGGGTGAAACCATATTCATTTCAATGTGTGGGTGTCAAGGGCAATGCAGGTATGGGGAGACAAGATCCTTCTCATATACTGGCCTACAGGACATGAGGAAGGTTTCCTGCTGGAATCTGGGAAGTTTATCACTGGCCTGACATTGGAGTACCCAAAGTGGTTGGCGTTGGGGACTTCAATGTCTCAATTAACAGTGACTCCTTTGTGCTTGATCAGAAATTCATCCAACAGGTGAATTTGTTTGGAACGCACGCCTATTGTTTCCTCTGTGATTTATAAGCTGGGCTACTTCCTTTGCTGGGGTATGAGGTCAAGGAGGTCAAGAGTGATCTGATCACTTGGTTGGAGTATCATTCTAGGAGCTTTCTTATATGGCCTCCCCTCAATCTTAGAAGTGCTCCTGACTTATATTGATGAGTGGTTGCATCCACATTTCCTGAAACTGGGATTCATTGCAAGCAATAATGGCTCTAATGTGGTGAAATGAATCAGTGATGGTAGGTTTCTCTGGGTCCCATGGATGGCACGCTGTCTCAATCTAGTAGTGCAGGAGTTTTTATCATATCCTGATATCAAGTCAATGTTTTGTTTTTTACTTTATTTATCTCCACTCCTGGAGAACTCCTTCCAGCAACCTCGGGGCTCCCAAGCCTCTACCTTCCTCCGTGACCAGTCTTCTCCCCTCATGCCACCAAACACCACCTCTGGGTCTGAACCCTCTGGAGGTAGGGCCACCCTATCCACCCAGGTGCTCTATCTATAGGGCAAGGTACCTGGCACATGAGTGGCCCTGCTGAGAGGAGATAGCCCGGAATTGGAAGTGTGGGCTTTGGCAGTCGAGGTGCCTTCATCTATCCCCAGGAATGGGGTTTTCATCTCTTGTTTTTTCCCTGAGTTTCCCACCTCTCCCTGCAGAGCCCGGCCAGCAAGGCAATGTAATTGCCGTGGCTCCACCCCTCCCAGGCAACCGCCTTGCCTACTACAATCGGCGATCCCCTAGCCACCACCAGAGGTTGCTCCAAGAGTGAGCACACACTGTATCCACCCCTGGGAATAGAGAGCAATCCTCCAGATGCTTGATCTGATCCCTCCCCTGCTGACCACCGGTGTCCTCGACTCATTCCCGAACACCCGGGTTGCCAGCATGGCATGAGGTGTGGTGTCCAGCGCCTCAACCCTCATCACCACCGGGCCGGCTAACGTCAATGCTGATTGTGGCCTACAGCATCTGTGCCCACTTTGCCCACTCTGTAAATAACCATGATCTTAGGCAGCTGCAGATCCAGAACAAGCTGTCTCAACACTGTCTGAAGTTGGAAGTTGTCACGAGATGGAACTTGACACTCTACATGGATCGAGCACTTGTAAGAGAAGTAGAATGCCATCTCTGAATGCCTACTGTTGCACAAAGCCATGGCATTTCCAGACCATCAGTGTCTCTCACAACAGAGCAATGGTGACTAATGGATGGTCTGATCATGATTCTGAGGCTATTTGAACATGCCACTCAGGCAGTGAATGGGGACAATGCCTTTATCAGTCAAGCCACTCCACTTCTAAGGGTGCTAAGGTAGACCTTTGTGAATGTATAGCAAGTGCTAGAGGCATGCAGAGATAAGGAAAGCTGTGCCTTAATGGAACACATGCTGCAAATACTAGACTTCAATACCCATATTTCCAGCATCCTGCAGTTTCCCAATTTTGGTATTGCCACCATGCTGGACCAATGATATAAAAGGCACCTGTCAACAACACTTGAAGGTGGGTGTGATCAGGTACAAAATATAAGCTATCAGCTAGTATGATGGGTTCATGGGGCATAGATGTCACAGTTATGTAATGCAAAACATGACAGTAATGACAGTCCAGGTGTTGCTACCACCTCAGTTAACTAGGCTGAAAAAACAGGGCTTTTCACAGGAAAAATAATGGTAAATCCACTCTGGGATACTTTGTCCCAGGTGGGAATTGCAGACATGGATGAAAAGGAGGAGCAAGCTGATGAGTTGGTAAGATTGTGTGCAGAGCAGCACAGGTGGATGCATATTTTGGCAAAACCAGGCACCTTAACATATTGGAAGAGACTCTGCTCTACTGAAGTACCAAGATGACTGAATGGCCTGCACTGAGCTCCCTAGCAGTGAAATATTTCAGCTGTCCACCCTCTAGTGTCAGCGTGGAGAGGGTATTCAGTTCAGTAGGTGCCATTCTGCAGGACAGATATACCAATCTGTCCCCTAGTAATGTTGATATGGTAACATTTATAAAAATAAATGAAGAGTACATTCCACCTAAGACAAAAATGTCTTTGTTCATACCACAGGATACTGTACATGGTGGTGTTGATGAAGAACAGCATGGTGGTATCAGCACTGGCAAACAGCCTTCTAGTGAGGTAGATGAGGCAGATCTGGAGAAAGAATTACCAAGTAGGGACAACTCCAGTCTAGAAGACTGTGAGGGCTGCTTCCTCAATGATGATGACAGCAGCGCAAAAACAAATAAAAAAGTTTTGAATCCCTCTATTTCTCTTTATCAGTTTAATCCTTTCCTTTATAACTGAATTTTGTTCTCCTGTCAATATTTTTCACCATGTTGTACCACATTTGCATAAATACATATAAATCTGAAAAACATCATCTGCCTCTCATATGTAATGCTATGCTCACAGACACAGTGTAAAATCTTTGAAGATTACGTCAGCCAGACAGCTTATCAGCCATCCTAACAACAATCCCACCAGCCAGCCTCTTAGCCATCCTGCCAGCAATCCCACCAACCAGCCCATCAGTCATCCCACTCTTCAGCAATCCCGCCAGCCAGCCTGTCAGTCATCCCACTCTTCAGCAATCCCACCAGCCAGCCCATCAGTCATCCCACTCTTCAGCAATGCCACCAGCCAGCCTGTCATTCATCCCACTCTTCAGCAATCCCAACAGCCAGCCCATCAGTCATCCCACTCTTCAGGAATCCCAACAGCCAGCCCATCAGTCACCCCACTCTTCAGCAATCCCACCAGCCAGCCCATCAGTCATCCCACTCTTCAGCAATCCCACCAGCCAGCCTGTCAGTTATCCCACTCTTCAGCAATCCCACCAGCAAGTCTGTCAGCCATCCTGCCAGCAATACCACCAACCAGCCTGTCAGTCATCCTGCCAGCAATTCCACCGGCCAGCCTGTCAGTCAACCTGCTAGCAATCCCAGCAGCCAGCCTGTCACTGTCAGCCATCCCACCAGTTAGCCTACCACCAGCTGGCAAGCCAGACCTCTAGCTGAGCTTCCAGCCAGCAAGCAAACCCATCAAGGAAGCAATAGTAAAAGTCCAGTAAAGACCAAAATTGTCTGCTGTAATGGTAACTTAACTTTTATTGTTTTTCACACTACTGATCCTAGCTTTGGGCGGTGATTCTGTCATCGCACAGGAGGGGCCTCCACCTTGTTTCCAAGACATTGAAATGTGTTTCTGTTTTTCCTTTTGTCTCCCTCTCACTTCAGATGGCATACCTGAAGTCACAGAGTACAAATGTGTCTTCCTGCACCACCACTTTCTGTGGCAGTTTTGTACCAGTACACGACATGGCCATCAGTAGTTTTATGGTAAGTATCTGACATTTTTTTTCTGTTCTTAAGTTGTAATGTTCTCTTTTTCCTTTCACGGGTAAACAGTGACACAGTGGCCATGCCAAGGCTGGCTAAATAATGTCTATTTCTTCACAGATGCCTGGTACAGATTCAGAATGCATGAGATGAGATGATGGATCTTTTGTGTAGCCACAACTGTTGCAAAGTAAGGCTAACTTAGGATTTTTTTTTCTTCATAGTTGACACACATGGTAACAGTTGGAGTGGACAACATAAATACTGTCCATGTGGTTAGTTACCCACAGTGGCCACATTAGTAAGGTCTACATAATTTTCCTTTGTCTTCACAAGTCTCTCCCTCCTGTCATGATATGTTCTCATTCAGGAAGTAAGACTTCTCATCCTCCACCTTCTGTGTCCAGGAAATCTTCATTCCATTTCGAGGGTAGGCCATCATCAATGTGATGGTGGGTACCCTTTTATAGTGTTATTTTCTCTTCTAATTGTTTTAACTTGTTTTCCTTTCACAGGTGTGCTGTAACCCAGTGTGGAGCATACTACAGTCTAAATAATTTGCATTTTGTCATCACATCAGGTCTGACTGTTATACATTCTACCAGTGAGATGAAGTCCTTGTCCTTCTACAGCAAGCAAGTCATTGCCTTCTAATTTCCACCAGCTCGTTGATGTGGTAAACCTTGTCAACTAATGCCCAGACCTTGTCCTCCAGCACTGTATGTGGTGTACAGTCAACATGTCCTTTGTAGCAAGCAAAACAGCCCTTCAACTGATGCAGCTGCTCATTGTGCAATTTTCTATTGTCATGCATTGAGAAAATACCGGAAACATGAGAAATAGGAGAAAAGAACAGTTATAGTGACATTCCGTTACAGATATGATTTTAGAAACAAAAGACATAATACAAAAAATACTTGCCTTCTCATGGTACAAAACGATCCAAAATTAAATAGCCCAAAACGGGCAAGACCCATGCAGCAACAGCACTGAATCACCCTACAGTAGTTATAAATACCTGCACACAGAGAAACCTTGACAAAAAATGGGTAGAAATACAATGGTTTCAAACACCCTATCACAGCCACACAACCCCCAAAAATAAATGAACAAATAAATACCTTTGCCCTTATGTCGGTACATTTCTGGGAGCATATCTCATTTCTGGGCATCCTAAGAATTTTTCAAGATAAGAGAATTAACTTTCATTTTCCAGACATCAATGTACTTCTTAACAGTTGTTGAGACTCACATGGCACAGCAGTCCCAGTTGGCAGCAGCAGCATATAAGATTTCTGGGAGCACTGCCTTTAACAACTGTCTCTCTGAGATCCAAGATTGAATGAGTTCCAACTGGCTGAGGTTGAATCCGGACAAAACTGAGGTTTTGGTTGTGGACCCAGGTCATCAGACTGAGGGGCTTTGGGCTTGTCTTTGTCTGGGTGGCTGCCAGCTGATGGCCTCTAATCAGGCGCAGAATCTAGGTGTTATTTTTGATGAGGGATTGACACTGAAATCTCAGGTGTTGTTCATCAAGTCCTCTTTTTATCACCTGAGGAATATCGCTTGGATTAAGAATCTGATTCTGCCTGATGACCTTCCAGTGTTGGTCCATGCCTTTGTGACCGCCCGCCTTGACTACTGCAACTCCCTGTACCTAGGACTACCGGGCGTGAATATTCTCTGCTAGCAGCTGATGCAAAACGCGGTGGCCAGGCTGTTGACTGGTTTGTCTCAATCTAGCCATGTCATGCCTAAGCTGCGTGACTTGCACTGGCTGCCTGTTCAGTGGTGGATCACTTTCAAGATTGGCTTGCTGACATATAAAGCCCTACATGGACATGACCGTGTTATCTGCAAGAGCTTCTGTTACCCTACTAACACCTTTGCCCACTCCACTCCACCGACAAGGGATTGCTAGAGGTTCCCAGGGTATATTTGAAGCCCTCTTGGGTCCGGGCATTTGCATTTGTGGCCCTGTCCCTGTGGAATTCTCTACCTCGTTGGACAAGGGAGTGCCAAATCATGGAGAGCTTTAAATCTGCACTGAAAAAGCATCTTTTCCATCTGGCTTTTCCAGAGTTTGAATGATCTGAAGAATGTTCCCGTATTTTATCTATGACTGTTGTAACTTGTTTTAATTTAGCATTGTACAAGCTCTATGATACTTTGAATAGTGCTTTTTTATAAATAAAATTGGATTGGATTTCTGGGCATTATGAGACTTTTTCAAGACAAGAGAAGTAACTTTTATTTTCCAGGCACTAATGTACATCTTCTTGACAGTTGTTAAGACTCACACAGCACAGCACCACCAGCTAGCAGCAGCAGCATATAAGATTTCTGGGAGCACATCTGATTTCTGGGCATCAAGAGAATTTTGCAAGACAAGAAAGCTAACTTTTATTTTCCAGGCACTAATGTGCATATTCTTGATAGTTGTTGTGGAGACTCACATGGCTACAGCAGTACCAGCTAGAAGCAGCAGCATATGACACTTCTGTGAGCTCACCTCAATTCTGGGCATCAGAAACATCCACAACAGTGATGCATTTAGCATTGTGGACTGTTTATTGTTTAATTGATTCTTGAAAATATTGCAATACATAATTTTTGTGCATTGTGATTTTTGAAAAAGTGTGATTAATAATTATGAATTGTGATTAATGCATTAGTAATACAAATAGTGCTGCAACAAAAGTGTCTGGGGAACATACACACTGTGAAGTACAGTGTGGCAGCATGTAGCTAGCAGCCCATCCTAGTTTTTCTGGCACTAATTGCAAGTTCTGGTCCCGGAATTCACAGATTTAATGTGAATTGTGATAAACATGCAATTAACACAAACTGCATTACAAAAACAGTGCTTTGACCAGTTACACACTGTGAACTACAATGTGACAGCATGTAGCAGCCTGCTAAGACTGCCCAATTTTTTACTGCATTTGAGAAAAGTTCAGGGAGAAGAGAATTTATGTAAATTGTGATTTATGCACACTTCACATTAACTGAATAGCAGTACTACGGTGCTGGGACACTACAAACACACAACACAATACCATGTAGTGGTACCTGTAGCAGACTGTGATATATTTTTTCTAGTAGTTGAGAAAAATTAAGGAAAGAGACAGGAAATATAGATATGAAAGTCATCAAGAAAATATAGGCAATAAATATAAGTTTTGGAGGGTTCTTTTGTTAAAGACAGTGGCAACAGTACAGAGTGAAACAGATATAAAGACAAGGAACAATAAAGAAAACAACACAGATAGGAAAGATAAATTTATTTTTTTATATATTTTATTTTTTGGTATTTTCCTTTTTAGGGGGAAACAAACATGTAGGGCACTTGGAAGTAAAGAACAGAAAAATAATAAGAATTAGTTAAACTGTGACAGGAATGTTACAAGATTTAAAGTGACAAGCTCACCACCACCACCATCACAGCAGAGCTCTGTCATACCCTCCAGCAGCTTCTCCAGATGGGAGAGAATAACTTTAATATCTTTCTTCACCTCTGTGAATCAGCAATGGAGGTCCCCCACTTCATCCCTTAGAGCTGTGAGCTCCATTGTTTATGTTGCTGGTGGTCAAGGTGCAGGTGCTGCTGGTGCTGCTGTTTCAGCAGCTTGAAGTGGAACAGAGAGTACTTTCACTTCAACGGGGTTTGCCTGATGCCCCACCATGAGATGGGAACTTCCCTTACACTGTATTCCATGCACCGCTGCTGGCACAGATGGACCACTGCCTCCACCACCCCTTCTCCCTGCTTCCTCCTGTCTTTCTTCCCACTCGCCCAATGGTTTATTATAAGATGTCCTTTGGCCCCAAATGCCCAGGTGGGTACAGTTAGATCTGCTTATGATGAACACATCTGTGCTCAACAGTTCAGTCTGTTATAACCGGTGTCCATTTTAACTGCGAATCCTGCCAGTGGCTCATTCCACCTACCATATTGTTTGTGCATACCACATACAGTCAAACCAACTTAACTTATTATAGTCACAACAGTAATTGAAGCAGTGGTCAGAGCCTTTGCTTAGCTTTTTTATGACCCCACGCTGCTTGAGATTTTAAAGTTGGTCAGAGCCTCTTCTTACATTTTTTTATTACATTCGCTGCTTGAGATTTGAAATTTAAAGTCCCTTGGCCAATACAACAACAACAACAAAAAACTGTCTTGTCACAGTCGTAAATGTCCTATGATTTGTATCCATCAAGCAGTGATGGCTGAATATCATGGACCCACTGTTCAGCTCCAGCCATATCTGCCATTTGCTTCTCCCCCTTGGCTTTCTTAAAGCTGATATTGTTTCTTATCTTCCACCAGTGAAGTCAACAGATGGATGGGGTGAAGTTTGTTTTACCCATTGCGGTGGATAACTGGGCAGCTTTTTGTATGAGTAGAAGACTGGAGATCTGGCTTCTCTGCCCCTGCCATTAACAAATCACCAAAGGAATGCTTCTTCTAAATCCCCCTCCTTTCCATCCCACTTCCTCTTATGGTTGTGATTTTGATTCAGGTGCCAAGTCAAAATTATCTGATCTTTACATTTTATAAGATCAGGCAAAGTCAACTTCATAAGGCCAAAATGCACAGCCATTTTCCTCACACTTGTTTAAGGGAGTCTCTATTTCTGTAAGAATCTTGACCTTCCTGTACAGCATTCCAGCAGATCATTTGAGTGCCATTGTGTTGCTGAGTAAGGTGTACTCAGCTGTGTAAGATCAGGTGTCAGATTATAGCTCAGCTGCTGAGAGGTGAGAGACTTGTCTTTCTATACATGTTATTAGCACTCAGCTGAGCCATTGACAGGTGCTTAAGGTTGTATTAGCGTGAAAGTAGAAGCCCTGCTGTGTCCTCTATATAGGAGCTGCAAAGTCAATTTAAATGCAATATTTAAAAGTGCATTAATAGCATTTGACTTTTGGCAGCCCATTAACAGCTGGTACAAGCGGACATCTGCTTTATCTGTATCCCTTATAAGTGGGCTGTACTCTACCCTGCTTGCCCTGGCAGACACATGCCTTACATATATTACAAGTGACCATGCTGTGGTTACTAGGGTCACTCATTAAAAATAAAAATACCACACAAGGAAGGATTTGGGGTATGGGTGGCATGGTTGGGGTGCTGCTGTTGGATGAACAGAGGAGCCTGAGGATAACAAGTAGGGGTCCATTGTGGGGGGGTGCCAGTGGTGGAGGAACCATGATGGGGAGGCACAGGGGTTGGTTGCAGGCTCCATGATGGCCTGGCTATCTGGAACCAGAGAACAAGCCCTCACAGAAGGGCCAGAGCCACCTGCTAGCTCTGCGTTGGCAGAAAAAATGTAAACAAAAACAAACAAAAAAAGAAAATGGTATAACACAATTCATGGCACAGTAAAGGAAAGATAAAAAAGATAATGAACTTACAGTTAACAGTGTCTAACAGTGTCTGAAAATATATAATTTGTCTCTGGTATGGACGAGGCTCTTTCCACTAGTTCTGTCTGACTAGAAATGAGAAGCAGGAAACAAATTATGCAATCACTGTACAGGCAATGTACCATCTGGCCTGAAAAAGCACTTCTATGAGGCCAAAGGCCTCATTTTCCCAAAACTTCAGCTTGGCAATACCAAACGTGAAGTTACATTGTGAATTTACAAGGCAAAGTTGAAATTCATGAATTTTTAACATGGGGTCAAAAATTTGCAAATGTATCCATGAAGGTGGAGTTGGCCAATTCACCTGAAGTTTGGTGGATGAATTATAACTTTACAACATCTCTAGGTGTCACAGCATGGAGAAGCACTCACCATTGTGAAAAACAGTGTTCTCCAAACTAGGGATAGAGGACAGCATTCCATCTTGGTTCCTTTGATCTCTCTTCAGCATTGGACACAGCAGACCATGGAGTTTTAACAGCTCAACTGAAGCACATGAGAGGACTCACAGGCACTGTTTTTAAAGTGTTTTGAGTCTTTCCTTTCCAGCAGGGTGCAGCAGGTTGCTCTAGGAATTTTCTCATTGTATACTGCTGCTCTTGACTGTGGGGTGCTTCAGTGTTTGATCTCGTTGCCTATATTGATGTTGTGTATATATGCTGCCACTGGGAAAGGCTATTAGACAATATGTTGTAAGTTTTTATTGCTATGCCAATGATATACAACTATATCTGTTTGTCCCTTGTATGGTTAGTACTGTCAAGGTGCTGAACAAAAGGCCATTAGATGATATGTTGCAAGTTTTTATTGCTATGCCAATGATATTCAACTATATCTTTTCCCCCTTGTAAAGACAGTACTGCCAAGGTGCTGAACAGATACCTCTTTGAAATCAATGACTGGCTGGTCTTCAGTTGGTTGAAGCCAAATCCAGACAAGATGGAAGTGTTGCTAGTTGGTTCAGGTTTCCAAAGTCTGGCAGATATTGGAAGGGAGGTGGCTGGTTACATCTTAATGCTGCCACTATTATGGCCAGGAATAGGGTAAACTGACAATGGACATCAGGTTTCAGAGATGGTGTGTGGTGGCTTTTTCCACATTAAGAACATCACCCAGATTAAATAGTATCTGGGGTCTGAGGACCTATAAATTCTGGTACATGCCTTTATGACAGTATGTCAAGGAAGGCTTATTATAATGCTTTGTACCTTGAGTTGTCTGTGGGATTGCAACACAGCTTGCAGCTTGTGTGGAATGCAGTAGTCAGGTTGGAGTTTCCCAGTTTGTACACATCTGTCCAGTACAGCTCACATTGTATTGACTGCCAGTGAGGTGAGTTGTCACCTATGGCATAAGTTTATTAACATTCAAAGTCCTGCATTATATGAGTCCTACCTTAATGAGCTACTTCATCTTTATGCTCCTTACCACCCTCTCTACTCCTCCTAGGTGGGTCTCTTAAAAGTTCCTGATCCAGAATGAAACTGTTTGGAGGACTGGGCATTTGCTTTTGGAATGCAAAGAAGCAAGATAGGTGAAACCATAATGTTTTTCCTGTTGCTGCTTGCAGAGTTGGGGTTGAGTATTAGGATAGAAAACCTTAACATCACATTTCCCTACTTTTGTCACCTTAACCCTAACTAGTGCATTAGTAAAGTTATTTGCAATAAATATTTATCTATCGCTACATCTATATCTATATATAGTTAGGACTTCCCACCATACTGTAGTTCCCATTACTAAGTAAAGGTGTGTTCTTCCCAATTAATGGCATACTTCCCCCACTGCATAGCCTTTGAACACTGGCTGTTGTGCACCCCATCATTAGGTTACCAAACTCGCAAGTTGTCACCCCCTCCCAGAGGTCTGCCCCCTCTGGAATTAGAATCCTAATTAAGGGTGTGTGTGGGGTGCACAGCCTGCTGCATGAGACCAGATCGACAACTTGCTGGCTTGACACCCTAATGATGGGGTGCACAACAGCCAGCGCATTCCAAGTGTGAAACCTACTTTTCCCAATTAAAGCTATACTCACTGTACCCCCCACACACAACTCTATAATGCTATAAACATAAGCACAGCAGCAGAAGCCAGGATGCAATGAAGTACTGCTGCAGTACAGTATATCATAAAATGCTGTAACATACTGCAGGAAACAATATAATTCAATGGCAATTAAGCCCTTTTGCCATGCTGCATTTTGTGACATGTCATTTATTGCATGTTACTGCATTGCATTATGGCCGGCTCAGCTGTATGTACAGTACCTCGGGAACCATAGCTACAGTGGTGTCTCCCAGGATGAAACCCAGTTCTGCAGCATTTTGCAGCATTGTGCAGAATGTTGCATCTGACCTACTGAATAAAGCATTGTAATTTCAATGGCAATTAGTCCATTTTGTCATTCAGGAAAATGTGACACTGCCAGGATGAAGTGAATGCCACAGTTTCCTGCATGAAAAAGGGGACTAATTGCCATTGAAATTACATTGCTTTATTCAGTAGGTCTGCTGCAACATACTGCAGAGTGCTTTAAAAGTGGGTTTCATCCTGGGGGACGCCACTGTATATACCTCTGAATCCTGCTCTGTATACCTGTGTAAAACAGTAGTAAACCATGGAAAAAACAATACACCACACACCAAATAAATGACCATAAAAAGAGTGCAATACTAATTAACCATCAGCAAAATAAAAGTATACTAATAAAAACACTACAGAAGGATCAAGCCACACTACACAAATCAGATAACAAACTGCAGCATTGCAGAACAAATACTAACCCAGAAGAGACAAACCTTCATTGACCAACAAAACAAGAAAAAAGCCAAGAAAACAAATTTCAATACAAACCTGATAAAAACCTACCTAAGTAACATTTGAGAAGCAAAAGAACTACTCATCATAACACTCCCGAACTGGACAAGCACCTGTCAAACTTTATTTTCACACACCAGAAGTAGTATGGAACCAGATATGAACCTGGAACTCTCAGAAGTACTGCATACTTGGCAGCCTACAGTACACGTCACAGTAAACTGTTCGCCAATGAGTTAGTTTAGAATTAATTTTTTAAAGGTTGAAATGCATTGACAATTTACACTGTGATGTTATTCAACTCTTTATCAGCTGAAAAGCAACTTTTATGGTTTTGCAACTCAATTAGAATGCACCTGCAGTTCTGCAACAATGCAATGCAGACCTAAGCTACACCTTTTAGGCAGCAGTTTCTACAAGGCTTTGTGCGAGATCGAGCAACACTTATGTAACTCAATGAGAAAGGTGAAAAAAGCTCATTGGCAGAACAGTGTAATATGAACTCTAGTATAGATAGACATTTCAAGGTGAAAAATTATCCTCACTCTGTTTACCATCACAAATCCACTATTTTTAAGCAAACAAAAGCAATGCTAGCAAAACATAAATATCTGGAAAAGAAAAAAACATCTAAGCCAAGCAGAACCACTCACAGACGTAGAAATCTACCTGTTATAAACCACCACCACCCATGGACTCCACAACCCCACACCTTTACTGCACGTGTTATTTTTCAATACTGGATTTCATTTAGCACTACACAAAGCTGAACAATACCACCTAAAATGGAGGAATGTAAAACTACACACAGACACAGATACCTGGAATATACAGAATGGCAGACAAATACATGACTTGGAGAAAACCCAAAGAACATCATACTCATTAAATCCAAAATGTATCAAAACAGAGTCAACCTTCTAGGAGACCCCATAGCAAAATATGAAAAATACTCTTCACACAGACTGGACCAACTGCTTAGATGACTCATCATTTTACCTCACACCAAACATCCACCTCAAATCAGCATTGTCATGGCACAGACAAATAACAGTCAGAGAAAAACTATAATCCATAATGAAACTACTGAAGGAATCACAAGACTATCGGAAGACAAAAGATTCACCAATCATAGAAACTTGGAAATATTGACAATGATGGCAAACAAAGGGTCAGTCTAGTCTGCTCAAACTTCCCTAACTGTTCAAGGACCTATTGTCCATATAGGGTTCTTTTCTTCCCTGTTCACCCCCCGTCTCCTTCCCTACTGTTACAGAACTAAGTAACCACCAAATTCTTCTATCTATCCCAGCCATGCCTGAAACCATTTTTGGTCTTGGTACCCACCACATAGAAACATAGAAATACAGACTTTGACGGCAGATAAGGACTGCTTGGCCCACCTAGTCTGCCCATTTCCCTATCTACTGGATAAGATGCAGATCTTAGTTAACCAACAGCCTATTTCTTCCTACCCCCCACAAGAATTACCTTATGTCTGTCATATGCATTCTTGAAGTCTCCCACAGTTTTAGACCCCACAACCTCCTCGGGAAGGCTGTTCCATGTGTCCACCACAATCTCTGTGAAAAAACGCTTACTAACATTGCCCCTGAGCCATCCCCCCTCTGTCTTCAAATTGTGTCCTCTTGTTCTTGCACATCTCTTTTTCTGAAAGATGCTACCCTCTTGGACTTTTGTTGATTCCACTGAGATACTTAAAAGTTTCTATCACGTCCCCCCTCTCCCTCCTTTCCTCAAGGTATACATATTAAGCTCCTTTAGTATCTCCTTGTATGGCTTCTCTTGCAGACCCTGCTCCATTGTAGTTGCCTTCCTCTGGACTGCCTCCATCCTGTCTATGTTCTTGCAGAGATGGGGTCTCCAGAACTGGATGCAGCACTCCAGATGGGGTCTCACCAACTGTCTGTACAGAGGGATAACAACTTCCTGTTTTCTGCTGATGATGCCTCTCCCTATGCATCCCAGTATCCCCCCAGCCCTCCCTACTGCCTTCTCACATTGCTTACCAACCTTAAGGTCATCTGATATGATTACCCACAGGTCCCTTTCCATTTTAGTTGTCGTTACTACCTCCCCCCCATTGGGTACTCTTCCCCTGTGTTTTTATTTTGCAAGTGCATTATTTTTCACTTTTTTGCTTTGAATCCAAGCTGCCATACTTCTGACCATTCCTCCAACCTTGCCAAGTCCCCTCTCATCCTTTTCAGGCCTCCTTGTGTATCAACCCTGTTGCAGATCTTTGTGTCATCTGCAAAGAGGCATACTTTTCCTTCCAGTCCCTCTGCAATATCACTTATAAAGACATTAAAAAGAACTGGACCCAGTGCTGAACCCTGCGGTACCCCACTAGTAACCCCCTTTCTTCAGAGTGGACTCTGTTTACTATTACCTTCTGTGTCCTGTTGTCCAGCCAATGTTTTACCTAGGCTACCACCCTGGGACCCACTCCCTGGCTGGCTAATTTGTTTATTAATCTTTTGTGTGGGACTGTGTCAAATGCCTTGCTAAAGTCAAGGTAGGCCATGTCCACAGTCTCCTCTCTGGTCTACTACTTTGGTCACCCAGTCAAAGAAATTGATTAGATTTGTCTGACATGACCTTCCCGCTGAGAACCCATGCTGCCTTGGGTCCTGTGCCCCACTGGCCTCTAGGTACTCAACAATTCTTTCCTTCAGAACTGATTCCATCACTTTCCCTGCCACAGAGGTCAAACTGACAGTTCTGCAGTTTCCTGCCTCTGTCTTGCTCCCACTTTAGTGAAGGGGAATCACATCCGCCCTCCTCCAGTCCTCAGGTACCACACCATCCTCCATTGATTTGTTAAAAAGGGTAGTCAGTGGTGTCACTAGTTCTCCCCTTAATTCTTTTAAAATTCTGGGGTGAATCCCATCAGGCCCCATTGCTTTGTCCACCTTCAGTTTTAGGAGTTCTTTCAGAACCCTTTCTTCTGTGAAAGGACTGGAATCTACCCCCCTATCCAGAGTGCTTCTGTTAATTGGATTAGGTACCTCCCTCCTCCTCTTTTGTGAATACTGAGTAGAAGTATTCATTCAGTATCCCTGCTTTTTCACTGTCCCTCTCTGCCCACCCACCATCCATTCTATTCAGCCTCACTATCCCTCCCTTTGTCTTTCTACACTCCCTAATGTACCTATAAAATGTTTTATCCCCCTTCTTAACCAAGTTGGCTATCTTTTCCTCAGTTTGGGCCTTTGCTACTCTGACTGCCTTTTCTGCTTCCTTCTGCCTTAACTGGTACAGCTCTCTGTCCTGTTCTTTCTGTGTTTCCTTATAGTTCCTAAATGCTATCTTTTTCTCCCTAACCTTCCCCGTCACCTCTTTTGAGAACCATAGTGGCTTTTTCTTTCATTTTGATTTGTTTATTTGCTTCACACAAAGGCTTGTTGCCTCTGTGATGGCAGTTTTGATATTTCCCCATTGTTGCTCCACCCCTCCTTCTTGCCTGTTTACTAATGCTTTTCTGAGGCAGTCTTCCATCTTGCCAAATTCAGCCATCCTGAAGTCCAATACCCTCACTTTTGTATGGCTTGACTCTGTAGTTGAGTTTATCATGAACCACACTGTTTGGTGGTCACTTGTTCCCATGAAGTAAATAAAAAATTGCACTCCAGGCTGAAGAGAATTTCCACTTTACTTTGAGAAAATTCAGATAAGAATTAAATACTTTGATACAGTTACATACCACTGAGTCACAAAAAAAATCCCAGCGCTAAGAGACCACTAGGATCTCTTCATTAGGTGTCACTTGTTCCCAGATGGCTACCCACTTCTAGATCTGAAATTCTCTCACTGTCCCCATTTGAGAGTATGAGGTCTAAGATTGCTCCCTCCCGAGTGGGTTCCAACCCTAGCTGTCTGAGGCACACCCCTGTAGGGCATCGAGAATGGCCCTGCTCTTGGACGTTGCTGGAGCAAAGGTGCTCCAGTTAACATCTGGCATATTCAGGTCCCCCATCAACAGTATCTCCCCTTTCTCTACCATCCTAAGGATGCCTCTATCATATGTTTGTCCATCCCTCCTCCTGAGATGGGGTCTTGTATATAACCCCTGTGGGGATTGTGGTGCCATTTCCAATCTCTAAGGTGACCCACAGTGCCTCCTCTTCTCCCTATTTACTATTTTATTCTGTTGCTTTTATCCCTTCCCTTACATAGAGAGCTACTCCTCACCCTCTTCTACCCTCCCTGTCTCTACTGTAGGTTGTGCACCCTGGTATGTTAACATCCCAGTCATGGTTCTCTGTGTACTATGTTTCTGTGACTGCCACAATATCCAAGCATCCCTCTTCCATCAAGGCCACCAGTTCAGGAAGCTTGTTGCCCAGACTATGGGCATTGGTACTCATTACCCTCTATTTTTTGATGGCATTGCCCCTTTTTGCCCCATCCCTGTTCTTATTGCCTTTGTCATTTTCTCCATTTACCCCTGCCCTTCTCCCTATCGATGTCTCTGTCTTGGTATTTACCTCACTTACTACCCAAATTTTTTTGGGACGGGCAGGATTTCCCTATTCCTTTCCAGTGCCCCCCCTTGACTAGTTTAAATGCTTGCCAATGAAGCATTTAAACCTATCACCTCGGTCCTGGTTCCCCTCCTGGACAGATGCACATCATCCCACCAGCATAGGCATGCATCACTCCTGGTGGATTCCCAGTCCCCAGTGAAGCCAAACCCCTGAATTCTGCACTAGTTTTTAACCACTGATTGAATCCCGTGGTGTGGAGCACCATAGCCTCACCCATGCCATAGACAGGCAGCACCGCTGAGAAGGTTACCGTGTGCGCTACTTGTCTAAGGCTCCTCCCCAACTTCACAAACTCTTCTTGCACTGCTGGCAGACTGTTCCATAGCTCTGACCCCCTTTCTGTAAAATAAAACTTCTTCACATCCTTCTTAAACCTTCTCCCACCAGTTTTCACTCATGACCTAGGGTTCCTGAATCTCTATTCCTGCTCAATAGCTTTTCACAGTTCACCTTGTTTACACCCTTCAGGAACTTGAAGGTCTCTGTCATATCTCTACTTTCTCACCTGATCTCCAGTGAGTACATGTTGGGTACCTTGAGATGATCCTCATAAGATCTGCCCTGTTTGCCCTGAATAGTCTTGGTCACCCATGTGTTGCATAGTCTCAAGCCTGTCCCTGTCCTTCCTTAAGTAAGGAATCTAGAACTGAATACAGTATTCCAGGTGTGTCCTCACTAGTGACCTATATAGAGGTAGTAATACCTTTTTTTCTTGCTGTCAGTACCCCTTTCTGTACACTGCAGAATCCTATTAGCCTTACTATTGGCCTTCTTACACTGAGTCAGTTGTTTGAGGGAGTCACTAATGATGAATCTGAGATCCCTTTCTTCTGCGATAGTGCTCAGTTTACCCTTCCCATCCAGTACTCTGCTGTTTGGATTTTGTTCCCTGTGTGCATAACCTTGCAGTTTTTGGCACTGAGTTTCAACTGTCAGACCTTGGACCACCTCTGTAGCCTTTATAGATCCCTCTATGTCTCCCTGATCCCTTCATCGTTAGCTATTCTACTACAAGCTTTGAGCCATCTGCAATGAAACACAGCTTTCCTCAAGTCCCCTCTCTAATGTCACTGATGAACTTATTGAAAAAGACAGGACCCAGGACAAATCCTTGCAGCACCTCACTCGTGATCTCCCTCTCTTCCCATTTTAGCTCATTTGCCACCATCCTCTTCTGTCTCTCCTTCAACCAGTTTCCTACCATTTATCTATGTGTCCAGCTGCACCCAGGTCCTCCAGCTCCTCAGCAATCTTCTGTGTGGCACCCAGTCAGAAGTCTTGCTGAAACTGAAGTAGAATAATCTACCTGCTTGGCTCTTATCTACCACCTTTGAAACCCAGGCAAAGAAAACAATCAGGTTAGTCTGACAAGATCTCCTTGCCACAAACCCATGCTGTTTAATATCCCATAGTCCACTACTCTCTAGGTAGTCCCCAAGGTCCTCTTCGACCTGAGACTCCATCAGTTTACCCTTTATAAAAGTCTGCAATTCCCTGGTTGCTCTTTGTCCCCTCCCTTGTGTAGTTGGACTGTATCTGCTATACTTCAGTCTTTTTGCTACTATCCTTGTCTGCATTCAGTTATTGAATAGCCCTACAAGAGATTCAGCCAGTTCTGCTGCCAATGCCTTGAGCACCCTTGGGTGCATCCCATCCAGCACCGGGGGCCTTATCTACCTTTAGCAAGGTTCATCCTAGAACATTGTTGAAGCATGACAATGTCCCAAATGTGCTAAAAGATAGATGACAAACTGAGGAAAACTAGGGACAGACTCAAAATGTTGGGGACAAACATTGTTTTTTATGGTCATTAAATCATATTTAATTATACTACTTTGTTTCTGTTATTGGTAGGGTCATCAGCAACAGACAGCACAAAATATAAGAAGAGTGGCTGGTGCAGCAATAGAATTTCAGAACAAGTCAGAAAAGGAGAGGGCATTGTCATTAACGTGTTTGCAGAGAGTTTTTATCTAGTTGTCAAAAAATAAAGATTGTCTTATTATTATTTTTGACTTAGTTTCTTTATGTTATTTAAATCTGAACATTGAGTATCATGTTTTCAGCAGGGGAGATTAAACACTGGTTTATCAAAAGTAATACTGGATGCTACCAGAAAGTATGGGCTGCCTGACCAATGTATCTCTGCCAAATTTTCAATTGTGAAGAGCATTCTTTCCTTTTTGGCTCATTAGTTCTGCAATGCAGACAAATTCTTTTTGTGGAGGCCCCTCACCAGTGATCAAAATCAGGTCATCTAGCCTAGTAGCTGACAGCCCATTTGCAGACTGGTTCTGATCATGGATTGGAAATTAACTCCCCTTTTACAATCTGCAGTGTGAATCAGAGCTACATGAGTGCAATACTTGCAAGTTTGATTAAATCTGGGAAGGTTTCATGATGGTACTTGCTGATGAGACCCCATAAAATCGAAACCTTATCCCTTGGGTACCCATCCAGTAAAACCAGAGCTTTTAGTTTGCCCCACTCCTCCATAGCTTGATAAGAGTCTACAATTGGTGACACTTCATTGACCTCATCAAATCTGTGTTCTTTTTCCTTGTTGTACTGCTGCAGAAGTGAGAAAAATGACAATGGTTTCATTGCTAATATGCCAAAAGCAAATATTACATTGCTGTCATTTTTTGGGAACCTACTTTTTAAATTTTCAATGAGCTTTTCAATAAAAATTATTTTGATTGTACTAATGTTTAATCTCCCTACACAACATGATTCATTTGGAATATTTGTTTTCCATCATCACCTGTTTTGAGGTCTTCTCCTAGCTTTTCTGAATGAGTTTGCTGGCCTGCCCCTAAAGTGACCCCCCCCCTTTTTTTAGTTGGTTTTTTTTTGAAATTTAGTAAACTTTGTTGAATCTTATGAACAAGGCAAAAAATAAAAATACAAACAAGCAATAACAGTAAACAACACCCCAAACAACAATACTACTGTAACAATACTAAAATCAGTAACAAACATTCAGAGACCCACAAAATAAAATAAATCCTCCCCCCCTCCATATGCTGTGGTGGAGAGACAACTCCAAACCCTCACGATGAAGAAACTGAATGTAATGTATGCAAGATTTCCCATCTGGACTGATAAACATGTAAAGACTTGAAAAAACAAACAATAGACTTTTCTATAATTAAGGCCTGTAACATTTTGGTCAGCTAATCCTACAAAGTGGGAGGAGTTAAGTCCACCCAATGCCACAAAACCAATAACTTAACAACCGCTGAGATTAGTGCGGTATGAGCCTTTCTAGAATCCTCCCAAGAGTGAGCTATAATCACCTAAAATACAAATGAAGGGTGTAAAAAAGCATAGTAGCCTTTGATGTGGGCGACTGAATGTCGACGACTGGTCATAAGGGCGACTGCACAATGGCACTGACAATGCGGGCGCCTTAGATTTCACCTCTTTCCTGAGTTTCACCACCCGGAATAGGAATCCTAATTATAGGGGAGTGTGGGGTGAAGCCCCTCATGATGGTGCGGGTTCAGGGCAAAGCCCCACATTAAACAACATACTGTTTTCAGTCGCCCTTGTGGTTGTGTGCCCTTATGACCAGTCACTGATGTTCAGTCACCCTTGTCACTTAGAACCTAAAAGCATCCTGAAGGCCTAGAAGGGGCCTAATTTAGTCTGAACAAGATTCCACGAAGACAAACTCTGTGGGCAAGTCCAAAACATATGTAGATGAATATTTTTTTAGTTTTTTCTAAGGTAGACATAAAATGCTTTACTGCAACTTGCACAATTGCTATATTGAGATCTTTTTTAACATAGAAACATAGATTTTGATGGCAGATAAGGACCGCTTGGCCCACCCAGTCTGCCCATTTCCCTACCTATTGGATAAGCTGCAGATCCTAGTTAACCAGCAGCCTACTTCTTCCTACCCCCAACCCCTAGAATTGCCTTATGACTGTCCCATGCATGCTTGAATTCCACCACTGTTTTTACTCCACAACCTCCTCCGAAGGCCATTCCATGCATCCACAACCCTCTCTGTGAAAAAATACTTCTTAAATTACCTCTGAGCTGCTCCCTTCTATCTTCACATTGTGCCCCTTGTTCTTGTACACCTCTTTTTGAAAGATGCTACCCTCTTGGACTTTGTTGATTCCTTGAGATACTTGAAAGTTTCTATCATGTCCCCCTCTCTCTCCTTTCCTGAGAGCTATACATATTCAGCTCCTAAGACTCTCTTCATGTGTCTTCCAGTGCAGGCCCTGCACCATTTGAGTGCCCTCCTCTGGACAGCCTCCATCCTGTCTATATCCTTGCTGGATTGGGTCTCAGAACTGCATGAGTACTCAGATGGGGTCTCACCAACTGTCTGTACAGAGGGATAATAACTTCCTTGTTTTCTGCTGGTGATGCATTCCCTATGCATCCCAGTATCCCCAGCCCTCCTTGCTGCCCTCTCACATTGCTTTCCCACCTTTGGGTCATCTGATATGACTACCCCAGGTCCCTTTCCATTTTGTTGTTGTTAGTATCTCACCCCATTGTGTACTCTTCCCTGGGTTTTGTTTTCCCAGGTGCATTATACACTTCTGAGCATTGAATCTAAGCTGCCATACATTTGACCACTCCTCTAACCTTGCCAAGTCCCTTCTCATCCTTTCCACCCCACCTTGTGCATCAACTCTGTTGCAGATCTTTGTGTCATCTGCAAAGAGACATACTTTTCCTTCCAGTCCCCCTGCAATATTGCTTATAAAGACAATGAAGAGGACCAGTCCTAATACTGAACCCTGCGGTACCCCATTAGTAACCCCCCTTTCTTCAGAGTGGACTCCATTTACTATTACTCTCTGTGTCCTATTCTCCAGCCAATTCTTTACCCAGGCTGTCATCTTGGGACCCACTCCCAGGTTGGCTAACTTGTATATTAATCTTTGTGTGGGACTGTGTCAAATGCCTTGCTGAAGTCTAGGTAGGCCATGTCCACAGCCCCCTCCTGATCTGCTACTTTGGTCACCCAGTCAAAGAAATCTATCAGATTTGTCTGGCATGACCTTCCGGCTGTGAATCCATGCTGCCTTGGGTCCTGAGCCCTCTGGCCTCTAGATACTCAACAATTCTTTCCTTCAGAAGTGATTCCATCATTTTCCCTACCACTGAGGTTAAACTAACAGGTCTGTAGTTTCCTGCTTCTGCCTTGCTCCCACTTTTGTGAAGGGGAATCACATCTGCCCTTCTCCAGTCCTCGGGTACCACCCATCCTCCCATGATTTGTTAAAGAGGGTAGTTCAGTGGTGTCACTAGTTCTACCCTTAGTTCTTTTAGAATTCTGGGATGAATCCCATCAGGCCCCATTGCTTTGTCCACCTTCAGTTTTAAGAGTTCTTTCAGAACCCTTTCTTCTGTAAATGGGCTGGTATCAACTTCTGTATCCAGAGTGTTTCTAATGTTTGTTTTAGGTACCTCCCCCACTTCCTTTGTAAATACTGAGCAAAAATATTTGTTTAGTATCTCTGCCTTTTCACAGTCACCCTCTGCCTACCCTCCCTCCTCTTTATTAAGCCTCACTAGCCCTCCCTTGGTCTTCCTTCAGCTCCCTGATGTACCTATAAAAGGTTTTATCCCCCTTCTTAACAGAGTTGGCTATCTTTTCCTCGGTTTGGGACTTTGCTGTTCTGACTGCCTTCCCAGCTTCCTTTTGCTTTAACTATACATTCTCTGTCCTGCTCCTTCTGTGTTTCCTTGTACTTCCTGAATGCTTTCTTTTCTCTTGAACCTTCACTGCCACTTCCTTTGGAGAACCGTAGTGGTTTCTTACATCGTTTCATTTTGTTAATTTGCTTCACACAAAGGCTTGTTACCTCTGTGATGGCAGTTTTTATTATTCCCCATTGTTCTTCCACCCTCCTTCCTGCCCATTTGCTAGTGCATTCCTTAGGCACTCACCCATTTTGCAAAGTCAGCCCTCCTAAAGTCCAGTACTTTTGCTTTGTATGGCTTGACTCTATTGCTGTGTTTATTGTGAACTGTTCGATGGTTGCTAGTTCCTAGATGGCTACCCACTTCTACAACTGTGATCCCTCTTCATCTCCATTTGAGAGAACCAGGCCTAAGATTGCTCCCTCTCGAGTGGGCTCCAATACTAGTTGTCTAAGGCATGCCCTTGTAGGGCATCTAGAATAACCCCACTTTGAAGTGGCTGCTGCAACTGCATTCCAGTTAACATCTGGCATATTCAGATCACCCATCAGCAATATCTCCCCTTTTTCTGCCATTCTAAGTATTCTTTCTATCATTTCCTTGTCCATTTCCTCCCCCTGAGAAGGGGGTCTGTATACAACCCCTGTGCGGATTGTGGTGCCATTGCCGGTCTCCAAATTTACCCACAGTGCTTCTTCTCCTCCCTGTTTTCCCTTTTGTTCTGTTGTCTTGATTCCTTCCCTTATGTAAAGAGCTACTCCTCCTCCTCTTTTACCCTCCCTGTCCCTCCTGTAGATAGTGTATCCTGGTATGTTTATGTCCCAGTCATGGTTTTGTGTGTACCATGTTTCTGTGACTGCCACTATATCCAGATGTTCCTCCTCCATCAAGGCCACTAATTCAGGAAGCTTGTTACTCAGACTATGGGCATTGGTACTCATTGCTTTCCATTTTTTGATGGCTTTACTTTCTTTTGCAGCATCCCCCACTGACCTGTCTACTTTGGTCTTTTTCTCATTTAGTACCCTGTTTTGTAGGGAGAGGCTGGGATTTTCCTGCTGTTTATCAGTTCCTCCCCCCTTGACAAGTTTAAAAGCTTGCCAATGAAGCCTTTAAACCGACTGCTCAAAAGACTTGTTCCCTTCCTGGACAGATGCAGACCATCCTGCCAGTATAGGCTGGTGCCCCTCCAGGTGGAACCCCAGTCCCCAATGAAGCCAAACCCCTGTGCCCCACACCATTTTTTCAACCATTCATTAAACTGCATGGTGCAAAGTACCCTCGCTTCACTCATGCCATTGGCAGACAGCACCTCAGAGAAGGATATTGTGTGTGCTACTTGTCTTAGGCCCCTCCCCAATTCTACAAAGTCCTTCTGCACTGCTCTAATCTCATGATTAGCCAAGTCATTTGTCCCTAGGTGGACAATGACGTCCAGCTCAGATTCCCATGCAGCTGTTCTCGTGATCCTGAGGATGCGCTTCCTGTCTCTCCAAGCCATGGCACCAGGCAGGCACCTTTACTTCAGTTTTCCCTGCTCCCCCCAGTTCTATCCCCCTAATAATTGAGTCCCCCACCAGGAGCTGCTTCCTTTCCTTGTGGTGTCCTCTGCCTCCTTCCTGTGGGCCTCCCTTGTGACAGTTGTCCTCAGCCTCCTTAATCTCCTCTGCAGGTGCATCCATAGGGGAGCTATGCTCCCCCCCAGAATGGTGTATGGATTGCGGTGTGGAACAACTGACTGGGTGTGCCTCTGTTCCACCATCCTCACCCTCCTGGAGCCCACTGTGGTCCAACTGCTGTGCTTTCTTCGCAACCTCTGAGGTAGTGGTGGTGGCTCTGGTGCTCCCTGGATGGGGGAGGTTCCCTTCCTACCATCCAGTGTGGCCTGGGGGAAGGTCCCCTTACTACTGTCCAGTTTGGCCTGAAGATGGGCAACTTCCTCCCTCTGGGCAGAGAGTTGTCTGCAAATAGGGCAGCATCTCAGCCTCCAGAAAGACTCCCAGAACACTGCTGCCCCACAGCCATTACATTGCACTACTCCCCACATTTTTTTGTGTGTGTGTGTGTGTGTGATTGGTTTGTAATATAGAAATATATATATATTTATATTATACATTGTGTATGCTTATATTGTCAGTGCAGTGTGCTAGAGAGGATATGACAGTGATATGCACCTTGCACTCTTGAGGAAATGATGTCAGAACCCCAGGTATAAAGGAACTATTTCCAGGGGTGAGTGGGGTGAGGGGTGGGAAGGGATTGGGCCTAAACATCCATCAGTATATACGTTGTTGCCACAAAATTAGCCTCGGGCAGTTTTTTGGCAAAGTCAGTAGCTTTGGCATCTGTATTGCTCAACATGTATGTCATGCGTGAGTCAAGGGTTCTATACACATTCTGTACTGCACTGTAACAAGTAACTGTAAACTTCTTTCACTTTTAGTGAGGGCTCATTAAGCACCTTCTGAATCTCTTGTAATTTGTCACAGTGATTTGAAGATGCTTTAAATAAGGCCGGCCTGGTGGCATGGAGAGCTGAGGCATCCTGCCTTACCTCCTGCCACACCGGCTACTACTGTTCGT
Source organism: Neoceratodus forsteri (assembly GCA_016271365.2). Taxonomy (NCBI): domain Eukaryota; kingdom Metazoa; phylum Chordata; order Ceratodontiformes; family Ceratodontidae; genus Neoceratodus; species Neoceratodus forsteri. The sequence continues at coordinate 483,129,528 of CM057459.1, read as the reverse complement.
GGTGCGAGCGGATCACCAGTGCTTGGCCAGGGAGGAGAAAGATTGAGCATCCCAGGGACAGCTGTCTTTCTCCTGGGAAGGGGGGCAGTCAGTTGTTGGTGCATGCCTGGTCTTTAGTGGAGGTTGGGAGCTGGCACACTGATGCTGCTGACAAGGGATCAGAGGCAGAGCAGACACCTGATGGGATGTGCACAAGAGTGTGCACGGTACTGTCGCAGGTGTCATTGCATGCTCCGCCCCGAGGGAGAAAACAGGCAGAAAAAGAAGCTCCTGGCTGGATGAAGGTGGGAGTTCACAGGTCTCATCCCCGAATAGCCACAGTGCCAACCAGAACTGGATCCAGTTTTCAGTGTGGTTGGGGGTTCCCCCGCTGACCCTATCAGGGGAGAAAGCTCTGGGGGTAGATGGTCTCTTTGGCTGGTGGTCGTCGGGGGACATGACTGTGGCTCCCTCCTGATCGAAGGCTGTGGAGCAAGGGGGATAAAAGGATAACAAAGAAAATAGTAAAACAGTTCCGTCAACACCTGCTGGTACTGCTGCAAATAAGGCACTAACTCTGCAGCTTGTGAATTGATAAGTGGCAATTAATGGGCTACACAGTGGTAGTTCAAAATCACTGGATTTTTTCTTAATATATACTCTGTTACTCCCTCTCCTGTTCCTGTCATAACTTTAGTGCCATCACTTCCCAAAGGCATAACCTTAGACATTGGCACATTACACTCGCTAAGAACATTTAACAAAGCAGCAGCAATGATTTTTAATAGTCCCTGAGGTTATTTGAAATGTTGCTAATAATGAGTTCTTGCTTTAAACATCTCTGGGCCAGGGACATGAACATAGATGGTCATTTTTTTTTTAGCCTACTTATATCAGTGATCTCATTGGCAAGGATGCTCATATAAGGAGAGGCCTGTATTTTTAAATCTATTTTTTTCCTGATAAACCAGGTCAGTGATTCTAGCATGTCACTGGCCATTGTTTCTGAACTGTAAGAGGTTATGTGTCCACCTTGCATGGTGGATTTCTTAACATTTGGGCACTGACGTTCTGACAGGAATGACATTAAAGATTCCTGCTTGTACATAGGAAGGTTTTCCTTGCACAACCAGTAAACCATCTTTAGCTGAACAAGTATGACACTTTCCTTTTCACTTAGTGCTTGATCACTGCATGAGCAAAGTCATTTTTCATACCCTCTTCTACTACTGCAGTCTTATGGTCAGCCGAGTCTACATGCCTGGTTTGGAAGTTGTCCTTGCCCTTATCTGTGAAGGAATTATCTTTCCCCATGTTTCATACATAAAGAGCAAGTCATTTTGTTTTCAGTGGCATTGTACTACAGCCCACTGTAGTCCCTCAGCCACAGTGTATGGAAATTTCTTTTTAACACAGACTTCTCTTGCTCTTATTCATCTGGCATGGTAGATGATGGCTCACATAACGCGTGCACATTAAAGGATATGATAGTCTTAGCTTGTGGCTCAGAGCTGGTAGAAGCCATGGATTATTTACTATACTGCTCTGAAGTTGCTGCAGCCAAATTAGTTGCTTTGTCTTTTTTGACCCATGGCAATAGGCTTTGACAAGGAGGAACATTAGCCTTTCTTTATTGCAGGCTGTGATTGCAATTTGATGGCGGGTGGTCCAGCCAGTGGTGCTGCTAGTTTAGATTTTAGGGTGTCCCAACTTTCATAAAAATCTGATTGTGTATGAATTCACAAAGGCAGAACAGAATAAATACTTCACCAATGAGACCATGTACTCACAAGCACTGAAGGACAGTATTGTTTTTATAAGAGCATGGGCTCAGGTATAGTGTATGAAACCTATGACACATGAAGTGTTTTGCCTATCACACAGTACTCTGGGTCTGTTCCCCAGCATCACATATGGGCTAGTTGGGATCAATGAAAAATATCTAGTTCAGTTTCTGGTTATATTAAAAACTCAGAACCCATGGTGGTGTAGCAGAGGGTATGAAAATGACTGTTATTATGACTGTGGGTGGAACCTACAGCCATCTTGCTTTCTGTAGCTGGAAAATGAAGTATCATGGAACACATGTTTTGGACGTTTCAATGCATCCTTCCATGCCAACTGAAATAAAATGCTCCCTTCTTTCAGTTAAGAATATGGGAAACATAACTCAAAGCTGCTTATCAGATGCCATTAGGAAAATGAAACAGCTTGTTAAATATTTGTTAAATATTGGTTGCCTAATAAGCTGAAGGTTTGTTTACCCCCCCTTCAGAATGCAACTTGCACATTTAAATAAATAGCATTTAAACAGCTTCTTTCTACTAGTTTCACTTGAGAATGTATTGTCTTTCAACAAAGATTCATACCTCATAAATGTCATCCCTTTCCCAGCAAATCTATAATTTATACTGTTTTTTAACCTCTAAAGACACTATCTGATAAGACCTGTCTCAGACATAAGCCAAGTCTTCAGTGAACTACCAGACTAAATATGTAGCAATGAGCAGGCATTTTCTACTATGCTTTTTGGGAAAAAAATATATTGAGCTACAGCAAACACACACGCACACACACACACACACACACACAGTCTGTACGCACCATCCTCATGGCCACAACATTCAAAATAAATACTGCATTCTAATATTTGATAATACAACAAAGAAACTGTTTATGTCAGTGAACACAGTGAAGTTCAGTTCAGAGTACATTTCCTTTAAATATTTCTTATCCTATGTTTTGTATCCTAGATAGCGCAGGGGAGATGCTACATCTCATTGTCATAGGGATCTTCATTTACACATTTTTGCACTGTATTTAGTAAGGCTGTCCCAGATTAGATGCAATATCTTGTGTTCAGTGGGGTCATGATTTTACCATTTTGATAATGTATTTCTTCAGGGTAGGCTAGTCCAGGGCCCCCATATTCAAAAGAGATGAGTGGCGCATCCCAGTGGAAAAGGGAGATGTGCCATGCAACTCCAACAATGCACTATAGCATGGTGCACACATGGAATGGGCCAGGGTGCACACAAATAGTATGCCATGTAAGTCAAGGGTGCATTCCCATGCATATGCCATGCTGTGGCATACTCAGTGGGAATGCACCCCCTCACAGTTCAGAGCAGCGCGGCCCACAGTTAGGCCATGAATAGCTGGTCTAACCTGGCTAGCCACCCACAGGTGGGCTGTGGAAGTGCACCCAGGTGCACAGCAGCCTGGCTGCCCTGGTGAACTAGAGGTACCCCCTCCCATCCCTGATAAATACAACACCATCCCTGAAGAGCTCCATAGTGTAAACCCTGCACCCCAGACCCAATTGCACCAAAGGAAATCACAGTCCATATCCATAGCATAGAGGACCCCCACCTACTGCCTTGGTATGTAGACACCCACGCTGTCCCCATACCCAACCTGTTGTAGAGACTGGAACTGCACTCCACACCCTTCCATGGTCAGCCACCTACTGCACTGGACCCGGGCTGGGGACCTGTACTCCAGAATAACCCATGTGGATGTACCATTCATTGGAGCACTACACAAGCTTTGGACCCACCAGTGTATGCAGCCGTGTGTATGTCCCTGGCAAACCATAAGAGGGAATTGACATACCTCCAATGCATGCCTCGTTGATGCTGTATCTTCCTGCTGTCTTACATTACTGCAGGCCAATACTCTCCCCCATTCCCTGTGTGACATGCCACCATTCGGACTGCTGAGGTATCCTGGATGCCATGAGGTGCGATATTCTGCAATGCTACTTGCAGTGTAAGCTCCAGGCTATGGATAGTGCATCCACAGTTCCCTGACTGTAGAAACAAATGGGAGGTTGGCTGTAATATGCCTGTTCCAGGACCTGTGTGAGTGGGTACAGCATTGGCTGTCTCCCATACTAAGCAGTGCAATGGCACTGGGACAATGGATCCACATGCAAGTGCCTGAGGTGTATTGCCACTGGGCATTATCGCCCTCACTCAGCTCGTGCCTATGTATGACACATGCCAGTGTCCTACTGCCAGTGCTCCACCACCCGAAAATAAGATTCCATTTCTTCTGTGAACTATCCAGGCTAAATATATAGTAATCAGCAGGCATATTCTAGGAAAATACATTGTAAAAATGTGTAAAAGGAAGACCACATTGAAACTGCCTCTCAGCAGATCTGCATTGTGCAAATTCATTAGAAATAATGGGTAAAAGCATCCCCAAAGTTCTCCACAGCCATATTGGCTCTGGCCAATTGTTTAAATTATACTACAGCTTCTGTTATTTAAACTGTAATCACTGGGATGATGTAGCTAGGGCACAAAGTGTTCTGTCTCTCAAGGATCATCTACCCATCTCACACATACTCACTGCTCAAAGAAAAATATTTTGTCCTGATTCTGATTATATTAGTCAAAATCTCGGTAATTTTGATTTAAATCTCTGCCAGAAAGGCAAGGTATTATGCCATGTAGAGTGTATTGACTCTCAGAGAAAGAGGTCCCCCTCTCTCACTTACACTCAGTGGTCAAAGAAAAATATTCTGTTCAGGTTCAGGCAATTTCAGTTTAAATCTCAGCCAGAAAGGCTAGTTACTATAGGTGGTTGATTAGAAGAATAGTTTGTTCTGTTTCATGTAATTTAAATTTAAATTTCTGCCAGAAAGGCTAGTTTCTGTGCCACATACAGTGGCTGGCTCTAACTAACAGGGCCCCTCTCACACATTCAGTGGTCAAAGAAAAATATTTTGTTCTTGTTCAAGTAATTAAATCTCAACCAGAAAGGCTAGCTATGATGCTACATAGTGTTCTGACTCTCATAGAATGGGGCCCCCCTCTTTCACATGCATTCAGTGGTCAAAGAGAAAAATATTTTGTTCATGCTCAGGTAATTTCAATCAGGGATCAAGGAAAATATATGTTTTAAATTTTGCATCAACATTTAAATGAAACAAATTAGTTTTCTTTGCCCCTTGTTGGTTCCTAAGGTAACAGGAGACTTGACCCTTCTGCCCAAAGAAGTAATTGTTCTTCTAAAAGTTTCTAAGTATTTAAGCAGAAACACGTATTTTCAAACAGCCTTACTGTCTGCTTATCTGTCCTAATTCCCCCTGTTCAAAGAACAAATGAGGGCTAGCTTATCAAGCAGTAAGCAGATTTAATATTTATCTTTCTCAGAAGCTATTCATTTTCAGAGATTTAAAACAGACTCTTACATCCTGCTTTTCTGCCACAGTTCCCCATCTGTATCAAAAATAAGGTTTAGACAGTAAGCAGAAATTATAATATTTATTTAGCTTTAAAAAAAATCTGTTAGTTGATTTTCAAACTGCTCCTCACAGGCTGCTTGCCTGCACTGATTCCCCTGTCTCATAAGTGAGGGTTAGGCAGTTAGTATTTTCAGCTGCTGTTTCTAACTGTTAATTCTCAGGATCAGAGTGCCCTCTAATTATTTGTCTAAAGAAGTGATTTAAGTCTACATGAGATCTGTTTATGCAGAAATGCAAAACAGGACAGATGCTACTGTTCCAAGAACTTATTTTTATTTATTTATTTATTTGTTAACTGAGTTAGTGCACTGATCCGAAGACCTTTTGCAGTCCGGGCCAGGAACTGGCAAAATACAAGGTATAAAATACAAGCAGTACAATAGCAATAGTCAAAGATAGACAAAACATGAATCATACAGGTATAACAACAGTTAGGCACAATCATACAGTACAGGTGAAGATACAAACTGACAACACCAAGCACATCAATTGTGTGCACCTTGGAAAACAAGTCATTACAAACACAGAAAAGGGAAAACGTAACAAAACATAGGCAGCAAAAACAATGCCTGATGGCAAAACTCAAGAGCCACAAAGTCCAAGTAGGACTGGGTACTGCTAGGTAGTCAACTGCAGATCAATGGGGAAAGGCAGTATGGAGGCTCTGTACTAACAGCGATGGGAGGGATTGAGGTAAGGAAGTGGGGGGGACAGCGAGGGACAAGCAGCTGGGGTAGCAGCCAGAAGACAGATACAGGCTGAGGAGGACAGGAAATTATCACATATCAGTGCATTTAGGTTTAGAGAGGTGTTGGGGGAACAGAGGGGAGGGCAGTCCAGAGTGTGGGAACAACTGCCAAAAGCTCTTGGCCCATATGGGGGGTGGCAGTGGGATGACAAGGGGGGCAGCGCTGCGTTAGGTGTTGGCTGAACACTCAAGCAGACTTAGATAGACTGGGTGGTCTGTTTCTACTGGCACATTCGTATGTTCATATGTTCTTATATTAGTGGTAATGTTAGGGCATTCAAGGTGGAGGAGGGATGACTGATGCAGGTTATGTCTGAAGGTTCTGGGTTTGATCAGAGTGGATAATGGTGAGTAGGAGGGATTATGTAAGGCATCACCAGCTGTGCAGGTCAGAAGGTAGGAGCATCGTGCTTGGTGGGGAGCCAGTTTAGGGACTGATAGAGTGAGCAGTGGTGGGTAGTGAGAGAGGCATGCAGAGCAAAGCAACATATTCGATTATAGGTAGTGTTAAGCTAGTGCAGGTTGGCAGCCATAGGTAAGGGAATAGACTGGACACCCATAGTCTGGGAGATGGAGTAGGTTGCCATAGGCAACAGCTAGGCGGGCTTCAGGAGAGAGGTGGTCACAGGCGATAGCAAAGTCCAATTTTCTGGTTTATGTGCTTGATTAGTGAGGCTATGTGTTCAGTATAAGTAAGGGATGGGTCCAGGATGACCCCCAGATATCTGAAGATTGGAACAGTGTTGAGTGGGGGAACCATTTGGGGAAGTGACAGAAAGAGAGCGGCTAGAGAGGGCAAGGACAGAGTTTAGGCTTCAAGCAAAATAATGTGGCCTTTGTTTTGATAGCATTGACTGGAAGATTGTTGTTTGAGAACCAACAGTGTGCTTTACAAAAGTCAGTGGTGAGAGTTGGATAGAGAGGTGAGGGATGTGTCACTGCAGAACAGTATCAGATCATCTGCATAAAGAAGTGAATTACAGGAGAGCACCTCTGACAGGATGGAGTTAACTGAAGAGGGAAAAGAGGAGCGGGACAAGGACAAAACCCTGGGGACACCCACTGTGACAGGCAAAAGGGGAGAGGAGGCATCGCCAAGACAAACCATTTCAGTTTTATCAGAGAGGTAGCTTGAGAGTCAGGCTGTGGAGGCAGAGGAGAAACCAAGGGCAGCAAGTTTTGCAATCAGCATATTGTGTTTAACAAAGTCGAAAGCCTTGGACAGATCAATGAACACGGCACCAGTTAGCTTCCCATCATCCATCTGCCTTAGAACGTGATCAGTGAAGAGGGCAAGTGCAGTGGTAGTGCTATGCCGCTTCCTAAACCCATGTTGGTGTGGGCAAAGCAAATTATATTTTGAAATATGCTCAGTGATTTGATGGTTAACTGCCTTCTTAAGGAGTTTTTCAAGGTGAGGCAGTATCAAGATGGGACGGTAGTTGTCCAAAAGACTAGGATCACCCGATTTGTGGATGGTGATGATTTTGTCCTGCTTCCAGGCAGTGGGGACGGAGGCTGTAGTGAGTGAAAGGTTAAAAATGAAGGTGAGTGGGTAAGTAATATCCTGGGCCACAAGTTTTAAGAAACCGGGACAGTCCATCACTCCCAGCACTCCCTCTAGATGGAAGACTGAGGAGGAGTTTGACGGTACTGGGGGGAGATGGTTTTAAAATAGAAAGGGGGGCTGCTAGAAGTCGAGGGGGGAAGGCAAGGTGGGGGAGTTGCAAGGTAGTTACTAAGGTTAGGGAAATGAGAATTAAGTGCATTTGCAATTTCAACAGGGTCAGTCAGGGAACCCTGTTGTAAATTTAGAGGGGAAGGGGACTACTTAGAGAAGGGGGAGAGCAAAGTGATAATAATGGACCAGAGGGGTTACCTAGGTGTTTAGATTGCAGTTGTTGGAAGTAAGCCACCATACTAGTTTTAACATGATGTTTGTAGAGGTTCTGAAGATGCTGATAGTCATTCTAGAGGGTAAGGGAAGGGGCCACTTTATAGGTAGCCCACAATGAGTCATGCTTTTTCATCAACCTGAGGAGGCCTGATGAGAGCCATCACGTGTCACCCCAACACTCTACATGTAGTGCATGGGAAATGCTTATCTTGGATGGTTGACAGAACTTTGACAAAGATGTCAAGAGCTATGTCAGCATTGGAGGCATGGTAGAGGTTGGCCCAGGCAAGGGATCTGAGGTCTTCCTGAAACCTGAGTGCATCATAGTTGGAGAAGTCCTGGAAAGACAGGAAAGTGGGAGGGGTAGGGGGGTTGGTTCACCAGATGCAGTAGATTGGGGAGTGGTCACTGATAACTTCAGACAAAATGCCAGCTTGAGCCACTTTGTCAGCATGGGTTATCAGGATCCAGTAGAGGGTTGTGTGTCTGGTATTCTGAGTGTTGAGATGTGTATGGGCAGTAATTAGCTGAGAAAGATTATGTTGTTCAGTATAGAGTAGCACTCAGATAGGGGGTTTATATCCCAGTCAATGTTAAAATTGCCAACTAGAATGGTGCTCCTTGAGAGGGAGAAAGGGGGCAATGATGTTGAGGAGAGCAGCAAGAACAGGGGCACTGGACCTTGGTGGGTTATAACAGCACCCAATGAGCAGCTTCATATTTGTCATGACTATTAGCTCATCTGCAAGCCACTCAGCGGGAAAGTCCTTACTGGACTGGCCAAGAAGTGAGGTAGAATAATGGCTTCTGTAGTACAGAAGAACACCACCACCACAGCGGGAGGTAGAACGATCATGCCAAAGGAAAGAGTAGCCAGGTAGGGAGAAGAAGTGGTCAGGAGTGGGACTTTTCAGCCAGGTCTGAGAGAACTAATAAGTCGGGTTTGTACAGGGAGACTGAGGCTTCCAATTCGGCCATTTTAGGGAGAAGGCTCCTCACATTTAAATGAGCAATTTTTAGGCAGTGCTTGATGTCCCATAGAGGATGATTGTGGGATAGAGTAATGTTTGAGGGGGAATTTAAAACAGGGCCTCGGTTACTCTGAATGACCCCAGGGAGGAGGAGTAGAATAGAGTGCAAGTTGGATGGGAGGAGGGCAGAAAGGGTTGGGGTCAGGAGGGTGAGCGAGGAGAAGTGTTGGAAGAGTTGGAGCCAGTCACGGGAGCTGATGAAGGTTAGGGCAGCAGATGGGCAAGAGAAGAGCAGGCTGTAATCACAGTTAGACAGTAAGTAGGGTGAGGAAGGGATAGGATGAGCATGCATTAGGGAAATTTGCTCTACCGATAGGACAGATGCAGCAGCATCAAAGGAGAAAGAGACTGAGAAGAAGAAGAAAGAAAGAGATGCAGAGCAGAAAGCAAATGCATTGTGGTGGAGAAGGGGACGATAAAAGGGGGTGGAAATAAAATAGGGGTGAGTGCTGAGAGGGGCTGGGAATTGAGAAATAGAGCGGGACAAGGGAAGGTGCAGCAAAAGGCGGTGAAGTGCCACCTAGTGGGTAACTAGACAAGAACAGAAGGAAAAATCAGGTCAGAGCAGAGGGAGGAGATTAAGGACAGCAGATGAGGAGGAAGGCAGGGCATAGCAGGAGGAGGAGTGGATGGAGGGAAGCAGAGCAGAGTGCTGGGAGAAGATTATGAGCAGCAAGTGTGGGGGGCAGAGAGGGTAGTAGAACATATTAGTTAGGTCATAGAGGATGACCCAAATTGTTTCAGGGGAATGGCTTAGAGGTGAGAGCTGCTGTCTTCCAGAAAGGTGCAGGCAGTGATCTCAGGGATTCAGATCAAGGATCAGAAAAGGTGAGACTGGCATACATGATGATGAGTAGGGTGCAGGTCTAAGCCAATAGTGAAGGAGGGGCTGGTAAAAGGAAGGACAGTGCAGGATACAGTAATTACTGTATATTAGGTGAATGAGAGGGTGGTTAGGAAAGCTGACTGAGTTCTGTAGGAGCGCTTACTGTATAGCTGCACTTAGAAATGAATGAATCATTAGTTTTTGAGTGCGTCTATACAGTAAGCGCTCCTACAGAACTCAGTCGGCAGATGGCTGTGGAGGTGAGAGATGGGCTGTGCCAGTCACTGGCTGGGGATGGTTGGGGGGGAGTTGGGTGGAGTGGCCCTGCTGGGTGGGAGGGTACATAGAATACCAGGGTTGTTGTGCAGTAATTAATTACTGTTTGCTGCACTGTCGCGGGGTCTGAGCATGGGTGGGGGGTTGACAGTGTTGCCCTGTGGATCCTTTAGCGGTGGGGTGTTCGGGGCATGAGGTGTGAGGGCAGTCCTGCAGGGCTTTTATTGTTTGGGGGTTTGGGGGGCTGTGGTTGTGTGGTGCCCTCTGGGGATTTTACTGTTTGGGGGTTCCAGGGGCTGGGGGGACACAGGTGCCCTGCAGGGCTTTGTGGGGCACTTGCGCTCGAGAGGGGTTGTGACTTGTGACATGCCCCTCGGGTATACCCTTGGTTCGGCGTAGCCCTCAGCATGTCACAAGTCACAGGACTTAGCCGCAAGGATCCTGCCTCTTCTAGAATAGGGCGAGGTCCATGTCACAACTGGTTTGGTGCATGTTACCTTTGGCAGCGACTTGTGTCATTCTTCTAGAATCCCGCCCTAGGACTTCAGTTTGTGAAAGCAACATTCTTGTCCCGAGGACCAGCCTGAACCAAATGGAGCTATGATCACGGGACTCCAGTGGCTCATCTACCATCACTCTACCCACCATCTGCAAGTTGGTGAGCACCAAATCTAGAATGGCTGCCTGTCTAGTGAGTTCTTTATCCTGTTGTACCAGCAGGCAGTCTTGCAATGTATCCAACATGGCATGTATTCTGATGTTCCTGGCTGTTGGAATATTCCAGTCACAATTTGGCAGGTTTGGATCACCTACCACCACCACCACTATCCCCTTCCTCACTCCCCTTGCCAGCTCTTTCCAGAGCTTCCTAGCTCTCTCTTCCCCTTGTCCTGGCAGTCTATAGCTCATCCCATCTGTATTTTCTTGCCTAAGGGCATAGTGAGGTGAACCCTTGTGACTCTGTTTCCACTTTGCTTCCTCTGATATGTCCATCCTCCACAGCCTCTATGCCCTCCTGACATATATTGCCTTTCCCTGTTCCTGTTAAAACACAGTGTAAACTGAGCCTGACAAGTCTGAGTCGATATTTCTCTGTGACCCAAGTTTCTGTGATGGTTCTAAGGTCCACCTCAGTGTTTGCCACCAATGCCTGGAGTGCATGACTGTATTACCCAGACTCCTGGCAAGAAGGCAGACCCTCTTCTAGCTCCAGTAGCTCCAGATATCTCTTGCTGTTTTGTGACCCTGTTTCTACATTCTTTCCCATTCTCCTTAAATTCTTTATTTTTGTTGTTGCTTGCAGACCTTGACAGCCTTCCTCTTTGCCTCCTCCACTACTTCTGTTTGAACCTCAACCTTATTTTTACCCACCCTAATTCTCCCAGTCCTCAGCAAGGTTGGAGTACTAGCTAGGTTCCTCTCCCTCACCCTTTATCATGGTACCCTTAGCCTCAGTGTCCCCTGTAGTCAGTTTAACTGTGCAACATAGACATAAAACCTCTGCCCCTGCACTCTGGCCTCCTCTCCTACCAGGTGAAGGCCATCATCTTTAATGATCCTCCTGTCCCAGAAGTTCCCCCAGTCCCCCACAAAGTGAAACCCTTTCTTCTGACACCATTCCTTTAGCTACTCATTTAAATCCTCAGTTTAATCTCTCCTTACTCTATCCTCCCCCACCCCAAACCACATTAGGAGAACTTCAGAAATGCCCGGGGAGGCTGAGAGTTCCGGCAATCTGTCCCTAGCTTCTGAAAGTTATGCTTCACTTGCTCTACAGGCTGGTTCACCATATCATTGGTACCCAAGTATACCAGCACAACCTACTCCCCCTCCCTTTTCTAGTATCCCCTGTGTTCTGCCTATATCCTAGCAGCCTGATGCCCCAGAAAGTCACCTGACTGTCCCCCACCCTCCACCCTCTCTACTCCCCTGATCATAGAATTCCCCAACCACTAAGACTCTTTCAGCATCCTTCCTCCTACTCTCACTCCTGGGTGCCATCTTCTCATCATTCTTATTTCCCCTGACTGACTCAGGGTATCCCAGTGGAGTCAGGTACCTGAGTCTCATCCAGTGATGCAAAGCAAGTTACCATTGGATTGGTGTGGGGCTGCTTAACCTCCTTATGGTTGCCACTGTCACCCTTCCCCCTGCTGACCACTCTCTACCCATGGACCATTGGGCTTCTGGGGTAGGGTGGAGTGGGCTCTGGCTGAGCCAGTGCCACAAGAGAGATACCTCTTTGCTCGCTGCTACCAGATGAACATGGAGCTCTGCAAAGGCCCTGTAAAAAGCTCACTGATCTCTTCTTTAGAGCATTACCTTAGAGAAGAGTACCCCACAATCTCTGCAAGTGACTAGCTCCCTGTTGAACCTCATCACTATAATGATCCTTATTGTTACCATATAAATTATATGTCTAAATTCAATGCCCAATGGATCAATTTCAGTTCAGTGGATTATACAACACCCAGCAAATTACAGCAAAATATTTGTGTTGCTTGCAATTACCAGTAAAAATAAAATGCAACATATGTACATGGCAAAACTAGTTACCCCAAGCTCAGTCAATCAAACCTATCAAAATATACATGCTTGTAACAAAAATTGTGATTGCCTGGATCACAGGGGGAATGTATAAAACTGTTTTCTATCTTGTATCCTGTTCCAACAAACGGTCCCTAATACCCCAGTTATTCACAGTGTTTGTTCTCAGTACTTTCCATTCCTTAGGAGAATATTTTTATTATTATTATTATTATCATTGTTATTATCAAAGTTACAAAAGGGGAAGAATTGGGGTGCAGCATGTATACACTGATAACAAGGTTTATTAAAAGTAGAGCAGGATAGAAACTAGCAATAGCTAATGGCTACCTTTTAACTGACATTTCTGAACTGAAAAGGAAAACATGTTTGCCCTGTTTATGACTTTCTGAATAGGTTACACACATAGAAGGATGCAAACAAAATGGCAGTTTGGCAGCAGCCATATTGGTTTTAATAAAACAAGGTTTTCATGGTATAAACATGTACAGCAGTTACTTCGGTAGCACATGTTCCTAGAATGATTTCCTGCAACTGTGTCATTGATTAGACAACAACCAGTAACCATATTTACAGTGTAACAGTTACCCACCTTGTTGCCTTGTAAAGGCAATACAGTGATTACTATATCAGAGAATAAATGTTTGTCTTGAATATGAAGCACCACAGTTTGTGTAGCCAGGGATCGTCTTGGGGACATGGAAATAAGAAATTCATCCCAAGGGATAGTAAGGTATTGAGGCTATGTTTTGCCTCATCCATGAAGTGAACTATAGTCATTGGATGGTCATTGTTTTTTAATTGCATAAGGCTGTAGTTCATAGGGGTTCAGCAGATCAAATGTATAGTGGAGCATTCTGAGTCACGAGGACAAAGAGAGGGAATGGGGAGCAAGATTGTGGCCAGGGACAGTTTAATATGCGGAAGACCCTGTTCATAGAGAGGAACTGTTAGCAGAGTGTTCACCACAGTGACAATAGCATGCCTTTATCAGCATGTTTTGCCTTTGTGTTCCTATTCAGTGGGTTCAATGCCTTTAGGCTCCAATCTCTAAGAGGGATCTACATCCCATGGCTCTAGTATGCTGCCCAGAACACCTGTTTTACAGTAACCCCTGATTTATTTATTTATTGTAATGTTTCACCAGGATGGCACACCAAACAATAAGTTGCTCATCTCACAGTGTGACCTGGGGGGAAGGGTTACATAATGTTGTGATGGATGATCAGTTACAATAGTATGTGGGTAGTACAAACAATACAACATTGTAAGATTGTGCAACAGTTGGAACACGTGGTATTGTACAATAAATGGCTTGGCTGGAGCCAGTCTAGGACACCTATGCCCCTCAGGATACCCAAAACGATATAAGACAGAAGGCCCCAGGGGCATGGATTGGCTGCCCAGCAGATCAGACATGTGCTAGGACAGTGCTGATCTCGATAAACTTAATCTGAGTTAAAAAACAACAGACTGAAGTTCTTGCCAATTATATTGAACTTGCCTAATAGTCAGAGTGGTCCTGTGCTATAATTTGGAGTTTTTTTCTTTTTCTTCAATTTTCCTGTGTCACAGCATGATTGGCAAATCAAAGAAGAATCTGGGGAATGCTGAGAGGCCCAGTGGCCCAACCACATTGTCAAATGATATGGTACCAGCCCCTGCTACTACCTCCAGAGAACTGACTCTTTGTTCACTATTATGGGCCATTCAAAAATTTGACCAGACAATGGAGGATTTTTTAAATTTAATAAGTTTTATTATATTCACTTGCACAATAATTTAAACAATACATGACATACACAGCTAGACATCTTGTATCTGCACAAGCAAACATATATCCTTCCCCACTCTGCCCCCTTGATAGCCCTCCCTCCCCTAAGATACCTAACCTCAAGTAGGAATAAGAACAATGCCAGGAAAATTTGAGGGGACTTTATCTTGTGTGTATGCAGCTAACTTGTAGTTATTATCACACAACCTTCCTATTGCATTTATATTAATAGGTTGTACATTCCTTTAAGAGTGTTGGCAGAACAAGTAGTTACACTATTAACAAGGTCTCCAGTTTGACCCATCTCTCAACATATCTATTAGACCGATCACTAAGAGTAGCAATTATTTTTTCAAACCTTAAGTTATACAGCATTTCTTGTAACCATTTTGGATAAGAGATTTCTTCCTGATCCAACCAGTGGCATAACACCAGTCTCTTAACCACTAGGGATCTTAAGGAAATATGAAACCTTCTCTCCCTGATAGGGATCAAAGAATAATCCCCTACTATACATATTTCAGGAGAAAAAATCTCCGTTAAACCTAATAGGGGATTAATTGTAGCCTTGATCCTTTCCCATGATGGAACTATTTTATTGGATTCCCATAAGATGTGAAATAAAGAGCCTTCCACAGAGGAGCATCTCAAACACATTGATGAGGGAAGTCTACCTATTTTAAACAGGTGTATTGGAGTTAAAAGTATATCGTGAAGAATATAGAACTGAGTAAGACACAGCCTATCATTTGCAGAATATCAGTGCAAATCTGCCCAAATACCATCCCATTCCTTAGACAGCCCCAGAAAGTGTGGTCTACCAATACTGGGATACTCCAGAAATTGTAGGGTATATATATATAAAGGAATATAAAGTTTACCAATTTTGATACCGAATGGGGTGATCTGGTGAAGCATTGTATATGGGAGAGAAATTCCTTTTGATTGATATCCCAAATTTGGTTACCAAACCATTCCAATAACTTATGACGGATCTGATATATCTTAAAGATTTTGGTATTTGGAAGTCCCATTTCCCAGTAGAAGTTTAGGGCTTTCAAATATCCTTCCTTCTTGTAAAACATCTGAAACATATCTTCCTGACATTTCTGGTCCACAAACAGGTGCTCCTTGATGTTTAAAGTTGGGATTCCCACCTAGTTGCTGAGAGATATCTTTTATATTCTCACATTTCATGGACTTACATAGTTGAGCATGCACTCTAATCAAGACCCCTATTACTGAAGACTTTAGTTGCCATGGTAATCTGTTTACTGAAATAAAGAACATGGATTGTAGCAAAATTCCCATTGCCCTAATAAGATATCTTTCTACTTGCAGCCAAATAGGGATGTATTGTAAGGGAATCGCTTCCACTGGGTCTATGGTCCATCGGGCATACTTAGAAATATGACTGGCTAAATAGTATAAGTAGAAGTTTGGTCATTTAAAAACCTCAAAATATTTTGGGGCCCCCAATTTTATATAGGAACAGTGGGGCCTCTTCCCTTGCCATATGAAATGGGATATTAATCCATGAAGTTTTTTGAACCATGCCATAGAAATAAATAAATTAAGCATATGTATAGGATAAAAAATACGGGGAAGAATATTCATTTTAACCACACTAATTCTGGCCTGCATTGACATCGGGAGCAATCTCCAACTATTAAGATCCCTCTCAATGGTTATCACTAAATTCTCCAAATTCCATTCCTTCCTCAGGACTGCACTCTGCGAAAGGATTATCCCTAAGTATACTATTTTGATTGACTTCTTCAGCCCTAAATGTGCATAGTCTGTTGAAACTACCCAGCTATTTAAGGGCACTAGGGTGGTTTTATCCAGATTTAATTTGTAATTTGAGACCAGTCCAAATTGTGAGATAATTTGCAAAGCAGCTGGCAGTGAAATAGCTGGATGGGAGATATGGGGTAAGAGATCATCAGCATATGCCGAGATTTTACCCTCCAGAGGGCCTAACACAATGCCATGCACTTGTGATGCTGAATTCAGGAATCTGATTAGGGGTTCAAGGTAAATATTAAACAAATATGTGGATAACGGGCAACCTTGACGAGTCCCAGAATGTAAGTAGAAACCTTGCGACAGGACCCCATTACAGTAAACCTTTGCACTTGGTCCAGTATATAAAATTTTAACCCATTCAATAAATCTAATGGGAAAGCCAAATTTCTATATAGTCATAAAAAGAAATTCCCACTATACCCTGTCAAAGGCTTTCTCCGCATCCAGGGATACCAGGACCATTGGATCCTGAGACTCCCTGGATACGGAGAAAATATGTTCTAGTTTTCTTAGGTGATCCAGAGAGGATCTCCCAATCATGAACCCTACCTGTTCAGGCCCTATGAGTCCTTCCCATACCTGCATAACTCTAGTAGCCAGTACTTTTGCTATAATTTTAATATCGCAGTTCATTAGCGATATAGGCCGGTAATTAGTCACTTTATCAGAGGGTCTGTTGGGTTTAGGTAGTACCACGATGAGGGCCTGTAAAAGTGAAAAGTCCGATATGCCCTTATCACAGAGATATGAAAAGACTTGAGCAGAATGGGGGTCAAATCAGTTTCTAAGGCCTTATATAAATTAGCTGGAAAGCCATCGGGCCCCGTGACTTGTCCAACACCAATGCCTGAATAGCATATAAAGTTTCAGCTTGTGAGATAGGCCGTGTCAAAAGGTTTGGTGAGCCTGGGTAACAATCGAGGACTTTAATTATCATATAGACTTCATGGACAAAAAGCTGAATCTGCTCAGTGGGATGCAACAAAGGCAGGTGAGATTGCCAAAAAAGCTCTGCTTACATCAACTGGTCTGGTTAAAGAAAATAGCATGCCCAGAGCCTGGCTGCAACATTTGGAAAATTTCAGCTGATCAGCAAATATCAGAATCCTAGACTTGCCAGAACAGAATGAGGGACAAGATCTTCGGGCCCTACTGACTAATTGGTTTAAGGAGGCGTTGCAGCTCCAGGATCCTATAATCATCCAAAGAGCATACCGCATTAACCCAAAGAGATGGCCTGACCATGGGGATTATGTACGCACCTCCTAGCTGTACTGGGGAGTAGTGAGGACTGGGACAGTGTTCTCCTTTCTGTAAAACAACAAAGAGGATGGAAATGGCATTGTACTGAGGTACATATTTTCCTGACCTCAGTTATAGCACTTGTCTGAAGAGGAAAGGGTTAGACGGGGTGCGCACTCCTCTTAGGAAGCTTGGCACCAACCATTATATGTTACTCACTTCACATCTCAAGATCCAATACAGTGGTAAGACTTACATTTACTTCTACCCTATTGATGCTGGCAAACTATCACAAAAGTTCCAGAAAGAATATACCTCCCAACAGGAGCCTAAAGACTCAGAAAGTGAGGTAGAAGGGTAAAAGATGGACATCTAAACTTTGAGAGACTTTAAAAAGTTTATACACGTGGGTATTTTTATTTCCTGTTGTGCTTACTTTATTTATTTATTTATTTAGAGTTTGAGATTACAACCTTTGAGCCGAGATGGCTCTTTTTCAAAGGCTCCAAGTCAAACAAAAGACAATACATAATACACAGAAAAACATTGGATTGCAAGGTGCCCAGTGGTAAAAAATCAAGCAAAGACAGCAATTGATCACTGGCAATCAAACAACTATTGATTGATACTAATGGAGGATTACAGTTTAGATAACGGTTCCAAAGTACTGAAGTGGATTATAGCAGCACTAGAGTTGTGCAGTACATTGATTAAGCAGATGGAGGAAGTGCAATTAAGTTACAGAGGCTTGAGAATGCTAATTCAGCCAGAAGAGGCATTGTCAAATATTCTATCAGCAGTGCACAGCAAGTAGGGTGAGGAATAGAGGTGATGGGAGGCCAGAAAAGAGAGGCTGGTGGATTGCTTTCTGAGTTTGGGGATGGGAGATCAGGAGAGAGGCAGGGGGATGAATACCTGGGGTTGGAAGATTGGAAGACAGGAGAGAAGTTGGGGATGATTCCTGGGAGTGGGGAGTGGGACATCAGGAGAGAGGTTGGGGGTAGTGATTCTTGAGATAGGGGATGGGGTCAAGAGAGATGTTGGGAGGGTTTCTGTGTTGTGAAAGAGAGGAAGGAGACAGGTTGGGGGAGGTGAATTAACATAAAAAGAATTTGACAGCAGATAAGGACCACTTAGCTCACCTAGTCTGCCCATTTCCCTCTCTAGTGCATAAACTGCAGATCCTAGTTAACCAACAGCCTACTTCCTCCTACCCACCAATAGAATTGCCTTAAGTCTGTCCCATACATTCTTGAATTCCCCCACTGTTTTTGACTCCACTACCTCCTCAGAAAGGCTGTTCCATGTATCCACAACCCTCTCCATGAAAAAATACTTCCTCACATTACCTCTGAGCCATCTCCCTCTATCTTCAGATCGTGCCCCATTGTTCTTGTACATCTCATTTTCTGAAAGATGCTACCCTCTTGGACTTTGTTTATTCCCTTGAGGTACTTGAAAGTTTCTAACATGTCCCCCCTCTCCTTCGTCTCATTGAGGGTATACATATTAAGCTCCTTTAATCTCTTTTCGTATGTCTTCTGATACAGACCCTGCACAAAATTTATGTGCATCATGGGTATGGTGGGTAATGGATAAATGTTCTTATTAGAACTTCTTCAGCCCCCCCCAAGAGGCTCTGGAAATGACTGTGCAAAATGAGGGGGGCCCCCTGACAAATTCAAAACAAGTTCTCTGTAAATCCATTTCTAAGTCAAAAAGGTTCCCAGACTGTGTTGGTGCAAACAAGAGGCCCAAACTAAGTACTGTGGTCTCTATGGGTGTCAATACTCTTTTACTTAAATTAAAAATGGGTTTAGTGTCTATGTCATTCTCCCTCTCCCTGTCGTGAAACGTCTTGAGGTTTTTCCACCTTGCCCTCCTCCCCTGTTTCCCCTTGTCCCTCTCCATCCTTCCCCCTGCTGATAGTTTTCTCTATTTGTGCCCTGATTTCTTAAGGCATATCTGACTTCTTTATGTATGTCACTTGATGTGCTAGGTTGGTCTGTGTCACTACAATGTATATTAATAATCTCACTAGGCTTCTGGGTATCCCTGGTATAGCTAGTGTCGCCATCAGAACTTTCATATGTGTTATAGGTATTGAAAGCAAATTGTCTTTTAAATTTCTTATATGTATAACTTCTGCCATCACAATCATTATTTCACCTCTAATAAACTTCTTGATTTTCTATTCTTTCAATCTACCCTCATAGTCAAGTAATTTTTGTTTAATATCCTCTGTAAGTTTCTTAAATTCCTCTTCTTGAACCTTAAATTTGAGAAAATCTTCCGTTTCTTTAATTTCTTTTTCTATGGACTGTTTTTCATCAATTATAGATTCTATCAAGGCATGCATGAAATCGCATGATGCTCTATTGCGGATGCCATCCCATTTATAGTCCAATTTAGTGAAATTTATGCTCAAAATGGTTCTACACTGATTCTAAGGCCCCTAGGGATACGATTACACTGTAAATATTGTGTCAAAGTAAGTCCATGCCATTCTAGGTGACAATTTTTATGTTTTAAATTATCTATTTTCTGATTTAATTGTTTGGGGGCTTCACCCATCTGCATGGACAAATCTCTATCCCCTCTCATTGTGGTGAACAGTTTCTTTTTTTCTATATCAGAAAATGTTGTAAAATATAAAGTGCTCTGGACACTAGAGCCTATATCAGAAAAAATATCTGTAACATTCATTTTTAATGTATGCACTGCCTTTCTATTCAAAACAATCTATACAGACTCTACTAAATTAACTAGATATGAGGACAAAGCTATGAAGGGGAGATTAATCCGCCTTCAACTAAATTACTGATATACCAAGCATTTTTCTTTTGTAAATAAACAATTTTCATGAGAACCAACTTCCACCAGTAATCTGTTCATCCTCTAGAACAGATCTAGGCAATGCATGCAAAACGTGGGAATGGTGGGTAATAGATCAATGTTCTTATTAGAACTTCTTCAGCCTCCCCAAGAGGCTCTGGAAACGACTGTGCAAAATGAGGGGGGCCCTTAACAAATTCAAAATAAGTTCTCTATAGTATAATTTCTGCTTTATTATGTAAAGTCCCCTATGTTTCACCCACAAAATGGACTTGCTCATGGGGATATAAACTTGTAGGTACTGTATTCTCTGTTTTTCTGTAAATTAATTAAAACACACCATTATTAATTATACTCATATAGATTTATAATATGCTTATTAAGGTAACTTCAAGATATTTGCAATCCCTCATACCTTAGAGAAAATGCAGACTGTTACTGTAATGGTGATAAGTTTGTTTAAAAAACCAAAAGTAGCATTCAATGCTCTGCAAAACAAGTAAAACAAAAATGAAAATGAATAAAGCAGTCACTCTGGCAGTTTTGTTACTCGCAGTTTGTAAAAAAACTTGTGTTCCTTTGTAACTAAAGGCACTATTCCTACCTTAATCAATGTGCTTTATTTGGTGCTGGGGAAATTGTGTTTTTAAGCACTGAATTCATTTCTGTAAGAAAACCATAATAATAAAGTTTTTATGACATCATTAGAAAGTATATCATGCTGAGTGCAGTTTTAGTTAAAGAAACGGGTTTTAGTAACTTACTGAATAGCTTTTAGAAAAGGTTCTCTCCATTATGTCAACCCTTCTGCACCTAAAAGATGGCTGCTGTGGTTTGTTACAGCTCATGCATTCTTGTATTCCTCTTGTACCCGTCTTGCTGAAATCCCGCAATAGGATGTCAAAATGTGATGAGGTCAAGATCGCACTACCACGCATGCATGAACAGACTGCTGTTGCAGTCAACTACAGGTAGCTGGCTCTATTATTAGAGCCATGGATCTTCAGCAAAATGGTCACTCAAGGACTGCCACTGTGACTTGTTTATTTTTGATGCATTACCGATCAGTTGTTATGTATATTTGAATAGTGCAAATACTTAAATAATTCCATTTAAACAAGTTAGGTAATCTTTTTACAAACAAGTATGCATACATAAAATGAACCTAGGATTGCATGAGAAAAACAACTGTATCACCTATATCCATCATTTGATGGGAACACATAGAATAACGTAAAGCAAGGACATTAATAGACATGCTATTTGATCAATATATGGTCCTATATACAGTTTACAAGCCTTCTAATAAAATAAATACATAAATTAAAATTATGTTTTGCTAAAGATCAGTTGGAAGATCCCTCCTATCATTACTTAAATAAATGTTTTATATTTACTGCATGCATTTCTATATTGTGAATAAAGGAACAAATAACAATGACTACTTTATAATGTATTACATCTTTCAAGATGGGAGGTCAAAAGGTCAACTTGTTTCAAAATGTTTTCAAAATACAATCATTTTTAATGCATTTTACCATATCTTTACCATAATTTATATAAGCAGATGTGAATCTTCAATGTATTAAATAGTATTTATATAGATTATAAATACTATTGTAGAATAATTTTGTAAATGTGAAAGGTCAAAGGTCAATTAATGAAAATAATGTTTAAATGAAACATTTTGTTGTTATAAACTGGATCCATTATAGATATTCTAAATAAACTTTGTGATAACAATCTGTCCATAGCAGGAATACGAATCATAAGAATCTAAAATATTTATAGTTGACCCTTTGCTACCATCTTTTTTCTAAATTATAACATTTCAAACCACTATCAAAAAGCAGTCAATCTTGAGATCATCCTGTGAAATTATTATGCAAACATAACATTTTAGTAAATCAGTGTTGGTTTATACTATATGAATGGCACTTACATAAATGTTTTCTGTTTTTGTTTTTTAGACACTACCATAGAGACCATCTGTACAGAAGGGTCCCTCTCTATACACAACAATGTTTCATATCTTTCTACATTTAAGTACAGGCTTGCCAATTAGTTTCAACATTCATCCCAATATTTCTATCCAATGTATGCATTTGAAAAATCCATCTCATCTCTACCCTCAATAGGAGCTCTCTTAGGTTGCCTCCTCTAGATGGGATGAATATTTTTTCTAAATCCCAAAATCTAAGTGAGGCTCCAGAATGGGACACCTCATTAAAATGTCTTGCCACTGGAGAGTTTTCATCGCAATTTCTTATATCTCCTTTATGTTCTTGTATTCTCCTGCATAGTTCTCTACTTGTTTGTCCAATATATAGTAAATCACAAGGGCATTGTATCAGATATACTACAGCTTCTGTGGTACAATTAATGTGTTGTTTAATGAAAAACCTTTCTGTATATGTGGGTGTATGTATATCTGTTTCTTTGATGTATGATTAAATACACTGCATCTACCACAGGGGATCATTCCTGGCATTAATGGGCCCAGCAAAAACTGACTCCCTGCTGTTTCCTGTGTTTTAAATTGTGAATGGACCAAAATGTCCTGTAGGTTTTTACTTTTTTTGCTACTACTGTAGGTCTGTTTTGCAAAGTCTTAATTTGTTCATTGTCAGTCTGGACTAAGTACCAATGTTTATTTATAATTTTTCTCATATCCACCATTTTATGGTTAAATTTCATGGAAAAAAACACTCTTTGAATGTCACCCTGTGGTGTTTTAGGTTGTAGTAATTCATATCTGTTTTTCTGAATTATTCTTGTTTCTGCTTGTTTCAATATATGTTTTTTATAACCCTGAGCTTGAAATTTGTGTAACATTTGTTTTGTTTCTTGTACTGTATTGTCAGCCTGACTACAATTTTGTTTAACCCTTGTAAGTTGTGCATAGGGTATGCTGTTCTTTAATTGAAATTCATGAGAGCTTTTATAATGTAACAACATATTTCTGTCTGTTGGTTTACTAAACAATGAAGTCTCAATTTGTTTTTTTCATTAATAAAGTAGATCCAGATATAATATTGTATGTGTGTCATAGTTCATAATAAATTTCAAATTTCTATCATTTTGGTTAAGTTCTTCATAAAAGGCAGTTCATTCTATAATGGTACCAGACCATAACATGAAAATATTGTCAATAAAACATACCCATGTTACTATTTTGTCATAAAATGTATTACTTTGAACAGCATAAATATATTTTTCTTCAAAATTTACCATATATGCATCAACATAGGCGGGAGACATGGTAGATCCCATGGCAGGACCTTTATTTTGCTGATGATATCGTCCATCAAATTCAGAATACTTTTTACTGAGAATCAACTGTGCCATTTCCTGTAGAACTATAGTTTTCGGTTTGCAACTGCTTTGCCTCTTGTCTAAAATATGTCCTATGCACTCTGTTCCTTGTTTGTGTGGTACTGAAGTGTATAAATCTGTCACATCAAAAGTGACCAAAATACTAGACTCTGGAATTCCACTTTCTGAAATTTGTTGTAAGTGTCTTATCATATCTGCTGAATCTTTAATACATGATATAGTATTTTCCACTAATGGTTGCAAATTGAAATTTGTATACTTAGACAGTGGTTAAAAAATGGAACCAATTCCAGAAACTATTGGTCTTCCAGGTGGGTTGGAGATGTTTTTATGTGTTGTAGGAATACAATAAAATGTAGGTATTCTAGAATGTTCACAATATAATAAATCCGCTTCCCATGTCTGAATCCAACCATTTGAGGTATACTCTTCTAGTAAGCCATTAATTTCTACTTGAATGCTATGAGTAGGATTCTCAGAAAATAATTCATAGTTTTCTTTATTTTGCAGTAATGCAAGACACATTTCTTTATACTGTGACCTATCTTGGATAACTATCCCACCCCCCTTATCTGCCTGTTTAATGACAATATCTTTGTCCTGTTTTAAATTCTCTAAAGTTAATTTTCTTATTTTGTCAAATTTTTAAATGGTGGATTTAGTTCTTCCATTTTACTGAACAAAGCCAAAACCTCCTTTTACACATTATGCAAAATGCTTCTATCCCATGATTTTTCCCTATGGGAGGGTTATATTGAGATTTTACTTGAAGTGTTTGTCTCAATTTCTGTTGATAATGGTCCTGGGCTGTGTTTGATGGAGTTCCAAACAGATTTTTTTGTCTGAGATTCCTGAAAAATCTCTGTAAATCCATTTCTATGTCAAAAAGGTTCACAGACTGTGTTGGTGCAAACGAGAGGCCCAAACTAAGTCCTCTGGTCTCTATGGGTGTCAATACTCTTTTACTTAAATTAAAAATGGGCATAGTGTCTATGTCATTCTCCCTCTCCCTGTCATGAAAAGTCTTGCATTTTTTCCACCTTGCCCTCCTCCCCTGTTTCCCCTTGTCCCTTTACATCCTTCCCCCTGCTGATAGTTTTCTCTATTTGTGCCCTGATTTCTTAAGTCATATCTGACTTCTTTATGTATGTCACTTGATGTGTTAGGTTGTTCTGTGTCACTACAATGTATATTAATAATCTCATTAGGTTTCTGGGTATCCCTGGTATAGCTAGTGTCACTGTTAGAACTTTTATATGTGTTATAGGTATTGAAAGCAAATTGCCTTTTAAATTTCTTATATCTATAAATTCTGCCATCACTATAGTCATTTTATCTCTAATAAACTTCTTGATTTTCTGTTCTTTCAATCTACCCTCATAGTCAAGTAATTTTTGTTTAATATCCTCTGTAAGTTTCTTTAATTCCTCTTCTTGAACCTTAAGTTTGAGAAAATCTTCTGTCTCCTTAATTTCTTTTCTATGGTCTGTCTTTCATCAATTATAGCTTCTATTAAGGCATACATGAAATCGCATGATGCTCTGTTGCGGATGCCATCCCATTTATTGTCCAATTTAGTGGAATTTATGCCCAAATTGGATTCTACACTGACTCTAAGGCCCCTAAGGATACGATTATACTCTAAATATTGTGTTAAAGTAAGTCCATGCCATTCTAGGTGACAATTTTTATGTTTTAAATTATCTATTTTCTGATTTAATTGTTTGGTGGCTTCACCCAACTGTATGGACAAATTTCTATCCCCTCTCATTGTGGTGAACAGTTTCTTTTTTTCTTCATCAGAAAATGATGTGAAATGTAAAGTGCTCTGAACACTAGAGCCTATATCAGAAAAAATATCTGTAACATTCATTTTTAATGTATGCACTGCCTTACTATACAAAACAATCTATACAGACGCATAGAAACATAGAAACATAGACTTTGATGGCAGATAAGGACTGCTTGGCCCATCTAGTCTGCTCATTTCCCTACCTACAGGATAGGCCACAGATCCTAGTTAACCAACAGCCAATTTCTTCCTACCCCACACAAGAATTGCCTTATGTCTGTCCCATGCAATCTTGAATTCTCCCACAGTTTTAGACCCCACAACCTCCTCAGGAAGGCTGTTCCATGCAACCACTACCCTCTCTGTGAAATAATACTTCCTTACATTGCCCCTGAACTGCCCCCTCTATCTTTAAATTGTGTCCCCTTGTTCTTGCATTCTCTTTTTCTGAAAGATGCTACCCTCTTTGACTTTGTTGATTCCACTGAGGTACTTAAAAGTTTCTATCATGTCCCCCTCTCCCTTCTTTCCTCAAGGGTATACATATTAAGCTCCTTTAGTCTCTCCTCATATGGCTTCTCTTGCAGACCCTGCACCATTTTAGTTGCTCTCCTCTGGACTGCCTCTATCCTGTCTATGTCCTTGCAGAGATGGGGTCTCCAGAACTGGACACAGTACTCCAGATGGGGTCTCACCAACTGTCTGTACAGAGGGATAACAACTTCCTGTTTTCTGCTGCTGATGCCTCTCCTTATACATCCCAGTATACCCTAAGCCCTCCCTACTGCCTTCTCACATTGCTTGCTAACCTTAAGGTCATCTGATATGATTACCTCAAGGTCCCTTTCCTTTTTTGTTGTTGTTACTACCTCCCCACCCATTGTGTATTCTTCCCCTGGGTTCTTGTTTCCCAGGTGCATTATTTTGCACTTCTTTGCATTGAATCCTAGCTGCCATACGTCTGACCATTCCTCCAACCTTGCCAAGTCCCTTTTCATCCTTTCCACGCCTCCTTGTGTATCAACCCTGTTGCAGATCTTTAGGAATACATAAAAACATCTCCAACCCACCTGGAAGGCCAATAGTTTCTGGAATTGGTTCCATTTTTGAACCACTGTCTAAGTATATAAATTTCCATTTGCAACCATTAGTGGAAAATACTAGATCATATATTAAAGATTCAGCAGATATGATAAAACACTTACAACAAACTTCAGAGGTGGAATTCCAGAGTCTAGTATTTTGGTCACTTTTGACGTGACAGATTTATACACGTCAGTACCACACAAACAAGGAATAGAGTGCATAGGACATATCTTAGACAAGAGGCAAAGCAGTTGCAAACCAAAAACTACAGTTCTACAGGAAATGGCACAGTTGATTCTCAGTAAAAACTATTTTGAATTTGATGGACGATATCATCAGCAAAATAAAGGTCATGCTATGGGATCTACCATGTCACCCGCCTATGTTGATGCGTATATGGCAAATTTTGAAGAAAAATATATATATGATGTTCAAAATAATACATTTTATGACAAAGTAGTAACATGGGTACATTTTATTGATGATATTTTCATGTTATGGTCTGGTACCATTATAGAATGAACTGCCTTTTATGAAGAACTTAACCAAAAGGATAGAAACTGTGTGCAGGGTCCAATGACTTTGAGACACTTCAACTCCAGACCGCTGTGCTTATTTTTGAACCTCATGACTGGTGGCATATAAATTAGGTTGTTCACATCTACAAGCACATTATTATGGCTAGATGGGCAGAGCCCTGCAGATGTTTTACTAGGAGAGGGGAAAATGGACAGTGGAAGCACATGACCAGTTACCAGTACAGTGGCCTTCCACAGTACTGCAGTTAGTGCTGTACAATTATTTTTCCACTGTTCCTCCCCTCTGCAGCTGCATTAGTCCCTCCTCTTTGCAGGCACACCCTTTTTTGACACTCATCATCGCAAGTTCTGTAATAGCACACTGTCCCCAAGATGGCCACCAAGAGTTATTTGTGCATGTGCGAGTATTGGCAGAAATCATGCATGTGCACAATTGTTACAGTGGCCATCCTGAGCACAGCAGGCTCCTTCTTAGGCATGTGTAATTATCAATTGCTGCACAAGCCCAAGTATAGTGTAAGTATGGCATCAGCCACAGCAGAAACTCCAAGTATTGTTTGACTTTGGCCACCATTCAGCAGCAGCTGTGTTGACTCTGACCAGAGTCTATTTATTTAGGTACAACCCATCCAGAGAATATACATCATATTTTCCAAAACAAGTGTCCCGGTTCCTGATAAGCGTATACCTTTTGCCTTCTGCCCATGTTATTAGCTATGAATTAGGGGCCCAAATCAATATCTGCAAGCTTTAGGGACTGGTAGGACTTTAGAAAACGCTATGTAATGTCCTTTTTTCTTCAGCATTATCCCAACTCTGTAAAGTCCTCTTTTTTGTCTTCAAAGTTTTCCCTACCCACATCATTTGCTCCACTGTGGACAATTACAAGTGCAGTTGGGCCTGGATCCCTCAAAACATCTAGGATCATATTCTTGATGTTAGCCATTTTTAAACCCCTTAAGCTACTAACAGTTCTATTAGCTTTGTCCTGATCATGCACTATATTGTCAGTATACAGTATTTAATAATGGAATCTCCCAAGATGAACACTTGTTTATTTGTGCTTGGATCCAGATGGTTATTTGTTGTGGTAGCTATAGGGGATGTGGGTGCATTATCAGGCTCTTGTTAATCTGGCCAAATTCCCCCCCATTCACTAAAATACCATCAACAGCTTAATCTGGGTCAAAGTCAGTTGGCATTCATCCGTATCCCCCTCCCCTGGGTCATGCCTGAAAATAGGCAGAATTTGTCTAGTGCACTTACCCGGTCAACAAAAACTAAATAAATAAATATATTTCTTTCTTGAACTAGGGAAAGTGATTTGACATGATAATAACATTACTGATTGCTCTTCTTTTTGTCTTAATCTTTTTTGAGAGCACTAACTATGCTCCACTTGGTGTCATCATCACTGCTGTCCTCCCTCATTCAATTCATTTAATAGTTAAATTAATAAGAGGACAGTGATGGGAGGGTGGGGGTGCCACTAGACAGCAGGGAAGCATTAACTAAATATGGAGCTGGCGATCAGAGGGTGAGAGGTGCCACTAGACATCAAGGAAACATTACATTAATATGGGACCAGTGATTACAGGGTGGGGCGTGCCACTAGACACCAGGAAAACTGTGGGACTGGTGATACACATTTCATATATTCATTCCACAGTTCAGTGAATGTATGAACTGTGGATTAATGTATTAAACTGCCAAAAGAAATTCTTCAGAACTGACCTCTGTCAGTTATTAGTTCTAAAGAATTTTGTTCCACAGTTTAATACATTAATCCGCAGTTCATACATTTATTCCATCATTCTAAGTTGGAATTTCTGTGAAAGTTGCCAAAATGATTTCTGAACTTTTGTAGAAATGAAAGTCCAACTTTCACACAAATTCTGCTGGTGGAAGTTTTTGCACAGCTCTAGCTGTACTTATGACATAATGTGCATCGTATTGCAATTGCTCCTTTAACGAGATTTATAAATCCCTCATTAGTAGCCATATTAAATCTTAGTGCCAGGTGGATTTATATCTTACCCCTGGTCTGCAGTATTATTATGCACCAGACAGTGTGCCTGGCCCCCTGACCTCCCCTGGAAGACACACTTGCCTCTGCCAGCACGTCACCTCCACCATGTTCTCATCAACGCCTGTGAGGTACTGGCTGTATGTAACAAGTGGACCAAAAGTGCCATGCCATGGTATTTCCTGTTTTGAGAGTGAGTTAAAAATGCTAAAAAGTGTTTTTAGATGTGTTTACCAAGTTAAGTCTGCTATAAATAAGTGCTAACATCACAAACAGTCACACTATGCTCTGGGTACAGCTGCTGCACCAGGAATACACTGGGGGCCTTTGTTCCAGGCCACCTCCTTCTCACAGTTACATTGGTGCCTATATGGCTCTCTCAGAGAAAACAAGGTTCATAGTGCATGTCAAGTTCAACGCACCTAAGTCCTTTATAGAACTTGCCACCAATTATTTTATTGGTGGAAGAAATATTTCTTTTCACCCATATGTTTGTCAAGACTATTTTTAAAAGAGTTCACATTGTTACTTTCCACAACATTCTTTGGCAAAGTATTCCATATGGTAATGATTCTTTGACTAAACCATTGACTCCTATGCAGTATATTATTGGCTTCTCCCTTCAATTTATAGCTGTGTGATCTAGTCTTATTATTATTGGTAGGGGTATGTCTAACCAGTCCCAAAGTTTCCAGCAATGCGTCATCATGGTAGACTTTAAAGGTCAGGCATAGATCTCCTCTAATTTTCTGGACAAATAGGACACAAGACAGTTTTTTGTAGTTTTGTAAGTTTTTCACAGTGTGTGTATATAACACACTAGACACACTTCCACACAATTTAAAATGCAGTCCCATGCTTGCAATCACCGGCAGCATAAACTCGGCTCCATGTAGCCCTACTATAGTTTAGAACATAGAAACACATCAAGTGATGGCATAAAAAGACCATTGGTCCCCACAGTCTGAATTTTTGCCAGATCATATATGTTTCATAAAGAATTTATCTAATACTAATATATGCAGTATTAGTTAACAAAATCAAAATTAGTCACAGTACTGAGGTCTTCAGGCTTTCTAGTTTGCACCCTTTTAGTATATGTTGCTGTCTATGATATCAATGGATGAGATGCATTGCTATTTTTCATTCAGCAACCCATTTAACATACTGTGGCCTTCAGGTAATTGGGAGAATAGACATATTCTTGCATAACCTAGATACTGTGGTGGGCACAGCTCAAATGCAGGGGAGTAAGTCATATTTTTCCCAGTTTCCCAGTTACAAAAGCTGAATGCAATAAGATTGAGAAGAGCACATGCTTAGATTCAGGATCTTGTTTTCCACAGGTTTTTTTGGTTTTATTACTTTTCTACCACTCTCATAACGGAGGTCGGAGTTGACCCAGAATGTGCTCTGAGAAAGCTTGAGGGTGCCTGAGCTAAATGTCAGTTCTGTGTTGGCTTAGCCATGATGTCACACAGTTGCCACTGGTGGTTATTTTCTGTCCACAGGCTGGTTTCACATCAGGTGTACTTTTGCATACTATGCCAATAAAGGGTAAGATTTTTCCATTGATACTGTGTTTGAGTGAATTTCTTGCTGTGGGTACTTCAATTTTACATCAACTTTGTTATGAGTTGAGTGCATATCCCATTAAGCTAGAAGTTGCCATAAACAACTGACATGGATTCAGACCTCACCTAGTAGGGTAACAGAGAAAAAAAGAACATGAACATATCCACTTCTTACAATCACCAACATTCTGGGACACAAATGAATGTAGTTGAAAGATTTCAAGTTGGCATTTTTCTCTGCAAATAGACATGTTGCATAGTGGTGGTTGTGATGGGTTGGGGGGGGACAAGCCAGCAGTTCTCCATGGAGGATATAGTTCTGAGGAGCTTGTGATCGTCAGATTTTAAAACAGCTGAAAACATAACCAAGTGACGCTATCTGATCAATTTAATTTGGAACAGCTATGTTAATTGTAATAATTACTCTGATTGATACAATGTACAAATCCTAAAACTAATCTGCTTCAGAAGATTTCTTCAGTCCTGAACATTGTAGTGGTAGGGACACATTTGTGGTGGAAAGACCTTTAAATATACAGCTTACCTGAAAAACTGCATGATTATCTGTTTCCCTTACAGGTGATAGAAAATGATTTTTACATACTTAACTGTCTTCCCATTTTCCTTTCCATGCCAGTTATGTAGACTGATATACTTTGACCAGTTCTTTATATATAGAATAAAGTATGGGTCGGTGTGTGTAATGAGAAGTTTATGCACACCCGAGGGGTTAGATGCTTCATAAACCCCAAGGGTGAAGTGTATGTAAACTTCGAGTTTACACACATTTACCCATATTTTATTTTGTATAATTGCTGGGTTTCCCTTTTTTTTGCCTCAGCAATTGTATGAAATAAAAAGTTGTTGTGTGGCTGTGGTCTGGTTAAGTCACAGTGCGCGGCTGTGGTCACCTTTATTTATTTTTTAATCTTGTGGGCAGCCAAAAGTTAACTGAAGTCCCTGTGGTACATTTCAATTTTTTTATTCCTTACTGCCAACTCCAGGTGGCGGTTCAGTGTCCATTAGCGGTTCGGTGAGTGGCCAGCGGTCGGGAAGTGAGCACTGCAGTGGGCGCATGCACAGAGTAAGGGAAAACCATGCACCTGTTTGCCATAATAAACACTCCTTTATTATGACAAATTATGCCACGGTTTCCCTATAAGAAAAAAGAGAAACCAGTCATTATAAATAAATAATCAAACTTTGGGGTGCCCTCAGATTTATACAGTGATCAACTGTCCTTAGCAGCTACTGCTCTTTCTTTTCAGATACCTAATACATTACATGGCATCAGTTACACCATTCCTTGCTATTCATATGAAATGCTTGGAATTGTGGTATTGATGTCATAGAATGTTTAAGCAGAGGGATTCAGGGTACAGTAGCTACAAATGCACACAAAAAGATTATTAATCTAAGAAAAATGGTTAAAACATACTGTATCAGAATATTGGATAGACACTAAAAGGAAAACTGTAGGGAAACATGTGTGTAAACATTGTTTTGTATCACCTTTATCCATGAAATAAGTGACTTTGCAGTAACAAATATAATGAATATGGTCACATGTGAGTACTTAACAACTAATCTGTATTTCTGGAGAGTAAAACAGGGACAGTGATGGCAACAGCTATGGAGGCATGGCTACATCCATCAGATCCCATGCATCAGAAGCCTTGCTTGTCAAAGAGAATACAGTGCAGTGCAAAATTTCTGTTGGGAGAAGACTGAGAACGAAACAACAGTAAAATATGTGAGAGTTGTTGGCCTCCTGAAGGAATGGAAGGCTTTAATGTAATTACTTTTTTGTTGGATTGGCTCCCACTGCAGCTTAGCTGGGGTTGCAAGAAACCACTACTCAAGATGTAGAGATCTCAGCTGGTCCAGTGGCATGGAGGGTTGAGGCACTGGATGCCACACCTTGTGCTACGCCGGTGACCCGGGTTTGGGAATGAGCCCGGACTGCCGGGGGTCAGCAGGGGAGAGAGAAGATCGAGCATCCTCAGAACTTCTCTCCTCTCTCGGGGAGGGATCCAGTGGTAGCCCGGTGCAGCAGCAGCCCCCGGTGGAGACTGGAAGCACTGCTACGCACATTGGCTCGCTAGCAAGGGGTAGATGTCGGGCGGCTGCCTTCCGGATGTGGGTGGGAGCACCCATGTCTCAGGCTGGGAGGCATTGCATGTTCCATGTCAGGGGCATAAACACGAAAAAAACCCTCTGGTCCAGATAGGTGACTGAACTCCCAGAACCATGCCAGCACATGCCCAACACTGGAGCCCTTCCACTGCCCCTTCGATCTCCTTGGGCCCTATGTCCCTCCGGGGGTTTGGGGAAAAAGTAATGTCCTTGAGGATGGCGGGGCTCACAGTGGGTGGTAGAGTGACACTGGCCAGTGGAGAGGTCTGAGAGAGTTCCTGCTCGAGGGCCAAAGAGAGTTGAAAAAAAAAAAGATGTAGAGATCTCATCTATCTAGCCAAGATGGACACTAGACATGGACTCCACCCCATGGAAGACCAAGCCTGATAATATCTGGAGTTCAAGAACAAATTCAAATTTTAAAGGATACCAGGTGAATAAATTCTCTACAGTATGAAGAAGAACAAGTGCATGTGTTTCCAGACAATAGTTTCTTCATGAGATAATTTTGCAGGGCCTTTAATGGAGTGAGGTGGAGGTTGGAAGTGTTGGAAGTAACAAATGGCATGGCCTATTAAGCTAAGCTTTGGATACACCACACTGGTCATACTTATCTTTACTCAAATGAATGTGCTTTTTTAATGTGTCTGTAGGGAGTGACAAGAAAAAAAAAATGATGCCAGATATCTGAGAGCATGCTTGAATGGAAAATGTGTTACGTGCACAATAGATTCTTACAAAAAATATGGGCTTGGAAAATACTTTATGCTGACTGGCTGTTGGCATTCTAATGCCATACAGTTATGTACCAACACTGCTCTGCTAAAAAAGTTCCAGTACTACCATACCCCATTACTCAAAAAATCACTAATACCTCTCTGAATCTTCATTTTGAAATGCATGACATTTTTTCTTCCCACCTACCCACTGTGTCTGCAAACCACACACACACTCGCTCACTTCATTTGCTGACAAACATATATTCCAAGACTTTATAAACCTTCCCTGTCCTGCAAAATGCGCAGTTTTAATATCACAGACCTTTTTCTCCTTCCCATTCACTCTGTATAGAGCTAGATTCTCTGTGGTATGCTGCCTGTGGAGGGATTGTGTGTGTGTGTGTGGGGGGCTGCCTGTCTGTTTTAAATATGATTTGAATTTCACTGTGAAGCTAGTGAGAGAAACCTCAACATTTGAATGTGTATCTGTGTGTGGGGGTCCAGGTGTAGGTTGCAGGAACCTGCTGATGTATTGACCTCTGGGTCACAAGGGGAGGGGGGATTTTCTGCAGGAAATTATGGACTTCATCACCAACAGAGTCTTGGAGTTGTCCAGATGGATTATCATGGGCAACTTCAATGCCTGGGTCAATGATGAATTATCACAGTTTGGAAGGAATTTCCTCCAGTTGATGGAATTACTGGACCTTGCACAAGTTATTACTTCTGCAACTCACTAACATGGATACACCTTGGACCTGGTTTTCTCCCTGGGGTCAAGTTTGTAACCTTGAGATTGATCTGGTCAGTTGGTCAGATCATTGCACAGTGAAGGTTTCCTTCTGGCTCCTCCTCCTTCGGGTCCCCCACCATAGTCCTCCCCTTTGGAGATGGTTCAGTACCACCAATTAAGAGGGCTTAAGCTAGAAGGACTGTAGGAAGTACTAGACATCTCTGAGACACTGGCAGCATATGTGATGGGACTACAAAATGCTGTATTTACCTATACCTTTTATAGGTACATTAGGGAGAAAAGAAAGACCAAGGGAGGGATAGTGAGGCTTAATAAAAGGGAGGGGGTGGGCAGAAGGTGACAGTAAAAAAGCAGGGATACTGAATAACTGCTTCTGTGCAGTATTCATAGAGGAAGAGGAGAGGAGGAGGTACCTAAACCAAACAATAGAAGCAGTCTGCATAGGGCATTCGATACCAGTCCATTCACAAAAGAAAGGGTTCATACTGAGGTTCATACCGAGGATATAGGAGTCGAGAAGGCGGTACGCCCATTGGGACTCCTGTACGTACCTATAGTAGTGGATCCTGTTTCCTGATAGTAAATAGTTTTCTAATTGTAATGTAAACTGAGTTTTATTCGTACACTTTATTATTTCAAGGGGTAAACTGTTCCATGGGTTCACCACCCTCTGTGTAAAAAAGCACTTCCTTCTATTGGTGCTAAAATGTTTAGTTCTTAGTTGTAAGGGATGTTCTTTGGTCCCCATTGTATCATTTTTGAATTCAAAATTGAATTCATTGAACAGATAGCTATCATGTATTATGAACTGGATATAAAGAATCCTTCAATGTGATTGGCTAATGACCTGCTTTAGCCATGATGACATCTAGCTACATCATCACAAAAAAAAGTTCCAGCCACACCTCTAGTTACTTATGCAAATATCAACACAGAACCTTATTTCACCTCACTCACTCACTCACTCACTCACTCACTCACTCACTCACTCACAATGGCAAAGAAAGCAGTTGACTTCAAGGTGTCTTTCAGCATAGAAATACAGGAAACCTTGAAAAAAATTAAGAAAAAAGTAAGGGAAAAGTAGAACAACATCATGTGCATGTAAGACCTGAAGAATTAGACAATATAGAAATGGGAAAAAGTGAACTGAACACCAAAAGGCAAACTAAATGGGCCATTAATGTTTTCAGAGATTGGCTGACAGAAAAAAAATTAGAAATAGACTGTACAACAATAACACCAGAAAGTTGAAATAATATTCCCAGAGAATTTTATGGAACAGTTAGAAATGCAACAGGAGAACAATATGGGATCACAGGCTATGTGGGTTTGAGAGCTGGTCTTAATCCTTATTATAATGAGCCTCCACTAAACAGAAGCTTTTCACTCATGAGTGACCCTGTCTTCACAACCAGCAACAATCTCTTTATTGGCATCATAAAAACATCAAATGTGAAGGCAGAGACATTACTCAACAGCATAGCTATTTCTGAAAGAGATTTAATTACTTTGAAAAAAGTCTACATTAAATCCTGACAGAGCTCCTGGTCCGCTAAGGAAAGTGTGGTCCGATGTTCAACTACACTTTGCCAGTTGCAGGAAAGAGGGAGTTTGTTAGCTCACGCCTACCAGTTTCATGTTCCACACAGATGAGCAGGGCTTAAAATATGTTTCTTTAGCATGTAATGAATATACCAAAAATCACAATGATCCTGTAGAAAGAAATAAGCAGTCAACAAGAGGGTTCATGTTTGAGAACCCTACTGATCCCCTCTGCCCAGTCAGAAGTTTAGAGAAATATTTGAGCAAGCTGCCGGCAGAAGCCCCAGCACTGTCCTGTCACCCAAGGAGACTCTCTCAAAAATTTTTAAACAGCCAAACAATATGGTACAGCAAAGAGCCTTTAGAGGTTAACTACATTGCATCCATGCTCCCCCGAATCTGTAAAGAAGCCAATCTTGGCAAATCCTACACAAACCATTCACCGAGAAGTACAGCCATTCAGCTATTGTCAAAAGCTGGACTTGACTGCAAAGAAATAATGTCTGTAACAGGACACAAATTAGAAACTTCAATCCAGAGTTACTGGCAGCCGTCCCTTACAGAAAGAAAGCAACGGAGCACTATCTTCTGCACCATCAAAGGCAATGAAGAGCAGTCCCAAACCTTTGCAGAACTGTTGACAGTACTGGATCAGTCATTAAAAAGAATCACTCCAAAAGAGTCTGAGGTGCAAATCAGATGGCAAAATCTGAGTGCCCCATACCCTTTGCAAAAACACACAGCAACAAAGGAAAACAAAGAATGCACCCAGGTAAGTGATTATGCTATACTCACACCAAAAACAATATCCCAATAAGAAACAAACTAACCCACTTTGATTCTTCCCACAGGGTTCTGGTTCTGTGCACAGACGCAACAGCATCACCAACCCAGAAGGCATGCCAATAGCTCAAAAGATAAGCCAACCTGGAACCACTAACAGTACATAAAAGTGTTTAAAACCTGAAAATCTGATACAAAAAGTGAATCAAATGTAAGATCCTCAAAAGTCTCAGCAACACAAATCTTCCCTAGAAAAAACGTATCACAACATAACAAGTTCGATCACTGCCCCTTCATCACCTGGAGTACCAGCAGCAGTCCCACATGAGCAAACCTCACAGAGCTCCAAATGGTCAGCACAGGTCATGATTCACACTTAAAATAAATGCTACCAATGCTGGAATATCTGTAACATGAAATCAGTAAGCTAAATAACCCAGCAACCATGTGCGTGCCCCCTTCCCCGTGGCAAGAAAGCAAAGAAAAATCTCTGCACCCTTTTAAACATGGCAAAAAAAATTAAAAATTATTCCAAAAGAAACCAAAAGTAAAAAAACAAACAGTTGAAGTCAAACATAATACCGGCATTGAAACGCACATGTACCTCTGGTAAAGAATGTCCCCAAACTGAGGAATTGAACCTCCTGCTCATCGTAAAGCAGTTCTTCCACTTTTCTCCACCAATTCTGCTGATTCTGCTGAAACAGCCACAGTTTAACAACTCTATTTACAGATCCCTGATTTAAACTTAAAGTAAAAGTAATACGCAGCATGCACTGAAGTTCTCCCTTCTTCTTCCAGATTCTGCAATGTGACACAGCACATATCCCATCAACCACTGCAGGAGAAAAAAAAATGTTGCTCCACCCACAGTCCCCTAGATGGAAACCAACAGAAACAATTTCAACCTGCAACTGGCTGAAAACAACATATTCCCTTACATTCAGGTAGGAACCATGAGTGGGAACATTCAATTTAATGTGTACAATTACAGTAATAAAGAAAATAAAAAAAAACACTAAGAAATGTATGTTGTTCCAGTATTAGCTATTAGAAAAAAACTTTTATGATGTTAAAACTATTTTGGTTGCGATTAAATATTTAAAAGTGACAGTTACCATTTGGAACACAATACTGCAGTTTACAGTGTACTAGCACTTTTTATTAAAAATGTGACCTGCAGCAGTTATACTAGCAAACCTTTGTTTTTTTTCCTAGTTCTACTTTTTAAATCTGAAAGTGTTTTTTCAACTTAATGTTTTACTAAATATAATCTAGACAATGTTTTTCTGTTACGCACCATTCAAGTTAATGAATAAAAAGGGACTATTTTCTGTCTTGCAGCAGAACATTTCAGTAGTGAAGGAAATAAATGTACTACTTTACAGCAAAAAAGCCTCTTCATTGTCTCTAACTTAATATTTTTTGGTAAAATCCACTTCATAATAGCAATAATGCACTCCAGGGTGTGGTATATCATGGATATCATCACTTCTTGTGTGGTTGGAAGCAGTCGACCTTTGGCCTCATGTCCAACCGCCCAAGGCGTGATGATATCTCATGATATACCACACCCTGTCATGCATTATTACTTAATTAGAAAATGGGCTAATAAATCTTCAAGTTCTGATTGGCTAACAGCCCTGGCAAGGTGGGCATCTATCAGACAATAGATGCCCACCAAATAATAAGTCCCAGCCCAAACCTGTTTACCAATAGCATTGTGCCAGTGGAATGGTCAATTTTAAATAGCCACCATGTTTTTTTCTCTCCCTTAGTGAGAGCTGACACTCAACCCCCATCCTCCAACTGTCTGCCCACTCGTGAACAGCCACCATTTCTTGACCCTCGCTTAGCAAGGGATATTCTCCAGCCCCCCCCAAGCACAGAACAAAACAAAATGTGTTTTCATTTAAAATATTACTAAAAGCTCACTGAGTGGAAAAAAAAACGTTTTTTGTTTCTCAGTTTGTAGTAATAGCGGTAGCACGTCAGATGCTAAGCTACTGCCAGAGTGCCCGGCTCCAAACAGTTCATCCTCATTCTCCACTGGAGAAAACAATAATTTCACCTGCAATAATTTGATTAAAAAAAAAACAGCGAAGAAACAGAAATCACCTCTGTCTACAGCTGTGTCACGGCGCTCCGATCGCATTCTCAGTGCCAGAAGGCTCGCTGCAGTCTCCGATCCTAACACCGCAAACTCTTTGCTGAAAAAACAGCTGAAATCAGCCAAGAGAGAAAGAAAGAGGCGGGCTATCTCGGTACTGCTACTATGCATGAGAGCAGCGGTTCTTAATTTTCATACCGCAGATGGATGTCTATCTCAAGTCCGAAAATGAAGAAACTACCACTTCTCTCACACATAGTTGTGGAACCAGACTTAGCGGTCTCTCTCTTCCTCTGCCAGACAGTGAATGAGAAAAATAAAGGCAAAATAACTATTTTATTACAAAACTTAATTTAAACAATTTTTATTAACATATTTTATTAAACTTTTTTTTTTTAGTACCCATTTTCTAGGTGGGGGGTAACTGCAAAATAAAAAATACACAGTAATCTGCATGTTTTTAGGGACTTACAACAATAGCCAACTGCAGGCGGAGGAACTATTTTATTTCAAAACTTACTTTAAACTTATTTTTCATTGCCATTTTTTAACTATTTTTTTTACAGTACCCATTTTCTAAGCGCAATAATACCCTCCAGGGTGGTCGGTATTGTGCTATACCGGACCTTCCAGGGGCTATAAGGCCCTCCGCCTGCGGCGTCGGGCCTCATTACGCCCCTGGGCGGTCCGGTATAGCACAATACCGCCCACTTGTTGAGTATTATTGCTTACTTATATCATATCATAATAGCAAATTTCTCCTCATTCTTCTAGTCTCCAGGGACATACGATTCAATTTCCTCAACCTCACCGCACAGAGGGTACTTTTTAGTGAATGTATCATTTAGTTTAGTTTAGTTAGTTTTTGTTGACCGAATAAGTGCACTAGACAAATCCTGCCTATTTTCAGGCATAACCCGGGGGGAGGTGGATACAGATAAATGCCAGCTGACCTTGAACCAGATTAAGCCATTGGTGGTATTTTTAGTGAATGAGGGAAATTTGGCCAGGACACCAGGGAATTCCCCTACTCTTTTCGATAAGTGCCATGGGATTTTTAACATCCACCTGAACTACCACCAATCCAGGTAGATGGAACCTCGGTTTAACATGTCTCATCCGAAAGACGTCACCTCAGAAGTGCAGCACCCCTCTCATGCTGCACTACAGTGTCATTCTGGTGGCTTGTCTTTGTACTTTTTCTTATTTCTCATTTGTCCCTTTATTTTTTGCTCCCCATGCTTGGCTACCATAATCCAAAATGGGTCTAACATATGATCTATACAGAGGCATCAGCACACTCTCATCTCTATGTTTAAAATTGTGCCTTCTCATCCATAGTATTCTTTTTGCCTTTTTAATTTGTATATTGCAGTGGGTGTCATAAGCTAATTGTTTGGTAATTGTTATGCCTAAGTCTTTTTCTTCCGTTGTTATTCTTAGAGGTCATCCGTTCATGAAATATGTGTTCTTTAGGTTCTGACGGCCTACGTGCATAACACAACACTAATCTGAGTTGAAACTCATACCATTGTTGCTGGCCCAATTAGAAATTATATTTAACTCACTCTGCAGTTCTTTTATATCATGCACTGTTGTTATTTTTGTAGTAATTTTAGTGTCATCTGAATATTTACTTATCCAACTAGTCAAACTTCCATTCATGTCTGAAATAAAGATCTGGAATAGACCCGTCCCAAGCACCTAGCCCTGTGGGACCCTGCTAGTCACCCCACCGGTGTCTGAGAGACATCCCTTGATTCTTATTCTTTGGCTTCTTCCACAGAGCCATCTTCTGAGCCATTATATCAGTCTATGGTTTAAACCTCATTTTATTAAATGTTGAATAATTATGCCATGTGGCACTTTATCAAAGGCCTTGGAAAATTCCAAGAATATACAGTCCACTGGACTACCTTCATCCAGTGCTGCAGAGATTTTTTAATTAAAACAATTAAGGGAGGCCCCCTCTGTAGGCACCTTTAAGTAGGGCCTCAAAACATATTTATTCCATCAAGCTTATTGATGATGTTTAAAGTGGATTGCACTTCATAATGGATAGATAAGTCTATGCTCCCAGTTGTATCTTGTTGATCTTTTAATCTAGTTGTTTCTGTATTTTTAAAATGCTTTGTATGAATTGTATGTTTACATTGTGCAGCACCCAAATTCTACAGAGATGGGTGTTATATATAAATAAAATATCTAAATGAATGTTTCACCTGAAGGTAGCCCTACAGAGATTTGATTTTGAACTGAATGAGTCAATATAATGTTTTATATCTGAGGTTTGAGACCTGGCTCCCAAGGCACATCTTTTGTGTATTTGTTCTTGGTTAATTCAAGATTCATCCCTGGTTTTGGCTTAGCAGCAGGTTTGTCTATTTTTTTCATGATAACAGTTCACATCACCTCACAAGGTGAATATATTGTTGCTCTATGTCATAAAATTCTGTTGTTTTTAAATGTCTGCATTTTCCCAAAAGGGAGTAATTTGTTAATCTTGGGATTCTGACAAACTCTGGATCTTAGCTCATATGTGTATATATCTCTGGAATACACTGCAGTGTATTATCATTTTGTTATTTATTCCATAATCATGTGTAAACAAGGATGCTTACTGTAACTGAAACATTGGAAGTTGCAGACTGTTGTAAAAAATCCTTTACAACATCTGCTATTACTGCCTAGTGAACAATGTACAACATCTGGCATGCTTTTATAAAGGAAAGATTTATAGATGTCATGTTTGAATAACGTATTATGAAAACGCCTTATTTTTATGCTCATAAACGTAAAAGCTGTGTATGAGTTCCAACAAAAACCTGCGGTTTTAATATTTACAAGAAAAGGCTGCGATCACATTGTAACTTCCAACCTGGGGGCTAAATTATGTTATTATTTTGCACTTGCATTCAAATTTGCCAAGCATTTTTGTTCTTCATTACTTGTTTTAGAAGCATGGAAACACAGAAAAATAAGAACAGAAAGAGACTTAAAATCCATCTATTTCATCCTGCTGCCCTATGGTGTATTACTTTGACTTAATTTTACCCTCAGAGTGCTCCCCTCCTCTTCCTCCGTCTTGCTTTTGATAACCAATTTGACAACATCCCACTTTGTTTTGAACCCTGATATAGTCCCAGTCTTGACCATTTTGCTGGACAGTTTAATCCACTCATTTACCACATGCTCTGTGAAAAAATATTTTGTGATTTATTTTCTGAATTTCTTCCCTTACAGTCTGATGTTGATCCCCCAGTGGATGTACTGCTCCACAACCTAAAAAGCTCTGTGAATGTTGCATTGTTACACCCCTGTATGTATTTCTTTGCTTCTATCATTCCTCACCTCCCTAACATCTTCTTCTAGAGAATGTACCTACCCAGTCAAAACAGTGCATCCTTTACAGCGCATGAAAGAAGCACGCTGTAGAAATAGTGAAATGAGGGCAGCTATGGGGTAGAACAGTGAATGGCAATTACCTTGACCCCTGTAGCTGTAACCTCAGTGGGAAGGACTGAATGGAAGGAATAAGGGTGAAAAAAGTGGTGACTGGCCAAGTTGCTCCCATAGTGGAGAGGGTTAAGGCAGAGAGCAGCTTAGCCATCATGGTACTGGAGACCAGGGTTCTAGTCCTCATCTCTGATCTTTTTCTGTGAGATGGGTTTTCAATAATTTTGCAAGTTCCATCTCACAGTAACCCCCCCCTTCTGAGTTTCACTTTTCCCCTGCAATCCAACTCCATCTTGGAGTTGATTATTTTAGTAACTGTGGGTACAAGGGGAGTCACAAAAACATAACTTTACCATGCTGTATGGAATCCATGGTAGCGGTCCTCCATGTGAGTTGGGACCACTACCATGTAGATATCTTTGTTTTTTGGTGGGTGCTGTTATTGTAGGCACCCTTGTTGCTGCACTGTTTTGGTGAGTACTGTTGTTGCATTTGCGTTTCAGACGTAGTGCCAGAATGTATACTAAGACATTCAAATCTTTCCTTATAAAACACTTCTTTCTGCTCCTAGTTCATTCTTGTTACCTTTGACTGTATAGTTTTCTCTTTACTTTCTAAGATGGGGGCCCCAAAAAACTGTATACAGCACCCTAAGTGAGGTCTAACCAGTGACCTGTACAGTAGCAGTATGACCTCCTTCCTGTGATTGCTGAATAGCAACTTGACGCATCCCAACATGCTGTTAGCAACCTGTAAACATTATCACTTTAAGAAGAGGTTTGTAGACTATTGCTACTTATGGCCTCCAGGTGCCTTTCCCTCTTTTGAGTGCTCCACATTTATCCTATTGATGAACTTTTCCATTTGCCAATTTCTGCAGCCAGTTTGCATATTTGTAATTTTATTTTTTGGCATTTAACTTCAAATGACATATACTGGGTCACTTTTCCAGTTTCTACATT
Organism: Neoceratodus forsteri; assembly: GCA_016271365.2. NCBI lineage: Eukaryota > Metazoa > Chordata > Ceratodontiformes > Ceratodontidae > Neoceratodus > Neoceratodus forsteri. The sequence continues at coordinate 483,086,489 of CM057459.1, read as the reverse complement.
ATTTTTCATGTTGCCATTTCCCTTATCATGATCCACCCTCTCACAGCGGTTTGTGTCTTCAGCAAACAGATTCACTGTCTTTTGTACTCCCACCCCATGTCACTTTCTGTATATACTGTACATGTTAGATAGTGGTGGCCGCTGGCCAGACCCCTTGAGCACCCCACTTGTCACCTCCTTGACATCAGACAACTTTCCATTCTGGACCAGTTTCTGAGTTCTACTAGTAAACGGAACCCCACTGCAACTAGTTAGTCCATACCCATGTCCTACGTCCCTCTAACCCATTCCTTAGCCACCTAAGTGGCACTGAATCAAGCGCTTTGATGACGTCTGAGCAATGTATGTCTAATACCTGACATCCAAACTGAAACAATCAGTCAAGTTCACTTGACGTGACCTACCACTGTTGAAGCCATGCTGATTCCTACCCATAAGCCTGTTTACCTCTAGGAAATATCTGTTCCTTAATAACTTTCTCCAGTAGCTTGCCTAGTATTGCCATTAGGCTCACTGGCCTTTAATTACTCAGGCTGTCCCTATCCTGACTCTTGTGTAGGTGACCACATTTTCAGTCCTCCATTTCATCAGTGCTACACCTGTTGTAAATAGGGATGCTTGAAATTGGATGATTCTTATCTGTTATTAGAATTTAGCAATTTAGGAACTACTGAATCATAGTCCAATTCTGATTTCAATCCTAAAAGGACCTCAAAATTGGGATTGGATTAAGATTTGAAATTCTAAATCCTAAATTCTTAATTTCTAAGTAAAATAGGTTTCAGGATTCAGTTTCGGAATTAGGATTTGCTGTTTTCAGCCTTTGCAGTGTGTGAAAGGTAATTTGGCATCATACACTCTTTCTTAAAGCAGAACCAGTCTAAACTCTTTCATAGTGATTTACATATACTTCCCATTATGCTTTGTACTGCGGAGATGTGTTTAATTTTACATTGCCTTTAAACTCCAAAGTATGCTTGTTAACCTGCAAGGATATGTATGATCTGGATCGGTGCTACCTAAAAGACCCTCTGATTCCACATGTTCCTGGCTGCTCATTTTTGTCAATGGAGGCAAGTGTTCTCATGATACCAAGATGAAGGTTTAAGTCTTCATGGATCACGTGTTTGGTGTTGCTCCACGTTTGTGGAACATTCTTCCCTGAATGTTAGAAGAGTCCCATCACTTGACCTTTTTAAAGATTGTCTTAAAACTTACCAGTTTACTTTGAGTTTTGTGTCTGGTTATCTCTTTTAATCATCCTTGTAGTATTGTATGTAGTAGCAGGTTTATTTATTTTGGCACCCTTCCTCGGAGGCCCAGGTTGCCATTACAAAAAATAATGTATATAATGTATATCAACACTCACTTACTACATACAATGGAATAAAATTCAAACCACAAACAGTTAGCTAACTAAAATCAGTTAAGATAGAAAGTACAATAAAACCAAATGTGGACATCAAACATAAAATTCACAGATATTTGTAAGTTAAATAATTAATTAACAAAAATCAGAAGTCCATAGCAGAGCCAAAAGCCTGGGCAACCAAAGAGTTAGATTTTAGGTTCTTTTTAAATATTTTGACCAATGGAGCCTCTCTCAGAGCCCTCGGTATTATTTAAAATATGTTGCTTTATGTTTATGGTTCTGTTGCTTAGACTATAAAGTGCTCAGAGCCCCTGCAATTGGGTGCCATATAAAACTTTTATGTGAGAACGTCTCAGATTCCTCAGCTGGCCTTGTCTGCATCATACAGACCTGACTGGGTGATGATTCTGGACCTATTCTTGAGGCATCTATCCCACTGGGTTATTCTGTGATTCATTGCCCAAGGAGGGATCACAGAGGGGCAGGGTGGCCATTCGCTTTAATTCCACTTTGGAACTCACAGACAGGCCATTTGAATATATGGTAGTTAGAGTGATCTAGGTGTTAGTGGTGAGATCATTCTCATATACCCCCATCCAGGGGTACAGGAGTGATTTCTTGCAGGAGTTGGCAGACCTCATGGTCAAACAGGTGTTGGACTTCCCCAGACTGTTAGTGTCATGGAACTTCAACACTTTGGTCGATGATGAATCCTCACACTTTGGACAACAACTCATCTAGCTGATGCCCTCACTGGGACTAGCACACCTAGTCATCTCTGGAACTCATCAGCAGGCCACACTCTGGACCTGATTTTCTCACTGGGACTTGACATTAGCTTGCTCAAGGTTTACCCAGACTTTTAGTCTGATCATCATGCAGTGTCATTTCTCTGTGGTGTCCCCTTTTTAATACTCCTTCTGTGGAGTTTGCCCAGCATTGTCTGAAACATGATTTGGAACCTCATAGGCTCCAGGAGGTACTAGACATCTCAGGTATGATGCTTTTTTTTGTGCCCAGGGAGCTGAGAAGGCCATGAAGCACTATAATATGGTTCTCGCTGCTGCCCTAAACTCCATTGCACCTTACCACATTCATTCCCTTGATGTCCTATTGCAGCTCACTGTGGTACTGTGATGAGCTGTGTCAGTTAAAGACTAAGGGATCAAAACTGGAATGTTCTTGGAGAAGGTCACAGTCTGAGGAGGACAGGTTGGCACTGAATATGCATTACAGTGAGTAACAATAGATAATCAGCATGAAAATGACAGACTTCCTGTCAAGTTCAACTGCTGCAAGGAAAGATTGGACAGCTCATCTCTTGTGTACTGCAGACATTAAGTTAAATCCTCCCTCTCTGTGATCTGATAGAGCTTTTTCAGCAGAAAAGTGCAGGGAGTTTGGTAATTGTTTTCTCTAATAAGGTGTCCTCCATTAGATCTAGCATCTCTTCAAGTGGCTTCTCATGGACTGGCTATGGGTGACTTCCTGGTAATGTAGATCTGCCTACCTGGAGTGAGTTTTGGCCAGTTTTTGAGGATGAAGTGGTCTGGGTAATCTCTAGTTTGCTTCCCACCCACTGTATATTGGACCTGGGACCAGCCTGGTTGCTTTTGGGCTGCAGCGAGTGATCGCCAAGACTATAGAAGGTTCCATGAGGGATGGTGTTTTTCTATCTTCTGTGAAAGAGGTGGTGGTTAGACTCCTCCTATACAAGCCATATTTGGTCCTTGATGTTCTATCAAATTACAGACCTGTTTAGAACCTTCCCTTTCTGGGGAAGGTTATCGAGAATGTGGAGGTTGACCAACTTTTGGATCGCCTGGAGAATTATGACAGCTTTGAGCCTTTTCAGTGAAGTTAATGGCCCTATAATAGTACTGATACTGCAGTTGTCTGGGTGATACATGATCTCCTCCTGATGAGGGGTTGAGGACTTTGTTCTATCCTGGTCCTTCTTGATTTCTTGTTGGCATTTGGCAGAATTGGCCATGGGGTACTGTTGGACTGTCTGGGGAAATATGTGGCTCTCACCAGTACAATTTTGCATTGGTTTGAGTCCTACAAATCTGGGAGAATGCAGTTGGCTGCCCTTGGTAATTAGATTTCTGGGGCTGCTGCACTGTCCTGTGGGGTTCCCCAAAGCTCGATCCTTGTTCCTGTGTTGTTCATTGTGTACATGTTGTCCTTTGGGAAGATTATTTGATAGTATGGGGCTGAGTTTCCCTGCTATACAGATGATACTCAGGTCTACCTGTCTTCTTCTCCAAGTAGGGACCATGCGGTTTCGGTGCTAGGGCAATGTTTTGTTAAGAAAAACACCTGGATGGCCTCAAACTGGTTATCTCTTAACCAAGGGAAGACAGAAGCCCTGATGATCAAACCTGGTTGATGGAATGCAGCAATGAGGGATGTGCAGTAGCACTTCCTTTTATGGAGGGCCAATCTCTTGTTGCTGTTGATGCAGTTAAGAATCTTGGGGTCATTTTGGACAGCAGGCTGACAGTAGACCAGCAGGTGTTGGAAGTGGTCCAATCTGACTTTTGCCATCTCTGAAATATCACCAGGATCAAACTGAATCTGGCTTCTGCTGAACTGGTGACAACTGTTTCTGCTTTTATTACCGCTAGGCTGGACTGCTGTAATGCTTTGTCCTTGGTGTTATCTGGAGGCTTAATGTGACAACTGCAACTGGTCCAGAATGCCGCAACTCAGCTGCTAGTGGGAATGTGTCAGAGGGACCACAGCATGCTGGTGCTGTGTGCACTGCACTGGCTGCCTATGTGGTGGTGCACAACCTTTATGATGTGCTTGTTAACATGCAAGGACTTACACAGTCTGGGACCTGACTGCTTGTAAGGTCTGCTGGTTCCTTTTCTCCCAGACCGATCGTTCTGCTCCACTGATGCAGCCATACTCACTGTCCCCTCTTCTCACTTGAGACAGTCAAAGGACAGAGCCTTTGGAGTGGCAGCTCCAGTGTTGTGGAACTCTCTTCTGGGGAGTTTTCATTCTGCCTGCATGGTGGAGGCCTTTAGGAGATCACTGATTGAACAGGCATGTCCTGGCCACCTAGTATCAGATGACCAGTATTAGCTGAGATTTATTAATTCCTGTTATGTCTTATTTTATGTGTCCACTCAGCTGAAGAGGGGTGCTAGAGAGTCCAAGGGTGTGTTTGAAATCTTCTGGGGCCGAGCATTTATGCATGTGGCCCCAACCCTTTGGAATTCTCTACCCCATTGGTTACATGGTGCATCACCATGGAGGGATTTAAGCAAGCTTTGAAAACATACTTATGGCACCAAGCATTTGGCGAATGACTGTGTAATGGTATTAGTTGCTTTATATAATTAATGTTGCTGGGATGTCTGACATGTGATTTTAAATTTTGTTAGGCGCCTTGATATTTAAAAGGTGCCATAAAAATAAAGATATTATTATTATTATTTAATCTGTTAGATTATGTACAGCATCCTTAGCCTTCAGGAAAGGTCATTTTATAAATAAGATTTTCCTGGCCTTGCCTAATTCCCTTGTCCAGTTTCTCACCTATACTAGACATCTGGTTAGGTGGCCTACTGATTACTCCTATCCTATTCCTTACCCCAATCCTTAGTCACTTGGAACAATTGTGAGTAAATACACTACTTCCCCTCCTGAGATTATTTTGTCTTCCATGACCCTTATGGTTTCCTTCACATACACTGCCACCCTTTCCTTTGTAATCCCCACTGTTCCTTCTAAATAGGGAACGAACAGCCCAGGACATTAGGGTCATAGCAATGGTTTTAGTTAGTCCATGTTTTCATAATAACTACCAACACTTACAGAAATGCAAGTGTACAACATGCATGCAGAATGTATGCCTAGAGGTGTGCAAATTGGCTAACTTCACTTTGCAGATGAATTCATGAATTTACTACAATTTGTGAAGTTAACCTGCCCTGCAAAGTTCCAATTTTCAGTATATGGCTAACTTCGTGAATGGTGAATTTGGTAACTTTGCTGGTGAAGTTAGGTGAAGTTGGGAAAAGCTGGCCCACAGGTGAAGTTTGCAATGCACCATGGGACTGGAAGTCATATGATACTGAAATGAGCTGTATACCATGTGTTCAGTGGGCACTAGGACGAATAGTCACCGGCTATAATGCCACGGACAAATGCTTGCGGTTTAAATGTTGCATGGGCATTTCACTGCCGGATTACACGTCGCCAAAAATGTTGCCGAGATGTAAAGCGGCGACGTATTGTCCTTTATGTTGCGTTAAATAGTGATGCTCTTTTAAGTTTAATAATCTAACAAAAATGTTATGTGTAATGCACTATCTAATATATATAAGGGTTAGGATGTTCCCCCCAACCTCACCCACTACCTCCCCAAAATGTGAATGTAGCCCTCCCTTAAACAATTTTTAGAAATGTAAAAATGATGGATGGCAGTATACCAGGAGGAAAGCAGTTCTGTATAACTCCTCTAGGCATAATAAAGCCCGCTTGAAAAGCATCCTGCAGACAGATGGGGCAGCCCATAAGTGCACTGTAAAATCCAGCAAACAGCCTTTGACAGCTGAATGAAGAAAGATGGAGCAGCCTTTATTCACTCTGAAGCATCCCCATACAGTCACGAAAAAATGCATGCAGAAAGATTAGCTGAGAGATGGAGCAGCCTTTACACACCAAACATCCTACACATACTCATGTACAGTACAACAGCATGCAGAAAAACAAAGCAACCTTTACATGCTCTGAGACGTCAAACAGAGAGTCGCAGGCAACTGCATGCAGAAAGACGGAGCAAATATCAAGGATGCTGAAACATCCCACACGCAGTTATGGACAACTGCATGACGACAGATGAAGCAGCATTTACATGTTCTGAAACATCCCTCATACAGTTAAATGTAGATGGATGGATCATATTTTCCACACACTGAAACATTCCGCACACAGTCGTGGACAACTGTATGTTCAGCAGCAGGGCTATGAGCAGCAGACTGTGACTGTAATTTCCATTTCATACGCTGCAAAAGCGATTTCACCCGTAATTTCTAATGGGCGACATTTAGTCCGCTACTATATGTGAGACGCGACTTTTAAATGCAACATTATTTTTGTCCACTCTCCTTTTTATCCGCGCTATTATCTCCGCGACATTTTGTCCGGGGACAAATCGTCCGCTTTCGGTTCAGTGAAGTCTTATGAAGAGAGATTTGAAGAAAGTCTGTACCTGCTTATCTGAGCAAAAAACCTTTACAACTATCCAAAAGTGGAGTATTTCAAACCACATTGCTCACAGAAAATATCTAGAGTACCTTGTGCAGATAGATTACTGTTGTTTGTTTGTAGCCTTGAAGATTTATTTAGTTGACTGTAATGGTTTTGTTTTGACTAGTGGAGCAGTGCTCTGTGGGGAGGGTGTTCAGCTACAAGCTAGACAGTCCTGTGAGTTCTAGTCTGATTTGTTTAACTCAGTCTTTCTTCTTAATAATTTTAGTCTGTGGTCTGTGATTTGTTATTTTATTCCTATAGTACAGTTTTTGTGTGGTTAAGTGAATTATTAGTCAGTCTGTTTCTATATTATAGGGACACTGTCAGTTATACAGTTCCATTTCTGGTCATCTGTGACCACCTTTTTTTTGTCAGCTCTTTTTCCCCTCTGGTTGCCAGACTGTGGGATCTCCCTCAGGAGTCCACTCTTGGCTAGCTCCATACCACCCTGCCAGAGGCCCTCCTGACCAGGAAATCGGGTGCTAGGTCCTCCACTCCACAAAACTCTTGACTGACTCCCTGGCTGTGCACCCCCCCCAGTGCAGGGCCACCAACTTCTTACTGGTGCTCTTTCTACAATCTAATTGCCAGAGGCTAGGGAATGGAGAGACCAGGGATAGCTGGTCAGGCTGGGTCTGGCGGTGGGTGTGTGGGTCAGTCCTTCATGGCACCACCGTTCCCACACAGTCTGGGGCTTTTCCTTGTTCAGTCCCTCCCCGAGGTCTGGACATGTGGTGATGTCAGCATGCAGTGGGCACACTCCCGCACCCGTTCACAGATGTCCGCCAATGCCTCTCCTCCAGTGTACATCCCCTGCTGGTGTAGTGCTTCCAGTCTCCACTGGTAGCCACTGCTTCATGGGGAAATCCCAACCCTCCATCCCAGGAGAGAAAAGCTGTCCTCCAGATGCTCAATCATCTCCTCCCCTGCTGACCCCCAGTGACCCGAGTCCACTCCCAAACCTTGGTCGCCATCATGGCACGAGGTAAGGAGGCTGCCCTCAGCCCTCAGATCCACTGGTGCCATATCAGGTTTGGCACATCAAGTCTGTAGAATTCCCCAATACATAAAATTAGTCATAATTATTACCTTATTATCCATTTTTGTACTCATTTTCTGACTGTGTGATCTGCACAAATTCAGCTGCCATCTGAAAGCATATCCCCACTCTGAATGTGCATCTAGTCACAACTCATGCATGAAGTAGAAACATTTTTTCAGGTGTATAGAATGAAGAATATAATCCAGTAGTGTATTTGCTGCTGAATAAGTGTTTTTTGGCTTCTAAATAAACTGATCGCTAATAGTACTACTAACTTTGGTTGAAAAACAAAGCCTAGATTATGCACATGTGCATCAGTTTGCACATTCATGCACATGTGTGTGATCTTGGCTTTGTTTTTCAAACTCATTTATCAGCACAATCAGTCATCAGTTTATTTAAAGACCTAAAAACACTGTTATTTATTTATTTATTTATTTATTTATTAAATTCTCGGATTTCAAATACCTTTGAGCAGAAACTGCTCATTTACAAAGGTTCCACGTCAAAGGATGAGGGTCAACATACATACAGAGGTAGTAAAAGAATGCACAATAAACAACCAAAACAACTAAAAGAAAAAATAATGATACTCAGTTATAACATACATTGTGATAATATTCATAAAACGAGCAGCTTGAGTAGGCAGCTGGCTGCGGTAACAATAAGAGATAGAGGGGCACCATAGGCAGCTAGTATTGCAGGCATGCGACCGGAGAGAAGTTGGCAGGCTAATGGGCCACTGTCCGATGGTGGTGGAAAATGTCTTGTACCAGTGGAGATGTGAAGCAGGAAAGGAGTCACAAGGAAGCCCAGTGCCAGAGGAATGAGATTGGGAAAGGGCGGGCTGTGAGACATGAGTGAGCTGGGAGGTGTTTGAGAGATCTCTGTTCAACGAAACAGTCACATTGAGTGGTAGAGGTGAGGTAAAGTTTAAGATTCCTTTTGAAGGGTCCAAGTGTAGTAGAGGAAAGTGCTTCTTTATTGAGGGAATTGAACCATTGAGCGGCTCTACAGATAAAGGACCGCTGACCCATGGAGGTATGACATCTGGGAACCTGAAAGGTTAGAGATTGGGCACCACGTGTTTGTTGAGTGCCACTGTAGGTAGTAAGGAGTGAGCTAACACCAGGTGGCATGAGACCAAGGAGAATCTTTTTGGTAAGTAAGCAGGTCTGGTATTGTATTCTGCTGCGTAGGGGTAGCCAGCTGGCCTGTGCATAGAGGTCACAGGTGTGAGTTTGTCGGGCTGCACCCATCAGTAGTCTACAGGCTTTGTTGAGAGCAACTGAGATCCTGCAGAGGGCACTTGTTGGGGCACAGCCATAGATGGCAAGGCCGTAGTCAATGATAGAGGTGACAGAGCTGTAGATGGCTAGTTTAAGGGCATCCGCAGGCATACAGTGCTTGTGTTTGTGTAGTAGTCCAATCCAGTATATTGGTGGTCTTGGCAACAGTGTCAATATGCCGAGTGTAGAGAGGGTACTATCCAGGGTAATACCAAGGTACTTGAACTCCTTGACATGTTCAGTGGGTTCCCAGTGTGGTTCTTGATGGTGAGGGACAGAGAGTTGTGCCTGCTCTGTCGGTTACAGAAGGACATGGCTTTAGTCTTGCTGTGGTTCAGGACAGTTTATGAGAACTGAACCAGTCTTCGATGCGATTGAAGTTGAGCTGCAGCTGGGATTCAAGGACTGTAATGTCATGGTGGCTGGAAAACAGGACTGCATCGTCTGCGTATAGTAATATTTTTTGGTGGCAGACACTGGGGAGATTGTTGATGAAGAGGGAGAAGAGTAGAGGGCCCAGAATAGACCCCTTGGGGACTCCAGAGTGGACCGGTTTCTCATCCGAAGAGATCCCTGCAATCCTTACACGTTGGATCCGATTATCAAGGTAGCTGGTGAACCATGGAAGGGCATCGCTGGAGATCCCAATGGAGGACAGTTGCTTGAGCAGTAGGGGGTGGTTAACTGTGTCGAATGCCTTGGTAAGGTCTATAAATACTGCCCCTCCACAATTCCCTTTGTCAAGCGTGGCATGGATGAAGGTTGTAAATTCCAGTAGTGCAGTGGTGGTGCTGTGCCCTTTTCTGAAGCCATGCTGCTCTGGGCACTGTACATTGTACTTATCCAGGAATTCAACTAGCTGGTCTAACACTTTTCGCTCCAGCGCTTTGGATAGTGGGGGGTAGAGTGAGATCGGTCTGTAATTGGTGTGCAGTGTCCTATCACCGCTTTTGTGAACTGGTGTGACAGTGTCTTTCTTCCAGAGAGAGGGGAAATGGCCCAATCTAAGCGAGAGATTAAAGATCTTTGTAAGTGGTTCTAAGATTTCATCGAAGACTTGTGCCAGCAGTTTCAGGTCAAGGGAGTCACCACTGTACCCTTGTTTGCCGATGGCCTTTTGAATGTATTTTCTAGTTACTTGTGGTAGGACCTTCTTAAAAAAAAACTTTGGTGTTGTACGTTCTAGTTGGGGGGTAACTTGGGAGGAGCTGGAGGGGAGGTCGTCGAAAAAATTTGGTGGAAGGACACTGTCCAGGTTTGTAAATGCATTATTAAAAGTGCTGGTAATGATACCTAGGTCGAGTGTAGGAGTGCCATGAAGGTTGAGCATAGTGGGTGGTGCTTTAGGATCCTTGCCTGTGAGTTCTTTCATGTTGTTCCAGAATTTGTTTCCTGGCCCCAAGAGTTGGTCAGAGCCTTTTGTAATAGCTAGCTTAGCATTCGTATTCTTCGAGTGCAATCATTTCTGGCTGCTTTGTATAATTGTATGTTTACTTGCGTCGGAGTTGCACAAGCACAATGCCAGAGGTGGTCTCTGTGCTTGAGCAGAGTTAAAAGGTCAGTAGTAACCCAGGAGTTAGTCTGTCCTTTGACCTTCGTCTTTTTCACTGGTGCATAGATGTCACAGGCTTCGTTGAAACGTTTGATAAATAGGTCCAGAGCTTTGTTGATGTCATTGAGGGAGTCAAGCACTGCCCAGTTCAGCCTGGTTAGATGGGATTTTAACAGCTGAAGGTGCCCTTGTTTGATAACCCTGGCATAGATAAGCTTGGGAGGTGGCTTGTGGTATTTGTTTGACCAGGAGCAGATGACAGGCGAGTGGTCACTTATTATATCCGGGAGTACAGAAACATTGGAGATGCATTCAGGGCGGTTACATAGAATCCAGTCTAGAAGCGTAAGGGAGCCTGTCCTATAGTTACACCTGGTGGGGGCATTGACCAGTTGAGTGAGGTGATGCACCGTGGCTGCATCCTTATAGGTAGCAACCTCAGCGGAGAGCCAGTTAATTTTAAAATCCCCCATGATTATTGTTTCAGAATTATGTTGCTGGGACCCTTAGATATTCCATGATGCTATGGAAGCCAGCAGCCTGGTCTCTTGGGGTAGGTAAACCGAGATGACAGTGAGGTCCTTGTTATGTGCACCAAGGAGGATTTTGATTGTGAGGACCTGAGAGGAGTTGCTCAGGCTAGGGATGGGATGATGTGACCCATAAGGGAATCCTTAAGATAGATGGCACAGCCCCGCCTGCTTAGCAATCCTGTCTTGCCTGAAAATGCAGTAGCCAGGATAGAGACTGAGGTATCAGGGATTTTAGGGTTTAGCCATGTTTCCACAACTGAGAGGACATCAGGGTTGTGCTGTAGGATCCATGTTTGAGGAGTCAAGTTTGTTGAGGATGCTGCAGGCATTGATGGATGCCATGGTAAGTGTCCCTGTCCTTCTGATTGGTGCCACTGCTGGCTGCCCAGGTGGTCCTGGGTTGGGGTGAACATTTCCTGAGAGCAGGAGCAGCATAAGGAGAATTTGTAGGAGAAAGGATTTCAGCATCTTGTAGATACCTGGTGGTTAAGTCATAAGCCAAAAGAAATTATCAACAGCTGAGGTCCAGAGTCACAGAATGTGTTAGAATTCCTGCAGGTGATGAACTGTGCCTGTGCATATGCAGGATGTGAAATCCTTTGTCTGCATACTTCTTTGTTATTCAAAGAGGTTGTTGAAAAGCCCACATACAGATCATGGAGCAGGTCAGATGAAAATGGATTCAAGCAGACCTAGAGTCACTGAGTTTGTCAGACTTAATTGCTTGACTTATGTTTTGCTTGGGATAGCTTCCAAAAAGTTGATTTTTAAATGAAAAATGCAGATACCTGGTTGTGATGTTTTGCAGAAATCCAGTTCAGGAGACTTTCACGGATGTAGTGAGCAAGAATGGTGTAGTTACTCCAAGCAAAAACCATGTAAATCCACAAAAACTAAGCTACTGACACAGACACAGACAAGCAGCCACAGAGGAGGGAGGGATCTAATTGTATTGGCCACTTATTCAGCAACAGATACGCTACTGGATTATATTGTTTGTTAAGTACACCTGAACACATGTTTCTGTTACATGCACAAGTTGTGACCAGATGTGCGTTCGCGGTGGGCATATGCTTCCAGGTGGTAGCTGAATTTGCGCGGACCATTCGGTAGGAACATGAGTACACAAGTGGATAATAAGGTAATAATTATGACAAATTTTATGTATTGGGGAAGTCTACAGATTTGGTGTGCCAAGCCTGTGTCTAGAGGCAAGCTGGTCATAGATGACCCGAAATTACTAAGGTGCATACTAAGATGTAAGGAGCTGAGAAGGCGGTAGGCCCATGTGTGCTCCTACCAATCACCCATAATATGATAAAACATTTACGTCTAGAATGTAGGAGTCTAATGTTTTATTAAACTGTTCTTTGTCTTTACTGATTACAATGTCTAAAGGTAGTTTATCACCAGGGTTAATCACTCTCTGCGTATATAAGGCCTTCCTTTTGTTAGTGCAGAACTTTTTTTTATCTCAGCTGCAATGGGTGTCTCTTGGTACCCATTCTGTCTTTTTTAAACTCAAAATCTAGTTCACTTAACAGATAACCATCTTGCATGATTGTAACATAAAAGTAGATCCCCTCATGTTCTTCTAGTCTCATGGGACATTAGGTTTAGTTTTTATGGACACATTCCATATGGTAAAGTCTTAATATTATGTATCATTTTAGTAGCCTGTCTTTGAATTCTTTCAGTTTTATGTGAAGTGCCTTTAGCTGTCATTCCCCAAACTGGGCTACCAGCTACTGACAGTATCCCTTTAATTGTTGTTATTTTGTTTAGTTATTGAAGTGAGAGTATTACTTACAGTAACTTGTTTTAAATTATTCATGTCATCTGTGTATTATTAATCCCCATTGTGTTAAAAAAATAACAAACCAATTAATACTTTTTTGGGTGGTTTTACTTTAGATTCTACTAGCTCATTAAACTGTTCTGTTCAGATTCAAATCACACTGCTAATCCCTCTGGTGAGGTGTTGCCTGCTTCTGCTGGTATGCATTTTTACTGCAGTATTTATTTAGTTTTTTTCCTTGTAATATTAAAACTCTAAATATATAAAATGACTGGAAAAGATGCCAGAGTAAAGGGAGAGGTGCTGGTGAGGTGGCCAGGAAGTGCATAAGTTCTGTGGGGCAAAAGGTGGTTATACCTAAAAAAAAAACCTACCTGTTCAGCAGCTTCATCCATGGGCTCTGGGGCAAGTAGCAGTAGCAAAGGAGTAGTTGGTGGAAGTGGTGGTCGCATTAGTGTTGCCAAATTATTCTTTGCTAAATCTGTGGCGTCCATGCTGGTGGGTGCTGGGCAAGGAGATAACAAGAGGAACAGTCTGAGAAGTAGCAAAATATGTGGTCAAGGAGGAAGATGTCGGCATCCCTGTGACCACAGGTGGTGCTGGTACTAAGCCTGATCTGGACGACAGGTTCCTATTCCCAAACAAGAGTGCTGAGTTTGATAGAAAGTTATACCAGGTTTCTTGTACCAATCAAATGATTTTGCCTGCTTGAGGGGGGTCTATAAAGTCAATAGATGACCGCTTTATACAAATGTATTGAATGCAATTGTATGTCTGTACGTCTTGCACAAAAAAGTAATACATTTTAGGTGATAAAACAACACCCCAAATTGCTGCTTTCTTTTGAGCAACATCCATGAATCCCCCTGTGCCAAACACTAACCAATTGGCTATGCTGTCATGCTGATTCCAGCTGTTTGGAAGCCCAACATGAAGAAAGGTCCAGCCTACACTGCATAGTATGTTTTTGGGCATCATGCCAGATACCCACCCAATCATGCTGTTACATGGGAAGTGAATGCAACAACCACTGCAAATGCTGGCAATTGATCTACTGCCATTATCTTTTGTGGAGGTGTGATTTTGATGGTTGGAGCCACATGTAAGTCCCAAATGGCAGATTCCCTTATGAAAGTACCTCTCCACCCATGCCATTCCTTACCTTTATGGGACTGTGCACACATTCTAATCCATGCCCTGTTGCATTTAGTATCCCAATACATACATCTCAGAATGGATAGGGGACCAGCGACCAAACAGCTGGTAGCTCCTATCTGTGCATTATAGCAAACTGGGCACAGGTACCTGAGGTACTATTCCACTCTGGTAAAGGATAAAGCTGTACTAAACCCAACTGCAGTGGTAGCAACACTCTGGGAATTTGCACAATGAAGAGTATATGGATCACACACATCAGAAAATGTTAGAATTGCTCTTTACTTGATGAGTGGATGCAGCCTGTGGTGGTGGTACTAAGTGGGGGTTAGCACAGTGTCTTCAGACTGCTGTGGAGTGGGGGGGCATGGGACTGCTGGCCTTGAGGCATTTGTATATCAGTAGCCTCATTTCAACCCAACTTTATCTTGGTGTATCCCAAGGGTAAAGTTACAGGTGAAGCAGCCAGGTGAAGTTGCCAAGGGCATCTTTCCTATAAATGGGAAAAAAAATCTGTCAGTTTATTCATGATGGTGAATTTAGTGAATTTGCCATAACTTCGCAGGTGAATTAAAGCTTTTCAACATCTCTATGTATGGCTCATGCTTAATTGCTCATTTTGTTTTGCAAGTGGCAAGCCTACAGTATATTAAGTGATCCTATGCAAAAAGTATCTCAAAAGCACACTAGGTTTGCATGTAGCACACTTGCATTTGCAGGCAGTAACAATGCTGGTTCTCACCCTGTTGAAAAAACGTGAGTGTTTTTTTTTTTAACTTGAATTTTATTGATTTATGTTAGATTTATAAAATACATTGCTTCCTTGTGAGATGTATATTGTACAATGTTTACAGGCAACACAAAGGTCTATCTAATCCAGTACAGTTGATATGTACATCTTACAGACCCTTATGTTAGTACAGTAGGAGGAGGGAGAAGAAATGTTTTATTGTCTGTAGAAAATATAACCAAAATGGCAGCTTCTTCAACAGAAAGGTACTGTAGTAACAAATGGGGAGAAAGCAAAAGGAGGAACTACAGCCTAAAATGACTTATTTAACTATGACTTGTTGATCTCTGAGAGACAGTGTTTTACAGTACTGAGTTATCCTTTCTGGCTCCATGGGGACACCATACAAAGTTATATTTTAAACAGCTGCTTCCTACTTTACAGCAAGGACTCTCTGAGTAAAGCAGAAAATCTTCATTGATAGGCACATGACAACACAAATAGAAATAAAATACAATACAATATAGAATCGATATTAAAATCAGTAAATAATGTAACATATTGAATAGTAGTTTTATGGCATCTAGAGTACATTTAATGAAGATAATGAAATCAATTTACAATTAGCAACCATGAATGTGTTTCCTTTCTTGATTGATTACAGCATTTAGAAATCTTGCACATTTCATGGTCACTGCATATTATTATAAAAGGGAAAGAACATGATGACATGGAATTTGTTGTCTATATCTACATAATGTTGCCTTATCAGAGTAATTATTACCTGAGAATCTAGCACGTAAGACATTTGAATCAGGAGACACTGGAAGGTTTGATACCTTTTACTGGACCAACAAGAATCTTGTACAAAGAAGGAATTCTACACAAGCTTTCTGGTGCCTCACAGGTCCCTCCTTCAGGTGGATGACAAACTGAGCAACATAAGCAGTGTTTATATAAGTATTATTTATATATATTATATAAAGTTTATATAAATACTGTTTATGTTGCTCAGTTTGTCATTCACCTGAAGAAAGGACTTGAGAGGCCCCAAAAGCTTGTGTAGAATTTTATCTTTGTACAACACTCTTATTGGTCCAATAAAAGGTATCAAACCTTCCAGAGTTTCCTGTTTTCCAAGGATCAATATGGCTAGAATCTCTTTTTACCAAAGACATCTGACTCAAACATCTGGAAAATAAACATTGTGAAGGCTTTCCTAAGCAAAGGGGGCTTAATACAATCAAGATATTCTTCAAAGCTTTGAACCTTTTTATGTGCAATGTACCAGGGGCTAAATCTATATTCACTGAGATGATCTAAATCTATTTGCCTTTCCTTTTCCTTTAGTAATTCAGAAATTACTCAACAGTTAGATGAATCTATATGAATTCCCCTATTGGCAAGATTAGTTAATACAGTTGTTAGTTTCCCTTAAGATGGTATTCACATGCTTAATGATGTTCCCTGGTGTTTCACCAACCCCATTTCAAATGTATAATTGTTTACCCAGTGCATGACAGTCATCTAAACATTTGACATCCATAACAAAAGACATGGGTTGCAATATTTTTTCTTTAAGTTACATAGTGAGACCTAATCCCTCTTTATGGGAAACAGCCTTAAGGGGTCAGATTGTTTTAGGTAGTTATAACATCAGTGTTTTTGGTGTCAACAGGAGAGTTGAAGAAAAAGTGAAACAAGGATACATTATTTGTCATGATGTCTGGCTGGCAGTATAGCCTAGAGGTTAGAGGAACAAGGTGTAAACAAGCTTGATATGTTCAGCAGACCAGACCTGAGTTTGATTCTCACAACCTCCACTTATATACTGTGTGACTCTGAACAAGTCACTTAACTGCTCAGTGCTCCCAGGTCACCCCTGAAAACAGGCATTTGTGCCTAGTGGGCCTTATCCAGTTACCAAAGACTAAAATAAAATAATGCCTGCTTCATTTTTACAGCAAATGTAAAATTAAGGGGTGCCCAGTATGGGAGCTATCGAGCAGACACGAAAGACCATAAGGCCTACTCCATTACAGAAATAATTATAAGAAATGTTTTCATGCTGCACACATAAAACTATACAAGTGATATGCATGCTGCAAGTATGATTTAAATATTAAATTGAAACCGATTGCATGCATATGACATGCGTACATCAAGCAAGTGTGGAAACCGTGGTTTTTATGTTAAATTGGGAAAGACTGCATGCATGTGGCATGCATGCAAAAAGCAAGTGGTCACTGATAACTGCACATGTAAAAGTTAAGTGACTTGCTCAGGATCACACCATACACAAGTGGGAGTTGATGAGATTCAAACCAGGGCTTCCTGCCTCCAAGTCTCCTGACTTGCAGTTCAGTGCCTTTAACCACTAATCCATACTGCCTGCACACATATGGCTTGCTTGCACTTCAATACATACTGTATCTGAATACATCTGCATGCATGTGGCATGCTTGTAGCCACTGTTATGCATTTCAGTTTTCTTCTCTCCCTCATCTCAGTTTCACAGTTGAACTGTAGCACACATACCAATGGAAACATGTGTTTTTTCCTACCCCAATACACAAACTTACCCACAAAACCACTTAATTGCTTCTGTCTAGCCTGTACTCCTACTATTTTCTCTCAATAGTTTTGAATGCTTCCAGGCAAACAGACTTTATGGCACAAACATAAAAGTAGCAATAACTTGACACACACCTACATGGCCACCCCCCTCCCATGCATACACACTGTAGTGGGTATGGCCATGCTGCTACAGACAGCCCACCAAGTACAGATATAAGTAAAAAGTCTCTTACTTGAGTACTACAGAGTCAGAGGCAGGAGTCTTTAAGAGATGATGTCCATGGGTCAGAGTGCCAGGGCTTACACCCTTGAAATGAATGGAGTTATTTTTTATTACTGTTTTATACATTATGTTGGTGAGTTGTAGAATAATGAAGGCCACTTTTCTACTAACAAAGCCCTTGTTAGTCGAGCAGTGGCCTTCATTAATCTCCAACTCTCTATCAATAACGTATAAAATAGTAATAAAAAAAGACCCCATTCATTTCAAGGGTGCACACCCCTGCAGTCTACTTTGCCCTTTGTCATAATGTGCCTGAGTGTGTGGATGTGGAGGTTAGCTTCACTGGGGGGGGCATAAGCCTTACTATAGTGGGGCTCCAATAGTTTGTGCATATCATACTGCTCAACTGTCCATGAATGCAAGGGACAGCCCTAGAATGTTTGTAACATCTCTAAAAGGTACAACTTATTTGTTTTGACTGAAAAGTGATATGCAAATAAGGAAAAATTAAAATGTATAAGATTCATCTGTATATACCCCGGAGCAGTGCATCAGATTTGGGCTTAAACCCACCCAGTTACTAACCAATTTTTTCCTGGCTGAAGTTCTGTCCCCCCAAAAAGAGAACTTCTGCCCAATTTTTCTTTCTATCTCCATTCCATTCAGTACTCATCCCCTATGGGTCATGAAGCTTCCCAAAGGTGAAGAAATGTGAAAAACACATCAATATTTCAGTCCTTCCTCCTTCTCCAATCCCCCTGTAAAAAACATTATTTACTTTTACTTACCCCGCCATATGGCCAGAACCTGCAGCCTGGCATAGTGTGCCACCAGCCCAGTTTTCAGTCCACTCCCTCTCTCCTTCTGCCAGAAGCTGGATGATAGAACCGACCATCACACATCTCCAATGTGGTCCGCGACCAAGTCACCTCACCAACCAAACCCACCCAACCTTGGTTACTTGTTTCTTGCTTGGTTGCTGCTGTGGCTGCTGCTGCACTGCACTGATCAAGGCCTATGAAGGCCACCCACACCACTGTCACCACTGCTGCTAAGCCTATGTTGCTGCCATTGGGGTCTGTGCTGTTTTGTGTTGCAAGGGGAGGCTAGTAGAGTAAGAAGGTAACCTAGTCTTGAGTTAGCTTTTAGCTCACCCTCTGCCCTTTCAGCCACCAGGGGAGATGGAGGCTCACTAAGAGTAGAACAACAAAAATATGCTGCCACAACACTGCTATTGACATTTCAGTGCTCACTGACTCCTCCAAGCTGTAGTGTGCAGTCTGTCTACTCTGTGGCTGGAAAGACAGTGTCACACTTGCAGGACTCATGCTCTCTTTCTTGGCTATAGCTCATCCACATCACATGTGATTGTGCCACCACTAATTGGTGGAGAGAGTTGACAACACAATACAGACACAGTCGAGTCTGGAGAGTACCTGCAGCATGAGCACACACAGGCCAGGTCAGCACTTATTGTGCAAAAGATTAAATCCAAATTTAAAGCCATTATTGCCATACCATAAGAACAACCTAGGCACAAAAATGGGGAGAGGCAACTGCCCACCTCTGCCCTACCTTAATGGCACCCCTGCTTAATGGTAGAAATTCATTCTCAGGTGCTAATGTAATGTTTTCCACTTTGTTCTGAGGTACTGCATCTCCATGTTTCGTGATGTGTCCTGATTATCATGAGGGTTAGTGCCCTTCATTGTCCCTCATTTTGGGTGTCCATGTCCCTCATTACAGTGACAAAATGTGAGGTATGGTGCATGCTTCCAAGATTCTACTCAGCACAAAGAGTGCTGAGCATGGCCATAGTGTATATGCTCAGTACAGAATGACAAAGGGAAAGTAAGTGAGATGAAACAGTCATGGAGAAACACATTTGTAGCACTAAATATGCATAAGGGATTTGCATGGTCCAAAACAAAAAGGATAGGCTTCACAACACAGAGCCCCTCTTCATACATCTGGAATGGGGGATGTTGACTGGCTATATCCTAGTCATTTAATGCAGTAAGCAAACAATACCTTACAAATTAAAAATGATTTAATGACAAAAATCAAAAACCATTAACAAACTTGGAAAAGGATCAGAATTAATGGGTTTACTTAACTTTTTATGAGAATTCAAATAAAAAGGTATTTTAATGACTAATTGCTAGCAGTAGTATACGAAATAGAAACTCTTGTGTTTTTTTAGATGAGATTTGTACCAGCTTAGCTGCTGCACATATGGCAAGTGTGCAGCATGTGAACCTGATGTGATGTTTAAATGATATTCACACTAGCTTAACTTGATTCAAGTCAAGAGTGCAACACGTGAACCTGATGTAATTTTTAGAAGATGTTCACACCAGCTTACCTGCTGCTCACATGTCAAGCTTATAGCATGCAAACCTGATTTGCTTTTTAGACCTGATTCACTTAGGATCAATTTGTGTATGTAAACTGCATGCAAACATTGCACAATTAAGCATGCGGCATGCATTCTGCATGTACACAGCACACCTGTATTTCTGTAAGGGCTGTACTGGCATTTTAGTATGCTAGTATGTTAGTATGTAAATTACC
Source organism: Neoceratodus forsteri (assembly GCA_016271365.2). Taxonomy (NCBI): domain Eukaryota; kingdom Metazoa; phylum Chordata; order Ceratodontiformes; family Ceratodontidae; genus Neoceratodus; species Neoceratodus forsteri. Next base: position 483,066,373 of record CM057459.1, on the reverse strand, counting down.
AATATTATGACACCCTCAAACTAATATTCCCAAAAAAGGGGAAAACATTTTTATGTTTTTATGCATAAAACCATTTCATCCCCCTGTCATTTCAATAAATCTTTTTTCATCGATGCAGAATGTGGTTGTGAATATAGCACAAGAAGGAAATATAGGGGTTGCCATGCTTCTTTTGGTTGCAACTGTTTTCAAAGTTGCAGATCTTCAAGGATATTTCCTCCATTAGGCCACACCATTGGTGTTATAAGCCATCAGCATCAGGACCTCTCAGAAGCTTTTTGCTAGCCAGGGGCAGCTGACAATAATGTACAGCATCTACGCATATATAATGAGGGCAGCTCTATCACTCTTCAGTTCTTTCTTCTGCAGTCAGTCATCCTCATTGGACCTGCTGAAGGGAATGCCATCAAGCCTTCATTTCAATTTTGTAAATGTGGAGATAAAATTTATAAAGAGGATACACATGCAGTTTGTGTGTGCTGTTTGGGCCTGTCTCACAACATGAGGACTTGTAACATTTGCCGGAGTTTCAACCAGGCTATGAGGTGACACTAGAAAGCTCAAGAAAATGTTCTACTATTAAAGACATTGAAAACCATGGAAGAGGAAAATGGTTCATAATCTGCTTTTCCCTCACTGCTGGCCAAAAAGCAGCTGTCAAAGGATGGGCACAAGGACTGATCATTGTGGCAGGCATCCTGGTTGTCTGTCCATAAGCACAGACACAGAGAAAAAAGATAAGGCTGCTCCACCAGCACAGTCCTGGTCACCACTGAGAAAAGGTACTGTTTTTCACTTCAGCACCATCAACTACAGCCCCCAACCATCTTTCAGACACCAAGGTTGGGGCTTGGCTTAGGCACGGCCACATCTACTGTGGACAGTATGATGCCACTGTCGACTGGCCAAGGCCCATCAATGCAGGTAGTACAGACCCCTTTGCAGGGTACTGTTGACTTCCAGGCTGTGCTGGTGTTATTTTCTAAAATGATTCAATGCATTCTGCCAAGGTTGCCAGTGCAGGCAGTTATTCCATCGACAGGGCTTTCCGGTACTCAGACTCTATTTGATGGGTTCCAATAGCATGTCACAGATTCCTGCTTCTTAGCCACCACTAGCATTGTTGATCCATTCTGCAGCTTCCATGATCAGTCATTCTGATGACTATGAAATGGAATATAATCCTAACCTCATGCACTCAGAGGAGGATTTGGAGAAAGAATATGAGGGTTAACAATTCTGGAGGGTCCCTCTAGGTCTGTTTCTACCCTCTCATCCTGTAGTGAGGACTAGGTGGATTATATCTGTAAAGCTCCTCCTAAGGACCCATCTTTCCAAGCCATGATGCTGCAAATGCAGACTGCCATGGTTTTTGCTGTGGAAGAAGATTCCACTAAAATGAATCTGGTGAAATTTTTGGAGGTGCCCCCCCTTCCCCAATTATCACTCCACCTATATACAGTATCCTGCATTAGAGAATGCTACTTTTACCACATGAACAGACCAAACTCACTGCCTGCTGTTCTTATTTGGCTGATAAGCAGTGTTCTGCACCATCTGCTAAGCCTTATTATGCTAATCAGCCAAAAACTGACTCTGATCATCACAGCTCCTCATGATAGGACTAGGTCTCCTAGACATATGAGTACCTTGCCTCCTGATAAGGAATCTAGGACACCAGATGTGCTGGGCAAACATACTTACAGTATATGTCTGCATCATTGGGCCTATGGAAAGCTGCTCATACTGTGGCTCAGTCTTTGCCTGACAGCCCTACCAAGACTGATCTTCTTAAAACATTGTCTACTGGTGGTAAGGCTGGCAAACAATTGCTGTGATCGGCTTATGATGTCTCTAATGCTTCTGCCTGGGTTGCAGCTTCTGGCATTTGCATGAGGAGATATTCTTGGCTCAGAGTTGCTGGCTCTGACAATGGTGAACAACAGGCAGTTTTGAATGCTCCCTTTAAAGGGTCAGAGCTGTTTGGCTATGATGTTGAAGAGACCCTATGTGGCCTTCAAACTTCAAAAATGACTCTAAGGTCTATGAAGTCCCTGTATCCCACTCTTGCTAGAGGTTGTGATTGGGACTCCTTTAGCCCACTTGCTGCCTAAGGTAGTTGTGCCTACAGTCACCAAGGCCATGGCAGAGGATGTGGTCCCCTTCCAGGTCCCCTTCCTTCTAGTTCCCATGGAAAAGCACCCAAATGAATTGGTTCCAGTGGCCCTGCTGCTCCCAGTTCTGCCTGATTCTCTTTCATCTCTCCCCTCCTTCAGCTGTTACCTCCTGCAGCGAGTGTCGGGTAAGGTCTCCCTGCCTCTCAGATAATGGCAGGAGATCACTACAGACCAGTGGGGTCTGGAGATAATGGCAAGGGGTCATGCTCTGGAGCTGTTACAAAGCCCTCCAGATTACCCTTCACCTCTTTCCTTTTGTCCTCCAGACCATAATTCTCAGAGATGAAACCTCCCCTTTATGCTGGAGGCAAACGCTATCAGTTCAAGGTATTGCCCTTTGGCTTATCTTCTGCACCATGTGTCTCTTTCAGATTCTTGGCAATAGTTTCAGCCATCCTTTTCTAGGAAGGCTTTTATGTCCTCCCTTATCTGGACACGGGCCCCTTAAGCCCAACTCCAGGGAAATTCTGCTGCATAAAATACTGGCATTTTATCAGCACTCCATTGGTCAGTTTGAAATTGGTCATTAATTGATGTGGTTATAAATATACATGTAACTTCATTGACTCCACCCCCCCAATGAAGAAGGTGTATACCCTCGAAGCACTGGGGAGCCATTGTTATGTACATCTGTGAATAAAAGATATGTGTTTTTTCTCTAAATCTGTGTGCATCACTTTTTCAAATGTTTTTGAAGTTCTGCTACATACCCTGTCTCAGACATGGCAGTTGTTCAACAAGTTAGGGGTCACAGTGGATGTTCCAAAGTCTGTGTTGACTCTGTGCCAATGATCTGCAACACATAGGGTGGTCTTGGACACAAGAAAAAGGATGTGCTCTCCTGCCATAGGCAAGAACAGACTCTTCAGTTGCTCAGGCACACTTGGTATACAGTAGGCACTATGTCTCTGCAAGAATAATGTTATGCCCCCTGAGCCTCATGGCTGTGGCCATAGTGACTGTGCCACTGGCATGTCTTCATATGAGGATCCCTCAGTGGACACTCAGGGTACAGTGTGATCAATTGACAGATGAGCTGAACCAAATGGTTCTCATCACATCTACTCTTCGCAAAGAGTCATTGTGGTTGATGGATTGTGACAAATCTCCTAAAGAGCATTCCATTCTTTGTAGCAGCTCCTGTACAGATCCTCAACATGAATGCCTCGTGCTTGTCAGGAATTCTCATCTCATCCCTTACCAGAGACAGGGGGTCATGGGCCAAGGTGGAGGCTGAGCTGCACATAAATGTTCTAGAAATGTGGACTATTCTGTACAGCCTCTCGGACTTTCAAAATCATCTGTGCACCAATCTTCTGTCAATCCAGATGGAAAACAGTGTGATGCATTACATCAGCAAACAAGGGAGCACTCACTCCTATCCCCCATGTAGGTAAGCAATGAGGGTATGGTACCTGCGCACTCATGGCCTTCAGCTATCAGCCATTTTTCTACCCAGGCTCCAAAACATCTTGGCATGCAGGTTAAGCAGGTCTCAGTTAATGGTTCATGAATGGGAACTGCTGTTCTCTATGGTAAATGATCTCTTCACAAGAGGGGGCCATCCACAGCTGGACATCTTTGAGTCCCCACTCAACTCAAAACTGCCACATTTCTGCTTGCTTGCTCCATGGCCTGGAGTTTTTTGATAAGACGTGTTGTCCCTCTCCTGGAAGTGGAAATTCCTATATGCATTTCTCCCCATTCCTCTAGTACAGAGGGTTCTCTTCAAGCTGAGGGTGAAGAGTGTCAGTCTCACATCCTCACTGTTCCATTCTGTCTTAGACAGATATGGTTTTTACTCTTTCAGCATTAGGTGGTAGATCCTCTTTTCCTCTCACCTCTGTGCTAGGATCTGTTGTCACAGGGCAAAGCATCTCTAGTCCATCAGGACCTGAAGTCCCTACATATGCATGCATGGCTCCTGAAGATACAGCCATTGTACATTTTGATGTATCTCCTAAGGTTGGTGATGTCCTTATTGCAGCCAGTAAGCCTTCTACCAGACATACTTATTCCCTGAAATAGAAGCGTTTCACTTAGTGGGCTGCTTCCCAGAATATAGACTCTTTTACATGTCCTGGAATACTATGTTGGAATACTTAATTTCCTTATCTGACTCTGGCCTGCAGTATTCTTCACTTAAGGTGCATTTGGCTGCTATTTCAGCTTGCCCTTCCCTTTTTGATGGCTGAACAGTTGCCCAATTAGAGGTGTCCCATACATTTCAGAGAAGTATTCTTCATATGAAACCTCCTATCCATAATCCAGACGTGCCTTCAGACTTGAATTTTGTTCTTGAGAAATTGACGTTGGCTCCATTGAGCCTACCATGAGATGTGGCTTATGTTTCTTGTCATGGAAAATGTTTTTAATTGTTATGCCTCTGCTCAAAGGATTTCTGAGATTCAGGCTCTAATGTGTGGGCCTCCTTTTTTGATTTTTCCTAAAGAAAGAGTCTTTTTGCATACAAATCTTAACTTTCTACTGAAGGTGGTGTCTGAATTTACACTGAGTCAAATGATACACCTTCCTGTATATTATCTTAAGTATGTCAACCAGGGTGAGGCACTGTTCCATACTTTGGATGTACACAGAGTACTAAGATACTATATTGCTCACAACAAGGACCACAGAAAGCCTCTCTCAGTGTTTTGTTTTGCTTGCTCCTGGGAAGGAGGGTGCTTCTGTGTTCAAACAATGCCTATCCAAATGGATGGAACATTGTATTATGTTCTGTTATAGGAAGTATGGTAAGGAACTTCTTGGTGCTATTCGTGGTAATGCAACAAGGGGTGTAGCCACTTCTGTTGCTTATTAAAAAATGTCCCTGCACCTGACATATGTGCCACAGAGACATGTAAGACTGTTCATTCCTTCACTAAACATTACAGTCTGGATGTCAGCTCTCATAGTTGTGCTGTCTTTGGGCTTGCTGTACTGCGAGGTCTTCTCTCCTGATTACATTTCAGACTGTGCAATCCTCCAAGTTTTTATTTATTTCAGTTTTGGATTAAATACCTTTGAGCCGAAGGCTCATTTACAAGATACCAAGTCAATCAACACAATGCAAGACAAATAGAGTAACATAACATGACATTGCTTTACTAGGGTTACATAGCATAAAATTGCATTCCTATACAGGGGTTGTTCAGTGCATACAGGTAGTTGAGAACAACAGTTGATGACACTATCTTCAGCTAGGAAGCACTGACATAGACAACACTCCTTGAGTGAGGTGCAGCACTATGAGAAATGCTAAATGCTAGATAGGTTCACTATGAGAGATAGTAAGATAAGGAGCCAGAGTAGGCTTTGTCAGTGGGGGTGGGTGGCAGAGGGGTGGAGAGTGTAGGGTTGAGGGGGCTTAGGCTACATAGAGGTGGTGTGGGAGCAGCCAGGGTAGGCTTTGTCAGGGGGAAGGGGAGAGAGGTAGGGGACCGGGGAGAGTACGAGTGGGGTGCAGGGGGTGGGTTACTTTAAACTTCCTGGAAATCATTCCAAAGGTGTTGCCTAACAGATGAGATATCCTCAAAGAAGATAGACAACAGTTACATAAGAGCTTATCATAAAAGTAGATCTTCGAGAGGATCTCCTCCATTAGACCATGCCATACCCTCCATCCTGACCTCTTTTGCTTTCAATGAGGATCATATCACATGCTGCACCTAAAATCTTACTCCATGTATCCTGTCTCCAGTCCCATGCCTCTCTTTGTATGCCTGGTGCTGTTCTCATCTCCTCATTTTTACAGCTGGAGGTCCTCCAAGTATAGTCTCCTGCAGTGAACTGAGGCGCGATGGGGCTGCCCATGTTCTATATCTGTAGACACTGCACATCATTGTGGGCAGTCCCAGCTAGTAAAAAGATTCCAGGTGGTCTTGATGCTGACAGCTTATAGTACCAAAAGTGTGGCCTAATGGAGAAGATTCTCTTGAAGATATACTGTCATGATAGGTTCTTAGGTAACTGTTGTTTCCAGAGGTGGTCAGGTCAGCACAAAAATAATTGAAAAATCCCAGTAAAAAAACAATACTTGTCAAAAAGCTATTCAAACATTTCAGAAGTACATTCAGAATGACACAGATTTTAATATAAATGAAATAGAGTAGCCAATGACAGGCAGACATGTACACAAGGTACTGTACATTAAATGATGCCAATAGCTGCAGTTGTGAGAGTTAATTACCTTGCTGCCATTCTGTATATATTGTTTGCTGGACAAGACTTAATAGGATAAATCCTCATTCTAATAATGAGTTCATTTATTTAAGAATGTACTTGTGCCAGTAAATAGACTTGGAATCTTTTTTGGGTGCACCAGAAAAATTGGAATTTGAAACAGCAAGGGATGTCTTTAAGCCATTCACAATCCAGAGCTATTTTTTTAAGTTTTCCATTTCTTTTCCTGAGATTACAGGAAGTCTGTCTCCATTAATTTTCATAATGTGCATCCAATGAGCAACTGTACAGGATTTAGTGATCAGAACTAAATGAGTCTCCCCCAGTTCTGCTCTTATAGCGAAGGCCAGAATACATTTTTGGAGAGACAGGACCTGCCTCCAAAGTTTAACTCTTTTCTTTTCCAGTAATCCAACTTCCTTAAACCACCATATTTTAACAGCATATCAGTTGTTTGATGATGATTTAACATTAGCAATTTTCACAGCTGAAGATACCAAGCAGCCCCCAAATCTACAATTACAGTAAACCGCCCAAGACCCTGCAGAGTATTAACCATTTGTGTGCACTTGATTTTTCCCAATACTGAGCGACCTTTGTTTCTGTTACATTTATAACCAAAATACAATATTATTACAGAATACATTAAGCTGACCCAAAATGTTCTGAAACCCTGCTCTTGCCAATGACAAATGTAACCCCCGACCCCTGCCTTTTTGCAAAATGACAGGTGGCATGCTGTTGAAGCTGACAGCAGTACCTGGTGAGGACTGGGTTCGGGGAGGATAAGGTTACTCGGCACAGGGGGCCTAGGTTTGGTTACTCTGCACAGGGGCACCCAAGTAAATCCGAACACAGGAAGCAATAACTGTAATGTCCAGAACCAGGAATGGGATTCTACAGTGTGGCTTTTATTCACATCCAAACTGAACAAACAAAGCATAGACGGACCCTCACGGGGCTACATTCCTGGTAATGCAGATGAGAGACAACAGAACACTTCTTCACATTTCCAGCCCTCAGGCTCTAAATCCACCAGGCACACAGCCCAGACTTGCATGCAGCTTTGGGTACACAGCCCAACTTGTACACTACTTGGGTTTTCCCCACTGGCCCTGCTCCCCCGCCGGCCACTTGATCCGCAGTCCATTATGGGAATGAACCAGTTTTCCTGTTGGTGGCTCCCCAAACCACCTTAGAGCCTTCAACTCCTAGAGGGAATTTTCCTTCCAATCCCACATCTGGGTACTTCCCTCATCACTGGCCAAGTGCATGAGGCAAAGTAGAAATTCACAAAGCAAATCCATAGAGGGGAACCTGATCACTAAAGATGGGGGGGTCTCCCACCTCCAGCTCCCACAATCCATACCCAGTCATTTCACTGGAAACTAAGCAACTCTTTTGAATGCTTGGCAATGTAGATTACTGGGTAGACGTATGTCACATCTCCTCTACATGTCTTGACTTCCGCTACGTGCTGGACTTGAACATACTTTTACTTTTGGCTAAGCCTATTACTCTAGGCCTCCCACTACTTCAGTAGTCCAATCCCCACTATCACACAAGTCCCAGGGTGAAACATGGGCCCTTTAGAAAGAGCAGAAACTCATCCTCCAGTTGCTGGTGCCCCACAGGCAAATCAGGAAATCTTCTTGTTTCCCACATTCTTGGACAAAATAAGGCAGCTTCTCCACTAGCAGTAGCCAGGGGGTTGCCCCTGGAATATGCAGGCTAAACTTTCCTGCCCCATCCCCTCAGGGATGGGGCACTGAGACCCGATTCAGTGGTCTCCACCACTTTACAATAGCTCACTGTGTCTCTCTTTAGGTGGAAACACACACCTTTTCCCTGAATGTAGCCCTATGTCAGGGCTGAGGCTCCAAGAGCCTAACACAGAGCTGCTGTGCTCCTCTTACAACAAGCTCCAAACTCCAACTGACCTACAGACTACTGTTCAAACCTCCCAACATTCTACTCCAACTCCCTGCTGCAGATTCCATTGTGGCTCATGCAGCTGCGACAGTTCTATGGTGATGTCATCTCTCAGTCTCAGCTGAGACTGAGAACAGAGTGAGACAGTGTGAAATCCATTTAACTGGAGTTTCACAAGCTGCCTTCCCTGCCTACCACTAAGTCTTACTCGGATTCTAGTAACCGCGGGTAACAAGAGGGTTACACTCACCCTTGACCAGGAAAATGACTGTCCGCAGTCATTGTTTACCCGGCTTTAGGCCATCCCACCCTATGTGCTACCTGCGGAAGGGGGTGATCAGGCCCCCTCCTACCATGTGCGAGCACAGGCAAGCAACATTAAGGGCCTAGAGGCCTTTAGCTGACATATCAGCCTCTACACTACCCACTTACTATGGACGCCTAGTGGCTCTGGTAGAACTGTCCAGAGCATAGCCCTAATAGATCAGCACTGCAAGTCCCTAGGGCCCTTCAGGACCACAGCCTGTCTATCTCCCTAGCCCTCCAGGGAAAATCTGTCTGCCTCCAACTTAACACCCAAAAACAAAAACAACCCGGGGACCTCCCCGACCTTGGGCAACCTGCAACCACACACCAAAAAACTAATACCACATTATTACATCACTTTACTGCCTCCTCCCTACCCCCACAACCACACCTGTGGAAGGAAATGGTTAATACAGCAACAACAACAATAACAACCACAGTACTTTAAATTACTACACACTAAAGTATTAGTGAGGAACTCCGATGAGCCCCTCCTCCTCTTCTTGTCTTCTCTTCTATCTTCTCCAGGAACACCTGCAAGAAAAAGAAAGACAACACACACTCCTAATCTGCATACACAGTCTACCTAAACCCCTACTATCAAAACACTGAAGAATCCCAAAAAGATTTTTTTTTTTTAGAAAAGGTAGAAAAACAGTATATTCATTAGAAAACAATAGAAAAACAATGACATTATTTACAGGACACATTTGGGGGGATGGAGTGCCCTAAAAGTCCCAACTAGTGACCACAGTGCCTGAAGGCTAGTCTATTGAAGAGTGTCTCCTGGGCCGGAGGCCGGTGAAACACAGTTCTAGCAGGCCAAAGTCCCGAAGGGGAGAGTCTTTGAGGACAGTTCACACATTCTGGAGTCTGCTAGTGTAGGGTGTGTACTGCAATGTCATAAAGATAGAAAAGTTCAGACTTACCAGCCCCTTGTAGAACGAAAAATCTGAACCGACTTGCACCTCAGACGAAGACTCTCCCTGGCAGCATTTCTTCCGATACAGCTGGGTGGACCTCTTCCGGGAACTACAGGAGGGCACATCTGGGAACTGCTGGGTTGATGTCATCTCTGGAGATGGAACCTTAGAGCAGGAACAAAAAAGGAAAACAGCTGGTCTGACGTCATCCGATTACCAGGCGATGAAGCAGGATACAGCTGGGCTGGTGTCCTCTCTGGATCTGAAGTCATCTGGTGGGCCAGTTGATGGATTCTGGAAAGGCCAGTACACTGTAGAACTGATGAATGTGGGGCACCTGAGTCCTGGATGTCCATATTGGCAGATCAGTAAAGGCACTTCACAGGCTGGTGTGGCAGTATTGACTACCACTGCTCAGCTTTCCATTTAGTAGGCACGGGCACATTTGCTGAGAGGTCCTTGCATTGAGGCCAATAGTACCGGGGATCAGAAGCTTGAATTATTACCCCATCTGGGTGCAGATAATTCACACAGAGGGAGATTTCACATCCCTCTCCATCCACTATCTGCACTCTGTCCATAAACAGTGTCCTGCCTCTCTTCCAGTGGGTATATTTCTCATGAAACAGTCTATTCTTCACATGCTTGTTCGCACTAGGATGCACACCTTTCATTGCTTCGGTCCAGATCCAGGATTTCCTGCTGTTCTCAATCTCCTCACAGACTTTCCAAGGAAAGGTAGGAAAGGTCATACCATAGATCTCATTCACCTTCCTACGAACCAGTCTCTCCTCTTTACTAGCTTTGGTCACCCTGAGACCGCTGGCCTGGCTTGGGGGGCTGCCAGTCCTGGTTCTGCCAGCTACACATCCTTAACGAGATTAAAAATGGATCCCTGACTTCTTCTTCTTGCATAGCCAGGGCAGTGGCATCACCACTCTCTTCCATGCATTCCTCCGAGGCAAGAGCTTGAGGCTGTGTACCCGTTCCTTTTTCACAAGGCCACATATGTTCCCCCTCATCTTCTTCCTCACTAAGGATCTGAGCCAGGGAGTGAGCAGTCGTCCTCACTCCTGAGACTATCCACTCATCACTAGGTGCGGAGTTTGACACATCCCATTCAAAGGCCTCCCGTGTCTCATCTTCTCCTATGAGACTTGGGCTAGGCGCCCCCTCCAGGGGTCTACTGATGTTTTATCTGAACTTTCCTTTTGAGATCCAGCATCCAAAACTTCAACATCTGGTTCTGTCTCTAAATCTGCACCCTCTATCCTTGTGCCACACTCCCACGAGGGGCCTTCGTCAACAGGCTCCACCTGGTGCTGTGTGCTGCCAACTGCAGATTCCTGAACCTTTGTCCATGTGGGAGCCAAACGAATCTGAGGCACTTTATACAAGCCATATTCTTCTAGGCATCCAGCACAGTGAGGTATCATGAAGACGTCCCTTCCAGCATTCAAGCATATTTGACACACATGCACTGGATAACCAGGAATCGCCACATGAGGAGGCAGTTGTCCTCCATAGCACCACTTTTCAATGTCCCTTAGTCTATTCACTGCTGCTGTTACTGCAACCAGGGCATGATCCGGGTAATGAGCTGGTCCTGAGGCCATAACTGCAGAAAAACAAATAAAAGTTCAATGTAATTGAAAGTCCTACTTTACTGAACACTTTCTTTACTTTTAAAATGGCTCCTCTACTGCTGTGTTTACTTTACTACCCCACCCTGTAATGGCGGCAGCACTCCTGTGCATCAACATTCAGAAATTGGGTCAAGCCACTGCACATCCGATTTACACACACTACTGATAACTTTTGCTCAAACTGCACAAACTTGCACTGTTCTTTTTCTAAACACATTTACATGATTTTCCACGGACTTTTCACTTGCTGGAAACATTTCTTTAACTCACAGTCCCTTAAAGCTTCAGGTTTTTAAGCACAGGATTGCCTGTAAACTAGTGCTGCACATTTGGGTACAACTCACAGTCTTTCTCTGGTTTTAAACTTTAAACTGATGCTGAACTCATTACTATGCACACAGTCAATGGCTTAACTTACTTGCACTTGCTGGTAGGACTTGACACAGTCGTTACTTGCAAAGTGACTACACTACTGCACGCATATTTAGATGGCTTTTGGCAGAAAATCATTGTTTGAGCAATTTCACTGTTGGTACTTACTGTTATCAGTAGCTGTTAGCTGCGATGGGGAAAAATGGCCTGCAGCCAATCTTGGAAGCCTCAGAACAGAAACGGGTGGGCAGTCCTGCCGATCATCTCCTCAACCACCACAGTAGCAATTTAGACGATCGATATGCTGGTTGAGCCTGATTTTAGACAAAACAGTTTATTTTTAGATGGTTTACAGCGCTTTTTAATCTCCACGACGCTCCTCCACAAGCCAGTACATGCACTCCACTCACACTCCCTCTCGAATGCTGGGGCAGTCGCTGTAGAGCTGGCTGAGGGGCGGGACTGATTGCAGCCTCACCAATCACACGACACCATGCAAATGAGCCTCTTCTTCCTAGCGAGTGCTCTTCTCCTCACAGCGATCATTGAGCAGGCAAATTTAAACTGCAGAATGCATTTTTTTTTCTCAACTGACTCCACGGCGGGAGCCCATTTCAGCCATTTAACATAGCCATTCACACCTGCAAGTCTCTCAGTTCATTCAAAAGCATTTCCAACGTCCAGGGCACAATTTTCCTGTTGCTACCCCTAGCCTTCCACACTTTTCTTTATCACAGTTCTTTTTTAAAAGCATTTCCAATGTCCAGGACACAATTTTCCTGTTGCTGCCCCTAGTCTTCCACACTTTTCTTTATCACAGTTCTTTTTTAAAAAGCTGGAAAATGCTGTAAACAATTGATGCAGGACAAGGGCACACTCTTTTAGCTTTACTGCTCCTTGGTAAACAGTTGGCATTTTAAACAGCAGCATAAGATCCACAGCACACAGCAACACACTAGTTAAATTGCTTCAGCTTTCTGAGCTACCCACTGCCAGATAGCCAAAACAGTAGCCCCTTGCCCGAGCACCTTCCTCCCAGAATTAAAATCCAAAGCGGTGCCTCCATTTTTGTAACCCCTGACCCCTGCCTTTTTGCAAAATGACAGGTGGCATGCTGTTGAAGCTGACAGCAGTACCTGGTGGGGACTGGGTTCGGGGAGGATAAGGTTACTCGGCACAGGGGACCTAGGTTTGGCTACTCTGCACAGGGGCACCCAAGTAAATCCGAACACAGGAAGCAATAACTGTAATGTCCAGAACCAGGAATGGGATTCTACAGTGTGGCTTTTATTCACATCCAAACTGAACAAACAAAGCATAGACGGACCCACAGGGCTACATTCCTGGTAATGCAGATTAGAGACAACAGAACACTTCTTCACATTTCCAGCCCTCAGGCTCTAAACCCACCAGGCACACAGCCCGGACTTGCACGCAGCTTTGGGTACACAGCCCAACTTGTACACTACTTGGTTTTCCCCACTCGGGTTTGCCCCGTCGACCACTTGATCCACTGTCCATTATGGAATGAACTAGTTTTCCTGTTGGTGGCTCCCCAAACCACCTTAGAGCCTTCGACTCCTAGAGGGAATTTTCCTTCCAATCCCACATCTGGGTACTTCCCTCATCACTGGCCAAGTGCATGAGGCAAAGTAGAAATTCACAGAGCAAATCCATAGAGGTGGACCTGGTCACTAAAGATGGGGGGTCTCCCACTTCCAGCTCCCACAATCCATACCCAGCCATTTCACTGGAAACTAAACAACTCTTTTGAAAGCTTGGCAATGTAGATTACTAGGTAGACATAAGTCACATCTAGTCTACATGTCTTGACTTCCCCTATGTGCTGGACTTGAACGTACTTTTACTTTTGGCTAAGCCTATTACTCTAGGCCTCCCACTACTTCAGTAGTCCAATCCCCACTATCACACAAGTCCCAGGGTGAAACATGGGCCCTTTAGAAAGAGCAGAAACTCACCCTCCAGTTGCAGGTGCCCCACAGGCGAATCAGAAAATCTTCGTGTTTCCCACACTCTTGTACAAAATAAGGCAGCTTCTCCACTAGCAGTAGCCAGGGGGTTGCCCCTGGAATATGCAGGCTAAACTTTCCTGCCCATCCCTTCAGGGATGGGGCACTGAGACCCGATTCAGCAGTCTCCACCACTTTATAATAGCTCACTGTGTCTCTCTTTAGGTGGAAACACACACCTTTTCCCTGAATGTAGCCCTATGTCAAGGCTGAGGCTCCAAGAGCCTAACACAGAGCTGCTGTGCTCCTCTTACAACAAGCTCCAAACTCCAACTGACCTACAGACTACTGTTCAAACCTCCCAACATTCTACTCCAACTCCCTGCTGCAGATTCCATTGTGGCTCATGCAGCTGAGACAGTTCTATGGTGATGTCATCTCTCAGTCTCAGCTGAGACTGAGAACAGAGTGAGTCAGTGTAAAATCCATTTAACTAGAGTTTCACAAGCTGCCTTCCCTGTCTACCACTAGGTCTTACTGGGATTCTAGTAACCCTGGGTAACAAGGGGGTTACACAAAGATAGAATATTACCCACATAAGCCAATGTAGGGATATTTACTTTATTAATTTTGAGAGCATCAGCTGTGACCACCATGAGTGAATTCAGGAAATCATTAATATAAAGGTTGAATAAGGTGGGGCTAACACACAACCTTGCTTCACCCCTACATTGAAGGAGAATTTTTCAGTAGTTTCTCCCTCCACTGAAAACCTGGGGCCTGCTTCTAAGACATGTGGTGTAACTTGCTGGTGAATGCAAGTTGCGACATACACCGCTTCGCCGGGCACCCTGCACCAGATTTCAGAACAGGCAGAGTCCCCAGCACCTATGCCCTGTGACTTGCAGCACCTCCAGTGGTGTGCGACAGGAAGGGCACATCTGATCTGGGTGCCGCAAGCCACCAACAAACCAGCTGACTGGGTGCAGCCCTCCCCCCACCCCAAGTCCCACGACATGCCCACAAGCCCCAGTGGGCCATGGAGGGGTGTTGCCAGAAACACACTGGCACCAGGGGTCTGGCATCACCACAGTGTAGTACCAGGAGCCGGCTGGTGGACCTGGGTATGGCCAGGGGTAGGGGGGAATACTATACAGTGGGGGGGTTGGGGTGGCACAGCAGTGTGCGGTTTGGGGCCATGTGGGGGTTATCAGCCAGTTGGGTATGGCCTAAGCCCCTTACACCTGCACAGAGCTGGTCTAACCCTGCAGTGCCGCAGCACCTCCTGGAATGGTGTTGAGGGGTTATGGCAGCTGCCCTTCTGGAATTGGGTGCAGCTGCTGCCGTAACCCCCTTTCTGCTGTGCCATAGGGACCTTGGATGGTACAAGTCCCCCTGGGTGCAGGCTAGCTGTGCCATGGCGCAGGCCACCTCTTGGAATCCTGGCCAGTGGAACCCATGGTGCAAAGTGCGACTTACGCCATATGTGTTGGAGCAAGTCACACTGCACCACTGCGGACCCGTCTTAGAATCAGGCCCCATATCATAGTCCATGTATCTGAATTTAAAAGCATTATTACATGCAAAGGTTGTGGGTCTATGTAAATGGATATGAGTTTTGATCAATATAATCCTTGACAAAGGTCAAATGCCAATGATAAGCCTATAAAGGCTGCATAGATTCTTTGTTGCACTCTGTTTTAGCTGGACAGTACTCGTATTCATGCTACAGAAGTAAAAGATCTCAAGGAGTGTGTCTGTGTATCTTCTAGTTTGCATTTGCATCCTGGGTTTCTGTGTGAGGGGGCCGGGGGTCCTCTAACTCCATGGCAGCTTTCCTATGTTTGCCTGAAAGATTTGTCTCCTGTGTTGAATGTGAATGGCCTACAAACACACAAGTCTTTGAAAATGCTGCTCCTGAAACTCAATTTCTTATTAAAGGGGACCAGTCACCAATTTTCAAGTCTGTGCCTCTCAATCAAATGGCACAATCCCTACAACAGTTTTCCGTACATGATGGTGCAAGTCCAAGGAATAACAAATAAAAAATATTTTTTCTCCTTACCTGAAGCAGTATTTGAATTCCAATTTTGTTGCGCCACTTGTAGCGGTGATTACCTTGACATCCTGCCATGGCTCACATTACTACAAGCTGGCTGCAGTTGACTGCCACCTTCCCTGTCTTTTAAAAAGTCTCAATAAGTGCTTTTACATTGAGCTTACCTGGAGTAGTGCCATATGAATTGACTTCTGCCACTACGATTGCACCGCTGACCTGGTCTCTTTACACGCTGTGGGTATGCAGCATTTCTGGCATAGGGGTTTGTGAATGGCAGTGGCACATGTGATGGCAAAGCAGCATTTTTACATGCTTGTAAAAAATGCTGCAGTGGAGCACACTGGTCCACGTTCCCAACAAACCTGGGAACGCTCTGTGCTGCAACGAGGTGCAACAGAGTGGCTTTCAATGCTTCAGAAGCTTTTTATTCTCCCAGATCTGCACTGGTACAGCTCATCTGCACTGCTGGCACCAGTGCAGATCCAGTAGTGTAAAAGCCCCTAATGTTCCAGGTTTGCATGGCTAACCCCTACCCAACACACCCACTGGTCCTCACTTCTCTCCTCCCCCCAGGACCCTGATACAAGAGTGTATTAGTTTTTTACTGCATGCCTTCTTAGCAAAACCAGCCCCCCCACACCCATGACAAATCAGTAGCCTCCCACCAGCACAGTCATGTAAAATATCATTATGTGAAAAGCACACACCCCCTACTTCTATCATAAACACCTCCATTCTCCAATTCAGCTTCTTCCTGGCCTTCACAATCACCTTAATAACCCATGCCTGCCTCCATACTCACCTCTGACCACCCTATTGTCACCCCCAGCCACCAAGTCATCACTACTTCCATATCCCATTTTATTTCCTGTAACAACTCCACTCATGGCCACGTCCCCAAATCATTACCCCCCAAATGCAGTAATAAGACATCTGGCCTAGGCCATTTTATTTTGAGTTCTTCCACCAGTGGTAATAACTGCACCCATCTCATCCCCCAGACCCCCTTCCAAAGCAGTCTGACTTCCACTGGTGCCCTCTGCAGTTGTGTCCCACCAGACATCATTGTGGCTTGTCTCTCCACCCAATATATGAACAAATGCCCAACAATCTAAATGGCCTTCTTGTAAACGGCATCTGAGGGGAAAAACAATGTTAGTACCTCACTTTCCTGACATACTTTCATAGCAGTTTGACCACCACCTGTGCTCTTCTTTGATTTCCACCACAAAGCCCCCTCCCCCGCGCCACCAGCTCTGAGGCCACACCGATCTGTAATGAATGCAACAAAACCTACCTGTTTCCTCTCCCAGAAAATCCATCCCCATCTTAAATACTGGCATCAGCTGATAGCTGGTGACCTGAGCCCCATCACTGCATGTGAATGAATTGCCCAGCATTGCCTTCCTGACCACCCTATAGCCCTCAAATGCCTTTACCATGCATCGATCCCTGGCCTTCTTCTTCAACACCACCTTTGCCCTTTGACCCATCTGATCTGTTTTGGATCTACACGGCAAATCACTATGTTCCCATCTCCCCAGGGTACACCCCCCCAACCCCATCCTTCTTGTTCCTCACTACCACCTCACTGACTCTGAAAATGCCCAGGTGCATTACCAAGAAAACCACTGTAAACAAGCAAGCCTCATAATCTGAATTGCAGATATTCTTTGAATATGTAATAGCCTTTCCAATAACTTGCCTGCTGCAAGCCTCCCAATGATCTTTAAGCATGATATAAGCAAATATGCAGTACATTGCTACTAAAAATAACAGTGGTCTGCAAAACATATATTTTAATAGTGTGTTTTATTTAGCTGTAAATATGCAACTATGTGCACTGCTTTTATCAGGCTGCAAACAACACATCATTTTCAAGCTAAAAACTGGCAATGGAAAGTTTATTGTACAATTCTAGAAAATTTCTTTTATACAGTAATATTGGTTAACAAGCCAGCTGGATCATGTAATAGTGGTAATTAACGTCTGACTCATGATTGGTAAAACACTACATATTAAAAGTGTTTAATTGAATCAACCTGTAGCTAAAACAACTTGTGCATAAACATATTTTATTTCATTTGTGACCCATTTCAGTACAGTAGTAACTGTAATAAATGTCTTACTAATACTTTGTAAAATGCTCATGGAATAAAATGCCGCCTTGATTATAATATAGTAAAAGGGATTACCAGGAGAACTTACTCAGAATAATGTAAGAATATAAATATCAATTTATATTTAAGAAATTCAACCTTTCTTACTGTTTAAAGACAATTTTGGCTAGGTTTTGAATTGTACTCTGCCCTACTCACTGAGGGGCTATGCGATTGAACACTTTCCATAGTGATATTGTGGCTGCTGCCATGATTATATTTAGAACATTGTATTTTGTATGAACTCAGTTGGCATCTTGTTAGTGCTTCTAATTCTTGATTAATCTAAATGATGCAGATATACAGTAAAGTGAGCCATACTATACTCATTCTTGTGCTAGTAGATTTTTTTTTTGCTAGGGATTACACTTGTTGTACAACAAGGTAGTGCCTGCTATCCTGGGTGCATGGCCTCTGCCATGAGGCATTGTGTGTTCTTGCTGGCCATCTATTGGTCATTATACTGGTGTTTGTTCCTTGTGGGGCTTTGGCTTTTCTCTGTTTTGTTTTCTCTGCTAGGGAAGTTTCTTACTGTAAAATGTTGCTCATGACTAGGGGCTTGGCCTCTGACACTCCAAAAAGATTCATGATTGTGCATCAACCAATAAAATGGATGGTGGATTACCCATTTGTGAAGAATCTTAGCACCATAAAGGTTGCAGGAATAATCATCTTTACCACGTAAGTAGATCCCATTTCTTCTCCAGACCAGTAGTAACCAAATATTAGCACACCAAGGAAACAGGATAAATATACTGTAAGGGAATGCCAAAGCAGAAGATCTTTGTGTCAATTGCTCAATTTAAGGATGGATTGAAAATATATTTTGCATATTAATAGTTCCCTTCAAGGGAAACATACCTCTGTTGTAAATTCTTTTGAACATGTTCATCTTATTTAGAATGCATTCTTGAAGCAATTAATATCAAACTAAGTGCTGAAAATTAGAGCGTGTAAAGAACCTTCACATCCCACTCAAGGTTGTTATCTTTCAAATAGCTCTGTATCTAGCAATGACTTATTAGGCTAAATTAAATAATCTAATACATTCTTCCAGTTGATGCCTGCATTGGTATTGTTTCTGTCTACTATTACAGTTGTTTTACAGAATAATGAACTGTTAAAAATAAATGACCTGTCATACAGTATTCTAGGAGGACAGAAAGATCTTGTGGCAAGGATTATACCCGTAGTTGTGCTCTGAGTGATGTTGTCCAGTTAGAGATTTTTTTTGCAATCATTGTGAACTACCATTTTGGCTACTTTAATGTACTGGCTTAGTTTTTAACTCCCAGTTTGCAAGATATTAATGATGTGTCAAGTGTCACAATTTGTATAAGGAGAGTAATGAAATGTAACTCTCTTCTGTTTTACGGTCTTGCTGGTTAGCCATATTATGTTCACACTTTTATGAGTACCTTTCACTTTGTTTCACTTTTTTGAACAATAGATAGAGTAGGGTAATTACTGACTTGAACCATTTTAATACTTCCATGTAACTTACAGTATACCTGACACTCACCTATAAAATATAATTTGCATTTCAGGGATGTGTGCACTCTTTAAACTTTGTTCCTTGTGTTTGCTTTGAAATAGCCTTTTGCTCATAGAGATAAGCACATATACACATTTATATGGAATGGGAAGAACCCAACAATAAAATAAAGGACTTCACAGCTACCAGAAAGAAATGGAGGTGTGGCCCTACCTAATTTCCAGTTACTATTGGCATGCACAGTTTACGTAAACCTATTAAAGCTGACAGCCTTTCTCACCTTCAGTTAGAGAGGTTCAGGTTGTTGGTTCTAAAGGCGGCTGCTAGGAGAACATTGCTCCCACCTCACTTTGGGGAGATTGGATGGAAATAGCCCAGTTGCTGTTCAGAAGCTCTTGGTCTGCATGTACATTGAGGGCATAAGAAGGAGCATGGTTTCAACTACAGTCTGGGATGAGGTAAGTGGGCCAGTAACCGAGGGTCAGGTCATGAAGTTCATGGTGCAAAAATTGGAAGAATGGATGGTGCACTCGACTGTGGAGATACATCTGGCAGGAATAGGTTTGCTATGCAATTTGCAAGGTTGGGAGGAGCCCAATAGAGCCCTTGTGGTTAGTAGAATGTTCCAAGGATGGCAGAGGTTACAAGGGAAAACAATTGACCCTATGAGATCAACAAATTAAGCCCAGTTGGGTACCAAGTATGTCCTACAGACCACAAAATGCCAACAAATAAGTGGTTCCACACAAACCAATTTAAACTTGACAAAGGTGAATAAACTGGTTTTGATTTATGCTCCCCCCTCCATTGAGAGGAGGGGATTTGCAAATAACCATCTTCTGTGTTCTTCTCTTTTCAGCAACCATGATGTAACTCTTTTGCCTCCTGATGGCTCTGGCAAGTGCAAGAGAACTAACTCATACTGAGAAAACATGAGCATGTATGCTCCTCCACCATGATACCCCATCTGGGCCTCCATCACCTGAATCCACCAGAGGAGTAGCCATCAATGTTCCTCAAAAGGTTGTCACAGTCTGTGAAGGCAAGGATGTATACCTCAATGCTGTGGTAGTTTCCCCTAACCAATCTACCCTACAGATAGAGTGTAAAACTGATTTCCCAAATGGACAACAAATTCCTGTGGCCCGCCTTTCAAAAGGGACTTTCCAAGGCTGGAAAAACACCTGCATTGCCCCATTGGAATTTTGTATATTTTCCAAACCCAAAAGCAGCACTCAGACCTTTACAATCTCATTTCCTTGATGAGCCCTGACTTTTGTCCAAAATTCCTAAATGACACTTCATGCCAATTTTGTTCTAGTCACTCAATGGCAAGTGCTGCACTTTTTATTACAGTACTCCCACCATCACAAGATAATCCTATTCAATGTCCAGTTCAAGAGCTGGGTCCACCCAGTGGCCTGGTAGCAACTTCTCTACCAGAAATTATAATTAACAATGTGCAATATATGCACATGCCAGTGGTCCTAAATCTCACCCACTGGAACATAACTGAATTTGGGTATTACTCTAATACCAGTTCTTCTAAATTTAATGCTGTAATGTTGTTAGACTGAATGGCAGCCTATCATTCACTTACACAAGACCGTGTAGCTGGGCCCCATACAAAGGAACATTTAAATGTGTTCCAGCATCCCAAAACGGCAGCTTATGCAAATATAGCAGGCACAAGTGCTGTTACAGGTTTATTTGACATTGGAATGTCAATTTGGAATCGAGCCGATTTGGCTACAATTAAGAGTCAAACACAAAAATGTAATGATGGTTTGGGTTCAAATGTCATGAAGCCCGTGCTACACAGTATAGATGGGATTTCACAAGAGGAAAGATTTACGGTGTACACCATGCATGATATAGCACTTTTGTTTAATGAATCCAAAAATAAAATCAATTAATTGATTTTCCAGAATAATAAAGAACCTTCTAAGCATCCCATAGGCAGGGAGATTCTATGTTCATCTTATGGTAATTTTGCTATTAATACAATAACAAATATCTTTCGGGATCTGGAGTCAGGTAAAATCCCAGATTTGATTCATGATAGACATATGGCTAAATGGTATTGCCCTGGATGCCACACACTTACATGCACCAATAAATGCATTGATAATACTGTTTCTTTTTCTCTAGCAACAGCATGCAACTTGGGCTATGCTACTCAGCACCCCATCTGGGCACCCTGTTATGACACATGCCAATGTACTTTGAAAGAGACTATGTACAGTATGTAACTTTTACCATCTCTTTATCACACTTTGATCCAATTTCTTCTGTTTCCAACAAGCTTGCAACCATCCACTCTAGAGGGCAATGTCTACTGTGAAAGTATTGACTTACCTCAGTTGCTTGTATTTCATCTTCAACTTGATGCCTGGGTTGCCCTGCACACTGACTGTTGCACCAGGCGGGACTACCATTACTTGTGCAGATGTGATGTTTTTTGACATAAACAAACCTGTCTGTGGTTACGCACCAAGTTCTTTGGACTATCTTATACTCTCGATATTGACCTCTTTGCAAATGGCACTGCTAATGCTACATCGACATCTGTTGAAGACAAGCCAACTATGCCAAAGCAGGAAAACTCCAAGCCTGCCATGGCTGCTTCTCTTGAAGACATCAAACACCTCACCAGCAAAATTACCAACTCTTCCTCTGCTTGCCCTATTCTGCTCACCAAGTGGTGCCTTCCAGAAGTTTGAGTATAGTACTGTTCTGATGAACTGTACTGTGTTCTAACCTACCATAAGACTCTTTCCTATGGACCTTTGATTTGCAACATCTCCATGCCAAATTTCTGTTTTGTTCACCAGCAGAGCACTGTTATTGGCCATATCATTATCACCCATTTCCACCATAGAACCAGATTACATTGATAGTGACCCTGACTAGCTTGATGCTATTTTTCAGTACTTATCTGTGTTTAATGTGCATATTGATCTGCTCATTATAAATCATAGAACTCCCTTACAAAGGATTCACATTTGATACATATTAGTAGTAATATCACTAAAGCTGGTAATTCTTTAAATTCTGGGTTCCATGATGGAGATCTCGCCACTGCCTTATCCAATACTGCCTTGGAACTTACTTTTAAAGGTTTTGTTATTCTTAAAATGTTTCTGATATTTTTTATGATCATTACCGTATGCTGTTTAAGACGTACTCTCAAGCAACATCGTGAACAACTGCAGTTTCTCTGCAAAGCTCATGCAGCAGGACTGTAACTAAGTGTATTACTAACGTACTTACCCTAATATATTGTTGCCTCCTTATTCAGGCAACAAGTTGGGTATTATGTAGACCTGCATGCCCTACTATCCCTCATGGAGACTGCCTTCAGTTCACAGTATAAGGGAACATGGCATTTTAATGTAGTGTTTCATTTGTGGTCTAAGCGTGCCACCTGCGGACATTAGCTAATATACAAGGCTTAGTATTATGTACTGAAAAGCTGTATTGTTACCCAAAAGTAGTGTTAGTCAGCATGTTGCTTATCTTTGTGTATGAGAGAAAAGTTATACTTTTCATGCCAGATGCCGACCAAATCCATCAATGAGAGCTGAGCACCACTCAGCAGATGAGCTGTTGCCCAAGTAGCATGCTTTCTTATCACAAGTAGATAATATGATGTAAGTTCTTTGTTCACTGAGTTTTCTACATGATCACCCCGGTGTTCTGAGAGGTACTGAACTCCCTACTGTTTAGGTAAGCTGTATTTTGTGTGTACCAGAGAATAAACCTTATAGTCTGCAACACCTGTCTCTGTGTAGTGTTTTGCCATCAGGTCAGAACATTCTGTCAGAACTAGCTAACACCGCAGTCTCTCCTCATGGGGCTTTTGATGTAACCCTTGCACCCTTTTAGTCACCCTCCTCAGAACTACCTCACCCCTGTCTGTGTCTCTGAGATATGTTTCTGGGATGTGGCCTCTAGAACTTTACAGTACTCCAGCTGAGGTCTCACCTGTGACCAATACAGTAGTAATACCACTTTCCTCCTTCCTGTTGGTGATAACTCTCCCTATGTATCCCAGCATCCCACTGACCCTTTTCGCTGCTTTTTCACACTGCCCTGCTACTGTGAAGTTGTGAACTATGACAACATCAAGGTCTCTTTCTTTTTTAGTGACCATCAGTCCCCTCTCCCCCATTTTATATTCAGCTCATGAGATTTCTATGCACTAACTGCATAATTTTGCACTTTTTGGCATTGAACCCCATCTGCAATACTGCAGCCACTTCTCAAACTTCCTAAGGTCCCTACTCATTCTCTCCACCAATCCTGATTATCCACCCTATTACAGATTTTGGTATCATGTGCAAAAAAGGCCTACCTTCCCTTCCAGTTCTTCTGCAATGTCACTTATGAAAACATTGAAGTGGAGCACTCACAGTACTGAGCCCTTTGGCACCCCGCTGGTCAGTATCCTCTCATTATAGTGACTGCCATTTACCACCACCCTCTGTTGCCTCTCAATTAACCAGTTTTTTCCCCATTTTACCAATTTAGATGCCATTCTAAAACTGCCCAATTTCTATATCAGTCTCCTGTTTGCACAGCGTCGAAGGCCTTACTGAAGTCCAAGTAGGCCACATTCACTGCCATTCCTTGATCTATTTCCTTGGTCACCAATTCAAAGAACTCAATCAGATTCATCTGGCATGACCCCCACATGAATCCATGTTGCCTTTGGTCTTGTAACCCATTGGATTCAAGATGCTCCACTAGCCTTTCCTTTAACAGGATTTCCATTAATTTCCCCACCACTGGTGTAAGACTAACTGGCTTATAATTTAGTAGCAGCCTCCCTGTTGCTGCTTTTGTGGAGTGGGACTATCTCTGCTCTCCCTAATCTGCTGAAACCACTCCTGTTTCCAATGAGTTGTTGAATAAGGCTATCAGAAGTGCAGCAAGCACCTCCCTGAGTTCCCTTAACACCAGTGACCCATGATAACAGCGAGTCAATTTGAGTGAGGAAATATGAGTAAGACATTTATATCGATTCCGTATTGAGCGAGCTGTACTAAATGTCGATAGGGAATAATAGTGATGTATTGCAAGGGATGAGTAAGGTAGGGACTGCAGAAGTGAAATATGTAGGCAGGAAACTGTGGCAGCAGAATCAAGCCAGCAGCATGGTGTAGAGGATTGGACTGCTGCCTGTGAGTGTGGTGGTTCCAGGTTCGGAACGGACTATAGGATTTTTATCTGTGCTTCGGGTTGGACTTAAGTTCTTTTCCCCAGTGTCAACCCCCCTCCCAGAGTTGATTATTTAATAGCTGGGGGGTGTGGGGGTGAAGACCCCCACATTAAAAGTAATTTTAAAGTTTCCCGTATTGATAGAGTGAGCGTTGGTTGGTGTTTCTGTGAGGCGATACTGTTCCAATCGCCGTTTTGCTTTTTGGCGAGCTGTAGTCACCCTTGTGCTACTCGCTATTATGCAGTAGCTCTTATCACATGGTACTCATAATACCCTTGTGTGTATCCCATCTTGGCCCATGGCCCTGTTCACTTTCAGATTTGCAAGTCACTTCAGGACTCTTTACTCTGAAATGGACTTGTGTCCACCTCCCCCTTCCCCACAGTGCTCCTGCTGTTCCTTGATGGTCTGTCCCCATCTCCCTCCACGATGAAGACTGAGCAGAAGTATCTCTTCAGGATGTCTGCTTTTTCCTGATACTGTTCTGCACAGTCCTCCTCTGCTGTTCTCCTTATACTCACTATCACTCCCTTGCCTTCTTCTTCTCATTAATGTACCTGAAGAAAGTCTTGTCCCCTTTTGTTAACCCTTTGTCTATCCTTTCCTATGTTGCTGCCTTTGCTTCCCTCACTGCCTTACCTGCTTCCCTTTGTTTTACTAGTACACCTCCCTACCCTCATCCCTCTGTGTTTCTTTGTACCTCCTGAATGCAACCTTTTTTCTTCAGCTTTGATGCCATTTTCCTACAGTATCATAGTGGTCTTTTTTTTTCCTCCTACTTTTGCTCACTTCTTTCATGCAAAGGATGGTTGCCTTCACTATGCCGTCCCTTAATTTTCTTCACTATTCCTCTATCCCTTCCTGTCAATTCTACCCTGCTAGGCTGCTTCTGAGGCAATTTCTTATTTCCTTAAAATCCACCCTGTAAAAGTTCAGGACCCTCATCTTTGTGTGATTTGCTTCTGCACCAGTCTCAATGTTGAACCACATTGTACGGTGATCATTGGTCCCCAGGGGACAATCCACTGTAACATCTGCAATACTACCACTGTTAGTAAGCACCAGGTCCAGCATTGCCCCATCTCTTGTAAGTTTGCTGACTAGCTGTCTAAGACATGCCACCTGTAGGGAGTCAGGAATGGTCCTGTTCAAACCAAAGTTGCAGTTGGAAGGCTCAAATTCACATCTGGCAGATTGAAGTCCCCATCTAGCAGCACCTCCCCATTTTTTGACATCCTGCTGATGGTTTCCCCTAGTGCTTTATAAAACTCCTTCTCTTGTGCTGCAAGTCTGTATATTACCCCAATACAAATAGTGGCTCTAGCTCCTGTCTCCAGGGTGACACACAGCACCTCCACCCCTCCCTTTAACTCTGGGTTCCCTTGCACTCCTATAGCCCTGATATCCTCCATCCCATACAGAACAACCCAGCCTCCCCTCCTCACCTCCATTTCTCTTCTGAAGTAAGAGTATTGTGATATGGCCATGACCCAGTTGTGATTTTCTGTACACCTTGACTCAGTTATGGCCACCAGACAGAGGTCTGCCTCCACCATGATGGCCTCCAGACCTGTAATTTATATCCAAGGCTCCGTGTGCCAAAGTACATGGTTCTCTATGCCTTTCTCTCTCCCTGCCTGCAACCACCCTTTCCTCCCCCCTTCTGTCTGTGCTGCTTCATGCAACTCCCCTGACTCCCCTTGTTCCTCTTTCTGTTATTTGTTTCCTCTACACCTCTCTTTTTGCCTCCTTTAGTCTTACCCCACTTGTCCTCCATTTAGTCTATACCTCCTTTGATCCTACACCCCTGCCCTGGGGGGTGTTCTTCCTTTGGGCCCTCCCTCCTTATTGCATTAACCTGTGGGGGGGCAGCTTATGCCTCCCTTTGTAATACAGCCTCCCTCCTCAGCTAGTTTAAATGCTCATCCAAGTAACATTTAAACCTCTGACTGAGGACTGTGGTTCCCTTCCCAGAAGAATGCAGGTTGTTACCTCTGTAGAGGACCATTATCCTTCCAGGTTGCACCTCAGTCCCCAATGAAGGTAAAACCCTCCTCCCTGTACCATGCCTTCAACTGGATGTTGTAGTTCTTGTTGTAGAGTGCCAAACCCTCCCCTCAGCTATACACAGGTAGTACCTCAATGAATGCCATCATATGTGCTACCTGCTTAAGCCCCTCCTCAGTTCCCTGAACTTAAACTGCACTGTCCTTAACATCTGGATGGGGCAGAATTAATCATAGACTGGGTGAGGGTGCAATGGGTGAATGGCATGCACCCATGATTACTTAGGAAATTGACAGCAGAATTGTCAGTACCCTTAACCCATTTATTTATTGAGCCACTAAAGCCAGAAATGGGGCCAAACTATTGGAGTTCCACTGATGTAGAACCACTCCACAAGTGGGTGACAGGCAGTATCTGGGCAACTACAAGCCTGTCAATCTTACTGCCATTGTAGGTAAGCTGATGGAGTCTATAGTAAAAGAAAGCTTGGTGGCAAGTTGCGTCTCTTTGCTGATGACACCAAACTCTGAAGCAGGGTACATCATGAGGAAGGGGTGCGGCAGCTCCAGATGGACCTAGAGAAGTTGGAAAGAGGATTTAAGATCTGGCAGTTGAGATGTAATGTCAAGAAGTGCAAGGTAATGTTCTTCAGGAGACCGAAGCCACGCACTAAGTACTGGATGGAAAGGGTTATGCTGATCACTTCAACACAGGAGAGGATCTAGGGGTCATAATCAGTGACTCCCTAAGGCAAACAAGCCACTGTAACAAGGTATAGTGTGAGGCATTAAGGATGTCGGGGTGTAGAGCTGGGTGGAATCTGCAAATTCCAAACTCACAGAATTTTCACAAAATTTCATACATTTTGCTGAATTTTCCAGAATTCCAACTTTTATGAAATCAGAATCTTTCAAATGTCTTTGGTGAATTTTCACCCCGTTCTGTGAACTTTTCTGACTGAATTGAGGAATAATACACGTGAACTATGGAATGACAGTTCTGAGGAATTTCATTCCACAGTTTAATACATCAGTCAGCAATACACGTAGTTATAACACAGTTTAGTGATCAGTTTCTATGAAATGGCCTGTCCTATAAAAGTGATCCAGCATTTAAGGATTTTCTTCCTTCAGAACCTAGAGTCATGTTTAGCAGGGCTCTTAAACTGAAAGCCCTGTTAACTGCTAGGCATTTCAGGCCTACCCTAACAGACAGACCACAGTTAAACTGGTTCCCTAAAAACACACTTTTTTCTTAATCTAGCACTTGCCCCATGTGTAGATTTACACGGCAAGGAAAATGTTTAATCAAAGAGGGCACTACTGTTCAAGTCTGTGAATCTGTCACCTCTGCTATGACATTTGTAGTTTATGTGATCAGGCACTCATGCTTATATTGAGCACTTAAACAGAAGACAAAGTCCCCTGTACTCAAAACTGGCTGTTTTTTCAGGTACTTTTTACGTACTCGCAAGTATCCTGTGCTAGCCTCTTAGGACTCCATGCATACAGGCTTACTGGCACAGAAGCACACACATCTTACTGGGCCATATGTTGACTCAACTTTAGTCACCCATACATCTTGCAGTATTGACCCTGGAGTGAGGGAATATGAGGCTGTATTAGGCAGGCAGAGGCTGTATGGGCATATTGGGATGAGGGATGGGGTGGACGCAACATGCATCCACACAGCTCAAAATGATTAACTGGAGACAACTCTGTCACCGTGCAGTAAAACCAAATAGTTCAGTGAATCCAACTGGGAAATCAGTCACTTGCAGGGAGGTTCTACTGGGGACAATCAGTGTCAGAGAGATCAGAGTCACAGGAAACAGCAGTTATGGGAACCAGGTGGGTGAGATCAGAGAGCTCAGTGCCAAAGCAAGTGGCAGTTATGTGACCTGAGTGGGTGGTAGGAATCAGAGCCACGGGATATGGCAGTTATGTGAGCTTGGTGGGCAGGATCAGAGGAATCAAAGCTGCAGGAAGTGGCAGTTATGTGAACCAGGTAGGGGGATCAGAGAGATCAGAGCTGCAGGAAGCAGCAGTTATGTGTATAAGACAGGCGGAGGATCAGAGCTGCAGGAAGAGGCAAAATTATGTGAACTAGGTGCTATGGATCAGACCTCCAGAAAGCAGCTGTTATGTGAATCAGGTAGGTGAGGGATTGGGATTTCTTTCTGCAATATAATAATACATTATTTAATCCACAATGCATGCATTTATTCAGACATTCACTAACTCATTCAACTGTGGAATGAAAGTATGAATTGTGGATTAATGTATTATTCTATGGAAAGAAATTCTGCAGAATTGATCACTGACAGTGATCTGTTCTGCTGAATTTCTTTTCGCAATTTAACACATTAATCCACAAGTCATACATTCATCCCACCATTCTAAGTAAGAACTTCATGATTGTTTCCAGGGTTTTATGCTAATTCCGCCAGCGGAATTTTGTTTTCGCACAGCACTAATGGGGTGTATAGGGAGGGGTTTTGATAGCAAGAGAGGCAAGGTGATGAGGCCACTATCCAGAGCCCAGGTAAGGTCCAATCTGGAGTACTGTGCTCGGTTCTGGACTCCACACATGAGGAAGGACATAGATGGACTGGAGTCAGTATAGAGGAGAGTCACCAAGATAATCCAGGACCAGCAAGACAGATTCTATAAGGAACTGACAGTTCTAAATCTCTACTCGCCGGATGCCAGATGTGAGAAGGGGAACATGATAACAACATCTGCATTTCTGAGGTATATATAACAGGGTGAAGAGTAAGAATCTGTTTGTAAAGCATATAAAGCAATCACCATGGGGGATGACTGGATGTTAGTAGGTGGCAAGTTCAAGAGGGACATGAGGATGTTTTATTTCACGGAAAGGGTTGTGGAACTGTAGAACATCCTTCCAGTGGAAACGGTGATGGCAGCTACTCTAAATGGGTTTAAACAGGACTGAGGCAAGGCAAGGGGATTCATAGTCCTGGGGGGTAACATGGGATTAAGGGGTGCTAGAGCAGGGGAAGATGGAGAAAATCAAACGGTATGGTATGTCGGTGGTGTGAGGTAGCATAGTAAGGGCATATCTGATGGACCCTCCATCTCGTTCTGCCATCAGATTCTCTTTCTATGTTTCTGTTTCTAACTCATTATATAATAGGTCACTGAACTGCTGTTATTTTGTAATGGCTTGAAGCCACTATCATCCTGGGCAGAATTCCATAAAGTGACCTAATGTAGAGGCAAAAAGCTTCTTAACCTGCTACCAATCCACTGAGCCATTCAGTCCCTCAGTTATATGTATATTCATTAATGTTTTGTTCAATATTTGGAACAAAATACCATTTGGATTTATACAGACAATCTATTACAAAGCTCATTTTAAACAAGTGAAGATAGTATGGTCTAGTGATTATACCTCCAGCTTAAGAACAAAGAGATTGAAGGTTCAACCCCTACTAGAACCATATACTCAGCCTGTGTCCTTGGCAAGTCACTTAATCTCTCTGTGCTCCAGTCCACCCAGCTGCAGAAATGGGTGAAAGCAGGATCACGTTGAAAATAAGATTTTGTATCTCAGCTGGGCTGTCCTGGGTAAATAAAAAACTAACAATGAATCACATATTGGTATCTCCCTCTCCTCAGAATCACTGATTACATCCTCAAGATGATATATGTGGGTTTACTGTCATTTGAAAGTTTTGTTGATCTTGCCAAAGCATTTGACACAGCTGCACATCCTGTCCCATGTAATAAACTGACCATGGCAGAACTCTGAGCTCTCTGTCAAATGGTTCTGTTCATACTTGTCTTATTGGTATCAATCATTCCTTGTAGGCAATTCCATCTTCCTTTCTTTTTAGTTCTGGAGTTTTACGGGGTTTCATCTTGAGTCCTAGCCTGTTTTTCTTCTTTCTGAATGACTTCCAAAAAGCCTGCTCATCCAAGCACTTTGACATGACACATACCTGTACATATGAGGCACACCCCGTCATCTGGACATGCTTAGGACAGTGGGCCTCTCTGCCTCCTCAATCAGTTGGTTCCACTCCTAACTTGAGGCCATGTATCAAGCTGTCCAGATTAGAATCTCTCTATCCCCCCACTCCCCATCAGTTCAGATATCCCTCAAAGTCAGTCCTGGGCCCCATTTTCTTCCCTATTCCTAAATGACCACACCTCTGCCTGTTTCTCTGCATTCTTATTTATGCTGATGATACAGTGATCTTTGCATCTGTTTCCTTTGTCCATTAACTTACTGCCCAGCAGCAACTGGATTTTGACAATATTAAGAACTGGTTCAGATCAAACCAACTGACCCTCAATGTAAAAAAAAACAGATTCTATGACATTTAGCAACCAATAAAGGCATGTCAGACTCACCTCCGTCCCATCATTTGACATCCTTGTTGGTGCTGAGATTCAGGATGTCTGCTTCTTTAAGTACCTCAGGGTTGATTTCTTGGCACATGTTGATGCCATCCACCTTAAACTCCACCCCATGCTCAGTGCACTATGCAGGAACAAAAGTGAGTATCTGGCTGCCTGCCAGCCATGAGATAGTACTGAAGACGGTACTCCCTGTTTTTGACTATGGTGGCATATTCTACAGTACTGCTTCTAAATCTTCCTTTGCCAGACTGGACCTCCTCTTTCACTCTTTTTGTGGTTTTGCCTTTAGACTGTCCCCCTAGTACTCACCACTGCTAACTACTCTCCCTTCCCTCCCTTCCCCTCCCTTGATGCCAGGCATCTTTCCCACTGTGCCTCCTTTATATCCAAATTCTGCCTTGGTTCCCTTCCTTCCTACCTTACCTCCATCCTTCCCTCTCCACCTCCTATCTCCTACCCTCTTGTCAGCAATGTTTCCCATTCCCTTTCTATTCATTCTAGGAAATGTAGTCCTAAACTCTGATACTCACTTCCCCTGTCTGTCCACTCTGCTTCTTCTCCCTTCTTCCTGAAGACTCTTCTTTGTGACTCTTCTACTCCCATCGGCAACTGTCCACGATCCTTTCCTTAACTGATCCCCCTTCTCCCTACACATTTTGCCCTGGCCATATTGCCCCCTGTTATGCCTGTTTGGGGTGTTTTATCTTAGCCTATCCAACTCACGTTTTATCTACTGCATGTTCCTTGTGCACTGGTTTTGCCTTGCGACATTTATGATTATGCAACTTTAGATATATTATATTGCTTGAATAGACTATTATTGCAAATCTGTCAATTGCTATTTATTTATTTTCTTCACTATTTATTTTTTCTCTTTTTGTATTGTGTTCCAAACTGCTGCCCCGGACACATCTGGGAATGATCTATTATCCCCTCAGTATGTCTTTCTGGGTAAAACTTTTGAAATAAATAAATAAATATGGATGACACTGCTGTTCCTCCTAGTGCCTTGGCCATTGGTCCTGAAGCATAACCGGCTCACCCAGAATGCTAAACAAATGATTTCCATGACTTGTGGTGGCAGATAGATGCTGACCAGGATTTCCAGTTCACTGATCTCCAAGGCCCTAGATGTCTTCCTGCTGATGGAATGGTCCTCTCTTTCAATTACCTTGCTGCCTTGTTGGATCAGCATATTGACATCTCCAGACACACCAATGACATTCATTCAAAACTCCTTCCTAAATTGGGTGCTTTTTACTGGAACACAGCTTGTATACTCCTCCCTGTTCATCAGGATTCATCAGTTTCTGCTCAGAATAATCCTTCCAACTTTTAACTACAGGGATGTGGTTTGTAGTGCAGTCTCCCAAGTCCACCCTTGCCCGACAGGACACCCTGTATTACACTTTCTGCTACATTGCAATAACTGGTCTGTCTCCACCCAAACTAACCACTGCTCCCATTATTCTGAGCTGTCTCTCTTATTACCGCTCTTTCACCTCATGTGAAAGTAGTCACCTTTCCCATTCTACATGCCTCATATTCTATATTCTAGCTGTCTGTCCTCCCTTCCTACCTTTCCTCCCCTCCCTCGTCTCTCCTTTCCCTTCTCTTTCTACTCTCTCATAAATTCTGACCCCGGCTCCTTTAAAATCTTTTGTTTTAAAAGCTTTACTGGGACAGTCTTCTCCTACAAACTCTTTCATCTTTCAAACCCCTACCCCCCACTCAATCCTGTACTTCTTTTTTTCCACAAAAGGACTTACCCCATGGGTTTGTAGCTTACTCCAGCATTTGCACTTACAGGGAACCATAGAAACATAGAATTTACTGGCAGATAAATGCTGTTGGCCCACCTTGTCTGCCCATTTTCTCTGCCAACAGTATCACTGAAGATCCTACATGATTTCTGGTCATTTACTCCCCCTTCTCTTGCGTATCCTATGCATTCTTGACCCCCCCCACCACTGGTTTCTCACCCACCACCTCTGTTGGAAGACTGTTCCAGGAATCCACCACTCTTTCTGTGAAGAAGTACTTCCTCACATCTCTCCTAAATCTACCCTCTCTAACTTCTTATCATGTCCCCTTGTCCTTGAGCACCTTTTTTCTGAAAAATATTTCCCTCTAGTACCATGTTTACCCCTTTGAGGTATTTAAAGTCCTCTATCATAACCCCCATCTCTCTCCTCTCTTCAAGGGTGTACATACTGTATTTAGGTCCTTTAATCTCTCCTCACAGGGCTTCTGATGCAGAACGTGCACCATTTTAGTTTCCCTATTCTGGACTGCTTCCACTCTGTCTATGTCCTTTATGAGATGTGGACTCCAGAACTGGACACAAATCTTTAGTTGGGATCTTAACAGCTATCTATACAGAAGCAACACCATTTCCCTCTTTCTGCTGATGATAACCCTACCTATGCACCCCAGCATCCCACTAGCCCTCCCAAGTGCCTTGTCACCATGCTTGGCCACCTTTAAGTCTTCTGATATGAACAGTCTGTTTCCTGCTTGGTGGTTGACAGTACCACTGCCCCCATTTTGTATTCCATCCCTGGGTTTCTGTGCTCCAAGTGCTTTATTTTGCACTTTTTGCATAGAAACCCAGCTGCCATACCCTTGATCACGCCTCAAGATTTCTCAGGTCACTGCTCATCCTTTCCACCCCCCCCACAGAATACCCAACCTATTGTATAGTTTGGTGTCATGTCCAAACAGGCAGATCTTCCCTTCCAGCTACTTAGTAATGTCACTTATAAAGACCTTAAAGAGGACTGGTCCTAGCACTGATCCCTGAGGCACCCCACTGGTCAGCCTCCCTTCCTCTGAGTGAACTCCATTTACTACCGCCATCTGCCACCTATCTCTTAACCAGTTTCTTACCCAGTTTACCACCTCTGGACTCACTCCTAAGCTACTCAACCTGCTTACTAGTCCCCTATGTGGAACAGTGTTGAACACCTTACTGAAATCTTGGTAGGCTACATCCACCACTCCACCCTGATCTAGTTCCTTGGCCACCAGGTCAAAGAACTTGGCTAGGGACAGGGCTGGGATAGTGCAGGGGGTGTTGAGGGCAGTGGGGAGAGGTCTTAGACAGGTAGCTCACTGAGCGGCTTTCGCTGAGGTGCTGCACATCTATGACAGGGGTGAGGAGAGGGATCTCTGCATCAGGAGCTTCAACTCATGATTGTAGGAATGGTGGAGAGAAGAGGGATTAGGCTACATTAAGGAGTGGTGACTCACCTGGGAAGATAATGGCCTATACAGGGGTGAGGGCCTGCATCTATCTGGGAGGGAAACTGCAGTCCTCAGTGGATGGTTTAAATCTTACTTTGATGAACATTTAAAGTAACTGAGGGGGGGTGGCAGAAAGAATCAGGGAGGCAGAAACTGCACCTCCCCCCCCACAGGCTGAAGTAGAGAGTAAGGAGAACCTGATGGGTGTAGAATCCCCCAAGTGAAAATTAATAAAGGAAGCAGGGTGGTACAGGTAGAGGAGAAAGGAACAGGAGCATTAAAAATAGAGGGGGCAGGAGGGAGGGTAAAAAGGAAAAAAGGGGGACAACAAGCAGAGTGGATTCAAAATCTGTAAGGCCATGTGTGCGAATGCTAGAAGTCTAGGACATATGATTCTAGATCTAAAGACCATCATGGCAGAGGCCGACCTGGATGTTGTGGCCATTATTGAGTCATGGTGCACTGAAAATCATGACTGGGACATGGCCATGCCAGGCTATATTCTGTTTAGGAATGACCAGGTGGGAAGGAAAGGAGGGGTGTGGTGCCTTATGTGAGGGAAAGCATAAAAGCAACAGAGATACAGGGAATACAGTGGGATGCAGAGGTACTGTGAGTCACCCTGGAGATGGGGAATGCAGCAACAGTTCACACTGGAGTGATCCACAGACCTCCATCACAGCAGGAAGAATTAGATAAGGTATTGGTGGAAGCCATTGGCAAGATGGCAGAAAAGGGGGAGGTGCTGGTGGTGAGGGACTTCAGACTGCCAGATGTAGATTGGAGCCTACCAGCAGCAGCTTCAGCTAGAAGCAGGGACATTCTGGAATCTCTGCAGGGGGCATTCCTCAGGTACTAGTCAGGGAACCCACTTGTGACGGTGCAATAGTAGACCAGGTGCTCACTAACAGGGACAGTATTGCAGAAGTCAAGATTGGAGGCCACCTGGGAACCAGTGATGACCATATGGTGTGGTTCAATATAAGGGTGGCTGCAGAATTGAGCCACACAAGGAAGAGGGTCCTGGACCTCAGCAAGGCAGATTTTGTAAAGATGAGTGAATGCCTCAGGGATGACCTGGTGGGGGGGACATGGCCTGGGAGGGGTAGAGAAATAGTGGACTTTGCTAAAATGGAGCATAGTAAAGGCAACAAACCTCTCTGTCAAACAAGTGAGCAAAAGCAAGACGAAAAAGAGACCGCTATGCTCAAGGCCCCATGTTTTCTGTGATTCTGCAGTTGCAGCAGTGGCCGCAGAGATCAGGGCAGACAGCAGAAATCAGTACTGGCCACAGAAATTGGGAAAACCAGCCATATGGCTGCAGAAATGCTAACTGTGCTGTATAATGACAAAGGCTAGAGGAGTAGTCAGAGAGGTGGCAGCTGGGGTTCAATGCAAAGAAGTGTAAGTTTATGCACTTTGGGGTGAAGAACCCAAGGAAAGAATTCTGGCTGGGGGGGCATTAAGCTGGGGATCACTGAGGAGGAGAAGAACCTTGGGTAATGAAAACAGGGACCATGAACAACACTGCCCAGTGCAGGAGAGCAGCTGCAAAAGAGAACTAAATGCTGGGGTGCATAGCGAGGGGTTTTTCATCCAGGTGAAGATAGGTGATTTTGCCCCTTTACAGGTCACTGTTAAGACCACACTTAGAGTATTGTGTGTAGTTTGTTTTGGAGGCCATACCTAAGGCATGATATCAGGCTACTGGAGTGAGTGCAGAGGAGGACAACAAAGATGATATGTGGAATGGAGGGGAGAGACTATGACAGCTGGCTGGGAGACTTGAATATGTACACCCTGAAGGATAGAAGGGACAGGGGGGACATGATAGAGGCATTCAAGTATCTGAGGGGAATCAATAAGGATGGGGCAGATGGGGTCTATAAGTTAAGGAGAGGGAGGGTCACCAGGGGGGCATGGGCTAAGAATAGATGGGGGAAGATTTAGGAAGAAAATGAAGAGACACTATTGCACAGAGAGGGTGGTAGCAAAATGGAATACCCTACCATAATGTGTGGTATCATGTAAATCTGTAAACAGCTTCCAAAGGGCATAGGACAGGGAATAGGGGAGAGTGAGAGTGGGAGAGGTGGGGGTGGCAGTGGGATGACAAAGGGGGGGTGGGGCAGCTGCAAACTAGGGGTACTAGCTGCACACTCAAGCAGACTTAGATAGACAGGGTGGTCTGTTTCTGCTGGCACATTTGTAAGACAAGGGCATAGCTACTGATATGTTAAGTATGCCATGGCATACATACTCATTAGAAGGGGAAACAAACTGATGCTGCCTGCTACAAAGCCGAAAAGCTAGTGGCTACATAGCATCTTCACTCGTGCTGGCTCTTGTTACATTACTCCGTCCAGCCAGTATTGTGGGGGGGAGACTAACACAAAAGTAGCAGAGCTTGATTAGGTGCACAGTAGTTATGATTTGCTGCTGTGTAGGTATGGCTAGCTCAGCCATGTTAATTTTTCATTGTGAGGCTGCACACAATGCATGCTGAATCCTTGGAAGATGAATTTGGAAAGAAGAACTTATAGGCGAGCAGTAGTCAAGAAGTGAGAGGATTCAGTGGTGTCCATGGATGTGGAATCGATCTCGGTGTGGTGGCAGGTATCGTCGGAGGAGTTGGTTGCAGAAACATGTGGCTGGCAGCAGACTGAGCAGAGGACTCGGTCCCCACTGATGGACATCGATCACAGTTTTGATTTGTGGGCTGCAGATTTGTACCTGTAAGTGTGAGAGTAATTTCTTGGCAGATTTAAACTTTCAGCCTAACTGGTGGTATCAAGCTCAATTCTTAAGGAGGGTCAAGTTGCCCAGCTGCAATAGAGTTGGGGATCAGGGTATACTAGAACTGGAGCAAGCAGGTACAGAACAAAATTGGAATGAAGAATTGTATTGATTGCTGCTATACATAAGTGAAATGAGGGTCACTAACTGAAGAACACCACCACCCCCTGAGTTGCTGGGAGAAGAGAACATACTAACTAAGATTACTCCAGCTTAATAAGAATGACTTGCTTGCATTTTTTAGTGTGTTCCACAAAAGAAAAATCAGGAGTCAGCAAATCCCACAGACACTGCAAGTTACACCCTCCATCACTATTATAGGAAGACAATCCCCCCCCCACCCAACACACAGATTTGCACACTGCACTCAACATGTTTGTTGCAAGACAGATGGGGTATTCCTAGTTTTAAAAAATTATAGTCTAAAAGAATATTGATCAAAATCAGAAAAAAAATAAAATGGCTTTCAGGTTGGAGTCTCTTTATTTCTGCTAAATGTAAATATAAACTAGAAGAAATCCAAGCAGGTTTTGCCTTCTGTGTAGTTTTAGCTGAGTGTTTATGTCCTCTTCCAATTATAACCTATGAGAACAGCAAAAGCCACCAATTTCCAGAAGAAAAACAGATGAGCCTTCACATTCGGGGTAGGAGGGAAAAGTCATTGAAAGAGAACACCAGGTTTGGGTTATTGCAGTTTAATATTTGTGATAAGAAGATTACATATTGTTAAACAGTCTGCAGTTCCATTTTCAGTGTAGCAGAGTGGTTGCACGAAGGCAGTCAAAGGGTAAACTAAGACTTAATCCCCTTGAAGGTATACTGTTAACCACAATTTATCTGCCACAGAATGACCGCAGAATCAGTAGTTGTTCTGCCGTAGAAAGTATGAGGTCCTGCCTCAAAATGTAGGTCTACTTTGCCACAGTAAACACGGGGCCCTGGCTAACCTTCTCAAAAGAGGTGGCTGAAAAGGTAAAGGCAGTAAAGGTAGCATTTAGAAGGTATAAGGAGATGCAAAGGGAGGAGGATAAATAGGTCTATCAGGGGAAACAGAGGGAAGCAGGGAAACAGAGGGAAGCAGGGACAGCAGTAAGGTGCACAAAGGTGCAAACTGAAGAGGGAATAGCCCAGGAGGTAATAAAAGGGGACAAGACAGTTTTAGATATATAAATGAAAAAAGTAAGGCCAGGGGTTGTGTTTGTAAGGTTAAAAAGGGAAGGAGGGACTGTGCAGAGGGGGATCAGGAAAAGGTAGACATCCTGAACAAATACTTTTGTTCAGTGTTCACAGATGAAGGAGAATGGGAGGGGCCACAAAAAGTAACAGAAGTTTTGGAGGGAGGGAGGTGGACACCAGTCCTTTTTTTGGAGGACAGAGTCCTGAAGGGACTCACTAATCTGAAGGTGGACAAAGCAGTGGGACGAGATGAGGTGCATCCAAGGGTATTGAGGGAGCTCAGAGAAGTCTTACTGTAGCTGCACCTCTGACAGTCCTGTTTAACAGCTCAGTGGAAACAGGAGTGGTTCTGGAGGACTGAAGGAGGGTGAATGTAGTCCTGTTGCACAAAAATGATAGCAAGGAGGAGGCTGGCAATTATAGGCCAGTCAGTCTGACATCAGTGGTGGGAAAACTAATGGAATCCCTGCTGAAGGAAAGTATTGTGGAATATCTTGACTCCAGTGAGTTTTAAGACCCAAGGCAGCATGGTTTCACAAGGAGAAGGTCATGTAAAATGAATCTGATAGCTGTCTTTGACTGACGGACAAAGGAGTTAGATTAGGGTGCAGCGGTGGATGCGGCTTACTTAGATTTTAGTAAGGCTGTCAACACCATTCCACATAGAGACTAGTAAGCAAGTTGGGTAGCTTAG
This sequence comes from Neoceratodus forsteri, assembly GCA_016271365.2. Taxonomy (NCBI): domain Eukaryota; kingdom Metazoa; phylum Chordata; order Ceratodontiformes; family Ceratodontidae; genus Neoceratodus; species Neoceratodus forsteri. Next base: position 483,027,618 of record CM057459.1, on the reverse strand, counting down.
GATTGGGTCCAAAGGTGGTAAACTGGGCAAGAATTGGTTAGGGGACAGGTGACAGAGGGTGGTGGGAAATGAAGTTCTCTCTGAGGAAGATAGAATGACCGGTGATGTGCCTCAAGGATCAGTCTGGGACCGGTTCTCCTTAATGTCTTTATCAGTGACATTGCAGAGAAGCTGGAAGGGAAGGTCTTGCTCTTTGTCAATGACACCAAAATCTGCAATAGGGTGGAAACTCCAAGGGGAGTGGAAAGGATTGCAGAGGCCTGAGAAAACTAGACGAGTCGTCAAGAGTTTGGCAGCTCATTTTCAATGGGAAAACGTGCAAAATAATGCACTTGGGACACAGAAACCCAGGGGCAGAGTACAAAATAACACCTGGAGGCAATCATATCAAATGACATAAAGGTGGCTAGGCAGTGCGACAAAGCAGTTGCATAGAGAAGGGTATCACCAGCAGAAAGAGGGAGATGTTGTTCCCTCTGTATAGATCTCTGGTAAGATCCCACCTAGAGTACTGTGTGCAATTCTGGAGACCACATCTCTGGAAGAATATAGAATGAGCAGAGGCTGTCCAGAGGAGGGCAACTAAAATGGTGCAGGATCTGCATCAAAAGTCTTACAAGGAAAGGCTAAAGGACCTCAGTATGTACACCCCAGAAAAGAGGAGGAAGAGGGAGGATATGATAGAGACCTTTATATGCCTCACAGACATAAATAAGGTACAGGAGGGAAGTATTTTTCAGAAGAAAAAGTGCTCAAGAACAAGGGGACATCTGCAATATTTTAAAAGACTGTGGGTTGCTCAGGTTTTTGGTGCCGGGACGTCATCCAAGAGAGCTGGAGTGGCCATCCTGATTGCTAGAGGGGTGCCTTTCAAATTAGTACAGGAGTGCTGGGACCCAGAAGGACGCTTTGTATTTGTGAAAGCAATGTGGCATCTCATACACGTGATGTTAGGCTCGGTATGGTCCCAGTGTGAATCGCCTTCATTCTTTAGGGACCTTCCCTTAAAATGGGCCTAGATGCACAAAATCACTATTATTCTTGGAGGAGACTGGAACTTAGTACTCTAATGATCTAGATAGATCTCACTATAGGCACAGAGGCCTTTCCCCATCACAAAGGGCCTTGAAGGGATTTATTAATAAAACAGCATTAGTTGACATTTGGCGTCTATTTTTCCCAGAAAGGAGACAGTATTCCTTTTTCTCCTCAGTTCACCATACTTATTCGAGAATAGATTATATCTTAATTAGCTCATTTATGGTCCCCAATATGTCCCATGCAGAGATTTCGGCATGGGTAATCTCAGACCACGCTCCGGTGAGTGTAAGATATACGCCTTTCCCGGAGATGAGGAGAGTCACGCAATGGAGGTTAAATACCCAAATTATAAAAGAAGAAAGCGCCTTAAAGAGCATTAGGGAGCTTATTGTACAATTTATGTTGGATAATAAAGATTCTATATTTCAAAAAGACCTAATATGGGCTACCTTAAAATGTTTTCTGAGAGGGGAGTTGATCAAGATTGCGTCCAGGAAGAAACGGGAGCAGGGTGAAAGACTGAGAACAGTCTTATCGGAAATTCAAACAATCGAGAACACTTTATCTCGGACCTCTCCTAAGTCAGATTGGGTCAAGTTGCACCAATTACAAGCCCAATATTCGGATATAATGTTTCAACAAGCAGAACTCGCCCTTATTCAAACCAAAATGCAGTATTTAGATTTAGGTGAAAAGCGAGCAAATTTCTGGCTTGGAGAGTGAAGCAAATGGACTCAATACAATATATAGTAGGGGTTCGTAGAGGTCAAGGAGATCGGATTTGCACTGATCCAAGGGAAATCCCCAAACTATTTAGAGAGTACTTCCAGAAGTTATATGCACACGAACCTGGTCTAAGACCTTCCGGTCCTGAAATTTCGGAATATTTAAAAGAAGCGAATTTGCCAAAATTAACAGAAGCCGAGTCTAAAATCTTAGAAGCCCCAATCGCTATCTCTGAGATACATCAAGCTATCCGGAAGTTGCCCCTAGACAAATCTCCAGGCTCTGACGGTTTCCCGAGTAATTTTTATAAGGCTTTTCTCCCAGAGATCTCACCAATTCTGCTAGACTCTTTTAATTACTGGTGCAGTCACGGGATTTCTGATCCAGCCTTCCTAGAGGCCACTATCTCTTTAATTCTAAAACCCGGTAAAGATCCAAACAGTCTGGATAGTTACCGGCCAATATCTCTGCTCAATACCGATATTAAAATACTTGCAAAAATTCTAGCTAGTAGACTAGCCAGTTATGGACCGATTAATATGCAGGGAACAAGTGGGCTTTATGAGAGGGAGATTATCCCATGACCACATGAGGAAACTTATGCATCTTATTGCAATAGCCAAAGACTCTAAAATCTCAGCGGCGCTCCTATCACTTGACTTGAAAAGGCCTTTGATCGGGTCTCATGGCCTTCCTTTTGCTGCACTTTCAGCCTTGGCATACCCACAATTTTTATGTTGGTTAGATTATTATACTCTTGCCCATCAGCCAGGGTGAAATGTAATGGATTCCTATCGCAATCTTCAAGTTGGAGCGGGGTACTAGGCAGGGCTGTCCTTTGTCCCCTTTATTGTTCAATTTATATTTGGAACCACTATTGTGTAGAATCATAAAGAATTCAGCTATCAAAGGTATAAAAATAGGGTATTTTAGTTATGCCTTCTCTGCATATGCGGACGACGTGCTTCTACATATAGAAAACCCAGAGACTTCGATCCCAGCTATACTTATGGAGATTAATAAATTTTCCGCCATATCCTCCTACAAATTAAACTGTGCTAAAACTAAAGTTTTCCCACTAAACCATTTTACGAGAAAAGCAGACGTGCAGGGTCTAGGCGTCGCTTGGGAAACCAAATCCATCACTTTTCTGGGTATAAACATAAATACGAGTTTCGCTCAGATGATCAAGGAGAATTTAGATTCTATTGTGCAAGAGATCTCGGAAGATCTTAAGAGATGGGGTACAGTCTCCTTAACTTTATGGGGCAGACTGAACCTTATAAAAATGGTGGCTCTTCCTAAGCTTCTTTACCCGCTTGATATGTTAGGAGCCTTCCTGCCAAAGAGCTGGTTTATTAAATTGCAGAAGCTATTCAATTCCTTTTTATGGCAAACTAAAACATCCCGTCAATCCTATTTTAAACTTTCGGCTCCCAAACTTAAGGGAGGCCTAGCAGCCCCCTCCTTATTTACTTATTACTTGGCCCAGCATGTAGGGAAACTGGCTTTCTGGGACTGTGATCACACTAAATCTACTTATATACCTCTCTGGACGGACATTGAACAGAGTCTTGCGAGGAGGACCAAATGCTCACTAAATGCGCTCCTTTACATCCCTTTAGCCAATCTTCCCAAATCACTCAAAAATAATCCAATGGGATGGTCTATCAGAGCATTTCATCAGCTACAAAGCTATCTAGGGGTCCGGTGGTGGTTATCTGGCTCTCAACCCATTGTAGACAATCCACAAATTAAAATCGATGGCGCCCCCATTCCAGTGGCATTCTGGCCTCAGATAAGTAAACTAACGGCTGCGGATTTTTGGAATTGGGACAGACCATGTACATTCGAGGCTCTGAAAAAAATATTTTTGGGCCTCACGGACCTAGATTTTTGCAAATGGTTGCAACTGAGTAAAGTGCTGACTCAGGTTTTCTCTCTGAATAATATAGCGGATAAGGGTGGTAAAGATATACATACTCTTCTAAGGACCGCGTGGCAGCCACACGCAGTGGCCAGGGTTCGTAGTCTCCTCCAGGAATGGGATCATACACTTCCTTCTGGAATCTGCTATTATTGGGTCGAGGTGATGGAAGTTAGCTTCTCCCAAAGTTTGGCCACACACTCTGCCACTGTATAGATACATTAAGCAAGATAGGCTAAGATTCATAACAGTTTAAAATAATGCATCACTTGTACTTGACTCCTTCCCATCTCTTTAGAAGGGAGTACTTACCTCACCGCTGTGTGGGAAATGTAAAAGGGAAGATGGAACCCTATACCATCTTTTATGGTTGTGCCCCTGGTTCCAGAGCTTTTGGAAATCTGTGGGTACCCTGCTTGGCCCTATCCTTAGCATTCACAAAATGGATACCCCGAGGTCTGTATCTTAGGCGCTTTCCCTCGACCACCCCAAAGCCTGGAGAGACCGTATTATGTTAGCTGCCAGTGACGAGCTATTAATCCTTAGATACTGACGTCAGACAAGGCCCCAACTTTGGTGGAGTGGCACAGGAATGTACTCTAGCTATACAACTTGAAAACATATTGCTGGTAGAAGAGGGAGAAGAGAGTCTTTTGTAAAGTTATGGGGTTCCTGGGAGTATTTTATTTCTTCTTGGAGGCCGCCAATTTAAAAAAGGAAAAGAAAAGAAAGAAGAAAGACAGGAAAGAAAGAAAAAAGAAAAAGGGAAAAATAAAAACGGAAAAAATAAGAAAAAGAAATTTTCTTGGTTTATCATGCTAGCACCTTTGAATTGTTAATCTACTATTTTTGACCTCCAACATATAATTGTAGAGGGTGGGGGGGGATGGGAGGGGTTATAGTTTTTAGGCTAGTTGCTATTGTCTGTAGTTATGCTCGGGGAAAGTGCATGATTCCAATTATTTCTTTTTTTCTCGGAAAGATAGCTGTAAGATCTCACTGCTTTCCCTGTAAAGATTATATAACTATGTACTGATAATTATGTCTGTTCTCTGAGAAAAAAATAAACTTTAAATGATAAAAAAAAAGAACAAGGGGACATGTTATGAAGCTGGATGAGTGTAGATTCAGGAGCGATGTTAGGAAGTACTTCTTCACAGAAAGAGTGGTGAATTCCTGGAACAATCTTCCAGTGGAGGTGGCAGGGGTGAAGACAGTTGTGGTGATCAAGAATGCATGGGATAGGAATGAGGAAATCATAGTGGAAAGGAAGGGGGGAGTAGGAGAAGAGAGTGGCAGCTCAGGTATGATCTGTGGTAATATAGAAACATAGACTCTGTCAGCAGATAAGGACCATACGGCCCACCTAGTCTGCCCATTTCCCTACTCACTGCTGCAGCCCCAGATCCTATTTGATCTGCAGCTCTCCTGCTCTGCACATCTCCAGCATACCCTTATATCTATCCCATGCACGCTTGAACCCCCATATTGTTTTCACCCCATCACTTCTGCTGGAATGCTGTTCCATGGCTCCACCACCCTTTCAGTGAAAAAATACTTCCTACCGTTACCCCTGAGCCTTCCATCCTTTAGCCTCATATCATGTCCCCTTGTTATTGTGCAGAGTTTTCTCTGAAATATGCTTTCCACCTGTACTCTATTTATTCCCCTAAGGTACTTGAAAGTCTCTATCATATCTTCCCTTTTCCTTCTTTCCTCCAGTGAATAGATATTAACGCCCTTAAGTATTTCCTTATAGGGCTTCAGGAGCAGTCCATGTACCATAATCATTGTCCTTCTCTGGACTGCCTCTATTTTGTCAATGTCCTTCTGGAGATGTGATCTCCAGAGCTGGACACAGTACTCCAGCTGAGGCCTCACCAGTGATCTGCACAATGGCATCACCACCTCTTTCCTCCTGCTTGTTATGCCCCTCCCTATGTATCCCAACATTCTTTTTGCTCTCCCCACTGTCTTTTCACACTGTTTGGTTATCATCAGGTTGTCAGATATGAAAATCCCCAGGTCTCCCTCCTGACTTATGACCAGAATTTCCCCACTCATACTGTATGCCTCCCTTTGATTCCTGTGACCTAGGTGCATAATCTTGCACTTTTTAGAATTGAAACTCAATTGCCAGACACCCAACCACTCCTCTAATAGGCTTAGATCCTTTCTCATTTTTTCCACCCCCTCTGGTGTGTCCACTCTGTTGCAGATCTTGGTGTCATCTGCAAAGAGGCACACCTTTCCCTCCAGATGCCCTGCAATGTCGCTAATGAAGACATTGAACAGGACTGCCCCAGCACCAACTCCTGTGGCCAGGGCTGTGCAAATCCTATTGTCCCCTTTCCAGGGCAAGTAAATTTCCTTGAAGGACAAGTACAAAAGGAAAGCTAATTTCATCATTGTATAATGAATAGAGGCAAGTGAAAATTCAACTAGTCATGGCTGGGCAAGTCCTAAAAGTTTTAATTTGAACACCCCTGCCTCTGGCACCTCGCTGGTCATCTCCCTCTCCTCAGATTTCATGCCATTAAAAGCCACCCTCTGGGTCCTGTCCCTTAGCCAATTCCCAACCCACTTTTTCAGGGAACCAGATCTTCACCTTCTACTTGGACAGCCAACATAAATGGGTAGAAGGTACCTTGGTTCAGCATCTCATTCAAAGAATGCATCCTCCAACAGTGCAACACCCCATTAGTACTGCACTGCAGTGTTCACGCTATGTATACGCCTTAATCCTGGTGTTGAATGGCAACACCTAAAGGATACATGGTATTTTGTTTTGGTTTCTCTGCAGTGTCAGCTGCTTTAAGAAGTCATACTGCTGGTTTTCTACTTACCTTTTTTCAGCAAAGATCTAGATTTGTATTACCTTGATATAACATATTGAATTATAGAGCTATTATGTAGCATACCAACAAGGAATTCATAACCTTTTAATGTGTTAACTACATTAATTCTGATGCTGTAACTTAGATCAAGGATGCAATACCACAGATCTTTTTATATTAACTTTTAAGGAAGCAGCCCTTTTTTCTGGAAAAGCCTACATTATTCCTGGGATACAGTCTAGACTATTGCTTTTTCTTTTTCATTTCGTTATTATTTTTTTTTTTTTCCAAAATGTAACTAGTAGTTCCAGCAACATAAATGAAATACATGTCTCTCAGTGGGTCACCAGAACATGAACCAAATGATAAGTTAGGTTTCATAACTCACTTGTTTTTTGATCTTAAACATTAAGAGTGTCACTCTGTGGTTTACTTTCAACTTAACAAGTGACTGACACTGTGTAAAATCAGGGAACAAAATGTACTGAACCTTAGTAGGAACTGCATGACGGAACTGACTTCTATTGCTCAAGACCACTCATTCACAGTTGCAAAAAATGTAAAAAGTCACATATAGGCATTTTATCATTTTTTAAAGGCTGTTTACACCAACCTTTCTTCAGACTTTTTTGATCGGTTTTACCATTCGTTATTTCTACTGCTTTATAACTCTTAGGTCATGCTGATATACAGTAGCATTCTATATTTCTGTGTGGAAGGAAAAAAGTCAGTCAGATTATTTTATAAAACAATGTCACTTCTCTCTATCTACTAGGAAATATTAGAATTTTCTTGACCGAGCAGTCATTTCAGCCCATTTGTACACCAATCTGAAGGGTAAACAAAGCCTACTGCTTACTTATCATTAAGAAACATACAGAAGGTGTAATTGAAAGACAATAACCTCAATGAAAATGATCTAAACCAAGATACTGAGGATTTTGTCTTTGAATTTATATTTTATTTTTGCTAAGCAGGAAAGGAGGGCAGGGCAATTTCATCTTTTTAAGCCTTGTTTCAGCAGTGGGGGATATACAGTAGATGCAAACTGACATACTGAATCAGGTAAAACTGTTGGTAGTATTCTTTTAGTGAGAAGGGTGGACATTTTGGCCAGGACACTGGGGCAATTGCCCTACTCATTTTGAGAAGAAGTGCTCTGGGATCTTCAACATCCACCTGAACAACCACCAGAACAGGCAGATGGGATCATGGTTTAATGTTTCATCTGAAGATGTCACCCTGTAGTGCAGCACCCTCCTAATGCTGCACTACAGTGTCAGTATTTGGATTTTACCCCAAGTTCATGGTGTGGGGCTAGAATCCACAATCTTCCCATCTTTAGTCGTCAGAGGTGAGTGCTCAACCTGGTGAGACACTGGCAAATTACTTTCCTCCTTTGGACTCATCATGTCTTAAGCATCTGTGAACATTTGGTTGACTAACCTGTTGTTTTAGGTTAAGACTAGGGTATATACTCTACAGGTAAGATAAGGAATATCTGTACAACGAAAGAACAGTGCACCCACCCACAACTGAAAACCACTGCACTGAGTGTGATATTGAAGTACAAGGAAACACACTTAAATGTAATTCAAGTAATGTTTAAATATAATACTCACAATTTTATTCCAGATCATTTTCTTGAAAGGTGACATAAAAACAGTGCAAAAAATGTGTGGAATACAAGACGCAACAAAAAATTATATGGAAAGAGGCAGTACCATCAGCAGCAGCAGAAACACCAGTGAGAACTGGTAAAAAACCCTTACATTTCACCCAATCTGGGTGGGGCTTCTTCAGAGGAAATTCACCCGCTGCAACAACCATACTTATGGTATATAGTGCTACCAGTTAATAAAGTGCTTGTGCAAAAAAAAATTGGTTAAAAAGAACACTTAAGTTAAATGGCCTAACATCTCTGACAGTAGCATACAAACTGCACTATTCTTTTGTTGTATTGATTTTGTGGTTGTTTTGGTACACCACCTTGTTAAATTAGCTGAAACACCGGAGTGCTTTTTTCTGTTTAGTTGAGATAAGGATAAGGAAAAAAGGAGGTGGAGTAGACCTCTATGTCAGGAAGGCATAGAGTTTGTAGATAATAGAGCCACCAGGAGTGCATGTAAGGTGTTAGAAGCACCATGTGTACAGCTCACGACAGCATCGAGTAAGAAGCTGCACATGTGAGTAGTCTATAGACCACTGAGACGGAGGAGATGGTGACAGGGAAATAGGGGCAGAAAATGAGAAGGGGTCACAGAAGGGAAGGTAGTAGTGGTGGGGTATCTCAACCTACCAGGCAGATTGGGACATTCCTGCAACTAAAATGCCAAAAGTCAGGTCTGGCTAGATAAGATGCAAGACTGCCTGCTGGTGCAGCTTGTTAGGAAACCCATAAGGCAGACTGCCATTCTCATTGTAATGCTCACCAACTCAGAAATGGTAGACAGAGTGCAGGTCGGGGAGCCATTGGGATCCAGTGACCATAACACCAAATGATTCAAACTGGCCATGGCCAATGTTTCGAAATGGCCATATTTCCCCATCAAAGGCTGTACTAATGGAATTAGAGCAGCAGACTTTGACCAGATAAGGGAATTAGTTATTGATAGTTTTGTTTGAGTAGATCAAATCAGAGTGTGGAGGAGAGGTGGAAAGTAATTAAATGAGTCATTCACAACGCAACTAAGTCATACTTGATACTGGTTAAAAAGAGAAACAGGCACAATAGACCAGTCTAGTTATCTAAAAAAGTCATGGAGGCAGTGAAGGCCAAAATATGACCTTCATAAGATACAAATAGGAACAGGGTGATGTGGAATGGAGTGAAAAGCAAGCAAACATGAGGGAAGCCAGGATAACAGTCAGGGATGCAAAAGAAGACACATAAATGCATATTGTTTATGGAATCAAGGGAAGGTAAAACAGTTTTTGAGATACATTAGGGAGAAAAGGAAGACAAGGGGGGAATTTTATAGCTGACAAAAGGAGGAAGGTTAATGAAGGAGGACAAGCAGAAGGCAACCATTGTTAATGACTGTCACAAATGCACTGCACAGGTCAGGCCATCTTTCCCCACAGTGCCAACCTCCAAGCGCAGTATTGTGAACAGGTAATAGAACAGGGTAACCCTCCTGTCTGCCTGTGAGTCTGAATCACCTTTAGTCTCAAGTTCTGGGGGGATTCAAACTGTGAACCTTATGCTAGCATACCCAAATGTACAGGCTCAGATAATCTGCTCTTCGGGGGATGCTAGATATCTTTCGCCTAAGGGCACCTAACCAGGTATCCAAAATGAACCCTTAAAACTCTATAAAAGACCTTAGGTATATTCTTACCTTATCTCAGTTTGGTAACACCATTAAGCTTATGAACAGTTTTGTTAATCTTAACCCTCCATACATCACATGCAAAAGAAAGAACTTGGAAGACTCAGGCAGTATTTGGAATAAGAGGTTTACTTGAATGGATAAAAATATGTAAAATGTAAACACAGAACAATATATCACAAAGCATACAATCGCTTAGAAGAAAAAAAGGAAAAGTACAAACTTAAACTCCTACCACAAGACAATTAGACTTTTTCTATCTAATGTATTACCTTCTTACAGTGCTTATAGTTAGTTCGTGTTTCTAAGAGCCCACAAAGAAATGTGTCTCAGTGGAAATACAGAATACAGTTTAAACTCAGTGTCTCTACCCCTTCTATGATGCCATCTAGCGCCTCCTTTTACAATATAAAAATTATACAAAACAGAATGTCCTATCAGGAGGTATATTAAATAAGGTGAAATCAGCAAAACTAATTTCCCAAATTATAAGTCTGTCTTTAAATCAAGCCTTCCCTTTGATATTCTGTGGTTTCCTGCTCCCAAGACATCAAAGTTTTTTTTGCAACTCTGCCATATCTCACTTAGGTGCAATATAGCTTTTTAACACCAGTTGATATTAAGTGTTCTTCCTCTTAAGATGTCATAAAAGTTTATGATCTCTATATCCTGGCAGTTGGTAATCTCCAATTAAGTTTTAAAGTGGTATTGCTTTGTGTTTAATTATTTTAGTTTTTAATTCAGGAAGGGGGTTTTCAAAACTGCTTATCTTGTCAGCATCTTCAGAAGGGCTGAAATAACTGCATATTTGATTTTCCTTTGTGGCTAACTGGACTGATTACTAGAATTCTGTGGCAATCTGCATCAATATATTTTGCAACTTTTGGTGGGGTTGTGTGATTTAAAATAGCAGAGGCTGCAGTTTGTAATTGGATGCCAGACATAGCCTGAGGTGGGGGACATTGTCTTCACAAGTCAGAGGCCTGCATCACAGCCAATTGTCTAGCTTGACTATTTCAGCATTGTTCTTTTACTATAAACTACTGGTAGGATCCTGTTTGAGACAGAAGTCCATCTTCTTCCAAGTTGTGTACTGGGTGTGCTTTGAAACAACTGAGAAGCTGCGTGGGATATACTAAATTTGACTAAATATCTGTAACTAATCTCTCTCTCTCTCTCTTGCTTACATCTGAGAGAAGTTTTCCTCACTTTTAAAGTGGTAATGCTTTGTGTTTAATTATTTTAGTTTTTAATTCAGGAAGGGGGTTTTCAAAACTGCTTATCTTGTCAGCATCTTTAGAAGGGCTGAAATAACTGCATATTTGATTTTTCTTTGGTGCTAACAAACCACCAGGCTGTTTTGGAGCTGGATAGGTTTACCTGTGTCTGACTTGGATGTCTGGATTTTACTCTGTTTGATTAGCAGGGTACTTCCTCTGTCAAATTGTTGTGCAGGGTATCTTGCTGACAGGAAGGCACTCATTGCAGCGGTGGGTGAGAGCTTTTAGCTGATTGTTTTGTGAGGGCACAGTTTAGGCCCAACTCCTTCCCACCCCTCACCCACCCACCCCTGGAAATAGCTCCTTTATACCTGAGGTTCTGACATCATTTCCTCAAGAGTGCAAGGTGCATTTCACTGTCATATCCCTCTAGCACACTGCACTGACAATATAAGCATACACATTGTATAATATATATATTTCTATATAACCAATCACACACGCACGCGCGCAACACACACACACACACAAATACAAACACACACACTAAAAAAGGAGATAAACATGTGGGGAGTAGTGCAATGTAATGGCTGTGGGGCAGCAGTCTTCCGGGAGTCTTTCTGGAGGCTGAGATGCTGCCCTATTTGCAAACTATCTGCCCTGAGGGAGGAAGTTGCCTGTCTTCAGGCTGCACTGGACAGTAGTAAGGAAACCTTCCCCCAGGCTACACTGGACAGTAGGAAGGGAACCTCCCCCATCCAGGGAGCACTAGTGCCACCACCACTACCTCAGAGGTTGTGAAGAAAGCACAGCAGTTGGACCACAGTGGGCTCAGGGAGGGTGAGGATGGTGGAACAGAGGCACACCCAGTCAATTGTTCCACTCCACAATCCATACACCATTCTGGGGGAGCACAGCTCCCCTATGGATGCACCCACAGAGAAGACTGATGACAACTGTCACAAGGGAGGTCCACAGGAAGGAGGCAGAGGACACCACAGGGAAAGGAAGCAGCTCCTGGTGGGGGACTCAATTATTAGGGGTATAGAACTGGGGGGAGTTGGGAAAACTGAAGTAAGGTGCCTGCCTGGTGCCATGGCTTGGAGGGACAGGAAGCGCATCCTTAGGATCATGAGAACAGCTGCAAGGGAGTCTGAGCTGGACGTAATTGTCCACCTAGGGACAAATGACTTGGCTCATCATGAGATTAGAGCTGTGCAGGAGGACATTGCAGAGTTGGGGAGGAGCCTAAGACAAGTAGCACACACAGTATCCTTCTCAGAGGTGCTGCCTGTCAAAGGCATGGGGGAGGCAAGGGTAATTAGCATCATGCAGTTTAATGAATGGTTAAAAAAATGGTGCGGAGCACAGGGGTTTGGCTTCATTGGGGACCGGGGTTCCACCTGGAGGGACACCAGCCTATACTGGCAGGATACATAGATACATAGATACATAGACAGTGTTGGCAGATAAGGGCCTATGGCCCACCCAGTCTGCCCATTTGAGCTTGTAAGTTCAGTTTGTTTTCCTAGAAGTCTGTTGCCCCTTACCCCTGACCTCTAGAATTCCTTTATGTCTATCCCATGCATTCTTAAATCCCATGATTGTTTCAGCCCCCACCACTTCCTCTGGCAGGGTGTTCCACTTGTCCACCACCCGTTCTGTGAAAAATTCTTTCTCATGTTTCCTCTGAATCATCCTCCCTCAACTTCATCCCATGCCTCTAGTTCTGGAACATCTTTTGCTTAAAAACAGTGTTTCCTGCACCCTGTTCCTCCCTGTAAGATACTTGTATGTCTCTATCATATCCCTCTCTCCCTCCTCTCCTCCAGGAGTACATGTTCAGTTCCTTCACCCTGTCTTCATAGGACTTGTGATGCAATCCATGCATCATCTTTGTTGCCCTCCTCTGAACCTTCTCTACCCTGTCTATGTCCTTACGTAAGTATGGTCTCCAGAACTGTACACTGTACTCCAGGTGGGCCTCACTAGTGTCTTGTATAGCGGAATTATGACCTCCCTTTTCCTGCTGGTGATGCCCTGCCTATACATCCCAGCATCCTATTTGCTTTACCTGCTGCCTTGTCACACTGTTTCCCTACCTTGAGGTCATCAGAGATGATAACCCCAAGATCCCTTTCCTGCTTGGTGCATGCTATATCCTCACCCCTCAACTGATATATTGTGCCAGGGTTTTTGTGCCCCATATGCATTATCTTGCACTTCTTTGCATTGAATTTCAATAGCCAAACCCCTGACCATTCTTCAAGTTTCTGCAGGTCACTTCTCATTCTGTCTACACCCTCTGGTGTGTCTACTCTGTTACAGAGCTTTGTGTCATCAGCAAACAGTGAAATTCTGTCATCTAGGTCCTGCGCCATGTCACTGATGAAGATGTTGAATAGGACCGGTCCCAGCACTGATCCCTATGGTACCCCACTGGTCACTCTTTCCTCTGTGGAGTGACAGCCATTTCCACCACCCTCTGTGTCCTGCCACCCAGCCAGTTACCTACCCACCACTACTGTCCTGCCCACACCCATATTCCCCAGTTTGTGTAATAGTCTTCTATGTGGCACAGTGTCAAAGGCCTTGCTGAAGTCCAGATAGACCATGTCCACTGCCCTCCCTGATCCACCTCCCTAGTCACCCAGTCAAAAATTCAATGAGGTTGGTCTGACATGACCTCCCCCTGGTGAAATCATGCTGCCTTGGGTCCTGTAGTCCATTGACAACCAGATGTTCCACCAATCTCTCCTTCAGTAGTGCTTCCATGATCTGGTCTGCATCTGTCCAGGAAGGGAACAAGTCTTTTGAGCAATCGGTTTAAATGCTTCATTTGCAAGCTTTTAAACTAGTCAAAGGGGGAGGCACTGACAAGCAGCAGGAAAATCCCAGCCTCTCCCTACAAAACAGGGTACTAAATGAGAAAAAGACTGAGGTAGAATGGTCAGTGGGGGATGCTGCAACAGAAGGTAAAGCCATCAAAAAATGGAGAGCAATGAGTACCAATGCCAGTAGTCTGGGTAACAAGCTTCCTGAATTAGTGGCCTTGATGGAGAAGGAACAACTGGATATTGTGGCAGTCACAGAAACATGGCACACACAAAATCATGACTGGGACATAAACATACTAGGATACACTATCTACAGAAGGGACAGGGAGGGTAAAAGAGGAGGAGGAGTAGTTCTTTACATAAGGGAAGGAATAAAAGCAACAGAACAAAAGGGTAAACAGGGAGGAGAAGAAGCACTGTGGGTAAATTTGGAGACAGGAAATGGCACCACAATCCACACAGGGGTTTTATACAGACCCCCTTCTCAGGGGGAGGAAATGGACAAGGAAATGATAGAAAGTTACTTAGAATGGCAGAAAAAGGGGAGATATTGCTGGGTGGGTGATCTGAATATGCCAGATGTTAACTGGAGTGCAGTTGCAGCTGCCACTTCGAAGAGTGCAGTTATTCTAGATGCCCTACACGGGGCATGCCTTAGACAACTAGTACTGGAGCCCACTTGAGAAGGAGCAATATTAGACTTGATTCTCTCAAATGGAGATGGAGAGAGGATCACAGATGTAGAAGTGGGTAGCCATCTGGGAACTAGCGACCATCGAACAGTATAGTTCACAATAAACACAGCAATAGAGTCAAGCCATACAAAGACAAAAGTACTGGACTTTAGGAGGGCTGACTTTGCCAAAATGGGTGAGTGACTAAGGAATGCACTAGCAAATGGGCAGGAAGGAGGGGTGGAAGAACAATGGGGAATAATAAAAACTGCCATCACAGAGGTAACGAGCCTTTGTGTGAAGCAAATAAACAAAACAAAATGATGTAAGAATCCACTATGGTTCTCAAAGGAAGTGGCAGTGAAGGTTCAAGAAAATATAGCATTCAGGAACTACAAGGAATCACAGAAGGAGCAGGACAGAGAACCGTATCAGTTAAAGCAGAAGGAGGCAGGGAAGGCAGTCAGAACAGCAAAGGCCCAAACCGAGGAAAAGATAGCCAACTCAGTTAAGAAGGGGGATAAAACCTTTTATAGGTACATCAGGGAGCAAAGGAAGACCAAGGGAGGGATAGTGAGGTTTAATAAAGGGGAGGGAGGGAGGGTGGGCAGAGGAGACTGTGAAAAGGCAGAGATACTAAACAAATATTTTGCTCAGTATTTACAAATGAAGAGGGGAGGTACATAAAACAAACAGTAGAAACACTCTGGATACAGAAGTTGATACCAGCCCATTTACAGAAAAAAGGGTTCTGAAAGAACTCTTAAAACTGAAGGTGGACAAAGCAATGGGGCCTGATGGGATTCATCCCAGAATTCTAAAGAACTAAGGGTAGAACTAGTGACACCACTGACTACCCTTTTAACAAATCATGGGAGGATGGGGTGGTACCCGAGGACTGGAGGAGGGCAGATGTGATTCCCCTTCACAAAAGTGGGAGCAAGGCAGAAGCAGGAAACACCAGACCTGTTAGTTTAACCTCAGTGATAGGGAAAATGATGGAATCACTTCTGAAGGAAAGAATTGTCAAGTTTCCAGAGGCCAGAGGGGCAAAGGACCCTAGGCAGCATGGATTCACAGCGGGAAGGTCATGCCAGACGAATCTGATAGATTTCTTTGACTGGGTGACCAAAGTAGTAGATCAGGGAGGGGCTGTGGACATGACCTACCTAGACTTTAGCAAGGCATTTGACACAGTCCACACAAAGATTAATATACAAGTTAGCCAGCCTGGGAGTGGGTCCCAAGATGACAGCCTGGGTAAAAGAATTGGCTGGAGAATAGGACACAGAGAGTAATGGTAAATGGAGTCCACTCAGAAGAAAGGAGGGTTACTAGTGGGTACCGCAGGTTCAGTATTAGGACGGTCCTCTTCAATGTCTTTATAAGTGACATTGCAGAAGGACTGGAAGGAAAAGTATGTCTCTTTGCAGATGACACAAAGATCTGCAACAGAGTTGATATACGCGAGGTTGGGGTGGAAAGGATGAGAAGGGACTTGGCAAGGTTAGAGGAATGGTCAAATGTATGGCAGCTTAGATTCAATGCTAAGAAGTGCAAGTTAATGCACCTGGGAAACAAAAACCCAGGGGAAGAGTACACAATGGGGGTGAGATACTACAACAACAAAAATGGAAAGGGACCTGGGGGTAGTCATATCAGATGACCTAAAGGTGGGCAAGCAATGTGAGAGGGCAGCAAGGAGGGCTGAGGGGATACTGGGATAGGAGAGGCATCACCAGTGAAAACAGGAAGTTATTATCCCTCTGTACAGACAGCTGGTGAGACCCCATCTGGAGTACTGCGTGCAGTTCTGGAGACCCAATCTCCGCAAAGACATAGACAGGATGGAAGCTGTCCAGAGGAGGGCAACTAAAATGGTGCAGGGTCTGCACCAGAAGACATATGAAAAGAGACTTAAGGAGCTTAATATGTATAGCCTCGAGTAAAGGAGGGAGAGGGGGGACATGATAGAAACGTTCAAGTACCTCAAGGGAATCAACAAAGCCCAAGAGGGTAGCATCTTTCAAAAAAAGAGGTGTGCAAGAACAAGAGGGCACAATTTGGAAATAGAGGGGGGCGGCTCAGAGGTAATTTAAGGAAGTATTTTTTCACAGAGAGGGTTGTGGATGCATGGAACGGCCTTCCGGAGGAGGTTGTGGAGTCAAAAACAGTGGTGGAATTCAATGGAATGCATGGGACAGTCATAAGGCAATTCTAGGGAGTGGGGGTAGGAAGAAGTAGGCTGCTGGTTAACTAGGATCTGCAGCTTATCCAGTAGGTAGGGAAGTGGGCAGACTGGGTGGGCCAAGCGGTCCTTATCTGCCATCAAATTCTATGTTTCTATGTTTCTATGTAAGTCAGACAAACAGGAGACCCTTAATTAAGGCTCTCTAGTCTTTTTAATTACCTCCTGGTTTCAGGTTAATATATCCTGTTATTTCCACTAAAACCTGAGGGGGGCATTCATGGAAGCACTGACAATCACACACTATATTCTACATTACAAAAAATCATAGAACAATCACAACCAGCTGGCCAAGCGTCACAATCCTCCCCACCTAGACTGAATTTGGGGGCTCTATCCCCTGCATGGGATGAGCTTCCTATATCAGTTCACGCCTCATAAAGACGATAAAGGCCATCGCTGTTCTGCTTGGTCACTCCAGTCCTGTGTAACATTGTCATGTCACACCCTTGTAAGGCAAGACTCCATCTTAACAGTCTACCATTAGTTTTTTCCATTTGTGTCAGCCAAACAAGGGGGATGTGGTCAGTTTGTACCATATAAGTATGGTTCTAACTTCTTTAGGGCCCACACTATGGCAAGACACTCTTTTTCCACAGTAGAGTATGCCTGCTCCCTGGGAAGTAACTTTTTACTCATGTACACTACCAGGAGATCTCTCCATTGGTTGGATGTCTGACTCAATACTGCCCCAATACCCACATCTGAGGTGTCAGTCTGAGCTATAAAGGGTCTGCTATAGTCGGGACTTGTCAGTACAGGAGCACTGCACAGTGCCTCCTTCAGTCTGGTAAAGGTTTTGTCACAGGCTGGTTCCCAGGTAATTTTCATTGGCATCCTTTTCTTTACTAGATCAAATAGGGAAGCAGCCAGGGCACTGTAATTGGGTACACATTTCCTATAGTACCCTGCTGTCCCTAGAAAACTCCTGACCTGCTTCTGCATTTCTGGTCTGGGCCATGCCTTGATCACCTCTATTTTTACTTGGCTATGATGGAACTGTCCCCGGCCTGCAACATGTCCAAGATATGCCACTTCAGACATGGCCACCTGGCACTTCTTAGTTTTTACAGTGAGCCTGGACCTCTGTATCCTGCCCAGGACTTCCCTAAGATGGGACAGGTGTTCCTCCAAGCTGGCACTAAAGATGCCAATGTCATCCAGGTACGCCATGGCGTACTCCTCAAGACCATTTAACACCTGGTTCACCAACCTTTGGAAAGTGGCCGGGGCATACTTCATTCTGAAAGGCATTACTTTAAATTCAAATAATCCTACTGGAGTGATGAAGGTTGACCTCTCCCTACAGTGGTAGCCACAGACATTACCAGCTATTTCCAGATATTTTGTGAAATTTCTGAAGAGTTTCTCTCTGCTGCCCCTACTGTTTAAATGCAAAAAGCATTAAATATTTCTGGAAATGTCACAGAAATTTCAGGAAATAGCTGACAGTGTCTATGGCTACTACTGTAGTTCTGACAGTTAACTCTACCTATCAAAACCCCTTGGTCAGGTCAATAGTCATAAGATAGGTCGCCCCTCTCAACTTGTCCAGGAGTTCATCCATCGGGGCATCGGATGGGCATCTGACTTCATGACTGCATTCAGTCCATGATAGTCCACACAGAAATGAGTAGAGCCATCTGGCTTGGGCACAAGGACTACTGGTGAGCCCCAGGGGCTGTGGGATCTCTGGATTACCCCTAAATCCAGCATTTCCTCCACCTCCCTCCTAACATCCTTTTGGACAGCCTCTGGCACCTGATATGCTGTCCACCATATGGACGTCTGTGTCCCTGTCTCCACATCATGTGTCACTAAGGGGGTTAGTCCCCCCTTGGCACTAAACAGGGGGGAAAAGTATGTTAAAACCTCTCTTACTTCCTGGATCTTGTCTGGGGTCAGCTGGGGAGACAATTTTACTGTCTCCACAAAGGACTCCCACTTGCTTTCTTCCAGCAAGTCCAGAAGGGGGTCTCCTTCATCAGTCCCCTCCTCAGGACTACATAATGCAAACATCATGTCAGCCCTATTTGCATATGGCTTCATCATGTTGACATGATACATTCTTTCTCTCTGTCTTCTGTCAGGTAACTCTATGATATAGTTCACGTCATTTACCTTTCTAACTATGTTGTACGGTCTTGTCCAGCTAGCCTGCAACTTGTCTTTCCAGACCAGAATAAGGACCATGACTTCCTGACCCACCATGTACGAGTGAGCTCTGGCTCTACGGTCGTACCACACTTTTTGTTTCTGTTGGGCAGTTGCCAGGTTGCTTTGGGCTGTCCCCATAAGCTCCTTTAGTTTTCCCTAAACCTAAGGATGTAATCCACTAGGGCAGTTCCCTGGGTGGCATGCTTGCCTTCCCAGTCCTCCCAGATCAAGTCTAGGGGCCCACATACCTATCTTCCATATAAGAGCTCAAAGGGGAAAAATCCTGTTGACTCGTGGGGCACCTCCCTGTAAGCAAACAACAAGTGGGGAAGGTATTTCTCCCAGTCCCTCCCATGCTGTTCAGAAAACGCTTGGAGCATTGACTTCAGGGTAAAATTAAATCTTTCCACAAGCCCATTGGCTTGTGTGTGATATGGTGTCAGGCATCTTTGCACCACCCTACGCTTCTCCCACAAACATTTCATAAGGTCCAACATGAAGGAACTCTCCCTCGATTGGTGAGAACCTCCTGCAGAAACCTCACATGGGAGAAAATCCCAAGTAAGGCATCTGCCACTTTGTCTGTCCTCAGTGAGGATAGGGCAACTGCCTCTGGATACCGGGTGGCATAATCTACCACAGTCAGGATGAACCTCTTCCTGGAGGAGCTGGGGGTATTTAAAGGCCCCACAATATCCATTCCTACCCTCTGGAATGGCTCCTCCACTAAGGGCAATGGAATTAAGGCAGCTTGGGTTTTCTTACCTACCTTCCCTATTTCTTGGCACCGGTGACAAGACCTGCAATACTTCTTCACCTGCTGGGTGAAGTTGGGCCAATAAAAATTCTAGGCCAACCGCTGAATAGTGCGCGTGATTCCCAGATGACCAGACAAGGGAATATCATGTGCAATCTTGAGCAACTGCTCACGATACCCCTGGGGAATGACATGCTGCCTGCCTATCATCCCTCCCTCTGTCTGCACAGCCTGAGTATACATCAGTCCATTTTCCCAGTAAACCTTATGTTTACCGTCACCTCCCTGAGCACCGTCAGAGTCTGCCCAAGCCCTCAGCTTCTCTAGACTAGGGTCACTTCTCTGAGCAGCTGCAAACTCCTCACATATTCCCAAGGCATGGGACAGGTCCCCTTCAGTCTCTAAACTAGGGTCCCTAGCACTAGCATCAGGGCACTCAGGATCACTGTCATCCCTAACCCTCTGACAATGGGTCACTCCTCCTTCTTCAGAGTAACCCTCTGTAGCTGTGCGGTTAACTGCTACTGGGGAAATTTCTACCTCCTTTTCATTAGACTCCATATCAGGAGACACAGGTTGGGGAATTGGCCTCCCTGTGATTTCCACCATGGCTTCTGTGGTGTCCAGAGAACTACAATTTTCCTTTCCCGCTTGCTACAGGTAACTGCACACACCATCCCCTGTTGGAGATTGTTGCCAAGGATGACATCAACTGCTAATGTTTTGGCTACAGCCACCTGTTGCACAGTTCCCCCTGTTTCACCCCAGTCTAGGATAACACTAGCAAGTGGCAATGTTTTCTCCTCACCAGTAAAGTCTTGTACAGTGACATATTTATTGGGTATAAGCTGACCAGGCTCTACCAGATCCCATTTTACCAATGTCAGGGATGACCCTGTGTCCCTTAACCCTTGTGTCTGTACATCATTCACCATGACTGGGTGCATGTGTTCCCTCATGTTCACAGGCATGCTTCCAGGGACACACAAACAACCCACTTCTTTCCTAGCCCCATGTTGTGTATTTCTCATCCTTTTGGGACACTGTCGGGCAGTATGTCCAATTTCTTTACAAAACCCAACATTTATTTATTTTCTCAGAGAAATCTTTTCTCTGAAACCTGGGGCTAACTGGTTTCGATGGAGGCAGTGAGGGTTTTTTCTGCCCTGTAGGTGCTCTTTTCCCTTTCTGCACTGCCACGCCCACCCCATTCTCTCTCATAACCAGCTGGCCAAGCATCACAATGACTACTTCTGCTCTGTATCTTCTGTGGAGGATAGTGAGCCCTTGCAAGAAAGCAGCATAACAACTGCTGCAAGGGGGATCACAGAAATGACATAGATGAAATCACATAGGATAGGGTCAAAAATTAATTTACCTCCCTGAATGCATATAAGGCCCCAAGACTGGATGGATTGCACTGGAGGGTGCTCAGAAGACAAGAATCAAATCTAGCTGAACCCCTGAAGGACTATTAAGTAGCTTCCTACAGACAGGGTAGTTCTGAAAGATTGGAGGGTAGTGGACATGGTTCCACTCCACAAGGGAGGGTACAAGGAGCAGCCAGATAACTATAGGCTCATCAGTCTTACCTCCATTGTATAAATATGCTGACTGAGACTCCAGTCAAATAGGACCCAGTGGACTACCTGGAAAGGAATGGGCTCCAGAATAGTAAGTAGCATATATTCATGGTGACAAGATCTTGTCAGAGCAACCTGATAGTATTCTTTGACTGGTTAACTAGGGTAGTAGCTAAGGCGCAATCAGTAAATTTACTCTACTTCAACATCAGCAAGGCATTTGACTTGGCACCACTTCAAAGGTTGCTGAAGAAGTTAGGTGATCTTTGTGCTGCAAAGGACCTAGTTAGATGGAAACAAAGTGACTGAGTGGAGACATCAGAGGGTGGTTGTAAACATACGTTCATCAGTGACATAGTAGAAGGAATACGGGGCAAGGTGTGTCTCTCCACAGGTGACACTAAACTCTGCAGCAGGACTGACAGTGAGGAGGGAGCAAGGGAGATGCAGAGGGACCTTCAGAGGCTAGAAAGGTGCTTCAAGTTCTAGTGGTTGAAATTCAATTGCAAATAGTGCAAGTTCATGCACAAAGGGAACAAGAACCCCCGTACATATTTGGATCAGAGGCATTAAGCTGGGCACTGTGTCTGAGGAAAGCACCAGGGAGTTATCATAAGTAACTACCTAAAATAATTCAGCCAATCCAACAAGGCCTACAGCAAGACAACCAGAATGTTAGGGTGTATTGGAAAGTGTTTCAATAGAAGGAGGAAAGAGTTAATACATACTCTCTATAGAAAATTGATTAGGCTGCATCTGGAATACTTTGCACAGTTCTGAAGTCCCTACCTAAAGAAAGACAAGACAAAGGCAAGCTAGAGACAGTGCAGGGTAGGGTAACCAAACTGATTCATAGCCTGCAGGGCAGATCCTGCAAGGAAATGCTCATGACACTTAACATGTACTTGCTGGAAGCTGGAATGGAGAGAGGAGACATGATACAGACTTTCAAGTTTCTAAAAGGAATGAATTAAGTAAACTGTTAGGAACTATTCAGCAAGAGTGGTGAGTCATAAACACAAGGACATGAGTGGAAGATGATGGGAAGAGTCAGGTGGTATGTGAGAAAGTTTTACTTTACAGAAAGGGTGGTTGAGCCATGAAATAGCCGAGGTAGTGGGAACAAAAACCTTCAATTAATTTAAGCACAGCTGGAACAGAGTTAAGGGATTAATAGTTATTGAAGGGGTAGCAGCAAGGTATGGGGTAAGGTGGAAACAAGGATGTAAACCCCATCTAGACAATAGGTTCTGGAATAGCATAGGGTATAACAAGGCAGACTGGATGGATTGATAGTCTTTTTCTGCTACATTGTAGTCAGATGTTTACATGTTTCTGTGTTAAGACAGCAGGTATTCTATACCACCAAGTCTTAACAAGGATGAAACACATACAGTTGTGTGGTTTTCTGTTTTTAGTCTTTACAGATTATTTGTGAGGCCTTGTGGCACCTAACCATCCTTCTTAAAACACAGACTCTCCAAATTCCATCATGTTGATTTGCATATTTTATCCATGATGTCAAGCATCATGGTGATATGTGCAGTTATGTCCTTCTTTAATACTTGGCTTTATTGCCAATGTGATTTTCACACAATCCTAGCTTTGGGGGCTTTTGAATTGAAGTTCTTGTCTTTCAAATTGATTCCCTGCTTTGGGATCACCATGTGGCCCATACAGTTGTCAGCATTTGTCTGGCTGACCTTTGGAACTGGGCTGAGACATTTTCTAAATCACACTGATGAACCCTAACAAGGACAAGACAGGTGTCTGTATTTTGCTATTTACCCATGATACTTTGCATCAAGGCAGTACTGTATATTTTTCAATTTCTATGTAAGAAATACAACATTACCTGCTTTACAGTTATGATGAGAATTTTATTTCTTTTTTTTTTGCAGCAAGGAAACACATTTGTAGTATATGGCAGTCTGTAAGGGTGTCAGTCTTTTCAACAGGTGGGCAATGGAAAAAAAATCACTCCCACTCTTAATGGTGTAGTGTGTGCCTGTCTTGATTTGAATATCAACATGAGACCTCATTTTGCATGTCACCACCCACCGATGTTTTCCTGTTTGTACTTAGAGAATGTAATTTGGCAGTGTAGCTGCTAATTCCTCTGTAAGGACCATAATTTGTTGATTCAGCTTTGATTTCTGTGTGACACTGTATGGAAAGATCAGAAACTGGCTCTTATCCTCTCCCTCTTCTTCCATTATGCTTGTATACATACCACACACGTCAAAACTAATTGGTGCTGCTCTTGCAATTCTTCAGCACACTTCAGTACTCTGACACTGGCAGCATCTCAAAACTAGGTAGTGCTGCTGTTACAATTCATCAACACACAATAGGATTCTGCCATTAGTAGCCTCCCAATACTACTTGGTGATACATTAGCAGCATCTCAAAACTGATTATAGTGTATGATAGAATGCGGTTGAGCATGGAAATCCATGCTTCTAACAGCGTTGTTGAGCTTGCCTCAGTGCATCACTATCTTGTTGTGCTGCACCAAGTACGTCACCGTTGCAGCACAAGATCGAACGCATTCGCGCATGTGCAATTGAGCAGCCCACGGCGATGCGGAAGTCGGCGCGCTGCTATACATCCTGAAGTAAGCCTTATTTTAAGAGGTAGACTTGTTTGGGGGATCACGGAGTGCTGATTATGCTTGCCCATACACTATAAAATATTGTGTATAAGCAAGCATACACAAACAAGGCAGTTGTTAGATCTCGAGGTTTCCGTGGTAACGGACCTCTCGAGTTACGCTCTCGAGGTCTCTGGTTACCACAGAAACCTCTCGATCACAACTGCCTTGTTGTGTATGCTTGCTCATACACAATCCTCTCTGTTGCTGCTGTTGGAATTCATCAGCACTCTATATAGTACTCTGCCATTAGCAGTGATTCAAAAGGAAAATGGCAAGGCAATTTTATTTTTAGGCACCCTTTCTCAGGTGCTTAGGGCATTGTAAAAGTTACAGAATACATAGTCAAATGAATAAAGCAAAGTACTAAATAAATAAATACATCAACAATAAGGAAGTAAATAAATGAGAGGCTCTGATGAACAGACCATGTTAAGGCAGCAAAATCAAGAGCATCAGGTCAGGCAGTAAGCCAGTTTGAAAAGATGGAACTTTAGGGCCCCTTTGAGGGGCTCCACTTTTTGGGGCAGATTGAATGGAACAAGACAAATAGTTTTATAGTAGTGATGTCAACTATAAGTGCCCTATCCCTAGACAACTTTAGCCTTGTCCAGGGCACCATTAGTAAGGCAGCATTAGTGGAGTGGAGAGGGTGACCAGAGATATGTGGGCTCAGGAGATCTGTGGTGCTTGCAAACTCTGAGATGGTGAGTGGTGTGGTGGTAGGAAAACCAATGGGGTCCAATGTCTATAATATTATGTGTTTAAAATTGTCCAGGGTACCTCCATACACTTGTCAAAAGCTGTGATCTGGACTTCAGAAGGGCATATTTTGACCAGATCAGGGAAAGACATAGGAAAAAAATTAATAGTGTGGATAAGTTTAGGTGGGTACAGTAAAAGTGGAGTGCAATTATAGGGGCCCTTTTCAAAGCAAGTAAGTCATGCAAGAGGATGGTCACCAAAGGTAGTAAGTATAAGAGACCAATCTGATTCTCAATGACAGTAAGAAAGACAGTGAGGGCCAAAAAAGAGCCTTCATCAATTACTAGAAGAATCAGGGAATGGAGAAGTGGGGCAGTAACAGAAGGAGGCCAAGAAGGTCATTAGAAGTGCAAAGGTAGACACAGAGTTGTGAATAACCAAGTGTGTCAATGGGGGAGAATTCTTCTTCTGATATTAGGGAAAAAAAGGAAAACAAGGAACAAAATGTTAGATTAGCAGAGGGAAGGAATGTAGTCAAGTATGATGAACAGAAGGCAAATGCTTTAAACAACGACTTCTGCTGTTAGTGTTCATGGTGGAGTAAGAATGGCCTCTACTAGAGACTGTGATTAGGCACCACAAGTGGGCTTCAGGAAATGCGGTGGGTAAAGATTACAGTGGAATGCATAATAAGAGGGCTTGCTGCTCTGAAAATAGATGAGGCACTGAGCCCAGATGGGTTACCCCCCTCAATTGCTCAGAGAACTGGCTTCAGACCTGGCTGAGCCCTTGGCAAATCTATTCAATAGCTCACTACAGTCTGGGGTGGAGGGGGTTCTGAGGCATTGGAGGACTGGGAATGTGGTCCCACTTCACAAGGGAGAGGATTGGGGTATTCATACAATTACATTACCTCCACTGTAGGTGAATTGCTGAAGACCTTGGTCAAGTAAAGCCTGGTGACCTACTTGGAGGAAAACAGACAGAAGGATGCTAAATGGCATTTGTTCAAGATAGGAAGATTGTGGCAGACCAGTCTGAGACTGTTCTTTGACTGGGTCATGAAGGAAGTAGATAAAGGGTAGGTGACAGATTTACTCTGCTTCAGTTTCAGCAAAGGCTTAAACCCCCGTGCCACATAATATGCTGCTGAAGAAGTTAGAGGACTCAGGAGTGGGGAATGAGTTAGCAAGGTGGGTGAAAAGTTGGCTTGGGGAGAGGCAACAGAGGGTAGTGGTTAATGGTGTCAAATTAGGGGACAGAAAGGTCATGAGTGGTGCGCCAGAGGGGTCGGTTCTGGGACCTATCTTTTCCAATATATTTACAACTGAAATAAGGAAATGTATAAACAGTAAGATGTGTCTCCTTGCTGATGACAAACTACATGGCAGGGTGGATAGTGAAGATGGAGTGAGTGAGTTACAGAGAGCTATGGAAAGACATTGGAGATGATCAAAAATGTGGTGGTTGAGAGTCAATGCCAAGAAGTTCAAGGTAATGCACTCAGAGATGAGGAACCCATAGAGTACTGGATGGGAGGGATGAGGCTGGCCACTACAATTAAGGAAAGGGACCTCAGAATCATTATCAGTGACTCCATCAAACAAACCAGTCAGTGAAATAAGGCTTACAGCAAGGCAACAAGTATGTTTGTATGTACTTGCAGGAGTTTTGCAGCAGGAAAACAAAAGTGATATTACCCCTGTATGGGTCACTTGTGAGCCCCATCCAGAGTACTGTGCCCAGTTGTGGAGTCCTTACCTGAGAAACAACAGCGACAGACTAGCATAAGTTCAGTGAAGGATAACCAAGATCATTCAGGGCCAGCAAGGTAGATCCTGTGAGGAAAAGCTACAGGCCCTAAACATGTACTCGCTGGAGGCCAGAAGAGAGAGGGGTGATATGCTGGAGACTTACAAGTTCCTACAATGATAGATAGATTGAACCATTAGGACCTATTCAACATGAACAGTGTGGCAGTAAAATGGGCTCATGAATAGAAGCTGGTAAGGAAAGTTCAGAAGGGAAGTGAGGACAATCTGTTTCACTGAGAAAGTGGCTGAGCCATGGAAATGTCTACTGGCAGAGGTAGTGAAGGAAGGGACTATAAATGGAACCAAGCATGGCTGTAACAGAGTACAGGGACTGTTTATTCAACCAAGGGGATCTAGGAAGGCAGAGGATACAATGGTAGGTGTGGGGTGGGGATAGTAACCCCATCAGGACATTAGGTCATGGGGCACATAGAGATACTTATTTGGGTAGACTGGATGGACCACTGGACTTTTTTTCTGCTGGCAGTGTCTGTGTTTTCTATGGGTGCAAGTATATCACTTGTGCTGTTTAATGGGGGTGCTGGTTCAAATGGTAGCAGGGGTAAGTGATGGTTTATTTTCTTCTCTGTGCTATAACATTTACTGAGCACCGCTCTTCTCCAAGTGCTGTTTTTTTATGGAGTACTGTGCATCACATGTTCCCAATACCACAGACTAATTATTGCATGAGAAATAAGACCTGAACCATTCATGTACAGACAAGGATACTCCTCTGTAGGCCCTCAAGTCATCTAGTATCACTTGTTGGTCAACTGTGTCTCATGTTACCAATACAGTATGTCTAATACAATCAGCCTGGAGAGCTGGTTAAAGTTCATCACATGGAGAAACAATGTTATATTCAAAGGCATTACTTAGGATTCAGCAACCCATAATTTCCAAAGCAGGAACTGTTGTGTATGAAATCTGCACAAGACCACCAGTAAAATGGACATAATTAGCTTTTCCAAAAAATAATTTCTATAGCATCATAACACTCTGGATTCAACATTTCTGGTGATGTTGTTATTTCATAAATATGTATTTTCTGTAAGATTTAACGTTATACTTATATGCAGCAAACTATGTTTATATACAGAAAAGTCTGGCAGATGTTGGGTTGTTGTAGACATTATTTATTCATGGTCTTTTTACAATATTTATATAAACATGACCCAGCGGTTCAAACAGCCTTGTCTACAGTAGCAAATGGGAAAAAGACAGGTTGCAGCATATACAGGAAGATGGGGCAGTGCTGGTATGGGTGGCTAGCCCCCAATGACCAAATGTTAAAAACATAGAACCACACTCAAGAAAAAACTCCATCCAGATGACAGAGTACATTACAGAAATAGTTTATTAGCTCCTAATGAAGGACTGTCACAGCCCCAGTGCTTCAACCATTACAAGTCTTCATCAGGTAGTGTTTCTTCATCCATACCAACAGTGATTTTTGGTTAATTATGATTAAAGTCCCAATGACATACTAGTGTAAACAAAACATACCTCAAAGCTCATTAGTTCATATATAAAACATTAAAAGAAGAGAGTTCATGACAGTCTCCCCCTTAACGTTTTTCAATCACAAATAAACTGTTAAACTGCAGTCTTAAGTTTATGACATGTTGAGGGGGCTCCACAAGGAAAGTATCTCATAAAATGTAATTTCTTAAGATAAATAAAGAAAAGATAGAGTTGGTGAAATAGAAGAGGAAAGTCGGTGAAAAAAACAAGGGACAGTGGAGTGGTGCCCCGAATGGAGTACCAGATGACTAAAATGGCTACTAAAGAAAGGGTGTGATCCTAGGGTGAGATACAATTTTTAGAATATCAATCTTTGCTTTAAATATTTTAAAGGATATCTTATTTCCCAAACTCATAATGCACAATAATACATTGCATGATTCCAGTTCGTGTTAGCTCCATCCACGTTCTTCCATTAAAAGAGGAGGGAAAGAAACAATCGGTTACTTCAAAAAGAAACCCAGTGGATGGTTAGCCTCAACACTGTTCAAGCAAAAGGCTTAACTGAGGTGGTAGATTATAGCCCATTTCTGAAAAGTTAAATAATTGTGCCTGTATAAGGTCCAACAGTGCACTGTATTATGATTTGTAATACCAGTGTTTTACCTGTCATAGTTTGTGTGTCTTGCCGTTTATTTTTCAATTTGCTATTTGTCTTTCCAGAAGCAGCTTTTACTTTTACTTTGATCTCTTATGTTAAATGCATTCCCTTTCCCTCTCCCCGAGGATGCACCTGGAAGTGAGGTATTGTAGTGTAGTATGCCTTTCCTGTGAAACTTTTCAAATAAAAAATGGAGCTAACATTCACTACATTATGGTGCATTAGGGCACTGCACCACTGTTCCTTGTTTTTTCACTATCTCTTCTCTTCTCTTCTCTTCTCTTCTCTTCTCTTCTCTTCTCTTCTCTTCTCTTCTCTCTTCCCTTCCCTTCCCTTCCCTTCCCTTCTCTTGTACCAAGTCTATCTTTTGCTTATTTATCGCATGCAGTTACTTTTTAGTAGATCAATTCCCTCATGGAGCCCCCACCCACAAATCATAAACATAGGACTGCAATTTAACAGTTTATTTGGGGTAGAAAACATTTAAGGCAGAGAGTCCCATGAACTTAGCTTTTTTACTTTTTTGATATATGAACTAATTGAGGTATGTTTTGTATACACCAGTGATGAATTTGTTACACTTAATGTTTGTATGTCAATTGTGCGTTTAATTGCAAAGTCTTATAAATCACTGTTGGTATGGGTGAAGACATGCTCCCGGACAAAGATCTATAATAGTTGAAGCACCAAGGCTTTGGCAGTCCTGCATTAGGAGCTAATAAACTTTTTGTAATTTACTAGGGCATCTAAACAGACATTTTTCTTAAGGGAGGCTCTGTTTTGACATTCTGTCTACAACAGCATCCTGTTTGTAGTAGAAGCAGCAGTACAAAAGTAAATTATGCAACAGTAGGGTACCACATCGATTGTTACGAAATGGAGCTTCTCTGCCAAAAATGATAACTTGCAGAAGCATAACTCCAAGACTGGACAGGAAACATTCCAAATGAATCATCAATGAGATAGACCATGAGTGAGTCCATTACATAGATTCTAGATTTTGAACTAAACAGAACAGATTGTTACTTTACTCTGGTATTAGCTCTGGATTTAAAATCATGATTTTTTAAAGGATATTTTCTGTTATTTTTTGGTAGAGATGGTGTAGGTGGGGGCTTGTATATGCTGCTCAAAACTGAATCTACCTATAGACTCTGATTTTTCATTTTGGCAGTTTTCCAAGAAATGCTGTGAGAGGAGTACTTCTAGATGCAGTTCCAATGTGTCATTTATTTTCATTTTAATGTTTTGTTTAGATTTTGATTTCTGGGAATACAATGCCTTGTTTACATGGGTGATCCAGGAGGGAGATTATAGTAGCGAAAAAACATTCATTCAAGCTTATGTACAGTACTAAGAATATTTATAAATAAGTACAATAGTTTAAACCTGACAGACACATTTTCTGCTCTGAAGAGACAGACAGGGACAATAACCTCGATAAATAATATGGTGCCTTTTCTAAACAAAAATTTCCCCCTGCACTATTGAAAAACAGATTGCAAAGGACACTGGAGTACCAAGACAGAACCTTAACATACAAAGAAAAAAGAACACCCAGTCAGACATGAGCGTTTGGCACATACAACCTGTCGTGGAAAAAATATATTCTTTTTACACTTTACTTTAAAATTAGGCTCAGGAATACTGCATGTAGTAAAAAAAAAAGTTTAATACATATGCATATGGGAGTCTGCTTCCAACAACATGCAAGGCTCTCTGAGTTTCATTAGTCAATTACTTATATACACTTATTATTAAGGCATTGTTAGGCATACTCTTATTTTGAAAATTACCAACATTGCAGTATTAACCAATCATGAATTAGAAAAACATGTTGATTCCAATGTAACAGAAAAGCATACTGATACCACCATTTGGGGTACATTTCCACTGTTAATTTCATCTCTTTTCCAATACTTCTTGATACATATGCCTGGGTCAATCTGACCTGAGTGAAACAATGAGTTTCACTCACACCATAGCAACGTACAGCTTGCCTTTAATGCCTTAACATGCTGTTATCTCATATTCTGCCCGAGCTTGTAATGCAGGCTGGTACAACCAGTTCTGCCCAGTTTTATCTTGCTTTCTGTTCCTACAAATGTACCTCAAGTAACCTCAGTATCATTCTATAACAAAATAAAAAACAGCATGATACCAGAAATTTCTTCTACACCCATTATGACTTTGTTACAGCATGGCCTACAAAGCAAGCATATATTTAGGGCATATAATAGCAAATAGAGTTATAGTTTTATGAACTCAGAAATTTCTACTACAAACCCCAACCCTTAGCATTATTTGGACTATCTTAAGAAACTTACAGCCCCTTCTGGATGATAACCCGTATCTACCCGAAGTCTTCCATCAACCACCATCATTGGCATTCTTACAGCCTCCAAACTTGCAACAGAAATTTTTCAGCAGCAAGTTACATAAAACTAAAACTGAAGAATGGGGTACCAGAAAATGCTACAAGTCAAGATGCAAAACCTGCCTACACATAGCTGAATTCAACAGTGTACATTCTCCACATACTGGGAAGATATATGACATCAGGGGTATGCAAAGCAAGAACTCCAAAATCTGCTTTACTTGATCAAATATAGAAAGTGCACAAATGTCTGATATGCAGGTGAAACCAGCCAGACCCAAAGAGCCCAAATGAATTTACACAGATTCGTAATAAAACACCCAGACATGCATGTACCAGTAGGAGAGCATTTCTTTCCTAAACACGACACTTTGCAGGACTTGTCAGTCATAGTACTAAAGGGCAAATTCAATGAGATTCAGGAAAGGAGACGATGGGACAAAAATTCATGAGACTGTTCAAAACTCATGAATATGGACTACACAGAGATGTGGGGTTTGTTACCTGCTACAGTTTGCAGGCACGTAATTTTCAGGATTAAAAACTCAATATACAGCACAGAAATTATGCATGGGCCATTGTTTGAACACATGCATAATTTGTTGGGCCCAACTCCTGCCACTTCTAATATGAAGTTGGATCCCATTTTACATTGTTTAACAGTCACATCACAAGTACTGTAAGTGTGTCAAACCATGCTGCTTATTTCTGACAGTTCATCCTTTTCATGCTCTCTTACACCTGCATTAAAGTTTGTTTACTCTGGAACAGGGTCCCCATTCCGTGCTGCCTACATTAAAGTTTCTTTACTCTGGAAAAAGGTCCACAACTCCATGGTGCTTTATAACCCAGTATTTCAAAGAGTGCCCATTTTGTCTCTGCTAAAACTTCAAATTATTTGGTTATCTTACTATGGTACTTCTTTATCGACAGAACTGTAACACATATGTGTACAAGTTTATTTACATCTAAAGTATTTGAATTTATTATTATTATTACTGAGTTCTATGTGTAATGTTCTATACATTTACCTTCGTTGTCAGAGGGCCTCACAAAAAGGCTTATGTGGCTTCAAACACCTGTATAATAAGTTTCTGTTAGTCAGCTTAAAGGTATTACAACCTATTTTTTTTCTCTTTGCCTCAGTTCTATTCTGACTAAAACTGCAGCACAATTTCTGTTTTTTTAATTAGGAAAAAGGACAAAGCAACATATCTTGTTATAGTCCATTTATATATTCACTTAAAAACTGTTTCTGAAGTGGTATCGTTTCTACAACTATAGTCTACAAGGGGCTATGACATCAATACTCACTATAATGCTTTCTGCATGCTACTGTATTTTGCTGATACTAGGTAGCAAGTCCTTCACCAAGGAGCTAGCCTAACAGCTTTCTCTCAGGCCTGTTAGCCCTCAGTTACCTTTATGTACAGCCATCCAGGAATGGCTCACCTGTACTGAGGTTGTCCATCATCCCCTCCTCTAGTCGTACCAGACTACTTCAGGTAGTTGTGTCTTCCAAATTTCTGTTGCCACTGCATTTCCTATGATGGTTAGCCCAAAAACACAATATTCTAGGACAATAAAATTTCTTTTTGACAGTTTAAAGAGGTTAATCCCATAGGGGTGTGCAAATACATAAATTAATTTATCAAATATGCAATGAATACAGCCCATGTATTCAGGTATTTAACTACATTTGGGTATTCTGATATCACGGTATTAGGCCATAATGTAGTGCATTTATAAAAAATGTTGTGCAGACTTGTAAAAAAACACACCAGAAATACTCAAATAGACAAATGAAATGTTTGCTGCTCAGCATGGGTAGAGAACATGTAGTAGTAGTAGTTTTATTTATTTGTGGTGCCCTTCCCCAGAGGCCCAGGGTACCAGTATAGTAAAACATTATATAATGACACTGACTACAATACATACTGTATAAACAGACCCTCCATCCAGATATAAAACCAAACAGGATTACAAACCATAAGTAAATCATTCATAAATAAATAATTTTAAAATAAAAATTCTTAGCAAACAATTTATGATTAAGTCCATTTTTAAAAGCTTCCACTAAGGAGACCTCCCTCTAGGCCCTCAGCAAAGAATTCCAAAGTAGTGGACGAGCCACTTCAAAGGCTCTGTCCCAGGAAGTTTTATGTCTGGTCCTGGGTGGGGACAGTTAGGAAGACCTCCTCAGCAGAACAGAGGAAGTTAAGATGTACGAGCTCAGACAGGTAGCCCAGACCATGCACAGTCTTATAGGTTAGCAAACCAACATTATAAGAGATATGCCATTTAACGAGCTGCCAGTGTAGTTCCCACACCACAGGGGTAATGTAAATCATCCTCAGAAGGCTGGTCAACAACCTCACAGCCATGTTCTGCAGTAGCTGCAGGCATTGCAATGCACCTCCATTGACCCCAAGGTAGAGGGCATTACAGTAATCAAGGTGAGATGTCACAAACGCACGTCCTAGAAAGGGCAAGTCCTCAAGGAGGATAAGGGAATGAATCCAGCTAATGTTTCTAAGATGGTAAAAGCCATTCTGGATGACTGCTGACACCTTAGTCTCAAATGTCAACCTTTTGTCCTGGATGATACCCTTTTTCACCTTTTTGCAGCGTTCATCTTAGAGGTACCAAGGCAAAACACCATTTCCCTCTCCGACACTGCAAGTCACCCCCCCCCCAAACCTGGCTTAATCACTAGTACCTTAGTTTTGTTCTGGCTGAGTCTCAGCCAACTCAGTGACATCCAGCCCTGGATCTCAGCCAAACATTGGTTCATCACATACACCACTCCTCACTCATGGGGTGCAAAAGATAGATACAGCTGGGTATCATCAGCATAGCAGTGAAACTAAACTACTGTACAAACTGCCTAATGATCCTGCCTGGGGTAGCATGTACACCAAAAACAACATGGGTGAAAGGACTGACCCTCGGGGTACACCATAGTACAAGTCCATTGGGCACAATGAGAAATTACTCGCCACAGCCCTCTGACACCTGGCCCTGAGGTAGGACTCAAACTAGTTCAAAACTTTTCTGGAGAGTCCCTGGTACTCCCTGAGTCAATCCAATAAAAGCCCATGGTCTACAATATCAAACGCTGAGAAGAGATCCAGGGAACAAGAATTGACCGATCTCCTCTATCCCTTGCCATGAGCAAGTCTTTATGCACCCTGACCAGAGCAGTCTCAGTGCTGAACTTTGACCAAAATTCCGACTGGAGAGGCTGATATATATTGAAGGTCATCAGATGAGTCTCCAGCTATAGTGCAACAACCACCTCAATAATCTTGCCTAAAAAAGGCAGGATAGAGACAGGCTTCTAGTTTGCCAGGACATCCGGGTCCAACATTGTTTTTTTTTTTCCAAAAGGGGTCTCACCAATGCACTTTTCACTGCCACAGGGAAGATCCCCTTCAAAAGGGATCAAACAATCCCGGTGTACACTGGGATGAGCTGTCCAGCACAGCCTACCAGGAGTCACATCAGGACCAGGTCTAGTTTACAGTACATTGGTTGCAGCCCTAAGATCATCCGTACGACCTCCTGAGTCGTTACTGACCAAAACTCACCCAATGATCACTGACCACTATTGTAACATCCAGACCTGACACTGCTAGGCAGAGACTGCCTAGTTGATGAGATCCCAGCCCTAATAGAGGACAGAGCAAACTCCTCACATTTTATGAATGAAGCGGCCTTCATGGGCTCCAAGCAGGCCAGATGTAAAAGTCTGTCCACTGCCTGAAAAAGCTGAGCTGGTTGGTTTCTCTCAAACACAATCTCCCTGGAAATGAATTTTGCCTTCTTATGCAATACTGCCCTTTGATACTCACCATAATGAGTATTCAAAGCCAGTTTGTCCTTCTGGGAGCCAGATCTTCTCCAACACAGTTCCAACCATCATGCCTCAGCTTTCCTTGACTTCAGCTCACCGTCAAACCATGGCAAGACAAAATGAGAAACCAATGGGTGAACACTGACTGGTGCTACAAGGTCAAAGGCCACACTGAGAGCTCCATTATAGGCTTCCACTGCTTCCACTGTACCTTCTGCACAAGCTGCCATCATACTCAAGGTGTCCAGTACTGCCAAAAGTCCATCAGGCCTCAGCCCTCTCAAAAGTCGGTATCTTACCACCTCTACAGGTGGTGGACTACAGAGGGGTGCCCTGAACTTGAAACTGATAGCACAATGTTCTGACCAACTGATCAAATCAATCTTGAGGTTCATCACCTCAAGACCCATGTGGAACACTAAGTCCAGTGCCTGCTTGTGTTATTGAGTAACAGTAGCAACTTCTTGTGCCAAACCCAGAACTGTTATATTCTGGAGAAAATCCCATCCAAAATCTGAGAGCTCATCACTGATCCAGGCATTGAATTTACCAAGAACTATCCATCTTGGTGATTCCAACACCCCGTTGGTGATGAACTCCACAATCTCCTGCAGGAAGTCTACCTCCCACCCTGGTGGCTGGTATATAAGGAGGACTCTGCACTCAGCACCAGGGCCCCCATGCATGGACATGCACTCAGACATGACAAGCATTTTCAAATGTGCAGAGTTACGCAGCAGAGTAAGTATTAGTAAACTATTAAGCATACATTTTTCTGCTATTCAGTTTGAGAGAAAAGAATGAAGCTAACATCTTTTTTGGAGACCAGGAGGGATGCAACTAAGCAGAGTTGCACAACAGAGGAAGGAATTGAAAACAAAAGACAACAGGCTGGATTTTCAATGGGTGACACACGGCTTGCATCAAGCCCGGCCTCAAACCCTTGTCACCATCCAATTGATTCAGCTACACCAGATTTAGCAATCTCGTGTGCAGTTGTGGCAGTTTACCTGCTTTACAGCAGCTTGTGGCAATCTTTAGCCACAAGGTCCATGTTAAGGGTGCCGAACAATGATGCAAACTAGACCAAGAAAAGATTGTCTAGTGAGCCCCGAATGGACACAAGGGTTGTAAGATCACTTTAGATTGCTTCAAGCCCGGTGTGCCATATCCTTGGTGCACATGGAGCTGAAGTTCAGGACATCAGAAAATATGGGCCTTTGTCTGTTTTGGAAACAGGAAAGCAAAATAAAATTGCACAGCAGAGGAAAGAAACACTTGTTTCTTCATTTTGTTCAGTAACCGGCCAGAAAAGGCCTATTAAACCTGAAGGACAGTGTCAGTGTTGGAGACAGTAAAGCAAGGAAATGTGCCAAGTGGAGTAAATAATTGCACTATTTTTGATTGCTGTCTGGTCTAAAACTAAATAGCCTATCGTAAAAATATGAAAAAGTAAGTTCTGTGCTCTGGCTAAAATGACAGAAGAAGTCACATTGTTAAAAAAAAAAAAAAAAGGAATTGTCCAGTAATTTCCAGAATCATTCCTACTGTGTCTAGTGGGCCCTTTTTCAGCATGGATTTCCATTCTTTTTTTTTTAATTTTTTTTTTATACTTGCCGGCTCCCAGGGCTTTCAGAGGAGGCCTCGTACCTCCTCCTACTCTGTCCACCAGGGCAATACCCAAGGTGTCCCCTCCCCTAGTTTCATCTTGCTCGTAGGCCGGGGTTTTTGCATTTGGACCTGATTTTCTCCCTCAATCCCAGCCCCCTAGGATGCCAGGGCTTAGGACAGACATCCAGAGAGGTGACATGTGAATGCACGTCATCCTCTCATGTGCCGTACGACGTCCCCGCTCCCCGACTCCTGTATATCGGAGCCGCCATCCCTTCAAGGGCCGGTGCTTCCACCGGCACTCTCTATCGGGGTATCAGACGCTACTGCATCCCTGGTATCCCACCCCTGAGGGAGGAGAGCATCCACTGGAATGCTTGATCCTCCCTCCTCCTGCCGACTCCCAGCAGCCCGAGTCCATTCCCGAACCCGGGTTGCCGACGTAGCATGAGGTGTGGCATCCAGCGCCTCAACCCTCAGTGCTGCTGGGCTGCATGGATTTCTATCCTTGCTGAAATGTTGTTGTACCACAGTTCAAAAGTCATGGAGCGTGGTTGTACCCTTCTGTGATACAACAACATATCAGCTGATTGTAAATATGTGGCCGCCTGTGCTCAAAACCACAGTGCACACACTGTTTTTTTGGTTTTTTTTAAATGTAACTACCAAGCCACTGGGTGTGAGTGAGCATGAAAGTGAAAACAGAACTGTTCTGAAACTCACACCCAGCAGCTCAGCAGTTTTGCTTTTGAAAAACAGAAAACACACACACACACAAAAAAACTATACACAATAAAAAATTCTGGTTGGGCAACCACATGCCCATCCAGCTTGTGCTGCCACCTCGAGCTTCTCATTCCACTGGACCTCTTGAGCTTCACTCTCAAGGTCTGATGTAATCAGAATTCCTCTGTGGCAGCACAGGCTGGTTGTGCATGTTTGTCTTATTCTCTACATTTTAAGAGCAGCGTTCATAAATCCATATGTCAGTCAAAGTATATTGTATTACACTAAGCAACCACATCTGACATTGGTATATCAGAATCTTTGTTATTTAAACCAAGTCATAACTACTGCAGCTAGACAATATTATGTAGTTAGTATTTTACAAACTGGCAGGCAATGGCAGCACATTACCACACTGACTCAAGCAGGCACATGTTGAGCTTAAAGCTTCCTTTGTGAGGAAGGTTACAACAGTGAAAACCTACCTCTTTAGCTTTAATAATTTTTTTTTCTGTCCCCTGTTCCTGTGGGAATGGATCATATTTTTGCAACAAGGTCCATCCAGCTGATCCCTTCCCTTCCCTTCCTGATACTGTCACCACCCTTGCATTTGCATACACTCTGACGTTTGCACAGGGAGATGCTGAATACGTGCCCCATTATAGTAAATGGACTGAGTTTTCTATACAGATTTCTTTGTGTTAATTAGCAGTTGGATGGTAATTAACACAAGGAACTCTGCATGGAAACCTTATTCCATTGACTATAGTGGGGGTGTCAGTCTCACGCCCCCCTATGCGTGCATCAGAGCGCATACTAATGCTGTGGTGGAGCATTCACCAGGAAGAGAAGGGATCAGCTGGATGGCCCCCACAGCAAAAATATGATTCCTGCACACAGGAACAGGGAGCACAAAAAAATGACCAAACCTAACTAGGTAGATTTTCACTGTTGTAAGCTTCCTCACACAGGAAGCATTTACTATAAACAGAAAAACATTTGAATCGCTTTAATAAAAAAGAAGCTGTAGCATATGTTCAGGCTGCAAACAGGAGTGATGTGGCTGAACAATATTTCATGCAGTGCTCAATAGCCACTCTGAAGATAGACTTGTCAGTGGCAAACAGAATGTTTTCATGGTAGCTTGAACAAGCAGGGCATGATTGCATTCTGGAGTTCTACTATGTGAGAGGGTCAACATCAATGTCCAGGATTGGCTCATTCAACTAACTGATGAGCATCTGCTCAGCAGAATGTGGCAACAAACATGTTCTCTGATGATATTTATACAACGAAAACCTTGTGAATAGTGACCAGTCATACTGCCTTGTTTAGGAACCTAATGCACAACGTCATGGCCCTGACTTGAAGACTCACCCTGTCATCCTGCATCAGGCAACCTCATCATCAGCTACATGTCTCCACTGCCACCATTGACACCAGTGTCACTTGGGCTGCCAGTTCTAGTCACACTAGTTAGCTATGGCCTAAGGATGCAGTTCTCATTTCATCATCATCCTGTTTGGAAAATATGTCCAAATGTCACAGGAACTTGAACTTGTACCTGTACTGTAATGTCTCTTCCACTTCTAGTGCCCAAGGCCAAGAGTTTTAGTTTGAACTGGTGTAGAAGATTGCTGTGGATCAGATCCAGAAGTAGTAGTGTAACCTCTACAAAGAATTAAAGTCAGAGTGGTCTTTTTTTTTGGCAGAAGGTGGGCATGAATGACAAGGAGAAATAGTGGCAGATGTTCTAAACCTGCTAATAGCACTTGATTTTTGAGATTGCTTTTAACCAGAGTACTTCTTTGTAAAATGAAATGAGGACTCATGTCCAATATCCTCAGATTCACTCAGGTCATCATTATTCCCAGAGGATGTGTCAGAAAAAAAATCCTCAAGCCTTTTTAATTGTAAAGGTACAGTGTGCAAATCTATGGAACAGAAACAGACAGAGGAGACAACAAAATAAATTAGTTGGAATTTAAAGACACTTCTTCATCTCTTCTGTCTCTTTGTGTTCAAGCCTTTTTAACTCTGTTGTAGGAACATATTCTGATCCAGAGGAAATTGCCTCACTTTCCTCATTATGCTCAGAGGAACTGCTTATAGCATCTACCTGTGGTGAACATACCAGAGTACGTGTACCATGAATTGGGGTCATAATGTTAGTGTTAGTGATACTGGCAGAGACACATTTTTATAGCAAAGTATTTGTGTAGTGGCAGAAACAGAAGCTTGGGGCAAAGCACTTGTAGTGATGATGATGGTGGCACTGGCAGAAGCAGATGGTTGTAGCAAAGCACATGAAGTGGTAACAGTGACACTGCTAGTACTATCCACGATACTAAGAATAGTAGACTGGGTAACTGTGTTATTTGTGTTACCAGCAACTGTGGTCATCATAGCATAGTAGTGGAGTTGGGGATAGTAGCAGCTGGTGTAGCAACAACAGCAGGAGAAACAAAGGCTGATACTTGAACAGGAATAGTGGTGGTGGCGGCACTGAGACTAGAAGTGCTACAACTGGGAGCAAAAGTTCTACTAGGAATGTAGAAGGCAGCAGGACAACAAACACACGTTGAACATCGACCATGTTATGAATCACTTTTGGATGGGCTTAACTGCAGATTATTTTGATTGAGGACCATTTTTATGGCATTTTCACTCATCAAATAAATTGGCAAGTGCTAAAAATGATATTTTATTTATTCCATCTTACAAGCTTACATAAAATGAAAACTTTCAACAGTTAGTCGACTTGTTATTAAAAATGTTATCACTGAGTCACAGTGCCAAGAGATGACAGTACCATGTAGACAACAGAAGACAGGAAAAAAAAATGTAAAGAAACATATATATATATATTGATTTTGCAACAGCTACAGAATAAGAGGAGTAGTATTACAACAAAGCTGGCAGACAGCTGGCACAGTAGATGTCTACAGCAAAACAGAATACAGTGCATATCTTACTCTGATGGCAAATCTTTCAAATATAATATTATTTGTGCCTGAATTGGCCACTTATTTTATCTCCAATAGAAATGGGGATCTCTTATTTTTCACAACAGAGCCCTTTCCTGCTGTGAAGTTGACCAGCTACCCAATGTCAAGGTAGACCAACCATCAGCTGGGTTCCTATTCTAAAATGTAACTGCCCAAACTGGCTTCTTTTATGTAAGGTATACTGCCTAAATTGACTTCCTTTAATTAAGCTGCAATCCCAAACCAGTGGGCAGGTAACTAATGAGAAGCCAGCAAATGAGAGAGCCATACATCTCCCAAGCATTAAACAAACACAACAAAAGCAATAAAAGTGTACTTTATTTCCCATACACAAACACCAAATCTGAAAAGAAAAAAAGGCTACTTATTTTTTTTTCCAGCAGACACCAGCAGGTTGGTACCAGTAACTTCTAGTTTTATGCGGTAACAGCTGTAGCAACAGTTTATAACTGTCATCTGACTTGTGAAAAATCAATCAGTCAGTCACACTGTGCAAAGAGACAGGAACTGAGAGAAGAAAATTTAAAGGATTTCTATTTTGAATTATGAAACAGTGACAGAATATGTGGTACTAAAACAAAACTGGTAGGCAGCTGGCACTGCAGATGTCCACAGCAAAACCTTGCCTTGTTTTGTGCACACAGACACTAAATTTGAGAAGAAACATACAAACATAGAAGTTGATGGCAGATAAAGACCGCAAGGCCCATCCAGTCTGCTCATTTCTTTTTCTGCCTTATGAATGTGCCATAGGCCTTTGCTCTGTCAATGGCCTATCTATTCATACTCATCTGTATTGCTCCCTTATGCCTGTCCCATACCTGTTTGAAGCCCTGCACTGTATTCATATCCACCACTTCCTGAGATAAGCTGTTCCATGCATCCACCACCCTTTCTGTGAAAAAGAACTTCCTCACATTACCCCTTAACCGGCCTCCCTCTAATCTCATGCTGTGTCCTCTTGTCCTGCTATTTTTCTTGTATTGAAACATGTTAGACACTTTCACCTTGTTAATGCCTTTAAGGTGTTTGACTGTTTCGATCATAACACTTCTCTTCCTCCTTTGCTGTAGGGTATACATATTGAGCTCCGTTAATCTGTCCTCATATGTTTTCTGATGCAGTCCCTGCACCATTTTGGTTGCCCTTCTCTGGACTGCCTAAATTTGGTTAATGCCCTTGTGAAGGTGTGGCCTCCAGTACTGCATGCAGTACTCCAGATGGGGCCTAACCAGTGTCTTGTAAAGAGGGATTATTACCTCCCTCTTCTGACTTGTGATACCCCTACTAATACAACCCAACATCCCTCTAGCCTTACCTACTGCTTTAGTGGTCTGTTTGAATGATTTCAGGTCATCGGTAATGATGATGCCCAAGTCTCTTTCTTCCCTTGTGATTGCCAGCAACTCCCCTCCCAGCCTATAGGTGGCGTCAGGGTTTCTCTTCCCTATTTGCATGATCTTGCACTTCTTTCCATTAAACTCCAGTTGCCACTCTTCTGTCCATTTTGCTAGTTTATCCAGATCTCTTCTCATTCTGCCCACCCCATCTGGATAATCTACTCTGTTGCATATCTTGGTGTCATCTGCAAACAGACAAACCTTACCCCATACCCCTCAACCTCTTTACTCGTAAATCAGGGACAAAGCTTAAAAAAATCAGGGACAAAGACCCAAAATCAGGGACACATCTTAAAAATTGGTACTGTTCACTTAGAAAGCTGACAAAATAAGTGGATTAGAGTAAGATGCATTTTCTGAAGAAGAACAAGTCTGTAACTTTAATGTTTGGCATTATTTTGTACTTTCAATCCCCACTGTTCTGTCACAAAAACACAAATTTTACGAGGGACAGAGGAAAATCCTGAGTCAAAATCAGGGTCATCCCTGAAAATCAGGGACAGTTGAGAGGTATGCCTTACCCTCCAAACCATCTGCA
Source organism: Neoceratodus forsteri (assembly GCA_016271365.2). NCBI lineage: Eukaryota > Metazoa > Chordata > Ceratodontiformes > Ceratodontidae > Neoceratodus > Neoceratodus forsteri. Next base: position 482,985,466 of record CM057459.1, on the reverse strand, counting down.
ATGTCACTGATGAAGATATTGAAGAGGACTGGTCCCAAGACTGATCCCTGAGGTACCCCACTTGTGACTTGCATCTCTTCTTACTATATACCATTTACCATCACTCTCTGTTTTCTGCCCGTCAACCAGTTTGCCACCCATTTGACCAACTTCTGACCCACCCCAAGCCTACCCAGCTTATTAATTATTCTTCTATGTGGAACAGTATCGAAAGCTTTGCTGAAGTCAAGGTAGGCGACATCAACTGCTCCCCCTTGGTCCACTACTCTGGTTACCCAGTCAAAGAAATCTATGAGATTTGTTTGACAGGACCTTCCTTTTGTAAACCCATGCTGTCTTGGATCCTGTGCTCCTATGGATTCCAGGTGTTGCACTATCCTTTCCGTAAGGAGTGCCTCCATAATCTTGCCCACTACTGAGCTAAGACTGACTGGTCTGTAGTTCCCTGTCTCCTGCCTGCTACCAATCTTGTGGAGCAGGATCACATGAGCTCTTCTACAGTCTTCTGGGACCTCTCCTGTGCTCGGAGACTCACTAAACAGTTCTGATAATGGCTCTGCTAGTTCCACCCTTAGCTTCTTTAGTACCCTGGGATGTATGCCATCAGGTCCCATTGCCTTGTCCACCCTGAGCTTATCGAGCTCTTGTAGGACCCTTTCTTTTGTGAAAGAACTAGTGCACACCTCCCTTCCCCGTGTCCATGGTGCTGAGATGAGTGCCCTGCCCTACCTTCTCTTCAGTAAATATTGAGCAGAAGTATCTATTTAGGATAGATGCATTTACATGGTCCTCCTCCTCACAAGCCCCCTTATCCCCTTTGATCTTAGCAATACCTCCTTTGTACTTTCTCCTTTCACTAATGTATCTATAGAAAGTCTTGTCACCTTCTTTTACTGTTTGTGCTAGTGTTTCCTCAGTTTGGGCCTTTGCCTGCCTTACTGCCTTTCCTGCTTCCCTTAGGGAAGTTTGGTATGCCTCCCTATCTTCATCCTGCTGCGTTCCCTTATATTTCCTGAAGGTCAGCCTTTTGACTCTGGCCTTTTCTGCTACTGTTTTTGAGAACCAGTGTGGTTTTCTTCTTCTTTTGCATTCCCTTTTCTCTCTAAAACAATGGGATGTTGCTTCAAGTATTGCATATTTAATGCTTGCCCACTTTGCCTGTACCCCCTCACCTATATTTCTTTTTGCCAGGGCTAACTTAACTCTGTTGGCCATCTTATCAAAGTCAGCTTCTCTGAAGTCCCATATTTTTGCCTTGGAATGGGGTGATTTGGTTGTAGTGGCCAAAGTTAACCATACCATGTGATGGTCACTGGCCCCCAGGTGACCTTCTACTTGGAGATCTGTGATCCTTTCTCTGTTAGTCAGTACTAGATCTAGGATAGCCCTGTCTCTTGTGGGTTGTTATAGCAGTTGTTTAAGTCCCTCCCCGTACAGGGAATCCACCACGTGTCTAGTTCTGGCAGATGTTCCTGCTGGTATTGACCAATCTGTATCTGGCATGTTGAAGTCTTCCATTATCAGAAACTCCTCTTTAGCTGTCATGTTTTGTATATCTTCTATCAGTAATGTGTCTATGTCCTCCCCCTTGTCTGGAGGCCTGTACACAATCCCAGTTCATATGGCTGTCCCATTTCCTGTTTCCAGGGTGACTCACAGTTCTTCTGGCTCCTAATATGTATTCTGAATTTCTGTAGCTTTGATATTTTCATTGATATGAAGGACCACTCCACCCCACCCCCCTTTTTGCACCTCAGTTGCTTCTGAACAGTGCATAGTCAGGTACTGAAGTCTCCCAAGAAGAAGAAGAAGAAAAAAGGTTATGTTATTTTTTTTTCAGCAGGCATCAGTGAATACTACTGTTTGTTTATGCAGCAATAGTTAATGTGAAACCTTACAACAGACAGTGGACTTGTAAGAAAAAAGAATCAATCACTCAGTCACAGAATGTCAAGGCAAGAGTGCTACAGATAGCCACAGTCAGAAGAAAATAAAATTTTGACAACATTATATATATATATATATATATATATATATATATATATATATATATATATATATATATATATATATGTACAATGGTTATGTTAAATGCTACTGCTGAAAATAGAAAACAGTTAAAAATCAACGTTTTGACCATACAGTAGGTATTCTTCAGAAAATATCTAAAAGAGAAAAAGCAAAATTAGTGCAGAGGAGAGGTAAATAAAGGAATATATATGTGGGGAAGAAAAAAGGTGGAGGCTCTGGGAGAAGAAGTGATAAATGGCAAGATAAAGACAGAATCTGGAAAACAAAAAGGTGTTGATGGGACTCTGGGAGTGACAAGGCATAATAGCAGTGAATGAGCTAGAGAAGTCCCCAGGTGAGGACTAATTAGCAGGGCCTAGTAAGAAGGCTGAAAGGTGACAAATGTGGGGGAAGGAGATATAGATGGAGACATCTGTGGAAAAACAAAATGGATATGTACAGATATAAACAGACTTTAGGGAAAAGAAGGGGTGGCTGAAATACATTAGTAGAAAATAAGTCTATCATTTAAACAAGAGGGTTGCTGGGAGCCAAGGTGGATGATCAGCTTGGTTTCCATGTTTTTTCTATGGTCAGAATCCCAGGAGCCCTGCTGCAGGACACAAACAGAAAGATCACAGACACTGTAGTCCCTGGAGATAAAGTGGGATACAATGGGTTTATCAGCCATGGATAAAATTGATATAGAAAGACATTCACTGTGTTCATAATTAACTACCACATGGTCCACTCCTCTCACTTTACCCTGTTCGCATCTCATATAGAGATACAGCCAAATTTTTTTCGCCAGCAAAATGCCGGCAAAAATGGGAATTTGACTCCACAAAATACTTCGTGAAATTTGCACATTTCGAGGACTATTTTAAGGCTGCAAAATTCAAGAACACAGCTAAAAAAAAAGTATTTTCCCCTCCAGTCCCATCCAGGCCAACATTAAAACCCCACATCTCTGGTGTCTAGTGGCCACATCCCCACCTGGCCGATTGCTGGCCCATGAAGAATTCCCCCCGAGATTCAGCCCTGTCCCTCGACCCCCATCCCGTTTTATAATTCGCAATACAACAAAATTTCCTTGGTGTCTACTGGTCCTCCCCTGGCCGATCACTGACCCATGAAGAATCCCCCCCTTGCCAAGATTCAGCCATGTCCCCCATCCCATTCCATAATTTGAAATTTATAAATGTATCTTCATTCATGTAATTAAAAAAAACTTTTCCCTGGTGTCTAGTGGACCCCCCACACTGTCTGTAGTAACAGTGATCTCACACCACCCCTCACACCCCCATCTGGGACCCCAGGTCGGGCCACCGGCACAGCCCTCCACTAACCTCAATGTCCAGCAGCTCGACTGTGCACTCTGGTTGAAATATGCTCCTGTATTAGGACTGTGGCTACCAGGCTGGGCTACTATCTGCCGATGAGGGAGCAGTGGCTTGTGATTGAGTTGCCTGCGGGGGGGGGGTGGTGGGAGTGCTCACTGAAGGGCATAGCATCCGTGTCTGCTTTGGGGATTTACCAGGGTACTTTGCTGAGTGACGCTGTCTGACTGGGGCCCTGTCCCTTGAGTGGCTTGCCCTGGACCTTCCACAAGTCGGCAGGTGAGTTGAGGACCTGGCTATGTGTGTGTGTGTGTGTGGCCTTGTGGAAGATCTGCTTCATCTGCCTGGCATCTTTCCTTGTTCTGGACTGCAGCTGTTTTTTGATGGGGGTGGCTGGCTGGGGGGTGAACGGCCAAACAGAGTGTGTACTGGGTTCACTGCCGGTGGGTGGTGTGACCTTGATTGCCCAGGGTGTCTTAGAGGTGGGGACGTAGGGCCTCACCTTGGGGGGGCCTAATTCTTTTTGGGGATGACTACTCTGGATGGTTGCCCTGTCTGAGGACTGCTATTTGAGTTGGTGGAAGGAAATTTTGCGGCTTTGGTTGGAGATGGACTAAGTTCACTGAACAATTTGGATGTTGGTGGGTGGCTGTGAGAGAGCCCCAGAACTGCATTTTTCACTTTTAAAGTGGCATTTTGGATTACTGTGGTGAGAGCACAGCTCCCTGAATAGAACTCCGCAGGCTTGGTGGGGGTGAGAGCCCCATTGTGCTCAAAAACAAATTTTTAAGCTTGGCAAGCTTAGCCCCATTCTGATCATTTAAATCTCATAACTGCTGGACCTTACACTGTTTTAAGGATTCTTTTATTTTGGGGATTGAGGGGTTGTGGGGATCATTCTTGTTTTTGTTTTATGCTGGGACTATTTATTTTGGTTGTTTCGTGTATAGTTATTGACTGTGTTGGTAGACATGTATCAGCATGTGTTGGTGGATAGCTGTTCTGGTTAGGTGCTAAGCCCCCTTTGAGCTCCATGGCCTCCATCCTTTTGATTGCCCCCCCCTTGCCCAGTGAGATACATAGGCTTTGTTGAGCATTGGGGATTGTGAGGAAGAGGTACATGGCCGGGGATTGTGGACCTGGAGGGGGAGTGGAGTGGGATGGAGGGATTGGGGTGGTGGGGCCCAGGGGTCGCTCTGGGGTGAAATGGGTTCTGGAGAGAGATCCTCCCTGTCTGGTTCCCATACCCATTGGCTCAACTTTGGGTGTGCAGATAACGTGGCTGACCTCAGCAGTCCATCCTACTTGGGTGGTGTTATGCAATGCCAGCTCCATTAAAAACAAGACAGCAGTGGTTGCTGATCTTGTTGAGTCGTCAGACCAGGCTTGCATCACTGGAATCTGGCTGGATGAGAATGCTGGCCCAATTCTTTAGTCAGCTGTTCTGGCTGGGTTTTCAGTGATGCACTGCCCGAGGACAGATCGCAGGGGCAGGGGTGTAGCCATCTGTTTTAGAAAGGAATTGGGCTTTATAGATGTGCCAGTGGGGGGAACCACGTCCTTTGAGTGTATCATTGGCGCAGGTGTGGGGTGAGGATCCTTCTCGTCTATCATCCACCACGGGCAAGAAGCAGTTTCTACAGAAAGTCATGGACTTCTTCGTTGATATGGTGCTGGGGTTCCCCAGATTGGTGGTGCTGGGGGACTTCAATGCCTGGGTTAATGGTGAACTCTCGCAATTTGGTCAGGACTTCCTCCAACTAATGAATTTCTTGGGCTTCACACAGGTTATTACCTCTGTGATCTATATTCATCATCACTCATTGGACTTGGTCTTTCTACTGGGGATGGAGACCTCCGACTTGATGGTAGAGCAGGTTGGTTGGTCTGATCATCACATCATAAGGTTCAATTTCTAGGCTCCCCCTTAGATCTGTCCCAGTGGAGATGGTCCGGTACCGCCCCTCGAGGGGTTTGACCCCATATGGCCTGTTGGCAGTGCTGGACCTATCGGGCATGCAGAGTGTAAGCACGGATCCAGAGAATCTACTGCAGGTCAATAATAGGGCTGCGATTGAGGCTTTGGATTCCGTAGTTCCTATCCACCTTCATCCACTCATTCTTTGCCCTTGGTCCCCTTAGTTTGATGGGACCTTGAGGTAGTTGAGGCTGGTTAGATGAAGGCTGGAGCAGTGCTGGTGCAAATCTGGCCTGGCACCTGATAGGCTTAGATTAATGTCCCATTATAAAGACTATCTATCAGCCATCTCCCATAAGAAGACAGAGTTCCTGTCCAGGAAGATCACCACTACAGAACCAACCAGCTCAGCTCTTCTGGACTGTGGACAGACTATGCAGTCTAGCCTGTCTCCAGCCACGGAGACCTTTGCCACAAGAAAGGTCTGATGAGTTTGCTTGGTTCTTTGCAGATAAGGTTGCCAGCATCAGGTCAGATGTCTGTTCTGCCCACTACAATGGGGGTTGCGTAGGTCGGTGGGAGATTGCTGGTCCTCGGTTTGTCTGGTCTGTCTTTGACTAGTTGGCGATCACTGATGTCATGAGGATCATCCTGAGTTTGTGGCTGACTTTCTGTTGTTTGGACCCGGGCCCAACTCGCCTCCTAGTGGGGTGTGTTGAGGTTATCATCCCAGTCCTAGTGGAGATAGTCTGGTATTTTTTAGAGACAGAGGTGTTTCCAGACACCCTGAAAGAGGCAGTGGAAACACCACTCCATAAGAAAGCCTTTATTGACCTCGACTGTCTTGCTAACGACAGGCCTGTCTGTAACCTTTTTTTGTAGGAAAGTTTATTGAGAAGGCTGTCACTTTGCAGCTGCAGGATCATCTTACCATCCACGAGATCTACGATCCTCTCCAGTCGGGTTTTAGGAAGAGGCATAGTACCGAGACGGTGCTTGTTTGGGTGCTCAATGATCTCCTGATAGCGAGAGATCGGAGGACCCATTCCATCTTGGTTCTCCTTCATCTAGCTGCAGCATTTGACACGATGGACCATGGTGTGCTACTACAGCACCTAAGGCTCATCTGTGGACTGTAGGGTATGGTCCTCAGGTGGTTCCATTAATACCTCGCTGGCAGGTTTCAGAGAGTGGTGTCTGGGATTTTTTCCTCAGACCCGGTCTTCCTGCCTTTTGGGGTACCCCAGGGCTCTGTATTGTCACCGATGTTGTTCATGGTGTATATGTTGCCATTGGGAGACATTGTGAGATGGTCTGGGATGAGTTTTACTGCTATGCAGATGATACTCAGCTCTACACATCTTTTGTACCTGAGCGGGAAGATGCTGTCTCGGTATTTAACAACTGACTCGCTGAGATTCAGGACTGGATGAGTGCTAACTGCTCAAGGTTGAACCCTAATAAGACCGAGGTGTTGGTTGTGGACCCGGACCATCAGGCTGAATGGCCATTGGCTGGGCGGCCTTCTGAACTTTGGCTTGGGGGCAGCCAGCTGTTGACCTCGGACTGGGTGCGCAATTTGGGCATCATTTTTGATGAAGAGCTGACCCTTAAATCTCAGGTGTTGTCCGTTGTTAAATTCTCATTTTACCATCTGAGGAATATTGCCTGGATTAAACATCTGGTCCCGCCCAATGACCTTTCAACGTTAGTCCATGCCTTTGTGACCACCTGCCTCAACTATTGTGACTCTATACCTAGGGCTCCCGGGGGTTGAAATTTGCCGCCTGCAGCTGGTGCAGAATGCAGCTGCCAGGCTGTTGACTGGCTCATCTCGAGCTTGGCATGCCACGCCTGTGCTCCACGGCCCGCACTGGCTGCCGGTCCAGTGGTGAGTCACTTTCAAAATCGGTTTACTGACCTATAAAGCCCAATGTGGACAGAGTCCATGTTATCTGCAAGAACTTCTGTACCCCTACTGCCCCCTCCGTCCACTCCACTTCACCGACAAGGGATTACTAGAGGTTTCCAGGGTCTACCTGAAGACTTCTGGTGCCAGGGAATTTTCTTCATAGTCCCAACCCTGTGGAACTCTCTACCTTATTGGGTAAGGGAGTGCCTGACCATGGAGAACTTCAAATCGGCCTTAAAATCTCATCTTTTCAATCTTGCCTTCTTGGACTGTAGATAAATTATTGGTTATGGAATACCGTTCATTTAAATATGTTTTAATTGTGTATGTGTTTAACTGCTGTATCTTTTATTGTTTGTACAAGCACTTGGATAACTGTTCAACTTGCACTTTTCAAAAATAAAATGAGTTGAGTTGAGTTTTACAATGGGCTCGAGTAGTGAGCCCTTTCAATGAATGAGCGCAAACGTGCATGCTCTCATTCATTGAAAGGTCTCATTACAACTTGGGCTCATTGTAAAAGTGCTCAGTTGGGCTGCTGTCTGTGGAGGTGAGTAGAGGGGCTGTTCCGGTGGCCCGGCCTGGGGTCCAAGATGGGGGGTATGGGGGTGTGTGATTATTGCTACTATGGACAGGGTGGGGGGTCCACTAGACACCAGGAAAAGGATGTTTTTTAATTACATGAATGAAGATACATTTATAAATAGCAAATTATGGAACTGAATGGGGGACGGGGCTGAATCTTGGCATGGAGGAATTCTTCATGGGCCGATAATCGGCTGGGGGCCACTAGACACCAAGGAAATTTTGTTGCATTGCAAATTATGGAATGGGATGAGGGTCAGGGATGGATCTGAATCTTGGGGCGGGATTCTTCATGGGCCGCAATAGGCTGCGGGGTTAGCCACTAGACACCAGGATTGTGGGGTTTTAATGTTGGCCTGAAATGGAGGGAGGAAAACCCTTTTTAATTATCATGCCCCGGCAGCTTTCAAATGTGGAATTTCACCCGGTGGTGAAATTCACATTTTCTCAACGAGGAGGGATTTCTCATTTCGCACCCACAAAATATTTCTCAAAATGCAGGAATTACACAAAATATTTCACTGTGTGAGATATTTCAATTTCGCACAACACTGATTTCATATCATAGGGCAATATCAGTTAATAATAAAACACTCAGAATTGGCCATATTCACTAATATACAGGAAATATGCAGGAAAGTAATGTAGGGAGAGGTGCACAGCTATGTGTCGTACAGGCAGAGGGGAATACGCCGTATTCATGAACAGGCACTTAATGCACTGGGAAGGCATGGCAGGGAGCACAGATGCGCACTGAGGTGCGTAGGAGCATGCCAGGAGAGGTGCGGGAACAAGTAACTGCCCTTTGACCCCACCATATAAGGTGATACAGAACAGCTATGTGGGGCAGACTACTTGCAGTGTGCAATCAAGAGTGAGCCAGAGCGAATGGCAAGACAGCCTGGTCCCAGACACTCAGGGGCCTGCCATGGCACCACAGGCAACACTGGCAGTCAGAGGCACAGGACAAGGTGAGTGGAAATGTGGGAAAAGGCCCCGATCCACAAACTTCAGTGAGGCACAGGTGGCCATGATGGTCACCAATATCCACCAGCACTATGATGTGCTGTACGGTGTGAGGGCCCTTACCACTGTCGCCAAAACCTAGGCCAGAATCTGGCTCAAAGCACAGGTAGCGATGAACGCAGAGGGACTGGAGGCATGGACACTGTTCACCATAAAGCACAAGTGGCACGACCTCCGGTATCAGGTAAAGAAGAAATTGTCCACTGTGAGGCGATCACACACCATCACTGGTGATGGATTGCCACCCCCTGAACCCCCCCAGACACCCATTGAGAATATAGTCTCCGACACCATCAGTGATGTGGTCTGGGACGTTGAGCCAGAGGGTGTCAGCAACATGCCAGTTAAGCAGCACACACAAGCAACAGGACAGAACAGGTGCACCACAGCAACACAGGGCGAGCTAACCACACATGTATGCTCATACCCTGAGTGCATAACGAGAAAAGCACAGCTGAGGGGCTATCAGGAGTGAGCATGGGACCCACACAGACACCCACAACTGGTGGTCAGAAGTAGGATGGCAGTGGGGAATGTATCAATGCAGTAGCAACATGGAATGCCACTAATGTATCTCCCCCCCACCCAAATATACAGGTGGCACGATGCAGGGAATGCAGCAGACGATGTGGGAGGAGGAGAAGGAGGAGGAGGAGTAGGATGAGGAGGAAGTGGACAGCCAGACAACAGAGGAGAGTGTCCTGCAACCAAGCAAATGAGTGGCAGCCTATTGCCACACAGTCCACGCAGGGGATCAACATGACAGAGGGGGATGTAAGAGCACCAAGCATGCTAGGGACAGCGTATCACAGCATGCCCAGTCTGTGCAGGACTGCAGCACACACATGCCACCCAACACCAGTGGAACTAGCCAGGATGTCACTGAGAGCCACACGTCCCCCCTGGATGGACGTGACACCACAGCGGCCCCAGCAGCACTACCGTCTGATGTTCCAGGGCCATCCACAGTGCCCCCCCCCACAGGACAGGTATGGAGGACAGCACATGGTGGCTCACTACAGTCATTCTATCCAGACTTGCACTGGCTAGAGCATGAATGGCTACAGGCCACCAGTGAGGACATGCAGACCCTTGTGCGCCTCATGGAGGTGGTGGCTACAGAGGTCCGTGTACAGGAGCAGATGGCAGAGATGCTCAGTGTGATCACTGACCACCATTGCCCACATGGAGGCAGCAGCCAGTGGCCACCTCCCCATGGACAGAGAGCAGGTGCAACATGAAAACACACCTGATGCCAAAGCAACACACCACACATGCCCCCACACTGGCAGAGGTGATGCAGGCATGAACCTGGCAGGCCCGGGATGGAAACACCACCTGGCGGAGGCGCAGCGCACAAGGGATACGTCATAGCCAATGGCAGGTGCACCAGCACTGGGATGTTTAGTTTAATTTAGTTTATTGAGAAATCGGAATTACAATCTTTGTGCTAAGAGCTCATTCACAAAAGATCCTTGTCAACATCTAGAGAGATACATTTTGTTGCAACAGCAGAATTGCAGCAGACAAATTTAACACAGTGGTTATATGAACTAATATAGTGTTAACATAGGAAAGGCAGCCAATACAAATTACAGATTGCACAAGTCAAGACATAAATGAAGCAGCTGGTGGCATTGTCAATTTCCCAGTAGTGGTGCACAATGAGTAGCCAACTGAGAAGTTAAGTGCAGAGACAAGTTGAAGTTTGTGCAAGTGCAGGTTGGTGGGGGAGGGAGGGGAAGAGAGGAAGTGGTCAAAGGACCAGGATAAGGGGTAGTGTGGGTGTACTGGACAGAGGAGGGCAGGTGGAGGGGAGGAGTAGGGAGGGGGGAGGGGTGGGGGGTAGGGGGAGAAATGGGCACAACCCGGTCAGAGCAGGGAGGAAGTGAAGTGGTATGCTGATATGCTGAAATTACGTTTGACACAGGCAGCAGACTGGTGGCAAGATGGACTTCTGGAGTTCAGATTTGAAGTGCCCTAGGCGGTGTAGGCTGGTGATTGAGTTTGGAAGTTTGTTTAGCCAGGTGGGTGCCCTTACCACGCAGGCATGCCTCCCCAGGGCTGATCTCCTGAAGGGTACAGCTAAGGCATGCCTGGTGATGATTCTTGTTGCATGCTCACCTGGGGCAGGTCTGAATAATGCCTACAGGGAGACAGGTACAAATCCTAGTAGGGCCTTCTTTCCTAGTAGGCAGGTCTGGAGCTTTATTCTATCCTGAAGGGGGAGCTACTTTGTCCTTATGTAGAGCTCGCAAGTGTGTGCGAGGTGATCTGCATCCAGGACAAATCTGCAGGCTTTACTGAGGGTCAAGTGGACTTTATGAAGGCTAGTGTCTGTGGCTGCACCATACACCATGTTTCCATAATCCAAGATTGGCAGGATTGTACCATTGACTGCCAGGAACCTAGCTTCAGAGGTGAGGCAGAAACGAAGTCTGTAGAGTGTCCCCATCTTCCTGTTCACAGCTTTAGTGATATTGAATATGTGTTCATCAAAGGAAAGGGACTCATCAATTGTGACCCCCAGATGCAGGAATGAGTGAAATTGTTCGAGGGGGGGAGTCAGGGTTGAGTGCTAATATAAAAGGTGTGGTGGATTTTCTCTTCTGGCGGCTGGCAAAGAGCATTGTATTTGTCTGTTTACTATTGCATACTAGGAGGCTGGTGTTAAACCATTCCTGTAGTTGGTCAAAGTTGTGCTGTAGGTTCCTGGTCAGTGTATCTTGGCAGAAGCCTTAAAGGAATAACACCATGTCATCTGCATAGAGCAGAACTTTGGCAGAGGGGCACGCAGCTGGGAGGTTGTTTACAAAGAGGCTAAACAGGAGTGGGCCCAGTATGGACCCTTGAGGGACACCTACCATGACTTTCCTGGCCTCGGAGATGGCATCATCAATCTTTACCTGCTGTGAGACTCAGGCAGGTAGCTAGAGAACTACCCAACCATGTCAGAGGACAACCCAATGCAGGTTAGCCTGTGGAACAGCAGCTGGTGATCCACAAGGTTAAATGCCTTGGATAGATCGATATAGATTGCACCAGCTAACTGTCCCTGATCTAGTGCCTCATGAACATAGCCTGTGAATTCAGTGAGGGATGTGTTGGTACTGTGCAACTTGTGGAATCCATGTTGTTGCGGGCTGAGGAGGTTGTATTTGTGTAGGTGGCAGAGAGCTGGTCTGCAATGATTCTTTCCAGTGCTTTGGAGAGAGGAGACAGGATGGAGATGGGCCTGTAATTAGACACCAGTGAATGGTCCCCTCCTTTTAGAACAAGAGTGACCAGGGCAGTTTTCCAGGTAGATGGGAAGGCTGGCATCCGAAGTGACATATTGAAAAGCTTGTTGATCAGTATGACCACTTCAGGGAGGGCAATTAAGATAAGCTTCATATCGGAGATCACGTGATGAGCTGAGTCGAGCAGGACAACTCCCGAGCTGCTCCTGGGCCCAAAACGATATTTTAAAGTTTAAACTCCTTCGGGACCAGCCGGTTCCAGCGGTTAATATCCCTTTCTGAATTATAAGTCACGATTTGAAGAGGAAAGAGGTTTTTGGTGGCTTGAAGCTACGGCTTCCGAGGGGCAGTTGTAAACATCACTTAGCCGGCACTAGGAGTTGTAATGGAGCCTGAGTTTACGGAGCCCCTGGCGGGGAGATCACCAGCATCCAAGAGGCCAAAGCCCCAATCCCCCACCCCCAGCGATCAAGAGGAGAAGGTCGGAGAGCAAGAAGGGGCGAAAGCAAATAATGAGGACCTACAAGAAATTAAGCGTCTGCTGCAGGGGCAAGTGGTAGATTTTGCAGCTATGAAACCTGCGCTGCAATCGCTAGCCCAAAGGATGGGCGATGCGGAGGCCCGGATTACTTCACAAGAAAGGAAAGGAAAGTAGTAACAGTGGGACAAGAACTTGCGATGGTCAGAAAGCAAATTAAGAAAATGGAGGAGAGGTTGGAGGATCAAGAGTCTCGGAGCCGGAGAAATAATTTGATTTTGGCTGGGCTTCCTGAGAGGGCAGAAGGCTCAGATTGTGTCTTGTTCATGCAAGATATGCTGCTTAAATTGTTTGGCCCCACGCCATATGGAGACACCTATAACTTAGAGAGAGCACACAGGGCCCTGAGAGAAATACCACCACCAGGAGCCTTTTTCTTAATTACAAGGAAAAAATGTTTGTGCTGCCTTCAGTGAGACAAAAGAAAACAATGCAATGGAATGGTGCCACCTTGTGGATGTTTCAGGACCAAACGCCGTCAGTAAGAAGCAAGCAGAAGGAGTACGTGGAAATCAAAAAGAAGCTATATTTGGCTGGTATTAAATTCCAGCTCCAATACCCTGCTACACTGGTGGTCCAGCTACAAGCGGGGGAGAAAAGATACCTCACAGCTAAAGATGCCTTGGAAGGCCTACGAGTGGAATTGCCGGATTTATTCAGGGCACCAAGCTGAGTTACCTGAGATGAATGGGGCGACCATGTTGAGCCTTGTTGGACTATGGACTGTTGATATATTAGCTGGTTAAACTTAAGACTGTTATATTTAATTTATATGGTTGAACTGAAAGAACGAATTTGTTGTTACGAAATTTAGATATAGTGATGGGGCAAAAAGGGGCTTGGGTAAACATGGGCTTAGCAGAAAGAAACTGCAGAGAGGGGCATGCAATTCAGTTTGCCACAAGATTGGTGATCGAAGGTGATGGTGGGGAGGAGTGTGCAGGGGGGTTAACATTGATGCTGGGGCATATACGGAGAATTGGGCGCTTGCCAAGTGAGACGGAAGGGCTTAAGGAGATAGAGGCAGAGACTCGGGGAGGTCATTAAGCGGGTTGGAGGGGAGGCCCGGGGTGTGACACATGGAAGGGGTCTGGTGCTTAAGAGACAACGATTATAATAGAGGTTTGAAAGAGCAAGGTAGGAAATTGGCCATGGTAAATGTAAACTATAATTAAAAGAAAAAAAAAAAGGTGGCATCAAGGCTATATCTGAGAGGGATTTGAAATGGTAGGGTCGGCTTGGTCGCTGAGAAGGGACCCCTTGTTTTTTTTTCCTTTCTGGATCCCGTTGCGGGTTTAGGTTGTTTTCCTATTCCCTTATTTGGGGACCTTGAGGATCTCCTCTGCTTACCCATATTCCAATGTTCCAGAGAAAGGGAAAGGGAAAGGTTTGATTAGAGCCAGGCTCAGGGCAAGAGTCCTGGCCACAAGGATATCTTGGAGGGACTGTGGCCCTAGGAGAGGAACCCTCAGTTTAAAGGGAACTGCTGATGGGAGAATAGATTGATTTAACATTCCTCCCAATAGTTATAACCAGGGCGAGAGACCATTAGGGTTTATGAGGTCAGAGAAGGGGGCAGGTCTCTCTTGAAAGACTGGGCAGGGAGTAGGGGTAGAGATGGGGTGGTTGGCCGACTAGTTGACTAGGAGAGGGTCAGGAAGAAGGAATTAAAGTCAAGGCGAATAGAGTAACGAGGTTAGTAGAAGCGTCGCTGGGTATTTAAGAGGTTCCGGGGAGGAGGAGGAGACTAGAGAGGGCAGGGGAGCGGCTCGGGGAGGAGCTCATCAATGATCCGAGAACTAGAGGATGAGCGATCTGGGGATTGGGGCAGGGGTACGGGGAGGTCGGGGAGAGAGAGTCCCTGATGGTAGCTGTTAGGAAAGCAGGCTCGGGTAGGGTTTCGAGTGGCAATTGTCCCAATATGAATCTCCGGCAAGGTTAATGGTGACTATTAAATTGGTCTCATGGAATGTTAAAGGGCTCAGGGGAAGACGTAAAAAGTTGGTGATCCTGAAGCACTTGGATCATTTAGGAGCTCATATCATGGCTCTACAAGAAACACACCTTTTGACAGAGGAATTGAATAGCCTTAAACGATTATGGGTGGGACAGGTTTTTGGGGTAGGCAATGAGAGGGCTTCTGGAGGTGTCGTGATTCTGATTAGGAAGTCCTGTACATATAGTGTTGAACAGGTAGTTTCAAGAGAGGATGGAAGAGGGATCTATATCTTGGGCTTGCTCTACAGGAGGGCCACCTCGGTGGCTTCCATATATGGTCCGACGCCTCCCAACGTGGAGTTCTTTGCGTCGATAGAGAGGGATATAGCTGGCTTGCCGGGGCATGCTCTCATCTTGGCTGGAGATTGGAATGCTTATCCCGATAACAGTAAGGATAGGATTCCACCAGCTAGAGGACCACTAACCAAGGCCCAAATAGCTTTGAACAAGTTGTTAGAGGCTTCAGCTTTAGTGGACCCGGCACGGACTCACACGGGTGGGCGTTTGTGTATGACATTTTACTCAGAGGCACACAAGACCCAATCTCGTATTTACTTTTTTCTGGTGATTCGGGAGGTACTTATGGGGCTTAGAGAACTTACTATGGAAGGTAGAATTTTTTCAAACCATTCTCCGATTTCACTAGTTTGGGAACCGAAAGTAGGCCCACCCAGACCCTTTCGTTGGAGGCTGAGCGATGCGCTATTGTCGGAACCTGGGACTAAAGATAAGCTCGAGGGAGCCCTGTTGGAAATTATTCAGCAACAATTACCTACGATGACAAATAGGAGTCTGGCCTGGCCAGCCTGCAAGGTGCTCTTTGCAGGGGTGGCTCAGGATTTGACAGCTAAAAGAAATAGGCAGCGGAGGGCGAAGGAGGACTTTATTTTAGGGGCTATTACCTATTTGACACCACTGGAAGGATCGTCAGAAGAAATTGACGGGAAACTTAGGAGTTTAAGGCGGGAGCTGGAGGACATGATTTCTGGAAAAATGGATTTTTGGTTGGAAAATATTAATGCTAAATATCTTTTGAAAGGAGATGTTCCGGGTCGGCTGTTGGGGGCTAGAGTCAAGGAGTGGGAAGCGAGTAGAACAGTGACGTCTATTTGACACGATGGGAGGTTAATTACTGACTCCCAGGAATTAGCAGACACTTTCGGGCGGTATTTTCAAGAGCTATACCAGATAGGAAGCATGGTAGGGAAGGAGGAGATCCAGGCATTTCTAGAACAGACACCTCTGCCCATGATAGATCCTTTACAGGCTAGGGAATTGGTAGCTCCCATAGGAGCTGCGGAGATTGTAGAGGTAGTCAAATCTTTTCCCGGGGGTAAGACACCGGGTCCGGATGGCCTTACGGCGAAGTTTTATCAGACTTTCATTCAGACTCTACTACCCATACTCCAGGATTTTTTTAACACTATAATGCAGGAAGGGGTGCCCCATTCTCCCCTTTACCAGGCCTATATTGCTTTAATCCCCAAAGCGGGGAAGCCCAAAGACAAGCTAGCCAGTTATAGGCCTATTGCACTGATGAATCAGGCTATTAAGATCCTCACCAAAATATTGGCCAACAGAATTTGGTGGATAGCACCTGGTATAATTAGTCAGAAACAGGTGGGGTTTATGCCAGGGAGGGGGGTACACGACGCTTTGAGGAAGCTTCACCATATTTTGAATTATGCTGAGGACTCTCAGATTCCTATAGCCTTAATATCACTTGATGCCGAGAAGGCCTTTGACAGGGTCTCCCACTCCTTTCTGTTTGCCACAATGGAGAAGATGGGTTTTCCTGAGGGCCTCCTGAAAGGCATTAAGAACTTATATGCTGCTCCAACGGCTAGAGTCCTGTGCAATGGTTATATTTCACAGGAAATACAGTTAGAAAATGGGACGCGTCAGGGTTGCCCTCTCTTCCCGATACTGTTCAATATTTACTTAGAACCTTTCCTGAGGGCTATTAGCAATGACAGACAAATAAGGGGTGTTGCGATAGGGGGGAAGGGAGTTAAAATTCTCAGTTTTTGCAGATGATGTTCTGCTCCATTTAAGAGACCCGGTGGAAGGATTTAACAGGATTAGAGGATTAACCGAGCAATTTGCTAGAGTTTCAAACTATAAATTAAACTTGGCCAAAACTCAGATTTTACCTTTGACGCCACATGTCTATAAGGCAGACTTTGCCCAGTTTCATACTCAGTGGATGGCAGATAGGATGAGATATTTGGGCATATGGATCACAAAAGATTTTGAGGTAGGGGCCAACACAAATATGGAGGAGATAATTTCGGCTATTAGGGGAGATTTAGTGAGATGGAATAAGTTGCCCCTTAATTTCATGGCTAGGCTTGGGCTCATTAAGATGAATCTGTTGCCGAGGCTGTTATACCCGGTATACCTAGCCCCATACAGTATCCCTAAGAAATGGTTCAATCTGATTAGGAAGTTAATTTTAGACTTCCTGTGGGATTGTAAGCCACCTCGGAAAAAACATAACGATTTACGACTGCCTCCGGGACTGGGAGGAGTTAAGTTGCCAGATCTCCATCTGTATTACGTGGCAGGACAGTTGGGTTTAATGGCCCAGTGGGGTAGGAGTATGGAGGGAGAAGTCTATGTTCCAGACTGGTTACAGTTAGAAACTCAAATACTGACAGAGGCAGGTTTATCCCTGGGAGCTCCTTTATATGCTAATGTAGTGGCTTGTGTTAAACAGAAGAGGGGGAGTCCAATTTTTAAGACGGCAGAAGCTTGGTGGTCGTTTTTATCTGTGGCCCAGAGAAAAGAACAAATGAGGGCCCAAGAACAACCACTTTTGGGCAACCCCAACGTGTCCATAGGTAGCGGGGTGATTAAAGGGAAGTGGGCTAACTGGGTGTCAGGGTTAAGCTTAAAGGAGGTTATCCAGGACAACAGGGTGGTCCTCCCAGTACAGTGCAATAGAATGCCCTTTTTTCGTAGATTGCAGCTTATGCGGGCACTTGAGGGAACACTAAAGAAAATAGGGGGCCTCTCAGATCATTCATTTAATTGTGGCGAGCTGCGAGGAATTGACCTGAAAACCAGAACTCTGTCGCAAGTTTATAGAACCTTGCGGGGCTTTTATGGGTCGAGCTCTCCTATAGCAGTGCCATATTGGGACAATAAGTTGGTGCCTCGAAGCATTGACTGGGCTAGTGCATGGAAGAGTATTAAATATATAGTGATACCCAAATATAGGAGCCTACAATTTTTTATTGCTTCTAACTTATATTTTACCCCTGTGAAACTGTATGAACGAGGCCTTAGACAGACAGACCATTGTTTTAGATGCCAGGCGGAGAGAGGAGACTTACTACATGTGTTGTGGGATTGCTGCAAAATTCAGCCCTTGTGGGATGAAATTAAGAGGCGGATGGACCCATTGCTGGACTACTTGGAGTTCATAACACCGGAGATATGTGTCTTGGGGGATTTCTCACAAATTGAGGGAGCTACATCTAAATATCATGTATCTCTGATGGTAATGGTAATTAAGGTGTATGTGGTCCAGCACTGGAAGGACGACCAGCTATATGGGTATAACCATTGGGTGGAGGATCTTATGGGAGCCCTATCTAAGATTAAGAGACAGCTATGTTCAGAGGGGAAGAAAGGGCTATATGATAAAAGATGGGCGGTATTGGAAGCAATTTATTCCCACTAGGGGCCATTTGGTCGGACTTGGGTCTGTTTGTTGGACTGTGTCTAGCTTATGCTGAGCCAGAATGAAAGGCTAGAGAAGCTAAGGGGATTGGAGGACTAAGTTATATAGGGAGATGGCTTGGAGGGGTTTAGGGGACTTTTTGGGGAAATAAGAATATTGGGCCTGCTATAAGGATGGGGGGATGGGGACTATCTCTCTGTCTCGGGGGGGGGGGCTCGGGGAGGTGTCGCCCCTCGAGAAGGAGCCAATATCTATAAAATGGGGCCAAGAGACATTTATTAGGCGAAGGTTATATAGGACTAGAGGGAAGTGGTCTGATTTGCATCTTGCTTAAAGATACTGGTTTTATTAAGGGGTTCTGTTTGATCAAAGACAATTTGGGTGGTGGGGGGACATCATTCCTGAGCATGTAAATAGTTATTGTACATAGTTTACACAGTCAGTTTTTGGGCTGTGTGCCTGGTTTGCCAGGTTTTGTTGTATGTTTGTCTCGGTTTTTTTTTCTTCTAAAATTGAATAAAGAGATGTTTTAAAAAAAAAAAAAAGATAAGCTTCATATCGATCCTGTCCCATCTCATCATTGTTTTGCCCAGCACTGTTGTAAGATATTTAGAGGTCTCCTTGGTGGTCATCAGCTGGAAGCAGAATTTTGGGCTGGTGCTAGGATGGAGGGGCCGGGATTCACAGGTCAATGTTTTGCCCTTGCGAGCAGTTGTTTTGGGTGGTATGACTGTGCTGTAGTCTGTAAATGCCTCATTGAAAATATTGGCTATGGTAACTTCGTCAAGTATAACTTTGTCACTGTGGTGAAGAATGGTTGGGGAGGACCTGTCACTAGTCCCTGCGAGGTCCATAATGGTAGCCAAGAATTTTTTGCCATCTTTCAGGCACTGGAATTGCTAATTTCTCTGGTGGGAGGCCCTGGCCTACTGTACTGCCAATGTGCACCTATTTCTAGCGGCTTCGTAATTTTGGACATTCTCTACTGTGCCTGATACCCTTGCTCGGTGCCATAGGAGATCACGATCCTGCACTATACCAAGGTTTTTGGGGTTAATCCAGTCCATGCACTTCCCTTTTATCATTTTCTTACAATAAGGGGCACACTTGTCTGCAGCTGAGTTAAAATGATTGAGCAAGAGCTGGAGGGCTGTGTCAACAGAGGGACAGGTATCCAGGATGCTCCAGTCTGTGTTGGCCAGATGTTTCTTGAAGTTGGCCAAACAGCAATTTCTGATGACTCTGTTCCTCACCAGCCTTGGGGGTAGTTTAGGCAGCTTGGAGGACCATTTGCATTGGATAGGGGTGTGACATCCAGGATGTGATGCATCAGAGCATCCAGGAGCATCTGGACATTAGTAATTCTCTTGGGGTTGGAGGTCAGTACCAAGTCAATCAGGGTACTTGTTCCCATTCTATAGTTAGTTCTTGTACAACTCTGGATCACCTACATTACAAATAGTCCAGTTATCATGTCCCTGTGTGGGGAACTGGAGCTGGTTAGCCAGTTAGAATTGAAGTCCCCTAGCACAGATAGTTTCCTTATTCTGACTTGCCTGGGTATAGATGTTGGAGAATTCATTTAGCCCCTTTTGCTGGCATCCAGGTGGAATGTACACTGACATGACAACAAGCCCTTTCTGGCCCTTGCCCAGGAGGATTTTTACTGCAAGGCATTCACAGTCATTGATGGCAGCAGTCAGTTGGACTTTATGGCACTGTAGGTGGTTGCGGGTGTAGATTAGGCACCCGCCCCCTCTTTTCCCATGCAACCAAGCCTATACAAGTTGTACCCAGGCAAGAGAGATTGCTGTGTCAGCTGTTCTGGGCATGAGCCAGGTTTTGGTCAATGTGATAACATCAGGCTGCACAAGTGCCACCCAGGCTTCAAACTGAGTAAGCTTTGCTAACAGGCTGCTGGCATTTGACGGCACAATCCTTAACCTCCCTGTGGATGTGTGAGGCAGATGGGTCCAGGTCCAGTCAAATGGGCCAGTGGGGGATGGAGGACCTGAGCAACATGCGCCACACACTGGCAAGGGCACAACACACACTGGCCACATGGAGCTCACCACACAACAATGCCCCTACACAAATACCCTAGCACACACACACATGCCATCATGACCCCGACACATATTGGGATGGGAATGCACCCTACGCACAGGCAGATAGTGAGACACATGGACATCCTACATGGTACATCACAGGATGCATTGACCAGCATGGCACCCACTGCATTTGCCTACCTGAGCACCACAGGACATATGTACATGGTACTGGTGAGACTTACACACTGTACCAAGTGTGAATGCTGTTGCAGCTGTACAGCAGTCGGCCAGCAGGATGGTATGGACATGTGTGCTAAGGTGCATACTGACATCATCACACCCATGTCCACACACCCTTTCTGCTTAGAAGACCCTGCACCGCATGGTGTTGGACAGCATGGGCCACAATGCAATCCAGCATGGGTGGTCCACGATTCAGCCTGTGTGCCCCTTCACTGCTATGGTGCCCCTCCAGGCATGGACTATGTGTTGCATCCTCAAGCGCATCAGGAGGTGCTGCAGGAGTAATGTCAGGTGGCAAAAGCAGGCAACGTTGCTGGCAAATTTTATGCAGCATGACACATGCGGTGAATACTCTGCATGCCTTGTAAGGCACAAGCATCATTGTGCCACTGGTGTGGTCCAGGCACCAGAAACACATCTTCAGGAGCCCTATGGTGCATTCAATGATGCAACATGCCCAACGATGTGTGATGTTGAAGACGTCCTCTGCAGGGCTCTGGGGTGCCAGGTACTGAGTCAGTGAGAATGTCCTCAGTGGATATCCACTTTTCCCTGTTGGTAGAAATGTAGAGGATTTGTACAGTCGCTTTGGTGCACAGGGACCCCTGTGCAAACACACACACAGACTGAGACAGCTCTCACCTATAATCCAGCCATCGTCCTCGGTGAGTGTAGCCAGATGGTGATGGAGGCCACTGGTAGTGAAGATGTACGAGTCATGGCAGGAGCCAGGGTACTGGGTATGCACGTTTGTGATGATGCCCTGTGCATTGCACACCACCTGGCAACTGATGCTGTGGTAACCCTTGCAATTGCAGTACACCTCCATGTCCATGGATGGCGCCACTATGACAACTTGTGTGCTGTCATTCACCCATAGTGTGTCCGGGATGCCATACCTCTCATGGAATGCCACCTTCAATGGCCTGAAGTCCATTAGCATTGTAGGGAACAAGATGTGCTCTGCAACATGGTTCACCAGGCCATCGGTGACTTGTTGCACGGCCCATGAGATGGATGACTGGCTCACCCCCATCACTTCACCTGTCACCCACTGGAATGACCCAGTTGCACAGTAATGCAGGATGCACATTAGCTTTCTGTCAGTGGACATGGCCATGGACCACAGTGTGTGCAGCCAGACATGTGCCCAGACTAGGTCGCTGACATACAACGGTGTGGTGTGGTCCCCACAGTACCGCTGCAGGCATTCACTGTCCCACAGGTCATATGGCAGTAGCCATGGGTGGAAGACACATGACCAGACTCATCTGTGCCTTACCCATTGCCTCACAAGGGCATCCTCCAGTAATAGGATGTGCATCACAGCACCGGGGTACATGCTGTGTCCTGTGGTACACCAGTCATGTGGGCTGTGCTCTCCTGTTGCCTGCTGTGTTGTGTGTAACTGCCTGCTACACCTGGGCTGTGCACACCCTGCATGCCCTTTAAGGGGTGGTGCATGGTCACATGAAGGGGTGGGGCGGTGTCCACAGGGATGGCATCACGCCCCTTAACTCCTGCCCCATGCAGTGGATCTGCAATGGCTGAAGGAGGAGGATATACATCTGCCCTATGGGGTAGGAGAGGACTGCCATGGCAGCTTATCCATTTCCACACCTGTAACCAGACCTGTGTAATGGCAGGCAACAGTGGGAGGTGGAGCAGAGGCATACTGTGAGTACCCATTCCAGGGTGTGGGTGATCTGGGCATGTGCATGTACAGGGTTTAACATGGGCAGTCATGTTTTGTGTCTTACAGCATGATGATGATGATCCTGCCATATTTGTACTGCGGAGGATGGAGCTGGATGAGAGTACCACGGGCCGGGTGGTGAACCCACGGCGTCGCCTGCCTCCAGACTTGCTAGACGATCTGTAGAGGAGATCTGGATGGTCAGACTGGCTGTACAGAGATGACATGGGGGCCTTTTGGGCAGTGAAGGAGCCAGACAAGGTAGGTGCTGTGCTGTACTGCGTGGCTGTGTGTGTTAGTGTGTATGTCATGGGACACTGTGGCATGCCACGGTACTCATAGTCATTTCTTCTGTGTTCTTCTCATTTAATGGGTACAGAGGACCCCACCACTGCACTGTCCTTGTAGAGATGGAGTACAGCAGGACCACTCAGCTCATGTCCTCGACCTCTGAATCCAACTTAGCGTGGTCTCCACACCTTATCTGCTTTGTCTTTTGCGGGGGGACGGTTGTTCCTGTCCCTATTCCCTTTACCTTCCTAGCCTTTGCTGTCTCAATAAAGGGTTGTACCATGTATGTACTGTCTCTGCATCCCTTATTCACCCTACATCTGGTATGCAATGGTGATCCTGTGTGGGGTGTTGAGTTTGGCGTCTGTCTGTGTAGGCAGTGTGTCTGTCACCTGTGCCTGCTCTCTGGGCCCTGTGCTGTATGTGGGTTGCATGCTGTGTGGCTCATCCATGCACTCTGTGTATGGGTGTGTGGCCTCTCCTTTGGTGTATCATTATTGTGGTGTCTGCCTGTGGGTGCTTGTGTGGATACTCATCTGGGTGTTGTCTGTGGGGTGTTGCTTTGCCTTGTTCTGGTTTCTACTGGTGTGCATATGTGCTGCATGTGGCACATGGTGTCAGGCTTGGTCAGGGTGGCCATTTGGTTTTGTGTGCCGTGTCCATCACCACAGCCCTGGCCTGCAGCAGGCACCTGCCACTGTGTGCCACCGTGCTGTCCATTGATGTGCCTTACACACCTACTTTTATGGCTGCCTCAAGGCCATGTAGGCCATGGCTCAGCGCACTATGCATATTTCAGTAGTGTTTACCTTGGTGCATATGCATACTGCAGGCCACACTTCCAAGCTATGTGGCTCCACCCCTGTGCACATGGGTATCTCTGCCAGTGTGCAGATGCACATAGCACCCTTCTGCATGGCTATACATACAGTTTGTGTATGCCACACCTGCGTATTTTACGTGCCTTCTGTGCATATCCTGTTACGCATCATGCATAGGCACAGTGCACAGCGCTATGCACCTTAATGAATAGGGCCCGATAATTATAGTTCGATGTAATCACATAATACAGTAGATTTGTATGTTTAAACACTAGTAATTATACAGTACTTTCCTATATGTCCATTCCACATACTGGTGAATCCATTGAACTCAAGTTATGGAAGCTAACACCCCATGCCACACGCTCAGCAACGCATGGGTTTATCAAGCAGTATGCTCATCATTCTCATTTAGGATCAATCCTCAAGAAGCCTGTTTTCACTATGAATGCAAAATCAGAATTAAACAGGGCTGTGTTAAATCTCACAATGCCATCAGAGTCAGTGTCAGACTGGGCTTTGTGGGGCCTACTTAGGAACATTATATAAGCTATCATTTAATTTTAAGATATTCAGATTATGTACAGTAATGTACCTAGCACACAGATAGGCTGAGTAGAGCCAGTTATTTTTAGGTGTGTGTGTGTGTGTGTGTGTGTGTGTATATGTATCCTTCTATTTGTTATGGTGATCCTGCTACTCTCAAAAAAGGCATTGATCTTTTTTATGCTACTACCAGCCACGTGCATGTTCTTAATTGCCAGGTGTATCTCTGCATTAACTTTATTTAAGTAAATGTTAACAAGATAATCCACACGAATCGTGGCTGTGCTACCAATGAAAACTAAATGTACTCACAAGTGGGATTAGGGACGGAACAACAAGATCCCGCTCCGTCCAGACCTCTGCTTTTTCGGAAGTTTTGGGAGTTTCTCTCATATTATTTAGCTGTTTTGCTCAAATTGCAGGCTATCTTTTAAATGTGGGAGTGTTTTGAAAAGTTTTTTGAGTTTTAGTATTTAAAAATGTCATCTTTTGGTTAATGAGGCAGCATGGCTAGACCTAGATGAGAACGCCAGGAGCTGCAAATGCTTTTATTACTGGATGTTAAGTGTGGCTGGCTCTATTCAAAGTACATAGAGAGTGGTGTTAGTAATCATGAAACAGTGTGAATTCAGCTTTAGTCGAATTGAAAAAGTCTCAGAAATAAGTCGAGGGTTTGGTTGCCAGCTAACTTGGAAGTCTTTCCTTCCTCCTGAAGTGTGCTGAAAGAGCTACAAAAAGGAAATTCAACTGACGTGCTTATTATGCTTCTCATTGCCAATGAATGGTGTGTCCTGGTATTCCCAATTTTATGAAGTTTACTGCGTTCAGTGGGTGTCTATTTTTATTTTTCCAGGTATTTTCATATGCAATTGGAGGATGAGGAACCATACTGCAAGAAAACTGAATGTAATCCTGCTGGAAACTGGACCCCCTAGGTTTCCTGGACTCCCGGATCAAGAGCAGGGAGCCAGGACTGTTCGTGTTTTGCCCATAGGATTCCCTCTCTGTTGGGCCTCTAGGACACTGCCCTGGTGACAGGTGGAGGCTGGTTATGGAGCATTTTTTTTATACGTCTTTTAGCTGGAGACGTAACACCCACCTCAATAAATTAAACTTTGACGGTTGGACTAGAATGCCTTGGCATTGTTTTAACATTAAAATAAATTCAGATTCAGAACTCCCGCCGTATATATTCACACCATTTAATGTTCAACAGATGGTTTTCCCTACGCAGTGTCTTTTTACTATTAATTTCATAATTCCATAAGGATGCCACACCACTGACTTGTGGAGTCTGGTGGGGTGAATGCCCCCAAAACATCTTGCCTTTTTATGGAGCCTGAACTCATGTAACATGCAGCTCCCATGCTTAAAGTAACTTATGTTAATTTCCAGTGTGAAGCATTACTTCTGAAACAGAAGCCTTATACATGACTCGTAAACTCAGATTTGAGTTGTAAAAGATGATATACAAGCAACTTTGCTTATATGTCTATTAGGCTTTGTGGAGTGGCTTTCAAGTACATATTTTTCTCACATTAGAGAATTAGGTAGTTGCTAGAGAGACTTTATGCATTCTTATTTGAGACACTGCTTACTTGTAGTTCTTCAGTTTTATCAACAACTATTGTTATTGCTTTAGGGGACAGTATATCAACACAGACATTTTTTGGAGGAAAGAATATACTTGTAACAATAATAACTCTTAAAGATAGAGCTATTACTTGGTACTTTAGGGAAATGGACTAGGAGACCCTTGGGTGGGGTGCTAGGATGTCCTAGAGGTAAGGATTCACACTGTTAATAGAATGGGCCTAGAATGAGAGTTGCCTTAGCCTGATGGTGGATTGTTTTGAACTCTAGGGGATCTTTTGCACTGCACTATATAGTTGAGTGGGAAATAGAGGCTGGATGTGTGCTGGCACCTAAGTGGACCCAGTGCTAATTTGGCCATCACTAAATGTTTAAGCATACAAGTGCTGGTAGTAGCATAAAAAAAAGTGTGTCACAAGCACGTTTGTTGGTAATTACCTAAACAAAAGTGCCTCACTAAAATGTGTAACCTCAGTTCTGGCTAAATGATGCCTGTCATTGAGGAAGGGTCATGTGGACAGACCTATTGCTCTTGGTTACAATATGCCACTATAGTGTGTGCCCATAAATTGGGTGTGAAACAGAGGATGGATGGATGTTGGCACCTAAATTGATACAGTCCAAATTAGGCCACTCCTAAATGTTTAGGTGTACAGGGGCTGGCAGTAACAAAGCAATAAGTGTGCCACAAGTAAGTTTAATGGTGATCACCTAAACAAAAGTGTGTCACTAATTTTGTAAGCTCAATTCCGATTAAGGGTTGCTTGCATTGTGGAGGTGCGATATTGACAGACCTTCTGGTTCTGGTGACAATAAGCCAGTAAAGCATGTAATCATGAACAGTGCAGAACTGAGAAATACTTGGGTGAAAACTAAACATAGATAGGCAATGTGGCACAAAATGGGGCCATGAAATTGATTGAGAATCTTCTTAGAACCACTGAGCAGCGCCCCCAGATAGGGATAAAACCTGAACAATTGTTCCTGGGTGCAAGGTATTTATGAATGAGAGCCATAAGATTTATAAGAACATTTTATAAAGTTTATAAATTACAGGTTGTATTGGATGGTGTATTCAAAGCACCTATTTTTACATACTTCTCTCCAAAAACCTACTGTATTCCCTTATTTAGGAAATAAATAGTTTGCTGGGATGCATGAAATATTTATTGTCAATTTGACTGTAGGTATTTTATGATGTTTCTAAACATTAATAATATCCCTCATGGCATTGTATGTATATATTTTCAACTATTATTATTATTGTTTGAGGAATGTACTGAAGGAGGACTTGTACAATGAGCCTGTAAAATTAAGCCTTATCAAGACAGACACTGAAGCACATTGGCTATTGTTAGATCATCAGCTGCCAATGTATTGCATATTTTATTGCCTCTTTTAAATTTCTTTTATAATGTTGTAATGGTTTGATCAACTGAACAATAAACAAATAAGCAAACAAGTAAACATACATGAGTGGTATGATGCACCCACTTTCTGGCATCTAAATATGCACTGTGTGCATAAAATATTTGCTGAGTCTTTAATTCTGCAAAAAGTTTTCCTTTATTGTTCAGTCCTTTATAAACAGCCTACATCTTCACTCAAGTATATCTGGACTAGCAATATGTAAGCAATATCATACAATGACAAGAAGGAATGCTGGGCTGTGATTGGTCAGTCTGGGACTGGACCCATGATATCATCCTGGCATAGCATCATGGATCTAGTCCCAGCTCACAAATGACCAAATTACCTAAGAAAACAATCAGTGCACCTCGCATGTTCGAGGGATGTGAAAGCCGAGTTTGCGATCGACTTCTCATCGCTCACTACACTTGTACTCCCTGCTCCCGGAACATCCATTTTTTACTTAACAAAAAAAAAAGTCACAGTAAAATCCAAAGCTGCCACATCACTTCTCACACTGCCACCTCCTCTCCAGACTCCCTGATGCTGAATTAAAAAAGCTGAGATTATGACAGCTTCATGACCGTCCATTTACTCCCTGCTGGCAGACTCAGTCATTACACACCTCAGCATGCACATAGCCTGTTTCTCTTTCTTAAATTATGAGCATGCTATCACAGAAAGACCAGCTTCTACTTTTATTTTGTAGTCTCCGGCTACAAGAACTTAAAATAACAAACGATACTGGGTGACCTTTCAAAATTTAATAAAATATCCACAATCTGTCTACATCACAGACCACTCTGTACTCACTGATCAGATCGCTGGCATGTGGCACTGGGTTCAGTTCTCAATATGTGTGTTTCACCCTTGAGACAATCCCAATGACCTCAGCCACCTCCACTGGTTTAATCACTCCCCAACCAGGTGGACTACACCTTGCACAATCCGGGTGACCACTGTTGGCCACACTGTGGCTCACTGGTGGGATCCCCTGCCTGATGGCGGATACTCTGTCTGAGAAGAACCAAGCAAACTCATTGCATAAAGCATCAGAAAATGCTTTTTTTGGCTGTAGATAAGCCAGATGTAATAGCCTGTCCACAGTCTGAAAAAGCATAGCTGGTCATTTTTTTCCCAGCGGCAATCTCCCTGGACAGGAACACTGCCTTCTTATGGTTGATTGTCCCTGGAGCATCACATAGTGTGCACACAGGGCCAGTCTGTCCATCTCCAGACCTGTCATCCACCAGCAGTGCTCTAACCTCAGACCCTTGATCTTGTTCGCCTTGAGCTCCCCATCAAACCAGGGGGACCTCAAGTGAGAGGATCTGGGTCATACATGGACTGGTGCAAGGGAGTCGAGTGCCGAAGACATCGCCTCATTATAGGCGGTGACTGCTTCACCCACACCCCATATGCATGCACTGCCCACACTAAATAGGTCAACTACCGCTAGAAAACCCTCCGGTGTCAAACCCCTCAAAGGGTGGTAGCTTACCATCTCAGCAGGGGAAGGGCTCATTGGGGGGCCCTGAGCAAAAACTCAACCGTGCAATGATCGGACCAAATGACCTGATCAGTCTTGAGATTACCAATCTCAAGCCCCAGCGAGAAGACTAGGTACAACATGTGACCACCCTGGTGAGTCATGGTTGAAACCTCTTGCGACAGGCCCAGAGATGCCATCATCTGGAGGAAGTGATAACCCAATCTAGATGATTCATCATCGGCCTAAACATTGAAATCCCCCAGGACTAAACACCTGGGGGCCTCCAATGTTTCACCGATGATGAAATCAACTACTTCTTGCTGGAACTCTCCTGCTGCCTCGGTGGGGGGGGGGCAGTAAATCAGGAGAATCATGCAAACTGCACCCGGACCACCACAGATGGCTACACATTCACATGAACTCGGTGTTCTCACTGGGTGCATGGTGAAGCCCAGCTCAGATCTAAAGCAGATGGCCACACCCCCGCCCCTGCATGCCACTCTGGGGCAGTGTGCAACGGAGTACCCGAGGGGGTGGCTGCCTCTAAAACTGGGCCAGCATCATCCACTATCCAGGTCTCCGTAATGCATCCTGTCATGCATTATTCCTTTAATACCCAAGAGGGTGGATGGTATTGAGCAATACCAGACTGCCAAGGGGCATAATGAGGCCTGATAACTACAGGCAAAGGGCCTTATTGTCCCTGGAAGGTCTGGAATAGCCCATACCACCCACCTTCAAGGACATCATTGTGCTTAGAAAATGGGTCATAAGCAGAGCCACTGGAAAATTGTGCCCGTAATTTTTTTTTACTGAATCTGCAATTTTCACCATTCTCTGCAAAAACTGACATGTTCCACAATTTCTTGCAATTTTTGAGTTTTTATATTGAACTGTGTAAAAAGTATTAACATTTTAAATAAAATACTCTCAACTATATTGACAATTTTGCATGCAGACTTGGGTTTGGCCGAAACAATGCAGTGCAAGGTAGGGCAAGGGTTTTATGTGATACTGATTTCTTCTGAATCCTTGTCTTGTTTGGTTTCAAAATCCACTGGCCAAGCATAAGTACACTTAAACACTTAACATTTGTTTTGTGTTGAAGCAGTCTTTCAGAAAAGTTTTTGTTGCCACACAGACTGAAACATAAGATGCAAATTATCCCATTCACTTAAATGGGGTGCTAACTATGAAGCCTTTTTTGTAAGTGGCAGGGCAAGTGTTTCCTTGTGAGCACACTTTCATTCACACTAGTTTTGATTAAAACAGCTGAGGAATTTTGGATGGCCCTGCCCATTTTAAACTTGAATAAGCTAGTTGCTAACAGTGATCTCACTCTTAGCAACTACACCCAGATGATCACATGCGAAGACTCCAATAAAAACCTGACTAAAGTCTAAAAACAAGCTTATAAAACACAAAATGTATCTGAACATTTATCTTTAACCAAACAAAATCATTGTAGCCAGAGAAATACAAAGGTAAATTACAGGGTACCCTGACTACTGTATGATGCAGTAAAAATATATTGGTATTTTTTTACATTTTTTGGTAACCGTGTAAGGTCCACTAGGTGCAAGTGCCTGTTTCAGGTACAACCCAGGAGCACTGAAGCGGTTAAGTGACTTGCTCAGAATCATACAGCATGCAAGTGGAGGTCGTGGGAATCAAACCCAGGTCTGCTAGATGTAGTCAGCTCATTCACAGTTTGTTACTCTAACCTCTAGATTATACTACCAGCCCCAATATCCCCCAGATTTAATGTTTAAATATGTGATTTCAAAAATAGTGTACAGTACCTACAGTTCAAATTATGACTATTAAACACTTTAACAACATTTTACTAAAACTCAATTATTCACCACTCTATCTGCTTATTTTTTCTTGTACCAAAGAGGGTGAATAGCTGGTAGAGCACTGTAAACAGCTGTTGATTACGCTTCATTATTCTACAGTCAGAAACAAAAAAACAAATATTTCTTCTGGCTTTATTTAATATTGATTTGCTGCAGCTCACGTTATAGAATCTATTTAGTACTGTATGAGGCAGGTGCTTTTAAATTTTGGAAAATAGACACTGCTTACTATAGCTTATCAGTTTAGTATTCTTTTTAGGAACATAAACTTTTCTTTATGTTTCAAACATATTCAGTTGTTAGTGTATTCATTTAGCAATTTATACTGACTAATATATACTGCAGAAAACATTAAAAGATTTATTGTGAAGCACTCCGGGTCTATAGTTGAACCCCTGCAATTTCCCACAATTTTTGCAAAACGCTCCGCAATTTTTGGTAAACTTTTCCGCAATGTTCCGGTGGCCCTAGTCATAAGTGATATTTTTGCTGTGAGCGAGGTTGGAAGAATTGTTTTCCTTCTCCATTCTGTGAGCACAATTACCGGTAATTAACTCTTTCTCTGTATGAATTTAAAAAGGAAATATTCCTGTTGGCTGTTTTAGTTAAACAGTATCTTGTACTCACTTATTTTACAGTGGTAACACAGAAATGATAGATTTGGATGGTTATTGCAATCAAAAGCTGTTTATTTTCAGCACCACTGATAACATTAAACACATTCACATTTAAACAACAGTACAAAACAATCCTAGAACATATCAGTAGACATCTGTCTATTTGTGTAATTTATCTTCTTACACTATCTTTTTTATTTATGTATGGGGGCCCCTCCTATCTCTAGGCCCTTAAAGGAATGTTCTTTCAAGAACAGTCTTAATTAACACAAGTGCACCATTCCTTACTACTAATAATTTTTGCTAGCATTAAACAATATTTTATTGCACCTTATCTTTATGCATTTAATTTGGAACCAGGATTCTTTAAAGAGACGTGTTATGTAAACACCTTGAAAGTCTTTAAATATACTCGGCCTGATGTTTCAAATTGTCTCTGGTCTCCCTGACATCTGGAGATCTGATGTGTCTTGAGTGGCTGTATGAAGAAGATCTCTTTTTGGTTCTTTGGAATCCTTTTTCACCTTTGAGACTTGAAATAAATTGACAAAGTTAGTACAATTTCAATGTTTCTCTCTTTTTTGGTCAAAAACAAAGTTTTTTAGAGTTTAGAAGAATAATAGCTTTTGAAGTCAGTAGAGTGAGATTTGAGGTTTTTTTTTCAGAGATCAAGTAGGCAGCACAACTTCAGATGAAACCAAGTTGGTAGTATGACGTCTTAGCTCTCGAAGTCCTATTTTATAGAAAACTTATTTCCTGACAAATGACATGATGTCTTAAAATGGTGCGGCAATAAGCACTTGTCAGTCTCTCATTGGCTCAGCCATATCTCAATGCAGAAGTCCTGATTTAATAGGAAGGTCTGAAGCCTACATGCTGAATTATTTTCAGTTTACCAGACCTCAGGTCAGCATCTTTTTGTCTATTGTACTTTTGACCTATCCACGAGGTGACAATTAATAGACTTATAACCACAAGACCTCACACTGCGCATGTTCAAGAATGAGCTGTTGAAAGTTATGTCACTTGTGGTTAAGGTGCTGCAGTTGCTAATGACAGATGGTCTCTTCATAAGAGGAAGTAGCTCATTTTTGAGGAACCTGTCCATCGGTTGACTTTCTGGAGTTTTTAATCTGTTGCAAGCTTCCATAGTTTGATCCAGTGACATAATGGACGCTGAGTTTTGACTTTAAAAATACATCTTGGCTTATCAGCTCTTGCACAATGTCTGAGTTTAAGAATATGTTCCATTAGACATTTGTAAAGGTTCTTGAAGCTGGAAAGCTTGAAGAATAGTGTTTAATGTAGATTGTTCAATGATTTATTTACTGAGGTGGGTCCATATACCTGAGTTGAGTACTTGCAGGACTGCTTGGCTGTAGAAGCTTAGAAAGAAATGTTTTATGACTGGCTCTTTTGTGTATGTCTATGGCTGCTGAGATTAAGGTGTGCATCTTCCCTTCATTTTGGCAGAATCCTGTGGCTTACAGCCATATTGTGCCTACATATTCCAACCTAATCCAGCATATGACTGCTTCCTTTTTTTGTATTTTTTAATTTTTACTTGACACCAGTAGCAGTTCTCCTTAGATGTATGACTGAACTGGGTGGAGGGGGCACAGTGCTCTCTCTCTCAATAAGTGAGAGAAAAAATTGGCAGTATTTTTCAAACTGAATGTTTAACGGTTGTATAATATTTATGGTAAACAGGCAGGCAGAGACTAGGACTCATTATTTCCCAGTCTCTGTTGCCCGATTCTGGACTGGAAATCTGCTGGCCTAAGCCAATCAGCTTCTAAGATTTCTACAACCCATTTTCTAAAGTGAAGCAAAAGCTTTGTAGACACAGGCTACAAATGTTTCATACCAGGAACCAGAGCTTCTTCTGTACCTTTTTCTAATTAAATATTGGTCAAGATTTTAGTGTCTACTAAGTTAAACCTTATAATCTAAATTTAGAAATTTAGAAATGCACAGTAATAATACAGTATATTTAAAATACAGTGAACGATATGATTCAGTAAAGTATAAAATAAAAGAAGAAAATGTAACCTGTGCAAACCAGCTCTGGAAGTTCAGTCAATTGGCTTATGTCACTGCTCAATCTGATCAATGTTGTCACAGTGCTTACCTTGGTTGGGTGTCATTCACACCTACAGTATGGCATCTCAAACATGATATAAACTCTTGTAAAAATCAATATGTTTGGCTCAACAGTGCATTTTTAATTCTTTTTTATTTCCTTAATTATTTACTTATTTGATCTTATTGTGATGGACACTGAAGTCTTCTACACTCAATCAATCAATCAATCACTTTATTTAACCAGGCATAAACACCATTGAGCGAGCTCATTTTCAAGGTGGTCCTGGGCATTAATACAATACAGCACACTTCATAAGATTACAATTATGGTGGACAATGGTGCAAAAAAAAAAAAAAGAAAAACATTGTGAAGGTGCTGGTCAATATGGGCCTATACATACTGGTCAACATAATTAACATGCAAAGGTACATAATGATAAGCTTTACTGAAATGAGAAGAGACAACAATCCCATATAGTCTCCGCTAAGTAATAGCTCATACCTAAATGATAAAAAATAAGGAGGTATTAAGGAATAGGGTAGAAATTGTGGTGAAAGAGTAGGCAGCCAAAAGGGAGGCCAGACTAGGTAAAAGGTAGAGAACAGGCAGGGCCATCTTGGATTAAGGGAACTAGGCTTGTAGGTCCTAGGTTTCTGTTGTTAGGAATGTAGGGTGGATGAGATACTTAGGCGTAGGATTTGAGAGTGGCACCCGGGGCTTAGGGGTCATCGGCATCTGAAACAGTTGCATGATTCCTTCAGATAATCTGTTAATAGAGCTTTGAATGTGAAAATGCTTGGAAGTGAGGATAATTTTAATGAGTCTTGCATAGTGTTCCAAAGTGATGAAGTGAGAAGTTGATTGCTGCTGAGCCAAGGGTAGTTTCACTCTAGGAATCTGGAAGCAAATTAAGAGAAGCATCTCAGGCCATAGGAACTTTAGCCTGTTTGAAGATGTTTGAGATGTATGCAGGGAGGTTATCAGATAATGCTCTAAAAAACCAGAGGAGAGCATTCCTTTTTCTTCTAGTTGAGAGTGAGATCCATCCCAAAACCTGGTATAGATGACAGTGATGTGTACTACGAGGTAGATTTAAGATAAATCTTAAAGTCCGGTGGTAAAGGGTGTCCAGGTTGTTTAGCATCGTTGATGGGCAATGACTGTAAATGAAGTCAGCACAGTCCAGTATAGGTAGGAATGTAGTTTGTACTAGTCTCATTCTGGCTTCTAACGTGAGTAAGTGTTCAATGCGATAGAATAAACCTAATCGCTGTCTTAGTTTCTTCGAGGTTTCATTTAAGTGGCACAGAAAGTTGAGCTTGTTATCCAGCCAGAACCCTAGGCATTTAAAGGTATCAACTACTTCAAGGGTTCATCTAAGAGTGTTTGATCTGTGTGATATATGGACATCCGGAAGTAGACTTTGGGTGAGAGAATCATTGCTTTAGTCTTTTGGTGTTGAGGAGGAGCTTATGAGTGAGAAGGTTGTATTGGAAGGTGACAAAGTCTTTCTGTAAGTACTCATGGGCCAGATCCAAGGATGAATTTGTGGCATAGAGTACAGTATCATGTGCGAACAAGTGCACATTTGCTGTGCCCAGCTGCGAGTACAGATTATTGATGCATGTTACAAAGAGGATAGGGACCAGGATGGAGCCCTGTGGGACTCCTCGTAACAAGGATTTTTGTGGGAACAGATCTCCTATGGCTTTGACTTGTTGTAACCTATTGGTTAGGTAGCTGGTGAACCATTTAATGGCAGAACTATCACTATACACTAAATGATGTGCTGCAGTAGCCACCACCAAACTGTAGACAGCATCTGACAAATGCAAGGAAACCCAGTGTGACAAAGGCACCTAAGCCAACGGTAACTCTAGTTTTTTATAATACAACTGTTCATGCTTAAATGTAAAGTTCCATTGCAGTGTATGGTAATAAAATATGGAAATAGACTTCTGGTGGATAACGCTGCTGGGGAAGTGAAGTTAAAAGTCAGACTCTGTTCCAAGAGCAAAATGGGAACAGGCTGCTCCTGTGTAAAATGTAAGCCTCTAAAGGCATAAAACTGACCGATGTTGAACAGTGCAACATATAGACACTTGACAGGTGTGTTCAATCCCACATCAAAGGTACTGGGTACACCCAGTTAATTTTGTTCAGGAATTAAATATAATGAAAAGAAAAATGAATATAGTGTAGTTATTACAAAACATACATTATTACTGAAAAAAACATAATGCTGTGGTTCTGGGAGGAATATACTGAGCTGTAGAAAAATATATTCAGGCTTCAGTATATCCTACTGTACGAGATGCAGTCATTTTGTACATAGATTTCTAATACTGAACCTCTTCTATGATAATGGAAATGGATGGATTAAGCTATTTAACTAAGATTATGGGCTCAATTTTCTAAGCCCCGAGAATGAAATAAGCCCCTGGTGCACCGACCATTTGACACTCGGGGCTTGGAGCATTCTCCCTTCTGCCGATCAGAATTTTCAATCCTGAGCACCAAATGCCAAAAGTTAGACTAGCTTTTCCCTGGTGTAACTTGTGCCATTTGAGGGGCTTGCACCAAATCTTTGGCGTAAGCTGGCATAAACAGAGGAAACTGTTGCAACTGTGCCAGATGTGCTAAAATCGGGTGCAGTTGTGTTAAAGGAGTTTGGCGCAGCTGCACACAAAAATGGATGTGACAGAGGGCTTGATGCAAGCCCTGCATCCCATTTTGAAAATAGAGCCCTATTACTTTAAATGAGGATTCAATGGACACAAGTTCATTGTCCATCCGTTGTTTGATTGCTCATATCATAGCGTAGCAAGAAATAAATTGCAAACCTGTTACTGGAAATTGTTACAACTGAGAGCTTAGAAAGTAATAAAATGGCATTAATTGCAGAAGGGACAGGGAGGGTAAAAGAGGAGGAGGAGTAGCTCTCTACATAAGAGAAGGAGTCAAAGCAACAGAACAAAAGGGTAAACAGGGAGGAGAAGAAGCACTGTGGGTTAATTTGGAGGCAGACAATGGCATCACAATCCGCACAGGGGTTGTATACAGACCCCCCCCCCGGTGGAGGAAATGGACAAGGAAATGATAGAAAGTATACTTAGAATGGCAGATAAAGGGGAGATATTGCTGATGGGTGACCTGAATATGCCAGATGTTAACTGGAGTGCAGTTGCAGCAGCCACTTCTAAGAGTGGGGTTATTCTAGATGCCCTATGGGGGCATGCCTTAGACAGCTAGTATTGGAACCCACCCAGAGGAGCATCTAGACCTGATCCTCTCAAATGGAGATGAGAGAGGATCACAGATGTAGAAGTGGGCAGCCATCTGGGGAACTAATGACCATTGAACAGTATGGTTCTACAACAAACACAGCAATAGAGTCAAGCTCACACAAAGGCAAAAGTACTGACTTCTAGAGAGCTGACTTTGCTAAATGGGTGAGTGCCTAAAGAATGCACTCAGCAAATGGGCAGGAAGGAGGGGTGGAAGAACAATGGGGAATAATAAACTGCCATCACAGAGGTAACAAGCCTCTGTGTGAAGCAAATAAACAAAACAAAACGATGTAAGAAACCACTATGGTTCTCAAAGGAGGTGGCAGTGAAGGTTCAAGAGAAAAGAAAGCAACCAGAAAGCACAAGTAATCACAGAAGGAGCAGGACAGAGAATTGTATCAGTTAAAGCAAAAGGAAGCTGGGAAGGCAGTCAGAACAGCAAAGGCCCAAGGAGGAAAAGATAGCCAACTCAGTTACAAGGGGGGATAAACCTTTTAGGTACATCAGGGAGCGAAGGAAGACTAAGGGAGGGACAGTGAGGCTTAATAAAGTGGAGGGGTGGGCAGAGGGTGACTGTGAAAGGCAGAGATACTAAACAAATATTTTGCTCAGTATTTACAAATGAAGAGGGGAGGTACCTAAAACAAACAATAGAAACACTCTGGATACAGAAGTTGATACCAGCCCATTTACAGAATAAAGGGTTCTGAAATAACTCTAAAACTGAAGGTGATAAGCTAATGGGGCCTGATGGGATTCATCCCAGAATTCTAAAAGAACTAAGGGTAGAACTAGTGACACCACTGACTACCCTCTTTAACAAATCATGGGAGGATGGGGTGGTACCTGAGGACTGGAGGAGGCAGATGTGATTCCCCTCACAAAAGTGGGAGCAGGGCAGAAGCAGGAAACTACAGACCTGTTAGTTTAACTTCAGTGATAGGGAAAATGATGGAATCACTTCTGAAGGAAAGAATTGTCGAGTACCTAGAGGCCAGAGGGGCACAGGACCCAAGGCAGCATGGATTCACAGCGGAAAGGTCATGCAAGACGAATCTAATAGATTTCTTTGACTGGGTGACCAAAGTAGTAGATCCGGGAGGGGCTGTGAACATGGCCTACCTAGACTTTAGCAAGGCATTGACCCAGTCCCACACAAAAGATTAATATACAAGTTAGCAAGCCTGGGTGGGTCCCAAGATGATAGCCTGGTAAAGAATTGGCTGGAGAATAGGACACAGAGGGTACAGTAAAATGGAGTCCACTCTGAAGAAAGGGGATTACTACTGGGGTGCCACAGAGTCCAATATTAGATTCAGGTCCCTCTCAATGTCTTTATAAGCTTACATTGCAGAGGGACTGAAGGAAAGTATGTCTCTTTGCAGATGACACAAAGATCTGCAACAGAGTTGATGCACAAGGTGGGGTGGAAAGGATGAGAAGGACTTGCAAGTGTTAGAGGAATGGTCAAATGTATGGCAGCTTAGATTTAATGCTAAGAAGTACAAGGTAATGCACCTGGGAAAAAAAAACCCAGGGGAAGAGTACACAATGGGAGGTGAGATACTAACAACAACAAAAATGGAAAGGGACCTGGGGGTAGTCATATCAGATGACTTACAGGTGGGAAAGCAATGTGAGAGGGCAGTATGGAGGGGCTGGGGGGATACTGGGATGCATAGGGAGAGGCATCACCAGTAGAAAACAGGAAGTTGTTATCCCTCTGTACAGACAGCTGGTGAGACCCCATCTGGAGTACTGTGTGCAGTTCTGGAGACCCCATCTCCGCAAGGACATAGACAAGATGGAAGCTGTTCAGAGGAGGGCAACTAAAATGGTGCAGGATCTGCACCGGAATACATATGAAGAGAGACCAAAGGAGCTTAATATGTATTGCCTCGAGGAAAGGAGGGATAGGGGGGACATGATAGAAACTTTCAAGTACCTCAAGGGAATCAACAAAGTCCAACAGGGTAGCATCCTTCAAAAAAAGAGGTGTGCAAGAACAAGGGGGCGCAATTTGAAGATGGGGGGGCAGCTCAGAGGTAATGTAAGGAAGTATTTTTTCACAGAGAGGGTTGTGGATGCATGGAACGGCCTTCCGGAGGAGGTTGTGGAGTCAAAAACAGTGGTTGAATTCAAGCATGCATGGGACAGCCATAAGGCAATTCTAGGAGGTGGGGGTAGAAAGAAGTAGGCTGCTGGTTAACTAGGATCTGCAGCTTATCCATTAGGTAGGGAAATGGGCAGACTGGGGTGGGCCAAGTGGTCCTTATCTGCTGTCAAACTCTATGTTTCTATGTTAATTTTAAACACAAACAATATTATACACACATTTAGTATTGACTCCTTTGTATTAAGTGTTAAGAGACAGGCATTAGTATGGACTTAAATGCTATCATTATGTTATAGGATGTATTCTCCTTGTTTCTGAATGTCAGCTTTGCTATTATTTAAAGTGATTTTGTGAGGTTTGACATAGCAAATGGGAACAGTAAAGTGGTACCCTGTAGGAGTTGTGATTCAATCTCCTGCCATTCAAACTGCCAAAAAGTGCTGTTTTCCAATAAACAAATGCTTTTATTTCTGTGCTCTGCTTCATTTGCATAAGCTGTCCCTTTTTTTCTCTCAGTGCTGCAACCCCCAAGCATGACATGATGTAAGGGAAACAAAGATTTTAAGCACTGTTTTGAAAAAAAAGACCAATGTTGGTCAGTCTCGGCATTGTAGACATCTAGAATAACGACATAGGAGACTACACCTCTCAGTAAAGAAATCTTGTCAACTAGATACTATACACACAATGCCTTGTTTTGAAAATAAAGATATGAGAGCTTTTATTGTTGAAGCCACTACAGAAATATGAGAATGCATCTCACAGTAAGAGAAATGGAAAACAACTTCTTATTGTACCCACAATGTCTTGTTATATACATCTACATATTTGGTGCAGTCACCACCACCAAAATAAGGGACTGCACCTCTGAGTAACTAACATTTACATCAAAATTATACTTTACCCAGAATTCTTTGATGCTGTATGTAAAACATTGACAGTTCCCTTGCATAACATCATTCTGGGGGCGTGGCCACACACAGAAAACTGGAGGACACAGTACTGATAAACCATAAATAAAAATGACTATGACAGATTTTTTTACAAAACAAATTGCAGCTTCAACATCTGAAGCTTGGGCAGCAATGGCAAACTATGTGAAAAGAGCATCTGTGAAACCTTGCAAAATCACTTTAATGTATCACAGTATATACCAAAATGTTAACAGTTTGCTTACAAATTAATGTATTTCTTTAGAACTGTGACTATTTTTTACTTGCTTTGATGTTTAATTCATGAAGTAAAATAAACCTGATCACTCATTGTTTTGTTTATGCTTTTTTTCTAGTGTAAGTTGTTGGGCATAGACAAGTCCTACCTACTGTAGATGATGATAAAGAAATTCTGGATGTGCCAAAAAACATAGAAACATAGAACTTGATGGCAGATAAGGACTGCAAGGCCCATCTAGTCATCCTCCAGAGTCTGCCAAGTTCACCTTTCACCTGCCAGTTTATCAAAAGCAAGTGACTTACAAAGCATTCTACCTCTATTCACTGTGTCCATACCTGGACTGGTACCTTGAGAGTACAATGATATATGGCTCATAACAGATTGAGAAGTCAAAAATTGGTTCAGACACTAAAGAGGGCTGTGAACAACATCTGCAAACCACTGAGGCCAGCAGACAGGATGTACAGGAGGTCCATAATCACTATGAAATATCAGACCAGAAGCTGATCTGTTGCTGCACCTGTATAGCACATTAAGGTACCAACACTACAAGAGAAAACATTCTCATCTAGCTCCTTCACACAGCTGCTGTTCTGTGATGCAGATATCCCACAGGCAGTGATGGCCCAGATGACATTTGTATGCATTATTCTACCCATCCTGTTGCTGCTACCCCCACTGTTACACATTTTTTTATTTATTTATTGAAATCTAGGATTACAAATACCTTTGAGCAGGAACTGCTCATTTACAAAGGTTCCACGTTGAGGAAATGAAAGGTAAACATACATACAAAGGTCGACATAATTATACATAGTTACACAATAAAAAAAAGCAAGAGGCTGAGGCTTAGTTAATTACAGTACCTCAAAATGTGCCAATGTTAAGTAGAATGACACAACATCCAAGGGCAACCTTAGAAATAAGGGCTGCTGGTGAAAGGGTAGGGAGGTGGGGATGACAGAGGCAGGCAGGACGTTGTCTAGAGGGTATGGGGGTGATGGTAAGAGCACTCAGGGAGGGAGGGGAGGAATAATTGTCAGTAAGTGCCAGGGAGGGGGTGAGGAAGGGGAGTGGGGGGAGGAGGGGGGAGCAGGGAGAGGCAAGAGAGGGAGGGCATGGCAAGTGGGGTAGCTGTCTTGACTAAAGTAGAAGGCAGTAAGCGTGGGGCCCCAGATTAGGCAAAGCAGTCACAATGACTAGTTGAACTGAGATGAAGTTGGAGTTGTCTTTTAAAAGTGCCAAGTGCAGCAGCTGTAAGAGTTTCGTGGTTGAGAGTATTGTACCACTGTGGAGCTCTGTAAGAAAAAAACCTCTGGCCCATTGTAGTCTGGCATCTGAGGACAAGGAAGGTTTGTTGTTGTGAACTTGTAGTTTGCTGGGTGTTGTGGTAATCAATGAGGAGCTTTTCAAGGCCTGGGGGCATGATCCCAAGGAGGACTTTTTTGGCTGAGAGGCAGGTTTGATACTGGATCCAGCTGATGAGAGGAAGCCATCCTGCCTGATCATACAGGTCATAAGTGTGTGTAAGTCAGTCAGCTCCCTTTAGAAGCCTGCATGCTTTGTTGAGTGCGACCGTAATTCTGTGGAGGGCAGAGGCAGAGCCGTAGATTGCTAGCCCGTAATCAATGATGGAGGTGACAAAGCTGTTGATAGCCAGCCAGAGTGTGTCAGGAGTCATGCAGTGTTTGTGCCTGTAGAGCATGCCCAAAGGGATATTGGTGGCTTTGGTGACAGAATCAATGTGCTGATGGTAAGAGAGGGAACAGTCCAATGTAACGCCTAGGTATTTAAATTCAGGAACGTGTTCAAGTATGGTCCGTGTTTGGTTTTTGATAGTGAAGTCATGGGATTTGTACTTGCTCCTAGCATTGTAGAAAGTCATTACCTTTGTTTTGCTGTAGTTCAGGACCAGTTTGTGTGTCTTGAACCTTTATTCGATGCACATGAATTCAAGCTGTATTTGTTTCTCAAGGAGCTCCACGTCTTGGTGGTTGGTGAACATGACTGCATTGTCGATGTAGAGAAGTGATTTCTGATGGCAAACACTGTGGAGGTTGTTCAGGAAGAGGCTGAAGAGTAGTGGTTTCCTGATGGACCCATGTGGGACCCCTGAAAGGACCTGCTTTTCTTCTGAGGTGACACCAGCAATCCTAACCCACTGGACCCTCTCCCCAAGGTAACTTGAAAACCAGAGCAGGGCTTCTTTGGAGAACCCAATGTCTGAGAGTTGCTTGAGTAGGAGTGGATGGTTGACAGTATCAAAGGCTTTCGTAAGTTCAATGAATACTGCCCCCACACAGTTTCCTTGATCAAGAGTGGTATGGATGAATCCCATGAATTCTAATAGTGCAGTGGTGGTGCTGTGCCCTTTTCAAAAACCATGTTGCTCTGGACATTGGATGTCATATTTTTCCAGGTACTCAACTAGCTGGTCTGAGG
Organism: Neoceratodus forsteri; assembly: GCA_016271365.2. Classification (NCBI taxonomy): domain Eukaryota; kingdom Metazoa; phylum Chordata; order Ceratodontiformes; family Ceratodontidae; genus Neoceratodus; species Neoceratodus forsteri. The sequence goes on along the minus strand of CM057459.1, from coordinate 482,943,486 downwards.
CAATGCGCTCTAGGGCTTTAGACAATGGAGGGAGGATGGAGATAGGTCTGTAGTTGGAGTGCAGTGATTTGTCTCCACTTTTGTGTACCGGTGTGATGGTTGCCTGCTTCCAGCAAGATGGGAACTGGGACATCCTTAGTGATAGGGTGAAGATCTTTGTCAGGGGTATAAGGATTTCTTCAAGGACCAGCGCTAACAGCTTCAGGTCAAGGGAGTCGCCACTGTAGCCTGTGTTGAGGATGGCCTTCCGAATATAGGTTCTGGCTAAGTGCACTGGGATCTCCTTGAAGTAGAATTGTGGGGCAGGGTGTAGGAAAGAAGCAGTGTCAGGAGGGTTAGTACCAGAGCGGGCATTGAAGAAGTCAGATGGAAGGACACTATCCAAGTTGGAGAATGCATTGTTAAAGGTATTGGTAATTGTGTACAGGTCAGATGTTGGTGTTCCATTTATGTTGAGCATAGTGGGTGGTGACTTAGGATCCTTGCCTGTAAGGTCTTTTAAGTTACTCCAGAATTTTTTCTGCCACCCCAGGAGTTAGAGAGATCCTCCTTGAAATATTTGCTTTTGGCGCTCCGAATTGTCCGTGTGCACTCTTTTCTGGCAGTTTTATATTTATGAATATCCCCAGGTGTGGATGTTGCATGGGGCACAGTGCCAGAGATGGTCCCTTTGTTTGAGTAAAGTGATTAGTTTGGGGGTTATCCAAGGGTTAGCTCTTCCCCGACCTTCAGTTTTTTTAGAGGCGCAAAGATATTGCAGGCTGCAGTGAAGTGGCTGATGAAAAGGTCAAAGGCTTGGTTAACATCTTTGGAGGAGTCAATTGGCATCCAGTCCAGGTGGCTTAAATGTGTTTTTAGTAGCCCAAGGTGCCCCTGCTTTAACACCCTGGTGTGGATTATTTTAGGAGAGGGCTTAATGAATGTGTTTGTCCAGGTACAGGTAACAGGTGAGTGGTCACTGATACCATCAGGGAGCACTGAGACTTTAGAAATTCATTCAGGGTGATTAGAAAGGATCCAGTCCAGAAGTGTGTGTGACCCTGTCCGATAGTTGTGTAACCTCCCCCAACTGGCCCCCCTTGTTTCTACTAGCACGGCTGCTCCTCTCACATCTAGGTGCCACCGAAAGGGTTGGGGTAGTCACTACAGAAATTCTCTACAAAACTCTGTGGACCCATTACTTCAACTACTGAGCCTGCCATTCTTCAGACAGGCAAACCAAGTGTGGCAACTACCTGGCTCACACCTGGGGGGACCATTTAATATGGCCATCAACATGGGTCCCTGGGAGAAAACATTTGCTCAGCATTATGCTAGGTTTATACTTGTGGTCAGGGGCTCCCAAGTAAATCCAGACACTGGAAGCAATAACTGAAATGTCCAAACCAGGATGGGATTCTAGAGTGTGGCTTTTATTCACATAACACAGAGAATAACAAAGCAAAGATGGACCCCCACAGGGCTACACTCATTGGTAATGCAGGTTACTGAGGTACAGAGCATACTTCCTCACCATCAACCCTCAGGTTCTGAAGGGATCTGGGCACACATGGCCTGAACTGGTACGCTTCTCTTCTTTTCCTTGACATGGCACCCCAGCCAGTACTAGGACACTTTTCCATATGGCATGGAGGTTGATGGTGGCTCCCTAAACCACCCACGAGCACTTTCTGGCTCTCAGGGAAAAATCCAAAATCCCACATCTGGGTGCTTTCCTCAGGCATTGGCCAAATGCCTGAGAAAAAACCATAGGTGCCCAAACTGAACCTGGAGAGGTAAACCTGGTTACTCCAGATGGGGGTCTCCCACCTCTTGCTCCCAAATCTATCCTCGGTCATTCATTTGGTTACAACACCTTTCTTCAAAACACTGTCTGTAGATGCTCTCTCAAAATGTTTAGCATATTTAACATTCTACAATTCACTCTGAAGGTGTCCTAACTTTAAAAGTTCTGTATGTGGCTATGTCTTTACCCTAGACCCCCACTGTTGCAGATGCTTCTGAGTCATACACAACCTAAAGTTCTGTACTTGGAAAGTCATCCTTTGACCCCATAGTAAGGAGACACTTTTACTCTAAACTCTGCCTCAGTGAACATAGTCTCTTTATCAGTCCCAGAGCCTCTTCCCAGAACACTCTCTCTGGTACTCACAGGACAAACTCGATTCTCAGGCAGCTTCTCCCTCTCCAGGCTGAACCAGGGGATTGCCCCTGAATTCCTGGAATTCCCCCATCCCTCCGGGGATGGGGCACTGGAACAACTTCTGGGAAACGGTCTCTACCACTTCACAAATTGTCTTCTGTGTTCCTCTCTAAGTGAGAACACACAATTCATTTCTTCTAAGGTAGCTCTATCTCAGAGCTTGGCTCTGAGGATCTGCACTCTGCAGCATTCCTCACTCTCCCAAGTCTCCACACAGATTGGCTTGAATCTCCCAATGTTCTATTGCTAACCCCTGCAGCTAGCTTTCCATTGTAGCTTATGCTGCTGCGAGAATTCTATGGTGACATCATCACTCCAGCTCAGCTGAAACTGAGAACAGAGTGAGACAGTGTGAAACCCATTTAACTGGTATCCCATAAGCTGCATTTCCCTGCCTGCCACTGGTTGTAAGTGGGATTCTAGTAACCTCTAGGAACAACGGGGTTACACCCACCCTCGGCCAGGAAAATGACTGTCCACAGTCATTACCTACCTGGCACCAGACCATCCTACGCTATATGTTACCTATGGAGAGGGGTGATCAGGCCCTCTCCTACCATGTGCCAGGCACAGGCAGGCAACACTAAGAGGCCATTGGCTGATGCATCAGCCCCTACACTATGATCTTACTATGGTAACCAGTGGCCCTGGAAGAACTGTCCGGAGCATAGCCCTAATAGACCAGTACTACAGCCCCTACTGCAGGTCAGGACCACAGCCTGTCTATCCCTCTAGCCCTCTAGAGAAAAATATCTGACCAGAAACAGAAATTACACAAACAGGGGAACCTCCCCCCATCTCTGGACACCTGCAAACCAAACCAAGGAGCTAACACTACACCTAAGCATTACACTCCCACATTCCCCCACAACCACACCTGTGGAAGGAAAAGTTAACACATGTTAACAACAACACTGTACTTTAAACACAACACTTTAAAGCACAATGAGGAACTCCGATGAGTCCCTCCATTCCTCTTATTGTCTTCTCTTCTGTCTTCGTCAGGAACCACCTGAAAGAGAAAAGACAAAAACACACCCCTAATCTGCAAACACAATATACTATCATAACCCTTACCATCAAAACACTGGAGAATCCCCCAAAATATATTTTGTAGAAAAGTACAAAACAGTAGAAAACATCAACATTATATACAATACACATTTTGGGGATGGAATGCCCTAAAGGTCCCAACTAGTGACAACAGTGCCCGAAGGCAAGTCCAAGAAAGAGTCTCTCCTGGGCCAGAGCCCGGTGAAGCACAGTTCTTGTAGGACTGTAGTCCCGAACGGGAGAATCTTTGTGGACAGTTCAAACAGTCTGTAGTCTGCCAGGTGTAGGATGTGTACTGCAATGTCAATAAGGTAAGAAAAGTCTGGACTTACCAGACCCTTGAAGAACGAAAATGGAATGGCACCTGGATCTCTAGCCAAAGACTCTCCCTGGCAGCATTTTTCGGATACAGCTGGGCGGAAATCTTCCAGAAATGACAGGATGGTACGTCAGGAAACTGCTGGGTTGATGTCATCTCTGGCTGACGTCATCTGGAGATGGAACCTTGGAACAGGAAAGCAACAGCTGGTCTGAAGTTATCCGAAATCCCATGTGATGAATCAGGGAACAGCTGGGATGATGTCCTCTCTGGATGATGTCATCTGCAAGGCCAGGTGATGGAACTGGAAGGCACACTGCATGGCTGATGAATCTGGATGCACCTGGATCCTGGAACACCAGACTGGCGGAACAACATGGGTACGGCAATGGATGAATGGCAGCACTGGCTACCACTGCTCTGCTTTCCACTTGGTAGGCATGGGCACATTCGCAGGAAGTTGGTTGCATTGAAGGGGGTAGTACCACAATGGGTCAGGTGTGAGAATTATTACCCCATCTGGGCGTTCATAATTCACATTGTAGAAAGTCTCATGGCCCTTTCCATCCACGATCCGTACAGTGTCTATGAACAGTGTCCTGCCCACTTTCCAATACTTGAATCTGTCTCTAACAGCTTTGTCTCTGACATATCGAGTTGCACCTGGATGCAGGTCTTTAGTTGCCTTGTCCACTATCCAGGCTTTCCTGTTTCTCTCAATCTCCTCCCAGACTCTCCGAAGTAGGAAAGGATATCCCATAGATTTAATTTGCCTTCCTACGAATCAGTCTTTCCTCCTTACTGCTCTTGGTCAGTTCAAGACCACTGGCCTGGCTTGGGGGTGGCCAGTCCCGGTTCTGCCAGTGACACATGCTCAATGCTACGTAAAACAGATCTCTGCCTCCTCCATATGGGGACAGGTCTGTGGAGTCATCAATCTCTTCTTCTGGCTCCTCCGAGGCAAGAGCCCAAGGCTGTGGACTAGCACCTTCATCATAAGGATACATAAATTCCCCCTCCTCCTCTTCCTCGTTGAGGATCTGAGTCCAGAAGTGAGCAGTCGTCCTCACTCCCGAGACTGTCCACTCTTCACTGGGTGTGGAATTCGACACCTCCCATTCCAGAGTCTCTCTCTCATCTCATCTTCTCCTATGAGACTAGGGCCATCTTCTCCTATGAGACTAGGGCTTGGCCCCTCTCTCCACGGATCCGCTGATGCTCCCTCCGCACTGTCCATCTGTGACCCAGAGCTGGAGACATCATCACTACTCTGCTCTGCCCATACATCCACACCTTCTTCCTTTGTGCCACACTCTGCTGGGCTTCCCGCAACAGGCTCCACCTGGTGCTGTGTGCTGCCACTTGCAGGATCTTGAAGCTTTGTCCACGTGGGAGCCAAATGAATCTTGGGTGCCTTAGTTAAGCCGTGCTTCTCTAGGCACCCAGAACAGTGAGGAATCATGAGGACGTTTCTTCCAGCCTTGAGGAACATTATGCATACTCTCAGTGGGTATCCGGGAATCACAACATGAGGAGGCAAACATCCCCCATAGTAACATCTATCTATTTCTTTCAACTTGTTCACTTCTTGCACTATCATAGCCCGGGCATCATCCAGGTAGCGGGATGATCCCAAAGCCATGACTGCAGAAAAACAAAAAAATTCACTGTTATCTCTGATCTCACTTTGTTTTGGAAAAGTCTCACAAAATTGCTCCCCTGCTGCTGTGTTTACATTACTACCCCACCCTGTAATTGCGCCAGCAGCAGTCCTGGTTCATCAACATTCTGTTTCTGACTCAAGCCACTGCTCATCTGATTTACTGCCTCCTGATAAAGTTCACTCAGGCTGCACAGACTGCACTGTTTTGCTCCCTCAGCAAATCTATATGATTGTTCTAGGATTTTAAATTAGCTTTTGATCACTTTTTCCTGTTTAAAGTCACTAAAGCCACAGTATTTCATGCACAGGATTGCCTGTTTTTTTGCATCTCTCATATAACCCACAATCTCTCACTTTGCTCAGAAAATCACACTGTTGCTGAACCCATAATCATGCTCACAGTCTAATGCTCAGAATTCTTGCTTAGGTTGATTTACTTTACACAGTCCTTCTTTGCAAAACGATCACACTGTTTACACACAGATTCAGCTGGCTTTAGCAAAAATCACACACAGTTTGAGCTGTTTCTCTGAATAGTACTCACTGAATCAGTAGCTGGCATTTACGATGGAAATTTTGGCCTACAGCCAGTCCTGGAGGCCTCTGGATTGAAGCGGGCTGGCAGTCTTGCCGATTGTCCTTGCAAACACCATGCTCTCTCCCCAGTTGATCAGAATGCATGTTGAGCCCGATTTTAACAGAAAAGTCTGATATTTTAACTACAACTTTTGCAGTCACCGCAATGCTCCTCTTGGCTAGCCAGCTCGCAGACCACTCGCTCTCTCCGTCTTGAACGCTGGGCAGCACTCTGAAGCTGGCTTGGGGGCGGAACTGATTGCAGTCTCACCAATCACTTGACGCCATGCAAATGAGCCTTTCTCTTCTCGTGCTCTTCTCCTCACCGGCGAGCGTCGAGCAGGCAAAATTTAAACTGCAAAGCAACTTTTTTTTTCTTTTCAACTGTGACTCCATGGCAGGAGCACCATTTTAACCATTTTTCATGGCAATTTCTCTAGCGACTCCCCCAGTCCACACAGCAAGCACTTTAAACTTCTAGAGCTCAAATGTCTTTGTTTCCCACAGTTTTCCATACTTTTTCTTGTCACAACTTTGAAAATTAACAGCTGGCAAATGTTATTTTTGATGCAGGACAAGGGACACACACAATCTGGCTTTACAGCTCCTTGATAAACGTTGGCACAATTACAGCAGCACATGAACAGAAGCACACAGCGGCACATACAGATGGTACTTCTCTGGCAAATGCCTTATGCACAAAGCTTCCGATTTTTTGGACTACCATCTGCCAGACAGACAAAACTCTAGCCACAATCTGAGCAAACCTTTCTTGTTTTCTCCCCAAATTCCAAACAAATCTTCAGCGGTACCTCCATTTTGTTTCCTCCACCCACCAGCCCCCCTTGTTTCTACTAGCAGGGCTGCTCCTCTCTCATCTAGGTGCCACCGAGAGGGGTGGGGGTAGTCAGTACAGAAATTATCTACAAAACTCTGTGGACCCATTACTTCTACTACTAAGCCTGCTATTCTTCAGACAGGCAAACCAAGTATGGCAACTACCTAGCTCACACCTGGAGGGACAATTTAGCATGGCCATCAACCTGGGTCCCTGGGAGAAAACGTTTGCTCAGCATTATGCTAGGTTTGTTCTTGTGGTCAGGGGCTCCCAAGTAAATCTGGACACTGGAAGCAATAACTGAAATGTCCAAACCAGGATGGGATTCTAGAGTGTGGCTTTTATTCACATAGCACAAAGAATAACAAAGCAAAGATGGACCCCCACAGGGCTACACTCATTGGTAATGCAGGTTACTGAGGTACAGGGCATACTTCCTCACTATGAACCTTCAGGTTCTGAATGGATCGGGGCACACATGACCCAAACTGGTACACTTCTCTTTTCCTTGACATGGCCCCCCGGCCAGTACTAGGCCACTTTTCCATATGGCATGGAGGTTGACGGTGGCTCCCTAAACCACCCACAAGCACTTTCTGGCTCTCAGGGAAAAATCCAAAATCCCACATCTGGGTGCTTTCCTCAGGCATTGGCCCAATGCCTGAGAGAAAACCATAGGTGCCCAAACTGAACCCCGAGAGGTAAACCTGGCTATTCCAGATGGGGGTCTCTGACCTCTTACTCCCAAATCTATACTCGTCCATTCATTTGGTTACAACACCTTTCTTCGAAACACTGTTTGTAGATGCTTTCTTGAAATGTTTAGCACATTTAACATTCTACAATTCACTCTAGAGGTGTCCTGACTTTAAAAGTTCTGTATGTGGCTATGTCTTTACCCTAGACCCCCACTGTTGCATATGCTTCTAAGTCATACACAATCCAAAGTTCTGTACTTAGCAAGTCTTCCTTTGACCCCACAGTAAGCAGACACTTTTACTTTAAACTCTGTCTAGGTGAACATAGTCTCTTTATCAGAAGAACTCACCACGGTATGCAGGTTCCCCAGGGCTTCTTCCCACAACACTCTCTCTGGTACTCACAGAACAAACTCAATTCTCAGGCAGCTTCTCCCTCTCCCAGCTGGACCAGGGGATTGCCCCTGAATTCCTGGAATTCCTCTCATCCCTCTGGGGATGGGGCACTGGAACAACTTCTGGGAAATGGTCTCTATCACTTCACAACTTGTCTTCTGTGTTCCTCTCTAGGGTGAGAACACACAACCCATTTCTTCTAAGGTAGCTCTATCTCAGAGCTTGGCTCTGAGGAGCTGCGCTCTGCAGCACTCCTCACTCTCCTGAGTCTCCACACAGACTGGCTTGAATCTCCCAACATTCTATTGCTAACCCCTGCAGCTAGCATTCCATTGTGGCTTATGCTGCTGTGAGAATTCTTTGGTGACATCATCACTCCAGCTCAGCTGAAACTGAGAACAGAGTGAGACAGTGTGAAACCCATTTAACTGGTATCCCACAAGCTGCCTTTCCCTGCCTGACACTGGTTCTAAGTGGTATTCTAGTAAGCCCTGGGAACAAGGCGGTTACAGTTGCATCTGGTGGGGGTGGTAATAAGGTGGGTGAGGTTCTGTGCTGTGACAGCATCCTTGTAGATGCCGGCCTCTGGCAAGAGCCAATTTATGTTGAAGTCGCCGGGTATTATGATTTCAGAGTTATGGTGTATTCCCCTTAGGTTTTCCATGATGCTAACAAATCCATTGGTCCCATTGTTCCTCTGATTTAGAAACTGTAACAGCTTCTGCCTTACATGTACAAACCTCAACCCCATCTACTGCCTCACATACCCAGACCTCCACTGCAACTTCTATCTCTGCCACTGGACAGTCAGTGACCAAAGGTTAAGGGACTTTACCAGCCACTGAATTTCTCACTCTGAGTGACAACTAAGTATTAAATTTGGTTGCATTGGCTGGAGGTAGGACAGATTGGCTAGCCATACTGGTTTTCCACCATCTAATACCACAAAGCCAGTACCTCAAAGGGGTAAACATATAAACTAGGATGGCAGGAGAGGGGAAAAGAGGAATTCAGAACCCGAGAACTATAGGTGGTGAGGCAGCACTTTGAATTGTGAACACACCACCTCAGAAACATAAATAACAGGATAAATGAACAATTAAGAAATCCAAGAAAACTACTGAGTATTTCATGAATAAAGTGTTATTATTTATTGCATTTATTTGATGTGTTTAATGTGATGTTTCATGTTTTCCAAACACTTTTAATTTATTTAAAAAAAAAACTTTTTGTTAAAGGGCACAATGGGCCCTATCATTACTTCCGTAAAATATAAAACATTGTATTTTTGGGAGTAATCATTACTTTTGGAATAATATATTTCTGTGGGCTGGAGTGGCCAAGTTTGTAGTATTTGTGTTTTTTGTTGGAAGCTATAATTTCAGGTGGTATTTAAAAAAAATACTACAAAGTCCTTAAAAATTCCACCTTGTTAGCACTGTAATTAATTTTCTAACAGTTTTACACAAAACTCAGAGCAAAGATGGTGGCAGAGCAAATGCAGCTCCTGACTCACAAAGTGACCGAAGATACTGTTGCAGTGAGGTATCAATGGAACTGATTTCTGCAATGCTGTTAAAGTCTTACTATGAAAATCTATCTATTTATTTATTGGAAATTACTCCAACTGGGGTAACCCCATGAGATGCAGCATTTCTTTTTCCTGGAGGTCCCAGGAAGGACAGCAACAGTCAAGAAGTTGACATAGTTCAGCAGGAAAACATACATATAGGCTACAATATACCAGGCAAAAAATCAAATTTTAGAAAATGGGCTTAAAAAGTCCAGTAATCTCATTGGCTGGCAGGGGTACATTAACTTACAATGAGAGCCATGTAAGTAAAAAGTACCAGCCATGCCAACCCTGCCAGCCTCATAAATGGTATCCTTGTGTCCAGCCTGCTTCACAATTGGCTGAACCACTTGGCACAACGTTTCAAACTGCCGCCATTTTTTTCCCATCGTTTAGCGAGAACAAGAGACTTAGAGCCACCCCCCACACACACTCACTCCAGCCAGTACCGGAGGAAAATACATTTCTGCCTTTTTTTTAGTCCTGTATGTAAAACGAGCCAACAGCATTTTTTTTTACCACTCACTTTATTGAAGGGACTTGACCCCCACCACCCATACCACTGTCAGTGATGAGACTGCCAAAACAGAGAATCTCAACATTGATTTCTTGCTCGTTTTTTTTCTTCTTAACACACTTCTTTATTAAAAAAACATAACATTGTTTCGATCATGTACCTGTCTCCCAAACCTCATTCAAGCCTCCTACAGCCATCTGCCCCATCAGCCTTCTCCTGAACTCTTCTCCAAATTGCACGACACCATCTGCCCACCTCCTTTCTCTGCCGCCTTTATCCAACACCACGACCCACACTATCTCTGCCATACATGCTACACCCCCCCTCCCCAACTACATAAAAAATAATAACTTTACTCACTCCAGTAGGAGGGACAGGGAGCAACCAGAAAAAAAAGAATGAGAACTCGGGAGTGGCAGACAGGGACCGCACATCACTCCATCAACCAATAACTGTTCACTTTAGCATGGTTTTTCACCCTGCATTCCACTCTTCCTTCCACAGCCAGCACAGCAATTTTATAATACTTAAAAATAAATTGTGCCACAAACAAAAGAAGAAACACACAAGGGAACAGACCAATGAAAGATGCAGCTCAAACAGGACACTACCATGCATAACAGCACCCTCTACTGCCAATGCCAGTAGAGGGACTACTTTACCCAAAAAAGGAGAAAACATTTAATTGTAGTCATTTTCGTAGAATTACTTTAGTTTTTTTTTTTTGTAATCCAATAAAAAATTACACAGTCAGCCCATTTTGTAAATGCAATAATATCCTCCAGGGTGGGCGGCATGGGCAACATTGGATCTTCCAGGGGCTATAAGGCCCTCCTCCTGTGGTGTCAGACCTCATTACACCCCTGGGTGGTCCATTATTGCCCAGTACTGCCCACCCTGTTGGATATTATTGCTTTCATTAGGGTAAGCACATCCAAACAGTAATCAAAGCAAGATATCAAATTGGAGTTGCAGCAAATAAAGAGCAAGAGCTCTAGTGTGCAGCATGATCATGGCTGGGGAAAGTGGGATTCTGGGCCAAAATACTGGGAGTTCTAAGGTGGCTGGAAAGACTGGACATGAACACTTGCAAGTTAGAAGCATTTCTGAGCTTGATAGGGAGTTTGTTGCAGGTGTCTGGTGCTATAAATGTAAAGACCTTAATACGAATTTTGTGCTTCTTCCTGAGAAATGAGAAGGTAAGTTCTACTGTTGAAATGAGCGACTAGGCACTGCTTGACTGCATGAGGTAGTCTGGGAAATAATCAGGAAATATTACTTGTGCACAGTTGTACAACAAAGAAAGCCAGTGGCAGTTATACCTGATTGAGGGACTTGGCTAGTTAAGCTGGTCATAAGGAAGACAATGATGCACAGAAGTTGAACCTGCACAATTTGAACACATGATCTAGGGGCAGCAGAGTGGTTTTGATTGCACAGCAGTTTATTATTCCTTTTTTTTTTCCTTTTTCACTTCTCCATGGTGCCGATGGGTAGCTCCAGCCCTCCCTTTGGAGGGACTCATTCTCCGATCCAAACATGTCAGGTCATCATGGACCCTGTCAGCTCCCAGCCTTTTTCCACCTTTTTCCCTGGGCACCCAAGCCATGCAATGAGCAAGGTAGCTACCCCACCTCCATGGAAGCAGCCATACTCCCTGGACAGGTGCACTCCCCACTGGGTATCAGTCTACAGGGGCCGCACTGTCCCCCCTTCCTGAGGAAGGTGAGCTGTCTACAGATGCTCAATGCTTCTTCCCCCTGTAGACCCCCGAGTGACCTGATTCCATTTCCAAACCCAGGTTGCCAGTGTGGCACAAGGTGTGGTGTCCAGCACCTCAACCCAGTGTATTATTTTTCCATAGTCAATGGAAGGGAGTAGGAATGGGTGACCATCTGTTTCCTAATGTCAGCAATGAGACATCGTTTACAGCTGCTGAGACAGTTGAGCTTGGGCCCTACGACTGTTAAGAAGTGATCAATGTGCCTACTGCATGTAAGTAATACAGTACATCAAGCCAAATTCCTGTATACTGTATTTAAATACAGTGCCTTGCTCAATAGTGTTGCCATCTAATGTTATCATTGCAAGTGGATCAGCTGAATGAGTTAGCAAGTTTTGGGATCAGGATACCATAGACTTACAGTAGTCTGGATTGCATTATGGATCAGACAGTTGTTGATTTATCCATAGGAAGGCTGTGTTGAAATCAGAGAAAAATGCTGAATTAACCTCAAACATTGTCATTGCACTGTGAAACAGTATGGTGTTGTCTGTATACATGTGTAGATGACACCTCCCAGCTGTGCTTTGGGTGGTTTTTGACAAAAATAGAAAACAGAAGAGGGCAAAGAACTGAACCTTAAGGAACCCCAAGATTTAAGACAGGAAGGTGAGAACTAAGGCTGCAATGCCAGGTCTGTTCGAAACAAGGTGGCTATTACAGCTGATCTTGTTTCCACAGTTGACCTGGCTTGCATCACCAAGACCTGGTTGGATGAGAATGCTTGCCCAGTATTGGAATCAGTGGTTCCTGCTGGGTTCTTGGAGATTCACTGCCCCCGAGAAAGTATTGTTGGGGTGGGGATGTGGTGATATGTTTCTAGTCAGACTTGAACTTCATGGTCCTCTCAGTGGGAACAGCAAGGTCTTTTGAATGCATGGCCATTCAAGGAATTGCAGGTGCAGGTTGCAGGATCCTTCTCATTTACTGTCCCCAGGGACATGAAAAGGAATTCCTGCAGGAAGTCACAGACTTCATTGTTGTACTAGTGTTGGAGTCGCCCAGATGGATAATTCTGGGTGACTTCAACGCTTGGATAGATGACAGACTTTTGCCATTTGGACAAGACTTTCTCCCAATTAATGCAATCATTGGGCCTGACACTGGTGGTTACCTCTGCAACTCATGTACATGGCCACTCTCTGGACCTTGTCTTCTCACTGGGACTGAAGGTCATGGACCTCATAGTGGAACTGGTCATCTGGTCAGACCACTATACCGTGAAGTTCTCATTTGAAGCCTCCCCTGATAGACCCTCCCCTATGGAGATTATCAAGTACTACCCCTTGAGGGGTTTGACCCCAGAGGGTCTTATGGTGGTGCTGGACCTATCAGGTGTGATGAGTGCTTGTGAAGAGCCAGGGGAGTTGGTGTTGTCCTATAATAGGGCCATCAATGACACCCTTGACTGCATCACACAGGTCCGTGTTCAGCCCCTCACCCCACACCGGAGATCCCCATGGTTTGATGGACTCTCAGGAAGTTGAAGGCAAGAGGCTGAAGGTTGGAGCGGTGCTGAAGGAGATCCTGACCTGATGAGGACAAGCTTATTTTGATGTCTCATTATAGGGAGTATCAAATGGCAATCTCCCATAAGAAGGCAGAGTTCCTGTCCAGGAACCCAACCTGTCTTCAGTCCTTTAGAGCCTTTTCACAATCTAATTGCGATGAGTTTGCTTGGTTATTTTCTAATAAGATCTCCTCTATCAGACTTGGGATACAGTCAGTGCCCTCCATTGGGGCTTGCAGTGGTGAGCCGGTGATTGTCACAGGCATTCTGTTTGTCTGAGCTGACTTTGACCGGTTGGCAGTCAAGGATGTTGTCAGGGTCATCCAGAAGTTGAGGCCTACCTACTGTAGTTTGGACATGGGCCCAACGCATCTTCTTGTAGGGTGCATTGACTCCATTGGTCTGGTCCTCGCTAAGATAATCCAGTGTTCTTTAGTGATGAAGGTCTTTTCTGAGCCTCTTAAGGAGGTGGAGGTGAGACCCCTTTTGACAGAAATCATCACTAGATCTGGACTGCTTGGTGAACTACAGACCTGTCTCTAACCTACCCTTTTTGGGGAAGGTTATTGCAAAGGTGGTGGCTCTACAACCAGGGGCCCGTTTGTCAATCTATGACATCTATGACCCTCTCCAGTTGGGTTTCAGGAAAAGACACAGTACTGAGACGGCCCTGGTTTGGGTGCTAAATGATTTTCTGGTGGCGAGGGGTAGAGGAGAGCATTCCATCCTTGTTCTCCTCAACCTCTCAGCTGTATTTGACACAGTGGACCATAGGGTGCTTTTGGATTGCCTGCAGGTTCATTGTGGACTTTCTGGTGAAGTCTTCAACTGGTTCCATTCTTTCCTCACTGACAGGATGCAGAGGGTGGTTTGGGGGGCCTTTTCCTCCAGTCCATTACTCCTGCCATGTGGGGTCTTGCAGGGTTCCATTTTGTCCCACATGTTGTTCGTGGTGTATATGCTACCACTAGGGGACATTATAAGACATTACAGACTGAGTTTTCATTGCTGTGCTGATGATACTGAGCTGTACATGTCTTCTGTGCACGAACAACAGGATTCAGTTATGGTTTTCAGTCAGTGCCTTGCTGAGATCCAGGACTGGATGAGTGCCAACTGACTGAAGTTAAATCCAGATAAAATGGAAGTACTGGTGGTGGAATCTCGTCATCTGAGGGTTGCAGTGCAGGGTGGTAAAGTCACTGGGCTTAGGCTTGGAGATTCCCAGCTTCTTACCTCTTCTAAGGTGAAAAATCTTTTCATTGTACTGGATAGCGGCCTAACACTTGAATCTCAGGTATCAGCCATGCTCCAGAGTGGTTTTAATTATCTTAGAAACATCACCAGGATTAAACACCTAATTCTCTTAGGTGATCTGCCATATCACTAGTCCATGCCTTTGTGACATCATGGCTCGATTACTGCAATACCCTTTACATAGGGCTATTGGGGGCTGATCTTTGCCACCTACAGCTAGTGCAGAATGCTGTAGCCAGGCTGTTGACTGGCCTTTTGAGGTCATATCACATTATGCCTGTGCTGCACTCTCTGCACTGGCTTCCTGTTAGGTGGAGGATTACCTTCAAGGTCGGGTTACTGACCTATAATGCCCTACGTGGGCTGGGGCCCGGTTACCTGCAAGACCTCTTACGGCCCTTCTGCCCCTCTCCTCCCCTCCGGTCAGCTGATGAGGGCCTCCTAGTGATTCCCAGTGTCCACCTGAAATTGTCTGGTGCCCGGGCTTTTTCTGTTGTGGCACTGACCCTGTGGAATTCACTGCCTCAGTCGCTCAGAGAAGCCCCCTCAGTTAATGCCTTCAAGGGCAACCTGAAGACCTTTTTTTAATATAGCTTTACCCTCCTTTTAATTTTAATTTAATGTGCTGTTATATTTTCTATTTTAAATTTATGTGTATTGCTTGGGTATCTGTAAAGCGCCTAGAGTCGCAGTTAGATAGTGCATTTTATTGAAATAATAAACTAAACTAAGGTCTTGTATGGAAAACAGTTGGGTTTGGTGACTCAGGTAGTTTTCAAATAATTTGATGGCTTGTTGCTGAGACTTAGGGTCTTGAGCTTGTGCAAGAATATTATTTAATGCACTAAGCTGTGTCTGTGTGTTACCTTGATTCATCTTACTGATAGCATCAGCATCTGTACATGTATGCCATCCGAGGGAGCTGATCTGCCGTCAGGGCGATTAAAGGTTTTTATAACTTGAGCCGGGCTTCTGTTTTCATCTGTATGTGCATGCATGCCACTTGAGCGTGCTGACTTACTACCAGCAGGTTGTGAGGATTTGCCACCAGCACACTTTTGGGACTTTACTTCTTAAATGCCGGTGGACTTCTTTTGGCCAGCTGGGGAAGACGGGCTGGTTATCGCATGGCCCTAAAAGGTACTGTCTGCACATTGGATGCTGGAATATTTTCTTTTAAGTATATGAAATAATTTGTGGTGGCTTTGTGAGAGCTTACAGACTGGACATTTATTTGGGATTTTTCATCTGTTGTTTCTTTTTAGACTTTAAGGGGTGAGAGACCCTCAGATCTTTCAGAAGATTTTTTTTTCTAGTTGTGGGTGGTGAGAGCCCCACAAAAGCAACTTTCTATTATTTTGAGACTGGTTATTTGATTTACTGGTGCATTGTGGTTCTAATCAAGATCTATGGACTGCCTAGAACAAGAAGGACACTCTTAGTGGGCTTGGGAGGGTTGGGTAATTTATGAGTGCTTGTGGTGTGTATGTTGGTTGTATGTTGAAAGTGAGTGTGTGTTTTGATTTATACTGTATCAGGATTTGTTGTGAATCTGAATTGTTTAGATAGCCAGTATGCGTCAATGGTCCAGGCCCGTTAGACACAGCTACTCCATGGCTCATCTACATGATCTCTGAACTTTTGATCCTGCCCCTCTGCCCACAAAAATTTAAGTGAGGTGTAGGGTTTTGGTGACTGTGAGGGGTCGGAGGTCATAGTGGAGAGGCATGGGATTGGCTGTTGAGGAGTCGATGATTCGGGTGGAAAGGCCCAGGGGTTGCCCTGGGGCAAAATGGGAGCTAGAAAGGGGTTCTCCTGGCCTGGTTCCCATACCCAAGGGCTCCACTCTGGGTAGTGGGCAGGTAGCTGCTGGCCCAGCAGTACCCACACATCCAACCTGGGCTGTATTTGCAGTGCCAGGTCGATGAGGAACAAGACCGTCAAAATGGCAGACTTGATTTCTTCGTTCGATCTGGCTTACATTACAGAGACCTGGCTGGATGATAACACTGCACCCATTTTGGAGGAAGTGATTCCAACTGGGTACTCTGTGGTATGTATCCTGAGGAAGGCTCACAAAGGTGTGGGAGTGACCCTTTGTTTTAAAGCCAGCTTTGGTCTCCCAGTGCTGCCAGTGGGTTTTACCGGGTCCTTTGGGAGTGTGCCTGTGAAGGGGGTCCTGGCATGGGCTACAGAATTCTCCTCATCTGCCGACCACCTGGTGGTGAAAGAGAGTTTCTGCAGGAGGTCGAAGAGTTCATCGCTGGACTGATGTTGGAATCCCCCAGGTGATTAATTCTGGGGGATTTCAATCTTGGAGTTGACAACGGGCTCTCGTCATTTGGCCGCAACCTCCTCCAGAGCATGGAAGCTCTGGACCTGTCACAGGTTGTCACCTCAGTGACCCACTCACAGGGACACACATTGGACCTGGTGTTTATGCTGGTCCTTGCAGTCAATGACCTCAGGGTTGATTCAGTCATGTGATCGAATCATTGCACTGTGAGCTTCAGGTTTGTGGCCCTCCCCCGAGAGTCTGTCCTCTGTAGAGATGGTTAGGTATCGACCTTTACAGGGATTGTCCCCAACAGGACTCCAGGTGGTGCTTGACCTATCAGGTGTACAGGCTGCTTGCATGAGGGGTGCAGAGGAGGCGGTGGCAGGCTATAACAGGGCTGTTATTGCAGTCTTCAACTCGATCGCACCTGTCTGTGTCCAGTCCCTGTCTACTCATTGGAGGGCCCCTCTGGTTTGGGGAGCTCTGGGAGTTAAAGATAGAGGACAGAAGGTTGGAGCGAGATCGGGACTAATAGAGGACAAATTGGCTCTGAAGGCACATTATGGTGTCTATCAGAGGGCAATCTCCCAGAAGAAGGTGGGATTTCTGTCAAGGGAGATTGTTGCAGCAAGGAACAGAACAGCTCAGCTGTTTCGTACAGTGGACAGGCTGCTGCACCTGTCCTGTCTCCTCACTGGGGGAGCTAATTTGGGCACACGGTGCGATGAGTTTCATCTGTTCTTTGCCGACATAGTGTCCGCCATCAGGACTGAGATCTCCTCCAGTGCAGCTCAAGGAGCATGTGGGATCTGGTCGGAGATGTGCAGGGGCACTCCTCTTGTCTGGGATGAGTTTGACCCAGTTGGGGTGGATGAGGTGGTTGAAATAGTTCTGGGACTGAGGCCTACCTAGTGTGATCTAGACTCTGGTCCAACCTGACTTCTGGTCAGATGTGTGGACCTGATTGGTCCTGTGGTTGCTGGGATTATCCAGTGTCCTCTGAGGAGTTTTTTTTTTCTGGTCACCTTGAAAGAAGCCCTGGTGAGACCCCTATTGAAGAAGCCCTTATTGGACCCAGAGTGTCTCACCAACTACAGATCAGTCTTGAACCTCCAATTCTTAGAAAAGGTTCTGGAGAAAGTGGTGGCTATTCAGCTTGAGGCTCATCTTGCCTCCTTGTCCACTTTTGAGTGTTCCCAGTCTGGTTTTAGAGCTAGGTATAGCATGGAGACTGCTCTGGTGAAGGTGCTTAACAATATCCTTATAGCAAAGGATCGGGGGAGCATACCATTCCTGTTCTCCTTGATCTGTCAGCAGCGTTTGACACTGTGAACCATAAGATGTTACTGGACCAACTGCAGAGCTGGTGTGCACTGACCAGCATTGTCATCAGCTTTTTTAGATCTTACTTTACAGGCAGAGTGCAGAGCGTGATGATGGAGATATCCTCATCTAACCTGATGCCTCTGTACTGTGGCGTTCCATAGGGCTCTATTTTGTCACCTCTACTGTTCATGGAGTACATGCTGCCATTAGGAGACATTATCCAGTGATATGGGTTGAGTTTTCTCTGATATGCAGATGATACTCAGCTATACCTGTCCTGTGCACCTGGAAACCAGATGGCGACCTCTGTGTTTAATACCTACCTAGCTGAGATCCAAAGCTGAATGACTCATAACTGGCTCCGACTTAATCCAGACAAGATGTATGTATTGGTGGTGGATCCTGGTCATTGTTGGGATGGAAGAGGGTTGAAGAAAGATCCTAGCCTAGTGCTGGGGGGAGTCCCTTTGACACCATCCATTCGGGTCAGGGATCTGGGCCTGATCCTTGACGATGGCTTGATGCTTGATGCGTAGGTGTCAGCCATCATCCAGAGTATTTTTTGCCATCTGAGGAACATTGCCTAGATCCATGCTCTGCTACCATCTGAGGATCTGGCTTCCCTAGTGTATGCCTTTGTTACATCTAGCCTAGACTACTGCAATGCTCTTTACCTAGGGCTATTAGGAGGTAACCTCTACCATCTGCAGCTAGTGCAGAATGCGGTGGCCAAGCTGCTGACCAGTGCAAGTAGGTCTGTACATATTAGGCCTGTTCTCCGTGGACTGCCCTGGTTGCCTATTAGGTAAAGAGTTGTCTTCAAGGTTGGATTACTGACCTACAAAGCCCTACATGGCCAGGGTCCAGAGTACCTGCAAGACCTCCTGGTTCCCCACTGCCCAACTCGCTCTCTCTGTTCCTTCAAGGGATGACTCCTTGTGGTTCCCAGGCCTAGGTTGTGGCAGTCAGGAGACAGGGTCTTTACAGTGGCCACACCAGCTCTGTGGAATTCACTACCTGGTCATCTTAGGGAGGCACCCTTGGAGGAAGCCTTCAAAAGGGGCCTGAAGACTTATTTGTTTAGTAAGGCCTTTGAGCTTTAGCTATCTGAAGTATTTATATGTTATGAATTCTGAACTGATTGATAAATATGTTTTATGAATTGTTTTACATTCTTTGAAATGTTTATAACTGCTGTCTGTATTGTGACTGTTGCTGTGCGATTTTATATTTTATTATGTTATTGTTCAGTGCCCTGAGCCCCTAGGAAAAGGCGCTATGAAAAAAAAAATACACCCCCCCACCCACAGATCATGGGTCCCAAAGAAAAAAAGGCTTCCTGGTGGCTAGTGGTCCCACCCCCACCCACTGATTGCAGGTCCCATTAATATAAAAAAAAGAAACCCAGACACTCCCTGGTGTCTAGTGGTCCCACCCCCACCTTCTGATCGTGGGTCTCATCAGATAAAAGAAAACCCATCCCTGCTCCCTGGTGGCTAGCAGACCCCCCTCCCTATGATCCCACCCCTTAATAAAACATCTCAAGTCAAAGTGCATTATGCAGTCCATCACCATAATTTAAATTATTCCCTGGTGTCTAGTGGACCCCATCCCTATGCCCAATCCCAGTAAAAAAAAAAGGTAATCCCTATTCCCTGGTGTCTAGTGGACCTCCACCCTGACAGTTAGTCTACCATCACCCATTTCCATCCCCCATCTTGACCCCAAGCAGGCCACCAGTGCAGCCCTCCTCTCTCCTCCACAGCTGGTGGACCACTGAGCTCAATGAATGAGTGCGTGCTTGCTTGTACAAGCACGCACTCATTCATTGCAGCTCCCAGTCATCTACAGCACAGTTTTCATGGGTAGAGGAGGGGAGAGGGCTGTACCATTCACCTGTGGGCATGGCGGGATGGGAGAACGGCATTGTGGATGTCATCCCCCCATCATGCCTGCCCCACAGGCCACTGGAAAAGCCCCCTTCCTTTCTCTACACCACTGAACTGTACTGTAATGACCAAGAGCTGCAATGAATGAGCGCGTACTTGTACAAGCAAGCACACACGCACTCATTCATTGAGCTCAGTGGGCCGCATGCCATGGATAACAGAGGACGGCTGTGCTGGTGGCCAACTTGGGGTCCAGATGGGGGGAGTTGGGTGGTGGTGGATGAACTGTCAGGGTGAGGGGTCCACTAGACAGCAGAGAATAGGGATTTTATTTTTTAATGGACATCAGGGATAGGGAGGGGGGTCCACTAGACACCAGGGAATAATTTAAATTATGGCGATGGACTGCATAATGCAGTTTGACTTGACTTGTTTTATTAAGGGGTGGGATCACAGGGAGGAGGGTCCGCTTGCCACCAGGGAACGACGATAGGTTTTTTTTATCTGATGAGACCCGCAATCGGTGGGTGGGGGCAGGATCACTAGCCACCAGGGAGTGGCCAGGTTTCTTTTTTTATTTTAATGGGACCCGGTCAACAATTGAAGGTGGGGACCACTAGCCCAACGGGATTTTTTTTTTTGTTTTTACCCAATCGTGGAGGGGGAAGGGGCACTAGACATTGGATTTCAAATAATACATCTAAACTGCAGATGGAATAAATTCCACTGTTTAGACTGCCTTAGAAAGATTCTGCTAATAGCTTGGCAGACGACACCAGGAGGAAGGACTGCTGTGTGACTGAACTTCTCTGCTGGGACTAAAGTAGAAGAACTTTTGTATTTGGACCTTTAATTTAGGGTAAAAAAAACTAACATACAAAACAAAAAAAGTGTGTGTTTGGGTTAACTGAACTGAATGGGTAACTGAAAAGTCATCTAGGTGTAAATCTCATATGACTGAAAGGACTTAACTGCTGTGAGGTTTAAATTACTTGTAGAAAGATCTGGTAAGTAGGGGGTGAGGCTTATCTAGAAGGAAGCTACATTTAAAGACTGCCTTAGAAAGATTCTGCTAATAGCTTGCCAGAAGACACCAGGAGAAAGGACTGCTGTGTGACTGAACTTCTCTACTGGGAGTATATTGCCCTCCTTCCCCCTCAACCCCCACCCAAAGCTAGTTCTATTTTTATAGGCACAGGATTTGACTGACAACAGGAACTTCCTGTTTAGGGGCAGGAAGTGAGTGATCACAGAACCACCAGGACCCACCATCCTAGAAGGGTAAGAGTAGCTCTCCAGCCCCCTCTAGCTGCTGGAGGTCTGCCTCTGAACAGGTAAGTGGTCTACTGAGAAATATAGGATATTCTTGTCTCAGAACAGGACAATCAGGAGCTTAAAGGGCACACAGGCAGAAAGTAAGGAGGGAGAGAAAAAAAAGAGGAAAGAGTAAGGATTGCAAACAGTTAAGGGGCCAGAAATAAGACATGATTGGAGTGGTGCAGTGCAGTGGCTGTGAAGCAGCAGTCTTCCGGGAGATGTTCTGGAGGATGCGGTGTTGTCCCATCTGCAGGCACCTCTCTGGGCTGAGGGAGAAGGTTGCTCATCTCCAGGCTGAGTTGGCCAGGATTTGTGGGACCTCCTCTTCCATCCAGGGACCACCAGTGCCACTGCCGTTGCCTCAGAGGTTGCCAAGAAAGAGGAGGTTGGACCACAGTGGGCTCAGAGAGGTGAGGGTGGTGGAACAGAGGCACATACCTCAGTTGTACCTCTCCACAATTCCTATGCCATTCTGGCAAAGTGTGGTTCCTCTATGGAGGCACCTACAGTGGAGACCAAGGAGGATGCTGGGAACCTCCACAAAGGAGACCCACAGGAGGGTGGCAGGGGACCCTGCAGGGGAAGGAAACAACTCCTGGTGTGGGACTCCATTGTTAGGAAGGTAGAACTGGGCAAGGAATGGGAGAGGGAGGTAAGGTGCCTGCCTGGCACCATGGCTTGGAGGGACAGGGAGTGAATTCTCAGGATTGCCAGAGCAGCTGCACAGGGGAAGGAGCTGGATGTCATTGTCCACTTAGGGACAAATGACCTGGCTAAGAAAGGGATTAGAGAAGTGCAGCAAGAGTTTGTGGAATTGGGGAGGGGCCTTAGTCAAGTAGCACGCACGTAACCTTCGGAGGTGCTACCCATCTATGGCATAGGAGAGGCTAGGGTGTTCTGTACCATGGATTCAATCAGTGGTTGAAAAGCTGGTGGAGCTCAGGGATTTGGCTTCATTGGGGACTGGGGTCCACCTGGAGTGATGCAAGCCTATACTGGCATGATGGGCTGCATCTGTCCGGGAGGGAAACCAGGATCCTAGGTGATAGGTTTAAATGCTTCATTGGCAAGCTTTAAACTAGCCAAGGGGAGGCAGTGGAAAGGAGCAGGAAAATCCTAGCCCCCAAACAATCACGGTAGTAAGTGTGGCAAACACCAACATGGAGGTGTCGATAGGGAGAAGGGCAGGGTAAATGGAGAAGGGACAAAGGCAAGAAGAACAGGGATGGGAAAAGGGGTAAGGCCATCAGGAAATGGAGGGTAATGAGTACCAATGCCCGTAGTCTGGGCAACAAGCTCCCTGAGCTGGTGGCCTTAATGGAAGAGGATGCCTGGATATTGTAGCAGTCACAGAAACATGGTACACAGAGAACCATGACTGGGATGTTAACATACCAGGGTACATAACCTACAGGAGAGACAGGCAGGGGAGAAGAGGGGAGGAGTAGCTCTCTATGTAAGGAAGGGATAAAGCAACTGAACAAAAGAGTAAACCGGGAGGAGAGGAGGCACTGTGGGTCACCTTGGAGACTGGAAGAGCACCACAATCCACACAGGGTTGTGTACAGACCCCATGTCAGGGGAAGGAATGGACAAGGATATGATGGAAGGCATTCTTAGAATGGCAGAGAAAGGGAGATACTGTTGATGGAGACCTGAATATGCCAGATGTTAACTGGAGCACATTTGCTGCAGCCACATCCAAGAGCAGGGCCATTCTTGATGCCCTACAGGTGGCAGGCATTAGACAGCTAGTTTCGGAACCCACTCATGAGGGAGCAATCTTAGACCTTGTACTCTCAAACGGGGACAGTGAGAGGATCTCAGATCTAGAAGTGGGTGGCCATCTGGGGACAAGTGACCATCAAACAGTGTGGTTCACATTAAACTCAGCTACAGAGTCAAGCCATACAAAAGTGAGGGTACTGGACTTTGGGAGGCTGACTTTGTAAGATGGGAGAGTGCCTCAGAAAAGCACTAGCAAACAGGCTAGAAGGAGGAGGAGCAACAATGGGGAATTATCAAAACTGCCATCACAGAGGCAACAAGCCTTTGTGTGAAGCAAATAAACAAATCAAAATGAGAAAAAGCCACTATGGTTCTCAAGAGAGGTGACTGTAAAGCCAGGAAGAAAAGATAGCATTCAGGAAGTATAAGGAAACACAGAAGGAGCAGGACAGAGAGCTGTACCAGTTAAGGCAGAAAGAAGCAGGGGAGGAAGTCAGAATGAAAAGGCCCAAACTGAGGAAAAGATAGCCAACTCAGTTAAGAAGGAGGATAAAACCTTATATAGGTACATCACGAGCATAGAAAGACAAAGGGAGGGATAGTGAGGCGAATAGAATGAGCGGTGGGTGGGCAGAGGGGACAGTGAAAAGCAGGAATACTGAAGCAATATCTCTGCTCAGTATTCACAAAAGAGAGGGGAAGTGCTAATCCAATTAACAGAAGCACTTTGATAGGGGTTCGATCCCAGTCCTTTCACAGAAGAAAGGGTTCTGCAAGAACTCCTAAAACTGAAGGTGGACAAAGCAATGGGTCCTGATGGAATTCACCCCAGAATTCTAAAAGAATTAAGGAAGGAACTGGTGAAACCACTGGCTACTCTTTTTAATAAATCATGGGCGGATGGTGTGGTACCCGAGGACTGGAGGAAGGCGGATGTGATTCCCCTTCACAAAAGTGGGACCAAGACAGAGGCAGGAAACTACAGACCTGTCAGTCTGACCTCTGTGGTAGGGAAAGTGATGGAGTCACTTCTGAAGGAAAGAATAGTTGAGTAGCTAGAGTTCAGCGGAGCACAGGATCCAAGGCAGCATGGGTTCACAGCGGGAAGGTCATGTCAGACGAATCTAATAGATTTCTTTGACTGGGTGACCAAAGTAGTAGACCAGGGAGGGGCTGTGGACATGGCCTACCTAGACTTTAGCAAGGCATTTGACACAGTCCCACACAAAAGATTATTAGTCAAATTAACCAGCCTAGGAGTGGGTCCCAGGGTGGTAGCCTGGGTAAAACATTGGCTGGACAACAGGACACAGAAGGTAATTGTAAATGGAGTCCACTCTGAAGAAAGAGGGGTTACTAGTGGGGTACCATGAGGTTCAGTATTGGGTCCAGTCCTTTCAATGTCTTCATCAGTGGCATGCAGAGGGACTGGAAGGAAAAGTATGCCTTTTTGCAGATGACACAAAGATCTGCAACAGGGTTGATACACAAGGAGGCGTGGAAAGGATGAAAAGGGACTTGGCAAGGTTGGAGGAATGGTCAGACATATGGCAGCTAGGATTCAATGCAAAAAAGTGCAAAATAATGCACCTGGGAAACAAGAAACCAGGGGAAGAATACACAATGGTTGGGGAGGTAGTAACAACAACAAAACAGGAAAGGGACCTGGGGGTAATCATTTCAGATGACCTTAAGGTTAGCAAGCAATGTGAGAAGGCAGTAGTGAGGGCCGTGGGTATACTGGGATGTATAGGGAGAGGCATCAGCAGCAGAAAACAGGAAGTTGTTATCCCTCTGTACAGACAGTTGGTGAGACCCCATCTGGAATACTGTGTCCAGTTCTGGAGACCCCATCTCCGCAAGGACATAGACAGGATAGAGGCAGTCCAGAGGAGGGCAACTAAAATGGTGCAGGGTCTGCAGAGAAGCCGTATGAGAGAGACTAAAGGAGCTTAATATGTATACCCTTGAGGAAAGAAGGGAGAGGGGGGACATGATAGAAACTTTCAAGTACCTTAAGGGAATCAACAAAGTCCAAGAGGGTAGCATCTTTCAAAAAAGAGACTTGCAAGAACAAGGGACACAATTTAAAGATAGAAGGAAGGTGGTTCAGGGCAATGTGAGAGTATTATTTCACAGAAGGGTAGTGGATGCATGGAACAGCCTTCCTGAGGAAGTTATGGGTCTAAAACTGTGGGAGAATTCAAGAATGCATGGGACAGACATAAGGCAATTCTTGTGGGGGGCAGGAAGATATAGGCTGTTGGTTAACTAGGATCTACGGCCTATCCTGTAGGTAGGGGAAATGGGCAGACTAGATGGGCCTAGCGGTCCTTATCTGCTGTCAGAGTCTATGTTTCTATGTTTCTATGTTTAGATGTATTATTCCACAGTTCATGGTAAGAGTTAATGAACTTTGCGAAAATCCATGGGAAGCCTCAATTTCACTGATGGCGAAAGTTCAAACAATTCCAAAAAATTTTCAAAATTTTGTGGAAGAGCCAAGAAAGTGGAATTCGCAACTTTCACCCATCCCTAGTGGGCAGGCAATAGGCTTCCATAGCAATTATGTGGCCCCCTATTTTCATCCACAGGACATCCTATGGGGCCATATCAACCCCCACACACCTTCTTCAGCTCTCTTTGCAGGTAAGGAAGGCTGGGGAATATTCTGACATAAGCATTACTACCTGAAAAGAAAGAGCAGTCCCACAGGTAACATGTCACGTCTTGGAGGACTGCAACATCCCATGATCCCCTGCCCCATCTGGAATAGAGATACACCGCAGTTCTGAACCTGGCATCTGATTAGATGTGTGGGGCTGTGCAAACCTTCATTCCTTGGGTTGCCTCATGCCCCTTCATGTAGCCTGGCACTCATGGGCATAGACAGGTTAGGGCTGTGCTACCATCTGATGCAAGCAGGTATTGGGATGTGAAACAATGTGGCTGAGATATGAACAAACTGTGCATATCACCAGTAGCTTTGTGAAGTAGGCACTAAGTGGAAAAAAAGGATCCAACTGCACATGCACAGAGACCTGGGTCAATGTTTTTGCCCTGAAAACATATTTTCTGACCAATGTCAAAAGTGAAAAGTAGGTGGGCAGTCATGAGGGGATGGAAAGTAGGCTAGTCTTTGAATTTGGTGCAAAAATGTTAACAAATGTCAAAGTTCCAGATGCTAGAAAAAGAACTGAGAATAGCAACTCAGGTTAAAAATGACATAACTGCAAATGTGCTGGGGCATGGGTCAGATCTGTTGCCCCAAACAATATAGTTCACATCTAATGTCAAAAGTGAGAACTGAGTGGTCACGGGGGTGATAAGTGGGCTGGTTCATTAATTTAGTGCAACAATGTCAAAAGTCACAAAGTTACAGGAGTTTGAAGGAACAGCAGAGAGAAACAGCCACAGTAAGTAAGTAACAGAAATAACTACACATGTATTTGGACTTGATTTGACAGTACCATGAGGTAGAGAACAAACAGATAGCACAATTAAATCCCTAAACAAGTATTTCACTTACAATCAAAAAAAAAGTATACAATACAGAATAAAGAAGGGAGGAATAGAGGAATGGTAACTGGGAGACCACAGGTTCTGAGTTCAGGGATCAAACTCTCCAGCTGGACAGCCTCAGTGACCACACTTGGTGGCAATTTATATCCATCTAAAAAAATCAGGTAGCCCCAAAAAATAATACATTTCACACATGGCCTGTACTGTATTGTTTATGTTCTTATACTATTGATGTCATTTAATTTGTAGTGCTGTGCAATACATACAAAATACCCCCAAATGGTCCAGGTACAGTTAAGGTCTTTGTTATTGGACTCCCCACCCAGTACCAGGGTTATTAAGGAAGGGAGATGAATCTGATTTGTTTAGGTAGCATAGTGATGGCAGGCTTGGACTCCAGGAAGAACTCCTCACATGTAGCTGTCAAAAGACCATCATCAACCTGAGATTCTTCCCCTGTAAAACACTATTAATGAAGCAACAAAATCAGTAACCATGATGGCCAGAAAGGAAATTATGTACAGTAATAGAGTAAAACAGTAGTAAGGAACTGAAGTTTGATTACACTCATTGTGTATAGGTAATGCATCCATTTTTACCACACATCTGGTGCACAACAGGTATACACCCCTGCATCCATTGTATGGACGTTGTGGTTCCTCATGAGGGGACTGGAGGTGTGAGACATCTGCCATCTGCCAATTTTGCACAGAAAATGAGTAAAAGGGAATACTGGTTGTGTGACTGCAATGCACACTAAAAGTCAAGCAAGTGTGCTGTTAGCTTATGGCAGATTGAAACATGCTGCAGAGCACCACCACTGTACAGTACTTACTTTATAATGATATAGAACTAATACATAGCAAACAGGTCTTTAAAGTGTTTTCAAAACTCAATAGTAACACCAGATAGGTCAAAGTGGTCAGCCAATAAGGTGGTACTGTAGAAGCTCCGAGGCTGGTTGCTTCGCATGTATAGTGATGCATTTAGATCACAGATAGATGAAAACACAAAGGACTGATAGGAGACCTTTATTGGTATAGATTATGTTAGCACAGACACAGTGCAAAATTAAAGAAATGGCACTGGCTAATAAGAAATTCAAGTATATGTGGTCAGCCAATGGCCCAGTGGGTAGTGCTACATGCACCCATGCTGGCAAACAACATTCAGAAACAAACCCAAGATACTGGTTGGCTGGCCCTGAGAGCTGGGGAAAGCTGCCACATGGCAGTGCTCCCAGCCAGGAGATGGAAGGTGTCGGGTTCTGCACTCTAGCAACTCTTGTGGTGGGACAGGAAGCTTGTCTCTCCCACAAGAGTATGCTAGTAGCATGCAAGGGCATGCCTGACATATCCCAACATCAGTGAGGTGGGCAGGGCAAGGAATGAAAACAGAAAAATGCCCCACCTGCAGGATGGCACACCTACACATTGCCAGTCCTGAACCACCTTTTGGTTCCTGGCTCCACAGTTCTGGATGTGGACTCTAGGGGGGAGGATGGACCTCCCACCTCTGGCCCCATCATGGGGGGGATATAAGGGGGGGAATCAATAGACCCAGGTAAGTCCTAGGGAGAGAGGTTGATGGGGCTGGATGAGCAAGGCAGTAGAAGAGGCTGGTAAAGATGGGGGGGGGGGGGGGCATAAATACAAAATAATAATAATAAAAATAAATTCAAGTACATGACATCAGGTAGCAAATGCCAGAATTCAACATACTGGTGGCTTTCATTGTAGCTACCAATTAACCCAACAATACAATAATATGGAACTACCTATACCATTGCATATATCCAGTTCAACCAAGTTGTGTAGAAGATAATTTATATTCATGTTTAGTACTGTATTTTGTGTAAATGAGGGCGGAAAATATAATGCCTGCACAAATGTGGTAAAAACAGCAACAAAAAGTTAAGCAAAATACAGAATCAAAAGAAGACCATGTAGTGAGTACAGAAGCAAATGCTTCCCAGCAGTATGTGGCAGCAAATCAAAGAGGCAAAGAATGGTGTCCAATGGAAAGAGGCAGAACAGGATGTCAACAGGACAATGGTTGGTAAATGGTGCTCACTGCAATAAGAAAACAAAGACTATCAGTCAAAGTGATGAGCAGCAGTGCGTGCTAAAGGGATAGTAGACAATTAAGATGCTTGGGGGGAAAAAATCACTGGAGGGTTCTATTGAGAAAGGACAGAGGGTGTCCAAGAGAAAGAGGCAGTTGAGAATTCTTGGGGTAGTGAAAGCTGCCTGTGGACTGCATAAGTGAAGGGTGCATTAAAAAGAGGAAAAGAGGCAGGAGATGGTGTCTATGGGGAAGGGGCAGTAGACAGTACATAGAGATGGAATGCATATGGGAGATGGGATTGAAATGCCTGCATAAACGATAAGAGCAGAAGAAAATAAGCATGGACCAAAGCTTTCTAAGAACATTTACAAAACTAACAAAACCAGAATGACAGACTGAACAATAGAGAAATACTTCATTTTTCGATACAGAAATTATCAAGGAGAACTATAACATTTTCAAATCTGTGGATTTTTAGGTAAATCCAAATTCATCCCAACCTGTATTTGTATTTAAATGTTTTGAGTAATTTAAGCTTCCTGCATACAGAGCACTGCTAAAGAAGTTGCAATGATACTGTTGCTTCAAGTAAGTAAGCACATTATTCTTAGCCAATAATCATGCAAAGTGTACAGTACTCTCTTTTCACATCTGTATGTAAAGAAGTTGAAGTGTGAAAACAGACTAGAAAAGCACTGACTTGTAATCAAGGGTTCAGTTATTTATTTTCTTTATGGAAGTCATTAACTTACATGCATCCAGATTTGGAAGTTCAATTCAATTCAATGCGATTCAGTTTTATTTGTTTACCAGGTAAGTAAATTAGATCGAAGGTCAGCTTACAGGCATGATCTGGGTGTTTTCATGAAAAAAAACAACTGATTATCCATTACATATCATAATATATATTAATACACATACAGTATTTATTTATTTGTTTGCTTTTATTTACCAGGTAAGCACATTAGACAACCAAGTGCCTATTTTCAGGTGTGACCCAGGAGATTACAAGGTACATTCAAGAACATCAGGCAAAACAAGTGCAAGGTACATTCAAGAGCATCGAACAAAACAAGGTCAATACAAGAACATCAGGGAGTATCATATACATACTCATTACATACTGTATGATCATATCATATCATAGATATCATATCATATTAGTGATGATGATCATATCATATCAAGAGTATCATATAGAAAAGTAGAAAGAAAAAAGTACAGTTTCATTTAAACATGTGAGTTTAGTATTATTATCACAGATAAGTATATCTGCCATTCAGACAAATAATTTGGAAAGACATTTCTAGATTTAAAAACAATAACATTTACATACAGACATAAACAACACATGACCTGACAACTTATTTCTAAAAATTTGTAAGGATCATGTTAATTGAATCTCTATTGGGAAAATCATTCCATTTTTTTGATATTATAAAAACAGTCTAGGAAATCGAGTACCGTGATTGGCTAATGACATCCCATTGGCCCTACATTAATCTTTAATTAATATAACTGTGCAGCTTGATTACTGGAGTAGTGATCTTTTGGAAATAAGGTGCTATATTTTTGTCATTCTAATTTTGGAATTCAGAGCCACCATTATACCCCCGCTAGACCTGCCACAGTTAGTAAACTAACATGTTGTTGGCTAGTTAAATGAAATATAAGGAATATATATATATATATATATATATATATATATATATTCTTAACACATTCTTTGTCCATCACCTCAATGTATTCATTTTTAAAACACTGTCTGTCTTCAGTGGAAAACTGTCTGGATCATGTTAACACCGGACATTACCATTACCAAAGCACTCGAGCAGAGGAGGCACATCCAATCGGTCCACTCCCCACATGACCTCCTGTCTGCCCAAACACATCCTGCTACTACAGGTTTGTCACTAGTCCCACTACAGTCATAGACAGTGTTAGACCATAGAGGGACACTGTTAGGCAGCTTATTCTTATTTACAGTGCATTCACTAGTATTACTGTTTCATTGGCGTCTGCGTACAACTACTGAGCCATCCCTTTTCCAAACGAACAGAGCAAGGCACACTATTTCAACAGAGATCAGTGTGAAATACAGTCTTGACAGTGAATGAGTGTGGTGGGGGTACCTTTCACTTGTGACAGGTATTTAAAAAACATCTTGACTCCCATTATAAGCTCTATGACCAAACAGTGAACTTTTTTGTGGCTGGTCAGTGGTCACCATGGAAACAAGAGCTGCAAAATGAGTGTGTCACTATTCGGCATTTGGAATGTGCAGCACAGATGGCGGATGAACTATTTCACTTCAAAACTCTTTCTGAATGTAAATGAGTTTAAAAATATACTCTTTAACCATAGTTATTGTCTTTTGTATTTATAATCACAATAAGGTATGACCAGAGGGTTATGTTAATGTTCAGTTAATTACTCCCTGGGGTCATGTGGAACCAGGCAGGGGTGATTAACAGAACATTAACATAACCCCTAGTTGTACCTTATTGCTTAAGCTAAGTAAGAGCAAGCTTTTTGTCCCATTACTGTTTTGCATAATGGAGCAACCAGCAGTGACTGGTTTGCTGATCATAAAGAGCTGGTGACACATTGAGAACTTTAACAAAACCTAATATTTAGACACAGTACAGCTTGTATTTCTCATTAGTTCTGTATTCCTCTCCCCCATTATTTCTTAAGTTATTTGCATGAAAACAGGATCTTTGCTCCTGAAGAGTTCATCTATTCCTGATGCTTTCTCCCTACCTGAAGTCATAGACCACTGCTTGTGACCTCACAATTACTCCGATGGCAACAGTCTGTGATGTCACAACAGAGAATTATGACTTGAAGTAAGGATTAAGCTACAGAGGCAGGTGAACTCAAAATGAACTCTAAGGGATAAATATCATATATTCATACATATTTCCTTAGTAATAAATTATGGGGAGGAGAATATATAAAATATAAATGGAATGCAAGCAGAATTGCACCTTATTATTGGTTTCCAAAGTTTTCTTTGAGGTGTCAGTAGCTCTTTAAGCCTCAGTTTGAATCATGCTTTTTTAACAAATTAGACAGAGGATTTGTGTCACCTAACCTAATAATTTTATACATAAATTGAAGTAAATAAAAAGTATATTTTTGTGCCAGTAGCAACCATTTTGCTTTTTCCTACATTTTGCAGTGATGTTCTTTGTATGGGCTGCTTGTAGCAAAGCGGCATATAATATAATAAAGAGTCTGTTGTTTGTTTATGATCCCAGCAGAGGCTGAACCCCAGACTTCACTACTATATTCCAAAGCAGGAAGTAAGCAGTTTCTAGCAATTACTGTTTTTGTATCAGAGGATAGCACATTTTTATGTTGCTTGCACGCATGTGCAAGAAACATAGTGCCATCATCCGAGTTTTCGGAGGTGTGGCACCCTGTCTTCCAATTCAGTCAGTGTGTTTGCAGGTGTGGCCACAGTTCTCCAATGACTGCTGCAGCTGTCTATGACAGCAGTCGAAAATGCAGTGGCATACAGTTGAAAGGGAGAGCTCCGCTTCAGTGAGCAGAGCTCTCCCCCCCTCCACACACACACACTCAAGCATGCATATTGCGTGCTGATGCACTCCCTCCCCCCCACGCACTCACTGTATGGTCGACGAGGGTGCCCAATCCCTGTCGGCTCCACCCCCCAACAAAAGCTGGCCAGGTGCCGCTGGGAGGCCACCCAAGCTGGCAAAAAAAATATAGCCGACGGAGGTGCCCAATCCCCCGTTGGCTCCACAGCTGCAGCCCCCCCAAAAGCTTTCCAGGTGCCACGCTGGGAGCCCACCCCAGTGTGTAAAATCTTGTTATAGCCAACGGGAGTACCCAATCCCCCATCAGCTCCAGCCCCCCAAACAGTCTTTTCAGCTGCCACGCTGGGAGCCCACCCCAGCGTGGCAAACGTCCCGCGTTGTCTTCATAAAAAAAACCCTGTAAATAAAAAACGGTCCCTCACCGTCTCCCTGCCCCGCCCACCCACCCACTGCGCACCTGCCTCCTCACCCCCCTCACCTCATACTTACCTCCGGAGCTCAGCGTGATGATCATCGGTGGACCAGGAACATATCTGCACTCTTCAAAGCCGACCGCGAACTGAGGAAATGCCGGTAAGCTGTATAATGGAATAAATAGGGTTTTTTCAACTTTGTTGCATATCTCAGGCATTTTTGGGAATTTTGGGCCCAACTTTTCAACATGGGGTTTTTGGGACCCCTCCTCATGAATTCTTGCACTGTCATGGTGTTAATCAGGCCCAAAGGGTGATTTCCCAGTCACTGCATGAAATCACCTTTCAGGACCGATTAATGAAGTGACACTGCCAGTGTTCATAAGGTGAGCTCTCAAAAAGCCTATGTTGAAAATTTGGTGAAAAAATTCCTAAAAATGACTGTTTTACGAGTGCGAGTTGCGCAGTTCCTACGCACACTCATAAGTTTGTGAATTTTCAATATTTTTACCACAGATTTTCAACATTGCCATTTTACCACACCTCCTTATGAGCAGTACAGCTGTCATTTTTCACATCCTGCCCAAAACGTGTTTCTGCCCATGTAGCGCACAATTGCACAGTTGGTGTGCAAAATCAATGTATGGGACACATTAGGAAAATCACAGTGACATGGTTCATGAGCAGAGGTCTTAAAATGGCTATGTTGAAAATTTGGTGAAAAAATTCCTAAAAATGACTGTTTTACAAGTGTGCGTTGCACAGTTCCTACGCACGCTCGTAAGTTTGTGAATTTTCAATATTTTCACTCCAGATTTCCAACATTGCCATTTTACCACATCTTCTTATGAGCAGTACAGCTGTCATTTTTCACATCTTGTCCAAAACATGTTTCCGCCCATGTAGTGCACAATGGTGCAGTCAGTGTGCGAAATCCATGTATGGGACACATTAAGAAAATCACAGTGACACTGTTCATGAGCAGAGGTCTTAAAATGGCTATGTTGAAAATTTGGTGAAAAAATTCCTAAAAATAACTATGTTACGAGCGTGCGTTGCGCAGTTCCTACGCACGCTCGTATGTTCGTGAATTTTCAATATTTGCACTCCAATGACTTCCAAATACCTAAACAGCACATACAAGCAAGCAACATTCAGAATTGACAAATGCTTGTTTAACTGGTAAAGCAAACCAAGCTTTCTTTGTTTATTGAAATCTGTACATATCAGGCT
This sequence comes from Neoceratodus forsteri, assembly GCA_016271365.2. Taxonomy (NCBI): domain Eukaryota; kingdom Metazoa; phylum Chordata; order Ceratodontiformes; family Ceratodontidae; genus Neoceratodus; species Neoceratodus forsteri. The sequence continues at coordinate 482,909,761 of CM057459.1, read as the reverse complement.
GTATAGTCTCAATTTCTTGGGGGTCCTTGACTAGCACTTCTTTGTATCTGGCACTTACACTGACAATTGATATTATCATGTATAAAATCTTGTTACAGCACTGAAGGCCCTAAGGTTTCTGGAACATAATAGCTTGTTAAGAGTATATTGGGAATATATATCCAGCCAGTTGTACTTTCATCAGTGTGATACACTTACTCACTTTGGGTAAACATCACTTTCATCATTCTATATGCCATGTAAAGGTAATTACTGATGTTATATTTTGGGGGCTTATTTTTTAATTTTTACTTGCTAATATGTTACATTTTGGAATGCAATTGTTTTCTCCAGGGTCATTTTATTGTCATAGGCCATATTCACAAACAGTTCTGAGCAGAGTTGAAACTGGCTTTCACTGGTGTGCTGTTACCTCACTCTTGAAGTATGTGTCTTTCAGAGGTTTCTTCAATTGACATATAATTTAGTGAGTAGAGAATCTTAGTGTTTTGTTATTCATTAGACTGATACATGGTATAATATATGTGGATTGAACTCTCTGCCTGCTGTTATCTCTGGACAACCTTTGATCTTTAAATTTGGTTCAGCTGAAAGCACACTTAAGATATTCAAGCTCTCCAATGTCACTTTAATTATGTTCTGAAGGCCTGTTTTAAACCAATGAGAATCATTTCATTTTTTTCCTGCATGTTTTAAGTGTTAATAATATGGGATTTTCCAAATAACTCTCATTAGGCTTCCGAAGAAGGACTTGTTGGTCCGAAAGCTAAAGCTCTTTGTTCTTTTTGTAATGTCCTTGTTGGTCCAATAAAAGGTATCAAACCATTTGTTCTTGATTTGTTCTTTTATTAATGCTATAACATCCAAATTCAGCCACTTGCTCACATTTCCCTTAATTCTCCTTGTTCTAAAAAGCATATTTATCCAGGACCTCGTTTAACATTCTCTGAAAATATTCCAAAGTCTCATTTACATCGGTCATGGAATTTACTGGGACCAATTTATAATGGACAATTCACTTTTAAAAACTCTCAAAATGATTGCATACATTTCTGAATTTTATCAATTTTGGTAACTTTTTGGGCCTTTTGTTACTCCATATGTAAAATATTGGTGCCTGGTCACTCACTCTATCTGGCAGACTACCACATACTGGGATATTTATTCTATTATTAGTCAAAATCAAATCAATCAAATTGCCTTCATTTGTTTTGTTGTTCTACCTAGTTGTTTCTGTTATAACTTGGTCCAAGTTTAATCTCAACATAGATCTTTTGTACTTCTCAATCTTTGCTCCAACCAGTTTAAATTTACATCTCCCAATAACAATAACTTCTCACATTTCTTTTTAAGTTTTACAGTATTTTAATTAACTCTTCCAACCCTTCTTCACCAGTTTTGGGGGGATTGTAAATTCCACATAGGCATAACTGTGTAGTACTTCCCAGCTTAATTTTCAATGTAAAAATTTCACATAAGGTCTCTGGGCTGGATTTTCAAAGGATGACCCAGTGTGTTTGTCAAGCCCTGTGTCTAACCCATTTTTTGGCATAGCTGTCCCAAACATCTTTGCTACAACTGCACCAGGTTTTCCATTCTCAGGTGCAGTTGCAACAGATTCCGCACTTTACGGCAGCTTGCACCAAATATTTGGTGCAATCCCTACAAAAATGGTCCCCTGAATGATGTAAGCTAGATCCTGGGGAGCTGGTCTAACTTGTGGTACTTGGTGCACAGGAGTGAAAATTCTGATCATCGGCTGGGAGAATTCCAACACATCAGTGGCTTGTGGCATTCTTGGGGGCTTTGAAAATCCAGCCCCCTGTTTTTGCTTTTTGAATCTCTAACACCTCCATTTTTTCCAGAATGTAAAACAGAATCCCACCACCCCATTTGTTGAGCCTATCATATCAAACTACCCTATACATAGGCAGATGAAGTTCGTGATCCAGGATTTTTTCAGTTAACCAGGCTTCACTGACAATCGTTATTTCAGTTGCATACTGTATGTAATTGTCCATGCTTCAAATTCATCCATTTTGAGATTAAACTACAAACATTCGTATGGGCTATTCTCAACACTGGGTAATGAAACCAGTCTTTTTTGAGGTTGCACGAATTATAATAAAAAGGTCCAGGATTTGACTCAATATCCCCAGCTAGTAAGAGTCTCGAAATAAAAATCAAATTGCATAATGGCAAATTTATCTTCTTTTTCAAGAAATACCCTACCCTTGCAGCATCTTTGTAATTTATTAAGTAAATACTAAAAATATTTTCTGTAGGACCACAATTCTGTAATATTATACCAGTATGATTAGACCCATCAATTTTGCTTTTATAATCTGCACTATTATGCTGCAATAAAAAAGGTTGTTCTGCACATACCTGTTATATATAACAAACCCATTAAACATCCCAAAATGGCCATGTTATTAAGTGCTTTACCTCCTAGTATTTCTACTAAAACTATCAATTATATATAAAACAGCAACAAAATATAAATATATACAATAAAAGAGAAAAAAGATTACTTAAAAATTAAAAAAGAAAGTTGAAAAAAGAATTTAACTCTAGATAATTTAACATCTAGTCAAATATCAAATTGTAATAAATAAACAAGATAGCAAATCTTGCTATTTAAATGAAACAGTTAATGCTTCACTATAGACTGCTTCATTCAACATTCAGAGATGACAATATAAAACCTCAAGCAAGCTAATGCACTTCTAATTAATATAACAATACTAATGAATTAAAAACATCAGAAAAAAACACAGGAAGGATTCTAGTAAACCAACTGGTTTAACATTTTTGACATAATTGTTCCTTATACCTAAACCTAGTACTGGAAAATATGTTTGTACAGGGAAAACAAGAACAGGTAGGAGAAAGTTATGCTAAGTACAATGTATAACTGTGGCAGTTTATAACTACAGAGCGCAGCTGTGCTTTCAAACTGCTTTCAGTGTTCAAAGAAAAACACTTCCTTCTCTCCTTACTTATTTCAAACTTTGCACAAGCCTTGGAGATTTCATTTTCAGTTCTGAGTGGCGCTTGCATCATTTGCACTTGTGCTGTGAGGCTACATGGAGTTTTTAAACCCTGCCAACCTGCATCTGCTTGGTACTTGGTACTTGGTACTTGGTACTTGGTAGTTGGGACAAAAGAAGGCCGAAGCCCATCGAGGATGTCCTCCACACAGTGTGGATCATTGGTAGATTATATTCTGTCCAGAAGCCATTTATCGAGTTTGAGTTTAAATGTATTAATATTCTGGCAGTCAACAAATTCCTGTGGCAGAGAGTTCCAGATTTTTGGTGCTCTAACAGTAAAAAACTGCTGTCTTTTGTTTGTTTTTGTTTTCTCAATTTCAATTTGTTTGTTGTGTATTCTAGCTACTATTTTTCTAGATGTAAAGATAATCCATGAGCTCATTAATGTAGCAGATTGTAAGATTTTAAATAACTGAAGGAGATCTCCCTTAGTCTTCTAAATACAGTGAATACACCTTTGTTTTTGAAACCATTTCATAAATTGAAATGAAACAAGAAAGATGAGGTATGATTTTAGTAGCTCTTCTTTGAACTCTCTCTATTTTTGTAACGTCCTTAGCTAAATAGGGACTCCACAAAGATGAACCATAGTCCAGGTGTGGTCTGACATGGGTCTTATATAGAATCATTATGCATTCTTCAGTTTTGAGAATGAAAGTGTTGTTAATCCTACGTAGAAGGGCATTGGCGTGATTAGCAACCTTGTTAAAGTAATTAGAAAAAGACAGCCTATTGTCAACCAAAATACCCAAATCTTTTTCAACAAGTGATTCCCTGAGTATTGTATTATTAAGATGGTAAGTTTGTTTGGGATTTTTTTTTACCAATGTGTAACACAGAACATTTGGATACTTTAAATGACATTTTATTAGTTACCGCCCAGGATTCAGTTCTTTTAAGATCATTTATTAGAGTACTCCTGTTGGTTTCATTATCAACAGGTCCTCCTAATTTAGTATCATCTGCAAATTTAGATAAGATATTCTGTGATGAGATAATAAGATCACTGATGAAAATGCTAAACAGAGTGGGACCCAACACTAAGCCCTGGGGGACTCCACTTGTCACAGATTTTTCATCCGATAATTCCCCATTAACCCTGACAGTTTGGGTTCTTTTATAGAGCCAGCTGTTAACCCAAGACACAAAACATTTAGAGAAACCTAAAGCTGTTAGTTTCTTTGTTAGTATGGAATGAGAGACCTTATCAAATGCCTTACTGTAATCAAGTAGAATAACATCCACTGGGATATTTAAATCAAGATAACTACTGACTAAGTTGTAAAAGGATAACAGGTTTGTTGTGCAGGAATGGCCGGATTTAAATCCGTGCTGTGTGACATCATTTAGTTTTAGTACCAGCATTTCTTCTTCAATAAGATATTTAATATGCTTTTCTAATAGTTTGCATGTAATAGAAGTAAGACTGATAGGTCTGTAATTTTCAGCCTTATGGTGCACCCCTTTTTTAAAAATTGGTGTAACAATGGCTGTTTTCCAGTCTAGGGGGACATTAGATTCACTAAGAGATTTATTAAAGATAATGGTAAGTGGAATAGCAATGTTATTACATGTTCCCATAAGAAATTTGGGGGTACGTGATGCTAGCTCTGTGAATGCAGCCTGACCCGACGGCTCCAGCCTCCTACCTCTCTAAAAACTAATTTTATTTAGGCTTTGAGAAGCCAGCGACTCCAGTACAGCCTAGCAAGTGTTCGAAACGCTCCTGAAACTTTTCAGTGTGAGACTGGGCGTGAATGGAGGTGGAAATGCTGAAAAATATGCCCAAACACACCCTGCCTGCATCCCCAGCAAAGGCCTTGCCGAAGAAACCGAGGGTGTCTACGGCGACTGCAAGCCCTGACAGTGAGTGTGTGAGTCAGGACAGTGAACCTTTGACATTGGCACAATTTCTTGCAGAGTTCAAACCTTTCCCGCAGAACTATGTGCTGTGACTGAAGAACTTAAAGCCGTGAAGTAGCTCTGGAGGATTTAACATGTCGCATCGGGGATACTGAGGCGAGGGTTATATCCCGAGAAAAGATTGACAAACAGGAGCCTGAAATAGTAAGCTTGAGACAGAAATTAAATAAATGGAAGCAAAGATTGAAGACCTAGAGGGACGGAGCAGGCGAAATAATATCGTCATCATCGGCCTGCCTGAACGAGTAGAGGAACGGATTCCATTCAGTTTGTGCAGCAGTTTTAAAGAGACTGTAGGCCCCACGCCTTCGGTGATAAATTTACAGTCGGCGGGCGCATAGGGCACTACGTGCGGCTCCTCCGCCTGGTTCCCCCCGCACCATATGATAGTGCTTCCTTAATTATCAGGAGCGCCAGTTTGTACAGAACAAAGTAAAGGAGCTGAAGGAAATTAAGTGGAAGGGGGCTCTGGTGAGAATTAGACATGATTTGCCCTTGTCAGTCCGCCAGAGAAGAGCGGAATATCACACGTTGATTTCGAGGCTAGTACCTGCGGGTATTCGATTCTGTACCCGGCTCGATTACAAGTATCCCTCTCTGGGCAATGGTCCACTTTTGAAGATCCGGCAGCGGCATGGAAAGGACTGTCAACAACTCTCCCGGAGCTTTTTAGATAATAACAGGGGCTTCAGTTGTGTATGGGCAGCCTGTGAAGTGATAAGAGGCACTGGTTTGGAAGGGCAGACTTTTGTGAGGACTGTGTTTCTCAACTAATTATTTCTCCTGGACTTTCGTTACAGTGGTTGGTGATCTTATCGAGGAGCCTCATGGACTTTGGGGCTTTGGGGAATATATGTAGGCTGATGAATAGTGGAGCCCGTGAGTAGCAGAAAAATGTCTGGACGCATGCTGTGAGGGAGGATACGCCCTTTCAAGGAATAATGGGCCAAGGAATTCTAATCATGGCTTTAGTGGGGCCATCGTTGTGGATATTGTATATTGGTCATCGAGGCCCCTGGTTCTCTGATGGCAGACGGCTTTTTGATTTTCTGGCTTCCTGCCGTCCCGAGGGCCCCTCAGTGATATCTGGCATGCAAAGTGACTTTGTCCAATTGGTTGGCCATTTTATCAGTGCTCAGGGCTCAGGCTCTTGAGATCTGGACAATCACAGCACATCATTGGTCCCAAAGGAATGAGGGAATTTTATTGCTCAAGGCGCCCTCGACTTATGGACTAGTTGTTTCTTTACTGACTCGATGTTTCCTTTTTACTATGACAGCTATTTTTTACATTCCCTGCATCTCTGGTTTAAATATGTCGGGTTCAGAATGTTATGCTGGGGTTATACGTGCTTGAGGGATTATTCCCTATGTATTTAGTATATTTCTCTCTTTTACCACTAGTACCTCAGTCGTATTGAATGCATTGAAGTTCAATTGTCATGGACTTTTCTTTTTTTTTTTTTTTAATTCATAGTCTTGGGGAGAACCTGTCAGGTTTTGCTTTCTGGGCGGGTCGCTGGGGTACTGTTGGTAGTTGGGTGGACTTGGGGAGTGATAGGTTCTAGCACTGGAGTGTGCCTTTATGAGTTATTTTATTTTTTTATCTTTCCCTCTCTCTTGGGAGGGGGTTAAATGGATATTTAAGGGGCCTTTAAGAGGATTGTTTTGAGTGTGCTAGGAATCTTGATGGCATTATGGGTGGGGAGGCTGGAGGGGCGGGTTCGGATCTTGTGGAGCTATGAATGTCATGGGCCAACTGGGTCTGGGGAGGGGAGGAGGGTGGGGGTGTCGAGGGTGGGGGGTGGGTGGTTTGGGTTTTTCATACTGATGTTTGGTATGGGAAGGGAGGGTGGGGAGGGTGGGTTTTGTTATGATGGGATGGAGTTGGGGAGTGCTAGGGAGGATCTGCTCACCCAGTAGGTTGGACGGACTTGGGTTTGGAATGATTGAGAGAGTAGTTCGATGGGCCTATGATGATTATTTAGTGGATGGGGAGTCTTCTTGATTTCATTACGTGGAATGTTAAAGGGGTCAGACAAAAAATAAAGAGATATAAGATATTAAAACATCTTCAATTACAAAGAGGGCAGATAATCTGTTTACAAGAAACACATTTACTCGTGAAAGAATTAAATGCTCTTAGATGTTTGTTTGTTGGGCAGGTATATGGGGCTGGAAGCAGCACAACGGGAAGGGGAGTGGCGCTCTTAATTCATAGGAGTTTGGCTTTTATTTGTGAAAGCAAAATAGTGGACCCGGAAGGAAGGTATATATTAGTGGTTGGGCTTTTGAATCAAACAAGATTAGTAATTGGTAGTATTTATGGGCCCAATGCAGATACCCCGGGGTTTTTTACAGACTTATTAAATGTTTTGAGCCCGTTCCACCATCTTCCAATATTGTTGGGGGGTGATTGGAATCTTCCTTTCACTCTGGATTTAGATAAGGATAGTAAATGTAACCAGGGTCTTTCTCCTGCACAGAGAGCTATTAGGGACCTGTCTGACAGTTTGGGTTTAAGCGATCCATGGAGGGTTTTATATCCCTCAGGTAGGGAATATACATTTGTATCGGAGGTTCATAAGTCTAGATCTCGGATCGATTATTTTCTGGTGAGCCGTGGATTGCTTTCTGGTCTGGAGCACAGCAGTATTATCCCAGGGATCTTTTCGGACCATGCCATGGTTCGCTACTCCCTTACACTGGTCCCTAATACTCCCAGGCAGACTATATGGAAGTTAAACAACCAGTTGCTTCGCTCTTCGGAGATAAGGGAGTATATTGGTCATCGGATTAAACAGTATGAGGAGGAAAATTCCCACTAGGCTACAAGGGGCGATATATGGTGGGCCTCTCTTAAATGTGTCTTGAGGGGAGAGTTTATACAGCTGGCGGTTGCAAGGAAGAAGAAGAGGGAGGAAAGGACTAGGCATTTGCTGGTACAAATTAGAAATATAGAGAAAGTTCTTTCAGGGGACACCTCTGTAGAGACCAGGGAGTCATTGATTAAGTTGCTTCATGAGTATGAGGGGATATTAGGCGAGAAGGCAGAATATGCACTTAATAAGACTAAAGCTCTATATTTGGGCCAAGGGGAGAAGTCAGAGAGGTTATTGGCAATGTGGCTGAGGGCTTCAGAAGCGTCCAGGATAGTCCAGAGCATTACCTCTCGGGTAGACGGATCTGTTAAAACATCGTCAACTGAAATTGTGGGGGAATTTGAGAGTTATTACAAGACCCTGTATAGTCCTATGGACCCTAGACCTAACTTGAAGGAGGTGGAGGAATATTTATCCGCCTGTAACTTGCCCCAAGTAACTGAAGCTCAGAAGAGGGAGCTTTCGCTTCCCATTTCTGAAGTGGAAATCCTGGAGGCAATCCAAACGTTAGCAAATGATAAGGCACCTGGCCCGGACGGCTTTTCCTCGAACTTTTACAAATGCTTTGCAAACCTGTTATGCCCTGGTTTACATAGGCTATTTCGGAGTATTTTCACTTCTGATACCGTAGATGGTCACTTATTTGAAGCCCTGATTGTACTTATCCCGAAAGAGGGGAAGGAGTTAGATAAAGTTACGAGTTATCGACCTATCTCCCTGATTAATTGTGATATTAAGATCTTGGCAAAGATCTTAGCAACTAGGTTGTCCAAGGTCATGCCCAGTTTAATACATCATGATCAAGTTGGATTTATGAAGGGCAGACTGGCCTTGGACCACTCTATGAAGTTAGCCCACATCTTCTCTGTATCCAAAGACTGCAGAACTCCTTGTGGTTTGATGTCGGTGGATGCAGAGAAGGAATTCTACAGAGTGGACTGGAGGTTCCTGTCTGTTGCTATGGAGAAATTTGGTTTCCCGTCTCAATTCATTAAACATGTGTTTGCTTTATATAGGGACCCCAAAGCCAAAATATATTGTAACGGGGTTTTTTCAGCCTGCTTTTCCCTTTATTCTGGGACTAGACAAGGTTGCCCCCTATCACCCCTTCTTTTTAATTTATATTTAGAGCCGCTCCTTACTAAAATTAGATTGGATCCCAGGGTTGCGGGTGTCCGAATTGGGTCACAGGAGCTAAAGATTTCGGCATATGCCGATGATATTTTGCTACATGCAACCCAGCCATGTAACTCATTTCCAGCGGTACTGGATATTATTGAGGAATATGGTAGATTATCTAATTATAAGATTAATGTGGGGAAAACTCAAATTTTCCGCTTAATTTGCAATGCACAATCGGACGTGTTGGAAATGGGTATGCAATGGACCCCACACTTTGAAGTATTTGAGTATTTACTTGGCTAGATCCAATTCAAATTAGTGAAGCTCAATTTGGATGCCATTAGGAATACTATTAAGCAGGATTTAAATAGATGGGCCAGCTTTCCTGCTCTCTCTGGGGCAGGATTAGCATAGTTAAAATGAACATTCTCCCCAGGATTTTTTATCCACTCAATATGCTCAATGTAATGTTGCCTCTAAAATGGTTCAGGGAGTTGCATCTGTATATCTCAGATTTTATCTGGAATGGGAGAACGCCCCGTAGGGCTTACTGCAAGCTGGCTGCCCCTAGGGAGAGAGCGGGGCTGAGACTTCCACATTTTGGTTTATATTACTGGGCTAGCAATTTAAGTAAGTACTTAAAATGGTTAACACCCATAAGTAAGCTTGATTCTTTGCCCTATGTACCCTCATGGGTTAGGCTGGAAATAGAGGCGATTAGAGATAGTGGAACTGATCTGGTTGCATTACTTTATTCCGTTCCTAAGACAGTGCCCTCTAAGTTGTTTGTCACCCCAATAGTGAAATTCCTGCATATTCATTGGCAATTATGTGCAAAGTTGGGTTTTGTCCCGGACAAGGATAAACATCAACCGATTTGTCATAACCCCAATTTGAAGATTGGGGGGAAAATGATACTTGTTAAATGGTTCCCACAGCTTAAGGGATTACGGATAGAGGATTTCATCGGGGACGATAGGATGCTGTCAATAGAAGAGATTTTAGAGAGACATAATATTGACCGTAAGCAAGTGTTTAAGTTATTTCAGATAACTCATTTGCTAGCGCAGGTAAGGACTAAACTTAGGGTTGCGGGTATAAATGGTAGCTGGTTTGAGTCATTAGATCAGGTGGTATGGGAACCGCATTCGGTTTCAGAATATATAATTTATTACTTGACCAATCTCTTGTTGGTATTGAGCATATACCTAGATATTGGTTTGGCTGTATGGAGGAACAAGAGAGGAGTGGGTTCGTATCTGGAGTCACTTGTACAGATATGTCAAACAAGACAGGTTGAGAGTGATGCAATTTCACTTCCTGAATAACATGTTTTGGACCCCCTCCAAGTTATATAAAGTAGGTCGTAGGCCTGACCATAGCTGTTTCCGGTGCCATAAGGCGGTTGGAGACTTATACCATATTTTTTGGGACTGCCCATTGATTAAGCAGTTGTGGATGCAAATCAAGCAGAGAGTGGACCCATTGTTGGGTATTGACCAGTATTTTACTCCAGAGATCTGCTTGATAGGGGATTATTCTAAAATTAAATCTAAGGACTGTAGATATTATATGGCCTGATCTCATGTTCGCTAAAAGGTAGTTCTGAGACATTGGATGACGGATACCTCGATCACTTATCTAGAGTGGTTACAAGAGATGTTGTTCAATTTGAACATGGGTAAATTTGAGGCGGAAGGAAAAATCAGCTTCATCTATATGAGAAGATATGGAATCGTTTTCAGATGTTATACCTTCCCAGATGGTTGGTAATCAGCAAGATAGTTTGGATCTGGGCCGTGGTGAGCAGATCTTCCTCTAGGGGTTTGGGGGAGGGGTGGTGGTGGGGGATGGTTGGGGTGGAGGCCCTTTTTTGGGGGCTGGGAGAAGGAGGGGAGGGAGGAGGGGGGAGAGAATGGGTGAGGGTAGAAATAATATGTCTGACTCAATTATTAATGCAATTCTTACGAGGGTGTAACATTTTTCTTGTCATGTATTTGGCTTTGAATGTTTGGCTTATCATAATAAAAGTTCGAATTTAAAAAAAAAAAGAAATTTGGGGGTGATATTGTCAGGGCCTGGGCTTGTTGTTAATTTCAAGGTATTTAAAAGTTTCAGGTATCGGAAATGGTGACAGTATAGCTAGGGGATGTATCAACATTAGCATATGATATGGGTTCCTTATCCTGTTCGAAAACAGAGCAGAAGTATTTATTGAACTCAATTGCAGTAACCTTATCTGAAAGGATGGTTATATTGTCAATGATTAATGGACCTATTTTATTTATGTCTCCCTTTTTGTTATTTAAATACGGAAGAAGACTTTTATATGAATCCTTAGTGTGAGCGATTTTAAATTCAAGGTTCCGTTTGGCCAGGATAATTGATGTTTTTAGATCCTTGAGTGCTTTCTTATACTTAATAAGTATTCCCTCTACTTGTTCAGGTTGGCACTTTTTTAAAGATGTAAATAATTTATTTTTGTGAGTGCTAAGTTTTTTAATATTGTTGTTGTACCAGGCGGGAACCTTGCCTTTATTATTGTACTTCTTTCTTTCTGGTACATGATTTTTTTCTAGATTGTGTACAATTTCTTTGAAGATGCTCCATGCATCATTAATTGTAAGAGATGTAAGTAATGAATTCCATGGTGTAGCTATAAGATGTTCATTAATTTTTGAGAAATTTGCCTTCTCATATTGTTTAATCGTACCATTATTAATAGAATTTTTATAAGCCAGAAGAATAGAGAATTGGATTGTCATATGGTCGCTATTGCCCAGAGGGTCTAATACCCTCAGGTTAGACAAGGAGGCCTTCATGTTAGTCAATACTAAATCCAGAATATTATTCCCATGTGTGGGTTCTCTGACTTGCTGGGTAAGGCCAAGATCAGTGATGGTTGAGATTAACTGTAAATCATACTGATTAAGTCCAGAAAGTGTATCCCAGTTAATAGATGGGAGATTAAAATCCCCTAGGATTATAACTGACCCTTTATCTGCTATTTGGGTAATTTCAAGTGATAGTTGATTCAGATATGCGAAGTCTGAGGAAGGGGGCGGTAGCAGTTGCCAACCAAAATCTGGGGATGTCCTTTGGGTTGCAAATGGACCCAGATACTTTCTGTTAATATTGGTAAGGAGGATTCAAAAGACGGAATGTTGTTTGTAACATAAAGACTAACTCCTCCGCCTTTTTGTTCATCAGCTCTATTTTTATAATAGAGCTTAAACCCAGGGATGTTCAACATCCATTGTTTATCCAGGTTTCCCTATGTTTCAGTAATAGCAATCAGTCCTATGTTGTTTTCCTGAATCTTCAACTCTAATTCTGCTATTTTTACTTTGTTAAGTGCTCTTGCATTAAGAGATAAGACGTTCAGCATGTGTAAAGTATTAAGAGATGGCTTTTTAAGCCTAATCTCCCCCTTGGGTTTTAGTTTAAATATTTATTGATAAATGTCAAGAACTGATGGCCAAGAAGAGAACTTCCCCTACGGCTGAGATGCAGGCCGTCCCAGCAGAAGAGGGAAGGGTTGTCATTGAATTCCTCCCAGTGTGTGAGACATGCTATACCCTGTTTAAAGCACCATTTTTGGAGCCACTCATTTAGTGATTTAATTTTTTTTGGATGTAGTGAGAGGTTCGGGGTACAGGGAGAATTTCAGATATACCGATGTTACATCCCCTTTCGTTTAATAAATTACAAAGAGCAACTATATCTTGCTTAAGTTGCTGTAGTGGGGTTTTTGTGTTATCATTAGTCCCAGCATGAACTATAACTAACGTATTATTACCTGCTGCACGTAAGGCAGTTTTGGTCATAGCCGTTATGTCCGAAACCCTAGCTCCCCTATAGCTTGAACAAGTCCTGTTTACTTTATCAGGGTTACAGATGGTTCGATCTATAAATTAGATCATGGAATCACCCAGTACAAAGACCTGTGTAGGAGTAATATTATGAGAAGGGGGGGGTATCAGCCTGGGTCTTTGTTGATTCCAGGTTCTGATTACAAGTATCATCAGCTGAAAGAGAAACAAGTGGTTCATAAGAATTATGCAGCATTATTGAAGGAGGAGTATTGATCCCCCGTACCTGCGGGTCAATTCTTTTATTGGATTTTGAGGGCGTAATAGTAGACCAAGTGGTGGTGTCAGGAAATGACAAAGGTTCAGAAGGAAAGTGGGAGCACTGGTGGGTTGATGCAGATTTAAGTATTTCATCATGAGTAGTTTTTATTCTTATGGTACCCTGGGGAGTTAGGACAGTCTTATGTACCTCATTATGAGGAGAGTTTATTCTTGATGTACCCTGGAGTACATTATCGTGGGGGGAGGTTATGTTATTGGCTTCCAGTAGGAGAGAGATATGGTCAATATATTCCTCTAAAGCTTCTATTTCTGGGTCAGCAACATGTTGAGTAACATCAGGAGTTGTTTCCGCTTTGTTGAGAAGTCGAGTTACTTCTTCCTGTAGTGATTTAATTAGTATACACCTGTCACAGGTGTAATTGGCTGTTTGTTTGCCTAATGCATACATCTGACAGGACGTACAGTATTTGTTTGCTCTTTTCATTATGATACAGGGTAACAATCACTTAATAATAATCTAACTTTAAGTATGGTACCTTGGGCTTCCCACTTTTCATAGAACCAGTGACTTAAGTATTGGACCGCTATCCCGAAGTCCACGATGGACACGATAGACACACGCTACGATGCGCGTGTCTCTGTGCCCGGCCCCATGCACGCTCGCCCGGCTCGCTAGTGCGAGTGTTTTAAGCCAGCAAAACCGGAAGTGCATCACCACGCAACTTCCGGTATCGTGCTAGAACAGCAGCGAGTCCAAATTAGTGCAGAATAAAGTTTTAAGCCTTTACAAAGGCAGAGTAATCATTTAAGGGTATTTCCCCAGTATGAGGCACTGAGGCACTAAAAAACACAGTGTGGGGAGATGTTTGGTGGAGGACAGAGATGCTACAGACCTCCTATATCCCACACTGCCCCTGTGCACTCAGACCAGGAAGTGCACTCGTTCCAACAGATGGCTTAAATGGACACAAATGCAGTAAATAAACACTTTATAGGCTCAATAAGGTATTCAACACAGTACTCACAATCAGAATAGCAGAGTGTCATCTGCTGCTGACATTTTCAAGATCCGCCTTCACCAGCTCTGGTCTGGCCCCCTGCAGACCAGACACTGGGGCTGCACGTGGGTTACTCTTGGGTGGGATTACTATGAGGGACAGTTTGCTGTTAAAAACAGCAGTATTAAACATCAGACAGTCTCTGTGGCAAGATGGAAACAGTCACTCACTGACTACCATGCAGGTGTGAAAACAAAATAGCTGATCAGCTCCATCTTTGAACCCTGCCGCCCCTCCTCTGCTGCTGATGATCCCAAACTCTGACATCACTGGCTCTGGTCTGGCACCTGCAAACCAGACACTGGGGCTGCATGTGAGTTACTCATGGGTGGTATTGCTACTAGTGAGGGTTTGCTGTTAAAAATTGTCAGGATTAAATAGCAGACAATGTCTGTGGCAAGCTGGAAACAGCTACTTGTTGGTTCACAGGCAGGTGCTAAAATAGCTGATCAGCTCAGTCTTCAAACTTTGCCACCCTGCCTCTGCTGCTGATGATCCCAAGCTCCACCTTCACTGGCTACAGTCTGATCCCCTGCAAACTGGACACCAGGGTTGCACATGGGTTATGTTTACCTTCCCAGGGATGATTTCCAGGTGGATATCAGTGTAGCAAAATACAAAACTCAAGCACCATCCACTGCAGTCTAGACAAATGGACCCACAAACAAATAATTAAACAGGTTAAGCATATAAAAATAATGCTTTACTCAACACATTCTTAAATACAAAAGCAGCCAAAAAGCACTTACATCCTGCTAAAATGAGAGCTCACAGTGAGACCCACAACCTCCTACTGGTTTCGCTTCACAGCATCATCAGGGATATCAGTGCAACTACATAAAACAAGCATTTGTCAATGCCGAATGTTGCTTGCTTCTATGTGCTGTTTAGGTATTTGGAAGTGATAGTTCCATGCCTTCCTCCCGAGACATCCACTGTGTCTTTCCATTCAGTATTCACAGAAGTGGGAGGGCCAAGCGGCACAGCAGTACAGCAGTTGCAAAGGGGGTGAAGAGGTGGACTGTAGTCCATTCAAAGGCAAAAGAGTCTTGCAGGAGCTCACTAAATTGAAAGTGGACAAAGCGATGGAACCAGATGGCATACGCCCAAGGATATTAAGAGAACTGCTAAGGGAGATAGCAGTACCTCTGGCAACCATGTTCACTGAGTCATTCAACATGAGTGAATTGGAGAAGGGCACATGTGGTCCCTCTACATAAGTCCGGCAGCAGGGAGGAGGCAGGAAATAATAGGCCGTTCAGCCTTACCTCAGTAGTGGGTAAGATCATGGAGACATTGCTTAAAGAAAGGATAGTGGGGCATCTAGAAGCCATCAGAACCCAGGACCATAGACAACATGGATTTACAGTGGGGACATCATGTCAGACAAATCTGGTTGATTTCTTTGACTGGGTGACAAAGAAAGGGAATCAGGGTGGTGCAGTGGACAACGCTTACCTTGATTTCAGCAAAGCCTTTGACACCATCCCATATAGGAGGCTGATAAACTAGCTGAGTAGGCTGGACATGGAGGAAAGGGTGGTAAACTGGGTTAGAAACTGGCTAACAGACAGGAGGCAGAGAGTGGTGGTAAATGGTGTGCAGTCTAGGGAGAGGGGGTCACCAGAGGGGTGCTGCAGGGATCTGTCCTGGGGCCAGTCCTGTTCAATGTCTTCATTAGTAACATTGCAGAATGTCTGAAGGGATTTTTTTCACCAAATTTGCAATATAGGCTTTTTGAGAGCCCACCTTATGAACACTGGCACTGTCGTTTCCTTAATCAGTCCTCAAAGGTGATTTCACACAGTGACTGTGGAATCACCCTTCAGGCCCAAATAACGCCATGACAGTGACAGAATTCATGAGAAGGGGTCCCAAAAACCCCATGTTGAAAATTTGGTGTCAAAATTCCAAAAAATGCGTGAGATATGCATCAAAGTTGAAAAAACCCTGTCTATCCCATTATACAGCTTACCGGCATTTCCTCAGTTCTCGGTCTGCTTTGAAGAGTGCAGATGTGTTCCCGGTCCACCAAAGATCCTCGCGGTGAGGTCCAGAGGTAAGTATGGGGTGTGGGGAGACAGGATACGCAGTGGGTGGGTGCGGGTTGTGGGAAGGGTGCAGGGAGAAGCCCGAGGGACAGTTTTGTATTTACAGGTTTGTTTTTTTTAATAAGAGGATGAGGGATGTTTGCCACGCTGGGGTGGCTCCCAGTGTGGCAGCTGGAAAACTGTTTTGGGGGACTGGAGCCGGCAGAGTTGGGCACCTGCCAGCCAACTACACCACACTGGGCTGGAGCCAGCGTGGCACCTGGAAGCTTTGGGGGCATGGAGCTGACGGGATTGGGCACCCCATCTTCCCTGGCAGTGTGTGTGCATGGGGGAGGGGGAAGGGCACATGAGCAGGCAATATGCATGAGTGCCTGCCTGCGCGTGTCTGTGTGGAGGGGGAGCTCTGCTCACTGAAGCAGAGCTCTCCCTTTCAACTGTAGGACCACTGCATTTTCAACTGCTGTCATAGACAGCTGCAGCAGTGATTGGGGAACTGGGGCCCCGCCTGCAAACACACTGACTGAATTGGAAGACAGGTGCCACACCTCCGAAAACTCGGATGATGGCACTATGTTTCTTGCACATGCGTGCAAGCAACATAAAGAGGTGAAACCATGTCTGCTCAGAGATTTCAAAATTACTCAGACTAGGCAAGTCTGAACCAACTCTTCCCACTAGAAGGTCTGACCTTACCATGAAATAAATTATAATTGTAAATCACAGTTTTTCAGAACTCATAAGACTACTCAAGACTAACATTGTGCAAGTTGAAAAGTGTATGAAAGACCAATTTTTTGTGCAAGTTATTATAAAATACTGGAGGTATAACAAACCTTTCTAATCACTAATTTTTACATCTGTGCCTGTTGAATGCCCCTATAGTTTTCTCTTTACTCAGAAACAAATGCTTCAACTTTTTTTTACTTTGGACGTTTTAACTTTATTTCTGGAAGTCACTACCACAACAGAACTAAATGAAACCTTGCCTGACCTATCAAGGTTATGAAAATTATGATTCTGGTTTCTGCATTACCAAAGTTGTGACATCTCCTCTTCCCTTCCTGCTTCACAGAAATGAAATGAACTGAGAAACTTCTGAATACAAATAAAAATAAACAGATTTTCAGTCAGGAACTTGGCTGAACATCTTCAGCTTTTTTTTCCAAAAACCTTCCCTAAAACAGGCCTCCAGGACAATGAACCTTCCCAGGGATGATCTCCAGATGGAAGTCAGTGTAACTACATAAAAAGAGGTGAAACCAGGTCAGGTCAGAGATTTTAAAACTACGCAGACTAGGCAAGTCTGAACCAGCCCTTCCCACTAGAAGGTCTGACCTTAACATGAAATAAATTAGAACTGTAAAGCTGTCATTCTGATGTGATATAATGAAAAAGACAGCTTATTTTGCAAAACTCCTGACCTTAAGACCCTGCAGCTGAACTTTTCTATAGGTAAGGGCAGTATCATAATACCTCATTGCTTGAGTTATTGAAATCCAGTATAAAATCTCTGTAAGTTCAGTAATGCATTTTCTTTGTGTATGTCATTAGTTTCCCTTCATGTCTTTCTTGTTATATGTTTGTATACAAATGAACTTTTGTGCTGAAAGGTGTTACTCATTTATGGCATGTAACTGGCTGAAAGCTGCTGTAAATAAAGTTAAAAGTCAGGCTAGTTTCTTTGCCAGTGAAGGAAGACTCAATGCTTCCATTCCTGTTTGATAAACCATACCACATTTGCTGCTTTGCATATTTAATACTGTTGCTTTACAGGGGAGAAGACAAAGATGCTATTGAACAGCACATTTTGCATTCATTTTCTGGTCCACTTGGGAATGACAGAATTAATATTTTCACAATAATGTCTGTAGAGACAAGAAGACACTTGGTCTCAACTTAACTAACTCAGCAGTTCCTGAAAATTGTCCATGTCATGGAAGTGAATAAAACAGTTTTAATGTCATTTTCATAAGTTTTAGTTATCTATAGCCGACTCATTTTATAATATTTTGGGAGTACTAGAACTACTAAACCTACAGTATTTTGTTTAGTAAAATTCTGTAGGCTGGGATCAGAGACACTGTTTTCAGAAAATGTATTATGCAGGATGTGTCCCTATAAACTCTATAGAAGAGAGTGCAATGTATATTCTGAAGGTAGCCCTTTGCTGGTGCAGCCTATTCCCCTGTATGAAGGCGTTACTATTTTTCATGTAAATGGAAATAATATTAAAGGGTACCTAAACAAACAGTTTTTTAAAACTGCAAACTCCAAAATCTGTCTTCATAGCAAGGTAAAATAAAGGCTGCTGTTTACATTTATGATAAAACTGCATTTATGTAAATAACATAAATGCAGTTTCATAGCTTTTGAAAAATGGAAACATCAGCCGTTCACTTTCAAAAAACAGCATTGGTTTCTCCCTAAGATGCCTGCCAAGGGTGTTAAGTGATGAGTCATGATGACATCATCAGAGCCAGAGACAGAGATCCACATATATTTCTATAGTGTTAACTAGTTCTTCTTTCCCTCTTTATTTTGAATTGTTGTACCAGAATGATAAACACCATGTATTAACTCATGGATTATTTTGATCAGTACACATGTTAGGCTATGATTTTGATCATTTTGTTTACTTTAACTTGCAGAACATTTTTTGCAATCCAGCTGACTTTTTCTTTGGAAAACTGCATTACAGTACAACACTTCAAATACCTGATGATCTAGTGGTTATGTGATGCACTGAATTTTGTTTTTTGTTAAGCAGGAGAGACACACTAAGCTGAAAGCTTGTTTACGATGTGGTCTGGGAGCACAAGGAAGTTTAGTGACTGCCTCAAGGTCACACAGCAAAGTACCGGTCTTGTTCAGTTCCAAAGCTCATGCTCTCTTGTTAATCCACAAATAAGGCTTTCTTTTTCCATGTGAACTCCCTGCACCTAGCCTGCCTTCTGTTGAACACCCCACCATCCATACCCTGTCCTTAGTACTGCCTGGGGCCGCATATAAGCTTGCGGTCTCATGAAGAGAATTATCACACCTCAGAATGTGATCTTGTCCCTCAGAGAGTTGTGCACACCTATACTAATATGCATCATCAGCTGGCACTGTTAAAAAATGCCTCCCAAATCACTATCCAGTCCACATTCTCAATGTTTGACTTCAGCTGCCACAGTAAACATCAAGTGGATCACCACCCTTCTGCACAGTGAAGGTGGTATATACAGTTCCCTGTTGCATTTTTTTCCCACCTCATTAACCAACAACTAGGTCTTCCTGGAGGGCCAAGCAATAAGCATCATGACCCACCAGAAAAACTGCTGTTCATCCCCTCATAAACGCTGCACTTACAGTGGATAACAATATTATTAGCAGGAGAGGCGTGCTACTACCTTGAGCGAATCCACCTGACTTACAGTGTCAGTCTACTCCTTTATCTGTGATCTGCAGAACCCTGCAGGACAGTTCCCAGCAATTCTTCTCCAGTACTTTTCTGTGCTCTACTCCACAATGCGAGTTGGCTGGCTACCACCCTTCCAAATCTTGAATGAGCTATACACAACTCCCTCAATACTGTCCTAACAAACATCAACATCCCCCCCCCCACCACCAGAGGGGATTCTCCCCACAGTGAACCCAAGTAACAGTTTAGGTGCAGCCCTGCCACTCTGAGTATTTGTCATCGCTGGCTACTCTCATCCACAGTCAGGTAGTGATCACGATGCTGGCAGCCCCACATTTCAGATCTCACAGTGATCTGCTCAGCGTCCTCCTTCATGTCTTCAACTAACCTGAATATAGCTGTACCCAGCTGGAATGGCCTTTTCAGTCCCTCTCTGGCATTCATTCTTCTCACCTACTCCCCACACCAAAAACTGATCAGTTCACTACCCTTCCACATCATGAATGTGTTTAGTACATTCTCCCGTGTTACGTTTACATATTAATAATAAACATGATCTTCTGGTAAGCCAGGCTGATAGCAGCATGGCACAAGTGGAAAAATAGTCTTTTCTACTCATAGAAGATCTAAGCCACCTATGATTAGGCACTATTAAATGACGTGCATAATGATGTGCACATCCATCATTTTATAGAGCCTAATCAAAGGTAGCCTAGATCTTTTAAGGATAGGAAAGCCCATCATTCCCCTTGTTCCCTGCTGCTACAAACCTGACTTACTGGAAAGATATGTTTATATTTGATATGTCAAAATGAAACGGGGACTGTACTACTTGCATTCATGATGCAGAAGGGTGATGAGCTCACCAGTTTTCAGTGTGAGGAGGAATAGTGAAGAATGAATACCAGAGGGGGACTGAGAAGGCCACTCTTTCAAGGTGCTGCTATATTCAGGGAAGGGGTAAGACAGAAGGAGAGAAATATGAGCAGATTACTGTGAGAAATAAGATGTGGGACTGCCAGCACCTTGATCACTACCGGACCCCGTTGTCTTGGTCAATATTCCCCTTCCCATAAAACCAGTTCATGCAATTGTCCAAGGCTGTGTGTGGATATTAATGTATGAAATGGCTGCCACTACATGTTCAGTCACTTCACTACCAGTCTAGTATTGCTTTTAAGCACGTTGGGATACAATGTGTATGAAAACCGCTATATAAATGCTGATTCTTCTTCTTATTATTATTTCCCATGGAAAAAGAAGACAAGACAAGCATACAGTATATCTGAGTTTTGAGAAAGTATGAACTCTAACATTGGACTGCACAAGAACTCTACTACAAAAAAGTGGTGGCTCTAGGGGGTGGTGAAGGGGGTGGCTGCAACCCACCCACATAGTAATGTACTTGCTTGCTGCTGCTGCTGCTGCTGCTGCTGCATTTCACTTTGTTGAAGAAGTCTGATTTATTGATTGTACAAGTATTTACATTCAAACTATGGATTACATTTGTAGGTTCTATCAAAAACGTACTAGAAAAGAATAATTGCAGAAAATATAAAGGTTTAATAAAAATATTAAAAAGTGCATATTAAGCATGCACACCACCCCAGCACCCCCACTGCAGCATCCTGGATCCACCATAACCACTAGACCACCAGGTTATTCAAGATTTGTACTGCACTGTGGTTTGCCACAGAGAAAGTCAGTTGGATTAAAACTCGTTTTCAACATGTTAAAGTAAACAAAATGAACAGAACCATAGCCTAACATGTGTATTATACAAAATAATGCACATGGTTTTGAGCATTTGGGTGAAACAATTCTATAAAAAGGGAAAAAAGAACGAGTTAGCACTATAGAGAGCCATTTATCTCTCTGACTTTGGCTCCAATGATGTCATCACATAACACATTTGGCGGCCATTTTAGGAAGCAGGCAAGACAGTTTGTTTGAAATTGGAAGGCTGATTTTACAATTTTCAAATGCTCTGGAACCACATTTAGGTAAATTATGTAAATGTAGTTTTAGCATTAATGAATACAGCAGCCTTTCCTTTAGTCACCTACGGAGTCAGATTTTTGAATAGTGTGTTGTCAAAATGTTGTTTAGGTATCCTTTAAAATATGTTGGGCTCCTTGTTTGCTGAGGAAATAAAAAGGCATTTGACTTGGAAACACAAAAAGAGTTCATGGCAATTATGCAGTTAGAACGTTTCTTGCCTCCCACTCTCATTTGTGGACCTACTGAAGGTTTGGTCTATTTTTGGACTAATAGGTTTTGGAAATATCCCAGTAGGTCAGAAGCCCTTTTACTGGAAGGCATGTTTTCTAGAGGCAGATTACTAATGAAAAATGTAACTCCTATTAAAAAAATGCAAAACTGGTCTCTTTGTTGCAGCAAATTAGGGATGTGGTGCTCTAGCCCTTTGAAAATTGAACCACTGGATGCCCTGACTTGTGCCACTGAGCTCTATGGAAGAAATAAAACTGCAAAAAGTGACACAAATGTAGAGATGCAGTGAAATTTTACTTTGATCGTGAAGTTCCGGCGAAGTCACCAATCTTGATTTCTTGAAGCATTTAATGAAGCCGGCCATTTTGTAACAAATTCAACATTGAAAAACTTTGCTGACATGTAGAATGTAGCTTCGTCTTAGATGTTATTTTATGGAGAACTCAGGTGAAGTTTCCTCAGAAAGAGACTGTAGGTCACATGCAACAGTTCCTGCAGATGACGTGATGCAGCTATTTGTAGACAGTGTCCTTCACTCTCACTTTGCCATCTGTGTGAGTGAGTGGAAGGGTGCAGATCTGCTGCATTTTGAACATTGGAAAAGAGTTAAAAACAAACTTTTTCATCTTTCATTTTGTATTTTCTACATCTTTGCTACTTAGCAGTTTGTTAGGAAGGTTTTTCTGTGGTTCTGTGAATTGTTGTTATTATCTATAATTTTTTTTTTTAATTTTTCTGTCTTTTCCCAAACTCATTATCTTTGTGTTATTTTCCCTTTTCATACTTTTTCATTGAAATAAAACTGAATGGAGATGGAGAAAACAGTGAGAGGAGTAGGAGTCAGAGTGAGGAAAGGAGGAGAGAGCGACAGTCATGCAGTCAACAGATGGGACACACAGCCACATCTGTCTAAGGAGGACACCTTTAAGGTGGCATCAGCAGCACCAGTTGTTGGAAGAAAGGCCAACAAGAAGCCTTTAGCAGCAATGGCGTCTTTGTCTGAAGGCCCCCCAGCAAGTATCAGCACCTCCTGTTATCACCACTGTTCCACTGCAATAAGAATCTGCAAGGGATAAACCTCCTGTACTCCCTCCCTGTGGTATCACCACCACCCTGGTTGATCCCTGTGAGGAGGAGCCCCTGAGACCATTCACCTCTGGCTCCTCCCCTAGGCAGCAGCACAAGTCCATAGTGTGTGCATGTTTTTGATTTGCACCCAGTTGACAACAGTGTTGTGATGTGCAAACTGTGCCACACAGTTTGGTGTGGTAAATGGGGCAGCCACCTGGTCACTGCCAAATAGCACACTGACCTTAGAGTAAGGTATGGCTGTGAGTAAGATGAACAGAAGAAGGCAGCCGAGAAGGATGGAGGCAGTGCCACTTCTAGTGGCCCTTGTGTGCCATGGGGGAGTGGTACAGCAAGTGATGGTGAGGGGCACTGATGAGGGAAGGGTGACCTGCAGCCAGATTCGGGGGCTATGGTGAGGGAGAGCACATGTGATCCCAGCTGCAGAGCCGTATCTTTAAGATCTCAGTTTAAAAATGAAGAAGCACTACTCCACATCAAAATGGGGTACCTCAGATGTGGAGTTGTGCCCATGGAGGCTACACTCCAGACACAGCTGTCAACCCAGCAGACACTGCTTGAGGAAAATGCAGAACTCCATGGTGAGGGTGGACCCTCTATCCCCCAGCCCATAGTAATGAATAAACACTGTGAGTTCAATTTTCAAAATGTCCTTAGATCAGTGCAATTTTGCTGAACTCCTACTTGTGGCAAACACCAGGTGCACTAGGGACCCTGCACCAGATTTTACTATAACAGGGGTCCCAGTTCCAAAGCCCCAGCGCTGCTGCAAGTGGAGTGGTACACCAAACTGGTGGCACACTGGAGGTGTTTGATAGAGGGTGCTGTCATCCCCCACCCATCACAAAGCCAGCCCTGGAAAAGAATATTGGGGGTAAGACATCCCTACTCAAGAGCTGTAATAGGACACTGTTAGTTGCCTTGCATAGTGGGATGTGTTGGACAGGCTATGTTGTGGCAGTGTAGGTTGGTGCACCATGCAGCATTGCAAGGTATAGCTGTCTGGCACTGTAAGCCTTGCAATCCTGTACCCGCATAACCACTAGGGCTGTGCAAAACAAAAACTATTTGTGACAAATACTACATTTTTTACAAATACAGTTACAAATTTCACTCTTAAATATTTGCATTTGTGTTAGACCACATAAAGTAGTGTCAGACCTTGGTTTAAGCAGACATGAAACACCTGTGACTGCTACTATTCAATACATGGATGCATATTTTCTGGATAAATCTGAAAATTTTATTGAATCCTCTCAAACCCTTGGTCTTATGTCATCATTAACAACAGAAACAAGGCCAAAATGTAAAATAAAATATTTTGCGAACACCGATATACAAACAGATACAAATATCAAAAATCAGCCCCATGCACAGCCCTCATAAGTACTAATAGCAGACTCTGGCACTGTCAAAACTCAGCAAAAAATGTAGAGTGCCCCTGAATGCAAGTTACTTATACAGTCCATTGCGGGACCTGATTGAAACCACTGTCAGATCTTTTATGCCCCCAGTGCCCTGCTTTATGTCTTCTTCCAACTCTATAAGTG
Source organism: Neoceratodus forsteri (assembly GCA_016271365.2). NCBI lineage: Eukaryota > Metazoa > Chordata > Ceratodontiformes > Ceratodontidae > Neoceratodus > Neoceratodus forsteri. The sequence continues at coordinate 482,885,302 of CM057459.1, read as the reverse complement.
GGTGGTATAATTGTCGATAGATAGATAGATAGATAGATGATAGATAGATAGATAGATAGATAGATAGATAGATAGACATTTTTATTTATAAAGTGCCCAATTCCTGAGACTCTGGGCACTAAACAATAAAATCACAATTCAATATTATTTAAAATCACCACACATACATAATAAAATCAATACAAGTACAGAATTTCATTTGAACAGCAAACTCACATTATAAAAGCCAATTCAAATAGGTAGGTTTTCAGTCCCCCTTTAAAGGCTTCTGCCAATGGGGCCCCCCTTAGATAGTCATGCAAGGAGTTCCACAGGGTTGGGGTGGCACTGCAAATGCTCTATCTCCTGAATGCCACAACCTGACCCTGGAAACCTCCAGAAGGCGCCCTTGGCAGAACGGAGCATCCAGGCCAGACGGTAAGGGTCAAGGAGATCTTACAGATAGGCAGGACCCCCATCATGCAGGGTCTTATAGATAAGGAGCCCTATCTTGAAGACAATCCTCCACCTGACCAGCAACCAGTGCAGTCTGTGGAGGACTGGGGTTATATGCTTACACCTCTTTAACCCGATCAATAGTCTTGCCGCCGCATTCTGCACCAGCTGCAGTTTGTGGAGATTGCCTCCAGATAACCCAAGGTACAGGGCATTACAGTAATCCAGCCTGGAAGTTACAAAGGCATGCACCAGTGTGGGCAGGTCCTCAGGAGGGATCAAGGCTTGCATTCAGATAATGTTCCTGAGATGATAAAAACCACTGTTGACCACGGCCGACACTTGAGCATCAAGTGTCAGGCTGTCATCCAGAATCACACCCAAATCCTTCACCTGTCTAGAAGGGACAAGGGAAATGCCCCCCAATACTAGATTAAGGGACAACCCCCCATCTCCCCCTTCTCCACGATGACCCGGCTCCACCACCAGTACCTCGGTCTTGTCTGGGTTGAGTCTATGCCAATTTTGAGCCATCTATAACTGGATTTCCTCAAGGCAGCTGTTAAATACAGAGTCTGACACAAGGTGCACAGGACAAGTACAGTTGGGTATCATCTGCATATCAGTGAAAACCCAACCTGTTCCACCTGATAATGTCTCCCAATGGCAGCATGTAAACCATGAACAATAAGGGCGATAAGACCAACCCCTGCAGCACTTCACAGCTCAGAAGCTTTGGTTAGATGAGACAAGTCCCATTTACACCCTTTGTACTCTGTCCATCAGGTAGGACAGGCCACACCAGAACCGCAGGTGGTCAAGCAGCACCTCATGATCCACAGTGTCAAATGCCGCAGAATGGTCCAGAAGAACCAAGATAGTACGAGCTCTCTGGTCTCTCGCCATCAGGAGATCATTAAGCACCCATACCAGGGCGGTCTCAATACTATGCCGCACCCGGAACCCAGACTGAAACAGCTCATAGGTAGATGAAGATGCGAGGTGTCTCTCAAGCTGAACAGCAACCACTTTCTCTATAGCCTTCCCTAAAAATGAGAGGTTTGAGACAGGGCCTGTAGTTGCTGAGGCAGTCTGGATCCAAAGAGGGCTTCTTTAAAAGGGGCCAAACCACAGCCTCTTTCAAGGACACTGGGAAGATCCCACTCCTCAATGAACTCCAGACAACCTCAACAACCACAGGTCCTATCAGGTCCAAACATCCAACCACAAGGCGGGTTGGACCTGGGTCCAGATCACAATGTGTAGGCCGCAGCTTTGAGATTATCCCCATCACCTTTTCCACCCCAACTAGCTCAAACTCATCCCAGATAGGAGGAGTGTTTCAGCGCAACTCAGGCCAGACATTGCATCCCTTTCGAGAGACACTTTAGGAGACCTCAGCCCTGATAGAGGACACCTTGTCGGCGAAGAACAGAGCAAACTCGTCGCACCTAGTGCTAGAAACTGCTCAACCTGCATGGAGACATACAGGATGTAGAAGTCTGTCTACCATATGGAAGAGCTGAATTGGTCTGTTCCCCACTGCAGCAATCTCCTGAGACAGAAACTCCTTCTTTTGGGAGATTGCCCCCTGATAGTCAACATAATGTGACCTCAGAGCCAGTTTGTCCTCCATCCAGCTAGATCTCATCCAGCATCTCTCTAACCTCTGCCCCTTAGCCTTTAAACTCCAGAGTTCCTCATCATACCAAGGGGATCTCTGGCGAGTTGGCAAGGGGTGGACATGAAAGGGTGTGATTGAGTCAAAGACTGCAGTCACCGCCCCATTATAGGCCACCACTGCTTCCTCTGGCCCCATTGCATAAGCTGCCCCAACTCTCGATAGGTCCAGCACCACCAACAGTTCCATAGAGGAACCTCTTAACAGGCAGTACCGGACCATCTCCACAGGAGCCGGACCATCGGGGGGGGGGGCGCTAAACACGAACCCCATGGTACTGTGATCCGACCAAACCACCGGATCAACCTGAAGGTCAATAATTTTAAGACCCATTGAAAAAACTAAGTCCAATGTGTGGCTGCCTGAGTGTTTTACCGATGTTACATGATGTGTCAGGACCAGGGCCTCCATGCTCTTCAGGAGGTTGCTTCCAAACTTCGAGAGCCCATCGTCTACCCATGCATTGAAGTACCCCAGGATCAACCACCTGGGGAACTCCAACACCAGGCCAGGGATGAGCTCCTTGACCAGTTATACAGACTGTACAATAAAGAAGAACACAAATATATGAGTGTGGAAGACCCAGTCTGGGTGCTGTACTGTACTGTGCATGACTGTGCTCCTCTGTTCCATGTATGGTGGTATGCATGTACTGCAACACCAACATATCTGATGATGTTACAGTCTCTGATTGTCTTATAAAGCATCTGCATGGCTCTGCCTGTTAAGGTTTGCTTGTGCTGGAGGGACCAGTGTAAGCACCCTACAACATATGGGTGTCCTAGTGCATGCGACCTACCATACCTGGAAAAAAGCACTGTCACACTGTACATGCAGTAAGAAGAGCAGAGCTGCCACACACCTGTATATGTATTATTGTTCATTGTGCAGTCTTTATATCCATTACAGGTATGCCACCTGAGTTAAGAGGTGCATTAACAACAGTGCCAACACGCACAGAGCTGGGCATCAGGGACATGACAGATCTGAAAGCTGTGACAATCCTGTACTAGAATGACACCAGATAGTGGGGATTCAGGGGCACTTTATGGTTTTCCATGATGTGTGACTGTGGTCAGGTTCTGCTATCAGCAATTATGCCTGTACATGACTGTGACTTGCACAGAATGGCTTCCATTGTCAGACAGTCTGAGATAATCCCCACAATGCTGTGTGGTGCACTGATGGCTTTACAACGCATCCCACTGAGGCAGGACTACTACCAGTGAACGGATCCTGCTCAGGCTTAGGGGTTTCTTCCTCACCCACGTGGTACAGTCTTGATGTGCAGTGAAAGGGTTGTTAGACCAGTTCATCACTGGTCTAACCACAGCTGTGCATTGCAGCTATGGCAAAGCTTTCAAAATCCTGAACTGGGGATGCAGCAGCCCCATCATGGTGCAGGCCCCCCTCCAACTTGGTGCACCACCACTTTTGGGTGTAGCGGTGGTTCAGGGCTTGTTTGCCACAAGTCCTCCCATTTTTGATGCAGCCTGCCTTTGGAAATCAGGAATGCCAAAACTTTTGACGCAAGGTGCCACTTGGGTCAATTCTGTTTGATGCAGGAACCTTGTGACAAAATCAGGGCATTGAAAATCGAGCCCCATAAGCTTAAATTCTCATTTCCCCTATTTTTAATTGTAATTCTTGTGCCCAGAAATGCACTATATGAAAATCTAATTTACCATTTTTTCTCATGTTTCCAGAAATTATACAGTATATACTTGCTACTGTACATGCCACTGTGCTCTCTGTCTCCCACCACAACAGCACCTGTAACTTTTAATTCACTTTAGTGCCCAGAAATGCACTATATGAAAATCTAATTTCCTATTTTGTCATGTCCTAGAAATTATATATACTTTCTACATGCTGCTGTGCTCTGTCAGTCTACCATCACAGCAACAGTGCCTCTCACTTATAATTCACTTTACTGCCCAGAAATGCACTATATGAAAATTATATTTCACATATTTTCTCTAGTCCCAGAAATTATATACACTTGCTACATGCTGCTGTGCTGTGTCAGTTTACCACCACAGCAATGCACCTCTAACTTGTAATCATTTTAGTGCCCAGAAATGCACTACATGAAAATCTAATTTCCCATTTCTCCTTATGTCCCAGAAATCATATACACTTAAACGAACATGTGAACATATGAAGAAGCCAGCGGTCTATCTAGTCTGCTCGTATTGCAGGGTCCACAGCTTGAGCTATTGTCCCTGCCCTCCCTCCCCACTCCTCCCATCCTCCCATCCTCCCTACCCATGATCCTCATCTTCCCCCTATGCCTTTCCCAGCCTCTCTTAAAGCTGCCCACTGTCTTCAATGAGATGATCTCTTCCGGCAGTGCATTCCAAGTGTCCACCACCCTCTCTGTGAAGAAGTGCTTCCTGATCTTCCTCCTAAACCTCTTACCCTCCAGCTTAAGACTGTGCCCTCTCATATTATGGTTGCCACTCAGCTTAAAGAGACTCTCCTTGTCAACCTTATTTATCCCTTTCAAGTACTTGACGGTCCCAATCATGTCCCCCCTCTCTCTCTCTCTCTCCTGTCTTCCAGGGAGTACATGTTCAGTGCCCTCAACCTCTCCTCACATGCCTTACCCTGCTGACCTGCTATCATCTTTGTAGCCCTCCTCTGGACCTTCTCCAGCAGGTTAATGTCCTTTTTGAAGTGTGGGTACCAGTACTGAACTCCATACGCTAGATGTGGCCTTACCAGTGACCTGTACAGGGGCAGTATAGCCTCCTCTGTCCTACTACTGATCCCCCTAGATATGCATCCCAGCATCTTGTTTGCCTTTGCTGCTGCTTTCTTGCACTCCATGGAGTGCTTTAGGTCACCAGTGATCATCACTGCCAGGTCCTTCTCCTCCTCTCATGCAGATACCTGGACTCCACCCAGGTAGTACTCTGTCCTGGGATTCTTGGCTCCAATATGCATAACTTTGCATTTCTTGGCATTGAAGCCAAGCTGCCAGATCCTGGATCACCTCCTCAGCTTTTCCAGATCTTCACTTGCTACGTGCTGCTGTGCTGTGTCAGTCTACCACCACAACAATGGACCTCTAACTTACAATTCACTTTACTGCCCAGAAATGCACTATATGGAAATCTCAATTTCCACTTTTTCTCATGTTCCCAGAAATTATATGTACTTGCTACATGCCAATGAGCTGTCCTTCAGTCACTCACCACAGCAACAGCACCTCTAAATTGTAAGTCACTTTAGTGCCCAGAAATGCACTATATGAAAATCTAATTTCTCATTTGTTCTCATGTTCCAGAAATTATATACACTTGCTATATGCTGCTGTGCTCTGTCAGTCAGTCTCCCACTGCAGCAACAGTATTTCTAACTTGTAGTTCACTTTAGTGCCCAGAACTGTACTATATGAAAATCTCATTGCTTATTTTCTTATGTCCTAGACATTATGTATACTTGATACATGCTGTTGCACTGTGTCAGTCAGTCTCCCACTACAGCATTTTTCTCAAGTCACAGAAATAATATATGATGCTGCTATATGCCACAAGCAAGAGTGTTGTGACTTGGAAACTATGTTAGGCAGTTGCTCCATGTGGTAAAAAGGGCAGACACTTGGGCACTGGTTGGCAGTACACCCATCACAGAGTAATACATCCCTGTGAGTGGGAGGAATACAAGAAGTTGGCTGATAGGGGTGGAGGGGGCGGCACTGCTTGTGGCCCTTCTGTGCCACGCTGGGGGTGGTGCAGCAAGGGATGGTGAGGAGCATCACTGACAGAAAGGCGGCACTGTTGATGGAAGTGGGACATGCATCTGGACGCAAGGGCTGCAGCCATGGAAAGAACCGGAGACCCCAGTTGCAGATCCTTCTCCTTCTCAGTTTAGAGAAGAAGTAGCACAACTTTGTATTGAAATGGGAGACCTTAAATGCTGAGATGTGTTCAGGGAGACCACACAGCAGATGCTGATCTCAAACCAGCAGACTCTCCTTGAGGGAAAGACTGAACTCCATGGATGGGTGTGCACCCTCTGTCAAACCTAGGCCATAGTAATGAGGCACACTACATTAAATTCTTATTTCCCATATTCTCTCAAGTCCCAGAAATTATATATGCTATATGCTGCTGTGTTGTTTCAGTCTCCAGCCACAGCACCTCTCTTTAAGCATGTTAGTGGACAAAAATCTGTGACTGGATGAGAAGAGACCTGTGAAGATAAGAGTGAAATTATTTAAACTCTGGTCCACTCTATGTTTTGTCATGTTGCATCTCTGAAAGAAAAATTGCATAATTATAAGAAAAAAAAAATTGGGAAATTATACTTATCATTACACTGGTGATGGCTATGTGGTGTAATGGTACAATGATGCCCCAGAGGGGAAGAGGAGGAGATAGCTTGCTGGCTGCTGAGGATGAGTCAGCAGGAGAGGAAACCTGTGAACACAAGAGTAAAATTATTTAGCGTTCAACCACTCACGGTCTATTGTACCTCTAAAAGGAAAATGAAAATAGAAAAGTAAACAAACGGAATGATACTTACTGTCACATTAGTGATGGCCATGATATGTAATGGCATAATGGTGCCCCAGAGATGGAGGAGGAGTAGGTATCTTGGTCGCTGCAGGAGGCAGCAGGACAACAGAAGCAGGTTTACACAGTAGCCAATGTGTCTGACATTTCTGTTGGGTTAAGAGTCCAGGGACAGGATTTTAGAAATGTGGTGCAGGGCTTGTATCCAGCCCTGTGCCACAGCACTTTGGTTCTGGTGGTGCACCAAACCCTTCACCGCAAGTGTGCCCAATTTTACAATCTCAAGCACAGTTGTGACAGCTTATATGAAGTACAGCAGCTAGCGTCACATATTTGGTTCAAGCTCCGTAACACAGGGTCCCAGGATTGATGCAAGGTAGACTAGAAAAAATTGGTCTAATGTGTGGCAATTGCGGTAAGAGATAGAAAATCCCATTAGATCACCACAAGCCCCATTCATCATATCTTTGGTGCACCAGGGCTTGTGGCGATCGAAGAGATTTGAAAATCCTGCCCCAGTTTTCTCTGGCAGTATGCATTAGATGCAGGAGGAGGAGGCCCATGTTCTTCATGGGTAAGAGGACTGGAGGAGGACAGAGTGTAGAACATCATCAGTGGGAGGAGGCATGGCAACAGGTTCACATTAGGCTGGTGTATGGCATTTACACTGGGTTAAGAGTCTTTTTTTTTTTGGAGACATGCATGAGATGGACGAAGGGAAGGCTCTTGTTGTTCCCGGCTGAGGAGGCCTGGAAGAGGACAGAGTGCAGAGCATCATCAGTGAGGGCAGGTATGGCAGCAGGTTCACATTAGGCTGATGTCTGGCATTTTAATGGGGTTAAGAGTCTGGGTGTTTCTGGAGGCATGCATGAGATGGAGGACGAAGAGGCCATTGTTGTTCCTGGGTGAGGAGGACTGGAGGAGGAACAGAGGCCAAAGTGCAGTTACATTCTCCTCCTTCTTTCTGTGTCCTCTAAATTAATCAATCTACTGCTTATCATCCCTCACAAAGAATGTCACCTCTGCATCTTCAATATCTGAATTTTCTCCACATGGGAATTCTGCACCATTAAGTCTTCATCTACCTCTGTGGTGGGTAATTGTCCTTCCCCTGCTTCCTCCTGGTGTGTCAGTGGTGCCCACAGCGATGCACTTCTATGTGGAGCTATATGTGTGCACTATTCATTTTAATCAGTGTCAACATAGTGACATTTTGGGGGAATAGGTTTGTACGTCAGTGTGTGAAGATTGCCCTGCTGCGCTGAACACACTTTCAGCACTAGCATTGCATGGTGGGTAGCTTAAATATTTAAAGGCCACATCAGTCAGTGCAGACCACCCTTTAACTCTGAAGTTCCAATGTAGCAGGGGTTCATCATCAGCTCCCATGTGTTTGTGGTCTGCCATATACGCCTCAACCAATCTGGCTACTGCTTTTAGTCCGGCATCCTCCGATGGTTCCTCCTCTTTCTCCTCCTCACAGTCTACAGTGCTAACCTGTGCAACAACTTCCCATAGAGGATTTTATTTTGGAGGTGTTTTTCTAGTTGCATTACTGGTAGATATTGAAGGTGCCTTTCCACATCTCTTACTTCCCTTGCTGACTATTAGTGAGGGTGACAGTGTGTGTCTCATTCAATATGCTATTTTTTTAGCATTTGCAAACCTTGTACATGACTAATCAACAGCCTTTGCAGATGCTCAACTTTCTGACTACCACCATCAATTATGGCTGAAAGCCCATGTTTGTACAATGGGTCCAGCATTGTTGGAGTACTGAAATCCCAAGATGTCAAGATAACATTCATCTGTCTGTAATGATCCAATACATTAAGCACGAGGTCAGACAATTCACAGCTTACCGAGTCACCTGTTACCTCAAACTGCTGTTGCACATTACAGATGGTCTGCCTCAGCACATGGAGCAGTAGGATTGCCTGGCTAATGAAGGCAGTGTCTTCATTCACTGTCTGTGTGGCATGACCAAAAGGCCTCAAGATCAAAATCAACCCAACCATAAACCTCCTCTGTTCTGTTGTCAGTAATATAGACACTCCAGAAATGCCACAACTTGTATGAAGTAGCATATACTTTGATAAGGCCTTATACTGTTCATACATTTGCTCCAGCATATACAGGGTCGAACTCCACCTTGTGACAATCTTCTGCTTTAATCGGTGCTGAGGCATGCCATTCTTTAATTGCAGTGCACATAACTGGTCTCTCGCCTTTCTGGGCCACGGAAAATGGCCACAGATTTGATGGCAGAGGGTGAGCACTTATTTAATGTCACTTTGTGACAAGAACTCTTGCAATACTAGGTTTAGACAGTATTCAAATCAGGGAACCCTAACAAAATCCCCACTACTAATACCCTTGACAAAGTTTGCCCCATTGTCTCTGGCTATGAAACCTTCCTTTAAGGATAGTGTGTTCAAGCAAGTGTCAATCTCCTCCAATATTGATGCCAAAACATTGCCCCCAGTGTGTGAATCGAGCATGCTCTTCATAGCCAGTGTTGCATGTTTGTGAATTCAAGGCATACAGCTTCAATTACAATTAAATTGCTTGCATTTGCTGCCATGGTAATGACCACCCCCTTCAGTTTTACCCAGTGTTGTACACATAAACAAACTAGCAGTTTTTGGTTCACTGCTCCACATATCTGTGGTAAGATGAATGTCTGAACTGAAGGAATGTTGCAGGGCATGTGAAACTTCATTTTAAACAACATCCCTCAGTTCAGGAATTGCCTGCTATGAAAAGTAGGTGCTGGATGGCACTTCACACTTGGGGCATGCTTTGGACATAAAGTAAAGGAAACCTGCATTTTCCACAAAAGAAAATGGGAGATCCATAGTGATCATCTCTGCCACAGCAGCATTCAGTTCCCTGGTCACTGAATGACTGGGGGGAATTTACATTGCTTAGATAGGTAGATCGGTATTAATAATTGGCTAGATCTTTTTCGGTGGGTGCTTTTTGGGAACAGTTTTCACCTTACCCACCACTGCTTGTTTTGCTCTGCCTTGCGCTGGCTGTCTCCTAAGGACCTGTACTCTTATACATTAGGTTGTTTCATTGACTCCCTAACCCAAAGTCCCCATCCTGACTCCCTGGGTGGTATGGTAAATCTTGTGACTCACTCTCACTCTCTAAGGTCTTCAGCCTGTCCCCAGCTATCTGTTTCACTATGCTCAACTAGGCTTGACAAGCAGGCCTTCTCCCACTTCACTCCCAAATTCTGGAATTCCCTACCTCTCCAACTAAAGAGTTCCTTATTTCACTCCACCTTCAAGCATGCACTGTTCTCTCATCTCTACACACTTGGTGCATGTAATTGCTCTTAATATCTCACAGTTTTATCATTTGTTTCCTGCCTGCCATACCATAGCACGTCTATACAACTATGCACAGTACTTGACTTGCCTTTAGTTCAATTTTTAAACATCCCTGTGTGGATTGTTCTCTTCTATTGCTATGTTCTATTTCACCCTATGTCGATACCTACTGTTGTTGCTCTGACACTGTTTGAATTGCAATTTCTTGCATTGTTTGTTATCATTGTATCTTGTACTTTCCCCAGGCTGTGCCTGAAAATAGGCAAGCATTATGCCTAATGCACTTACCTGGTAATCAAATGCAAATAAACAAATAAATAAAAGGAAATAAATAAGAAACTTGTTACATGGCTGATGGGTTTTGTCAAGGTGACACTGCTGCTGCTGCTGCTGCTAATGCTCACCAGTGATTTTACACTTTCAGAGGTACTACTGACTTCCTCCTCAACCATCTTTTCCTTCACAATATCCTCTGCCTCATCTCCATCTCCCAAACCACCTATAGATGTTTTTTGCTGATGTGCTTGCCACCGAACCATATGTTTGACTTTAAGATGGATATGCTGTCCACCTGTGCCAACACAAGACCCTTTCTTGCTATGGCTTATTTGGGCCTGACAAAGCTGACATATTGCCACAGTATCATCTTTTGAATCTGTGATAAAAAAAAAGTCCTGCACAAGGGATTTTGAAGGACGCACAAATTTATGTGGAGCACCAGTTGTGGTGGCCACCATGATGACTACACTTGTTTCTGTTCTGGAATATGTGTAATCATATATTATCTTTTCTAGCGGAGGTTGCCTACCCTTCAATTTGAAAAAAATCATACACTTTGCTATCACCCTTTGCTTCTTTCCTTTTCAGGCTACCACAAAGGATCGATGACAGTGTCATCCTCATCTTCATCCTCCATTTCCTCCTCCTCCTTGCATAGGTCTTCCTCTTCCTCATTTTCCTGAGATGGCAGTGGCACACACAACTCTGCCACTGCATTGTCCTCAGACTTAGGTCCAGCACCACGAACTACTGGGGACTCTTTTGTTTTCTTGCTGATGCTGATGTGGTTAAGGAAATTTCAGACAACAGATCTTGGCTCTGGCTGCCACCTCTCTCAACTAAGACAGCAGCCAACCTAAGAGTTATAAGCATTTTTGTACTGTAACAGTGCCACAACCATCACACAGTGCAGATACATTACTACCTCCTGTAGCCATATGATGCCCTTATCTGCCTCCACCGGTGGTTACCACTGCCACCTTCCCAGCCTTTCTTCTCTGTCTATCCTTTCCTTTCCCTCTATCACTCATTCTAACATGATAATGTGTAGCAGTACTAGTGGCTTGAACAATAATAAAAATACTGCAACTATTAAAATAGTCACAATCAAATTAAAAAAATTCAAAATGACAAGAAAGGGTTAAAGTACTGTGAAAAATAATGATCAAATACATTAACGGCTACCTGCCAGATCCTTGGACAGGTGTTAGTATTTTAGCAGCACTGGAACACTGATAGTGTACAGAAATTATGGGACTTGAGAAAAATGAAATGTCTGAGAGTGCCAGGGAAAACTGAAAATGTATTGAAAGTTTCTAAAACTAAAGTTGTTGCTGGCTGCAGAGAAAGCTTGCGCCCCCCACCCCAACACACACACACAGCACTAGTCCAGCACAGCAGCACCACACAGAAAGAGAAAGGAAAAAATAACTAAACTTGTGGCAAAAATGTTCCAGATTATGTCTGCAGATGCAGAACACAGAGTAGAATATGTTTTTTTTAAGTTTGTTTTATGCAATGAATAGCAGTATAAACAGAGTCAAAACTGAGCTCTAAGTACAGTGCAGAGCCTATCTCCTGAACACACTTTCTAGAACTGGTCTGTTTCCTGCTGCAATGTATAGAACCATGTGATCTGCAGGTCACATGCTGCAGTGACAACACTGAATGACTCTGTCATTTTGTGAAGCCTCAATATACTTTGTCAGTGAAGTTGACAATGCCTTGAAGTTTGACTTTGCAAAATGTAAATAACTTGGTGAAGACAAAGGACTTCACAAAGGTATTGTGAAATGAAGTTTTCCAAACTTCACACACCTCTACACAGATGAGACATGAGGATTGGCCTGGCAGAGGCAAAAGCATTTCTTTAGATGTATTTAATCTGTCACATTGACAGTTTTCCATCATCTATATCTGGCACCCTTAATATGTATCCATTTCTCATGATACCAGAAACAATACAATTCAAAGGCTTTCTTATTATAAGACAGCTTTTAATAAAGTCTGTGTAATTCAAGGGTCTGTGGTAAGTGAGGAATTTTTGACATTGGAAACTGAAGCTCTCATTGTATATCCAGAAACCAGGTACAATGTTTGGAGATGCAATATATGTTTGCCAACAATGTTCTATTAGTGAGCCTTCGCTCACATCTGGAGGGGCTGCTTTTTCTACGGATGAAGAATACATACTCAATTCAGTTTTAAGTATCTTCTGAGCAAAGAATGACAAGTGTGCCAGAATATGCACAGTGGTTTTCCAGTGTGGAAAATTGCCCAGTGTGACTTGCTAAAATCACCAGATCTCTTCCTTCTGTTGCATGAGTTGCCCTTCAATTAGGTTTGCCACAGTTAAAGTCTAGTGTGTCATCTGCGAAGCCTTTAGGGTAAGTCAGACTGTGCTGAAGATAATCCAAGCCAAACCAAGCTTTCAAGCAGTTCTTTTACTATTACTGGGATTTCCAGTGTATATTTATGTTACATACTAAGGTATCTAAAGATGGAAGTAGACTGGCTGTGTCCATCATGGTCATCTCACCTACTGACACTCAGTGGTAGTAACACTGTAGGACAGTCACGTTTGCTGCCCAACATATGATTTACATCATTATTCTCTTGCTGTATCACACTATGAAATATTTCTTATTATCTTGGATATAAAGACATACAGCTGAGTCATCTCTTTTGCTTTATAAACTTTGATTTCAGGAACTCTGTGCTTGCCAGGCAAGAGAAAATATTGTATTTTTTTTGACCTGGCCATTACTACAGAGGAAACCAGTGTCACCCCAGGTGCTTTACATCTCTTTATGTCATATCTGTCCCTCCTACTGAGATAACTGCACCTGCAGCCCTTGTTAGAAATAAAAGCTTCAGCCCTGAGTTATGAGGCAGCTGAGCTATTACCATTACGTTATAGCTTGCTTTTTGCCACACACACATCCACGCCCAGTGCAAAAGCAACAGATTTGTGCTTTGTGAAGGGATGGATTGTTATGGGTCCCCAGCTCAAGACTGAAATCTATTGGGAGCCAGTCCTTTCCCAAAGTGATCCCAAGGTTATGGAATGTGCTCCCAAGGCAATTTCATAAACCCCCAATACCTTCTTCAAAATGTCACCTCTATTTCTGATGGTATAATTCAGTCTTTCCGGGGTAACACCTTGAGTATGAGATCCTCCCAGTCTTATTTGATATCATTGCTATGCTATTTGTGTTTAGCATATTATCTACTGTGGTTGCATCTTGTAATGCTTTATTGTTGTGATGTACAGCACTTTGAGCCATGGAAAGGCACTGTGTAAATAAATGCAGTATCTTCCTAGACGAGGGAGTCCACCTAGCTGAGTGGTTAGACAGCTCATTTGACTTTGATGCTTGCTATCTCACAAACCATTGCTAGAGGTCTCCTTTTACTGATACAGCTACTTAGCACTGCTTTTGACTTTTATTCACAGCTTTCACTACTAGATGATACTACTTTGCACAGACTGCCTTTTCTCAAATACAACACTTCACCAGTGTGTGTGTGTGTGTGTGTGTGTGTACTGAGGCACACACAGACATAAGCATACAAGTAAATAAAGCAGTTAGGCTTATGTGGTTCATCCCATCATGCAACAATATAGTGCAGAACAGTTTTCTAATTTGAGTTTCAGTTGAGAAAGAAAAAAACATGGTTTGCCATTTTATCATCTATAGTATATATAATCACATATAAGTCAAGTTTTTAGAGCTGAAAATAGGTGCATCAGAAAGGGAACTTGACATCTATACAAAGTCAACTTATCTGTGAAGTTGACTGATATGCATAGCTTGTGTGACTGTCTCAAAATGCTATTTGATGGCATGTTTTCAATCAGCAGCTACATACACACACACACATACTCACACACACACACATACTTACACACACACACAGACACACGCACACACACACACACACACACTTGCACATATTGGCAGCTCTTCTCATCATGAGTGCCATTCTTTGTCCACAGTTGTCCTAGAACAGTCAGTGCCACATCAAGGTGGAGGAGGTAATTGCATAGAGTGAAAACTGAGAGTGACATAGAACAACACATAGTTGGAAGCAGTGTCATGGTTGTGGAGGCATCTCTTGTATGTGGAGTTATACCGCTAGAGTGGCGCTATGGAGGTGTTTAGGAGTACTGATTATGGGGTTGACCTATACGTAAGGCATCTATATGAATGTATTAAAATGACAAGGAAAAGAGAGTCAATTCTTATGTGAAGTGGACTTATATACAATGATATATGGTATATAAAAAAAGTATATTATTGCTTTCCAGTATTCTACATTTGTAATGAACTATAAGTTTTGCGCAATGTTGCATTCCAGATGCCCAGAAAAGTCATACAGTAGTGAAGTGACTTCCTATGCTATTTTGCCAAATGAAGATTATAATCTTTTCTGAATCTCAGAAAGTCCATTCTAGTGCTTCCGTGACACCTGCCAGGAGATGCAGGCTTGATATAAAGTCACTATTGTTTTTAAACTCATCACTCCTAACTATTTCTCCCATTAATTATTTTGAGATAGTTCATTTGTCAGAGCATACTGTACCTTTTAGAAAAGACATCAGTAAACCCATGCATGACATACTGGAGCTGCCCTTGTAAGGATAGGCAGTCTAAAGTGACCCCTTCCATGTAGGACAGGCTGAAAAAAAAACAAGACCAACAACCTGTATGACCCTCACAGGAGAGACAGACTAGAGTAAGATGTCCTAATATAGATACATTTGATTGACTTGCCCTAGAAAAAAACAATTTGGCATATTGAAGACATATACTCCAGACAGGCTTGGTTCCATACAAAATTGTTCATTCAAATAGATTTTAGCAGTTGCATTCAGTCATGTTTATGATAATTTGGAGTGCTGACTCCTCTTTGTAAATTAAACCCTTTTTACTGGTCTACTGGTAATTCTGTACAAAATGTATCTTAACATCTGCATATGAAATTGTTTCAGTAGCTGTAAAGAGCCATGGGGAATGATTTACAGCGTCAGTAAAAGTGTTAGGTTCAAATTCACCTACTTTCACAATACTGTTTCTTTTTCCAATCTATGTGTGGACCCATTAAATCAAATAGTTTGAATGCTGTTCACTTAGGTCACTGTAAAGAGCAGAACAACTACATGAAAGAATGCTTCTCAGATGCGAATATTTTTTTCATTCCATTGAATGAACAAATAACCAAACAGTAAAATTTTGGAAGAAAGATTATTATCCATTAGAGAGAAATGATACAATGAAAAATAAAATAGATGGCTGATTGTTAGCCATGTTTTTCATTGCAAAATTATGATCTGTATGAACTCACCATTTTGCCTATTCCTCTATCTGCATTGAAATAATCTCAGGATTGGCCAATCTGTTACAATAAAATTTTGATGGACAGTGCACAATTGCAAGTGTAGAGACTGTTTGCCATCACAGTCAAGGTGTATGGAAGGCAATTTTATTTAATTTATTTTGAAGGTTTGCACACTGTGGTGACCTCATTTGGCTAAATCTCCTAATTTACTAAAATATCCTGTGGGAACAATTACAAGAACTGAGCTGATTACAGTACATATTAAAGAAAATGTTGCAATCTTAAGTATAGTGGAGCTTATCAGGATGTAATGCAATACTGCTGCATACTTCAGTAGAGCTACTTCAATGGCAGTTAATCTGTTTTGTTGAGCTGTAATCGTAACCTTAGGCAATGTATTACATCCTGCAAGCGTCAGTATTCTATATATATATATATATATATATATATATTTATTAGAAGCAAAAAACTCTGTTTAATGCATTAGTTAGGGTTGTTCCACAGCAACAAAAATGAGGAAATTCGGTGTTAGGGTTGAAAGCCCCCCTTGGACCCCTCGCCCACACCCCCAACTGGCATCGGGGTGAGCATTGGGGTTGCTGGACATAACTCTCACCCAATCACATGTGTAAAGAAGCAGAGATATAGGAGAATGGGGTGAGAGTTAGGACCGACAACCCCAATGCGCACCCCGATGCCGGTTGGGAGTGTGGGAAGGGGGGTTCCAGGGGGCTTTCAACCCTAACACCGAATTTCCTCGCTTTTGTCGCTGTGGAACAACCCTAACAAATGCATTAAATGGAGTTTTTTGCCTCTAATTTCTCTTTTTTTAGAGAATGATAACGAGAAATAGTGAATGTAATGTGGCAGTGGGAGTGCCACGTGATGTCTGGTCACATAGTAACACAGTGCCCACAAACGCAAATGGTAATGCGCATGGTGACACAAAGCGAAACAGAAAAATAAACAGTACTGTAGACACAAATGGCAAAAATAACGCAAACGCAAGCGCAAATGAAAACGCAAAGGGTAACGCACATGGTGGCGTAGACGGGAACGGTAAGTGAAAGGGGTATGGAACCACAAGCGGAAGCGGTAACAATAACAGTAATGTAAGCGCGCAGGCTGGTTTTCTCCAAAAGCTGCATAGAGAAAGACAGTGAGTACAAAGAATGTATGCATAATAATGGGTTTCGGAGCAGAAAATGAGGAGTTGGAATACTAAATTGCTTATATCTCAGGAACCGTACTACGTAGAAAAAAAAATTTAAAGTCATATGATTTATCACTTTCCTGGCTAGTTTTGTACTTAGGTCCTGGTAGGGGGCTAAGAATTTTTCCAACAAAAAGTCATTATCTCGCACCACTTCCGAGATACGGGCCCTGAAAGGCGTGGCAAACGCCGTAATGTTATCCTATGGGGGAAAAAAGAGAAGTTCAGAGTGCCATAATTTTGGTTCCCTGTAATATGTTTTCACCAAACTACTGAAAGGCACATCTGTGTGATGTTGGCTTTCTTCCCTCCAAATTTCAGCCCAAAAGACCAAACTGTTATTTTGCAGCAGGGCACCAAAGGATTCCTGTAGTGCCGCGGACGCCGTAATGTTATCCTATGGTAAAAAGCGTCAACTTTGGAGTGCCGTAACTTTGCCGCCCTGTAATATTTTTTTCACCAAAACACTGAAAGGCACATCTGTGAGATGTTGGCTGCATTCCATCTAAATTTAAGCCCAAAAGACCAAACTGTTCTTTTGCAGCAGGGTGCCAAAGAATTGCTGTCATTTTCCCACACCCTGGAAAAGTACTGTCGAACTTTGCGAAAGCTTTCGCAAATTCATTCAACAGTGTCATAAGTGTGAAAGTACTTTGCGAAAGTACTTTTTCCAGAAATTTGAAAAACATATTTCTGGGGTGTTTTACCCCAAAATAAAGACATGCCTAGCATCCTCAGGGTCCGACTAGGTGAATACAAAAAGAATTAGGTTGCTAGAGGGTCCCAAATTTAAATGCCAAGCATTTTTCTGATGACCAAATGAAAACAAAATGGCAGATTTGCGACAGTAAAAGGGCCATTTGAGAAAGTAAAAACTGCATTTGCGACACTGTCGAACTTTTTGTTAACTTTTCCCATTGACTTATAATGGGAACTTGTTTTTTGAATAACTTTTGAACCGTTTAATATTTTTTCATGAAATCTTCAAAAGGTACATCAGGAACCCTGGTCACACGTTCTCTGAAGATTTTGGACCGATTGTGCAAACCATGCAACCTGTAGAGATGACCGTAGAATTCCAAAAAAGCATAAACGCGTGCGCAGATCACGCTTAATAACTCCACAGCCATATATCCAACTGGTACAAAACTTGGCAGATCCCAAGGCGTATGGGTCTTGAGCATGTATTCCAAATTTCAGGCAAATCTGTGTAATGGTTGTAAAGTTATTAAGGTGCAAAATTTGGGGTTTAACAGGTAAATGGCTCCTCAACCCTAACTATGGTAGCACTACCATGCTACCATAATATATATATCTTCATAAATTTATAATACCCCCATTGGTGGTTAATGGCACCCCCACCCTCCCATATCTATCCCTGGTGCCTAGTGGCACCCCCATCCTCCAATCTCCAAATCTGTTTTAATTTATAATACCCCTGTTGGTGGTTAGTGACACCCCCCACCCTCCCGTATAATTTTTGTCTTATACCTGGTGTCTAGTGTCACCCCCACCCTCCAATACTCATATTTTCTTTAATTAATTTCCCCATTGGTTGTTAGTGAACCCCCCACCCTCCATGTCTATCCTAGTGTCTAGTGGCACCTCCATCCTCAATCCCCATATCTGTTTTAATATATAATACTCCTGTCAGTAGTTAGTGGCACCCACACCCTCCCATATAATTTTTGTTTTATCCCTGGTGACTAGTGGCACCTCCCACCCTCTGATCTCCATATCTTTAATTTATTCCCCCATTGGTGGTTAGTGGCAACCCCCCACCCTCCCATAAAATTATCATGCTGAAAATAAGAAAACCATCCCTCAATGTCTTTTTTTTGTTTTACAACCTGTAAAACAAATATTGTTGCTGGAACCAGCAACTGATGTCTGACAATACTGAACTTGTCAGAGAGCAATCACCGGTTCCAGCAGCAAGATGTGTCTTCAATCAGAGAGTGGATTTTCAGTGTGTTGGCATTTGAGGTGAGTGAGGGTGTGTGGGGGTGTCAAGGGGGGTGTTGGGAGGTAGGTGCATAGTGGGAGGTCAGGTGGGTGGTGCAGGTGTGATCGGTGGTGGATGTATTTTTTACAAGTTGTAAAATGTAAAACAAAGACACTGAGGACGGTTGTCTTATTTTCAGTTTGACAGTGACATGGGAGGGAGGGGGCCACTAACAACCAATGAGGGAATAAATTAATGATATGGGGATCAGAGGACGTGGGGTGTCACTAGACACCAGAGATAAAACAAGTATTACATGGAAGGGTAAGGTGATGCCACTAACCACCAATGGGGGTATTATAAATTAAAGCAGATATGGGGATCAGAGGGTGGGAGTGCCACTAGACACCAGGGATAGACATGGGAGGGTGGGGTACCAATAAACACCAATGGGGAAATTCATTAAAGAAAATATGGGGATTGTAGGGTGGGGGTGCCACTAGACACCAGGGATAGACATGGGAGGGTGGGGTGCCACTAACCACCAAAGTGGAAATTAATTAAAATATGGGGATTAGAGTGTGCTGGGGGTGTCACTAGACACTAGGGATAAATCCTTCTTTGTGAGCAGAAATCCTTTTCCACAAATTCTTTGCCGTTTTTGCAGAAAAGAAATCCTTTTCCATAAAAAAGGAATCCTTTTCTGTGAATCATTTGCTGTGGTCACAGAAAAGGATTCTGGTTTGTGGCAAAAGATTTCAGACTTAGATTTATTTTATATCCTTTTGCAAGAGAGGATTCCTTTTTCATGAATCTTTTTTCATTCTCGCGAAAAAGGATTTCGGACTTCGTTTTTTTTTTTTTTAAATCCTTTTTCACAAACTGATTTCTTTTTCCATCAGAACAAAAAAGAAATTGCAAAAAATGAACTTATCAAGTCACAAAAAAGGATTTAAATAGATGTCATGGGAGCTATAAACAAATACAAAGTGAAGCTCATCAGCTCTTGATGAGCAAGATACAGGTTTGGGTATCTGTAGAACAAATCCCTGGGCAGAGCTATGACAGTTTATTGTGTGCAAAAAGAGAAAACCAGATGACAGCTCACAAAAAAGGAATTTTTTCTTGGGAAAAAGGATTGGCCCCTCCCAAAAAAGAATCCTTTTTTGTGAGATGAAAATCCTTTTTCACTCCAGGAAGCTATCCTGGAAAGTGAAATTCCCATTGAAAATAATGGGACCTTAAAAATGCAATAACTTTGGAACATATTAATATTTTGTCACCAAACAATTGCGAGCCTGCTCTTTCTACCATGCAAATTTACACTAAAATTCCATACCATCTGCGTGCAGGGCGATGAGGAAAAAAAGTGCAAAAAAGGGTGAATTGTAAGATTTTAGCACTAACCGGATCTCAGAGTCCACACATCTGACTGGAACAAAACTTTGTAGGCCAAGAGATCTACCCCCATGAAATAGCACATACAACATTTTGTGCAAATCTGTTAAACAGTTGCAAAGTTATTAAAGTGCAAAATTTGAAGGTTAACATTAAAGTACCTACTCGACCCTAACTATAGGGGCATGACTGTGCCCATATTATTTATCTATATATATCTATATCTATACATATATATATATATGTATATGGGGTATGACATGGCCTGACTGAAGATATCATATTTATCTTCACTCAAGGCCAATGATATCATGAAATCTCATGAGTGGCGAAGCCACGAGTGAGATATCTTGATGTCATTGGCCTTGAGTGACGATAAATATGATATCTTCAGTCAGGCCATGTCATATTCTGTTTATACAATATGTGTTTTGGGCTTTATGCAACACAATCCTACAAATCACCCCCCCCCAAAAAATCTTCCAGCAACATTACAGATGCCATATTTTATTAAAACAAATTATCTGGTTGATTCTGTCAGTTTACAGTTTTTTAAATAGATTTATCTGGTTAATCCTGCCATTATTTGCAAATAAATAAAATAATTTATAAGGTACCTGGTTGATTCTCCCAGTGTGGCAGTGAGAAAATCCTATATTACTTTTACTTTCCCCCCCGAACTGTAACGTGACCAAGCGGTATCTAGTATAAGAGATGACTGGTGCCAGATGTTTAAAGTAAGTGAGTCTGTTTTAGAAAATGCTGGTGTTTTGCTCACTGAAACATTCTTTAGTTAAAAGAAGGGACCAATTCTACCGAGAGCACAACGAGTGAGTCGTCCACTTCAGAACAGGAGCAGAAAGCGTGAGCGTGTGTTTCTATAGCAACATAGGATCTCGCTTCCTTCTCCTGTTCTGAAACAGATGACTTGCTCTCTGTGCTCTCGGTAGAGTCAGACCCTTCTTTTAACTAAAGAATGTTACAGTGAGCTATAAAAAAATAGGATTTTATTAAACAGACTCACTTATTTTAAAGATCTGGCACCAGTCATCTGTTAGTCTACATACCGCTTGGTCGCGCTACAGTTCATGGGGAAAGTGAAAGTAATACAGGATTTTATCACTACCACAGGGGGAGAATCAGCCAGGTACCTTATAAATTATTAGGGGGTTATCTATCTTATAAGATGGCCAAATTGTTTTGGAGGGGGGTAAAAGTGCAGGTGTGCGGTCGTCCTCTAATATACGCACGGTCACCTGACAATGATTGTCCACTAGATGAGCTCCTTTCTTCCTACCCCTTTAGATATATATATATATATATATATATAGGGATATGACATGCCCGACTGAAGATATCATATTTATCTTCACGAGAGGCCAATGATATCATGATGTCATTGGCCTCGAGTGAAGATAAATGATATCTTTAATGGCCATGTCATATTCGGTTTTATACTATGTATGTTTTGGGCTGCATTCAACAAAAGCTCCAAATGTGCACTTAATACATTGCACTACATAGAGATGTTAGCTGTTTCAACACAAATCTGCAGTATGTCTATCAGCAGAACAGATGCATATGTTGTTTAAAATATATATATGAAGTTGATCCTGCTACTTTAAAATTATTATGCCCAAAATGTGTCTGGATTCTGGCTAACCTTGCCCTGACCACCCCAATACAACTCTCTATAGCCCATCCCTCAAAAGAGCAGATTACATATATTCTTAAATAAAATTGTTTCATGTTGCTGCAGTAAACTCATTGAATAATACATATCTGGTTGATCCTGCCTACATCTTAACACAAATAATTAAATATAAACATATCTGGTTGATCCTGCAACTTCCTTTCACCCATTGACCGATCAGAACACATTGAAATGTAGCGTGACCGAGCGGAACAATATTGAAATCTCAGTTACTTTCAATTATACAGCCTGTGCTGTAAATTGCTCAAAAACTGTAATGCTTTCCTAATACTGGCTATATTTTAACAGAAGAAGCTGCCGACAACAGTAAGAGAAGGCGGGTAGGTTGGCGGCTTCAGAAGCAACTTGAGCGGTGTGAGCATGCGTTGCTGCTGGCAGCTGGCACTCGGCGCTTTGGTGCTGCTGTTCTGACTTCCACCGCTCTTCTCGTCGGCTGGCACTGCTGTTAAATATAGCCAGTGAGAAAGTGGGCCTGACAGTACAGCACAGGCTAACAGTAGTAACTAATTTCGATAGCGGCCGATCACTTGAGGTCAGTCAATCAAATGAAAAATCTGAATCAAGCCAGATATGTTCGTGGTATTTGTGTTGCGTCTTTCAAACGAGATCAACCAGATGAAGATGATGTGTTTTTTTTTGGGGGAGTTACTTGTACAGGGCAGAGGAAAGAGACGGGTGTCTGATGAAAAGTGAAACACTTTCACTTTCATCAGGATGACGTATAGGAGCGTGGAGATAAATGTATGACGTATGGAACATGAAGATAACAATGTTATCTTCACTGGGCAGTCTAGATATCATTTTTATCCTTGTATTTATCCCAAAAACATTGTATAAATATATATATATATATATATATATATATATATATATATATATATATATATATGGTAGCTCGTAGAACTACCATAGTTAGGTTGAGTAGCACTTTTAGGTTAAAGGTGAAACTTTGCACCTTAATAACTTTGCCACCATTCAACAGATTTGCCTGAAATTTGGTATGCGTGAGTTGGGTATGGTAGATCTTGGGATCTGCCAACTTTGCACCTGTGGGATGTACAGCTGTGGAGCTACTAAGCAACATCCAAATGAGCAATTATGCTTTTTGTGCATTCTTTGCGCATGCCTGTAGGTCACATGGTTTCTTGCGACTGGTCTAAAAACTTCAGGGAACGTGCAGCCAGGGTCACCAAAGTGTCTTTTGAAGATTTTGTGAAAAAATATTGAACAGTTCAAAAGTTATTCAAAAAACAATTTCCCATTATAAGTCAAAGGGAAAAGTTAACAAAAAGTTCAATACTTTCGCAAATGCACTTTTTAGTGTCGCAAATGGCCCTAGTAGTGTCACAAATCTGCCATTTCTTTTCAGTTACTGATCAGAAAAATGCTTGCCATTTAAAATTGGGACCATTTCTGTTTTCTTTGGAGTTATTGTTACTGTTACTGTTACCATTGGTGTTTACAATTGCGGTACCATCACCGTGCGTGTTACGGTTTGCGTTTCTGTACGCGCTTGCATTTGCGTTTCTGTTTCCTTTGGTGTTATTGTTGCTGTTACCATTACCATTTGTGTTTACAATTGCGGTACCGTGACTGTGCCCATAACAGTTTGCATTTCTGTATGCGCTTGCTTTCGCGTTTCCATTTCTGTTTCCTTTGCCATTATTTTAGCTGTTACCCTTACCATTTGCGTTTCCAATTGCGGTACCATGGCCGTGCATGTTACAGTTTGCATTTCCATATGCACTTCCATTTGCCTTTGTGTTTCTGTTTTGTTTGATGTTGTTTTTGCTCTTATCATTACCATTTGCATTTGCAATTGTGGTACCGTGACCGTGCACGTTACACTTTGCGTTTCCATACGCGCTTCTGTTTGGCTTTCCATTTCTGTTCCCCTTGGCATTATTATTTCTGTAACAGTTAACATTTGTGTTTACAATAGCGGTACCATGATCATACTGCGTTACAGTTGCATTTCATACGCGCCCGCTATCACGTTTAACGTCGCTGTTCCGCGTTGGCGTCACTTTGTATTGCATTCTATTAACATTTGTATTATCATTTTACATTTGCGTCACCATGTGCATAACTGTTAGTGCTTGCATTTGCATTGCAGTTACCGTTACTATGTCACAAGACATCACATGGTGGGGCGTGGGGCCCAAAGGGCGGTGCTCCCTACCACATTCTATTCACTATTTATAGTCCTCATTCTCAAAGAAGGGAAATTCATGGCAAAAACTCCATTTAATGCATCACTTAGGGTTGTTCTAGCGACTAAGCCAGGAAATTCAGCGTTGGGGTTAAGCCCCGTTCACCCCAGCCTGCCCCCAACCGGCATTGGGTGTGTTCATTGGGGTCGCTGTCCTAACTCTCACCCCATTCTCCCCACACCTCAGCTTCTTTACACATGTGATGGGGTGAGTTGAGACCAGCGACTAACGCACCCCAATGCCAGTTTTAGGGTGGGCTGGGTGGGTGAAGGGCTTTCAACCTAACACCAAATTTCCTGGCTTTTGTTGCTGGGAACAAACCCTAACTGATGCATTGAACAGAGTTTTTGCTATGAATATATATATATATCTATATATATGTATGCGCTTGGGACCATCACCGATAACATTATCCCGATCCCGTGATCCCAAACTCACTTGCCTGTCTCCTTCCCTACCAGAAAACAAGCTATGTGTTGTGCTCCATGGTAAATATCCCGTCATCATCCTGAGACATCGCACAAATAAAGGTGGCCGTGCCTTTGCCTACTATGCTCAAAATTTCTGGAACTCACTTCCTGTGACCCTACGCGAATCCGTATCTCACAACTCCTTTAAGAAAGAGCTTCAACATTATCTCCTCTCCTCCTATACATGCTCCTGCTTCAAGCCACCCTAACCCACACCCTCAAATCCTGCCCTCCACTTGTTGTAATTAAGGAGCCTAGGGCCTACCCCTGTTCAGTGAAACTCTCCTTCTCAACTTTTTGCCTGGACTTCTCGCTCCACTGCTCCCCATCTCCTTACTTACCTGCACAGTTTCCTAGTCAGAAAAGTTACCTTAATGTATTATCTTGTGTAAATATTAATTCTGCACCTTGTCTTCCTACCTCAATCTCCTATTTGACCTGATTGTATCCTGTCTCACAGTAACTAAAAATGCTTAAATGCTTACTTCTGGCCTAATGTCCCCAATACTTTGTCACATTGCTGTTGATTGTAATTGCACTATGTATCATGTTGTTCCTGTACTTTTGCACTATGTATCGTTGTTCTCGTAAGTTTGTCTCTGTACTCTCCCAGGTCGTGCCTTGAAAATAGTCTTTCTGGCTAGTGCATCAACCCGTAAACAAAATTAAATAAATAAAAATATATATATACTGTATATATATATATATATATATATATATATATGACAAAGAACTCTGTGTGCAAGCACTGAGGCAATGGTTACCCCAAAGGGCATTTGGCCGGGAAGCCAAGTTTCAAAGAAATACAAAATCACACATGCCCCCACAATGCAAAGCATCATGGGCTGCATATGCAAATCACCACAGAATATTATGCTGGTTCAACTTTAAGCAGAAATGCATGGTTATTATACTGGTGCAAGCACCTGAATAGTTAAGGTTGATAGGGGTATTTAATGTTAAAGGGCTATTTTTGGACCATTGATGTGATTGTCCTGAGATTTGGAATATACAAATCTGTGTGTGTAGGTCTCTGTGTATGGCAATATTTGAAACAATCGGTTGTTTACTGTTTGAGATACAGGTTCTTGAAAAAACAGAGGGTTTTAACATTTTGGCCACTTTTTTGCTCACCTATATCTGTTACACAGGTTGATATATTGGTCTGCAATTTTCATGGTATATACTGTTGCACTTACAGATGTGCCTTTTAAAGATTTGGTGATGAAATATATCTGTGGCTTATACTTATAAACATTTTTATTTCCCATTATTTCCTATGGAAGAATATATATGTCAGGCACGAAATAGGATTGTTATACAGTTCGATGCAGGAAGCACATAATTCTTCGATGTAGGATAAAACAGTCATGTATACTTCGATGTGGGATGCTGAATTGCAGTATGATGTGGTATGCCTGGCAAGCGGGAAGCTGCATCGAACTACAGAGTGGCATGCTCCATTATTAAGCAATGAAGGAAACACTGCACACTTTACATTTCTTATGATTCTGTTCCCATTTGACCATCTCGTCCCCAAGCGGGACTGGGTGACATATTATTTTGTTTGCAGTCAGATATGGTAACTTTCATATGCAATACAGTCACTAAAGGTTATCCTATATGCATATGATCTGCTATGCTACATCAACATAGGATGTAAGGGATCCTATATTGCTGTAGGATCTGGAATAATACATCGACATAGGATGCAGGGTATTATACACTAAAGGGAATCTGACATTGATGTTGCATGTACTATGATATTATCGATGTAGGATAGAAGGGTGGCACAATGCATGCTGTGGAAGATATAACTATATTGGTGCTATCGCACCACTATAATATACCGCGCATGAAATAGCATTCCTGTACAGTTCAAGGAAGGTGACACGATCTTATACTTCAGTGTAGTATGCATAACATCTGTAAGCATTTCTGTCCTTCAACTAGAGGCTTGCACTTGTCATTGCAACACAGCTCTCTTAAGAGACTTACTGTAGCTGTATTTCCCTGGTTCTCCAACAGAGGAAAGTGACTTATGCTTTATTTACATGCCATAAATAAAAATAAAAGAAGGGACCGAGGCAGTATTGAAAGGGACCCGCGTTTGGCCTCGCGGAAGCTGTGAAACAGAACTATTGGCGAGGCTCCCCTTGTGGGTGCAGGTGGTCGTGAGGGATCTTACTCCCTCCCCGGAGCTTAAAAATAAAAGAAGGGACCATGGCAGTATCGAAAGGGACCCGCGTTTGGCCTCGTGGAAGCTGTGAAACAGAACTATTGGCGAGGCTCCCCTCATGGGTGCAGGTGGTCGTGAGGGATCCTACTCCTTCCCCGGAACTTAAAAATAAAAGAAGAGACCGCGGCAGTATTGAAAGGTACCCGCGTTTGGCCTCGTGGAAGCTGTGAAACAGGTAGAGTGAGGAACACAGCCTGAGCGCTCTCTCTCCAGCCGTTCGTTGACTTTAAATTTACTGTCCCCGCACATGTGGAGATAGTTTTTCTAAGAAAACTCTCAGAAAAGGTCCAAATTGTCACTATTTCTACTGTTACTTTAAGAACTTGTTTCTAGCTTGCCTTTTCTGTATGTACAAACAAATTCATATCGTATTTTTACTAGGATTGCTTAAAAACTGAATCTTTCTGTGGGCTGAAAAGACTGTTTTTTGTTAACGCTGAATTGTTTGCCTCCTGAGCCCCATAGCCACTGTAAGCAGATCGAAATTAACATCGTACCTAGTGGGCTCTATTTTAAATGTGACTAAGTGTCTGCCTTTTTCAAACTGAATTTTGCCTCTTAGCCCCTAGCATTTGCAAGCTTCCTTTCGAAAAACTCATTTTCCTCTGTCCCACTCAATTCGAATTAAGTTAAGGCACACTGCACAAACTTGATGCTCAGCTCCTTCCCCCCCCCAACTCACCTGTGTTAATCCTTGCTGTCTCCTTTCTTCCTTGGCAGAACTATTGGCGAGGCTCCCCTCGTGGGTGCAGGTGGTCGTGAGGGATCCTACTCCCTCCCCGGAGTTTAAAAATAAAAGAAGGGACTGCGGCAGTATTGAAAGGGACCCGCGTTTGGCCTCGTGGAAGCCGTGAAACAGGTAGAGTGAGGAACACAGCCTGAGCGCTCTCTCTCCAGCCGTTCGAGCCCCGCTGACACTGTGCGTCAGCTGACCCGCCGCCCCCACCACTACCCTTGGTCGTGTTCTCCTTATATACAGAAGGTGAGCTCTTTTGATTGGTGAACAGAAAAAACCTATCAGGCAGTTTCTCCACTAGCAGGTTATCAGGACCTACCACCAGAGGGCTACCGTTGTTCTCATAACCTTTCTTTCTCTCACTCTCTGCTTTTACTCCTGCGTTGATGATCTCATGGTTTACCCCTTGGTGTGAGTAAACAAAAAAAAAAAATCAAATGATGTTGCTAAAATCATGGCTTATCCTCCTTGTTTAACCCTCTCCCAATGCCCACTACTCTCCTACCTTCATCATACTTGTTCTAGTACTACCCTCCTCTGCCCAATTTTACCCCCGCGTTAACCCGACCAATAAAAACTCCCTCATCAGTTACTATGTCTTCTATCCCTTCCTCCTCTTCTGCCAGGTCGCCCCACCTCTGAAACCAAGATTACCCCATTACTTTATGATCAGGAAATATTACGCTTTCAGTGCTCCTGTATTTCAAATAAACACGCACCATCATGGGGTCACATCTGTCAGCACCTCAAAAGATCAACAAAACTATTCTAACAAGGACAGCAATCATCATCCTGCTACTTGTGGGCAATATCCACCTAATCCTGGTCCCACTTTCATACCCCGACCACCAGCTAAACTAAAGGGACTGCTGCTGCACCATTAATGTTGTAGCCTACAAAAGAAACTTGCCTCATTTCAAGCCTGGGTTTGCCTCCACTGCCAGATGTAATAGCGGTTTCTGAAACATGGTCTCACAGCATATCCCTGACTCAGCTGTAAGTGTACCTGGTTACACACTGTTCAGGTCTGACAGACTAAATAAACGGGGTTGGGGTAGTGCTCTGTATCTTCGTGAGCATCTACAAGGAATAAACACTACTACCATAAGCCCCTCGGAAGGTGTACAGTCTCTCACTGTTAGGGTTGAAGTTGGGAACTCGAAAAAATCCCTCTACATAATGTCTGTTTACATAGTCCCTCGTAACCAAAGGGATGCCTTCACGTCCATACTAGATATAATCGAACAACTCCCAAATAATTTGGAAGTCATAGCCCTAGGTGATTTCAACCCAAACTGGCTTGCCCCCCAGACATCCCCCCTCAGGGATGCAGCTGGTGCCCAAAATCTGTCTCAAATGGTCCTCACCCCCACTAGAGTAAACAAAAATATGTGCCATAGCTCCCTCCTGGACCTAATACTTACAAATCATCCTGAGCACATACTGGATGTCCAGGACCTCTTGGACTCCATCAGTGATCACTTCCCGGTAACTGTTCTCTGGACAAATAGCTGGAAGCCACCCCCACCTAGGATCTCCATGTGTCACCAACTCAAGAGGGGAGGTATAAAACATCTCAGAAACCTACTCTGGAATCTGGACTGGTCCCCTCTTGATCACCTGACGTCAATTGACGCCGCCCTGTCTTTTTTCATAAGTTCCTTCCAAGCAGCATGTGACATCTTTGCCCCCTATGTCAAACGGATTGAAAAGTCTAACTCATCCCCCTGGGTAACTAGATCTTTACTTGATCAAATGAAGGTGCGTGATGACCTGTGGCTCAGAGCCCTTCAGTCAGGTAAACCCGCTGACCGACAATGTTACTGTGCTGCCAGAAATACTTGCACCTGGGAGATACAGCTGGCAAAGGCTGCTTACTACAAAAAAAAACTCAGTGCCACTTGAGGTGATGGTAAGAGGTTCTGGGATAATATTAAGGAACTTAGTGGAAAGTCTCCCTCCCCTTCCCCTGCCATGCCTATCCTAGATGGTATCCCTACCCAAGAACCCAGCAAAATAGCAGATCCTTTCAATAAAGCATTCTCAGACCTAAGCTCTATTTCCCCCCGACTTTTCAGCACTGAGGGGACATTTCCTGCCACCCCCAATCGCACACCTTTTCGTCTCAAAACTGTCTCCACTAGTGTTGCCCGTTCATATATTTCCAGATTCCTAGGAAAGACTAGACATAGTGGTGACTCACTAGATACTAAATTGCTATCTTTAACCCTTGATACTGTTCTAGTACCTCTTACAAAAATTTTCAACATGTCCTGTGCCTAGGACAATTCCGTCTCTGAGGAAAAGACAAGAAGTTACGCCAATACATAAAAATGTATGCGTACTGCAACTAGTAACTACAGGCCCATCTCTATACTCCTCCACTCTCAAAAGCACTGGAAAAAATTGTGGCTGATCAACTTACTAACTACCTAGATTCACAACACCTAATCTGCAAACAACAACACGGTTTCAGAAAAGGTCACAGTACCACCACTGCTCTACTAGAACTCACCTCCTTTGTTCATGACGCTCTTGACCAGGGAGATCTGGCTGGTTCAGTCTTTATAGATCTCTCCAAGGCATTTGACAGCGTCAATCACACCATGCTCATAAACTCCCTCCTCTCTGTCGGCGTCTCCAAAGAAACCACAAACTGGTTCTCCAGTTATCTCTGGCCGCACTCAACAGGTGATGATAAGAAACACCCTCTCTGCAAACCTTCCCCTCCGATCAGGTGTCCCTCAGGGGTCTATCCTTGGTCCGCTCCTTTTCTCACTTTACCTGAACTCACTACCTCTGGCCACCTCTGGGCATCTTCTCCTCTATGCTGATGATGCGGTGATTTTCAGTCGGCACACTGACCCCACACAGCTCCAAAAATCCTTGCAGGGCTCTTTCACTCAAATTGAAGCCTGGTTTTCCTCACATAAGCTCGTACTCAATACAAAAAAGACAAAAGTCATGCTATTTGCCCACCCACAACATAAGCACAGCACTACAAAATTAGCCATACACAATGTGATGGGCCTACGCTGGAACCTGTTTCCAATTTTAAATATCTCAGGTTACTCTAGACTCCGCCCTCACCTATCGTGAACATATTGTGTCAACTTGTACTGAAATAAACAAAGAATCAGTCTCCTCTACAGGCTTAGGTCCTGTCTACCTATGGAGGCACTATGTTAGCTGTCTCCAGCTACATCCTCTCACTGGTAGACTACGGCATAATCATCTATGGGGCCTCCTCTGACACAGCTCTGTCCAGCATTAAACGTGCCCTAAACAAGGCCTGCAGATTGGCCACAGGATGTGATCATCTTACGCACACCTGTGACCTCTATTTACGCTCATCATGGCTAAACTTCCACAGGTGACTAGTTTATCAGACCTGCCTACTGGCCAAAAAAATTCAGTTGGGCCTAGCCCCCCCAGACTGTCTTAAGCTCCTCCAAAAAAACCTACCAGCCCGCCCCACTAGACACTTGGAAACCGCCACTTTACGTGTCCCCTTTGTAAGGACCACTACTGGCCAAAGATCCTTTTGCTACAGGGCACCACTCTGGATGAACGCAATCCCTGACCCTGTCTTATCAATCCCCAGGCTTGGGCCCTTCAAACAGGAGTTACTTAATCACATTATGTCAAACTCCCACTGTGACTGCAGATGAAACTTTGAAAATGTTGAATGCACCATTATTTCAAAATTGCTGTTGTTCCATTGTTTGTGTTCATTATAATTTTTACTGTCATTTTTTCTGTACTAGTGCTGTTGTCTATATTGTATATTCTATGTAACACTGTGTTCTAATCCATTTATGTAAGGCGTGGAGCCTTTGCAAATGAGTCTCTGACTCAAGGGTTGTAATTCCTAGACTTTAAATAAAAAATAAAAAATAAATAAATAAAACACACACACCACAGTGTTACTGTGTTCAACTGATTTTTATTTCTTTCCTAACACATTGGTATTACAGTTGTTTGAAATAAAGCTAAGTGAAACAAGTTTACAGTACTATAATGCCAGACAGTTACATCTTTGAGGCATCTAGGTTTTATTTCTAGCATGTAACTATTAATCATTCATGGGTGCACTGAAATGTGCCATGTAAATGCTGAGCAACTATTTGTGCTACAAAGCAAATTCAATATCTAAATATGGCAAGTAAGATGGCAACTAGGCTAATCACAAATTGCTATCACTCTACTGATAACACAGGTGCTTCAGGTAGCAGTCCGATTATATGAAAAAAAAGTCATAACTTTAAGAATAACTGCACATATGGAAAAACAGACTTAATGGTTATGCTTACTTATTACATAAATACTGCACATTTACCTTGATGTGCATGTACTACACTTTTCAACTTGGAAACAATGACACTTTAAAGTGCAGTGAAGAAACATGTGATATACAGTGTGTTATAGGAAATACTGTTATACTATCTATAACTACAACTCAGAATGCACATAGACATATTCCCTATTTACATCTGTGTCAGTCAAGAGTCGTTTCAAGTTTAATCATTCAACATGTATGCAACAGGGCATGTTTATCTGACTGTGCATCTCTTACACTTTCAAGTATACACAAATCTAATGATAATAGCATTGCTTCAGGTGTCTTTCCTGTTATGTAACAAAAACACATTCTTGCTGGCTTCATAGATTACTGCAAATACACTAAACCACTATTAATGGTTCTGCTTTTTTATAACATAAATTGTGCACATTAACCTGCATATGCATGTAAAACATGTTTACACTTAGAAAGTATGACTCTTTAAACTTTGGTCAATAAACATGTCTCAGGATGGCCCGGTGGCGCTGAAGGTTGAGGCACTGGACGCCACACCTCGCGCCACGAAGGAGGCCCGGGTTCTGGAACAAACCCAGGTAGTCGGGGGTCGGCAGGAATGGGGAAGGATTGAGCATTCTATGGACAGCTCTCCTTCTCCGAGGAGGGAGGAATCCACCTGCTGATGCACTGCTGACCTCTAGTGGAGACTGGAGGTTCACAGTGCATGGCCGCGGAATGCAGGGGGATTGTAGCTCGACAGCCGTCTTTTGAGGGTGCATGGGAGCGTGCGTCAGCCGAGCTGGACATCAGTGCATGTCCGAGCTTCAGGGGAAGAAATAAGGAAAAATCCCTGTCATCGGGGATAGACGATGGCACCACCACCACCAGCCACTCCTCCAACCGGACTCCCTCCTCACCTGGGCTGAGCCCAGTCTGGCGAAGTGTAGATAGAGCGCCCTGGGCAGATGGGCGGCCCCTATCTTGGAGGGCTCAGAGGCCAAGGATATAGCCAAACCGGTGCCAGGACAAGGAGGAGTTTCAGGTAAGGAGGTAGAGTTGGGAGGAGGTGGATGCCTGAGAGAGGTTCCTGAGGGTAGTGCATAATAGACCAGTAAAAAAACAAATGTCTCAGAAGATGTACTTGCTAATTAACTGTTGTGTCTCTGAAGAGTACTTTCAAGTATAAAAATGAAGAATGTATCACACAGTGCACATTCAGCTTACTGCGTGTCTATTACACCTTTATGTATGCCAGCATATGATTTCTGCAGTTTCTTGCATTACTAAGCTGCAGATAAACAGTATCCTCAGTGATTTGCTGCTTTTATATGATTGTTTTTAGGGAATGTTTTCAGGGTTTTGTTTCTGACTGAAGCCAGAAGAAAGAGTACTTTCAACTGTTTCTACTTGACATTGTTCTTGTTCCTGCGTCACTATAGAAACTCACATCACCACTTTGGGATACTTGCCTGATTGCTGACAGATGGTCACATATTTCAACAGCAAGGATTGGTTCTCCACTCAACTGCCACTCTGGTGTTTTGAGCTTCTAAAAGAACAAGTAGTGTTTTATCTATACTACAGAGACTATCACTGATGGAATTCAATCTTTCTGAAAGTTGTTGGTATACTGGGTTACTTTCATTAGGTATGCTACTATTTGTGGAATGTTCTTGTTGTACA
The DNA here is from genome assembly GCA_016271365.2 of Neoceratodus forsteri. Taxonomy (NCBI): domain Eukaryota; kingdom Metazoa; phylum Chordata; order Ceratodontiformes; family Ceratodontidae; genus Neoceratodus; species Neoceratodus forsteri. The sequence continues at coordinate 482,851,789 of CM057459.1, read as the reverse complement.
CTTGATCATGGTACTTCTGAACTAGGTGTACAGTGGTGGTTGTTCTTGTTGTACACTTGATCCTGGTACTTCTGAGCGAGGTGTACAGTGGTGGTTGTTCTTGTTGTACACTTGATCCTGGTACTTCTAAACTAGGTGTACAGTGGTGGTTGTTAAGTACAGTTGTCCCACTATCTTTCTGCCTATCATCTACAACTGGTTCCAAACACAGGTCTGTTGCAGGGACACATTGTCTGTGCTGAAAATGCATTCCCATTCTCTTTGTTTGTGATTTTTCACTTTCTTCTCTTGAGCACTGTTGTGCAGCTTGTAATAGATCAGCAAGAGTGCTATTCTTTGATGTCATGTTACATTTTATCAGTGAAGAAACAATACTGTGGTCTTTGGACTGCTGTCCTTGTTGTCTAGAAGCTTTACAAATGCTGTCCTCATGTTCGTCCTCGGTATCTTCTTGATGTCCTCTGACAGAATACAGATAAGTTAGCCTCTTTTACCCCTGACTTTCCACGTTTCTATAGGACTCATTCTCTACAAGATGTTGCTGATTACCTGACTCTGAGCTACTGCTGCTGTCTGAGCTTGTTGCTGTATCACCTTCATGTTGTTTTACTCGTTCTAATCATGGATGTTTTCTGTCTGTGACTTTCGACTCACCGCCTTTCTCTCATCGTTGTCGGCAGCTTCTTCGTTAAATATAGCCAGTATTAGGAAAGTGTTAAGAAGTTTTTGAGCAATTTACAGCACAGCTGTATAATTGAAAGTAACTGAGATTAATATTGTTGCTTCGTCACGCTACATTTCAATGCTCTGATCGGTCAATGGGTGAAAGGAGGTCACAGGATCAACCAGATATGTTTAAATTTAATTATTTGTGTTAAGATGTAGGCAGGATCAACCAGATGGAAGAGATGTGTGTTTTTTTTTGGGGAGTTACTTGTACAGGGCAGAGGAAAGAGATAGGTGTCTGATGAAAAGTGAAACACTTTCACTTTCATCAGGATGACGATAGAACGTGGAGATAAATGTATGACGATAGAACATGAAGATAACAATGTTATCTTCACTGGGCAGTCTAGATATCATTTTTATCCTTGTATTTATCCCAAAACATACATTGTATAAATATATATATATATATATATATATATATATATATATATATATATATTATGGTAGCTCGTAGAACTACCATAGTTAGGTTGAGTAGCACTTTTAAGGTTAAAAGGTGAAACTTTGCACCTTAATAACTTTGCCACCATTCAACAGATTTGCCTGAAATTTGGTATGCGTAGTTGGGTATGGTAGATCTTGGGATCTGCCAACTTTCGTACCTGTGGGATGTACAGCTGTGGAGCTACTAAGCAACATCCAAATGAGCAATTATGCTTTTTTGTGCATTCTTTGCGCATGCCTGTAGGTCACATGGTTTGCGCGACTGGTCTAAAAACTTCAGGGAACGTGCAGCCAGGGTCACCAAAGTGTCTTTTGAAGATTTTGTGAAAAAATATTGAACAGTTCAAAAGTTATTCAAAAAACAATTTCCCATTATAAGTCAAAGGGAAAAGTTAACAAAAAGTTCAATACTTTCGAAAATGCACTTTTTAGTGTCACAAATGGCCCTAGTAGTGTCACAAATCTGCCATTTCTTTTCAGTTACTGATCAGAAAATGCTTGCCATTTAAAATTGGGACCATTTCTGTTTTCTTTGGAGTTATTGTTACTGTTACTGTTACCATTGGTGTTTACAATTCTTGGTACCATCACCCGTGCGTATTACGGTTTGCGTTTCTGTCTGCGCTTGCATTTGCGTTTCTGTTTCCTTTGGTGTTATTGTTGCTGTTACCATTACCATTTGTGTTTACAATTTGGGTACCGTGACTGTGCCCATAACAGTTTGCATTTCTGTATCGCTTGCTTCGCGTTCCATTTCTGTTTCCTTTGCCATTATTTTAGCTGTTACCCTTACCATTGCGTTTCCAATTCGTGTACCATGGTCGTGCATGTTACAGTTTGCATTTCCATATGCACTTCCATTTGCCTTTGTGTTTCTGTTTTGTTTGATGTTGTTTTGCTCTTATCATTACCATTTGCATTTGCAATTGTGGTACCGTGACCGTTACACGTTACGCTGCGTTTCCATACAGCTTCTGTTTGGCTTTCCATTTCTGTTCCCCTTGGCATTATTATTTCTGTAACAGTTAACATTTGTGTTTACAATAGCGGTACCATGATCATACTGCGTTACAGTTGCATTTCATACGCGCCCGCTATCACGTTTAACGTCGCTGTTCCGCGTTGGCGTCACTTTGTTTTGCATTCTATTAACATTTGTATTATCATTTACATTTGCGTCACCATGTGCATAACTGTTAGTGCTTGCATTTGCATTGCAGTTACCGTTACTATGTCACAAGACATCACATGGTGGGAGCGTGGGGCCCAAAGGGCCGGTGCTCCCACCACCACATTCTATTCACTATTTATAGTCCTCATTCTCAAAAAGAAGGGAAATTCATGGCAAAAAAACTCCATTTAATGCATCACTTAGGGTTGTTTAGCGATAAGCCAGGAATTCAGCGTTGGGGTTAAGCCCCGTTACCCCAGCCTGCCCCCAACCGGCATTGGTGTGTTCATTGGGGTCGCTGTCCTAACTCTCACCCCATTCTCCCTACACCTCAGCTTCTTTACACATGTGATGGGGTGAGAGTTAGGGCCAAGCGACTAGCACCCCAATGCCAGTTTTGTGGGGTGGGCAGGTGGGTGAGGGCTGACTAAAGGCCCTGGCTTTTGTTGCTGTGGAACAACCCTAACTGATGCATTGAACAGAGTTTTTTGCTATGAATATATATATATATCTATATATATATATGTATGCGCTTGGGACCATCACCGATAACATTATCCGATCCCGTATCCCAAACTCACTTGCCTGTCTCCTTCCCTACCAGAAAACAAGCTATGTGTTGTGCTCCATGGTAAATATCCCCGTCATCATCCTGAGACATCGCACAAATAAAGGTGGCCGTGCCTTTGCCTACTATGCTCAAAATTTCTGGAACTCACTTCCTGTGACCCTACGCGAATCCGTATCTCACAACTCCTTTAAGAAAGAGCTTCAACATTATCTCCTCTCCTCCTATACATGCTCCTGCTTCAAGCCACCCTAACCCACACCTCAAATCCTGCCCTCCACTTGTTGTAATTAAGGAGCCTAGGGCCTACCCTGTTCAGTGAAACTCTCCTTCTCAACTTTTTGCCTGGTAATCTCGCTCCACTGCTCCCCATCTCCTTACTTACCTGCACAGTTTCCTAGTCAGAAAAGTTACCTTAATGTATTATCTTGTGTAAATATTAATTCTGCACCTTGTCTTCCTACCTCAATCTCCTATTTGACCTGATTGTATCCTGTCTCACAGTAACTAAAAATGCTTAAATGCTTACTTCTGGCCTAATGTCCCCAATACTTTGTCACATTGCTGTTGATTGTAATTGCACTATGTATCATGTTGTTCCTGTACTTTGCACTATGTATCGTTGTTCTCGTAAGTTTGTCTCTGTACTCTCCCAGGTCGTGCCTGAAAATAGTCTTTCTGGCTAGTGCATCAACCCGGTAAACAAAAATTAAATAAATAAAAAATATATATATACTGTATATATATATATATATATATATATATATATAGACAAAGAACTCTGTGTGCAAGCACTGAGGCAATGGTTACCCTAAAGGGCATTTGGCCGAAGCCAAGTTTCAAAGAAATATAAATCACATGCCCCACAATGCAAAGCATCATGGGCTGCATATGCAAATCACCAGAATATTATGCTGGTTCAACTTTAAGCAGAAATGCATGGTTATTATACTGGTGCAAGCACCTGAATAGTTAAGGTTGATAGGGTATTTAATGTTAAAGGGCTATTTTTGGACCATTGATGTGATTGTCCTGAGATTTGGAATATACAAATCTGTGTGTGTAGGTCTCTGTGTATGGCAATATTTGAAACAATCGGTTGTTTACTGTTTGAGATACAGGTTCTTGAAAAAACAGAGGGTTTTAACATTTTGGCCACTTTTTTGCTCACCTATATCTGTTACACAGGTTGATATATTGGTCTGCAATTTTCATGGTATATACTGTTGCACTTACAGATGTGCCTTTTAAAGATTTGGTGATGAAATATATCTGTAATATACTTATAAACATTTTTATTTCCCATTATTTCCTATGGAAGAATATATATGTCAGGCTACGAAATAGGATTGTTATACAGTTCGATGCAGGAAGCACATAATTCTTCGATGTAGGATAAAACAGTCATGTATACTTCGATGTGGGATGCTGAATTGCAGTATGATGTGGTATGCCTGGCAAGCGGGAAGCTGCATCGAACTACAGAGTGGCATGCTCCATTATTAAGCAATGAAGGAAACACTGCACACTTTACATTTCTTATGATTCTGTTCCCATTTGCACCATCTCGTCCCAAACGGGACTGGGTGACATATTATTTTGTTTGCAGTCAGATATGGTAACTTTCATATGCAATACAGTCACTAAAGGTTATCCTATATCGCACTATGATCTGCTATGCTACATCAACATAGGATGTAGGGATCCTATATTGCTGTAGGATCTGGAATAATACATCGACATAGGATGCAGGGTATTATACACTAAAGGGAATCTGACATTGATGTTGCATGTACTATGATATTATCGATGTAGGATAGAAGGGTGGCACAATGCATGCTGTGGAAGATATAACTATATTGGTGCTATCGCACCACTATAATATGCCACGCATGAAATAGCATTCCTGTACAGTTCAAGGAAGGTGACACGACCCCTTATACTTCAGTGTAGTATGCATAACATCTGTAAGCATTTCTGTCCTTCAACTAGAGGCTTGCACTTGTCATTGCAACACAGCTCTCTTAAGAGACTTACTGTAGCTGTATTTCCCTGGTTCTCCAACAGAGGAAAGTGACTTATGCTTTATTTACATGCCATAAATAAAAATAAAAGAAGGGACCAAGGCAGTATTGAAAGGACTGCTGCTAGCTCTCATGGAAGCGTTGAAACAGAACTATTGGCGAGGCTCCCTCGTGGTGCAGGTGGTCGTGAGGATCTTACTCCCCCGGAGCTTAAAAATAAAAGAAGGGACCATGGCAGTATCGAAGGGACCCGCTTGGCCTCGTGGAAGCTGTGAAACAGAACTATTGGCAGGTCCTCATGGGTGCAGGTGGTCGTGAGGGATCCTACTCCTTCCCCGGAGCTTAAAAATAAAAGAAGAGACCGCGGCAGTATTGAAAGGTACCCGCGTTTGGCCTCGTGGAAGCTGTGAAACAGGTAGAGTGAGGAACACAGCCTGAGCGCTCTCTCTCCAGCCGTTCGTTGACTTTAAATTTACTGTCCCCGCACATGTGGAGATAGTTTTTTCTCTAAGGAAAACTCTCAGAAAAAGGTCCAAATTGTCACTATTTCTACTGTTACTTTAAGAACTTGTTTCTAGCTTGCCTTTTCTGTATGTACAAACAAATTCATATCGTATTTTTACTAGGATTGCTTAAAAACTGAATCTTTCTGTGGGCTGAAAAGACTGTTTTTGTTAACGCTGGAATTGTTTGCCTCCTGAGCCCCATAGCCACTGTAAGCAGATCGAAATTAACATCGTACCTAGTGGGCTCTATTTTAAATGTGACTAAGTGTCTGCCTTTTTCAAACTGAATTTTGCCTCTTAGCCCTAGCATTTGCAAGCTTCCTTTCGAAAAACTCATTTTCCCTCTGTCCCACTCAATTCGAATTAAGTTAAGGCACACTGCACAAACTTGATGCTCAGCTCCTCCCCAACTCACCTGTGTTAATCCTTGCTGTCTCCTTTCTTCCTTGGCAGAACTATTGGCGAGGCTCCCCTCGTGGGTGCAGGTGGTCGTGAGGGATCCTACTCCCTCCCCGGAGTTTAAAAATAAAAGAAGGGACTGCGGCAGTATTGAAAGGGACCCGCGTTTGGCCTCGTGGAAGCCGTGAAACAGGTAGAGTGAGGAACACAGCCTGAGCGCTCTCTCTCCAGCCGTTCGAGCCCCGCTGACGCTACGCGTCAGCTGACCCGCCGCCCCCACCAACTACCCTTGTCGTGTTCTCCTTATATACAGAAGGTGAGCTCTTTGGATTGGTGAACAGAAAACCTATCAGGCAGTTTCTCCACTAGCAGGTTATCAGGACCTACCACTAGAGGGCTACCGTTGTTCTCATAGCCTTTCTTTCTCTCACTCTCTGCTTTTACTCCTGCGTTGATGATCTCATGGTTTACCCCTTGGTGTGAGTAAACAAAAAAAAAATCAAATGATGTTGCTAAAATCATGGCTTATCCTCCTTGTTTTAACCCTCTCCCAATGCCCACTACTCTCCTACCTTCATCATACTTGTTCTAGTACTACCCCTCCCTCTGCCCCAATTTTACCCCCTGCGTTAACCCGACCAATAAAAACTCCCTCATCAGTTACTATGTCTTCTATCCCCTTCCCTCCTCTTCTGCCAGGTCGCCCCACCTCTGAAACCAAGATTACCCCATTACTTTATGATCAGGAAATATTACGCTTTACGTGCTCCTGTATTTCAAATAAACCGCACCATCATGGGGTCACATCTCGTCGCACCTCAAAAAGATCAACAAAACTATTCTAACAAGGACAGCAATCATCATCCTGCTACTTGTGGGCAATATCCACCTAATCCTGGTCCCACTCTTCATACCCCACGGCCACCAGCTAAACTAAAGGGACTGCGGCTGCACCATTAATGTTTGTAGCCTACAAAAGAAACTTGCCTCATTTCAAGCCTGGGTTTGCCTCCACTGCCCAGATGTAATAGCGGTTTCTGAAAACATGGCTCACAGCATATCCCTGACTCAGCTGTAAGTGTACCTGGTTACACACTGTTCAGGTCTGACAGACTAAATAAACGGGTGGGGTAGTGCTCTGTATCTTGTGAGCATCTACAAGGAATAAACACTACTACCATAAGCCCCGAAGGTGTACAGTCTCTCACTGTTAGGGTTGAAGTTGGGAACTCAGAAAAATCCCTCTACATAATGTCTGTTTACATGCCCTCGTAACCAAAGGGATGCCTTCACGTCCATACTAGATATAATCGAACAACTCCCAAATAATTTGGAAGTCATAGCCCTAGGTGATTTAACCCAAACTGGCTTGCCCCCAGACATCCCCTCAGGATGCAGCTGCTCAAAATCTGTCTCAAATGGTCCTCACCCCCACTAGAGTAAACAAAATATGTGCCATAGCTCCTCCTGGACCTAATACTTACAAATCATCCTGAGCACATACTGGATGTCCAGGACCTCTTGGACTCCATCAGTGATCACTTCCCGGTAACTGTTCTCTGGACAAATAGCTGGAAGCCACCCCCACCTAGGATCTCCATGTGTCACCAACTCAAGAGGGAGGTATAAAACATCTCAGAAACCTACTCTGGAATCTGGACTGGTCCCTCTGATCACCTGACGCCAATTGACGCGCCTCTGTCTTTTTCATAAGTTCCTTCCAGCAGCATGTGACATCTTTGCCCCTATGTCAAACGGATTGAAAAGTCTAACTCATCCCCTGGGTAACTAGATCTTTACTTGATCAAATGAAGGTGCGTGATGACCTGTGGCTCAGAGCCCTTCAGTCAGGTAAACCCGCTGACCGACAATGTTACCTGCTGCCAGAAATACTTGCACCTGGGAGATACAGCTGGCAAAGGCTGCTTACTACAAAAAAACTCAGTGCCACTTGAGGTGATGGTAAGAGGTTCTGGGATAATATTAAGGAACTTAGTGGAAAGTCTCCCTCCCCTTCCCCTGCCATGCCTATCCTAGATGGTATCCCTACCCAAGAACCCAGCAAAATAGCAGATCCTTTCAATAAAGCATTCTCAGACCTAAGCTCTATTCCCCCCGACTTTTTCAGCACTGAAGCGGGACATTTCCTGCCACCCCCCAGTACGCCACCTTTTCGTCTCAAAACTGTCTCCACTAGTGTTGCCCGTTCATATATTTCCAGATTCCTAGGAAAGACTAGACATAGTGGTGACTCACTAGATACTAAATTGCTATCTTTAACCCTTGATACTGTTCTAGTACCTCTTACAAAAATTTTCAACATGTCCCTGTGCCTAGGACAATTCCCGTCTCTACGGAAAAAGACAAGGATTACGCCAATACATAAAAATGTGTGCGTACTGCAACTAGTAACTACAGGCCCATCTCTATACTCCCTCCACTCTCAAAAGCACTGGAAAAAATTGTGGCTGATCAACTTACTAACTACCTAGATTCACAACACCTAATCTGCAAACAACAACACGGTTTCAGAAAAGGTCACAGTACCACCACTGCTCTACTAGAACTCACCTCCTTTGTTCATGACGCTCTTGACCAGGGAGATCTGGCTGGTTCAGTCTTTATAGATCTCTCCAAGGCATTTGACAGCGTCAATCACACCATGCTCATAAACTCCCTCCTCTCTGTCGGCGTCTCCAAAGAAACCACAAACTGGTTCTCCAGTTATCTCTCTGGCCGCACTCAACAGGTGATGATAAGAAACACCCTCTCTGCAAACCTTCCCCTCCGATCAGGTGTCCCTCAGGGGTCTATCCTTGGTCCGCTCCTTTTCTCACTTTACCTGAACTCACTACCTCTGGCCACCTCTGGGCATCTTCTCCTCTATGCTGATGATGCGGTGATTTTCAGTCGGCACACTGACCCCACACAGCTCCAAAAATCCTTGCAGGGCTCTTTCACTCAAATTGAAGCCTGGTTTTCCTCACACAAGCTCGTACTCAATACAAAAAAGACAAAAGTCATGCTATTTGCCCACCCACAACATAAGCACAGCACTACAAAATTAGCCATACACAATGTGATGGGCACCACGCTGGAACCTGTTTCCAATTTTAAATATCTCAGGTTACTCTAGACTCCGCCCTCACCTATCGTGAACATATTGTGTCAACTTGTACTGAAATAAACAAAAGAATCAGTCTCCTCTACAGGCTTAGGTCCTGTCTACCTATGGAGGCACTATGCTTAGCTGTCTCCAGCTACATCCTCTCACTGGTAGACTACGGCATAATCATCTATGGGGCCTCCTCTGACACAGCTCTGTCCAGCATTAAACGTGCCCTAAACAAGGCCTGCAGATTGGCCACAGGATGTGATCATCTTACGCACACCTGTGACCTCTATTTACGCTCATCTGGCTAAACTTCCACAGGTGACTAGTTTATCAGACCTGCCTACTGGCCAAAAATTCAGTTGGGCCTAGCCCCCAGACTGTCTTAAGCTCCTCCAAAACCTACCAGCCCGCCCCACTAGACACTTGGAAACCACGCCGCTTACGTGTCCCTTTGTAAGGACCACTACTGGCCAAAGATCCTTTGCTACAGGGCACCACTCTGGATGAAGCATATCCCTGACCCTGTCTTATCAATCCCCAGGCTTGGGCCCTTCAAACAGGAGTTACTTAATCACATTATGTCAAACTCCCACTGTGACTGCAGATGAAACTTTGAAAATGTTGAATGCACCATTATTTCAAAATTGCTGTTGTTCCATTGTTTGTGTTCATTATAATTTTTACTGTCATTTTTTCTGTACTAGTGCTGTTGTCTATATTGTATATTCTATGTAACACTGTGTTCTAATCCATTTATGTAAGGCGTGGAGCCTTTGCAAATGAGTCTCTGACTCAAAGGGTTGTAATTCCTAGACTTTAAATAAAAAATAAAAAATAAATAAATAAAAACACACACACCACAGTGTTACTGTGTTCAACTGATTTTTTATTTCTTTCCTAACACATTGGTATTACAGTTGTTTGAAATAAAGCTAAGTGAAACAAGTTTACAGTACTATAATGCCAGACAGTTACATCTTTTGAGGCATCTAGGTTTTTATTTCTCGCATGTAACTATTAATCATTCATGGGTGCACTGAAATGTGCCATGTAAATGCTGAGCAACTATTTGTGCTACAAAGCAAATTCAATATCTAAATATGGCAAGTAAGATGGCAACTAGGCTAATCACAAAATTGCTATCACTCTACTGATAACACAGGTGCTTCAGGTAGCAGTCCGATTATATGAAAAAAAAAGTCATAACTTTAAGAATAACTGCACATATGGAAAAACAGACTTAATGGTTATGCTTACTTATTACATAAATACTGCACATTTACCTTGATGTGCATGTACTACACTTTTCAACTTGGAAACAATGACACTTTAAAGTGCAGTGAAGAAACATGTGATATACAGTGTGTTATAGGAAATACTGTTATACTATCTATAACTACAACTCAGAATGCACATAGACATATTCCCTATTTACATCTGTGTCAGTCAAGAGTCGTTTCAAGTTTAATCATTCAACATGTATGCAACAGGGCATGTTTATCTGACTGTGCATCTCTTACACTTTCAAGTATACACAAATCTAATGATAATAGCATTGCTTCAGGTGTCTTTCCTGTTATGTAACAAAAACACATTCTTGCTGGCTTCATAGATTACTGCAAGTACACTAAACCACTATTAATGGTTCTGCTTTTTATAACATAAATTGTGCAATTAACCTGCATATGCATGTAAAACATGTTTACACTTAGAAGTATGACTCTTTAAACTTTGGTCAATAAACATGTCTCTCGGATGGCCCGGTGGCTGAAGGTTGAGGCACTGGACGCCACACCTCGCTGAAGGAGAGCCGGGTTCTGGAACAAACCCAGGTAGTCGGGGTCGCAGGAATGGGGAAGGATTGAGCATTCTATGGACAGCTCTCCTTCTCCGAGGAGGAGGAATCCACCTGCTGATGCACTGCTGACCTCTAGTGGAGACTGGAGTTCACAGTGCATGGCAGCGGAATGCAGGGGGATTGTAGCTCGACAGCCGTCTTTTGAGGGTGCATGGGAGCGTGCGTCAGCCGAGCTGGACATCAGTGCATGTCCGAGCTTCAGGGGAGGAAATAAGGAAAAATCCCTGTCATCGGGGATAGACGATGGCACCACCACCACCAGCCACACTCCACCAACCGGACTCCCTCCTCACCTGGGCTGAGCCCAGTCTGGCCGAAATTGTAGATAGAGCGCCCTGGGCAGATAGGGCGGCCCTATCTTGGAAGGGCTCAGAGCCAAGGATATAGCCAAACCGGTGCCAGGACAAGGAGGAGTTTCAGGTAAGGAGGTAGAGTTGGGAGGAGGTGGATGCCTGAGAGAGGTTCCTGAGGGTAGTGCATAAATAGACCAGTAAAAAAAAAACAAATGTCTCAGAAGATGTACTTGCTAATTAACTGTTGTGTCTCTGAAGAGTACTTTCAAGTATAAAAATGAAGAATGTATCACACAGTGCACATTCAGCTTACTGCGTGTCTATTACACCTTTATGTATGCCAGCATATGATTTCTGCAGTTTCTTGCATTACTAAGCTGCAGATAAACAGTATCCTCAGTGATTTGCTGCTTTTATATGATTGTTTTTAAGGAATGTTTTCAGGGTTTTGTTTCTGACTGAAGCCAGAAGAAAGAGTACTTTCAACTGTTTCTACTTGACATTGTTCTTGTTCCTGCGCTTCACTATAGAAACTCACATCACCACTTTGGGATACTTGCCTGATTGCTGACAGATGGTCACATATTTTCAACAGCAAGGATTGGTTCTCCACTCAACTGCCACTCTGGTGTTTTGAGCTTCTAAAAGAACAAGTAGTGTTTTATCTATACTACAGAGACTATCACTGATGGAATTCAATCTTTCTGAAAGTTGTTGGTATACTGGGTTACTTTCATTAGGTATGCTACTATTTGTGGAATGTTCTTGTTGTACACTTGATCATGGTACTTCTGAACTAGGTGTACAGTGGTGGTTGTTCTTGTTGTACACTTGATCCTGGTACTTCTGAACGAGGTGTACAGTGGTGGTTGTTCTTGTTGTACACTTGATCCTGGTACTTCTAAACTAGGTGTACAGTGGTGGTTGTTAAGTACAGTTGTCCCACTATCTTTCTGCCTATCATCTACAACTGGTTCCAAACACAGGTCTGTTGCAGGGACACATTGTCTGTGCTGAAAATGCATTCCCATTCTCTTTGTTTGTGATTTTTTCACTTTCTTCTCTTGAGCACTGTTGTGCAGCTTGTAATAGATCAGCAAGAGTGCTATTCTTTGATGTCATGTTACATTTTATCAGTGAAGAAACAATACTGTGGTCTTTGGACTGCTGTCCTTGTTGTCTAGAAGCTTTACAAATGCTGTCCTCATGTTCGTCCTCGGTATCTTCTTGATGTCCTCTGACAGAATACAGATAAGTTAGCCTCTTTTACCCCTGACTTTCCACGTTTCTATAGGACTCATTCTCTACAAGATGTTGCTGATTACCTGACTCTGAGCTACTGCTGCTGTCTGAGCTTGTTGCTGTATCACCTTCATGTTGTTTTACTCGTTCTAATCATGGATGTTTTCTGTCTGTGACTTTTATACCTTTGGTCCTACGGTGGCAAACATAAATTAATATGTGTACTTTATAGCATGTAACTGTCACTCTATAGTCAGTACCATACTGGACTTTTTCTGTATGACAACTATATACAGTACTTATTTCCATATCTTTTTCTGAACTTTGGTTTTCCAGCGTCCTCCAGCATATTCTGTACAACTGAATGCCATGCTTTGTGCTTACTTGGGACAGTCTTTACTTTGTAATTTGTAAAATAGCTGTATTATATTTTTCCATTATTTCTTACATGCTATAGGCTCTTTACTTATGTTGTATTTCTCTTTCAAATACTGACTTACGCAGTCCCATGTCTCTGTTAGTTGCATATTTGTTGCTGTCATAGTTACAACAGGGTTACTGTGTTGTTTCATGGCTTCAGCAAACTTAGGTAGTTCACAGCCTTTCCAGTATTTAGGCATCTTCTTCTGTAAATGAAATTAAACAATGATAACACTTCTAGGAACTCTATTTTACATGTATCACAATATATAGTGCTGTATGTACAATTTAAATTTATGAAAAATTCAGTGCCAGGATGTTTTGAGTACTGTAGCACAGCTGTTTGGATGTGGAGTCTATAACATATTTCTATAAAAGTAGTGTGCTGTTCTCTCATTACTGTTGAAACAATTTCTTTATACATTCTCTGTTTGAGAATATTTGTCTCTCACTTCTAAATGTTCTGTTGCACACTCCTTATTGTCTAAGCTATGTGGAATGGTAGGAGGTCAGGGCTTAAGTTCATAGTGAATCATAGACTTTTTGGGGGATAGGAATTTGTTTTTCAACACAACCATTGTTGGGATGGTTATTATTTTTCCTGCTTAGGTTTCGTACATTTATATTCTAGTCAGTGATTCTCTAGTGCGATGTTAACTGTCTGATTGTAGTTAATTATATTTCTATCGCAATTCAATTGAACCTCGAGCAAAGAGGCCCAGTGGCATTATCATTACTGCAAGTGCAATGCAGGATTACTTTTAACACTGTCTAAACTTGCAGTTCTGGTACGAGATTGTTTATGTTACTCACTTAATGAACATTTACAAATATTGCTATGCAAGGATTCCTACCACTGTAAAGTACTCTAGAAGGTGTCCTTAGTCTTCAGTACTCTTTCCTGGAATTGTTCACAAAGCTGTTTTCCTCTTTCTAAATAGAAATGAGGCTCTTTGTGTGCTACTTAGAGGTGCGATGATTGGTGAATTGCAACACAGTGTAGTGAGGTGTTAAAGTGAACTTCAAATTTACTAGATCCATGCTATGTCAATATATTATATTATGAAAAAGAATTACACATTGAAGTGATATCAAGCAGCCTGCCTCGATCATTGTTTTGGATCACTTCAGGACTGATTCAGTAATGTGTTCATTCAGATTAGGATGCGGGAACCTTGTATTGCAATGGTGCTAATAACAGGTGCACTCTGATGTTTGCTGGAATGTTGGAATTTTGTGATGGATGTAGCAGTTGGCAGGGTATGTTGCTTGCACCAGTTATTAATGGCTCCAGCACCAACACTTTGTAATTTAAGTACATGAATTACGGTATGAATTCTGCTGCGAGGTAAGATGCAGTAGCATCCTGCTGCGACATAGGATAGCGCGCACATAATCTCTAACTGCCAGTACTATTCAGTTTTCAGACTGGAAGCATAGAGGTGGGGAACAGATCAGGCTGTGGCAGTTGGCTATGTCATTACTTAATTTGGAACTTCGCAACGGTATGTTGTTTGCACCTGGTATAAACATCTATAGCAGCAGCACTTCCTATTTTCATAATGACCAACACTGATGTTGCTGCTAGTGTATATTGTGTCCTTTGCTGCCTTGCACTGTTAGTTTTAAAGCTCCATGTTTGTTACCAATTTACAGGTACTGCACATGATGTTTCTTACCAGCTAGGTACAGTATATGTGACTTACTATATATTTTGGGCTTGTCTCATACTTAAAGCTACACTGTCTCATATGTTATTTGTTTCTTTGTGTGACTGAACTGCTGTATCACTGGAGGTGTGCTGTTACCTTTGTGTATGAGCTGCATATGTGTGTGTGTGTGTGTCTGTATGTGTGTGTGTGTGTTTCTGTGTGTCTGTGGGTGTCTCTCTGTCTGTTTGTTTCTATTTCTGTGTGTGTTGCTCTCTCTCTTCATTAAACAATGTCACAGAGAATTTCTCACATGGTTTCAGCTAAGGAGACCATTGCTTATTTGGACCATCTTGTTTGCTATTACTATCTCTAATGGATATGTTCTATTATGTTATGAAAATTCACATAATACTATTAGGTTGTCTTGAACCTTGGTGTTCAGTTGAGATTCTCCCACTCTGGTTATATAATCAGAGTGGGTGGTGGTGGTGTTTAATATAGTAACATACAATGTGTGTATATATATATATATATATATATATATATATATATATATATATATATATCTATCTATCTATCTATCTATATATATATATATATATATATATATGTGTGTGTATATATATATATATATATATATATTTACCTTGTTGCTGGTGTTCAGTTGTAATTGTCCCACACTGGATATAAAAGGATAGTGAGTTGCGGTGTTAATATACCAACATATAATTTATAACTTAATAACATAACTTTTTGGACTGTAATATTGTGTCTTGATTTTATTGTATTTCAGGGTTTGGTATAATTCTGGTTCTGATATTCGAAGTGTGCTGCAGTGGTAGATATGCCAAGTAAGGATTAGTTGAAGTGGCTGAGAAGAAGGGCTAGCTATGACAGCAGCCATGTACCCTTCAAAGCTAACACCATCACAGTACAGCAAAATAAAAAGGTTAAAGCTGTACATGTTAAACAGCATCGAAGTAGGGTACAGCATAGACAGTTATGTTGTGAGATACATGCTGTAACACGATTGCAATGTAGAAGAGGTCATGAACACAGTCATATGCATACAAACACACAAAGTTCTGCTTGGCACAATATTCAGAGGTAACGGGGAAAAACTGTTACACATGGCAGACAGTGTGTATGACACAAGCAATCACATCTTTCTCATATGGTGAAAGTCAGGTACTTCAAAGATTTGGCTGCTAACACCAGAACTACCAGAATTATTACAGCAATACTCAGACATAAAAAGAAACAGCTGAAGAGGCCACTTACTACAATCAAACTTTGTCTCCATGTTAGACAGTTTATTTCAATGGCTCTTATGTTAAAGCAGCATCTGAGAGCTACTATGATGTCCGCGCGAACTTCATCTAAACATATTCTTGCATGTCTTCAACAGAAATTGAAAATAGTTGAAAATAGTTTCTGAGCTAAGACAAGATAATTTTTGTGATATTTTTGGAGGCCGGTGGCTTCATTCAGAACATTCTGAGGCCTATGTCTGGCAGGAGACCTACAGGCCTGTGGCAGATGATACAGTGATTTCTACTGATACCAGTGGTAAAGCAACTACCATACTACCTTTGCTAGATTAGGATCTAAATGTCAGTATGATTTCTACTGCTGATCCCTGCAATGAAGACATGCAACACAAAGCACTGGTGTGGCCTTGTGGTGCTATCTGTGATGTACATCAGAAATCATTTTATGTTGTTACACAGTTTATGTTATTTCTGAAAACAAAAAGTAATATGAGACCCAAACTTTTTCAAGGAATTGATCACTGTGATATTCGTCTGCACAAAGGACTTATGGGTCACTCTCTTGCCTGTTTGTATACTGGTACTTGTGACAGTTACTTACATCACATGCACATGATTGCTGTGCATAACACAGCAAGGTGAACATTTGTGGCAAGGGTGTGTCATGTTAGGATATCTGTGACAAACTATTGTGAGCTTAGTCGTCTACTTTCTGAGGGTGACATGCATGGTGCTACTCTTTTTATCAAAAGAATTTGTGCACAGCTTAGAAAAGAGACAGAAGAATTAATGCAGAATGATTTCTCAAAATTTGCTCTATCGATTGATGAGTCTGATATAATTGACAAATATGGAAGTGACATAGCTCAGTTCGAATTAGCAAACTACCAGAAATGTGACCACATTTGTCTTAGCTGTCACAGTACATTTTATAAAGTAAGTGTCACAACTGTTGATCTTAATAATATCAAGGTTTTCAATGACATGTGAGCCCACTTAGTAGTCTACCTTCTCTTGAATTCTGACTTTAACCTACAGGACAAAGTTACACTTTGTGTATACTGTCATACTAAGATCAAGGCAAACATGTTGCCACCACAATCTATATTAAACAACATGGAACCACATGCAACTCCAAAAGAGATTGCTGACCTAAATATGTTCGAACATATCTTAATACAGACAATGAAACCTTTTATGTATACTATGATTGAATACTAGGCTAGCATATGTGCCTAAAAAACAACTTGTGAAGTGTCTTAAAGGTACAATCATGTACTTCCCACTTCCCCTTCAGGAGCATATAACTACTATATGTCAAGACAGTAGTTTAGTTATTCTAGTGAATGGAATGCCAACTAGAAGGAAGGTAATCTGGCTAGACATTGTAAATGTCAATAAATTACAAGATGTATTACAATACAGTATTTACAACAGAATAATCCCTTTTACAAGAATATAAACCTTGCTGAGCAGTCAGATGTACCGGGACAATTTCATGTTAAAGATACTAGACAAGCAATGATTGAAAAAGTTACCACTGCGACAGAACCAGAAATCTATGAGCAGTATACAATACATCCACTTCATGGAAAAGATCCTGTAACAGACAACATTGACTTATTTCAGATGAAACAGATGTAAGGAACACCTGTTAGTATTTGGGATAGTACACCAGAGGAAGGTTGTTTTCCTGATCTTTTACCTAATGGCACAGGTGGACGTTCAGATAAGCGAGAGGTTCAGCTGTCAGGTGTTGAGTACCGAGCATCAAGAGTGCTGAACAATGATGGGAAGTTTAGGAGAAACATACAGTACTTGTATTACCTATTATGGGAAAGTGAGCTGAGTGTTCTATCGGCCTATATAGCTCACAGTCAATGTTTGACTAAGTCTATTCAGGATATCAGTGATATGGAGTTTCTACAGAAATTGAAGCAGAAAGCTGAAATATTAGAGATAAGTATGAACACACTTTTCTCCAATATGTGAGGCACCAAGGAGTACTGGTACCGCAGGCATTCTGAACTCATGTGTATGCTATGAGAGTTTGGACCTGTTACTTGGTTTGTTACACTAAGTTATGCTGAGTACAGCTGGGAAGAGATATCAGATCTCTTGCATTGGGCAAACTCAGATGTTGATGGTATCTCTGGTGTGACACTCAAAGAGATGTGTTCATTAGATCCAGTGAATGTTTCTCATCATTTTCATCATCTCTTCCATGAATTGCTCTGCTACATTTTGACAAAAGTCAATCCACCCATTGGTTTGGTGGATCACTATTTTTGGAGAACAGAATACCAAGCTTGTGGAACACCTCTTATTCTCATGTTATTTGGTTAAAATGCACCACATATTGGTGACAGTCCGTCTAAAGAGGTGATAAAGTTCATCATGGAGCATGTCACGTGCAGAATACCAGATAAGTATGACAGTCCCACATTATGGAAGTTAGTACAAAATTCCAGGGTCATCTGTGAAGCAAATACTGCCAACAGACAGTCAAAAACCAGTCTCAATGGTATAGAATGTGTCGTTTTGGTTTTCCAAGAAGAGTTTGTGAGGATGCTTACATAAATGATGTATTTTCAGCTATTCAACATCGTCTCAAGGCTAAATCTACCAACAGCATTTATGAGCCCCCTCATGCTATGAGTGAAACATACATCAATGATTACAATCATGTTCTACTATTGATGTCGCAGGACAATATAGATGCCCAGTTTGTGGCAGATAAATCTATGACTCTGATTCATTATGTGACTGCCTACATTACAAAACATGAGCAAACATGTTTAGTCGACTTGTGGGAGGAACTGTGTAATACCACCAAATCGTTGTCTTCACGTCTCTGGTCTTTGGGCCTTAAGAGTTTGTCACACAGAGAATGTGGCACTTAATGAAGCCAGTGACAGACTGATTGGAACTCACTTGTATGGTAAATTGGATATGATTCGATTTTTGAATCTGAACTATAAGGAAAGAAGAAGACGAGTGTTGCATCCACTTAAAGACATTGAGGACATTGTGACAAGTATGCCAATATCTAAGGATATAGTGAAAGATAATCTCTTGGATATGTACTCCCCTCAGCGTCATGTAGCCATGGAAGAAATGAGTTTGTTTGAGATAGCAAAGTGGTTTGACTTCATGCAACATCTTGAAACTAACATTGAGAAACAAATCTATAAGGTGCAAGGTACTGGTGGCTGTCTTGTTAAGAGACACAAACCCTGGCTCATTGATAATTGTAAATTGAGCTTAGTTGATGCAGACAGAATTGAGCATTACTATTTTGCTTTGCTCATCCTTTTCAAACCATGGCGAGATGAGACCACATTGAGAGATACTAATGCTACTTATGAGGATGCATTTAATGGACATTATGAGCATTTTTGAAGTGATGTTGTTGACCAATACATTCAGCGACTACAGCTTGAGAAGAAACAGATTGAGACTGCACGCCAAGAACTCATGAAGGATACTGCTAAGAGTGCAGAAAACAATGAGGATCCAGAAGGAGAAAGAGCTCTTGGTGTTCCCTTTGCCACTCAATCACCTACTGTACAAGTTCTCATTGCAGAGACTGAAACTGCTATGACACATGGATTTCATTGTCAAATGTCACTAGAAAATATGCAGAAAGAGCTAAATGATGATCAACACATTGCATTTACACATATTACTCAATCCATTACACACTGGTTGCTACATCAGACCAGACAGTGTGTATGCACTACATTTAAATCTCAGCTTCTCTTTGTTAATGGTTCTGCTGGGACTGGAAAAAAAGTTTTCTTATTGAAACATTGACAAAATATGTATGAGAACAGACTGCTGATAGTATGTCTGTCGCTGTTACAGCTCCAACTGGACTGGCAGCATTTAATATTGGTGGTGTAACTTTACAACGACTATTCAGTTTGATAGTTGAGCATGGTAAATCTGCTGAATATAGGAAACTGAGCCATGCTGCAGTTGCTTTATGCCCTGTATTTAAAAAAAAATGCATCTGTTAATCATAGATGAAATTAGTATGGTATCAAATAATATGCTAATTTCCATTCACTTATTGTTTGCAGGAGATTCTAGGAACTGATGAATCATTACTTTTTGCAGGGAATATTGTTGTAGGTTTTGGAAATCTTCTCCAACTAGCTCCTGTTAATGGTGATTACATTTTTCATGAGCTATCTGTGCAGCTGGCAAAGAAAACCATTGGTTGCATAGGTGGAGTAAACCTACAGCAACTATTCACTTATGTTGGATTGACTCAAAACAAGCGCCAAACATCTGATGTAAAGTATAAATCAGTACTGGATCAGGTTCGCATTGGAAATCTTTCTGACCATAATGCTACTGGTTGGAAAAGTTGTCTGATTGCCTCTGGTAAGATACCAATGAGTACTGCATGTGATGCATTCTGTAATATACACTGTGAAGCAATACCACCTGTTTGTCTGTTTTTTAGAATTCAGCAATGTATAGAATTTAACACTCATGTTACAGAGACAAGAAAAAGAGGTAATTAGTCTTCCATGTGTAGATTCAGTTGATGGAATTTCTTTGAATCATACTATGTTACAAAAGGTTCATGAACGAATACATCAGTTGACAGCTGATGTCTCTCGTACTGCAGGTCTTGAAGCTATATTGACAGTTTGTAAGGCAGCTCGAGTAATGTTATGTAGAAACCTAGATGTAGAGAAAGGATTAGTTAATGGAGCTATGGGACATATTATTAACTTTCAATACAATATCCAGAACACATTTGTAATGTCTGTGCTTGTACAGTTTGATAACTCTGAAAATGTACATACCATTGAGAGGTGTACAGTAAAGTTTCAGCTTCTTAGGGATATTTATGTGAAAAGAAAGCAATTCCCACTTTGTCTGGCTTATGCCATATATATATATATATATATATATATATAAATATATATATATATATACATATATATATATACATAAAGCACAAGGCCTTAGTCTGGATTATGCTATGATTGACATTGGAACAGCTGTATTCAAAGAAGGAACGAGTTACGTTGCACTTTCGCGTGTCCGAAAATTATCTGGACTATATCTCATTGGTATTGCTAGTGATAAACTATGTGCAGATTGTAAATGCATCATTGAGTACAACTGTTTATGTACTCTGTGGTGTCCAACTGTGCCTCTTTTTCCTCTACCAAACTATTGCAATATTGGACCACTTCTTGCATCTCATTCTGATACAAAGAAAAGGAGGAAAAGAAAGAGTGATAACTGTACGTAACTTGCTACTACCACAAGTAATCTACAAAGCAATTATTCAGCAGCTCCCCCATCTAAGAAGACTGCTGCTTTGGACATTGTTCCAAAGTTTGATAATAGTATGGGTATCGACTGATATGCTAATGCAGTAATGCAAATCTTTCTACACATGAAGGCAAGGCAAGGCAAATTTTATTTTTCTGGTGTCCAATCCCAGAGGCTCTGGGCACTGTACAAATAACACAACTCAATTTATACATACAAAACTATATCCTTATACA
This sequence comes from Neoceratodus forsteri, assembly GCA_016271365.2. Lineage (NCBI taxonomy): Eukaryota > Metazoa > Chordata > Ceratodontiformes > Ceratodontidae > Neoceratodus > Neoceratodus forsteri. The sequence goes on along the minus strand of CM057459.1, from coordinate 482,830,560 downwards.
ACTCCCATAAATATATGTAAACCCTCAAACTTAACACTGAAAGCTCGATCGCTGGCAGTTTTTAATCTTGTCCTAGGAATCATCAGGAGGCCCCTGAGGAGGACTGGAGGGGTCGAACCAAGGGAGCAAGAGTCAGAAGGTTAGCCAGGTAACAAGGGCCCAATCTGTGTAGGGGCTCATAGGTGAGCAATCCCACCTTGAAGAGCACCCTCCATTGAGCTGGCAGCCAGTGCAGTTCACCTAGCACCGGGGTGACATGGCAGTATTTCGATTGACCTGTCAACAACCTGGCAGCCACATTCTGCACTAGCTGCAGTTGATGGAGGGTGCCACCAGAGACCCCAAGGTAGAACACATTACAGTAGTCTAACCTGGATATGACAAATGCATGTACCAAGGTGGAGTGGTCCAAGGGCAGAATCAGGTGCCTAACCCTGGCAATATTTCTCAGATGAAAAAAGCTTCCTTTAACAATGGCAGACACCTGATATTCCATTGTCATACTGCTGTCAAATATCATGCAAAGATTATGCACCTTAAAGGAAGCCTTCAATGGGACTGACCCTAGAACAAGTCCAGAGTCTACCCCAGGGGGCAAGCCCTCCAGCCTCCTGTTCGACTGCACCACCAGTACCTCCGTCGTACACGGATCGGTTCAAGGGAGTCGAGTGCCTCAGTCACTGCCCTATTATAGGCATCAACTGCCTCTCCCACACCTCTCCTGCATGCACTGCCCACACTAGATAGGTTTGCCACTGCTAAAAAACCCTCTGGGGTCAAACACCTCAATGGGCAGTATCTCACCATCTCTGCAGGAGGGGGGATCTCAGAGGGTGCCCTGAGCAGGAACTCCACCGTGCAATGATCGGACCAAATGACCCGATCAGTCCTGAGATTCTCAATCTCAAGCCCCAGTGAGAAGACCAGGTCCAACATGTGTTCAACCTGGTGAGTCACAGTAGTAACTGCTTGCGACAGGCCCAGTGATGTCATCAACTGAAGGAAGTGATAACAAAACCTGGATAACTCGTCGTCAGCCACGACATTGAAATCCACTAGAACTAAACATCCGGAGGACTCCAATGTCTCACTGACCACAAAGTCACCCACTTCCTGCAAGAATTCTCCAACTGCCCCAGGAGGATGGTATATCAAGAGAATTCTGCAGCCTGCGCCCAGATCCCCACAGATGGCCACACATTCAAATGAATCCAGTGTTCTCACTGGGTGCACAGTGAAGCCTAGTCCAGCTCTAAAACAGTTAGCCACACCTCCACCCCTGCATTCCACTCTGGGGCAGTGCACTATGGAATAACCTGGGGGGATGGAGGCCTCTAATACTGGCCCAGCAATGTCTCCCAACCAGGTTTCCGTAATGCTAGCCAGGTCTACCGAAGCAATCAGATCTGCAATAATTGCAGTCATATTATTGATCGACCTGGCATTGCATAGCACCACCTTTAAGGGATTGGTGAACAGTGCAGCCCCTCTAGCTACCTGCCCACTAGATCCCATGGGAACCCTGGGGATAGGGATTAATTCCATCTGGCATCTCTCCAAACCCCATCTCAACCCAGGGCACCTTCTGCACCTAACTACCTCAATTCTAGTCCCCTCACCCATGTAAGGGTCTCCCTGCCCACTTCTGCCCCTACATCTTCTTCCAATTCCCACCTCCTGGCATTGGCGAGCTGTTGTACCTAATATCTGGGGGGGGTAATAAAGGGCCACAGATCATAAAGCTGGGACAACCCATATACAATTCTAGCCTGCCCCACATTACACACCCCTTGACACATATTTATTTGTCCTAACCCACAAAATCACTCCGCCTTCACATAAAATACAGAAATCCCACCCTAATACAGAATACAACTTTCTACTACAATCAAACCCAGAAGGATTTTGCCCCAATACCAATCATAAAATTCAACAGGACAACAGTCAATTTTGTCCTTACACAAACTGCTGATGATCACTTCACAATCCACTATTGTCCATAGTTCAAGAATTCAGAATGCAGCATGACTCACTTTGTAAACCTCATATCACTTTCCACTGATACAGAACTATCCAATGTTCTCAAACAAATCATACACAAGACAGAAAAACAGGACAACAGAGTTTTAAGTTTAACACACTTGAGAAGTGTTTTGGGAAATTACCCTGACTGTGAAACATTTGCTCAAAATCTACAACAGGATGTTATAGAATTGTTCATGGCAATAGTGAATATACTGGAAAATGAAGATATTCCACTGAGACAGTATTTTACTGTGACATACTGGACTACCTATATTTGTACATGTGGGCAATCTAAAAGACAGACAATGGAGAATATGCTGTGGATCACATTATATATTCCACATGCTGAATCCATAACATTCAGGCAACTGTTCACAAATGCACCATCTGGCTGGGAATGCTGTATTTGTGGTACAGTGTGTACTCAGACTATCAGAATTAGACAAGCATCAGAATACCTTCTTTTGGTTCTCCAGCGATTTGATGCAGCAGGAGTCAGAGTTATAACTCCAGTTACAAACTTTGTAGCTGATAAAGCACTATTGAGAAACAATGAGTATGACACTCATGCTATAATCTTCCACCATGGCATTTCAGTTCAGGCTGGTCATTATACAGCATGGTTGAGTTACAATACTGAATGTGTAGAGTGTAAAGACTCTGTGTGTATGTTTAAATGAAGATTGCCCAGAAATTTGAAGGATGCCTATGTTTTAGTCCCAAGAAACTATATTGATACTTAAATGCCACAAGTAACAATTATAAATATGAAGTATATACTAGATGTATGTTTTATGAAATAGTGTCTATTAATACAGCTGCAGAACAAAGATATAAAATGTTTTTCTTTTGATTTCTTACTGCATTGCACACATTAATGTCATAGATTTGTGTACTATTCTTCTAAGATTACTGAAAACAGTATAACTGCACACAGAGAGTGACACACACTGTATCAGTAAACACTCCTAAATATACACAGTGTATTTCTGTCCTATTCTGATATGTTGTGTCAAGTATATGTTGTGAAACAATTATGCTACTTAGACAGCCTTACTCTAATAATAACAAAGTAAAAGGCATAGTTCAGTTAATGCTTCTGTATATTTTAGGAGATATGTGAGAGGATGCCAAAATATGTTTATTATACACCACGTGCTAGTTTGTTGGTATATTAGTTGTTTCTTAAGGGAGATATTGTTATTCAGTTGGAGATAACACTTAGCTTCATTAACTGATTGTAAAGCACAATGTTTATTCATATGTTATAGCACACAATGCAGTTAATGTTGTGTATGTCAAATAACAGTAACTTCTATAGTTATTTTATTGAATGATGAATTGTGATACTGTGAAATAGTTCCAGTGACAAAATATTGGTTGTTTTGAATTACTAATGGTCAGAGAGTGTTGATGATCTGACGCAAACAAGGTTAAAATAAATCTGTTTCTCATGATTGATGAGAATTATGTTAGTACAATTAAAGTCTTTGAGGTATTATATGTGCTCTGTGCAGTACTTTATGAAGAAAGTGTATTTTACTACAGGTAATACAGAACTTAAGTATTATTAAGTTGTTGCAACACTATATTCCATAACTGTTATGTTGTCATTTGTCAGACTGTTACAAAAGTGTCATATATTGTTTTGCATTGTGTTACATTACATTGCTTGTACTTTGAAAAGTATTTAATTGATATGAATATAATATCTATTGGATAAGTATATATGTCATGTGTGTTATGTATTACAAACAGAATAATGCTGTTATTCATTTTATTTACTGTATAGCTTTTGAACAGTTCCTGTTGGTTTACAGGATTGCCTTCAATAAGGGGTCAAGTGAGGAATTTTCCAACTGCTTCTACACATCATAAAAATAGTTGATTTATAATAATTATTTTATTAGAAAGACATATGGAAGTGTCATGTGCTGCAGTTTGTTTTTTGCCCACTTCAGGAACTCCATCAATTTGGCATAATCAATATTGGAGTTTTTCAAATAAATAGGTTTGCACCAAAACCTAATATCTTGTGTTCTATCTCAGTTTATTACTGTTCTACATTGTTCATTTTCATCACAGTGGCATATTTCAGTACAGATACAAACAGTACATGATATTCAAATAAGACATTTTTATATCACTAATAACTTTGTATTATTACTACTCCTTTATACTGTGCTTGGTTTATAATACCATACCTTATTACATAAGTATGGATATTAAATGCAAAAAAAGGTCATTCATGCACTAGTTAGGGTTTCTGTCATGCCATTGATAGTATGGAAATATCACATTAGGGTGTAGAATCATAATAGAACACCCAGACTCACAACACAGTTACACACATAGTTAACATACAGAACTATAACCACAACACTTGCAACAGTTTATGTTACATACACTCATAAGGGTTAGCACTCTTAAACCAACTCATGCCCTAATGCTCAGTAGAATAGATAAGAATAGGAATTCTGCAGTACTGTTGTGAATTCATATAACTGACTAATGTGTTCTACTGAGCATTAGGTCATGAGTTGGTTTAAGAGTGCTCATCCACATCTCCAAAATGGCTTTGGATTCTGGTCTAAATTTTGGGGGTATATAGGGACTGGGCTGCAGATGTGCCTTTTAAATGTTTGGTGGAAAAATATTAATCCATTCAAAAGTTATAAAGCTTTAAAGTTTCCCATTATAGCCTATGGGAAAAAATATATGTGCCATGTGAAAGCAGTTTCTGCTTTCGCGAAAGCACTTTTTCCTGCCTCAAATGGAAAAGTTAGTGCCATGTTGCTTCCATCTTGTTGTCTGTTAGTGACAGGGAAAAAAAACACTGTAATTCAAAAAATACTGCCCCTTGGTAAACACCAACAGTTGTGTTTACCCAATCGAGGCCCTAGGAACATAATACTATCATTAGTTTTTTTTATAAAAGCAGCTGGAAATATATGTTTTTTTAATCAGCCCTTAGTAGTATGTCACAAATTTGCAGCACTTTATTTGTGAAACTGCTGCACATTTGTGACAGTTTTTGTGCAAGTAACAGCACTGTTGCATGCAAACGGATGCACATTGTGGCACTTCTTGTGAAAACTGCCAGAAATTTGTGGCACTACTTCAATTTAAAAAACATTGGCACTGTAAAAGTCCAAAATCTTTCTTGGACATTTTTTCCAAAAATAAGCCCAGAATTGTACTCCTCATACCCTGTTTAGGTAAACACCGGTTGGTGTTTACCTAATAAAAGAATGTTTTATTATTTTATTGCCTCCAAGGAGGCAGTGGCAAGTTTTATAGATAAAAAAGTTTCTGCCAACATTGGGGTGCCCAATCCCCATGTTGGCAGTACAAATCCACCCCCACCTGCCAGTGTAAGACACTGGGGTGCCCACTCCCAGTGTCCTGAAATATTTATTTTTAAAAAAATGTCTCTGTTGACATCGGGGTGCCCAGTCCCCATGTTGGTGGTAGACATCCACACCTCACCTTCCCCACCACTGTGGGACACCGGGGATCCCACTCAAAGCATCCCAATATATATATATATTTTTAAAATGCCTCTGCCAAAATCAGAGTGCCCAATCCCTGTGTCAGCACTACAACCTATAACCCCTCCAACCATGTGGGACACTGGGTAGCCCACTGCCAGTGTCCAATGTTATGCTCCCTGGGTGCTGTGAGACACTGGGGAGTGCATTCCTAGTGTCCCATTGCTTCCAGTACCTGTGAAAAAAGAAAACAGTCTCCCAATGTCTTTTTTGTCATCCAGAAAAACAAATGGTCCCTCATCATCTACCCATCTCCACACCCCATTCCAACCCTCCCACTGAGCAACCCACCGGCCCACACACACCCCTCCTTGCCCTATGCATACCACCAGAGATCATCTTTCATCATCTTCTGTGGACCGGGACATGTCTGCACTCTTCAAAGCCGAACTGTGAACTGAAGAATCAAGGAAAGTGCTGTATAAAGGCTGTCAATGGTGTTTTGAACCTATGTTGATATCTCAGACATTTTTAGATATTTTTCCACCAAAGTTTCAACATGGGCATCTTGGGACCCCACCTCATGAACAATGTCACTGCTGTTCCATTAATTGGACTTGTAAGGTGATTTTGCGGTCGCTGCACAAAATCACCTTTTGGGAGTAATGAAATGACAGTGCTAATGTTCATGAGGTGGGGTCCCAAAAGCCCATGTTGAAAATTGAGTGCAAAAATACCCCAACATGCCTGAGTTATGTGTGATCTTTTAAATTTTCCTACACACATGTGGAACTTTGGCAATTTTCAATATTTTGCCACCAAATTTTCAATATAGCCATTTTTTCACACCACCTCATGAACAGTACAGTTGCCATTTTTCACATCCTGCCCAAAATGTATTTTTTCACCTGTGGCGGGGAATGGTGTGTTCACTGCACAAAATCACCTTTTGGGCAGATTAATGAAATAACAATGCCAGTGTTCATGAGGCGGGGTCCCAAAAAGGCCATGTTGAAAATTTAATGAAAAAATTCCTAAAAATAACTGAGATACATGTGTCTATTGAATTTCTTCTATGCATGTGCATAACTTTGGTACTTTTCAATATTTTGCTGCCAAATTTTCAACATAGCTAGTTTTTCACACCACCTAATGAAAAGTACAGCTGTCATTTTTCACATCCTGCCCAACATGTGTTTTTACACCCTTGGAGCAGAATGGTGTTGCAGTTGTGAATAATTCTGTTTTGTCTTGTATTTCCCAATTTCTCTGTACCAGGGGACATGAGGTGGAGTAATAAGATAGCTATGCAGACAATTTGGTCACTGTTGTTTGATACATGGAAGCACAGGGGCCAGAGGGCCCTGCACTTCCACACCTACATACATATGCACATCTATAGAGGGATTAGAGCACAGGGTATGAAGGACCCTGCACTCACACAGTAAAATAAAGATACTATTATACTATTTCAAAAAGTAATGAAATTCATTGCAAAAAAACTCTGTAATGCATCAGTTAGTTTTCCTATTTCAGAAACAAAAGTATGGAAATTTGGTGTTAGGGTTCTCAACCCTATTACTCCACCCACCTCTCACTCTCCACACACCAACAGGCATTGGGTGCCTTGATTAATAACTCACTCACCCCATTCTCCTGTACTGTACCATCTCAGCTTCCTTACACATGGAATGGGGTGAGGAGGCTCTGATGACCTGAAGGGACATCCCAACACCTGAAGTGTGTGGAGGGGGGTTGGGGGGTGGTAGGTTTGGGAACCCTAACACCAAAGTTCCACACTTTTGTCACTGTAATAGGAACCCTAACTGATGCATTAACTGAGTTTTTTGCAATGAATAGACAGATAGACAGACAGACAGATAGATAGATAGATAGATAGATAGATAGATAGATACTGTAGATATCCAAGGGCAAATGTATACAACAATGTAATGCAAAAGCAGAACAGTATATATAACACTTCATCTGGAATTTTGAATTAGGATGAAAATGCAGTATGTAACCCCCAATGAGTTATTAAAGGAATAATGCACAACAGGGTGTGTGTCTTGCTGGGATAATGCCATGCCTGGAGGGTTGGGCACGAGGCTGCTGGCTGAGTGCATCCAATACCCCAGGCATGACATTATCCCAGCATGACACACACCCTGGAGTGCATTATTCGTATTATACAACGGTTTGTTGTTGTATACAGAACAAAAAAATAATAATTTCAAAGAATGTTTTTATTAGTATAGAAAAATATTTTTGTTCTTAAGAGAAGATGCTAACAATGTGAATTCAAATCCAAACAATGCAAATGCAAATCCAAACAATCATTCAAGAGGTTCACAGTGCTGAGACTAGACCCGTGATTTTATACTGGGATAACACTATGGGTCCAGCCCCAGACTGACCAATCACAGTCCAAGATTCTTTCTTGCCATTGTATAATATGTCTTTAACATTTCTTTGCTTGCCTGGATGACAAAGGTGTTCACTGCTGCTGATGGATCCAACTCTTCATTGGCAGGAGTTAGACCAAGAATCATTGGATCTACCCACTGAGCCCACTGGGTGAGAATGTGCAGCAGTACAAGGCTGATTTGGGTATGATCCAGTGTTTGAGCTGATACTTTGTGTAAATCAGGACATTTCTGGAGATTGCCTTTGGGACTACACAGTGGCAGCCATGTTGCCACCCTTTGACACTTCCTACCATGGCAATGGAGTTGAATGAATCTGAGCCAGCCAATCAGGGATGTTCACCATCTTGGAGAGACACTGGAGCTCAATGACTGCAGGTGGACATTTTATTTAAGGCAGTGTCATAGAAGACAATCTCATATCATGAAGCACACCTCTAGGATTGCCCATACTGACTGACAGCTTAAATGGACCAATTGGGTTTGCCTTAGCCCAGATGAAGTGCAGTGGCTGATCAGGGAGCAATCTCATCACAGCATGGTCACTGCCAGGGGACCAGAAGATTGTGAAGTGATGGACTGTGTATCTGCTATTAATAAACTGTTAATGTAAATAGAAATACCATTTGGACTAAAAGGAGGCATGTTTATGCCATAAGCATGCCACTGGTGTTGATCATTGCTAACACATAGCCAGAGGGAGAGAGCAGGAAGTGAGCTGCCAACTGTGACTGCCACAGGATTTGCCAGTAGGTACCAAAGCCCAGTGCAACGCTACTACTACCTGGAGGGTCTAGAAACAAAGACATGAGGGTTGGTGTAGATTTGGCGGTGGTCTCATTAATCTAGTGATAGCTGGACTTCAGATTTGCATTACCAGAGTTGATGCAGTCATTTGAGACTGAAAGAGAGTGAAGTGGGAGAAGGAGGAGGAGGTTGACTGACTGCCTCAGAGGGATTGGCACCAGTGGTGACAGCAGAGGTCTACATAGCAAGAGAGATCCCAGCACAAGAACTGTGAGTAAAATTAGGGCTTGCCCTGCACCTTGGAACAGCTTAATCACTGGGAATTGTCCAGCATGGTTCGGCCAGCCAGCTGAGGAAATTGCAAGTACCTCCATTTGAGGTTTAGCCATTTTCACAATTGCATGGCCTTTAGGTTTCAGGTTTGGGCATTGCTGCATATTTTTTTAGAGTTCACCAATGCTGGGCAATCTCATGCAACACCAGTGGGCCTGCAAAGATTCAGTAACTGGGTGCCCAATAGTCTTCATCATAGACCCAAGCATTGAAATTAACCATCACTAACAAGCTGAATGAATCCACCACCAGGTCGGCTATGAAGCTCTCCAGTTCCTGCAAGAATTTAGCTCCTTGTCCCAGTAGACAGTACAAGAGGATGATTCTGCAACCTGTATCCAGACACCCTTTAATAGCCACACATTCAAATGAAATGGTCTCCACCATGGGGTATGCTATCAGTCCCAAAGTGGATCTAAAACAGATGGCCATCCCCCCAAAACCCCCTTTTATGCAATGCACCAGTTAAAACCCAACAGTATAGAAGTCTCTAGCACAAGACTGGAGTCATCACCCAACCAGGTCTCGGTGATACATACCAAACCTGCCGAGGAGTCTGCGAGGAAAGCCTCCATCACTGCAGTTTTATCCTTCAGTGACATGGCATTACACAAAACTTCATGAAGGGGGAAGCAGGATAAGGGTATCTTCTCACTACCTGTTCCAATGTAATCCAGACTTCTCTTGGGACTGGCACCAGACAAGATGGTCCTCTGTCATGGGCCAATCTATACTGAGAGGGCCTTCTTGACCTTACACATCTAATTAACTAAAGCAAACAAGTTGAGTCAGAAGCTGCAACTCCTTAAATCACAACTTAAAAAGCAGAAAGCATAAGTACAAAATATACAATATATATCTCAACATGGGTGGTCCAGGTGCAAATAAAAAAAAATACTATAGTATATATTTATAAATTAAAATGACTAGTTGTTTACAGATTATGTCCTGGAATGTTAGAGGGCTTAAGAATAAAAATAATATGCTTACAATAATTAAATTTATGCAAAAAAAGGAAAAAATACATATTGCTATGATTCAGGAAACTCACTTTCACCATACTAATTCCTCATGTTTTTTTAATTGATGGGGTAAAGGGATACTATCTAATTTTGCAAACAATTCAAGGGGAGATGCTATTACATTCAATAAACAGATACTTCACCCCAAAAGAAATAAATGACATGGATATACAGGGCTGATGGGCCATAATGGAAATAAATATCCTGAATTTTAAAGTCACTTTAGCTACCATTTACGCCCCAAATGTAAATAATCTGAATTTCTTAACTCAATTTTTTCTAACTTTATCCACTTCCCCCACCATACATAATAGGGGATGACTTTAATGTAGTCTTATATGCCCAAGATAAAACATCAGAATTAGACAAAACTACACATGTAGCAGTCTGTAAAATCTTTGCAATGCATCCGACTGTTTTAATGTTTGTATCGACATAATAAGTCAAATCAATAAAACTTCTTAATCACAAAAATATTAGACAAAACTCATAACTCCACACATACGATAATAAAAAAATAAATATCTGAATTAAAACTTATTGATCCTTGTCTTATTAAATATCCTAATAAAAATGTATTTCTTATTTTTCCTTAAATCTCGCCTCTTATTTCTGGATTAATTATTTTCTATATCGGAACCTTGAAATACACAATAATAGATATGCAAAATCCTGGGATTTTGATTTCTGACCATTCACCCTGTATATTAAAAATTTAAATTGTAGAAAATCCAAATACTAAAAAATATTGGAAAATGTATTACCCAATTTCCCAGATACTTACTGATGAGATTCAAGACTTTTTTCAAAATAATACAGAATTAAATACTTCCATTAACAACATTTGAGACTCTTTTAAAGTCTGGATACATGGCCGTTTGATTACTTTTGAACAATTAAGATATAAGAAACAAAATGTTATCATAAATCAGTTGTACAAGCACACTAGTAACTCTACCTCTCTCAACCCTGTAAAAATAAAATATCAGGACTACATAGATTCTGTTTTTATCTTTTATAATGTTTATATTTTATTCCGTTTTGGTTTCTTGCATTTCCAAGAATTTCAATTTACATTGCACTTTACAATCCAAAATAAAGCTTTCAGCATTTCATGTTGTCCAAAATAAAGCTTTCAGCATTTGTCGTTGCACTTCATAATTCAAGATAAGGCTTTCAGCATGTGTTAATTCAAAATAAAGCTTTCAGCATATGTTAACGTTTCAGGAATCTATCTTGTTTCTTTCATCAGAACCTGAAAGCTAAAATTACAAGAATATTAAAATATATCCAGTGGCCAATATTATAATATCTACTGACTCATAATTTGGAGATATAAAGAATAAAGTCCAAAAGAACCTAGTTTGGGATCACAATTGCTGTGACATACCTTCTGTATGAGTTTTTTCAAAACATTTCACATACTTCTATTAAGACTGTGTGTACTTTTAGAAAGTCACTCTGGGGGGACAACAAAACAGAAAAGAATATGCTTGTTTGTGTGTACCCATAAATAGCATGTGTACTACCTCCAAAAAGGATTTTTAAACTGGAATTAATATGCTTAATATTTGTTTTTTGTTACCTTGAAATAGTAAGGACTCTCATACTCTCTATTTGAATGTTACAGGTATTGTCACCTAAAAGATATATAAAAAAAAGGAAAGGAGAGTTCTTTCAATAGTCCATTTTGGTGTTCTTATTAGGCCCTAAAATATGTAAACTGGTAGCCTACTGGCTTACCTTTAGTGAAGAGAAAGAACGTCTTTCGCTTTTGAACAGGCTCTCTTTTACTCAAAAGATGAAGGTCCCAAATGCATGCAGGGAAATGTAATCCTGACTACAGCAGCCATTACACTCGGATGCTGAGTAGCATTTCAAAAGTACAGGCTGCTGCTCTGTGTAGCTTTGGAGGAGGCTGACTATGGTTTTCACAATGTGCGCTGCACTGTGATGACATCACAAGGTGTAACTGTCTTCCACGGCTCAGTCTTTCATCGGAAGGAAACCACTACTTGTCAGTGTTGGCTTGAGTGGTCCCTCCTACCAAAAGGATTAAAAGAGGAATTTATTACAAGGGGGCCATCTGTCATAGTGTGACAGTGGGGTTATTTCAGATGTAGGGGGGCAGAAAAAGACAAAGTGTATGATCTTAACTAGATCCATGTGTTACATATTAATTTAATGTGCTAAAGGTCACTGGTATGACCTCCCTGCAGACAAAAATGGTTAATCTATTTATCTGATTATCTAATAATCTTTATAAACTTTATACTAGTAACAATGTAATATAGTAGATCTTTGTATTTATGAATGAAATGTTGCAGTGTAAATAAAATATCTTGTGTCAAGTTTTATGATCTTAAAACTCTAATTAAAGGGGAATATGCTCGACTGGAATAGCAAAATAGCTGACATGATGTTAATTTGTATGGTCTTACATTTCCTTAATTGTGAACTGATGAAAATAGGGTCCTATATTGGTCTGTCCAAGGGCGTGGGTGTGTGGACTGGGGGGAGGAGGGGTAGGGAAGGGTGAAAGGAAATAGAAATGGGGATGTGAATAGTTATTAATTTATAAGGTGGTAGTAAGTGGGATCCTTACTATCACTCCCATTTGACTCAAATGCTGAGTGGTGTTTCCAAAGTGCCCAAGCTATTTTTCCATGAAATAGTGATTAATTTATAAGGTGGTAGTAAGTTGCGATACTTACTATCGCTACCATTTGACTCAAATGTTGTGTAGCATTTCCTAAAGTGCTCAAGCTATGTTTCCATGAAACTATAGTAGAGGCTTTATCATGATTTTAACAATGCTGACTTCACTCTGATGACGGCACAAACTGTGACTGTCTGGCACGGCTAAGTCTTTTATATGATAGAAACTACTATTTGCCTGTTCTGGCTAAAGAGATTTGAAAAAAGGGGGGTGGTACTGGTGGTGGGGGAAACATGTCTATTAGTGTAACAGTAAGTCAACTTGCAGGGGGGAAGGAGGGAAAAAGAGTGCTGAACTGAATCTAGGAAATACATATGAATTTAGATTTGTTAAAGGTCAAGTGTTTGACCTCCCTTTGTAGGAAACTGACTAATCTATTTCCTTGTTCTCTAATAATCTTTATTTAGATTAAGATTTAGTTTGCTAGATCTTTGTCTATATAATCTGTTGCACTAGATTATACATCCAGGTGTTTAACAAGGGGGTCATGGAGAAAAAGGAAAGGAGAAAGAAGGGGGGGGACAGGAGAGAAGGGAAATGATTAATCGAAAGTGATGTATGATAAATGCCATATATTGTGTAAACTAATAAAAACATAATGATAGTGAAGCTGCATAGAATTAGTATAAGATTAAGTAAAGAAAAAAGGCTGACATTGTGTTAATATTATCAATGACCAATTCAAACTTTCATTAAGTCCATATCTACGCTTCTATGTTTTTAAGGTGTAGATCCACCATGCCTCTCTTTTCAGCATCAGAGTGTCCCATTCACTTCCATGTGCAGGTTTCTTGACCTTTTCAATTCCCAAAAATGTCAAAGTCAAAATCTGATGTTGACTTGCCAAAAAATGTTGTGCTACTGTTGACTTCATATCCTGACATCTTATTTTACTTTTATTTTCAGTAATCCTTGTTTTTAAAGGTCTGGAAGTTTGTCCTATATAGTATTTAGAACAAGGACAAATGATACAATAAATAACATGGTCAGAGCTGCACGTGACGAAGTCTCTGATTTCAAAAGTTTTTGGTTGACATGTACTTTGGATGTATGTTGTTTTTATACAATTGTTGCAATGTGTGCAATTTCCACAGTTATAAAACCCTTTTATATCAGTATTTAGCCAAGTTTTCAGTGGGGGATCTGGTTTCCAGTGCTGTTTTTAACAGGTGGTTGCTCACATTTTTGGTTTTTCTTGCTGTGATCCATGGTTTTTGAGAAAATGTAGTTTGACCAAATTATGTACTTTGCAGTATTTTCCAGTTATCCAGTAATACTTTATTTATGGATGGAAAAATTCTGAATAAATGGTGTTCATTTTGATTCTATTACTTGTTTCTGTTTTTTCTTGATTCTCTAATAGAGATTCTCTTGTTCGATTATCAGTTTTATTTTTAGCTTGATCTAGAACTTCTTGTTCATAACCTCTTTCTTGAAACCGTTGTTTAAGATCATTCAAATTCTTGTTGCAAGATTCTTTGTCACTAATGTTTCTTTTAATTCTCAATATTTGTCTATAAGGAATGTTCCATTTTAAAGAAGGTGGATGGAAACTCTTTGCATGTAAAAGTGTATTTTTCCCTGTGGGCTTTCTATATAATCAGTAACCAGTTTGTTATTTTTGATGGAGATCAAAATATCCAAATAGGCTATTTTTTTCTTTATTGTATTCCATTGTAAATTCCAGAATAGATGTACTTGTATTAATGTATTCATGGAATTTCTTTTAATCTTGTTTCTGTATCATTCCAGATTATTATGAGATCACCTATAAATCTTTTGTAGAAAAATACAGACATACCAAAATTGTTGCCTTCATTGAAGATATATTTGCTCTTAAATTCTCCCATCAAAATATTTACATATGAGGGTGCTAAAGTAGCACCCATTGCTGTTTCTTGTAGTTGTAAAAAGCTCTGATCCTCAAATTTAAAATAATTGTTTTTGAGTACTATTTCTGTTAATGTCAAAATGAAAATTTTGTCAGGTTGATGTTTTTTTGTCTTTTCTCCAGCATGTTGCTCAAAACTTGTTAGCCCTCTTTATGGGGTATTCTTGTATAAAAATTCTTAACATCACAGGTTACTAGTAAGCAATTGTTCAGATCCATTCCTGCCTTATTAATTTCTTCTAATAATTGTATACAATGTTTAGTGTCCTTGATATATGAGTTGATGTTTGGAACCAAGTCTTTAATATAGAAATCAACATATTATAGTAACGTTTCTATGATTGAATTAATGCCTGAAATTATAGGTTTTCCAGGTGGCTTTTCTAAGTTCTTGTGTACTTTTGGTAGGATATAAAACAAAAGAGTCTTAGAATGTATATTTACTATTTCTGTTTGTAACCATTCCTCTATTTGCCCTTTCTTTACTGTCTCTTGAACTACCTCTGATATCTTAGTGCGCAATCTATCTAATGGTATGTTTGTTACTTTCAGATATGTATTACTGTCATTCAGCTGATGCAAGCATTCCTCTCTGTAATCTGTATGGTTCATAATCACAATTCCAGCACCCTTGCTCAATGGTTTTATTATAATAGATTGATCATTTTCTAAATTTCATAATGATTGTTTTTCTTTTCTTGTCATTTTAAATGTTGGTCCTGTATTCTCACTCTGTTATGTTATGTTCTCAATTTCTCTATTTACTTTCTCTATGTATGTTTGTATGTTATTAGATACATAAAAATTTGGGGCAAATCTAGATTTTATTCCTAGAGCCTGTTCTAATGAGGTTTTTGTTTTTTTTTCTCTAGTGTGTTTGGTGTTATGTTCTCAGGTAGAAAAAAAAAATTTTTAATCTTATTTTTCTATAAAATCTTTCTAAGTCTAATTTTAATTTGAACAGATTGAGTTTTTGTGTAATACAGAATGAGAGACCCTTATTAAGAATGTTGAGTTCTGTTTCTGTTAAAAGGCTATCTGATAAATTAAATACAGTTATATGCATTGGCTGCTTTGGATCTGGTGTCATGTGTTCTGCCCCGTCTCATTTTCCTCCAGTGTCTTGTCCTTTGTCTTTTTCTGTTTATTTCTCTTTATTGCCGAAAGCTTTATTTTGAACAACATGAAATGCTGAAAGCTTTATTTTGGATTATGAAAAGTGCAACATGAAATGCTGAAAGATTTATTTTGGATTGTGAAGTGCAATGTAAATTAAAATTCTTGGAAATGCAAGAAACCAAAACAGAATAAAATATAAACATTACAAAAGATAAAAATAGCATCTATGCAGTCCTAATATTTTATTTTTATGGGGTTGAGAGAGGTAGAGTTACTATTGTGCTTGCACATTTGGATCACCGAACTTCTAGTAATTCCCACATATTGGAGATTTAGATAAAACTCTGAAATCACCCACCGGTGTGGATAACTTCTTTTTGTGGTTTGAATATCATAAATCAGTTAACATCAGACATAGCAATTCTTCAGAATAGTCATAGTCATACTCTAGATAACAACATATACAATCAAATAGTCCAAAAGAATGAACAACTCAATACCCTGCAGACAGATGCCATTATTAGACAAATTTTACAAACTAGATCCAATTATCTATAGTCATCTGACAAGCCATTAAAACTTTTAGCATGGCAAACTAGAAAAAATAACCAAAAATCTATATTATGACTATCAAAAACTCACAAAGACTCACAGTGGAAGATCAAACAGAGATTAACTCCTGTTTTTTCAACTATTATCAAAAATGTATATCAATCAGAAAAAACTTCAATAAATGATGAATTAATTAGAGCACATTTGCAACAAAATCCTACTCCTACGGTTCCTACTAGATTTCAAAATACAATAGAAATTAACATAACGATTGATGAAATCGAGCAGGCTATTAATGATCTCCCAGGAAACAAATCTCCTGGCCCCAATGGATTGGTCATAGAATTTTATAAACAGTTTAAATCTCTACTTATACCCACAATGCAAAAATTATTTAATTCCTTTAACACTTCAAAAACACTTCCCAATTCTTTTCAGGAAGCCATAATTCACAATTTTCTCAAAAACAAAACAAGGATCTGTTAAGCTGTGCATCATATCGCCCCATCTCCTTTTTAAATGTCCCTATAAAATATTTACTAAAATTATATCTAACAGACTAGGAAGTATATTACCTCACATAATTAATAAGGATCAAAATGGCTATATTAAAGGAAGATTGCTTAAAACAATATCAGGTATACATTAAATGTTATATCCCAGCAAGAAATTGCTGATGCAATTTTACTAGCCATCGATGTGGAAAAAGCCTTTGATCGGGTAGAGTGGAAATTTATGTTAGAAATTATTAGGAAGATGGGGTTTGGTATACATCTCAATGGATGGCTACAATTAATATGCAGTACACCTTCAGCATCTGTAAAAAACAATTAAAATACTTTACAACCATTTCTCTTACATTGTGGTACGCATCACAGCTGCCCACTTTCACCCTTAATTTTTACTCTAGTATTTGAAAATTTAGCAGATAGAATTAAAAACCATCCAAATATACATGGAGTCACCAATAATAATACAACTTATAAAATAAATTTATTTGCTGATGATATATTGCTTTTTCTTTCTTTTCCTGATACTTCAATTAAAGAACTTATAAATACAACTGAACAATATGGCAAAATATTGGGATATAAAATAAATTGTGAAAACAATACAAACTTGAACTTAAACAACCATACAACTATTACTGTGCCAGAGGGGTTTAACTGTTAGATTAAAACTCAAATTCAATATTTAGGTGTTCAAATTACTTCAGACTGGTGACAATGGGTCCCTTTAACTTTTGATCCACTACATCTTTAGATTCAAACTGAATTTGACAGATGGAAGAATTTACCTTTAACGCTAATAGGTAAATTCAATATAGTTAAGATGAAAATTTTGCCCAAACTACTATTTTTATATCAATCACTCCCAATTACAGTTCTGCAAAAATATGTCAGCCAATTAAAAAAATGATAAATAAGTTCATATGGAATTATAAACCACCTAGACTAGCACATTCAACCTTTATAAAATCAAATGAAAAAGGTGGATTAGCCTTACCAGATATGCACAAATACTATTTAGCTGCTCAGATAATACTGATATGGGAATTGATACATGACTCAAAAAATCCTACAGATTCAACTCAGTTAGAAATAAATACCCATCCATATGCAAATATGACAAAACTGTTATACTCCGCTTACTGTAAAAAAGCTGAAGACCATAAACTTAGCATTGTTACTATTACAAATATATCAGAATGGGACAAAGCTCTTCAGATACTTAAAGAAGATATACTACTAACATCAGGTGCACCCATTTATTTGAACTATAATTTTCTACCATCTACTTTTGTCTAGTTTTCCAGTCTTGGATTTCTCATGGTATTAAATAAATTAAAGATGTTGTAACTAATAATAAACCAAAACCATTTTCACTGCTTCAGCATGAATTTAATCTACCACAAACTTACTATTTCCAATACCTTCAACTAAGCAATTTCATTCAACATAACTTGAAAAAAACAAAGAAGACATATTACAACATCATTATTAAATTCTTTGGAAGAAAAACTCGATAAAAAAATAATCTCTGTTATCTAAAAAATTCTAGAAGACACCTACCATAAAGATCAACAAAAATTCATAAAAAAATGGGAAGCCGATTTAGGCATAATCATAACAGATATGGTTTGGCAAGATATAATAGCTACTTTCAAAACTACTATTAAAGCAAGCAAATTACAATAAATACAATTAAACATCATATACATGACTTACTATACTCCATCTCAATTGCATTGCTTTAACACAAATATTTCAGAAAAATGCCCCAGATGTACTAAAACATCTGGCACACTCATACATATGCTTCATTCATGTCCATATCTTTCCAATTTCTGGTTCAAAATTCTACATATAATACAAAAAGCTATAAAAAACAATATTCAAATTGCTCCCCGACTAACATACTACTAAGCCCATCAAGTAAATTAAATACTGAACAAAAGCTGTTTACTACCATTGATATAATAATCACAAGAAAATGTATCCTTTTGAAATGGAAGGACAACTCCCCACTGGCTATACAAACCTGGATCAATTTTATGGTGAATATGATTAATCTAGAGAAGATTCATTATATTAAAGGGTACCTAAACAAGCAGTTTTTTCAAACTGCAAATTCCAAAATCTGGCTTTATATTGAGGTAAAGTAAAGGCTGCTGTTTACATTCATGCTAAAGCTGCATTTATGTAAATAACATAAATGCAGTTTCATAGCTTTTGAAATATGTAAACATCAGCTTTTCACTTTCAAAAAACAGCCTTAGTTTCTCCCTAAGATGTCTGCCAAGTGTGTTAAGTGATGCGTCATGATGACATCATAGGAGCCAGAGACAGACATCCACATATATATCTATAATGCTAACTAGTTCTTCTTTCCCTCTTTATTTTGAATTGTTGTACCAGAATGATAAACACCATGTATTAACTTGTGGATTATTTTGATCAGTACATAGTAGACATAGTATTGGTTGCATCTGCTAATAGTCCTGGAGACCTGAGACAGCGACTCCAGACAGATTTTTCCAATATCGAGTCCTGGATAAGAGATTTTGGACTCTTAATGAGTACTGTGAAGACTCAGAGTATGATTTTTTCTGTGGGATCTTATACAAAAAAAGATTTTACTGATTTGCAGATTAGTTTTTTGGATGGGACAAAGGTACAAGGGGTTAACATTTATAAATATTTGGGAGTTTTAGTTGATTATCGTTTTTCTTTTTCTGAACATATTTTGTTACAAATAAAAAAGTGAACCAGAGATTGGGAGCATTAAGAAGGGTGTCAGGATGATAGACTAGGGATATAAAGACTAAACTGGTAAAACAATTGTTATTACCTGTACTAGATTATGGTCTTCCACTATACACGCATTCTTATAAAATTTTTTTACATAAACTGGACCAGACTTATTATAGATTGGAGAATTATATTTTGAAAAATAAATCTCGAGTCTACCATTGTTTAGTTTATCAGGAACTTGGTTGGTTACATCCGACAGCTCGAGGAAAATATTTATGGCTAATGATATGTCATGGTTTGATTCATTCAAAAATGCATTCCTTAAAACACTTGATATGTTTGAACTCAGACTCAAAATATTTAGATATGTTTAGGAGGACAACTAGAAAACTGCCTATGACTCAAATTATAAATCGTATGGGGGATATGGTTTTACAGAATAGTTTAGCAAGGACATGGAATGAATTATCTTGCCAAATGATTGAAATATCTGATCTGCATATTTTTAAACTTGAATTGTACAACTATTTAAATTTTTGTTGTAGTTGTTTCTAGGTTATTGTGATTTTGTATTGTGTGTATTTATTTAGTTTTGTTTAGTTGTTTTTTGTAATATACCACAGGTATTTGTTGTAAATGGGGATTTATTCCCCAACAGATTAACCTGTATAATAATAAATTTTAAACAAACAAACAAGTAAGCATGTTAGGCTATGATTTTGTTCATTTTGTTTACTTTAACTTGCAGAAAATGTTTTGCAATCCAGCTGACTTTTTCTTTGGCAAACTGCAATACAGTACAATACTTCAAATACCTGATGATCTAGTAGTTATATGATGCACTGAATTTTGTTTTTTGTTAACCAGGAGAGATGCACTAAGCTGAAAGCTTGTTTACAGGTGTGGCCTGGGAGCACAAGGAAGTTTAGTGACTTGCTCAGGGTCACAAGGCAAAATACCTGTCTTGTTCAGTTCCAAAGCTCATGCATTCTTGTTAATCCACAAATAAGGCTTTCTTTTTCCATGTGAACCCCCTGCACCTAGCCTGCCTTTGTTGCACACCCCACCATCCATACTCTGTTCTTAGTACTGCCTGGGGCCGCATATAAGCTTGCGGTCTCATGAAGAGAATTATCACACCTCAGAATGTGATCTTGTACCTCAGAGAGTTGTGCACACCTATACTGATATGCATCATCAGCTGGCACTGTTAAAAATGCCTCCCAAATCACTCTCCAATCCACATTCTCAATGTTTGACTTCTGCTCCCACAGTAAACAGAGTGGATCACCACCCTTCTGCACAGTGAAGGTGGTATGTACAGTTCCCTGCTGTTTTTTCCCACCTCATTAACCAACAACTAGGTCTTCCGGGAAGGGCAAGCAATAAGCATCATGAGTGACCCACCAGAAAAACTGCTGCTCATGCCCTCATAAGGTCTGCACTTACAATGGATAACAATGTTATTAGCAGGAGAGGAATACTAATACCTTGAGTGCATCCACCTGACTTCCAGTGTCGGTATACTCCTTTACCTGTGATCTGCAGAACTCTGCAAGACAGTTCCCAGCAATTCTTCTCCAGTACTTTTCTGTGCTCTACTCCACAATGCGAGTTGGCTGGCTACCACCCTTCCAAATCTTGAATGAGCTATACACAACTCCCTCAATACTGTCCTAACAAACATCAACATCCCCCCCACACGAGGGTAATCTCCCTACACTAAATTCAAGTAACAGTTTAGGTGCAGCCCTGCCATTCTGAGTATTTGTCATTGCTGGCTACTCTCACCCACAGTCAGGAAGTGATCATGATGCTGGCAGCCCATTTCAGCTCTCACGGTGATCTGCTCAGTGTCCTCCTTCCTGTTTTCAACTAACTTGAATATACAGTAGCTGTACCCTGCTGGAATGGCCTCTTCAGTCCCTCTCTGGCATTCAGTCTTCTCACCTGCTCCCCACACCAAAAACTGGTGAGTTCACTACCCTTCTGCATCATGGATGTGTTTAGTGCAGTCTCCTGTGTTATATTTACATATTAATAATAAACATGATCTTCTGGTAAGTCACGCTGATAGCAGCATGGCACAAGTGGAAAAATAGGCTTTCCTATCCATATAAGATCTAAGCCACCTATCATTAGGCACTATTAAATGACGTGCATAATGATGTGCACACCCATTATTTAATAGTGCCCCTGAAAAAGGGACCTTCGGGGCTCAGTGGGCCTACCCGGTCACCAAAATTTAAAATATTTAATAAATAAAATGTAATAATCAAAGGTAGCCTAGATCTTTTAAGGAAAGGAAAGCCAATCATTCCCCTTGTTCCCTGCTGCTATGGGTCTAACTTTCTGGAAAGATATGTTTATATTTGATATGTCAAAATAAAACGGGGACTGTACTACTATCATTCATGATGCAGAAGGGTGATGAGCTCACCAGTTTTTAGCGTGAGGAGTAATAGTGAAGAATGAATACCAGAGGGGGACTGAGAAGGCCACTCTTGCAAGGCACTGCTATATTCAGGGAAGGAGGAAGGCAGAAGGAGAGAAATATGAGCAGATTACTGTGAGAAATGAGATGTGGGGCTGCAGCACCTTGATCACTACCTGACCTCATTGTGCTGGCCAACATTCCCCTTCCTATTAAACCAGTTCATGCAATTGTCCAAGGCTATGTGTGGATATTAATGCATGAAATGGCTGCCACTACACATTCAATCACTTCACTACCAGTCTAGTATTGCTTGTAAAGCACTTTGGGATGCAATGTGTATGAAACCACTATATAAATGCTGATTCTTCTTCTTATTATTATTTTCCATGGAAAAGAAGATGAGACAAGCATATATTTGAGTTTCAAGAAAGTATGAACTTAACATTGACTGCACAAGAACTTTGCTACAAAAAGTAGTGGCTCTAGGGTGGTGAAGGTGTGGATGTACCCCCCCCATAGTAATGTACTTGCTTGCTGCTGCTGTATTTCACTTTGTTGAAGAAGTCTGATTTATTGATTGTACAAATGTTTACATTCAAACTATGAATTACATTTGTAGGTTCTGTCAAAAACGAAAAGAATAATAGCAGAAAATATAAAGGTTTAATAAAAATGTTAAAAAGTGCATATTAAGCATGTACACCACTCCAGCACCCTCACTGTAGCATCCTGGATCCACTATAACCACTAGACCACCAGGTTATTCAAAATTTGTACTGCACCGTGGTTTGCCACAGAGAAAGTCTGTGGATTAAAACACATTTTCAGCATGTTAAAGTAAACAGAATGAACAGAACCCTAGCCTAACATGTGTATTATATAAAATAATGCACATGATTTTGACCATTTGGGTGAAACAATTCTATACAAAGAGAAATAAGAACTAGTTAGCACTATAGAGAGCCATATATCTCTCTGACTTTGGCTCCAATGATGTGATCACATAACAGATTTGGCAGCCATTTTAGGAAGCAGGTAAGACAGTTTTTTTGAAATTGGAAGGCTGATTTTACAATTTTCAAATGCTCTGGAACCACATTTAGGTAAATTATGTAAATGTAGTTTTAGCATTAATGAATACAGCAGCCTTTCCTTTAGTCACATACAGAGTCAGCTTTTTGAATAGTTTGATGTCAAAATGTTGTTTAGGTATCCTTTAAGGAAGGGAAACTTGAAAAATTTGAAAAACTATGGGCCCAGTTCCAGGACTTAATTCAACAAGGTCTACTATAACATCTTAAATATATGTCAGTTTCAATGCATAAATTTAATTAAACTCAACTTAATATACTATAGATAAAAGCCTGGACCCCTCAGCTATGATGATAATACAAAACCACGAAACTGATTCTTTCTGATGCAAATCTGGCTAGTAATATATCTGAGCCAAGAAAAAAGAAAAAAAAAGAAGCTTGAGCTTAACTCCATGAGACAACCAGTCTGGCAGCCATCTTCCAAAAATTAGGAATTTGCAGGAGTATTGCCCCCAGCCTCTATGGTCATGATGGCTTTCGGTTGCATGGAAACAATGATGATGTCACAAGAAAAGATAAAGTCTGGCATAGACAAGCAGCCTGAACAGATGACGTCTATAGTATAGTCATACTGTCTGCATGCTAAGGTCCATAGTTACATTACAAACACGAAAGTAAAGCTACTGTAAATACAGAAAATATGGTGACTGTAAATGGAAATGTATCTAACAGATTTGTTTGGTCATGGTTTCCCTAGAAACATCATGGGATCTTTTAATCTAGACATTAAAGAGCAGCTGGGGCCTTTTTTTTTTTTCAAAAGTGAGGATGGTTACAAAGGGGAACATTTTTACACCATGTTAGCATCATCCCCTTAGTACCAAAACTCTTACACCATATTTTCAATGGTGCATGTGTTTTAAAAGTTTCCATGATATGCAGCAGCTTGCATCAAAAATGAAAAATAAAATAATGCCAGCGACTTGTTTTAAAAAAAAGTTGTGCCATGCCTGCTGAAAATCACAGGAGCTACACTTAAACCTTGACTCACTTGGGGCCTAGTTTTGAATGGGGAGGATGCTGATGCAAGGGGCAATTTTTTTGCCCCATCGGCTCTCACCTTTTGCATCAAAATTCATGTACCTTATTTTCAAAAACATGTGGGTCTTTACTATGGTTTCCACAATCTGTGGTGGCTTGCATGGAGAAACTGATGCATGCATCATTTCTTAAATGCAAACAGCACCACATTTACTACACAGTGTGGCAAATGTGCCCAAAAGATAGAACACTTTCTATGTGGTCTAAGTTTTGTCTCAGTTACAGGAATTACATGAGAAGGGTCTGGGAAGTTTGCAACACCCTTCTGAAAAACCAACCTTTTGTAAGTAGTCTAATCTTTCTAGTGTAGTAACATGAATCACATCAAAAGGCTTCCCTCTGATAGCCCAGCCCTAAATCTCTATTAAACAAAAAAAGCAGATGCCCTGACCACAGTTTCTTATACAGCAACAGATATAACTACCAGTAGCTCACCTGTGAGCTCCTCTCCGCTCAGC
Source organism: Neoceratodus forsteri (assembly GCA_016271365.2). Lineage (NCBI taxonomy): Eukaryota > Metazoa > Chordata > Ceratodontiformes > Ceratodontidae > Neoceratodus > Neoceratodus forsteri. The sequence goes on along the minus strand of CM057459.1, from coordinate 482,805,951 downwards.
AAAACGACCAACATTGATTGGTAATCTGAACAGCTGACTCAGTATTTAGTGTTAGGCACTGGTAAGAGTGTAAATATTCAGATCCTGGACTGGTGCAATCATTGTAGAGAACAGTGAACATGACCTGTAAGGACATGCAGCAACTCTGTTAGGAAGTCCATGACCACAATAAAAATGTGAACAAAAGCTAACTTCTGTTGTTTTAGTTATGCACCTCTTTAAAGGGATCAGAAGCAAACACATTATTGCATTCGCCTACAGTAGCTGTTTTCAGTGACGATTATTATTTGTTCACCAAATTATAATGAAAGTTCTCAGAGTGACACTAAAAATAACTGTTGTTTACAGCCTCACTATGTTGTGAACCACACTACACCCTTTGATTCCCCTGCTACCCCTGGCACCAACACCACTGCTTCCTTTGATTCAACTCCCCCCTTGTGCAAACCACACTGTGCCCTGTAGTTTCCCCTGCTACTCCTTGCACCAACACTATTGTATCATTTGGTTCAGTTACAACCCTTTGTGCCAAGCCCACTACATTCTTTCATTTCTGTGCTATCTTTGGTACTAACACAGCAGAAGCTCTTGCTACCATTGCAGCCCGCCCCCCCCCTTGCCCCCATGATACAAGGTAGTATAGGTAGTTTGTCAGAAATCAGAATTGTAAGTCTGAGTGCCAGAAAAGAACTTCAGCTGGTCAACAAGGCAGGTAGTCATACCTCTCAACTGTCCCTGATTATGAGGGACTTCACTCATTTTACTCCTCAAAATTGTTCTGTCTCTCATCCAGCCCTCATAGAAAAGGTGTTGCCCATAGAGAGAAACTGCTGTAAATTCAGACTTTAAAGCAGAAACCCACAATATTCAGACAAGTGAAATCATAAATAAACATTGTCAATGTAAAGGCAATGGTATCCATATTGTTCTGAGACTAGTATCTCCATGTTTGAAGATGTGTCCCTCATTACAAAGGTCAGCGTCTCACCTTGCCTCTCATTTTGCATGCCTGTGCCCCTCATTTCAGTGACAAAAGGTTGTGAGGTATGCAGATGGTACACCTGATCACCCTGTTGGTCTTGATTTCTGCAGCTGACACCACTGTCACAATACCTCACACGGGGTTATCATGTTAACTGATGTAATGCCCCCCCCCAAATATAGGGGCTTACTTTGTGCCCGTCTGGCTCCCATGGCTCCTATTCTGGGAAGCACCTCCCAATGCCTGCCAGTTTCCCGTTTGTGTCCCTGTTCTCACCGCCACAGCCCAAGTGCCAAAATGCACCTTTGGTGCCTTAAGTCTCCATCTGGCCCCTGCTCCTTTTCTCACAGTTTCCCAGTTGGGGCCAGAGGAGCTAGAGTGGCTGCAAAGCCGCTGGCTGTTTTCCTTCCTCCTGTGGCTGGCTACAGTACTGTACATAATGAACGGGTCTTTTGTTCGGGGCTAAGAATTTCGGCAGTGCTACAAGGGAGGAATCTGTAAATAAATGTAAATTAAGGCAGCACTGCGAAGGACACTAAAGGGGCTACTAAATAAAAGGGGGAAAGCTTAAAATTAAAACACTGTCTGGCTGCACCAGAGAACAATGTTGTGACTCAAATAAATGTCTGTCTTCTGCCTGGAGGCACTTGATTTTGGCAGCATGGTAATCACACCTACTATGGTTAGGAATAAATTAAAAAAGTTGGACCCCACTAAGTCACCAGGGCCCAATTAATTACATCCCAGATTACTTAAGGAATTAGCAGCTGTATTATGCAATCCCATCCATGCTATATATATAAAATCCCTGAATGAAGGAGTCATACCGGAGGACTGGCTATCTGCTAATATTGTGCCTATTCATAACAAGCATTTGTCAATGCCGAATGTTGACTTGCTGGCATTGGCATTGGTAGTGCAGGAATTAGAGATGCATTGACAGTAGTTGCAGTGAAGTATTGAACTAATACCAACCCCCGCAGAGACTGAAAGGCATTGGGAGTGTGGCTTTGGGTCATTGACCATAACGCTTATGCCATTCCACCTCACCCCAACCTGCAGACACCGTCAGGTGTCACGGTGTGCTTTGGGATATTTGGCCCTTATGCTCACCCCATTCCATAAGGAAATAAGCTGAGATGGGTGCAATATAGGAGAATGGGGTGAACGTTAGAGTGACAGAACCCAAGGCACACCTCAATGCCTGTCAGTGGCTGTAGGGTGGGGAGTAGAATGCTGCGAACATTACGGCCGACAAACCCAAGTTACGCCCCCGATGCCTGTCAGTCTGTACAGGGTGGGTGTATTGTTGGAAACCTTAATGCCCCAGGTATTTGTTAGTATTTTCACTCGAAATTTTCAACATTGGCTTTTTGGGACCCCACCTCATGAACAGTGGCACTATCATTTCGTTACTCTATCCTGAAAGGTGATTTCACACAGCAACTGCACCATTGGGAGCCACAGGTGTGGAAACACATTTCAGGCAGGATGCAAAAAATGACAGCTGTACTGTTCATGAGGAGGTGTGAAAAAATGGCAATGTTGAAAATCTGGAGAAAAAATATGAAAAATTTGCAAACTTATGAGCATGTGTAGATACTGCGCAATGCATGCCTGTAATGTGGTCATTTTTGGGAGTTTTTTCACCAAATTTTCAACATGGGAATTTTGCGGCCTCTTCTCATGAACGGTGGCACTGCAATTTTGTTAATCTGTTCAGAAAGCTGATTTAGCACAATCAACACGCCCATTGTGCACCATGGGTGCGAAAACATGTTTTGGGCAGGATGTGAAACATTACAGCTGTGCTGTTCATAAGGAGGTGTGAAAAAATGGCAATGTTGAAAATCTGGAGTGAAAATATAAAAAATTGATGAAGCTACGAGCGTGCATAGAAACTGCGCAATGTATGCTGGTAAAGCAGTCATTTTTTGGAATTTTTTCACCATATTTGCAACATGGTCTTTTTGGGACCTCCCCTCATGAACAGTGGCACTGTCATTTTGTTAATCAGTCCCAAAAGGTGTTTCCACACAGCGATGGCGAAATCACCTTTCGGGACCGAGAAACAAAATTACAGTTACATGTTCACAAGGTGGGGTCCCAAGAATCCCATGTTGAAAATTTGGGGCCAAAATTCCTAAAAATGGCTGAGACAGCAACCTAATTTGAAACCCCCATGATAAAGCTTACCATCATTTCTTCAGTTTGCAGTTCAGCTTTGAAGAGTGCAGTTGTGTCCCGCTTCAGAGAAGATTGCAGTTCCTGATATCCGGAAGATAAGTATGGTTGGGGAGGTGTGGTGAGGTGGGTGCACAGAGGGAGGGTGGGGATGGGGAGGGGACTAGGGAGACATTGGTGGACCATTTTCTGCTTTGCAGGGAAAAAAACATACCATGAGGGAAGGTTTTCTTTATTTACAGGTTCTGACTGCTTGGCGCTTATATACATAAAAAAAACTGGTACACTGAGGTGGGCTCCCCATATGCCACAATTCTTGGAGGGGGGATGCTGACACAGGGATTGGGCACCCACACCCTGATGTCAGCAAGCCAAATAGATGGGTTGGGGGGGCCGGATCCGACACTGGGAGTGAGCATCCCAGTGGTGGAAAAGGGAAACCAGGAAAGGCACACTAAGAGGCGGGATACCAACATTTGGACTGGGCACCCTGATGTCGAGATTGTGTAGCAGATGGCAGGAGCCACCATATGTGTTTAAATGTTTCACCAGGAAAGGCATGTAATGGAGGCATGTCAGATCTGCTGCTACAATGACAAGCCTGTCTCTGATTGCAGCGGCATATTTGTTTCCAGTTGGTGCCACTCTCTGAAACTGCTGTAATCGGCAGCATGCTCACTGGTTGGCAGCCGAGGGACGCACCGACAAAAACATCCCCTGGATTCGCCACAACACTGACACACCTCTGAAAGTGCTACTACCCCAATATGTTGTTTGCGCGTACTCACAAGCCATCATAAAAAGGGACCAAAAACCTGTCTGCTCCAGTTATAAGTCAATAAGCCTTACTAGTATTCCAGGCAAGATACTTGAGGGATTCAATAAGGAGACCATAGATGAACATATTAAGCAGAATGGCTATGGTGATATGTACCAACATGGATTTTCAAAAGGAAGATATTGTTTAACAAACTTAATCCATTTTTTTGACCCTGTCAGTGAGGCTTTGGATAATGACATCCCAGTAGATGTTCTGTATATTAATTCCAAGAAGGCTTTCAATAGTGTCTCCCACTTTGAGTTGTTAGAGTCCCTAAAGGAAATAAATTTAAATGAAAGTATAATAAGATGAATCTGCGCTTGGTTAACAAATAGAAAATGAGTGATAATCAAGGGGTTTTCTTATCATTGTGTCCCAGTGACCAGTGGGGTGCTGCAGGGTTCGGTATTGGGACCAACCCTCTTCAGTGTTCTGGTAGCTCCGATATCTTGCAATAATAAAGCTTCATTGGAAAAATTTACTGATGACATTAAGACGGGGCACTGGTCTCAAAAGAAGGAGATGCCAAACTGTTTCAAGAAAATATTGATGCATTAGTGGATACTGTTGTAAGGAAGAAACTCAAATTCAATTTGAACAAATGTAAGATTATGCATCTAGGCAAAAAAGAATAACAGATTTAAATATCATATAAATGGGAGTGTATTGCAGATTACCATCTCTGAGAAGGATCTGGGAGTACATATTAACAGTGATTTTAGATTTTCTAAACACTGTACAAAGGTGGTAAGGAGGGATATGGTATATTGGCTGCTATAAAGAGGAATATCAGGAGCAGGGACAGTAGGGTGGTGTTGCCCCTGTATGCGTCTTTGATGCACTCACATGTAGAGATGTGCGAAATTGAAAAATTACACCTAGCATAATATTTTGTGTAATTTCTGCATTACGTGAAATATTTCATCTAGGCGTAATGTAATTTCGCCCCCTGTTCATTTTTCATGCAAGATGGAAATTATGCCCAAATTACACCACTTTCGATCCCAGGAGGTGAAACTTCACCATTTGCTTCAATTTTGCCAATGTTTTACAATTATGCCAGCAAAACTGCAGTGCATTGTGGGTAGACAGCTGAAATCTTGCATGCAATGTATTTCCTGCACAGTATATTGTCTATTGAATTGGAGAGCAGTTCAGTGTGGTGCATCACAGCCAATAAACCCTTCAAAAAACTCTTTTTTTGTGATTTTTGAGAGTTAATTGCTCACAAAATCTCAAGTTTAGTTCCTAGTGCTGCTAGTGAACATTTGATTGTTTTTATATATTTGGAGAACAGTTAGTTAAACTTAGTATTTCAGTTTTCTCTGTGTCTGTGAGAGATGAGTGGGGGAGGGTCGACGTGTGTGTGTGTGTGTGTGTGTGTGTGTGTGTGTGTGAAATGAAAGTAGAGCAGGCTAGTTCCTAAGATTTGACATATTTCTCACAAGTTGTGAGTGATTTTCTGTAATTTCTTTTAAGTCTGAAGATTTGTGGTTTGTGTGCTACTTATTTGTTATATTTTTCTTACATATTGACTGTTTTTTGTGTCACTTTATCTGAGCAGTTACCACAGTCTTCTAACTGAGTAGTTCTGTTCCTGTTTCCCTTTGCTGAATCACTTTTGAGATTTATTTTCTTTATTGAAAGTATTCGTGTACAGTGACCTGACCACTTGACTTGTTCATATCCAGGTACACTGCATTTTGAATGCTCACAGAAATTAAAATTATGATCTAGCCTCTGCATTGCAGCATTCCTGTTTTTTGATTGAATTTGCTTACCATATTAACCCTTTCCTCCCTGTTACACCACCGTTGTTTACTACCTGACCTAGCCGGCTACCACATAAAAAATGAATATGCCTGCCAAGAGACGTTCAGGTAAAGATGCTAGGGTGGGAGGTGGCTCAAAGAAGTCTGATAGAAAAAGCAAACCTATTTGTGAATCTGTGCCCTCTGTGGCCTCTGCCACTGCTGCTGTGGCAGACAGTAGCAGCAAAATCGAAGTTAGAAGTGGCTTGAAGTCTGTGACTTATTTTTTTTACTGCCCAATCTGTAACTAGTATGCTTGTTGAGGGTGATACTGGGAATAGGGAGACACTCACACCAGTGGAGGCATAGAAGTCCAGGAGGAGGTTGAAAAAGTTGCCAGTGTGACTGTTGTTCTTGCTGAAGGAGGAGCTGATGATGATGAGGGTGATAGAATCTAGCTTCAGTGTGTTTCTCTGGGAGAAGGAGATAAGGAAAGTCACCCCCCCCCCATAAGGAGATGCCAGAGAAGGGAAAAGTTTCTCTGGCAGTAGACAGTGATAGGAATGAGAAGGAGGATATAATATGTTTTGGTACAGATGATGATGATGAGGTGTTGGATCCCCTGTGGGAGCCAGAAGTGAGAAAGATGAAGGGTGATGATGATGATGTAGCCCATTTAGATGACAAGACTGAGGGTGAGGATATCAGCAAGCCTACAACAAGCAGTCCAGTCACCCCACCTCCCAAACATAGCATGGTGGATATCATGCAAGTGGCACAAAAAGCAAAAACTTCCACACCTTTGGCTACTCTGTCAAAGTCTAAGTCCCATCATGTCAAATTGAGAGTTGAAATGTCCCTAGTTTGGGATTTTTTCATGCTTGATGTAGCTGATGACACCACGGTGATCTGTCAACTGTGTCAAGCACATGTAAGTCATGGAAAAAAGGGCAGCCAACTAGGCACTGGTGGGCAGCTCGCCCACTTGAAAAACAAGCACCCATTGCATTGGTACCAACATCAGAAAGATAGCATAGCTGTTGGCAGGACTTCCCTTGTCAAGCTTAATGTTAGTGACAGCAGTGGAATAGAGCAGGAGGAAGGAGGGAGGGCTGAGTGGGTCGGTGGAGGAGGAGGAGTGTGAGGAATCATTTTCTCTCCCAAGCAGTGAACATAGTAGCAGTGGAGCTGTCACTCCCATGAGTCATAAAACTACACCATCAGGCCCCAAATCCAGCAAAATAACCAGTTTCATACATGCTGCACATCCTAGGCCCTAAGAGTCACCTGGTACCCCAGCAAGAACAACATTGGTGGCACAAGTAAAGTGTTTTTGTTGACCTGCTGCAAAGATGCAGCCCACATTGAGGAGTGTGTTTGAGCGGCACTCAAAGTACCCCCCATCATGCTGCTGCAAGTGAACTGAACACAGCCACAGCTGAAATGCTCACCATCAACCTGTTGCCCTTCTCCTTTGTGGAGAATGCAGGATTCTGCTGTTTGATGGCCTGTGCCTGTCCCAAATGGCAAGTGCCATCGTAAATGAATTTATCCAAATGTGCCATGCCCGAACTCTACCTCAGAGTTTCACAGTCCATCCTACATGCCATGAAGCATTCTTCCTCAAAATATATTCACCTTAGCATGTATAAGTGGACAAGTGGGCAGACAGTGGGCAGCTCATGTTAACAGAACACAGGGCACAGGTACCTGGGGTGGTTGTTGATTTGGGCCCTGGCAAAAGCTGCATAAAGCAAAATTGTGCTGGTAGCAACGCACCTAGTATTTGACAGAATGCAACCATAACTATGCAAAGTGTTACAGGGTCTCATATTGCTGAGAAAATGCTGAATGTACTGCTAAATAACATTGATGAGTGGATCAACACAAGTCACTCACAGCAGGGTTTATTGCTAGTGACATTGGCTCCAACGTTGTTAAGTGTATCAGTGACGGTGGTTTTCTCGGAGTTCCCTGCCTGGTGCACTGCCTTAATCTAATTGTGCAGCAATTTCTGAACCAGGATGAAATAAAAGAAACTGTGTCTGTCACCAGACGCATCTGTGTTCACTCTGCCCATTCTGCAAAGGCCTGTGACCATCTGCATGAGCTGCAGCACACTAACTATCTGTCTCAGAACTGTATGAAGCTTGATGTTGTTACCAGGTGGAACTCCATGCTGTACATGCTGGACAGACTTTATGAGCAATATAAGGTGGTTTCAGATTACCTATTGCTGCACATCACCAGGGATAGTGCTGGAGTGTCCATTGCCCTAACAGCGGAGCAGTGGTGACAAATGAATGGCAGAATATGTATTCTGCGTCCATTTGAGCATGCAGCACAGGCTGTGAGTGGGGACACTGCCTGCATAAGTCATTCAAAACCCCTGATACATGTGCTGAGGCAGATACTGGTAAATGTACGTCACCAGATGGAGGAAAGTGATGATCGGAGTTCTGTTCATGCAATGAGTCACATGCTCCATATACTGGACAGCAATACACGTATCTGTGGCATTATGCAGACTAATGAGTTTGTTATTGCTACCATGCTGGATCCATGGTACAAACGTGGCTTGCCTGCCATGATTGAAGGGGGTCATGTGTGAGTGGAGAAATTGACCAATTACCTTGTCAGATGGGTACATGGGGCACAGATCAAAAATGCAGAGACACAAAAGGCACATAAAGAAATACCAGGTGTTGCTGCCACCACCACCACCAGTAAATCAACAGAGGCCACCAAACTGGAGAAAATATCAAAGTCGTAGCACAGCATGGCAGGTAATCCCATTTGGGATGCTCTGTACCAGGTGGACATTGAAGAAATTGAAGAGAAGAAGGAGGAGGAGCATGATGAGGCAGCAGGACTCAGGACAGCACAACGTATAGTGGATGCCTACATGGGAGACAGCAAGCATCTTGGCATCACTTATAAGCCATTGGTGTACTGGAGCAGCAAAGTGAGTGAGTGCCTTGCACTGGCATTTGTTGCTTTTAAATATTTCAGCTGCCCACCATTCAGTGTCAGTGTGGAATGGGTGTTCAGTTCTGTTTGGGCCATTGTGCATGACCTTAGGACAAATCTGACACAGAAGAATGTTTCCAACCTAACATTTATAAAAATGAATGAGGCTCACATTCCACGTAACACAATTATTTCGATGGTGTTGCCCCAAGAACTGTGTCTCGGGGACAATGATGACAATGAAGATGTCCAAAGTGGTAAGGCCTCTACTAGCAGGGAGTTAGATGAAGCAGCAATGCTGACTGAATTTCTACCTGGTGATAACTCCAGTCTCGAAGACTGTGAGGGCTGCTTCATAGTTGATGTGTCACTGGAAGAAGGCTAAAGGTATTGTACCCCAACCCCACAGCCAGCACCAGCACCCCCACCCCCATTTCCACATACACCTTCTCCATGACACCATAAATGTCTAGTGAGTGTGGCACCACTGTATATACGACAATGACAAATTATTCAGACTGTTCACAGCCAGTACTATATTATTCAATATACATTAATGCTGCCTCTGAGTCCAGCTAAATCACTCCTACTCCTCCTCCTCCTCCTCCTCCTCCCCCAGCAGTCTTCCACCAAAAAGAACCGCATGTTTTTAGTTGTCAGCAGTGGGCCACACCTCACAGGTGCAGCACCTCAATCCACCGTCCACACACCAGGATGGAAGACTTCTATTTAGTCACCAATGCCGCACAGAGATGGGATGCTTCGGCCAATGTCCACCAGAAAACCAAGCCACCATTCCACTTCAAGTACTTTGTACCTGTCTGGCAATAAGAAAAAAAAGAAGAAAACATTTTTAGCATTGTTACAACAACATGGTGCCCCCCCCGGCCCCATCATTACAGGAAGCTATAGTTACATCAGGGAATGGCTGTTAAACTGGAACACTTGACATGAACAGACTATGTCTGATGAGCACAGCCAGCTCCCAGCAGCCAGATTTGGAGAGAGGTAACATACTATGCACCCCAGCACCGGAAATCCTGAATATTGACAGAGCCATATATAGTACAAGACAGTTACTACCAAAGTCTGACATCTCCGTCCTGCAGTAACCACAAACTTAATACTTACCAATATCCACCAACCTAACCTCAACCACCTCCTCCCGCCCACCAAAGACCATCACAAATTAAGAAATACTTACCACCTGTTAATGAATTGCACTCATATTCAACAGCAGCAGCAGCAGCAGTGCACCTGGAGTTAACAGCTCTTGAATTCCTGCATGTGTTTAGGAAAAAAAAATAGTACAATTACAATCTGACTCAGATATCTGAGCTGCAGTCACCTATCCATTCCCATAATGAAAAATTCAATACTTACCTTGTCCTTGAGCAATGTTAAATGTGGTGCATTCCAACATCCCGTATCCAAGTCCTGGGATGGCATGCATGTTGTCATGATGATGTACTCCTTAGCACACTAGATAAATATAAAATAAGTACAAACATATAAGAACTCATGATGTCCCAATACCAACCCACCATCCACCTTCTCTTGCACCTGAAAAAATAAATACAGATACTGTACTTACATGTGCAGCAGCAGCATCGATTGACTACGTGAAAAGGATCCCCATGAAGCAGACAAAGCATTACTTCTCGTGGCAACTAGTCAGAGCAGCAGGCAGTATCTACAGACAGGCAACAGCAGCAGCACTCAAAATTAGGGAATGGCTGTTAAACTGGAACACTTGTGAACTAGTGACACCACTGACTACCCTTTTTAACAAATCATGGGAGGATGGGGTGGTACCCGAGGACTGGAGGAGGGCAGATGTGATTCCCCTTCACAAAAGTGGGAGCAAGGCAGAAGCAGGAAACTACAGACCTGTTAGTTTAACCTCAGTGGTAGGGAAAATAATGGAATCACTTCTGAAGGAAAGAATTATCGAGTATCTAGAGGCCAGAGGGACACAGGACCCAAGGCAGCATGGATTCACAGCAGGAAAGTCATGCCAGACAAATCTGATAGATTTCTTTGACTGGGTAACCAAAGTAGTAGACCAGGGAGGGGCTGTGGACATGGCATACCTAGACTTTAGCAAGGCATTTGACACAGTCCCACACAAAAGATTAATATACAGGTTAGCCAGCCTGGGAGTGGGTCCCAAGATGACAGCCTGGGTAAAGAATTGGCTAGAGAATAGGACACAGAGAGTAATAGTAAATGGAGTCCACTCTGAAGAAAGGGGAGTTACTAGTGGGGTACCACAGGGATCAGTATTAGGACCGGTCCTCTTCAATGTTTTTATAAGTGACATTGCAGAGGGACTGGAAGGAAAAGTATGTCTCTTTGCAGATGACACAAAGATCTGCAACAGAGTTGATGCACAAGGTGGGGTGGAAAGGATGAGAAGGACTTAGCAAGGTTAGAGGAATGGTCAAATGTATGGCAGCTTAGATTCAATGCTAAGAAGTGTAGGTAATGCACCTGGGAAACAAAACCCAGGGAAGAGTACACAATGGGGGTGAGATACTAACAACAACAAAATGGAAAGGGACCTGGGGTAGTCATATCAGATGACCTAAAGGTGGGCAAGCAATGTGAGAGGGAAGCAAGGAGGGCTGGGGGATACTGGGATGCATAGGGAGAGGCATCACCAGTAGAAAACAGGAAGTTATTATCCTCTGTACAGACAGCTGGTGAGACCCCATCTGGAGTACTGCGTGCAGTTCTGGAGACCCAATCTCCGCAAAGACATAGACAGGATGGAAGCTGTCCAGAGGAGGGCAACTAAAAGGTACAGGGTCTGCACCGGAAGACATATGAAGAGAGACTTAAGGAGCTTAACATGTATAGCCTCAAGGAAAGGAGGGAGAGGGGGGACGTGACAGAAACTTTCAAGTACCTCAAGGGAATCAACAAAGTCCAAGAGGATAGCATCTTTCAAAAAAAGAGGTGTGCAAGAACAAGGGGGTGCAATTTGAAGATAGAGAGGGGCGGCTCAGAGGTAATTTAAGGAAGTATTTTTTCACACAGAGGGTTGTGGATGCATGGAACGGCCTTCCGGAGGAGTTTGTGGAGTCAAAAACAGTGGTGGAATTCAAGCATGCATGAGACAGTCATACGGCAATTCTAGGGGGTTGGGGTAGGAAGAAGTAGGCTGCTGGTTAACTAGGATCTGCAGCTTATCCATTAGGTAGGGAAATGGGCAGACTGGGTGGGCCAAGTGGTCCTTATCTGCTGTCAAATTCTATGTTTCTATGTTTCTATGTAAATGTCATTCAATCCACACTGACTTAAAACCACAGAGACAACAGAGCTAACCAGGGGGTCATCATTGCAAAATAATTCCACAGTTCGCAATCAACTGAGAAAGCAGCAGCAGGAGGAATTTAGTACAAGTTTAAGTCACAGCAGGACCATTTTGCAGGAGGATTTATTTGCCACATTGTGGTAAAGTGGCTTATGTTGCATGTTAGGCAGCAGCAGCACCGCACTTAGGCTCGAAAAGCATTTAATGGTGCAGAAAACAGCACATTTGGGTCCTCATGGTGGGTGTGAGCCATGTAACTGCATGCCTGACACCTAATTTCTGTCAATTTTATGAAACATGTTTTGGTAAACGTTTCTGGACTTGTAGGCCCCATTTGGCACTGGCAGCAGTGAGTTTCAGGCAGAAATTGTGGGCAAACAGGCCCTAAAACAGCTATTTAATGTCTGGGTGGTGGTGGTGGGGGGGCCCTAGAACATCATGGCTGAGACCAGATTCCACTCTCAATTTAATGTACCATTTTTTCTGCAACTTTTCTGGACATTTACTGCCAGTGCTGCACTGGCAGAACCAAGATGTGACTGAAAAACAATTGTAAACAGTAAACCAGAGACCATCTTTTGGTCTGGGTGGTAGTTTGGGCACCATAAAACATCATGGCCGGGACCTGATTTCAGTCTCAGTGCACTGTGCAATTTTTTTGGAAATATTTCTGGACTTCTGGGCCATGTTTGGAACCAGCAGCACCACACTTAGGCCCTAAAAGCATTTAAACACTGCAGAAAACAAGCTGCCTTCTCACACCGACTCCCTAAACTCTGGAATGATCTCCCTCACCAAATTTACCACTCCTCCTCCACTCATTCCTTATCTACCACCCTGTCAAACTACCTTACGTTTAATTGCACCTGTTCATGATACCCCCTTCTCCTATCCCTCAGTGTCCCACTACTTCTCCATTGCCTGATCAGCAGCACCAAGTAATTGCTATGGAAGCTGGCTTATATGTACCAACTACACACGTATCACTCCTTGTCATTACTGCACTTATTGATCCACGTCCTAAATGCCACAGTGCCATGTATCTGTGTGTTGTGTTGATTCATCGTAGCCCTATTATGTTAACCTCAATCTATGTTGTAATTCCACACCAAATGTAACCACATGCTATGCTGCAACATCCTGTAAAATGTAATCTCTAATTCCTTGTAACACTGCTTGTTGATGCTCTCCACTTGTTCCCCTTCCCCCAGATCACACCATGACAGAACAAGCATCTTTTTGCTCAGTGTGCCTGTCCTGGGGAAACAGTTCAATACAAAGAAAGAAAGAAAGAAAGAAAGAAAGAAAGAAAGAAAGAAAGAAAACAGCACATTTGGATCCTCATGGTGGGTGTGAGCCATGTAACTGCATGTCTGACACCTGATTTCTGTCTCAATGTACTGTTTAATTTTTTTGGAAACATTTCTGGACTTGGCACCGGCAGCAGTGAGTTTCAGGCAGAAATGTTGGGCAAACAAGCCTTAAAACAGCTATTTAATGTCTGGGTGGTGGTGGGGGGCACCCTAAAACATCATGGATGAGACCAGATTCCACTCTCAATTTAATGTACCATTTTCCTGCAACTTTTCTGGACGTTTACTGCCTGTGCTGCACTGGCAGAACCAAGATGTAACCGAAAAAAAAGTTGCAAACAGTGGACCAGAGACCATCGTTTGGTCTGGGTGGTGATTTGGGCGACATAAAACATCATGGCTGGGACCTGATTTCAGTCTGAATGCACTGCACAATTTTTTGGGAAGCATTTCTGGACTTCTGGGCCATGTTTGAAACCAGCAGCACTACACTTAGGCCCTAAAAGCATTTAAACACTGTAGAAAACAACACATTTGGATCCTCATGGTGGGTGTGAGCCATGTAACTGCATGTCTGACATCTGATTTCTGTCTCAATGTACTGTGCAATTTTTTTGGAAACATTTCTGGACTTGTAGACCCTGTTTAGCACTGGCAGCAGTGAGTTTCAAGCAGAAATGTTGGGCAAACAGGCCCTAAAATGGCTATAAAACGTCTGGGTGGTTGGGGGCACCCTAAAACATAATGGCTGAGACCAGATTCCACTCTCAATTTAATGTACCACTTTTTCTACAACTTTTCTGGACATTTACTTCCTGTGCTGCACTGGCAGAACTAAGATGTGACCGAAAAACAATTGTAAACAGTAGACAGAGACCATCGTTTGGTCCGGGTGGTGGTTTAGGTGCCATAAAACATTATAGCTGGTACCTGATTTCAGCCTCAGTGCACTGTGCAATTTTTTTAAAAATGTTTCTGGACTTCTGGGCCATTGCTGGAACTGGCAGCACCACGCTTAGGCCCTAAAAGCATTTAAACACGGCAGAAAACAGCACATTTGGATCCTCATGGTGGGAGTGAGCCATGTAACTGCATGTCTGACAACTGATTTTTGTCTCAATGTACTGTGCGATTTTTTTGGAAACATTTCTGGACTTGTAGGCCCTGTTTGGCATTGGCAGCAGTGAGTTTCAGAAAGAAATATTGGGCAAACAGGATCTAAAACTGCTATTTAATGTCCGGGTGGTGGTCTGGGGGCACCCTAAAACATCATGGCTGAGACCTGATTTCAGTCTTGATTTACTTTAACATTTTTGGGGAAACATTCCTGGAATTATGGGCCATGTTAGACAGTGGCAACACTCTGTCTCACTCTACATTCTCAATGTCACCCTAATCGTTTCCGGTCATACTATATTTCTCGTCTTATCATGCCTACTCTGCACAGCATGGCTTCAAGAGGCTATGTAAAACTGTAGCCCTACTAGAGCACATTTTGGACCGGGTGGTGGTGGCGGTGTGGTTGGGCTGTGTAACACCAAGTTAACATTGTGGCAAGCCCAAGCCATGGGGACACACGTGTTAAGCACCAAAAGAATTTACATTATGTTTAACTTCACAATAAAAGTGCTTATGTTTCTATGATTGTTGTGTACATATTCATTCAGACTGATCCTGCACACAGCCAGAACAATTGCTGCCAGCCCACAACATCACACATAGCTTTGGGAAAAAATTGTGTTCCTAGGAACAATTTAAAAATTACAAAACTTGACATTTGTGGATAGCAGGAGGAAATACATACAAGTCAGAGGGACTAACATAAACTAAGTAGAAAGGTACAGTGATTATGGGTAAAAAAGACTAAAAGTGACTGACAGATAGTAACACATGACGGGGCGCATCATAAGGGTCAGGTCAGGGACAGGGTATACATATGAAAGAGGACAGGGAGGGAGCATAAACATTGCATAGCACACAAAAATGGACAAAAAAAAAAGAAAGGATATAGAAGAAAAGGAGGAGAAGAGAACAAAAATTTTTTTGTTTGTTTGTTTGCTTTTTGTTATTTTTAAAGGGTGCAGATGAGAGCAGAGTGACAGTAAGAAAGCAAGAACAACAGAAAGAAAAGTACAAAAATGTTGCTGCCAGTGCTGCGCTGACTGATCTGGAGGCTGACTGTTACACTGCACTGGAGCCAGGTACACATTCTGCCCTGCCATCACCACTGCCACTACACAGCTCCGTCAGGAGTTCAAACATTTTTTCTTGCTCCTGAAGGAGTTTCCTGAGGTCTCCTCTGACCACCTGTCAGAAATCAGTGAACTCACTGCACAGAGCTCCCACCTCTCTGCGCAATGCTCTCAGGTCTTCTTCAACACTCACTGCTGCTGGTGCTGGGATGGCTGCAGGTTGTGCTGGGTCACCACCATGAACCCGGTGACGCCTGTGTCTCTGGGATGAGGGTGATGTGGGATCTGCACCTGCCTCCTGCTGCTGCTGCTGCTGCTGCTGCTGCATTCTGTGGCACCTATGCTAACTACTGGCCCCTGCCTCCTGCCAGCACCCTTCTCCTTCTACCTGATTAGCAGCACCCTGGGTCTGTAAACCTGCTGCCAGCTCTTTTTTCCTTTTTAAGCCAATCTGCAGCGTGGTGGTGCTGCAGATGGCTCCTTTGGCCAAAATGACCCTCGGTCTTGCACCTTCTAACTGATCTGCCACACAAGTAGCAGATCACAACAGAATTATCATTTGTATTTTTGCTAAAAAAACACCACACAGCTGATGACACTTTCTGTGGAGGGGCCAACAGCTAATGTCGCAGGGCCAGTGGGCAGATCATGCTCCTGCTTGGGGAGGCAGGGGGCATGCTCCAGCTGGGAGGGATGGCATCTGGAGGAGCCTGCTGCTGCTGCTGCCTGGAGGTGTTGGCCACAGGAGGATCCTGCTGCTACTGGGACAGGGTGAGGGGCTTATGCTGCTCCTGGGGAGTGGGGGCTACATTCTCCTGCTGCGGGGTGGGGGGCACATGCTCCTGCTGCTGTTGGGGGGGTACAGACATAAAGGCCCACCTATTAATACAGACACTGGGTGGGGGTGGCCCAGCTGCCTTCTTCCCAGTCTTAGAATTATCCATTCTAATCTCTATCTCCTTCTCCTTCTACAACCCCCCAAAAAGAGAAAAAGAAAGGGGAGTTTTACACACACAATAAAAAAGATAGATAAATATAAAAATGAAGAAAAAACACTAACATAAAATATTAACTTTTTAAATTAATGGGGAATAGATCACAAATCAAATAAGCTGCAAATGCAAACACACACACACACACACACAAACACTACTTTTTAGAAACACAAGTTTGAGCTCTCCTGCTGCAGTCTCACTCCTCTCCTACTTCCTACTAAGCTGAAACAGCTCTAAAGGAACTACATTTCAGTCTGGCTTCCTGCCTAAGTGCAGTATCCCATGTGACCAGCAGTCTGCTAGAGAGAAAGTCACGTGATAAGCTTTTTTTCCCCCAATGTCACCTGATACTTAAATGCAGCAAAATATGCAGACGAAAGGAGTAATTGCAAGCGTAATTTTGCAAGTGAAATTTTGCCAGCAGGGCAAAATTGCACGAAATGTTTCGTGTGGCGAAATTGGTGATTTCTCCAGAATTTCGCCAGCGTAATAAATTTTAATTGCATCTCTACTCCCATGTGGAGTACTGAGGATAGTTCTGGGCACCATACCTGAAGAAGGATGTTGAGGAGGATCAAGGGACTGCAGAGAAGGGCAATGAAGATGATGAGTGGAATGCAGGGCAGGGCACATCACAAGAGACTTGGGGCCTTGGGATTATATTCATTGCAGTACAGAAGGTACAGAGGAGACATGTGCCTGTTTTTTAAGGCAAGGAAGGACAGGGAACTTTGGGAGTGTGTAGGATTAAATAAGAGACCCGACTTGATAATGAACAAGGCCATCATTACCAGCTGAGAGGGGATCATTATAACAAGAATCAGAGGGGGAATTGGTTCTCGCAGCGAGTGGTGGCACAGTGGAATGCACTGCCACCATCAGTATTGTCCAGCGATAACATGAATCAGTTCAAGTCTGCACTGGATAAATATTCTGGAGAAAATAGTTTTCAGTTGATTATATAAAATGGTGCAGGTCAGAAATGGCTAACGCTACATGACTTGTTCACATCCTATGAATTCTATGAGCAGCGACAGGTTAAGGACAGTGGTGAGATGCTAAAACTGGGCAGCGCTTAATAGGGCACAAGAGGGACTATTGGCCAGTGGGGCAAGTGAGCAAATAAAGTAATCAATCTGGCTGGACCAGGACTTAATATTTGGGACTGTGGAAAATCTGCAAAGGGACTGTATGACTAGCAGCCATTACAGTGCAGCAACAGCCAATCAGAAAGCCGGGATTTCAAGCAAGGATTTATGGGACTTTTGCCAGGGCTAGCTCATGGGACATTGCAATGTGCATATAGGGAACCTGCAGGGACTTAATTTGAGGTGCCAAACAGGGAGTCTCTGGTGCATCGAGTAGAAGTAATGAATATTCATTTTCTGGACTGACAGGCAGGATCAGCCAATTAGAGTGGGAGCAACAGATAGCTTCAGCCAATTGACAGTCTCAGAGGAGCTCCATATAAGACAGTATTTTTGGCTGTGTGAGCAGTTCCAGCATGGGCTCCCCCACTGGGGTGAGGGCTAGGGCCCTTTGCTCCAAAATGGGCCTAGTGATCCAGTGCAGGCCCCTCCACATGGGAGGGGGCCTTCTTCTGCCAGAGAGACAAAGCAGCTGCAGACGACAGAAATCGCTACACTGGGGGTTGCTAGATTGTCCTCCAGGGCTGGCCAGCACCTTTCCATGCTTCTGGAAAGACATGGGCAACCTGAACCTTCAGTGGTGAGAGAGCTAAACGGAAGTTCCACCTCAGCAGTGGGAGTGCTGAAGCAATCCTGGGTCCCTCAGAAGAAAGAAAGCCATTTACTGTATGCAAGTAACCTGAGTGAGTAAACTGATTCTAACAAGAGCAAGCATGAGAAGTCTTCAAGGGCAGAGAAGCCGAGAATGTAATGTGACTCTACAGAATCTGAAAGGGGCAGAGAAGCCCAGCTAGTGTAAGATGTGACTGTCTGCACCCTAGTTAACCAGAGCAATAAAAGAGTGGACACCTGCTTAGTGACCAGAGAAGGGTCTAGTGTGAAAGTTATATAAATGTACCTGACTTAAGTAGCACCACAGGACTGGATGAGGAGTTCTCTGACCACACGGAGTTTCTCTGGGCAGTGGCTGGTGGGCCAGTAACTGTTTATGTGTCCAGTTGGGAGCTACAAATGCCAGGAAGAGTCAGAAGGGACTGTGTTAATATTTTGAGTCTAAGAGATCTTCTAAAAACCATCTTCCTGCCAAATAAAGTGTTGTGAGCCTAGAGAGCTACAGGAATCAGTTGTGTCTAAGTAAAGTGTTTTAAGTATGGCAAAGGTCTACAGTTTCAGCTTTGCCAACAAGTAAAGTCTGCTAAAGTAGCAGGCCATGCTTCATGCTCTGTCTATGCTTTTGTTTTTTTATTTAGCTTTTTGGTCCCCTCCACCTCCTCCCACCAACTGGAGATGGGGGCACATATGCATTTTTTTTTTTACTGATTTTCTCCCCTAACCCCTCCCCTGATGCTCTGGCACATGGCTGTGCGAGCATGTGGAGGCACGCTATGCACCATGTGGTTCCAGCTCAGCCACTTTCACCTCCTGTTACTTTGCCACTCCCTGTCCACCTATGTTACCCACCGAACCTCCACCCAGCAGGAGCAGCACTATTGTGGGGTGCCAATCCACCCTCGGGAGAGGAGAGCTGCCCACTGGCATGCTCAATCCTGCTTCACCCTCCCCCCCCCACTAGCACCCCAATGACCCTAGGTCATTCCCAAATCCAGATCACCAGTGTAGCACGAGGTAAGGTGTCCAGTGCCTCAACCCTCTGCTCCACTGGGCCGGCCATGTTCAGTCTATGTTTAATGTTCTTCTGAAATTGTAGTGAGCCAGGCCTCAAGCTCAGTATAGTAAGTGTCTCAAGTGGTAAAAACCAGATCTAAGTGCATGGTGTTGTGCAAGGGAGGCAACTAGGGAGCAGTGTTAGTGGCTCAGCAGATAGCACACTCACCTCTGAGGCTGGGAGATCAGAAGGCTGTGGGTTCTAGCCCCACACCAGGCACTTGGGTTAAATCCCAATACTGACACTGTAGTGCAGCATGAGGGGGGTGCTGCACTCCTGAGGTGCCATCTTTCGGATGACATGTTAAACCGAGGTCCCATCTGCTTGTTCTGGTGGCAGTTCAGGTGGATGTGAAAGATCCCATTGCACTTCTTGAAAAGAGTAAGGGAATTTCCCCAGTGCCCTGGCCAAATTTCCCCCCATTCACTAAAAATATCACCAACAGCTTAATCTGGTTCAAGGTCAGTTGGCATTCATCTGTATCCCCATCTCCTGGGTCATGCCTGAAAATAGGCAGAATTTGTCTAGTGTGCTTACCTGGTCAAGAAAAACTAAATAAATAAATCTAGGCTCCCAGTAATTGCAAGGACTGTAAGCATCTGTGTCACCCTAGCAAGTACCACTCGTGTTTGAAGTCTGTTGTGAGCAAGCAAAGGACCAGGGTAGTTACGGTGACTTCTGGTTGAAGGATTTTGATAAAGAAATATATAAATGTGCTAAGTCTAATGAATGTGCTAAATGCAACATAACCATTGGATTGGGTTTTGGGACACAGCCTGGGAGTGTGCCACTTTGGCAGTTCCATATGCATTTCCCCTGAGGGACATAGTCTAGACAGGGGGTCTGAGACATGCCAACCCAGGTCCCAGCCTCGTCGATCCAGTAAAGGGATTTCAACCTAACAAAGGGCACTGGTCAGAGAAATAGAGTGTTGTTTCCACCTGAAATTGCTGTACCATCTGGCAGTCAGTTTGGGTCTCCTGGCTGCAAGCCTTTGCCAACCTTCTTGTCTCCCAAGGTCAGGGTCCGCCTGCTGTAATCACCTTAATTCTATGCTACAACCTAATTGTGACTAGCCAAAGGTGACTTCAGAGTAGACAGGGCAAATTCCTTGCCACAAAGCTAAAAAAGAACTGTACATAGTTAAATGTGTTCAAATGAACTATGCCATCTTGCCACGGATGCAGTTGTTATAGGCAAGATAAGTGTGTTTTGTATGTTTAATCTGCTTATTTTCTTCAAGGCCTCCAACTAGCTGGCGAACATACAGCTGCATCAAACAGGTCTGCACCTTTAAGAACTCTAGTTACTGGGTACTCTGGTTGTGTGAGATTGCAGAGTCTTGTGCGATGTGGGAAATTGATACCAGTGTGGGCGTTAATGATAACTGTGCCAACTGATCTATTGCAGCTAGTTAGTTAGTCAGGGAGCTGACTACTCCAGAGCTTGCTGGGTGGCCACTGTGATTGCAACTGATTTAAAATGCAAAGTGTTAATTCAAGCCAAACCAATCAAACCACTGTTTATCAATTGTAAATAGCATAATCTCTATTCTAACTTACACTTCCTAGCCCTTCCCCTTTATAAATAAACTTGTTGTTTGTTCTTGCAGATACCAGTCTTGTGAGCATATTATTAGTAGTAAGTCACTAATTACCAGAATGGTCTGATCTGGGGAAAGTGTTATTGGGTCATGCTTGGGGTGGCACCCTGATAAGGTAAATGGGTACAGCTTCCCAGAGGGCTGTAGTAGACTAAGCTCTAGCCCACTAAAAGGTAAAGTCTGGGTGGAGGCACTGTGCAATGTATTATCTTGGAATATACCAGTTTAAAGTTAATTTTAAGAACCCAGGCCCCTCAGCCTTGTTAGTGGCCACCAAGGCAGGGGTAGTAGCCCTAGGAGTAGCGCCATCTAGGGGTTACACTGGAAAGTAACAGAGGGAAGAGAGGCATCCTAATCATTCATTATGATGTACTGCAGGTGGTGAAAAGGCATTTTAAACATTGGACCAGGCCAGTGACAAATGAGACTGAATTAATAAACAGTTAAGAAAAGAGTGAAATGCTTTTGTGTGTATGAATAAAAGTGTTATTGTTTTCAGAGTGTGTACAATCATTTACACAATAAAGAATACTATTTTATAAAAAGGCTGCCTTTTTCATTCATTGCAGTTTACAGTATGCTTGGGGGAGAGGTTCTGTAGGAATTTTTGTGGAACCAATAAACATTGTTAGTCTTCCTCGAGGGGACTAAGGGGGAGGTCAAAGTTTTAAGTCAATTGTTATCAAGCTTTAAACCATAAATCAAACACTAAGATGGATTCTTACACTTTTCAAAAGTAAACAGTTGTGGACTTGCATTATTCCTTTCCTTAAGGTGTGGATTTGTGAATTTGTTTTTTAACAATCTCAGTTTAAAGAAGTAGTTCATGATAAAAAATAATACGTTATTATTCACTCCTTACCAACTTTTGATGTCCATGTTTCAATCCGGTATGTTCATTCCTTTCATTCACTTTGGCTTCCAAATCACTTTATATGGTGTCACATTTCATTTTATATTCATCATGTTAGGGCATTCATTTTTGACCCATCCTTATCACTGATCTGCCTAGTGTCCCATAAAGTCAGGAATCATTGTATGTTGCCTGCTAGTTCATCATAGTTTCAAGACTGGTTATATCTAAAACCAGCTGACAATATTGATTGAAACTGGGGACAGCTCCATTGAAAATAGCTCTCTTTTAATTATTTTAAATCTAACACAAAAATTCTAACTTAGACCCAAAATGATGTAATGGGGTGTGCTCAGAGATAGTAATTCTTCAGTGAGGTACCAGGCAATGATATTGTCTCTCCTCACTTTTATTTCACCTCTTTTTAGAACCCTTGATTCAGAAAATTAATAATATACCTGACATCCATGGAATCCCTATTGGCCCCAATCAGTTAAAACTTTCTGTGTATGTGGATGATATTCTTTTGCATGTTTCATACCTGCGCACATCCCTGCCTGTGCCACTGGATGTTATTAAGAGCTTTGGCCATATTTCCTACTGTAGAGAAAACTGAAGTTATGTCACTAAATTTCTGGGTGCAGCAATTTGATATCACTGCATTAGGACTGCAATGGGAACCAGCTCAACTTAACTATTTAGGTATTTACCTTAGCATATCATCTACCCAGATGAAAAAATATAACTTGAATTCACTACTGGAGCAGCTAAAGCATGGCTTGTCATGGTGGATCCACTTACCATTTACTCTCTGGGGTAGGATCAACATTACCAAAATTAATTTGCTTCCTATGGTTCTTTATCTCTTAAGTATGCTTAGCCAATTTGTACCTCTTACCTGGTTTAAACAATTACATTGACATGCTGTATCTCTAGATGGAATGGGAAGGCGGTCCGAAGGGCTTATACTAAACTTGTGGTACAAAAGATGGAAGAGGTCTGCTCTTACCAAATTGCTATTAATATTATTTGGCCATCCAGAATAGTAAATATCTGCAGTGGTATAGAGAGCCAAACTCTGAGAATTTTTCTGGCTATGTACCACTAGGGCTGGCTATTAAGAATTTTCTTTGCACTACTTGTGGCGTGACCATCACCTCTCCTCTACATACTCCACCCACCCAACTGCCACACCTTCTCAGGAATACCCCTATAGAAACCTTAGTGAAAGCTCAAGGGCAGTTATGTAGTTTATTACATCTAGACCTGGTAAGAGATTGTTGCAGCCTTTATTAGGTAATTCAAACTTTAAAATAGATGGTTGAGTTATCATGGCACCTTTTGGGCCTCTAAGCAAATAAAACATGTAGACCAATTAACATTGGATGGTATATTGATTCCCTATGCCACCTTTCAGCAAAGATATGCAACCACCAACAAAAATTGTATTACATTTTTGTAAATGGCACATCTACTTACTAAGCATTTTGGACCATCTCCCTGGTCTAAAGAGCACAGTGCCAAGTTTATATCCTTGGCTCCATGGACTGTGCTTCCACACTCCATTTCTCATCTTTGCACTCACCTTTATAACTTATTGCCCAATAAAATAAAAGGTTCAGCTTTGTACTGGGAAGGTGCTTGGCCCCTGCTAAAGGGTCATTATGACTGGACTAAAATCTGATCTGACATGTACAGTATATATTTCTTCACTATGATGGATACCAGTTTATGCAGTTGAAAATACTTCATAATCTGTATTATATCCCATATAAATTGTATTGTATGGAAAAGTTATCTACTGATT
Organism: Neoceratodus forsteri; assembly: GCA_016271365.2. NCBI lineage: Eukaryota > Metazoa > Chordata > Ceratodontiformes > Ceratodontidae > Neoceratodus > Neoceratodus forsteri. The sequence goes on along the minus strand of CM057459.1, from coordinate 482,782,348 downwards.
TATATTCCCAATGCTCTAGTGAGTGTGGCACTCTTTTTTCATATCTTGTGGGAATGTGAAAAGGTTACGCCATTCTGAATTACTTTGAAGGATCCTTTGGACCGCCTCTTGGGGGCATACTTTCCAACCTGAGATCTGCCTTATAGGTGCCTATAAAGATAAATTACTTGAGGCACAGAAATATCATATGTCTTTAACAACTGCATGAGCAAAATAATTATATTAAGACACTGGCTACATACCATTGTACCCACATTTGCTGAGTGGTGTAAGGAACATTATTTTTGCTTTACAGGTGGAGAAGATGATAGCTAGTGTGAAGCACACATTAAGCATGGGGCTTAATGTTTAGCTGCTGTCCAATTAAGAGCACTTAGAACTGCATGTATCTAATTGTTGCACTGCCTGGCAGGGCCATGTTGGTCTGTCAGTCAGAGAATTGTCAGTCTGGGGCTAGACCTCATGAAGAGAACATCTGCAGTACAGCAAATAAACCTGCCTTATTCTTTATTTTAAGCATCCATCTAGTCATTCGCACTGTCCAGATGGGGTCCGCACCAGCAGCAACAGAAGGGGCTGGCAGACCACAGAGAAGGTAAGGGGTCTTTTAGTGGTGGACCATACAAAAAAATGCCACACATGGTGGAGAATGCAGCCCTTCTTCTGTCCAGACCCCCATCTCATGTTGCCTGCATCGCTGGTTACCCCAAAGTCATCACCCCAGTATGTCTGAACTGCTTGAATGAATGATTTACACCACAGCCTTAGCAGCAGATAGGGAGAGAGAAAAGCTGAACTGTCTCCCATTTTCTATCACAGTCTGCAGCCTTCCTCCTGTTAAACAAAAAAAAAAAAGGGGGGACTTTTAAAATCAATAACCCTGGACTTGTGCCTCAACAGTGGCTCCTGCAACATTGGAGCCTTGCACTTTGTGCAAACCCCCCCAACAACCACATAAGTTGCACGGAGCCTCAAGAAGATCTTCAAGCTTGCTCCTCTATGTGGCTGAGATCCACTCCCCTTGGCTACACTACTCAAGGCCTTCAACTTTGCTCCCCAGCTCAGCCAGCTACCCAAGAAAAAGTGCCGCTCCACCAGCATCTGGCTCTTTGCCACTGTAGCTCCTCTAATATCTCCCGGCTCAGTTCTGCCCTTCTTTCAGCTGCTCAGAGCCTCACAAGCCTGCTGCTGCAACAATGGAGCATTTGCTTCACAATTCTAACTGCCCCACAAAAAGAAGAAAAAAAAAGGTTAAATTTAAGTGCCGTTCCTAGCGCAGCGCATAGCCTGGGCCCCTCTCCTAGCTCAAGCCCAACCACATCTCCACTCCCAGTGTTGCTTGAGCCCTCTACCCTCCTCACAAGCAGCTCTGCTCCTGAACTTCCTACAGAGTGCTCCTTCTGAACAGCTCCCCAAAGCAAGTCACTCAGCTTCCCTGCCACATGGAGTGATCCTGCTCCCCAACCTGAGTGCCTTCCGCACTGCTACAGCTCCCATCTTGCCACAATGGAGCACTCCTCTTGCCACACTGCTCAGCTGTTCCCTCCTGACCACTTGCCACATAAACAAATGGGGGTAAGGAAAAAAAATCAAAGCTGCACCAGAGCCACTGCTCCCCTCAGCCACTCTCAAACAAGCTGCTCAGGCAAAACAAAAAAATAAAATAAAGGACTGCAAATGGAGCAAGCTGCTCCCAGACTCTCCACTCCTCTCCAGTCATGCTTTAAAGCAGCCCTGCTTCAATTTAAATAAATAAAACGAAGCTCAAGTCAGAGTGCAATACAGGGGGAGCACACCTCGGAGCCACGAGGCACAGCAATAAATGAAACCTGGGGCAGAAAATAACAAATAAAACAGAGAACAGCCTGGGGACAACAGAAAAATAACTAAAAAGCACCAAAATAAATCAAATGAGCAGCCAAATACATAATTTCCCCCAGGAATTGTACACTTACCCAAAAGACACAAAACTCCTGCCATTTCAGTGGGGAGGAAGGACAGCAGCGTGGCAATCGCCATTTTGGCCATTGTTAGGCAGCAAGGCAACCTCGTTGAAGAAATCCTCCATCTTAAGCAGAGCAAAACAACCAGAAAGGAAGTGAACCTTGACCCCTCTGCTGGCGGCCATCTAGCTGCAGTCAGGCAGTCAAACCCCACTGGAATTACATGTCACAGTTTGGTGGCCATCTTGGGAAGGGCACAAATTGACCTCACTCCATTAAAATCAATGGGAGACCTATTGGAATGAATGGACGCTGCTACAAAAAGCTGATTTTTTGAAACAAAACCTTTATTTAAATAATGAACAACACAGAATTGCATGGTAAGTTCTTATTAAGACGTCAATTGATGAACTTTGCTACAAAATAAATTGTACTTTTGTCTACAAAAATAATTTTTGCTCGGCACTTCATTTACAACATGATGTCCTGTCTCCTGCGTGATGGCAACTCCTTCTCACCCATATGACCTTCGCTCAGGGAAATGAAGCTCATCTCCAACCACAATGTCAGACGATGACACAGATATGGGCGCCGGCACGTCTGGAGTCCTACCTTCGCCCACCTCCAGGGCATGGGGCTACAAAATCTAAAAAAATCCTCCATGACATCCAGTCCTCTATCTCTGCTCAAGGAGCACCAGTTATGCAAGCTATTCAAGATGACTTGGCCTACTTTAAAGCCATTTCACCACAGTCCACAGTCCATGCCAGCCTATAACCAGTACCCTTCTCAGCCTTGCCTCACAAAGATGCTATCAACTGGCTGGAACACTTCCAAGCATGGATTTCCTTCAATGGTTGGACTGATCCCTTGCACATCTCCAATGCCTTGTGCTTGATTCTGAGGGGGACTGCCATTTCCTGGTTCAACGCACTTCCAGACCAAGTCAAAGCAGATGCAGCCACACTGTATGCAACCTTCAGAGCCCATTTTCTCCAAGCACATCCACTCTGGTTATTAGAGCAACAGCTGTGGGAGCGCACCATGCAACCCTCGGAATCTCTCGGAAGCCTTCATTGTGGACATTGAGACTCGATGCAAAAGCCTACAGAAATCAGAGAAAGATCAAGTAATAGCCTTTGTCCAGGGACTGCCTCCTCAATTTTGCACCTATGTCATACAGCAAAAGCCAACCACCTGGACAGACACTATCCAAACTGCTCGGCTAGCTCAAGAGTCCATTTCAATGTTCCAGCCTGCCAGTGCTCAGGCGCCCTAAACCTCACAACTGGCTGCACTTGCCACATGTGTCCAACAGCAACAAGCAATGATTGACAAGCTTATTTCTACTGTCAATACCTTACACATCAGCTCAACTGCCTCTGGGGCAAATCCTAATACTATGCAACCACCTCGACAGCGACCGGATCCACCTCCACCTTCTCGAGAGCCAGTGACTTACCAGTGGTGTGGATTCAGGGGACACACAGCCACTGTCTGTCGAAAGTTAAAATATTACCACAGGATGCAAGAGGACCATGGATGCCCACCACAGTGCACTCAACATGATAACCGCAACTACGCCCAGGATCAGGGAAACGAGTACCACCCAACAGACTAGAGGCTTTTGTTGGGCAGGGGAACACAGCAACTGACCGCCCCTCTGATTCTCGCAATTCAAACAAAATGCTTCCTCCAACTGCAAACTCTGGCATACTCTCACTTCCAGGGGCAAAGGTACCTGTCATCCGCTCACCTCTCCTAGCAAACTATGTACCTGTAACCATCAGAGATTGGTCTACGCATGTCTTGGTCAACACTGGAGCAGAAATATCAGTTATCAACAGCAGTATTTTAAACAATTAAGCTATTCGTCACATACCTAATGTCTCTCCAGCCGACATAAAGTACATCATCACAGCAAGTACAGATACAGTACCTATCACAGGCATGGTCCATCTCAAGCTCCACTTTGGCTCACAGCAAGCTACTGTCAGGTTTTATATAGTGCCTGATCTTCAACCTGCAATAATTCTAGGCCTGGACTTTCTTAAAGCTCACAAAGCCATCCTAGACTTTGCCTCAAACAAATTGTCGCTAGATCCTCGGAGACAACTCGCAGCTATAGACTCAGTCACTGTGTCTCCTCAGTCGTAAATGGTTTTGATTGCCAAGATTCGAGGTGAACCACTTCCACAAGGTGTTGTTGACATCGTCACAGGATCCCCCACTTTGCATTCATCAAGTCTCCTTACAGGAAATACCTTATAGGCGGTGCAAGATGGCGCAGTCTTCCAAAAATGCTGCAACTTCACAGATGAGCCAGTGGTCATTTCAAAGGGGGCTAACATTGGAAAGTTTGTCTGCTTGTCATCAGGGGACCAGCTCCATCTCATGCAAGAACCTCAGCCTGGTTCCACCAACTCTACTCCTGTAAATACTATCATGACCACTCCAACTTCAATAGCATTACCTCTCAGTCACTATCCTCTTCCAAACTTCCAGCATCTCCAACAGAAAAGCAACAACTTTTAAAATTCCTGGAACATTACCCGGATGTCTTTGTTGGTTCAGATAACAAGCTCGGATGCTGTGATATCCTGCAACACACCATTGAAGTACAGCACAACCAGAAACCAATCCGTCAGCGAGCCTACAAAGTGGGACATAAACAGAAACAAGTCCTCGAGGACATAATCAAAGACATGCTTGACCAGACATAGTCGAAGAATCTACAAGCCCGTGGGGTGCACCTTGCTTGCTGGTGTTAAAAAAGGACAAAGGGTATCGTTTTGTGGTAGACTACAGAAAACTCAATGCCTACACTGTGCAGGATGCTTATCCCTTGCCTACAACCGAAGATGCTTTAGAGAGTCTTGTTGCAGCCAGTCCTGCTTACTTCACCACTCTAGACCTTCAGAGTGGGTTCTATCAAGTTTCAATTGATACAGATTCTCGTCCATACACGGCATGGTGCTGCCACTTGGGACTTTTCCAGTTCAAACGTCTGCCTACGGGTCTTCGGAACAGTCCAGCCGCATTTCAATGTGTTATGGAAGCCGTACTACGTGGGTTGTCTTGGAAATCCTGCCTAGTCTACCTGGATGATGTGATAGTCTTCAGCAGAACTTTGCCAGAGCACCTCCAACATCTTCAAGAAGAGTTCGAATGTCTCAAGCAAGCCAATCTCAAGCTTCGCCTAGAAAAGTGTTGTTTTGCGCAGCATCAAATTCATTACCTGGGACAAGTGGGTAGTTCTCAAGGCATCTCTACAGATCCAAACAAGCTCTCAGCAGTCAAAGACTATCCAGAGCCTAACAATCTCAAAGACCTTCGAGCTTTCCTGGGCTTGTCTGGCTACTACCGAAAGTTCATTGGCAACTATGCCAAGATTGCAGCTCCTCTGTACACCCTCACCAAGAAGGGATGTGAGTATATCTGGACTTCTGAATGTAGAGAGGCCTTTGACACCCTAAAACAAAACCTCATCTCTTCTCCAGTATTTGCATACCCAAGGTTCGACCAACCATTCAAGCTCTACTCAGATGCTAGTTCCTTTGCAGTGGGCGCTGTGCTCTGTCAAATTCAAGATGGAACAGAGTGAGTTGTCTCCTATGCTGGGCACTCTCTTTCCTCAGCTGAGCAGAACTATGGCATCACAGAGAAAGAATGTCTAGCCATGGTATTTGCTGTGAAGAAATTTGACTGCTACCTGCGCTACTCTTCCTTTACAGCTATCGTTGATCACTCTGCCCTCAGATGGTTATTTGAAATGAAGGAGCCAGTAGGCAAGTTCGCCCGATGGATCGCCAAGCTACAGTCCTACAACTCTGACATTCAATACAGACCAGGTCGAGTTCACTCTAATGCTGATGGTGTAAGCCGGAGATGATATCCCTCTGCATCCTCATCAACAGATGACAAATCCTGTTTACAAGCTCTTCCCTTCCATGCCACAGATGTGCTTCCTGTGAACACTCCTTCAGCACCTCAGGTTGCTTGGCTGCTACCAACTGCTTGCTCAGAGAGACACACAAATCCTCAGTTACTGCAAGCAGCTGAAGAGCTTCTCATCTCCTCTGCATCTGATCTGTCCCTGGCAACTGTTAAAATGCAACAAAGAACTGACACTCAATTTATGGACATCATCACCTACTTAGAGTCTGGAACATTACCGCAACAAAAGAAGCATCGCCAAGATGTACTTTTCCTTGCTTCATAGTTCTTCCTCAATGACGGTGTGCTCTTTCACATTTGGACCAAGGAAGGCAAGGGTCATCGCACAGATAGAACTCACGTACAGCTAGCTGTGCCATCCTATCTCATCCCTCAGGTTCTTCTCTCCACTCATGCCTCTCCACTCTCTGGAGGTCATATGGGAATTCACAGACCTCTGGAAAAGACAAGGCTTCACTTCTTCTGGCCATACATGAACAGAGACATTGTCCAGTTCGTAAAATCCTGCCAGCCCTGCTCCCAGAGAAAGCCTCCTGCCAAACCAACAAAGGCACACATCATCCCAATGCCTGTAGCCACTGATCCATTCCAAAGACTCAGCACTGACATTCTTGGGCCCTTGCCAACATGCTCTGACTCTGGCAACAAGTACATCCTTGTCTTTGTAGACTATTTGACAAAATATTTGGAACTCATGCCTCTGAGAGACATTAAAGCCACCACTGTGGCCAGTGCATTTCTCAATGCAGTCATTTGTCCTCACGGTACCACATCGTACCTATATTCAGACAGAGGCACAACCTGTCCACCATTGTCCGAGAAACTTGCAAACTTCTCGACATAAAAAAAGACACATACCACAAGTTACCATCTACAATGCAATGAACAGAGTGAAAGAATGATGTCGACCATTCTCGGCACACTCTCCAAGTATCTGGATGAGACTCACAACACCTGGGACCAGTTTGTTCCCTTTGTGCAGTTTGCATACAATACCAGCCCTTGTGTCGACAGCACAGAATACACCCCCTTCTTCTTAGTCCATGGACGTCGCCCAAGAACTCCACTGGACAGGGATCTCTCGCTGCTCAGGGTTCCTAAGTCAGCTTCTTCTTTCAGCATCCCTCTTCTGGAACAGCTGGAAATTGCCCGATGAGTTGCAATCACCACATTGGGCCAGAGAAAATTGGCAAGGAAGAAAATGTCTGCAGCCAAGGCACATGAGCCTTCATTCTCTGTTGGGGACATTGTCTATTTGTACCATCCTGTTCTTGTTCCAGGTGCCACCAAGAAACTGCTTCGCCCCTGGACTGGTCCATTCTACATTGTAGAAAAGCTTCCTCCAGTCCACGTTCGTCTGTGACACAAGTCAGATGGCAAGCTGGTACACAACAAAGTCTAAATAAATCGACTAAAGCATGGATACCTGAATAACAACCTTCCAGATGACCCCAGTCCTCCCACAAATGAAGCTGCCCTTGAGCCTGCCATCTTCTCTGAAGCTGAGATCCCTCCAGACAACCTGTAGCCAGTTCCTACAGATCTTCCCACTCCTGACACTCTCCAGCCGGATTCCAGTTTACCAGATGATTTGCCTGGAATTTCCTCATCTTCTCAATCTTCTTCTTCTTCTCATAACTCTCTTCCACACACCCCAGTGTACCAGATCAAGAAGATCCTAAGAAAGAAGTTTGTCAATGGATCCTGGACTTACAGACTAAAGTGGTGTGGATTCAATAGCAGGCAGAACTCCTGGGTCACTTTTAATGACCTGACCCCCTCCTATCAGGAACTGGTGCAGTCCATGCATGCCTCCATTCTCACTGACCGGAAAAGTTGACGGAGGTCTTGAACTTTTGTTACCAGACTCAGTGAAATGTGTGAGGACTTATTCATTTTCTGATTTTCATTGTTGCAGTAAATATCTTGTTGTACCTCATTCTTTGCACCTGTTGCCATGGTACTATTTACCTGCACTAACGTTTTCTTCCCCTTAGTAATGTCTCTTTCAATGGACAGTCCACGTGTTTATGCAACTGTTATTAAAGTGTGAGCCTGCATTCTGGGTATCCTCCTGCTGCTACCCTTCCCTCTCTTCCCTTTTCCTTCCCCCACACTTTAACGCTTGTGGCATGACCAAGTCTCAAGTACTATTGTGTTTCCCTCCTCTCTGTTGCTACTCTGACTGGTCCCCAGGGTAGTCCAGGTTCTTTCCTCTCCCCCCGCAGTGGAATAATGTTCTGTTTTGTGAAATCTAATGCCTTGTAATGCATGAAAATGTTTTTTTTTTTGCCTTAAATTATTTACTTAAAAATTCTTAGAAACTGTTTATAGATTATTGCTTGTTCGAGTGGTGCTCACATTCACTGTTCTGGTGGTGATGTGAAGCACACATTAAGTATGGGGCTATATGTTTAGCTGCCACCTCATTAAGAGCACTTAGAACTGCATGTATCTAATTGTTGCACTGCCTGGCAGTGCCATGTTGGTCTGTCAGTCAGAGAATTGTCAGTCTGGGGCTAGACCTCATGAAGATAACATCTGCAGCAAATAAACCTGCCTTATTCTTTATTTTATGCATCCGTCTAGTCATTTGCACGGTCCAGATGGGGTCCTCACCAGCAGCACCAGCAGCAACCGAAGGGGCTGGCAGACCACAGAGAAGGTAAGGGGTCTTTTAGTGGTGGACCATACAAAAAAAGGCCACACTAGCATGAGAGTTAGACTTCCTACCTATAAAAAGCATTGGGAATCTATTCATGCCCTTTTGTTGTTAACCAGCTAACTTGCATATGTTGTAGTAGGGGTGGTCGAATATCCCCCCCCCCGTAGGTTTTATTTCCCCACTATGGGTATGCATTTTCTTATTAAATGACTGTTAAAGTGTATTTTTCTACTAATACCTTTTTATTTGTCAAATATATATGTACCATACCAGGGGATGGGTGGGGGTTGGAGGAACAGACTTGTATGTTTGTTGATGTTGTTGTCTTATATATTTCATTTGTTTTCCTTTTTATTTCTTTCCTAGTGTTGTTCTGCATTAGTATGAAATAAATCTATAAGGTATATTAAATGTAAAAAAAAAACAATTAGACCCAAAATGATGTCAAAAGGAAATCATACAGTATATGGCAGGAGGCAAGCAGCTAATGGAAAATGAAAGAAAATGTATTAAATTGTCACTGTAACAGGAAGTGTAGTGTTAAACTTGAAACCATATTCAAGGTTAAAGTAATTCCATGATAACAACAAAAATCGAAATAGTCCTAGGAGTAATTATATCAGATGACCTAAAGGTGGGCAAACAATGTGAGAAGGCAGTAAGGAGGGCTAGGGGGATAATGGGATCCATAGGGAGAGGCATCAACAGTAGAAAACAGGAAGTTGTTATCCCTCTGTACAGACAGTTAGTGAAACCCCATCTGGAGTACTGCATGAAATTCTGGAGACCCCATCTCCGCAAAGACATAGACAGAGTGCAGGTTGTTCAGAGGAGGGCAACCATGAGCCAAGATTAAATTTTTCTGAGAGACAACATTAATTCCTTGGTTGACATGTCTGCTGTAGCAACTAATAATGATAAACTGAAGAAAGAAAGAAAGAAAGAAAGAAAGAAAGAAAGAAAGAAAGAAAGAAAGAAAGAAAGAAAGAGCTAGAGTAAAGTGAGATGGTAGCATTAATAAAAGAATATTAGAAACATAGAAACATAGAATTTGATGGCAGATAAGGACCGCTTGGCCCACCTAGTCTGCCCATTTCCCTACCTGATGGATAAGATGCAGATTCTAGTTAATCAACAGCTTACTTCCTCCTACCCCCCACTAGAATTGCCTCATGCCTGTCCCATGCATTCTTGAATTCTCCCACTGTTCCTGACTCCACAACCTCCTCAGGAAGGCTGTTCCATGCATCCACAACCCGCTCTGTGAAAAAATACTTTTAACATTACCTCTGAGCCATCCCCCTCTATCTTAAAATTGTGCCTCCTTGTTCTTGCACAACTCTTCTTCTGAAAGATACTACCCTCTTGTACTTTAAGTCCCTTGAGAAACTTGAAAGTTTCTATCATGTCCCCCTTCTCCCTCCTTTCCTCAAGGTTATACATATTAAGCTGCTTTAGTCTCTCCTCGTATGTCTTCTGGTGCAGAACCTGCACCATTTTGGTTGCCCTCCTCTGAACAACCTGCACTCTGTCTATGTGTTTGCGGAGATGGGGTCTCCAGAATTTCATGCAGTACTCCAGATGGGGTTTCACTAACTGTCTGTACAGAGGGATAACAACTTCCTGTTTTCTACTGTTGATGCCTCTCCCTATGGATCCCATTATCCCCCTAGCCCTCCTTACTGCCTTCTCACATTGTTTGCCCACCTTTAGGTCATCTGATATAATTACTCCTAGGACTATTTCGATTTTTGTTGTTATTAACTCACCCCCATTGTGTACTCTTCCCCTGGGTTCTTGTTTCCCAGGTGCATTATTTTACACTTCTTTGCATTGAATCCTAGCTGCCATACTTCTGACCATTCCTCCAACCTTGCCAAGTCCCTTTTCATCCTTTCCACACCTCCTTGTGTATCAACCCTGTTGCAGATCTTTGTGTCATCTGCAAAGAGACATACTTTTCCTTCCAGTCCCTCTGCAGTGTCACTTATGAAGACATTAAAAAGGACTGGACCCAATACTGAACCCTGCGGTACCCCACTAGTAACCCCTCTTTCTTCAGAGTGGACTCCATTTACAATTACCTTCTGTGTCCTGTTGTCCAGCCAATGTTTTACCCAGGCTACCACCCTGGGACACACGCCCAGGCTGGTTAATTTGACTATTAATCTTTTGTGTGGGACTGTGTCAAATGCCTTGCTAAAGTCTAGGTAGGCCATGTCCACAGCCCTTCCCTGGTCTACTACTTTGGTCACCCAGTCAAAGAAATCTATTAGATTCATCTGACATGACCTTCCCGCTGTGAACCAATGCTGCCTTGGGTCCTGTACCCCACTGGCCTCTAGGTACTCAACTATTCTTTCCTTCAGAAGTGACTCCATCACTTTCCCCTACCACAGAGGTCAAACTGACAGGTCTGTAGTTTCCCTCCTCTGTCTTGGTCCCACTTTTGTGAAGGGGAATCACATCTGCCTTCCTCTAGTCCTCGGGTACCACACCATCCCCCAATGAGTTATTAAAAAGAGTAGCCAGTGGTTTCACTAGTTCCCCCCTTAATTCTTTTAGAATCCTGGGGTGAATTCCATCAGGCCCCATTGCTCTGTCCACCTTCAGTTTTAGGAGTTCTTGCAAAACCTTTTCTTCTGTGAAAGGACTGGGATTGACCCCCTATCAAGAGTGCTTCTGTTAATTGGATTAGGCACTGCCCCCTCCTCTTTTGTGAGTACTGAGCAGAAATATTCATTCAGTATCCCTGCTTTTTCACTGTCCCCCTCTGCCCAACCACCGTTCATTCTATTCAGCCTCACTATCCCTCCCTTTGTCTTTCTACACTCGCTGATGTGCCTATAAAAGGTTTTATCCCCCTTATTAACCGAGTTGGCTATCTTTTCTCAGTTTGGGCCTTTGCTATTCTGACTTCCTCCTGCTTCCTTCTGCCTTAACTGGTGCAGCTCTCTGTCCTGCTCCTTCTGTGATTCCTTATACTCCGGAATGCTTTTTCTTCCTGACTTTCACAGCCACCTCTTTTGAGAACCATAGTGGCTTTTTCTTTCATTTTGATTTGTTTATTTGCTTCACACAAAGGCTTGTTGCCTCTGTGATGGCAGTTTTAATGATTCCCCATTTGTTGCTAAAACACCTCCTTCTAGCCTGTTTGCTAGTGCTTTTCTGAGGCACTCTCCCATCTTGCCAAAGTCAGCCCTCCTGAAGTCCAGTACCCTCACTTTTGTATGGCTTGACTCTGTAGCTGAGTTTAACATGAACCACACTGTTTGATGGTCACTTGTTCCCAGATGGCAACCCACTTCTAGATCTGAGATCCTCTCACTGTCCCCGTTTGAGAGTATGAGGTCTAAGATTGCTCCCTCACGCAGTGGGTTCTGAAACTAGCTGTCTGAGGCCTGCCACCTGTAGGGCATCAAGAATGGCCCTGCTCTTGGATGTGGCTGCAGCAAATGTGCTCCAGTTAACATCTGGCATATTCAGGTCTCCCATCAACAGTATCTCCTTTCTCTGCCATTCTAAGAATGCCTTCTGTCATATCCTTGTCCATTCCTTCCCCTGACATGGAGGTCTGTACACAACCCCTGTGCGGATTGTGGTGCCCTTCCAGTCTCCAGGTGACACACAGTGCCTCCTCCTCCCTGTTTTCTCTTTGTTCAGTTGCTTTTATCCCTTCCTTTACATAGAGAGCTACTCCTCCCTCTTCTCCCTGCCTGTCTCTCTCCTGTAGGTTATGTACCCTGGTATGTTAACATCCCAGTCATAGTTCTCTGTGTACCATGTTTCTGTGATGCTACGATATCCAGGCATCCCTCTTCCATCAAGGCCACCAGCTCAGGGAGCTTGTTGCCCAGACTATGGGCATTGGTACTCATTGCCCTTCATTTCCTGATTGTCTTACTCCTTTTTGCCCCATCTCTGTCCTTCTTACCTTTGTCACTTTCTCCATTTACCCCTGCCCTTCTCCCTATCGACACCTCTATATTGGTGTTTATCGCACTTACTACCGTTATTTTTTTGGGGGGGCTGAGATTTCCTGTCCTTTCCAGTGCCTCCCTTGGCTAGTTTAAATGCTTGCCAATGAAGCATTTCGAACCCATCACCCAGGATCCTGGTTCCCTCCTGGACAGATGCAGCCCATCATGCCAGTATAGGCTTACATCACCCAGGTGGACCCCCAGTCCCCAATGAAGCCAAATTCCTGAGCTCCACACCAGTTTTTCAACCACTGATTGAATCCCATGGTGCAGAACACCCTAGCCTCTCCTATGCCATAGATGGGCAGCACCTCCGAGAAGGTTACCGTGCGTGCTACTTGTCTAAGGCCCCTCCCCAATTCCACAAACTCTTCCTGCACTTCTCTAATCCCTTTCTTAGCCAGGTCATTTGTCCCTAGGTGGACAATGACATCTAGCTCCCTCCCCTGTGCAGCTGCTCTGGCAATCCTGAGGATTCGCTCCCTGTCCCTCCAAGCCATGGCGCCAGGCAGGCACCTTACCTCCCTCTCCCCTTCCTCCCCAGTTCTACCTTCCTAACAATGGAGTCCCCCACCAGGAGTTGTTTCCTTCCCCTGCGGGGTCCCCTGCCACCCTCCTGTAGGTCTCCTTTGTGGAGGTTCCCAGCATCCTCCTTGGTCTCCACTGTGGGTGCCTCCATAGAGGAACCACAATTTGCCAGAATGGCATAGGATTTGTGGAGAGGTACAACTGGAGGGATGCACATCTGTTCCACCACCCTCACCTTCCATGAGCCCACTGTGGTCCAACCGCTCCTCTTTCTTTGCAACCTCTGAGGCAACGGCAGTGGCACTGGTGGTCCCTGAATGGAAGAGGAGGTCCCACAAATCCTGGCCAACTCAGCCTGGAGATGAGCAACCTCCTCCCTCAGCCCAGAGAGGTTCCTGCAGATGGGACAATACCGCATCCTCCAGGACGTCTCCCGGAAGACTGCTGCTCCACAGTCACTGCACTGCACCACTCCCATCATGTCTTATTTCTGGCCCCTTAACTGTTTGCAATCCTTACTCTTTCCTCTGTGTTTTTTTCTCTCTCTCCTTACTTTCTGCCTGTGTGCCCTTTAAGCTCCTGATTGTCCTGTTCTGAGACAAGAATATTCTATATTTCTCAGTAGACCCCTTACTTTCTCAGAGGCAGACCTCCAGCAGTTAGAGGGGGCCGGAGAGCTACTCTTGCCCTTCTAGGGTGGTGGGTCTTTGGTGGCTCTGTGATCACTCACTTCCTGCTCCCAAACAGGAAGTTCATGTTGTCAGTCAAATCCTGTGCCTATAAAAGTAGAACTAGCTTTAGGTAGGAGGGTGGAGGGGAGGGAAGGAGGGCAATATAGTCCCAGCAGAGAAGTCCAGTCACACAGCAGTCCTTTCTCCTGGTGTCTTCTGCCAAGCTACTACCAGAATCTTTCTAAGGCAGTCTTTAAATATAGCTTCCTTCTAGCTAAGCCACTCCCCCTTCTTACTAGATCTTTCTGCAAGTAATTTAAACCTCATAGCTATCGAGTCATTTCAATCACCTGAGATTTACACCTAGATAACTGTTCAGATAACCATTCCGTTCAGTTAATTCAGGCAAACACATACTTTTTTTTTGTTTGTTAGTTTTGTTTTACCCTAAATTAAAGGTCCAAGTACAAGAGTTGTACTTCTTTAGTCCCAGCAGAGAAGTCCAGTCACACAGCAGTCCTTTCTCCTGGTGTCTTCTGCCAAGCTATATATATATATATGACTGCACACATGCACTTTTACCCCTCTAAAAAACAATGTTGCCATTTTATAAGATAGTTAACCCACTCTACGGTGTGTGGTCATGCTCTGATAAATGCACCCCTTGAGTGGTTGACACACTCGGCCTGTGGCCTCGTGCGTACAACGAACACCAAGGCGTGCATATATCAGAGTGTGACCACACACCTAAGAGTGGGTTATCTATTACATATATATATAAAAGAAACCGAGACCCATGCTCTTTATAAGCCCACCACTGAAAAAAAGGTTCCCCTTCTTGGCATCCTTAATACTAAGGAACAAAAACTTGAACAGGTGGAAATCTTTAAATAGCTTAAGTCCTAGATAATACAATATATTTTGTCCCACATATGGCAGCCTGAAAACTATGGTTAACAGAAGATTGATATCCCTTTATAGAAATTTCAACAATCTTTCAGCTCATGCCAGACGACTCCTAGTGTCCAGTTCTGCCCTGTCACTTATAGACTATGGCCTATGCTGCTGCTAGTGACTCTGTGTTAAACAGGGTTAAAGTGATCTGCAACAAGATATGCTGCTTCATGCTAGGGGCAGACAATCATACCCACACCTGCATCATGTACACCCTTACTAACTGGCTAACCCTTCCTAGCAGAATAAAGTATCAAGCCTGTCTGCTAGCTAAATAGGTGCTGCTGGTTTGAACCCTCCAGGCCCTAGAAAACTGTATCCATCTTGTTGCCAAGCAGTACAACACCAGGAGCATGGTCAGACATGCCCCAGAGCTTCCTTTCCTGAGAACCAAATTGAACAAGTGTTCCTTCTTGGTCAGGGCTGCTGTCTGGCTAAGCAAATTACCTGAATCTCTGCTGAATCTTCCTAATCTCAATCATTTCAAGAAACCTCTATTGTCTGCTTTATCTGTTCACTACAGTTGTAACTGCTAACTGCCTGGCTGAACTTTGCCTGATGTTGACACTTCTATGCTCAGAAACCGCCTCTGTTATTTAATAATGTTTTGTGGCTTAATTCCTCAAGAACTTGCTTTTTGTTCATTACTACATTGTAATTGCCTTGACTATATCCCTCTGGAATTGCTTGAATGTTACTGTAAACTGTCTTATACTGTAACTTTGAGGAACCTTTAAGGTACGCTCCAAAATAATGAATAAACAAATAAATATATCAGCATAAACGTCTAGAATAGCATGTGGTAAAATCTGCATCATACCTTACATCTGGGGAAGCTCAATAGTAGGTATCTTATTTTCAGTTGCCATGAATTCAATATGTGTTATCTTTGTTTTATTAGTTATTCGATGGCATTCATACAGTATATTGTTCCACCCCATATAATTGGTATGACTCCTACGCCTGGCAAATGTGCCAAAATGCACTCTTAAGTAATACAATTTGATTTTATTACTATTGTCATAATTTTGGGCAGTCTTTTCCACACACTATAAATTATTCCAGTCACTATCTTCACCCTCCATAGAAAAAGGGATATAGAGTTAGCAGGTACTGCTCAGGAACAGTAACAGTCTGGGCACTTTATTAAAATAAACAGGGGAGCGCTTACATATCAAATTTCATTACAATAAAAAAGTGGGAGTCAATGCTGTATTACTGGATCTGAGAATTGCACTGCTAACTTCATGTGGCCATTTCTGTCTGGATACCACACATTTCTGAGTGTTTAGCATCTCCGCCACATCCTTAAACCTCTCAGCTTTCATATCAAGGAAAAGGGCTATTATGCAATTTAGCTGCATAAGAGATGACTTCATGACTTTATGTTTAATACTGTTTCATCAATGGTTCTTAAGAGCACTACCAAACAAAAATTATTCCAACTTGTCTCAATATGGAGCCTGCAGTCCCACGTGGGATTTGTAAAGGCTTAAGGCCTTTCTTAACTAAAAGGGACTTTAAACAAAAAGCAGATTGTCTGGGGTTTTAAAATTCAGTCAGGGTACAGTACTGGACAGGAAATCTGCAGTTTAGTAAGTTACAGATACACTTGACTGATCATTTCTGTATGGATTTCACCTGAAATAATATTAAAAATAACTATGAAAAGTTTTTTCAAACCAAAACCATCCAAATAACACAAATGAATCTATGTGAGGCAAAGAAAAAGGCTAAGGAGTGTAAACAGAAATAAAGAAACAGAAGCAATGATGATAAAAGAAGCCTCATAATCCATGTGGTCTGTCCAACCCTACATGTGGTACTGTATGTTGTGAGTACCCTACTGATCACTCACTTCTCCTTTCTTCATGTCATCCTCTTCTCCCACATTACCAGTTTCACATGTCCCTTCATATGCCTATCCATCTGTGTTTAAATCCCACTACTGTTCTGGCATGGACCACTGTCCTTGGCAGTTTATTTCACTTCTCTAACATCCTCTCTGTATACAATTATTGTAAGGTTACAGCCTGCAGTTCAAGGGGGCAGTGCAACTGCCCACACCCCCTATTTGGCCTATTTAAGGGCTGCTCTCCTCACTCCACTCACAAGCATTTTTCCTTGCAACCAGAGGCTCTGCCAGTCTGTCTTCTTCTCCTAGGTCTACTGGGGCTTTGCCTCGCCCTGCATGCTTGACTCTGCTTGGTTTGTGCTGGACTTCTGTTTTTCCATTCACCTGCTTTTGATTTGTATTACTAGCCTCAGGCTGCTCCGTGCTTCTGTGTGTGCTGGTACCCTTCCTGCTCCTGTCCTTGTGTTTGCCTTGTTTGTTTCTTTTGGGCTTTCTAATTTTCTAGTGCCCTGTGCATACATTGCTACTTGTGTTCAGGTTACGCTCTGTGTTTCTTTGCCTCAAGCTGACCTGTGCCTGCACCCCCAAGCTCCATTTCTCACCTGCAATTGTAGCCCTCTGTTCTCTGCACTGTTCTCTGTATGCTTTAGCTCAGTACATCAAACAAGTCACTGCACTCCTCTCTAATGCAAAAAGTATTCCGTTCTTTAATGAAGGATTTAAAACATACTGCAGTAAGACATATAGAAACTGAACCCCACTAAGGCCCCAACCGGTTTCATACACCGTATATCATCAGGGGCTTTATGCTTTAGCTCAGCCTGCTTCTGCCTAACAAGCCTCAGTCCTTGCAATTGTCATTGTTTCAGCTTACACTATAATCTGCTGCCTTGCTCCCCTTAATTGATTACACTTGGTTAATCTAAATCTCTGCAACTCACTGCTCTCTCAGGAAATGACATCAAGGTTGTGCCCTCCTTAAAATACTTAGGTCTAACATTGGACCATTGCCTTACCTTCAAGTACCACGTGGATTAGGTCACCAAGACCATACATCGCCAACTTGGTACTCTGTACCGGCTAAAAGATCAGCTCATCCCTGAGGCCAGGACCTCAATCGCCACAAGTGTCCTCCTCCTCGCACCCTGACTTATGCTGCCCTGATCTTACAGAGCATGGCCAAGCAGGAGGTCACCAAGATGCAAATCCTGTATAACAAGGTAGCACAGTTTGCTACCCAGGATCACTCGTGAAGGCACCTTTGTGATACATTTGCCCAGCTATGCTGGCCCTCGCTGACCTCTCATCTCCACTACCCCCTGCTCTGCTTGACCTTCAATCTACTCAGCCCTTCAGCTCCACCCAGCATCGCTGGAACTATCACACTCAAACATAACCCCAGAAGCCTATGGACATCTAGACGTACACTGCTTGAAGTTCCGGGCCAGAGTCTGGACTAACGCTGGTGGCAGGTCATTCTCTACTCAGCCCCCTACCTGTGGAACAAACTCCCACCCCTAGTGCAGGAAGCCTCCTCACTGATGAACTTCCGCACCAGACTCAAAGCCTATATGTCTAATACTAGCACTTGTCATTACCATGGCTCATGACCCCCCTCCCACTTGCTTCTATCCTCCTAATATCCAGATCTCCAAGCACCTTATC
Organism: Neoceratodus forsteri; assembly: GCA_016271365.2. Lineage (NCBI taxonomy): Eukaryota > Metazoa > Chordata > Ceratodontiformes > Ceratodontidae > Neoceratodus > Neoceratodus forsteri. The sequence goes on along the minus strand of CM057459.1, from coordinate 482,764,130 downwards.
AGGTTCCATGGTGCTTCCCTCTAGGCATAGTACCACAGCTAACTTTCCACTGAATCACCCAGTAGTAAACAATGAGCTTACCATGTAAAATTACATTTCTTCTGCATCTTTTGTTAATTCTACTGTCAACATATTTGTAAGGACTGATGCATGATAACCATGGCTGTAACCTGCTCACACACCTGAAACTACTCTGTAACCCAAGTCTTTCTCTATATGTAAATATGTATTGCTATCCTCGGTCACCCCTGAAAAAGGGACCTTCTGGGCTCAGTGGGCCTACCCGGTCACCAAATTTTAAATAAATAAATAATAGCTTTGCTGTCTAGCTAACAACTGCTCCCTGTTTTACAGCTTCACAATAACCTAAGCAACCTAGTCCATGGAACTCAATCCTGCTTCCTGAACTTATACCAAGCAAATATTGCTGCTGTTTTCAGTGCATTGCCTCTCCCTACAGGTCTATATTCATTCAGATTGCTACCCCTGCAAGCTATAGTTAATTGCTGCTGGATGCTGCTCAATTACTTTTGCACACTGCTTTATTATACTCTGGTCAGCCCAGCTCCTGCTATTGCTGTAAATTAGTTTTAAAATCGGTATGCAGATCACGGTGCTTTCCTTTTGCTTCCTTGTTTTTTCCCACAGTGAGGGAGTAGGGGTTTTGTTGAAGAGTTGTGGCCCCTTGTGACCTAATTACCTTATATTCAGCTACTTCCTACACCGCTAAACTCTGAGTATTTGTCACCTTTATTTGGCACTCATTGGTGGACTGGTTGGCTAGCCTTGTACCACTAAAGGCCCAGGTTCCCTTGCACTGAACCTGGCTTTAAAATAAGTCTGACCTATGTATGGTCTCTAACACTCAGCACTTCCATTGTTTCATATGCTTACCATGCTACTCATTGCTGCCTGTACCATACCTACTGTGTTTCTTTTGCTACTTAGTAGTGGCTGAACCTCTGGCTATCCTGTTTAGCCAATCACTGGAAACAGGGGAGGTACCCAAAGACTGGAGAACAGCAGATGTAGTCCCCTTATACAAAAGTGGGAACAAAGAGGAAGCAGGGAACTACAGACCAGTCAGCCTCACCTCGGTAGTGGGGAAGATCATGGAAGCACTACTGAAGGAGAGATTGGTGGAACATCTGGTTGTCAATGGACTACAGGACCCAAGGCAGCATGGTTTCACCAGGGGGAGGTCATGTCAGACCAACCTCATTGAATTTTTTGACTGGGTGACTAGGGAGGTGGATCAGGGAGGGCAGTGGACATGGCCTATCTGGACTTCAGCAAGGCCTTTGACACTGTGCCACATAGAAGACTATTACACAAACTGGGGAATACGGGTGTGGGCAGGACAGTAGTGTGGTGGGTAGGTAACTGGCTGGGTGGCAGGACACAGAGGGTGGTGGTAAATGGCTGTCACTCCACAGAGGGAAGAGTGACCAGTGGGGTACCACAGGGATCAGTGCTGGGACCGGTCCTATTCAACATCTTCATCAGTGACATTGCGCAGGACCTAGAAGGCAGAATTTCACTGTTCAGCTGATGACACAAAGCTCTGTAACAGAGTAGACACACCAGAGGGTGTAGACAGAATGAGAAGCTACTTGCAGAAACTTGAAGAATGGTCAGGGGTTTGGCAGTTGAAAGTCAATGCAAAGAAGTGCAAGATAATGCATATGGGGCACAAAAACCCTGGCACAATATATCAGTTGGGGGTGAGGATATAGCATGCACCAAGCAGGAAAGGGATCTTGGGGTTATCATCTCTGATGACCTCAAGGTAGGGAAACAGTGTGACAAGGCAGCAGGTAAAGCAAATAGGATGCTGGGATGTATAGGCAGGGGCATCACCAGCAGGAAAAGGGAGGTCATAATTCCGCTATACAAGACACTAGTGAGGCCCCACCTGGAGTACAGTGTACAGTTCTGGAGACCATACCTACGTAAGGACATAGACAGGGTAGAGAAGGTTCAGAGGAGGGCAACAAAGATGGCGATGGATTGCATCACAAGTCCTATGAAGACAGGTTGAAGGAACTGAACATGTACTCCTGGAGGAGAGGAGGAGAGAAGGGATATGATAGAGATATACAAGTATCTTACAGGGAGGAACAGGGTGCAGGAAAACACTATTTTTAAGTGAAAAAGATGTTCCAGGACTAGAGGGCATGGGATGAAGTTGGAGGGAGGATGATTCAGAGGAAACATGAGAAAGAATTTCTTCACAGAACGGGTGGTGGACAAGTGGAACACCCTGCCAGAAGAAGTGGTGGGGGCTGAAACAATCACGGGATTTAAGAATGCATGGGATAGACATAAAGGAATTCTGGAGGTCAGGGGTAAGGGGCAACAGACTTCTAGGAAAACAAACTGAACTTACAAGCTCAAATGGGCAGACTGGGTGGGCCATAGGCCCTTATCTGCCGACACTGTCTATGTATCTATGTATCTACGTATCTATGTATCTATGTAGTACCTGGTATTCTTTCCAGTGCCTTGTGTGGCCTGCTCCACTGCTACATGAGATTAGCTGACCATGCTCATCAATTGGCTCAAGCTCAGTCACAGCCAATGGTCTCACTCTGCACCTTAGTCTGCATCCTGAGCATGCAATGCCTGGCGTGGGGTCCTTCCTTTCTGGCCCAGAGTGGAAATGTCTTCACTCCAGGTGGCACTTTAGCCATTAGGTCTGAAAGTCCTTGCACAGTGGTGCCTCTTGATGTCGAATTTTGACTAAGCTGTGAAGGGAGGATATATTGATATCCTTTAGCTGTAGCACCAGCTACCTAAGGCACCTTCTACGCTATTCTCCCCATGACTGCCTCTGGTTCACTTGATTTGTTTTTAAATTGGTAAGCCAGCTGAGCACCTCAGCAGTCATCGCTCTCCTCTCCTCTCCTCTCCCAGCCTTAGAGGAGCTGTGTTGCAGAGCTCACTCACACCCCTTCGCAGCGTTCCCATTTGAGGGATAATGTGAGAAATTGTAGCAGCAGAGCCTAATCAAAAACATCCCAAGCCTGAAGAGAATGTGACCTAGGCCTTGGATGCCCAGAGATATAATCCTCAGAGGTTTTTTTTCCTCTTCTCTATGCCACAGGTCATAATATTTAATGAGCTTTAGGCAATAATCCTCATGTTACTTAGGTAGGTTTCCACTGTTGGATGGAGTGGGTGGCCATCCCTTAAGTGTCCTGTCTCCCCCTTTGGCTGTTCTCTCTCTCTCCTTCGGAAGTCAGGCCTCCATGCCTTACAGTCAGACCTCTGAGTGGGTCACTATTCACCTGTTGTTTCTTGCCTACTCTTTTTAAACATACTACCAACTGACCCATGCTACCAACTGAAGCTATGCTACCAACCGACCTACAAACAGGTCCTCGACCTTGGTAAGTGTTCACTACCTTGCATGCTTTGCTTGACACTCTTTTTGGGCTTCTTCCTAAGGCAAATTTAGCCAAGGGAATCACTTCCACATCACCTCAAGGGGTGGAACTCTCCCCCTAGGGTTCCTTGCCTTCATAGCCCTAGAGGATGGTATATCCCTTGGATAGAGAGGCGAACAGCCAAAGTTTATCTATGTTACACAAGCACGAAACCAGTTGCACAGGCATATTGAATTGGAAGGCTACAACCTGTAGTTCAAGGGGTTGTGCAACTGGCCACACACCCCTTTTGGCCTATTTAAGGGCTGCTCTCCTCAATCCACACACAAGCATTTTTTTTTTTGCCCCTTCATCCACCCTTCCTCCTCCTCCTCCAGCTGCACATCTCTCTCTCCTGTGGGCTTCTTCCTAAGGAACTGTACCTTTAGCCAAGAGAATCACACTCACGGCACCTCAAGGGGTGGAACCCTCCTCTAGGGTTTCTTGCCTTCATGCTCCTACAGGGTGGTATATCCCTCAGATAGAGAGGTGAACAGCCAAAGTTTATCTATGTTACACAAGCACAAAACCAGTTGTACATGCACATTGAACTTTTGGTTAGCTTTTTAAAATCTTCTGCCCAACAGTTTCATTGAGCTCCCCATTGTGATGTGCTTGAGTTCATTGTGAACCATTTCCTGTTGTAGAAACATAGAAGTTGATGGCAGATAAGGGCACACAGGCCAATTGCGTCTGCCCATTTTCAGTGCTTCATGTGCACCCGTGAATCTCCCATTAGACTAATGTTCTCTGTTGTTGCATTCTCAGGCTCCCTATGTGTCTTGACCATGCTCTCTTGAAGCCTGTAACTGTTTCTACCCCCACCACTTCTGCTGGCAGCCCGTTCCATTTATCCACCACCCTCTCTATGAAAAAGTATTTCATCACATTCCCCCTAAGCCTTCCCCCTTCCAGCTTCATGTTGTGGCCCCTAATCTTAGAGTACTTTTTTCTGTGGAAGATTGTATCTACTTGCACTCTGCTTCTCCCCAAGAGATATTTATACTGTATGTTTCAGTCAGGTGCCCCTCTCTTTCCTTTCCTGTAGTGAATACATATTTAGCTCCTTCAGAGTGTCTCCATAAGGTTTGTTGTATAGTCCACTCACCATTGTGGTTGCCCTCCTCTGCATAGCCTCCTCTCTGTTCATGTCCCTCTGAAGATGGGGTCTCCAGAACTGGACGCAGTATTTGATGTTAGGCCTCATTAGTTGTCTACACAGTGAGAGTATCATCTCCCTTCATCTACTGGTTATTCCCCTACCTATGCAACCCAGCATCCTGCTATCTTTTGCAGCTGCCTTGTCACATTGATTGGCCACCTTCAGGTCATTTGAGATGATGACGCCCAGATCCTGCTCCTGTCTGGAACTTGAAATTACCTCTTCCCCTAGGTTGTACACTGCCCCTGGGTTGTTGTTACCCATATGCATGAGCTTGCATTTTTTAGCATTGAACCCCAGCTGCCACTCCTTAGACCAGTCTTCCAACCTTTTCAGGTCCATTCCGCTCTGTTGCAGAGTTTTGTATCATCTGCAAACAGGCAAACTTTCCCTGCCAGCCCCTCAGCAATATCACTGATGAAGACATTGAAGAGGACTGGCCCAACACTGATCCTTGGAGAACTCTGCTTGTAACCCTCCCCTCTGCAGAACTCATACCATTTACTACCACCCTCAGAGTTCTATTTCCCAGCCAATTCCCCACCCATCTCAGTATCTTGTATCCAACACCCAGGCTCCCCAGTTTGTTTAGCAGTCTTCTGTGAGGAAACATATTGAAAACTTTACTGAAATCAAGATATGCTATGTTCACAGCTCCCCCCCGGTCCACCTGTCTTGTTACCCAGTTGAAAAACACTGTGAGGTTAGTTTGGCATAACTTCCCCTCCATGAACCCATGCTGTCTTGAGTCTTGGAGACTGTTTGTAGCCAGGTGGTCTGAGATCCTTTCCTTTAACAGTTTTCCCATTCATTTACATATCACAGTGGTCAGGCTAATTGGCCTTCCTCCTTGCTGCCACCCTTGTGTAGTGGTCCCACGTCAGCCTTCCTCCAGTCCTCTGGCACGTTCCTTGTATACAATGATAAACTGAACAAAGCTGCCAGTGGTGCCACCAACACATCCCTCAGCTCTTTCAGCCCTCCATCTGGTCCCACTGCCTTATCCACCCTTAGTGCTGTTAGTTCCTTGTGGATTCTTTCCACCGAGAATGTACTAGTGTCCACCTCCCTTCCCTTCATGTCCTTTATCTTTAATGATGGTCCATCTCCTAATCCCTCCACAGTGAATACTGAACAAAAATAATTGTTCAGTACTTCTGCCTTGAGTCCATCATTCTCCATGCATTCCCCTCCTTTAGTTTTCAGCCAGACTATACCCCCTCCAGTATTCTTCTTATCACTTATATATCTAAAGAAAGTCATGTTTTCATTTTTAATGGAATTCACTATCCTTTCTTCTGTCTATGTTTATACCATCCTAACTGCCTTTCCTGCTTCTATTTGTTTCATCTGGTAAACTTCTCTGTCTCTTTCTTCCTGACTCCATTTGTAAACCCTAAAAGCCAACCCCTTTGCCCTAACCTTTTCCACCACTTCACTAGAGAACCATAGTGGTTTTCATCTTCTCTTTCTCTTGATTCATTGCCTGACAAACAGTTGTGTTGCATCCTCAATGCCTGCCTTTATTGCCTTCCACTGCTCCCCTACCATTGACATCACTTAGACTCCCTCTAGGGCTGTCTTCAGCATCTCTCCCATTTCACCAAAGTTCATGCTTCTAAATTCTATGATTTTTGTACTTGTGGAGTTTGTTTCATGCTCAGCTAGCACCTCAAACCACACTGTCCAGTGATCACTGTTACTCAGATGCTCCCCCACTGGGACCTCACCCACATTCTCCCTTTCTGAAAGCACCAGGTCCTGCATTGCCCCCTCTCTAGTTGGCTCCATGACCAATTGTGTTAGGAATGCCTCATTGAGGCCCTCAAGGAATTTTCTACTCCTAGTTGTTGCAGCTGTGTTTAGACTCCAGTTCATATCTGGGAGGTTGAAGTCTGTTATTAACAAGACCTCCCCCTTACGTACCATTTTTTGAATTGATGTTACCATTTCCATGTCCATTGATTCCTCCTGAGATGGGGTCTGGAGACCAACCCTGTACAGATGGCTATTCCCTTCCTCTTCTCTACTGTGACCCATAGTATTTCTTCATTCCCCAGATTACATTGTTGCTCTGTGGCTTTAATGTTGTCCCTTACATACAATGCCACCCCATCCCTTTTTGCCTGCTGTATCCTTTCTAAATAAATTATATCCTGGAATGACCATCTCTCAGCTTTGGTTGTCATTGCACCATGTTTCAGTGACAGCCACTATGTCCAGGTTGCTTCTGCCATAGTAGCCTCCAGCTCACTGATTTTGTTGCTCAGGCTGTGAGCATTGGTGCACATGGCCCTCTAGTTAGTAATTGTTGCCCCCCTCCCATGTGCCCTCTCCTGCTGGACTTGCTGTCTTTATGGGTCCTGTCTAAATTGGTCTGCTCCTTGTTTCTGTGCCTTTTTGTATGATCTGATCTGTATTTACTGACAGAGCCTAAATTTAGATGCATTTGATAAGGGGGTGGGTCCATTTCATCCTCTACTCTACCATCAGCCCCTCTGGCAATTTTAAATTCTTCTCAAGAAAGTTTTTAAACTTAGCGGTGAGGACTGCTGTTCCCTCCCTGGATGGATGCAGGCCATCCCTTTTATACCAGCCCCAACCCCCCAAGAGGGGCCCCAGTCCCCCACATAGCCAAAACCCTCACCCTAGCACATTTCTTCAGTCAGTTGTTGAAATCGATGATGCAACATGTTCTGTCCTCCCCCATGCCTTGGACAGGCAGCACCTCCAATTAAGACAAAGAGGTTGCTGTCTTCTTGAAGCCCCTTCCCATTCCCCTAAATTTCTCCTGCACTTGACCTAATCCCTCCTCATCCCTTGTGAGATCATTTGTCCCCAAGTGGATGACATTGAACTCACCCCTCCTAGCAATAGCCCTTGTGATCCCTAGGATTTGCCCACTGTCCCTCTGAGCAGTGCCTCCTGGCATTCACTTTACCTCCCTATCCCCCTTGTTCCTAGTTCCTAGCTTGATTCCACTGACAGTGGAGTCCCCCACCAGAAGTTGCTTCCTTCTCCACTGGGGTCTACCACTGTCTTCCCTTTAGGGTCCAGCCTGGATGTCTCTTCTATCCCTCTTTGACACTATCTTGAGGGCCTCTGCTAGAGCATCCCATTCCTCCAGAACTGTGAAGGAGTTATGTAGTGTAACCAATGTGGACATGTGTCTCTGCACCACCACCCTCACCCTCTCTGAGCCCACCATGGTCCACCCGTTCCTGCTGCTTGGCAACTTCTGAGTGAGCAGGGGTTGGCTAGGTGGTCCCTGAGTGGGGACAGAGGTAACCCACATCCTTTCCAGAACAGTCTGGGGGCTGAGGACCTTTGCCCTCAACCCAGAGAGGTGTCTGCAGATTGGGCAGCACCGCAGTGCCCAGAATGTCCTTCCGAACACTGCTACCCCACAACTATTCCACTGCACCACTCCTGCCATCTCATGTTCCTGGTGCTGCTTCTTTTGCTTCCTTGCTCTAACCTACTTGGTTTCACTGACTAACACCTGGTTCTACTTTCCTTAGTAGTTTGAGTGCTTTAACCCTTACAGTCCCCTATGTGTTTTTTTTTCCTATTTTCTTCTTTTTACCTCACGTCAGTCCCTGTGCTTATCGGAAAGTATTAATTAAATGACAGCCTATAAAGGTATGTGACCTTGGGGTGTGAGGGATTTGGGGAGGGTGGGTTGGGCCTATCCCCTGACATCTGTAAATAAACAATCAACTGTAGCTAGCCGAAAGCCCACAGCTGTTTCTTCCCAGTTCCTATGAGATGCACCCCCAGTACCTGTGGAAATAAAGCACACCTAAAACACCAGAATTGGGTTATAAATCACCAAATTTTACAGCAGCAGTCTGGTCTTGCAGACCTTTTCTGCCCCGCTCCCCTTCCCCTGTTGAAAAAGTAGCATTAGTGAGACTTACCGGCTAGGGTTTAACTTAAATACCCTCAGCCTCTTTGTTTAAACTGGCACCTTTTTTTCCACTAGCACTATTGGCTCCATGGATGTCCTCCAATAGTGAGTGAAACCACAGCTCTCTGTCTACCCCCTGGCTCCAGGAACATCCAACAGTAGTGGGTGAAACCACAGCTCTCTCTCTCTCTGTTCCTGGTGTCTGCAAATAAACAATCAGCTGTAGCTAGCTGAAAGCCTGTGGTTGTTTCTCCTTCGCTTCTATGAGAAGGATTTTATACAGCAGCTGTAATGGAGAAAAAAATTAAAATAAAAAGCCCCCAGAATACCGGTGGAAATAAAGCACACCTAAAATGCCAGAATCGGGTTATAAATTGCCAAACTCCTACAGCAGCAATCCGGTCTTGTGGACCTTTCACCACCCCACACTCCTTCCCCAGTGGAAAAAGTAGGGTATCCACCCTGCTTACTCTATGTAGAAACTTTAAAGACACTGTCATATCACCTGTCTCCCTCCTGACCACTAGCATGTATACGTTCAAGTACATAAGCCTTTCCTTGTGGGATTTCCTTTGCTGTATCTGAATCAACTTGGTGATATTCTACCCTATCCCTGTCCTTGCTTAAGTGCGGACTCCAGAATTCCATAAATGTAGCCTCAACAGGGAAATGTACAAAGGCAGAATCACCACCCTTCTTCTGAAGCTGATGCCCACACCTATACCCCAAGCATTCCATTTCCCCCTCTCCATTACTCTGATATGTTGTGCTGATTTTTTCAGGTTATATGTAGTTATCACCCTAAGGTCCTTATCCTCAGTTTTCCTCTCCTCTCCAATTCCACCCATCACCTGTACACCTTTCTCAGGTTGCTAGCCCCAATGTGCATGACCTTGTACTTTTTTATGTTAAACTTCAGCTGCTCCTTGCACCATTTTTCTAGCTCCCCAGTAACTTGCTCATTGCCCTTATACCCTCCTTGTTGTCTGCTCTGCTGCAGATCGTTGTGTCATCTGCAAAGAAGCACATCTCCCTGAATCCACTACCGAGTGTCTCACATGAAGACATTAAAAAGGACTGGACCCAAGACAGATCTTTGGGAACCCTATTTGTGACTTTTCTAACTCCTGAGACTTTCCCGTCCAAGGTCGCACTCTTCATCCTTCCTTCTAGCCAATTTCTGACCCATTTTGTAAGTCTGTTCCAATCTCCCCACATTCCTCAACTTTTAACAAGCTGTTCATGTGGGACTGAATGAATTGCCTCTGTAAAGTGCAGGTACAACACATCCACAGCCAGGTCTGTATGTATGTATGTATATATGTATGTGTGTATGTCTGTATGTATGTATGTATGTATTTATTTATTTTTCTTCCAATACTTTCACAGGCAAAGCTTGCTAATGTAATGAGGAATATATACTACTAGAGGGGAGACCGAAATGTTGGCAGTGTGATTCAGGGCATAACCTTAATACTGCTTCCTTCCTTGCCCCTTACCAGTCTGGCTTCCGAATGCACCACTCCACCTCCACTTCCCTCCTCCGACTCACTGATTCCATCCATTCAGGAATGGATCAGGGCCTCATCACTTCCACTATCTTCATCGACCTAGCCAAGGCTTTCAACACTGTCTCTCATTCACTCCTATTGGACAAACTCTCCCCTGCTAGGCTGTCCACTAAAACCATCAACTGGTTCAAATCATAGATTGCATTCAGTTAGAACCCAGGACTCCCTCTCTCCACCCCTACCCATCAACACTGGGGTTCCTCAAGGCTTAGTCCTTGGGCCGATTCTCTTTTCCATTTTCCTTAATGGTCGTCCTTCGGTACGTTCATCTGCATCCATTCACATGTATGCAGATGACACTGTGCTGTACATTTCTGGACCTTCTTTCCCCTTGGTTGCATTCAGCCTACAGCAGGACTTTGATAAAGTCCAGCAGTGGCTACGTGCTAACCAGCTAGTCCTAAATGCCAAGAAAACAGTCTCCATGACCTTTGGCATGAGGCACAGACTCTCCAGGCTCCCTTCCACCCTCACCTTCTACACTCTTGATGTGTCTAGATTAGAAGTCACTACCTCCTACAGGTACTGAGGGGTCTGGCTCAACAAACACCTCGACTTCACTGGTCACATGGATGCCATTCACAAGAAACTGCTCTCCAAACTGAGCACCTTATACCGGAATTGTGAATGTATCCCCTTGCCAGCCTCAGAGAAATTCTTCTCAAAATGATCCTTTAAACCTTTGACTATGGCAACATAGTCTACAGTGCCACTGTGACAATGACCCTATCCAGGCTAGACACCCTCTTCCATTCTTTCTGCCACTTTGCTCTTAACAGCACACCCCACATTCAACACTGCACCCTATATAAACCCCTGGTCCTCCCCTTCCTCAGTGATCGCCAACTGCTACACTGCGCCAATGTCATTGGCAAGTTTTGGTTTGGAGTGTTCCCCCCACCTCTTGTCCTCCATCACTCCCCCCCACCCAAACTCTCTCCCTATCAGCATTCATAATGCTCCCTCATCCTGATCACTATCCTTTCTCCTATGTGCCCTCACCACCCCTTCTTGTACCTGCCCTTAATGCCCCATCTCCCTTGCTGTACTATCTCCCCTATGCTGACCTATCCTGTCTCCCCCTTCCCTAGCCACACGCCCAGCCTAATTGATTAATATGACTATCTGCACTTATCATTAAGCCCTTTAGTGTACAATTGTTATATTCAACTTGTTTTCTTAGCCAATTTTAACCATTGCTTGTTTGTCTCATGTACCTATCTACTGTATAATACTGTTGTTCTGTGTTGTACCCCATAAATTGTTATGAACTGCACTTGCTTGTACCATACTCTGTAATTATCCATTACCCTGTCCCTTAGGACACATCTGGAAATGAGCAATTTTTTACTCATTATGTCTTCCTGGTGAAGCATTTCAATAAATAAATAAAATATGATGAATGAAAATGAAGATGGAAACTACACCATTTCTTATCATGTGATACTACTAAAATTCAGACAAAGTAAAAAAAAATATGAGAAAAGTTTTAAACCATGTTGTAATTTATAGTACCAACACATGCAAACAGTATCAACAGAGCTAATTCGTCATGGCTGAACTCCAAGCATTGAATTAAAACAATGAAGTTTCTAGCCCCAACAATTCCAAAGTTAGACCCTTCAAAAGATAGTTTCTTTAAAATGGTATAATTTTGGAACCGTTATGGCTAGAAACTTTATTTTTCTTAAATGAAACACTTGGAGTCAGCTACTTTGATATGTAAGAAATTGCTTCAGCTGCCATACACAGATAAATAAAAACTTAAAATAGTTCAATAAATGTTAAAGTCCCATTCATTTTAACAATGTATTATGCCAACATGTATAAACATTTCGTGACACATGAGAACTGTGTTGTTAGGATCATGTTGCTCTGACTCCAAGATGGCATTTAAAAAAAAAACTTAAGTTGATATGCCTAACAGTTCATAAGTTACAGCTTCCAAAGTATAATTGTAAACATATCACAAAAGATTATTTTTGGAAAATGTCAGAAGATACTAGTGGCTGTTCTGTCTTAGAATCAACAAATTTTTTTCTAGGTTACTTATTTATTCATTTATTGAAAATTGGTCCCCAGGAATAGTACTGTACATTGAGCCATGGCTCATTTCCAGGTGCAACAAATATAAGAAAGGAGGCAGCTTCAAGCACCAATGACAGAAGCCTCTGGCAGACAGTATTCACAGTCTCTAAAGTTTCACGTGGAATACCAATGATACATAAAGATCAAACTGGGTTTCAGGTTCAAGTAGATTTATTCACAGAAAGCAAGACAAATAAAAGATGGCAGCAGCTACTCCGAACATATACCTGCTGCCATTTTTTTACCATGTTTTTTGTGAATCATCTACTTGGACCTGCAACCCAATGCGGTGATTATGCATCGTTTCCAGGTGTGACTGGGTGGAGGGGTACAATATTAAAAATACACACAGTGAGAATGGTATGGCCAATAAATATAATTCAAACAGTACTGGTAATACGTACATCGAGCAAGATGCAGTCAGGCAAGGGTGAAAGAAATGAAACTATTTTAAAGAAATAATAATGTACAGGTTGTCAGACCAAGAGAATAGCTAACAAAAGCTGTGCATTGGTATAACACACAGTCTCTGTGACCCAATCAAAAAAGTCTATCAGATCTCTCTGACAAGACTCTACCTTGATGAATCCATGCTGCCTTTTATTCTGGAATCCATTTGCCTCCAGGAAATACACTAGCCTTTACATTACAATAGCCTTCAGCATCTGAAAATCAATGTACTGTATGTTAGCATTAGTGGCCTATAGTTCCTTCCTGGTTCATCCCTTTTCCCACTGTTATGCAGGGGTGCCACATTTGTAGATTTTCAATCCTGTGGCACCACCACTGAATTCAGAGAGCTGTTAAAGAGACCTGCTAAGGATGCAGTCAGCTCCTACTCCATTTCTTTTAGCATTCTATATTTATTCATTTATTTCAAAAGTGTTACCAGGAAACTCTTACTGAGCTGGTATAAGCTCATTTACAGATGTGTCCTGGGGTGAAAGTGTGGGGGGGGGGGAGAACAGATCCAAAGAAGCAATGTACAAAAGTTATACAGTGATATGGAAATAAGTAAAACAAAATATACAAATACAAAAAAAGTATCAGAATGAGATTGCCATGTAGTAAATAAATGTACAGTAAATTATGAATCGGCATTAATCTGTGAATAACAACTATAATAGGAGGAAAAGGAACTAGTGACTGATGAACTGGGGCATAGGGGCTAAGCTAGTGTCAGTGTAAGGAGGAAGGCTGATAATAGAAGTTCACTTCAGTATCAAAAATGGCTGCTTTGTTGCTAATGGAGTAAGAGGTAAAAGAGGGGAAGACAGGAGATAAGCAAGATATGAGGGGAGGGAGCAGAACCAACATTTGGAGATAAAGGAGGCACAGTGGGAAAGGCACTTGGCATCAGTAGAGGAGAGGGAGAGGGTGGTATACAGATAACAGTGGTGAGTATGCAGGGGTTTGTCAAGGGCAAATCAACAGAAGGAGTGAAAGAGGGGTCCAGTCTAACTAAAGTGGACTTTGGAGCAGCGCTGTTAACAATGTCTCCATAACCAAAATGAAAATGGAGAAAATCATATTAGTGAGACTTTCTCTTCAAACAGGAAGCAAAATGTTATTTTATTTCTGTAAAGTGCTCCAAGTTTTGGGCGGAGCATCCTGTGAACTGCATCCACAGGAACAGAAAAATCAAGGTGGTGATCCAACCAGACTTCAAGGTACTCAAACCAGGAGACATCTTCAGTTGCTGCATCATCGGAGGTGTGAAAAGAAGGAAGGAGGTGACACTAGCAAGTCTCTGCCTGGTGCCAAAAGTCATAGAGACCATTTTCTTTGCAATGAGAGAAAAACTGATGTACTCAGAACAAATGCTGAATGTTGTTTAAAGTCCACTTGGAGCTGATTAGTGAGGTCAGAGGCAGAGGAACTAGAGGTAAAGAGAACAATATTATCTGCATACATATGAGTGGACAGAGAGGAACAGGCAGCAGGGAGATCATTTAGAAAAATGGAGAGAAGAATGGGCCTAGGACAGACCCTTGGGGGATGCATCATCTGATTGGGAGTTAGTGGGAGAGATAGTCTCCAATATGGATAGTTTGTGATCTGCCTTCAAGGAAATAGTGGAACCACTCAGCTAGAGATGCAGAGAGTCAAGTTGCCTTTAAGAGGGACTGAGGCCAACATTTTTGGTAGCAATAAATTCAGAATTTGGATCAGCATATCCCCACTCAGTCTCATGCCAAAAATCAGATCTGTAAGTTACTTTGTTTAAATGTTACAAGTCATTTTGTAACCCTTAATTCACTGCCTGTTCAAAATAGCCAGTTTCAGTGAAGAACCACTGTTGATGTCATCTCCTGAGCTCACAACCTAGTATTCCCTGCAAGCTACTTTACATGACTTATTTCTCCTATGTTACTTAAACTGCTGGTGTAGTAAACATCTGAAAAAGGAAAACTGACATGGGGGGGGGGAGCACACACACTTCCATCATGTGTAGATGCAAGGTACAGTATTTCAGAATGTGATGGGGGATGGTATGCAGTGGCAAACCTCGCTTTAGAATGATAAAGTTGTGTGCAGTTTTTAAGTGCTGCAGGTACGAGATTTTGAAATGTCACCAAGTTACAATTGTGGAATGCAGCAATGACACAGTCTCAGAAGGTAGCTGGAACACATAATTTCAGAATGTGGCAGTGCCACACAATTTTGGAATGTGCCAGTGATGCACAATTTCAAATGCAGTGGTATCACACAATTACAGAATGTGGTGGTGATGAGCAATTTCAGAATGCAGCAGTGATGCACAATTTCAGAATGTGGCGGTGATGCACTGGTTTGGAATGTAGCAGTGATGTAGAGGTTGGGAATGTGGCAGTGACGTACAGATTTGGAATGCAGTGCTGATGCACAGTTTCAGAATGCAGTGGTGACGCACAATATCAAAAAGTGGTGGTGACACCCAGGTTTGGAATGTGGTGGTGATGCACAGTTTCAGAATGCAGCAGTGACACACAATTTCGGAATGTGGCGGTGACTTATAATTTTGGAATGTGGCGGTGATGCACAGGTTCGGAATGTGGCAGTGATGTACAATTTTGGAATGTGGCGGTGATATACAATTTCTGGATGTGGTGGTGATGCTCAGTTTCTGAATGTGGCAGTGATGCAGAATTTTGGAATATGGCAGTGGTGCACAATTTTGAAATGTGGTGGTGATGCACAGTTTTGGAATGTGGCAGTGATGTACAATTTCAGAATGTGGCAGTGATGTACAATTTTGGAATGCAGTGGTAACGTATAGGTTTGGAATGTGGTGGTGACGCATATTTTCAGAATGTGGTGGAAACACATAATTTAGCAATGTGCCATGATGCACAGTTTGGGAACATGGCAGTGACAATTTTGGAATGTGGCATTCACATACAACTTGGCAGTGATGTGCAATTATGGAATTTGGTGGAGATACGCCATTTCAGAATATGACAGGGATACGAAATTTGGGAATGGGGAAGGGATGTGCAATTTCGGAATCTAGCAGAGATGCATAATTTTAGAATGTGGCTGGGATGCATAAAGTTGGAAACTGGTGGGGGTGTGATGCACAAGTTTGAAACATGGTGGGTGCATACAGTTCTGGAATGTGGCAGGGACAATCAATTTCAGAAAAAATGGTGTGTCTTGTCACATTCCGACAGTGTGCATCCCCACTATATTCTGAAATTGCCAGTCTCCACCAAATTCCTTGATGTGTGTCCCTCACACATTCTAAGACTGATTGTCCCACCACATTTTGAGATGGCATATCCCTGTCACATTCTGAGATTGTGCCCCCCCCCCCATTTTAAAATTGCGCATCACCTTGACATTTTATGCCTTGGTTCAGTGCTGCATTCCAGAACCACCTTCTGACATGTTCTAAAGTACAGTACCATGCATCTGAACATTCTGGAAATCCAGGCACTGCAGCCAACCGTATGTCAATTTTTTTAAAGGATTACTATAGCTATAGTTGCTTAAACTTTGGAGAAGCAGGTCCTGTAAGGCTGCTGACAGGGAGGAGTTAGAGTGTGAGTTCAGGAGATGACATCATCAGTGGCTCTTCACTGAAACTGGCTTTTTTTGACTAGGTAGTGAAATCAGGGTTACAAAATAGCTCATAACTTTAAAATGAAGTAACACAGAAACCTAATTTTTGGTATAAGATTTATTGAGGGTATGCTTATTCTAATTCTGCAATATAGCACTTTTGGCGGGAGTCCCTCTTTAAGCTTTTCTAGGAGAATGGGGTGGCCAACAGTGTTGAAAGCTTTGACTAAACTGACAAAAATGTTTGAGGTGACAAGACCTTGATCCATACCAGAGAAGATGATATCAGTCAGCAGGAGAAGAGAGATGGAGCTTGAATGGGACTTCCTAAAGCAAGGCTGGAAAGGAGTGAAGGAGGCTGAGTCAAGAAAAGAAAAGAGTTGGGAGTGAACAAGGTGTTCCTGGAGTTGGTCAGTGTTAGGAGGAGAGCGATATGACAGAAGTTACTAGGGGAAAAGAGATCACCAGCTTTTGGAAAGGGAATGACAGTAACCAACTTACAAGACTTAGGCACACAGGATAAGGAGAACAAGAGGTTAAGGAGGTTGGTGATAGATAGAGCAATGGCATGCATTGAGAAATATAGCAGTGAAAAACATCACAAGGCTCTGGGGGCAACACCACATCACTGGGCTCCCAGGAGAATAATATTAAGTTTATTATTTTGTCTATTTTTGGTGTTACGTTCCAGCATAACCTTCTACTTATTGCTGTTGGTATCTTATATTGCAAGATGGGCAAATCTAAAGGTAATAATCCACTATCTAATTACTTTTTCAAGCCCAAAGGGCAAAAGTACAAGGAGCGGCCTGTGCAGCAAGGCAAAGCAAAGAACGCTGGTGAATCGCAGGCCAGCAAGGTGACTCTAAATACCGTCAACACTATGTTGGAACAACTGGTAAAAACGGTCTAAGATCTGGACCACAAATTTGATGCCCTACATCCAAGAGTGGCGACTCTGAAAAGTGGAATAGACAAGGTGGAGCTTTCTTTCCACCAGACTGAAGTATCCCTTAAAAAATCAGTCTATGCCGCTGCCCGCCTCCTGAAAGAAAACTCCTTATTGAGCCAATGACTTAAAAATGTGAAAAATCAGACCCAGGAAAGGAATGTTCATATTGTTGGGCTTCCCAAGTCAGCGGAGGGAGAGGACTATATGGGTTTCACCAAAATGTTTCTCCCTATTGTGCTGGGGCTTTCTGAAGCTGATCTTCCCCTTTCCATTTCAAAGGCCTTCCATAACATGCCACGGCGGGTGGCCACAGCAGTGACTACTCCCCATACCTTAATGGTGGTGTGCACAGGGATAGGGGATTGGGACAGAATTTTGGCAATGGCAAGACAGAAAAGATCACTGCGATATGGTGAAGATACTGTCCTACTGTTTCCTGATCTCCTATACAGTACTAGACAAAGACGGAAGGGTTTTGATGGCATTCGGATTTGGCTTAGGCAGTTAAAGCTTCAACACCAGCTTCTTTTTCCCACAAAACTGTGCCTGCAATGGAACTGCCAGTTGTTCCTTTTCTCTGAGCACCAAGAGACTGAAAAGTTGTTGCAGCACATTGAAACTGAGATGGAACATCAGGAGGTTGAAGCAGACTCCTCAGATGGGGATTAATTAAGTGATGGGATTCAGTAGTGAATGCTGCATTTGACATGTATATCTAGGGCAACGTTATGTTTAATACAATTGTATTTGTTCACAAGACACCCTGTTAGAAGCTGTTATTAATTACGTTGTGATCTTGCTCTCTCTGTAATATGGGAAATGTATATTAGCAGCTGACATTCCTTTGAACGAGGGCTGCATTTCCCGCCAATCATCTAAGTTTGATTGCCTGTATCTTTTGTTCAGAGTGGTAGTAAACAGCTTGAACTCTGCAGTATAACGTGGGCACCATTGGACATTCCTTATGAACTGTTAGACCTGCCCTAGATAAAAGTGTTCTTGCTCCTTGAGTCAGTTGTTGTTTTCTCCTTAATGACAGCTTAATGCTTACCACTACTGTATCCTTTCCAGTTCTACTTTTGCCGATCATTTACATCAGTCTGGAAAAGTGGTTCAAAGTTAACCGGGCTGAATTTATTTGCATGGTCTCTGATCTGCTCGTGAGGGTAATGTTTTTCCCTGGGAGGTTGAGGGAACTTTAGTAATGATTATATTCCATTCTCCATTAAGGGATCTCTAGACCAGTAGGTCAGTTTAGTAAGAGGGTATATTGGGGCTATACTTTGCCTGATCCCTTGATAGTTTCTTGGGTTGCATGCAATTTGTTAATGTTACAAATAATGAAGTCTTTTATTGGAACTTCCCCCTATGTTGTAATGCTTGAGGAGGTGTCTCACATTTTATCCTTTGTAAATGAACAGTATTATCTGAAAAATGTCATTGTGCTATCCTCCTATACATTCTTTTGTAAGATTTTTGGCTTGCAAAATCAATCAAAATAAATAAATAAAAAAAAAAGAACATCAGGACTCTCACCCTTATGAGGTTGAGAGCCAAGTAGGCCCTAAGAGCAGTAGTAGGGGTAGTGAGTGAGAAAGAAAAAAGGGATGAGGGCAGTAGTAGGATGGGTAGAAAAGGAGAGCAAGAGAGAGGGTAGACAAAAAGAAATAGGGGGAGGAGTGGAGGAGGAAGAGAAGAGGGATTGGGCACAGGAGGAGGAGAAAAAGGAACTGGCAGATGAGGAAACTACAGTGGGGTCAGAGATAAGAGTATCATCCATCTGAAGAACAGGTAGAGGAGACTGGGTTGGAGGAAAGAAAAGGGCAGGTATTACTTTCCAGAACTTAGTGGGGTGATTAAGGTTGTTCTGGAGTGTGGATGCAAAGGGCCCAATTCTCAAACAACAATAAGATCAGCACGTGATGTGCCAAATGCTGCATGCACCGAACAAGGCTGTGGATAGCACCATGCACCAAATTCTGGAAGAAATGCACCTGTGCCAAAGCTTAGACTGCATGACGCAAGACAGGCTGAATCATAAAAAAGGGTGCACAATGCACCGAGGATGCACACTGCAGCACAATGTAGCAGCCATACAATGGCTGAGACAGCACTGATGCAGAGCGAGAGAATTGGCAGCAAGGAGAAAAACACTGGAGAAAATGTAATTTCACCGATGAAGAGACAAACATCCTGACTGAGGAGGTCCATAAGCAGGTCAGTGTGTATGGCAAGTACATTGAGGCAGGACAACATGGCCAACTGTGTGTACCCATGTACCATCATGTCATCTCTCCCCCAACAGGCTGATCTGCTACTATCCAGGGGTGATGACAAGGGAGTTCAGAGCCCAGTGTCAGAGAGCATGGGAGGAGGTGGCCACTAAGGTAAATGCTGTGGCTGCAAGCTGATGCAACATACGAAAGCTGCAAAAGTGGAACCATGACTTCTGAAGATGGTTGAAAAAGAAGGTGGCACACAACAGACACTGCACCACTGGGATGGGTGGGGGCCCAAGCCAAGAATGGCCCCTAAGCAGCCACAAAGAACTGGTAGAAATCCAACTGAGCAACCACACCATTGGTGGGGACACTGAGCTGGACCTGTTCTGGCTGCAGACTATATGTATATGAATCCATGTACACAGCATGCCACGCCAATGCATACCACCCTACAGTGGCATTGCCATTGTACACCAACCCACGCACTGCAGCACCACACACCATACATAACCAGATGGTCAGCATAGCAACTTAGACTGTACATATGTCTGTGTCAATCCCATAGGACCTGACCTTGGTGAGTTAAGGGACCACACATCGGGAACACACATGCCCAGAGACAGTGGGGATCAGCAGGTGTGTGAGGGTAACACCGATGAGGAAACATCTGAGGAACCCCATAGCACAAGTGATGAAACCAAGGTGGACACCACCACAGGCAAGGCAACAGCCATGGATGCTGTTCACCCAAACATTGACAGTGAACAGACAGCATGGCCATCACACACCACAGGGTTTCCAAACACCACAGAGGATGGGGGCCCTGCCCATGAGGTTGGGGGATATGGTTACAACACACCAACAACTGACAGACATCAGGACACACCACAGACTGCCAACAATGTGCCTGAACCTGACCTTTGGGATGATTTTACTCGATACTGCCAGGACATGATGGACATGCAAGAATCTGTCCATCGCGAGCTGGCCTCCATCTGCGTGGCTGTGCAGGAGTGAAACACTGCCACCGCAATATAAATGTGCTGGCTTGATGTCTCCATGATGGATCTGCATGACACAATACAACCTCAATTCATGGAGGTGACGCACAGCAGGCAGATATGCTGGTCATGGAGTGCAGCATAGTGGGACAGGATGCTCAGACACAGGCCCTTGCTGCAACAGCCACCTCCATGCATGAGTACACACAGACAATGATGCACAGGTTCAGAAGCATGTCACCAGGTCAGGACAGATGTGGTCCTCCAGTAGATGGTGCTAGAGTGAACCTGGACCATGAGGACCAACAACGTCAACAGCAACATCACCTACTCCCATAGACAAGGGGAAGCAGTGACCAGTGGGGCAAACTCACAGTGGACAGCCACATATGGTAGCTATGGGCCCAGAGGACCTGAACAATGCCTGTCACAGTGCCATGGCCACCAACATGGCCATTGCACAGCAGCAGAGTGCTGGCAATGTCTATATAGATATTGTGGTGGAGGAACAGGAACAACATGCTGCAATAGCTGCAGGCACAGAACAGTCCATGCCATGTCTACAAGGCACTGCAGCAGCACCGTGGCAAGCAGAAACACACAACATGCATGCTGAGGTGCAGGATGTGTGGCATGACCACAATGCACCTGCACAGACCCAAACAATACCTAAGGACATCACCATTAAGCAGGATGATGCCAGCAGTCCATCGGTGCACCTGTCATGCACACACAGGTGTGTGACCCTATAGGTTGTGAACATCCATAGAACAGTGCACATGGACATGAGGACACAGACAACACCACAAGGGCTAGTGACACAGCAAGAGCAACACAGATGCCAGGGGCCATGCCACCACTGGGGACTGTTGTCGTGGCACAGATCAGCAAGCATAGAAAAAAACAGAAGCAGTTGCAAAATTCGCAACAAGAGTTTTATTTGTACTAGCAGTTACATAAAAAAATAATATTGTTGGGTGAATTTAGACAATCCCTTCTCCGGCCAGAATTTTCAATTTTTAAATATATGCAGATATGACATTGTGTGACCAAAGCCCTCAGCCCACCTCCCTGGACTGCAAAGGCCTCTTTGTTCTTTACAGATTTAGCTCATATTAATAGTGATCTCCGACCCATTTCTCATTTATACAAGAGACTGCACTCCAGGTTTGGTGCAGGTAACTCTTTGATAGCATACTATTGGAATTACGCAGCAGGTCTCTCTTATGATTCCAATACCTGGAGATCAATTTGGTCCAACATTTATAGAGTTATAAAACAAGATAGGCTACATTTAGTTAAATTTAATACTCTTCGTAATCTCTATTATTCTTCTCTTAAACTTTATTGTATGGGAAGCGGACAGGATCCAATCTGTCATAGACGCCAAGAGGAGGAGGGCCCTCTCAGACACATGATTTGGTCTTGCCCTAAAGTTCAGGTATTCTGGCAGCAATTTAAAAGTTTTTTGGACCCTTTTTTCAGAGGGGTTGACTACTTTACATTAGAAATATGTATGCTTGGAAACCTCTCAGCTGTTCCTTATAAATATCATCAATTCTATATAGCTATAGCTTCCGCTGTCTCATTGCTTATTTTGATGAGGCACTGGACGAAAGACTCTCTACCTACATCTAGAGAGTGGATTCAAGACATGCATGTCACTCTCAATGCAGAAAGGGCTATTGCTGTCCAATTCCACAATTTTGTTTCTTTTAAACAAAGGTGGGAGCCGTTGTTACTTTTTTTAGCTGGGAGGTGAAGGGATTTCTTAAGACTTATCTTTACCAGCTCTCAGGATTTGATATTGATATGTATTTATACATTGATTAATGTCTTGTTAAGATGATTCTGTTGGAACTCAGGTAGATTGATTTGTGACAGCCCACAATGTATTGGCTGGGGGGCGAGGGGGAGGGAGTGTTTTTGGGAGCATGGGGAGTGTAATTTTGGTCAATTGTTTTCATCGAACATTTCTTTGGGGAGGGGGGGGTCTTTTATTGTAGTCTGATGTCATGTCATATTCAGTTCAATACTGGTTATGTGTATTTGTACTTGTACTTATGTTTGGGAAACTTCAATAAAGTTGAATAAATTGTGAAAAAAATAATATTGTTCAGTATAACTATTTACAAAGGGCAAAAAAACAGAAAAAGTCCATCTGAGTTTTTCTTCAATCTCTGTGTCCATTTAACATGCAGTTGCAGCTCTGTCTTATAAGTCCTTCCATCCCCCCATTCTTAACAAGCATCTTCCAAAGTGTTTTTGTATATTTCAGGCAGGTGCTGGCAAGAACACAGTGTGCCGGAGCTGAGGCCCCTTTTCCACAGCTCTTCTGCAAAAGACTTAAAAATTGCACTCAGGTAACCCCTTGAGTTTCAAATAGCTTTTTGCAATCACCTCAAAATATAATTATATACATTTCAAAAATTAACACTATATTATTTCTAAGTAAAAGGATCCCAATATCAGTTACATTTCCACATAATGATTTGTATATATTTTTATATCAGCAGACATGCATGGGAGAAAAAGAGAAAGTGAGAGGCAAAGAACTGCAAGACTGTTGGGGTGATCAAATCCTAGGTCTCACGGGAAAGTTTGGTTGCGCAACCAGACAAAGAAGAGACAGATCCTTGCATTCAAACTCTTTCCATAACAACTGGGATAGGGTCCTACTCCACTCTGTCACATACACCCCCCTCTTTAAGAGGGAACCTGTTTTATTAAACAGGTTTCCAAAACTTTCTATTAATTCTCTAGTAACATTTGCTGCTTTCAGCAATTAAGCACATGTGCATTATCTGTTTTTTCTATAACAGTACAGCAAACAGTAAAGTTCAAACCCATACATTTGTTTTTCAACCTTCAGAACCCTCAATTCCTGATCCATATCATGACAGAAAATCAGCATTGCTATTCTCTTTATCAAATTTTTGTATCACCGTGAATTTAAATGGCTGTAGTGCCAGGTACCACCTTGTGATTCTGGAATTTTTATCTTTCATTTGGTTAAGCCAACCGAGAGGATTGTGATCTGTTTTAACTACAAAGTCAGTTCCTAGTAAATACAACTTAAGGGACTCCATGGCCCACTTTGCTGCTAAACTTTCCTTTTCAACAGTGGAGTACCTTTTTTCTTTGTCATGCAACTTCCTACTTAAGTACAGAAAGGATATTTTTTCCAATCTATATTTTGATGCAGAACTGCACTGAGGCCTATCTCCAATGCATCTGTTTGTAACAAAAATGATTTTTCAAAGTCTGGGCTTCTCAAAACAGGGGCTGAACATAATGCAGCCTTAATGGCTTGAAAAGCTTCAACACACTCTGGGGTCCATTTCACATTATTTGGATACCATTTTTTGTGAGTTCAGGGAGGGGAGTAGCTAACTCAGCAAAGTTGGAAACAAATCTCCAATAATAACCAGCCAGCCCTAAAAATTACCTGACATGTTTCTTTGTTTTAGGTACAGTGCAGTTAGCTACAGCTTCTATTTTAGAAATGTCTGGCTTAACTTCTATATTTCCAAACACATAGCTCACATATCTGGTTTCCTGCATGCCCAAAGCACATTTGGTAGGATTAATAGTCAGATCTGCATTTTTGATAGCTTGGATAACTGCTCGTAAGTGTTCCAGATGGCTTTTCCAGTCTGGACTGTGCACCACGACATCATCCAGCTATGCAGCATAATAACCAGTGTGAGGGGATAAAATTACATCCATGTACCACTGGAATGTAGCTGGCGCACCATGTAAACCAAATTGCATGGTGATGAACTGATAGAATCCAACAGGAGTGGCAAATGCAGTTTTGTCTCTGGATTCTTTAGCTAAAGGTATTTACCAGTAACCCTTGGTGAGATTGAGGGTGCTGATATACTTTGCACTCCACAGTCTATCCACTAAATCATCTATTCTGGGCATAGGATAACTGTCAAATTCTGACACTTGATTAAGTTTCCTAAAATCAAGGCAGATTCTAAAACACCCCTCTTTTTTGTTTATAATTATCATTGGAGATGACCAAGCACTCCTAGACTCCTCTATGATACCCAATCCTTTCATTTTTTGTATTTTCTTAACCATGACAGCTCTTAACCGCTTTGGTAACCTGTATGTCTTTTGTCTAATAGGATGAGCATTCCTTGTCTCTATGACATGCTCAATCCCTTTTGCTCAGCCTGATACTGTGGTAAAAGTACTGTTAAATGTCTTTAGCACATTACAAATGTCTGTAGTTTGTTCTGAGGTTAAGGAAACATTCACCTTTACAGCATCAGCATTTACAATTTGTTCCAGTCTATCTTAAGCTACATCAATATCTTCTTTATCAGTTTCTCGTAAAACTAGCAAAGCAGCTTTTGGCATTTTTTTCAACCCATTTCTTGAGGAGGTTAGCAAGGTATATCTTAGTAGGATTTTTCCTGTCAGGGGTCTCAGTCTCATAGTTAACAGTGCCAGGACATCTAAGCACTCTATAAGGCCCTTGCCACTTCATTTACAGTTTATTTTCTGTTGTGGGTAACAGTAGCAAAACCTTTTCACCTGGCTCAAAAACACCTTTTATTTTACCCTATGGTCATAATATACCTTCTGCTGGTTTTGGGCCTCTTCCTGATTACTATGGATGATTTCAACATATTTTGCCAGCTCCTTTCTTAGGGCACACATATAAGATGTTATAGATTGTTTCTGAGTGGGGTTATCTTCCCACGTTTCTTTTATCACATCCAGTGGCCCTCTTGGCTGTCTACCATACATCATTTCAAATGGTGAAAACCCTGTTGATGCCTGTGGAACTTCTCTGTAAGCAAAGAGTAGGCAAGGCAAGTATTGGTCCCAGCCTTTCCCTTCCCCTTTTACAAACCTTTTTAACATGCATTTTCGGGTTTGGTTAAAATGTTCAACAAGCCCATCTGTCCGAGAGTGATAGGGAGAGATTCTTATAGCAGTGATACCTAGAAGTCTGTACAGCTCCTTAAGTAATGCAGCACCAAAATTACTACCCTGATCAGTAATAATTTCTTTAGGTATGCCCACTCTGGTGAAAATTTTTGCAAGCTCTGCTGCCACTTTTGAAGCTGTGACAGTACGCATTGGAACTGCTTCTGGGTATCAAGTAGCATAGTCGCATACTACCAGGATAAATCTATTACCCTTTTTACTTTTGTCTAAAGGACCAACCACATCCATTGCAATTCTCTCAAGAGGCACATCTGTCAAGGGTATGGGCACCAGGGGCACCTTGTCTTTTCTAGTGACTGGGACTACTTTCTGACACTCAGCATAAGAATTACAATAGGTGGCAACATCTTCATGAATTCCAGGCCAGTAAAATCTGTACAGCAATCTGGAAAGGGTGTGATCCCTCCCTGAGTGACCAGCCATAGGACTATCATGTGCCATCTGTAACAATTCTGTTCTATACTTCTATGGTATAACCAATTGTTCTGTCTGTTCCTGTGTCTGAGGTTTAACCCAAACTCTGTACTGTAACCCATTACATTTTTGAAACATTGGTCCACCCTGTTTTGGTTTCACCCCAGCGGCTTAAAATAACCCTGGAGAGAAACATTGTTAGCTTGTTCTGAAAGAAAATCACCAAACAGTTATCAATTTAGTTTCAGCATTTTCATATGTTAACCCCTTATGTCCATCAGTCAGTCATTTGTTGCCACAGTTTCTTCAGGCATTGTCTTTCTTTCCTGGATTTCCATATCTTGGAGCTGTGCTCAAACAAGTCCTAATCAAAATCACTGAAAGGAAAAGAGTCCTCGCCATCTGAAATTTTCTTTGCCCGAGCTCATCACTACAGCTGCTGAAACATCAGGATTTACTCCCTCCTTGATTAACTAAGTAAATCCTGGAAAGTCATTTTAAATAATCACAGGTACAGGTAACTTAGGTACTATTCCCACTTTGATTGGGTGCGACGCACCCTTAATGGTCAGAGTCTCTTGGGTGGTGGGATAACATCGAGTGTCCCCATGGATGCAGATGACACCAGTACCTGGTCCTTTTGCACAGTGTTTTCCCAACACTTTTTACATGCACCAAGGTCTGTCTGCTTCCTGAATCAATGGGTCCCTTTACAGTCTTAGCCCCCACCTTCACATCTGTTAAGTACTTGCCCCAATTTGCCAAGGACAAATCTGCTCCAGTGCCACTCTTCTTACTGTGGCAGTTTCTTGCTATATGGCCTGGCTTATTACAGTTATAGCAAATAACTTCTTTGGGCACAGATTTATTACCCCCACCAGAGTTCTTATCAGACTTGGAGTTTAAATGGGAAAAAGAGTGTCTTATCAGTGCTTGGCTGTTACCTAGCTGCTGTGGCATCTGTCCAGCCATTTGGTAGTCGTCGGCCAAAGAAACAGCCTTTTCCCCACTGTCTGGTTCCTTTACCCAAAGCTGCACTTCTGTAAGCAGGATGTTGATGAATTGCTCCATTGCAAATGTGTCGATGATCTGCGGGACTGTTTTGCCCTCTGGTTGAAGACATTTTATCAGGAGTTCTCTGAGTCGGGTGAAGGCTTCTCGAGGATTATCGACTGAGTTGTACTTCAAAGATCAAAATCTCTGCCTATAGTTCTCTCCCGAGATGTCATACCTTTTCAGGATTTCACTTTTCACCAGGTCATAGTTTTCTGACTGTCCAGTGTCCATATCGCTGTAGGCAAGTTGGGCTTTCCCTGTCAGGTAGGGTACCAGTCTAATTGTCCATTTCTGTTTTGGCCATTGGCAGGCTGTGGCAACTCCTTCAAAAGGTGTCAGGTAAGCCTTGATATCATCCGAGGGGCACAACGTTGTAAGTTTAATGGCTTTTAAGTTGCTTGTGTTTTGTTGCTTATATGGATCTGTACCAGATCCTCTGCCTTTGATAGCTTGCAAAACATCCAGCCATCACTGCTCCTGTCACTGCATTTCTTCTTTTCATTGTGCTCCTAAACATTGAAGCTCTTTTTCTCTCTGCTTCTCCATCTCTTTTTGTTGTATAATCCACCATTTGAAAAGGTTCATCAGGCTTTCAGGTTCTGTCTCTGCCTGTTCTTTTTCCATAACTTGTGCTGGCTGTACAATCTCAGCTTGGACTTCTGTCTCTGCTAGTTTGGCAGCCATTTTCCTGGTAACCACTCCTGGACTTCCTGCTGCAGAATTCATACCTTTCTTCATGCTTCCCTGGTACTAGGTCCAGTACCCACACACAATACTCCTGGCTTAGAGTATGCACAGCGTAAATCCCACTTAGGCTGACACTATCTGTCATCGAGGCACAGGTCAGAAAGCATAGGAAAAACCTGGAGCAACAAGAGTTTTATTTGTACTAGCAGTTGCATAAAAAAATAATATTGGTCAGTATAACTATTTACAATGGCCAAATAAACATAAAAAGTCCAATCTTAACAAGCATCTTCCAAAGTGTTCTTACATATTTCAGGCAGGTGCTGGCAGGAACACAGTGTGCCTGAGCTGAGGCCCCTTTTCTACAGCTCTTCTGCAAAAGGCTCATAAATTGCACTCAGGTAACCAGAAAGAGAAGAGAAGAGACAAAAAAGGAGAGAACAGAACAGAACCCTGCATCCAAACTCTTTCCATAACAACTGGGACAGAGTCCTATTCCACCTTTCACAGGGACCTAACCTGGTGAGCCCTTACTGGATAACACCATTGTAACACTGGAGACAACTGTGCCAACTCCCAGTACCTGAAGCATTATGCAGGACATGCAGCAAGCACCTGCACCACAGTCCACCAGGAACCCAGATGCAGCATCTGAAAATGCACAAACTCCATTGGTCCTACCATGGTCAAGGAGGGTATGGCAACCCCTGAAGCCATCACAACAGCATCACCCATGCCAATACTGGCCCTGCAGACAAAACGTGGCCACAGGGCGAAGAGCAGTGGCACTGGGGATGGCATAGCATCAGGTCCTCAGGGTGCATTCACACTGGAAGACAGCACACGGCCAAGGAGGGCCCATGGCCAGGATGCACAAACAGCATCAGGCAACTGCAGATCCACTGATGAATAGCCATGCACTGGCACACCCACTGATGTGCAACAGCAGATGGCACCATCAAGACAAAGGCAACAACAGGGCAGGAAGGCAAAGCCGCACAGTGTTAAGCAACAGCCAACATGAAGATACACAGATAACAATGAAACAACCACTAACAGCTGGGTGACATCTATGGCCTGCCAGCCACCATGAACACAGTCATCCACACCATAAACAACTGTCCATACCAAATGTGCAGCATCACATATGTGCCAGCACATGGAACAGTGGGGGGCACATCCCCTGCAGAGCAATGCAAATATCAGCAGACACCCCACCATCATGGACCAAACACAATACATCAAATCAACAGGACCAAACCGTAGGGTTCCACCTTGGCATTTGGCATTTGGTGGTTTGGCTTCAATACTTTGGGCATGTTGATGTACGACTAAGAGAGCCATGTAGCACCATAGGCAGTTGCAACAGGGTAGTCAGTGTATGTGCCACAGCACCATGTGTGAATGGGTGCAGGGACATGCACTGCCGTGGTGCAGACAACTGCTGCACAGTACACATGCACCCCAATACACACACATAGACTGTGTATTTCCTGGGAACCTATTACTGCACTTTGTGCATGGCTATAGCATTGCCTACTAACACTGGATGCAGTAAATAAGGCACAGGACAATGTACATATGTGTTTCAATGTTTTGTTATAAAAACAATGGAACATTAACAGTAAGGGTCTGAGGAACGGTAATAGAACATGCACACAGGAAACAATACAAGCAATCAAGAACAATGTAACAGATATGGGGGGGAATTGATGGACTATCAAACACCTACAAACTAATGGAACTACTACTAACAATATGTACATTAATACCTATCTGACAAATACAACCTACATGAACTACTACTCAATGTAAACTAAATATCAGCAATCTACCAACTACAACCTACGTGAACTAGTACTGAATGTAAACTAAATGACAACAATATAACAACTACAACCTACACAAACTGCCATTAAATGCAAACTATAAAAGAACTATCTAACCACTATAAATACTATTTACAGCAATTAAAACTAAAGCTATCTAAGAACTATATACAACAGTGAACATGGGTGGGTGGAGTGCAACGGTATACAAAGGGGCATGCAATGCAACAATGTGGGAATGTACACTGATCAATGTCCACTGGCATGTGTGCCAGGTACACGGTCCAGATGCCTAATATATGTCTCAATGTCCCGTATATGTGTCCAGTAATCTGAGCAGTGTTAGAATGTCTTCCTGCAACACGTCCATGTGCACAGCTATTGGCCATATGTGTGCCTCCAGTTGCCGAGTAAAGTTCACACCAGCCTGCCTGTGCTGCCCGTCCATGTCCTCTGCAATGTTGACAGGGCCCTGAGCATCAGTGGCAATGTCCTAAGCCACGTGGTCCTCCACTGCTACCTCCAGCAGAAGGTGGCCCATATCCACCTCCATGTTGTCCATATTTACAGGCTTTCTGGATGGCTGCTGCAGGCTGTCATCTGGAATACTCTTATGCTCGAGGTCATGTATATGTTCAGAACTTCCCTGGGCTGCTGCCTCCTGTTCAGAGGTATCCTGTGCCTGCACACCTGTAGCGTGGCAATCTACAGCCTTCGCCTCCACCTCTGTGTCCAGGGCATTGCCTGCATGCTGCTCCTCACCTGTTGTGTCCTGGGCAGTCATCCTCACCCACATCAGAATGATGTGTGTCCTGCTGGTCACCCACATCCTCTGGCCCATTGGTCACAGCAGAATCATCCACAGCCTCAGGTCTGTGACATGTCTTCTCTGCATATGCCCATGCATCCACCCTCTTAAGCCTCATCATTGCATGTTCAAGGGTACATCACCCAGCTGTCCTTTCTGCCTGGCCAATGGCCGCTGCTTGCTGTGCACCTCTGGAGGGAATGGGAGCAAGGTGTGAGTGTGCAGACATTACCGGTATATGCATGCATGGCTGCATCTTTGTCATGTGCACTACAGCTGCAAATACTCTGTAGCCTGCTGTACTACAGCCAGTGCAAGAGTACTGCATGGTGGTGCAATTGTGAAACACACCTGCTGTGAACCCATTCCCCCATGCACACGCATACACTTGACACTCATGTTACTGAGCATGCACATCCAAGGTACTGATACAGTGATATAGAACATGCACAGTATGCAACTGCTGGTGCATGTGGCACAGTGCACTGTGACACACGCAGACACAGGCAGAATTGTGTGTGCAATTCCCTTGTGTGTGTGCCATCTGTATTAGTACCCCTGGAAATATAGACTGTTGTCATTGATGTAGACAGGAAGACATACTACATGTATTTGTGGTTTCTGGTACTGGCTTGCTGGCTCCTCTTCCGTTACCAGACCCCTGTGGCAATGCCATCTGCCCCTCACTGTCTGAGGCTGCCTGTGCTTCTGTGGAGACATACGTGGGGATGCACAGTTTAGTATTGCTGCTAGGACTAGTACATTAATATATATGCGAGTTACTACATGTGCAGTGTGACATGCTGCATACTTGTCATCCGAGGGTATGCCCCTCGCATCTGCACATCAGCAGCACTGGCACTGCCCCTCAGGTGGTTGAGGAGCTTGGCCTTCCTCCAGGTGAGATCATTCCGCCTGTGGTGGACCTGATTCACTGTCCACCACACACTGGACACCTTCTACAGTTTCAGGGTGATGGTCCTCCACTCCCTACCCCTCTGTCTGGGTGTTGCCCCACCACTGCTGTGTGGCAGTAGTATTCGGGAGCACTGCTCCACTAAACTAATGAGGAGCAAAGTCTTCTCATCAGTGAAGTTTGGGGAGCATGTCTATGCAGACTTTGTAATGCATTATGCCAAACAGTGGTGTGTCAACCTGCACTACCTGTTGGAGGCTCAGGTGCACAATGGCTCTTACACTGCTGGTCTACCGTCTTGCCTTGTGCACAAACATGTGTGCTCCAATTCCCACTTGTCAAACATGACACCACAGATTCCCAGATGTCAGCAGCACATGTGGCTAGCATTAACATATTGTGCATTGGAACATCATGCAACGCAGCTTGCGTTCAGCATGCTGCATCGTGTGCCCGAAGCCACCATTGCAATGTGTTGGCCATTGCAACATTCCACTGCTGTGCATGACCCATGTTGCATTGTTGAACAGGGTAACGCAGGGTGTAGGTTGCATCATACAAACTGATATTGTTATGTGTACATGCCCTGTATGTTGATCCTGTTTTGACCACCTCACATACAAGGGCAGTGATCATGTGCACCACTGGTGTTCACCCAGTACATTTTGCAGGGCAACATGGGGAATTTCCCACTGTTTGATGGTGTCATACACCCTGCACCTCATCCAGGTGATGCACACTGTCAATTCCCAGGTGTCCAGTTCCATTGGTTCAGTCTGTTTCTTATGCATGCACATGACAGCAGTACCAGTCATTGCACACATCATTCATCGCTACCATCCATGTCACTATTCCTGCTGCATGTGTCACACTGGCCTGTGCATTACCTGTGCACCAATGCCCATATGTGCCACTCTTCAATACTCTGATGTCCAGTGTGACCCCCTTGTTGCTCACACACCCACCCAGAGTTATGCACAGGTGACAGGCACACGCCATGATATTATGCTACCATGGTCTGTGTGTTGTCCCAGGCAACGAGACCTCCACATCTCTGCAGCCAGGGTGGGGTTCATGTTGTGCTGTGTTCTTCTGCCCATTTCCCATGCTGATGTCTGCACTGTGTAGAGACTGTGCTATGCAACCACATGCACACAGTTGCAGCTGTTGCCAGTAGCATGGCTCCATGCACATGCGGCAGTGTGTGGGATTACGTGGACTGGCACATACCCTCCGGTCCACAGTGGGTCTGTCACACTGCCCGTTCTGAGACACACACTGCATAGGGTGCACCGCATACTGTTGTTGATGGTTGTTCATGTGAAGTGTGCAGAGATGAAGTCTGCCCCGCTGTGTTGGGCTATCAACAGCATGCCCTGCATGTGGGTCTCTCAGCATGGCCTTCACGACAGGTTGTTCCTCCTCTCCGCCAACAGCATCCTCATCTGGTTCCATGTCTGGCTCTGGCATTGCTTTATGGTGTGCAAGGGCAATGTTGTGCAGTATGCAGCATGCCACAAAGATCTAGCAGGCCATCTCAGGTATGTATTGTAATGCTCCTCCGGGTCTGTCGAGTCAGAGGAACCTCATCTTCAGTATTCCGGAGGTCCTTTTGGTGTCAGCCCTCACTGCTATATGTGCCTTATTGTATTGGATCTGGAGACCCGCAACAGGGTGCCTGACTGGTGTCATCAGGCATGGTAGCTGGGGGTATCTGCTGTTACCTGCAGAGTGGAATACATGATTGTTAGTCCACACATGACCTACATTAGGTGTTGTGTTGAATGCACACTGATGCCTGCATGACACGGCCGTGACACACTATTAGCTGGGATTTACATCCATCCAGTCATGTGGCAATATCCTTTGCCTCATGGCCACAGTATGAGATGGGTGGTGGCAGCACTGTGCATCAAATGCATTTAGAGATGCAGCAAAATATTATTTTGCCGGTGAAATCATGAATTTCGCCATGTGAAATATTTCATGAAATTTGTGCATTCCACAAAATCTTTCACGGGTGCGAAATGACCCAACCCAGCCCTGTTTGTGACATAAAAAGTCCACTTCACCCCACATAGTCAGAGCTACTCCTCCATCCGCCCGGCACAATGCAGCTGCAGCCAAGACTTGAATAAGCTGAGCTGCATCTGTCCTTTACCGAGTTTTTTTTTTCTGGACAACCCCTTCTTATGGTGTTGGAACTTGGAATTCTATACAACACAGGGCTCAAAAAATGTTTTTAGTGGGTTAAACCATTTAGTGAAAGTGCCCCCGCAGATGATCACTTTTCAGTTGATTCGAGGTGCAAATGAAGTAGAACAGTTGTGACAGGAACTCATGCTATTAGGCTGCCAAAGTGAAGTACATCAGAAATACCAGACACGATTGACAATATATAGTAGTAAACACAGTATTAATGTAATTCCATATATTTGTGTTAAAACCATTGCAGTTTTTTTCCTTCAGAATAACTTGATATAGTGTGGTAAAACATTTCATGACTCAGGTGTTTGAACCAATATAAGCCACTTTATTAGTACTAAAATGAAAAGCACAGTTAGCAGACATAACGAGATACAGGAGGATTAAATGACCCACCATGTCCGCACCATAGTGAAGTTGACGATCTGTATATAGCAATGGGTGCAGTATGATGTTTGCTGCCATGGAAATGGTGAATATGATGAGATCCTAAAGTCAAAGCACACCATGCCACTCCCAGAACACAACTAAAAGTCAAAGGAACTATCCAAAATGCCATGCAGACCATGATGGGGACAGTTTCTGTGCTGGAATTCCACCACATAATTCTGTGGTACAGGATGATCCCTGAATTAAGTAAAAGATAGCATCTTTCATAAGCAATAACTCGACTCCCACCCACACGGCCAATCATGCCCCCTTGCACATACACTGTAGCGGATGCGGCCATGCTGCTACAGACAACCCACCAAGTCTAGATATAAGCTGAGAGTCTCTTACCTGAGTACTGGGGAGCCAGAGGTAGGAGTCTTTTTTTTTTAAGTTTCTATTTATCCTCCTCCCAGCCTGCCATCCCCAACCCATTGGGAGAGCCGAGCAGACATCCCTCTGCCTCTCACCCTACCCAAATGGACTCCTTTAACCCCATGGTGCTATGGCTTACCCCCTCAGGAGCAAGGTGAGGCCTGGAGCACCCCAATACTTACATTTCCTCGGTCCAGAGCCATCAGGCGGGCGAGGGCACATTGAGGGCACGTCTCCAGATCTCCGGCAATGGCAGGCTATTTTCCACTTTTTCTTGTGGGCTTCACTCTGGCTCTGACATCAAGGTGTGACCGCCGACATCTGCGATGCCCTCCCCCAGCTGTTTTCAAGTGCCAGTGAGCCCTAGACCTCTGCCCGAGGAACAATCAGGCACCGAGGTGCCTGGCATGTTGCGACACCCTCAGCCTCCACCAGGGGTCAGCAAATGATGAGCTGCTTCCCAATCCCCCCCCCAGAGCAGGCGAGCTGTCAAGGGACGCCCAGCCTGCTCCCCCAGCTGGATCTCTGGCGGCCTGAGCTCGCTCACAAACCCGGGTCACCGGTGTTTCAGATGGAAATCCAACTGCTGCGCAGGTGGGCCGGTAAGGTAGGAGTCTTTAAGAGAGGATGTCCATGGGTCAGAGTGCAGAGGCATATCCACTAGAAATGGAGTTATTTTTTTATTACTATTTTATACATTATGATGGTGAGTTGGAGAATAATAAAGGCCACTGTTCTACAAACAAGGCCTTTATTAGTAGAGTGGTGGCATTCATTAATCTCCAACTGTCCATCACTAATGTATAAAACAGTAATAAAAAAAATACCCTCATTCATTTCATTGGGGCACGCCCCTCCACTCTCCCTTGCCCTTTGTCATAATGTGCCTGAGCATGGGGATGTGGGGGTCAGCTTCACTGGGGGGGGGCATAAGCCTGACTGTAGTGGTGCTCCAATAGTCTGTGCATACCATACCGATCAACTGTCCCTGAATGCAAGGGACAGCCCTCATTTTACCCCTGAAACCTGCTCTGCCCCTCATCCATCCCTTATGGAAAACATGATGCTTACACAGAGGATGTCCTCTAAACTTAGACTTTATGGCAAGGGTGCCATTTCAGATCTCAGCAGGGGGGAGCCAACAACCAGTGGAGGCCAGGTGCTAGTTAGCCCCTAGGCGGCAAGCTCTGGAATGTCTGGAATGTCTCTAAAAGGTAAACCTTATTTGCTGTGACTGAAAAGTGATATGCAAATCAGGAAAAATTCAAATATATAAGATTCATCTGTCTATACCCAGGAGCAGTGCATCAGATTTGGGCTTAAACCCACCCAGTCGCTAACCAGTTGTTTTCCTGGCTGAAGTTCTAACCCACCCCCCCAAAAAAAAAAAACATTGTCCCAATTTCTCTCCCCAGCTCCATTCCATTCAATATCCATCCCATATGAGTCATGAAGCCACCCAAAGGTACATATATGTGAAAAAAACAATATTTCAGTCCTTCCTCCTTCTCCAATCCCCCCTGTAAAAAAAATTATTTACTTTTACTTACCCGGCCATCTGACCAGAACCTGTCACCTAGCTAGGTGTGCCACCAGCCCAGTTTTCAGTCTGCTCCTTCTCCATCCTTCTGCCACAAGCTGGATGCTAGAACAAACCATCCCAGATCCCCAACGTGGTCTGTGACCAAGTCACTTCACCAACAGAACCCACCCAACCTGCGTTGCTTGCTTCTTGCTTGGCTGCTGCCACGCTGCACTGATCAAGGTCTATGAATGCCACCCACAGTGCTGTCACTGCTGACGTGAGGCCTAGCTTGCTGCTGTGGGGGGCCCACTGTTTTTTTGTGAGCTGGGCCTAGTAGTGTAAGTAGCCTAGTCCCAAGTTAGTGTAACCCCTAGGTGGCGCTATCCCAAGAGATACTACCCCTGCCTGCATGACTGAGAGCAGGGTAAAGGGCCCATGTTCTAGGAATGGGTGCCTCCACCTGGAGGACAGGGTCAATAGTAGCGCAGCTGCCGTGGGTACAGCCCTCCAGGACACTGTTACCCCCCTTTTTTCCCTCTAGTGTCCTAAATGGTTCACTGAATACACAATTACAATTAGCACCTGACAACAGATTCAACCCTACACTTGTTGCACTTACCACCAGGGCTAGATCAGCTGGCTCGGCCCTGGAGATCCCCTGTAAAACAAGATTTACCACAATAACCAACAGTATTTCAATGCTGTCTGTGCAGAGGTACATCATAAACAGTTTAAGTGCAAAAAGATTCAGATCTGATTTATTTGGGGGCAGGAACAAGGAAGGTGCATAATCTGGTGCTTGATTCTATTACTGATTAAATCAGGTTTAAGCATGCATACCTCTAAGAGTCCCTCTTTCACAGTTACACACACTCTGGATACCCAGTTGGAGTTACACGCTAGCCTGAGGCGTTGCCCGGGGTGGGCCAGCATTGCAGCTTTTGTTGGGGCCCTTAGGAAAAAGGAAACACAACACGCATTTTAACCCAATATTTGTATTCTGGACCCGAAGGGCTCAGTTTGTGACAATCAATCAAAACAATTAAATCAGATGGCACACTTTGATTAGGAGGTAGTTGCAGGGAGCTACCCTGTGATTTACTCATGATACCCAGACCAGGTTGCAGGAAGGACAAAGTGGAGACCTCAGGATGAAGTGCTGGTTTGCCAGGAGAAGCAGGGCCCACACGATTCACCGTGGTGTCATTCTTGTTCATTGGTGTTGAGCAGGGAGCAGAATCTCCAGGCAGGTCTCTCCTTGGGTGGTTCTCTGCAGCGTGAGTGGCACTCAGGGCCGTAGTGTTGAGGCCAAGACAGGTTCAAGGAAGCGGATTCAGTCCAGTCAGAGTTACTGGATACTGCTTCCAGCAAGCGTGACACATTCAAGCAGTGGGGAACCAAATCATGACCCACTATTCGCATTCAGCACACTTACAGTAAAGGCGAGGAAGTACCACAGCTCGGATGACAGTCCAGTTGCAATAAACAGGGTTTTCTGCTCAAACCGTATGCTCTGCAGTTGTGATGGAAATCTAGACAGGCCAATCGCTCAAAAGCAAGTTTTCACTCCTTCTTCAGGTGAAATTAGTCACAATTAGGTAGAAAGACACATGTTCAGATAGAGTCCAAGCCCTGTTCTCAGTTCTCTTCACTTAGAAAGATGGAAGCAGGCAGGCCAGTCACAGCCTTCCCGCCAATTTCCTCTGCACACTACACAGGAGCAGCTGCTCGAATATCTCAAGTTTCTCTCACTGTCAACTCCTACTTCACACTGACTCAGTGCTGTAGGCAGCTTGGGGACTTCCCTCTGATCCAAACAGTTCGGTTGGTTGATCCATCTGTCTGTCACAGCAAGGGCTCCCCCTCCAGGTCCATTTAGGTGCCAAAATACAAAAACTACAATTCCTACAGAAATTCACTCCCACAAGACACCTGGGGGAAGGCTCCATTTTAGAGCCTCCAAAGGTACTGATTGGTGCATACTGGCAGTCCAGAACCAAAATGGTGGTGCAATACAAAAAGTCCATGCTGCAAAGGAAGGCAGGTTAGACAAACTACAACACCGTCATTACCATTACAGCAGATAATCAGCAAAATAGTCACAGATTCTAATAAAGCTCCCTCTGCACAATTAGCAATGGCAGAAAGAAGCAAAAGCACTTCAGCCCAGGTGGGACTTGAGCCTAGAAACACTTGGCCGCCACCCAGACTAATTATATACTAAGAAAATGATGCCTCTTTAAGAGACAGGCACAGAGGCTAGCTAGGCACTCCCATGCAAACACTTTTAAACCTGTTCAGACACAGGACACCAGCCTGGCAGTGGGCATTTAGGCACACTCAAGGAAGGTATTTAGGAACCCCCATTTGTAGGGGGGGTTACACCAGCATCCATCTAGCTCAGCCACAGCCCATTCAGGCACCAAGGGAGACAGAGACTCACTAAGAGTAGACCAACAAAAATATATAGCCACAACACTGCTATTGAGAGTTCAGTGCTCACCGACTCCTCCAAACTGTAGTGTGTAGCCTGTTTGCTCTGTGGCAAGAAAGACAGTATCCCACTCTCATGACTCATGTGCTCTTGCTTGGCTGGAGCTCCTCCATGTCACATGTGATGGTGCTGCCACTAACAGATGGAGAGAGTGGACAACACAATACAGACACAGTCAAGTCAGGAGTGCACCTGCAGCATGAGTGCAACACAGACCAGGGAGGCACTTATTGTGCAAAAGATTTAATCCAAATTTAGTGCATTATTGCCACACCATAAGAACCTAGGAACAAATTTGGGGGGGGGTGGCAATTGCACCCATTCTGCCCTACCTAAATGGCACACCTGATTCATGGTAGAAATTAATTCACAGGGGTTAGCATCAGTACAAGTAAATACAATGGTTTCCACTGTGTTCTGAGGTACTGTAGCTCTATGTTTCAGGATGTGTCCTGATTATCATGAGAGTTAGTGTCCCTCATTTGGGTGTCCATGTCCCTCATTTCATGACAAAATGTGAGGTGTGGTTCATGCTTCCAAGACCCTACTCAGCACAAAGAGTGCTGAGCATGGCCATAGTGTATATGCTCAATACAGAATGACAAAGGGAAGGTAAGTGAGCCATAACAGTCATGGAGAAACACATCTGCAGCACTAAATATGCATAAGGGGATTTGTATGGCCCAATACAAAAAGGTCAGGCTTCACAACACAGAGATCCCTCTTCGCACATCTGGAATGGGGGATGTTGGCTGACTATATCCCAAATAGTTAATGCAGTAAGCAAAAAAAACTTAAATTAATGGCAATTTAATAACAAAAATCAAAAGCCATTAAACAACTTGCAAAAATATCAGAATTAATGAGTTTACTTATTTTTAATTGGAAATCAATGAAAAAAATTATTTTAATGGCTCTAATTGTTAGCAGTAGTATGAGAAATAGAAACTGAAGTGTTTTCTTTAGATGAAATTTGTACCAGCTTAGTTGCTGCACACATGGCAAGAGTGCAACATGTGAACCTGATGTTATTTTTAAATTATGTTGATACAGCTTAACAACTACTCTCATGTCAAGCATGCAGCCGGTGAACCTGATGTGATTTTTTTTCCCAATTCTTTAACCAGGTGAGACACACTAAGCTGAAAGCTTGTTTACAGGTGTAACCTGGGAGCACAAGGAAGTTAAGTGACTTGCTCAGGGTCACACAGTATGCAAGTAGGAGCTGTGGGATTCAAACCCAGGTCTCCAGATTTGCAGCTCAGAGCCTTATACCACTGCGCTATACTGCCTCCTACAGATGTTCACACCAGCTTACCTGCTGCACACATGTCAAGCTTGCAGCATGCAAACTTGATGTGCTTTGTAGACCTAGTTTGCATAGGTTAACTTTGTGTATATGAACTGCATGCAAACATTGGACAATTTAGCATGTGGTATGCATTCTGTATGTACACAGTGCACTTATATTTCTGTAAGCATTATCATTAAGGAAAAATGTAGGAAAAGAGGGGGACAGCCAATTTAAATTGAAATCACCTAGTATAAGTAATTCACCAGAGGAGGCATGGGAGGAGATGGTGGTGAGTAAGATAGTTACTGAAGATGACAACATGCATGGGCAGCAGTGTACACTGGCAATAATTATGGGGACAAGAGAAGGGGAGGGTGAGTTTGAGAAGAAGCATCTTATAACAGTGGGAAATGAGAGACAGCACAGACCCAAACTGAATAATTGAGAAGTATATGGCTACACCCCTATTCCTCTTTGCTTAATCCTGTCAAATAATGGTGAAATCAGGGATGACAACAGAAGAATCCAGTATCCTGGGGTAGACAGCCAAGATTCTGAAAAAACCAACACATCAGGTCTGAGGGTTATCATAAGTGAATGCAAAAAGCTGATCTTAGGGAGAAGACTGTGGATGTTTACATGGGTCACTCTCAATCCTTTGGGGAAAGGAGATGACAGGAAAGGACCAGGATTAAGCTTAATAATACCAGCAAATAAAAGCAGCAAGTACTGTAGATAAGGAGCTTAAGAGAACCTATGAGATTGTCATGGGAAGAGGAAGGAGGGTGGGAGTAGGTAGGGTATGAGTTAGGAGCATAGGAGGGCAGGAGGGACCTGAGGATTTTGAGATGAAGGCAAGGAGATCAGAGGAGACTACAACCAGAAGTTTGTTTATTTGTTTATTTATTTAACTTTAGTGACCGGGTAGGTATACTGGCATGTAGATGCCTCTTTCAAGCACGACCTGGGTGCAGTAGCACAGGCAAGAGCAGAGGTACATTTACTATAAATGTAACGATATTTACAATATTTTTTTACATTACATTATATTTACAAATGGGAACAGTAGTGTGCCCTAAGGAAAATGTTGAACAGTTGTTTAAAGTGAGGTAATAGGAATGCCAGGGAGAGTCAAGTAAAGCAGGGAGACTGAAGGAGGGGAGGGTTGGAAATGCTGAAGAAGGGAGGGTGAGAGGCAAAGTTAGGCAAGGATAGATGGAAGGGGGAGGAAGGGAGGGTAAACAAAAAGGGGGGAAAATAGTATCAGAAGCATCATAGTGGAAGGATTAAAAAGCAAAACACATCCTGCAGTGTATCAATTAGTATGGGGAAGTCAAGTGGATCCATGACACGGTTCGACAAATTCATTGTCAAACAATGTTACAACAATGACTTTATGTCATTGTTGATGATCGTATATAGCCAATACGATGAAGAATTTGTTTTTCTTTAGTAGGGCTCTGCCCACCCTCTGTAATCCTAAATAATCAACTCTGAGTCGAAGTTGATTCAGGGAGGGGTGCAAACCCCCCAGAAAGCAGCGTGGGGGTCCCCTGCTGACATTACAGCGACCTGATGCTGTTGTCGCTGTAATGTAGGTCACAGTAAAATTGTCAAAAAGACGTCGGCATACGAGGTCAAGTTACACTCAAATGGCGCGAAAGCTGAGTAAGGTGAAAATAGTCTCAACCAGATGTAGGAGACCAGAACTTAATTAAATTGCTAGGAAGCTGGAAATAAAAATGAAAACTAGAGAGGCTTAACTCTAATGTGATGGAATCCAGTAAAACAAAAAGGGAAATAGTGACCAGCCTGATAGGAGGAATACTAGAAATTTAAATTAGAAGATGGGATAAAAAGATAAACCCTGCTGGGGAAACTAGTGTAAAACAAAAGTGAAAATAAGGGTACACCTAAAAAAATAAAGTTAAATGGAATTAGAAGGAAATCATTGCATTCACGTGGTACTATGGAAAACTGAATAAAAACAAAAAGGGGAAAAAACTGGCTACACCCACATAGCAAAAAGGCCAGCAACTAAATTTAGAAGGGAGGAGAAATAGACCTTCCCTGATGGAGATGAGGCTAGAATTAAATTAAAGGGGGTATGAACTAAACCAGACAGAAAGTTAAAATAAAAGCCCATAACGGGTATTTCCAACCACATCCGTCTCAACTGGATCTTCTCCTCTCACCCTCATTGCATCTCATCAGTCTGAGTCCTACCGGATGCATTAAGTGACCACTGCATTACCTACTATATCAGGAGGGCTCACCTTCCCCACTTGCCCCCAAATACATCACCTACCATGCACTCAAATACATATCCCCGAACCTCCTTCTCTCTGACCTCCACTCCACTGACTGGACCCCTGTCCTTTCAGCCACTGAAGTCCACATCACCCTCCAACACTTCTACTCCATCCTGACTTTGATCTGGGACCGATACACACCCCTCTGCACAACCTGGATAAGGCAGCACCATCTCCCTTGGATTATGCCTGAAATCCTTTCCCTCTGTAAAGCAAAAGACCGCACCTGGTCTCTCTTCATAGCCTGTGGCTCTTCCTCTAGCCTTCAGGAATACCACTCCCTCAGGAACAAGTGCACCAAAGTGATTCACCAAGCCAAGTCAAACCACTTCAAATCTCACCTTTCCCATAACCCCAGCCTGGCCTCCTTCTGGTCAACCATAGAGTTCCTCCTCAATTCCCCCCCTTGCCACCTTCTTTACCCTCACTGAAATAGATGCACCAGTCTCCAGCCCTTCAACAGTGGCATCCATTTTCAATAAATATTTCACATCCTGTGAGCTCCCTGACTCACCCTTCCCCCAACTCCCCATCCCATTCTGCAGGCTAGGACTTCCCCTCATCTCCTCCTCGGAGGTCTACCATGCCCTAACCTCCTTAAATACCACAAAATTGAGCCCTGATGGTCTCCACCCCTTAACCCTTCACCTCTCTGCCCTGGCTATGACCAATCCTCTCACCTCTATCCTCAGTCTCTCCTTATCCACCAAATCACCCCACCATGGAAACTTGCCAGAGTTATCCCCCTCCCTAAGGGTGTTGATCCTTCCATTCTGAATAACTACTGTCCCATCTCCCTCTTCCCTGCACTCGCCACACTCCAAGAGTCTCTGATCCTTTCCAGGCTGTCTGACTTCCTTTCCTCCTCAAACTCCTTCTCTGACTACCAATCCGGCTTCTGCAAAAAACATTTCACTATGTCCTCTGTCCTCCAAGTCTCTAACTCCATCCTTTCTGCCATGGACCGCAGTCACTTCACTGCAGCAATTTTTATAGACCTAGTGAAAGCCTTCGACTCCATCTCCCACCCAGTCCTCCTATAAAAACTCCACAGAGCTGGTTTATTCTCCTCACTGTAGAGTGCTTTAGCTCCTACCTCTGTGTTAGGACACAGTCGGTCTCAGTAGACCACTCCACCTTGCCCCTCCATCCTCTCTCGAGTCCCCCAAGGATCTATTCTTGATCCAATCCTTTTTTCACTATTTATTAATGACCTCCCCAATGTCTGCAAACACTCTAATATCCACCTCTATGCAGATGATACCATCCTCTACACCTCAGGTTCTACCCCCAACTCTGTCTACCCAACCCTTCAATCTGACTTATATGGTGTCCTCTGCTGGTTTCAAGACAACAGTCTAAAAGTCAACACTAAGGATACAGTCTCCATGGCTTTTGGGACCCCCCCAACCAAAAGCTGGCTAAGCTACACCTCCACCCCTTCTTCTCCATCTTGGATGGTTCCACTCTTGACTCTGTATCCTTCCATAAATACCTGGGCTTTTGGTTTGACCAGCACCTCGACTACTCCATCCATGTCGACTCTATGTGGGCAAAGCTTCTCCCCAAACTCGGAGTGCTCTATCGGAATAAAGACTCCATCCCCTCTCACCTCCGACACGTCCTGCTCTCCAAAATCATTCTCCCTCTGTTCAACTATGGTGATATTATCTATGTTTCAGCCCCCACCACCACCATCTCCCATCTAGATACCCTCCTCCACTCCTTCTGCTGCTTCACCACTAACTCCTCACTTCAGACTCACCACTGGTCTCTTCTGTCCTCCTTGAACCTTCACCCCTCTGTCACACAGAAGACACATCCACTCCCTTCATTGCCAAGTACTGGTTCGACCTCCTCCCCCTTACCTTACCTCCAACCCTCACCCCGCCCCTGTACCATCCTACTCCCTGTGCTCCTATCACCCTCACCTTCGCCATCCCTTACAGCCTGTCCTCATGTGGCCTGTCTGCCTTCTTGTCCCATCTCACTCAGCTCTGGAACAAGCTACCCACAATCCTTCATGACTCTACTCCCTTCCTGCTCTGCCCTCAAGCATCTAATAAAACTCATCTCTTCACCACTCTGCACCTGCCTCCCCCTCCCACTGCCCTCCCACCACTTCTTTTTCTCCTAACCCCTCTCTTCCACCTACCTTCCTCCTCTTTTTGCCTTCACCTCACCTCAAACTGACCCTCTTCCAGTAACAATCCCCTCCTGTATTGCCCCCTCAGCCAACCTCCTTCCTGCCTCAAATATGTACCCACACTTACCTTCAAATTTCTCCCACCTCAAGTCATCCATGGATCTCAATACAGTTCTAAAATGTTTCTGTACAGTTCAACTGCGTTGTAGATATAGCAACATTTGTATAGCTCTAACTACATTTATTTCATTCATTGTATATATAGTATATCTTGTATGTTCTTGTACAACATCTGAAGTAGTGTTGCCTCTATTGTCTTGTATGATTGTTATTCTTCTATTTATTTTCCTGTACCCTGCTCTCGTGGGTCGCACCTGGAAATGAGTCCTGGCTCAGTGTGCCTTTCCTGGTTATCAGTGAATAATCTACTGGTTGCCTGCTCTACCTCAGATATACTGCTTTATGCAGATGACACAGTAATCTTCTCTCATAATCCCTGCCAAGAAACGCTCACCAGGAACCTCCAGCACAACTTTAATCTCATTCAAAACTGGCTCACCAATAGTCTGCTGGTGCTCAACAACAAAAAGACTAAAACCATGGTCTTCGCTGGTCGCCAAAAGAGGAGACTAACAAAAC
The DNA here is from genome assembly GCA_016271365.2 of Neoceratodus forsteri. Taxonomy (NCBI): domain Eukaryota; kingdom Metazoa; phylum Chordata; order Ceratodontiformes; family Ceratodontidae; genus Neoceratodus; species Neoceratodus forsteri. The sequence goes on along the minus strand of CM057459.1, from coordinate 482,719,652 downwards.
CTCTCTCAATTACCTACAACTCTCTCCATCCTTGAGCAGGTGTCCTCATTCCAGTATCTGGGAGTCACTATTGATGAATCCCTTTCCTTCGACTAGCACATATCCAATCTCACCACTGCCACCAAAAGGAAATTAGGTGCTGTATATAGGGTCCGGGTCTGCCTTACAACTGAGGCTAGGCTCCATGCGGTTAGTGGAACAGTTCTACCAATTCTTGACTATGGAAACGTGATATAGTGATATATGGTGCTGCCACTGACACCAGCCTCCACAGAGTTCAGACTTCCCCCAATAAAGCCTGTAGATTCATTCTCAGTGCTGATTAACTTATGCACACATGCAACCTTTATATTAGGATGGACTGGCTTCCTCTCCAAGACCAGATCAAGTTTCATTCCTGCATCCTTGGAAAGAAGGACCTCCTTGGGCTTGCACCACCTTCCTTACAGGCTGTATTCTGACCAGCCCTGGCTGGGCATGCCACTGGAAATATCTCTAAACACACACTAGTTGTGCCATTTAGAAAAACAGCCTTGTGAAAATGAGCCTTTGCTGTAAGGGCTCCCTCTTGGCTCAGTGCACTCCCTTTCTCTGCTAACAGCTACACAAGCCTGAGCCATTTCAAAACTGAACCAAGAAAATCCATTGCACCCCTGAGCAGTGCTTCTGCAGTCACTAGTCCTCTGTGGATTCTAGCTCTCCCAATGCTTTGGCCTGGCCCTACCTGCATGCTCAATTCTGTTGTCAAAGCCCCTTACACCCACATCCTCCCCCAAGTACCTCCTGTCTACCTACCCCTCCATAATCCCTCTCTACTATTTACCTTCCTTAACCCTCCACCACCATGTCCTCAGCTAGCTAACCTTGTTGATCCTGCCATTGTTCTCTACTTATCTTTTGCATCCCACCTAGCTAGACCTTTGGTGCATTGCTAGTGCTGCATCTACTATCTCACTCACTTTTATTTATTTCTTTTGCCTTTTACTTTAGCACTTTACCTTCTCCCTCTGGGATGTGATCCATTATAATCTGTTGCTCCAAATGTGTGATTCCTTTGATATTATGCCTGTACTGTGATATTGTAAACTCTGGGTGGGATATTTAAAGGGGTCGCCCATGGTGCAACAGTGCTGCACCATGCACAACTCGCTGATGCACCCTGGCATGATATTCAAAGGGGGACGGTGCTCTATGCAATTTCCGATGCGCTGGGGCGCACCGGTAATGTATGTGGCGCAAGTGCGGGGGGGCGTGCCCATGCATATGCGGCACATCCCGATATTCAGCCCGGGATGTGCGGTGCATATGCAGGCACAAACCTACCTTGCACTGCACAGGGGGGCACTAAGATCTGCCTGTAAAAAGCAGGAGCAAGCCAGGGGACACCCACAGGTGGGCTGCCATATTGCCATGCACAACATAGCAGCTGCCTGCTGTGGGTGGCCACCCGACCTCCTGGGACACAGTCCGGGCATCGTGCTCCCCCCCACTCACCTGATCATGGGCATAAGTGTCCATACATATCCCTGGTGGTCCAGTGGACCCACCCCATCACCCGATCATGGGCGTATAATACAGAAAACCCTGGTGGTCCAGTGGACCTGCTCCCCTGCCCGATCATGGGCTGTAGTTAAAATCACATTCCCTGGTGGTCCAGTGGACCCAATTCTCAGCTCGATTGTGGGCAAATGGAAATATATTTCCCTGGTGGTCCAGTGGACCCAATCACCAGCCTGATTGTGGGCTTTAGTTGTAAATATAATCCCTGGTGGGCCAGCAGTACCCCCTCCCCAACTGCCAACTCAGACCCGCCACCCCACTCACACCCAGTCACGGTGGGTGGCAGCTCCCCACCGCAAGCCACCCGCCGACTGACAGCACTACAGTATGGCTGTGCCCATTGGTCCTAGCATGGGCCAATGGGCATGCAGACTGTACTATGCTACACAGTGAAAATGTGAATGGTTCATTCACGTTTTGGGACTATATAGTACAGTGCAGTCTGCATGCCCATTGTGTCACCAAGGGACCAAATGGGCACAGCCATACTGTGTGCTGTCAGTCAGCAGGGGGCTGGGTGACTTTCGGGTGGGGAGCTACCACCCGCTGCTGACTGGGGGGAGCAGGGTGGTGGGTCTGAATGGGCAGGTGGGGAGGGTGGTACCGCTGGCCCACTGGGGATTATATTTACAACTAAAGCCCATAATCAGGCTGGGTATCAGGTCCACTGGACCACTAGGGATATTTAGTCTCATTTGCCTGCAATCGGGCTGGTGATTGGGTCCACTGGACTGCCAGAGAATGTGATTTGAACTACAGCCCACATTCGGGCAGGGAGCAGGTCCACACTGGACCACCAGGGTATGTAGTTTTCACTAAAGCCCACAATCAGGCAGGGGAGCAGGTCCACTGGACCACCAGGGTTTTATTATTTATATACCTGTGATCAGGTGATGGGGTAGGGTCCACTGGACCATCAGGGAATTTAAACTTTACTAAAGCCCGTGATCAGGCGTTGAGGTGCGTTGCCCACCGAGAAGCAGGGGGTGTCAGTCCCCGATGGCTATAGCGTGGCAGGGCGTCAGGTGCAAGTCACCAGGGATCGGTGCACCTGCATGCAAATGAGGCCATAATGACATGCAAATGGCCCCATTTGCATCTTGCATGCATAATGGCCTCATTTGAATGCCCAGCACTGAATATCACAGTTGCTGCACCTAGCGCACCCGCACTTGCGCTGACGCATCCCCCTGCTCCTCGTTTGCCACTTGCACTGGTACAGTGCCACTGCACCATGTGCTGTGCGGGTGGCCCCATTGCCATATTCAATGGTGCTGAGCCATGGCGCAGCACCATTGAATATAACCTGGGCCATGCCCTGGCGCATCCCAGTTGCGCTGCGCCCAGACTTGCGCCAATGCCTGGCACAGTCTGAATATCCCACCCACATGTACTTAATTATTTTAAAATTGACAATGCTTCTCAGCTGTTTATGTTCCTCCCTATTTTTTTGTCTTCCCTCCTTTTTATTGTATGACAAGGATCCTTCATAAAGGAGCTTTTAGCTCAAAGGATGTTATTCCAACATATAGATATATAAATAAAAGAAAATCAACTTTTAAATAAATAAATGAGAGAAATCTCAGCAACAATATAAGCATTTTCACTTTCAGAGCTTTGAGAGCCTTTGGCACTCTATTCTTAGTTATGGGTTACATAATGATCCCCTGCACTGTCTTTTAGTAGAGCTGGATGAACTTAGAACATTGTGATTTCATGAAATTTTAATTTCATAAAATTGCACAGAATTTTGTGGAATTTTCTGAAATGTTTAATTGGTCATAATTCAATCAGTGCTAGAGAGCTACAATTTAGTATGCATTCTGATTGAAAATGGTCCTAAAAAAGATGTCAAGTTTCATGACGTTTGTATGAGAGGCAGGGAAGTTATAGGGGCTCAGAATCTGTCAGTTTATTATTCATTTGAAACTGTTGGAAATTATTTCTCTGTTTACAACTGAGCCACCTTTGGAGAAAGATGTTTGAACATTTATATGTATAATTTCTTGGAAAAGTCTTAGAAACTGACAAATGGAGAGTTAGCTAGTTACATAAATTGTAAATTACAAGAGTTCCACATTTCACAGTTTAATTATTTGTTAAATTATATGAAAAATTTCAAAATATTTTGATGTTTATAGCTCCACCGTATTGCAGGTATAAACTGAAGATCTAGCATGCATACCAAAGTAAATACAGTATGTCCAGAAATCTAATTAAGCTGGATAAATGTGGTTTAGTAGTTTTAAAATTCATTGTGTATACTTTAGAAACTACTATTGGCAAAGTTTGCCCAAAAATTCATGGGCACATAACAGGTAATGCCAGTCGAATTACACTTTTGGAATTTACCTTTCACAAAGCACTTGTCACCACTGAACCACCTTACCTGAATCAGCATCATCGCCCTGCAATGCCCCTCCAACACTCCTGCGACAGCGATACCCAGCATCATGCTCCATCATGACTAAAGATATCCAGATGCTTCTGTCACAATGGCCTAAGTCGCAAGTGGTTATAAGGCTTGGTGTAGCTTGGTGCCACTGTTTTCAAATATTAAAAAATATACATTGTTATCTACAGGGTTGTTAAAGAGTCAACAGGTGGCATTGTTCAGAAACAATGCTGTACATGCCTGTGCTTCCACAAGTACATTAAGTCAGTGAGCGTTAGTGGTTAGCTAGCATATTGCAAGAAGACAGGTTGGGCACAGTGATCTCCAAGATAGTGACCTGACACTTGGCACAACTATATGTTTACTATGGAGCCTCCTATGAGTGCTACCTTTCTGTCACTTTACTTGGCCTTTACCTTCCTCTACACTGGCAGCTCAAGTGTATGACTGGGCAAAATGTATGGACATGACTTTGACAAAAACATTCCACAATTTCACAGAACCTCATGACATACAGTGTACTACAGACTACACGTGAGACTCTAGTCATCACTAGAAAAACATGAAATTCTCAGATCAACTCTTAATAGATAAAAATAAAGTGATAATTTGTGTTGAATTAGATAACTTCAAAATTATTTAAGACCGAAAACCAATCATATGTGAGCATGGACAGCTATTGCTACGATATATACACTCGTTCTGTTTCTAAGTGTAGCATACTTCATTTATACCTCTGTCCATGCCCAAATATGAGAACCGAAACTGCTACAGGGATCAGCAAGACATAGATGAAATATGCATAAATAAATAAACCCTTTAATTACAATGTTTGCCAATTATGATAACCTCATAGTTTGTTCTTATCAAATTTGTTCAACACATCTGGGTATGGACGAAGTTATATGCAAAGTATGCTATACTTAGAAGAAGAATAAATGTATATCTAACAGTAACAGCTGTCCCTGCCCATACTGTACGTGATCAGTTTTGGGTCTCAAATTATTTCTAAGTTCCCTTAATTTATCATAACTTTTCACTTGTTCATCTATCAGGGGGTTAATCTGAGTGTTTTATGGTCTGCACTGAAGTATTTCTAATTTCTGTTTTGATAGTGTTAGGCAGTATATTATCAGATGTATATGGTTGTCTCCTCTGTGTTTCCACTTACACAGTATATGTAATAACTGTTGACAAGGGTCAAGCAAATGTTATTGTGTGGCTAAAAAGTCTTTACAAATAACGATCAATATAAAATACATATTAAAAAGAAAAAGGCAATACAGTTAATAATTTCAGACAGTTCTAGTATATCAGTGTACCTGAAACTATAAATTATTCTTTAACAGTCTAGTTTTTACTTTACTAGCAGTGGATATAAAACTTAGCTAGCCTCTCTAGGGTCCAGGAGTCTTTTGTGTGAAACAGGATGTTTGTTAAAGTGCCTTGATCAAGTTTCATAAATATCATTATGTAAGGGTCTCAACCAATGCGCTCTTTCTTTGGAATACCAACTACAATTCCACATGATGTGCATCAGATCCTCTTTTCCCTCCTCTGAGCAGTCACAGTTCTCAGATACCAAGAATTTATTGTATCTATGTTGTAGTACATTACTAGGAAACTGTTTGAATTTGTGTCTAGTAAATGTATTACGCAGGTTACAATCCATCAGTACATCCAAATATGACTTGTAACCAAATAAGAAATTATTACTAACGAGCCATGGTGAGTACTTAGAGTCAGATATGGCTCTTAAATCTTCATTATTCCAATTGTTGGTCACTTTCTTGTTTATGTATTTTTCATATTGCACATTGATAGAAATTCCTTTATCTACAGCCCTTTTGAGATTCATAAGATTGTGTCTGCTCAGGAGGGTAAGCAGAGCAGAAAACAAAAAAAAAATCACCTCTGTGGCCCATTACATACCAGGATTCCTTTTCTCTTAAGCTCAAATTCACTAATGCATCTTTTGGTAACCTAGTTAGTCTCTCCCAATAATTGAGTTTCCTGACTTCCATTTTTGCTCTAATATTGGGCAAACCCAGTTATGCCCTGATATAGACAGCTGGGCAGGAGTGTCCTACCCTAAGTACTTTCCTCAGAGCTTTAAAGAGGGGGCTCATTAATTTGCTGTTATCTTTAAAATCCCAAATGTCCACCACATACAATAACTGAGATTCTAATTTCGCTTCAATTGCTGTCAGAAAAGGTCTGATGGTTAACCTCCAAATTCATAATTAAACCTCATTAAGCCTCCTATAGTTTTTTTTGGTTTATCAACAACTGAATCTATGTGTGTTTTCCATCTACAATTTGCCTGAAATGCAATACCCATATACAGGTAGATACAACTTCCACACTTTCATCTCCCAGGCGCCAAGTGCCATGGATTTTAGTATCGCCAACAATTAATATTTGTTTTTTTTATATTAATTTTAAGGTTCAGTTCTGAGGATTTATTACCAATGTTCTCTAATTTCCACTGCAAACCAAATTTAGTCAATGAAAAAATAGCAATATCATTGGCATAGGCCAGTAGGGGGCAGGAAAGAGAGTTTATCTTTGGAGAATCGGAAACAACTGCATCACAGTTTCTAAGCATATTGTCAATGTATAGAGAAAAAAAGAAGGGGTGCTAGAATGCAGCCTTGTCACACACCCTTATTAATTCTAAAAGCAGGGGAAAGGCTACCCAGAGAGCCTAATCTTAATTTAGCCCAGGTATCACTATATAGACTTGAGATTATTGACACTAAATTTTTGTCTATAGCTCTGTCAATAAATATCCTCCATATCTTATTTCTTGAAAAGGAATCGAAGGTTTGAGAATAATCAATAAACATTATGTATAGTTTCTGTCCCAGTAGTAGAACATACTTTTCAATAAGGTGTCTGAGGACATAAATTTTATCAGTTGTACAGTAGTTGGATCTGAATCCTTCCTGGAACTCGGAGACACCACCTCATAATTCAACCGGCATTTTTAACCTTTCCAACCAACCAGGTTAGGGAATACCCTTGACCTCATGATGGCAAATGGGGAGTTTGTGAGGGAACTTAAGGTGGAAGAACCACTGGCGGGGAATGACCACCACTCAGTATGGTTCACATTGATATGGGTAAAGAAGGAGTGGAATCTGGCACAAAAGTGCTGGACTTCAGAAGGACCAACTTCAGGAGGATGGGGGAAGTGGTAAAAGGGTACCTGGCCAGAATTCAACCTAGTATGGGCACTAACCAGAGATGGGAGCTCATAAAGCTGGGGATAATGGAGGCAACCAGAACATGCAGCAAGGCCCAGAGCAAGAAGGCTAGGACAAAGAAACCTAGCTGGTTGAGCAAGGAGATCATAGAAAAGGGTAAAGCTGCCGTTAGGAGGTACAAAAAGCAAGGAGGGGAGAGGACAGGGAGGAGTACCTGAAGGAATTGAAGGAGGTGACAAGAGCTGTAAGGGCAGCCAGGCTGGTGCAGCGCATTAAGAAGGGGGAGAAGGACTTCTTCAGCTACATCAGGGAGAAAAGGAACTGTAAGGACCATATAGTAAGGATTAGGAAGGAGGGTGGTTGGGTGGAAGCAGGGGATGATAAGGCAGAAGCACTAAATGATTATTTCTACAAGGTATTTACTAAAGAGAAGAGGGGGGTGATACCCAAGGGGTGATGGAGGGCAGAAACAGAGGGGGAGGGGTGACAGAGGGGGAAATCATGGAGGGCAGGGTTCTGGAGGATTTGAGGACACTGAGGGTGGACAAGGCACCAGGCCTAGATGGCATCCACCCCAGGGTACTGAAGGAGCTGGTGGAGGTCCTGGCGGGACCTTTCGCAGACCTATTTAATGCCTCACTACACTCAGGGTGTGTGCCTCAGGATTGGACGATGGCTCATGTGGTGCCCCTCCACAAGAAGTGGCCCCAAGAATGAACCAGGAAACTACAGACCAGTGAACCTCACATCCATTGTGGGTAAGCTGATGGAGACTATCCTGAAGGAGAGACTGGTGGCCCTCCTGGAGGCCAAAGGACTACAGAACAGCAGACAGCATGGCTTCATAAGTGGTAGATCCTGCCAAACCAACTTGGTGGAGTTCTATGACTGGGTAACTAGGCAACTGGACGGGGCCATGCAGTGGATGTCCTGTACCTGGACATCAGTAAGGCATTCAACTCAGTGCTGCACGGGAGCTGGGAAGTAAGTTAGAAGGCACAGGGGTGGGTGCAAAGCTAGTGAGATGGGTAGTGAACTGGCTTCAGGGAAGGCAACAGAGGGTGGTGGTGGGTGGGAAGCTCTCCTCCCCAAAGGTAGTGATGAGTGGTGTTCCGCAGTTTTCAGTGTTGGGACCAGTGTTGTTTGGGATATTCATTTCAGACATATCACTGGGCATAAAGAGTAAGATCAGTCTGTTTGCTGACGGCACCAAGACGGAAGCAGTGGTGGATGGCAGGGGTTGCAGGATGATCCAGCAAAGCTTGAAACCTGGCTGGACACCTGGCAACTGGGGTTCAATGCCAAAAAGTGCAAGGTGCTGAATTTTGGGGTGAAAAACACAAGGAGGAATTACCAGTTGGGGGGAGTGCAGCTAGCTGAGACAGAGGAGGAGGAGAAGGATCTTGGGGTGCACATTATGGGGTCAATGAACAACTCAGCACAATGTAGGAAGGCAGCTGCAAAGGCCAACAAAATGCTGAGTTACATTACAAGGGGTATATCCTGGAGGAGGGGGGAGGTGATTCTGCCAATGTATAGATCATTAGCTAGACCCCACCTGGAGTACTTCGTGTAGTACTAATGCCCATATCTGAAGTGGGACATTAAGTTACTGGAGGTGGTGCAGTGCAGGGTGACAAAGATGATCAAGGGACTGGGGGGCTTACAGTATGAGAGGAGACTGAGACAGTTGAACATGTACTTGCTGGAGGACAGGAGGGATGGGGGATATGATTTCTTCAAGTACATGAAAGGAATAAACAAGACAGGTAAGGAGGGGCTGTTCAAAGTAAGCGAGGGGAGGGACACCAGGGGCCATGATATGAGACTGGAGGGAGGAAGATTCAGGAGGGAGATGAGGAGACACTTTTTTACGGAGAGGGTGGTAGCTGGGTGGAATGCGTTACCGGTCGAGGTGTTAACTAGTAGAACAGTGGACTGCTTCAAAAGAGGCTGGGACAGGGCAAGGGGGAGGGTCAAGGGAGGGGAAGGGTTGGAGTTAAGGGCAGCTGCAGAATAAAGGGTGCTAGCTGCACATTCAAGCAGACTTGCTAGACCTCTAGATATTTATCTGCTGGCAAATTTCATAAAGTTTGTATGCTCATAATATAATTTTTGAAAAGATTTTCAGACTCATGTCAAGAAGATTGATTGGCTGAATCTTCTAGGCTGCCTTTCTTGTGTATTGGAATTATGTTAGCATCTTTCCATGATGTTGGGTACTGCCCCTCATTTATACATTTGTTAAAAAAGATGCATAGTACTTTGCACCACTGAGCTGTGTGACAAAGAAAACTTTAGATGGGATGTCGTCAGGTCCGGCAGCTTTATGCCTTTTTAGAGTATTAATAGAAAGAAATACCTCATTGAACGTAATGGGATATTTAAAAGGGCAGTGAATCTGCAGACCCACAGCCTCTTCCTCTGCTGGATCATAAAAAATCTGTGAGAAGAAATCCACCCATTTTTGCTTAGTAATGTACAGTAAGTATTTATGATAGACTTGAAATTACCTGTTCCTTTTGCAACTAACTCCCAGAATTTTTTATTATTGGTTTGTACTGCTTCCAGCATCATTTCCCATTGTTTAGTGGGGAAAGCAGCTTGTTTTTCTTTGAGAAGCTGTTTATAGTTTCTCCATGCTAAGTTTAAGTCCTTTAAGCTGTAATAACTGTGATGGAATATTGTTGGCAGCACTGTTTAGTTTAGTTTACTAGTCTAGGAATTAATACCTTTGAGCCAGGGCTCTTTTACAAAGGTTCCACGTCACAAAGAACATTTAACAAAGCACGATACACATTACAGGTAAAACCAGACAGGAAAGTTACATCATAAATTTGCTATTAACAGTTTAAGGCAGTAACGTTTTTAAGTTTCATAGAAAAACAAGCTATAACAGGTTCAAGCGAGTAGACAATTTCGAGGTTAAGGAAACTTCCAGGAAGAGGGTGATCATTAGGCGCCAAAAGGAGGCTAGAGGAGGGAAAGGGTGGTGAGCAGGAGAGTAAGTGAGAGGACAGGAAAAAGGGGAGTGAGTTTGGGTGGGAGACAGGGAAGTAGTAGAGGTACCAGAGGGTTCATTAGTCAGGGAGGAAGAGGCCTCAGATGTGAGGATGGACATGAGGAGTAGTAGTCTTTATCTAAGCGTAATCACAGTTGCTAGTGGTGGTGAGGTGGGCATAGAGCATGGATTTGAAAGCCAAGCGAGGTTGAGGATAGAGGGTGGACCAAGCGCATTGAACCATGTCGAGGCCCTGTATGCGAAAGGTCTTTGTCCCTGTGCAGTCCGGCATCTCGGAACCAGGAAAGTTGACGCTCAGATCTGGTGGAGGGTCTTGAGCCAGGATTCAGTCGGAGTAGGTTTTGAATACATAATGGAGTCAGTCCCAAGATAGATTTTTTTGCCATTGTGCAGGTGAGATAAATAAGACGATTTGATAGGTTCAACCAGCCTGATTCATAGTACAGATCACACGTGTGAGTCAGTCTTTGAGCCCCCATGAGGAGCCGGCAGGCCTTATTTAGAGTGATTGAGATACGCCTTAGAGCAGTGGAGGTAGCTGAGCCATAAATAATAAGGCCATAGTCAATGATTGAGATTATGGAACTCTGTATAGCTATTCTCAATGCCGCTTGATTTAGAAATTGACGGTTACAGAATAGTATTCCAAGGCGTTGGTTCACTGTTTTCGCAGTGTTGTCAATGTGGGTTGCAAAGGTGAGCCCTTGGTCAAAAGTGATGCCAAGGTATTTGAAAGTATTTACTTGGTCCAGTGTAATTCCTGCAGAGGTTTGTATGGTGAGTGGAGTATGCCTATTTTTGTTTTGGTGATTGGAGAAGAGCATGGCTTTTGTTTTATTGTGGTTTAGCACAAGTTTACTATCCAGGAACCACCTTTCAACACTAGAGAAAGCAAGTTGCAGGCTTTTTCGTAGGGAGTTTGGATCCTTGTGGGAAGAGAGAATTACAGCATCATCAGCGTATAGGATTATTTTCTCCTGGCAGATATCTGGGAGGGAGTTAAGGAACAGGCTAAAGAGGAGCGGTCCAAGAATTGATCCCTGTGGTACACCTGAGAGAACTGGTTTGAAGTCGGAGAGTTCATTAGAGATTTTTACAGCCTGTGACCGATTGGACAGGTAACTTTTTACCCAAGCACAAGGACCTTCGGCCAGGCCTAGGCTAGAAAGTAGGGAGGTAAGTAGGCCATGAAGATGGCCATGTGGCATCACCCCCCCCCCTTAGGGTTTCCCTTTCTTAGTAATTTATTGGGAGTTAAAGTAATGCAAAGGATACAGCTGGTTCAATTATGTGGGGTAGCATTATGCTTTTATGTTAAAGGCTTTACTTAATGAAATAATTGGCAATTAATAATTGAAAGAAATATAAAATAGGATTGGAGGTTTGCCACAGCACTTTCCCCCTGATGAAAAGGATGGGTTAGCCTCAAAGCACTGGTTTTATTCTCAGACATAGTTCCAGCATCCAGAGCATATGCAGTGATGTGGACTTGTATGCCAGGGGAATCAGCAATAGATGGAAAGAAGTTATACTGCCCCTATACTGGTCACTGGTGAGACCGCATCTACAGTATGGAGTGAGATACTGGGCTTCATACCTTAAGAAGGACATCAGCTTGTTGGAGAAAGTCCAGAGGAGGGTAACCAAGGTGATCACATGTCAGCAGGGGAAGTCTTACGAGGAGAGGTTGGAAGCCCTGAGAATGTACTCCATGGAGGAGATGACAGAGAGAGAGGGGGGCATGATAGGTACCTTCAAATACATGAAGAAGATAAACAGGGTGAATAGGGAAGGTCTTTTCAAAATAAGAGACAGTCGAATCATGAGGGGTACAGTTTAAGTCTAGTGGAGGAGAGATTTAGGAAAGATGTTAGAAAGCATTTCTTTATGGAAAGGGTGGTGTCCAACTAGAACTTGCTACCGGAGGAAGTGGTCTCAGAGAAGACAATGGTCAGTTTTAAGAAGGCTGGGTATAGGCACAAAGGGAAACTACGGGACCTGGGTGGTATAAGAAGGGAAGGGTGACCGAGTAAGGGGGACAGGGTCTGTGGTGTAAGCTAGGGACCCTGTAATATGAGCAGACTTGGTAGACCAAATGGTCTTCAAATGGTCTTCTTGTGCTGGTGCTATCATATGTTCATATATTTGTATAATATGCAACAACAGTAATAAATATTGGATTGAAGCATCACCCAGTCTGAGAGTGCAAGCACCTTAGTTCTTTACTGAAGTTCTCATTTGATTGCACAAGGATTTACTGAGAGTGCTGTCTTCAATATGTCTTACTGGAGTGAGTTTCGGCTGGTTTCTGAGGAGGAGCTGTTCTGAGTGATCTCAAGTTTGCACCCCACCTGCTGTATTCTAGATCCAGGACCAACCTGGCTGCTCTTTGGCTGCAGCGAATCCCTGGGTCTGGTTATTGCTGAGTTTGTCAGTGGTTCCTTGAGGCAAGTTGTTTTTCCATCTGCCCATCAAAAGGTGGTGGTCAGACCCCCTCCCAAAAAAGCCATCCTTGGACCTTGACATTTTAGTGAATTACAGACCCATCTCAAATAATCCCATTTTGTGGAAGGTTATCAAGAAGATGGTGGTGGTGGATCAACTTGTGGATCATCTGGAGAATCATATCTTTGAAACTCTATGGTCTGGTTTTGAACCCCACCGTGGAACTGAGACTGCGCTCATCAGGGTGACTTCTAATCTTCTTACGGTGAGGGATCAAGGACTTTGTTCTATCTTGGTCCTCCTCGATCTCTCATCAGTATTTGATACAGTTTACCATAGGGAGCTATTAGCTCACATGAGGGACTATGTGGGTCTCTCTGGCACAGTTCTATACTTGTTTGAGTCCTACATAACCAAGAGAATGCAGCAGGTTACCCTTGGTTATTTCATCTCTGGGGCTTCTGTGCTCTTTTATGGAGTTCTCCAAGGCTCAGATCTTGCCCCTGTGTTGTTCTCTGTGTACATGCTGCCTTTGGGTGAGCTGCTTAGATGCAATGGGGTTGCGTTTCACTGCTATGCATATTATACTAAACTATACCTCTCTTGTTCTACAGTACTGGTGGGGATCAAGTGGTTTTGGTGCTGAGGCAATGTTTTTCAGAGATCAATGACTCGGTGGCCTCAAACTGGCTATGTCTCAATCCAGGAATACAGTGATTGAGCCAGATCAGTGGGGCTCAACAGCATTGGGAAGTCTAGTAACCCTTCATTGGGTGGCCAATCTCTGATGGCTGTCAGTACGGTTAAGAATCCTGGGGTCATTTTGGACTGCAGGCTTATACTAAAGCAGCAGGTGTTGGTGGTGGTTTGATCTGGATTTTACCATCTTTGAAACATTGCCAAGATCAACCCACATTTTGCACCTGCTGACCTGGTAACAATTGTTCATGCTTTTGTTACTCTGGGATGGACTACTGCAATGGTTTATACTTAGGGTTATCTGAAGGACTGATGCAAGCCCGCAGCTGGTTCAGACTGCTACAGCCTGGCTGGTGGTGGTAACTTCTCATAGGGATCACATCATGCTGGTGTTGCATGTGCTGCATTGGCTGCCTATACATTGGTGCATCACCTTTAGGATACAGTTGCTAACATTCAAGACCTTATGCGGTCTGGGACCTGAGTACTTGAAAGATCTCTTGGCTCCTTACCTCCCTACTTGGCCCCTCCGCTTAACTGATGAGGGCTTGCTTATAGTCCCCTTTTCCTGCCTGAGACAATCTGAGGACAGAGCTTTCAGAGTGGTGGTTCGCATGTTTTGGAATTCTCTTCTAGGGGGCATCTATACTGCCTGTACGGTGGAGGCTTTTTAAACGTCCCTGAAAATGTATTCATTTGAGCAGGCATTCCCCAGCTAGTTTTTAGATAGTTTTAGCATACCCTATATAGTTTTGTTTGTTAGTATCTTTTATTTTTGCTGCTATGCCATGATATGTCCTGTGAAGTATTGCTGATTGGTTTAAATGAATGTATAGCACTATGATCCTATGGGAAAGGGCGCTTTATAAATAAAGTTTACCTTGCCATGCCTAGCAGTTAACTACTGACTAGAGGTCAGACTAGAGAACTGTGTATGTCTATGCATGTCTGGGTAGGTCAATCTTTCTGTTACTGTCGTATTTGCAATTGGTCGGGTGATGGGTCTTTTTTAATTGGTACAGACTCTGTATGCTCAGTGACACAACTTATATTAAGCTTGTTGATGATAACAAAGACTGTGTTAAAGAGCACCTTTTATGCTGTTTCTCTAATTACTCCCCAGAGTCACATAAGGATTCTTAGGCCCCTCGAATTGCAGGCTGCATTAACAAATATTTTTCATTGGCTGGCTTTAGGAATGGAAGATATCATATTTTGACTTTGTGGAGACAAGAGCCATCCATTCCACTTCGCTCATTGGAGACATGTCCCCCTACTCTCACATTTTGTGATGCAATAGTCAAAAGAGCATGCGGCATGCTCCATTGACTTCAGTGGGACTTGTTTTTAAAACATGGTTTTCAATATTCTAAATGCCTGATTTGTACAAATCAAGGTCACTGCTCAAGTAAGAAGGCCCTTCTCAGTTAAGGGGTGACCTTGATTTGTACAAATCAAACATTTAGACTATTAAAAACTGTGTTTTAAAAACAAGCGCCATTGAAGTCAATGGAGTGTGCCCCTGTACTCTCATAACTATTGCATTACAAAGCATGAGAGCATAGGGGCGTGTCTCCACATAAGGAAGTAGAAGGGATAGGGCTCTCAGCTCCAAGGAGCCAAAGTATGATCCCTTCCATCCCTAAAGCTAGGTAATGAAAAAATTGTGTTAATGCAACCGCAAGTTTGGCTGTGTCTAAGGATCATATTGAAGTGCCAAGGTGAGTACCAGAAAAGGTGTTCTTTAATGTTGTTATAGTGTAATAATAACTGGTCAGCAATTTTTTCCATAGACTGACCAAGTTATTATTTCCTGTTATAACCTCTGAGTTTTAACGGCAACCATGCACCAAGTCAGTTAAGAACAACCGCTCCCTGACTGGTTGCTCATCTCCTCCTGGGTGGGCCAATTAGTTCCACAAACATGGCGGCTCCTTATCTGCGTAGCCAGGAACTGCCAGACTGACAATCCTGTTGCTTTTCTTTTTAAAAAAATAACATGTACGTTCAAAATACAGGGTGTATATAAAAAAAATCTTTCTGGTTGATCCCACCATTTGGAAGTCAGAGCGGACAGCAACTGCCACCAAGAACGGCTCTGATGTCCCTCTGGAAGGTAAGCGTGCTAGCGATTGCAATGTAAATGCCCATCTCTGCAAAAAGTAAATGTAAAATTAAATTAAAAAAACAACTAAAAACCTGAAAACCCAAACAAAGAATGACTGTCTCAAAAAGACTGTGTGTGTGTGTGTGTGTCTCTGTGTCTGTGTCTGCATGAGTGAAACACAGCACCAGTAAAGTCAGTGTGGCAAAAAATTGCAGGCCAGCAATTATAAAAAATAAAAGATGGGGAAATGTGTCCAACTGAATTTAATGGTTGCCCTTGGTGTGGGATGCTTTATTAAACCCCTCAGGCTTCGCTCTTGGGGTTTATGCAGCATCCCACACCTCAGGCAACCATTAAATTCTTGTTAAGAACACTTAGCCATCCATTATTGTATATAAAATTTAATGGATAGTTAAACTTGATCTTTGGTAAGTTGAGTTTGATAATGGCTCAGTATTCAAGATTCTCAGTATCTAGCTTTGCATGATGTGATATGCCAATATCCACAGTTTTACTGAAACTTTTTTGAAGCGAACAGTGTTGGAGGGCCTTCAAGAAAGTACAAAGCTACTTTAGCCCATGCAGGCCAAATGACTTTCTAGTCTTGCTAGAATTTTTATTATATCATTATTTCTTCTAGTAAGTGACTCTGCTAAACAAACCTTCATAATGTACCCTGGTAACAGGTCCAAGTCTTCCTCCAAGATGTCCAATAAGAACTTGCATGTAGTACTGAAAGGCTCTCAAATGTCCTTGGTTTTCTCAACATCATTACTATTCAAGTCTTCTTCAATGTCACACTAACGTCTGGCATTGGCACCAATCAAAATCAGCAGAAGAGGAGGAGCATGAAGACCAGGAAGTTGACTGCACAAATTCATTCCAGTTTCTTCAAGCTGTCTTTGCTACTCAATCTTAAGTGTCCACAACACTTTCAGTTAGATAAACTCTACTTATACAGGGGAAATGATCTGGTAGTGTTGCCGTGCTGCATAACATGTGTGATCTAATGTTGTCAAACATGTGTGCAAGTTGTGACATAAACACCTTTGTCACTTCTTTAATGAGCACTGTGTCATGACGCAGCTGTGATTACTCAGATAAACTAGTGGTGTCACTACCCACTCCTCCACCACCGTCATCACTTTCATTCTTGCTCCCACCACCAGTGCCACCATGGATACCACCACTGCTGGTCTTAAGTTGCTGGGATTCTATATGATATCTAAATAATGGTATGTGTGGCATTCAAGTACTTTTACCATGGAAATGACAATGCTAAGAGTATCTGATTCAGTATTGAAATGGTTAGTGTTTTGTTTATTTTCTCACAAAAGTGGAGTGGGCTTTTGCAGAGTATACCACAGTACCCATGAAGGATATCTCCTACAGGCCACATTATTGAATCCCATAGACAGGAACACAGGCTTTGTTCCAGGAGTCTCTCTACCATATAAAAGACAGAGATTCCATCATATGGACACATCTTTAACTAAGTAATTCTGAGGAACATTGTGCTTCTGCTGCTAATGGAGGAGGATTTCAGCACATTTGGGCAAGCAATAGAATTATCTAGTCATGTCCTGTACAGTGTCACGTGTTTCTTTTAACTGTGCATGTTTGTCAAGCATGTTACTTTTCACCAGATTTACTGCATGTCCAAAACAAGGTGAATGGAGGAAATCCCCACCATTCATAGCCTTTTGTCAGTCATTAAAATTCCCACCCTCTGACTGTAATGGTTTGCCCAGATATATAGAAATGTTTGGATGGACTGCAGAATGTTTTCTCACAATAACTGACACATTTTGTTGGGCAGTTCTTTTTTTTCTTTTATTTAAAGTTTATTTAGATTTTTACAATAAAGCAGAAACCAACAATCAGTACATGTAATGGTGATAACTGTTGGAGAAAGTCCCCCCATCCTCCCCATCACCCTCCCTCCCGCCATCCCCCCACCCCATCCCAGTCCTTGCTCCCACTCCCACCTCCTCCCATGCCCAAACCAAGCATGGCAGTAACACCACAGGATACATGGCTATAACTGATGCATAGAACCGTGTTAACACTCTAAAGGGACTACAAAGTATAGAGGGGAACCCAAACTTTTTCAAATTTAGACAGGCGATTGTTGAGGTTGGCAATCATTTTTTCTGTCCTGAGGTTGGCTAATAGTTCCTGTAGCCACTCATTATAAGTAATAGTATCACCATCCTTCCAATGCCTTAATACAAGTTTCTTGACTGACATAGAAATAAGGGCTATGTGGTATTTACAAGTAAGAATGCCAACCTCTGTAAAATCTCCTAATAGACAAATGTGTACTGAGAAGAGGTCCTCTAAACCTAATAAAGGGTCTGCTTTTTGTTTAATGTGAGCCCACAGTGGAGCTATTTTGGGACAGTCCCCAAAAATATAGAGCAAAGTACCTTCAGCCTGTTGGCACATCGTGCAGTAAGAGGACACTGAACTATTGATCTTAGCCATCTTCTCCAAAGTATAATAAAGATTGTGCAAAATGTGAAATTGCATTAATCAGAGTCTATCTTGGGTCACAAACTTATGACATCCCTTCCATAATGCAGTCCAGTTGATAGGCACATCCGGCAGGTAAGATGACCAGTAAGCTGTGGGACCATTAATCATCGGGTAGGCCCAGTCACAGAGGTAACCAAATATTTTAGATACTGCATGTGGGAACTTAGCCAAAGTGGTTAGCTCCAGATAAAACTGAAATTTGGGGGGTTGGGGAATTGTGGCTCCAAAAAATTGTACCAAGAGATGTCTCAGTTGGTAAATTTTGAAAATAAGGGTGCCATTAAGACCAGCTTTACAAATGATTTCTAAAGAAGAGAGCCAAGTGCCCTCCTCATTTATGAAGAATGTAACTGGTACAGAAACTAACTGGGGCAACCAAGATTGTGGGATTGTTTTACCAGCAATTTTGAAATTGGGATTGCCCATAAGAGGTTGAGTAGTGTCCCGGACATTATTGTATTTCAAAAGGGCACAAAGTTGAGAATGGACTCTAATGGAGATGCTTATTGGAGAAGTGCACAAGGGAAGATGAAGAGATTTGAATGGTATATGCAAGAGGGCAGTCGGGGAAAGACCATGTGTGTTTATTTGGTCACATTCTATGCGAAGCCAGAGTGGGGAATAAGGCATTGTGTCTTGAATTGTTTCCAAGACTATCCATCTGAGGTATTTACTGGCATGACTTGCCCAGTAATACAAATCTAGATGAGGTAGAAGCAACCCACCTTGATTTTTTGGGGCAGCCAACTTATGGTAGGCTAAGCGTAGATGCTTACCCGCCCATATAAAACTAGTAATGAGACTGTGCACCTTTTTAAACCAATGTAGAGGTAGCCAAACATTCAATAGATTAAGGGGGTAGAAGAGTCTTGGAAAATCATTAATTTTTATCAGATTAATTCTGCCCCACAAAGAAAGAGGTAAAGGGACCACCTTTTCGTATCTTGGGAGATGACTTGGAGGGTATTTTCAAAATTTATTTTCTTGAGTTTAGATTCACTCCTAGTAAGGTCAATCCCCACATTGGGCAGTTCTTTTATTGGTGTGCCTCTGTGAGGTTGACTGAATGGGCTGCTGGTGGCAGAGGCGGGATGGGAATGGTGCTGGAGCTTGATTTGGACACAACCCAATGGGTAGTGAGACTTAGGAAGCTTTGGTTTGCACTTCAACTACAGATATCACTAATGAAATGGACAGAACCCCTCTCAACCTCCATCATAAGTGTTACCATCTATGTGCATAATGCTTCATGCAAACTGGGGGCAACATGCCAGGAAAATGTGGAGTGTGGTGGAATGCTGTATTTGGGTTTCACTTCATGCAACAGTCTTCAAATTCTGATGTCTTCTATGATGGAGAATTGCTAAAGATCAAGGGTCATCATCTCCACAATGCGTTGTGCCATTCTGACAGACAAGTATGGCCAGATAAGTAGATGGAAGTCAGGTTAGTAGGTGACAGTTTAGTGCAGGCATGTAATGACTCCGGCATTGTTTTGCTGGTGGTAGTTGAAGCTGTTTATTGAAGCAGTGCCAGTACCAGGGGATGTATCAGTTGGTTGCTGTGGCTGCTGTGGTGGCTGCATTACTTGAACACACTACCTAAACCCACCACTTCCAATGTTTAACTCGGCACAAGAAAGGACAAGATCTCTCCCACCAAGGCAGCCACTGACCAATATCCCTCAATAATGCAGACATTATAATTCTGGAAGAAGCTCTAGCATTCAGGATGGAGGGACTCCTGCCATTCCTACTTCACCCTTCTCAGGCTGGTTTTGTAAAATGGAGATGCAGTTTAGACCAGTTGTGCTCACTAATTATCCTCCTCCAATAGTTCTTTACTACACCTGGCAGTTGGGCTTAAATGCAAAGAAGTGTAAGATTATGGACTTTGGGAATAGGAATCCTGGGGTAAGTTATTGGCTAGGAGGTGTGCAGCTATCAGTATCAGTTGAGGAAAAAGATTTCAGTGTGCTGGTCACAGGACGTATGAATAACTCTACACAGTGTTGGATAGTGGCAGCAACTGTTAATAAGATGCTGGGGTTCATAACAAGGGGAAGCAATTCAAGGAGTAAAGAGGTGATTCTACCTCATTATAGAACACTGGTGAGGCCTCACTTGGAGTACTATTTGCAGTTTTTGCATCCCTTTTTGGAAAAGGACATCAGACTGTTGGAGGAGTGAAAAAAACAGCTACCAAAATGCGGAGTGGGATGAGGGAAATGCCCTATGAGGTTAGGCTTAGGACACTCAATTTTCACACACTGGAGGATAGAAGGGGCAGGGGAGATAAGACTGAGACCTTCAAATACTTAGAGGGAAAGAATAGGGTTAGTCACACTGGCTTATTTAAATTCAAAAGGGAGGGGATCACAAGCAGGCACAGCATGAAGTTGGAGGGGGTTAAGTTTCAAAGAGGGGATGATGAGACACTTTATCATGGAGAGAGTGGTGACAGCATGGAATGCTCTGCCTGAGGAACTGGTAGTGCAAACATCAGTTGGGAGATTTAATGGGGAGTGGGACAGGCTAATAGGTAAAATCAGAATGAGGAAGAGGATAGTAAAAGGGTAAAGCAGTTGGAGCAGTTTGTGGGGAAGGAGGGAGGGGTGGGGATGCATGGGAAAGTGTAAAGCAGTTGGTGCAACTAGAGGGAGGGAGGGGAGGAGGGTGGTGGGCAGCATCAGTGCTCAGCACTGAGAGCTGCACATTCAAGCAGACACAATAGACCGTTATGTCTTTATTTGCTGGTTTCATAGTATGTTCATACTTTTACTCTGGGGGAGCTGTGGTGACTGATTTTGAAAAAGCCTTCAACTCATGAAGTGGGGGCACCTGTTTAAGGTAATGAAATGTATGGGGTTTGACTCCATCTTTCTGGCCTGGGAAGGTACACTTTACCATAACCCCCAAAGGTGCTTATGAAGAGGATGCTGCTGCAATATTTCACACTTTAAGGTGATAAGAAACCATTTTATACTTCTAAATGCTCTCTTGTTATCCCTTTAGTGTGTATGCAATATTCTTATAGGCTTTTGACCATTTCTGTTAAATGAATACTCAAATTTTGTTCCCTTGGTAACTGCCCATAATCCCTCTCTCCTCAGCAGTTGCTATTCTCTCTATACATACTACCTGAATATTCTACAGCATCAATAACACACATTCCATGCCATTCAGATGCATAGCATAGAATGGTGTTATTGATGTCATAGAATGTCTTAGAAGCATGAAAAAAGCAGTAGCTGTTGAGGTGAGTGGAACTCTATGTAGCTCTGGGGCACCCCAAAACTAGATTATTTATTTATCAAAAAATCAGAGCATATCAGAATACATAACTGGCATGGAAAGGAAGATGGAAGAGCAACTAGCTATGTAAAAATCATTTCCTATCTCCTTTGAAAGGGTACCAGTCCAGGCTTCCCCCTTCCCCACTTAATTTTGTTTTAACCATCAAGCCCTAGCCAGTACAATTCATACTCACCCCAATTTGCATGGCCTACAGATCGGAACCTTGGAATACAGGGCTAAGCTGTATGCTGGCAGTTTTCTGATTCTCCTCTTACATACCCACCGCTGGGTTAAAATCCCTTTCCCTTCCCCTTCTCCTTCAGACATTCTCATCTGTTTCTGGGCTTCGGATCAATCAAGGGTAGACTGAGGTTTTGTCACTTAATACTAATGTGTGTCTACCCCATTCTTCTTCAGAGTCCATAAGTTGTTGCTGGGGGTGGTGAGGATTTCATACCTGGTAATTCATGTTACCAATTCTGTCTCCCACCTTATCTCCCTAAATCTAACTTTGTTCCCTGCTGGTATAAGATTGGAACGCAAACACTGGAAACAGCTCCAGTTATCCTTGGCAGGCAAGACTGATGCCAACAAGTTAATCACTATCACTAAGATTTTCTATCTCCTGTTCAACTTACCAGTCTCTACTGTAGCCTCTTGGCTTGCACAATTGGAAAGCTGCTATGGAATTTCCTCTGGAAAGGCAATCCCCCCCAAGATATAGCAGGTCTAAATTGAGGACTCAGTGATAAAAGGGGAGATGGGGTTTCTAGTGAATTCAATGGTTTCACCTTGCATTTCTCACCTCTCAAATTATTTGCTGGTTTACTACCCATTCACAGAATAACACCCAGTGGTTGCAAATGGATGTAGTGGCTACAGGGTCTCCCTCACCTCCATTTTGTCTATTTAGTCAACACCTGAGAGGTTGAAATTCCACTTTTCAATTATCTGTTCAGGTACATATTGGGCTAAATCAGGTAAACTTTTATACATTCCCACTAAGCCCATTTCACATATCTCCAAAAACTCTAGTCCAGCCAACCATGGGATCATGTACACAAATGAACCAGTTTATTTGGATTGCAATTAATATTTTTCATTTTGTACTGCACATATATATGAAAACAGCTTAGCTAAGCTGTACAGTCTTACCGTATGTCAAAATGTGCAAATACAAAGTTTTATTTTTTTATTAAAAAAGAGAATTCAGCACACACCCTCCCCCAATGTGGTAAATCTGACAAAAGTAGTATTTATTGTGCCTGAATTGGCCACTTACTTATTTTACCTTGAACATACGAACAAATGAAATTGCAGGCAGAAAAAGGCCCACAGGTCTATCAAGTCTGCCCGATTGTGCATCTCTTAGTTTCATATCACTACATACCTCAGTTGGAGTGGGGGTCTTTTGGTATTTATGTTAGGGCCCTACTGTGAAGTTGCCCAGCTACCAGAGGTCAAGATAGACTATCAACAGCTGGATCGCTATTCTAAAATGCAACTGCCGGAATTGGCTTCCTTTTTACAGGGTGGACTGCATAAATTGGCTTCCTTTAATTAGGTGCAATCCCTAACCAATGGTTAGGTAACTAGTGAGGAGCTAGCAAATGAAAGAGCCTTACATCTTTCAAGTATCAAAGGGACACAACATTAGCTGTGCATCCCTTACTTATTCACAAGCTTTAAATGGCTTTTTCACCAGATGTGCTACTGCTTATGGCATACATCAGCAAACACAAAGAATTCAGAGCACCCCCCCATGGCAAATCTTACAAATACAATATCTTTTTTTTGCCTGAATGGGCCACTTACATAATGTATCTCCCATAGGCGTGGGGGTCTTTTGGTATTCATATCAGGGAAATAAGCAGTAGCACCCCTAATGAAAAAGCCATTTAAAGTTTATGAATGAGCAAAGGAAGCCAATTCAGGCAGTTTCATTTTAGAATAGACATTCAACTGATGGGTGTTCTACCATGACATCAGATAGCTGGGCAACTTCACAGCAGGACCCTGATGTGAATACCAAAAGATCCCCCACTCCTATTAGAGATAAAGTACGTAAGTGACCAATTCAAGCAGAACAATGTTATATTTGTAAGATTTGCCATGATGGGGGGGGGGTATGCACTGAATTTTCTGTTCTTATTAATGTATGCCACAAGCAGTGGCATCCCTAATGAAAAAAAGCCATTTAAAATTTGTGAATGAGCAAGGGTTGAGCAGCTAATTTTGCATTTATTAGATGCTTGGGAGATGTATGGCTCTCTCATTAGCTAGCTCCTCACAATTACCTACCCATTGGTTGGGGATTGTACCTTAATTAATGGAAGCCACTTTAGGTAGTGTACTTGATATAAAGGAAGTCAATTCAGGCACTTGCATTTTAGAACAGAGACCAAGCTGATCGGAGGTCTACCTTGATGTCTGATACCTGGGCAACTTCTCAGCAGGGTCCTGCTGTGAACACCAAAAGACTGCCACTCCTACCAGAGATAAAAATAAGTAAGATGTCAATGCAGACAGAAAAAATTTTAGATTTAAAAGATTTGTCATGCTGGGTGGGGGAGGGGTGCACCAAATTCTGTTTTTATTGATATATACCATAAGCAGTAGCAACCCTAATGAAAAAGTCAGGAGATATTCTGGAGGCTGCAATGCTGCCCTATTTCCAGGCACCTCTCTGTTCTGAGGAAGGAGGTTGCCCGTCTCCAGGCTAACCTGGTGAGGATTCGAGAGACCTCCTCTCCCACCCAAGGACCACCAGGACCACTTCTGCTGCCTTAGAGGTTGCCAAGAAAGAGGGACATTTGTGTCAAGGTGGGCTCAGGGAGGGTGTGGGTGGTGGATTAGAGGCACAACCCTCCAGTTGTACCTCTCCACAATTCATACACTGTTCTGGTGGAGAGTAGTTCCTCTGTGGAAGCACCCACAGTGGAGACCAAGGAGGATGCTGAGAACCTCCACAAAGGAGACCCAGAGGAGGGTGGCACAAGACACAAATGGGGAAGAAAACAACTTCTGGTGGGGGACTCAATCATTAGGAAGGTAGAACTTGGGGGGAGGGGAGAGGGAGGCAAGGTGCCTGCCCAACGCCATGGCTGGGAGAGACAGGAAGTGAATCCTCAGGATTGCTGGAGCAGCAGCATGGGAGAGGGAGCTGGACATCATTGTCCACCTAGGGACAAATGACCTGGCTGGCAATGGGATCAGAACAGTACAGGATGAGTTTGTAGATTTGGAGAAGAGCCTTAGACAAGCAGCACACAGAGTAACCTTTTTGGAGGTGCTGCCTGTCTATGGCATGGGTGAGGCTAGGGTACTCCGCACTATGGAATTCAATGAATGGTTGAAAAACTGGTGCAGAGCTCAGGGTTTTGCCTTCATTGGAGACTGGGGGTCCACCTGAAGGGATGCAGGCCTATACTGGCACAATGGTCTGGATCTGTCCAGGACAGGAACCAGGATCCTAGGTGATAGGTTTAAATGTAAGCATTTAAACTAGCCAAGGGGGAGGCACTGAAAAGAAGCATGGAAATACAAGCCTCCTCCACAAAACAGGTTAGATAGGTAAACACTAATGTAGAGAAGTCGATAGGGAGCAGGACAGAGGTCAATGGACAAAAAGGCAAAGATAGTAAGGACAGGGATGGGTCTAAAAGGGGTAAGGTTCTCAAAAAATGGAGGGTGATGAGTATCAATGCACATAGTCTGGGTAACAAGCTCCCTGAACTAGTGGCCTTGATGGAAGAGGGACACCTGGATATCGTGGCAGTCACAGAAACATGGTACACAGAAAACCATGATTGGGATGTCAACATACCGGGGTACACAATCTACAGGAGGAACAGGGAGGGTAAAAGATGAGGAGAAGTAGCTCTCTACATAAGGGAAGGGATCAAAGCAATGGAACTAAAGGGTAAACAGGGAGGAGAGGAGGCACTGTGGGTCACCCTAGAGACAGGAAATGGGACCACTATCTGAACAGGGGTTGTATACAGACCCCCGTCTCGGGGGAAGAAATGGACAAGGAAATTATAGAAGGCATCCTTAGAATGGCAGAAAAGGGAAAAGGGGGAGATATTGTTGATGGGGGACCTGAATATGCCAGATGTTAACTGGACTACCTTTGCTGCAGCCACATCCAAGAGCAGGGTAATTCTCGATGATCTACAGGGGGCATGCCTCAGACAGCTAGTGTTGGAACCCACTCAGGATGGAGCAATCCAAGACCTGATACTCTCAAATGGGGATGAAGAGGATCTCGTATTTAGAAGTAGGTAGCCATCTGGTGACAAGCGACCACAAAACAGTGTGGTTCATGATAAATACAGCCATAGAGTCAAGTCACACAAAGGTGAGGGTACTTCAGTGTCAGTGGCTCAGTAGGTAGCACACTCACCTTTGAGACCGGGAGATCAGAGGGCTGTGGGTTCAGTTCCCACATCTGGCACTTGGGTTAATATCCCAGTACTGACACTGTAGTGCAGCATGAGAGGGGTGCTGCACTTCTGAGGTGTCGTCTTTCGGATGAAACGTTAAACCGAGGTCCCATCTGCCTGGATTGGTGGTAGTTCAGGTGAATGTTAAAGATCCCATGGTACTTATTGAAAAGAGTAGAATTTTATTGAGAAGAAGGTGGACTTCATTACAGATGCATAAGCAAAACAATGCAAAGGAAAAAACAAAATAACCTGAAATAACAAGAGCATCATAGAAAAAACTGGAAAACAGGTGAAACAAATACATAACAGCATAACAGAAATAAGTCAGCAAGTTACCCTATATTCCAAATGTCAGTATTAGTCCATAGCTGAAGAAATTGTTGTCTGGACTTGAGTGCAAAATCTTTCAATTTTACAGCAATTACTGCATTTTCAACATTCTTCAGAATCTCGTGTAGTGAAATCCATTTCTGGTGTAAAACCAACAGGCATCTAGCCTGCCATAAAAACTATTGTATCAATGTCAAAACAACATACATCGTGTCAGCATTATATTTCCTATTTAAAGCCATATTAGTCCCAAACATAATATCCACATGTGTCAGTGTAAAAAATAATGGTTCAGCCCAAACTCTAGCATTGGTTCCCCAAAACTCAAGTGCAAACTGACACTCAAGGAATAAATGCTGTTGAGATTCAACAATAGAAACACAGGACTCCCTTGGGCAGTATCTATCATCCAATGATTTGTGTTTATGATTCTCTTTAACACTAAGTCTATCATAATTGCCCAACCATACTGTAGCCCACACATACGGTGGTATCCTTGGGTTCTGAATTTGTTTTAAAATCCAGGCCTGTCGACCGGGAGGACAAAAAGGGGAATACTACAGGGTCTTGAGTGCCCTGTCTCCAATACCATCATATAAAGCTTTCTGGCTAGTAACACAAAAATCCTTGGGTTGGAAAACCCAGGCCATGGCCAATTTAATGGCTTCCAAACCATCAGTAGGAAGTCCAGGAATTCTGACCAAAAAACCCCTTCTTTCCCTGTTCCCATTGGGCAATACAGGGTACCAGCCACAACAGAAGAAAGGGCTTCCAACCTTTCTCCCCAGGCTTCAAAGCCCCACCAAAATTATAACTCAAAAAATACTATAAAAGAAAGCTACTGGATTTACCATCCTTACCCCACCCTCTATAATAGACTTATAAGTAAAACCCTGTTTGATAGGGTTCAACCGAGACCCCCAAAACCCTTGGAAAAAAATACTGAACAATCTGGTGATAACTTCATGGGTGGGGGATAAACATAACAAAGATACAAAAAAATAGGGACCACTAAAACTTTGAGCAAGTAGACACGTTTCTTTTTACCAATCTGATGTTGCCTCCACCCAGCTACAAGTCTATCAGCCTTCCCCAAAGCAATATTCCAATTAAGTGATTGTACATCTCCTGGGCCAAACCAAAGATCTAGAATTTTGATAGGTTCAGGAGAAATCCTGATTCCAGCAAAGGACCCAGACTCAGGAACAGAAAGGCACCCCAGGGGAAGTCCAATACTTTTCTCAGAATTAATCTGGGACCCTGCAATTGTGGAGTACTGCTGTAAGACACTGGCCAAGGCCCGTTCGACAGTGTCCATAGCTACAGTAAGGACCAAGTCATCCACGTAAGCCAAAATCTTCACAGGAGTAGGACAATTGGCCCCTTGCGATCCAATCAATCCAGGGCAGAGAAGAATGGCCCTAATTAATACATCAGTCCCAAAATTATACAAAATGGGGCTTAAGAGGCATCCCTGCCTAACCCCATGTTTAACTAATACCTGCCTTCCCAACCACCCATTAACATTGGGAACAATAACAGCCTCAGAATAAAGGGCTTTAATCCACCCTATAAATTGGGCCTGATCCCAAACGCTGCCAATACAGAAAATAAAAACTGGTATGAAACTCTATCAAAGGCCTTTTCCTTGTCAATTCCAAGCACCCACCCTTTGATGCGGCCCATGTCCTCCAAGGCAAATAATTCCCTCAACAAGACAAGATTATCATTCTGGCATCTCCCTGGAATACCACATGTCTGTACAGAACAAAGAAGTCTCGCAACCTGAATCAACCTGGCTAACAAAATTTTTGCAATAAGTTTACTATCAATATTCAGAAGACTTAATGGTCTCCAATTACGAATATACGCCACAGAACCTTTTTTATAAATAAGAACTAAAATTGCTTTCTTCATAGATTTCGAGAATGTAGCCTTGGCCAACATATCATTAAACAAAATAGCTAAACCCGGAACCAATTCCTCCTTAAAAGTGACATACAAACCTGCCATAAGGCCATCGGACCCAGGCGCAGAGTCCACATTTAAACCATTAATAGCCTGCGACACCTCCTCAGCAGAAATGTCTTCAGACAACATATCATACTCCTCAGGTGTGAGATGAGGCAAATTCAAAGAGTCCAAAAGGGAATCTGCAGCAGCACTGTCAGATACTGCCCGTATCATATCCAAAACATGATTCTCAACAATCTCAACCAACAGTTCAGGAGAACTTACAAAAGCCCCTGAGGGAGACAGTAAGTTATGAACAATTCTAGAATCCACTCTACCCTGGTAGGCCTTAAAGGGGTCTAGCCCCCCTTTGGCTAACCTAGTCCCAAACCTGGCTTCCTGACCCAAATAACTTGCTCGATCATACTGCAGGTCTCTCATCTGATGACTAATGACAGAAATTTGCCCACTATAATCATGAGAAGAGCTATCTGAAAGTGAGATCAGATTCTGCAGTTGCTGACATAGTGCCAAATACTGCGAATATTTGCCAGTATGATCAGCAGCTGCTTTCTTCTGCAATACCTATCTCCACCTAGCCTTCGTATCCTCCCACCACTCAGACAGATCCTCATAGAGATCAGTGACAGACCGTCTAGCAGCCCATTCCCGGCACCACATTTTTTGTACTTTAGGATCCTGTAGTATAGAGCCATTGAGTCTCCACTTATTCTTTTTACAATGTGGAACATTATTCCAAGAAACAGTAACTTGTATGCCAGCATGGTTGGAAAATTCATTACCAGCAGTTTTACACTCGACAAGATGAAGTATGCTAGACAAAAATATGAAGTCAATCTGAGTTCTAATCTGCCCCCTAAAGTACGTAAACCCACCCTAGGATGCTGAGATCTATAAGCATCCAGTAGATGAGCAGTGGAAATCACATTCTTGAGGGCAATGGAATCACAAAAAAGCTTAGAGGTCTGAAGCCCCTATCAGCCTGATGCAATCCACAATTAAAATCCCCTGCCCAGATAATCATTCTAGAGGTATGTAAAAAGGACTGAACTAGTTTAAAAAGGACAACCCTCTGTGCCTTAGCCTGGGGAGCATACAATACGATCAACCGAAATCTCTCAGAATGAAAGGATATATCCAATAACAATGCTCTCCCTGGATGGATATCTACAAGTCTGGACACTTGAAGGGCAGAATTAGAAAATAAAATTCCTATTCCATCACATCTGACTACCCCAGAGGACCAAAAGGAAGGACCGTGTGGCCAAGCCTTAGAGGCTTGTTGTAATTCCTTATTGGTTTTTAACCTGGTATCCACCAGACACGTAATGTCACAATGCATGTCATGCATAGTAAGCATAACTCCCCCAAGCTTTCTAGCCCCCTTGACACTGTTGACATTTAAAGAAAATATTGATAAGGAATCCATAGAAACAACCTAATGTGACTTACTTCTTCTACACTGCCTGGTTCTCTTAGCAATCGGGTCTGTATCACCCCCCCCTTCTGTATCTGTATTAGAGACAACGGAAGAAGTATCCGTTTCTTCATCTGCAGATTCCCAATCAGTCAGATCAGAAGATAGTAAAGCATATTTGTTCCCAGTCTTCCAAGACCTAGCCCTGACTCCTTACTGTGTCCAGAAACAGACAACCCCTTCATATTTCTTTTGTGTTGTACCGTAACATAGGCAGCTTTCTCTGTTCCTGGAGGGTTCTGATGTGGAGGTGGGGGAGTGGCATAACACTCAAATCCTCAGAATTAGAATTGTCCAGGGCAGGGCCAACGACCCCCTAGGTCTCCATTTGTCCCTGCTCCATTACCACCATATCCTGAGGTGAACCATCCTCCCTAACAGCCTTAGACCCAGAAGTTTCCATCTGCTGAGTATGATGTAAAGTTTCCAAGCCAACCCGTAAATCATGCTCAGCAATTCTCCTCACCTGATGTTGCTAGGCAAGATTTATCAGGCCCTCATGTGAAGGACAATCATCCCGATTATGGGAGGCCCAAGGGCATCGACAATAAGCATGACCTGTATGTTCACAGAGGTTACATTTGAACAAATTCAAACAAGAACTTGAGTTGTGACCAAATTTGAAACAATGACTGCATTTAACAGTATCGCAAGCAGAACTGAAATGTGCCCCAGAGTCACACTTAAAACAGGATCTAGGCTGTCCTGCATAAAAAATCATCCCTTTGTCTCTCCCAAGACTAAAAAAAACTAGGCAGGTGACTAGGGTCTAAATTAGTGGAATACAGCTTAACTCTAACCCTCCAACCACCATCCCAGATTTGTTCACTATCCAAAGTTGGGGTTGGTTTGTTCAAAACCTCACATCGCTGCTTCAACCAAAACAAAATGTCTTTGACATTCACCCTTTCATTTTTGAACATAATAGTTATGTTCTTGACAGCAGGTTTAGTCAAAGGGATGGCATGAAAAGGGGACCAAGTGGGAGAGTTCTTACAAGTGGCATACTGGGCCCAAAACCTATTCAGACTTAATACATTCTTAAAGCTAACGTCATAGTTAGCATTCCCCAACCCTATGAGAGCAAAAATCTGAGGAAAAGAACCTCATGGATCCTTTAAGCAAGGTTTTGGCTATATATACCTTGTCAGCAGGGTTCTCTAAGCCACCTTTGTACAATAAATGGAGAGCATTATGTCATGGGGATGGCTCCCCTTTAGTAGTAAATAAATCCATGAGCTTAAAACCCACAGGCTTAGCCTGGTCAACCTCAGACTCTCGTAGCAACTCAGGGTCAGGGCCCAATCTGAGAGGTGCTACAGAAGCTGCGTCCTCCCCCCAAACTGAGCTAGACAAAGAGGGGTCAGCAGTAGGAAACCCTTCCCCAGGTTGCTCCACACTCCCACCAACAGCCTGTACATTACTAACATCCTTAGACACAAGTACATCATTATGAGCAACAACACTACCAGAGTCTTTAGCACAAAAATCAGAAGATTTACCCAGGGGTGAGTTGGAGCTCTGAAGAAAAGACTCGGTGGCCACTGGTTCTGCAGCTTTCTGTAACATGTTTAGATAGGAAGGGTCTTGGGAATCCGGCAACCAGGCAAACCCTTCCAACTGTTCCCAACCAGCATTTTGAAGTGCAGCTGCAGGAGACCACAGCATCTTCTCCAGTACAGTCAAAGGTCCTGAACTCAGAACCATGGTCTGTATGTCACAGGGATGCAAAACTGAGGAAGCCTCGCACGACCATGTGTCTGACTGTTTGCATGACTGTTTGCTCCACCTGGGAGCTTGCTGGGTAGAGGGGAAGGGAAAAACAACATTAGCTGCAGCCTTGCCCTTATCCAGTTCCTTGTTCCCTGAAACAACCTGCAGAGCACCTCGCTGCTTATTCCCGAGACGCTTGCTTCGCTTGCCCTTTAGATCTGTCGGGGGCTTTAGGCACTCGAGACCAGAACCCATGGAACTGCCAGACTCTGAACAAAAGTTTGAAGCTGCCAGAGCAGTGGAATCCCTCATCGCACTGCCAGATGCAGGTTCTACCATGTCATCAGATGAACACAGCACAAGGGAACAAACAGCTGCACCAGCAGGACCAGAGTTCACCGGAAGAGCTGCAATCACTTTATCCAAGAATTCCATCTGTTGGTCCAGTAGTGATCTTTCAGACAGTAACCTGGCCATATCAGTGCTAGTACAAGGCACTACATCCACTGACTGTTGTATAGGATGCACAACCCCACTCAGAACAGCGGGTTGCACCACACTGAGGTCAGTAATTTCAGCGACCACACACTCTTCCTCTATGCCTCTAGTGCAACCAGCACAGGAGAGGAGGCCCTCTCTCCTGCACCCTCCATGTCCATCTCCTCCGGCATTTCCTGCGGACTGGCCATCACAATGCAGGTGGCCAAGGATCCCCCTACAGGCAGAGTAGGGGAATTTCCCCGGTGTCCTGGCCAAATTTCCCTCATTCACTAAAAATACCACCAACAGCTTAATCTGGTTCAAGGTCAGTTGGCATTCATCTTTATCCCCCTTCCCCGGATCGTGCCTGAAAATAGGCAGGATTTGTCTAGTTCACTTACCTGGTCAACAAAAACTAAATAAATAAACAGTGGACTTTAGGAGGGCTGGCTTTCGCAAAATGGGGGTGTGCCTCAGAAAAGCACTAGCAAACAGGCAGGAAGGTGGGGTGGAGGAACAATGGGGAAAAATCAAAGCTGCCATCAAAAAGGCAACAAGCCTTTATGTGAAGCAAATAAACAAAACATAAACAAAGGGAAAAAAACACTATGGTTCTCAAAAGAGGTGGCGGGGAAAGTTAGAGAGATAAAGACAGCATTCAGGAAGTATAAGGAATCACAGAAGGAGCAAGACAGAGAACTGTACCAGTTAAGGAGAAGGAAGCGGAGAAGGCAGTCAGAAAAGCAAAAGCCCAAACCGAGGAAAAGATAGCAAACTCAGTTAAGAAGAGGAATAAAACCTTTTATAGGTACTGTACATTAGAGAGAGAAGAAAAACCAGATGAGGGATAGCAAGGCTTAATAAAGGGGAAGGGGACTGGGCAGAGGGTGACAGTGACAAAGCAGAGAATCTGAACGAATACTTCTGCTCAGTATTCACAAAAGAAGAGGAGGAGGGGAGGTACCTAAACCAAATAATAGAAGCACACTGGATAGGGGTCAATACCAGTCCATTCACAGAAGAAAGGGTCCTGAAAGAACTCTTAAAACTGAAGGTGGACAAAGCAATGGGACCTGACGGGATTCACCCTGGAATTCTAAAAGAATTAAGGGTAGAACTAGTGGCACCACTGACTACCTTTTTTTTTCTCAATCTCTTTTTCCTTCCAGCCACAGTCTTGGGGGGCCTCTCTCAGGCATCTTGCCTGTTCCTGCCCTGCCTGAAGTCCACCTACCTGTGCCTCCTCACTCCCTCCTCCTCTGTCCATGATCGACACCCCTGACTTAACCCCTCTGGAGTGGGGCCTCCCCTCCTCTTTGGACGCACTTTTAGACAGACTCCAACATGGGAGAGGACCCGGGTGGAGGAACCTGGAAAGCCAAGCAGGATGGACTCGGCCTTGGGCATGGGGGCAGGAGCTGTCGCCTACCCCTCAGACCGGGCTTTTCCTTGTTCTGGAGATCCCTCCCCCCTCCCACGTGTGTGCACATCCCTGATGCATGGCATACATGGCAAACCCTGCCTGCATCAGGGCATGCAGATTACATGCTGCCGAGCATGCTATAGCACCCTCCGGTCTCCACCAGGAGCCACTGGCATGCCAGGCAATCTCCAACCTCCCCCCGGGAAGGACAGCAGCCCATCAGGCGCTCAATCCTCACCCACCCCTGCCAACCCCTGGCACCGAGCTTGCTCCTGAACCTGGGTCGCCAGCACAGCATGAGGTGTGGCATCCAATGCCTCAACCCTCAACACCACCAGGCTGGCCCTGGCTACCCTTTTTAACAAATCATGGGAGGATGGTGTGGTACCTGAACATTGGAGGAGGGTGAATGTGATTCTCCTTCACAAAAGTGGGAACAATGCAGAGCCAGGAAATTACAAACCAGTTAGCTTGACCTCAGTGGTGGGGTAAATGATGGAATCACTTCTGAAAGAAAGAACTGTTGAGTACCTAGAGGCCAGCAGGGCACAGGACCCAAGGCAGCATGGAATCACAGCGGGAAGGTCTTGTCAGACGAATCTAATAGATTTCTTTGACTGGGTAACCAAATTAGTAGACCAGGGAGGGGCTGTGGACATGGCCTGCCTAGACTTTAGTAAGGTATTTGACACAGTCCCACACTAAAGATTAATAAACAAGTTAGCCAGCCTGGGAGTGGGTCCCAGGATGGTAACCTGGGTAAAAAACTGGCTGGACAACAGGAAGCAGAGGACAATAGTAAACAGAGTCCACTCTGAAGAAAGGGGGGTTGCTAGTGGGGTACTGCATGGTTCAGTACTGGGACCAGTCCTCTTTAATGTCTTTTTTGGTGACATTGTGGAGGGATTAGAAGGAAAAGTATGCCTTGTGATGGTGCAAGACACAGCAACCAAAGGTAAAGTGCATAAAAAATGCACAATTGCGCTTATCAATTTATTTTCAATAAATAAAAATAATAAAATAATACTGAAATAAAAATAACAGTTTATTAGTTCAATACAATAATTCAGTCCTCTGCTTCCATCAACAGAGGCTGCGGCTTTACTTCAGCCAAGATAGCCTAAGTGTAATCCCTTCTTACACTTCTCAATTCTGGTGTGAAAACAGCACACTCTACAAGGAGGTCCTTCCCTGCTCACTGTCAGCACTAGACTGACTCAACTATCTAACATTCCCCGTGTGGTGAGTCCTTTTTAAGGCTCCTTGTGATTACATTACATAATTGGGGAGTTTGCATAGGTTGTGACCGTACATAATTGGGGAGTTTTCATAGGCCATGATATTACAGGGTTCAAAAAATGCAAATAGGGCCAGTTTATTAATCATACTGCTATTTGGAGCTGGAGGCCCCATTAATTACTCATTATAGGCTTCTATAGCCTTCTTATGGCCACTCAAGTACAAGCAGACACTACGGGGCTTAATTACATCCTGCCCATAGTGTCCACATCCTGCACCCCCTTCTGTCGCATGCTGCGACCTTTCCTAGTGCTTCATTATTATCCTATGCTTTAACACGTAGGGGCTTTTTATTTGACCTTTTTTGCCCAAATATGCTTTATTTCTACAGGCAGCCCCAGTTACACCATCTCTGGGGCCGCAGAAACTCATTTTCATATTTCATTTAATTATGGGACACTATGGGGCTTTTTATACATCTGCCTGTAGTGTCCCACTAAATGGCAAGTTGTATTTCTTTAACCGCACTTGCGGTTTCTCCCGATGCTTTGGAGCATGCTTTTGCTCTGAAGCAATTCTCCTATTTCCAGCTCTGAACAAGGAGCTTATCTTCAGCTGCTTGGTGCGGCAATTGTAACCAGAGCATCCTGCTCCACTTTAACATATGCTCCTGTGTCACATATTGTGACAGGGAACATTTCCAGACACCAGAGCTGCCTTCTGGAAATAAAAGCTGCAACATGCAGCTGTGGGTCTGGTGCTCGATCACGTTCAGCAGCGGCACCATTTAGTAATCAGGGGCAACAGTGGTTTTTAAACCTAAATCGTGACTTGCGCTAATAATTATCTCCAATTCGGGAAATTAAGGAGAAGTGCTTCCAGCGCTTAATGTGCAGGTAGGGGGAGTTTATAAGAAAACAGGGGACAAAAAAGCAATGAGAATGTCAGGTTGGCCACTCTGACATGAAAAATAAAGAAAAGAGAAAGAAAACAAGAAGACAGAAAAGAGTGAGAGAAAGGGGAGGAAGTAGCACATTGTTTTATGACTTACAGGGTAAATAACAGGAGCTCCATGTTACATGCCTCTTTGTAGATGACACAAAGATTTGCAACAGGGTTGATACACAAGGGGGAGTGGTAAGGATGAGAAGGGACTTGGCAAGGTTCGAAGAATTGTCAAAAGTATGGCAGCTTAGATTCAATGCAAAGAAGTGCAGAGTAATGCACCTGGGAAACAAAAACCCAAGGGAAGAGTACACAATGGGGGGAGGTATTAACAACAACAAAAATGGAAAGGGACATGGGGTAGTCATATCAGATGACCTAAAGGTAGGCAAGCAATGTGAGAAGGCAGTAAGAAGGGCTGGGAGATACTGGGATACATAGGGAGAGGCATCACCAGTAGAAAACAGGAAGTTGTTATCCCTCTGTACAGACAGTTGATGAGACCACATCTGGAGTACTGCATGCAGTTCTGTAGACCCCATCTTCACAAGAATATAGACAGAATGGAGGCAGTCTAGAGGAGGGCAACTAAAATGGGGCAGGGTCTGTACCAGAAGCCATACGAAGAGAGACTAAAAGAGCTTAATATGCATACCCTCAAGGAAAGGAGGGAGAGGAGGGACATGATAGAAACTTTCAAGTACCTCAAGGGAATAAGCAAAGTCCAAGAGGGTAGCATCTTTCAGAAAAAGAGATGTGCAAGAACAAGGGGGCACAATCTGAAGAGGGAGAACAACTCAGGGGCAACGTGAAGAAGTATTTTTTCATGGAGAGAGTAGTGGATGCATGGAATGGCCTTCCTGAGGAGGTTGCAGGATCAAAAACTGTGGTGGAATTTAAGAATGCATGGGAGATCACAGACATAAGGCAATTCTAGTGGGAGGTAGCAGGAAGTAGGTTGTTGGTAAACTAGGATCTGCAGCTTATCCAATAGGTAGGGAAATGGGCAGACTGGATGGGCCAAGCGGTTCTTATCTGCCACCAAAGTCTGTTTCTATGCAAAGTTTCTGAATGAACAAGGGTTGAGCAGATAATTTTGTGTTTGTTCTTTTTTTTCTTGAAGTTTACTAAATGTTTCTAAGTTTTTTTACATATAGGAGAAAATCATGCAGCATCACATGTGTAACAGTACAGTAGACAGTATAAATTGTATATAATACTGAAATGACACATACAGTCACAGGCAACATTGCATTTTAGTCACAGATTAAGTCAGATTATTACCCTTGTTTATACAACCTGAGTGGGGAAGGGATAAGAAACATAGAGAACATTTTGACAATAGCAACAACGAGCTGCAGGATAGATGAAGAAGAATAATAATCAGCATTTATATAGCACTTTTCATATGCCTTGTATCCCAAAGCACTTTACATGCAATGCTAGACTGGTAGTGAAGTGACTGAATGTGTAGTGGCAGCCGTTTTGCACAGCACCAGCCACACACAGCCTTGGATAATTGCATAAACCAGTTTTATGGGAAGGGGAATTTTAGCCAGGACAATGGGGAAATGTCCTCTACTGTTTTTGTGAAAAGTGCCCTGGGTTCCTTTACTTCCACCTGGAAACCCACCAGGACTACACCAGCACCAGGATGGGTAAAAGGGAACTTGGTTTAACACCTCATCCAAACGACGGCATACCCCAACAATACAGTACAGCACCCCTTAATACTGCAGTTGGGTGCCAACATTTAAGTATGAGCCCGATCCTGGCATGGCACTGGAACCCATTACCTTCTGGCCCAGAGGCAGATATACTACCAACTGAGCCACACTGACATCAGATGATAAAGAACCGCTGGGGGGGGAAGGGGGTCCAGAGGATTGCCTGCAAATTATAGTGTGGAGGATGGGGAAGCACCCATCCAAAATCTTATGATGATACCTCAGGAATTGTCATGGGGACTCTTCTCAATAGGTCTTGGTACCCAACTACCACTGTCTAGAGACCATTAGGCATTCCCCCTTTGGGCTACCAACATGTTATCGAGGACCAAGGTGCCCTAAGTGTCCTCCATATTAATAAAGAAGGAGAGCCATCTAGTGTTGAAAAGGTCTGATTTTTCTTTCTATGTTAAGAATTCTTTTGCAATGTCTCAGCCAGTCTGGGAGAGACAGTGGGGAGGTTGTCAACCATTTGCATGTAATGGCCTTAGTAAAGGCCACTGAGAAGATCCTAAACAGATATCTGCTGCATTGGTTAGAGAGCCCTTATAGGGTAGCCCTAACTGAAGCTGTGTGGCAGTCAGTAGACCCAGACCTCCCAATATTTTGTGGATAGCATCAGAAACCTCTTTTATATATGTGGATGAGCTTGGACAGAACCTAAAAGTGTGCAGATGGTTACCTAGATGCTAACACAACTCCTCCGGCAGTGATCTGAGATGACACAGTTACAGTGGTTGATAATCACAAGCATACAGAAGTAATAGGCTATTGCCTTCCATTTAAACTGTCACTGTTGAATGCTAGGAGTAGTTATATGTGTTTCAGTCCAGATTCTGCCCCGTTGTTGTGCATTAAGAGGGTGCTGCAATTCTTCCTGCCATTCAGAGCAGATATGCTCCAGAGGGTCTGTCTGTCCCATAAAGCCCAACCTAGATACAACCTGTGACACCAGTCACTTAGATTGGTCTTGCCCATCCATATTTTTCAGGAACTGATATAAGAGTCAACAAGATTGCAGACCTAGAGGCCACCATGGCAGGGAAGGACCTGGATCTAGTCGCCATCACTGAGACCTGGTGCAATGAAGGTCAGGACTGGGATATAGCAGTATCAGGTTTTACTCTGTTCAGAAGGGACAAGGTCGGAAGAAAGGGGGGAGGGGTAGCTTTATATGTAAGGAACAACATAAAGGCTACAGAAATACAAGGAGAACAGGGGGGAGCAGAAGTACTGTGGGTCATTCTGGAGAAAAGGAATGGGGTCATTATCCATGCAGGAGTGATATACAGACCTCCAGCACAGACAGAAGAAGTGGATGGGGAAATGCTGGAAACAATCCAAAGGATGTCTCGTAAGGGAGAGTTGTTACTAATGGGAGACTTCATTCTACCTGACATGGATTGGAGACTCCCAGCAGGAGCGACAAGTTCCAGGAACAGAGACATCCTAGACTCCTTCCGGGGGGGGTCCTCAGGCAGCTAGTAATGGAACCAACTCGTGAGGTAGCAGTGCTGGACCTAGTACTGGCCCTCCTCCTGCTCCGGCGGCGAGGCATAACTCCGACCCCAGGAGCACCCTTGGCCACTGCCACAGAAGGGCCAGCAGGTAGACACCTGGCCCCTTACATGGCACAACTCCGACCCTAGCAGCACCCTCAGCCACTGCTACAGAAGGGTCAGCAGGTGGACACCTGGCCCCTTCCATGGCAGCCTGTCACTTGCCTTGTGGTGGTTGAACATGTGGGTGCGTTGGACAACGGTCCCTAAATGTGTCCCCCGGGGGCCACGGCACACCAGCACACCACACAGATGGCACACCACGACTGTGCTGTCTCCCCCCACTACCTAGATTTCAACCTGCAGTAGATACCGCCACAGTCCCTGCAACAGAGGCTGACATCGCCCTGGTGTGGGCAGCCCTGGAGGAGTATAATCAGAGGGTTGGTGCCTTGCAGCAGTAGGTCGACACGATACAAGAACAGCAGTAGCAAATAGTCACAATGCTGCACCTGCTGCTGGACCACCACGGCATCCCACGGCTACATTAAGGGATTGTTTTCTGGCCCCTCCACCCCACTACTGTGTGTTGTACTGTTTTTGTGTGTTTTTTCTTTGTTGTTGTTTAATAATACGCATTTTCCCTTCCAGGGGAATCTTTCTTGCTCCACATAGTGCAATACATTTCTGTGAAAAACGACCATAATTTCATTACAGTGTGTCACGTGACAGAGGAATTCCAGTTCTGAAAAGCCGCCCACATTCTGCCTCCCCTTCTCAGCAACATTAGGAAGTGATGCCAGGGAAAGCGCAGGTGCGTGCTCCATTACAGTGAATGTCAGATTGTCCGGCAGCTTTCCGAATGTTTCTTTATGTTATAATGGTCAACATGTGGTAAAACGTGTGGGCACATTTCCAGTAAGAAGAGTCTTGTTACTGGAAACGTTCCTACATTTCATCACAAAGTGCACCTTATAACATAACGAAACATCGGGATAGCTGCCGGACATTCACTATAGTGGAGCATGCACCTGTGCTCCCCCTGGCATCATGTCCTAACGTTGCTGAGAAAGGGGGGCAGAATGTGGGTGGCTTTTCTGAATGGGTCAAATGATGCACTGTAATGAAATTGTGGGCAGTTTTCGTTGAAACATATTGCACTCTGTGGAGCAGGAAATATTCCACTGGAAGTAAGGCCCCCACATATTAGGTTATTTGCATCACCAACACCATAACTATGTAACATGGTGTATCTCTGTAAAGCAGCAGCGCAACAATCTTATTGAGAACTCTGACCTATATTTTTAATGCTATGTTACAACTTCCTTTACTTACATCCTGACTGGAATGATACAAGAATTTCCAGTAGTTGAGTCTGCTGTACTACCTTTTTTCATGTGTGAAATAATGAAAGGAGCGTTCCTTTTAAACTGGTGCTGACCAGGTCTTTGTCATTGTTTTCCTCCACTTTTCTCCATCACATCAGTTAGTTATTATATATCACTTCTGTTGTAAATTAACAGTTATGCAGCAGGCACTGTTTTATGACACCACGGAACAATATTTATTGAAAAGCAGCTGCAAATAAATACAAACCTGGTCAGAACAATATTGAAAGGCGTGCTCATTTTTTTTTCATACATGAAAAAAAGTAGTCAACTAAGTAAAGCAGAGAGAAATTGTGAAAAGAAAAGTATCATTCAAGTCACGACTAGGAGGTAACTAGTGGCTGTGGCAATGTAAAGTAGCATAAAAAAGTACAGTTTAAAATTGTCACGACATTCTTGCAATGCTGCTTTAATTGACAATGTCAGTATGACATCATGAGCTCACAACAATCACACAACACACAAAGTGCATCCCCAGAATTAATGGCGCACTCAGTCAAGTGCACAGTGGTGGCACAGAGTCCCCAGATTTTTTCTGCAGGCCCAGAATGCATCCTCCTTGTGTGCAGAAAATTGACAAGTGGTAACACAGTGAAATGAGAGTGTTTCAGCACATACAAAATCCCCCAGAATTAATGGCGCACTCAGTCATGCGTGCAGTGGTGGCACAGAAACCCCAGATTTTTTCTGCAGGCCCAGAATGCATCCTCCTTGTGTGTAGAAAACTGACAAGTGGTAACACAATGAAATGGGAGTGTTTCGGCACATACAAAGTTCCCCAGAATTAATGGTGCACTCAGTCATGCGTGCAGTGGTGGCACAGAAACCCCAGATTTTTTCTGCAGGCCCAGAATGCATCCTCCTTGTGTGTAGAAAATTGACAAGTGGTAACACAGTGAAATTAGAGTGTTTCAGCACATACAAAGTCCCTCAGAATAAAATGATGACCGTGAGCATCCTGTTGATGGTCCAATGTGTTCTGAGAGGCAATTTGAGCAAATGCAATGTGATCATCTCAACTGGATGGAAGGCTGCCCTTTGGCTGTACACTAATAGTAGCCTTGGTGAGTACATATATACATACATATACTCACCAAGGCTACTATTAGTGTACATGAATACCGAGGTTGCAGTCTGTGCTGGTATGTGCCTCTCATTCATTTTAATGAATGTTAGCAAACTAACATTAGCAGGAGACAGGTTTGTCTGACGATTCCTGACTATTGCACCCGCTGAGCTGAATACCCTCTCAACACTTACACTGGAGGGTGGGCATGTGAGGTGCTTCAGTGCCACTGCAATCAGCTCTGGCCATTCACTGACCTTTTCACTCCAGTACAAAAGAGGATCTTCAGTTATTGTCAGATGCCTGTTTTCAGACAAATATGACTTAACCATTCTCTGAGCCGCACTACGTCCAGCTGTTGATGCATCATCCTGTTCTCCCAAATCATTTATTTCACAAATACCCACTTGGGACAAAGCCTCCCAAAGTGGGTTGACACCAGCCACTTTGGATGACAGTCCACCTGGAACTGCTGTCCCCTTCCCCTTGCAGGATATGCTTGATGGTCCTCCAGGTACACCTTCAGCCGGATTATGCTGCTGAGGTTTACTGACCTGGGCACGTGACTTCTGAGCCCCATGAACCAAGCGCACCAGTTGACCACTGATATTTTTTACCTGTTCAGGCCCTTCCTCCAGTACTGATGCAATTCCACATTTGTATCATGGGTCCAGCATTGTTGCTATGGCAAAGTTGTCACTACACTAAATACAAAATCACACATGCCCCCACAATGCAACGCATCATGGGCTGCATATGCAAATCACCACAGAATGTTATGCTGGTCCAACTTTAAGCCGAATTGCATGGTGCCGAAAGGCCTCTCACACAGCTTGCAAAGGGTGTTAACAGAAGGCACAGACACATGTTTTGTCCTACCAGGACTCATCAGTATGCCTCCTCTGTTTGACACCCCAGTGGAATGGACCAGCTACCCTATAGGCAGTGTGCCTTGGATATATTGTGGTGAACCCATTAAAATAAAAAAACATTTAAAAGACAAAGAACCTCTGTGCGCAAACACTGAGGCAAGGGTTACCCCAAAGGGCATTTGGCTGGGAAGCCAAGTTTCAAGAAAATACAAAATCACACATGCCCCCACAATGCAAAGCATCATGGGCTGCATATGCAAATCACCACAGAATGTTATGCTGGTCCAACTTTAAGCCGAATACAGCCCACTACACTAAATGCTCACAATGTTGACGATTCTGGTCGAATATTGTCAGCATGCGTTGCTGCAAAATACTGCTACCACCGTCTCCGGCAACATCAAGGGCATGCTGTACGTTCACCAATGTCTGCCTCAGCACCTGCAGCAGTGGAATTGATTGGCTAAAGGAGGCAGACTTGCCACTCACTGCCTGTGTGGCATGTTCAAAAGGCCGACAAATTGTTATTGCAGAGTCCATGAGGCGCCACTGTTCAGTCGTCATAGACATGGAGGCCCTGGAACTGTCTCGGCTAGTGTACATCACAAGATATTCTAAGATGGCTTTGTATTGTTCATACAACCTCTCCGCCATGTATAAAGTGGAGTTCCATCAGGTGACAACTTCCAGTTTCAAGCGGTGCTGAGGCAGGCTGATTTGTATCTGCAACTGCCGCAGCTGGTTATGGGCCTTTCCAGATCTTGAAAAGTAAGAGCAGATACATCGTGCAATGGTCAGCATTTCCTTTACATCAGGGTGCTGCAGAAACTCCTGCACCACAAGATTTAAACAGTGGGCCATGCATGGAACACGAAAAAAAAACACCATTCATGATGCATTTCACCACGATGCATTTTACCACATTTGACCCATTATCACTTGCCATGAACCCAGTTCTCAGGGACAGAGGGTTTAGCCATTTATCAGTTTCAGTCAGTACCATGTCCAACATGTTCTCTCCAGTGTGTGAACAGGTCACATTGCACATAGCAATCGTTGCATGCTGTCGAATTCCTGGAAGATTGCTACCGCGACAATCCACCTTCCTGCACTGATTATTCACACTACCAACATCACAAACAACCCCCGGCACCTGCACCCAGTGTGCAGTTATACCTAAATATGAACTTCTGCTGTTTTGCCACTTGTCCACATATCCATGCTTAAATGGATGAATGGAGAGAAGTAATGTTGAAGGGCATGTCTTACTGAGTCAGACACAGTGCGGAACAACTCGGGGACAGCATGGGTAGAAAAGTATGTCCTGGATGGGACTTCCCATTTTGGACAGGCACGTGCAGCAAACTGCCGGAACCCAGAATTCTCCACAAAGGAGAAGGGCAAAAGATCAAGTGCCAGCATTTCCACTACAGCAGCATTAAGTTCACGTGACACTGTATGATTCGTGGGGTACTTCAGCTTATGCACAAAAAAACACTCTGTAACGTGGCCTGACTTAAACATTTTACAAAGGGTGTGATCACAAATGGTTGTGCTCTGTGATGAATGGCATTGGCAGGAGGTGGAGTGTGGACATTTGATGAAGACGGTTGCACAGGTGATGATGATGACAAACCCAGAAATGCAGTTATTTTGCCAGATTTGCCAACTGGGGTTGATGTACCACTTGCACTAGAAATACTGCATTCACCACCACCACCACCACACAAAAAAACTGCTATTCTCACCAGCACTGGACAGTATTTCAGAGTCATTATGGTCCTCCACCTCATCACGTCTGTAGTAATCCTCTGCTCTTATTACCTCAGTACCGCACATGTTTAATTTACTACTGGATTTAACAGTCATGGAAGGGGATAACATGCTCGCTATGGTTGCCGGTGACGAGGGTGAATGCCCCACTGTGGTATTAGCTGCCAGCTTGTGCTGAGTCCACAGTGCCAAGTGCCTATTCTTAAGATGCGTTTGCTGCCCTCCTGTGCCCAGATGGCTCCCCTTTTTACCTTGACTCATACACACATGGCAAACCTGGCAGATTGCAACTGACTCATCATTTGCATCTTGAACAAAAAAATCCCAAACAAGGGATTGTGATGCTCTGCTTTTAACATGTCCATCATGTGGCTTATTTCAGTCCATTATTTTAAGCACTGAAGTGGGGAAGGGGCACATGATGATTCGTGCACTGCACACCTGGACTGCAACTGACCACCATGGCTACCTATCATATTTATTACTGGGTCATCATCATCAACTAAAACTGGTAAATCACATGTTTTTATGGTGGGGGGGGCGGGATTCCTGGAAACAGACTCAGACACAACCACTTTGAATTTCTTTTTCTCCAGTTCTCAGTCAATTACATCATCATCATCATATTCATCAACGTCACACACATCCACATCTTCTGCTTGGATGCTGGCATGTGGACTGCATGTTGCAACAACAGCAACATCATTGTCATCATCACATTCATCATCAGCATCTACACCACCATCACCTGATATTTTTTCACCACACTGTGAATCACTGCATGGAAAATGCATGACATTAACTGCCACAGTGGACAGAATATCACATTGCATGACATGATTATCAGAATCCTCAGGTTCAGTTACAGGGATGTTACTGGGAAGTATGACATCAACTACGCTGCCACTCACTTGCACTGCTTCACAGTCAATATTTTTGGATATGGTACACTGGTCAGAATTCAGACTTGACGAGCCAATACTAATACTACCACCACCATTAACACCAGTAACACTAACACCACTGGCTGGGAAAACATCATCTCCTCCAACTATGAGTGAAGCTACTGATTGGGCTGTAAAAAACATTGCAGGAGAAATACCTTTCCTCACATCAGCAATGCACTTCTGC
The DNA here is from genome assembly GCA_016271365.2 of Neoceratodus forsteri. Taxonomy (NCBI): domain Eukaryota; kingdom Metazoa; phylum Chordata; order Ceratodontiformes; family Ceratodontidae; genus Neoceratodus; species Neoceratodus forsteri. The sequence goes on along the minus strand of CM057459.1, from coordinate 482,674,896 downwards.
ATCTGCGTGCTACCACACCCACAAACGATCTTACTGCCAGCATTGCCATGGCGAGAAACAGCTTTGCTTGCATGTCTCTTTTGCAGGCATTTTGGGGGATCAACCACAGTATTATAACCAAATTTAGATTTTGATACGTTCATTCTCTGATTGGGGGGCCGCTGGATGTGAAGCCAAAAAAAACAACTGTAGATTCAGCAACAGATAAGAGACTGGTCTTTCACACAAAGAAAACAACTTCAGTAACCAGTGGTGCTGATGAGGTCACAAAAACAATCCAATCTGGTAAAAAATGCCTTTTGCTGGTGGGGGTGGGGGAGCACTGACTGCAGATTTTTATGGCAGTACAAGCAGCAAAACAAATAACAGATACCACGCTCACAGTACAAAATCAGGCAGCTGCAGTGGATAGCAGATTCACACTGCTGCACCTGCAATTACATTAGTCTGTGGCGCAATAAAAGGTGTATTATTTGATGTCACGCAACACCGCACACACACTCACACACACACACAGAACAGTTTGTCTACAATGTTGAACAAGTAATGCATAACAAATTCAAAAGTTCAGTAATATGACACGTATTGTAATGTAAACACCTTGAAATTATGAACTGCTGCACAAGATCCACACAACACACAAACAGCAAGAAAATTTCAACAATTACTGACAATATTACTGTGTGTTCATTAATACAGTTAGTTATATAACAAAAATATAACCAAAAAAACAAAGAAATCACTATTTCTCCAACTTAAATCTACACCACAGATACACCAGTCCTCCAAAGCACATTTTCACTGTCTTTCACTACACACACTCAATTTTGTACATTAACATTCAAAATTCACACAAAAACAAAAATGCTCGATGATATGAGCACAGGAGGGTTTTCTACAATCAGTGAACTAAAGTTTGAGCCCCCCCAAAAAATGCAAAAATGCTTTTTTTAACAGCTTTTAGACGGTTTCAATCACAGACAGCTCTCAGAGCACACTGTCTCCTACTACTTCCTACATATACTACCCCGAACTGAGGCTGTGCAGATCAATATATAGCCCATGTGACCTGAAATCCCATGAATCACTGCAAAATTTGCCTTTGGAGCTCAAAAACAAGGTGAAGTGAGGCGAAGTGCATTGCCCTCAATGCACTTTGCCTTAAATTTGGTGGAGTAGTGGTCTGGGGAGGCGTAGTAATGTGAAGTCATTGTTTTCAATGGACTTTGTGTTACTCATTATAATGCAAAGTACTCCGCTTTGCGTTGCAGAGCACTCCACGAATCCGCCTTTGCTCCGCAAATCACTTCGCGGAAAGTTGAGCCGCCCGCTAACACTACTTAGAGGTCCTACTGTTAGTCTTCTTCAATGTCTTTATCAGTGACATTGCAGAAGGGTTAGATGGGAAAGTCTGCTTGTTCGTGGATGACACAAAAATCTGCAACAGGGTGGACACACCGGGGGTGGTGGAAAAATGAGGAATGATTTACAGACATTAGAAGAATGGTCAAGTAGGCTGCCCCGCTGGTGCAGAGGCATTGTGTTCAACTGTAACACCAATGACCCGGGTTCAGGAAAGGACATGGGAAATCAGAGGGCCATCAAGGATGAGTAAGGATTGAGTGTCCGGTGGACTACTCTCCTTTTCCAGGGGGAGAAGGGGGGAGTGTTTGGCACACTATGGACCCCTAGTGGAGGCCGGGAGATCCACTACGAGTGGCGCCATAACATACAGTATAGAGGGCCGGACAGATGTTGGTTGTCACTGCATGTCCCCGCCCCCCCGAGGGTCACAGTAACAAGAAAAATGCCGGCCCCGTCAATGATCCCAGCTCAGCTGCCACTCCCTCTAGGCCACCAGTGATTGCTTCAGCGGCCCCACTCAGAGGGGTAAGCTTGAGCATGAGGGGCAGGTGGCAGTGCCGGCGGAGCTCGTACGGGAGCTCAGGGCACCAGCAACAAAAAATAAAGTGAAGAAAAAAGAAGAATGATCAAGTGTTTTGCAGCTGAATTTCAATGCTTAAAAGTGCACAACCATTCACTTGGAGCACAGAAACCAGGGGGCTATGTACCAACTGGCAGTGGGGATTCTGGCATCCCCCAAACAGGAAGGGGACCTGGGGGTAATAATTTCCGATGACCTGAAGGTAGCCAAGCAGACTGAAAATGCAGTGGGAAAGGCTAGCAGAATGCTGGGGTTCATAGGGAGGGGTATCGCTGGTAGGAAGAAGGAGGTACTGTAGTGTTGCCCCAGTACAGGTCACTAGTAAGACCACACCTCGAGTACTGTGTCCAGTACTGGAGGCCAAACCTACGGAAGGATAGGGATAGGGTGGAGGCAGTATAGAGGTGGGAAACCAAAATGGTGCAAGGACTGCACCAAAAGCCCTGTGAGGAGAGACTATGAGAACTGAATATGTACTCCCCTAGGAAAGAAGGAAAAAGGGAGACATGATAGAAACATTCAGATACAGAACAGGTATTAATAAGGTACAGGAAGGTAGCATTTTCCACAGAAAGACAGACTCATGGACAAAGGGGTCATGTTGTGAAGCTGGAGGGTAGGAGTCTCAGAGTGTATGTGAAGAAGTATTCATTTACAGAGAGGCTGATGGAAGCCTGGAATGGCCTCCCAGTGAAGGTGGTAGGTGCCTAAACAGTCACAGGATTCAAGCATGCATGGGACAGATACAAGGGGACCTTGGAAGGAACACAATGGGTTATTTCGACCCAATATTCTGCAAGGACTGCAGTGGCACAGTAGGCAGGGAAAATGGGCAGACTGGATGGGCCAAATGGGGTCTTTATCTGCCAACAACTTCTATGTTTCTGTGTTTCTGTGTTAAGGGGTTTTAGGTGTTAGTTACTTGGTTGTGCAGTGCTGAACCCCTAATTCTATCCTGAATCTGCAAACAGTGGTAGAAATCTACTTGCCTTAGTAGTAGTAACTTTATTTATAAGGCACCCTTCCCAAATGCTCCAGGCACCGTATAGAAACAACAGGCAATTAAAACAGTGCCCAGTGAATATGTTGCATGAATTATAGTGTCATATAATCCATGCAGCAAAAATAACAAAGCACAATGCAGATACAGGGATAGTATAGCACAGATATGTTAGTGCTATCCCTGTAGGTGTTGTCAGTCAGGATGAAAAGGATAAAAGCTCTGCTGCGTGCCATGTCACTGAGCTGCTGCTGTGGTGCAGAGGTTAGGGCCACAGGCAGTGAAAACCAGCAGAATGTCTGGGGAACCAGGTTTGATTCTCAGTCCTGTGTGTTTTTTTTTTCCTTCCCAAGTTTCTCCCATCTCCAAGTAAGGGAATGGTATCAGACTGGCAATACTGGTTAAAGGGGAGGACCTGTTTTTCTTGGTTGATCCTCAACCCTGAGTTTACAGAGAAGTCCTGTAAGAGGAGTAAGTGGGATTGCAGCAATGTGCTCGGTATCCTGTGAGGTGGGCTATCTGCAAGTGGGTACCTACCAAAACAATGATCCACTTGCGGTGCAGGAAAGGCAGGGCGTGGGTGTGAGGAAGGTGATAGGATGGGGGATTCTCACACATATAGTGACTGGATGACTATATGTATACACGCACAGGAGAGTGAGCATGATGGAAGGGAGGGAGGGTTGTTCTGGTGTGGCTGGCACTGGACTGTCGAGCTGGCCCCATAACATGGTGGGTGGATGGCACCCTAAAGCTGCTAGGGTTCTGGGTTCAGGTCTGGGTGACCCTACTGCCCTCTCCGCTCACTCTGCTCTGCCAACGAGGGATTGCTAGAGATTCCAGGGTCCATCTTCAGTCATCGGGGGCCAGAGCTTTTTCCTTTATGGCCCCGACCCTGTGGAATTTTCTACCTCGTCAGATTTGAGAGTGCCTGTCCACAGAATCATTCAAGGCAGCTTTGAAAACCTATTTATTTGAACAAGCTTTTGCTGGATAGGTTACTCTGCTGTTTTTAACTGATTTTAGAATTTATATTTGTATTTATGCTGCTGATTGTTTGTGTTATGTATCTGCGCTTTGATTTTTTGGAAAACACAACATAAATAAACTTGACTTGACTTAGTGATTTAATTTTACCCCAGAATTTGGAACCCCCTGACATGCACCCCTCTAGAGTTAAGAATCCTTTAGTAGGGGGGGTGCCGGTAGTGAAGCCCCCATGGGGGGGTGCAGGCACATCCCCCTGCATTAACATTAAAGATTAACATTAAATATTAAAAATATAAGTCCCCGGTGCTGTTTTCCTGTGCGCTGGGGAGGTACCCTCGCCATAGGCAGTCACCTTTTGGCAATCACCATTATGACATGGAACAAATATGCTCAGATTGGCTAGTGGCACAAGCAGGTCACCCACATACAAGAGGGTAGGATATCTTTCCTTACCAATTTCTATCCCTTGTATCTCCCGGTGGTGTCTGATGGCCACCGCTAGAGGTTCAACTGCCAAAACAAACAACAGGGGGGATAGCTGACAACCTTGTCGTGTGTCTCTCTGCAGTGGGAAGGGGTCAGATATTAAGGAGTTATTCATCACCTGAGCTGTGGGGAGAATATATAAGGCCCAGAACCCAAACTTAAAGTAGTCTCCAGTTCTGAAGTGTTTTAATACCATAACTAAAAAATTCCACTCTACGGAATCAAAGGCCTTTTCAAAATCAATGACCAGGGCTGCTGGTAGGGGTATATGCTTAGTTATGTGGATAAGGTTAAGTAGGTATCTGATGTGGTCTGCACTGTATCTCCCCTTTATGAAGCCCACCTGGGATGGGTGGATGAGTTATGGTAAGAGGTGATTAAGCCTCACTGCTAGGATCATGGCATATATTTTGCTTTCAGTGTTTATTAATGAGATTGGCCTATAGCTGGCAGCTTTTGTAGGGTTTTTACCCTTCTTAGTGAGTACCGTAATTACAGCCTAGGGTGGAAAGATCCACTTCTCTTCTGTCTGTGAGTGTACGGTACACAATACCGGGGATACTATAGGGGCTAATGCTTGCCACATTTCAGCTGGGAAGCAGTTGAGAAGCATGTCACCAACTTAAAAGAAATTTGCCGCCACAATGAGGGAGTGCCCCAACATTGTAGGGTGTAGCTACCCATATGTCTGGCAAGCCACAGCATGCAGCAGACCAGCGGGGGGTAGCAGCAGCTGAGAGCAGTGCCAGCCTTTCTGCTGAGCAGAACTACAAGGAGTAGGCAGGCATATGCCAGACATGCCACGGTGTGCTTACCGAGTAGCAGGGGGTAGCAAAAAGCCACCTGTCGTGTCTGCATATTACTTTGTTTATTTTTGTTTTTGCATGCTTCTGAAACTGGATAGTCTATGGCGGCACTACACTGGGGCACAGATGACACACCTCCACTACGTGTCTTGCCTGCTGAAACATTTCAATAAACATGGCAGTGGCTGTTGCTGTCTGCCTCTCACAATCCTTAGAAAGTCGACTATGGGGGTGCCCAGTCCCCCTGTCGGCATGTTTATAACCCCCCCCTCAAGACTGTGTGGCACACTGGGAGTCCACCCCAGTGTGCTTCATGTGTTATGAAGCCGACTGCATTGGCATGTTCCTGCCCCCACCCCACCCCACTCCCATTGTGTGCCACACTGGGAGCCTACTCCAGTGTGGCCAACATAACCCCCCAAAATCATTGGGCTCACTGTGAGCCCACCCCAGTGTGCCCAACAGTTGTTTTATTTCACCTGTAAATAAACTAAATCTTCCCACGATGTACATTCCTGAAAAAAAGAAAATGGTCAGTTGTTGAGTCCAGAGCGCTCCTCTTCCAACCCGCACCCACTCTCTGTGAACCCCACCTCTCCACATCACCCCTCACCCCATACTTACCTCCAGAGGTCCAGCGCCGCAATCTTCAGTGGAGCAGGAACAAGTCTGCAGTCTTCAAAGCCAACCGTAAACTGAAGAAATGCCGGTAAACTGTATAATGGCATCAATGGGGGGGGGAGTTCAACTTAGATGGTTATCTCGACCATTTATTTTACTTTTGGCTCCATATTTCCAACATGGGGTTCTTGGGACCCCACCTCATAAAATCAGTCACTGTCATTTCGTTATTCAGTCCCAAAAGGTGATTTTGCAGGCACTGCACAGAATCACAACTTCGGGACCTGATTAATGAAAATGACAGATGCTCATTCATGAGGTGGGCTCCCAAAAAGTCTATGATTGCAAATTTGGTGAAAAAATTCCAAAAAAATGACTGTTACGAGTGTGCATTGTGCAGCTTCCATGCACGCTCATAACTTCGAGAATCTTTAATATTTTCACTCCAGATTTTCAACATTGCCATTTTTTCACACCTCCTTATGAACAGTACAGCTGTCATTTTTCACATCCTGCCTGAAAAGTGTTTTCGCACATCTGGCACACAATGGCATGGTCGCTGTGGGAAATCAATGTTTGGGATAGATTAAGAAAACCACAGTGACACTATTCATGAGCGGAGGTCCCAAAATGCCTATGTTGAAAATTTAGTGGAAAAATTTAAAAACATGACTGTGTTACAAGTGTGCGTTGCACAGTTTCCATGCACACTCATAACTTTGAGAATTTTAAATATATTCACTCCAGATTTTCAACATTGCCATTTCTTCACCCCTCCTTATGAATGGTACAACTGTCATTTTCACATCCTGCCTGAAATGTGTTTTCACACATCAAGAGCAGAATGGCGTGGTCACTGTGGGAAATCAACGTTTGGGACAGATTAACAAAATCACAGTGCCACTGTTCATGAGTGGAGGTCCCAAATGCTTTCATGAGGTGGGGTCACAAAAAGCCCATGTTGAAAATTTGGAGTGCAAATACCAACAAACACCCTGGGCGTTAGTGTTTCTAACCATAACGTTCCACCCTGTAGAGGCTGACAGGCATTTGGGTGTGACTTTGGATTGTCAGCTGTAATGCTCACGCCATTCCACCCCACCCCCCATCCTGCAGCCAGTGACATGCATCAAGGTGTGCCTTGGACTCTTTAGCCCCAAACTTCACCCCAGTCTCCTATACTGCACCCATCTCAATGTTTTTCCTTATGGAATGGGATGAGCATGAGGCCCGACAAGCCCAAGGCACAAGCAACACTTGACAGAGTCTACAGGGTAGGGTGAGGTGAAACGGCACGAGCATTATGGCCAACGACCCAAAGGCACACCTCAATGCCTGTCAGTCTCTTCAGAGTGGGGTAGCATTGGTGTCAGTTCCATACTTCACTGCCATTCCTATTTTGCATCTCTCGAACTCCAGCATTACTAATGCCAATGCCAGCAAGACAACATTCAGCATTGACAAATGCTTGTTCTATTTGAGCATTGCTTCTTTCAGATGATTTGAGGACTCTGCATGCATATGCAATGGGCTGACCCTCTTGCATCAAGCAGGCTTCCAGTCCAAAATGTGAATGAATTGTGATAAGCTTCTCTACATCATAAAATCTAAGGCGTGGTCTTGAGCTGAGAATATCCCTGAGTTGTCTCAAGGCTTGGTCATGTTCAGGGTGCCACTGCCATGTTGCATCTTGCTTTAACAGAGCTCTGAGATGGGCTCTGATATTAGATTATTTTGGTATGTACTGGGAGAGGAATTTCAGCACACCTATGAGACACTGAAAATCTTGCTTGTACTCTGGTTGTGGCATGTGTATGATCACCTGTGTCTTTGAATCATCTGATCCCAGTCCTTCTGTAGTCACCACATTGACCATGTAGTTTACTTGAATGACTTTAAAATTAATTTTATCTTTGTTGAATTGGATGTATTCAGATTCTGCTCTGTCCATAACCTGTGTAATATCATGCCATGCTCACTATTATCCCTGTCAGTTACAATCATATCATCTTCTATGATATGCACACCAGTGATGTCTCCAAAGATCTTCTGGTTCTTTTTCTGGAACACTTCACTGGCAGATTTAATACCAAAAGGCATTCACAAAAATCTGTATCGTCCCCCCTGGTGTAGAGAAGGTGCAGAGGTATGATGACTGTTCCTCAAGTTTCATCTGCCAATATCCATGTTTTTCATGCAGAATAGTAAACACTTTTTTACCAGTCAGGCAGCCCTGGACTTGTGTGTACAGATGTGGAAATATTCCTGCTCACTAGCTATGTTAAGCTCATGGGGGTCGAATCATAGTTTTAGCAATCCATTCTTCTCAGTGATCAATAAGCTATTAACAGTCTGTGGGCTTGTCAACTTTGACAATGATTTCCATTTTACCAGGTGATCCAGGGTGTTTCTGAGTTTTTGCTATGGGCTGAACAGCATTTTCTGACTGGGATGCATATCTGGTGTTGCGCTTTTGTCCACCTTTATACTTTATTCTCCTCTCATCCAATGTATGCCAGTAAATATATCAGCATAGTCTTTCAATAGACTCCTTTGTCATAGATTTGCTGACATGATCTACTAGTTTGATCAAATTTAATTTCTCATAGGTGGACTTTCCCAATAGTGGCATTGTTAGAACATCTGAGATATAAAAAGGAAAGCTTCCTTCTGCAGTCTGTGCTCTACATTCAAGGCTGTCGCTCCTCAGTGGCTTTATCTTAAAGCCAGCGTAAGCAGTCAAAACCATTCTGGTTTTCTCTAGGAAACCACAATGAGCCAATTTTTTATACATTGTGCAGGACAACATTTGCCTGGGCCCCTGTATCCAATTTAAATGTCACAGGATGCCCACTACTTTGACTGCATTAAATGAGACCCTGTTCCATTTGTTATACAGAAAGAGTTAAAAGCAAGGATCTGCTCTATCCTCTCCTTTTCTGTTTCTTGTCAGCTTGAACAATCAAATTTTCTTGTGAGACCTAGGAACTGATCACTCTGACAGCCTCATGATTCTACCCCCCACTATTTTCCTGCCTTCACTTGCTGTTTCTGTCTTTTGTTCACCCTTGCTTCTCTGTGGTTATAAAAATATACAGTATGTGGATCATCATGTGAAACTGGGTTCTCTGTTTTGAAAATGTATATACTTATATTGTTGAAATGATTGCAAAAAGCTATTTGGAACTCAGGGGGTTAATCTTGAGATGCATTTGGACTTCTACAAGCTCATTTGCAGAGTTGTCTACAGGAGACCCATTTTGGGACACCATATTCCTTTTTGTTGTACCTGCAAGGAAAGAAACTGACAAAGCTTTGGGACATTGTGTGAAAACAGGACATGTATCTTAACACGCTCAGAATACAAAAGTTAATTGCCAGGAAAAAACATTGTACTCAATTCTCAAAACACTTGGAAGGTGCAAAAAATGCTCAAGTCCCCAAAAGTTGTGCAGTTGCGGAAAAAAAGGGGTAATTGAGGTAAGTGGTATACACAAAACTTCTGCAACTGCAGGAAAAATACACTGTGGACTGCAGAAAAAAGTGCAACTGTGGAAGTTCCTGAGCAAAAAAAAGCAATTGATAAGTATGGCATATCCCTTTAAAGGCTATTCTCAGCCACTGTTTTTTGGCAGTTGCAGAAAGAATGTTGCACACATGCTGCACCACAGAGAGTGAGGCATAACTCACCCTGAGCAAAAAGCAGTGTACTAACAATTGGGATATAATTATAGTGGGGGTTCAGGCACCAGCAACTGCAAATCTGTGGACTGCATAGTAGTGACAGTTGTTACAACACAGATAGCACACATTTCCATTTAAAGGCAACAAACCACAAATACAGGAGCCAGTGCAGCCTACAAAGGAGCCCCACAGGCTGTAGAGGCAGAGGAGAAAGTGTGTGCTATAGACACAGGAGGAAGAAACATCTCAGAAAGAGATACAACCAACATATACATATTGTCAGTGGGTACAAATTCCTGCTGGTACAGGTGGTGCTACTGTGCTCCAAGCTGTGGGACTGGCTGCTTGCCTCGTTGGGAGTGCTGGTTCTGCTGCAACTTTTGCAAGGCTGTGAAAGTCTCCTGCTCCACTTAATATGGAGCACCTGCTGTTGTTCTGTCAGCTGGGCCTTTAATATTATTTTTCCAGCTGCGAAAAAAATGTTGTGGCTTTTCAGCACTTGCAGAATTTCGCAACTCGTCTGTTTTGCGATTTTCCGCAACTGCTGAAATTTTTCTTTGTGAATATGCCACAACTAAATTTCCACAGTGCTGCAAGCCATTTTTCTGCAACTACGAATTTTTGGCACTATTTGACAAATCCAGCCCTTTATATATACCTATCTTTTGTTGGAGAGAGACTGATTTGAAATTGAAAAGAAACCTTTAGATGAAGGACTTTGTTTTCTTTGCTTATACTGCCTTTGTAAAGAGTTGAACAATTTTATGATTTTTATTTTACTGTTACTGATAATAAAACACTACTTGCAGATTGTATAACTACTTCTGATTTCCCTATGCTTCCTGACCTGTACTTCTGTGACAGCTACATCAATAACTACATGCCACGTGCGATCATCTTTACCTTCCTCATGCACGCTTCCTATCGTCAACTCCACAATAAAAAGACTGTCACTGCCAGGGTCACTGCCCTGCAGGACTGAGTTGACTTTTTCTGCATTGGCACATCTTGACAAAGTGGTTTTGGCATTTGCAGTTGTGGCATGTTTGCCCATAGACTGGACACTGGTGTGGCTCATGCTTCCTTCTGCACCTGCCACAGGGTTTGTCATCATTGCTACCTTTCCTATTCTTTGGGGGTTTGGTATTATATTTAGGCTTTCCTTTCTGCTTAGAAACATCTACCTTTTCAATACAAACTGCAATGGTAGTAACACTTTTTGGTTTTAGGTTGCCTGCTGTCATTGTTTCAGTCTGAGCTTTACTGGATTCTGAAGTATGGAAAAATATTAATGGCTCGTCATCGGTTTGGTACTTAAGTTCACAATTCGTTGCCCTGGTGTATAGCTCTGTTATATACTGATCAGATGACTCTCCTTCAGCTTGCTGTCTTTCTCAAAATTGATGTCTTCCAAACAAAGCATTCTTTTGGGACTTGCAATATGTTTGAGCCATGTTCTGCAAACACAAAGGTATTGCACACTTCAGGAGCAGTGAGGTAAAAATGCTACCTCAGTATCAGCAGGCTTCTGTGAGGCACCAGAAGCTTTCATATACAGTTCACATTTCTGCCTCCATTTCCTCCAGTTTTCAGTCAAATTGCATTCAAAGGAAAGGGTTGTTGGTGGTCTGAAATATTCCATCTTCTTTTCTGAATGTTTTCCAGTTTTGTTACCTTTTGCAACAGTTTTTCTTTTTGCCAGCTTTTGACACCATGTAATGGATTCATTAGTCAGCACACACTTCAGGGAACTAGAAATGCACTTTACTATAAAATTCACTCTGATTGGTTAACACTCTTAGCACACTATAAAGATACAGTACACACTGAGAACCACACGGTGGCACTATAACTACAACATTAATATACTTCAGTAAACTATATATGCACATGGTAATCTATTACTTTCTGTTACAGCATTTCACTAATATTGCCACCCCCATGCTCTTTCCAGTAGGGTGAGAGGAAAGAAAACACCTGGCCCATGCAGTCCAGTGGTAGTTTAATATGTTCTGTTGGAGAGAAGTGGGACTGTTGGAGTAAGTTGATGTCTGTGCCCAACTTTCTGAATTCAGCTAAAATGTTGGACCTCTTGTTGGGCATATTAAGCCCTTTAGCATTGTATGTACAAATGTTAAGGTGTGCCATGAGGAGGGGAAGGATTAAGCCAGTTTCATCACCAGATTTCCCCTTCCACCACATGTGCCATCAACCCAAAAGGGGACCCATGGGCACCAACAGAGGCACCTCATGCTGTATAATTCTGGGTGAAGGGCACATACAGGATTGGATAACTATCGGAGGTTTAAGAGTAGGCTGATTTTATCATGGTCGAGTTGATATCCTGCAGTAGCGGGAAAAGAAAAACCATAAAAACCTTAAGCCAACAGGGCTAACCAAACAACAACAAAGTGCACCCTCCAAGAATTAATAAACATGACTGCTACTTAAATGTCAGTAATTGAACAATACAATAAGCACTTCAGGGTGGATGAACAAGGGGGAGGGAATTAATATGGCACAAACATGTCACACTATCTCCCTTGGGCAGCAATAAAATATCTGCCCATGCTCTAATGTAGAAGGAGCTGCACATTGGAGTCTTGTGACGTAAAAACCCTCACCAAGAACCACCAGACCAGATGCGACAGCTTGGCAGATGTGAAGTGCCCCTATCATGCAGTCTCCTGCTTTGCATAAATAACAGATGGAGACAACCCATTATACTGGTGCCTGTTTCCTTGCATGAAAGTCATCCTTGTGTATATTTTGTGTATCTTATAGCCATAATATGAGAGAACTGTGCTACCCCTACCCCTACCCCTCAAAGGAGACCCCGAGGCCCAACCACCCTGCTGAGCGGGCACCTGCCTCCAAAAAAAACCCTGTCTACCAGCTCACTTCCTGCTTTCAGTTGCTAGACCAATGCACAGCCTTGTGACTGCTGTGCAACATACATCAAGGGGAACAGGAGAGGAATGATACCTAACAAAGCTACATCAATCTAAATTCTTATTTGAATCCCCATGACAGCATTGACCTAGCATAAAACAATGGGTAAACGGCCACTTCAGTTATGACACATGCTCCGTATGCCATAAAACAAGTGCTCTGCTAGGTGTAGAAGGCAGACCATGATGGGGGGGGGGTGAAACAGGGGGCTGCTGATCGGAGTAGAGGGATTTCACTCAACCAAGCTGTGATTCATTATTGCTATGTTCCCCACTAATGGGTGTACTCCAAAATTCCATTCAAATCTCTACACAGACCACAATGGCCCTGTAATACAATGTTATGTTTCAGAATATACCCAGATAGGTGGCTGGCAAGCTAGCTTCTGCTGCCCTCAGAGAAATATGCCATGCTGTGCCACCAGAAGGAGGAGGGACAGCAAAAAGGTATGGAGCTAGACATCCAGAAGGGAGGGGGCACAAAGATGGCCATGTCCCCCAACCATGTGACCAGATTCACCCCCCACCTCCATTCTACAATTCTACAGGACAAACTTAGTTTGTCTTGGGGTCATAAATCTGTAGCCTCTCATTTGGAGAGTAACTCACTTTGGCACTGTAGGACAGAAACTCAATGGTAAGTGAGGCCCAATCCCCAGCCCATGCAAGCCCCAAAAACAAGCCATTCCAAAGAAAATGAAAAGGAAATGATGGCCACACTGCGACTGGGAAAATCTAGTTTAATGCCCCTTCCATCCCCTCACCACAGACCTATACTCACATGGCATGTCAGGTCTAGGAGCCAGCTAACACAGGGGCCTCCCTGAGAGCCCAATCCACCCCATGGAGGCCAGAGGTGACCACAGAGCAGCACAGTCCAATGCTTCCAAGGTCACTGCATAATTAACTACTGATCATCACGTAAACAGGGTCACTGAATAGACAAATATTTTAAAACAGCAGAAAGGTGCAAACAATCATCCAGTTAGTAAAGTCCCATATAACACCAAATCGCAAACCCAAAGTCCAACATTGAAAAAGATGAAGGTAAAAGGAAAGACCAACACATGGACAACCGCTGAGCTAACAACTCATCTTAAACAAAGGGATCATCTTTGGCATTGCGCTCAAGCCACTGCTAAGCTAGGAGACATTCAAAAATTCAAAGCAGCTAGGAATGACTGCACTGGAGCAATACAGAATGCCAACAGGAAATACTTCAGGGAAGCATTCACCAATACCTGGGGGGATGGGAAAAAATTTTGGAATAACATGAAAAACCTCACTGGAAAGGACCCCAAAAATCCACCCACAATGCTCAATATCAACGGTACACCAACGTCCGATCTTGTTACAATTTCCAACACCTTTAACAATGCGTTCTCTAATCTGGGCAGTGTCATCCCACCAGACTTCTTTGACAACCCTACCACAAGTGACCACTCTGACAAGGCACCCCACCTTCACACAGCACCGCAATTCTACTTCAAGGAGATCCCAGTGCACCTTGCCAGAAAATACATTCTGAAAGCCATCAGCAGTACTGGTTACAGCTGTGATTCCCTCAACATGAAGCTGTTTGCACTGGTCTTAGAAGAAATCCTAGAAATCTTGACAAAGATATTCAACCTAGCACTCAGGACTGCCCAATCCCAGCCATATGGAATTGGTTGACAATCACAACAGTTCACAAAAGCGGAGATAGGGCACTGCACACAAACTACAGGCCTATCTCCATCCTCCCTCCCTCCCTTATCCAAAGCTTTTGAGTGAATAGTCTCAGACCAGCTAGTCGAGTACCTTGAAAAATATGAAATCCAATGCCCTGAACAACATGGCTTTAGAAAAGGGCATAGCAATACCACTTCTAGAATTTACAGGATTCATCCACACCACTCTGGACTAAGGAAACTGCATGGGGGCTGTGTTCATTGATCTAACTAAAGCCTTTGACACCGTAAACCACTCACTCCTATCTAGGCAACTCTCAAATGTCGGTCTCTCCAAAGATGCTTTGCCCTGGTTTGCAAGTTACCTCAGAGGTAGGGTCCAACATGTTTGTATCGACGGTGTCATCTCCAATGAAAGTCCAGTCTTCTCAGGAGTCCCCCATGGGTCCATTCTGGGACTACTGCTCTTCAGTCTCTTCCTGAACAGCTTCCCTAGCATCTGCCACCAGAACATACTGCTCTACGCAGATGACACTGTCATATACACAAATCACCATGACACAAATCTACTGGAGGGGCAGCTACAGCGTGACTTCAAGAGTGTTGAGGACTGGTTCAGCTCACACAAACTTGTCCTGAACTATAGCAAAACAAAAGTAATGTCTTTCTGCAATACACGAAGCAAGCATAACTGTTGACCCCTCACTATCAGGAACTGAGCAGGGATTACACTCGAACAGTTCCAGAGTTTAAGTACCTCGGCGTCACCCTGGATAGATCCCTCTCCTTTGCACGGCACATCGACAATGTCACAAAGGCCATGAATATATGGATAGGTCTTCTCCACAGGCACAAACATTGCATGATGGCTGATGCCCTTAGACTGGCAATTAACAGCTCTGTCACTTCAGTCATTGACTATGGACTAGCTATCTATGGATCAGCTTCCCCCACTGCCCTTCGCAGGATATCGATGGCACGTAACACATTTTGCCAACTCCTAATGGGTGCTGCCCATCCAACACACACCTGCAATCTGTATGCCCAGGCTGGGTGGCTACCAATCCACAGCAGGATCCAATACCAGACCTGCCTGGTAACCAACAAGGTTCTCCTCAGGCTCTTGCCGCCAGGTGTTGAAAAGCTTCTTACTGTAAACAACAGCACTCAGCATACCAGAAATGCACAACACCAAATCTACCAGGTCCCCAGTTGCTGGACCACCATGGGTCAGAGGTCTTTCACCTACAGAGCCCCTCTATGGTATAACTCACTCAACAGAGAAACACTTACTGCTGCTACGCTTGGCACCTTCAAAAAGCAACTCCGACAGCACCTTATGTCAACCAGTCAGTGTGATTGTTTCCACTAAGAGGATCATCTCTCCTCCCTTGCTGGTCCAAGCTGTCCCATAACCTCCTTAGGGTTGCAATACTCTGTTTCCTGCTTCCTCCTTTACATCCCTCCCTCCCTCCCGTTCTCCCTCCATCCCTCCCTCCCTCCCTGTGCCTCATCTCCATGTCCACCCCCCTCTTCCTTTCACACTTATTGGATGTGGGTCCCCTCCTACTACTATCAGGCATGCATCCTTTCTACCCCCCTTCCCTTAGACAATGGCTCCTCAGCCAGCCTACTATATTCCTTACCGCACTTACCCTACCCTCTCTAACGCCATTGCTCATGTGTTATTTTCGCCTGTTAACTGGCATTTTCTTGATGTTGTTGTCTCGCTCCAAGTAGGAATGTATTCTTAGCCTAGCCTTTGCCTTGCTTAAAGTCTGTCAATCCTTGTCAACCTTTGTTTGTAAGTTTACCCTCCATCCTCTGATATGGAACCTTTGTAAATGAGCAGTTCCTGTTCAAAGGTATTTGTAATCCTAGAGTTTAATAATAAAAAAATAAAAAAAACATAGTTGTGCAGCAGGCAAAGGCAGTTAGAGAGAAGAGACCCAAATCCAAGATATCGGACTGGACCAACACATGTCCTAAGGCAGGCCCTGACTGAGGGATTGAGACATAGCGCTGCTGGCAGCTGGTCCAGAACAGATCCTCCCAAGTAGCCTGATTGCTAGAGCCATGTATGCTAGGTCAAGAAATTATTTTTTCCATGCACAGTTTCAACCACAATTCAAACCAGAAGATGAGGGCAGTGATATTTCAGCAGCTTAAGGGATGCTCATGGCTCCGTCCATTGCTGCTGCATACAGATGGTATAGTCCCGTTCAAGGAAAATCATTTGGTCCCCAAATTTGATTTCTTCTTTTGCTCCTGACTGCCTCCAGCACAGCTTCTTTACTAGGAAAGAGAACCATTTGGGCTACAACGGAGCAGAAATGAGAGTTGCTATCTTTTGGAGAGGGGTCGAGTGCATGGTGCCCTCTTCATATGAAAAGATTTAGGCCTGGGGGGAATCTAGGGAGTCTTTCAGCAACTGCTGTAGAAAGAAAACCATGGACCTATGCTTATTCTAGGCTCCCTCTGGAACACCATGAACCCTAAAATTCTTTCACTGTACCCTGGCATCCAAGTCATCCGGTTTTAAGGCAGTCTCTTTGTCTTACTTCATTAGGTAGAACAGCAGTCCATTTTTGGCCAAGGTTTCATCCATGAGGGTGGTGCCTAAACTGCTGTGTGTGCTTTTTCACTTTAGGCACATTCTTTTAGATCTTTGAGATCCGCCTCTTGAGATTCATGATAGTCACGGTGAACTTCTTGACTTTCGTGAGAAGATATGGGTGGATGAACGCTGACACCTCCTTTGCCAGGTCCATCATTTCCAGCTTCCAGTCAGCTGAAGTTGAGGGAGATGGTTGAAGAGGCCACTTTCTGCAAGTGGTCTGAAGCTCGGCGCTGATTTAGTTTTCTAACTGGATTCACCGTGCCTTTGCCTCTGGTCATCATTCTGCTGTATTAGGCATCAGTGGTGATCATAAATGCAGAGAATGGTAGGTGATTCTGGTAAGGAGGGAGTGCACCTTTTCCTCCAAAACTGCAGTTTTCAATGCAACAGTGTAATAGTGCAAAACATGAGCAGTAAAACGAAAGTGTGATCACTGAAACAGTGGCACCCAAAGCAGTCAGAAACAAAGGCAGGAATGTCATACAAACATATGAACACGTGAAAGAGCCAGCAGAAGAAGGCAATTTGGTCTATTGAGTCTGCTCGTATTGCAGGATCCCTAGCTTACACCACTGACTCTGCCCCCGCTTTACGCTCTCCCCTTCCTCCCTATCTGCCCCCCCAGATCCCAAAGTTTCTCTTTATGTGTATCCCAGGCCCTCTTAAAGCTGTACGCTGTCTTCTCTGAGACCACTTCTGGTAGTGCATTCCAGTTGGCAACCACCTTCTTTGAAAAGAAATACTCTAACTTCCCTCCTAAACCTTCCTTCACATGCCCCCTCATGGTTCAGCTGTCTCTAACCTTGAAGAGACCTTCCCTATCTACTCTATTTATCCCCTTCATGTATTTGAAGGTCTTTATCATGACCCCTGTCTCTCTCTCTCTCTCTCTCTCTCTCTCTCTCCTCCAGGGAGTACATTCTGAGGGCACCCAGGCTCTCCTCATAATACTTCCCCTGCTTACCCATGATCATCTTAGTTGCCCTCCTCTGGACTTTCTCCAGCAGGTTGATGTCCTTCTTTAGGTATGGACACCAGGATCTTACTCCATACTCCAGGTGTGATCTCACCAGTGACCTGTATAGGGGCAGAATAACTTCCTTCCACCTACTGCTGATTCCTCTGGCTATACACCCCAACATCCTGTTTGCATTTGATGCTGCCTTTTTTGCACTGCAAGGAGTGCTTCAGGTTACTATTTTATCACTCCCAGATCTTTTTCCTCCTCAATTACTGCTACCCAGACCCCTCCAGGTAGTACTTGGTCCTTAGGTTCCTGGCTCCAACATGCATAACTTTGCATTTTTTGGCATTGATGATAAATTCTCAGATTAAGTAACGAGACTAAGGTTAACATAAAGAAATCAGCATTTTTAAAACCAAGATGGGAGCAGTCCATTCTAGACGGGTCAAAACTTTGACCAGAGCAGGAAATTCCTGTGCTTTCCAAACCTCCATCTGCAAGAGAAAAGGAGACAAATTATTATTAAATATGTACATATCCTTATTTTCAAATAACTTGATACTATTTATTTAACACTGTTAAACTTATAACTAATTTTTCAGTTTTAACAAAGCCCTAGGGCAGGGAAAACATGGTAGATAAGAAAAAGAATCTGAATTAAAAAAGTATGTGTGTGTGGGGGAGGGGGTGTGCTGTTAAGAAAAAGACCACAAGTTAGGCAATCCATATCAACATGACATAAGCCATTATAAGTATGGTTTTAAATCACTCAATTGGTTAAGACC
The DNA here is from genome assembly GCA_016271365.2 of Neoceratodus forsteri. Taxonomy (NCBI): domain Eukaryota; kingdom Metazoa; phylum Chordata; order Ceratodontiformes; family Ceratodontidae; genus Neoceratodus; species Neoceratodus forsteri. Next base: position 482,656,374 of record CM057459.1, on the reverse strand, counting down.
ATCAGGTTGAAAAGCTTTCAGTTGGAAAATCCAATAACTTTCACTTTGTAATAGACGTTTAAGTCTATCACCACCTCTCCTCCCCACCCTCACCTGTTCAAGTCTCATGAACTCCAAATCCTTTTGGGTCATTGTTGTAATATAAAAGAAAATGTTCAGCTACTGGGTTCTCAGGGCTGCCATTCTTAATGTCCCTTACATGCTCTTGTATTCTTTATTTAAAGTTGCCTCGCTGTTCAACCAACATAAAGTTTAGGAAGCCTGTGTGGCGAAGCGCAGGGGTTAGTGGTGGCTGACGCTTTAGACTGGGTAGGTTGCTTTGCTTACATGTATAAGTAAATTTCAATATGCAAAATGTATGTTTAGCCAGTTCTAAATGTATTGAACAAGCACTTTAGATGAAAAGCACTTTTTTTCCAAAAGCACTTATATGTAACCTTGTGAATATTTATTAAATAAAATAGGTTACGGTGCAACAAAATCTTTTGTGCATATGTGAACTATTTGGGCTACATACTAACCTACCCATAATTTACTCACCAAAATATTTTGTTGTTTTGATAAAGTTTATGACAATTGCACCATATAGCATAAACAATAAAATCTGAGGCACAAGAAATGAACTGGCAGATATTCACTTGTTTATCATTCACAGGTGATGTAAAAATTACCCCCTGTTTGCAGAGATCACAAATATTGCAGTTATCAAATCAAATCAATTTTATTTTTATAGCATCTTTCAAAACCAAGGCACTGTACATAAAAACAAATACATCAAATATAAATAAAATTAAAAACAGAAACATTAAAACAGATCATCCATAACTAGGCAAGGCTAAATTAAATAAATACATTTTTAACTCAGTTTTAAATCTACCGACAGTCGAGCATTCTCTTAACCGACAAGGTAGAGAATTCCATAAGGTTGGAGTGAAATAGAGAAGGCACGAGAACCAAATGTCTTCAGTCATACCCTGGAAATCTCCAGCAATCCTTCATTGGCGGATCAGAGAGGACGGAGGGGGTAGTAGGGTACCAGGAGATCATGCAGGTAACCGGTCCCTGATCATACAGGGCTTTAAAGGTTAGCAAGCCAACCTTAAAGGTGAGCTGCCACTGAACAGGCAGCCAGTGCAGCTCATGGAGCACAGGCGTAATATGACTGGTTCTAGAAGTCCCAGTCAAAACCATGCCCACCGCATTCTGCACCAGCTGCAAGCAATGGATATCAACCCCTAGTAGCCCTAGATAGAGGGAATTGCAGTAATCAAGATGGGTAGTGACAAAGGCATGGACCAATGTTGGAAGATCATCCGGAGGAACCAGGTGTTTCACCCAGGCGATATTTCTCAGATGGTAAAAAGAGGATTTGACGACAGCTGACACCTGAGATTTTAGAGTCAGACCATCATCAAAAATAACACCCAGGTTATGCACCCGGTCTGAAGTAGTGAGTGACATACCACCAAGTAACAAGCCTGATGGTTGTCCAGCCCCCAAACTGCACTGGTACATTGCTGGGGGTTTCTTAGGAAGCCAAGTGCCCCATTGATGTGAAGTGCCTGAGAATTGGCTTTTGACTAACTTGTCTTTTAGATTAGCAACTCCCCTATAGGTTACCCTGGGTTTGGATCCAATGAATGGTGTCAAGTCAGAAACACCCAATAAAATGGGCCAGAATTTGATTACTATGTTGCCCAATTGTCCCACTACAGTATTATACTCGGTAATGAAACTTATAGTGTCATGTCAAAGGTTCAAAAAGCTTTATTAGATCGGCACAAGCCATTACTATTTTAAAACAATCAAATACATACATAAAACATATAAATTGCACATAAAATGTTTATAAAAAGAATCAAATCCTATAGGATATTTAAAACACCTTAGTATCTAAAAGGTTTATTTTGTCCTTATTCGTTTAATAATGTAAAAATATTCTGCAAGGTTTACAGTCCTGTCATCTTGTACTTGGAGTAAAAAATTCAGAGGATCCTCTGGTGTCTAAGTTAGTTCTCTCCATATACTGTGTATCCATTTGTTGTGAAGTTTTCCATACCAAGGGCATTTCAGCAGTACATGATCTAGATTTTCCACACCTCCCAGAGGACAACAATGGGAAGATTCAGCAGCACTGGAGATGCTGACCAGAATGGGAAATTCCTGCACTCCACATCCAGTTTGGAGAGCACAGGAATTTCCTGCTCTGGTCAAAGTTTTGACCTGTCTAGAATGGACTGCTCCCACCCTGGTTTGAAAATGTTGATTTCTTTATATTAACTTTAGTCTCCTTACTTAATGTGTCTATTTAATGCTGTAACTTAATGCTGTTATTTGAGATAGTAGGGATTTTCTGAGGTCTGCTTTGCTGTTACCTTGGTTTATATCTGAATGTCCTTCTCTCTATTCTTTCTTTGCCTGTTGATTTTTATATAACAGAGGCACTGTAATAATTTAATAAGGGTGTTGTATTGATTTCTTGAATTTACGTGTGAAAACTGCAACATTATGTATTCATAATATATTTTTTATTTTACTTTGTAACTTTGTGACACTCATTAATGACATCATATATTGGATGTAAAAGAAAAAGTATCAGTCCAGGTGATTGCTCCCTGATGAGGCTCTGCTTGGGTGAAGCGCTGAGGCACCTGGCTCATGTTTAACAGTGTCAGAATTGTGAAGCAGTGGTGTTTGTCATTTCACTTTGTATGATGGGATTAAGTAAACCACATCAGCTGTGAAAACTGGAGCATGTGCCTTTGTTTTTTGCTGCTTTCTTGACTATCACTGTCTGGCTTGGGGAGTGCTGGTCTTTTCTTTGTTGGACATTTGCTGAGACATGTATTCCTTAACACTCATTTATTCCCATCAATGCCATATGGCTTCAGAACCATCCATTGCTGGAATGGACCCAAAATGGCCACCGGGAGCAAATTAGTTAACAAAACACCCCTCCTCTGCACTGGTAAGTACTGCACCTTTTGGTCTCGAGAGAGACACACAGTCATTTAGCCCACACAGTCTTCACAATTTCAACTTGGCAGTGTGGTTTTCATAGATGTCCAAGACAGATTCAGCAACTTCAGAAGAAGGGACAAAATCTCAACAGGCATAACCTGATGGGTCCATATACTGCATGATACACATAGCGTAATTCCTGAGAAATTGTCTTAGTTGCTGAGTATAAGACAGTATCCTGTATAAATGATTAAACCCCCCTCCCAAACATGTTGACTCATGTTTTTACAGCTGCAGTGGCAGAGCCCTACAGATGTCTTTCTATCACTTGGGAAAAAGGGAACTTCAGACTCCTTCTGAAGCACAGTTTCGTACATGAACCATGTTCCTTCTACAACCTGAAATCACTACACTGAGGAGGGGGGAGAAAGAGTTCCTTTCCTAAATTTACATTGTAGCACTCTCCTGCCAGCTCAAATTACAATCAGTGGAGGAGTGTAAACAACACAAACAGCTTGTTTTAGTGTTAAAGAACACCTAAACCCTAATTTTGCAAATGTGTATCTAAACAATGCCTTGTTGGCAGGGGTGTAGTACTCCCATACCGCTTAAAGTCTTCAATTATTTTTTTTTAATGTAGTTCTCCAAGCAGCAGTCTTAAATCAGCAACTGAACAGTCTTGAAGCACAGCTCTAAGGGAACTTTCTTTTATATTGTAGCTTATCTGCTGAATTCCTTCACAGAGGAACACAAGGTTATTTGAGATCAGGTTTCAGCTTGTGGCACTGGGGTCACTGAACTGGAACAGTCAGTCATTGCAATGAGCCTCCAATTGAGTAAAACAGGCAGTCTCATGTTATAGTACATCTGCTACAGTAAGTTAAAATTACTTCCCCTACTAAGGTAAACAAAGATCATATAAGCCTCTGTCCAGGTGTTGTATTGACAATCCTGTGGAAGAATTTGGATGATTACACTTTATTTGCATTTGTAAGGAGTTTATTTGGAAATACTGCTTGATTGATAATAAAGTGATAGTTTTATTGGTACCTGTGTCTAATGGTTGTCTTCTCTCTGTGACTTGCAAGGTACTGTAAGCAAGAGTCTCCTCTATTTAGTACCATAATCAAACATGTTAACAGTAAGCTAGATTAACTATGACATTAAACTGGGATTGCATTTAGCTGATATCTGCCCTATGGTGGTGCCTAATTATGCAATTGTGATAGCATGGGCCCTGGAGTTGAATGCACTGCTCTGCTTTGACTTGTCATATTGTCTCCTACATGTATATTTGTGTGATATTTTCCTGTTTGAATTAAATGAAGCATTTGGCTGACGTGGTAATGCTATGTATGTTTTGCTGTCCAAACAAACAAGCAGAAGTCAGTGCCAAACATGTTTGCTTTCATGCTGTTCTAAGTTAGAAAAACAGCATCTTGAGGCGATAAGCAGGACTTTCTTACTCCCATGAACCATTGTTTCATGGACTTTGGGTTCCACTTGGTTAAGGAGTATAGGCCCCCATATTCAGAGCTGGCCATATGCAGCCTGTGGCAGTTTGTGCACAACCTGCCTGGGGGGCAATATTCAGACAATTAGCTCACTGTAACTGGAGCGTGTAAACTGTCTAAATATGGGGCCATGTTGGTACAGTGCATAGTGACTTTCTGCTATTCTGACACAGGCCCAGACTGAATATGGCTGACAGGAGTGCAATGGAGGTAGCACAGATCAAATGGGATAGTGGTAGGGCTCCTGTGGGCCATATTTAGCCCTAACATGCTAATGACCCCTTTGGGCATGGAAGGTGCTATGGCCCATTTGCATGCCCATTACAGGCCCATTAACATGTGTGCATTGCCCCCCCCACTCTGTAACTGTCTTACATATTCCTTGTGGTCTAGTGGTATCACCCCCCCACCCATTTGTCTGTCCTGTAGCTGTCTCAAATATTCCTGGTGATGTAATGGTTCCTGTATCCCCTGATTGACTGTCCTGTAGCTGTCTTGAATATGCCTGGTAGTCTAGTGGTCTCCCACCCACTGATCACCTGTCCTGTAGCTGTCTTGAATATTCCTGGTCATGTAGTGGTTCCTGCACCCCCAATCAACCATCCTGTAGCTGTCCTGAAGATTCCTGGTAGTCTAGTGTCTCCCCCACGCCCCATATGGCAAGGCCAAGGCAAGGCAATTTTATTCATAGGGCGCCTATCTCTGGAGGATCTGGGCGCCTAACAAACATCAATAAAATAGGCAAACAATTAAAATGTGATAAAGAAAATCTTACAAAAGTAATAAAATAGTATTTAAAAACACAGCATAAAAAAGAATTTCAGGTTTGCCAACTGTATGGACTGGACATAAAGGAAGTACTCAGCAGTCTGCAAAGGCCAGGCTAAAGAGGTGGGCCTTCAGCCTCAGCTTAAACACTTCAATCGAGGGGACCTCCCAGACTGCAGGTGGAAGTGAATTCCACAGGGTCGGTCCAGAGACACTAAAAATGTGGTTTCCTGATGTCCTGAGCTGAACCCTGGGAATGTCCAGGAGGTCCCTCGAAGAGGAGCGGAGGGAATGAGCAGAGGTCACCAGTGTCAGGAACTCTGACAGGTAACCAGGGTCCAGTCTGTATAGGGCTTTTTAGATGAGAAGGCTCACCTTGAAAAGGACCCTCCACCTGACAGGCAGCCAGTGCAGTGCACGCACAACTGGGGTCACATGACCAGACCTTGAAAGGCCCATCAGCAACCGGGCTGCTATGTTCTGCACCAGCTGCAGTCTGTGAAGGGTCCCTCCCATGACCCCGAAGTACAGAGAGTTACAGTAGTCAAGCCTAGAGGTAACAAAGACATGCACCAGTCTTGGCAGATCCTCAGGCAGAACGATGGACTTGATTTTGGCAATGTTCCGCAAGTGGTAAAAACCTCTTTTGACTACAGATGACACCTGGTCTTTAAAGGTCAATCTGCTGTCCAGGATCACACCCAGATTTTGCACCCTCAGGGATGCCACCAATGGAGCAGAACCCAGGACAAGACCTGTGTCAGTCCCAAGTGGCAACCCATCATGCCTGTGACTAGGTTCAATCACTAGTGCCTCTGTCTTGGCTGGGTTAAGTCTCAACCAGCTGGAAGCCATCCAGTCATTGATTTTTGGGCAAACAGTTTTATTAAGCATGTTGACAGCTCCTGATGTTCTGAGGCAAAAGACAAATACAGCTGGGTATCATCTGCATAGTAGTGAAACTCCACGCTGTATTGTCAAATGATCTCACCCAGGGGCAGCATGTACACTGCGAACAGCATCGGTGACAAGCTAGAACCCTGTGGTACTCCACAGGACAGAGGCCTTGGGGAGAAGGAGAAATTCACCATCACCAACCGCTGCATCCTGTCTGGGAGAAAGGACTCAAACCACCTGGTGACAGTATCAGTGAGTCCACAAAACTCACAGAGTTGATTAAGGAGCACAACATAGTTCACAGTGTCAAAAGCTGAAGAGAGATCGAGGAGCACAAGAACTGACCTGTCTCCCCATCTCTAGCCCTGAGCAGATCATTATGCACCCTCACTAGAGCTGTTTCTGTGCTATGTGTGGCCTGAAAACCCAACTAAAATGCCTCATAGATGTTAAAGGGCACCAGGCGATCCTCGAGCTGCTGTGCCACTAATTTCTTAACAACCTTACTCAAAAAAGGCAGGTTGGAGATGGGACAGTAATTCACCAGGACATCTAGGTCAAGGGAAGGTTTCTTAAGAAGGGGTCTCACCAGATCTGCTTTTCAAAGACACAGGGAATACCCTCTCCGCCATCGAGCACCTGGCAATCCCCACAAACACTGCGCCAACAGCCTCAACACATCCCATTAAGAAATGCGTCGGGGCTGGGTTCAGTTCACAATAATTGTGTTTCATCTCTAAGTTCACCTTAGTCATTTCAGGCACGTCCACTGGCCTAAACTCCTCCCAGACAGACAGAGTGCCTCTGAACCTCTCAGCTTGGCCACTGCAAGGCATTTGCCTCCCTGGTGGAATCCCCAACTGAACAGTCAATACTCTGTTGGAGAAAACCAGAGAAAACTCATCACATAAAGTGGATGAAAAAGCCTTCTTTGGCTGTAGACAGGCCAGGAGAAGAAGCCTGTCCACAGTCCAAAACAGCTGAGATGGTCTGTTTCTCCTTGTAGCAATTTTCCTGGACAGGAACTCTGCCTTCCTATGGGAAATCTCCCCCTGGTACTCAACATAGTGAGCACACAGGGCCAGCCTATCAGCCTCCAGCCGGGTCCTCCTCCAGCAATGCTTCAACTTCTGACTCATGATCTTCATCACCTTGAGATCCCCATCAAACCAAAGGGATCTCAAGTGAAAGGATCTAGGTCATATAGGAACTGGTGCGAGGGCATCCAGAGCTTCGTAAACCACCCTGTTATAGGTGGCCACCGCCTCTCCAGTGCCAATCGCACATGCCGCATCAACCCTAGATAGGTCAGCTAACACCAACAGTCCCTCTGGGTGCAAACCCCTTAAGGGGTGATAGCTGACCATCTCCACAGGGGAAGGACTTTCAGGGGGACCCCAAACATGAACTCCACAGTACAGTGATCAGACCAAGAGACCCAATCAGTCTTGAGGCTCTCGGTCTCAAGACCCAGCTGGAACACCAGATCAAGTGTGTAGCCATGCTGGTGGGTAGCAGAAGCAATCGCTTGTGACAGGCCCAGTGAAGATGTCAACTGGAGGAGGTCATAACTGAAACACGAGGATTCATCATCGATCCAGGCATTGAAGTCCCCCAGATTAAACACCGAGGGATTCCAACACCTGGTCGACGACAAAGTCTGCCACCTCCTGCAGGAATTCCCCCTCAGAAGGGCTGTAAACAAGGAGAATCCTGCAACCTGCACCTGTACCCCCATGCACAGCAATGCACTCAAAAGATCGGGTATTACCAAATGAGTGTATGGTGAAGTCCAGGCTAGATCGAAATAGAATGGCCACTACCCCACCCCTGTGATCCTTCCTCAGGCGGTGCACCATGGAGTAACCAGCGGGGATCGCAGCCTCTAGAACTGGGCCCGCATCCTCACCCAGCCAGGTCTCCATAATGCAAGCTAGGTCAACAGAGGAAATCAAGTCTGCAAAAATGGTGATCATGTTCCTTATCAATCTGGCATTGCATAGCACCACCTGAAAAGGATTAGAGGACACTGCGGGCCCTCTAGCTATCTGCCCTCTTGGTCCGGTGGGAACCCTGGGTATGGAGACCAAACACATCTGGCCTTTCCCTAGTCTCTGTTTGATCCCAGGGTGTCTCCTGCACTGGACAACCTCGATGCTGCTCACCACCGTCTCCTCAGCCACCCTCAGTCATTGACAACCAACTCGCCTCCTCACAATCCTGACCTCCCTGCAGTGCCTAGCTGCGATGGCAGGAATGGGGAGATCAGTAAAGGGGTGGAAGTCTGTCAACATGCCTGCTCAGGACCCTCTTCCCCAACCCCCCCCTCAGGTCACCTAAACCAAAGTATGGCAATAGTGACAGCAACCTGCACAGCCCTCTGCTCACCACCATGGCCGGCCACTGTCTGGTTGCCAGTGAGCGATCGTGACTACAGTAGACACAGGTGTTTGTATGATACTTGCGATTGCTCAGAGATCAGCAGATTGAAATGAGTTGAGGTGGTTAATACTTCTGCTAATACTTCGTCTATAAGACAACAGGAGGCCTGAGTCCATAAATGTCATCCCACTACTCAGTGGTGATAACCGAATTTATCGTCCCTTAAAAATGTGTCTAGTCAAGCCTTAAAAGTTAGGATAGTGGTAGATTCTGTAACATCATATGGAAGTTTGTTCCATAGTCTTACTGCTCTAGGTACATAAGCAAACTTCCTCAGCTCGCTTCGTGGTACCATTTCTACCAACTGTCACTTGTGCCCCCTTAGATCATATTTGATATCCTTATAAACTAGACCAAGGTCCTCCACTAAATTTGGATCTTTGAGTAGTCTATGCAGAAGCAGCATATTGCCCCTCTTCTGTCACAGTGTTAAATTCCACAATCCTAGGTCCCTTAATCTATCATCATATACTTTATTCTTGCATCTTGTCATTAGTTTAGTAAACCTCCTCTGACATCTCTCCACGATGTCAACATCCTTTTTGAGGTGGGGGCTCCAGTGCTGGGAGAAGCAGTGGTAAACAGAGGGCTGTGCCAGGCATCACTATTGCTACAGTTTGCATTATTTGACTAGGGCTGGGGGGGTGCCTGAGAGGGTAAGTTGGGAGGGGTTCAGATGCCATTATGGGGGGGACCACTAGACCCCCAGGAATATACCAGACAGCTACAAGACGGGTGATCTGGATGCTTCTGCAGTGTATTTACCCAGGACAGATCAGCTTACATACAACATCTGCATTTCAGTGGAGTTCTGCTGTAAATTCCTCCTGGAAATTCCTGCTTTTACAGTTTTACAATATATTTACTCAAGATAGCCCAGATGAGTTGTGATATCTGTGTGCAGTGGGCTTCTGTTTGACCCAGTTTTTACACTGTATTTACCCAGGATAGTTCAGTGGAGATACAAGATCTTTGATTTTTTGAGTGGCATCTGCCTTTTACCCATTTTTATAATGCATTTACCTACGATAGCCCAAGTGAGAGGCAATTTCTCATTTTCAGTGGTGTCCAGCCTTTACTATGTATTTTTCCAGGCTAGAGCAGTATAGTGGACTTATTTATTTAATTAACATATTTAATGTGGCAAAGCAGTAGTGCATGTTTAAATGTCTTCTCCATGAAGGATTAGTAACTTAACCTGGCAGTAATAACTTTGTTCTTGTCTTGAAGTCGGTACTTTTTGTTCATGTGAAAGATAGATCTGCAGTCTGGGGAGTGTTCTACAGGAATCCTATAACTCAGCAGGCAGCTAGCTGTACCTGTGTGACTGGAGGTGTGGCTGGTACTATGTGCAGTGCAAGTGGGGAGCAGCGGGGAGCAGCTGACTAGTCACGCCATATGAGCCAGTGAGGGATTAAGTCTCACAAGTCAGGAGTCGGGACTTGGCCGGGACTGAGTTAATTAGATTGTCATTGCCAACAAAATAATATGAATTAATAACCAGCCTGGCTTTATCATAAAAGGAGCAGTGAGGTACAGTAAGTGTGCTGTTTCATATTAATAATTTTGTTTGTATTGAATGGCCTTATCTGATGGTGAGGAGCTGGGCTGCGTCCAGTGACTTGAGTGATCCCTCTTTCCCCAAGCTTGCCCCTTACTGCCAGCCTTCCATCCCCCTGATGTGAGCAAATATGGGACCAATGAAGTGAAGTCCACATGCATCTGATGGCAGACGGCAATTCTTCAGCATTAAAACCTGTGCTGCATTCGGATGAGGCATTAGGTCATGTGTATTTTTTGGCTTTGGAGTCTGGGATGACTTCTGAGTGGGTATTTAGGGTGGGATGAGCCTATCACTGGCATTGCCTCTGCTCTTGCCATGTGACTAGGCTGTGTACATGCCACTGGACGTGCTTAACATTAGGTCATCATCTGTTACAGTTGGCTGTGCACCCCTGTAGGTTGGCTGTCATGTGTGGGTTATGCTGGAGTGCTTGATGGTGCTGTGGTTCCAGTGTATGACATATGGGATTTGAGGTTTGGCTGCCATGTACTGGATATGAATGGGAAGCATCATCCTTCAATAGAGCAGTGATAATTATAGTCATGCCATTGTCAAAGGTCTCAGACAAGTTGTGGAACCCTTGCTGTATGTCAAATCTGTGAGCTGTGATGTTACTGTATATGCCCTGTATTTCATGTAGCTGTATCTCTGAGCCTTACCCTCCCTGCTCCAATCATCACAGTTCAGGGTGCATGCAGATAAAGCATTTGTGACATGTTATACATCCTGTGTCAATGTTGGGTGTTGAGGGACCCTCCAGTGGGTCCTGTGTATCAGTTCCATTATCTGGCATGGATGGTCTGTGTACATGTCTGCTGTGTGATAGAAACATGGACCCCTAGGCTGGTGTTTTGTGTGCCCTTCTCACTGCCTTGTATGTCTGACTGTGTGGTTCACTGTTGGAGGGTCTGAGTTTTCTGTCCAGGTTGCAAGGTAACAAGTGTAATGCCTCCTGCAATGATAGCGGACTGTACTCAAGAGAAGTGATATATAGTCGGATGTTTGAAGGGGAGGCTGGAGTGTGATATTTTTGCTTTAGTTTTGATCATTTGCTTTTAAAGAAAATAAAAAGTAGTTATTTTGATAGTAATACTGGTTGTTTTTAACAAGTAAAAGAAGGCTTTAAAGCAGCCAAATAGTCTCAAAATGACCCTGAAAATGCACCAGAATGCATCAAAAACCTGATGGCTTTGGGGAGCCGCCTAGGAACCCAGATCCTCTGTGGTCCACTGGGGACACTGTAGCTCATGGAGACTCCACACTTCTAAATTTAGCACTACACCACTGCCTGTTGGTCAAAACTGAGTTTGTAATGAGACTGCATTGCTCCAGCAGACATTCAGATTACACTTCTCTCTCTCTCTCTCTCTCTCTCTCTCTCTCTCAACTGTGTGTGGCAGTGTACAATGATTTACTGCTGTCTGTAGGGTTTATTAACCCCTTCAGGACTGATCTCAGACTAAATGATAAACAGAGCTCCACCATTCCTCCCCCCCAAACCAGACTTATACAGGGAAATGCTGAAAGGTGACACTGATCAAACATAATAACTTACTTGACATTTTTGTCAACTTAAACTTTTAAATTATTTCTAAGCCTTTTACAAATAAAGCTTACTATATAAACTGAATGGAGGCTGATGGTTTGGATAAAAAAAATATGCATTTCTGAAAACACTGACTAACCTACGGAATATGTATGTAATGTTCAACACTGCTAGGATTGATAGAGTGCATAGTACTATACGGTACAGGTATTTCATTTGTTTTGTTTTTAGTTTTGTTTGATCCTCATGCCCACATACTTACCTCTCCCCCAACAACCGTCATACACATTTGTATCTAAACTTGCTGTGTATATCAACTGCAGGAGTACAAAACTATAACAGCTGTGTGCCTTATCCATTTGGATCATATAACCTGTCATACATAGAAATATGACCCTTCCTCTCCATGTCTAGGGGTATGGATGGAATATGTCTATGGGAAGGGGCACCCACAACAGCAGAAACACTTTCAGTGGCCATGTTACCCAGGTTCAGATGTCAAATACGGGGTACCATTACCTTGCTAGTGCTGGATGAAAACAACAGGTTAATTCATATTAAACAGTTCCTTTCAATAACAGAATGTCCACATGGAACTTGAAGAAACAACAAGAACAATATTCATTAAACATATTCACACATAGCTCTGAGTAACATCAGTTAATTTGTGAGGAACACATTCAGCTTTTACATGACCAGTATGGCCAAAATAGCAGCTTTTCCTGGACCGAGAAGGTCGCACAGTCTTTATGGCAGCATTAACTCAGGATAGCTATGGTCACAAATGTTTGAATGCAGCACAAGTCCCAAAACAGTTCACAGTGCCTAACAGACCATTACTCTTTAGAGGCACCGAAACTATCAACAATACCCATATCTCTATCTCTCTCTCTCTCGCTATCACACAGGATCAGCGGGCCCCCCTTGGAACATGCATTCCTTGTGGCTTGGGGATTTGCAGGTTCCCTCATGACCCTTGCATTCTTTCCCAGAACTGGCACCAACTGTCCACCAACTGAGAAAGGGAACATGTACCGTGGAGCTCCAAGGCAACTCACTCTCTGGACACCACACTCCCTGGTACATTCTTGCCCACTGGATCCCTACATGAATAAGTACAGGCTTCCAAAGCACTCTGTGACTTGGGGCTGCTGGCTCCCCTCTCAACTTTACCTTCCCTCCAGGATACTGTGCAGCTTGTGGCTATGGGCTCCTACTTCTTCCTCTATGTCCCCCAAGTGTCACCAGTCAGGGGCCCTAGCAAGCAATCGCCCTCACCCTGCCCCGAATTACTCTCACTCCCTCACCACTCACTCCTCCAACCAGAACTCACCCTCCTACCTAAACTGCTGGGCTTTATCCCCCCATGCACCTGTGGTGACCTCCCAACCTGCAGGAGGTGCTACCTGAGTGCTGAGAAGAATTAACCCTTTTCCTTAATGGGCAGAATTAGGCCACAAAAACCCAGGGATGGAGCAAATAGACTAGTGATCTCCCAAAGGGGGTTACCTAAATATAGAAACTGATTGCAAATAATGACCGCTGGGCCCATCTAGTCTGCCCATTTCCAGATATGATCACTTTTGCTGCATATCGAACTTGGCCTACAGCACTGTCTCTTCCACCTTCCACCCCTTCATTCCTTCTAGGAATACTTTGTGCCTATCCCAGGCATGTTTGAAACCCACCACTGGTTTCACTCCCACTGCCTCCCATGGAAGGCTGTTCCAGGAATCCACCACCCTTTCTGTGAAGAACTACTTCCTTCTTCCAGTGTCATATCATGACCCATTGTTCTACAGCACCTTTTACTCTGAAACATACCTCCCTCCTGTAGCTTATTAACCTCCAAGAGGTATTTAAAGGTCTCCATAACATCCCCACTGTCCTGCCTCTCCTCCAGGTTGTACATAATTGAACTCTTTCAGTCTCTCTTCATAGGGTTTCTGATGCACACCTTGCACCATTTTGACAGCCCTCACCTCTCTTCTTGCCGCATTCTCCTTTTTCCAATTGTTCACCCTTCCACACCTTTCTCCTTTGACTGCGCCTTTTCCAACTTCATTCTTTGCTAACCCCCTGCTTCCTTGAATAACTTGCACCCTGGTGGGCCTCTCTCCCCTTGGGATTTCCTTACTCTCTAGCTCACCTCTTTTTACCATCTGAGGAATATTGCCCAGGTGAAGCACCTGGTTCCCCCTGATTATCTTCCAACTTTGGTCCACGCCTTCGTTACCTCCTGCCTTGACTACTGCAACGCCCTTTACCTAGGGCTACCGGGAGTTGATATCCGCCACTTGCAGCTAGTGCAGAATGCAGCAGCCAGGCTGTTGACTGGCACCTTTAGGATCAGTCATATAACACCTGTGCTCTGCAGACTGCACTTACTGACAATACAGTGGCAGATCACCTTCAAGGTCAATTTGCTGACCTATAAGGCCCTACATGACCAGGGACCTAGTTACCTGCAAGATCGCCTTCACCCCTACTGTCCCTCCCCGCCCTCTCCGATCCACCAATGAGGGATTGTTAGAGATTCCCCGGGTCCATTTAAAGACATCTGAGGCTAGGTCATTTAGTTTTATGGCCCGACCCTATGGAATTGTCTACCTCGTCGAGTGCGAGATTACTTGACTGCCGAAAGTTTTAAAGTTGCTCTTAAAACCTTCCTTTTTAGCATAGCATAGCATATCCTGATTTTTAATGCTGCTGCTGTTTTTATTGGTTTTATTTGCTGTATTTGTTTACCTATTGATGTATTCTATTTATTTATTGTTTCTACAAGTGCCTTGGTTTTTAGAAAGGTGCTTTTTATAAATAAAGATTGCTTTGCTGCTTTGCTTGCAGCTTGTAGTGGCCCATTTTCTGCCTCCTCTATTTCTTCTATCACCCCCCTCGGCTACTTTAAATGTCTATCTAAAGTAACTTTTTAATCATCCACTGAAGACTGTGGTTGCCTCCTGGATAAAAGAAGGCCATCACCTCAGTATAGGTTCTTATCCTTCTAGCTTGGCCCACAGTCCTCAATGTAGACATACCTCTCCTCCCTGCACCATTCCTTCTACCATTACTTGAAGGTCTTCATGTGGAGCTCCCTCTCCATCCACATATAGTACAACATGCACTCACCACTCACATTTAAACACATGGAAAACACAGGATCAACCAGATAAATGATCTACCTTTATCAAAAATGAAATCTACACATGGAGCTGACTACAGCAATTCATCTCGATGTTTAAGGCCTTTAAACACCCTTATCAAGTTAATGTATTAGAAGTCGTAGTGGTTCTGACCAGAATTTGTTTTAATTACAGCCTTTACAGTACAATAATAAGGGGAGGGAATGTAGTGCAATGTATGCAAGTAGCAGTTAACTTACAGCTGTCACATTTGGCCACTAGAGGGAAGGATAGCTTCTGTTATATGCTCTTCATGGTTTTGTTTTACTGGTTGGTTCCAGGTCTTCCTGAGAGAGAAATAAAGACTTGTGTGATTCCTGTCTCTCTTTGAATTAGTAGGAGTTCAGTGGCTCAGTAGATAGTATACTCGCCTCTGGGGATGAGCGATTGGCAGATCTTGGGTTTGAGTTCCACACCAAGGAGTTGGTGTAATGCCTATAACTGACACTACAGCAGCAGAAGTAGTGCACTGCTATGGTGCTGTCCTTCGATGATATATTAAGCCTAGGTCCCTTCTGCCCATCTCTGGTCTCTGTCCAGGTGAAAGTTAGAGATCCCATGGCAGTTGTAAAAGAGGAGTAGGGGAAATGTTTTATTGCAATGAACATTTCACAAACAAATTATGAAGCATAAATTAGATCAAAATCCTATTGCAAAAGCCATATTAAGAAAAACAAAAAAACAGGTCACACAAAAAACAAAAAGGTTAAACAACAGCGAAATGACCAGGAGAATGTATACTGTATATGTACACATGTTTACAAAAAAGAAAAATCTCTGTTCTGTTCCTTAATAGACAACTTATATACCTAAAACTATACACCTGTAAATTAAAATGTGACTGGAAAAAAAGAAAAATGTCACACTATGCAAGTGATATTTCTCCAAAGGGTATTAAAGTTATACAGCAGAAAGGCACCCTAGCCTGTTCTGTGACTCTCTTTTAAGGAAAATATGATACTGTAATTTTATCAAGCTTCTGCTGTGTGATTACTATCTATTGAAACACAAGACCGCAGCAGACTTGCCAAATGTAAAACCTAAGGCAGGTGAACAGGACAAGTAGAGTGCTGTGATTGTACTTCCTGAACAATGGGTGGAAGTTATCTGGGACAACTGGGGTCAGATATTCAAAATGTTGCCCTGTGGGTAAAGAGATTGCACCCCATCTGCTTGAGTTTTGCGCCCGAGTGCAATATTTAAAGGATGCAGTTGTGCACGCTAAAAGGGTTCGCACGCGTGCTAAAAAATAATGTCTGTGGTGGGCAGAGGGAGGGGCCGGGACATGTCTTTGAGCACAGTGCAATATAGTAGCACTGTACAAAATAAATAGCACAGGTTACTTTGTACCGTGCAATTACCACTGAGAAAAAGTCTGACTTACTCTAGGCAACCCTAGTGGCCAACAGAGCCACTACAGCCAACAACCAAGTTGACAGTTGGGGGAGCACACCTGTTCCCTGATGTGTGGTGGCACCTCCCCATCCTCTGATCCCTGTCCCTGTACAAAACAACACATTCCCTGGTGTCCAGTGGTACCCATCATTCTCTGATCTCCATCTTCATACAAAACAACATATTCCCTGGTGTTGACTGGCATCCCCCACTCTCTGATCCCCATCCTACTACAAATCAACTAAATCCTTGGTGTTTAGTGGTACCCCCCACTCTCCGATCCCTATCCTTGGTAAAAAGAACACAGTCCCTGATGTCTAATGGCATCCCACCCTCTGATCGCTTGCTTTTATTGAACAATGACATTCCCTGATTTCTAGTAGCACCCCCACCCTCTGATCACTCACTGCAGTTTAGTAAAAAAAAAGTCTATGGCATCTAGTCACCCCCTGCCACACCCACACCAAGTATACCACCCTGTCACCCACCCCTTACCAAAGTTACAGGCACCATGGGGAACCCATACAGCAACTAGCCCAGCCCTCCTCTCATCACCTTGCATATGGCTGCCTGCTGAGGTGGTGAGGGGAGGGTTGTGCTGATCACCACATGGCTCCCCACAGCACTGGCACCTTTGGTAATGGGGTGTCAGTATGCTAGTGCAGGTGGTGCGGGTAACTGCTAGACACCAGAGACTTCTGTTACTAAATTGCAGTGAGCGATTGGAAGGTGGGATTGCCACTAAACAACAGAGAGAATATCATTGCTTGATAGCGGCAAGTTATCAGAGGGTGGGTGATGCTACTGGAGACCAGGGACTGTATTCTTTTTCCTGTGGATGGGAATCAGAGGGTTGTGGGTACTACTGGGATTCAGGAACTGTATTCCTTTTACTGGGGATGGGGATTGGAGGGTGGGAGGTTTCACTGGATACCAGGGACTGTATTCTTTTTACTGGGGATGGGGAATGGAGGGAGGGGGTGCCACTGGATACCAGGGACTGTATTCTTTTTACTGGGGATGGGGAATGGAGGGAGGGGGTGCCACTAGACAGCATTGACTGTACCTTTATACTGGGGATGGGGATCAGAGGGAGGAAGGTACCACTGAACACCAGTGACTGTATTCTTTTTACTGGGGACAAGGACTGGAGAGTGGGGGGTGCAACTGGACATCAAAGACTGTATTCTATGAGCCAGGGACAGGGATCGAGGGTGGAGGTGCCACTGGACACCAAGGACTATGTTGCTTTGTACAAGGATGGGGACCAGAGCATAGGGACTGCCACTGGACACCAGGGAATGTGTTATTTTTACCGGGTATGCTGATTAGAGGATGGGGGTACCACTGGACACCAGGAACTGTGTTGTTTTCAACAGGGATGGAGTTGGAGGGTGGGGTGGTGCCATTAGAATACAGAGAATGTGTTTTTTTTACAGGGATGGGGATTGGAGGGCTGTGGTACACCTGGGCACCTGGAAATAAACTTTTTTGTATGAAGGCAGGGACCAGAGAGGAGGTCCACTGGCACCGGAGACTAGTTTCTTTTTACCAGGGCTGGTGATCTGAGGGTGGGGGGGGTACCACTAGACACCAGGGAATGTTTAGACTTTTACAAGGATGGGTGAATGGGGTGGAGGCCAGTCACAGGAGTGGAACAAACCTGCCACCACTTCCTATGCAAATTAGCACATGATGGGCATGTATATGGCACTTTTGTGCCTTGCATGTCCAATGGGCTCATTTCCGTGATGCTGGCTGAATACTGCACTAGGGGCTCTCAGCACTATTGGGTCTGGGGGTGCTGTTCCCTGCACTTCCCAGATCCATGTCAGGCAGTGCTACTCAGCTTAGTGCTGTGCTGACATGGTCTGACATTCAGTCGGATAGCACCGGTGCGCTATTTGACTGAACATAGCATCGTCAGGATTGTGGGAAAGCACAGTGCAAACCTTTGTACTCCGCTTTTGCCAATTTTCCAGTATCAGGCCCCCACTATTTAAGTTGGAACTGCCAACTCTGGTTCCTCCCACTTTCGAGCCACATAACTCTAGAAATGTTCAACGTAGGAGCATCATAGATGTTCCATAGTCCCAACAGAGTAACATACTGTAGGTTTTTGAAGGTCAAAAGCTCTCAGATATGCTTTTATGTTTGACTGTCTTTTACCCCAGATAAACATGGCAGCTTAGCAATGTAACAACCCACATCCTTATGGGAAGTCTGTAGCCGTGTAATTAAGAACTGTAACTGCCAGGGATATTTTCTTGAATTTGTTAAAATCTGCTTTGTTGTAAATGCATTTGCTAGAATATTGGTATACTGTAGACTTTTTTGAGTCCCACCTCCAATCAGGTGTGGGATACATCCTGCCTCTTAATTTTGGAAAGCAGTCTTCGCAAATTCTGGAAGTGGGCTGGTTCTAGTAATTATCTGTCTTTCTCAGCTAAGGTAAGCAGCAGCACATTTGCAATACAATTATTTGAGCTTTCATTTGTATTTTATTGGAATTCTCTGCCAATCTGATAGAACTGAGTTCAACCATTGGCATATCCACAGTGCCCACATCTTTAGTGACTCTTGTATTGGGGCCACAATTCTTAGATAAGAAGACACTTTGATTGGAAATAAATTATTATTATGTCTTATATTATATATATTCTTTGCAAAAAAAGGTTTTAATGCACCAGTTAGAGTTTAACTTAACACCTCAAAAGCAGGGAAATATTGTGTTAGGGTTTCCAACTGTACCTCCCCCCCACCCCCCAAGCAGCGAAAGAAAAAAAAAACATCAGTATTCTGAGTATCCGGAGTCTTGGCAAATCAGTGGTAAGGTCTTCCTTGGGGTTGTCAACCCTAATGCTCCTCTCTCCCCCAGCCCATAGCCTCTTGTCTGAAGGACAAGGTACACCTCAAAGCCAGTGCCTCACAGTGATACACTCTTCAAAGGTAATGAAGTATATCTCATCACATGTTGCCAACACAATCTGTTGTACCATTCTTCACACAGGGTCCTGTGGGCCCTGTGTGAAGAAAGAAGATCACATCTGACTTTGTTTCTTTAGGGAACAGGGTGGGTATTAGGGTTGACAACCCCAAGGAATGCCCCACCACTGATTTGCCGAGACTCCGGAGACCCAAAACCCAATGCTGTTTCCTTTTGCTGCTTGGTGAGTGGGGGTGGGTAGTTCAGGTTGGAAACCCGAACTCCACATTTCCCTACTTTTGCAGCATTAAGCTGAACCCTAACTAGTGCATTAAAGAGTATTTTTTGTAAATAATTTCCTTTCTTTTTGAGATTATGGAATTGTATCCTCATTTACACAGGTCCCTTCGGGATCCTACATGAACAGAAGAAGACATGTAGGGTCCTTCGAGCCCTGCCACAAGGAAAGACTCCATCCACCTACAGAAGTGCAGCTACTGATGTCAAAAATTCATGGAGCTGTCTGGTGGGCTGTAGAAGGACAGGGCCCTATAGTCTCTGTACTTCCATGTGGCCACAGATTCAGATGCACAGGGCAAAGAGTCCATCCGTCAGCCAGTGCATAGGGTCGTCTGCCATCCATGGGTACAGATGTGCAGGGCCCTATGCCAAGGGGGACAGTTGTCTTCACTATATGGTACTCAGGCCTGTGCAGACAACCATGCGGCTTTCATTCCCTGGTTAGAGGATGTTGTATAACAGTATCATCCTCCACCCTCACCCCATCCAGCTTGGTCAATGTGCTTGCCCCCAAATTGAGCTCACTGGCATGAGATCACAAAGCATACCCACTGGGGCCAACACTGCACTACCCACAAAGTTTCTTAATGATTATATATAAATATATCTCTCTATATATATATTGCAAAACACTACATGAATGCAGAGATTAGGGTTGTAAAAACGCAACGCGTATAAAAGTGGAAAATAAAAAAAAATTAGGGATTTGGGTCTCTGGAGTATTTGTAAATCAGTAGTGGGGTCTTACTTGGGGTTGTCAACCCTAATGCCCCACCCCAGCCCACAGCCTCTTGTCCAAAGCACAAGCTATAGCTCCAACCTAGTGCCTCACAGTAATACAGTAGGGTCAATATAATCTGTCAGAGCTTTCTGCACACAGTGCCCTTCAGGATCTGCATGAAGACATAACATTTGACCTCATTTGATCCAGGGTAGGGCATGGGCATTAAGGTTGACAACAGCAAGTAAGACCCCACTACTGATTTGACAATATGCCAGAGACCCAAATCCCTTATGTTTTTTTTTTATCATTTCCCGTGTTTGTACGCTTTGCATTTTTACAGCCCTAATCTCCGCATTAATGTAGTTTTTTGCAACTAATTTCCCTTCTATTTGTGATAATGGAACTGTATCCTCATTTGTGCAGCTCCCAAATGGACCTGCGCAAAATGAGGTAAATACAATATTGGAGACAGTCATGATACAGTGTATGGGCCCAGCAGACCCCGTCACACATCTCAGTACCCTGTGGGTGAGGTTCCCTGACACACAAGAGGGTGTAGCATCTGTGCCAAAACACTGCTCCGTCCCTTCCCATGCCATGACTGGTGCTGCATGCTGATGTACCTTCCCCATCAGCCTTGTCCCAGTAAACCGGCTCACTGAATTTACACCTGAACTCAGCTCACTGGCACGGTAAGGCAGCGTGTTCCCCAGAGGTGCAACGGACATCTCTTCCATCAATGTTACTTAATCAGTTATTTGCTTTTTTATATTTTGACCCCAAACATTCAACATATTTTTCTTATAACCCCACCTCACAAACCCCACAGGTGAAAATTATCAAAACCTTGCTGAAACGCCATTCCATGCCACAGGTGCGGAAGCACATTTTGGACAAGACGTCAAAATTGTCAGCTGTACTGCTCATGTGGTGGTGGTGTGAAAAAATGGGAATGTTGAAAATCTGGTGTCAAAATATTGTAAATTACCAAAGTTACGCGCCTGCGAAGAAACTGCTCAACTCACACTCATAACACACCCATTTTTGTTTATTTTTACCAGATTTTCAACATGGGCCTTTTGGGACCCCACCTCATGAACACTGGCACTGTTACTTCGTTAATCGGTCCTGAAAGGTGATTCTGCACAGCAACCGCGCCATTCCATGCCATAGGTGTGAAAACATGTTTTGGACAGGATGTGAAAAATGACAGCAATACTGTTCATGAGGTGGTGTGAAAAAATTGATATGTTGAAAATCTGGAGTCAAAATATTGTAAATTACCAGAGTTATGTGCCTGCATAGAAACTGCACAATGCATGCCTGTAATGTGGCCATTTTTTTGAATTTTCTCACCAAATTTTCAACATGGGCTTTTTGGAACCACACCTCATGAACATTGGCACTGTCATTTCATTGATCAGTCCCAAAAGATGATTTTGGGCTGCTACTGCGAAATCACCTTTCTTGGACTTTTAACGAAATGACAGTGCCAGTGTTCGTGAGGTTGGATCTCAAAAAGCCCATGTTGAAAATTTGGTGTAAAAATACCTAAAACTGGTGAAGATAGCAACATAAGTTGAAAACCCTATTGAAATACATTATATGGCACATAGCCTTTATTCCTCGGTTCACGGTTCGGCTTTGAAGAGTGCAGATGTGTCCCGTCCATACAAGATGATATTGGCTGACCTCTGGAGGAAATATAGGTAAGGGGGGTGTGATGGGTGGTCAGTGGGAGGGTCGGGATTTGGGGAAGGGGATGGTGGGGATGATGAGGGATGGTTTTCTTCTTTTGCAGGTTAAAAAAATTAAAAAAGTCGTTGGAGGACTGTTTTCTTTTTTTGCAGGTAACAATTGACTACATGTATCTCAGGACACTGGTGGTGGGCTCCCCAGTGTCCCATACTGCTGGAGGGGACAAATAGTTAATTCTGACATGGGAATTGGGGTCCCCATGTCGATAAACTAATTAACCAAGGGGCTGGGGGTCCAACACTGGGAGGTGGGCATCCCGGTGTCAGTATTTATCACATTTTTGTAACGCTTTTTTGACACTAGCAGTGGACTCCCCATGTGTCTCATACTGCTGGGGGGGTGTAGTAAGTGCAGACACGGGGATTGGCCCCCTGATGTCGGCAACCATTTATAAAACAACTGGTTGGGGAGGTCCAACACCAGGGGTGGCCATCCTGGTGTCAGATTATACAGGAAATAAAAATTAAACAAATTTGCAGACAAATAAAGACTGTCATTGGGGATTGGGACCCTGGTGTGCATATGACAGTAGTCAGGATGGGGAGTGAGTGACAAAACCTGCCAGTTGCTCTATACTACACAGCTGTTGTTTAGTAAATGACAGCTGTGTTATATAGTGCAAACTATATGACATAGCTGTCCTTTAGTAAATGACAGCTGTGTCGTATACTGCAACCAGCTACTTTATACATCAATAATTTTAATTCTTCACTTTGTGATGTGACTTCGAAGAGAGCAGATGTGTTCTGGTCCACAGAAGATGACAGCCTATGAACTCCAAGGGTAAGTATTGGGTGGGTGGGGGCAGTGAATGCTCAACTGGAGGGTCGGGGTGGGGAGGGAATGGTGATGATGATGAGGGACCGTTTTCTTTATTTCAGGTTTAAATAAAAAAATACATTCAGGACAGTTTTCTTTTTTCAGGTATACATATAAATCTATTTCAAGACACGGGGGAAGGCGGGCTCCCCAGTTTCACACTCTGCTGGAGAGTTTAATTTTGACTGCCATAATAGGGATTGGGCCCCCAATGTCCGCAAACATTATTAAAATAATGGGCTGTGTGTTGGGGGGGCATCTGGCATGGGATTTCTATCCCCAGATTGTAAAAATAAATAAATAAAAAAACAAACAAACAAACTGCCACCAGGGATTGGGGCCCCCGGTGTGCTGATGAAGTTGAAGGCACAGCACAGTCAGGATGGCGGGGCTACAATGGCAGTAGCCTCATCCCTGATCTATGAGTGGTGACAGCAACAGTGGTTGCACTATACGACATTGCTATCATTTAATAAAGACAGCTGTGTTGTATAGAGCAAACTGCTGCTTTCGCAAAAATTCAATTATGAAATTAACGCTGATTTGTTGAACTGCGCATGCTGATAAACGGAACATTTTTAATTAATATTTTAAAAACTACAGAACAGCAGGATCTAAAATCCATAAAAGTACACACCTTGGACCAACCTCTATTGAACCTGAAAGTTTCAGGTTTCAAAGCCTTCTATTTTTTTAGTTATCAGGTGGCAAAAAAAGTCTTACAATTTTCAGAAATGGAGTCTTTAGCATTTTTTTGCACCTCTGTAACTTTGCCTCCCTTGAGCCAATCTACTATATACACATTTACAGTATCATGAGATCCTGGCATAGAGTGTGTGCTTTCCAAATTTCATGTAAATAGGTTGAAAAGGGGCAAAGTTATTAAGGTGCAAAAATTTGAGTTTAACATAGAAGTGCTTACTCAACCCTAATATACAGGCACTACTGTACATGTATTATATATAGGGGGCTTCGTCCACTGCATGCCCCAAACATACATTTAACATCCTATGGGTTGGGCATGCCGTGAAGGGCAGCAGAGTTGTGGCAATGCCCAACATGGTGTGAGTGCGGGACATTGTAAAGTGCAGAACACCCCATCATTCAGAATCTCATTGCAGCATCCACATCATTACTTCCTAACAACGGCATACCTTTTATGACTCCCCTTATAAACATGACATGTAGCTTTTATAGTACATTGGCTGAAATTATCTAGGTATGTCAAGGGCCAATGACATGGTGGTACTTGTTTATTCAGTTGTCGATAGTCAATTGTGAGTCTCCTTTTTCCTGTTGTATTTAGTACAGGCCAAAAGGATGAATTACAATATAAACAGAATTGATGTCCCTTATAATTCCATGCTCCTTTACAGTATCCAGTATTTCTTGTATCGACTCCTAAGATGTCAGTGGTATTCTGTACTGACATATATACACTAGGCCTTTGGTTGGGTTGCTTGGTATCTTAGTAACATGGAGATCTGTTACCAACAGTCATAGGCATCTTTTTGGAACATTTCCTGGAAACTATGGAACATTTCAAATATGCGTTTCTTTTCTGTTTCAGTTTCAGCTTTGCTCTCCTGAACAGTTCAATTTGTTTTCCTTTAATGCAGAATAAGGTAATTTTTCCTTATTTCTACCAGTTGTTGTATAATTGTATTAGAGATAATTTCAGTTTCAATTATCATTACCTTTTTTGCATATTTCCTCTGCTTCAACAGTTCTAGATAGTACAAGATCATTCTTTTCGATATTGCTTGCATATGGTTCTTCTCTATCAAATGGACCAAAGGTTCCTGTTCTTCTTGCCCCCCTTTGCGTGCTTTCTGGTAGTTTTCTATCAACAGGAACTGCAAGTTCTAGACCACAGAATGGTTTAGCAGTCATGGTTCCTAACTTTGTGTAAGTTCTTATAATCATTCATTCTAGCTCGTTTTTAGTGAGTTTTAAAAACTCATTCTGCTTTAGTAGTGATGTCCCTACTGCAGCAGAATGACTTTTCATTCTGTTACAGTTTGTACATCACACAAAACAGATCATACACCGAATATCAATCCTGATACTGTGATCTGCATTATGTTGAAAAATGGCCAGAATGCTGGCCAGTAACTTTTTTTTTTTAAAAAGAAAATCACACAGATGTTTTCATAAAAAGTATAGAGCTGAACTTCAGGATCCAAAATATACACTATAGAAATGACAGCCACACATAAACAGTTATGCCATGATGTCCATGCCGGCAAATGAACTCAGATGCTGTTTGTCTTTTCTTTAACCATTATGAGAACTGATTCCAGTGAGAATGTTACAACTAGTGAAAGTTGTGCTTCGCTTTGAAACTGAATGAAATCTAGTGGTGTTTCTTTTTTCTGTTGGTTTGTTAAAATGAGTTAGAATGAACGATGTTCATACACTATATAGAACAGTGTATGAGAAACCATACACAACAAGACTAATCTTCCCCCTCGTGGTTACCATGATGACTGAGAGATCAGTCATCATGGTGTCCACTTGGGAGGGGGGGGGGATAGCTTTGTTGTGTATGGTTTCTCATACACTATCCTATATGTAATGGCTTCTGATGTGGGGCTGGACACCAAAAGATGTGTAATTCAGTTGGTCATATCCAAGCAGGGTGTGGAATGGATCCTTAAACCCGTTTCACTGAGGTGCTGGTTTGGCTGAAATAATGTGCAAGTGTCAGGCATTTCTTGACCTTTGTGGATGTTAATCCTAAATGAAAACTCTTTCACACTACCAGGAATGGTGGTCACGAATGCATTTACTGCTTAGCATACCTGAGTTTTGGCCTGCTCTCACCTTGAGGCTTCTAGGGTCAGCTTTGCTGGGTACGGGGTCTCAGCTTAGCCATGACCACAGAACATTATTGACCAGATCTACACATACACCTGGGGCCCAGTTTTAGAAAGTTGATGCAGGGCTTCTGTCAAGCCCTGCATCAACCCCAAAGTTTGGCACAAGTGCGGCAAATGCAGCTTCCACAACTGCGCCCAATTTTGGTACATTGGGCACAGTTGTGACACTTTACACAATTTACGACAGCTTGTGCCAAAGCTTTAGCTCAAGCTCTATAAATTAGCTCCCCAATGGTGCAAAGGTAGACCCGGGGCAAGCTGGTCTAACAGGCTAAACCGGATGCAAGGGACTGCTGTTTGGGTTTGCAGTGGTCTTTCTTTGAAAATTGTGTTTGCCACACCATCGGATGCAAGTTGCCACTTGCGTCAACCCCCCTGCTGCAAGTCCCTTGCATCGATCCAGGGCTGTTTGAAAATCAGGCCCCTAGTCTCACATGAATATCAAACCCAGTGTGTATGTGGGATGTTAGGCATTATACTAAATATATGTGGTGCTGTATAAAATTTCCCCTAGCTGGAGGTTTAAAACACAGACTCCTATGCTTTTGAGGCTACATTCATAGTTTTGAACCTCTTCAGTTACTCATTCTGAGCTACAGGAGTCAAGTCAGGCTTCTGCTTTCTTAACATCTTCTAGAACACTTGATTGATCAGTCAGTGTTCATACCCCAAACATAGGACAGAACAAACAGAAAGCAAGTTCTCTGCTTTGATGGATATCCTGTAATCTTTTCCTTTCTCTGTACTGACTTTACAGAGGAAGGATAGGTAATTTGGTGGCATCTTGATTCCACAGTCCTCTGTACGGACTATGTATTCAGAGGGCAAGGCCTCTGCCTCAGGAAAAACGCGGGACACTCTGAGAGTGCAGACTTGACATCTTCTTTTTTTTGAAACTCAGCTTTATTCAAAAGTCAGATACCACAGTGTTGCAGTCTAGTGGATAAGCAGAGTAACAACTTGTAGAAAGGTAAATACAATTACTGAACCAGTTTCCTTAAAAACGTAATGCTTACAGTATTGACTCTGAACAATACTCTCAGCTGATATACAACTTTAACATTACTTGCCTTAGGCTATATAACAAAAAGTGCCTGAACCCTTTTGGCTGCGTGTCATAACACCCCGGATCTGCTGTTCAGATAAAATACAATACAATGGTGAACTACAAAGAAAAAAGCAAGACTACAGTAAACATTTGTGGTTGTTAAAACGTCTCCTGTTCCCACCACTGGGTCCTTGTAATTATTCCCAGGACTGAGCGAGAACCCTCTTATATGATATGTTTATGTGCTTGTTATCTTCTGATTACCATCTCCACCCCGAGCCCGCCATCCACATCTCTAACTAAGATATCCCCTCTGCAAAGACCAGGCTTCCCATGCCTGCTAGCGTTTGGTATGCTGCTCCTGCTGGAATCTCAGCCTGGCAATAATGGATTCCATTGTTATAACCTCCCATACCCTGTTTATCCAATCTTGTAGTGTTGATGGATCCCAGTGCGGCCATTTAGCTGTGAAGCATTTCAGGCTGACCACCAGTAATGTCAGCATGACTTTGCAAGAGTCTCCCTTTAGGAAGACCATGGTGGGGAGCCCCAGGACCCAATCTTCAAAAGTATGGGGGACAAGGACCCCCCCCTTACCTCCTGGTCCGCTGACTGCATCTCTCTCCAGAAGATCGAGAGGGCAGGGCAGCCCCAAAAAATATGCCAGTGACTCCCCTCTCCTCCACACTTCCTCCAGCACAACTTCCCACTGTTTGTGAATCAGTGCATGATCAGGGGAACCTGAAAGTACAGAATAAGGATTTTCCACCAGTACTCCTGCCATACCAGGGAACAGGTCACCTTCCATCCAGATTCCAACCTATGGTTCCAATCTGAATGTCCTATGGTTACATTTGCCTCTCTCTCCCAGGCAGTTCTGTGCTTGGTTAGGGAGTCCCTGCCCAGTGCCATCAGCAATTTGTAAAGGGATGATATGTGTTTGATTTTAGCTGAGACTGTAACTACCCCATATTCAAAATTTTCCCATCTTGAATATTGTCTGGTCAGGGCTTCCAAATGGTTGGTGGAATGTATAAAGTGCCATATTTGCATATACCTTAAGAATTCCACATTGCTCCATCCAAACTTGTCTTTTGCTCTCTGAAATGTAATGCATCGTCCATTCTCTATTAGCTGGTTAAATCTGGTAATCCCCTGTGCCACCCACCTAGCAAACCCTGGGTCCAGTGTCAGAGGGAAAAAAATCTGCTTCATACCAGATGCAGGACAACAGGCCCACTCCATCTGGGGTAGCGGTCAGCTTCCGAACTTTGGATAAAATGTAAATACCTTGCCTTACCCATCTATTCTTAATGAGGTGAGTGTAATCCGGGGTCACAGGGGTTAAGGCCAAAGTATAAAGTGGTCTCCCCTGTGGTAGAGCATTCTCCATCTCATACCATCTTGATTCAACCCTTTGTTTGGCCCAGGATAAAACTGGTCCCATCTGTGGCACAATATAATACAATCAAAAGTCCAGTAGGACCAGATCCCCCGGAAGGTGTAAGTACTGTCTGGCTATTCTAGGTTTTTTATACTGCCATACAAATTTCTTAGTTTCCCTAATCAATTTATTCCAAAAAACTGGTCGTTTTATGGGAAGACACTGAACTAAGAAGAGAAGCCTAGGTAGTATATTCATTTTAATCACTGAGATTCGTCCCACCAAGTTAAGTGGTATGTGTCGCCATCTAGCCATGTCTCTCTCTATTACCTCCTAGAGTCTCCCATAGTTCAAAGTAAAAAGTTTTGACAGGTCATTCAAAATATATACAGTATACCTAAATATCTGATCTGGCCTTTGGGGACCCATCTAACTTGGAATTCTTCTTTGAATCTCTGGGGGATGATTTGGCCACTTAACACCAAGGCTTCAGACTTTGAGAAGTTAATTTTATAACCTGAAATTTCCCCGAAGGACTGTAGCACCCCACACAGCTGGGGCACCAAGTCCTCCGGAGATGACAAAAAGAAGAGGGAGTCATCTGCATATAATGAAAGTTTATGCTCCAAGCCACCCACCATGATACCAGATATTCCCAGATCCTGTCTGATTTTTATTGCCAGAGGTTCAAGACAAAGGGCGAATAAAAGTGGGGACAGAGGGCAACTCTGAAGTGTTCCCCTGGTCAATGAGAAAAAGTGATAGCTCACAACATTCACTCTCACTAAGGCCCTATGATTTTGATATAGCTGGGAGATGATATGTAAGAATTTGGGGCCAAATTTCATCCTCTCCATGGATGCTTTTAAGAATTGCCAATTCACCCTATCAAATGCTTTTTCCGCATCCGTGGATATGGCTATTTGGAATTTTGCCGCCTTGTCTTGGGAAGAAACAATATTAGGCAGACGTCTGATGTTATCCGACAGGAATCTGCCAGAAATGAAGCCAGTTTGATTCTCATAGACCAGAGTGGAAATGTGTGTGTTTGTACTCTATCAGCTAAAAGGCCAGTGAACAGTTTTAGGTCGACATTTAACAAAGAGATGGGCCTGTAAGAGCGCACTCTCGGGGGTCCTTGCCCTCTTTGTGTATAACAGAAATATGTGCCAATTGCCAGGATGGAGGTACCTCTCCTCCCTCCATGGTCTCCTGACAAACCACTAATAAGAAAGGCAAAAGGGGGTTCGCAAATGTTTTAAAAAATTCAGAAGGGTACCCATCTGGTCCAGGGGACTTATCATTCTTTAACTTGGTTATCTGAGTTTGAAGCTCCTGACTTGTTATTGCTCCATCTAGTTAGTTTGAAGCTGTCTGACATAATTTTTTCAGATCCATACCTTCAAAAAACTGAAAGAGCTTCCTGTCATAGTTTGGGATGGGCTCTAGAGAATATAAAGACTTATAGAAATCTGTAAATGCTCCATTAATATCTACGGGGTGGCTTAGGCGCTCCCCCCTCCTCACCAGGTCCCTCACCTGGGAGACCACACAGCTGACTTGTTGTTGTCGCTGGGTAGCTGCTAATAGTTTCCCTGCTCTATTGCCATTTTCATAATAGTTTTGCCGTACTCTCCTGTGAGTGACTTCTATCTGAGCGGTGATCAGTCTCTCTAGAGCCAAGCATTTCTCTGCCAAAAGTTTTTGCATCTGGCTATTTAAAGAAATGCTGTGCTGGAACTCTAAATCCACCAGTTCTGCTTCCATTTCTACCCTCTTTTGCTCCCTACATCTTTTATTTATGGAGGAGTAACCTATGATAACCCCCGCAGGACTGTCTTCAAGGCATTCCATCGAACTGCATGAGAGACTACTCCCACTGGATTGTTTTGTTTATATGTTTTAATTGTAGTCACCATCAGGTCTTTAAATTCTTGGTCATTTTAAGAGACCACCGTTAAGTCTCCAATGTGAGTTTCTAACCGGTGGAGACAGCTCTAATTTTAGTTGAACAGGGGCATGGTCTGATAGAGTGCGGATACCTATTCGACAAGAGGACACCACATGTAACCATTCTTCCATCATGAAAAAAAGATCAATCCTGGTATAGCATTTATGTCTATCTGAAAAGTGGGAGTAGTCCCTCTGCCATCCATTTACCCTCTGCCAAACCTCTGCTAAGCCTAGCTTTTGTGTCATGTGAAACAAAGTCTGTCCTGCCACTCCCACCCTGGGCTTTGAAGAGCCTCTCCTCACCTCCTATCCATAGTGGGGATAGGATCATGTTAAAATCTCCACCCAGGACACACAACTGGTCAGAGACCTGAAGAACATTTGTGAAAAAGGTCTTGAAAAAAGAAGCAGCTTCTCTGTCTTCATTTGGGGCATATAGACAGGCAATTGTACAAGGTATATCATGGAAATATGCTTGAATAATAAGAAATCACCCCTCTGGTCTGTTAAGACCATACCTATCTGTAGAGGACAAGATGTATGGATAAGAATGGATACACCTCTTTGGTGTGGTGTGGATGAACCTGCTAGGAGGAGGAGTAAACCTTACCTATCCACCTGCAGCATAACTTCTGGTGTTCCTGGTCCGTCAGGTTGGTCTCCTGTAGCCGGGCAATTTGGGTTCCCATATTGCTCAACTCCCTAAGTAGTCCGGCTCACTTTACAGGACCATTAAGCCCTCTTACATTATATGATATTACATGTAAATCACCCATAGCAACCACTGTATTCAGAATTTCTAATTGGTTTCTGAATCCCCCTCTGATAGACTGTCCAGGCCTTCAAGGGCCCTAGCAGGAGGGGAAAACACGTAACAAAAAAAAAAACAGTATTCAGAACAAGTAACCATAAAAGTAACCTTAAAACATAGAACAGATAAACTTGTGTCAGCAGCGACACTTGAGATAATAAGAAGCCAGCTATGAATAAACCAAAGCTGAATTCTATACAACTGCTTCAATAGTGCCACACTTAATCCTCTACTCTCTGGAAGGTAAGTGGTGAGGGAAGTGCTGGATTTAATCCTGCACCTTGTCGCCCAGTCTCGTCCCAGAAACCATAAGGCAACTTGTGTGGTGTCATGTTTGCCATGCTATAGGTTTTGCACCACCAACCCCACAGGTTTTCTTATTTAATGAGGAGGGATTTTCTTCTGTAAGTATATAATCATTGCTTTGCCTCCCCCCATTTCATTACAATAAGCTTCCTCCTGTAGAATAGAACCTCTGTAAGAAAGGAACAGCACCAAAATACTGTAGACCAATGATGAAATCTAGCTTGAAAAAGAGAAGCTCCCCCTATCGGCTTGGTACAGGAAAGAAGTGCCCCCCTCATGCCCTAAACCTCTTAATTAAACTGCTATTCTGGCATAGAGCTGATGTACTGAGCTTTAACGCACGAGCTTGGCTGCTCCAGATGTCAGTAGGGGAACCCCACCCCCACCCCTACCCAGCCAGTCACCTGGTCTCAGCACAAATTAGTAGACCTGAGTTCAATTTTCTTTATGTACAGTCTTCATTTTCTTCCACCGGCAAAGAGACATCAGCCTGGTTTGTTTTCAGAGCTCCCCTCTGTCTCTTTTGGTTGTCTTCACAGCAGCTTGTATTCTTTGCCAGGGGCCTGGGTTCGCAGCTGTGGGGCCTAGCGTGGCCTTCCTCCCACCAGTACCACTGACAGGCTGCCACTGTCTTCACTCATCTCTTTAATCTGGGAAGAAGTGATCAGATCATCAATAGAAACATTCAGCGTGGTCAAGTATTTCTTTGCTTCTGAGGCCAATTCGAAAATCTTCACTGCTTTATCTGATGTGATCCTAAACTCAGCTGGAAAGTTGATCCGGGCTTTCAGGCCCCTGGTCTGAAGCTCTTTTGCTACTGGAAACCATAGCTTTCTCCTGGCCATGGTCATGGGGGCATAGTCAGGCTCAATAAATAGCCGTGTGTCTCCAAAAATTATTTCTTTAAATGCCCAGGCCTTGCTGAGTATCATTTCCTTGATACGATAGTCCATGAAGGCAATAATTAAGGAATGTGGCCTGGCTTTTGGATCCTTAGGCTGGGCCACAAGGGCATGGTGAGCCCTAATAATATTTAGTGGAGTGTCCTTATTGATGTACAGCAATTCTTTTAGTAAGCGCTCTACAAATTCAACAGTGTTCCCTGTTTCAGTGCGTTCTGGCAGTCCATGTATCCTTATGTTAACACGACTGGATCTATTTTCTAGATCCTCAGTCTTGTTGAGGAGGAACTGAGAACAATCATGGAGCTGAATTATGGCCCCACTGTGGAGCTCTACAGTATCAGACTGCACAGACAGGGCTTCTTCTACCTCATGCAGCTGTTGGTCATGCTGGAGCAGCTTATTTTTGTTGTCCACGACCTCCCCTCGGTGGCATCCAGTGTTCGGGTGAGGCGACACAGCTCCCTGCATAGTTGCTGTTAAGTTATTGTGACCTCCACTTCCTCCTCACTAATACTCTCCTCTGACTTGACCTCTGCCATTTCTGGAGGCCTAGGCAGCAGCATGACTTTGTTTGGGCCCTTCGGGTGTAGTTGCAATTTTTGTTGTTTGAGGCTACCTCCAGCCCCCGATCGGGACCTTGGTCTATTCACCATTGTCTCAGACAGGAGTCGATTCGGTAGGACTGTAAAATATCTTCTTGCTGGAAGCTAATTTACTAATTTAAATTCATGAGTAGTGGGAGCTCTGTAGTATCACTACTGCATGGCTTGGAGACATCACCAGAAGTCGACATCTTCTTTTGCGTAAAAAGCCAAACCTCTGACACCAAATTCAGATTTAACCACATACTGCTCTGATATGCAAACAAAGTGAGACTTTTCATTCCACCTAGCCAAATGTTCTTGAATAGCCAATACAAATGTATGCATCCTTTTTGGAGCTTACTAGTTAATTTCCCTTTAGCCAAGTGTAGTTAGACAGGAAAAGCTTTGGTGCTGGCAAGTTTGGGATGTGGGCCTGCCTGCTGTCAGCAGGGGGTCCAGTCTAGAGGGTATATTTTGGGAGGTGGCACCAAAAATCAGAGAGAATGAGAGGGAGAGGAGAGAAGAGTGACAGGGGGAGGAGCAAGCAGAAGTCACAGCCAGCCTGTAAGTTCGGCTATGAGGGCTGCGGCGGGGCTGGGGTGGACTGTCCTCCACCTCGGTCCTCCTCCCTTGAAGACCCACAACGTGTGTGGTGGTTCAGGGCTGAGGGTGCATTGGAGAGCAAGTGATGAGGTCCCTTTGGTGCTGTTTGTTGGGAACTGGAGCCCAGGCAAGAAAAATAATGAAGTTTGCCAAGTGATCTCCAGCACCATGGTTGCGGTAGGCACCGGAAGGGGTCCCTGACAATGCATTTCTTGCCTGTGGGTGAGTACGGTCTTGTAGGGCAAAGAGAGACCTGAGATATGACCTGTTATGGCAAGATGGGTCCAGAGCACAGCCCAGAAGTGGTAGCCTAGATCCTTGGGGGACTGGTAGTGGCAACCTATCCCTTTTCCCTGGACTGTAGTGCCACTGCAGAGTTAGAGCCTTCAAGAGTTCAGCCAGTGGAGGCACGAGGAGCTCTACATGGGGAGTGGCTGTTGGGACCCCATGCGGTGTGGCAGTCCACATGGGTGTTCTGTGTGGCATGCCAGCCGGGCCCCTGGGTGAAGACAATCCTGAACTGGAAATGCTGTATAAGCAGAAAGTGCCTCTGGTCTTCAGGATTGCCAGGGATATATGCAGCTCCCTGGGATGCTAAGAGCGGGCATGTGGCATCAGTGATTGGGTGGCAGGAGGGTTTCCGGTGGCACTGGTCATGCTAGAAGTAACACCACCATTGAGACAAGAGTGCTCCCCATATTAAGAAGTAACTTGGAGATGGGATTGGGATAGTTGAAATGTCTCGTGCAGTCTCGGTTTATTACCTCAGCTGGAAGTATTTGAGTGACTAAGGAAAAGAAGTCCAAGTAAAGGTACTAGCCAATAGAAAGTAGTAGCATACAAGATGCGAGTAATGGAATTGCTGCTAAGTTTGAAATACCACTAAGATGCGGGCTTTTCGGCACACATATAACAGTGCTCCTGCTAGGAATTGTAGCCTGTTTCAGCTTTGAGAGAAGTGCTGTATGAAAGAAAGTCAATCTGTTGGAAAAAGAGATTGCTGCAGACACCAAAGGCAGGTTGTGTGCCTACGAAGTGTCCCCACTGTTGTTTTGTACCCCAATACTCCACAGAGTGGTTTGTCAGTTTATTTGTTTACATTAAATCAGTTCTTTTCACTTTTAATTCCAGTATGGACATTGAACTCAGTGAATGAGGATAGATTCCATGTTTGTTGCCTGCTTAACTAAACATTGCCCCCTGCAGCAGTCCCCACCAAAGTGAAGTGAAGTGCCTGCTCCCCCTGCACATGAAGTCAACCTGCAACATCTGATGAACCAGATAATGAGCATATTTATTTTCTGGACTGTGTTTTCTGGCTGTACAGCCACCCCTTCCCACCAAGTTACAATCTGGCATATCCCTAGACCCTGGGGGGGCTACCCCAGCTAACAACTTGGGGGCTTACACAAAAAAATTCAGGTCCATCTGAACATATAAAATTCAGTTTGAACATTGAATCATCTTTCTCAGTGTAGTAAGACTCTGCTTGTTTAGGACTCATACAACGTTTCCCAAGTATGATAGGCCATTTTACTTGTAACCTCAGAGCTCTGTGAAAGTAGTCAGTCATTGGTCTGAACCTCTTCAGAAAATCATTTCTAATCAGGAGGTCACAGACTGTCTTATTGGTAATGGACACCCGGTATTTAGCATTCATTTTACTGAACTTTAACCTCATCCAAACTTCACTCATATGTTTTTGTTCCTGTGTGTCACCTAAGGATTTGGTAAGTTTGTCAAACAATGTTTTAGACATCAGAGTCATTTCTGCTCCAGAGTCTATTAAAGCTTCATACTCCAGTTTTTATTTCAGCTTTACCTTAAGGTATACTCTGTCAGCTTCTCGTTTTAGAACAAGGGCATAGGTAGAACTTGTTTTTCTTTAAACCTGGCAGTTGAGAGGTTAGACTCTGTTAATGTGGAATACTGGTTCTTGCCTGCTCCTGTGGGGGAAGAGACACACAAGCTGTATTTTCAATAACCACTCTTTCAGTTCCATTTACTGACTCAGATTCTCTGGAATTCTGGAATTCTCTGGGTGGGTGGAGAAGGGGGGGACAGGCAGAGGCACTAAATGAATACTTCTGTTCTGTCTTCACAGAGGAGAAAGACAGGCAGATACTTCAAGGGGGTTGGGTGGGTAATGGGAGGAGAGGTTGACTGACTTAGGGATTACAAAGGTCAGGGTGAGGGAGGGCTTAAGTGCACTAAGGGTGGACAAGCCACTGGGACCAGATGGCATTCACCTTAGGGTACTCAAAGAGCTAGCGGAGATTCTAGAAGGACCACTGACTGAACTGTTCAATACCTCCCTGGACACAGGATGCATATCACAGGACTGGAGGATGGCCCATGTAGTGCCCATACACAAGAGTGGTCCCAGGGATGAACAAGGCAACTACAGGACAGTGTGCTTCACATCGATTGTGGGAAAACTCATGGAGACAGTCCTAAAGGAGATACTGGTGACCTTTATGGAGGACTATGATCTACAGGATGGTCATCAGCATGGGTATGTTTTGGGCAGATCCTGCCAGACAGATCTAATAGAGTATTACGACTGGGTGACCAGGGAACTGGACAACGGCCATGCAGTGGATGTGCTGTATTTGGACTTCAGCAAAGCCTTTGATTCCGTGCCACATGGGAAGCTGGGGGAAAGCTGGAATACATAGGGGTGGGACCAAAGATGGTCAAATCGATTGTCAACTGGCTGAATGGAAGACAGCAGAGGGTGGTGGTGGTGGTGGGAGAGCTCTCATCACCAAGGGAAGTGTCGAGCAGGGTGCCCTAGAGATCGGTACTGGGACCAGTTCTATTTGGGATATGTATAGTGGATATCTCACACAAGGTCCAGAGTAGGATCAGTCTGTTTGCTGAAAATACAAAGATGGGAGCAGTAGTAGATGACATCAAGGGGTGGAGGGTGCTGCTGGAGGACCTGACCAAACTACAAGAGTGGTCAGAAATATGGCAACTGGGGTTCAGTGCCAAGAAGTGCAAGGTGCTGCACTTCAGAGCAAGGAACCAGGGGAGGAGCTATCAGCTGGGAGGGATGCAGCTGGAAAGCATAGAGGAGGAAAAGGATCTGGGGTGGTTATAACAGGCAGCATGAACAACTCTGCTCAGTGCAGGAAGGTAGCAGCAAAGGCCAATAGAATGCTAGGGTGTATAGCAAGGGAAATCTTCTCCAGAAGTAGGAAGGTGATCCTTCCTCTATGTAGGACCCTGGTCAGGCCTCACCTGGAGTACTGTGTGCAGTACTGGCACCAGTTCCTGAAGAAGGATATCAGATTGTTGAAGGGGGTGCAGCGTAGGGTGATGAGGATGATCCAGGGGTTGAAGGGAAAGTCCTACGAGGATAGATTGGGTGAACTGAACATGTACTCCCTGGAGGATAGGAGGGATAGGTGGAATATGATTGAAACCTTTAAGTACCTGAAGGGGATAAATAAGGTTAACACAGAAGGGATCATCCAGCTTAGCAGAGAGAGCGATATGAGAGGTCATCAGCTAAGGCTGGAGGGGGGAAGATTCAGGAGGGAAATCGGGAGACATTTTTTCTCAGAAAGAGTGGTGGATAGGTGAAATACTCTACCAGAGGAGGTGGTTTCCTGTAGAATGGTAGACAGCTTCAAGAGTATGTGGGACAGGGTAAGGGGGGAGTTAAAATGAAGAGGGGGAGGAGAGGGGGCAGCTGCAAGTTGAGGTGCTAGCTGCACATTCAAGCAGACTAGATAGGCCGTATTGGTCTGCTTCTGCGGGCATTTTTGTATGTTCATATGTAATTGTCAGGGATAACTGTTTCACTGACCTGGAGAGCATCGGAGAAACCAGAGGCTGTTAGTTACTTGAATTTGGGGTGCCATTTGAAGGATGTGGTGTTGGGCCCTGCCCAGTGACAGGAGCAGGCAGAGAGGATAAGTTGGAGAAATGTTCTCAGAAAAGAGCTGTCAATGCTCCAGTCTGCTCTCTAGTTGCTTCTCTACCTCTTTTGCTACTTCTTCTAAGCTCAATGAATCAGACTGCTGGCTACCCCCTTGTTCCCTATGAAAGCTTTGGTGACTGTTGTTAAAATAGCCATGTTCCCCTGTTGTTACCTTTGCATCCTCTGCCATTCCTTCCACTTTTGAATATTCCATTAGCATGGCACCCTCCTGAATGAAACGTCTGGTCCTGATAGTCCTGCTGGAGCATATCAGCATCTGTCAAGGATCTGGGTTGTTCCATGACATATTTTGGGGAGGACTGTTGTTTTGTTTCTTTCCTTGTTTTCTGTGATTCTTGGGGATCATGAGTTCACTATCTTCCATGGCCAAAGCATCAGAAGTGGTGACTTCTGACACTTCAACTTGGTGGATTTCTTTTTTTCTGTGGTGTTGTCCTCTCCGGTTGGACACTCCCCACAGTACCTCTGCTCAGCCTACTAGCCACTCTGTTCCCTTAGTTTCTTTTTTACTGGCTAGAAGGGATCTGATGCTTTCTGGTAGGGCACCATAGTATAACTCTTTAAAGATGAAATGCAAAGGTTGTTTTTGGCTTCACTGTTAGATGGGTTCAATAGACGGTGCCACTGTAGCTGTACTTGCCCTGTTTTTTTTTCAGTGATTATGTACCTGTAAATTCATGTTTTCCCCAACCTCTGTTCTCACTGGCGCAGCCTCTTGAAGCTGAAGTCTCCTAAAGCAGATGCACTGACAGTGTGATCACAGTGATATAATTGGTGCTGTCAGTGCCTCAGCTGTCTCATTGTGAGTATACATGCCACGCTGTGTCCGGCTCTGAAGCTGTAGGATTTAAACGCTTACCATCGTTCTTTGCTGGTAATTTGACATTTTGGCTTTCAGTGCTTTTAGTCTCATTAAGTATAGTTTTAATGACAGTCTGATTCTTTAGTTTTATAGTCAGTTGTTCAAATCAAGTCCTGTCAGCTAATTTGAGACACTGCATGGGTCTTCATGTAGCTGTCATATCCTGAGTTGTTCATTCTACCCTTCTGTCATCTATAGTTTCCTGACTAATCAATCTACATCTTTTTACTATAATAAATAACAGCTGATTCAGTGTTCCAGTCATTGTGTGTTTTCATTTTCTTCAATCATTTTCTGTATTGTCTGTGCTGTTTACTGTGGCCCATCCCCCCCCCTCACACACACACATGTTTTGTTTCAGACAACGATTCTATTGTGGGAAAACTCTTCAATACTTATCAAGTGGTTGTTTTCAAAGTCCTAAAAATAAATATATTTTTCAGTTTAGGATAGTTTCAGATAGTATGATATCCCCTGGTTCTCACATTCTTTTACATTTAATTAGAGGACGAGTTGTTTTCTGTAGGTGATAATTTGAGATCCTGTTCACAGCGTTTTATATTTATTTCTACTAAGTATTTATTTGCAGTTGCCTCCATATATCCAACAGACATAAACTGAGTTGGTGTTTATATACAGTAGCTTGGCAGCCACAGATCTGTCAACTAGTAATCCATTGTACTATTTTTGTATGGTGTTGTGTTGTTAAAAACTGATAGACATACATTGCTTGTTGTTTCTTCCCTGGGGTGGGTGTGGACTTTGTCATTAATTGCATTGTATGAGTGAACTACCCTCTTTTTTTCTTTTGTCTAACATACTTTTTTGGTCACCATCATTTAATAAACTCATTGAATATATGTTTTATGTCATTTTCTGTGCTCTGTTCTGAATTAATAGATAAATACTACTAACTGTTATTTTTAGTACTAAAAGTCACGCACAACAAATTAGAAATGCCATATTGATGCGCCATAGGCTGTACCAAAGGTAGCTGCTGTGGAAAATGTTTCTATAGATTCCGTAAAGACAAAGTGCATTGCAAACAGTGGGCTGCCACAGTTAAAAGAGCTGGATGGGAGGCAAATGACCAGATGGTTATTTGTGTAGATCACTTCACACAGGACCAGTTCACAATACCCCAGTCATTGCTAGACAGACTGAAAACCGCTGCATGCCCGATGATGTTTGCATTCATGGTTGAGAAGGCGAAACGTTCCACATCTGTTCTGGAGAAAAAGAGGCATACTGCATAGAGGTATGTCACTACCACCCATTAATCTATATTTAATGCTAGTATTACATCTGTCACAATATTACTACATTAAATACACCACACAGAAAAACACATATTCAATCACGCTATTTCTATGTGACTTCTGGTTTTCAATGTTCAAAACCTTGCCCGGGTACAAAGTTGAGTTTTCCCATGCAAATCGGATTATACACAGACGTTCTAACTTGAAAAGTCCAGTTAGTGTGGGCTAACATTATTTGTGCCCAGGCAATATCCAGAGGGTGTCGCAATTTAAATGAAGGGGCAGTGACCTGAATATTGAAGCTGTCTATAATTAAAGGTATACATGCACTGCACAAACCTATTCTGTGTGATCACATTGCACCACGCAGATTCCACAGAGCAAATCCATGACTTACTCCTGCAGAACCCTAGTGGTTGTTGATGGGAGTGCGGCAATGACCACCCCTCACTATCCCAACCCAGCGGTCCTAGGTGCTAGTGTCCACCCCACCACATCACCGGTCTGATGTTCTGAAGTAAGGTGGTCTTGGCATGTACTGACCCCCCCACCTCGCTGATCCCTGGGCAGAAGCACAAAGGTACAGTTTCCATGGTGCTAGTGTTGCCCCCCTCCTCCAATGATCAAAGGTCTGATATTGCAATGTATACTGACCATGGTGTCCAGTGGTCACTCCCCCACCCACACCCATGCCTAATCCTTAATGATGATTCCTTTGTGTTCAGTGGTCCTTTCCCCTCTCCCATACCCATGCACAGCCTTTAATGACTTAATCCCTAATGTCCCTACCACCAATCACACCCATGCCCCGATCTTTTATGTCATATATCCACATACAGGTAAGATTATCAGGTATCCCCTGTGTCCAGTGGTCCCTCCTCCCACCCATTCCCCATCCTTGGAACACCCCTCCCAGTTTGTCAATATTCACCCCAGCCAATACTCACTTGGTGGATAGTGGCCCCCACCCACCCACAGTACCGACACCCAC
The DNA here is from genome assembly GCA_016271365.2 of Neoceratodus forsteri. NCBI lineage: Eukaryota > Metazoa > Chordata > Ceratodontiformes > Ceratodontidae > Neoceratodus > Neoceratodus forsteri. The sequence goes on along the minus strand of CM057459.1, from coordinate 482,616,038 downwards.
ACCACAGTACCCCTACCTGTCGATTGCTGCCGCAGTTCAGCGACAGCAAGCAGCACAGCCCACCTCATAGCACCTTGGCCACCTGGCATCTATCTGTAGCAAGGTGTGTGGTTTATTTACAGGGAAGGGTGAAGAGCCTTGCCCTGTATATTAGGCCCCACTCCTGCTAGAGATAGATGTCAGGTAGCCGAGGTGCTGTGAGGGGGGATGTGCCACTCGATGCTGCTGAACTGTGGTACCCATGTGTGGTATGGGGAAAGGGGGGGTGGGTGTTGGTGCTGCAGGGGGTGGGTGACGCCATCCACCAAGATGGTATGGGCTGGGGGCACTGGCAACCGGGGGAGTTCCAGGGATGGGAAATGGATGGGGACCACTGGACACCAGAGATACCAGATATTAAAAACAGGATGGGGATCAGGTATGGGGAGGGACCACTGGACATGAGGGATATCAGATATTAATACAAAGACAGTGAACGAGTGGGGGAAGGACCACTGAACACCAGGGATATCAGATATTAATACAAGGAAAGTAAACGGGTGGGGGAGGGACCACTGGACACAAGGGAAACTCTATATTGCTACCAGGACTGGGATCAGAAGGGGGATAACATTCGATGCTAGGGAAATGCTATATTTCAACCAGGACTGGGATCGGTGGGTGGGGGGACACCACTAGCACCAGTGACAGCTCACTGGGTTTGGGCAATTGAAGTGGCTGTGCAGGGCAAATTGGCCTTGCTCCACGTGCAAATGAGCCCATAATGGGCATGTAGATGGCCCCATAGCACCTTGCATGGCCAATGGGCTCATTTGCATGTGGACTTTAAAATATTGCTGATTTTGCCCATGTGCAAGTCATTGCAGGGTCCTATTTCGTGGACACTATCAGGCAGCACTAAGTTGCCTAGTGCCTGGTGCATTGGCCCTACATACATAGAGATTAATCAATATAGCAGTTTTGCTCACCTGCGGCCTCGCTACATGTGGCTCAACATTTTGCCTATCATTTTGCAGAGTTTTGAATATCTGGCTCCTGAAGCTTAACAATAGGAAGGGTAAATGAACACAGTATGCGTGCAAAGTTTATTTATTTATTTAGTTTTTGTTGACTGAGTAAGCGCACTAGACAAATCCTTCCTATTTTCAGGCATGACCCGGGGGAAGGGGATACAGATAAATGCCAACTGACCTTGAACTAGATTAAGCTGTTGGTGGTATTTTTAGTGAATGAGGGAAATATGGCCAGGACACCGGGGAAATTCCCATACTCTTTTCGATAAATGCCATTGGATCTTTAACATCCACCTGAACTACCACCAATCCAGGCAGATGTGACCTCGGTTTAATGTCTCATCTGAAAGACAGCACCTCAGAAGTGCAGCACCCCTCTCATGCTGCACTACAATGTCAGTACTGGGATATTAACCTAAGTGCCAGATGTGGGAACTGAACCCACAGCCTTCTGGTCTCCCAGCCTCAGAGGCAAGTGTGCTACCTACTGAGCCACTGACACTGCAATATACCAGATATTAAAGTTGTCCTTATTTGTCATCAAAGTATCATTTTCTATGTTTGTTACTATCTGCACAGGCAGTATTTTGGGGGGGTTGTTTTTTAGTAAGTAGTACAACGTTGTAACAGATGGGAAAACTATGAACTGTGTGTATGACAGTGAGCATGTACTTGATCAGCCCAGCTTTTTTGTTTATTTAGAGTTTTAGAGACAACTTTTGAGCATAAGCTCTTTTACATAGGTTCCACGTCATGTAACAATTCACAGACATAAACCAGAACATAGGTACAGTAAACACATATAAGCTAAGGATTTACAAACATTAACAAGAATTAAACAACCGTCCTCCTACAGGTGACAGAGGGAGCAAGAACAGATCAAAGTTCAAGAATCATCCCCTGCCCACTAACCTCATTACAGGTGTCGAAGAGGGAAAGAACAGAGCAAAGTTCAGGAAAAGCCCCCCCTCCGGAGGGAGTGTGGCAGGCTCGGGGGGTAGGGAGCAGCCGCGTGTCAACTTAGTCACACAAATACCCTCAAGTAAGAACACTAAGAGGCAAATGCCTCAGCGACCACCTGTCCTGTTATTACTGTATTCAGCTGTTTATGTTTTTTTCAGGTCTGCAAATCAAGTCATAACTAGGATTCACCATTTATTATGGATGATTTAGTACAAGAAATATAATTTTGTGTAGTAATGTAATGAAAGATAATAGCTCACTCGTTTTGAGACTCATTGTACCCAACTAGTCCATCAGTCTCAATGTGTTCATGAGTGATGATCTCAAAATGAACTGGTGTAGGCACAGTGAAACTCAAGATGTTCCGCAATGCATGACACACTGTCATGTTCATTGAATTCTACTGTTATGGCCGCATAGTACCAGCAGCAATGGGTCTCAACTGGTGTTGGAATTATAGTGTACTTCCCAAAACGACACCTGTTATAAACATACTGTATAAAGTAAAGTCTTACTGGCTTGATACTATTGAAATGCTGATTTCATTAAATTTTATATCAACAGAGAATGGCATTTACTCACCTGGTAAAGGTGATTATATCTGCAACATTTATAGTGCTCAGAAATCATCACAAATGGGTTATCCTCCACCATCCTATTCTTTTCTGGTCAGCCAGGGCCAAACCCCTAGCTCCAACCAGAAATACCAGTAAGAAACTTCCATAGCAGAAAATAAGGAAAAGAGACAATACAGCCAAAAAAAACAGGCAATAGAAATAACAAATGACCAGCACTAACAATCTTGGGTACCTGAAAGAATAAAGGTCATTTACTTATAAAAAAGGCAAGTAAAAAACGTTTTGGGATACGCTTGATACATATATCAAGTAACATTCACTGTGACACGTCATGCATAAACGTTAACACAGAGGGTAAATGCATAACATCAGCATATATACGATAAGTAGTGACCATGTACCCCACAAATAGTAGGTAGTGGCCCACAGAAAAACATAGAATAGTGCCCACTAAGGCTTAACCAATATAGCGCTGTTTTAATTAATTCTGGCTGTTGCAGTTTTGAGTTCATCCACCTTGGGAGGGAATCTTAGCAGTTGCAGGTATAATCACCTTTACCAGGTGAGTAAATACCATTATCTCCTGCAACCTTCTAGTGCTCAGAAATCATCACAAATAGGACTTAGTAGCAGTACCCAGAAAACAATGGGAGGGGAAAGTGAACCCCAAGATTAGCCCGAACCTGCTGCAGCCTGAAGCACAGCTCTACCGAATGTGGCTCTATCTGCTGAAGCCACAATGGATCTGTAATGGCACACAAAAGTGTGAAAAGAGGACCAAGTAGCCAACTTACAGATATCTTGCATGGAGGCACTTCCCCTCTCAGCCCAAGAGGCTGATAAAGCTCTGTGGAATGTGCCCAAATACCTCTAGGGGTATCCTGACCTGCCTTGATAAGCTGCCAGTAGATCCCTTCTTATCCATCGTGCAATAGCCTCCTTAGAGGCTGCCTGGCCCATCTTCCTGCCAGAAAAGAACACAAACAATCTATCTGACTTACAGAAACTCTCAGACATAGTCAGATAGTCTTTGAGCAGGGATACCATGATCAGAGGATGAGGGTCCTCATCCGGGCCCCATGTTCCCCCTGCATGGCCGGCAGATGAATGGCCTGCTCCAAATGAAATGATGAAATCACCTTAGGGTTAAAGGAAGGGACAGTCACAAGGGACACCCTGACATTATGGAAAGTAAGGAATGGCTCCTGGCAGGATAGTACCTGTAGTTCACCCACCCTTCTGGCAGAACACATGGCCATGAGAAAAAACGTTCTATGGGTTGTATAATAAGGGGACTGTGGAACAAATGGAGGCTTATGCAGTCCCTCCAGTACCAAACTAAACTGCCACTGAGGACACGTGGGGCAGACGCAGGGAGACGCAATCTGCACCGCCCGTTGTAGCTGAACCACATCAGGATGTGAACCTATCTTCCCCACCTTTCCAAGTGGTCCCCTCACTGCTGAGATAGACGACATCTGGACTCGCAAAGAGGAGTCAGCCAGGCCATTGTCATTGCCATCATTGAGGAAATCAAGAATTCGGGGAAGGCCCACCACCGAAGGTGAAAAACCTTTTGTGGTACACCACTTGCAGAAAATGTGCCAATGTCTCTTGTAAGTCTTATTGGTCAAGATCCTTCTGGACTGCAAGAGATGGTCAACCACTTTGGGAGGATATCCCTCCCTCAAAAGTCTTGTCATTTCAACATTCTTGCCATCAGATGAAGTGCCTGGCGGTTGTGGTGCAGAAATGGCCCATGAATTAGCAAGTCCAGACATTGTGGTAGATGCCAAGGAGTACTGATCAACATCACTATGACCAGAAAATACCATGATCTCCTCAGCAATTCCAGAGCCACCAACAGTACTGTTGCTCTTGTGGCTCTGATCTTGAGAAGCACTTTTGCTGTCATTGGAAGAGGTAGAAAAATGTAAGCCTTTTTGAACTTCCATGGCACTTTCATTGTGTCTACCTCTTCAGCCTGGTTGTCGGGAAGGTATGAATGGAAACGGGGCAGTTAGTTTTTGTGTTGAGGCACCATCAGATCCACCTGAAATAGGCCCCATCTGTGAACTACAGTCTGAAACACCTTAGGATTTAACTGCCACTCTGTCTGGCTGAGGGTCACTTGACTGAGCCCGTCTGCCTGCGAGTTTAGTTTTCCCACCAGATATATAGTGGAGATCATTGGCAGATGCTTTTCTGCCTAATGTAAGGTCTGTAGCACCTCCCTGAACATTGCTGTGCTTCAGAGTCCGCCTTGCTTGTTTATGTACACCATGGTGACCTGGTTGTCGTTTCTGATCAGTACCAGCTGACCTATTACCCATGGGGTGAAAAACAACAGGGCCCTGTACACCGTCCTCAGTTCCAGAACATTGATGGGAAGGTGGGCCTCCCGTGGAGACCATTTGCCTTGAGTAATATGATAACCCAGCATGGCACCCTATCCTAGTAGACTGGTGTCTATTGTAATCATCGCCACTGGGGGTAATAACAATGGGATACCCTTGATAAGGTTGCTCGGGTCCATTCACAAAGTGAGGCTTTGGTGTATGTCCTGGCTGGGATTGAGTTTGTACTCAAAGTCATGGGACGACTGATCCCATGCATCTAGTATGTGCCGCTGGAGCAGGCGCATGTGCAGGCTAGCCCATGGTATCATGGCTATCATTTGAGGCCATAAGTCCCAGTAACTGAAGATATGTATGCACAGCCCTATGGAGCTGTGCCCATATGGACCCCAGGAGACTGAGTATGTTCAGTACTTTTTCCTCTGTTGGAAAATCCTGGTCTATGCTGGTGCTGATTCTGGCCCCCTAGTGGGTGATCTTTTGCATGGGGGTTAGCTGGCTCTTGTCCCAGTTTACTACCCAGTCATGCTGTTGTAGAAACTGGACTACAACCTCTGTGTCCCTCAGTGCTTGAGCAGGGGAACTGGCTCGAATGAGCCAGTTGTCCAGATATGGGATAACATATACCCCTCATTTGTGAAGGGCCGCAGTGATCACTGTTAATGTTTTTGTGGAGACTCCCAGTGGTGGAAACCAGGCCAAATGGGAGACACGTGTACTGGAAATGACCACCGTTGATCTGGAACCTGGGGACGCGATAGTGACTGGGGAGAATCAGAATGTGCAAGTAGGCATCTTTTAGGTCTATCGAGGCCAGGAAGTCACCTGGTTGAATTGCCATCAGAGTTGATTGAAGTGTTTCCATTTTGAAATTCTTGTAGACCACAAACTTGTTAGAAACTTTAGGTTGAGGACTGGGCGGAGGCCACTGGTCTTCTTGGAGACCATAAAGAACATAGAGTACACCCCAGTGTCACTTTCTTGTTGTGGCATGGGTACAATGGCCTGGCTCCTAGTGAGATTGCAGAGAGACTGCTGAATTGCTGCCACTTTTTGAGGATCCCGTGACATTGGGGATATCACCAGTCTGTGTGGAATTATCTTTTGTGTGAGCTCTGTGGTGTAGCCATGAGACACCAACTCCCTGACCCACTTGTCCATGGTAGTTTGGGCCGACTGATCAGCAAACAATTACAGGCCACCCCCAACAGAGAGCTGTCCACCAGGTCCCCCCTTCTTTCATTATTTTTTTTTCCCATTGAGCCTCCATCGGTTCTGTTGCTGTGGAAATCTCCAAGTTTTCAAAAGTCGCCTTTGTACTTGGATTGTGAAGACCTGGGCTGGAACTGAGATCTGGTGGCTCCACCCCTCCAGGATTGGTTCTGTGCTGACTTTTCTTGACCCATGGTGTCTTTGAATTTTAGGTGAATAGGACGACCTGATGCCAAGCCACCACAGAAAGTCTCTACAAAATGCCCAGGGTTGTCTCACGCCCCGCAACTGCCCAAAAAACAGCGCAGGCTGGTGAAAGGGACTTTTCACCAACTGTTTGGCCCCTGCTTGGTCCCTGGGGAATGGAGTCAGGGTGTCACCAAAGAGGTGGCCCCTTTACATGGGAGCTTTATCAGAGTTGCCTTGGACTCTGCATCTGCCTGCCACAATTTGAGCCATTGGGTCCATCTGGAGCGATTAGTCAGGACAGTGGCCCTTTTGCCAAAATTCATGATGTTTAAGGAGGCATCTGTTAAAAAACAGACAGCCTGCATGGCACAGTCAGCCTGCCCTGTCAGTGACAACCCCTCAGGGAGTTCATTGACGATAGTCTCCACCAATCACAACAGAGCTCTGCTAGTGTACCAGACTGCCACACCCATTGATAGAGCCATTCCCGTCACTTTATGAATTTTCTTTGCTGACTCTTCCACCTTCTTGTTCATAGGATCTTTTAGAGCTGCTGCACTCTAGACTGGTATGACCAAGCATCTGGCCAGAGCCTACACCAGTGTGTCAACCTTTTGGGCCATATACCATACTGTCTTATACAACTGGGAAAGTGGGTACATTTTTTCCATTGCTCTTTTTTTCTGTAATCCTGGATGGTTCTGTTGCCTCCAGTTTGTTGTTCAGAATGGTGTCAAGGACTGTGTAGGTGGGGAAACAATGCCTCACTGCTTTTGACTAGAAGGGGATCTGTTGAGGTATGGAGTGCTTCTGGCTCCTCAGGGACATGCAGGATCTCCTGTATCAGTTTCACCAGTTTGGCCACATCCTGCCGTGGGCATAGCTTGCCTGTGGTTTGGCCTGAGTTCTGTTCCACCTCCTTCTCCTCAGAAGATTCATCGGTCCCTTTCACCAGCCTGCGCTGTTTTTTGGGCAGTTGTGGGGCCTGAAACAACCCCGGGCATTTTGTAGAGACTTTCTGTGGTGGCTTGGCATGTAGCTTTTCCAGCCACTGGAATAGGAAACCCACTTGTGGTACATTTAATGTCAGGGGTGCTGTAGGTGAAGACACCTCTCCCTGGGCTGAAACCACATCCAGGCTGCGACTCTGCAGTGCCCCTGACTCTGACACTGTGTAGATTGCACAAAGGGCCTCCAGCACATGAGTCACCGGGAGCATCGTGCCGAACTCTAGGCAGGCAGGCATGGCAGGTATGCATTGCAAGCTGACAGATCTATGGACGAGCGATAGAAAAAACTGTGTCAGGAATGTAGCTCACTGCGAAGCCCAGTACAATACATCAATAGTTTTGCAAACAATAGTGACGTTGAGTCTTCTGATTATGGGAGTCTGTCCCTTTAAGAAGTCCTATAAGACCTACACAAGATGGCTGCCTGGATGTTCCAAGTTGACATTTTACTGTTCCTCCATCTCGTGAGAATAGACCATTGTATTTACCCTCTAAAATGATGGCCATCCCTGAACTGTACCAAGATGGCTGCCATTCCCACAACAGCATACCTCTCAAGTGTCCCCGATTTTCAGAGATGTCCCTGATTTCACCTCAAAATTTTACTCTGTCCCTCCTAAAATCTGTGTTCCTCTGACTAAACAGTGATGATTGTAAGAATAAAATTATATCAAACAATACAGGTGCAGACTTCTTAGTCTTCAGAAAATGTATTATACAACGAGTCCCTTATTCTGCCAGCTTCCTGAGTGGATAGCACCAATTTTAAAAATGTGTCCCTGATTTTGGGCCTTTGTCCCTGATTTTTTTAAGCCTTGTCCCTGATTTATGAGGCAGGAGGTTGAAAGGTATGCGCAACAGTACCGATATGGCCATCATTCCCATAAGATGCTGTGAGAACTGTGCTGCAGCCAGCCATAGTCTCATAGGGATTCCCTTGCAACATGTCATAATAGCCCTGGACTGCTGCTGCAGCCATATCTAGTTGCTGCTAAACCACAGGGTGCCTGCAGATTGAATATTGTGCCCGGCATTATTCTTGGGTGATCCAGCACCTTCCCTGGGTCTTACCAGGAGCTGAGACAAAGAAAACGGAATGGGCTACCTCTGTTTTTCTGTCTGGAGAGATTGGGATGCACCAGAGCCCAGAAGACTCAGTTGCACGGCACAGAAAAGCAGCCAAGCTCACATTTCAGGTCAGTTATTTTCCAGTGTTCTGGAGAGGTATACCGGCTCATTGCTGGGGAGCTGCCTAATTCTTTTGCAGTTGCCTGAAAACAAACAGCTCCTAGCTGGCATTCTTTGTATTTTTGAGTGCCTGTATTTCTCTGCATTCAGCACACTGCTGGTTCTGCAAGGAAGTGGACGCTACTTTAGGGTCCACTCCACAGTTCTGCCAGTGTTGGGGATGCTACCTGAGGGTCCCAAACATGAGCGGGGGTGCAAGCCAGATGCTACTGGAGAGTCTGGCTCCACCAGTGTGGTTAATTAGAGAGACTCTTTGTTTTGGCAAGGCATAGTAATGAAAACCCATAAGATAAGGACCGCATATAGCCTGTCGACATGCCCTATATAGATAGAAAGCACTAAATGAGTCAAAGTAAATATTTGCCTTAGAGTTTCAAAATGATCCAGATTGTGACCAGCCTCAATGGATGCATGAAGTAAACTGTTTTTTCTGGTCAGAACTGGGGGTTTGGCCTCTGGCTGACCAGAAAAGATTTACAATTGTGTATTGGCCAATAGAATGATGGAGGATAACCCATTTGTGGTGATTTCTGACCACTTGAAAAGTTGCAGGAGATAATTATTCACAATTTATATGATGCATATCCCATGTAAACAAAGGAAGTGTTACATGCAAAAAGACTGATAAACCAACTGACTGATGCCTATGAGTTGGCCTTAGTTACTGACACCTTAAATAAATAGGACAACAAAGACAGCTATGACAGGATCACCAGACTGCAGATCTTCTTGCATGCAGATAAAGTAATTTGGAGGAATTTTAGAGAGCATAGCAGACACAAATTACCTAAACTTTGAGTTGATAGCCCCAGTGTAGTATTTAAGCAACTTGGGCATCTGTCAGTGTGCAAGGAATAGCCTGAATGTTGTCCCACATTTCTTAAGATGATCCATATGAATCATCTGTTGAAAGTTGTACTGTTGATGCACAAAAGGGATGCCAAAGATGCCAAGATGCTGTACTGTAAATAATTAGAGCAGATACTTGCTGATGTCAATGTCAGTCAAAGGAAGTAACACTTCAGTCCTCACCTGACACTTATGGATGTGACCAATGATAATTCAGACAAATAAATTGAGATAGCAAAATTAATTTCAACCCTGGATCTGCAAATATTGTTAACTGATGTAGCAGTACTGAGATTATGTCTTTCAGCTTTATATTCAGGTGCTGAAAATGCTAAACCTGAATCTATACAATAAAAGCATATGTATACACATTTATGTACAGTAATCAGTCTGATGAAATCAAGTCTGAACAGCTTCATGACCAGAAGTATAAAAGATACATAGATACAGTACATAGATACATAGACAGTGTTGGCAGATAAGGGCCTATGGCCCACCCAGTCTGCCCATTTGAGCTTGTAAGCTCAGTTTATGTTTTCCGAGAAGTCTGTTGCCCCTTACCCCTGAACTCCAGAATTCCTTTATGTCTATCCCATGCATTCTTAAATCCCATGATTGTTTCAGCCCCCACCACTTCCTCTGGCAGGGTGTTCCACTTGTCCATCACCCGTTCTGTGAAGAAATTCTTCCTCATGTTTCCTCTGAATCGTCCTCCCTCCAACTTCATCCCATGCCCTCTAGTCCTGGAACATCTTTTTTGCTTAAAAATAGTGTATTCCTGCACCCTGTTCCTCCCTGTGAGATACTTGTATGTCTCTATCATTTTGCCTCTCTCCCTCCTCTCCTCCAGGGAGTACATGTTCAGTTCCTTCAACCTGTCTTCACAGGACTTGTGATGCAATCCATGCACCATCTTTGTTGCCCTCCTCTGAACCTTCTCCACCCTGTCTATGTCCTTACGTAGGTATGGTCTCCAGAACTGTACACTGTACTCCAGGTGGGGCCTCACTAGTGTCTTGTATAGTGGAATTATGACCTCTCTTTTCCTGCTTGTGATGCCCCTGTCTATACATCCCAGCATCCTATTTGCTTTACCTGCTGCCTTGTCACACTGTTTCCCTACCTTGAGGTCATCAGAGATGATAACCCCAAGATCCCTTTCCTGCTTGGTGCATGCTATATCCTCACCCCCAACTGATATATTGTGCCAGGGTTTTTGTGCCCCATATGCATTATCTTGCACTTCTTTGCATTGAATTTCAACTGCCAAACCCCTGACCATTCTTCAAGTTTCTGAAGGTCCCTTCTCATTCTGTCTACACCCTCTGGTGTGTCTACTCTGTTACAGAACTTTGTGTCATCAACGAACAGTGAAATTCTGCCTTCTAGGTCCTGCTCAATGTCACTGATGAAGATGTTGAATAGGACCGGTCCCAGCACTGATCCCTGTGGTACCCCACTGGTCACTCTTCCCTCTGTGGAGTGACAGCCATTTACCACCACCCTCTGTGTCCTGCCACCCAGCCAGTTACCTACCCACCACACTACTGTCCTGCCCACACCCATATTCCCCAGTTTGTGTAATAGTCTTCTATGTGGCACAGTGTCAAAGACCTTGCTGAAGTCCAGATAGGCCATGTCCACTGCCCTCCCCTGATCCATCTCCCTAGTCACTCAGTCAAAAAATTCAACGAGGTTGGTCTGACATGACCTTCCCCTGGTGAAACCATGCTGCCTTGGGTCCTGTAGTCCATTGACAACCAGATGTTCCACCAATCTCTCCTTCAGTAGTGCTTCCATGATCGTCCCCGCTACCGAGGTGAGGCTGACTGGTCTATAGTTCCCTGCTTCCTCTTTGTTCCCACTTTTGTATAAGGGGACTACATCTGCTGTCCCCCAGTCTTTGGGTACCTCCCCTGTTTCCAGTGATTGGCTAAACAGGATAGCCAGAGGTTCAGCCACCACCTCTCTTAGTTCTTTAAGAACCCTGAGGTGCACCCCATCTGGCCCCATTGCTTTATCAACTCTTATTACTTCCAGTCCCTTCAGGACCCTTTCTCGTGTAAAGGGACTTGTGTCCATTTCTGCACCATTCTCACCTCTTGTACTCCCTTCAGACCCATTACCCTCCTCTTCCTCAGTAAAGACTGAGCATAAATACCTGTTCAATATGTCAGCTTTACTGCTGTCATCCTCCACACGGCCCCATCCTCCCCTTCAGTCTCGCTATCCCTCCCTTTGTCTTTCTTTTTCACTTATGTACCTGTAAAGGTTTTGTCCCCTTTACCCACTGATTTTGCAATGTGTTCTTCTGTCTGAGCTTTGGCTTCCTTACTGACCTCCCTGCCTCCCTTTGCTTTTCCTGGTACTTCTCCCTATCCCTTCTGCCTGTGTCTTTTGTATTGCCTGAATGCAATCTTTTGGCTTTCACTTTCTTTGCTACCTCCTTGAAAACCATAATGGTTTCCTCTTCCTTTCCTCTTGCTAACCTGCTTAATGCATAATTCTGTTGTTCTTGTAATCCCCATTTTAAATACTGCCCACTGTTCCTCAACCCCTGATTCCTGTCCCATTCCCTTAATGCCTCTTTCAAGTATCTCCCCATTTTCCCAAAGTCTGCCCCTAAAATCCAGGATACGTGTTTTGTGTAGTTTGGTTCTGCTCTTCTGTGATTTCAAACCACAATGACTGGTGGTCACTGTTTCCCAGGTGCTCCCCCACTGTTACCCCATCACATTGTCCCTGTTTGTGAGCACAAGGTCCAGTATTGCCTTCTGCCGAGTTGGTTCCATGACCAGTTGCTTGAGGAGGGCACCCTGAAGGGAGTCCAGGATAAATCTGCTCCTAGTTGATGCTGCTGCTGGGATGCTCCAGTCCATGTCTGGAATATTGAAGTCTCCAACCAGTACTACCTCAGCAGTATGTAGGTATAAGTTGCTACTATAAGTAATAATAATAATAATATTTATTTACAAGGTGCCTTTTACATATCAAGGCGCCATACAATTAAACAATCGTCAGATGATAAAACGGATATAAAACAGTAAAACAATAAAATCCATTATATTTCTGGAAATGCCTAGTATCCACAAAAACATTTTCAGTGCCTGCTTAAAGCCCTCAATGGTCATACTCTCCTAGAGCTGATGAGGCAGAGAATTCCAGAGGGTGGGGGCCGAAAAAGCATGGGCCCCAGAAGATTTCAGAATATCCTTCAGAATCTCCAGCAACCCCTCATCAGCTGAGTAAAGCTGTCACACAGGGCTGTAGTGAATCAGGAGCTCTTTCAAATAGTCAGGACCAAGACTGTGTAGGGCTTTGTAGGTCAACAAGTCTACTTTAAAGGTGATCTGCCACTGAATCAGCAGCCAGTGCAGATTGTGCAGCACAGGGGTAATGTGCAAACTCCTAGGAACCCCTGTCAGTGACCATGCAGCAGCATTCTGCACTAGCCACAGTTGGCAGATATCAACCCCAGGAAGCCCTAGATAAAGGTAGTTGCAGCAGTCAAGCCGAGAGGTCACAATGGCGTGGACCAGTACCGGCAGACCACTAGATGGAACAAGGTGCTTGACCATGACAATATTCCGAAGATGGTAACAGGCTGATTTGACAACTGCTGACACCTGATGATGAAGGGTTAGCCCATCACCAAGCACGACTCCAATGTCGAGCACCCATTCAGAGGTAAGGATCTCTTCATCCCCCAGATATATTTCAGAGGGCCGATCGATCCTCAACCTCTCTATCTTGCAACCCGGATCCACCACCATAACCTCAATCTTTCCCGCGTTCAATTTCAACCAGCTCAAATTCATCCAGTCTTAGATTTCAACTAGACAGTTATTAAATACTGAGTGCACTAGCCTGGTTGGGAGCAAAAGACAGGTATAGCTGGGTATCATCAGTGTAGCAGTGAAACCGCAGCCTATGCCATCTTACAATGTTTCCAAGAGGTAGCATGTACACTGCAAACAATATGGGGGACAGCACAGAACCCTGAGGGACCCCACAGGACAGAGAGAAAGGATTGGAGGAAAAAAAACAGACACAGCTCTCTGTGTTCTACCAGCAAGGAAAGAAGTAAACCATCTGAGCACTGTGTTTGACAGGCCACAGATGGACCTCAGGCAACTGAGCAGCACCCCAGTAGAAAAAAGATGTTTGCATTGTGTAGTGTTAGCTAAATGCTGGTACTGTTGAATAATCATTCCTTGCACTAAACTCTCAGGGATTGAACAAAGCCCAATATGGAGGTGGCTGAGAAGCTCAAAGCACAGTGGTGTGCAGTATGGTGAATAATACTCCTGCTGCTCACACAGCTAAGTTTGGTTCCATAGCCACTCCTCACTGTTCCTTCTGATGGAGGCCCATTGGTGTAGAAGGATAAAAGGGTGATGGCAAGGGGGACATAGGTATGGAGCTGCTTGTGAGTGTGAAGCAGTGTCCTCCAGTAGTGAATGCACTCCATTATGTACTTCTGAAAGAGGTAATGATACCAGACTCCACCAGGAGACAGTGTGAGTAAGTCACTTATAAAGAAAATGTAGATGGTGAGAATCCAATAGGATCAAGTGATATAAAGTATTAATGAGTGTAAGATGGGAGGAAATGAGAAGGTGGCCAATAAAGTACTCATTGTCAGGGACTCTATGATGAAGGACGTGAAGAAGGTTGGGGTGCCATAATGGGATGATTGTGGAGGTAGGATGTCCATCAGGTGTTTCGACAATAAGGATAAGGACAAAATAAGGAGGATATTAGATTGGGTATAGGAGGTGTCACATATCCTTGTACACATGGGCACAAACAACTTTGGAACTCAAAGTCTGAAGGCTGAGATGAAGCTGACATGTAAGGCATACTCAGAAAGCAGTGAGATGAGAGAAGCATGAGACAATAGATAACTAAGGTATTCCATAAATGGTTGAAATAGTGGTATCGTTTAGAGGGGAGTAAATCTGTGGGTGACTGGGAGAACTTCTGGGAGATAACCTTCATCTTATGAGGGACAGGTCCATTGCACCTAGGAGAAAGCTTGAAAATTTTGCAGACCAGAGTAATGGAGAGTCAGAAGCTCTAAATCAACTAGAATCAGATGGGACAGTTAGAAACAAGCTCAGACTCACATGAAAATGAGGAAGTGACTAAGGGGTACTAGTAGTGTCAAATGTCAGGGAAAAAGGACAAACCTGGAAAGGAGAGGAAGGGTGGGGTCAAGACAAACCAGCCAGCTGGTCGGGAGATGTGTAAGCTGGGACAAGTGTGATGGGTGGTATCAGGGGAACAGGCAAAAGGAGAGGCAAACTAACAATTGTGTTCAAGAGAAAGCATGATGTGAAGCAAGCACAAAAGGATAATTTGTTCCCAGATGCAATTAGTGATGTAGGAGGTATGAAAAATCAGTTCTTCATAAGGTCTAAGGAGGATAATGGGTCAAATAATAGGAGGAACAGAAGATCAGGCTTATGGAGACAAGGCTGTTGTTTAAGAGAACAAAGTCAGAAACACAGCAGCTGATCATCGTAGGTGTGAATGAAATGAGATGGTGGATTGGGGGTTGGGGTTTTGTCAGACTAGTGGATAGTAGTAGATGATGGTAAGCAGAAGGCAAACACACATAGTCACTGTTTCACAAATAAGCCACACACACATGCACTCACTCCAAAACACACGCACACACACACACACACACACACACACACACACACACATACATACATACCAGCACAGCATGTCGAACAGGGAGGCATACATAGATATGACTTTTGTGAACAGCAGTAACATATTTCAGCCCTGTGAGTAGTACTGATATTATAATAATTGTCAATGGATTAAATAGCTGGTCTTCATTTATTTTTTGCATGTAATTATTTATCATACTTTTCTTTTTATGAAACAGTAGGCATTCTGCTTTACTTTTCAAACATTGTACAGTGTAAAATTTGTTTTGAGAGTGCTTGTCACTATGTCTGGTTGCTTTGGAAATGCTGCATATATACACTGTTTCTTTGCCTACTATAAGATTTTTGTATTGGTGTGACAATCTTCATGGAAGTTGCTATGGGGGCATGCCATTTTCTCTAGAATACATAAGTACTTCAAAAAAATCACAAGCACTTAAAATTAGACTGATGATGAAAGCTAACAAAATAAGTCTGCCAATTAGTTGTTCACTACATCTATTTTATTTGATGACAGGGTGCTCTTGTATGTATGGCAAAAAGTCTAGGGGCTTATTGGTTCCATGGGATCACAGATCAGTTAGTATTCAACGCTGTACTGAAAGTACCTGTGAAATTTTAATTTAACTTAGTGATAATGACATGGGAGGGGTGTGAGACAGCAATTCTCTAGGCTTTCACTTGCAGCAGTTGGAGGGGAGGATCAGAGAAAAAGGTGCACAATCATAGGGAAATCTTTGCACTGCAGCACAATGTAAATGGGGATGAGGAAGCATTCATCAGCATTTGATTTTCTGGGGTGCTTTATGAGGGGGGAATATGGGAGAAGGTATGCCTTTCGAAACAACATAAAAAAATATTAACAGCAACAATAAGAGTACACAGACTGTAGAAGCCAGTGAGAAGTGGTTTACTCTCGATGTACTAGAACAATCACAGCAAATATTTATTTTGCAAAAAAATAAGAAACATTATTTTAATGTCAATAAAAAATAGACAGGAATCTAACCAGCCAGTGACAGAATTAGACTGATCACTGTTATACACATTTCCCTCCTCTGATTTGCTTGTGTCTGGCTGAAGAACAGAAATGTTGTTATTTCAGATGTTGTTTGCTGAAGCAAGGAACAACTGCACTTCTATCAGTACATGACAGGCCATTGCTCTCACTGTCAATTTCTTGCTCAGATGACGACATTTTCTCTTTTCCAACTGATTTGCCGCTAATTAGCACTGACGGCTGTATATTACCATGGAAGTCGGAGCACAATGACAGCACCACTGATGTCATCGTGCTCACAGATGGAAGATGTGGAAAAGACAAGCTGCAGCAGGGCTCACTGTGGTGCCAGTAACAACACTAACAAATGTTATAAAAACAACACATCTGATCAAAAGACTGAAGGGGATATCAACATCACAATAACGTAACTTGCAAACATGCTAAAAAATAATGATTTTTAAGCAAAAGCTTTACACTTGCTCTTTAATGTCCCTAGCCTAAGAGTTTGGATCTTAAACGGTCCCAAAACAGACATCCTTTACATCATGGAACAAGTCCCTGGGGTTCTGATCTAGATTGCACATGATTTAGTATGCTGCCTTCCTGGACTCCTCCATAATGCATTATTTGTCATTTTTAGGTGCTTATATACCTTATTTGCTGAACATGTCACATCCTTATGCAGGTCAGTGAACCAGATTACATATCTGGGGACAAGTGCACATCCTATCAAATCTACTTTACCCTCCTCATTTGTGGCCTCCACAGTGCTGAAGCCCTTTAGTTAAGCCAGTATATACTGTTCAGTGGTACAGTTACATTTCTCAGGGTCATATTTTCATCCAACCACATTTAAGAAAGTTTTCATTTTACTATGCCAATACTTACTTTGTACCTTTCTCTTACTTCTAGGTCTAGGAGAGCATTCCAACTCAGATATAGATTCCTCTCTATCTGAGGATGAATCACTACAGGATTTAGATATTTTATCCTTTTTCTTCTAGTCTGGGACCCCCTTCTTTTTCCTAAGATGTGCTATCTCAGACCTGCTCTTTAGAGGATGATACATCATCTACTTCTCCTTGGACCTTTTTATCTAGTTTCTTTCGCTGTTTCTGTTTCTTTTTATCAAACTTTTCCAAGTGTGTCCTGCAATCTGTCCTCTACAGTGCCATCTCCAGTTTAATTTTTTTCTTCTCTTTCTTGTTTTGTCCTCCCTCTGGTTCAGGAAGGAAGATGATCAGGAAGCATAGTTGTTTGGTACATTTGACGGATTTGTGAAGCCTTTGAGTCTGGAGGCAGGAAACCCATCTGACTGCCAAATATATCATCTGGTTCTTCCTTAACCCTCACATTTGCAGAGCAGGGTTATTCTTTGGGCTGACAGTACTTCCCAATAGGTTGGGTAGGTTATACCAGCCAGTGGCAATGCACATTTCCCTTTGTTCATCATCATACCTATCCTTCAGTTTTTATAGGCCTTTCAGGACTCCTGCAAAACCCCTCTAGTTTCCTGAAGACTCTCTTGAAGGTGGGAAAAGGTTCTGTTTAGCTCTTCCCTCTTTTCCTTTAGGGCTTGGCATCTAGCTTCTATGTGATCAATCTTTTGTTTTCTAGTTGCTAGCTCATCTTCTAACCATTTTGGGTTTTGCTTAATTGGTCAGAAATTGTAGATTTTCTGTGCCCAATTGTTTTACTTGTTCTTGGACTTCATTTAATTGACTTGCCATAGTGTTTCTTTTTTCTCCATAATCAAAATTCTCACCTGTCCTTCCATCTTACCCACTCGGTCTACTACACTAATTCCCCCTTTGAGAGTACTCTTTACCGGTAACATCTATCTGTCTGTCTGTCTGTCTGTCTGTCTGTCTGTCTGTCTCCATGCTGAGTCGATAAAGGGCAAGGAGGCATGTCCTATGAAGACACAATAGAGGGTAAATTCTGTACAAGACAGCCCATCAAACATAGAACCTGACTCTCCTTTTATCATGGTAGTGTAACTTTTCAAGGCAAGCAGCAACTTTCATGCAACTCAATGCAAATGCAGTGTTCCCCTAGCTCCCTAGGGAGCAGTATTAAAACGGATTGTTCTTCTGTCAGTATTGTATGGTGTCCCATCTAAAGGGTGTCTTTCCCTCCTTTTCAACAATTCAAAGAGAGAAAAGAAAACCACAATTATTTATTTTTCAGAGCTAATCATGCATTCTAGACATTGCAGCTTTAGCACAATGGACCTATCCCATGGTAAACCCCAAGGGTTGGTTCTCTCACCCATGCAGTTTTGACTGTATGTGCTGCCCCTGGGTGGAATCATTAGGGAGTATGGAGTTGGGTTTCACTGCTATGCTGATGACACCCAGCTCTAGCTGTTTTTTGCAAACCAGGATTGTGGGTGCAATGGATGTACTGATCAAGTGTTTTGCTGAGTTCCAGGGCTGGATGTCTTTGAGCTGGCTTGGACTCAAACTGGAAAACACATACTGTAGTACTGGTGATTTAGCCAGGTGGGGGCACTGGCAGTGTTCTGGAAGGAAATGGGGCTTTGCCTCGGTACCGCAAGGCTTGTCACTGCCAATAAGGTAAAGAATCTGGGTGTCATCCTGGATGAAAGGCTGATATTTGAAGCTCAGGTAAGTAAGTAAAATTTATTTATAAAGCGCAATATCATATATCAAAGCGCTGTACAATTGCATTCTAAGATAAATACAAACAAATAAATAAATAAGTAAACCCTAAGCATTATTAAATATAAAGATATAAAAATTACATGATAAGATATATATATAAAAAATCAGATAAATTCTAATTATCAGGGAAAGCACATACAAATAAGCATGTTTTTAATGCAGCTTTGAAGCTCTCCACAGTCTGGCATTCTCTCACCCAATGAGGTAGAGAATTCCACAGGGTGGGGGCAGCAAAAGCAAAAGCCCAAGCTCCAGAAGATTTCAAATGCACCCTGGGAATCTCCAACAATCCCTCATCAGTTGAGCGTGGTGGTCTGACAGGGCAGTAGGGACTCAGAAGCTCTTGTAGGTAGCTCGGACCCATACCATGTAGGGCCTTAAAAGTTAGCAAGCCAACTTTAAAGGTGATCCACCACTGAACTGGCAGCCAGTGCAGAGCACGTAGGACAGGTGAAATGTGGCTGGATCGAGTAGACCCAGAGAACAGCCTGGCTGCAGCGTTCTGCACGAGCTGTAAGCGGTGAATATCAACCCCAGGAAGCCCTCAGTATAGGGAGTTACAGTAGTCAAGACGTGAGGTCACGAAAGCGTGAACCAAAGTTGGTAGGTCACCAGACAGAACAAGATGCTTAATCTGGGAGATGTTCCTCAGATGATACAAGGATGATTTGACCACAGCTGACACCTGCGAATGCAGTGTCAGCCCTTTGTCAAATAACACCCCCAGATTTTGCACCCATTCAGAGGTCAGGAGCTGACAGCCCCCAAGCCAAAGCTCGGAGGGCTTCCCAGCAACTAATCCCTCAGACCAGCAACCTGGTTCAACAACTAACACCTCTGTTTTGTCAGGGTTCAATCTAAGTCAGCTGGAATACATCCAGTCTTGGATTTCAGCTAGACCACTGGAAAAAAACCAGAGCGCACTATCCTGGTCGGGCACAAAGGACAGGTACAGCTTAGTGTCATCTGCATAACAGTGAAAACTCAGCCCATACCACCTTATAATGTCTTCTAGTGGAAGCATGTACACTGCAAACAACATGGGGGACAGCACTGAGCCCTGCGGAACCCCACATGGCAGGTGGTAAGAATCAGACAAAAAAATCCCTGATTCCACCCTCTGTGACCTACCAGTGAGGAAAGAATGGAACCATTTGAGTACTGTGCCAGACATGCCACAGATGAACTGCTGGCAATCAAGAAGTACCCCATGATCCACGATGTCAAAAGCTGAATAGAGATCCAGAAGGACCAAGATGGAGTGGCACTTCTGGTCTCTAGCCATCAGGAGATCATTTAGTACCCACACCAGAGCGGTCTTGTACTATGCCTCTTACGAAAACCAGACTGGAGAGGATCATAGATAGCATGGATGGTAAGGTGGTTCTCCAACTGTTGTGTGACAACCTTCTCAATAACATTCCCTATAAAGGGGAGGTTAGAGAGTGACCTGTAGTTTGCAGGAGAAATGGGTTCAAGAGATGACTTCTTGAGAAGGGGATAACCATAGCCACCTTCAGGGAGCTAGAAAACTCCCCCAACTCCAGTGAACACCATGTTAATTCTGCTAGAACCGGGCAGATCACATCTACACAGCCCATTAAAAGGCAGGTAGGGCCCAGGTCTAAACTATAGTAGGTTGGACACACACTTCGGAGAAGCCGCATGATATCATTGATCGCTAGATGGTCAAGGTCTACCCAACAGAATGAAGGTGCCATGACCACACTTCTTCCACCAGTAACCCCTATAGAGTGTGACTTGCTAACCTCCTTCCCGATGTCAGCAACCTTATCATCAAAGAAGCGGGCAAACTCATTGCACTCTATTTGTGATAAGGCCCTCTGAACGCATAGACAGGCTGGATTGCACAGTCTGTCTATCATCCGGAACTGCTGAGCTGGTCGATTCCGTGCTGCAACAATCTCCCTGGACAGGAATTCTGCCTTCTTATGGGAGATTGTTGACTGATAGAGCATGTAATGCTCCATTAGTCTAAGTCTGTCAGCATCTAAGGTGGTTTTATGCCAGGCATGCTCTAGCCTTCATCATACCCGCTTCATTCCCCTCAAAGTCCCATCAAACAATGGGGACTGAGGGCGGAGAGAAAGAGGACCAACACGGTATGGAGCAAGTGAGCCCAGGGCCCCTTCCACCGCTTGGTTAAAAGCCTGGAGGAGATTCTCTGCACCCTCGTTTGACCCTGGGATTCCCGATAGGTCCAACACTGCCAAAAGGTCATCAGGAGTCAAACTCCGTAAAGGGCAGTATCGGACCATCTCCACAGGGGCAAGCCTACTACGGGGAGGCAGAAAGTTGATCTAATGGTCTGGTGGTCGGACCATCCAACTGGTTCCACCACCAAGTCTGAGGCCTCCAACTCCAAGAGAAAAACCAGATCCAATGAGTGACTGTGACTGTGAGTCTCAGAGGAAACTACCTGTGTAAGGCCCAAAGAACTCATAAGGTGGAGGAAGTCTTGACCAAATTGTGAGAGTTCATCGTCAATCCTGGCATTGAAATGCCCCAGTATCATCAGTCTGGGGGAGTTCAATACCAGATCAACAATGGAGTGCACAAACTGACTCTCACCACCTGGTGAACAGTAGACGAGAGCAATTTTTCACCCTGTGCCTGCGGCTACGGTACACTCAAAGGATCTGGTATCCTCAATTGGCACCTCCACAAGGCCCAACTCTGTTTTAAAACAAATTGCTACACCCCCGCCCCTACGACCCAACCTCAAAGGTGTATCACTGAGAAACCGGCTGGAATTGCTGATTCCAAAATGGGACCTGCATTTGCATCCAGCCAGGTCTTGGTGATGCAAGCCAGATCAGATGACCCAACAAGATCAGCTATAATAGCTGACTTGTTTTTAATAGATCTGGCATTGCACAGCACCATGCCGGTTGGGTGGGAAACCAGGTCAGTTCGAGATACCTACTCATTAAATGTGAAACCCTTGGGTATGGGCACTAAACAAGGTGGACCTCATTCAGTGCACCATTTCTCCCCAGGGCGTCTTCTGGACCCTACTACCCTAATCGGGCCACTCAGCCCAATCCCCCTCCACCCCTCCTCCTCCTTCTCCTCCTGACAATTCCAACAGCCCTACAGTGGCCATACACTGCTGTTGACAAAGGGGGAAGGGTAAAGGGGCAGAGGTCCCAAAGTTCAGAGGGGGAGTAACACCTGACAGGGAGAGCTTTCATTAGGCACATCTTGATAGACACTACAACACTACTTAAATTAAACAACTAAAATTAAACACACAAACAACTAAAAATGATCTGATATTTAAACTCTCACTCCCAATCAATAATGCAAATATAAATAAAAATCAAAAGTTTGCAATGTCCATGGGAAAGTAAGTCACTGGCTAGAAGGTTCTCTCACAGCCTCCTACTTCAGACAAAAACAAAAAACAATGAAAAGGAAACTAGGACTCTCACTCCTAGTTTGTAAAGTACTCAAAATGTCCAGCAAGTGGAACTATGTCTCCAGATAGCAGAAAACAGCCCAAAAATATTTCAGCCACACCAACAGCATAAAAGGGAAGCTTCAAAACCATGGGCCAGGCACAGGAACTCAGTTATCCAAAAACGAATTCAATCCTCTAAAAATCCAAGGTATAGGAGACTGTCTTCACTAGGAGGACTCCAAACAAGGGAGCAAGAATTTCAGCCGACACAGTATAGTCAGAATGGGGGCAGTGACGAGATGTTTTCCACAGTAAAAAAGAGGAGGGGGAGGGAGGATGTGGGGATCCAAGCAGACTGTAGAGCACCCAGACAACACAGACAGCCCTGCCATCCACTGACCACAAAACAGTCCGTGCCCCTTGCCACCCAAGCCCCAATCCTCCAACTGGGGCTCAGGAAATGGGGCCCCGAAAGCACCAGAATCGCAAAGGCACCCCTACCCCCACCAACCAACCCCAACACAAAACCCACTGAGAAAACTTCCACAGTCAGTACTCACAACCCTCCAAATCCCCAGCTGTAATCATCAGCTGTCAGATAGTCGTTAGCCCTCCTTCCAATCTTCCGATCTCCTTAGATCCTCCTGGGTAGGTCACCTCTCTCCTAGGTCCCTATGGATCAGCTAAACATCTGGGCTGTATCTGGAAAAGTCAAGTTTCCAGCTGGGCAACTAAAACATTCCTATTGCCAGAAACGCGCTTTCAAACCTTCATTATGCTCACAGGTGAAGATGGAGAGACTGCAGCAAGTTGCCAATGCTGCTTGCAAAATGCCCACCCAGCGAGATGAATAGCGCTTTGCCGAGCTGTTAAAAGTTAAGCACAGAGAAATCACAGCCAAAAAAGAAAACACCAAGTACTAACTTATTATTTTTTTATTTTATTTATTTCCATTCTAGGATTACAATTACCTTTGAGCCCAGGGCTCTTTTACAAAGGTTCCACGTCAAGAAAACTACCTCACTTCCTCACCCCTAAGCTCACTATAAACATAAAAGTAAAAGAAAAACTACAGCAAAACGAAATAACAAAGTATAAAATACAAAAGCTAAACACAAAAGTAAAAACGGAGCTAAAACACTGGCAGGCTGCCATCTTGTCCGGTATTGGTGCCAGCAATCATCCAGAATGGCTTCTATCATGTTAGAAATATCAGCTGGATTTGTTCCCTTATCCCTCCTGAGGACTTGCCCTTGTTAGTATATGCCTTTGTGTTATCTCACCTTGATTACTACAGTGTCTTCTTCCTTGAGGTCAGTGGAGTTATGCTGTGACACCTGCAGCTAGTGCAGAATGTGGTTGCAAGGTTGTTGACTGGCCTTCCAAGGATGAGTCACATTACCCCTGAGCTACAGGCACAGCACTGACTGCCAGTTAAGTGGCATACAGTATCTTCAATAAGATTGGTCTGCTAACCTATAAGCAAGACCCCTGGAATTCTGCGGTTCAGTGGTTGTGGAATTTGCCACAGAATTTGCATCATGCCGCAGAATATACAGTATATAGTGCAGCAGAATGAATTGTGTTTGGTGAATTTTCATATAAATATACTGTTTTTCCATAGAGCCAGGCTTTCTTTCCCATCTCTTTTATCCTGAAGCCCCTCCTCTGTGCTCAGCATATGATGTCATCGATGACATCACATCATATTTAGCCAATGAAAGGACTGCGTTCTGCCACAGAAGTGAATAAATCATGCCGCAGAAATCAGAAAATGCTGCCATGGAAGCCAAGGACCCCTGCCACAGATATCAGAAAATTCTGCCGCAGAGCACCAGGGGCCCTGCCTATAAGGCCCTACACAGTTTTTGTCTGTGCTACCTGCTTGACCTCCTGCATGATCCTTATTTTACCACTCGTCCCCTCTGTTCTGCTGAGGAGGGCCTCCTGGTTGTTCCCAGGACCAGACTTAAAATGTCCAGGGACAGAGCCTTTGAAGTGGCTGGTTCATTACTGTAGAATTCATTACCAAGGGCCTTATGGTAGGCCTCCTCAGTGGAAATCTTTAAAAAAGGACTTAGCACATTTTTGTTTGCTTAGGCATTTGGTGCTTTAACCGTTTATTTTGTGTGTCTTGTTATTTGGTATTTAACTTCATTTCTAGTTTTATACTGGCATGTAGAGGTTTTTAATTTATATCATCATATCTTACAGTTAATTATTAGGATGTTATTTATTTCCTCTGTGTAATGGTGCCCTGGGCCTCCAGGGAAGGGTGCCGTAAATAAATAAAACTACTACTGCTAATTTTAATCAAGTTAAAGGTATGTGCATTGGTCATTTAAGAAACATTTTTGCTGTACTATACCATTCAAAATTATCTAAATTCAAAAATTAAGATTTTTGAAAAATGTTTGAAATTTCATAATTACTACCACTTAATGTTTCTTGTATTCATATTAATCCATGATGAAGCACCCCAGTTATGTCACAGTTCTGGACTGGAACCTTCAATCAAAATATTTTCTTTTTGACTGGAAGTAAAGTATTATTATGGCTCATATTTATATCCACAGACAAAGTTTATTAATATTCTTTGATATGTATGACGTCAAGCATTCTTCACCAAAAAAACATTAAAGAAAGTTTTGATATACATACTGTATATCTTTATTATTTATTTATTGAAATGTTTTACCAGGAGGGCACACTGAATAACAAGTTGCTCGCCTCACTGTGTGACCTGTGGTGAGGGGTTACACAGGGTTGTGAAGGATGATCAGTTATAATAGTATGTGGGTAGTACAAACAATGCAACATTGTAAGATTGTGCAACAGTTGGAACACAAGGTATTGTACAATAAACAGTAGTGGAACATTGGGTAAATTACAATACATGTCCAAAATCATACAAAAGAACATATAAACATACGAAACAGTAATAATGCAATAGAATCATTTATAGAGCATAAGTGTACCAGGAGCAGGCTCGAGGTAGTACCCAAGTGCTGTTGGAGTAAAAAGGATGGGGTTAGGTTGTGCACATGGGTGACCCAGAAGGGCAGGTGGAGAAGAGATGGGGGGAGAGGCAAGAACTGAATATGAGGAGAAGGGGTAGCCATTTTCTGGTTTCCCCCTTCAGGAAGTTGAGAACTCTGCTGGGGAGGAGTCATGGTAGGAAGGCAGAAACTGGGGATAGGTATTAAGGTGGTGGGTTAAAGCAAGAACAGTTGAGGGAAAGGTAATTGTGTAGGGCAGAGGTAAGGGAGTAGTTGGAGGAGGAGTGTCATATTTCAGGGGGGAGGAAATTCCAGATTTTAGGGAAACGATGGGCTAAATCAGTCTGACCAATGAGGGTGGAGTGGCGAGGGATGGTCAAGGTGTGGGCGTCATTTGATCTGATAGAGTGGGTGGGGGGAAGTGGAGTGGAAAGAGAGAGGATGAGAGATAGGAGGGGAGCACCCCAAACCAGAATTTGGAGGTTAGTTTGGCACAGTGAGAGATGCGTATGTGAGTTGGTGGAAGGAAGGTTAGAGAGCGATAGAGTTCACAGTGGTGGGAGCGGGAAGGGGAGTCGATAGCAAAGTGGCAGAAGGAGTTAAAGAGAGTGTCCAGCTTAGTCAGGGAAGATTTGGGAGCAGCACCATAGACTATGTCACAGTAGTCAAAAATGGGGAGTATAATCTTCTGGACACCCTGCAAAATATCTAATACTTTCATGGGATTTACACATACAGTACATACATTGCATATAGACCACTCTTATTCCAGGAAGAGGCATTAGGTTCAGTTTGCAAATAAAACATTTATTTCAAAGTAATATCATGGTTTCTCTCCTGGCAGACCTGCTTGCACATGTTAAGCTACTGTGTATTCACATTAGATTGCATTAAAAATCAGGTTTGACCCTCTATCCCAATGATGCTGATCTCGGAACGTGACTTTTAGCAAAGGTATTATTAAATAAATACATAAATTTGTTATCTGCAACTAAACCTCTTTATCTGCAGTCTTTGCAGGGAAGCAGGTAGTCTTTGTGGTGGTAGTTCTGAAGTCACCAATCCAGTTCTGGTTCTTTTTCATAGAGCACTGTCTTTCAGGCAACATTGTTTTGTTAGCTTTAATCAGGTATCAGTGCCAGTTCTTTCATGATCTTAGCAAAGTTCAAAATTCTGGGACTAAAGGCTGTTGCTGGTACATGGTAATGTCTAAAAGTTATTTTCTGTCTCCCCATAGCACTCATGCTGTCCAAGGGAGAGATTTCTGAGATCTTTCTGAACCCATGTTTAAATGCAAAAGTAAAGAGATCCTTCTTTCCTGTGTCCAAGGCAAGAAGAGAGCTATGTTTGTCCTGGGCAGGATGCAAAAGACCAGTGTTCAGACTTCTTTGTCTTATCTATCACACTAGAAAAAAGTCTGCAAGCCTAGTGGTTCATCTTTTTAAGTCCTGAGCCAAGCCGCCTTGATGAATTATTCATTAGGTCCTACAATTAAAAGTTCTAGACCTTTTTACCATGCCCCTCTCATGCAGTATTCATCAATCTTTTGATCAAAAGTACAAGACCTCTTTAACAGAATTGTACATATATTCTGTAGTAGTCCTGCATTCCAATGTCATTGTGGCCTCTTCAAGATATGGAGGTCATTTGACCTTTGAGGTACCTCACTTTGTGGAATGTCCTTTATCTAGCATCTATTTATGGAAGTAATCTAACTTTTGAGGTACATCTCTCCGTGGAATGTGTGGGATGTCTTTTTATCTAGCATGTGGCATTTTTCATGTTTTTTGAGTATATCCCCTTTTTATGTTGACTTGCTTGTGCAGCCTACATCATGGGACAGTGCAGCTTTAGAGGTGCGGTCGCTCTTGGGCGAATGCAGGGCATGCACCAGTAGGTGCGTCCCGCATTCCCAGATCAGCCTGCATGCCGGCGCCACACCATGCATACATAATGGGGTGAGCACATCTAAGAAAAGGTCCACTGCAAAACTCGTCAGGACATGGCGGTCCTTTTCTTGCTGTGCTGGCCACCATTATGTACTTAGCGGGACACGGCCGTGAGACTGCCCGACTTAAAGAATTCTTAATCCCTATTGGCTGCCCCTGCCCCCTGTAGATGTGCCAACAGGGGAGCCCCTCCCCATCGGCATAAAGCACCCCCAATTGTTTAATGCCGAGGGTGCCCAATCCATCTCGGCTCTTACCCAGCCCCCCTTTCCTTGTGTGCCAACAGGGCCCCTCCCCATCAGCAGAAATAACCCCCAATTGTTTAAAGCTGAGGGCCCAATCCCCTTGGCTCTGCACCCCTTCTTTGTGTGCCAGCGAGGGTGCCCAATCCCCATCTGCATAAATTCTGCCACCCCGTGTTGTTTGCCAATGAGGGTTCCCAATCCCCATTGGCTACAGACACCCCCCCAAACAGTTAGGTGGCATGCTGGGAAAACACCCCAGTATGCCAAATCCCCTGGAAAAAGAACTGTCCTGCGATGTTTTTTTTTCCATTTTTGAACCTGTAAAAGGAAAATGGTTCCTCATAGTCTCCGTGCCCCTCCCCCTGCCCACCACCCACTGTGCACCCTGCCTCCCCACACCCCACCCCATACTTACCTCTGGAGCTCAGCGGGATGATCATCAGTGGACTGAGAACAGGTCTGCACTCTTCAAAGCCAACCGCAAACTGAGGAAATGCCAGTAAGCTGTATAATGGGACAGATAGGTTTTTCAACTTTAGTACATATCTCAGGCATTTTTGTGAATTTGGCTTCCAAATTTTCAACATGGAGTTTTGGGACCCCTTCTCATGAATTCTTGCACTGTCATGGCGTTATTTGATCCCAAAAGGTGATTTTGTAGTCACTGTGCGGAATCACCTTTTGGGACTGCATGAAATGACAGTGTCACTATTCATGAGGGGGCTCTCAAAGAACCCTATGTTGCAAATTTGGGGAAAATCAAAACATGACTGTTTTTATAAGCATGCGAGTAACCGCGCAATGCACGCTTGTACGTTAGCACATTTGCACTATTTTCATGCCAGATTCTCAACATTGGCATTTTCCCATACCTTCTTGTGAACTGTATAGCTGTCATTTTTCACATCCTGGCCGAAATGTGTTTTCGCACTTCCGGCACAGAATAGCACAGTTGCTGTGCGAAATCAGTGTTTGGGACACATTACAAAAATGACAGTGATTTTGTTCATGAGCTGAAGTCCTAAAATGCCTGTGTTGAAAATTTGGTGACAATACTCCATAAAATGACTGTTTTACGAGGTGCATAGCAACTGCGCAACACATGCTCGTAACTTAGCGCATTCACAATATTTTCATGCCAGATTCTCAAATTTGGCATTTTACTACACCTTCTTGTGAACAGTATAGCTGTCATTTTTCACATCCTTGCCAAAATGTGTTTTTGAACTTCAGGCGAAGAATAGCGCAGTCGCTGTGCGAAATCAGTGTTTGGGACACATTACGAAAATGACAGTGACACTGTTCATGAGCAGAGGTCCTAAATACCTGTGTTGAAAATTTGGTGACAATACTCCATAAAATGACTGTGTTACGAGCGTGCGTTAGGCAGTTTGCATGCACGCTCATACATTCGCAAGCTTCTAATATTCTCACTCCAGATTTTCCACAGTGCCATTGTTCTGCACCACCTAATGAGCAGTACAGCTGTCATTTTTCACATCCTGACCAAAATCTGTTTTCGCAGTTCCATTGCAGAATAGCGTGGTCGCTGTGGAAAGTCCATGTTCGAGACACATGATGAAAATGACAGTGACACTGTTCATTAGCAGATGCCCTAAAATGCCTATGTTGAACATTTGGGAACGAAAGTCAATAAAATGAGTGTTTTATGAGTGTGCGTCGCACGGTTTGCACGCACTCTCATGACTTTGTGAATTTGTAATACTTTCACTCCAGCTGTTCATCATTGGCATTTTTCCAAACCTCCTTATGAACACTGCAGCTGCCTGAAATGTGTTTTTGCACATCCGGCACAGAATTGCAATGCCACTGTGCGAAATCAGTTTTTGGGACAGTTTGAGGAAACGACAGTGACACTATTCATGAGCAGAGGTCCTAAAATGCCTATGTTGAAAATTTGGTGCCGAAACTCCATACAATGACTGTGTTGCAAGCGTGCATTGCACAGTTTCCACACACCCTTGTAACTTCGTCAATCTGCAATATTTTCATGCCACATTTTCACCACTGGCATTACTACACATCTCCTTATCAACAGTCCAGCTGCCATTTTTCATAGCCTGCCCAAAACGTGTTTTCACACCTGTGGCGCACAATGGCATGCTCGCTGTGCAAAATCACCTTTTGAGACACATTCACAAAATCACAGCACTATCCATCTCTAGCTACGCCACTTCCACTGCCAATGCCAGCGCAACAGCATTTGGCATTGACAAATGCTTGTTTATATTAACTCCTTCCTTCCTTCCTCACACTGGCATGCTTTTGCATGTCAAACTGTTGCAATAGCCAGCCTGCATGTAGGCTCTTTTGGTATGTTTGCACAGGATTTCCTTATCAGTATATGCTAAGGCATATACTGTATAGGTAATAATAAAATAAAATATTAAGCTTAGAGTGTTAGCTCTGATTAAATAAAATCTAATACAGTAATATGAAATATTTTGTATGTTGGCCTAATTGTTCCTGCGGGCAGGTGCATGTAACTTAAATAAAGAAATAAAAGAAGAAAAGCATTGTTAATTGCAATGTTTCCATATGTCTGCCTTCCTGCTACAGTCATTCAGTTCCCACTTACTGATTTATTAGCAGATCCAGAAACAAATGATTTGATACCTTTTATTGGACCAACATGGATGTTACAGAAAAGAACAAAGTGCTCGAGCTTTCGAACCTACCCGGTCCTTCTTCAGAAGCTCCATGGCAGTTATTTTGAAAATCCCATACTATTAATACCAGATTATGTTGAAAAAACAGAAATAATTCTCATTGGTTTAACATACACTTTTAAAACATAACAGAAGATTACGTCAGAGAAGCTAATTAACACCAGTCTGCTTTTAACTGAGGAGCCTCAGAAGAGCAAAAGTTATCAAGAATTCTCAACAACCAGAGAGTTCTTCTCACATAAATTTTTAAATGTCTCAGTATGCTAAGAAAGCATTCTAGTGATAAAAAAACCTTGGGATAGCATTGTCTCTAATACATGCAATATGAGGTTTCAACTTACATTCCAAGTGTCCTGGTGTATTAAAGAACAGATAATGAGAGACAAAATCCCAAAATTAGGTATACCTGCAAGTTGAAAAAGAGCCCCAAAGTAAACATACATATATGTATTATGGTAGCACGGTAGTGCTACCATAGTTAGAGTTGAGGAGCCATTTCAATGTTAAACCCAAAATTTTGCACCTTAATAACTTTGCAACCGTTTGATGGATTTGCCTGAAATTTGGAAAGTGTAATCAAGACCCATAGGCCTTGGGATCTGCCAAGTTTTGTACTGATCGGATATACAGTTGCGGAGTTATTAAGCGTGATCTGTCTTGTTCGCTTTTCTGGAATTCTGTGGTCGCGCCTACAGGTCGACGTGTTTGCGTGACTGGCCCAAATCTTCAGGAAACGTGCAGCCGGGGTCCTGATGTGCCTTTCAAGATTTTGTGAAAAATATTAAACGGTTCAAAAGTTATTCAAAAACAGTTTCCCATTATAAGTCAATGGGAAAAGTTAACAAAAAGTTCAACACTTTCATAAATGCATTTTACTTTCTTAAATGGGCCTGTTACTTTCTCAAATCGACCATTTGTTTTCAGTTAGTGATCAGAAAATGGTTGGCATTTAAATTTGGGACCCTCTAGCAATCTAATTTTTTGTATTCACCTAGTCGGGCCCTGAGGATGCTTGCCATGTCTTTATTTTGTGGTAAAACACCCAGAAATATGTTTTCAAATTTCTGGAAAAAGTAGTTTCGCAAATTACTTTCATTCTCACGAAAGTGTCGCAAATTTTTGCGAAAGCTTTCGCAAATTGCGACAGTAATTTTCTAGTCTGTGGGAAAATGACAGCAATTCTTTGGCACTGCACTGCAAAATAACCGTTGGGAGTTTTGGGCTGAAATTTGGAGGGAACGCAGCCGACATCTCACAGATGTGCCTTTCAGTGTTGTATTGAAAAAATATTACATGGCGGCAAAGTTATGGCACTCCAAAGTTGACAGTTTTTCCCATAGGATAACATTACGGCGCCTGAAGCATTACAGGAATCCTTTGGCACCCTGCTGCAAAATAACAGTTTGGTCTTTTTTCCTGAAATTTGGAGGGAAGACAGCCAACAGTACACAGATGTGCCTTTCAGTAGCTTGGTGAAAACATATCACATGGCGGGAAAGTTACGGCACTCCAAAATTGACGGTTTTTCCCATAGGATAACATTACGGCGCCCGACACTTAACAGAAATCATTTGGAGCCCTGCTGCAAAATAACGGTTTGGTCTTTTTTCCTGAAATTTGGAGGGAAGACACCCAACAGCCCACAGATGTGCCTTTCAGTAGTTTGGTGAAAAAACATTACAGGAGGCAAAGTTATGGTGCTCCGAACTTTTCTTTTTTTCCCATAGGATAACATTATGGCGTTCGCCGCACCTTTCAGGGCCCGTATCCGGAAGCGGTGCGAATCTGGACTTTCGTCGGAAAATTTCTTAGCCCTTATGGGCTAAGATTCAAATTAGCCAGGACAGTTGTAAATAATATGACTTTTAAATTTTTTTTCTACGTCATACGGTTCCTGAGATATAATGTATTTAATATTCCAAGATCTCATTTTCTGCGCCGATACTCATTATTTTGCATACATTATTTGTACTCACTGTCTTTCTCAATGCAGGTTTTGGGGAAAACCAGCCTGTGCTTACATTACTGTTACTGTTGCCCTTTCCGCTTGCGGATCCGTACCCGATTCACTTACCATTGACGTCTGCGCCACCATGTGCGTTATCCTTTGCGTTTTCATTTGCGCTTGCGTTTCTGTTATTTTTGCCATTTCTGTCTACAGTACTGTTTATCTTACTGTTTCACTTTACATCACCATGCCCATTGACATTTCTGTTTGCAGGCACCATGTTACTACGTGACAACACATCACGTGGCAGACCATTCCGTCTCATACCTATGGGTACCCTTTCTGTTCTCATTAGTGCTTGTATTACCATATGCGCCACTGTTAGCATTTCTGTTTGCGTTGCTGTCCCTGTTACTATGCCACAACACATCATGTGGCGGGAGGCGCTGGGGCCCCTGTAACTCATTGTATACGCGCGTGAGGCGGCCCAAGGGCCCCAGCGCTCCACCTACATTACATTCACTATTTCTCGTTATCATTCTCAAAGAAAGGGAAATTAGAGGCAAAAACTCCATTTAATGCATTAGTTAGGGTTGTTCCACAGCGACAAAGTGAGGAAATTCGCTGTTGGGTTGAAAACCCCTTGGACCCCGCCCACCCCCAACCGGCATTGAGGTGCGCATTGGGATCGTGGGTCCTAACTCTCACCATTCTCCTATACTTCTTGGTTACACATGTCATGGGGTGAGAGTTGGGGCTGATGATCCCAATCGCTGTCGGTGAAAGGAAGAAAGTCAAGGGTTTTCAACAACAACAGGCCTCCTCACCTGTCATGCTAACATGCGTAAAGATTTTTGCCTCTAAATATATATGCATGATGCATGATAGTATCACTTGTAAGTGCAAGTGCCAATTAAAAATACTTGTCAAGGACCCCCAAGAAAATGAGACCATGAGCCTGATAAGTGCAGATTTCAACACAGAGTCAGTGTATAACAAAAATGCACAGAATCAGTCTAAGGAATCTAAATGAAAACTTCCAAGGATGAAATCCTCCAGGCCCCTCCTTTTTCCCCCCCTTTTTTCTCCCTCTCTCTCTCCTTGGGAAAGATACTGTAACTAGTAGGAATGAGATATACTGTATGTGCAAGTGTCATAATACAGCATAATTCACACCAATATAATCGTTACCCAAAGGAATTACACCTTTTATGAACCCCCAAGTAAATGAGATATGCACCTTAATATGAGCAGATTTAAAAATGTGACAGTGTGTAATCCAACCACTGACAACTAGTAGAAGGAAGCAATGTACACTATATGTGAAAACTCAGTGTCCTAGCCACATAACAATTGTCTCATGCCACGCTCCCCCAACACAGGTGTGTGTACATACACCACACCACACCACACACACACACACACACACACCCCTGCACACCCCACATAACCACAACATACAACAAATATAACAAACACAACCCACACATACCACAGCACACCACGCACACACAAACAAAACACACACACACACACCATACCCACAACACACAAAAACACAACACATGCAAAACACACACACAAACACACACATACATACATCAATACACACACACACACACACACTCACCACAGTGTTACGGTGAGAAGTCAACACATACTGTAGATAACCATAAACTTACAAAATCAAAGGCCGGCTTAAGAACTAAAGTATTTATGTTCATCTTCTAAAGTAAAGGTCTGTGTAAGTTTTAGTGGAATTATGTGTCATATAACCAACATCAATGTTCAATCCATCCGCCACCATATTGAGAAGTAAAATAAGTCTAATTTCAGAAGCCTGTCTCTATTGTGTACTGTTAAAATGTCCTTTTAAGACCATCAAGGACATATCTGAGATTGAGTGGCCATCCTGTAAGAAGTGCTGGGCTACTGGTTTCTCAGTCTTCTTGTGATTAATAGAATGTCTGTGTGAATTCATTCTAGTGTGGAGTTGTTGGCTTGTCCTCCCCACATAACCTGTGCGAGGACATTTCTTGCATTGGATAAATTAGACCACATTACTTGATGTACATGTATAATTCCCCTGTATCCTGAATAGTCTGTTTTGTGATGTAACCACACAGTCTGAAGTGGAAATGAGGTTACATGTCTTACATGTGCGTTGATGACAGGGTCATATACCATATGATGTCATGGTATTCTGTTCCGGTTCAAGTTGACTCGTAATAATCAGGTTGGCTAAATTAGGTGGTTGTTTAAAAGATAGTAGTGGTAGTTCTTGAAAAATACAATTAAGGGTTTCATATTCACTAATTATTGAATGGTGACCCTTAATCTTACGTAGAAGTTCAAGGTCAGGATGGTATGTGACTACTAAGGGTATTCTGTTGGTAGTCATCTGTTCCTTATATTGCAGTAGTTGTTCTCTTGGGACCTGTGTTGCATGTTCCACTGCTCTGTCAATTTCCCTGGATGAGTGTCCCTGCTCAATAAAGGTGTTCTTCAACATCGCCAGATGTGTGTGTCTCTGTCGTCCTCATTTGAACAGAGGCAGTGATACCGAAGTGCTTGACTACATATGACAGATTTCTTTGTGTGGCTCGGGTGATTACTTTTCTTGTGTAAGTATCTCTGTCTGTCTGTTGGTTTCCTGTAAAAACAGGTATGTAGGGTTCCATCCTTAATAGTGACAGTGGTATCCAGAAAATGTACACTGGTGGCAGAATATTCCAGGAAAAGCTTTATAGTTGGGTGGAGGTTATTAAGTTCCCGATGAAAATCTTTGAGTGTGTCGGTGCCCTTTGTCCAAATTATAAACAACTCATCAATGTAACGGAAATAAGTGAGTGGTTTATGTGTACAGTGCCTTAGAAAATCCTCCTCCAAATTCGCCATAAAAAGATTAGCATACTGTGGAGCCATCCTGGTTCCCATTGCTGTTCCTGTAGTTTAAATATAATGTTTACCATTGAAGCTGAAGTTGTTATGTGTCAGAATGAATTCAGTGAGTTAACCCACAACTCCAGGGTCAGTGTTGGGGTCCAATTCTTTGTCATGCAGGTATTTGAGGCAGGCTGAAATGCCATCTGTGTGTGGAATATTAGTGTAGAGGGAGGTTACATCCATCGTGGCTAAAAGGGTATCAAGTGGTAAGTCCTTAAAACCAGAAAGTTTATGCAGGAAGTAAGTAGTGTCCTTGATGTAACTATCCCTTTATATAACCAGTGGTTTGAAAATAGCGTCTACAAACCCTGATATCCCCTCTGACAGGATACCATTACCAGAGACTATGAGTCTACCAAGATTACCAGGCTTATGTATTTTAGGAAGCATGTAGAATGTCCCTGGCTTAAGTTCACTGGGGATGAGGGCCATTAGTTTGTCTTGGACATGGTTTGGACATGTTTCAACTAACTCCATGGGATAGACATAAGGAATTCTGGAGGTCAGGGGTAAGGGGCAACAGACTTCTAGGAAAATATAAACTGAACTTACAAGCTCAAATGGGCAGACTGGGTGAGCCATAGGCCCTTATCTGCCGACACTGTCTATGTATCTATGTATCTATGTAACTCCTGTAGTTCTCTTTTATATTCTGTAGTTGGGTCACTTCCCAGTACTTTGTAGTAAGTAAGGTCACTTAGCTGCCTGTTGGCTTCCTTAATGTAATCTTCCCGATTCAATATCACCACTGCAGAGCCTTTATCAGCTTTTTTATGACAATGTTATGGTTCGATTTTAGTGTTTTAGTGATTTATTAGAGTATATCTGCTGGGTAAACATGATGATCACGCTTTTTGAATAGAAAAATCTGGGTAGCCTCACCCCCTTTTTCCCAGTGATGTGCTAGATCTTAAAAAAAGAATTAAAAACCTCAGGAAGAACTGGGGATAGTGTGTTCATGTGAAATTTCTGAGATTCAGCTGTTAGGCTATTCCTCTGCACAGTTCTCTGGTTACTTAGTGTTTTGATAGCAACTCCACTTTTTCCCTGTTAATTGGATTAGCTAACTTGGCTCATAAATCTTCAGGTAACTTGGGAATCTCCACATTTGACTAAAAAATCCTTAATTTGATCAGAAACTGCTGCTTCTGTACTAAAGATGTCAAACAATTTGTAATAATATGCAGCATTTCTGTTTTGTTTTACAAAACTCCTATTGTCTTTCAACATAATTACCTACCATTTTACCCTTTCCTTAATGCATTCAAAGGAATTGTCTATGGGGGCTTTCCCTGTGTCCCAAACTTTGTTCCATAAGTAGAAAATAGGTCCAATCACACTGAAGATTTCCATTTCTTTCTTCATGGAACTGATATGGTCTAAGAAAGTGCCCACGTCCTGTTGTGCCTTTGTAAGCAGTATATACATACAGTCAGTCCTTTTTAAAAGAGTAGCTTGATTTTGGAATAGAATTTTTAAATCTGTTTTGGTGTCCTCTTACTTGGATAGTATGTCATCATATACTGTACACACAGTACTGAGCAGAGTCTGAGACACCAGCCTGAATCCCTTCCTGCAGCGGAAGGCTATTATTTGTTGTTTGTCTCAGTGGTGTCAAAAATCACCCCAGCAGTAAATGAACCAACACTTAATCAAGATTAGAATCACTTTCTGCAATGGCAAGGAACTAGAAACAAAAAAAAAACCTAACATAGTAGCAAGTTGGCCATAAATATGTATGTTCCCCAGTATGGTATTTGATCAGTAAGCATCTTGTAAACCTGCTGTATTGCGCATCTGAGTCAAGAAATTTGTATCACAAAAAAGATTGCTAGTCCTTGCCCCTCTATCTGCTTTAGCAACCACATGATTAAAGTCTCCGCCCAGAATCACCATCCGTAAAGTATGGAGATAGGACTGAATGATTTTAAATAACTCAATATCTGCTGCCTTGGTTTGAAGAGCATGTACATTTATAACATATTTATAATACACAAGTGGGTATCAGAACAGATCCAGAACAAAGTCTCCCTGGGTTTACAGTATATTCAATCAACAGAGAGATTAACAATCTTGTGCTGCTGAACAGTGTTCTCACTCTATCACATGTAACATTCTTAAAGACCAGTAGGGCCAGTAGGAGTATCCCTAGACACAGTGTTTTCTAATTTGATCTATCTCAAAGGAAGAGCACATTCTAGTTTCTAGTAAAAGAAAAATATCAAAGCGGGAATCTCATTGAGCTGAAAAAGTGATTAAGCACCTATTAGGGTTTTTAATACTGTTAACACTGAGTGAGGCAGAACCCAGATTTACCTCTGCACCCAGTTGGGCAGTAGTAGCCATACAGTGTAATGTAGGCACATGAGGATTAAAAATAACTTTAGCTGCACAGTGGTGCATAGAAATTGTTATTGTTTCCCTCCTATAGTCCTCGGCTCTGATCTTCTCTTTCTCTGTTTGGCCCTCTTAGAGTCAGGTAATTCTTTCTCTGTATCACAAGACACAAACCTCTAAAAAGAAGTTGTAGATGATGCTTCTGAGTCTATGTCACCTTACACATCTCCCATTCCTTGTCCCCTGCTAGTGGTTCAAAAGTGCTTTTCAGGGGTAGCATTGCAATCTCTTTAGTCTTCTTGGGGGTTGTGTTCTTGGAAGCATGCCCTTTAAAGTTATGTTTCCTGGACACAGAAGGCATTTTTGATAGTGGGGGGTATCATGCCCTGCCCTGTATTAGAACTTAGTTCTCCTTGTAGGTTTTCCTCAGTTGTGGTAAAGTCATCAATAGAAGTTATTTCTACTTCAACTGATGCTTCATCAGTTTGTTTAGGAGGCTCTTGTTCTGGGGGGTCTCTGATTGTGTTTTCTTGGGATTGGCTTCATCATCTTTTCTTGCCCTATACCCCTGCTCTGCTTGTTTGTAGAAGATGCAAGAGCATATGTTCTGGAACATTTGTTTGGTTGTGTTTTGTTTTGTGAATGAACCATTTCTATCTGCCTTTGTTTATGTCTAATAACACCCACTTTTTAATTTTCTTTTATGAGCAGCTCATCCTGGCCATGCTAATCATCTCTACTGCGTGTGACCTGGGGTGCACTGTTTATAAGAGTGGCCCTGTTCTTCACAGAGCTTGCACTTGAACATATTGGTACAGAGTAGACTTATGTGGTCATGCAATCTCTATGGAGATCTTGCCATAAATATGTTTCCCAAGACAGATTGTGTCTCATGCAATATCATATTGCAATATCAATATCATTCACTAAAAATACCACCAACAGCTTAATCTGGTTCAAGGTCAGTTGGCATTCATCTGTATCCCCCTCCCCCAGGTCGTGCCTGAAAATAGGCAGGATTTGTCTAGTGCACTTACCCGGTCAACAAAAGCTAAATAAATATATTACATAGTATGTATTGTACTCCTGTAAAACTAAAGAAATGGGGTTTTTCAGATTCTAGTACCTGTATTAAGTGTATGCGGGAAGAAGGAACACTTCATATGTTCTGGTCCTGTCCCAAAGTTTCCCTTTTATGGGATTCAATCAGGATTTCCCTGGATCCCCTACTGGGCATTCAGGAGTATTTCATCCCTGATATATGTCTTTTAGGGGATCTGTCCTCTGTCAGGGTCAAAGTAAGGAAATGTCATATTTCTATGATTGCTCTATCTATTAAGAAACTTATCTTATGTCATTGGAAAGACAAATCCACCCCAACTTTCCAAGAGTGGTTGTATGAAATTCTTGCTAATCTTCAAACAGAGAAGGCGATTGCAAGTCTTCATAACAGACTTGCAGCTTATAACAAAATATGGGATCCCCTTCATTCTCTAATTTCATTGTCTCAATTGTAATTATGTCATATCTCAAATTCTCTCACAGGCCCTCTGGGAATGAGCATTGCACTTAGGGGTTATCAGGGTAGTTGCTGCTGTAAGGGGGATGGGTGGGTGGGGTGGGTTGGGTAGTTTTGTTTTCATAAGTGGTTGTGTCACATGTTGCTTCACTGTAACTGCCCTTTATAATGGAAAATGTATTATTAAAGTTTAAATTGAAAAAAAAAGACTTACGTGGTCATAATTCAAGAATAATCAGCACTGCTGTTGGTTGGTGCCAAGCATCACTGAAGTGAGACTTTGATCCACATGTATAGCAGGCTTTTGGTTGCCCTTGGTAGAAACAGATTCTTCTGTCCCAACCCCAAAAAAGCTACTCAGAAGATGATGAATTCTGGTTTCTGATTGGCAGAATTTTACCCTGACTTTTCATCCTACAATCCACAATGGGGTTTGGGTGCCCTATGACTTTGCAGTGCAATGTGTGTCAGTATTTAATATCAAAGACACTCACTCCCTTGCTTTTGAAAATAATTGTCACTGTTTTCTGGGCTGGCTGTCTCACTTAGATTGCATAAAAAGGAGTCAATAAACTAGTGCACTGTTAATCATTAGCCCAAAAGTGCTCTAGGGAAGCCACCATTTTAAAACTGACATGAAAGGTTAAAGATTAAGATGTGGGAATCAATGCACAAATTTCTTGAGGCATAGTTTCTTTGAAACTTTTAATAAGGTGCATTCTACACATGTTCGGTCTGGAGGCAGTTGAGATCCCTTTGTACCCAAGTCATACAGTGCTGTAGCATTTTGATGGCTCTGCATGGACACTGAACAAATCAAACACTTTAAACCGCAGTGGGGCACTGGGTCACTGCTGCCCCCACAGACTTTTACATTTCTTTCCTTTGTCCAGAGGGCAATGGCCTTTCTTGGTCCACAGGACAAGGATGGAAGGTGAGTGCTGGCAAAGGAGGATTGTCAATGAGAGTAATTCGGGAGAGAGCGAGTTCTGCATTTAGGGGTGACTGTGCAGTGTTGCCACCACTTTACAGTTGAGGTTGCTCACATAGTAGTGATTTTTCAGTAATGGGGGTGGTGCTGAAAGAAAAGAGAGCAGATATATTTAGGCTGAAAGTTCTACCTGTTTTCATAACTTCTGCTTGTATCTGTTCAATAATTCAAGCTGCTCCACAAAGGTCAATCTTGCTTTGTGATTGCTTTTTATGTTTGCTTGCACGCGCAGCACACAAGAAACATATTGAGATAGTACAGCATTGCAGAGGTGTGGCAGTGTTGCGGCCAATGCAGTGGACACTGTAATGGGTGCATCCCTTGGCCACCAATTAATGCTGAAGCTGCCGATAAAGGCAGTTTCAGAGTGAGTGCTGCACTTGAAAGAAATCTGCTGCTGCAATCAGGGGCAGTTTCATCATTGCAGTATCAGTCCCCTCTCCCTCCCAACCAGGCACACAGCAGGACAACAAATTTAAATGTTAGCTCCCTCCCACTGCTGCTGCCTGCCCAGCATCCTCCATTCTCCATCCCCTGCTGACATCAGGGTGCTCAATACCTGTGTCAGCATGTATCCCCCTCCCCCCATTAATGTGGCACACTGGGAGCCAACCCCAGTGTGCCAAAAAATTCTTCTTTAATCTTTTCAATACCAGGATGCCCACTCTTGTGTCAGATGCACCGGCCTCCCCATGCCCCTATGTTCTCAGCTGACCTTGGGATGCCTAATCCCTGGGTTGGCATTGATACCCTGCTCCAGTACTCTTGCACACTGGGAGCCCACCCCAGTGTGCCTAAATCCATTTTTGTTAATATTTCACCTGTAAAAAAAAAAAAAAAACAGTCCCATGATGTTTTTTTAAACCTGAAAAAAAAAAAGAAAATGGTCCCTCATCATTCCCGTTGTCCCCCGCCCCCAGCCCACGCTCACCCTCTGTGCACCCTACCTCCCCACACCCCTTCCCATGCATACTTACCTCTGGAGGTCAGGAGCAGCGATGTTCTGTGGACCGGGAACACGTCTGCACTCTTCAAAGACCAACCGGGAACTGAAGAAATGACGGTAAGCCCTATAATGGCAGTCAATGGGGAGATTTAAATTTAGGTTGATATCTCAGCCAATTTTTGGAGTTTTGGTCCTAAATTTTCAACATGGGGTTCTTGGGACCCCTTGTTGTGAGCACTGGCACTGTCATTTTGTTTCTCGATCCTGAAAGGTGATTTTGTGATCACTGAATGGAATCACCTTTTTAGACCAATTAATGAAAAGACAGTGCCGCTGTTCCTGAGGTGGGGTCCCAAAAAGCTCTTGTTGCAAATTTGGTGAAAAAAATCAAAAAAATGACTGTGTTATGAGCATCTGTTGTGTGGCTTCTACGCATGCTCGTAACTTCATACATTTTTAATATTTTCACTCCAGATTTCCAACATTGCCATTTTTTCATACCCCCTTATGAACAGTGCAGTTGTCATTTTTTGCATCCTTCCCAAAATGTGTTTTTGCACCAGTGACGCAGAATGGCACAGTTGCTGTGGGAAATCAACTTTTGGGACAGATTAATGAAGCCAGAGTGCCACTGTTCATGAGGGGGGTTGCCAAAAAGGCCATGTTGAAAATTTGGTGAAAACATTCCAAAAAATGACTGTGTTATGAGTGTGCATTGCACAGTTTCTACGCACACTCGTAACTTCACTACTTTTTCATATCTTCACTCCAGATTTTCAACATTGCCATTTCTTCATGCCTCCTCATGAACAGTACAGCTGTCATTTTTCATAGCCTGCCCAAAATGTGTTTTTGCACCTGTGGCACCTAATGGAACACTCACTGTGCGAAATCATCTTTTGGGATTGACTAATAAAATAATACTGTCACTGTTCATGAAGTGGGGTCCCAAAAAGCCCTTGTTGAAAATTTGGAGCAAAAATACCAACAAATGCCCAGGGTGTTAGGGTTTCCGACCATAACTCCCACCCTGTACAGACTGACAGGCATCGGGGGTGTACCTTGGGGTCATCGGCCATAATACTCATGCCATTCCACCCCACCCCCACCCTGTAGCCACTGACAGGCATTGATGTGTGTCTTGGGGTCTTCAGCCATAACGTTCACCCCATTCTCCTATACTGCACCCATCTCAGCTTATTTCCTTATGGAATGGGGTGAGCATAAGGGCCAAAGACCTCAAGGCACACTGCAACACCTGTCAATGTATGCAGGGTTGGGTGAGGTGGAATGGCATCAGTGTTATGGTCGATGACCCAAAGGCACACCCCCAATGCCTTTCGATCTCTGCAGGTTAGGGGTGGGGTTTGACATTACATCAATACTTCATTGCCATTCCTATTATGCATCTCTCTAACTCCAGCACTATCAATGCCAATATCAGCAAGCAAACATTCAGCATTGACAAATGCTTGTTCTTCCTGCCATCTGCTGGGGTTGTTCCAGTCTTCAATTGCCAGTATCACAGTGCTGTACAGAGCCTGCCCAAAGGAAGGCTTCTTTTGTGGTTAAGTTCAGCAGTTTGTTTCTTTGTGGAGTCAAAGACTGTTATTGTTGTCATCATTTTTGTCCTGTGTGGTCTTTGACACTGCTGCTTAGCTCAGCTGAACAGAGCAGCTGAGCTGACATGGCAGTCACTTTGTCAGTTTCCTGCATGCTTCGTGCAGCAAAACCTTGATTTTCCTGGCTTAAGAATTCCTTTTCATGGAAATCATTCAGAATCATAACCTGCAACTGCTACCTTTTTCCTTTCAATGTCTCTGCCAGGTGAATTTCCAAGCTTGAATAATTTCCAAGCTTTTCTACATTCATAAGGTGTTTTTTTTTGTTGTTGTTTTTGCTGACATCCTTGCTCCTGTAGATAGTGAAAGAGAGAGAGAGAGGTAGAGAACATTTCCTCTGCCCTGAATGTTCCTCCATCCTCTTCCTCCTCTCCACCTCCTCCTCCTCTCCAGGATCCTTCATACAGGAAATGGAGCAAGCGGTGACCCCCTTGGAAGACTAGGGTGTCTTTATTAAAATAACTCAATACAAAAGACAAAAATGACAAATTTCAGAAACAAATTACTTTAGCAAACCATTACAACAGAAACAGAAATTACATAGAAAAATCTAAATAATGAAACCCTCAGAAGACACCTCACAGTGAAATAAAAAAAAAAACTATATTACAGTGTATCACAACCAGTCCACCCCCTTCCAATAAGTACAGAAGGAGTTTTATGACAGTGAAGCATATTCTTATCTCTGGCATCATACCCCAAATTCCCCCCGTCAATAAGACAGGTCCATTAAACCTACCACTAGAAGTTTCCAGCAAAGAAGCTCTCATGACTGAATGAGTCTTTCCTGGTCAAAACCTACAAATAAATAAATAAATACAAATAATAAGTTCATACACAACAGTATATTTTCCCAATGTAAAGTGTCTTTGGATTCTTGTGAATGATAGATGAATTATAAAATAAAATTGTATTGTGTGCTTCACACATGTGGGCAAACTGATACAAGTGAAATATCTTCCACAAGGATCTGTGACTACTGTCTGGAGGGGTAGTGACTACAGAGAAAGAGTTATATTTTAGCAGGCTTTCACAGCCCAGCTCAGTCATCCAGGTATTTGGGAGACATATATAGCCTAGTGGCCTACGCAGTGGTGACACAGTGCAAGCCAGAAAGGATATGAAAGTTAAGGACTGGTGCCCTCTGACATGATGGCCTTTGCCACAGACATAGCTACTGTAGTTCTCTCTTCACTAGTACAGAGCTTGTTTGGCATATCATAATTATCATGTAACTATAGTTTGTTTGGCCAGTATTTCTTGGGCAGATAATACTCCCTGGCCCCAGTTACTATGGCATACCATTGCATCAGGAAACTCTACTATTCAGCAAACCTAGACTCCCACATTGATAGACATCATGTACCCTGCCAGCAAATATTCAAGATTGCTAGGGATTTGGATTGTGTTTGCCAAAGTATGCTTGGGCCTTTAAATATAGTTAATTTGCCAGTGAGATACACATACCATTTGTGTCACACAAACTTCATTCTCAAAGTTCCTTGAGTTTAAAGTCAAAACTGTTTGAGGATAACTCTTGCCTTTTATTCATGACTCCTTCACCACACTTGCATTCTTTTCCTTCTGCCTGTAGGATTGCTTTGGCTTTCTGGCTTTTAGCAGTGGCCACATCAGCCAATAACACAGACTGCTAAACATTTAAAAAGATTAAGAACAAAAATGTAAAAAGTGATCTTACATCAGCTAAGTTGTTAAATTATACCCCCCCAAAAAAAAAACAGGTTTGT
Organism: Neoceratodus forsteri; assembly: GCA_016271365.2. Classification (NCBI taxonomy): domain Eukaryota; kingdom Metazoa; phylum Chordata; order Ceratodontiformes; family Ceratodontidae; genus Neoceratodus; species Neoceratodus forsteri. The sequence goes on along the minus strand of CM057459.1, from coordinate 482,571,881 downwards.
GTAAATACTGTACTACATGAGACAGTTCATTTTCATTGTTTAGAATCCATTCATGACAAATGAGCAGAAAGTTTTTGTCTTCTGAGCTTATGACAGCGAAACTCTGTTTAAGATTGCAGCAGTTGCAATCCCTCCAGTAGAGCAAATAATTACTGTATAAAATAGCTGGGTTATTACTTGCATGACCACAGACTCGATTTCATTATGTCCTGATTAGCAGTCATAATTAGCATGAAATATTGGAACAAATAGAAGAACAGCTGAAAATTATTACACTTGCTGTTATAGTATCACCAAGTAAAGGTTCACAGTACAGGAAAACCTCCCAGTGAAGTAATTAAATAAGATAGTTTAGATTTCCATGGCTGCAGGACTATTACACAGTCTTGGGAATGGGGCTGTTTGACAGTTCTTGGTCTTCTGGCAACTCCATGGTACATTATGAATAAACATAAAAAAAGCCATGTTGCAATGCATTCTGTTTACTTGGAAGAGCTGTTCTTTCAATCCACAGTATCTTATGAATGTCAATGTTTAGAAATGTTCTTTTTTCTCCTTCAGGCTGCATGCAAAGGTGCACACTGTATTTATAAAATGCTGAAAGATCTCTGCAGACGTTAACTCATTAACTATATATATAACAACATCTCAACAATAAATGGTGCAGGGATAGGCAAAAAATTATTTCCGCCACACTCTTGCAAACACTACAATGAGCAAACCTACAACAGAGGTACTATATATGAATGGTTATTAATTGGATAGCAACATATAGTGAATAGCATATATTGCAGCTCAATTCAATTAACATCAGCTGTTTAAAAATCACTAACAAACAATTTAGAGTTTAAAATAAGTTTAAGATGAGCACTTCTCACTTTTGAAATAAAAACAACTTTTGCTCAGGGGACAAGTTTTGCTTTCTTACTGTAGTGACATGCCATTTATGAATGAAATAATTTTATTTCTGTTTTTACAGGATAGGACTGCTTGGTGTTAGCTCACTTATGGAGCTGTCCTGCATTCATTTAACAAAGTGCACATTTATACAAAATGTGTAAAAATATAAAAAATATAAATAAACATACAGGCAAAGATTGCCTATCATACAAATATAATAAAATGGTTAATAATTGTTGATTTTTCATATGCCTCAGTTATCGCTGAGATGCCAAAAGATAATCCTAACACAATCATAGTTTTTAGCTATTATATTTACTGTATTATTGAAATATACATGAAAGATCATATCACTGGTGCTGAAATTGATAACACTACTTATTTTCTTTCTCTTCTTAGCAGAACTGCTTTCTTTATTTTGTCTGTATGAAACTAGTAGAGACAGCTTCCAACCATAATGAAAACCAATAAAACATGACTTACACCCAAGGAGTGTCAATATTTGAAAGGAGGTGAGACTTTGTAGCCTTTCAGAGACTATAGGAAGTATTGACACCTGATGGTCTGGGTAGTAACATAAAATTCTTTGTCATGGGAATACAGTAACAGGCCAGAGAAGGAAGTCTGCTATGTCACCACCTTGGTATACCTTGGTATACCTTTTACTGGTGGCAGTGGAATCAAGTGTAATAGGTATTCCATCAAGCATGCACATCATAACTTTTATAACTGATACTTATGGAACTGTGGACTCTTTAGGCTCAATTCTCAAAACAGTTAGACTGCCCCAAGCCCCGAGTGCACCGAAAATGCAGTGCATGGGCATGCCGCATTCCCTGTTCGTCGTTTGGGATTCTCGATCCTGTGCACCATGTGCCATGAGTTAGACTAGCTTTTGCTGGTCTAACTTTGCAGACCTTTGTATGGAGTTTGGCGTAAACCACCATAAAGGGTGTAAAGTGTTGCAAATGCACATGACCTTTGTGACTCAGGCACACGGTGTGGCAATGTGTTCGGGGCAGTGCAGGGTTTGAAGAGGGCTTGTCTGCATCAACATTTGAGAATTGAGCCCCTTGTATCAGGGTAAAAGGCATAGTTATTTCTCCTATTAGAATTTCACTTAAAGGATGCAACGCTGCACTATTTGTTGGGATGCAGCATAGGTTCACATGTTGAGCTGGACATCACTGCAGGCCAGCCAGGGAAGGACTGAACATCCCAGAGGATGTTCCCCCTCCTTCTCATAGTTGGTAAAACTATGTCTCCCAATGATATAACTCACCATCTGGGTAACCATAGGAGAAAGTTTGACAGTGAACACATGCAGGAGGAGAGGGATTGAAGGGTCAATGTATGAGGAATGTCCCTGCATTTTCAGTGAGATGACTAGATTAACAGAAAATGCAGCCACTGGACAGGTCTGCCCATATCCAACATGGGCTGGCTGATTCCACCTCCCTGGGATGATAACAGGGCTTTCTGCCTCTCATCACAAGCAACTGCATCTTGGGAGCCATGTGCCTTGACATTGAACAGCAAAGATCTGCCTCACTGGGAAATCTGGGGAAGGGGTAATGTGGTGTGTGCTGTGGTATGGCATTCCTGGATTTCCAGGGTCTATGGTAGTACAGCAGCTCCTCCACATGGGCAGTGGCTTTACTGGAAAGAGAACCAGCCCAGTCACGGTCATGGGAGGCTAAAATTAACTCTAAAAAGTTGAAAGAGTTACAGCAACGCACAGTATAGTACTACATTATAAAACAAGTAATCAGAACTCTGTTACATTGTGGCTGGTTGTGTCTTTAGAAGCATCTTTAATATCTAGAAATATGTCAGTATCCCAGATGCAGCATAACCGTGTAATTCTGAAGCAATAAAATGAACAGATTGAAAATTAAAAAAAAATGAAAGCACAAAAAGGTAACACAGTAACATAATAATTTAGGTTGGAAAGAACTCTTGGTCCAATAAGTTTGCTGTCTGCCTGCCCACCGGCTTTATACACTAAAATTAAATGTAGTGCCATCCACCAAAATCAAGCATTCTGTGTGAGATTTCAGTATTCAGCACAACAAATTGGAGTAATTTACCATTGGAGAACACTGAGTTCCTGCAATAGCTTGCAAGATAACCCAGAGTCCAGCTATAAAAGACTGTCTACTGCTGTAACAACTTGTCATATAATTTTGCACTATAATTTTTTTTGGTTTTTGTTATTTCTTCTTGCTGTATTGGTAAGTTGGAATGGATCTGTGGGGGGAAATGAGATAAAGCTAGTTGCCAGAGGCATGCCAGATGACTCTGGAGAGTAGTTACATTCTCTTCATCCTGTACTACAAGACACCCTGGCCAGTTAATGAGAGAGCTTAAAGCCAAAACAGACCTTTCTTTTTCATAACTTCAAGTTTATTAAGACAGCATATTGGAAAGTCTTACATTATGAAGCAAACCAAACAATACACTGTTGTAATAGCTCCAGTGTTCAAAACAGTCCTTTCATGATTCAAAGTCAAAAAAAAAAGTTTATGTTACGTGAAGAGCCCTAGCTAATGATTAAAGCAGTCACTCCTGCTGTGAGAGACAACTGCTAGGACACAGGAAATGTCTTCTGGAATACACAAACTCCCAGAAGTCCAGATCAGAGTGGTTTCCCAAGAGTACCCAACTCTCAAGACATGAAAAACTGACCTGGAAGTGATGTCATAAGACATGTTTGCCAAGGGTAGGCAGAGATTATTTTTGTGAACCTTGTTAACCTGAGTTTTGTGAGAGACAAGTTAGTCAGGTTTTGTGACTAAAAACAGTTAACATATAGAGAATAATGCCTATGCAGGTGTGTGTTATGAGGATTTTTCACACACCTGACATGTATGATAATCCATAAACCCCAAGGGTGTGTGAAAAATCTTCATAAAATAAACTTTCCACAGGCATTATTTATTATAATAACTGGTGCAAAGTTTAAACAGAGAGAAAAACTGTAAGCTGTATTTGTGTGAGCAAGCGTGTCCCTAAGTGGAGGCTGTACTCACACAAATACAGTGAAGTGAGCATGTGGGGAGGAAAATGTCGTAATAACCTACTATCAAGTTATTACAGAATTCAGCAGATTATTACTGCATTTTACCAGGACTGGAAATCCAGTCATTATAGGGGGTCATCAGTTATTATCTTAGGTTTGAGTCTGCTCTTATTCACCAAAGTGTCCTGAGTAGTAAGCTCTTTCTACTTTAGGAAAGTTATGAAGTATAGTAAGATTTTTCTATGTGTTTTTCCATTGTTCAAAACATTTTCTTTTAATTTCCAGGAGTGTGTCTATGCTGAGTGGTTACAGCTACTAAACTACCCTTGTAGGTGTCTGAAAGGTTTGAGAAAGCTAGTAACAGTGTACAGGCTGAATCTGGGAGAGACCAGTCTTTCACAGCTGTTCTGAAAAGTACTACTGTCTAGTTCCTCTCATCCGCTATCAACATGGTGAAAAAAACTCTTTTACCTGCCTGATAGCTCCCTGGTAAAATGTTAATCCAGGGAAGCCTATCAGCTTAAGATCTCCTCCATTTCCTCTCTGATCTCTGACCCATGACCTTAAGCTGCCAAAGCTCTAACAAAATGTAGGATGTGCTTCAGAGCAAGGTCATCAGGGGGCAACCTCTAGTTCCCTCACCTATGACCTCTGACACTTCATGTCTCCTCCACCTCCTCTTATCTTAGTTTCTTATGTTGTTGTAGTTCTTATGTAATCCTCAGAGGGCCACGCAACCCTGCACATGTACGACCCTGCAGTGTGAGTGCCACAAAGCAGGACTGTGGTGTCTGACTCACTGGCGTCTGACCCACTGGTGGATGAGGGCTTAGGCAAGGCATCAACAAGGAGGATCGCAGACAACGGTGGTCAGAGGAGGGCAGCTTAGGAAAGAAGAGGTAAGGGAATAGTGGGTAGTGGTTCATCAAGGGGAGCAGGGTTCCTATTCTGTGGACAGTCTCTAGTGTGAGAAGCTGGTGGTACCAGTCTTATTAGAGGATCTTGGAAACATGCTATTTAGGGTCAGTCTACAGGGGAACTAGCAGGAAGGATAACAGCAATATTTGGGGATCTTAGCTACTCCCTAGCTATAGTTGGCCTACAGAACAGTTAGCAGGCAGGAAAGCTTGCAGGGACGTATATGCTGCATTCCTAAAGCAGGTCCATGAATAGCCCAAAGCAGACAATACAAAAAGTCAAATGGTGTGCCTCCGAACATATTTGGGGAGGCCCAGAAACTTACTATGTGGGGAGAAGGTATGCAGTGGGGGCACAGCAGGGTGGGAAGATTTGTGGTTCAGAGGATGTAGAGCGGCAGTGTTTCTGGGAACAATCTGGGAGATGGGGGGATGTCTGGTTTTCAGGTACTTTAGTCAGCTGAGAGTAGAGATATGAAAGCTGAGGCAGAAAGTGGGTGCAATGATGGAGGAGGGCAGATGGAGGCCAAGAAGGGATGGCAGGAAGAAACAGGAACCTAGCCAGGTCCCAGGGATCCCACTCCCCCAGCGGAGGAGAGAGAGTTAAGGCAGAGGGTGGATTACAGTGAAGGGAAACAGAAAAACTAGAAGGGGATGATCACTGGGGGCTTCTCCAGAGTTGTATATGCAGAACAGATTCCTTCTACTGGACAGAGAGAAGAAAGAAATCCTGGAGGAATGAGGAGGGACGGTGGGACAATGAGAAAGGGAAGTAAAGGGGGGAAAGAATCAGAGGAAGTAGGGAAGTGGGCAAGAGATAATGGGTTCAGATGAGAGAAGAAGGATAGGTGGAGAAGGGAAGGGAAGGGAAGGATAAGGGAGAACACGGGGAGACAGGTCGTGGGGGAAGCATAATGGAAGGGTAAAGGGCAGGCTGGGTGGTGGGTAGAACAGATGCTTAAGACAGAGGGAAGGCCAGGGGAGAGAGTGGAGGGTAAGGGGACAGCTACTGTAGCAAGTCATGGGCAAACACAAGTGTGAAAAGTGGAGTAAAAGAAGGAAGGTGGGAGCATGCAGCAGGGTAGACAGAGAAGAGAGACATCCCAGGATAGACAAGTGGAGGTGGTAATCTTGGGGGACTCAATAGTGAAGGAGGTGAGACAGGGTGGGAAGGAGGCAAGAGCAAGCTGAAAGAGGGATAAATGCATGCCAAGAATGATGCCAGGAAGAATTGGGCTGTTGATAGCGCAGTACATGGTTCAGAGGAGTGGGAAACCCCACAATGTAGTGCACCTGGGGACAAATGACCTTGCATGAAGTGAGGAGAAGGAGGTGCAAGAGAGGTTCTGGGAAGTGGGGAGAATTTGTAGTGAAGCAGGGAGAACTGTAGCTTTCTTGAACTGCTCCTGGTACTTAGTGCTAGTACACCCAGAAAGGCAAGGGTAGAGGAGTTTAATGGATGGCTTAGGGAGTGGTGTGAAAAGGAGGGTACGGGCTTCTTGGGAACAGGTTTGGAACCTGGGATAACAAAGACCTTTTTGATCTGGACAGATTGCATCTGAGAAGGGAGGGTACAATGGTCCTGAAGAGCAAGCTGGAGGAATATATAGGGAACAACCTCAATTTAAATGGTTTATCCATGCCGCAGTGACAACAAAGTTGTCGGTGTAAAGTACAGCACCAGCACTTTGCCAACACAAGGCACCGCACTCCATCTACCTGCCATCCAGCAGTAGGAGCAACAGCAATTGCAGAAGGGCTATGCACCCACACCCTGCAACGTGGGGGGCTTTGCCCCCCAAACCCCGCTTATTTATATAACAAACTGTGGGTCACACCCCAGTGGCAAGAGGAGTGAACCACGGATCAGCAATGTTGCCCGACTCCAAAAAATCAAAGTCGCACAAGAAGCGTGCAATGTTATTCCGCCAGCAACATCACGGCAGCAATAATCTGTCAGCACATTAATGGAATACGAAATTAAATTGGGGATTAGGCAACAAGGGATACAGTGCACTTAGTCACCAGGGGGGCAATTAGGCCTTCCCCAATCAGGCATCATGGAGAGCAGGTGGATGAGATGGGTGGTAGACAGTAGTGGCAGCTGAAGGAGGAGGGTAGGGGTGAGAGACAGATCAAGATGAAGGGGTATACCAAGTCACGGTGGAAGGTGATGTCTCTGAATGCCAGAATCCTGGGTAACAAGATACAGACTTGCAGGCCCTGATGGCAGAGGGTGAGGTGGACATAGTAGCTATCACAGAGAAATGGGCCACACTAAACCATAAATGGGACCTCACAGTTCCAGGGTATCAGCAATACAGGAAGGATAGGGGATGGGAAGTGAGGGCAGTGGCTCTGTATGTGAAGGAAGGGATGACATACCAGGGAGGAAGCGGTGGTGGGTATGGCTGAAGTTCTGTGGGTGCAGATACAATCCGCCAAAGGGAAGGAACTAAGGACTGGGTTAGTCTATAGGCCACCTTCTCAGGATGAAGAACTGGACAGGGTACTAGGGTATCAAATCACCAAAATGGTTAGTAGGGATGAGGTAGTAATAATGGAGGATTTTAATCTACTAGGGGTGGGTTGGAAAATCCCAGCTACCTCCAGTACTAGGGAGCAGATACTTCTTGATGCAGTCCAGAGTGGCATCCTGGTCCAGAGTGATTTGGAGTCCACTTGATCTATACTGACTTGGCCCTATACAATCATGGGCATGTTCAAGATGTGACAGTGGAAGAACCACTTGCAGGTAATGACCATCATGCAGTGTGGTTCTTCCTGGATGTGAGCAGTGAGACAATCAGTACCAGGACTGGGGTTTTGGACATTAGGAGGGCAGACTTCAGTAGGATGGGAGAAATTCTTGTAGGCCACCTTACTGGGATCAGAAAGGAAATGGATGTTAAACAGAAACTGGCAATAACAAAGGAAGGATTGATGGAGGCCACTAGTGAGTGTGCCAAAATCAAGAGATAGAAAGCTACAGCCAAAAAGCCCAGCTGGTTCAGGAAGGAGGTAGCAAATGCTGTGCTGACAAGAAGGCAGTCTTCTGGAGATAAAACAACATACCCAGAAGGAAGAGGACAGGTCAGATTACACTGCTAAGACAAGGGTGACGAGCAAAGCAGTTAGAGTGGCAAAGGCCAAACAGGAAGTGCAGCTAGCACAAGGGGTGAAAACAGGGAAGAAGATCTTTTTTCCAATATATAAGGGAGAAAAGGATCACCAGGGATGAAAGAGTCAGATTAAAGAAGGACGGAGAAAGGAGTTGGCAAAGTGTAATGTAGAGAAAGCAGAGATACTTAACAAGTACTTCTGTTCAGTCATCATAAAAGAGAAGGCCAGTACCACAGGGGAGTACGGGTGTAGGGGCAGGGAGGGGGCAAGTCACAGATGGCGACATAGCTGCTGACAGGGTACTAAAGGGCTTATAAATCCCCAGGCCAGATAGCATGTACCCAAGGATCTTAAAGGAGTTTATGGAAGCTCTAGTGGGCCTCATGGCAGACCTGGAGTCAGGGAATGTGCCCAGGGATTGGAGAACTGCACATGTGGTACCTCTCTGCAAAACTGGACTGAGGGACGAACCAGGCATGAACAGGCCTTCCAGTCTGACCTCAATAGTGGGCAAGCTGATGGAGTCAATCCTGAAAGAAAGATGGGTGGACTTTCTAGAGAACAACTGCCTCCAGGATGTGAGACAGCATGAGTTTGTGTCAGGGAGATCCTGCCAGACAAAACTGATTGACTTCTTTGACTGGGTCACAAGGGCAGTGGGCAGAGGCCAAGCAGTTGATGTCCTGTACCTGGACTTCAGCAAGGCCTTCGATTCTGTTCCTCACAGGAGACTGGTCAGGAAGCTAGAAGACCAGTTGGCTACAGAACAGAAGCCACAGGGTGGTAGAGGGAAGGGAATTCTCAGAAGCTAGGCCCGTGACCAGTTGGTTCCAGTGGGCTCTGTGCTTGGCATGGTGTTGTTTAACATATTAATAAGTAGTATTACAAATGGCATTGGGGTAAGATATGCCTGCTTGCCGATGACACAAATCTCTGTGGGTGGGTGGACACAGAGGAAGGGAGGAAGGAACTCAGGGAAGACCTGGCTAGGCTAGAGAGTGATCTGGTATTTGGTAACTGGTGTTCACTGCAAAAAAATGTAAATTCATGTACCTGGGGGCAAAAACTCAGGGACCAAATTCTGGCTTGGCAGTGTGCAGGTAACGAGGTCATAAGAGGAGAAGGACCTGGGTGTAATTGTCAAGAGTGACTTAAAATACTTGCCACAATGCAGAAAAGCTGCAGTCAAAGCAAACCAGATGCTGGGCTACATATCCAGGAGAATCACCAGTAGGAAGGCTGAGGTCATTTTGCTTCTGTACAGGTCCCTGGTGAGAACACCACTGGAGTACAGTGTGCAGTTTTGAAGCCTTTATCTCAAGACAGACAGCAACTTGCTGGAGGCGGTCCAAGAGAAGGGCAACAAAGATGATCAAGAGCAAGCAAGGTAACACCTTTGAGGAGGGGCTCATGGGGCTCAACATGTACTCTGTTGAGGACATATGAGAAAGGGGGACATGATTAAGACCTACAAGTACCTTAAGGGTATAAACAGGTGAGCATCAAGGCCCTCTTCAGCCTTGGTGGAAACAAGACAGCTATGAGCAAAAGCCTGAAACTTGAAGCTTGTAGGGGGAAGGTTTAGAAAGGAGACGAGGTGGCACTTTTTCACCAAGAGGGTGGTGGCTAAGTGAAATGAGTTGCAAGAAGAGGTGTTATCACAAAAAATGGTGGACAGCTTCAAGACGGGCTTGAATGGGGTGAAGGGGAAAGTTGTAACTAGAGGAGGTGATAGGGGAGGGGGTACTTGATGGGGGTCAGGGGAACATGAGGGGCAGTTCCCTCTGTAAACACAGTGGGGGCTGCACACTCCCAGAAGACTTGATAGACCATAGGGCCTTTATCTGCTGGTACATTTCATTCGTATGTTCATATGTATGTATATTTTCAGGTGCCAGATTCCCCTGTCTTCAGAATTCTCCAACCCTATCAGAACAGGAGAGTTCCTATTTTAATTAATTTTTCATCCATCATTAACTAAATATGGCAAGTTCACTATTACCATTAGTTCAATAGAGGCTCTTAAAGGTCCAGAAGAAAATCCACAACTGATCTTTAAGGCATATCGGACACCCACCACCCCCAAAAAAATAAAACACAAAATCAACAGATGTCTGTAATTGAAACAGCTAAATCTCCAGGTGTGGAATCATCCCATGATGTTGTTTTCCAGTCTGCTCCTGTCTTTTGAAGATTCTTCTTTCATTCAATTTTGCCCGTCATGGTTACCCTTGATAAGAACTGTTCCCTCCCTTGGGGATGTCCTATCCTCCTGGGGAGCTGTAGCATCCTAGAAACTGGGGACTGAGAAATTCTGATGCAGTATATGGGTGAGATTACACCTCCTTCTTTATATTTTCCATCTTGGGGACAGTGACACTTAGGGTTTGCCTACGGACCTGAATATACTCATCTTCTGGTGATGATTGTTATACACTTGTTTGGGTTAATGCATGTTATGGTTAAGAACTGCATTTTCATTAGATGGACCATTACCCCCTTTTGAATAGTAATTATTTGTAGTGATACAACTACTCATAATGCACATGTTGGGAATACAGACATGTATTTTATGGTAAATGTTGGAATGTTATTTATTCTGGGGAAAGATGTTGGAAAAGGGTAACTGGTCATTTTGCCAGTAAAAAAGTGAACAATTTGTAAGTGTAGTTACATACTATATGTGACAGAAATGCAAGACTACTCCCTGTTTGATGTGTTGCTTTTTGCTGGGGGTTCCTGTTTTGGGGGCCCTTAGTAATAAATGTGTTATGTGTTATTTATATCAGTCTGTTGCATGGTTCACAGGGTGGGCTTGGCAACAGCTGTGGTAAAGGTACTGTAAAGGTATGCTAATGTGTTGTAAAGGTATACAGAGTAAGGTACAGGCACACAACTGTCAATATGGGTACACTCTGTCTGCTCAGTTAGCACTCAGTCAAAGGTATGATTGTTTTGGCAAGGTTTAGAACTGATGTGCCACTTTGAATCACTAAACACAGTGCCCAAGGGACCTGGAGGATAGGGCTATCAGAGGAGGTGGGGGGTGTAGGGCCGAAAGGCTCAAGGGGATCCCCCATTCTTTTTGGTTTGTGAGCTATTGTGCACTACTAGTGTGTGTGTGGTAGCCATACTTCTCCCTGGGCACTGATGGAAGGGATAGTATGAAAACCCCTCTGTCAGGGGCTTGGGGTGAAAGGCTAGCCAGATACTATAGGTGCTCACTGGGGCTGTCGAGCCATCAAAGGAGATGCTCCTTATATAGGTCTATGAAACCTGGTTAGAACCACTGTAGGTCTGTGTGACCTGTTTAGAATCCTCTAAAGGGTTAATTCCCCGGAGTTTCTGGGAGTTTTGCCAGCTGGCCTGCTCAAATCCCTGAGGGGAGGAGCCAGTTGTCTGAGGCTGAGAGAGCTGCAGGAAGTTGCATCAGTTCTGGGGAGGTAAACATGAGCCATGCAGTGCCTGCGCCCTGTGCTGAAACTCTGTTCCTGTGTGCAGAGCCCAGAAACAACTGATTTATTTATTTGTTGATTGACTTGATTGATTTTTCATTCATTTGTTAACCATATAAGTACATTGGTCCTAAGGACTGTTTTTAGGCATGACCAGGGCTATTAAGATGGCACATATCAGCATGGATACACCACAGTAACAAGCAGAAGGGACATAATATACAAAAAACTTGGCAGGTTAAGCTGGGTGATGTAAGGTTATACAGAACACAGAGCACCCAAGCTTAGCTATACAAAGAAGAAATAAGACAAAAAAACATGTCTATACAGGTCAAGAATAAACTAGGGATGGGTGGGTACTAAAATACCTGATCCACAAGAGCACCCGTGGGTACCGCTAAAGCACCCGGAAAATACCTGGATGAAAACAGAGTATTCAGGTCGGGTCAGGTAGTTACTACCCGACCCATTCTACTACCTGATTGCTCAGCCTTGTATTAAAAAAAAATATATCACTTTCCCTGGTGGTCTAGCGAAACCCTCCCCATCCCAGATCTGCCCTTTGTTTACCTGGTGATCTAGTGGACCCCCACACCACACCATTCCCCCTCCCCATCCTGCCCCCCGCCTGCAACCAGAACAGCCCTCCCCTCTTGTCTGCAGTACCCACAGAGCTGGCAATGAATGACCAGGACCTGCAATGAATGAATGAGTGCGTGCTTGTACAAGTACATGCTCATTCATTAATCCTCAGTCAGGCAGGCCAACCGTAGTGGAAGGTGGAGGGCTGTGCCAGTTGCCCATTTGGGATCTGGGTGGGAGAAATTGGGGACACTACCTGCGAGGATGGGGGGTCCACTCGACCACAAGGGAAATAAAGATCAGATCGGGGATAGGGAGGAGGACTGCTAGACCACCAGGGAAAGTGATGATTTATTTTTTTATTCATAAGGGCAGATCAGGGAGAGGGAGGGAGGTCCGCTAGACTACCACAGAAAGTGATTTTTTTTTTTTTATTTATATGATCGGGGATAGGGAGTGGGTCCAGGTCAGGTAGGGTAACCCATTACTGCCTCAAGCTAACCCAACCTGTGAAGTACACTGTTATATCGGGCAGGGTAGTAAATTCCCGAACTACCCTACCAGACCAAAAAATACCAACACCAGACTTACCCGATCCAGCTACCCAATGAGTAGCCCATCCCTAGAATAAACATTACATTACAGTCATATTATAGATATAACAACACAGGATTTAAAGCCTGTCTCAGTGAAACAGGTACTAGGAAAGCTGTTTGGTGGTGGGGGGTATATACTGCTCGATCATGGTGGCTGCCATTAGCAAGGAACCCTAGAAGAGGAACTCTTCTACCTAGCTCATCAGTTCAGAGGCTGAGAAGTGAGGAAGCTATAGACTAACAGCAATTGCAAACAAAGAAATGGAGGTGTTATCGAAACTGTTCTACCTCAGAACTGCTCAGGGAAACCAGCAGTGCACCCTCTCCCTGCACTAGGCAGGAGGGTATGTAAGTATGGCCTTGCAGCTCTAATTCAGTCTAGGACCCTCTGCCCATGGGGTTCATGTCTTGGGAGGCAGAGTGAAATGTGGCACCTGTGGCAGCCTCAGACCCCCAAGGGGTGTCCACCTCTCCTTGACCCTAAACTGTGATTGTCCCATGTGGCAACAAAGCCAAGTATGAATCTGAATTTGGACTTTCTGCCCTTGGGAGTAAGTTCTTATGAGAGAGTGGTAGGCAGCACTGGTGGCATCCTCTCCTCCTCCAGGGAGTGTATACAGGTGCCTCTCCTAACTGTGTAAATTGTGAAGGGAAACAGACCCCATGGGTACCAATAATTAATCTGCATTTAAAACGTTTGTAGTATATGTGACTCTAAGGGCCTGGGTTCCCTACCGTACAAGCCCTCTGTCTGGTGGGCTGATAGACAGAAACTGGTAGTGGTTTCAGGGGAAGTCTTGTTCTTCTATACCCAGGTAGCTTTAAGGAGTGAAATACCCCATTTCTGAGAAAGAAGTGTTGTGCAGGGTGAAGCCTGATGCTCACAGTAGTTAAAAAGTAATATGGACCTGTGCTAAGAATTTAAAGAAGCAAAGTGCCCTGATTATTTCAGATTCCTTGTGGGTCCAGGTAACTGGAGACCTATAGTCATTTCTGCAGTCCTGGTTTAGTCACCTTTTTGAGAGATCCTTGTGTGTTCAGCCTGTGAAGAGTAAATGACAAAGTAATACATGTGTGCCTTTCGGTGGTTGGTACAACCCCTGCTATTTGTAGGTGTAGTATATACATGGATATGTATAGTAGTAGTATATACTACACTTACATGGATATGGTGGTATAGTATAGTATATACTGTACATGTATGTCTTTGGGTGGTTGGTACAACCCCTGCTATGTGTAGGTGTAGTATATAGATGGATATGTATAGTAGTATATACACTACACCTACATGGATATGGTGGTATAGTATTTATTTATTTGTAAAATCAGTTTACAACCTTTGATCCAGAGGCTCGTTTCCAAAGGTACTTTGTCACATAAAAACATACATTGTGTTTTTGGTTACATAGCGTAGGTTTGCAAAACAATAGGCATTCAACAGAGGCGCCACGTCACATTGTGGTCAGACAAATACATTTGGGTTACAGGGTACATGTAAGTTGAGAACAGGTTAACACAAGTTGGTATCAATAGTGAGCAATCTAGTAGGTAAACACTGAAACAGCTGGTACTGGCCAGGTTAAACATAAGCATGGTGTACAGGGAAGTGGTGGTGGGGATGGCTAGGTGGAGAGCCGCCCGGAGGGCATTGTCAAGAGAAGTAGAGGTGGAGGCAACTTTCAGAGACAGGAGCAGTTACGAGTGTTGATGATGTGGTTTCAAAGGGTGGTTTTGAACTTAGAGATGGTGGTGGCATTGGAGATGGGGGCAGGAGAGAGTTAAACCAGGTTGGGGCTCTATGAGAAGGACCACTGGCCACAGCTGGTTCTTGATCTGGGGACCATTAAGTGGTCTTGTTGGAAGACCGTGTTGCAATAGTGGGAGGGCTCTGGTGGATGGATGCCATTCCAGAGGAGAGCCTGTAGGTTTTGTGAGGAGACAGGTTTGGTATTGGAGCCGTTCATCCAGGGTAAGCAATTTGGCCTCAACATACAGCTGACAGGTGTGAGTGAGCCTGGGGGCACCAGTAATCAATCTGCAGGCTTTGTTCAGGGTTAAGTGAATTTTTGAGTGCAGTGGTGTCGGCAGCACCATACACTAGTGAGCCATAGTCTACAAGGGACAGAACGGATGATGTAACAGCGAGCCGGAGAGCATTTGGGGGAAGGCAGGTTCTATGGCGGAAGAGAATGCCCAGACGTATGTTAGTGGCGGATGTTAGGGCATCGATGTGGTTGTGAAATGTGAGGGCTGAGTAGAAGGTAACCCCAAGGTATTTGTAGGAGCAGACTTGTTCCAGGGGCTGATTGGTACTTGGGAGAATATAGAGTGGATGGTTGCTAGCTTTGTTTTGGGGGTTGGAAAAGAGCATAGCTTTGGTCTTTTTAAGATTGATGACGAGTCTGCACTCCTTAAACCAGGCTTCGGCACTGTTGAAAGACTGCTGTAGGGTGTCCTGGAGGGAGATGGGATTGCGGTGGGTGGCAAAAAGGACAGCGTCATCTGCATACAGTAGAATTTTGCCAGGGCAAGCACTGGGCAGGGTGTTCAGATAGAGCGAGAAGAGAAGGGGGCCCAGGATGGAGCCTTGGGGGACGCCAGAGTGAATGGGACGGGTATCGGAGAGTGTGCTATTGATTTTTACACACTGCGATCGAGCGTCAAGATAGCTTGTGCACCATGCTAAGGGGCCAGCCGAGAGACCAGTGTGGCAGAGTGCATTCAGCAGAAGTGGATGGGAGACGGTGTCAAGGCCTTTGAGAGGTCTAGAACACTGCACCAGCTAGGGAGCTGGTATCCAAGGAGGAGTGTAGGAAGTTGGAGAATTTGGCAGTGCTGGTACTGTGACCAGCATGGAAGCCATGTTGCTCTGGGCATAGAATGTTATGCTTAGCCAGATAATCAGTGATTTGAATGGCCACCACTTTCTCCAGGGCTTTAGAGATGGGGGAGGATGGAGATTGGCGGTAGTTGTTGGCCGATGACCTGTTGCCCCTTGTGATTGGTGTGATAATTGCTGTTCCACGCTGTGGGAAATTGTCCCAGGCAGAGTGACTGGTTAATTAGGCAGGTGAGTGGGGCAAGGACTTCATCTAGCACCAGCCTGAGGATACTGGGGTCCAGTGAGTCATTGCCGGGACTGTTGCCATTCAAAGCTTTGACTAGGATGGGTCTGGGTGGAAATCTTGCGCAGGTGGAAGCTGGGGCGCTGGAGGATAGGGGGAGGTTGGTTGGGGGGAGGATCAAAGAAATTACTAGGGAGGACTGAGCTAAGGTCAGTGAAAGTGGTGTTGAACCAGTTATTTATGGTGGCAGGCTCGGTGGTGGTAGTGCCATTTCTAGTGAGCTGGGATGGGGCAGGGGAGCGATCTTTTCCGTTAAGTTGCTTAATATTATCCCAGAAAGTCTGGGCCGAGCCCCAGGAGGAGGTAAGGGAGGCCTGGTAATGGTCAGCCTTGGCTTTCCTGATGGCCCATGAGCACTTATTCCGGGCTGCATTGTAAGCCTGCCTATCAGACAGACTACCCGTTTCAGTGGCAAGGTGCCAGAGGTTATCCCGATTCCTTAGTAATTGTAGAATGGCCGGGCTAACCCAGGGTGCATTCTGTTTTTTGGACCAGATTTTGGTGAGGGGCGCAAAGAGATCACAGTTCATGTTGAAGGTGTGAGTGAAGAAGGTGAGGGCAGTGTCAATGTCAGTAGCTTGATGAGTGGGGGACCAGTTTATCTGGGTGAGGAATACTTTAAGTTTTTTCAGCCCACCAGGGCGGAGGCGCCTGCGGAGGGTGGTCTGGGCTTTGGGTTTGGGATTGGAGACAGCCCAATGAAATAGGATAGGAGAGTGGTCACTTAGGGAGTCTGGGAGGACCTGGATGTTTGGATTTTATAGGGTCGGTTAGTTATAATAACATCCAGAAGGGTGCTGGTACTCTCTTAGGGTTTATTCTTGTGGGCTGAGTGGCCAGTTGCGTCAGGTCTTGGGCAGCAAATGAGTCTCTGATCGCAGATGAGGAGGTACTGAGCCAATTTACATTAAGGTCCCCACCAAGGATTTGCTCTGCCTTATGGTGGAGGGTTGCCAGGTAGTCCGTTAAAGATACCAGGGCCGGGTGCTGGTTCTTTGGAGGAATGTGCTGTGGTGAGATAGAGAGGGGCTCTAGAGGGGTCTGGGGTGAGTTTGAGGGTAAGAGCCTGGGCCCCATTTACAAGGGCCGGGTGGGGAGGCGTGTCCAAGTATTGTGTCCCTAGTGTAGATTGCACAGCCACCCCTCGCTTGTCACTCGTCCTCCCGGTATAAGGTATAGCCTGGGAGGGAAACAAATGAGTCAGGGGTGGATTTGGACAGCCATGTTTCAACCAGGGCTATGATGTCTGGTTAATGAGCCAAGGCCCAGCACTGTAGGGTGTCAAATTTCTTCAGCAGGCTGCATATGTTCATGGAGGCTACTTGAAGACCAATGGGCTGGGTGGGCGGGTGGGA
Organism: Neoceratodus forsteri; assembly: GCA_016271365.2. NCBI lineage: Eukaryota > Metazoa > Chordata > Ceratodontiformes > Ceratodontidae > Neoceratodus > Neoceratodus forsteri. The sequence goes on along the minus strand of CM057459.1, from coordinate 482,554,806 downwards.
GGGCAGGGCCTGGGTTAGGATGTATGTTCCCTGTTAGGAGTAGAAGGAGGAGAAGTGCTCTGGTCAGAGGGTGCCAGATGGAGAGTTCGCCGGGAGTGATAGGATGAGGAAGGGGTTTAGTAGAACAGGGGTGGGTAGTGCAGCACAGGCAGAGAAGGCTTGTGTGATCAGAGGCGCAAGGGAGCTGGGGGAGGAAAGGTAATGTCTGGATGGGGGTGAGGTGGAGGAGCATATGGGGTGTGTGGAGGAGGAGGGAGGGGAGGGCAGTGGTAGAGGAGGAGGGAAGACAGGAGGTAGGTAGGAACACTGGAATAGAGAGGCTGAGGGTTAATGGGACAATAGGGTTGGTGGAAGGCAAAAGAAGGAGGAGGAGGAGGAGAAGAGAGAGGCTGGCGAGCAGGGGTGCACATGCATAGTTGGTAAGGGTGGGGGAGCTGAAGTGAAGAACGAATGGGGTACTAGGATGATAGAGGGGAGAATAGTGGTGAAAGGCCACTTCTAAGCCTAGTTGCTGCTATGGTGTTGTGGCAGGGTTGGTGCCTGAAATGTACAGGGTAATAGGTTCAAGCCTTGACCAGAGTAGCAGGAAGGAGCCCAGCCAGTGGCTGTAGCACCAAGGAGTTGGGTTCAAGGTCCACTGAAGCACTCAGATAACACTTTAGCAGTGTCTGAGGGTTAGAGCGTTTTTAGAGTTTTGAAATCCTGTAGTAATAATAGACAGGTGTGTTAGCTGAGTGGTGGGACTGCTGACTTTAGAAGTGAGGGTGCAGGGTTCAAAGGCAGCAAGAGAGAAGTAGTTAAACTTATATTTTGGCAGGTGGGGGGGGGGTATGAGATTAAAAGGCTTAGAAAGTAGGAATAAAATAGTAGGCAATGTGGTCCAGAGGCAGAGCGGCTGACTCTGACTACAAGAGTACTGGGTTTGAGCACAGCTCAGGGACAGAATGTAGAAAGTTCTTTTTTAATTCAGAGAAGGAGGGAGGAAGGGTTAAGAGTTTGAAAGTAGAGGTGGGTGTTGGCCTGGTTCATCGGCTTAGTGGTTAGTCAGTAGACTTTGGATAAAAGGGTACCAGGATTGATGCTGGTAGGTGCTTAGTGGTAGGCTGATGGGAGGAGTGGAGAGAGTAGGTGGTAGAATGATTCAAAGGGAACTGCAGTGACCTCTAGTGGGTCAGCTTTCAAGCAGTGGCTAGGAGGGGTACAGAGTTGCTAGAGTGGAGAGTGCAGCGATCCCTAGTGGTAGGTGTCTATAAGCTACAAATGGGAAAGTGGACAATTAATAAAAAGGAGGTAGAACAGGTGATGTGCCAGCAGCAATAAATGAAGCGCCAACCCTGGGTGCGAGGGTGGTTGGGGCAGGTGGGAAGTGCCTCACAACAGTCAGGCTGTAGTGCAGGACACTTTACCTCTTACAGACTCTGACAATCCCCGAATTCAGTCTCCGCTGCTGGGCTGAGTATATACTGTACATGTGTGCCTTTGGGTGGTTGGTACAACCCCTGCTATTTTAGGTGTAGTATATATGTGGATATGTATGGTATTATATACTGTACATGGCTATATATATGGTAGAAGTAGCACTCAGCAGACTGCAACTGATAGTCTCTAGACCTGATTTTTTTCTACCATTTGTTGCTGCATCTTTACTTGTTTATCAGTGTTGCCTTAATTTCATTTGGATGACTGGAACAATTTAGTAGATCTTCATAGTTACCTTAACTGCTTAGATTTTATGAGCATCACATTAAGTGACTGCATTTATTTGCATCAGGGGCACCTTATTATTTTTATTAGAGTCATTTTAATTGCCTTTCTTTTTTTTCTATCAGCCCACTTTCCCATCTGCAGTTTATTTATTTAGTTAGTTTTTGTTTACCTGGTATGTGCACTAGTCATGAAATGGCTATTTTAGGCACGGCCCAGCGCTGTACACTAGTGAGTGCCCCATCTTCACCTTCCAGTCTGCAGAGCTATATCAACCCCCCGATTCCCCGCCTGCTCATCTGCCTAATGTCAGGTGGCTCTACTTCACCCAACTCACTCTAATTTGGGTTGGGTGCCAAGCCTGCATCCCACCACAGCCTTATTCTGCTACATCTCTCCATCACCTAACTTTCCAAGGGTGCAATTAGTTATCATGCACACCCACATCGGGAACCCCCCCCACCTGCCTGAACCCTCCTAGTAGTGACACTCCTTGCTGTACTGTCACCACAAGTGATAGGGTTAGGGAGTACTCTGACCTAACAATTAATAACAAAGTAAACCTCAAATTAAAAACTATCCCTTGGGAGACAACGTGTAGAATAATTATCACAAGTGAGCTGGAGACAAGCCCCTTCTGCTACTCAACTATAGCTAGCCCTTCCAAGTCACAGACTGGGGAAAGCACCCCTGCCATGACCACTATATGGACTAAACCTCCTAAGGGCCCTACCCACAGCAGCGTACCTTAAAAACAACAAAGGCACCAGCAATGGTGGTACTTTCTCAGACTGGTGCTGCAGATCCTATTGCTAAGATCAGGTGACATCCTCCCAACCCTGGTCCACCCCAGCGGGTGAACTCAGCCAAGGCCTCCAGGTTACCTTAAAAATTGCCTCCTTGAACATTGGCGGCCTCCTTCCAAAGATGGCTCAGTTTGAAACCTGGGTGAGACAAAATCAGCCAAACATCACTGAGACATGGCTATCCTCTAAAACCCCCGACACCTCTATCTCCCCACAAGGGTATAACCACTTCTGGTTAGACTGTATAGGTAAACGGGGAGGTGAACACCTAGTCTACCTACAAAACACCTTGCAAGGTTATAAAATCACCCTAAATGGGACCAGTGATAACTGTGAGAGCCTAGCAGTAGACCTAATATTAGGGAATGGGAGGAAGATCCTAACCTTTCCGACTATTTACATTCCCCCAGGAAAGCAACAAGTTGGACTAGACACTTTTGCCTTGCATTACAAGCAACTAAGCCAGAATTGAGAAACTGTAGTAGTGGGTGATTTTAATGTCAATTGGAAGGCAGTATCTCAGACAGGTTACAAAGACCAAATGTACAATCTTTACCTTACACAACATGTTATAGAACGCACCAGAACTAATTACAAAATAGGCACTTCAACCATATAGACTGGGTCCTCACTACCCACACAGATAGGCTGAAGGAGGTTACTGTGATGCCTGATATTCTGAGCGACCACTCACCAATTGTGTATAGTTAGGCTGCCAAACTAACCCGGACAGCTCCCAGAACAACCTACAATAGGGTACTCCGCAGAGGGGCACTGAGTGCATTCAAAACCCACTTGGCCAAATAAACTGGAGCCAGCTAGATTCCACCACCAACACTGATGCAGCCCTCAACCACTTCATAACTGTGTTTAATGCCATTGCAGATAAATTTTCCCCTTTCAAGAAGCAGGTCATCTGAGGAGACTCTGCAACATGGGTTATACTGTCACTGCTTGCTCAAATGTGGGACAGGGACAACCTATGGCAAAAGCCAAGGAATCCGATATGCAGGCACACTGGCAGGAATACAGGGCAGCTAGGAATAGGTGTACTAAGAATATCAGACAGGCTAAGGCTAATTTTTATAAAGAGCAGCAAACTAGCTGCTGGGGAAAAGGGATGGCATTCTGGGAATTGCTAAAGGATCTCCTGGGTAGTGGTGATAAAACATCACCAACAATGCTCAACTCAAATGAAAGCATCGCACTTGACCCTATTGAGATAGACAATTCATTCAATAAAGCTTTCACTGACCTTAGTGCCATCCTCCTCGCTGAAGACAAACCTACTGCCACCACTGTATCCCATGATGACACCCAAAAAGACCAATGCAGGCCACAATTCCACTTCAAATCTGTCTCGGTAAAGGACACAGTCTGCTATGTTAAGCGAGTACTAGGGAAAACAGGAATGGGAAGTGACTCACTTGATATGAAACTAGTTGTCCGAATGGAAAAGTGCCCTTGTAACCCCCGTCCATTAAAGTGGAGACTGCACATTAGTTGCAAACTACAGGCCTATATCCATTCTCTCCTCACTGTCCAAGCACTCGAGAGAATTATATCTGACTAGCTCATCTCATACCTCAGCCAATATAACGTCCAGTGTGAACAACAACACAGTTTCCTTAAAATGCACGGCACCTCCACTGCACTGATTGAATACCCAAGCATACTACACAAGGTCTTGATAAAGGACACTTGATGGGCTCTGTCTACATAGGCCTCACCAAGGCCTGTGATTTAGTAAACCATGTGCTACTACTAACAACGCTACCCACATTAAGTCTCTCTGTGGACACTGTGCTCTGGTTTAAAAGCTACCTCTCAGGCAGATCGCAATAGGTTAAGAAAAATGGAGAGCTCTCTGATGCCAGGCCTGTCTCATCGGTTGTGCCGCAAGGCTCCATCCTGGGGCCCCTTTTGTTCAGCCTGTTCATCAATAACCTCCCTGAAGCTTGCCCTAGTTTCACTGCCTTACTTTATGCAGATGATGCAGTCATCTGTGCAAGTAACCCCTACCAGGACTTACTTACTCAAGATCTCCAAATTCAACTTTGTATCCCTTGCGAGTTGGTTCCAGCAGAACAAGCTTGTGCTCAACTACAAGAAGACCAAAATAATGCTCTTCTCAAGTGCACAGAAGGGAACTAAGTTACAAGCGCTCAACATCCTCAACAGTAAGGGTGACCCTCTAGAATAGGTAGAAACTTTCAAACGCTTTGGGTTCACCATCAATCAGACTCTAACATTTGCATCACATGTTGACCAAATTGTCTGCAATGTTAACTGGATATTAGGAGCACAGTATAGACATAGGCACGTCCTTACCCTGGAAGCTAAAAAAGTGGCAGTTACAAGTTCCATCCTCCCCATAGTTAACTATGGCCTAACAGTTTATGTGAGTGCCACAGATACTGTGTTAAACAGGGTCCACTTAGTCCTGAATAAAGCCTGCCGCTTTGCAACTGGGGCTGACAAACACATACCTGCACTTTTTTATTCTCTCACAAACTGGCTTCCCCTGCAGGACAGAATAAAATATCAAACCTGCCTGCAAGACATGAAAGCCCTCACGGGTCTGACTCCTCCAGGACTGAAAGGTCTCCTACAACCTGCCCAAAATCCTTACCCAACCAGAAGCATGACTATCGGTACTTTGGTTGCTCCATTCAACTGAACAGCTCTAGCTAAATGCTCCTTTGTAAACAGGGCACCAAACTGACTTAATGAACTTCAGGTAATATAAAAAACACCAACTTAGCTGGGTCCTTTCAAATGGGAACTTCTAAATTTACTCATGCCTGTATCTGGCTTCAAATGTAGCTGCTTTTCCTAATGAAACCCCATCCCATGCACTGTCATTTGCCAACTGCACCCCTACGCTACCCAACCCTTGCACCATCTGATCGCGGTGCTTCTGCCCCATAAGGTCCCCTATTACACGTGCACATGATGCCAGCATCTTACCCACCACACAGTCTCCTCATGCATGTGCCTCTCCTCTGTTCCAATGTGCTGTAAAAGTGCACAGACTTAACCTCTGACAATGCCTAGATGGGCTGCTACCTTTGTATAGCTCCTAGTGCCTATGTTATGCTTTGTATTGTTTGACCTGTTGAATGTTAACTTTTGTTCACTCTGTATTGTCAAAACGGTATTTGCTCATTCTGTTTTGTTATGTCACTGAATCAATATTGACCGGCCTTTGTTATTCAGTTTTTTATACTGTCTTTGACATGGTGTAAACACATTGTTATACAATAATTAATAACCGGAGTCTTCTTTTTTGGAAATTATTTCTTTTTATTTTCATTAACTTCACCCCTACGTTTCGCTCCTATGAGCTTGATCACGGGGCTTCATTATCATCTATTTCAGAAAAAAATACACACTTTATTATATTATAAATTCCATTTTTTCTAATGAATTAAATGTTATTCATTTCAAGTATCTATCTGCAGAAAACATTTCTGTGTGTTGGTTCACTTTAGATGTGTAATACTCTTTCTAAAATAAATAAATAAATTGCAATGTTATAATTTCTTAAACTCAAATTTAAAATGCTTTATGACAGCAGACTGTGTCCAAATGTAACTTAAGTTTATACTTAAACTTCCTCATAACAGGCTTACCTAAAGAAATGATCAAACGTATCATTTTTGCACTTTCTGTGTCTTTGAAGATTTCTAAATCCAAAAAGAACAAGTTTTATGAGAGCCATTAAAACTTTTAAACGCCAAATAATATGTCTGAAAAAGTTTTGACTTCCACAATAAATAATATGGCTCACCTTCTTAATAAGATGTTGTTAATCTTTCCATGGCCTTTCCAAATTCCGCAAAAACAAATAAAACATTTACTTTTAAACAAAGCCGTAATGGCGCCTACTCGCTAGGATGCTATAACGTTATGATCTCTCTCTCGGCTGCTAAGCCTCTTAAGCAGCCTGAATTTCCCACGGGAGTGGCCATGTATCACTTCCTGAAACTCTCATGAAGTGCGAGAGCGGTGCCAAGCAACTAAACACACATCCACTCAATGTTGTGGATGTGCACGGTAAAAACAGGCTGCTTTAAACGGACAGGACTGCTGCCAAATGTGTAAACATATTTTATGAAAAAACTTTGTGGGGAAGAAAGCGGACACCCAAATGAAGCAATGGGGGTATCTTAATATTCTTGTAATCTTATGCAAATAATATTTATATATGATTAATTGGCATTTTATTCCATAATACAGGAAACGTATCAAACATAACAGACAATGTGATGAAGTGCCATGTTATATTTCAAATCATCTCAAAATCTTAAAAAACAACTTAACATGTACAAAAATATACTGTGACTGCTATATGTATTTAATTTAAAGGTAACAGACTGTTTCATGAAATCAGACCCATTTTATGAATCTTATGGTTCACTCCAATGTTAACTCCCAACGATCAATACAGAGCCCCTATAAGTTTTGATGTACAATGATGAACTCACTATAAGATGCATGGTAAATATAAGTACACCAATTATGGACAATTAGATACAAGTCAGAGTTCTCTATTTATTTAGTTCGAGTATTTTTAGAAACATGCCTGCCAATTACAATCCACATTCATTCCTATACTTGGATCTAAAGTTTTTAAATTAAAAATCCATTTCATTTCAACTTTATCTAGCAATTGTGTATAGTTCCCACCTCTATATGGTAATTTTACTACCTCAAGACCCATAGGAGCGAAACGTAGGGGTGAAGTTAATGAAAATAAAAAGAAATCATTTTCAAAAAAGAAGACTCCAGTTATTAATTATTGTACAAGATTTGGGAGCACCACAGCAGGAATCAGAGCAACACAGTATTGGTCACCATTTCCCAGATATTGCTGTTTTATGTAAACACATTGCCATTCTGATGAGGAACCTTTGTAAATGAGCCTTTCTGCGCAAAGGTATATTTCCAAACTTAGAAATAAATAAATAAATAAATAAATAAATACATTTAAAATAAAAGGAAGTCTAAAGAACACCATTAGGGTTATAGTTTATGCACATGGATATTTATAGAGAAACTAGCTTCTCTTTCTTCCACTCTCTCTTTCTCAGAGATTCTGCCTGTCTGTGGAAGAGGAGACAGCAGGAAGAAGATCAGAGAGAAGGACATCACTGAAATTAACTGCTGGCTAGAAAGCTGGTGCAAAGAAAGAAGGCATTACTTTCTAGGAAACTGGCGGACCTTTTGGGAAAGGGACTTCTTTACATCTGACAGCCTGCTCCTCACTAAGGAGGGAACTTGTGCTCTCAGACAAAAATTCAACGTCCATATTGATCAGTTAAACTAGTGGAGGGGGAGGAGCTGCATTCAACCCTAACATCGCAAGGGTCACCAACTACCCCTCTCCAGCATCAGCTACCACAGCGCCTAGATACCTCAAAGATACCAACAGCAGTGATAGTAACATTTAAATCTTGGTCCCACTTCTACCCCCCCCTTTCCATTTCTGGATTGTCTCCATGCTTGAAGCCAAAAAGTACATCCAGCAAGTTCTTGGGAAATTCAGATTCAGTGGTGATACTCTGGATCTCAATTTATTACATCTTACACTTGACGCCGTCATATCCTCACTCACCAAAGTACTAAATATGTCCCTCTGTCTAGGACAGTTGTCACAACACTGAAAAGCTGTGGTAGTGATTCCAGTCCACAAGAGTGGTGATGGGGCCTCCCACAGCAACTACCGACCAATAGCCATCCTTTCCCCTTTGTCTAAAGCCTTTGAAAAGATTGTATCCAATCAACTGACTGAATACCTCACCAAATACAATCAGCAATGCCACCAGCAACATGGCTTCAGGAAGGGGCACAGCACCACCTCAGCCCTTCTTGAATTTACAGATTTTATCCATAAAGCTCATGACCATGGCCACATCGTAGGGTCTATTTACATTGATATTATGAAAGCTTTTGACATTTATTTATTTATTGAATTTTGATGACCGGGTAGGCCCACTGGGCCCTGAAGGTCCCTTTTTCAGGGGCGACCCGGGAATAACAGTACACGAATAATTAAACAGTTGAACATAAGCAGATACAGGTTATCATGGGTATACAGTATTCGGCTGTGTACACATAGCAGTTGTTATAGTGGTTTCATATATGTAGTTGATAAGTTGTTATTTCATTACATTCTTCTTTGTCCTACATAATAGCAAGACAGTACTGGAGATTCATTAGGTATAATAGTTCTAGAGCATCAGGATGGTTAATCATGTCCTCCTAGTAGCTGCACTCCCTGCCATACCGGTCTCCCTCAGGAGGTCACTTCCTGGTTCACCAATTGCCTAAGTGGGAGAACGCAGCATGTCAAAATCCTCTACAACCTTTCCTCCAGCCAACCCATTTGTTCCAGCATTCCCCAATGTTCTATTCTCGAGCCCCTTCTCTTCAGCCTGTTCCTCAACATCTTTCCACAAGCCTGCTCCAGTAATCTGCTCCTCTATGCAGATGATGCTGTCATCTTCTCCAGTCACCCGGACCCCCTCCCCCTGGAGAACACCCTTCAAAAGAGCTTCACCAAAATACAGTCCTGGTTTGCACTCTACAAACTCATAATTGATTATAAAAAAACTAAGGTGATGTTATTCGTCAACCACCAAAACAAACATAAGGGGTGTGCCTGAGCATCCTCAATAGCCGCCACCTACCATTGGAGCAAGTTACCAGCTTCAAATATTTTGGGATAACCCTCGACTACTCTCTATCCTATAAGGAACATGTTAACCTAGTCTGTAGGGCTGTGAACACAAAAACTGGGCTACTCTACAGGCACAGAAACGGTATGATTATTGACACCCCTCACCTTGTAGTAACAAGCTCGATCCTAACCATAATTGATTATGGGATTGTCATCTATGGTTCTGCAACTGACACTATACTTAATAGAATTAAGGCTGCCCAAAACAAAGCCTGCTGTCTGGTCACAGGTGCGACCAGGCTCACCCACACCTGTGACCTCTACAACCAAACTAGCTGGCTAAAAATCAAAGGCAGGCTTACCCAGCAGTCCTGCCTACTGGCTGAAAAAGATATGCTTTGGTCTCACTCCTCCCTCAGTAAGTAAATTCCTTACTTTGACTGTTACCCTCCATGGTATGAGGAGTTCCACCAAAGCCTCTTATCATGTCCCTTTCTGTGAGACTACCCAAGGGCAGAGGGCGCTCATGTATAGAGCTCCTGTTTGGCTAAATGGCCTCCCTTCTGATGTCCTAGCAGAACCCAAGATCGATCCTTTTAAATCCAAACTCCATCAGCACCTACTTGATACCAACAGCTGTGACTGTCTCTAGTAAGGGTGGGTGCCTCACGCCCGCCCGCCCCATTTCTCCCCTCTACTTGTTACTGATGACTAAGTCAACAAAGATGGTTTCTGCTTAGCCAGGTACTTCCACTACTCTACCTTGTGCACTGACTATTCTAGCACTTCCCTTCTTATCGTCTGCATTTTGTCCATCTTTATTCCTTAATTCTCTGTATTTAACAAAGTCCTTTTCAGATTGTTTTCACAATATCCTACTGCCTTTCGATGTTGTTTTCCTTAAACTTTCTCCTTCTGTAGCAATTAGTGTGTTGCTGTGATTTCTGCCAAAGTCTGTGTTTTACTGTTATTATATTCACTTTGTATTTTGTATATCCTTGCTCCCATTTTGTATTCCTTGCCTGAAAGCTTCGTGTAGTGTATTTTCTGTATGATCACCCTCTGACATGGAACCTTTGTAAATGAGTCTCTGACTGTAATTCCGAGACTTAAATAAATAAATAAGGACACTGCCCAGCCTGATCCACTAGACAGAGGCATAAAGTGATTAAGACACAAAAAATTGGATCATAACAAGGAAATGGTACACAGCAAAAGGACTAGCAGGGGTGGAAGGCTCTGTGCATCAATGCTAGTAGTCTACCAAATAGAATCCTTGAACTCACAGCCTTGGTGGCAGAGGCACAACTGGACTGGGTTGCAGTTATGGAAAGCTGGTTCACCACCAATGACACCTGAAATACTGCTATCCCAGGTTACACACTCTTCAGAAATGACCAGGAGGGAAAGGGGGGGGGACTTTGTATGTAAGGGAGGGAATCTGTACAACAGAGATCCAGGGGAAGCATACTAAATCAGAGGCCCTTTGGGTCACTATGGGAGCAGGGGAAAAGGCCTGCCTCCAGGTAGGAGTTATCTACAGACCCCCAACCCAGGAAAGTAAAATTGACAAAGAGCTCCTGGAAGCCATATTAGTGATTGTGGACAGGGGTGAGTTGCTGCTGGTCGGGGACTTCAGTCTGCCAGATGTGGACTATACCTCATACACAGCAGCCACAGAGTGGAGCAGAGAATTCCTGGTCATGCTGCAGGGTGGGGGGTGGGGGGTGGGGGCAGGTCTAAATCAGCTGGTAGACACACCCACCAGAGACAAAGTAACCCTGGACCCGGTGCTCACAAACAGGAATAGGATTTCAGACATTCAGGTGGGTATCAATCTAGGGACCAGTGACCACAGGTCAGTCTGGTTATCAGTAAATAAAGATGAAGGTAAAAAAGTCACACAAAAAGCAAGATACTTGATTTCAGGAAAGCAAACTTTCCCGGAAGGAAATCCAGGATCAAGACCATGCTTGACACCAGTAACAATGGGGATGCAGGACACTACTGAGAGAACTTAAAGAATCCCTTAAATACAGTCACTGAGCAATGAGCGAGACAAATCAGCAAAGCCAAAAGAAGGTAGAACCCTCTCTGGTTCTCCAAAGAGGTAGCAACCAAAATCAAGGATAAAAGAGGGCTTTAAAACAGTGCAAGGAAACAAAAGGAGAAATGGACAGGGAGGAATATAGGAACAAACTCAAGGAGGCAGGAAAAGCAGTTTGGATAGCCAAAGCCCAAACAGAGGAAAGAACAGCACATGGGGTTAGGAAGGGAGATAAAACTTTCTATAGATACGTAAGAGAAAAAAAGGAAGAATACAGTGGGAATAGTCTGACTATCAACAAGGAAGGGCCAGCTGTTACAGAAAAATAAAGACAAAGCAGGGTTGTTAAACAAATTCTTCTACTCAGTCTTCATAATAGAAGATATTGGCAAAGGACCTACACTAAATAAGACAGAGTAGGATAGTGGAGGGGCAGACACAAGCCCCTTCACAAAAGAGAGGGTCTTAGAAGGGCTAAGCAAACAAAGTAGATAAAGCCATGGGGCCAGATGCTATCCACCCAAGAATACTAAAAGAGCTTCAGGAAAAAATAACTGCACCACTAGTTGAGCTGTTCAATCTATCAAACCGGCAGAGTACCTCAAGACTGGAAAAGGGCAACAGTTGTGCACTTGCACAAAAATGGAAGCAAAGAGGAGGCAGGAAACTACTGCACAGTCAGCCTGACCTCTGTAGTGGGAAAAATTATGGAGAGGGTACCGGGGTGGGACCACTACTCTATGAAAAACTTTTTTACTATATAGAGTGGGCATTCAGAGACAAGATGGGGGGGGGGCCGCAGTACCTCCGCCAACAACTAGGATTGTGAGGATTACTGCCAGGTTTTTTTTCGGCAGCAATTTTCTCCGTGCAAGGACCTTTGCAAGGGCCCTTGCATGAAGCAGATCCTTTGTAAATAGGATTATGGGGATATGCAGGTCCCCTCCACCTCATTTGCATTGCAGCACCCCAACCAAGTTTGTGGGGGCAAATTAAGCTTTTTGAATACCAACTAGTCTCAAAGCCCAGTTTGCCCTGGGCAAGGCTTTGTGAATCCTGCACCTTCACTGCATTTCAGGCCCAAGCCAGTTCTCATTCCAGAATGCTTCAGATTTTATCATCAGAACCAAGAGAAGGGGGAAGCTCTTGCTGACTACATTACTGTTTCAAAGCATCTGGCAAGCACCTGTGACTTTGGCCAGTTTCTGGAGAATGCCCTCTGGGATTGCATTGTCTGTGGTCTGAGAGGAGAAGCCTATCAAAAATGCCTGCTGTCAGAAAAGGACTTAACCTTCAAAATAGCCTGTGAGAAGGACCTTGCTATGACACTCATTTGGAAGGATAACGGGGAGTTAGCGGGACATTCTGAACCCCAAAGAAGTGAAGTTCACAAGGTCACCCACACTCCAGCACCCAAGGGACATTCCACACCATGAAGTGATCCTTCATCTGTTTATCAACAACCCCAAACATTTTGGAAGCCAGCACCACAGGGCACTTCCACAAAGTCAAAACCATGTTACATGCCGATTTTGACATGAGAAATGCCATGGTTGTGGAAAAATGGGTTACATACTGAAAGTGTGCAAAAGCACATCATGGACTACTACTGCATGGTATGCCACAGATGGCACTGCAGCCACTGAACAGAAGATGAGGCACTGAGGACTGCGCATGCGCGGGTGACGATGATGCCACCTTAGGAAGGGGCTCTGATGCCACTCTACCATCCGAATAAAATAAAATTCATTTAAGTATTTATTTACAAGTTCAGCCACAGTAGTTTATTAACTGACCTTCTAGCATTCCGAAAATCTGAAAACCAGACTGATTTTTGTAAATTTTCCTCTCAAAAACTGCACTTGCATTTACCGCAGCACCAACTCGAGATGGCATCCGGGAATGCTCAAATCAATTCAGGACACAGTAATTGCCAGAATGGGACCTCTCTGGCCCTTCCCCCAGTGCACTCATCCAACAAATGGGTGGTTTCAAGTAATACGGTTAAAGGCTGATAAAGAGGAAAAAAACGATATGACATTTATTAAAGATATGCTGATGTCAATAAAAAATGACATTGCGGGGCTAAAACTTAATGATTCTACTACCAGCAAAAAAATCACTGAGGTAAATAAGAGAATGGATACTTTTGAAGAGCATTTAACTTTTTTTGAAGAATTTTTGACAAGGATAGAAGATTTTATGGAGGGAGAAGCAAGACAGTTGACTCATGCAACAGAAAAAATGGATGATTTAGAAAACAGAGGGAGATGTAATAATTTAAGTATTGTTGTTATCCCTGAAGGTATTGAGGGGCCAGATGTGGTCCGTTTTCTCAGAAAAAAGTTCATTCCTGCTATTCTAGGTTATCAATGGGGAGGGCCACTAGAAATTGAAAGAACATATAGCTCTCAGCAAAGCCAAAAGTAAGTCAGAGACCCAGACCCATAATTGTTAATTTCCTTCGTTTCTCCATCAAGGAAGAAATACTCAGAATTGCAAGAGAATGGAAGTCACTGTTTTGGAACAGGGAGCAGATTTATATATTTCAGGACTTTTCTTCGGTCATTGTTGAGAAATGGAAACTGTTTGTTCTAGTCAGGGCTACACTTCAGGCTTTGAACATCAAGCATTTTATTAAATATCCTACTATACTAATGTTACAGAATGGAGGGGTGCTATGCACAGTTTACCATCAGTACATGAAGCTTGGCAGTTCGTACATAAACACTGGCCTGAGGTAACTAATAAAACTGGTATGACCAGAGCTCAAGATGAACAACTGCCTTCAACTCCCTCTTCTAGCTCGAGACAATCACAACTTGCTCCATAGTCAGCCCACACTGCGCATGACCAGACTCGGCAATGGAACAGCAATTTTACAATTGACACACTGAATAAAACACCTCGATCTTTGTCAAACAAATCAAAACCATTACCTAAAACATTGGCTTGGATCTCTAAATCATACAGGAAAAACATCCCAATATCTAAGAACAGATACTGCACCTTGGAAGTAGCAAGCAAAAACCCCAATAAGTCTGTGCAGCATTCTGAAGCAGTGGCATTTCCATTGGAAGACCCAGGCAGCACTCAGTTCTTATCTACTCTTCCCCATGCTCAACAGGCTATGGAGGAATTTGCTGATTTTACTGAAGTCTCCTACCTGCAGGAATATTAAACTTTGCGGTTCCTGAATAGGCATCGCTTTTTCTTATTTCATCAAGCAGCATCACATATTAGCTCTCTCTCTCTCTCTCTCTCTCTCTCTCAAAGTTCGTGCTTCAATGACTCTCTACTGCATCTAACCATGTTGGGAGCCTTGTGGGATCATACATCCAGTCTCATGAACCTTACCCATACACCCTCAACAAATACCTTGACATTTTTAATTGATTTTTTAACTCCAGTTTGTTTTTTCCTCTTTAGGAAATTAAAAGACAATGGACTTTCACTTGAACCAGTTCAGCTCTCAAAGAATCTTATAATAAGTACTCCTAAGTCATTGCTGAGGAACTCCCTGAGAATATTTCTATCTGACCCAGAAAATTCTCCTAGGGGAATGATTCTCTGCATACATTTACTTACAATTACCTCATGCCCTCTAGTGGTAAAATGTCTTATCTGCCTTACCTAAAGTTTATTTTTATTTTTGTTTTTCTCACTGTATTTTTGTTATATTATTTTAGGCTTCTCTCTTGTCAAATTGTGAAGCACATCTGACCCTCTAAATGAAGTCATGGGGGTGCTTTGAACCCTTCAGAGATGTGCACACCCCCCACCACCCTCATCTGATGAATCATCCTCAAAACCTCAGCGAATCGTAATAGATCCTGATGCTGCTTAGGGTGAGTCTGATTTATTGGCTTTTACTGCTACTTCATGGATGACACTCTGGCTTGGGGCTGTGATACTAGTGCTCTCCTTTCACTGGTCAACTTTTCATGGGGGTCCAACCTTTCGGGGGGAACAGAGTACTTTTGTTGTGACATCTTTTACAGTTCTTAGACTATATTGCTCAGAAATTTAGTAGCACGTTTTTGTTTACCTAACTTATTCTTAGTCCCAACTTCTCAAGGGCATTTCAAGGAGTATGATTGAAGACTTTGATGATACTAATACTGTGGTCTGTAGACCACCGGTAAAACCAACACATTACTTTGGTGACATTAGGAATAACCTTTATTGGAGTGATCCACTGGGGTGGAGTTATCTTTTTTCAATCTTACAATACTGGTTAATACAAACTAACCTGCTAGGTACATTGGAGCTAGTGGAAGCAGACTAGTCACTCATGCCTTATTTCTTTTGGACATGATTGGCAAAAAAAATATGTTTTACTGCATGTGGTCTAAGGACTGGTAAAGACATTCCACATGTAAACTTCTGAAACATTTGCTAATTCTGAGGGGGGGACTTAAGGGCTTAAGGAAATAAATGTCTGTTCCCTAATAATAACCCAACAGATATAAGGTAGGATGGGAATGTTGTTATTGTATCTTGACCTGGGATCTGGGGAGCACTGGACGCACTTATCCTCAGATTGGAGTGTGGCTGTGATTGGATGCTGAGGGCAGTAAAACTGGGTTTCCTATGTTCATCTGAGGAGACCATTGTTTTAAGCAATACTCATACTATGCGTTGCAATTCCAAAATGTTGTAGTTAATACTGATTAAAGACTCTTTAGTAGTTTGCTTTAGACGAGCTGATTTTGTTTTCATTCTATGCTGTCTGAGTAATTTAGCATTGAGTATCTTCTTTGTGAGTTAATTGGTTCTTAGTTTGCCTGGAATACAGCCCACCACAGACACCTTGGATCTTAGTATTTTTTTTCCTTTTGCCCCAGTGCATCTGTATTGCAGCCTTTAGGCTATTTATTGTTAACCCCTCTTTTCTTTTTTTTTCTTCACAATCATTTATTGTAATTAAATACTTTTCAGTTTCTGTCTGGTTTCTATTTAACTGTATTACACTTAAGTGCAGCATTTACTATATCTATCTATCTATCTATCTATCTATCTATCTATCTATCTATCTATTTTGGTAATTATTTCATTTATTACTTGCTTAATAATTTAAAGCAGATTTTGACTATCTGTATTACCTTTACACTTATTCATATGGTTTGTTAGGGTTTCTTTAAATGTCAAGTCTTACAATAGGGTCTGTTATGTCAAGGGTCTGGGATCACCAATTAAGAGGAAAAAGATCATTACTTACCTAAGCAGAAATAAAATAGATTTTGCTTTACTCCAATAAACGCACTTGGAGGAGAATGAAGCTAAAAAACTGGCTAGGACTTGGGTTGCCCAAGTGGAATTTAGCTCCTTTAATTCTGAAAAAAAGGGGCAGTGCAATTTTGATTAGAAAAGGCGTTAATTTTGTAAAGAGCTCTCACTACACTGACCCAGAAGGTAGATTCCAGATTTTGAAAGGTGCTATCAATGGTAGGGAAGTCTCGATTTGTAACATTTATGCTCCCAACTCAGACCAAGTGAGTTTTTTTAAAGATCTTAATCTAAGATTGAGTACATGGAATCCCCAAACACTGAATCTTTTTTTTTTTTTAACTTTCTTTGTACACCTTCAACCCCGGGCATCCTTCAGTTGTGCCCACTCAGAATTCACCCTATTCCCAGCCTGAACCCTTCGCATCTCCCAGGGTCTCCTCCCCCAAATGACTACAGGCAGGCTGGACCCCTGGTACCATCTCCGGGCTGATTTCGCCCTCCCTATAGTGGCTGACTCCCTAAGTATGAAGTGCCTTACCTGTTGTCAATGGGTCGGCCAAGGAAAGAGATCCAGGCATGTCTGGGCTGGCATTTGGGATGTGGGTGATTCCCCTGGGGCCACCATCATCTCACCGATGGTGTAGGAGGCATTTCTTTTTCCTTCCCCCATGAGCGTGGCATGCAATGACATCAGCATGCAGGCTACCCTTGTAGACGCCTGCCTTGCTCGTCCCCATTTTTTTTGTCTCACGCATGTAATACCCACGGTCTCCACTGGGGGCCACTAATGTGCCAGGAGACCCCCTGAATCCCTCCCCAGGAGAGGAGAGCAGTCCTCCAGAAGCTCGATCCAACTCCCTCCCCTGACGACCCCTGGCACCCGGGCACGGTCCCGAACCCAGGTCACCAGTGCAGCACAAGGTGTGGTGTCCAGCGCCTCAACCCTCAGTGCCACCGGGCTGGCTCCAAACACTGATTCTAGGAGGAGACTTTAATGAAGTCCAAGACAACCTAATGGACAGGAGCTTTTCCATCTCTCCATTCAGGGTCTCCCTGGCTCAATGTAGTTTACATAAACTTATTTCAGATTTAAATTTGGTGGATACCTGGTGTCTCCTCAGCCCATCAGCCAGAGATTACTCCTTTTATTCAAACAGACATTCCACCTTTAGTAGAATTGATTTGCTCCTTATTTCTAAACATCTAGAGACACATCTTTTCTCTGCTCTCATCAAAGAAATATCACTGTCTGATCATGCTTTGTTATAGATGTCTTTACAGTTTGAGGGTCTAAAGAGTAATTGTAACCGCTGGAGTCTGAATGTATCCCTATTGCAAGATCCTAACTTTATATCCTGGATCAACCAAGAGGCTGAAGATTTCTTTAAAACTAATGACAATGGGGAAGTCTCACTGAACTGCTTATGGGATGCTTTCAAAGCTTTCTTGAGAGGCAGGATCATTAGCTTCTCGATTTCAAGAAAAAAGAAAGTGACAAAATGCTATCTCAAAAAGAATCAGAACTTCTTACTCTGGAGAGTAATTTTAAAGAGAGCCATGATAAGAAAGGGGAGTTACTAAACAATATTATTAAACTTAAATATGAAATTAATAAAATGTACTCAGAAAAAGCAGAGTATTCTTTATATAGGACAAAACAAACTTTCTGGGAATCCTGGGAGAAGGCCAGGAAACTTTTGGCTTTTAGACTTAAAAAGAAATCAGGGCAAAATCTAATACTGGGTATGAATGCTTTAGGTACCACTGAAGTTTCAAATGAAAAAATAAGTATAACTTTTGAGAATTTATTTAAGAATTTATATATGGGCACAAATACACAACCTTCTATAGATCCATAGGTCTTTCTAGACTCAGCTCCCCTTCCAGAACTTAATGAAACAGATAGGATGGTTTTAAACTCTCCCCTCTCTAGAATAGAGTTTGATAACACTATTCAAGTATTGCTCCCAAATAAGACATCTGGTCCAGACGGTCTCCCAGGGGAACTTTAAAAAAGTCCTAAGTGTCAAAACCAAAGATTATATTTTTTAGGTCCTCTCTAGTGAATTTTCCTCAAAATTTGTACCTGATTCTATGTACCAAGCTTATATCATGTTAATACCAAAAGAGGGCAAAAATCTGCTGCATTGCAAAAGCTACAGGCCCATTTCACTGCTTAATGCTGACTACAAGATTCATAATCAAATTTTAATGTCTAGACTTAAGATCTATTTAACTAAGTTACTGGGGGAAAAGTGAGTTGGATTTGTGCCTGGTAGAAGTGGAACTGAAAACGTTTGCAGACTATTAAATGTTATTTGGAAGGCAAATAAAATGAGGATCCCAACTGCCATCTTGGATTTTGATTTTCGTAAAGCCTTTGACTCCCTGGAATGGGAATATCTCTTCCAAGCCCTTAATAAATTCAAATTAGGAGATACGGTTATGAAATGGTTACAAATTCTCTACAAAAATAACCTCTGCCAGAGTAATTTCCAATGGTTACATTTCAAGCTCCTTCTCCCTTAGTAAAGGATTTAGGCAAGGCTGCCCTCTTTTGCCTTATCTTTTTATTTTGGCCATTGAACCTCTAATTAGAAGAATTTCGAATTGTAGTGAGGTTAAGGGAATTTGTACAGGAAAAATCAACAATAAGATTTTCACATATGCAGATGATTTGCTTGTAACTATTTAAAATCCCAAGGACTCAGTTGTCCATCAAAGTAAAATGTTTGATACAATCAGCACAAAGTGAGCACCAGGAAAAGTTGTGCTGCTAGGTAGCTTAGTAGATTTTCAAAGATGAATACAGCTGCACCCACACTTCAACAGAGAGACCAGAAACTCAGCTTGCTTGTAGTCAAATTATTTAATGCAGCATAATACACACCTGCACCATAGTGAGGCTTGCATTGTTCCACTTCATTTTGTAATAAATTAAGCCTCCACTTATACCCAGTATATCATATCACCAGTGTCCCAAAAACAACAATAACGCTTTAGTAGCCAGAGTCATAGTTTGAAAACACTTAGTCCTTAGTAGTCTAATAACTCTGGAGAAAGCTGTCCTGTGGAGAAAACAAAAAGCTTTAATTTAAAAAATTCAAAAACATTTTTTCTAACTGGTGTGTTAAAATCAGTCAATCAACATACAAGAATTTCTAGCAATCGAAACCGCTCATAACCAAATAAATCATAATAATCTGAGTCTAAAAAACACTCAGATAGAAAAAAAGAGGGGACAGCAAGCAAGAAGGAAAGAATTGCTGCATTCAGCTTTGGTTTTTAGAAAGAACAAGGGGTGAACTCATGAAACACAAATGCAGTAACTCAGCAACTCACATTGTATAATCACTTACAGCAAGGGGAAGGAAAAAAGGGGCTGTAAGCACACTTCGTTAGTACCTCATTTCAAAAAAGGTTTCACCTCAAATTTATAATTGAGCCCTATTTTTTTCAGGGCTCCCAGAACATAGATCCATTTTTGTTCTTTTTGATTTAGCACAGTTTCTAGATCACCTCCCCTAATGCTAACCGAGGCTGTTTCTATACCAATGGCACTTATTTTATGGGTGATATTTTCAGGTGATTTTAATATGTGTGTTGCCATTGCATAATCCAAATTACCTTTTTTAATCACATTCAAATGTTCCTGAATTCAGAACCTTAATTTGTGTTTAGTTCATCTGACATAAATTACGGTTTCTGTGTTATAATCTATATCGGCCTGTATTTTTATCATATTGCCAGACCACGGGTTAAAAAATTCAGTGCAGGGATAATTTTACACCTCCCACATCTTTTAGTGCCTGATTTTTTTGGTACAGAAAGGACTTTAATACTTTCCTGGTAGCTACTTGTCAAGCTATCTTTCAAATTCTTGCCTCTTCTATATGTAACCTGTAAAGGTTTAGACAAAAAGCGTGACAGTTCCTGCATGCCTCGTAAAACACTTAGGTTTCTCCTGGCAACATCAGTGACCTGTCTTGAACCACCACCATAGGTGGTGATGAACATCACAGATGGCTCAGCTTTAATTATTTTACTTCTGGGATGGAACATTGGTTTCCTATCCATGAGGTATACCCCCTGTTCAATTTCAGTCACATCAGCCCCATCATAGCACCTTTCTACCAGATTAGAAGTAAGCTCCTGTACTCTGCATTTGTACAAATCAAGATTTTTGCATATGCAGATGATTTACTTGTAACTATTTCAAAGCCCAAGGACTCAGTTGTCCATCTAAGTAACATTTTTGATGTTTTTGCATCCTTTTCAGGCCTCAAACTGAACTGGGAGAAAGCTCAAGTTCTATCTCTGGGTTCACACTGGAACACAGGAGATCACTTAGGGGGTTATGCAGTTGGGGTTGAAATGCTTGAAATGCTCAGAATATTTAACATATCTTGGTATAAAAAGTCCAAAAGACTTTCTACTTTAGCGAAACTAAACTTATACCTGGTAGTAAAAGAAATTGAGGTTGACTTACAAAAATGGCAAAGACTTAACTTGTCTATTTGGGGTAAAGTTAATTCAATCAAAATGATTGTAGCTCCCAAAATCTTTTACTTTTTTCAGACCTTGCCCATTAAAATTGACAAAGCTGTCTTTCTCCAGCTAAATAAAATAATCAGACTATTTCTATGGAACTCCTCATCCCCCAGACTCTTGCTGTCAAAACTTAGGGTGCATAGATCAAATGGAGGTCTAGGCCTACCAAACTGGGAGAAGTATTATTTCACCTTCCATTTCAAACAAAGTAATTGGTATCTAGACCCCAACTCAGTAGAACATCAACCATTATGGGTTAAAGTAGAGCAGCAGTTATTGCTCCCTTCTAAAATGTCAGACTACTGTTTCATTAAACTCCCATCATCTTACCATGACAATATTTGCATTTCCACTTCTATTTGGGTAATACAAAGGATGCAGAAATTGTTATTGTTAGAAGGTTTTCCCCATGTCTGATGACAATTTGGAATAACTCTAATCTAGTATATAACCATCATCCTATCACAGAATTTGGGTGTGTCAAACTAGATATTGCGAACCTATCTGAAGCTAGCTCCTCCTCCTGGGGCTGTGTGGGTGGCTGTTTGTGCTTGTCTGTGTCTGTAGGTTAGTTTTTGTTCATTTACATGTTTTTCTGCTGGGAATACCTGTGCCATTCTTGCACACAACATTGGTGAAAGTCTCCTGGACTGAATTTCTGCAAATCGCCATCATCAGGAATCAGCTTTTTAATTTTAAATCAACTTTCTTGAAGCCTCCCCAAGGAAGCATATGGCTTACAACTAGTCTTACAAACATGGTGATGCTGGGTCCTGCAACTGAATCAACATTTTCAATATTCTCATCTGACCACTCTTAAAGCAACTGCACTTGTGGACTTTAAAGAACAAAGGAATTTTAACACATTTTGTGACTGAATCAACAATTTTGTCAGACCTTTTCCAAAGGTATTGTACTTGTCTCTGAGGACTTTGAAGATCAAAGGAAACATACAGACAAAAGGATTTCACACATTGCATATGCCCAGGCCACAGTTTATCACCTTTCAGGAACTTTAACATATTATGTGATCCTGGATCTCAACAGTACTATAGTACTTCTCTTAAACCCTCTGGCACCAAACCCTCCCAGTCTTTTTTTTCATTTTTCTCTGTACTGCCATAGTGCTTAGCTATCCACCTTAGCCCACCAAAACTGCACTCCACCACCTCCTACTGCTCGCCACCTCCCCGACTGCCTAGCCCACACTACTGCTCTCTCCTGCCTCGCTAAAAAAGTGCTTTGGATTAGTCCCCACCACCTGCTCCTGCTCACCCTCACCCTCCTTTTCCTTTATGCCAACTCCCCTCCGCCTACCCTACCCTCCACCTACTCTCACCTTTCTATACTACTACCCGAAACATTGTACAATGGCTTTTACTCTGAAGTCTTAAACAAACATCACCCAATTAATACCTGGGTGCAAAGAGCCATATTTCCTAATTGGAAACTGCCACATCATTATAACTCACTAACGATCACCCTCTACTGGGACTCCAGAAGACAATCCAAGCATCTTAAAAGTACAAGCAGAAACTCACTCCAACCTATTATGAACTATGAATGCATGCCACTAAACTCCTGCTCCTTCTACTTTTAATATCTGGTGGATACACCCAACCCTGGTCCTGTTGCACTGAAGCCGACAAAAACAGGGAAAGTTGGTAGTGGTCTCTCCATTATCACTCTAAATATCTGCAGCCTCCTTCCCAAATTGGCATCTCTTCAAACTCTCGCTGGACAAAAAAACCCTGATATCAATCAATCAATCAATCAATCAATCAATCAAAATCTTTATTTATTCAGGTGGACATCATTGAGCAAAGCTCATTTACAAGATGGACCTGATAGGTCGAGGAATAACATGAAGGTACAAAGAACAGACATATACAAAACACTTCTAAGTAAACAGGTTACAATAATATAAACATATATACAAGCAGTGTAGCTGGAGAATACAGGCTTCAGGGAAAGCTAAACCAAACAGATATGATTGATGATTAATAAAGTGTTGATAGTAGCCTCTGAAAAATGACACGGGGGGGCTGGTGGGAGTTTTGGATAGGGACTAAAATCAACTAGTAGTGAGTAAATGGGGCAGAAGTAAGTGCCAGGGGTAGCAGAGGAGGTCTTGGTAAGGGGTAGCAAAGCTGCATAGAAAGAGGGGGGTTGGGGTAAAGAATGTGATTGGACTAGGCCTTATGAAAGCAATTGCATTTCTCTGGGAATAGGCTTGTGTAGAGCTTTTTAAAGGATGTTAGGGGTATAAAGGTGGCCAACTTTAGGGTCTTCTGCAGTGAATTCCAAGCCATTGCTAGAAAGTAACTGATTGCAGATCTCCCATGCCAGGTGCAGGCTTTGGGTAGCTTCAAGGTGATGAAGTTGTTGCTTCTTAGGGCATATGATCTAGCTGTACAGTGTAAAGCAATCTAAAATATAGGATGGAAGTTTGTTAGACAGAGCTTTGTAAATCCATAATGCAGCATTTTTGTTCCTTCTGAGGTGTAAGGATGTCCAACCAACTGCAGCATAGAGAGACAATGATGAGTGTTGAATGGAAGATCTGTGATGAACCTTAGAGCTCTATGGTACAAGGTATCCAATTTACTTAAGTAGGAAATAGTACAGTGGCCATAGAGGAAACTGCATAGTCGATAAGTGATAGAAATGAGGCCTGGATTAGTCTCTGTCTTGAATCTCTGGTTAAATAATGCTTGATTCTGAAGAAAGGCCGAAGCCTCTGAAAGTTTTCAGAAGTTCTTCAATATGCTGAGTATAATCAAGCCTGTTGTCAATCCATACCCCTAAATATTTGAATTTGTCAACATAGTCAAGGCTTTCACCAAGGATGGTGGATAGTTGGGGAAGAATGCTTGGTGAGAAGGCGTTAGTATAGTAATTGGTGGAAAAGAACATAGCTTTTGTCTTCTTTGCATTTAGGAGGAGCTTTTTTTCAAGTAGTTGGTATTGCAAAAGGGAGAACTCTGATTGTAGTATTTCACAGGCCTTTATAGGTGATGGGTTACTGACATATAAGACAGTGTCATCTGCAAAGAGGTGAACATTGGCTTTGGTGAGATTAGAGTTAATGTTGTTAATGTAAATGGCAAAAAGGATAGGGCCCAGGATAGATCCTTGAGGTACTCCTCTTAGGAGTGGTTTTGATGAGGATAGGTCACCTTCATTTTTCACCTGCTGCGTTCTATCAGTGAGGTAACATCTGAACCACTTAAGAGAGGATGGATCTAGGCCTATGGAGTGCAGTGAAGAGAGTAGCAGCTCATGATCCACTGTGTCGAAGGCTTTGCTTAGATCAAGAAATACAGCACAGACGCTGTTCTTTTTGTCTAGCTCAGTTTGCCAGTCATTAGTGACTTTTGCTAATGCAGAAGTGGTGCTTTGCCTGTTCCTAAACCCAGATTGAGCAGGGTTTAGGAGATTATTAACATCAAGGTAGTCTCTTAATTGGATGCTCACTAGTTTTTCTAGCATTTTGGAAAGCACTGGCAGGATGGATATGGGTCTATAATTGTTGAGGTCCATGGGGTCCCCTGATTTTAGGAGGGGAAACACTTGTGCTGACTTCCACAGTGAAGGAATAGAACCAGAGGCTAAAGATAGATTAAAAAGATGTGTTAAGGGAACTGCAAGCACATGTATTGCAATTTTTAGAAAAAAGGGGTCAAGAGAGTCTGCACCTGAGCTTTTTTTAATGTCCAAATGCAACAATAGGTCCTCTATATACTCTATATACCTCTGATATACTAGCCATTGTGGAAACCTGGCTATCTCCCAGCACCCCGGATCATGCGGTCTCGCTTGAAGGCTACAATCTTTTCAGACTCAACCGGGTAAGCAAGAAAGGTGGGGGCTGTGCTATCTACATAAAGGACAACCTCTCCTGTCAATGCGGCAGCTTCACCCCCACAAATACGCAGATGCAACTCCTCCCTATCAAACTGCTTCTTGGTGCACAAAACAAAGTTCTCACAGTGGCCAAAGTCTATATCCCTCCAAAAGACCACCGTGCCAGTATTAAGTCTGTACTTGATTTTGTTAGTCTGCAGCCCTCTGAAAATGAGCTCCTCCTCCTCGGGGATTTCAACATAAACTGGCTCGCCTCTGACACTGGCTCTTACAAAGATGACATCCCTAGCAGCAAACCTGACTCAGATAGTAACATCCCCCACCCTGAAAAATTACAAAACTGGTACAAGCACCCTTATTGACTGGGTTCTCACAAATCACCCTGACGGATAAAAACATTAAAGTCCTCCTGACTCCCTCAGTGACCACTCCCCAGTGTCCTGTACCTGGTCTAATAAATTTCTCAAGCCACCCCCGAAAGTTATAACAAGCAGAGTATTGCCTTATGGGAATCTTATCAAGTTGAAAACCCATCTCCTACAACAGGACTGGACACCAATCCTTGAATCAACTGATATTAATACCGCACTAGAATACTTCATTAAATCTTTCAACTCTGCATGCAACTTATACGTCCCAGTAAAAAAACGTAAAATCAAAGCGCTATCAAATCCATGGATTACTGCCAAACTACTTGCCAAGCTCAAGGTTCGGGACCACCTCTGGGCAGTTGCCAGAGACACAGGCTCACCTCATGATACCCTAAAATACAAGCAGGCATGAAATAGATGTACCTCACAAATTAGGCAAATGAAGAGCGCCTATTTCAAAAATGCCCTTGAATCCACCTGGGGTGATGGAAGAGCTTTTTGGGACAACATCCAAAACATAATGGGTAAACAATCAAAATCGTCACCTACCATTATGAAAGTTGATGGATCCACCACTCTTGACCCAAAGTCTATTGAGATCGCTTAATAAGACATTCACAGACCTTAGTGGGTCCTCCCCCAGATTTCTTCTCGGACTTACCTGTGCCTAGCCTAGTATCACAAAACATCCCTCATGACAAACCACAATTTTACTTCAAGAAAATCAAAGTGCACGAAGCACACAAGTACATAAGAAAGGCCTGCTCCAAATCCAGAACAAGTAGTGACACGCTAGATCTAAAATCCTGTCTCACACCCTGGATGAAGTAATTCACCCCTTGAAAAATTCTTAATCTGTCACTTCACAAAGTCAATTTCCAACAAATGGAAATCTGCCATAGTTACGCCTAGTGCACAAAGGGGGACAAACCTCAACAGGAAACTATCGACCAATATCAATACTCCCTCCCCTCTCCAAAGCACTTGAACGAATAGTGCCAGACCAACTCTCTGATTACCTGGACAAATACAATCTACTCTGTAATCAACAGCACGGCTTAAGGAAAGGACATAGTACAACAACAGCCTTACTTGATTTCTCTGGAGAAGTCCACTCAGCCCTGGACAAAGGGTGCCAAACAGGTGCAGTCTTTATCGATCTTACAAAAGCTTTGGACACAGTCCATCATGGCCTACTTACCTCCTTTTACTTAGCCTAGGCCTGGCGAAGGTCCTTGTGCTTGGGTAAAAGTTACCTGTCCAATCGGTCACAGGCTGTAAAATCTCTAATGAACTCTCCGACTTCAAACCAGTTCTCTGGGGTGTACCACAGGATCAATTCTTGGACCTCCTCTTTAGCCTGTTCCTTACCTCCTCCCAGATATCTGCCAGGTGAAAATAATCTTATCGCTGATGATGCTGTAATTCTCTCTTCCCACAAGGATCCAAACTCCTACGAAAAGCCTGCAACTTGCTTTCTCTAGTGTTGAAAGGTGGTTCCTGGATAGTAAACTTGTGCTAAACCACAATAAAACAAAAGCCATGCTCTTCTCCAATCACCAAAACAAAATAGGCATACTCCACTCACCATACAAACCTCTGCGGAATTACACTGGACCAAGTAAATACTTTCAAATACCTTGGCATCACTTTTGACCAAGGGCTGCTTTGCAACCACATTGACAACACTGCGAAAACAGTGAACCAACGCCTTGGAATACTATTCCGTAACCATCAATTTCTAAATCAAGCGGCATTGAGAATAGCTATACAGAGTTCCATAATCTCAATCATTGACTATGGCCTTATTATTTATGGCTCAGCTACCTCCACTGCTCTAAGCGTATCTCAATCACTCTAAATAAGGCCTGCCAGCTCCTCACGGGGCTCAAGACTGACTCACACGTGTGATCTGTACTGTGAATCAGGCTGGTTGAACCTATCAAATCGTCTTATTTATCTCACCTGCACAATGGCAAAAAATCTATCTTGGGACTGACTCCATTATGTATTCAAAACCTACTCCAACTGAATCCTGGCTCACGACCTCCACCAGATCTGAACGCCAGCCTTTCCTGGTTCCGAGATGCGGACTGCACAGGGACAAAGATCTTTCGCATACAGGGCCCGACATGGTTCAATGCGCTTAGTCCACCTACTCTATCCTCAACCTCGCTAAAAGCTTTCAAATCCATGCTCTATGCCCACCTCACCACCATTAGCAACTGTGATTGCGCTAGATAAAGACTACTACTCCTCATGTCCATCCTCACATCTGAGGCCTCTTCCTCCTGACTAATGAACCCTCTGGTACTCTACTACTTCCTGTCTCCACCCAAACTCACCCCCTTTTTCCTGTCCCTCTCACTTCCTCTCCCGCTCACCACCTTTCCCTCCTCTCTAGCCTCCTTTGCGCCTAATGATAACCCTCTCCTGGAAGTTTCCTTAACCTCGAAATTGTCTACTCGCTTGAACCTGTTATAGCCTGTTTTCTATGAAACTTAAAAACGTTACTGCCTTAAACTGTTAATAGCAAATTTATGATGTAACTTTCCTGTCTGGTTTTACCTGTAATGTGTATCGTGCTTTGTTAAATGTTCTTTGTGATGTGGAACCTTTGTAAAAGAGCCCTGGCTCAAAAGTATTAATTCCTAGACTAATAAACTAAACTAAACTAAACTATCTGATCTGTTGGAAGCCCAGGAAGAACTGCCTTCCTTTGACCTTCTCAGAGTTAAATATAGTTTACAACAATTTAATTTTGTCAGACACCTTTAGTAAAAAAAGACCTCACAGGACTCTGCGCTGGGACCACATCTCCTCCTGAAGGACAATTCCAAGTGGGATTCAGTGCTGAAGATGAGTAAGTTGAGAAAAGGGGTGAGTTTGATTTATAACTTTTTAATGAATACACTTGATCCTTTCAGTTTGACAGTCTCTGAAAAACTGAAATGGGAGGGAGAGATGGGGGAATAACTTCTGACACAGATGGTGCTTCAGTATGGGTTAATGCATATTCCAGTAGTAGGGAAGTCCAAGGTAGAACAATACAATATAACATTCTGCATTTTTATTACAGTATTACTCCCCTAAAAGACTGGTATCCATGGGTTTCATCTGGATGGGAAATTCTGGAGATGCCAAAATGATCAGGCAGGCCTTCTACATATGTTGTGGTCTTGCCCATGTATTAAAGAGATTTGGAGAAGGGTCCATAAAGCTTGTGAATCTGCTCTGGGAATTAATATCCCTTTTATCTCTAATTTCCTTATATTAGGAATAAAGGAAGAAATGGGCATCCACAAGTAACCTTCAAAGTGTCATTGTGAGGTCAGCAGCTTTGACCCTTAAAATAATGTTATTGCCACAGTGGAAATCTTCAGACCCTCCTGAGTTTAGGGAATGGGACAATAAATGAGTGAAGTAATCAACAATGAAAGACTGGCTCTACTAGCTTCTTGTAAAATTGATCGATTTAACAAAATGTGAGCCCCATTTCTAAGTTATCTTGGTGGCTCATAAAATAAAGAAGAAAAACCTTAACTCTCAAAGATTATCTATCCGTAGTTATCTTGAATGAATGTTTTCTCTTGGACTTGAGTAATATTCATATGCTAATTCATACTTGTGTGCTGAATAATTTGCTTATTGTTTTTACCTATGTACATAAAATTAATTTCTTGAGACCTAACAATAAGTTATGCATTTAATATACTATTTAATTTTACAAGTTGGGCTTATTTTTTGCATTCCAGCAGTTGGAACTGGAATCAGAGTCAGAATTGTTTCTAACCATCAACACCCACAAGAGACTTTACCTGTATCATTACATGGCTTATGGAGCTTCCACATCACCAGCAGCTTTCCAGAACACAGTGGACCAGATACTGCATGGACTGCACCATGTAGTATTCTTTATGGATGATATCTTGATTACAGCATCCACAGTGGAAGAGCATCTGACAATCCTGGAATGAGTTCTGGCCATAGTTCAGCGGTATGGACTGAGAGTAAAGCTTGCCAAATGCCAGTTTCTGCAAAATTCTGTTGAGTACCTAGGTCACAGGATTGATGCCCAAAGTCTATGGCCAACAGAGAGCAAGGTGGATGCTATAGTCAAGGCACCTGCATCACCAAATGTGACAGAATTAAGATAATTTGTAGGACTCTTAAACTACTATGGATGGTTACTAACCCAACTGTCCACATTGCTGCAACCATTCCATGACTTGCTACAGAAAGAAGCTCAATGGAATTGGTCACCACAGTGTGAGAAAGCATTCCAGGCTTTCAAGAGACATCTTCTAAGCAGCAAATGGTTCGTGTACTATGACCCCACCAAATCTCTGCGGTTACCATATGATGCATCACCATATGGAGTGGGGGGCATCACCTCTCATGTGTTACCTTCTGGGGAGGAACACCTGATTTATTTTGCTTCCAGGACCTTGTTCCCAAGCAAAAGAAACTATGCTCAGATTAAAAAACTTTGAACATAATTTTTAGTATCAAGAAATACCATAACTACTTGTTTGGGTGGAAATTCACTTTGCTAACAGATCATAAGCCTCTACTGGCAATTCTGGGGCCAAGGGCTGCAATACAAACTCTCACAGCACTCAGAATGCAGCGATAGGCCCTGATTTTGTTGGCATATGACAATGACATCGAATACAAATGTTATCATGATTACACAAATGCAAATGCATTATCAAGACTGCCATACAAATATACAACAGAGAAGGAAGACAGTGGGGCGGTATTCCATCTTTTATATCTTGAGAAATTACCCATTGCTTCACAGGATGTCACAGTAGAGACAAAGCAAGATCTTGTCCTCTTTAAAGTTTTAGATTTCACTCTAAATAGTTGGCCCAATTTCACAAGAGATCAGACTCTCTGACCTTTCTTAGATAAGAAGGACCAGTTGTCCACAGAGCAAGGCTGTATTCTGTGGGGAGCTTGAGTTGTGATACATCCTAAGTTCTGCATGAGATTTCTTTCTGCCTTACATGACAGTCATCTTGGAATCTCTCAAATGAAGGCATTGACCAGAGGATACCTTTGGCAGCCAGGGCTTGACCAAGATATCCAGCATCTTGTCAACCAACGTGCACCATGTGTGGCTGTCCACAACCAACCATCAACCACACCCCTGCATCTATGGTCCAGGGCTACCACACTATGGGAGTGCATCCATATTGACTATGCCAAAGTGGACAAACAGCATTTCTTAGTGGTAATTCACGTCCACTCCAATTGACAGGAAATGTTACCCACACAAGTCACGGCTACTGAAAAGACTATAAATCTTCTGAGACAACTTTTTGCCTCTTGTGGCTTACCACAGGAGTTAGTGTTGGATAATGGTCCCCAGTTTTCTTCCCATGATTTCAAACTGTTCTTAAAGCAAAATGGCATCTGACATATTTTGACTCCACCTTACCATCCAGCATCCAATGGCACAACCGAAAGAGCTGTACAGACATTCAAACAAGCTTGGAATAAACCAGATTCACAGCAAGCACCTACAGCTCAAAGGTTGACTAATTTCCTGTTCACTTACAGAAACTCTCCTCACACAGTCACAGAGTGAACACCTGCTGAACTGTTTCTCAAGCGTCAACCTTGTACCTGTTCGTCATTGCTCAAATTGTACTTGGCCAATACTGTCACAAAGCATCAACTATGAAAGCAAAAGGTTAATGACAAATCAGCCAAGCCAATACAAATTTTTCATCCTGGGGAGAGGGTGATAATTTAAGACTGTAGACATCCCAAGATTTGTTGGATTCCTGGGGTGGTGATTCAAACACTTGGACCTTTGACTTATGCAGTTTGTGTGGGGCATCAACTTGTTCACGTACATTGGATCACCTGCTGCATTCCAAGGTTCCAGCAAATGCAGCAGAAGACGTCGCTCCAGATGAGGACGGTGACACAGAGGACTTTGCTCCTGCCTGTGAAGTTCCACTGCGGCCAGTGCCAAATAATAACAAAGCACCTGTTTCACCAACAGCAGTTGTTCCAGCCTGCTCTTATCCCATGAGGCAACTAAGACCACCACAAAGACTTGACCTTTAAAGTCATGTACTAAATCTGGACCTCTGTGCAACTGAACTCTTACTTGTACTGTTACTTAGTTAGTGACAAGTTCTACACAAGGGGAGAATAATCCTTGTTTTTGGGTACCAAATAGTCTACTTCATCCCAGAAGTTAGGAAATGTTACTGTTGAAGTATTTTAGACACATTTCTGTCTAGGTAGGAGGAGTGTAGTATATAGAAACATAGAATGTGTTGGCAGAAAAGGGCCACCAGGCCCACCCAGTCTGCCCACTATGCCAAGCATGCCACTAGGACTTTGTTTTTGCCATCTGCCCCCTCCCCATGTCTAACAGCTCCTTGTGTCTATCCCACACTCACTTAAATCATCCCCACCATTCTTGCCTGCACCACTTCTTCTGGGAGTCTGTTCCATATACATGGATATGTATGGTAGTATATACATGGATACATATACAGTATATCTATATCTATATCTATATCTATATCTATATATATATATATATATATATATATATATATATATATATATACAGGCAATAATGACAGAGGTTAAACTGGACATAGTAGCCATTAGCGAGACATGGTTTACCAGTAACCACACTTAGGAGACTTCAGTACCTGACTACATACTGTTCAAAAGAGACTGAGGTGCAAAAAGGCAGGGGTTGGAGTGGTTATTTATGTCAGTGAAACTATAAAAGCTACAGAAATTCAGAATACACATAAGGAGTCAGAAGAACTGTGGGTCACCCTGGAAACAGGAAATGGGACAGTCATACGTAGTGGGGTTGTGTACAAGCCTCCAGACCAGGGGGAGGACATAGACACATTACTGTTAAAAGATATACAAAACATGACAGCTAAAGGGGAGGTTCTGATAATGGGAGACTTCAACATGCCAGATACAGATTGGTCAATACCGGCAGGAACATCTGCCAGAACTAGACACATGATGGATTCCCTGCAGGGGGAGGACCTCAAACAACTGGTACAACAACCCACAAGAGACATGGCTATCCTAGATCTAATACTGACTAACAGGGAAAGGATTACAGATCTCCAGGTAGAAGGTCACCTGGGGCCCAGTGACCATACCATGGTATGGTTCAATTTGGCCACTAGAACTAAATCATCCCATTCCAAGGCAAACATATGGGACTTCAGATGAGCTGACTTTGATAAGATGGCCAACAGAGTTAAGCTAGCCATGGCAGAAAGAAACACAGGTGGGGGGTACAGGCAAAGTGGGCCAGCATTAAGAATGCAATACTTGAAGTAACATCCCACTGTGTTAGAGAGAAAAGGAAGTGCAAAAGAAGAAGGAAACCACTTTGGTTCTCAAAAACAGTAGCAGAAAAGGTCATAGCCAAAAGGCTGGCCTTCATGAAATATAAGGGAACACAGCAGAATGAAGATAGGGAGGCATACCCAACTTCCCTAAGGGAAGCAGGGAAGGCAGTAAGGCAGGCAAAGTCCCAAACTGAGGAAACACTAGCATAAACAGTAAAAGATGGTGGCAAGACTTTCTATAGGTACATTAGTGAAAGGAGAAAGTCCAGAGGGGGTATTGCTAAGATCAAAGAGGGTAAGGGGCATGTGAGGAGGAGGACCATGTAAAAGCATCTATCCTAAATAGATACTTCTGCTCAGTGTTTACTGAAGAGAAGGAAGGGCAGGGTCCACTGCTGAGTACCATGGACACAGTGGGGAGGGAGCTGTGCACTAGTCCCTTCAAAAAAGAAAGGGTCCTACAAGAGCTCAATAAGCTCATCGTGGGCAAGGCAATGGGACCTGATGGCATACATCCCAGGGTACTAAAGGAGCTAAGGGTGGAACTAGCAGAGCAATCATCAGAACTGTTTAGTGAGTCTCTGAGCAGAGGAGAAGTCCCAGAAGACTGGAGAAGGGCTCATGTGATCACACTCCACAAGAGTGGTTGCAGGGAGGAGGCAGAGAACTACAGACCAGTCAGTTTTACTTCAGTAGTGGGCAAGATTATGGAGGCAATCCTTAAGGAGAGGATAGTGCAACACCTGGAATCCATAGGAGCACAGGATCCAAGTCAGCATGGGTTTATAAAAGGAAGGTCCTGTCAAACTGATCTCATAGATTTCTTTGACTAGGTAACCAGAGTGGTGGACCAATGGGGTGCAGTTGATGTCGCCTACCTTGACTTCAGCAAAGCTTTTGATACTGTTCCACATAGAAGATTTATTAATATGCTGGGTAGGCTTGGGGTGGGACAGAAGTTGATCAACTAGGTGGCAAACTGGTTGATGGGCAGAAAACAGAGAGTTGGGGTAAACAGTATACAGTTAGAAGAGATGCAAGTCACAAGTGGGGTACCACAGGGATCAGTCCTGGGGCCAATCCTCTTCAATATCTTCATCTGTGACATTGCAGATGGACTGGAGGGTAAGGTTTGTCTGTTTGCAGATGACACCAAGATCTGCAACAGAGTAAATGATCCAGATTGGGTGGGCAGAATGAGAAGAGATCTGGATAAACTAGCAAAATGGTCAGAAGAGTGGCAATTGGGGTTTAACACAAAGAAGTGCAAGATCATGCACATAGGAAAGAGAAAACCTGAAGCCACCTATAGGCTGGGAGGGGAGTTGCTGGCAGTCACAAGGGAAGAAACAGGCTTGGGCATCATCATCACAGATAGCCTGAAATCATCCAAATGTAACCCCTTTGTTACCCGGGGTTACTAGAATCCCAGTAAGACCTAGTGGTAGGCAGGGAAGGCAACTTGTGAAACTCCAGTTAAATGGGTTTCACACTGTCTCACTCTGTCCTCAGTCACAGCTGAGACTGGAGAGATGACATCATTATAGAATTATTACAGCTGCATGAGCCACATTTGGAATCTTCAGCTCAGAGTAGTTCTAGAACCTTGAGAATTTGAAAAGCCAGTCTTCCATTTGTCCTTGAGCAAGAAGGAAGCATCAGACTGTAGTCTGAGTTTTGCCTCCACACAGAAGGAAGTTTTTCTGTGTTTCATCATTCTTCAAGTGGTGGAGAATGTCCCCTCGGTCTCAGTGCCCCCTCCCTCTGGGGGAGGAAAAGGTCTCTGTGGGATCCAGGGGCAATCTCCTTTTCCCACCAAGGAAAGAAGCTGCCTGAAATTACTTTGTCTGTTTGGGTATACAGAAAAGGTTAAAGGACTTCACCTGTGGGGCCCTGCAACGATTGGGTGAGTGTTTAGCTCCAGTGTAAGGGGCAAACAACTGTTTTTTCAGTCAGGAAATGTTATTGGGGACTGCTGTTTGGGAGGACTATATACACTAGGATGAACAAATGGAGCAGTCAGTTTAAAGTTTAAATGGATTTAGAGTTCACAGTAGAGGGGTGCATCAGTTCATCCACCATGCAATCAACATTTTTACAGTCCTGAAGCTTCTATGTGTTCAGAGAAATGGCTGTGCATGGGCTGTGGGAGCTGGAGGTGAATAGATCCCCGTCTTTAGGTCCACCTCTACGGATTTCTTCTGTTTTTGCTACTCGCCTCATGCGCTTGGCCAGTGATGGGCTGGGTACCCAGACGTGGGTCACAACTTGAAAATCTCTCTAGGAGTCGCAGACTTCAAGTGGTGTGGGGAGCCACAGGATGGGAACATTACTCCTTGTAGGATGGGAGTCTCCCTGTTTGATGGGGGTTTCGAATTGGAAGTACAAAAACAAAATCTCTCTAGGAGTTGCAGACTTCAAGTGGTGTGGGGAGCCACAGTTTGGGAGCCTCCTTGTTTGATGGGATGTCTTTCCAAGTAGAGTTTGGGTTCAATCGCCAAGTGGACCATCAGTAGAGTGGCCGGCAGGGGAGCCGAGCCAGCTGGGCTGTGTATCCAATGTGCATGCGAAGTCCAGGCTGAGTGCCCGGTGGGTCCAAAGCCAGACAACTGTTGAAGAGTTCATTCCTCAAATGGACCGCTGTGTTTAACCTCTAATCTGCATTACAGTTACGTGGCCCTGTGGGGGACCATACAGAGCTTTGTTTATGTTCAGTGAGTTAATAAATAAAGCCACACTGAAAAATCCCAATTCTGGTTCTGGACGTTACAGTTATTGCTTCCTGTAGTTGGATTTACTTGGGTGCCCCTGTGCAGAGTAGTCAAACCTAGGCCTCTTGTGCCAAGTAGCCTCCTCCTTCCCCGAACCCGTAGATATACACTCCCCACCAGGTATTGCTGCCAAATGCCAACAGCATGCCACCTGTCGTTGTTTTGCTAAAAGGACAGGGGTGGGGAGGGTTACACAAACAGACCACTAAAGCAGTAGGTAAAACTAGGGGGATGTTGGGGTGTATTAGTAGGGGTATCGCAAGTCATAAGAGGAAGGTAATAATCTCTCTTTACAAAACACTGGTTAGGCCCCATCTGGAGTACTGAGTGCAGTACTGGAGGCTTAGCCTTCACAAGGACATTAACCAAATTGAGGCAGTCCAGAAAAAGGCAACCAAAATGGTGCAGGGACTGCATCAGAAAACATATAAGGACAGATTAACGGAGCTCAATATATATACCCTAGAGCAGAGGAGGGAGAGAGGTGATATGATCGAAACATTCAAACACCTTAAGGGCATTAACAAGGTGAAAGAGTCTAACATGTTTCAATATACGAAAAATAGCAGGACAAGAGAACACAGCATGAGATTAGAGGGAGGCTGATTAAGGGGTAATGTGAGGAAGTTCTTTTTCACAGAAAGGGTGGTGGATGCATGGAACAACCTACATCAGGAAGTGTTGGATATGAATACAGTGCAGGGCTTCAAACAGGCATGGGATAGGCATAAGGGAGCAATACAGATGAGTATGAATAGATAGGCCATTGACAGAGCAAAGGCCGATGGCACATTTATAAGGCAGAAAAAGAAAAGGGCAGACTGGATGGGCCTTGAGGTCCTTATCTGCCGTCAACTTCTATGTTTCTATGTTTCTATATACATATAGTAGGATGTCTAAAGAAAGTCATTGGGGCTGTAGTTTATGCATATGGATATTTGCAGTCCTATCTAAGGTATAAGTTCCTGTCATGCCAAGTGGCTTTTTCTATGTGTATGTGCATTGATGTGTGTCCACTATCTCTGAGAAGAATAAAGATGGCCACTGAACATACAAGCTGTAACTATGTCTTCCTGCACAGGTACTGTACATAATGGAATTAACTTTTCAAATCAAATAATGCCTTTACTGCCACCCTTCAGTGACTGGGGTCCAGGATTGCTTTTTGACACTAAGTATAGAGAGACAGTGGGGGACTGCATCAAGCCCCACGGGGGAAAAAATCTGCTCATTAGCAATCAGTTAGTAAAAGAAACCTGTTTTGAAGTTTATTCCAAGTTTGGACATTACTGTTTTGTTGGAGAGTTGTGCTGTGCTCTAACCCTCTTTATTTACAGCTTGAATACCCTGATATGTTCTGGAGTGCACAGAGGTCACCAAATACCCAGAGGTCAAGTAAGTAGGTCAGTTTTGTATATTCTCTTCACCCTGTTACAACATCAAACGTACCCCTAAATGCTAGGCAGTGGGGGCCTACACATCGCTCTTAAGTTTGTTTTAGCCTTGATGTGTTCTGCAAATAATGTATGTGTAATCCTGAGCCTTGGACCTATTGCTAAGAACTTGTGTGACTTGAGTAGATGGCAGGAACACATATTAACCTTGAATCTGACTTGCACCTGTCTACCTGAAGACGTTAACAATCTATTCATTATCTGATTGTGTATTTTTGGTCCACCCACAATGAACTGAGACTGTAGCAACCTTGGCATTGAATTTTTTATTTGTTATTTTTTTCTTTTCTACCAGGTTTATTGGTTCTGTATATATACAGTGTTAAAGAAAATTATTAAAAATAAAGTTTAAAAAATTAATTGTTCAGTTCAGCAGCTAGCTTTAGGGCATGAGATGGCTACTGTACTGTAATCAGCAGCCTATGAAATCTGCTCTTGCATTGGTTCTTTGGCTGAAGATAGTGATTGCTGCATATCTAACCTCTACATAAATGTTTATTTAGGGTTAGACTGTCTGAAAATGGCTTGCTGTTATTTATAGTCTTACAGAGTGGTAAACTTCTGTACCACATCAAGTTAATCCAGTCGCACTGAGGTTCCCCCTCGATCACTGACTAAGCTTTGCAATTTCATTTGAGCACTTGCAAGAAAGCATTAATAGTACAGGCCAGTGCTTGTTACTATATTGTAATATGTGGATAAGTTACTACATCATACTATCAAAAACAATTTAAAAAATTCCAGTAATACCACACTTCCATAATACCATAGTTGAAATTTTATAACACTGTCATTCAGAGCTCGTAATACTATTATTCTGAGCTCTGAACAATAGTATTATGAGACAGATTTTTATTTTATTTATTTATTTAAATTTTTGGAAATAACCTTTGAGCAAGTTGTTCATTTTCAAAGATGTTATACAAAACAAAACATACATGCATACATTTATACAAACATAAAATACACAATAATGTAAAGGGGTGAGTGTATAATGAGAAATTATGTGCACCCGAGGTGCGGGATACTACATAAACCCTAGGGCAAAGCCCAAGGAGTTTACATGAACATCTCACACTGAGGGTGCACATAATTTATCATTTATTTACTCACCCCCATGCATTGTCTTATGTAATTGCTGGGGAGTGTTTTCCCAGCATCACTTTGTTAAAAGTAGTAGGAGTGTGACTTGTGTGCAGCTGCTGTTTAAAAAAAAAATCAGTTTGCTGTTTTGAGCCCCAAGGGTTAGATGCATTTTATGTATTTTTTTACTTTCACCAATACAAAAAAATTAAAAATAAACAGCTTTCACAGTTTGCTAACTGATGTGAAGGATCGGGAATAAGAGGGCCATGTCTGTGCTGTCACGATGATCATCGCTCATTTTTTGAAGATGACTGGAGAAGGCAGCTATCTTTGAAATTCTCTCCTGATGGCAAACATTAGTGTATGACTGGGAATTTGCTACAAATTAAACTGTTTAATCCATGCTGATTTTGCTGTGTTGTGCGCCACAGTCGTAGTTCATGAAGCAGCAGTTCAGGGATCGGCCAGTGAGGAAAAAAAGCGTGGGCATGTGCAGTATGTGAGAAACTGGATGCGTGTTCGCCGTTATAACTCGAGGGTTATAACGATGAATTATAACCCAGTTTCTCAATGGGAGAAAACACTCCCCAGTTATTACTACATTATAAGAACTTCAATTCACAAGAAAATTGTAGGGGGTACATTTTACAAAGGTAAGGGATAATTCAAGCAGCACCATGTACAGGCACTAATAACTTGACCTAAAGCAGGTAAGGGATCATTCAAACTTTGCATTGTTCAGAAAGTGAATTATTTTACTTATAGCAGGTGCCTTAGTTCAGAGTACCCCTAACACAATGACTAAAATTAACAGATGTACAATTCATAGTACAGCTTATCTAGTAAAACATGCCATTCAGCTTCACATAACAGGTGCAAGGCAGCCAAGGGGATAGACTCTGTCCAGGGGGTGGCAGCCTAGAGGGTAAGGCTCAGTCAAGGAGGTGGAGGACTTAGTCTAGGAGGAGGAGAAGGATAGGGGGTGACTAGTGGGAGAGATCCAATTTAGGATAGAAGGAGTGGGGGATGGGGGTGTAGGATAGAACAGGAATGTAAGTGGGGGCTTTGCATAAAAGTGAAAAATGAAGAATTGAAAGGAGTAAAGGCAAATGTGAAGAGACTTAGGGTGGGAAGACTGATAGTAGAAAGGTATGGATTGGTAGAAGGGGGGAAGGGTACAAGGTATTAAGAGGAGTAGTGGAAGTTTTTAAGTGCAACAAGACACTGAGAAGGGTAGGGCACCAGGTCAGGGGAGTCAGATCCCACTGGACATCATTTAGCAGTAGCAGGACCCTGTACACAAAGGACCATTAGCCCAGTGAGGTTTTCATGAAGAGAACAGTGAGGGGACTTCAGGCTATGCCCATGGTCTGATAACTAGAGAGATTAACCTGCAGGATCTGCAGCTTATCCAGTAGGTAGGGAAATGGGCAGACTGGGTGGGCCAAGCGGTCCTTATCTGCCGTCAAAGTCTATGTTTCTGTGTTTCTATGTTTCTAAATCCCCTATGCAGGGGGGAGCGTTGCCAAGCAAAGCATTCTTACCAAGGAGGCACATCAGATACTTTATCCTATTCCTAAGGTTAAGCCAATTAGTCTGCTCATTGAGTGAGTAAGTGTGTGCTAGATTATCCATGCCTAGGGTGAGTCTACATGCTTTGTTAAAAGCAGTCTCTACACATTTAAGAGCTGTGTCAGTAGCTGCACCATAAACCACCAAGTCATAATCTATGAAAGTCAGAAGACAGATAGATTTTGCCAGGTGGAGAGAAGATGGTGTGAGGAATTTTTGTGTCTATGAAGGATTCCCAGCCTAATGTTGACAGCTTTTACAGCCTGGTCAATATGCTGAGTGAAGCAGAGGGTGCCATCAACAGTTACCCCTAGGTACGTGAAAGAGTGTACCTGTTCAAGAGGGGCAGCCTAATTATTGAGAACTGGAGATCCGCATAGTTTTAGTCTTCTTATAATTAAGAAGCGGCTTCTGAGTGCTGAACCACTCCTCCAGATGGTAGAAGGTAGACTGTAACTCCTGGTGGAGTTGATCGGGCAGATTGCTACTACCAAGATGACTGCATCATCAGCGTATAAAATTATTTTACACATGAAGGCAGCTGGAAGGTTATTTGGGAACAAGCTAAATAGTAGAGGCCCCTATATGGAGCCTTGAGGGACCCCAAGAGACAGACATCCCTAGCGGTTGAGGTGGTGGAGCCAAGTTTAACACTCTGTGACCTGCAAGACAGATAGTTCTTGAACCACAGGACTACTTCTGAGGCCAGCCCCAAGGACAGCAGTTTCTGAAGCAGGATAGGATGGTTGACAGTGTCAAAGGCTTTAGTGAGAGCTATGAAATTAGATCCCACTAACTTGCCACCATCCATAGCCTTGTGCACATAGTCGGAGAATTCTACTGAAGCAGTGGGCTGTGCTATGGCACTTCTGAAAGCCGTGTTGCTGGGGACATTGCAGACCATACTTCTGGAGGTACCCGGTGAGCTGATCAGCAGATGCAGGACAGCACACTGATGAATTCCCCATACTCAGCATGAGCTGGTTACTGTACTTCCACATTCAGTAAATGTTGACTAACCACTGCTGACTAGATTGGCATAAAAATGAGTCCCTCAGAAACAGGTCCCTGCAGTTTAGCTTACACTTGACATCCAGAGTACTCCAATCGATCAACTGCCTTAGCTAAACCTACATTCTGTGTGGAGGATGGTCAAGCGAAGCAGGCTGAGAGGAAGTGCTGATTGCTTGTCTGACTTCCTCTGTTCTGTTAATTGGTCTCTCAGCAAGTGAAGGTAGGGATGGCTGAACTCTGAAGGACAACTGGGTTGAATATTTTACAGCTGCCCATACACTTGCATGAACAGTAGGGAATGTGGGCTGTGAGGGAATGCTATTCATCTGGCTTCTTCTGTTAGGTTTCAGTACAGACAGAGTGAGACAGTGGTTGTCCAATGGAGAGACAGAACCATTTTGTTCACTGTCATTTAGATCACTGAGGCACACCAGAGTGTTCAGTGTTCCTAAATTGTTAACCAATGTCTCGGCAATCTTGGGTAGGGATGGCTGAATCATGAACTGGGTTCAATATTGTACAAATGCAGAATATACTTGCACCATACTGGAGTGTTCAAAACTCCTTGGATCCATATATTGCAAAACAAAAACAAATATGGGTCTGAGTATCACTCAGCTATAATACCATTGAGAGGTTGTGGTGACATGTGGTAACTTCTCCAGCTTCGCTCTCAAGGTTCATATGCCACCAAAACCTCTCAATGGTATTATAGCCTTGTAATGCACAGCCTATTAACTATTATTCTATTTGTCACCATTAGAACAGTGACATACAATTCTCAATTCAATTCAGTCAATTTAATTTTATTGTACATTATAAAATGGGCATCAGAATAAAACAAATGCCATTGGTCAAAATAGGTCATATGACCGTACATTAACTCTCTCTATATATATACGACTAAGGACCTGTCCTAGCTTCCTGTGGTATCACAGACTGTTTACCTGGCACAGAGACTGTAATATCAATATACTGGGCATCTCCTAAGTAGCTTCTTACATCACCTTGGTACAGCTACCCAAGTTAAATCCACACAAAAGAAAAGGAGTAAAATAGAAAACTTACTTTTATCTCAGTTTGATCTTCACTCTTTTGGTTGCTGAAAATATCCTGCAAGATTCACCACCCAAAAAGAAATCAAGAAAACAAAAATTTAGAAAATGAAAAAGAAGGTAGTCACCTAGATGTATCTGAAGTTCAGCTTAATACCATTGAAGATGAGTCAAACACAAGCAAAAACACAAACTGAGTGATAAATGTATTGAATGACTGGGCACAGTAGAAAAAAAGTCAAAATAGAGTATAAGTCAATTTTACCATAGGATCTGAATACTGTTCTCTGTGAATTCTATGCCTCAGTGAGAAACAGTGATGGAACTGAGTACAGCGTAGCTATCTACCTGTCACTAAGAGCAGAAATAAACCACTATTTAGGCACTGTAGACATTCAAAGAAACATGAATATTGTAACAGGCTCTGAATTCAAAATACCTAATAATATTTTCACAGTGGTACTAAAAAGGTACTGTATGTCTGGAAAAGACAAGGCCTCACATTACAGTAGAATCACCAATGCTGATTTAACAACACTGAGGAACTCTGAGGCAATTTTAATAGCCACAACGCAAGGCTTGTCAGAAAAGTTTGACTTGATGTCCAGATGTACTTTGCCCGCAGAGGGTGGGAGGGTCTCCATGACCTGACATTTGACTCCTTTACAATTAACTAAACAGTTGCTGGAGTCCATTACGTAAGCCTGAGCTTTAATGAAAATACAAAGAACCATAAACTGACCACTGAAATGAATCAAGAAAGCCTTTGAGGGTTTATGTTTGAGCAGCCAGAAGATGGCATGTGCCTGGTATCATCTTTTTTAAAGTATGTGTCAAAATGTCCACAGGACAGCAGAGCATTTTATTTGCACCCACAGAATGTACCTCAACATATCTTAGACACCGAAACATTCTCGTATTCACAAGAACTGATGGGCATCAACTATTTTGGCAATGTGATGCCACGTCTTTCTAAAGAAGCCAAATTAACAAAAAATTACAAAAATCATTGTTTACACAATACCATAGTTCACATACTATCAGATGCAGGACTGGTGTACAGAGAGAGAGAATGTCCGTAACTGGACATCGATGCGAACAATCTCTCAAAAATTACTGGTCTGCTTCAATTTCTCATAGGCAGCAGTGGAGTAGCACCATCAGAAATTCCAATAAACTGAAAAAGAACTACCAGTGTGAAATCAATGTTATCCAGTCAAGTTGCAAGCACCTCCATAGGCACACAGCACAAAATCATACACAACTCTATGAAAGGAGCTGCCATCTCAACAACTACTCAGTTCAACAAAACAAATTTTAAACATATCAGGTGGAACAGTCCAGTTCATCTGCAATTATGGGGCAACAACAAGTGACTCCAGCAATC
The DNA here is from genome assembly GCA_016271365.2 of Neoceratodus forsteri. Taxonomy (NCBI): domain Eukaryota; kingdom Metazoa; phylum Chordata; order Ceratodontiformes; family Ceratodontidae; genus Neoceratodus; species Neoceratodus forsteri. The sequence goes on along the minus strand of CM057459.1, from coordinate 482,511,846 downwards.
CATGTTTAAATGTGCAAATGTAAATAACTCTCAGAATTTCAAAAAGCCATGATGTCTTTAAATTGTTTATATCTCCTTAACAGGACAGACAGCAATGGGCCCAGACATGCAGAGAGCATGAACAAAAGGCAAGTAGCATCTCAGCAAAATATGGGGAAAACAGTGGAAATGCAATCAGAACTATCTTAACTCTTATCTTTTATAATGTGACTGATCTTTGCTTTCTCACATCCCGCCACCCCCCAAACCCACCATGCCCACAACCATAGTGCTTGATGCATGTCAAGCAACAAACCCAGAATGCAAATGGGAGATAAAAGCAAAAAAATATACTAGGCACAGCTTCCACTACCTCTTGCAGCTTGCCCTGTGTTTTCTTGCAGCACATGTTCAGTTTCTGTACGAGTTCACTGCAGCACCAACATGAGCGCTGAAAAGAAAATGAAACTCCACAAACCCCCCCAAAAAGTAAAAACCTGTCCAGTTAAATTCTTCAAACACATACCCCAAAAAGAAAACCTATCTACTTAAATGTTATGCCTGACATAATCTTACTTTACTGTATTGCTCCATTTATGCAGCACAAGATCAGTTTCTCCAAGAGTTCTTTGCAGCAGCAAAACAAGCACTGAAAAGAAACTAAAAGTCCACAAAACCCCCCAAACAGTTAAAACCTGTGCAGTTAAGTTCCTCAAATACACCCCCAAATAAGAAAACCTATCTATTAAAAAGTTATGCTTGCATAAATTTATTGCTGTTTTTCTCCATTTCTTGCAGCACAAGTTTGAGTCCACTGCAGCACCAAAATGGATGCCGAAAAGGAAATGAGCAACAGGAGATGATTTTGTCACCACAAATCTGACTATTAGTGTAGTCAAATGTACTACCTTCTCCTACCATTCCTAACCTTTAAACTCTATTTTGCAACAGTTTGTATATGTAATAACAGTATATGGGCATAAAAAGAGAAATGAATAAAAACTGTTTTATGTTCTGTTGAAATGCATTTTAAGAGCAGTAAAATAATATTATGTTGTGCGTTTAGCAATGTTTTTAGGGCTTTTAAAATACTTTACAGTAGTTCTCTTTGTCTCTAAAAGGGCAAAAAAGTGAGAACACAGATAAATAAAATAACCTCAGCTTTAAGTTTCAGTGCAGTTTTAGAGTTCTAGTAGACTATTATTTTAGGAAGAAGCAATGGCATTTTCACTTTTTAAAATGTCATTTTTTGACTGTGTAACTTTAGAAACAAATGTATCTACATATTTAAGAAGTCAAAGCACAATCTCAGTTTCTGTTAACAATATTAATTAATGTTTTATCTACAAATTGCAAATTTAATTGTTGCTCAAAATCTCCAATGCCTACATGAAAAGAGACTTTTATTCAATTTCTAACAGTTTCAAGGTTTATGTACTGCCAGATTTTTAGTATCAGTAAAAAAAAAAGTGAAACCATAACATTGTGATGTTGAGTAATTTATTTACCATGGTGGCCCATTTTATAAGTGCAATAAGCCACTTCCTTTAATGCACACCCTGTCATGGCTTATTACTTACTTATACAGTGAGCTTAAGAAATCATGGATTCTGATTAGTCAGATATCATCTTTACCTGTGAGTAAATCCTACTGTAACCCACAAGTAATGTACAAGCAAATGTGTTTACATAAAAAGGGTTTCAGAATCAGTACACTATTTTCACTTTTGAAAAATTGATTCAGCTACCATGTTGGCGTCTCACCAGAAAAAAAGTCAGTTTTAGTAATTGCTGGTTTTAACCTAGCAATTCTCTTCAAATGAGTGAGTGAGCCAGACAATGTGCAAACTTGTCGAAGACATCTTCCCTGAAGTTTCTGAACAGATAGTAGAAACAGGGGTCCCAATTTTCAAAGCACTGGGAATGATGCAAGGAGCCTGTGTCAAAGAAAAATGACACAAGGGGCCCCCTATGCCCAACCTTGAATCATTCCCAGTTTTACAACACAGCCTGAACCAGTTGGGAGACTGCCTGCACTAGTTGAGTTAGTATGTGGTATCCTTGTGCTGGACACACTGGTGTGCCATGGTGGAAGGGGGGCTTGGGCCAGGGCAGCACTGGAGTATCCCCAAAACAGGATTTTGTAAACCCCACAAAGGGTGCAGGGTCCACTGCAGTTAGATCAGCCTAGAACTGGCCTAGCAACCCATGTACCATCCCTGGAGTCATTGCTGGATTGGAGGTGGACCATGCCCCCTGATTTCCTAATGGTGCTAGTGGAATTCAGTGCCCAACCACAGCCCGACACCTGTCCTGTCACCAGTAGAGATGCAGCTGGTGCCCTCTGAATCCTTCCTCCCTGCACAGACTAGTCCATGTCACTGTGGCAGCCATACCATCTCCCTGTCTTGGGTCTGTCCCCACCCACATCCCTATTCCACCACAAATCCTATCCTGCCCTCCATGATCCCTGCCAGCCACCTGGGTGCATGGATGGTGGGTCTCTGCCATAGTCACTGCTGATGCATGACTGTTCTGCAGCTTGTGGCATTCTCCTCCCATGCTCCATTTGTTAGGTATGTGGCACAGCTTACAGCAAACTTGGACACTTTGGTGCCAGGACCATGGTTCTACTAAAATACGGTGCATGGTCCATAGTGCAAATGAGTTTGCTGCAAGGGAGAGTTTGACATATGGTGCATTGATCAAAGGGGATATTTGAAAATTGGCTGCTGGAAGTTTAGCCAAAAATCCTTACAAGAAAGCTGCTATTCAATTGCACAAGCCACAGATTTGACCAAAACTCCATAACAGACCACTCCAGCCTAAAACCTCATTATAATTCAAGTCTTGATCATGCTAAAATATAAAGTACTGCCATGAACCAGTCAGCGCCTTTAGCATGATGCACCTCTTGATCTCTTCCCATGCTTTATTGTCTCTCACAGTACCAGACACTCATACTGTTCATCACCCTCTCTCCACTTTCTCTCTCTCTCCAACTCCTAATGCTTACTCCTCACTTGCTTTTTATTCTTTCTCTTCCAACCCCTGCAAAAAACACATACATGCTTTAAAATAAAACAAAATTAAAACCTCACTGGGTGGCAAAGGAGAAACTCATGGGGGAACTTTTTCCCCAATTCAATCAGTTGGAACAGGGGACTATTTAATAGAGGGAGGAGGAACATTTGTATGAAAAAAGTTAAATAAATATGACACAATTTTAAAAGATCTTTATTTTAAGTAAAGGTCTATTGTATGATTGCAGTAAGGCACTTGAGGATGTGGGTCATTGGGGAGATTACATACTTCTTATGTGGTTAAGTCGCTCTGCTGAGCCTCATGACACACCACGCGAGGCATAGGTAAATCCCCCAATAACCCATGCCCTGTCATCTCTTATTGCTTAATTACAAGTTGTCTTTCATACTGCGCATTAAAAATTATTTTTTTAAAGAACATTAAAACAGGTGCAAGGAAATGAAGCGCAGATCCAAGATCGGATGACGGAGACTATTCAGCCAAAATGCATCATATAACTACATACAGCAGTAAATACCTCATTACAGAATAAAAAATATAAATACTTTGAGTCTGTGAAGTATAACATACAGAACTTCATTGGGTTTTCTTGTTTAAATATATCATCACCACCAGGAGAGATTAGGAAATAGTGCTGAATCAAATTATTGTAGCTCTGTGCAATGCTTGAGCTAAGGTCTCATAAGGCTATGTAATTCTGTTTGTACACTGACCAAATGAATTATTATACCCAGACGCAAGTTTTACTTGTACGCAATCATGAAAAAATGCAATTAATATGCCTTGAGAATGTAGTCAGTTTTTCAACCAGGATAAAAAACTGGCAGCAGTCATGGGCTTCTCATGTTTACAGAAAGCACTTCACTGTGAAGTGGGATGTACTGTAAGAATGTTACAATATTTTGGTATGTTGCCGCATTTCATTTCTCACAGTAAGCCACTTTAGAATTACAATTATCAGTTTCAGTGAACTATAAGCAAATAAGATTTTATTGCTTTGCATATAGGTCTTCATAACTGATCATTTTTTTCTGAAAGGTAGTTGTTTTCTTAGAAAAAAAGTCTCTAATAATAACAGGAGTCTAGTTTGAGGCAACTAAGAAAATGTGACGTACGAAAGCACAGAACTCAGCATACCTTGCTGGTGTAACAAAGTACCCTCAATGGCACAAAACTGTATTTGGGCACCAAGGAAAAATACCTTTGTTATCTAGTTCAAAAATCAAGTAGAAAACTGGCTCAGTAGTGTAGCAGTAATGCTATTGCTTGCTACGCCAATGACCCGGGTTTGAGAATGGACTCAGGTCGCTCTGGGCCAGCAAGGGGAGGGAGGGAGGATCAAGCTTCCCAAGGACAGCTCTTCACTCTCAGGGTGAGGGGACACTTCATCCCATTACTTGACACAGCGGATGCACATCGAAGAGGAGATGGGCAGCTGCCAGATGCCTAGAATCCATGCATGCCATTGTGTACCTTTTATTTCCTTGCTCAAAGTCGTACAGCAAATAAGTGGCTTTGGTGGAATTTGAACCTCTATTGCATGATTCACAGTTCTGCAATCTAATAAAAAGGTTGCATTGCTATCACAAACCTATTACTATGTTGTGTAAGCAATAAGACACAAGGGGGTTGGGTTGCACTGAAATACCACATACACAGGTGCAGTGTGGGTCTTGTGCCTCTTTATTTTCTCCCCTTCTTTATGCTGCCTTGCTTTTTACTGGCATCCCTTTGCCAGCCTACCTACTATCCCTGGGACTTGCCAGACTGGCTCAGACAATCTCCATGGATAATCCCCCACACACAGTGGGGCTACGGGAAGGAGGTAGATCCCCCCATGTCCATATCCAGAGTGGAATCAGTGTCCAGTGAGTAGTGTGGGGTCTGCAGCAGACAGGCATACATCATCCTGTTGATGGGGTGTTTTTCCACAATTCTTTCCTGAACCCACCCACCTTCCCAAAATCAGGCCATGCCCTTTAGGATCATGTGTACACCAGTAAGCCCCTACAGAAGAGGAAAGTTTCTTGACCAACTGCAGGGGTCACTAGTGTGATGGAACCCAACTCCATCCCTCCCCTGGCTGGGTGCACTGATGCATGGCAGCAACTCACAGGGCTCTGGCCTCCCAGACAGCTTCCCAGGTTCACTTTCGAACCCAGGTCACGAGTGCAGGGAGCATGCAGCTCTACCCACTGTGCCACTGAGCAGATTAGTCTCATGCCTTCTTAACCTGGAAGTGTGGTCATTACAGCAGAACTCACACCTGGAGGGTCTTATTGTTTTTATTGAATGGGTATAAAAGAAGAAAGCTTTTAGAAAAATAGAAAAATACAAAGCATTTTTTTTACTATGTGAGGTACTGTTGGTTCATTACACAGGGATTCATAAAAAGTAGCCTCACTCCCAATTGTCAATCATAAAGAGGCAGGGCCTTGCAGGGACATCTCTAGTAGCAGAGCACCAGTTTTTTTCACCCCTCTGATTTTAAATGAAAGCCCAATCAGGAATTTGAAAAACAAGTAAAATATGCCAGTCTGTCTGTTCTCCCTACTGACATGGGTGCAAGTGTTAGATAAACCACAGATTTGACTGGCTGTTTATTTACATAGCCCCCGGCCACCAATAAGTGGAGAGAATTAAAAAAAAAACAGCAGTATGATGAGAATGCTGGGGCTTGGTGCTTCTCACAAGAAAGAGGGAAGATTTCAACACATTTGCCTTTGGCCGCATCTCTTCCTGACGGTGGGCATTTGAAAAAAAAGTACAGTTATCAGTGTCTATCCTGGTGTCATGCTAAAGCAATTCCTACTGCATTTTGGTTCCATCTGTGGGACCTGCACTTGCATCAGATCAGCCCTTGCATCAATTCTGGTAGGATCTGCTTTAGCCAAATAGTTTCCAAAGTTTGTTCACACACAGTATTCTGCCAGAAATTATTTGACTGATTTTTTTTATAATGGGAAACAAATCATGTTGATATGATGTGGGGATTACTATGCTGTACCAACTTTATACTGAGTAAAGACTTTTGCAACAAAAAAAATTGACTCGCATACCATAGAACAGCTTGTAAGTGCCTATTATGATCATACATACTATTCTGTGCATTTGGTACAATTTAAGGATACCCTTTGCAGCAGCAATTTGGCTATGTTATGATGCTTCAAGACCTTTCCCCTTTCCTCATAAATCTAATGTCTATAGGGCATTATAATGTAGCTGAAATACATTCTTCCACTGAACTGGCAGTAAAGCAAGTAGATTTTATTTGCTTCACTGTGGAGCTTCCCCCACCTGACCACCCAAGAACATGAGCAGTGCTGGATTACAGCTGCTCCCCACACCCACCTGCTTGCATAAAGGGGTCAGGGGGACTTGCACTGAACTTACTGTCTTAAAGGTACAATGCTCCTACTTTCTGTTTATAACAGTTGCAGTGAGTAGAAGTGACTGACCAGGTGTTGTCTTTTAAAATGATTGGTTCGGCTTCAATCCGAGAGTGGCAGTCCCAAGTTTGTAGTTTAAATGGAACCCATTTGAAGTGGTAGTGCTGCAAACAAATTCTTCAAAACTGAAAAGCAACCGGGAAACTGGATGGCTCAGTGGATTGGTAGCAGGTTAAGGAGCCTTTTACTTCTAGGTCATGGGTTCAAATCCAGCACAGGCCACCAGAGATAGAAAGAGTAGATCGGGGAGAGGGAGAGTGAAAGGGAGAGGGAGGAGGGCCACTAGACCACCAGGGAAAGTGATGATTTATTTTTTATTCATAAGGGCAGACCAGGGATAGGGTGGGAGGTCCACTAGACCACCAAGGAAAGTGATTTTTTTAATTTGTTTATATGATTGGGGATAGGGAGGGGGTCCAGGTTGGGTAGGGTAACCCATTACCCGCCTCAAACTACCTAACCTGTGAAGTACACTGTTATTTCAGGCAGGGTAGTAAATTACCCAAACTACCTTACCTAACCAAAAAATGCTAACACCTGATTTACCCATTCCAGCTACCCGATGGGTAGCCCATCCCTAGAATAAACATAACATTACAGTTATATTATAGATATAACAACACAGGACTTAAAGCCTGTCTCCGTGAAACTAGTACTAGCAAAGATTTTTAGTGGGCGGGGGGGGGAGTATATAGTGCTGGATCATGGTGACTGCCATTGGCAAGGACCCCTAGAAGGGGAAATCTTCTACCTAATTTGTCAGTTCAGAGGCTGAGAAGTGAGGAAGCTATGGACTAACAGCAATTGTATGAGAGGCTAAGAACTGAGTGGGCATGGAATCTGAACTAACCTCTCACTTATGTGGTGGTCCTCCATGGCTGGACATGGTAGGGTTGAGGCACACTGGGGGACATGTGAGGAAGCCTGCACTGTGATCACTCATGCTGTACCTATCTGTGGATAAACAGAGGACTTCAGGTTCCAGTGCTGTCAAACCAGCACCTTTCATGAGCACTAAACAAAAAAAAAATCACACATAGAAAAGCAAAACAAATCTTAAAAAGAACTGCAAAGTGATAAGAACCACTCATTGCCTGCATGAGTGCCCTGAAGTGTGAAGGGCAAAATCAGTAAGTTTGCCAGCTTTTAATGTATAAAATAATTCAATGTGTGCTACAGGTATCTGAGTGGCTGGCATCACATTAACCCAATTCAATATGTTTTAGTTGAAGGGGATGCAGAGTTAAAAGCAAACCTAGGAGTGGCGTACAGAAAGCAGAAAGGAGGCAAATCCAGCTAAGGTTTTGTTGCAAAAACAGGTTTAATAAGAGTGAAACAGTAAAACGCCCCAGCACTTTGAGCCTTCTCTCATTAAACCTGTTTTGCTGCAAACATTTCTCTGGATTTGCCTTATTTCAGTGTTCAGTGGTCTAGCCCTGTGATCATTTTCATTAAGTCTTCTTGTTTCTTTCCACCTCCCCTTCTGTGAGTGCAAAGATTCTTTCTGTTTTACTCAGGGTCAGGGTATAAGCATTCTTTTTAATACAACTGCTCTGAGATAAGCAGTAATCCCTGGTTGGGGTCTTTCAGTGTATCGCATACAAATTGCAGTGTTAGGGCCTTATTTCAAATGTCCAGGGTTCCTGAAATTAAATGATGTAGAATGTTGATGTGTAATAACTTTATTATGTGTATTGTGCCTAATATAGGTAATGTTGTTTAGTACATGTTGGATTATTATATTGATTTTGTAATTGATATGTGATTTTCTCCTGCAGCTGACGAGTCACTGCTGGGATGCTATTGCAGATGAGCTGTGTTCAGTGGTTTATCTCATATTAAAAACTGAACTGAAAATTGAAATTGAATTCTAATGAAAACCATAGACATCACATTTTTGAGAAGATACATACTGGGTAAATTTAAAATGCAATTAACATGACCAAGGCAAGGCAAGGCAAATTTTATTTTTATTGCGCCCAATCCCGGAGGCTCTGGGTGCCATACAATTGAAACATAACAACACATTAAGTAAATAATCACAATAAAATACACTGTCCTAGATGCTCACTGTGCAGTGGCACATTATCGAGTATATACTGTATATGAATCCCTTATGATTTTTTGAATGCATATGATTTTAGCTTATTGAAAAGAATCAGGCTGTAGCAATTACCTGTATTGCATGCATGTGCTGTTAAAGCATGGGGTGCTTCAGTTTTGTGAAAAATATCTTGATAACTAGAATGTCTATGTCAAAGGGATTTTTAGGATGTTCACAATGTAGCAGATTGATATTTGTGGGTCTTCTATCTACTTCATCATTTATTCTTCCATATTAATGGGACCTTTTAATATACAAAGATTGTGTTGAGAATATTGACTGAAGAGACTGTTACATCATGGTGTGAGAAACTAATTCTATGAAACACACATGTACTGATATAAATAATAAGTTAAAATGTGTTATCTTGACCCAATATAGCAAATAAAGAAGGCTGTTGACACGGGGAGAAAACCTTGGGGAGGAAGCCTTCCTCCAGCTATGTTTGGCATGCTGCCATGTAGGCAGACTAACAACCTGAATCAGGAGGTACTGTAAATACTTGGACCCGTACCTTTATTGCCAGTAACTGTCTGATAAGCAGTAATCCATGACAGTTTTTTATTTTATACCTGCTACTATAATTCCCAGTAATGGTAGGTACAGTACACATTTGGAGCTGTATGCACAACAGTGTATACCTTGCATCAAGGGTAATTAACACAGGTAGTTGACAGTTCAAATTAGTACATCATGGATTATTGCATTCATATTTCCCTTTAGGTGCCAGCAAGTGTAAGTTTGTAAGTGCTTTAACATTTGGACAGTCATGCATACCCTTTTAGTGCATAAAGTCAAGATTAAGTTTACAGCTTATGTAAGGGATGCAGCTGCACATCACAGTTGTAACAGGTGGTTTGTTCTGCCACGCACTAGTGTCGGACAGGCAGTGTTGGGTAGTGACATGTGTGTGCATCATCCCCTTCAACCCCCCCCCACACACACACAAACACACACAATTTAGGTCCCACATCCTGGGCACTGGTACCAGCAGCAATGCTTATGGTAACTACCAAGATCAATCATTGTGTTGGTGTAGTTAAACTGACCAGGTGATTCCTCCCAGTGAACAACACACTGTGCCTTTATGTTGCTTGGGTTAGAACCAGTCCCCACCCCAGCCCCACCTGAACCTACCCATGGAAATTTCAATCTGCCTAAGGAAGGAAAACATCCAATGTAGAACTCCACCAGGGCCTGGATCTCAGGCTCACTGAGCCATCATCCCATCCAATGCATTTTGGATCTCTGGCAATGCCTTTGATAAAGGATTTAGCAAGAGATCTGAAAACCAACAGGAATTTATCTGTTTGTTTTGCACCAGGGATTAAATAAAGATGGAGTTCTACTGAGCTTTTTTCTAGAGTGGCATCTAGATCAAGATGATGCTGACTGCCGCATTTTCTTGCCGTTCTAGTTCAATAGAACAGCTAGTACAACAATAACTACAAAAGCAGTCTAAAAAGATTCAGTAACAAAAAAAAATAATTCATATATAACTCTCACTTGTAGCTCTTCTGCATCAAAATCAGGATTGATGCACATGAACAGAATTTAAAACTAGTGAGCTGTAGAATTTTATATAAATGGGTCAATTGTAGGATTCTGGCATTGTATCTGGGTTGCACTATTGAAAAGAGCAGAATATGATTAGTATACAGCAGTTGGATGAATCATGGCATAGAACAGTTACCTAGTCTTTGACTCATATCTCCTCATTGTTTGCCCAGGCCCTGAGACATATAGCAGCATACAATGACAGTCTCGGGTAACATAGAGAAGGGGGGGGAGTGAGGAGGGGGAAGGGAAGGTAGTGATTGGCATACTCGAGATCCAAGCAAACAGTCCCCTGCAGTCCCCCCCCCCATCCTCAGTAGATGTACCTTATCCAGTTCTTGTAGGTTGATATGCAATACCCATATCTTAACCAAGCACTCCAGGCCCCTTCAAACCTTCACAATGCACCTTCGGCTTTGAACTGTACCCATACATATGATGCCTGCTGTGGAACCCCTGCCTCTCAATCCTTAAGACTAGGGGGGAATCACCTGTCACCACGTCATTAGAACTTGTATCTTGGCATCCATTGTCATTGTACAGATCAGGGATTTGAAGCTGGAGGCATGCCCACCTAGTGAGGACAGATTACCTAGAATCCAGATCAAGAGGGATTGTGGGATGGACACACCCATGATTATTTCTGCCATATTGTGGACCCCTTCCCAAAACTGTGCTATTTGGGGACAGGATCAGACAATGTGGCCAGTGTCACCAGGTCCTTTCTGGCATTGCCAACATTTACTAGGTAGTGCTAGGCCCATCTGCCTAAGCTTTTCTGGGGTTCTATGCCATTGCCCCAAGAGCATTTTTGTGAAAGTTGGTACACGGGACCCAAAAACCCCCGGTGTACCAACATCCATCACTTCTCCCATGATTCCTTAGAGATATCTGATCGGAGTTACTTCTTCTGTCTTTGTAATTGTCCAGCTCTGGAAGGTCAAACTGTTGTATATCTTTATATACCAGGCCCCCACATTGTGTGGCATGCCTCACTCACCTGTCAAACATCTAATCCATTTCTGATGGAGTGTATGTGTTCCACAACCATCTTTTCAGTGATTGTCTCAGTTGTTGATCTCACCAATGGTCTGATAATGAGAGGTCAAAATCCCTTTTGAGTTGCTCAAAATATTTTATACACAGTGTGTGAGGGCATAGCAGATGTTCCAGGGCCTCTATCCCCTTCTGTTTCCAGTGTTTCATATTTTCAGCTAGAGACACAAAATTGGGCCCTCCACCTAGCCATTGATCTGAAGGCCTTTATAGAGACCATCATGTCTTTGAAGAGCAGCAGCAAGGGATGCTCCACACTTCTGTCCTCCAGAAGATATTCAGATAGAGGCTTGTGTCATGCCATTCCCCTTTCCATATTTACGCATCATATTCCCATCAAGTCCATTGGGCTAATCAATTGCATGGCCCCTTGAGCTCCTTTGACTATGTGATATGCCCATGTCCAGGTGCTATTCCATCCATTTGTCTGTCAGGATCTCTTAGACTGGCTATGCCAAACCTAGATGTTTTTCCAGCCCACAGAAAGGCCGATAAACATCAGTCTAATTTTTGCCACCATTGCTTCTGTATTGGCAGGGGCATGTTGAAGATACAGTAACTCACCCTTATCAGGGACATCATTTAAATGGCTGCTATTTTGCTTGGAAGGGAAAGGTTCAACTTTTGCCACCTGCCAATCTCTCTCAAGAGAGTTGTCAGCAGGGGCTGGAGGTTAGTCAAGACCCAGGTCTCTGGCCTGTCCTGGCCATTACTTGCATACCAAGATATTTCAGGCCATCTGGCACCCATGAGGGTTTATGGCTCTCTATGTCCATCAGTTGTGGCATGCAGCCCCCAGTTGGAGGGCCTTAGTGTTTGACCTGAAAATGCCCCAACTCCAAAAAGAAATTCAGAGCTGCAGAATGGGAGAAGCGAAAATCTGGTAATGTTAGAAGCAGATCATCTGCATACAGCAGGGTCTTGCAGGTAACATCCCCACATCTATACTCTTAAAATACTGAGTCTTGAGGAGAGCTGTTACTAAAGACTCTATAGCCATAACAAATAGTAGGGGAGACAGGGCAGTCTTCTCTAGTGCCCAGGAGGAGTGTGAAATCAGGTGATATGATCCGATTAGTTAAGACTGCCACTTTTGGTGCTGCATATAGTACCTTTACCTGATTTAAAAAGGTTTCCACATGCTATAATGGCTCATAGCCTCAGATAGGTAATCTCACTCCATTGAGTCAAAGGTTTTTGTGACATCGATTAAAATAAAATTATTCCTGCCAATAATGATCACTCTAACACACTCTTTAGATCATGGGCCAATACCCTAAAGCTGTTCGCCACCTCTCTACCCTTCATGAATCCAGTTTGGGCTGGATGTATGATGTGAGTGAGGGCTTTCTACAGCCTTTGAGTAAGGAATTTGGCCAATATTTTGGCATCTACTTTTGAGGGAAGCTGGTCTGTAGCTGTCACACTAGATGTTGTCTTTATTATTTTGTCAGCAACATCCTAGATGTCTCCTTCATGGTAGGTGGAAGTGAGTCCCCATCTTTTACCTGCCAGTAGACCCAATCTAACTGCAGGACCAGTTCCCATGAAAAAGTTTGGTAAATCTCTGAGATAAGGCCATCTGGCCCAGGTGCTTTCCATTTTGCTAAACATCCAATAGCCTCCTATATTTTCCCCTCTGACAAGGGAACTTCTAGGCCCAAGATCAGTTGCTCTGAGATATTTGGCATATCTAAGTTACCATACATAAAAACTGACATATCTTTTGCAGAAGAGATTGGGATGCATACAGACGCACCAAGAATGACTTAAATACTCCATCAATGTGGAGCAGTTTTGTCATCTTTTTACCTTCCTGGTCTGTGGGTGTGAAGTGTGGATGTCATTTGCCCTCTTCCACAGTCAATATTTCAAGGGTTTGGAGGCCCACTCATCTCCTTCCCAGTTATGCTGGTTGGTGTATGAGAAGGCTTTCTCCACCTGATGGTGCAGGATGATATTTAGTTTATATTTAATCTGTAATGCCTCCCTCTCTAGCTGTGCCAGGGGGTCCCAAGCACTGTATGGCTTCTGTTCGGTGTCTCTCAACTGTGTTTACAACTGTTCTACCTCCTTCTTCCTGCCCTTGTCGAGGTGAGAGGAATAACTAATTATACAGCCTATAATGAAGGCCTTGAAAGCATCCCACAGAATTTGCTGTGGTATATCTGGTAGCCAATTAAGTTCAAAGTATTCCATGTTCTCCTTGATCAGCCATCCCACAAAGTCCAGGGATTGCAGCAAGGGTTCATTTGCCATCTAGGTGATTTGGCCAATGTGTGGGCAAACAACACAGTGGCGGACACTGGGGCATGATCAAAGACTGAAAATGGATTACTTTTAGCCTCTAGTATTTCAAATACCACCTTAGAGCTGACCAGGAAGTAGTTAAGCCTGTTCTGTGTACCAAAACATTGAGAGCAAAAGGTGTAGTCACTAGATGTGGCACGGAAGAGCCCTCAGACATCCTGAATGGCTAAGTCCAAGCATATCTGCTCCACCACTTACCTGGACCTTTTATGAAAGGGTTCCTCACATTCCCAACATGTTCTGTCCATCAAGGGATGTTTTGCCATATTGAAATCCCCACCCCACCCCCATCTATGATGACACATGTTGGAGATGCCATGTCCAATATCTTTTGGGCTACAGTGCGGAAAAAGGCTGCCTTATCAGCTTTTGGAATATATATATATATATATATATATATATATATATATATATATATGTAATAGATAAACAACTCTGAGGTGTACTGTCACACTCTGATATACGCACGAGGCCACAGGCCAAGTGCATCAACCGCCCAAGACGTGCATATATCAGAACACGACTGCACACCTCAGAGTCATTTATCTATCTTATAAAATGTCAAAATTGTTTTGAGGGGTAAAGTGCAGGTGTGGTCACACCTGATATAGGCACGTAATGTGATGCTCATCATCCATTAACAGAACAACAATTTCCCTGCCTATTTTATAAATCTATATATATCTATCTATATATATATATATATATTTATATATACTGTATATGTGTATCTATATATAGATACATACTGTTTATATGTACCTACTGTGTGTGTGTATATATATATATATATATATATATATATATATATTTAATGCATTTGTTAGGGTTGTTTCCACACCGACAAGTGAGAAATTCGATGTTAGGGTTGAAAGCCTCCCTTATCTTCCCACACCCCCCAACTGGCATTGGGTGCTATTAGGTTGTCGGCCATAACTCTCACCCCATCACATATGGTAAAGAAGCAGAGGTGTAAGAGAATGGGGTGAGAGTTAGGACTGTCAACCCTAATGAGCACCCTGATGACAGTTGGGGGTGTGGCCGTGGGGTCTAAGGGGGTCTTTCAACCCTAACACCGAATTTCATTGCTTTTGTCGGTGTGGATCAACCCTAACTAATGCATTAAATGGAGTTTTTTGCCTCTAATTTCCCTTCTCTTTGAGAATGAGAATGAGAAATAATGAATGTAATGCAGCGGCAAGGGCCCTGCGCTCCCACCACGTGATGTCTTGTCACATAGTAACATTGTGCCCACAAATGCAAATGGTAATGCACATGGTGATGCAAAGCAAAGCAGAAAGAGAAACAGTAGTGTAGACAGAAATGTTAAAAACAATGCAAAAGCAAGCACAAATGAAAATGCGAAGGGTAACGCACATGGTGGCGTAGACGTGAACATTAAGTGAAACGGGAATGGAACTGCAAGCTGAAACGGTAACAGTAATGTAAGTGCACAGGCTAGTTTTCCCCAAAATCTGCATAGAGAAAGAAAGTGAGTACAAAGAATTTATGCATAATAATGGTTCTCGGAGCAGAAAATGAGGAGTTGGAATACTAAATTGCTTATATCTCAGGAACCGTACGACGTAGAAAAAAAGTTTAAGTCATATGATTTATGACTTTCCTGGCTAGTTTTGTACTTTGCCCCTGTTAGGGGGCTAAGTATTTTTCTGACAAAAAGTCTGTATCTCGCACCGTTTCCGAGATACGGGCCCTGAAAGGCGTGGTGAACACCATAATGTTATCCTATGGGGAAAAAAGAGAAGTTTGAAGTGCATTAACTTTGGCTCCCTGTAATATTTTTTCACCACACCACAAAAAGGCACATCTGTGGGATGTTGGCTGTGTTCCGTCCAAATTTCAGCCCAAAAGACCAAACCGTTATTTTGCAGCAGGGCGCCAAAGGATTCCTCAAATGCATCGGATGCCGTAATGTTATCCTATGGAAAAAAATGTAAATTTTGGGTTGCTGTAACTTTGCTGCCATGTAATAATTTTTCAATGAAACACTGACAGGAACATCTGTGAGCTGCCAGCTGCGTTCCCCTCCAAATTTTAGGCCAAAACACCAAACCGTTCTTTTGAAGCAGGGTGCCAAAGAATTGCTGTCATCTTCCCACAGCCTAGAAAAGTACTGTCGAAGTTTGCGAAAGCTTTCGCAAAGTCATTCGACAGTGTTGCAAGTGCGACAGTACTTTGCGAAAGTACTTTTTCCAGAAATTTGAAAAACATATTTCTGGAGTGTTTTACCCCAAAATAAAGACATGGCTAGCATCCTCAGGATCCGACTAGGTGAATGCAAAAATAGTTAGGCTGCTAGAGGGTCCCAATTTTAAATGCCAAGCATTTTTATTATCACTAACTGAAAACAAAATGGCAGATTTGCGACAGTAAAAGGGCCATTTGCAAAAGTAAAAACTGCATTTGTGACACTGTCGAACTTTTTGTTAACTTTTTCCATTGACTTATAATGGGAACTTGTTTTTTGAATAACTTTTGAACCGTTTAATATTTTTTCACAAACTCTTCCAAAGGCACATTGGGGACCCCGGCAGCATGTTCCCTGAAGACTTTGGACTGGTCGCACAAACTGTGTGACCTGCAGAGACGGCAGTAAAATTCCAGAAAAGCGTAAATGCGCGTGCAGATCACACTTAATAACTCTGCAGCTGTATAAGAGACTGGCACAAAACTTTGCAGATCCCAAGGAGCATGGGTCTTGATCATGCATTCAAAATTTCAGGCAAATCCGTTGAATGGTTGCAAAGTTATTAAGGTGCAACATTTTGGGTTTAACATGTAAATGGCTCCTCAACCCTAACTATAGTGGCACTACTGTGCCACTATAATATATATATATCTATATCTATATCTTTTCATGGCAAAAAACTCAGTTTAATGAATCAGTTAGAGTTGTTCCACAGTAACAATAGTGAGGGGGTGATGTTAGGGTTGAAAACCTCCGCACTTGCACTAACCCACCCCAACTGGCACCGGGGTGCATTGAGCCATCGGTCCTAAGTCTCACCCCATCCTATGTGTAAACAAGCTGAGGTGGTGAAGTATAGGAGAATGGGGTAAGATTTAGGACCAATGACCTCAATGCACACCCTGATGCCAGTTGGAAGGATGGGGTTGGGGGTGCAAGGGAGAGTTTCAACCCTAACATCGAATTTCCTCACTTTTGTCACTGTGGATCAACCCTAACCAATGCATTAAACTGAGTTTTTTGCCTTGAATTTCCCTTCTTTCTGAGAATGAGGACTATAGTGAATGGAATGTGTTGGTGGGAGTGCGGGCCCTTTGGGCCCCACGCTCCCACTACATGATTTTTTGTCACATAGTAATGGTAACTACAATGCAAACAAGTGCAAATGGTAATGCACATGGTGATGCAAATGTAAATGGTAACACAAATGGTAAGAAAAATGCAAGCACAATGCGAACAGTAACGCAAATGGAGATGTAAACACAAGTGCATATGGAAACGCAAGTGGTAACATGCATGGTCACAGTACCACACTTGGAAATGCAAATGATAATGGTCACAGTGACAATAACGCCAAAGGAAACAGAAACAGAAACACAAATGCAAGCGCATATGGAAACGCAAATGGTAACACGCGATCACGGTACCGCAATTGGAAATGCAAATGCTAACAGCAACAGGAACAATGATGTCAAATGAAATGCAAATGGATGCACATACGCAAATGCAAATGGTAATGCACACCGGTGACATAACACAAAATGAAAACAAAACCAGTAATGGAAACTCAAATATTAACAGTAACATAAACACAAGTGCAAATGAAAATGCAAAGGGTAACACACGTGGTGGCATACACAGGAATGGCAATACAAACGGAAATGCAAATGCAAGCCCATATGGAAATGCAACTGGTAATGCGCATGGTCACGGTACCACAATAGGAAATGCAAATGGTAATGGTAACTGCAACGATGATGCCAAAGGAAATGCAAATGGAAGCTCATAAACAAATGCATATGGTAATGCACATGGTGACACAAAATGAAATGCAAACAAAAACAGTAATGGAAACGCAAATGTTAACAGTTGAGCACATGCAAATGAAAATGCAAAATGGCAACACACACGGTGGCCTACATGGGAACGGTAACGCAAATGGTTACAGAAATGCAAGCATGTACAGAAACACAAATGGTAATGCGCATGGTCATGGTACCGCAATAGGAAATGCAAATGCTAACAGTAGCAGCAACGATGACGCCAAAGGAAACATAAATGGAAGCGCATACGCAAACACAAATGGTAATGCACATGGTGATGCAAAACAAAATGCAAACAGAAACAGTAATGGAAATGCAAATGGTAACAGTAATGCAAATGCATGTGCAAATGAAAATGCATAGGGTAACGCACACCCTGGCGTAGATGGGAACGCTAACGTAAATGGTTACAGAAATGCAAGTGGGAATGCTAACTGTGACAGTAACAAAAGCACACACTTTTTTTTTCACCAACAGCTGCATAGAGTAACACAGTGAGTGCAAAGAATGTATGCATAATATTGGGCCTCGGAGCAGAAAATGAGCACTTGGAATACTAAACTGCTTATATCTCAGGAACCATAGGACATATAAAAAAAATTAAAATTGCATATAAATTATGACTTTCCTGGCTACTTTTGTGCTTAGCCCCCTAGCAGCCAATTACATACACAGGTCACAAAAGGTCACTGATATCATCACTCTAGGCAGCTTTCCTCTCAGCATGCAAGAAGCATCTGTGCTGTTTTCCTATTGACTATAATGGGAAAGTTATTTTTTTGAATGACTTTTGAACCATTTAATATTTTTCATGTAATCTTTGAAAGGCACATCAGGGACCCCGGCTGTATGTTCCCTGAAGCTTTTGGACTGGTTGTGCAAACCATGCAACCTGTAGGCGTGAGCAAAGAATCTGCAAAAAAAGTGTAAATGCACTACAGAATGTCGCTTTATAACTCCACAACTGTATATACGACCATTACAAATCTTGTCAGATCCTGAGATCTATGGTACCACTCCATGCCTGCCAAATTTCCAGCAAATCCGTCATACGGTGGCAAAGTTATTAAGCTGCAACATTTCACACTTTAACCTTAAATGGGGTACTCAACCCTAACTATAGTGTCAATACCATGCCACTGTAATATATATATATATATATACATATACAATGGGGTGAGTGATAAATGAGTAAGATAAAACAGTGTATCATCCACTGCAGTGTGATATTTTTACTATCTGCTCTACTGTGATGATATCAGCCATTTACACACACAGGTCACAAAAGGTCATTGATATCATCACTCTAGGCAGCTTTCCCCCCTCAGCATGCAAGAAACATCTACGCTGTTACCATAGACACAAATGCAGAACTACATGAGAGGTCTCACTGCTGCCTACAGCTAACTCAGTGAGCATTACAAAACACACCTACTCCCCCCTCTAACTTCTAACTCATTACTGTGATACTCCAAGCTTGACTGCAGCCAGAATTCTAAAGGGCACAGCTTCATAGAACAGTGCATCCCTCATTGCTGCCTGCAGCTAACTCAGTTACCACTAAAAACAGTATCAACTGTTCTGACACTTTGCCTCTCAGCCCATTACATTACTGTGATGGTGTCAGCTTCACTGCAGCCAGACTTCTAAAGAATACAGCTTCACAAAAGTATGTTTCTCACTCCTACCTAAAACTAATTCATTTAGCATTGCAAAACACATTCATGTGTCTCCCAGAGTTTATAACACTACCAGCCCATTCACAAAAGCTCACATACAGAATGAGCAAACACATAAACATGAACAGAACACAGGACAGCATAACAAAACTTCTAAAACTCTTGGCCCTATTGTATATATCGAATACATATTGTGCAGATCGTGTGCTATGGCAGAATCTTGTCACTCCTGCATCGTGAGCTCTGGATATCTCACTCTGCAGGAGTGACAGTATTTGCCATATCATACTCATGCCCGTTATGTATCCTATATATATATATATATATATATATATATATATATATATATATATATATATATTATGGTAGCACGGTAGTGCTACCATAGTTAGGTTGAGGAGCCATTTACATGTTAAACCCAACATTTTGCACCTTAATAACTTTGCAACTGTTTGACAGATTTGCCTGAAATTTGGAATACATGATCAAGACCCATACGCCTTGGGATCTGCCAAGTTTTGTACCGGTTGGATACACGGCTGAGGAGTTATTAAGTGTGCATTTACGCTTTTTCTGGAATTCTACGGTCGCGCCTACAGGTCACATGGTCTGTGCGACTGGCCCAAAATCTTCAGGGAATGTGTGGCCAGGGTCCCCGATGTACCTTTTGAAGATTTCGTAAAAAAATATTAAACGGTTCAAAAGTTATTCATAAAACAATTTCCCATTATAAATCAATGGGAAAAGTTAACAAAAAGTTTGACAGTGTCGCAAATGTATTTTTACTTTTGCAAATGGCCCTCTTACTTTCACAAATCCGCCATTTTGCTTTCAGTTAGTGATCATAAAAATGCTTGGCATTTAAAATTGAGACCCTCTAGCAACCTAACTCTTTTTGTATTCACCTAGTCAGAGCATGAGGATGCTAGTCATGTCTTTATTTTGGGGTAAAACACCCCAGAAATATGTTATTTAAATTTATGGAAAAAGTACTTTCATAAAGTACTTTCGTGCTCATGAAAGTATAGCAAATTTTTGAGAAAGCTTTCGCAAATTGCGACAGTACTTTTTAGGCTGTGGGGAAATGACAGCAATTGTTTGGCACCCCGCTGCAAAAGAACGGTTTGGCGTTTTGGGCTGAAATTTGGAGGGAATGCAGCTGACATCTCACAGATGTGCCTTTCAGTGTTGTGTTGAAAAATATTACATGGCAGCAAAGTTACAGCACTCCAAAGTTGACACTTTTTCCCATAAGATAACATTACGGCAGCCAACACATTGCAGCAATCATTTGGCGCCCTGCTGCAAAATAACAGTTTGGTCTTTTGGGCAGAAATTTGCAGGGGATACGGCCAACATCCCACAGATGTGCCTTTCAGTGGTTTGGTGAAAAAATATTACAGGGTAGAAAAGTTATGGTACTCCGAACTTCTGTTTTTTTCCCATAGGATAGCATAACGGCGTTCGCTGAGCCTTTGAGGGCCCGTATCTCGAAAACGCTGCAAGATACGGAGTTTTTGTTGAAAAATTCTTATAATAAATTCTTTAAATAAAACTAGCCAGGAAAGTGATAATACATATGACTTTTACATTATTTTTCTATGTCGTACAGTTACTGAGATATAAGCAATTTACTATTCCAACTCCTGATTTTTGTGTTCCGAGAGTCATTATTTTGCATACATTCTTTCTACTCAATGTCTTTCTCTATACAGCTTTTGGGGAAAACCATCCTGTGCACTTACATTACTGTTAACATTACCATTTCTGCTTGCGGCTCCGTACCCGGTTCACTTACCATTCACTTTTACACCACCATGTCGCTTCCCTTTATGCTTACTTACGGTTATGCGTCCGTTGTTTTTAACATTTCTGTCCACAGTACTGTTTCTCTTCTGTTTTGCTTTGTGTCACCATTCGCATTACAATTCATGCTTATGGGCACAATGTTACTTTTGTGAGAAGAGATCACGCGGCGGCCCCGCGCCTCCCGGGCCACCGTGACACGCTCACTATTTCTTATTATCATTCTCAAAAGAAGGAAAATTAGAGCAAAACCCATTTACTGCATCAGTTAGGCTAATGACTCTAATGCCCATCCTGATTCCAGTTGGGGATGGGCTGGAGGGCAAAGGGAGTTTCAACCCTCAACATCGAATTTCTCACTTTTGTTGCTGTGGAACAACCCTAACTGATGCATTAAATGGAGTTTATTTATATATATATATATATATATATATATATATATTATAGTGGCACTGTAGTGCCACTATAGTTAGGGTTGAGGAGCCATTTCTATGTTAAACCCCAAAACTTTGCACCTCAATAACTTTGCAACCATTTAACAGATTTGCCTGAAATTTGGAACTCATGATCAAGAATCATAGACCTTGGGATCTGCCAAGTTTCATACTGGTCAGATATACAGCTGTGGAGTTATTAAGCATGATCTGTGCACGCGATACGCTTTTTCTGGAATTCTACGGTCGCTCCTACAGGTCGTACGGTTTGCACGACCAGCCTGAAATCTTCAGGGAATGTGCGGCTGGGGTCCCCAATGTGCCTTTCAAAGATTTCATGAAAAAATATTAAACAGTTCAAAAGTTATTCAAAAAACAATTTCCCATTATAAGTCAATGGGAGAAGTTAACAAAAAGTTCGACAGTGTCGCAAATGCACTTTTTAGTGTTGCAAATGGCCCTCTTACTGCCGCAAATCCACCATCTTGTTTTCAGTTAGTGATAAGAAAAATGCTTGGCGTTTAAAATTGAGACCCTTTAGCAACCTAATTATTTTTGTATTCACCTAGTCGGGCCCTGAGGATGCTAGCCATGTCTTTATTTTGGGGTTAAACACCCCAGAAATATGTTTTTCAAATTTCTGGAAAAAGTAGTGTTGCACTCACGAAAGTGTCACAAATTTTTGAGAAACCTTTTGCAAATTGCAACACTACTTTATGCACTATGCCCAAAATAACAGTAATTTTGGCACTCTGCTGCAAAAGAACAGTTGGGAGTTTAGGGCTGAAATTTGGAGGAAACGCAGATGACATCTCACAGATGTGCCTTTCAGTGTTGTTTTGGAAAAATATTACATGGCGGCAAAGTTACAGCACTCCAAAGTTGACATTTATTCCCATACGATAATATTATGTTGCCCAACACTTTACAGAAATCCTTTGGATCCCTGCTGCAAAATAACGGTTTGGTCTTTTTTCCTGAAATTTGGAGGGAACACAGCCAACATCCCACAGATGTGCCTTTTTGTGGTTTGGTGAAAAAATATTACAGGGAGGCAAAGTTATGGCACTCCAAACTTCTCTTTTTTCCCTGTAGGATAACATTACGGCGTTCGCTGCGCCTTTCAGGGCCTGTATCTCGGAAACGGTGCGAGATACGGACTTTTCGTCGGAAACACGCTAAGTACAAAATTAGCCAGGACAGTTGTAAATCCTATGACTTTTAAATTTTTTTTCTATGTTGTACGGTTCCTGAGATATAACGTATTTAGTATTCCAAGTTCTCATTTTCTGCTCCGAGACTCATTATTATGCATACATTATTTTTACTCACTGTCTTTCTCTATGCAGGTTTTGGAGAAAACCAGACTGTGCACTTACATTACTGTTACTGTTGCCCTTTCCGCTTGTGGTTCCGTACCCGTTTCACTTACCGTTGACGTCTGTGCCACCATGTCCGTTATCCTTTGCGTTTTCATTTGCGCTTGCGTTTCTGTTATTTTTTGCCATTTCTGTCTACAGTACTGTTTATCTTTCTGTTTCACTTTACGCCACCATGCCCATTGACATTTCTGTTTGCAGGTACCATGTTACTATGTGACAACACATCACGTGGCAGATCGTTCCCGCTATGCCACCATGTACGCTACCTTTCTGTTCTCATTCGCCTTGTGTTACCATGTGCGCCACTGTTAGCATTTCTGTTTGCGTTGCTGTCCCTGTTAGTATGCCACAAGACATCATGCGGTGAGGCGTTCTCGTTATCATTCTCAAAAAGAAGGAAATTAGAGGCAAAAATCCATTTAATGCATTAGTTGAGGTTGTTCCAGCGACAAAAGTGAGAAATTCACTGTTAGGGTTGAAAACCCTTGGATTTACCCTCTTCTGGCATAGGGGTGCATTGGGATCGTGGGTCCTGACTCTCACCCATTCTCCTATACTTCTGCTGCTTTACTCATGTCATGGGATGAGAGTTAGGCTGATGATCCCAATGCACACCCAATGCCGATTGGGGGTGGGCGGGGGTCCACGGGGGTTTTCAACCCAACAGCGAATTTCCTCACTTTGCCGCTGTGGAACAACCCTAACTAATGCATTAAATGGAGTTTTTGCCTCTAATATATATATATATATATATTTTTTTTTATACAATGGGTAAGAGCAACATCACTGTGATAAACTAGGTTATTTCCAGTGGAGTGTGATATCTGATGATGACATCACCAGAGTTAAAATATCTGACAAATATACATACTCTGCTGATGCCACCACTCACTCACCACTCACTCATTCACTACATCCTGCATTCTAAATTGAACTGCTTCACAAATCTGTTTCTCACTGTTACTTGCAAGTAACTCAATTAATATTGCAAAGGACATTCAGCTGTTTCCATAGTGTTTGTAAACTCCCAGCCCATTACACTGCTACTTTTATTTTCAAGAAAACCTGCATTCTAAGTGACAGTGCCTCACACTTTCTGTTTCTCACTGCTATCTGAAACTAACTCAGTTAGCATTGCCAAAAGCATTCACCTGTTTCCCATAATGTTTCTAACACTCCCAGCCCATTCAGAACACACACACACACACACACACACACACACACACACACACACACACACACACACACACACACTGCTGTCAGTATAGCCTAGAGGTTAGAGTAATGAACTTTGATCAAGCTGGGTACATCCAGCACACCAGACTTGGGTTTGATTCTCACAACTTCCATTCTCCACTTTGTGACTGTGAACAAATCACTTAACTGCCCAGTGTTTCCAAGTCACCTCTAAAACTCACCCATTTACCAAACAATAAAAGAGCAAGCAGGAAAACATAACTAGACTTCTGAAGCTTCATCCCTATTGTATAAATAGTGCAGATTGTGTGCTATGGAAAATATTCTCACTCCTGCATCATGAGCTCTGCATATTCTCACTCATGTCTTTGGCACTTGTGAGTTTAAAGAGCTTCACTCTGCAGGAGTGAGAATGTTATCCATATCACACTCCTGCCCATTACTATATATATATATATACACACATATATATATATCTATCTATATATATATATATATATATATGTATAGTTAGGTTCAATGGTCACTTCAATGTGAAACCAACATTTTGCACTTTAATAACTTTGCAACCATACTACCAATGCACATAATATTTTTATGCGCTGTCAGGTACCATAGATCTCTTTATGTGGCAGGTTTTGGATTGGTCAGATGTGTTGTTGCAGAGATGATGTAGTGTCAAAATGAGACCATTTTCCATTTAGGTGCAAACCTTTTCATGCCGCATCTCCAAACTGATTGGCTATGTGGTCTGAAATTGTTAGGTATATGTGGGTCTGAGTCGCAAATGTGCCTTTTGAAGATTTGGTGAATATATATTAATCCATTCAAAAGTTATTCAAATTGTATGTTTCTCATTATAGCCTGAGGGAAAAATTATATGTTCCATGCAAAAGCAGGTTTTGCTGCAGTGAAAGCACTGTTTGCTGCCTCAAATGGTGTCAGTAGTGTCATTCTGCCACCATCTTGTTTTCAGTTAGCTAACAGGGGAAGCTGTAATTCAGAAAATACAGCCACTGGTAAACACCAACAGTTATGTTTACTCAATCAGGGTCTGGAACATGATTCTGGCTTAGTTTTTAAAAACAGTTGCCAGAAATATGTTTTTACTTGGCCATTGGTAGTGTTGCAAATTCGTGGCTCTATTTTTGCAAAATTACCTCAAATTGAGGCAGTTTTCATGCAACTAACAGCACAGCTGCGAACAACTGCTGCAAATTGCAGAACAGTTTTGTGAAAACTTCAGCAATTTGCTTCACTACTTTAATTTAAAAAAACAGTGGCCCCTGTAAACAATCTAAATCTTTCATGGCCATTTTTTATAAAAATAATGTCAGAACCTGATTCTTCAGCCCTAGTTTAGTTAAACATCTGTTTGTGTTTACCTAATAAAATGATTTTTATCTTTCATCCTTTTACTGCCTCCAAGGCGGCTGACACATATTTTAATAAATAAAAACAAAAGTTTCTGCCAACATCAGGGTGCAAATCCCCATGTCAGCAGTGGAACAGGTCCCTCCCTGCTAGTATGGGACACTGGGGAGCCTACTCCCAGTGTCTCGAAAAAATTAAACTTTTTTTTTACATTGGGGTGCCTAATCCCCGTGTCAGCACAAGAACCCCCCCCAATATTGTGGGATACTGGGGATCCCACTCCCAGCATTCCCAGTTATGTATTACCTCCCACCAGTACTTGATTTTTTTGCCAACATTGAGGTGCCCAATCCTCGTGTTGGCACTGGACCCCCTCCAAGGTGGAACACTGGGGAGCCCACCCCAGTGTCACAAAATGTTGATTTATGTTTCCTTGAAAAAAAGAAAACAGTCCCCCAACATCTTTTTTTGGAAAAATGGTCCCTCGTCATCTCCCCTGTCCCCACCCCATCCAGACCCTTTGACTTAGCAATACACCACTCAACCCCCACCTTATACTTATCATCAGAGAATGTTGGCTGTCATCCTCCAGGAACGGACTCAGCTGCACTAAGCCAAATCAAGGTAAGTGCTGTATAATGACTGTCAGTGGCATTTTAACTTGTTTTGATATCTTATTTTTTGAATTTTGTACCAAATTTTCATCGGATTTAGACCTCACTTATGAATATAGTCACTGTCATTTCATTGATTGGACCTATAAGGTGATTTTTGGTGACTGCACAAAATCAGCTTTCAGGACCATTTAAAGAAATGCCAGTGCCAGTCTTCATGAGATGGGTCCCAAAAAGGCCATGTTGAAAATCTGGTGAAAAATTCTAAAATGCCCAAGTCATGTAAGTCTGTTTAATTTATTCTATGCACGTGCATAACTTTTGTACTTTTCAATATTTTGCAGCCAAATTTTCAACGTAGCTATTTTTGCACACCACCTCATGAACAGTACAGCTGTCATTTTTACATCCTGCCTGAAATTTGTTTTCACCTGTAATAGAATGTCATTGCAGTTGCACATAATTACGTTTTGCCTTGCATTTCACAATTTCTCTGTACATGAGATTGGGTAATAAGATGACTATAATGACAATTTGGTCACTGTTGTTTGACACATGGACACAGGGCTCAGAGGGCTCTGCACTTCCACACCTACACACATATGTGCATCTATGACCCTGTGCTCCCACAGTAAAATAAGTATACTGTTATAGAATCTCAAAAAGTAAAGAAATTAATTGCAAAAAATGTCCTTAATGCATCAGTTCAGGTTGATATTGAACTGCAAAAGTATGGAAATATGGTGTTAGGGTTCCCAACTCTAACATCCCACCTCACTCCCCCACTGAACTCTACCACCCCACCCCACCCCCACTGTCCACACACCAACAGGTGTTGGGGTGTACCTTGGGGTCATTGACCCTAATGCTCACCCCATTCTCCTATACTACACCATCTCAGCTCCCTTATACAGGGAATGAGATAAGCATTAGGGACAATGACCCCAAGGTACAACCTAACATCTGTTGGTGTGTGGAGGGTGGAGGTGGGGTGGGGTGGTAGGGTTCGTTGAGGGGTGAGGTTGGGTGTTAGGGTTGGGCATCCTAACACCACATTTTCATACTTTAGTCACTTTAATGTGAACCCTAACTGATGCATTAACGAAGTTTTTTTGCAATATCTATATATATATATATATATATATATATATATATATATATATACATATATATATATATATATATATATATATATATATATATATATATATTATATATATATATATGAAATAGAGGCCGTGTCTCTATAGTTAGGTTGAGTAGGCACTTTAATGTTAAACCACAAATTTTGCATATTAATAACTTTGCAACATTACAACAGATTTGCACGAAATTTGGAATGCATGGTCTGGTATGGTAGGTCTCCTGATTTGTGAAGTTGTGTTTTGGTTGGACGTGCGATTTATGTACATTGAAACAATAAAAATAACTTTTCAACAGTTTTGATGCATTTTTGCTCATGGCGCTCAACCACACCATGTGGTCTTTGGTTTGAAATTTAGAACATAGAAAGAGTTTGATCAAAGAACAATCCAATGCTGGTTTAGTAAAAAAATATTAATCCATTCAAAAGTTATTATATTTTATATTTTTGAGTTCTGAGCATGCTCAGTTCAGTCCAAAATTTATATGTATATTTTGCAACCGAAGAATTGCCTCAAGGTCAAGGGATTTTAGCTACCTAGTGAAGGAAAATCCTAGTCTGGCAGAAAATTTTAGTTCATCAACCATCATCTTGTTTTTAGTTTTCCAGTCAAACAACATGTCAGAGCTTTCTCCACGGGTGACTTTTGGGCCACATGAGGCATGGATTTTGTTCAGGATGACTCCTCTTTGGTTTGCTTCATTTCTGTCAAAAACAGTTTTTGAAAATTAAAATTTTTTCTTTTGTGACTCGCTAACAATCTTTCTTGTGAGCCTGCAAAATCCTGGTCCATGAGATTTTGTTATCTCAAGAATTGAAAAATTTTTAAAGGTGTAAACATTTTAGAATTGCATAGCTCATTAACGGTTTAGTCTTTTACTTGACATTTTCAAGGTGTTGAGGGGATGCCATACTGGTGTGAGTTATGCTGTTTAGGTGTTGGGGAATTAAGTGGTTGCATAGATATGCCATGATGAAGTCCACGTTTCCCACAGGATTACATTGCAGTGTCTGTCATGCCTTTCAGTGCTGTTATCTTGAAAACAAAGTGAGATACAGAGTTTTGATTACTGGTGGCAGAGATCAGATGATCTATGCCACTGGAACAAGATTTTAAACCATACAGTAAGCATGCAGTGGAATTTTTTCTGTGGGTTGTACAGTTAATGAGATATCGTCAAATTTATGTCACAAGGGTTCCTTGCCCAATTGGGCTGCTGTATGGCTCTGTAGCTATGTGTAAATGGGAGCATGGGCCCAGAAGGCCCACGGTCCCACAGATGCATATTGTTATGCAGAAATGGGCAACTTGGTGGCCCTGCATTCTCCACGAGTACATTTTTTTACTAGTTATATTACATTTTTTCAAAAGGTAGGAAATTCACTTGGCAAAAATGCATTTAATGCATCAGTTAGAGTTAAGCACCAAAAGTCAGGAAATGAATGTTAGAGTTGAGTCAACTCCCCACACACACCCCACACAATATCCTCCACAGAGTGATAGACACCAGGGTGTGCCACGGGGTCATGAGGCCTGTCACCCCATTCCCCTTTACTGTAGATTGTCAACCTACTTACACATGGAATGGGGTGAGAGTTGGGCCTGATGACCCCAAGGCATACCCTGGCATCTGTCACTCTGTGGAGGATGTGTGTGTGGGTTATGTGTGGGGGGTTAGGGGCTCAACCCTAACATTTTATTTCCTGACTTTTGTCACTTTAACCCTAATTGATGCGTTAAACACAGTTTTTGCCATGAACACACACACATATATATATATATAATATATATATATATATATATATATATATATATATATATACACACACACATATACATATACACATAGTACATACCAAGAGAGCTCTCTGGTCTGCACCCTACCACATACCATTACCTATTTGCCCTCCTTGTTTGCTTTCTTTTCTACCACCTGAAGGAAACTGCTCATCTTAATCAGGATAGATACACCACTTTTCTTAGATAAAAAGCATCCTGATATGTCCTCCCCTACCTACTATCTCCATAATTTAGCTGACTCTGTCTTTAATAGATTCAGGACTGCTACATTGCACATCATTATTTTAGGAACAGGCATTCTCTTTCTTTTTATTGGGAGATTCACCCCCTGAACATTCCAAAAAATAATTTTAGTCCGCTAATTCCTGAACCAAATGGCAAAAAAAAATAATAATACCATGACTGGTCTTACCTGACCGCCATACTGCAGGTCCTCATGTCCAACTTGATGTGCCTATTGTAGAAGTAGGGAGAGAGATACTGTAGGAGAGAGAGAGGGGGAGAGGAGGGAGGAGAGAGAGAGCAGAGACAGACATATGGCTACATGGAGGAAAAGTCTGTAGGGAGGACAGTAACATATAAAGCATATAACTGGGCAAAGACTAGGGTGCCTAAAATATCCTTTATAACAAACACATCCTGTACATTCTAAGAGCCATTATATAACAGACAACCCAAATTCCATTAAAGTTCCTCAGAAAGGAGAGTATTATAACTATGGCTGTATGTGCAAAAACCATTAAGAACCTTGACCACTTGGTCAGCATTGAGATTTTTCTCATTTGGAGGGAAACACCCCATATCACCTTCCAACAGCCCTCGCACCTTGTGTATCCCTGGTACCAAGAGTCTCTGGATGCCTGGAACCCAGAGAAACCAATGTTGTCCCCTAACCTCAAACCACCCAATTCTCCAGGTATTCCCAATCATACTAACAAATGAATTTTCCTTACACAATCTTTCCTGTTTAAGAAAGCATCAGTCCCATATTTCTCCTCCCACTTTCCATCCGATCCCAATATATCCAGAAGTACATTCTCAGTTTATTGTGTATCCCAGGGTTGGGGGCATGGGGGCTGATGCTTCCCATTTCATCCACTTTAGGATACATGCTTCTTGGCCCCCCATGTTCCTGTTCCAACACCTCAGGTTCTGTAGTTCCTACTGTAGCCAGCAAGAGATAAAATTAAAAAGGGTCAAGGGGGGTGGCCTCAATCCTTCCCAAGTAATTGAAACACCATTAGTAGTGAATGTGATGGCCCTGACTTCTCACTTGGAACCATATGAGACAAATCATGCCAGGGACACTGTCCTCATGCTCCAAGCTAGGTCTACAACCAGACCTCCCTGATCACTGGAGGTTGTGGTTACACCAACTATAGTGCACCCACTAGTTTTATAATTTCTGGCTCAGGGTATACTATACAACTTACAGCATGCTTCATGACTACCATCATGGTTGCATGTATACATGTGATGTTCAGCAGAAGAGCCCCTCTCCCTCCTCTCTGTAGGGGAGTAGTGTTGTGGCATGGTGGGAGCCTTCACACATGCAGGGACAAGCCTGGAGCACAGCTCAACTCACCCTCTGCTAGTATAGGCAAACTGAATGCCCCTTCCCTTATTCTGAACCTAACAGAGGCAATAGGAAACCACACTATAAGATGAGGAACACCAGAGCTCTGGAGTGTCCAACACAATATGCCCCTAAGTTGAGTGGTGCCGACATACTGTCTTGCCTTGTTACTACCTGTCCCAGACCCTTACAGGGTTTTATTTAACTCTGAAAGGATTAGCATTTTGCTCATAAAAGTGCTAAAACATTGTGAAAATGCATTGCACTTGACTAACTGTGTTTAACAAACATAACACTTCTAGAAAACCTATATAAATACTTTCTGTACAGTTAGTATTGTCCCAAGAAAAAACTGCTAATCAATTATTTAAAACCTTGCCTTACCTTACCTTATTTGAGAGGGTCAGACTCTAAGGAACCCCAAGGTGCTGCTGCAGACATACCTCTATGCTCAGGTCTGTAAATACTGTTAGTAGTTTATCTCAGTCAAGCCTGACAAATACAGTGATGCAGTCTGAATCACATGATTGAGAGGGAGCCCTTGAGGTACATCTCTCTCTCAAATGTGCAGAGCATGCAGTAGCAGCATTCTGACATTCCCATGGGAGACCTTGAAAATATGTCATCTCCCTCACAAGCACTTGACTTCATGGCTTCCCCAGCAACAATGTCAATAGTGGAAAAATTCAACACTGTCATTGCCCTATGCCTCATGAAGAGGATGAAAGAAAAAACACAACACCAGGACTGTGTCTGACATTACAGATCCATAAGCTGGGATAGCACTTTGCCATATCACCCTGCCTTGTTACCACCTCAGCTGTCCCAGAACCCCTGCCATGTTGGAGAGGGTCACATGACTGAAAGGGAACCCCTGTGGTACGTGCACTCATAAATGTGCAAAGTATGCAGAAGCAGTGTTCTGTGAGTTGTGATCTCCCTCAGGAGTGCCCAACCTCTCCCCCCCAACCTTGCCACCGGCAGGAAAACTCAACACTATTGTTTCCTTTAGCTTTTGATAAAAAATGTACACAGCTAGAATCAGGACTGTTTCACAGTTGGTGGAAAGGGGCAACTGCATGCTTGGGGATGGAAACCTTGATTATAATATGAGGCACTCACCTGGGCTGTTACTCTTTTTTTCTCTAGTTCTGATGAAGTAAAGAGACCTATTTCTCATCTGATTTGCAAACAGTGCATATGGTCATTTTCATCATCATTACCTTATCTTTGGGTCCAGGAACTGTCCCTTTCCTTTTTATACTATTACACTACATTTTCATATTATACCTTGTGATATTATATTGTGGAATGGTGTCCATTTTTATTGAAAGTTTTGTTCTGTCCATTCTTTATATAGTATATTTTTTTCTAATTTCATAATGTCTATCATTTGGTTGACCCAGGTTTCATAAACCAGAGGATTGGGGTCTTTCATGTCATCAAAATAAATTTTTTGCAGTGATTGATGCCATTGCCAACAATTTGTGTTGATACTCATCTAATATATTGTCAATTACTAGTATGGCCAGTAATGTAAATTGAGGTGTAAATGTAACATTGTAATTCGGCATTTTATTAATTACTGATATTGTTTTTGACCAGAAGTTTGTTAGGTAGGGGCACCCATGTATTAAGTGTAATGTCAATTTCCCCACTAGAGGTAGTAATATATTGGACTTAGTATTACACAGTGACATTCTTAATATTAAGGATGACCAGACAGAAGCCCCACTTGGCAATAGCGACCATAATACTATTGTTTTCTCCTTGATGACTGATTGCCAGTACATATCAGGTCAGTAATATATATATATATATATATATGTACACACATATATATATATGTATATGAAAAAGACAATACTGAGGAGATGGAAAAAGTCATTGGACAAATTGACTGGGAAAAGACACACAATGAATTATCCATTAATGACTATTGGGAACTACTTTAGAATACACTAATACAAGTGAAGAGTAGGTTTATACTCACCAGAGAAAAGTATAAAAAATAGAAACAGAATTGTAAATGGCTTAATACGTCTATTAGAAGGTTAATCAAACTAAAGAATAAAAAATATGCTAGACACCTAAAATGTAGAACAGTGCAAAATTGGTCAGTTTATCTTACAATTCAGAAACAATGCACATTTAGGATCAAAAAAGCAAAAAGAAATCAGGAAATTAATTTAACCAGAAATACAAATAAATTCAATAGTATGCACTTCTTCTCTTATATTAACTCCTTAAAAAAAAAACAATGTAAAGTTGGGCCTTTGCAATTTAGTAATGAATTAATTCATGATCCCAGAGACACGGTAAATATTTTAATGAGGAATTTTGTAAAGTGTTTACAAGTATCAATCCAACAGGGTCTTGTTCTTCTTATGCATTTATACCTCTATTACATTTCAGATAGAAGCAATATATGAAAAACTAATGTTGCAAAAGGCAAACCTATATGGGCCCTGCAATATCACAGGTCATCTATTGTACTTACTTGCAAATTATCTGGTTGTTCCTTTGAAGCTATTATTTGAGTCATGTCTTACAAAGAATTTTGTCTCAAAAGATTGAAAATAGGCTAATGTCATACCTATTCACAAAAAAGGTCTGAAATCTGACTGGTCGAATTATCGATTTATCAGCCTCACCCTCACCCTCACCTGTATGTAAAATCTTTGAAAGCTTGGTTAAGGACATTGTATCACCTATGCTTAACCATTTCAATACTGAACAACATGGCTTCAAGGTAAAAGCTGTTTGACAAATCTCATGTGTGTTTATAAAAGATTAGTCAACTACTGGATAGTAGGGCACTGTGCGATGTTGTTTTATAGACTTTAAAAAGCCTTTGAAGTCATGCCTCACTGGGTCCTACAAATCAAACTACTGAACCTAAATATCAAGAAATATATTGTTGTCTGGATCTGTAATTGGGTTGAAGGTCAAAACGCAAAGAATCATGATTAATGGGCAGTTTTCTGATGTGGGCCTTGTTACCAGTGGGGTATCTCAGAGGCTCAGTGCTTTGACCATGTCTGTTCCAAGCCTTTCTCTCTGATATCATGATGACTTGCCTTTCTACATGTATTGAATATGCAGATAATATTAAAATCGTGGGACCAAGTGCTAACAATGATGACATCAGCATTATTCAATGTGACTTGGACATAATCACTGCATGGGTTGAAACATGGGGGATGAAGCTAAGTAAGCATTGATGCCCGATGAAAGAGGCTACTACTGGGGAATTAATGCATGGTTGGGGGGTTGTGGCATCAGGCCTTGGCCTAGTGCCTCACAATGACCCAACCATGCATTAATTCCACAGTAGAAGTGACCAGAGGGCATTAATGCACTTGTAATATGGCAATACTAGCTTGTTGTTGTTTTCATTTTTCAGTTCTGTTCACTGGAACTGTTCGGCCTTGTATCGGTGTGGTGAGATCCTGTGTCTTCACTCGCGCCTGTTTTTGTGGTCTGCTGCTTTGTGGATATACAGTGTTTGTTGCTGTGACAGTTACTGGTGTTAGAGTTTGACCCGTGACTCCGTGATTAGGAGTTGGAGTGGGTATTACCAGTGATTAATCCCCACCCAACTTTGATCATGTGGTGTGTTTTGTCCAATGAGGTTGCCCTATTTCATGCTTCTCATTTTTGCCATGTTACAATTAATAATAAATGCAAGGTTATGCACTTGGGTTTACAGAATCCCAAAACATCATGGGCCAGATATTCAAAACTTTGCCCAGGGCAAATTAGCACTGCCCGTCGGGCAAACTGTGCCAGAGCAAAACATAGCCATATTCAAAATGAATAGCCGTGCAAACCCAGCTGAATATAGCAGCGAAGGAAGCCGGGCAACAGGCCCAGGAGTGCAGGGCAAACATTGCCCAGGATTAAGACAGCACTAAATATAGCAGAGAAGACAGCACTGAATATAGCAATCAGACAGAGGGCAGTAAACACCCACAAAACAAAAGTGTCACAGAGGTGTAAGCAGCTGTCCAGGAACACAGGAAAGCAGAAGAGCCCAGCCAGACACAACTACAGTACCAGTGAAAGGAATGGAATAACCTACAACCACAAGTGAAATCAGAACGCCACAGAACACTGTCAAATCCCAAGTCCACCCAAAAGACACAGGACACAGGAATGTCAACTTCAAAAAGTATAATGTAAACTGTGAAAATACAAAGTGCAAAGGCAACATGAACATATATACAGAAACAAAAATCAAAACATAGCAGAACACTTTTCTGTACAAATGGGGTGCAAGAAAACCTAATGGAAGGGAAAGGGCAGGCGAACAAAGGGATTGAAAACAATGGGGAAAACAACAGTAATAGTGCAAACAGTCAAATGGTAAATGAAGCAACAGAACAATGGGGTAAGAATGTGGTTGTGAGAGGGATGTGGAAATGCAAAGCAATGATGGGGAACAGGATGGCAGGAACAGGGCTAGGGACACTGGGCCAGGGACAGAAAGCAGGATAAGGTACACAGAATGCAGGGGTTAGGTGCGGGCAGGTGCCGGCAGACGTTCCTCTAAGACAGCTGCAACACGTCTCATCTCAGATATGAGTACAGCCTGCTGTTCAATCAGGGTGCGCTGCTGGTGCACTATCCTCCGCAGAAGCTCCTCCGTTCCCTCACCCTCCTCTGGACGGCTGGCCCACAGTGATGACCTACGTGGACCTACAGGAGAAAGGGGGACCACATCAGGGCATGATAATGACACAAAGGCGCCATGTACCACCACACGGTGGACAGCATGCCCAACAACCATGCCCATGTGCTAGTATGTAACAAACTACAACACACACTAACATGTGCCTGCAGGACAAGGCAGTATGTAACAGGCAGCATGCAACACCCCAGTGTACATCGATATGCATGGAAGTATGCTGAGAAACCCAACAATGTGAAGGCCAGCCAGCACAGTGGCGGCAGACTGTAACAGTGCAAACAGACAGCCACCTCCAGAGATGTGAACGACAAGTGGACACTGACTGATATGCACATGGGATGACACATGGTGGGACATGCTGCCCACGGTCACACAGCTATGATACAAACTACAGATGACACCAACTGGAGAAATTGCCACAGCCCCAACCACGTGGTAACCACACATGCCTGTCATGTACACCCCAACAGTGGCCCACCCTCACTGCTGCCCTCCACAAGAACTGTTGACACCCAGCCAAACTGCCACCCACGATGCCATAATACAGCAGCTGTACAAATGATGACAGGAAACCCTGAACAGGTGGGTGGGTGACTGACATAAGTGTGCAACAGTGGCAAGTGACACAGATAAAGACTCGACAATGACCACAGAGAACAATGACACTGGCATCAGAACAGTAGGGACTGCAGGACAGGTAACCAAGCAGTACACAACCATGGGAAGTGCCAATGCCCAGCCACACCACTTGCTGCAACAGAAGGGTGAGGGGCCCACAATGGTGTACAGAATGGCACAGTGCCGTGACACCACCCATGCAAGAAGACACACACATGTGAAACACAGACACTGGGCCTGGTCCACCAGTGGCACTGCAGCGGTGGGCCAAAGGCATGCACAGGACAGTGTCACCCTGGTGGTCAAGGCATGGCGAGGCACACACACACCTGTGGGAGCAGCATCTGCCATAGGGGCTGACAACCAGCACACCATGCTACCACAGAACAACTCCTGCAGCACACCTGCATAACATGTGCACAAACAGTGTGCACTACAGGGACAGAGGGACAGCACTCTCTTAGGGACAATGGCCCCCACATCAGAGCATGAGCCCACTGGCAGGGTGTAGCCAGACATCCACATGTTCTACATACAATCCCAAACAGCCACACCCCTCATAAATGCTGTACTCAGCAACCCCAAACGGTAAACCCCTTCCAAAAGGGTATGATGTCTGTCAGATAATTCCCACTCTCTAATGAGGTTGTACATTCCCAGGTGGGCCCCCCTCAGTTGAGTAAGTGGTTACCGTCTGAACTCTGAAAACATTTGCATTTAGTATCGTGTTCCCTTATTAAATAGGGTATCTGGGACACTGTTGATAAATGTGAGATGCAAACACAGAACTAGTGTATCCGAATGAAGTGGAATATTGATATAAGTGTGTCAACCTGGGCCCTCCTCTATTGATGTTCCAGGTGGGCCCTTGCATCATCTGTCCAGGTGGGCCCTCTGCACTCCAGTCTGACCCTCTGTCCTACACAACAGCATTTAAAACAGGGCCACATCCCAGTGGCCTACAGTGACCCAAAACGTCTGGTGTACCTAGGAACAGTTGACAGACATGCAGTACACCAAAGTGTACACTAATGTGTACAGTGCGTATGCCTACATACACACTTGCTCAACTGCCTGCCCTGTAAAGCCAGACTCATAGTGGAAAAGCATAACATTGCACAGTACTCACGCACAACACCACTATCACCGTCCATGCTTTCTGCTGCACGCTGTGCC
Source organism: Neoceratodus forsteri (assembly GCA_016271365.2). Lineage (NCBI taxonomy): Eukaryota > Metazoa > Chordata > Ceratodontiformes > Ceratodontidae > Neoceratodus > Neoceratodus forsteri. The sequence continues at coordinate 482,474,820 of CM057459.1, read as the reverse complement.
AGTGGAGGCACCCTCGCGCCTGTCAGATGATGGCCCCTGTCTGGCTTGTGGCACGTCTCTCCTGCCTGTGGTTTGTTGTCGGCGCTCTGCAGTGAGAAGAGGGTACAGCATCATCAGTACAATATCAGCCACCATGGTACGCTAAAGACCACCCTGTACCCCAGTGGTGCAGCACAACACACGCAGTGGCAGACGGGTGCAGTGCACCACCAAAGCCATGCCAAGCATGACAGGGGTCCATGCACACTGTCTACCCCTATCCCACACAGTACACACATGGCTTCATGGACTCCATGAGCAACATGTGTAGCTCAGCAACACATAAGCACACCACGAACACACTGCCCACCACCCATGCCAGCAGTCGTGCTACAGTCATCCTTACCTGGCACAGGCACAGTCCCCTCATGAACCATGGCCCTGCAGCATTCAAGCAGATGTGCTGCCTGCGTCTGAGGTCAGCATAATGATGCCAGCACTTTTCACCATCACGTGGGATACCTGTGATGGCACTATCTAGTCTGTGGGCACGGGCTCCAGACCTGTGTACGGGCAAGTCACCCCCACACAGGTCCAAATAGGCAGCGATGGCGCCTCTCTGTGAACTGCACGAGGTTGGCAGTCTCAACCTCATCCCACCGCCTGTCACGGCCCACCACTGCCCTTTGCCTAGCTCTCCCAGACATATTTGTGCTGTGGAAGGGGGCAAATAAACTGAACAACAGTGCAACAACTGTGCATACACCCTGACACACAGTACAACTGAAGTGCAGTGCCACGCTGACGTATGCCGTAGCGCCGCGCTAACAGGAAGTGATTGCAATGTGCAGGTGTGACCCCTACCATCACCCTGGTCCGATATTGCACGCATGCGTAGACGCCGCTGAAGGTGGTTAGCGCAGCGCTGACCGCCGCTATGACAAGGGTAACATGAGCATGCATGTTGCACATAGCGCGCGCTTGTTCCTTCAAATAGCGCCACAGTTAGCGCCGGCGCTATTCAGAGCCATATTCAACGGTCTGTATGCAAATGAGGGTACTTGTGTATGCATGGGGCAAAACGTGTGATTAGTATATCATTATTCGTCATTTGCATGACTAATAGGCAGGATTGCCCGGCCGGCTATAAAGGGCAAGCAGTGCACCACCAGTGTTGTATTGTGGAACTGCGGTGGGAATACAGCAGTGAACAACATGGAGAGACATGCAACAGGGATGGGCAGCAACAGCCAGGTATGTATCAAGGGTGTGGATAGGCATATTCATTGTACACAGTTGTGTCCAGTTTGGTCGACCGCCTGTCACAAACAAATTATCAATCTAATCTGTGGTATTTGGGTTAGTGTTGGCCACTGTGGACTGTGTCATGCATGTATGATCTCTTTAGAGTGTAGAGGAATCATCTGACAATTGTTTGGAAGGGGGTGCAGTTTTGATGGGCCGTGTACATTATGTAATGGGGGGACGGTTGGAGACTGTGTACACTCCTGGTATGTATGACCACTGTGGGACAACATACGTCCACTGCATTGTGCTCATCCCCTGCAGTTCAATGTGTCATGTGCCAATGTTTGCACATTTGTGTCTACCGCCAGGTGCACTGCTGCTGTACCATGACAGTGCACCGTCTTGTCTTCCTGCATGTGTGGAGTGATGGCCTCTGCCCCACCGGGTACACAATGTACCAGTAATATGCGCTCCATGCCACAAACAGTCATGGGGGTTCATGGCACATGTGCACACCACTCCAGACACAGGACAGACAGGCATTGTGGGCATAGGCAACGTACAGGCACATGCAGCCATCTGATATGTCCATGTGGCCTGTAGCACTGAGGGGGTGATATCATGCTGTCCACTGTGTGATGCAGTGCAGCACTGATGCAGCCACTGACACCTGTCCACTTTTTATTATCCCATAGGTGTGCAGGCTCAACCGGAGCGCATCCGTGCACCGAAATTCTCACAAGATGAGCTAAACACCCTGGCACATGAGGTAAAGGTGAGAGAACATGTGTTGCACGCACACAGGGCCACCGATGCTGCTGTGCGGCAGGCTTGGGAGGAGGTGACTGCAGCGGTGAATGCAGTTGGTGGTCATGGGAGATCGACTGAGGCAGTCCGGAAGTGTTGGAATGACCTCCTGCGGCGTGCAAAGGAGGAGGTGGCACAGCACCACAGAGACAGGACCAGAACTGGTGGTGGTCCACAGAAACACCAGCAACGTGTGCAGGAGCCACACATGGCGGTGGTGGCATCCACATTGCAGATGGTGGCAGTGGCAGGTGTGCCAGGTGGTGGTTGCGAGACATCCCTTGCACTTCCAAGGCCAGGTCTGTATTCACATGTGCAACCCCTGTATGTGGTGCAGGCAAGGGTGCATGGTCCTGCTTTTGGTGTCCTGCACAGGCTGCACTGTATCCTGCAGAAATGATGGCTGGCATGGTCAAGATCACTGTGAGGTGGGTGGGTGCATGTTGGCACAGGCTTTGTGAGGTGGGTACCTGTCCTGAGGGCTGCATGGTGTGGTGGTGGTGGTAGTGGTGGTGGTTTGCCACAGTGTCCATGGATGGATGACTGACCCTGTCCCTATTCTCTCCTCAGCACTCTCGGACAGGCCTGCACCACCACAGCATGGGCCACAGATGTCCTAGCCAGGTTCCCGAGGTTGTGGAGGAGTTTGAAGATGATGACCAACAACATCTGGACATTGTGTATCTCAGGGCCGTAGGGGCCCAATGCATGTTGGGCATACCCAGGACAGGGCATGCAACTGCCTTGGGAGGAGGGGCACACCTCACCAGGGCTGTTAGGAGACAGTGGGCACCTGGATGTTGCCCCAACTGAGAGTGATGGGGTGGGAGAGGTACTGCTGGTCACTGTCACCAGTGCAGATGACAGTGATGTCTCTACATATGCACATCAGCTGGACATTCCTGTGCCAGGGGATGTAGGGATGGGGCTTGCTGAAGGCCATTGAACAGGTCTGGGTGCTTCTGTAGGTGTCGGCAGTGTGGCTGAACACATGGTGGTGGGTGGTGTGGGTGGTGTTGCAGGACAGCAAGGCGTGAATTTTCTGACAACTGCTGAGGTTCCAGTCCATATGGTGCCACAGCCCACTTCCACTCGTATGCAGCAGCCAGCTGTAGCAGTTGGTGCAATGCCACAGGCACCACTGCCAGCTGCTGCTGTGGGTCCTGTGCCTCTGGTCCATGAAGGCCATGGTGCCCGCCACTCCTGCAGGCTGCTGTCACATCACAGCAGGAGGCCCGTCTGGACCTGCATGCCATGCGGCGTGAGCTGCGGCCGAGCTGGGTCAGATACGGGAGGCATACGAGTGGGCTTTGCTCGTGCTGAGCAGCAGGCAGAGGACAGGTTTGGCTGCCTGGTGGGTGCCATAGACCGTGGCTTCTCGGGTTGACTGCTGCAGTGGTGGCAATTGGTGGTGTCATGCAGGGTGTGCCTATTAGTCGGCAACATGGGTTTGTTGGCTCTGGTGCACATGGCAGAGGGCACAGGCAGGCACACCGTGGGCGCAGGGCTGCCACTGTTACCAGTTCAGAGCCATCACAAACTCCACCTGCAACCCAGCGGTGCTGTGTGCAGTCCATATCCCCTATCTGCCTCCACCAGCCCCGGGTCACAGGAGGCCAACCGTGCCTGCCTCACCTTCCACTTCAGCTGTGTCCTCTGCACAGAGCACCCCAGGGTCCGTAACCCATGGTACGGGAGCACGCCGCATGCGTGGGTTGCGTCGCCGGTGATGCCCACAGGCTGTCTGGCGTACTCTAGGTGCTTCCCTGTCATGCATGGGCAGATCTGTGCACACACACAAACACACACACACACAGTCCCACCAACACAGTTGCCCCCCCTTTCCCTCACAGCACACATTGCACCTCCCCACCATGATTACACCATTTGTGTGTATCCCCACCACATATGTGCTGCACAATCATGGAGTCACACCACATGCACACACTATTTGTATTACACTGGGTTTGTTTGCTGTTGTGATTCTGGTTTTCACTGTAATGTTAGTCTGTGCACATTAAAATTGTTGCTCACTTGTACTCTTCTGGTTGTTGTGCAGTCTGTACTTACCCTCTGGTCTGTTGCAGTATCCTGATGATGTTGTCCCGGTGCTGTATGGCCCTGCATGCCATGCGAGGGTCCCTCCTCTCCAGTTGCTCCACTATCCCCCTGACCACTGGCTCTGGCTCACTGTCAGACTGTCCCTCAGGTTCAGGTGCCTGTATCCCACGGTTCATTGCCATGTTGTGCAGAATACAACAGGCTAGGAAGATACGGCATACCTTCTGAGGTGTATATTGTAGGGCACCACCTGATGTGTCAAGGCATCTAAATCGCATCTTCAGGATGCCAAACACCCTCTCTATAATGTTTCTTGTTCTGGCATGTGCCTCATTGTAGAGCTCCTCCGCCACTGTGGCCAGTCGGAGTACTGGTGTGAGCACCCAGGGCCGCAGGGGATAGGCACTGTCCCTGTCAAAACATATAACTTGTTAGTGCTGTACTGTGGTCTGTCAGCTGCTGTCCTGCACCTGTCTGTGGCCCTCCCACATCCCTTCCCTGGCCTGCAATGCCTGCCCCATCCATGCTGTTGTGTGTTTGCCTTGTGTGCTACAACTCACCGACTAGTTGTCCACTGGGTATTCTGCCCTCCTCAAAGGCCTGACACAGCTGGAGACTGGTGCCAGATGAAGGTGTAGTGGGCACTGCCGGGTACTGTGCATATACATTAGTGATGCGCCCCGCTGCATCGCACACCACCTGGCAGTTGATGGAGTGGTACCCCTTCCTGTTCACATACACATCACTGCCATCTCCAGGTGGTGCACGGATGGGGACATGGGTGCAGTCAATGGCACCCAGTACAGATGGTAGGTGCGCAACTCGATGGAACTGCTGCATTGTTTCTCTGTGCTCTGCTGCTGTGCTGGGGAATACTATGAATTCCGAAGCATGTGGCAGGAGAGCCTCTAGGAACTGGGTCAGAATGCGTGAGGTGGCAGACTGTGTTACCCCAATGGTGTCCCCCGTTGGTCATTGGAACGTCCCTGTGGCAAGGAAGCACATCGCTGTGGTCACCTTCTCCTCCACTGTCATGGCATGACTGCGTCTGGTGTTTGACTGCAGCTGCTCATGCAGGAGTTCGCTGAGCTGCCTCAACATTCCCCTGTTCATCGGTACCGCCAACGATGGTCATCAGGCAGGGTCTCAAAGGAGACCCTGGGCCGGCACAGCCTGTTTGCAGCATACCGTCTCCTGAGCCTGCGTTGTAGGCCCATGTTGTGCCTGCTCCCTTTCCCCCTCCTCCTCCTCCACTACAGCTGCCATCAATGGCAGGATCACTGCTACTGGGACTGCACACATTCCTACTTCCTGTGCTGCTCCCTCCTCCTCTGTGTTTTGCCCTGTGTTTAGACCGGCCTTTTATAGGCGGTAACTAGCGCCGCGCTAAGGGCTGCACTATGTATCCTAGCGCGGCGCTGGACCTTTGAATATCCCCTTGCGCATCTCTCTGCGCACCCCGCCCATCCTTTTGCCCCTTGCATACATTACTGGTTAGCCCAGCGCTACTGCAGTTTGGCAGCGTTATTTGGCCTTTTGAATATGGCAGACCCGCGCTAATCCCACGCTAAACCTGCGCAAATGCTTTTTGCCCGGCACAAGGTTCTGAATATCTGGACCCATATGTTTTAGGGAATTTTACCTTATTGACCACTACTGATGAAAAGGATCTGGGAGGGTTGGTTTCTAATAACCTGGAATATGCTCATCATATTAATGATGCGGTTAATAAAACAAATAAAATGATTTGGTCCATTAGACATAATATAACAACTAGAGATCCTAGGGTGATGATGCCTCTGTTTAGTGCCTATGCCAGGCCACATCTGGGGTATGTGTCACAGCTCTGGTGCCCTTATAAAAAATCAAATATTAATCAACTGGAAAAGTTCAGCATAATTATACTAAACATTTAAAAGGAATGTATAATCTTTCATATGTAAATCGATTACAAAGTCTTAACCTTATATCACTTGAGACACGCCACTTAAGAGAGGATTTACTATTTCTGTATGACATAATCCAGGACCCTGCTCTAATGACTGAACTAGGATTACAATTTAAAACAACAAATATGATACCAAAGGTCATCCACTTCAATTATCTGATAAATCCTTCAATTATCAAATGAAGAAATTCTTCTTCACATTGAGGGTCATCAGTTCATGGAATAAGCTACCACTCACTATTAGTATTAGCAGAAGCAAAACAGAATTTAAAGCACATTTGGATGCTTACTTATTAACTTACTTATTAACTGGACAAAATCCCAAATATTATGAATAATTAGTAGCATGGGAGCATTTATGGGCCCTCGGCTCTAGCTTCTTCAACACCTTAGTGGGAACTTAGTATCAATGTGCCTGTGGTATGGGCACATCTAGGACATTTTTGATATGTTATTGTTAAATTGATGTAATTTAGGAGGCATATAATGCATTCTATGTATTGTGTAACACTGAATGTATCGTAGTTGAGTGTTTTTAGTTTTGTAATAAATATATTGATCATTTCTAATTAGTGTTCCTCAGTAATATTTATGCTTACATATTTTCCCGCTTTGTTCTTTGGTTTAATCAAGTTTGAATTTATGTTAGTCATTACTGCTACATAATGCAAAGATATCAATTGTTATTGTCTTATAATGTGTGCTAATGTAGATTTATTTTTCACATATGTCTACATTTGTACTTTTAATATAGTGTTTGATTTATTTGTAAATATTGAAATTGTTGTGATTCTGGTATATCAAATTGTTGTAATTAGTAGAAAGTTTTAGTTTGTTATTAATGATTATACAATGGCAATAAAAAATGTTGTTTCCCATTGGTCAGTCTGGCACTGAAGCCGTGATGTTATCCTGGCATAACATCATGGCTGTAGTGCCAGCACATAGATGACCACTTCATAGTTTAAAAAAATCACTCCACTGCCTATGAGCAGCTTCGCTGGTCTCTGCTTTGCCAGCTAGCACTAAACCGGAAACCCGCCTCAACAACTACGATGACCCCACAACAAACATGGCACAAACAAACAGCCACAGCCATCGTGCAATAAATGAAAATATCAAAACCACCTGTTTTTCTCTTTTTAAAACACACACTGAAGCGCCTGCCTCAACCACTGAGTGAGCGAGCGAGAAACCACGCGGTTTCAAACTGTCACTGCGTGGCTCTCACTCGCTCGTTACAACAAAACACTTCCCTCCTGTTCTACTCAAAACAAGAACTTGACTACCCAAAACCCTCAAGCAATATCAGAATTGTGTCCCTACCTCAATACAGCAATCCTCTCAAGAAAGACCATGTGGCAGCCTATAACTGAATGTGTGTGGGGGGCTGCCTTCTCCAACACATAACGACTGCACGAATTTAAAAAAAAAGGTAAACCCCAATGAGATGTCCCAATATGGAACCCTTACTGATAAAAACAGGCAGCAGTGGCAAAGATTGCTACCAGGAACACAGTCACACCAAAACAGGATGACTCCACCTACTGTCTAAACAAGAGAACTGCACTATTTTTTCATAATGTAATCCTACCCAGTACAAAAAATAACAAAAAATCTACTTTTAATATAGATTTCTATCATTTTGTTTCTTTGTTTTACAATTGAGCCATTGTATATTAGGAATAATGCACTCTAGGGTGTGTGTCATGCTGGATAACATCATTTCTGGGTGATTAGTCGACTCGCCTGTGGCCTGTGCCTAATCACCCCAGGTGTGACGTTATCCCAGCACGCATACACACCCTGTCATGCATTATCTGCTTAGTAATGTATCTATTTCTGGTATTCCTTTTCATGCCATATTTTAAATTGATTTTGTTATACGGATGGTGGAAAATAGTAATTATTGTATACTGGTGAGTATGGGTGTCATTTTATTTTTGCTTAATTATTTGATAGACTTTAGCCAACAATCTACTGTATTTTTGGTTGTAATACATTTGCTATCATATATTTTTTATTTATTTAATATCCTGAGAACTGCAAATTTCTTAATTTTTGATAAGGTTGCATACTCTGTTCCACCTTCATTGAAACCAAGTCGTGATCTTTTTCTTTTAACCAATGCCATTTTCTTGTCATTTGAGCAGCAATACAATACAGTACAGCCTGCTTAAATGCACACCCTGAGGATATGACATTTTTGTGCACTTAGGAAGGTGTGTACTAATTTGAACAAAATGATTTTCCACTCAAACGTTCAGTTGTGTACTGTGGTATGCACTTTATTAAATTAAATAGGTGCAGTCATATAAAAACAGTACAATGAAAGGTTAGCAAGTAAACAAGCAAAAAAGCAATAAGATTTTTGTGTAAAATAATAGGTAATTTTTTGTTGTTTTGTAGACTGGATTGACAAACTGCTAACATAACTGTCAAACTGAAATAACAAAGCAAAATCACTTTTTTCTTTGTTTAAAATAAAATGCCTCACAGTTTCCTTTGCTACGACAGTGGCTAATGCAGTCACTGGCTTTTCATCAGAATTCTGTCATCCTTGTCCTCCTGGTGGACAAACGATATCCCCTGACATCATTACAGAGTTCCTGCTCATCAAGAGCACCCTCGGTCTGCAATCCTGCATCGATGTCTGCATACTCAAGAAATTCCAGGGTCAACATACCGGTGGAAGATCGGTCTCGGACACAGCCATCCTGCTCTACTCGGCGCTTGACATGGATGCTGAGAACCCAGCCTTCCTGTATCAGTTAATTATTGTTATTACAGTAACCAATGTCCAGGCAAAGTCTAGCATTTGTATGGCATCCAGCACATTGACTTTCTTAGCCAGTTTGGACATTGTGTTAGCGCCTGCTGAAGTGGAGCTCGAAACAATACACACCAGCAATTTTTCAATGATCTACAAGAAATAAGAAATTGAAGCTTAGTGAACACAGTGCTTGAAGTGCAATGAGGTGTTTCACAGTGTATCACAGCTTACCTTTTCTTGTACAAGTGCTTAACATTCAGATAATGCCCATATCCATGGGCTGGATTAAAGATGTTATTTTGGGGAAGAAAGATCAGTTTAATGTGGAACAAAGGCACATTTGGGTGAGTGCTACAGTTGTCCAAGTAGCATAGCGATTATGTGGTGACGCCTTTCTCATTTGACAGTTTACACTGTGAGCCAACGAGTAAATATCTCAGCTGTCACACATGAATTTGAGTTGGCTTCATAAACCACAGGCAGTGCATTGACTTCTATACCATTGAAGCAATGAGGCTTCCTGGACTTCCCTATGACAACATGCTTCAGTTTATCAGTGTCTGACATGTTAGCACACAGCAGCACAGATATGTGCTCCCTTGCCTTTTTTCCACCGGGTGCTGCATCTTGTTTAAAAGCTAAGGTGCCTTTTGGCATGACCCAAAAGTACAGGCCAGTCTTATCACAATTAAATATGTGTTGGGTGCTGTAGCCTGACCAAAATTTGTGGGAGTATGTTCTTTATCCAGTTATCAGCAGACTCTGTGTTGGCATCTTTTTTCTCTGTGACACCATTTATAGATTATGCCATCTCTCTTTCCATCTACATAACCACCCTGTTCATGGGTGTAAATGGCACCTCCATAATGTCAGCTACTTACTGAGCTTTTGCATCAAAATTGGGCCATTAATAGGAGCATCCACAGAATGGCTTGCAGTAATCCACCTGAGCAGTGCAGTTTCAACTGTGTCACTTTTTCCCATTCTTTCTTCTTTCTACCAAGCTTCTCACCGCTTCTCCCACTCTGCCCTGTAGTTTTTTCTCAAGAAGCATAAATACAGGAAATTTGTAGAAACATCTACACTGTACTCTTTTGCCAGGTCAGCCCATTTAACATCAGGCTGTGACAACTTATTCAGGAGTGATTTTCTGCTCCAGGATAAGTGTATTTTTTCATATTTTATCCATTGTGCAATGCTGAACCAAGCACTGCCTAGTTCTGTATGTCTCTGCTCTGAGGAGTTTTATATAAGCCAACACTGAAAATCAGTCAAGTGGTCATTTACAGTACTGTAGGTCAGGTTTCTAAGTGAGCAATTGAGCATTCAATTAAGTAATCATCCAGATCAATGAGCACTTATTCAGATTCTGAGCCTAAAAATGTTACATTTTCACAAAGAAACATTTGCATTTATCCAAAATGTGCACATATGTGTAGTGCACTTATCAGGACAATTTAACACTGATCATATAGGAAAAAAATTGGGATATTGTTTTTTGTGCACTAAACCAGGATGTGCACTTATTTGATGTGCACTTATGTGGGCTCCACTGTACATGCAAAGGTCTGGCAAAACTAGCCCTCTTTTCATTTTTGGTAATGTCGAGGTAGAGAAAGTAACTCTAGGTTTTTTATGTTTCCACAAAAACTGAGCAATACTTCTATTAAGTTTGTTAAAATAAGTATAAGGTATTGGTACTGGTAAAAATTGGAAGAGAAAAATCAGTGTTGGTAATATTTTCATCTTAATTACTGTACATTTGTTCTACTTATGAGTGTTAAAGTTAAAGTTTCCCATGTATTTAACTCTAGTTGAATCCGCATTAGTGTGTCTTCATAAGTTATTGTAAATAAATGGTTTAAATCAGCTGTTATATTTACACCTAAATTATGTATATGACCATTTGTTGAATTAAATGTCCTTGTGGTATGTCTAATTTATGTTGAGCATCTATTTTAAGTATTATTGATTTTGACCAATTTATTTTGTATCCAGATATTTTCCCAAACCTGTCCGTTAGATTAACAAAATTATTTTAAAGAACTCTCTGGTTTCATCAAATGTAATAAAGCATCATCTGCATATAAATGTATTTTGTGGACCTGATTGTTAATTGTAATTCCTTGAATTTTAGGATATTTTCTTATTGCAATGGCAACTGGTTCCATGGCTAACATGAAAATTAGTGGTGACAGGGAGCACCCTTTTCTGGTTCCCCTTTGTAAACTGAATGTTTTTTTATATATTGTTGTTAGTCCTTATTCTAGCTGTTGATTTATCATAAATTAGCTTAAGTCATCCACTGAACTGTGCACCCAGACCCATATATTGTATTGTCTGTAAAATGTATTTCCATTAAATTCTATTGAATGCCTTTCCATCATCTATTACAAAGACTATTGAGTCTTTTTCAGTATTTAATGAGATTATATTGATTGTGCATCTAATGTTATCAGATGATGTTCTACCCTTAATGAATCTATTCTGATCTATGTTTATCAGTTTGGGTAATATCTGTTCCAGTCCAAGTGCCAGTATTTTTTGTAAAAATGTTGTAGTCTACATTTAATAGTGATATGGGTCTATAGGATGCACAGTCAAGTGGATTCCTACCTTTTTTTATAAAATGCTTGGACTATGGCCTCTTTGAAAGTATCCAGATTATTGATATTATTGAAACTATTGTAAAATCCAACTAACTTATGTATGAATAGGTTCTTAAAAAGCTTATAGAATTTAATCATGATGCCATTTGGGCCCGGTGTTTTACTTATAGATAGTGTCTCCACAGCTTCTGCTACTTCATTATAATGAATAGGTCTTTCCAGTAGAATTTGTATATCCTGCAGAATTTTTGGTACTTCTACTCGTTCTAAAAATGCTTCAATTCCCAAGTCTGAGTCTGCAATTGTGACGATGTAAGTTTCAATAATATTCATTGAATACATTATTAATGTCTGTTGGTTTATCAATAACTGTGCCTTTCTTTTTTTTTTTATATTAATTATTGAATTTTCTTTTGTTCCTTCTTGGTTTGTCAAGCTAATAGTTTGAGTGACCTATCAGCCATAACATAATAATTTGAACTTGTTCTTAGCATTTGTTTTTCTGTATTTTGTGTTACAATATGGTTATAACTTTCTCTGTTTATATTAATGTATTATACATTTGTTTGTCAAATGTGATACAATGGATATACTGTGGATTTGTAATTCTTCTTCGAGCTGATTTAGTATTTTGTTGGTTTCTTTGTTTTAGTGGTTTCAATATTTATAATTCTGCCTCTATACCACACTTTGAATGTTTCCCATATTGTAATAAGTGTTAATTCTTCTGTAGTATTTTTTTGGAAAAAGTATTCTATGGGCCAGATATTCAAAACTTTGCCCCAAGGCTAAATTAGCACTGCCCAGCAGACAAACTTAGCCCGGAGCACAAAGCAAGCTATATTCAATAGGAATAGCCCTGTGCTAAACCTGCTAAATATAGCAGTCTAAGGAAGCTGGGCAAACCGGTCTGGGAGTGCAGGACAAAAATAGCCGGGGAATAAGACAGCACTGAATACAGCAACAGGGAAAGTGCAAACTGCAACGGCAGCTCATTAGACTCTGTAGAAAGCCAATGTTGCAGGTGGAGAACATTGTGTGTGATTGCACAGAGATGTCTCACATCTACTGCAAACATACTTCTCAACCTCCTGCCTCATAAATCAGGGAAAAAGCTTAAAAAAATCACAGACACATCTTAAAAAGTGGTGATATACACTCAGGAAGCTGGTAGAATAAATGGTGTAGTGTAAAATGCATTTTCTAAGGAAGAACATGTCTGTAACATTAATATTTGACATTATTGTATGCTTACAACCTCCATGGTTTGGTCATAGAACCACAATTTTTAAGAGGGACAGACTAAAACTTTGAGGTAAAATCAGGAACACCCCTGAAAATCAGAGACTTGAGAGGTATGACTGCAAACAACAATGTAAGCCACCCACTGGAGAACTGTGCTATGCTGATGTGAGGTTTGCCTGGGGCTAACCTGATTGCACAGTGCTAACACATTAGCCTGATGCTAACTGGTTATCCAGGGGCAAACAGGAGCTATATTCAAAGCTGTCATGCATATGAGCCTACTTAGGTAATCCGTGGGCAAACAGGTACTTTTGCATCTCATTAAGTGCTGCTTAGCATACATTACCATGCAGTTTGCCTGGTGCTACTGCATTGAGTACAAAGCTCCCTCTTTTGGTTGGAATGGAAGTACAGGCTGGATGCTGCAGGCTAAGGCATGCCCACAGTATCCCCTGTTGGTCAGAATAGAAGTACAGGCAAGAAGCAGCAGGAACTGTGTGCTGCCAGGCACAGTTGGTGCATACATACCTCACAACCCCTTGCCTCCTGAATCAGGGACAAGGCTTAAAAAAATCAGGGACAAAGGGCCAAAATCAGGAACACATCTTGAAAAGTAGAGATATCCACCCAGACAACTGGTAGAATATGGGGCTTAGTGCAAAATGCATTTGCTAAAGAAGAACAAGTCTGTAACTGCAATGCTTGACATTATTCTGTGCTTACAATTGCCACTGTTTAGCCACAGAAACACAACTGTGAGGAGGGACAGAGTACTATATTGAGGCAGATTTAGGGATGTCCCTGAAAATCAGGGACAGTTGAGTGGTATGCTCCTGTACCATAAACAATAGAATGAAGAGTAATGTCCCTGGTAGTCTAGTGGTCCCCCAGCCCCTGCGTGAATTCCACCCATTTTGCTTTTCAAATATGAGTAATTTCCTGGTAGTCTAGCTGTCCCCCACCCCACTGCATGAAGCCCGACCCATTTGCTTTTCAAATATGAATAATTTCCTGGTAGTCTAGTGGTCCCCCACCTCCCTGCATGAATCCGACCCATTTGCTTTTCAAATATGAGTAATCTTCTTGGTAGTCTAGTGGTCCCTCCACCCTCCTGCAGAATCCTGACCCATTCTTTCAAATATGAGTAATGTCCCTGTAGTCTAGTGGTCCCCACCCCTGCATGAATCCCGACTCATTTGCTTTTCAAATATGAGTAATTTCTCTGGTAGTCTAGTGGTCCCCCACCCTCCTGCATGAATCCCAACTCATTTGCTTTTCAAATATGAGTAATTTCTCTGGTAGTCTAGTGGTCCCCACCCCCTGCATGAATCCTGATCTGTTTGCTTTTAAAATATGAGTAATTTCCTTGGTAGTCTAGTGGTCCCCCACACCTGCATGAATCCTGACCCCATCCATGGTCATAGAATAGATTTCCCAGTAGTCTAGTGGTCCCCCCACCCAGCTGTACACCTCCTGGTACCCCCGAACACGGCATCCCTCTGGCTCCTCTCTCCACCACGGCCAGCCACTGACTGCGGTATTCAGGAGTGCCACTGTATTGAATAGGCATGCTTACACTTCAGTCTGAGAGTGGTAGAGCAGGTGAGTAGATAGCTACAGCTTAATGTGCACTGAGCAGCCATCGCACTGCAGCCCATTCTGCTGTTCGGTGCTGAGAAATGCTGATCAGGTAATTTTATACTTAACATCCTGGCTATGGCTCATTTATGTATAAAGCTGTGCCATAACAGGGGCTGACTGTATGAAAAAGCAGGAGTGAGGTATTTCGTATGTGTTCTGCAAACAAAGAGTGTCACAGGGTGCTGCCATTATTACAAAGATGGAATGGTGTGGAGCTTTATGGAAAAGCCACACTCTGCTTTTAAGAAAACATATGCAGTCACAAAATTAAAGCCGTAGCAAAATGAATCATATCATTAAGTTTTCAGGACAGACAATCAGGGATGATGCTAAGGTTGTGCTCATTCCACTTGGATCTACCTGCTGCCTACTGCTGTGTTATGTGGGCTGATCACCTCAAGTTTAAAGTCAAATGATTGAATATTTATTCATATTCAACCATTAACAACGATCTTTAAAGCTACAGAGCTACTGCTGGAATTAAACCTTTTAAACAAGATCCCAACAGCCTGCTTGTGTTGCAGGAAATCTGCAGTTTAAACAGTGGCACCTGCAGCTCTGATGTGGATGGTAATTGTGTCTAGCTGCTGTCACTAACCAAGCAGGTCCAAATGTCTTGAATAGCTTTTTGGCTGAGTCACAACTGAAAATTTGAAACACAATGTCGTTCAGTCTTACAGACAGTAAGCCTAATGGTTGCTCTAAGTTCTAATTATGGAATTTGTTAAAATAAGTACCAGGCAAATCAATACTGCAGTAATTAGGCTGTACATGTACATTAATGTAGAGATTAATTGTAAGGCTCTCAGAATGCTGACAGCCAATCACATTGCAGTATCACTGAGACCCTTATAATTCTCTTTATAAGTCATTTGATAAGCCTCCATTGCTTCATCTGGGTCATCAAAGGTATGTAAGTTACCTTTGACACTGAACTGCAGTTTAGCTGGGTAACTCATAGTGAATCTTATTGCTTTGTTGTTTAGTTTTTCTTTAACAGGATTAAATAGCTTATGGACTGTAGTCTCTGCTGAGAGATCTGGATAAACATTAAATTTTGTATTTTCGCATATGAGGCCCTTTATCCATTCTTGCTTTACCCAGTATAGCTTTCTATTCTGGAAGTGGGTGGCTTTATATACACCATAACGAGACATACTGGTATTGTTAGCGGGTGGGCCCTTTGTTCGACACCCCAACAGCAAAACATCGAAAAGACCACAACAGTGACAATCGTTGTAATGGTCCATTTCCATATTTCGCTTTCCCGTGTTCTGACCCTCCCAGACCAACTCCGACCTGGAGTTTAGAATCCTAAAGTCCAGAGGGTGTGGGGCACAGTCCCCTCAGAAAACACTGAGGAGTGGGTGACACAATACCACGTGCAGTATTGTGCCATCGCTGTGGGAGGTCAGCATTTTTACTGTCGACCTAACTTGGTGTTTCTTGTTAGCAATGAAACGGGAGCTGGCTCAGTGGCCTCTATCCAGTATTATTTTTTCTTCAGGGCATGGCCTTTGTTATGCATTTTAAAAAAGGGGAGTGGGTCTACTGTGCCCTCTATACCTTCTGGCAAACAGCATAATTGTAGGTTACCACTTCTTGCCCTATCCTCCTACTCTGCCACTTTTTGTTGGAATGCCTGCAATTACTTCTCCAATTGCTTTTGTGTTTTAACCATGGGGGTTGTAACATCTTCCAGAGTTGAAACTCTTGTTTCTAATTCTGTTATTCTTAATTTTAGATTTTCCATTTTGTTGGTGATTTCACCCAGCGTACTTGGAACCCCTGTTAGAGCAGTATTTTTTCCATTAAAGCTTCCATCATTTCTGACCTCAACTTATTAACAGCTGATAGAATGTTTATTTGATTTTCATCATTAGCTGTTTGGTCAGTGTTTTTATCTGATGTTTTAAGCTCGACATAATCTCAGATACTTTGCCGTCCACATTTGTTTGTAAGTTATTATGTCTGTAGACCGTGGCGCTGCCTGTCATGTCCTGAGGTTGTCTCTCTCTCTATCTTGTTCCATACATTTTTCAGCCACATTTTTTCATGCCCCCTTTTTAAGCATTGCTGCTTTTGTCCCTGTATTATTTGAAGATTTGTTCCCTTCTGAACTGCTCTCCAAACAAACTTCCCTGTCCCCCTTCTTGGTCTGAATAGTCTTATTTTGCCTTGCACAAGGAAAGTAATTTAAATTATCACCTGTCCATGCAACATGGCTTGATCTTACTGAGGTATCGGGGAAAGAGGTGTCTCCTGTAGTCGCCTCAGGTCTGGGAGACTTGGGGTAGTAGAGATGCTGCAGTGCTCGGTACTTTTGTTTCTTTTCCTTCTTCTCTTTATCTGTGAAATGCAGCTCCATCAGGTCTTTTGTTGTTCTTATTTACTTCAACATTCCTTTTTACCAACCATTGGAAAATTGGTCATCATATAGTCATATACTGAAGGATCAACATTCCATTTTAGTGGAAGAAACACCAGCAAGGTGCTCCAATGGTATCTTCACCTGGCCATCTTGGAGTGTTCTGACATCAGACATCGATGTTCCTCACAGGGCTTCAAACAGGCATGGGATAGGCATAAGGGAGCAATACAAATGACTATGAATAGATAGGCCACTGACAGAGCAAAGGCCGATGGCACATTTATAAGGTAGAAAAAGAAATGGGCAGACTGGATGGGCCTTGTGGTCCTTATCTGCCATCAACTTCTATGTTTCTATGCCCTCCAAAACCCCAGGGCTGCCATTCTAAGCAGATATCTATATCCCTTCCCTAGCTGTGACACCATTTTATAAAACTCTTTACCCCATCCAAAGACACCAGTGAAACAAAGGATAAGGCATGTCAAAGATTCCCTACCCAACAGATGGCACAGATCAAGTAAAACCTGGGCCCCCCATCCCCGCTTCCCACCAGTACATTAAGACCTACCTTGCTGTGTGCACAGTCTTGCAGCTAACAGATTATTTGTACTTCCATGTACTGTATCTTGAGCCCCTGCTCTTTGATCTCCCTTAATAAACATTCATCTCACTCAGTGGGGTACAGTCCGGGTCCTGTGCTCACAGCCTCTTGGGTTTGACAGCCAGGTTTCTCTATGAGGCTGGAGGGGACACTGCAGTTCTCTGTCTCAGCTGTGGGTAGGCCCCTTCTGTCCCAGTTTGCAGCTTGGTCCCTCTTTGGTACTGATAGCAAGCAGATAAGGCAGGGAGAAGGCTGGTTCAGGTGCCTGTTTCCTCCATGAGATTGCCCCTTTTTGAGTTTTTTAACATACTGGGCTGCTTCTAGGGGTGTGTTAAAGGAGATCCATTTGCCCTCATGCTGCAGTTGTAATGTGGCTGGGTACCTAAGCACAAACTGTATATTTTTCCTGGCTAGTTCTCTTTTGACCAGACCAAATGCCTTCCTACAGCCCAGCAGGTCTTTAGCGATGTCTTGGAAAATGTGTACCTTATGTCCTTTCCAGCTCAACCATTCCTTATCTGTAGCTAGTTTCAGCACCTCCTCCTTAGTACTGAAATGCAGGTAGTACACTAGAATGGGCCACAATGGTGCTTCTCTACCTGGACATAGGCCCAATCTTCTGTGGGCTTATTCGTTTCCTAAGGGGTAGTTACAGTAGTCATTGAGCATTCCAGGGAGGGCTGACTAAAGAAAAGTGCACACATCTCTGTTGTCATCCCTCTGGTATGCCCATGATCCCGATATTGTTTCTATGGCCACAGTTTTTGAAGTCATCAACCTTTGTCAGCAAACAGTGGACTTGTTCAGTATTGCTTTCTGGTCTGCAGGATAGAAGCCTTTGTATCAATGTGAGAAGTGAACAACTCCCCATCTGCCACACAGATCTCCATCACTTCCATATGCTCCCCAAATCTTTCACATTTTCCTTGTGTGGGAAGTCTTAGATCAGGATCCTGAGCCTCTGCTTAATGCCACCATATCCACATTGTTCCATTGAGACAGGCTCGCCACCACTATTTCCATGTTTCACAGTAGTAGCTGTGGTAAAGGAATGGGCAATGTTATTTATGGAACCACCACTCAGAATTCAGAAGAGCCACACAATTCAGTAGCAGTGTGCCAAGGAAGCTACTAGAGTTAATTTGAGGTCCTGAACATTTGTTTTAATGGGCAGATATCAACTGATTCTGTAAGTGGGTTGAAGTGCTTAGGAGTTAGGCAGATATCTTGCCCATGGCTCTATGCCATTTTCAATAGCAAAGCGTAAAGGCCCAGTTGAGATGTTAATGGAAAGTTCATGAATGTTCATGAACATTCATTAAATAGGTTCATAAATGTTCATTATTGTGCATAAATATTACATGGTACTCTTGAGTTCATGGCCTTTCATGAACAGTTATGCTCATCATTGTTCATGTATGCTTCTGATTGTCTGTGAATATTAATGAACATTCATGAACATTAATGAATGACTGTGAGTTTGGCTGGTTAGATTTTTCATGAAAATTCCCCCAAAGTTCCTGATTGTTTATGAGCTTTTATAATTTATAAATAATGTATACAAGCAATAGAATACACGGGGATTCTTGAATTTTAACCACATTTCTGAATTTTTGATGAACATTCATGAATTTCACACTAACAATTTGATACAATCCACAAGACTGAGACAGCAGCGGGAGGTTTATATTTAGGTGAGGGGCTCTGCTCGAGGAGGAGAGCATCTCTTGCACTCCTGGGTGATT
The DNA here is from genome assembly GCA_016271365.2 of Neoceratodus forsteri. Classification (NCBI taxonomy): domain Eukaryota; kingdom Metazoa; phylum Chordata; order Ceratodontiformes; family Ceratodontidae; genus Neoceratodus; species Neoceratodus forsteri. The sequence continues at coordinate 482,455,792 of CM057459.1, read as the reverse complement.
AACAATTTATGTGAAAAGAAAAAGGCAACTGTATCCCTTAATGCAAAAAATATGCTTATTGAACATTTTTTAAAAGGGAAGCACACTGAATACTTTAAAGAGCAACATGCATGCTCTCCTTCAAAATCCCTCAAAGCCCCCACATAAAACCTCCTCTTTGGGGCCAGATATTCAAAACTTTGCGCGACAAAAACCATTTGCGCAGGTTTAGCGCCGGGATTAGCGCCGGTCTGCCATATTCAAAAGGCCAAATAGCTGGGCAAACTGCATTAGCACCGGGCAAATTATAATGTATGCAAGGCAAACTGACGCATGAATACAGGCGCAATGCTATATTCAGCGACTAGCGCGGCGCTAAGTGGTTTTGCGTGACTTAGTACGACACCTAGCGCGGTGCACATTCCGCCCTGAAAAGCTGGTCTTAATCCTGGGCAATCAGCTTTGCACAACATTATGGCTTTGCGCGGCGTTTGCGCGAGTTTAGCGCAGGTTTTGCGCGACTCCTAACAAATAAATATGACACATAGATAAAGCCAAACATAGAGGAAGCATGCTGTTAACTGATGGCATCACAATGATGCCATCATCTGTCACCAGTCCCAGCCATGCCAGGCAGTAAGTGGTGACCCTGCCACCAGTGGACAGCACGGCAGTGTGGCCATACAGCACACACCTGTGGACCACATTTCCGTGGACACCAACAGATGCCAGCACACACATGCAGCGCTGTGGGCATGGAGGATGTTGAGGGGAGCATATATGGGTGGCGAGGCTGTGCTACAGATCAGGTGTGGCCACAAGGCTGGGACACATCATGCAGTGTACATGGGTCAGTATTGGGAATACCCCAACACCAGTGTGTCTTTCGGATAATATCTGCCCATCCCAGCCACATACCTCACAGCTGTACAACTGCCATAGCACACAAAGCCAGAAATGTACATGTCACTGTGAGCATCCATGCCACAGGTGCAGCATCTGTGGTCACACAACAGCGTAACAGTAATGTCCAGTGTCAGAAACATCCGCAGGTTGGGTCACCACTGTGTATAGTGCAGTCATCATCACTGCCCTACACACCATAGGCATTGCTGTGTCCACGCACTACTGGCCCCCTTGCTACTGTAGTTTCTGCTGCGCACTGTAGCATGCCCTACAATGTGACAGTTGCATGCAGCACCACCACCACCTGTGCCTATGGTGTCCTGTCCCCTGGGGTATAATATGCTATGCTATGCTGTACTGTTTACATGTAGCCTGCAGCTATCATCATGCACTGCCAGACTGACCTACAGGTGGAGCTGCGGTTGGACCTGGTCAGCCCTGTACTTCCAGACTGACCTACAGGTGGCTCTGTGGGACTCTGCAGTAGCAGCTGGGCAAACTGCATGCAAATCAGGGTATAATGAGATACTAATCTGGTTGTTTGCCCAGAGACTACGTAAGTAGGCTCATTTGCATGAGCACTTTTGAATATGGCATATTTAGCCCAGACAAGCGTGTTTGCTCCGGGCTAACTTAGCTCAGCTTAGCGGCAGTATAGCTATGACTCGGGAATATTATACAGTTTTGATCACTGTTCTTTCACATCTACCGCTTCCTGCAGCTGGACTGAGTCCATGCATTTGCTGGCTTACACATTGGCCACGTAGTTTGTCTGTACCTGCCCTCATGTTGCTGTGTACTGTGTTGTTGTTGTGGGTTGCACTTCCTGGTTGCTTTATTCAGTGCTGTCTTATTCCAGGGTTATTTTGCCCCGCACTCCCAGCCAGTTTGCATGGCCTCATTACCATGCCATATTCGAAGCTGTTTGCCCTGGGCTATTCCTTTTGAATATAGCGTGCTCTGTGCTCCGGGCTAAGTTTGCCCGCTGGGCAGTGCTAATTTTGCCCCGGGGCAAAGTTTTGAATATCTGGCCTTTGGATTCTTATTAGTTGAGCAGTGGTTTTGATTTGAATTAAACTGACCTTAAAAATATAACAAAAAGCACTCAAAATTTTTCCAAATTGATTTCAGTGAAGCACACACCTGTGCTCATTTTACTGAAATGTTACAAATCACCTGAGCATGGGAGCGGTCCAATACACCTGAAAGGGGAAGGGATAAGACGGTACCACCTTAGAGCAAAATTACAATTCTTTCCCCATCTAAACTGCAAAACAGAAACATGTTAGAAAATATGGAGCCAGATAATCAAAACTTTGCCCCAGGGCTAAATTAGCACTGCCCGGTGGGCAAATATAGCCTGGAGCACAAAGCAAGCTATATTCAAAAGGAATAGCCCAAGGTGACCAGCTTCTGACTATAGCATGGGAATGAGGCCATGCAACTGGTTGGGAGTGCAGGGCAACATAGCCCTGGAATAAGACAGCACTGAATACAGCAACCAGAAAGTGCAAACCACAACAACACAGTGCATAGAGACGTGAGGGTAGATAGAGAGGAACTATGTGGCCAATGTGTGTTCTGGCAAATGCAGGGACCCAGTACAGCTGCAGGCAGCAGCACACATAAAAAACTGTGCTCAAAACTGTATAATATTCCCTGAACCATTAGTGGTTAGCGCGGCTTTAGCGAGAAGCTAAGCGGTTTGCCCAGTGCAAACACATTAGCCCCGCACTAAGCTTTACCATATTCAAAAGTGACATGCAAATGAGCCTACTTAGATAGTCTGTGGGCAAACAGCCACATTAGCATCTCATCAGGCCATGATTTGCATGTAGTTTGCACAGCGTTACTGCAGGGTCCCACCGCTCCACTTGTAGGTCAGTCTGGAGTTACAGGGGCTGGCCAGGTCTGACCACAGCTCCACCTGTAGGTCAGTCAGGCAGTGCATGATGATAGCTGCAGGCTTCATGTAAACAGTACAGCATAGCATAGAATATCGTACCCCAGGGGACAACACAGCATAGGCACAGGTGGTGGTAGTGCTGCATGCAACCTTCACACTGTAAGTCATGCTACAGTGCACAGCAGAGACTACAGTAGCAAGAGGGCTGGTAGTGTGAGGGACAAGACACTGCCTATGGTATGTAGGGCAGTGATGACCACTGCACTGTACACAGTGCCAGGCACAGCTTGCAGGTAATTACTGACAGTGGACAGTGCTATCACGCTGTTGTGTGATCCACAGATGCTGCAGCTGTGACATGGGATGCACACAGTGTCATGTATATGGTTGGCAGTGTGTGTGTGACATCTATACGGTTGTATGGTAGGTAGCTCGAGGGGCAGGTAGGATCAACAGTCATACAGGTGGTGGCGTAATCCCACTACTGGCCCATGTGCACTGAGTGATGTGTCCCGGCCTTGTGGCCACATGTGGGCTGTGGTGAGGTCTGGCCACCCATACACCCTACCCTCACTGGCCACCATGCCCACAGTGCTGCATGTGTGTGCTGGCATCTGTTACACACCACAGACATATGGTCTGCAGGTGTGTGCTATATGGCCACACTACCATGCTGTCCCCTGTGGGTCAGATCACCCATCACTGTCTGTGCTTGGCTCGGACTGGTGGCAGCTGATGGCATCATGGTGGTGCCATCAGTGAGCAGCATGTGTCCTCCATGTCTGGCAGTATCTAAGTGTCATACTGATATGTTACGGTCACGCAAGCCATGCTAATGATGAGATAGCACGCAAAAGCTGTTTGCCCAGGGTTAAGACCAGCTTTTCCTGGGCGTAATTTGTACCGCGCTATGGATCGCGCTAAGTCGCGCTAAACAAATTAGCGTGGCGCTAGTCGCTGAATATCTCATTGCACCTGTATTCATGTTCACCTTGCCCCTTGCATATAATTATTGTTTGCCTTGCGCTAATGCAGTTTGCCTGCACTATTCAGCCTTTTGAATATAGCAGACCCACACTAATCCCGCGCTAAACGTTTTTTGCCCTGCGCAAAGCTTTGAATATCTGGCCCATATTGCTTACCTCCTAAAGTGTTAAGCTTTATGCAGGGTCTCCTTAAAGAACCAAAAAAGGTGTTCTTTAAGCTGAGTATTGGATACCCAGCTACTGTCTGGTGAAAGACAGTTGCTGCTCATACAGACGCTTTACCACATAAATTCATGCTGCTTCCTTTTTAATGCTATAGTGTGTACAGTATGTATTATCTGGCACCATGGGCACTCACTGGGTGCCACTATTGTGATCATCTTCTTGATGCTTTGGCAGAACATGCTCTCCCGCTGCCAGTGTTGCCGTGTCGCTTTCCTCTTGTTATGCTTAACCTACTTATGGTGGGTTACTGTCCATGCTTGCTAGGGGATAGTTAAACTATTTGGAACTGTACATGATCAAGTATGGAACTGATCTGTGCCCACTGTTATTTGTAATTTCAACATTCCCCCTATGAAATTGCCTGGCTCTTATTCTGCTACTTGTAAATATCACTGTATTGTTATTATATGGATTTGTAATGACTTGTAACTCTTTGAGTCGCATCTAAAAATAAGCACTATGTTTGTCTAGTGTGCTTACCTGGTTAATAAAAGCTAAATAAATAGATAATTTTCTGGCTACTTTAGCACTGGGTGTTCACTAGGTGCCTATTCAGTGACTGCTTTCAGGCTGAAGACCCTCCCATGTGCCATAGCATATCATGCTGTTTCATCTACACACTAGTTCACCTGCTGTTACAAGCTGCCCTCTAGCTCTCCCTGTATAAGGTAGTTCCCCTTTACCTTAGCTCACTGCCCAGTTTTAGTAGGAAACTGAAAAAGGCCATAGTGAAGGCAGCAAACATCTGCATCAAGCAAGGGAGCAAAACAAGGAGGAAGAAGACACCACTATGGTTCTCAAAAAGGGTGGTGGAAAAGGTAAAAGCTAAGAGGGTATGATTCAGAAGCTACAAGGACATGCAGAAGGGAGGAGGATAGGGAGGTGTATCAGGGGAAAGAGAGGGAAGCAAGGAGATCAGTAAGGAGTGCAAAGGCACAAACTGAAGAGAGAATAGTCAAAACAATAACAAAAGGGGATGAGACATTTTTAGATATGTAAGAGAAAATGGAAGACCAAGGGTGAGATTGTACGATTAAGAAGCGAAGGGAGGGACTGCGCAGAGCGGGACTAGGAAAAGGCTGACATCCTAAACAAATACTTTTGTTCATTGTTCACAGAGGAAAGAGACAGGGAGGGTCCACAAAAATGTAACAGGAACATTGGAGGTAGGGACGTGGACATTAGTCCATTTTTGGAGGAGAGAGTCTTGAAGGGACTCACATATCTGAAAGTGGACAAAGCTATGGGGCCAGACGGGGTCCACCCTAGGGTACTGAGGGAGCTCAGGGAGGTACTGGCTGCACCTCTGACAGTTCTGTTTACCAGCTTATTGGAAACAGGAGTGGTCCCAGAGGGCTGGATGAGGGCAGATGTAGTCCCACTTCACAAAAGTAGTAGCAGAAAAGAGGCTGTCAATTACAGGTTTGTCAGCTTCACTTCAGTGGTGGGAAAGGTAATGGAATCACTACTGAAAGAAAGGATTGTGGAATATTTTGAATTCAGTGAGTTACAAGACCTAAGGCAAATGGATTCATGGTGGGGGTAGGGAACATCAAATTAATCTGACAGGGTGTTTTGAGACTGTGTGACCAAGAAACTAGAGCACGATGGAGTGGTGGATGTAGTCTACCTAGATTTTAGTAAGACGTTTGACACATTCCACATACATTTTAGTAAGGCATTTAACACGTTCCACATAGGAGACCAGTTAGTAAGCTGGATAGGCTAGAAGCGGGTCCAAAACAGGTAAACTGGGTAAGAAATTGGTTATGGGATAGGCAGCAAAGGGTGATGGTAAATGGAGTTCACTCAAATGAGTGGAAGGTGACCAGCGAGGTGCCTCGGGGATCAGTGCTGGGACCAGTCCTCATGATAAGAAGCTGGAGGGAGTAGATTTAGGAGAGATATGAGAAAATACTTCTTCACAGAAAGAGTGGTAGATTCCTGAAACAGTTTTCCACCAAGCTGGTGGAGGTGAAAACAGTGGTGGCATTCAAGAAGGCATGGAAAGGCATATGAGAATCTTAGTGAAATGGCAGGGTGGTGGAATGGGCCAAGGTCAAGTAGGATCTGCAGTGATACTATAGGCAGGGACACATGTGCAGACTACAGTAGGTAGGCCAAGCAGTCCTTATCTGCTGGCAAATTCTGTTTCTATATTTCTACAGTGACCCACTCCATCACTCAGACCTAATATATATCTCTCTCAACTGACCTCTGCCCAATTGCATTGACCTCTAGGAAAATAGGAGTGTGCCAATACCTTATTCTGAATATTCAGGCTGAATATTCTATTTGGGGCTCCAAATATTCAGTATTCACAATTCATATTCATTTTTCAGATAAAATTATTAGAAAAAAGCAGATGAAACCCACCCTAGACCCTGTAAAATATATCACCCTCATTCTCCCATCCTCTTATAGAATACATTCCACCCTCCTCCCACCTCCAGCACCCACAATTTTCAATGCAATTATAAATATAAAAAAAACCCTCCCACAATGGGTGGCCAGCACAACCCGCCCACCTCTATAGCCGGCGTCTTCTCTTTAGCACTTACGTGAGCAAATGAAATATGTTTTCCAGCTCCTCACCTAAGCAGCACCTCCCCAGCAAGTGGCTAGTGTATGGTGTAATAAGGCAAACGATGCAACCCAATCTTCTCCATGGCCATCTGTCTTCTTCTGAATGAAAGCACTCACAAGCTTGTTCATAGTAAAACCAGCAGATTGGCAGACAAGGAGGCGGTTGGGTGTACCGGCTAATAGTATTGCAACTTGTGAGTGCTACAAGGGGGAGGAGGGTTAAATGATTCTATCAGAGGGTGAAGGGATGGGGGTGTTGTATATTTTACATGGCTTAGGGTGGGTCTGTTTCTTTTGCTTTGTTTCTTTTTTTTGGATTGTATTTTCTGAATAGGAATAAGCACAAATAGTGCCACTGTTTGTTAATCAGATCCAAATAACAAATATTGCACTATTTGTGGTATTTGGAAAATAATATCCATTACTTGCACACCCCTATAGAAAAACAAGGCAACATGAAAAGAAAGAATATAAAAATGTGATTTATTATAATATAGATAGAAAAAATACAGAAATCTGATTGGCTAAGCAGTTCTAGTCCCAATCCTGTTGTCTGAGCACAATAGCACTAGTCAGAACATGGAACCACATAACACTTAGAAATCCATCCCACAGAGATTCAAACAGAATGTTCAACATTTTTAAACCACCATCTTGAAAGCCTCACTAAGACTAAAAAAATAGAACTCACCTTTTCATTGACCCGGGAAGAGACATTGGATTGGGTAAAAAGCAGTTATAAAGCTGAAAATAGCAACCAATCTGAAGGGGAGACAGAAACAACAGCTGTAAGGGCAAATATTGATGAATTAAAGGCTAGTACTAGTCACAGCGATCTAGCAATCGTTGAAACTGACAAGATTGAAGTGAACCAAAATCAACAAAAACACCAGTGGCCTGATATTCAAATTCATGCCAAGCAGAGCACAAAACAGCGCAGACCTTACAGTTGCCCAGGTGCACAGGCACTGTTCAACGGAATAGATGGCCATGCCAGCCCAGCACTAAGCCACTTAGCCCTGCCCCAACAATACCCTGAAGTACACCAGAATGGATAGCACCGAACACTATTTGCATTATTCAAATGGACCCATGAAATTGAGCACATTGGGCATGCAAGGCACTAAAGGGCCATTTGCAAACCCATTATTGGCTCATATACATGGGTAGTGAGGATGGTTATCATGGCACCACCCCCACAATTGACCGATCCCAGATGTGCAGCTATCCCAGTGCTAGTGGTCCCCCACAGCTGATCGCCAGCAGTTCCTTATAAAATAATGTATTTGGTGCTAGTGATTCCCCCCTCCAACCACTGGCCTGTTCTGTTAAAAACTATATCCCTGGTGCCAGTGGTTCCACCCCCCCCGATCACCAGCTCTGAAGTAAAACTTATTATCCCTGGTAGTGGTCCCCACTGATCACCAGCCTCGATATGCAAATTATATTCCCTGGTGCTATTGGTTGCCCTGTCCAATCGCCAGCTCTTTCATGACAACAAGAGAATCCCTGGTGTCAGTGGTCCCTCCTCCTGTCAATTGCCAGCCTGGAAGTACAAAAAACATTCCCCCTCCACAGCATCTGGCATACCCCCACACTCACCTTAGCATTATCTGTGGTGCTGAGGAAGCATACAGCATACAGCAACCAGCACAGCCCGCTTCACACCTCTTGATTGTCCACCATATGTACAGCCAGGGAACACACCTCTTATATATAGGACTGGACACATCACCCTGTCCTATAAATAAGAAGCATGTTCCTTGCCTGTACATATGGTGACCAGCTGAGGAGATGTTAGGAGGGCTGTGCCAGTTGCTGTATCCTCCTGTGGCACTGCAGATAACGTTAAGGTGAGTGGGGGAATATGCCTGGTGCCACAGGGGAAACCACTGGACACTAGTGAAGGTTTCTTTTTGTACTTCTGGGCTGGCAATTGGCAGGAGGGTGGGACCACTGGCACCAGGGATTTTCCTGTTGTCATGGAGGGGCTGTCGATTGGGGAGAGTGGGACCACTAGCACCAGAGTATATAATTTGCATGTCAGGGCTGGCGATCGGGGGCCACTACCACCAGGGATGATAAGTTTTACATCAGGGCTGGCGATTGGAGTGGGGGACCACTACCAACAGGGATAATAATTTTTATGTTGGTGCTGGCAATTGGAGTGGGGGACCACTAGCACCAGGGATATTATTTTACATGTACTGTAAGAGGCCAGCAATCAGTGAAGAGTTGCCAGGGACCACAGGGAGCAGTTATGCTCCCCAAGTAGCTAACCAGCTAAGTGACTGCATTACCTCCTGCAACCACTAGGGCTGCCTGAGTTAAGTCAGTGTTTTGTTTGGTGGTATTTGCGCTGTGTAAAAGGTCTGTGCTAAACCCTTTCGCACAGCGCAAAGTCTCTAAATATGAAATAGTGCTGCTATCCATGGCCACGCTCCTCCCCTGGCCCACACGCACACATTATATTTTGCAAGGGTGCTAACCCTCTTTGTCCTTACAACAGCCCCTTTTGAATATGGGGATCCCATACAAACCCCAGTTTGTTCAAGCAAAGACCCATTAATGCCCATGCAAAGTTCTGAATATCAGGCCCAGATATAAAACTAGTGGGCCATCAACATTTTCAAAGACTGGCTAAAGGAAAAGAAGTATAACATTGACTTTAAAACTATTCCTGTTCAGTCCCTAATGTCATACTGTGAGAGTTTTTTGCAACTGTCAAAAATGGCATTGGTGAAGTACATAGTTTGCCAACTTATGTTGGGATCATAGCGGGAATAAACCTTTCCTGAAACAACCCCCTAGGAGCCACTTGATCAACATAATGAAAGATATTGAGTCCTGCAGCAGCAATAATGTTTTCCTTGGGGACTTAAAACAGTTTACCTAAGGCTACAGGGGTTGATATCCGTCACTTGCAGCTAGTGCAGAATGCAGTGGCCAGGCTTTGACTGGTACTTTGGGACCAGTCATAGAACGCCTGTCTCCGCAGAGACTGCACTGGCTGCCAGTACAGTGGGGATCACCTTCAAGGTCGGTTTGCTGAGCTATAAGGCCCTACACAATCTGGGACCTAGCTACCTGCAAGATCTTCTTCATCAATACTGTCCCCGCCCTTTCCAATCCACGATGAGAGATTGATAGAGATTCCCAGGGTCCATTTGAAGACATCAGGGGCCAGGTCATAGTGTTATGGCCCCAACCCTGTGGAATTCTCTGCCTCATCAGGTGCTTAGACTGCCTGATGATCCAAAGTTTTAAAGCAGCATTGAAAACTTATTTATTTAGCCTAGCGTATCTTTGTTTTTAAGAATGTTATATTGATAGATTTTATTATATTGTTTTATTTTATGTATTTGAATTATTTATTGTGCAAGCACCTTGGCTTTGGACAGGCTCTTTTTAAAAATAAAGTTTGATGATGATGATGATGAGTTACAGAGACAGGGAAAGGACAAAGCCTGTCATTATCTAGCCTTGCCTGAGAGCGATTGTGAAAAAATAAGATATACAAAAGCGTCAGATGTAAACAATGCTGGTGGTCTCATTCAAAAGTATGGCTGGATGTACAGCTGTACTTTGCCCATCCTGGGCAAGAGGGGCTCCGAGAACTGAAAAGGGACAGCAATAATTATCAAAGTTGACAAAATGATCTAAAATGTGGATGCATGTCCTTCGATAAGAAAAAAATTAATCAGATCCCCATGAAGATGGAAGAAGCAATGTCCAGGGCTTCATGCCTCAGTTACCAGGCAAGTATTTGTCAAAAGTCCCAGAAAATGCCCTACATTTTTCTGCACCTTCGAGAACAGCAGATGAATATTTGGAAACCCAAGATGCTTTTACAGTTAGAAACCTATGGGTACCAACCATCTTTCAAACATGCTTGCATGTATCCATAAACTGGCTGGATTAAATACCACCTATACAAACTATAGCATAAGAAGCTTACTCTGTGTCTCATATTTGTAATGTTTCCTGGTGTGGTAGGCGCCCCCACCCTCTGATCACTGTTCCAAATTGCTTGTAATGTTCCTGGTGTCTCAGTGGCACCCCCACCCTCTGATTACTGTCCCTTTGCTGTTTTGTTTCCTGGTGTCAGTGTCACCTCCACCCTCTGATTACTGTCCCTTATTGCTGAAATGTTTCCTGGTGTCTATTGGCACCACCACCCTCTGATAACTCTCACATATTGCTGTAAGGTTTCCCTGGTGTCTAGTGGCACTCTCCACTCTCTGATTACTGTTCCATTTTGCTGTAATGTTTCTCTTGTGTCTAGAAACACCCCCACTCTCTGATTACTGTTCCATATTGCAGTAATGTTTTTCTACTGTCTTGTGTCACCCCAACCCTCGGATTACCATCGTGTATTGCTGTAATGTTTCCCTTGTGTCTAGTGTCACCCTCACCCTCTGATTACTGTCCCATATTGCTGTAATGTTTCTCTGCTGTCTAATGGCACCCCCACCATTTGATTACTGTCCCATTCTGTTGAAATGTTTCCCTGGTGTCTAGTGGCACCCCCACTCTCTGATTACTGTCCCATATTGCTGTAAAGCTTCCCAGGTGTCTAGTGGCACCCCCACCTTCTGATTCCTGTCCCATATTGCTGTAATGTTTCCCTGGTGTCTAGTGGAACCCCCACCCTCTGATTTCTGTCTCATATTGCTGTAATGTTTCCCTGGTGTCTAGTGGCACCCCCTCCCTCTGATCACCATTGCATATTGCTGTAATGATTCCCTGGTGTCTAGTGGTACTCCCACCCTCTGATTACTTTCCGTTATCGCTATAATGTTTCCCCATGTCTAGTGGCACCCCAAACTCTGATTACTGTACCATATTGCTGTAATGTTCCCTTGGTGTCTTGTGGCAACTCCACTTCTCTGATAACTGTCACATATTGCTGTAATGTTCCACTGGTGTCTAGCGTACTGGCCACCCTCTGATTACTGTCCCATATTGCTGTGATGTTTCCTGGAGTCTAGTGGCACTCCCCGCCTTATGATCACCATCTATGTTGCTGTAAGTTTTCCCTGGTGTCTAGTGGCACCTCTCTCTCGGATTACTGTCCCATATTGCTGTAATGTTTCCTGGTCTCTAGTGGCACCCCACTCTCTGATTACTGTCCCACATTACTGTAATATTTCCCTGGTGTCCGGAGGCACCCCAACCTCTGATTACTGTCCCATATTGCTGCAATGTTTACCTCATGTCTAGTGGCACCCCTACCCTCTGAATACTGTCTCATATTGCTGTAATGTTTCCCAGGTGTCTAGCGGCTCCCCAACCCTCTGATCACCACTGCATATTGCTGTAATGTTTCCCTGGTGTCTAGTGGCACCCCCACCCTCTGATTACTTTCCCATATTGCTGTAATGTTCCCCAGGAGTCTAGTGGCACTCCCAGCCGCTGATTACTGTCCCTTATTGCTGTATTATTAACCTGGTTTCTAGAGGCTCCCCCACCCTCTGATTACTGTCCCATATTGCTGTGATGTTTCCCTGGTGTCTAGTGGCAACTCCACTCTCTGATCACCCTCGCATATTGCTGTAAGTTATCCCTGATGTCTAGTGGCACCTTCACTCTCTGATTACTGTTCCATATTGCTGTAATGTTTCTCTGGTGTCTACTTGCACCCCCACTCTCTGATTACTTTCCCATATTACTGTAAAATTTCCCTGGTGTCTAGTGTCACCCCCACCCTCTCATTACTGTCCCAAATTGCTGTATTGTTTCCCTGGAGTCTAGTGGCACCTCCAATCTCTGATTAAGGTCCTGTATTGCTGTAATGTTTCCCTGGTGTCTAGTGGCTCCGCCACTCTCTGATTACTGTCCCATATTGCTATAATGCTTCCTTGGAGTCTAGTGGCAAAACCCACCCTCTGATTACTGTCCCATATTGCTGTAATATTTCCCTGTTGTCTAGTGGCACCACCCACCCTCTGATTACTGTCCCATATTGCTGTAATGTTTCCCTGGGTCTGGTGGCACTCTGCTCTCTGATTACTGTCCCATATTGCTATAATGCTTCCTGGGTCTAGTGGCACCATTCACCCTGTAATTACCGTCCCATATTGCTGTAATGTTTCCTGTTGTCTAGTAGCACCACGCACCCTCTGATTACTGTCCCATATTGCTGTAATGTTTCCTGGTGTCTAGGCACCTCCCACCTCTGATTACTGTATCAAATTTATGTATGTTTCCTGGTGCCTACTGGCTCCCCCACCCTCTGACTACTGTCCCATATTGAAATGTTTCCCGATGTCTAGTGGCACCCCTGCCCTCTGATTACTGTCTCATATAGCTTTAATGTTTCTGTGGTGTCTAGTGGAACCCCCGATCACCATTGCATACTGCTGTAATGTTTCCTGGTTTCCAGTGGCCCACCCACCCTCTGATTACTGTCCATTGCTGTAATGTTTCCCTTGTGTCTAGTGGCACCACCGACCCTCTGATTACCATTGCATATTGTTGCAATGTTTCCTGGTATCTGGTGGCACCCCCACCCTCTGATTACTGTCCCATATTGCTGTAATGTTTCCCTGGTGTCTAGTGGTACCCCTGACCCTCTGATTACCATCGCATAATACTGTAATGTTTCCCTGGTGTCTAGTGGCACCCCCACCCTCTGATTACTGTCCCATATTTCTGTAATGTTTCCATGGTGCCTACTGGCACCCCACCCTCTGATTACTGTCCCAGATTGCTGTAATGTTTCCCTGGTATGTGGTGGCACCCCCAACCTCTGATTACTGTCCCATGTTACTGTAATGTTTCCCTGTTGTCTAGAGGCACCCCCACCCTCTGATTACTGTCAAATTTTTCTGAAATGTTTCCCTGGTGTCTATTGGCACCCCCACCATCTGATCACCATTCCAAATTGCTGTAATGTTTCCTTGGTGTCTAGTGGCACCCGCACCCTCTGATTACTGTCCCATTTTGCTGTTTTGTTTCCCTGGTGTCTAGTGCCACCTCCACCTCTATTACTGTCCTTATTGCTGAAATGTTTCCATGGTGTCTAGTGGCACTCCCACCCTCTGGTCACTAGGGCATATTGCTGTAAGGTTACCCTGGAGTCTACTGGCATCTCCACTCTCTGATTACTGTTCCATTTTGCTGTAATGTTTTTCTGGTGACTACTGACACCCCCACTCTCTGATTACTGTTACATATTGCAGTAATGTTTTTCTGGTGTCTTGTGGCACCCCAACCCTTGGATCACCATCGTGTATTGCTGTAATGTTTGCCTTGTCTCTAGTGTCACCCTCACCCTCTGATTACTGTCCCATATTGCTGTAATATTTCCCTGGTGTCTAGTTGCACCCCCACTCTGTGATTACTGTCCCATTTTCTTGTAATGTTTCCCTGGTGTCTAGTGGCTGCCCCACTCTCTGATTACTGTCCCATATTGCTGTAATGTTTCCCTGGTGTCTAGTGGCACCCCAACCCTCTGATTTCTGTCTCATATTGCCATGATGTTTCCTATGGTCTACTTGGCACCCCTCCCTCTGATCACCATTGCATATTGCTGTAATGTTTCTCTGGTGTCTAGTGGTACCCCCACCCTCTGATTACTTTCCCGTATTGCTGTAAAGTTTCCCTGGTGTCTAGTGGCACCCCCACACCCTGATTACTGTCCCATATTGCTGTAATGTTTCCTGGTGTCTAGAGGCACCCCTGACCCTCTTATTACCATTGCATATTTCTGAAATGTTTCCATGGTGTCTAGTGACACCCCACCCTCTGATTACTGTCCTATATTTCTGTATTGTTTCCATGGTGCCTAGTGGCACCCTCTCTCTGATTACTGTCCCAGATTGCTGTAATGTTTCCTGGTGTCTAGTGGCACTCCAACCTCTGATTACTGTCCCATTTTGCTGCAATGTTTCCTGTTGTCTGTGGCACCCCACTCTGATTATTGTTCCATATTGCTGCAATGATTCCCTGGTGTCTAATGGCACCCCCACCTCTGATCAAAGCTTATATTGCTGTAAGGTTTCCTGGTTTCTAGTGGCACCTCCACTCTCTGATTACTGTTCTATTTTGCTGTAATGTTTCTCTGGTGTCTAGTAACACCCCCACTCTCTGATTACTGTTCCATATTGCAGTCATGTTTTTCTGGTGTCTTGTGGCAGCCCAACCCTTGGATCACCATCGTGTATTGCTGTAATGTTTCCCTTGTGTCTAGTGTCACCCTCACCCTCTGATTACTGTCCCATATTGCTATAATGTTTCCCTGTTGTCTAATGGCACCCCCACCCTTTGATTACTATCCCATTTTGTTGTAATGTTTCCCTGGTGTCTAGTGGCACCCCCACTCTCTGATTACTGTCCCATATTGCTGTAAAGCTTCCCAGGTGTTTAGTGGCACCCCCACCCTCTGATTCCTGTCCCATATTGCTGTAATATTTCACTGGTGTCTAGTGGAACCCCCACAATCTGATTTCTGTCTCATATTGCAGTAATGTTTTCCTGGTGTCTAGTGGCACCCCCTTCCTCTGATCACCATTGCATATTGCTATAATGTTTCCCTGGTGTCTAGTGGTACCCCACCCTCTGATTTCTGTACCATATTGCTGTAATGTTCCACTGGGGACTAGTGGCACTTGCACTCTCTGATTACTGTCCCATATTGCTGTGATGTTTCCCTGGAGTCTAGTGGCACTCCCACCCTCTGATCACCATCGCATGTTGCTGTAAGTTTTCCCTGGGGCCTAGTGGCACCTCCTCTCTCTGATTACTGTCCCATATTGCTGTAAAGTTTCCCTGGTCTCTGGTGGCACCCCCACCCTCTGATTAATGTCCCACATTGCTGTAATATTTCCCTGGTGACCGGAGGCACCCCCAACCTCTAATTACTGTCCCATATTGCTGCAATGTCTACCTGGTGTCTAGTGGCAACCCTACCCTCTGATTACTGTCTCATATTGCTGTAATGTTTCCCAGGTGTCTAGCGGCTCCCCCACCCTCTGATTACTCTCCCATATTGCTGTGATGTTTCCCTGGTGTCTAGTAGCACCCCCACTCTCTGATCACCATCGCATATTGCTGTAAGTTATCCCTGATGTCTAGTGGCACCATCACTCTCTGATTACTGTTCCATTTTGCTGTAATGTTTCTCTGGTGTCTACTTGTACCCCCACTCTCTGATTACTTTCCCATATTACTGTAATGTTTTTCTGGTTTCTTGTGGAACCCCCCTCTATTTACCATCGTATATTGCTGTAATGTTTCCCTGCTGTCTAGTGTCACCCTCACCCTCTCATTACTGTCCCAAATTGCTGTATTGTTTCCCTGGTGACTAGTGGCACCTACAATCTCTGATTAATGTCCTGTATTGCTGTAATGTTTCCCTGGTGTCTAATGGCACCCCCACTCTCTGATTACTGTCCCATAATGCCTTAATGCTTCCCTGGAGTCTAGTGGCAAAACCCACCCTCTGATTACTGTCCCATATTGCTGTAAATGTTCCCTGTTGTCTAGTGGCACCACCCACCCTCTGATTACTGTCCCATATTGCTGTAATATTTCCCTGGTGTCTAGTGGCACCCCCACTCTCTGATTACAGTCCCTTATTGCTATAATGCTTACCTGGAGTCTAGTGGTACCACTCACCCTCTAATTCTAATTGTCAGTGTTAGTGGCTCAGTAGGTAGCACACTCACCTCTGAGGCCGGGAGGCCGGGCTGTGGGTTCCAATTCCCACATCTGGCACTTGGGATTTAATATCCCAATACTGACACTGTAATTGCAGCATGAGAGGTGCTGCACTTCCAGGTGCAGTCTTTGGTTAAACGTTAAACCGAGGTCCCATCTGCATGGATTGTGGTAGTTCAGGTGGATGTTAAAGATCCCATGGCACTTATCGAAAAGAGTAGCAGAATTTCCCGTGTCCTGGCCAAATTTCCTCATTCACTAAACATACCACCAACAGCTTAATCTGATTAAAGGTCAGCTGGCATTCATCTGTATCCCCTCCCCCGGGTCGTGCCTGAAAATAGGCAGGATTTGTCTAGTGTACTTACCCGGTCAACAAAAACTAAATAAAATAAAATAAAAAATCAAATTACTGTCCCATATTGCGGTAATGTTTCCCTGTTGTCTTGTGGCACCACCCACCCTCTGATTACTGTCCCATATTGCTGTAATGTTTCCCTGGTGTCTAGTGATACCACCCAACCTCTGATTACTGTCTCATATAGCTGTAATGTTTCTCAGGTGTCTATGGAACCCCCGTCCCCAATCACCATTGCATACTGCTGTAATGTTTCCCTGGTGTCCAGTGGCACCCTGACTCTCTGATTAGTGTCCAATATTGCTGTAATGTTTCCCTGGTGTCTAGTGGCACCACTGACCATCTGATTACCATTGCATATTGCTGTAATGTTTCCCTGGTATCTAGTGGCACCCCCACCCTCTGATTACTGTCCCATATTGCTGTAATGTTTCCCTGGTGTCTAGTGGCACCCTGACCCTCTGATTACCATCGCATATTGCTGTAATGTTTCCCTGGTGTCTAGTGGCACCCCTACCCTCTGATTACTGACCCATATTGCTGTAATGTTTCCCTGGTGTCTAGTGGCACCCCCACTCTTTGATTACTGTCCCATTTTGTTGTAATGTTTCCCTGGTGTCTAGTGGCTGCTCCACTCTCTGATTACTGTCACATATTGCTGTAATGTTTCCATGGTGTCTATTGGCACCCCCACCATCTGATCACCATTCCAAAGTGCTAAAATGTTTCCCTGGTGTTTAGTGGCACCCGCACCCTCTGATTACTGTCCCGTATTGCTGTATTGTTTCCCTGGTGTCTGGTGCCACCTCCAACCTCTTATTACTGTCCCTTATTGCTGAAATGTTTCCCTGGTGTCTAGTGGCACTCCCACCCTCTGGTCACCAGCACATATTGCTGTAAGGTTTTCCTGGAGTCTAGTGGCACCTCCACTCTCAGATTACTGTTCCATTTTGCTGCAATGTTTCTCTGGTGTCTACTGACACCGCCACTCTCTGATTACTGTTCCATATTGCAGTAATGTTTTTCTGGTGTCTTGAGGCACACCAACCCTCAGATCACCATCGTGTATTGCTGTAATGTTTCCCTTTTGTCTAGTGTCACTCTCACCGTCTGATTACTGACCCATATTGCTGTAATGTTTCCCTGGTGTCTAGTGGCACCCCCACTCTTTGATTACTGTCCCATTTTGTTGTAATGTTTCCCTGGTGTCTAGTGGCTGCCCCACTCTCTGATTACTGTCCCATATTGCTGTAATGTTTCCCTGGTGTCTAGTGGCACCCCCAACCTCTGATTTCTGACTCATATTGCTGTAATGCTTCCCTTTGGTCTAGTGGCACCCCCTCCCTCTGTTCACCATTGCATATTGCTGTAATGTTTAACTGGTGTCTAGTGGTACCCCCACCCTCTGATTACTTTCCCGTATTGCTGTAATGTTTCCCTGGTGTCTAGTGGCACCCCCACACTCTGATTACTGTACCATATTGCTGTTATGTTCCTTTGGTGTCTAGTGGCACCCCCACCCTCTGATAACTGTCCCATATTGCTGTAATGTTCCACTGGTGTCTAGTGGCACTCACACCATCAGATTACTGTCCCATATTGCAGTGAAGTTTCCCTGGAGTCTAGTGGCACCACCACCCTCTGATCACCATTGAATATTGCTGTAAGTTTCCCTGGTGTCTAGTGGCACCTGCTCTCTCTGATTACTGTCCCATATTGCTGTAATGTTTCCCTGGTCTCTAGTGGCTCCCCCACCCTCTGATTACTGTCCCATATTGCTGCAATGTCTACATGGTGTCTAGTGGCACCCCCACCCTCTGATTACTGTCTCATACTGCTGTAATTTTTCCCAGATGTCTATTGGCTCCCCCACCCTCTGATCACCATTGCATATTGCTGTAATGTTTCCCTGGTGTCTAGTGTCACCCCCACCCTCTGATTACTTTCCTGTATTGCTGTAATGTTTCCCTGGTGTCTAGTGGCACCCGCACCCTCTGATTACTGTCCCATATTGCTGTAATGTTCCCATAGTGTTTAGTGGCACCCCCACCATCTGACTACTGTCCTGTATTGCTGTAATGTTCCCCTGGTGGCTAGTGGCTCCCCCAACCTCTGATTATTGTCCCATATTGCTGTGTTGTGTCCCTGGTGTCTAGCAGCACCCCCACCCTCTGATCACCATCGCATATTGCTGTAAGTTTTTCCTGATATCTAGTGGCACCTCCACTCTGATTACTGTTCCATATTGCTGTAATGTTTCTCTGGTGTCCACTTGCACCCCCACTCTCTGATTACTGTCCCATATTACTGTAATGTTTTCCAGGTGTCTTGTGGCACCCCCACCCTCTGTTCACCATTGCGTACTGCTGTAATGTTTCCCTGGTGTATAGTGTCACCCCCACCCTCTGATTACTGTCCCAAATTGCTGTAATGTTTCCTGGTGTCCAGTGGCACCTCCAATCTCTGATTACTGTCCTGTATTCCTGTAATGTTTCCCTGGTGTCTAGTGGCACCACCACTCTCTGATTACTGTCCCATATTGCTATAATTCTTCCCTGGAGTCTAGTGGCACCACCCACCCTCTGATCACTGTCCCATATTGCTGTAATGTTTCCCTGTTGTCTAGTGGCACCACCCACCCTCTGATTACTGTCCCATATTGCTGTAATGATTCCATGGTGTCTACCGGCTCCCCCACTCTCTGATTACTGTCCCATATTGCTATAATGCTGTCTTGGTGACTAGTGGCACCCCCACCGTCTGATTACTCTCCCATATTGTTGTAATGTTCCCTTAGTGTTTAGTGGCACCCCCACCATCTGACTACCGTCCTATATTGCTGTAATGATCCCCTTGTGGCTTGTGGCTCCCCCACCCTCTGATTATTGTCCCATATTGCTGTGAAGTTTCCCTGGTGTCTAGCAGCACCCCTACCCTCTGATCACCATCGCTTATTGCTGTAAGTTTTTCCTGATATCTAGTGGCACCTCCACTCTCTGATTACTGTTCCATATTGCTGTAATGTTTCTCTGGTGTCTACTTGCACCCCCACTCTCTGATTACTGTCCCATATTGCTGTAATGTTTCCCTGGTGTCTAGTGTCACCACCCACTCTCTGATTACTGAGTGAAAATTTATGTATTGTTTCCTGGTGCCCACTGGCACCCCACCCACTGACTACTGTCCCATATTGCTGAAATGTTTCCCAGGTGTCAAGTGGCACCCCTGCCCTCTAATTACTGTCTCATATAGCTGTAATGTTTCCCAGGTGTCTAGTGGAACCTTCCCCGATCACCATTGCATACTGCTGTAATGTTTCCCTATTGTCCAGCGGCCCCCCCCACCCTCTGATTACTGTCCAATATTGCTGTAATGTTTCCGTGGTGTCTAGTGGCACCACCCACCCTCTGATTACTGTGCCACATTTGCGTAATGTTTCCCTGGTGCCTAGTGGCAGCCCACCCACTGATTACTGTCCCATATTGCTGAAATGTTTCCCTGGTGTCTAGTGGCACCCCCGCCCTCTGATTACTGTCTCATATAGCTGTAATGTTTCCCAGGTGTCTAGTGGCACCCACCCCCGATCACCATTGCATACTGCTGTAATGTTTCCTGCTGTCCAGTGGCCCCCACCCTCTGATTACTGTCCCATATTGCTGTAATGTTTCCTGGTGTCTAGTGGCACCCTGACTCTCTGATTAGTGTCCAATATTGCTGTAATGTTTCCCTGGTGTCTAGTGGCACCACCAACCCTCTGATTACCATTGCATATAGCTGTAATGTTTCCCTGGTATCTAGTGGCACCCCCACCCTCTGATTACTGTGCCATAATGCCGTAATGTTTCCCTGGTGTCTAGAGGCACCCCTGACCCTCTGATTACCATTGCATATTGCAGTAATGTTTCCATGGTGTCTAGTGGCACCCCCACCCTCTGATTACTGTCCCATATTTCTGTAATGTTTCCATGGTGCCTAGTGGCACCACAGCCTCTGATTACTGTCCCAGAATGCTGTAATGTTTCTCTGGTGTATAGTGGCACCCCCTACCTCTGATTACTGTCCCATATTGCTGTAATATTTCCCTGTTGTCTAGTGGCACCCCCAACCTCTGATTACTGTTCCATATTGCTGTAATGTTTCTCTGGTGTCTAGTGGCACCCCCACCCTCTGATTACTGTCTCATATTGCTGTAATGTTTCCCTTATGTCTAGTGGCCCCCCCCGATCACCATTCCAAATTGCTGTAATGTTTCCTGTTGTCTAGTGGCACCCCCACCCTCTGATTACTGTCCCATATTGCTGTATTGTTTCCCTGGTGTCGAGTGCCACCTCCACCCTCTGATTACTGTCCCTTATTCCTGAAATCTTTCCCTGGTGTCTAGTGGCACCCCACCCTCTGATCAAAAGTGCATATTGCTGTAAGGTTTCCCTGGTGTCTAGTGGCACCTCCATTCTCTGATTACTGTTCCATTTAGCTGTAATGTTTCTCTGGTGTCTAGTAACACCCCCATTCTCTGATTGCAGTTCCATATTACAGTATTGTTTTTCTGGTGTCTTGTGGCACCCAACCTCGGAACACCACCATGTATTGCACTAATGTTTCACTTGTGTCTAGTGTCACCCTCACCCTCATATTACTTTCCCATATTGCTGTAATGTTTCTTCTGGTCTAATGGCACCCCACCCTTTGATTACTGTCCCATTTTGTTGTAATGTTTCCTGGTGTCTAGAGGCACCCCACCTCTGATTACTTTCCCATATTGCTGTAAAGCTTCCAGGTGTCTCTAGTGGCACCCCCAACCACTGATTCCTGTCCCATATTGCTGTAATGTTTCCCTGGTGTCTAGTGGAACCCCCACCCTCTGATTTCTTTCTCATATTGCTGTAATGTTTCCCTGGTGTCTAGTGGAACCCCCTCAACACTGATCACCATTGCATATTGCTGTAATGTTTCCCTGGTGTCTAGTGGTACCCCCACCCTCTGATTACTTTCCCGTATCGCTATAATGTTTCCCTGGCGTCTAGTGGCACCCCCACACTATGATTACTGTACCATATTGCTGTAATGTTCCCTTGGTGACTTGTGACACCCCACCCTCTGATAACTGTCACATATTGCTGTAATGTTCCACTGGTGTCTAGTGGCACTCGCACCCTCCGATTACTGTCCCATATTGCTGTGATGTTTCCCTGGAGTCTAGTGGCACTCCCACCCTCTGATCACCATCGCATGTTGCTGTACGTTTTCCCTGGTGTCTAATGGCACCTCCTCTCTCTGATTACTGTCCCATATTGCTGTAATGTTTCCCTGGTCTCAAGTGGCACCCCCACCCTCTGATTACTGTCCCACATCGCTGTAATATTTCCCTGGTGTTCGGAGGCACTCCCAACCTCTGATTACTGTCCCATATTGCTGCAATGTTTACCTGGTGTCTAGAGGCACCCCTACCCTCTGATTACTGTCTCATATTGCTGTAATGTTTCCCAGGTGTCTAGCGGCTCCCCCACCCTCTGATCACCATTGCATATTGCTGTAATGTTTCCCTGGTGTCTAGTGGCACCCCACCCTCTGATTACTTTCTGTATTGCTGTAATGTTTCCCTGGTGTCTAGTGGCACCCCCACACTCTGATTACTGTCCCATATTTCTGTAATGTACCCCAGGTGTCTTGTGGCACCCCCACCAACTGATTACTGTCCCATATTGCTGTAATGTTCACCTGGTGTCTAGTTGCTCCCCCACCCTCTGATTAATGTCCCATATTGCTGTGATGTTTCCCTGGTGTCTAGCAGCACCCCCACCCTCTGATCACCATCACATATTGCTTTACATTTTCCCTGATATCTAGTGGCACCTCCACTCTCTGATTACTGTTCCATATTGCTGTAATGTGTCTCTGGTGTCTTCTTGCACCCCCACTCTCTGATTACTGTCCCATATTGCTGTGCTGTTTTCCGGTGTTGTGGCCCCACCCTCTGTTCACCATTAGCATTGCTGTAATGTTACCCTGGAGTCTTGTATCAAGCCCACCCTCTGATTACTGTCCCAAATTGCTGTAATTTTTCCCTGGTGTCTAGTGGCACACTCCAATCTCTGATTACTGTCCTGAATTGCTGTAATGTTTCCTGGTGTCTAGTGGCTCCTCACCTCTGATTACTGTCTCATATTGCTGTAATGTTTCCCTGGTGTCCAGAGGCCCCCCCACCCTCTGATTACTGTCCTATATTGCTGTAATGTTTCCCTGGTGTCTAGTGGCACCCTGACTCTCTGATTAGTGTCCAATATTGCTGCAATGTTTCCCTGGTGTCTAGTGGCACCACCGACCCTCTGATTACCATTGCATATTGCTGTAATGCTTCCATGGTATCTAGTGGCAACCCCACCCTCTGATTACTGTCCCATATTGCTGTAATGTTTCCCTGGTGTCTAGAGGCACCCCTGACCCTCTGATTACCATTGCATATTGCTGTAATGTTTCCGTGGTGTCTAGTGGCACCCCCCACCCTCTGATTACTGTTAAATATTTCTGTAATGTTTCCATGGTGCCTAGTGGCACCACTAATCTCCTGATAACTCGTCCCAGATTGTTGTAATTTTTCTCTGGTGTCTAATGCACTCCCAACCTCTGATTACTGTCCCATATTGCTGTAATGTTTCATCTGGTGTCTGGTGGCACTCCCACCTCTGATTACTGTTCCATATTGCTGCAATGTTTCCTGGTGTCTTGTGGCATCCCACTCTCTGATTACTGTTCCATATTGCTGTAATGTTTCCCTGGTGTCTAGTGCTTTCACCCCACCCTTGATTAGTGTCTCATATTGCTGTAATGTTTCCTGGTGTGTAGTAGCTTCCCACCCTCTGATCACTGTTCCAAATTGCTGTAATGTTTCCTGGTGTCTAGTGGCACCCCACCCTCTGATTACTGTCCCGTTTTGCTGTTTTGTTTCCTGGTGTCTAGTGTCACCTCCACCCTCTGATTACTGTCCTTATTGCTGAATGTTTCCTGGTGTCTTGTGGCATCCCCACCCTCTGATAACTGTCACATATTGCTGTAAGGTTTCCTGGTTGTCTGAGTGACCTCACTCTCTGATTACTGTTCCATTTTTGCTGTAATGTTTCTCTGGTGTCTAAGTAACACCCCCACTCTCCTGATTACTGTTCCATATTGCAGTAATGTTTTTCTGGTGTCTTGTGTGGCCCCAACCCTGGATCACCATCGTTGTGTGCTGCTGTAATGTTTCCCTTGTGTCTGTGTCTGCCTCACCCTCTGATTACTGTCCCATATTGCTGTAATGTTTCTCTGCTGTCTAATGCACCCCACCATTTGATTACTGTCCCATTCTGTTGAAATGGTTTCCTTGGTGTCTAGTGGCACCCCCACTCTGATTACTGTCCCATATTGCTGTTAAGTTTTCCCAGGTGTCTATACGTGCACCTTTACCTTTCTGATTCCCTGTCCCATATTGCAGTAATGTTTCCTGGTGTCTGAGTGGAACCCCACCTCTGATTTCGTCTCATATTGCTTAATGTTTCCTGGTGTCTGGTAGCACCCCTCCCTCTGATCACTGTCCTTATTGCGGTAATGATTCCTTGGTGTCTAGTGGTACTCCCACCCTCTGATTACTTTCCCGTATCGACATTATTGTTTCCCTGGTGTCTAGTGGCACCTCAACCTCTGATTACTGTCCCATATTGCTGTAATGTTTCCCTGGTGTCTAGTGGCACCCCCACCCTCTGATCACCTGTCACATATTGCTGTAAGTTTTCCATTGTGTCTAGTGGCACTCCCACCCTATGATCACCATTCGCATGTTTGCTGTAAGATTTCCCTGGTGTCTAGTGGCACCTCCTCTCTGATTACTGTCCCTTATTGCTGTAATGTTCCTGGTCTCTAGTAGCACCCCCTCTGATTACTGTCCCACATTACTGTATTATTTCCTGGTGTCGGGGGGCTCTGTAACCTCTGATTACTGTCCCATATTGCTTGAATGTTCACCTGGTGTCTAGTGGCACCCCACCCTCTGAATACTGTCTCATATTGCTGTAATGTTTCCCAGGTGTCTAGCGGCTCTCAACCCTCTGATCACCACTGCATATTGCTGTAATGTTTTCCTGGTGTCTAGTGGCACCCCACCCTCTGATTACTTTCCCCATATTGCTAATGTTTCCCCAGGAGTCTAGTGGCACCCCCAGCCTCTGATTACTGTCCTTATTGCTGTATTATTAACCTGGTTTCTAGAGGCTCCCACCTCTGATTACAGTCCCATATTGCTGTGATGTTTCCTGGTGTCTGGTGGCAACTCCACTCTCTGATCACCCTCGCCATATTGCTGTAAGTTATCCCTGATGTCTATTGCACCTTCACTCTCTGATTACTGTTCCATATTGCTGTAATGTTTCTCTGGTGTCTACTGCACCCCCTCTTCTGTTTACTTTCCCATATTACTGTAAATTTCCTGGTGTCCTAGTGTCACCCCACCCTCTCATTACTGTCCCAAATTGCTGTATTGTTTCCCTGGTGTCTGAGCTGGCACCTCCAATCTCTGATTAAGGTCCTGTGTTGCTGTAATGTTTCCTGGTGTCTGAGTGGCTCCGCCACTCTCTGATTACTGTCCATATTGCTGTAATGTTTCCTGGGTCTACTTGTGCAACCCACCCCTCTGATTACTGTCCCATATTACTGTAATGTTTCCTGTTGTCTAGTGGCACCACCACCCTCTGATTACTGTCATATTGCTGTTATGTTTCCCTGGAGTCTAGTAGCTTCCCCACTCTCTGATTAACTGTCCCATTGCTATAATGCTTCCCTGGAGTCTAGTGGCACCATTTCACCTCTAATTACCATCGCATATTGCTGTAATGTTTCCTGTTGTCTAAGAAAGTGGCACCACACACCTCTGCTTACTGTCCCATATTGCTGTAATGTTTCCAGGTGTCTAGTGGCTCTCCCACCCTCTGATCACCATTGCAAATTGTTGTAATGTTTCCTTGTGTCTAGTGGCACCCCACCTACTGATTACTGTTCCGTATTGCTGAAATGTTTCCTGGTGTCTAGTGGCACCCCCACACTCTGATTACTGTCCCATATTTCTGTAATGTACCCCAGGTGTCTTGTGGCACCCCCAACAACTGATTACTGTCCCATATTGCTGTAATGTTCACCTGGTGTCTAGTTGCTCCCCCACCCTCTGATTAATGTCCCATATTGCAGTGATGTTTCCCTGGTGTCTAGCAGCACCCCCACCCTCTGATCACCATCACATATTGCTTTACATTTTCCCTGATATCTAGTGGCACCTCCACTCTCTGATTACTGTTCCATATTGCTGTAATGTGTCTCTGGTGTCCTCTTGCCCACTCTCTGATTACTGTCCCATATTACTGTACTGTTTTCCTGGTGTCGTGTGGCACCCCCACCCTCTGTTCACCATTGCGTATTGCTGTAATGTTACTCTGGAGTCTAGTATCAAGCCCACCCTCTTATTACTGTCCCAAATTGCTGTAATGTTTCCCTGGTGTCTAGTGGCACCTCCAATCTCTGATTACTGTCCTGTATTGCTGTAATGTTTCCCTGGTGTCTAGTGGCACCCCCACTCTCTGATTACTTTCCCATATTGCTGTAATGTTTCCCTGGTGTCCAGAGGCCCCACCACCCTCTGATTACTGTCCTATATTGCTGTAATGTTTCCCTGGTGTCTAGTGGCACCCTGACTCTCTGATTAGTGTCCAATATTGCTGCAATGTTTCCCTGGTGTCTAGTGGCACCACCGACCCTCTGATTACCATTGCATATTGCTGTAATCCTTCCATGGTATCTAGTGGCAACCCCACCCTCTGATTACTGTCCCATATTGCTGTAATGTTTCCCTGGTGTCTAGAGGCAACCCTGACCCTCTGATTACCGTTGCATATTGCTGTAATGTTTCCAAGGTGTCTAGTGGCACCCCCACCCTCTGATTACTGTCAAATATTTCTGTAATGTTTCCATGGTGCCTAGTGGCATCCCCACCCTCTGATAACTGTCCCAGATTGCTGTAATTTTTCTCTGGTGTCTAATGGCACCCCCAACCTCTGATTACTGTCCCGTATTGCTGTTATGTTTCACTGGTGTCTAGTGGCACCCCCACTCTCTGATTACTGTTCCATATTGCTGTAATGTTTCCCTGGTGTCTAGTGGCACCCCAACTCTCTGATTACTGTTCCATATTGCTGTAATGTTTCCCTGGTGTCTAGTGGCACCCCCACCCTTTGATTAGTGTCTCATATTGCTGTAATGTTTCCCTGGTGTGTAGTGGCACCCCACCCTCTGATCACTGTTCCAAATTGCTGTAATGTTTCCTGGTGTCTAGTGGCACCCCCACCCTCTGATTACTGTCCCGTTTTGCTGTTTTGTTTCCTGGTGTCTAGTGTCACCTCCACCCTCTGATTACTGTCCCTTATTGCTGAAATGTTTCCTGGTGTCTATTGGCACCACCACCCTCTGATAACTCTCACATATTGCTGTAAGGTTTCCCTGTTGTCTAGTGGCACTCTCCACTCTCTGATTACTGTTCCATTTTGCTGTAATGTTTCTCTTGTGTCTAGAAACACCCCCACTCTCTGATTACTGTTCCATATTGCAGTAATGTTTTTCTACTGTCTTGTGTCACCCCAACCCTCGGATTACCATCGTGTATTGCTGTAATGTTTCCCTTGTGTCTAGTGTCACCCTCACCCTCTGATTACTGTCCCATATTGCTGTAATGTTTCTCTGCTGTCTAATGGCACCCCCACCATTTGATTACTGTCCCATTCTGTTGAAATGTTTCCCTGGTGTCTAGTGGCACCCCCACTCTCTGATTACTGTCCCATATTGCTGTAAAGCTTCCCAGGTGTCTAGTGGCACCCCACCTTCTGATTCCTGTCCCATATTGCTGTAATGTTTCCCTGGTGTCTAGTGGAACCCCCACCCTCTGATTTCTGTCTCATATTGCTGTAATGTTTCCCTTG
This sequence comes from Neoceratodus forsteri, assembly GCA_016271365.2. Lineage (NCBI taxonomy): Eukaryota > Metazoa > Chordata > Ceratodontiformes > Ceratodontidae > Neoceratodus > Neoceratodus forsteri. The sequence goes on along the minus strand of CM057459.1, from coordinate 482,428,195 downwards.
TGTCTAGTGGCACCCCCTCCCTCTGATCACCATTGCATATTGCTGTAATGATTCCCTGGTGTCTAGTGGTACTCCCACCCTCTGATTACTTTCCCGTATCGCTATAATGTTTCCCTCATGTCTAGTGGCACCCCCAAACTCTGATTACTGTACCATATTGCTGTAATGTTCCCTTGGTGTCTTGTGGCACCCCCACCCTCTGATAACTGTCACATATTGCTGTAATGTTCCACTGGTGTCTAGCGGTACTCGCACCCTCTGATTACTGTCCCATATTGCTGTGATGTTTCCCTGGAGTCTAGTGGCACTCCCACCTTATGATCACCATCGCATGTTGCTGTAAGTTTTCCCTGGTGTCTAGTGGCACCTCCTCTCTCGGATTACTGTCCCATATTGCTGTAATGTTTCCCTGGTCTCTAGTGGCACCCCCACTCTCTGATTACTGTCCCACATTACTGTAATATTTCCCTGGTGTCCGAGGCACCCCCAACCTCTGATTACTGTCCCATATTGCTGCAATGTCTACCTCATGTCTAGTGGCACCCCTACCCTCTGAATACTGTCTCATATTGCTGTAATGTTTCCCAGGTGTCTAGTGGCTCCCCAACCCTCTGATCACCACTGCATATTGCTGTAATGTTTCCCTGGTGTCTAGTGGCACCCCCACCCTCTGATTACTTTCCCATATTGCTGTAATGTTCCCCAGGAGTCTAGTGGCACTCCCAGCCGCTGATTACTGTCCCTTATTGCTGTATTATTAACCTGGTTTCTAGAGGCTCCCCCACCCTCTGATTACTGTCCCATATTGCTGTGATGTTTCCCTGGTGTCTAGTGGCAACTCCACTCTCTGATCACCCTCGCATATTGCTGTAAGTTATCCCTGATGTCTAGTGGCACCTTCACTCTCTGATTACTGTTCCATATTGCTGTAATGTTTCTCTGGTGTCTACTTGCACCCCCACTCTCTGATTACTTTCCCATATTACTGTAAAATTTCCCTGGTGTCTAGTGTCACCCCCACCCTCTCATTACTGTCCCAAATTGCTGTATTGTTTCCCTGGTGTCTAGTGGCACCTCCAATCTCTGATTAAGGTCCTGTATTGCTGTAATGTTTCCCTGGTGTCTAGTGGCTCCGCCACTCTCTGATTACTGTCCCATATTGCTATAATGCTTCCTTGGAGTCTAGTGGCAAAACCCACCCTCTGATTACTGTCCCATATTGCTGTAATATTTCCCTGTTGTCTAGTGGCACCACCCACCCTCTGATTACTGTCCCATATTGCTGTAATGTTTCCCTGGAGTCTAGTGGCACCCCCGCTCTCTGATTACTGTCCCATATTGCTATAATGCTTCCCTGGAGTCTAGTGGCACCATTCACCCTGTAATTACCGTCCCATATTGCTGTAATGTTTCCCTGTTGTCTAGTGGCACCACGCACCCTCTGATTACTGTCCCATATTGCTGTAATGTTTCCCTGGTGTCTAGTGGCACCTCCCACCCTCTGATTACTGTGTCAAATTTGCGTAATGTTTCCCTGGTGCCTACTGGCTCCCCCACCCTCTGACTACTGTCCCATATTGCTGAAATGTTTCCCCGGTGTCTAGTGGCACCCCTGCCCTCTGATTACTGTCTCATATAGCTGTAATGTTTCTCAGGTGTCTAGTGGAACCCCCCCCGATCACCATTGCATACTGCTGTAATGTTTCCTGGTTTCCAGTGGCCCACCCACCCTCTGATTACTGTCCAATATTGCTGTAATGTTTCCCTGGTGTCTAGTGGCACCACCGACCCTCTGATTACCATTGCATATTGCTGTAATGTTTCCCTGGTATCTAGTGGCACCCCCACCCTCTGATTACTGTCCCATATTGCTGTAATGTTTCCCTGGTGTCTAGTGGTACCCCTGACCCTCTGATTACCATCGCATAATACTGTAATGTTTCCCTGGTGTCTAGTGGCACCCCCACCCTCTGATTACTGTCCCATATTTCTGTAATGTTTCCATGGTGCCTACTGGCACCCCACCCTCTGATTACTGTCCCAGATTGCTGTAATGTTTCCCTGGTATGTGGTGGCACCCCCAACCTCTGATTACTGTCCCATGTTACTGTAATGTTTCCCTGTTGTCTAGAGGCACCCCCACCCTCTGATTACTGTCAAATTTTTCTGAAATGTTTCCCTGGTGTCTATTGGCACCCCCACCATCTGATCACCATTCCAAATTGCTGTAATGTTTCCTTGGTGTCTAGTGGCACCCGCACCCTCTGATTACTGTCCCATTTTGCTGTTTTGTTTCCCTGGTGTCTAGTGCCACCTCCACCCTATTATTACTGTCCCTTATTGCTGAAATGTTTCCATGGTGTCTAGTGGCACTCCCACCCTCTGGTCACTAGGGCATATTACTGTAAGGTTACCCTGGAGTCTACTGGCATCTCCACTCTCTGATTACTGTTCCATTTTGCTGTAATGTTTTTCTGGTGACTACTGACACCCCCACTCTCTGATTACTGTTACATATTGCAGTAATGTTTTTCTGGTGTCTTGTGGCACCCCAACCCTTGGATCACCATCGTGTATTGCTGTAATGTTTGCCTTGTCTCTAGTGTCACCCTCACCCTCTGATTACTGTCCCATATTGCTGTAATATTTCCCTGGTGTCTAGTTGCACCCCCACTCTGTGATTACTGTCCCATTTTCTTGTAATGTTTCCCTGGTGTCTAGTGGCTGCCCCACTCTCTGATTACTGTCCCATATTGCTGTAATGTTTCCCTGGTGTCTAGTGGCACCCCAACCCTCTGATTTCTGTCTCATATTGCTATGATGTTTCCCTATGGTCTACTGGCACTCCCTCCCTCTGATCACCATTGCATATTGCTGTAATGTTTCTCTGGTGTCTAGTGGTACCCCCACCCTCTGATTACTTTCCCGTATTGCTGTAAAGTTTCCTGGTGTCTAGTGGCACCCCCACACCCTGATTACTGTCCCATATTGCTGTAATGTTTCCTGGTGTCTAGAGGCACCCCTGACCCTCTTATTACCATTGCATATTTCTGAAATGTTTCCATGGTGTCTAGTGACACCCCCACCCTCTGATTACTGTCCTATATTTCTGTATTGTTTCCATGGTGCCTAGTGGCACCCCACTCTCTGATTACTGTCCCAGATTGCTGTAATGTTTCCCTGGTGTCTAGTGGCACCCCCAACCTCTGATTACTGTCCCATTTTGCTGCAATGTTTCACTGTTGTCTAGTGGCAACCCCACTATCTGATTATTGTTCCATATTGCTGCAATGATTCCCTGGTGTCTAATGGCACCCCCACCCTCTGATCAAAAGCGCATATTGCTGTAAGGTTTCCCTGGTTTCTAGTGGCACCTCCACTCTCTGATTACTGTTCTATTTTGCTGTAATGTTTCTCTGGTGTCTAGTAACACCCCCACTCTCTGATTACTGTTCCATATTGCAGTCATGTTTTTCTGGTGTCTTGTGGCAGCCCAACCCTCGGATCACCATCGTGTATTGCTGTAATGTTTCCCTTGTGTCTAGTGTCACCCTCACCCTCTGATTACTGTCCCATATTGCTATAATGTTTCCCTGTTGTCTAATGGCACCCCCACCCTTTGATTACTATCCCATTTTGTTGTAATGTTTCCCTGGTGTCTAGTGGCACCCCCACTCTCTGATTACTGTCCCATATTGCTGTAAAGCTTCCCTAGTGTTTAGTGAAACCCCCACCCTCTGATTCCTGTCCCATATTGCTGTAATATTTCACTGGTGTCTAGTGGAACCCCCACAATCTGATTTCTGTCTCATATTGCAGTAATGTTTTCCTGGTGTCTAGTGGCACCCCCTTCCTCTGATCACCATTGCATATTGCTATAATGTTTCCCTGGTGTCTAGTGGTACCCCACCCTCTGATTTCTGTACCATATTGCTGTAATGTTCCACTGGGGACTAGTGGCACTTGCACTCTCTGATTACTGTCCCATATTGCTGTGATGTTTCCCTGGAGTCTAGTGGCACTCTACCCTCTGATCACCATCGTGATGTTGCTGTAAGTTTTCCTGGGGCCTAGTGGCACCTCCTCTCTGATTACTGTCCCATATTGCTGTAAAGTTTCCCTGGTCTCTAGTGGCACCCCACCCTCTGATTACTGTCCCACATTGCTGTAATATTTCCCTGGTGTCGAGGCACCCCAACCTCTAATTACTGTCCCATATTGCTGCAATGTCTACCTGGTGTCTAGTGGCAACCCTACCCTCTGATTACTGTCTCATATTGCTGTAATGTTTCCCAGGTGTCTAGCGGCTCCCCCACCCTCTGATTACTCTCCCATATTGCTGTGATGTTTCCCTGGTGTCTAGTAGCACCCCCACTCTCTGATCACCATCGCATATTGCTGTAAGTTATCCCTGATGTCTAGTGGCACCATCACTCTCTGATTACTGTTCCATTTTGCTGTAATGTTTCTCTGGTGTCTACTTGTACCCCCACTCTCTGATTACTTTCCCATATTACTGTAATGTTTTTCTGGTTTCTTGTGGAACCCCCACCCTCTGTTTACCATCGCATATTGCTGTAATGTTTCCCTGCTGTCTAGTGTCACCCTCACCCTCTCATTACTGTCCCAAATTGCTGTATTGTTTCCCTGGTGACTAGTGGCACCTACAATCTCTGATTAATGTCCTGTATTGCTGTAATGTTTCCCTGGTGTCTAATGGCACCCCCACTCTCTGATTACTGTCCCATAATGCCTTAATGCTTCCCTGGAGTCTAGTGGCAAAACCCACCCTCTGATTACTGTCCCATATTGCTGTAAATGTTCCCTGTTGTCTAGTGGCACCACCCACCCTCTGATTACTGTCCCATATTGCTGTAATGTTTCCCTGGTGTCTAGTGGCACCCCCACTCTCTGATTACAGTCCCTTATTGCTATAATGCTTACCTGGGTCTGGTGGTCCACTCACCCTCTAATTCTAATTGTCAGTGTTGGTAGCTCAATGGTAGCACACTCACCTCTGAGGCCGGGAGGCCGGGCTGTGGGTTCCAATTCCCACATCTGGCACTTGGGTTAATATCCCAATACTGACACTGTAGTGCAGCATGAGAGGGGTGCTGCACTTCTGAGGTGCAGTCTTTCGGATTAGACGTTAAACCGAGGTCCCATCTGCATGGATTGGTGGTAGTTCAGGTGGATGTTAAAGATCCCATGGCACTTATCGAAAAGAGTAGCAGAATTTCCCCGGTGTCCTGGCCAAATTTCCCTCATTCACTAAACATACCACCAACAGCTTAATCTGATTAAAGGTCAGCTGGCATTCATCTGTATCCCCCTCCCCCGGGTCGTGCCTGAAAATAGGCAGGATTTGTCTAGTGTACTTACCCGGTCAACAAAAACTAAATAAAATAAAATAAAAAATCAAATTACTGTCCCATATTGCGGTAATGTTTCCCTGTTGTCTTGTGGCACCACCCACCCTCTGATTACTGTCCCATATTGCTGTAATGTTTCCCTGGTGTCTAGTGATACCACCCAACCTCTGATTACTGTCTCATATAGCTGTAATGTTTCTCAGGTGTCTATGGAACCCCGTCCCAATCACCATTGCATACTGCTGTAATGTTTCCTGGTGTCCAGTGGCACCCTGACTCTCTGATTAGTGTCCAATATTGCTGTAATGTTTCCTTGTGTCAGTGGCACCACTGACCATCTGATTACCATTGCATATTGCTGTAATGTTTCCTGGTATCTAGTGGCACTCACCCTCTGATTACTGTCCCATATTGCATAATGTTTCCCTGGTGTCTAGTGGCACCCCTGACCCTCTGATTACCATCGCATATTGCTGTAATGTTTCCCTGGTGTCTAGTGGCACCCCTACCCTCTGATTACTGACCCATATTGCTGTAATGTTTCCCTGGTGTCTAGTGGCACCCCCACTCTTTGATTACTGTCCCATTTTGTTGTAATGTTTCCCTGGTGTCTAGTGGCTGCTCCACTCTCTGATTACTGTCACATATTGCTGTAATGTTTCCATGGTGTCTGTGGCACCCCACCATCTGATCACCATTCCAAAGTGCTAAAATGTTTCCCTGGTGTTTAGTGGCACCGCACCCTCTGATTACTGTCCTGTATTGCTGTATTGTTCCCTGGTGTCTGGTGCCACCTCCAACCTCTTATTACTGTCCATTATTGCTGAAATGTTTCCTGTAGTCTAGTGGCACTCCCACCCTCTGGTCACCAGCACATATTGCTGTAAGGTTTTCCTGGAGTCTAGTGGCACCTCCACTCTCAGATTACTGTTCCATTTTGCTGCAATGTTTCTCTGGTGTCTACTGACACCGCCACTCTCTGATTACTGTTCCATATTGCAGTAATGTTTTTCTGGTGTCTTGTGGCACACCAACCCTCAGATCACCATCGTGTATTGCTGTAATGTTTCCCTTGTGTCGAGTGTCACTCTCACCGTCTGATTACTGACCCATATTGCTGTAATGTTTCCCTGGTGTCTAGTGGCACCCTCACTCTTTGATTACTGTCCCATTTTGTTGTAATGTTTCCCTGGTGTCTAGTGGCTGCCCCACTCTCTGATTACTGTCCCATATTGCTGTAATGTTTCCCTGGTGTCTAGTGGCACCCCCACACTCTGATTTCTGTCTCATATTGCTGTAATGCTTCCCTTTGGTCTAGTGGCACCCCTCCTCTGTTCACCATTGCATATTGCTGTAATGTTTCACTGGTGTCTAGTGGTACCCCCACCCTCTGATTACTTTCCCGTATTGCTGTAATGTTTCCCTGGTGTCTAGTGGCACCCCCACACTCTGATTACTGTACCATATTGCTGTTATGTTCCTTTGGTGTCTAGTGGCACCCCCACCCTCTGATAACTGTCCCATATTGCTGTAATGTTCCACTGGTGTCTAGTGGCACTCACACCATCTAATTACTGTCCCATATTGCAGTGAAGTTTCCCTGGAGTCTAGTGGCACCACCACCCTCTGATCACCATTGAATATTGCTGTAAGTTTTCCCTGGTGTCTAGTGGCACCTGCTCTCTCTGATTACTGTCCCATATTGCTGTAATGTTTCCCTGGTCTCTAGTGGCATCCCCACCCTCTGATTACTGTCCCATATTGCTGCAATGTCTACGTGGTGTCTAGTGGCACCCCCACCCTCTGATTACTGTCTCATATTGCTGTAATGTTTCCCAGATGTCTAGTGGCTCCCCCACCCTCTGATCACCATTGCATATTGCTGTAATGTTTCCTGGTGTTCTAGTGTCACCCCAACCTCTGATTACTTTCCCGTATTGCTGTAATGTTTCCCTGGTGTCTAGTGGCATCCCCACCCTCTGATTACTGTCCCATATTGCTGTAATGTTCCCATAGTGTTTAGTGGCACCCCCACCATCTGACTACTGTCCTGTATTGCTGTAATGTTCCCCTGGTGGCTAGTGGCTCCCCACCCTCTGATTATTGTCCCATATTGCTGTGTTGTGTCCCTGGTGTCTAGCAGCACCCCCACCCTCTGATCACCATCGCATATTGCTGTAAGTTTTTCCTGATATCTAGTGGCACCTCCACTCTCTGATTACTGTTCCATATTGCTGTAATGTTTCTCTGGTGTCCACTTGCACCCCCACTCTCTGAATACTGTCCCATATTACTGTAATGTTTTCCAGGTGTCTTGTGGCACCCCCACCCTCTGTTCACCATTGCGTACTGCTGTAATGTTTCCCTGGTGTATAGTGTCACCCCCACCCTCTGATTACTGTCCCAAATTGCTGTAATGTTTCCCTGGTGTCCAGTGGCACCTCCAATCTCTGATTACTGTCCTGTATTCCTGTAATGTTTCCCTGGTGTCTAGTGGCACCCCCACTCTCTGATTACTGTCCCATATTGCTATAATGCTTCCCTGGAGTCTAGTGGCACCAACCACCCTCTGATCACTGTCCCATATTGCTGTAATGTTTCCCTGTTGTCTAGTGGCACCACCACCCTCTGATTACTGTCCCATATTGCTGTAATGATTCCATGGTGTCTACCGGTCCCCACTCTCTGATTACTGTCCCATATTGCTATAATGCTGTCTTGGTGACTAGTGGCACCCCCACCGTCTGATTACTCTCCCATATTGTTGTAATGTTCCCTTAGTGTTTAGTGGCACCCCCACCATCTGACTACCGTCCTATATTGCTGTAATGATCCCCTGGTGGCTTATGGCTCCCCCACCCTCTGATTATTGTCCCATATTGCTGTGAAGTTTCCCTGGTGTCTAGCAGCACCCCTACCCTCTGATCACCATCGCTTATTGCTGTAAGTTTTTCCTGATATCTAGTGGCACCTCCACTCTCTGATTACTGTTCCATATTGCTGTAATGTTTCTCTGGTGTCTACTTGCACCCCCACTCTCTGATTACTGTCCCATATTGCTGTAATGTTTCCCTGGTGTCTAGTGTCACCACCCACTCTCTGATTACTGAGCGAAATTTGCGTAATGTTTCCCTGGTGCCCACTGGCACCCCCACCCACTGACTACTGTCCCATATTGCTGAAATGTTTCCCTAGGTGTCAAGTGGCACCCCTGCCCTCTAATTACTGTCTCATATAGCTGTAATGTTTCCCAGGTGTCTAGTGGAACCTTCCCCGATCACCATTGCATACTGCTGTAATGTTTCCCTATTGTCCAGCGGCCCCCCCCACCCTCTGATTACTGTCCAATATTGCTGTAATGTTTCCGTGGTGTCTAGTGGCACCACCCACCCTCTGATTACTGTGCCACATTTGCGTAATGTTTCCCTGGTGCCTAGTGGCAGCCCCACCCACTGATTACTGTCCCATATTGCTGAAATGTTTAACCTGTTGTCTAGTGGCACCCCCGCCCTCTGTTTACTGTCTCATATAGCTGTAATGTTTCCCAGGTGTCTAGTGGCACCCACCCCCGATCACCATTGCATACTGCTGTAATGTTTCCCTGCTGTCCAGTGGCCCCCCCACCCTCTGATTACTGTCCCATATTGCTGTAATGTTTCCCTGGTGTCTAGTGGCACCCTGACTCTCTGATTAGTGTCCAATATTGCTGTAATGTTTCCCTGGTGTCTAGTGGCACCACCAACCCTCTGATTACCATTGCATATAGCTGTAATGTTTCCCTGGTATCTAGTGGCACCCCACCCTCTGATTACTGTGCCATAATGCCGTAATGTTTCCCTGGTGTCTAGAGGCACCCCTGATCCCCTCTGATTACCATTGCATATTGCAGTAATGTTTCCATGGTGTCTAGTGGCACCCCCACCCTCTGATTACTGTCCCATATTTCTGTAATGTTTCCATGGTGCCTAGTGGCACCACAGCCTCTGATTACTGTCCCAGAATGCTGTAATGTTTCTCTGGTGTATAGTGGCACCCCCTACCTCTGATTACTGTCCCATATTGCTGTAATATTTCCCTGTTGTCTAGTGGCACCCCCACCCTCTGATTACTGTTCCATATTGCTGTAATGTTTCCCTGGTGTCTAGTGGCACCCCCACCCTCTGATTACTGTCTCATATTGCTGTCATGTTTCCCTTATGTCTAGTGGCCCCCCCCGATCACCGTTCCAAATTGCTGTAATGTTTCCTGTTGTCTAGTGGCACCCCAATCTCTCTGATTACTGTCCCATATTGTTGTATTATTTCCTGGTGTCGAGTGCCACCTCCACCCTCTGATTACTGTCCCTTATTCTGAAATCTTTCCTGGTGTCTGGTGACCCCACCCTCTGATCAAAGTGCATATTGCTGTAAGGTTTCCCTGGTGTCTAGTGGCACCTCCATTCTCTGATTACTGTTCCATTTAGCTGTAATGTTTCTCTGGTGTCTAGTAACACCCCCATTCTCTGATTGCAGTTCCATATTACAGTATTGTTTTTCTGGTGTCTTGTGGCACCCCAACCCTCGGAACACCACCATGTATTGCACTAATGTTTCACTTGTGTCTAGTGTCACCCTCACCCTCATATTACTTTCCCATATTGCTGTAATGTTTCCCTTCTGTCTAATGGCACCCCCACCCTTTGATTACTGTCCCATTTTGTTGTAATGTTTCCCTGGTGTCTAGAGGCACCCCCACTCTCTGATTACTTTCCCATATTGCTGTAAAGCTTCCAAGGTGTCTAGTGGCACCCCCAACCACTGATTCCTGTCCCATATTGCTGTAATGTTTCCCTGGTGTCTAGTGGAACCCCCACCCTCTGATTTCTTTCTCATATTGCTGTAATGTTTCCCTGGTGTCTAGTGGAACCCCTCAACACTGATCACCATTGCATATTGCTGTAATGTTTCCCTGGTGTCTAGTGGTGCCCCCACCCTCTGATTACTTTCCCGTATCGCTATAATGTTTTCCCTGGCGTCTGGTGGCACCCCCCACACTATGATTACTGTACCATATTGCTGCTTAATGTTCCCTTGGTGACTTGTGACACCCACCCTCTGATAACTGTGTCACATATTGCTGTATGTGTTCACTGGTGTCGTGCTTTCGCACCCTCGATTACTGTCATATTGCTGTGATGTTTCCTGGGTCTAGTGGCACTCCACCCTCTGGATCACCATCGCATGTTGCCGTGCGTTTTCCCTGGTGTCTAATGGCACCTCCTCTCTCTGATTACTGTCCCATATTGCTGTAATGTTTCCTTGGTCTCAAGTGCACCCCACCCTCTGATTACTGTCCTACATCGCTGTAATATTCCCTTGGTGTTCGGAGTACCCCCAACCTCTGATTACTGTCCCATATTGCTGCAATGTTTACCTGGTGTCTAGAGGCACCCCTACCCTCTGATTACTGTCTCATATTGCTGTAATGTTTCCCAGGTGTCTAGCGGCTCCCCCACCCTCTGATCACCATTGCATATTGCTGTAATGTTTCCCTGGTGTCTAGTGGCACCCCACCCTCTGATTACTTTCCTGTATTGCTGTAATGTTTCCCTGGTGTCTAGTGGCACCCCCACACTCTGATTACTGTCCCATATTTCTGTAATGTTCCCCAGGTGTCTTGTGGCACCCCCAACAACTGATTACTGTCCCATATTGCTGTAATGTTCACCTGGTGTCTAGTTGCTCCCCCACCCTCTGATTAATGTCCCATATTGCTGTGATGTTTCCCTGGTGTCTAGCAGCACCCCCACCCTCTGATCACCATCACATATTGCTTTACATTTTCCTAGATATCTAGTAGGCACCTCCACTCTCTGATTACTGTTCCATATTGCTGTAATGTGTCTCTGGTGTTCTTGCACCCCCACTCTCGATTACTGTCCCATATTGCTGTGCTGTTTTCCGGTGTTGTGCCCCTCTGTTCACCATTAGCATTGCATAATGTTACCCTGGAGTCTTGTATCAAACCACCCTCTGATTACTGTCCCAAATTGCTGTAATTTTCCCTGGTGTCTAGTAGCACCTCCAATCTCTGATTACTGTCCTGTATTGCTGTAATGTTTCCTGGTGTCTGGTAGCTTCCTCTCTGATTACTGTCTCATTGCTGTAATGTTTCCCTGGTGTCCAGAGGCCCCCCACCCTCTGATTACTGTCCTATATTGCTGTAATGTTTCCCTGGTGTCTAGTGGCACCCTGACTCTCTGATTAGTGTCCAATATTGCTGCAATGTTTCCCTGGTGTCTAGTGGCACCACCGACCCTCTGATTACCATTGCATATTGCTGTAATGCTTCCATGGTATCTAGTGGCAACCCCACCCTCTGATTACTGTCCCATATTGCTGTAATGTTTCCCTGGTGTCTAGAGGCAACCCTGACCCTCTGATTACCATTGCATATTGCTGTAATGTTTCCGTGGTGTCTAGTGGCAGCCCCACCCTCTGATTACTGTTAAATATTTCTGTAATGTTTCCATGGTGCCTAGTGGCACCACACCCTCTGATAACTGTCCCAGATTGCTGTAATTTTTCTCTGGTGTCTAATGGCACCCCAACCTCTGATTACTGTCCCATATTGCTGTAATGTTTCACTGGTGTCTAGTGGCACCCCCACTCTCTGATTACTGTTCCATATTGCTGCAATGTTTCCCTGGTGTCTTGTGGCATCCCCACTCTCTGATTACTGTTCCATATTGCTGTAATGTTTCCCTGGTGTCTAGTGGCACCCCCACCCTTTGATTAGTGTCTCATATTGCTGTAATGTTTCCCTGGTGTGTAGTGGCACCCCCACCCTCTGATCACTGTTCCAAATTGCTGTAATGTTTCCCTGGTGTCTAGTGGCACCCCCACCCTCTGATTACTGTCCCGTTTTGCTGTTTTGTTTCCCTGGTGTCTAGTGTCACCTCCACCCTCTGATTACTGTCCCTTATTGCTGAAATGTTTCCCTGGTGTCTATTGGCACCACCACCCTCTGATAACTGTCACATATTGCTGTAAGGTTTCCCTGGTGTCTAGTGGCACCTCCACTCTCTGATTACTGTTCCATTTTGCTGTAATGTTTCTCTGGTGTCTAGTAACACCCCCACTCTCTGATTACTGTTCCATATTGCAGTAATGTTTTTCTGGTGTCTTGTGTGACCCCAACCCTCGGATCACCATCGTGTACTGCTGTAATGTTTCCCTTGTGTCTAGTGTCACCTCACCCTCAATTACTGTCCCATATTGCTGTAATGTTTCTCTGCTGTCTATTAGCACCCCACCATTTGATTACTGTCCCATTCTGTTGAAATGTTTCCTGGTGTCTAGTGGCACCCCACTCTGATTACTGTCCCATATTGCTGTAAGCTTCCCAGGTGTCTAGCGGCACCCCCACCTTCTGATTCCTGTCCCATATTGCAGTAATGTTTCCCTGGTGTCTAGTGGAACCCCCAACCTCTGATTTCTGTCTCATATTGCTGTAATGTTTCCCTGGTGTCTAGTGGCACCCCCTTCCTCTGATCACCATTGCATATGCGGTAATGATTCCCTGGTGTCTAGTGGTACTCCCACCCTCTGATTACTTTCCTGTATCGATATAATGTTTCCCTGTGTCTGGTGGCACTCCCAAACTCTGATTACTGTGCCATATTGCTGTAATGTTCCCTTGGTGTCTTGTGGCACCCCCACCCTCTGATAACTGTCACATATTGCTGTAATGTTCCACTGGTGTCTAGTGGCACTCCCACCCTATGATCACCATCGCATGTTGCTGTAAGATTTCCCTGGTGTCTAGGGGCACCTCCTCTCTCTGATTACTGTCCCATATTGCTGTAATGTTTCCCTGGTCTCTAGTAGCACCCCCCTCTCTGATTACTGTCCCACATTACTGTAATATTTCCTGGTGTCGGGAGGCACCCCAACCTCTGATTACTGTCCCATATTGCTGCAATGTCTACCTGGTGTCTAGTGGCACCCCTACCCTCTGAATACTGTCTCATATTGCTGTAATGTTTCCCAGGTGTCTAGCGGCTCCCCAACCCTCTGATCACCACTGCATATTGCTGTAATGTTTTCCTGGTGTCTAGTGGCACCCCCACCCTCTGATTACTTTCCCATATTGCTGTAATGTTCCCCAGGAGTCTAGTGGCACCCCCAGCCTCTGATTACTGTCCCTTATTGCTGTATTATTAACCTGGTTTCTAGAGGCTCCCCCACCCTCTGATTACTGTCCCATATTGCTGTGATGTTTCCCTGGTGTCTAGCAACTCCACTCTCTGATCACCCTACCATATTGCTGTAAGTTATCCTGATGTCTAGTAGCACCTTCACTCTCTGATTACTGTTCCATATTGCTGTAATGTTTCTCTGGTGTCTACCTGCACCCCCACTCTCTGTTTACTTTCCCATATTACTGTAAAATTTCCCTGGTGTCTAGTGTCACCCCCACCCTCTCATTACTGTCCCAAATTGCTGTATTGTTTCCCTGGTGTCTAGTGGCACCTCCAATCTCTGATTAAGGTCCTGTATTGCTGTAATGTTTCCCTGGTGTCTAGTGGCTCCGCCACTCTCTGATTACTGTCCCATATTGCTATAATGCTTCCCTGGAGTCTAGTGGCAAAACCCACCCTCTGATTACTGTCCCATATTGCTGTAATATTTCCCTGTTGTCTAGTGGCACCACCCACCCTCTGATTACTGTCCCATATTGCTGTTATGTTTCCCTGGAGTCTAGTGGCACCCCCACTCTCTGATTACTGTCCCATATTGCTATAATGCTTCCCTGGAGTCTAGTGGCACCATTCACCCTCTAATTACCATCGCATATTGCTGTAATGTTTCCCTGTTGTCTAGTGGCACCACACACCCTCTGCTTACTGTCCCATATTGCTGTAATGTTTCCCTGGTGTCTAGTGGCACCTCCCACCCTCTGATTACTGTGTCAAATTTGCGTAATGTTTCCCTTGTGCATACTGGCACCCCCACCCACTGACTACTGTCCCATATTGCTGAAATGTTTCCCTGGTGTCTAGTGGCACCCCTGCCCTCTGATTACTGTCTCATATAGCTGTAATGTTTCTCAGGTGTCTAGTGAAACCCCCCCCGATCACCATTGCATACTGCTGTAATGTTTCCGTGGTTTCCAGTGGCCCAACCACCCTCTGATTACTGTCCAATATTGCTGTAATGTTTCCCTGGTGTCTAGTGGCACCTCCGACCCTCTGATTACCATTGCATATTGCTGTAATGTTTCCCTGGAATCTAGTGGCACCCCCACCCTCTGATTACTGTCCCATATTGCTGTAATGTTTCCCTGGTGTCTAGTGGCTCCCCTGACCCTCTGATTACCGTCCCATATTGCTGTAATGTTTCCTGGTGTCTAGTGCCACCTCCACCCAACTATTATGACTCTTATTGCTGAATGTTTCATGGTGTCTAGTAGCACCCACCCCTCTGGTCACTGAACATTTGCTGAAAGGTTTCCTGGAGTCTAGTAGCATCTCCACTCTGATTACAGTTCCATTTTGTAATGTGTCTTCTGGTGACTACTGACACCCCACTCTCTGGATTACTGTTACACATTGCAGTAATGTTTTTTCTGGTGTCTTGTGGCACCCCCAACCTTGAATCACCATCATACATTGCTGTAAGTTTGCCTTGTCTCTAGTGTCACCTCACCCTCAGTGCTGTCCCATATTGCCAATGTTTCCTGGTCTGGTTGCACCCCACTCTTTGATTACTGTCCCATTTGTTGCAATATTTTCCTGGTGTCTTGTGGCTGCCCCACTCTGATTACTGTCATATTGCTGTATTTCCCTGAGTCTAGTAGCACCCAACCTCAATTTCTGTCTCATATTGCTATGTTTCCTGTGGTCTAGTAGCACCTCCTCTGATCACCATTGCATATTCCTGTAATGTTTCACTGGTGTCTGGTAACCACCCTCTGATTACTTTCGTATTGCCATAATGTTTCACAAGTGTCTAGTAGCACCCACACACTGATTACTGTCATATTGCTGCAATGTTTCCTGGTGTACAAACCACTGACCCTCTTATGCATTGCATATTTCTGTAATGTTTCATGGTGTTAGTGACACCCCCACCCTCTGATTACTGTCCCATATTTGCAATGTTTCCATAGTGCCCAGTGGCACCCCACTCTCTAATTACTGTCCCAGATTGTAATGTTTCTCTGTTGTCTAGTAGCACCCCAACCTCTGATTCTGTTCCATATTGTAAGCGATTCCCTGAACGTGTGGCACCGCCTGCCTGTGATTACTGTCTCATATTGCTGTTATGTTTCCCTGTTGTGTTTTGCCCCCCACCCTCATCCGCTCCCAATTGCTGTAATGTTTCCTGGTGTCATGCGGCACCCCACCCCAATTACTGACCCATTTTGCTGTATTGTTTTCACAATTACTAGTACCACCTCCACCTCTTATTCTGTCCCTTACTGCAATGTTTCCTGGTGTCTATGCCCCACCCCTCTGATCAAGCATATTGCTGTAAGGTTTCCTGGTTTAGTGGCTCCTCCTCTCGATTACTATTCTATTTTGCTGTAATGTTTCTCTGGTGTCTGTAACACCCCCTACTCAGATTACTGTTCCATATTGCAGTAATGTTTTCTAATGTCTTGTAGCAGCCCAACCCTCAGATCACGCTCATGTATTGCTGTAATGTTTCCCTTCTGTCTAGTGTCACCCTCACCTCTGATTTACTGTCCCATATTGACTAATGTTTCCTGCTGTCTAATGGCACTTCCAACCTTTGATTACTATCCCATTTTGTTGTAATGTTTCCTGGGTGTCTGTGGCACCCACACCTCTGATTACTGTCCCATATTGCTGTAGTGTTTCCCTGGTGTCTAGTGAAACCCCCACCCTCTGATTTCTGTCTCATATTCCAGTAAAGTTTTCCTGGTGTCTAGTGGCACCCCCTCCCTCTGATCACCATTGCATATTGCTATAATGTTTCCCTGGTGTCTAGTGGTACCCCACCCTCTGATTACTTTCCCGTATCGCTATAATGTTTCCCTGGTGTCTAGTGGCTCCCCCACACTCTGATTACTGTACCATATTGCTGTAATGTTCCAATGGGGACTAGTGGCACTCGCACTCTCTGATTACTGTCCCATATTGCTGTGATGTTTCCCTGGAGGCTAGTGGCACCCACCTCTGATCACCGACCGCCCAGTTGCTGTAGATGTTTCCTGGTGCTCAGTGGCACCTCCTCTGATTACTGATCCCATGTTGCTGTAAAGTTTCCTGGTCTCTAGTGGCACCCCCTCTCTGATTACTGTCCCACATTGCAGTAATATTTCCCTTGACCTGGAGGCACCCCAACTCTGATTATTGTCCCATATTGCTGCAATGTCTACCTGGTGTCTAGTGGCAACCCTACCCTCTGATTACTGTCTCATATTGCTGTAATGTTTCCCAGGTGTCTAGCGGCTCCCCCACCCTCTGATCACCATTGCACATTGCTGTAATGTTTCCCTGGTGTCTAGTGGCTCCCCCAACCTCTGATTACTCTCCCATATTGCTGTGATGTTTCCCTGGTGTCTAGTAGCACCCCCACTCTCTGATCACCATCACATATTGCTGTAAGTTATCCCTGATGTCTAGTGGCACCTTCACTCTCTGATTACTGTTCCATTTTGCTGTAATGTTTCTCTGGTGTCTACTTTCCCACTCTCATGTTACTTTCCCATATTACTGTAATGTTTTCTGGTTTCTTGTGGAACCCCCCCACCCTCTATTTACCATACATATTGCTGTAATGTTTCCCTGCTGTCTAGTGTCACCCTCACCTCTCATTACTGTCCCAAATTGCTGTATTGTTTCCCTGGTGACT
Source organism: Neoceratodus forsteri (assembly GCA_016271365.2). Classification (NCBI taxonomy): domain Eukaryota; kingdom Metazoa; phylum Chordata; order Ceratodontiformes; family Ceratodontidae; genus Neoceratodus; species Neoceratodus forsteri. Next base: position 482,410,959 of record CM057459.1, on the reverse strand, counting down.
AGTGGCTTTCCAATACTCTGATTAATGTCCTGTATTGCTGTAATGTTTCCTGGTGTCTAATGGCACCCCACTCTCTGATTACTGTCCCATATTGTTTAATGCTTCCCTGGAGTCTAGTGGCAAAACCCACCCTCTGATTACTGTCCCATATTGCTGTAAATTTTCCCTGTTGTCTAGTGGCACCACCCACCCTCTGATTACTGTCCATATTGCTGTAATGTTTCCCTGGTGTCTAGTGGCACCCCCACTCTCTGATTACAGTCCCATATTGCTATAATGCTTACCTGGAGTCTAGTGGTACCACTCACCCTCTAATTCTAATTGTCAGTGTCAGTGGCTCAGTAGGTAGTACACTCACCTCTGAGGCCGGGAGATCAGAGGGCTGTGGGTTCAGTTCCCACATCTGGGACTTGGGTTAATATCCCAATACTGACACTGTAGTGCAGCATGAGAGGGGTGCTGCACTTCTGAGGTGCAGTCTTTCGGATTAGACGTTAAACCGAGGTCCCATCTGTATGGATTGGTGGTAGTTCAGGTGGATGTTAAAGATCCCATGGCACTTATCGAAAAGAGTATGGGAATTTCCCCAGTGTCCTGGCCAAATTTCCCTCATTCACTAAAAATACCACCAACAGCTTAATCTGATTCAAGGTCAGCTGGCATTCATCTGTATCCCCCTCCCCCGGGTCGTGCCTGAAAATAGGCAGGATTTGTCTAGTGTACTTACCCGGTCAACAAAAACTAAATAAAATAAAATAAAAAATAAAATTACTGTCCCATATTGCTGTAATGTTTCCCTGTTGTCTTGTGGCACCACCCACCCTCTGATTACTGTCCCATATTGCTGTAATGTTTCCCTGGTGTCTAGTGATACCACCCAACCTCTGATTACTGTGCCAAATTTGCGTAATGTTTCCCTGGTGCCTACTGGCACCCCCACCCACTGTCTACTGTCCCATATTGCTGAAATGTTTCCCTGGTGTCTAGTGGCACCCCTGCCCTCTTATTACTGTCTCATATAGCTGTAATGTTTCTCAGGTGTCTAGTGGAACCCTTATCCCCGATCACCATTGCATACTGCTGTAATGTTTCCCTGGTGTCCAGTGGCCCCCACCCTCTGATTACTGTTCAATATTGCCGTAATGTTTCCCTGGTGTCTAGTGGCACCCTGACTCTCTGATTAGTGTCCAATATTGCTGTAATGTTTCCCTGGTGTCTAGTGGCACCACCGACCATCTGATTACCATTGAATATTGCTGTAATGTTTCCCTGGTATCTAGTGGCACCCCCACCCTCTGATTACTGTCCCATATTGCTGTAATGTTTCCCTGGTGTCTAGTGGCACCCCTACCCTCTGATTACAGTCCCATATTTCTGTAATGTTTCCATGGTGCCTAGGGGCACCCCAGCCTCTGATTACTGTCCCAGATTGCTGTAATGTTTCCCTGGTATGTGGTGGCACCCCCAACCTCTGATTACTGTCCCATTTTTCTGTAATGTTTCCCTGGTGTCTATTGGCACCCCCACCATCTGATCACCATTCCAAAGTGCTAAAATGTTTCCCTGGTTTTTAGTGGCACCCGCACCCTCTGATTACTGTCCCGTATTGCTGAATTGTTTCCCTGGTGTCTAGTGCCACTTCAACCTCTTATTACTGTCCTGATTGCTGAAATGTTTCCCTGCTGCCTAGTGGCACTCCCACCCTCTGGTCACCAGCACATATTGCTGTAAGGTATCCCTGGAGTCTAGTGGCACCTCCACTCTCAGATTACTGTTCCATTTTGCTGTAATGTTTCCCTGGTGTCTACTGACACCGCCATTCTCTGATTACTGTTCCATATTCCAGTAATGTTTTTCTGGTGTCTTGTGGCACACCAACCCTCGGATCACCATTGTGTATTGCTGTAATGTTTCCCTTGTGTCTAGTGTCACTCTCACCCTCTGATTACTGACCCATATTGCTGTAATGTTTCCCTGGTGTCTAGTGGCACCCCCACTCTTGATTACTGTCCCATTTTGTTGTAATGTTTCCCTGGTGTCTAGTGGCTGCCCCACTCTGATTACTGTCCCATATTGCTGTAATGTTTCCTGGTGTCTAGTGGCACCCCCAACCTCTGATTTCTGTCTCCATATTGCTGTAAAATTTCCTGTGGTCTAGTGGCACCCCCTCCCTCCAATCACCATTGCATATTGCTGTAATGTTTTAACTGAGTGTCTAGTGGTACCCCACCCTCTGATTACTTTCCACGTATTGCTGTAATGTTTCCTGGTTGTCTAGTAGCACCCCCACACTCGATTACTGTCCCATATTGCTGTAATGTTCCTTGGTGTCTAGTGGCACACCACCCTCTGATAACTGTCCTATATTGCTGTAATGTTCCACTTTGGTGTCTAGTGGCACTCACACCATCAGATTACTATCCCATATCAGTGAAGTTTCCTGGGGCCTAAATGGCACCACCACCCTCTGATCACCATTGCATATTGCTGTAGAAAGTTTTCCCTGGTGTCTAGTGGCACCTGCTCTCTCTGACTGCACCAACCATATTGCTGTAATGTTTCCCTGGTCTCTAGTGGCACCCCCACCCTCTGATTACTGTCCCATATTGCTGCAATGTCTACGTGGTGTCTAGTGGCACCCCCACCCTCTGATTACTGTCTCATATTGCTGTAATGTTTCCCAGATGTCTAGTGGCTCCCCCACCCTCTGATCACCATTGCATATTGCTGTAATGTTTCCCTCGTGTCTAGTGGCACCCCCACCCTCTGATTACTTTCCCGTATTGCTGTATTGTTTCCCTGGTGTCTAGTGGCACCCCCACCCTCTGATTACTGTCCCATATTGCTGTAATGTTCCCATAGTGTCTAGTGGCACCCCCACCATCTGACTACTGTCCTATATTGCTGTAATGTTCCCCTGGTGTCTAGTGGCACCCCCACCCTCTGATTATTGTCCCATATTGCTGTGATGTTTCCCTGGTGTCTAGCAGCACCCCCACCCTCTGATCACCATCGCAGATTGCTGTAAGTTTTCCCTGATATCTAGTGGCACCTCCACTCTCTGATTACTGTTCCATATTGCTGTAATGTTTCTCTGGTGTCCACTTGCACCCCCACTCTCTGATTACTGTCCCATATTACTGTAATGTTTTCAAGGTGTCTTGAGGCACCCCCACCCTCTGTTCACCATTGCGTATTGCTGTAATGTTTCCCTGGTGTATAGTGTCACCCCCACCCTCTGATTACTGTCCCAAATTGCTGTAATGTTTCCCTGGTGTCCAGTGGCACCTCCAATCTCTGATTACTGTCCTGTATTCCTGTAATGTTTCCCTGGTGTCTAGTGGCACCCCCACTCTCTGATTACTGTCCCATATTGCTATAATTCTTCCCTGGAGTCTAGTGGCACCACCCACCCTCTGATCACTGTCCCATATTGCTGTAATGTTTCCCTGTTGTCTAGTGGCACCACCTACCCTCTGATTACTGTCCCATATTGCTGTAATGATTCCCTGGTGTCTACCGGCTCCCCCACTCTCTGATTACTGTCCCATATTGCTATAATGCTGTCTTAGTGACTAGTGGCACCCCCACCTTCTGATTACTCTCCCATATTGTTGTAATGTTCCCTTAGTGTCTAGTGGCACCCCCACCATCTGACTACCGTCCTATATTGCTGTAATGATCCCCAGGTGGCTTGTGGCACCCCCACCCTCTGATTATTGTCCCATATTGCTGTGAAGTTTCCCTGGTGTTTAGCAGCACCCCCACCCTCTGATCACCATCGCTTTTTGCTGTAAGTTTTTCCTGATATCTAGTGGCACCTCCACTCTCTGATTACTGTTCCATATTGCTGTAATGTTTCTCTGGTGTCTACTTGCACCCCCACTCTCTGATTACTGTCCCATATTGCTGTAATGTTTCCTGGTGTCTAGTGTCACCACCCACTCTCTGATTACTGGCCTAAATTTCTGTAATGTTTCCCTGGTGCCCACTGGCACCCCCACCCACTGACTACTGTCCCATATTGCTGAAATGTTTCCTTGGTTCTCGGCAACCTGCCCCCAATTACTGTCTCATATAGCTGTAATGTTTCCCAGGTGTCTAGTGGAACCTTCCCCGATCACCATTGCATACTGCTGTAATGTTTCCCTATTGTCCAGCGGACCCCCCCACCCTCTGATTACTGTCCAATATTGCTGTAATGTTTCCCTGGTGTCTAGTGGCACCACCGACCCTCTGATTACCATTGCATATTGCTGTAATATTTCCCTAGTATCTAGTTTCTCACCCTCTGATTACTGTCCCATATTGCTGTAATGTTTCCCTGGTGTCTAGTGGCACCCCTGACCCACTGATTACCATCGCATATTGCTGTAATGTTTCCCTGCTATGTGGTGGCACCCCCAACCTCTGATTACTGTCCCATATTGCTGTAATTTTTCCCTAGTGTCTAGAGGCACCCCCACCCTCTGATTACTGTCCCATATTTCTGTAATGTTTCCCTGGTGTCTATTGACGCCCCTACTCTCTGATCACCGTTCCAAATTGCTGTAATGTTTCCCTGGTGTCTAGTGGCACCCGCACCCTCTGATTACAGTCCCGTATTGCTGTATTGTTTCCCTGGTGTCTAGTTCCACCTCCACCCTCTGATTACTGTCCCTTATTGCTGAAATGTTTTCCTGGTGTCTAGTGGCACTCCCACCCTCTGGTCACCAGCGCATATTGCTGTAAGGTTTCCCTGGTGTCTAGTGGCACCTCCACTCTCTGATTACTGTTCCATTTTGCTGTAATGTTTCTCTGGTGTCTACAGACACCCCCACTCTCTGATTACTGTTCCATATTGCAGTAATGTTTTTTCTGGTGTCTTGTGGCACCCCAACCCTCGGATCACCATCGTGTATTGCTGTAATGTTTCCCTTGTGTCTAGTGTCACCCTCACCCTCTGATTACTGTCCCATATTGCTGTAATGTTTCCCTGGTGTCTAGTGGCACTACCACCCTTTGAATACTGTTCCATTTTGTTGTAATGTTTCCCTAGTATCTAGTGGCACCAACACTCTCTGATTACTGTCCCATATTGCTGTAATGCTTCCCAGGTGTCTAGTGACAGCCCCACCCTCTGATTACTGTCCCATATTGCTGTAATTTTTCCCTGGTGTCTAGTGGCACCCCCACCCTCTGATTTCTGTCTCATATTTCTGTAATGTTTCACTGGTGTCTAGTGGAAACACCCCTCCCTCTGATCACCATTGCATATTGCTGTAATGTTTCCCAGATGTCTAGTGGTACCCACACCCTCTGATTACTTTCCCGTATTACTGTAATGTTTCCCTGGTGTCTAGTGCACCCCCAAACTCTGATTACAGTCCCATATTGCTGTAATGTTCCCTTGGTGTCTAGTGGCACCCCCACCCTCTGACAACTGTCCCATATTGCTGTAATGTTCCACTGGTGTCTAGAGGCACTCGCACCCTCTGATTACTGTCCCATATTGCTGTGATGTTTCCCTGGAGTTTAGTGGTACCACAACCTCTGATCACCATCGCATATTGCTGTAAGTTTTCCGTGGTGTCTAGTGGCACCCCCACTCTCTGATTACTGTCCCAAAGTGCTGTAATATTTCCCTGGTATCTGGAGGCACCCCCAACCTCTGATTACTGTCCCATATTGCTGCAAAGTCTACCTGGTGTCTAGTGGCACCCCCACCATCTGATTACTGTCTCATATTGCTGTAATGTTTCACAGGTGTCTAGTGGCTCCCCCACCCTCTGATCACCATTGCATATTGCTGTAATATTTCCCTGTTGTCTAGTGGCACCCCCACCCTCTGATTACTTTCCCGTATTGCTGTAATATTTCCCTGGTGTTTATTGGCATCCCCACCCTCTGATTACTGTCCCATATTGCTGTAATGTTCCCCTAGTATCTAGTGGCACCCCCACCCTCTGATTACTGTCCTGTATCGCTGTAATTTTCTCCTGGTGTCTAGTGGCACCCCCTCCATCTGATTACTGTCCAATATTGCTGTGATGTTTCCCTGGTGTCTAGCTGCACCCCCAACCTCTGATCACCATCGCATATTGTTGTAAGTTTTCCCTAATGTCTAGAGGCACCTCCACTCTCTGATTACTGTTACATTTTGCTGTATTGTTTCTCTGGTGTTTACTTGCACCCCCACTCTCTGATTACTGTCCCATATTGCTGTAATGTTTTCCTGGTGTCTTGTGGCACCCCCACCCTCTGTTGACCATCCCGTATTGCTGTAATGTTTCCCTGTTTTCTAGTGGCTCCTAACCCACTGATTACTGTCCCATATGCTGAATGTTTCCAGGTGACACAGTGGCACCCCTTGACTCACCATTGCATACTGCTGAAATATTTCCTGGTGTCCAGTGGCCCTTCCACCCTCTGATTACTGTCCCTTATTGCTGTAATGTTTCCCTGGTTTCTATTGGCACCCTGACTCTCTGATTAGTGTCCAATATTGCAGTAATGTTTCCCTGGTGTCTAGTGGCACCACCGACATTATGATTACCATTACATATTGCTGTAATGTTTCCCTGGTATCTAGTGGCACCCCCACCCTCTGATTACTGTCCCATATTGCTGCAATGATTCCCTGGTGTCTAGTGGCACCACTGACCCTCTGATTACTACCGCATATTGCTGTAATGTTTCCATGGTGTCTAGTGGCACCCCCACCCTCTGATTACTGTCCCATATTTCTGTAATGTTTGGATGGTGCCTAGTGGCACCCCACCCTCTGATTACTGTCCCAGATTGCTATAATGTTTCCCTGATGTCTAGTGGCACCCTCAACCTCTGATTACTGTCCCTTATTGCTGTAATGTTTCCCTGGTGTCTAGTGGCAAACCCTCTCTCTGATTACTGTCCCATATTACTGTAATATTTCCCTGGTGTCTAGTGGCACCCCCACCCTCTGATTACTGTTCCATATTGCTGTTTTGTTTCCTTGGTGTCTAGTGTCACCCCTACCCTCTGATTACTGTCTCATATTGCTGTAATCTTTCCCTGTAGTCTAGTGGCACCCCCACCCTCTGATCACCGTTCCAAATTGCTGTATTGTTTCCCGGGTGTCTAGTGGCACCCCCACCCTCTGATAACTGTCCCTTACTGCTGAAATGTTTCCCTGGTGTCTAGTGGCACCCCCACCCTCTGATCACCAGCGCATATTGCTGTAAGGTTTCCCTGGTGTCTAGTGGCACCTCCACTCTCTGATTACTGTTCCATTTTGCTGTAATGTTTCTCTGGTGACTACTGACACCCCCACTCTGATTACTGGTCCCTATTGCTGTAATGTTTCTGGTGTCTTGTGTGCACTCCACCTCTGATCACCATTCCTATATTTTTGTAATGTTTCCCTAGTGTCTAGTGTCACCCTCACCCTCTGATTTCTGTCCCTTATTGATGTAATGTTTCCCTGGTGTCTAGTGGCACCCCCACCCTTTGATTACTGTCCCATTTTGCTGTAATGTTTCCCTGGTGTCTGGTGGCACCCCCACTCTCTGATTACTGTCCGATATTGCTGTAATGCTTCCCAGGTGTTTAGTGGCACTCCCACCCTCTGATTACCGTCCCATATTTCTGTAATGTGTCCCTGGTGTCTAGTGGCAGCCCCACCCTCTGATCACCATTGCATATTGCTGTAATGTTTCCCTGATGTCTAGTGGTACCCACACCATCTGATTACTTTCCCGTATTGCTGTAATGTTTCCATGGTTTCTAGTGGCAGCCCCACAATCTGATTACTGTCCCATATTGCTGTAATGTTCCCTTGGTGTCTACTGGCACCCCCAACCTCTGATAATGTCCCATATTGCTGTAATGTTCCACTGGTGTCTAGTGGCACCCCCACCATCTGATCAACATCGCATATTGCTGTAAGTTTTCCCTGGTGTCTAGTGGCACCTCCTCTGTCTGATTATTGTCCCATATTGCTGTAATGTTTTCCTGTTCTCTAGTGGCACCCCCACCCTTTGATTACTGTCCCATATTGCTGTAATATTTCCCTGGTGTCTGTAGGAAACCCCAAAATCTGATTACTGCCCCATATTACTGTAATGATTCCCTGGTGTCTAGTGGCACCCCCACTCTGTGATAACTGTCCCATATTGCTGTAATGCTTCCCAGGTGTCTAGTGGCACCCCCACCCTCTGATTACTGTCAGATATTGTTGTAATGTTTCCCTGGTGTCTAGTGGCACCCCCTTCCTCTGTTCACCATTGCATATTGCTGTAATGTTTCCCTGGTGTCTAGTATTACCCACACCCTCTGATTACATTCCTATACTGCTGTAATGTTTCCCTGGTGTCTAGTGGCACCCCCACACTCTGATTAATGTCCCATATTGCTGTAATGTTCCCTTGGTATCTAGTGGCAACCCCACCCTCTAATAACTTTCCCTTATTGCTGTAATGTTCCACTGGTGTCTAGTGGCACTCGCACCCTATGATTACTGTCCCATATTGCTATGATGTTTCTCTGGAGTCTAGTGGCACCCCCACCCTCTGATCACCATCACATATTGCTGAAAGTTTTCCCTGCTGTCTAGCTGCACCTCCTCTCTCTGATTTCTGTCCCATATTGCAGTAATGTTTCCCTGGTCTATAGTGGCAGCCCCACACTCTAATTACTGTCCCATATTGCTGTAATATTTCCCTGGTGTCTGGAGGCAACCCCAACCTCTGATTATTGTCCCATATTGCTGCAATGTCTACCTGGTGTCTAGTGGCACTCCCACCCTCTGATTATTGTCTCATATTGCTGTAATGTTTCCCAGGTGCCTAGTGACACCCCCACCCTCTGATTACTTTCCCGTATTGTTGTAATGCTTCCCTGGTGTCTAGTTTCACCCCCACCATCTGATTACTGTCCCATATCGCTGTAAGGTTCCTCTACTGTCTAGTGGCACCCCCACCCTCTGATTACTGTCCCATATTGCTGTAATATTCCCCTTGTGTCTAGTGGCATCCCCACCCTCTGATTACTGTCCCGTATTGCTGTGATTTTTCCCTGGTGTCTAGCGGCACCCCCAACCTCTGATCACCATCACATATTGCTGTAAGTTTTCCATGGTGTCTAGTGGCACCCCCACCCTCTGATTGCTATCTCATACTGCTGTTATGTTTCCCTGGTGTCTAGTGGAACCCTCTCCCTCTGATCACCATTGCATATTTCAATAATGTTTCCCTGGAGTCTAGTGGTACCCCCACCCTCTGATTACTGTACCATATTGCTGTTATGTTTTCCTGGTGTCTAGTGGCACCCCTGCCCTCTGATTACAGTCTCATTTTGCTGTAATGTTTCCTCATTTCAGAGTGGCTCCCAAACCTTTAGATCACCATTGCATTCTGCACAATGTTTCCTGGTATCAAGTGGCACCCCCAATCTCTTGATTACTGTCCCATGTTGCTGTAATGTTTCCCTGATATCAACTGGCAACCCCACTCTCTGATTACTGTTCCATATTGCTGCAATGTTTCCCTGGTGTCTAGTGGCTCCACTGACCCTCTGATTACCATCCCATATTGCTGTAATGTTTCCCTGGTGTCTAGTGGCACCCCCACACTCTGATCACCATTGCATATTGCTGTAATGTTTCCCTGGTTTCTAGTGGCACCCCCACCCTCTGATTACTGTCCCATATTGCTGTAATATTTCCCTGGTGTCTAGTGGCACCCCCACCCTCTGATTACTATTGTGCATGTAGTAATGTTTCCTGTGTCTAGTGTAACCACCACCTCTTGATTACCTTGCTCCTTGGGAGGGATGTACACTGCAGTGATTGTGAGGACTTTGCCGTGGGCTCCTAGGATGATACGAATAGGAAGGATCTGTGCAGATGAGTCAGAGAGTGGGGTGGTTAGGGGTGGCCCAGGAGAGATTCTTTGAGGTATATAGCAGCAGCCCCCTCCCTTTAGCCTTCCATCCAGCCTAAAGACAGTGTAGCCTGGTAGGCAATTGCCAAGTTAGGAACTTTAGGTGTTAGCCAGGTTTCACAACCACAATGATGTCAGATTTGTGCTGGTTAGAGAAAACTTGCAGGGCATCAAGCTTTGAGAGAAGGCTACAGATGTTTAGAGTTGCAAAGGAGAGTGCCTCAGAGTGTTTCACTTGGTTAGATGAGCTTGTTATGGGGCCAGTTAGCGTAATGTTGCCAGACAGCAGTAGCAGAAGGAGCAGTAGTTTCAGAGTACACAAACGTGAGGTCCCTGATGGAGAGTTTATAAGACCGCTTTGCTGATAGGTAGAGAGAGCTGTTTTGTTATACTTTTCTCCTAGGGGTTACCAGTCTGCCTTACTCTCTACACATCTGGCATCCTCTCGGTATTCAGGCCGCCATCTCCTGGGACCACCTCTGGCTCCACATTCAGGCCTGCAGCCACCCCCTATGGCTTAGCCCCGGGCTGCAGGCTAGAGGAGAGCTCTCCCCAAGCTCAACCCCCCAGATCAGAATCCAGTAATGCCACATGCCCTTGGCGCCGATCGAGTCCCCTTCTGGAGACGGCCATCATGCCGCCGCGACTAGCTCCCCTAATTTTCCACTTTTTCTCCCCAACGGCTGAGGTGTGTATTGATGCCTAAGGCCCCGATCGCGTGCATGTCCACATGCATTCCAAGCCCAGCGTCTGCCCCAGCACATTCCCTCCATGTTTCTACCAGTGCTGTACAGCCACCCCCAGCCACCGCCAGAGGCTGCTAGAGCACTGATGGCAACCCGCCCTCCCTGGAGAAAGAGAGCAGTCCACATTGATGCTCCATCCTTCTCCTCCCTGCCGATCCCGATGACCCAGGCTCATTCCCAAACCCGGTCGCCGTGTAACATGAGTGTGGTGTCCAGCGCCAACCCTCAGCACCACTGGGTCGGCAGGTAGAGAGAGCTGTTGGTGCTGGTCCCAGAGTGTCGCTCATGTGTACCAAGAGTGGAAATGAGGAGAGAGAGACCATATTCCCGATCAGGGGTTCCTGAGAGCAGCCATTCATAATCATGGGGTGCGGGGGTGGAGGCACAGAGTAAAGAGTGCCTGGGTGGTAGTGGATGAAGTCAAAATGGAAACTGGATAAGGGGAGGGGTAACAGGCACCAGAGAGATAGAAAAGGGGGAGTAATGATGAGAGAATAAGGAGTTGAGAAAGCATAGTGGAGTGTATTATAACCTCCAGCAGCTGAGATTGGCAAGCAGGGTGTGAGGCAGTAGGGAAGGGCAAGCTAGAGGGTAGGAAAAATGGGGTGGGGTACTAGAAGGATGGGGAGATGTAGGAAGGGTATTGGTGCATCTAGAGGGTCCATTGGCACTGCAGAGAGAGAGAGAAATAGAGGGAGGGCAAGGCGAGTGAGAGGTAGGCAGGGAAAGGGAGGTCCTTACAAGAGGCCCTATAGCGTTAACGTGAGGAGGTGACTCAGGCAAGGTGGGGCTATGGTCTATTTAAAGAAGGTCGGAGGGGGGTGGGGTGGTGGGCACAAAATTAGGTCACTTTTCAATATAATACAATGGGCGCTGAAGCCCAGGACAGGATGGAGGCAGCGATAAAAAGCCAGTCTAATCAGAGACAAAAGCGTAAAGCACAAGTCCAATCAGAGGCGACAGCAGACAGTGCCATTATTGTCTATGGGCCATTTGGTAATGAAACGGACACTGGTGAACTAAAGAGGGATACTCTATCCCCAACCCATCCACTACCACCCCAGTTTCGAGTCTAAGAGGCTCAGTTCACTCCAGATACCTTTACTGATGTCAGAGATGTAAGCATTAAAGAGAACAGGCCAGAACGATCCATGTGGGACCCCACTAATGACCATTCTGGGAGATGAGACTTCGATCACCCACTCCTCTGGGTACGCTCCAGACAGCCAGTTTCCAATCCATCTGACCTTCAGCATTCCTACCCCAGCTTTTCTAGTAGTCCAGCATGAGGTACGAGGTCAAATGCCTTGCTGAAATCTAGAAATATGACATCCATTGGCCTCACCTGGTCCAGTGCCATCGTCACCCAGTCATAGAACTGCACAAGATTAGTCTGACATGAGCTGCCTGGGACAAAGCCGTGCTGGAATCATCCAGGTATCCCCTTTCATCCAAGAATGCCCACAGCCTCTCCATAAGGATGGCCTCCATCAACTTGCCCACCACCAATATTAGGCTGACAGGCATGTAATTCCCCAGCTCCTCTCTTGAGCCACCCTTGTGGATGGGCACAATGTTTGCCACCCTCCAGTCATGAGGCACACATCCACTCTGGAGGGAGGAATTAAAGAGGGCTGCCAGGGGTGCAGCCAGGATGTCTGCTAACTCCCAAAGCACCCTAGGGTGGATATCATCCAGATCCGGGGCCTTTTCCTATTGTAGGGACTTGATGGCTTCCCACACCCTGCCAACAGGGATGACTAAGTCCTTGAATCCCATCATTTCTGCAGACGTAGCCTGTCTGCCCACAATGTGCCACCTCATATGTTCCAATGGCACCAACAGGTACATCAAAGTGTTCAAATCCCTGTGCACCTCAGCATTTAACCCTCGGCATGCTGCAGCACTAGCCTCCTCACCAGGGAAGACCAAGCAAACTACTCATTGAGGACCTCCCCTGCTCCCCTGCCTCCTCAGCCCACCGCTCCTGAACCTCAACCTTCTTTCCTGATACACCTAAAAAACTTTTTTCCCACAATAGCTCCAGCGTTTGGGAATACCTTCATTAGGGAATTCTGGCTCAGTTAATCATCTATAACCAAATATAATTTAAAATATAAACAACACTCAATAGAAATAATTTAATCAAACAGCATAACAGCAACCAGCACTCCACATTAATTATGGGCTGAGATGCATAGTACATAAATTATTTTTTATTTTCTTTCTGTAAATAAATGTGAGTATAATACAGTATTCCAATCACTGTCTATAAACCAGAAAGCTCTATAAACTTCCTTACACACTTCATGCAATATGATTGCAATGTAATATGCCATGTATTACTTATTTATTTTACTTACTTGAAAGTTTCACCAGAAGAAGCATACTGAGCAGTATGGGGGAGGCATGTTAGCAGACAAGCAATTTGCAGGTTACGAAATACAGTACATTGAGGTTGCCATGATCTGCACTTTCTGAGCTATAAACATGTGTCCGTCCTGCTGTATCCATAAAATCTTTTCAGGTGCTGCTGCTGGTAGCACCAGTGCATGCAATAAAAGAGAGAAAATGCAAGGCTGCACTTACTACTCTAACCTGTAGGGAGCTCAGGCTTTGGCCTGCTTCCTGTGGGCAAGGGATGCCATGGGGGCAGTACAAGTGCACTTCTCTGCATCTACCGGAGCTGCCACTCTGATGGCAAATATAATTGCCCCAAGGAATTTGGAAGCAGGAGACGTGGTATCTGAGAGCTTGCCATATAGCTCCACTGCAAGTCGAGCGGCTACTCTTCTGAGATTAAGGGCGTGAACATGCAGGAAAGGAGCGAGCAAACAATCGCGTTTATATTCAGAGGAGATGCGTTCGATCTGAAACTAATACCCTGTCCTACATTACTCCAAAAATGTGGACTGAAGGCATCATGAGGTGGGCTGGTGAGTGTCCACATGGTGACATTTTGCAGTGCATTAACCTCTGTACATGGGTTAATGCGCTACAAATAGGGTGGTGTAAACAGGGCTTTGTTATAGTTAAGACAAATTAGGATTTAGGAAGGCAGAGATGTAGGGAAATAAAAAAATAGCAAATAGATAAGATGAAAAGAGACAAGAAAGTGTTGTTGAGGGTGGGAGATTCAGAAAAACCACAGACTGCCACCTAGATGGGCTTCTTGTCAGTAATAATAAGTAGTATGGGGGGAGTGGGTAATCTTTGTACTTGTTGCACAGCACTATTGAAATAATTTATCATTGGTGATCCAGGGGCTAGATTTACACTAGGTGTTACAGATTTCCTAGTGGCCAATGTATTCAAACAAATTGAAAATCTTTTCGCTGCTGTCTAGTGTGGGTGGGGTGGGGGGCTATGGCTAAGCATACCTTCAACTGTCCCACATAATTATGAGGAACTGTTCCTCATTTTACTTAATCAAAACCCCCCTGTTCCACATGAAGGTCATTCTGTTTCACATTCTGTGAAGTTTAAATGCAAATATCCCTCAATGAGAGTGAAAAAATGTATATTAAATTAACAGCAAACTTTGCGAACTGTACTCACATTTATACAATGTTCCTTTTTTGATAGCGCCCTGCATTTTGCAAGCCTACTTGTACCACACTATTCCACATTAAGGCAGGCAGCTAGAAGAGAATAAGCTGTGGGTACTGCTGCAGTAGCGCAAGTGACAGCACTATTGGGTAGGGCTTCTACTCCCAACCCATATGGAGCTCAAGCTGTGGCCTGCTCCATGTGACTGGGAACTGGGGGAACAAAGCATCATGTGGAGATGGAAGAGGCTGGTGCAGTAGCATCTTCCTGCACCCACCAGAGCAGCAACTGCGGCGGCAAATATAATGGTATTTAGGAGCAGGAGAGGCTTCCATGCAGTGAGCAGCAGTTGCGTCTGTAACAGGCTCCCAATCGGAGTGGAAGGCATCAGAAAACCACTAAAAGATGAGCCACACAGTGGCTAATAGAGAAATGACCCTTTGAGGGTTTCCAGCTAAGCTTCCTTTAAGTAACTTTACGACAGATGCAATAATGAGAAGAGATAATTAAGGGGGCAACAAGAGAAACTACATACTGGTGGTTGAATCACGGGGATCTAGAGGGACAGGATCAGATGTGTTTCAGTACAGTAGCTGCTTCTTGTTGTTTTACAGGGTTTCTTGTGGATTTTACTTGGTAGAAGGTTATTCCTTTTCTTTCTTACTACTTCTAAGGGCTAGCAGGGTATTGTTTTGGGGCTGTTGAAAGTCTGAAAACTGATTTGGTGGCTGTAAGTGGGCTTATTTGTTGGATGTTTCACTGTGTAACAGGCTGCTCTGGTGGAGGCCTATTTCTTCTGATTTAAAACCTATTTGGTGGGATTTGCTTGGGGGTTGGTTATTTGAACTGGAGACCTATATCTGTTAATTTCAAGCCTATTGTGATGTGTTGTTAGTGAAGCTGATTGAATTGGAGACCTGTTTCCTTTGGTAGCAAACATATTTTGGGGGCTTTGAGTTGAATTTTGATTCCTTTTTGCTGACTTCACTAGCTGCAAAGGTTAGTGCATAGTGGGGGAAGGGTGTTAATGGTCTGGCCAGGTCTCACTCAGCTAATTGACTGGAGGCAGAGCTGAATCAGGTTTGTGGTGTTAGTTGCTTTGGCTTCTCAGAAAGAACTAGAAGGGGACAGGATCAGATGTGTTTCAGTACAGTAGCTGCTTCTTGTTGTTTTTACAGGGTTTCTTGTGGATTTTACTTGGTAGAAGGTTATTTCTTTTCTTTCTTACTAGTTCTAAGGGGCTAGCAGGGTATTGTTTTTGGGGATGTTGGAAGTTTGAAAACTGGTTTGGTGGCTGTAAGTGGGCTCACTTGTTGGATGTTTCACTGTGTAACAGGCTGCTCTGGTGGAAACCTATTTCTTCTGATTTAAAACCTATTTGGTGGGATTTGCTTGGGGCTGTTTCCTTGGTTGCAGGGCCTGGAGAGGCAGACACAGGGCAGACACACTCTCTCGAGTCGGGTGTGGAGCATAATCCCACCTCCCCACCCTTCCTCCCCAAGAGCTCTGCTTAGTTATAGGGTAACACCTGCCCTGCAATTGGAGGAAAAGGCTGCAGGTCAGCTCATGTAGTTCTAGCCACTGGGGTTGGATTTAAGGCTGGGAGAGAGGAGCTTAGGGAGTTGTTCACTTCCCTTATAAGTTTACTGTGTTGTACTGCACCTAGTAACAGGGTTACCGGTTTACTGTGGAACTGTATCTAGGATTAGCGGGTGACCTGATTAGTCAGTAGGGGTGTATCTTGGATTAGTGGGGAACAGTGGCTCACCCAAGGAAACTTACTTGGAGGGGGATGGGACCAGACGTCATTAGGGCTGGCATCTTTGGGAGGGTGGTGGGGCGCACAGGGTGTGGGGCAGCCATGATACTGGACTGGGCTTGGAAGTTTGATGGTTGCCCAGTGTGCTACCAGCTGGCACAGCTTAGGGAGGAGGTTGCAGGGATTAGGAGACAGTTGGGGAAGGGGGGAGGTATGGTTGGGGAAGAGGACAGGGGATCTTCCACGAGGTTATACCAAGCACTAGGGGCAGAGGCATAGGGAAAGGAGTGCAGGAGAATACTCTGGGGTCACATAGGGACCCTGACAGAGGGGGCTCAAAAGGAGGACACTACCAAGGAAGCAGGCAGGTAACTGGTGACCCTCACAAAGGGGGGACAGAGGGACAACATTCTCAGGGAAGTAGGCAGATGGCTGGGGCTGGACAGAAGGAAGCAAAATGGGGAGGTGGATCGGACCTTACGCTCAGTAACTGCTTAAATTCTCCTCTTCTGCTTGAGGATGAGGGGTGTGATGTAGCCATAACAGGGGTGGTTAGAGATGGAAAGGAAGTGGGGAGCAGGAGGCAGGGGCTGGATAGCAGGAGGAATGAGGGAACCTGGAATGCAGGAAAATGGGGGGAGCAGTGGATCAGAGTAGGAGGGGCAGGAAGAAGAGGGAAGAAAGTGCAAGGAGAAGGACCAGTTGGGAGGAAAGGGCAGGAGAAGGACCAGAAGTACAAGGAGGATACAGTAAAGGGAGCTGAGGGTTTAGGCCAGGGGAGCACGACAAGCAAGGAGGGACTGAACAGAGACAGGAAGGAAGGGAGGACGAGCCAGGCTAGTTTAGTGGATGGGGGAGAAGGACCAGTCGCGAACAGTGAGGGGAGGTTTTACGAGGCACAGAAGGATACTCGGGAGGAGGAGAGGCACAGGATCAGAGAGGAAGGTGTGGCCAGGATAAAGAGGGCAGCATGTGGCACCCAGATAGAGGAGGAACAAGGAGCCGGCTGGGTGGAGGGGCTGTAGAAGGATGAGGACATGGAAGGAAATGGAGGAAAGGAGCAGTCAGAGTGCTCCTGTTGAGGATTCTATGATCAGCGGTATCAAATGGGATAGGGAGGAAGCCTGGCCAGTTAGAAAAAATGCTTCCCTGGACTAACGGTGCATAAGGGCCAAGCATGAGGTATATCAGCTGGCAAAGGATTGTGAGGATTCCCAGACATACTGGTCCACCTGGGTACAAATGACATTGAGGGAAATAGCGAGCTAGAGATACAGGCAAGGTTCTGGGAGCTTGCCAGGCTCTGTCATGACATAGGGTACATGATTTCCTTCTAAAATCCTGCGGTGCCAGGCTGTGGGGAACACAAAAGGAAGATTAGGGAGATAAACCAGTGGCTCAGGGAGTGGTGTGAGGCCAGAGGGTATGGGTTGATGGGGGTTGGGGGAGACCTGGGAGGATAAGAGCTGTATGCTAGAGATAGGCTCCATCTCAATTTGGAGGAGGGAATCCTTAAATTGAAAATAAGGGGTTCATTGGT
This sequence comes from Neoceratodus forsteri, assembly GCA_016271365.2. Lineage (NCBI taxonomy): Eukaryota > Metazoa > Chordata > Ceratodontiformes > Ceratodontidae > Neoceratodus > Neoceratodus forsteri. The sequence goes on along the minus strand of CM057459.1, from coordinate 482,393,466 downwards.
GAAAAGTGGGGTTTAAACTTGTGAAGGGGAGGATGGGAGAAAGGCTGTTGAGAGGGTCCAATAAGGAGGGACTCTGTCTCCACCCCAGGGAGCTGTAGGAATGCGGAAAAGGCCGACAGGTAAAGTGCAGACCAGGGAAGCGGAATCCCCATGGAACACGGCAGGGAAATGGAAGTATAGGAAAGGTGGAAGGTAGTCTGCTAAATGCCAGGAGCTTGGCAACAAATGCCTGAGCTCCAGGCGATGCTAACTGAGGGAGGCGGTGGATGTGGCAGTGGTCACTGAGACCTGGGCCACCACAGGACACGACTGGGACCTGAACCTGGAGGGTTACACTATGTTCAGTAAGGACAGGGGGGGAGGGAAGGGGAGGAGGGGTAGCAATAATAGTCAAAAACTGCATTGGAATAGGGGGAGTAGAGGAGGCGGGAGGGAACCGTGGAGGCGATTTGGGTCACCTTGATAACAAGGGGGAGCAAGAGAGTAAAAATAGGAGTGGTGTATAGACCCCCTGCATTGGCGGAGGAGCTGGAGGAGGGTCTGGTGGCAGATGTTGGGAGACACTGCAGATTGGGCAGGGGAAGGGTGGTGGTGTTGGGGGACTTAAACATGCCAGGAACAGACTGGGAGACTATGACATCCTCGGTGGCCAGGGAACAGAGGTTGTTGGATGTCTTTCAAGACGCGTTTCTAACTCAGCAGGTGGGGGAACCGACCAGGGAGGCGCGGGTACTGGATGTGGTCCTGGCAGACAGTGACCAGATTAGGGGCCTGGAGGTAAGGGACCCGTTGGCGGGGAGTGACCATGTCACAGTCTGGTTCTGCCTGGACCTAGGAGGGGTAGAAGGCTGCACAAAGACGGAGGTAACTGACTTCAGGGGGGCGGATTTTAAGGAAATGGGACGGATCCTTAAGGAGCATTTGGATGTGATTGGGTCAAACATGGATGCTGATAGTAGGTGGGAAATCATCAGGAGATGGGTGCAAGATGCCAGCACCTATGCAAGAGTAAGGCGAAATGAGGTAGGGCCGAAACCCTGCTGGTGGACCAGGGAGGTCCAGGAGGTGGTCTGGGAAGGCAGCCTATAGGCAATTCAAGTGCTCAAGGATGAAAGGAATCGAGGGAGTACGAGGCTGATGGCTAGAAGAGCCACTAGGGTGGTGAGGGGGCTAAGGCAAGGAAGGAGCAGAACCTGGCCAGGGAAATTAGGAGAGGAACAAGCGGTTCTTTAGATGCATTGGGGAAAAATGAAGGGTGAAGGGCAGATTAGCAGGATTAAAACAGGGAGAGATGGACACAAGACCCAGGGAGCAGGCTGAGGTGCTAAATGAGTACTTCACTTCAGTTTTCACCAAGGAAAACCGGGGTGCTGCATCATACATGGGAGGAGACAGTGATACTGAGGAGTGGGGACCCTCACCGATCGGCGGGTCTGGGGAGAGGGGGAGGCATCACTGGCAAGAGGAGGAAGGCTAAGCAGGGAGAAGAGGTAGCGGAGGTGGAAATCACAGCAGAGAGAGTGAGGGAAGCCTTCAGGTCCCTTAAGATGGAGAAAGCACTGGGGCCAGATAACTTACATCCCAGAGTGCTGAAGGAACTTGCAGATGTCCTGGCGAAACCCCTGGCAGAGCTTTTCACCATCTCTCTGAGGATAGGGTGGGTGCCCCAGGACTGGAAGGTGGCGCATATGGCCTATCCACAAGGGGACTAGGGAGGTGGCAGGGAACTACAGGCCTGTCAGCCTGACATCGGTGGTGGGCAAGGTGATGGAGGGCATTGTCAAGGAGAGGCTATGGGGGGACCTGGAAAAGTCAGGGTGCCTGGACGATAGACAGCATGGATTCATCTCAGGGAAATCATGTCAGACAAACCTTGTGGAGTTCTATGACTGGGTGATGAGTGCCTTGGACCTGGGTAGACCAGTAGACGTCCTCTTTCTAGACTTCAGCAAGGCATTTGACTCTGTTCCTCACGAGGGCCTGTTGGAGAAGCTGGGAGAAATGGGGGTGGGGAACCAGATGGTCAGATGGATAGACAGTTGGCACCAGGACCAGACCCAGAGGGTCGTAGTTGGCGGGATAGTCTCATCCCCAAGGAGGGTCATTAGTGGGGTCCCACAGGGATCAGTCCTTGGGCCCCTCCTATTCAACACCTACGTCTCTGACATAAGGACAGGTATCAGGAGTGAGATGAGTCTCTTTGCGGATGACTCAAAACTGGGGGCGGTGGTAGATGGGGAGGAGGGGAGGGTGGCTCTACAGGGGGACCTGGAGGCTCTGAAAAGATGGTCTAGAAAGTGGAAGCTGAGGTTCAATGCAGGGAAATGCAAGGTACTGCACCTGGGGGCCAGAAACCCAGGCCAAGTGTACACCCTGGAGGGGAATGCTCAAGTCTCGATGGCTGAGAGGACCTGGGGTGGTTGTGGATGTCAAGATGAACAACTCGAGACTTGTAGGAGGGCAGCAGCCAAGACCAACAGGATGCTGGGATGCATCGCTATGGGGATCACCTCCAGAAGGAGGGAAGTGATACTCCCTCTGTATAACTTGCTTTGTGAGGCCACACCTCGAGTACTGCGTGCAGTTTTGGAGGCCACACTTAAAGAGGGACGTTAAACTCCTGGAGAGGGTCCAGAGGAGGGTAACCAAAATGATTTGGGGCTTGGGGGACAGGACCTATGGAGAGAGGCTCGAAGAGCTAAATATGTACACATTGGAAGAGAGAAGGGACCGGGGGGACATGATAGAGGTCTTCAGGTACATGAAGGGGTAAATAGGGGAGGAGCAGTCAGGTGCTGCGAAGGAAGGGGGCAACTAGAGGGCATGGGTGGGAAGCTGGAGGGGAAGATTCAGGGAGAAAGGAGGAGGTGTTACTTCACTAAGAGGGTGGTGGAGCCATGGAATGTGCTGCCCAGGGGCTGGTGGAGGCAGAAATGGTGAGAGGTTCAAGAGGGCTGGGACAGGTATAGGGAAGGGTTCTGGAAGCAAAATCCAGTGCAGTGAGAATATCCGGGACTGGGAAGGGAGAAGCCAGAGAAGGCGAGGGGGGCAGCAAGGTCAGCTCCTAGGGTGGGGGCTGACCAAACAAGCAGACACGAAAGACCATTAGGCCTATTCTGCTGGCATTTTAGTATGTTAGTAAGTATAAGATTGTGGAGGGTCGAGTATGGGAGGCACTGTGTATAACAGGGGTGAACTTTTTAAATATTGGAATGTGCATATAGGTGACTGAGTATGAGAAGGAAGGGGTAGGAGGCTACTTAGGGACATATGCCCATAAAAAGCCACAAGACAAGCAACTACATCTGAAACGTCCCACAGGTGATCCCAGGCCAGCCTCTGTATTGGGAATAACATTAAAAGGATGCACAAAATAGGCAAAAAATACCTATAAAGTTTAAAAACATCTATCATTAGTAATGTACCACATAATAACAATTTCTTCTATATCACTTAAACTGTTTAATCTGCTTAGGACTGTATCAATATACCTCTCTAATCGTGTTGTTGGTAGCCATCTTTTTTTTTCCTTCAGTGGAGTGCAGCTAAAACCAGTTTAAAGTATTGTCTGTGTTGCTAGGCAACATCAGGCTAAAACCTGTCTTATGTAAGTCAAGTCAGTTTTTTGTCTGTGCAACAGTCTCACCTCCAAGACTTAGACAAGTCCATTTTAAGTCCTAAGACAATATATTTAGGCTAAATTTAAGTCGGTTTTGTGCAACTGGCTGCAGTTTCCTACAATAAGACTAACTGGCCTGTAGTCTCTGGCTGTTCCTTACCCCCACCTTTTATGTATTGGAACCACATTGGCCATTCTCCATTCATTAGGAATTACCCCATCTTCAGTGAGTTGTTGAACAGTTTTGTTGGAAGGTCAGACAGTTCCTCTGCCAATTTCCTTAGCACTCTTGGATGTAACCTATCCTTTTTTGTTTTGTTAACGGATAAGGTCCACTAGGCACAACTGCCTGTTTTAGGGTGACCCGGGAGCTTTAGGCTGGTTAAGGGACTGCTCCAGAGTCACACAGTATGCAAGTGAACGCTGGTGGAATCAGATCCAGGTTCTAGTGAACCAAGCTCATTCACAGCTTGTTACTCTAACTTCTAGGCTATACTGCCAGCCAAACCTCTAGGCTATACTGAAACCCGTTTCCTGGAGCCTAGTCTAACTTGAGGACTGCCAACCCTTTCCAGACCCTATCTATGGTGAATACTGGTGTTTCCATCTCTTGAATCCCTCAGGTGGCCACTTGAAGCAACTTCGGTACAGGACCAGTATCCTCTCTGGTGAAAACAGCAAAAGCAGTTGTTCTGGACGACTGCCTCTTCCCCATCCTCTTCTATTATCCTGTCCCCATCTGACAACTTAACAATTCCTCATCTCTTTTTCCTTTTTTTCCCCAGATGTATCAGAAGAAATGTTTCTCTCCAGGTTTGATCCCCTCGGCAATCTGCAGTTCTGTGTGTGTGCTTTAGCCTCCTTATCTGCCCTCTTTGTCGCTCTATTTTTCTGAATGTATGCCTCTCATTCTTCCTCCCCCTGTTTCTTCTTAAACATACAGAAGGCCTTTCTTTTGGCTCTAACTGCTTCCCTTACCTTTGCAGAAAATCATACAGGTCTCTTGAACTTATTTCTCTTATACTGCAGTTTATACTGCGGATCTAGGACAGTAGAAGGTATGTGCCCATGTTAACTGTCTCGACTTCTCAGTGGATGTAACTAGTAGAGTGTAGTGCCCCAGAGTTGGGGGCACCACAGAAAAATAAAGAATAGAAAAGTGCTCAGCTGTAGGTGCCTCAGTACAATAATAAGGTGCCTGAGAAATGCCCAGGTGCCCAGTTTAAAATGCCAGCATCAAACCCTGTTACAAAGCCTGCCAAAAGTATTGTAAATAGTTTAGACATAGTGCAAATTAAGCCTTTATGCCATGCTGCAGCTAATGGAATGTTAGACTGAGCTGATGGAATGCTCACTGTGTGGCACCTGCCATGCTTCCAGAATTAGAACCCAGAGTGTTGCTCTTTGAAAAGTAAGTTGTTACAGTTTATAAAATAGTTAGGCTAAACCAGCCAATCAGAGATCTAGCTCATCATGCATGCAATATGTTTCATGCATGGGTAAAAAAAAGTACAGCAGTAAAAAGGCAAATATTGTGAAGCTAGAATGTTGGCATTTAAAAATGGCGCCATTTTTTTTCTCTCGCTAAGACTTCGGGACAGCATGTAGTTGGCAACAATGCCTAGAAACCAAAATATATAGTTACTTAAAGAAATATATCCGCTTACGTTACCTTAGATTGGAGCAGATCTTGTCTTGAGTACAATGCAACCAAAACATCTTTCTTTTTATCCTCTGTATGGATGGCAGTTGCTGAATCAGGAGTGCTTCTCGGACCCTACTATGGCGGTGGCAACTAGCGGCTTGTGCTCGTCCTGTCCCCCATCGTGCTGCTCACTCCACACCTGCACCCAAGGGCCCTGTCCCTCAAGTCACAGACAAACAGACTTTCCTCTTCAGGTGGCTGTTGGCAGCTCTGTGGGTCACACTACAGGAATGGGTAGCTGAGGGGAAAGATGGATCGACACTCACCGAGGCTATAGGGACCGTTTCACTGCTGCGCTGTTTTCTCCTCAGCCATCCAACCAACATAATCGGCATCTAGCACTGTGTCTCAAGGAGCTCGTAGGGTGAGCAAACTGCAATGAAACTTCAAATGCTTCTCCATCCTGCTGCTTCCTGTAGCCAATCAGGTACCTGAACCCTCGAACATCCCTAGGGCTATGAACCAATGACATCATACTGTGACAGGCAGAAGGACTATCTGATCATAAATCCACATAAACAAATCTGTTTTTCAATAGAAAAAATACATTTTTTCTAAATATGAACATTTTAAAAAGAAAGAAGACCATTTTGTAAGCTCAATAAGACACTCCAGGTGTGTTCATGGAACAAATTTTACCGCACACCAAGGGCTAAAGGCACTCGGCCAAGGTCTCGTGCCTTATTACACCCCTGGCCATGTGGTAAAATCTGTTTCATGCACACCCTGTCATGTCTTATTGCTTACGTGAATCCTGGTAGTTGTGGAGGGAGAGAGGACACAGAAAGCAGGGGACCACAGAGCTTACCTGTAGGGTTGAAGCTGTCCCTGGAGCTTGTCTGTGTGCCTCTGCTGCCTCTAATCCCTGATCCTGCCAGCCTCCAGCCTGTGAAGCAGCTGTGCTGTCTGAAGTGCCATCGAGTCACCTTGTAAGAAGAGGAGAGTGTCCTGTTCAGCGTGTTGGGCTTGGAGCCCAGGTTTATTATTTTTTTTATATTTAAATTAGTTTCCTGTTCCCCGAAGGCAGCGGTAGCAGAGCTGCATTGTGAAGTGAGAAGGTCGCAGAGCCATCGTGCTGCTAGGACCTCACAGAGTCCCCAGATGTCCTGTGCCCACCTGCAAGAAAAGCCTTATCTCTGTCAGCAGTACCTCCCTCCTACCTCAACACTGTCGCTACCCCAGGCCAGGGTGGGAGTCGGTGGTAGCACTAGCAGCTAGGTGCTGACCACCTAAAGTTATTTTTCTTTAAAGTAAAGTTATTTATTTTGTAGTGCAGTAGGTGCTACATAGAAATGGCTGAGAGCTGTGGGGCAGGCCAGAGGGCTGTATTTATATAGATTAATATTCATCTGGGTTTAGAGACACCAGGGAGGGGTCTGGTAGAGAGGCTCTGAAAGGATAAGTTATAAATATTAATATAGGAAAGCCCCAAAGATGGAGTTAAGGTGGGGCAAGGGCAGAAAAGTCCCTGACTGAAGTCAGAGGTAGTTAAAGGGGCCAGCTAGTTAGAGGCCCACTAGATAGTTACAAGGGCATTATAGGCCCAGTATTTACAGGGCACCTTAGGCCCACCACCGTGTAAAGGGGTGAGTTAAGTTCACTGCTATTTAAATAGGCAAGTTATGCCCACTGCTATTAAAAGGGGCAAGTTAGGTCCACTGCTATTTAAAGGGGCAAGTTAAGCCCACTGCCACATTACACTGTTACGTAACAGAGGCAAGTTAGGCCCACTACTACCTAAAGGGGCAGGTTAGGCCCACTGCTAGCCATTTAGATTCCCCAGGTATTATAGAGGCCTAGCAGCATTAGTGACCCTGGATGTTTAAGGAGTCTAGCTAGCCATACAGAGTCGCAGTAACAGGAAGAACCTGATCTAATCAGAGGGACCCCTGTTAGTTAGGGCCACCGGAGCTAGGGTTCTCCCAGAAAAGTGAATTGCCTGTATATTTACTGTAGTCTGGACATTGAGACTGTATAATTGACCACTGCAACAAGAACGAAGACTTTATTTGCATTGCTATTATTACTACGGACAGTGAAAGTGCCAGAAAGTATTGTTTTGTTGCCAGCATTTCAGTGTTACAAGGTGTTTGAATCAGTCTTCAGCAAGTTTCTAGAATTCCTTCATCATCGTGTATCCAGATCAATCTTCTTCAAGTACTCCAAGAATCATCTTCAGTGCACCTCCAAGCAGCCAGCAACAGATCTTTGAAGAACCGTGCACAGTTGTCTCAGTTGCAGCGTCCTGTTTATTATTTTTGCTCTTCAGTTTCCCAGAGTATGGCCTGGCACAGTACAAAGGTACCATCTGTTTTCTTGTTTTATCATTCATATGGAAGTGTTATCCAGATCTGCTGCTGCAGTATCTGGCATCCTCATCCTGTTTCTTATTTTACGTAGTCCTTTGCTCATCCTGTCTTGGTGTCCAGAACCCTGTTGTTGCTCACATTTCACAGATTTCCTTTCTTCAGAATCTTCTTCGTGTCCTGGCACTCCAAAAGAGGGCTATGGCTGGGTGTTCAGTGTATCTTCTTCATGTCCCGGCAGTCCAGAAGAAGGCTTTGGGCCAGTTGGTCAGCATCTTCTTCTTCTTGTGTCCTGGCAGTCCAGAAGAGGGCTTTGAATGGTGGTTCAGCATCTTCTTCGCTTTCTCCGCAGTCTGGAAGAAGGCTTTGAGACAGTGGTTCAGCATCTTCTTCTTCATCTTACCCTGGCAGTCCAGAAGTGGGCTGTGGACGGGTTTGTTGTGCTTCAGTTCGGCAGCCCTCAGTGGGTTCTGAGCGAGGAATTCTTTGCTTTGTTCCTAAAGTCTAACAATCCTGGAGAGGTGGGGTGTGGCTGAGAGACTCATGGCCTGTACAAAATTCCTCTCTGCAGTCCTTTAGCTATTAACCCAGTCAGCCAGGTGTTCCCCTTGTGTTTTATCCTGCAACTCAGTTCTTTCTCAACATCGGAGAAAGTTCATTCATGCACAAACTGCCTTTCATGACTAATACAGAGTGTTACAGTAATACATTTAGAGTTCCTTAGAGTGGAGTACTCCAGGTAATAGGCCCTAGGTAGAGGTGCACCTCAGGGTAGTATTGAAATGATTATATAGTGATTTGCTGATTATAGAGTGTAGACCACTCATAAAGTGGAGCTGTTATAGCCATTTATTTAGAGTCCTCCTCATACAGGAGAGTAGAAATAAGTGTAAGTGTTCCCCGTGACCGTGTTTCCCCTTGGTTTGGTATAAATAAAATCCTGAGAAGTATTTGGAACCTACTTCTGACTTTCGCCTCTCTCTTTGTTCGGTGCTGCCATCCACCCATTTGGAACCTGTGTTAGTAATTCATGTGCAAGTTGCTGGAGTCATCGACACAGTTGCTAATGCCTTTGATTGGGGGTCCTGGTCACGATGGTCAAGCGTAATCTTCCCAACTTAAAACGGCCATGTTTTACTTCCCAATTTAAACCTTCCGCCTATAATTTTGTACGACTAAGATTCTCCTGACAATCGCATACTGATATTAGCAAGCAACCTTTATACAGACTCATGCCCAGTTTTGTACAGAAATAGACACTGACACTGACACTGACAGCTACTAATGTCTCCTTAATGCTGTCACTTTGAAGTATGATCAAATTCCTGCCACTCGTAAATGGACTATGCTTCCCTTTCAAGAAAAGGTGCAACAGGAATCATTTAAATAAGGCAGTTACCTTTTTAATCTTCCCACCATGTAGCAACACTAAAGATGAAACATGCATTAAGCTCGCTTAGTGTGTACATTTTGTTTAGTGCTGTGTATTGCTAATGCTTACTGACCGTACTGTATCAATAAAATTAACATCTGTTCAGGGTGATATTTTTATTTATTTGGTTGAACCAGTAATAGTAAAGTTGTCAAAACTGTTTAGCAATAATAATAATGCACAGAAAGTATCAGCAACTCAGATACAGAAACTATCATTTGATATTTATAAACAGTGATGAACGCGATGAGAATTAAACTGCATCCCTATATTGTTTACTTCTTGCTGCTAAAATTCTCGGTATAATAAGTCTTGAATCAGAACTTTACAAACACCAAGAGCTTAACTCATCTCCCATCTTTAATGTGCTTTACAATTTATTGCAAAGTGGGGCACATTACATTTTCCAGGCGGTAACTGGTTCTGTAAATAAGTTTGCATTTTGGTATCTTTTAGAATTTAAAACGTGCCAATGTATTTTGCTGCTGTTATATATTAATGTCTGAAGCTGTTTAGTGTGGTCTTAATTATGCCTGTTCTGCTCCCGCATGTAATGTTACTGATGCTTGTTGGGATTATTAATGTCAGTGAGTTTGTTGCCGGGGGACATGTAATGTCGGCAAGCAGGTGATGGTAGAACTCTTGTCAGGCAGTTTGTACTCGGGCAATGGCACTGATCCATTTTTATTGATGTGGAAACCCAGCACAAGTTAACATCCATCTTATCACCTACAGGGCACTACAAGAGTCACACTCCTGCAAAAAACTGTCCAGCCTATGTTTGAAGCTTATGAAATTCTGTTTGTGTACAATACTCCCTGGTAGTTGGTTCCAGAGTCTAACTGACTTCTGTAAAAAAGTGTACTTCCATAGCTAATGTCCTCACACAAATTTGTATTGCTTCCTTAAAGAGATTCACCAATCTCTCTGTTTTCCAATGTGCACCACATAGTTTGGTGCACTTATCTAACACAATGCTTCTGTTTATAGTTGTTAGAAGTTACATAGTTTTCTCAAAATCACTATATCATCTCAAGGGGACACTAGCACTTCCTGGCCACATTCTCGCGCACCACCCCACGCCAGCCATTATGACATGACCAGAGCGCACATGTTGCCCATGGGGCACCCTTCACCGAGTTTTCAGTCCAGTACGGTTATTGGTAGAATGCGACATCTCCTCGGTCAACCAACGCAGACCCTCGCTAGCCCACCGTGCGTCCACGCTTCAATACCAACGGCCATTATGTTTAAAAACTATCGTGAAAGGTGCCCCATAGACTATAATGATACATATCCCCGCCTCCCTGTGATCACGCTATAATGTTGGTTGAGTGTGGGGTGGTGCCGGGGTGGATCTTGCAACCGGGAAGTGCTAGTGTCCCTGCGGGGATGATTTTACAAGCGATTTTTTGAGAAACTGTATGCAAATTTTTTTAACAACTATAGAACAGAAGCATTTGTGGCAGGTGAGGCACCAAACTGTGCAGTGCATGGGGCTAAGTTGTTGAATCTCTTTAATGGCCCCTTTTATTACCCCATCTTTTCCACACCTTCTGTATCACCCATCCTGATTACTGCATCCTGCACTAGCATTCTCAGTTTTACAAAATACGTCACCTTAAAGTCTAGGACTTCTGTTTTTTGAGCATGTTTTATTATCCCCTAGGGTCAAATCAAACCAAACTGAATTATAGTCACTGTTTTCAAGTGCTTCCCCTACTCTTACTTCCCTACTAATTCTGAATTAGTGAGAACAACATTCAGAATGGTTCTCTGTCTGGTAGTTTTTTTTACCAGATGGACCAGCAGGCAGTACTGAAAGATGTCCACCACAGCTTAGCTTCTAGTAGTAGTAGTAAAAATGTTATTCTGATATTCAGAAAAGGATAATCCAGTTCAGCCTTGACTCGTTTACAATGGGGTCCCTTGGGCATATAAAAACAAAAATTTTTACACATAACAAACATGTTACACATGTAATGTACAACATGTACAAATTACAATCAAGGCATACTTAAGACAAATTTACACAGTGTGGTTACAACAAACCTTAGGTAAGGCAGCATTGCTCATTAACCAAGTTTTTATTTTGTTGCAATATGGAACCATTTTCTGTAAATGTAAATGATATGGTAAGTTATTTCATAGTTTAGGAGCAATATGAACAAAGTTCTTGAACTCTGCTGCAGGCACATCCCAATCTGCTTTTGGCAGGTTTAAATCCCCTACTACACCACTTCCCCTTTTTTCACCCCCCTTTTTATTGCTTCTCCTAGCTATCTGTCACCCTCTACTCCTTGCTTTGGTGCTCTGTACATTACCCCCAGGCATAGCTTCCTACCCGATGCTGCTGTGATCTGGACCCATAGCAACTCAGTTGCCTCCATTCCACAATTAGTGTTCCCATCCTCCATTACTTCAGTACTTCCTCTGACATAAAGAGCTACACCCCCACCTCTACCTTCCCTTTCATACCTTCTGAATAGTGAGTACCCTGGCACTGTGAGGTCCCACTCATGTTAACTGTGGCCAGTATTTTGATAATGGCAACAAGGTCCCTCTTAGTATCTGCTACCATTGCCTGTAGCTTGCTACTTTTGTTACCTAGGCTCCTAGCATTGAATCAGACCCTTTCTGATACCCCCTGAGCTCTTTTTGTTTCATATTGAGAGTCCTCCTTGCAGCTCCTTGTCCCATTTTTTTCTCTGATACTTGCAGTTACTTTTCTTTTCAAATTTAATAAGTTTTATTAAACTTGATTAGAAGGAAACTGTCAACAATCACTGGGAAAGATCAGTAACAGATAATACAAGACAATAACAAAGGAAATGGACATTGAGCTAAATATCCACATGCTTGTAACAGTTACAAAAGATACTCCAGAAACAGGAGTCATTTTAATCAAGCTAAAAGAAAAATAACAGGCATTTCTATCCCACCCTCTACCCCAATGTCCCCCTCGAAAAAAGAAAACCCCTCCTTCCCCCTCCCCTTTTCTCCTATGATTGAGCTAACCTGGAAATGGCATGGACTGTAACAGCTAGGTCAAAACAGAAGGGGAATCTCCTATATATTTTTTTTTTGTAGACTTTATTTCATTCACTACCTAAGCCGGGCATCTTTCTGGGGTATTCACTCGGCCAGGACTTTCTGCTCCCTGCCTGAACCCTAGACTCAGTGACCTCCTCCGGTGACCAGGCATACTCTAGCACCTTGGATCACCCCCCCTGGGCAGGGCCCGCTTTCCCTTAGTGGCCTGTCTGTGATTAGAGAGTACCTACTGTGGTCCTCGGAGGGGTAGTGAGATCACCAATGAGGTGGGCTGGAGTTGGGATGAGTGTCCTGCCCCAGGAGAACCCATCATCTCCAGAATCCTAGATTGGGATTTTTTCCCTGGTGATTACCCCCCCCCCCCGGGAGCATGACGTGCCATGACGTCTGTGCATGGCTATCCTGCTGACATCTGTCGCACTCTCGTCCCCACTTACATGCAGGTGGCTTGCCTGTAGCACCTCTGGTCTCCACCGATGGCGCTGGCAGCCAGACCAACTCTGAACCCTCCCCAAGAGGAGAGCTGTCCTCCGGATGCTTGATCCCTCTCTCCTCTCCTGCCACCCCGATGACCCGGCTTATTCCCGAACCCAGGTTGCCGGTGTGGTGCGAGGTGTGGTGTCCAGAGCCTCAACCCTTAGCACCACTAGACTGGCTAGGAATCTCCTATTTTTGACAAAGGGGATATCAAACAAATATGCAGGTCCAGGCATGCCCAGTTCTGTCTCTCTCTCCAAGGCAGTGAAGTGTTGGAACACCAAGTGACCGACCATCACCCAGCATAAAAAAATCAACAGAGTGTAAAGGGGTTCCCATACCTGATTGCATTTCTTCTTGGAATCTGACATGTTTGATATAATATGTTTGACTTGCAGGGCAAAAGGCATTTCCTGATACCATTCCACTTAGGTAGGGATGGTCTGATTGCACCAGTACCGAAGAATGATTTTCTTGGTACAGGCCGATATTAATGCAATATGTGGTTTCTGAGTACCAATCAAGGCCTCCGCAAAATCCCCCAGGAGACAAATCTGGGGTGTGAAAGCCTGGTCAAGCCCCAACAAGGGATCCAGGTGCTGCTTAATAGCCACCCAGAAAAGCATCACCTTTTCACAGGTCCAAAAAATGTGAAGTAGTGAACCTCGTCCTCTGACACCTTGTACATGAGTCCGAGTCCAACTACCCATTCTATAAAGCTTAATTGGGATGTAAAACATATTGGCCCAGATATTCAAACTGCGCCTGGCTGTGGCGCAAGCTTGGGTGCAGCTCAACTTGGCTGCGCAGGGGTGTGGACTGGGCGATATTCAACGGAGCTGCACCATGGCTCAGCAGCATTGAATATCACACACTGGCCATCCCCAGTGTGCATGGCGCAGTGGCACTGTGCCAGCGCAAGTGGCCAGAGTGGAGCATGAGGATGCGCTAGCGCAAGTTCCATTGCGCCACGTACAGCAACTGCGATATTCAAAAGTTGACATGCAAATGGGGCCATAATGTATGCAAGATGCACATGGGGCCATTTGCATGTCATTATGACTCCATTTGCATGCAGGTGTGCCGATCCCCGACGACTTGCACCTGGCACCCAGCCAGGTAGCAGCCGTCAGGGACCGATGCCCCCTGCAGCCCGATTGCAGGCATCTGTATATAAAAAAGAATAATCCGTCCTATAGCCCTGGTAGTCCAGTGGACCGCTATCTGCCTGATCGCGGGCATTTGTAAAAATATACTAATTCCAGTATCCCTGGTGGTCTAGTGGTACCCCCTACCCACCACTGGCCACCGCCCGCTCCCACCTCCGTCAGCGGTGGTGGCAGCACCACCCGCCTGCCACCCGCCGCCCACCGACTGACACCTCAGTAGGGCTGCCGCCATTGGTTCTGGCGTGAGCCAATGGGCGTCACAACTCCTACTACACATTCAGATATGTGATGGATCATTCACATATCTGGAATGTATAATGTAATGAGAACTGCACACCCATTAGCTCACGCTGGCAGACGGTAGGTGTGCAGCCGAGCTGTCGGTCAGTGGGATGAATGGAGCGGTGGAGTGCTGCTGCCCGCCGGCTGATGGAGGGAGTAGGCGGAAGGGATCAGTGGGTGGGTGGGTGGGTACCCTAGACCACCGGATATTGGAATTAGTTTATTTTACAAATGCCTGCGATCGGGCGATAGCTGATCACTGAGCCTAGGATATAGGACATGTTCTTTGTACAAATGCCCACGATCGGGCGTGAGGAGGTGCCGCCAGGTGCAGCGAACTCAGGTGGCCACCCACGGGTGGCAGCTGCGATGCGCCTGCAATGCGGCAGCTCAATGTGGGTGGCCATCAGTTGTTCCTTTTTTTTGGCATAACTTTGTGCTGGCACAGGTAGGGGTTGCGCATGCATGGCTCTGCACATCCCAGGCTGAATATCGGGCTGTGCAGGTTATGCATGGGCACGCCCCCCCACCTGTACCTGCATACATTACTGATGCGGTCTGGCACATCAGGATTTGTGCCGCGCACTTTTCCCTTTTGAATATTGTGCCGGGGCACATCAGTGGGTTGAGCATGGTGCAACACTGTTGTGCCATGCGCAACCCTTTTGAATATCTGGGCCATGATGTAAAATCTGAAACTGCATGAAATGATATCTGTCCCATTTAATGTGTCTGTAAATAGCCCTCCAGATATGAGGCCAGTCACAAGGGTCTTCCTGAGGAGGAAGAGCCTGATCCCAGGCATAAAAAAACTGGGTTTCTTCTCAGCAAGAAGCTCCCACAACTGTGCATGATAACAAACTGTAGCATGGGATGTAGGAGCACACCAATATCAGAGGAAGCAACTTGTTTTCATATCCCCCGGGCCAGACAACAACACCAAAATGGTGAATTAACATGTGTCTGAGTTGGAGGTATTTGAAGCACACAGATGAGGGCCAGCCAAATTTCTGTTGAGCCTCAGCAAAGGTAATAAGTTGCCAGCATGTGTTAAATGATCAACAGGCAGAAATGCCAAAGAAGGCCAGGCCATCTGGGTTAGCACTTTCCCAGCAATTTTCAAGTTGGGATTTCCCAAAATGGGTTGAGTAATGTCTAGATAGGGGTCCAGATTTAACAAGTGGCATAACTGTTTATGGGTATGAAGAGAGTAACCTATGGGGTGTCCTTTAAAGAGCCAGGAATCATTTTAAAGAGGCATAGAAACATAGAAACATAGAATTTGATGGCAGATAAGGACCGCTTGGCCCATCTAGTTCTGCCCATTTCCTACCTAACAGATAAGCTGCAGATCCTAGTTAACCAACAGCCTACTTCCTCCAACCCTGCACTAGAATTGCCTTATGTCTGTCCCATGCATTCTTGAATTCTCCACTGTTTTTGACTCTATGACCTCCTCAGAAAGGCTGTTCCATGCATCTACAACCCTCTCTGTGAAGAAATACTTCCTCACATTACCTCTGAGCCGTCCCCCTCTATCTTCAAATTGTGCCCCTTGTTCTTGCACATCTTTTTTGAAAGATGCTACCTTTTGGACTTTGTTGATTCCCTTGAGGTACAATATTTGAAAGTTTCTATCATGTCACCCCCTCCTTTCCTCAAGGCTATACGTCTTAAGCTCCTTTAGTTTTTCTTCATATGTCTTCTGGTGCAGACCCTGCACCATTTTGGTTGCCCTCCTCTGGACAGCCTCCACCCTGTCTATGTCTTTGCAGAGATGGGGTCTCCAGAACTGTACACAGTACTCCAGGTTTGGTCTTTCCAACTGTCTGTACAGAGGGCCATCAACTTCCTGTTTTCTACTGGTGATACCTCTCCCTATGTATCCCAGTATCCCCCCAGCCCTCCTTTCTGCCTTCTCACATTGCTGACCCACCTTTAGGTTGTCTGATATAACTACCCCCAGGTCCCTTTCCATTTTTGTTGTTGTCAGTATCTCACCTGCCATTGTGTACTCTTGCCCTGGGTTTTTGTTTCCCAGGTGCATTACTTTGCACTTCTTTGCATTGAATCTAAGCTGCCATACATTTGACCATTCCTCCAACCTTGCCAAGTCCCTTTTCATCCTTTCCACCCCACCTTGCGTATCAACCCTGTTGCAGATCTTTGTGTCATCTGCAAAGAGACATACCTTCCCCTCCAGTCCCTCCGCAGTGTCACTTATAAAGACATTAAAAAGGACCGCCCCCAGTACTGAACCCTGCGGTACCCCACTAGTAACCCTCCTTTCAGGAATCTTATTAGAGGAAGCATACAACAGGGCACCCAGATTCAAGCCTAATTGGGAACACAGTGTGTGCTCAATGTCCAGCCAGTGAGGAACATAAACAGAGGCCAACTCCTCTAAGGCCGGGCGGAACCAGAAACAATAGCAAGAGCAGTGTATGGCCAAGTAATACAGGTAAACATTGGGAACCTTTAAACCACCAGCCTCTCTGGATCTCATGAGTTTAACCGGAGCCCTCTTAGGAGGTTTTCCCCACCAGAGAAATTTAGAGAAAATTGTGTTAATATGCAGGAACCATGCTTGGGGTAGAGCCAGGTTAAACATAATAAGGGATATAAAAGCCGTGGGAGAACATTCATTTTAAGGATATTCAAACAGCCCCACATAGACAAAGGCAGTAAGGACCAACGATTTAGGTCAACCTGAATTTGAATAAGAACATGGTCCAGATTATATTGTTTTATTGTTTAGTTTAAGTGGATTGGTGCTAAGGAATGTTCCCAAATATTTTAGTTTGTCCTTAACCCACAGAAGGCCCAGGTGCTCCACTGGCTTAAGTAGCAGCAACATTCAAGGGCATAACCTCTGTTTTGGAGCAATTTAGTTTATAATTAGAAATTCTACCAAACTGGATTATAATCGCTAAAGCAGCTGGTAATGAAATAGAAGGAGATGTAACATGCAGAAGAATGTCATCAGCGTAAATGGACAATTTATAGTGCGATGGGCCTATGGGGATACCATGGACCTGAGGGGACTGATTCATTTTTCTAATCAATGGCTCAAGGTATAACTTGAATAAAAATGGGGATAGTGTACAACCCTGATGTGTTCCTTGTTGCAAGGGAAATTAGTCAGATAACACCCTGTTACAAAGAATGTGTGCCGAGGGGCCAGTGTAGAGCACCTTGTGCCAACGAATAAATTCCAATGGAAAGCCATATCTAGGTAGCAGGTGGAAAAAGTAATTCCAGGAGACCCTGTCAAAGGCTTTCTTCACATCCAAGGAGGCCAGCGCTGATGGAATGAAGGAGTCCCTGTGCACGGAGATAAGATGCAAGGGTTTCTGCTGGTGATCTGCGGACAGTCTATCCGACACAAATCCCACCTGCTCCCTACTAAGAAGACATGCCCAGACAGCATTTAACCTAGTGGTCAGAATTTTAGCCAGGATTTTTAAATTCACATTTATTAAAGGTATAGGTCTATAATTAGAGACCAATAAATGATCCCAGCCTAGTTTAGGTAGAACCACTATAAAAACAGCCGTAAATGAAACGTTTGAGAGACCTTGTGAGAAAACATACTAAAACATCTCCAGAAGGTGCAGTGCTAACAGCTCTTTACATTTTTTTATAGAAATTTGGGGAAAAACTGTCCATCCCAGGAGACTTATTGGGGGCTAAAAAATCAATTGCCCTGTATACCCCAAAGGATTCAAGCCTTGGCATGGTGGGTGAGTTGAAAGATAAAAATTTGGAAATAAAGTGTTTTAACCGTTCAATCATTTCTGGGAGTTTTAATAACTGATTATTAAGGTGCCATATTTTATCTAGTACCAGAGGGGGAGTGAGGTTAACCTATAGTATGGCTGGTGATGGTCAGAAACTACCTTGGCACTGTAATGGCTCAAAACAACACCCAGCAATGCTTTGGCACTTGGTAAAAAAGTCAATACAGGAGAAGGAATTATGTGGATGGAATAAAATGAATATTCTTTTGCCACGGATGCAAGATCCTCCAGGGTCACAGGCGCTAAGGAATCAATAAGATCTACATGAAACAAGTTGACTTAGGGTGAGAGTTTGACTCCATCTCGAGGTCCTGTCCAGATCATTATCTATAACCACATTTCAGTCTCCAGCAAGGATCATAGGAGAGAGACCAATGGAGACAATATGGAGATGAGTTGGGGAAAAAAAGGAAGGGTCATCCATATTCGCCCATAAACAGCTCCCAAAATCACCTCCAAATGTCCCAATAGAGCTCTCAGAAAAATATATCTGCCCTGAGGGTCGCTCACCTCCTCGAGGAGATGGAACAGGACAGACCTGGTGACCAGAATAGCCAAACCTCTCCTGTGAGAATCTGTTCCTGAGCTGAGGGCCTGTCCAACCCAGGAACATCGTAGTAACTGAACTTGGGCTGGGGGAAGGTGGGTTTCTTGAAGAAAAGCCACGTCGACCTGCAGTTTGTGAAGATGTAACAGTACCTTAGTACGCTTCATCATGGACTGAGCCCCTTTTATATTCCACAAGCAATACCTAAGGTTATGGGATATATCATGTTGTAGGGTATAGATGTAATCAGAAAGATAAATATGCCCCACTAGAAAGACCCAAAAACCCATGTATGAAGTCAGCCAATCTCAGAAGAAAAGCCCTACACCCCCCTCTCCCACTCTCAACCCAAACAGCCCACAACAATCCCCAAAGAAGTAAACGGCAGACAAAAGTCCAGATTACCCAATTCAGATCAAAGCACCTCCCACCCTGCCACCCCACCCCACAGAGAAAGGTACCAAAAACAAGAGTCAGCAGAAAGATCCTCTCACACACCACCACCCCATCTAGCAAAAACAGTCCCTTACCCGCTATTGATCTGGCGCATGAGGCTCAACCTGGCATAGCCCTACGACCAACCCATCCAGTTCTCCCCACCCCACAAACTGACCTAGCTTAAGCTGTATATTTACTACTTTAATGCTATAATAAACAACAAGTATTGCATAACCTCTTCCACACCCCTACAATAACAAACAGTTTAAGAACGTGTTCATAGAACATGTAACAGTCTATAAAGAGAATAATGCCATTACTAGAAACAACAATAATATCCCTGCATAATAAGACAGAAAGGGAACATAATATAGGGAGAAATACCATAGCCTATAACTAGGGCCCCAGGCAGCAACCCATTACTAAAAACGTCCCCCTGCGGTATTACAACAAAGTAAACTGTGTAAAGCAGACTGGAACCCAAAAGCTACTAAACTGTGATACTATAATCCCCAAGTCCTTTGCATTCTGGAAAGACAACCCGTTAGTACTCATTGACTTGACAGTTTTAATGCAGCAATTGTTGAACAGCCCCAGGCCCAAAGCACAGGTGGCATCCTCCCTCTGATAAATAAAAAGCACAGAGAAGAGAATTCACCTGCGTAAGGGCCCAGAAGCTAAACTATCCCAGGTGGTCCCCGATGACGTCCTGGGCTGAAGACTCAGTGCAGTGCTCTGGACCATCTCTGAAAGATGCGCAGGCTCTGAATGGCAGGTGCAGATAAAGGCAACACTGTCCGTCCCTTACGGGCAAACCGTTTAAAGCACCAGTTCAAGGAATTGAAGCAGATGGCTTAAAAACGGAGCGTTAATCTGGGGACAGTCACATTACTTGCTGCAAACAAGTCAATCAGTAGTCACCACTAGAGGATAATCAAAGGACCTGTTAGGCGGCAAATTTAGCTGTGAGGGAATCCATCAATGCAGCAGACAACAGTGTCACCTCACAATATAACAAGTCTGATGTGTAGGGAATAGTTGAAGTTGAGGCATACAGCGAAATATAATCCTACAGATGCAGGACATGTAAACCATCCATCAAACCAGATCAGTTTTTCAGGAGAAAGGCATGAAAAAGTTTTAACACCAAGAAAAAATGATGAAAGAGTCCATGGAGGTACTTCTTGAGGGGAACACAAAGGAAATGGAGAGAGGGCATAACCCTCTCGGTGCAGTCCATCCAGAGATCTGTGAACCAAGGAGGGTAGTAAAGATAGAATCTGGCACAGAGGAGGCAAACCAGTTAGCATCAGAGTTCCACTGCTATCTGTCCAGGAAACAACACTACTTGGCGACCATGGGGTTCACCATTTCATAAAGAGCTCTGGCAGCAGTTTCTTGAGAGCCTGAGTGGCCGAATCCACTGTCTCAAAGGAGTGCCAGGTGTTTTATAACCGTACCTGGAGGTGAGCCAGGTACAACATCTTAAATATAATCCCCGCGGCAATGAGCTTGGCTACCATGGGGTGAAATGCTGTGCGCTTCTGGTGGGTCCCTGCAGGAGATCCTGGGTCACTCTCAATTTTAAACACTCCAAAGAATGTCCTTTAGAGCATGGATCTTCTGTAAAATATACTGTTTATCCAGAAAATTGAGTAGCTTGAGCATGAAGGGTTGGGGAGAGCCTGTTGGTGGTTCTGGCATAGGGAGTGGTGAGCCCACTCCACCATGTAGACAGACCTATTCGAGAGGGGCCTCACATCCTCTTTCAGGAATTTCTGTGAGAGAATTGGAATCAGCGTGGCCCCTTCCTCTCCTTCGGGTAGTCCAAAACAATTAGGTTATTGCGGCTTCTCCCTCTAAAGCCTCCATTTTGTCTTCCAGCTTGTGGAGTCTTTGCCATAGAAGGGCAGTGTCTGACTCGCTATGTTCCTTCCATTTTTCAAGTGAGAAAGATCTAACCTCCAACTCACCCACATGTCTGCCCATGTCCCCGAGGACGGATTGGAGCGATTTCAGCTCTGCTGTGATCTCCCTAAGTGACTCTTTGAATGGTTCAAATTCCTTTAAAGCACTCCTCAGAGAGCAGAGCAGGTGCCATGGTGGAAGTAGCATTTTGCAGATCCTGAACCTTGGGCGCCGTCTCTGAGGGGGGGGGGGTGGGCGGCAGCTTATCTCACCTCAGCTTTAGACATTGTAGCAGGAATCTGCCCCAAACTGCTGAACACTCCAGGCAGGTCACTGAATAGGATGTCTACCTTGATGCAGGCAAAATCTCTTTCAAAAAATTACATTTTATAAATATTTAGTGGAGCGGAAAGGAAAAACTCCTTATCCTTACACCATCCCTTGAGCCACTCATTAAACTCATCTATTACTTTCTCCCTGGTTTTGTTCTCTTTCCCCATTCTGCCCCACACAGGGAGGACCTCTGAGAAGGCCAGGGAGGCATAGCATGCTGCCAATTGGACCCCCAGACACTGAAAGCTAAATTTCACTGTTTCAACTGACTGGTTTGCCAGATCGTCGATTCCCAAGTAAGCCAGCAACCTTAACTCTACATTTGCTCTCTCCACCACTATCCCTAGTCATTCCATGTCCCTGTAGGCTGAAGAACCAGGACAGCACCTAACCTCCTCCTTTACATTCACTTCTTCACCCATTGCTGATTCCAGCCCCCCCACCCCCGACCTTAGAGTCCCCTACTATTAGGATCCTAATGTCTTTTTTATATTTGATTTCTTTGGTCGCACACTTGGCAGTTGGGATTCAACACCAGGAAGTGTAGCATACTCCATTTGGGTGTCAGTAATCTGGGGTACGACTGCCATCTGGGTGGAGTAAAGCTGGAGGTCTCTATGGGGAAAAGGGATCTGGGGGTGGCAATTGATACCAAACTAAACAACTCAGAGCAATGCAGGAGAGCGGCGGCAAAAGCAAATAACATGCTTTGGTGTATTGCTAGGAGGATAACATCTAGGAGGAGAGAGGTTCTACCGCCCCTGTAAAATTGCCTGGTGAGGCCGCACTTGGAGAACTGTGTGCAGTTTTGGTGGCCATACTTGAAGAATGATATCGCTCTTTTGAAAAACGTTCAGAGGAGAGCAACAAAGATGATCCACGGACTGGGGCATATGCCCTACGAGGAGAGGCTTCAGGAGTTAAACATGTACTCTCTGGTGGAGAGGAGAGACAGGGTGGATACAATTGAGGTCTTTACATATTTGAAGGGGATAAATCAGGTCAACACTGAGGGACTACTCCAAGTTAAGGAGGGAGGACCATGAGGGGGCATGACCTGAGATTGGTTGGGGGTAGATTCAGGGGAGAGGTGAGGTACCATTACTTCAAAGAGAGGGTGGTGGCACCATGGAATGTGTTGCCAGGGGAGCTAGTGGCAATGGATACAATGGGGGGATTCAAGAGGGACTGGGACAGGTTCATACGGAGGTTGAGGGTGAGGGTGGGAGTCCTTAGCAGGGATACCTACAGGGAAGGACCAGTAATGGAGGAAACCAGAGGGGGAAGGGACAGCCACAGAGCTGTAACTTTGAGCTAAATCTCAAGCAGACCAGATAGATGGTTTGGCCTAAATCTGCTGGCATCTTAGTATGTTACTATGTTACTTTTGGGGGCCACCATGGTGTCAACATTACCATCTATGCCCTTCCCTTTTTGATTAACGATGCTAGCCTCTATCTTACCCTCCCTTTCCTCTACCATATTCTCTCTCCTCTCCCACCACCCTTCACTCCCCTTTGCCTGTTTCTTCTTCCATGACCACTTTTACTATCCTGCAATCTCAACCCCTATCCTGTTCTTCTACCCTTGCCCTCATTGTCTTAGCCCACCCTCCTACCCCACCTCCTGTTTCCCTCTCTCCCTTTCCAGACAGTGGATTAAATCTATTATTTAAAGGTGTCCCTTCAATAGCTCCCACCCCTGTTGCAGTCCTTACAGTCCCACCCCTTCCCCTTACTACTTGCCATACTCCCTTCCCGTGGTCCATGGCTCTTTGAGAAAGAGCTACTCTTGGATATTGGATGATCCTAGCCTTTTCCCCCTGCCAAAAACCCTTGCTCCCCAGGTCACCTTCCCTTTGCCTTTCTCCACACTACCCTGTTTCTCTGTTCTTCTACTCCATCCTTCCCAGGTCCCAACTGAGCTGTCTTACTTCTGTTCTTAGCTGCTGCAGGTTTCTACACACTGCACACACCCCTGTACTCCACATAGTCCCTAGTAAGATGGCCGCCGGGCTGGGCATGCTGCAGGTTGCACTCGGCAACTGAGTTTTTATTTTTCGTTAATACTGCCTCTTTTTTGTTTATTCTGCTGTTTTCTTGTTCTCCCTGCTTGTTTTATACTGCATACAGTAGTTTAGATTTATTAGTTTGTTAGGGTTTTGGAGTGAGGTAGCTAGTTTTCTGCACATTATCGGGATTTTTGGATAATCCTTGCAGTGTACACTAAGGACGCTTGAACAGTCCTGCTACCGCCCAGATACAAAAGGGGACCTGTGTTATTTAAATTTGCCCCCTTAACCCTTCATAACATATGTTGGTGTGGATACGATAAGAACTTACTGCTTTCAGTCGTCTGTCTTTATTTGTGTTGAGATATTCGAAGCTGTGGAGAGGGAGCGAGATTTGCTGGGAGGAGGCTGTGCTGTAAAGTGGGTTTGTCCATTGGAAGATCCTCTCGCTTTTGAACTGGCCAAGTGTGTGATCTTCGGGCCGCCTGTGTGAGCTAGCTGATCATTGGAGCAGAGCCTGAGCTGTGGGCTCTGAATTTGTCTTCAGTGGGGTTGGTCATTGGTGTTGCGGCGGGCCCAACATCGTCCGGTGACCAATAGCGGATTTGCTGCCACACGAGGGAACCAGGCTCTATATCGGCCAGGAGCTGGCTGACTAGCCTGTGCTCTCCTAGATTCCTGGGGTTGGCTACTGAGTGGTCAATACCGGGAATCGAAGTGGTGCAGTGAATATCTCCAGCAGCAGTCTCGGTGGATAAAGTTTTGTGGGCCCCTGCTTGCTTCTGACTGCTGGCCTGGATTTCGGCCATTTTTAATCGAGTTGGATTGTCCGTTTGGACTGCCTGCACTTTCTGGATTATTCCTCAGTTTGCTCCAGAATTACGACCAGACTTTACACTTTGTTATCCTGGACAGTGAGAGTATCCTTTTTCGTGGTATTTCCTGGTGGTGAGAGGACCTGGGCGTCCACTCTTCAATTACTTTTTGTTGATTTTGAAAGAAGACTTTTGGATTTTTAACTGTTTGATTTAATCTGAATAGACTTTGGATTTTTAATCCTGGGCAGTGAGAGTGCCCTGACCTTTATTACTCCCAGGATGTAAGAGGGCCTGGGGGGGGGGTTCATAACTTTATATTCTTCATATCCTGTGAGAGGGGGTTGCAGGAGATTTTATTTTTGCTGTTATTATTTTTTTCGATTGTGTTTTCCGTGAGCCAAGTGTTGGATTGATCTATCCATGTAGGGTAGGAAGGGTTTTACTTTTTAATTGTGTTTTTATTGTTTTGTTTTGGGTGGGAATATTTATTTATTTATTTTTGTTCAAGTGTTTGGGTTGGGTATTTTTTATTATTGCCTGTTTGGGGGTCTCTTTTTGGGTCAGGTGCTTGTGTTTAGTGTATTTTGATTTTGGTCAGCCTGCGGAATGTGTAGGCCTTCCCCCCCCGGTTGTGTACTATTTGTACTCTGCCACCTGTTCTCCCCTCCCACCTCTGATGTTGTCAGCTTACCAGCGCTGCCCGGCGCTGGGTATTATTCATAGGAGGGTGGGGGTGGGCAGATATCAGAGGATGAATGAGCGGGTCTCTCACATCGGAGTAGTTAGGCCTACAGGGCGCCCTGGGGCGATGGAGCCTGGGCGTGGTTCACCATGTCTAGTCCCGCCAAAGACACCTACCATTCTTGGTGGGCAAGTAGTCAAGTGCCCTTGAAACTGACTAACTCGAGCAGCTGCTATGCAATGCCAGATCTGTTTAGAATAAGACTGCAATTATTGCAGATCTTGTTGGAACACCGATTTGGCTTGTATTACTGAGACCTGGCTGTATGAAAATGCTTATTCCCCATGTTGGAGGCTGCACCCAGCCAGGTACTCAGCGATACACCCGCTCTAAATTGGACCCTGCTGGGGGAAGGGTGGGAGGGTGATGGTCTGTTTCAAGACCGAGTTGGGCCTCATGAGTGTACCAGTTGAGGAGACCGAATCTTTTGAGTGTACTGTGGTAGCAGGTGTAGGTTGTAGGATAGTTCTCGCTCATCATCCACTCGGGACGAGATGCGATTCCTACAGGAAGTAGTGGATTTCATGGTCACCATGGTGTTTGAGTCACCCAGACTGATGGTTCTGGGCGACTTTAATGCCTGGGTCGATGATGAACTCTTAATTTGGACAGCACTTCCTCAGCTGATGGCATCGCTGGGCCTTACACAAATTGTTACCTCTGCTACCCATAAACACGGTCACTCTCTTGATTTGGTTTTTCTCCTGGGGATTGAAGCCTCTGATCTGAGGTGGAACCTGTTGGTTGGTCCAATCACTACACTGTGAGGTTCAACTTTTGCGCCCCTTTTGTAGGCCTGCCCTGTGGAGATGGTCAGTTACTGCCCTTACGGGATGTAAGCCTGAAGGCCTAGCAGCAGTGATTGACCACTTGGAGTTTCCTGTGGCCAGCTCGAGGTCCAGAGACTTTGGTCTTGGCTGATAATAAGGCCATCTCCATGGCCCTGGACTTGATTGCTCCTGTCCGTGTTCATCCTCTCCCCCTTCGCCCTTGGGCCCCTTGGTTTGATGGGTCCTTGAGGGAGTTGCGGTGACTAGGATGAATGTTAGAGTGGTGCTGGTGGAAATGCACCATGGAGGTTGACCACCTTAGACTGATAGAGCATTACCAGGCCTACCAATCAACGATCTCCTGTAAGAAGGCAGAATTCCTGTCCGGGGAGATTGCTGCCGCTCAGAACCGACCAGCTCAGCTCTTCCGAAGTTTGGACAGGCTGTGCAACCCAACCTGTCTGCAGCTCCGAAGAGCTTTTTTGCAAGTGGAGTGCGATGAGCTTGCTCGATTCTTTGTGGATAAGGTGGCTGACATCAGGTCGGAGATCCTTCTGACTCGCTCTGTGGGGGATGCTGTTGATCGGTGCTCGGTCACCTCACCTTGTGCTTCCTGGAGTACCTGTGACCTGCCGGAGTTCATGGATGTCATGTGGATTGTCCAGAGTATGCACCCTATGTGCTGTAGTTTGGACCCAGGCCCAACTTCCCTGATTATGGGTTGTTGTGATATTATTGGCCCGGTTCTGGTACAGATAGTCTGGTGCTCCCTTGAGTCGCGTGAGTTCCCAAGCTCCCTGAAGGAGGTGGTGGTAACACCCTCCTGAAGAAGGCTTCTTTGGACCCAGACTCTCTGGCCAACTACAGACCAATCTCAAACCTCCCCTTTATAGGGAAGGTTATTGAGAAAGTAGTTGCGGTATAGTTGCAGAACCACTTGACCATTCCTTAACATCTACAAACTTTCTCCAGTCCGGTTTTTGAAAGAGGCACAATACTGAGACCACGCTGGTTTGGGTGCTCAATAATCTCCTGATGGCGAAAGATCGGAGAAGCCGTTCTATCTTGGTGCTCCTTGATCTTTCTTCAGCCTTTGACACTGTGGATCATGGGATGCTGCTTGGGCGCTTGAGGTCCATCTGTGGCCTGACATGTACAGTTCTCAGGTGGTTTACATCCTTCCTCACTGGCAGAACTCAGAGAGTGGTGTCTGGGATTTTTTCCTCGGACCCACTCTCTCTGTCATGTGGGGTCCCTCAGGGCTCAGTGCTGTCCCCCATGTTGTTTGCAGTGTACATGCTACCCCTCGGAGACATTGTTAAACATTATGAGCTGAGGTTTCACTACTATGCTGATGATACCCAGCTCTACCTGTCTTTCGCACCTGACCAGGATAGTGCTCTCTCGATATTTAACAACTGCCTTGCTGAAATCCAGGACTGGATGAATTTGGGCTGGCTAAAGTTGAATCCAGAAAACCGAGGTGATGGTTGTGGATCTGGGTCACCGGATGAGGGCATGAGGCTGGTCAGCCCTCTGGACTTTGTCTGGGGGCTCCCAGATCCTTACCTCTGAATGGCTGTGAGACCTGGGGTGGTGCTTGGCGATGGGCTGACTCTCGATCTTAGGTGTCGGCGGTCATCAAGTCTTCCTTTACCATCTTAGGAACATCACCAGGATCAAGCACCTTGTTCCATCCGGAGATCTGTCCACGTTGGTCCACACCTTTGTGACCTCACACCTTGATTATTGCAGCTCTCTGTACTTAGTGCTACCTGGGGTTGATATCTGCCACCTGCAGCTAGTGCAGAATGCTGCAGCGCGATTGTTGACGGGGACTTCTCGATCCTCTCATATCACCGCTGTGCTGCGCGATCTGCATTGGCTGCTGATTTGGTGGCGGATCACCTTTAAAGTTGGTTTACTGACTTATAAAGCCCTACATGAACTTGGCCCTGACTACCTGAAAGAGCTTCTGGTTCCCTATTGCCTTGAGCGACAGCTGCATTCGACTGACGAGGGGTTGCTGGAGATTCCAAGGGTGGCCTTAAAATCTTCTGGGGCTCGTGCACTTATGTACGCGGCCCTTACCCTCTGGAACTCTCTACTCCGTCAGCTGCAGACATGCGCAACCATGGGGGTTCAAACAGGCGTTGAAAACTTTTTTATGGCGTCAGGTCTTTAGTGGCATGGAATGAAGGGACCCATCAGGCTATTTTATTATTGTGTCTGCTGTTTTTATTGCTGTTTGTTTTAATCTTCTTGTACAGCGCCTTGGCATTTTGAAAGGTGCTTAAGTGAAATAAAGTCATTATTATTATTATTATAACTGCACCACAACAGTTACAATGCATCACCCTCCACCCTCTAGCCTGATCCCTGTACATGCCCTATTTAGCCACTTACTACAGCCCTGGCTTCTCCAAACCAAGATATGAGTGACCTATGTATAACCCTGCTAGGGATATTTACAGTAAACCCTAAATTCTCTCCTAAGCCCTAGATAAATATATTCTTATGCAATCCAATTATTGATGTGTACAGAAATTGACAAGTTGCCTTTGCCTCACCTCACCCTCTCTAGCTTTTCAGTGCCCAGTATAAATAAGAGCAGACCCTAGAAAGGGATTAGCTGCATTCCCCAACCAACCCTTCGCTATTAATAATGAGCTAGCTAATCTAGGGCAATATGAGCTGACCCTACATAGGTTCACCTCCCCTCCCCTCCCCTTCCTGCTTTCCTAATGCTCAGTACAAATATGAGCTGACCCTAGAAAGGGATTCGCTACATTCTCCTAACAACCCTTTACTATTTTTAATTCGCTAGTTAAGCTGCTGTAGGACGATATGAGCTGACCCTAGAAAAGGATTCGCTACATTCTCCTAACAACCCTTTACTATTTCTAATTCGCTAGTTAAGCTGCTGTAGGACGATATGAGCTGACCCTAGAAAGGGATCAGCAGCAATCCCCTTAATACCCATTGCTGTGAACTAAGGATTTATTTAGTTACAAGCTAACCTTGAACATAAAAGAAATCATCTGTAAATTAACTACATTAGTTAACTAATGAAAACTAGGATACAGTTACAAAGCTATGCTATTATTAAAACAAGCATTTGTCAATGCCGAATGTTGTCTCGCTGGCATTGGCATTAGTAGTGCAGGAGTTAGAGATGCATAATAGGAATGGCAGTGAAGTATTGAACTGATGCCAACCTCACCTCCACCCTGAAGAGACACATTTTCAACATAGGCATTTTGGAACCTCACCTCATGAACAGTGGCACTGTGATTTTGTTAATCTGTCCCAAAAGTTGATTTCCCACAGAGACCACATTATGTAGCCACAGGTGTGAAAACAAATTTTGGGCGGATGTGAAAAATGACAGCTGTACTGTTCATAAGGAGGTGTGTAAAATGCCAGTCTTGAAAATCTGGCATGAAAGCATCAGCAAATTTGGCGGTTATAAGGGTGCGTGGAAACCACGCAATGCATGCTTGTAACACAGTCATTTTATAGACTTTCATCACCAAATTTTCAACATGTGCATTGTAGGACCTCTGCTCATGAACAGTGTCACTGTCATTTTCCCAAACTGTGTTGAAAATAGATTTCGCACAGCGACCGCGCTATTCTGCGCCAGAAGTGCAAAAACACATTTCAGCTAGGATATGTAAAATGACATCTATATTGTTCATAAGGAGGTGTGGAAAAATGCTAATATTGAAAATCTGGAGTGAAAATATTAAAAATTCACGAAGTTACGAGTGTGCGTGGAAACTCCGCAACGCACGCTCATAAAACAGTCATTTTTTGGATTTTTTTCACCAAATTTGCAATATAGGCTTTTTGAGAGTCCACCTCATGAACAGTGGCACTGTCATTTTGTTAATTGGTCCAGAAAGGTGATTCTGCGCAGTGACTGTGAAATCACCTTTCGGGACTGAATAACGTCATGACAGTGACTGAATTCATGAGGAGGGGCCCCAATAACTCCATGTTGAAAATTTGGTGTAACAATTCCAAAAAATGCCCGAGATACACACCAAAGTTGAAAAATCCCTATTTATGCCATTATACAGCTTACCAGCATTTCTTCAGTTCACGGTCGGCTTTGAAGAGTGCAGACGTGTTCCCAGTCCAACGAAGATCATCGTGCTGGACTCCAAAGGTAAGTATGGGCTGAAGGGGGGTGTGGAGAGGCAGGTTGCGCAGAGGGTGGGCATGGGTTGGGGAGGAGCAGGACAGACTGAGAGGGACCATTTCCTTCTTTTACAGGGTAAAAAAAAAGAAACATCGCAGGACAGTTTTCTTTTTACAGGGTATTGACATGCTGGGTGGGCTCCCAGCGTGCCACCTGAGTGTTTGGTGGGGCTAGCTGATGGGATTGGGCACCCCCATGGCACATACTGAAGGAGGGCTAGAGCTGAGGGATTGGGTACCCCTCGACACACAACAAATGGGGGCATTATGGTGATGGGGGTGGGCTCCCCTGTCAGCATATAGACTATTCAGGGCATGCCGACAGGGGGATTGGGCACCCCCGAAGTCGGCATTGTGGTAGGTGGTGGTGGCAGCACCATGTTTACTAGCATGCTTCACCAGGAAAGGTACATTGGGAGGTTCCGCTGCCTGACGAGCTTGGATCTCATTGCAGCGGACCTTTCCTTAGATGTGCTCACCACATTATGCATTCCTGGTGTGGTGCCTGCATGCTGCCTTATTGGGAATGAGGGACGCACCTACTGATGCGTGCCCTGCATTCTTCACACAGTGACCGTGCCTCCAAATCTGCTATTAGCAATATGTTGGCTGCCTAGCGCGAGCCAGCATAAAAACTAGATCAAGTACTAGCAATTACTGACAGATGTAGACTAACAAGAGCCACATTACAATATAAGGAGACAATAGTTGCTCGGAATTGGTACCCTTACATAGTCAACAGGAAATATATAAACTTAGAACGATATCCTACTGAGCCCTGAAGAACAGAGTGGCTAGACAAATGGCTGCCTCATGGCTGACTCCAGGCAGACTCCATGATGCATTATGCTATGGCCCTTAAGTGATAGGACCACAAGAAAGTAGGCATAAAGTACAGAGAATTGAGCCCCACCCGCTAACAGCTGAATCCTCCCAATTTGAAGGTGGGGGCACACTCATGAGGACTGCAGAAATATGTCCAGAGCAAAAGACCGCAACAAGTCCAGAGCCTGACTGGCTCACAGATCACACACACCTCCTGAACACTGCCAGAACAGCTGATGGCTAAAGCGGTGTTTGAAACACACTACCAGATCCCAGTCATGAAGCCCCATCCTCAAACAACTGAATCCTCCCATTTGCAGGATGGGGCACACTCTAAGTATTGCAGAAATATGTCCAGAGCAAAAGTCCACCAACAAGTCCAGAGCCTGACTGGCTCACAGATCACACACACCTCCTGAACATAGCCGAATTGTGGAAGATGGGCAGAAAGCAATCGTTCTTAATGACTACTTTTGCTCTGTATTCACAAGGGAAGACAGAGGGCTCTGCCAGAGAATGGCATTAAGGAAGCTCTAAGGGGGACCTCTGAGGCAACATGTATTTACCAGTGAAAGGGTTTAGAAAGGGCTAGCAGCCCTTAGGATAGATAAGGCCCCAGGGCCAGATGGGATACATCTGAGGGTGCTCAAGGAATTGGCACCAGAACTAACCGAACCCCTGGTGGGGCTATTCAATAGCTCAGTTAAGAGAAGGGTAGTTCCAAAAGACTGGAGGGTAGCAGACATAGTCCCGCTTCATAAGGGGGGGGTCACAAGGAGCAACTGGGTAACTACAGACCTATCACTCTTACCTTTATGGTGGGTAAACTGATGGAGACAGTAGTCAAAGTGGACCTCATAAACTATCTGGAGAGCAATGGACTCCAGGATGACAAACAACATGGGTTCATGACAGGATGGGCTTGTCAGACCAACCTGATAGTATTCTTGACTGGGTAATGAGGGTAGTGGATAAGGGCCATACTGTGGATTTACTCTACTTGATTTCAGAAAGGCCTTTAACTCAGTGCCTCACAGAAGGTTGCTGAAGAAGCTAGAAGATCTGAGTGCAGCTAAAGACACAGTTAGATGGGTGAGAAACTGGTTGTATGGAAGGCAGAAGAGGGCTGTGGTTAACAGTGTCAAATCAGAAGAGAGGGTTGTCACTAGTGAGGTGCCACAAGGATCAATCCTGGGTCCATTCCTTTTCAATATGTTCATTAGTAACATGGGAGAAGGAATCCAGGGCAAGACGTGTCTCTTTGCAGATGACACTAAGCTCTGTGAAAGGGTAGATATTGAAGAGGGGGTCAGGGAGATGCAGAGTGACTTGCAAAAGCTAGAGAGGTGGCCAAAGGTTTGGCAGTTGAAATTCAATACCAAAAACTGCAGCTGATGCACATTGGAAACAAGAACCTGGGGACAGAGTACTAGATGGCATGTGGGTGGGGTTGGGGTAAAGCTGCGCACAACTTCTGAGGAAAGAGACCTAGGGGTCATCATCAATGACTCCGTAAAACAATCAAACCAGTCTAACAAAGCCTACAGTAAGGAAAACAGGATGCTGGAATATATAGAAAGAGGTATTGACAGCAGAATGAAGGAGGTATTACCATCTCTCTATAGATCACCAGTGAGGTCCCACCTGCAGTACTGTGCCCAGTTCTGGAGTCCTCACTTAAGGGAAAATAAGCACAGGCTGGAGACAGTGCAATGTAGGATGACCAAAATGATTCAGTGCCAGTAGGACAGCTCTTATGAGTATCATCTCAAGGCATTGAACATGTACCTGCTGAAGGCCAGAAAGAGAGGGCAGATAAGACAGAGACCTTCAAGTTCCTGAAAAGAATGAACAAAGTAAACTGTGGAAACCATTTAGCATAAGTAGTAGATCAAGAACACAGGGGCATGAGGTGAAAACTGAGGTTGGGGGAGATTCAAGAGGAAGTGAGAAAATTTTTTATTTTATAGAAAGGGTGGTGGACATGTGGAACAATCTGCCAGTTGGATGTGGTGAGCACCAAAACTATTAGTGATTTCAGACATGTCTGGGACAGAGTGGAGGGCTTAGTGGTTGCTCAGGGTGATAGATCACAGTAGGGCAGGGAGCATGGGGATGCATAATGTGTGTTAGAACCCTGTATGAACAATAGGTCCCAGGTTTGTTAGGATTTATGGACAGGCTGGATGGTCCAGAGGTGTTTTCTGCTGTCATTGTCTATGATTCTGTTTCTTTTTTTTTTTTACATTTTACTCCCCAATCTCCCACGGTCCCCATCTACTGACCCAGCAGCCCCATCTTGGCTCCTCCGGGATCTTACATATGCATCCATGGCCCGATAACTGCCCAGCCACCAGTGCAGAGCCTGTGGGGGTCAGTTACCAACCTACCACCTCGAGGTGTTTTCCTCCAATTTTTCTCTGGACCTCGCACATGCAATGGGCGGGAGTGACTGCCCATGCCTCTGTGAGGCAGTCTTATGCCCTGTGTGGGTAAACCCCATTATAAGCAGTGCACCTGTGCAGACCCCCAGCCTCCGCTAGGTGTTAGTCTATAGTATGCTATATTGTACCCCCTCCTCCAAGGAAGGAGAGCTGTTGTTGGATGTTCAATCCTTCCTGGCCCTGGCTGACCCCCATATGACCCGAGTCTGTTCCTGAACCTGGGTCACCAGTGTGGCAAAAGGTGTGGTGTCCAGCACCTTAGCTCTCAGTACCACCAGGCCAGCTCCATGATTCTATGTTTCTATGTTTTGCATACCTTTACTGATTTGTCCTTGTGCATCCCAAAGACCTGTACAATATTTGGCCTAACACTGTTATTGCTCATGTTTTGTGGAGTCATACTATTTGAAGTGCAGTAGAATCAGCAGCACTTTGCCTACCCTAGACTAAAAATCATACTTATTTTTAAACTTGTGGCTGGGCATTTGTTATTAGAAAGAAAACAAACACATAATTTTCTATTTGCCTGAGTCAGAATGACTCTAATTGTCACTGTAATACGCTATCTCATATTGGGTGAAGCTAGACCCCAAATCTTTTGCAGTCATTTTCATTAGCAGTTTTGATGTAATTAAGCTCAGCAGATTCATTGAACTTTGAAAGACAGACCCTACTGTCTCCCACATAATGCAAAGCACAGGGTTCCGAAACAGGGCTCGAGTCTTCCACCTCCTGTCTAGCAACAGCATCCCTGTCTTTCTTGTTCAGTCACCAGGAGGCGCTGTTGTTGCATATGACAAAACTATAGCTGCAAAAAGAACCTGCCAACTGGAAACACAGCAGCTGACTCTTCCAATGGCATTCTCCAACCTTTATTTTATTTTAATAAAAACCCTGCATAACCTTTCCATTTTTATCCAATGAATCTAACTGTAATTAAGTACAGAACATTGTGTACTATGGACCTTACTACTAATTCCCAGAGTGCTTGTATTTAAAATATTTAAATGTATGTTGGCAGATGCATATAGTATTGTATTTTGGGGTCTTTTTTTCTGGAGTGGGCAACATTTCTCTGACAAGATGACATCAGGTAAACCTGTCTACCTCCTATGCTAAGGTACCATGGAGAAAAAGTAAAACATATGAGTGACAGGAGGACACACAGTCTTCCCATGTATTGTAGTGCTTTAAATTCCCAATAAGAAACTGGTGCCCAAAATGCAAAAACAAATGGTGAAAGCATCATCATTTAATTTGGCAAAATCCTGGATGCTGTAGTGATCATCAGAGATGAATAGTGGTCGATATTCAAACTTTGTGCAAGATTATCTCATAACATTTTGAAAAAATTGTTCAAAGATGGGATTTTGTGAGAGACTTCCTTTCAAACCCTACTTTCAAAGCACGTGAATCTGGAGCTCACAGGCCTTAAACATCTGAGGTATTGTACGTGCAAACATGACCTGCTTTGCCTCAGCAGTAGCAATTTACATGAGAGACATGGGTACAGCTTCATCTAATCCTTTTTTATTACATTTAAAAGTTTATTTTTATATCGGTATTGAAGCCTCTTCCACAGGGGATCAGGATTAC
The DNA here is from genome assembly GCA_016271365.2 of Neoceratodus forsteri. Classification (NCBI taxonomy): domain Eukaryota; kingdom Metazoa; phylum Chordata; order Ceratodontiformes; family Ceratodontidae; genus Neoceratodus; species Neoceratodus forsteri. The sequence goes on along the minus strand of CM057459.1, from coordinate 482,358,984 downwards.
CCATCCATATTTGTGTGTAATCCTGTTTGCTTGTTTAGTTTCAGTTACAAATCATCAGTCTGGCAATGGTTGCCACACTGGAGGCTTGCCTGTTGGCAAAGGGCTTGAGTCGGGATGCTGTTATATGCCCCAAAGGTTTGTTGGTTCACATTACTCACTTTTCTGATTCAGTGATTTTTTTTTTTACTCTGTGTAACTTGCTCGTGGTCAGATACGCAGCACACTTAAGTAAGTGTTGGTTGGGAACATGTTAAATAAATGCCTAGTTCTACTGCAACTTGTTTGGAGTAGCAATATACTATATTATTGAAGAACCCCCAAAATGTGTAATTTATTTATTTGCTTTTGTTAACTGGGTAAGTGTACTAGACAAAAACCTGCCTATTTTCAGGCATGACCCGGGAGAGTATAGTGCACAGAGCAAAACACAGTTACAGTAAAAACATGGGAAAAACAATCACCATAAACAGGATAGGGTTCAAAATACTAGGGGATTACAGAGGAAGCAATTAAAGAAACAGCAGGTACAAAATATTGTATAGTACAATACAGTTTTGATAAAGTAAAAACATAACACTAACAGTAAAAGCTGAGGATAAGACAGTATGACTCTTGAAAAGACCAAGATAAGTTAATTTGTGTTTGACGAGACATCCATTATGATATTTATGATGTACATGTCAATTGGCTCCCGTCTTTTCGCTCCCCATCATCCCGCTCTGGACAACTTGCTCTGATGCAAATTTGCTCTGGTATTTCATCTTCTGATCAATACGCTCCCATTCCTGAAGCCAAACCACAGCGTATTTTCAATTTAGTTATATTTGCCCACTGCTATTTGGTTACTTTAATATAATTTGTACTATGCCATTATTATTTCATGTGCACTGTTTGTAGGCTTAATTTCTGGTGTTCATTTCTTATTATACAATGGCAAGAAAATTTCCTGGTCTCTGATTGGTTAATCTTGGGCTGGACCCGTGATGTTATCCAGTACAACATCACAGGTCTAGATCTCAACCTCACTGTAAACCTGCAGATGGATTTTTGGAGCTAGATGATTTTTGGACCTAGAGCTCTTTTTTTTGCATCTCCTCTTAAGAAACAAAATATTTTCCACTAATAAAACATTCTTTAAAATTATTTTTTATTTTATATATAACAAAACCATTGTATAATAGCAATAATGCCCTCCAGGGTGTGTGTCGTTTGGATAACGTCACACCTCAGTTGTTGGACGCGCTTTTCGACCAGTGGCCTCTTGCCCAACCACCTGAGGCATGATGTTATTCAACGCATGCACACACTCTGTCAGGCATTATTGCTTAATTACCGTAGTTACAGTCCTCTTATGCTAATAGCATCATGCACTGCATTGCTAGCCTGTTGTTCTCTGATTTTATTTCTGTCTCTCTCACCCCAGTAGTGTTGCACTAAATCAACTCCTGCCTCGCTCCATTTTGCAGCCATTCTCTCTGCTCCTCTGACTGTGTTCCCCCTACAAAGCTCTAAAGCACTACCCCTTTCTCCTTCTGTGCTCCCTTCCAGCTGACATTTCACTCATCTTGCCCTCTTATCCCACACAGCCTGCCCCTCCAAACAGCAGCCCTTCGAGGGTTGTAAGGGTATTTGGTGGCCCTCCCCACACAACAGACAGCCTCACCAGCAGATTCCAGCAAGCCCAGGTACCTGAAAACAGAATCTCCATTCTTGCAAGTTGGAGCAGCGCTGCACTTTGTGTGGCACGGTGAGTAGTGAAAAACAATCAGCTCACCCCCCCCCCACACTGTTGCAGGACTGTTGCAGGACTTTGGTTTTGTCCTCACCTCCTCTTCTCCCTTTTCCCAAGTTTCTGTGGCAGTGCTAAAACAATTTTTCTCCTTATCTTTGTATCCTGAGCTGCTCAGAAGGTTTCCCCTCCCTCCTTTGTCGTGTGGTGTTTGTTTGCTGTCTCCTCTTCCCTCCATTCAGGTACTGCCCTTCTTCCTAGCCCTGGCTGATCAGGCCTATTTCCCCCCCTCCTCCTGATCATGCATCTACTCTATTTGGCCTTCTTTCTTGTCCTACTCACACCATCGTTTCCACCCCTCTGAACTGCTCTGTTTCCAGCATTTTTTTAAATGTTATTTGTCATGCTCAAGCAAGTGTTATTATTTTTTTATTTTATATGGTAGTGGGTTGGTTGCTCGCAGGGAGCGAATTGTCAGGAGTGGGTTGTCATGGGAGCCTATTGCCACGGAAGTGAGTTGTCAGGAGCGGGATGATGGGGAGTGAAAAGATGGGTGTGAACTGTCATGCTCCCATATTTATGTATGTACAGTATATGAATTTTGCATCAAATCAGTTGTGGAATGGTCCCATAAGAAAAGATTATTTTATTTGTGGGCATCTCTTGGCACAGCAGGGCACAAGAATTGCATAATTGTTTTGTAGCATTCAATAGGATATACAAGTGCTAGTTCCAAAAGGATACACAAATGCAAGTTACTTACACCATACAAGATACAGCAGTTCTTGGAATAGCAGAAGGCAATTACTTACAAAATGAGTAAGGGGATTACAGCCATAGGAACTGAGGGTTGCCCTTTGTGCATTCTGTGTGGTGGTATTCCATACAAATCAATAAATGCTGGGGAATCTTAATTTGCACATGAGAGAGTTCAGTTAAGTAGAGGAGCTATCCGGTACACCTGCAAGACAGGGGGAGAGAGAGAAATAGTGACACAATAAAATGAGAAACCAAAGTTTCTTATGTGTATCCACTCGCCATCCTCCATTACTGCATTCTTATATCCCTTTTTGAAGCCAGTGTAACAATTTATAAAAAAAGTAACAAATACAGTAACACTTAGTATTGTTAAACATGAAAAAATAATAAAATGAAGGAAGTATATAGTGAGTGGTATTACTTACGGTGCAGGATCAATTAGTGGAGAATTTAAAGTGGCTGAAACTACAGTATAAAGTCATCAAAATGGGTCACTTCAGTTTTGCAGCAATCAGCTTGGTTTTGCATCATCATCAATGTGTCTTCTTCAGCATGGTGGTCCTCATGGTCACAACTGTTGGTCATCCTCGACTGGAATATTCACTATGCCAGGTAATTTCTTCAAGGCAGAATACATGCGTTAAAGAATCTAGTATCAGCTGTCTAATAACATGGATCGAGACATTAACATGGTGGTAACAGTCAGCCTTTTGAATGGTTTCAGTCATTTTGCTTATGAAATACTGAGGCCCAGATATTCAAAGGGTTGCGCGTAAGCGCAACAGTGTTACCATGCACAACCCACTGATGTGCCCCAGGCGATATTCAAAGGGAAGAGTCGCGGCACAAATCCGATGTGCCGGAGTGCATCAGTAATGCATGCAGGCGCAGGTGGGGGGTGGGCGGCCCATGCATACCCTGCAGAGCCTGAAATTCAGCCCGGATGTGCAGAGCCACGCATGCCGCAGCCCTACCTGCGCCAGCACAAAGTTGATCCCCAAAAGGGAACAACTGATGGCCACTTACAGGTGAGCTGCCGCATTGCAGGGTGCAACACGCGGCTGCCACTGTGGGTGGCCACCGAGCTCCGGCTGCACCTGGCAGTGCCCCCATGCCCAATCACGGGCATTTGTAAAAAAGAGTAATGTCAATATCCCTGGTGGTCCAGTGGACCGCTGTCTGCCTGATTGCGGGCATTTGTAATTAAAAAAATAACTAATACCAATATCTCTGGTGGTCTAGGGTACCCCCCCCACCACCCACTGAGCTCCACCACCCGCTCCCCCGGTCAGCCGGCGGACAGCACCACCCGCCTGCCGCCACCGACTGACCCGTTGGTATGGTTATGCGCCCATTGGTCCTGGCGTGAGCCAATGGGTGTGCAGCCATACTACGTACTACACATTCAGATATGTGAATGGATCATTCACATATCTGGAATATAATGCTGGTATGGGCTCCCCGCTAGCTCATGCTGTGGACAATAAACTAATCTGACGGTGTCGGTCAATCGGCGGGCATGAGGCAGGTGGGGTGCTTAAGAATATCAGAGGAATTGGGGATTACAACAGACTTCCAATGTATAAGTAAAAGGTGCTTAACTTGGAGAAATACTATGGTCAGCCATCTATTTTGAGCATGGGAGATTGTATTATTATAAGAGCTGAAAATGCCCAGTATAATATGTTTGGGATCTAATGAAAATGACTGTCCAATTACTCTGACTGCAAAATTGTGAGTAGTGCACCATAGGTTCTTTATAAGAGGACACAGCCATAGAATGTGAAATAAGTCCCCATTAGGAGAATTACAGTGCCAGCAGTTATTATTATTCATTAGACCCATATACTGTAATACCACAGGGGTCCTATACCGTAAGTGAAGGATTTTTGTTTGTATAAGTGAACTGCCCACATCTTTAAAGGTCTTGTGACAAGAGCCAGCATCTATACCATTGTAAGTCTGTTATATTGTAATTTAATAGTTGACTCCATTTGTTTTTAGCAGCGAGAGATTGGTCCGTATGTGTATCATAATGTTTTTTAATCTCCTTTTTTAGTTTGCCGCACATGCGAACTTCTTGCTACAAATGGTTCTGAGATGGGTGTGACACTGTCTGTCCAATGCAAAGTGGTCTGCAATGGGCGAGATAGTGGTAGACCAATCATCAGGCAGGCTAATGCTTATGCAGTTTTGTCTTGGTAGGTGGAAACTGTGTGGAGATCAAAAGAAAAAGCCGAACCAATAATATGGTGGCTTTTTCCTTTGATCCACAGGACACTGGTCAGCAAACAGCTGATTGGGTGTCATAATGAGACTGATGTCAGCACTTTCAGTGTTGGTGCTGCCACTGACAGTATGTCTCCCCCCCCCCCATCATAATGAATCATTTATTACACGGGGTTATCGGAACCACAAACTGCTGTTAATTTTTCCCCCGGAACCATATTTCTGATTCATTCATTGTACCCGGCTTATTGTTACAGCAGGGAACTTCATTAAATCAGAGTTGGCTTTTTGCAACAGATCACAGACCTGTTCCCAGTGGGGGTTCAAATCACATTTTCTCACAGCTGCACCCAAAGTGTCACACAAATGGCAGCTAGCACCCCCCACCCACCGATCGCTGTCTCTCATCCCCCACCCAGCAGCCCTTTGTGTATTTTATACTGCCGACATTGGGGTGCCCAATCCCCATGTCGGCTTTATAAGCCCCCCCAGTAGTGTGGGACACTGGGGAGCCCACCCCCAGTGTCCCAAAATATTTATTTTAACAATTGTCCTGTGAAAAAAGAAAATGATCCCCAATGTCTTTTTTTTATTTTGTTTACCTGAAAAAAAGAAAATGGTCCTTCATCATCACTGTCGTCCTCCTCCACCATCCTGACCCTCCCACTGAACACCCACCACCCCACCCCCCTTACCCCATACTTACCACGGGAGGTTGTAGGATGTCATCTTCTATGGACCAGGACATGTCTGTACTCTTCAAAGCCAAACCACAAACTGAGGAATAAAGGTAAGTCCTGTATAATTTATTTCAATTGTGTTTTTAACTTATGTTGATATCTTTGGCATTTTTTGAAATTTTTCACCAAATTTACAACATGGCCTTTTTGGGACCCCACCTCGTGAACACTGTCACTGTCATTTCATTAATCATCAGGCCTGGAAAGTGATTTCCTGGTCACTGCACAAAATCACTTTTTGGGACCAAATAATGATATTTCACCACCTGTGTTCCTACCGGGTCATAATGTTGCATGCTCTACAGTGCACGACATGACTGCAATGTAGGAATAGCGCAGAAGGTAAGCGTGAGAGAGTGCAAAACCATGAAAGGAAGGATACATGGGAGTGTACCCTCTCACTCTTACCAGTGCAGGATAAGATTCCTGCCAGGAGAGGGGTCCGCCAAACAGCTGTCGTGGCTCGATGGGATGAGCCTTATGCCACATGGCATATATTGCACTGTTTTGGCAGCATGATATATGCATGGGGCATAATGTCTTGCGACATTATGACCCTGTGCCACCAGTGTTCATGAGGTGGGGTCCCAAAAGGCCATGTTGAAAATGTGGTGATGATATTGGAAAAAATGGCTGAGTTATGTGGCTCATTCAAATGTTTCTGGCCATGTGCATAACTTTGGTAATTTTCAATATTTTGACTCCAATTTTCAACATGCGGTACTCACACCACCTCATGAACAGTACTGCTGTCATGTTTCACATCCTGTCCGAAACATGTTTCGCACTTGTGGCATGGAATGGCATTTTGGCATGGATTTGAACATTTTTCACCTATAGGGTTTATGAGGTGGGGTCATAGGAAGACTATGTTGAAAATTTTGGGTCAAAATATGAAAAAATGCCAAAGTTATGGCCATTTTGCAATTTAGCTATGCCAGCTCATAACTTTGGAAATGTTAAATATTTGAACCAGAGCGTCACGCATACCTTTAGATTACCTCACCTCATGTATGTCACAGCTGTCATTTTTTCAGATCCGGGCCAAAATGTGTTTCCGCACCTGTGGTGTGGAATGGCATTACAATTGCACAGGATTATGTTTTGTCAATGATCTGAACATTTTGTGTACTGAATACATGAGGTAGGGATATAAGGTGGCTATGCTAACACTTTGGTCACAGCTGTCCTATAAATGGGCTTACAGGCCTCAAAGCTGAGGCTGCTGGGAACTACAGTCCTGCCCACCGTACAATAGCAATACCAGCGGTGACCTTTAGGCATTGACAAATGCTTGTTTCTTCTGTTCTGAATTGTAAGCATACTGTACTGAGGGAGGGGCAGGGAAGGACCTACAGTAATACACTGGCATGTGAAATAGTACAGTAGACCAGTACCATCAGACAGCTATGACAAACAGTATATATTACAATATGGGTAGGAAAACACTTCATCCTGATTGGCCTGGACCCATGTTGTGAAACAACACAACCAACAGGGAGAAAAGTCCTGGCAGTCAGGATGCAGTAAATAAAAGGAATAAAAAGAAATGAAAAATTAAAATACATACATGAATAAAAAATACATGTACTAAGCTTTAGAATGTTAAGATTTTAAACTGGCAGTTTTTTTTTCTTGTTGCCATGCTATGCTTAAAATTATCATATGGGGGTCACGTTATGACTGTCTAAGTGACAGCAGCTTGCCTCCATCTCTCCTCTCCACTCTCGCTTATTAAAACTACTTTTACTGGTCCTTGACATCAGATGGATGACTCAGAGAGTACGATATACTTCAGACAACATTGTGGTATCAATATCTGGGCAGAGAAAATGGATATTGAAATGAAAAAAGTGGCTCTGTGGCACTCACCCCCACCGACACCTGCGAAGGACAAGGCTGCAAAGAGGCCTAAGTCGTAGCCTGCCAGCTCAAATAAACCACAACCCAGCACTGCAGCTCTAACTGAAGAGAGGTTCTTAGAAATTATGAAGCCCATGCAGGAGATCATTTCTGCTATATCTACAGATCTGCAGGGACTTCGCTCATCAGTGACTTCTTTGACTACCAAAGTCTGCTACTCTGAAGCTCGCCTGGCTTCCTTAGAAAACTGGAAGGGGAAAGCTGATTTGGATTCCATGGCTATGCAGCAGAGGCTGAGGTGCCTGGAAGATAAGTTGGAGGATCTAGAGGGGCGCAGTCAGCGCAACTTACTTATTATAGGACTCCGAAAGGGCAGATGGCAACAATCCGATTCTGTTTTGCAAAATTGTATGAGAAGCTTGCTCATCCCTTGCCCAATAACACCACCTATGTAATTGAGAGCCCATCAAACTTCTCAACTTTCAGGACAAAATGCACATCCTAGCTAAAGTCAAAAGATATTCAAGGGCTGAGCTGGGAGGACACAAACTCGACTCTCCCAGGATCTACCACAATCTGTAGCATTAGAGACAGTAATTTCACCCCATGGTCTCAAAGTTAATCGCGGCTGGGAAGCCCTTCAGAGTCAAGTACCCTGCCACCTTGCAAGTTAAACTTGAGGAGCAGTGTCTCTCGTATGAAACACCAGCACAGGCAGTGGCAGGCCTTAAAACCCTCCTGTCTGATCTCTTTAAATGATAGCCTAACTATTCAGGACCAGAGCTTCTCCTGTAAGATGTCTCCTGTAAAGTGCAGAGAGGAAATTTCTAGTTTGTTTCTGCTGCTTTGTGGAATTTAGAACCACACCGCTGTTTCCCTGTGGTTTAGACCGAAGTTCTTTCCTGTGAAGTTCATTACCTTTTCCTGTGTAGCCTCGATCATGTGGTCCCAAGTTCAAGACTTCCTGGTCCTTGTTAATTACTTTCTGATAAGTTTATTTGTGGTCCCATCTTAATGCTCGTTCCATTTTTGGTCTCCAGAGGCATCATGCATGATTGCTGGGGATCAAGTAACACCTGGTTTTAATATCCACTCCAGGCCCAGACTATCACTGGGACATACTGGTTCATCGTCACGGTTAATCCTTGGCTTAGGCCTGGCATGCCATGGAACTCCCTTGCCTGCAAGTTCTCTATTGAGATGTGACCTTCAGCCCTCCCATACTGTTAGTGTGGTGCAGTATGCTTCGTGAGTAGAGGAGGGAACCCAGTGCATCAGTTTCTGGTTTGGCCCCGAATGTGCACTCGAGTATACTAGCTATGTGGGTGAGCCAGTATTAACCACCTGGAAAGCCGTCTTGTTTTCTTTTGGGGACCTACTTTTAGTTATAATTTGCACAGTGAACCTATGGACGCTTAATGTGGCTTCTATTGGGACATCTCTGCCTGTGTTACTGAACTGGCTCTCGTATTAGTTTTCTTTTCTTCCTTTTTTCTTTTAAGCCACGGATAGGCATTAATGGTCCGCAGCCCATAGTTCCTAGTCGGGTAACAGGGGTTAACACCTGATTTTTTGACTATTATGGCATGGTTAACTGTATTAGTATTTTGATTCTGTTTTGCGGGAGTGGAGGGGAGAAGCAGGGATGTTTAGAGCATATGTTCTCTCTGATAGGCAGTAGATTGAACATCACTTGCCATTTAGCAGTGAGTAGTGTGGCTGATAGAACCGGGGTAGAGTTATTCTTTTTGCTGATTGTTATTTATTTAGGGGTTAGGGAATCTAGTTGGGGGGGAGAGGGGACAGCGGGGTCTGTATGGAGGTGGAGTACTGTTCAGTTCATTCCACGTAACTTTTATCTGGACTTGGGGAGGAGGGGGATGGGAAAGTCTTGTGTATTACTGGGTATTGGATTAATATTGTTAACCAACAGGGACAACCCTAGAGAGATGGGCAGAGTATTTTCCTTCTATCCCCTATACCACCCATGACTTTTGGCAGCATGTGTAACCAGTACACGTTCATAAGTTGGAACATTAAAGGGGCCCAGGACAACCGTAAAAGAACAGCTATTCTAAGTCACCTCCAACATCTTGGAGACCATATAATGTGTTTTCAGGAGACCCATCTCCGGCGAGGATGTCTCCCTCTTCCAGAGAGCCTGGGTGTAGGCAGCGTTTGGTGCCAAGTAGCTTCCACTAAGAGAGGAGGCCGGCAATATTAATAGCTGAATCAGTCCCTTTACCATGGTACATGAGTGGTGGGATCCCTCAGAGTAGATATATCATCCTTCAGGGCACTTTGGAATTCTTCCCAATAGTGCTGGGATCAGTATACGGCCCGAATATGGACTCACCACAATTTTTTTGTTTACCTGTTGTCTGTACTCACACTCTGTCCCCCCATGCTCACTACTTTAGGAGGGGACTGGAACCTAGTGCCTCAGTTTGACATAGACCATTTGAACAACTGGAGGGAGGGCTTGTCTTTAGCTCAGCGGGCCCTGAGAGACCTTATGACCGGTACAGGGACAGGGGATGTATGGAGTACTCTGAACCCCAGGGAGCATCAATATACCTATTTTTCCCAGCCCCACAAAGCCCTATCTCATATAGATTATTTCCTGGTTAGTTCCTTCTCCCCTCCCAGGCATTTTAGATGACATTCATCCCAGGGTATTCTCTGACCATTCCCCATTCAGCCTTTTGTATCTCTTAGGACTGGGCATTAGGAGGGACTCCTTCTGGTGCCTCAACACCCAATTGCTGCAGAGACCCTCCTTATTAACTCATGCCCAAAATTTTATCTCCACCTTTTTGGAGGCCAACAAGGGTTCTATGAATAGAGTGGACATTGTCTGAGCTGCACTCAAGTGTGCTCTGTGAGGCGATTTTATTTGATTGGCCTCCATCCATGCTCGACAAAGCAGGGCTCATCTGAGTACCCTACTAGGGGAAATCCGGCAGCTGAAGCACTCTCTTCACCACTTCTCTCCTGAGTCAGACTGGGTCAGGTTACATCTCCTACAATCCCAATATGTGGAAATAATGGTTTGGAAGGCTGAACTGTCCCTGCATCATACTAAATTACGATATTTAGAGTCTGGGGAAAGGGCTGGTAAACTTCTGGCCCTCAGGCTTAGACAAGCAGAGGCAGCCAAGTTTGTGCCAAGTCTACATCCACTTCTGGATGGGGATATTGTCTCGAACTTGAGGGAGATAGTGTCGATCTTTGGGAAGTATTACCAAGCACTTTATGCAGCAGAGGAACCCTCCACCCCAGGAGACCTTACCATTGCAGACTACCCGAATTCCACGCTCCTCCCAAGTCTGTCTTCTCAATTGACCATGTGTTTAGGAACCCTGATCAAACTAGGTGAAGTAGAACAGGCCATTAAACATTTACCCTCAGACAAGGCTCCTGGACCAGATGGCCTCCCGAACAACTTGCACAAAGCCTGTCTTCCCCAGTTGGCACTGCTCTTGGTAGAGGTCTTCAACTTCTGGTTTGAATAAGGTGTGGGAGACCACATCTTCTTGGAGGTCTTGATAACCCTAATCCCCAGGCCTGGCAAGGACTCCCTACACCCAGGTAACCATCGACCAATTTCTCTCCTTAATTCGGACGTGAAAATCCTTGCCAAAACTTTGGCCACCCACCTTGCACCAGTCATTAGAGAAGTTATTGGACATGACCAGGTCAGTTTTATGTCAAGTCGGACCTCAGGGGATCATATGAGGAAACTCCTGCACTTAATTTCGGCATCAGGGGAGTCTGAAGTCCTGATCACTCTGTTCTCCCTTGACACCGAGAAAGCATTTGATAGGGTTTCCTGGTAGGTCTTATTCACCTCCCTTAGTCGTTTTGGGGTCCCTGCTGATTTTATCAAGTGGGTTAAAATCTTGTATTCCTGCCCCAAGGCCAGAGTGTGGTGTAATGGTCACCTGTTTACAGCATTTCCCCTTCAGCGTGGAACCCGTCTAGGTTGCCTACTTTCCCCACTTTTGTTTAACTTCTATCTGGAACCCCTAATTCACAGAATGATTAGCTCCCCCATTTTGAAAGGTATCCAATTAGAAGGCAAACGTTACCTTCTCTCGGCCTATGCAGATGACCTATTGTTACACGTAGAAGACCCCAGCTCTACCATTCCCACCCTGTTAGATGAGTTGAACTTTTTTTCCAACGTCTCTTCCTACAAGCTTAACCTCTCTAAGTCCCAAATCTTCCCTCTCAGTCACCATCTCATCAGGGCAGATCTTTCTGATCTGGGTCTATCATGGGAACCTAAAACCCTGACCTATTTAGGGATAAAGGTTGCCAGGGATATTCCTACTATGGTTAAGGAGAATTTTGCTAAATTGATACTTATGCTGAAGGCTGATCTAGACAGATGGGGGTGCTACCAATGTCACTTTGGGGACACATCAGTATCCTTAAGATGAATGTGTTACCTCATTTTATCCAGTGGGAATGCTGGGCTTATTCTTTCCCAAATCCTGGTTCATCCAACTTAAAAAAATGTTTAACAAGTTCCTGTGGCAGTATAAAGGAGTGTGTAGGGCATATGGCAAACTTGCAGCCCCCAAACTGAGGGTGGTCTAGCCTTCCATCCTTTTCACCTATTATGAGGCCCAGCATATCAGCAAGCTAGCGTATTGGATGAAGCGACCCTGTGGTGCAGCAAGCCAACACCTATATCCCACCTGACTAGAAATTGAGCGGGCATTAGCAACATGAGCACACTGCTCTTTGCTGGCATTGGCATACCAACTCCCCTCCCGTCTCCCACTGTACCTGAAGAATTCCCCTGTCAGCTGGTCTCTTTGAGCATTACATCAAATGCAAGTCCACCTGTCACTTAACTGGCACAAATCACCTAGCCAACCGCTATTCAATAATCCACATTTCCTGATAGATCGCCACCCGATTCCACCATCCTTTTGTCCCCAGCTCCAGCACTGTACCCGCAACAACCCCTGGGATGGTGATAATTTAGTGTCTTTTCCCTCCCTACAGAGGCAATTTCAGCTTACTAATAAGGACATATTCAAATATTGGCAATTAAAACATGCTGTACTTGCATTTCTGGGACCCAAGCCCTGGCGCTCTCCATCCCGAGAGGATTTGCCCTCTGTTTTTCAGGTGGCGAATCAATCCCATGCTGTTTCCAGAGTTTATAAGCACTTACAAATCCTGGATTTGGCGCTTCCGACAGGATTCTGCTACTATTAGGTTCAGACATTGTCCCTTCCTGCAGAACATTCTTTCTGGAAGAAGGTCTGGAAGGCTATATATAAATTTATCAAACAAGACACGCTGTGATTCACCCAGTTCAACATTATGCATAACTTATACTACATGCCTGTCAGGCTACATAACGATAGCTAAACTTGTATCCCCAATTGTTCTCGTGTGTGGTGAGGCACTGGGATCCTATACCATGTGTTATGAGTTGTCCCAAGACCCAACAATTCTGGAACTCTATTAAATGTATTTTAGATCCTATTCTGGGCCTAGAGTTATTGTTTACCCCTGAGTGCTGCCTCTAACTTTATTTCCCCGGTATGCCTAGAATTAGGAAGACTCAGCTTGCCTTGGTGTCCAGCCATGGCAAAATAAGTCATGTTAAGGCACTGGAAGGATGACTCATTACCCTCAGTACTAGAATGGTATCGAGAAATTTGCTTGCCATTCAGTTGGAGATGCATATACACCATAGACTACCCTCCTTCCAGTTTATATAGGAGCCCTTTTGCTCTGTCATCCTTTGGGTCCTAAATGACTGAACCTTAATTACTTGTTTTTGCCAGTGTTTGATGCACAGGCTTTGAGGGTCCAAGGGTGGGGGGTTGTGTTTTATGTTTGTGTCTTATCTTTTGTCCATATAATTTATGTTTGTTTATATTGTTGAATGTATCGGCAGCCCTTGATGGTACTAATGTAACACTCATTGTTATATGCTGCATAAAATTAATAAAGTATATTGCATAAAAAAAAAATATATATATATATCAAATAGGTAAGGAAATCCCTGAACCCTGATTGGCCAGGGCCTGTGCATAGTGACGGTACTGCCAATGGATACATTTTTTTACTTTGAAAGTTTGTTTTCATATGTGCCTCAGAAACCTATTTTATAAGAGTAATAAGACAATTCAGAGCATTAGTAGTATGACAACTGCACTTCTAGGGCCTAACGACACTCAGCCCGTGGCCTCGTGCCTTACTATGGCATTGGGTATGTGGTTGTAACAGAGCTAACATCTAGTCATGTCTTACTGCTTACATATATCATGTCAATCATATCTTCAGTCTGTGAAACTTTTCCAGCTTCAGTAATCTTTGCCTTCTGTAGTTTTCATTTTTTTATTTCCTCTCTGAAATTCTTCTTGATGCCTGCCAAATCCACCCACCCACTTCCTCGCTTGCTCCCTTGCTCAGTTTTCAGTTACTCCAGTTGCCCATGCCACACACATTCTCTGCTTGCTCACCACAGATTCAGTAACTTCCTAATTCTACCAATCTTTTTATTGAACTCTTAATAGCCTGTTATGTGGTGAACAAAAACAAACTAGAAAAGATGTGATCCCTACCAGCCATGCATTATGTTCCCGGCTGCTATACCACTTACTCACTCCATCAGTCATCTTCTAATAAAATCTCTCACTGAACTCTAAAAAAAAATAAATAAAAAAAAAAAAGTTCCCCTGAGTACTGTTCGGAGGGAAGAAAAACGTAGAAAACATTATAAAACTCATACCTGTCCTCTACAGGAGTGTAGACTGGGGGTGGGGGAGGGGTGACCAGAACATTACAGACACACACAAAAAGTGAAAACCTCGGAAAGGTCTGCAACCTCTTGCAGTGCACCAGCTGATCTCCCTTCAGTGGCACCAGTCTGCAGTGGAACTATTTAACCTTATTTTCTAATGCATTTTGTTTATATTATTTTGTATCTTTTTAAATGGTATTTTTTAATTTCACAGTTGCCCAAATTTATAAGTGCATTAAGACATTCTGGGATGTTGGTTGTCAATGAGATTACTGCACTTTCAGGGAATAAAGGCACTCGGCCAGTGGCATCATGCCTTATTACACCTCATCCCATAGGGGTGTGGTAAACCCAATACAACCAATGCCACATCATGTCTTCTTGTTGATGTTTAGAAAATGGTATCGGGAAATAAATGAATCCCATTGGCTGAAACGATAAACAAGAGATTCATTTATTTCCCGATAGAGCCTGCATAAAAACAAGAACGAGTCTGGGGTGCCCCATCACTCATCTAATTAATGGGCACCCCGAATGTTCACCATAAACAGCCACCATCTTGCAGCACTTGTAAAGCAACCATAGTAAAACTGGCGGTGAGGCCATAATCTTTTCACGGTCCAAAAACAAAGCAAACAGTAACAGACTGTCATGAACTTAAAACATATCAACATAAAAAAGTTTTCCAGTCGCAAAATTGGGCGTAATTAAACTAACACATAAATAGATGTGCCACGACCAGTACTATGGATGGAGAGCACCGGTATTTTCTTAGAGTAGCATACTGCAGATGAAAGTCCATCTGTAGCATGACAGCCGCTGCAAATACCGGTGCTCTCCGATGGAGTAGAAAAACAAAATGGGACAACGAAAAATCCACCACAGCGAGACAAGTAATACCTGCAAAATCTCCGTTGTACAAATCCAGAGACATACACTATGCAG
Source organism: Neoceratodus forsteri (assembly GCA_016271365.2). Taxonomy (NCBI): domain Eukaryota; kingdom Metazoa; phylum Chordata; order Ceratodontiformes; family Ceratodontidae; genus Neoceratodus; species Neoceratodus forsteri. The sequence goes on along the minus strand of CM057459.1, from coordinate 482,343,944 downwards.
CCAGTTATTCATCCACTCAGCAGCGCCATCCTCCAGCTCAAAGTGGGTTAAATAAAAAGAAAAAAACAAAACATGACAGTCAAGTAAGCGACTCATGCCCCCTTCCTCCCACTCCATTTGTGATAGCTAAGCACTGATAAGCGGACCATCGTCCCAGGATGAAGATAATTGAAGGGACTGAATAATTTTAAAACACTACCGTTGTTCAACTCAGAATTAATTAAATAAATAAACAGTAAAACAAAGCATTTTAATAATGTTAAGCCCTGTGTGTGTGTGTGTGTGTGTGTGTGTGTGTGTGTGTGTTGGGGGGTAACCATGACAACCAGCTCCATTCTTGCAGGCGGAGGAACTATTTAATAGAAAAATATATGAAACACCTCAGAGTTTCAACATGCAAGCATAAAAATTATTTATTTTCAAACATATATAAAAACAGTGCCCATTTTCTAAGTGCAATAATACCCTCCAGGGTGGGTGGTATGGGCTATACCGGACCTTCCAGGGGCTATAAGGCCCTCCGCCTCTGGTGTCGGGCCTCATTGCGCCCCTGGGCGGTCCGGTATAGCCCAATACCGCCCACCCTGTCAGGGTATTATTGCTATATACTGTTCTTCAGTTTTCACATCACATGGTCACCCATTTTGTTATTGGTACAGAAGTCAGGTGCTTATCTGGTGCCATTACCAATAGGAAGTATGACCAAAAGCAATTTGCCTCCTCATGTGACTTACAGCTACATTTCTGACCCACAACCATGCCCCCTCCCCCAAGGCCCTACAGGACAGGAACCTTATGCTAGGGTGCTATGCAGTCATTCTGAACACAGCACTGCTGATGTTGCTGGGGGATGTTGTGCAATACCACACCTTAAAAAATTCCATGTGGTGATTTCAGAGTAGTCAACTCATTCCAGTTTAAGAAACAGTACAGACTTTTTTCTTTTACCCAGGAGTCTCTCTCAGTAATAATAATTTGTCCTCATGCTACCTAGATGTCATTAGTGCCACGAAAAGCACAGTAAAATAGTAAAAAGCTTCATCCAATATAAGTACTCAGCAACAATGTAAAACATTACTGTGAAGTTGAGCATAGGAACATAACATCTGTCAGCAGTAAAAAGCCCATTGGCCCACTGTGTCTGACAATTCCTGCGGTACCTACTGTAATGCTGAAGGAGAGTGCTACAGGCTCTTCACTTTCTCCTTCCACCTCCCTTTCTAGTGTGATCTTTACCAATCCCTTGTAGCTATCTGAACATATGAAGAAGCCAGCAGAAGAAGGCCATTCGGTCTATCTAGTCTGCTTGGATTTCATGGTCCACAACTTGAGCTACTGTCCTGTCCCCTCCCCACTCCTCCCATCCTCCCTAGCCATGATCCTTACCCTTCCCTATGCCTATCCAGCCTCCATTGAAACATCCCATTGTCTTCAATTAGATCACCTCTTCTGGCAGCACATTCCAAATGTCTTCCACCTCTCTGTGAAGAAGTGCTTCCTGACCTCCCTCCTAAACCTCCCCTCCAGCTTAAGACTGTGCCCCCTCATGTTTAATTGCCACTCAGCTTAATGAGACCCTCCTTATCCACCTTATTTATCCCTTTCAAGTACTCGAAGGCCCCAATCATGCCCCCCCGTCCTGTCCTCCAGGGAGTACTGTATGTGTCCAGTGCCCTCAACCTCTCCTCATATGCGTTACTCTGCTGACCTGCTATCATCTTTATAGCCCTTCTCTGGACCTTTTCCAGCACATTAATGTCCTTTTTGAGGTGTGGGCTCCAGTACTGAACTTCATATTCTAGATGTGGCCTCATCAGTGACCTGTACAAGAGTAGTATAACCTCCTCTCTTCTAATACATATCCCCCTAGCTATGCATTCCAGCATCTTGTTTGCCCTTGCTGCTGCTTTCTTGCACTGTGTGGAGTGCTTCAGGTCACTAGTGATCATCACTCCCAGGTCCTTCTCCTCCTCTGATGAAGATACCTGGACTCCACCCAGGTAGTACTCCGTCCTGGGATTCTTGGCTCCAATGTGCATAACTTTGCATTTCTTGGCATTGAAGTCAAGCTGCCAGATCCTGGACTACCTCTCCAGCTTTCCAGATCATCCTATAGGCCCTGTATCCCTTCAGCTATGTCCACTCTCCCACAGACCATGGTGTCATCTGCGAATAGACACATTTTACCCTTAATGCCATCCCCAATGTCATTGATGAAGACATTGAACAGCACCGGCCCCAGCACCGAGCCCTGTGGGACCTACTGGTGACCTCTCTGGTGCCAGATAACTCTCCCTTCCCCCAACCACCCTCTGGGTTCTGACTCTAAGTCAGTTTTCCACCATCTGGACATCTTATCCCCAACCAGAGATCCGCCAACTTCCTGATCAACCTTTTGTGTGGCACAGAGTCAAAGCCCTGCTGAAATCCAGACAGAGGATGTATACCGTTTGGCCTCTGTCTACTGTCTTAGTGACCCAGACAAAAAAGTCAATCAGATTCATTTGACACCATTGTTTGAATCCCCCTACTGACTTCATGCAGACCACCTCCTCTGTCAGCTTATTCTATCCCTTCACGAACCCTCTCCATGAATAATACTTCCTGGCATTTCTCTTCAATTAGCCACCCAACATTTTCACGGAGTTGTCTCTGGTGTTTGTGTTCCCATTCGTTCATAATAATGCTCAGCTAACCACTTTATTGATCCCATGGAGGTATTGGTATGTTTTGATCATGTCCTCTCTCTCTCTCTCTCTGTTCACATCTCAAACATGTACATGTACACATCTGCCAAGCTCTCTTTTGCATATCCTTTCCTGCTGTCCCTGGATCATCTTGGTTATCCTCCACTGCACTGCCTCCACTGTGTCCCTGTCCTTCTTTGGATGCCAACTCCAGAACAGCACAGTACTCCAGGTAAGACAAACCACTAACCGAGCACCAGTCAAGTGTTCAAGATATGTGTGCCAGGAATTGGATCAGGACAGGAGCACACGATTGAAGTCAAATAACAATGGCCTGGGAAGAATGATTATGACATGGGAGTAGGATCCTGTATGGTAGCAGAAGGGGCAGGCTAACAATCTTCCAAATAAAATGGCCTTTGGCATGTTTTAATTGCAGGGAAACTCAAACTAACATTGTATATCACCATAAAATAGCTTTAGATAGCTGAGAAAGTACTGCTTCAATTTTCGCAACACATGGCCCTCCTAACCACCCATTCAGTGCACTAATGTTGTCATTGGCATATTCATGGTCTTGCTGTGTCTTTATGTAGTTCCTTGCCAAGTGGAAGTATGGCCAGAAGTAAATTGCCTCCTTAGTCATTTCTGACTGTGCAAGTCAGTACTCCTCCTCAGTATTTTCTCTTGTTATCCTGTATTTAAAATATTTCAATAAAATGTACTCTAAAAAAAGATCTCCCTCCTCAGACTCTGACTCATGCTCAGGCTCCACATTTTCACTAGGGAGTGTTAGGCTATAAATCGTCATCAGGCTTAGTGCCACCACCACCACCAGCAATCACAGGAACACCAACAACCTGCTCATATGCTCGACCACTGTGCCTGAGCCATATAGTTTGTTACCTCTTGTACTGCTCCATTTGTCACTGCTCCCCTAGCCCCCACCAGCATGGATGCTACAGATGTGGCAGAGAAACATGTGGCCACACTCAATGCCCTCGCACTGCTGCCAACTACTCCTTTGCTACTACCACTGCCGCAGAGCGCATAAGATATTCTGCTGCAGATGTAGTCTTTTAGCTGCAACATGCTATTGCCTCACAGAACTTCCACACTTCTTTGCCACCTCCCGGCACCTCTTTCTTTAGCAGAGCTTCCATCCCCACTCATTTTTTATATTTAAATGTAACCCCCCTCTAGGGATTCACCTTTATTGCTCCCGGTTTGTCCCGGTTTCCACCTTTTCTGAGGTTTTCTTTCCAATCCACTGGGTCCTCTGGTGCTTCTGAGTTCCCCCAAGTAGCCCACACTTGCCTTTAGCCCATTTTGGGCTGGGAGTGCTGGGTGCGATCACCACTATGGGAAGTGCTTCTCAGAGCTTGTGGCAATCATACGTGCACAAGAGGGCGCATTGATGTACCGACTGCCCATTTTGCAGTCCACCAGAGGTCTTTCCCTTGGTCTTGGTCCCCTTATTTGCCTGGATGGGGACTGGAGACCTTGATGAGGTGACAGAGAAGCTTCAGTTCCTTGAAAAACAAAGAGTTTAAAACCGGGCACCTAGCGAGGGCTCATGCATAATGCATGAGCTCTCATGAATATTAATGAGGGTATTGCTGCTGCCTGGGGAGTCTGAGTTTTAGCAGCAGTGATGGGGAAACTGTGGGGAAATATTATTCAAGAGTGTGGTTGCTTAAGAGGGCTAAAAAAGGGGCTACAACACAGTGAGGTTTTGATTAAATAAAGTATTTATCTTGAAGGACAAAGAACCTCTGTCTTAAACACTGAGGCAAGGGTTACCCCTAAAGGGCATTTGGCTGGGAAGCCAAGTTTCAAGAAAATACAAAATCACACATGCCCCCACAATGCAAAGCATCATGGGCTACATATGCAAATCACCACAGAACGTTATGCTGGTCCAACTTTAAGCAGAATTGCATGGTGCAGAAAGGCCTCTTACACAGTCTGCAAAGGGTGCTAACAGAAGACATAGACATGTGTTTCATCCTACCAGGACTCATCAGTATGCCTCGTCTGTTTGACACCCCAGTGGAATGGACCAGCTACCCTTAAGGCAGTGTGCCTTGGATATATGTGGTGAACCCATTAAAATAAAAACTATTTAAATGACAAAGAACCTCTGTGCATGAAACACTGAGGCAAAGGGGTTCCTCAAGGGCATTTGGCTGGAAGCAAGTTTCAGAAATACAAAATACACATGCCCCACAATGCAAAGCATCATGGGCTGATATGCAAATCACCACAGAGGAACCAAGGCCAGCCTTCTTCGCTCTGTGGTGATTTGCATATGCAGCCCATGATGCTTTGCATTGTGGGGCATGTGTGATTTTGCATTTATCTTGGCTGCACCAGGCAGTTGGAGTTGGGGAACTGTTGGACCGTATATATCTGAATGGGAGCAGACATATTGATGACACCCAGACCCCACACCACAGTCAATCACATAGTTAGGTGCCTAAAACTGAACCAGAGAAACTCATGGGAAAAGGAGGATTAATTCAGGTGCCCAAGCCATGCCCAAATAAGCCATTTGGAAATATTGAGCTCTATGGTTATAGATAATTGATAGGCTCCAACAGCCAGTCAGAACCTTGGATTCTTGGCTGAAACTCAGTGGACTTTCTGGGATTGTTTCAGTCTGTTCCAAGCTCTGTATGAGACAGAGGTGCCCTGTTAGAGTGGATCTGGATTGGAGAAGCCTTTCCCAGGTCTCTAGTGGCGAGTGCTGTGTTTCTGGAGGGGATCAGCAGGGGAAAGAGAGCAAGAGACTGATCTGATACCTTGATTCCCCAGGTACTGTGAACTGTTTGATTATTTTGGAGAAAATAAGTGCTGCAGAAACCCTGCACTGGTGGACTGAATTGAGCTGATAGGACCAAGCTGTTCATTTTGAGTGCCTCAGCTGCTGCTGAAAACTCATTTTACCTGTGTCTGACTGTAATTGGGATTCTGAAGCGGCAAAGCATCTTTAGACGTCGGGGTGCTAGCCATGTGCTGTACATTTTCTGAGAGAACTGGTTGAAGTGGCTGAGAGCTGTGTCCTAGCTGCAGCTGAAGAAAAGGCTGCGGACATTTTCTAACTGGAAAGTGCAGACTGGTGTGCAGGGGCCTGTTGGGTGTTGATCCACTGTTAATTGCACCTGTGCTTCATTGATCTAGGGCTAGCACCCACTCCAATTGGCACTGGACTTTGCTTGAGTAACTGCCTGTAATTTCTGCTGGTTTTGAATTCAGTGCAGGGACTGCAGGGGGACACCCACCATTCAGGAGTTCTCACCCAGAGCCAGGGAGGGAATCAGCTGACCCCTTCCAAGTGGGACTCAACATTTCAGGAGGTCACAAGAGCTTGCTAGGGTGCTAGGGCACCTGGGATCCATTGTGGGGAGCTGGGCTGTGGAGCCACTCCCAAGTCTTGGCCTTCTGGGGCTGGTGCTGTCCTGCCACAGAGCCCTGCAATGGGCCAGAAGCAGCTGAAGGTGACAAGCAGCCAAAACTACTATCAAGTTGACCAGCTGCAAGATCCTCAAGCAAGTTCCATCCTGCCAGAGGAACCAAGGCCAGCCTTCTTCTGCTCTGTGCTGCACTGACCAAGGAGCTCCATTCTCCAGGCATCAGAGATCTACGAACAGTGAGTACCCAGGACCTGGCTCCTGGAAAGGGTAAAGGGAAATTTAACTTTCATAAACAAAGCATTTTTTCCAAGTTTCAGGACCTAACAGCCAGCCAATCAAGGCAATGAACAGGCCTGCACCTTGTGGGCACCGTTAAGGACTATCAGGTAGACACTGATACCAGTGGGGTTGGCCTCTGGGGTGGGCTTGGCCTAGGGCCCATACAGTTGTTGTTACTTGCTTTCTCTAACCATCTTTTTATTCACAGCCATCCTTTGTCCCGTATCCCTTCCTAGTCCTTACCCCCAATAAAGCTGTGATTTATTGTTTGAACCTGTGTGTGCCCACTCTGGAGAACCAGAACAGAGATACCCTTGGGGTTCCCAGCAGCCAGATCTGTCCCCCTGAGGTCGAGGTTTAGGCCTATGGAGGATGACAAAGTGAAATTGGTGGAATGGTGTGGGGGGTATGAAAATGGACCCCCAGAAATACTTTTGCTCTTGGGAGTACCTCAGGAGATGGAGGAAGAGGAAATAGATCAGCACCTGACCACAATAACCAAAACGGGTAAAGCAAAAGTGCGAGGAAGAATGATTGACTCTGGAAGGGGTACATTAACTGTACTAGTAGAAAGTAACAATTTGTTAGAGGCTGCCTGGATACCTGAGGCTTTGGTGGCAGAGGGGATACTCAAGGCTCTGCCCATTGTAACTTTGTTTAGTGTAATCTTCCCGGGGGAGGGAGACGAGGATCTGGGCTCCCACCAAGACTCCCCAAGGTTGAGAAACACAAGCCTGGATCTGTGCCCATTGCTTTGATTCTTATCGCAACCTAAGAATGTTTTCAGGGTTAAGCCCACCCCAATAGCGAGAGCGATTTGGAGGCATGGATATACTGCGCCACCCTGTTTGTTCAAGACTGGTAGTGCTCTGAAATTGAAAGTTGGGCCTGCCCTGGAACTAATTCATTCTTTATGAGCCATGGACCCCAACGCCCAGCCCAGGTATACCTGACTGCCCTCGAAAGTGTTTTTGGCAGCCCTGAATCTGTGACGATCTTATATGGAAATTTAAGACCACCCATCAGTGGGAAGGGGAGCCCTTGTCCACCTTCTTAACCCAAGTACAGAGGGCGTTACAGAAGGTATTTAGAAAAGGGGAGCGTCAACGCAGGATCTGAACCGGGTAAGGTTAGAACATGTGATAAAAGCCGCTAGCCACTCTACTGTGCTGGTATTACAGCTCTACTTAGCTGATAGGAAGAGTAACCCCCCCCTCAGTACTGGGTTCTAGTGTGAGAGATTAGGGAAGCAGAGGAGGAGCAAGGACAATGGAGAGGGCAGAGGGCCTCATTGACCGCTACCCAGGTGGGGGAAAGAGATGCCCTCTGGAGAAATGCATGAGCTCAGGACTTTGGTAAAGGAGTGTAAGGATGTAGTCACATCGGCTAAGATAGTAGTGAATCCGGGGATAGCTGAACCCCAAGGGGTGAGTGGGGTGGCACCCAGTGTAGCTTCCACCTTGTTTGGCCTTGGGTTTACCACACCAACACCCTCTGAAGAGGTTGGGGTAAAGGCAGAGATGGACGAGTTAGCTCGCAGGGTGGCTGAGTTAGAGAGGATTGGAATGCCTAGTCAAGCTCAGGAAAATGATGAGGTTGTTGAATGAGGTCCAGCAGTGACCAGTATCCCTGTGGGGCTCCAGAACCCACCCACCATGTCAGCTAGGTCACCTTAGAGGAAACCCTTTATATGATATAGGTGTGGCAATGAAGGCCATATCCAAAAGGGGTGTAGGGTGCCGATAACTCTGCGGTACTGGCAGAGATAGGCCACATGGAAATCCCAGTCTGAACCAGGGAAACTATGGAGGGTCCTGTAAAGGAGCGCACTGGGAGCCCTGGCCAATCCGGCTCCATGGCTCATGGAAGAGCATCCACAGCTAAGACCACCTCATCCATTCCCATTAACATGAACCAGCTTGTGGGTCCATCAACAAAAACCACAGTTGCCATCAATGGGATCTCCACCCGAGACATCCTGGAAAGCGGTTCGCAAATCATCATCATTTTCAAGTCATTGTACGACCAGCACCTGTCAAATGTTGAGCTACAACTGCTTGAGGGTTTACATGTGTGGGTACTCAGTGAAAAGTCATACCCCTACCTGGGATATGTGAAGGTGTGGTTGGCATTTCCAACAAAAGCAGCTGGCGTAGGAGATGCAGTGGAGACCCTGGCACTGATTTTCCCTGACTCTGGTGTGTATGATGGAGTGCCTTTGTTAGTGGGCAGAAATGCCCCAATGTTCAGATGACTAGCCCAGTTGTGCCAAGCTCTGGAGGTCGAGAGAAAAGGCAGCAATCTCCCTATTCACCCCTTGATTAAAGAGGCTTACAGAAAAGAGGACAGCCCCTGAGGAGGAGCCGGACGACTCTGTCGGCATAGTGTGGAGGCGAGATGGGGAGGAGATTGTGCTGATGCAGAACATAATATTGCCAGGGTAGTGAGGTTGAAAAAGGATGTGAAAAATCAGTTGCTGATGTTGGATACCCCGGAGGAGCACAGATTATCCATGGGACTGTTGGTAAAACCCAGTGTTTTGCCTGTCAGAGCACATGCCTATGTTAGAAGGGTTACAGTACAAGTAAAGAATGTCACTGACTGGGAAGTGGTGGTGAGAAAGGGACAGACTTTAGCAAGAGTTTATTGTGCAGACACAGCAGTGCAACCCGCTGCTAAGAGGGGTGACACCCCCAAGGGACTTGATCCAGGACTGTTTGACTTAAGTGGTTCCCCAGTCCTGGAGGAATGGAAAGAGAGGATACGGGAGAAGCTGGCCACTTGAACTAAGGTATTTTCTACATGAATGAGATGTAGGGTGTGTGAGGACAGCAGCATCACATATGTCTAAATGACGAGAGGCCTTTCAAGAGAGATCCAGACGGTTGGCTCCAGCAGACATTGGCGACATCTGATGGCATCTGCAGGAAATGCTGGCTGCGGGGATTATTCAGGATTGAGGAGCCCTTATGCATCCCCAATCATTGTGGTGAGGAAAAGTGTGGGGCAATAAGGATGTGTCTGGACTACATGCTTGAATAAACTGACAGTGCAGCCAATATACCATGCCCCGAATACAAGATGCCCTGGATTGTCTGAATGGTTGCCAGTGCTTCTTGGTCCTGGATCTGCAAAGCAGCTATTACCAGATTCCGATGGCCCACCAGAACTGAGAGGAGATGGCTTTCATATGCCCATTAGGATTCTACAAATTCCTCTGGATGACTCAGGGGATCTCGGGTGCCCTTGCCACCTTCCAGCATCTGTTGGAGAAAGCCATGGGCAATATGAATCTACTCACGTGTCTGGTGTATCTGGATGGCATTATCATGTTCAACAAGACCTTGGAGGAACACAAAACCCGGCTGCTCAAAGTGTTGGATCACCTGGAAGAATCTGGATTGAAACTGTTGATTGATAAGTGTCAATTCTTCCAGGTTTCAGTTTAATATGCTGGGCACATAGTCTCAGCAAAGGGCACAGACAGATCCGAGCAAGACTGAAGCCCTCACCACTTGGCCTAAGCCCCAGACTTAAAGAGCTCCAGCGACTGCTTGGTTTTGCGGTATTACGGAGATTCATAAGGACTATACCAGAGTGGTCTGTTACCTACTGAACCTGCTGCAGGGGTATCCGCCAACCAATAAAAGCAAGAAAGCCACCTTACCTGGGACCAGACCTAATCAGACCAGCTATTTTAGCCTTCAGAACCCTTTGGCTCCCGGTGGAATGAAAGTGTGATCGGGTCTTTGAAGACATCATTTACCCCTGACACATGCTCTGGTGCTGACTTATTAGGACCGAAGAAACCTTATGTACTCCACACCGATGCCAGTTTCAGTGGTCTGCATTGGTCCCCCTGTGGCCTTCGCCAGTAGACGTTTGAACCCTTCAAAATGCAGGTATCCGGTCCATAAACTACAGTTTTTGGCATTGAAGTGGGCTATTGTGGATCAGTTCCATGACTACCTGTATGGGGCTAAGACTACAGTGAAGACGGATAATAACCCACTTATGTATGTGCAGACCACTGCCAAACTGGATGCAGCAGGTCACAGGTGGCTATCAGCTTTGTCTACTTACAATTATTGCATTGAGTACCGGCCCAGCTTGAACCGTGTGGATGCAGATGCCCTATCCAGGCATCCTTCTGCTTACTCTGCTGAACACTGTGCCTGGGAAAAGATATCAGAACAGGCAGTGAAGGCCCTGTGTGAAAAGCACAACGGTGAAGAGACTCTCCCCGAAGAGGACGTCCCTCATTTAGTGGAGTGCTTGGGGGCATCAGGAAGCTGTCTACCACTTGCCTACTGCCGGCTGGCTGCCTTAGACGTGAGATCCTTCCTCAACTAACTATCCAGGATTTAAGAGAGACCACACAGACAGCCCTGTCACTGGGAAATAATTTGAGTGCTTCAACAAAGTGGGATCAGGCAAGTAGACACCATTTATCCCCCAGAGCTCTTGTTACAAGAATGGCCCAAGCTGTGGTTAAGGAAAGGGTTGCTTTACAGAGATGCAGGACCAGCAGGGGGCATCCCGTGAACAACTGGTGTTACCAGAGAAGCATATCCAGCCTTTGCTAAGGGCTTTGCACAACGATATGGGCCATCTGGGCATCGAGCGCACCCTGGATCTAGTAAAAGGCAGATGCTACTGGCCAAAAATGGGAGCCGATATAGAGACTTATTGTAAGAGTTGCAGGAGGTGCATACAACGGAAAGTCCTTCCCCAAAAAGCAGCCCCAATGCCAAACATCCAGACCAGTGGCCCCATGGAGCTGGTGTGTATCGACTTCCTTATGTTAGAATCTGACTCACATAACATCTCAAACATCCTAGTAGTCACTGACCACTTTACCAGATATGCCCAAGACTACCCTATGAAAGATCAAAAGGCTTACACACTGGCCAAGATCCTGGTGGAAAAATTCTTTGTGCATTATGGGGCTCCTCAATGGATTCACTTGGACCAGGGTCATGACTTGACAGCCACCTCATTAAAGTGCTTCTGTCACTGTGGGCATCAGAAAATCATGGACCACCCTGTACCATCCCCAAGGTGACCCTAAACCTGAATGATTTAACCAGAGTTTATTAGATATGTATGTTGGGCATCTTGGACCCCTGCGATAAATGTGCCTGGAGTCAGTGGGCGAGCACCCTGGTCTATGCTTACAACTGCACCCGCAATGATACTAAGGGATTCTCTCCCTACCAGCTGATTTTTGGGAGGGAAGCCTATCTGCCAGTGGTTTTGTGTTTCTGGGCATCCACTGATGGTCTTGGAACAGGAGACTACTTGCTATCGTAAAGAAGCTGAAGCAGCAACTCGTGATGCCTATTGCCTTGCTGCTGTAATGGCCACCAATCAGGCCAACAAAGAAAGATATGATAAAAGGTGTGAGTCCAGGATCTTGAGGCAGGGGATTGAGTGCTGCTGCAAAGGTCTGGGCATACCAGGAAGCACAAGATTGCAGATCAGTGGGGAAGCACTCCATATGTTGTACTGAAAAAGTTGGCAGGCCTCCTGGTATACAAGATTCAGCCTGAAGGAGAAACTTGAGGCCAAAAAGTCATTCACTGAAATCATCTGCTGCCCATCGGTGGCTGAATTACAGATGAAGAGGTTCATGAGGAAGATTCTCCTTCACCCCCCACCACTTGAGCTGCTGCTGTATGCAGGAAAAGGAGGCATGGAGATAGTGATGCCATGGGGGCTGGACCTGCCCAGGGTGTGGGAGCCTCAGGTGAAGACAGTACAGATGATAAGGCTGAGGGAGAAAATGAGAGATCCCCCAGAGCTTTTACCCTACTTCAGAATTAGCCAGATTATTTCAGGGACCGCCCCTGAAGTCGGTGCACATGGCTATACAGAGGAAACAGTGTGGAGATGGGGAGGCTGCTTCTGCTAGGCCTCTCGGAGGGACCACTCTGGACCTGTATACTGGTTCAGCTGAGCCCTGTGAGTGGTACTGGAGTGACTCCCCTGCAGATATGCCTTTTGGAGGATCCACAGCGGACTTGTATACTAAGCCATCTGGGTCCTTGGAATGGCTGCAGGATAACCCTGAGGGTCAGGAAAGAGAAGGGGAAGCAGTGTCTTTTGGATGGCCCACATCAGAACTGAACACTGGTCTGACTGTGTCCTTGGAAAGGTCCCAGGTTAGTTCCCCTGGAGCTACAGGTGATGCTAGGGAGATGCTGGAATCCTTTGCCACAATAGCCGAGGAAGAGAATGATCAGGGGAATGTGATGATGATAAGGGATCTACCATTGATCAAAAGGTGGTTAGGGGGCCTGAAATTCAGCAGACACCCAGGAGGTCAGGGAGGACAATACGGCCTACCCTTAAACTGACTTATGATGCCCCTGGAGTTCCTTTAGATTTACCCCGTTTGTGGTACACAAGGGAGTGTACATTACTCCTAAATCCCTACAGAAAGTGGTTGCGTGCCCTGTTGATGCCAAACCCCTTAGATCCAGGAGAGAGGTGACCAGGGGAAGAAGAGAGAGGTGAAAAGGGTACCTAGGAGGCTGGAGGAAAAAGTGTACACTGTGGGACTTTAGTATCCTATGGCTGATGGGCTAATTATATGGGTGCTACTTTTTATGTGGCCAAAAGGGGTTCATAATGGTAGGAGGAATTCACTAAAGTGTACATGTTTTGTGTTTGAATGCTCTCTTGTTCTAACAAATTGTTACACCATAATGGATAGTATTTAGGTGTATAGTTAGTACTGTTATGTGTTATTGTTAGATGCTGGTATTTCACCCTTAAGCTTGGTGTGGAAGACAAACGTTCAAGGGAGGGAGTGGAACCCCCCGGGGGCTTACCTTTATTGCCCCCGGTTTGTCCCATTTCTCTCCCGTTTATGCAGGTTTTTTTCCTATCCGCTGGACCCTCTGGTGCCCCTGGGTTTCCCCCGAGTAGTCCACACTTGATTTTAGCCCAATTTTGGCTGGGAGAGCCGGGTGCGATCACCGCTATGGGAAGTACTCCTCAGAGCGTGTGGCAATCGCGCATGTGCGAGAAGGTGCATTGATGTGCCGACCACCCATTTTGTGGTCCACCGGAGGTCTTTTCTGTGGTCTTGGTACCCTTGTTTGCCTGGGTGGGGACCGGAGACCTTGATGAGGTGACAGAGAAGCCTTGGTACCTTGAAAAATAAAGAGTTTAAAACCGGGCACCTGGCAAGGACTCATGAATAATTCATGAGCCCTCATGAATATTAATGAGTGTATTGCTGCTGTTTGGGGAGTCTGAGTTTTGGCAGCAGTGACGGGGAAACTGTGGGGAAATAATATTCAAGGGTGTGGTCACTTAAGAGGGCTAAAAATGGGCTACAACACAGTGGGGTTTTTGGTTAAATAAAGTATTTACCTTGGCTGCACGAGGCAGTTGGAGCTGGGGAACTGTGCTGGACTGAATATATCTGGATGGGAGCAGACATATTGATGACACTATGACCCCACACCACAGCCAGTCACACAGCTAGGCACCTAAAACTGAACCAGAGGGAGTCCTGGGAAAAGGAGGAGATTAATTCAGGCACCTAAACCATGCCCCAATAAGCCATTTGGAAATATTGATCTCTATGGTTATAGATAATCCATAGGCTCCATCAGCCAATCAGAACCTTGGATTCTTGGCTGAAACTCAGTGGACTTCCTGGAATTGTTTCAGTCTGTTTCTGGGCTCTGTACGAGTCAGAGGTGTCATGTTAGAGTGGATCTGGATTGGATAGGTCTTTCCCAGGTCTCTAGTGGAGAGTGCTATGTTTCTAGAAAGGATCAACAGGGGAAAGAGAGCAAGAGACTGAACTGATACCTTGACTACCCAGGTACTGTGAACTGTTTGATTATTTTGGAGAAAATAAGTTCTGCAGAAACCCTGCACTGGTGGACTGAATTGAGCTGAGAGGACTGAGCTGTTCATTTTGAGTGCCACAACTGAGAGTTGATTTTACTTATGTGGGACTGTAACTGGGATTCTGAAGAGGCAAAGCATCTCTGGATGTCATAGTGCTAGCCATGTGCTATAAATTTTCCTGAATGAACTGGTTGAAATGACTGAGAGCCGTGTCCCTGCTGCAGCTGAAGAAAAGGTTGTGGACATTTTCAAACTGGAAAGTGTAGACTGGTGTGCAGGGGCCTGTTGTGCATGGATCCCTGGTTAATTACACCTGTGTTTCATTGATCTAGGGCTAGCACCCACTCTATTTGGCACTGGACTTTGCTTGAATAACTGCCTGTGATTTCTGCTGGTTTTGAATTCAGTGCAGGGACTTCAGGAAATCCCTCACCATTCGGGAGTTCTCACCCAGAGCTATGGAGGGAATCAGCTGACCCCTTCCAAGCAGGACTCACCATCTCAGAATGTCACCAGTGCTTGCTGGGGTGCTTTGGCACCTGGGATCCATTGTGGGGAGCTGGGCTGTGAAGCCACTTCCGGGTCTTGGCCTTCTGGGGCTGATGCTGTTCTGCCACAGAGCTCTGCAATGGGCCAGAAGTGGCTGAAGGTGACAAGCCGCCAAAATTACAATCAAGGTGACCAACTGCAAGATGCTCGAGTAAGTTCCATCCTGCTGGAGGAACCAAGGCCAGCCTTCTTCTGCCCTGTGCTGAGCTGACCAAGGAGCTCCATTCTCCAGGTATCTAAGATCTATGAACAGTGAGTACCCAGGACCTGGCTCCTGGAAAGGGCAAAGGGAAATTTAACTTTCATAAACAAAGCACTTTTACCAAGTTTCAGGGCCCCAACAGCCAGCCAACCCATGGCAACGAACAGGCCTGCACCTTGTGTGTACCCCTAAGGACTATCAGGGTAGACAGTGGTACCAGTGGGGATGCACCTCCAGGGGTGGTCTTGGCCTAGGGGCCCATATAGTTGTTGTTACTTGCTTTCTGAACACCACCGTAACAGGGCCCAGGCCCCTTAACCTGTTAGAGGGCCAACAGGCAGGGGTAGTAGCCCACTGGCACATGATGCCTGGGATACATATATTTATATTTATAGTATTGTGTTAACAATATTTATAATATTGTAAACAATTTTAAGAGAGCCTGCTGTTCACCTAACTGGCACCAGCGGATAACACCTTCCTTGAGGGATTAGCATGTGATCTGAAAAAAATAGAAATGAAAAAATAGTTTACAGAGCTACTAGTAGCCAGTGAAACCTTCACAATTTTTTTCAACTTTTTTTTTGAATATATGACAGGGATTTACAAGACGTGACAGGGATGATTAACAAGTTAGTACAACAAAGTGACAGAACAGTGTCACTTTAAGAACTACAATAATTAACTAAAACTAATATTTATTTTATTTAGTTTTTGTTAACCGGGTAAGAGCACTAGCCAGCAAGTGACTGTTTTCAGGCACGACCCGGGAGGTAAAATTACAGAACATAACGATACAGTAAGGATAACGAAAATACATGATGCACAGAAATACAGGAAGATACATATGGCAGGATACAATGCATGACAAAGGAAAATACAAGGCAAAATACATTTCAAGGACATTTTCCATTGAGCATACATAAAGTGCATTGAAGGACCTAGGAAAGGGAGAGGATAGGTGTAGGGGTAAGCCAGAAACAAGATGGAAAATGACGAAAGGGGAAGGTGAGGAGGTGAGGAAAGGATAGAGGGAAGGATAGAGGGCAAGGGCCAAAAGGGGGGCTAAAGAAATGGCTAAGAATATAAGGACAGAGAGCGTGGCAGGAATAGGGAGGTAGGAGGGAGAGAGGAGGATGGCCGGGAGAGGGAGGGAGGGAGTGAGGGTTAAAGAAACTGCAACACGGCAGCGGGCGATACAGGTTCCAACTCGGCCTAGTCGGTGGAGCCGAAAGACGGCAAGCGGAGAAAGGGTGACAGGGGTTACGGCAAAAGACGGCAACAGCGGCAAAAGGTAGCAGAATGCGGCTGGGCTGGTGGAACCGATAGACGGCAGGGCAAGGGTGATGATGCCGGTAAGAGGAGGAGAGAAGCGAAAGAGTTACGGCAGTAGCGGAAAAGGTAACAACGCCAAGCCGAGCCAGTGGAACCGAGAGACGGCAGGGCAGGGAAGAAGAGGTCGGTAGGAGGAGGTAAGTTTATGGCAAGTGGAGGTAATAGGGAACAATGCTCAGCTGGGAGGGTGGGACGAGCGAACGGGCAGGGGTGACTCAGGAGGAGGTAAAGGCGAGGCAAGCAAGCAGAGAAAGGAAGGGGAGGCAGAGGGGGGGGGGGAAAAGGAGAGTGCAGGAGATGTGGTTGGGGGAAGAGAGGAGCAGGGGAGTTGAGTGAAGGAAGGCTGAGAGGTGAGGGGAGAAGAGAACAGGGATCAAGGGGAAGCCAAGTGGTGGCAGGAAGTAAACAACATTGTAAATGGCAAAAGCTAATATTTGGCATACAGTCAAACAGATATAGAAAGAGATCGACAAAATACTTCAGTTTATCACACCAAATTGAACTACAGAAATAAAAGGAGAACTGACAGACTGCAGACCAAAAATAATGTACAAAAAAGACTGAAAAAACATATGACAAATATCCTGCTCAGTCAAAAAGGTAGCTGATCTTTCTGGGCTGCCTTGTTAACCCACTACACTTCCACTCCCCCACAGCAGCACTTCATTACAGACAAAACAAAAAACAATACTATAAACTAAGATTGCTCAGACAATCCATTTTAAAAACAGATAGTTAGGATTTAGGATAATTTTTAGGATATTAGGGGTTTAGGGTAGTTCTCAAAATCTGATATCCTAAAATTCCCCTCAGATGTTGGATTACATGACATCCAAAATCCATGCATTTACTGCTTGCAGCCCTGCACCCCCCTTGCTGAGGATGGTTGTTTTGTCATAGCGAAGGTGATCAGGGAAGTCTACTCTGCAAATTTTACAAATTTCTTGTGTCCTATTACCTCTGCATCCCCTGCTGAATTGTTTCCTTCTGTTTACACTATTGTTGCATTCTGTCTAGCCTGTCAGGTGAGACATAGTTTATTTTATTTATTTATTGAAAACTTTGGAGATTACCTTTATGTGCAAAAACATAACATTTATTTAGTGAGGCCTGCTGTGATTAGTGCAGCAGTAGACTCAGAGTAACTTAGTAGTGAAATACAGACTTCATCTGTTTTTGTATGTAACTGTGTAATTATTTTGGGGGGCACACCTAAAGCTGTCATCGATTAGTGACAATGACAGTTCTAGATCCGCAAGATGTGGCAGTGATAGTGGTGATGGGGCCAGACAATTTGCACATGTGGTGCCTAACCACAGCTATGCTGAAGTGGTTGCTGGGGACTCCCAGCCAGTAGTAGAAAAAGGCAAGGGAAACGTTGCCCTTGGTATGAGTTGTGGAGATTCAGGTAGCGATGTTGGAGTGTGTGTCAAACTCTGACTCCAGGTACTGCTGTTTCTCCTGGTGCTGATGTGCATCCAGCTGCTCAAAGTGTTTTCAATCCCATTATAAAAAAAACTTTGTGCAGAGTGTGATCACGTCTGGGAGTCTGGAGAGGGGGTTAGTTTTAGGTGGGGGTGGTAGCACACACTTCTGCAATGGCATTCCTAGTGCCACTGGCTTCATCTACAGAAACTGCAAGGGAGGAGCAGTCTGTGGTGCAGAAAGTCAAGAAGTTGGCCATTGTCATCCGTACTGGGTGGACATTGTCCGGCACTCATGCTGTGCATGTCCATATTGGTGTGTTCAGTGCGCGTGATAAGTCCAAGGCAACTCTTGCCCAGACACAGGTTAAGAGTCACTCTGACTCAACTAAGTCTCTAGCGGAGGGTCGAGGAGTGTAAGATCAAGGTGGCTGACATTAAACAGTTGAACCTGTGCTGGTAGAAGCTGTACCAGATAGAAGCACTGGTGAGGAAGAGGAGGAGGACATAGAAAAAGAGGGCATTCGACATATTGAGGATGAAGAAGAAAGTGCTTCTTCAGATTATGTCCCCTTATATGTCCTCCCAAACAGCCTTCTGATGATGATGGAGAAGAGGAGGAACCCTATCATCAACAGAAGACAAATAAGTCTGGAGGCAGTAAAGGAAAAGTTCTGCAGTGTGTTTGATAAGGCATGTGGGAAGAAGGCTTTCAAGAAGCCATCAGCTGTTACCACGAAGAAAGATGGTGCAGCTGAACTGGTGGGCAAAGCTGATGTTGATGGTGATGGGGACAGCAACAAAGAGTCTGACCTGGAATGCATTGCTGGTGGGAGCCCAGGTCCCAAACACTTGTAGGGGCTCTGGTGTCTGGGCATATTTTGAGGTCTACATGTTTGATCCCAAATATGCCCAGTGCCCGATCTGCCTTATGCAGATCAGCAGAGGGAGGGCAGCCTCTTATGGGATGGCCAGTTTGTGCAACCACTTGTGAAGTCACCGTATATGTGAGTGGTCTGCAATGACCGGGGTCTCAGTGCATGAGGCAGGTCAGGTCAGGCCTGGCAAAGTATTACCAGCTTTTTGCATGTCCAGATACCACTACCAGCTCCTGAAGGAGAGGAGCAGCTGCCATCTCCTCATATTCCAGCTGACACTGCAGCAGTGTGCAGAATGTTCCAAGGAAACTAGCCGAGTGCTTGTGGAATTGCTCGCTCATAACATGCAGTCATTCTCCTTGATCTTGAGTGAGGCATTCTACACATTTGTGCACTCATTGGAACCTCGGTACACAGTTCCGTCTGGGCATTTTTTTACATTTGTTGCATTGCCATAACTGCACAAAAGTGTGTGTGCTGAGGTTTCATGCAGCTTTAACAAGACTGCTATTCCAAATGTCCATATCATGAAGGACATGTGATGGTCAAGCGACAGGTGGTTGACTATATGACAGCAATGGCACATTGGGTGTGTTTTTCATCAGAGGGTGTTAGCAGTAAGTCAGCTGGATTTAGACGCCATGCAGCACTCTGTGTGGCTCAGTTTGACAATATGCATACCTCCAAAAATCTGCAGCTCAAACTTGAGTTGTTTGAGCAGTGGTTACAGAGTTGTGGCCGGGAGCCTGGCATGCTGGTGACTGACAATGCTACTAACATCTTGGAGGCTGTTGATGAAAGCGGGTACACTCATGTGCCATGTCTCACTCACTATCTCCATCTTGTGGTGCAATCTGTACTAACAAAGAACCAGGTGGTGAAAGATGTGGGTACAGTGAAGAAAATCTGTACCCACTTTTCCCACTTGGTTAAGGATCAGCATAAGCGTAGACATTTTCAGTGAGAGAAGAGTTTGCCAGGACATGCTGTGATTCAGGATTGCTCCATGAGGTGGGAACTGACTTTCCATATGCCTTAGCAGTTCCAAGAACAAAAGCTGGCAATTCATGAATACCTGCTCCACAATAAGATCGGCAGAGCAAATGTCATGGTGCCTGCTAGTAACTAGAGGGCTGTTCAGACACTATTGACAATCTTAGAACCATTTGAAGTAGTGACTAAGTATGTCAGTTCTACCTCATCATGCATAAGCATCATCTTATCACATGTTGGGTTTCTTCATGCCTTCATGGAGCAGAAGAGCAGCCAGTATGGACAAGATATCAGGGCCAGTAAGGATGCAAAACACCTGACCGACTCACTACTGCATTTCCTCAGTATGAATGACTGCGTCAAACAGATGTTTAATGAGGACCAGTATGTGCATTCCTCCATGCTGGATCCTCATTTTAAAGGTCAGCTGGGGAACATTCTACCCTCCAAAAGTGATGTAGGCTACTGGAGAGATGTCCTCAGTGATAGGCTTCTGAGGGCTAGCAATGAAGGGTGTCAGCCTGCAGAGCTTGAGGAGATGAATCTGGTAAGACATGGCAGTGTAGAAGTTGAGGTAGTCAAGGAGGAGGAGGATGATGATGAGAATAACCACCAAGGGGCATTCATGCTGGAGATTATATCCTTTATAAACCTCTCAGCCATAGCATCCAGGTCTGCTGATAAAAAAGGATTGTGCCTGGCAGTCACGATAGATACTCAGCTGGAGGAGTATTTCCATGACTGTCCAGTACTGGCTGTTGGTACTGACCCAACTGAATACTGGAGCTCAAAGATGGGTGTGTGGCCAGACCTGTGCATGGTGGTGCTGTATTACCCGATGTGCCCATGTGTATATGTCTTTTCAGGGCTTGTGTTTAGTACAGCAGGGCCTATTATCAACCCAAGCCAATCTGACTAAACATGGGGAATGTGGAAATGATGGCTTTCCTTAAGATGAACCTCCAGGATTTCAGGCAAACACCATCTTGGCCCCTGGAGGTTTCATTTGATGTCTCCTCATTTCACAAGATGGACACCAGCCCTGACACAGGATGGGAGGATGATGAGGAAGAGGTGGTGTGGTACTAGGTAGTGGCTTGCTGGTGACAGCATTCTGATGGGTGTATAACTGTCAAAGGTACCACCAACATCATATCCCTCAATCCTGTGTCCCTGTCCCACTTGGCCCTTGTCATTCTGCACCACCCAGCCTCCCTCCTATTAGCACTCATGGACAGCTGCAACAGTGAGTGTATATGTACATAAACAACAGCACAACCACTAATGTTTTCAATTCTGTTGACTTGTATTTATTGGTGTAATGCTTCTTAATCATTTATGTTCATGCGGGTAACTAAATATGTTGTTCATTATCAAATTATTTAAAAAAAAACCAAAACACATTTTTCATATACTTGCTGTTTCTTGCTCACAAGTTCCCAAGTCCTTCTGTTCACAACTTTGCAGTACATGTCATTGTTTTATTTTTTGGGGTGGAAATTTATTAAAATAATCTTGTGAAATTACATAAAATAAAATAATGTGATTTTAGAAAGCCATAGTTGCCTACCTTGAGCTTGCGTGACTCGTTTGATTGCACAGTGTTCGTACTGATGCCTTTCTTCAGGAGGGAATGGATCATACATTTTCCCAGAAGAGATGGACGATCGATCACTTCCTGTTCCTGGTGTTCTCTCTTCTCCACCCTGCTCAGATGTTCCATCACCTCTAGACAGGCAGAGAGCAGTGACCCACTCCATCAGATTATATGGTGGTACCCTTATATGTTATTTTAAATATGCACACACTTGCTTTGATGTAAAAGAAAACCACTGCTCAAATAACATTACTTGAGAGGTTGTTTTCATTTATATTACAGCACATACAGTTAAGTTAACAAACATACTTATAAACAGAATATAAAACATACCCACATAGATGTAGCAGGATACAGCTGTCTCCCTGGTTAGATGTCACAGAATGTGTGAGTGGAGCATAGGAGTGTTAGGGGCCATCACACTGAGAACTGGAATGGTTTAGATGTCTTTCTTTCAGGACAATTTATAATCATTTTCTTCACTCCTGAAGGGGGCATGAATCAAAACAGATTAACGTTTCACAAATAAATAACTCACGCCATTCAAGGTAGGCAAATATGACTTTCAAAACCAGCACTCTTTTCTTTTATGGACTCTTTGAACATTCCTTTAACTAAGATAAAGAAGTGAAATGTGAACAAAATTATTTGGATTCCTAATGCAACTTCTGATTCGTGTCCAAAGTAGTCAGTAAACTGTGCAATACTCGGCCGGCCCACCGGCACAGCAGTAGTGCCACCTCTTGTGATGCCACCGACCCAGGTTCAGGAGCCTGTCCAGGGAGACATAGAGCCAGCCGGGGGAGGATGCTTGAGCATCCAAGGACTGCTTGCCTTCTTGGGGGAGGGAGGGGGATGAGGCCTGGTGCTTGACTGGCCTCCAGTGGAGGCCGGAGGTACAGCAAGCACCAAGTCACACTAGAAGGAAGAGGCATGATGGACGTTGACAAATCCACCTTGACATCAGGGCGCATGTCACGCCAGAAGAACACCAGAAAATGGCTCTCTGCATGCCGGGAAGATGGAGCACCCAGCACAGATGCTCACAACTCTTCCTGCCTGTCTCGCTCAGGTTGTCCTGATACAACTAGGTGTTCAGGGTTTACAGGCCCCACCTCATCCCCAAACCAAGGCTATATGAGGGATCACCCACAGACTCCAGGTAAGAAGGGAAGGATGCAGATGCCATAGGTGACTCCCGATGGGGCGGCATGCAAGGAGCGGGGGGAGCAGAAAGAGAAAAATAACAAAAAAACTATGCAATACTCTCCTCATCCTCGTCACGCAACCTCATTAGGCAAGCTATGCAGAGGGAAGAGGATAGAGAGATGTACCAGCAAAAACAGAGGGAAGCAGGGAAAGCAGTAAAGGGCATTAAGGCATAAACTAAGGAAACAATAACCGGGGGATAACAAAGGGGGACAAGACCATTTTTAGGTATATAACTGAAACAAGAAAGACAAGGGGAGGAATTGTGAGGCTGAGGGGTACAAAGGGAGATTGTGCAGAGGATGATCAGGTGATCAGGAAAAAGCAGATATCCTGAACAAATACTTCTGTCTTCACACTGGAATGGGAAGGAGATGGACCACATACAGTATATAGAAGCATATAGAAACATAGAATATGATGGCAGATAAGGATCACTTGGCCCATCCAGTCTGCCCATGGTTACAAAATTAGAGTATTGAAGAAGTCATATAGGTTACAGGACCATTGGGGGGCTGGAAGTACATTGATACAAGTCCATTCAAAGAAGAAGTAGCACTGAAGGGACTTGTGAATCTAAAAGTGGACAAGACCATGGGGCCGGCTAGTGTACATCCAAGGGTGTTGAAGGAGCTCAGGAGGTAATGGCTGCACCTCTGACTGCCCTATTCAATAACTCATTAGATACAGGAGTGGTCCAAGAGGACTAGAGAAGGGCAAATGTAGGCTCCCTCTATATGAGCTGCAGCAGGGAAGGGCTGGCAACTACAGGCTGGTCAGTCGGACATCAGTAGCAAGGAAACTAAGTGAGTCACTTCTAAAGGAAAAACTTGTAGAGTACTTTGAATCCAGTGTGTTACAGGACCCAAGGCAGCATGAATTCACAGGAGGGAGGTCATGTCAAACAAACCTGATAGATTTCTTTGACCGGATTACCAGAAAAATAGATCGGGGGAGACTTCAGCAAGGTCTTCAACACTGTGCAAGTTAGGAGGCTCGTAAAAAAAAAATCTGAAAAGCTCGGGAGTGGGAACCAAGCTGGTTCACTGGGTATGAAACTGGGTGATGGATAGGCGACAGAGGATGGTGGTTTAACGGCACTTACCCAGGGGAAGGGATCATGACCAGCAGGATTCCTCAGGACTCAGTACTGGGTTCGGTCCTCTTTAATGCCTTTAGAAGTGACACTGCAGAAGAACTGGAAGGGAAGGTGCGCACCTTTGCAGATGACACCAAGATCTGCAATAGGGTGAACACTCTGGAGGGGGTGGAGAGAATGAACAGAGATCTAAAAAAGCTTGAGGAATGGTCAAAGGTATTGAAGCTGGGTTTCAATGCAAAAAAAAAGCACAAAATCATGCACCTTAGGTGGAGAAACCCAGAGGCAGAGTACAGAATGAGGGAGAGGTATTGACGGTCACTAAACAGGAAAGGGACCTGGGGTAATCATAATGGATGAACTGAAGGTGGCAAGGCAATGTGACAAAGCAGTAAGGAAAGCCAGTGGTTTGCTGGGGTATATAGGGAGGGGTATCGCCAGTAGAAGGAAGTGGTGTTGCCATAGTATTGGTCATTGGTGAGACCACACTTGGAGTACTGTGTCCAGTTCTGGAGACCACACCTCAGAAAGAACATACACAGGGTAGAGGCCATCCAAAGAAGGGCAACAAAAATTGTGCAGGGGCTGCAGCAAATATCCTATGAGGAGAGCCTGAAGGATTTAAACATGTACACCCTGGAAGAGAGGAGGGAGAGGGGGGACATGTTAAGACCTTTAATTACCTCATGGGGGTGAATAAGGTTCAGGAAAATGTTGAGGAATGGTCAAGGGTATTGCAGCTTGGTTTCCATGCAAACAAAGTGGAAAATCATGCACCCTGGGTGCAGAAACCCAGAGGCAGAGCATAGAATGAGCAGGAGGTATTGATGGTCACTAAACAGGAAAGGGAGCTGGGTAATCATAATAGAAACATAGAAACATAGAAGTTGATGGCAGATAAGGACCGCAAGGCTCATCTAGTCTGCCCATTTCTTTTTCTACCTTATAAATGTGCCATCGGCCTTTGCTCTGTCAGTGGCCTATCTATTCATACTCATCTGTATTGCTCCCTTGTGCCTGTCCCATGCCTGTTTAAAGCCCTGCACTGTATTCATAGCCACCACTTCCTGAGGTAGGCCATTCCATGCATCCACCACCCTTTCTGTGAACAAGAATTTCCTCACATTCCCCCTTAATTGGCTTCCCTCTAATCTCATGCTGTGTCCTCTTGTCCTGCTATTTTTCTTACAATATATCTAAACATGTTAAACTCTTTCACCTTGTTAATGCCCTTGTTTGAATGTCTTGATCATATCACCTCTCTCCCTCCTTTGCTCAAGGGTATACATATTGAGCTCCATTAATCTGTCCTCATATATCTTCTGATGCAGTCCCTGCACCATTTTGGTTGCCCTTCTCTGGACTGCCTTAATTTGGTTAATGTCCTTGTGAAGGTGTGGCCTCCAGTACTGCACGCTGTACTCTAGATGGGGCCTAACCAGTGTCTTGTAAAGAGGGATTATTACCTCCCTCTTATGACTTGTGATACCCTTACTAATACACCCTAACATCCCCTTAGCCTTACCTACTGCTTTAGACGTCTGCTTGGATGATTTCAGGTCATCGGTGATGATGATGCCCAAGTCTCTTTCTTCCTTTGTGACTGCCAGCAACTCCCCTCCCAGCCTATAGGTGGCTTCAGGGTTCCTCTTCCATATGTGCATGATCTTGCACTTCTTTGCATTAAATCCCAGTTGCCACTCTTCTGACCATTTTGCTAGTTTATCCAGATCTCTTCTCATTTTGCCCACCCCATCTGGATCATCTACTCTGTTGCAGATCTTGGTGTCATCTGCAAACAGACAAACCTTGCCCTCTAGTCCATCTGCAAGGTCACTAATGAAGATATTGAAGAGGACTGGCCCCAGGACTGATCCCTGAGGTACCCCACTTATGACTTGCATCTCTTCTGACTGTATACCATTTACCACCACTCTCTGTTTTCTGCCCGTCAACCAGTTTGCCATCCAGTTGACCAACTTCTGACCCACCCTGAGCCTACCCAGCTTATTTATCAATCTTCTGTGTGGAACAGTGTAGAAAGCTTTGCTGAAGTCAAGGTCAGCGACATCAACTGCTCCCCCTTGGTCCACCACTCTGGTTACCCAGTCAAAGAAATCTATGAGATTAGTTTGACAGGACCTTCCTTTGTAAACCCATGCTGTCTTGGATCCTGTGCCCTATGGATTCCAGGTGTTGCACTATCCTTTCCTTAAGGAGTGCCTCCATAATCTTGCTCACTACTGAGGTAAGACTGATTGGTCTGTAGTTCCCTGCCTCCTCCCTGCTACCACTCTTGTGGAGCGGGATCACGTGAGCCCTTCTCCAGTCCTGGGACCTCTCCTGTGCTCAGAGACTCACTAAACAGTTCTGCTAATGGCTCTGCTAGTTCCCTCCTTAGCTCCTTAAGTACCTGGGATGTATGCCATCAGGTCCCATTGCCTTATCCACCCTGAGCTTGGTGAGCTCTTGTAGGACCCTTTCTTTTGTGAAGGGAGTAGTGCTCACCTCCCTCCCCCCTGTGTCGATGGTGCTGAGCTGTGGGCCGTGCGCTACCTTCTCTTCAGTAAATACTGAGCAAAAGTATCTATTTAGGATAGATTTTACAGGATCCTCCTCCTCACATACCCTCTTTTCTCCATTGAGCTTAGCAATACCCGCTCTGGACTTTCTCCTTTCACTAATGTATCTACTGTATAGAAAGTCTTGTCACCTTCTTTTACTGTTTGTGCTAGTGTTTCCTCAGTTTGGGACTTTGCCTGCCTTCCCTGCTTCCCTTAGGGCAGTTTGGCATGCCTCCCTATCTTCATCCCGCTGTGTTCCCTTATATTTCCTGAAGGCCAGCCTTTTGGCTCTGACCTTTTCTGCTACTGTATTTAAAAACCAAAGTGGTTTCCTTCTTCTTTTGCACTTCCTTTTCTGTCTAACACAATGGGATGTTGCTTCAAGTATTGCATCCTTAATGCTTGCCCACTTTGCCTGTACCCTCTCACCTGTGTTTCTTTTTGCCAGAGCTAGCTGAACTCTGTTGACCATCTTATCAAAGTCAGCTCCTCTGAAGTCCCATATTTTTGCCTTAGAATGGGATGATTTAGATGTAGTGGCCAAATTGAACCATACCATGTGATGGTCACTGGCCCCCCAGGTGACCTTCTACCTGGAGATCTGTGATCCCTTCCCTGCTAGTCAGTACTAGATCTAGGATAGCCCTGTCTCTTGTGGGTTGTTGTACCAGTTGTTTGAGGCCCTCCCCCTGCAGGGAGTTCACCATGTGTTGAGTTCTGGCAGATGTTCCTGCTGGTATTGCCCCTCCCTAACCACCTGCCAACCTCCTGGACCAACTACCCTCTGCGGTCGAGGTTCTTCTGTTGGATGTTGGGGAAATGGCGGGTGGGTCTTATAATGTATTTCCTCTTGAATATGAAATTTGAGGTGGGCAATCTCTGCCCATGCTGCCCGGAGCTGAGCCCTAAGATCTCCAATGGCCCAGCATGTAGGACAGTGTCCTAAATCCTGTAAGACTGCCCGTCTGAAAAGTGTTCCACAGTACCTGCAGTTAATGATATCCATTCCAGATAAGTTGAGGGGTTTGTAACCTAGTCAGTAATTAGAAGGAAGAAAATGTAAGTAATGGTTTGATTTTGTGTTTTGTTTTCGTATAACTTGTTATAACAAGTTAAATTACTAGTGCCCCTGTAAATGAGCTCACCTTGTGGATGCCCCACTGGTCCGCCCCTTCCTGCTCTGCCACAGGAAATGTCACAGCTGTGGTACCCTATAAAAGGAGTGTAGTGTGGGGTGGTTGGCTATAGGGTGGGTGGTTGGCCCTTCCCCTGCCGAAAAAGAACAACCATGGATGAAAGAACAAGGAGATAAGAGCAGAAACAATCAGTCAACAACAAATGCAGTAACCCTGAAAGCTTATCCTTATGTTAGATAAAACTGTAATACCTGTAAAGCACCACCTGTAATAATTTCAGAGAAGATATACCTTGTAAGAAACACTTTGCTACAGAGAAAAATAAAGCAGTAACAGAAGATATACCTTGCAAAAGACAATTTGAATCAGAAGATTACAGCAGTAATCTGTTAGCACACACCTGTAGGCACACCTTGTAATAATGCAGAAGAAGGTATACCAGCAACAACAATTTGAATCAGAGAAAAATAAAGCAATGAAATGTTACCAACAAACAGTAGCAATCCCTGTGAGTACAAAATAAAAATAACAACACACAGTAAATCTGCTTAGCCAAAAGAAGTCTTGATCCTTTTCCCTTGCTCTGATAAGGTTTTCTGCTCTGCCTTTCAAGCAATCTTAGAAGGAAAGAGCTCAGGTGAAGCTAGGTGCCTTGGCCAGCAAACCAAGTGACCTTAAGGTGGCAAGGCAATGTAACAAAGCAGTAGGGAAAGCCAGTAGGATGCTGGGGTGCACAGTGAGGGGTATCACCAGTAGGAGTGAGGTGGTGTTGCCACAATACCAGTGACTGGTGTGACTACACTTGGAGTACTGGGTCCAGTTCTGGAGACCACACCTCAGAAAGGACATATACAGGGTATAAGCCAGCCAAAGAAGGGCAACAAAAATGTGCAGGGGCTGCAGCAAATGTCCTATGAGGAGAGACTGAGGGATCTAAACATGTACACCCTAGCAGGGGGCAGGGGATGATAGAGACCTTCAAATACCTCATGGGGGAGAAAAAGGTACAAGACAGATGCATGTTTCAGAAAATAAGGTGTACAAGAACTAAGGGGCATGCAATGAAGCTGGGGGGGGAAATTTGGAGGGATGTAAGAAAGTATTTCTTCACTGAGAGGGTGGTGGGTGCATGGAACAATGTTCCAGCAGTGGTGAGGGTGAAACAGTGGTGGGCTTCAAGCATGCATGGGATAGGTAGAAAGGAAAACTGGTATCAAAGTGTGTGTATGTTGGGGGGACAGAGACCAGGTAGGTCTGCGGGTGGCAGAATATGCAGGGAAAAGAGGGACAGACTAGGTGGGTCAGCCAGTCCTTATCTGCTGACAAATTCGGTTTCTGTGTTTCTGTTACATGGCATATATTTCTGTTGCAGGTTGTCATCTTTTCTAACAACATAAAGTCTTGCTGTATTCTGGCATTATTCTAACATTATTCAGTTAGCCCCAGCACTTGAACTGCTCCGGAGAGGAAAGAGTTAACTCTATGCCAGAGCATGGAATGTTGAGCTCGAGCTCAGTTCAAACCTCTGTCTGCTGCACTTTGAAGTGTAACCGTCAGATTCTTTACTCCGCTTAACTGGACAGTCGCCCCAGAGATTTCTCCTTCGCTAATGGTTCGGTCTGGTTAAAAATGTCAGTTGATCCGCTATTTTTTCTTTATTTCGGTTCAGATCCCTGTCTGCGGTACAGTAAGTACATAGGTAGTGGACTAGTGCTGAGTTTTTTGTGGAAATTGTAAAAAACTGTATTCAACCTGTTCGGCTGAACCGGTCGTCTGTATTTGTCTGTCTTTTTTTTTTAGTTTGAATTTAGTGTGAGGTACCTGTCCTTATCAGTTCTAAAAAAAACATATTTCATCGTTTTTTTCCAACACTCATAACACGGTTAGGAACTGATAAGGGGGTCTTGCCTGGCTGTTGCCATAAAAAGGGTAAGTGATAGGATGGCTTTGTCTGAGAAACCCAAGAGAAAAACCAGGCCCACTGGCTTTCAACACTGCAGCGAGTGTGGGGAGGCCTTTGCTAAGGTTGATCCCCACACCACCTTTGTTTATTGTCTGGGTTTTGACCACCTGGAGTCAGACTGACAAATATGTAAGAATTTCCCTAAAGCCACCTTGGATAAAAGATTCGGCAGGCTTAGGGAAAAGGAGGCTGAGAAGTTCGCTGACCTGGATGACCAGCCCAGTTCGGTTCTGACCAAACCTGAGGGAGTGCTCACTGACCTGGGTGAGACTTCCTCAGGCAAACGGAGAGCTGATCCTGAGGGGTCGGTTCCAGAAAAAAGAAAAAGAAATTGGCTGGTTTGGATCCAGAACCGCATCGTCCAACAGACGAAGAAATTGGCAGGGCGATTAGCATAGTTGAATCGCTCCATTTGGTTCCGGCTGATCCGCCGCCTCCTGGTAGGCGTTCTGTTCAGTCAGTTCCTCCAGTTCAGGATTATTCCCCTGAAGACTATTATGAACCAGATTTGGAGGGGGATGAAGATTATGATGATGATGATGATGATGATGATGGTGTGGAAGGTCTGGATGAGCCCATAGAACTGGACATCTCTCCAGACAGGCCTTCTGGTTCCCCACCTAGGCTTTCTGAGTCCCCTTCTCACTATATGTTTTACAAAAAAAGTGGCAGAAGCCCTCCAGCTCCCTTTGGATGAAGCTGTCGAGGAGCAAGAGGAGCCTGACTACGTGGAGATGATGGACATCCCAGAGTCCAAGAGATTGTCTATTTCCCTTCACAAATGTTTTGGGAAACAGACACAGAAGTTACTTAAGACTCAAAATTCTTTACCTCCTGTGGACAGGCGAATGGACAAGAGGTATATGTTGTCAGGCCCAGGTACGGAGTACTTGCACCAGCAATGCAGCTGTGTTGGGGTTGTGTAGGCTCCAGCCTGTGATAAGGCTAACAAACCCTTGGCTTCACAACCCCCAGATAAAGACTCTAGGAAGCTGGATGCCATGGCAAAGAAACAGTACGTGGCATCTTCCTTGGGACTCAGGCAGTTTAATTATATGGCCTATACAGCCAGATACCAGAAGTCCAGGTGGGATACCATTCTGGAACCTGCTAAACAGGCTTCCCCTCAGCTTGCCAAGGAGCTGGATGAGGTGGCTGCTGATGGGATTGAGGCATCAAAATTCCAGTTTCATGCTGCTGTGGACTCCAATGATATGTCATCAAGAGTCATGGCTACATCTGTGGCTCTTTGGAGGCTGGCTTAGCTCAGATGTACTAGCCTATCACAGGACACCCAGATTAAGGCCATGGATTTCCCTGTTGTCGAGAATTCTCTGTTTGGGGAGCAGACAGAGAATTATATGAAAAAGATGGATGAGTACAGGACCACCTACAGGAGTGCACAGGCCAAGGAAAGGCAGGCAACTCCTCAGAAGCAGCAGTCTAGGGGCAGGGGCAGGCCTTTTCACAGGCCTTTCTACCAGGCACAGGCCTCCTCTCCTTTTTCCCAGAGGGGGTTCTTCAGAGGGAGAGTCAAAAGGGGGATGAGCAGGGCTGCATCCTCCTCCTCTCAGCCTAAGGCTCCTACCAAGCAGACACCCTGATGTGTCAGCCCGGGTCGACTCCCCAATTCCTGTAGGAGGCAGACTGGCTTACTACTTCCAGGTCTGTAAGTCTGTGACCTCAGACAAATGGGTCCTGGAGGTAGTAAGCCAGGGACTGGCCCTCAGTTTCAAAAAATTTCCAAAGCTGAGGGTCAGGTCCTTTCCACCTGCAAACATCTCTGAAACCGTTGCCCTAGAGGCAGAGGTTTCATCTGTGTTGGCTCTCAGAGCCATAGAGAAAGTTCCTACACTTCACAGGGGCAAAGGTCTGTATTTCAGATACTTCTTTACCCTGAAAAAAACAGGGGAGTGGCGACCCATCCTAGACTTAAGATACCTAAACAAGCACCTTCTAAAGCCAAAATTCAAAATGGTGACTCTGGGAATAATTCTTCCCTCTCTCAGGCTAGGGGACTGGCAAGCCTCCCTGGATCTAAAGGATGCCTACTTTCACATTCCCATCAGGTGCTCCCACAGAAAGTACCCCAGGTTCGAACTGCCTTCAGGCCATTACCAGTTCAAAGCAATGCCCTTCGGCCTAACATCAGCTCTAAGGGTGTTTACAAAATGCCTAGCAGTAGAAGTGGCCTTTCAAAGGAAACAAAATATCTCCATATTTCCATACCTGGATGACTGGCTCATAGTGGGTCAGTCTCCAGACCAAGTCAAGTCAGATTTACAAGTATCCCAACGAGTGCTCATTTCTCTAGGATTCTTCCTCAATCTTCCCAAATCAGTTCTAGAGCCAGTACAACTCTTAACTTTCATAAGGGTAGAGTTGAATACTGCCAAAGCAGGAGCGTTTCTCCCTCTGGCAAAGGTAAAGGCCATTATAGGGCTGGCTTCCTCTTTCCACCTTCTGGTGTCTTGACCAGCAAGGCATTTCCTTCAACTTCTGGGCCACATGGCAGCTTCTACTGCAGTGGTCCAAGGGGCCAGATTTCAGATGAGGGATATCCAGTTCCATTTGAGGGCTTTTTGGTCTCAGAAAAAAGATCCTCTAACCAAGCTTATTCCAGTGACTCAGACCCTGATCCAGGCTCCCCAGTGGCGGCTGGATCAGGATAACCTCAGGTAAGGAGTTCCATTCATCACTCAGTCTCATTCTGTGGTTCTAACCATGGAGGCTTCTCTCCTGGGGTGGGGAGCTCAGCTGGGAGCTCTCACAGCTCAGGGTGTGTGGTCTCCTCAGGAGTCTCTTCTCCACATCAATCTTCTGGAGCTCAGGGCAGTGTACCTGGCTCTGCAAGCCCTCTCAGAATCAGTACAGAACAAGGTGGTTCAGGTCAGGACAGACAACACCACCACCATGTGGTACATCAACAAGCAGGGAGGCACTCGGTCTATGACCTTGTGCTTGGAAGCCATGAAACTATGGTCCCTGGCTTATTCTCTTCAGACCTCTCTGGTAGCAGTCCACCTTCCAGGGAAGGACAATGTGCTAGCAGATGCATTGAGCAGGATTTCCCAGGGCCATCACAAATGGTCCCTGGACCCCCTAGTGTTAAAAGTGATCTTTTCAAAGTGGTGCACTCCAGAGACAGATCTCTTTGCAGCCCCAGACAATCACCAACTTCCTCTATTCTGTTGCAGACCCCTAGTCTTGGGTTCAGTCCCTCTGGATGCTCTAATTCTGGATTGGGAAGGTACATTTCTGTATGCCTCCCCTCCTTTTCCTCTACTGTTCAAAGTCCTGGTCAAGATAAGGTCACAATCTTGCAAAGTGATCCTGATTGCTCCAGACTGGGCCAGACAGCCTTGGTATCCCCTGTTGCTCTCCCTAGCAGTCCATTTTCCCCTATCTCTTCTCAGGAATCAAAACTTGTTAACCTCCTCTCAGGGGAGGATCTGGTACCCCAACCTTCGGCCTCTCAATCTCAAGGGATGGCTCTTGAAGAGCTAGAATATGCAAATTTCAATCTGTGTCAAGGGGTTCTGGACATTCTCAAAGCTTCTCGAAAACCTGCCACCAGAAAAACTTGTAACTCCAAATGGAAGAGATTCAGCATTTGGTGTTCCAAAAAGGATATATCCCCAGATACTGCTGACTTGTCTACAGTTCTGGATTACATGGTTTATCTTAATGGCCTAGGCCTCAGACCAGCTACCCTCAAAGTACACTTGTCAGCTGTTTCTGCTTTCCTGTCAGTGGGAAAGTTCTCCTCACTGGCATCTCACCCTGTTTTCTGCAAATTCTTCAAAGGATTGCTTCATACCAATCCCCCCTTTAAGGATCCTACTCCTGCTTGGGATCTTAATGTTTGCATTGCTTAGCTTATGCAACCCCTTTTTGAGCCTTTGTCCTCAGCAGACCTTAAGTACTTGACTTGGAAAACTGTGTTCCTGGTAGCATAAAATCTATTGTTAACGGATCCTCCCGACCTGGAGTATCTGACATGCTCATCAATGGGGTCTCCTGCACGAACCCCCATACCATTGCCAACTCCCTCAATACCCATTTCACCGACCTCTCCGCTATCTTGGCTCCCCTCTCGTCTAACATGAACTGGCCCCCCTCACTTCCCCCCTCGGCTTGGAGTGAGGGTCACCCCGGCACTGTTCAACCTCAGGGAAGTGACTGTGCTGGACACCCAGAGGCACCTGGCCGGCCTCTCCCAGCACTCCAGTCCAGGCCCAGATAACCTTGAATCAAAGCTCCTCAAGCTTGGAGCCACTCACCTTGCCCACCCTGTAGCCCACATCTTCAATCTATCCCTTGGAAAGGGTACCTTCCCCGATATCTGGAAAGAGGCCAGGATTGTCCCGGTTCTGAAACAAGGCAATCCCAAACTTCCAGACAACTATCGCCCGATTGCCATCCTCTCATCCCTCAGTAAGCTCCTGGAAAAGGTGGTGGCCGAACAGATCTCGGAGCACATCCAGTCCAGGAGCTGCTGTCCCCGACTCAGCATGGGTTTCGCAAGGGTCACAGTACCACCACTGCCTAATCTCGGTCACATCTAAAATAAGATCAGCCTTGGATCGGGCAACCTCTCCGGAGCCATATTCATCGACCTGTCCAAGGCCTTTGACCTTGTCGACCACACTTTGCTCTGCTCACAACTATGGTCACTCGATTTTTCCCTCTCGCCATGAACTGGATCACGGGCTACCTGCATGGCAGAACCCAGTGGACCAGTTTCAACGAAGTCCTCTCTGAGTCCCGTCCAGTGTCCTCCGGTGTCCCTCAGGGCTCGGTATTAGGCCCTCTCTCCTCTTTTCCCTCTTTATCAACCAGCTTCCCATGGTGACCTCCTCCTGCAGTGCCACCCTCTATGCTGATGACCTGGTGATCCTGGCTCACGCCCGAGACGTTGCAACTCTAAATAGAGCTCTGTCCGAAGGCTTCTGCAACGTTCAAACCTGGATCACCAAGAACAAACTGGTCCTGAATCTGAAAAAAACTCAGGCCATGCTCTTTGGCCTCAGCCAGGCTCAAAACCTCGCCGGCCTTGTTAAAGATTTGAACCAGTGCGTGCAGCCCTACCGAACTGTCAGTCGGCGGGGCGGCAGGCGGGTGGGGTGCTGCTGCCAGCCGGCTGACGGGGGGAGAGAGCGTGTAGGGGGCTCGTAGTGGGTGGGTGGGGGGCCACCAGATCACCAGGATATTGGACTTTGGGGAGGGGTTTGACCCATGTCAGCGATCCGCTTCGGGTCCACTGGACC
Organism: Neoceratodus forsteri; assembly: GCA_016271365.2. Lineage (NCBI taxonomy): Eukaryota > Metazoa > Chordata > Ceratodontiformes > Ceratodontidae > Neoceratodus > Neoceratodus forsteri. Next base: position 482,309,471 of record CM057459.1, on the reverse strand, counting down.
ACCAGGGTTATTGGTCTTTTGTGGGGGTTGAACTACATTATGCCCGCGATCGGGCTAGTCGGGGTGGGGAGTGAGTTCTGCCCGTCGATTGGGCTAGTCGGGGATGGGGAGTGAGTTCTGCCCACGATCGGGCCAGTCGGGGGTAGGGGTTTGAGAACGTGATGCCCGCAATCGGGCTGCAGGGGGATTCGGGTCCCCGAGCGGCCGCTGGGCGCCTGGCAGGCGCCAGGCAAGTCATTGGGGATCGGCGCATTCTGTATTGCTAATGGGGCTGTAATTAGATGCAAATGGCCCCCATGTGCCTTGCATAAATTATGGCCCCATTTGCATGTCACCTTTGAATATCGTAGGTTTGCCGATGGCTTAATGGGACTTAATGCCACCGCATCTGAATGCTCCACTCTGACCATTTGCCTGTGGTACGTTCCACATGCGCATGGCACAGTGGTTGGGAAGGGGGCTTATATTCAAAGGAGTTGTTCAACAGCACAACTCCGCTGAACATCGCCTGCCACACCCCCTCAAGAACTCTTTGAGCAGCCCAAGGGCTTCGCGCCACAGAATGGTGCAGTTTGAATATCTGGCCCCTTATTTATAAGGCGCCCTATCCATAACCAAGGCGCCTAACAATCTTAAAAACAGATCAAACATCAATAAAATTAACATTAAAATAGCAGTATACCATTTATCAAAAAGGAAGATCAGTCACTAAATATCTGGTGCCACCAAAAAGGTTTTAAAGCTTGCTTGAATCCCTCCACAGTTGTGCACTCCCGTAACCGACGGCGTAGAGAATTCCAAAGGGTGGGGGCTGCATACATAAATGCTCTCGCCCCAGATGATTTCAAACACACCCTTGGAATCTCTAGCAACCCCTAGTCAGCCGAGCAGAGTGATCGTCCAGGGCAGTAAGGAGCCAGGAGGTCTTTCAGGTAATCTGGGCCCAGTCCGTGTAGTGCTTTAAAAGTCAGCAAACTGACTTTGAAGGTAATCCACCACTGTACTGGCAGCCAGTGCAGTTCGCGCAGCACCGGGGAAATATGACAGAACCAAACAGATCCCGTAAAAAGGCGGGCTGTGCAATCTGCACCAGCTGGAGGTGGCGAATTTCCACCTCAGGAAGCCCTAGGTAAAGGGAGTTGCAATAATCTAAGCGTGAGGACACAAAGGCATGGACCAAAGTAGGAAGGTCACCAGACGGAACCAGAAGCCTAATCCTGGCGATATTCCTAAAATGATAAAAGAAAAGATTTGCTGACAGCAGACACCTGCTAATGCAGGGTCAGCCCTTCATCAAAAATTACTCCCACGTTACGCACCCATTCAGAGGTCGGGAGTGAAACGCCACAGAGAAAAATTCCCTAGGGTGAACCAACCCCCAACCCCCCTATCCGGCGACCTGGGTCCACAACCAGCACCTCAGTTTTTTCCGAGTTCAACTTCAGCCAGCTGGAATCCATCCACTCCTGGATTTCTTTCGGACAGTTATTAAAGACCGAGAGAGCTCCATCCTGGTCGGGTGCAAAAGAAAGGTAGAGCTGGGTATCATCAGCATAGCAGTGAATCCTCAGCCCATACCTTCTTACAATGTCTCCAAAGGGTAGCATGTAGACCGTGAACAACATGGGTGACAGCACTGAACCTTGAGGAACCCCACATGACAGAGAAACAGGGCCTGAGGAAAATACCCCAGACACCACTCTCTGTGTTCTACCCATGAGGAATGATGAAAACCACCTGAGGACTGTTCCCGACAGTCCACAGATGTGCCTCAGGCGACCAAGCAGCACCCCATGGTCCACCGTGTCAAATGCTGATGAGAGATCCAGAAGAACCAGGATGGAACGGCTCTTCTGATCTCTAGCCATCAGGAGATTATTAAGCACCTGAACCAACACTGTCTCGGTACTATGTCTCTTTCTAAAACCGGACTGGAGTGGTTCATAGATGTTGTGGATGGTCAAATGGTCCTCCAGTTGTGCTGCCACTACTTTCTCAATCACCTTCCCTAAAAAGGGAAGGTTAGAGATAAGTCTGTAGTTTGCATGGCTGTCTGGGTCCAAGGTAGCTTTCTTCAAGAGTGGTGTCACCACCGCCTCTTTCAGGGAGCTAGGAAACTCTCCAGATTCCAAGGAGCACCAGACTATCCACGCAAGGACTGGACCGATCACATCAATGCATCCCAAAATTAAGGAAGTTGGTCCAGGGTCCAAACTACAGCATGTAGAGCACACACCCTGGATGATCTACATGACATCCATGAACTCCGGTCGGCTGAAGGTACTCAAGAAGGCCGAGGTGCATTGACCTCGCACTGATCAAAAGCAACACTCATAGAGTGTGCCGGTTGGAGTACTGCCCTGATGTCAGCCACCTTATTAACAAAGAATCGAGCAAGTTCGATGCACTCTAATTGCGAAAAGGCTTTCTGAACATGCAGACAAGCTGGGTTGCACAGTCTGTCCACAGTTCAGAAAAGCTGAGCTGGACAATTCTGAGCAGCCGCAATTTCCCCGGACAGGAATTCTGCCTTCATGGGTGGCTGCAGATTGATAGGCTTGATAATGGTCCATCAATCTAAGGCAATCGGCATCAAGGGCGGACGTCCGCCAGCAATGCTCTAACCTTCAACCTAATCTCCGCATCTCCCTCAAAGTCCCATCAAACCAAGGGGATCGAGGGTGAAGGGAGAGAGGACGAACACATACTGGAGCAATGGAATCCAGAGCCGCCGAGATGGCCAAATTATAGGCCGTCATGAGGGTCTCTGGGTCACTGCTTGCCAAAGAGAGGGACGAGAGGTCAAGCATCGCTGCTAGGCTATGAGAACTTATATCTCGTAAAGGACGGTACCTAACCATCTCCACAGGGGTAGACCTACGGGGTGCTAAAACTAAACCCGCACGGTGTAGTGATCTGACCACACAACTGGTTCCATCCCCAAGTCAGATGTTTCGATCCCTAGGAGGAAGACTAAATCAAGGGAGTGTCCGTGTTTATGAGTAGCAGTGGTAACTACCTGTGTAAGGCCCAGAGATGTCATCAACTGCAGGAAGTGCTGACCAAATTGTGAAAGTTTGTCGTCAATCCAGGCATTGAAGTCACCCAGAACCATCAGTCTGGGCGACTCAAACGCCATGTCAATGACAAAGTCCGCCACTTCTGAAGGAATCGCTTCTCATCACCAGGTGGACGATAAATGAGGGCAATCAGATAACCTACACCTGCTACTACGGCACACTCAAATGATTCAGCCTCCTCAACTAGTACACTTGTGAGGTTAAGTTCGGTCTTGAAACAGACTTCAACCCCCCGCGGTCCAATTTCGGGCAGTGCATCACCGAGTACACAGCTGGAGTTAAAGCCTCCAAAATGGGCCAGAGTTCTCATCCAGCCAGGTCTCGGTGATGCATGCCAGGTCCACTATTTCAACAAGATCTGCAATAATTGCAGTCTTGTTCTTGATGTACCTGGTGTTGCACAACACTGCCAGAGTTGGACGAACCTCCCGGGCCGCCCCAAACTACCTGCCCACCACAATCGACAGTGCCCTTGGGTATGGAAACCAGACATGGAGAACCACATTCTGGGTTCCATTTTGCCCAAGGGTGCCTCCTGGATCTTACCACCCTGATCGATGACTCCCCCATTCATCCTCCACTGTTCGTAGCCCCCACCCCCTCCATCTCCTACACACAATACCTAGCACTCTACTAGCGCTGGTAAGTTGTAGACTGAAGAGGAGGAGTGAAGAAAGGGCAGAAGGCACAGACAGCAGAGGGTGGATAGCGCACAACTGCGGGGGCAGGCATCCAACGCATTCCACACGACTCAATAATTAAACAAAGTCTTCCTTAAACCAAATAAATACCCTCCAAACCCCACCCCCCACCAAAGCAATATTATCCTAAAAATAAAAAAACAAAACTATAAAATCAAAACAGCAAGCCAAGCGAACAAAATAAAATAAAGTAAAACTAAAACAAACCCCAAAATTACTCAACTAACCCACCCTAACACATAATAAAACACAGATAAAACACCACCCTATCTTACATTAACTGAATATGTCGTTCCCACACTTAACTCAGAAACTACTGCAGTCCCCTCTCACAGGCCATGCAGAGCACAGAGTTATGAATTTACCTCCCCCTCCCCCCAAAAGCCCTCTCGCAGCCGGGGAAGCAGAGAAGTCCGGGCACTCCCACTGCCCAAATAGAAAGTCACAGTTTACTCAGATGATGTCCAGACCAAGCCCTTTTCAGCCTTGGTGCCCTCTCACTGTTCCAAGAATAAGGGATAAGAGGGCACTCTCACTGCCTTGTTAACAGCGTTTTAAACAGTAAAAGATGAAAAGGTCTGACCATGTCTTTGAAGGAAGGGAGGTCAAAAGGTCCGCTTCAGAATATATTATTCTGAAGCCAGAGCGGCCCCAATAAATCCAATAAGGGACCAGACTGCAAGCCTATGGCTGATGCTACAGATACCAGCCAGGCCCACCTACTAGCAGGTCCAACAGAGACTTCCTAGGGGTACACCAAACCACATTGCTGGCCACCCAACAAAGTAAGACTGGGACCCCCACTCAGCCACACACTGCAGTTAGTCACCAAACGATCAGGAACCAGCTCCCTGCTTCAAATCAAACTTGTCCAGTTATACACGCTGCTCCTAGAGACCTCAAGCAAACTGCCAACAGTCCGAGGGTAATCCATGGCCAATATCCAGAATCTTCACCACGGTATCTCTTCCCTTAGAAATACAGCTCCCCAAGGATCTCATCAGCAGATTATACTAGCTCAGCTGCACCCAAACGCTAGCTCGGCTTATCAGTAAATCGAAAAGCAGCATCCAACATCGAATTGACCCACAAAGTCCACAGGGGCAAAGCGGGCCAGCAAGCCAAGCGTACAGGCGATAACGAGCGGGAGAAATGACAGCCCCAGAGCATTCTACGAGACTGTCATATAAAGTCCTCCAGATATTGCTCGTAGAAACGGCACACTTTACCGCCGCACTTGCTCCCACGCCACCTCGGAGTTCAAGACAACGGGGAAAGATTAAACAGTCCAGGTCAGACAAATGAGTTAAACAAACCAAATCTGTAAAGTCGATAAAATAAAAGATGGTAAAAACTGAAACAGTGCAAACAGAGCAGGCAGAATAGGGAATACAAAACACTGGGCTGCAGAAGCAAAAGCAGCCGACAGCATGCCCAGCCTGGTGGCCATCTTCGTCAAAGTTCCAAAGCTGGGTTTAAGAATGAGACTGTGAAGTCGGTGAAGGTCATGGAGAGGAGGACTCGGCATCCCAAATAACACTCTCCTCCTCTGGGGAGGGAGGGCTGCTTAGCCTTGCTTTGTCAACACCACCTGTAAGAATACAGGCAGCCAAATGCAGCGGAGCATGTGGCAGGGCACGCACACGCATGCGTTTCTAATAGGACAGCAGTCAAGGTACTATCATTCCTGTGGGGAGATGACTGGCAGCTAGGGAACAACTAAGGGGTAAATATCTTACGTCCAGCTTCATGTCGGCCAAGTTGGTCGGAGGGCGGTCCATTCTCCTGGCAGACAGAAGCAAAAGAAAATTTAAACACAAACAAAAAAAAGCCTTAGAAATGGTCAGATTGGTAGCGCGCAGCAATGGTGCTACCACAGCTACTGAGTAACCTGGGTTTGGGAATGGGCTCAGGACGTTCGCGGCTGGCCAGAGGAGGGAGGATTTAGCACAGCTGAAGCTCTCCTTCCTTTGGAAGGTGGGGGGGAAGGGGGAATACAGCACTGCTTGACCGACACCTGGTGGAGGTCAGGTGGTACAGCAGCAGGTGCACACTGCAGAGGAAGGGACTGTTGCCACACGTCAACATGCATGCCCACGATGGCATGCCACCACCCTGGGGAAGAGACATGGTGGAAAAAAACCTAGTCTTCTAGAGTTAGTTTATGAAAGCATCCTGCCATTAGGGGCCATAAAACCAACAAGAGAATTAAAAAATTAAAAGTTTCTTTAAGCAAACAAAGGGAAGGACTTTCTAGGAGTACATCTACAAATCAAAACACTCTGCACAACATATTTCTTTTTGTAAATGTTGACTTTAATTTTCCTTTAAAACCAGTAAAGTAACCACACGTAGATACTGAAAAATATAACTTTTTCTTCAGTTAGACTAAAGATGTGTTTTTTTTCAAAATAAGGTTCTATGTAGGCACATGTGCCTCATGGAACAGTAATGGATTACATAGTTCTATTAAAAGAAAAAAGGTAATTGGGCAGTCAAACAAAATAAATGCAGCTATTATACTGCAAGACCACCATCTGGTGGCAACTGAACTGGAAACCTGCAGAGGCTGTATTGGAGAGATAGGTACTACGACAGATCGTCTTTGAGGCTATCTTTCATGAGGCCATACCTTTGAAACATACAGCCGCCAGGCACTAGGACGACACAGAAACTTTTGCAGTCAGCCAGAGGCTACCCACGATGATATCAGACATCAACGTATACATAAATGTGGGTGGCCCCTCCTCTCCTCAGTTCTTTTCCTGTCTATCAGATTCGGACTTCTGGAAACACTGTTGCTCATTGCCACTGTTTATTTTTTCTAGATACCCAAGTAATCACTTTTAGAGCGATTTTTGGCGACCTGTATGTCGTCGAAAGAACCGTCTAAACACTTCCGGTACTGTGAGTGCAGAGAGAAAATCAACAAAGGAGACTTCCATGAAGTCTGCATCTGCTGCTTAAGCCTCAAACACAATGTGAAAGCTTCTGAGATCTGCCGGGGGTTCAATTACACAACCAGGCAATGCAAAAGGGGAGCTTTGGAGAAATTCCTACTCCAAAAAAATTTAACTAGAATGGAGAAGCAGCTCCAAGAAAAATCTGCATCACCAGACCCGTCGACCAAATCACGGTCATCAAAGTCCTGGGAAACATTTTCAGGGAGTCACAAACACAAGCAGTGGGACAAGGATAAGGCCTACCTCACGAATAGGGGGCAATGGGTCATAATGGGGAATTCCTCTTCCTCCCCTAGCCTCCTGTTGTGTGGAGTACCTCAAGGTTCGGTCTTGTCGCCAATGTTGTTTGCCATTTATATCCTGCCCCTGGGAGAGCCCATTAGGAAGTACAGTTTGGGTTTTCATTTCTATGCGGATGATACCCAGCTGTATCTTTCCTTTGCCCCGGGACATCCAGTGCGGTGGAAGTGCTAAATGAATGCCTTGCCAAGATCAACGACTGGAAGGCCTTTAGCTGGTTGCGGCTGAACCCTGATAAGATGGAGGTACTGATTGTGCAGTCTAACAGAGGGCGTGAAAGAATGGCTTCTGGCACAGAAACAGGTTTGTTCCTGGGGTCTGTGCCATTGAAGGCCTCTTCTAGGGTGAGCGATCTTGGTGTGACCTTCGACAGCGGACTGACATTTGAAGCTCAGGTGTCATCTATAGTCCGACCAGACCAGCTTTTATCATCTTAGGAATATCGCCAGGATTGAGCCCCTAAGTTCCGCCCCTGGACCTCCCCACCATGGTGCATGCCTTCATGACATCGACTACTGTAAAGCGCTCTACTTCAGGGTCTCGGAGGCACCCTCTGCAGGCTGCAGCTAGTGCAGAATGCAGTTGCCAGGTTGCTGACGGGACAGTCAAAATACTGCCACGTCACCCCAGTGCTGCGTGAACTGCACTGGCTGCCTGTCAGGTGGCGGGTCCTCTTCAAGGTGGGCTTGCTCACCTTTAAGGTCCTACATGGGCTGGGCCCTGGATACTTGTTTAACTTCCTTAGACCCACTGCCTAGGTCAGCTCCCTCCACTCCTCCTGTAGGGGCCTCCTTGCTATTCCCAGGAAAAGGTTGAAAACTACCAGAAATAGAGCATTCAGTGTTGTCCTGTGGCATTCGTTTCCACCATCTGTACAGGAGGCCCCTTTTGTTGAGGTTTTCAAGACCTGCCTCAAGATCCACTTGTTTAGTCAGGCCTTCCCAGACACTCTGTATTAAATCCTATTTTTGGGATGGCTCCTTCTAGCTGTTGTTTTTAGTTTAAGCCTTGTTTACTTAATTTACATGACCTAATTTATTGCTGTAATTTTACTGTTTATCTTAAGGATAGTACTGTTGATGTGCATGGCACCCAGAGCATCTTGAATTGGGCACCTGGAAAAATTTAATTTGCCTTGCATTGTGTCAGTTCAGTGGCCATCTTTATTCTACTCAGAGATAGTGGTCTTGCACCACTGGACATACACAAAGAAAAGCCTACTGTGCATGACAGGAACTTGCATATATATGCAACCCCCCCTGCCACGTTTACCAGTTAGCACCCCCAAAAAGACCCAGTGCCCAATGCATGGCATGTGACTTGCTCTTGGCAGCATTTAAACAAATGGTACCACCCTTAGCACTGGAGTGTATACCAGGCTCATTATCTAGAGGATAGAGGTGGGGGATCAGTGGCTCAGTAGGTAGCACACTCGCCTCTGAGGCCGGGAGATCAGAGGACTGTGGGTTCAGTTCCCACATCTGGCACTTGGGTTAATATCCCAGTATTGACACTGTAGTGCAGCATGAGAGGGGTGCTGCACTTCTGAGGTGCCGTCTTTCAGATGAGATGTTAAACAGAGGTCCCATTTGCCTGGACTGGTGGTAGTTCAGGTGGATGTTAAAGATCCCATGGCACTTATCGAAAAGAATAGGGGAAGTTCCCTGGTGTCCTGGCCAAATTTTCCTCATTCACTAAAAATACCACTGACAGCTTAATCTGGTTCAAAGTCAGTTGGCATTCATCTGTATCCCCCTTCCCCGGGTCATGCCTGAAAATAGGCAGGATTTGTCTAGTGCACTTACCCGGTCAACAAAAACTAAATAAATAAATAAACCTTTTTTTTTTTTTTTTTAAATTTTATTTAAAACCAGATCCAGGGGAAAGGATGCTAGACCTAACTTCTGAGGGGGTCCCAATAACATTTGGCCACAGAAGCAATAATTTGAATGTCCACAGCTGTAACTGGGATTGTGCAGTATGGCTTTATTCATAGATGTTACTCACAGCAAAGGTGGTCCCCCCCAGAACAATGAACATGGCTAGGTAGAAGTGTTTTCCACACAGACCATTTCCCAGAAACTCTGTTTTTCCTTCCCCTGAGGGATCTCTACAGTCAGTCTGTCTGTCTGTCTGTCTCTCTCTCTCTCTCTCTCTCTCTCTCTCTCAGTGCACTTCTGTGGGATGTACCACACACTTTATATTTCCAAAACACATTTTCATTTCTCCAAAGTGTATATCTGTGGGATGTTCCACACACTTAAAAATCCTCCTGGCGCTAACCTTTGCCCAGGGAAACCTGGTGCCCATCCATGAACCAGTTAACCCTGCCTGAAACTGCAGATGGGGGTCCGCCCACTCTTTGCCCCAAGCAACCTCTGCCATTCCTTCAGGGTTACACCAAATGAGCCTCCAATCCCCAATGAATTGCTAAGGACTCCCATCTTCAAACGTTCAGATGCAACACATTTGTGGTGAGTAAAAAGGGTCCGGACCAGAGTATTCCACCGTATTAGGGCATACACACCTCAGACAACTCCCTACTTTAAAATTCACATTCAGCACATTTGTAATGAAAGGGGTCCTGACGGGTGTGATCTAGCCTACTCTGGGCACACACATCTCAGACAACTCCTTAAGAGAACAGTCTATTGTCTCTGTACTCACAGAATTGTTGCTCCTTCCTCAAAGACATGGAAAGCACAGAAAAGCATCTTTTTCCTCTCTGGTACCTTGTCAGATCCTCACACATTTTCCTCCCTTTAGGCAGCTGTATCTTCAGGACCTTCAGGGGATTGCCCCTTGGATGCACAAAACTTGCAGTCCCTCTCACTCCCCCGGAGCGTGGAACTACAGAGACCTGCAGGCGAACGGTTTCCACCACTTCACTGGCAAGCTGAGGATTTAACTTCACTAGGGCGAAAAATGATCAGGGCTCCTTTTGACACAGCCCCACTTTCAGACCTCCTGCCACTCTGGCTGCCACACACAGACTAACTGCTGAACATTCTAATCTTCCCAGAGCAGCTGACTCCAAAGTGGGTTATGTTGCTGCAAGAGTTCTAAATAACAGAATCATGCTCTTCCCAGTCTAGCTGTTTAAACAATGATGTCATTATGCAGAACACCCCTGATGAGCTCCCTACCAGCTGCCTTTACTTCCTGCCTAAGACTAACACCGATGGGATTCTAGTAACCCCAGGGGACTGGCTGATTACACTCACCACCATCCAGACATGCATGCTGTCCACAGCATGGCTATGGTCTGGCACACAGGCCATCCAACCTCTGGGCGCCCTTCAGAGGGGGTTGATCAGGTCCACTCCTACCTACGCCGAAACATAGGCAAGCTGCACCAGAGAACATTGGCCCACTGAAGATACTTCAGCTCCTACCCTACAACTATCTATGGATTTTCAGTGGCTCCGAGAGATTGCCAGAAGCATGTCCTGACTGACAGCAATGGTGACCAGTATCCGTATTCAGGAACACCAACCTGCCCCCCTTGCCCTCTAGGGAAAAAGCTACTGGACCTATGCTACCTACCAGGTGCCCATACCCAAACCATTTCACACCTTTTAGAACTGCAGATCACTTTAGAAACATGCATTTGGCATTACAGTTCCTAAATATAAGAATTACAAACTCCTACACCTGCAAAGCAGAAAACTGGTTAGACATTGTACTAGTTACATAAAGCCTAGCAACTTTAAAAAGGAGGACTCAGAAGAGCCCTAGAAATCCTCTTTTTCAGCAACACCTGCAAAAGAAAACATTGCAAAAGATATCATGCAAAAACAAAAACATAACATGTAAAACACACAGTGACTAAATCTACCACAGATACTACACAATTCCAAAAGCTAGTTTTAAAAAGGGGCTTTTTACAAAAACAGTATAAAAATAAGAAACACATTCACAATACAGTTGGGGGAGGGGAGTCCCTATAATATTAGTACTCTAAGGGAATGAATCTCCAGAGTGCACAAGGCACTTTAAACAAGAAAAGTCTCTCCTAGGCCAAAGCCTGTTGAAAACTGTTCTTGTACAGACACAAAGTCTGCATAACTGTAGTCCAGATCCAGAATTGTCTCTTAGGACCAACAGATCTTCGAGGCAATCTCTTGCAGCAGATCATAACGTGAGGGACAACAGTCACAGGCGTTATTTCCTCTGGATGACTTTCTCAGCAATCGACCCTGGGACCTCTATCTAGCACCACCATGTGGTGTTTATCTGGCAGGTATAAAAAGGGGGAGGTCCCAGCTACTCCTCAGTTCTTTTGAACCGCAACCTACATACAAGTCCTCCTTTGCAGCTCTTGCTTTCCTGTCCTCAATAAAGAGTTCTACAAACCAAACTTATTTTTTTACTAGTTAAATACTAATGTCTTCGGATCCTTTATTCTGAAGGTGTTCCTGTGGCCACAGAATCGCTAAGGAAGACCTCCACAAAGTCTGTGTTTGTTGTCTTGGTATTGAACACAACTCAGGGGAGTGTGTCTTCTGCAACAGGTTCAACAGAGACAGGGATCAACCTTACCTTTTTTTTGGACTAGCCAGCAGGACAAGTTGATTCCAAACTGCACTAGCCCGCAGGCGATTGCACTAGCTCACAATTATAATGGTAAATTTTGATCACCTACACTGGAAAAAATGCAAGCCAGACAATGCTCAGATTATTGCACATTTATCCTGCTCTCACATTGCTTCCAGTCCCGAAGAAAAAAAAACAAAAACCTGCAATGCCATCACACACAGTGTGCCGGTTCCACGTCATAAGGGCGAACGAAAAATGGAGACCGATCAGAAGGGTGCCAGATATATATATATAGATATATATATATATATATATATATATATAAAATCTTAGGGGCTGCCCCCCCACCATGGATTCTTACTCCAGGGGGCAGATCGGTCGCCCAAATTTGTTGGCACCGTTGTTCCAGCGCCCTTTTGATGGGTCACCATTATTCTGTCGACCTTCTGACATGTTACCCAGTGTGCCCACCACTGTTTTGTATCACGGTCTTCTCTCTTACTCTTTCTGCCCCCGAACTAGGGGATACCACAACAGTAAATGTTCAAACGAGCAGTCCTAGCTCTGCACACACAATAGCTGACATCATTATGCACCTCACCACACTGTCACCACCCAAATGGCAATGAACAGTCCGGCAGAGAAAGACACACTGAGCCCAAACCATAAAACTCAACTGGAGACCTGCACTTCTGGAAGTTCTCTTACAGTGTCAAGTGAGCCAGGAACACAATTAGGAATTCTTTGGGGAAGGAGCCACACAAACCTAAGCGGCTTGGGAAACAGAAATCTGACAATTTTATTTTTAAAATAATAGATTGCAACGTGTTGTGTCCCAACAATAACATTTTTTTTTTTTTTTTTTTTTTAAACATTGTCCTTTCATCCACCCAAGAGAAAAGAGTACACAGGCATGATGCTATACAGCCTCTTTTTCTATACAGAATGATCAATTCACCCCAGGAATGCCTATTTTAACCTTTCAGATTATGTATGTATGGTTTTGGGTGGCACGGTCCATTTAAAAGGAGTTGGGCCGGTGCCCCCCCCAACAGTTGCCAGTAATGGCAGCTATGGATCTATGGATGGTCATTTCAGAGTCTGGTCTGCAGTGGTGCCCAAGGAAAATATAGAGCTGAGAGATTTGGAGGGAGAGACAGCAGCTATGAGGAGGCTGGGATAAAACTCACCACCTGCAGGGCAGACTCTGTATACCTCTTATTTTGTCACCGAAATGTTGGATACATGCACTCAAAATGTAGGGAAATGAGGGGCACTGGTCTTAATAGAGTGGGAAAAATTGTCAGACAGACACCCATTCTGAAAACTGGATGCTGGTGACATAACAGCACTCTACGCTTGATCACACCCTGGCCACCAGCTGAATGTCCTAACAGTGGAGCAATACTGTTTTTTGTGAGAAGCCCCGAAGCCCCTCTTCAACTGTCAGATAATTGCAGCTTTTAATGAGCTGTTAATCACACCAGGCTATCTGGAACATTGAGGGGTATTAGCATGAGGAGTAGAACCTGCTAAAGTGGGGACTTTAACTTCATTTAAAAACTGCACTAGTCAAAACGGACAAGTAAAGGGTTAGCTGCACTAGCCCTGGCCAATTTGCACAAGGTTTTGGGCTAGTAAAACAATGGTAAAAATCGACCCCTGAACAGAGCCACAAAATGCTGAAGACTTCAGCAGCTCTGCAAATTCCTCATGGAGCAGAAAGTTGCCCTCCTGGAGCAGCAGCAATGCTCCTCTCCCAGAGAAACCTCAGCGTCCTCTTCAGGGTCTCACCGCTCTACGAGGCACTCCTCCATATCGACATAGGTTCATGGTAAGAAACATGCCTCAAAAACTAAGCACACCTCTACCACCCCCTGGTCGTCCTCAAAATCTACAAGAGTGAGTACTGAAAAGGTAGCCCCTAGACATCGTCTTCTACACCGTCGACTATTGTGGGCTCCTCTCTTCCCTCGTTGACGGTTCCTCCATTAATGGTGGGTACCGGGTTGTTCTGCAGCTTCCAAGCTGCCCCCCCCCCCCATGCTATCTAGCCATCATCCATCGACGATGGCTTCAGGCTCGTCGACGATTCTCTCATCGACGGCATTGTCTTATGGCCCGTCGACAATCCTGTCATCATCAACAGTGTATGACATTCTGTCGACAATACTGTCATCGACAACAATTCAGGACACTCAGTCGATGATCCTGTAGTCGACGGCAGGGGCTTCAGGCAAGTCGACAGACTGGCCTTGCCCCAAAAGGCTTAATGCTGGTGCCCTCATCAATGATCCTGTGGTCCTACATACAACCCTCATCGACGGCTGCAAGTTTGGTACCTCTGCCTACTCCCATTCTGTCAGTGGTTCCCATACAGTCTGCCACAGCTACTTCCACTAGACAGATGGCCATGATAGATGCCAAGGCTCTAATAAATACCATCCTGGGCCTGACTGGGGCCCTGCACCCCCCAAGGAGGGGTCGGCTCCTATCTCCGCTCCCTCTAGGCCTCCTTTAGCCCAGCGGACTGCCAGCTCTTCCCCTGACTCCCCAGGACGTAGACATGGAGGACCCTTTCCTGCAGGACTGTGATCTGGCTGACTGGGAGGACGAGGATGGCATGGACCATGGGGATTCCCCTCAGTCCTCCTCGGTCACCTCTATTCAGGGGGAACCTATCCCCGAGCTCCCTTGTTCTCCGCCAGATGACCCAATGTTTTCAGACATTATGATCCACCTCCAGAAAACGTTTGGTTTTCATGGCACTGAGCAGGATGTTTCTAGGAAGAAATTGGCTCAGTACCTGGGTGTGCCGGAATGACCCACTCCAGTTGTTCCCCTCCTTGGTGGATGCCTTTGAAGAGGCTATCATGGCTGCCTGGACGCAACCGTTCAAGATTCCCTCCAGCCCACGTAAAGCTGATAGGATTTTAGATCACCCCCATTTTATGTCTCCGCCTCAGGTGGACTTGGTGGTAATCAACGCCGCACATGATAGGGGTCCTCTAGGCCTCAACACATGAGTGCTCAGTCCCCGGATTTGGAATCCAAGAAATTGGATGCCACAGGAAAATGTTTTTTTTTTTTTTTTTCCTCTGCCACCTTGTCTCTACATATATTTAATTACATGAGATACCTCTTAAATATCAGAAGGAAGCCTCCCTGGCCTAAAAGCCTTCCAGACAACAGTCCAGTTCCTCTCGGCGGGTTCTGTCCAGGAGGAGTGGAAGGTGAAACGGTCTACTGTGGCAGCAGTATGCCACCTGCTGAGGGCAACTTATGATGCAGCTGATATTACGGCTCGTACGTCTTCTGCTGGAGTCTGTCTCAGACAACCCACCTGGCTCAGGGTGTCAGAATTTTCACAGGATGTACAGCAATCAATCCTGAATGCACCCTTTAAAGGAGTTCAGCAGTTCGGTCCACAGACCCAAGACATCTTGAAAGATTTACAGGACTCCCGGACCCTTTACCATCCTAAAGCCAAAACAGCCTTCAGAGGCTCCTCACGGGGCTGCCCCTATAGGGGCCATCCCTCAACTCAAAGGCAACCTGCCAATAAAGCAAAACTCAATTACAATTGCCAAGTCCTAGAAATGCCCAGAAACCCAGTTACATCCCTGCTGCCCCCAGCAGGGCCAGCTTTACACCTGAATGTTTTCCTCCGGTCATGGGACTGAGACCCTACCCATGGCCGTCAGGAGCAGGTTCTCCCTGCACCTGCAAAGGTGGCAAGCCATCTCCTTCAACCAGTGGCTCCTGCAACTTATGGAGATGCCTCTTCCTCTGCCGCGCAGGGTCTCTCACTACCCTCAGACCAGGCATTGGTCCTACGGTCCGAGACAGATGCCTTGCTTTAGAAAAAAGCCATCAAACCAGCTCCCCTTCCTCAGAAGAGTGCAGGATTTTACTTCCACTTTTTCCTGGTTCCCAAATGGACAGGAGATTTACGCCCCATTTTAGATCCGAGGTGTCTCAACCTCTACATCACTTACCAAAAGTTCAGCATGGTGTCTCTTCAGACAGACACTTTCCCTTTGCTGAACACAGGAGATTGGCTCTGCTCTCTAGTTATGAAGGATGCATACCTCCATATCATGATGCACCAGCTCACAGACAGTTTCTCCATTTCATGTTTCAGGGTTACCAACTCAGGGCCCTCCCGTTCGGACTTTCCTCAGCCCCGAGGGTATTTACAAAATGCCTAGCGGCGGTCGCAGTGGCCCTCCTCAGGGAAGGCCTCTATGTCTTTCCCTACCTGGACGACTGGCTCCTGAAATCATCCTCCAGCCAACAGCTGTTTCTCATGGTTTCTCGAACCCTACAATTGTTTGCCCAAGTGGGGATCGCGTTAATCTAGCCTAAGTCCAAAATGGACCCTACACAAAGCCTCCAATATATCAGAGCCATGCTAAACACCTCAGTGGGGAAGGCGTATCTTCTCACAGCTTGGGCAAATGCCCGGATTACTTTGGCATGCAGATTAGAGTCCAGCAGATTAGTCTCAGCAAGAGACTACCTTCGCCTCCTGGGACATTTGGCAGCCACAGTACAGACGGTCCCCAATGCAAGGTTAAATAGGGGGTCCTTCAGTGGTCCCTCAGAGTCTAATGGGACTAGAAGCAAGTCAATTTCGATGTCCCGGTTCTGATGTCTTCCCCGGCTCTTCGAGCTCTACAATGGTGGAAGATCAGAGACAATCTAATGCATGGGATGCCATTCCGATCTCCTGTCCAGAGTCCTGTTCTGACTACAGACACCTCCTTGACAGGGTGGGGTGCTCATCTCCTACACGTCAGATCACAAGGATCTTGGACTTCAGTGGAGGCCCACCTCCACATCAATGTCATGGAGCTGAGAGCAGTTCTCTACGCCTTACAGGTGTTCAAGACTCACCTCTCATCCGGTTGCCTGCAAGTGCAATCTGACAATTCTACGTTAGTTCACTACCTAAACAAACAAGGTGGCACCCATTCATACCCTCGCTGCAGAGAATTGATGAGGGTGTGGTATTGGGCGATCCAGAGAGATACTCACCTTCTAGCAGTACACATCCCGGGTGTCAAACACCCTGGCGGATACCCTGAGCAAATCCACTGCCCAGGCCCACGAGTGGGAAATCTTATCCGACGTTCTAAACAATGTCCTCCACTTGTGGGGCTGACCGGAGTTGGACGTAGTTGCCTCTCCACAAAACGAAAAACTGCCACTTTACTGCTCTCTCATGCGAGGTCCTGGAACTGTGTGGCGGGACGCATTCTCTCCGTCCTGGACAGGAAGATTTCTTTAAGCCTTCCTGCCCTTTCCACTCGTTCAGAGAGTGTTACTCAAACTGGCCCAGGACAGGGCATCTATGATTCTCATAGCGCCATTCTGGCCAAGACAGATTTGGTTCCCTTTACTTCTACAGCTATCAGAACCACAGCTAATACCTCTGCCAATTTGATGGGCTTTACGGTTCTAGGCATAAACTTCCAGTTACACCCGCACCTTCGCTCCCTTCAACTGCATGTCTGGCTCCTTAAGGACGTAGTCCTCTCTCGCTTTCGGGTGTCCCCAAAGGTGGCGGAAGTTCTCCGGGCTGCTCGGAAGCAGTCTACTCGGTCTTCCTATTCCCTGAAGTGGAAACATTTCGCCATTTGGGCATCTACACTGGGCATAGATCCTTACGAGTATTCCCCTCAAAGCATCTTAGAGTATTTGCTCTCCTTGTCGGAAGGTGGACTGAAATATTCCTCTGTAAAAGTCCACCTTTCGGCCACTGCCGCATTTCATTTACCTGTGGACAACATTCCTTTGTCCCAGTTACCTTTGATTCAAATCTTTTTAAAAGGTATTCTGCACCTACATCTCCCTATCAGGGATCCAGACCCTGTCTGGGATTTGAATTTGTGCTTACAAAAATGGACAACGAGTCCATTTGAGCCCACTGAATCCAGCTACCTCCATTATCTTTCATGGAAAACTATGATTTTAGTTGCTATAACATCTGGCAGACGTATCTCACAGTTGAACGCACTAATGTGCAAATCTCCATACTTACAATTTCATAACGACTGGGTGTCTTTACACACTAACCTGGTGTTTTTGCCAAAAGTAGTTCTATACCCGCACCACACAGCTGACCCAGGTTCGGGAATGGACTCGGGCTGGCAGGGAGAGGTTGGATCGTCCCAGGACTGCTCTCCCTTCTCTGGGTGGCTTGTAATGGCGCTGCACTTGGCTGCCCCCGAAGTGACAACCAGGTGGTGCCAAGGCACGGCGCCAGTATGGGAGGAGTTCGGCAAGATGCCTGCATATGCGCTGTGCGTCACTGCACTACCTGGTCTTGGGACAAACTAAGGTGGAAATGGGCTGGTTGCGACCGTGCAGCTTGATGACCCGCTCCCGCCGCCAACCTGGAGACCTGTTGTGGAATCGCGTTGGGGGGTCCGGTAACAGCTGTGCTGGACCCTCACGTATCGAGTGAGCCTGATGTCCACCGGGCCAGTGGGGGCCAGCAGCTGTTTGCCACCACTGGAGCACGGCACAAAAATCAAAGTAAGATTTATAAAAAAAAAAAAAAAAAAAAAAAACCATTCAATTACCAGTGTACTTTGCAGAGCCTCAGAATCCAGGGGAAGCCCTACTTCATACTCTCGATGTGCATAGAACATTGAGCATTTATCTTCTCCGCACTTTCAAGCTGCAAAAAAAACAAGCAACATTTTGTTTCTTTCACCCCTGGAAACCAGGGCATTAGTGTTTCAAAGCAGTGCTTGTCCACATGGTTGGTCAACTGCATTATGTTTCTTTATGCTAAATCCGAAAAACCTCTCAAAAGGAGTTGTAAAATCACATTCTACCAGAGGCATGGCTGCCTCTACGGCATGTTTCCGGGGAGTTTCTGCCTTGGATATTTGCGAAGCCGCCACAGTCTACTGTGCATACAGTCACCAAGCATTACAGTCTAAACATCACTTCTAAGAGGCAAACCATTTTTTTGATGGGCCGTCCTACAAGGCCTACTGTCCTAAGCCTTCATGATGATTTGCTTCCTCCTCCCGCTGGGTATAACAACTGCTTGGGACTCTTCCCACATGTTATGACCTGCTGCAAGAGATCGCCTCGAAGAAGATAGTATGGTTGCGTAAGAACATATCGTAACAATAGATCGAGAGTATCTCTTGCAGCAGGTCATGCAGCCCCGCTCTGCTTCAGAAGGGTTCCTTGCACCTGTCTTTCACGACTCCATGAGCTGCGGCCTTGATTTCCTTCCTCAGTTCCCATCGGAGGCCTGATATATGTTTACACATTCGGTCGCCAGGATTGAAAAGAACAGAGAAGTAGCTGGGATCTCACCCTTTTATACCTGCCAGGTGAACATCACATGGTGGTGCTAGGGGGAGGTCCCAGGGTCGACTGCTGAGAAAGTCATACGGAGGAAATGATGCCTGTGGCTCTTATCCCACACATTATGACCTGCTGCAAGAGATACTCTCAAAGATCTACTGTTATGGTAAGTTCTTATGCAACCATGCTTTCTATGAACGTCTTCACTAGGGTATCACAGTTAATAGATATAAAAGTCAGAGAGGAAAAAATACTCCTCATCAGACTCTAGGTGCAGGCTGAATATCTAGATACCTCTCTGGACCTGGGCCGGATTCTTCTTCCCACTGGGCTGATGAAATCTTCCTATCAGACTCTTCCACGCCTCCTGCTGGACCTGGACTGGGAAATCTTCTCCCTCTGCTGGGCTGATGAAATCTTTGGATGCTACTGCAGACGAACCTGGAACAACAGTGGACCAGCGCCTTCAGCTGCTGCACTGGCACTGCTGTCTTCGCTTGGCATTACTGGCATGCTGGCTGCTCAATGGCACTTTTATGGGTAGTACCATTCAGGATGTGGAACAGAAACTGTTACTCCATCTGGACGAACCATTCTGACATTGTACATTGTCTCTTGGCCAGTCTTGTCCACTATTCTTACAGTGTCAATAAACAGAGTCCTGCCAAGCTTCCAAAACTGTAGTCTCTCATGACATACTTTAATTCTCACAAACTTGTTTACGTTAGGATGAAGGCTGGCACTAGCTTCCTCCCACAACCAGACATGCCCGTTTCTTTCAATCTCTGCCCAAATTTGTCTGGAAAGAATGGATAAGTCTGTCCATATCTGGCCTCAGACCTACACCTAATCAAGCGTTCTTTGCTGCTTTTTGGCAGGGTTAAGCCAGTGGCACGGCTTGGGGGTTACCAGTCCTGGTCAAGCCAGCTCCGAAAATTCAGTGCAGAAAAAAAAATCAGTCCAACTCTGTACTTTGTTGCATGTTGCTAGAGCCCTCCTGTGTCTCTGAAGGCTCTGCAGAAGTCAAAACTAGTGGGAACTCTTGGTGGCCAACAATTGCTTCTCCAACTTCCTCCATTTCCTCTTGTTCCACAAGCTCTGCCCAGGAGCCAACAGTTGCTTCAGCTCCCGAAACTATCCACTCTTCACTACACAAAGAGGCAGTTGCCTCCCAATGAAGAGCTTCATCTACTTCATCCTCTCCCACAAGACTTCGACTTGGGCCTTCTACCCACAGATCTACAAATTCTGCTTCTGCAGTGTCCACTTCCACTTTCTCTAGTGTAGAAAACACCATTTCCTCCTGCTCTTGGCAAGGTATCCTCAAAAATGCTTTCAAAAACTTCTCTGACAAATTCAGCAGAATCTCCCTGGTTGTATGTAACCAGCCTTTTGCTGCTCGGAACCAACATGTTACCCTGCCAGTGTCCACATAGGGGCTAAACAAATTATTTTGTCTTTTGCATTTACTGTGCCACCTGCTTCACATGTCCCATGCTGCCTTCCACAGTCTTTACAGTGTGGGATTAACAGAACGTCCCTTCCTGACTTTAGACAGACGATGCAAACATTTACTGGAAGATTTGGTAGGGCTACTTCGGTGGGTGCTGCTTCACAGTTAAACAGTTTCTCAAACTAAGTTCCTTCTCTTGCTGGGAGATCCACGCTCTGACATAAAGGGGGTAGTGAGGTGTATTGGACACCATTTTCTGCAAACACTCAAGTCCCACTTTACTGTTCTGTACTTAGGGCTGGGTTTTGGCTTTGAAACACACTGCACCAGTTTTGCTTACTTTTGTTATGTTGCTGAACAGGCTGCCTGACTTGCACACAGTTTCTCAACCTTTTGCACATTTAAACAACACTTTGCTGCTTCAAAGACGCTTGCTTAACATGCCGCATGCTACTTTATTTCCACTGCTGACTACGCCCATAATGGCTGCTGCAACTTTTTTCTGCATCACACACATAGTTCACTTGCTGGAATTTGCTTTCCTACCTTGCATTTCACTGCTTTGATTGTGCACAATAACAATCTCACATTTTGCTTAAATTCAGCACATTCATACATTTTCGCACTTGTTTGGATATTTGATCAGTACTGTATTGGAATTTATTACCGACACAGTCATTGCACACAGTCCACTTCTGACAGTCTCTCTTTTGGCTCAGACTTTACTGCATTTGCTTTAAATTCTTAGCACTGCACGTAGTTCACTTGCACTTCATTTTTGTACTCACTCAGACAGTAGCTGGTTCCCTCTCTGGATGGTACGCGGCCTGCTGCCGGTTTAGATGGGCCTTTGCGGTGGATCAGGCCGGCAGACCCCCAGATCGGTTACAGATTCACTGTGATCGTTACTCAGACAGTCAGAAAACGGGTTGAGCACGGTTTGAGACGGTGGAGTCCAGAAAGTAAGGTTTTTTGAACAGTTCTTCCCTCTCGGTGATTTCTGCTGCCGTGCTGCTGTGCTGCTCCCTCTTCCTCTCGAACACTCTACAGACACAGAGACTCAGGCAAAGGGCAGGGCTTTGCTTTGCTGAACCAATCATACAACGCCATGCAAATGAGCTTTCTCGATCTCTCTCTCGAATACACTCATTCATGACGATCATCGAGCAGGGCAAATTTTAAACGCAAACTGTCACTTTTTTCTCAGCTGGCAATTTCAGTAGGGCAAAGTGCTTTGAGGTACTTCAGTACAGTTTTCAGCACATTTTCTTTAGCGACATCTGCAGTTTGCACTGTAATCACTTGAAACTTTCTGGGCACTTAGGAATATGAAAAAATATATATATATATATAATTTTTTTTTTTTTTTTTTTAAACACAGTCTTGACATAGCTGGTTGGTTCTGACCACTGTATCATTTTTGTAAAATAAAAATGGGCTATGGACTGTCTGTCATGAGAGATGCTGAGAAATCTGGTGCTCTTGGAGACCGCTCACCCCGGTCAAAATTGAAAGATAAAAGCCATGAGAAAATGCTGAAACAGCATGCGAGATCACACACACAGATTTTAGATACAAAGTTACCTGGAAGGCCTGAAGCTAATTACAGAGTAGAACAGACCTTGATCAAGGATCTTCTGTTTTATCTAAAGTTAATTACAGGCTGGAAGAGGCTTGAGTTGAGCATATCCATTTTATGACGTTTCAAGAGGAGGAAACCAGGTTTAGTAGACTGGTGCGAAATCATAAATGCTTTTAAGTCTATGTGAGAAAAATATGCAGCTAAAGATCAAAGAGAGTCACTTGCAGAACATGAGTTATGTCGAGGGTTGCAGAATTTAATACTTTGAAAAAAAAATTTTTTTTTAATATAGATATATTTTTTTATATATATTCTGACAGACGAGCTAGGTGACCGCATGCAAAATAGTGGAGGAAACCAGCTTTTAAAGATTATACTGTTTTCCTTCAGAGACACTTCTATCTAGACTCTGACAAAAACATCTTTGGAGCACTTTAAGCAGGTATTTAGAGAGACAAATCTAATTACTGTAGTAGGAATTGCACTGTTTAAAACCTTGTTCTTTTAAAAGATTTGTATGTCTTGTGATATAACAGTTCTGTATTGTATGTTTTACATATTATTATCTATCTATTTTAGTAAAACTCTGTTTAGAACTTACTAGGTCTGTCTTTGATTTCCTTCCTTTACAAGTAGAGTATAAGCAGCAGGAAAATCCCAGCCTCTCCCTACAAAACAGGGTACTAAATGAGAAAAAGACCAAGGTAGAAAGGTCAGTGGGGGATGCTGCAACTGAAGGTAAAGCCATCAAAAAATGGAAAGCAATGAGTACCAATGCCTGTAGTCTGAGTAACAAGCTTCCTGAATTAGTGGCCTTGATGGAGGAGGAACATCTGGATATCGTGGCAGTCACAGAAACATGGTTCACACAAAACCATGACTGGGACGTAAACACACCAGGATACACTATCTACAGGAGGGACAGAGAGGGTAATAGAGGAGGAGGAGTAGCTCTTTACATAAGGGAAGGAATCAAAGCAGCAGAACAAAAGGGAAAACAGGGAGGAGAAGAAGCACTGTGGGTAAATTTGGAGACCGACAATGGCACCACAATCCGCACAGGGGTTGTATACAGACCCCCTTCTCAGGGGGAGGAAATGGACAAGGAAATGATAGAAAGTATACTTAGTAAGGCAGAAAAAGGGGAGATATTGCTGATGGGCGATCTGAATATGCCAGATGTTAACTGGGTGCAGTTGCAGCAGCCACTTAAGAGTGGGTTATTCTAGATGCCCTACAGGCATGCCTTAGACAACTAGTATTGGAGCCCACTCAAGAGGGAGCAATCTTAGACCTGGTTCTCTCAAAAGAGATGAAGAGAGGATCACAGATGTAGAAGTGGGTAGCCATCTGGGAACTAGCAACCATCAAACAGTATGGTTCACAATAAACACAGCAATAGAGTCAAGCCATACAAAGGCAAAGGTACTGGACTTTAGGAGGGCTGACTTTATTAAAATGGGTGAGTGCCTCAGGAATGCACTAGCAAATGGGCAGGAAGGAGGGTGGAAGAACAATGGGGAATAATAAAACTGCCATCACAAAGGTAACAAGCCTTTGTGAAGCAAATAAACAAAACTAAACGATGTAAGAAACCACTATGGTTCTCAAAGGAAGTAGCAGTGAAGGTTCAAGAGAAAAGAAAGCTTTCAGGAAGTACAAGGAATCACAGAAGGAGCAGGACAGAGAACTGTATCAGTTACAGCAAAGGAAGCTGGGAAGGCAGTCAGAACAGCAAAGGCCCAAACTGAGGAAAGATAGCCAACTCAGTTAAGAAGGGATAAAACCTTTATAGGTACATCAGGGAGCGAAGGAAGACCAAGGGAGGGATAGTGAGGCTTAATAAAGGGGAGGTGGGCAGGGGTGACTGTGAAAAGGCAGAGATACTAAACAAATATTTTGCTCAGTATTTACAAAGGAAGAGGGGGAGGTACCTAAAACAAACAGTAGAAACACTCTGGATACAGAAGTTGATACCAGCCCATTTATAGAAGAAAGAGTTCTGAAAGAACTCTTAAAACTGAAGGTGGACAAAGCAATGGGGCCTGATAGGATTCATCCCAGAATTCTAAAAGAACTAAGGGTGGAATTAGTGACACCACTGACTACCCTGTTTAACAAATCATGGGAGGATGGGGTGGTACCCGAGGACTGGAGGAGGGCAGATGTGATTCCCCTTCACAAAAGTGGGAGCAAGGCAGAAGCAGGAAACTACAGACCTGTTAGTTTAACCTCAGTGGTAGGGAAAATGATGGAATCACTTCTGAAGGAAAGAATGTCGGTATCTAGAGGCCAGAGGGCTGGGACCCAAGGCAGCATGGATTCTGCGGGAAGGTCATGCCAGACAAATCTGATAGATTTCTTTGACTGGGTGACCAAAGTAGTAGATCAGGGAGGGGCTGTGGACATGGCCTACCTAGACTTCAGCAAGGCATTTGACACAGTCCCACACAAAGATTAACATACAAGTTAGCTAGCCTGGGAGTGGGTCCCAAGATGACAGCCTGGGTAAAAAATTGGCTGGAGAATAGGACACAGAGAGTAATAGTAAATGGAGTCCACTCTGAAGAAAGGGGGGTTACTAGTGGGGTACCGCAGGGTTCAGTATTAGGACCGGTCCTCTTCAATGTCTTTATAGCGACATTGCAGAGGGACTGGAAGAAAAGTATGTCTCTGCAGATGACACAAAGATCTGCAACAGAGCTGATGACACAAGGTGGGGTGGAAAGGATGAAAAAGGACTTGGCAAGGTTAGAGGAATGGTCAAATGTATGGCAGCTTAGATTCAATGCTAAAGTGCAGGTAATGCACCTGGGAAACAAAAACCCAGGGGAAGAGTACACAATGGGGGGTGAGATACTAACAACAACAAAAATGGAAAGGGACCTGGGGGTAGTCATATTAGATGACCTAAAGGTGGGCAAGCAATGTGAGAGGGCAGCAAGGAGGGCTGGGGGGATACTGGGATGCATAGGGAGAGGCATCACCAGTAGAAAACAGGAAGTTATTATCCCTCTGTACAGACAGCTGGTGAGACCTCATCTGGAGTACTGTGTGCAGTTTTGGAGACCCAGTCTTTGCAAAGACATAGACAGGATGGAAGCTGTCCAGAGGAGGGCAACTAAAATGGTGCAGGGTCTGCACCAGAAGACATATGAAGAGAGACTTAAGGAGCTTAATATGTATAGCCTCGAGGAAAGGAGGGGAGAGAGGGGGAACATGTTAGAAACTTTCAAGTACCTCAAGGGAATCAACAAAGTCCAAGAGGTATCTTTCAAAAAAAGGTGTGCCAAGAACAAGGGGCACAATTTGAAGATAGAGAGGGGCAGCTCAGAGGTAATTTAAGGAAGTATTTTTTTCACAGAGAGGGTTGTGGATGCATGGAGCGGCCTTCCGGAGGAGTCGTGGAGTCAAAAACAGTGGTGGAATTCAAGCATGCATGGGACAGTCATAAGGCAATTCTAGGGGGTTGGGGTAGAAAGAAGTAGGCTACTGATTAACTAGGATCTGCAGCTTATCCAGTAGGCAGGGAAATGGGCAGACTGGGTGGGCCAAGCGGTCCTTATCTGCCGTCAAATTCTATGTTTCTATATATGGTTACAGCAGACACTGGGCATAAGCTTGAATGGTGATACCAAACTGGAAAAAGGTAAGAATAATCTGAGGTCTTTATTAAAGTTTAAGGGTTCATTTTTGTACACCTGGTTAGGTGCCCGTAGGCAAAGCTATCTGGCCCCCCGAAGACAGATATATTGGAGCCTGTGCATTGGGTATGCTAGCAAGAGGTTCACAGTTTGAATCCCTCCAAGAATTGAGACCAAAGGTTGATTCGAACCCACAAAAACAGACAAGAGGGTTACCTTGTTCTGTTAAACTGTTCACAAGACTACGCTCGGAGGTTGGCACTTTGGGAGTAGAGGGCTGACCTGCTGAGTGGGTTTGTGACACAGTCCATAACACTTATTTTAGCTTGCAAATTGCACTTTCAACAGTTCTTTGAGCACTTTAAGCAGCAGGGCAAGGGCACATCACTTAGTTCAACAGTCTCTGAAGCACAGTTTAAACACACAAGCAGCACATCTTTTCACTTTCTCAGACAGGATCACAGGCAGCATTTACTTTTTGGATAGAATTTTTCATGCACAGTCTTCACGCTTCTGGCAACGCTTTCTGTTATGCTGCACCGCCACCAGACAGAAAGATCCTAGATATAACCTCAGCAATTTTGCCTCTCCCCAAAATCCTTGGAAAAGCCCCCATTTTTTGCAACCCCCTGCCACTTTTACCAGTTAGCACCCAAAAAGAACCAGTGCCCAATGCATGGAATGAGACTTGCTCTTGGCAGCATTTAAACAAGTGGTACCGCCCCTAAGCGTTGGGAGTGTATACCAAGCTCATTTTCTTGAGGACAGGGGTGGGGGGTACAAACTAAAATTAAACTTTTTTTTTTTTTTTTTTTTTTAAAACCAGGTCCAAGGGAGAGGATGCTAGGTGTATGCTAGACCTAGCTTCTGAGGGGGCCCCAATAACATCTGACCACAGAAGCAATAATTTGAATGTCCAGGCTGTAACTGGGATTGTGCAGTATGGCTTTATTCACAGATGCTACTCAAAGCAAAGGTGGTCCCCCAAAGGCTTGTCATTGCAACACAGGTACTTTTCTTTTGCAGAACGAACAGAGCTAGGCAGAACTGTTTTCCACACAGACTATTTCCCAGAAACTCTGTTTTTCCTTCCCCGAGGGATCTCTACAGTCTCTCTCTCTCTCTCTGTGTGCATTTCAGTGGGATGTGCCACGCAATTTACATTTCCCAACACATTTTCATTTCTCTAAAGTGTATATCTGTGAGATGTTCCATATACTTAAAATCCTCCCAGCGCTAACCTTTGCCCAGGGAAACCTGGTGCCTGTCCATGAACCAGTTAGCCCTGCTTGAAACTCCAGATAGTGGTCCACCCACTCTTTGCCCCAACCAGCCTCTGCCATTCCTTCAGGGTTACACCAAATGAGCCTCCAATCTCCAATGAATTCCTAAAGACTCCCATCTTCAAACATTCAGACTCAACACATTTGTGGTGAGTAAAAAGGGTCCTGACCAGTGTATTCTAGCCTACTCAAGGCACATGCACCTCAGACAACTCCCTAAGAGAGCAGTCTATTGTCTCTGTACTCACAGAATTGTTGTTCCTTCCTCACAGACATGGAAAGAACAGAAAAGCACCTTTTTCTTCTCTGGTAGCTTGTCAGATCCTCACACATCTTCCTCCTTTTCGGCAGCTTTATCTTCAGGACTTTCAGGGCATTGCCCCTTGGATCAACAAAACCTGCAGTCCCTCTCACTCCCCCGGGGCAAAACTACAGGGTTCTGCAGGCGAACGGTTTCCACCACTTCACTAGCAGGCTGAGGATTTAACTTCACTAGGGTGAGAAATGACCAGGGCTCCCTTTGACAGAGCCCCACTTGCAGACCTGCCACTCTAGCTGCCACACACAGACTAACTGCTGAACATTCTAAGCTCACCAGAGCAACTGACTCCAAAATGGGCAATGCTGCTGCCAGAGTTCTAAATGACACAATCATCCTCCACCCACGAGTCTAGCTGTGTACACAATGATGTCATTATGTAGATCCCTGATGAGCTCCCTACCAGCAGCCTTTACTTTCTGCCTAAGACTAACACTGATGAGATTCTAGTAACCCCAGGGGACCGGTTGGTTACATATAGGACTATAGTTATCCATAAGCATAAACTACAGCTCTAATGGATTTCTGTCCACATGCTACACACATATATACTACAAACACCGCCTATGTCTTTCGGCTGGTGATACCCCACCCTATGCACCCCAATATCAGACTTGCTCTCCCTACTGCCTTGTTGCACTGCCTGCCCCCATTTAGGTTATCCAGTATGATTACCACCAGGTCACTTTCTTGCTTGGTGGTGGTCAATACCACTCAAGTAATTTTGTACTCTGCCCCTAGGTTTGCACTTTTTTTGCACTGAAACCCAGCTGCCATACCCATGACCATTCCTCTAGTTCTCTCAGGTCTCTGCTCATCCTTTCACCCCCCCACCCCGACTGTCCACCTACTGAATTTCGTGTCATCCACAAATAGGCGGACCTTCCCTTGAGTCTGGCACTGACTCTGGTCAGATCACGCCTTCTGCCTGAATACTGCCCTGAGCCAGCCATGCGCTAATTGTTGCACAGCGATCTGGTCTGGCGCTGCACACATGGTCGGCTCTGAATATCATGAACTGTACTGTATTTATCTCTCAGTGTCACCAACTGTATTGCTTTTGGTTGTAATTCTCAAAAATCATCCAAGAAAATAGGCAAATGTTTGTCTAGTGCACCTTACCTGGTTAATAAAATCTCTATAAATAAATGACTATGGAGGCCAAACACTGGAAGACTAAGCTTAAGGAGAATCTCAGACAAGGACGAGTAGGCAAGTCTTGTTGTGAAAAAGGAATCAGAGTTTAGGGTACAGCTTTTTTATGGATTTATTTATTTTTTTATTTCATTTTGGTAACTGGATAGGTCCACTGGGACCAAAAGGTCCTTTTTCAGGGGTGACCCAGAGTTAATTACATACATTAATAAATACAGTGGTGCAGACATTTAATTACATACAGAGGTATAGCAGATTACAGACAGTAGGTTTGCTAACTATACACTACACAATACACATTGAGAATGGGTGGTAAATAGACAGTACGTTAACTAATGGCACT
Source organism: Neoceratodus forsteri (assembly GCA_016271365.2). NCBI lineage: Eukaryota > Metazoa > Chordata > Ceratodontiformes > Ceratodontidae > Neoceratodus > Neoceratodus forsteri. Next base: position 482,280,774 of record CM057459.1, on the reverse strand, counting down.
CAAGGTCTGTTGTAACTGATGTGACATAAGTTGACTGGGAAATCTTACATAGAGAAATATACAAAACCAGAAGCTCTACTTTGTTAGGATCCCCCCCCCCTCGTCAGGGATGATGGAGGCAGGTGGTGGGAGGTCGCGGGGGGGTAGAGTAGGCCAGGAGCCCAAGAGTTCTTTGTATACCAAAAAAGGGGGGGGGGGATTGAGGGCTCAGTGGACAGGGACGAACGGTAACAGCCACAGAGACTCAACCCCAGCAGGTACGCTTTCGAGGCAGACTTGAATTCACAGAGAGTGGGACAACCCATCAGGTTCTCTGGGAGGGAGTGCACTGGTTAGGAGCAGCATACCTAAAGGATCTTTTGCCCAAGTTAGTCCGCACTCGGGGGATATCCAGGGGGCGGCCAGTTGATGAACGCAGGTCACAGCATTGGATCTTGGGGTTAAGCAAGCCGCACAGACTGGGTGGAGGGCCATCAGCAATGAATTTGCATGTCAGACATAGTAAAGGATAGGCCAGTTTGTACCCTATGGAGGGCCAGTTGAGGTCTGTGAGGACCTCACAGTGATGCCTCCTGGGGGAGAGTGGGTAGCGAAGCGTGCAACCCTACTGTAGAGTACAGGCAGCTTTCTTAGTTCACTCTCCCTGAGAAACTGCAGAAGGGGAGCACTGTAGAGGAGGGTAGGAAGCAGGGTGCAATTTGCTATTGCTCATCTCGCCCGAGAGGGAGTTACCCAGCCTGTAGAGTAGGCCAATCTTCTGATGAGTGGTCTTTGCTAAGAAGTCAGTCAATGTAGGACATATCCTGGTCAAGGAAGATTCCTAGGTAACCGACCTTGTCAATGACTTCATCTCGATTCCCTTGGGGTGTGTGGAGTTGGAGCAGGTTGCGCCTGTTGGCTCTCAGATGTCTGGTCCCAAATAGAACAGCTTTAGTTTTCTCCTCGTTCAGTACAAGCGAGTTAGCAGTGAACCAGGCCTCAAGTGCTACGAGACTGGCCTGAAGTTTAGCAGAGATAGCACTGGGTTGCAGATCACTGCAGTATGCCACTTTATCGTCGACATACAGGATTAGATTGTCCAGACCACATTCCCACTCAATATCATTGACAAAGAGGGTAAACAGTAGAGGACCCAGGATCGAGCCCTGGGGTACTCCTAAGGACACAGGTCTGCGCCCAATTGAACTCCTCTCCACTGAACTTTCTGGGACCTGTTGAGCAAACAGCTCTCAAACCAGGTCACCGCGAGGCCATCCAGTCCCAGCAGGTGGAGCCTAGAAAGAAGCAATTCATCATGACTAACCAGATCAAACGTCTTGGACAGGTGGATGAATAAAGCTCCAGTTGGGGAGCCTCTGTCCATGGAATCGAGGATGTCAGACATAAGCCAGATTAGGGCAGTGTCAGTTCCGTGGCTTTCCTGAAACCATGTTGATTATTGGCTAGAAGTAGGTGCAGCTCAAGGTAGTCCAGCAACTGGTCATGCACCACTCTCTCCTGCACCTTTACCAGAAGGCAGAGAATGGAAATAGGCCTGTAGTTTCTCACATTCACCCGAGGCCCCTTTTTGTGTACCGGGACAATGGTTGCAACTTCCCATTTGCTGGGGAGATTTCCTTTGAGTAGGGATCTGTTAATGAGCATGGAGACAGGAAGGTGATAGTTGAGGCAGCAGCCTGGGTTCGAGTTGGTCATGTCCTGGGGAGGAGTCTGGGTTAATCCCATTCAGAAAGGGTAGCACCTCAGATGGCTTGACCAGTTTCAGATGAAATTGAGGCCTAGGATGTTCCCATCCAGTTCCATTGCTGTGGGAGGCACCTGGGGGGGCCAGGAGGCTTAGTAGCGCTGGGGTTTGAAAAGAAGGTGTTAAAGGCCTCAGCTACCATAGAGGGGTCATTGGTAAGGTTATCCCCAATCAAAAGAGCTCCATCCTGGGCACTAGTGGCACCTTTCAGAAGTAGGTTGAGTTGGCCCCAGAAATTCTTTGGATCCCTAAGGCGTCGAGACTGGAGATCACGCAGGTACTTAGATTTCGCATTTTTGTTAGCTTTCTTGCAGTTGTTTCTCAGTGCCCTATATTTCTCCCAGTCTGACCTTAGGCTTGTGGACTTGAAGTGTCCCCAAGCCCTATCGCTGAGTAGCATGCTCCGTTTGATGTCTGGGTTAATCCACTTGTGGCACTTGCCCTGTACCCTTAGCTTCTTGCGAGGGGCATGCACATTGACCACGGACATGAATACGTTGGTGAAATAGTCCAACGCCTCATCCAAGGTAGGGAGGATAGCTATAAGCTCCCAGTCAGCAGTACTTAGATTGGAGCAGAAATCAGCCGGGACCAGTCTGGCATAGTTCCTGGCTTCAAATACCTTGGCAGGCAATTTCGGGGGCTTATCTGACCACGTGAAGAAGACCAGCGAGTGGTCACTCAGTGAGTCAGCCATAATTCCAGCTGTCAATATCCTCTCAGGGTTTGAGACAAGAGCCCAATCTAGCAGGGTGTGGTTGCTAGATTTGGTGTTGTGCCTGGTGGGTAAACTCTAAGACTTGGGTCAGGCTAGTGTCAAGGACAGGGTTCTTGGCACCGGTAGCTCCCATAGTACACCAGTTTTGACTGAAGTCCGCTAGGAGTATCAACTCCCCTCGGGTATGCTCCGCCAGTGCCTGGGTAAGAGATTCGAGGGAGGAGGCTGCCTGAGGAGGTGGCAGGTAGACACAATCAATGAATAGAGGTTTAGTATCATCTAGGAGCAATTTTATGAATAATATCTCATTCACCGAGTCGCTCAGGGGCGGAAGGTCTAGCTGCCTATTTAGATAAACCCCCACACTTTCTGCCCGACACAATCCTTTCTAAAGGAACTGTAGCCAACAAGATCAATTTAATGGGGAAGGATTTGTGGCTTTAACCAGGTCTCTGTCACGGCTAACATCAGGTTTATATAGCGCAGTCCAGGCTTCCAGATCCTGGACCTTGTGCCTTAGGCTGCTAATGTTCATGTGAACCAGCTTGAGTCCCCTGGCATTGGCCCAGCATGGGCTGGAGGGATCATCGAGTGTGGTTGGAAGTGTAAGGACCAGGGTTGGAGTCTACATCCGCACCCAACGTAAGCTTCAGTTTGGCTAGATACCTAGTTATCTTAGCGAGGAAGAAGTGACTTCTTTCTAGGAGTTATCCAGTAGTAGTAAAAAAGAAGAGTAAATAACAATTACCATGTCCAGTTAGTCCATATATGGATAAGAGTAATGCATTGTTCCCTTCCACCCTAACTCCAGTGTATCCAGGTGAGGAGTGGCCAGGGTTCACTCCGGGATTCTGGTTATCATATCACCAGGAGCAGTGCTAGTTGGCCCTCAATATGAGGGCTGCATAGGCAATAGCTACCAAGACCCCCAACTGCCCCATGTTACAGGGCTAAGGAGAGGGATGTGGGTACATATAGTGCAGATGGGCAGCTAAGCAATGAATTACATCTAGTATGTGTTATAATTATTTACTTGTATGGATTAGTTTATTTTTTTGGTTGTATTATGTTTCAGGTGCCTCGGTGTGCCTAGAGCTCACGTTCCCGAGTCCGATCCCAGGGCTTATGCACTATAGGTTTTGCAGTCACTGCAGGGTGATAGGACCAGCTTACTAGCCTAAGGAGTATTTACAGGCATTCCATCGAGCCTCGACTCATGTGCTACGTGGCTAGGTTAGACAACCATTGAGGACAGTTCCAGATATGCAGCAGATTTGTTTTCCCTTGGGGCAGGATGGCATCAATGGGATAGAAAGGTCTAAGTGTCAATCCAGTCACATCCTGAGGTAGATGAAATGCAAAACCTTGTCAACAAGGCTACCATCCTGAGTTTTAAAAATTAAGGGCAACAGAAATGTGCCACACTTCACTGTTATACTGTAACAGGAATCAAGGTCAGAAAAATAGAAGCAAAGCGTTAATACAAAAACCAAGCCATGCCGAAGGCTTATTCAGGAGCTGAAGCACCGGACCGTTTAGGGTGTTTGCCAGGTTTGCTTGCTTGAATGTAATATTTGCACTGAGTGCTTAGTTTGCAGTTTTACACAGGTTAACTATTGTGACTCTGGAAACAGAATGACTGTTTGCATTAAATGGTTTTGCATTGCTTTGCTTTAGTCTCACTGATGTCGATTCCTGCTACAGCCATGGAATGCGGTACATCTGTGCTCTTGTGTTCCGTCTAGGCAAGCTGCCCCTGTGCCGCAACGCCTCTCTGTACTGAGCATGTCCGAATCATGAGTTCCTGTTTTAAAAATTAAGGGGAGCTAAGCTTTTATTTACATACTAAACATACTAAAACGCCAGCAAAGAAGGTCTATTGGTCTTTCGTGTCTGCTAGACTGTCAGCACTAATACTGGGCGCCAATTCTGCTGCCCCCCCACCCAGGTTTCTCTGTCCCCAGTCCAAGATGTTCCCCTTGAATTGGACTGCGTCAGCTTCACCCTCCCCGTATACCTGTCCCAGCCCATCTTAAACCCCTCCAGTCTCTGCCTCCACTAGTCCCTTGGACAGTGCATTCCATGGTTCCACCACCCTCTCTGTGAAGTAACACCTCCTCCTCTCCCCCCACCTCTAGCTTCCACCAATATCCCCTATTTGCCCCCCCTTTCCTTTCGAGCACCTCAACTGAGCCACCCTTATTGATTCCCTTCAAATACTTGGAAGACCTCTATCATGTCCCCTCTGTCACTCCTCTCCTCTCCTCCAGGGTGTACATGTTGAGCTCCTCGAGCCTCTCCCCCAGGCCCCAGATCATTCTGGTTGCCCTCCTTTGTACCCTCTCTAGGAGTGCAAAGTCCCTCCTTAAGTGTGGTCTCCAAAACTGCACACAGTACTTGAAGTGCTGCCTAACCAAGCAGTTATACAGAGGAAGGATCACTTCCACACTTCTAGAGACAATACTCCTAGTGATGCAACTCAGCATCCTATTGGCTTTTGCTGCTGCCCTCCTACAATTCTCAGAGTTGTTCATTCTGACATCCACTACCACCCCCAGGTCCTTCTCGCCCTTTGAGACTTGTAGTGTAACCCCCCTGGTAAACCCTTGGCCCAGATTTCTGTCCCCCAGGTGCAGAACCCTGCATTTCCCCATGCTGAACCTCTGTTTCTACTTTCTCAACCACCTACACAGAGCCTCCAGGTCCTCCTGCAGGGCCACTCTCTCCTCCTTCCCATCCACCACCGCACCCAGCTTTGAGTCATCCGAAGAGAGACTCATTTCACCCCTGATACCCTTCCTTATGTCAGAGACATATGCATTAAACAGGAAGGGCCCTAGTACCAATCCCTGGAGAACCCCACTAATGACACTCCTTGGAGACGAGACTAGTCCCCCAACCACTACCCTCTGAGTACACTCAGAGAGCCAATTTCCTATCCATCTGATCATCTGCATCCCCACCCCCATATCCCACAGCTTAGCCAGCAGACCACCATGGGGTACCGAATCAAACGTCTTACTGAGGTCTAGAAAGAGGACATCCACCGACCTATCCTGGTCCAGGGAACTCGTAGAACTCCACAAGGTTGGTCTGACATGATCTTCCTGGGATGAAGCCATGCTGTCTATCATCCAGGTACCCCATTTTCTCCAGTATCCCCCCTACCCTTTCCTTGACGATACCCTCCATCACTTTGCCCACCACTGACGTCAGGCTAACGGGCCTGTAGCTCCCCACCTCCTCTCTTGATCCTCCCTTGTGGATAGGCACGATATGGGCCACCCTCCAGTCTTGAGGTAGCCACCTCGTCTTCAGAGAGATGCTAAAAAGCTCTGTCAGAGGGGCTATCAAGACACCCGCCAGTTCCCTCAGCACTCTGGGCTGTGTTTCATTCAGCCCTGGTGCTTTCTCCATCCGAAGGGACCTGAGGGCTTCCCTCACTCTCTTTACCGGAATTTCAACCTCCGTGTCCCACCCCCCCCGCTCCCTGTACTGTTATCCCCCCACCTGACGGTGCTGGCTCTTCCCTCTCCCCAGACATGTCAGGGCTCCCTATCTCGAAGGGTCTCACCCCTCCCCAGGTTACCCCTCTGCCCCAGACAGGCGTAGCTCCCCCATCCTCCCTGGTAAAAACTGAGGCAAAGTACTCGTTTAGTACCTCGACCTGCTCCCCCGGATCCTGTGCCATCCCCTCCCCTGTTCTACTCCTACTGATCTGCCCCCTTGCTTTCCTTTCTTCCCCAATGTATCTAAAGAACCCCTTGCCCCCCCCAATCTCCTTGGTCAAGATCTGCTCCTTCCCTGCCTCAGCCGCTCTCACAACCCTGGTGACCCTCCTGGCCATCCGCTCATACTCCCCCTGATCCCTTTTGCTCCTTGAGCGCTTGAAGCACCTATAGGCCGCCTTCTTATCCTTTACCACCTCCTAAATCTCCCGGGTCCACCAACAGGGTTTTATAGCCTTACCGGATTTTCACCTCTCTCTTGCACAGGACCTGGTAGCCTCCTCTACCCCCCTTCTAATGATCTCCCACCTACTGTCAGCATCCATGTCTGACCTTATCCCGTCCAAATGACCTTAAGGATCCTACCCTTCTTCCTGAAATCCGCACCCCTGAAGTCAATTACCATAGTCTTCGTGCCCCAGATCCAGGTAAAACCAGACTGTGGCGTGGTCACTCCCCCCAACGGGTCCCTCAACTCCAGGCCCCCAATCTGGTCACTGTCCGCCAGGACTACGTCCAGTGTCCTAGCCCCCCTAGTCGGCTTCCCCTCCTGCTGGGTCACGAACGCATCCTGGAAGGCATCCAGTAATCTCTGCTCCTTGGCCACTGGGGATGTCATAGTCCCCCAATCCGTTCCTGGCATGTTCAGGTCTCCCATTACCATTACCCTTCCCTTGCCCATTCTACAGTGACCCACAACATTTGCCACCAAACTCTCTTCCAGAGCCTCCACCAGCGCAGGTGGTCTGTATAGCACCCCTAACTTTACTCTTACCCCCCTGCGTTTGCAGGGTGACCCAAATTGCCTCCATGTTCTCCTCTGCCTCCTCCACCCCTCCAATACCAATGTCATTGTTTTTTATTTCATTTTTATTAAAGAGACATGATAGTACATCGTTTACATTTGGTTATAGATTATACATTGTAATAAGTTGTTAAGAATTATGTGATTTAAATTAAATAGCAGTACCTTTTGTTCCTTCATACACCATGCAATTCATAATTCTTAGGTTGTTTCCCCAAGAACCCCCCCGAATGATTCCGAGGCAGGTGGCCAGACCCCATCCCCTGCTGTTCCGATGCCATTTTTGACTATCAGTGCTACCCCCCCTTCCCTCTCCCCTGTCCTTCCTGAACATAGCGTAGCCCTCCAGATTTAGGTCCCAATCGCACCCTTGGGTGGCCAGGTCTCAGTGACAGCTGCCACATCCACTGCCCCCTCCACTAGCATCGCCTGGAGCTCAGGCATCTTATTTCCTAAGCTTCTGGCATTTATCAGGACCACCCTCCACCCCTTTCCCCTCCTCCCATTTCCCACCCTTGTGCTCCCATTTGGCCGAAAGCTCCCCCTTCCCTGCACCCTACCTACTGGCACTTTCCATAGCCCTCCAGCCCCTTTGAGGGGTGGAGACAGAGACCCTCCTTTATCGTACCCCCTGCAACAGCCCCATCTTTGATCCCTCCCCCCTTCACAAGTTTAAACCCCACCTTTCACTGATGAACCCAGTTAGTTTCAGCTTTAGGATTTCCCTTCCCTCCAAACTGAGGTACAGCCTGTCCCTAGCGTACAGCCCCTTATCCTCAAAGGTTGCCCCCCAGTCCCCCACAAGGTCATACCCCCTAGCCTCACACCACTCCCTGAGCCACTGATTCATCACCCTAATTTTCTTTTTTCTCCCCACTAGCCCTCGGCACCGGCAGTACTTTCGAGAAAGATATTGAGCATCCTATGGAATGGCAAACCCTGGCTAGCTCCTGAAACCTGGCCTGTATCTCTAATTCACTATTCCCATTTACGTCATTTGTACCCAGGTGCACCAGTATGTCTGGGGACCCCCCCCCCCACATTCCCTTGCCAGTGAATATACCTCGTGCTTGGCCTTGTGCACCATCAGGCCAGGGTGACATTTAGTTCTCATCAGACAGGTTCTACCCTCCCACTGAATACCTCTGATCATGGAATTCCCCCAACAGTAGCACTCTAACCTCCTCCTTGCCTCCATGCTCACCCTGCCGATTTCCCCTGCTTCCCTGCACATCATCACCCCTTCCTCCGGCCTTTCCTGCCAGCTGGCTTCTCGTACCTGCCACAATCTGGGTGTCAAATGTAGTCTTCTCCCTATTGTCACTGACCACCCCCTCCGTCCCATTCATAAGCACTTCCCCCACCCCTGTATCCTTTTTTGTGCCGTTATCCCCCCTGCCACCGCACTTGACTGTGCCATCCACCCTATCTGTCGGCACAGTTTGGTTCTTACTCACTTCCGTCCCATCCACGTTCAGCTCCCCCCACCTGCCATGCCTCCCCGGCCCATACCCCATACCTTCAACCCCCACCCCTGCAGCCCCTCCTTGCTCTCCTGATCTTCCTCCTTTCCCTGCCCCCCACCTCCATTTCCTCTGCCTGTCCGGAGCCCCCCATCCCCTGCTTTCACCCACCATGCCTCTTCCCCGTTCATCCAGATTTCCGGTCCCTGCCTCTTGCCCCCTTCTCCCTTCCCCACCCTATCCATCCCTGCCCTAGCTTGATCCTCTCCCTCGACACTCCCCTCCTCTACTATCAGACATAAGGGGGGTCAAAATAATTTGTGAACCTAAGACCAGTCCCCAGGACTCTTCCCCCCATCCCCCCCCATCTCGGTTCTCTCTCTGGACAACACCAGACACCTGCCTACCTCTTTGAAAGTATCCACCTTTTGAGTTCCCTCTGCCAGGGTCCCCCCTGCACTCCTCTCCCTATGCCTGAGGCTTCAGCACCTGGTGCATTTACGTAGGCTACACCTTGCCCCCTACTTTTCCAGTTCCCCCCATATCCCCCCCAAATCCCCCAGCCGCCTTCTAATCCCCCTCCACCTCCTCCCCAAGCTGTACCAGCTGGTGGCACGCTGGGCAACCCCCAAACTTCCAAGCCCAGTCAAGTACCATGGCTGCGTCACACCCTGTGCACCCAACCACCCTCCCAAAGGTGCCTGCTCTAGTGACATGAGGTCCCTTCCCCATCAGTGGGTTTTTAGGTCAAAAGCCCCCCCCTCGTAATGCCAAAAAAACAGTCCCACCGGGTTCCCTGGTGATCAGAGCTACAACTGATTTCAAATTTCAGAGATTCTACTTTACAGTCCCCCCACACTGCATGCATCTTTTACCTTAACAATCCCCCACGCTGCATGCAAGGTGTCAGTCCGGTTCACTACTAGTCCAGGCCACTCCTATCCCCCGACTCCTCCCCAACCCTCTATTTAATAGAGGACGGGGCGGGAAACAATTACAGCTCCTCCAGTGATCCAGTGGAGGCAGCTTGGGTTGCCCTTTTGTAGCCCAGCCACAAGTTCAATCCTGGCGTCATGCCCTCCGATTGGTCCTCCGACTGAAGCCTGTTTGCTCCCAGAAGCCCTGGCCCAGCACCGAATGCAGCCGCTGGGAAAAGGACTAGCGCTGGTGCCCTCTCCTGCTGCTGATGCAGCCAGCAATCCCGCCAGTGCACTCACTCTGCCGCCAGTGTGGCCAGCACTCGCCCCCGCTCCTTTGCAGCTGATGCGGCCAGCAATCACCCCCCCCCTCCACAGCAATTACAGTTCCTCCAGTGACCCCAGTACCAGATGACATGGGAGCTGTCTTTTTATAATCAACCATAAGCCGGTATGACTAGAACCAGTGCTGCAGCGATGACTCCAGATCATTGACCAAAACAACAGTGGCATATGACTCAGAAGCTGCTGTTTGTTCTCTGTGGGCAGCATATTCAAAGCATTGGTGCCGTGCAAAATATGATCTACTTTACTTAAAGTGAGGTTTGCACCATGGTTAGGCAGTTAGCACTGAACTTACCATATCAGAAGTCTTACTGTGCATAAATCAAAGTTTGCTTGCGAGCGAAGAGGCACCCCAGGAGCACATGCAAATGAGAAGTGGAGGCATGAAAATGGCTGCAATGGAATACGTAGACGAAGTTGTAAATACGTGCCAACAGCCTGTTTGAGTAAACTGAGCTAATTACTGCATGCAAATAAACACTTTTTACCAGAACACAAAGCACGCTCCACCTCCCCATACGAAAAGTACCCTTGAGTCAACTGGCACCCTCACTCATTCTCCCATCCATACAGTATACTCACTGGCATCTAATGGTACCCCCCCTTCCCACCAAAGCCCACAACAGTATGTCATTCACGTGACATAATGCAGAACCTCACCACAACCCAATGCCCACTGTGGGATGAGGGATTCAGATTAGCCATTACATTATTATGGGGGGTGTTCTACTGGACTGATGCACTTATGGCCAGTATCAGCAAGTACAGTTGCATAAGAACTTACCGTAACAGTAGAGCTTCGAGAGCATCACTTGCAGCAGGCCATAACACATGGGATATCAGCCGCGGGCATCACATCCTCCGGATGACTTCTCAGCAGTCAACCCAGGGACCTCCGCTACCTGTCACGTGGTGTGCTCTAGCATATATAAAGGGGAGGTCCCTGATACTCCTCAGTTATTTTCCATCTTAGCGATCGATATGAGAAGTGACTCATAGATCTCCGACGGGAACAGAGGAGAGGAACAAAAAGGCAGCAGCTCGAGGCTTCCACAAGAGGCTGGAGCAAGGTACCCTTCTGAAGCAGGAGCAAGGGGAAGGCAGGCAGGGCAGCATGGCCTGCTGGAAGAGATACTCTCCAAGATCTACTGTTATGGTAAGTTCTTATGCAACTGTACTGCCTTAAACAAAGCCTGCCACCTACTTTCAAATGCACCAAGAGTCACACACACCTGTGAACTTTATGCTCAGGCTGTCTGGCTTCAACTGAATGACAGAATCAGGTATCAAACCTGCCTTCTTGCCAAAAAAGTCACATTAAATCTGCTTCCAACAGGGGTGCAGAACCTAACACTGCCTAGGAATACCAGACAAACCAGAAGCTCCGACACTTAAATTTTCCACGTGCCCAGATGCAGCACTACCGTGGCACAGCGTGCATTCTCTCACCGTGCACCCCTCTGGGTGAATGCACTGCCCCCCCGACATCTCTGGCTCCTCAACGATTGGCTCTTTTAAACGCAGACTGTGGCAGCACCTCTTTGATATGAGTAGCTGCATGTGCCCCCCTTAGGTTCAGCATGCAGCAACACTCTGCCTCTAGCACTTATCTTTGCCTCTGTCATGAGAGGATAGTCAAACCGTAGCACTTCAACCACCTTCTTTCCCCCCCCCCCAGCTCTGCCCCGTGCCCCTGGACTTCTCCCTACCCTTTTCCCTCCCTGCCTTATGTGCTCGGCTCACTTAGCTCTCCCACTGTATCCTTCCCTATCCTTGTCTGTTTATCTTCTTGACACGCGCATACATTGTACAATGCCTCAGCATAGCTAATGCTTTATGTCCGTTTTCTGTAACCTCCATGAATATTTTTCTCAGTATTTGAATATTTGTGCACAGTATTGTACCTTGTTGTCTAATGTATCTGACGTGGAACCTTTCAACGAGCATCTGCTCACATGTATTATCCAAGAACTCAATAAATAAATAAAAAATAAATAAATCTTCTTTGAGCCAATCTCTTGCAGCAAACCATAACACATAGGAAGAATCCCAAGCAGTTATAATGCCCATGGGAGGAGGACACGAACTGCATCAGATTAGGACAGGAGGCCATTGAGAACGGCCCACCCAAAAGAGGCACACTTCTTGGAAGCAACGTCTGAACTGTAATGTTTCGTGAATGCATGTACAGTAGACCAGGTGGCAAATTTCTGAAGCTGAGACGCCTGAAAAAACACGCCGTGGAGGTAGCCGTGCCTCTAGTGGAGTGGGGCTTCACAGACCCTGTGAAAGGTTTATCATATTTGTTATATATGAATGTAATGCAGTTGGCCAACCATGTGGACAAACACTGCTCTGAAACCCCATCACCCAGTCGTCCTGGGGCGAAAGAAAAAAAAAAGTTGTTCAGTTTTTCGCAACTGTTCAGTACGGAGAAGATACAGTCTCAAAGTTCTTTGCACAGAGAGTATAAAGCAGGGCTTCCCCTGGATTCTCAGGCTCCGCAAAATATACTGGCAACTGAATGGATTGATTTAGAGTAAATTCAGAAACTACTTTCGGGAGATAGGAGAGGTTAGTACGTAGGGACACCTGATCCATATGAAACTAAGTAAGGTGGCTTGCACATAAGTGCTTGTATCTCAGATACATGTACCCGACGCAATCACCACCAAAAGCTTTCCACAACAGAAATCGGAGCTTGCATGTATCAGCAGGCTCAAAAGGACTTTCAGTCAGTTTTTCAAGCACAAAATTCAAATCCCACACCAGGACCGGGTCCCGAAAAGGGGGATGCAAATGTAGGATACCTTTCAAGAAGGTTCTGATCAGAGGCAACTGGGACAATGGTTTGTTGTCCACAGGTAAATGAAAAGCAGAAATAACTGCTAGGTGTACTTTTAATCGAGGAATATTTCTGGTCACCCTCGGACAGAGACAGCAGGTAGTCTAGGATGCTCTGTGGGGAACACTCGTAGAGGTCCAATTCCTGGGAAGAGGCCCAAATGGAGAAACGTGTCCATTTCATAGAGTAGGATGACCTAGTAGACGGCTTCCAAGCCACCCTCAGAATCTCTGCTACCCCTGCGGACACCTGATAATGAGAGAGGACTACGTCCTCAGGAGCCAAGCATGCAGGTGCAGGGAGCGAAGGTCCGGGTGCAGCAGGGAGCCATTTTCCTGTGATAGGAGGGCTGGACAAAGAGGCAGAGGAAGAGGATCTTGATCACAAACTTGCAACAGCAAGGAGAATCAGATTTGCCTTGGCCAGTAGGGGGCTATGAGAATCATAGACTCCCCGTCCTTGACCAGTTTTAGGAGTACTCTCTGTACGAGAGGCAAGTTAGATGGAGTGCCTTCCAGCTCTCCAATATAACTTCCTTGCTCAGTCTTGTGTACACAGCTTTCACCGTGACCTTCGGAGACTGGCAGTCTCTGTAAGTCATCCACTAATTGGGCCAGGTCAGCATAAAGTTTATTTGGGGTGGAGACACAGAGTTGGCAGGGTGGCACCTGTGTTATGCCCTAGACCACCTCCCACAATTATCTTATCTGACACCTGACTGACCAAGACTATTTGTTCTCAGTCCAGAAAGGTGCTGTGTTCGTTAAGTCTAATTTTCCCTTATGGGCATGTTTATTTGTCAGTGGACAATGCGTCTGTCCCAGTTCTTCAAATATTCTTATGTTTACTTTAAAACCATCTGTCTGTCCGTGCCCAGGACAGTCATATAATTTACACCAGTGTCTTTTACCAGAATCATTGATACACCAACCCAAATATTTATGAAATAATTTTGGGTGTAAGAAATCTGTATATCTAATCATATAAATATAACCTGGAACAGTTATCTTAAGGGTACTGACTTACTTCTTAGCTTATTTTCTATACGAAGTGCTCCAAGTTTTATAATACTAAATTGAGAAGGAAAACTGTAGTCAGGACTCATGGTTAGAAAATATTTTTACTTTTGAGATTAATATTCAAAGATTACAGAGCAATTTTGGCATTAATGTGGATAGACGGTTACAATTTAAAATGCAGTGACACTTTAAAATGCAGTTACAATTTCCATCTGATTAGCAGTGCAAAGCGGAAAGTACTTTCTTCGTCGCAAGTCAAAAAATCGTTGCAATAAAAGAAATAAAATATATTACAGGCGTACTGTCAGCCTCAGGTCCTATGCCTGAGGTGAATGTAACAAACTCACCAACCAGTACCACTGATGTCCTTACGAGATCCTGAGAGCTGAGGTGACTCTTGGTTCTCTCTCGGAGACTCCTTACCTTGGCTGGGGCTGTTGAGGACTTAAATACTTCTTGCCAAGGCAGAAAATATTTGGGCTGGAACCTGGCCTTGACGTCATGGTATACCGGTGGCCAGGGGACTTTCCCAGAGGTTAAAAATAAAATAGTAAGATAGATCACACCTTATACAGGGGTGTGAACAGCTGGCCCCTCGTTCTGGCTGAGGTGTGAACAGCTGATCCCTCGTTGTGGTTAGTGGTTTACTGTAGGACAAGGTTGGCTGCCCATGTGGTCAATTTTTCACCTAATAAGACTGGGTTGACTGGTCGTGATTGCTCATGCGGTCAGGTATTATACCAATAGGACAGGGTTGGCTGCTTGCTAACCCCTTGTGGTTAGGCTGAGCAGGTAAAAGTAAATTGCCTGTGGTGACCAGTAGAAAGTAACCAATAGGCGTCAGAAGTTTGAGAGGTCACACTCAGTGTTCATGAGGACAGAGCATGTCTGGAAAATTACAAGCCTACCCTCCGTAGTTAAATCTGCTTGAAGTTATGAGAAGAATAAAAAAATAAAAAATTAAAACTAAGTACATGAGTTTTGAAACATGCAGGAATAATCCATCAGATTATAAATTTCTAATTGATTAATACAGAATCAAGGCACACTGAAAACTATTAGTAAATAACAGATCATAAATGTTAATCAATCAATGCTGGATCAAAACACACTGCAATCTATTACTAATTAGCAATTAAAAAAAATAAGCTAATGCCCAAACATTTCTGGCTTGACTATAACTTGGCTTTAGTGTCTGCCGGGTGGAATATTTGCAGTAATCCATCTGGTCGCCATGCCCTCGGACTCCGGGTCCATTTCTACAATTATTGGGGGTAACGGGGCATGTAGAGCCTGTGGAGTAAGTAATCTTGGGTAATCTCCCAGCCATGGGGCATGAAGGTTTGGTGGCATAGGTAGGAGTAATGGAATAGGCAAATGCAGTGGGCCAGGCAGGACCCATCCTGGCAACAGGGCGGGGAGAGTCGGACCCGGAAATGGACGAGTTTGAGGTGCTGGCATCAGTGCGGGCCTAGCCCGATCTGGTAATGGACAAGCCTGAGATGGCAGGTCCTGTAGAGGGGTAGACCCGTTTGGTGGAATGGTGAAATCTAATGGTGCAGGTGGATCTGGAAAGGCAGGTCCTGTGATCGAACAGACCTATTTGGTGAATCTGGTGGTAGGGGCAGATCTGGTGGGGTCTGCTATATAGGATTGCATGCACAGCAGAGGAAAGGGCAGGAAAGCGTAAAGGAATGTTCCTGTCCAGGAACAAGATAAAGCCATAAAGTTCCAGAACTGTGCTCTAGAGAGCAATAGAGGGGCCGTTTTGCATTTTGCCGACAGGCAAACAGGTCTAACTCTAGGAGACCCCTCTGCAGGAAGACGACTTCTAAGACACTGGAGTGGAGTTCCCATTCATGGGCCCAAGCAGTGGTTCTGCTCAGGGCATCCGCTAGAGTATTCAATACCCCTGGAATGTGGACCACCAGAAAGTAAATGCCCTTCTGGATCACCCAATACCACACCCTCATGGATTCCCGGCAGAGAGGGTATTTGTTACAGGAGTCATTTCAAAAGGTTCAACCCAACCCACTTTCTGGCAGACCTAAGGGATATTAACTGGCAACACTTTTACCTAGCAGCTACTACCTATGAAGCCATACACATTCTCAAATCATAAACAAGCACGCCCCGCTAATCAGCTGTAGAGTTAAAAAAAAAAAAAAGCATCCGGTCCCTGGTTCAACAGGGACATTAAAACAGTTTTATTAAAAATAGATCAACTCTGGGCCACTGCAAGACGTACTAAATCCAATAGCGACTGGACAGCTTTTAGGGCTTGCTACAAAGTTTACACTAGGCTGATAAAGGAACACAAAAGAAAATTACTATCTGAACGTTATTGAATTGGCTAAAGAGAAGCCTGCAAAAATCTGGTGCACCTTCAAATCAGTTGAAGGCTGCAACGAACCTCCATCACTACCTGACAAAATTGTCAAGACTCCTTTATTACTAAGTCTGAAATACTCAATAAACTTAACGAACACTTTGCAACAGCAGGCCTCGCATTCGATTCCTCCAGTGCTGCCGCCTTGCACCAAACTATCCTACACTTAACAACAGATACCAGCCCCCCCTATCGATGCCACCTTTAACTTCTCTATCATTACATATTAACAAGTCGAGGATCAATTACTTAAACTGGATACAAAAAAAGGCGCTGGTGCAGACAACACTGACCCCTTCTTCCTGAAGTTAGGGTACCACTTCCTGACTGCACCAATTACACACCTATTTAATTTATCATTAAGAGAAGGAACAGTACCTCACGCATGGAAGGTAGCCCACTTATTACCCCTGTTTAAATCTGATGAGTCTACCAACATGAATAACTATAGGCCCATATTGATCTCACCAGTCCTCTCAAAAGTCTTAGAAAAACTGGTTAGTATCCAGGTCAGGGAATTCCTTGAGACTCACCAAATCCTAAACCCCTTATAATCCGGGTTTAGAAGTCAGCACAGCACCATATCTGCCTTATCTAAGGTAACAAATGACTGGTTAGAGGCCATGGACAATAAACATTGCACAAGTGCTGTTTTTTTGGACCTCAGTAAGGCCTTTGATACAGTCAATCATGGTCTTCTCCCAGTCAGCCTCAAGGAACATGGGTTCAACAGCTCAGTATTAAAATGGTTTACCAGCTATCTGGCAGATAGACAGCAACAAATCAAGGCTAGCGGGACTTTCTCATCACTTCTCCCCATGGCAAGAGGAGTTCACCAGGGCTCTATTCTGGCCCCCCTGCTTTTCTTGCTATATGTCAATAATGATCTGAACGATAATACTGTGAACTCCAAAATACATCTTTTCGATGATGACACGGTACTATGTGTGTCTGGACCCTCACCCACACAAGTCCACTCTGCCATTCAGTCTGACTTTAATCACCTTCAGAATAACTTAATACGATCAAAACTCCTACTGAATGCCAAGAAAACTAATGTTGTTTCATCCGCCCAATTCCTCAAATGCCCATCCTAATGGTTGCACCCCCCCCAATCCATCACAACCCTTCTCGGTGAGACGCTTGAAGTGGTGGATAGGTTCAGATATCTGGGTTTCTGGCTCGACTCGTATCTTTCATTTTCATTCCACATTGAGGCACTAATAAAAAAATTTTAACTGAGTCTAGGCTTCTTTTTCAGAACTGCATCTCTATTTTCCCGGACATCCAGGAACAGACTAGTCCAGGCCACCTTCCTGCCTCTTCTGGATTATGCTGGCATCATTTATAACAGCTGTGCAGCCACCTATCTCCACAAACTGAATACCTTATATCACCATGCTATCCGCTTTATTACCAATGCCCCAGCTAGAACCCATCATTGTACCTTATATAAGGATGTCAGTTGGACTTCCCTGACCACCAGGAGAATCACGGATATCTACACCTGGGTATATAAAGCCCTCTTAGACTGCCTCCCTATATTACAACTCTATTCTATTGATCACAATGTGTACATATTAAGGAAATGCTCATGTATATCCCTAGATGTCCCTAAAACATGCACACACTGTGGCAAAGCAGCCATTAGCTACATACTCCCCACCGCTTGGAATAAAGTTCAATCAACTCTAAATTTATTATTTATTTATTTGAATTTTGATGACCGGGTAGATCAACTGAGACAAAGTCCCTTTTTCAGTGATGACCCGAGGAATAAAGCATTCCAAGAAACAATACAATAACACACACAGAATAGTACAGTGAGTCACACTATACAGTTAAACCATAGGTAAAATAACAGTACCCAAGTAGGCAATAGTATCATAATAAAAGCCAGCAGAATAGGCCCCATGGTCTATCGTGTCTGCTCGGTAGCCAACCCCTACTGGAAGCTCGCTCCTCCACCGCCCCCAGCCCCAGAGGTGGCCCTCCCTGGCCTCAGCTTCCCCCTGTACCTGTCCCAACCCTTCTTGAATCCTTCCACTGTGGTCTCTTCCAGACTCCTGGGCAGTTCGTTCCATGGTTCTACCATCCTCTCTGTGAAGAAGCATCTCCTGCGTTCCCCCCTGTACTTACACCCTTCCAGCTTCCACTCGTGCCTCCTGGCAGTTCCCCCCTTCTTAAGCCTGAACACTTCCCTAGCTCTGCCCTTATTTATCCCCTTTACATACTTATAAGTCTCTATCAATGTCCCCTCTGTCCCTCCTCTCCTCCAATACGTACAGATTGAGTTCATCCAGTCTCTCCTTATAGGTCCTACCCTCCATGCCCTGAATCATTCTGGTCGCCCTCCTCTGGACCCTCTCCAGCAGCACTATGTCCCTCTTAAGATGGGGTCTCCAGAACTGCACGCAGTACTCAAGATGCAGCCTAAGCAGGACGTTATACAGAGGGAGGATCACCTCCCTCCTCCTGAAGGTAATCCCCCTGGTTATGCAGCCCAGTATCCTGTTTGCTTTTGCTGCAGCTCTTCAACAATTCTCTGTTATTAATTTTGCTGTCCACCACTATCCCCAAGTCCCTCTCGCCCGATGCGACTTGCAGTGTGGTCCGCCCCAGGGTGTATGCATGTCCCGGGTTTCTGACCCCCAGATGCAGCATCCTACATTTCCCTGCACTGAACTTCAACCCTCACTTCCTTGCCCACCCACCCAGGGTATCCAGATCCCCCTGCAGGGCCTCTCTCCCCTCCTGCCCATCTGCCAGTGCTCCCAGTTTTGAGTCATCCACAAACAGACTCAACCTACTCCTAACACCCCACCCTATGTCCAAGACATACGAATTGAACAGGAGTGGCCCCAGGACCGAACCCTGGGGGACCCCACTGATGACCCTCCTGGGGAGGAGACTATTCCTCCAACCACCACTCGCTGTATTCACCCCGTAAGCCAGTTTTCCACCCACCTGAGCAACTGCCCCCACCCAATCCCCCCAGCTTTCTTAGTAGGCCATTGGGGACCGAATTGAACGCCTTAATGAAATCCAGATAGAGGATGTCCACCGCCTATGCTGGTCCAGGGCACCCATTACTCCACCAGGTTAGTCTGGCACAACCTCCCAAAACAAAACCATACTGCCTGTCATCCAGGTGCCCCAACCTTTCCAGCTGCCCCCCAAGCCACTCCTTGATAATGCCCTCCATAACCTTGCCTACCACAGACGTTAGGCTAACGGGCCTATAATTCCCCATCTCCTCTCTGGACTCCCCCCTTGTGGATAGGCACCACGTGAGCCACCTTCCAATCCTGAGGCACTCACCCTGTCATCAGGGCGATATTGAAGAGTGAGGCCAGTGGAGTTGCCAGCACATCCGCCAGTTCTTTCAGCGCCCTTGGATGCAGCCCATCTGGCCCTGGCACCTTTTCAGTCTTTAGTGACTGGATGGCCTCTCTCACCCTATCTGCTGTGATTTCACCCTCCCATCCCCCCTCCTCATACATCCTCTCCTCTCCTCCCCTTCTAAATACGACGCATCTCCTGCCCTAGTCTCATCCAGTCCTTCAGTCTCCAACTGACCTGGTTCAGTGGGCTCCTCTACCCTCCCATCGGGTTGGAAAGATCCCCCCCAACTCCCGGTACAGACAGAGGCAAAGTACTCATTTAGCACCTCTGCTTGTTCCCCAGTTTCCTGCGCCCATCTCCCCAAGTTCTAATCTTGCTGATCTGTGCCCTCACTTTTCTTTTCTCCCTATGTATCTATAGAACCCTTTGTCCCCTCATGGATAACGCTGGCCAGGGTAAGCTCCTTCTTTGCCTTGGCCCCCTTTACCACCCTGGTGACCCTCTTAGCCAGGAAATCATACTCTCCCCTCTCCCTAGCCCCCCTTGAGCGCTTTAAGCGTGCGTAGGCAGCCTTTTTCTCCCTCACCGCCTCCTGCACCTCTCGGGTCCACCAACATGGCTTACTGGTCCTACATTGCTTGCGCCTTACCTTTGCGCAGGCCCTCGAAGCTTCCTGCACCTCCTTCTTAATGGTCTCCCACAAGCCATCAGCATCCATGTCTGGCCTTATCTCATCCAAGCACCCTTTAAGAATCCTTCCCATGCCCTCAAAGTCCACCCCCCTGAAATCTATTACTTCTGTGTTACTGCAAATTTTCTCTCTCCCTAGGAATATAAGAAACCAGACCATGGCATGGTCACTGCCTGCCAATGGGCTGCTCACCTTCAGGCCCCTTATCTGGTCACTATCTGCTAGGACAATGTCCAGGATCTGATCCTGCCTAGTAGGCTCCCCCACATGCTGGACTAGGAAGGCATCCTGAAAAACATCCATCAACCTCTGCTCTCTGGCCACCGAGGATGTCATAGTGCCCCAGTCTGCCCCGGTCACCCATGATCACCACCCTGCCCTTTCTGAGGCCACAGTGACCCCTGATGTTCTCAGCCAGATCATCCTCCAGTTCCGCTTCCATTGCGAGGGGTCAGAACACCACCCCTATTTTTAATCTTTTACCCCCCGTTTGTAGGGTTACCCAAATTGCCTCCACATCTCCTTCTGCCGCCTCGATTCCACCAACTACTATGTCATTTTTGACTATCAATGCCACTCACACACCCCTTCCCACCCCCCTATCCTTCCTAAACATTGTCTATCCCTCTAAATTTAGGTCCCAATCATGCCTCTGGGTGGCCCATGTCTCAGTAATTGCCGCCAAGTCTGCTGCACCCTCAACTAGCATTGCCTGGCACTCTGGCATTTTATTGCCCATGCTTCTGGCATTGATCAGGACCATTCTCCACCCGACCCCCTCTCCAGTCTTCTCAGCCCAGCGCAATCTCCTGTCTCACTTCCCCCCTCAGTTCCCCTTGGTCTTTTAATGCTACCCGTAGCTCGCTTTGCATGATCTAGTCCTGAACCCTCAAGCTTCCTCACTGCGGCTTACAGTCTTTCTATCCCTCCCCCCCTTTACAAGTTTAAACCCCACCCATCACCAATGAATCCAAACTGTTTTAGTTTACGGCTCTCCCTTCCCTCCAATAACCAAAGGATTCAGGATTACAGGCAGTTTGCAGGTAGCCAAGGGAGGCAGATTAACATTTTATACCATGTGCAGGGACATTTATGCCATTCACATACCAGATGTCAACAATTTAAACAGCAAGATAACTAAGAATAGCCAGATTCAACTGCATTTGATTAGAGACATGGGGTTCAGGTTACAGTCAGATGTTAATCTAGGTAGAGGAGGAGTGAGAAGTGGGGAGAGCAGCTTGTCTTTGAGATAGGAGAGAAGGGACGCTGTTTGTGACCATTGCAGAGATTGAGAGAGACACGTAACATTAGTCACGTGTGGCCTTAATTGTTAATAAACACTTGCCTCTGCATTGGGGGTTGAAGAACTCATCCTTGTAGAGTTTTCTGAATTGGTTAATGGTTTTGAAGGAAAGTAGAGGGTGGGGCAAATTGTTCCAAATTCTGGGGACAGTGACTGTGTAGGATCTTTGGCCTATCTTTAGCCTGGCCTTCAGGAGGTCCAGTAATAGTAGGCTAGAAGATCTTAGTACATGAGGGGTAGGTTTTAGAGATAGCAAGCCCATCAGAATGGGAGAGGGGGCTGATGAATCAACTTAAAGGTGGTACAGTGCACGGGGAAGTCAAATTAGTTGTCAAAGTTTGGTCAGCTTAATTTGTTGAGTACAAGGCAGTGGTGAGTATGGGCGGGGGCCGAGGCGGCAAAGCAAGCTATCCTATGGTATGTCTTTTTTGGCTTGTTCAATAACGGAGCCTTAACCGAGTGGATGACAGGTGCCACACAGAACAGACTGGGGAGCAGAGTGGCAAAGGCAGTGGTCACTTTGGCATGCTTTGAGAGGTAGGGTGCTGAGCGGCAGAGTAGCCCAAGTTTTTAATTAGTGGTTTTGATGGTGGTGTTTATGTGTGCTTCGAGCACTAGGTTCTCATTAAGCGCGAGTCCCAGGTATTTGAATGATGAGACATTTTCCAGTGGAATACCCGAGGAGGTTTTTAAGAGGAAGGGTGTGTTATATTGGGTTTTGAAGGAGGTGTGACAAGAGTGCATAGTTTTGTTTTTTTCCCTCATTGAGAACCAGTTGGTTATTTAAGAACCAAGATTCTAGGGCGTGGAAGTCTACCTCACGATTCGTGGTCAGGGTGCAGATATCCTTGGAATATCTGTAGAGTATTGCATCATCCGCATAGAGTTGTACTGATGCACCACCACAATTAAAAGGGAAGGTCATTGATGAATATGGAAAATAGTAGGGGACCACATATGGACCCTTGCGGTACCCCGTCAGTGATTAGTGCTAGAAGGGAGAGCGTGTTTGCCCATTTGACACGTTGAGAACGATTTGCTAGGTAATTTGAAAACCACGCGAGGGAGTTATTATCCAGTCCGATGTGGTGAAGTTTAGCTACGAACAGCAGGTGATTAACAAGGTCAAAGGCCTTAGTTAGGTCTACAAAGACTGCGTCAGTGGCTTGGCCCAGATCCATGTTACTGAACAAATCAGAGGTGATATGGAGGAGGGCCGAGTCGGTTCCATGGTGTTTATGGAAACCATGCTGAAAGTCTGTGAAGATGTTTGTTTGTTCAAGAAATGAGTGCAACTGGTTGTAGAGGATTCATTCTTGAATTTTTGCAATAGGGCAGAGGATATAAATCGGTCTGTAGTTTTGGGATGTATCAACCGGGCCGGATTTGTGGACAGGTACCACTACTGCTGTGTTCCATTTGTCAGGGATAGAGTGGGTGATGAAAGAGCGATTGATTAGCATCGAGATGGGCAGGGCAAGCGCTGATGCCCCAATGCGGTGGAATGTAGGGGGCATGGTGTCAAAGTCTGGAGAGCTTTCACATTTGAGTCTCTTGAGCATCTTTAGGACCTCGAGATTGGTGGTAGTTTTTATATGAAAGGAGAGACAGCTGGTCCAATCCCTAATTCCATTAAATACTTTTCAAACCCTCATTAAAAAAACCTCTACAGACACCTGCCACTGCACTTAACCTCCATTCTCCTCACCTTCCCTACTTCATCCCCTCTTCTATACTTGTTTTCCAAGTAGTGACTATTATGCCTGTTACTTACTTGACTCATATGCAATCTATGTTATATTGCTGACACCTTTCATTGTCAACCCTATACCAAAAGCCTGTATTTCGAATAAGAAGTCTGTAACACTGTAATTACCTTGAACTGTTATTCATTGCTTCTCTTCTGAAAAAAACTGCATATATTGTAAATTTAATGTGTTGTCAATGTCTGAGTGGACCGACTGTAAATAATGTTTATACTGTAAATATTCATTTCTGTGTATACTATTCATTTTTTTGTACACCATTCTATTTTTCGCTTGTACAAGGAACATCCAAGCAAATGAGCTTGCCCAACAGATCTTATCCCTCCACAATAAACTTGAATGGGTACCACCTTGTTTGTTCAGGTAGTGAACTACAGCTGAACTGTCTGATTACACTTGAAGGCAACCCTGAGGGAGTAAGGTCTTGAACGCCTGTAAGACATACAAGACAGCCCTCAGTTCCAGGACACTGATGTGAAGACGAGCGTCCAGCTTCATCCCAGAGCCCTGGGACTGAACCCCCTGAAGATGGGCACCCCAGCCAGTCAATGAAGCATCCATCGTTAGAACGAGGTCTGGGACCGGGGGATGGAATGAGATGCCCTTAGTAGATTGTCCATGGACTTCCACCATTGTAAGGCGTAAAGCGCTGGGAAAGACAAAAGGACTGAGGCCTCAAAGTCATCCCACTTCTGATCCCACTGGACCCTGAGGGTCCACTGAAGAACCCTCATGTTGAGTCTAGCATGCGGAACAATGGGGATGGTAGCTACCAAATGTCCCAGGAGCTGAAGGTAGTCCCTTGCTGAGACATATTGGACAAGTCTCCAGCTGCATGTTGAGGGCCAGAATGGCATCTGCCGGAGCCTTGGGAAGAAACGCCATGCCCTGAGAGGTGTCTACCACTGCTCCTATATACTGGAGTTTGTGATGGGTTCACCATAGACTTTGGGTACTTGACTGTGATGCCCACCGTGGAGAACATCTCTAGTGTGCAGGTCAGGGTGTATTCCAGTATGGGGCATGTGGATGCTCCGAGGAGCCAGTCATCCAGGTATGGAAAGACGCACAGACCTTCCTGGCGAAGGGCCCCTGCCATGGCCACCGCCACCACGCATTTCGTAAATACCCTAGGGGCAGAAGAAAGGTCAAAGGGGAAGGATTGAAACTGAAAATGAGAGCCCTGAAACTGGCATCGTAAGAACAGCCTGTGGACGGGGTGCATCAAGACATGAAGGTAACACGTTCTTCATGTCCAGGGAACAGAGCTAGTTCCCCGTATCCAGCAGAGGAAACAGGGTGGGGAGAGTCACTATCCTGAACTTCTGGTACAGTATGTAGAGGTTGAGACCTCTGAGATCTAGAATGGGGTGCAAGTCCCCCGTACACTTGGGAACCAGAAGAAAACGGGAGTAATATCCCCAAGCCTCTTTGATGGGCGGGAACTGGTTCTATGGCAAGTTTCTGCAACTGAGCATCTATTTCTGTCTGCAGTACAAGAGCGTGGTCCAGAGGGTAGTGTGAGACTAGAGGACGCGGGGGAAGGGGGGGAACTGATCATGTCCAACATATGCCCGTACTGGATCAACTGAAGGAGCCAGAGGTCTGACATGATCCCTTGCCAACTTCTGAGGTGCAGGGAGAACCTGCCCCTGACGGTCGAGGAGGGGGCCTCCACAGCTGGAGACAGGCCGAAGGCTGTCCCTGCTGAGGGGCAGCAGGGACATACCGGGACATTCTCAGGGCATTTCTCGTGCCTGGCGGGGCTAACTCAGCCTTACGTTTGTCAGCAGGCTGCCTCCGAGTAGTAGGTCTACCTCTGAAGGAGCAGCCCCAAAAGGATCCCCTGTATGCAGGATTCACCCAAGGGCGATACAGGGTCCGAACAGATTGAAGGGTATGACTCAAGTCTTGCAGGTCTTTCAGAATCTCTTGAGCCTGCAGCCCAAAAAGGTTGTCCCTTTTAAAGGGAACATTAAGAATGGACTGTTGTACATCCTGTGAAAATCCTGAAGCCCTCAGCCATGCATGGCGTCTGAGGCAAACACCCACAGAGGAGGCTCTAGCCGAAGAATCGACGGCATCATAGGCAGGGCTCCAGATAACGTGTGTACCGGCCTATTTGACTCTCCTCATTTTAGGAAATATTCTTCAGAAATTGTTTTAAGGAATACCAGTACTCACCCAACATTTGTAAATACTCCACACGCCAAAGAATAGTGCTTCATAATATAACTGGTGATTCAAAAGGAACAGTTTTTTGACAGATTTACAGCACTTGTATGCATCACACTTTTGTTTTACTCACTATGTTTTAAAACTGGTGAGTAAATTCCTACCTGCCAATATTATCTGGAGCATTGCTGGCACCTGAAATTTTATCTAGAAAAAAAACACCTTTTTTTTTTTTTTTAATACTGTACCCTCAGCACCTCTAGCAAGACATTTGTACACATCTGAATTTCGTTTTACTTACCTCGCTCTCAAAATGAGGAGTACAGGTACTCATCCCAAAAAATCTTATCTAGAGCCCTGATCATAGGTAGCCCTGAGCAGGTGGCGGCAGATGGCAGCAGCAGTGGAAAGCTTTGCATTGAGGTCTTCCTGAGACTGGCCCGGTGGAAGGGACTGGACCGATTCTTAAGTAGCTTTAAGGATATCCTCCTGATATTTGAGGAGGTGGCCTATATAATTCAGAATGCGAAGGGACATAGTAGCCGGAGCATAGGCTCTTTTACCCATGATATCCAATTTCTTGGATTCTTTATCTGGGGGTTGAGCACACATATGTTGTGGTCGAGCGGATCTATCGTGAACTGCATTTTTAACCACGGAATCCTCCTATGAAGGCGTAGAAAGATAAGAGTGGTCCACAGGGGCCCTATAAAGTCTATCTGCCTTGTGGGTATAGGAGGGAATCTGGAACGGTTGTTGCCAGGTGGCCAATATGGCCTCCTCAAAAGCATCCACAAGGAGAAGGACGACTAGTGATTTTTTTTCCCGGAATACAAAGGTACTGGGCCAATTTTTTTGTGGAGGCATCCTGTTCTGTAGTTTGGAATCCAGAAGTTTTTTGCAGATGTACTATAATATCCGAAAAGGAAGGGTCATCTGGAGGAGAACAGGGGAGTTCCTGCAGAGCGTCCCTTTGAATGGAAGACACCTCTGAGGAGGACACTTGGGATCCATAATCCTGATTTATCTCTTCCTCCTCCTCTTCCAGGTCCACCATATCCCATTCTTGTAAGAATGGGATGGCCAAATCGTCTTCCCTGGAACAGAAACCCTGAGAGGCTGGAGAGAACTTTCTGTCCTGGAGGCAGAAGAAGGCCTGGAGGGGGCAGAGGCAGGGACCACAGCCTCCCCGGAGGGGCAAGAGGAGGACCTGGTAAGGCCCATAATGGACTGGACAACAGCCTGGACGTCCACCAAGGCCAAGCGACCCCGAGAAGAAGAAGAAGGGGTCATGGACTGGATGGGCACCACCGATGGATTGGCAGAGGGCAAGGGACCCAGCCAGCCTGGCGTGGAGGGGGGCACATAAGACCCCTAACTCTGTTGTAGATAGATAAAGGGGTCACCATAGAGCTCCAATCCAAGGAAGTCCAAGGTGGAACCATGATCCGTTGACGAGGCAGTAAGGCCAGGAGCCACCGCCGATGCAAGAACCGTTGATAAGGCTGATGAGACGGTGGAAAATGGGTGCACCATCAACGATGAACGGCTTGAGTGAGCCGTCGATGGGAGAGGCTGATGAACTGCTGAAGTGCCCAGTCGATGGGAGAACTGTTGACAGGAGAGCTGGATGGCTCAAAACATGCTCCGTTGACAGGAGAACCGTCGGAGCAGCAGCAGTCATCATCGACAGATGATGGCTCGAAAGACTTGTTGGTGGAGGCAGCGGTGGAAGCTGCAGCACAACAGTGGTAGTCAACGGAGGAGTCATCGATGACGGAAGGGAGGGAGGGACCCACTACCGTCGACAGTGGAGAAGATGGGGTGTCAGTGGGTTTCCTCCTACTACTTAACTTTTTTGTTGAGCTCGTGGACTTCGATGACAAAGATGGCGGCGTGGGGAAACATGCTTGGACTTTGGATGCATGCTTCCTCCCAGACCCTTGCTCCATCGACAGGAGCTCACCTCTTCAAGACCCCGAGGAGGAGATCGAAAAACTCTCCTGCAATGGAGCGTTGCTCTTGCTCCAGAAGGGCTATCTTTTGCTCCATAAGGTGTTCCCCGAGCTGCTGGAGCCATCGACCCCTTGTGGCCTTGTTGAACCGGTGGCAGAGGATGCACTCCCTGGTGTCGTATTCGGGACCTAGGCACAGAACACACACTTTGTGGAGGTCCTCAGTCGCAATCTTCTGGCCACAGGAACACTTTGTAAATAAAGGTTACGAAGACATCAGTAGAAGAACTCTTGGTAAAATGAAGTTTTGGTCGGTAGAACTCTTCGTCGATGAACTGAAGAAAGCTGGACTCTGGAGGAGAACTTGATGCTTACTCGGTCACAGTCAAAAAGAATCGAGATTATCAGGGACCTCCCTTTTAAATATATGTGCAAGAGCACACCAGGTGACAGGAAGGAGCAGTCCCTGGGTCGACTGCTGAGAAGTCATCCAGAGGATGTAATGTCTGCAGCTGATATCCCATGTTTTATGGCCTGTTGCAAGAGATTGGCTCGAAGATCATCTCTACGTTTTGACACATGAATGGCATACTACCAAGGGGGTCAGCGCCATGGAGAGATGGTGCAAGGGGATCAGATACTGTTGACTCAAGTTGCAGCGATGGCAGACAGGAGCTGCACAGCACACACAACGGCGGTTAACGAACACTGAATTAAATGGTAAGTAACTCAGACAGCCCTGCATGACAGTGCATGTTTGCCTTGAAAATTAAAGGTTTGTGCTTCAGCAATAAAGTGTTTGTGCCACCCTGCCTTCTGTTGGGTGAGTTTCTGTGGCACAAAAAGACACAGTTCTGTGCCATGATAAGGGTTGGGCTTCTTTGTGGGGTGCACAACATATATTGGAGATATCTTTTTGCAGTAGGTTAAGATAGCTCCTTTAGTGCCCTGCCCAAATTGGCAGTAACGGAGGGCCTTTGTGAAGTGCAAAGCTCCACTTTTGAATATTGTGGCCTGGGAAACACTGATACATGAGCTGCAAAACATGCAGAACATGGTTGCTGGTTTCGGTAGTTGTGCTTCATTTGTTACTTTATAATTACAACGTGACAAGGTAGCCAGGCTTCCTACTTCAGATGTGAACATCCAAAATCTCCCTTGGGGACACCACTTACACAAACAAACAGGACATCGTAGAAGCCTTCAATAACCACTTTGCCACAGCAGGCCTCGCATTTGATTCCTTCCCCTTAAGCAATCTACTAAATCAGCATATAGGTACTAGTTCTCCATGTCCCCCCAATACCATCCCCTTCAGTCCTGGTAAATTTAGCTTCTCTCCTGTCACACTTAGACAGAAAATCTACTAGTTTGGACATTCACACCGGTGCAGGAGCTGATCTAATAGATACTGTCCTACTGAAACTAGACTATTTCCATCTAGCTCCACCAATTACCCACTTTTCAACATGTCCCTTGTGAGGGGACACTCCCCACTATGTGGAAAACAGCCCATGTTACCCTCTGTTTAAATCAGGCGACCCATGCGATTTAAACTATGGACCCATCTCCTTACTACCCACTCTGTCGAAGCTTCTCGAAAAACTGGTAAATTCTCAACTAAGATTTCTTATAACGTCATAATCTTTTAAATCTCCTTCAATCTGGTTTACGGCCGAAACACAGTACGGTCACTGCACTAGCAAAAGTCACCAATGACTGGCTGACTTCACTCAATGCCAAACATCACATAGCTGCGCTATTCCTCGACTTAAGTAAAGCACTTGATACGGTGGGCCATGATCTATTACTGTACCTACTGAAAAACATCGGGATTGACAAGACTGCTCTACATTGGTTTTCCTGCTATCTTGTCGGTAGACTGCAACTGGTGAAATCGCAAGGCTACCTTTCTACCAGTAAAACCCTCCTCAGAGGGGTCCCCCAAGGTTCAATCCTGGGCCCCTGACTATTCACAATATACATCAACAACACTGACCATAACGTCAGCTCTGCCAGTGTTCATCTATTGACACCGTCCTTTATGTTGCTCATCTGTCTTCAGAGTCTGCGTGTGCAGATCTTCAACAAGAATTCAACATACTACAGCACAACCCAATCCAGATGAAACTGCTCAATGCTAAGAAAACCAAAATAATAGTTATCTCGCTGCCGTCTAAGGCTACGTCAGTTCTGGACCCTACTACCCACGTTGTAATTACAACTGTGATGGGCGAATCCCTGGATAAAGTAGTAAAATATAAATACTTAGGTTTTTGGTTGGACTGCAATCTCTCATTTTTCCCTCATGTGGATGAGCTCTCCAAAAATCTAAAACAAAGGCTGGGATTATTTTTCCGTAATTAAGCAATTGCTCACTGCTCACGCAAAATCAAGGATAGTGCAATCTACGTTCCTACCTCTCAGACTATGCTGATTTCCTGTACAGTAACTGTCCCAACACTGTTCTTGCTAAACTGGACGTACTGTACCATAGGGCCTTAAAATTTGTGACCGACTCCCTGTACAAAACTCACCACTGCTCGCTCTACGCCAAGATAGGCTGGATCTCATTAGCTGCCAGAAGGTGGTGCAATGCCTCTATCTGGACCTTTAAAGCCCTCATTAAAAAACTCCCCAAGTACATTTCCAATATCTTCAAGTTCACGCCATGTTCGTACCCTCTCAGAAAATACGCTTTCTTACTGCTTGATATACCCAGGATTAGAACCCGGTTTGGCTCCTCCTCTATCAGTCATTCCCTACCCGCTCTGTGGAACTCCCTCCAAAAGACTTAAGTTGACCCACTTTGTAAGACTATTCTCCTTCAAATCGCGTTTTAAAAAAAACCCTGTTAAAGGAGAACTGCCAATGCTACTCCTAACCCCTCCCTCTACAAGGTCCAGAAAGGCACTTATACCTCCTTAGTTTGCCTCGGCACTCCCTGACGCACTTCCTATTACTTATCCCCTATGACTCCCTTCTTCCTCTAGTCCTTGTTCCCCCACTTTCTCCTTCTCATAGTAACTCTGCCTTCCCTCTCCCCTTCCCATCTCTTCCATCCTCACTCCTTTGCTATATTCCTTACCAGCTGGTTCTGCCATCTAAATTATTTGGGCAGTAATACTGCACTTAAGAAACTTACACCCTTATTGACCTTATCCTCACCACAAGCCTAAGAACATCTCCCAAGCCACAATGCTCCCTGACTCAATAAGCGGCCACTCCCCAGTGACCTGCCGGTGGTCCTCCAAAATCTACCCCGTAACCCCAAATATCTCTGTACAAAGATGCCTCAAAAAATGTACCCTAGCACAGCTCAAGTCTCACCTTGCCTCCTGAGATTGTTCACCTATTCACAATGCCCAGTCTGTGGATGCTGCTCTTACTACTTCACTGCCATCTTCAATACGGCCTGTGATGTATTCGCACCCTTCTCCAAGCGGATAGTAAAGCAAAGAAACACCTCCTGGATCACCCAAGCTCTCCTAGACCTAATGCACCACAGGGATAATCTATGGCATAAGGCCCTTGACTCTCAGCTCCCACAAGATAGGCAGCTGTACAGAGAAGCTAGAAACAGATGCACACGGGCAATCCAGCAAGCCAAAGCTGCATACTATAAACACACCCTCACCTCCTCCTGGGACTCCAGAAAATACTTCTGGAGCAATATTAAGGAACTCTGTGGTAAAACTGTATCCCCTACCCCCGTTCTGCTTACAGTAGATGGAACTACCACCCAGGACCCTCATGTCATCTCCGATGCCCTCAATACTTCCTTCTCTGATCTCCCTCATATTCTCCCCCAAACTTCTTTGACCCAATCACCTACCCCCCCACAGACACCTCAGCCATCTCCAACACTACCTCTTTCAGACTAAGAGTCATCTCTTGTAATGAGGCAAAACCCTATCTCACCGAAGCACTGGCGAACTCTCGCTATAGTAGTGATTCCCTGGATCTCAAAATCATTTGGCTTACACTGGATGTAACGCTGCCTCATCTCACCAAAATCCTCAACCTGTCCCCATGCCTCAGCCAATTCCCCTCTGCCTGGAAGAGAGCAATAATAACCCCTATCCTGAAAAGTGGCGACACCACCGCTGCAAGCAATTGATCAATATCAATCCTGCCACCCCCCAAAGGCCCTTGAAAATGTAGTGTTGGATTAACTAACTACCTCTCCAAACACGACCTGCTCTGCCATGAACAACACGGTTTCCGAGGGGACACAGCACCTCAACCGCCCTCACTGAGCTTACCACATTTATTCATGAGGCCCTAGAACAAGGCTCCCTGGCAGGTGCTCTCTACGTTGTTCTGACCAAGGCATTTGATACAGTCAGTCACGAGTTACTACTACATACGCTCCCATCCCTTAATTTTGCACCAGAGGTCACCGCCTGGTTCAAAGATTATCTCTCAGGTCGGATACAGCAAGTCAAACTCAATACAACTATCTCCTCCAGCAAACTGGTCCAAACCGGTGTCCCCCAAGGGTCACTACTTGGCCCTCTATTCTTCACCCTCTTCCTGAACTCCCTCCCAAACTCTTGCAGTGGCAATATACTGCTTTAAGCAGACGATGCATAAGTCTTTTTTGAAACACCCCCACCCAAACTCTCTACAAACTGCACTGCAGGGCTTCTTTAGGGAGCTTGAAACCTGGATCGTGGCACACCGACTAATAATCAACTACAAGAAAACTAAGTCTATGATCTTTACTCATCGCCAAAGCCCCTACTGTCATGCCCCACTAGTTGTAATGACCGCCCTTGGCTCCGTGCTTGAACAGGTCTCAGAGTTCAAATACCTTGGAGTCACATTAGACAACCCCCTTACCTACCATACACACATACAACAACTCTCCTCCTCTATTAACACTAGACTGGGGATCCTGTACAGGCATAAACACTGCCTACCCCCCTCAGGCCATGCATTTCGCAGTGTCATCTTCTATTCTATCTTTGGTGGAATGCAGAATAGCAATTTATGAGTTGGCTGACCATATTGCCCTATGCAGCATCAACCTTGCCCTCAACAAAGCTTGCCGCCTGGTCACGGGGTGTGACAGATTAACTCACACATGCAAGCTTTATAAACATACTGGCTGACTAAACCTCCAGGACAGGCTTAAGTACCATACTTGCCTCCTTGCAAAAAAGATACACCTTAAGCAAGCCCCAATTGGACTCCACCCACTTATCCACACTACTCCTCATAGGAGGACACAAAGGCACTCAGCTAACCCCACCCTCCTAGTCCCCCACTGCAGAACATCGCTTGGACAGAGATCCTTCCGCCACCGTGCTCCTCTGTAGCTGAACAGCCTAACATCTTCCATCTCCCAGGCCCATAATCTCAACCTATTTAAATCAGGTCTCAAAACCCTACTCCTTGACTCAACAAACTGTGACTGTATCTAACCCCACCCCCCTTCCTGAGTCATACTGTACACAGGTACCTACCCTATCTCAGTAAGTCTCCTGTAGCTATAGGCTAGTTGTTGTTAGTCCCGCTCGTACGTCTCTCCGGATCCCTAGCCCCTCTGTTTAAATATTAGTACACTGGGTCCTCCAAGATCCTATGAAAATGTATACTGTCTTAACCCGACCCGGAACCTTCCTTATGCTCCTGGATGATGTAACCCTCAAATTTCTTAAAAGCCATGACTGTATAACCTTGTATTATTACTTATTATTGTATGTGTACCTTGTTTTTTGCTTCCTCTGTACTGTTACCTTTGACTGACGTGGAGCCTTTGCAAAAGAGTCTATGACTCCAAGGGTTGTAATTCTGATTCTATTCTACGAACAATAAACTTATGTCTCAGACGGTTATACTGTGAATTTGATATGTCTGCTTTGATTTTGTATTGCCTGCTCTGTACCATACAAATTGTATTTGTGTTCCCTTATTGAGTCTTGTGTTGTTGTCCTTCCAGCACCACCTTGCAAACGAGTATCTCAATGGTGTATTTCCTGGTAAAAAAAATGAAATTGAAACTGAACAAGTGGATCTGCATTCTGCAACATACTGTAACATGGCTGACACTTAAGCTAGCCACTAACAGCAATTTATAGTCCAGCACAAACAACTAAACACTTTGAATCAAGAACAGCCACATGGCAAACTTCTAAGCAAGACAAGCGTTTTTGTTTTTTTTTAGTTCCATACACCCAAGCATATACAACCCTGCCTTCTTGTTCCACAGAGCACAGCAATGCAGTGAAACCGAGGGCTGCAAGTTCGAGTCAGTTTCCTCCACAGAACTAGTTCTTCTAGTGCTTAGGATATCTGTGGTTTCCCCTACCTGCGCTCTGCTAGCTCTTCTGCGTCCTGTTCTAAGGCATCCATCAACAAGAAAGTGTCTTCCGCCGGCTCATAAACATCGGCGAAAACCCCACGACCAACATGTGGGAAGAGAGGCGTGGGATACATCCTGTGCCACCAGATACCTGCGTGTTTATTGATTTAGAAGCCACACTGCCAGCAAAGTCAAAGACTACCGCGTTGATGCACGCATGCTCCGCCAGCAGCTGTTATAGTGCGCATGGGTATTAACTGAGCGTCTTCCGTAGGCGTGCTACTCCTCTCATTCATACGTTTACATGCATGACTAACGTTACCGGGTAAGCAGTTACCGACTAACTACAGACTTACCCGGTAACTCTAATTGCGCGTATACTTGCCGCAGGTCTTCATCGAGTGTATCCAGATCCTTGCGCTTTCACGTTACACTGATCAGCTGGAGCAGTTCTGTTCAACTGAGCAGGAGCTTACAAGCGGCTCAGCAGCGCCTTTCTATAAAGTACTTCCTATAGTAGCTCGCCGTGGTTATTTATTTATTTATTTAACCAGTTGAGACACTAAGCTGAAAGCTTGTTTACAGCACTAGGAAGATAAGTGACTTGTTAAGGGTCACCTCACACAGTATGCAAGTGGGAGCTGCGGGATGGGGGTTCAAACCCAGGTCTTCAGGTTTGCAACTCGGCGCTATACTGCCTCCTTCCCCCTACTACCAACTTTCCCTGTAAAGGAGTAGCAAAAGGAGATATTGTGCATAGACAAAATTACTTTCATGCAGATGTCCTCAGAAATTGAGAAACTGTGGCAGTATAGCACAGTGGTTTAAGGCTCTAAGCTGCAAACCTGGGTTTGAATCCTACAGCCCCCACGTGTATACTGTGTGACCCTGAGCAAGTCGCAACTTCCTTGTGCTCCTAGGTCGCACCTGGAAACAAGCCCCAGCTTAGTGTGCCTTTCCTGGTTAAACAAAGCAACCCCCCCCCCCAATTTGTTTATGCAGGAACCACTTTAGCATCTGGTGTCAGATGTGTTCTCAGGAGCCTTTCACCGGTCTGATCCAGAATGTTGTGGAGTATCTTCTCTTCCTGTCCCAGTCAGGGCTGCAGTACTCCTCTGTGAAAGTACTGGTAGTTTTCTCACCTGGCAAAGGTGATTATAGGAGCACCTTTTTACAACACATGGGTAATCGGTGTTCTCTCAGACGGATGCACAAAAGAAATTCCAGAATTGAAATTCGATACGTCTCCTCCCCCTCTGTCTCCTTCTCTGTAGCTCCCAAATTCCTCAGTACGAGTTCTTCCAGAGCTTATGAATAATCCTGAAAATGATAAACACAATAGAGACCCTCAGCAACCTCCTTTGGGAGTATCGCTGGGTAGAAAGGCACACAACACTTTAATACTATGTAAAAAACATCATTTACTTTACATTGATTCGTATCATGTGTACAGTCTTGTATCCACACTGTTGGTGTAAAGTCTACTGCTTACTACCATACCTTCACTGAAACCAGCATTGCGCTTAAGCGCAACATTAAAGTCATTTGATTTGTTATCCCACTATGTTATGTTCCTCCTCAATGGGTGGGATGCAGAGTGCTCTAAAAAGGTGCTCCTATAATCACCTTTACCAGGTGAGTAAACTACCATTATCTAGCGCACCTTTTTACAGCACTCCGAGTCTCAACACATGGGTGATTATACAGCAGTATTGGACTTGTCTAGGGAGGGAGTAGGAATATTTTTTTTTTTTTTTTATTTAGTTGCTTAACCAGGTATAGCACACTAAGCCAACAGCTTTTTTACAGGAGCGACCTGGGAGCACGAGGAGGTTACGTGACTTGCTCAGGGTCACACAGTATGCAAGTGGAAGCTGTGGGATTCAAACTCAGGTCTGGTCTGCTGGATGTCACCAGATTTGCAGCTCAGAGCCTTAGACCACTGCGCTATACTGCATCCAATATGCCTCTAATATGGAATATGACTTAATGCTGTCTGAATTACCTTGCGACTAAACTCTGAGTTCCCTGTCAATCCGGTATCCAACCGGTAGAATCTGGTGAAGGTGTGAGGGGATGACCAGGTTGCCGCCTGGTGGATTTCCCTTACAGATATGGAGTTGCGTTCTGCCCAGGAGGTAGCCACTGCTGCAGTGGAGTGGACCATGATATTAGGAATAGGGATATTACCATCTGCCCTGTAGGCTCGAGCGATGGTGTCTCTTGACCATCTGGCTATTGTAGATCTTGAGGCTGCTAGGCCCAGTTTCCACCTTCGAGCAAGGACGAATAGTCTCTTCAACTTTCTGAATGGCCCTGGTTTGGTCTAGGTAGGTGAGGGCAGGGGTGTCATGCTACCAGAAATTTTGGAGGGGCACAAAAACCAAACCTTTCTAGGGGGTCTGGGGGCATGCCCCTCCCAGGAAAAATTGAAGTCAGATGGTGCATTTTGGTGATTTTTCGCAGGCCAGGATGCTGTTCTACAACATGCTAAATGCCATCAATGATAGAGCAAAGATAAAAATGTTTTCTGTCTTTGTTCAGTCTGTGGACAGAAGCCTTTTGTATTTGCCTCAGCAATGCAGCTCACTTGGTGACAGAGCACGGTACCACGCACCCAATATAGCAAAGAAGGACAACGAATGATGAAATATACCAGTTCCACAGCTGCCTGACCTCCTCAGAGACCACAGACAGCAAGTTGTGGCTGTGGCAGTCATCCATCCCTACCTTGCCCTGCCACAGACAACCTTTTGTATCAAGAGGCTGCAGTAATAGATCAGCAACATGCACAACATTCAAAAATGACTATGGCTACTATCAAGGACCTATTACAGCACTCTGATCGTACAGCAAAATGACTCAGTCAGTCTGAAGTTGAGGATGAGTATTAACTGGTGAATTTCACATACATTTGATTTCCCTAGACAGCACCTATACAGCCAGTACCAACCACCCCACCAACACAGTCAGTCCCCTGCACCTACATGGCCAGTGAGTTATACCGTTTCAGGCATTGAGCTTTCAAGTAAAACACCACCAGCTCCTCACACCTGCAGCAACACAAGCAGCCTCTGCACCAGTATCGACCACCACACCAACACAGCCATTCCCCTGCACCATGGGCCAGTGAGCCCTCCCCTATCCAAGCGATCAGCTCTCACTTCACATGGCCAGCTTCCAAAAGTGAATACAGTCAGCTCCCCATAAACAGCACCTGCACCAATGTGGCCAGTACCCTCCACCACAACACAGCCAGTCTCCTGCACCAACACAGTCCCTCCCCCCATCCAAGTTTAACCCCTTGTTACCCGGGGTTACTAGAATCCCAGTAAGACCTAGTGGTAGGCAGGGAAGGCAGCTTGTGAAACTCCAGTTAAATGGGTTTCACACTGTCTCACTCTGTTCTCAGTCTCAGCTGAGACTGAGGGATGACATCACCAATAGAACTGTTGCAGCTGCATAAGCCACATTGGAATCTGCAGCAGAGGGAGTTAGATAGAACGTTGGGAGTTTTCAAAGGGAAGAGTTCAGTTCCAGTTTGCCTTCAGTAAGAAGGAGTCAGTGTCCAGTTTGTCTTAAGCAAGTAAGGTGTGCTCAAGTGGTGGAGACCGCTGTTCGGGTCTCAGTGTCCCTCCCTCCGGGGGGGGGGGTGTAAAGATCCCCATGCAGATTCCTGGGGCAATCCCCTTAATTCTGCCAAGAGGAAGAAAAGCTGCCATTTCAGCTCAGCCTTTGTTTTGGAAAGTTGGAAGATTTGTGATTTGCCTGTGGGGCACCTGCAACTAAAGGGTGAGTGTTTGCTCTAACATGAGAGGGCAAAATGTTTTCTTCACCCTGGGACATGTGTGGGAATCTAGGAATTGAGCTACATTTTGGGAACCTATAGGACTAGGCCAAACAAGAGGAGTAGTGTCAAATGCTAGAGTGCTGTGGGAATTCAAGTAATATGTAGAGGAGATGCGCCAGTTCATCTACTATTTAATCTACATTCAGAAGTTTCAGTTTTCCAGAGAAATGGCCAGGTATGGGCTGTGGGAGCTGGAGGTGGGCAAACCCCCCATCTTTAGTAACCAGGTCCACCTCTACAGATTTCTGCTGTGGTTGCTACTTTGCCTCATGCACTTGACCAGTGATGGGGGAAGTACCCAGACGTGGGGTTGCAAAGGAAAATCTCTAGGGTCACAGACTCTAAGTGGTGTGGGGAGCCACAACAAGTGTAAGAAGAATTCTTTGTGAGATGGGGAGTCATAAGAAGTAAGGAAGAAATCTCTCTAGGAGTCGCAGACTCTAAGTG
This sequence comes from Neoceratodus forsteri, assembly GCA_016271365.2. Lineage (NCBI taxonomy): Eukaryota > Metazoa > Chordata > Ceratodontiformes > Ceratodontidae > Neoceratodus > Neoceratodus forsteri. Next base: position 482,242,956 of record CM057459.1, on the reverse strand, counting down.
GTGTGGGGAGCCACGACAGGATAATTGGTTCATTCTTCCAATGGACCATGAATCAAGTGGCCAGCGGGGGAGCCAGGCCAGTCCGGCTGTGTGCCTGGTGGGTCCAGAGCCTGAAAACAGTATAATTGGTTCATTCTTCCAGTGGACCACTTTGTAGTCTCTAATCTGCATTACCAGGAAATGTAGCCCCATGGGGGTCCGTCTATGCTTTGTTGTGTTCAGCTATTATGTGAATAAAAGCCACACTGTAGAATCCCATTCCTGGCTCTGGACATAGAAACATAGACATAGAAACATAGACTTTGACGGCAGATAAGGACCGCTAGGCCCATCTAGTCTGCCCATTTCCCTACCTACAGGATAGGCCGCAGATCCTAGTTAACCAACAGCCTATATCTTCCTGCCCCCCACAAGAATTGCCTTATGTCTGTCCCATGCATTCTTGAATTCTCCCCCAGTTTTAGACCCCACAACTTCCTCAGGAAGGCTGTTCCATGCATCCACCACCCTCTCTGTGAAATAATACTTCCTCACATTGCCCCTGAACTGCCCTCCTTCTATCTTTAAATTGTGTCCCCTTGTTCTTGCAAGTCTCTTTTCTGAAAGATGCTACCCTCTTGGACTTTGTTGATTCCCTTGAGGTACTTGAAAGTTTCTATCATCCCCTCTCCCTTCTTTCCTCAAGGGTATACATATTAAGCTCCTTTAGTCTCTCCTCATACAGCCTCTTTGCAGACCCTGCACCATCTTAGTTGCCCTTCTCTGGACTGCCTCTATCCTGTCTATGTCCTTGCGGAGATGGGGTCTCCAGAACTGGACACAGTATTCCAGATGGGGTCTCATCAACTGTCTGTACAGACGGATAACAACTTCCTGTTTTCTGCTGCTGATGCCTCTCCTATACATCCCAGTATACCCCAGCCCTCCCTACTGCCTTCTCACATTGCTTGCTAACCTCAAGGTCATCTGATATGATTACCCCCAGGTCTCTTTCCTGTTTTGTTGTTGTTACTACCTCCCACCCATTGTGTATTCTTCCCTGGGTTCTTGTTTCCCAGGTGCATTTTTTGCACTTTTTGCATTGAATCCTAGCTGCCATCGTCTGACCATTCCTCCAACCTTGCCAAGTCCCTTTTCATCCTTTCCACGCCTCCTTGTGTATCAACCCTGTTGCAGATCTTTGTGTCATCTGCAAAAGGCATACTTTTCCTTCAGTCCCTCTGCAATGTCACTGATGAAGACATTAAAGGACTGGACCCAATCTGAACCTACGGTGCCCACTAGTAACCGCCCTTTCTTCAAGTGGACTCCATTTACATTACCTTCTGTGTCCTGTTGTCCAGCCAATGTTTTACGCTACCATCCTGGGACCCACTCCCAGGCTGGTTAATTTGACTAATAATCTTTTGTGTGGGACTGTGTCAAATGCCTTGCTAAAGTCTAGGTAGGCCATGTCCACAGCCCCTCCCTGGTCTACTACTTTGGTCACCCAGTCAAAGAAATCTATTAGATTCGTCTGACATGACCTTCCCACTGTGAACCCATGCTGCTTTGGATCCTGTGCTCCACTGACCTCTAGGTACTCAACTATTCTTTCCTTCAGAAGTGACTCCATCACTTTCCCTACCACAGAGGTCAGACTGACAGGTCTGTAGTTTCCTGCCTCTGTCTTGGTCCCACTTTTGTGAAGGGGAATCACATCTGCCTGTAGGGCGTCAAGAATGCCCTGCTCTTGGATGTGGCTGCAGCAAATGTGCTCCAGTTAACATCTGGCATATTCAGGTCTCCCATCAACAGTATCTCCCCTTTCTCTGCCATTCTAAGAATGCCTTCCATCATATCCTTGTCCATTCCTTCCCCCTGACATGGGGGTTTGTACACAACCCCTGTGCGGATTGTGTGCCCTTTCCAGTCTCCAAGGTGACCCACAGTGCCTCCTCTCCTCCCTATTTACTCTTTTGTTCAGTTGCTTTTATCCCTTCCTTTACATAGAGAGCTACTCCTCCCCCTCTTCTCCCCTGCCTGTCTCTCCTGTAGGTTATGTACCCTGGTATGTTAACATCCCAGTCATGGTTCTCTGTGGACATTACAGTTATTGCTTCCTGTGTTCAGATTTACTTGGGTGCCCCTGTGCAGAGTAGCCAAACCTAGGTCCCCCCTGTGCCGAGTAACCTCATCCTCCCCGAACCCAGGTCCCCACCAGGTACTGCTGTCAGCTTCAACAGCATGCCACCTGTCGTTTGGCAAAAAGGCAGGGGTGAGGGGTTACACAAGGGTTCAACTCCTGCCATACTTGGGAAGAACCCCTCAAAACAAACACAGACAGCTTTCCAGTTCCCACCCTGCAGTAACATATACAGACCCTGTACCAACACGGCTGACAACGTCATTCCACCAGCATGAATGGCCAGTCCCTCCAACCCACTCAAGTGAACCTGGCCAGCATCTGCACCCCACCAAGTGAACCTGACCTGCATCTTTACCTCACCTGAATGAATCTGACCAGCATCCCACCACACCAACATGGCCAGTCAGCTCCGCCAACTTAACATGCAGTCAGTCCCCTCACCCCACCTGTGAAGCCAGCCCCACAACATCTTGGCCCAACAAACATCTCCTCAGCTGCATCACACCAACATGGCAGCCCCCACCCCACAAAAAATAAAATAAGGCATAAACCAGAGAAAATGTAAATATATGTATACAGTCAAAGTACTGTACATACGTTATGCAATCCATATATTTAGGCCATTTTCTTCATAAGCATCATCCATACATGTAGGCTTTTTTTTTCTCTTTTGAGGTGCAGTTTAACTGAGATTGCTGATGCCACGCTAGCTCTGTTTCTGTATATAAATGTAACCCCTAGATGGCGCTATCCCAGGGGCTACTACCCCTGCCTGATTTGCCACTAACAGGTTGAGGGGCCTGGATCCAATGGCGGGTGCCTCCACCCAGAGGTCAGGGTTTGCAATAGTTAAACTAACTTGGTCACAGCCCTCTGGGACACTGCAACCCCCCTTTCTTCCCACTAGTGGCCCACACAATATATCAAATTACCTTCACAGTATACACTTACCCCAGGTCTGGTTCCGGCACTGGGACCTCCTGTGAAATGAGATACAGTGCAACAATCACAGTACAGTACTTTAACATAGACAAATACTCAGGCAGTATAATCTTTGCTGAAACAAGCAGCTCTGATTTATTTAGGGGATATAACAAGGACAGGGAAATCAGGTTAATTAGCTTATCACTAATAATCTACCTATGGCTCTGTGCACAGGCCTATCCCTATCAGTTACTGTCCCTGGGTACCCAAGCCCTAGTGGCTAGTCCAAACCGTGGCAGCTGGTAGGGGCCCTTTCACACAGAGAAAGGAGAATTAAACAGTCAGCAGTACAGTAATTCCATTTGGATTTAATGTGGCAATTCAACAGGGAGCGACCCTGAATTAGTACTCACGACCTCCAAATAAGATAGGGTCCTTCAATGTCAGCAGGGCTCACTTGAGGTACACAAACCTCTTCACACATCCATATAAAGAAAGCACTATACCAGGCAGGCTGCATCTGTATCCCGATCGCAATTACTGCACAATACCGGGAGAACACACAGCAGATTCAGTTCCTGACAGACCGAATGCAATTTTCAGCAATTCCTCCAGTCTTCTACAGGGTGAGCCTGGTTTCTACTCTTGAGATCCTTTGATTCTTTTCTCAGGGACGGATTCAGTCCTAATAAGCTGTTACATAAGCTGCAGACTGGAACTCTGGGCCTTACACCGTTTTTGACTAAAACTGCACACTGAAAAGCACAGGGCTCCTTCCTTCTTCACTGCCAAAGCTCAACTCAAACTCCAACCGACAAAACTGGCACTTCCTTTGAGTTCCTCCCAGTTCTTGACTGGATTGGCTGTCACTCACAATAGACTGCTGCTGTTGGTCCAAAAGGCACTGAAGTCTAAACTACATCTCCCAGAGTCACTGCCCATACAATCCTCTTGTGGCTGGCTCAGATTATGAGTCCAAGTTCTGATTCGTCCAAGGCACCATTTTAGAGCTAGCTTACCCCACACTGATTGGTCCAGTTCAGCAGTTCAAAACTAGAATGGGAACTAGCAGACACAGTTCTGACTGCAAAGAAAGCAGGTTAGACAAACTGTAATTTCATTATTACTCTAAATAATTTCTGGCAAACAGTTACATCTTTCAGATAGGTTCCCTTTGCACTCCTAGTGACTGCAAAATGAAGTGAATTGGCAGCAGCTCAAGTGGTACTCAGAGAAGCACACAGTCCCCCATACAAATTAATTATGTCTGCAAGCAGACAGCTCTTAAAGAGATAGTACCAGAGGCTCTAAAACACTCACTGATAAATGGCTTAAATGCCAAACACCATTCAGGCTTGAGCATTCAAGCAAGCTCCTCGAAGTCTTTTGGGAACCCCCATTTGCGGGGGTTACACCTTCCTGGCCTGGGAAAGCTTGCGTCCGCGTCAAGCAAGTACCCCCATAAGTTTCAACTGCAACCATATACATTTGCATTAGGCTCGCACATGTAATCATCAGTCAATATATCATTTTACCAAGAACACATTTCTGAAACATTGCAGTATGTCACTCTTTACACAGTATTACATACACATTGTACCATAACTCAAGTTATTACCTCTTGTACATGAAACCTGAAGAGGGCCCTTCCTATCAGTTACCTTGGGGCTGGATGGGGCAAGGGCACCATACTTAGAGGGCAACACAAGTAACTTGGAGTTAGCACTGATGCTCAGTTTGGGCAATGAGCTCTGGGACACATACACTCCTTTATGGACAACATTGAGAGGCAAGTCCACAGGCCTCCCAAGTGAATCATAACTGAGGTGCACCACAGGCTTTACAGCTCGACCAGTCTTTCTAGGGGAACTGTTATAGTCTCTGCACTCTGAGCCTCATTTTCAGCATTGTCCTCACTTGTCAGGGAGTCTCCATGGGGGTAGAGAGGCTAGAACTTGGGGCACTTTCAGCTCCAGGAGTTACAGTTCTGAGTCCACAACATTTGGCTCGCATGGAGAGCTTTCGGACACTGGCAGTGGACTGTCAGGGCCTCAAAATACTCTTCTTGTTCGGTGTATCACCAGTCTGCCCCAATCTATCATTTTCTCCCCTGAAAGCTCAAACAGTTCAACCATGCACAATGATTCCATTTCATCTGATCTGATGCTTTGCACTTACTTTCTGGGAGCATTGGCTCCAGGGATGAAGCTGGGGGCTTAGACAGTCCAGAAGGCCCAGCTTTGTCTCCAGTATTGACTAGGGATTGCCTCAAACAATTGACTCAGTTCGTAAGAAGGATAGTATTCAAAGTCACTCTCACTTTCTTCTGATATGGACTGACAGTCATGCTCAACTGGGACTTGTGCAGGGGAACACTTTAACTCTGCTTCTGTAGGTGCAGACTTCCTTGGTCTTTTCTTAGCAGCAGCTCTAGTCACTGGTCTAGAGGGGGCATCTTCTGGGGGCTCAGACTCAATCAGGATTTGTCCAATGGGCAGTAAATGATTTCTATGCATTGTTTTTACATCTTTTGAATTATTCTCAGGCCTTACTTTGTACACTGGCAGATCATCTAGTTTGCCCACTACAATGTGAGGGAGATGGTGCCATCTGTCAGCAATCTTGTGCTTGCCATGCAGTCCCAGATTTCTTAGCAATACCCGATCTCCTCCTGGAGTTCCTGTAGCTTTCATCTTTTATCATACCTTTCTTTGTTGGCCTGATTTCTTTTGGCAGCCATGGTTTGAGCCAGTTGCACGCATGAGTTAGCTGGGCCTTTAACTTTTGCACATACTGTAAATAGTTGTCAGCTTGAACCCCATCAGGAGAGACCCCAAAACACACATCTACTGGTAGTCGAGCTTCTCTTCCAAACATCAGGCGGTAGGGGAGAATCCAGTGGCATCACTTTTGGTGCAGTTATAAGCATGTACCAGGGTGCTAATTTGTTGGCTCCATCTAGGCTTGTCCTTTGGGTGCAGGGTGCCTAGCATATCTAGCAAAGTGCAGTTGAAACGTTCAGGCTGTGGGTCCCTGGGGTGGTAAGGAGTGGTTCTGGACTTTCGCACTCCCACAGAGAAAGCATCTCTTTGATAAGACGACTCTCAAAGTCTCTCCTTGATCAGAATGGATTCTTTGTGGAGCCCTAGTGAACAAAAGTTTTCTACAAGTACTTTGGCTACAGTGGATGCTTTCTGGTCTTTGTGGGAAAGCTTGGGCATATCTCGTGAAATGGTCAGTGACCACCAGCACATTACTGATATTTCTTTGATCTGACTCCAAACTTAGAAAATCAATACAGACCAGCTCCATGGGTGCACTGGTGGTTATGTTAACAAGGGGGGCAGCCCTCTGGGGCAAAGCTTTCCTCTGTAAGCAGCGACTACAAGTTCGAATGTGTTGCTCCACATCAGCCCCCATCTTAGGCCAATAGAATCTGGATCTCACCAAGTCAAGTGTTCTGTCTATACCAAGGTGCCCCATGTGGTTGTGCAAGGACCTCAGTACTGAGTCTCGAAAGGCAGTGGGCAGCACTAGTTGTTGTTTGTCTACTTGTCCCTCTGTCTACTGTTTCTCGTATAACAGTTTATTGATCAGTTTCAACTTAGGACCTTCTTTGTATAACAGTGCAGTTCTCAAATCAGTGGAGCGAATTTGGACACATCTTTTCCTGCATAGAGGGCTTCTAAAGCTGCTTTGATCATGGGATCGCGGGATTGAGCCCGCCGAATACTGTCATTGTCCAGCTGAGGCAGTGCACCAATGTCTATTGCAGAAAAGTGGCAATAAGCAGCAGGTATGCAATTCTCAGAGGGTCCCAAGCAATCCACCATGTAGTCCACTGCGTCTGTGGACATTTGTTCCTCCCTGTCAAACTTCGGCAGAGTGCCCGAATGTCAGGTTCTGCCAATCGGACCCAATCATTCTGGGGAACAGGCCTCCGGGAGAGAGCATCAGCATCTATGTGGTTCAGACCTTCTGGTATTCGAGAGCATAGTCATATGTAGATAATGCAGAAAGCCACCTATGGCCAGTGGCATCCAACTTAGCTGAGGTCTGCACATAGGTCAAAGGATTATTGTCAGTTTTACTAGTATTTTAGCCCCATACAAGTACTCATGGAATTGGTCAACAATAGCCTACTTCAAAGCTAGGAACTCTAACTTATGTACAGGATAGTTCTTTTCGGATGGGGTCAGGCTTCTACTGGCAAAGGCCACTGGTCTCAGGCCATTCTCGTGCTCTTGGTACAACACAGGCCCCAACCCTTGCAAGCTAGCATCAGTGTGCAGGACGTAAGGTTTTCTTGGATCGCATAGGCCAGCACTGGAGCATGGGTAAGTTGATATATGATCTCATGAAAAGCAGTCTCACAATCAGGAGTCCAGCGGCCCCAAATACTTCACTGGATGAAAATACACTCTTTCAGTCTTGAGGACGCTGACTTTGGTATTTTTGTGGGTTGGGGATACCCTTGTGAGGTTAAGTAAAGGGCTGGATCACTCTTGAATAGTCCTTGATGAGCGCCGATAATAACCACAGAATCCCAGGAATCTTTGCAGTTCTTTTAGATTTTGGGCTGTCCAGGTGGTCAAGGCCTCAACTTTACTTGGGTCGGTCTCTATTCCTCGGTGGATACTATGTGTTCCATATACTTTACTGATGTTTGAAAGAATTGACACTTATCAATGGACAGTTTAAGGCCAAAGTCCTCCAGTCGGTCCAATACCCAAATAATCTGCTCTCATGTTCCTCCAGTGAGCTGCCAAATACAATAACATCATCTAGGTATACCAGGCACTCTAGTAAGTTCATGTCCCCACTGCACGCTCCATCAATCGTTGAAAAGTGGCTGGCATCTGAAACTCTTTGAGGCATCCTCAAGAATTCATAGAAGCCAAGTGGACAGATAAAGGCCGCTCTTCTCACGGTCCTCTGGGCCATCGGATCTGGTAGTACCCATCGCGGAGATCCAGCACAGAGAACCACTTGTTCTGTTTAGGCAGTCCAGCATCCTGAATGCGGGCATTGTGTACTGATCAGGGATAGTCCGCCCGTTTAAGGTGAGGATAATCCACACACATCCTTACTGTTCCATTCTTTTTTCCTCACTACCACAATGGGGAAGCATAAGGCTTCTGGATTCTTGTATTACACCAGCAGCTAACATCTCTTGCAGATGCCGTCTCACATCATCTATGTCAGCAGGTGCCAGGGCGCTAGACCTCTCCACGAATGGTTCGCCATGCAGCCGGATATTGTGCTCAGCTCCTTGCACGCATCCTACATCCCATTCCTTTAAAGAAAACACCTGGTCTCTCTGGCAAGCTTCTCACTGATCCTCACTTTCCATTCAGCTGGCAGCGGAGTCGCCAAATCAAACAAGTCAGGCGTACTCTGTCATTCTTCCTTGAACTCTTGCTGCTGGGTAGCACTGCAGTGTCTGCACAATGCACATTAGCCAGGATGCAACCTCTGTTTACTGAATGTCTCTTTCAGACACATTATGAACTTGGACCATTACCCTTCTGGCATAAGCATGGGCTCTAGCGGGCAAAATACTTGGGCTTGACCAGCAGTCCTCTGGCAGTTTTCCACGCCTGGTGCATCCAACATTAATATTTTATTCTTAACATCCTTTCTGATACGGACCCTCCCCTGTAAGGTACACTGGGCATTTGGCGCCAGGATCAGAGACCAGGATCCTTCTTCCATACAATTCCGACCGTTCCTCTGGTTCTGTTTTTTCAGCATTTCTCTGTGCCTCATAGGCCTTCTTAATTAAAGCCGGAACTCTTAAAGCTCTACTAGTCTTTGACCCCTGTTTTCATAACACAACTGTGCAGCCTTCCGAACATAGGAGCATTTGTTCCAATCAACAAAGGGACACCATCATACAGTCCAGTGGGACACACTAAGGCTAGGTCTCTACTTGTTCAGCCCATCTAATCACGGAGGTGGGAAAGACAGCCAAATCGGATATACCCGGAATAGTGTAGGCCTTCACTAACTCTCATACATGCAGTCCTTTCTAATGGTTGTAAGGTACGTCTGACAATGCTTCTGATACCAATCCTGGAACATAATTGTCACTTGGGAGCCACTGTCTAATACAGCTCATGTAGACCTTCATTCACCTTTACAGTGGTCTCCATGGAGGGACCCACTATTCTGGACCAGTCTGGAGGCGGTGGGGCCTGGGCAACTGACCTTGCCACAAAGGACGTGATTAGCATCTTTTGGTGCCCTCACTGGGATCATGTCTGCACCCTCTTAACCACTGATTTCTTCTCCCAAGCCTCCTTGTAGCCTATATGCAGCCTTTGTCAGTGTCTTTGGGGACTGGCATTCCCTTTCATGCCCATCTTTCCCACAGTTATAGCAAAACATACTTTCTGGAGTTTGAGCTGGCCGAGGCGCCACACTGGGAGCCAGGGCGGGGTATTACTAACTGGAAACCTTGGTGCCATCTCTGTCTGCGGCGTGATAAGCATTTGGAACATCTCTCAGTTTCTCCACTTCCATGGTCAAAGAATCGAGTTCGAGCTGTTATCAGCAGGAGATACATGGGTGGGTACCCCACCCCAATAGCAGATGCAGTCGGATAGGAGTCAGGGCCATGACTTGCAGGCGTGGCCTTCATAAAGGGACTGTTTTTGAATTCCCGGATCTCTCTCAACAGTTCGCTTCATTGTGGCATATCTTTTCTTTGTCAGAGCACTCATTGACTGCCAACCTCTTCCCTGAACTTCACTTTGATGGGTCACCCTCAGTCACCGGGTCGTAGCCGCAGCTATTGGTGCAGGTCCCTCCGAGGTCGCCTTTTCTCAACTCCTCAATTTCTCTCATTAACTCATCATAGGAGGTGGGATTCCAGTCGATCTGCCAGGCGTAACTGGAAGCAACAGCAGTTCTGAGAGGGCAGACTTAAGGATCCTGTCCAGCCTGGTTCGGTCCAGTTCAGTCGCTGGCAAACTACCTTTCTGAGGCATTCTTGCAACAATTTTTCCAGCCGAGATACATACACAGACAACAACTCCCCTTGTACTGGTTGCATCTCTACTCTCCACCATAGGTCCTCATCAGAATCTGGGCTCCTATACACATTCTCCAAGGCCTCCCAAGATAGGCCTGTGCAGTCGCTTCCAGGGTTACTGGCCTGTTTAGCACGGATGGTAGCCAGGGCAGGACCTCGAGGCTCTCACTAACCCTCTTTCAGCTTTTACGCCTTCTGAGCATTGCCATTCTAGCACTTGGGGCAACATAGTCTATCCAGGTCTCCCAGTCATCCTCCCTTGGGCGGTGGGAGGTGCCAGAGAAGATCCTCAACCTTCGTAAGAGTCGTGACTAATGGCAGGTGCAGAAATAGGAGTCTGCATTGGTTCAGCCACCATTACGGGCACTGGAGCAGGAGAGGGTGTTGGGGAGGACACTTCAGGTGGCAAGAATAGTTTCTTCAAGTCCTCCACAGTTTTCCCTCTCCCAGCAACCATTCAGCAATTTCTCCTCAAAAGTTTCAGATAGTGGTGGGGGCTGATTCTCGGTCTTCTACTGTCCTTAGTTATCACTCTCCAAGCAGTGAGGGCTCTCTGGGGTAATGGTCTGTGGCACTTTGGAGCTATCTATGGATCCTTAAACTCTACTAGGGCCAGGAAAGTGTGGGTGAGCAGATTAGCATGCGACCCACCACCACAGGGTTTTGTAAACCTTCCACCTTGGAAAGTACTCCCTGCACAGTGTCCGTATTGATACCCAGGGGGATGTCCAGGATAAGCATAGCATTTTGGGGGTCGATCTCCTCCCCAGTACACCACTCTACTAGCCGGTGCACAGCCACTTCTGTCGGGGTACCCATTTTTTTCTTAACAGTGGTTCATAAATATGGCCACTAGAGGACACACAATCCCAGCGGTGAGCCTCCAAGATGTAACCCCTAGATGGCGCTATCCCAGGGGCTACTACCCCTGCCTGATTTGCCACTAACAGGTTGAGGGGGCCTGGATCCAATGGGTGCCTCCACCCAGAGGTCAGGGTTTGCAATAGTTAAACTAACTTGGTCACAGCCCTCTGGGACACTGCAACCCCTTTCTTCCCACTAGTGGCCCACACAATATATCAGAATTACCTTCACAGTATACACTTACCCCCAGGTCTGGTTCCGCACTGGGACCTCCTTAGAAATGAGATACAGTGCAACAATCACAGTACAGTACTTTAACATAGACAAATACCTCAGGCAGTATAACTTTGCTGAAACAAGCAGCTCTGATTTATTTAGGGGATATAACAAGGACAGGGGAAATCAGGTTAATTAGCTTATCACTCTAATAATCTACCTATGGCTCTGTGCACAGGCCTATCCCTATCGAGTTACTGTCCCTGGGTACCCAAGCCTAGTGGCTAGTCCAAACCGTGGCAGCTGGTAGGGGCCCTTTCACACAGAGAAAGGAGAATTAAACAGTCAGCAGTACAGTAATTCCATTTGGATTTAATGTGGCATTAACAGGAGCGACCATGAATTAGTACTCACGACCTCCAAATAAGATAGGGTCCTTCAATGTCAGCAGGGCTCACTTGAGGTACACAAACCTCTTCCACACATCCATATAAAAGAAAGCACTATACCAGGCAGGCTGCATCTGTATCCCATCTGCAATTACTGCACAATACCGGGAGAACACACAGCAGATTCAGTTCCTGACAGACCGAATGCAATTTTCAGCAATTCCTCCAGTCTTCTACAGGGTGAGCCTGGTTTCTACTCTTGGAGATCCTTTGATTCTTTTCACAGGGACGGATTCAGTCCTAATAAGCTGTTACATAAGCTGCAGACTGGAACTCTGGGCCTTACACACGTTTTTGACTAAAACTGCACACTGAAAAGCACAGGGCTCCTTCTTCTTCACTGCCAAAGCTCAACTCAAACTCCAACCGACAAAACCGGGCACTTCCTTTGAGTTCCTCCCAGTTCTTGACTGGATTGGCTGTCACTCACAATAGACTGCTGCTGTTGGTCCAAAAGGCACTGAAGTCTAAACTACATCTCCCAGAGTCACTGCCCATACAATCCTCTTGTGGCTGGCTCAGATTATGAGTCCAAGTTCTGATTCGTCCAAGGCACCATTTTAGAGCTAGCTTACCCCACACTGATTGGTCCAGTTCAGCAGTTCAAAACTAGAATGGGGAACTAGCAGACACAGTTCTGACTGCAAAGAAAGCAGGTTAGACAAACTGTAATTTCATTATTACTCTAAATAATTTCTGGCAAACAGTTACATCTTTCAGATAGGTTCCCTTTGCACTCTAGTGACTGCAAAAATGAAGTGAATTGGCAGCAGCTCAAGTGGTACTCAGAGAAGCACACAGTCCCCATACAAACTAATTATGTCTGCAAGCAGACAGCTCTTAAAGACAGTACCAGAGGCTCTAAAAACACTCACTGATAAATGGCTTAAATGCCAAACACCATTCAGGCTTGGAGCATTCAAGCAAGCTCCTGGAAGTCTTTTGGGAACCCCCATTTGCAGGGGGGTTACATAAATATATAGGGACTGTCAACAAATTTTTTCATAAAGAACATAAAATACTATACATAATTCCAGCAGCAACCAGACCCCCAAATTTCCGATTGCATAGAGTAGGTGATACTCTAGAGTGCATTTTGCTCATTTTAGCTTTTTAGTTTACTAAAAATATTGTTGAGCACACATGCAGGGGTTCTTACAACCTGACCCCTACCCCACATCCAAGTGGATCGAAAAGGTGGTTTGATTTTTTCTTAATAAAAAAATTGGGCTCACAGTACCACAACATCCTTTATTGTTTTCTTTACACAGCTTGTATCATTTGCACTCAGCACTAACATGTATATTGATGGTCGCAAACAGCAGCATTTGGAGTATTACACTGAATAACAATAAATTATTGGGCATAGATACTGGTTTCTACAACCCACCCCACCCCACCCCCCATCCTCCAGTGGACACTTCTGCTTTATGTACAAATACTGGTGTGACTTTTATTCATCTGATCTGACCCTTCCCGGGAATATGTGCTGTTTCTTGTTTTGCAAGTCACTGGATTCAAAATATTCCACAAGCGTTTTCTTTAGAAGTGTCTCTATTAAATTCCCCACCACTGTTGTCAAGGTGACAGGCTAGTAGTTGCCTGCCGTCACTTTTATGAAGTGGGACTACATCTGCCCTTCTTCAATCCTATGGAACAACTCCTGTTTGCAGTGGTGCAGCCAGTACTTCCCTGATCTCCCCCAACACCCTGGATGCACCCTATCCGTCCCCATAGCTTTGTCCACTTTCAGATTGACAAGTCCTTTCAGGAATGTCTCTTCTGTGAATGGACTTGTGTCTAACTCCTTCTCCTTGTGCAATCAGATGGCTCCACATCAAGGACCTGGTAGGAGTTGCCATACTGGAGATTTCAGTAGTCAGATAAAAAAAAACATTTTCTTAAAGGGACAAGCCTTGAAAATTGGGGGAATGAATGAACATTCACTGCACTGTCTGGTTCAATCGATCATTGACCCCCGCATTTAATGTCACAAACTCCATCCCTCCTACCTTTACCAGAAAGTTTCAGATGACAAGGTACCTCTCTCCCCCACCCCACCCCTGAGTCCCCATGGGCCACCCCTCAGACCACTCAGCAAGTCCAGCTGTCAGGGTACTGTACACATACATGAAAGTCTTGATCTCCCCCACCCCGGACACTCAGTGAGCAAGCCCAACTGTCAGAGTACCATGAGCAGACTGAATAATAAATATCCATATACTGTATGACTGTTGTCCATTCTGGTCCTTTCCACCTGGCTCCTTTTAAATCTCTGTCCCCCCGGCTGGCTATGAAGCAAGCCCAACTCAGACACCAAGTCTACCTGACTCTGAATAGGAAATGTATCATTTTTCTTGAGAGCTCAGCCCTGCACCTCCGATATTTATTTAGCCCTTGCAGAAATTCCGAGTGTCAGTGTCTTAGTCTTTCATTTTGCCAAATCTTGTATTTTTTAACTGAGACAGCCAGTAGCTTAGTGAAAGTCCAAATGCTGCACAGAATAAATAAGTTGTTTTTCTCTCAATAAACAATTTCTTATCTCAGCCAAAACAAGTTTCCATTTATTCATTTCTAAGTCTCTGGTCTAGTAGTATTAAGTCTCTCAAATAGACAAAATCTCTGACATGAGGCAGGTGTTTGAGCAACAGAGCAGGAGGGACTTACTGTGTGCACCACACCTTCTGTGGGTTCCCTTTCACAGGCTGTACACAGGGCCACTCTGACGACCACTGCTTCTGGAAGCTGGTCTAAGAGTGCTTCCTCTTCAGGTGCTTTTCTTGGCTGCGGCTGCATAACACCGACAAGGACTCAGGCTGGTCGGGTCCCCTGCCAAGTCACTATTCCTGCTATCCTCCTCACCAGACGACTGCATCGCGGTCTGATTTAAATATTCAAAAAACTATCCGGACTCCCCCACTTGAAAGATTTACTTAGTTTAAATTCTCAGATGACTTGTCCAGTCATTGTCCGTCATCATGGTCTAAAAATGGGATCCCTCGGCTCTCGCTGCACTAAGTGGCAAGATTACCGCTCAAAACACAGCAGCGGGCGATCACAGAAACAAGTTCCGTGGCTGCGCAGTGTTGCTGATACAGGCCAGGAGCAAGTACAGCGGGGGCATGCACTAGAATGTGCTTTGCGCATGCACAGACTTGTAAACGGGTCCTATTATGGGTTTGCCATGGGCTTGCTGGTGAACAGGTTTAAAGTCTCTAAATCGGGACGGACCCGCAAAATGCGGGTCACTTGGGGGCTATGCTATTTTTCGCAGTCCCCACCCCCCACCCCTTCTACCAATGACTTCAAAAAACATATATTTTCTTTTGGTTCATAGATTTCTTGAAAATAATACTAATTTTACTTATTTTGTATTGTAATTTATGTAATGATATTGGGGGGGCACATGCCCCCTCGGGCCCTATGGGCATGATGCCACTGGGTGAGGGTGTCCCTGTTAGGGTACCCCTCTCTTGCGCCAACGGTAGGGATTGTAATTTCCTGAGCAGCGTGAAAGGCATGAATGGGACATAGTACGACTCTATCTGGGGAGAAGGTCAGACATGGCTCTCTACATGAGAGAGCCTGCAGTTTGCTAGTTCTCTGTGCTGGTAAGACTGCTGCCAAAAACACAGTTTTCATGGTTAAGACTGATAGATGAACTGACTCTAGGGGCTCAAAGGGCTTACTGGCCAAGGCATCTAATGCCAAATTGAGTGGGGAATGCGTGGCATTCGCTGCTGCCTTTAAGAAGGATTGAACTAATGGATGGGCCCCAGATAAATGTCCATTTGTTTCACCTCTTATTGCCCCAATAGCAGCTGTCAGCACCCATAAGGATGTCGCTGTTAATCCCTTATCAAATCCATTCTGAAGAAACTCTAAAATATGTAATCTGTTGCCTCACACCATGAAGCAAATACCTGTTCATGTCTGATATAAGTTCTGTTAGTGAACTGCCTCCTGACTTGGACCAGTGTGTCTGCCACCTTACCAGATACCCCTAAGTTCAACAGTGTAGCCCTCTGAGTGGCCATACTGGCAGTTTCAGTGGTCAGGGGTCTTCGTGCCAGATCTGCCCCTGTCTGAGCAAAGTCTTAATTGATGTTGTCTACAGGAGAGTATTGAACTGTGGTCACTGGTGAGACAGTTCTACAGTATATGATCAGTGTAGCCACTGCAATAGGGGCTGAATTCAGATCCTTACTGAACAGGACTGAAGTGCATAAGTCTAATGAACTGTAGCCTCTGGCCAAGCATGGCTGTGTTAACAATGTAGCCGCTTGTTAGATGAGTAAGTACCTGCCAGGATCAGAGCCAGGGATCCCTGCCCACTAGGAAAAGACCTGTAGACTGACACTAAACTGCAGGCAGATGATGTATTATAGTTCTCTTGACCACTACTTTGCAGTTCCTGTGATAACCATAAGCAAGGAAGTCTGAGGATGTGTGATTATGAGTAGTTGTACTTGGCCTGCGTGTCATACCTGGTGAATTATAGTTACTTGACCACTACTGTGCAGACAGTGTGACAAACATAATCGGGGCGGTATGAGGATATGAGATTATGAGATATGCTGTACTTGGTCTGCATATCATACCTGAATTTAATGTTATGAAGGCCCCTGCCACTTCCTCCATGATCCGGACTAATTAAGTGATGTGGAGGTTGAAGCTGTCTGCCAGGAGCCGCTGCAGTGGGGGCTCCAGAGGTCTCAGCCATGACTGACTGTGGGTTCCCAGTGGATGGGTTACTTCTTTACTCCCTGCTGAGTGCTAAAAATATATACTTAGTGTTTTGGTCATTAGTGGTGTGTGTATGTGCCATGACATGGTACGCAATACTCAATAGAGCAAAGCTGGCCGGTCATACTGCCCATGATCTGTGTGTTACCCTGAATGATCATCTAGACCCAGCACTGCACCCTGGTGTAAAGGGTGGATGTGACGGTTCCCATAAATACGGTTATACATCTAAGCAGATAGGTAGCTAGCTTGATCTATCTATATATGCGTAGGTTTCTTTACCTATAAATACAGTATGTATGCATGGATAGGAGTCTATCTACCTGGACATATGGCAAGCCAATAGAGGTTGAATAGACCTCACATTTCTTTCTTGAGATTGTCTGTGGGTCCATGAAATAGAATTTCAGCATCTTCTACATAAGTAGACCTATACTGTATACTAAACACATCAAGTACCTGCTTTCCCCGACCATCTGTTTGTGATGCTGAGTCGGCTGCAAAAGTACTGTTAGCAATAGTTTCTGGGGTTATGTGTTTTAGCTGGCAAGGGTATGGCTAGCATCTGAATTTTCACCCCTTCTGGCTTCTGCACTGCGGCCTACTTACTGTATTTGATTAGTGTAATTGCATCCATATGCTGCATGTGGCATGATTGTATTGGGAGAGGGCTGTCATACAGGGATGTATTGTACATGTGCCCCTTTAGTCCCCTACTAACATGGCTTTGGCTGAGTAACACGTGCACAACGTGTGATGCATTTGACCTTTCCATAGTCCCATTATATGCCTTGCTCTTCAATTATCTACATCCAGATCATTGACTATATAGCTCTGTACTATCTGTATAGTTCTGTACTTGTAGCTCACGCAAACTGTTTTTCCTAAGCATGCAGGATGATTATTATATAATGCTCAGAAAATCTGCCACAACACTAGGAGCTACTTAGCGCTGTACTTGTAATAAAAGATGGCTAAGCCCACAGAAAGCTGCCTCTCAAGAGGGGCTGAGCTGGTGAACCACCATGTCCAGACCACCAGTATCAGAATTCCTGCTGAGGCATTCGGATGGCATGCAAAGTATCTGCAGCAAATGAGCATTCTGTGAGTGCTCTGACTGCAGCTGCTGAGTGGGGGCTGCCTGGGTGCTGACTACTTCCAGTCAGAGTGGAGCATGTCTGAAGTGTGAAAGAGTTGTGCGGGATGCCAATATTGAACAACATTTGTCATTACTGTACTGCATGCATTTATGAAGAAAAATGCTACCAGAGAAGCTGTAATGTTAATATATTGGGCGAGGGACAGTGGACCCATTCTGTCTCACTGATAGGTGGTACTCATTCATGCTTAAGCCAAGTGTTTAAGCTTACACCAGCTGAGTCATTGGAGTAATGCTTAAGCTTCAAGTTTTTGGGACTAGGTACATACTGTGAAATGGGTACTCAATAAGCTCCTATCCAATGTCTGATCTTTTGTCATAACTGTTGCTGGATCCCATAGCATTAATATGGGGGGATGTTGCGTCTCCCCTAGTAGGGCTTCTAAGTTCTGTTCCTCTTGCTTCCTATTGTTCTTCCTCGGCCTACCACTGAATATCTGTTAGACCTCTGATACAGGTGAGGAGGGTGGGGAGGGCAACATGGATTGGAATTGCCATCCTCTGTCCCTAAACTCACTGGCTCTAAGTAGTAACCAGTGATTTTAATGTGGCTCATGCTTCTGAGTGCCCCCCTCAACTGAGGGCAAGCTTAGGACTACACCCCTTATTGCTGTAGTCTGTAAGGGATGCCAACTGCTAGAGCAGTCACGGGAGGGAAGGGAATAGCACCCCTAGGTGTAAAATGGCTGGGAGAAAATGACCACGGATGTGCTGGGGTTGTGCCTTGTTGAGCAGAGCAGTAATAGATATAGCCGGGGGGTGTGTGGCCTCCATGTCCTATAAATGGAAGGGCAGAAGATGTAAAACCAGCCAAAACACAGCCTTGCCACTTGACATAGTGATGGGTGCTGACAGATAGTTATTGATCACGTTGGATCAGTGGTGATGCCAGTGTTGTTTATCTGAGGGAGTACAGCTGCACAGCATTAACATTTAGCATTCAAGGTGAAACCAGTGTCAACGGAGTGGAACTGCTACAAGCTGATCATAGCTGGTTCTTGGGGACCACCAGTCAGAGTAAGTTCTGTGGCTCTTGCATTATGGATAAACATGGCAGGATGATCACGTGTCACAGGGCATGGCATGCTAAAGGAAATATGATCCCCCAGAGTGGACTTTAAGCAGCCAACACCTACTGCTTGTAGATGCCATTGTTATTTCTTGAAAAATATAAGCAGCATTGGAAATTGTCTGAATCAGGCTGTGACTTACTGGGTGATCATAGTATAGTAACAATCACTATATCAAAAGAAAGCCCTGAGAAGTTCATCAGGCTTCTGTATTAGAAAAACTGGCTTACTGCTGCAACCAGATTTGAATGCAGTGTAAAATTAATAGCCCTTGAGATATCACTGCATAGCCAGCTTTTTTTTTTTTTCCTGAGTGATTAGCATATTGTTTAAAAATTCACTTATACCAGTCAGAGGCCTGGATGATATACATCCGACTTCTGTATTTTAAAGAATCAGGCTTCTACTTGCTTCCAAAAGTGCCCTTTTCTCTTAATAAGGTACGATGCCCCAGAGTTTATTTTTGTGCTTTAACTTCTCCATTTCCCTTTTAAGCAAGCATTAAGAGAATGGCCCTTTAAGGATCGCTCTCTTGTTTTCACCATTTTAGGAGGGTGTTTCCATAGGCTGCCACCATCTTAGGTGAGGATTGCCATAAGCTGCACGGGCTGCTTGAGAAGGCTGGAAGCCTCATGAGAAGCACGTGAAGCTTTTTAAAAATGGCGGCGCAACTCCCCAAACAAAGGCTCTTCTTGCGGAGCAAAAAGTGAGTGCCTGGCATCCCACCGAACCTGAGGTTTAGTTGTGGAAGCCAGTCATGTGCCTCCGGCAGCAAGGCAGTCGGGGAGTCAGGCGGGCATCCCTCACAAGATGAAGTGAGAGCTCGTGGGCATGAGGAACAAGCACACTCAAGAAAGTTATGAAGCAGGATCTCTGCTTGATGCAGGTAAGGCCTTTTGCAACAGTGCTCTTTTCTTTGTGGATCTGAGCAACATTAGGAAGGGAGAGATTCAGTCCCCACCAGCAGGCTCAGCCTCGCGGTTGAACAAAGTAAACCGCGAGGTGATTAGAGGAGCTTCATGCTCCATCTGGGGATAACCGCTGTGGTGATCTCACTACCTCCGGTTGAACAAGGTAAACCGGGGGGGTGAGCAAGGTGCTGGCAGTGAAACTGTTAGGAAACCGATTGGTTTGATACAGGCGCCTGCTCCCCTCCCTCAGCAGAACGCGGTAAACTGGGGGGGGGGGTGAAATGAAAGGAACATTGTACAGTACCCTAAACACAAGAGTTAGACATACAAAGATCTAACTGGCCCTGATGCCACGCTGGCTAGGCTATCTAAATGCATTAAACAACATGCTCCAGCACCAGTCTAGGTGATCAGTCAGTGCTTTAAAGATACAATAACAATTAAAGCCAAAAGGCTATATGATCTCAAGGGAGTAGCTATAACTTTAAAAACTCTTACTTTAAAAGTATTGGCAGAGAGCCAAAAATCTGTGACCAGCCTGGGTGAGATGCACAAAAGAACTGAGGAATTTGGGAGCTACAGGGGAGGAGACAGAGGCAGAGGGGAGGAGACATATCAAATTTCGATTCTGGAATTTCTTTTGTGCATCAGCCTGAGAGGAGAGCACTGATTACCCATGTGTTGAGACTCAGAGTGCTGTAAAAAGGTGCAATAGATAATTCTGCCAACCTTCTCAGCCTATCATGCACCTATAGGCAGGAAATCTGTGGCTCAACTGGAGATTTTCCTCACATTTCTCAAGGGTATTCTGCATAAGAATCCCCT
The DNA here is from genome assembly GCA_016271365.2 of Neoceratodus forsteri. Classification (NCBI taxonomy): domain Eukaryota; kingdom Metazoa; phylum Chordata; order Ceratodontiformes; family Ceratodontidae; genus Neoceratodus; species Neoceratodus forsteri. The sequence continues at coordinate 482,222,628 of CM057459.1, read as the reverse complement.
TGTCTGCAAGCCCTGGTTCTGGAATTTTTGATCAAGACTCCATTCAAACCTGGTACCTCCTGTAATCTCAGATTTCTGTCCTGGAAAACCCCGTTTTTGGTTGCAATCACATTGGCACATCGGGTGTTTGAGCATCAAGTTATGGTAGTTGACCCCTTTATCTAACCTTTCATCTAGACAGGCTACCCTTTAGGACTCATCCTAAGACTGTGCCTCAGGTGGTGTCTGAATTCATTTAGAATCGAGCCCATCGACCTGCTGTATTCTTTCAGAATCTGCAGAACCCACTTGAGGTGCACCTGTATTCCCTGCACATCCACAGGCAAACCACTTCTTTTAATTTCAGTTCTTTGTTTATGCCTTCCTTCACACCAGTCCCTGCCTTTCCCAGATTCCTTCCACCACCAGCCAACCCTCACCTTACTTTTGCCCCCATGAAGCCTTGGTTTGCCCCCCTCCAGGTTCTGTATGGGTTGGGGGATATACCCTTACTGAGCCATGTATTAGACAGCAGGTCGCAACGGTAAAGCTGGCCCAGTTGTACGAGGCCTCATGGGGAGCCAAGACCAGGGCCAGTTTCCTAGTTTTCACCCCAGATCCCAGATGATGTCAGTGAATGTGGGGCACCAGTGCGCATGCAGAAGTTGTGCATGCACAACATGGGTCACTGGCCAACATCATCCCTTCCCATACTACTTACTCTGCTGCATTGCCACCTGTGGTCACCCAGCGAGCAGTAAAATAATGGGGAAAGCTTGCTTCCTCAGAGAAGGAGAATATCCCGTGGAATGCTTGATCCTCTTTACTCCGGCAGGCCCCGATGATCCTGGCTCATCCCAAACCAGGATCACTGACATCATGAGCGGCAGTACCACCACTGCACTGATGGGCTGGCTTGGGCACCCCCTGTTATCTGAACTGCACCAAGGACATCTGGCAGTCCCCTTTGTTGTTTTTGCCCTTTGCCCAGTGTATGCTGGGCATTACGCTGGTAACTAAGTGCCTCTTCTGGTGGATAGCTTCCTGAATTTCACTCTGTTACCAGAAGGCTGTCAAAACCATTCCTTATAAGCTGGCCCAGTGGTGTAGATGCTGAAGCACTGAGTGTCACACGGCCCACCACATCGGCAATCCCGGCTCGAGAACAGGCCAGGGTCACTGTGGGTCAGCTAAGGGAAGGAGGATTGAGTGTCCACAAGCAGCTATCCTCCTTTGATAAAGGGGAACACAGCAATCTGCTACTTGCCTGCCACCCATTGGAGGCAGGAAATGCTTCCTAGAGGATCGAAAGGCCACACCCATGCCATGAAGTGACATCAGTGCCCAACCTCGGGGATGGGGTAAAAAAAAAAAACAAAGAGGAAAACCCCCTGATCGGCAGGATGATGGCCATTGACCATGCTGTTCTCCACCCCCCCACCCCATTGCACACAGTCACCCAACGAGGTAAGCAGGTAGTTGGGGTAAGGCCTGGGACAGTGAGAGATGGAGCTTGCGGTTGCCATCAGAAGGAGGGGCTGCTCATGGAGAACAGGCGCTTGAAGACATCTCCATGGAAGCAGAATTCATTCATTATGCCACTGCATGTGGGCAGCTACTGGAAGGGCAACAAAATAGCAGGAGGAAAACTCCTGTGGCCGAAGAATGACATCCAGCCTCATAGGACACCGCACCGGCAACCAGACACCCTGCCATGCTAAGGTATTAATGGCAAATTCTCGAGCGGTTGAGTGATGGGGCTGGGAGGACAGGGTAGAAGTGGTCCGCCAGAGGCGTAGGAAGATATGGAAAAAAAAGAAGCTGCTGCATGATCACTTTCTACGACCTACTAACGCACTCCATGCCTGTGCTACACCACTTTATGACATCTGTATAGGGAGAGCACAAGCTGCTTGCCATTGAAGTCTATAAAGCATCATTTTCAAACACTGTTTTTGTCAGTTTAAGTGGAAATTACTTAAAACCGGACCAAACAGTTAACTAACAAGAGCCCTGTTAGTTGACCAATGGCTCTGATTTTACAAAGTGTTCACTTAAACAGCCAAAACAATGCCTGAAACTGACACTCCCTAGACTTCGATGGACCGCTTCCCCTATTCAGAGATCATAAAACATTAGAGCGTGGAGGCAGTTCTGTCTGGTATGAAGTGGAAAGGGATCGTGTGGCTAGCCCCTTAGGGCAAATTATGATCCCTTCCCTTCTGGGGGTCCTGTTTTAAAAAATTAAACAAGTGCCACAGAGATACTCCGATTGAAATAATCAAGCTTCAATTATTATTATTTTTTTTTAGCGTTTATACAGTATATTACGAATAGAGAAAGGATCTTTGTTTTTATTTCCTTGTAGTCTGTTATTTGCAATTAAGTGTGTGTGTCTTTTTTATCCCAGCCTCAGGACGACCGTCTGATTCCCTGCCAGCCTCCTCACCTTACTGTCTCCTGTGCCAGTTCATTGTCCCCCACACACACGCAAACACACACACACACACACACACACACACACACAGTTGCTTAGTGGAAGGGCAGTGTGACGAAGTGGGTAGTGCTAATGAAATGTTGGAAAGGTATCACCAGTGAGGGGATGGAGGTGGTGTTGGCACTGTATTGCTCATTGGTAAGACTTCACCTGGAGTACTGGTATGCAATGGAGCCTGCCACTGGGTGGGGGTGGTCAGGAAGTATGCTGCTAAGGCTGTGTGGGCCTCAGGATCCACCGCACAGTCATTTGCATAGAAACAAACAGAATTTGACGGCTGCTAGGGACTGCTTGGCCAACCTGGTCTGCCCATTTTTTCTACCTGTTTCATATACCGCAGATCCTAAATGATGCAGCCTTACCCTCTCTTTCCTATCACTAGAGTTCCTTTATGTCTGTCCCATGCATTTTTAAATTTCCCTACTGTTTTTGCCCCTAAACCTCTGCCGGGAGGCTGTTCCATTGCACCCTTTCCATGAAAAAATACTTTTTCACATTACCCCCAAGTCTACTCCTCTTGTTTTCATGTCATGGCCCCTTGTTCTTGTAACACCCTTTTTTTCCCCTAAAGATACTACCTTCTTGTACCTTATTTACACCATTGAGGTATTTGAAAGTCTCTATCATATCCCCCCTCTCTCTCCTCCAGGAAACACATATAAAGATCCTCGGGTCTCCTCTCATATAACTTTTGATGCAGCCCGTGCACTATTTTTGTTGCCCTTCTCTGAACTGCTTCTACCCTGTCTATGTCCTTCTGGAGATGCGACCTCCAGATCTAGGATTAGACCTTTGAGTCAGATACTCTTTTACAGAGATTTCACGTTAAAACAGATTACAGCAGTCAAGAACAGTATTACAGTGATACAGAACAAAGATTAGACAACAATGAACAATAAAAGGGAGTACATATTCAGAGATGTCTAAACACAATCCAATTAGCTTGTGCAGAGTTATGGACAGGGTGAGAATAACAACAGCTAGAACATGAAAAAATAATAACAGTTCTATTGTCAAAATGCAAGAAACTGAAGTGCTAGCTAATATTAGATTAGCCTCCTGTACAAGCAGTGTTATGAAGTGAACATAAAATAGCAGTATATAGGTTGAAGGGGGGAACTGAAAGCCCGGTAGGGAGATCTCTAAGAGAAGACTAGTGGGAGAGGCAGAGATGGAGGGGGGAGGGAGAGGAGGGTAAAAGAAGAAGAAAATAGTAAGAGGTAGGAAGGGGCAGAAGGTAAGTAGGGGCAGAAAGTGCATAGGCAGGGACAGTGGAGTATAAGGGAGGTGGGCTGGTAGGGATTGAAAGGAGCGAAGAATGGTGGATAGGAGAGTAAGGGGTAGCATAAGAATAGGGGGAAAATGGGTAACAACTTCCAGAGGCATGCAGCTGCCAACTACTGAGTGGTAGTTTAAGTGCCTGAGAGGGGTGTGGGTGAAAGCAGGAAGGAGAACGGGGAAAGGCCCAAATACATACAAGTGAGGGGAAGATGGGGTAAGTAAGCGAGGAGAGAAGAGAAGAAACAAAATATTGCTGAAGTGAGGAGGGTAGTTAGGAGTCAAGAGTTATGATGCAAAGGGGGCAACAGAATGTGCTCAGGATACTGCTGCCAGGGCTGGGGGATGGCATAGGAGACTGCTTCTATGGTGTTGGGGGGGGGGCCCAAGGAGGTGATGTCAGGACAAAGGAAAGGGTTCAGGAGCCTGAGGACATGGCAAGTGGGGCTAAGGAGTAGGATGACATGGAAGTTCGGGTTTAGATGTCTGTGTCTGCCCTGGAGTCTGCTGTCAGGACTGAAGGAGTACCAATCACTGTTCCTGCTACTCTTCTCGCTCCACCTCTCCCTTGCCAACATGTCACCAGGCCCACTGAGCTGCCTTCTCCACACAGACTGGATGCAGTACTCAAGGTTGGGCCTTACCGTTGATCTGTGCAGGGGTAACACCACCTCCCTCTTTCTGTTTGTAGTACCCCTTCCCTTGCACTTCAGCATTCTGCTAGCCTTTCCCACCGCCTTATTGCACTGCTTTGCTACCTTCAGGTTATCAGATATGATTACCCACAGGTCTCGTTCCTGTTTTGTGGTTGCCAGCATCTCCACTCCCAACTGATATGTTGCCCTCGGGTTTCTGTGGATTACAAGCATAATTTTGCACTTTTTGGCATTGAAGCCAAATTGCCATACCATGGACCACTCTTCCAGCTTTTTATCAGGTCCTCCCCCATTATTTCCACCTCCCAAGTGTGTCCACTCTGTAGATGTGTGTGTTATCCAGTCATGCATATCTTCCCTTCCAGCCCCTTTGCTATGTCACCAGTAAAGGCACTGAAAAGGACCAGCCCTAGTACTGACCCCTGTGGCACCCCACTGGTGACCCTGCCTTCTTCTGATTGAATTCCATTTACCACAACCCTCTGACTATTGTTACTCAGTTAACTTTGTACCCAGTTATACTACCTTTGGATCCACTCCCGGCTGTCCAACTTGTTTACCAGTCTTCTATGTGGAACTGTGTCAAAGACCTTACTGAAATCCAGGTAGGCCACATCCACGGCTCCACCCTAATCTAACTGCCTGGTCACCCAGATGAAGAACTCAATCAGGTTTGTTTAGCAAGATATCCCACCTGTTAACCCATGCTGCCTCATATCTTTCAAGCCATTGGTTACAAGGTATTCCACGATTCTTTCTTTTAGTAGTATTCCATAACCTTGCCCACAAATGAAGTCAGAATAACAGGTCTGTACTTTCCTACCTCCTCCTTGTTCCCACTTTTATGAAGTGGGACCACATGTGCACTCCTACAGTCTGCACTCCTGCAGTCCACTGAATCTTCCCGTTTGTAGTGCAGGCTGAACAGGGTCATCAGATGTGCTGTCAGCTCCTAAGTTCTCTAACTATCGTGGGGTGAACTCCATCTGGCCCCATTGCTGCACCCATCTTTAGTTCTGCTGATTCCTTGAGGACTGCCCCTCTGTAATTGGCTATTGTCCACCTCCCTTCCTTTGCCACCTTTCTCCCCTATCTTTGGCCCATCCGCAGCCCCATCCTTTGTACATATTGTTCTTCTGGTTGTCTTCCACACACTCCCCTTTTGTCTTACTATCCCTGCCTTGTTCTTTCTCTCTTCTGTCTTTATCCCCTTTTTGCTGCGTTGGCAATGTTCTCCACCGTTTGTGCCTTGGCGCACACCAAGACAAGCCAAACCCAGGCGTTTGATGATGCCCAGAGGCGGAGCTTGTTCATTTTGCCACTGAATGTGGGTGGCTACCGAAGGGGCAACAAAAAAAGCAAGAGAAAGACCTTCTTTGGCTGCAGGATGACATCTGGCCTCATAACCCCTGTGCCAGTGACCAGGCACCCTGCTGTTCTAAGGCACGAACAGTAAGTTCTGGGAGGGTGACAGGGCTGAGAGGACCGCCAGGTATAAACAAAGAATTTGACAGCAGATAAGGACCACTTGGCCCACCCAGTCTGACCATTTTCCTACCTTTTGGATAAGTTGTAGGTCCTAGTTAACCAACAGCTTACTTCCTCCTACCCCCCCCACTAGAATTGCCTTATGTCTTTCCCATGCATTCTTAAATTCCCCCATTGTTTTTGAACCCACTACTTCCTTTGTAAGGCTGTTCCATGCGTCCACTACCCTCTCCATGAAAAAATATTTCCTCACATTGCCCTGAGCCTTCCTCTTCTATCTTCAAATTGTGCCTCCTTGTTCTTGTGCATCTCTTTTCTGAAAGATGCTACCATCTTGGACTTTGTTGATTCCCTTGAGGTACTTGAATGTTTCTATCTTGTCCCCACCTCCTCCTTTTCTCTAGGGTATACATATTAAGCTCCTTTAGTCTCTCTTTGTATGGCTTCTGGTGCAGACCCTGCACCATATTAGTTGCTCTCCTCTGGACTGCCTCCATCCTGTCTGTCCTTGCGGAGATGGGGTCTCCAGAACTGCATGCAGTAATCCAGATGGGGTGTACTCTTCCCTGGGTTTTTGTTTCCTAGGTGCATTACTTTGCATTGAATCTAAGCTGCCATACTTTTGACCATTCCTCCAACTTTGCCAAGTCTCTTCTCATTTTATGTAGTTTTCCTGAAAATGTGCTAGTTCAACTTTAGATATGAATATATGAAGATGCCAGCAGAAGAAGGCCGTTTAGTCAGTCTAGCCTGCTCGTATTGTAGGGTCCACAGTTTGAGCTACTTCCTCTGCCCCTCTCCACACATCCTCCCTACCATTATCCTTACCTATCCCCATGCCTATCCCAGCCTCTCTTAAATCTGCCTACTGTCTTCAATGAGAATACTTCTTCCAGCAGCACATTTCAAGTGTCCACCACCCTCTCTTTGAAGAAGTGCTTCCTAACCGCCCTCCTAAACCTCCTACACTCCACTTAAGACTGTGCCCCCTCGTGTTATGGTCACCAGTCAGCTTAACAGACCCTCCTTATCCACCTTATTTATTCAAGTACTTGATGTTCCAAATAATGCCTCCTCCTCCTCTCTCTCTCTCTCTCTCTCTCTCTCTCTCTCTTCTCTATCCTCTGGGGAGTACATGTTCAGTACCCTCAACCTCTCTTCATATGCCTTTACTGTGCTGACCCACTATTATCTTTGTAGCCCTCCCTTGTACCTCCCGTAGCCGGTTAATGTCCTTTTTGACATTTGGGCACCAACACAGAACTCCATACCCTAGATGTGGCCTTACCAGTGACTTGTACAAGGGCAGTATAACCTCCTCTCTCCTACTACTGTGCCCCCTAGCTATGCATCCCAGCATCTTGTTTGCCCTTGTTGCTGCTTTCTTGCACTGCGTAGAGTGCTTCAGGTCACTAGTGATCATCCCTCCCATGTCCTTCTCTGATGCAGATACACTGTCCTGAGATACTTGGCTCCAGTATGCATAATGTTGCATTTCTTGGCACTGAAGCCAAGCTGCCAGATCTTGGCCCACTTCCCCAGCTTTTCCAGATCATCCTGTTGGTCCACTATCCCTTCAGCTGTGTCCACTCTTACATAGAGCTTGGTGTTGTCCGCAAATAGGCACATTTTGCCCGTAATGCCATCCCCAATGGCACCGATGAAGTCATTGAGTAACACGAACCCCAGCACTGAGCCCTGTTGGACCCCAGTGGTTACCTCTCTGGTGCCAGATAACTCCCCCCCACACAACTACTCTCTGTGTTCTGTTCTTCAGCCAGTTTTCCACCCATCTGGTCATCTTATCTCCAACCTCCAAATCCACCAGCTTCCTGATCAACCTTTTGTGGGGCACAGAGTCAAAGGCCTTGCTGAAATCCAGATGGGGTGTCTTCCCCTTGGCCTCTGGTGACTGTCTTAGTGACACAGTCAAAGAAGTCAAACAGATTCATTTGACACCATTCCCCCACCCCCAAATGAACACATGCTGCCTTGCATCCTGGAGACCGTGCTCCTCTAGATATTCTACCAACCTTTTCTTTAGTGTAGTCTCCATGAGCTTGCCCACAATTGATGTCAGACTGACAGGTCTGTAATTCCCTGGGGACTGCTTTTGTTTTCCTAACAGCTATGTTCTGACATCAACAGACTTTTCAAGAAAACACTATAGATGTAATACTTAAGAAAATGGTGTTGGGCTTGCATGTATTTGAGAAATGGGGCACATCTGAAAATAGCATGCAAAATGTGAGGGTATTGGTGACACAGACAGTAAATGAGATACTGTGGTGATAATGGGGCTTTGATGGTAAATAATTTGAAAAAACAAAGTTGTAGACTTTTTGAAAAAATTACAGAAATATTGCTTAATTTAAAAAAATGCATATTTGTAGAGAACAGTGGCTGCATGTGCATGTCAGTCTGGATATCACAAAGGAAAACCTATTTTTTTAATGAGGGAGAAACAGCTTTGTGTGAGAAATAGCAAGCTCAACAAAGTGCAACATCAAATGACAAAAGACTGAGGCAATGGTCCTTAGCAATTTATGGGGTACTGATATTTCAGTGTTGTGCTGTCTAAACTGAGACCCCTTGCTTCTGTGTTGTGACGTTACCACTCATGCTGAAACCCGGGTACTACTGATCGCGTGTATACATGGCTGGAGTTACCAGCTAACCAAAGCGTTATCCAGGCAACTTTACCGGGTAAGGTGATGCCTGCATACTTCCCAACATCCTGTTTACAAACATGCAGCTACTGTTACCGAGTTATGCTCAGAGATCTCCGCTCCGAGTGTAGTTACCCGGTAACCCAGCTGCATGTAAACGTAGTGATTGTTGATGGGCGGTACCTTTCCACAGAAACGTTTACCCTTCCCCACCAGTCTTATCGCTTCGCTACAGGAGTTGTACTTCAGTGCATTTCTTTGCAAGTTTTGCACAAGAAAGAAAAGAATGTTTGTACACAGACTCAGATGACTGAGGGAAAATAGTGTTTTTATTACAACAAATATTAAAATGCGTTTCAGTTTAGCTGCAAAAATATTACTGTTGACGTCAGCAGGACTAATATAGCCCCACTATCCAGCCGTATTTCTTAGTTGTCAAAATGTCATATAGTTTGCTTTGTTACAAAAATGTATTTCTGATATCCTGAGATTCATCCTTAATGTAGTATTAGTTTTCATAGATATTTTAAAACTTCTTTATAGCTAGTTTAGTAATTAATGATGCACATGCAGTGCTTACCTGGCACTTTGGTGCCCCAACTAGCATTGCTGCTAGCACAGTACCCGCTCTTTCCGGTCCCTGGGGACATGAACTCTGGTTGGGGATCAGAGGTGTGCATCCGGATAAAAAGAGAGCAAGATTTGTTTGGTGCCTCCAGCACAGAAGGAAAATGGCTCCTATCACACATCAGGTTATGTACACACACTGCAGTAACGATGTTGAAACTGTTCTAAAAAGCGGTTTCAAACTCACCACGGTCGTCCGTCTGCAGTGGTAATCACTGTGTTGTAATCCGGTGAAGAGGTGTCCACATGACAGGTCTGGTAACATTTTTGAGAATGGTTCCATGGCTGCACTGTAGCATGGTTTTTGTTCAATTGCATGTGTTCGCCCATCTGCACCACAAGGTACAGCGTTTTTGGTTTGAAAGCATAGGCTCATTCACACTGCGCCTTTCCACAGTGGCTACTTTCTTATCATTTAAAAAAATGTAAATAAAATATTAGAGAGCCACGTTCACATTGCATCTCTGTTTCTTCGGTGCCCTTTTCCTTTCTGGTGATGTGGGTGTTGTTCCGGTCACTGTTGGTTTGGTGGGGACTTGAAGTGATGTAGGTGGTTTGCCTGTTCAGATGGCACAGGAAGCCACTTACACCACTTCGCAAACCCAGGGAAAGAGGAATTGTGGCGGCAACGCCACGCAACTGAAAACTGCCAAAACAGCAAGGTTCACACATGGGCAGGAGTACCAATCTGACCACTGTGAGCTCCTAACAACAGCTCACAGTCAGTCTTGTGAATAACCTCATGTTTAAAACCAGTTTTAAGCCTAGGTCCCTTACAGGGGTTGAGCACGGTTTTTAAATGTGGTTTTAAACCTTGTTAGGTGAGGACATAAACAGTGTTTTGACTTTTTAAAACATTTTAAAGCACTTAAAATGTTTTAAAAGGTATAGTGTGTACAGAGCCATAGTCTCTGCTGCTAATGAACCGAGCGGGGGTTCCACACCAACAAAACTGGACTGCAAGAGTCATCACACACAATCAGAGGAGGTGCACAGATAAACTGTTTAAGGTCAGGAGTCCTTTATAAAACAAAAATTTGTGAACTGTGTCCCTTTGGACTGACTACAACTTCGGCTGCACTGCCACAGCAACTGGAGGTTGGGTTGCACTCTAGCCAATCAGAATGCAGAGCCTGGAAGGGGAACCACAAGGATGTCCTGAGGCACAGGAGGACTGCAATTTTCCAGGCATGAATTTCTGGCCAATGATCCATTAAGTTACAGACCTCCAGCACTATCAAGAGTGACTGACAGCCCATATGGATACATCAGACGCTGACATTCAGTTATGAATGGCAAGGGCTCTGGATGGACCCAGTAATTTTGCATGTGTCTGCAATGAGAAACAGATTGGTGCAAGTGTGGAGCTTTCGGAAGAGAATGACCATGCATCTATCTGGGACTCAAAGAGAGACAGAAGCAGATCTCCCGCTACTGAAAAATGTAGGTGATTGGATACTAATCTGAAAAGCAGCAGTTCCTGCAAGTAACCACCGATATATGGATTCTTTATATTGTAGAGTCGGTCATTGCGAAGTGAAGATACTACACAAGAATGAGGATTGGACCACTATTAGTCAAAAGAAATGCCAAAACACGTTAAAATTCAGTTCAGTCTTCTTTATTTTACACCATTCTAACATTTCACCAAAGTGTAATGGCTTCTTCCAGGGATTTCTAAAATTTTAGCATACACCAAAACGCCAATTAAAATCGGATTTCATGAAAGTGCTGCCAGATTGTACCAATGAACACACATTGAGATCAAAGAAGCTTTAAGTACACTCTTGCATCTGTTGTCACACCAGATAAGATGAAGCACATGTAAGAGAGTTTTCAAGCCATAGTTTTAAAAGTCATGCACATTAATACTGAACCAAGGATGCAGGGAAGAAGGCACGTACTGTTGTTTAAAATACGTGAACAAAAACTTTTATGTAAGTGTAGCCCCCTTAGGAGCTACATAATATCCCTTTACAAGTGTCTACCGACATACAGGGTGATGACCATTTTCTATGCCCTTGGAGGACTGGATCAGTTGGTCTGACTTGACATTCCAAAGGGGTTGAGTCGGTGTTCTTTGCTGAAGGGAAGGGATTGCTGACTCAGAGTTGGTGGGAGACATGCATCTGGCACACTGCCAGATCCCACTGCCCTGAAAGTGCCTCTATAGAGCCTTGCATCGAGAATAAGTGCCCGGCTGTGGCTATGGCCATCCTCGACAGCATCTGAAGGGGGGGTACTCCTCTCCAGCAGGAGAAAAACCTGTCTGAAGAGAAGATAGAGGTCTGTCTTTGAGGAAGTTGGTGCCAGAGAGTGCTGTGGGCATGAGATCTGAGGTGATGTTCAGCTTTTATTAAACATGCAGTGCCTGTGTTGGCACTCAGCAGTGACCTCCCTCCTCAAAAGAGAGAGAGACAGTGTCTGATAAACTCCAGATTCCTGTAAGAGAACAGGAATTTGACCTCAGTGTGAGTCCTGTGGTCAGGTGTGCCCCTTTAGCAAAGCCGTGTAATGCCTGTTGACACCAAAAGAGTTGCCCAGATGGGCAAAACACCTATTGTTCAGATGCCAGAGAAAGTCTGAATAAGTGATAGAGAATGGACTCTGTGGGAGGACAGAGTGCGTTCTTGAAATTCCTCACAGGATCATTGGGTGCCAGTCAGTGCCAGCCAGTGAGATTGTGAATTGGCCAAGCAGCTGTAAATGTCAGAAATGGGCTAGAAAAAGCTTGTGGAGTTCCTACCCAAGCTGGAGGGTTAGGAGATTCTGTGAAAGCTAACACCCCCCTTGGGGTCCATTCAGGGTCAGATAAAGTACCCCACCAGGGTTAAAGCCAGCCCAGAAGAAAGAGAGCAGTTGATGGTCACTGTGTAATGATGTGAAAACAATAGAGTGTGACAGCTGGAGAAAGTGCCATCTTTCTCTCAGCTCAAGTGGAATAATATAGGATCCTGTTTTGCTTTAACACCCCCAATTTGGAAATTTGTTGCGGTTGTGCACCCAAGTTCTGTTAACCCCCTTTTAACCTGCAGCTTTGTCAACCTGCCTGCTGTGTGCCAGTGGAGGCTCAGAGGTGACCTCAGGCTCGGGAGGACAAGTAAGTGGTTTTTGCAGTTTCTTGTGTGGGGCCCCCTCCAAGGCAATTGTTTTTCACCAGTATACCCTTAGACATCTGGGAGAGTGACCTTACACTGGGGACTCGGGCCGGGATTTTGAGGTACCGCTCAGGTCCCTGACATGTTAGAGGGTGGCGAGTCATGGTTTTGGACTGATAAGAAAGGTGCGATAAGAAAGATGGAGTGCATCAGCTGAGGAGAGAAAAAAAATGGTGCTGAAGGAGTTAACTGAATTCAAACTTTGGTGGGAGCAGGAAGTGCAAGCTGTGTGTCTGGGTAAGTGGAGATGTCATCTCTAACAGTTGTGGTAGCTCCATGTAAGCCTCTCATGAATATGCAAATCAGTAATGTATGGTGCCTGGTGATTGGTTGAATGTTATTGTGGGGCTTGTGGTTAGTGCTGGTGGACCTGAAACATGTGGAGGACTGAAGCAGGTGTGAGAGCCAATCGAGGAGTCCTGAAGAGAAAAAAAACACACCATTATTCTAAATCCTGGTGCTACAATAAAATTGTGCGGGTTTGAAAAACCCTTGGTAGCTTTGTTCTCCTCTGGGAGCCATGATCAGAGCAAGCCTGCAACTGCGGATTTGTTCAAGCCCAGTGGGACGAAGCGGCAAAGCCCTGTAGTAACTAAATATTGGGAAAAAAGGGTCTGGAAAGAAAATAAAATCTTTTGATGACTGGGACTGAGTGAGTGAAACACTAGGACAAAGGCACTTGAAGATATATTGAATAGTTAGCAAATCAGTGAGTTTGGAAGAGTGGCTGCAGACAAAAGTATAGTAACCTTTCAAGATGATTTGAAAGGGGGAGAAATATTTTAGTATGTAAAAGCTGATTGTGGTTGAATGTATTTGTGTTCATTTACAGGGTGGGAAGCTACATGTTGTGCAAGTCACAGCAAAACAACCTGTGTGGCAGCATGGCTGAGAAGGTACATAGCCAGAAGTGGGAAGTAACCATCCCCAGGGCCCTGCTCGACTTCTTAAGCAGAAAAGCAATGGAGGGGCAAAGCAAAGGAAAGAGGGCACTGTCCTGTTTTTGTTGTAATGTCATGGGGGAGGATGTATCTAATGTGCCCCTCTGTGGACCATGCAAGGACAGCGGCATCTTTGCTGTGCTGGAGCCTCCTGGTTGGTACATGCTGCAGGAACTGTAGAGAGGATGGAATCAGAGGAATCCCTGTGCAAGTCCTGGGAGAGGCCTGCTAGCATCCTTAAAGAAGTAGAGGAATCAAATGAGTATTTCCCCTCAGGAGATATCTTTAATCTGTAGACCTGAGATGTGTGGGTTGTTCTGCTGATTCCGGGTAGTCCACAACCAAGTGAGGACAGCACCATTACCTTGAAGAGTACCACTTAGCAGGAGCAGAAACCCTTCCCTGTGCCCCATACTGCTGCACCACAGCCACAGGATGACAAAATCACAGCTTTGCTCCCCAATAAGGGACTTGCTGGAAGGGGTCGAGGAAGCCCCATGGAGCCCCAATCAGCTATGCTCAGTGCCACAGCCTCCTCAAAGAAACCAGCCAAAGGAAGAGGGCTCACATCAGCCGAGTGGTAAGAGATACTATGTGGTAGTGTTTCCTAACAGTGTGAGGTGTCAGAAATTAAAACAGAAATACATCTCTATGCCGGAAGCTGTAGAAATGCCTGAGGCCCTGAAGAAGTACTATGGGGTGTGGGTAAAAAAGGCTATCTTGGAGAAAATCTGGAAGAAACGTAACATTACACACTCTAGTGATGTAGCCAGCAGGGAAGAAGCTCACTGTGTGACCCAGTCGGTAGTCACTGGGGCCTACCAAGGTCTGACCCTATTCAAGACCCACACCTTGGATAAGATCATTTCAGGGATTGTGGCCTGACACTGTGTGGAAACCCAGGACAGCTGGGGTGCTTTCTGCACTAAGCCTGATCCCAGGTACTATTTTTATAATGCACTATATGGAGTGTAATCCCATGAGGCAGGATTGAAGCGCCAGCTGGACCAAAGATCTGCCACCTTGAGACTACTGTTCCAGCCATTGCTGTAGATTTCCACAGTTTAATGTTTTGAACAGTTCTACCCATCCAAGGATTCTGGGCCCTGAAGATTTTGAGAAGACTCAATGTATAACCAGCCCTACTGGGAAGCAGACCCACCATCCAGCTGCACTCAGTGATTAGAACACCCAGCATCCTAGTGGGGATCAAAGGCTTGCTGAACCACATCTGCAGGCTGGTGATATACGTTTTTCTTTTACTAGAGAAGTGGGACACAGGGCTTGGGATCTCTTGCGGGACACACATAAATATTCATCTTTGGGGGTTTCATATTACCCCAGTGACTAGAACCTGGAACCCTTGTATAAGACTTTTACCCTATCTATGGGCAGAAATCAGTTATGAATATTAGTCATACCTATTGCAAACCCCATGCGGAGAAACATGTTCAAGTGTGTAGTGGTCATGCATGGCAGTAGTGAAACATCTTAGATTTTTTTATTTATTTTTTTGGTTAACTCTATTTTTTATCCTCTTGACGGCCAGGGCATGCTTGCCCCATGATTCGCCTTGTACAGGGACACTCAACTCGCCCCACCAGCCAGCCTCTTCCAAGGACCGTGGCTTACCTCCCACAGAGCACCCCCCCCCGGTGGGAGGCAGACCAGGGAGAGAGAGAGAGACCTCATCACCCTTGGACCCCTGCCCAGACTTACTCCGGACTTTGGCTGGGGGAGAGGTAAGCCATCCTAGACATCATTGTGCATGTCTTGAGGGATTTCTGTCTTGTAGATTCCCCTAGGGCACAGACAGATAATGATGTCCAGAACATGGCGAGCATGTTCGCCTGCAGGACATCCGCCGCTGTCTGATCCCTGTTACGAGACCCCCACTGCTGCACCCCCAGCCTCCACTGGGGTCGTTAGAGTGGCAGGTGCACACCCCTAACCCTCCCCAGGAGAGGAGAGCAGTCCTCCGGAAGCTCAATCCTCTCTTCCCCTGCCAACCACCATGGGGGGCTTTGGGTTTGGGGCTGTCAGAGGCACCTAGAAAGTGAGGGCCTTGAGGCTTAGGGAGCTCTCATTTTCTTTTTTGTTTGAGTCTGATGCACTACTAGCATAGTGACCAGCCATATTCTCCTTGGGGGCTGGCTCACAGAGGGGTGGCCAACCCTCTGCTGGCTGGTCCTATGGGTGGAAAGTTGAGTCTGGAAGTCTCGGTACTCACTGGGGATGTCAAGCTTTGAAAGGTAGGTGAATGTAGACCCCCCCTTAGGAGCTGCATGATCTCACTTTAAGAGTGTTTACTGACCTTTAGGGTGTTGCCAGTTTTCTGTGCCCTTGGAGGGCTATGTCAGCTGGTCTGACTTGGCATTCCTAAGGGGAGGAGTCAGTGTTCTTTGCTGAAGGGTAAGAAATGCTGAGTCAGAGCTTGTGAGAGACATGCACCTGGAACACTGTGCCAGATCCCACTGCCCTGAAAGTGCCTCTGTAGAGTCTGGCATCAAGGATAACTTCTTGATCGTGGCGACAACTGCCCTCTACAACTTCTGAAAGGGGAGGTGTCCTCTCCAACAGGAGAAAAAACAGTCTGAAGAGAAGATAGAGACTTGAACAGATGCATTCTCTGCTCCTTAATAAAATAATAATAAAACTTTATTTTTATGGCGCCTTTCCAAAACCAAGGCACCAAACACAATTAAAAGCATAAACGTAATTACACACAATTGCGGCAACTGAGTTGCTAAACAAACAACTAAATATATTTAAAAATTACAATAAATACGAACAGTCAGTCAATTGGTTGCCGAAAGCTTGGTGCCACAGATGGGTTTTTAAGGCTCGTTTAAAGCCTTCCACAGTTGTGCACTCACGCAACTGGTGGGGTAGAGAATTCAAGAGAAAAGGGGCTAGCCGGCCTGGTGGCGCTAAGAGTTGAGGCGCTGGACACCACACATCGCACCACGCTGGCGATCTGGGTTCAGGAACGAGGCAGGGGGGGGGAGAGATCGAGCATCCGGAGGACTACTCTCTCTTCCCAGGGGAAGGGATGGGATATGCTCACTCATGGAGTGACCTCTGACGGTGGCTGGGGTTCACCGACTGAGCAGCACAGCGCATGCCAGGGGGAAGGCGGAGCTACGGCGCTACATTGCCGTGCTAGCTGAGCTCCGAGGGGGTGGGAACAAAAATAAGAGAAATGCCTCCTATGCGCCGGTGAGATGACAGTGGCCCCGGTGGACCCTCCCACATCCCAGATACCAGCCCAGACATGCCCATGAGCTCCCTCCGGAGGACCCGATGACATACAGGTAGGCCCCTCACACTTAGGAGTAGCCGCTGAGGGAGGAGCGGAATCAGCCCCGGAGATGGTACCGGGGTTCGGGTCTGCCTGTGGTCGATCGGGGAAGGGTGTCAGGGAGATGCGGAGGGTTCAGGTTGGGAGTAGGGTGGAGATCCGTGTGGGCACTCTTGAAGGATGCCTGGGGTGTAGGTTGAATAAAAAAAAAAAGAGAGAGAAGGGGCTGCATGCATAAATGCCTGGGCCCCAGGAGATTTTAAACATACCCTTGGAATCTCTAGCAACCCCTCACCAGCTGAGCAGAGTGATCGCCCTGGGCTGTAAGGTACCAGGAGCTCTTTCAGGTAGTCCGGGCCCAGTCTGTGTAGGGCTTTATAAGTCAAGAGACCGACTTTAAAGGTGATCCACCATTGAACTGGCAGCCAGTGCAGATCGCGCAGCACTGGCAAGATATGACAGAACTGAGAGGTTCCCGTCAAAAGCCAAGCTGCAGCGTTCTGAATTAGCTGCAAATGGTGGATTTCCACCCCAGATAGCCCTAGATAAAGGGCATTGCAATAATCCAAGCTAGAGGACACAAAGGCATGAACCAACGTAGGAAGGTCGCCGGATAGAACAAGGTGCCTAACTGTGGCGATATTCCTTAGATGGAAAAAAAGAAATCTTGATGACGGCTGACACCTGAGAGTGCAGGATCAGCCCTTCATCAAAAGTTACCCCCAGGTTTCGCACCTGTTCAGAGGCCGGGAGTGATAAACCCCTAAGGAAGAGCACAGAGGATAAACTTACCCCCAACCCCCAACCCCCTATCCGGTGTCCTGAGTCCACAACCATTACTTCAGTTGTTCCTGAGTTCAACTTCAACCAACTCAAATCCATCCACACCTGAATTTCCGCTAGGCAGTTATTAATGACCGAGAGAGCTCTATTCTGGTCGGGTGCAAAAGAAAGGTAGAGCTGGGTATCATAAGCATAACAGTGAAAGCTCAGCCCATACCCCCATACAATGTCTCCGAGGGGCAGTATATCCATTGAAAACAACATGGGAGAAAGCACCAATCCCTGAGGAACCCCACAAGACAGAGGAATAGGGTCTGAAGAATAAATCCTGGACATCATCCTCTGAGTTATTCCGGTGAGGAAAGATGAAAACCACCTGAGGACTGTACCCGATAGGCCACAGATGAACCTTAGGCAACTGAGCAAAAACCCCATGGTCCACAGTGTCAAACACTGATGGAGAGATCAAGAAGGACCAAGATGGAATGGCTCTTCTGATCTCTAGCCATCAGGAGATCATTGAGCACCTGAACCAGCACTGTCTTGGTACTATGCCTCTTTCGGAAACCAGACTGGAGGGGTTCATAGATGTCATGGATGGTCAAATGGCTCTCCAGCTGTACGACCACTATCTTCTCAACCACCTTCCCTAAAAAGGGAAGGTTAGAGATTGGTCTGTAGTTCACATGGCAGTTTGGGTCTAAAGATGCTTTCTTCAGGAGGGTGTTACCACTGCCTCCTTCAGGGAGCTCGGAAACTCACCTGTTTCCAAAGAGCACCAAACTATCCATGCAAGAACCGGACCAATGGAATCGATACAACCCAAAATCAGGGAAGTTGGTCCAGGGTCCAAACTACAGAATGTAGGGTGCACACTCTGGACAATCCTCATGACATCCATGAACTCCAGGCGGTCAAAGGTACTCCAGGAAAGCTGAAAGCTAGTGGCCAGGCACTGGTCGCTAGCAACACCCATGGAGTGTGCTGGCTGGAGAGCTGCCCTGATGTCTGCCACATTAGTCGAAAAGAACCAAGCAAATTCATCGCACTCTATTTGCAAAAATGCTTTCCAAACCTGTAGACAGGCTGGGCTGCACAGCCCGTCCACAGTTCTGAAAAGCTGAGCTGGTCAGTTCTGAGCGACTGCAATCTCCCTGGACAGGAACTCTGCCTTCTTATGGGAAATTTCAGATTGATAGATTTGGTAATGATCCATCAACCTAAGGTGGTCGGCATCAAGGGCAGATCTCCACCAGCAACGCTCTAATCTTCGTCCTTGTCATCGCATCTCCCTCAGAGTCCTATCAGACCATGGAGACTGAGGGCGAAGGGAGAGAGGATGAATGCGGACAGGAGCAACGACATCCAGGGCCACTGTGATGGCCGTATTATAGGCCACCACAAGTTCCTCTGGGTCGCTGTTTGCAATCGGAAGAGACAATAGGTCAAGTACCGCCATACGGCCTTCAGAGCTAACATCTCATAAAGGGCGATACTTGACCATCTCCACAGGGGTAGGCCTTTGGGGAGGGTGCTAAAATTGAACCCCTCAGTGTGGTGATCAGACCATCTGACTAGTTCCACCCCCAAGTCTGAGGCTACAATCCTCAGGAGGAAAACTAAGTCAAGGGAATGACTGTGTTTATGGGTAGCAGTGGTAACTATCTGTGTAAGGCCCAGAGATGTCATCAACTGGACGAAGTGTTGTCCAAATTGTGAGAGTTCATCATTGACCCAGGCATTAAAGTTGCCCAGGACCATCAACCTGGAAGACTCAAATGCCATGTCGATGATGAAGTCCACCACTTCCTGAAGGAACCGTTTCCCATCCCCGGGTGGACGGTAGACGAGAACGATCCTACAGTCTACACCTGCTACCACAGTACACTGGAATGTCTCAGTCTCCTCAACTGGTACACTCGTGAGGCCCAATTCGGTCTTAAGACAAACCGCACCCCCCCCCCAGTGATCCAATATTGGGCGGTGAATCGCCAAGTAACGGGCTGGAATTGTGGCCTCTAAAATAGGGCCAGAGTTTTCATTCCACCAGGTCTCGGTGATGCAAGTTAGATCCACTGAATTTACAAGATCTGCAATAATTGTAGTCTTGTTTTTAATGGATCTGGCATTGCATAACACCGCCTGAGTTGGATGAACCTCCGAGGCCGCCCCGGGCTATGTGCCCACCCAATTTCGTGGTGTCTTTGGGTATGAGAATCAGACATAAAGAACCACGATCTGGAATCCATTTCACCCCAGGGCATCTTCTGGACCCTCACAACCCCGAGCATGATGATCTGCTCATTCAATCCTCCGTTACCCTCGCACTCACCTCTCACTCCCTCCGACGCATAATACCTAGTGCTCTACAGTGCTGGTAAATGGAGAAGTGTAATGGGGGGAAACAAAGGGGCGGAGGGAGCAAAGGGCGGAGGATGAATAGTGCACGACCGTGGGAACAGGCCTCCAACACATTCTGACGACCGAATTAAGGATTAAACAAAACCTAAAAATTAGACAAAAACCAAACTCCCCCTTCCACCAAACCACAATAATTAAAATAAATAAATATAAAGTCACAACTTTAAATTCAAGTCAGCTGGCTGTTTAGAAAGCAGAACCATATAGAGCAGAAAGTCTTCCGAGTTGAATAAAGGTCACAGTGATAGGGAAAAGAAAAATCTAAATTTCCAGTCCCCTATGGATCTCTCACTTCCAAGCGAGACAATAGAAAACTCCCCAGGACTCACACTTCCAGGGCAAGACAGATAAAAAAGTTGTAATGGGATCTTCCTCACCTTAATCACTCTCACTGAAGAAGGGATGAAACAAAATCCAAAATTCCCAAAACACAGGCACTCTCACTACCCAGGCTTGAGAAAATAGCAGGCACTCTCACTGCCTTCCTACAGTCAGGAAAAACCTCTTCGGTGGGTGGCTAGCAGCTCTGAGGCTAACGCAGGCCCTGAAAAATCCACCTCCGGGGGATGACCGTTAAACACACAGCCAGTACCACGGGTCTCCATCCAGGCCCACCTAAGCAGCGGGACCAGCGGAAAAACCCTTGGGACCACCCACCAGACTGCCGGCTACCCAGCAAGACAGAGCCAAAGCCCCCAGCCCAGCTGCGATCCCACAGTTGAACCCACCAGAAAGATCGGGACCAAACAATTAAAACCTCAAATTAAACTGCTCTTGGCCCACCAACCTGAATACCTTGCTACACAGACTGTGGGAATCTGATGGGACATCCACCGCTAGTACTCCAAGGTCTCCTCGAGCAGTATTCAGCGAGACACCTCCTCAAAGTTCCCCTTTCTTCAGAGCCTCAATTCCTCGTCGGCTGATAACCAGAAAAGCCAACCGACAGAGTTTCAATTGATAGTGCACCAGTTATAAGCCCCAAAGGTCGATGTAATCCAGAATAGAGTCTAATTACTCCAACCAGCACAAGAAACAGCCATCCAACAGTCTGGTGCACAGAGATGACAAAACGGCCAAATCGACAGACCGCACGCATGGGGGGTGGTAATTTTTCTAATGGCTATTTTTGAATCTGGTACGTCTCCAGATAAGGGAGACAGCTTTATTGAGCCAGGAAAACATAACTCTTAGAGAAAACTGGGTATCTAGCTTTCCATGATAGGAAGAGATCGGGGATGACCTAGGAGTCAGGGGATAAGCCAAATGCATGGACCAGATGTCACTGGGGTTGACATGGAATCACAGTGACACTTTCAGGAAAAGACAAACTGTTGCACCCTAATATCTATATTGTATTGGAACCATTTCAACATCATCATCATCAAATCTTTATTTATTCAGGCGAACATCATTGAGCAAGGCTCATTTACAAGATGGACCTGATAAGGTCAAGGTTCAACAGTTGATACACAACAGATACATCATACACTAATATAAAACAGTTATACATACAGGGGAAAAAAAACGTTTATAAACACAGTGATGTACAGTAAATTCGCATGATAAAAAACGGTTACAGGAAAGTTAAGCTAATATTTACAGTATATACAGTATATACATATCCCAGTGGGGGCCATAGCAAACACACAATATAATGTAATACTAGGATGGTGAAAGGTATTACTGGGTGTCATAAGATGGGTGTCTGTCTGGAAGGATTATGCCATATATGGTTAATTTTGGGAGGGAGATTGTAAGATGACAAAGCTAGCTCTATCGGTAGCAACTGCATTTCTCTGTGAAGAAGACTGTACAATGCTGTTTAAAGGATGCAAATGGAATGATATTGGACAGTTTTAGGATTTTTGTAGTGTGTTCCATGCTATAGCTAGAGAATAGCTGATTGCTGCCTCCCTATCCTGGTGTTGAATTTGGGCAATTTGAGCAGGATGATGTTGTTGCTTCTTAGGGCATAGGAGCTAGGAATGGTCTGGGTGAAGCAGTCCAGAATATAGTTTGGAAGTTTTTTTGATAACGCTCTGTAAATCCATAGTGCTGCATTTCTGTTCCTTCTGAGGTGAAGGGAAACCCACCCAACTGCAGCATAAAGAGAGCAGTGATGGGTATTAGATGGCAGATCTGTAATGAATCTTATTGCTCTATGATATAAGGTATCCAACTTGTGAAGGTAGTAGATGGGGCAGTGACTATAAAGGAAGTCTGCATAGTCAACAACTGATAGAAAAATGGCCTGGACTAACCTCATCTTTGAGTCTCTGTTTAGGAAGGGTTTTAATCTATAGAGAAGGCCAAGCCTTTGGCAAAGCTTTTTTAACAGTTCTTCTAAATGATGAGTGAAGTCGAGTCTGTTGTCAATCCACACACCTAGGTATTTGAAGTTTTCTACATACTCCAGGTTTTCTCCAAGTATAGTGCATAGCTGGAGGAGAATGATTGGAAAGGATGTGCTGGTGGAGCTTTGATTTGTGAACATCATTGCTTTAGTTTTCTTTGCATTTAACAGAAGCTTTTTCTCAAGTAGCTGATATTGTAACAAGGAGAATTCTGTTTGTAGGATTTCACGAGCAGCTGCAGGTGAAGGGTTGCTGACATACAAGACAGTGTCATCAGCAAAGAGGTGTACAGAGGAATTGGTGAGGGTTGAATCACTATTATTTATACAAATAGCAAAAAGGATAGGACCTAGGATAGAACCTTGGGGGACTCCTCTTAACAGTGGTTTTAATGGGGATAGGTCACCTTCAGCTTTTACCTGCTGTAACCTACCGGTGAGATAACATCTGAACCACTTAAGGGAGGGTGGGTCTAGGCCAAGGGAGTGCAGGGATGATAGTAGAAGCTCGTGGTCCACAGTATCGAATGCTTTGCTCAGGTCCAGGAATACTGCACAGACATTATTCTTTTTATCTAATTCGGTTTGCCAGTCATTTGTGACCTTGGCTAGTGCAGTGATAGTGCTATGCTTGGCCCTGAATCCAGATTGAGCTGGATTTAAAGAGGCTAGCATTGTCAAGATACTCCCTTAACTGGTTACTCACTAATTTCTCCAGCATCTTGGATAGCACTGGTAGAATGGAAATGGGCTTGTAATTATTAAGTTCCATAGGGTCCCCTGATTTTAGAAGGGGAACAACTTGGGCTGTCTTCCACAGTGTGGGGATAGAGCCAGAGTTTAGAGATAGGTTAAAGAGGTGTGTTAGGGGGACTGCAAGTACATGGCACGCAATCTTTAGAAAGTAGGGGTCCAGAGAGTCTGCCCCTGCACTTTTTTTTGGTATCCAGTTGCCATAATAGATCCTCTACTTGCTTCAACAGTATAGATTTGAAGCTGAAGGAAGAGACAGCTCTCTGATCACCAGTGTAATGGGAACTTAATTGTTCCTCAGCAGGTTAGCTGGAGAGTGTCAAAAGCAAGGCCAGTCATTGTGAAATGGTTATTGAAGGCGTCCAGAATTTCCATTTTGCCAGTGATAGGGCCATAACTGTTGTGTAATTGAGTTGGAAGGGAGGTGTTAGCATCCTGCCCCACCATGCCCTTGATGGTACCCCAAAATCTAGCAGGATTATGATAGGAGGAGTCGAGCTCGGCCAAGTAGAAGGCAGCCTTTGCATCCCTAACTTTCTTGGTGCATCTATTCCTGGCTTTCCTAAAGATCATCCAGTCATTTGCATTCTTGGTTTTTCTTGCCGTTTTCCAGAGTTTGTCTCTCTCCAGCAGTGCAGCTTTGAGGTCAGCTGAAAACCAATGACAGGATTTGTTTTTTATTCGGATACTAGAGATTGGGGCATGGGTGTTAAGGGCATTTATTATAATGCTATTTAGCACCTGCTGAGCTTTTTCAACAGAATGGGCAAGATAAAAACTCTTGCCAGTGTGGAGAGTGAGCTAGATCATGCAAATAACCTTCAATATTGATGTTTTTCTTGGCTCTCCTCATGAGGAATTTTGCAGGGATTGTTGTTATGCTGGTGGATCTTACCCCTGCGATGGGGCAGGATGATCACTTATATCATGAGAAGCACTCCAGCGTGTGTGAATAGATGTGGTTTATTCACTAGCATGATATCAAGTAGTGTGCTGTTATTACTATTCCTTGCATTAATTCTTGTTGGCTCATTAATTAGTTGTGTGAACCCATAAGTATCACAGAATGATACCAGAGGTGCAGCTGCCTGGGTAAGCCAGTTGAAATTCAGGTCACCTAGAATAATGACTTCTTCAGTGCTAGGCTTGAGCAGGTTCCCCAGGTGGGATAAGAGCTTGTGTTCAGCAGAGGGGGGTCTGTAGCATCCAACTAGCTGAAAAGCTGCTGTATTGGGGAGAGAGACTTTTAGGATAGGCATTCAAATTCCTTGGGCATAGAGGTTGCAGCAATACAGGATACAGCTATACCGGATTTTGCATATACGGCTACTCCACCTCCCCTTGTTTGGCGATCAGCTCTGAATAGCTGATAGTTGGGTAGGTTAACATCCCTGTCTGCTGTGGTGGGTTTCAGCCATGTCTCAGATAGCACGAGAAAGTCTGGCAAGGCATGGGCAACCCAGACTTCTATCAGTGTAAGTTTTTTTCAACAGACTGCATGCATTAATATGCAGGAAACTGAGGCCTTTAATTGAGGTTAGGTCTGATGGAGAGGTGATACATTCAGGGGGTCCAGGGTTGATTTCCACGTTACCAATACAGAGCAATAGAAAGAGCAGGAGTTTCGTGAGGGCTGCCAGTGATAGGGAGAGGGGGCTGTCTTTGGTCCTCCTTCTCTTATTCTGTTGCCACTCTTTTGGGGTGCTCCATGTGGGGTTAAGGAATTGTGTGGAGATACCAAGTAGCAGTTTGGTGGTTAGGCTTAGGGGGGATCTGTATATCTAGTAGTGGAGTCTTGATTTAAATACATGTGTGGTGGTATGTGTCTCTTTTTGGTGGTCACACCACTGTAGTCGATGCAGCGATGGTAGGGCATATGTGAGGGTTTGAGTGTCAACCAAAGGGGATGGTTCAGAGAGACTGGGCGGATGGATCACCCTAATTTGTGAGACGGGGACATCTTCTCTGTGGAACCCCATGGCTGACAGTGAAAGAAGTATCAGAAGTAAACTCCCCATCATGAGAGAGATA
Source organism: Neoceratodus forsteri (assembly GCA_016271365.2). Taxonomy (NCBI): domain Eukaryota; kingdom Metazoa; phylum Chordata; order Ceratodontiformes; family Ceratodontidae; genus Neoceratodus; species Neoceratodus forsteri. Next base: position 482,197,690 of record CM057459.1, on the reverse strand, counting down.
TTGTTAGTTGGCTATCGGGGGAGTATTGAAGTTGCTGATTGGTTGGATCAGCAAGCCGGTGTGACAGTCTGTTGGTTTAGAATAATGCTGAGGGCGGGGAAGAGATTTCATGGGAAGATGCCTATAAAGTAACACACAAGAGGGGGAAGGGCGGGCAAAAATTTTGCGCCTTTCCCGAGTGCTCCCTCGCTGTCCCTCCTGGCCTCATGGTTCCCTGAGTTGGCTTAGGTGCCACCGACCGCCCGCTGGTGGAGCGAAGCCCCGGTGCTCAGGTGGGTGCTGTGGGGTAGAGATGGCAGGCTGGAGAGAGACAGAAGAAGGTGCAACAATTAAATAGAGGCAGAAACTAGTGTTCCTGTTCATCACTGACTAAATCTGCACAACAAAAGAGTGTGGGGGGGTGCTGTGGCGCCTCAGCGTCTGGCCCACCTTGCAAATGCAAAAAGGAGTTGTAATCACAGTAAAGAGCAATAAGTCAGCAATTTCCCCTTGCAATTACATTAGCTGAAAACAGCACCTTTTAGGTAAATTACACAGTTTTAAAGGAGGAAAGTGGCGCCTCAGCGTCTGGCCCACTTTGGATACCAAGGATTAGAATTTAACCCCACCCCAGAGGAAAAAAGGTGGGTGTGTCCAAATAAATGACCATCATGTATATAATCAGATACATTTTGAACTTAAGGCATTTGAAAACCAGTTTAGCTGGAAGTCAGATAGTCTGTCCAGCTGGCATATACTTGTAGACCAGAAGTATATGAGTAGGCCTGGAAAAATCTCTACAGCCAGACCTGAATGTGTGGAAGTTTGACTTCTCACGTACAGAACAGAACATTTTGATTTGTAAGTCAGAATTTTGGAAACCAAGACTTTTCACCAAGGACACCACCTGAAATCTTTTTAAAAGGACATTCAGAGGAACTGACTTGGAATACAACCTTGCTATATAAGATTGTTGCTTAAAGACACTTCTCTACAAGGACGTTTAAAATCTTGTCTGAACTCTAACATCAAAACAAAGTATAGTTTAAAATAATAGTATCTAGTGTTTTCTGTAAACCATCCAGTTTTACTTTTGTTATTGTCTGCATTTCAGTTCTTTCAAACTGTAGACTTTTCTATCTTGCTTTTATTTATTTATTTATTTTTTATTTCAGGTTTTCTCCACACAGTTACAGATGAATTGAGATACATACGTGGCAAATCTTGTGATCAACATTCAATACAGGTCGGTTAGCACAGGCATTTAATCGTTGAGGGTAGAGTAAAATAAAATATGCATCAGTTGGTTAAAGAATTAAATTATATCACAGGAAAAGGTCCACCTCCATACTACCCTTTCTCAAAATGGTGTTCCCCAATTAAGTGTAAGCCTCCCCCCCTCGTAACCCATTAGGCAAAATTCAAAGTTTAATTTGCCCAAATTAACCATTAGAGCTCCATTCCCTGATTATCTTCAAGGGCAGAAGGTGGGTTCAACCGAGGAACAGTAGTGGACCTAGCCCTGCCATCTCTGCATGTGAGATAAACCTTTACCCAGCAATTCTATGTTAAAGCGCTCTGATGTATAGATCTCTGACATCATGTTTCTCCATTCCTGTATTGTTGGAATCTGAGGTGACATCCAACGTCGAGTAATTGCCTTTTTGGCTGCTAAAAGGCAAACTGGTTGTAAAGTATCCTCCCAAGAAGGAGCGTGTCTGGGAGAATCCCCAGTAGGAATTGTTCAGCTGTAAGTTCAATAAGTTCATTAAACAAGCTTGATAGCTCAATTTGGAGAGAAAGCAAATAGGGCATAAGGTAGGGGCAGAGCCAAGAAACATGACCCAGGGTGGCAATCTGACATCTACAGAGTCTCCAACAATACCCATATTGCTGAGGGAGGAATTTGAGAAGAACCGCCGGGGCCCGAAAAATCAGGAACGGCACCTCCACACGAACTCCCTCCAATGGGGGGACACCGTAGACTTCACCTCAGTCAATGCTGAGCATGACCATGTTTCCATGGAAATTTCTAGGTTGAGATCCTTATTCCATTCACTGAGGATGGATGCAGTAGATTCTAGCTTTTCATTTCTCAGCTCTCTATAAATTAAACTTATAATATGGGATGCCAAGTTTTTGGTTGCCTCGATAAATAGCTTTAGTAGATTGGAGGTAGGGAATGGAATACTAGGCTGGATAATTTTATTACGAAGAATATGGTTACGAATTTGAAAGCATCGAAACAAATCGGAGTTTCTAAGTGAGAATTGGGACTGTAGCTTGTCAAAGGGAATAATGCCCTGAGGGGAGAGGAATTGGAAAACATGTGAGAGGCCAAGTCCCCTCCATGAGATAAAAGCTTGGTCCATGAAGTTAGGAACAAATGTTTCATCTTGGGATATAAGTTTACAATATTCACAAACCTTAAGAACAGGGCCTATTCTTCTCAACCGTTTCCAAAGCTTATAAGTTTGAGATGTAATATTTGTTAGGTCTGATGTCAAGACTGACCTCTCATCTGAAGAAAACAATATCTTCTTGATATCAAAGAGATCATTTAGGTGAAATTCTGTAGTTTTCCAGAGGATCAGTATGACTCAGTCAACCACAGTATCAGTGTTCTTAAAAAGGCTAAAATCTGGACGATTGAGACCCCCCCCCAAGATAATGATAACTTTAAAATGGAAATCCTGAATCTTGGGTGGTTTTTACCCCACAGGAAGCCTGAAATCAGTCTATCCCAGGATTTAAAGTAGTATTTCGAAGGGAAGATAGGAATGGTCTCCAGTAAATATAGTATACGAGGGAGAATATTAGTACGGATGATCTCGGTTTTTTGATGGAACGGAAAGAACCCTGTCGCCCATTGATCCAGGTCAGATTGGATCAGTAGCATCAGGGGTTCATAATTAATTATCTCCAGTACACCGACATACAGTGGAAGTTGGAGACCTAAGTATTTTATCTTAGTAGACAACCACCTAAATGGATAGGACTTCTTCAAATGCTGGGTTGGTACAAAATTAAATGTAAGGATTTCAGTTTTGGCTACATTTAATTTAAAGCCAGATATATTTTCAAATAGGGAAAAATTCTCCACATGGCCAGATGGACTTCGAAGGAGTCACCAAGGTCAACAACACATCGTCGGCAAACATGCATATTTTGTACTCTTGTTGGCCATTTGGTATCCCCTCAACCTGGGGAGTATTACGGAGGACAGATGCCAGGGGTTCAAGAAATAAAGCGAAGATGTACGGAGACAAGGGACATCCCTGACGTGTCCCTCTGCCTGGGGGGGGGGGATAACGAGTCGTTGGAGCGGATATAAGCTCATGGAGATTTATATAAATAAACTAGATTTGTTATAAATGAAGAGGGGAAATGGGAAGCTCCCAGGGTATCCCAGAGAAAAGGCCACGAAACATGATCGAAAGCCTTTTCTGCATCCAGACTGACAAAAACAGAAGGGATTTGTTGAGTGCATATGTATTCCTGCAAGACCAAGGCTAGTCGGATGTTATCAGATGTATTTCTATTTTTAATAAAGCCTGATTGATCGGGGTGTATGATTTGAGGGATAATAAGCTCTAGTCTAGATGCCAGTATGGCCATATAGATTTTATAGTCGACATTAAGAATAGATATGGGGTGATAGGATCCCGGATCTTAGGGATCCTTGTTTGGCTTGGGAATAGGGGCGATTGTAGCAAAATCCCAGGATGGGGGAGACAGGCCACCCTGAGAAATATCATTATATAATGAGTGCAGTGTTGGAGAAAGTTCTTTAAGAAATTTCTTGTACCACTCTGAGGTGTAGCCATCAGGCCCAGGACACCGTGCCGATTTAAGATTTTTAATCGTATCCTCTATCTCTAAGGTTGAGACAGGAGATGCCAGTGTTTTAATTTGGAGGGGAGACAGCGTAGGAAGGCTAGCTCTTTCCAGGAATTGTTTAGCTGTAGTTTGCCTATAGGGTGGGCATGGGGAATATAGTTTAGAATAGAAGCAGGAAGAGGCCTGTCTGATATGACCGTCCGAGTGATGTATTTTCCCTGCAGAGAGATTTTTAAGTTTAAGAATAGTGGCAGAACTTTTCCATGCCCTTAATTTGTGCGCCAGTTTCTTAGTACCTCAGGGGCCGCCCTCATGCACAGATTAACGGAGGTAATATAGGGATTGCTGTACCTTACTCTCTATTATCCGTTGTAGGACCGCCTTGGTATCTCTAATTTGTTTCTGGAGAGCAATGTCTCCTTCTTGGTATAGCATCTGGTAGTCTAGTAGTAGGTCTGACAACCTTTGGTATTCAGCCTCTCTTTCTCTGTACTTTTTAGAAGGATATGCTATTATTTCCTCTCAGATGGTAGCCTTCATCGCATCCCATTGCATTGATTCTGGAACATTCGGATCTGCATTCTCCAGGAAAAAAAAGGGAAGTCTGGATGAAAAGTTCTTCTGGAATTCCCTGTCCCCTAGAATGGATGGATTTAATCTCCAAAGGGATTTCCTCTTCTCCCTTCCCATATCCAGTTATAAGATCAGAGGGTGGTGGTCTGATAAGAGCTTAGAGCCACTGATAATATCCTGAACCGTTTATAGATGTTCACGTGTGGTCATAAAGTAGCCTAGTCTAGAGTAAGATTTAAATCTTGGGGATTAGTAAGTAAAGCCCGGAGTAGAGGGAAATACACGTCTCCACACGTTGACCAAACCCAAATGTTCAGTGGTGTTTTTGACTTGTGTGGTTGTTGAAGTATTTCTGTGTTTTTGCGGGTTAGAACAGTCCATGTGGGGAGATAATGTTAAATTCAAATCACCACCTATAATCATCTGACCTTGAGGGAGGTCAAGTAGGGTGGATATAAAGCCCCTGAACATGGGGAACTTTGTGGGGGGAAGTATACATTGGCCAGTGTTATCTGTTTGCCGTATAATAATCCCCTGACAATTACAAAGTGACCCTAGGTGTCAGTATGTGTTTGTTGTATCTCCATAGGCGTATTCTGTGGAATTAAAATTGCCACCCCTCTTCTTCTTTCTCTAGGGTGTGACGAGGTCACCACCCAGTATTGTTCCCCCGGTTTAATTTAAGATGTTCATATTCCGAGAGGTGAGTCTCCTGGAGAAAATTAAGATCTGAGTTTTTTTTTTTTACTTGGAATTGCATTAAACGTGTTCTTTTAATAGGGTCATGAGATCATTAATATTGTGTGATATAATTCTGTGTTTACTAACGTCATTTCTTTGGGTCAAGGAGAACTAACATTCTTCGCCCTCCTCCCGGAGGACATATAGGAAATCAACCAGACCAAGGTCCTCCATGCAGCTGAACCAGACTCCTGAGAAGAAGTCTTCAACTGACCTGAATTTTGCGATTTATTCAATAAAGCATATTTTAAAAATATCTTTTTTCTGTACGTGTGGTTCCCCCCCCCCCCCAATTTTTAGGTTTTCTAACTAATAAACTTACACGAGTAACCATTTCGTGGAATAGTCTAAAAATAACTTGATGATCAAAACACCAGATCATTGGGCATTTTTTGCCTCTGGAATGGTAATGGTGAAAAGAGCACTTATTAGACCATATAAAGCAGAACTCTTAAAGTTAGAACTTTTATAAACTGTTTAAAAACGTAACAAAACTATGCACAATATGACTCCCATTTGGGAGGTGCACATGTAGCGCTCCCCCGAAACATCCTGTCCTGGGGTCCACTAGGGATAGGAGAGGAATGTGGGGCTTTTAAACCAGACCCGGGAAAAATTATTCCTAGGATCAGGAACAAAGCCCCAAAGGAGTGAATGGAAAACCACTCCGTTGTGGAACCAGTTGTGCCGAGGCCATTGTAAAACCCACTTCGCATTGGAGGCATACCAACTGTTAGTGAAGTTTTTAGGCCAACATAGTAGAATATGGAGAATATGACTCAGAAAATAGAATATAGCATAAAGCATAGGGTTAGTGTCAGGAGAAAGGCCCCAACCCTCATATATAAGAGAATGGTCCCCATACACAACTTGGGAGCCATCATTTTCATTCTTTAAAAAGTTAAACGTTTTATGCTCGTTAGTGGGACCTCTCCGTAACCCAAGCCTAGAGTAAAACTGTAGCAATCCCAGTTTCCCTCACAGTTCAGAAGTTCAAATCTGCACTCAGTAAATTGAGGTCTGAGTGTATAAGGGGTGGACCAAATGAATCCCCGAGTCCTGATACTACTCAAAGAATGTAGGGATTGTGACAGAGCTCCTCTTGGCCACTGCTGAGTCCATAGGAATAACTTGTGGAGGTAACCAATCGAGGACCTACTGCATACTGTTAGGGTTAGCCAAAGCCAGTAGAGGACCAGAAGTTCCAGACTCACTCCCCCACCTGAAAAAAACCCACCCCCTAAAGAATGAAGGGGAAGCACTCCTCTAGTGCCCATAGCAAGGAAAGGGCCAAAGGGGCCTCAAAGGAGGCAAGGTCCAACTCTCATAGTGAAAGAGGTTGCAGGGCCTCATTATTCCAGGCAATTCTGATTAAGGGGAATGCACCAACCCTTTACAGCAAATATAAGTCTAGAATTCAGCCTCAGGATAAACCCTACAGAGGCTAATGTGGCGACCGGGTTGTTAATTTATTACTTAAATTATTTAGGAAGCTTAGCTCTTAGACCCCCGATCCACCTTCCCAACTTCCCCTATAGATTATTGACCTTTCGTTCTTGTCCCCGATTAAAATATGGATGGAATTATATTGTCCAAGTTTCAGCATAGATCAAAAAAAAGGGGTCTTTTTTCAAATCAGTATGCAAAACACTGACTGGAAGGATAAAAGTTCCTTTAGCATTGAGACTCCAGCATCGTCGTATCTATCCTTTCGGAAGTGAGTCCAAGATCAGGAAATGCCTCTCCCAGTCTCCAAAAAAGCTTAGGGAGCCTGCCCCAGGGCATGGGTAGGAGAGCGGGAACACCAGAGAGGGACAGATTAACCATGGAGGCACAAGAGACTGGAGGCCATATTCCTCACATAGTGATACCCCCCGGTTTGGGAATATCCCCACCATCTGGGAGCTCATAATGGTCCAAATGGCAACCCATTGCCAGATTTATCTTAAAAGAAATTTATTTAGCTGCCTGAACCAGGTGAAGATGCACTCCTCCCTTGGTCCCCTGGCGTCCCCCCAGTATCCCCACCCTGCAAGGCAAGAACCCACACCAAGCTCTAAACAATACGGTAAACAGTACCTCTGATATCTTAAGGGAGGCATTGTAGGGTTGCAGTATTGCTGTAAATGCTTAAGAATTTCTACAGTCGGTGTATCTGTGGCTTGGGGCAAGTTAGAACGCTCCGATAAGTTAAACTGCTTCTGGCGTTGTCTCACCATCTCAGCTGCCTTCTCCGTGAGGATTCCTCTAAGCAGGAGGTCAGATGTGACCTCTGAAGCTGAAGTGTATGTTTGCTGCCCTGTTGACAAGGTAACCACCTGTTTGGCAGGGTAGGGGATTCGAAATCATATTTTTTGAGATCTGAGGATGGAAAATAAAGGGCTGTATTCCCTGCATTGCCACTGGGTGCAGGGAGCATAATCCTTATTGAACAGAAGTCTCTGTTGGCCCCACACTACCATGCCCTTCTGCCAAGCTTTGTTTAGTAGAGTTTCTTTGGTCTGGTAGCTTAGGAGGTGCACCATGAAAGAACAGGGTTTGGCTTCAGGGCGGGTAGGCTTTGGACCCAAAGCACGATGGGCCCTCCCCACATCGAGTTGAAAATCTGGGTCCAGTTCGAGTGATAAGTACAGAAAATAATCTGTGAAGGCCCTTGAGTCAATTCCCTCTTCCTCCTCTGGAAGTCCAAAAATTAGTAGATTTCTTCTTCTACCCCTATTTTCCGAGTCTTCCTGTCTGATGGAGAATGCTAGTTGTTTAGCCGCAAGACAACAAACTGTTTCTTCAAGGTCATCTAGCCTGGAGGCATTCAGGGAAGTCTAGTGGTCTGCCTCAGCGACTCTGCTCTGCAAACTATTCATATCTTTTTGGATATCTTTTAGCGATTCACGGACCTCTCCACGGAAGTCCGTGATCGCTAGTAGGATAGTTTCGGGGGTCGGCTCTGAGGGTTTCCTTTGTCCCTTGGGTTTAGCAGAGGACGGTTTTATTTCAGAGCTCGGAGTATGCTTAAGCTGGGCCTCCCGCTCATCTGACACAGGATCCTCCGCTTCCAAAAGTTCTGCGATGGGCTGAAATCTGTTGCGATGCTGTTTGGCCATGCTATAAGTTATCGGAGCACAGCAGATAGATGGTTGTGGGACGAAGTCGCCTATGTTTTTTAGATACGGGCTTAGTTTGCACTTTCTTAATTTATTTCAGGCAGGAGCCTCGCGCAACACGTCTTCACCCAGGCATAACCGGAACTGGAAGTCTGTATTGCTTTTATTTTAAGTAAACTTTTATGATTTTCTTATCAACTCTGCTTGGAAGTCTGATTGTGTGATTTAACATTTTAGCAGAAGGGTTTTGGAAAGACTGTGTGCCTTGACAGATAGTCCCACTCGGCTACGGTACCTAAACTACTCAGGCAAGATGTAGCCAATGGCCATGGTGGGGTTCAAATACTGAAAGTAGTGCAGAGTCACGGGAACTTGAAACTACAGAATCCACCCTCCCACTTAGAAAAGGAATGCTGGTAAGCCTTCCTGAAACCCTAACTCCTGCTCACAAGTTCCTGAATGAGGGATCCTCTCTGAAAACAGGTGGGCCTACCGGGCTGCCCGGGATTTAGGGGCCATGGGCTCATGACAGATTTGGTGCCAGCTACTGGGATTTGGAACGGTCTTGCAAAACCATGACAAATTCAAGGGCAGAATTTGGAAAGGGGAAAAATAAATTTGTTTGCAGACAACAGACCCTATCCTGTTTGAATTTTTTTTTAACAGAGTAGTGTAATCAGAAGAAAGTCTGTTCAGTACAACAATATGAACTTGGAACAACTGAGGAAGATCTGTGGGGAGAAGGGCTTCCCTAGTGAAAACAAAAAGAAAGAGCAACTCATGGAGGCCCTTCTGGAAGCTGAGACAGTAGAAGTGCTACCCTACCTAGTGCCAGAGGTGGTGACTTCGGAGGCCCAGAGCCCAGAGGAGAAGGAGCCATCTGCAGACAGAGCTGGTGCTGAGAAGGCTGCAGAAGCAGGAGAAACAGCTTGAGAATGGGCAAAAAAGATTTGAGATGGAGCAAAAGAGGTTCATAGAAACATGGACTTTGACAGCAGATAAGAACCGCTTGGCCCACCTAGTCTACCCGTTTCCCTACCTACAGGATAAGCTGCAGATCCTAGTTAACCAACAGCCTATTTCTTCCTACCCCCCACAAGAATTGCCTTATGTCTGTTCCATGCATTCTAGAATTCTTCCACAGTTTTGGACCCCACAACCTCCTCAGTAAGGCTGTTCCATGCGTCCACCACCTTCTCTGTGAAAAACTTCCTTGCATTGCCCCTGAGCCGTCCCCCCTCTATCTTCAAATTGTGTCCCCTTGTTCTTGCTCATCTCTTTTTCTGAAAGATGCTATCCTCTTGGACTTTGTTGATTCCACTGAGGTACTTAAAAATTGCTATCATGTCCCCTCTCTCCCTCCCTTCCTCAAGGGTATACATATTAAACTCCTTTAGTCTCTCCTCGTATGGCTTCTCTTGCAGACCCTGCACCATTTTAGTTGCCCTCCTCTGGACTGCCTTCATCATGTCTATGTCCTTGCAGAGATGGGGTCTCCAGAACTGGACGCAGTACTCCAGATGGGGTCTCACCAACTGTCTGTACAGAGGGATAATAACTTCCTGTTTTCTGCTGGTGATGCCTCTCCCTATACATCCCAGTATTCTCCAGCCCTCCCTACTGCCTTCTCACATTGCTTGCTTATCTTAAGGTCATCTGATATGATTACCCCCAGGTCCCTTTCCATTTTTGTTGTTGTCACTACCCCTCCATTGTGTAATCTTTCCCTGGGTTTTTGTTTTCCAGGTGCATTATGTTGCACTTCTTTGCATTGAATCCAAGCTGCCATACTTTGGACCATTCCTCCAACCTTGCCAAGTCCCTTCTCATCCTTTCCATGCCTCCTTGTGTATCAACCCTGTTGCAGATCTTTGTGTCATCTGCAAAGAGGCATACTTTTCCTTCCAGTCCCTCTGCAGTGTCACTTATAAAGACACTAAAAAGGACTTAACCCATTACTGAACCCTGTGGTACCCCACTAGTAACCCCTCTTTAGAGTGGACTCCATTTACAATTACCTTCTGTGTCCTGTTGTCTATCCAGTGTTTTACTCAGGCTACCACCCGGTGACCCACTCCCAGGCTGGTAATTTGATTATTAATCTTTTGTATGGGACTTTGTCAAATGCTTTGCTAAAGTCTAGGTAGGCCATGTCCATAGCCCCTCCCTGGTATTCTACTTTGGTCACCCAGTCAAAGAAATCAGTTAGATTCATCTGACATGACCTTCCCGCTCTGAACCCATGCTGCCTTGGGTCCTGTACCCCACTGGCCTCTAGGTACTCAACAATTCTTTCCTTCAGAAGTGATTCCATCACTTTCCCTACCACAGAGGTCAAACTGACAGGTATGTAGTTTCCTGCCTCTGTCTTGCTCTCATTATTGTGAAGGGGAATCACATCCACCTTCCTCCAGTCCTGAGGTACCACACCATCCTCCCATGATTTGTTGAAAAGGGTAGTCAGTGGTGTCACTAGTTCTCTCCTTAATTCTTTTAGAATACTGGGGTGAATTCCATCAGGCCCCATTGCTTTGCCACCTTCAATTTTAGGAGTTCTTTCAGAACCCTTTCTTCTGTGAAAGGACTGGGATCGACTCCCCATCCAGAGTGCTTCTGTTAATTGGATTATGCACCTCCTCCTCCTCCTCTTTTGTGAATACTGAGCAGAAGTATTCATTCAGTACCCCTGCTTTTTCACTGTCCCTCTCTGTCCACCCACTGTCCATTCGATTCAGCCTCACTATCCCTCCCTTTGTCTTTCTATGCTCACTGATGTACCTATAAAAGGTTTTCTCCCCCTTCTTAACTGAGTTGGTTATCTTTTCCTCAGTTTGGGCCTTTGCTATTCTGACTTCCCTCCCTGCTTCCTTCTGTCTTAACTGGTACAGTTCTCCATCTTGCTCCTTCTATGCTTCCTTATACTTCCTAAATGCTATCTTTTTTTCCCTAATCTTCCCCGTCACCTCTTTTGAGAACCATAGTGGCTTTTTCTTTCATTTTGATTTGTTTATTTGCTTCACACAAAGGCTTGTTGCCTCTGTGATGGCAGTTTTGATGTTTCCCTATTGTTGCTCCACCCCTTCTTCTAGCCTGTTTGCTAGTGCTTTTCTAAGGCACTCTCCCATCTTGCCAAAGTCAGCCCTCCTGAAGTCCAGTACCTTCACTTTTGTATGGCTTGACTCTGTAGCTGAGTTTATCATGAGCCACGCTGTTTGGTGGTCACTTGTTCCCAGAAGGCTACTCACTTCTAGATCTGAGATCCTCTCACTGTCCCCATTTGAGAGTATGAGGTCTAAGATTACTCCCTCATGAGTGGGTTCCAAAACTAGCTGTCTGAGGCATGCCACCTGTAGGGCATCGAGAATGGCCCTGCTTTTGGATGTGGCTGCAGCAAAGATGCTCCAGTTAACAACTGGCATATTCAGGTCCCCCATCAACAGTATCTCCCCTTTCTCTGCCATCCTAAGGATGCCTTCTATCATATCCTTGTGCATTCCCTCCCCCTGACATGGGGGTCTGTATACAACTCCTGTGCAGATTGTAGTGCCATTTCTAGTCTCTAAGATGACCCACAGTGCCTCCTCTCCTCCCTGTTTACTCTTTTGTTCCATTGCTTTTATTCCTTCCCTTATATAGAGAGCTACTCCTCCCCCTCTTCTCCCCTCCCTGTCTCTCCTGTAGGTTATGTACCCTGTGTACCATGTTTCAGTGACTGCTGTGATATCCAGGCATCCCTCTTCCATCAAGGCCACCAGTTCCAGGAGCTTGTTGCCCAGTCCACAGGCACTGGTACTCATTAACCTCCATTTCTTGATGGCCTTACCCCCTTTTTGCCCCATCCCTGTCCTTATTGCCTTTGTCATTTTCTCCATTTACCCCTGCCCTTCTCCCTATCGACATCTCTATCTTGGTGTTTACCTCACTTACTACCCTGATTTTTTGGGGCGGGGCTAGGATTTTCCTGCTCCTTTCCAGTGCCTCCCCCCCTTGGCTAGTTTAAATGCTTGCCAATGAAGCTTTTAATCCTATCACCTAGGATCCTGGTTCCCCTCCAGGACAGATGCAGACCATCATGCCAGTATAGGCCTGCATCACTCCAGCTGGACCCTCCAGTCCCCAGTGAAGCCAAATCCCTGACCTCTGCACCAGTTTTTCAGCCACTGATTGAATCCCATGGTGTGGAGCACCTTAGCCTCACCCATGCCATGGACAGGCAGCACCCCCAAGAAGGTTACCATGTGTGCTACTTGTCTAAGGCCCCTCCCCAACTCCACAAACTCTTTCTGCACTGCTCTTATCCCTTTCTCAGCCAGGTCATTTGTCCCTAGGTGGACAATGACATCCAGCTCCCTTCCCATGCAGCTGCTCTGGCGAGCCTGAGGATTCTCTCCCTGTCCTTCCAAGTCATGGCACCAGGCAGGCACCTTACCTTCCTCCCTTTCCCCTTCCTCCCCCAGTTCTACCTTCCTAACAATGGAGTCCTCCACCAGGAGTTGTTTCCTTCCCCTGTGGGGTCCCATGCCACCCTCCTGTGGGTCTCCTTTGTGGAGATTCCCAGCATCCTCCTTGGTCTCCACTGCGGGTGCCTCCATAGTGGAACCACACTTTGCAAGATCTGCATATGAGTTGTGGAGAAGTACAACTAGAGGGATGCACCTCTGTTCCACCACCCTCACCCTCCCTGAGCCCACTGTGGTCCAACCACTCCTCTTTCTTGGCAGTCTCTGAGGCAATGGCAGTGGCCCTGGTGGTCCATGGGCGGGAGAGGAGGTCCCCCAAATCCTGGCCAACTCAGCCTGGAGATAAGCAACCTTCTCCCTCAACCCAGAGAGGTGCCTGCAGATGGGACAACACCACATCATCCAGAATGTCTCCCGGAAGACTGCTGCTCCAAAGCCACTGCACTGCACTACTCCCATCATGTCTTATTTCTGGCCCCTTAACTGTTGTTTGGAATATTTACTCTTTCCTCTGTTTATTTTTTTTTCTCCCTACTTACTTACTGTCTCTGTGCCCTTTAAGCTCCTGATCTTCCTGTTCTGAGACAAGAAGTTCCTGTATTTCTCAGTAGTCTCCTTACTTGCTCAGAGTCAGACCTCCAGCAGCTGGGGGGGGATGGAGAACTTCTCTTTTCCTTCTAGGATGGTGAGTCTTTTGTGGTTCTGTGATCACTCACTTCCTGCTCCCAAACAGAAAGTTCCTGTTGTCAGTCAAATCCCGTGCCTATAAAAGTAGAACTGACTTGGGGGATGGTGGAGGTAAGGAGGGCAATATAGTCCCAGTAGAGAGTATAGTTATAAGAGCAGCTCCTTCTTCTTGGTGTTCTCTGCCTGTTCTCTGGCAGAGGCTATCTAGGGCAGTTTTTACATCTGGCTTTAACCTGGCTTCCTTCTAGCTAAGCCATTTCCCCTACTTTACAGCTCTTTCTACACATAGTTAATTACACAGATAACAATTCCCTTCAGCCACCTCAGAAAAACACCTAGATAACTGCACAGATAATGATTCACTTCAGCCAACACAAACACATTTTTTTGTTTTGTTTTATTTTTAACCTAAATTGAAGGTCCCAGTAGTAGAGTTCTAGTTCTTTAGTCCCAGTAGAGAAGTATAGTTATAACAGCAGCTCCTTCCTCTTGGTGTTCTTTTTGGTGTTCTTGGTGTGGAATTAGAGGAACGACGGCTCCAGAGAGAGGAATGATGGCAATAGAGAGAGCCGATGAATGGCAGCACGAGGTGGAAGAAAGGCAGTGCCTGATGGAGGTGGAGGAATGGCAGAACCAGAGGGAACATGAGCTGAAAAAGCTGCTGCTTCAACCAACAACAACCCCTGAGCAGGTAAGTGGTGGCATTGGGTTTGAACGTCCAGGACTGGGGTACTAGTTAAATTCAGAATTAATGGCCGAGTTTAAAGAGAGGGAGGATATGGACATGTTTTTAAATTCATTTGAAAACATCTGTATCCAGGCCAATCTGCCCAAAGAGATCTAGAGCTTTCATCTGTCTCCACTACTTATTGGCAAGGGGAAGGAAGCATTGGGGCTGATGAACACTGTTGAAAATAAAGATTCTGACAAGTTAAAAGCTGCTTTATTAAAAAAATATGATCTGAATCCTGATGCATACAGAGCAAAGTTCTGGAAACTCTGCAAGGGGCCGGAAATGAGCTTTGAGGAGGTAGCCACAAAACGGCATCAATATTTAAAATGGTTGGAGGGGGTGAAAGCAAATTCTGTTGAAGCTATTGAAGGGGTGGTGCTTCAACAGTTTTGTTGGATTTGCTCACCTGACTTAAAGCTTTGGCTAGATGACCGCGATTCTAAGGCTGCCAAAGAGGCTGCAGAGCTGGCAGATTGCTATGCTCAAAGCAGAGCTGCTCCCAAGGGGAATTCAGGGGTGAAAGGGAAAAGTGGGCATTTTGGACAACCCAAAAGCACAGGGCCCCTGCAAAAAAGAAGGGAATCCCCAGGTGCCCAAAAGGGAGGTTGGGAACAAGAAACATGATGAATGCTGGTATTGTCACCCAATAGGCCATCTGTCTAGGCAGTGTCCTAAGAAAGCCTAGAAGGTAAAAGGGGCTGTGCAATCAGAGACAATAGCCCACTATATCACTGAGGCTCTCTCTGACAATATGAGGGGGCACATTCACCCAGTCATGGTGAATGGGGTACACACAAAAGGGATACAGGAGCATATCTTAACCCTGGTGAAAGGGGTTTTGGGGGGACGGGGTTTGAGCAAATACTGCCAAATCAGTTTGTCTCTGTGAGGGATTACACAGGGGAAAGGAAAACTTACCCGTTAGCCATTGTTACCCTGGATTGGAGAGATGCAGGTAAAGGGGTAAGGAAGGTGGCTGTAGCTGAAAAACTCAATATGGATGTTATTTTGGGGAATGATGTTCCAGAGGGGGTGGTTTGTGCTGTGACCAGGAGCCAGAAGAATAGAGGCTTCTGTGATCTTCAGGACCCTACAGAAATTCAGACAGGAGAGGTTGGGAAACAGGTCAGCCAACCTGTAGCTCTTGTAAAAGAGGGTAATAACAGGGGAATGGAACTTCCCCTAGTGGCAGTTAACCTAACTACTACTGAATTGTGCTCTCAGGAGGGAGGGGGTGACACATAACCCGGGGAGGAGAAAGGTTGTGATACTGAGTCCCTTACTACCACAGCTATGGACCTCATCCTGGGAACTGATGGGGACCTGCCCCATGCTCTGGGTATGTGAGAAGACTTAGCAGCAGCACAATGAACAGACCCTAGCTTAGAGAAGTTGAGGGCCTGTGCAGAGTCTGCTGGGACACAGGGAGGTGATGGAAAGCATAGGATGTATTGGAACAATGGACTGTTATACATATAGGACATCATGACAGAGGGAGGGGTGATGGGAAGGCAGGTTGTTGTTCCCCAGGAGTATCGTGGGTTATTGCTCAAGGTAGCACATGATATTCCATGTCCAGACATTTGGGCATTGCTCGCACTATATAGGACTTAGCCCACAATTTCTACTGGTCCAATATTACTAAGCAGGTGAAGGAATACTGCAAATCCTGTCACTGGTGTCAGGAAATAGGGAAGGCCAGAAGCAAAGCTAAGGCTGCCCTGATTCCCTTACCACTTGTAGAGGAGTCATTCCAGAAGGTTAGAATGGATATTGTGGGTCCTTTGAATACCCCAAGTTCCTCGGGGGGAAAAAGGTATACATTGACAGTTGAGTATGCTACCAGCTATCCCGACGCCATCGAGCTGTCCTCCACTAAGGTGGACAAAGTGGAAGATGCTTTGCTGGGGATTTTCTCCCATGTTGGCTTTCCACAGGAGGTTATCTGTAATCAAGGGGGTAACTTCATGTCGGACCTAATGAAGTGTTTGTGGGAGAAGTGTGGTGTCGTACAGAGGCGCACAATGCCTTACCATCCACAAGCCAATGGTCTCGTAGAGAGATTTAATGGTACCCTAAAAGCTATGCTTATGGTATTTACAGAACAGCATGGGTGGGACTGGGAGAAATACCTACCCCACTTGCTGTTTGCCTACAGGGAAGTGTCACAAGAGTCAACCGGGTTTTCACCTTTCAAGCTCTTGTATGGATGTTGGGTGAGGGGGGCCCTAGATTTAATACGAGAAGACTGGGAAGGTAAGCATGCCACCCAAGAGACTCCCATAGTGGAGTATGTGTTAAAATTCAGGGAGACGCTGAAGGAGCTTATGGGTGTGGCCCAGAGCAATCTGGCAGCTGCTCAGCAAAAAACAAAAGACCTGGTATAATTGTGGAGCCAGAGCTCGGTCGTATGGGGTAGGACAGGAGGTAATGGTTCTGATTCCGATCCAAAAGGACAAGCTGCAAGCTAAGCGGGCAGGGCCATACAAGGTAGTGCGGCAGATAAATTATGTTAATTACATTGTAGAGTTACCTGACCAAAAACTCACTCACAGGTTGTATCACATGAACATGATGAAGCCATATGTTAATAGGGCTGACATGGTACTTGTGGTTTGCAGTCCTGGAGAGGAGCTAGGTGGAGAAGACCCCCTTCTTGACATGTTAGCCGAGAGAAAGCAGGTGTCATCTGTGGAGGCCATCATGCTGTCACCCCAGTTGACACCTGGACAGGCCCAAGAATTAAGGACCATTTTGCAAGACTTTGCCCCTTTATTTATGGCAAAGCCTGGACAGACACCGTTAGTGGTGCACGATGTAGAACCGGGGACCCAAGCACTCATATATAGGACAGCTTACTGGGTGTCAGAGACCGTCCTCAAGGACATTAGAAGGGAGGTGGGGGAGATGCTAGACCTAGGGGTGATCCAGAAATCCCACAACCCCCTGGGCCTTACCTGTAGTCCTTGTACCAAAACCAGATGGGCGTACACGATTCTGCATAAATTATCATGGGCTTAATGCCATCATGAAATCTGATGCCCACCCAATGCCACGCACAGATGAACTGCTTGACAAACTGGGAGGGGCAACATACTTGACTACAGTAAACCTGACAAAGGGGTACTTGCAAGTGGAACTGACTGTCAGGGCTAGGGAAAGGTTAGCATTCATCACCCCAGTTGGCCTGTTTGAGTTCAAGGTCATGCCCTTTGGGATGAAGAAAGCCCCTGCTACATTCCAGTGGTTAGCAATCCAAGTGTTGCTGGATATAGAGGACTTTGCAGTCGCCTACCTGGACGATATTGCTATCTTCAGCAATAGCTGGGAGAAATGCCTGATATACCTGAGGGAGGCGTTGGGCTGAATACAGACCTCAGGTCTGACTATTAAGGCAGAAAAGTGTCAGGTGGCCATGGCAGAGGTTGCTTATTTGGGACATGTGGTGGGGCAAGGCCAACTCCGCCCATACCAAGCAAAACTAGAGGCGATTGCTGTCATGGCCTGTGCCTGAAACCCAGAGACAAGTCAGGAGCTTTCTTGGGACAGCAGGGTATTATAGAAAATTTGTTCCCAACTATAGCTCTCTTGCCGCTCCTTTATCTGGGTTGCTGTCAAAGAATAAGCTTAGGAAGGTAAAATGGGATGTAGACTGTGAGCAGGCCTTCACACAGCTGAAAACTTTGTTGAGTAGGGCCCCAGTACTGGCTAGCCCAGACTACAACAGGCCATTTGTGGTACAGACAGATGCCTCAGATGTGGGAATGGGGCAGTCCTCAGCCAAGTATCCAATCAGGGGAGAGAGCACTCCATTGTATACTTAAGCAAGAAGCTGCTTCTATGCAAACAAGCCTATTCAACAGTAGAGAAGGAATGTCTTGCCTTAGTTTGAGCATTAAAAAAGCTGGAACCATACCTTTATGGGAGCCATTTTAAGGTCCAAATGGACCACAACCCGTTAATATGGTTGGGCCAAATGGGGAAAACAAGTGGAAAACTTCTGAGATGGAATATTGCCTTGCAAGCTTATGACATGGAGATTTTGCATAGGCCTGGATCCAAAAATGGGAATGCAGATGGCCTATCATGCATACTGGATCTATAACAGAACTGGGAAGAACTGCCTCCAATAGGGGCATGTTCCCCTCAGGTTCTGTTTTAGGAGGGAGGAATGTTGCATGATAGGCCTAGATCCACTTATGTGGGTTCATATTGTATATGCTGTAATGTACTTTAGAATTAAGATACTGTTTCTTTAAAAGGCCTTTAGGAATGACCCTACAAAAATAGCCTTAATTGTTCTAATGGATATATTTAAATCTGGTATGTCTCCAAACAAGGGAGACAGTTTTATTGAGCCAGGAAAACATAACTCTTAGAGAAAACTGGGTATCTAGCTTTCCATGACAAGAAGAGGTCAGGGAATGACCTAGGGGTCAAGGGATAAGCCAAATGCATGGACCAGATGTCACTGGGGTTGACACAGAACCACAGTGACACCTGCAGGAAAAGGCAGACTGTTGCACCCTAATAGCTGTATTGTCTTAGAACCATTTAACTGATTTGGAATACAACCTTGCTACAAGATTGTTGCTTAAGGACTCATCTCTACAAGGACATTTAAAATATTGTCTGAACTCTAACATCAAAACAAGAAATAGTTTAGAATAATAGTATCTAGTGTTTTCTGTTAACCATCCAGTTTTACTTTTGTTATTGTCTGCATTTCAAAGTTCTTCCAAACTGCAGACTTTTCTGTATTGCTTTTATTTTAAGTAAATGTTTATGATTTTCTTATCAACTCTGCCTGGGGGTCTGATTGTGTGATTTAACATTTTAACAGAAGGGTTTTGTAAAGGCTGTGTACCTTGACAGACAGTACCGCTCGGCTATCATACCCAAACTACTTAGGCAAGACGTAGCTAGTGGCCATAGTGGGATCCAAATACTGAAAGTAGTGCAGAATCAAGGTAACTCGAAACTACAAAATCCACCCTCCCACTGGGAAAAGGAAGGCTGGTAAGTCTTTCTGAAACCCTTACACCTGCTCACAAGTTCCTGAATGGGGGATCCTCTACAAACAGGAGGACCTACTGGGCTGCCCAGGGTTTGGGGGCCAGGGGCTCGTGACATTGATGAAATCTGATTTCAGTTGGCATTTTTTTTTGTCTATGTTAAAATTTTACAAATTCCCTGGAGGAAGCCATTACACATTGGCAAAATTTTGGGATGGTGTAAAATAAAGAAGACTCAACAGAATTATAAGGTGTTTTGACATTTTTTTTGGTTTTGCCTAAGTGTAGTCCAACCCTCGTTCCTGTGTAATTGCATATAAGCTGAGCTTGAAATGAAGCTGAAGACTGCCATTGTAACTTGGGAGACTTTGCTGTACTGCAGCCCTGAATAGCGTGTGACTGCAACTAGACTGGGAAAGCACCCAGCAAGTACCACAGCCCAGTGCTGGTTACCGCAACACACTAGGGACTGTAAAAAAGGACATGGTGTATTAGCCAAGTAGGCTCAGGTTTCACAGGCTGAGCTTCCCTGTACAAAGAAAGAAAATCTGCTGAATGCGGTGGTCAGGAGAAGCTTGACTGGGCTTGGAGCCAATAGCCATCTGTTAGCTGACACCAGAAGCGAATGAGAGAGAGCGAAAGCAGCCAAGGAGGAATGCTGTTACCACAGCACCATCACCTCTGTGCAACAAGAAGATCTCCTGGCCTGGGCTTGTCCTGTAACTGCATCACATTGTATCATAGTTTGGGAAATCAGCTAATGGTCTAGACCATCTAGCCAGGGTTTATGCTCCTTGTGGGTTTAGAAAACATTTGGGATTTAAATTGCAACAACACATTGCTGTTTTAAGTGCACCAGCACTGGTCAGCTGCATCCAACTTCACCTGGTCTGTACCACTTCCACGGCTGGGTACGCATGAAGAACTGGGATTGTCCTAGAAGTACTAAATGATTTATACACTAGTACCAGTGGGAAGAGGGTAGAGGCCACCAGTACAGTTGGGCAATAAACATATATTATTTGGCTGTAGCTAGGATAATGATAGAAGAGTAGCCCTTATGTTACTTTCGGCTGAGTCTGGATGTTACTGAAGAACCAGTCAAGTGTCTGTATTGCTACTGTATTGTACAGCCCCCTTTTCCATAAGATCTGCTCCTGCATTACAATAAAGCCCTTGTGTAAGTCACCCACATGACTCTTGCCTGGAGGGCTACACAAAATATTTATATTTTAACCTGGAAACTAAAATGGGCTATGGCACTGGGGAACATGCACAATCATGATAGGGCACCAGTAAAATACAGCACGCACAAAGAAATGTCCTCTCCTTTAGCTAGTGTCAAGTAGTATTTATTCTGTCACAAGATGTTAACCAGACAAACATTTTGCCCCACGGGAATTTGCAGGTCCAGAAGGTACAAAGGGTACACAGTCCAGAGTACTGTGTGTAAAGTCCAATGGGTGCCAAATTAGGGATCAGGCAAGAGTCCCTTTGTCCATCTCTCTTCTGGGATCAGAGAACATGACAGAACTCAACAATTTGGGGTTCACTAAAAGCACATTTTTTCCTCAAAGGCAGAAACTCTTTAGGGACAGATTATGTCGTTTATGTAACTCCTCTACAAATGGGGGTTCCCAAAAAGCCTTCCTTGAGCTTGCCTTAATGCTCACTGCCAGGCTGGTGTCCTGTGTTTTAGCAGTTTAAATGTAATTACCAGAACCTGTATAACCTCTGTGTACTGTCTCTTTAAGAGCTGTCTGATTGCAGCTTAAATAATCTGAGTGGGAGCTCTGTTGAAAGATGTAACTATTTACTGAAAATCATTTAGAGTGATAATGATAATGTAGTTTGTCTCATCTGCTTTCTTTATAGCAAGGACTGTTTTGTTTGTCTCCACTATCTTGGTCCTGGACTGCAAATTGGACCAATCAGTACTGGTGGGACCTAAAATGTAGCCGGACTACAGGAGCTGTCTGAATTCAAAATCTGTAGGAACTGTAGTTTGAACTTTTTGTGCCTTTTTTGCAACTGAAGGGGGAGCTCTTGCTTTGACTGACAGGCAAATCAGCCAACCAAATATTTTGGATCTTGGGGAAGTCCTGGGCTGCTTGCAGTTTTCAGTTAGTTCTGAGCTGGGAAGTGAAATGAGAGGAGCTGAAGTGATTCTGAGCAGCAATCCTGAGTGGATTCGCATGGGAAAACTGTGAAAGGGCTGAGAGTTTGGCCTGCATGTCTGCCTGCTGCTCCTGAGAGGGAGAGAAGAGAATTATTTTGGACTAAATCCAAGTTTGTGTGACTAAAGTAAGCTACTGAATTGGGCCAGGCTCAACCTGAAGAAGACTGAAGTTTTTGCTGAATGCGGTCAGCCTGTCAGGAGTTCCAGCTACCCCTAAGCTCCCGGTGTGTGCAGAGACTTTGCGATTGTGACCAGGGAGCGCTTTGCCTGGTACAGTAGAATTCCCATATATGTAAATGTGCTATGAGCTGCTAGTGGGTTGTGAGTTAGTTCCCCACTGTGTGAACTGTGTTCTGCTTGCCGGAACCTGTATCCAGCCCAAAACGGACTGCATCCGAATTTGTCTCCATGCGGTCTGGGCCTTGCCAGAATGGCCCAGCCAGACTACCCACCGCACAGAGAAGCCATCGACGAGAGACCTGCCTGGGGATCAGCCCCCTGCTCCACGCTTGAACAGGAACGATGCCTCTGAGACCCATGTGGGTCCTGCTTCTCCTGGCATTCCAGATCAACCACCTGCAGTCTCGATTTTCATCCAGCCTGTGTCCAGTCTTGGGTATCATGAGTAAATACCAGGGTAGCTCCCTGCAACAACATCTTAATCTGAGTGTGTCATCTGATTGTCTTGTTGTTTCATTTCCTTTATGAACTGAGCCCTCTGGTTCTGGATTACAAATATTGTGTACTGAGCATGTTGTGTTTTCCATCACAAGACCCCAACCAGCTGCAACGCCGGGCTACAGTCCTGTCTAGCCCATCTCTTCTCCTCCTGGGTACCCAAAGGTGTGATGGTGTGGGGGGACTCAAAGCACATGCATAATTGCTTGACTGATATAACCTTTAAGCTAATTAACCTGATTTTGCCCCTTCCTTGTTCAAGTCCCCTGAATAAATCAGATCTAACTTTTTCTGCATGTAATCTGACTGTTGTTCCAGTTTGTGCTCAAAGTACTGTACTGTTGCTATTTACTGTGCATAACCTTGTTTTACACGGGGTCCCCAGGGTCGAGTCAGAGGAACCAGCCCTGGTGGTAAGTGCAAACAGTGTGGGTACTTGTGTGGTGTACCAGGGGTATTGTGAAAGTGATTATTGTACAGTGTTCAGGCCACTAGAGGGGAAAGGGGGTACAGTGTCCCGGAGGGCTATGCCCAGGTTAGCTTGACCACCACCAACCCTGATCTCCGGGTGGAGGCACCCATTTCAGAACTCAGGCCCCTTAACCTGCTACTAGCCAAGCAGGCAGGGGTAGTAGCCCTTGGGATAGCGCCACCTAGGGGTTACATTTACATGAAACACACTTTACTTTTTCTCCTCGGAAACAGAAATATGCCTTTTACTTGAAAACACACTTTACTGTAGCATGTAAAACACTTTATAGTATGAGAGCCATTCCCTATGTTCTGGTTGGAAAGTTAGTATTCATTTTCCAAGCAGAGAGATCCATCATCACCTACAGAAAATGTGCAAAGGAGGCAATACTTAGACTATTATTGTATATTTCAAAATCTTGTCCTACAAACTGGAAATTAGATACATAGATACATAGTGTCAGCAGATAAGGGCCTATGGCCCACCCAATCTGCCCATTTGAGCTTGTAAGTTCAGTTTATGTTTTCCTAGAAGTCTGTTGCACCTTACCCCTGACCTCCAGAATTCCTTTATGTCTATCCCATGCATTCTTAAATCAGGTGATTGTTTCAGCCCCCACCACTTCCTCTGGCAGGGTGTTCCACTTGTCCACCACCCGTTTTGTGAAGAAATTCTCCCTCACGTTTCTTCTGAATCGTCCTCCCTCCAACTTCATCCCATGCCCTCTAGTCCTGGAACATCTTTTTCACTTAAAAATAGTGTATTCCAGCACCCTGTAAGATACTTGTATGTCTCTATCATGTCCCCCCTCTCTCTCTGTCTCTCCTCTCCTCCAGGGAGTACATATTCAATTCCTTCAACCTGTCCTCCTAGGACTTGTGATGCAATCCATGTACCATCTTTGTTGCCCTCCTCTGAACCTTCTCTACCCTGTCTATGTCCCTACATAGGTAAGATCTCCAAAACTGTATGCTGTACTCCAGGTGGGGCATCACTAGTGTCTTGTATAGTGGAATTATGACCTCTCTTTTCCTGCTGGTGATGCTCCTGCCTATGCATCCCAGCATCCTATTTGCTTTACCTTCTGCCTTGTCACACTGTTTCCCTACCTTGAGGTCATCAGAGATGATAACCCCAAGATCCCTTTCCTGCTTGGTGCATGCTATATCCTCATCCCACAACTGATATATTGTACCAGGGTTTTTGTGCCCCATATGCATTATCTTGCACTTCTTTGCATTTAATTTCAACTGCCAAACCCCTGACCATTCTTCAAAAGTTTCTGCAGGTCCCTTCTCATTCTGTCTACACCTTCTGGTGTGTCTACTCTGTTACAGAGCTTTGTGTCACCAGCGAACAGTGAAATTCTGCCTTCTAGATCCTGCACAATGTCACTGATGAAGATGTTGAATAGGATGTTAAATAGGACTGGTCCCAGCACTACATCCTAGGCACTGATCAGTCCCTCAAAAAAAACATAGGCATTCCCACTGGGCAGCATCACAAAGAAAAGTCTCTCACAATTTAAGAAACTTTCTCACATTTTACTCATGGTTCTCATGACCAGATGTTTTTAAAGTTCTTCACCCCTCACTGGGGTATGCCACAGGAGAAAGCCACTGCCACAACACAATGCTGAACTGCTCTGGTACAGAACTAAGGACATGAAACAGGACAAGAGAAAATTGATACCTTTCCTGAGGCTCTCATCTATCAGACTCAGAGCTTTGAGTGAGCAACTCTTACCCACTGCAACATTCCATTGTGTCTTTTGATATTGCAAGGCCCCTCCCATTTGGAACCTGTGTCCAGATGACTGACAAGGGTTTACGGGTAGACCTGAAAGTTAACTGTTTGCTGCCCAGACTGACTAAAAACAAAAACCCATTACACTACATAGAGGTTCTAGTAACCCAAAGAGTGACACTGGGGTTACACTTGTTATTGTGTTTATATGTACTGTCTGGATGTGTCTTATTAAGTACTGCAATCTGTGGGAAGCTGTTATTGTACTGTGTTGGCTCGGGGGTTGGGTGATCCTGTAGGGTTATGGGTTGGTATTGCATCTCGGGGTTGTATCATACTTGCACCAGGCCCACTTAAACCTCATTCTGGGTGGAGGCACTGTGAAATTAACCTAAATCATGGATAAGAAATACTCAATTAGGAGTTTATCGATCCAGACCCCATAACCTTGATTGAGTCCACAAGGCAGGGGTAGTAAATGGCAACATCAACAGTGAACCAGTTACACTGTATCTAGAATTAACAAGGCATTTACATTGTTGCACACTGATGGCTGGTCAAGAAACTTGGGGTGAGGACAGACACACAAGGTGGGTTGGGAACTGGCTAAGGGGGAATAACACAGAGGGTAGTGGTAAATGGGGAACACTTGGAGTGAGGGAATTCACTAATGGGGTTACATAGGAGTCAATACTTTAGATCAATAGTTCTCAGACTTTGTCACAGTGAGCCTCCCCAAATCCATGGAAAAGATTTTGAGCCTCCCCCAAAAACTGAAATAATCTTGGGCCTCCCAGAGAATAACAACATACTGTTCCTTGTGCAGTACACCATGACTAAATTGAAACCCCTTTGAGTACTTGGCTCAAATTCAGTTCTTTGTCTTATACTGAAGTGGAACCTTTGAAAAGAGCTCCTGTGCTCAAATCTGAATAAGAAATAAATAAAATAAATATTATTCAGCGTATTGTGACCCCCAAACAGGCCAACCTATGTACTCTGCTATTTTCATTCTTGAACCATTGTTACCCTTGTTGCAGTACCTTCATGGATCAGACTACTTTCTCTGTTTCCTCGCTATATAAAATAACCTTCCTACATGCTTTGCATCTCCCCATCCTTCCCTGCTCCTAAACAACTTCTCAGGGATTACTTTGCTCCTTCCTGCTATTGCTGTTAGCACTTCTATGCTCAACCCTTGTATTTGGGCTGTTCTGCCATCAGGCTACAAATTGATCAATTACAACCACTTATTATCAGTTCATTGTTCATATTTGTTTGCACTATTGTTCATTGTGTATTTCATGATTGTTTTGCAGTTACCTTTTGAAATGTATTCACTCCCTACCCTTCCCCGGGTACACCTGAAATGAGCCTTTCATTCACCTTCCCGTTGTCACCTATTAGTAAATACATTTAATTCACCTACTATTGTCCTCTTTCAGTTTGCATCAGCTCTTCACACAAAATATATAAAACTCAAAATTTAAATACAGTACTTTTTCAGACTTGCTTGAGCCTCCCCTTGAACAGGTTGGGGCCTCCCCAAGGAGGCTGGCCTCACCATTTGAGAACCCCTGCTTTAGATGCTACTCTTTGGCATCAGTGTCATAAGGGAAGGCATAGAGGGAAAATTGGGCTTTTTATATATGACACTGAGCTCTGTGGCATTGTAGATTCTGAGAAGGGTATTCATGAGATGAAGGAAGATTTGGAGATGCTGGAGAAATGGTCACGAAGTCTGTCAGTTGAGCTTCAGTGCCAAGCATGTAGGCATCAGAAACCCTGGGCTTGAATACAGACTGAGAAGGTGACCGTTGTTGTGACTGAGAAAGAAAGGGACTGGGGGATGGTGATTTCCAGCAATCTTCCAATAATCTTATGTCATCAGTACAATACAACAAACCAATGGGGAAAGCAAATATAATGCTGGGATGCACTGAGAAGGGGTTTAGCAACAGGAGAATTGTGCCCCTGTACAGAACCCCTTTGTGCCTTTGCCTAAAGAATTGCTGATAATTTTGCATCCCCCACCTCAGGAAAAACATAAATGAACTGGAGAGTGGCCAAGATGATTCATGGCCTATGGTGTAGGAGGTATGAGCAGAGACTAGAGAAGCTCAACATGTACTCTGTGGTGGCCAGGAGGGAGAGGTGGGACATGATTGAAATGTTTACCTACATGCTGGGAATAAACAAAATGGATACAAGCAACCTGTTCACAGAGGGTGGAAACATTAGGGGACATACTTGAAAAGTGGTGGGAGGGGTAAGTTAAAAAAGTACATTAGAAAGTACTTTTTCACAGAGTGAGTGGTGGAATAGACTATCCCCAGAGGTGGTCAGTGCAGAAACGTGGAGGAATTCAAGAGGGGATGCAACAAAAATAAAGGACTAATTAAGGGAGCTGGGGGGCAACAGCATGGTATTTTGTTTTTTTTATCGAAAATTGGTACCTGGGAAAGGTACACTGAGCCAAGGCTCATTTACAAATGTGACATAGCGGAAAAGGTACAGGAATAACAGTATATACAATGGTAGTGATACAGTTGGCATATACAATAAAATTGTACTGGCAATATCTACATCAAGGGAGGTACAGGCAGGAAAGGGTGCAGAGAAATACAACTATGGATATATGACCAAATGCAGCACAATAGACCACAGGGGAAACTAATAAAGGTGCTAAGTGAGGCAACAAATGCTACTAGGGGAGAAAGAGAGAGCAAAAAGAGGACGTCAGTACAGTCCAGGAAGGGCAGGAGCAGAAGGGAGCAAAAAATGACTTTACACTGATATATGAGTGTGAGATTGAAAGAGGACAGACAAAGTTTGAAGGTGGGGGGAGGTTGTTCCATATGGAGGGAAGACTGGAGGAGAAAGCAGTTTACCCAGCAGCAGATTTGGAGTGGTGAGTAGAGAAGATGTGAAAGTCTCTAAAGTGAAGTGAGTTGGAGGCAGAGGGGATGGGAAAGGAAAGTGGAGAGGTATGGTGAGAAACAGGAGAACCTGTATTTAGAGAGGGAGAATGCACAGTGTGTTAATCAGTGGGTATCAAGAGAAGGGAGAGAGGTTAATGTGCAGACAACAATGATGGGTAAGGGAGAGGGATTTAGAGGCAACTCGGCAGAAGGCATGGAAAAGAGTGTCCAGTTTGGCAGGGTAGCACCACAGACCACATCCACACAAGCACTAGAAGAACCATCTTGGTGACTATTTCCCGGGAAATGGGAGGGGTTCAGTAAGCAATCCTTGTTGCAATAGAGGGTACTGGGTTTGTGGTGGAGCTTTCTATGAATGGCATCAGTGTGGACAGAGAAGTTGGCTTTCCATCCAGCCACACTTTGAGGAACATGACATCGGTGACAACTTCGGGGGGGGGGGGGTTACCATACAGGCTAGAAAAGACTAGTTGGAAGGGAGCCTTATAAGCTTTTCACGTGTGCCAAACGTCATGAATGCTGTCTTCTTGGTATGTATTTATTTGTTTTTGTTTACCAGGTAAGCACACTAGACAACCAAGTGCCTATTTTCAGGTGCGACCCGGGAGATTACAGAGATACATTCATGAATTACAAGGATAAAATCAGGTACAACAGGAAAACAATAAGAGCAGGTACAAGTAAGGGCATCAGTCATAAACATGGTAAATGCAGCAACACCAGAGGACATTACCTACACAGTGGCAGGAAGATAAAAACCTAGTACATAGGAGGCAGCCCATCAGCTGAGTATAGTAGACACACATGGCATTTGTAGGTTAGGGGTTGTAGAGAACGTCAAGGAGATTACAAAAGGGGGATAGGAGAGGCCAATAAATCACTCAGAGGAATAAAACAAATGGCCTAGCACAAATTGATCCAGTATAGCAAGGAAGGATCCATCCCAAGCTGATTCATTGATCTCCTTATGTTTCACCAGAAGGGAGGGTCAGGATATCTTACACCATAGAGCAGTAAGAAACAGTGGGACATGCGGCAGGAGTACCCTAAGTGCAGAGGCAGGGAAAGGCAGACTTGAGGAAGCCCCAGAGGGAAGCTTTAAAACAGGAATGGGAAGTGGAGGAGCGAGTGTTTGCTGGTGTCCAGAAGTTGGTGAACCTGGAACAAGAGTTGGACTTTTTTGAAGTCATACTAAAACAATCCTTGGTTCAGAATGGCAACCCTATATACCAGTGCCAGAATGCCCATGTTTTGTGCCAGAATGCATTCACAGACTCTGGAATGCCAACACTGGTGCAGGAGTTCCCTCTCTTTGTTCCAGAGTACTAACCCTGTCTGCCAGAATTCTCACCCTTTGTGCCAGGATGCTCACCCTGAGAGGAAGGAATATCCAGATTATGGCCCAAATATGGGACTTGACAAGGTCTCCTGGACTGCTGATCCATCTTTCTCCCTACCCCTTTTTACCTACCCCCTTAGGTTTATACAAGGATGTATTCCACTGCAACTCCAGAGAAATTGTACATCTTTAATTGTAAATTTGTATTTTATACCAACATGTAACTTAATGTATTCTGTGTTCAATGTCTGCACCTGTAATGTTGTCCAATGTTGTATCTGTACAATGTTCTTTTGTCTTGCCCTCCCTGCGATGAGGTACCTTTGTAAATGAGTCCCTGACTCAAAGGTTGTAAATCCGACTTGTTCAAATAAATAAATAATCAGATGCCCCCCTGGGGCCAGAATAGACATGCTGGTGGGCAGAAAGCCCACCCAAATTCTGGAATACCCACACTTTGTGCCAGAATGAACACCCTCTGTGCCCAAATGCCCATTCTGTAGCCTGAATGGCAAACCTGCATGCAGGAATTCCCACCCTGAGTGGCAGAATGCTCACACTGGGGGCCAGAATGTCATCCATTTAATGCCTGAAGGCCTACTCCACAGGGTACAGTGCCTCCCTTGTGTACCAGAATGCCTACTTTGGGGTCTGAATTCCTGCCCTAAGGGCACAGTGCACACCCTAGGGCTGGAAGGACTACTCTATGTGCCAGAATGCCCACCCTCTGAGCCTGAATTCCCACTGTATTGTCAGTAATGTCCACCTTGGTGATCAGAATGACCACCCAGTGTGCCTCAGTGCCCAGCCAAGTGTTAAAATGCTAACCTTCGGCTAGACTTCCCCCTCTGTGCCTCAGTGCCCACCCTGGGGCCAGAATGTCCACCCTCTGTGCCTCAATTCCCATCCTAGCACCAGAATGAACTCCCTGTGTACTGGAATGCGCCAGAATACTCACCCTAGAGGTAGGTCCTGTTTATTTTCAACATGGCTGCCTAGATAGTGGTTGTGTTTTTCTGTCTGTATCTGTAGTTTAATTTATTTCCTTTTTTTGCGCCAAACTTGGATTAACTCGATCAGTCTTCACCGTATCGTCAGTGAACATTACGGAATCATCATCTTGAATAATACAGCACTGGTACTGTTTTCAGGAATAACTTTGAACTATTAAATGTTCTGTAATTCTGCTCCAACAAAGAGACATTAGCTAGATTCAATATCTTCAAGAAGCCTGATACCTGCTGTTTTATCACCAGTACATTCTCCAAAGGATTAATTGTTTTCTTTTTATCTTCAACATTGCTATTGAGGCATTCCACAAACCTGATTCCTGCTTGTTGACATCTAGTATTCTGTTTCCTCCTGGCAGCTATCAGTTGACCATGCTTTCTCATCTGGCACTATTTAGGGTGGAGATGTGGAACCCTGCTGACTGATTCAGACTGATCAGATTGCCACAGGACTGCAAGATTTATTGCTAAGTGATGGTAGTCCGTTAATATGATGACTTATTTCTGGCGCAGTGATGATGTCACCGGGATGTTGGTGCAGGCTGTCTGGGCTACCTTGGTTTCTTGTCATCAGGCAATAAAGGCAATCTGTGGTTTGCCCTTCTTCCCACCGGGGTGCAACTCAGAGTTGTTTATTTAAATAAGTGGGGGTGTGGAGGCGAAGTCCTCTGCGTGGGGAAGGGGTGCAGGGGCATAACCCACTGTGAGGGATGTGGCCCCTTCTGCCCAATGGAGAACTGTTGGAGCACAGTGGCTAGTGTTGGCGCATTGCTTGCACTAAACATTTACATCGCTGAAATGGATGTTACTGCGGCATGGGTGAACCCTGAGTGATTACATCTGCTAGGAAGATTTGGTGTGTGTATTCAGTCTATTTGCAGGACTCTCAACTTTAACCTCGGAGACTGGTCTTTGAATTCCTTATTTGCCATTTGGTCAGTGGCAACTCATCTGCTTGCCTTTAAGTCTTAAATCTGTGTTCCACTTGGAACCCTGTTCTGTCTCCTGAACTTGAACCAGGGTGTTTCATCACTTGGACTCAAGTTCAAGTTCAAGTTTATTGCAGGAAAACTCCATTGAGCAAGCTCATTCACAAGGAGATCCTGTGACATAAATACTTAAAGTACAAACACAGATGGGTAATAACAGTATATACATGAAATGCACGTTACATGATACAGGCTGGATATACATACAAGGGTACCACATAGGGTGACCGCAGGTGGTAAACATTGATATGAGACAGGGAAGCGACTTATAGGTTGCATACTGATTAAATGAAACATGATGACTGGTGTGTGCAATACATATATTTTGGCAGCTAGAACAAACAACAGACTACAACTGATATGGGGGGAGGAGTGATTTGATAGAGTAGCAGTGGAGCGTAAGCATAGATAAAGCCAGGAATAGAAGGGGAAGGGAAAGCAGTTAATATGACAAATCAATTATACCTTACCAGTGGATAAATATGGCACACTTGGGGAAGGAAGAAACTTAATGACAGTTACAGGTGTCTTTTATTTTGGCTGAACTTAGCGATTTGTAGAAGTTTATTGAAACTGTGCTAGTTAGTTTCAGTATGGTTTGTAATTGGTTCCTAATGGAGGGAAGGGCATATGCAATAGCACGTTTACCAAAGGAAGTCCGCATCCTTGGTATGTCAAGCATAATAAAGTCAGATTTTCTTAACGAGTATGCACTATGTGAGATACTAATAAGGGAAGAGAGATAGCTTGGCAATTTCTGCAGGAGCAGTTTAAGAGTCCATAGCCCAGCATGGAGCAGGCGTCTAGTAGTAAGGGATGTCCAACCAACAGCTGCATATAAGTCACAGTGGTGCGAACGGTAAGGGGGGAGTTGGTAATGAACCGTAATGCACGGTGATAAAGGATGTCCAGTTTACTTAGATTTGCAAGAGTGGTGGAGGAATAGAATACATCGCCATAGTCGAGTAGGGGGAGAAAAGTGGCCTGTACAAGCTTGTTTCGAGTTTCAAGGGGGAAAAGGGGCCTATTTCTGTAGAAGAAACCTAACCTTGCTTTTAACATTCTAGAGACATTTTCGACGTGGTCATTGAAAGATAATTTATTGTCGATCCCGATACCCAGCTATTTAAATTTGGTTACAACTTCCAGAGGCTCGTTTAGCGTAGTGACAATGAAGTCTTGGGCAAGGGTATTGGGGGGGGTCTGTGACAGCACTGCGGGGAGAATATCATCGCTTTAGTCTTCTTAGCATTGAGCAGAAGCTTTGCCTTTATTAGATTATGCTCAAGTTGTGCGAAGTCCACTTGAAGCACTCCTTGACTTCAGATAACGATGAGCCAGAAGTATACAACACAGTATCATCTGCAAAAAAGTGCAGATTGGACGAGATATGTTAGCATCTAAGTCATTAATGTACAAAGAAAACAAGATAGGGCCTAAGATGGATCCTGGGGACTCCTCTTGCAACTGGCAAGGCAGCAGAAAAAAGCCTTCCACCTTTACTTTTGGAATCTTCCAGTTAGGTAGCTAGAGAACCACTGGGTGGTATGGTATGTGGCACCCAACTTTGCAAGGCAATTGACTAATAGTTTGTGATCAACAGTATCAAAAGCTTTGCTGAGGTCCAAAAAGACTGCACCAGTTACCTTCTTAGCATCTATAGCAGAGATCCAATCATTGGTTACTTTTGCTAGTGCAGTGATTGTGCTATGATTAGCCCGGAAGCCGGATTGAGCTAGGTTAATGAGAGAGAAGGTTTCCAAATGAGATTTTAACTGAATATGGATCAGTTTTTCGAGAAGTTTAGAAAGGATAGGCAATATGGAGATAGGCCTATAGTTGTTTACATTGCATGGGTCACCAGATTTAAATAGAGGAGGATATGTGCTGATTTCCAGCAGGGCGGCACAGTAGCAGATGTAATGGAAAGATTGAAGATGTGGAGAATTGGGGCAGTGAGATGGGCGTAGCCTGACCTTAGGAAAAGGGTTCAAGCCATCGCCCCTGCACTTTTTGGTGTCTAAGTTAAGAAGAGAATCTTCTACTTTTTATAAGTTATCTCGCGCAGTTGGAAGGGGCTGGGTGCAGGACTAGATGTAGGGAGGGATATGCTGGCTCACCTAGCACCAGCATAAGGTGACGAGTCAAAGTAATCCAGCTGTGGCAAAGTGGGAGTTAAGTTCCTCCAGGATTAGGGACTTGTTTTCCACAATCTTGCCACTTGCAACTACCTTTGTTGGGACAGAGGGGCCATGGACGCTCCTTCTATAGCTTTGATAGTCTTCAATATTTTATGAGGGTTACCTTTAGCTTGTTCGAGAGTAGAAATATAATAGTTAGCTTTAGCAGAGCGAATTTTTCACACAGTTATTCCTGGCTGTTCTAAAGGCCTGCCAATCCGAAGATTCTTTGGAATGTCTAGCTTTAGCCCAGAGTTTATCTCGAGCTATAAGGGCTGCCTTGAGATCCGAGGTGAACCAGGGGTTGGAATTGTTCCGTACCCTTACTTTGATGAAAGGGGCATGCTTATTTATTATTATAGTGAGTTTGTCATTAAGGATGTAAGCTCGGACCTAAAGGTCATATACTAGGACTGTTGTTTGCAAACTCTCTACTGTCTGCATCTAAAATTTACAGGTTTACATTTTTATTTACTACTCTCTTGTCTTGCCTGGTGGGGGTAGGGTGTGGGCACTGTTACTTCTGCTTTAAAGTGTTTACTGGCTGAGCCTAGTCAGGTACTTAATTTTGGTTCTGTAACAAGAGTTAACAAGGTTTCTGCCAAATCTCTAGCCTACTTATAGTGTTTACTCTGTATAATAGTTATTTTCACCCTTATCTCTATGGTAGCATTGCTAACATCCTACATGGATGGACTGTGTTCTAAGGGTAGCTGGTCATGGGCCTACCAGAATTGGCTGCTGCTAGTACCTGCTCCTGAATAGCAATAGTGTTTAAATTGTTTATTACTGGTGCTATCACCAGCACTGTTATTGTTATTTTGCTAACACCGCTCATGGTTGATTGTGTCCTAGGGCTACGGTTAGTGACCTACCTGTTTTACTTGCAAACTGCTGTCACTATTCCTTGCTGAAAACTTGCTCCTTGCAATATTAATGCTGCTGACCTGCTTACTTACAGCATTAATATCTGAACCTATAGAGCCTTCTATGATAAATGAGACTATCTCTCTTGGTCCCACACTGATATCAAAATCTACTGATCCCTCTGGACAACCCTATAGTACCCAAGCTGCCCAGCCATTTGCCATCCACACTGGACATGAAACTTGCCATGGGTTTGCCCATCATGGCTGTGTCTCCAGGATCACACACATGCACCTCCTTCCTAGGGGTAAAATCTAGAGACTGAAACACTACTTCAGAGCTACTAGAGGTCTTACAGTAATGTTACTTCTGCTGTCCTGCAATGTCCACCTCAGCTCAGGCTCTGCTGGTAGCTCAGGGTCTGGCACCTGCAGCAAAGGCTACCGAACATAGTCTCCCTAAATATCAGTAGTCTCCTATCTAAATTTGCAAAGTCTGAAGCCTGGGTTGAATTAGTGCAGCCAATGCTATTTGCCTAACTGAAACTTGGCTCAGTCCACACATGCAGTGCCTGATGCCACTATCTCATTTTTAGGTTTTATATATCTTCAGGGAGGACAGAATCTGCAAGCAAGGTGGGGGCTGCCATATATATGGCAGATCAGACCTGCAAGCCACTAAAATCGCAATCAAAGACCTAACCAGGGACTATGAATGCTGATCAGTAAAGCTTTTTTATAGGGTGAGGGCTCAAATCTCTCATCATCCTGTCTGTATATATCCCACTGGGTAAACAGAGCCTGGGCAAAGAGTCACTTACTCACTACTTCATGCAGCTTAGTCAGAACTGGGAATAGGCTGTTGTGGGTAACTTTTGGAATGCTAAGTCCAGCAGAGGTCATAGGGATAAGATGCCCAGCTAATCTCTCACACAAATGGTCACTGAGCACACCAGGAACAATTATAAAACAGGGACCATGACACCACTTGACTGGATACTACACAACCTGATAGACTAAAGTTGTCAAAGTTCTGTCAGATACCCTAAGTGACCACTCCCCGATGCAATGTCTATGGGCAGTTAAACAGACAAGGCCATCACCCTCCCTCTGGATCACAGTCAGCCAAGTCTGAAACAAAATGAAAGTGTCTAAATTTAAATCTTATTTTGCCCAAATTGATTGGAGCTTCTTAGATACCATTCTCAATATTGACTCGGTCTTAGAATTCTTTGTCTCTGAGTTCACACATGCCTGTGATAAATTTGCATCCTTTAAAAAATGCAAGGAAAGAAGGACACTGTTTGCATGGATCATCCCGGAACTCTTTGCCTGCATGAGGGAGAGGGACAATCAATGGGCACTGGCCAGGGAAATGCGGTCCCCTGTCCACCTGCAAAGGTACAAGGAAGCCTGCAATAAGTGCAGTAGTATGATTAAAAGGCCAGATCTGATTTCTGTAAGTACCAGCAGATCCAGAACTAGAGCAATGGCAAAAGATTCTGGGACACGGACTCAGAGCTCCTTGGCAAGGGAGTTAAAACCACTCCTCAGATGCTCACAGTGGAGGGTCGAGCGGTCCTTGATCCTACTGATATTGCAAATTACATTAACACAGCCTTTACTAACCTCAGTTATATCATCCCCGGTGAGCCTGCCAAGCCCTCCTCCAGGGAACCTGGTCCTGAAACCTCCCAGATGATGGGTTCTGAACCTGGGTACCATAAATTCTACTTTAAGACTGTTTCAGTCAAAACACCTCGAAAGACATCAGTAGGGTTCTTGGCAAAACTAGGTGTGGGAGTGATTCAGTTGATATGAAACTTCTTGCCCTGGTGGTAGAGGAACTTTCCCACTGCATCTCTAGAATTTTTAACTTTTCCCTGTGTTACACAGTTCCTTGAAAAGTGGAAATCTGCACTGGTTACACCAGTTTTCAAAGCTGTAGATCACATTATTCTTGCCAGTTACAAATCTATTTCTATTCTCTCCCCTGTCCAAGGTCCTGGAGAGAATAGACTCTGATCAACTTGCCACTTACTGTATCTCAGAAAATACTGTGTTCAGCATGTACAGCAGCATGCTTTCCAGAAGCTCCACAGCACCAACACGGCTCTGTGATCTACCTATTACCAAATGTGTACCACCAGTGAATGCCTGTAACACTGGTTGCTTTTTTAATCTAAGCATTATGTACTGTATTGTTTTGTTTGCTGTGATGTATTGCTCTCTTGACGAGGTGCCTTTGTAAATGAGTCTTTGACTTAAAGGTCTGTAAACCGATAATCTAATAAACTATTGGACTACACCAACTGTGTTCAACAGGCATTTAACAACAGTGACCTTGTCAAAGATATATATATGTGTATATGATCGACCTTACTAAGGCCTTTGACCTGGACAACCATAAGCTACTTAACAAACTCCTTGGCCTGGGTTTATCAAAGAACACAGTTGACTGGTTCTACAGCTATCTCACCAATCGCTCCCAGCATGTGAAGATCGGTAAATCTTTGTCTGACATTAGGGGAGTAACTATTGCTGTCCACCAGGGCTCCATCTTGTGCACATTCCTGCTTGGCCTCTGCATAAATCAACTGCCTAATGCCTGTTAGACAGGCAGTGCACTCCTCTGTGCACGTGATGCAGTCATCTATTCCAAAAACCCAGATCATGACAGCCTTTCTGCCAATCTCCAAAGTAACTTTAGGTCACTAGAAAGCTGGTCTGTAACAACAAACTGGTCCTCAATTACAAAAAAACACAAAGGCCATGCTCTTTTCTAACCTTCCACAGATGATAAAAATTCCACCCTTTGTCATCCGAAATGACCAAGGGCAAAATCTTGAACAGGTGGAGACCTTCAAATACTTTGGAGTAACTCTGAATGACACCTTATCTTTCGTCCCTGGGTGCCCTGTATCATAACCGAAACAATCTCACTGGGGATGCTAGACACCTTATTGTGGCCAGCTCCTTTCAGTCAATTATACGTTATGGCCTCCAAGACTACACAGCTGCCTGTGAAATGGTGCTAAACAGAGTAAAGCTGATATGTAATAAGCTGTGTCACTTTGTACCTGGTTCAGATAGTCGTGCCCTTTATGCACTCATGTGCTAAACAGAATAAAGCTGATCTGTAATAAGGCATGCTGCTTTGTACTTAGTGCACATAACCACACTCCTAGTTGTACCCTTTACACACTCACTAACTGGCTACCTTTACCCAGCAGAATAAAGCTCTAGACATGTTTGCTATCAAAAAAGGAGCTCCTGGACCTAACAACCCCTGCTGTAACAAATTGCTTCCACACTGTCTGTAACCATTACACCAGGAATATGGCCAGGAATGCCCTTAAGCTTCCTTTCCAGCGCACTCAGCTGGTCAATCAGTGATTTGCTGTCAGGGCCACTAACTGGTTAAATGAACTGCCTGATACACTGCTGAGTCTCCCCAAGTTAATCAGTTTAAGAGATCTTTGCAATCTGCCTTTGAGTCCAATACAATTGTAAGCGATAAACTGTTTTATTTGGTTTCTCTCTGTATATAACCTATGACTTTTTATACAGTGATCTGCATGGATTTTTTTCAAAACTGCATGTACTTTAATTGTTCTGTCTTAAATGCTGTGAGCCTGACTTGACTGCATTTCCTCTGGAATTGCTTATTGTACTGTACTTGAAATGTTTTTTTTTTTGTGACTATGTTTGTGTCGAGGAACCTTTGTAAATGAGCACTTGTGTTCAAAGGTAATCTCAAAGTTTTCAATAAATAAAGAAAGAATGACTTCCCAGTAACCAGATTGCTTGCTCTGGGGGCCAGAATGCCTACCTTTGTGCCAGAATGCCCACCCTAGAGGCCATAATGTAATGTGCCAATGCACACCGCGAAAAAGAACCCAAGAACGTAATACATGGTGCAAGATATGATACTGAAAAGCACAGCAGAAGAAAAATATCTAGTAGTAGTAATAATACCAAAAGAGTAGCGTACAAGTGGAATAGACTGCCAAAGGAGGTGATGATGATCTAAACAGTGGATTTCACGATATGGTGGGAAAGACCCATGGCCATAGTAAGAGGGTAGACATAAGGGAAAGGGATAACAACTTGGGCCACACAGGGCAGTTAGGTAAGGTGGCAGACTGGATGGGCCACTGGGCCTTTTTTTGGCTGTCATTTTTTATGTTTCTGTGGAATGCCCAACCTGATGGAGTGAACGACCACCCACTGTTTCTTAGTGTCCACCTTGGGGCCAGAAAGCCTACTCTCTGTGCCTCAATGCCCACCCGTGGGCCGGAATGACTGCCCCGTGGGCCAAAATGCCCACCCTGAGTGCAGGAAATCCCACTCGCTGCACCTGGAAGCCAACCCAAGGGCCAGAATGCCCACCCTAGTGGCTTGAATAATAATAATAATATAATAATAATAATATTCGTTATTTTTATGGTGCCTTTCAAAAACCAAGGCACCTAACAGGATAAAAATAACAAATCAAGCATTCCAACATCTTAAAAATATAAAACAAGCTGATACAAGTTAAAAGTAGGATTAATCACCAAACACCTGGTACCACAAATATGTCTTTAATGCCTGTTTGAATCCCTCCACGGTTGTGCACTCCCGTAACTGACAGGGTAGAGAATTCCAAAGGGTTGGGACCACATGCATAAAAGCTCGGGCCCCCGAAGATTTCAGAAACACCCTAGGAATCTCTAGCAATCCATCATCAGCTGAGCAGGGCAATTGCTCAGGGCAGTAAGGAACCAGGAGCTCTTTCAAGTAGTCCGGGCCCTGTCCATGTAGGGCTTTAAAAGTCAGTAGACCGACTTTAGAGGTGTTCCGCCACTGTACAGGCAGCCAGTGCATTCCAATCAGTAATGGCGAAATATGACAGGACCAGGAAGTCCCTGTCAAAAGCCGGGCCACGGCATTCTGCAGTAGCTGCAAGTGGCGGATTTCCACCCCAGGTAGCCCTAGGTAAAACGAGTTGCAATAGTCCAAGCACGAGGTCACAAAGGCATGGACCAGCATAGGTAAATCACCGGATGGAACAAGGTGCTTAATCCTGGAGATATTCCTCAGATGGTAAAAAGAGGACTTGATGATGGCTGACACCTGCGAATGCAGAGTCAACCCTTCATCAAAAATTACCCCCAGGTCTCACATCTGTTCAGAGGCCAGGAGTCATAAACCCCCAAGGAGAAGCCCTGAGGGTGAACCAAATCCTTGACCCCCCTATCTGGCACGCCGGATCCACAACCAGCACCTCAGTCTTTTCTGAGTTCAACTTCAGTCAACTCAAATCCATCCAATCCTGGATTTCTGCGAGGCAGTTGTTAAAGGCTGAGAGAGCTCCATCCTGGTCAGGTGCAAAAGAAAGGCAGAGCTGGGTATCATCAGCATAGCAGTGAAACCTCAGCCCATACCTTCTTACAATGTCTCTGAGGGGCAGCATGTACACTGTAACAACATGGGGGACAACACTGAACCCTGAGGAACCCCACATAACAGAGAAACTGGGTCCGAGGAATAAACTACGGACACCACTCTCTGAGTTCTTCTGGCCAGGAAAGATGTAAACCACCTGAGGACTGTACCCAACAGTCCACAGATGAACCTTAGGCAATCAAGTAGAACCCCATGGTCCACAGTGTCAAATGCTGATGAGAGATCTAAAAGAATCAAGATGGAGTATTTTTTTCCGATCTCTAACCATCAGGAGATCATTTAGCACCTGAACCAGTGCCGTCTCAGTACTATGCCTCTTTTGAAAACCAGACTGGAGGGGTTCATAGATGTCATGGATGGTCAAATGGTTCTCCAGCTGTGTGGCCACTACTTTCTCAATCACCTTCCCCAAAAAAGGGAGGTTTGAGATTGGTCTGTAGTCTGCATGGCAGTCGGGGTCCAAAGAAGCTTTCTTCAAGAGGGGGTGTTACACCACCTCCTTCAGAGAGCTAGGACACTCTCCTGTTTCCAAGGAGCATCAGACTATCTGTACTAGGACCGTACTGATGGAATCAATACAACCCAAAATCAGGGACGTTTGTCCTGGGTCCAAACTACAGCACATAGGGCACACACCCTGGACAATCCGCATGACATCCATGAACTCCGGTCGTTCAAAGGTATTCCAGGAATGCTGAGAGGCAGAGACCATGTGCTGGTCCAAAGCAACACCCTTAGAGTGTGCCGGCTGGAGTACTGCCCTGATGTCGGCCACCTTATTCGCAAAGAAACGAGCAAGCTCATCACACTCTACTGGCAAAAAAGCTTTCTGAACATGCAGATAGGCTGGGTTGCACAGTCTGTCTACAGTATGAAAAAGCTGAGCTGGTCAATTCTGAACGGCTGCAATCTCCCCGTACAGGAACTCTGCCTTCTTACAGGTGATTGCAGATTGATAGGCTTGATAATGATCCATCAATCTAAGGCAGTCGGCATCAAGGGCGGATTTCCACCAGCAACGCTCTAACCTTCATCCTAGTCGCCACATCTCCCTCAGAGTCCCATCAAACCATGGGGATTGAGGGCAAAGAGAGAGGATGAACATGGACAGGAGCAATAACATCCAGGGCTGCCGAAATGGCCATATTATAAGCCACCACTAGAGCCTCTGGGTCACCGTTTGCCACTGGAATGGACCATAGGTCTAGTATCACTGTCAGGCCTTCAGAACTAATATCTCGAAAAGGGTGATACCTGAACATCTCCACAGAGGTAGGTCTACGATGGGGGGCACTGAAACTAAATTCTATGGTGTAGTGATTGGACTATCCAACTAGTTCCACCATCAAATCAGAGGCCTCGATCCCTAGGAGGAAGACTAAGTCAAGAGAGTGGCCATGTTTATGGGTAGCAGAGGAAAGTATCTGTGTAAGGCCCAGAGATGACAGCAACTGGAGGAAGTGCTCTCCAAACTGCGAGAATTCGACATTGACCCAGGCGTTGAAGTCACCCAGAACCATCAATCTGGGCCACTCAAATGCCATGACGACAATGAAGTCCACCACTTCCTGAAGGAACCGCTTCTCATCACCGGATGGACAGTAAATGAGAGCGATCCTACAACCAACACCCGCTATCACAACACACTCGAATGACTCAGTCTCCTCAACTGGTACACTCATGAGATTAGTTCGGTCTTAAAACAAACTGCACCCCCCCCCCACGATCCAATCTTGGGCGGTGAATCACCGAATACCCAGCTGGAGTTAAGGCCTCCAATATGGGGCCAGAGTTCTCATCCAGCCAGGTCTCAGTGATGCAAGCCAGATCCACTGTTCCCACAAGATCTGCAATAGTTGGAGTCTTGTTCTTAATGGACTTGGCATTGCATAACACAGCCCAAACTGGATGAACCTCCAGGGCCGCCCGAGCCACTTGCCCACCAAAATTGGTGGTACCCTTGGGTATGGAAACCAGACATGGTGGACCACGATCTTGGTTCCATTTCACCCCAGCGTGTCTCCTGGAACTTATGGACCTCGATGTGACCTCCTCCATTCACCTCCACTGTTCAAGACCTCCCAGCCTTCCATCCCCTTCTACGAGCAATACCCAGCACCCTACAGTGCTGGTATGTTGTAAACTGCAGTGGGGGAGGGAAGACCGAGGGCACGGAGAGCAGAGGATGAATAGTGCACCACCGTGGGGTAGGCCTCTGACACATTCTGGCAGCCGATATACTGTAGCAACAACCCCTACTAACCAGCAAAATTCCTAAAATATTTAAGACAGTTAAATAACATAAAATAAAACAAAATTACAACTAAAAACATAAATTCTTAACACTTATTTAAAGAAAAAATAAATAAACCTCAAACACTCATCCTATTATAAGATAAATAAATAACCCTCAGTTACTCCTCCCCTAACATTAAACTCTAAAATAAAAAATGTAAAACACAGAGTCTCAGACAAGGGTAGATCAACTTAGGAATGATTCAGTCACAAAAATTAATAAACTGCTGTAAATTAAATCCAAAATACAAAGCAAAATCGAACATAGATGACAAATATCTTCAGCCCCAGGGCCCTCTCACTGCCTCAGGGAGTTAACAAGGTGCAGGCCCTCTCACTGTCTGTCCGAGCCAGAAGAAAAAACATAATTATGAATGTTTTTCAGCCCCCAGGCCCTCTCACTACCTGGGAGACCGATGAAAAAACACAGGTACTCTCACTGCCTGCCAAGTAGCAACAGATAATTAAATAAAAAATGAAAATCTGATCATGTGCAGGTAGGGGATCCTTAGAATGAACGTCCTCACTCACGGTCCATGTACCAAAAGGCAGAAACCCAAATAATTCTGTACGAGGGATCGCGGCCTGAAAATATCCACAACTGCTCCACTAGGTTCTCTACCAGCACCAACCCACCAGTTGACCCTGGGAGAACCTGAGCGAACCAACAGCCCATTCCATCGACTACCTGATGGGACCATGGCTCAGCTCCCCAAACAGTTCAGAATTCCGGCTACTGATCCCCTCGCAGGATTGGACACTGCTGCAAGATAATCCAAGTCCTGCACCCAACAAAGCGCTATTAGAGGACAGCTCAATTCACACCGATCTTCTCACACAGCATCATTCCCAATAAATTTGGCTCCTAAATGATCCCCATCTCTCCTCGGCTCTTCCCACAGATGTCCTATCTCCAATCTTGGCTGACGCAAAACACAAATCCAGGCCGAGAGCAGTAAATCCCAATAAGTCCAAATAACTCCCCAGAAGAAACACAGGCAGATCCGCACAAGTCTTCACTCAAACAAAATGATGACGGGCCCAAAAACAAATGGCCACAGTACACACTACGGGTCATTAGCAATGACCTGGTGTCGCTCTATCGTTAATAGCAGAAGAAAAATGGTTGATAACACAGTCAAAAAAGTCTTCTGTTTACTGAGATTTATTGTTATCTAAACGGTAATAAAATCCAAAACGGAGGAAACGGAGGAGAACAAAATCCCAGAATCTCAAACTGGTTGCAAGAGCATCCTACAGCATGCCCAGCCTGGTGGCCATCTTTTCACTAACTAATGACCACCCATTGTGCCTCAGTGCCCACCCTGGAGCCAGAAGGTCCAGCCTAGGGTCTTGAAAGCCTACTCTCTGTGCCTCAGGTCCCATCTTTGGGAGAATGCCCACCTGCTGTGCCTCAATGCCCACCCTAGGGCCAGAATGACTGCCCTGTTGGCCAAAATGCCCACCATGAGTGCCAGAATGCCCACTCATGGTACCTGGAAGCCCATCTGAGGTCCAGAATTCCCATTGTAGTAGCTTGAATGATCATCCACTGTGCCACAGTACCCACCCTGGGGTCAGCATGCTCACCCTAGGGGCATGAATGACTACCCTGTGTACCTCAGTTCCCACCCAGGGGGCCAGAATGCACACCCTAAGGCTTGAATGCTCACACCCTGTGGTTAAGTGCCTATATCAGGCCAGAATGATCACCTCTGTGGCCAGAATACCCATCCTGGCGGCCAGAATGCCCACCTTTTATTTATTTATTGAAATGTTTAACCATTTGTGCCAGAATGACCACCAGTTGTGCAAAATTGCCTACCCTATGGCTGGAATGCACACTCTGGGGCCAGAATACCCATCCTTTGTGCCTCAGTGCCCACCCTAGGGCCAATATAGGGCCCACCCAGGGCCCACAGAGCACCACATTGGTACAATACTCTCAACAAAGAAACTCTTACTCCTGCTGCTCTTGGCCCTTTTAAGAGACAACTCGATTTCATCTCATTTTCAACTAGTCGCTAGACTGCC
Source organism: Neoceratodus forsteri (assembly GCA_016271365.2). Lineage (NCBI taxonomy): Eukaryota > Metazoa > Chordata > Ceratodontiformes > Ceratodontidae > Neoceratodus > Neoceratodus forsteri. The sequence continues at coordinate 482,154,380 of CM057459.1, read as the reverse complement.
TCGGCCTAATCGGGGCCCACCGCTCACTGCCCTCCACTTCAGTCTTGACAGTTATCTCTCCCCACCTTGCCTCCTTCTACCTGCCTACCCCCTTGCCCCCTCTCCCTTTCCTCCCCCGGGGCATTTCCTGACTTCCATTCCTCCTCTCCCTTCCCTTTAGAGCTCTTACCCTCACCCTCACCCTCTACCCTCCGACAATGGCCTTCCTGCCTGCATACCCCCTTCCCTCTCACCTGCAGTGCTTATTTCCAAGATTGCCCTTGGCTGGTTATGTCATGCTACCTAACATTTGGCACATTTTGAATTACTGGAATTTTCTAAGCCTCAGTCTCTTACTTCTTGTTATTGTGTAACTATGTATTATTATGTTGACCTTTGTATGTATGTATACCCCCATTCCTTCGACATGGAACCTTTGTAAACAAGCAGTTCCTGCTCAAAGGTATTTGTAATCCTAGATTTCAATAAAACAAAATAAAATAAATAAAAAATATGCCCATCCTCTGTGCCTCATTGCACAACCTGGGCCAGAATACCCACCCTGGTGTCCAGAATGCCCAACTTGTGTGTTTCAGTGCCCACGCTAGGACCAGAATGTACATTCTCTGTTCCTCAGTGCCCATCCTTTCTACCTGGGTGCCCTCTTACTGGCCAGAATGCCCCCTCTGGTGGCCAAAATTACATCCCTCCGTGCCTCAATGGCCACTTTGGGGCCAGAATGTCCACCATATAGCCAGAATACCGAGCCTGAGGCCAGAGTTCCCACGCTTTGAGGCTTAGTGCCCGTCTTAAGGGCAGAATAACCAACTTCTGGGCCAGAATGCCTACCCTGGAGGACCAGAATGTCCACCTTGAGGGATGGAATGCCCAACCTCTATGCCTCAATACTCACCCTCTGTGCATAAATGTCCACCATAAAGCAGAATGTGCACCGTGTGAGACAAAGTGCCCATCTTGCAGGCCAGTATGACTACCAACTGGCTGGAACAAACACCCTGCCACTATAATGGCCTCCCACCCCCAAGGAGCACCCAACCTGCTACTGGAATGGCCTTCTACCACCCACATAGTAGCATAGGTACCCAGAATAAAACACACAATCGAAAAAAGATTATTTAGGTTACATGTACCATATTTAAATATTATATAGTGTATAGTAGAATGTTGTTCTGCATGAAAAGCCATACTTAGAACAGCGTTGTGCTGCAGTAGCTACATCACTGTGTTTTTTTGTGCTGCAGTAGCCATGTAGCAGTACAACATGGAACTCTGCCGTGCATGTGTGTTTCTGTGATCTACGATCTTCAGAAAATGGCCGCAGTGGTGAGATCTGGCCTGGGAAGTGAGTGGCAATTAAAAAAAATGAAAAAGTAAGGACACCTACTGTTTTTATGAGTGCCCATACACTATAAAGACAGCATATGAGCACTCATACACAACAAGGATATTTTAACTCTCAAGGGTTTAGTGATAATGGGACCTCTCAGAACACACTTTGGAATCCTCTCGGTGAAAAATATCCTTGTTGTGTATGAGCGTTCATACACTATTCTCTATGTAATATTTATATACAGATATACATATATAAATACATTTATGCATTCTCAAGAGCAAATGAGAATTGTAGAGGAACAGCTTCAGATGGACCTTTGTTATCTAATATTGCTGCTACAAATGATATCATAGATTGCATAGACTGAAAAGTCCCAGAGGTCCGTTAGATCTGCCTATTTTATGATGTAATGATTATGACATCACAGTCTGTTTCGGTGGAAATATTAGGATGTCAAAACCACGGGATTATGACTGGAATACGGCACAATTGACATGAAATAGAAAAATGTCTCACTTTTTTAATCTATTTTTTCAATATCCGCAAATAAAAGCTTGTATGCATTGCTTTTCTAGTGGGTGCCTGTGCTGGCACAGTTAGAAGGTCAGGAGAGTTTCCCAGCATCTGGGGAAGCACATGCTATGCTGGCGACCCAGGTTCATGTCCTGAGCTTGGGATGTCACTGTGGACAGACCAAACATGGTGCCTTACTGTTAGAAAAAAAGACTGGCAGCACATGAGCATGCCATTGATTGCCTGGGCTTAGAGGGTTCACCACAACTACCCTTAGGGAGGGTGGGGAGACAATTGAAGAAGAACAAGCAACCCAGCCACAAAATTAGGATGATAAGAATTATGGACCCTGAGTCTTCACCAGCTAACCTCTGCTAAATTGTGCTCTGGAGGGGACCGGGTGGGAGTTGTTGGATTGGGAGGTTTAGGACAGATCTGAGTAGGGTGGACAGTTGCACAGGTTATACAGTTTTGATTGAAAAAGGGTACAGTATCTCCATGAATGTCATAAAGGAGATTGAGTTAGTTATCAGAGTTTTGTAAAACTATGTAAACAGGCAGCTGGTGAGTGGAGGGTTACAAAGCTGTGACTGGGAACTAAGCATCATTTGGGGAGGTGTTGGACTGCGGTCCGTCACACTGTGTAAAAGAGGTATTCAGGCTAGGTAGGGTACCACTGGATGCCAGTAATACATGATACTTGGTAAGTCGGTGAAAGACATTGGTTTGAGTGTCAAATAAATGTATAATATATGGTTAACTTGTTTTTTTCCCAGTGGTTTCAAAAATTTGTACAGTACTTCACAGCAAGCAGTTTTTCAGAATGTTCCAAACATTAAGTATGATGTTTTACCCTTGAAACTGTCGATCAACACAATCAGAGTATGAGTACCCACAGCTGCAGTATTTCAGACTTCATGAAATCATGGCCACAATTTACTCACTGCACAGACAAGGACAGTATACTTTTTATTTTAAGACATTGGCTTGAGTGTCAAACAAATGTATAATATATGGTTAACTCGATTTTTCCCAGTGGTTTCAAAACCTTGTACAGTACTTCATAGCAAGCAGTTTTTCAGAATGTTCCAAACATTAAGTATGACGTTTTAACCCTGAATCTGTCGAGCAGCACAATCAGAGTATGAGTACCCACAGCTGCAGTATTTCAGACTTCATGAAATTGTGGCCGCAATTTACTCTCTGCACAGACGAGGACAGTATACTTTTTATTTGATTTGATTTCAAATGAAGTGGTTAAAAATGAGGTTCCTTATTATATAAAATAACAACCCCCCCAAAAAAACTGGTGATTCTTAGCACCTCGTGGGTTCTGTGACATCAGGAACTGTCGAGCTTCACTCTCGAGCTCACATGAAGTTGCAGAACCCGTTCTGTGTTAAGAATCAGCCTGTTCTTAACAATTGGGGGTTAATTATTCTATATGTAGACAAGAAAAATTGGGTAACCATATGAAGTAAGCAAAAGGAGAAGGAATAAGGAGATCGCTATGGTTCTCCAAGGAAGTGGCAAGGTTGGTGAAAGGAAAAAAAGGTGGCATTCAAGAGGTACAAAGAAATGCAGAAGGAGGAAGACAAGGAGGTATACCAAGCAAAGCAGAAGGAAGCAGGCAAAGTGGTGAGGGAAGCAAAGGCGCAGACAGAAAAAAGGTTTGCTAGAGGGGTCGCTGAAGGGAATAAGAACTTTTTTAGGTATGTAAGTGAGAAGAGGAAAGCAAGGGGAGGCAGTGATAATCAGAAGAGTGAAGGGCAAGACTGTAGAGAAGGGGTCCAAGAAAAAAATGACATGTTAAACAGGTACTTCTGCTCAGTCCTCCCAGTAGAAAGAGGAGGGGACAGACCACCAGGGAGAAGCAGGAATGGGAGAGGGGAGCACAGAGGTGGACACAAGTCCATTTTCAGAGGAAAGGGTCCTGAAAGGACGTGCAGCCCTGAAAGTGGATAAGGCTATGGGACTGGATGGGATACACCCCAGGATAGTAAAAGAACTCAGAGGTGCTAGCTGCCCTGCCGACAGCCTTATTCAACAGCTTACTGGAAACAGGCAGAGTTCCAGAGGACTGGAGAAGGGCTGACGTGGTCCCTCTACATAAGAGCAGCTGCTGGGAGGAGGCTAGCAACTATAGGCTGGTCAGACTTACTTCAGTGGTGGGGAAATTAATGGAAACTCTACTGAAAGAAAGACTGGTTGAGCATCTAGAATCCAGTGAGATGCAGGACCATAGTCAGCATAGATTCATGGGAGGAAGGTCATGCCAGGCAACTCTAATTTCTATGGCTGGGTGACCAGGGAAGTAGATCAAGGGAGGGCAGTGGATGTGGCCTATCTGGACTTTAGCAATGCCTTTAACACTGTGCCACACAGAAGGCTGATACAGAAATTGACCAGCCTAGGAGTGGGACACAAAGTGGTAAATTGGGTCAAAAAGTGGGTAATGGCTGAAAGACATGGGGTGGTAGTTAATGATGGTCACTCTAAAGATGGGAAAGTGACCTGAGGGGTACCACAGGGCTTGGTACTGAACCAGTCCTCTTCAGAATCTTCATAGGAGCATTGCAGAAGAACTGGAGTGGAAGGCATGCATTTTTGTAGATGATACCAAAATCTGTAATGGGAGGGTCACTTAGAAGGGTGAGAATATGCAGGGATCCTGGGAAACTCCAGGAGTGGTCAAAGGAAGGGCAGTTGGGGTGCAACGCCCATAAGTACAAAATTATGCACGTAGGCATGCGAATCCTACTGCTAAGTACAGGATGGGGGGAGGAGGGGAGGTACTGACAGTCACTAGACAGGAAAGGGACCAAGGCGTTATCATATTAGAGGACCTCAAGGTGGCAGGGCAGTGTGACAAGGCAATGGTCAGGGCTAGTGGGATGGCGAAGTACATAAGGATGGGTATCTCCACCAGGTGGAGGGAGGTGGTGTTGCCACTTTATTGTTCCCTGGTGCCCCCCCCCCCACCTGTAGGACTGTGTCCAATTTTGGAGGGAATTTTTCTTCACCAAAAGGGTGGCAGCCGACTGCCACTTCCACTGGCTGTCGGCTTCCACTGGAAGCAGACTGCTAGTGGAAGTGGTGTAGGTTAGAACAGTGGGGGCTTCAAACATGCATGGGATAAACATGGTGGTATATTAGAATAGAGGCAGGGAGTGGGTAGGGTCGCTGGACACCAGATAGGGTCTGTGGAGGAAGAATAAGCAGGGAACACTTGGGCAAACTGGGTGGTCCATGTCTCTATGTTTCTGACAGTAAGGGCTTGGGTGGGTTGGTGGACACTTCCAGGCAGCACTGAGCACACCCATGACAGTTAAGCATGACACAGAACAGGGGTTTTCAACATTTTTGTGCCTATGGTCCCCTTGACCAAATATCAGTGTTGTTAGATACTCACTTGCTTCTGCATGAAGATTCAGCAGTGGCGCAAGGAGGGGTACCAATTTACTTACCAATATAAAACAAAACAACAAAAAAAAAAAACACTGTACCACTATAAACCAATATAAAAAAATGTTTTTATTGTAATTTTGATACAACTGTATTTAAAATGATTAAAAATAATGCATAAATGACATTACCTGCCACCTTTATGAAGCAACACTGACCTGCAGTGAAGCAAAAACAGCTAACATGCCTTGACTAACATTATTATTCTCATCAGTATTAGTACTATCGTCCAGGGTTGGGAGGAGGGGGCACAGCAACACTGACCTGATTCTGCATATTCCTAATATTATGTGTACAGCATTCACCAACTACTCAGCACTTGCTTAATAAAGGACTTAAAATCACTTACAATCACTTTAACTTACCGAGTAGTTACTGCAGTAGAGGTTAGAGAAAGCAGGTATTACAGGTAGCCCAGCAGTATTACATGTATTACAGGCGGAACGGAGCAGCAATACTTGTGAACATGCACAATGAAGCTGCAGGGCAGATTTACAAAGTGAGCAGCCGAACGGACCAAAATGGAGCTGCTATACTTTGGGCTAATGGGAACCACACTTTGAAGTTGTAGCAGGGAAGGATTTGCAAGCCAAGCAGCAGAACGGACCAAAACAGAGCTGCAGGACTTGGTAACAGCACACTAAAGTAGCAGCAGGGCTGACTGAAAAATGAAGCAGCCAAACGGACCAAAATGGAGCCGAAATGGAGAGCTACAGGGTAAAGTAGCAGCCAAGGCAGATTTTCAGGGTGGAGGCACAGCTGATCTTTATCACATCTTAAACAGCAAATTAAAGTGTAAGTTAATGAAATTAAAGTGATTAGGAAGTCGTTACCACAAGGAGCAAACGTGAATGCTACAATGCGACTGACACAATGCCATATTAATAAGTTGTGAGAGACATACACTAGTATGTCAGTGGGCACATACCCCATTTGCACCCACTTTTAACTGGATATCACATTTATATTGCGGCTTTGCTGCAGGGGGAACCTCCACCACGACTAAGTAAGACCTGTGAGCATAGCATTAATGAGTGACAGTGCAGTGAGGCCACATTTTGCCCATGTTTGTGAGTCGCCACTCATTTAGACTGTGTGTTTGGCTCTATATTGCCTTTGCATGATTTGAAAACTACATGGGCTCCAGATTCAAAGGTCTCAGTTTGCTCCTTTCAAATTCCTTGTCCTGAGAACACATTAGTGCAACACCCTAAACTTAAAAAAAAAAGATGCAGCGTGACCACTGAGGAAAGGAATTTGGGGATGATCATCATTAGTGATAGCCTCATGTCAGTGACCCAGTGCACCAGAGCATGTAGGAAGGCAAACAGAATGCTGAGTTTTACTGTATAGGGGGAGGGTTCTCCAGGAGGAGAAAAGAGGTACTGATGTCTCTCTCTCTCTGTGGATCACTGGGGAGGCCACAGCTGGAATACTGTGTACATTTCTGGAGCCACACTTAAACAAAAAGATAAAGACCACATACAATCTGTCCACAGGCAGACTACAAAGATGATGCAGGGCCAGCAAGGACAACCATATGAGGAACATCAGACTGAACATATTCTTGCTGGAGGCTAGCTGGGAAAGGGACAACATGTTAGAAACCTTGAAGAACTGCTGACGCCTCAAAAAAAACTCTGAAAAACATAATAAGTACACTTTAGCTTACATTTCATATACATTCTATAGATTCTCTTCCTCTGTTGTGACATCACAATCTGTTGCCATGGGAGGAACTGTGATTTCACAAACAGTGCATTATAACCTCAGGTAGGGAAACAGCAGCAGAAATAGATGAACTCTTCAGGAGCAGAGATCCTGTTTTCATGCAAATGACCTCAGTAATAAGTAATAGGGAGGATGAATACAGAACTAATGGGAAGGACAAACTGATCTGTGTCTAAATACTAAGTTTTGTGAAAGTTCTCCTAATGGTGTCAGCTGCTCTTTAAAGCATCTGAAAGAGATAAATGAGGTACAGTGTCATGTCATGTTTAAGCATGGCATGGTATCAGCAATTAGGGGACATGAATATAAACTGGTGGAGGTGGATTCAGAAAGGATGTCAGAAAGATTGGTGAATGGATAGAATGGTTTGCTAAGGAAGGTGGTAAATGCCAAGATGGTGAGAGGATTTAGGAGAGCACGGGACAGCTATAAGGGGTTGGTGAAAACTACGAGAGCAAATGGGTGGAGAGGGGTCTGGGGGGTAGATAAACTAACAATTGGCATTCAGTCTAATCACAACCAAGGGTAGAAATAGAGACAAACAGGGATGGCAGAAAATGACTTGAAGTCCATCCACTCTGCCTAGAGTAATAGCCTGTTTCCTTATCGGTCTACTGCCAGAATGGGTCTTCAGCAACCACTCCATTATCCTAGCCTCCTCCCCCCATTTTTGCCCTCACTTTTCAGTATCACCCTGACCAAACCCCTAAATCTGTTCCACTTGATCTTAGGTGGGTATGCCTCAGGTAGGAAAAGAGGCAGACAAGAGGGACTATAAAGCTTTTCTGACAACACCATTTTGTGTTTGTGTATACATTTTCTATATTAAAACAAGCTTAGAACAAAATATTAGTGCTTTAAACATGTTTGAATACAGCCCACAGGAGCACAACCCCGAGGCAGTTAAAGGAGCGCTCAGCACAATCCATATTCCCCTGTTGGCCACAGAGAGCTTTGTGGCCATTGAAAACACACAGGCTGTGTAGGAGCAAGGACAACCCAAACCTGTCAGTACTTTTTACTAAATGACTATATTTGAAAGTCACCATGCAAATAACCTGTGCACCCAACCAAGACCCTAACTGCCTATTTCCATCCCACTGTGTCCTCGTTACAATGTGAGGACCAATCCTTTTCTCCTTGGATTACATGGAGGATGAGCAGTTTGGTGTGACAACCCCACACAGTCAATATATTTTCACTGTTTTTTTTTCAATCTTTTCCCTCCGGTCGCGGCTTGAGGGAACTCTCTCAGACAACCTTATCCTTGTGCCTGCCTGCCTGAGGTTCTCTATGGTCTGTGCCTTCTCTCCCCCTCTCCCCCCCCCTGCAGCCAACACCCCCAGTTTGACCCACCCAGGGAGGGTAGCCCGACTCCTTCCTTGGGCTCTCTTGAAAGGCAGACTCCAGCTTGCAGGTGGGGCCTGGGTGGAGGAGTAGTGAGGCCAGCTGAGACGAACCTAGTGCTGGTCATGGAGGATAGTGGCCGTCACCCATCCCAGCGAGCCAGGTTTTTCCTTTGTTCTTCACTCCCTACCCCCCCCATGTGCATGCCCCGACGCTTGGTACACAGCAACCCTGCCAGTGTTGGGCACACTATTACGTGTTGCCCGCGCTTCTGCGGTGTCCCCGATTTCCACCAGGGGCTGCCAGAGTGCCAAGCTCCCCAATGCCCTCTCCCCAGGACAGGAGAGCAGCCCTGTGGATGCTCAGTCCAATCCCTCCCCTGCTGACCTCCGGCACACGAGCTCACTCCTGAACTTGGGTCGCCGGCGTGGCGCGAGGTGTGGCGTCCAGTGCCTCAACCCTCAGTGCCACCGGGCCATCCCTTTTTCACTGTTTTTTTGCTGTAGTTTGTTTACTCAGTTAAGGATAGCCCAGCTGAGGTGCAGCATACAGTTTTCCAGTCGTGTCCTGCTGCAACCTAGTTCAATGGATTGGTGCACTGACAGATTGTCTGCCTTGAACAGGGTTACAAAAATTTGCACTGAGCTCTGGTGGGATCTGACCCATGCACATCTCTGGTGCATGTGGTGCCCCCAGTCTCAGTCCCAGTACAAGGTAAAATAAAATATTTTTTTCTGGTGCTAGTGGTACCCCCTTCCTCATCCTTCCTGGGTGCCATTACAAATGAAAGTAAAAGATTACTTCCTGGTGCCAGTGGTCTTCTCATCCCTTATCCTCATTCCCAGTACAGGTTAAGATTATTCCCTGGTGCCAGTGTTTCCCCCTCCCTCATCTGATTACTGTTTTGGCATAAAACAGTCTCTGGTAGTCTAGTGGTCCACTGCTTCCTGGTGCTACCCTCTTTTGCCCCCCTCAAAATGTGAGACAATGGCTTGTACTCACCTTCTACCTACCTGTGCTGCTGGCCGGTATCACGTCAACTCATCGCAAACATTTTGTCGAAAAAATTTCGTCGTAAACACTACATCGTAATTAATATCAGCGTATGATACATCTGATCGCATGTGACATTTAGTCGCAAAAATCGCAGTTGCTGAGAAGAGATTCTTGCTAAACCTCCTACCTGTTGTCCTCATGTTTGCCCTCAGTTTTTACTCAGAAATAAGGGAATATTCTGCAATTAAGGACTGCAGTGTTTGTAAAGAGGCAGGGATGTCTGTCATAAAGAGGGTGATAGCAACCTTATTGTGAGTCAAAAGCAAGGAGGAATAAGTAGGAGTACGGTGGATTTCCTGCCTTGTATCTGTCCAGGCAGAAAATAACCTTCCTTAGTATGATCCTTAGTTGTTAGGCTCCCTGTATAAGTGGTAAATCATGTTGAAAGAATCTGCATCAAGCACAAAGCATGCGCTGAGATCAGGTCCAGAATACGCTGGGGATTGTCTGTTAGAGAAAAATATTCTGTTTGGTAATCACGGTCTCAATAAGTTCTGGATATGGAACTGGACCTTGTGAAGAATCTGTATGCTGCACAAAGGGGATGGATCACTGTGGGCAAGAAAACACCCACACATGTATCGACTATGGTTAATCTTCATTTACTTACACCTGGGTCTGGCTGCAGTTCACAGAAGAAGATATATAAAGAAATGTGAAATGCTCTACATGCGCTTAACTGTCATGCGTGGAAGAGTAAGTGCACTGAAAAGTAATGCGAGGTAAATTGACGTGCGGTAATTGACCGCAATGACATTTTTGCGAGGAAAAGACTTGGAACCCTGCTGGCCACATTTCTCACAAGTACAACGTTGATAATGTGACTTGTGCCGCCACAGACTGTGCTTGTGTGAATCAGATGGCAGCTGGCAGTGGAGGTGCGTGGAGGGTGAGTACTAGCCACTGTCTCTGGTCTGGGTGGTGGGGCAACTGAAGATGGCACCAGGAAGGGGTAGCCCCTAGATTACCAGAGAGTTTTTTTATGCCAAAATGAGGATCAGGTATGAGTGAGGGGAACACTGCTACCAGGGAATAATTATTTATTGTAACTTGTAATGGGACCAAGGTGTGAGGGAGGAGGGGCCACTGGCACCAAGGAATATTTCTATTTATTTTTTTGGATCGCTAGGTTTGGCCACATTAGGGGGGAAGGAAGGAAGGGGAAATTGTTTAACCAGGATAGGAGCTTGTTTCCAGGTGCAACCTGGGAGCACAAAGAAGTTAAGTGACTTGCTCAGGGTCACACAGTATACAAGTGGGGGCTGACGAGTTTCAAACCCAGATCTCCAGGTTTGCAGCTCAGTGCCCTTAACCTATACGCTATACTGCCTCCTATGTTTAGACATAGCTCTGTAATTAGTGGGTTGGTAAAACATGGTTCCTGGAAATACTAACTAACGCTGCCCTGGCAACTTGTTTTCACTTCTAGGAACCATTGAATATACCATTTCTTTCTCTGTGCATACATCTGCATAGGCACATGGTATCAGTTAGTATCAACAGATTAACACTGCCTTGCATGCATTTTTATGTTGCCGCACTTGTGCAGCCAACATCTTGCGAGTAGTGCAGATTTGTAGGCACGGTCACTGTTGGGGCGAATGCGGGGCACGCACCAGTAGGTGCGTCCCACATTCCCCAATCAGTCAGCAGCAGGGGGCCAACATCGTGCCTAGCTAATCAGGTGAAGACATCACAGAAAGGTCCACTGCAATGAGAGCGAAGCTCTCATGCAGCGTGACCACAACACGCCTGTCCCTACATGCAGGCAACATGGCAGCAGTGACTGCCGCTGTTGCCTGTCAACCCCACTTCCTTTACTGGTGCTGACGGGGGTGCCCAATCCCCATCGGCATCATGTAATCCCCCCTTTCTTTGATTGCCGAGGGGGTGCCCAATCCCCCTCGGCATCATGCGCCCCCCCAACAGTTTTTCTTTGCTGACGGGGGCCCAATCTCCATCGGCATGTATCCCTTCCTCCTCTTGAAGTTTACCAATGGGGGAACCCACTCTCTATTTGCATAATCTGTCCCCCCCTTTTTTTTGCTTTCCGAGGGGGTGCCCAATCCCCCTCGGCTCTTGCAGCCCCCTCTTTACTTGTTTGCCGATGGGGGTGCCTAATCCCCCGTTGGCTAAAGCATCCACCCACACACACACACAGGTGGCACACTGGGAGCCTGCCCCAGCATGCCAAAGCACCTATTAAAGCAAAAATGGTCCCCCGATGTCTTTTAATTTTATTTTTTTACCTATCAAGCAAAAACGGTCCCTCGTAGTCTTCTAACCCCCTTCCACAACCCGCACCCACCACTGTGCACCTGCCTCCACAACCCCCACCACATACTTACCTCCGAGTCCAAAGTGATGATCTTCAGTGGACTGGGAACACGTCTGCACTCTTCAAAGCTGACCACAAACTGAGGAAATGCCGAAGCTGTATAATGGAATAAATAGGGTTTTCAACTTTAATGCATATCTTGGGCATTTTTGGGAATTTTTACACCACATTTTCAACATGGGGTTTTTGGGACCCCTCCTCATGAATTCTGTCACTGTCATGTCATTAATCGGTCCCGAAAGGTGATTTTGCAGTCACTGCGCGGAATCACCTTTTGGGACCCATTTACTAGATAACAGTGCCACTGTTCATGAGGTGGGCTCTGAAAAAACCTATATTGCAAATTTGGTGGAAAAAATTCCAAAAATGGCTGTTTTATGAGCGTGTGTTGCACAGCTGCTACCCAGGCTCGTAACTTCAAGAATTCACAATATTTTCATGCCAGATTTTCAACATTGTCATTTTTGTACACCTCCTTGTAAACAGTATAGCTGTCATTTTTCACATTCTGGCCAAAATTCGTTTCCGCACTTCCAGCGCACAATGGAACGGTCACTGTGGGAAATCAGTGTTCAGGCCAGATTATGAAAATGACAGTGACACTGTTCATGAGGTGAGGTCCTAAAATGCCTATGTTGAAAATTTGGTAACGATACTCCATAAAATGACTGTGTTACGAGTGTGTGTTGGCAGATTACACACATGCTCATAACGTCATGCATTTGTAATATTTTCACTCTGGATTTTCACCATTGGCATTTTTCCACACCTCTTCATGAACAGTACAGCTGTCATTTCACATATCATGCCCAAAATGTGTTTTCGCACGTCCGGCCCAAAATAGCACGGTCGCTGTGCAAAATCACTTTTTGGGACAGTTTGAGGAAATAACAATGACACTGTACATGAACAGAGGTGCTAAAATGCCTATGTTGAAAATTTGGTGCTGAACGTCCATAAAATGACTGTGTTACAAGAGGTTGCACATTTCCCACGCACCCTTGTAACTTCGCAAATTTGAAATATTTACATGCCACATTTTCAACATTGCCATTTTTTTACACCTCCTTATGAACTGTACAGCTGTCATTTTTCACATCCTGCCCAAAATGTTTTTCCGCACTGCACTACCAAAGCCAATGCCAGCGCGACAACATTCGGCATTGACAAATGCTTGTTCAATATAGCAGTGACTACGCAAACAGGCGGTTGGACACACTGTTCACACTTAGTGTGACTCTAATCCTGTTAATGCTGTGCTAAGTGTTTGAATATTTGACCCACATTTTTATAAAAGATCTGAATAGCACAAACATAGATACTTATACTGTATGATGAATCTCAGTGAGTTCAACTAGTAAATTTAACTTTTGTTGTAAGGGATTAGAAATACTCAAGTAGCACTGTCAACCCCCCAATTAGTTTTACTTAATACGTTCTATATGTATAAAATGTGATATTTTGAAACTTTAATCAATGTTCAATACATAGGAAACAAAATGAGAGTTAGGTATAAGGTGAAGTCACTGATGACTGAGGAGGGGGAGGAACCATTGAGTTAGGATGGAGGTATAGCAAATGCATGGTCCACTGGCATGAAAGTTATAGAAGAGGTGCATCCAAACAGGAGGCAGTGCTTATCACAATAGAATTAGGGAAAAGGAGGGTAAAAGGGTCACCATGGGAATGTGCTACAGGCCCCCAACAGCACATGAGAGCAGCATGATGCCCAGCTGGTTTGGGAAATTGTGAGAGTAGTCAGATTGGATGCAGTGCTGATCCTCTGGCTCCTCAGGTATAGACTGGTGTCTCAAGAGGGTTGATAACAGAACTAAGGCAGGTTTCTGTCCACCTTCAAGGACTGATTCCTAGAGCAGCAGGTCCAACAGTGAATTAGGTTTGAGGTCACACTTGATCTTGTTCTCTGCAGTAGGGGATTGAGTCATCTCAAATGTGAATGTCAAGGAACCAGTGGAAGACAATGATCCCAAATGGGTAATCTCATTCCTGGTGACAAGGAAAACTAACCATGCCAACCACCAGGATTGAAATGTCAGAAAGGCAGACTTTGTCAGGATGAGGGACCTGAGCCTGAGTTGTTGGTTGCTGGCCAGGAGAAAGGAGGATTTAGCGTCCTAATGACTGTTCTTCTCCTTCCAGGATGGGAGGGTTGTGGACCCCATAGTATGACTGCTGCCCAGTGGAGAATGGGTGGCAGTGCTGTCAGGGATGTTACAAGGACAGGGATGGGTCTCAGTCAATGCTGGCACCACCACACATGTGCATGTGCAAGGGCCTTGTGTGTTCTTCACAGTGGCATCCCAGGGGAGGGACTGAAAGGGGAATAATTGGTGCCTGTTGGGTGGATGAAACCCTGCCCATCCCCCCAACATTTCAGGCTTGCTTCCTCTCAGGTCTCTGGGATGGCCTCCACTGTGACTAACAGATTAGAAGGCTATTGCTGCTATAGAGCAGAAAGCAGGACTCTGCCAAGAGGGGGAAAACAAAAGGAGTCCATCACAATGTGTCATGGGTGACCTGGAGTCCCATAGGATTCCAAGAGATGCATCTCTGATGATTGGGTAGGTGACACTGACCATGGTGGAAGGAGGTTCCAGCAGTTAACCATGTTGGGGGAAACAAAATAGAGTTAAAGATAAAGGACCTGATACGCCAGGGTCTGGAGCAGCTGCATGAGGCTGGTTATGCATGACATATGTAGAACTTTTTACAGAGGGTACTCATAGCAGCAGCTGAGACCTACATCTATGAAAGCAATAAGGGGAAAGTAGCAAACATTTGTTCCCCTGGCTCAACAGATAACACTACAGTCTTCTTCCTGTATACAAATAGAAGGAGGAAGGGGAAGAAGGTGATTGGGCCTCTGAAAACAGGGGAACGAGGTTAAGAACCAGTAAGAGAGCCAGGGTGATGGCTGAAATGCTGAATAAATATTTTGAATATTTTTCTTTGATGTTCCCCATGCAGCCCCCAGTGAGGGAGGATGCTCACTTGAGAGGGCCCATGGCATGAGGAACAGCTGTGATGCTGCCTGCAGACATTAATCCCCCCAGTAGCTAAGTGGTGAAGATCAAGACAAGTAAAGTCCCAAGCAGTGGATGGGATAAACCCCAGGATCACAGGAGAACTAAGGAGACAATTGGTAGGGCAGCTTGCAGTAAACTTTCTGTCCAGAAACGTGCGTCCTGGAGGATTAGAAAGTAGACTAAATGATCTCTATCTTTATGAACGGGCTAAGCATGACCCTGGCAACTACAGGCTGGACAACATCACATAAATGTTGAGCTAGGTCCTGGAAGTCATTATCAAGGTCAGAATGATACAGTTCTTGGTAGAGGCTCTCATCATAGCTTTATG
Organism: Neoceratodus forsteri; assembly: GCA_016271365.2. Lineage (NCBI taxonomy): Eukaryota > Metazoa > Chordata > Ceratodontiformes > Ceratodontidae > Neoceratodus > Neoceratodus forsteri. Next base: position 482,139,219 of record CM057459.1, on the reverse strand, counting down.
AGGGGCCATCATATCAAACCAACCTGATTTACTTCCTTGAAGGGTGAATAGGGAGGTGGATAGTTTATTTGGACTTCAGTAGAGACTATGAAACTGTGGCGCAAGACGAGCTTCTGGGCAGATTGTACTAGTGGGGTATACACAAGGTGGATTACTTACTGATGTGGGACGGGGGGCAAAGCTGTGTGGTGGATGGACAGTAGTCCAAGTGGTGAGAGGTACTCAGCAACATTCCTCAGGGATCAGTGGTTGTGACACTGCTGTTCAGCTTTTTATCTTTAATCTGGAAGCTGGGGTCTCTAAAATGCTGCTTACATTTGCTAATAATACTAAGCTGGCCAAGGAGGTGGAGTCTCTTGAGGATGGAGACAAACTTCAGGAGGGCCAGAACAAGCTGGGTGGTTGATCAGACTCCTGGAGTCTCAGATTCAGTGTAGTCAAATGTGTGATGCTACACTTAGCAAGGAAAAACAGAGGAAAGACCTACACCTGTGTGGGGCTCCTCTTGTTGCAATGAAGGAAGAAAAGGACCTGGGAGTCATAATAGACAAGGGAGTGAATCATGATAAGCAGTGTGCTGCTGCTGCCAAGAGTGCCAGAAGAATTCTGGGATGAATCAAATGGTGATGGCCAGTAGGGCCAGGGAACTTATCCTGGTTGAGGTCTCTGTCGGGGGTGCAGTGCCACGGTGGAGGCCTATAATTGGTCACTGTTCACCTACACTATTACCGCAGACTGTACCCAATCTGCAGCTCTTTCTCCCTACTCCCTTCCTTTCAACTATAATTCCTTGTTTATCCCATGCATTATTGAAGCCCACCACTGTTTTCGCCCCACCACCTCCGCTGGAAGGCTGTTCCAGGAATCTACCACTCTTTATGTGAAGAAGTACTTCCTCGTATCTCTCCTGAATCTACCCCCTCCAGCTTTATAGCACGTTCCCTTGTTCTTGAGCACCTTTTCTTCTGAAAAAATGCTTCCCTCCTATACCTTATTTACCCCGTGAGGTATTTAAAGGTCTCCATCATATCCCCTCTCCTCCTCTGTTTCAGGGTGTACACAGTGAGGTCCTTTAGTCTCTCCTCATTGGGCCTTTGTTGCAGACCTTGCACCATTTTAGTTACCCTCATCCATACACCTCCAATCAGTCTATGTCCTTCTACAGATGTGGTCTTCAGAAATGAACACAATACTCTGCATGGGGTCTTAACAGCAATCCATACAGAGGCAACACCACCTCTCTCTTTCTGCTGATGATACCCCTTCCTATGCACCTCAACATCCCACTAGCCCTCTGGACTGCCTTGTTGCACTGCCTGATCACCTTTAGGCCATACAATATGATTAGCCCAGGTCTGTTTCCTGCTTGGTGGTCATCAATACCACTCCACCCATTTTGTACCCTGCCCCTTGGTTTCTGTGCCCATTGTGACATTGTATATATGTGGGTATGGTAGAGCAGCAAAGCATGCTTGGTCCCTATAACCCCTGGCTGGATCTACTGTATGAATCCAGGTGTTCTGCAGCAGGCAGAGAGGTGACCTACATGGTGCATTTCTCCACAGAAATGCTGTCAGCCAGAGCATGAATAAAACGTCATGTGGGAGGGAAGGACTCATTAAATGCACAAATACCCATTGGAATGAACCCTTACATTAGGATGAAAGCAGGGACAAAGGAGACTCTTGGTTAGTGTCCGTTCGACTCCCTTTTCAACCAGATTTGGTTGGGGGGGGGGAATAGAAACAGGTGGTGAGCTGGCCAAGGTGGAAGAGAGAGGGAAAGGTGTCAGAAAACAAAATGTATCATATTTTTTGTTTGTGGAGGTGAAACAGAGTTCCTTTGGGTTGCTGCCCAATTTAATCATTATGTACAATAATGAATATGTCTGCTAGACTACATGCCCTAAGGGATGTTGAGGCAGCTAGGAAAATTGGATATTTATTTTCAGAAGAGATATGAGTATAAAAAGATAATTAAGAAACATGATCATTGCCATTGTGTTGCAGCTAAAGGCATACAGAGTTATAAATTAAATAATATAGGTACTGGGTAGGATTGCCACCAGTTAGATATGAGGGGTAGGTATCTTGTGTTCACACCTAGCTTTCACAGGTCTGTTGATGAATGAAAGGTTTTGGGCGGAATCCCTATTGCTTCTCCTCTCTTGCTGTCACTCTCTGTGTTGCTTTACCTCACTACCACTGATGATCTCCCCAGAGGAGTTCAGAAATATCAAGATGTTTATCCCAGTGACAGTGGAGTCCTGTAGAGCAGCTCTGAAGCCTTGACCAGTCCATAGCAGCAGTGGGTCTGGGCCCCGAGGGCTTTGTTTGTTAACACTGCCAGCAGTGGAAGGTCCTGGCCCTGGAGAGCGTTCTATTTAATATTGGCAGTGGTGGTGAGTCCTGGTACTAGAGGACCTTGTTTGTGAACACCACTGGTAAGGGCAAGTCTTGCCAGTACTGCCAAGAAGCTTCAGTTAATTTTGTCAGTGTGTGTGCATACACGCACATGTGTGTATGTGTGCATACACATGCGCGTGTGCATGCATGCATGTGTGCTTGATGGAGAGAAAATGCCTTTGAGTGGTTTCTTTTATTTATTTTTTTCAATTTATACTTTATGGCTCCTCCGGGGAGCCAACAGGTTTCCTCAGCCTTCCCTTGGAAGGACTCGTACTCCATGCCGAACATGTCAGGTCATCATAGACCCTGTTGGCTCCTGGCTGATTTCTGCTTTTTCTCCCTGGGCACCTGAACCATGCAATGGGCAAGGCAGCTGCCCCACCTCCATGGAAGAAGTCATACGCCCTACACGGGTGCTCTCCCCTGGTCTGGGCAACATGCCTGTGCCGCCACCCAGCCACCACTGGGTGTCAGTCAACAGCGTGCCACACTGTTCCCCCCTCCCGAGGAAGGAGAGCTGCCTACGGACACTCAATCCTCCCCCCCGCTGACCCCTGAGCGACCCAAGTCTGTCCCCGAACTCAGGTCACTGGCGTAGCATGAGGTGTGGCATCCAGCACCTCAACCTCAGTGCCACCGGGCCAGCTCTGCTGAGTGGTTTATAGCCAAAGCCTGGGAGGAGTCTGCTCTTAGCCCATGTTACATGGTGTTCTGGTAGAGACCTTGAGTCAAAGTGCCACAGGGCGGCTTAATTAATTTCAGCACTGCAGGTGTGCGTAGGGAGGGGTGTGTGCCAGAGGGAAATATAATTGAGTGGCTCATTGTCAGAGACCGGGAGGACTATTGGTTCTAGGTTCACACTGTTGCTGCAATACAGATTCAGTCCCAGTTGCATTTATAGCACTGCCATAAAGTAGTTTGGGGTTCAGTGTTGTTTACAAGATTAACCCAGGGTGAGTATGAGCATGAAGTGCAAGTAAGTAAATTTGGAAATGCCACAAATATGATGTTAGGTTTGGGAAGTAAATGTAAATTGCTGTCCTTATAAATCACATAGAACCTTATGCCCAGCTTTACATTGCAACTTCACCCCTGAGGAAAGTTATTACAGCCACAACATGCAATAATATAACAGCACACTGCAATGTAATTTCTTTATGAGTACTTGTGCAGTATGGCATTAAATTGGGAGCTGCAAATAAGTTGTTTGGCATGAATTCTGACATGCAGGCTTTTTGAGTGCTCTCAATGTAGTCTGACAGTAATTGTGACACCATGGCACTGCAGGAAGCGTGCTCACAGCAGAAATGCATGAGCAGATAGGGATGCAATGGACACTGCTCACACTGAATGCACACGTGAGCATCCTCAACTGATGAAATAGAAATGGGCAATCACATTTGAAACGGGGACATAAAAAAAAAGTATAAATAGACTGGGGGTGGGACAGAAAATAACTAGATTGTTGGAAAATTGGCTGAAGGATAGAAGTCAGAGGGTGGTGGTAAATGGTGTACATTCTGGGGTAAGGAAGGTTATGAGCAGGGTTCCTCAAGGGTCTGAACTAGGACCAATCCTTTTTAACATGTATATTAGTGATGCATCAGAGGGAATTGAAGGGAAAATGTGTCTGTTTTCAGATGATGCAAACTTATGGAATAGGGTCGACATTGAAGAAGGGGTTGAGGCCATGAGGAGGGATTTGAGTGTACTAGAGAAATGGTCAGAAACATGGCAGCTGAAGTTCAATACAAAGAAGTGTGCGGTGATGCTTATAGGGTGTAAAAACTGACTGGCCAAGTATTCACTGTGGGGAGAGCAGATAAAGCAAACAGAACAGGAAAGGGATCTGGGGATTACAATATCAAACAACCTTAGGGTACGTGAGCAATGTAGTAAGGTGGTTGGCAAAGTTAATAGAATGATGGCGTGCATAGGAAGGGGCATAACTAGTAGGAAGAGGGAGGTGCTGATGCCATTATATAAGTTCATGGTTAGACTGCACCTGGAGTACGGGTACAGTTCTAGAGGCCTCATTTAAGAAAGGACATAGATGTAATGGAAAAGGTTCAGAGAAGGGCAACAAAGATGGTGTAGGGTATGCAAGAGAAACCATGTGAGACAAGACTGAGAATTAAATCTGTATCCGCTGAAGTTTAGAAGAGAGAGAGGAGACATGATAGAGACATTCAAGTACATGAAGGGGATAAATAAAGTGAGTGAAGGAAGCCTATTTAAAAGGAAAGTTGGAGTTAAAACAAGAGGTCATACTTTAAGATCGGAAGGAGGAAGATTTAAAGGTAATGTAAGGGGGTGTTATTTCTCTGAGAGGGTGGCTGAACCCTAGAACAGATTACCTGAGGAGATGGTAGGTGTCAAAATGGTGGATGGATTCAAGACAGCGTGGGATGGACATATGGGGCTGGTTAGAGGACGGAGGATAGGCTCCATGTGCACCGGTGACAAGTAGGGGAAGGGTAAGATGGGTAGACTGGATGGGCCAGGATGGTCCTTTTCTGCTGACATATTACTATGATACTATGATGATACAAGCAATGGGGAATTAAAATAAAGATACGGGGCATTCTACGGCTAAATATCAAATTCTCAAGCCATCAGAAAACTATATAAAACTTTTAGGTGGAAATGTCTGATAGTGTCTGTATATTATTTCTACACACATCACTCCCTCAAACCACCACATGAAGTTGCCCTAGCAGTGATGATAAGGCTCAAATGTTCAGCAGTTGGGCCCGTTAAGAGAACTGGGCCTGTACTGGATGCTGGATGGTGCAGGTCCTGTGATCTACTGGTTAATTCTCATTGTGACACTTGGACAGCTGATTCTGATCACTGTATCATTTTTTGTAAAATAAAAATGGGTTATGGACCGTCTGTCATGAGAGATGCTGAGAAATCTGGTGCTCTGGAGTGACCTCACCCCCCAGGTTTCAGCTGAAAGATGAAAGCCATGAGAAAATGCTGAAACAGCATGTGAGATCATACACACACAGGTTTTAGATACAAGATGTTACATGTCAGGCCAGAAGCAAATTACAGACTTTTCTAAGTTAATAATTATAGCTTTAGCTGCTAAAAGGGAAATCAGCATCCCTTTTATGACGTTTCAAAGGAGGAAACCAGGTTTAGTAAACTGGTGCAAAATCATAAATGCTGATGTCTGTGTGAGAGGGGAAACTGATCAAGAGATCAAAGAAATGTCATTTGAAGGACATGAGTCATGCTGAGGATTGCAGAATTTAATACTTGAAAAAGACATCCTGTTTTTATATAGATATAGTTTGTTATATATTCTGACAGGGAGGAGCTAGGTGACCTCATGCAAATAGGTGTGGAAAACCAGCTTTTTAAAGATTATTCTGTTTTCTTTCAGATACACTTTTATCTAGACTCTGACAAAGAAACATCTGTGAGCACTTTAAACAGGTATTTAGAAAGAGAGATAAATCTAAATATTGTTGTAGGAATTTGCACTGTTTAAACCTTGTTCTTTTAACAGATTTGTATGTCTTGTGATATAATAGATCTGTATTTTGTGTTTTACATATTTTTATCTATTTTAGTAAAACTCTTTATAGCGCATACTTGGTCTGTCTTTGAATTTCTTTCATTTGTAAGAAACGTATATATGGTTATAGCAGACACTAGGCATAAGCTTGAATGGTGATACCAAACTGGAAAGACAAGCATTTTAAATCTGAGGTCTTTATTAAAGTTTTTAAGGGTTCATCTCTGTATACCTGGTTAGGTGCCCATAGGCAAAGATATCTGGCTCCATGAAGACAGAAATATCTGATGCTGTGCATTGGGTATGCTAGGAAGAGGTTCATAGTTTGAATCCCTCCAAGACTTGAGACCAAAGGTTGATCCAAACTCACAAAACAGACAAGAGGGTTACCTTGTTCTGTTAAACTGTTCACAAGACTGCGCTCGGAGGTTGGCACTTTGGGAGTAGAGGGCTGATCTGCTGAGTCGGTTTGTGACACTCATTAGTGCAGAAAAATGTAAGGCAGTGCCCTCAGAGGGTGGCATCTGCCCAGGGTAAGTGCCCTGTCTGTTGCTTTAAGGTACCCAGGGCACTTCTATCCTAAAATGCTGCGAGGTTGCCATAAATGTCATGGTGGCTCCAGGATTTATGATGTCTCTGTCACTAACAGATCCAGATATGTAGTGAGGTAGCACCCACTACCCCTTACTCCAGCCAAAAGTAGCATTTTAACCCAATTTGTGCCTTAAAAGGTAACATTTTACTTTTTGGGGGAAGTGCTACCCTCTTGAACAATCTTCAAGTCTGCTGTTTGGGGCTTCATTTTCCAGTTATAGTTAGAAATTATGCAGTGCCTCCACTCAGAAAAAGAATATAGTGGGCCTGGTGACAAGATACAAACCCCTGGTATGCCTTATCTCCCTACCTCTCCACAGTGCTCACTTCACCCATGGACCCACACAATGGTGATACAGTCTCCCTCAGCATGCACTTTTCGTTACACAAAATAGCAGAAAACAAGGATTTAAACAGAAGAACGCAGCTTTATTAGGGCAGCAAACCTAAAAGGGGTAAAAGGCTTAAATGGCAGTAAAAAGTAGCTATGCTGGTAGGTGGTCTTCCATTGCCATGTGTAGGCCCAGCCTAACTCAGTCCCTGGATGCTCTTCAGTTGCCCCAAGCAGGCACAGCTAAATTAAATGCTTTCTTAGACTGTCACTGAAACACCCATCCAGGCACAACCCTCAGAGGCAGCCCGGTCCACATCACAGATGTGCGCAATATGATATGCCACTCTTGCTCTCCTGTACTGGAGGCACTACTCTCTCCCCACTGGTACCAGTGCATTTACCCTTTTAAACTAATAGGGAGCTTACTGAGTTAAGTGGGCACCTAGCTGTAGCATTAGTGCAGGCCCATTGTTGTTGCACATGGTAGGCTGATGGTGATGCACTTTAAAATAAGTAGTAACAAGATCAGTGCAATATTATGTAAGCCCCGCCTTCCTGATGTCTAGGAGTATCCAGATAGTATAAAGTGGGAGGGGGGCACTGCCCAACCATGAAAACACAGTCCAAGAAAATAGAAGGATGCTCATTACCTGGTTCTTTGGGAGGGCTTTAAGCCCGAGGTTCAATGGGTGGAGCAACAATGTCACTCCCCCATCAAGCTTAAAAGGTCACAACATCCTGGGTCTCACCAGGATTCTTTTTCATTGCTGCCGGAGGTGCCGCCCTCCCTCGCTTTGGGTTGTTCTTTCCCTTCTGCTGCAGGTTCCCTTTTCCCTTCCTGTGTCTCCCTCTCTGCTGCGCTGTTCCCAGGCCTACTACCAGCATGGATTCATATGGTTTGACATCCCTCCCTAGCTTGTAACCACTTCCATGTCGCAGTCTCCTCATTTAGAATCCCTTGTGCATCTCCTAGCATTGAGCCTGGTTTCTGTTGCCCTGCATCTCTCTTCTCACCCCTTCCCATTTTGCCTTCCTGATCGCTAACGCTCCTCCCATGCTCCTGGTTGCCCGCTCGCTTCCCGTGCACTGCACTCATTGTTTCGTCCCGCTCCCTCCATGTTGCTCATCCCCAGCATTCTGGCATGGCATCTACTGCCCTGCTTGTTCCTCCATCCTCCCTCAGGGCCCACTCTTCACCTAATTCCATGCCTCGGTGCTCCCCTTCTGGTTGCACTGCCCACTGTGCTACTCCCTTCCTTGGGCCCCTCCTGCTCCACACCTCTCTTGTCCATTGTCTGCCTGGGCTGCCCTCTGCTTCTCTGCCGCCCCCTCCATTCTCTGCCTCCTTGCCTTCCTCATGCATTTCTGCCTTGGCTCTTCCCTTCCTTGTGCTCCCAAGTCCCACCTGGTATTGTGCTTTGCATTATTGTGCCTATCCTGGTTATCCATTTTCCTCTATGCATTGCCTCGTCCTCCTGCTCCGTGTCCACCTCTCTCACCTTACTGGGCATCAAGACGGAACCTGCCCTGCATTACTATTCTCTCCATTATTGTTCTCCTCACTGACAGAGCATAATAGCCAGATTTTATAGCCAACTCACAGTGGATCCAGTGGTCGCCATTATAGGGGGGTTCCCAGATCACCTGAGTTCCAGTATCTGCGCTGGTATTCCTATTTCCATGTTTCTTATGGGTTTCCCTGTTTGCAAGTTCCATATTACGTTTTCACTGTTCTTATTGTTATACTATGTCTTGTTACGCTTCTTTAATGTTTGGCCATAACCCTGATCCAGCTCAGTATGGATCAGAAAGATATCATTCTTTTGCGTACCATGAATGGTAGTTGTTTTATTGCAAGTCTCACACCTCAGGCAAAAAGAAAAGCCCTACACTCCAACTGGGACTCCCAAGATGATACCTTTGAGTGCAGCTCTCACTGTAAGCTGAAGGCTGTTCTCTCACCTTTCAGTTGCCTAAGGGCTCCGGGTTCCTTATAATGGGACCCCATCTATTCTTAAGATCATTTCGTGACCTGGGGGAGGAGGGATTGGAGTACATATCTGTTTACTTACAGTATACAAAATCACAGCATGGACAGTGGGTACATCAGCACTGGTAGATTCTGGTCTGTTTGTCACCATATGTATAGCTAATCAGCTTTGACTTAACCCCAAATACAGAGTGATGCAAAAAATCTATGAAAAGGGAAACAACATCATTATGGGAGGAGACTTCAGTGACGTCTAGGACTGCTTTGTTGCCTGTCTTCCATACACTAAAGAATGCCAATCGTTCCCTTCAGGGAGAATTGCTGCTCATCAAAAATCATTCGCTACTTTTTGGACCCAGATTATGCTGTGCTCCCACTTTTCACCACTAGCTGGCAGTCCTCCACTTGCATGGTCTTTCTCAGCATATGCTCCTTTTGGGCATACTTATCATTACAAATATGCTCTGGCTGACTCTGTCCGGCCTCATCCGACTCGCCCTCCTGCAGTTCTCATCCTGTTCCGGCTGAGTCCAACGCTACCACATTGACCTCCCTACTGTCCTTCATCCTTTTGTACCTCGCTTATCTGTACCAGCCTCCATGGCTTCAATCCTTCATCGTACCTCATCTGTTCCTATGTTACATTCCTCTGCCTAGAGCCTATTCTCGTCCCAGTCGTCATCGATTCTCTCTGCTCTTGGCTTCCCTACTCATCGTACATCATCTGATTTGGCTCCTCTCGATTGCTCATCCTGGGCGTACCCTCTGGTTTGCATACCCTCTGGTTCCAGACATGCCTTCTTGGCCTCGGAGTCTCCCTCCTTTCAAGGAGCCTCACTACTTTCCTTGCTCTATCGAGCATGCTACCTTCATCCAGGTTCTTTTTGGCTCCTATACCACCTCATCTTCATGCTACCTTGACTCGACTCAATCTCCTGTCACGAACATGCTGGTCCATGATACCTCGCCTCAACCGGCTCATCTCTGTCACTCACTCCATCAGTATGCCTTGGCTGTCTCCGTCTGGCCTGACTACCTTCATACAAGTTCCTTTTCCAGTTCATTCATGTCTCCTCCTCTTCCAATTCTGTATCGGTCTTCCAGGGTTCACTCCATTCGAAGCCTGCAATCGATACTCCTCTCAGAGCCTGCAATTGATATTTCTTTTGAAATATTTCTTTTGGGCATACCTATCATTACTCATATGCCTCCTCATTGACCTGCAGCTCTCTGGCTGCCTGTATCAGGTTCAAGACTCTGGTCATCATTCACCACTTCACACCAGCCATCCAGGATTCACTCCAGTCATGGCTTTGCTCCATCATCGTCCATTGTCTATTTTGTTCCCATTGCCTGCTCGATTCGAGCATATCCTCTGGTTCCAGGCATGCCTTCTTGGCCTCAGAGTATACTTCCCTACATCAATCAGTCGCAGCACTCATCATCATCAGTCTTCTTCAGCCTCAGTCTTCTCATGAGCACATCTGGATATCCCTCGCTCATCTGACCTATGCATGGATCAACTCCTTCCCATCGACCACTCAAACATCGCTGTCTAGGGTCCCTTCTGCATCATGTTCCTTCTTTGATCTGTGCTTTCTTTTTGTTTTTTTTCCCTATCCAGTCATTTCCCTACTCGTATCCTTCACTTTAACAAATCATTCTCTTTACTGACATACGTCCTCAAATCAAACATCGTCAGCCTGGAGGGAAGGTGACCTAGGCTTTGGATCCTCAGAGGTTTCCTCCTTAAAGGGTTTTTTTCCTCTCCTCCATGCCAATGGTCATAATATTGTTAGTTAGTGCTTTCTTCAGGTTAATTAGTTAGGTTCCACTGTTGGATGGAGGTGGATGGTGGCCCCAGCTTTCTCCACTCTCCTTAGGAAGTCAGCCCTTATCATCTTCTCAGAATTCATTCATCATCCTCGTCTCTTCGATGCGCGACATCCTCGCCTCCTCAAAGCTTGACGTCTTTGGGTATTCTTTTTGGGCTTCTTCCTAACCTATCTTTAGCTGATGTATTCATTCCTGGCACCTGTAGGGGGGGAACCCTCCTCTAGGGTTCCTTGCATCATACTCCTACAAGGTGGTATATACCATGGATAGAGAGGTGGAAAGCCACAAAGCAAATCAAGTTACACAAGCATCATCATATATTATCTCATCCAGTTGCACAATCACATCAAAAGGAGGGCTTTAAGCCCGAGATTCGATGGGTGGAGCAACAACGCCACTCCCCCATTGAGCTTAAACGGTCACAATATCCTGGGCCTTACCAGGATTATTTTTCATTGCCCACCATCCACCCCTCCTCCTCCAGTGGCTCGTCTCTCTACCCCATGGGCTTCTTCCTAACTTACCTTTAGCCGACGCATTCATTCCCAGCACCTGTAGGGGGGAACCCTCCTGTAGGGTTCCTTGCATCGAACCCCTACAGGGTGGTATATCCCACAGATAGAGAGATGGAAAACCACAAAGCAAATCAAGTTACACAAGCATCATCTCATATTATCTCATCCAGTTGCGTAAGCACATCGAACCGTTGTTGCAAGATAGCTTCACAGATGAAGAGCAGGCACACTTATTTGCTTTGGTAGGAGAACTGCAGGGCAATGTTCATTAACAGGCACAACAAGCACAGTTTAAATTGATTAAATTCAATGTCCACTCCAGAATCAAAAGTGCAAAAACTGATGTAATAAACAAGAAAGTTGACGAACCATTCAATAGAGCATCGGGGTTACACATATGGTGGGGGTACTTCACAGGCTGAAACCTGACATTCCTTCTGCAACAATCTCTTTTTCTTCAACAGACTGATTTATTGCATGCAGACATTCCCTCGAGAAAAGGCTGCATTCCAGACAGCAGCAATACGGTGGTCCGAAACTGGCCACATTTAGAGGTATTTCATACTCAGCAGCACTTTCATTTCAAATCCCTTCACTTTACTCTGTCTTTACACAGGCACTTGCTTACTTTTCCATTCTCTGAGTCTCAGCAAAACTTAAACTGAGGTAGCAATTGTGACAGTACAAGATGTTTCTACTGTCCCAATCCCATTTTGTACTTTGCCTTTCTTTAACTTGCTACACCGTGGCTTAGGCCAATACACAGGGGGATGATTTTAAACAAACAGGGAGCTACTTCTCTTATAGAAAGGTCTTAAACTTCCACATGGTGTTCCTTTTATTTATTTATTTATTTTAACATAAGTTTAACAACCTTTGAGCTGGAGGCTCATTTACAAAGGTACCTCGTCACAAGGAGGACAATGACATACATACATAAGACAATCAGCAAGAATTTTAGCAAGAACAGACACCACCAAAGACCTTCCCGATACTCAATTGTTGATGTCAAATGCTAAACTGTTCTTCCCAAGGAATTTTTTTTTAAATTTCCCTTTTTTATGCAGAGCTGGCAGGCGGCTCCAAACCCTCCCTTGGAAAGGCTCATCTTTCCAGGCGTAGAGGCAGCGGGGCCATCATGGAGCCTTCCAGCTTCAATTTTCCAAAGTCTTTCCCCCTGGCCCAAGATCGTGCAATGGGTGGAATGGCTTGGCTCTTCCTCAGTGGAGGCAGCCTTGCACCCTGAACATGGTCCCTCCACATTTTGGCAGCATGCCTGTGCTGACACCCAGCCACCATTGGGTGTCAGACAGCAGCATGCTGCACTAACCCCCCTTCCCTAGGGAAGGAGAGCTGTCTGCAGACGCTCGATCCTTGCCCACCTCTGCTGACCCCCGAGCAACCCGAGCTCATTCCCAAACTCCCAGCATGGTGTGAGGTGTGGCATCCAGCACCTCAACCCTCAGCACCACTGGGCCTGCTTCTCCCCAAAAATTCTGAATATTCCTGGACCTACAGAGACCCAGGGCACAATCCGTTCATGCGGCGATTCCAATTTCTGGACTGCCTTCACCCATGGGACTGCTGACTGTGCCACATGAATCACCTGGATAGTTTGCCACCCTACCAGGGTCCCAACCAACCATTCACTATGTGGACCTTTTCCTGCCTCTGTAGACTGCACCTCCTGATAGCCCAAACATTGTAGCAGCCACTGGCCAGGTGAATAGGGGTAAACTGCCACCATTATGCCCTCAACAGTTCAGGCTGCCACCTCTGGACCACACCCCTGACCCCATCTGCCATAGCAGGCCTGACCACAGAAACACTCACTGGTTCACAATGTGCACTCGCCCACGGGCAAGATTACTTAGTAAACAGGCCCCCCTTGGTGTTTATCCAACCAAGGTGCCAGAGATCACTTGACGGGCCTCCATTCTATTCGCTCCTACAGGCTACATCTCCCAACTGCACCGACAGGACCTAAACTGCTGTTTCACTGCTCCTGTTCACTTACTACCCAAACCACCGCACCTTTATACATGGGTCTTCGAGGAGAGGAGGGCTGGTGTGGTAAGCGGCCCATGCTGGCCCTGCAGCGGCCCTCCGGCTGAACTTGTGGGCTGAGCCCCGACTTCTTTCTTCTTCTCTCCTCTCTCCAACCTCCAAATAGTGCCAACACCCTCTTTTTATACACCTTGGGAATGGGGCCCTTTGTTGGCAGCAAGCAGGCCCAGCATCCTAGACCTACCGGCACCATTGCTCTCTCTATCTTTCCAGCTGCACAAGTTATCTAGTAAGCTCCCAGAGGGTGCTTACACTTTTTCTCCACTGAAAATGTTCACCTCCTGGTGAATGCAGACCATTCCGCATTAATGGCCCCCAGAGGAGAGGTATGCACACTCTCCCTTCCCACAAGGGTCAGGGCACTGAGCTGGTTACACTGCCGAAATGGTGGGAATACATATACTTTAAACCAGACCTTAGCATAATCTACACTGTAACATCTGACTGGGGCTAATTGGCAACCCACCCACTGGACGGATCCCATGTTCAGATTGCCAGGCACTACAGCAATGGTGTCCCTCCCCCTCTAACACTATAACATTCCTACACAAACTAGTTCCCAAAGCTAATAAGAAAGTGCTGCTGCCAGGAATAGGAAAATTACATATGGTTCCCCCATTTTGAAATGCATAACTGGAACATTGTAACATTAACTACACAGCAACATGTATTCTTTTCATTCTAAATCTAGTGACACCATAGCTTACTATTTATCAACACAGAACAAATGGAAACATTTTAATAAACTTCAAGGCACTTGCTAACCATTCGCACACATTCACACACTCAATCTCACACTCCTCTCATTCCAGCTAGACCACCCATGCATACCTTATCACAGCAAGGCAATTTAGAAGGGCTTATTCCAGTACAGCCGCCTCTTAGCAAACATTTCTTTTAAACAGTAAATATTATTTGTCAGAAAATTATGAAATGCAATAACAGTTATCTGACTTATTGGTGAGCCAACCCTGGGTAATTTTAAACATTATAACAGTAACAAAAAGGGGTTGATCTCCCCCACCATCCAGTGGTGAAAGTCTGTGACATCTGTCTCACCCAAGGAAACCAAGGCCAGCTTGCAGCATAGAGGATTACAGTCCAGGGCACATTGGAGCTCTGGGAATCACCTCGGGCTAGTAAAATTTAGGGTCCAGCTTGGCGATCTCCTTAACAGAAGAGTCTGGGAAAGGATGTAGTACTTGGCCTGATGTTGATCCTCTTCCTGCACCAGGGCAAATGTTTTGAAAAGTGTGACTCCAGTCCAGATCAAAAAATCACACATCCTTCTTGCTTGCCAGATGGCTCTATGGTGCACAGTTGGTGGGATACCCAAGCTGGGGTCCATATAGGCCATAATACGATCCAGAGTTCCTTGAAACATCCAAGTTTCTCGATTCTCCTTGATAATGTCCCAGATCTTCTCTGACAGATAGGGATACTTGGTGCCAGGGTGTTCCTTTTGAATGCATTCCTTCATCCAACTTTCTGCACTAGACCACTTACACAGACTTGACACATTGGTTTCTGAAGCAGTACCTTTTTTCAGCCAGCGGCCAAAGATATAGAGTACCACCCTCGGGTCTTTGGGGTCTAGGGCCTCCATCCTGCACCATTTAATTCTACACAGTTCAGACAGACTCAAGGGAGTTACTGCCAAGCTGCCAAGCAGTAGCTGGTATGGTTTTGGGATATCCCCTGCAATACAGGGATTAGTGAACTCCATCACCTTGGCACTGGAATCCTGGGCAGAGGCCATGGCTCCTTCTTCTGAACCAGAAGTGCACACCTTCAAAGAATCTGCCACCTCTGCATGGAGGGGGGCTGGTTAGGAGTAGTACTCACTGATGCCTCCAGATCCATCACCTTTGACTCCACAGCTGAGAAGGGGCTGCCAGGATGAGTTAACCCTGGACTTACTTGTAGCTGTTCCCTTCCAAGGCCTCTCCCACTGCACTGGGAGTGGTGGAATCAGCTTGTTGGGAAAGACTGGGCAGACGTTTAGCACAATCCCCCACAGATGCACCAGCAGTCTGCCCCAGAACTTGCCTCACCTCCTCCCAGGCCTCTGCATTGGCTAATGACTCTGAACTGTCCACATGAGTAGGGGCACCATGCCAGCCCCAGCTCTCCACATAGGGCAGAAGGGATTTGTTTGGGTAAGACACCGCTCTGTTGGAACATCCAATACACACTGGAACCGAGCTAGCCACTTCTCAATAGTATGACACACCACACAACAGTCCATGGTGAAACCTTTCTCCATCATATCCCAAGTCCAGGCTAGCAGGAATACAGGGATGTTACCTTATGCTCTTTTGGTGCCCCCTGCATGGTGCAGATCTTTTGTGGCTAACACACACACTCCAAGTACTTATTCATGAATTCCTATCAAAATGGTGCCTACTTCTTGCTGGAAAATCTCATGCACCAGTACCCCACTCGCGGTCACCAATCAAAGCAGAGCATTTGCATATCAATGGTTCCAGGCAATTGCATGTCCATGTGCAACCACCCAACAGAGCGAGACAGTGGTTCAGAAAAATGGAGGCACTCCTTTGGCAAACTACACTCTGTAAACCTGCCCTTTGATTTAGTAGTTCCCCCTGCAGCTCCCAAACATTATTCCAGGAACAAGACATGCTCACCAACACACTCCTCAAATCCCAGATGAGCCCCCGCGTTTGTAAGCTCCCCTTCCCGATGTCTAATGGTATTTAGATGGTATAAGGTGGGAAGGGGGCACTGTACAACCATGAAAACAGTCCAAGAAAATAGAAAGATGCTCATTACCTGGTTCTTCTGTTGTTGCAGGATGGCTTCGCAGATGAAGAGCAGGCACACTTATTTGCTTTGGTGGAGAACTGCAGGGCAATGTTTGTTAATGGGCACAAGATGCCCAGTTTAAATTGATTAAATTCAATGTCCACTCCAGAATCAAAAGTGCAAAAACTGATGTAATAAATGAGAAAGTTGATGTACCACTCCATGGAGTAGAGCCTATTGCATATTAATACTTGTAGTCTGCTAAAAAAGTTTGCCCTCTTTCAATCCTGGATTACTCACACGGGTCCAGACATCATGGTGATTACAGAGACGTGGCTTAAACACTCGACTCTTGATCTTGAAATAACTGTCCCATCTTATAACGTATATAGAGCTGACAGACATGCTAAAGGGGGTTGGGTAGCAATATATGTACACGACAAATTATCCACTACCATTGTAGACTCCACCACAGTACCCAAGGAATTTGGGTGTCTTACCATTAAAATACAACTTTCTCCCTCTGTCTCCTTTTTACTTATCTGTTGCTACAGGCCACCCTCAGCTGGTCTCAAGTTTCTGTATTTACCTATGATACCTATAAGTGAAAATTGCAGAACTTGGAGAAGGAAAATGTGGTACAATCAAAGGGTGGCGGCATCTTGGAATGCACTACCTCAAGAGGTGGTGGGTAGCCCTTCATTGGAAAGTTTAAAACTGAAACTAGATGTTTTTAAGAAACCGTTTTCCTTTTAGTTTAACTGACGAGCACCATGGGCACAAGTCTTTTTCGCTCCATATTTACCTATACCTATGAAGTTGCTAACCCACCTGTACAGCCTATTGGACACAACCTCCTCGGAGGTCGTCATTATGGGTGACCTCAACCTTAATTGGTTTTCAGAACATTCCAAACCCTTAAAAGAATGCAGTGGCTCTATTGGGCTCATGCAACTAATTGTGGAGGCCACCCAACCTAATACAAAGAACCCAGAATGCAGCAGTTTACTTGATATCATTCTGGTAAATAAACCCCATCTCTTCACTCATCTAGGCATGCTCCTCAATGACCTAAGTGATCATTGCCCAATTGCCTGTATAAGATCCGCTCCTAAACCTGTTTTTACCTCTAGGTATGTGTTCAAGAGAAACCACTGGAACTTAGACTATCACGCCTTCATCTCCAACCTGCAGAACTCCCGCTGGCAGGACTTCTACCTGGCCCAAACAGTGAACAAAGCCTATGAGGCATTTCATAGCATTGTCCTCAGTTCTATAAATCGGCATTCCCCCCTGACAAAAGTATGCACCAAGAAAAGATAATGCCCATGGTTCTCCTCCGATCTAAAGATTTCCCTACTACATAGGGATGCACTCAGGAAGAAATCCCATAGAATTAAACTCCCAGCCAACTGGCCTTCCTTCAGAACAGTAAGAAAGCAATGTACAAAACTTATTAGAACCACAAAAGCCAGTTACTTTCATAATAAATTAGATGCATCATCCAACTCTCCAGCAAAATTCTGGCATTCCCTAAAAGAAGTTAAGGGATATAGACCTAATAATCCTTTCCCTGCCAAAATTATATCTGGTGACACAATCACTACTGACAAACTGAAAATCCTAGAGCTCCTTAACACCCATTTCGCTACTGCTGGCCTGGCCTTCGACTCCCCTCCAGCCAGTAAGTCACACAATCAGCTCAGTGGTCAAGTCAACTCCAACTTACTGTACCCCCCCAACCATGACTCCACCTTCTCTTTCACTCCAGCCTCACTGAAGGAAGTGGAGGACTTCCTGCTACAACTGGACACAAAAAAAGCACTGGTGTGGATCACATCGACTCCTATTTTCTGAAGCTAAGATACCACATCCTGTCAGTCTCCATAACTCACCTTTTTAACATGTTTTTAGCTCAGGGCATTCTCCCCACTATTTGGAAAATGGCCCATGTCATACCACTCTTTAAATCTGGAGATCACACTGACTTAAAAAATTATAGGCCCATCTCCCTGCTCCCTATCGTCTCCAAGCTCCTTGAAAAAATAGTCAGCTCTCAGCTACAACAATACCGTGAGTCCTTAAATATACTTACACTGACACAGTCTGGTTTTGGACCATCCCACAGTATCACTATGCAGTGACCTAAGTCTCTAATGACTGGCTCAAAACTCTGGATGACAAAAAACACGTGTATGCCTTATTCTTAGACCTGAGCAAGACATTCGACACTGTGGATCATACATTACTGCTGGATATCCTCTACCATCGCGCACTATGATTTATTACTGGTGCGCCCTATTCTACTTACCATTGCACGTTCTACTCCCTTGTTGGGTGGACCTCACTTACATTCAGGTGGCAAAAAAAAGCAACCATCTGGAAATACAAACCAATCGCACAAAGGCTACCCCAATATATCTCTGACTGCCTGCCTACCAGCGTACCTGGAAAGTACGCCCTGAGAAGCATATCTTATATTTTACTTGCTATCCCCAAAATCAGAACCCGGTTTGGCCGTACATCCATAGGTTATGCTTTGCCCACCCTGTGGGGCAAACTACAAAAAACTCTGAAATTGGCTATCCCTGTACAGATGCCCACCTTTAAGACATTGTTTAATCAATCGTTCACCGAGACCTGTAAATGCAACTGTTGATAGAGGATTTCCATCCTCAAGTTCACCATGTTCCCTTATCGTCGCTTTCCTTATATACTACACCTCCTTCTCATGACCTTTGCTTTTTCCTTTTCCTCGCCATTATCTGTGGTACCTTGCTCTATTAGTAACCCTCCTCAAGCTTGTACACTTATTTTCGCCATCCTTAATTTTTCTTGATATTCTCTTTTTTTTTATTATTTTTCATTAGAATTCCTACTTTCATTTTGACATGTAATCTATTGCTCAGCCTGTTTTGGAATGGAACTAGCTTAATACTGCCCTGCTTTACTTTGTCTATGATATGTTTGCCTTCTGTATAATGTAAACGGTACTCCTTATTTTGTGTTCACTGTATTCTTTTCATTGTCAATTATCACTTATACCTTTGCCCAGGTCCACCTTGCAAATTAGTTTTTCCCAAGGGTGTTCCACCTGATAAAATAAAGATTGACTGATTGATTGATTGGCACTTGCTTACTTTTCCATTCTCTGAGTCTCAACAAAATTTAAACTGAGGTAGCAATTGTGACAGCATGAGACATTTCTACTGTCCCAATCCCATTTCATACTTTGTCTTTCTTTAACTAGCTACACCAGGGGTTCGTCCAACACACTGGGTGCTGATTTTAACCAAACAGGGAGCTATTTCTCTTATAGAGAGATCTTAATGTAACCCCTCACCCATGCCTTTTTACTAAAACGACAGGTGGCATGCTGTTGGCGTTGGCAGCAATACCTGGTGAGGACCTGGGTTCAGGGAGGATGAGGTTACCTGGCACAAGGGGACCTAGGTTTGGCTTCTCTGCACAGGGGCACCCAAGTAAATCCGACTACAGGAAGCAATAACTGTAATGTCCAGAACCAGGACTGGGATTTTTCAGTGTGGCTTTTATTCATAAAAAGCTGAACACAACAAAGCATAGATGGACCCCCAAGGGGCTACGGTTACTGATAAATGCAGATTGGAGACTACCAGGTGGTCCACTTAAAGAATGAACCCATTTCTACTAATTTCAGGCTCTGGACCCACCAGGCACACAGCCCGGACTTGCATGCGCTTTGGATACACAGCCCGACTGGCCCGGCTCCCCTGCCGGCCACTTGACTGATGGTCCATTTAAAGGATGAACCCAATTTTACTTGCTGTGGCTCCCCACACCACTTAAAGTCTGCAACTCCTAGAGAGATTTTCTTCTTACTTCCTTCTGACTCCCATCAAACAAGGAGAATTCTTTTCCCAAGTTGTGGCTCCCCACACCACTTAGAGTCTGCGACTCCTAGAAGATTTTCAATTCACGACCCACGTCTGGGTACCTACCTCATCACTGGCCAGGCGCATGAGGCAAGTAGCAATCACAGTAGAAATCCGTAGAGGTGGACCTGGTTACTAAAGATGGGGGGTGTTCCCACCTCCAGCTCCCACAGCCCATACCCGGCCATTTCTCTGGACAAACAGAAACTAAAACTTTGAAATGTAGATTAAACGGTGGATGACCTGTAGCATCCCCTCTACAACATTACTTGAATCCATAAAGACTTTAGATTTTTACACTACTCCATTTGTTTGTCCTAGTACAATAGGCCTCCCAAATAGTAGTTCACATCCCAGCTTTCTTCACATTTTCCAAACTGAAGAAACATATTGTTTGCCCTCTCAAATTAGAGCAAAACATGCACCCTTTCGTTGCAGGTGCCCCACAGGCGAAGTACAACTTCTTTCACTTTTATGACCAAACAGAAACTGTAAAAAGGCAGCTTTCTTCCTGTAGTAGAAATTAGGGGATTGTCCCTGGAATCCACAGAGGGCTACTTTACTTCTCCCCCCGGAGGGAGGGGGCACTGAGACCTGGACAGCGGTCTCCACCACTTAAAACTGGACACTGACCTTCTCTTTCAAAAGGTAAACAAAAGACACTTCCTCCCTGCTGGCAGGCAAGCAGGAGACTGACTTTGAAAACTCCCGAAGTTCTGTCTCACTCCCTCTGCTGCAGATTCCAATGTGGCTTATGCAGCTGCAACAGTTCTATGGTGATGTCATCTCTCAGTCTCAGCTGAGACTGAGAACAGAGTGAGACAGTGTGAAACCCCTTTAACTGGAGTTTCACAAGGTGTCTTCCCTGCCTACCACTAGGTCTTACTGGGATTCTAGTAACCCCGGGTAACAAGGGGTTACACTCACCCTTGACCAGGAAAATGACTGTCCCCAGTCATTATGCACCCGGCCTTAGACCATCCCACCCTATGTGCTACCTGTGGGGGGGGGGTGATCAGGCCCCCTCCTACCATGTGCAAGCACAGGCAGGCAACACTAAGGGCTTAGAGGCCTATAGCTGACATGTCAGCCTCTACTCTATCCACTTACTATGGACACCTAGTGGCTCTGGTAAAACTATCCAGAGCATAGCCCTGATAGATCAGCACTGCAATCCCTACGGCCGTTCAGGACCACAACCTGTCTATCCCCCCTAACCCTCTAGGGAAAACCTATCTGCCTCTAACATAATATTCCCAAAGAAAAACAAAACATGGAGACCTCCCTGACCTTGGGCAACCTGCAACCCACCATTAAAATACCAATTACTGCCTCCTCCCTACCCCCACAACCACACCTGTGGAAGGAAAAGGGTTAATACAGTAACAACCATAACAATAACAACACAGTACTTTAAATTCTACACAATAAAGCACTGAGGAGGAACTCCGATGAGCCCCTCCTCCTCTTCTTGTCTTCTCTTCTGTCTTCCCAGGAACACCTGTAAGAAAAAGACAAAACAAAACACACTCCTAATCTGCATACACAGTCTACTTAAAACCCTACCATATAAAAACACTGAACAATCCCAAAAAGATTTTTTTAGAAAAAGGTAGAAAAACAGTATTTACATTAGAGTACAATAATGACATTATTTACAATACACATTTGGGGGGATGGAGTGCCCTAAAAGTCCCAACTAGTGACCACAAGGCCCGAAGGCCAGTCCAATAAAGAGTCTCTCTGGGCGGAGCCCGTGAGCACAGTTCTAAAGGCCAAAGTCCCAAAGGGGAGAGTCTTTGCGGACAGTTCACACATTTTTGAAGTCTGTAGTGTAGGGTGTGTACTGCAATGTCATAAAGATAGAAAGGTTTTGGACTTACTAGCCATTTGTAATACAAGAACTGCACGAACCTGGTCCATGGCCGAAGACTGTCCCTGGCAGCATTTCTTCTGATACAGCTGGGCAGACATCTTCCAGGAACCACAGGAGGGCACATCTGGAAACAGCTGGGTTGATGTCATCTCTGGAGAAGGAACCTTAGAACAGGAACAAAAAGAAAAACAGCTGGTCCGACGTCATCCGATTACCAGGCGATGAACAGGAAACAGCTGAGCTGGAGTCCTCTCTGGATCTGAAGTCATCTGGTGGGCCAGTAGATGGTTGCTGAACAGGACAGTACACTGTAGACTGATGAATGTGGAGCACCTGAGTCCTTGGTTATTCATATTGGCGGATCAATAAGGGCACTTCACAGTCTGATGTGGCAGTCTTGACTACCACTGCTCGGCTCTCCATTTTGTAGGTACGGGCTTAATTGCTGGGAGGTCCTTGCACTGAGGCCAATAGTACCGGGGGTCAGGGTCTTGAATTATTACCCCGTCTGGGTGCACATAACTCACACAGTGGGAGACTTCACGTCCCTCTCCGTCCACTGTTCTCACTCTGTCCATAAACGGTATCCTGCCTCTCTTCCACTGCGAATACTTTTCATGGAACAGTCTATTCTTTACATGCTGGTTGGCCCCAGGATGCACATTTTTCATTGCTTCATCCCAGATCCAGGATTTCCTGCAGTCCTCAATCTCCTCCCAGACTCTCCGAGGAAAGGTAGGAAAGGTCATACCATAGATCTCATTTGCCTTTCTACGACCCAGTCTCTCCTCTTTACTTGCTTTGGTCAATCTAAGACCGCTGGCCTGGCTTGCGGGTGGCCAGTCCTGGTTCTGCCAGCTTCGCATCCTCAAAGAAATTAAAAACGGATCCCTGACTTCTTCCTCTTGTAAAGCCAGGGCAGTGGCATCATCACTCTCTTCCATGCATTCCTCCGAGGCAAGATCTTGAGACTGTGTACACATTCCTTTCTCACAAGGCCACATAGGTTCCCCCTCATCTTCCTCTTCACTGAGGATCTGAGCCCAAGAGTGAGCAGTCTTTCTCACCCCCGAGACTATCCATTCATCACTAGGCGCGGAGGTCGACACCTCCCATTCAAAGGCCTCCCGCATCTCATCTTCACCTAAGAGACTTGGGCTAGGCCCCCCCGCCCAGGGGTCTATTGATGCTTTATCTGAACTTTCTTTCTGAGATCCAGCATCCAAAACTTCAACTTCAGGTTCAGTCTCCAACTCTGCACCCTCTAGCTTTGTGCCACACTCCCCCGAGGGACCTTCTTCCACAGGCTCCGCCTGGTGCTGTGTGCTGCCAACTGCAGATTCCTGAATTTTTGTCCACGTGGGAGCCAAATGAATTGGAGGCGCTTTATACAAGCCATATTTTTGTAGACATCCAGCACAGTGAGGAATCATAAAGACATCCCTTCCAGCACTCAAGCATATTTGGCATACACGCACTGGATAATTAGGAATTGTCACATCAGAAAGCAGTTGCCCTCCGTAGCACCACTTTTCAATATCTCTCAGTCTATTTACTGCTGCTGTTACTGCAACCCGGGCATGATCCGGGTAACGAGCTGGTCCTGAGGCCATAACTGCAGAAAAATAAACAAAGTTCACTGTAACTGAAAGTCCCACTTTAATGAACATACTCTGTAGCTTTAAAATGGCTCCTCTGCTGCTGTGTTTACATTACTACCCCGCCCTGTAATGGCGGCGGCAACACTCCTGTGCATCAACATTTAGAATCTGGGTCAAGCCACTGCGCACCCGATTTACACCAGCTACTGATAACTTTTTACTCAAACTGCACAACTTGCTCTGTTCTGGCTTTACACACATTTACAGGATTTTCCTTGGACTTTTTACAAGCTGGTAACATTCACTTTATTTCACAGTCCCTTAAAAGCTTCAGGTTTCAGCTCAGGATTGCCTGCTTCTACTAGTGTTGCATTTTGCTACAACCCACAGTCTCTCTCTGGCTGCAAACTTTAAACTGAGGCTATTTTCTCTTCCATGCACATATTTAATGGCTTTACAGACTTGCACTTGCTGGCAGGACTTCACACAGTCGTTACTTGCAAAGCGACTATATTGCTGCACACACATGTAACCCCTAGATGGCGCTATCCCAGGGGCTACTACCCCTGCCTGATTTGCCACTAACAGGTTGAGGGGCCTGGATCCAATGGCGGGTGCCTCCACCCAGAGGTCAGGGTTTGCAATAGTTAAACTAACTTGGTCACAGCCCTCTGGGACACTGCAACCCCTTTCTTCCCACTAGTGGCCCACACAATATATCAAATTACCTTCACAGTATACACTTACCCCCAGGTCTGGTTCCGGCACTGGGACCTCCTGTGAAATGAGATACAGTGCAACAATCACAGTACAGTACTTTAACATAGACAAATACCTCAGGCAGTATAACTTTGCTGAAACAAGCAGCTCTGATTTATTTAGGGGGATATAACAAGGACGGAAATCAGGTTAATTAGCTTATCACTCTAATAATCTACCTATGGCTCTGTGCAGGCCTATCCCTATCAGTTACTGTCCCTGGGTACCCAAGCCCTAGTGGCTAGTCCAAACCGTGGCAGCTGGTAGGGGCCCTTTCACACAGAGAAAGGAGAATTAAACAGTCAGCAGTACAGTAATTCCATTTGGATTTAATGTGGCAATTCAACAGGGGCGACCCTGAATTAGTACTCACGACCTCCAAATAAGATAGGGTCCTTCAATGTCAGCAGGGCTCACTTGAGGTACACAAACCTCTTCACACATCCATATAAAGAAAGCACTATACCAGGCAGGCTGCATCTGTATCCCGATCGAATTACTGCACAGTACCGGGAGAACACACAGCAGATTCAGTTCCTGACAGACCGAGTGTAATTTTCAGCAATTCCTCCAGTCTTCTACAGGGTGAGCCTGGTTTCTACTCTTCAGAGATCCTTTGATTCTTTTCACGTGACGGATTCAGTCCCAACAAGCTGCCACAAGCTGCAGACCGAACTCTGGGCCTTATACACGCTTTTTGACTAAACCAGACACTGAAAAGCACAGGGCTCCTTCCTTCTTCACTGCCAAAGCTCAACTGAAACTCCAACCGACAAAACTGGCACTTCCTTTGAGTTCCTCCCAGTTCTTGACTGGATTGGCTGTCACTCACAATAGACTGCTGCTGTTGGTCCAAAAAGGCACTGAAGTCTAAACTACATCTCCCAGAGTCACTGCCCATACAATCCTCTTGTGGCTGGCTCAGATTATGAGTCCAAGTTCTGATTCGTCCAAGGCACCATTTTAGAGCTAGCTTACCCCACACTGATTGGTCCAGTTCAGCAGTTCAAAACCAGAATGGGGAACTAGACAGACACAGTTCTGACTGCAAAGAAAGCAGGTTAGACAAACTGTAATTTCATTATTACTCTAAATAATTTCTGGCAAACAGTTACATCTTTCAGATAGGTTCCCTTTGCACTCCTAGTGACTGCAAAAATGAAGTGAATTGGCAGCAGCTTGAGTGGTACTCAATCAAAAACACACAGTCCCCATACAAACTAATTATGTCTGCAAGCAGACAGCTCTTAAAGAGACAGTACCAGAGGTTCTAAAAACACTCACTGATAAATGGCTTAAATGCCAAACACCATTCAGGCTTGGAGCATTCAAGCAAGCTCCTGGAAGTCTTTTGGGAACCCCCATTTGCAGGGGGGTTACACACATTTTATATGGCATTACTGAAAATCACTGTTTGAGCAGTTTCTTGAATTTTTACTTACTGTGATTAGTAGCAACTTGCTGCGATGGGGTAAAACAGCCTGCAGCCAGTACTTTAAGGCCTTGGAACACAAACAGGCGGGCAGTCTCAGCGATCATTGATTTAACCACCAAATTCACTATTTCCACGATCGATTTGCGGGTTGAGCCCGATTTTAAACTCAAAAGTCAAATTTTTACTGTTTACAATGCTTTGAATCCTCCGCGACGCTTCTCCGCTGCCAGTACACGCACTACACTCTGTCTCCCTCTCGAATGCTGAGGCAGTCTCAGAAGAGCTGGCTGAGGGGTGGGACTAATGGCAATCTGACCAACCACACGACGCCATGCAAATTAGCCTATTCTTCCTCGCAAGGGCTCCTCTCCTCACAGCGATCGTCTAGCAGGCAAATTTAAACTGTAAAATGCACACTTTTTTTTTTCAACTGACTCCACGGCGGGAGCCCATTTTAACCATGTAACATTGCCATTAACTCTGCAGTCTCTCTCTCTTTACACAGAAAGCATTTCCAATGTCCATAATTTCTCTGTTGTTACCCCTAGTTTTTCACACTTTCCTTCACAGAATTCATTTTAAAAGCATTTGAAACGTCCGGAGCATAATTTCTCTGTTGCTACCCCTAGTTTTCCACACTTTTCCTCATAGAATTCATTTTTAAAAGCATTTCAAACCCTGTAAACAAT
Organism: Neoceratodus forsteri; assembly: GCA_016271365.2. Taxonomy (NCBI): domain Eukaryota; kingdom Metazoa; phylum Chordata; order Ceratodontiformes; family Ceratodontidae; genus Neoceratodus; species Neoceratodus forsteri. The sequence continues at coordinate 482,112,906 of CM057459.1, read as the reverse complement.
TTTGATGATACAGGACAAGGGCACACTCTTTGGCTTTACAGCTCCTTGGTAAACAGTTGGCATTTTTTAAACAGCAGCACAAAATTTTACAGCACACAGCAACACACTAGGGAAATTGTTTCAGCTTTTTGGGCTACCCACTGCCAGATAGCCAAAACGCTAGCCCACTTGCACAAGCACCTTCCTTCCCGAACAAATCCAAAGCGGTGCCTCCATTTTTGTAACCCCTCACCCCTGCCTTTTTACTAAAATGACAGGTGGCATGCTGTTGGCACTGGCAGCAATACCTGGTGGGGACCTGGGTTCGGGGAGGAAGAGGTTACCTGGCACAAGGGGACCTAGGTTTGGCTACTCTGCACAGGGGCACCCAAGTAAATCCGACTACAGGAAGCAATAACTGTAATGTCCAGAACCAGGATTGAGATTTTTCAGTGTGGCTTTTATTCATAACTAGCTGAACACAACAAAGCATAGATGGACCCCAAGGGGCTACGGTTACTGATAAATGCAGATTGGAGACTACCAGGCGGTCCACTTAAAGAATGAACCCATTTCTACTAATTTCAGGCTCTGGACCCACCAGGCACACAGCCCGGACTTGCATGCGCTTTGGATATACAGCCCGACTGGCCCGGCTCCCCTGCCGGCCACTTGACTGATGGTCCATTTAAGGGATGAACCCAATTTTACTTGTTGTGGCTTCCCACACCACTTAGAGTCTGCGATTCCTAGAGAGATTTTCTTCTTACTTCCTTCTGACTCCCATCAAACAAGGAGAATTCTTTTCCCAAGTTGTGGCTCCCACACCACTTAGAGTCTGTGACTCCTAGAGATTTTCAATTTGCGACCCACGTCTGGGTACCTACCTCATCACTGACCCAGGCGCATGAGGGCAAGTAGCAATCACAGTAGAAATTCAGAGGTGGACCTGGTTACTAAAGATGGGGGATCCACCTCCAGCTCCCACAGCCATACCCGGCCATTTCTCTGGACAACAGAAACTAAAACTTCGAAATGTAGATTAAACGGTGGATGACCTGTAGCACCTCCTCTACAACATTACTTGAATCCATAAAGACTTTAGATTTTTACACTACTCCATTTGTTTGTCCTAGTACAATAGGCCTCCCAAATAGTAGTTCACATCTCAGCTTTCTTCACATTTTCCAAACTGAAGAAACATATTGTTTCCCTCTCAAATTAGAGCAAAACACTCACCCTTTCGTTGCAGGTGCCCCACAGGCGAAGTACAACTTCTTTCACTTTTATGACCAAACAGAAACTGTAAAAAGTCAGCTTTCTTCCTGTAGTAGAAATTAGGGGATTGCCCCTGGAATCCACAGAGAGATACTTTACTTCTGCCTCCCCCGGAGGGAATGGGGCACTGAGACCTGGACAGCGGTCTCCACCACTTAAAACTGGACACTGACCTTCTCTTTCAAAAGGTAAACAAAAGACACTTCCTCCCTGCTGGCTGGGAAGCAGGAAACTGACTTTGAAAACTCCCAAAGTTCTATCTCACTCCCTCTGCTGCAGATTCCAATGTGGCTTATGCAGCTGCGACAGTTCTATGGTGATGTCATCTCTCAGTCTCCACTGAGACTGAGAACAGAGTGAGACAGTGTGAAACCCATTTAACTGGAGTTTCACAAGCTGTCTTCCCTGCCTACCACTAGGTCTTACTGGGATTCTAGTAACCCCGGGTAACAAGGGGTTACATTAAACTTTCACATGGTGTTCCTTTTAACAAGAACAGACACCACCGAAGACTTTCCCGATACTCAATCGCTGATGCCAAATGCCAAACTGTTCCCCCAAAGGAATTCTGAATATTCCTGGGCCTACAAAGACCTAGGGCACAATCCACTCATGCAACGATTCCAATTTCTGGACTGCCTTTACCCAGGAGATCGCTGACTGTGTCACATGGATCACCTGGATGGTCTGCCACCGTGCTGGGGTCCCAACCAACCATTCCCCACATGGACCTTTTCCTGCCTCCACAGGCTGCACCCCTTGAGAGCTTAAACACTATAGCAGAGCAGCCAAAGGAATAGGGGTAGATTGCCACCACCATGCCCTCAACAGTCCAGGCTGCCACCTCTGGACCACGCCCCTGACCCCATCTGCCATAGCAGGCCTGACCACAGAAATACCAGCTGACTCACAGGGTGCACTCACCCACAGGTGAGGTTACTTAGTAAAGAGGGCCCCCTCCTGTGCTTACCTTACCAAGGAGCCAGAGATCACTTGGCAGGCCTCCATTCTGTTTGCTCCTACAGGCTCCGTCTCCCAACTGCACCAACAGGATTCAAACTGCTGCTCCACTGCTCCCTTTCACTTATTACCTGAACCATCACACATTCATATGTGGATCTTCAAGGGAAGAGGGCCAGGGTGGCAAGTGGCCCATCCTGGCCCCACCACGGCCTTCCAGATGAACTTGCAGGCTAATCCCAGACTGCTCTCTTCTTCTCTTCTCTCTCCAATCTCCAAATAGAGCCAAACCCTCTTTTTATATGCCCTAGGGATGGAGTCCCCTGACACTAGCAAGCAGTCTCAGCATCCAAGACCTACAGGCACCATTGCTCTCACTATCTGCCCATCTGCACAAGTTAAGTAGTAAGCTCCCAGAGGGTGCTTACAATTAAATACTCAAACCCAAAGACCATACAATTGCAAATAACAGTAATCCTCAAATAAATATAGATTCATACATATACTATGACAGCAGAAAGAGATCTGCTATCCTATTCAGTCTGCCCACCCTACCTAATTACTCTGCACTGGCCCTGGGGAACATTGAGGTAGATCTAAACCAGTAACAAACTTTGAGGGACGTACATATATCAACTGGTCCAAGAGTATTGAATGACCGATTAGTTTAGTTTAGTTAGTTTCTTTTGACCGGGAAGGGAGGGCTAGGCAATTCTACCTATTTTCAGGCTCATCCCAGGGATGGGGTGAGGGGGTTGGGGGACAGATGCATACCAACTGAAACTGAACCAGATCAGCCAGCTCTGTGGCATGGAGGGCTGAGGTATCATGCCTTACCTCTTGCCATGCCAGCGACCCATGTTTGTGGTGCAAGAGGGTCACTGGGGGTGGGCCAGGGAGGGAGAGTTTCGAGTGTCCGAGGGACAGGTCTCCTCTCCTGGGGAGGGTGGGGACAATGGACTGGCATTTTCCTGACCCCTGGTGGCAGCTGGGGGTTGGCATGCCATGTCCCAGATGTTGGGGTGGAGGAGGAGCAGTTGCCGGATGTGCAGCATGCAGCTGCATGTGCTGCGTGTCATTGGCAACATTGCACACTCCCTCTGAAAAAGTAACTCAGAAAAAGGTCCCTGGCCATGGAGCATGATGATGGTCCCCCTGCAGCACTGACCCAAGAGGAATCCTCTCCAGCTGGATACATTCATGGTGGGTAGAATTGCTCCCCACCACCCCTGCCATGAAGGGTTAGTCATAGGTTTCACAGGTTTCATAGGTTGTTACAAAGCTCAGAAGACTGAAGTCTGTTTTGCTTGCCACTGATTTTCTAGCTGTATCCCATTATATTTCTTACTCTGAAGTAGATGTCTAGTTTTCTTTTAAATTCATTCATGGTTTTGCTAGGAACCACCTCCACTGGTAGCTGGTTCCATATTTGCTCCATTCTAACACTGAACCAGTGTTTCCTTTTAGTAGTAGAATACCTCTCCATGACCAATTGTAGTGGGTGAACTCTCATATTGTAGTTTAGTATCCTAAATGTAAATCCTAGTTTCTCCCATATTCCTTCAGTATGGAGTGCTCTGTAGACTATACACATGTTCCCCTGAGTCTTCTGTATTCTAATGTATACATACCCAGGTCTGCCAATCTTTCCTCATAATCTTTTCCTTTTACATCTGATATATTTCTAGTAGCTCTGCACTGCACCCTCTCCAGAGCCAGGATGTCATTTTTGTACCCTGGAGACAAAACTGGGCCACATATTCCATGTACGGCCATACCAAGAATCCCCACAATGGGAGCAATACCTCCTTCCTTCTAGACTTTATATGTCAAAGTACACAGTTTAATATAAGTCGTGGGGGCATAGGAGAGGATGTCCAATGTTTGTGTGATGGCGCGGGGGTGGGGGAGCGGCTGAGGTAGCTGGCCAGGGACCCCAGGGAGAGAAAAAAAAAGAAATTGAACCAGAGTAAGCTTTTGGTGTTATTTTAGTGAATGGGGACTCCCCCTACTCTTTTTTCGAGGAGTGCTATGGGCTGTTTAACAACTGGCTGAACAACCAACCAAACAGGCAGACAGGATCTTGGTTTAATACCTCACTTCGAAGATGGCACCTTAGGAGTAAAGCACCCTTCTCTTGCTGCACTACAGTATCAGTATTGGATTTTACCCCACGTTCCTGGTGTGGGGCTAAAACTCACAACTTTCCGACCTTCTGGTCTCAAAAGTGAGCATGGAACCTGCTGAACCACTGACACTGACTAAGCTGAAGACTTTAAAAAAATCCATGCCCAAAGATTCACCCCTTTCCGTTGGAGAGGCAAAAAGATCCAAAAAATCTGATTGATAGAAAGTAAATAAGGAGTATTTCTCAAGATACTCCTAGAATTGATTATGCACCATCCTTTTGAGCAGCTTGGAAAGGACTGATGGCAGCACTATCGGGTGCTAGTTTGAAGGGCTAGCTGGATCCCTACCTTAAAGATCATTACAACCATTGACTGCTTCCCGGAAGAAGGAAAATTACGTTCTAGAAAGCTCCCATTAAATGATTTCATAAGAATTGGTATAATAATATCAGTTGGATCTTTTAAGAATCTAATTTTTACTTCACCAAATCCTTTTGTGTTAGTTTAATTTTTTGATCTCCCTAAATAAGTGTCTGGACTTAATAAATTTAAATCTAAAGAATGGGATTTTAGGTAACTCACATGTACTGCTATCTGTTTTCTCTAGGACTGCTCCAATGGAAGGTTTTGCTGATGAAACATGGAAACTGTCAGCAGATAAGGACCTCCAGGCCCACCAAATCTGCCCAATCATTCTATCTACATGTTACCCAAAGACCCTAGGTGTCCCAGGTAATTACCTCCCCTGCCCTATCTCTAAAATTCCCTTGTGCCTGTCCCAAGCAGCCTTGAATCCTATCACAGTCTTGGCCCTCACCACCTCCTCAGGGAGTTCATTCCAACCATCCACCACACTTTCTGTGAAGCAGCGTTTCCTAATGTTTCCCATGAATCTTCCCCCTTCTTGCTTCATGTCATGACCCCTCATTTTTGAAAGTCTCTTAGTCTGGAAAATACTGCTATCTGGAACCCTGTTAATACCCGTTTGGTAGTTAAAGGTCTCAATCATGTCCCCCCATCCCTTCTTTGCTTCAGGGTATACATGTTGAGGTCCTTTAGCCTCTCCTTGCATGTCAGTTGGCTGAGTCCCAGCACCATCTTCATTGCCCTCCTTGGGACTCTCTCCACCCTATCCACGTCCCTCTTGTGGTATGGTCTCCAGAATCAGACACCTTATTCAAGGTGTGGCCTCACCAGCTGCTTATACAAGGGCATCACCACCTCCCTCCTCCTGCTCATGATACCCCTGCCTATGCATCCTAGCATTCTACTGGCTCTCGCTACTGCCCTCTTACATTCCTTTGCCACCTTGAGATCATTAGATATGATTATACCAAGGTCCCTCTCCTGCTCTATCACTTCCAGTACCTGACCACCCATCCTGTACTTTGCACCTTGATTTCTGCTCCCTAAGCACATAATTTTGCACTTTTTTGTATTAAAGCTCAACTGCCACACTTTTGACCACTCCTCTAATTTGTGCAAATCTCTACTCATTTTTTAAACCTAGGGTTTCTGGTTTTCGGTTTTAACCGATATTCACTGATAAAACACCACCGAAGTGTTTTTCGTGATTTCAGTTAAAACTGAAAAGCACCGAATTACCTACACATGCGGCACTCTTGTCACATGCCTGCATCACACTGCAACAGCCCCCTGCAGATAAAAGCAGCCAATGGTACTGCTAACAAGTATGGCACCAGATTCAAAGAAAAAATACCTCAACACTCCAAGACAGCGGAGCAGTATGCCTTGGAGCATAAAGATTTCATGGTCAAGCTTCTCCACGGCAAGTGAACACTAATTTGAAATTCTGCAGAGTTACTGTGCTGCTTGTCCCCGGGAAAACCGCAAGTCAGCTTGCTGAACATGTGCTTTCAAAAACTCACATCAAGCAGAAGCAGCCCCTGGAAAACGAAGAGCATGGTTTAAGCCAAATGTCTCTTACAGAAACCATTACCTGGTTCAAGAGCAAAAGAGAGGACAAGCGGGACATCGCTCATGAGTTTGCCAGAGTGATGATACAGTCTGGTGTAAGCCTACATCAAACTGACAGCCCTCTGGGAGACCTTTTTAGAAAATGGGCACTAGCAGCACAAACAATGCCTAAATCTGGCCAAAGGTATGACAAATATCTGCCTGAGGTCTTCAATTCAGATGTGGAGCACATTCTTGATTTGCTTAATGGCACCCAGATTGCAATTACCATTGATGTAACACCTGAGATGCATGGTGACCTAGCAGTGGCTATTCTATTTACTACTAATATGTGCAATAATGTTGGTGCAAATAATAGGGGATATGGTGCTATTTATACAGTATGTGCTATAATGTTGGTGCTATTAATGGGGTTATGTGCAATTCTCATTATTTTTGCAATTTTTTGAACTGCAACAGCATTGTTGTACACACTGACTTTTAAAAGAAATTAAAGCAAAAAAAATAATTACAGTAAACACTGATAAATAATGAAAATGTGTTATGACTTATTTATTTACACTGGAAAACACAGAATTTTAATACTTGAAAAACAAGCGAGAAAAGTTGAAAAATAAACACCTTTTTTGCTAAAAAATAAACACCTAAAACTGGAAACCCTATTTATACCCCATCCAAAGTGTCTACTCTGCTGCAGAGCTTTGTATCATCTACAAATAGACAAACCTTCCCCTCAAGCCCTTCTGCAATGTCTTCCATGAAAATGTTGAACAGGATTGGTCCCAGTACTGACCCCAGTGGTACCCCACTGGTCACCCGTCTCTCCCCTGATGGAACTCCATTAATGACCACCCTTTGCCTCTTCCCTCCAACCAATTTTTCACCCATCTCACCACCCCTGGACCCACCCCCAGGGCTCTCAGTATGTGCGAAAGCCTTCTGTGCTGCATAGTGTCAAATGTTTTACTGAAGTCTAGGTAAACCACCCTCCACTGCCCCACCCTAATCTATCTTTCTGCTCACCCAACCAAAGAACTCAATTAAATTTTTTTGACATGACCTCCTTCCCATGAATCCATGCTGTCTGTGATCCTTCAGGCCATTTGAATGAAAATACTTGCTAATTCTTTGAGTAATTTCTCCATCGGCATCCCCATCACCATTGTCAGGCTGACTAACCTGTACTTGCTTGCCACTTCCTTGCTTCCGCCCTGGAGGAGAGGGACCACATCTGCTCTTTTCCAGTTGTCTGGGACCACCCTCATCTCTAATGATCTGCTGAACAGGCCAATTAATGGCTCTGGTGGCAATTCCCTCAGCTCCCTTTTGGGAATTTGGTGTGCTGACATTTGGATGATTGATAAAGTATCTGTTTAGCAGATTTGCTGATTTTTTTAACCCCATAATGATTTTATTTTTATTTATTCTGATCTCAGGAATCGTCTTTACTAGGCTTTCAAAGCACTTTATTAAGGGACAGTATTTTTTAGAATTCAGGGTACTATGAATTGTAGTATATAATAATAGTTTTTCTTGACCTACTGAACCAATGATTTTTATTTGATTTCTTACTTTTTTAAAATCATTCCAGTTTTAATTTTAGTGCCATCTTGACCTTTTTTCCATAATCTATTGCTTTTTCCCTAATCATTTTTCCTCAGTTTCTTCATTATCCTTGGCACATGATTTGTTTTTCTTTGCTGACTTTTATTGGAGTGTACCAACTGCGTGCTGCAAGGAACATAATTGTAAGCTCTTCCATGGACAAATTTAAATGTGGCATCAAAAACAGAGTATGACATTGCATTTAAAGAGATCAAATAAGACATTCTCTCTGATCTGTAAGATTTTCTAACCTATACATTTCTAAGTGTAGGTCTAATGTCAGAGAGTATGCTTTTGCAGTCTCCATCCCTAAAACTTGGGCTATTATGCAGAAAAACTTAAACTGATCGTTCTACCCCCTCTAGTTCGATATAAAGCCTTATTAGAGAGCTTAGCATGCAACCATTGTGACTGTTTTGGATAATCACTGATTCAAACTGGTGAGTGCAGAATGGTGTTATTAATTTTAGTGATGTCTTATTTTTATTTTATTTATTTATTCGATGGTAACCGGGTAAGGCCCACTAGGCACAAGCGCCTGTTTTTAAGGGCATCCAGGGAGCACTGTGTGGTTAAATGACTTGCTCAGAGTCACACAGTATGCAAGTGGAAGCTGTGGGAATCAAACCCAGGTCTGCTGAATGTACCAAGCTGATTTACAGCTCCCTACACTAACCTCTAGACTACACTGCCAGCCCAAATGTCAATATTTGTATTTGTATAACTTAACTACTGTAATGTTTTGTATGTATTTACTAATCTATAACTGTACTGTATTTTGTAATTTTCTTGAACGCAATTGTAAATGAAAAGTTTCTTCTCAATTTGCCTTCAAAAAATGATGATGATTTGAGATAAGCATTTTTGCAAGCCAGGGCCTATATACCTGTAGATATAGTACAAAGCATTGCGATCCCTTGCTAGGAATGGACTCTGAGAATTTATTTAAGCTTTGTACATTTATTAAAACACAGTTCCCATTTTCCATCCTCTTTTTTGAGTCCCACTCCTTATAGTGCTTTGTGTCTTTGTCTTCTCATTACCTTAGTTGTTTTGTTCTCATTTATATTAAATCCAGATGCTGTCACAGATATCATTCCCAAGCTCTCCTTTTGATTTAAAGATTTTTCTTCCATTCTTTAATCTTCTTGCCAATACAGAAGTGCATTTCCTAGTCAAGTGTAGGCCATCATATCCATATAAGTCCTGTCTCAAAACACATCCCAATTCCTTGGCAATGTAACATTTTCTGTTTTTGCCCATTAATCATCCATTCATTTATTTGTCTTATTGCTTTTGTTCTCCCTATCTCTGATATAGGGGTTGACAAAATTTCTGAGATGATTGATCACCTTGCATCCTTTACTTTTTAGTTCTTCTCTTATGTCTGAAAAGTCTTTTTATGTTCTCATTCAACCTATTCCACAAATCTGGAAGAACATCTGAATTTGAACTGGTTAATTTTTAAAAAGATGTGCTTCACAATATGTTTAGGGGACAGACAAGTTCTTCTGCAATTCAGCACTGCACCTATTGCACAGAGTGTGTGTTTGGAAGAGTAAAGATAAGGTATTTATGGCCAGCTCAGTCAAAGAAGGACACATTTAAACCCCCCACTGCCATAGAAGCCCAGCTCCAGATGCCATTTGCACATTGTGTTCTAGATATTCCTCAACCATCTCCATGGCTGGAATTTCTCATACCAGCAGAGCAGACTGTATATTGACCTTTTTTTTAATTTCTCTTTTCCCCCCTACATTCCCCTAACTCTGACTCCCTTGGGAGTCCCCAAGGAGTCATTACTCTGCTGGCCATCTTACCTGATCCATCCTCATCTCCCCATGGAGCCGTGGTTTACCCTCCTGGGCGGGGATGAGGTGGAGCCCCCTAGCACCCTGAACACTTTTTGTTTCATTGGTCAGAGGGTGGCCAGGCAGGCAACAGCACATCGAGGGCAAGTTCCTGGGCACCATCTCCTTCACAGCTGGAAGCCATTTTCCACGCTTCTGTGTTGTGGACATTGCGAGTGCCCCTGACATCAAGGCATGAGCGCCGACATCCGTGACGTCCTCCCCCAGCTGCCTTTGAGCTTGTTGAACCCTGACCTTCGTCCAAGGTCAATCAAGCCCTGAGGTGCCCGATGTGTTGCCAAGCCTCTGGCCTCCGCCCTTCCCCTGAAGAAGATGAGCTGTCATGGGACACTCAAGCCTACTTCCCCCGGCCGACCCTCCAGTGACCCGAATCCACTCCCGAACCCAGGTCGCTGGCATCGCAGATGGAAATCCAACCATTGCACCAGCGGGCCAGACTAGATTGCCTCTTTTTTATTTATTTTATTTATTTATGAAAATTTCAGATCACACCTTTGAGAAAACAGTGCTGTTTTACAAAGGTTCCGTGTCATGGAAAATTGACAAGTATAGACAAGAACAGGCAGGTAGATAACAGTTAATACAGTTACAGTACATGAGCTGCCAGTGGCTTTGAACAGATAAGACAAGACAATAGAATTAATAACAGGTAAAGCATTACAGATTGCATGAGCTGCCAAAGGCTTTGTCAGGATCAACGTGGATGGAAGCAATGATGCAATATCACCAGACATTATACAAAGAGAGCCTGGGACAGTTACAATTGAAATAGTGATTGGACAAGTGCATGAGAGGGCCAGAGGTAGTTGGTGAGAGGACAAGGTAGTAGAGGACAGGCAAGAACCAAGGGGTGGGGAATTGGAGGCATAAGGTAGGTGGTGAAGGAGAGGAGTAGGTGGTGACAGAGGGGAGGGGAGAAGGGTTGGGAGATGTAAGGGGGTAATAGGTTGGGTGGGGTAAGGAGAGAAGAGTTAGGACAGGCAAGGAGGAGAAAGGTGAGAGAAATGAGGACTAGAAGGGCGTTAAGGAGGGCTAGGGGAGAAAGGAGAGCAAGAATATGAGAGCTAGGAGGTGCAGAGGGTAATAGGTAAGGGGTGGGACAAAGTTGTGAGAGGGAATGGAGAGAGAGGGAGGAGTGAAATCTGGTGGGAGGGCAAGGGAGGAGGCTGAAGTGGCTGACATGAGATATTGGAAAGAGTTAATAGGGAGGGAGTAGGGTGTGAAGAGAGTGCATAAATAAATCACAGGCCAGGAGGGTGAGTAGGGAATTTAAGTGTAGTAGTCACAGTAGGCACTGAACACCAAGTGCTGTCATAGTTTGTGCTTAAAGGAGCTGAGATTTGGTGCATTGGTGATATCCACTGGGAGTGTGTTGAACCAGTTAGAGGCCCTAACTTTGTAGGAGCACTGCCCTTGAGTGGTTCAGCAGTGGTCTTGCAGTCACATTACCAGTTCTTAGGAGGCAGTACAGCGCAGTGGGTTAAGGCTCTGAGCTGCAGATATGGCGACTTGGGTTTGAATCCCACAGCTGCCTAAGTGCATACTGTGTGATCCTGAGCAAGTCACTTAACTTTCTTGTGCTCCTAGGTCACATCTGGAAACAAACTTTGACTTAGTGGGCTACTTCTGGTTACACAATGTTCCCTTTCCCTTAGTTTCACCCCCTCACCTCTGTGCGCAGTAGAAACAGCAGTAGCAGCAGATCTGCAGGATGTCTCTGCTTTCTCCCTCTTCACTAAATGAGATGCAGAGCTGAAAGCTGATTATGATGGTTGTTTCTGTGATGTTGATGATTTCACCCTTTTTTGGGCCATCCATGCAGACAAGTTATGAATCGACCTTTCAACCTTTCTCTGTAATATTTCCTGGTCCTTACCTTCTTCTACTGTCAGGAATATCCCAATGATGTCCTTAAAATGAGAATCCAATAGGATTGCCAAGATAAAGTGTTTGGCCCTCCTCTTGCTGCTATTGCATGTGTTACATATGAAGTTATTTATTTGTACACAAGGGTCACAGCACTGATATCCTTCTCCTCTTCAAAGTAGGACTTCATCTGAACCAGTCTGAGGATGATTAGGTCAATCATTGGCACAAACCAGCAGTATCTTCACGTAATACATGATTGACCTCCTCAAAGAGCTTAAGCACATATTCCAGGGTGGTACCACATGAATATAGCGCAATAAGAACAGCACAAAAACAACCGCGCTGTGTAAAGCACGAATCTTTTCAGAGCGACAGGGCTATTATGGCGGTAGGAAATAATCACTACCTCTGTCACTGTTTGGAGGAATAGGGAAGAGATGAAGAGGCTGCAGACCTAGGGCCTGGCTGAGCTGCTCCCATGGCAGAGTGGCTAAGGCACTAGACCATGCACTGGGGATGACCAGGAGATCAGGGTTTGATTCCTTGTCTCCTGACATTTTATTTTATTCTCTTTTGCCAAGAAACAAAGTATCCCCCCTCCTGAGTTGCAACATACCCCCAAGGTCCACACCCCCTTGGAGTTGATTATAATCATTCTGGGGTGTGTGGGGGTGATGACCCCCATGAAACAAGAGAGCTGTTCAGTCACCCCTATTGTTTAAATGGGCGGACAGCAGTTCTGTGATAGTGTTCTGACTGATGTTTTTTTGTGCCGGTGGCATTTTGCCAGTGAGGTTATGTGCTGCGCTGTTAGTGTGTGTGACATCATGATCCCGTGCCTCACAGGGTTTTTGTAAGTTATTGTCTGGGGCTAATGTTATCCTCTCCTTTTTCACCTGTTATTTTTTGTTTGGCCTTTAGCTGGTTAGATTTGATTACTTTAACCTCTTGATAAAATAACTGATAGAAATGGGCTTGTCTATTGGAGATGTCTGAATGCCAGATTTTGTTGACTTATGCCCTTTGCTGACCCTGGGGTTAAATGGGATGGAACTCCTCAGTGAGGAGGTGTGACTGACAAAGGGGAGAAGTAATGTATTATAGAGTATGTCATTGATGTGCTGCCCAAGGAAGAAAGACTTTCCTTGCCTTTAACCCTCTCTAGATATTCCTCTATAGGATCCCTACCATTGTCATTGCTATCTGTTGGTGGGGCAGTCTACATCTGCTTACTTACACTCTGATAATCAGAGAAATGACTCCGCTTGAAATGTCACATTGTAGTTAATGTCTCAAACTGAGTGTCTTCCTTTCCATAACTCAAGTTCTTAAACAAACTATAGACAACATCCTTCTCTCTCAGACTCTGGAAAAACTAAAAAACCCTGCCCCCCACCCCCAACTAACTACAAAAAAGTGACCATTAAAATTGTTGACATACTTTCTGTGAAGGGTGCCTAAGCCCTGCTAAAACTGGGTACAGGGCATCAAAAACTGGCACTGGTATTCATCTCACTAAATGGATATGACTAATAAAAAATGTTACACAGGTTCTGTACACACCCACTCCTGCACAAAATTACCCTTCTGCCTGCTCTTTGAACTGGTACTGCAGTAATAGTGCTGCGCCACCTATCCCCAGCACTAATGAGTTGGCACCACAATAGACTCTCAGGCTTCAAAGGTGCACCTGTCCTTAGGCCTCCCTTTGCCATATTGACTGAACTCATACAGAGCTCAAAAAGATGCATGCTCTTACCAGCATTCCAGTAGTAGCCCCCAATAAGATGAATCTGGTGTCAAAAATTATCTTTTTGTCTTACTCTAACTAAATTAAGTTCATGAACAGCCCTGTCTAGAACCAGTGGATCAACTTTCCCTGGTGGCTAATGAGAGAATGACTGCAACAACATCAAGTGTAGGAACCTTGTTTGATGGCACTGTGCTGTGTGCAGTGCTTTGTAAGCTGACCTGCATTTCGATTCTCACACCAAAACATCCTCTGATTCGGGGGCTACTCACCACTGTGAATCAAGTTCCACAGTTTCAGCCTACAGTAATGTCTGATTTAATCTGCAAGAGGTTGAATGGGTTGAGTTCAACCTATTTACTTCTTTTGTAGAACCAAGACTGCAGCTCTACCATTTATCTGTTGGATTAATATTTTACTCTTTCTCCCCACCGCCACACCTGCTCAGGTAAGTGATACTTAACATACCAGTAGCTTTGGCTAAGAAGAAAAATTAAATCAGGATATACTACACATATATCTGTACTTAACTTGTCTATGTATCTATGTTACCCTAAATACATAGAGCACGTCAAAAAGAAAAAAAATGAGTTAAGTCTGTCTGCATTCCGTAACTGTTTGTACTTTTGATGACACTTTTTTGACTGTCTGCTTTTACTTAATGCAAAACATATGGGGCAGTGTTTAAAAAAGGAGATTAACTTTCTTATGATCATTTTTCAAATATTGACATGTGTTTACAAATCGAAATTTCCTAGTTGGACTCCCAGGGTCAAAATAAGTATATAATAAAAGTCTGAAGTTATGAATTGCATATCTGAACTTAAGAATAGAATTTATTTAAAAGTTCTGAACTCCACAGGTGGTCATCCTGTACATGAGAAGTGACCTCACCGACTTCAGCTGTGTTCGGAATATTATCTTTGGCCATTTTTCATGTCATAAAGCCCTCCTCACTCTGCTTCTCATTACTTCTTATAAGTCCTGATGGCTATGTTTCATAACGCATTTTATTTTATTACTGAAAATAATTGCATACAATGTTTTCCTTGGTACAGAGCAGCCTTGTTTTTGCCAAGCAGCATTCCATTTCATTTAGTGTACTTACTTTATTGCCATGTTCATTTACCTTTTGGTGTCTTTATTTGCAAATATATACAAGCAGTATTAAAAGAGAAATACAGTTTATTTACAGTACAACTATGTAAAGGTTTTATACAAAATCCGGTTTAAGCCCCTTGTGTTTTATAAACTACAAAATGAAGACTTGACATATCTTTCCTCATAAGAAGGCAACCTTTTTTTTTTTAATGTTTGTTGCTTTTGGAATTTTAGTGCGGCTGGGTTGTAAGTAGTGCCCTAAAATGATTTTAGAGCTAGAGCTACATTTGTTTCAGGACAGTAACAGTGATAAACAGAAACAAGACTTTGAATCTATCCTGGCTAGCATCACCCACCTCCTCCCCAGGAGCGAATTGATTATTATGGGTGATTTTAATGTGAACTGGTTATCCCCTGCATCTGCCACATTTAAAGACGCAGTATGAGCCTATGACCTAGTTCAGGTTGTTCAGTCTCCTACCAGGGAAGACCCCAGATCAGGGTCCTCCACCCTTATCGACCTCATCCTTACGAATCAACCCACCCACCTTACCAAAGTTAAAGTGCTCCCTGATGTCCTAAGTGACCACTCTCCTGTCTCCAGCTGCTGGCCAAATAAAATCACTCCCAGCCAACCTAAAATATCCACCCATAGGCACCTCATAAAAGGGGCCCTCTCTAGACTCAAACTTTATCTCTCCTTCTGTGACTGGGCACCCATTCACACCGCCACGTCCGTAGATGCTGCCCTCACCTCCTTCATTAAAAAAAACACCGCCTGCAACATATTTACCCCACTCACTAAACAGGTTATAAAAAACAGGGATATTCCATGGATCTTGCACACCCTACTAAAACTGATGCATCACAGAGATGACCTCTGGCACAGGGCACTGAACTCCCAACTTCCCATTGACCGGCAGCTCTATAGAGAGGCAAGAAACAAGTGCACCTGGGCTATTTTACTAGCTAAGTCTACCTACTTTAAGCAAACACTCACCTCCTCATGGGGCGCCGGGAATAAATTTTGGAACAATGTAAAGGAACTCTGTGGGAAAGCCACTTCCCCTACCCCCTTGCAGATTCTTAATCATGATACCCTCTCCCACAGCCCTAACACCATAGCTAATGTCCTGAACAATTCCTTCTCCGATCTTAGCCACATCCTACCATAAAACTTCTTCAACTCTATCCCAAATGGTGCCTCCCCAGTTAATACACTCCCTCCCTTCTGGCTATGAATCATCTCCTGCAATGAGGCTAAACAATACCTAACCAAAGTCCTGCGCAACTCACGTTTCAGTAGCGACTCCCTAGACCTTAAAATTCTCAGACTTTCACTCGATGAGACCCTGCCTCACCTCACCAAAATACTAAACTTCTCACTGAGCCTTGGTCAATTTCCAATGCTCTGGAAAAGGAGAATCATCACCCCTACCCTAAAAAAGGGCTATCCAACTGATCCTGGTAACTATAGACCCATCACAATCCTTCCCCACCCCCGAAGTGCTCGAAAAAATTGTGTCTGACCAGCTCACTGAATACCTGAACAAATACAATCTGCTGTGCCATGAACAGCACGGGTTTAAAATAGGGCACAGTACTACCACGGCCCTCCTCGAATTCACCTCTTACATACATGAAGCATTGGATAAGGGGTCACTAGCAGCAGCAATCTTTGTTGATCTGACCAAAGCATTTGACACCGTCAGTCACGCTCTTCTTATCCACTTTTTCCCCTCCCTCCATCTTGCCCCGGAACTAATCTCCTGGATTGAAAACTATCTCACTGATCGGACTCAACAAGTCAAAATCAACACCACCCTCTCTGCTAAGGTACCTGTTCGCTCAGGTGCCCCCCAAGGGTCGATCTACCCTACTATCCACTCTCTTTCTAAACTCCCTCCCTCAGGCCTACAGTGGTAAACTCGTACTCTATGCAGATGATGCCGTTGTATACTGGAATCACTCCAACCCAATCTCTCTTCAAAACAACCTGAAAAGCTGCTTTAGAGAACTAGAAACCTGGTTCACTGATCATGGGTTATTACTTAACTACAACAAGACCAAATCTATGATCATTGCTCACTGCCAAAATGCCAACAGAAATGCCCTGCTACCTATCTTTAATCCACAGAGCATCCAAATTGAACAGGTCACCAACTATAAGTATCTGGGCATTACTCTGGACACATCCCTCATCTACCAGCAACATATTAAACACAAAGCTACCAACTTTCTGAGGCCTAAAACTGGGATGGTCCATCCTGACAATGATCCCACACTGTGTCACTCCCACGGGCATCGCCGCAGACAACGCTGCACACAATTAAATTTTTCTGCTGGTTCTGGCCATGCCACCCCACAGTAACACCAGTAGCAAACATCCAGATTAAAACAATACATCATTCTGCTGCAGCAAGTTTCAAATCATGATGTACAGAAAGTTCATTAGAAGCAAACCTGCATTAAATTGTGATCAGACATTCGAGCTGCATGTATTGCTCCTCCTGACAGTCCCATCCAACCCGCTTACACTCACTGTATTTGCTGAGCAAACTTCACTTCAGTGACTCCCATCACCACACCAGACTGTTTTCACACACGTCCCTGCAGCTGATCAGGTTCAGGTGCCTTAGTTCACCGATGCTGGTCTCTTCTCTGTCTGGAGTCCCTCTCAGCTGCTGTCAGGCAGATGTCCACATGCACTTGGTTGCACTACTACCCAGTCTAATCTAACAGGAAGTAACATGCTTTACTGTGCTCCCACTGACATGCTTGCGGTGCAACACTGGTGCAGGAGCTGAAGTTGCAAACTACTGTCCAGCCCAAGCAGCACCACAGTGGTGCTGAAATAACTGTCACTCATGGATTAGCAGTCAGCAAAAAAAAAGGGGACAAAACTGGGACAATTAAGCAAAAACCAGGACAAAAGTGACATTTTGCAAAACTTGTGTGGGGACACTAGGACATGCTGCCTAAAATAGAGACTGTCCTGGGAAAATAGGGACTGTTGGTAGCTTTAATTAAACACCTCTCCACCTCTGCCAACTCTTGGCTGGGGATCCTATATAGGCACAAACACTGCCCCCCCCCAGGTGCTAAGACTGGCTGTAACCTGCTCAGTCCTATCTGTGGTCGACTATGGGATTACAATTTATGGCACGGCTGATAACACAGCCCTAAACAGTATCAAACTAGTCCTCAACAAAGCCTGCAGATTGGTCACTAACAGTGATAGATTAACACATACATGTGAGCTCTACAATCAAGCTGACTGGTTGACCTTTGAAGGTAGACTAATGTACCACACCTGCCTCCAAGCAAAGAAGATCCTGATGAAACTTGCACCTTTAAGCCTTTACCCCCTCACCCCCTCATCCACCCAACCCCTCACAGGAGCACCCCTAGGCACCCAGCTAACACCACACTCCTGATCCCCCACTGTAGGACCTCACTAGGGCAAAGGTCTTTCAGGTATCAAGCTCCACTCTGGCTAAATCAATTTCCTTCCTCCATCTCCCAGGCCACCAACCTTAGCCTGTTTAAAAAAGGCATCAGGCAATTTCTCCTAGACTCAGAGACTTGTGGCTGCTACAACCTGTCCTCCCATACTAGGTTGGAGACAGAAAACCTGCGTCTCCCTCAACTCCAGACAAAGCCAATATAGCGCTTGGTACCTAAAGTTCTATCTCTTGGCTAGTTTGCTACCTTCTGAATTTGGCAACCAACCCCAATTCACTGCAATGACCCAGGGTCCCCATATAACCCTAAGAGAAACCAAGAGAAACTAACCCAGCAAGTTAAATATTCTATATGGAGTAACCTTGTAATATTTGTCTTAATGTAATGTTTGACTATAAAGCTACGTACAATTTGTTTCGGAGTGATGTTCTCTTTGTACTGACATGGAGCCTTTGCAAAGGAGTCTTCAACTCAAAGGTATGTAATTCCAAAATTTAAATAAAATAAAATAAATAAATAAGTATTAGTTACTACTCCCTAGTTCAGTTTGGGAGTTCCATTAGGCAAAATGGTTATTTAAAAAAATATTTCATAAACTTGTCAATGATCCAAATGCTGTACCTTCTTTATCAATCCATTAAGCAAAATTCAGTAGCTTAATTGATAAAGTACCATATATCTTCTAATTAAAGCTGCTGTCTAATACAAGCCACCCTCCATTTGAAGCCACACCTCCATTTTGCAGTTTGTAATTGAAGCTGCACTCCAGTTTAAGCTACGTCTTGTATTTGGGAGGACTTAGTTATTGCTGCATGGTGTGGTATTGGGTTTTGGTGTACTAGTACACCAGTAGAAACACTAAGTGCAAGTAAGGCAAGGCAGTTTTTATTTCTATAGCTCCCTATCCTGAGGGTTCAGGTGCTAAACATAAAACAACAATAAATACAGCATGTGAAAGCTTCAGTTTAATGCTTATACATCATCAGAGGTATGAAACAGGGTTAGTCAGCTATCAAATCAAATGTCAAGTCAAATAAGTGACTTTTCAGGCCATGTTTAAACTTCTCCACTGTGGGGAAACTTCTTAGATGGCACAGCACAGAGTTCCTGATTGCAGGCATTGCCACTAAGGAAGCTCTGTCTGTAGGTTGCTTCAAATGGGATCTTGGGACGGCTAGCAACAACTCCTCAGTGGAATGGACAGAGCTGCTGGGAGTATACCATCCCAAGAAGTCTTTGAGACAGGGCCCGATCCATGTAGGGCTTTGTGCGTTAACAAAGCAATCTTAAAGGCGGTGTGTCACAAGATAGGAGGCCAGTGCAGCTGCTGCAATACACATACAAAAAAGGTTAAGTCCAATAAAAAGCACAGCATTCAGACTGGCTGTTATCTACCAGTATTTACTGTTTACTATAATTTCTTCTCGGAGTCCTTCATTTCTCCAGTTCAGTGTGTTACTCACTTTTGTGTGCATTTCCCCAATCCTTTCCAGACACTTGTTTGGCAAGTACAACTTTAATTACCAGTATAGTTTGTTATAGGAACACAAAAAGTGTAAAATCTTGCCGTACACACCGTATTCCACGTGCTCTCTCACTCCACTCCATGCTCTTTCTTTAACCTTAATTTCTCTAATTTTATTTTACCTCAGAACATAGAGGGTTGAAGTCCTTTTGTGGCTGCATTTTCAGATATTTTATCACTAGGTACACTACTCTTTCTGTGCCATTGGTAAACCTTTCTGGAAAGTGCTGCAATCCAAGCAATGATACAGAAGCACTGGGTATGATTTAATTGCATTCCTTTTAACACTTCACATACATATCAAGTCAAACACTTACATGATGTCATTTTTTCCAGCAAAGTGAGAAAATTCAATACTTACATAGAAACACAGACATAGAAGTTGACAGCAGATAAGGACCGCAAGGCCCATCCAGTCTGCCCATTTCTTTTTCTACCTTATAAATGTGCTATTGGCCTTTGCTCTGTCAGTGGCCTATCTATTCATACTCATTTGTATTACTCCCTTATGTCTATCCCATGCCTGTTTGAAGCCCTGCACTGTATTCATAGCCACCACTTCTTGAGGTAGGCCATTCCATGCATCCACCACCCTTTCTATGAAAAAGAATTTCCTCACATTCCCCCTTAATCGGCCCCCCTCTAATCTCATGCTGTGTCCTCTTGTCCTGCTATTTTTCTTATATTTAAACATGTTAGACTCTTTCACCTTGTTAATGCCCTTAAGGTGTTTGAATGCCTTGATCATATCACCTCTCCTCCTTTGCTCAAGGGTATACATATTGAGCTCTGTTAATCTGTCCTCATATGTCTTCTGATGCAGTCCCTGCACCATTTTGGTTGCCCTTCTCTGGACTGCCTCAATTTGGTTAATGTCCTTGTGAAGGTGTGGCCTGCAATACTGCACACAGTACTCCAGATGGAGCCTAACCAGTGTCTTGTAAGAGGATTATACCTCCCTCTTACAACTTGTGACCCTACTAATACCCCTAACACCCCCTAGCCTTACCTACTGCTTTAGAGGTCTGCTTGGATGATTTCAGGTCATCAGTGATGATGATGCCCAAGTCTCTTTCTTCCTTGTGACTGCTAGCAACTCCCTCCCAGCCTATAGGTGGCTTCAGGGTTTCTCTTCCCTGTGTGCATGATCTTGCACTTCTTTGCATTAAATCCCAGTTGCCACTCTTCTGACCATTTTGCTAGTTTATCCAGATCTCTTCTCATTCTGCCCACCCCATCTGTATCATCTACTCTGTTGCAGATCTTGGTGTCATCTGCAAACAGACAAGCCTTACCCTCTAGTCCATCTGCAAGGTCACTAATGAAGATGTTGAAGAGGACTGGCCCCAGGACTGATCCCTGAGGTACCCTACTTGTGACTTGCATCTCTTCTGATTGTATACCATTTACCACCACTCTCTGTTTTCTGCCCCTCAACCAGTTTGCCACCCAGTTGACCAACTTCTGACCCACCCTGAGCCTACCCAGCTTATTTATCAATCTTCTATGTGGAACAGTGTCAAAAGCTTTGCTGAAGTCAAGGTAGGCGACATCAACTGCTCCCCTTTCGTCCACCATTCTGGTTACCGAGTCAAAGAAATCTATGAGATTAGTTTGACAGGACCTTCCTTTTGTAAACCCATGCTGTCTTGGATCTTGTGCCCCTATGAATTTCAGGTGTTGCACTATCCTTTCCTTAAGGAGTGCCTCCATAATCTTGCCCACTACTGAGGTAAGATTGATTGGTCTGTAGTTCCCTGCCTCCTCCCTGCTACCACTCTTGTGGAGCGGGATCACATGAGCCCTTCTCCAGTCTTCTGGGACCTCTCCTGTGCTCAGAGACTCACTAAACAGTTCTGCTAATGGCTCTGCTAGTTCCACCTTTAGCTCCTTAAGTACCCTGGGATGTATGCCATCAAGTCCCATTGCCTTATCCACCCTGAGCTTAGCAAGCTCTTGTAGGACCCTTTCTTTTGTGAAGGGAGTAGTGCTCACCTCCCTCCCCCCTGTGTCCATGGTGCTGAGCTGTGGGCCCTGCCCTACCTTCTCTTCAGTAAATATTGAGCAAAAGTATCTATTTAGGATAGATGCTTTTACATGGTCCTCCTCCTCACATGCTCCCTTTTCTCCACTTAGCTTAGCAATACCCCCTCTGGACTTTCTCCTTTCACTAATGTATCTATAGAAAGTCTTGTCACCTTCTTTATCTGTTCGTGCTAGTATTTCCTCAGTTTGGGACTTTGCCTGCCTTACTGCCTTCCCTGCTAGGGGAGTTTGGTATGCCTATCTATCTTCATCCCGCTGTGTTCCCTTATATTTCCTGAAGGCCAGCCTTTTGGCTCTGACCTTTTCTGCTACTGTATTTGAGAACCAAAGTGGTTTCCTTCTTCTTTTGCACTTCCTTTTCTGTCTAACACAATGGGATGTTGCTTCAAGTATTGCATCCTTAATGCTTGCCCACTTTGCCTGTACCCCCTCACCTGTGTTTTTTTTTGTCAGGGCTAGCTTAACTCTGTTGGCCATCTTATCAAAGTCAACTCCTCTGAAGTCCCATATTTTTGCCTTGGAATGGGATGATTTAGATGTAGTAGCCAAATTAAACCATACCATGTGATGGTCACTGGCCCCCAGGTGACCTACCTGGAGATCTGTGATCCCTTCCTGTTAGTCAGTACTAGATCTAGGATAGCCCTGTCTCTTGTGGGTTGTTGTACCAGTTGTTTGAGGCCTCCCCTGCAGGGAATCCACTATGTGTCTAGTTCTGGCAGATGTTCCTGCTGGTATTGACCAATCTGTATCTGGCATGTTGAAGTCTCCCATTATCAGAACCTCCCTTTAGCGGTCATGTTTTGTATATCTTCTAACAGTAATGTGTCTATGTCCTTCCCTGGTCTGGGGCCTGTAGACAACCCCAGTTCTTATGGCTGTCCCATTTCCTGTTTCCAGGGTGACCCACAGTTCTTCTGGCTCCTTATGTGTATTCTGAATTTCTGTGGCTTTGATATTTTCATTGACATACAGGGCCACTCCACCCCCCCTTTTGCACCTCGATCTCTTCTGAACAATACATAGCCAGGTACTGAAGTCTCCCAATTGTGGTTACTGGTAAACCACATCTCTCTAATTGCTACTATGTCCAGTTTAGCCTCTGACATTATTGCCTGCA
Organism: Neoceratodus forsteri; assembly: GCA_016271365.2. Taxonomy (NCBI): domain Eukaryota; kingdom Metazoa; phylum Chordata; order Ceratodontiformes; family Ceratodontidae; genus Neoceratodus; species Neoceratodus forsteri. Next base: position 482,090,270 of record CM057459.1, on the reverse strand, counting down.
GGTCTGGGATCTTATTTCCCAGGCTGTGAGCATTTATGTACATGATTTTCCATTGGCCAGATTTCGGTGCGTTAGTTGTTGGGTGATGTTTGGCATTATCCCTGTGCGTCGTATGGGGAGACAAACCTTTTTTCTTACCTGGTGATGCAAATGAACTGCAAACATGCTATATCCCTGTTTGACCACTAGCTGAGGGGGGAAGGGTGTTCTTCCCATTCGACATATGGGGTGCTGCACCCCTCTCCCCATTTGCTAGTTTAAATACTCTGCAAAGACGTCAAACTTCTGCTCCAATGCACTGACTCCCTCCTTAGTCAGATGCAGTCCATCAAATTTAAAGAACTTTCACTCCTAGAACTGTTGTCAGTTCCCTACAAATCTGTGTCCTTTTTCCTGGCACCAGTCCTTGAGCCATGTGTTTAGCTCCCCTATCTCCCCTTCTCTGACCTTCCATCCATCTGCCTCCCTCTCCCAGACTGGCAGGATCTCAGAGAAGGAGATGCCGGACGAAATGGATGATAGTTTGTCACTCAGCCTGGTCAGGTGTTCCTTGGTCTCCACAACTAACCGGCTGGCGAGATCATTTGTCCCTATGTGTACTAGGACACTTCTCCTGCTTTGTGAACAATTTTAGCAATGCGGTCAGTGTCTCTCCATGTTGATATACCTGGGAGACATCTGACCATTACCCCTGGCTGGAGATGGGTATCAACTCCCCGAATAATGGAGTCTCCTATGATCAGAAGTTTTTTGGATTTCCTTTTTGCTTTTTTTGTTTTGGTTCCTGATTTGGGTGAGTTTTGTTGTGCTAGCTCCTGTGCCACAGTGTCCTGCTCTGCAGTGTATTTTGCCTCTTTGTTTGATTTCAGAGATAGAGGCAGATACCTGTTTGTAGTGTTTATATGGTTTTTGGAGGTAATATGTTGGACAGCAAAGAGTGATGGGGCACCCGATTTGCCCCTTCTAACCACCTGCCAACCTCCTGGTCCAACTACCCTCTGTGGTCAAGGTTTTTCTTTTGGATGCTGGGGAAATGGCGGGTGGTTCTTATAATGTATTTCCTCTTGAATATGAAATTTGAGGCATGCAATCTCTGCCCATACTTGTGGTTACTGTGGTGTGCAGCATCTCGGTGGGTTGCTCCTGTTTAAATGTCACATGCATCCGCCTCACTTGCTAGGAGATCATCAGTACTGGACTATTTGGTCTGTGAATGTCTATCACCAGTGTGCATGTAATCACATGACCAGCGTAGTGCATGTGATCAGCCCAACACCAACATGCAGAATGAGAGTTATGACTTATAATCCTCTAGTTGTTTGTAAGGGATTTTACTGCGAGACATGAAGGCTTTGTTAACAGACTGTCAGCATCCTTCTTTACTGCAACAGCATCTAGAAACATAGAAGATGAGGCAGAAGGAGACCGCTAGGTCCATCTAGTCTGCCCATTTGTTTTAGACTTATTTTGACACTCTAGTTGCCCTTTGTGGTCAGGGCTCCCTAGTGTCTATCCCATGCATTTTTGAATCCCCCCACAGTGTTGACCCCCACAGTCTCTTGGTGCAGGCTGTTCCAAGTGTCCACCACTCTTTCTGTGAAGAAAAACTTCCTGGTGTTGGTAAAGAACCTCCCTTCTTGCAGCCTGAGGTCATGTCCCTTGGTTCTGGAACCCTCCTTGAAGTGAAAAAGTTCCTGTGCCTGTACCTTGTTAATGCCTTTTATGTACTTGAATGTTTCATTCAATCTTGAATCTAACAATACATTTACAAAAAATAGAAAAACAGAAAACAGTAATAGGGCCAGATGCTCCTATATAATACACAAGTCACCTGAACTAACATGCTGACAGTCCTCGTGCCCTCCCAAAATCCTTGGCACCATATGAAGGGGATTCCTGCCTAACAGTCTTCCTTCTTTGCTGCTCATGGCAATTAGTGATGGCATTGAGCTTATGAAGAAACAATCGCCATTGATAAGCTCACAATGTTTACTGAGCAGGCAGTCAGTTGTTAGTTCCAACAAGAATTCCCTTTATTTCACAGAGATGAAGAGGTCCTGGTTGGGGCAGAAGAAGTCATAGCAGGTCATGGTTACAACCACAAAGAAGTGAGTTCCAGTCCTCAAGACCTCACATTTAGTCAGGTGCTGAGCCTGTCTCTGTTTTTGGGTTGGGAGCTGTTTCAACTGGTACATATCAGGTAGGGTTGGTCCCAATTTGCATGGCAAACCAGGGAAGCCTTGCAGGTTTAACTGAGGCCTTAGCTGGCTGCACAGTCGTCGTATGTGACCCAGCTCCTGGTAGGAAGCAATTGATAGGAGCTGCAGTGCCCTGCAATGGGGCAAGCACATCCACACCACATATTATCTGAAGACAAGCTGTGTTTGTCCCTGAGAAGGGACAAGCTTCTAATAGCAAAGCAAAAAAGAAGTCTAAGCATTTGGAGCCCAGTCAAGAAGTTCTTCCTAAGGCTGTCCCCAAGTGACATTCCCCCACTGACAGGGACTCTGACACTCAGTTTGGGCTGGAATCAGCCCCTGATTCAATTAGGAATCTAATGAGTTAGGCCGTAGACCCTGTTTCCATCCTAAAAAACCTAGACAACCAGAACTGGAGGGGGACTGGGACACTGAACCTCACCCCCCCTTGACCCTGAGACTAAGGCCTATGTGTAATCTAGGCTGTGCAAGGCCTTGGATCATCATGTAAGAGGGAGGATTCTGCCTGTGTGTCCTAAACCTCATCTGTGTCACAAGCTAGCTTTAGAGGTAGAATTTAACAAATTATTTTCCACCTACCTAGGCAAATCTGGGAAAGACCCTAAGCGAGACATTGATAGATGTCTCAGAGACTACCCGGAGATGCTTTTGGATGTGGTGGGTCCCCTTTCCTTCTTCGGGGATGCTGTGGAAGAGGCTCTGGGGCAGGAGGTCTACTTAGACCCTGCAGATGTGTGGTACCTATTTCACAGAGCTACCGCCTGCTTGGCATGCAAATGCCAATCTGTCAGTGGAACACAGCAGGCTAGCTGTTCTTAAATTCCACTCCCAGGCAGTGGAACTGGCCATCCAAGGTGGAGAAAGTAAAGCAGAGGGGTTACTTTTCAAGGAGACCATGCTGAAGGACCTTCTGAAAATGAGGAAACAATTCCATAGGATGCAAGAGACCCAGTCCTCCTTCAGAATTCTGAACATGTGTTTTTTTGGCAGGGCCAGAAGAGACAGAAGCTGTTAGTCTGGCTGGTCTTCCATCTTCTGCCAAGGGTCCTTTGACTTCCAAGACAAGTTCCATGGCATAGGTGACAGAAGCCAAGGCTCCAGGTCCTTGTTCTTTAAACCCAGAGGAGCACAGTCCATCATCTCCACCATGCTAGCATGTAAGTATGTCGGCTTTATCTCTACTGGTAGACAGTTTATCTCACAAGTCTGGGCCTCTGCTATTGGTGGTCAGGCTCATGGCTTTTACCCCAAAGTGGTATATCATGTCCCAAGATCTCTGGGTGCTAAACACTATGCAGGGCTGTAGAATGGAGTTTGACATTATGCAGTATGCTCCCTGCCTCTCTTTCTTGGCAGAAGATCACATCCTCATCGATGAGCAAAAGCACTCCAAGCTCACAAAAGAAACAGTTGGTCCATTGCCCTAACATCTTCACATGTTTGGAAGTTCCTTGTTTCTTATCCCAGGACCCCTTACCACCTACACAGCATACCATCATTACAAGATGGAATGCATCTGCCTTCTCAGAGACATCCTACTCAGAGGAGATTAGTCTGCATGGACCTCAAGGATGTGTACTTCATGGTCCTGATTCACCCTACAAATCAGAGATGGCTGGGTTTTCAGTGGGAAGGGGTGATGTACATATCCCCTGCCCCATTTAGACTTCTGTCAACTCCATGGTGTTTCATAAAAGTCCTGAAACTGGTAATGACCTGCCTTTGGGTAGCTGGGATCAGACTGATTGTCTACCTGGATGATATTCTGATCTTAAGTGGCCACAATGATAGTCTGGTTTCTTGAGCTGTTGTGGTTTGTGGTCAACTATCAGAAGTGAGCCCTGGTGCTCTGTCAGTCTCTCAACTTTCTGGAGTTCAGAGTTTTCTCAGTGGAAACCCTTGTCAAACCCCCTCAGTTAAAACCCAAAGACATGAAGAAGTCAATAAGAAGATTTCTCACATTTTAGTGTGTGCTGTTCCAGGATATGGCAGACTGATCAGTCAGATGTTGGCCTCCATTTAAGTCATTTTTCCAGGCCCTCTGCACTACAGGGCTATTCAGCAATTAAAGATCCAGACCCTTGATGCGTTCCCCTCTTGAGGAGATGAAATTGAAGTTGATATGGTCGCTTTGCCAAACAGGCACCTGAAATGGGATAGTGATATCTGGTGCCTGTCCAGAGTTGATCATTGAGTCAGATACAAGCTGGTTGGGATGGGGAGGCCTGGTGCCTGGGGACCCCTGCAGGTCAGTGGAGGAAGAGTCCCTCCACAGCAACTGCTTGGATCTCCTGGTGGATGAATTTGCTGCCCAGAGTTTCACCAAGGGTCAGACAGGTCTTCATATCTTCCTGAAGATGGAAAATATAGCAGGGGTCTGTTACATCATCTAGTAAGGGAGGATGAAGTCCCTCCGGCTGACCATTTCTATACAAAAGTTTTTATCTTTCTGCCCAGAGAATCATCTTTGGGTCAAGCCACAACACATTTCAGATCTATCTAACTCCATGGTGGATCTCCAGCTGTCTTATGGATTCTTGTGACTTTCTTCCCACGGGGAGCCATTTCTGAGGATTCAAGAAAGGTGGGGATCACTTCAGGAGGACGTAGTTGCCTCTCACCTGATGTTCCAGCTACAACTATTCTTCAGTTGGTATCTTTATCCCTTAGTCATGGTGACAGATGCATTCACTAATGACTGTAGCCATGTTTTGGTGTACCTCTTTCCCCCTTTCTGCATTGTTTGCTGCATCTAGCACAAATGAGGAAACAGGGCAACTGTGGTCCTAGAGACTCTGGTGTGGCTGTCCCAAATCTGGTACCCAACTGTTCTGGAGTTATTTGTGGAAGCTCTCCTCCTAGGCCCTCAGGTGAGGGACATGTTAATGGACCTAGATGGGAATTGCCACCCCCCACCCAATGACTCTCTACAGCTCCCTGTCTCTAGCATTGTGGACCATTTTGGAGGTACCTGGGTTGTTAACACAGGTTCAATGCAGATTCCTTACTGTTGTGTGGTTTGATATTTACAGTCTTGCCTTGAAAAGATACAGAACCTTTTTGATTCCTCTCAAGATCAGTTGCTTATCAGACTCCCCAAACTGCACCGGCTGGTTTCTGCAGCTGTGATTGTGAGGTGGGTTGGATAGACCATGGTCTTAGCGGGGATGGATTTGCCTGAGTTCTGGGCACATTCCACCAGGGGCATGATGGCAAGTCAAGTCTTCTGAGTTGATGTTAGACTGTAAGACACCATTAGAAGAGCTGATTGGTCAGGGGATTCATTTTTTTCAACAGTTCTACCACGAGTGAACCTCTCGCCACCATGGTACTGCAAAGAACTCTGAAGTAGCCTGGAAGTAGGGCCTCCATGTCCCACAGCAAAATTGTGATTTTTCCAGAGCGAAGCTCAACCTGAAGTCAGGGTTTAAACAAGAGACAGGGAGTCAATAGATTACAACCTGCCTCACCCTCCCTGTGTTTGTTTTCTTCCAGCTTCTTGAGTTGCTTTGCATATTCCTCTGCCAGCATGAAGATTCCAGTTCAGTTACTGGTTCTAGTTATCAGTGGTGCCTGTTGCACATCTATGGGGCAAAAAAGAAGCAATAATGTTGGCAGGAAGCCCATTTGTATGGCACTGGATATTGAGGGAGGATGCAAAGAACTGTGGGCCTGGTAGTTTCGGTGACACTTGCATTAGAAAGGATCATCTGGTTTGAATACTATTTTTACTATTTTTTGTAAATGTGCCATTTGCTGCTGTTGCAGTACAGCAGGATGCTTATAGCCTATAATCTATTGCTTTAATGTGTCTTATGAAAACCCTGACTTTCTGTTGAGCTACACTCTGGGGACATTACAATTATCCTACCATTTTACAGCTTTATATGTTTTTTGACATCACTGCTACAGTAGAACCGCTGTGAAGATATTATGAATGACATATGAATTAAAACTATTAGGAAAAAATGAGGTAATCTAAGGCGAGAAGAACAAATTAAATAATTATTTTGGCTTTCTTTCTTCTACATACAGTACTACTGCCTGTAAAGAAAAAATAAACACTCAGAAAATTTTCCATGTAGAGTTATTTTGGATCAGTTTTACAAAAAGGAAGTAAAATCCATTTCATTAATTCCAGATTTGTGGTACAATCCCAGATGTCTAATTCAGAAAATTTGATGCTGATTCATTTGTCGCTTGTGAAAATGACCACTTTGTACAGTGGTCTTGACACACTCAATCCCAAGTAACTGAGGCTGTCAGAAATCCCAAGTTCTGCTCCTGCATAGGGTCTTACCATGGAATCATTTTTGTATGATCTAATACAAGATCTTTCAGTTCCCGGTTGTTCTAACCATGTACAGTTTCTTAGAAGGAACATGATCACATAAACAACAAACGTTGCCATCAGAAGGTGGGTTATGAAGAATGATACAGTAGGCAGGAATTCAATTTAAAAGTCCCATAGGATAAGGAACTTTCATAATGACAGATATTTTAGAGACTTGGACAAAACAATAAACAGAAAAATTAGGACCAGTTACTCTATAGATTTTCTTCAACAGATTTGCTTCTGAGCATTGGGTCCCACTTACCTGGGTCTCCTCTGGGGTTCAGCCATTAATCACTGTGTCACCTCTGGGACAGGTGCCAGGGTTGCTGACACCTGGAGTCCGAAACAGGGTTTATCCATGCCTACCTTAGTGTACCCAGGTCAAGTGGCTCTGTCCCAGTGGCCATGCCACCTCTGAACCTTGCCACTGCTGCCATACCCCCATCACCCATTATGGCACCCCCACTGGACCCTCTGCCTCCATTCTCCACCTTGCAGGCATATTCTCCACCCACACCTTTGTGGCTGCACTAGTGTTGTGCTGGGCATGAGGGGCTTGATGGACTCCTCCGTCAAACCCCTCAGGTATGCCAAAAGTTTACTGTAACCCTGCAGCTGTGGCAACTCTTGGGACTTTGGCACAGGGACCCCCATGTTTCTGGATTAGGATACACGGTCCCTGATGCACCCACAGTTTGCCACAGCTGTGGATTGGCGTACCATGCACCAATCTAGTGGCTGATAGAAAACTGAGCCCAGTGTGTTGCTGCAGGGCTGATCACTGTGTTGATTAATGGAAAGAGACATTTTAATATATCTTGTAAAGCTGTTATATTGCAGCAGAATGAACACTAAATCTTACGGACTAGGTCAAAACAACGAGGACCAAAAGAGCTACTGGCAATTTTTGCAGAAGTCCAGTAAAAAGTTGTAACATTCAAGACAGAATTCACTTCTGGAGGATTTTCCCTAATGAATTCTGTTGAAAGCATTACAGAATTCACCACCATGGAGTTTTATTTGTTAATTAATGTGGAGTACACCAGAGGACTCAAAGTACGCTGCCCGCGCACAACCTCAGACTCCACAAAAATTAGATATTCCAACTCCATGGGGGATGAATTTGTGAACAACTTGCAGAGAATTCATTAGGGCAAGTCCTCCCAAATATAGTTCTATCTCGAACGTTAGAAATTTTTACTGGAGTGCTGCATAAATCGCTGTTTGCAATCCTGATGTACCTCTTTGAGTTTGCGCTGTTTGACCGACTACGAAATCAAAAGCTACAAAGAAGATGAAAGAATTCTTCTTGAAGTCCTGGAATAATCAAAATACAAAAAGGAAAAATGCTTCAGAAATCTCTTCAGAAGAGGCTAAATATAAAACAAAAAGACCGTCAGACAGGACTATGACCTGTATGGTGGGCACAGATTAATATCAAAGTGTTATAGAGGCAAAGAAAAAAACATTTGAATCTTGGAAAGGATTAAGCTTTACAACCATTGCAAATAAGTATGGCTACTGGGAGTGCAAGTATGAAAGAAAGTGATCAAACCTCCTCTGATCAAGAAGTATCTTTAAAAACAGCAATACTACAGATGGGAAAAACATTACAGTGGGACTTATTAAATGAAAAATCTGTGCAAAATTCTGAAAATCTTGAAAACTTCTCACAGACTATTATTAGGAAGAGATCTAACTCAAAGTTGAAAGCCCCAGGAAAAGCAATTGGTGGTTGGAGAAAGTAATAAGAGCAGACGTTACTGATACAGTAACATCACCTTTCCAAGAATTCAGTACATTACAGGACTCCAGTGAATATCAAAATAATATTATAATGAATGGTAGAACGTTGTTATTAGGTCTTTTTCATCTTTTCCCACAGTTGTTGTACCATCGATGTGTCATCACGATGTTGTTTTATTGGAAGGAACAAGGCGGCAACAGCACAAAGGGAACAATTTCAAAATCCAACAAGAATTAAAACAAGTATTTCAAATGAATAACCCAGATTTAAAACACAATACTGAATGAAATTATTTGTTTATTTATTTAGTTTTTATTGATTGGGTAAGTGGACTAGACAAATTCTGTCTATTTTCAGGCACAACCCGGGAGGGGAATACAGATGAATGCTAACTGACCTTGAACCAGATTAAGCTGCAGGTGGTATTCTAGTGAATGGGGGGAAAATTTGGCCAAGGCACCATGGAAATTCCCCATCTCTTCCTGCAGGGTGCCTTGCTTCCTGTGAGCAGAGGGGACCCATTTTGATGGTGGACTCTCAGGTTGGGGAGTTGGCTGGTGTACCTGCAGGAGAACAGATCTCCGCTCATGCAGGTCCAGCAATGGAGACTGCTTCTACTAGTACTGAGAATGTCAATATTTAGAAGGGTTTCAAGGGAGCTGGTATGGAACTTGCGTTAGCTGAACAGGAACTACAGTAAAAGACTGCTTCTATTGATACTGAGAAAGTTAACATGGCTAATGATTCTGATGAGGCTGGTATGGATTTTGAGTTAGCTAAACAGGACTTACAGAAAAATCTTATGGAAGAGAAAAAACGTTTAACTGAGTTACTTTCTTCAGTTGAACATTGATATATGGCCCAACAACAGAGACTGGAGGAGGAAAAAAAACCAAGAGGAAGCGTTTGCCTGCAAGCCCAGATGGTAATGTGGGAAAAAACCCCTCAAATGCAATATCTCTCTTTGGAAAGAATTCTGCTTCTTCTTCAAGTAATTCTACTGACTTACATTCAGCAGACTGGTCTCCGAACTTGGCTTTAAACCAGGTAGGCTGTATTCAAATGGATAATGGCGATTGGCTTCCAGACCCATTAATTCCTTTGTCTGGCACAAGTACATCCAGGGAAACGGTAGCCACAACGAGGACAGAACAACCAGCAAGAAATCAAAATGGACACCCCGAGAAGATCCCAGATCTGTCCACAATGCAGCACCATGTTTCAGCCAACACGATGATTTCTCCAGAAATTCCAGACAACGAGGTAGCACTGGACAAGGAAGTTTCACAGGGGGCCCCCGAACTCATTGACTCGCAGATAGCATCAGTGTTAGAAGACAATGGTCAGATGCCACAGGACAGTTCCTCCTTTTGACAAAACCTGGGTCAGGAACCAAGTTTTTCTAGTTTATTTCATGATCCCCCAACAAATGTTAAGCGGAGTTATGTCGTCTGAATTAGATACACAAGTGGATTAGAGGAACCTCCGGCCAGATTATTTGTTGGGAGGGTTTTAATAAAACAATCCTTACAGTTTTCCCCATCGGAGGTGTTTGCTTTCATCCATGTTCCTGGCGAACACAGCTTTGATGTAAGCTTTCAGACTCTAGCCCTATTGGATAGCTTTTGACAATAATATGCTAGGATAAATAATTCTGAAGTATGGTCTCATTTTTATGTTATCCGCTTATCCAAACCCACTGTAAAAATGGTTACTGTTTTGTTTAGAAATGAGGGGGTCAATGTTAAAGACATACTGTATTGGTTAGAGCAACGATGTGAGGTTCAGGGCTTACCTGACTCAGTAATTGATGATGAAGGTTTTTGGATGGGGGGGTGACGCTTCAAACTCCAACTAAAAGTTACAGATTCAGGTGTGCAACATCTGCCTAGCAGTTTTTTTTGGGGGGGAGGAGAGACTGAGGTGTCTTATTTTATCCTGGAATGCTCTGCACTTGTTTCAAATGTGGTTCCCCCAGACATGTGAGTAGTAGCTGCGATAAAATCAGATGCAGCATGTGTGGGATGCTAGGACACTCTGGGACTTATTGCACTTTTTCCCCCAAATGTAGTCTAATGTGAGACAGAAGGTCACACCTTTACAAATTGCCCTTGGGTGTCACAGAACACCTTGGATGCTGACTTTGCAGAACACGACTTTTATGTCAGCACTGCCATACACAGGAACTCTTGAGCTAAAACAAACCCCCCCCATGAGCACAATCCTCTTCCCCTCAATCAGCTAGGAAAACTCCTTCTGTGGGGACGAGAAACCTCAGTACTCCTCAGACAGAGGAAACTACTACTAAAACTGCCAGTACTGACTCTACAACTCCCCTAGCTGAACAAGTTTCAGAAGTAGTCACTACTATTTCCAACCCCAATTCTCAAGCTGAAGAGAGCAGTAATTTTGAGGATGTGACAGAAATGCCCCCCCCAATTCACAAGCTTTCCAGTTGGTAACACATGGGAAAGGGAAAACCAAGCAACCTAAGAACCCTCCAAACCAACTCCCCTTGCAGAACCAATATGATGTTTTGCAGTGGGGTGACACCGAGATGGAGGATCTGTTTGATGCCTCCTCTGTTCTGGAAGTCTCTTCTGAAAGTATGGATCCCTCTATGCTAAAACCCCAAATAAAAAAGAAACACTGGGGCACCAGATCTAAAGCTAAAGTTGTCCCATACCATCCCCCCTAAAACAAAAGCAACACAACTCAATAGGACTAGGTTTCAGTTATGATTGCTTTCTCAGGTGCCTCGCTTAACACTAACAGCTTAAAGAATGAGAAGAGTAGGAAAATGACCTTTGCAATATTGGTTTCTTGTCAGCTAGATGTAATTTTTTCTAAGACACTAGGATTCACCAATACTCTGAATCTTAGAGCATCGTCTGACTGGAAATGAGGACCATGGTATTGGTCACCGGGGGTAGAGCTGTGCAGTGAGGTGGGTATTGGGTTCTTTGATCACACTATTAATCCCTTGAAAATGGTAGAAATTCATCCAGGGAGAGCCCTATTATTAAATGTGTTGCTTAAAAACAACATCCACCGTCTCATAAATTGCTACGCCCCTCAAACAAAAGTGGGTAGAAAGGACCTTTGGAAAGACATACACTTTTTATTCACATCAAAAATAGTTATTTTCGGTGGAGACTTTAATTGTGGTAGGTTACATTCTGATAGAAGTGGCAAAACAGAGAAAACCTTCTGCGAAGTGGTAACTTTGAAAAATATTATTTCACAAGCAAATTTAAAAGATGCCCAAGGTTCCCTGTATTCCCATCCACTTCACACTTTTTATAAAGGGTCATTATCCTCAAGCATCGATTATTTTTTTGTATCTAATGCAGTTTCTGTCCAAAACTCTAGAACTCAAGCTATTGCAACTTCTGATCATTGTGTAATTAGTATTCAGTTGGGGAATATTCCAGAGCTAGCCTATGGGAAAGGGCTGTGGAGACTCAATACGACTCTCTTACAACCTAGTATTCAAGACCCCCTAGCTGAATTAATAACAGCCTGAAAACCAGTTGTATGTCTAAATGACAATTTAATACAATGCTGGTTGGATACAAAAAAAGATTTCACAGTATGTTTTTAACATTTTTTCAAGAGCTTTACACTATAAAAGACAAAATTCCTATTTTAATTTACTCAACCAGCTGCAATTTCTTCAAGAAAGAGTGCATTCTACGAGGAATGTTTCTTCAGACATTGCTCAAATTAAAAAAGAGCTTCAGAACATACAGTACAACAGATTTTTGTTCTTAGAAACTGAAGGAAAATTTGGAACACAAGGCAAATCTTTCTTAACAAACCCATATGAGAACTGTAGTCACAGAAGACAGAATACACATATCGAACAATTGATATCTCTAGCCGGTGATGTGGTATTCTCTAAAATGGAGCTGCTGGATATAACAGACCAGTACATTCAGTCTAAATTTGGCACATGATTTAATATTCGTGATGAGACAAAAGATTAGTTTTGGTCTGTCTCCTTACCCCAACTCTCATCCATACAGCAAGCCTTATTAGCTCAGCCTATTTCTGCTCTAGAGGTAAATAATGCTATTTCTTCCCTTAAATTAAAAACTGCTCCTGGTGCAGATGGTTTACCCCACCACATTTTATAAATGGCTATGACCACACTTTTCTATGGAATTAGTTCAGGTATTCAACCAATTATTACAAACGTCAGCAGTTCCTCCAGATAGGAATACTGGTATATTATTCTTCCTTTTTAGAAAAGGGGACAAACCCTTACTAGCTAATTGGAGACCCATTATGCTATTAAATGTAGACCTGAAGATTTTAGCTAAAATTCTTAATTCTAGATTAGTCAATGCTATGACAGAGGTTATTCGCCCCTTCCAAACATGTACAATTCCAGGGTGTAAAATCAATGACAACTTACTTCTGTTTAGAGAAATACTGAACTCTAGTCATACTCTACAAACCCCGGCATATATTCTCAGCCTGGACCAGGTGCAAGCCTTTGATAATGTCTCTCGCGAGTTTCTATGGTCCTGCCTTACGGCTTATGGGATCCCAAAACAATTTACTGCCTGGCTTCAAAGTTACTATAAATCAGCATCAGCATCACCGTTGTTGCACGGATGGGCAGGAAAAAAAAGGAAAACACACTGAGGGATTAGACAAGGCTGTCTGTTAAGCCCAATGCTATATATTGTAACTTTGGACCCAGTTATTAGGAGGTTAGCTTTTAGTACTATTAGAGGTATCTCAGCTCCAAACCTACCCCCAGTAAAAGTATGTGCTTATACTGATGATTTAGTGTTTGTTGCTCATAACCAAGCAGATTGTGAACAAGCCCTAGACATTCTAGAGAACTATTTCTCCCTTACTGGAGCAGAGAGTAAATTGTTCCAACAGCTTCTGTTTAATCACAGGGGCCACAGTGAATAAAGAAACAAAAAATAAAGGGTATACCAGTTGTTTTCACACACCAAAAGTTGTTGAGTGTGTATTTTGGGCCCGAGGACATGGCTGAGTTTCACTGGAAACAAAATATTGAACAAATAAAACCTTGGATCCAGTTATGGAATAAATGAAAAATGAGGAAGTTAGAATGCATTTACATGATCACAAATCACCTTATTCCCTTTTTTCTTTACTTAAATCATGTGTTTCCCATACCAAAACAATTAGAAAGTGCACTATTAGGATTTTGTTTTTCAGTAATATGGGGCAGCAGCCTTAATCCTGTTAAAAGAAGTATAACTTACCTCCCCGTTAATAAAGGGGGTTTAGGTATGGTCAATCCCATTAGTTATTATTTTAGTATTTTCTTTTTTACTAATTTTGTCCCACTTTTGAAAGAACTATGTCCCAGTTGATTGTTTTGGGTTCTCGACCAAATTCAAGGGGTATTTTCCCAATGAGGAGATGATACTGGCATTTCTAATTTTTTTAAAACTCATAAATTCCCAACCTACCTTAAATATAGTTTGGATAAGTTAAAGATGTGGCAAATTAAGAAATCTTTTTTTTTTTCACCTGACCAGGAACGTTTTATATAACTTAAATATGGACACACATTTTTATGTTGATCCCTTTGAGGACAGAGTTGCACAAGAAAAAGCTTTTGATCCGTCAAATGATCTCTGAGAAAAGTCTCCCTGTAAAAATCTGGGACATGGTATGGTTAGGAGCACATGAAAAATTAAACGTCAAAAATAACTTAAAACATAAGGAGGTAAATGAACGTTATTGCCCCAGGCCAGGATGTGGCACAACTTTAGAGACCATTTACCATTTGTATTCTGAGTGTCCTTATGTTGTAGAGGTATGGCAAACAATACACACAACTTGAAATTGTCTTCCCTTCCAGTATTTAAACTATGATACAGTCATACTGGGACTAGTATCTAATCATTGGGCATCCTTTAATAAGAGTAGCTTGTATGTATTTTTTGGGTTCATTAAATATTGGATTTGGCAGAGTAGGTGCAGATTTTCTTTACAGCAACAATATGTGTCTCCTCAACAGTTAGTGAGTATGCTTGTAGATGACATCCAAAAGCATAAGCAAGCAATAACACATGACGAGGTGTGGGTTACGTGTTGATAAGAGCCCACCCATGGGTGTACTAAAGCATGAGGCACTTGCGCTGAGTGCCTTATGCCCCTGGGTGTGCTCTTATCAGCACGTAACCCACACCTTGGAGTGTGTTATGGCGCTTATAAAATGGGCTGCTAAGAATTTAATAGTAAAATAATAAAAACAACTTAGAGGACTGAAGAGTATAAAAAAACAGTTTTAAGATTTGAAATAATAGTAAAATAATAGTTCTAGGGACATGGATATGTTATTCATCCACACTTATTGGCAGGTTCCTTGCCACTTTAAATCTTGCCGGAAGGTCTTCAAGCTGGCTCCTCCCACCCACCCGAGTGGTAAAACTCTCATCTCCGCCCCATGATGCCAGATCTTCCTTACCGCTTGGAAGCTCAGGTTCCCTCCTTAGCACTTTGCATTTTTGACAGGTTCCTGATTCTTTCGCTCTCTCCAAATTTAGTTGGAAGTTTTCTAAAACTTCGATCTTCTTCCCTTGCTGCTGTGATGGGTCATTCGTTTTCCAGCTCCCGGAGGCGCCCGGTTAATACCTCCAGGAAAGACCCGCACTCCACGTGCGTTTACTGCCTCGACTTGGATCACGATCCGCAAGTTTGCAATTTTTGCTGTGCCGTTTCGACCAGTGCCCTGGAGGATCGTGTGGCCCGTTCAGAGCTTGGGCGACCTGAAATTTTTTCTGCACTAGAAAAATCCTTGGAGACTCATCGGGCAGTGTCCGCATCGGCTGTCTCAGCTGAGCAGCTCGATCTTCTTTCCCCCGTGGAGAGGGCGGCTGTTCCCTCCCCCCTTGGTCGTGGCGCTTATCCCACTCTCCTTTAGTTCTCCTCATTCAGCTTCGTTCAAGGAGCTTCACCAGTCCCTTTCCTCGAAAGGAGAGGGACCTTCGGGACCTGCCTCTAGGCCCAGGCCAAAGGAGTCGCAGGCTAAGTCCCATCATCGGCATTGGCGGGAGCGGGAGAGCTCCCCTTCCCCTGCTAGCTGACTTTCGACTTCGGTCAAGGGTGCAGCTCAGGCCACTGGCTTCACGGTGTCCCTGTCAGGTCAGCCAGCCAGGACTCCCGTCGACGTTGTTGAGTTTCTCGACCTGTCATCTGGGCTGTCTTCTGCTGGAGCCACCATCCCTTCGCCGGTTCCCCCAGTGGAGGCTGAGGTTCTGCCCGTACCTTCGGGGAGACAGGCCTTGGTCCTTTTGTCCGACCCGAGGGAAGAGCAGGTGCTCCCCGCTCCTTCCCAGGCCCACCCTCGGTTCCTCTGAGGATTTGGGTCTCGGTCTCGGTCCTCTTCTCAGTCAAGCCGCTCACGCCGACTTCGGCTGATCTCGGTTGGGGCACTGAGTTAAGTGGCATTACCGTTCTTCCTCGTCTCCCTCCTCGGATGAGGAGTGGCTTTGTTGCAGATGGCGTCGATGTTACGAGGAGTTCATGTGGCAGCAGTTGTTATTCTCTGGGAATCAATTAACTCTGATTCATTCCCCATCCAGCAAGCAGCTGCCGCCCGATCGGCCGACACAACTGCTCGCTGCAGTCGAGGTGCCCACTCCAGGGCCAGTTGTTCATCTGAACCTTGCTGCCCCACCATCTTCGGTGGAACCTCGGTCGGGTCACGACCTGTCCCGCAGGTTGTCTGTTCCCCTCACTCCCACCCACCCCCGATGGGCGAAAAGTGACTCAGGCCTGAGGCAGCTCTTTGCAGACCCGTCGGAGTCCAACATCGACTCCTCTATGTTCCCCAGTCAGGAGGACCCGGGGTCCTCTCTGGAACGCTCTATGGATGACAGCCCATCGTCCTTTATGGGTCTGCTTCGGCTCATCTCGGAGTTCACCGGGATGCAGCTTGAACCCGTGTCCAAACGGGTCCCTTATCCCCTGATGGAGATTCTAGACTGAGGGGGTTCACCCTCAGAGGCCTTTCTGGTGGCCGAGGCCATCGTTGGCCTGGCCTTGGAGCTCTGGCAGTGGCCTACTTCCTGTTCTGCGCCCTCGGCCAGGATGGCCAGGAAGTACTCTGTCCCTGTTGATTCTTTGCCCGGTTTCTCAGAGCACCCCTTGGCTGAGGGGTTAGTTGCCGATAATGTTTTCCAGTGTTCTTGGAACGCTCGGGATGTGGATAGGCCCCCCGATAAAGAGTCCAAAAGGATGGACTATGTTGGGCGCAAGGTTTACGCTGCATCCTCCCTAGGCCTCTGACAGGCCAGCTCGGCTGCACTGATGGCACATTTCTCCCACGCCCTTTTGGGCTCCCTGGATGAGGTGCTCCCTCATCTCCCGGCCAACCTGCGGACCACGGTCTGGCGGGTGTGGGACCAGGGTACGGTGATGGCAAAGCAGCAGCTTCAGACTGCTCTTGACTTAGGTGATTCCTGTGCCAGGTCGGTGGCGGCCGCAGTGGCCATGCACTGCAGGGCGGGCTGAGGTTATCTTCTTTCTCAACAGAAATCCAGCACAAGTTAGCAGACATCCCCTTCTTGGGGACTGACCTGTTCGGCCCTGGAGTGGAGGGACACCTCCAGGAGACCGAGAAGTCCGATACCACTCTGGACTCGGTCACCCATGCCCGGAGGGACAAGGGCCACAGGCAGCCTTTGCGCAAGCCCCTTTTCCCCTCGGCTCCTGCTGCTCGACCGGCCCATCAACTCCAGCATGAGGGCCAGCAGGCTTGCTCTGGGCAGCCTGACTCCAAGCCAGCGGCTTCCTCTAAAGGGAAGCAGGGAGGTAAAGGCCCAGGAGCTCCCTCGGCCAATCCCTCCTCCAAGTCTGCTCAGTGATGGGCTGAGAGGTGCTGTCTCCGGCCCCGTCACCCCTACCCGGGGTCCCCCATGGGGAGTCGGCTCCGCCCCTCCTCCACCTGGTCTGCTTTCCCGGACCTCTGGGTGTCGGAGGTGCTAGGGGAAGGTCCTGCCTCGGGATTGCGAGCAGGCCCCACCCTTTCGAGCTGTTGCCCCACGGGGATCTTGGGATCCGCAACCTCGTTGTCAGCCTTCCGAGCCGACTTGCTTGGCCCCTCGAACTAGAGGTGATCAGGAAGGTTGCGGATCCTCCTCCAGACCCTGGGTTCATGTCCAGATATTTCTGGTCCCTAACGGATGGGGGGCTTGTGCCCCATTCTCAATCTGCACGTCAGGATGGTCTCTCTGTCTCAGATTTCCCATCCTCAGAACGAGGCGTGTGGCTCCTTTCCTGGACCTCCAGGACGTACTTACACTTCGTTCCATCCGTTTCTTGGGAGACTCCTCTGTTTCCTTAGCGGGGGATTCCGTTACGAGTTCCAGGCCAGGCCCTTCAGTCTCTGCTCAGCAGCATTCCTGTGGCACTGATGGGTCCGGGCGTAACCCCACCCGGATGGTGGTCTGACGGCAACCCCTCCCAGCGGAGGGGGGATGGTCCAGAGCTCTGGCCCTCTTGGTTGCTCTCAGACTGGTCTCCTTTTTATTGGAGCCACGTTGGAACTCGTGCCTCAGCGGGTGATCCTTCTTCAGGACGAGGCTCGACTCTTGAGTCCGAGCTTGGATCCTGGCAGACAAGGCCAAGGTTCTTCCTCCCTTACCTAGTCAGGTCTGACTGGGCAATTTGCATCCTGACCGGGACTTCCTGCACCTCCTGGGCTTTGCGGCGGCCTGCACCAGCATGGTCTGTTTGGACCCGACGGTTCATGCGTCCCCCTGATGGGGGCTGGCCAGCCAGCGGTCACAATGCTGCGTTCCTTTGGACCAGTCCATGACAACAGCCCAGGGGTTAGGGAATGCTCTCCTTCAGACCGTTCCAGCTCTTTTGCAGGAGATCATCCCATTCGTCCGCCCCGAGTCAACGGTCTCCTCCGACCAAAGCATCTCGGATGGGTGGGGATGCCCATCAAGGGGAATACAGAGTGCACCGTCTCTGGTCCTCTCGGGAGTCCCGATGTCTTCCTACCTGCTGGAGCTCCAGGCGTTCTGCTTAGCTTGCACTGCTCGCTCCGTCTGTGCGGGGTCTAGTGGTTTAGGTCCAGGCGGACAATACCACGACCATGTGCTACCTAACCCGCCAGGGTCGGACGAGCCCCTTGCCATTGCATAAGGAGGTTCTCTGCATTTGGTCTTGTGCGTAGCCAGGAGATGGTTTCCTAGCCATTTTGATGGCAGGAGCCTCCAGCACCCTGGCTGATGCCCTAAGCCGGATAAGGGCTGCGCCTCATGGGTGGTCTTCCCTGCCGGAGGTAGCACAAGATCTTTCTCCCTCTAGGTCATGCCTCAGGCAGACCTTTTTTTCCCTCCAGGGAGAATGCAAGGCCAAGATTGTCTCATGCCCACCCCCTCAGCAAGGTTCTCTGTAGGGGATACCTTTGAGGCCACAGACCCCGGGCCTCTTCTATGTCTCTCCCCCATTTCTCTTGACCCACAGGCAAGGCGAGGAGGGACTAGGTGCAGGTGATTCTGGTAGCCCCAGACTGGTTCTGCCAGCTCTGGTATCCAGCTCTCCTCAGTCTCAGCCTCAGGCTCCCGAGGTTGCTTCCAGCCCACCCGGTCCTGATTTCTGTTGTTAGGGGAAGGTACTCCATCCGGACCTTCAATCCCTGCACCTGATGGCCTGGTCCCTGTGCAGCTAGTGGCCAGACCTTGGGTCTTCTGGCAAGGTCCTCGACATTTTCGAGGCGTCCTGCCAGGAGTCGACCAGATATGCTCGCCTTCAAATGGAAGAGTTCTCCATTTGGTGTTGGGATAGGGCCTGGTCCCTCTCCTGTTCCTCGGTGAGCATTCCGGGCTATCTGCAGTCCATTCTTTTCTTGAACTAGGGCTTCAGTCGACGACCCTCAAGGTGCTCCTGTTAGCCACTCCTGTCTTCCGGGCGCGGGCCAGAAGGTAGTCGGTGGCGCAGGAAAGGTGGTCTGGTGCTTTCTAAGGCCTTTATCACACCTCCCTTCTGGGGAGAGTATTCCCATTTCTGTGGGATCTTACGCTGGTATGGGCATAGCTCACAGGCAAGCCGTTCGAACCTTTGCACAGGTGTGAGTTCCTCCACCTGTTGTGGAAGAACACCTTCTTGGGGCTACCATGCCAACCGGAAGGACAGGAGAGTTCCAGGCGCTCCTTTGAATCTCCCTATCAGGTCTTCCACAGGGACAAGGTTGTCCTGTGCCCCACCCGAAGTTCCTTCTGTAGGTGGTGGCGGAGTCTTTTCCCTAACCGGGTATTGTCTCTGCCGGGGTTCAACCCCTTTCACACCTTGGAGGCCGTATATAGGATGGATCCTTTGGGACCCTATTTAATGCTCACCTTCCCAGGGACTGTAGGGCTGAAGTTCAGGAGAGGTTCACCAGCTGTTTGTCATCTACGCTGAAGCTGCACCTGGCAGACCTGCAGTCAAGCAGACGACGAGCGGGTGGGTCACCTCCTGCATAGATATCTGCTTTAGGTGGGCGGGCATGGAGCCTCCCAGAGGGATAAGTGCTCATTTTACCCACCCTTCTGCTGCATCAGTGGCTGCTTCCGAGGATACCCCTGTCCAGGATATCCGTAGGACTCCTACCTGGAAGCAGGCTTATAGCGGTTCCCCCTTCCACATCGACGTTGAGTCATGCCGGGATGTTGGTCAGGACCTCGGTTCTCCAGTCTTTCTACCTAAGTAGGGGGTGTGCACCTTGCCTCTCTCCTCCCGGAGAACTGCTAGGAGTCTGCCAATAAGTGTGGATGAACAACATATCCATGTCCCTAGAAATACAGGTTACTCACCCGTAACAGGGTTCTAGGAATGGTATATTTGTTCATCCACTACGATCCACCTCCCAGCTTGAGACAACAACCTGGCTTGCGGGCTCGATCTAAGGCCATGGGCGGAGTCGAGTTTACCACCCGGTGGGTGGAGGAGCCAGCTTGAAGACCTTCCGGCAAGATTTAAAGTGGCAAGGAACCTGCCAATAAGTGTGGATGAACAACATATACCATTCCTAGAACTCCTGTTACAGGTGAGTAACCTGTATTTCCATTAATATGTGAGTTTCAATAGTGTTTCATTGGCAGGATGGGATTGTAAGTTTTGAGCCTTCCCCCATGTTCTTTTTAGTTGTTTCATTTATTTGTTGTGTTTTTTTAGTGTCCTGCCTGGTTTTAAATGTGATGGATGGTGTGTTGTTTCAGAGCTTCATTTTCTGAGGTGGATTATCGAGTGAGGTGAAGGCGAGGGCAAGGGAACTCCCCCCCCCCGGTTGGTTGCTTGCTCGCTGTGTTTTGTTGATTGCTTAATTTATTTCTTTTGATATGTGTTATTTTTGTATTTTTTGAAGTGTGCTGATGCTTGTGGATTTATAGTCAGTGTTTATAGACATACGCTTTGTTGGCTGTATTCATCGTGTGACCCGATCAGTGAAGGATCACTTCTGTTTTTTCGTTAATGCGGTTAGACATCGCGGTCATTAAAAAACTCTGTCTGTGAGGAAGGACAGATGGACAAGATGTTTTTCTATGTAGGTTCACAATCGGAAGGAGTGACAGCTGTTTCTGTGTTGTATTGAAGTTGGTAATTTACGGACAAGTCAGGAGTCAGTTTTGGTTTGGTTGGCTGGAAAGGAAGCCCAGGAAGGAAGAAATAAAAGGTCAGAGTGACTTTTGAAATAAAAAATTAATGTCCGGGATTGTGTTAGGATTGCCTTGGGTGAGGTGACAGTACAACACGAGGGAGTGGTTTGCAGGTTGGGGGAACTATGTACAGTGGTTGCACGTCTGGTTAGAGTGGCATGGAGCTGCAGGTCATTTTTTCAGAGAGGACGGTGTTGGAGACAGTTTTATTTTTGTGTGGTGTGGTCAGCTTGGCAGAATTAGTGCCGGTTGGCACAATACATGCTGATAAGTACACGGCTAAATCCTAGGTTTTAGCCGATCAGCATTCTGAATTTTTTAAGCCCATTTTATAAAGACTATGAATGCAAGGTGTACTGTATTCTAGGTTACAATTTCAAGCCTTTTTGGATACACTTCCCTGAACTTTGGTTTTGCGGTCTCCCTTTTTTTCCCCTAAAGAGTTATGAAAACTAATTTCTTTGTTTTTTTGGCTTTTCTTCTTCCCTTCCCTCTTTCCTTTTCATGGTACAGAAAAATGGCCTATTGATAACCTAGAAGAAGCAGGACTAGAATACCCCCTTTTTAGATTAATTTCTCTATATCCTGTCCCCATTTTCCCCCTTTTTTGTATTTGTGTTTTTCCTGTAAATGACTGTCTCTTATGATTTGTACATTTTTTTGGTAGTTGCAAATATCAGTAGATTGTAAGTACCTGAACTGCAGATATTGTACTGGTCCCCGTTTTGTTTTCTAGTTGATCTACTCTTATGTTATTTTATGCTATCATATTTCTCAATAAGAACAACTAAAACATGTGTATATATCTTGTTTTATTTGGTTATGTTTCAGGTCAGCCAAATTATTTATTGCTATGGATTATTATTATTGGAACATAATTGGTTGTGTAGTTACAACACACAGCGCCCCCTACTCATTTAGTGTGGGGGGGCCCTTTTGTTTTTTTGTTAGTTTTTTTATTCTGGTTTAAAACATATTGATGCATTGACATGTTTTGGGTATCTAAGCTGCTTTTACAAGATATTATTGAAGATAAATACAACTCTGTTTTACTATCAGTCCATGCTCCAGTATGCCTGACTCTGTTGTCCAGGGACACCATCAAACAGCACAGAACATGAGTATTTGATTCTTTATTGCTTAAGGACAACGACTTTCAAGACATTATCAATACAAAGATAGAAATATGTTTTAAAAAAATTGAAGAGGTATCAGAACATACTATTTGGGTCACACGTAAAGCCTATTTGCATGGCATACTATAATTATCTCTTATTCAGCTAACAAAAAGCAGAAACAAGTAGAAAAAGTAAACGCTGTAGAACAGGAGATTAAAAGGGTTAAAAATGTACATTTA
Source organism: Neoceratodus forsteri (assembly GCA_016271365.2). Classification (NCBI taxonomy): domain Eukaryota; kingdom Metazoa; phylum Chordata; order Ceratodontiformes; family Ceratodontidae; genus Neoceratodus; species Neoceratodus forsteri. The sequence continues at coordinate 482,067,961 of CM057459.1, read as the reverse complement.
AGTTCTAAATCTAATGTTCATTTAAAATTGTTAGAAACATTAAAGCATGACTGTAACACAATTCAGAATGGAAAAAATGAAAGGTTAATGATGTTTTCTAAAACAAAACTTTATACTCACACAGATCATAGTGGTAAACTTTCAGTATATTTGTTACAGAAAGAGAACGCTGAAATAACTATTGAATAATTGGTTCCACCACACCTGTTCAACAGGAAATTTGTCAAACGTTATTACAGTAATGGCACAATGCCGACAGTTGGCATTGTGTCATCAGGAACAACAATGTTTTTTTTGAGGGAGGCTGTGCCCGACGTACCCCCCATGCAGGGGGCTGTGCCCCATGCACCCCCTGTATTTTTAAATAATCAACTCCAGGTTGGAATTGTTTCAGGAAGGGGGCACAACACTGGGAGAAGCAGTGTTGAGATACCGCAAAACCATTACAGTGAACTGCAGATTTTGTCTCTGTAATGGTCTTTGCGATATTTGTTTTCCACTGTTTCAACGGTATCTGGAAAAAAATTACCTTAGATTCAAAACAAGGTGAACTTAATAATGAATCAGATAAGTCTAATCTAGAATTTCTGAGCTATTATAAAACCATATATCAAACACAAGATAATAATGATAATAATAATCCTTGCACATTTCAAGAGATACCAAAATTAAACACTAATCAGCAAATGTCATTAAATAAACCAGTATCACATTTGGAAATCAACAGAGTAATTAAACAACTAAAATCTGGTAAACACCTGGTATTGATGATTATAGCATTTATTTTTATAAAGTTTTCAAAAACAATTCTGATCCCACAGGTTTTGAAATTAGTAATTTTAAGGGTTCACTGCCTCCTTCCTTTGATGAAGCCCTTATATTAGTAATACCAAAGAAAGGTAAGGAACCCATGAAATGCACTTCATATCACCCAATTTCACTTCTTAACACTGATTATAACATTTTTGCAAACATTTTATCGGTGAGACTTGAACAGATCTTACCATCATTAGTACATCCTGATCAGGCAGGCTTTGTCAAAGGAAGCAGGGGGAATAATAATTTTAGAAATGCGTTGAAACTTATACACTTAGCAAAAGATCACAATGCTATGGTGCTGTCCTTGGATGCAGAGAAGACATTCAATAGGGTGGAATGGCTGTACCTTTATTTCATTGATTAAAGCAATTTTGCACTATTTCACTGTTCTTTCAACTTCAGAGAGAAACTAGATAGGGGTGTCCTCTTTCTCTACTTTTATTCACCTTGGTAATATAACCACTGGCTAGTGCTATTCAAAGGGTTTGCATATGGAAATAAGAATTTAAAAATGTATCTGTTTGCCAGTTATGTGGTGTTATATTGAAAAGAATTAGATAAAGAACTTGAGTTGATTTTACAAATGGTGCAAACATTTGGTGAACAATCTGGCTGTTTAATAAACTGGAAGAAGTCTGAAGCACATTGTATTCATCTAGCTAAAAACACAATCACACAAGATAATTTTCCAGTAATCATTAAAAAACAAAATATAGCTTATTTGTGAATCCAGTTAACAAATAATAGTCATAAATTCATTAGCCTAACTCTAGACCCATAAATAAGTGTAGCTGGACAGGATCTAAACCATTGGAAAGACTTGTAGCATACACTTCTTGGCAGAGTACAGGTAATTAAAATGGATGTGTTGCTTAGATTGCTGTATGTGTTTCAGTCCATTCCTATCTGTATACTGAAGGAGAGATTTAATGACAAAGATAAGTTAATAGCTCAATTTCTTTAGAAGAAACAAATGCCAAGACTGAAAAAAAGAAAAAAATTGATAGGACCCATTAACAAACTGGGCCTGAAAATTCTGGGTATAGAATTATATCATTAAGAGTACCTCAACAGTGTGGAGCAAGGCACATAAAAGATTAGGGCAAAAATGGTTTATAGATAAATTTACATAATTAAGGAAAAATATTTTTATTCAGTATTCAAAAAGAACTACTTTCAGCTTTGGAGAAAATGGGGGACTGGGGTAACTGGTGATTTGTATATAGGAGACGATTTTAAATATTTCCAACAGTTAGAGGATCAGTTTAATTAATCAAGAAACTATAGCTATTTGTGGCTGAGAATGGTCTGTACAAAAAATAATACCACAGAATCAGGGATTCAACTGAGTAATGAAGTATATGCTATTATATCCATAGCACCATTCTGATCACAATTATTAACTAAAATTTATCAGTATATTCTAATTTTATGTTGGTTTTTTTTTTTGCAGCTGAGGAATTGACTGGTTTCTAGACTCTCCTTTCACCTGGTTGTCCTTTTCTCTGTACATTTTTACTTATAGGAGGGAAGCAGGAGGAAGTGGGAAAGAGAGGACAATAACTATGTTTCCCACCTTCAACACCCATAGAGTTCAATAGCTAGAGAGAAGCTAGAGTGCAGACTAATGCTGGCTCAGTCGAAGCCATGTATCTGCCATATTACCGGAGGATTGAGGTGTGGGCAGATGACAGGAACACTTCTTGAAACCTACTGTAAATAGCAACACCAGCACACTGTTCTGACAGCAATCAAGTAACACACTGCTTATACAAGCAAAGGAAAAATGAGCATACCTTGTGTTTGTCACCACAATGTGTGTCTGCTTCATTATTTCCTTGCTGTCAATGGTGCTTCTTACTGAAATGGATCAGCAGATTAATGTCAGAACAGTGTGCTGGTGCTGCTAAGTTTCAAGAAGGGTTCTTGCTATCTGCCGGCATCTCAATCCTCTGGTAATATGGCGGATGCACAGCTTCAATTGAGCCAGCATCAGTCTGCACTCTAGCCTCTCTCTCTAGCTACAGAACTCTGTGTCAACACCTGCCCATGTAGGCCCTGGATGCTGATGTTGTCTCCTGTGATGTCGGTGTGAATGTAGACTTCAACCTTTGACGAGAAGCAGTGCACAGCACTCGCCATATTGAACAATGTTGATTCTGCGTTTTAAAGCTCCTTGTTGGTTGGCAGCAGATGAGCATGGGTTATTTAAAAACTGATGGGAAAGCCTAGCAGTGGACATCAGTCGTGGTCCCAGAGTGGTTTGTAGTGACTAAGGGCCTCGGACATGCAGTCATCACAATTGTGAGTATGGACTGAGCCAGTGAGGTAGGGAGATAATCCTGTATATCTAGTTAGTTAGTTAAATCTTTGGTAACCGGGAAGGTGCACTGATCCAAGGACCATTTTAAGGCATGACCTGGGCCACAGAAGTGGCACAGATAACACATAACATATTATACAATGACAAGAAAGAATCCTGGTCTCTGATTGGTCAGTCTGGGACTGGACCCGTAATGTTATCCCAGCATAACTTCATGGATCTAGTCCCAGCACACTAGCTGACCACATCAACTATTAATAAAATGAATCACTTCACGCAGTCCACTTCATGATCCCCGCTTTGCATACTGCTTACTCGCTTCCCAATTCCCGCTTGGCAAAAGTGTTCAGTCTCCGGCTCATTTACTGATAAAAAATACACAAAATGACCAAAAAAAAAAAACAACACCCCTTACACATTCCTCTCAAAATACCAAAATGTTCCTTTTCACAATTCTATTTTATGAACCATCACCGAATAACCCCAGTGATTAAGCGAGCAAGTATGCGACTCGTCAACAGTCACATGCCTCTGTCTTTAACGCTCGCTTTCTCCTAAAGTCACTGTGTTGATTTTCCCAACAAATGGCAGCATGTAAAACAAATAAAAAAAACATTTTCTCTGCAATCTCCTTAACTTCTCTCTATCTTTCAGAAATCTTCACAGCACAGTGGCCGGGCAGATAAAGGCACTTGGGGGGGGGGGGGGTGACTGATTCCAAACCAGCAGCAGCATTTAAAGCCAATCATGAAAACACAGACAGGAAAACATAAAATCAAAAGTTTGTGAAAACAGAACTAAAACTGCCACACAATAGGGCACTAACTAATACTCCCACCACTGACAAATGTGCTATGAGGAGAATAGACTCATAGCCACACAAAAACCCACAGCAGCTCCACCTACTGCCTGAATCAGCAATATTTTTTCATAAAGTAACACTACTCATTCATAAAAATGACAAAAATATGTTTGAAAAGTAATTTCTCCTCTTTTTCTTTTTTTGCACTACAAAGAGCCATTGTATAATAGGAATAATGCACTCCAGGGTGTGTCGTGCTGGGATAACGTCACTTCTGGGGTGATTAGTAGCACTCGGCCTGCAGCCTCATGCCTAATCACCCCAGGTGTGATGTTATCCCAGTACGATACACACCCTGTTGTGCATTATTCCTATAACATAACATAACATAACATAACATAACATAACATAACATAACATAAATTGAAAAACAGTGGTGGTGCAGATAACTTGAAGTACAGGATACAATAAATTACAGAATAACATACAGTATGGGATGCAATGAATTACAGTAGGAATGAAGCAAACAATAGTAACAATGGGTAGTAGTACTAACAAGACACAGATGGAAATACATACAAGCTGAATGTACAAAATTAAGGGTTGCACTCTACTAGGGAGATGAATGGATAAGCTTGAAATTACAGTACATTGACTCCCTGACCGCTCATAGAGCAAAAGAAGTACAGTGGCAAGTGCAAGTGGTGGTTAGGGTTAGTGTCCCCTCAGAGAAATACAGTCTAACTAACTAGATATACAGGATAATGTCCCTGCCTCACTTCAGCATGGGGGCTTAAAGTATCTATGACAGTAATTGGGGGAACTTATAAATAAAGCTGTTTCTGGTCATTTGGGGAAGCTGGGCTGTGTAGGTGGGTGTAGGCTGGGATGGGATGGAAGAAGACACGGTCCATTTGAAGGTGGATGGAATGCTAATTTGAGAGGGGAGGTAGATATACACCTTGCAGTTTGCCATGTCTCACATTAGTGCCCTCTGGGATGGTGCTTTTGTATGTGGTAGCAAGAGATGTTCCTGGGTGTCTGCTTCCCCCCTGTCTTTTATCAGGCCATATTTGTCATGTTATTTTGATCAGCTATCATTGGGGGGGGAAATCACTGCACGATGGAGAGTGCAGCCTCCAACAGTCCATGGTCATGGCCTGCGATGATGTAGGAGGATGCAGCCTGTGGATCACTTGCACTCAGTAGATCTATAGTGGTTGAAGTGCTCCATATTTGGGTAGGAGGGGTTACCTGAGATGGGATCTAGATGTTGGCCCACAAGTGGCATTATAACAGGTATATGGTGGCTTTACAACTTTGAGACAGTTAGAAAGAACAGGGGGAAGGGAGGAGGTTTCAGGGTCTAACTGATAAACAGTCAGAATGTGATGGGGTCCCTTGGCTCTGGGTTGTGCTCCCTCTCAGGGTGGTGTTGGGCGGGAACACCATGGGGGAGGTTATCACCTGAGTGGACTCTGGCTTGGGGGCACCTTGGAGGGGACACAGAGGAATAAGGGGACTGAGACAAACCATTTATTTTACAGGCACAATGAGTTTATGTGAGTGTACATGATTACTGTTGTTCATTTTGCATATGAAATTGTTTGTTGTTCTTTTGTTAAAGATGCATGGAGATTCACTTGTGTCCTCGCTGTTGAGTTGCTGGATTACTGCTAGGTGGCTGTGCTGGAGAGGAAGATTGTTATTGGTGGGCAAGATCTGTGTTGGGTAGGTCTCATACCTCTCACCTGCTAGAAATTCTACACGACACTATGATTTTTATACTCAAATTTACCCTTGGTCTGTAAAGGTTTACTGATGTTCTTGATACTGTTAGAGCTATTTTCGGACACACAAACTATTACATCATTGAACTAACTTGACAGAAACATTCCTTAACACTTAACACTTAACACATGGGGCCGACTATTTGTAGACATATTATTCTTTAGAATAAGAAAGTGCTACACATTATGGCCATTTGCTATGAATTTTGAAGGCCAGTGCTATGAATTTTAATACTGAGGCTGAGAGGTATTGTAGCATTGGCTCTCCTCCTGAACCCCCCCCCCATAGATCTGATAAATGTCTGGGAAAATCACAATCTGCTCCTGGAGCATCCAGAGTATTTCCTATCCGGTAAAACACAAATGGATCCTTACTGTCCTTAAGAAGAATAATGTGCATGTGCCTATATTGCAGGAAACACACCTGGCCTTGGTAGAACATGACAAACTGGTCCAAGACTGGGTCTCACGGTGCTATGCGGCTTCCTAAAGTGGCCATAGATGAGGGGTAGTAGTGCTTTTTCACAAAAGCCTGGCCTTTGTCAAAGAAGGAGTAGTAAAAAATCCTAATGGAGGGTGTTATGTGTTTGTGGGGGGGGATTTGTGGGGAACAAGCCACACTGGGGAATGTTTATGCCCCAGCATTGCATGACCATGTATTCTGTAATTAACTATTGGCACTCATGCAAGCTGAGCAGTTCCCAAACTTAATTCTGGCTGGGGGCTTTAACTGTGCTTTGGATCTCAGATGGACAAATCAGGGGGTGACAAAGGACAGAACAGGTGGTGGTTCGGTGGTGGTGGTGGAGTGTCTGAGTGAGTTGGAGAAACACAGAATTTGATGGCAGATAAGGACTGCTTGCCCACCTAGTCTGCCCATTTCCCTACCTAACGGATAAGCTGCAGATCCTAGTTAACCAACAGCCTACTTCCTCCTACCCCCCACTAGAATTGCCTTATGTCTGTCCCACGCATTCTTGAATCCTCCCACTGCTCTTGATTCCACAACCTCCTCAGGAAGGCTGTTCCATGCATACACAACCCTCTCCATGAAAGAATACTTTCTAACATTACCTCTGAGCCAACCCCCCTCTATCTTCAAATTGTGCCCCCTTGTTCTTGCACATCTCTTTTCCTGAAAGATGCTACCTTCTTGGACTTTGTTAATTCCCTTGAGGTACTTGAAAGTTTCTATCATGTCTCCCCCCCCCCTTTCCTCTAGGGTATACATATTAAGCTGCTTTAGTCTCTCTTCATATGTCTTCTGGTACAGACCCTGAACCATTTCGGCTGCCTTCCCCTGAACAGCCTCCACTCTGTCTATGTCTTTGCAGAGATGGGGTCTCCAGAACTGCACACAGGAGCTCCTAGATGTATGTAGGGAGGCTAATCTGGGAGGCAGGGAATATACTTTCTTCTCCAACTCTCATGGGTCCTGGTCCCGGATTGATTATATTATGATCCCGAAGGTGTGGCACACCAGGGTACAAGACACTCGGATTAGCCCCATCCTAATCTCAGATCATGCTAGGGTTACCTTGAGTACTCCCCAGTCTAGAATGTAGTCAAGGAACTGGAGGTTCCCAGGGCATACGTTGCAAAATGAAAAATTCAAGGAACCCTTGGGAGCAGTGGGCTGTATACAGAGATGCTAACTTAGCTACCACTCCATCAAAGGCCTACTTCTGGGAGATGGGTAAAGTGTTTATGAGATGCTCTATAATAGCCTTCATGGTGGCCTTGCATAAAAAGAAAAAGGAACAACTTCAGGAGATGGAGAGGAAGATTAAAGAACTTGAGATCAGGGCCCTGCAGCAGATCTCAGAGCAGGTGTGTCATACTCTGAGAGATGCATGAGAGGCTGTGTACAGGGAGACTAGGAGGGGTGCAGAGGTGGCTCTTTTTTATTCCAACCAGAAATCTTACGAGTTGGGGGAACAAGCTCAGCCCTCTGTTGGCACAGTTTGCCAGGGGGAGAAGGGGCTCTAATGTAATTGCCACTATTAAGATGGAGACAGGCCAAGCCATGGGTAGGGGGGAGGAGATAAAAGAAGCCTTCGTACAGTTCTACTCCAAGTTGTATCAAAGCAAGTGTCAGGGTGGGGAAGGGAGGCAACTGTCTTTCTGGCTGCCTTGGCCCTCCTGGCCCCCTTACAGGAGCAGGTGGAGCTGTTAAATAGGAACCTCTCCTTAGGTGAGATACAGGCAGCAGTGGCAGGACTGGCAAAGGGCAAGGCTGCTGGTCCAGATGGCCTCCCATGGACTTTTATGGGGCAGTGGGGACCCAGTATGGCAGTCCATGTTTGAAATATTTTAGGAGGCAGGAGAGGAAGGGGAATTGCCTAGATCATGTGGACTAGTGACCATTACAGTTATACACAAGGAAGGGAGGGACCCAAATGACTGTGCCACCTATCAACCAACCTTGCTGTTGAATTGCGATGTTAAGATCTTAGCGAAGGCATTAGCACATAGGCTAGATGGGGTGCTACCAGACCTTATAAAAGATGATCAAACTGACTTTATCAAGGGATGGGACTCTTATCATAATGTTGGAAGGTTGTTGGGGGTGCTTCAGTGGGGAGCCAGGCATCTGAAGGGGGCATGCATGCTCTCCCTGGATGCTGAGAAAGCCTTTGACAAGCTGGAGTGGGGCTATATGTTTAAATGGAAGCATTTGTCCTGGGGAACAGTTCATTAATATGGTACAGTTGCCAGAGCAAATATCTGAATGAACAGAGAGTTGTCGAGGGAGTTTGTGTTAGGCAGAGGAATGAGACATGGTTGTCCCCTGTCCCCCCTCCTGTTTGCCTTAGCAATTGAACCCCTGGTGGAAGCAATTCAGACCGGTCTGGAGGTAATGGGGTGGATGGGGCCTGGGGGCACAGCACAGAATATCACTCTATGCGGATGATGTGTTATTGTTCTTGACCAGGGCAGATATCTTGATTCCAGCTGTCACAGGGATAATTGAGAAATTTGCCCCTTCTCAGGCCACAAAGTCAATTTCAGGAAATCTGAGCTGATGGCCATTGGGGCAGTACAGGATAGGGCACTGGAGGTAAAAATATAGGCAGGTCACTACACACCCTAAATACATGGGTATCAAGGTGGGCCCATCTTTCCAAACCTTGTACAAACTTAATTACAAGCCACTCCTTACAGATATTAAAAATGGCCTGAGGCACTGGAAGGGATTGCCCATCTCTTGGCTAGGTCATATTAATCTTATTAAGATGAACATCCTGTCCAGGATCTTATACCCCATACAGGTGCAACCAATGGGCTTAACCAGAAGGATCTGAAAAATCTGGACAGCTAGTGTTCAGATTTCATATGGGGAGGGGGGAGACCCAGGATGGGTTTGTGGCATCTGAGAGATACCACCTCTAAGGGATGCTTAAAATTCCCAGATTTTGGGCTTTATCACGTGTTAGCCCAAATGCAGCTGCTAGTGAAATGGGTGAAAGGGTATAGAGGGTCAAGTTGGGTGGCTATAGAAAAAACAGTTGTTAGGGTGCATATGACTGCATACTTTAATAAGACTGGTCAGAGAGCCTTTGGGTCCTCAAGTAATGGAGCACCCCAGGAGGAGCTCTTGATAAATACCTGGAACAGAGCCAACAAGCATGGAAATTGTACTCCATTGGTGCAAAGAGTGAGGATGAGGAGTGTATAGATAGGTGAGGGGTGGAGTGGGAGAGCAGAGTAGGGTTTCTATGTTTAGCCAAACAGAGGGGTGGTAGAGGAGGAGAACCATTGACAGGTGGCAGGGGTGGTGGACACTATTTTGGCCTGGGTGGCTGGTAATCCTGAGTTTTTGCCAGGCCTGGAAGATTCTAGATTTAGACACTGGGAGGAGCAGGGTGCAATTTTTCTAGGAGACCTATTTGATGGTAAAGGTTTTAAAGATTCTTGTGTATGGCCTCAAACTAATATTAGTTTTTGAAAGCTGTCAGCCATTACATTTTATATCTGAGGTACTTTATTTTTTCCCTTTGTTTAATCAGAAGATTACTTACCTGATGTTAGTAGGTGTGACTTGTGGAACAACACTCTGCCTGGCAGTTGACATATCTAGCTCTCTTGCCCCCCCACTACATCATCAGCACCGTGACCTCATTCAGCACTGTGACCTCACTGACTGTGACATCATTGCTGCTTAGGAACAGCCACTCAGTAGCTGCCTGGTCAGTCACATGTGATGTCACTGTCAGAGAGATCACAATGCTGATGATGTAGTTTGGGGATAGAGATAGATATGTCAGCTTCCAGGCTAAGAACTGTTCCAAACATCCAGCACTATTATCACATAGAAGACTTTCTAATGAGAAAAAGGAAAAAGGAAAAATACTTCATAAATGAGTTACATCTGACTACTTAACATTTTTTATTATTTTCCTGTCCGCCTGTTTTGGCTCCACTAGCTCTTTAAGACTTTTGCCACAGTATGTGAGCAGCTGGTCATACCTCATAACCATAGATTTTGATATCTGCAGGTTAGAGACTGGTTGATTTGGATGGAGATGCAGGCTCACAAGGACTCCCCATTATACGCACTAGAGGCGGGCATATTACAGAACCGGGCCAGTATACCGCCCTGACATTGAAACTTTGACATCGACCGACACTACAGCGACTATAGCGCCTGGTCACTGTAGTGTTGGTGCTGGACTCCAGCACTGTTTTCTGGTGGTTGCACCCCCTCCCCTAATCAGCTGCGACTCGGAGTTGATTATATTTAGTGGGGAGGGTGCGGGGGGCACAGCCCCCCACATGGGGGGTTTCAGGGGTGAAGCCCCCTGAAGAAAACATGTTAGGCAGTGAAATACTTCATGCCTGACAGCAAATGCAGTTGACATAAAGGTTTCGCTGTTCGGTTGTTCGACAAAATTTTTGTCGATGACCGATCGTAGATCCAACCGGGCCAACCCGAAGGGGGTGCTGGTGAGGATCTACCAGTTGTTGTGAGATTATTTTTTGAATCTCTCGGGTAAAGTTAAATTACAGTTAGTGCTTTTTATTGAAGGTTTTCAACAAAAACATGACATTATCATTACAGTCATACATTCTCAGTGCATATAGTATCATACATAAGTATAGCATCAAGAAATAGCAGAAAACAGTGATCATGGCACATTTTTCATATAGCAAAGAGGAGGGATACCATGACGTGAAGGTGATCCCTCTTTATATATTAACCATGTCTGTCTACTCATCAACACATTGCCATGGGTCAAGCTCCTGGGGCACAAATCAATCAGGTTTAGCTCACATCCAAAGATGGGAAGGTAGGACCAACCGGTGCGGATGTTTTACTCAAAGTTAGAGAGGGTGCAGATCTTGAGAAATCAAACATGGGCCCACTGGAGTCCACTTTGCAGTGAAGAGAAGAAATATAAGGGGCCCACATATCACAGTAATGGTGCATAGTGCCTTTTGCTAAATGAGACATTCCAGAAAGTATCCCCCCGCGCTGGACTGAGTGGAGCAACTCCTGTATCTGAGGCACCTCTGTGGTTCTCTGAGCCAATAAACGAGTGGGTCTGCCTCAGTGGGTGGGGAACTTTCTTCTTAAATCTCCGTTCTCGCCACACAGCGGAGAAACCCTCCCTCAGCTAGGACACCTGCTTTCCATCTGCACGCAACCCACAGAGGCGCCATTTCATACTGAATACTGCATGCTGAAGCTGTAACATATGCTGTGTGATCAGTGGGTGGTGAGCAAGTAAATACGGACTGCACCTTGTGAACTGCCTGCTGCTTTTTATGAATTGCTGCCACTATTCGAAACGACTGGGTTCTGCATCGCAGTGGCACCGCTGAATAACAGATCAGGTGTACGCCTGAGCTAGATTAATTCACGGGAGGCAGAGGGCTCAGCGGCGAGCCAATAAATGAGCGGGTCCACCGCAGTGGGTGGGGAACTTGCTCCTTAAATCTCCACACTCGCCACACAGCATGAGTGCTGTGCGCGAGCATGAATGGATAAAAATAAATGTAGTTTAGAGTTTACTGGAAGTAGAAATTGAAATAAGAGGCTTTGTGTTTTCATCTAGAGGATATTGAGAAATGAGGTAGTCACTCTATTAGGTGAAAGAGAGATAACTGAGTGTTTAAATTTGATGAGTGATTTTTATTTCATTCCAGGAAACTGGGATACTGATAAATAAGACATATCAGTTATACAGCTTTAGTTGCATAAACAAATCAAAAGTGACACTTGATTACCTAAAAGGTTTAAGTTCCTGGATTGTAAACAACTTTTGTTATTTAAGTAGTGCTTTTAGAAATATGTTTTAGTATAGATTTATTTACTTATAGGTACCATTGTATTTGGGAACAGGTTAAAAATGAAGTTGTTTATATTTCTACTTGGTCTAGAATTGATTGTATATTGTTGTAACAAGGGAGAGACCAAATCTATTGAAAAGGTCAGTGCACTTGCTTTTCATATTGGAGTATATAATGATAGAATCAGTACTACTATTATGTATACCAAACAACATGACAGATTCAGTGAAATTTGCCTCCAAGCCTTGAACCGGCCCCTATGGAAGAAAAATCAAAGTTCTAAATATGACAACAGGGATTCTAGCTTGTTAAAGAGCAGCTTTCTTGTAGCTGCCTGCCCCAGCCTGTTTGATGACTTACCCCCTCAAACATCTCCCTACGAAGTGTTGCAGAAAAACTCCTTTTGCAGTTTGCTATGTCCCTCGTAAAATTAAAATTCAGCAAGTCGGCAAAAAAGGACTGACTTCCTGGTCCACAAACCACGCCCCTATGTCGGCCCACGCAGCCCTGTTTTGTGATGTCACAAAACAAAGGCTACATGAGCGCACACCATTCAGTTCTATGGGGCTGATATTTCCTATGATTTTTACACCCTTTATTGATGGGATTTTAGTAAATCAGAGTGATCAATCGACTAATAAGGTCCCTATTTAAGCAAGTTATCCCTCCAGGTATACACCGGAGGATTTATTGACGTGTTGATGGATCAGGCTTAGCTGGAGGACCTAATCACACCAGTAGTGTTAAATCCTCCAGTGTACCCACACCCTGGAGGGATAAATTTTTATTATACAATGAGGAATGCTGGTTTTTTTTTTTTTTTTTTTTTAACTATGTTATTACTGACGGAGGTCCCTACACTTTGAAAAAGGAGGTAATTTTGCTAAAACTTTACCGGGTTCTTTTAGCGAAGAGGCGACGGGACAAACCGCGGCAGTTTCGTTTTTAGTGAAAGCAACCCGATTAGCACTGTATAAGGTTGGCTGGCACTTCTTCCAGTGGGTACACTGGAGGATTTATCACGGTGGTCATTATGCCAGCCAACCAATCAGGATGCAGGATTCGGCATATCGGATTTACCACATTGTATAATTAAGCAATATACCAGGAGAGGGTGTTGGTGATGCCAGGATTTACCCACGCCCTGTGGTGTTGTTCGGTCACGAGGCACAGCCGAGTGACCAACAACACAGCAGGCGTGGGTAAATCCTGGCATCACCAACACCCTCGAGTGGCATATTGCGATTATACAATGTCCTCCTACTTTTGGCACATAGAAAAAAATAGTAAATCATTTTTTTTATTCATTTTCAGTGATGTATTGCTGTGTTTATTGTTCCACTGGGAAAAAATACTCCCTGGTTGCTGGAGCCGTGCTGCTACTGTGCATGCGCAGTACTGAGTTAACGTTGCTGGCTGCAGTGTGTTTTCGAGGGGCTGGGAAATGTTAAAAATTGTGCGTGAGGTGCAGAAGACAGTATGAAAGAAATATCACTGAACATGGGAGAAAGCGCAGTTTCAGTTTCATCGGAGGTATGCGGTTTCCTGTTGTAGTGACTCGATTTGCCGGTCGCTATCAAGCACTGATTTTCACGGTCTTTCCGAGTGCTGTGTTGGTGTCTGTTGGAGTGATTTCGGGGGACATCCTGATGCGGTTGATCAGCGGCTGGCACCTCTTCCCGTCGGGTGATTGTAGATTTTACAACGGGAGAGAGGTACGAGTCAGCCAATCAGGACAGAGCATTTACGTTCTGTTTTAATGCCCATTGTATAATAGTTGATTGATCATTTTGATTTACTAAAATCCCACTGATAAAGGGTGTAAAAATCTTGGGGAGTATCAGCCCCATAGAACTGAATGGGGAGCACTCATGCAGCCTCTGTTTTGTGACATTACAAAACAGGGCTGCATGGGCCAATGTGGGGGTGTGGTTTGCGGACCAGGAAGTCATTTTTTTTCTGCTGACCTGCTGTATTTTAATTTTAAGAGGGACATAACATAAACAGGTAACAGCACAAGGCTGCTCTTTAATGCTATTACTACCTGCAGGAGATATTGAGATGAATCCAGAGCCACAAATTTATAAACAATCAAACATTAAAGTGTTGTATGACAATGCTAGATGTTTAAAAAATAAAATTGGCATCTTAACAGCCTGGATTGTGACTGAAAAAACAGATGTTGTCTTTTTAACAGAAACATGGCTAAATAGTAATTTTAAAGGAAAGCTGTCTTTATTACTAAACCCCCACTCCCCCAAAACTATACCCTCCCCCGATTAAGCTTTTTGGCCATAATACATATTTATTTTCCCCTCCGAACTTACTTTGTTTTATTTTGCAAAAGTCCATGATCTCCTATCATAGCTGACGCTGCTTGGGTCCATTTCCTAAGAAACCACAGTGCCGCACTGCTTGCCTCAATACATTTGTATTGAGGCAAGTGGTATGGTGCCACAGTTTCTTAGGAAACTGACCCATGCAGCATTGGCCATGATAGGAGATTGCAGACTTTTGCAAAATGAAATAAAGTAAGTTTGGAGTGGAAAAAAAAATAGGTATTATGGCCAAAAAACCTAATCGGGGGTATAGTTTGGGGGGGTGGGGGCTTAGTAATAAGGACAGCTTTCCTTTAAGAACCCTGAAATAGAAGTTGAGGGATTCTATGAACACTGAAGAGACAGAAAGAGACAACATGGAGAAGGAGTCCTTCTGTATACCAAATGAGAACAGGGACAGACCTCAGTTATTTATTCTGGGTGGACAGACAAAGTAGAATGCCTGTTGGTGAAAATACAGGGCCTAATCTTGGTGCTGAGAGTTGTTCATTTATATCCAAGGGCTAATGTAAGCTCATTTGAAATTTTTTCCCAGTGCCTTACAAATACAACTTTGGGCAAATATATAATGTTAGTGGCGGATTTTAATTCTGCTTGGGGACTTCCATGGGGTAAAGCTCTGGAAAAAGCTATTGAACCTCTGAATTTTACTCAACTTGGATTACCCCTTCAATGAAAAGTAACGTATCTAGTGTTGGGAATATCTTAGATTTGAGTTTTGCTTCCTCAAAAATTGTCCCCATTGAAGTAAAAGTCCAACAACTGATACTTGGAGACCACTATAACCTGATTGGCAGATTTGAATTTCAGGATATAAAAATACATAAACCAAAGTTGGAAAGTAACATAAATTATAGTAGGTCTTTTAAAAATTATACAAGGGATCACTTACTGGCATGCTTAGCTTATGTAAATTGGAATAGAGTATTTTTAATTCCAAGTCTGGATTTGGTGGTTCAATATTTTACAGAAGTTTTTTTTGGTAGCATGAGATTCTGAAGCTCCCTTTACTAAAAAAACAAACAAAAAAAAAAAAACAAACACAAAAAAAAAGTAGCAAGCTGCTTGGATTTCAGAAAAGGTAAAAAAGGATATTAGGATGAAAACAAACTCTGGAAAATAGCAAATAAATCACTAAACACAGCATACTGGAAAAATATAAAAGGGCAAGAAACAGACTAAAGCAAGATTTGAGAAACACAAAACATAAATATTATGAAGATACAATAAACCAAACTACAGACACTTGCCAACATGATCACTGGTTAGGTCATTTGAGACACCAGTTAAAAATAAACCTGAGATTCAGATTGTTAACAATGGTGTTTTAAAATCAGTTAAAGAGTCAGCTGACCTGTTAAATACACACAGTACTTTATAACACTTCCTGATGTAGATATTCCAGACAATAATAATAAAAAAAAATAAACATATAATCAGAAACAGGTTTGGAATTGGACAGACCGTTCTTTAGATTCAGGATATTCAAATGTGATGAAGTCAAACGTAGATTCTTAAAATATTCTAGAGATATAATAGCTCCAGTCTTGACCAGGCTTTACAACTGTAGTTTGATGGAAAATCATTTCCCAGCCAGTTAAAAACTGACTAGGATTGTTCCAATCCAAAAAGGGGGCCCCAAAAATGACCTGGCAAATTATCATCCAATAGCCCTTCTTCTTGTTTTCTCAAAAATTCTAGAAGCTTTGGTACAAGAACAATTATGAGATTATTTGGAACAATATAAATTACTGTCAATTTATCAATCATGTTTTAGGAGGGGATATTCAATGAACACCACACTCACCAACCTTGTTGATTTGATTGCAACATCTTTAAATAGTGGACAGGAGGTGGATGCAGTGTTCATGGATTTATCCAAATCTTTTGATACAGTAAATCATCAGATAATGGGAGAAAGGCTATTGGACTTGGGGCTAGCGAGAGACACCTGTAGGTGGTTTAATTCATATTTCAATAACAGATTGCAGCAAGTACAGTTAGGTACAGTACTTTAAAATAAAGCCAGAAATTCTAGAGGAGTCCTACAAGGTTCAATAATAGGGCCAACATTATTTTTGATATTCGTAAATCAAGTCTCTGAAAAAATGAGAAAAAAATATATTAGGCTTCATGCCAATAATACAACTTTGATTGCTACTGCAATGGATTTAAAAGAAATGGAGTGAAATCTAAATGTTTTTGCATTTGTGGGTGGTTTGCTGATTCTAAGTTTGCCCTAAATAGTAAAAAAATCCAAAGCAATAGTATTTGGTCCTCAATCTACTTTGAAAAAGTAAGGGATAGCTGTATTAAAACAAACAAAGATGATCAATTTGAACCAGTAAATAGATATAAATACTTATGTATCTGGCTTGATACCAGTTTAGAATTTCAATACCATATTGAGGAAATGGTTAAGAGGGCTGACTCAAGATTAAAGGCATTCAGATGATCCACATTTTATTTGGATTTTAGGATGAGATCTATGGTTATAAATCAGTTGCTAATTCCAATATTAGATTATGGTGATCACATTTATGGTTTGGCAAACAAAAAATCATTAACAAAAGTAAATAAATTATGTAACAGATTTATTAGGTTTGTATTGAGATGTGATTATTATACACATCATTGTGACATGTATAAAATGTTGGGCTAGAATACTTTGAAGTAAAAAGGGAAATAAAGTGAGTAGGACAGATACAGTATATAAAACCATCTATACTAGCACTCCCTGTTATATGGTGGATAAACTATAAGAGAAGGAATACAAATATGGGTTGAGGAATAGTAATAAATATATGTTTATGTCCAGTAAAGCGACATAGATTTGGTGAAATGACATTTTCCTATTTGACGAATAAATATTGGTAGACATTGGACACACAGGAACTACAACCAGGGAAACCTCCTAAGCAATTTTTAAATGGTTACAAAAAAAAATAAACACTTATTGCCAATGTGTCAAATAACTCAATTTTCCTAGATATTTATTGAAATGAGCCATGAAAACATGTTAACAGTATGTGAACTGTATGTATTTGTGCACATACTGTAAATATGTCTGTATCTGTTATAGTTATGGTATTATAGAAGGATTTTTTACTATAGTTTTAGCCTGTATTTCTCTACTGTGCCTAAACAGGACTACCTTGAAAGCAGGACCTACGGGACCTAATGGTGTGTATTCCAACTCCTGTATAAAAATAAAGATTTTACTACTTTTTACTACATCTCTTGAGAAGCAAACATTTAGTTTCCACTCCATCCTGAATACTGCAACATACCAGAGGGTCAGTATAGTGGATGTGAGAGGGCGGTATACCCAGCAATAGCAGTTGGGGTTTAATTGGACAGAGTTCCCCACTACTGATTTGCAGGCAGCAAGCACCTCTTTCCAATACTGTAAATGTAGATGGCTGTACAGCTCCAGAGTATATGAAAAAGATCACCTCCAGAGGAGTTACCGCACCTGCACAAGTCCTGAGGAAGTAGGCTTATGGCACACAGTTTTTATATTTGGTTTATCCTATGCAGGACCTTCT
Organism: Neoceratodus forsteri; assembly: GCA_016271365.2. Lineage (NCBI taxonomy): Eukaryota > Metazoa > Chordata > Ceratodontiformes > Ceratodontidae > Neoceratodus > Neoceratodus forsteri. The sequence continues at coordinate 482,050,046 of CM057459.1, read as the reverse complement.
TTTGTATGAGAAGGCTTTTGCTATCTGTGCAAGTTATATGAGCTACTCACCAGGAGGTTTCTGAATCTTGAGAGGTGATGGTAAAGTCTAGGGCAGAAGATTGGCCAATAACGATGATCATTTTGAGTCTGGTCGTGAATGGAGTTATGAATCTGGGAGTAAAGCATGCTCGCCCAACCTCTAGTTTTGGTCCGCCAGGGTTGAGTGTCTAGAGTGTGTGCTTGTACGTGCTTTGGTGGGTGGGTTTGAGAAGTGGGGACAGTGCATTTCTCAGTTGTAAGTACCTCCAAAAATCATGTTTAGGGAAAGAATGTTGAGATTGTAAGTTGCTGAAGGTATTGAACATTAAGGTGCCTAGCAGCAAGAGGGCTTTCAAGTGTATGATGCCCCTTTGTAGTCAGCTAGACCAGTGTATAATCTGATGAATGATGCAGACCTCTGGATTATCTAATAGAGGAAGCCAGGCTTCTGGAGTGAAAAATTGTTTGGTGGTTCTGGGTAGCCAATGCCATGACTGTATGGATGCCAAGATGGTGCTCAATTGGTGCAGAGAACAAGGAAGAGGAGTGTAAAGATAGATGAGGGGTGGAGTGGGAGAGCAGAGTAGGGTTTCTGTGTTTAGCCAAACTCAGGGGGTGGGGTTGGTAGAGGGGGAGAACCATTGACAGGTATGTGCTCCCAAGAATGCTTTGTGATACCCTTGAAATCAGGGGAGATTCCAACCTCCTTTTGTCCAATGGGACTGAAGATTAGCTGTACAAAGTCTCAGTATGAGCCCACAGAAAAGAGCCCACTAATGTATCAATTTTGGCAAACCAGGTTGGGGATAGATTGAGTGGTATGTGGGGAGGCAATGAAAGATTCTGGGGTAGCTATCATTTCAACCACAGACATCTTACCAACTAAAGAGAGATGCAGCTTTTGCCAGCGGTCAAAGTCTTCTTTCAGTTTTTAAAGCAGTGGGGTAAGATTCAGAGTTGAGAATTTAGAAAGGTCTGTTGAGTGGTGGATGCTAAAATATTTAATAGAGGATGGGGACCACCTGAGGCCTGCCTGTACGAATGGGGCAGCTGTGCATTTAGCATTTACAGATATTACCTCCATTTTCCCTTGGTTAATCTTTAAGCCGTAGACTGAGGAAAATGTTTGAGGAGGGAAAGAAGATGTGGTAGGCACGAAGGGCTTCAGACAGCAGTATTAGGAGGTCATCCACATACAAACTATTGCATAGATCTACCCCCACAATGGGAATACCATGTAGATCAGTGTATTTTCTGATGGCAATGGCCAGCGGCTTGATGGCCAAAGCAAATAACATGGGGGAGAGGGGGCATCCTTATTGAGTGCCTTTTTGTAATGAGAAGGGAGCTGACAGGGTGTAGTTGGTGGGGCCTGTTATAAGGTTTGCACCCAAGCAGAGAAACATGGTCCAAAGTCCATATACTGAAGAACTTTGAAGAGGTACCCCCACTCCACAGAACTGAAAGCCTATTCAAAATCAATTGTGATGGCAGCCATGGGGATGGGGGTCTGATTAGCAGCTGTGATGATGGAGATAAGAGAACGAATATGGTCAGAAGCTAGTTTACCCTTCATAAATCCTGCTTGGGCTGGACGTATAAGTGTAGGAAGGATCTGGTACATGGGGAGTGCTAAGGCCTTCACCAGAATCTTTGCAACCATGTTAATCAGGGAGATGAGGCAATACTTGGCTGGAAAGTAAGAATCCTTACCCTCCTTGGGTAAGACCATTATTATGGCTTTTCTGAGGGTGGGGGGAAGGGTTCTGGACATATGTGAATCTGTGAACATTCTCTGTAGAATTGGGCTGATAATAGCATTGCGATGTGCATAGAGGTATGCTGGGATGTTATCCCTCCCTGGAGATTATTTTTATTCAGGGAGTAGATGGCCCTCTGAATTTCCAACAACATAAACAGATACTCTAAAAGATCCCTGTGTTGGGGAGAAAGCTGCAGGATGGGTAGTTTGGACAAAAAAGTGTCAGTCTTGGGGTTGTTTCCCACCGCTGAGGAGCTATATAGTGTTTTGTAGAACTGGGTCATTACTTCATTGACAGATGCTGGTTTATGGTGGACGGTCCCCATACCATCATGAAGCATGGATATGTGACGAGCAGCTTGTTGTTTTCTCAATTGGTATGATAATAGGCACCCTGCTTTCTCTCCCTTTTCTCACTAAGTTAGGCACCCTGCTTTCTCTCCCTTTTCTCACTAAGTCTGGTATGGAAAAGGGTCAGCTCTGCTTGTCAAGCAAGCAGAGAATTCAGCTGAAGGCGGATACCCATCACTTCTGCTGGGTGGCTTTAGCTTGTAGCGGTGTGGCAGCAGCTTTATATTCTCATTCTTTCTGGGATAGGGCTGTCTCTAGAGATTTTAAGTGTGGACTCTCTTTTCCTTCTGCATTTAGCCACATAACCCATGTTACTGCCTCAAAGGGTAGCCTTAAAAGCTTCCCAAACAGTGGCTGTGGATACTTCCCTTGTATAATTTTTTTGCAAGTATCCGACAGCCTCTTCAGTGACCCATTTACAAAAGTACTTATCCTTCAGGAGTAGAGGGTCTAGTCTCCATTGTAAGGATCTGGGAGCTTCCAGACCCCAAATCGCCATCAAGGAGACCAGAGTATGGTCAGAAGTACAGGGCACCATTGTGGCTGAATGCCATGTCTGTTGAGATCTCCTCCCAGTCTAAACTGGGTTAATTCAAGATGAGTGTCCATCAGCACCTCCTGGCTGCAGGTCACTGTGACTGCTCCTAACCCCACTCCCAACCCCCTCTTGTCACTAGCACCCCATCTCACTGTCTTGACAAAGTCCACTTCAGACTGCTTTTACCCACTGTTGGCACTTGTACTGTAAAATGTATATAACTGTTGTTCTCACTTTATATGCTTAAACTGCTCACTGTATGATATTTGTACTGAACTCTGTTTTTTTAACTGAAACCTGTATTGACCAATTGGTTGCTATGTTATATGTAATTCTTGTAATTCTGAGATCTTAATAAATAAATAAAAAGATATGACCAGGGTTTCTATGTCACAAGTGAATACATTTTGAACAAGAGGTAGAGAACCAAGGAACAGGCCCAGTCTGCTGGCCTACCCATGGACAGGGGAGATATAGGTATAATCTTTGGCCATAGGGTTGGTGGATCTCCATATGTCGGTAAGAGAGAGTTCTTCCATCATGACTCTCAGGGATTATGCCACTCTGGGGTGTTGTTTGGTAGTATCACACAGGGTGTTTTGTGTGAGTGTGTGTGTGTGTGTGTGTGTGTGTGTGTGTGTGAATTCCTGGATAGCATGGCAGAACATATGGAAAAACTTGGGGAATCGGTGTTGGGCACATAGGTGTAGTCCAGGATTAGGGGACCCTGTGGGGTGATAAGTTATGCAAGTATCCAGTGCCCTTCAACATCCTGCTCTTGATTCTCTATAGTCCAGTTTAGGCATTTATGGATAAGGACAGAGACCCCTCTTTTTGCAGTGGGGGCACAAATGTGTGCTTCAAGGCCTACTCAGTCCCTGCATAGTTCATGGCTTCCATGTGACCAATTTGGTCTCCTGCAAGAAGGCTATATTTGTATGAAGTTTTTTTTGAGATGTGAGAGGACCTGTTTATGTTTGATAGGGGAGTTCATACCTCATACGTCCCAGGTCACACATTTCAAGTCAGGCATAGTGACAGTGGTATAGAACCATGGAATCGTATGTCTAATCATGTTTGTCACATAATGACATAAAAACTAAGTAGCAGGGAAAAAGATATCAAGGGGACCAAGGAGAATGTATGCAGCGCATGCCAGTATATTGCCAGTGGGTCACAAAACTGTTCACTGAATGCATGGTGCTAGATATGACAAATATCACAGAAATGGTCTTCTACTCAACAAAGAACCAATATTGAACAGCAAGAATGCAACTGTAGAATGCAACAGTAAATAGGATCATACAACTGGTAAACATATTTGTGCCTCTCACTAACCAGAGGGATAGGGACATATGTGGGTATACTGTCTCACAGTGGGACTAGAGTCCCACAAGGCCAGCCACCATCAGGTAGCCAATGGGCCAGGGGTTCAGATCTGGGGTGACAGCCATAACTGAACTAGAGTATGGCAATCCAAAATAGAATCAACCTGCCACTATCAACTTCATGAAGGGTGGGAAACTATAATGTAAATGTTTTTTCTAATAACACAGCAGTAAGGCTGGTATAAGCTGGACCAGCTGATGCAAGGGTGTGTGTGGGTGGGTGGGGGTGGTGTATAGGAGGTAGAAAGAATATTGCAAAAAGGATGCAGGAGGGGGGTGATCACCCTTCAAATTGTATGATGTAAGGTAGCGAATACAGAATGGTGTGATGTCTCTAAAACCCAGGCTAGCGCCTTACAGATGCAATTAATATAACACACAGGGACATAGGAGTAGGGTGGTGGTGGGGGAATGATGGTGAGAGAACCAGGAAGAAGGTGGAGAAAGAGATACTTGAGGGGGTACATTCTATGGAAACAATTATAACATGTAATGCTTGCCCCTTCTCACTGCCAAGGGTGCTGTGCTTACCGAGCCCAATCTAGACAGAGTAAAGTAAGTCCCACGAACTGTTAGGCTTTCAAAAAATTTGTTTAGGTGGAGGCATAGAGCAGGCACTCTAGTGGAGGTGAACCTGTTTATAGAGTGCCATTCTCTGACAGTGTATCCACTGAGTTAGAGTTCTTAATCAGAGAGAAGGCCCATGAAGAGGGTTGGAAAACTGCACCTGCAGTTCGGGACTGAAGCTTTGAGATCCAGTGCTGGCAAAACAGTAGGAGTAGGGATCAAACCCTAGCTGCTCTGGACTGATCAGGAAGTTCACAGTACCAGATCCAAAGACATGTCTCTAAATGGGCTCCAAATGAGCACTCCCCAGGAGGAGTGAGGGAGTTGTCTAGAGACATATTTTTGAAAACATGGGATAGATGCCTGGGAGAAAACATTTCTCACAAAATGTGCTAAGTAACTGGGTCAAAGTTCAGGTACTCCTCCTGTATACATGGGGTCAGAAGAATTAGTGTTCAGTTACAGAGTGGACAAGAGCCCCCCAGGGGGTTCTCTGATCCTGAATGCTGATGGAATTGAGACCGGTATGTAGGTGGGAGGCATTCTTTCAGTGGATTGCCTTATCAAACTGAGAAAAGCAAAATGCCAGGTTGGTGTCTCCTTCCAGTACAGAAATCCATCCATGGCCAAACATGCTGCATCAAACGATTTCAACAGAACCACCACCTACAAAAAGTCTAGGCAGCAAAGACCAAATTGGGTCCTAGGAGCTCCAGGCCAAAGACAAGGCCATCAGAGCCATACTTTCAGCAGAAAGGAAACCAGAAAATCTCATAGTACTCGCCAAGAGAAAGTGGGGGAGCGGGCAAGTTGACTCAGCAATTAGGATCTGTTTCCATGGGGAGTCTGCATTTTCTGTACCCAATGGGGTAAGCAAAGGCAGGGGGTAATGGCTGCTCAGTTGGCCCAAGAGCAGGCTGTAGGATTTAGAGGCTATGCATCCATGGCAATAAGCGGCTCGTTTCCCACTCCCATGGAGGTTTCAGATTCCAGTGCTAGGGCCGCATAACTGTTAGGAGCAGATGAGAATCCCGGGCTGGTTGATGAAGCTGTAGAGCCTGAATTTTTGCTTTGGCTGTGGGACCTGGCCTCTTTTCCTTGGGTGTCTTCTCTGCTGGCTCCATGGTTTCTGTGCCTGCCCTTTTGTTTCTTTACAGCTGCTGGGGGGGTGGGGATCTTCTGTAGAAGGGGGGATTTGGTTCTTTGTCTGGATTAGATGAGGCCTTTCTCTGGGCTTCAGGATCAGGTGCTAGCTGGGTATCCATTGGGACTGGGGCTGTGGTCAGGAAGGGCAGAGTGGCCAGGTAATATTTCACAGCTTTGGGAGAGGAAAAGGGCTGTTGTACTCTGTTGTGGAGTACATACATGGTGGCTTGATAGGGCACACTGTACTGAAGGCCGAGCTGTGCTAGCATTTTTCAGCCAGATGTGAATGCCTGGCATTAAACATAGAAACATAGAAACATAGACTTTGACGGCAGATAAGGACCACTTGGCCCACTCAGTCTGCCCATTTCCCTACCTACTGGATAAGCTGCAGATTTTAGTTAACCAACAGCCTACTTCCTGCCACCCCCCACTATAATTGCCTTATGTCTGTCCCATGCATGTTTGAATTCCTCCACTGTTTTAGACCCCACAGCCTCTCCAGGAAGGCAGTTCCATGTCCACCACTCTTCCATGAAAAATAATTTCACATTACCCCTGAACCACCCCCCCCTCCATCTTTAAACTGTACCCCTTGTTCTTACACATCTCTTTTTCTGAAAGATGCTACCCTCCTGGACTTTATTGATTCCCTTGAGGTACTTGAACATTTCTATCATGTCCCTGGTCCCTCCTTTCATCAAGGGTATACATATTAAGCTCTCTCAGTCTCTCTTCATATGGTTTCTGATGCAGACTCTGCACCATTTTAGTTGCCCTCCTTTGGACTGCTTCCATCCTGTCTATGTCCTTGCATAGATGAGGTCTCCAAAACTGCACACAGTACTCCAGATGGGGTCTCACCAACTGACTCTACAGAGGGATAACCACTACCCTTTTTCTACTTGTGATGCCCCTTCCTATGCATCCCAGTATCCCCCTGGCTTTCCTTACTGACTTCTCACATTGCTTGCCCACCTTTAGATCATCTGATATGACTACCCCAGGTCCCTTTCCAATTTTGTTATTGATAGTACCACCCCTACTATTATGTACTGTTCTCCTGGGTTTTTGTTTCCCAGGTGCATTACTTTGCACTTCTTTGCATTGAATCTAAGTTGCCGTATGTCTGGCCATTCCTCCAACCTTACCAAGTCCCTTCTCATCCTTTCTATCCCCCTTTTGTATCAACTCTGTTACAGATCTTTGTGTCATCTACAAAGAGGCATACCTTTCCCTCCAGACCCTCTTTAATGTCACCTATAAAGATGTTAAAGAGGACTGGACCTAGAACTGAGCCCTGAGGTACTCCACTAGTGACCCCTCTTTCTTCATAATGTGTTCCATTCACTATTACCTTCTGTGTCCTGTTGTACAGCCAGTTTGCTACCCAGGCTACCACCCTGGGACCTACTCCCAGGCTGGCTAACTTGATTATCAATCTTTTGAGCGGGACTGTGTCAAATGCCTTGCTAAAGTCTAGGTAGGCCATATCCACAGCCCCTCCCTGGTCTATTACTTTGGTCACCCAGTCAAAGAAATCTATTAGATTCATCTGACATGACCTTCCTGCTGTAAATCCATGCTGCTTTTGGTCCTGTGCCCGCTGGCTCTAGGTACTCAACAATTCTTTCTTTCAGAAGTGATTCCATCATTTTCCTACCACTGAGTTCAAACTTACAGGTCTGCAGTTTCCTGCTTCTGCCTTGCTCCCACTTTTGTGAAGGGGAATCACATCTGCCCTCCTCCAGTCCTCGGGTACCACCCCATCCTCCCATGATTTGTTAAAAAGTGTGGTCAGTGGTGTCACTAGGTCCTCCCTTAGTTCTTTTAGGATTCTGGGATGAATCCTGTCAGGCCTCATTGCTTTGTCCACCTTGAGTTTTAGGAGTTCTTTCAGGACTCTTTCTTCTGTAAATGGACTGGTGTCAACCCCCCTACCCAGAGTGCTTCTATTGTCTGGTTTAGGTAACTCCTCCTCATCTTCTTTTGTGAATACTGAGCAAAAGTACTCATTCAGTAACTCTGCCTTTTCACTGTCTCCTTCTGCCCACCTCCCCTCTCCCTTATTAATCTTCACTGTTCCTCCCTTAACCTTTCTATGCTCCCTAATGTACCTATAAAAGCTTTTATCCCCCTTCTTAACTGAGTTGGCAATTTTTTCCTCGGTTTGGGCTTTTGCTATTCTGACTGCCTTCCCCACTTCTTTCTGCTTTAATTGATACAGTTCCCTGTCGTGCTCCTTCTGCGATTCCTTATACTTTTTGAAGGCAGCCTTTTTCTCCTTAACATTCCCTGCCACCTCTTTTGAGAACCATAGTGGTTTTTTTACTCCTCTTTGTTTTCTTTATCTGTTTCACACAAAGGCTTGTTGCCTTTATGATGGCAGTTTTGATTTTTCTCCATTGTTCTTCCACCCCTCCTTTTTGGCCATTTGCTAGTGTATTCCTCAAAGTCAGCCCTTCTAAATTCCAGTATGCTTGTTTTTGTATGGCTCGTCTCCATGGTTGTGCTTATTGTGAAGCACACTGTGCAGTGGTCGCTTGTTCCCAGAGGTCTACTGACTTCTAAATTTGTGATCCTCTCTCCATTTGAGAGTACCAGGTCTAGTATTGCTCCCTCCTGAGTGGGTTTCAACACTAGCTGTCTAAGGCCTGCCCTCTGCAGGGCATCGAGAATGACCCTGCTCTTGGATGCGGCTATGGTACATGTAATCCAGTTAACATCTGGCATATTCAGGTCCCCTATCAACATTATCCCCCCTTTTTCAGCCTTGTTGAGAATGTCCTCTATCATTTTCTTGTCCATTTCCTCCCCTTGAGATGGGGGTCTGTATACAACCCCTGTGCAGATTGTGATGCCATTCCCTGTCTCCAAGGTGACCCAGAGCGCCTCTTGTCCTCCCCCTTTACTTTTTAGTTCTGTAACTTTGATCCCTTCCCTTATGTATAGAGCTACTCCACCTCCTTTTTTCACCTCCTTGTCCCTTCTGTCAACTGTGTACCCCGGTATGTTGACATCCCAGTTATGTTTCTCTGTGTACCATGTTTCCGTGACTGCCACAATATCCAATTGTTCATCTTCCATCAAAGCTACTAGCTCAGGAAGCTTGTTTCCCAGACATTGTTGGGAGAGTTTGGTTAAGAAATGTTGGAACAGCCTGACTGCTTGGGACACTGTGTCAGCTGAGACAGCTGTACACAGCTATCACAAAGCAGGATTCTGTGCAGGTGTCACAGGTACTACAGCTCCCGAGTCTACATTCCCATGTGAGCCTGAACTGACCTCAGCTCCTGAAGGTCTCGCTAAGACTGAATTTGGCAGCCTCTGTTGCTTAGGGAATAAAGACCAGGAGGCTACACAGCAGGCAGCTGATATTGTCCACATAATGGACATCCTACAGCAGACATCCAGCAAGAAAGACCTGGACAAGAAGGAAGAGCAGAGCAATCTTGAACCTGAGTCCCCGATTATCACCAGCACTGATGTCTGTGCTGCTCTGCTTACTCTCCGCAGGGCCATGGAGCAATGAAAAGAGACAGAGTCTGATCAGGCTCTCCTTTCACACATAGAGCAAGGCTGGAGTGCTTACACAGAAACTGTCTCCACTCAAGCCAAGATCACTTCTTACTTCAAAAGTGAGTAAACGTTTTAATAAAAGTCGTAATACAAGTTACAACTTGTAAGTACACAAGCATGGACACACTGGATAATGTACCCAACCAGCCACTATCCTCCAGCACACTACTCAGTGCCTCTTCAATACCTGTCCAATACATCTCCCACAAAAATGAAAGTTTAAGCACTAACACAGGAAGCACAAGAAAATACCAGCTGTTTTATGCTATCTGAACCCTGTACCCTCCTATGACCTCCCACAATCTCCCACCAGCTCCTGCAACCCTCCTGCTACTAACAACTTGTAAACACAAACACAAAAAAGGGGTGTGTGTGGAGTGGCCCTGTATGTCAATGAAAATATCAAAGCTACAGAAATTCAGAATACACATAAGGAGCCAGAAGAACTGTGGGTCACCCTGGAAACAGGAAATGGGACAGCCATACGAACTGGAGTTATCTACAGGCCCCCAGACCAGGGGGAGGACATAGACACATTACTGTTAGAAGATATACAAAACATAACAGCTAAAGGGGAGGTTCTGATAATGGGAGACTTCAACATGCCAGATACAGATTGGTCAATACCAGCAGGAATATCTGCCAGAACTAGACACATGGCAGATTCCCTGCAGGGGGAGGGCCTCAAACAACTGACACAACAACCCACAAGAGACAGGGTTATCCTAGATATAGTACTGACTAACAGGGAAAGGATCACAGAACTCCAGGTAGGTCACCGTGGCCAGTGACCATCACATGGTATGGTTCAATTTGGCCACTACAACCAAATCATCCCATTCCAAGGCAAAAATGTGGGACTTCAGAGGAGCTGACTTTGATAAGATGGCCAACAGAGTTAAGCTAGCTCTGGCAAAAAAAAAAAATACAGGTGAGGGGGTACAGGCAAAGTGGGCAAGCATTGAGGATGCAATACTTGAAGTAACATCCCATTGTGTTAGAGAAAAAAGGAAGTGCAAAAGAAGAAGGAAACCACTTTGGTTCTCAAAAACAGTAGCAGAAAAGGTCAGAGCCAAAAGGCTGGCCTTCAGGAAATATAAGGCAACACAGTGGGATGAAGGTAGGGAGGCATACCAAACTTCCCTAAGGGAAGCAGGGAAGGCAGTAGCGAAGGCAAAGGCCTTAACATAGGAAACACTAGCACAAACAGTAAAAGAAGGTGACAAGACTTTCTATAGATACATTAGTGAAAGGAGAAAGTCCAGGGGGGTATTGCTAAGATCAAAGGGGATACGGGGGCATGAGAGGAGGAGGACCATGTAAAAGCTTCTATCCTAAATAGATACTTCTGCTCAGTATTTACTGAAGAAAAGGTAGGGCAGGGCCCACAGCTCAGCACCATGGACACAGGGGGAAGGGAGGTGAGCACTTCAAAAAAGAAAGGGTCCTACAAGAGCTCGACAAGCTCAGGGTGGACAAGGCAATGGGACCTGATAGCATATATCCCAGGGCACTAAAGGAGCTAAGGGTGGAACTAGCAGAGCCATTATCAGAACTGTCTAGTGAGTCTCTGAGCACAGGAGAGGTCCCAGAAGACTGGAGAAGGGCTCATGTGATCCCGATCCACAAGAGTGGTAGCAGGGAGGAGGCAGGGAACTACAGACCAGTCAGTCTTACCTCAGTAGTGGGCAAGATTATGGAGGCACTCCTTAAGGAAAGAATAGTGCAACACCCGGAATCCATAGGAGCACAGGATCCAAGACAGCATGGGTTTACAAAAAGAAGGTCCTGTCAAACTAATCTCATAGAAACATAGACTTTGACGGCAGATAAGGACCGCTAGGCCCACCTAGTCTGCCCATTTCCCTACCTACAGGATAGGCCGCAGATCTTAGTTAACCAACAGCCTATTTCTTCCTACCCCCACAAGAATTGCCTTATGTCTGTCCCATGCATTCTTGAATTCTCCCACAGTTTTAGACCCCACAACCTCCTCAGGAAGGCTGTTCCATGCATCCACTACCTCTCTGTGAAATAATACTTCCTCACATTGCCCCTGAACCGCTCCCTCTTCTATCTTTAAATTGTGTCCCTTGTTCTTACAAGTCTCTTTTTCTGAAAGATGCTACCCTCTTGGACTTTGTTGATTCCACTGAGGTACTTAAAAGTGTCTATCATGTCCCCCCTCTCCCTTCTTTCCTCAAGGGTATACATATTAAGCTCCTTTAGTCTCTCCTCATACGGCTTCTCTTGCAGACCCTGCACCATTTTAGTTGCCCTCCTCTGGACTGCCTCTATCCTGTCTATGTCCTTCGGAGATGGGGTCTCCAGAACTGGACACAGTACTCCAGATGGGGTCTCGCCAACTGTCTGTACAGAGGATAACAACTTCCTGTTTTCTGCTGATGATGCCTCTCCTATACATCCCAGTATACCCCCAGCCCTCCCTACTGCCTTCTCACATTGTTTGCAACCTTAAGGTCATCTGATATGATTACCCCAGGTCCCTTTCCTTTTTGTTGTTGTTACTACCTCCCCACCCATTGTGTATTCTTCCTCTGGGTTCTTGTTTCCCAGGTGCATTATTTTGCACTCTTTGCATTGAATTCTAGCTGCCATACTCTGACCATTCCTCCAACCTTGCCAAGTCCCTTTTCATCCTTTCCATGCCTCCTTGTGTATCAACCCTGTTGCAGATCTTTGTGTCATCTGCAAAGGCATACTTTTTCCTTCCAGTCCCTCTGCAATGTCACTGATGAAGACGTTAAAAGGACTGGACCCAATACTGAACCCCTGCGGCACCCCACTAGTAACCCCTTCTTCAGAGGTGGACCCATTTACAATTACCTTCTGTGTCCTGTTGTCCAGCCAATGTTTTACCCAGGCTACCACCCTGGGTCCCACTCCCAGGCTGGTTAATTTGACTATTAATCTTTGTGTGGGACTGTGTCAAATGCCTTGCTAAAGTCTAGGTAGGCCATGTCCACAGCCCCTCCCTGGTCTACTACTTTGGTCACCCAGTCAAAGAAATCTATTAGATCTGTCTGACATGACCTTCCCACTGTGAACCCATGCTGCCTTGGGTCCTGTGCTCCACTGGCCTCTAGGTACTGACTATTCTTTCCTTCAGAAGTGACTCCATCACTTTCCCTACCACAGAGGTCAGACTGACAGGTCTGTAGTTTCCTGCCTCTGTCTTGGACCCACTTTGTGAAGGGAATCACATCCGCTTTCCTCCAGTCCTCGGTACCACACCATCCTCCCATGATTTTATTAAAAGAGTAGCCAGTAGTTTCACTAGTTCCTCCTTAATTTTTTAGAATTCTGGGTGAATTCCATCAGGACCCATTGCTTTGTCCACCTTCAGTTTTAGGAGTTCTTGCAGAACCCTTCTTCTGTGAAAGGACTGGGATCGACTCTATCAAGAGTGCTTCTGTTAATTGGATTAGGCACTTCCTCTTTGTGAATACTGAGCAGAAATATTCGTTCAGTTTTCCTGCTTTTTCACTGTCCCCCTGCTCACCCACCGCTCATTCTATTCAGCCTCACTATCCCTCCCTTTGTCTTTTCTACGCGCTGATGTACCTATAAAAGGTTTTATCCCCTTCTTAACTGAGTTGACATCTTTTCCTCAGTTTGGGCCTTTGCTATTCTGACTTCCTCCTGCTTCCTTCTGCCTTAACTGGTACAGCTCTCTGTCCTGCTCCTTCTGTGTTTCTTATACTTCTGGAATGCTATCTTTTCTTCCTGACTTTCACAGCCACCTCTTTTGAGAACCATAGTGGCTTTTTCTTTCATTTGATTTGTTTATTTGCTTCACACAAAGGCTTGTTGCCTCTGTGATGGCAGTTTTGATAATTCCCCATTGTTGCTCCACACCTCCTTCTAGCCTGTTTGCTAGTGTTTTTCTGAGGCACTCTCCCATCTTGCCAAAGTCAGCCCTCCTAAAGTCCAGTACCCTCACTTTTGTATGGCTTGACTCTGTAGCTGAGTTTAACGTGAACCACACTGTTTGATGGTCACTTGTCCCCAGCTGGCAACCCACTTCTAGATCTGAGATCCTCTCACTGCCCCCGTTTGAGAGTACGAGATCTAAGATTGCTCCCTCACGAGTGGGTTCCAAACTAGCTGTCTAATGCCTGCCACCAGTAGGGCATCAAGAATGGCCTCGTTTGGATGTGGCTGCAGCAAATGTGCTCCAGTTAACATCTGGCATATTCAGGTCTCCCATCAACAGTATCTCCCTTCTCTGCCATTCTAAGAATGCCTTCTATCATATCCTTGTCCATTCCTTTCCCTGACATGGGGGTCTGTACACAACCCTGTGCGGATTGTGGTGCCCTTTCCAGTCTCCAAGGTGACCCACAGTGCCTCCTCTTCTCCCTGTTTACTCTTTTGTTCAGTTGCTTTTATCCCTTCCTTTACATAGAGAGCTACCCTCCCTCTTCTCCCTGCCTGTCTCTCCTGTAGGTTATGTACCCTGGTATGTTAACATCCCAGTCATGGTTCTCTGTGTACCATGTTTCTGTGACTCTACATGATATCCAGGCATCCTCTTCCATTAAGGCCATCAGCTCAGGGAGCTTGTTGCCCAGACTACGGGCATTGGTACTCATTACCTCCATTTCCTGATGGCCTTACTCCTTTGCCCCATCCCTGTCCTTCTTGCCTTTGTCATTTTCTCCATTTACCCCTGCCCTTCTCCCTATCGACACCTCTATGTTGGTGTTTGCAGACTACTACTGTGATTATTTGGGGGCTAGGATTTTCCTGCCCTTTCCAGTGCCTCCTGCCAGTTTAAAAGCTACCAATGAAGCATTTAAACCTATCACCTAGGATCCTGGTTCCCTCCTGGACAGATGCAGCCCATCATGCCAGTATAGGCTTGCATCACTCCAGGTGGACCCCCAGTCCCCAATGAAGCCAAATCCCTGAGCTCCACACCAGTTTTTCAACCACTGATTGAATCCCATGGTGCAGAACACCTAGCCCCTCTCCTATGCCATAGATGGGTAGCACCTCCAAGAAGGTTACGTGTGATACTACTTGACTAAGGCCCTCCCCAATTCCACAAACTCTTCCTGCACTTCTCATCCCTTTCTTAGCCAGGTCATTTGTCCCTAGGTGGACAGTGACATCCAGCTCCCTCCCTGTGCAGCTGCTCTGGCAATCCTGAGGATTCGCATTCCTGTCCTCCAAGCCATGGCGCCAGGCAGGCACCTCTACCTCCCTCTCCTTCCTCCCCAGTTCTACCTTCCTAACAATGGAGTCCCCCACCAGGAGTTGTTTCCTTCCTGCAGCGCCCCTGCCACCCTCCTGTGGGTCTCCTTTGTGGAGGTTCCCACATCCTCCTTGGTCTCCACTGTGGGTGCCTCCATAGAGGAACCACACTTTGCCAAAATGTCATAGGAATTGTGGAGAGGTACAATGGGAGGATGCACCTCTTTCCACACCCTCCCTCCCTGAGCCCACCGTGGTCCAACCGCCTCTTCTTGGCAACTCTGAGGCAACGGCAGTGGCACTGGTGGTCCTGGATGGAAGAGGAGGTCCCACAAATCCTGGCCAACTCAGCCTGGAGATGAGCAACCTCCTCCCTCAGCCCAGAGAGGTGCCTGCAGATGGGACAACGCCGCATCCTCCAGAACATCTCCCGGAAGACTGCTGCTCCACAGCCACTGCACTGCACCACTCCAATCATGTCTTATTTCTGGCCCCTTAACTGTTTGCAATCCTTATTCTTTCCTCTGTTTTTTCTCTCTCTCTCCTTACTTTCTGCCTGTGTGCCCTTTAAGCTCCTAATTGTCCTGTTCTGAGACAAGAATATCCTATATTTCGCAGTAGACCACTTACTTGCTCAGAGGTAGATCTCCATCCGCTAGAGGGGGCCGGAGAGCTACTCTTGGCCTTCTAGGATGGTGGGTCCTTGGTGGTTCTGTGATCACTCACTTCCTGCCTCTAAACAGGAAGTTCCTGTTGTCAGTCAAATCCTGTGCCTATAAAAATAGAACTAGCTTTGGGTGGGGGGGAAGGAGGGCAATATAGTCCCAGCAGAGAAGTTCAGTCACACAGCAGTCCTTTCTCCTGGTGTCTTCTGCCAAGATTTTTTTGACTGGGTAACCAGAGTGGTAGACTAAGGGGGAGCAGTTGATGTTGCCTACCTTGACTTCAGCAAAGCTTTTGATACTGTTCCACACAGAAGATTGATTAATAAGGTGGGTAGGCTCGGGGTGGGTCAGGAGTTGGTCAACTGGGTGGCAAACTGTTGATGGGCAGAAAACAGATAATGGTGGTAAACGGTATACAGTCAGAAGAGATTCAAATCACAAGTGGGGTACCTCAGGAATCAGTCCTGGGGCCAGTCCTCTTCAATATCTTCATCAGTGACATTGCAAATGGACTGGATTGAAAGATTTCTCTGTTTGCAGATGACACCAAGATCTGCAACAGAGTAGATGATCCGGATGGGGTGGGCAGAATGAGAAGAGATCTGGATAAACTAGCAAAATGGTCAGAAGAGTGGCAACTGGGGTTTAATGCAAAGAATTGCAAGATCATGCACATAGGGAAGAGAAACCCTGAAGCCACCTATGGGCTGGGAGGGGAGTTACTGGTAGTCACAAGGGAAGAAAGAGAATTGGGCATCTTCATCACCGATGACCTGAAATCATCCAAGCAGACCACTAAAGCAGTAGATAAGGCTAGGGGGATGTTAGGGTGTATTAGTAGGGGTATCAAAATTTGGAAAAGGGAGGTAATAATCCTTCTTTACAAGACACTGGTTAGGCCCCATCTGGAGTACTGCATGCAGTACTGGAGGCCACACCTTCACAAGGACATTAACCAAATTGAGGCAGTCCAGAGAAGGGCAACCAAAATGGTGCAGGGACTGCATCAGAAAACATATGAGGACAGATTAACGGAGCTCTATATGTATACCCTAGACCAAAGGAGGAGAGAGGTGATATGATCGAAACATTCAAACACCTTAAAGGCATTAACAAGGTGAAAGAGTCTAACATGTTTAAATATAAGAAAAATAGCAGTACAAGAGGACACAGCATGAGATTAGAGGGTGGCCAATTAAGGGGTAATGTGAGGAAGTTCTTTTTCACAGAAAGGGTGGTAGATGCGTGGAATGGCCTACCTCAGGAAGTAGTGGATATGAATACAGTGCATGGCTTTAAACAGGAATGGGATAGGTATAAGGGAGCAATACAGATGAGTATGAATAGACAGGCCATTGACAGAGCAAAGGCTGATAGCACATTTATAAGGTAGAAAAAGAAATGGGCAGACTGGATGGGCCTTGCGGTCCTTATCTGCCGTCAGCTTCTATGTTTCAAAATAAAATTAAAACTATTACAGCATTACAGCCTGTTCTTTATTAGGTACAGGATGTTTCTGATTTTCAGCTTACTTAATGCATGGCCCATACAAATAGAACAAGAATGGTACTAGAGCTAGTGCAATGATGTAAATCTGGTTGCCAAATTGCCCTGCCACCATAGGTAATTTGGACACAGTTTATAATGGGCAAATTCAATCTGCACCAACAAGTTCACTATGTGCAGCTTACACTGTATCTACAAATCCCAGAATACCCTGCTACCCTGCAGCTAACATCAGAGCAGGGCTGCAGTAGGAAATTCAATAATTTGCAGTACATGTTACAGTTTATATAAGCTCTGATATTTTGTTTGCTAGTCCCATTGTCTTTCCAGGGCAAAGAACAGTCACAGGGCAAAGAACAGTCACAGAAGACTATGCTTAACCCTAGGAGAACAGTAAGACTTGAAGACATCTGATCAGAGCTAATGAAAGCTCTAACATTACTTGTAGGCTATCAAGTCACCCACTGCTGCAGTCCTTCTCTTAACAATCATCTTATTTAGCCCTGTATCACTTGTAATTAACACTACTGTATGCTGTTGCTCATTTCATTTAGCCTGATTGTTAGCCTGTTTAACTAACCCTACAGTGTAGCTTGTATTACATAGCCCTGTATGGTTAGCTTGTTACTAGCACTACTGCATAGCTTGTTTTACCTAGCCTTATTGTTAACATGTTTTAACAGCCCTACCGCATAACTTGACTTATGCAGCCCTGTATTATTAGCCTGTATTATTAACTTTACTGTACAGATTATCTTACCTTGCCCTGTATCATAAGCTGGTTGCTAATTATTTATTTATTTATCTATTGAAATGTTTCACCAGGAAAGGTACACTGAACAACAAGTTGCTCGTCTCACGTTATGTCCTGGGGAAGGTAACAATTGGGGAACATAGTACAAGGCAGCATAGACAACATGACAGATACAGTAATGAATTTAAACATACAGTTGCAGGTATTTACAATAAACAGCAAGTGCAGGTTGGTAGTAACAAGTACTATTTAGAGAATAGTAAAAAAGATTTAAGTAGCCTTATTTAAGCACGGAGTGCTATGGAGTTACTAGGCCCCTCCAACTGTTATACAGAGGAGCAGATAGAGATGTGGGAGGAGGAAGACAGTAACTGGTCAGTAATGAGGGTGTCAGTTGCAAGAGCAGTTGATGGATAGATAGTTGTGTAGGGCGGCAGTTAGAGAGGCAGTAGAAGATGAGTGTTGACTCTGGGGGGGAAGGAGTTCCACAATCTAGGGAGGCAGTAGGAGAACCCCTTTTGCCCTGCATTCATGCTGCAGCGAGGGGTGGCAAGGAAACTTGTGTTACAAGATCTTAGTGTGTAGAGGGAATAGGGAGGGATGGTTATAGAGGCAGACAGGTAAGTGGGGAGAGATCCAAGCCAGTATTTTGAGATACATTTTGCAGAGTGCAGGGTACGTCTGCTAGTAAGCGAGGGAAAAGGTCAGGGAGTGGTAGAGATCACAGTGATGGGTTGGGGAGAGGAGTCAAGAGCAAAGTGGCAGAAGAAGTTAAAGACGATGTCCCGTCTGGCTAGGGAAAATGATTGAGCGGCACTGTAGACTATGTCATAATAGTAAAATATAGGGAGGATCATCTTCTGTACAATCTCATGCCTTGCCGGGAGCGGGATGCAGCTCCAGTTTCTGTACAAGGCACCAAGCTTGGGGCATATTTTCTTCAGAATGGCATAAATATGTACAGAGATGTTGAGGTTTTGGTCAAGCCATACCCCAAAGTATCGAAATGAGGAGATGTCCTCTAGTGAAATCCCATCAAGGGTGTGGAAGGTGGGCATACCGGTAAGCCTTGCGAGTATCTTTCTTGTGCCAAAGGTCATGGAGACTGTCTTTTTGACATCGAGAAGTAGCAGATGTGAAGTAAGCCAGATTGGGACCTTATTGAAGGCCTGCTGGAGTCTGGTTGTCACATCAGTGATGGCTTTGCCAGAAGTATATATAACAGTATCATTCACATACATATGTATGGAAGCAGAACTGCAAACCTTTGGGAGGTCATTCAAAAAGATAGAGAATAGGAGTGGGCCAAGCACTGAGCCTTGTGGGACTCCAGTGTTGAAGGGGAGATGGAGTTGACAATGCAAACTGATTGCGATCTGCCAATTAGAGAGGGTATTCAGTAGGAGAGTGTGGGAGACAGTGTCGAAAGCTTTGGCTAAGTCGACAAAGATAGCAGGTGTAACCTGGCCACCATCCATTTCAGAGGAGATGGAGGCAGTAAGCCTCAGTAGTGAGGTAATGGTAGACTGGTTTTTCCTAAAACCAGACTGGTAGGGAGTGAAGACGGAGGAGTGGTCAAGAATGTAGGGGAGCTGAAAGAGGACCAGATGTTCCTGCAGCTTTGCTAGTATAGGAAGCAACAAAATAGGAAGATGGTTGGCTGTAGAAGTAGGGTCACCGCCCTTAGGAGGGGAAGGACTGTTGCATGCTCCCAGGCTGAAGGGACAGTAGCAGTCTCAAATGACAGGTTTAGGAGGACAGACAGAGGGTAGAAGATGACTGGAGCAGAGAGATATAGAAGCTTAAGATCAAGGCCATCTGGGGAACGGCCCTTGGAGGGATTTATTGCAAGGAGAGCATTAAGGGTGTCTGTAGGAGCGATTGGAGAGAATGAAAAGGAAGTGGAGGATGGGTGGTTGAGGTGGGGTCACTGCTAGATGGAAAAGGGGAGCAGGGTGCTGTCGGGGGGGAGAGAGGCTAGGAAGCCAGAGACACAAGTGGTAAAGTGCAAATTAAAGCACTTGGCTACAGCCATATGGTCAGAGATGAGTAAGTTATTCTGCTTGATCTTAGGGATAGGTGGTTGAGCTATGGGGGAGAAGAGGGCATTTACTACCTTTCAGAACTTAGAAGGAGTATTTATATTGGACTGGAAATTGGAAAGAAAGTGTTCAGATTTGGCTAGCCGGATTGCCTTAGTACACAAATTGCAAAGCGTACAATAATGTTGGTTGTCGCGTGGAAGATTAGAGGATTTGTGCTTCTGCCAGGCTTGGTCCCATGATCTTTGACAAGCCAGGAGTTCTGGGGTAACCCACGGCAGGTGATTATCTTTTACCCTGGTTTTCTGCAATGGGGCATGACAATTCCAAGTGGTTGAAAAATGGTACTGAAAGAACTAAGGGCTTTGTCTACATTGGTGGCTGTGGTAACCGGCGTCCGGGCTATGTGAGAGAGGTTGTGGAGCGCGGGGGCTCAGGTCAAGTGATCTATAAGCATGAGTGAACAGGGTTTTGTGTGGCGCTTTGGGTTTGTGGATCTTGAGCATGAGGTAGATTTTGTGGTGATCACTTAGGGCATCAGGGAGGAGGCCAGAATGCCCAAGCCTGTGTGGATGTGAGGTGAGGGCCAAGTCGAGTAGGGAGTGATTGTTGGTTCCTGTATCAACTGGGTGAGGTTGAGGGGTGCTATCTCTGAGTAGGCTTTGTTATTTGAGGAGGACAGCCAATTAAGATTAAAATTACCCAAAATATACAGTTCACCAGAGTGAGCATATGAGATTAGCTTGGTAATGAGGTCTATAGCAATTTTTGATGGGAGGCCAGGGCAACAGTAAGCGCTAGCTATGAAAATAGGAGCAGTAAAAGAGTGAGAGGTTTAAGAGGATTGCTGCATAATTGGATGGGAGTGAAGTGGATAAATTAGTAGTAAATTGTAAGGCAGAGGAGATGTATATAGCCACTCCACCTCTCTTGCCATCTCTATCTTGGTGGGTAATTGTGTAACCAGGGATGAAGACAGCTTGGTCTGGCATATCACTGTTCAGCCATGTTTCCAAGATAATAAGTATGTCAGGGGAGTAGGAGATTACCATGGATTGTAGTGACGTTATCTTTGGTACAAGGCTACAAATGTTTAAGTGAAAAATCATTATACCCTTGGAGAAGACAAGGGGGGTATTAGATAAGGGTGCAGCAGTAGGTAGAGGGTTCCCCGGCTAAGCAATGTGAGAGGACCTGCGTTGGGATTTATGTCTCCCCGTGGTCAGGAGAAGTAGAGCTACTATAAAATAAAGAAGTTTGGGGCATTTGTACCCACCATGTTCGTAGCCAGATTTAGAGTAACTGGGGGTGTCAACGCTATAGCTAAGAGGCGAAGGGTAGCTACTATGTCAGTTGAGGCAATTAGAGAGGGACATGGGCAGAGGGGGAAATAGTGCCAGACTAGTATGTTGGGGTGGGAGTAATTGTGTATATGAAGTCAGGGGTGTGAAGGATTGGGGTGCAAGGTGAGATTTGTGTAGCATCATTTGGAGCCCGAGGGCAGAGGGAAGGAAGGAGGGGGTGAGATAACAATAAGAGGCAGCAGGTGGCCAGCAGCATTTTTAATTTAATGGGTGGGGCAACAAGGAAATTAGACAACTTAAGTAGAAACTTACTGCAATGCAATGCAATTAAAGGTTCACCGTGGGCTAACTTGATGCAAGTTGTAATGACACCTCTAGTGGACGTCCGGTAGAAGGAGTTAGTGGAAAAACCCACACTTAGGAAAATAAATTACCAGGTCACATGACCTATTAAGGCTATAAAAAAAATACCCAGAGAGGGCAGGTGGGTGGGGGCTGGGTGGCAGGACTAAGGAGTTTCAGCAGGCAGCAGAACGCAGGCGGCGGGCGTGGAGGTGCTGGCTGTCTGCTTCAGAGTTCAGTTGGTCTACGGGAGCATGTGAGCCCTGTCAGGGCTTCTCACAGCTGGGGAGGGAAACAGAATCAGGGATTAAATAGGGAATTTAGGCAGGGGCAGACAACAGAGAAGACAGAAAAACAGCAGGAGGTAGAGGGCAGGGACAAGGGGTAATTTAATTAAACAATAGTGAGGTGTTAAGAGAGTGGCGGATAGGAAATTAGCAGGAGCAATTAACTTAAACTCTAGATTTGCAGTCAAGTCATAAGTTAACACAATGCACTTTTAGATAATATGGCTAAAAAGCGGCATAAAGCTGCCAATTTACTTCTGAACACTGTAAGAGAAAAATCAGCACTGAATGGAGACATGAATTTTTTGGCCAATAGGAAGCCACAGTCAAAAAGCGCTCACAATCTGGTTGGCTAGTTAGCTGGCCTGAGGGGTGCCTGATGGTGCATGTTCACCAACATCATCAAAGACAACTCCACCATGCCACAATCAGGAGTCATGACAGAGTGGAGCCCTCCTCTTTGGAAGAAAACTTCAAAGCGATGCTCTGAACCATCCCTATTGGACTTCACCTCTGATGTCCAGGGATCTGAGCAAGAACCTGGATCGCCACGTGATCTCCCATCACATGGCACCATGGAGCTGGCTCTTTGTGAATTAATTTAATCAATCAATCAATCAATCAAGTCTTTATCCAGGTGAAACTTCATTGAGAAGAACTCATTTATAAGATGGACCTGCACATAACAAAACTAATAAGGACAGTAGTGTGACAACTAAGGTCTAATAGGATACAATTCAACATTTTCATGGTTATCAGAACATACAACGAAAAAAATAATGAAACAATCTAAACCTGCCTAGAAATAGTAGAAGATGAGCAGCTATAATTTTGTAGTGAACAGAGAGTAGTACAGTAAGTGCAAAGGAGACAGAGGATAGGCAGTGGGTTTATACAGGAAGGAGTAGAGCCTGGCAGAGGCAGTTAGCAGGCACTGTGCGCAGGGCCTCAGGCACTACAGTTGCAGAGTTCGGGGAAGGCTTGGGTAAACAGGGTCTTGAAGGAGGATAGTTTAATCAGGGCAGTGATTCGAGGTGATTTTTATAACTTGCTCCACAAGGACAGTAAGGAATGACTGAAGGCCGATGTGCCAAAATGAGTTCTGGCTTTAGGAATAGCAAGAGATATGTATGTGAGACTTCTCAGAGTGTAGCTTCTTGGAGAACAAATGTGGAGGCAATCAGAGATATATCGGGGGAGCATCTTGGTAATGGCTCGGAATGTCCAGAGGGCTGCATTTTTTTGACATCTTTGGTCGAGGGAAGTCCAGCCTACTAATCTGTATAAATCACAGTGGTGGATGGAATAAGGGAACCCTGTTATAAATCTTAGGGCCCGGTGGTATAAGGTGTCAAGTTTATTTAGGGCCAAGCTAGTGCCTTGTCCATATAGAAGGTCTGCATAATCCAGTAGAGAGAGAAAAGTAATTTGAACAAGTCTAGTCTTTACTTCTACAGAGAGTAAGTGCTTGATCTGAAAAAAATGCAGAGTCTCTGTTTGAGTTTCTTTTCTAGTTCATCTATATGAATGGAGAAGATCAGTTTGCTATCATACTAACATACTAAAATGCCAGCAGAATAGGCCTAACGGTCTTTCGTGTCTGCTCGTTTGGTCAGTCCCCAACCTGGGTGCTGACCTTGCTGTCCCCCTCGCCTTCTCTGGATTCTCCCTTCCCAGTTCCGGATATTCTTGCTGCATTGGATTTTGCTTCCAGAACCCTTCCCCTGTACCTGTCCCACCCCCTCTTGAACCCTCCACTGTCTCTGCCTCCACCAGCCCCCAGGCAGTGCATTCCATGGCTCCACCACCTCTCAGTGAAGTAGCACCTCCTCCTTTCTCCCTGAATCTTCCCTCCAGCTTCCAGCCATGCCTCTAGTGGCCCTTCCTCCTTCCTTCAAGCACTCGACTGTTCCTCCCCTATTTACCCTCTTCATGTACCTAAAGACCTCTATCATGTCCCTCATGGTCCCTTCTCTCTTCCAGTGTGTACATATTTAGCTCTTCGAGCCTCTCCTCATAGGTCCTGTTCCCAAGCCCCAAATCATTTTGGTTGCCCTCCTCTGGACCCTCTCCAGGAGGTTAATGTCCGCTTTAAGTGTGGCCTCCAAAACTGCACGCAGTACTCAAGGTGCGGCCTCACCAAGCAGTTATACAGAGGGAGTATCATTTCCCTCCTTCTGGAGGTGATCCCCCTAGCGATGCATCCCAGCATCCTGTTGGCCTTGGCTGCTGCCCTCCTACAAGTCTCAGAGTTGTTCATCTTGACATCCACCACCACCCCCAGGTCCCTCTCAGCCATCGAGACTTGTAACATTTCCCCCCCAAGGGTGTACACTTGACCTGGGTTTCTGGCCCCCAGGTGGAGTACCTTGCATTCCCTGCATTGAACCTCAGCTTCCACTTTCTAAACCATCTTTCCAGAGCCTCCAGGTCCCCTGTAGGCCACCTCCCTCCTCCCCATCCACCACCGCCCCCAGTTTCGAGTCATCTGCAAGAGACTCATCTCACTCCTGATTCCTGTCCTTATGTCCGATAATGTAGGGCATTGAAACAGAAGGGGCCCAAGGACTGATCCCCTGTGGGACCCCACTAATGACCCTCCTTGGGGATGAGACTATCCCTCAACCACGACCCTCTGGGTCCGGGTCCTGAGCCAATTGCCTATCCATCTGATCATCTGGTTCCCCAACCCCATTTCTCCCAGCTTATCCAACAGGCCCACGTGAGGAACAGAGTCAAATGCCTTGCTGAAGTCTAGAAAGAGGACATCCACTGGTCTACCCAGGTCCAAGGCACTTGTCACCCAGTCATAGAACTCCACCAGGTTTGTCTGACACGATCAGTCCAGACCCCCAAGTATTTAAATTTTGAGACGACTTTGAGAGGTTCACCAAGGAAGGTGGCGATCTGGAGTACAGGAATCAGATGGAGGTGCTGGAATTCTTCGAACATGGTGAGAAGAGCATTGGTTTATTCTTTTTCGTGTTTAGGAGAAACTTTAATTGTAACAGTTTTTTGGAGGCAGTCGAATTACAGCTGCAGGTCAAGGAAGGTATTTTCAAGAGTTGGCCTAGAGATGTACAGTACAGTGTCATCGGTGAATAAGTGTATATTTGACAATTTAATTACTATATGGATATTGTTAATATATATGGCAAATAAGAGGGGGCCCAATATGGATCCCTGCGGGATGCCTCTTGGTAGCATTTTTAGGGGGGAGAGGTCTCCTTCTGCTTTTACCTGTTGAGTCCGGCCAATTGGATAAATGTTGAACCATTTGAGGGCCATGTCATCAAAGCCAAAGTTGTAGAGAATGTCTAGAAGGATGGCATGGTCAACAGTATCGAAGGCCTTGCTTAGGTCCAGGAACAAGGCACCAACAAAGAGTTCATTATCCATGCATTGAGCCAGTCATTAGAAACTGTGGCCAATGCTGAGATCATGTTGTGCTGTGGTCTGAATCTTGATTGTACTGTAGTGAGTAGGGTAAAAAAGTCTAAATAATGCCCAATCTGTAAGTTTACAAGTTTTTCTAACAATTTGGAGAGCGGAGGAAGCAGATAGGCCTATAATTGTTGGGATCACTAGGGTGGCCAGATTTGAAGAGAGGAATAACATGAGCAGTTTTCCAAGTGTTTGGGATAGTACCATGTGTAAGGGACAAATTCAATAGATGGGTAATGGGAGCAGCCAGAATGTGGTAGCTTACTTTTAGAAAGTATGGATCTATGAGATCTGCTCCAGTGCTTTTCCTGGTATTTAATTTGAGGAGTAGGTCCTTGACTTGCTTCTGTGTTATTGGGCTGTTACTGGCATGAAGGGTGCATGTCGATTTAGAGCATCTAGAAGTATGTTGTGGAACACATCATAGGCTTCATGGATGGAAGGGGCAAGATAAAAATCTTGACAGCAGGCATATTGCAAAGCGGATGTGAAGGTGAAGAGGTCAAAATTGTGGATACACCTCTTATAGATATATCTGGAAGCTGAGATTTGTTTCAGCAATGACCTGACACGTGATGGTACAGTGATTGCTTAAGTCATAGAAAAAAACACCCATGTGGGTGAACAGGTAGGGTTTGTTTACTAGTATGATATCAAGCAGGGTACTACGGGCTGGATTTTTCTTATTTGGATGGGTAGGTTCTGTGATGAGCTGAGATAGTCCAAAGGCATCACAGAGCTCCTTGAGAGGTTTTGAGCAAGGGGATAACCAGTCGAGGTTTAGGTCACCCAAGATTATAATCTCAGTTGAGCAATTATCCAGTAGGTTACTCAGATGGTTAATGAGCAAAAGCCCGGCTGAGGGAGGTCTGTAACACCTATTACCAGTAGTAATACTAGGTCCAGTCCTCTTTAACATCTTTATAGGTGACATTGCAGAAGGTGTGGAGGGAAAGGTATGCCTCTTTGCAGATGACACAAAGATCTGTAACAGAGCTGATACACAAGGGGGGCTAGAAAGGATGAGAAAGGACTTGGCAAGGTTAGAGGAATGGTCAGATATATGGCAACTTAGACTCAACGCAAAGAAGTGCAAAGTAATGCACCTGGGAAACAAAAGCGAAAAACCCAGGAGAAGAGTACACAATAGCAGGGGAGGCACTAACAACAACAACAATGGAAAGGGACCTGGGGGTAGTCATATCAGATGATCTAAAGGTGGGTAAGCGATGTGAGAAGTCAATAAGGAGAGCCAGGGGGATACTGGGATGCATAGGAAGGGGCATCACAAGTAGAACAAACATTTGTCAATGCCGAATGTTCGCTTGCAGGTATTTGCAGTGGTGTTTGGCATGTATGGTGCTTTACCCTAATGCCCTGTGCGATTGCTGGTATTTGCACAATAAATTGTCAGCATGACCTTTTTGTTACCCCGATTGTGCGCTACATAGGCGGAAACATGTTTTGGGCAGGATGTGAAAAATGACAGCTGTACTGCTCATAAGGAAGTGTGGTAAAATGGCAATGTTGAAAATCTGGAGTGGAAATATTGAAAATTCGCAAACCTAGGAGCATGCGTGGGAACTGTGCAATGCACGCTGGTAAAACAGTGATTGTTGGGAATTTTTTCACCAAATTGTCAACATTGGCATTTTAAAACCTCTGCTAATGAACAGTGTCACTGTGATTGTCTTACTGTGTGCCATACATTGATTTTGCACACCGACTGCATCATTGTGCAGTACATGGGCGGAAACACGTTTTGGGCAGGATGTGAAAAATGACAGCTGTACTGCTCATAAGGAGGTGTGGTAAAATGGCAATGTTGAAAATCTGGAGTGAAAATATTGAAAATTAAAACTTACGAAGTGCATAGGAAGTGACAACTACGCCATAAAACAGTTATTTTAGGAATTTGTTCACCAAATTTTCAACATAGCCATTTTAAGATCTCTGCTCATGAACAGTGACACTGTGATTTTCTTAATGTGTCCCATACACTGAGTTCACACAGCGACTGTGCCATTGTGCGTTACATGGGCAGAAACACGTTTTGGGCAAGATGTGAAAAATGACAGCTGCAGTGCTCATAAGGAGGTGAGGTAAAATGGCAATGTTGAAAATGTGGAGTGAAAATATTGAAAATTCACAAACTTACTAGCGTGCATAGGAACTGCACAATGAACACTCGTAAAAGTCATTTCTAGGAATTTTTTCACCAAATTTTCAACACAGCCATTTTAAGACCTCTGCTCATGAACAGTGTCACTGTATGATTTTCTTAATATGTCCCATACATTAAGTTACACTTTACCTGAGACTCGCCATTATGCGCTACATGAGAAAGAAACACGTTTTGGGCAGGATGTAAAAAATGACAGCTGTACTGCTCATGAGGAGGTGTAGTAAAATGCCAATGTTGAAAATCTGGAGTGGAAATATTGAAAATTTGCAAACCTACAAGAGTGCATGGGAACTGTGCAACGCACTCTCGTAAAACAGTTATTTGTAGGAATTTTTTCGCCAAATTTTCAGCACAGCCATTTCAAAACCTCTGCTCATGATCAGTGTCACTGTGATTTTCTTAATTTGTCCCATACATTGAGTTCGCACACCGACTGCGCCATTGTGCGCTAAGCATGTAAGCAGAAACACATTTTGGGCAGGATGTGAAAAATGACAGCTGTACTGCTCATGAGGAGGTGTGGTAAAATGGCAATGTTGAAAATCTGGAGTGCAAATATTGAAAATTCATAAGCCTCTACGGCGTGCATAAGACTGCAAGCACACAAATCAAACAGTCATTTTAGGAATTTTTCACCAAATTTTCAACATGGCCATTTAAGACCTCTGCTCATGAACAGTGTCACTGTGATTTTCTTAATGTGTTCCATACATTGATTTGCACACCGACTGCGCCATTATGCGCTACATGGTAGGAAACACATTTTGGGTGAGATGTGAAAATGACAGCTGTACAGCTCACTAAGAAGGTGTGATAAAATGGCAATGTTGAAAATCTGGGTGAAAATATTGAAAATTTGCGAACTTACGAGCCTGCATGGAACTGCGCACATGCGCTCGTAAAACAGTCATTTTGGAATTTTGCCAAATTTTCAACATGGAGTTTTAAGGACCCTTCTCATGAATGGTGTCACTGTCATGGCATTATTCAGCCCGAAGGGTGATTTCACACAGTGACTGTGCAGTGCCTCGAAATCACCCTTGGGCCTGAATAACACCATGACAGTGAATCATTCATGAGAAGAGGTCTCAAAACTCATGTTGAAAATTTGGTGCAAAATAACAAAAATGACTAAGATATGCAAACACCCCTATCTAGCCCATTATACAGCTTACCTGCATTTCCTCAGTTAGTGGTAAGCCTTTGAAGAGTGCAGGCGTGTTCCGGTCCACGAAAGATCGCCAGTCCGGAGGGTAAGCATGGGGTGAGAAGTGTGTGGGGAGGCTGGAGTGCGCAGTGGGTGGAGTGCGGGTTGTGGGGGGCTGGGAGGCGCGCCCGGACCATTTTATTTGCAGGTTTATAAAAAAAAAAAAAAAGACGTGGGATGTTTGCCACGGGGTGGCTCCCAGCATGGCAGAAGATGGCTGGGGGCCAGGAGCCAACGGGGATTGGGCACCCCTGCTCGGCAAACTACGCGGGGGCCGAGGAGCTGACTGGGATTGGGCACCCCGTTGGCAAAAAGTGAGCGTTTGCCACGCTGGGGTGGGCTCCCAGCATGGCAGCAGGATGACGGGGGCTGTGGAACCGACAGGGGTTAGGCACCCGTCGGCAAACAACGTTTGCCACACTGGGAGTGGGCTCCCAGAGTGGCACAAAGCTTTGGGGTGGGGGCGGGCGTGGCGGTGAGGCAGCGCGTGGCCGAGAGGGACGGCAGAGGGGCAGCACTCAGTATGGCAGCGGTGCTTTCCTTTGAAGCAGAGGAACACTGCTGTCATACAGAGCTCCTGCACCCATTGGTGCAGGACCGCCACACCTGCTCAAGGGAGCAGTGCATTGGATGGGAGGCACACCTCAAGTGTGCTACTCTCCCAAAATATTCCTTGCGCATGCTGGCAAGCGAACGAAAAAAGGGAAGTGTTTATCCCTCTGTACAGACAGTTGGTGAGACCCCATCTGGAGTACTGTGTGCAGTTTTGGAGACCTCATCTACGCCAGGACATAGACAGGATGGAAGCAGTCCAGAGGAGGGCAACTAAAATGGTGCAGGGTCTGCATCAGAAACCATATGAAGAGAGACTGAGAGAGCTTAATATGTATACCCTTGATGAAAGGAGGGATGGGGGACATGATAGAAATGTTCAAGTACCTCAAGAGAGTCAATAAAGTCCAGGAGGGTAGCATCTTTCAGAAAAAGAGATGTGTAAGAACAGGGGGGCACAATTTAAAGATAGAGGGGGGACGGCTCAGAGGTAATGTGAGGAAATTCTTTTTCATGGAGACAGTGGTAGACGCATGGAACCGCCTTCCTGGAGAGGCTGTGGGGTCTAAAACAGTGGAGGAATTCAAACATGCATTGGACAGACATAAGGCAATTATAGTGGGAGGTGGCAGGAAGTAGGCTGTTGGTTAACTAGAATCTGCAGCTTATCCAGTAGGTAGGGAAATGGGCAGACTGGGTGGGCCAAGTGGTCCTTATCTGCCGTCAAAGTCTATGTTTCTATGTTTCTTGATTGTGAAGGCGAGATTTGAAGCTTGATGGTTAGACATTCAAAGTCCTTAGGTTTGGTTGTGGAGCTGACAATAGATGTAGAGAAGCTATCCTTAAGGTAAATAGCTACCCCTCCCCCTTTGTCCCGTCGGTCTGTTCTGAAGATTTTGTAGAAGGGGATATTAATTTTGGAATTCTGAGTAGTTGGTTTTAACCACGTTTCTGTAACCACCAGTACATCTGGGAAGGTATGGTATAGCCAGCTTTGTAAAGCATCACATTTTTTTGTAAGACTGTGGGCGTTTAAGTGGAGCAGACTCATCCCTTTTAAATTTGTTAGGTCAGCAGATGCTGAGATGTGGACAAGTGGACCTGGGTTCAGTTCACTATCCCCCGAACAGAGTAGAAGGATCAGTAAGAATTTTTTTAAAGCACCAAATAGTGGTCTCAAGAGCCTAGAGCGTGCCCTTTTGGGGTTGGTAGCAGAGCAATTCAGGGAATCGTCAAGGCCAGGTCCATATCACTGCTTACTGCCTGATTTAAGTTAACTTATTTTTGCATTTTCTGCATTACTCTATTGTCCCCGTCTACAGTATATCCTAACTATGTCACATCTGTGACTCCCTGTCAGTCCTATCTACCCTACTCCTATTCCTCTCTGCATCTCCTTCTAATTCTCCCTTTATCCCACCATGCTCTACTTCCTACTTTCAATATTTTTCTCTCTTTGGCCCCTTTTACTTCATGCTCGCCTCCAGTCCACTCCCTCTCTCCTGCTCCTTTCTCCTTATTCCACACTCTCCCTCTTTCTGCCCTTTCACTTCTCCCCCTTACACTGGACCATTAGAGACTGTCTCCTCCAGTCCCCCCTTGACTCCACCCTAAAGCCTTCTGGTTACTTCTCCTCATCATCCACACTCGAATCACCCTCATCAACCACAAGCCATACTGAAGCCTCCCTTAAGTTTACCATTAGTCTGCTACTCCTCCTGGCAGGAAATGTTGAGCTTAAACACAGTCTCTCTCCCATCTTCCTTTTTCTCTTTCTCCCAAAAGGAGCTAAGGGTCCTACACTGCAACATTTGTGGTCTCTTGACAAACACTGAACACCAGAAATTGTGGATTGGTCATATCCAATACCTGGCTCTTATCCAGGATCTTCAATGCAGCTATTTCCTTTTCTGGCTACACAGACAATAGGTAGAGCAATACCAAACAGGGTAGTGATGTAGCCATACACAGTATGTTGCTCTCACAAACTATCAGCATTACCTGCTATGACTGTCTATGTAAGCACAGTCTGATGTTTCATAATTTTACTTATTCTGTACTCCTCTTCCCCCTCTCCCCTGGGTTACACCTGGAAACAAGCTTTGGCTCAGTGTTCCTTTCCCAGTTAACAATTTTTAAATAAATAAATAAATTGTCTTCAACCCCAAAGAGGTTGCTGCCTCCTTTAATCACTTTTCTCACCCTGTGCCCTCTCTCTTCTTCCCCTTTCTCCTCCCATACACCTACTCCTCCCCACTCCCTCTCCTTCTCCTTCTCCTCTACAACTTCTGAACATACTCTCAGCTCTACTGTAACTCAGCCCCATTAAAGATGATAGCTCTCTGCTGGACTTGATCCTTAACTCCTGTATCTCTGTGCCCCTGCTATAGCTTCCTCCATTGTGGATCACCATAATCATGCTTTCCTCATAGACAGTCCCTGGTGTTTGGAAGAGGGCAAAAGCTATCTGCAGTACAAAGGCAGTGACCCATTTGCCCCATCACTTTCCTCTCTGCTTGGGCCAACTCTTACCTTTCTTTGATTTTTCTGCTTTCCCCTAGCCCTTACCAGTCTGACTTTAGGGAATCCTACTCTAATGTGCCATCCCTTCTGAGACGTCTACTAATATCATCACGAAGGGGATGGATCAGGGACACATCACCTCCTTCATCTTTGTTGACCTGCTCAAGGCCATTGACACTGTGGCCTACCTCCTCTTACTGGACAAACCTATGGTTATGGGTACAGGACAGTTTCACCTCATAGTCATATAGTTCAGCTCCTATTAGCTGGAATGGTGGCTATCCTTGTAGGTGTCTCCCTCTCTCTCGCTCCTAATCAGATTAGGTGTTTTTCAAGGCTCTATACTTGCTTCTCTCTTATTCTCAATTTTCAAAGGCTTATGGATTCTCCTACTGTATATTCACCCATATGTGGACAACACTGTACTTTTTGCCTGTGACCTTCTGCCACAATCGAGCTATGCAAGTCCAGCGTGATATTAGCAATACTCATTGTTGGTTCTGCACCAACCAGCTTCCCACGAAAGATAAAAATACCATCTCCATGATCTTTGACATCTGGCTAGAATCTAGACTCCCTCAAGACTAACAATCCATCATAGCTTCCAAATGGAGAAAGCTTCCTCCTTAAAACACCTGGATGCCTGGTTGCACAGACATCTCAGCATCTTCTATCATATTGATACTGTCCTTGAAAAAATCCTCCCTTATCATGGTGCACTGTACAGAAACAACACCTGTATCCCCTTTCTGCCTGGCCAGAGGTTATTGTGAAATGAACCTTCCAGCATTTGACTATGGGGATGTGTTGTACAGTGCTGCTGGTAAATCCACCCTTGCCAGGCTGGATACCCTTTTGAAAGAACAATCCAACTGGAATGTGTTCTGTAAGCATCTGGTGTAACACACAGTAGGGAGAAGGCCTCGAAGAAGAGGTGAGTAATGCGTCTGAGGAGGAAAAGTTAACTTTGAAATTCTAGGGACATTGGGCAGAGGTTGTCGAACACAAAGGTTGGCAGCTCAAAAATAACAGGCTGCAATGATAAGTTAATGCTTACATTAATTTTATTGCACAAAAAGCGTCAGGACAGAAAAAGTCTGCATTGGGTAGAAGTCTGCTTTTTATACAGCTAACCACTTGTGATTTCAAAGCAGTTTTCCTCCTCAAGTTTATTACTCACCTTTTGTTCCTTTGTGCATCCGTTCCTTCTGGCACCTTGCTATTGGCTGCCCTTCCTACACTCATAACTGTTCCTTCTATTCCCCCATCCCTCTCTCTCTCTCTCTCTCTCTGTCTCTCACTCTTACTCTCTCACATTCTCTATCTCTCTCGCTCTCTCACTCCTGAGGGAAGACACCTTTCTCACTGTGTCTCCCTCATTTCTAAGTTCTGGTTTGGTTCCCTCCCCTGCTATCTTAGCTCTCTTCCATCCTGTCTCTATCCTCCTACTCCCTCCATTCCATTAACTCCAACTCTTTCTCTTTACCCCTTGCAAAGGCCACTGCAGGCAGTAAGCCTTCTCCTATAGACTAAACTGTCATTGTTCTAGTCTCCTGCTCTGTATTAACTCCTTGTCCTCCCGTCCTGAAAGTCCTACTCCCTACCCACACCTAACTTATCTGCTCCTGCATCTAACCTCCTTCTTCCACTATTGTTTCTTACTCATCTCCAACTCTTCTCACTCCTTCCCAGTTTCACCTTTTATCATTCTTTCTTTCTTTTGCTCCTATTTCGCCATACTGTTTTATTTAGCATTGGCTGTCCACTTGAATTTTGTAACATAATTTTGTATTATGCACATTTATACCATGCTCCAAGACTTCTTTTGTATCTTGTTTTACACTGTTCCTCCATCTATGCACCTACTTGTTTCATGCTGTTCCATTATACCTGCTATTTGCACTTTATTGTACAGTATTGTATTATTGCATTTCCCCCATACCTTTTCCCCAGGATAGCTGTGGAAACCAGCTATTAGCAGTTCAGTAAGTCTTTCCTGGTAAAACATTTAAAATAAATACATCAATCAATCAACCCAATCAATCAGTCAAATGAATAAATGCTAAGTAGCTTCTAAATTCAATATAAAATCACACATGCCCCCATAATGCAAAGCATCATGGACTGCATATGCAAATCACCACAGAATATTATGCTGGTTCAACTTTAAGGAACCATACATTTTTTGCTTAAAGTTGAACCAGCACTTATATATTGATTTGATACAGTCCATGATGCTTTGCATTATGGGGGCATGTGTGATTCTGTATTGCTTTGGAAACTTGGCATCCTGGCCAGTGCCCTTTGGGGTAACCATTACCTCAGTGCTTGCATACAGAGGTTCTTTGTCTTCTAAATTCATTTGTTTTGAGCACTTCTTTGTGATGAGATGTTCAAATCACTGTGTATGCACAGAGTTCCTACAATGAACACAGTTGTTGCACAGACTGTATGGCTGCCTCCTCATCTAGTAGGCAGCCATATCCTCAGTGTTGCCTCAGGTTTGAATTGACTGTATCATCATATCCTTCAGATTTTTGTTCATTTGGCAAGTGAATACTGGTGGCTCAGAGAACAGTGCTCAGTTTTCCTTTTTCTACATCACTATTTTTATTAAACTATATGCGGATTGATGACCAGGTAAGGCACATGGAACCAAGCTCATCTCCAAGTGCAACCTGTGAGAAGGGGGATTACAGAGGAGGAGTACAACAAAAATGACAGCATCAAATAATCAAAGTAACAATGGCACTGAGAAGCATCAAGCAGCCCAAAGTAGAAGTAGGTCCCAACTGGAAATGAGATGTGCCATCTCAGCTTCCCGGTTTAAATAAATTGCTTGTAAAGCACTTTGGGATGCAGTACATGAACAGTACTACATACATGTAAATTATATACTGTTCTTCAGTGCTGTACATGCACTACTAGTAGTTAATTAAAGTATAAGTGATACTGAGATTTGTCAAAGACCACGCCACTGTGTAGATTCCCTGTAGTCAAGTTATACACACTAAAAGGTAACATCAACCTTCATTAAATGCATTCTTTTCTTCTACTAAAATCCACAAGAACTCCCATCTTCAGCTTCAGGAAAGCGGTGAAATCTAGCAATGGTAAAAACAGCCCCCAACTACAGCCAACATCTGGGATTCCAGGGTCAAACTTGTATGAAGAAGTGCTTCCAAACTGCTGAGAACTCCAATTAACCACAAGCCGAATACCATACAGGATGGGCAGCTATGGCTGTTTCTGATCCCTAGGAGCAGATACATTTGAACTATTTGTATTGTTTTTGTGACTGAAAAGAGGTGAAATAGTCGGGAAAGTAATTTAAATGCTGATAAGAAAGAAGAACAATATGTAGGATGCATTGATGATACAGAAAGGCTGATACTTTCCAATTTGAGTGGTGTCTGTAAACACACACGCACACACACTTTCAAAATGCATCATTGGTATGCAGATTTATGCAACGGGCAGGGGGTAGTAAGCTGTAAGTGTTATGACTCAGTTTTAGTGACCCAAACCCAGACTTGGAAGCCAAATGTGTGGGAGGCAACCTGATTTACTTTATACTAGCCCAGGAGCAAATCTTATTGCCAGTGTAGAGGACCTCACATAAATCCCACAATGCTGTGAGTTTCAAAGGACAAGCAGATAACAAGAAACCCATACTATACCATTCATTAGATTTTATTTTAAGCAACAGATTTGAAAAGAAAAAGCTGGCATATAAGCAATTCATTGAAAAAAAACTCCATTTTAAAGCAGCAGTTTGGGTTGATTCCACATCAACAAAAGTTTGGAAACTCGATGTTAGGGTTACCAACCCTACCACCCCAAACCCCATCCCCCACCCTCAACACACCAACAGGCATCAGGGTGTGCATTGGCCTCATCAGGCCTAACTCTTACCCTATTCCATGTGTAAACAAGCTGAGATGGTACAGTGTAGGAGAATGGGATGAGAGTTAGGCCTGGTGACCCCAAAAAACACCCCAATGCCTGTTGGTGTGTGGAGGGTGAGGGCATGGGAGGTCAGGTGATAGGGTTGGTAACCCTAACATTGAATTTCCAGACTTTTGTCAGCATGGAATCAATCCTAACTGCTGCATTAAAATGGATTTTTTTTGCAATGAATTTCCCTTCTTTTTGAGAAAGTGTAATGTTACTTGTATGCACACTGTATGTGTGAGCACGGGCCCTTTGGGCCCTGCACTTCCACCCACCCATAACTGTAGAGGCATAATGCAGGAGGGCCCTGTGCTCCCAGTTTACCAAAATGGTATGCATAGGTGGGAGTGCAGGGCCCAGCCACCTACGCATAAGTACAGACACATAACACATGCCTAGAGACATTCCAAGTAACCCTTGTACTGCAAATGTGGCAATATCTCAGTAACCATAGCAACTTTGGAAAAAGTTCCTTTGCAGTTGTATTCATGACCTGGCCACCTCCACGCATGCTTAGTACACCTGAAGGTGTTTCTGAAGGTGTACTAAGCTGCGCTTAGCGAAAAGTCTGTATCTTGAAACGTTTTTGAGATTTAGGTGCTGAAAGGTGGCATGGGCAACACAATGTTATCCTATGGGAAATTCCAAAACTTCAGAGTGCTGTAACTATGAAACAGGTGTAATTTATTTTCAGCAAAACAGCAAAAGGCACATCTATGGGGCAAGGGCTTGCCACCCTGCTAATTTCAGCCAAAAAGTCCTAACCGTTTTTTTTGCTATGAAGTGGCAAAGAAACTATTTTTCTAGGGCTGTTTACCTGTGGAACATTTGCCAAAGTTTGCAGAACTTTCGTGAAAGAACCAAGGACTTTTGAGAAAGTACCATTGATTTACTGTACATGCGGGACTTTCGTGAAAGTCCGCAGTACTTTTGCAAACGTTTTTGTGGTGCACATATATTTTTCCCATTGGCTATAATGGGAAATGAAAAAGTTTAATAACTTTTGAATGGATTAATATTTTTTCACCAAACCTTTAAAAGACACTTCAGTGACCCAGTCCCCATAAATCCTGAAAAGTTCAGACCACACAGGCAAACTGTTTGGGCTGTAAAGATGAGCAAACAATTTGCCAAAAAGTGAGGATTTTTCACACTTTCTGACATTCTACAGTTCTGCAACCACAAATTTGACCAGAACAAAACTTTCTAGATCCAGAGATCTATAGTACCAGACTGTACATGTAAAATTTCAGGCACATCGGTCAAACAGTTGCAACTACAATTAGCAAGTAATTAAGCAACAGTCTCTTTCAAATACATTTGTACCAGTGCCCTCTTGTTAGAAGAAAATGATGTTGCTGGCAGTCTTTTGGCTTCTCCCTGAAAAGGGGGTGGTTGTTGTAAGCAGTTCCTTTTTAGCTCCCATAGTACAACAGTCCCAGTTTCAGTTTGGCATATAACTAATCCAGATGATGACATTTTATACAGTTCTTAGCAACATACACACACATTAGCCATTCAATAAACCCTCAGACCCCCAGGTAAAATCTCACTCCCAGCCCTTTTAGTCTCTTGCCAAATATGAGATATTAGCAAGGGAGTTTATCTGGCAAAAGCTTACAGTCACAGGCAAACACTTGTTTTACCTGGTTCACGGGGAGGGGATGCTTGTTGGCATTCTATCCCTTGATGGCCCAATCTGGTGTAGGTAAGAATGACTTGTTGCATCGTGATTGTGAGGCATGGTAGATTGCACAGGATTCTGCATGTTGTTTTCTTTCCCCTGGTAGAAACATAGACTTTGATGGCAGAAGGAGACCATTAGGTTCAGCTAGTCTGCCCATTGTTTTTTAGCCTAGCCTTCTAACTGCCCTTGGGATTGAGGGCTCCCTTGTATCTGTCCCAAGCATTCTTGAAACCTACCACTGTGCTGGTGATCTATGACTTGGAGTTGCTGTAGAAAAACGTGTTACTTACAGGTGACATGGTGATGGCATTAGATGCTGAAATACTATCTTGATGGTAATGTTTTTCAGACATACCACATCTGTTGATGGCATGAGATGTTCAGAATACCACTGTTGATGGCATTATTGGATATTAAGCAATACCATTACTGGTGACATAGTTGGATGTTAAACAATATCATTATTCTCTTGTGAAATAATCATATTTTTAATGGCACATTTTACATAAGAAACATTTTTCATCTCATGTTATCAGAAATTAAAATGGCTAAGCTGAATTTTGCTTACATTTCTGTTAGAAACATTTGATAAACATCTTTTCACCTAAGTCAGCAAAATGGTGTTTAAACACTACCCTGTTTTATTACATCTTAACACACATTGGTTCTGTGTCAAGAAATGCTAGGGGGGCACTACTGCTTTATAAACCTCCACTGAGCAAGGTTGATATTACGTGTGATGTATTTAATTATACATATTCAACTCCATTTATCTGGTCTGTTCCTAAACAATGTTTGAGATGTAGTGTATCCTTATAGTAGACATAGGAAAAACAAGCATATGTCTACATACTTGAACAGCAGAAATTATATGAAAAAACTTGCAGAAAACTAAACAGGTATTTCCAACCTGCAGAAATGACAGGCTGTTTTTTGTTGAGGTGGAGGGGGTGGGGGAGGGAGGCAGAAATAGTGAACCAGGCCCATAATTCAAGTTCAAACTTGACCTGAAAATATTTGACCCTATATTACCCCAAAGCTCACTTGGAAACATCTACACTTTTTCTCTATTAAAATCCACAAGAATAAGATACATAGTGCTGGAGTGAGAAGACAAGCTGCAGCATTCTGCATCAGCTGCAGGTTATGATCTATCTGAATGCACTATGTGAGGCAACATAGTGCATAATCACTGTTTCACAACCTAATTTCAAGAAAGGGAGGACTCTTGCAATAGTGAAAGCAGATCCCAATGACAGCCAACACCTTGGATTTCAGGGCCACAGTTTTATAAAGAACCACTCCCAAATTGCTGACAACTCATTTTACCACAAGCTGATCACATTAGGATGGTAGTTACTGCTGCTTCTACTCCATGGGCGGAGATACAGTTGAACTATTTTAATGTCGTAGTGAGTGGAAAGAGGTGAAGTAATTTAAATGCTAAGAAAGAAGAAAACCAATATGCAGGATGTATAAATGATACAAAAAGACATGTACTTTCCAATTTGTGTGGTTTCTGTAAAAACACATATAAGCAAGAGCCTCAAATCTAGCACAAAGCATCATTGGTATGCAAATCCATGTATATGTGTGTGTGTGGGATGGGGGTAAGCTGACTAGGAAATATTTTAACTGATACTATATTGTGCTTGACATGTCACTACTCAGACTTCACCACAGCTGACATGCACACTAAGTGTAACAATATTCTTTCAAATCTGCTCAGAAGAGTACACATGGCTACAATAGGTGGAAACTATCAGTTTTTGCTACCTATTAAAGTAGTACAGATTGGAACTGATCAAAGCAAAATAAATACACTGGGCCAGCAACCATACCATATAAAGGGCAAATAGGGACTACAATAATGTAAAATAGAATTACATAATTAAAAGGAAAAATGTTAACAGAGCAGTAGTACAGTAAGGCTGAATAAAGCAAAAATGCACCAAGAAGGGAAATGTGTGATAACTATAGTGGAAGAAAAGTACTGGACTCAAGGGGAAATTAAGTCCCGTTGAGGCAAAGGGCATAGGTGTTGGCACACTGAGTGGAAGAATGCTAGGCAGTCAGTGGCAGTTGCTATGGAACAAAAAGGACAGAAGATGGTAGCTGGAGAGGGAGAAGGAGGAATCATAAACAAGGAAGAAGACAGGAGTCAGATATAGCATTAGCTAACATGGGTAGAGAAGTCATGAAGGAGTAACTTTGAAGGGAAGGAGGAGAAGGAGGTATACAGAACCAGATGGAGGATGTCTCAGAGTAGGAGAAAGTGGGAGCCAAAATCAGGTTGTCCAAAGGAATGTGAATCAGATGAGTGGAGGGAGTAGAAAAAGAAGAAGGATGAAGAGTAGGGAGGAGAGGTAACTGGGAAGAGAGATGAACCAGAATTTAGAGAAGAATGAGATGCAGTGAGATTGGCACTAGGAATCGAGAGAGGAAGGAATGATCAATGTTGGAAGAGTAGTGGTGGTTACAGGGAGTGTAGCTGAGGGTAAAGTGACAGAAAGAGTGGATGAGGGGGACCAGCCTGACCAGAACAAATTTAGAGCTGCACTGTATACCACATCAACAAAGCTGAACACCAGGAGGATCATTCAAAGGACAATTTCCCACCAGAGAGTGAATGGAAGACAGGATTTATTGTGGTACATGCCCCTTGGCACTAAGAAGCATTTTGCCAGACATCACACCACCCTTGTCTTCGGGACTTTTGATAGCTCTCACATTGAAGAAGTTCCCTAATCCAAGTACTGTTCCTCGGGTGTGACTGGCTCAAAGCTTCAACTTCACCTTCCATTAACTGTAGATTCCATCCAAAAGAAGTGCCTACCCAAATCTGGCACACCACTGTGAAGATGGAGAGGAGGGTGAGACAGCAGCTGGTGGGAGAGAAACAAATGAAGAGTACCAGTGGGAGAAGAAGCAGAACCCCTCATTCTATCAGCAGGCATGCCTGGTAGTCTGTTTCCTACCAACAACAGCAACAATAACGACGACAACCTGTTACCACCAGAAAGTAAGGGGGCACAACCAGGAGGCATATTGAGACAGAAGTGTTATTGCTGCTGATTTCTGACACCATATAGGCATCCTTATTTGGTTTGGCTCCAGTGGGCTAGGTGAGTTAGCATATCCTCAGTGAGGGTTTCAGATCTGGAGCAAGCATGCAGAAATCTTCAAATACAGTGCATGCTGTGGTGAGCACAGGCTAATTGAGCTTTTCTCTTCTTCTGCACTCAGCACTGCGACCCTTGCCTTGTTGATGTGTCTAGTGTTGCTCTGAGGGTAGTTTGCTGGTTGGGGTTTAAAAAGCAAGACAAAAATTAATTAGAAGAAATAAAGGGGGACTCAGTAAATGTCATTGTTCTGAACTATCTGCTTCTTTTCCCTATTACCGCCAGAAAAGTAAGGGGACACAATAGGTGAGTGACACTGGGATGGAAACATTATTGCTGCTGAGTCCCAACACCATGTAGGCATCCCTATTTGGTTTAGCTCTCATGGCCTAATGCAGGGAAAAACAGACAAAAATTAGAAGGAATAAAGGGGGACTCAGCAAGTGCCATGTGTGTAATCTATATACTCTTTTCTTTGAATTTAGTATGCTGTCAGGAGAGCCTACTCTCTCACCAATATCCACCCCACATGTCCCCCCACACATCGTCTGTCTCTGTGTACCAGAGAGAGCTTTCTTTTGTCTTATAATCTACTTCAGGGCCTCTGCAGGTGTTGCCTTTGGTATTGTTGTTGCAGCCATTCAGGCTAGAGTGAAAGCACAGAGTTAATGTCTGTTCTGCTGGTGACTGGTGAGAGTATCTGGATGCCTCTGTCCTCTAGAACCCTTCTATCCTTATCTGCCAATGTGAATGTTCTTTAGCCATCTGGGTACTGTATAATTATTCCAGTCATGAATGGGGTTATGAATTTGATTTTATTTCTCACTTAGATTCTCTTCTATTCTGTGGTATAGCTGGGGTATAATCAGTGTGAAAGAGCAGCCTGTGTTTGTTGAAAAATATTCCTACTGTCCTCAAGCTTTGGCTAGGATCTCCTGCTTTACTTGATATTGCAGAAACCAAATAATGACTGATCTTGGCTAAGCAGATGGGTTGGTCAGTTTGGGGCAGACTACTGGATGATCTAAACATATTAGTGTTGCTTGGGCAGTGTAGGGGGTTGTGGAACTGTGTGCTGTATAAGCCAATGTATGTAGATATGCAAGAGACGTGCAACTTACAAGCCAGTGCTGAGAAGGTTGATAATGACTGAGTTGAGTTCACTGTTGCGCGTAGAACTTGTGTAGTTCAAAGGATGCAGCTGCACATATCACACTGGTTTTCCACCCATTAGCCAGCTAACAGATGTAATCATCAACAGGCTTTAAAGATAAATATCAAACCTCACAGTCCTTCCCTATGTGTACCAGTGGAGGGAGTCATTCCTGCATCTCTAACTGATGTGGACATTTTGTTCTGTGAGAGAGCATGCAAGCTAGAGAGGGAGGTGGACAGATAGGTGGGATTCTTTACTATTGCTACCGAGTCACAGCCAGAGACCCCCAACCCCAACATGGAAAGTATTTATCTGGGAGACATTTGTCTTTCTCTACTACTATATTCTTTTTTGTATTGGAGATGGACAAAGTGATTGAGGACCTCACTCAGTAACCCCTTACCATTACGTATTTGCTGCTCGGAGATGGAAGAAATGCAAACCCTCCCGATCTAGATTGTTGTTAATACACTATTATGTCTTTGTGATGGTGGCACTGGAAAAGCTGTGGGGAGGGAGACTGGTGACCTGACAACCGAAAGAAGCCCCAGTTTGCTGAGGTAAAAGCTACTGAGTGAGTCTCTTTGTATGCATGTTAGGTGTCCTGGGCAGTGAGGTGCTGCTACTCTAGAAAGGAGGGGGGGGGGCAGAGTGGGGAGCATGTTTTAATTGCAAGCTCATTGGTTCCTCTCTACCAACTGGGAGGTGTGGGCTGGGGAAAGAGTACAGGCCATGTCTGGCCCACTCACTGCCACCCTGGGATGAAAGAGCTTGGGTCAGGCCATGTGGATGGGCTTGGTGACAGTCCACAGCAGGCCAAGCCCTGTGGAACAAAAAACTACCTTGTGAGCAGGGCTGAGTGAAGCAAAGCCAACATGAAGTTCAGAAGCTCAGGAAATTCCTAAGGTAGCCATACTACTTAGAGCTCCAAACTGGAACAAAAGCACCAAAACAGTACAGCTCACAAAAAATAACTGTTTTATTATTTGATGCCAGTTGTTTCTCCCTGGTACTTGTAAATACACTTTAGGCACTCAATAGTTTTATCAAAGAGGGGCAGGTACTGTCACAAGGAGCTACTTGGTGTATCCCCCTTAATTAAATCTGATAATAAATGCAGATGAGTATAGCTTGTTCACTAGGAGTAATGGTAGTTGTTACCCCTGTGTCAACAGAAAGGAATGGGAGTGAAGTTGTAATGTCAATAATCATAGCAGACCTACATCTCTTGTTGAAAGCATTTTGTAACACATTGGGGAAAACATAAAAGCTATATAGATTTCTGGCTGATGTAGGTGGTGGACTCAGTGATTCTTGATTGAATGGCTGTTGAGATGGAAGGAAACAATAAGCTGAGGAAGAGTAGATTGTCCTGTGATTGAGGGAAGTGGAGGTGTCTTCATACATGGGCTGGAGGGGGGCAATGAACCCCGACTTGGCTTGGTTGTGGTATCTCATTGTTGGCCATTGACTGCTGCTCTGATGTTTAAATATGAAATCTCCCCTTGAAGTGGCAGCCCCAATATAAAACAGAGCCATTTGGCACATATGTAAGCAAGCATTCGGCACTAACAAAAGTTTGTTCTAATAGTGCTAGTGCCAGACTTGATTATATATTCGTATCCCAAACCTCTAACTATAAACAGTTCATGTCACCAGTCAGACATCAAATCCATGTACATTTCTGACCATAACCCTGTTCCCATTAAAGTAATCATAGAAGGGTGTCAAGATAAAGGCACAGTGTGGAGACTAAATAATAATTTATTAAAAAACAAGAACTTTATCAAGAAGGTGAAGGAAGCAATCCAAGATTTTGTAGCTAACAAGATAAATGAAGGGAATATAAAACAAGCATTTGTCAATGCCGAATGTTGCTTGCTTCTATGTGCTGTTTAGGTATTTGGAAGTCATTGGAGTGCAAATATTGAAAATTTGCGAACTTACGAGCGTGCGTAGGAACTGCTCAACGCACGCTTGTAAAACAGTCATTGTTACGAAATTTTTCATGAAATGTTCAACATAGCCATTTTAAGACCTCTGCTCATGAACAGTGTCAGTGTGATTTTGTTAATGTGTCCCATACATTGAGTTTGCACACGACTGCTCCATTGTGCGCTACATGGGCGGAAACACGTTTTGGGCAGGATGTGAAAAATGACAGCTGTACTGCTCATAAGGAGGTGTGGTAAAATGGCAATGTTGAAAATCTGGAGTGGAAATATTGAAAATTCGCAAACCTCAGCTAGCGTGGAAACTGTGCAACGAATACCGTAAACAGTCATTTTTAGGAATTTTTTCACCAAATTTTGACATAGCCATTTTAAGACCTCTGCTCATGAACAGTGTCAGTGTGATTTTGTTAATGTGTCCCATACATTGAGTTTGCATACCGACTGCGCCATTGTGCGCTACATGGGCGGAAACATCGTTTTGGCAGGATGTGAAAAATGACAGCTGTACTGCTCATAAGGAGGTGTGGTAAAATGGCAATGTTGAAAATCTGGAGTGGAAATATTGAAAATTCGCAAACCTACGAGAGTGCGTGGGAACTGTGCAACGCACACTCGTAAAACAGTCATTTTTAGGAATTCTTTCACCAAATTTTTGACATAGCCATTTTAAGACCTCTGCTCATGAACAGTGTCACTGTGATTTTCTTAATTTGTCCCGTACATTGATTTCGCACACTGACTGTGCCATTCTGCGCTACTAGGGCAGAAACACATTTTCGGTGAGATGTGAAAAATGACAGCTGTACTACTCATAAGAAGATGTGGTAAAATGGCAATGTTGAAAATCTGGAGTTAAAATATTGAAATTTCATGAACTTACGAGCCTGCGTAGGAACTGCGCAACGCACGCTAGTAAAACAGTAATTTTGGAATTTTGGACCAAATTTTCAACATGGGGTTTTGGGACCCCTTCTCATGAATGATGTCACTGTCATGGTGGTATTCGGGCCCGAAGGGTGATTTCGCAGTCAGTGCGCGAATTTGGTGCAGAAATTCCCAAAAATGTCTGAGATATGCAATAAGTTTGAACCCCCCTATCTAGCCCATTATACAGCCTA
This sequence comes from Neoceratodus forsteri, assembly GCA_016271365.2. Classification (NCBI taxonomy): domain Eukaryota; kingdom Metazoa; phylum Chordata; order Ceratodontiformes; family Ceratodontidae; genus Neoceratodus; species Neoceratodus forsteri. The sequence goes on along the minus strand of CM057459.1, from coordinate 482,005,672 downwards.
CCGGCATTTCCTCAGTTCGCGGTCGGCTTTGAAGAGTGCAGACGTGTTCCCGGTCCACCGAAGATCGTCGCCAGAATCGGAGGTAAGTATGGGGTGAGGGGGTATGGAAGCTGGGTGTGCAGTGGGTGGGTGCGGGTTGTGGGGGGGTCGGAGGCGCTTCGTAGGACCGCTTTGTTTATAGGGTTCAAAAAAAAAACGACCGTGGATGTTTGCCACGCTGGGGTGGGCTCCCAGCGTGGCACAAGGATGGGGCTATTCAGCCGACGGGGATTGGGCATCCCTGCCGCCAAGTGACTGATTGCCACGCTGGGGTGGGCCCAGTGTGGCACCAACTATGGGGAGGGGGACGACGAGCTCAGCCGAGGGGATTGGGCACCCTGCTGGCTACCAGTACATGCAGGGCGCGCACGCCTGCGTGTGGGGGAGCTACGCTTCTTATCGGTGCTCACTGAAGCGTAGCTCCCCCTTTCAACTGTATGCCACTGCATTTTGGAGCGTGTCATAGACAGCTCCAAAATGCATTGGCTTACAGGGGCCACGCCTTGCAGCTCACTGACTGAATTGGAGGAGGAGGTGACACACCTCCGAAATCTCCGATGATGGCACTATGTTTCTTGCACATGCGTGCAAGCAACATAAAAAGGTCTGGGATGCCCTAAAGCCTACCCTCTGAGGCACTATCATCTCAAAGGCTTCATGCAGGAACAAAATAATTTGATGTGGAACAGTTATTAATAACTCTAGAAAAAAGGATTGGGAGAGGATGCTTCTAAAAAAGAATAATATACAAACATATGACAAAGCCAGTAGAATAAGGCCATTAGGTCTATCTAGTCTACTCATAGTACAAGGTCTTCCGCATAAGCTACTGACTCTGCCTCCTCTCCTCAGTCCTCCCTTCCCCCGTCTGCCCTGCCCTTGACCCTTATTTTCTCTTTAACACTACCCCAGCCTCTCTTGAAGCTGCCCGCCATCTTCAATGAAACCACCTCTTCTGGAAGCACATTCCAACCCACCACCACCTTCTCTGTGAAGAAGTACCTCCTAGCCTGTCTCCTAAACCCCCTCTTCAGCCTGAGACTGTGTCCTCTCATGTTTTAATTCCTGCTAATCTAGAAGAACCCCTCCTTATCCACCCTATATATTCCCTACAAATACTTGAAGGTCTCAATCATGTCCCCGCCCCTCTTCCAGGGAGTACATGTTCAGGGCCTCTAACCTCTCATTATATGTCCTACCCTGCTGGCCCATGATCATCTTTGTTGCCCTCCTGTGAGAGCTTAAAAAGCTACTGAGTAGTACAGAAATTTACTAGGTTTAAATAAAGCTAGCATTTAAAAAACAATATATATGGCAGATTTGTGGCTAAAATATGATGGGCAAAGGTATTGAAAATAATGGATCTCATCAGTGTCATAAGGGAAAATTACTCAACGTAGTAATGTTGTTTCTTCTTAAGGGATCCATTAGTGATATTTATAATGTACAATCATTTTTCAGGAATGAGCATTTGATTTGGAACTTTATGCTAATTATGGAACTTTAGAATGAAGTTCAAACTCTTCTGTGTGGTCACGCTCCACACTGCTTTCTAATGTCAGATTTAGTTCTACAGCTAGGGTGAACTATAACCACTAAAACTAGCTAAATGGCTACCAAATATATTTAAAATGTTTTCAAAAAAATGTTTGAAACATGTTTGTAACAAAATGTTTGAAACAAGGCAGAATAAACTTCTCTAGTTTGAAAAAAAATTACTCAGACCACTAAGCAACAATAGTAAAGGCATTGTAACAAGTAATGTTCACGAAAAAAAGAACTAACTCTTGCCTGAACCTTTTACCAGGTTCTGGAAAGGGAGACAGTTGTACATTTTTATTTTCGAAGTATGTTTTGTTTCTGTTTGCTCATTAGAAAGTTTTCTATGTGATAATAGTGTGCTGGATGTGTAGAACAGCTCTCAGCCTAGCAGTTGACATACCTATCTCTGTTCCTCCCACTACTTCATCAGTATTGTGATCCCACTGACAGTGACATCACAAGCAAATGACTTGGCAGTTACTGAGCGGCTGTTCCTAAGCAGCAATGATGTCACTGTCAGTGACATCACAATGCTGAATATGTAGTGGAGAGGAATACAGTTAGATATGTCAGTTGCTAGGCAGAGTGCTGTTCCACAGATCTCACCTACTAACAACAGGTAAACAGTCTTCTAATTAACCAAAGGGAAAAGAAAAAGTACCTCAGATATAAAAGGTAATGTTTGCTTTTAAAAAGTGATATTAGTTTTAGGCAGTATGCTAACTCTTCAAGAAGAAATAACATTACTACGGTGAGTTATCTTTTCTCCTAACACCAGGAATCCATCAGTATATATTCACAGTCGCGGCTATGCACTGTTGTGAGGCTGGTTATGTGTGGATCACATGTAACCGGCCCAAGTAGTTCCACACCAGTGGACAGGTGTAAGGTGTGTGGTATGCACTTCTGCATGTCTTTGCAGGACACCTGTCTGTGACCCTGCCTCCTCAGCTCTTCAGCTGCATGGGGGAGGGGGTGGCAGATTGAGGGATGCAGGCAGGCATCCAGTCAGATGCCCATCCTGGATCCTGAAGTGGATCCCCTGCTCCATGTGATGGGAGGATTCTGGGAAGGCATAGCAAGGTTGAATTTGAAAGGGATGGGCAAATGTCCAAATGGCTACCCCCAACCCTCCCTTTCCAACAAAAGGGCTGGGGCAACACTTTAGGAGGCTTGTTTCCCTGCAGCCTGTGGGGGTTTCTGTTGGGGGCCTTCAAAAGATACAGCAGGGTTCCTGCCTGCGTACCCTGCACCTCCTCTTGCCTGGCACTTAGCTACTTTATGAATGGTACAAAGTGCAGGCATGTCCCCCAGACATGCCGCAGGACCGGCCGTGTGCATAGTTGCACAATCGGCCAGGGATCAAGTGCTGAAATGACATGCATCCTTTCTATGAATGCCTGCAGGGGTCCATGGGACCACCGGTGCAAGGCATTCAAGCTTAGTATGGCCCAGGTACTGTGGATCCATGGCACATAGGCAATCTACACTTAAGTGCCTACCTGCGCCTACCTACCTGTGGCCGCTGCCAGCAGGGCTCAGAACGCAAACCACCTGCCCTCCTGGAACTCTGCCCTGGATCTGCGATCAGGTAGGACTGCTTGGCTTTGTTTCCAGAGCCTCACCGCTGATTGGAGTAGTGATTTTCCACTGAGTCCCAATTGGTGTGCCCTGCCTTACTGGACACTGTGATTGGAGTCCCTGCAAACCAGCTCTGGGCTTCCTTTAACTTGCTTGTTTCTACCTGGACTTAACTGTGGTGGGGTTAATTTTCAGGGATTATTCTTGGGAATTGGTTAGGTAGATTAAAGTATATGTACTGAAAGCTTTAACTGATTGAAACTGTGCTTGGTGAACTGATACAGCATATTAGGTTGGGTTTAATGTAACTGTGTTTTGCTAGCGTTAGACTGATAGATTACATTTGTTATTTCCAAACAGTCTGTACCTTTCTGGGAACTTTGTAACTATCTTCTCTAAAAACGGCTTCTCACTTGAATTTTCTCTAACTACAGCTTTACCGTCTGCCCCCGCCCCCCGCTGAGCTCACTGACCGTGATCTTGCACCCCACCCCATTTCTGATTCCTACCTCTCACTCGCCACCTCTACCTAATCCCTCTTTTGTTCTTACCCCCCCACCTAGTCTCCATCTCTCTCTACTTTTCTTTTCTTTTGTTTTGTAGTCGTGCAATCCCCTGCCTATCTTTGACTGGCTGCCGCCAGTCGCCCAACCCCACCAAGCATTCCTCTGACTAGCTAAAAGCCTTATTTTTACCCTCTCTCTCTCTTCCCCATTAGGATCCCTGACCAGCTGTGATTCTATGGGTCAATGGACGGCTTTCTTCAGCTGTACCCGTGGCCGCCACCAGCGGAGCTCAACGCAAACCACCCACCCTCCTGGAAATATGCCCTGGATCCGCAGTCAGGTACGACTGCTTGGCTTTGTTTCCAGAGCCTCACCGCTGATTGGAGAGGCAATTTTCCACTGAGTTCTGATTGGTGCACCCTGCCTTACCAGACCTGTGATTGGAGCCCCTGCAAACCAGCTCTGGGCTTCCTCTAACTTGCTTGTTTCTACCTGGACTTAACTATGGTGGGGTTAATTTTTCCCGCTCCCCCTTCCCCATCCAGGTCTCCTTTAAATGTGCCCTTGCTCCACCTCCTGGGCATGACAATTGTGTCTATTGGTGCCAACCATCCGCCCCTTCCTCAGCCAATCCTGCCACTCCTCACTCTCCAGTGTTGGTTGTTCCCCATCCCTCGCTTCACTCACTGTCTCTTGCTCAATGTATGCTGTGTCTCTGAGCTACTGATCTCCTTAATGACCTAGTTTCAGGGGGTCTCTCTCTGGCTCCACTGCAGCATGCATTCCTTGTGCACTAGGGCCTTCTTAGGACTACTTTCAGGGGTCGACCTCTGGCTCTACTACAGTGAGCACACCTTGTGCACTAAGACCCCACTAGGACCGCAAGTTACTGTATCCATTAAATTCGTCCTACCTCCTAAAATTGAGGTCTGTCAAACACTACTGTTATAGACTGGCCTGTACTCAGCCCTACTCCCTACCTTGTGTTAGCACACTGGGATGCCCAGAGTACCCCTAGCTAGCTAATCTTTGATGTCTGATACTTCTCCTGTCAGCAGCTGAAATAGGTCTGCATCTTAGATTTCAGCTCGCCTTGACACTGCTTGCCATTGACCACAGGCACGGATTGTCCTGCACCTGATGCAGACCCCTATTACATAGAAACATAGAATTTGATGGCAGATAAGGAACGCTTGGCCCACCCAGTCTGCCCATTTCCCTACCTACTGGATAAGCTGCAGATCCTAGTTAACCAGCAGCCTACTTCTTCCTACCCCCCACCCCCTAGAATTGCCTTATGACTGTCCCATGCATGCTTGAATTCCACCACTGTTTTTGACTCCACAACCTCCTCTGGAAGGCCGTTCCATGCATCCACAACCCTCCAGACTCATTACTCATAGGTACTCCGGACTCATTACTCAGGTTCTGCACTGGCCAGAAATGAGAGGCAGGAGTAGAACCAACCCTGAGCTAACACACTCCCCCCACCACTTGGTTACCACCTATGACCACAGATGAAATTCATCCTCAAATTTCCACTGTCTGCTCTGATTAACCTCCACCTACAGTCAAACTCCACCAGTAGAGCCCCCCGAGGAAAAATATCTCTGGCTCCTGCTAGTTTTCTGTATGTCAGCTTCTCCGCTATCTTATCCTACTGCTCCTGCTTCTATCATGGAATATTCATCCAAACCCTGGACCCCCTCTCTCTAAAATGTCTAAGCAAAAAGGTCAACTTACTATAGTATCATTAAATATCAACAGTCTCCTTGCCAAGTTTTGCACAATTCCAGGCATGGGTGCAGGTGATTAACCCAGACATTATAGCATTCACTGAAACTTGGCTGTCCCCTAAGACACTGGATTCATCTATTTCCCTTGAAGGCTACAACTTGTTCCGACAAGATAGAATTGCTAAATGCGGAGGTGGGTGCCTAGTACATGCCAGGTGTGGAATAAAGGTGCAGGCCCTTGATAACAGTCTTAATACAAAAGAGGCCCAAATTCTGAACCTCAAATTAAGCATAGGACCATAGAATAAAATCCTGCTGGTCTCTACAGTATACATACCTCCAGGGCACTAACCTGGTGGGCTAAACCATGTCATAACAAACCAAGAGCAACTAAGCAACCACTGGGAGAAGATCATTATAGGTAACTTCAACATAAACTGGCACTCACAAAAAGAAACAAAAGCCAATGATATAATTACTAGCCTTTTCCTAAAACAGATGGTCACTGCTGACACACGGCTTATCTACAAAACAGGAAGCAGTTCTCTCATAGACTGGCTCCTGACCACACATCCAGAGCATATCTCTGATGTCACTGTCCTGCCTGACAGCCTCAGTGACCACTCCCCTGTGAAGTGTACCTGGTCCAACAATTTTCCCAAGAGTTCTCCCAAGGTGTGCAAAAACTGCTGCCTGAGGCCTGGGCTACTTGAACATTTCCAGCTGTACATGAGACAACTGGATTGGTCCCCATTGGTGGAGGTTATTGATGGTAATGAGGCCCTTAACTACTTCATAATGGTTTTCAACCATGCATGTGATATTTTTGCACCGTACAAAATTAAAACAATTAAGGGAACCTCCAATCCCTGGCTCTCCAACTCCCTTATTGGTCTTATGAAGAACAGAGACAATCTTTGGCATATAGTAAAAGCAGCTGGTACACCTGTTGCATTTAATACTTACAAGGCAGCTAGAAATGCCTGCACCAGACTCATCCGACAGGCTAAAACCTCCTACTATAAGGATCTCTTAAACAAAACCTGGGGTTCTGGAAGAGACTTTTGGTGTTCTCTTAAATCCTTAATGGGCAAAGCCCCCAAGACTCCCCCAGACCTACTAGTGTCTGTGAAGGGGCCCCCTACAGGAACCCATCAACATTGCTAATGAGCTCAACAGCACGTTCACTGACCTTTCAAGTGTACTTCCTGGTGACTACCTCAAGGACATGCATGTCCAGCAATGCCCAACTGCCCCTCAAGATCCCCCAAGGTAAGATGTACCACCCTTTTACTTTAGACATGCTACCAAGGCTGAAACCATCAAGCACATTAAAGAGGCACTTGGCAAGACCAGGATGGGGGCAGATCTGCTTGACATGAAGCTGGTTGGTCTTCTCCTTAACGAACTTGCCGGTCCTTTTACCTTGGTGTTTAATGCCTCTCTAAAATCAGGAGTGTTTCCAAATGCATGGAAGTCAGCAAACGTAACGCCTGTCTTTAAAGTGGGGGATAAAACCCACACATCCAACTACAGACCTATATCCATCCTTCCTCTCCTTTCGAAAGTACTTGAAAGAATGGTCTTGGTGCAGCTTATTGAATACCTTGATAACCATAACCTACTCTGCCCACAGCAGCATGGCTTCTGAAAAAAGCACTCTATACTCACTGCACTTGTTGATTATTCATCCCAACTATATGACCCCTTGGATAGTGGACAGGCAGTCGGATCAGTCTTCATCGACCTCACGAAGGCCTTCGACTCTGTTAATCATAACCTCCTCCTAAGTTGCCTTCTGTCTACAGGTCTATCCCCAGATACTGTTCTATGGTTTGGCAGCTACCTCTCTAACAGATCACAATGAGTCAAAATTGGTGATACCCTATCCGCAGCTAAGGAGGTGCTCCTCGGGGTTCCGCAGAGGTCAATCCTTGGCCCTCTACTCTTTAGCCTTTTCATCAACTCCACCCCAATGGCTTGCTCAGCAAGCACAGTTCTCTATGCTGATGATGCAGTGATCTCAGTCGCTGACAAAAGACCAACAATCCATCACAACTGAACTCCAAAGCAGCTTCCATAAACATGAATCTTGGTTTGTGGAAAACAAGCTACTATTAAACATCAAAAAAACAAAGAGTATGCTTTTCACCACCTCCCAAAGCAAAAAGAAATACTTGCCCCTGCTTATTCATAACCAATAGGGTGAGATTCTAGACCAAGTAACTAATTTCAAATATCTCGGCATTACCTTTGATGACACGCTCACCTTCTCAAGCCACGTAGACTCTGTTATCAAGACTGCAAATATAAAACTTGGTGCACTTTACTGTCACAGACATTCAATGACATCTGATGCTCTCAAACTATCCACCAGTAGCTCAATACTGTCTACCATTGACTATGGGTTGCCTATATATGGGGCGGCACGAAAACCGCTCTTAACAGGATCAGCACACTCCTCAATGAGGCCTGTTGTCTTACTTTGGGGGCTACTCTCAACACCCACACCTGCTTGCTCTACACTGAAACTGGATGGCTCCCACTCCATCTTAGAGGGCAATACCAAACCTGCCTGCTTCTAAAAAAAGTGCTGCTTTGATTGACATCCCCCGCATTGAGCGGACACTTTAAGCTGGCTGTCTCAATGAAATCTACTCAAAGTGTGGCCACTGACAAGATTGTGATTCCCTTCAAAAGGAGAAAACTTGTCCAGAACTCCATCCTGTATAAAGGACCGAAATGGTACACTGAACTACCTGCTGACCTCTCTGATACAACTAAGATTAGTACTTTCAAAGCTGGGTTCAAATTTCTCCTTGGCTCTAAAATGACTCGTACCTGTCTGCGCTAATGTGATAGTACCTCAGCCCCCAGTTTCCCATTACCTACCCCCCTCTACATCTTTCTACTTTATACCACTTTCCTTCTTAACCTGCTCCCCTACCCCCAATTACTTGACAATGTCCTCACTTGGCTGAAAGCTCCACCTCTCTCCTTCCTCAGACGATGCCACCTCTGGCTAACCCCCCCCAACCCCCTCTTATCTAATCAGTCTTGCTATTAATATGTACTAATTTGATGTGTATAAGTTCAAATTTCACTATTATTGCCTGTTTATATGCTTCAGTGTTCTTCTGTAAACCTTGTATTTTTGTAAAGTTTGTTCAACACTGATGTGGAACCTTTGAAAATGAGTCCCTGACTCAAAGGTATTAATCCCAAACTGAAATAAAAAAAAGTGCATAGACCCCAATGTGCAGACACCATAGTAGTACCTTTGGAGGCTGGGTACAGAATCTATTTAGGGAAAAGGTTCTGCAAGACAGCAGTGCCAAAGATGGCATCTCTCCTTGACTGTATGTCAAAACAGTGGTGTTTTGTGAAAGTATATACTGTCTTCCAGGTAGCTACTTTATAAATATCATGCAGGGAATACCTCCTTGATGCTGTCACAGAGGCAGTGGTGCCTCTTGTAGTGTGTACTCTAAGACCCCTATGTGGCAGTTTACCAGCTTTATCACAGCAGAACTGTATGCAGCAGACTATCCAATACAAAATGGTTCTCTTGAATGTTGGTTTGCCTTTGCCCACTTCATCATAAGTGACAAACAGCTGAGTGCTAGTGGACCTGATATCTTTTGTATGGTCCAGGTAGTAACTCAGAGCCCTTTTGACATCTAGGCAGTGGAGCTTTTGTTCTCCTGAGCTGGATTTTTCTGTAATAAAAACAGGAAGGGCACTTGACTGATTCAGATGGAATTCAGACACCACTTTAGGAAGGAATTTCCTGTTTGTCCTCAGGACGACGTTGTCCCTATGGAAAATTATTTAGTTTGGATCTGTGCAGAGGGCTTGTAGCTCACTCACCCTTCCAGCAGTTGTCACTGCCACTTGGAACATTGTTTTACAGGTGACATACTTTAGTTCAAATGGAGCCTCCATCAGCAGGGCAAGACACTTGAGTGGTGGGAAAGAGTCCCTCACAGGAGGGTACATGTGATTAAAGAACCACTGATGCCTTGAGGAGAACTTTGACAAACAGAATAGTTAGACACAAAGCAGCTTATATTTCTTACTAGCTCAGTACATCTTAGCCCCACTATTTATTACTGAGGTCATATTCATGAAAACAGGATAGTTGTCCCTTGGTAGTTCCTCAGCTCCTATTGCTTTTTCCCAACATAATGTCATAATACACTGCTTGTGACATCACAGTTATTCCCATGGCAACAGACTGTGATGACACAACAGGGCACTGTAATTTCAGGTAGGGAATAAGCTATAGAGGCAGATGAACTCTAAGGGATAGAGATCTTGTTTCTGTAGAAATTTCTTCAGTAATAAACATTGGAGAGGAGAAATATACCAAAGATATATGAAATACAAGCTGAATTGTGTCCAAATATTATGTTTCCAAAAATGTTACCAAAGGCATCAGCTGCTCTTTAAGGCCTTTGAAAAACTTTTCTGAAAATGGGTTGTGAAGTCATTGACCTCTCTTTACCTGCTGATGTGTAATCCAACACTGCTGCCAAATGCACCTTGAGGGTTGACGACCTGAGGTGCAGTGACTGGCAATGGACTAGATAGTCCAGGACTGTGAACAGACCTGCCTGAATGGGGTTAATCTGTCTAGGAGCACACCAGAAAGAAAATCTCCTCCATTTGAAGCATGTTTTCCTTGTTGCTGGTTTTCTAGAAACGTTCAACACTTTCATTACTTTTTCTGAAAGATTTAACCGAGACAACTTTAACTGTTCAGGAACCATGCTCTGAGATATAGAGTTCTCAGGTTTGGGAATGTTATCCTGCCTTGAGACAGTGTCAACAGATTATATCTCAGTGACAGATTGATAGGAGGCTTGTTGGAGAGGGACAGGAGCATGGAGTACCAGGTATGCCTGCCACTGTCTGGTGCTGAGAATCATTTTTGATGACTCCCTTTTCAACTTTATGAACAATCTCAGTAAGAGTAAGAGTAAGACCAGTTGAAGATGAGTACATCCTCTCGAGCTGAACCCAGCGCTGGGGGTCTGCAACAAAAGAGTGGGAGTTGGTTGTTCTCCCAGGAAGCAAGCAGATCTGTTTCTGTTGTACCCCTTCCCCATCTGAACACTGATGCTAGCATCTGCTGGTTCAGGGACCACTTATGGTTTCCCTTACTGATCCTGCTCAGGGAGTATGCCAGTGCATTGCCTTTCTCTGGCAGGTGTACTGTGGATAGCTCTATTTCCAGGGAGCATGACAAACCTCAGGAATCATGTATTTTTACTCAAAACAGTAAGAATCTGGAACCCGTTACCAGCTGATATTATTAATGAAAACACCTTTTCGGGATTCAAATCATTAATGAAACTATGGGACAGTAATCCAAGTGGGGATAGCATTTATGGGCAATGCACGCCTTCTGCTATCCTAATACCATAGTATGAGTAGGCTAGGCTCCAGATCATCATGGCATCAGTGCATAGCTTTGAAGCTCTTGTTCTTCCCTGTTCATTTATGTAATAAATTGACGTGGTGTTGTCTGTCTGGATTTGGACAGATTGACCTTAAATCAGGGAGGAAAATACCTGCTTTGCCAGGTACACTACCCTGAGCTTCAGGAGGTTGATATGCTCCAAGTCTCCTGTGTACTCCGGGTGCTACTTACAGTAAGGTCCTTCAGGTGGGTGTCCCATTCTAGGAGGGAGGCATTTGCATCTATTGTGAGGATAGTTATGGAGGATTGCTGGAGGAATGGAATTCCCTCTCTAAGGTTGTCTGTTTCCTTCCGCCAATCCAGTGCCCTTAGCAAGATTCTTGTAACAAGCATCAGTTTGGACAGAGGATCCCAGCTCTGAGACCAGTGATCCCCTAGGTGATACTGAATGTCTCTCATTTGGAACCTTGTCCTGGTACCACTGCAGTGGAGAAGGCCATGTGCCCCAATAACTGTAGAAAATCCCTTGCAGGTCTTGGCTGACTTACCCTGAAGGATTCTGCAGTTCAAATCAGAATCCTACCCTGCATGAGGAAGAAATGCCTTCCCTTGTAAGGTATCTAGTTCTGCACTGATAACGTCCAGAGCCTCTGCTGGTTCTGTCTGCAACTTTTAAAGATTTCTGAGGACGTGCAAATCTGTGGCTTGCTTTTCTGTCCAGTGCTGGAGGACACCACAGATTGTTCTTTTACGAGTTGCTTTTTCAGGACTGCACAGGCTGTCAGCTGCAGTTTAGATCAAGCAACTCACAGCCCAGGCAGCTGACACCTGGGGAAAGTGGAGCAGCAGCAGAAGCGGGGGACACTACTTCTCAACCACCAGCCCCTCCACACATCCACTCTGTTCCTGTTTTACATTGATAGGCACTACATTAGATTGGCAGATAGAACTTCCTGTTAGGAACAGGAACCTCCAATCCAGCCATCCCTCCTTTCCATTCCATTGGGCTGCAAATGACAGAGGTGTCCAACAGAGCACAAGGGAGCCTGAGTGACATCAGTAACTTCCTGAAGGGGGAATGCTCCAGATTCATCCCTCTTTACTAGGTGTGGCAACTGATGAAGGAGGCTACCAAGGCTCAAGAAAACTAAATAAATTAAAAAAATAAATAAATAACTGCACTACAAGAAATCAAAATGGAGGTGGTTAGTTGCAATGGTTGTAGGGCACTAATCTCCAGGAGACATCTCTGGAACACGGATCACTGTCCCATATGTAGAACACTGGATGCACTCAGGACTCAGTTTAGATGCGGCATGGAAGGAAATAGCCTAGCTGCAGCACCAGCTGTACTGGTGTTCTGCCCCACCATGTCCACTCCCTCAGAGGTCCACTGGCCCAGGGGGGTGGAAGGTGGTGGGGAAGGGGGGAATAAAACTATTAGGATGAACCAAGCAAGCCCTGTTCCACCCAAAGCAACCACGACCGCAAACCGCTTTGCACCCCTGGCAAGGATGAAGGACCCCAGCCTTGTGAGGGGGGACACCATGTCCATTGAACTGCCAAAGCAGAACAGGGCAATGGCACCTGATGTCAGCAAAAAAAAAAAAAAAATGGCAATAACAACTGTAGGCAAATTCTTGTCGTAGGGGACTCAACGATAAGAGGAACTGAGCCCCACCTGAGTAATAATATGCATACCAAGGTGATGGTCAAATGTCTCCCCGAAGCCTCCGCCAAGCATGACACAGAATGCAAAGGGAGATTTGTGGAGAGAGCAAGTAATGGACTTGGAGTACTGGTGCATTTTGGTACTAATGACTTGGCCAACCAGATGGTGGAGGAGGCCAAATGAAACTTTGTTTGGCTGAGTGAACGGTTGGCTTCTCATTCAACCTCCCAAGCCTTCTCTGAGGTCCTCCCAATGTGAGGTAAAGGAGGAGGTGCTGATAGGATCAGAACTAAAGAGGTTAACGATTTCAACACTTGGTTGCAAGGATGGTGCCAGGACAAAGGTTACCAGTTTGTTGGTGCCTGAGGGGACTGGTGGGAGAAACAGTTGTTTGCAATCATGAGACTTTACCTAACCCAAGAAGGGGTAAGGGCACTTGGGGGCCAAAAAGTTGACATTTACATGGAGAGTTTAAATTAGGAGAGGGGGAGCTCAAGGCTTAAGAACCCATCAGAGAGATCATAAATGATGGTAACTTAGCAACACTCCCTCACAAGCAATGAACTCCTGGCCACAAACTGGGAGCAAGTGAAGGGAACCAATGGGAGTAAAAGGGTCTGTAAAAAAAGATGAAACAATCAAAAATGAACATGTGAGACCTAAAACAGGGAAAAAGAGTACTCAAGCTAGTTCATGGAACGGGGTGTGCTTCAACGCCAGAAGCCTGGGAAACAAAATTAGTGATCTGCAGGCAATAATGGCAGACACCCAAGTGGACCTGGTGGCCGTCATGGAAACATGGGTCACAGAGAACAATGACTAGGACCTCTCGGTCCCAGGTTATCCTCTCTATAGACAGGATAGAAAGGGTGCAAGGGGAGGAGGGGTGGCACTATATGTTCGTGATGGTATAACTGCCACATCTATTGGTACGAACAAAATGGAGGGGGTAGAATCACTATGGGTTCAGCTCAGCTCAGGATCCAGAAAAAAGATATGTATTGGGGTGATTTACAGACCACCACAGCAGACAGAGAAGAAGGATGCAGAACTCATAGAGGAAATCAGAGGCGCAACACAAAAAAGGGAAACTGTAGTGAATGGTGATCTAAACATGTCAGACGTTGACTGGGGTAACCTAGTTACGAGATCATCTACAAGTCAGACTGTGGTAGATGCCTTACAGGACTGTCTACTCACCCAACTGGTTAGCACGCCAACCAGATTGGGGACTATCCTTGATGTGGTCCTCACAAATTCTGAAGTAGTGGAAGATGTGGAAGTTGGGGAATCCAGCAACCACAGCTGTCTGGTTTCATTGTTATCAGGGGTTGTAAAATCTCAGTCTCAGGTGGAGGTCCAGAGCTTTATGGGAGCCAACTTTAAAAGAATATGAATGATGGTCAAAGGCAACCTGACCAGGGTTCACAAAAAATTGGAGGTAGAAGACATCTGGGGGCTGATTAAACAAGTACAAAAGGTTTGCAAGCTCAACCCCTGTATTTACAATACAACTTAGTAATATTAGCGGGGTAGCTTCTGGTGTGTGACCAAACAGAAACATACAGTTAAAGTACCAGGGCACCCCTCCCCCCCATTTTGGTGCATTTAAAGCCTGCAGTTTTTTTAAAAATAACTCCAATGTTCTTACTTTTTATACTTTTCAGAGGGGCTCTTAGCTCTCATTATCCAGCTGAACCATGATTAAGCCTGACCACTTCGAGTGACCACCTCCATCGGTCAGGTAAAATGCATCACATTTTAACTTGCCATATCAGAGCTGAGGTCTCCTTGCTTCCTCTATTTTTCATGAAGAGACCACTCTCCTGGCTTCATTACTTATAGCGTGCTCTGGCCAATGAAAGGCTCACAGGTGTTTAATAGGGAATTTGCAATTAGAAGAAGGCTGCAATTCTCCTACATTCAAATCAGTACAAAAGGTTTGCAAGATCTAGTGCGTACATGCTTTACAGGGAGAGCTCGAGAGGGAAGGAGCACAAGCACTCCTCCATTAGAGCTACATGCTAGAAGCTTTAAAAAAAGTTTGGAGCATAGAGCCTCCTCTTGAAGGTAAAAGCTTTTTACATTTAAAAATGAAGTACTGTTTCCAAATTAATATCTGATTAATTACTGCGAGCAAGCATTGAAAAAACAAAATGCTGGCTTTATTTTGTGCTGCAGGCTATTTAGCACAAGTAAACCAAGCCAGGAATTTGAATTGGCAGGAGGCAACACAATTCTTTTAAAGTTCAGCTCTTTGAGGTATGCATTAGTTGCTCAGGTACATTGTTGGTATCAATCTCATTTTGGGATATAGGAAAATATACACAGTGCTGCATGACAAAATGAAAGACCATTACATTTATGGCTGTTTTTATTTTTATTTTCAAAAATAGGCATGGTTTAAAGCCATAACACTGATTTAGAAAAAGAAGAAATACATTGTAACAAGAAATTTAGGTGGGTTGTTTTGTTAACAGAGTGATAGAGAATTTATAGATAACTTAATGGTTTGGAAAATCAGTTTTGGACAAAATCAAATAACATATAAATGTCTATACTGTTTCAGAACCATAATCAGTATGTGGAAAAAAAATTTCAATACCCCGTGAACAAGCTGTATAGACAGAGCAAAATGTAGGGGGAACTAATAAACTACTGATTGGAATACACCTTCTAGTGTCTGTGTCTTGTTAAAGGACATTAAAGGGCTTTAACCTCCCCCCCCCATTAGGTTGGTTAAACAAGCCATACTACAGGCCACAAAACTTTGAGTTAGAACATTGTCTAAAAGACAAAAAAAGATAAAACACCCATATGGTTCACTAACCAGGTCAGGGCAGCAATTAGAGCCAAAAAAGAACTTATCGCAATTGCAAAAGGAACCAGAATGACAGTGACTGGGATGCCTATAGTCAGAAAAGTAGGAGGCCAAAAAGGCTGTAAGGCTGGCAAGAGCATTGACTGAACTTTGGATTTCTACTGGTATCCAATCTGGCAACAAATAATTCTTTCAATAAATCTAGGAGGAAAGAAAGAAAGGAGGTGGGATAATTAAACTCTCTGAGGGGAACAAGATCATTGAGGACAATGGACAAAAAGCCACTGTCCTTAACAACTTCTTCTGCTTGATGTTAATCAAGGAGCACAATGGACCATTGCCAGAAAGTGGCATAAAAGCAACTGATAGATGGTACCCATGGATGGAGACTCCGAAGATTACCACCAACAGAGTTAAAAAGGCACTAATGCACCTAAGGACTGGCAGAGCATCAGGGTGCTAGAGGAACTTGCTGAAGCACTAGCGGACCCATTGACACATTTGTTCAACTATTCACTTCAGATGGGAGTGGTATCAAGGGACTGGAGAAGGGCAGAAGTGATACCTCTCCACAAGGGAGGAAATAGGGAGCAGGCTGGCAACTACAGGCCGGTCAGCCTCACATCTGTCATAGGGAAATTAATGGAAACCTTAGTTAAACAGGATATAGTGGATTACCTAGATAAGCACAACCTCCAGGATGACAGAAAACATGGATTCATGGCTGGCAGATCGTGCAAGACAAACCTTATCACGTTTTTTGACTGGGTGATGAAGGGATTAGATAGAGGACACCCAGTGGATCTCCTATACTTTGAATTCAACTAGGCCTTCAACTTAGTGCCGCACAACCGCCTGCTAAACAAGTTGGAAGATCTAGGCATTGCTGAGAGCCTAGTCAGGTGGGTGGGAAATTGGCTAAGGGATAGAAGTCTGAAGGTGATTGTCAATGGGGTGAGGTCTGGTGAAGGTAGAATCACTTAGTGGTGTGCCCCAGGGTCCAGTCTTAGGACCAATCCTGTGTAATGTGTTTATTTGTGACATTAGCATAGGCATTCAGGTTAAGTTGGAACTCTTCATGAATGATATCAAACTGGGTGGTAGGGCTGGCAATGTGGAGGTGATCAGGGAACTTCAGAAAGATTTATAAAAGCTAGAAAGATGGTCTATCATCTGGCAGGTGAAGTTCAATGCAAAAAAGTGTAAGGTGTTGCATCTGGGTAAAGAGAATCCAAGAATGGATTACTGGCTCAACGGGGTCAAGTTCAGCACATCTTAGGAAGAAAGAGACCCAGGGGTCATCATATGTGACACCCTTAAACAATTGAACCAATGCAACAAAGCTTATGGCAAGACAAGTAGAATGCTTGGATGCATAGGGAGTGGATTTGACAGCAGGAACAGGGAGGTGATCCTCCCACTGTACAGTTCTTTGGTAAGGACACACCCCACTGTGTCCAGTTTTGAAAACTACACCTTAAAAAAGACAGGGGTAGGCTGGAGACTGTGCAGAGAAGAGCGACCAAGATGATACAGAGCCTCCATGGTTTCTTGTATGAGGAACGGCTGAAGGAACTAAACTAATTCTCACTGGAAACAAGGAGGGAGGGGGATATGATTAAGACCTTCAAGTTCTTGAGAAGTATTAATAAGGTGTCATATACAGAACTATTCGGGTTGCCAGCTCAACCACCAGCCCCCTGCATGCAGCCCCCTGCATGAATGGAAGCTACGGAGAGGGAGCTTCAGAAAAGATCTAAAAAAGCATTTCTTCACAGAAAGAGTGGTGGAACCCTGGCATGGCCTGCCGGCAGAAGTGGTGAATGCAAGGACTGTGGCAGCTTTCAAACAGGGGTGGGATACAGCAAGGGCTAAAGGGAGAACTGCAAGATTAGGGAGGGGCAAAACACAGGTCTTGGAAACTGTCAGAGAGACTAGATGGACCCATGGTCTCCTTCTGCTGTCACTTTTTCTATGTTTCTATGTTTCCTGTAGTCCATTCTGTGTCAGCTGTATAGAGGACTTTGCTTCCTGCTGTGTTTTTCCTGAGGCCAGCCAGTCATCCAGGTAGGGAAAAACCACCACACCTTGTCTTCTCAGATGTGCTGCCAACACAGCTAGGCACTTTCTGAAAACCCTTAGAGCTGAGGTTAGGCCAAAGAGAAGGGCTGTGAACTAGTATTGGCAGTTTCCTAGTCTGAACCTGAGGTACTTTTGTGGCTGGCTCTGACTAGTATGTGAAAGTAGGCATCTCGGATCCAGTGACCTCAGCCAGTCTCCCACTTGCAAAGATGGTGTAAGTGAGCCCAGTGTTACCATTTAGAATTTTCTTTCTTTAGGTGTTTGTTCAGATATCTCAGGCCTAAAATGGGTCACCACTCCTCGTTTTTCATGTGGGTCAGGAAGCATCTGGAGAAAAGACCTTTGCCCCATTTTTTCTCTTAGGGTGTGAGACTGAAAAACCTTTGGGTTCTGCAGTTTTGGAAATCTTTTGAAATGCAGGGATAAACCTTGGCCCACTTATTCCAGGGCCCATTTGTCTGTAGTGATCTTTGACCATTCCTGAAAGTAGTGGGCCAACCTGCCCCTCACTGGCAATTGATGAGTGACCTGGGCAGAGTTATCAGGGGTTTTGTTTCTGTAGGCCTTAGGGGCTGTAACTGTATACCTAGTGCCCCTTCTGCCCCTGTTCCTATAGTAATCTCTTTGTGGTGGGTACTTACGGGGGGGCATAAGTTCAAGGGGAGTATCCCCTTCCTCTAACTCCCCTTCCATAAGGTGTGCAGGCAGTGGAGGCCTTTTCTTTCTCAGTATTGCTCTTGTAGGTGTTTTTTTGCTCATCCACCTTTTTCATATAATCCTCTGTACTGTCACCAAATGTTGAGTTCCCATCAAAGGAAAAATCCATTGCCTTTGTCTGTGTGCCCTAGGATAGATTGGTAGTCTAAGTCTGGCAAACCTTCTTAAGAGCATTGCATGAGCCATTACTCTTGAGGCATATTGTTATTTGTGTCCACTGCCATATGGGACTGGTACGTAGCATCTGTGGTTGATCTAGGTTGATCTAACTATGTTAGACATGTCCTGTGCTAAGTCACTCAGTGTTTCTTTCACTCAGTACAAGTATGGAGTTCCATTTTTGCTTTCTGGGGCTGTGTAAGCCAAATAAGTTGCCAACCTGAGCAGCAGGGAATCTGACCTATACGCTTTCTTGGCCATATGATCCAGTTTCTTGGAATCTTTTTCAGGAGGCTGGGAGGAGAGGGGCACTTTGCCCTTGTCACAGGCAACAGTCTGGTCCTTCCACTCATGATTAGGGTGGGAGTACAGTTACTCAGCTCCCTGCCTGACCACTTGGTATTTTTTCTCAATTTTCTTGTCAATGCCAGCAGCTGAGGTGGGTGCTGACATGACTTTGTTTATGGATTTTTGAGGGATTTGTGAATGGGAAGAAGCATCCTACTTGTGGTGGCTAGTCCCATAATATACAGTACATTAATTCTACTTCCTCTTCATCTTTCTTAGTTTCATGGGAGGAGACATTGAGGGTATTTACCACCTGGCGTACAAAAGAATTGGGAGGTATAGTCCTCTGAAGGCGAAGGAGGAGAGCCAAATTCTTGCTCAGGAAAATCATCTGGTTCCAAGGGTTCTTTTCTTTTTCAATTCTACTTTTCACTGCACTTCAGGTGAGGATATTACCCAAAGCAATGTCTCTGTGCCTGACACTGGCATCCCCCAGCAGCTGCATGGAACCAAGGCCCATGGCTTCCTCCCTGCAGTGGGCCCCCCGAAGGGGAGTCCAAGATCAACCAAGTTCAGTCCTGAGGCTGGCTGTGGCATCATCAGCTCAGGGTCAGAGGACTTCATATTGCTCTGGCACACAAGGTTTTCCCCTTTTACATTCCCGCAAGGCGTTGACATGCAATGATATCAGGGCATGGGCATGCGTGCTTCTGGTAATGCCCCACAGACATCCATCACTGCCTTCCCTGTGCTGTGTAACCCTGGCATGGTGTACTCCCAGTCTTCACCAAGTGTCACCTAAACACTGGGTGCCACCAGCCCCCCCAGAAGTGGAGAGCTGTCCCTGAGATGCTCATCCAACCTTCCCCCTCACTTGCTGGTCCTCTGGTGCACCAGGATCGTTCACAAACCCAGGTCACCAGCATCGCAAGTGGTAGTGCTACAACTGCGTCAGTGGGCTAGCCTTACCAGGGGTTCTTCTTCCACCTCATTTTTATAATACATTTCAACCTCCACAGGTACTGATAATGGAGCTGGAGCCTGGGGAGAGGGGGCAGGCATTTTAATAAGATTTCCGATGGCTTGGAGAGCCTGGAAACATTGCCATGCCTTCCTCTGTTGAGGGCATTTATTTTAAGTCAATTGCCACCTCCTTTCCTTTTTCAGGAGGAGGAGGGACAGAGGCATGCTCTTCTTTTTGTTTTTCTTAGCATCATTTCCAGTGTCTGCTCAGAGTCTTTTCTTTTTTCCTGGATTTAGGGTTCCCTCTTTAGGACACTCTGGTTTCTGTACCATCCTTAGCAGCTTTATCTTTCTTTTTTGACCCCTTTGACAGGGACTGCTGCTTACTTTGAGGAGCTGGACCCTCATCTGAACCTTTTGGTGAAGCAGTGGCAGACTGAGAAGCCATGGGATCTCTGGTTTTTTAGCCCTTTTCTTTTGTGTTTTAGGGCAAAACCTTCTACAGAGTTTACAATTTAATAAAATCATGGTCTGGACCCAGGTACCTTAATCAAAGTTCATGGCAGTCTGCCTTTGCCAGAGGCAGAAAACAAACAGTACAGTTTTCAAAACCTGTAGGTCCTGTCTTCTTTTTTAGATCTGTCAGTCATGCCAAACACTGGAGACCCGATCTCAGGAAGAACATAGATCAGGTTGAGGCGGCACTGAGAAGGGCAGCCAAAATGGTGCATGACCTGCATCAGAAGTCCTATGAGGAAAGACTCAGGGAATTAAATATGTACTCACTGGTTTACCCATAGTGCTTTGACAGCGCTAGTGCTGATATACCCTACAGCGACGGCTACAATGCCGACCATGTGGATATCGGTGCACTCAATCGGGGGCTGCTCCCCTGAACCCCCCCTTGTGGGAGACTCCACCCACACACACTCCCCAGTCTCTAGGATTCTATCTCTGAGTCTGAGTTGGACCGGGGGAGGCAAACACCCAGCAATGCAGTCCCAATCACTGCAAAGATCAGCACAGCAATGGGTGGATTTTACCCGATTCCTGGCGCTGTGCTGGTCTTCGCCGTTGGGGAGTCACTGTGGTGACGGTAAACTGTACTCACTGGAGGAGAGGAGAGAAAGAGATGACATAATTGAAAGATTCAAATACCTCAAGGGTATCAATAAAGTACAGGAGAATGGCATATTGTACAGAAAAAGATGCTCAAGGACAAGGGGCATGGTATGAATCTCAAAGGGGGGAGACTTAAAGGGGGATGTAAGGAAATATTTCTTCACAGAAAGGGTGGTGGACATCTGGAACAGCCTACCAGCAGAGATGGTGGGTACAGAAATGATAACAGGTTTCAAACATGCACGGGATAGGCAGAGAAGGACCTTAGTATCAGGGCTGGGGGTGGGGCTGGAGATCAATTAGGGGCTATAGTGGCACAATAGGTAGGGACTTTTGGACAGACTAGGTGGGCCAGGAGGTCCTTGTTTGCCGACAATTTTTATGTTTCTATAACCTTATGAAAGATATTACTGGTTCCCAATTTAAAATGACAAATTGACATTAAGTCCAAATTATGTTAAAAAGAGGGCCCTACTGAAAGAATGTGGTTTAGTTCCTAAATAGAGAACTACAAATGTAAATACCACCTCAGAAGAGGTTAGAATATGAATTTTGTGATAAAAGAAGTCTCAGTTTCCCAAAATTGAAACCACATTTTTAATCAGTCCAAAACTGCAAAAGAGGTTACATAATAAATGCTTTTACACAATTTAGAAGTAAAATATTGCAGTTCCCTAAAGTCAGGAACCGTGCAGAGCAATGGCCTTCTCCATTTACTTGGAACCAAATGTGAACCAGAGAACAACCGCTAATTCACAATTTAAAATAAATAACACCCTAACTAAGCAGGGTTATCAAGAAATAGACTTAAACACATAAAGAAATGTTAAAAGTGAAATAATAACCCATAAACTAGCCAGAAGTGAAGGGATAACTTTGGGGCAACTGTTCTCGTCAGCAGAGAAGTAAATCTGATGTTAGAAAGCAGAGTGGAGTATGACCACACAGCAGAGTTTGAACTTCATTATAAAGTTCCATAATTAGCATAATGTTCCAAATCTCTGAGGCTGCTCATTCCAGGGAAATGATTGCACATTGTGAATATATACTGAGGGGTTCCTGGGGTTAGAAATCTTGGCTTGCTTCCTTGAATTCTAGAACAGTTTACACAAATAAAGCTGTGCCCTAACTGGGGATCATCTTAAGTATTACACACAATATTTTGAACCAAACCATCTTTCCCAAGAAATGAATGAGAAACTAATAGCCCCAATTAGTGAGGAACACATTAAATCCATAATAAAATCCATGGTTGAAGCTAAATGCCCAAGAGATGATGGTTTTATCATTGAATTTTGTGAGGCTGTTTTCCCCACTTGTGGAGAAGCTCCTTCAGAACACGTAGATAGAGAAAAAAAACAAATAAAAAGAAAACAAATGAGTTTAAAATAGCAAATATTTATTTACTCCCAGAACAAGGAAAAGATCTGAATAAAGTCGAAAATTACATGCCTATTACTATTCTTAATAATAATTACAAAATAATTGCAAAACTCATTAATGACAGGTTACTCCCTTTTTTGTAAAATATTATATATTAGGATCAAAATGTTTTTTTTCCTGATAGTTACACATGGGCACCCACATAGTTCCACAAGTTATAGAACACCTGCAGAAGCAACAAACTCAAGCTGTTTTGCTTTTCTTGGGTGCCTGCAAGACCTTCGACATGGCCGAGTGGAAGTACCTATTTTCAGCGTTGCCAGATTGAGTTTCCCTTTAGAACTGATAGACTAGATTAAAACCCTGTATGACTCTCCTAAATCTAAACTTAAAAGTAACAACAAACTGACAGAGGAATTTGTTTTACAAAGGAGAGTCAGACAGGGTGGTCCACTCTCTCCATCTTTATTTATTTTAGCCCTTGACGTATTATTAAAGGAAATTAGAGCTAACCAGAACATCACAAGGATTAAAACTGGAAATGAAGAAGTTAAGCTGCAAGCTTACTCGGACGATGTTCTGCTTTTATTAGAGAACCCCCAAAACAATCTTTTGGAATTGAATTGAAGTCAGTCATCTCACATTTTTCTAAAGTATCAGGGTATACAATAAATGAAAGTAAGTCCAAAATGCTTTCTTTAAATCATTTGATGATAAATGAGACTCTGCATGTATTCAATGCTTCTCTTAAACAAGAGTTTATGGATTATTTGGGATAAAAGTATCCACTAATTAGGAGAACATATATATATTTAACTATCATCCACTGTTAGAGGACGTTAAAAATAAAATATTAGGATGGCAAAATATTCGTTTATGACTTTTTTCTAAAGAATCTCCTTTTTTCTCATTTCTTCCTCTAACATATGCTTTAAGAGGTTTGGAGAGTACTGGAATTCCTGCAACTAATTCCCCCACTGACAATATATGGTTCAGAGGAACTGCAATACAACCTGAGGGCCAGCTCCCAACTTCAAGGGTCATCTTGCACTGTCTTCTGATCTAGCTCATGACTGGCCAGCCTTTTTCCATCATTTTTCTTTATTATTTATTCTCTGAAAAATGTGTGTCATTGCAGGAATGTGTAATTAACTTTCTAATGCACTGAAAATAATGAAGCCTTATTAGGCAAGTTGTTGCTGTGAAATAGTAAGACATGTTATTATCAGAAATTACATTTTTGTTCTCCTGCAACCACAGGAGGTTGTTATTGTAGACTTTTCTTTTTGCAACCAAGCACTGAATATTTTCTGATTTCCTATTTGGTACACTAAGTTCACGTTTTGTGATATTTATGTTTCACTGTTCATATCCCACCAGGTCTATTGAGAAAGTTACAACATGTTTGTACAGTCTTTGCAATTAGTAAATCAGCTGTTATGATATCACTAATATGTCAGTATTTAAGGGTTGTCATTCCACCCAGGTACCCGGCCCCTGAGGCAGCTCCACTGAGCTAAGTGCTGGGGTAGCTGACTTGCAGTTGGATTCTGTTTTGTTCACCAGCAGTCATGGAAGTTAGATGCTTTTGTTATTTTGGACAAATATAGTATTTTGCATTTAACCGCCCATCTATGGGTTTTCTGCTTCCTGATTTCAAATTTGGGATATCAGAGACCATTGGGGTGCAACCCCATCCTGGTTGTAGCTTTCCCAAATGGTGCCTTGAAATGTAAGAGAAAACAAATGGGAATAAAGTAAAAGAAGGCACATTTAGAGTAACAGAAAGAAAATATTAAAGCAAGCAGCAGGAGAGGTATAGTGAAGATAAAAAGTATTTCACATAGCAGTCAAATCTACTAATATTCTTAATCAATAATTCAAATGTAAATATGTATATTCCAAACTGTGAATAAAGCCAAATGAGGCAAGGATACTAGGAAAGAAAGAAAATACGGGAAACCGTAAAGAAATAATGGGGTGGGGGCGTGGGGGAGCTTTCAGGAAGGGGAAGGGCCATGAGTGGAAGGGCATGAAAAAACAAAATGAAGGAACTAGTCATGAACTAGTTGTACTGTGTTCATCTGTAGTATATGTTGTACTGCTAGTTGCAAGACCCCCTGTTTTCTGCGGTTCTGCGGCATGTGGTGATTGCTGCAGAAATTATGACCTGCCATAGAATTTGGGGCCTGCCACAGAATTTGGGGTTGGCCGAAGAAATTGCACAGAACTGGCTCCAGTAAGACAGACAGAGATTGACGCCACTCCTTTCAAGCAATTCCTCTGCCTGCCTGTAGCATTATAAATTCACTCCACCCCCATAAACCATCCCCACCCAGCCCTGAGCCCCCTCAGAGTCATCCTATTTTTTTATATCGGCACCCCATTTTTGGTCCAAGGCTGCACGATAATCCTTTGCCTTTTCCTATCACCGCTAGTGGGCCAGAATGCTTTTTTCTTATCCCAGTAGTGCTTTGTAGGGCCCACACAAAGCCGTACTGGGGTGTGAATCCAGCATTTGGGTCCAGCAGTAATGGGAAGAGGCAGAGGATTGTCCTACATTGTTGGACCAAAAAAGGGTGCCAATGTAAAAAACAGAGTGGCTCGATAAAGCTCTGTATGGAATGACTCTTGGGTGTTAGCTATGCAAGGTTGGTATTTCTGGTTTTATGAGGGGGGCAAAGTAATGTCTAAGAGGAGACTTTACAATACTTTTGAGGCAGGAAGAGGCAGAGAATCACTGTACAGTGTTGGGCTGGATAATGACATACATTAAAATCAACAAGACCACTCAATGGCATTCTCAAGGCTTGTTAGGAAAATGGTGGGGCTGAGATGGGCAGTGGTGGGGTTTACCTGTTCTAAAACCATGAGAGGGTGAAGTACTCTGAGGGAGGCAATTTGCTATCCTTATGGGGTTTACAGCACAAGTGGTTGCTGTGGATGGGGCTGTGAGGAAGTCAACCTGATGAGTCAACTCTGGTGCCTAAAAACAAGCATTTGTCAATGACGAATGTTTGCTTGCTGATATTAGCATTGGATGTACAGGAGTTAGACAGATGTAGAATAGGAGTGGCAATGAAGTACTGAACTCACGCCAACCCCACCTCCATCCTGCAGAGATGGACAGGCATTGGGGTGCACCTATGGGTTGTCACCCATAATGCTCACGGCATTTCACCTCACCCTATCCTGTAGACACCAACAAGTGTTGAGGTGTACCTTGGGGTGTTCAGCTTCACAGTCACCCCATTTCATAAGGACATATAGTGAAATGGGTGCAGTATAGGAGAATGGGGTGAAGTGTTTGGCTGAAGAGTCCAAGGCACACCTTAATGCTTGTCACTGGCTTCAGGGTGGGGGGTTGGGGTGGAATGGTGTGAGCATTACAGCTGGTGATCCAAAGGCACACCCCTGATGTCTGTCAGTCTGTACAGGGTGGGACGTTATGGTGGAGGTGAAAACAGTAAGGGGCTTCATGCATGCATGAGACATACATAAGGCAATATTAGCAAACAGGCAGGGAGGAGGGAGGGTTGCCAGAGATCAGTTAGGGTCTTCGGAGACAGACTAGGCAGGGACAATCTGAGCACACTGGGTAGGCCAAGCAGTTCTTTTCTGCTGATAAATGCTCTGTTTCTGTATGGGTCAGTGGGCCTTTTTCTGCCATCATGTTCTGTGTTTCTATGTTAAAAATATCATGAAGACATAAAATGTTTCTCTTTACAAGTTAGTTGGGGCAGCATACAAGTGGAGATTGTGAGAATCAAACCATGGTCTGATCTGCTGAATGTACCAAGCTTGTTCACAGCTCATTACTCTAACTTCCAGGCTATACTGCCAGCCCATTAAGAAACATTACCTCTGCATCTGTGTCCTCCTTGAATGCTAATGTACTGTACATTAGACTTCTATTTAAATGTTTCATAATTTATTGTTCTTTTATTAGTCTGTGACACCCTGTGTTTTTGTTTTGAATGTAATTTTCTTTGTCCTGAATGTAAGTAGAACATAATTTCTTTATAAATTTAAAATTAATCTTCCCCTTCACTCCTATGCTCCACTCTTGTGAGCCATTTTGCATTGATTTCTATTAAATTCAGGTATGAAGGTTAAGAATTGTGAGCCAAAAATCCTGACAGAAATACATAGCCTATATAACCACCAGAATGGCTCAGCTACATGAATGAATGTGGCACTATAGCCTAGAGGTTAGATTAATGAGTTTGATTAAGCAGACCTGGGTTTAATTCCCCCAACCTCCAGCCTGGATCCATGATGGGTGTTTGACAAAATATTTGTCGAACGTCCCGACAGTGAAACTGGCAGGTCGACTGCATTTTGTAGTCGGCTGCCGGTTTCCCGTGCCATGAAGTGTTTTCTTCAGGGGTCTTTGACCCATGAACCCTCCACATGGCGGGCTGTGCCCCACCCCACTTAAGATTATCAACTCTGCTTCAGAGCTGATTTGGGAAGGGGAGTGCAGGACCCCCAACAGACTGTGCCCAGTTCCATTGGGTCCCCTACAGTGGCATGGTGCTATAGTCACTGTAGGGGACCTTGATGTCGAACTGTTGCTGTTGGGTGGGCAACCGCCCAGCCTAAAGCTCCCCAGTTACCCCTGAAAACAGGCAGTTCTGCCTAGTGGACCTTACCCGCTTAACAAAAGAATAAAAAAAAAATGTAGCTGATTGGAACAACTGTTAGAACTTGTCCCACTTGGTACTAATGTCATATGCAAAATTCTGTGGACTGTAAGCACTTAGTCACAGTAGTATTGTTTAATTTTTTTAACCTCAATCAGGCATCCTCAGTATCTAGATAGTTTAATGATATCCAAAAGCAGAGATCCATCAGCGCACTGGTTTTACACTTTTAAGACATTCTCATTTCACTTATATAAAGTAAAAGGGGAAGCTGATCCTGCTACCTTTTGTTTTCTGACAAATTCTTAACAAGAACAAGGCCAGGTAGAGAAGAAAATAACAGCAAACCCAGATTATATCCCTTACTCACTACTTAGTCATGAGTGACTGACTGACAGCTCAGGAACACTCCACCCTAAGTTTTGATTCTTTAAATGGTTATATAACTTCATTCAATGACCCCGCAAATAGCTCTTGTGCAGCCTGAAGGTACAGATGGCAACCATGATGTTTCAAGATGTTCTTACTTTTAAGCATTTCAGTTTATCAAGACAAATCACAGCTCACAGTACTTGATGGACAGTTAGAAACAACACCTGCACGGTGTAACAAAACTAGTCCTGGCCAAATTTCCCTCATTCACTAAAAAAATACCACCAACAGCTTAATCTGGTTCAAGGTCAGTTGGCATTCATCTTTATCCCCCTCCCCCCAAGTTGTGCTTGAAAATAGGCAGGATTTGTCTAGTGCACTTACCCGGTCAAGTAAAACTAAATAAATAAATAGTTGCATGGATGCGGAAGCTGGACGAACTGCGTGCACTTTGCGAGTCCAGAGGCACCGGTTCTCCCTGCCCACGTGGAGTGGTGGTAGTGCTGGTGGTGCCCACATTGCAGCTGTTGTGGGCTACTGCTGTTGTGGCTCATGATGAGGCACTTGACAGCGGTGTGATGGGCAGTGTGAGGATTTGCAATGCGGGCGGGCATTAGTGGCAGCGGGGACATAACTGACTAAGCAGTGCTGCAGGATGGATGGATGGACATGGATTCCTGGAAGAGTTTGGTGCTTCTTCTCACCACTGACAGCAGCTGCAGGGTGAGTACAATGAAATGAGAGGGACCGAGGGTAATGGGTAATTAATTGAGGTTGCATGACAGTTGCGTGGAGGTAACTGAGGGGTAGATGGCAGCTGTGGGGCCAGGGGGCAGAGGCAGGGTAACTGAGAGGCAGAGGGCAGCTGTGTTGGGTAATTGTTCGGGGCAGAGAGCAGCTGTGTGGGCTGGGTTAACTGGTAGGGGCAGATGGCAACTATGTTGTGTAACAGAAGTTAGAGGGCTTCTGTGTGGGTAAGTGAAGGGTGAGGCAGCCAGCAGCACACTGCTGAAACCCCACGCTGAGGAGGCAGAGTGCTTGGCTCTTTAAATTAAAATATT
Organism: Neoceratodus forsteri; assembly: GCA_016271365.2. NCBI lineage: Eukaryota > Metazoa > Chordata > Ceratodontiformes > Ceratodontidae > Neoceratodus > Neoceratodus forsteri. The sequence goes on along the minus strand of CM057459.1, from coordinate 481,977,557 downwards.
TTTCCCCGTTTGAGTCATGCATTTATGACTGTAATGTCAGCAGAACATGAGGATTCAATTTCTCTTGAATGGTCTAGAAGTAATGTTTGTTTTGCGCTTTAATTACTGTTTTTTTTCTCCTTGTTGGAGAGGGGCAGGGAGATATACTAGGTACACTCCGGACTTAACTCAATGATAATTATGAAGGAGCTTGCGTGTGCCTACAGCAAAGTAAGGCCTTGGAGTTTTACTAGGTATTTTTGAGTAAGCTGCTGCTGATTCCACAACAAATATACTCTTGCTTTTCGACTCTGACACTAAATTACATCAGTCTGTACTAGCTGTGCCATTACATGCAGAAAGCCAGAGTATGTACTGGAGTTTGAGCATGCAACAATGAATAATACCTCTCATTATAACAAAGCATTCTTCCAGATGCAGTGGTGTACAGTTGAAAGCAAACCACCGCTACAATCAGCGGTGGTGATGTGTAGGCAGTTTTCATACTGTGACATGTTGCATGCTGCCGTTGGCAGCATGCAAATTGCTTGCACATTACCACCGCTGATTGTAGTGATCATTTGCTTTCAACTGTAAGCCACTGCATCTGAACTGCTGTCAAAGACAGCTCTGACATTCATTGCTGCGGTGCGGCCGTGCCTGCAAAAAGGATCAGGGCATTGGAAGAGGGGTGCCACACCTACGAAAACTCGTAAGGTGGCATTATGTTTCTTGCACATGCTCGTAAGAAAACATAAAAAATTTTAATTATAAAAAATGCAAGCAAAGGGACAGCTAAGTAAATAAAAAAATTGTTGGGGCAGGAAAAGAATGAGAATTCTGGATAGACGGAAGAAATTAAAAAGATGAAATCAAGGTAAAGAAAGTGAAAAACTAAAGATTATTTATGTAAAATGTGGAAACTAAATAAAGGAAAAGAAAAACAAATTGAGAAAATAGAGGAAGTCATAATGACATTGTAGATAACATTTTTTTAAAATATTTTAACATTTATGTATTGCTCCAGGACAATATGCAAGAATGGGCAAGACAGATTTCAAGCATACTGCACCACAATTAAAAATACCACTGAGGGACAAGTAGATTTACTGAGAGCAACAGTGCAGCTTCTAATTTTTTTTAAGCACAAATAGCTTGACCATTCAATATAGTAACCAGGTGTTTCTGTTCTTTGGTAATCAGGTAAGGTTACAAAAGAATAAATCCAGGGTAGCCCACCCACAATTTGAATAAATTAAATTGTGGCTCTGTTTAACTGGCAGCCCTATGTTTTCTGCTTCCCTAGTCTGACAGCTAGCCCCACATGTGTTAATATTCTGTGATAAAGTTTGGAGAGCATTGCAAATACCATCCTTTTCCTTCTTGGATGGGTAGTGGTGCTGAGATGGGTGGAGGTGGGCTACTCTGGATTTTAAAAACTGGGATCAGGCAAGGCTTTTGGGGGCAGGATCATGTTAGGGAGAAGAGAAAATATCTTGCTGCCATTAGGCCTAGGGTGTGAGGAGGCTGCAAACAGCATTACTACCATTATGGGATTATGGGGGAGGAGAGGAAAGAGAGAATTGCTGTGATTAGGTCTGGGGAAGGGAGGAGAGGACAGATAATTGCTGTCATTATGTAGATTGGGGGATGAGATAGCAACACTGCCATTAGGTACAGTAGGTGGGAGGTGGGAGAGGAGAAAGCTTTCTTTTACATTGTTTTGGGGAGGGAAGAAGAGAGCAGAGGGCATTGCAGCATTTTGGTCTGATCTGGAGTAGAGGTGGGAGCACTGTTGCCATTTTTTCCTCTGGGGGAAGGGGAACTTTGCCTGGCTTAGAAACACAGACAATGAGACTACAGAGGCAGAAGAAACTAGCATTTGTCAATGCCGAATGTTCGCTTGCATATATTTGCAATGGTGTGTGGCATTTATGCGGGCCCCACCCCCTTTGTTGTATCCATGTCCCTTTAGCACCCATGTCCCAACAGAGTACCTCTGTGCAACTCCTCTTGCATCTGATTTACATTTCAGCCTCATACTTCTTAACTGTCTGTCTTAGGAACCCTAACACTCCGGTCATTCTCAAGGTTATGAACATGTGTGGAAACAGCGCAACGCACGCTTGTAACACAGTCATTTTGTGGAATTTTCTCACCAAATTTTCAATATAGGCATTTTGGGACCTCTGCTCATGAACAGTAGCACTATGATTTTCTTACGCTGTCCCAATCGTTGATTTCCCACAGCGACTGCGCCATTGTGCGCTGGATGTCCGGAAACACATTTTGGACAACTGCGCAATGAACGCTCGTAATACTGTCATGTTTTGGAATTTTTTCACCAAATTTTCAACATAGGCATTTCGTGATCTCTGCTCATGAACAGTGTCACTGTGGTTTTCATAACCTGTCCTGAACATTGATTTCCCACATCGACTGTGTCATTGTGCACCGGATGTGCGAAAACACATTTTGGGCAGGTTGTGAAAAATAACAGCTGTACTGCTCATAAGGAGGTGTGAAAAAATGCCAATGTCAATGCCAAAAATGTTGAAAATCTGGAGTGATAATATTACAAATTCAAGAAGTTATGAGTGTGCGTGGAAACTGTGCAACGCACGCTTGTAAGACAGTAATTTTTTTGAATTTTTCCACCAGCTTTTCAACATAGGCTTTTTGGAAGCCCACCTCATGAACAGTGACACTGTCATTTCAGTAATCAGTCTCAAAAGGTGATTCTGTGCAGTGACCCCGAAATCACCTTTTGGGACCGAATAACGACATGATAGTGACTGAATTCATGAAGTGGGGTCCCAAGAACCCCATGTGAAAAATTTGGTGTCAAAATTCAAAAAAATGGCCGGGATATGCTCCAAAGTTGAAAAAAAACCCATTTATGCCATTATACAGCTTACCGGCATTTCTTCAGTTCGTGGTCAGCTTTGAAGAGTGCAGACGTGTTCCTGGTCCACCGAAGATTATTGCGCCAGGCTCCAGAGGTAAGTATGGGGTGGGGAGGTACGGTGTGCAGAGGGTGGGCGCAAGTTGGGGGAGGGGCACTGGACTCAACGAGGGACCGTCTTCTGTTTTTACAGGTAAACAAACAAAAAAATAAACTGTGGGAAGTTTTTGGTATGCTGGGGTGGGCTCCCAGCATGCCACCTGGGTGTTTGTTGGGAGGGGGGCTGGAGCCGACAGGGATCAGGCACCCCTGTCAGCAACACAGTGTGCTGGAGGGCACATGAGCATGCTGGGGTGGGCTCCCAGCATGCCACCTGAGTGTTTGTTGGGGTGGCTGGAGCTGATGGGGATTAGGCACCCCCATCAGCCATACAGTGTGCTTGGGCAAGGGCATGAGCTGAGGGGGATTGGGCACTCCCCTCAGCACACAATGTGGGGGGAGGGCAGTAATGAGGGAGTGGGGAGGACAGCAGCAGAGCGAAGAAGTGGGAGGGATTTTGAGCAGAGGGAACAGGTGACGTCAATATGCTAAATACACACACACGTTACCACCGCTGATTGCAGCGGTGGTTTTCTTTCAAGTGAAGACCATGGCAGCCAAACTGCTATCATAGACAGCTTGGCATTTATTGGTGGGGTAGGGTTGCACCTGCTACACTGAGCACTGTATTGGATTGGAGGGTCACAGACCTCCAAAGAGTCGTACTGTGGCAAGACGTTCCTTGCGCAAGCATGCAAGCGAATGCAAAAAAAGGGAAAATACGGAAAACTAGCTGAGCCACCCTGCTAGTCTAGTATAGTGCATCGAGGTTCCATGAGGGCAACCCATGATTAGGTGCTATACTGAGATTTCCTGCTCTAGGACAGCACATGGTCATTGGGCCTTGCAGATGCCAGGGCTTTCAGGCTAGGGAAATTAGATGTACATGAAAGAAATTAAAAAAATGAAACCAGTGTAAGAAAGATGACAACAAAGCTAAATATTAATTCAAAATGTGACAACCAAACCAGGAAAGAAGAAAACAAAGAGAGAAAAAGATAGAACTAATCAGGCTGACAGTGCTGATGTTTAATATTTAATATTTTTAATAGATGGCAGTTTTCCGGGTGGCAGTATGGGGAAGTCTCTGTATGCACCAATAGCCTGCCACCCTCAACTGCGACTGTATATGGAGCTCCTGATAGGTGTTCACAGAGGAGGGGAGTTGGGTGCTCCACAGCTAGTCTACTTCAAGCTGTCTCTTGGAGAACAACTATTCAGCTATTTGCTTTGTTGCCAGTACATTGAGGAGATGCCTACCAGTAGCCATTAATGTTGCATGACATAGCACTGAACCCTAAATAGAGTTAGATATAAATATGGAGAGCCAGGACAGCTTCTGAAAAGCAAAAGAATAAAACTGAATGTTTAAGGGAAATTACATACCTTACATTTATGTGGTAGACGTCAGAGATCCTCCTTACAGGTCATCCTTGCTGGGGTCCTCCAAAACTGTAAAGCTGACTCTGTATTATTTATATATAAATGTGCTGCAGAACTTTAAACCTTGCCACAAAATTTGACCTAACAGTGCCGCAGAAGTTCAGAGTCCCTGCCACAGAATTTACATCAAGTTTGCCGCAGAGAACAGGGGGCCTTGCTTCTAGCTGTACTACATAGCCTAATCTCCAGTATTCAAGTTTGTTAATTCATGTTGTTTTGCACTGCTTAGTTACAATTCTTAGCCAAACCACTGCACTGAATTTGTTCGTCAGTCTTGAATTTGCACTGCTTACTTAATATCACATAGCCTATCCCCTTTTTACATTTGCTTGCACCTGCACAAGAAACATTTTTGTTAGAAAACGACATTTCACATGTCCCTTCAGCACCCGTGACCCAACAGAATACCTCTGTGCTGAAGCTGCAAGGGGCTCAGCAGTGCAGACCAATGATGAGGCAGTTTAGTAATGACACTACTACAGCTTGCCGGGCAGAAATTTTGTGTACTTGAAAAGACTGAAGCTCTCCTATGAAAGAGCACTTTGGTCCTTTCATTTGCATGAAGCCGGTCAGCAAACTGCTTGTAGCAGCTGCTGTAATGAGCTTGCAGTCTGTGTGAGAGGAGTTGCTAAGTTTCGATTTTTTAAAGTCATTTAACTTAAAACGATTTCTGAAAAGAGAACACTTTGCTAAGCATCACAAAGTGACTGCACTGCTGAAAACAGCACTGTAACATGTTTAATTTGGTCATTAAAATATAAAGTCATGACTTTGGGCATGTGCATTAACGCCAGTACTAATGCGTGCACATGCCCAGAGTCACAGTTTTATGTTTAATTAATGAAATAAACATGTTACTGTGTTCATTTCAGCAGTTCAGTCACTTTGTGAATATTAATGAAGTATCTGTATTCAGCAATCATTTTAACTTATATGCCTTTAAAAAACTCCAAACTTGCATACACCATGCAAGCAGATGCTCAGCATTGACAAATGCTTGTTTGAATTTGCTTAGCTGTTCTGTAAGCTGTGCTTACCACCATCTGGGCCATCCCAACATACCACTTCCCACTTAGCCTCTACTGCAGTTCATTGTTAGCAACTGATTACTGCCCTTCTTAGCTGGTCAGCCATCCCCTCTGATGCTGATGCTGATGTGCCCCTTGCCCTATTCCACTCTAGATTTCCTCTGTTTTGGGCAAACATGCCCGTCTAGAATTCCAGAGTCAAAACCTCCCACTGCCTCTAGATTACTGTCAAAATCATCTACCTCTTGCAAGTCCCAAGATCTCACCAGGGCCTGTTATAAATAATCCCACTCTTCTCCTGACCGCCTGTCTTATAGGGAACAGAAACATCTGTATAAAGGCTGTCTGGGCTGCAACATCACACTATTTCAAGGCAAAGCTCAAGAAAGACCTTAACTCCCCAGCTAATTTCTGGAATGTTATACATTCTCTTTTCTACCCCCTTGCACATTGTGCTCCCCCAATCCTCATGATAATGGTTCACTTGTGTCTGGCCCTACCTCTGGGTTCCACCATGCCACGGTGACATGGAGCACAGTGACTACCAGTACAGCAATGGCACAACACTGCTAACTGGTATTGTGCTGTTGCTGGAGTAAACTGTGTTTTCTATGGGGGGCTTCCCCCCGACAAACCCCCATCTGGGGGGCTCTGCCTCCTGGTGCCCCTCCTTCCCCTACTGCTCCCCCTCCTTATACCTCTGCTTCCCCTACTGCCCCCTCCCCAGCCCTCACCTGGTTTTCACTTCCCCTGATCACCATTCAGGAAACCTTGCTTGCTCTTTCCTCCTTCAAACCATCCAAGTCAAGCCCTGACGAGCTTGTCCCCATGCTCCTACACCTAACTCCTCCTGCCATTGCAGCTCCCCTTACTCACCTGCTCAACCTTTCCTTGTCCCTCATTACTGTTCCCCAATCCTTGAAGATGTCCAGAGTTATTCCACTTCATAACGGGAGTGCCCCACTCCTCCTCTAGTAACTTCCATCCCATCTCCCTCCTCCCCTTCCTCTATATGTTGCAAGAGAAACAAATCCATTCCAGACTCCTCAACTTCCTTTCATCCTCCAACTTCTTCTCACCCTTCCTGTCTGGCTTCCAGATGCACAGTTCCACTGTCTTCTCCTTGCTGCGTGTCACTGATTCCATCCTTCCTGGAATGGACCAGGGTCACCTGATGGCCATCATTTTCATTGACCTAGCCATAGTCTTCGATTCAGTGTCCCATCTACTCTTCCTGGGCAAGCTGAGCTCCACTGGCCTCTCTGCTTCCATTCTTGATTGGTTCCATTCCTACCTCATGTACTATCAACAGTCAGTGCAGGTAGGAGGCATCCTGTCACCTCCATTTCCAATCCAGGCTGGGTACCTACAGAGCTCCACCCTGGGTCACATCCTCTTCTCAATTTTCCTGAACAGCCTCCCCACTGCCTGTGTCAACTCGCATATCCACATGTATGCAGATGACGCAGTCATCTTCACTTCTCGTCCCTCCACTGCAGGTGTGGAAGACCTGCTCCAACGTTCTGTGCTGATTCCAGTTTAACCAACATAGAGTTAACATTATGACATTTGATACCTGTCAAAAACTGACCAGACTCCTCCCCCCCCAGTTTTTGCCACACTGGACAGCACACCTCTTGAAGCAGTTCAGTCCTTCAAGTACTGTGCTGTATGGCCAGACAGTAAGCTTGACTTCTTAGTCGACATTGATGCCATCAATGCAAAACGCTGTCCCAAACTCAGTGCCCTTTACCGCATCAAAAACTGCTTATCTCAGTAAGTCCACAGGGAGCTTGTTACCAAAATGGCACTCCCTGTCTTTGACTATGCAAATGTGGTCTATGGCACCACCCTTTCCACTTCCCTCACCAGACTGGACACCCTCTGCAACTTCCCCCCCATTGGACCCACCACTTCTCTTTATTCATCCCTATCTATCCTCCCTCTGCCCTCATGTTGACAGGCTTACTGTACCTCTTTCATATCCAAATACTGGTTTGGTTCCCTGCCATTTTACCTCTTCTCTCTCCTCTCCCAACTCCCCTCTGGTTCCTGCTCCCTCATCTTGAAGGACCATTGCGCTTTCACTGCTCCTCACCCCTGCTCCTCCGCTGGGCAATCTGTCTTCTTCTATTGACTTCCCTCACTCTGGAACCAACTCCCCTCCTCCCTTCACCTCCCCCAATCCCCTGGCTCCCTCAGGCACCAGTTAAACTCCAAACCCCTCCTCCTTTTCCTGTTACCCCTCATCCTGACAGCTCCCCAGCCTGAGCCTCAACCATCCGTGGTAATGCAGCTGGCTGGTTCCTGCAACCTGCCGTCTTGTTTCACTTCCTCACCACCTCTGCTAGTCCCTTCACTACAAGATCAGGCAAAAAACCTCAATCACAGGTCACACACCTGTTGTTCAATATTGTCTAGCTCACCATTCATTGTTGACATATCTACATTTTGCACTTGGACAATTGGTTAATACTGAGCTGTGCCCTCACTTTACTCTCTGTACCTACAATTTTTGTACTTCTCTAATTTTGTACAGGCTTTATTATCAAATATTGTCCGAGTAATTGTTAATATGTTTTTCTACTGATGTTCTTCCACTATTCCCCTCCTCAGGGTTGCACCTGGAAACAAACCTTAGATCAACAGTGTGCCTCTTCTGGTTACCAATTTTCAAATAAGTAAATGAAATAAATAGCTGAAAGAAAAAGGGAAAAGAAGAAAAATATTCCAGGAACATCAATACATTTATGAAATAAAACACATTAAGCAGAGCAAATAAAAAAAGTTCATTCAATTTAGAAAATGGACTAGAGAAATAATGCATCCTGACTGGCTGAAAGCCATGCTCAAGCAGGCATTTATTTTTCAATAGATGCCCAGTGAAAAACAAGTGCCAATTCAAGGTGCCCCATTACTTCAATATCTTTGGGCACCCGAATTTGCATACTGACCAGCCGCTATTTTTTCACCCTTGCTTAGCAAGCGAGAGATCTCCCATCCCCAACATGACTTCATGTGCCAGAATGTAAGTTATTTCAGTCCCCACACAAAACTCCTTTACAAATGTAAAATAACAGTCAATTTATTCCTACCCAAAAAGGTTTTGCACCACATTACTGCCACAGTTGCTTATCTCCCTCTTGATGCGCTGCTCATGTCCCTCTTGGTGCCACAACAGATCGGGCTTTCAACACATCACCCACTGTACAAACAAAATATGAAAGAAACTTTAATATAAAAAACAACTTAGCGGTCTTGTGTCCTTTCCTGTCCCTCCTGAATGAACGTCTGGGTGAACGCACTCGCAAGGTAACGGCTCTTTTCCCCAATCCCAGCACATTAATAATAATGAAAAAGGGCTGCAAACATTAATAGAGTAACAAAAAATAAAGTATACTAATACTGAAAGAAAAAAGTTGTACCAAATAGAAGCTCTGAGTGTGTGTCTGTGGTGGGGGGGGGGCATGGCAACCAACTTCAGTAGCCACAACTACAGAACCTCAACTAGAACAAAAGTCCATAATTTAAAACAAAGCAGGCAGAGGAACTACTTTTTCACAAAATAAAAAAAAAACTTAATATATTCAATACTTTAACATAAAATCTTTTACTTTTAAAGCATATTAAATACCTCACCCATTTTCTAAGCACATTAATACCCTCCACGGTGGTCAGTATGGGCAATAGCGGACTTTCCAAGGGCTATTAGACCCTCCACCTGTGGCACTGTTACACCCATGGGTGGTCCAGTATTGCCCAATATCGCCCACCCTGTCAGGTATTATTGCTTACATAGTAGTCCAGCCCTTAGATCAGGAATCTAACAAATTCCTAAAAAAGGAAACAAATATAAATGTAAATGCTTATATCAAAGAAGCATAACTCACCTTCCACTCCAGTCATAAATATGGTTGTAAATTATAAATCTTATTTAAACCCCTTGGGGATAGGGAACCCAGCATGTAAATGAGTTGTCCCTCAACTTGTAAGAGGGTTCTAACTCTGTTCCCTTCTCCGCTGTTCATTGTTACATGCTGTAAACCCATGGATCATAAGCATTGAGGTCTGGCTTGAAATGTTGCCATCCAGTTTTGCCACACAAGAGTATCACATCTCCTGTTAACAACTGATCTAACTGATCTTGGGAGAGAGGGGATACCGTCCTTGCTGCAATTCTGCCACCTGGGTGGCCACAGGTGGCAATGCAGGCAGGGTGCCATGTGGGAGGGGGAATTGCTGGCCAGGTGCCTGTGCTGTGCCCACATTGCATGCACTTGTGCACTGGTCCCTCTTGTGTGTTGGTATCTTCCTATGAAGTCCCAGTGGTGAGGAAGACTGGGAGAGCCACCAGCAGCAGACAAAAGGAAAGGGGGTGTTCAGCTCTAAGTACATTAAAACCACGTACTGGCATCCCAGTGCTAAGGTAACCTTTGAATTGTTTAAAGAATCATGAGAAATGAAGAAGTGATAGAAATATCCTACAGTTTTTTAATCAAATGCAGGTGTTTGGAGTGGACCCGTGCCTCAGGTGAGGGAAAACGAAGAGTGGGAATGGAGGCCAGCTGAAAGTAGTTACTGAAGCCTGAATGCTCCAAGCCACGAAGATGCTCTGGAATGCAGGATTAACTTTTTCCACTGTCTCGATATGTGGTATCTGGACCTTGCATAGGGCTCTATGTTATTTATTTGAAAACTGCTTGAAAACTAAAAAAGTACTACATTAGCAGGCATCATGGTCAGGTTTCATAGCAATATTGGTTTGCAATTACTATTGCTTCCATAACCCATTTAACATGAACGCCGCATTAGCGATTTATTAATTGTTGCCTTTATCTTGAAATTTGGAGATGAGAAGTATGAAAGGACATTCAACAAGATGAGAATTAAATTTTATAAGAGCCCAACATGGATACCTGTTAAAAACTGCCAATTAAAATATGGCTGTCAACAATATGGTGATTAAATAACATAATAACTTGCTGCTGCTGGTATTCAAGCTATCATAATGTCATTTAAGCTTCTGGCTTTTAGCCTCTGGAGGATTGGACTTTTTTCATTCACCTATACTGAGTAATAATTGTTAATGTTTTATTGTGTTATTATTTAATCCTGTGTTGTAAGGTCTGTGTATGAGCTCAAGTCCAATACCCACAGTGAAAAGACGAGTGTTTTCATATATTGGGCAATCATTAACATAAATATTACACAGAAAATACATTCTTTATCTGAATTTGACATAACATTTTTGAGAATTCCTGCCATTGTGATTTGTTAACCTTCTACTATAAAAAATCCTGATTATAACTAATATTAATTCTTTGGAAGTTCAGTGTCAATGACCTATTAACCTCTTGTTAACCTCCTACAGAAAGAACTTTAAGTCTTATCTTCTGCCTGTCTGATTTGTATTGGTGTAACTTGTGCTATTTGCAACAGGCTGAGATTACACTGGGTTTTTTACCATTTATTATATAATTATGTTTAGTAAAAGCCGTTTATGTGGATGAGGTGTGGTTGCTATGGCATGGACCTGGTGATGGTCTGTAGAAGTGTAGAGCAGTGTGGCCACATGGTACCAATGGAGGCATCCAGTGATGGTTATATTGGGGCATGGTGTGGGTAGATGCGGACTTGTCTAGGGTGTGGACTACTGCATGCCATATTATCGGGCAAAATGACTTTTGCTGATGAAGTGGCCTGAAACACAGTGGTCACATCTCACCTGCCCAAAAGTAGCTGGCAAGAGTGGTTGGATTGGAATCTAACCAAGGAGGCATGGAGCAGCATGTGCTGCAGGGTACCCCAAGTGATTTCCCAATTCAGTGGGTCTGAACTGGCTCATGTGCAGGCATGTGGAGGAAAGTACAGTTGCATAAGAACTTACTGTAACAGTAGATCTTTGAGAGTGTTCCTTGCAGCAGATCATAACACATGGGGAGAATCCCAAGCAGTTATGATGCCCATGGGAGGAGGAAGTGAACCACAACAAATTAGGACAGGAGGCCATTGAGGACGGCGGCCCAAATGCAGCACGCTTCTTAGAAGCAATGTCTAGACTGTAATGTTTTGTGAATGTATGTACAGTAGACCAGGTGGTGGCCTCTTAAATTTCTGAAGCAGAGATGCCCATAAAACTTGCTGTGGAGGTAGCCATGCTTCTAGTGGAGTAAGGTTTCCCATGTGTTATTGCCTGCTGCAAGAGATTGACTTGAAAAAGATCTAGCATATTTAGGCAGGGTTAACTGTAAAGGTCAAAGTAGCCCAATGTTAAGTCCAGAGTCCCACTCAGGTCTGATGTCCATGCACGCACATCGGTCTCCAAGAGAAGGCTTGCTACTGGCCTGTGGCATGGGTGCAGAGTGGTCATCACAGCTCTGTTACATTTGGGGAAATCCCAGATGGTCTCCTTTGCTGCTAACTCTAGTCAACAAAATTTGGGCTTTATCAAGGCATTTGAATATTTTTATGATTGAAGTGAATAGGTACTAAGATACTAACAAAAGCTCTGTAGGGAAATGTTTGAGTGCTATTGGTAAAAATAATCATGATATGAAAAGTGTTAATAGTAGGAATAGGTGTATGACCTAGGACAATGAATTTATGAAAAGACTAATTAGGGATATACTATATCATTAATTATATAATACTTTTACTGCCTGTACTAGAGTGTGCCTGCATTAATTTTCTAATAATGGATGAGTTTACAAGGTGATTCAAGATCTGACAGATATTATTTTATTAATACAAGATAAAGTACATAGGGTTAGTTGTCTGACAGGAGATTACTTTTAGTTATAATTGGATCTGTCAGATTTTAACTTGCCATGAGTCCACATTTTTAGTATTTGATATTTAGTGATGTGGCTGGTATCATGTATTGTTTAAATGGGCAAACCTGCTTTTTATTGTCCTTTGTATTATTGAATTTGTAATGGTTTGAACAACCGATCAAATTAACTAACTGAACTGTGTTGGCATCCTCCAGAAAGGAGTGAACACAAACGTGGAAAGACCCCATGGGCAGGAATCATAGCAATATTGGTTTGCAATTACTATTGCTTCCGTTTAACATGAACGCTGCATTAGCAATTTGTAAAGAGTAATTTTGGGATTCCATTTCAGTTGTTGCCTTTATCTTGGAATTTGGAGATGAGAAGCATGAAAGGACATTCAACAAGATAAGAATTAGATTTTATAAGAGCCCAACAGGGATACCTGTTGAAAACTGCCTGGTAAAATAAGGCTGTCAACAATATGGCAATTAAATAACTTAATAACTTGCTGCCGCTGGTATTCAAGCTATCGTAATGTTCTGGCTTTTAGCCTCTGGTGGATTGGACTTTTCTCATTCACCTACACTGAGTAATAATTGCTAATGTTATTGTGTTATTGTGTTGTTATTTAAAACTCTGTTGTAAGGTTTAAGTATGAGCTCAAGTCCGATACCCTCAGTGAAAAGATGAGCATTTTTTATATATTGGGCAATCATTAACATAGATAATAGACAGAAAATACACTCTTGATCTCAATGTGATGATAAGGGGCACACTCAGGGCTCTGGTCTAGCTGAGCAACCGTTCCCTACTCTGGAGGTCCTTGTTAAAGTGCCATCACCTCGCCTGTATCCCTCTCCCCACTTCCAGGTGATCCCCCTCTCAGCAGGATGGGGGGGGTAATCCAGGGTTGTACTTTGGAGGTAAGTGTTTGAGAATGCTGGGTACAGGGCTGGGTGGTAGCCATCTGAATGGGGCAGCTTCAGAGAAGGAGCATAAATTATGATATGATTATTACTCAAGTACAAGCAACAGGTCCGGGGAACGTGGAAATTAGTAGCGAATGAATTTTTGCTTTGCACAGGGCCTGACTGATTCTTCAGGTCCCATTTGGCAAGTCATAGCTGTGGAGCTCCAACCATTAGATGTATTAGGCATGGGTCTGGACCTGTACTGTGTGTTTGGGTTACAAGGCTAGGGGCTGGGGAGGAGGTGGTGGATATTAGGGTTGAAAACTCCAATGAACACCAAAGCACCAATTTGCCAAGACTCCTGAGACTCCAACCCCTATTTTTTTCAGTTCCTTTTTTTGTGCACTTCGCACTCTTCAATCCTAATGTCTGCATTAACACAGTTTTTTCAATGAATGACTTTTCTTTTTGTGATAGTGGAGTTGTATCCTTATTAGAATAGTTGATATATTTCAAGCTCTGCATCACACAGCACCTAAAAATGGAAAGCCAACACTGTATTAATAGCTGAGGCTGTACTGTTACAGAATACCTGCCTAGTATAGATAATGAGTAGGAGATCCCTAACCTGTGTCGTGGGGAGCCTAGGGTGGAGGGGGTCTCAAGGGTATACCTTTAAAATAAGTATAGCGATTGGGTCACAAAGGATCTGCAGTTCTTTAGGAATTAAATAGGACAGACAAGGAAGAGTGAACATAAAACAATACTTATCTGATACATTGTGGGTCAGTGTCCTATCAGACCAGGGTCAGTGGAATAAAACAGTAGCGAGAGTAGACACAGATTTACTGAGAGGTACAAGAACTACAGGACTAGCATGTATCTCAGCTGGCTATCCTTGGTAAATACGTTACAAAAAAAAGTATGGCTATGAACACAGATCCATGAATGAAATTAAAAATCAGAACAAGTTCATGTATGAAAGGGTAACAACAGCACCTAGGCCATACCTCAAACTCAGAAGTACACAGACGATAAGACCATCCCTTCTGATTCAGGGTCTCAGACCAATTCTGCTTTTGGGTACACAAGTGGCAACAGCCTCTCTCTGCTTACTGGCATTGAAATGTACCTGGGGCCTTACCTTCTGTGTGCCCATTTGTGTGCTGTTTTTGCAGCACCCTTCTCCCCACAGTATCTTACAGTGGCAGATAGGTAGAGGCACCAACACAGGCAGCCCACACTGTAGAATGGGCATAGGTCAAGAAGCATAGGTAAATCAGGAAAAGTAATAAAATTTGCAAGTAGCGTTTTTATTATCAATAACAATAAAATAAAAATGAAAATGTATAGGGTAGCTCTCATTAAAAGCAGTACAAACAGAAAACACAGTCCTTTATCTGAGAGCCTCTTTAAAATTTCCAGCTTTCTCTATCTCTAAACAAAACATTGCTCTCTTTTTAAAAGATGTCTTTTCCTGACAATTAAATTCTGCATCCCAATCTTGTAAGTTATATCTCCTGTTTTTCAAAAAATGTCTCAAAATGTCTATTATTCCCGAGGCTAGCCTGAAGAGCACATCTAGTCTTTAACAGGTGCAACCAGTTAATACATTTTGTCCCACAGCTAGTTTCCTGATGATAATTCTGCAAACAAATTTGTGGAGGTCAAAATACAGCTTAGGGTTAACCTCTTGTATTACAGATTGCCATTTTTTAAAGAAACCCAAATAGCTTTCTGCAATCATTTCATCAATGTAAGTATATACATTTGCAAAGTAAGGGATCCCAGTTTCACATAAAGATTGATATATATATATATATATATATATATTGCAAAAACCTTCATTAATGCATCAGATAGGGTTGATAGCACAGCAACAAAAGCATGGAAATGTGATGTTAGGGTTACCCCCCACCACCTCTACCCCACCTTCCACATAACAAATGTTGTGGTGTGCCATGGAGTTGTCGGGCTAACTCTCACCCCATTCTCCTATACTGTAGCATGTCAGCTTGTTTGCACATGGAATGGGATGAGAGTTGGGCCTGATGACCCCATGGCACACCCCGACATCTGTTGGTGTGTGTAGGGTTGGAGGTTGGCAGGTGGGGTGGCTAGGGGGTTAACCCTAACATCAGATTTCCATACTTTCGTCGCTGTGCTATCAGCCCTAACTGATGCATTAATTAAGTTTTTTGCAATGAATTTTCATTCTTTTTGAGAAAGTGTAATGTAACTGGTAACTGGTATGTGTTAGTGGGAGCACGGGCCCCCTGGGTTCTACACTCCCTTCACATTGCCCAGTTTTCGCATAATGGTATGCATATGTGGGAGCGTAGGATCTCTGGGCCCTGTGCTCCCACTTACACATAAGTACGGAGCCATACAGCAGCCCCACAATACTCAAAAGGAACCCTCATAACATGTATTTGGCAGTATCTCAGTAACCATAGTAACTATGAAAAAAATTCCACTGCAGTTGTAATCATGACTTCCAAACCTCTATGCCTACTTAGCCTACCTAAAGGCGGGTAGCAAAAAATCCATATCTCAAATCATTTTTGAAATACTGGTGCTGAAAGGCACCATGGGCTCTACAATGTTATCCTATGGGAATTTTCTCAAATTCAGAGGGCTGTAACTTTATAACCGCTTTACATTTTTGTACCAAACTATGAAAAGGCACATCTGTGGGGCCTGGGCTTGCCACCCTGCAAATTTCAGCTAAAAAGCATTAACAGTTTAGGTGCAGTGGTGTGGCATAGAAATGGTATTTTTTTGTGCAGTAGTGTTGCAAAGTCTGACAGTACAGATGCGACAGTGTCGTGATTTGCGACAGTGTCACAAACATACTGTCGTGATTTGCGACACTACAGGGGACCCGATTTAAAAAATTTATTTCTAGTGGTCCTAGAAAAAAACTGATGGCACCATTGTGTTCCTCATGCTCCAGTTAGCTAAACACAGCTGTCAACATTTGCCTAGGGGCAGTAGAATTTGAATTACAGATATTTTTCTTCACCACTAACTGAAACAACATGGCTGCAGCATGACCGTAAAAGTGCAATTTGCAACAGTGAAATGTGCTGGCGGCAGCTTTCGTGAGACACATATGTTTTTTTCCCGTTGACTATAATGGGAAAATTTAAATTTGAATAACTTTTGAATGGATTAATGTTTTCACCAAATCTTCAAAAGGCACATCAGTGACCCATACTGCATTTTCCCTGAAGATTTTAGAGCAGTCGGACAAATCATGTGGGCTACTGCCATGAACAAAGAAACGTGCAAAACCCTCATTTTTTGTTCGTGTTTTTTGGTGCTCTGCAGCTCTACAACCACTCCTCTGACTGTAATGCAACTTGCCACATCCAGAGATTTATGGTGCCCCAGTGCACGTGCAAAACTTCAGGCAAATCCATTGCATGGTGGCAAAGTTATTTAAGTGCAAAATTTGGGGTTTAACATAGAAGTGGCTGGGCAACCTAACTATAGCAGCACTACCCATGTCTTTGGTTTCCACGCTGTATTAAAAAAAGGCAATTTTTTGCTAGGGGAAATCCCCATTCATCACTCGCTTCTGAGCCCCCATTCATGAGGAGTCCAAATCTCTGTTCGTCAGCCAATCCCTGTTCATGAGCTATCAAAATCCCTGTTCGTGAGATAAGGACCAGATGGACCTATCTCACGAATGGGGATCAGCTGACGAACTGAGATTTTTGACACCTCACGAACTGGGATTCGTCTGACAAATGGGGTTTTTGACACTTTACAAACGGGGATTATACAAACAAAATCCCCTTTCATTAGATGTCAAAATCCCTGTTCGTCAGCCAATCCCTCCTTCATGAGGTATAAAAATCCCTGTTTATGAGATGAAGACCAGATGGTCAGATATGGCTATCTGGTTGTGAGATGATGACCAGATGATCAGCTAGGGCCATCTGGTCCTCATCCCACCTCATGAACGGGGATTGGGTGACGAATGGGGATCGATTTCCCCTTGCAAAAAATGGCCCCAGTACTTATTATTTAAATATCGACATCGGGGTGCCCAATCCCAGTGTCATTATATCTCTCCCTCACCCACACACACTAATATGGCACACTGGGAGCCCATCGGACACTGGGAGTGGGTATCCTGGTGTCTGATGATGCCCCCCCAAGCCTGTAGTTTTCAGTTGCCGGCATGGGGTGCCCAATCCCTGTGTCGGCATGTATGCACCCCCTTCCCCACTAATATGGCACACTGGGAGCCCAACCCAGTGTGCCCAAAAATGTATTATTTGAAAAATACCTGTAAATAAAGAAAACCGTTCCACAATGTCTTAAATTTTTTTTAACCTGTAAAAAAGAAAACAGTCCCTCATTGTCTCCCCAGTCCCCTTCTCCCTTCCCCTCCCTCTGTGCACCCCACCTCCCCGCACCCCCCCTCACCCCATACTTACCTCCGGTGGTCGGTGGCTGCGATCTTCGGTGGACTGGGACATGTCTGCACTCTTCAAAGCCAAACCAGGAACTGAAGAAATCAAAGGTAAGCCATATAATGGCAGTCAATGGGGGTGAGGAGGGGAGGTGGTTTCAACTAATGTTGATGTCTTGGCCATTTTTTGAGATTTTAGCACCACATTTTCAAAATGGGGTTTTTGGGACCCCACTTCATGAACAATGTCACTGTTATCTCATTACTCGGTCCCGAAAGGTGATTTCGCGGTTGCTGCATGGAATCACCTTTCTGGACTGATTAACAAAATGGCAGTCCCAGTGTTCATGAAGGGACATCCCAAAAAGCCCATGTTGAAAATCTGGTGCAAAAAATCCAGAAAATGGCTGTGTTACAAGCGTGCGTTGCGCAGTTTCTACACACGCTCATAATTTTGCCAATTTTCAATATTTTCACTTCTGATTTTCAGCATTACCATATTTTCAAACCTCCTCATGAACAGTACAGCTGTCATTTCTCACATCCTGCCTGAAATGTGTTTTCACACCTGTGGTGCAGACCCCATGGACCCCCACCCACCCCAACCCGGCATTGGGAATTAACATTAGTCGTCAGCCCAACTCACCCCCATGACATGTGTAAATCAGCAGAAGTATAGGAGAATGGGTGAGTTAGGACCCACGATCCCAATGCGCACCCAATGCCGTTGTGTGGGGTGGGCGAATTAAGGGGTTTTCAACCCTAACAGCGAATTTCCTCACTTTTGTCGCTGTGGAACAACCCTAACTAATGCATTAAACAGAGTTTTTTGCCTCTAATTTTCCTTCTTTTTGAGAATGATAATGAGAAATAGTGAATGTAATGCAGCGGCGGGAGCGTGGGGCCCTTTGGGCCCCGCACTTCCACTGCGTAATGCGTTGGCGGGAGGGCCCCGCGCTCCCACCACATGATGTGAAGTGGCATAGTAACAGGGACAGCAACACAAACAGAAATGCTAACAGTGGCGCACATGGTAACACAAGCACGAATGAGAACAGAAAGGGTAACACACATGGTGGCATAGACGGGAATGGTCTGCCTTGTGATGTGTTGTCACATAGTAACATGGTGCCTGCAAACAGAAATGTCAATGGGCATGGTGATGTAAAGTGAAACAGTAAGATAAACAGTACTGTAGACAGAAATGGCAAAAAATAACAGAAACGCAAGCGCAAATGAAAACGCAAAGGATAACGCACATGGTGGCGCAGACGTCAATGGTAAGTGAAACTGGTACAGATCCGCAAGCGGAAAGGGCAACAGTAACAGTAATGTAAGCGCACAGGCTGGTTTTCCCCAAAACCTGCATTGAGAAAGACAGTGAGTACAAATAATGTATGCAAAATAATGAGTATAGGCGCAGAAAATGAGATCTTGGAATACTAAATACATTATATCTCAGGAACCGTATGACGTAGAAAAAAAATTTTAAATTCATATTATTTACAACTGTCCTGGCTAATTTGAATCTTAGCCCCATTGTGGGGCTAAGAAATTTTCCGATGAAAAGTCCGTATCTCGCACCGCTTCCGAGACACGGGCCCTGGAAAGGCGCGTGTGAACACCGTAATGTTATCCCATGGAAAAAGAAAGTTCGAACGCCATAACTTTGCCTCCCTGTAATGTTTTTTCACCAAACTACTGAAAGGCACATCTGTGGGCTGTTGGCTGTCTTCCTCCAAATTTCAGGAAAAAGACCAAACCGTTATTTTGCAGCAGGGCTCCAAATGATTTCTGTTAAGTGTCGGGCGCCTGTAATGTTATCCTATGGGAAAAACATCAATTTTGAGTGCTGTAACTTGCCATGTAATATTTTTTCACCAAGCTACTGAAAGGCACATCTGTGTACTGTTGGCTGTCTTCCTCCAAATTTCAGGAAAAAGACCAAACTGCTATTTTGCAGCAGGGTGCCAAAGGATTCCTGTAATGCTTCGAGCGCCGAATGTTATCCTATGGGAAAACTGTCAACTTTGAGTGCCATAACTTTGCTGCCGTGTAATATTTTTTCAATACAACACTGAAAGGCACATCTGTGAGATGTCGGCTGTGTTCCTCCAAATTTCAGCCCAAAACTCCCAACGGTTATTTTGCAGTGCAGAGCCAAAGAATTGCTGTCATTTTCCCACAGACTAGAAAATTACTGTCGCACTTATGGAAGCTAGTAATTCCAGACACTTTCATGAGCACGAAAGTAATTTATGAAAATACTTTCCAGAAATTTGAAAACATATTTCTGGGTGTTTTACCACAAAATAAAGACATGTCAAGCATCCTCAGGGCCCGACTAGGTGAATACAAAAAATTAGATTGCTAGAGGGTCCCAAATTTAAATGCCAACCATTTTTCTGATCACCAACTGAAAACAAAATGGCCGATTTGCGAAAGTAACAGGCCTATTTGCGAAAGTAAAAATGCATTTGCGAAAGTGTTGAACTTTTTAACTTTTCCCATTGACTTATAATGGGAAACTGTTTTTTGAATAACTTTTGAACAGTTTAATATTTTTTCATGAAATCTTCAAAAGGCACATCGGGGACCCTGGCTTCATGTTCCCTGAAGATTTTGGGCCAGTCACACAAACCGTACGACCTGTAGGCGCGACCACAGAATTCCAGAAAGCTGTGAACGCTACAGATTTACACTTAATAACCCACAAATCAGATATACGATCAGTATGAAACTTGGCAGATCCCAAGGCCTATGGGTCTTGATCATACATTCCAAATTTCAGGCAAATCCATCAAACAGTTGCAAAGTTATTAAGGTGCAAAATTTTGGGTTTAACATGGAAATGGCTCAATCTACTAACTATGGTAGCACTACCGTGCTACCATAATATATATATATATATATATTCATTGCAAAAAAATTCATTAATGCATTAGTTAGGGGTTGAAGTGACAAAGTAGGAAATGAAACGTTAGGGTTCAGCCCTAACCCTCCACTCTATCACTTCCACCCCCATCCTTCACACACAACTCAGCATCAGGTGTGCCTTGGGGCTAGGCCCAACTCTCTCACCTTTCTCCATGTGTAAAGAGGTTGACATGGTACAGCATAGAGAGAATGGGGTGAGAGGGCCTATGATCCTATGGCACACCCAGATGCTTCTTGTTGTGTGTGGAGGATGGGGTGGTATGGTAGGGTGGGAAGGCCCAACCCTAGTATCTCATTTCCTACTTTTGTCACTTCAACCCTAACTGATGCATTAATGCAGTTTTTTTGCAATGATTTCCTTACTTTTTGAGAAACTGTAATGTAACTGGTAAGTGGCATGTGTTGGTGGGAATCTGGGCCTTCCAGGCTCCATGCTCCCACCAAGCTGCCCATTTGTGCATACCAATATGCATCTGTGGGAGCGTGGGCCCTCTGGGCCCTGCACTCCCACTTACACATAACAACGGAGCCTTACAGTGGCCCTATAGGGCTGAAAAGGAACCCTTGTAACACTAATTTGCCAATATCTCAGTATCCATACAAGGTATGAAAAAAATTCCACTGCAGTTACAATCATGACTTCAAAACCTCCAAGTGTACTTAGTCCACCTGATGGTGGACTAAGTTGTGGGTAGCAAAAAATCCATATCTCACATTATTTTCAAGATATGGGCACCAAAATTCACTGTGGGTACTGCAATGTTATCCTATGGGAAAAATCTCAACTTCATGATGGCATATCTATGGAACCGATTAACTTTTTTTTACACCTAAACAGCATAATTCACATCTCTGGGACACCCCCTTTATACCCTGTAAATTTCAAGCCAAAAGACCAAACCATTTATTTACAGTGCACTGGCAAAGTTTTTAAATTCCTAGTTCATGAGGTGGCAAAATCCCTGTTTGCGAGGTCAATCCCTGTTCACGAGCTGTCAAAATTGACGTTCATGAGAAATCCTTGATCATCAGATTTTGGCCATCTGGTCTGGAAGTTGCGATCAAGGACTTTGCCAGCTTGTGAAAGGGGACTGACTCCTGAAAGGGGATTTTGACAGCTCATGAACAGGGATTTTGTTAGCTCGCAAATGAGGAATTAAAACACCAGTCCCTTTTCACAAGCTGTCAAAATCCCCTTTCGTGAGTAGATCCCCTTTCACGAGGTGTCAAAATCCCCTTTTGCAAGCCAATTCTTGTTTACGAGAAGGGCCATCTGGTTGGGAAATGATGACCAAGGATTTTGTCAGCTCGCGAAAGGGCATTGGCTCACGAAAGGGGATTTTGTCAGCTCACGAAAAAGGATTGGAAGTGAGTCACGAACTAAGAATTTCAAAGTTTAAAATTGCCATTTTTTAGCCAAAACAAAGGAAACCAAAGGCATGGGTTTGTAGAGGGTGTCACCCTGAACAAAACCTATGCTTCATTTGCAAAAGAAGTCAGCCGTGAGGCAAGCTACAACATTTTGTTTGGAAGGAAAAATGAAAACAAGACGGCGGCTTGCGAAAGGGGAATTTTTCCTCACGAACGGGAATTGTATAAATCCCCTTTGTGAGGTGACAAAATCCTTGATCATGAGCCCAATTTCCTTTTACAAAACATACATATAAATCTTAGACTGAACTGAGCATGCTCAGAACCCAAAAATTCTAAATTAAATAACTTTGGAATGGATTTATATTTTTTTACCAAACCAATGCTGGATTGTTCTTTGATCAAACCTCTTTTTACCCTGAAAATATCAGACCAAAATACCAAACAGTGTGGCTGCAGAAATAGGGAGGTGATCCTTCCTCTATACAGGTCCCTGGTCAGGCCGCACCTGGAATATTGCATGCAGTACTGGTGCCTGTTCCTGAAGAAGGATATAAAATTGTTGGAGGGGATGCAATGGAGAGCAACAAAAATGATACAGGGATTGGAGGGGAAGTCCTATGAGGAGAGACTGGGAGAGTTGAACATGTACTCCCTGGAGGAGAGGAGGGATATAGGGGATATGATTGAAACCTTTAAATACCTCAAGGGGATAAACAAGGTTAACACAGAAGGAATCTTCTGGGTCAGAAGGGGAGGGATATGAGTGGGCACCAGCTACAGTATGACTGGAGGGGGGAAAATTCAGGAGGGAAATCAGGAGACATTATTTCACGGAATGGGTGGTGTATAGGTGGAATATTCTGCCCAAGGAGGTGGTGGCCTGTTGTTCCTTGGGTAGCTTTAAGAGGGAGTGGGATAGGGTAATAGGGGGGTTATGATGAGGGATGGTGGGAGTTGGGCAGCTGCGAGACGAGGGGCTAGTTGCACAATCAAGCAGACTCAATAGACCGAAAGGCCTGCTTCTGCTGGTATGTTCATATGTTCGTATGCAGCACGATGGGCAAAAATCAGCAAAAAAGTGCAAATAAAAGTGAAAAACACATATCTGGCACTTTGCTGCATGAAAACAAGTCTGATCAAAATGCAACTTGGCAAATCAAGAGATCTACCATACAAGACCATACATTCCAAATTTTGTGCAAATCTGTTGAACAGTTGCAAAGTTATTAAGGTGCAAAATGTGGGGTTTAACATTAAACTGCCTACTCAACCTTGACTATACTGAAGAGCCATGCTAGTATATCATATCTATATCTATATATATATATATATATATATATATATATATATATATATATATATATATATATATATATATATATATATATAGATATATATATATAGATATATATATATATATATATTATATATATATATATATATATATATATAGATATAGATAGGTATATATCACACACACACACACACATATATATATATATATATATATATATATATATATGTATGCATGTGTGTATATGTTATATCTGCATGGTAGTGCAGGTATAGTTATGGCTGCATAGTCACTTCTATGTTAAACCCCAAAGTTTGCACTTTAATAACTTTGCAACTGTTTGTCTGATTTGTCTGAAATGTTGCATGCGTGCTCTCCAAGAAGTGGGGAAGGCAGTCAGAATAGCAAAGGCCCAAACCAAGGAAAAGATAGCCAACTCAGTTAAGAAGAGGGATAAAACCTTTTATAGGTACATTAGGGAACAAAGAAAGGCCAAGGGAGGGATAGTGAAGCTTAATAAAGGTGAGGGGAGTGGGCAGAGGGAGACATTGAAAAGGCAGAGATACTGAATGAATACTTTTGCTTTCACTATTCACAAAAGAAGAAGAAGAGGAGTCACCTAAACCAAACAATAGAAGCACTCTGGGCAGGGGGGTCGACACCAGTCCATTCACAGAAGAAAGGGTCCTGAAAGAACTCTTAAAACTCAGGGTGGACAAAGCAATGGGGCCTGATGGGATTCACCCCAGAATTCTAAAACAACTAAGAGGGGACCTAGTGACACCACTGACTACCCTTTTTAACAAATCATGGGAGGATGGGGGTGGTACCTGAGGACTAGAGGAGGGCGGATGTGATTCTTCTTCACAAAAGTGGGAGCAAGGCAGAAGCAGGAAACCACAGACCTGTTAGTTTGACCTCAGTGGTAGGGAAAATGATGGAATCACTTCGGAAGAAAGAATTGTTGAGTACCTAGAGGCCAACCGGGCACAGGACCCAAGGCAGTATGGATTCACAGTAGGAAGGTCATGTCAGAGAAATCTAATTGATTTCTTTGACTGGGTGACCAAAGTAGTAGACCAGGGAGGGGCTGTGGATATGGCCTACCTAGACTTTAGCAAGGCATTTGACATTGTCCCACACAAAAGATTATTAAACAAGTTTGCCAGACTGGGAGTGAGTCCCAGGGTGGTAGTCTGGGTAACAAACTGGCTGCACAACAGGGTGCAGAGGGTAATAGTAAATGGAACTCACACCGAAGAAAGGGTTACTAGTGGGTACCACTGTCTAGTCATTGGACCTAGTCCTCTCAATGTCTTTATAGGAGACATTGCAGAGGGTCTGAAGGAAAATATTCCTTTGCAGATGACACAAAGATCTGCAACACAGTTGATACACAAGGTGGGGGGTGGAAAAGATGAGAAAGGACTGGCATGGTTGGAGGAATGGTCGAAATATGACAGCTTAAATTCAGTGCAAAGAAGTGCAAAGTAATGCACCAGGGAAACAAAAACCCAGGTGAAGAGTACACAGTGGGGGGGGGGGGACTAACAACAACAAAAATGGGAAAGGACCTGGGGGTAATCTTATCAGATTACCTTAAGGTAGGCAAGTGATGTAAGAAGACAGTAAGTAGAGCTGGGGGGATACTGGGATGCAGAGGGAGAGGTATCACAAGTAGAAAACAGTAAGTTGTTATCCCTCTGTACAGACAGTTGGTGAGACCCCATCTGGAGTACTGTGTGCAGTTTTGGAGACCACATCTCTGCAAGGACATAGACAGGATGGAGGCAGTCCAGAGGAGGGCAACTAAAATGGTGAAGGGTCTGCATCAGAAGCTGTATGAGGAGAGACTAAAGGAGCTTAATATGTATACCCTTGAGGAAAGGAGGGAGAGGGGGGACATAATAGAAACTTTCAAGTACCTCAAGGGAATCAACAAAGTCCAAGAAGGTAGCATCTTTCAGAAAAAGAGATGTGCAAGAACAAGGGGGCACAATTTAAAGTAAGAGGGGTGATTGCTCAGGGGCAACAAGAGGAAATATTTTTTCATGAAGAAAGTGGTAGACACATGGAACCACCTTCCTGAGGAGGCTGTGGGGTCAAAAGCAGTAGGGGAATTCAAGAATGCATGGGACAGCCATAAGGTAATTATAGTGGGAGGCAGGGGGAAGTAAGCTGTTGATTAACTAGAATCTGCAGCTTATCCATCAGGCAGGGAAATGGACAGACCGGGTGGGCCAAGTGGTCCTTATCTGCCGTCAAATTCTATGTTTCTATGGGGGTAGGAGGAAGTAGACTGTTGGTAAACTAGAATCTGCAGCTTATCCAATAGGTAGGGAAATGGACAGACTGGGCGGGCCAAGTGGTCCTTATCTGCCGTCAAAGTCTATGTTTCTCTGTTTCTCCAACCATAGATCTCTGGATCTGGAAAGTTTTGTTTCAGTTGGATGTACAGTTGTGGAACCGTAGAGCATTCAAAAAGTGAAAATTATGGCCTGGTGGCATTGAGGGTTGAGGTGCTGGATGCCACACCTTGCGCCATGCCAGTGACCCAGGTTTGGGAGCAAGCTCGGGTCACCGGAGGCTGGTCAGGGAGGAGAGGATTGAGGGTCTGATGACAGTTCTCCTCTCCTGGGGTGTGGGTGGGACACGTCTCCCAGCGCTAGTGACACCCTGCGGAGGCAGGGATCACTGCACTTGGGAGTGCTTGAGCAGGTAAGGGGAAGCGTTGTGGGTGGATGTCCTTGTTGACATGCATGGGAGCATGCCCGCCACCGCTAGACATCATTGCACATCCTCAGTGCTGGGCGGGTCCAACAGAGCAAGGAGCTAACCAGCTCTGTGGGGTAGGCGACGGCACCTGACCCTCATGCCCACTGCTAGATTTCACCCACTCAGCCTTCAAGTTCCTCCATCCGGGCCCTCACCTGCAGCTTGGCCAGTCTCTAAGAGAGCCTAAAGAGGAGGGGTGCCCCCACACCACAGGGGTAAGCCAGGGTACTGGCTGCAGGAGGGGAGAAGAGAGGAGACTTGGGATGGGGGGACCTCAGGAGGGCAGGATCAGGCCAGGATGCTTGAGAGAGGCTCTGCGAGAGAGGCTCTGCAGGTTGCAGCTGGTGGGAAAAAGAGTTAAAAACAAAAAAGAAAGTGAAAATTACAAACTTTTGTGCATTTTTCGGTTGGGCATAATGGACTGAAGAATGCATCTGAGTGGATTCAGATTTGCTTGTCTGTATGTGGCCTGGGTTAAACTGGTGCCTTTTGAAGATTTGGTGAAAAAATATTAATCCGTTCAAAAGTTATGCAAGTTTTTCATGTCCTATTATAGCCTATGGGAAAATTTATATGTGCATTGCGAAAACTTCCGTGATCACATTTTTGTTGTCATGCTTCCCAAATCTGTTTTCGTGCTGGCACCATCTTTTCAGTTAACGAGAGACCAAAAACATTGTAACAAAAAATAATGCCTTTGGTAAACACCAACAGTTGTGTTTACCTAATCAGACCCTTAGGAACATCACCTAGGCATTAGTTTTTCAGCACATGGTCTGCAAATGTTTTTCAAACTTTTTCCACCATTCTGCCATTTTGTTGTTGCAATAACATTTTTTGTTGTCATGCCAATGATCGCGATAAGAAAAAAGGAATCTCAACAACTTTTTTCTGTGCATGACAACATTTCCATTATAGAGATAGGAGTACCATGAACACATTAAAGCTATTGCGAAAACACTGCACGAACACATTTTCCCATGTGTTGTTTTCTTTGTCACTTCATTGTGCCAAGGTGGATTGTGCTTTTGTGCTGAAATTTGCAGGGTAGCAAGCCCTGGTCCTACAGATGCGCCTTTTGGTGGTTTGGTCCCAAAACATTCAATGGGCCCATAGTTACAGAGTTCCGGAGTTGAGAAATTTCCCATAGTATAACATTGTGATGCCCGTGGTGCCTTTCGGCACCCTTATCTCAACAACTAAGCGAGTTACGGATTTTTCACTACCCGCAGCGTAAGTCATCTTTAAGTGATCTAAGCGTGCAAGGAATTTTCAATTTCATAGATTACATCTGCAGTGGAATTTGTTTCATAGTTGCTATGGTTGCTGAGATATTGCCAAATAAGTGTTACAAGGGTTCCTTTTCAGTGCTATGGGGCTGCTGTATGGCTTGTATTTATGTGGGAGTGCAGGGCCCAGAGGGCCCGTGTCCTACATATGCATAGCATTAGGAAAAATGAGCAGTGCTAGGGGAGCTCAGGGCCTGGAGGGCACACTCCCACCAATACATACAAGTTACCAGTTACATTACACTTTCTCAAAAGAAGGAAATTCATTGCCAAAATCTTGTTAATGACAGTTAGCTGATAGACATCAACAAAGCATGGAAATCGCAGTGTTACCACGTCACATCCCTCCACACTCCACACACCAACATGTTGAGAATGACATCAGGCTTCCAACTTTCACCCCCATTCTCCCTATACTGTAGCATCTCAGCTTGTTTATACATGGAATGAGGGTGACAGTTAGACTGATGACTCATGGCACACACCGACGCCTGTTTGTGTGGAGGGTGGAGGAGTGTGGGGTGTGGTGGTAGGGTGATAACCTAACGTGGAATTTCCATGCTTTTGTCACTGTGCTATCAACCCTAACTGATGCATTAACAAAGTTTTTTACAATGAATATATATATATATATATATATATATATTTATAAAATGGGTAGGAAATTGCAGCAATATCATTAGCTGAACAGCATCACATGACCGTAGTATATCAGAGCGCACCGCACACCTTCACTTTTACCCCTCAAAACAATTTTGACATTTTATAAAGTTGATAAACCACTCTGAGGTATGTGATCGCGCTCTGAATATATACGCGCTAGGTGTTGATGCATGGCCTGCGACCTCATGCGTAATAACGTCACCAAGGCGCATGATATCAGAGTACAACCGCACACCTCAGAGTGGTTTATCTATTACATATATATGTGTGTGTGTGTGTGTGTGTATATATATATATATATATTTACACTGTATAGATAGATAGGCAGACAGACAGACAGACAGAGAGATAGATATAAAAACTTAGTGAATGCATCAGTTAGGGTTAAAGCAGCTAAAGTAGGGAACTGTGGCATTAGGGTTTCCAACTCTAACACCCCATTTCCCACCCTGCACAGACCTACAGATGGGGGGGTCTGTCTTGTGACTGCCAACCCTAACACTCACCCCATTTCATTAAAACTAGGTGATGTGGCTACAGATTAGGAGAATGGGGTAAGCGTTAGGGCTGATGGCAGCAAGATGGACCCCCCACCTGTGGGTCTGTGTAGGATAGGGAATTGGGTGTTGGGGTTGGAAACGCTAATGCTACATCTCCCTGCTTTTGCACTTTAACCCTAACTGATGCATTAACAAAGTTTTTTGCAATTGTTTCCTTACTTTTTGAGATAGTATAATAATATCCTTATTTTCGCTCGCATCCCTCCATAAATGCGTAGTATGTATGTAGCTGTGGAAGCACAGGGACCTCCTGCCCCTGTGCTTCCAGTTATAGCACAACAGTCACTAAATTGCCGCCATAGCCATGTTATTACCCCACCTCATGTTTCCGGTGCAGAAACTTTTTCAATCCCAGCCAAAATGTAACTCTGTACAAGCACAACGCCAATCCACAGTGCATGTGCAAAAACACATGTTGGACAGGATTTGAAAAATGACAGCTGTGACATAGATGAGGTGGTGTAATAAGAAGATTATGTTGAAAATTTCAGCTCAAAATATTTAAAAGTTCCAAAGTTATGAGTAGGCATAGTGAAATTGCAACAAATAGTCATAACTCTGCCATTTTTAAACATTTTGACCCCAAATTTTCAACATAGCCTTCTTAAAACCTTACCACGTGTACTCACTATAGAAAATGTTCAAATCCCTGCCAAAGCATCATTCTGTGCAACTGCAATGCCATTCCACATCACAAGTGCGAAAACATATTTTGGCCAGGATTTCAAAAATGACAGCTGTCAAATACATGAGATGGGGTAATAACAAGGCTATGCTAAAAATATGGAATGAAAATATTAAAAATTTCCAAAATTACAGGTGTGCATAGTAAGATTGCAAGGGATGGTCATAACGCAGTAATGTTTTCAAATTTTGATCCCAAATTTTCAACATAGCCTTCTTATGACCCCACCTCATGAACCATATGACTGTCATTACACAAATCCCACCAGAAAGGGGATTTCACCAACCGACCGCAAAATCACCTTTCTGGCGGGAGTTGCCTGACAGTCATATTGTTCATGAGGTGGGGGCCCCAAAACACCATGCTGAAAATTTGGGGTCAAAATGATGAAAAACAGCTGAGTTTTGGCTAAAAGTTTAACCCTCCCTTGAAATACATTGAAGCTCATTTACCATAGTTCATATTGCAGTCGCCGGTTTCAGCAGCAAGATGTGTTTTCAATCGGTGGAGTGGGTCTCAAACCTGGGACCTCCATAGGTGAGTGGTGGTCTGCAGGGACGTCACAGAGGTGTGGGGAGGTGGGTGCATAGTGGGTGCTTGGGTGGGGGGGTGCAAGTGTGATAGGCCATGGACTTTATTTTCAGGTTTAACACAAACTGTAAAAAGACACCGAGGAATGTTTTTTTCATTTCAGCTCAATAAAAGATAAAAAAGGGAGAGTAGGAGGAATACCACTGCCACCAATGAGAGAAGGAGTATTCGAGGATGGGGGGGGTACCACTAGACACCAGTGATGAAAGCTAGGGGCATTGTGACCCCCCCCAAAAAATGGACTGGGGTAAAAAAAATAAATGCAAAATGTAGTTATAATTTATATAAAAAAATAAATTTTATATAAATATACTGGGTGGGTGGGGGGCCCAATACACCAGGGATTTTCCGGGGGAGTCACATAAAAAAATTAAAAAAGGCAAAAACCCCCCACAAAAGTATAGTTTTTCACCACAAGGAATCCTTTTCTGCCAGGTAAGATCCTTTTCTGCCAATCCTTTCTTGTGGTGGCGGAAAAGGATTCCATCTGGTGAAAAATGATCCTGTTTCCTGACCAGAAGGCCGCATTTTTTATGACAAGATGGCCAGAACAACCATTTTCTCAACAAGATGGCCGCACAGAGAATCCTTTTCCACCAGCCAATTTCCTTTTTTGCCATGATGAAAAAGGATGGCGAAAAAATAAATTGGCTGGTGAAAAAGGATTACCCCTTTTTATGACCAAAAGGCCAGAAAAGTAATCCTTTTTCACCAGAGCAATTTCCCTTTCACCATCCTTTTCAGTCGTGGTGAAGAAGGAAATCAGCTGGTGAACAAGGATTCCCAGTCTGGCCATCTGGTCATGAAAACTGGTAATCCTTGTTCGCTAGCTGATTTCCTTTTTTGCCATGACAAGAAAGGAATTTCAAAAAAGGAATTTAGCGAGTGGTGAAACAGGATTTAAATTGTAAAAAAAATAACTTTCTAGGGGCATATGAACATCAGAAACCACAAAGCACAGCTCATCAACTCCTGAAGAGCAAAATCCATACTTTAAGGTCTGCAGCAGACATCCCTAGGCACAGTTATAACAGTTTTATTTGAGGCAAAATAAAAAAACCAAATGGCGGTTCATGAAAAATGATTTTTTTTCTGGTGAACAAGGATTGGCACCTGAAGAAAAAGGATCTTTGTTAGAGCAAAATCCTTTTTTGTTCTGTGCTGCTATCCTAAAAAATAAAAATCCCATTGAAAATAATGCGACATTTAAAGTGCTTAAACTTTGGAATGGATTATTATTTTCTCACAAAATAAACACTGGCCTGTTCTGTGACCCAAGCTCTTTCTACTATAAAAACCTCAGAACAAAATTAAACACTGTCTGTGCACAGCGTGATGAGAAACAAACTGTAAACACTGGTGAATGTTCAGGTTTTTCACTATCCGGCTCTCAGAATCTGCAAATCCCAATGGAAAGAAACTGGGCATGTCGAGAGATCTACCGTAAGAAACTGTGCACGCACATTTTCATGCAAATCCATTGAACGGTTGCAGTCATTGAAGTGCAAAATTTGAGGTTTAACATTAAAGTGCCTGCTCAACCCTAACTATAGTGGTACTACTGCACCACTATAATATCAATCTATCTATCTATCTATCTATCTATCTATATCTATCTATCTATCTATCTATCTATTACCATGCCAGTATAGTTAGGGTGAAAGGTAACTTCTATGTTAAACCTGAAGTTTTGAACCTTAATAACTTTGGGACCGTTTGGCAGATTTGCATGAAGTGTGGTATGCATAATCGCTATGGGAGGTCTCTTAACATGCTAAATGTTGCGTGAATCCATTGTGGGGTTTTTGAGACACAGAGTGTTGAAAAAACAGAAAAATCCATGTTTTTTGCTATTTCTTTGACCACCTGTATTTTAGAAATGGCCTTAGGTTGTGGTCTGAAATTTTCAAGGTAGAAAGTCATTGCCTAACAGATGTGCCTTTGGAAGGTTTGGAGAAAAATATTAATCTGTTTAAAAGTTATTAAATGTTTAATTTTCCTATTATTTCCTATGAGAAAATTTATATGTCAGCCACAAAAAGTTCTATTTTCCATAAAATATGGTCTTTGCGCACAAATCAGTCTGTTCTTTGCACAAAAATCAGCTAAAATTTCACAAAGTAAGGTCTTTACGCACAAATCAGTCTGTTCTTTGCACAAAAATCAGCCAGAATTTTTGTACAATATGATTTTGTTATGGCAGAGCTGTTTTTTCTGCCATTTTGTTTTGCCATTAGTGAGGGGCACAAAGTGTAGAAAACATGTTAAAATGAGTGTCATTTAAAAAAAAAACATCAGAACTTAGCTAAAGGGGACCCGTTTAGCTTCATTCTGATGTTTCTTTTAACTGGCCAGAGAGACTTCTTGTTGGCATCCAAAATCTTGGGTGCAAGAGGATCGCTTTTGCCATGTTCTCTGTATGAGAACAGTGGGGTTTGGTTCATTTGTGCAGCTGCAGCTTCAGGTCATGCTGCAGGCTACACAATTAGCTATGAGCCCCCCTGGTGTCTAGTGGCACCCCCAACCAGTTAATCACTGGCCTATGTCCCTGGTGTCCAGTGACACCCTCCCACATCCCTGTCATGTGGTACCACACCCACCCTCCTTTACTGTTGATTTTATTAAAATTATATTCTGACACCATGATGCCCACTCCCGGTGTCAGATGCCCCCATGCAACCCCTTTGCTTTCAGATGTGCCAACATCAGGGGGCCCAATCTCCACATTGGCATTACATGCCCCCACTGCCCCAACTCCTCCCAGCAGTGCAGAACACTGGGGAGCCCACTCCCAGTGTCCTCAAATGTATTTTGATGTGTTCCTGTAAAAAAGAAAACGGTCCCCTGACATGTTTGTTTGTATCCTGAAAAAAAACAAACGGTCCCTCGTCGTCCCTGATATCCCCCTCCCACATCCTGACCCTGCCACTGTGCAGCCACTACCCCACCACTGCACCCCCTTACCATATACTTACCTGCTCAGGTCGTACACTCTCATCTTCTGTTTGAAAATGTGGTATGTGCGAAAAAAAGTATAGCTTATTTTAGCAAATGTCACACTTTCAAAAGTCAAGTTAAAAAAAAAAACACCTTCACTAATGTGGTTCTCAGGTGGCTCAGAGGACCAGATACAGGACTGCAAAGCCTGGGGTCCTGACTTTGAGTTTGGACTCTCCATTATTTTTTCGGCTTCATTGTAGGCACAAAAACAATAGAGAGCCTGGTCTCCAACTTGGGACTCTGAGCTTTGCAGTCCTGTTTCTGGTCCTCTGCGCCACCAGAGAATCACATCAGAAGTGTTTTTTTTTTCCACTTAGGAATGTTTTCACTAATGTGCATCCTTGGCCGCAACTGGACACTAAATGTTTGCAAAAGTGGTATGTGCCTAAATAGGCCTATTTTGACACGTACCACATTTCTGAACATTTAATGTACAGTTGCAGCCAAGGATGTACATTACTGCTAGCTGCACAAAAAGTCCCTATAAGTTGCTGACAATCGGGGCCATCCTCTATTAGCACTGGAAGCCCTCCCCTTCTAGGACATTGGAGAGCCCACCCAGTGACCCCAGACATGCCGCATATCACCCCCCAGCAGTGTAGGACACTGGGGAGCGCACTCCCAGCATCCCCAGTCACCTGTGCCCCCCACCCAGTAGTGTGGGACACTGGAGAGCCCACTCCCAGTGTTCCCAGACATGTGTTAACACCCCCCTCAGTGTGGGACACTGGGGAGCCCACTCCCAGTGTCTTTAAAATTTTTTTGTGTGTTTCTTGAGAAAAAGAAAACCATCCCTGTTGTCTTTATTTTTTGCTTAAGCTGAAAAAAAGGGAAAGTTCTTCATCATTGCCACACTCACCCTTCCCCTACCCTCCCACTGAGTACTCACCACCCTACCCCCTTACCCTGTACTTACCTCCGGAGGTTGTCCGCTGTCATATTCTGTGGACTGGAACATGCCTGCACTCTTCAAAGATAAACCATGAACCGAAGAATTAAGGTAAGTGCCATATAATGTATTTCAATGGTGTTTTGAACTTAGATTGATATCTTTGCCATTTTTCAGGTATTTTTTCACCAAATTTTGAACATGGGCTTTTTGGGACCCCACCTCATGAACAGTGTGACTGTCGTTTCATTACTTGGGCCCAGAAGGTGATTTCACGCTCATGATGCAAAATCACCTTTTGGGACCAATTAATGAAATGACAGTGCCAGTGTTCATGAGGTGGGGTCCCAAAAAATCCATGTTGAAAATATGGTGAAAAAAATCTTAAAAATGGCCAAGTTATGCATGCTCATTGAAATATTTCTACACATGTGCGGAACTTTGGTCATTTTTAATATTTTGGCTCCAAATATTCAACATAGCCATTTTTTTCAGACCACCTCATGAACAATACAGGTATCATTTTTCACATCCTGCCTTAAATGTATTTTCACACTTGTGGCACAGAATGGCACTGTCACTGTGTGAAATCACCTTTTGGGACTGATTAATGAAATGACAGTGCCAGTGCTAATGAGGTGGGATCCCAAAAATCTCATGTTGAAAATTTGGTGAAAAAATTCCTACAAATGGCCAAGTTATGCTTGTCCATTGAACTTTTCCTACACACATGTGTAACTTTAGTGATTTTTAATATTTTGACTCCAAATTTTCAAGATAGCCATTTTTTTCACACCGCCTCATAAACAGTACAGCTGTCATTTTTCACATCCTGCCCAAAATGTGTTTTCACACCAGTGGCATGGAATGGCATTTTGACAGAGATTTGAACATTTTCTCCTACAGGGTTTATGAAGTGGGGTCATAAGAAAACTATGTTGAACAATTGGGGTCAAAATATGAAAAACTGCCGAAGCTGTGACCATTCATTGCAATTTCAGTACAACCGCTCGTGCTTCAGAAATGTTAAATATTTTGACCCCAGATTTTGAATATAGCCTTCTTATTACTGACCTTATGTATATCACAGCTGTCATTTTTCAAATCCTGCCCAAATTGTGTTTTTGCACCTGTGGCATGGAATGTTGTTGCACTTGTGAAGAATTATGTTTTGGTGAGGATTTGAAAATTTTCTCTACCAGGTACATGTGTAGGGGTAAGAAGATGGCTATGTTGATAATTTGGTGATGCATCTATGGAGGGATGGATGCACAGGGTCTAAAGGACCCTGTGCTTCCACAGTAAAAGAAGAAAAATCATGGAGCATGGGATTGTAGGGCCCAAAGGGCCCTGCACTTCCACTGTGACATAAGGACAGTTATGAAGGGTGGGAACACAGGGCCTGAGGGGCCCTGAGGTACCACAGATAAATAAAGATACAAGTAAACTATCTGAAAAAGTAAGGAAATTCATTGCAAAAAAACTGTGTTAATACATCAGTTAAGGCTCTTAGTAAAGCAACAAAAGCAAGGAAATGAGGCTTTAGGGTTTCCAACCCTAATGCCTCACCCCCCACCCTGCACACACCTACAGGCATCAAGGGTGTACCTTGAGGTCATCAGCCCTAGCTCTCACCTCATTCTCCCATGCTGTACCCATATCAGCTTATTTACTGATTGAATGGAGGGAGCATCGGGGCTGACAACCACAAGTTACACCCCCGATACCTGTGGGTGTGTGGAGGGTGGGGTGTTAGAGTTGGAAACTCTAATGCCTCTTTTTCCTTGCTTTTGTCACTTTACTAAGAACCCTAGATGTATGTATATATATATATATATATATATATATATATATATATATATATATATATATATATATATATATATATATATATATATATATATATATATATATATATATATATATATATATATATATATATGTATATATATACATTAAAAACTCAGTTAATGCATCAGTTAAGTTGATAACACAGCAACAAAGTATGAAAATGTGATGTTAGGGTTACCCCCCTACCATCCCTCCCACCCCACACTCAACTAACCAGCAGATGTCGAGAATGTCAGTCAACCTCACCCCATTCCATGTGTAACCAAGCTGACTTGCTACAGCATAGGAGAATAGGGTGAGAGTTAGGCCTGATGACCCCATGGCACACCCCAACATCTGTTGGTGAGTGGAAGGTTGGAGGGTGGGGGGGTAACCCTAACATCACATTTCCATACTTTTGTTGCTGTGCTATCAACCCTAACTGATGCATTAATTGAGTTTCTTGCAATGAAGTTTTCTTCTTTTTTAGAAAGTGTAATCTAACTAATAACTGCTATGTGGCAGTGGGAGCACAGGCCCTCTGGGCCATGCGCTTCCCTCATACTGCCCATTTGTTTGTAATGGTATGCATATGTGGGAGCGTAGGCCCCCTGGGCTCTGTGCCCCCACTTACACGTAAGTACAGAGACATATAGCAGCCCTATAGTACTCAAAAGGAACCCTTGTAACATGTATTTGGCAATATCTCAGTAACCATAGCAACTAGGAAAACAAATTCAACTGCAGTGGTATTCATGACTTCAAAACCTCCACACATGCTTAGTCCACTAAACTGTGGAGCACGAAAAATCCGTATCTTGCACTGTTTCCGAGATACGGGCGCCAAAAGTCACCACAGGAGCCGCAATGTTAGCCTATGGGAAATTTCTCAACTTTGGAGTACTGTAACTATGGGCCTGTTGAATGGTTTGGTACCAAACCACCAAAAGGCACATCTGTGGATCAGGGCTTGCCACCCTG
The DNA here is from genome assembly GCA_016271365.2 of Neoceratodus forsteri. Lineage (NCBI taxonomy): Eukaryota > Metazoa > Chordata > Ceratodontiformes > Ceratodontidae > Neoceratodus > Neoceratodus forsteri. The sequence goes on along the minus strand of CM057459.1, from coordinate 481,941,122 downwards.
CAAATTTCAGGCCAAAAGCCCCAACCGTTTTGGTACAGTGGGATGGCAAAGAATTTTTTTTTGGGGGGGTAAAGTACTGTCACAAATTGTGACAGTTTCATAAAAATAGGCACAACAACTTTGTGATTTGGAAAGTGTCACAGTCATTTCTGTCACAATTTGTGACACTATGGGGGGTTCAATCTTCAAAAAGGCATTTCTGTTTTTTTCCCCCCAAAAAATATAGTGCAGTGATTCTCAGGACCTGACTAGGTAAATGCAACAGTCAGTGTTTACTTAGGGGGCCCAAATTTAAACGCCAGGCATTTTTCTCTCTTGCTAACTGAAAACAAGATGGCCACTGCACAACAGTAAAAGGGCCATTCGCGACAGTAAAATGTAGTGGTGGCAGCCTTTGAGAGACACATATATTTTTTCCCCAGTGACTATGAGAAGCTTTTTTTTTAATAAGTTTTGAATGGTTTAATATTTTTTCCACAAATCTTCGAAAGGCATATCAGTGACCCAGACTGCATCTTCCCTGAAGATTTCATACCAAATGGACAAATCATGTGGGCTGTAGCAACGAGCAAAGAAACGCTCAAAAAACCCTGTTTTTTTGTGTTTTTTGGCACTCTGCAGTTCCGTAATCACTCATCTGACCATAATGCAACTTGCCATATCTAGATATCTATGGTACCAGACCGCAAAGACATGCAAAGTTTCAGACAAATCCGTTGCATGGTGCCAAACATGCAAAGTTTCAGACAAATTCGATATATGGTGCCAAAGTTAAGAAAATGTAATTGTGCAATTAGACAGGCATGAGACAGACCAGTGGCAGGAGAGGCGAGTACAAAATAGATACTTGCTTTTAAATCTCTCTCTGCATAACAAATGGGACAGGGTCTTACCCAACCCAGTCACATAGATCCCTCTTTAAGAGGGAATCTGTTTTTTTTCTTAATAAAAAAACAGGTTTTCAAAACCATTTATTTTGCTTTCAACATTACCTTATAACACTTACAGTTCTTTGCACATGTGATATCCTTTCTTCCTAAACACCTTTTACAGCAAACATTTCAGTTAATCACACACATTTGTTCAACCTTCTGAATTATTAATTCCTGAAACATATCATTACAGAAAATTAGCATTGCCATTTGCTCTTCCAGGTTTGTGCATCACTTTGAATTTAAATGGCTGTAGTAGTGGCAGGTACCACCTTGTGGTTCTGCGATTTTTATCCTTCATTTGATTAAGCCAACAGAGATGCTTGTAGTCTGTTATAAGTAAAATTTCAGCTCCTAACAGACAAAACTTAAGGTGCTCCAGCGCCCATTTTGCAGCAAGGCATTCTTGTTCAACTATGGAGTACTTTTTCTCTCTGTCATGCAATTTCCTATTGTTGTACAGAATAGTGTGTTCTTTCCCATATATATTCTGGCTCAGGACTGCACCTAGACCTACCTCTGATGCATCTGTCTGTAACAGAAATTGCTTCTCAAAGTCTGAAGTTCTTAAAAGAGGGGCTGAACAATAATGCAACCTTCATGGCCAAAAAAGCCTCATCGCACTCTGGAGGCCACATCACATTATTCGGTTACCATTTCTTCAAGGGTATGGTAAATGGGTTTCAATGTGAAAAAGTGCAAAATAATGCACTTAGGGCACTGAAACCCAAGGGCAGAGTACAAAATGAGAGGAGTGGTATTGATGACCACCAAGCAGGAAAGAGATCTGGGGTAATCATATTAGATGACCTAAAGGTGGACAGCAGTGCAAGAAGGCAGTCAGGAGAGCTAGTGGGATGCCGGGATGCATAGGGAGGGGTATTACCAGCAGAAAGAGGGAAGTGGTGTTGCCTCACTGGTAGGACCCCACCTAGAGTACTGTGTCCGGTTCTGGAGACCACATCTCTGGAAGGACATTTATTCATTTATTTATTTTACAGACTTTAGGATTACAACCTTTGAGTCTGGGACTCATTTACAAAGGCTCTGCATCAGAAAAAACAAATACAAACACTTAATACATATAGACAGAATGGCAGCTAAAGGTTACAGTTTTTTAAGTTATACAATATTGCAGAATCAAGATCAGCTATACATTGCATTGAACATGTTAGCGAGAACTGTATTTTACAGTTTTCAAGAGAACAATAAGTTTGCTGATAGAGGGAGGGAGTAACAGGTTTGATATTTACAGCGAAGTAGAGAATTAGATAGATATCTTGTGAGTGCAGCCAGAGGAGGCATTGTTAATAGGTAATGTTTGGTTGCCCTATCGGTAAGAGCTCAGTGGCAGGGTGGTCCCGTAAGATGATAAATGGATGACCCGGCACTAGTTTGTGCATTGGCAGTGCTGTGAAGCAAGAATGTGTTCTTTGAGGGCTGACTTGAAAGATCCTAATTTGGAAATGAGGAGACATCAGAGGGGAGTTCGTTGTACCAGACTGGGGCCCTGTGTGGGAATGACTTTTGGGCCAAGGAGGTTCTAACACTCGGGATGGACCACGCCTGTCGTTTGGCACTGCTGGTGTTCACCAAGATGTGGGATGATAGGAGAGAGGCAGAAACCCCCAAGGGTGTAAGCCCCAGGTGTATTTTCTTTGTGAGGAGACATGTTTGATAAAATAGCCTTTCATCCAGGGTGAGGAGATTTGTCAGGGCATATAGGGCACAAGTACGGATACACTTGTCTGCCCCAGAGAGGAGACTGCATACTTTGTTTATGGCCAGGTGGATTTTGTTAAGGGCTGTGTGGTCAGCTGCCAAGTACATAGTGAGCCCATAATTGACTAGTGAGAGGACTGAGGAGGTGACAGTCAGATTAAGGGCTTCCAGAGGTATGCAATCCTTGTGTCGATACGCTAGGCCTATGCGGACATTTATGGCTGATGACAGCATGTCAATGTGTGAATGGAAGGAGAGGCTGGAATCAAATGTAAGGCTCAGGTATTTATATGTATGGACCTGATCTAGAGGAAGGAGAGAGTGGGAGAGGATTGTTAGCTGTGCACTCTTGGCCTTATTCTGTCAGTGGACAAAGAGCATGGTCTTTGTCTTTTTTACATTGACCACATGTCTTTGGTCTATGAACCAGTTTTCAATCTGGTTAAATGTGTGTTGGAGGGAGGACTGCAATACTGTGGAATCTGGGTGTGAGGCAAAAAGAACTGCATCGTCTGCATAGAGTAGTAGATTGCCAGAGCAGGAATTGGGCAAGGTGTTTAGGTAGATACTGAATAATAGAGGGCCAAGGATGGAGCCCTGGGGAACCCCAGAGCGGACTGGCAGGGTGGTTGAGAGGGTGTTGTTTATTTTGACACATTGTGATCTAGCTGTGAGGTAACTGGTAAACCAGGAGATGGGTCCTTGGGACAGAGCTATGTGGCAGAGTGTGCTTAAGAGTAAGGGGTTGGAGACTGTATCAAAGGCCTTTGACAGGTTGATGAAGACAGCTCCAGCTAGGTGTTTTCTATCCAGGGCAGAGTGAATAAAATTAGAGAACTCAGTGAGAACTGTAGTTGTACTGTGCCCAGATCTGAAGCCATGCTGCTCCCTGCAAAGTAGGTTATGAGCAAGCAGGTACTCAGTGAATTGGGAGGCTATAATTTTTTCGAGAGTTTTCGAGAGTGGTGGGAGAATGGATATGGGATGGTAGTTATTGGGGGAGGTGCTGTCACCACTCTTCAGTATTGGGGTGACTGTGGCAGTCTTCCAGGCTGTCAGGAACTGCCCCAGACTTAGGGAGTGGTTAATGAGGTCAGTCAGTGGGGAGAGGACTGTGTCTAGTACTAGATATCAAAAGAATCTTTGCAATAGCAAGATCCACTGAGTGCTTTAATGAGATAAGGCCTTGCCTCATTCGTAGAAATCACCCTCAGATGGAAGGAGAGATGCTAGGTGTTAGGGGGCGGGGGTGCAGGAGTGGGGTTGAAGAAGTTATATGGGAGTACTGCACTAAGGTCAGAGAATGATGAGTTGAGGCAGTTGGCAATAGCCAGCGGGTCAGTGGTATGGACATTGCTGACAGTTAGTGGGGGAGCTGGGATTTGCAGTTGAGTTCCTTGATATTGTCCCAGAACAACCGAGCAATCCCCCAGGAGGAGGCAAGGGTCATTTTGTAGTAGCCTGATTTGGCCTGTTTTATGGCCCGAGTGCATCTGTTACGAGACGCTTTATAGGTGTGCCTGTCTGCTTGTGTGCTGGATGCGATGGCTTTATACCAGAGATCATCTCATCTACATAGATTGGTGGTGGTCCAAAGGAGGGCTTCTAAAATGGTGCAGAGTCTGCATCAAAAGCCCTATGAGGAGAGACTAAAGGACCTCAATATGTACAACCTGGAACAGAGGAGGGAGGGGGGGGATATGATAAAGACCTTTAAATACCTCATGGAGGTAAATAAGGTACAGGAGGAAATTATTTTTCAGAAGAAAAGGTGCTCAAGAACAAGGGGACATGCTATGAAGCTGGTAGATTTAGGAGAGATGTGAGGAAGTACTTCTTCACAGAAAGAGTGGTGGATTCCTGTAACAGCCTTCCTGTGGAGGTGGTGGGGGTGAAAACAGTAGTAGGGTTCAAGAATGCATGGGATGAGCACAAAAGAATCATAGTGGAAGGAAGAGTGGAGGGAGAAAGAGCTGTATATTGACTAAATTCTGTGGTAATAGTGTAGGTAGGGAGACATGGGCAGACTGGATGGGCGAAGCAGTCATTATTTGCCATCAAATTCTATGCTTCTATATTCAATGAGGGGAGACGCTAACTGGGCAAAGTTGGGAACAAATTTCCAGTAGCAACCAACCAGACCTAAAAATGACCTGACATTTTTGTTTGTTTTAGGGACAGTACTGTTAGCTACAACTCCTGTCTTGGAAATTTTTGGCTTTACTTCTCCATTTCCCTAAATATAAACCAAAAATCTGGTTTCATACATGCCTAATGCACACTTGGTAGGACTAATCATCAGACCTGCCTTTTGATTGATTGGATAACTGCTCGTAGGTGTTCCAGGTGGCTTTTCCAGTCTGGACTGTACACCACAACATCAACCAGGTAAGCAGCACAATAACGAGCATGAGGCTAGAATTATATCCATTTACAGTTGGAATATAGCAGATGTACCATGTATACCAAACAGCATGGTGGTGAACTGATAGAATCCAACTGGACTGGAAAATGCAATTTTGTTTCTGGATTCTTTAGCTAGGGGAATATGCCAGTAACCTTTGATGAAACTGAGGGTACTGTTGTACTTGACACTTCCCAAACTGCCCACCAGATCATCTATCCTGGGCACAGAATTGCTGTCAAATATGGACACTTGACTAAGTTTCCTAAAATTAAAGCAGATTCTTACACCTCCTTCTCTTTTATTTACAGTCACCATTGGTGATGACCATGCACTTCTTAATTCTTCAGCGATACCTAACTGTTTCATTTTTTTGTATTTCTTTAACCACATCTGCTTTCATCTGCTTTGATAATCTGTATGTCTTTTGTCTGATTGGGTGAGCAATCCCTGTAACTATTATGTGCGTTACCCCTTTTGCTTGGCCCGGCACTGTGATAAAAGTACTTTTAAATGTCTTTTTCAAGTTATGAATTTCTGTGGTTTGTTCTGTGAAAAAGGAAACATTCACCTTTACAGCGTCAGAAGTTATAGCTTGTTCCAGTCTGTCATAAGTTATATAAATATCTTCTTTAGCAGTTTCTGGTAATACTAACAGAGCAACCTTTGGTGTTTTTTCCTCCCATTACTTTAGTAGGTTAGCATGGTGTAGCTTGGCAAGATTTTTTCTGTTAGCGGTCTCAGTCTCATACTTAGCTGTACCAGTATGTCTAACCACTTTATGAGGCCCTTGCCACTTCATCAAGTTTGTTTTCTGTAGTGGATAACAATAACAAGACCTTTTCACCTGGCTCAAATACATTTTCTTTTACCCCATGGTTATAATACACCTTCTGCTGTTAATTCTGGGCTACTGCTTGACTACTGTGGGCAATTTCAACTCATTTTGCCAGTTTCTTTCTCAGTGCACACATATGAGATGTAATAGATTATTTCTGAGTGGTATGTTCCTGTTCCCTGTTTCTTTTATTCCATCTAGTGGCCCTCTAGGTTGTCTACCAGATAACATTTCAAAAGGTAAAAATCCTGTTGATGCTTGTGGCATTTCTCTGTAAGCAAAAAGCAGATAAGGTGTAGTAGGTATTGATCCCAGTCATTCCCTTCACAAACATTTTTAACATGTGTTTCAGGGTTTGATTAAAACACTCAGACCATCAGTCTGAGGGCGATAAATAGAGTTTCTTATGGCAGTGATACCTAGTAATTAGTACAGCTCCTTCAGCAATGCAGCACCAAAATTACTATCCTGATTAATAATAATCTGTTTAGATATTCCCATCCTGCTGAACATTTTGACAAGCTCTGTTGCCACTTTTTCGGCTGCAACAGTACGCATTGGAATTGCCTCTGGGTATCAAGTAGCATGGTTGCATATTACCAAAATGAATCAATTACCCTTTTTACTTTTCTCTAATGGGCCAGCCACATCCATTACAATTCTCTCAAAATACACATTTACCAAGGGTAGGGGTACTGGGGGTACCTTGCCTTTTTTAGTCACTGGTGCTACTTTCTGACATTCAGCACAAGAACTTCAATAGATAGCAACATCCTCATGAATCCCAAGCCAGTAAACTCTGTACAACAATCTAGCAAGGGTGTGGTCCCTCCCCAATGACCAACCAAAGGGCTGTCATGTGCTGTCTGTAACAACTGAGTTCTATACTTCTTTGGTATGACCAATTGTTCTATCTGTTCCTTTGTCTGAGGAATAACCCAAATTCTGTACAGTAGCCCATTACATTTTTTAAACATTAGTTCATGCTGTTTTTGTTTCAACCCCAGCTGCTTAAAATAATCTTGGAAGGAAACATTGCTAGTTTGCACAGAAACAAAATCACAATTAGTTATCAGTTTAGTTTCAGCATTTTCATGTATCAAGCACCTTACGTACAGCAGTCTTTTGTTGCCACTGTTTTTTCAGGTGTTGTCTTTCTGTCCTGGATTTCTGGATCTTGGAGCCTGACTAAAACAAGTCCAAATCAAAGTCACCAAAAAGAACAGTCCCCAGCATCTGAGATTTTCTTTGCCTGTACAATTGTCGTCACAGCTTTTGAAACAGTAGGGTTTACTCCCTTTGTGATTAACTTAGCAAATCCTGGAAAGTTATTGCCAATAATCACAATTACCTTTGGTACTACCCCCACTTTCATTTGGTGTGACACCTCATTAATTTTCAGAGCCACTTGGGTGGTGGGATAGTATTGAGTGTCCCCATGGATGCAGATGACCACAGTACCTGGCCCTTTTGCACAGTCTTATCCTAGAACTTCAACAATGCACCAGGGTCTGTCTGCTTCCCGAATCTATAAGTCCCTTCACAGTCTTACCTCCAACCTTGACATCTGTTAGATACTTGCCCCAATTTGCTAAAGCTAAGTTTGTCCCACTGTTACCCTCTTAATTTTTATTACAGTTTCTTGAAATGTGGCCTGGCTTATTACAGTAATAGCAAATAAAGTCTTAGAGTGCAGGTTTGCTGCCACAATCACAGTCCTTATCTGATCTGGAATTAAAGCAAGAAACAAAGGATCTTACCATTCCTACACTGTTACTTCACTTCCATGGTGTCTGTCTGGGCATCTGATAGTCCTCAGTCAAAGAAGTAGCCCTTTCCTCACTTTCTGATTGGTGTTCTTTTGCCCAAAGCTGTACATCCATGGGAGGGTTGTTGATGACTTGCTCCATTGTAAATATGTCAACGATCTGTTGGATTGTTTTGCCATCTAGTTGAAGCCATCTAATGAGAAGTTCTTTGAGTCAGGTGAAGGCTTCTCAAGGATTGTTAACTGAGTGGTACTTCAGGGACAGAAATCTCTGCTTGTAGGTCCCACAGAGATGTCCTATCTTTTCAGCATTTCTCTTTTCACAAGGTCATAGTTTATTCTGACTGTGCAGTGTCTATATTGCTGTAGGCAAGTTGGGATTTACCTGTCAGATAAGCTATCAGCCTGATTGCCCATTGATGTTGTGGCCATCGACAGGCTATGACAACCCTTTTAAGAGTAGTCAGGTATGCTTCCATATCATCCAAGGGATACAGCTGTGTAAGTGTTTTGTTTTGTTGACCTGCTAGTCCAGTACCAGATCCTCTAGCTTTGATAGCTTGCAAGGCATCCAGCCATCACGGCTCCTGTCGCTGCATCTCTTCTCTGTTTCTCTAGACACTGCAACTCTTCTCTTCACCATCTCATCTCTTTTCTGTGCCACTAGATACTATATCTCTTTTCCTTTTTGTTTCTCAGTCTGTCTTTGTTGTATAGCCCCCCCTCTTTGAAGAAGGCAGACATGCTTTCAGGTTCTGTACTCTCCTGTTCTTTTTCTTTCATCATTGTTGCCTGCTGTACAGTCTCAGTTTGGACTTTTGTTTCTGCTTTTAGTTTGACTGCCATTCTTCTGGTAATTACTCCTGGGCTTGCTGTTGCAGGATGCATACCCTTTATCTGTGCTTGTCTGGTACCAGATATAGTACCCACACACAACACTCCTGGCTTAGAGTATGCATGGCATAAATTCCACTTTGTCTGATACTAACTGTGGTAGAGGAGTAGATCAGGAAGCATACGGAAACCAGGAAATGTTATAAAATTTGCAAGTAGCATTTTATTATTATAAATAACAACAAAATAAAAGTTGAATTGCACAGGATAGCTCTTCATTAAGGCAGTACAAAGAAAAAATACAGTCCTTCATCTAAGAGTCTCAAGGATAGTTCTTTTTAAAGGCAGTGCAAACCAAAAACACAGTTCTTCATCTGAGAATCTCTTTAAAATCTCCAGCTCTCTCTATCTAAACAAAACATTGCTCTCTTTTTATAACATGTAATTTCCTGACAATTAAATTCTTCATTCTGATCTTGTAAGTTACCTCTCCTGTTTTTCACAGAATGTTTCATCACTTTGTCAATACCTTCATGAGGCCAGCCTGAAGAGGACATCTAGAGCCAATTCTCAAAGCTCCTGGAGTGGCACAAGGGGCTTGTGCCACAAGGAATGGCGCAAAGTGCCCCTTGCACCAAAAGATGCACCAGGAGCAATGCTCAAATGCAGCCTGCATCAACTGCATGCTGTGTGCACCAAAGGTGGCTTGCACCATCCTTCTGGCTCAAAATGGGCTGCGGCATGGTGCTAGAGAACATGTGACAGATACAAGTTGTCACAGCCTCTAAGTTGGGATTCTCTAAACCCTCCCAGAGGGCAAAATTCTAAGTACCCTTAGACCAGTCAGGACTGGTCTAAGGGTACCTAGAATTTTGCCCTCTGGGAGGGTTAGAGCATTTGCACCACTCTCTGAGCTTCCCTGGACATGAGGAAACATGTACTGTGGTCCCCCCATCCCTGATCCCCTTTATTAACAATGATCCCATCCCTGGTGGTCTAGCAGACATCCCCAGCCCCAATCCCCTAGTTATTAATATTAATGATGTCCCTGGTGGTCTAGTGGCCCCCCAACCCTGATCCCCTTTTTATTAAAATAATCACATCTCTGGTGGTCTAGTGGACCCCTCAGTCCTGATCTGCCCATATAATAAAATAATAAATTATCTTTCCCTGGTGGTCTAGAGGACCCCCCCCCCTCCCTGTCCCCAATGTGCCCATATATTATAAAGATATCGATTCCACAACCTCCTCAGGAAGGCTGTTCCATGCATCCACAGCCCTCTCCATGAAAAAATACTTCCTCACATTACCTCTGAGCCATCCCCCCTCTGTCTTCAAATTGTGCACTCTTGTTCTTGCACACCTCTTTTTCTGAAAGATGCTACCCTCTTGGATTTTGTTGATTCCCTTGAGGTACTTGAAAGTTTCTATCATGTCCCCCCTCTCCCTCCTTTCCTCAAGGGTATACATATTAAGCTCCTTTAGTCTCTCTTCATATGTTTTCTGGTGCAGACCCTGCACCTTTTTTAGTTGCCCTCCTCTGGACTGCCTCCATCCTGTCTATGTCCTTGCAGAAACTGGGTCTCCAGAACTGCACACAGTACCCCAGATGGGGTCACACCAGCTGTCTGTTACTAACAGGGGGTCTGGAGGCATGGTTTATCAGGGTTAGGGAACAGCCATGATACAAAATAAGTTGCTCCTTAGTTTTCCCTGTTCTTATCTTCAAAAAAAAATGTTTACATCAGCTCTGTTTTGCATAGATATTTTTACCAGATTATTATATAGAGGTCAGCATGTATGCCCATATTCAGCCATGGCCATTTGCACCACACAAAACATAGCGTATGGCCATCAGGGAGCCATATTCACACAGACGGTCCACCCTGCCTGGCATGCTACCTGTATGATTTTTGGAGTGCCACACAAAGTGCATATGGCTCACTGCAGTCTCCTGCTATTAGCAGACACCCAGGAGCAAGGGGGTATTGTGCAGCCCAGACAGGTTCGTGTCTTTGCTCCTTGGTGCCATATTTAGTGACTAGCATGCTAATGTTAACATAAGGCATGCAAGGCACTAAGAAACCATTTACATGCCATTGTGGGGAGAAATCTCTGAGGCACTTCAGACCTTACTCACTGGGTCTCCAAGCCACCTCATAGGCTTTGATGCACATGTGACTTCTAAAGAAGTCCAGCCCCTGTCAGACCCCTCCTCTGGCCCTTCTTGGTAAGTTATTCATGTGCATCTGACCAGACTACATGCACAGGATGCAGCTCCTGAACAATTTAGCATAACTACCTCCATAAGGTAATAGCAATCGTTTAATTAATAACTCCCCCTTTGGCAGGCTTTCACTAACTTCTTGGCTATCTATTATAAATCTGAGCAGGCTCTATTCTGTCTCAGAATCGCATTATTGCGTCGACCAGGAAATGAAGGGCAACAGCTAATGAATCCTCTAACAACAAAAACCCACAGAGAACAAGTGAACCCATCAACAGTCCCATTGGTATCCCTAGCCCAGTGATCTTCTGGGGACTTGGACGCCTGCCGCATTTGAACAGAGTACTCCCCTGCTAGCAGTGTATTCAGGGTCTCCTGGCATTGTGGGTAGCACTGTGCAGTCCCTGCTAGCGACTACACAGAAGTACACCTGCCACAAGAGAGGACAAATGAAGAGGAAAGCTCTACCTGAATGTCCACTTCTTCTATCCAGAGATGAGTGGTAGAGGATTCACCGGAGATATGAGGAATCCATGCTGGCACCCCCATGGCTTCTTCTCCAGCATATTCACAGGTTTTGTTTGGAGGGTGTGCATGCTTGTGGGACTATAGAGCAACCGCGCATGCACGGCCCTTGCCATCTTATGGATGGTAACCTAGTACGCACACATCCCTCTCATGGAGGGGTTGGAAGACCCCCACACACTTCACTCTTCCAAACCACAGGGTCCCTGAGAGAGTACAGAGATCCAATAGGACACAGCGGCAGATAGGAGGGTGCAAGCACAGCTAGAGTGTCGGAACAAGCGGCCATATTTGTAGTCCAATAGGAACTACTACAGTGGCCATATTGGTATTTCCACAGGTGTGATTTAACAGGCATACTACCAGCAGCCTAGAGAAGTGCAGTGAGAGATAAGGGGGGGTCAATCCAGGTTATGAGTCTAAGAGCCTTCTCCTTTTGTATCTCCCCAGGTTAACCATGGTCAAGATGAGGATTTGCAAGACGTGCAAGATACCACTGCTCCCAGCTAACCAAAGCCAGCTGTGCTCAGACTGTATGGATGAGGAGCTATCAGAGTACTCTGACATGTCCAGCCTGGACCAGAGCCCCTCGTTCCAGGGCGTGGTGCACACCAGCACCCTATCCAGGGAAAGCTTGCAACTGGATACAACAGCCCTACTGTTACAAAACCAGCAGGCCATGAATACCCTCATCCAGCAACAGCAACAATTCATGTCGGCCATTCTACAAAAGCTGGCAGAATTCTCCCAACCTAAAGCTCTAATGGGACCCACAGCCCCGGCTCCTAGGACACATGACACAACTCCCCATCTCAACCGGAAAACCCAGAGGATTCAGGGGAGGAGTCGGACACACAATCCAACGACGGGGCAAAGCCCCAGGAACTGATGGAGTAAGACCCACAAACCCTGATGGCAAAATTTTGCACCCCAGACCAGGTCCCAAATATGGCAAAGGCCATAAAGGAGATGGTAGGCTTCGCAGACCCACCAGCGGAACCACCATCTAAGTTAATTGCTTCCTTAAACCTGGATCCCAAAGTTTTAAACACCTTTCCTATCTGCGTGTCAGTCCAAGAGGTAGTGCAGAAGGAATGGGAAGCATCAGAGCCCACAAGGATCCCAGAATGCAGATCCTGGGACAAGATGTACTCCTTCACAGCAGACAATCTGAAGCCCTGGTGCACGGCCCCACAGGTAGACCCACAGGTCACATTCCTCAGTAAGAAAATGGTGCTACCAGCTGAGGGTGTCTCGGCCTTCATATAACCTACCAAAAAGAGGCTGGAGGAACTACTCAAGAAAAACTATGAACTGCTGGGACTGGGGCTCAGGGTGGCCACAATGGCAATCTACACCACCAGGGCCTGGGTCGCATGGCTGCAAGATATCCAGAAAATGGTCACACCCGATTCCCCCGAGAGAACATTGATGGACCAGGCCATACTGGCCATGAAATACTTGGCAGACATGGCGGTGGACTTGCTCAGAATCAATGCCAGGTCCACGGCCACAACCAACAAGGCTCGACGTCTCATCTGGAGGAAAATATGCGACACAAACTTAGAATCAAAGGTCATGCTTTTAAAAATCCTGTTCAAGGGAACATCCCTTTTCAGGGAGAGCATGGAGAGGTTCCTCAAGGGAAAGAAAGAAGGCAGGGAAATGGTGAAGGACCAACAATCATCAGATGTTTACCTACTGGACTGATCCAGATCAGGAAAGAGCTGCAATTTTTGTGACGAAAGAAGCAACTACAGCACAAATAACTACCAGAACTAACACCATCAAGGCAACAGAAACCAACAATACAAACCCCGCAACAAATTCTAGCAAAACAGGAGTCACCTCAACAACTCCTTTAAGCCCAAACAAAACAAGTCATGACCACAGGCCGATGACAGCAGAGTCGGGGTACCCACCCATCGGGGCTTGACTGAAGCTGTTTGCCCACGAATGGGAAAGAATGACGTGTGAGGGATGTCGTTTCTCATGGTTACTCAATAGAGCTAGCTCAAACTCCCCAAAGGGACAGATTAATCATTTCTCCGATATCCAAAAAGAGGGTGTCACCGAACCAAGACAAGGCCGCCCTAGAAAAACTCATAGAAACAAGGGCAATCGCAGAAGTGCCAAAACACAAGTAGGGCAAAGAGTTCTACTCTGTGTTCTTTATGGTGCCCAAGAAAATGGGCGATCTTCACCTGGTGCTCAACTTAAAATTCTTAAATCGTTTCGTCCAGTACAAGTGGTTCAAGATGAAGACAATACAGTCCACCGTCCGGGCCCTCAGACCGGGGGACTACTTAGCATCCATAGACCTAAAGGACATGTACCTTCACATCCTGATCAGGCTGGTACACTACAAATACCTAAGATTCTACATATTGGGGAAACACTTTCAACACACAACACTCCCATTCTGCCTCGCATCAACGTCATGGGTCTTCACCCAGATGGCGGTAGTGCTGGCAGCCAAAATGAGACAGCAGGGCATCCAAGTGATCCCTCACCTTGATGATTGGCTCATTTGGGCAAGAACCCTCAGGCAGTCACAGAGGGACATGGACTAGGTACTCAGGGGCCTGGAGGCCCATGACTGGGTGATCAACGGGGAGAAGAGCACACTTCTCTCCAGCCAGAGGATGGAGCATCTGGACACAGTCATAGACACTGCAGAGGGCCAGGTGTGCCCATCAAACAACAGAGTTCAGGCCCTGCTTCACCTCACCATGAGGCTGTTGACTCATGAAACACCCTCATTTCTCGAGGTATCCAGACCGTTGGGCATGATGGAGTCATGCATAGACCTAATACCTTGGGCACGGTGGAACATGAGACAGGTCCTACTGGATTACTTCAAACAGAGCCACCAAGCAAACCAGAACCTGGCAGCTTGGTTTGTCATGAGACCCAAGTAAGATGGTCACTGAAATGGTGGTTGAAGACAGACAACCTGATGAGGGGTACACCCCAGATCCACAAATGAAAGCAGTCATAGAAACGGACACCAGTTTGTTAGGCTGGGGCGCCACTTCGGACAACCACTCTGCTCAGGGCAGGTGGACCCCAGCCGAGGCTCGACTCCCAATCAATGTCCTGGAAATGCACATGGTATTCAATGCACTAATGGCATTCCAGGGCAGAATCCAACACAAAATGTGCTGATATGTTTGGGCAACACAGCCACAGTAGCCTACCTAGTGAAACAGGGAGGCACCAGGAGCATGGCAATGTAGAGGGAGGCCTTGAGAGTGATCCAATTTGGCCACCCTAATGGCAATACACCTGGCAGGGAAACTTAACCAGACAGCCAACCGACTGAGCAGCCAATTCAGCCACCCAGGTGAGTGACAACTCAACCGCCAGATATTCCATGAGATCAACACAAGATGGGGCCCCATACAACTACATCTGATGGCAACCGCAGAAAATTCACAGATGAAGAGGTTCTACTCCAGATTCAAGGACACCTGGTCAGTCATAGTGGATACCCTATCCATGGAGTGGAACTTCACAGTAGCATATGTGTTCCCACTGATCCCACTCATCTCACAAGTCCTTCACAACGTGAGACAATCATGAGCACAAGTCATCCTGCTGGCCCCATACTGGCCAAGAAGAGCATGGTTCACAACGGTGGTGGCAATGGCACTGAATAAGCCCTAGATACTGGCCACCAGACAGGACTTTGTCCACCAGGGCACAGTCCTCCACCTGGGCCCCCGAAGCTTGCAACTCACTGCTTGGCTCCTGAAAGGGAGAGATTGTTGAGAGTGGCCTACGCAGAAAAGGTGGTAGATACCCTGACCATGACCAGGCAATCCTTGACCACGGCCACTTATAATAGGCAATGGGGCATATTCGCCAGCTGGTGTATGCAGAGACAAATCCCCCCAGAGGAGGTCCCCCATTGTGACTATCCTACTGTTCCTCCAAGAGAGACTCGACAAGGGATTATCCTCCTCTTCTTTGAGAGTACAGATGGCATCAATTGGGGCCGCCAGTGGCAGTTAGGTAGCACAGCTCCAGGTGCACACCCAGATATAATCAGGTTCCTCAAAGTGGCCAACAATATAAAGCCAAAGCCCAAGGCCACTGTAGCTCCCTGGGACCTAGTGCTGGTACTACAGGTGCTAACATCACACCCATTTGAACCAATAGGGGAAGTAGGCTTAAAATGAATAACACTAAAAACAGCCATGCTAGTAGTAATATGTTCAGCTAGATGAACATGTGAGCTACAAGCTCTAGCCTGTGATGCACCATTCCTTGTGTTTCACCAAGACAGAATCACTATGAGGACAGTACCCTCATTTACGACCAAGCTTAACTCAAACTTTCACATGTCACAGACCATAGACCTTCCCAATGAATTACCAGAGGAGGACGCTTCACGAGCTACAAGCTTTGGGTATGAAGAGACTCTTGATGACCTACTTAATCAGGCCAAGGACTTTCGAAAGATGGACCAGCTGTTTGTTCTAGTCAATGGTAAGAGGAAGGGCAATCCCTCCTTGAAGTCTACAATTGCTTCCTAGCTGAAGGAAGCTATCACCTTGTCATGCAAGAACAAGAATTTAGAGCCCCCTAGTGGTATAAGTTGGGTACTCAACCAGGGCAGTCATTACATCATGGGCAGAACACAATCTAGCGACCATGGATGAGATCTGTGCAGCTGCAACTTGGGCATCGACGCACACTTTCATAAGACATTACATACTG
Organism: Neoceratodus forsteri; assembly: GCA_016271365.2. Lineage (NCBI taxonomy): Eukaryota > Metazoa > Chordata > Ceratodontiformes > Ceratodontidae > Neoceratodus > Neoceratodus forsteri. Next base: position 481,925,147 of record CM057459.1, on the reverse strand, counting down.
AACCCTATATCTGCCTCTAGGGCAAATTTCATCATGGCCATGCTAAGAACAGCTTTAGGCCAAGCAGTCTCTCACGAACTGTCTCTTCCACCCTGACTGGGATTATATACTGCTTTTTACAGACCCAGTGAGTAAGGTCTTCAGTGCCACAGAGATTTCTCCCCAGAATGGTAGTTTACTCACCTGGTAAAGGTGATGGTGGGAGAACATTTCTGAGGCACTCCACACCCCTCCCTAGCAGGAAACAGTTTGTAACCATGGCTCAGTTCAACACTAAGGTGTTAAGTAAACGAATGTTGGTTTTCTACCAGCATGCCATTGGGGCTGGTTCGCATTAGAATGTACTTAATAGGAATTAAACTAAAGCATTTGTATGACAAGATGGTGTGTCACTTGTAATCTCATTAGCCAGGATAGCCTAATACATATTTTTCCCTGAGTATGTAGGTACAGCTATGGAAGATATCTAACTGACCAAGAAGGGACAGAGGAGGGGTGTGGCAGGGGCTGGACTTCTTCAGAAGTCACATGTGCATCGAAACCTATCAGGTGGCTTGGAGATCCAGTAAGTAAGTAAGGTCTGGAGTGCCTCAGAGATGTTCTCCCACAATCACCTTTACCAGGTGAGAAAACTACCATTATGTGGCTGGTGGCTGCACTGTGCAATGGCTCAGTGGATTTATGTGTTCCTTAATATAGACTCTCGGATAGTCTAGTGTTCCTTCTCACACACCCCAGTCCAAGTTGATATGCAGAAATGTTTCCTAGAAGTCTAGTGGTAAACCTCTCCCACCCTAAACCCCATTATAAAACCTCGTAATTCCCACCCCCACCCAGACCCACCTACTCATCAACTCCACCCCTGCATCTGGCACCAACTCACTCTCCAAAAGCCAATCATGGACTGTGGGCTGAGCAATGGACCTCAATTGGCACAGATCCTCTTCTCACCACCTTGGCCAGCTGCCTTCTGAGTGTCAGAGACCAAATGCCTGCATATTGTATAAACAGCTGTCATCCACTATTCACTCTGCACCATGCTGAGGGGCCCTTTGAATATTTATTTTATTTATTTAATGATTTGTTAACCGAGTGGGTACACTGGTCCCAAGGTCTGTTTTCAGGTATGGCCTGGGCCATAGAGATGGCACATATAACATAGTCACAGAAAATGTAGTTGCATACAATGAAAGAACAAGGATATTTAGCCAAACAAAATACTTATAAAGATAATCAGAGATTTAACATTTGAGGGTTCCAGTTAGGAACAGGACAATATATGATAGAGCAATATAGTGGTATAGCAACAAAGAAGATAATGGAGGATGGTATAGGGTACAATTGCATATAGATTTGGATAGGAGGGTGGAAAGTAAGTTTGATTTGAAGATCTGTGCAGGGCCTAAGATGAGGACAGAGGAGGGGAGGCTATTCCAAAGTATATGAGCGGCAACAGAGAAAGCTCTCTGTCCCATGTTCGTGTTAGAGCAAGGGACACTAAGCAATGGTTGAGACAAGGACCTCATTGTCCTAGTGCTTAGCTTGTAGCAGAGGAACCTATTTAGGGGGGAAGCATAGCCTACTGTAAGGGTTTTGTGTACAAGGGCACCCAGTTGGAGGCTGAGTTGAGCCTGGAGAGAGAGCCAACCTAGTGTGGTGTACAGTGAGTAGTATTACGTAGTTAGAGGGCCTGAGAGATGCAGTTATACACAGTGTTTAGGTGGATGAGTTCCCTGGATGATGTCTGTGCAATGAGAAAGGAGCAGTACTCCAGGAGAGAGCGTACTGTGCTCCTTCCTATCGCCAGCCATTCCTCTGGGGTAAGAAAGTGTTTCAGGCAGTAGCAAGCTCCAACCTGCTGGTGCACTGTCTTGATAGTTAAACTTATATGTTGGCTAAATGTGAGGGAAGGGTCCAATGTGACCCCCAGATATTTATAACTCTTGACAAGTACAAGAGGTGTACCATCAAGGACCGAGATTGAGAGAAAAGAGACCATAGACGTGGATAATTTGTTTTGCTTTTGACTGGAACCAAATAGCATAGTCTTGGTTTTCTTAGTGTTAACCAGCAGTCTGTTAGCAGAGAACCAGTTATGTGTTATTTTGAAGTTGTAAAATAGGGAGTGCGACAAGGAGGCGATACTGGGGTCGTTCTTGTAAAGGACCAGATTGTCTGCATATATAATTTTCTGACAGTCTGGGTTTGTGTGCTGCCTGTTGTTGGCTCCCACCCTGTTTGGAAAGCATGGCACTATTAATGATAGCAATGTGTAACCCTTCTGAATATGGGGGCTTCAAGTTGTTTTTCTCATTACAACAAATTTAAGCTTATGGAGGAAAAACAAAATTGCTTGCTGCTCCAGGAAAATGCCCAGAAAAAACACATGTTCAAGATAATAATTTTGTCTGACCTAAACATTGCAGCATAACGTAGCTACTGGGAAGGATTTTCAGAACCACTCGTGGATCTTGTGTCACAGTAACTATGTAGTTCCATGATATGCACTGGAAAGTTAGGTCACTTAAAAGGTGACATAACTTGTGGCCTAGTTTGCTGCAGTTTGCATCCTAAAAATGATGCATGCTTCAAATAAATGACACGTATCATCTTACAGATACAAACTGAGGAGCCTGAAGCAAATCCACGAATACCTTTCAAAATAGCATTCACATGTTTAGCCCCATTTGGCACTACGTAGGCTGTACCTGAAATCAGGACTTGTGGCTGCACCGTGTCCTTATGAAAATCCTGCCCACCATGTTCACTTTTCAGGGACAAAAGGAAGACATGAATTCATCCAGTAGCTTGGGAACAAATAACGCTGTGTGGGCATCAGTAATGAATGGCATTAAATAGACACACTTAGTTTTGGTCTTCGTGCACCATGTGTGGGACTGTTGGTATGTCCATGATCAGCAGGTCACTTGAAATGGGGCTACAGTGTCAGACTGGCCCATCTGGATGCGTGTAAATTTCCAGGCAGGCCCCCCTCATTGTGTTCCTGTCCAAATTCCTAACACTAAAAATCTTTTCATATATTAAATATTTTCTAATTAAATTTTTTGTCACTGCTACTACTTATAAAATAACCAATGAAGCCAGTGTATTATTCCTTATTGTAGAAAATTACTGGGACTGCAGGGGCCCAGCGGCCCTTATCTGCCGTCAGTTTCTATGTTTCTATGTTTACCATACAGTACTGAAGTGTAATGTTGATATGAGTGTGCCACCCCTGGGCCCCTCTTATTCATTTTCCAAGTAGGCCCCTGCACCAACTTTCCAGGTGTGCCCCTTCACTGCAGTCTGACCCTGGAGGGCTAAAATGATTGAATGCTGACAAAAAATATACATTCTGAACTAAGAGGACAGAGTGGCAATGTACTAGTGGAACAGTACAGGAACGCCCATACAGCACCCATTACTACCATAAGTTTCTGTACCTGTTAGGTAATCTGAAGTCTTCAGTGTTAAAGCTGCCCTTGTCATAAGATTCATTATTAAAATCTGAATGAAACTGCATGACAAAAACCTTAAACTGTCATTTTAAGTAACAGACGGCATATGCTGTCTTTGTTTTCTGTGAGTACATTGTACTTTGTGATTGATTGCTCTTGACAACTGCATGCTAAAACAAGAACATATTTTGTTGAGTTAGAATGCTTAAGCAGATTTAGACCCATCCTTCAGAGTACTGTTTGTAACATGAAAAACAAGAGTTATGAATTTCTGGAAGCGTACTATAGAAAAAAAAACACATGGTGAAAAAGCCCATTACTCTCTCTTAGGCAGTTTGCCTGCAGGTGACAAAAAATATTGCAAGGATGTGAGCCAATTCTGATGTATATTTAAACTATGGGCATAATATATAATTGTCCATTTTGTCTAATGATGATGGTTATATTACCATAATTAAATAAATAGTAACAGATGGTTAGTTTTGCACACAAAAGCCAAGTAAAAGAGCTATTGTTGGTGGCTGTAAGACATCAGCAATTTCATACTAACTCACTCTGAACAGTTTTTATGGCAGCCTTGGGAATTATAAAACTGCTATAACATAACTGATTTAAGGGGCGCAGTTAATTTAAAAAAAACAGCTTTCATAATTTTTTGTACTCATCGCATTAAATAGCTGTCTGCTTCCTTTCTAACATACTAATCATATTAATCATTACAATATTTTTTACGCAAAGAAAGTTTTATGACCTCAAAAGGCTAGAACCATTTCTGATTTCATGCACGTGACTGTGAAACTATATACTGTAAGACACGAAAAAATTAAGATCTTTTACTCTTAGAAGTTTTTGTGGATTCTTGCTGAAGCATCCACTGTGCTGTTCCTGATTTATAATTTATAGTAGGAAGCTGGTCCCATTATTTTTATGAGAGACATATTGTACAATTCATAAAAGGTTGGATTTTTAACTACAAACTTTTTGGAAAATAATGACCACTGCATTCCTTAAACATCACGTCTGGTGTATCTCTAAGGAGCAACTGGTGCTTCTGGGGAAACTTTGCAAACTATAACATTTAAAGACAGTTCCATTTGTATTTCATATAAGTTGTTGCATTTAACAAGATCTGTGTCCACAGAATTCACCTGCCCCCGCTACTTATTCATTTTTGTAAGTAGCAGGTTGTTACTGTTTATTACTGTAATCCAGTGTTGGAATTACAGGGGGGCTTGCTAGGGCTCAGATACGGTAGCTCTGAGGTGAGCCCTGGTAGCTCACACATCACTGCCATTGACTTATAATGGGAAGGGGGGTGGGGGCTCAATTTAAAGACAGGGCCCTTATGAGCCCCCCTAGCTCCCAAAGCTCATAAAGTGTAATTCCAACATTGCTGTAATCCTTTTTTCCTTTTCAATTAGAATTTCTGTTTCATCAAATTATCAATTGCATGCCTGTACATTAGAAGTCCAGACACCAGTTAGTCATTTGCGTTGCACTGGTTAGAAGCTCTTGCGCCTGAGCTCAAAGTTAATGTTTTCAGTACTGTAAAAAAAGGGCACGGTGATGTGAATATTCAGTGCAGCATGATATTCAATGGTTTAGTGCTGTGCTAGCTGCATTTAGTGTGATTTAACACAGCACAAATTAAGGCCTATAAAAAGCAGATCTTTGTTGGCCTGGTGGCACAGACGACTGGGGCACCATTAAGCACCTTACCTCGAACCACACTGGTGACCCATGTTTGGGAATGAGCTTGAGTCACTGGGGGCTGGCCGGTGGGAGGAGGCCTTGGATAGGACTAAGTGGCCATCTAGCAGCTCTCCTCTCCTGGACTGGGGTGGTGAGTTTTCCCTGCTCTTGGCTGACACCAGGTAGAGGCCTGGAACATAGAAACAACATAGAAACGTAAACTTTGATGGCAGATAAGAACTGATTGGTCCACATAGTCTGCCCACCTAGTCTGCCTAGTACTCACCTGGTACCAGAACAGATGTCAGGAGGCAGACATGATGTTGGGAGGGTGGAAGGGTCTGTGGTTCCAGAAGCCTATGTGAACCTCTACATGCATATGTCATCCACACAGCCACAATGCTGGGATTAAAGGAGAAAAAGCCAGAGGAAAATGGTTGACCTTGGGACCGGGCTTCATGAAGCCTCGCCTGAGGCACTGTAGCCCGTCCTGCTGCTTTTGGTCTTATGGGCGACTTCTGGATGAGAGTCACTGGTGGTGGGGGAGGAGGGCCCTGCCCCCTCTACCCACCATGGGACGTAATCCATGGGGGAACTTAGCCTAGGGATCAGAAGGTGATGCATGGGATGGCTGATGGTGATCCAAGGACAGGGTCAATGTCCACCCAGGTCTGACTGGGAGGATAAAAATCTTGATGAGAAAAGAAAGCAGGTCTTAACCTGGGGCGAACACCAGATGTGGGGAGCAACACTGCAGCATGCACCAGAAAACAAAATGGCACACAATGTGTACCTAATGCAGGCAGTCACTGAGGATAAGGAGTGGGCCTGTGCCACCCCCAGGCCCCTGCACAGCACCCAGAGGTGCTATGATGCAAAGAGACAGTACCGGCCGTGAGTCACATTCAAAGTCCTCAATGACTAACAAATTGTGCGTCAATTCTGGCTCAGCAGAACTATGCTCAAGCAGCTGTGTGAGCTGCTGCATGACCAGCTCCAGACAGACACCCACCACAACCATGCATTATCCATAGAGCTCAAGGTGACAGCAGCACTCTGCTTCCTGGCTACCAGGACATTCCAAATACTGGTGGAGGACACCACCGGTATTACACAGTCTGCCACCTCATGACTGTTGGGCCAGTTCCTAGATGCTCTGCTGCCCATGCTGAGGAGTTCATCATATTCCCCATCACACCAGCAAAGCAAATAGCAACCATGCAGTAATTCTATCAGGTTGTGCACCTGCCAGCTAGACTGGGTGCCATTAACTGCATCCATGTTGCCATCTGTACACCCAGAGGGGATGAGGTGGAGGCCTATGTGTATAGAAAGGGCTTCCACTCCATCAACTGCCAGGTGGCATGCAGTTCAACAATGTGCATCATCAGTGTCCTAGCATGATACCCTGGCAGTGCCCACAATGCTTCATCTGGCACAACTTCATCCTGTGCCAGAGGTCTGAAGGTGGGGATTTACATAGCGGGCACCTCGTCAGTTAGTATATGCCCAAGGTTCCCCCCATAGCTATGATTGAAGTCACTAACCAATGCACTTTTTCTACACAGGGAACAGTGCATATCTATTCACGCCAAAACTCAGGGCACTTGGAGATATTTCTAACCAAAAATTGGCTTGAAGACTACATTGTATGAAAAAATACTCTCTTCGTTAAACAGAGATCCCAAAAAATAACTTGCTGTACAATTCATATGTTGAAAAAAGTATGCAAGACCACCATAAAAAAGCACAAAGATGGTAAAGCTAAAGACACGTGCTCTGCCTCACAAATGAGGTTTCAACCAGTGCTCTTTTTCTATACAGGGGACAGTGTATATCCCTTGTGTCCCTGGATTCTAACACCTGTCCTACACCCTGGATACATTGCAGAGGATAGATATAATGCAGTACACATCACTACACACAGTGTCATTCAGTGGAACTCTGGCATGTTCAAGATGCAGTTCAGATGCCATGACCATTCTGGTGGTGCCCTACAATACACACCTCAGAAGACCTGTGTCATATTCCTTGCCCATTGAATACTATACAACATGGCATTCAACTGTGGGATATGCTTTCCAGCCCCAGTGGGAAACACTGCAGCGGATGCAGAGCCAGCGGACCAGGAGATACAGGAACTACTCAATAGGCATGACCCTAGAATGGCCACAAGTTTTCAGGGAGCATCAAGACCTCCTCGCCACAGACCTTTTTGGACCCCGGTGGTGAGTATAAAGTACACAGGAGTCAGCAATGTTTTAACAAAATGTATTCCAAAGTCAGACAATAAGTGCTAGACAAAACAGGGATTAACAGGATTAACAAGTCATTCAGGTAAGAGGGGAAGGGGGATGAAAAGAAATAATAAGTCATTCATGGGGGTTGTTAAAAGGGGAATTAAAAGAAATAACATGCCAACCAGGTGGGAGGGAGGTTCACAAGGCAGGTGGAAAATACATACAAAGCCATGAAGGCAAGGGAAGTAAAAAGGGGGATAAAAGAAAGTAAAAACTATCCAGGTGGGGTGGGGGGCATGGTTATTGTGATTGGGGGGCATGAGGTGGCACATTTGGGGTAGGAGTCAGGGGACACAGATATTTTAGGTATGACCTGTACCACCACCATGGACAGAGGCATGGTGCGTGAGCTGTGTCTGAGAGGGTAAAAGGGGGGACATTGTAATGGGGAATGGGTGTGAGGACAGTCTAAGACATCCACAGCCATGACCCTGTGAGGCACTGACCCCTTCAGAGGAGCATGCCATGGCCAGGGGTGCATGGCATCATGCCAACCATTTGCCAGTGTGAGAGGTGTCCGGGGTGTGATGGGTGTCTAGCTGTCTGCACTGCAGGGGAGGAAGGAGGAGTCTGACACTGAGGCATCTGCCATGGGGTGATACTCCCTGCACTGGAATGGCCAGTGCTGGGGCCAGCATTTTAGTGACGGAGACCATGGCAGCATCCTTAAGCACAGTGGCAGGCACCTCACCCAATTCAGCTGCAAGGGACTGCTCAAGTCTCTTGAAGCCAGTATCCATGGACAACTGGAGTCCATCCAAGGCTGCTATGTGCTCCATATGGCATGCTTCTGCACACTGCTCATGTTCCTGCAGCATGTGGCCCATCTCAGCCTGCAGGCCCTCCTGTGCCTCCATGTAGACTGCAGTATATGCCTGTTGGCTTCCTCCTGCCGTTGGCATGAACTGTCTGGGGAGACAGGGTGAGGCTGTACCATGGGCAGTTGTACTGGTCGGGGCTGCACTGTGGTCAGTGCTGTTCCAGGTATCTGTCCTGGCTGGTCCAGTGGAGGCTGGGCCGGTGGGATTAGCCTTGGGTGGCAGGGCAGTAGCCATGCTGGTGGCATGGTCTTGAGGTGGATGGGGGTTGGCCTTATGGGGTCAGGGTCCTGGGACAGTACAGCCGAGGCTGGGTAGGGGGCAACATGACAATGGCTGTGTCCGGGGGGGGGGGTGACTGGGCCCCATCAGGAGGGTGGACCAGCAGGGAAAGTCAACTTCTTCTGGTCCAAGCTAAACCCCTCTCTCCATCACTCCTCCACATATGTCTTTTTTTTCCTTCTTGCTGTTGGACACTGCATTGGACCAAACATGGGTTGGCTTCAGGCAGCAGCCAGCATAATGGGCTCAGGGCATCCTTGGCAACGGTGTCCACACCATGGACTATGCCGAAGGAAGACAGTGATATTGCAGAGTAATGGACTTATCTATGTGCTGACCATGGCAGCTGCAGGCCCAATGTACTGTGTATATTGCTACCCAAGCCATCCGTGCAGTGCAGTGCTCATACACACCAAGTTCTGTACTTCACACACCTCCCATCACCAGAGATCACACAGTAGGATTACCCCTTAAAGATCCATACCAACAGGATATCTGGATACCACCATGTGCCCTACGCCCATTATGTAACACATCCAACAGACAGGGTCAGGTTGGGGTACTGGATGTGCATGTGGAAAGTAGATACAGTGGCCAGCCTTAAAAATTAATAGGGGAGGTCCCAGGGTGACATGCACATATCAATATTCCATGTAAATGTGATACACTAGCTCTGTATACCTGCAGTGTCAAAATACTCTGTAAATGCAATGAGCTGTAGAGTGTAGAAGGTGACCAGGAACCCAATAGAGTGGGTCCTCAATGAACAGTTTAAATGCTTCCTTGGCAAGCCTTTTAAATAGCCAAGGGGGAGGGCAGTTGGGAGCAGGGGTTCCACCAAGTCACATCAACAACAAAGTTGTTGACTGACTTTTCATCAACAACATTTTGCCGATGGTGATCACATTGCCCACAGTGCAAGGGGAATTTTGCCACTCTTTGCAGGGGCTTTGCCCTGCACCTTACGTATGAGGGGCTCTGCACTCACGCACCCCTGAGTTATGATTGTCAACCCTGGGGGCAGATTGGGGGGAGAGGTTTTACAGTGAGGTCGCTGTATCCATTCATCATTGTAACAACCCGTTCGACACTGTGGATGTTGAGCGGGTTATTGTCGATGTAATGGTTTCGCTATGGGGGGTCCGTTGTTGTAACGGTATACAGGGAGGAGAGAGACATAAGTAGCCCACCACTGCAGGTCAGAGAAGCTAGCAGGGAGGATCGGGAGGAAAAGATTTCAGGAGGGCAGACTTTGCAAGGATAGGGAGAGGGATCAAAAAAGCCCTGGCGAGGAATTAGTCAAGAGCGGGCTTGAGGAGCAGTGGGCACACCAAAAAGGAGCCATAGTGGAGGTGACAAATCAGTGCATTAGGCTGAGAAAGAAGGGCAAAGGAAGGATCAAACCACTGTGATTCTCAAGGGAGGTGGCAGGGAATGTTAGGGACAAGAAGGTGGCTTTCAGAAAATACAAGGTAACACAGAAGGATGAGGATAGGGCGGTGAACCTAGACAGTAAGAAGGAGACGGGGAAAGCAGTAAGGAGTGCGAAGGCATTAAAAGAGGAAAAATTAGCACGTATGATAAAGAAAGAGGAAAATGCTTTCTATAGATACATTAGTGAAAGAAGGAAAGCCAGGGGAGGAATTGTGAGGCTCAGAGGGGAGGGAGGCGGTGTGTATGTGTATGGCGGGAGACATAGAGAAAGCATCAATACTGAATAAATACTTCTGTTTGGTATTCTCAGAAGAGGAGGAGGGACAGAGACCACAATTGCACAGAAACATTGCGGGAGGGAGGTAAACACCAGTCCATCTACAGAAGAGAGAGTCCTGGAGGACCTCACAAAGCTACAGGTAAGGGTGGACAAAGTGATGGGACCAGATGGTGTACACCCCAGTGTACTAAAGGAGCTTTGGAAGGAGCTAGCAGCACTACTGGCATCCCTGTTTAGTGAATCGCTCAATACAGAGGTTGTTACAGAGGACTGGAAGCGGGCACATGTAGTCCCTCTTCACAAGAGTGGAAGCAGGGAGGAAGTGGGTAACTATAGGCCAGTTAGCCTCACCTCAGTATTAGGCAAGAGTATGGAAGCGCCGCTCAAGGAAAGGATTGTGGAACACTTGGAATCCAGTGGATTACAGGATCTGAGGCAGCATGGCTTCACAGAGGGAAGGTCATGTCAAACAAATCTGATGGACTTTTTTGCCTGGGTGACTAAGGAGGTGGATCTGGGGATAGTGGTGGATATCGCCCACCTTGATTTCAGCAAGGCCTTCGACACCATTCCACACAGAAGGCTGGTTAACAAGTTAGGTAGCCTGGGAGTGGGCCACAAAGTGGAGAACTGGGTTAGAAATTGGTTGAGGAATAGAAAGCAGAGGGTGGTAGTAAATGGGATCACATTTGAGGAAAGGAGGTATCAAGTGGGGTGCCTCAAGGATCAGTCCTGGGACCAGTCCTTTTTAATGTCTTCATTAGTGGTGTTGCTGAAGGACTGGAGGGAAAGGTTTGCCTATTTGTAGATGACACCAAGATCTGCAACAGGGTAGACACTTCAGAGGGAGTTGAAAGAATGAGGAGTGACCCAGGAAAGCTGGAAAAATGGTCCAAAGTGTGGCAATTAAAATTTAAAGCAAAAAAGTGCAAAGTGGTGTACCTGGGGTGCAGAAACACTTCCGAGAGTTATAGGATGGGGAGGTTGCTGATAGTCACCAGGGAAGAAAGGGATTTAGGGATAATCATCTCAGATGACCCAAAGGTGGCCAATGTAACAATGGGGTTGGGAGGGCCAGTGGGATGTAAGGGTGCATAGGAAGGGGTTCATTAGCAGAAGAAGGGCGGTGGTGATGCCACTGTGCAAAATGCTGTTGAGGCCTCATCTGGAGTACGGTGTACAGTTCTGGATGCCGCACCTTTGAAAGGATATAGACAGAATGGAGGTGGTCCAGAGAAGGACAACTAAGATGGTGCTGGGCTTGCACTAGAAGACATATGAGGACAGATTGGAAGACCTCAGTATATATACATTGGAGGAGAGGCAGGAATGGGGAGATATGATTGAAACCTTCAAGTATCTTACGGGCTTGAGCAAAGTGCAGGTGGGAGACATTATTCATTATAGAAGTTGTACAAGGATGAGGGGGCATGGTATAAGATTAGAGGGGGCCCAGGAATGTGAGAATTTTTTTTTCTTCACAGAAAGGGTGGTGGATGCATGGAGTAACCTACCCCAGGAAGTGGTGGGAGCTATGAAAGTGGGGGGGGATTCAAACATGAATGGGATAGGCATAAGGGAACACTAGAGGTAAGTAAGAGAGGTGAAAGACAATGTCCAGGCAGGGTCAGCAGCTGCTGATGCAGGCAGGGAATACGGGCAGACTAGGTGGGACTAGCGGTCCTTATCTGCCATCAATTACTGTGTTAATATGGGAACACATCGAAATGTTAAGGCATCCTGGTGGGCCTGTCTGACTCTGCCAACAGGTACACCATTACAGACAGGGCAGGCAGCAGTGATGTCCCCCATGCATGATGTACTGTGGGCTATGCAGGATGCATGCATAGGGCTATGGTAGGATGTGTCTCCTGAACACAGATCTGTGCAGTGCATCCTGTGCCTGCACACCTTGTCTGTCTGGCCTTGGCCTACATTGCCATGGCATCCCCCAACAGGCATGCAAACCCCAACACCACTGGTGCATGTGCATACACAAGCTCAATGTGATATGCCAAATACGGTCACTCACATGGCTGTGTTAGTCTAACCTGACTTTCAAAGCCTCCTGGCAGGCCAGTCACTTTCATCTGGTGCATTGTTTCAGCCATCACCTCTTCCACAGGAGCTAGAGTTACCGCACTGTGGGGCCACCCCCTGTGGCCTGGAGGTTTACCTGGACCCGGGATATCACCTCCTTTGTGTGACTCTTTGAGCCTGTGGCCCACTTCCACACATCCTCCAAGGTCCGGGTTCTTCCATCCACTGTGTTGACTGCCTCTGTGATCTGGTCCCAGGCCTTGTGGATTTTGGACCTGGTTCACCTCTATTTGTTGACCAGGTCCTCATTAGCCACATAGGCCTGGGCCAGGGCCAACACCTCCTCATCTGAGAATTTTACCTTTCTGGTGTGCTCTGCGTCCATCATGCTACTTGTTGGAAATGGGGAGGATGAACAGCATCAAGCATTGTATGCATACACAGCTGAGCACAGAGCAAAGGTTCGGTGAAGTGCAGGCCCAATGCCCTCTGGCTGAGACATATGTGTTCTTGCATGGTCAGGTCCAACAAACAGCTAGCTGCCTGCCTAACGCTGCACTTGACCATGTGCACATGCAGATACAGTCTAGTCCTGATACAGCATAAACACTGTGCTATCATCACCCATGTCCCTACTGTAGACCATTCCACAATACTCTTACCTCTATTTGCCAACAGTACCTCTGTGGGTGCCCTTTGCTCCACTTATATGCTCCAGGTTCAATTAGGCATGCATATGAGTAAATACATTCTAGTAATGGCATGCAAATGCAGATTTATGGCACTGACTGTGGAATTAGCTCATTTGTATACACAGTTTGAATATCACAAGTTTGCCCCAAGCGCTATTGTCTTTTTGCTAGTGCTAATGCTGCAATAGCACTTGCACTGGCACTACATCACATATGGCGTAGACATAATATCACACGCTGTTGGCTACATCACCATGCTGTGATGGCATGCATGCTTTGATGTCACACTGTGGCATTGCCCATGTGCAGTACGGTACAGCGTATGCACACCATGCACACATGCAAATCAGTTCTTGCTGCATGCATATGGCCCATCCCTCCACCCAAAAACATGCAGAGTGCTGTGCTATTAGATGTTCTAAAGCTGTCTGTGGTATGTCATGCATATTCCATTGTGGCTGTTTGACTCCCTCTGAGTGACATGGTGGCCCAAGTGTCAGCTGGCTGTATATCTGTTGCACATGATATGCCACTCCTGTGTCCCTTGTCCTGTGTGCACAGCTGGCTGAGTTCCATGCATATCTTTCCATAGGTGCCCAGAGGGATGCCGATGGCAGGAGGCATGCAATGTTACAGGAGGGACGGGACAGCCTTCAGCATAGGCAGATCCACCTGCGGAGGATTTTAATAAGGCAGGTGGAGGAAAACACCCAGGCCTTCCAGGACCTGGCCGCAGCAATACAGCAGCAGCAGTCACCACCACCACCTGCTACAGCCCCTTGAGAGCATGGATTTTAATATGATGGGTGGGTGCCCTTTGTTTTATTTATTATTAATGGGCGGGTACCTTTTTTTGTTATTGTTGCTTAAATGGGTGGGTGCCCTTTATTTTGTTTGTTTTAATGGGTGGGTGCCCCTTTTTTTTGTTTGTTTTGATGGGTGAGTGCCTTTTTTTGTTATTACCTTTTATGGGCAGGTGTTTTTGTAAATTGTACTTTGTATTATTACTGTTATTTTTGGCATTATTATTATTTTTCTACAATCCTGCTACTTTTACCTGTTAAAATCTTTTTCAAACCTTTGCTGCTGTCTTGTGTGTCTTTCATTGGTGCCTCTCACACCCACACCTACACACACCCCTGACACTGCGCTTGTGTGCGGCACTATATTCAGTACTGTGCATATGCTTGTGCTGTGCCTGCACTGTGTTGTTGTGCTGTACCAGTGCTATGATGTTGTGCTGCACCAGTGCTTTGCATTTGAACTGCCTTTGAATACTGCGCTGAGGCCCGGTATTCCAAAGGTGTTTGTGCCAATGCAAGTCTTCTGAATATCTCAGTGGCAGTGTACTGGTGCTTGGGCAAGTGCAGTCGCAGCACGATCACAGCACAGGCACTGCTAGCTGAATATTGAGCCTGTGCAGGTTTATTTTTTTCAAAACTACATCATTGCAGTTCTAGTATGTGCCAACTAGGCGGGGGTCATACTAGGTGTGAATGGCTGCCTTTTTTTTAACTCATTCCATATGGCGCTGGGCTCCTTCCAGTGTTGGAATTACAAGAGAATAAATTAAAGAGCTGCTGATGCCTCAAAGAAAACTTTGAAAAACATAATATTTAGGCACAATTCAGCTTGCATTCCGTATGTATTCTATAGATTTCTCCTCCACAATATTTATTACTGAGGAATTTTGCATGAATACATGATCTTTATACCTCAGAGTTCATCTACCTCTATAGTTTACTCTCTACTCCAAGTCATAATCTGTTGTGACATCACAATCCTTTGCCATGGGAGTAACTGTGATGTCATAAGCAGTGAATTATGACTTCAGGTAGAGAGAAAACAGCAGGATTGGTTGAACTCTTCAGGAGCAAAAATTCTGTTTTCATGCAAATTACATCAGCAATAAATAGTGGGGAGGAGGAATACAGAAATAATGTGAAATACAAGCTGAACTGTATCTAAATGTTATGTTTTGTTAAAGTTCTCCTGAAGGCGTCAGCTGCTCTTTAATAAAAACAAAATAAAAACAGCAGTAAATACAATCAGCAACCATTTTCAGGAAAAGTCAAGATAAACAGATTATTTTTCAGAACAGCTTTATAAGTGTCCACCAAGGGGGCATTCCGATCCTCACTGGCAAGCTGTTCCAGAATAAAGAGCCAGCTACCGCAAAAATGATCCTCCGAGAACTTCAACCCCAATTGAGGAATGGCTAGCAGTCCCACCATGACAGACTGGAGTGGATTGGAAAGAGTGTGCATGGTCACGAGATCTTCCAGACAGCTAGGGCCCAAACCTTGCAGGGCCTTGCAAACAAACAGTCCTGTCTTGAAGCTAACATGCCACTGAAAAGGCAGTCAGTGCAGT
Source organism: Neoceratodus forsteri (assembly GCA_016271365.2). Lineage (NCBI taxonomy): Eukaryota > Metazoa > Chordata > Ceratodontiformes > Ceratodontidae > Neoceratodus > Neoceratodus forsteri. Next base: position 481,909,778 of record CM057459.1, on the reverse strand, counting down.
TCACAGAGCACCAGCAAGATATGCTGAGACTAAGATGTGCTAGATACAGTATTAGCCAGACTGCTGCATTCTGGACCAGCTGCAGGTGATATATCAGACTCACAGACAACCCTACATAAAAAGCATTGCAGTAATCCAACCTTGATGTGACAGAGGCATGTGTGATCATAATCAGGTTCCCTGGCTCCATATAGGGTTTAATCTGGGCAATGTTTCTGAGATGAAAAAAGCTACCATGGACTACCACTGACACATGATGTTCAAGAGTCAGCTTGCAGTCCACAATGACTCTCAGATTTAACATCCTACCCACAGCTCTGAGTGTACTCCTGCATAGCAATGAAACTGCAGTTGTAACACCCTTCATTGCTGCGCCATGGGAACCTGATTCGACCAGTAGCACCTCACTCATGCCTCGGTTGAGGCTTAGCAAGCTGGTGGCCATCCAGTTACTGATTTTTCCCAGACAACTGTGCAGTGCAAGCACAGCACATGACCCATTTGGAGTACAGAGGAGGTACAGGTACTAATGGGTATCATCTGCATAGCACTAAAACTCCATGCCATACCAATGAATGATCTCACCCAAGGGCAACATGTAGACGGCGAACAGCATAGCAGCCAGAATCAGATCCTGGGCCACTTCACACGTAAGGGAAACTGCTCTGGAGATTGAATTACATAAGGCTACCTGTTGTGCCCTACCAGAGAGATATGACTCAAACCACTGCAACACTATGTAGCTGAGTCCTACATAATGCCTAAGGAATCCAAAAGAACCCTATGGTCCACCTTGTCAAAAGCAAACGAGAAACCAAGGAGGACCAAAATGAAAGTGTTCCCCATGTCTGCCATGTGAAGATCCTTAAAGCAGCAATGCAACAAAAAATGTTTTTCAAAAAAAGCTAGACTTTGAGAATGTTTAAAAAAAAAAGAGCTAGTTTCAGTTAAAGTTAAGAAAAATATTAGCGCATCTGTCAAATGCACTTGTCTAGGTACCTCCTATGCCGTGCTCCATGAGACTTTTTTTATTTTTTCGATCCTAACCCTTGCCAGGCCCACAATGCTGTTTTTATGCAAAATGTAGCGCCCATCTTTTATTTCTTGAGAAAAAATTACATTGAAACATTCATAAAATACTCAAATTTTGGTGGAATTAGAAAATTGTACCCCCAAATAATACAGAAGATGCCTGGAATTTTTAATATTGAACAAAAGGTGGGAACATTTTAATTTTGTCTAATTTCATTGGGAGGGGTCTCACCAGCAGAAGGAGGGATGTGGTGTTACCACTATAGAGATCCATGGTGAGGCCATGCCTGGAGTATTGTGTCCAGTTCTGGAGGCCCCATCTCAGGAAGACATAGATCAGGTGGAGGCAGTACAGGGAAGGGCAACCAAAATGGTGCATGGCCTGCATCAGAAGCCCTACAAGGAAAGACTCAAGGAGTTAAATATGTACTCACTGGAGGAAAGGAGAGAAAGAGAAGACATTATAAAAATATTAAAATACCTCAAGGGTATCAGTAAGGTACAGAAGGGTGGCATATTGCACAGAAGGAGATGGTCAAGGTTGAGGTGGTATTATATGAAGCTGGAAGGGGGGAGACTTAGAGAGGATGTGAGGAAATATTTATTCACGGAAAGGGTGGTGGACACCTGGGACAGCCTCCCAGCAGAGGTGGTGGGTACTGAAATGGTAACAGATTTGAAACATGAATGGGATAGACACAGGGGGACCATAGTAACAGGTCTGGAGAGTAGGGCTGGAGATCAGTTAGGGTCTACAGTGGCACAGTAGGCAGGGACTTTAGGGCAGACTAGGTTGGCCAAGAGGTCCTTTTCTGCTGACAGCTTCTATGTTTCTATGTTTCTACTGCAAGGTTGCTTTAAATACCTTTATAAGGGTCAATTCCATACTGTACTGAGGCCTGAATCCCAGTGGGAGAAGCTCATAGAGGCTGAATATTTCCAGATGTATCTCAAGCTGCACTGCAACAACCCACTTGATAACCTTCCCCAAAAAGGGAAGATTCGAGATGGGCCTAAAATTCATGAGAATGTCTAGGTCCAAAGGTGGTTTCTTTTGAAGAGGCTTTGCAACTGCCAATTTAAAGGTAGCCTGGAAAACACCCTCCTTCAGGGAACACCTGTCAGTCTCCATGATGACTGGTCCCGTGTCTACTGGCAGACCAAAATCAGCCAAGTTGGGTCTGGATCCAGTACATAGTCGGTAGGCACAGCCAGAGATCACTCAGACCACCTCATCTACCAGCACTGGCTCAAATTTGCCCCAAGGCTGGAGGTTTGCCTCTGTCCAGCTTTGGACAGACATTACAAGGACCATAACAGCAAAGACTGAATCTGTATGTCTTTTTCAAGGTAATTGCCCACTAATACTCATGATAATGGCCTTCACACCAATCTATCCTCTACAGAGCAGGATCTCCTTCAAGAATTCTCTGACATCCACCCCTTTGTCTTCAACCACCTCAATTCATCACAAAACCATGAAGAGCTGTGGTAAGCAATAAAGAGACACACACAGTAGAGGACAGGGAGTCTACAGCAGCTGTAAGCACCACATTGTAGCTCTTCACAGTTTTCTCAGCTTCTGTGTCACAAGCTGCCATCATGCTCGAGAGATCCACTTCCTTCAGGAGTTTGCAGGACTCCAGAGTTCTCTTTGGATGGAAGTGAATCATCTCCGCAGGAGGAGAGCATAAACGAGGGGCTCCTTATCCAGCTAGCTCACTGGATTTTTCCTGATGTTGCAAATGTCAAGACCCAATGAGAAGACCAGGTGCAAAGCATGGCCCAGCTGATGAGTTCCAGTGGCAACTGCCTGTGCAGTTATCGGTTGGAGGAAATGTCCAAAATGCAAGGTCTCACTGTCAACTCAGGCACTGAAATTTGCCAGCACAAGAAGTCTGAGAAAGTACACAACCAGGTTGGCGATGAGGTCCGCCAGTTCCTGCAGGAAATCTTTAACTAGTCCTGGAGGCTGGTAGATGAGTATGACCCTACAACTTGCACCCAGCCCACTGTGTACAGCCATACATTCAGACAACCTGATGGTTCTCATGGGGTAAGCCACTTGCTCCAGGTTGGATCTAAAGTAAATGGCCCCCTGACCCCGTAACCCACCTCGGGCACTGCATCACAGTATACCCAGCAGGACTAGCCACCTCCAAGGCAGGATCTGGGTTGTCTCCCTGACAAATTTCAGTGATACAAACCAGTTCTGCTGTAGAGTTTGCGATGAAAACCTGAACCACCGTGGTTTTATTTCACAGCAACCTGGTGTTGCACAAAACTGCTCAGTGTGGGAGGGGGCTGTATCAGCTGGCCTTCTTGCTATCTGCCTGATACAAAACAGGATGTCAATTAGATAAGAATCAGACATGGACGATACTTATACACTTGTACCTGTTCCACTCTTGTTGTGTACTCTTCAGTACCCAGGTCATGTCTAAAAAAGGCACTTCGGCACCAGTGCACTTACCTGGTCATCAAAATAAATAAATAAACAAACAAACAAAGCTGCCATTAAATTCAGATTCTGTGTTTTTATAGCTGGTTTTATTGTAATGCTTCACCTTTGGTGAAGGTTAAGCAGCAACTTTTTTCTGGTGGGGGTGAATAAATATAACCTTTTAAACTTAAGTTTTCAGTATCTTTTATTTCAACAGGTTTCTTATTCATAGACAAATGTTATCACATAATTTGACACATAGACAGCCCTTGCTTACTGTTTGTTTAAACTGACAACAATATAAAGGGCCCAATATCTGAAGGTTAGCACATGGTTAGTGCATGCACTAATCCAGGTTTGTGCAAGCACTCTCAATTGGTTCATATACAGAAACCCTGGGAGCGCCCCTCAAACCCACCAGTGGCAAAGTGCTAATATGCCACTGCACCTATGCAAATGAGGGTGGCCCCGCATGTCTAGTGGTACAGTGGTATATTAAAGGGTTTGTGGCAGTGTCAAACAGCCCCCCCCCAAGTGAAACTGTTTACCACCACTGTAAACCACCTCTTATCTGGGTGCTAAGCCAGTGCTCCACCCCCCTGAAGGCAGAGCAGCTGTACTGCAGCTGCATACCCCTGATTGCCCATTATAATATATAAAATCAATCCCTGGTGTGCTGTGGTACCCCTCACCCCCCAGTTGCTCCTCTGCGCATTGCTATGACTACCATGGTGATCTAGTGTGTTTTCCCACCCCCTCAATGACTTGTTTTGAAATCAAAGTATGCCCTGGTGTCCAGTGGTACACCTGATCATCCATTTCAAATGTAGATGATGCCCTGGCTTCCAGTGGTTCCACCCCCGATCACCAGTTCACTCACTTTAAAATGAGTCCTTAGTGGTCTGGGGCCTGTCTCCATCCCAACCCACCCACTGACATACTGCCTCCCCACCACTTCCACCCCAGTGGCTGGCACTTCTCTCAGCTCGATATGGTGACTGACACAGACCTCCTCTTACCTCCATGGCAGCCTGCCGAATGAGCCATCAGCGAACATGCATACAGTAGAAAGCTTTCTACTGTACGCACGCTCACCGACAGCTCATACTGCAGCCAGCTGCAAAGGTGAGAGAAAGGCAGTGCTGGTCACCATATCAAGCTGAGAGGAGTGCAAACCAGTGAGGTGAAGGGAGGTGGGATGTCAGCAGGCCGGGCGGATGGGGGCTGTTGACTGGGCCACCAGACCACCAGGGACTTGATGTAAAACATGGGCAGGCAATCAAAGGGAACCACTGGACACCAGGGCAGACATCTAAATTTGAAATGGGCAATCAAGGAAGGAAACCACTGGACACCAGGGCAGACATCTACATTTGAAATGGGCAATCGAGGAAGGAAACCACTGAACACCAGAGCAGATATCTACATTTGAAATGGCCAATCAGGGGGTGGGGGGTGGAGGACACACTAGACTACCAGGATAGTTATAACAACACCCAGAGGAGTGATTGGGGTGGGAAACACACTAGACCACCAGGATAGTCATAATAATTGTTCAGAGGAGCAATCGGGGGACACACTAGATCACAAGAGCAGTCATAACAGCGCTCAGAGGAGCGATCAATGGTGGGGGGCACACTAGACCACCAGGGCTTACACTTTTCTCTGTGGCAATGGCACTATGGGCCTGCTGCACCTCATACGAATGAGCCCATAGCGGGCATGGAAATGGCCCCTTATCACCTTGCATACCAAATGGGCTCATTTGCATGTTCGGGCTGAATATAGCCCACAGGGGTCTTGGCGCTATTCTGTTTCAGGCAGTGCTATTCCCAGTGGGCTATATACAGCCCAGGTTTGTGTCAGGAAAGTGCAGTTGCAGTTAGAGCTGCGCCAACACAGCCAAATATTCAGTCAGATAGCACATAGAATATAGCAGCAGCTGGGGCAGGCGCATCCTCATTCGTCTGAATATCTGGCCTGAAGTGTGGTGCTCTGCAATGCAGATTTTTTAAACTTACCACCCTTAGTCAGAATTACTGACACTCAGCATTACTCCACTAAAAAATTTTATTTTTATATTGATTAATATATTGATGTTACGGAATTGTATGCAGCGTCAGCTTGTTGGAAGCAACATACAGTGTATATATATTATTAGTCATTGTGCAATATAACACTATTTGGCTATTACAATCTCATACAAGTTAATCAGTGTTAATGATAAAAAAGCTGTATGAGAGGTTTGTGGGGGGGGATGTGTTTTGATTATATTTAAATTGTTACAGGGTGTGTAGACATGATATTTTTTAGTGGGGGAGAACAATGGAGATACACTGTTATAATGATATCTGTTATTTTTATATCTATTGGGTACTGTGGGCTGCTGAGACACAATATTGCATACAACAGTTGTTTATATTTGGGAAGGGGAGTGAGAGGTGTAAAAAATGTGTGCACCATTTCCAATTTAAATGGTCATTTTCTTGACTTGGAACGCTGGTTGGTAAAAAAATGCCCATGAATGCAGTGTTAACTTGGGAATCGTGTCCAAGACATAGTGATGAAGCAGTTGATGGTTGCTTTGCAGGTACAGCAGGATTAAATTGTTTCCCTACTGGGTCAGTTCCCCATATGTAGAATGGCGCACATCAAAACTGCGCAACAGAGACAATGTGGGTGGGAATAACGACAGGGTGGAAAACTGCTAAATGGTCTATGCGCAGTTGTGCACCCTGTCTCTGTTCCTCCCGCAGAGGATAAGTACTCTGCTGGGAGGAGGGTCCACCGAGCAGCTGCCATGGCTCGATAGATGACCCACAGGCAGCGATGGAGGTGGTACGTCTGTGGACCGGGTATTGAATCCCGGTCCTAGATGCACTTTGTGTGATTTAAGTGTACAACCCCCCCCGGAGCTGATTATTTTAGTTGGGGTGGTTCAGGGGCACAGCCCCCTGTAATGTGGGGTGTGGGGGGGCAGAGCCCCCCGCAAAACAAAGAAATGCTGCTGCCAATATATCGCGCTGTATTGGCAGCGCAGTATATTGCTGCGGCATTGTGTCATGCGACATTATGACCCGTGCCAGTTGTTTCACACCTGTGAGGATACGCAAGATAATGTTTTTGCCATTTCTATTTAAGCCATCTATAATCATTAATGCTTTTTAACTTCTTATGCCCGGTGATATGCATTATTTCTGTTGATGGTATACCAGTCATTAAGGGGTGCGAACTAGATGCTTTCTTGCACTACAATTACTAAGCTTCTTGTCAGCAGGGATGTTTCCAGATGTTATCATTGATTTCACTATGGTTGAGAGTGTATTGACACCTATTGGGCTGGTTTTATATCAACACAAACTACTGATTAGTGGGGGCATTTGTGCGTTTGACGCTAGAGGCAGATCTAGGAAGAAACTGTCTCTGGAGCACCCACTGATGGAGTCAAGTACGTGAACACAATGTGAACAAAATAGAAGAAACTCAGTTGTATGTCATGACCACAATCTCCAATGCTAGGAAACAATAAAACACAAATTTATTGTAGCAAGCTAAAATACAATAGCACCCCCTCACAACTGTCAAGGTTTCAAGTCGCACTGATGCTTTTCCAAGACATGAAAAAGTGTCAGCGTGACATAAAACGTCGACCGTTGTGAGGGGATGCTACTGTATTTTAGCTTTCTACAGTAAACTTGTGTTTTATCATTTCCTAGCATTGGAGACTGTGCTCTTGAGGAGCAGCCAAGGTTCCTCTATTTTGTCCACATTTGTGCATTTGCAGCTAGCTAGAATGGACTTTCTTCATCCAGTGTCTTCAGTGGTCTTTCTGATTTGTAGGTGGTGTAAGCAGTGACTGGACATCTTTCTCTGTTTTCAGGCATTTCATATACCCTTGGTCTAATTTTCCACTGCTGTTTGTGGTTTACACCGGTGCATGTTTTCGTAGCTCTTTCAGTACTATATTCCAAGTAGTAGGTCCCATTTTCATCCCTCTTTAAGGTGATGTTGCCCCGGCGTAGATCCCTCATCTCTTGGCACCCTTGTAGGCCAAAGTATAGGCTGTAGGTGAGCCGCATGGTATTCAGTAGAGTTGTTAGAGTGCTTGTTCCTAGTTGTTTATTGTACTGTACAGTTCGTCTGCTATTTCTGTAGATAGCTTGCCTGCTACAGTCCTAGTGCAGCCTTTCCCAGTGCTTTTAAGGTGCCTACTTTTTTCTTCAGGCTGAAACTTTTAAGCACCCATACCACCAATAACAGAACAACTCAAAAGCTGAAAAACACTTACTTTAATATAAATATAGTCATGCAGACATAAAAAATGGCTTAGCAAACCAAAACTAACGTTTCACCAGGCACCCTGCCAGGCTTCATCAGAGTAATTAATTGATGTTCAAAATGCCCATTAAATACACTAAACATTTGATCACGTGTGTGTGTGTTCAACCTATACATCATCAGACTCTAAATAGCCATTAAATTTTAACCCTTTATTATTCTGTAGTCCATAAGGTGCACTTCCCATTATACCAGTGATCTAACCTTATACATTTAAAACATCTGTGTGTTTAAATGGACTGTTTTCACAACTTGGGAATCAAAAGATCTATAATACTATTATCAATTCCCAGATACACATCTTTATTTTGCAGCAGCAGCAGTGGGCACATCTTCATTTAAGATTAATGTATAAATTACCCACTAGCAAATATGATGAACATATCCTTTTATACCCATGGAAGTATATATGTTAACTCCTTTACTGTGGTGAATCTCTACTTATATTCTAATGCTTATATTTAGTTAGAAAGGCAGAAAGATCTGTGCTTTCATTTAGTCCTTTATATGTTCTGACTCCTAGTTTAAAAATCCAATAGCTCTCTCTCTGTCCTGTTTTATTAGTTAGATCTCCTTTTCTTAGTCCCATACTTACTAGCTCCAGCCCAAGGAAACTAAATACATGTTTTTGTGAGCTGTTTGCTTGTATGTGTTTCACAGTAGCATAGTTGCTGTCACCTTTTTCTACAGCTCTTACATGCTCACCAATCCTAATTTTTTATTTTCGTGCAGTACGCCCTACATAATTCGCTCCACAGTCACACAAAAGTTGATACACCACTCCTTTATTGTTACATGTAATTAAATCCCTAATTTCAATGATCTGCCCAGTTTTAGGATGGGTAAAATCTTTGCAACTTTTAATGTATTTACAATACACGCAATTTCCACATCTGAAAGTGCCTCTGGGTCTGGGTGCTAACAATGTTTGTCCATTCAATTCCTTCCTACTTTTTTCTTGCAGCACCTTCCTAGTTTGTTCAAAGGCAGGATCGGTAAGTACAGAGCAGGGATAGGAATGTATTCTGAATGTCTTTCAGTTGAGTGGAACATACAATGTATGGTCACAGGTTCATATTACTGATCATATTTTATGGCCATTCATGAAATAACTGCCTACAAATTTGTTCAGTTCACTTGCAGACGTTTTAGACAGTTCTCTGGTATCATTAAATCTGTTACTTATAAAGCAGTCAAGTACCTTTATGTCATACAGTGTTCTTCGGTTAGTACTGGTGTGACTTGTTTTTGAGAGGAAATTACCTATTTCTGTATCAGTGTTCCTAAGATTTACTGTGATTGCTGGCTCCTCAGCATTTAATTGGTTCACAGACAGGGCTGTCAGAGACCCAGTCACATCACTTAGGGCAGCTGAAAAGGGGGTCATTCACTGCAGGCATTGTGGGTTACATTCACATCAGTTAGGGTAGCTGAAAGGGGGTCATTCACTGTAGGCAGTGTGGGTTACATTCACATCAGTTAGGGTAGCTGAAAGGGGGTCATTCACTGTAGGTAGTGTGGGTTACATTCACAACAGTTAGGGTAGCTGAAAGGGGGTCATTCACTGTAGGCAGTGTGGGTTACATTCACATCAGTTAGGGTAGCTGAAAGGGGGTAATTCACTGTAGGCAGTGTGGGTTGCTGAGTTACATCCACAGCAGGCAGGGTAGTTGGCAGAAGTACATTTACAGCAGGCCTGCTATTACATTGCAGGACTGCTGTGCTACCATAGGAACATAGAAACATAGAAGTTGACAGCAGATGAGGACCACAAGGCCCATCCAGTCTGCCCAATTTTTCTACCTTATGAATGTGCCATAGGCCTTTACTCTGTCAATGGCCTGTCTATTCATACTCATCTGTATTGCTCACTTATGCCTATCCCATGCCTGTTTGAAGCCCTGCACGGTATTCATATCCACCACTTCCTGAGGTAGGAAGGTCCATGCATCCACCACCCTTTGTGTGAAAAAGAACTTCCTCACATTACCCCTTAATCAGCCTGCCTCTAATCTCATGCTGTGTCCTCTTGTCCTGCTATTTTTCTTATATTGAAACATGTTAGACTCTTTCACCTTGTTAATGCCCTTAGGATGTTTGAATGTTTCGATCATATCACCTCTCTCCCTCCTTTGCTCTAGGGTATACATATTGAGCTCTGTTTATCTGTCCTCATGTTTTCTGAGGCAGTCCCTGCACCATTTTGGTTGCCTTCTCTGGTCTGCCTCCATTTTGTTAATGTCCTTGTCCAGTACTGCAAGAAGTACTCAAGATGGGGCCTAACCAGTGTCTTGTAAAGAAGAATTATTGCCTCCCACTTACAACTTGAGATACCCCTACTAATACACCCCAACATCTCTCTAGCCTTACCTACTGCTTAAGTGGTCTGCTTGGATGATTTCAGAGAATCTGTGATGATGATGATGCCCAAGTCTCTTTCTTCCCTTGTGATTGCCAGCAGCTCACCTCCCAACCTATAAGTAGCATCAGGGTTTCTCTTCCCTATGTGCATGATCTTGTACTTCTTTGCGTTAAACCCCAGTTGCCACTCTTGTGACCATTTTGCCAGTTTTTCCAGATCTCTTCTCATTGTGCCCACCCCAACTGGATCATCTACTCTGTTGCAGATCTTGGTGTCATCTGCAAACAGGCAAACCTTACCCTCCAGTCCATCTACAATGTCACTGATGAAGATATTGAAGAGGACTGGCCCCAGGACTGATCTCTGAGGAACCCCACTTGTGATTTACATCTCTTTTAACTGTATACCGTCTACCACCACTTTCTGTTTTCTGCCTGCCAACCAGTTTGCCACCCAGTTGACCAACCTCAGACCCACCCCAAGCCTACCTAGCTTATTAATCAATCTTCTATGTGGAACAGTATCGAAAGCTTTGTTGAAGTCAACGTAGGTGACATCCACTGCACCCCTTTGGTCCACCACTCTGGTTACCCAGTCAAAGAAATCTATGAGATTAGTTTGACAGGACCTTCCTGTTGTAAACCCATGCTGTCTTGGATCTTGTTCTCCTATGGATTCCAGGTGTTGCACTATCCTTTCCTTAAGGAGTGCCTCCATAATCTTGCCCACTACTGAGGTAAGACTGACTGGTCTATAGTTCCCTGCCTCCTCCCTGCTGTCACTCTTGTGGAGTGGGATCACATGAGCCCTTCTCCAGTCTTCTGGGATCTCTCCTGTGCTCAGAGACTCACTAAATAGTTCTGCTAATAGCTGTGCTAGTACCACCCATAGCTTCTTTAGTACCCTGGATGTATGACATCAGGTCCCATTGCCTTGTCCACCCTGAACTTAGCGAGCTCTTGTAGGATTCTTTCTTTTGTGAAGGGACTTGTACACACCTCCCTCCCTCTGTGTCCATGGTGCTGAGCTGTGGGCCCTGCCCTACCTTCTCCTCCATAAATACTGAGCAGAAGTATCTATTTAGGATAGATGCTTTTCCTTGGTCTGCCTCCACACACTCCCCCTTATCCCCTTTGAGCTTAGCAATAGCCCGTCTGGACTTTCTCCTTTCACTAATGTGTCTATAGAAAGTCCCTTCTTTTACTGCTCATGCTAGTGTTACTCGGTTTGGGCCTTTGCCTGCCTTACTGCCTTCTCTGCATCCTTTAGGGAAGTTTGGTATGTCTCCCTGTCTTTGTCCCATTGCATTCCCTCATATTTCCTGAAGGCCAACCTTTTGTCTCTGATCTTTTCTGCTACTGTTTTTGGGGACTTAAAGTGGTTTCCTCCTTCCTTTGCTCTTGCTTTTCTCCCTAACACAGTGGGATGTTACTTCAAGTATTGCATCCTTAATGCTTGCCCACTTTGCCTGTACCTCCTCACCTGTATTTCATCTTGCCAGGGCTAGCTTAACTCTGTTGGCCATCTTATCTAATCAGCTTCTCTGAAGTCCCATATTTTTGCCTTGGAATGGGATGATTTAGTTGTAGTGGCCAAATTGAACCATACCATGTGATAGTCACTGGCCCCCAGGTGACCTTCTACCTGGAGATCGGTGATCCTTTCCCCATTAGTCAGTACTAGGTCCAGGACAGCCCTGCCTCTTGTGGGTTGCTGTACCAATTATTTGAGGCCCTCCCCCTGCAGGGAATCCACTATGTGTCTAGTTCTGGCTGATGTTCCTGCTGGTATTGACCAATCTGTATCTGGCATGTTGAAGTCTCCCATTATCAGAACCTCCCCTTTAGCTGTCATGTTGTGTATATCTTCTAACAGTAATGTGGCTATGTCCTTCCCCTGGTCTGGAGGCCTATAGACAACCCCAGTTTGTATGGTTGTCCCATTTCCTGTTTCCAGGGTGACCCACAGTTCTTCTGGCTCCTTGCGTGTATTCTGAATTTCTGTAGCTTTGATATTTTCATTGACATAAAGGGCCATTCCACCACCCCTTTTAGTACCTTGGTCTCTTCTGAACAGTACATAGCCAGGTACTGAAGTCTCCCAAGTGTGGTTACTGGTGAACCCTGTCTCACTAATGGCTGCTATGTCCAGTATAGTCACTGTCATTGTTGCCTCCAGGTCTGGGATCTTGTTTCCTAGACTGTGGGCATTTGTGTACATGATTTTCCATTGGCCAGATTTTGATGCATTAGTTGTTGGGTGAGGTCTGGCATTTCCCCCTGCACATTGTATGGGGAGTCAGACCTTTTTCCTTACCTGGTAATGCAAATGAACTACAAACATGCTGAACTGCTGTTTGATCACTAGCTGAGGGGGGAAGGGTGTTCTTCCCATTTTATGTACCAGGTGCTGCACCCCTCTACCCATTTGCTTGTTTAAATATTCTGCAAAGACATGAAACTTCTGCCCCAATGCACTAACTCACTCCTTAGTCAGATGATGTCCATCAAATTTAAAGACCTTTCGCTCCTAAAACTGTTGCCAGTTTGCCTATAAATTTGTGTCCTTTTTCCTGGCACCAGCCCTTGAACAATATGTTTAGCTCCCCTGTCTCCCCTTCTCTGATCTTCCGTCCATCTGCCCCCTCTCCCAGACCATTAGGATCTCAGAGAAGGAGATGCCAGATGAAATGGATGACATTTTGTCTCCCAGCCTCATCAGGTGTTTCTTGGTCTCCACAACTGACCGGCTGGTGAGATCGTTAGTCCCTATGTGTACCAGGATGTCAATATTTTCTCCTGCTTCATGCATGATTTTAGCAATGTGGTCAGTGTCTCTCCACGCTGATGTACCTGGGATACATTTGACCATTACCCCTGGCCAGAGGTAGGTATCAACTCCCCGAATCATGGAATCTCCTATGATCAGAAGTGTTTTGGATTTCCTTTTTGCTTTTTTTGTTTTGGTCCCTCTTTTGGGTGAGTTTGTAGTGCTAGCTCCTGTGCTGCAGTGTCCTGCTCTGCAGTGTCCTCTGCCCCTTTGTTTGATTTCAAAGATAGAGGCAGATACCTGTTTGTGGTGTTTATATGGTTTGTGAAGGTGCTACGTTAGTGAGCAGTGAGTGATGGGGCACCCAATTTGCCCCTCCTAACCACCTGCCAACCTCCCAGACCAACTACCCTGTGCGGTCGAGATGCTTCAGTTGGATGCTGGGGAAATGGCAGGTGGTTCTTGTAATATATTTCCTCCTGAATATGTGATTTGAGGCACACAATCTCTGCCCATGCTGCCTGGAGCTGAGCCCTTATATCTTTGATGCTTCAGCATGTAGGACAGCGTCCTAAATCCTGCATAACTGCCCTATTGAAAAGTGTCCCACAGTACCTGCAGTTAATAATATCCATTCCAGTTGAGCTGCCGAGTTTATAACCTGGTCTGAGTAATTAGAGAAAGCTAAAGATATATATATATATATATATATATATATATTTTATATTTTGCTTGTTTGTTTGTATAACTTTTTATAACAAGTTAAATTAATTGTGCCCCTGTAAGTGAGGTCACTGTGTGGATACCCCTCTGATCCTCCCCTTCTTGCTTTGCTACAGGAAATGTCATGACTGTGCTACTCTATAAAAGGAGTATAGCATGGGGTGGTTGGGGATGGGGGTGGGTGGTTGGGCCCTTCCCTTGCCAAAAAAGAAGAACCACAGATGAAAGAAACAAGGAGGTAAGAGCAGAAACAATCAACCAACAACAAAGGCAGTCACTATCCCTCAGTCTGTATCTCATATGTACTCCTGTAATTAGCCCTGAAAGCTTAGCCTAATGATAGATTAAAAAAGTCACAAAACCTGTAAGCAGCACCTGTAACAATTTCACAGAAGATATACCGTGCATAAAACACTTTGCTACAGAGAAAAAGTAAAGCAGTAAAAAAATAACAACACCTGTGAGCACAACGTGCAGAACACTTTAAAGGAAGATATACCTTGCAAAAAATAAGTTGAATCAGAGAAGATTACAGCAGTAATCTGTAAGCGCGTAAAACAGTAACAAACCTGTAGGCACACCCTGTAATAATGCAGCAGAAAGTATACCCTGCAGCAACGATTTGAATCAGAGAACAATAAGGCAGTAAAATGTAAGCAAACAACAGTAACAAAACCTGTGAGCACAAAAGAAAATATTAACACACGGTAAATCTGCCTAGCCAAAAGAAGCCTTAATCTTCTTCCTTGCTCTGATAATGTTGTTCATTGCTTTGTCCTTGAAAGCAAACCTAGAAGAAAAGAGCTCAGGTGAAGATAGGTGCCTTTGCCAGCAAACCTAGTCTTCCATCATTACTCCAGGCTTCCTAGTCGAAGGTCAGGGATATTGATATTACCCCAAACAAGCAAGGAACTGCTAACAGAACAGCTGGCACACATGATAACTGATACATGAACCAAAAACAACAAAACTGGATTTTTGGCACCCAGAGTTTGGTCTATGTTTGCACGATAAACATGAACTTTTTGTATTAAAATTAACGCGTGTCAGCATATGACCTTTTATACACTGTAAAGCTGTAGGAAGCCCAGTTTTGATGTTTCTGGTATTGATACTACCACCTCTCATACTATCATGATTTGCATCTGCTTCTTCTGTAGCTCAAGCATATTTGAACATTGCCTGTTGTATGCTACATATGTAACGTACCCTGTATATAAACAGGGGCCTGTATTGTAACAACATTAATTTCACATTCCTCACTGTTTGCACCTTATAGTTACAATGTTTTTCTCTTGTATTCTGTATTATGTACTGTTGCTGTTTTTAAGAATCCATGTGGATGAATGTATTCTTCCCTATGACCTTCCTTATCCCCTCCACCCACCCCAAACCTTGCAATTGAAAACAAGTCTTCAGGGCTCTACATGTTTCCCTGGTAAGATATGTATAAATAAATAAATTACAGCAGGCAGGGTAGTATGCAGTGCCTTATGTACATGAGATTGGTTAGTAAGATGCAGTTCATTCAGAGCATTCATTACCTCAGTATCAGAATATTCAGTGTCGGGTGATATTAGCACCACAATAACAGCAAATGCATTTTCACGAATGCAAAAGGGTGACATGCATGTCAGTGACTGGGACATCAGAGCACCAGTGCATGTTAGCGCTGCTGTCCTGATGCCACATGTGTGGTGGTTGGTGCAGAGAAGAGTATTGTTACAGAGAGGTAGGGGTGTGTGGGGGCCGAAGCCCCCTGCATAAAGCACTGAAGTCATTGTTATTGCCTGTACCTTTGTAATGCTCCTGGGTCACACCTGAAAATAGGCATTTGACTGTCTAGCGTGCTTACCTGGTAAACAAAAGCTAACTAATTAAATAAATAAATTAGGTAGCTTGGCGTTACTGTGCTTTGCATCTATAGTAGTGGGCCATATTGCTGTTTTTACTTGCCGCCATTTTACTCCATTGCCCACATTGTTGGCACTATTGTGCTGGCGCCCTTTTTGCGGTCGTGATTTTACATTTGCCATTATGACCAAGAGCCAGGATATTCTTCAAGTAAAGACTCAGTTTCCTGTTCATAGGTACTCATTAGATCATCTAGCTTGAGCTCCAAACTGGCATTCATTTAAACAATAATGACCGAAGAATAGGTAATTTCCTAGAGATTACACTCAACAAGGCTTGTAGGCTTGTATTGAGCACCAACAGACTGACTCACACTTGTGAACTGTATGCTTAGTCTGGCTGGCTCAACTTGGATTGTAGATTACAATACCAAGTCTGTCTCCTGGCCAGAAAAGCTACACCAGGGCTCACCCCTCCGGGTGTGACTAACCTCCTCAACCTAACTGACACATCCAGATGCACTAGGGGCTTGAACAATCAGCCTCTAAAAGTCTCCTTCCAATGGACTACTCAAGGCCAATGGTCCTTGAGTATTGTGCACCACTCTGGCTTAACTCCCTCGGGGAGGACACTCAGCAGGAACTCAAGCTGGGACCATTTAAATCAAAGCTACGTGTGATTCTAGCATCTTTCTGTAAATGTGATTGCGGGCTATAAGCATTTTAAGCATCTCTTCCCCTAATATAATACAGCTATCTCTTAGTCTTAGATCCACACTATCCCCCCCCCCGTCATTTCTTAGGCCCCTCCCCTCACCCCTTATCCAAACTACCCAGGTCCTTCCTCTTGTTCCCCTCTTTTATAGTCACCTTGTTCTTCCTCCCTTTATCTCACACTGATCTTCCTCCCCTCTATCTCATTTTTCCTGCCTCCACCCCTGCTCCCTCCCCCTCTACTACTCAGTTCTGTGCCTCCTCAGCCCATGGCTTCCACTTCACTCTCCCCTACCCTATTTCTACTCTATTTTACTCTAATCCATTTGCCTTCTGTTCATTTCCACAGATATCCTCCTTCCACCTACCCTCTTCTACTGGTCCCCTCCACCTTATCTTCCTATTGGTCTGGCTCCCCTTCCCTCCTCTCTTAAGTAATATCTCTATTAGGTCTTATGCCTTTAGCACTTTTTCTGGTGTAGTTGATGACTGTGTTACTTTTTTTTCCAAGTTTAAGTTTATTGCTTGACAAAACAAGTTGTCATTGCACATGCAGAATTTAGTACTTTTTAAAAACAATTTTACAATTCAAAATACAAAATAATAAAGACATATTAGTGCATAGGTATAGTATATCCGTGAACATAAATGGATAAGCCATTGTATCCATTACATTATTTTTAAAACAGCAACCCTTCCAAGAATAAGCCCATTTCCTATAATTCTGTATTGTTTTAACAAACGTGTTTATAGTCACTGATTTTACCTTTCCCTGGGTTTCATTAGAGCCATTAAGCAGTATTCATCACCGCATCCTCTATTAAAGAGGAAGGCGTTGTTGTACACATTTCTTCCTAATGTTAACAATTTTAGTCAGAAACATTGCTAGGTTATTTAACACATCATTATTCTCAGAATTAAATAAAAGAGCCAGTATGTACCTGGCTGGAAAACTCATTCCCCTCAGGTATTGTCCTATATTTTATGTCTCAGATCTGTATACCAAGGGCATCGTAATATGACATGCACCAGGTCTTCCTCTTCATTCAAAGAGCAATAACACTTTGTTCTATTTGCATTTTCTTTTTTATATCCATTTTCAAGTATATTACTTGAGAAGACCTCAAATCTAAATTTAGTCAGTATAAATCTAAAATCTGGTTGTTGAATGGAGTTAAGGTAATATTTCAGGTTATGTTCCTTTGTGTTTTTAATTAACTACCTTGCCACTTTGAGCATTTTGTTTCCCTCCAGATCTTTTTCTTTTAAATACTTCTACACCTGTTTTGAGATTTTTTTTTTACAATAAGTTAGGCTCAGTTGTATATTCATATTGGTCCATGATTTTAAATATCTTAAATCATATATGTCTAACAATCCATACACAAAAGAGAGCCAACCTTTATTAAGTAAGGACAATCCTTTTTCATTTTCCCTTATCATTTTATCAATAATTGAGTCTTTATTTTCTGTGGTTAATTTGACCCACAAGTTTATCATCCTGGTATGTATTAGATGTTCACATTTTATTTGTTCTATTTCTGTTCTCACTAATGTATTTGGTGTACCCAGTGAAAGTCTCAAAATTTGTTTATAAGTCTTATCTAAATATGACTCTATTTTATTCACCTTCTCCATTCCCAAAATTTCAGCAAGATATGATGTCTGACTGATTACTTTCCCATTTATAGCCTTTAACATTGGAGTTAATGCCAAGCCCCCATATATATAGTTAAATCTTTAGAGAGCTTTAACTGTTTGATCTAACTTTTTCCTTGTCCATGCCACATGTTTAGTCCATCTATAATTATTTGTAAACAGCATCCCCAAATATGAGAATTCTGTGATGAAATCCAATTTGTTTTGCACTAACATTAATTTCCTATATTTCTTGTTATACCCAATTGCCATAATTTTAGTTTTATTAGTGTTAGGCTTCAAATTATGTTTTTCTTACAAAGAATATCTATCCTATCCAAGGCTCTCTGCAAGCCAATTCTTGAAGTGGACAAAATTGCCAAATCATCGGCATATGCCAAGACTGGGATCCTTTTCTGTAGTATGGTTGGACAATGATGCCTATGATTATCAAATTGTTGCAAAATCTCATTGATATATAGGTTAAATAGTGTTGGAGCAAGGACGTATCCTTGTCTCACATCTATTTCAGTTTAAATTTTTTGTGTGAGATCTCCCATTTTTGAGTATTTAACTCTGGATCAAATTTTAGTGTAAAGTCTTCTTATAAAAACTATATGGTTATGATCTATACCCATTTTTTCCATTTTCTCCCACAGCAATGATCTCAATATGGCATTGAATGTTGAAGAGAAATCGACAAAGGTCACAAATAATCCTTGATTTCTTAATTTGCAATATTTTACTATTATATGAGAAAGTATAAAAACCTGATTCCTTTTACCAGTTCCCTTTTTAAAACCTGCTTGAAATTCTAGTATTACCTCATATTGATTCAGTATAATTAATAATCTATTTAATAGTACTTTGGTGTAATTTTTTGCCATAACATCCAAAAGGGTGGTTGGTCTATAATTGACCAGATCTAATCGAGAACCTTTTTTATAAATAGGAATTATAAAACTTCCAAGCCAGGAATCAGGAACAAAAGCATGCACTACAGCTTTGTTGTACAAGCTGGCTAGTGTATCTGACCACCAAGCTATACTGAGTTCATAAAAATCAATTGGATTGTTATCTGGGTCTGGCACTTTCTTATTTTTAAATGATTCTATTGCTCCCTAACCTCCAGTGTTGCAAACCATCCAAAATCCTCATTTAGTTAACCTGTCTTCTTCCTTAATTCATATTTTGAAAAATAACTAAAAAGTATTTTCCAGGTTTCTGACTCAATATATGAATCAATTTGAATTTTATAGTTACATGTTCTTTAGCTACCGGGGCCCAAAATTTCCTATCAGCCCTTCCTTCAATGGCCTTAATCATCATGTCCCATAACTCCCTTTGATGTTGCATTCAGTATACATTTATATAGTGTTTATAATTCTTCCTTGCTAAATTTAATTCTTTAATTTCTTTCTGTTTGGATTTTTTTTTGTTTTCCTGACCAATTTAACTAACTTCCTCTTTTCAACTGTACAGTTTTTATGGAACCAACCTTTGTAATATTTTTTATCTTTATTTCCTTTATCTGTTCCTTTGTTAACAACTGGGATGTATCCATAATTTGATTATACAGTACATCTCCTCTGGGTTCCATATATTCTGCATATTAGAATTTAAATTCTGCATTATTTGATCACTTATTTTCATTACATCGCTATGTTTTTCTGTATCCCATCTAATTTTCTTATTCACAATTTCAATATTATCTTCTCTTGCTGGAGCAATCCTAGTCAGTTTCGTTTTATACACCACTAAGGGAAATTGCTCACTTTCTGTTCTATTTAATATTTTCATGTCACCATAGTATGGTAATCAAATATTGAGGCAAGTGCATAATCAATTATTGTTTCCCCCTTTACATTTGTACATGTCATATTTCCCATGCTATATGAGGGCATTCCCCCATTGAGTATAATTAATTGCATTGCATCTAATAAGTGGCCCAGTTGTTTGTGCATATCTGTATTTTCATGTCCTTAGAGCTTCTATTTGGTATTCCCAAAGCCTGGCATATTGAGACCTTTGGTTCCAAATTATCTTTTTTAACACATTTTATGTTGAAGTCCCCCATCATTAATATGTCTGTTGGTTTGTTTAATTTCAAGTATATTTTTATATCTTGTACAATTTTACTGTTTAATGTTTTATCGTACAGTGGAGATCTTACTGGTGAATTATAGATGTTTACCAAGATCAATGGCTTACTTTCTATTTTCAGTTTAGCCAAAATATAATTTTGGTTAACAGATTGTTCTAAAATACTCATTGAGTCATCTATGTTAATATAGATTGCCATTCCACCCATATATCTTCCCATTTTCTTTTGTTTTACAGCTGGAGAATGAATTATACTACAGTGGATTCCACTTAAGTGCACATTGAATAAGTGCACATTTTGGTTTAATACACACTTTTCTCATGTCCCAATTTTTTTCCTATTTCCTCCATGTTAAACTTTTTGGTTAAATGCACACTGGATAAGTGCACATTCCGCTTTAATACACAGTTTCTAGTTTCACCAATCAACCTCTGCCTATGAAGGTAATTTCAGTTAATTGCACAGGTTCTGTTAATGTTGTGTCAGTCTGTAGTATTTAACACCTTGCGCCACACTAGTCACACACTGGCTCACAGAAGCAAACAAGCATTATAGAGAAAAGGAAAGTAACACTTAGCTTAGCCCAGAAAATCTCTGTGTTGCAGGAGTTAGAGGAGTTGAATATCAAACATATTGATGTAGCAGCAAAGTTTTGGGTCAATGTGTTCACTGTGGCACGCATTGTCGGCAACAAAGACCACTTATTTTCTGAATGGGAGCACACCAAGAATCAAGCCTGAAAATGCCAGATGAGTGGGAAGAGTGAGGAGGTGGAAGCTGCTCTCCTCTGGTAGTTCTCGGTGGCTCACAGTGTTGATAGCCCAGTAAATGGTCCAATTTTAATGCAAAAGGCACAGGACCTGGCATTAGTAATGGGGATACATTTTATTGCAACAAGTGGCTAGCTTAGCAGATGGAAAGAGCGAAATGGGATTATTTTTAAAAAGTGTCACAGGGACAAAAAAGAGGCAGACAGTGAGACTGCAGACAACTGGTTAACAACAGTCCTGCCTCAAATTCTAAAGGACTATGCACCGGATTGTATCTTTAATTGTGATGAGACTGGGCTCTACTTCAGGGCCATACCAGAAGGAATTCTAACATTCAAATCTTGAGTACAGTAACTGAGAAAGTGCTAATTTAAATGCTAATCAACTGATTTATGATATAAATGTGTTTTTTACACTGGCATTCGGGGAGTTCATACCCATCTCCAGCCAGGGGTAATGGTCAGGTGTCTCCCAGGTACATCAGCATGGAGAGACACTGACTGCATTGCTAAAATTGTTCATAAAGTAAGAGAAATCATTGATGTCCTGGTACACATAAGGACTAATGATCTCACCAGCTGGTCAGTTGTGGAGACCAAGGAACACCTGACTAGGCTGGGTGACAAACTATCATCCATTTCGTCTGACATCTCCTTCTCTGAGATCCTGCCAGTCTGGGAGGGGCAGATGGACAGAAGGTCAGAGAAGGGGAGATAGGGAGCTAAACATGTGGCTCAAGGGCTGGTGCCAGGAAAAGGACACAGATTTGTAGGAACTGGCAACAATTCTGGGAGCGAAAGTTCTTTAAATTTGATGGACTGCATCTGACTAAGGAGGGAGTCAGTGCATTGGGGTAGAAGTTTGATGTCTTTGCAGAATATTTAAACTAGCAAATGGGGAGAGGGGTGCAGCACCCCATACGTCGAATGGGAAGAACACGCCTCCCCCCTCAGCTAGTGGTCAAACAGGGATTCAGCATGTTTGCAGTTCATTGCATCACCAGGTAAAATAAAAGGTCCATCTCTCCATACGACACACAGGGGAAATACCAAACCTCACCCAACAACTAACAGACCAAAATCTGGCCAATGGAAAATCATGTACACTAATGCTCATGGCCTGGGAAATAAGATCCCAGACCTGCAGGCAATAATGTCAGAGACTAAACTGGACATAGTAGCAATTAATGAGACATGGTTTACCAGTAACCACACTTGGGAGACTTCAGTGCCTGGCTATGTACTGTTCAGAAAAGACCAAGGTGCAAAAAGGGGGGGTGGAGTGGCCCTGTATGTCAATGAAAATAACAAAGCTACAGAAATTCAGAATACACATAAGGAGCCAGAAGAACTGTGTGTCACCCTGGAAACAGGAAATGGGACAGCCATAAGAACTGGGGTTGTCTACAGGCCCCCAGACCAGGGGGAGGACATAGACACATTACTGTTAGAAGATATACAAAACATGACAACTAAAGGGGAGGTTCTGATAATGGGAGACTTCAACATGCCGGATACAGATTGGTCAATACCAGCAGGAACATCTGCCAGAACTAGACACATAGTGGATTCCCTGCAGGGGGAGGGCCTCAAACAACTGATACAATAACCCACAAGAGACAGAGCTATCCTAGATCTAGTACTGACTAACAGGGAAGGGATCACAGATCTCCAGATAGAAGGTCACCTGGGGGCCAGTGATCATCACATTGTATGGTTCAATTTTACCACTACATCTAAATCATCCCATTCCAAGGCAAAAATATGGGACTTCAGAGGAGCTGACTTTGATAAGATGACCAACAGAGTTAAGCTAGCCCTGGCAAAAAGAAACACAGGTGAGGGGGTACAGGCAAAGTGGGCAAGCATTAAGGATGCAATACTTGAAGCAACATCTCATTATGTTAGACAGAAAAGGAAGTGCAAAAGAAGAAGGAAACCACTTTGGTTCTCAAATACAGTAACAGAGAAGGTCAGAGCCAAAAGGCTGGCCTTCAGGAAATATAAGGGAACACAGAGGGATGAAGATAGGGAGGCATACCAAACTGCCGTAAGGGAAGCAGGAAAGGCAGTAAGGCAGGCAAAGTCCCAAACTGAGGAAACACTAGCATGAACAGTAAAATAAGGTGACAAGACTTTCTATAGATACATTAGTGAAAGGAGAAAGTCTAGAGGGGGTATGGCTAAGCTCAAAGGAGAAAAGGGGGCATATGAGGAGGAGGACCTTGTAAAAGCATATATCCTAAATAGATACTTTTTGCTCGGTATTTACTGAAGAGAAGATAGGACAGAGCCCACAGCTCAGCACCATGGACACAGTGGGGAGGGAGGTGAGCACTACTCCCTTCACTAAAGAAAGGGTCCTATAAGAGCTCGCTAAGCTCAGGGTGGACAAGGCAATGGGATCTGATGGCATGCATCCTAGGGTACTTAAGGACCTAAGGGTGGAGCTAGCAGAGCCATTAGCAGAACTGTTTAGTGAGTCTCTGAGCACAGGAGAGGTCCCAGAAGACTGGAGAAGGGCTCATGTGATCCCGCTCCACAAGAGTGGTAGCAGGGAGGAGGCAGGGAACTACAGACCAGTCAGTCTTACCTCAGTAGTGGGCAAGATTATGGAGGCACTCTTTAAGGAAAGAATAGTGCAACACCTGGAATCCATAGGAGCATAGGACCCAAGACAGCATGGGTTTACAAAAGGAAGGTCCTGTCAAACTAATCTCATAGGTTTCTTTGACTTGGTAACCAGAGTGGTGGACCAAGGGGAAGCAGTTGATGTCGCCTACCTTGACTTCAGCAAAGCTTTCAACACTGTTCCACATAGAAGATTAATAAATAAGCTGGGTAGGCTCGGGGTGGGTCAGAAGTTGGTCAACTGGGTGGCAAACTGGTTGACGGGCAGAAAACAGAGAGCGGTGGTAAATGGTATACAGTCAGAAGAGATGCAAGTCACAAGTGGGGTATCTCAGGGATCAGTCCTGGGGCCAGTCCTCTTCAATATCTTCATTAGTGACATTGCAGATGGACTAGAGGGTAAGGCTTGTCTGTTTGCAGATGACACCAAGATCTGCAACAGAGTAGATGATCCAGATGGGGTGGGCAGAATGAGAAGAGATCTGGATAAACTAGCAAAATGGTCAGAAGAGTGGCAACTGGGATTTAATGCAAAGAAGTGCAAGATCATGCACATAGGGAAGAGAAACCCTGAAGCCACCTATAGGCTGGGAGGGGAGTTGCTGGTAGTCACAAAGGAAGAAAGAGACTTGGGCATCATCAACCGATGACCTGAAGTCATCAAGCAGACCTCTAAAGCAGTAGGTAAGGCTAGGGGATGTTAGAGTGTATTAGTAGGGGTATCACAAGTCGTAAGAGAGTAATAATCCCTCTTTGCAAGACACTGGTTAGGCCCCATCTGGAGTACTGCATGGCACTGGAGGCCACACCTTCACAAGGACATTAACCAAATTGAGGCAGTCCAGAGAAGGGCAACCAAAATGGTGCAGGGACTGCATCAGAAGACATATGAGGACAGATTAACGGAGCTCAATATGTATACCCTTGAGCAAAGGAGGGAGAGAGGTGATATGATCGAAACATTCAAACACCTTAAGGGCATTAACAAAGTGAAAGAGTCGAACATGTTTAAATATAAGAAAAATAGCAGCACAAGAGGACACAGCATGAGATTAGAGGGAGGCCGATTAAGGGGGAATGTGTGGAAATTATTTTTCACAGAAAGGGTGGTGGATGCATGGAACAGTCTACCTCATTAAGTGGTGGATATGAATACAGTGCAGGGCTTCAAACAGGAATGGGGTAGGCATAAGGGAGCAATACAGATGAGTTTGAATAAATAGGCCACTGACAGAGCAAAGGCCGATGGCACATTTATAAGGTAGAAAAAGAAATGGGCAGACTGGATGGGCCTTGTGGTCCTTATCTGCTGTCAACTTCTATGTTTCTATGTTTCATGTCTTCAGTCTTTAAAAATACAGTGTTTTCTATGGAATTTTGGCTAAGTGCACGTTCCGCTTAAATGCACATTTTCTGTCTGCAAAATGGGTGTGCATTTAAGCAGAATCCATTGTATAACCATTAATCATTATATTATATAATTGTTCTTCATCATGCTGTGTTTCCTGAAACAATATTATATCCATCCCTTCTATAAAGTCCATAAACTCTGGCTCTATAAACTTATTCTGTAACCCAGCAATGTTCCATGACATAATCTCCAAATTTGCCTCCTTATTTCTTTTAATAAATGAGATTGTGCTTATGTTCATACAATCAAATTGTAACCCCCCTCATTTGTTTCTCTATCCCTCTCAGGTCACAGCTGAACATACTGTAACATTTGAAAACTATTAAATATACCCACGGTATATACAAGTGGTTGTTCGTCATGCATTACTTCAGCAGGTTTTTGTATTACATTCAGTTGCTCATTCAGAAGAGACCTGGAGTCAGAAATTGTTACAAAATCTACTATTTGATTCCCCAGCTTATCCAGTTTATGGCTAACTTCCAAGATATTTTTTGCTAAATTTCAATTATCCAAGGTTAGATCTAGTTGATCTCCCTGGACCTAGAACTTATGGGCTGTCTGGACCTGCACAATATCATCATCATGAAACTCAAATCCCAAGACATTTCCTATTAATATCCATTTCCTATTAGTATGACTGGCAGTATAGCCTAGAGGTTAGAGGAACAAGGTGTGAATGAGCTTGATACATCCAGCAGACCAGACCTGAGTTTGATTCTCACAACCTCCACTTGCATACTGTGTGACTCTGAATAAGTCACTTAACTGCCCAGTGCTCCCAGGTCACCCCTGAAAACAGGCACTTGTGCCTAGTGGGCCTTATCCAGTTACCAAAGACTAAAATAAAATAAAATAAAAAAATAAAATAAATTAAATGAGTAATCATTGCTCTTAACTTGGCTCTAGTATCAATACCCACATAACAGATTCCTAAATTAGAGAGTTATGTCTGAAGGAACTAGTGGCTCCCATTGTTTCTTAATCATCTGTTGCAATTTTCCCTGTTGGTCTAATTGTATATCTAATTCTTCCGTAGTCTTAATTCCAAGGTCAGTCACCTCACTAATCAGTATGGGTGGAGCCATAAACAAATTCAATTCCTCCAATATAGTTGAGTTCCTCCATACATACTGGGCCACTCTTGGTTGCTTAAAGAACAATTTCAATATGTACTTCAATTTACCATTCACAATCCCTTTAGCATCCATTATATCATCCAACTGTACATCCAAGTTTAACATTTCGGTACAACTCAGATGTCCAAGAATTCTGAGCACTGTGTTATTCTCATTTAAATCCAATTTTAGCCCTTTTATAGTAATCAGTGGCTGATCTTTCTTCAATAATTCTGTATTCAGGGCAGTAACATCCTGATCTTTACTTCAATTGCTATTTTCATCCTTTTTAACACTTTTTATTTGTGCAACTTTTGCATCTGGAGTATCGGAGTTCCTCTGCATTGTACCAGCCTTCTTTTTACTTACAGTATTCCCCCAATCCTAGTTTTTGATTTTTTTTGTTCTCCTTTTTGCAGTTTCTTTAATTTTTTTCCCTCTTTTTATTCCATCTACAGTCACAGAATCTGTCTTCAGTCTGTGATGAGTACTCAGAGCTCCCAGAAGTACTTAATATCCAATCGGTCCCAGAACTATTCCATAGTTGTTCCCCGAAGTGACCTTTCACCAAATGAAACATTAAAAAGAAGGTAAAGGCATTTCATTGCTCCTGCTACTGCTGTCTCACTCCTCTGTCAGCAAAGCATGCAGCTGCACAGATTCCTCCTCCCAAGGACTAGGAACATCAGAGGGATCAATCTTCGACTGTGTTACTTGACAAAATTGTGGTTTAGCTGTTCTGCCATATCTTTTGTTTCTATCACTTCATTGACATTTATGAGCAATGGCCCTATCTGATTTGATGTTTTCCTGTTGTTATTGATATATGAGTATAATCCTTTTCTGTTATCCTTTCTAAATAATAAGTGTATTTCTAATCTGGTTCTTTCTTGCTTTATTTTTGTTTTCAACCTAGTCAGTATTTTTTATATTCCGTGATTGTATCTCTATTCCCTTGACTTCTCATTTTGTCACATGCTTTTTTTTTCTCCTTACACAGTCTGATGATTCTGTTTGTACACCACATCAGTCTTTTACCTTTCTTTGTATACATTTTTCTCTTTGGGATATGTTTTTCTTCCAACCCGTGGAGTTTATTTTTAAGTGCATCCCACATTTCTCCTATTGTACTCTTTTTTAAGTATACACTCCCAATTCCAATCTGCCAAATTCATCCTAATTTTATAAAAGTCTGCCTCATTGTAGTTTCTGACAACAGAAGCCCCTTTATCCAGCACTGATTTTCTTTTAATATAGAATTGAATGATGTTATGATCACTATTACTTAAGCTATCTGTGATACTTATCTTGGTTATTATGTCTTCACTGTTAGTAACAATCCAGTCTAGTATGTTTTACCCTCTAGTAGGCTTGTAGACTAACTGATTTAGTCTCGCCTCTTCCATCAATTCTAAACACCTATTGTAAACTTTGTTATTTGCTGTTTTTTTTCAACCAGTCAATATCTGGAAAATTGAATTCGCCTGATATAAGCACATCCCCCTGCATAGCTAATTGTCTAATTTCTTCAATATAATCATTGTGAACTTTTTTTGTATTGTACAGGCCTAACAGGAGTTTTTTATGATTTTGTGAGTCTTGTGTTGACACCCATATAGATTCTATCTCATCATTTTGATCATATGTGTTGTATAGCGAGCACTTAATACCTTGTTTTACATAGATTACAGCACCCCCTCCTTTCTTTTGTGCTATTTATTTTGAAAACAAATCATATCCCTAAATCTCCCTATTCCACAAGACATCCTTCTCCCACTAAGTCTCCATAAAGAAACAAATATCAATGTTCTCTGCTTTTAACGTTATTTCTAACTCAGATTTCCTTAAAGTATTAAGGCTCCTAGCATTTACAGACCAGATTTTTAAACCTTTATAATGCTTTTTATTGTTTATTTTTTGTTTGTGTAACTCCTTCCTCACTCTATTTAACTTATTTCTGCTTTTAATATCACTTTAGGCCCCTCTCCCCTGATTTGTCAGTTTAAATCGGTGTATAGCACTTTTTTAATTTCCATCCCCAGCTTCCTGCTGCCTTTTTTGCTTAAATGCAAGCCATCTTTACAAAAGTATCCTGGTTCATTCACAAACTGTTCCCAATGGGTTATACACCCCATCCCCTCCTGCAATGTCCAACACCGTAGCCAATTATTCAGTTCTCTTATTTTCTTTTGAATAGACTCACTTTCTCTTAGTACAGGAAGAATTTCAGAGAAATAAATTTTGCATCCTAAACTTTTGGCTTCATCCCTTATATTTCTGTATTCGGTTTTTATTTCATTTATATTTTGCTTTTTATATTATTGACTCCTAAATGCAAAATTAAAACGCTGTTCCCCTTCTGACCCTTTATTATGTTCGGCAGCATTTCCTGAATGTCCCTAACCTTTGCTCCTGAGAAGTAACTGGTTGTTACATTTTCCTTATTCCCATATGAAGTGTACCTATCTGTGTATTTTAGGATGGAGTCTCCCAACACATAAGCATTAATCCCCCGATTTGTCTCTATACTAATCTCTTTGTCACCATGTGGTGTAGAGACCAAACTTTCTATTTCCATATCTTCTCCTCTGCTGGTCTGGCTTCTGGATTCTTGATGGTCATGTCTATTGCTTTCTATTTGATTCTCTCTGTACTTCTGTGTGTTAGATGTCCCTTCTACTTCTTGATCAGGCATTGTACAAGTCCTCTTTCCCTTTTTATTATCATTAGTTTCTACACCTGTCCGTATACAGCTGTTATTGTCCTGAACCCTACCTTTGCTTACATCTTGCTCACTTTCTACATTGCAATTCTCATTTTCCTCTGATATTATAATATCTAATTCTCCCTCTCACCCTTCACCAATATCCTTGTTGTTTCTCCTCTTCTGACTCTTAACTCCTCCTATATCTTGATTTATATCAGCTTCCAAATCAATCAACATTAAATGTTCAAATCTGTTATTAGTCTCCACAGCCCACAGCCCTTCTTCTTTTTTTATACTTCCTCATTTCCAGTTGCCAATCCTCTTCTTCTATATATCTAGCTCTCTTTCTATTGCTTAGATGTATTTTACTTGTATGTATATTCCCACTTTCTCCTTCTAATGAGTGCTCCTGATTGTTCTATATTACCTTTTGCTGTTCCAATGTTATTAATTTCATCTCCAACGCTAAATTTTTTTGTTGTAGTTCCTTAATGATGATGCATTCTCTACAGGTATAGACCAAAACCTCATTTACCACCTCTGTGGAAATTTTATTAACTAATATGCATCTTATACCCAACTCTCCCCCTTCCAGTCTTATTACATTTGTATCCATTTTCCCCTTTGGTCACAATTAAAAATGCATCTTATATTCTATTGTTTGTTCACTCGCTGTGGAAGCAAGTTGATATATTTAGTTTTGCTATAACCAATTAATCATTCCTTGTAACTGTGATGAGCATTGTCTTACTATCTTCCTCATGCTTACAGTAATCCACCGGTCACCCAACATATGTCTAATTTACTATAGCCCATCCCCCTTTCTTCTCTTTGGGTTTCTAGCTCTTTGTTATTCTTATTGCCTCTACTTCTCCTTGTTCGCCCTACTCACAGTTCATCAACTTCAATTAATATCCTACCTGAGTTGTGTGTTCTAAATTTCTTTCTGCCTCAAACCCTAGTTTTCATCCTCCATCACCTGACCTTCCTCACCTGACATGCCAGACATGCGCTTAGATGCGTGTGTCTCGGCGTGCGTCTCTGTGCATGGCATTGCTCGCTAGACC
Source organism: Neoceratodus forsteri (assembly GCA_016271365.2). Lineage (NCBI taxonomy): Eukaryota > Metazoa > Chordata > Ceratodontiformes > Ceratodontidae > Neoceratodus > Neoceratodus forsteri. The sequence goes on along the minus strand of CM057459.1, from coordinate 481,880,099 downwards.
CCCTGCCTATAAGCAGAGCTGTGACCCAGAAGTGCTGAATGGTCGTGGTCTGCCTACCAGCCCCTCAAGTGTTTAAACTTGTATAAAATAGCAGCTCTTAGCTGCAACAGCTAAAATATTGCATCCAGAATAGTGTTACTCAAATAAAACAAGAAGCTTTTTAGGCTGTAGTTTCTTAACTAGCAGCATGGAACTACCAGCCTCCAAACACTTCCTGGAGCTCTGCCTCTCTAACCCCGGCAGACAATTAACCCAGATAGTGCAGCAAACAGTAGAACAGAGGATTCAGGCAAATGACTGTATGTTGGCTCTAGTTCCTTGTCCCACCGCATTTGGTGGTCACACAGGTTTACTATTGCTGTATGATGTGAACTTTAAGATCGGTGGATCTAGCATCAGACCAACATCTCAGCCAGAAATCCAGATATCCTCTGTGGTGGATTTCCTGTTAGTTGACCAACATATACCCTTTGCAAATCTTAAAGCCAAACACAAAATTGGAGCAAACATGTCTTCAAATTCATGCAAATATCACATGCATTAATTAAACATTTGGGCCTCCCTCACACAGGATGGAAAATAGTTCTGAGACAATCAATGCAATGGCGACTGTGGCCTCTGCCCCACATGCCATCTCCTCTCTATACCAACTAATATCCAGCAATTCTCCTTTCAAATCTGATTGAAAATGTCCTTACTGGCAACTAGAGTTTCCAGAAGAGTACTTCAACGGGGTGCAGTTGTGGTCCAAAGTTTATACATACATCAAGAATGGCAAAGCAAGACTTACACAATTTCATGTTTTAAATAACCTTTATTACATGCCAGTAAAATTAAGTAGCATGGGAATACTTTCCTCAGATACATGCATGTGGTGTGACAAGGAGCAGAGTTCCCCTATGCACATAATTTGGTCTTGTGAAAGGTTTCAAAGTTTCTGGGCCCAAATTAAAACCAAGTCTGACCCATTGCTAGTCATTGAAGATTATTTTACTCCTGAGATTTGTTTTCTGGGACGCATGGGCAGAATCCCTGTAAAAGAGAGGAGATTTCACATGGCAGCCATTGCAGCAGCTTCCAAATGAGCTATCCTAAAGCACTGGCTTGATCAAGAGTCCATACATTACCAGGAGTAGTACCACGATTAGCTCTTAAACCTCTGAATTGAGAAAATGGTTGCTAGTGTGAACAATAGGCACAAAATGTTTGAAAAACATCTTGGAAAGCTGTGTTAACGCTATATTCACTTCCACAGGAGAAGACCTTGCAACCTTAACTGAACTGTTTGAATACTAAACTCTTCATCCTCACATCTGCCTGAGAGACATTGCCATCACTTAGTAAGACTGTTTCACTCCAGCAGAGCCTAGTCATTTCCTGTCTAATGAAACAAAATTCACTACCTATGAATTTCATCTACTGTAACTGTACATAGTTTGGGATTGTGTATTGTCTGTATACTAGGTTAGAACCTCTATGTTTTCTCTAGTCATTTGATGTAATGTCTGTCTTGCTTGGATGAAACCCAATAAAGTACATTGATTTAAAAGAAAAGTGGAGCAATTCAGTGACTACAGTGTTCACTAGCTCCAGCCCACATGTCAGCCTGCTGCAAGAGACTTTAGAGTTTTTCAGCCTACAAAACAACAATCCAGCTTCCAGGGCTGTCCAGTAAGTTGTTCGCCCTCTTATCTCGTCTCCTCTCCTAGACCCAGCAGATAGCAGTTCCTAGGTGGGGACATGGTGTGAGTAACTGAGTTGGGGTAGGGTCAAAGGCCTTCTTAAAAAATGGAACCACTCAGTGGCTACAGTGACTATCGGCTCTAGCCCACTGCTGCAAGACACTTTGGAGCTTTTTGGCACATGAAACAACAACCCAGCTTCCAGGTCAAGCAAGCTATTCATGCTTCTCTCTCTCCCATATTGGGCTGATGGCAGTTGCCAGGTGGGGGCACAGTATGAGTGACAGAGTTGGGTGTGTGGCCAACACCCCTGCTTCAAAAATGGAGACGCTCAGCAGCTATAGTGTCCACCAGCTCCAGCCCTCACATCAGCCTGCTGCAAAAGACTTTCGGGCTTTTCAGCTCACAAAACAACAACCCAGCATCCAGGACTGTGCAACAAGTTGTTCACCCTCCCCTCTCCCATACCTGGCTGGTGACAGTTGCTGGGTGGTGGCACAATGCAAGTGACAGAGTCAGGAGTGGGTCCAGTACCCCTGCTTCAAAAGCAGAGCTGCTCAAGCGGCTATCTGCAAAGTGATTCTCCACATGAGTTGCTCCCACAGGAGCAGCAGGTGTCACCTGTGGGAGGCCACTGCAGAGACAGCTGCAGTGTGCTGGATCCCCTGCTAGTTTTCTGGCATTTTATTTATGAAGAATAGCCAGTCTTCTCCAGACTTTTACTTTTCAAATTGCATGGGTAAAGGTTAAAATTGCCACTTTTTAGGCCATTATTTCACTTGTCTATTGTTAATTTATGAATGTAAAAGTAATCATATTATTCCTGAAGTCAGTTGTTATGTATGTTATGGCTACAATCATTTTAAACCATGTACCTGAAAGACTAGATGGGTAGGAAACGCATGCAACTGAGTGTAAAATAACTGTTAGGATTTCAAAAACTCACTGTAAAAGTGAAAAGCTTAATATTTATTTAGTTTTTATTTAGGTTTTGTTGACCTGGCAGGGTGCGCTAGACAAGCATTTGCCTATTTTCAGGCATGACCTGGGAGAATACAACCAGTAACACAATACAATGTATGACAATGACCACTTTGGAAAAATGTTGCAAGAAGGTAAAGCACAAGGTACAGTGCAGTCATGTGCACATTCAATAATAGGATATGATCAGAATGAAAAGTGCAAGAGTATAAGTTACAATTGGCAAAATAGTTAGACATAGTTCAATGACTTGAAACATGTGCAAATGGCGATCTGCTGAAGGTATGAATGGTAATGGGTTCCGAAGGTACTGGTAATGGGACATAATCTGTTGCTAGCAGGTACAGTGCTCCATAGTTTAGGGGATGAGACCGAGAAAGCTGCCTCACATAATTTGGTCCTGGTCCTTCGTATGACTAGGGGGTCAAGATCAGAAGATCTGAGTGGATAGGCTTTAGCGTAGGGCACTAGGAGGGAGGCAAGCCATGGAGGAACATTCACAGACCTTCTCTTCTCACTTACCTGAGCTCCAAATTAAACTTTATCCCTGCAGAAGGGGAGAAGTTTACTGTTGAGATCACACCTCAAAGTAACTCAATGCAAAGAGCAAATAACCTGAGTGACATAAATGCTGCAAATTTATCAAAGATTAAACTTATAAATACCTGTATTTCAACTGTATGCAATACAGATATCAGAGCCCTTGTCACAAAGATAGATGAACTGAGTGCAGTTTTAAAACAAAACCAAGTACAAGTAGTCTGTATCACCAAAACATGATGTACTAATGCAGTCCCTCCTGAGGCGGTGTGTATTTAAAACTACATTGTAGCAAGGAAAGACATATTTGAGCAAACGGAGTGAGGTGGCATGCTATTTTCCCTTTTAGACAACTAAAGGAATTAAAAAATGTAAACATTGAAATTATGCATTTTTAATTAATCATGCATAAATTGCCCAGAGGATGTGCACCCCAGATTCTGTGATGTTCATACCATCCTCTTCTAGCCATAAAGAGACATGCTTGAGTACTTAAATGATTGTATTGGTGCTGTTTACCATGGACATCCAATCTGTGGACTTTTAATTTTGAGGGATGCAAATAAATTACCATTAAGGAAAGTAATGCAGTGACAAAACATGAAGCAAATTGTAAAGGAGGTTACTAAATTGGAAAATATTCTAGATGTGATCATCACCAATTTAGGTGATTGGTACGAAACCCCAAGTTTATTGCCACAGATTGAAGCTGCTGATCATAAAGTTGTGCTAGAGAACTCGAGTACCCAAAAAAGTCAGTTGAAACTACAACAAACTGAAGTCTGTCTACAGAAGAAATGGACAACAAAAAAAAAGGTGACATATTAAATAGCTTGGTTCAAGAGATGAACACAGAATGGTTACCGACACAAGTGCAGATAGGACATGGAATAAAGTAATAAAAAAAGATTACTGAAGTTCTGTATAGGGTGGCCCAGGTAGTTAAAGTGACTATGAGAGGTGGAGACAAACTACAGATAATAGATGAGTTTAAGGAATTAATAAAGCAAAGACAAATAGCCCTTACAGCTAGGGACATGGTAAGGTACAATTTACGCAGGAATAAAGTTACGTGGGAAGGCAAAATGTCAAGATAGCAATGCTCTCAAATACAAGTATCTATCTTGAGAAAGACTGATGCATGTAAATGGTGGGAAATGGTTCCACCAAGCTGGTTCCACAGAAAACCTGCCAACTAGCTTTACAGCGACAGCACAAATGTTGAATGCCATCACAGTCCGCATTGTGCTGTCAGAAACAGAAGTGGGTTTTCTTCAGGAGGGCTGCACCCCCGGGGAGGGGGTGCAAGATCCAGAGAAGCTGTGTTGGGGTCCCACTGCTGTAGCGCAACCATTACAGCGACCCACAGTGACCTGTCATTTTGTCATTGTAAATGACTGGTCACTGTAAAATTTTCATTATAAAATGGCAAGAAAAAATCTAGAAATCTCAGTGGCCAAGAGAAATCAGATGACCGTACATTAAATCTCTATATACGCACAGTCATCCTGGTCCCAAACCACATCACACAATGAGCAAATCAATTCTCCTACAACCAGAACTATCTTCCATCAATCTCCCTACAACCAGAACTGATCTTCCACCACAAACATGGCTGCTACTCTTACACTGTAGAAACATTCAACTGGGCCCTAAAAATAAAATTACCTTAAAAATAATAAAAAAAAAATAATTAAATGTTGTTTACCAGATCATCACATTCTCCTTATACACATAAACAAATTATAAACATTAAGCATTGTTTACAGTTTTCATTATAACTGTTTCTTTGCTAATAGGGAAAAATCCCCTTCTGTCTTTACCTGTTCATCAGGGAAATCTCTTCTTCTTGCCCTGACAGTTAGAAAATTGAGTCTCTGGCTCTAAAATAGGCCTTTGTTGTGTGTGTACAGTATGTTGGTAGAGGAACATTCTACTTGTAGAACCAGGCAGAATTTTGAATCCCTGTATTCCATGGTAAACATTCCATTTCTTGAATGTGGGGAAACATAGAGAAAAAAAACAGAATGAAGAAAGTAAGCAATAATACTATGTAAACAAAGAGAAAAGGTGGTAAATGACTCACCCTGCTGTTTATCTTTTAGGACAGAGAGAGCAGTTCATGGTGCTGTCAGAGAGTGTGGCACTTCTGAACCACACTCATGCTTGCAACATCAGGGAACTGAAAAGCCTCTGTTATGGCTTCCTTTTAGTTTTGTCTACAGCGTGAGGAGAATGAAATAAAGTAAGGGGGCAATGTATTATACTTAGAATGAGGAAAACAGCATTTGTGAATTATTGTGGCTGACAGGGGAATATGAAGCTTAAGTGGGCAGGGAGACACACACTGTATAACATTAATTTAATCTAGCACCAATAGGAGGAAGGACTACTTTATGTTAACAGCACAGATTTTCTCACATTTTTACTTATTTAAAAATTCGTTTCAAAATAAAAAACTGCTTCTAAAAATAAAGGGCAATTTTATAAGTGCAACAAGACACTCCGGGGTTGTGCATTATGGTGTGATAACCACACTCCTATGGATGACCAGCACTTGGCCTTCAGCCTCATGCCTAACTACACCCCTAGGAGTGCGGTTATCATACCATAATGGACATGCCATCATGTCTTATTGCTTACATGAAGCAATGGTATACTGGGGGAAAATACTCCAAAATTTTTAGGAACTGAGGACAGAGAAAAATAACATAAATGGATGGAGACAGTCCTGGAAGTTGAAGAAACAGTTGAGAATTTTCTTAAGCTATAAATACAGCTTTGTATGAAATTAGTTCTGAGTTGTCCCCTTTGTGCAGAAATCAACCTCAACCCTGGGACATACAAGACAAATTCCTGCTTACAATAGAAGATGTTGCCAAAGAAATGAAAAAAAGAATAAGATAGACAAGTCTGTGGGGCCTTGCAGGTTCCCCAACTGGGTGTGGAGGGAAGGCATGGATGTACTAGTGCTGTGGATTTGTAATATTTTTAATAATAAATCCATGATAGATGAACAAATCCCCCTTGAGTGGAAGGAAGCTAGAATTAGTGCAGTCCACCAAACCAGATCCCCTAGTGATATCAGTAGGGATTTCATGCCCATTTTTTCAACATGTGTAATTGCAAAAGTGCCAAAAGGATTTGTATACAAGTGGTTAGTGGCCTACTTCCAATGCAAAATTAATCCAGATCAGTTTGGATCTTTGAAAGGATGTTCCACCACAACTGCAACCCTCAAATATTTGGAGGTCTGCATGGGGACTTGGGATAATTGAGGTCACAGTTAGAGCAGTCTTAGTTGACTAGCATAAATCCTTTGATCTCATTGATCACCAAATTTTGATCAATAAAATGACTGAAGCTTGGATCCCACTATGTTTGACTATGTGGTGCACAGCGTTTTGCATGGGAGAACACAGTGGTTGGATACTGAGGTTCTGAAATCAGGAAAAGGAAAAATAAATGGTGATGTTTCCCAAGGTACAAAATTGGACACCCTCCTATTCTTACTGATGATAAATGACTTACAGACAACAGGAGAATGTATAAAATGCACTGACAATACTACAGTCATTGACTTTTTGAGACTAGTGAGGAAAGCACAATGCAGACAGACCTTCTAAAGATTGAAGGGTAGTTATATAAAGAATAAAGGATGGGGAAGGGGGTGCTATGAGAATTTAATGTAAACCAGAGTTGTGGGATGCTGCATTAACCCCGAGGGTGAAGTCCAGGGTTTATCAAAGCATCCACAATGAAAGTATAAAATCTCCTACTTCCATCTAATCTTTATTTTTGTAATATACTGGGTGGCAATTTTTTCAGGCAGGATCAACGGGATATAAGCAAACTATGCTGAAAACTCATGTTGTGGTGGCTCTGCAGTAAGGGAGAGATGGAGTCACCATGTTTTTTAAACTGTTACGCCCGCCTACAAGCAAGACAAGAGTCAATGAGGGAGTGGCATACTTTGATTGAAATAGCTCGTGAATGCCGTAACAACCAGCCGGTTGTTATGGGAAATATCAACTGGTCCAGCCCATAGGAAAAATTGCTGACCAGTTATTATAGCATAATAATATGCAAGCTAACCCAGCTAAAACCAAAGAACTCTGCTTTACAAGGCAGATGAAGTTGGATAGGCCAGTTTTGACTTTTGGAAACCAGGAAATGGAGAAGATCAACCACGTAAAGTTACTTGGTTTTTATTTTCAGAGCAACTTTTGTGGTCCCTACATGTAGAAGGCAAACATACATGTATACACCCACATTATCCTGCAGAGAGCATGCATAAGTACAATGGACCTACTGTACTATTATAATACAATTGTAAGTCTGGTTGTTAAAAATGAGGCAACTGTCTGGCAAGGAGGTCTGACTGTGGCAGAATCTGAAGACATTATGAGGATTCAGAAATGTGTAATGAGGATTGTCTATGGCTTTGAGATGAAGTATGTTGATGCCCTGAAAATAATTGAAAGTGAGAGACTAGATACTAGAAGGGAGAAAATATCTAGATCCTTTTTCCTCAGAGGTATCTACCCCTAGCCGTAGACTCCATTACCTTCTAAAAAAGAGGAAATGTCCTGACCATGGACTGTGATCCCACTGCATGTGGGAGAAGTCAAGGGTTAGGACAAACACATATGCAAAATCCATGTTTGTATGTTACATAACATGATTATTAGATGACTGAATGAATTTTGTGATACTAAGTTGTTATATGTGTAGAATGTAAATGTAAACCCACTAAAATAAAAAAATCAATTGTTATTTTGATAGGTGGACTTTAATATGTATTTTTATGAATTTATATATGGTGTTTTTGCTATTTATTATGTATTGTAATGCTTTTGTACGCTTTTGAAATTGTGTAAAGTACTTCAATCAGTCTTGTTGGATAAATTGCTATAGTGTTTTAAATAAAATTCAAATTCAGTTCAATTCAATTCAAATTTATTCAAAATGTTGAGTAATGCCCTAATACGTAGTAGAGGAAAAAACAGAAAACTCAAGACTCATAAAACCCATCAGGCAAGAACCAGAACTTTAAAACAGCAGACTAACAGGGTAATCAGGAGTGACCTGAGCATAGCTATGAAATGCAAGTTTATCTAGTATGAAAATTCTTACATACAATATATGGGTAAGTATAAGGTGGGGGTGGGGTAAAGCTGATAGGTTAAACTCCATGCAGATGCAGTGACACCAGACTGTTAAGCAGGTTGTCTAGAATTGTGACAATACTTTGATTGTAGGTAAGGGTTCCACACTGCTAAAATGAGAGCAGAGTATTGGCATTTGCATGTGATAATCATTCTAGTGAACTAACCCGTGGTGTTAAGCCACTCCAGGGAGGTGGGGACTTATACAGATCTCCAGTTGTATAGTATGAGCCTTTTGGCAGGGGCACTAACAGCCACCACCCACTGTAGAACAGGTGAGGGCTTTGGGAAGTATATTGAGGGGATGCCTGGGAGTAACAGTGGGGCATCTACAGGGACACAGGGGCCCAAAATTGAGGTGCCAATTTGCTTGATATCATCCTGAAAGTTCTTTAAGCTTTGGCATTCCTGTAATATGTGCATCATGTGCACCACAAATTGCTGACATCTCAAGCTTTTAAAAAGGATTACAAAATCACACATGCTCCCACAATGCAAATCATCATGGGCTGCATATGCAAATCACCACAGAATATTATGCTGGTTCAACATTAAGCAGAAATGCATGGTGCCGAAAGGCCTCTCACACAGTTTGCAAAGGGTGCCAACAGAAGACATAGACACGTGTTTCATCCTATCAGGACTCATCAGTATGCCTCATCTGTTTGACACCCCAGTGGAATGAACCAGCTACCCTAAGATGGTCTATCTGGATTATGTTGTGGTGAACCCAATTAAAACAAAAAACAATTTAAAAGACAAAGAACCTCTGTGCGCAAGCACTGAGGCAATGGTTACCCCAAAGGGCATTTGGCCGGGAAGCCAAGTTTCAAAGAAATACAAACTTGGCCAGCCAATCGGTGTCTGGACATGCATGGGCACCCCCTACTTGTGCCACACACATTACTGATGCACTCCGGCGCATCGGGATTTGTGCCAGGCACATTCCCCTTTTGAATATTGCGCTTTCTGAATATCCCACCCCACACATGCAAACTTTTGTGTAAATCCACTGAATGGTTGCAAAGCCATTAAAGTGCAAACTTTGGGGTTTAACATAGAAACTCCTGCTCAACCCTAACAACAGTGATGCTACTTCACCACGATAATACTACTGTAGTAGCACCACTGTAATACTAGTATTGCTGTAGAACATTTGCTGATGATACAGTGATTGTAGCCTTTGCAACTTTGGGGAATGGAACAGAAATTGCAGTGGGAATTTATAAGCCCACAAATTTTCTTTACTGACTCTGTCTTAGACTTGAATGATAGGAAGACAATGTTTATGCACTTTAAAACACTGCCCAAAACTTCCACTGAAATAAATCTTACTTCATGTAAGGGTGTTAAAATAACGAATGTCAGAGTATAAATACTTGTGAGTCTATACAAACAATGCATTAACCAGGATAGAGGGACAGGCAAAGGGGCATAGCTTATATGTCAGGGAAGGTACAGAGGCTGTGGAGGATGAACACATCAGGGGAACCAAAAGGGAAACAGAGTTGCTGTGGGTTCACCTCACGACACTATCAGGCAAGAAAATATGGATGGGGTGATCTATAGACCACCAGGACAATGGAAAGAGAGATAGGAAGCTTGGAAAAGAGTTGGCAATGGGAGTGAAGAAGGAGAGGTGGTGGTGGTGGTGGTGGGTTATCTGAACCTGCCAGATATCGACTGGGACATTATAGCATTGAGGTGCACCAGAAGTTAGGACCTGTATGATTCACTGCGGGACTGCCTTCTGGTGCAGTTGGTTAAGGAACCTACTCGACAGGTGTCCATTCTCAATTTGGTGCTCACCAACTCAGAGGTGATTGGTGGAGTGAGGGTAGGAGAGCCACTGGGGTCCAGCGATCATAACTCCATTTAGTTCAGGCTGGCCATTGGGACCAGAAAGCCCCTATCAAAAACTGAAGTCCAAGATTTCATTTAAGCAGACCTCAGCTCTATGAAGGAGCTGGTCCAAGACAAATTGAGCAGGGTGTACAGGACTCGAGGTATAGTGGGAAGATGGTGGGCAATCAAGAGTGCCGTTCTCAAGGTAAAAAAAAACAAAACAAAATATGCACTAGAATTGTTACAAACCGAAACAGGTACCAGAGACCAATATGGTTGTCAGAAAGGGCCACAGAAGCAGTGTGGGCCAGGAAAAAGACTTTCACCAGGTACAAGGAAAAGCAGGGGGAGAAGGAGTAGGAGAGTACCAAATGAAAACTAGGGAAGCAAAGAGAATGGTCAGGGAGACAAAGGCAGATACAGAGCTGCGTATTGTGAAGAAGGAGCAAGGGTGGGGAAAAACAGTTCTTCAGCTATGTTAAGGAAGAAGGGAGAAGATATTGTTAGACTATGGAGGAAGAGTACAAGAGGAAGATGAAAAAAATATCATCCATCCTTTATGATTGCTTCTGCTGTGTCTTCACAAGGTAAGACAGGAGGCCCCTGCTGGAAAGTGGCATCACGGCGGCTGTCAGGGGTATTTCTGATATGAGGCAGCCAGTATTTACCAGAGAAAGGGTCCAGAAGGTGATTGAACCCCTAAAGATAGATAAAGCCCCTGGGCTGGATGTGATGCATCCATTGGCACTCAAAGAACTATTTGCAGCCCTGAATGAACCCCTAGTACTGCTATTTAATAACTCAGTTCAAACAGGGGTAGTTCTGAAGGACTTGAGGGTAGTGGACATGGGGGGCACAAGGAGCAATCAGAATTACAGATCTGTCAGTCTTACCTCTGTAGTGGGTAAACTGATGGAGTCATCGCTGGTCAAAGAGGACCTTGTGGACTACCTAGAGATCAATGGTCTACAGGTTAGTAAACAACATTAGTTTGCAGCAGGGAGATCTTGTCAGATGAACCTGATTGTTTTCTTTAACTGGATAACAAACATAGTTGATAAAGGCGATGCTGTGGATTTACTCTACTTTGATTTCAGCAAGGCTTTTGACTTGGTGCCCTGCAGATGATTGCTGAAGGAGCTGGAGGACCTCAGTATGTCTAGGGACATAGTTAGATGGATAGGAAACTAGCTGAAGGAGAGACAGCAGAGGGTGGTAGTAAACAGGGTCAAACAGGAAGAGAGGAATGTTATGAGTGGGGAGCTGCAGGGATCTGTCCTTGGTCCTGTCCTCTTCAGTATGTTCATAAGCAACATTGAAGAGGGAACCTGGGGGGAAGTTGTCTCTTCACAGATGACATGAAGCTCTTTGGTAAGGTAGACATTGATAAAGGGATCAGGGAGATGCACATGGATCTACAAAGATTAGAGAGGTGGTCTAAGGTTTGTCCATTGAAATTCAACACCCAAAAATGAAAAGTTATATAAAAAGAAAAGCCTGGGCAGAGTTCTGGATAACAGGGTTTAAACTGAGCACTACAGCAAAGAAAAGGGACCCAGCAGTCATCATTAGTGACTCTCTCAAGCAACCCAGCCAGTGTAACAAGATCTATAGTAAGGCTAATAGGATGCTGGAGTATATCAGAAGGGGTATTTACAGCAGGAAAACGGAGGCACTGCTACATCTATGTAAGTCATTGGTAAGGCCACACCTGGAATACTGTGTTTAGTTCTGAAGTCCTCATTTAAGAAAGAACAGGGACAGGCTGGACACAGTACAGTGAATGGTGACCAAGATGATTCAGGACCAACAGAAGATTGTCTCAAGGCACCGAACAAAAATATGTACTTGCTGGAGACCAGGTGAAAGTGGGGAGGGGAATATGAAAAAGACCTTCAAGTTCCTGAAGGGAATAAAATACAGTGAACTGTGGGGTACTATTTAGCCTGAGTACAGAGTCAAAAACTCAAGGTCACAAGTGAAAACTGGAGGGGGAAAGATTTAAGAGAGATGTGAGGAAGTTCTATTTTATGGAGAGGGTGATGGAGCTGTGGAACTGTCTGCCAGAGGAGGTGGTGGGTGCCAAGATTATAAACGGTTTCAAACATGGCTGGGACAGAGTGAAGGGTCTGGTGGTTGCTCAGGTTTGTAGCAATAGGGAGGGGAGCAGGGGGATGGACCAGGAGGGATAAAACTCTGCATGGACAATAGGTCCCAGGGCAGATTGGGAACTACAGGCAGACTAGATGGACCTGTAGTCTTTCTGCTATCTTTGTCTATGTTTCTGTTTTTCTATAAAATTTTTCTTCCCACATTAAGACAATGGTCTCTAATATCAGCAAGAAGTTTGGTGCATTATGTAGGGCTGTGTACTATCTATCCTAAGTAGATAGACTTAAACTAGCTCAAACAGTGATAATATCTACTTTGGATATGAAAGTTGAATATATCACTTCTCAAGTAGTGTAAACCTTGCAAAGCTTGATGTTTTGTTTCATAGAATTGCACATTCCTCCAATGCAATCCAATGGTGCACCATTGTAGCCTTTATGAAAATTTGGCTTGGCAACCCTTGCAAACAAGGAGGAAAACAATTGTTTTTATGGTATGTAGTATTTCACATTTTACTTCAGCCCATCTGTTTTACTCTTTTTTCATTCCTTGTATAATGGTCCAGTGTAGATATCCACAGAGAGAAAAATCTACAAAGGGTCTAATTTGCCAAAGGTTAACCACAAGATGTGGCCCTAGGACCCTATCGGCCAGTGCTGCTGGATCCTAGAGCCAAGTCTCAGTATGCTCCAGCAATTTAAACTTACTTAAATCAGAACTGTCTCGCAGTTGTGACTGCTACTAATTTTTTATTTCCATTATGTGTATATCCTCTATATTTAATTATGTGGCTTGTGATTACATTGACATTATCTCTTACATCTTGTATGAAGTTTGTAATGCAAACAGGCTTTCACTTGAAAATAAAGATTTGCTCCAATGTGTATTATCCTGTATAAAAACAATGGTTTCCTCATCTTAATCTGGATTGGCATGTCGCATGTTTACAGAGATCCAAATGCTGTGGCCTCTTCAAATTCACTCCTTCTATTGAATACAAATGCTTCTTGGAACCAGTCATAAATGTAGGGAAGGGGGCAAAAGACATTCTATTTCATGCAGGCAAAAATAACCTCTAAAGATCCCAAGGCACTTATTGAAGAAGAGTAGGACATTTTATTTGATTGATATAAATAAAATACAAGAACAGCATAACAATTACTTAAGATAACTCTCACAACAAGCCTGTAGACAAAATAAACCTACTATAAGAAACATTTTAATAAAATAAAACAAATCAGGGACAAGGGGAAATTAAAATATGACATAATATAATCCAGGGACAAAGGGTACAAAACAGAAATGCAGATTTGTTCAGTTCTTAACCCAAGCCATATTTTGCCTCCTCTGCCAAAATCACTGAGGAAGTGTTTTTGATTTCAGAGTGGTAAACCGCCTTGAGTTCTGATGCAATTGCATTAAAGAGGTCAGACTGTGTATTTATTTTGTTTCAAAGGGAAAAATGGCCTCTGTGCAGCCACAGATGCCACTTGAAGCAAGCAAACAGCACATCCAGTGAACTAGCATTCCAGTTGCTCCAGGTGGGGCCATAATGACTGCACACTAGGATGTAAGTTATTACAGTAATCATAGGTTCTGACCATGTTCATGCCACTAAATCCCAAAAGCCTAAAATATGTGTGCATTCAAACAAAAGATAGTGCATAGTTTCTACATAGTTAGAACAACCAGATCTGGAGCATAATCTCTCCTCTAATTTTTTTGTGTTTCTGGTTCTCTTTTACATTTAATTTATTGTGGCAACACAGCCATACCATATCCCACATTTTGGAAGGGATCCTTCTGTTTATGAGTTGACAAAATAAACAGGAACATACCCCTGGGGCGACATCATCAAATACAGAGGGCACTGAGAAGTTAATGGCAAGAATAGTCTAAATGCCTTCCAAGTCATATCCCTAAGTGAAACATTGACAAGACCCCCACACTCGCAGTTTTGTAGAGATTCCCTTCATGTAATGTGCAATCACTCCAGAGGACTTTAAAACCTTCAACTTCCCCTCCTTCCAAAGATGTAGCCATGTAGCAACCCCATGTGACGCTCATGTTGCCCAAGGTTTCTCTGTAGACACTAAAAAGGGACAAATATTGTAATAGCAAAACAAAATCCTGGACTAAATAACTTTGATGCATATTCACAGACGTAACTTTAAGCATTTCTTTTGACAGTGTAAACCTTGCCCTGCTCATCCTGAATTTTTTACAAGATTTTATGTTCCACCCTTTTCTTGCACACCTCAAATGGACATAATAAGGAATGATTTCCCTTGTGTCCCATATCTCTGTTCCTTATGAATTGTCCTAATTCTCATTAGATGAAAGTGGGTCATGTCCTTCTTTAAATTACTAATCTGAGGACTATAATTTACCCCTTTGCCAGTGGCCAAAGATTGAAGTTTCTGAAAGTGAGCCTATGTGTCAGGTATTTAAAATATTCTGACCTACCACGGCATCTTCCCTACTGCTGAAAAAAATCTTTCTGTTCTGTCTTCATGTCCTCCTACCATTGTAGAGGGTTGTTGTATCAGATCAGAATTGACTTACTCAGTGACAGAAATTCCACTAACTCCTCCTTAACGTCTCTGTCTTCCAGTAATAAGGGATTCAGTTTCCATATCCCAGGTCCATTAGGGGTCTTAAGAGCTGGACCTGTTGTAACTATGGCTAGCTTATGGTCAGAAAATTCCATTAGGCATGTTTTGGCTTAGAGTAGCTGAAGTGAGGAAGACAGAAACAAATAATCTATTCTCGTAGCCAAATTCCCCCTGAAATGAGTGGGGTCCCTTTTCTTGTTGAGTGAAAAGCAAGCATCTGATAACCTGCCCGTAGAAAGTAGGTGGAACAAAAATGACATATCACAATACTACTTCTTGGTCTTAGTTGGTGTCAGGTGTCAACATGGCTCAATTGGTAGCACATCTGCCTCTGGACCAGAAGGTCGTGGATTCTCATCCCACACCGGGATTGGACTTGCACCTAAAAATCGCTGGCATCCAGTGCAGTATTGGGGGCTGCTGTACTGCTGGGGTGTGCCATCCTTCGGATGAGACATTAAACCGAGGTCCCTTCTGCCCATCCTGGTGTTGTCCTGGTGGGTGTCCAGGTGGAAGTAAACGAACCCAGGGCACTCTTCGCAAAAGAGGAGGGAACATTCCCGGTGTCCTGGCCAACATTCCCCTTCCCATAAACCAGTTCATGCAATTATCCAGGCTGTGTGTGGGTGATGATGTGCAATATGGCTGCCACCACACATTCAGTCACTTCACTACCAGTCTAGCATTGCTTGTAAAGCGCTTTGGGATACTGTGTATGAAAAGTGCTATATAAATGCTGATTCTTCTTCTTCTAGTTTGTGCACCAAGATCTAAGTAGTAGAGACCATAATGAAAAACACTTATAGAACGTGATGTACACAGAAAAGGCTGAAAAGATTTCACAAAGTCATTCCTGATACTCTTAGATTGTGATGCATGAACATTGAATGGTATGTAGAACCATATATTTTTATATCTAGCATAAGTACTTGACCTGAGAGCAAGTCAACCAATTTTATTACTTCAATGGCATGGGTTTGAAACAGGATAGCCACACCAGCATAAGGTTCTGGAGACAGAGACCAACAGGATGGCCCGCACACCAGGATTTTCTATCTAGGGAGACCTCATCCATAGAGTGCAGCCTGGTATCCTGTAAAAAAATTACTTTGCACTTACACAACTGGAAATAAGAAAAAGCAGTATGCCGCCTCTTTAAATTCTTTATGCTTTTAACCTTTGCAGTTGAGAAGCTGATATTAACGCCCACAATAATGACCCACAGAAGGGGGACACCACCATAACCAAACATTTAGATTATTTCTTCCTCCTTGAACCCCCTCTCTTCATCTTGCTTTTCCTGTTTTTCTTGCTGGAAATGTCAATGGTAGGGTCTTCGGTCTCTGAGGGAGGGGTCAGGTGAGGAGGGAACTAAGGCGACATCTGAATCATCCTGTTTCCATACAGTGTTCATTGGAGGGCTAATCCTTATACTTGTTGGAAAGAGAGATTAAGTCAGCTTTAAGAACCTTACTTTTGGTTGGTTCCATGTCTTTTAATGACATGTAATCATCCTCACACGATTAATGTCTGGCACGTTCCTGTTTCGGGGGCTACTTCTGCCTCTGATGGTGCCTGACTATGTCTCTCTGTATCTGAGGTAAAACCTGGTTCAGGCACTTGTGATGGTGGTGGTGGGGGGGGGACCTGGTGAGCAGCATCCACTGGGCCTAAGTCAGGTGTCTGGGGAACCAGAAAAAAACAGTCTGGTGAGGCTGGGGTGGAGGAGAATTCCCCCTAGCAGGACCTCCATGGGGTTGGGTGCTGTAGTTCTTCTGGGCTAGTGACACATACACACTTTTCTCATGCTGGTTGTCTTGGCCTGGTTGATTATGGGCCACCCAGGGGCAGCTACAGTATGAGTTACCCAGTTCCTCACAGAGATTGCACATTCATTCATTTACACAGTGCAAACGTTCATGGCCAGTCTCATCACAAAGGCTGCACCTCACACAATCACATGTTCTCCTAAGATGTTCTTGAGAGCCACAGTGGTAGCATGCCTTTGCCTTGTCAGCATAGAAAAGTGGTCTTCTATCACAACCCAGAAAGGGGCTGTTTGGAAAGTGAACAATGCTGCCATTAGATTGCTTGAGGTGTATTTGCACCTTCCAATCACCCAGTTAATATGCCCTCAAAGTCTACGATGGCTTCTGTATCATCCAAAACTGTTAATTTTTGTTTCAGCCCAAAAATGATATCAATACTAAGACCCCCTCATTATGAAACAAGATGGCCACACTCTTGTGAGTGGGCTTGATGAGGGGTATAGCCTGGAAGGGTGACCATACAGCAGCGAATTTCAGGGCATAATGTAGCTGATAGAGTTCCAGGGATCTGGCAGTTTTAAAACTGATATCAAACAGAGGCTGTCTGCTGACAAGTATTAATGCATATCTCTCACTGACTTGGAAAGTCATTGAGTTTTTAAGACGTTCCCTGGCAACATGAACTCTGTTCAGTGGCTCAGGCAAACTGCCCCGGTACTGAAGCCATAAAGCATTGTGTTTCTTTGCTGGCAATCTTGGGGCATGAAATTTATTTATTTATTTAAAAGTTGGTAACCGAGAAAGGCACACTGAGCCGAGGCTTATTTCCAGGTGCAACTCAGGGGAAGAGGAAGGGGAAACGAAGCAAGCAGTGGTTACAAACAACTGAAGTGCAAGAACAACAGTACAAAGTGCAAGTACAGTGGGCAGCAATAGTGATATGAATATGGTGAGGGTAATAAGACAGCAATACAGTGCACTGGTGTTAGTTACTGATTTAGAGATGTATGAAGAGAGGTGATACTGGTTCATATTTGAGCAGGGCAAGGCATTCAAGAGAAGGAGGGAGGGTGAGGGAGTGAGTGAGACAATATTAGGAGTAGGGAGAGGCGACAGGGGAAGGTAGGTCGGGGAGGGAGTTATAGGGGAGACACACAGGGACAGGTAGCGGGAGGGTTGGCTTTAGCAGCCATTTTAGGGATAGTAGGGATATGGCATGATGAGGAAGAGGAGAGAGTTGATTCCAAAGGGAGGGAAGATGGTAGTTAAAGGCAGCCATACCAGCACTGGGATGAGTGTGTGGAACTGAGAAGGAATGTGAGTCTCTAGAAAGAAGGGGGTAGGAGGAAGGAGCACAGGGGGAGAGAAGAGAGGATAGATAGGAGGGAAGGGAGGCAAACCAGCATTTAACCAATAAGGGAGGAGCAGTGGGAAAGGAGACGTGAGTATAGTGGGGCAATAGAAAGAGTGGAGTAGAGGGAACAGTGATATGTGTGTGTGTGTGTGGGGGGGGGTATTAATAGCAAAGCAACAGAAGTTGTTACAAAAGGTATCCAGTCTAGTAAGGGTGGAAGGAGAGGCTGTACTGTAGACCGCATCCATGTAGTCAAAAATTGGGACGATAATTTTGACAAGCATGTCCTTCTGGACATTTGAGGGAAGGCAGTCCTTGTTGTGATAAAAGATGCCTAATTTGGGGCAGAACTTTGAGTGAATAGAATTGATGTGTGCTGAAAAGTCCAGGTTACTACTGAGCCACGCACTAAGGTATTTATAAGTGTGGACTACTTCCAGCTGGGTGCCATCAAGGGTGGAGGAAAAAGAGAAGGGCCAAAGCCTAGCTAGCTTTTGGCTGGAGCCAAAGGCCATGGACACAGTTTTCTTGGTATTTACTTTAAGCTGGTTGGCTTGAACCAGTGTAGAACGTTATGAAAGTTGCATTGGAGTGAGGAAGCTACCACTGATGTGGAGAGGGAAGATGTGTAGAAAACTGTGTCATCAGCACACATATGAATATGAGAGGAGACACAGACAGAAGGGAGGTCATTTAGAAAGATAGAGAAGAGAATGGGGCACAGAATAGAGCCTTTGGGGCACTCCTGTGAGAAGGGGGGATAGTGCACCACCGGCCTGCACAGACTGCTGGCGGTTAGACAGGTAAGAGTGGAACCACTTAGCTACGGAAGTGGAGAAACAACTGTGGCCAGCTTGCTTAAAAGGAGTGGGCATGACACCGAGTTCAATGCCTTTAAAATATCTATAAAAATAGAAGCTGTAATGAGACCCTGGTTCATCCCTGCAAGGACTGAATTGGTCACATGGAGAAGGGAGGTGATAGTGGAGTGTTTTTTTCCTGAAACTTGACTAGATAGAGGATAGGAAGGAAGAGGAGTCAAGGAAAATGATTAATCTAGAGTGGACTAGTGATTCCTGTAGTTTAGTAAGAGAAGGAAGGCAGGAGATAGGTCTGTAGTTTCCAGGGCATGAAGGATCGCCACCTTTGTGGAGGGGGAGTACCTTGGTGGTTTTCCAGGCAAGGGGGACAGCACACAGGAAAAAGGAGAGGTTCAAAAGGTATGTGAGGGGGAGGAGAATAGCAGGAGCCAATAGGTGGAGAGGGCATTTTCTAGAATAATTTCCCATTATTATCTGCGGCGATCAAAGCGGTGGCAGTATCCAAGGGATCTTCCAGGTGAACAGGCATGGCATCGTCAGTCCAGAGCAATTCCAGCACCATTAAGGCAAGTAAAAGCCTTTTCCTTTGTTTCACAGAAAGCTGTTTGATAAATTCCTCCTTGTCATGCAAGTCATCAGACTCAGAAGGCATAGACTCCTGCCAACAGGCCTGTTGTGCCTGATGGTGGATCGCTGAAACGTCACTAATCTCCTGTGCTGGACTTGTGGAGGTGGAGATTGGACCCTCCACAGGTTACACCAGCTACTCCGTCCAGCTCGAAATGAATGTCTGCCATTGCAGACAAAGCAACTGCAGCTCCCCCTACTGCAGAGTAGAGGAGTTTCCCCGGAATCATGGTCAACATTACGTCTGTCAATAAAACAGGTCCATGCAACCCATCCCCCAGGATGTACCTGGGAAAAAGCTACAGTATCACAGCTCAGTGTGTCTTTCCTGGTCAAAAGTGACAAATAAATAATAAAGGAAAATTATTCTAGAACAAATCTTGTTGCATTCTTTAAGAATCCAACCAAGGAATATGATATTGGAAAACCTGTGGATGTTGTCTGCCTAGACATTAGCTACGCATTTGATACTGTCCCACATGGGAAGCTTGTCCACAAAATGGAAAACATTGGTATAGCTGGTCAAGCAATACAGTGGTTTAAAACCTGGCTGCAGAATAGGAAGCAAAAAGTTACAATTAATGACAATGTCTTAGAATGGAAACACACAACTAGTGGTGTCCCGCAGGGGTCTGTACCTTGGACTAACACTGTTTAATATACAGTATTATGCACTGGACAGGAAAAATCTGAGAAGCTGATTGGTTGGCAGCATTCTGTGCCCATACTTATATTATCCCATAACAGAATGCCTAAAAACAAGACCTCTGAGCAGATGCTGTTTGCCTACAGCAATATCCCTAAGCCCACTCCAAACCCTTCATGGCACACACACCTCACCGGTTTCCTTAGCAGCAGAATAAAAACAAAACTAACTGCTGTGAATGCCCCAGTACGTATACAATCCATTTTAATACCTTTTAAACAATTGTAAGTAATTGTAAGTAGTTTCTTTGGGACGACTTCTCTCCGAGAAACTCCACGCACCAAAAGCATGTCTTCATCACGAAGGCAGCTCTGGAATGCTGACGACCCAAATCCTAAACTTGCGTGTGCCCGTTTTTGTTTCTCTGAAGCTGATAAAAATTGACACCCTATTCCAAAAGTCCATTACTTTCCAAACTCGTAGATGTCTGTCTTAACTGAAAATGAGCACCTGAAAGGCACTAAAACTATGTATGAAAAAAAAACTCATCCGAGATGCCGATCAAGTGCTTTAGTGCTCTTACTGATGTGCATGCTTGGGATCTCGGCTGAGTTTTCGAAGAGCTACTTTTAATGCCTTTCAGGTGTGCATTTTGTGATCATACAGACATCTATGAGTTCAGAATAAAATACAGTTTTGTAACACAGGCTTAATTTTGATCAGCTTCACACAAGCAAAAACGACCATACACCAGTTTAGGATTTGTGTCGGAGGCATTCGGGAGACACTTTTGTGATAAAGACATGCTTTTGCTACCTGGAGTTTCTCGGACACAAGTTGTCCCGAACTAATTACTTAACGTGGTTTAAAAGGCATTAAAACCTACTGGAGCATTCACAGCAGTTAGATTTTTTATTTTCTTAGTAACAGGAAACTGGTATTAAAGTTCCATAAAACAAGCATTTGTCAATGCCGAATGTTTGCTTGCTGGCATTGGCATTGGCAGTGTAGAAGTTACAGAGCTGCATAATAGGAATGGCAGCGAAGTATTGAACTGAAGCCAACCCCACCACCACCCTGCAGAGAATGACAGGCATTGGGGTGTGCCTTTGGGTCGTCAGGCATAACGACCACGCCATTTCACCACACCCTACCCTGCAGACACTGACAAGTGTCATGGTGTGCCTTGGGGTCTTTGGCCCTTATGCGCACCCCATTCTATCAGGAAATACGGTGAGATGGGTGTGGTATAGGAGAATGGGGTGAAATTTGGGCCCGAAGAGTCCGAGGCACACCTTGATGCCTCTCACTGGCTGCAGGGTGTGGGTGGGGGTGGAATGGTATGAGCATTACAGGCAAGAATCCCAAGTCACACCCCTGATGCCTGTCATTCTAGTCTACATGATGGGGCGTTATGGTTGGAAACCCTAACGCCTCAGGCATTCGTTGGTATTTTCGCTCCAATTTTCAACATGGTTTTTTGTGACCCCCACCGCATGAACAGTGGCAATATCAGTTTGTTAGCTGAAAACTGCTTTTGCACAGCGACTATGGCATTTGGCACCACAGGTGCAAAAACACATTCCGAACAGGATGTGAAAAATGACAATGGTACTGTTCATGGTGAGGTGTAAAAAATGGCAATGTTGAAAATCTGCTGTGAAAATCTTAAAAAAACTGGTGAAGTCACGAGCGTGCGTAGAAACTGTGCAACGCACACCCGTAATGTAACTAGTTTGGGGATTTTTTTACAGCAGATTGTTAACACAGGCATTTTGGGACCTCCGATCATGAACAGTGTCAGTGGGATTTTCTTTATCTGTCCCGAACAATGATTTCCCACAGCGACCATGCATTTCTGTGCTGAAAGTGTGAAAACACATTTCGGCCATGTTGTGGAAAATGACAGCTGTACTCTTCATAAGGAGGTGTGGAAAAATGCCACTGGTGAAAATCTGGACTGAAAATATTACAAATTCATGAACTTACGAGGGTGCGTGGAAACTGCGCAATGCTCACTCGTAACACAGTCATTTTATGGAGTTTTCAACATAGCCATTTTAAGATCTCTGCTCATGACCAGTGTCACTGTAATTTTCTTAATCTGTGCCAAACATTGTTTTCGCACACTGACTGTGCCATTGTGCGCTACATGTGCGGAAACACATTTTGGGCAAAGTGTGAAAAATGGTAGTTGTACTGCTCATAAGGAAGTGTGGTAAAATGGCACTGCTGAAAATCTGGTGTGCAAATATTACAAATTCGCAAACTTGCCAGCGTGCGTAGGAACTGCGCAACGTGCGCTCCTAAAACAGTCATTTTGGGGAATTTTTTCACCAAATTTTCAACATAGCCATTTTAACACCACTGCTCATGACCAGTGTCACTGTGATTTTCTTAACGTGTCCCATACATTGATTTCGCACACCGACTGCGCCATTGTGAGCTACATGGGCAGAAACACATTGTGGACGAGATGTGAAAAATGACAACTATACTGCTCATAAGGAGGTGTAGTAAAATGGCAATGTTGAAAATCTGGAGTGAAAATATTGAAAATTTGCGAACTTGCCAGCGTGCGCAGGAACTGCGCAACGTGCGCTCCTAAAACAGTCATTTTGGGGAATTTTTTCACCAAATTTTCAACATAGCCATTTTAAGACCTCTGCTCATGAACAGTGTCACTGTGATTTTCTTAATGTGTCTCATACATTGATTTCGCACACCGACTGCGCCATTGTGCACTACGTGGGCGGAAACATGTTTTGGGTGAGATGTGAAAAATGATAGCTGTGCTGCTCATAAGGAGGTGTGGTAAAGGGCAATGTTGAAAATCTGGAGTGAAAATATTGAAAATTGCAAGATCTTTGAGGCAAGGAACTGCGCAACGACGCAAAACACGTCATTTTTAGAGATATTTTCACCAAATTTTCAACATAGCCATTTTAACACCTCTGCTCATGAACAGTGTTACTGTGATTTTCTTAATGTGTCCCATACATTGATTTTGCACACCGACTGCGCCATTGTGCGCTACATGGGCGGAAACACATTTTAGGTGAGATGTGAAAAATGACAGTTGTACTGCTCATAAGAAGTTGTGATAAAATGGCAATGTTGAAAATCTGAAGTGAAAATATTGAAAATTCATGAACTTATGAGCGTGCGTAGGAACTGCGCAACACACGCTCGTAAAACAGTCATTTTTGGGAATTATTCCACCAAATTTTCAAAATAGGCTTTTTGAGAGCCCACCTTATGAACATTGGCAGTGTCATTTTGTTAATCATTCCAGAAAGGTGATTTCACACAGTGGCTGCGAAATCACCCTTCGGGCTCGAGTAACGTCATGACAGTGACAGCATTCATGAGAAGGGGTCCCAAAACCCTATGTTGAAAATTTGGTGCAAAAATTCCAAAAAATGCCCGAGATATGCAGCAAAGTTGAAAAAACCCTATCTATTACATTACACAGCTTACCGGTATTTCCTCAGTTCGCGGTTGGCTTTGAAGAGTGCAGATGTGTTCCCAGTCCACCGCAGATCGTCGCGCCAGACTCCGGAGGTGAGTATGGGGTGAGGGGGAGTGTGGGGAGGCAGGGTGTGCAGTGGGTGGGTGCAGGTGGGGGCAGGGAGACTGCGTGGGACCGTTTTTTAATTTACAAGTTTTTTTTTATTACTAAGATGCCGCGGGGCGTTGCCACGCTGGGAGGGCTCCCAGCGTGGCAGCTGAAAAAAACTGTTTGGGGGCTGGAGCCGCCGGGGGATTGAGGCATCCCTGTTGGCCATATGGGCTTGTGCCATGCTGGGGTGGGCTCCCAGCGTGGCAGCCATAGAGCTGTTTGGGGGTTGGGCGGCGAGATTGGGCACCCCGTCGACCATACGGAGCTTGTGCCCGCTGGGGTGGGCTCCCAGCGTCGGTGGCTGTAAACTGTTTGGGGGTTGGACCAACCAGGGGATTGAGCACCCCGTCGGCCACATACAGGACGGTGCCACGCTGGGGTGGGCTCCCAGTGTGGCACCAAGAAACTCTTTTTGGGGGTGTGAGCCAACAGGGCATTGGGCACCTGTCGGCGCTATACAGTAATGCGTGTGGGAGGCGTCAACATGCAATATGCGTGCGTGCGTTGTGGGGGAGCTCTGCTCACTGAAGAAGTGGAGCTCTCCCTTTCAACTGTATGCTACTGCATTTTCAGCTGTCATAGACAGCTGGAGCAGTGATTGGCCCACTGCGACCGCGCCTGCAAACACACTGACTGAATTGGAAGAGGCTGACACACCTCTGGAAAACTCGGATGATGGCACTATGTTTCTTGCACATGCGTGCAAGCAAACATAATGATGGCTTCTAATGTATCAGTTATCAGCAAACTCACTACAGTTACATGATTAATGACTCCACCATTGGACTATTTTATGTAGTAATATACTTCCACAGTTCAAAAACAGTAAAAAAATTAATTGTTACACCTTTCTTTATGTCTTTTTTTTTTTTTTACGTTACTGAGGGGTCCAGTGCATAATCACAACAACACACTGCAGGGCCTGCTTCATCATAGGATTTTTGGCACCTCTCGGGTGAGTAAGGCACTTGGCTTTGTCTTGTGCCTCACAATGCACCCGAGGCATGCTGATATCCTATGATAAAACATGCTCTGTCGTGAGTTATTGCTTAATTATACAATGGCAAGAAAGAATGATGAGCTTTAATTGGTCAATCTGGGGCTGGACCCATGATGTTATCACAGCATAACATCATGGATTTAGTCCCAGCACACATGTGACTGAATGTCATCAGGAGGGAAGTAAAAAAATTAGCTATTTACTGTACCCGCAATTCCTCACTCTGTAAATTATGGAAGCACCAAGTTATGTCGGCAGTGACAATGCCGACCTCCCCCACAGCGACGGCACAATACCGGCGCCAGGTAGCACTTCACTGTTCTGTGGGTGTTTTCCACCCCGGACTTTAAGATTCCAACTCCAGGTCGGGTTGGTCTGGGAAGGGGCGGGAACACTGGGGAGGCGAAACAGGGAAAAAGGACCATTACCACGAATGTCGCCGTAATGGTCTTTTTTCCTGTTTCACCGTCGGGGTGTCACCGTAAAGGGGTGCACCGGTAAATTATTATATAGGCTATTACATTTCTGTACTCACTACAGAAAAAGGAGATTACATCTCTCAGTAAAGAAATCTTGTCAGCTATATAGTGTATGCACAATACTTCATTATGAAAATAAACATCTGAGATCTTATGTTGTTGTAACCACTACAAAAATAGAAGACTGCACCTCTAAGTAAGGAAAATGGAAGCTCACTTCATAGTGTACCTACAATGCCTGCTACATAGATCTACATATTAGGTGCTATACTGCAGTCACTACTATCAAAATAGGAGACAGCACTGCTGAGTAAGGAAAATTTAATTTAACTTGCGCCCAACCACCTGAGACGTGATATTATCCCAGCACTGGAAACACCCTGTTGTGCATTATTGTGACCTGCAGGTGATGGCACCAGTAACTGGGTTGTCACCAAAACTGGAAGAGTACTCATATCCCAGGAGAAGATAAATGAGAAAGAAAGAGATATGAACAAGCTGAGGGAGTGGGCAGAGAGATGGCAGATAAACTTCAATGGGGAGAAAGGCAAAGCTGTGGAACTGTGTGTGTGTGGCTGTGTTTGGGGCTTTCTTCTCCTGAGGAGAGCCGCATCATCGGTGTTAGAGAAGAGAAAGTGATCACACGGGCGGTCGGGACCGGGAGGGAGGACAGCAGCATGCCCCGGCGTGGTAGGGGGGGTTTGGGGTAGTGTCTGGGCTCCTACCAGAGCCGTAGGGGGGCAGACTGCTCAAGGAAAAAGACTGATCCATAGTTGGGTGGCTCCTGAAGGAGCCGCCAATCGAAGAACAGCGCCAAGGGTACAGGGATTTTGAATTGGTGCTGGGCCACGAAGGTAGCCCCAGCCACACCCAGTGTGACTGTGTTTTTTTTTCCCACCTACCCTGAACCTCCTCCTTATTAAATAGGCCCCAGTAGGGGCTTGGAATGAATCAGGAGGGACTGGAGGAGGGAGTGAAGAGAGGTGGACACCTGAAGAGCTGTGTGTCAGGGAGTCTTCGGCTGGGGAAGAGAACCAGAAGGGGGCAGAGGAGGAGCAAGTCAGAGAGGGCCCCTGGGCTTGGACTCACAAGCTGATGGTAAGACTGTTCTTGGGCATTACTGTCTGTGGGGGGGGGGGAGGTGAGAAAAAAGGCACAGCATCTCAAGCTAAAGTGGGTAGAAAAGATATAGATGGTACTGTTTTTATGATTCTTGCGGTGTATAGTGGTATGGAATTTTTTTTCATTTTGTATTACATTTTTAGTTAGGGTATGAGCTAGTAGGTAACCAGGCAGGCAACCTAAGTTAGGACTGTATCTTCTAGGCCTGTGTGTTCTAGTTAAAACTGTGTTTTCTAAATAGTACTGTAGCACAATGGGTAGAATAGTGGGCTGCAGTGGATGTGGGGTGGCGGTTTGGATGAACTTATTGTGGAAGCTAGGGGGTGTCCAATCTGTTTCAGGCTGAGGAGCCTCGAGGAAGAAGTGCTGTGGCTGGGGAGGGAGTTGGAGAGGATGGGGGTGGAGGGAGAGAGTGTGCCGATGCAAGGTCGAGCACCACACAGCAACCTGGCAGCAACAGATTTTTGCCTGTCTCATGAGTCGCTATGCTGGTGTGAGAAGCACCGGTGGTGTGTTTCCTGAGAGCCAGTGCCCCCGCCCATCTCCTACCCAGAGTTAGATATTAGACACTGGGAGTTGGGGGCGAGCCCCTGATAGAATCGCACCGAGATCCCCGACAGTACAATGCCGACACTCGGCATTGTGTCTGTCGCTGTGGGGGATGTTGGTGTGAGCGCTGTCGCAGCGATATAGTAAAACCAGGGGAGAGAACCTAGGGCAGGAGGGCCTCTCCCAGGGAGTAGCATGAGGACACAACATGGGAGGTGCATCAGACCAAGAGAGGGGATTGGGAGGTGGACTGGGAGCAGAACAAACATGGGGCCTAGCACTGGAGGGAATGTTCAAGTCAGGAGGGAGGAACCAAGGCACAGCAATACAGAGGAGGCAGGTAGTAGGTTTGTGGTGCTAGCGACACTAGGGGAAGGGGAGGTGGGATACCCAAGAGGGGGCAAGAGGGGAAAGGGGAGGGAAATGCATAAGGGATTGTAGCCAGTCTAAGGGGGATGGCAGAGGTGAAGGGGAAAGGGGCACAGCAGGAGGGATGGTCAAATGAAGAAAGGATGTGGGGGAGTGGGGTAGGGTGGAGAGAGAGGGCAGAAGGGGCATAGCAGCTGTGGCAGGGGAGAACACTCATGGGAGAAATGCAGCAGGAACAGATAGGGGGAATTGTGTGCAGGAGGGGGGGTCGGGCAGGAGAGGAACACAGACAGATGGGGGAGTTATGTGCAGGAGGAGTTGGACAGGAGAAAAGCAGGGACAAGGACAGGCAGAGGAAATATGTGCAAAAGGGGGAAGCAGGCAGGAAAGTAACGGCAACGGGGGGGATTTATATGCTGGAGGAGGAAGAGTCAGACAGGAGGGGAATGGGAGAGAGGAAGCAGGCAGATGGAAATATGGGGGAATACTAGTACTGGGGGAATTCAATGCTAAAGGGGGTAAGGTGAGGTAGCAAGGGGGAAGGTATAGTCGTATATGGGTGGAGGCCATGCCAGGGATGACAGCTGAAGGAGTGGGACAATCAGTCCTGAAATATGCTAAAAGGGGCAGGGAGAGATCGCATTTAATTCTACATCTGGGGACAAATGACCTGGCTGCATTGGAGGTAGTCCAAAAGAGATTTGAGGAGCTGGGAACTTTATGCAAGGGGGAGGGTAGTTCAGTAACTTTTTCTGAGGTATTACCATTGCCCAAGGCAAGCACAGCCAGAAAGCAAAGGATCAAGGAATTTAATGAATGGTTAGGCAAATGGTGTCACTCACACCAAAGGGTATGGGTTTTACTAGGTTTACTAGGTAAGTGAGGACAAAAGGAAGCTATGAAGCCTATCTTGATTGTCCCCCACATCTGTGGGAAATTACGCTTTGTTGTAGTTTTTGGAAAGTCATTGATCTACGCCCTTTTTAAAGGATTCAAAGGTATTACAGTCTACTAGCTCTTGTGGTAGCTGGTTCCAGAGCCCTGGTGTTCTTACCGAGAAGAAATGAAGCCTCCTGTTTGTTTTTGCTTTATACAAGTGGTGGGGTGGTGGGGACAGACCTGGGATGACAATAATCTATATGCTAAGGATAGACTTCACCTAAATGAGGAGGGCAAGAAGGTGCTGAAATGGAAGATTGGGGAGTATTTGAGGTAGCTGGACATTTAAACTAGGAGTGGGGGTGACAAATGGAGGGGGCATACAGTGGCCACAACATGGGAAGCAGAGCAGGCTTCCCCAGAACATGGGCATTGTACTAGATAGAAGCAATAGAGGAGATGCTGCAAGTGGAGGACAGAAGGATTGGGAGGGAAAGGTAAGGGATGGAAGGCAGTCACCACAAATGCTAGGAGCCTGGGATAAAATG
The DNA here is from genome assembly GCA_016271365.2 of Neoceratodus forsteri. Lineage (NCBI taxonomy): Eukaryota > Metazoa > Chordata > Ceratodontiformes > Ceratodontidae > Neoceratodus > Neoceratodus forsteri. The sequence continues at coordinate 481,851,371 of CM057459.1, read as the reverse complement.
AATGACCTACAGGCCCTTATGGTGGAAAGGGAGGTGGACATAGCAGTAATCATGGAAACATGGGCCACCAAATACCATGACTGGGACCTGGCAGTCCCAGGGTACAGAATATTCTGTAGGGGTAGGGAAAACAGGAGGGGGGAGTGGCACTATACATGAGGGAGGGGTTAAAGTGCGTTAGGAAGGAGGGGAAGGAGGGGGAAACAGAGTCATTATGGCTGCTAATCCAGGATTCAAGGAATAGGACTCACCAGACGGAAGTGGTGTACAGGCCACTCTCCCACACAGAGGAGTTGAACAAGGAACTGGCGAGACAGATTAAAAAGACAAGCAGGAAGGGGAATGTGGTGGCTGTGGGGGACTTCAACCTGCCGGGGGTAGACTAGGGAACCCCAGCCACCAGCAGTAAAAAGGAGCAGGTACTGCTGGACGCCTTTCAGGAAAGCTTCCTGATGCAGGTGGTCAGCAAACCGACCAGGGGTGGGAATATCCTAGACCTAGTACTCACAAATGGGGAATTTGTGAGGGATATCAAAGTGGATGAACCATTTGTGAGGAGTGACCATCTCTCAGTATCGTTCAGGTTGGTGATGGTCAAAGAGGAGGTGGCATCTAATATAAAGGTGCTGGATTTCAGTTGGGCAGATTTTGCAAAGATGGGGGGGTAGTGAGTGGGTACCTGGCCGGTATCCAGCCTAGTATGGGCAAGGACCAGATTTGGGAGATCATAGAGAAGGGGATACTTGTTGCTATCAAGTGCTGTAGTCCTGTAGCAGGACTCGGAGTAAAAAGGCCAGGGCCAAAAAGCCAAGCTGGATGTGCAGGGGGGTCATGGAGGAAGTGAGGAAAAAAGGGTGGCCTATAGGAGATACAGGAAATTGGGGAGGGGGGAAGATTGGGAAGAGTACCTGCAGGAGGCAAGGGAGGTGACAAGGGCAGTAAGAAGAGCAAAAGCTACCAAAGAGCTCAGGCTGGTGCAGGGCACAAAGGAGGGGAAGAAGGGCTTCTTCCAGTACATCAGGGAAAAAAGGAGCTGTAAAGAACCGATAGCAAGGATTAAGAAGGATGGGGAATGGGTAGAGAAGGGTGGAGAAAAGGCAGAAGCACTCAATGATTACTTCTGCTCGGTATTTACGAAGGAAAGGGGGAGTGCCACCCAAGGGGGGGTGGGGGGCAATAAAGGCTGGGGAGGGAGTAATGGATGGGGGGATCATGGAAGCTAGAATCCTGGTGGGCTTGAGAGCACTGAGGGTGGACAAGGCACCAGGGCCAGATGGCATTCACGCCAGGATATTGAAGGAGCTTGCAGAGATCCTGGCAGGGCCCTTGGCAGGCCTATTCAATGCCTCACTAAATTTGGGATGCGTACCCAAGGATTGGAGGTTGGCTCACGTGGTTCCCCTGCATAACAGTGGCCCCAAAGATGAACCAGGGAACTATAGACCAGTGAGCCTCATGTCCATCGTGGGGAAGCTAATGGAAATGATTCTAAAGGAGAGGCTGGTGTCCCTTCTGGAGTACAATGGGCTGCAGGACAGTAGACAGCTTGGCTTTGTCACAAGCAGATCCTGCCAAACCAATCTGGTAGATTACTATGACTGGGTGACTGGGCAGATGGACAAGGGCCATGCAGTGGATGTTCTGTGCCTGGACTTCAGCAAGGCATTCGATTCAGTGCCTCATGAGAGACTTTGAATAAAACTAGAAGGAACAGGGGCGGGGCCAAAAATGGTGGGATGGGTGACAAACTGGCTAAAGGGAAGTCAGCAGAGGGTGGTGGTGGAAGAGGAACGCTCATCCCCAAGGGCAGTAACGAGTGGGGTTCCACAGGGCTCGGTGCTGGGACCAGTGTTATTTGGGATATTTATTGCAGACATTTCCATGGGCATTAAGAGCAGGATCAGCCTGTTTGTTAACGACACCTAGACGGGCAGTGGTGGATGACATAGAGGGGTGGCAGGGTCTGCAGGAAGATCTGAATAAGCTGGAGACTTGGTCAGACACTTGGCAGCTGGGGTTCAATGCCAAAAAATGTAAGGTACTGCATTTTGGAGCAAAACATCCAAGAAGAAACTACCAATTGGGGGAAGGGTGCAGCTGGTGGAGACTGAGGAGGAGAAGGATCTGGGGGTGGTCATCACGGGATCAATGAACAACTCAGCACAGTGTAGGAAGGCAGCAGCAATGGCCAACAAAATGCTGGGTTGCATAGCAAGAGGAATAACGTCAAGGAGGGGAGAAGTGATTCTGCTGCTGTATAGATCATTGGTTAGACCTCATCTTGAATACTGCATGCGGTACTGATGCCTGTACCTGAAAAAGGACATTAAATTACTGGAAGGGGTGCAGCAGAGCGTAACTATGATGATCCAGGGGCTGGGGGACCTACCGTATGAGAGAAGGCTAAAGGAGTTAAACATGTTCTCACTGGAAGAGAGGAGGGACAGAGGGGATATGATCGAGACTTTCAAATACATGAGAGGGATAAACAAGACTGGAACAGAAGGGTTATTCAGGGCAAGGGTGGGGAGGAATACTTGAGGCCATGACATGAGTTTGGAGGGGGGAAGGTTCAGGAGGGCAATGCGGAGACTTTTTTTTACAGAGAGGGTGGTGTCAGGGAAGAACGCGTTACCAGAGGAGGTAGTGGTGTGTAAAATGGTGGACTGGTTCAAAAGGGTCTGGGACAGGGCAAGATAGAGGATAAAGGTGGGGGGAGAGGAGGGAGGGAGGGACAGCTGCAGAATAGAGCTGCTAGCTGCATAATCGAGCAGACTCAATAGACCGAATAGCCTTTTTCTGCTGGCAAATTTCATATGTTCGTAACTTTGGAAAGAATAAAAGGGCATAATACTACCAATATGACATACAGATTACCAAAAGCCAATGGAGAAGTGACCTGAGCACAATAGTATCTAAATAGTTTAGAGATACCAAAAGTGAACAAATAAAGTGACCTGGGTGTAGTGATTGGCAGCACCTTCAGATGGGATCAACAATGGATGCATATACCCAGGTCCAGAAATACTAGTATATCATGCCCATTTATCAGTACTTTCTCAGGCCCCATCTCACAAAGTGTTCAGTTCTGGTCTGCACTTCTGAGAAAAGACATTGGCATAATCAAAAATGTTTAGAGGAGAGTTACAAAGTGGGTTGAGACTTTGGGGAATGTGAACTATGAGGACCGACTGTCAAAACTAAGGCTTTTCTCATTGGAAAAGAGAAGACTCAGGGGAGAGAGAAGATCATGGCATTCAAATACCTGAAAAGATAACACCATTGGATCAAATCAAGTTCTTTTTAACATCCGAAGATGAGACGACAAAGGGCACACAATGTCACAGAAAGGATAAAAATCGAAGGGAAAAATCAAGAACTACTTCATAGAATAAGTGGTGAATGTGTGGCACAGACTCCTAGTGCAGGTAGTATCAGCTGATACAGTATCTACCTTTAAACTTAGACTTGATGGGTACTATGAAGAAGAAAATGGGGACAGAGTATTCCTACTGAACTAGTGAGGAAAGAACTTTATTTGAACGAACTGGACCCTACCTACCTCCACTAACTGCTGACCCCCCAAAGGCCTGGAAGAGTCCTACATTCCTTGGGTGCAGAACTGCTGGTGTCCTTCAAACTGAAATCAGCAGAAGCAGGGACATCATGCCAATTTCTAGGGGGGGCCACAATTAAAGTTGAATCAAGAGACAGCACTAAATTGCACGTTATAGTCCATCCTCCACTAAAAAAGGAATACTTAGAGTTTGGAGGGCACATGCCCCCCAGACTCTATGGGCACGATGACCCCAGGTAGGAGATGGTGCATTTTCTATTGCAGCCCCCAAGCAAGCCTTCCCTGGCCTCATTGTATAAACCGTCTGGAACTGGTTTTGGTAAGCTTTATCTGCCCTCCAATCTCGAGAAAAACTCTTTCTGTAATTTAGTCAGCCACGGGAGTGCTAATAGACTGGCTTCCATTGTGGGAGAGTTATGGTTTGTGGGCAGATTTTTAAAAGAAATGGCTGTTCAGCCAGTAGCTAAACAAATGCAGGAGAAAGGATGTGACTGAAGGCTGAGTAGTAGCCAACAACCCTGATTTTTTATTTCTCTCTCTGGGCTCTGGGCATCCTTCGGGAGTACTCACTCGGCTGTGCCTCTCACTCCCTGCCTGAATCCCCGCTATTCCCCAGGCCCCCGAATGACTCAGCAGTTCCAGGCCCCTGGATCACCCTCCGGGGAAGGCCCGCCTTCCCTTGGTGGCACCTTCTGAAATTAGAGGGACCTACCTCATTGCTAGGTCGGTCGTGGGGAGCCTCGGGTGCGCTGGGCCAGTGTTGGGATGTGGGCATGCCACTGGGGTCTCTGTCATCTCACCAGAGCTCCAGAGGGTTTTTTCCTGGTACTTTGTCCCTGAGGAGCTTGGTCCTGCAATGGCGGCTGGGCACTATGTGCCACCATCTGCCAAGCTCCTCCCCCATTCCACGTAGCTCTGCAAGGTCTGTGCTGCACCCAACTATTGCCAGGTGCCACTACAGAGCGGCACAGCCCTGGAACCCTTCCCCAGGGAAGGGAGAGCTGTCTTCCGGACCATCAAATGCTTCCCTTCCTTGCTGACCCCTGGTGGCCCTGGCTTGTTCCAGAACCCGGGTTGCCGGTGCAGCACGAGCTGTGGCATCTAGTGCCTCAACCCTCAGCACCACTGGGCCAGCCCACAACCCTGATTGGTAGTGTAGTCAAACTGCATACCTGATCAGCAGTGACCCTTTCCCCAGCCAATAAGGGAGGCCCCAATGTAGCGCCCCCAGCAGCATAAATGAAGGTTACCCGAGGGTTCGGGGCAGTTCAGTACTTCTTCAGTTTGGGAGAAGTCAATAGAGGTCTAGCAGGACCAGAGAAGCTCCAGAACTGAGGAAACCAAAGGGATCTGCAGCTGGTAGATGGGGGACATTCTACAGGAGATGGGAGTCCTGACTACCTGGAAACCCTCTTGCAGGCTCACTGAGCTATTTTGCCTGACAGCACAAAGAACTCAGGTGGCCAACACTGGGTGCTGGCACAAATGAGCAGTTCCCCACAGGGCCCTACAGGTTCCAAGGAGACTAGGCTGGCAGGTCAGTCAGTGGAGGAGGGACCAGGCCCTAGCTAGGTGGTTCCAGAGGACAAATATGAAGGGCCCCAGAGGAAGAGCCATTGAAGGAGTTGCAGTTGACATCCTGGTGAGCACTGCTGAAGGGGAATCCTGCCTGATAGCCCTTGATGGGGTTTGTTATGTTGTGAGGCCAGGTAAGGCAGTGAACTCTAGTGGTAGGGGGGCTGGCACCAGCAGGCAGCTCATTCCACAGCCTTACAAACTCCCAAAAGGATCAGTTGGCAGGTCAGCCAGCTGTGAAGGAGTGGGGCACAGGAGGGGCAGAGTTCAGACTGCATGGCCCCATGAAGGTGGCTGGAGGTTATCTGCAAGAGGGTTCCCCCAGTACAATGTTGACTTGATTAGTAATTCAGTCAGTGGTGTGAGGGCAGTGGAACAAAAGGGGGAAGACTGGGGCACTGGCCTAGCAGAGGCAGGCCTAGGCCAGTTCAGCTGGCATGTCAGCCAGCAGTGAGAGGGTGGAACCCACAGGTGAGAGAGACAGAGCCAAGCAGACACAGCTCACAAGACATTCAGCATTGAGAGGGCAGAGCTCAAACAAGGTGACTGTGAAGTGAGAGAGCCCAGCAAATCCGGCTAACATAGCAGCCTAGCAGAGGTGAGCCCCGTGGATCAGCTGGTAGGTCAACTAGCAAGGAATGGCAGCCTGGCACCAGGCACTCTTGGGGAAAGGAGACTTGACTAGCAGGTTGGCTAGCAATGAGGAGCAGTGGTAACTCAGCTAGCAGGTCCGCTAGCTGTAATGAGCAGTGGAGACTCAGTTAGCAGGTCAGCTAGTGACATACCAAATCTACAAATGCTCATACCCTTTACAAACTAGAAGCAGCCAGTCCCTGGTGGGGGAGGAATAGCACAAAGGAAGGGATCCCTGGGGAGGTGGTGTGGCATAGTTGGTGCCAGCAACTAAGGTGTCCTTTTCCTAGTGCCATGGTTGGCTAGCAAGGGCACTCATGCCTAGCCAACAGGCTACTGTGGCCAGAGTTCCCAGGGCCGGTCAGATCCCTCAAGACAACTCTTCTCAGGTCTGGTAACTACCTGTAGATACTAGAGGTAGACTTTTGTATACCGGGTTGGTAGTGGTAAGACCTTTTTAAGGCTGCTTGGGCTAGTTAGCAAACTTCTTGTGGGTACTCCAGAGTAGGTGTACAGTAAGGATATATGACAAATACCCAGTGAAAGATGGACTACTTTTTTGTGTGCATCCACTCAGTGCTCCAGTATACACATGGGCAGTAGGCTCTGCCTGAAGGGCAGAAACACAGTCAGGCTGTAACTTGAAAACTAAGGGCCAGATATTCATAACTTAGCGCAGCATGCAAACCAACTGCGCAGGATTAGTGCCGGGTTAGCACGGGCCTGCCATATTCAAAGGAGGAACTAGCGCGTACAAAATGCAGTAGCACCAGGCAAACCTATAATGTATGCAAGGGCAAAGTGAGGGGCTGGGTACATGCATATGGGCGCAACGGGATATTCAGAGAGATAGCACTGCGCAAGGCACCATTGCGTAGCACATAGCGTGGCGCTAGTTATCGCCTATAAAAGGCAGGTCTTATCCCAGGGCAATCCACAGAGGAGGGAGTGGCCAGACCAGGAAGCTAGCTAGCATGTCGTTTTTCAGTAATGCTTTAGTGCTGCACCTCATGGAGGAGGTTGTGGAGGAGGAAGAGGAAGGGGAGCAGGCACAACAAGGCCCACACCACAGGCCAAGGAGCAGACATGCTACACACAGGTGGTACCAGCCCAGAGTGTCCTTTGAGACCCTGCCTGACGAGTACATCATTGGCTGGTACAGGATGGACAGGGGAATGTTGAGGCAGTTATGCAAACTCCTGCATGAACAGCTGCAGCCAAACACTAGATGCAGCCATGCCATGTCAGTTGAGGACAAGGTGATGGCAGCAATGTGCTTCCTAGCCACTGGGACATTCCAGTGCCCAATGGGGGACACCATTGGGGTATCGCAGTCCACCACCTCTCTCCTCCTGACCCAGTTCCTTGATGCTTTCATGCCACATGCTGGTGAGTTCATCATATTCCCCAGCACAACAGCAGAGTGCAGAGTGATCATGCAGCAATTCTATCGAGTTGCGTACCTACCTGCCGTACTTGGTGCCATTGACTGCACCCATGTCCCCATCCATGCACCACCTGGCGATGGTAGTGATCTATATGTTAACAGGAAGGGCTACCACTCCATCAATTGCCAGGTGGTGTGCAATGTGACTGGGCACATCAACAATGTCTTCTCACAGTACCCCGGCAGTACCCACGATGCCTTCATCTGGCAGCAGTCCTGACTGTGCCAGGCATTTGAAGAGGATAAGATACCCAGTGGGCACCTAGTCGGTGAGTATGGACAGCCACAATAGGGTAAGGGCACAGGGGAGGAGAGGATGGACTAGGGCAACCGGGGAAGGGGCAGAAATGGGGGGCATTGATACATAGCAGCAATGGGCACACAGCAGGACAGCAACACTAACAGCCACCATCTCTTCAAAGGGGACAGTGCCTACCCCTGTGACCCTGGCTGCTGACACCAGTACCTCGGCTGGCCACAGTGGCCAAGGAACACTACAACAAGGCACACGCTGTGACCAGGAATATCATAGAGATGGTCTTTGGGATGCTAAAGATGCGGTTCGGTAGCATAGACCACTCAGGTGGTGCCTTACAGTAGAGGCCTCAGAAGGTATGCCATATCATCCTAGCCTGTTGTATGCTATATAACATGGCACTCAGCCATGGGATACATGCACCTGAACCTGAGAAACAGTCTGACAGTGAGCCAGAGCCAGAGGTCAGGGGGATAGTAGAGCAACTCGAGAGGTGGGATCCACTCATGGCCTGCAGGGCCATTGATCACAGGAGCAGCAGCATTGAGACACTATCCCAGAGGGGAACGGAGAGTACACACAACACAGACAACAAATAATACGTCAACAGTGCATTTAATAGTAGTGAAGATACAGTACAGTGTAAACAGTGAGCCACTCCGGTGATGTACAGACCGCCAGTGTGATGAAGTGATGTGGTGCGGTGTGTGTTGTGAAGTGCATGCCACGCAGGTGTGCAGAGTGAACAACAACTGTGTGCTCAAGTGTCGGCATATGGGGTGGCATGGGAGGGAACAAGACCTGTGGAGGTGTGTGTGTGTGTGTGTGTGTGTGTGCAGGGGACAAGGGATGTGTGAGTGTGCTTGGGCATGCATGTCAGTGGGACATGGCCACACCATGCATGGGGTGGTGCCCATCAGCTGCGCCTGCCACCCCGCACACGACGCACACCCTGTGTGCACGTCACAGTGGTAGGCGTGCTATGTGTGGAGGACATAATCTGGGCAGACTGAGGTGAGGTTGGGAGGGTGGTTCACCTGTGGCCACACCGAGAGGCATGCACAGGTGTGGAAGGAGACTGCCCATGATGCCAGGGAAGGTCTGTGGAGGACCGTGACACAGGTGCCAAGGAACTGACGCCCACCCTGCTTGCACCCATGCCACACTGGTGCACACGTGTGGCATGGCCGTGCTGTGGTCTGGGTGCACCCTGTAGGACTGCCGTGAGTGTCTCCCACATCAACTCTGCATGGGCCTGCACAACAGTGGTGAGTCCCCCAAAGCCACGGTCAATGGTTGCAAGGACGCCGTCCATCCGCTCCTCTGCCCGCTGCTCGGCACGGGCAAGGCCAGTGCCCACCATCTCTCACAGCTGAGAAATCTCATGGTGCAGCTCCCTGCAGAGGTCATGCAGGTCCTGCTGGGCCACATGCTGTGATGCCAGGGCCTCCTGGAGCATGGGCCATGCACCAAGGCCATCCTGTGCAGGTGGAGCATCAGCAACCTGCACCGTTGGCTGAGGTTTCTGCTGACGTTGGGCAGGTGGTGTCGGACATGTGTGTACCTGTGGTGGCAGCTGCTGGTGGTGAGACTGCTGCTGCAGGTGTGGGCCTGCAGGTGGCGGTGCATGCTGCAGGACTGGCACTGCAACCTGCTGCCAGTGGGATATGTCCAGCGGGCCACACTGTGCAGCCACAGGGCCAACAGCCATGTGCACCACAGTGGCATGTGGCTGTGAACCCCACTCCCCCAATGCAGTTGTGTGACTGTCCCCCACTGTTCCCAACACAATGTGCCGATGTCAGGCCCCCGGCAAGATGGTGTTATCCTCTACATCCCCGAAGCCTGGTCGCTGGTAACAGTCAGTATCACCACAGGCTCGCCGCTCAGGACCTCGACCTGGGCATCCTCATAGGTGTTCAAGGACTCCAGGAATGCTGTATCCCTCTCCTTTGATGATCCGGCACACTCAACAGCTACCTGTGGTCTGTGGCCACACACCATCCCAACATCCAACGCACCGCAGGTCCACATGTGGCAGTCATGCCTGCTGTTGAATGGTGCACCTCCACTGCCTCTTCCCATACCACTGTGGCTGGCACCACCCAGCACTGTAAAGGAACAGACACTATGTCAGTGGCCAGTACAGTGAACAGACAAACCACCCATCACCACCACCAACACAACTGCCACATGCACCCCCATCAGTGCGTGCCTTGCGGCACGCCCGTGCGAATCCCACTGTGCAGCCCATGCAAAAGCAAGCAATGCCCTATGCACACACTGCACCACGCACACATGCACACCACTGTGTAGCCCCCACACTACACCCACAATGTGACACATCCATGCATGCCCCATGACAGTGGACAGGTGTGCCCCAGCCCCATTGATGTTGGCCAGGGAGTGGCAGCCACATACTACAGACATACCTGCCCTGGGTGGTGGGAGCAGTGTCTCACAACCACCATCCTCAACCCCACCGACTGCCACTGGCTTCAGTGTAGAGGCTACTAATGCCATCAGTGGGTCCCAGGCCCACTGCTCAATGGGCTGTGGCCCCCCACCAGTCTGCAACCATTCCCTGAGATGTTGTGCCTCTTCCTCCTTGGCCATGCATAGCAGATCATTCCACTGCTTGCACACGGCGTTGGTGCTCTAGCCACATCCACCCATGGTGTTCACCGCTGTGGCGATCTCCTCCCACAATTCTCTTCACAGTGGAATCAGTAAACTTATTGTGCAGCAGGACCATCTCCCACTCCTTAACGGTATATACCAGGGCACGCAGCTCATCCCCCGAAAACTTGTGGGCCCTGAACCACTCCTGCCCTGCAGCAACACCTGTGTGGGATAGAGGACATGACATGGGTTACACACAGTGCCGGCTGACCATTGCACAGCTGTACCAGTATCCAAAGGGCATGGCACGACACACGGCCACCATGCAGGTTCTGACCCTGTGTAAACAGTGCATGCACACCTCAACACACACTGCTGTGGAGGCCTGCACACTATCACATGTTGAGGCCATCAGTGCCTGTGCAGCACACACTGGTGCTGCCCCTGCCGGTGACCTGTGGCATGTGTCTCTGCTGTTTCGGCTGTACATGGTGGCATGGATGGTGGTGGACTGCCAGGCACACACCAGGCCTACATCCCCATGCACTGTCCTGCATGCACATGGGTGTGTACAAGCAGCTGTGTGTGCACATGCCTGTCCCAGCAGAACAGCACCCCCTGGACACATTCAGCAGCATGGTGTACCTGTGTGCACCCAGCACTGTGGCACACATGCTGTGGAAGTGCACAACATTGTGTGCACCCCCATGACAGGACTAGATGGCTGGCCGACCAACATGTGCTGCTAGTGGCACTGGCCACACACTGTGTCATGTGCCAGCGCATGTAGTGGTGCAGGCACAATGCACACCCACACACAGGTGTGGCAGATGTGTAGGCAAACAAGGTGTAGCTGTACCCCAGGACTGTGTGTCGTTCCCCATGTGGCACTGTATGTATGACAGTAGAACAGCATGACACAGGTGTATGGCAACCCCGAGCACGTGTGTATGCACATGGCATGCAATGCCCCATATGCTCACACTGTACATGCACAGTCCCGTTACAGTGGTGGATACCTTGGCCTGCAATGACAGTGGCAGTGACCCCGCCCCTGCTGTACACATATGTGCATACACAGACAGCAGTTGTCTGCTGGTCTTGTAGCGCTGCCATGGTGTAGTGCTGCAGGCCAGGGCATATGTGCAGCCCCCCCTGCAAGACAAAATGATACCATAGTGTAAAGAGTCTTGTCCTTGCCACAGCCAGGCCCATGTGTGGTGTGTGTGGCTCCCATTCCACACAGCTGAGGATGACTGCGGGCTGGCAGTAACACTCATCCTCATGCCACAGACATCATGGACAAGGCATAAATATACCATGGCCAAGGTACATAATGCATGGACCCAGCTGCATACAGTACATAGAGATATCCACCCAGATAGCCGGTAGGATATGTAGCCGAGTGCACGACATATGTTAGTGTGTAAGGTGGAGTGTTGTTATGTATAGAATTCCATCCCTTTCCAAATGCTGCTGTACTACAGTGTACAGAACATGGAATGTGAGTATACCTTACTGTGGTAGAAAAGCATTCTAGCACCTATAGAAACTGCATGATTCTTTTTTCAGTTTGAAAGCAGGACAACTCACAAACACACATTGCACAGGATGGGCAACTCTATGCACAACCAGTGTGTGTGTTCCCATCTCGGGGTTCTGATTCCCATGGCCATCTCGAACTTTGGTCTTGAGGTCACAGGGAATCAGAACCCCTCTGTGGCAGAGCACACTGGCTGTGCATAGTTGCCCATCCAGTATTCTCTATAGACAGATGAGAGGCCTGTAACTTGAATGTCTGACATTATCCTGTGCTTACCATCCCCACTATTGATCTATGGATACACAAATGTTAGTGGTGATCATATTTGATAGTACATGAGGGACGTCCCTGGCAATAGGGGACAGTCAAGATGTATGCATCTGGCCCTCATGCAATACATACCTGCCTGCCCCTGCTGTGTTCCCTGTGACATCCTGTGCTGTTAGCTGCTGCAGTAATACCTGAACAAACATGCATTACCGATCAGCAACACAGGTGGAGCAATGTTTGCCCTTAAATAGCGCTGCCGGGCAATCATATCTGTTTGGCATGCAAATGAGCCAGTAATGAGATGCTAATCACCAGGTTTGCACTATGCATACACAATTAACCTAATTTACATAGGCCTTTTGTATGTGGCCTGTATTAGTGCTGGGCAAAGTGTTAGCACTGGGCTATCCTGCTGGTGCAATGTTGCAGCGCTGCTGTGATAGGGCTGCACTGGGATACATTGTGCAGCCCCTATGCATACTTGGATGATCCTATCACCTCGCTAGCATGCCAGCACTGTGTGCTTAGTGCCGCACTACGGATGTTAGCGTGATGGCACTGTGCATGCACATGATGTCAACGTAGGGGTTGTGGCGGGGTCATGCATGCACAGTATGCTAACTTCCGGGTAGCGGGCACTAGTGCACACTGCAGCGTGGTGCTATATACACTTGTGGAGCAGCTGCAGGGTGTGGCTCATTAGTTGCCAGTTGTGTGTTGCCAACCTGTGCAGAAGTGTGTGGCCATGTCTGGGTGACGTTGGCAGAGGGCAGTGGTGCACCGTGACAGGCACTGTGATGTTGTTGAGACAGCTAACCTGGTGCAGGTAGTCCAGCAGTGGCACAGTTGCCTGTTTAGGAAGGTCCAGGAGGGGGACCGGCCCCATTACCAGGTGTGGGCATCAATTGCCCGTTGCCTGTCCATGCTCACAGGCATACCATGTGATGATGAAAAGTGTTGCCAATGTTATGTGGCCCTGAGGCACAGACAGTGCCAGCTCTTGGAGAGATCCAGAATGATGTTTTGGTAGGGGACAGTGCCCATGCCAGGTAGGTGATGACTAGCACCACGGCCTTGTGTCTGGGTGGGGGTGGGCTGCAGTCACTGTGGCATGTCTCTGTGTTGTGGGTGTGCCTGTGTGTGTGCATCATGCCCTGTTCACATACTTGCAGAGGAGGATCTTGTGCTTTGATGGTTTCATTGGGTACATCTGTTGGACATGTGCTGTCTGTGCATGTGTCTAGAGGTGTGTGGATGGGGGGGCGATACCGGGCTACGAGGGGTTTGGGGGTGTTGAATGCTATGTGTTGCACTGTGCTGCATACGTGCACCGTACCACCAACAGTGGTTGCGTACACCCACAACACCTGCCCCCAGCCCCATCTGCTGTGCTCAGCCATGCTGGCAGGGGGCTGCATGCAGCTGTGCATGCTGTACTCGGCAGTGGCATGTGGTAGGGTTGCTGCCATGGTGTAGGGCACACCTCTACTGCTGTGTGTGTAACATGCCACTGTCCACCTGCATGTGGCCATGGTCCATGGCGCCTTTGACATGCTGCTCTGCCCACTGTGCCCTTGCAATGGGCCATTGTGGCATCACCTGTGTGGTGCTGGGCATGGCTTGGGTGCCACAGTGTGCCGGGGGGGCCACATATGCATGCACTGTGCCATGCCACTGGTGGCAGGGGGATGTGGTGGGATACCTTGTGTACCATGGACACAGCTGTGGCATAACATGGAGGCTTACATTGTAGTAATGGTTCTGTGCCCACTTCCCACTGCAGAGTGCTACGACCAGGCCAGCACAGGGGGTGCAGACCAGCAGGGTGCCCAGGGACCTGTCAAGGACAGGCAGAGGGTGCCATTGATGCCTCAGAGGGCAGAGGAGAGCAGTGACAGTGAGCAGAGCCTGTTGCATAACTACAATTTGACAATGCACTTTATTTGTCTGTGTAGCCACTGCAGGCATTGCAGAGCTGAGAGGCTAGTGTAGTGACCATATCACATGGGTCCCACCGTGAAGTGGTGATTTGGTTTGCTCACATTGGATTTCCAATCTGACAACTAAGAGGGCCACCTATTTCATGTAGTGTACAGTAAGATGTGCCAACAGGCAGTTGTATTGTTTACATTTGCATGCTTGCCATGTTTTGGGGGGGGGGCGTTGTGCACTGGATGCCACACACCAGTAGCACCCTTCACCAGAACTGTGGCTTACATTTAGTGAGCGATGCAAAGGATGGAGTGTGCCTTATGGTTGTCTTGCATGAGGACACTATTTCTCCACATACTGCACAGCTTGTGACATAGGTGGGCCCATCCATGGCTGACAGTGTTGTCCCTGCCATGTGCACTGCTTTCTGCCAGGTACCATGGTGTGTGTAACATGGTACTGTGTTGGGCACCGGTGTGGCAGGGTGTTGCATGTATCTGTGTGGATGGAAGCCATACACTATGCCTGCTGGGGGCTGTCTGTGTTCAGCATGCTGTACTGGTGTATGCTGCCACTGACATGTCTGGCACTGCTTGACTGTTCTGCTGTTCACATGGCATGTATCATTCACATTACCTTGTCTTAGGTGTCAGAGGTACTGCACGGTGTGTTGTATGTGCATGCCAGTGATGTTCATACTGTATATTACAGGGAGCCACAGGTGGCGTGTTGATTGCATCACCCTGCTGGTGTATGGCCATTGCACTATGGCCACTGGTGTGGCATGGTGTGCCCTGGGATGGGCAGCAGTCATACACTGTGCCTGCTGGGGGGGGAGACTGTCTGGGGCCATGTGGCTCTGCACATCATGTGTGCCTGTTGCAGTCTGCTGTGTTGGGGGGCCACGTTCTTCTACTGGCTGGTGAGCCCCTGTCCCTACAGTGCCTGGTGTTTGTACACAGGTCATGCATGGGGGACGCAGGGAATGGTTGACTGTGATGGCATGGTGTGCTATGTTTCAGACCCTGTGGCTGGTGATGTTCCCACCAGTGTGGGTGGGGGTCCAGCCTGACTGTGGCCACCAGGGTGGCACTGTACTGGGTGAGTGTTTGGTCTACCGCTGTCCTGCCACTGGTGGCCCATGGCCTGTGTCCCTGTGTCACATGGGTGTGGCCATGCATGTTTGCCTTGTGTGTGCTGCTGCTGTGGGTGGTGGCACCGCCACATGCCATGCTGTGCTACATTATGGGCTGCATACCATCGTACTGTGTTGTGGCTGTGGCCCTTTCTCCGGTGGGTGTCATCTGTGTTGTATATCATAGCTCTGTTCCTCTGGGCAGCATCTCCCAACATGAGTCCTTCCATGTGTATGTCGTGCATTAGCCCATTGTAGGTTGCATCTTAGGGACTGGCTGTCTGTTTGCACTGTTACACCATGCATGCCACTGTGCTGTGTGGGTTCCACTGTGTTGTTGTGTTGTCGGCATACATCCATGCATGTCTGTGTATATTGGGGTGGTGCAGGCTGTCTGTGTCATTCTGCTTCATCCCGCAGGTGCATGTCGGGTGTGCATTGTGTTTTGTTCTGTACTGACACATGGGCATAGTTGTTGGGACATGCTGTCTGCCCACATGGGCTTGTACAGTGCCTTTGTGTCGGTTTACCATCCTGACATGGTCCCCCTTTCTCCTGTAGGTCCACGCTGGTGTTCACTGTGGGCTACCCATCCAGAGGAGTCAGAGGGGAGGGATGCGCTCCTTCGCAGAGTGGTGCATCAGCAGTGAATGCTGATTGAGCAGCAGGCCATCCTCATCTCAGAAACCAGAAGGGTGGCGTCCATACTGGAGGAACGGCTGCTAACACCCTCCCGCACAAGAGACCTGTGTCACATTCTGTTCTTTTGATTCCTGACCCCCGGCCCCTTTGCCTGCCCCAGTTTATCCTATTCTGTTTTCCTCCTTTGCTCCCTGTGTCCCCTTCCCATTCCTTTCTACTGCCCTGTTCTTCTGTAAATATTGTACATAGTTACCGTTTGCCTTGCACATCCTGCGTTGGCCATTGTTTTCAGTCTTTTTCAGTTTCCTGCCATTTTTTTCTGTTTATTTGCTTGCTGTGTTGTTCCCCTTTCCTTTTTTGGCTGTGTTTTGTTGCTGTATTTTAACATTTTGTTTTCACTTACTACTGTACCTGTTGCCATAGTGCCATTCCTGTTGCCTTTTTCAGTTATACTTTCTTGTTGACATCCCTGTGTTCTGTGTCGTTTTTGGGGGGGCTTGGGATTTTACAGCGTTATCTACTGTTCTGTGGTTGTCACTTGTGGGTCCTGGTTGTTCCATGCCATTCACTGGTACTGCTGGTCTGTCTGCTCCTGTGTTCACATTCAGGGCTCTTTTGCTTTGCATGTGTTCCTGGGTGGCCACTTTCACCTCTGCACTGTGTTTCTGTGGGTGTTTGCAATGCCTGTCTGGGAGCTATATTCAGTGATGTCTTATTTGCTGTATTCAGTGCTGTCTTGTTTTTTATATTCAGTGCTGTCTTGTTTGCTATATTCAGTGCTGTCTTGTTTGCTAAATTCAGTTCTGTCTTATTCCTGGGCTATTTTTGCCCTGCACTCTTGGCCCTGTTTGCCCGGCTTCGTTTGCATGCTATATTCGGCTGGTTTTGCACCGGGCTATTCCTTTTGAATGTGGCTTACTTTTTGCTTCGGGCTCAGTTTGCCCCCAGGGCAGTGCTAATTTAGCCCCAAGGAAAAGTTTTGGATATCAGGCCCTAAATGGCAGTTTTCTGCACAAATCAATGCACTGGCAAAAGTGCAGCTAATCAGCTTAAAACCGTTTAATAAGTATGAGGGTAGCACTAATCTTAAACAATGTTCCATTAATATTAACAGAGTATTTATTCTGTTACAAGCAGTGGGTGGTGCTATGTAAATATATCATACATATTTAATAGTTTTAGGCTACTTTATTTTTTTATTTCAGTTTGGGATTAATACCTTTGAGCCAAGGCTCGTTTACAAAGGTTCCAAGTTAATGAAAGACAAGACAAGACAAGATCAAACATAGCAGAAAGTTACAG
The DNA here is from genome assembly GCA_016271365.2 of Neoceratodus forsteri. Classification (NCBI taxonomy): domain Eukaryota; kingdom Metazoa; phylum Chordata; order Ceratodontiformes; family Ceratodontidae; genus Neoceratodus; species Neoceratodus forsteri. The sequence continues at coordinate 481,834,437 of CM057459.1, read as the reverse complement.
TTATACAGTTAATACTCAAATACACTAGGTGAGGTACAAATTACAGTGCAGATGATTCAGATTTTACAGTTCATAGCAGTAACACTACAAAGAGTGGGGCAGTCGAATACCTTCGTCACTTGAGACTAGGTCAGGAGTACCCAAAGTGCTGTTAGGAGGTGAAGAGAGGCAGCCTGGGAAGGGTTTTGTCAGGGAAGCAGCAGAAAGGAGGGAAGGGCTATTAGGGTAGGGAAGGATGAGAGGTAAAGGGAGGCAGAAGGAGTGAAATCTAATGGTAGGGTGGTAGGGGGAGCAGAAAAGGGCTGGAGGGGAGATTGCAGTCGTCAGAGAATTTGCATCATCAAGAGACTTATTTGCTTTGTCAGGGGATTAGCCAGAGGATAGGCAGATAGGTTGGGGGGGGGAGGGCTGAGTAGATTGAGGCTTAAGTGAAGTAAGCAGGAGAGTTGTGGAGGAGGTGAGATGTGGGAGGGGACATGAGTAGAAAAGGAAGACAGAAGATGCAGAGGAGGTGGGAGGGGCCTGAAGGGTTACTGCCAGGGAGGTCAGGTGTTTAAGGCTGAGCTAGGTTATTTATAGCAACTGCAGGCAGTAGCACTAGCTGGGTGTAAGCGGAGTTCAGATTTGAATTGGCTGAGTTTACTACATTTGCTGAGTACGATAGGCAGCTCATTAAACCATTTGGGACCTCTGTAAGACAGGGATCTCTGAGCCAGTGCTGTGCACTTGAAGGGCACTATAAGTCCCCCTTTGGTCACACTTCTAGTACTGACGGTTGGCTGTGCTTTTTAAAATAGGCAAGAGATGGAGGGGGTGTAAGGTCCATCAAGGATTTTTTGGCTAGCAGGCAAGTCTGATACATGGCTCTTAGGTGGAGGATAAGCCAATTGGTCTCCATGTATAAGCAGCAGGCATGGGTCTGGTTGTCCGCCCCCAAGACCAACTGGCACGCCTTATTGAGGAGCATTCTTATTCTTTTTAGGGCTGTCTTGGAGCCAGCACCGTAGATAGCAAGGCCATAGTTGATAGTGGAGAGGATAGAGCTGCTGGTGACTAGTTTTAAGGCCTCAGGGGTCATCGCCTGCCTGTGTCGATGCAGGACGTCCAGTTTTATGTTTGCGTTTTTCACAACATTGTCAATATGAGTGGAGAAGGTAAGGGTGTCATCTAGGTGAAAACCAAGATATTCAAAGTTGCCACCTGTTCCAGAGTATCCCCTTTTGAGCTCTGTATTAATAGAGGGCTGAACCTCTTCTTGTTCTGCAGCACTGTGAAGACCATGGTCTTTGATTTTTTTATACTTAAGCAGTAGTTTATTGTTGGTAAACCACTGTTTTAAGCTGTAGAAGATTGCTTGCAATTCAGATACCATTGTAGCCTGGTGTCTGCCAGATACTGAGATGATGGCATCATCAGCATATAGCACCATGTGTGCTGGGCAGGCAGAGGGCAATAGGTTGATGAAGAGGCGGAATAAAAACTTGCCCAAGGATAGATCCCTGAGGAATGCCTAAGCTTACCTCTCTTGGAGCAGACTGATGGCCACCAATTCTGACACACTGAGTTCTATGGGAGAGGTAACTGTTGAACCAGTCCACTGTGTCAGGGGACAGTTCATCGGATGCTAGTCAGGCAAGGAGGAAGTGATGACTGACAGTATCAAATGCTTTAGTGAGGGCTATAAAGATAGACCCCACTGCCTCTATCTAGAGCATCGTATATATTGCTTGTGAAGTCGACTAAGGCTGTGGTAGCTGAGTGTGTTTTCCTGAATCTGTGTTGTTGTGCACAGAGCAGTTTGTTCTTCTTGATGTAGTCCATGAGTTGCTCAGACACTACCCGCTCAAGTGCTTTGGATGGGGGGGACAGAATGGATATTGGCCTATAATTTGCAAGATTTGTTCTGTGGCCAGATTTGAAGACTGGGGTGACCAGCTCTGCCTTCCATTTGTTAGTAAAGACAGCTGCACACTGTGAGATATTAAAAACCTTAGTAAGTGATTCAGCAATTTCATTCGGTGTGAGGGCAACCATTTTCATATCTACCAGATCATTCCCCATCCTTGTTTTTCCTAGGACCTGTTTGACGTATTTGATGGTATCAGACTGGGTAACCTGCCGGAAGTAGAAAGGCGGAACACCGGTGCTCGGGTCTTTGGTAGGAGTAGAGTGTGGGCATTGACCTGGTGTTGTTAAAGTGAGGTATTCACTAGGGAGAACTGCACTTAGGTCCATGAATACTTTGGTTGAAAGCATCTGTGATTTTGCGAGGCTCTTGAAATGTCTGAGCACCTGCTATAATGAGGTCAGGTGATGATCTAGAGGTCTTTCCTGTGAGTGTTTTAATAGAGCTCCAGAAATCCCTTCCTCTACCCCAGCTCCTGCTAAGGAGTTCATTGTAGTAGGATGCCTTGGCTAACTGGATGTGTTTCATGCACTTGTTTCTAGCTGCCTTGTAGAAGAAGAGGTCAGCTTGAAGTCCGGTTGCCATGGCCTTATGCCAAAGGTGGTCTCTAAGACTCATGATCTCAATAAGGGGGCCCAAGATCCAGGGGTTAGATGTTCCCCGGACCTTCTTTGTTTTATAGGGGGTGAATATATTGCAGGCCTTTGTGAAGATCATTATAAAGAAGTGAAGGGCTTTATTGCTGTCATTAACTGCATCCAGTGGTGACCAGTCAGCCAGTCTCAAGTATTGTCGGAAGGCTCTGAGTTGCTCTGCTCTCAGTGTGCAGCTATTATGTACCTGTGGGGTACTTTTAACAAACTTATTTGACCAGGTGCATAATACCTGGGCAGGTGGTTAAGACCCAGTCTAAGAGGGTGCTGGTGCCCGTCCAGTATTTATACCTGGTTGTTTGGGTAACCGTCTGAAACAGGTAGAGGCCAGATATCTGGTCCTTAGCAGATGAGTCATCCTGGAATAGTCAGCTTGTATTGAAGTCACCAACAATTATTTGCTCCCAGTTTTGCTTATGTTGTTCATAGTATTGGATAAATTGCTCTAGGCCAGCAGCGTGCTTATCGGGGGAATATAGACTGTTGTCAAACGTAGCACTTTGCTTTGCTTCCCAATGGTTAATTTTAGGTCCAGTATTTGTGCTTCCTTAGTGTGTAGGCTGCTTGGCAGTAGTTGCCCTTTAATATTGCTCTGGAGGTAGACCATACAGCCTCCCCTCTGCTTGGTCAACCTGTCCTGGCTGTAAAGGTTAAACCTCTCCAGGGCTACAGCTACATTATTGATCTTTGGTGAGAGCCAGTTCTCAGTGAGGGCAATGATAGCTGGTTTGTGCAGCTCTACCCAGGCTTGAAATTGAGCTGGAGTGGGTAGAAGGCCACATATGTTTAGGGAGACAATTTTGATGTACCCCAGTTGTGAAGGAGTGGTTGATTGGGCTGGTCCCAGATTGAAGTGTACATTACCAGACAGCAGGAGCATGATATGTATCAGTTTTCAAAGGAAGCATGAGCAGTAAGCCCTGGAATAGCTTGTGGTTTTAACCATAGCTGCTTTCTGCTCAAGTGTTGCTGGTGAGGGGACTCGGCAGCATAACAAGATGGCAAGAGGGACCTTTGTAGGTGTTTGCATTATGAACATTTGAGGAGGCAGTTTGAGTGCTTGCAGCAATAGGTGATCAGCATCTATACCTTTGGAGATGAGTGCCAGAGCCAGTGTGCTCTTGGAGGCGTTAGGGGATCAGGGCCATGTTTATCAGGCCCCATGCCAGCCCCTACACCATGGTAAATGAGAATTAAGAATATGTGCAAAAACTTTATAGTGGTCAGCATTTTGGTGAGTAGTAGTATTGGGGGCGAGTAGTCGCCGTAATGGGGTAGTTGTTTGGCAAAATTTGCTTCGACAGCCCAAAATTTAGTGAGTAGTAAGAAGAGGGCAAGTAGTAGCTAGAATAGGTTAGTTGTGTGGCAAACTTTGCTTGGCAGGCCCCACAGGAGGAGGACACTTCAGTGATCTGGGATAGGGCTGACTACAATACTTAGCAGTGCCTGCAATAGGATTGCACAGAAGCAGTCAAGGCTGGTCTATCACCAATGAAGGAGTGAGGCTCTGCCACAGGATCTTGCCAATCCTGATTGGCTAATGAACTAAGTGTCAGCACCAGTAGACAAGGGGCTATGCAGGAAGGGCAGAGCTCAGCTGCAAAAACCTTCCCAAGTCAATGATCTGCTCCATGGGAGAACTTGGCATCGGCGAGACTGAGGCCGCCCATGGCTTTGTGATTGTGAGTCGCTGTCCGATCCGCACCCCTGCTGGGAGTAAGCTCAGCATTGGGGAAAGGAGTGAGGGAGCTGCGGCACCTTGGGGGCACATGCGAGTGATCCTGTTTGGCACAGATGGCTACAATCGGCCTGGTACAGGAAAAGGGAGCCATGGTAGGCTGGCCCTCTTACAATTTCAAGCCAAGGATAGTGCTGGAAGCCACCCCAATAGCACAGGAGCAGGGGAAAGGCTCAGTCAATTGCTGCACAGTGGGTGAAGAAGCAGTGTGCAATCAAATTCACGTGGCCCAAGTCCATACCTGGTAGCGAAGCTTCGGCAGGCGGGTTCAACGGACGGGTGGCTGACCAAGATTGATCCGGTCGGCAGCCATGGAGGGCCCAGTCAGGGACAGGATCCTGATAGCGAAGCTTCTTCAGGCAGGTTCAGCGGAGGGGCGGCTGACCAAGGTTGATCTGGTCAGTAGCACAGAGGGCCCAGTCAGGTGCAGGATCCTGGTAGCGAAGGTTTAGCAGACGGTTCAATGGAGGGGCAGCCGACCAAGGTTGATCTGGTCAGCAGCCACGGAGGGCCCAGTCAGGGGCAGGATCCTGGTAGTGAAGCTTAAGCATGCAGATTCAATGGAAGGACAGCCAGCCAAGGTTGATCTGACGGCAGCCACAGAGGGACCGGTCAGGGGCAGGATCCTTTTTTTTCCATTTTTTTTTTCCCAATTGTTTAACCAGGTGAGACACACTAAGCTGAAAGCTTGTTTACAGGTGCAACCTGGGAGCACAGGGAAGTTAAGTGACTTGCTCAAGGTCACACAGTATGCAAGTGGGGGCTGTGGGATTCAACCCAGGTCTCCTGATTTGCAGCTCAGAGCCTTAAACCACTGTGCTATACTGCCTCCCAAGTAGGATCCTGGTAGTGAAGCTTCAGCAGGTGGGTTCACCAGAGGGGTGGCCGACCAAGGTTGATCTGGTCAGCAGCCACGGAGGGCTGAGTCAGGGGCAGAATCCTGGTAGTGAAGCTTCCGCAGGTGGGTTCAACGGAGTGGTGGCTGACCAAGGTTGATCCGGTCAGCAGCCATGGAGGGCCCGCTTAGGGGCAGGATCCTGGTAGGAAAACTTTGGCAGGCAGGTGCTTTAACACTGCTCTATCTTCTTATCTTGTTAATTATTTCACATTGATGCTTCTCCCCCCACAAGCAGATTGCTCTCTTTAGGCTTTAAGTGAGGCTTGAAATGCCAGTTGTTGCCATGCATGTTATTTTGTGGCATTTTAGGAAGATTAGGGTTATATTTAATATGTGGGAGTAAGGTGTGGTGAGATCCAAGTGGAGACATGGGAAGCAGAATGTAATACCAGCTGAGACATTTTCTTTTTAATTATTTATTTATTTACTTTGTATTACCAGATAAGTGTATGGGTCAAAACTGCTCATTTTGAGGCACACCTGGGAGACTACAAGCAGTATAATACCACATGATAACAAGAGTTAATGAATATATTGCAGAGAAATGAATGCATTAAAACCTCTAAATAATGGATACAAAGAATGTCACATGGTGAATAAATGTCTTAGATGCAAATAGTAAAAAATACAGATATACAGAGAATGCATTCAAAGTGCATATCAAGAGGACAGATACAACAGTGTTACACAGTTAAAAACAGGTACATATGTAAGCATTGAGTAGGTGCTGTCTATGACCATTATGAAAGCCTGTGGATGTAGAGGAAAGGCTGATGGCACTCTGGATGGAATTCCGGAGCCTAGGGGCAAAGTTTGATGCTTTGCACTGGCTTTTAGTATATAGAATGAATGCACTTGGCTTGGAGAGATTTATAAAAACAAACACATTGGGAATTATCTGCCCTCTTTTATTGTTTAGGCATACTACATACTGCTCTTCTTTCAAACTTGCCCCCATAGTATACTGTTTTTTGGGTATGTTTTACAGCTGCCTGTAATGGGTGTCACATAAGTATATTGGTCTATAGTGGATCTGCTATTTTGATGAAGGAGTGAGTGCATTGTGTGCACCACTGTCTTGGCCTTCCGGGGTTTGGCAGTGATTAAACAATCTTTTTTCACTATATGTTGCAGTGCGAACAAGTTGTCATCACTCCTTGTGGTCCTCTGAGGTGGAGGAATTTGCATGTATGGGGTGCTTTTCATACACTATATGGTAAAGTGCTTTACAGGTAGCAAGATAGTAGGTAGGACTAGTTGGATGCTAGAGTGCATAGGGAGAGGTATTTTTTTATTTGAAAGCTTGTGGCCGGGAGAGGCACACTGAGCCATGGCTCATTTCCGGGTGCAACCTGGGGGAAAGGAAATGGGAATATGTGTACAGATGCAAACTGACTTACAGAACCAGATTAAACTGAAGGAGAGAGGTTGTGTTACTACTCTATAGATCATTGATGAGACCCTACCAGGAGTACTGTGTCCAGTTCTGGAGACCACATCTCAGGTAGGACATAGGCAGGGTAGAGGCTATCCAGAGGAGGGCAACTAAAATGGTCCATGGGCTGCATCACATGTCATATGAGAAGAGACTGAGCAATCTCAATATTTTCACCCTGGAAAGGAGGAGGGAGCGGAGGGACATGATAGAGACCTATAAATACCTCACAGTGGTGAATGAGGTGCAGAAAGGGAATATTTCTCAGAAGATAGTGCATGAGAACAAGGAAGCATGTAATGAAGCTGGAAGAGGGGGAATTTAGGAGGGATGTGAGAAAATACTTCTTCACTGAAAGAGTGGTGGATGCCTGAACAGTCTTCCAGCAGAGGTGGTAAGGGTGAAAACAGTTGTGGGCTTCATGCATGCATGGGATAGGCACAAATGAGTCTTGGTAGGAAAGCAAGGGATAGCTGGAGATCAAGTAGGGTCTACAGTGACAGTATAGGCAGGGAAAAATGGGCAGACTAGGTGGACCAAGCAGTCCTTATCTGCTGGCAAATTCTATTTCTATGTTTCTATTTACATGTGTTTGCCAAGTTGAGGTGCAGCGTTTCATTTTCAATGGGGTCCTTCTATTGTTTGGGAAAGATTGAAGCCTCTTAGTATCATTGGTACTTTGATTTTATGTTGACATTACTCTTCCTATTCGTGTTAATAGTCTGACATGCAGGTCACCTTAAAATAGGTGACGTTTTATTTTGACACTGCTGCTTCTACTTTTATTCGTGTTTTACATGGAGGTCCCACCCAGATAGACCAGGTATAGATGGAGGTGGGGTGTCACCTGAAAGCTAAATTTTTATTTATTTTATTTATTTGTGTCTAGGATTGCAAAGTACCTTTGAGCCAAGGCTCTTTTACAAAGGTTCAACGTCATGCTGGTTACAGGGTAACAGACACTAAAACATAAAACAGTTACAGGTACATGGTTTTAGACAGTAACTTTGCTTGACAAAATCAGACTGAGTGATGAGTAACTCAAGAAACAATAGGAGGAAGAGGGCAAGAAGGGGGAGAGGGCTGAGGGTAGGGGAAGGCATAGGTGTAGAGGGTCAGGGTGAGGCAGCAGAGGGGCCTTGTCAGGACAGACACAGGGCAAGTGCATTAGAAGTTGCATTTGACAGGTAAGTGCAAGAAGAGAGGGCAGAAACTGACACCTGTAAGGTTGGAAGCAGCATAAGGAATGAAGATGTTATGGGGTGCAAGCACAGGTGGAGGTGGCAGTTATGGAGTGGCGGAGCTTTTTTTTTAATGCTCCAAGCATTGCTGTGGATGAGGTGTCACTAGAGAGCTCATTCAGCCAACTCGGAGCCCTGTATGCAAATGACCTTTGGCCTTGGGACGTGCGGCAGTGTGGGATTTGAAGGATTTGGGGCTTAGAGCTCTTGGTGTTGTGGTTGGTGATTTTGGGTTTGAGGAGGGTGCTGACTCCTGGTGGTGCCTTTCCCATCATGATTTTCTTAGCATGATGCAGGTTTGGTATTTGATTCAGTTGTTCAGTTGCAGCCAGCCTGTTTTGGAGAAGAGGTCGCAGGTGTGGGTGAGATGGTGGGAACCAGTAATGAGTCAGCAGACTTGATTGAGGGAAAGTTGAAACACGCCTGAGAGATGAGGTTGTGGCAGATCCATAGATAATGAGACCGTAGTCAATGATGCTGATGATGGAGCTCTGGACAGCTATGGACAGAGCTTCTGGGGTTAGATGTTTCCTGTGTCGGAATGGTAGGCCCATCCTGGTGTTGGCTACTTTTGCCATGTTATTGATGTGTGGGACATAGGAGAGATTACAGTCGAGGGTGAGGCCGAGGTATTTGAAGGTATGAACTTGTTCGAGGGTGATTCTTTGCTTGGTTTATGGAGAGCTGATATTGTTTGTGTTTGTTTTGGGAGCTGCAGAAGATCATGGTCTTTGTTTTTTTCTGGTTACGTATAAGTCTGTGTTTTGTGAACCAGTTTTCGACTGCAGAGAAGGCCTGTTGGAGGTTACCTTGTAGATGGACTGGATCATGGTGGGATGCCAGGATGACAGCATCATCCGCGTAGAGTAGGATCTGTTCAGGGCAGGATTCTGGCAGTGAGTTCAGAAAAAGGCTGAATAAAAATAATAAATGCTGATGGTTGTTTAATATAGCAGATATACCCAAAAGTCATGTTCTGTCTGTTGATTGCATGAACGCTGGGGCAAAATGGTAGTTTGCATCAATTTTGTACTGATACCTTGATAAATTTTGCGATTTTCAGCTTCATGTGCTTAATGCAAATTCTTGGGCCATTACTTCGAGAGTAAGTGAAATATATATTTAAGTGTGTTCTCAATGAATAGGTGGGAGCTACAGCTTTAAAATACATACCCATACGTTACCTCAAAAGATTAATGTTAACATTTATAGGGTTAAATATCAACCATCACCCCTTAATTTCTTGTGAAATTTCAAAATATTCTCATATTTAATCTTGTCAGACAAAATTCATTGCACTTCATAATATAATTTTATGTTGTCTAAAAGGGTAAGGATTCTATATGTGGTGTGAAGTTTTAAGGTAATAAAAGAGGATAAATTGATAAAAGGGAAAACACCATTAATAGACAAAATTTGAGCAAGTTTATACTATTTTAGTTCTTCATGCCATATCTTCTGTGCTTATATATATATATATATATATATATATATATATATATATATAAAACACTAACACATTTATTTTATTTCAGACTCTTTGAGGATGTCGCTAAACTTTTCTGTCAAGCGGAAATGTGGAGAGGAAAATCCTAGGATCCTGCAGTGTGTAGTGCATTACCCTACCCTAACAACAAGAGACTCTGAAGTAACTCCTCTGAGTGACAAACATTACTGCACACTTATAGAGAGCAAAGATGTTTGAACCCAATTAGGTGGTGAAAATCATCACGATCAGCAGTGTGGATCAATTCCAATGCCTAACTATAACCCTGCCAAGCACGGCTACCATAGACAATGCCATCAAAACTTCACAAAAGCTAAGAGTACAAAAAATCTGGAGAACATACAGATGCTGGTGAATGTAGCTCACATCATCATCTCAGGGGTGATGTTCCTTGTGCCTCATCATCTAGAGTGTTATTTCCTGATACATGTGGAATCTGTAGACATCATGCAGGTCTGGGGAGAAAATTGCTTGAGTTTGCCAGAGGGCCAAGTGATCTATTTTTCAAAGAGACAAATGCTACATGATTACAAAAGAAGGTACCGTAGTTGTGGATGATCTCTGTTCTGACCAGGAAGAAACAGACACAAAAATTACAAGGGTGGTGGATGCATGGAATAGCTTACTCCAGGAAGTGGTGGCCACCGGTACGGTGACAGGCTTCAAACATACATAGGACAGGAACAAAGGAATATTAGAAATAGGAAGAAAAGGCTAAAGCCAATGACCAGATAGGGTCACTGGCTGCTTCGTCAGGTAGCATAAACAGGCAGACTGGATGGGCCTGGCGGCCTTTATCTGCAGACAGTATCTATGTAATATGTCCAGGCCTTGTCATCATCCATTCACCATCTGGGGATACCAATATACCAGTAATTTTACTGTCACTATTTTCAAAATGTGAGCAAAGTATATACGTGGACAATGGCCATTGTAACAGTAGGAAAATCTATGACATTAGCAAGTGTGAAATGACCACTGCAACAAAGAAAGCCTTAGTCGGTTTCCATGCATTCACAAGCAATGACTCTGTTTCTGCATTCTTCAAAAAGGGTAAGAAGATTTGCTGGAACATCCTTCAAAAGTACCCCAAATTCCTGGATGCCTTTCAGAAAATTGAGAGTGACTGGCAAGTGGATAAGGGTGTTGTAGCTCTGTTGGAGGAGTATGTCTGTAAACTGTATAGAAGGAAGCAAGTTACTACTGTAATGTAAATATAGCGAGGCAGCAGATCTTCTGGGAGGAATATAACAAAGACATCTGAATAACTGATCTGTCTCTGCTACCACTCTGCCAGGAAACCCTGAAGTTACATATTCTATGAGCCAAGTATGTCTGCCGATTGTGGAGGCTTTCTTCTGTTGCAGTTATCAATGCCCCAAATGCAGCTTTGCACTGTTGAACTGATGATCTTAATATAAAGTGGACAGACACATCATTTCCAGATAATGTTATGTCTCCGCTCTGTAATGCAAATGATGAGGACTCAGATGAGGATCAAGATGTATGAGATTACCAAGATGATATTGGCGTATCTGATGATGATGAAGATTTTTTCTAGATGGACTAGACTAAGTTCCATTACTTTACCAATAGTCATATTTTAAATTTTACATTTTTTGAAATAAAAATGTTTTGTGTAAACAAAGGTGTTTTTTTCTTTTAGATAAATTTCCTTCTTAAAAAAACAACTTTTAAAATTAACTTTTGAGGCAACTTATGGGTATGCATTTTAAAGCTCTAACTCCCACCTATTAATTGAGATCAAACTTGAATGCATATTTAAATTAGTCTCAAAGTAATGGCCAAAGAATCTGCATTAAGTACGCATAGCTGAAAATTGCAAAATTTGATGAGGTATAAACTTGCTAAAATTTTGCCTGTTAATGATGTCTTCACTTTTATCAATTTATCCTCTTATATTACCTTAAGACTTCAAAACCACATATGCATTTCAAAGCAGAATCCTTACCCTTTTAGACAACATAAAATTATATTATAAAGTGCAATAGACCTTGTCTGACAAGATTAAATATAAGAATATTTTGAAAATTCACAAGAAATTAAGGGGTGGTGGTTGGTATTTAACCCTGTAACTTTTAACATTAATCTTTTGAGGTAACATATGGGTATGCATTTTAAAGCTCCTGCTCTTGCCTATTCATTGAGATCACACTTGAATGTTTATTTCACTTACTCTTGAAGTAATGGCCCAAGAATCTGAATTAAGTATGAGGAGATGATCACGGTGTCAGTACAAAATTGATGCAAATGACCATTTTGCCCTAGTGTTCATGCACTCAGCAGACAACTTAAGAAATTTGAATGTATCTGCTACATTGAACAACCATCAGCATTTATTTAGCTCTCAGGTGACACCCCACCCCCATCTACACCTGGTCTATGACCAGAGTGCTCTTTTTAAAGCTTTTTGGCATTTCCAGCAGGTTTGGTAGGATTGCAAGGAGTATGAGTTTGAGACTGACAGAAAGGAAGTGGAAAATGTACTCTTTCCTCATGGACTGGTGTGTTCTCTATGCCAAGAAATGTCTGTGTAAACTCTGTAGAAGACACATAGATATGTATGAAGCACAGTGAAAAGGAGCACCGAACAGATCAGTAAAATGTCTGAAAATATTTTTGCTTCCTTTTCCCTTTGACAATGGTGTGAAGGGGTTGAAATGGTTTAAATGGACAAGCATACAGTAGGGAGAAAAGAGAATAAAAAGACAAATTGAAAAAAACATACTTGTTCTGGTTGTAACTCTGTTCTAAAGGGAATACTTAATCTTATAAAAGAACCAAAAGCATTGGCTGCATACGGGCTTCTATGATTTCAGTTGTGTTTTTTAAAGTATTTACCAAATTTTCCCTAACGTAGTAAAGGAATAAGAAATGTGATGCACTACTCCTTTTAATGGCAGCGTGGGTGGAGCACTGCAGACATTTTGCTAGGAGAGTGAAAAGGGGCTCTGAAAGCACAGTGCTGTGGTCCTGTGTCCACAGTGCTGCCATCAGTGCTAGTGGGTTAGTTCTCCGCTGCCCCACCCCTCTGTGGGCCACACAACCATCCCTCCACAGGGGCACTATTTTGTTTCTGCCCATCACTTCCACAGTTGTAGGTGAAACAAAAGAGCCCACCATGCCCAAGATGGCTGCTGTGAGCTGATCGTGCATGTGCTAGTATCATGCATGTGCACTTCTGTCATGGTGGCCTTCTAGGGCACAATGGGCTGTTTCTCTTGCATGCACAGTGATCATCAGTCACTGAACATGCATGAGTACCACACAAGTACAGCATCTGCCGTGGCGGGAGCTCCGAGTACTTTTCACTTGGACTCACCACTCTGAAGCAGCCGTGTTGGCTCTGACCAGAGTTTGTTTAATGATATCTGCTTGTATGATTTTGATGTATGCCATTTTTTAGTATTTTGAGGAACTGTATGACTTTACAAAAGCTATAGCAACAATAAAAAGTTGTTTGAAAAAAGTAAAAGGGTTGACTGGATAAACCTAATGGTATAAAGAGAATGGCGATGACAGCACCTTACTTGTAAGGCAAAATGCTGTGTTTCGTGAGATAAGTGTATGCTAATAACTTAATCTTGTACTACTATATGGATGTTATGTAAGCAACAAGACATAATGGATGGGGTGTGCATTAGACAGTTCTAATGCACAGTCAGGGGCATAGTAAGGCAGAAGTCCATAGCCTGAGTTCATTCAGCCCCCTGTTCATGTATTAGAACTAATGCACATCCCCGGAGTGTCTCATTATACTTAAAAAATGCCTTTATAACATAATTAAGAATTCAAAAAATATGTATTTTTAATATGCACATATTAAAAAAAATTCCCTTGGTTTTTGACAAAGTAGTTCTTCCACCTGCATGAGTTTGATGGGTTATATTTGCCCTTGGACTTTTGTCCTATTGTGGCCTCAGTAGCTGTAGTTTTTAATGGTGCAGAACTGTAGTTCTCAGCATGTACAGTGCCCTCTCCCTCAAACTGTAAGTGTGCAGCAATGTAAAGAGCTTAGAGCAGTTGGTTTTGTTTTAAATGTGTGTTTTTTTCAGGAAGCATGAGTGAAAGGAGTGCTCATGAAAGGAAAAGTAAGCAAAATTAAAAAGGGTTAGGCATGGCAGTTTTTGTTACACTGGAAGCTTCAGCAAGTGAATTAAAGTGTTTTGTTGTTCCACAAGTTGATTACTTTCATCAGTAAAATGGAGATGGTGTTTAGGATTGCGGGTAAGGGAGGACTCTAGTCGTGTGTGATTGTAAATAAGGAGCAAATATGATGAGGGAGCGGTTGCAGTTTCAGTTAAAAGATGAAGCAGCGGGATGTGTAGAGGCTGACTGAGGGTGTGAATAGACAAAAATGGAACTAGTGGCCCAGTAGCGCATAGGGCTGAGGCACTGGGTGCCTTACCTCGTGCTATGCCGGCGAGCTGGGTTCGGGAATGACCTTGGGTTGTTGGGGAGCCGGCACGGGGGGAAGAGCAGGACTGAGCAACCTCACAGCAGCTCTTCTCTGCTGGGGGAGGTGGTCACCCCCCCATAGTCCTGCCACCATCGGGTGGAGGTCCACTGTCAGCGCAGGCGGAGGGAGCGGCACAAAGAGAAGGTATCTCGATGCACAGTGTGCGCGTGCCTCCGAGAGGCTGGGGTGGGAGCAAAATGAGGTAAAAAGCCTGCAAACTATATACAGATAAAAAAATGGATACTAGCATTTAAATTGTTTTAAAAAATCTTACTGGAGTATTTCTATTGCAAACAGTAACAAGTGATACAGCAAGTTAGTTGGGGGGGGGCCTTCAGCAGGCTGGTATGTCGGGACTCTTATATTTTAAAAATACATAAAACAGTTATAAATTAGAATAAAAGGGGCAATCATTACTGACTGTAGATCAAAGGAATGTATTTGGAAGTTATTGAGAAGGTTTTGTGCTGCCTGAAGTATTAAGAAAAAATAGAGCTGTTCTGTCTGGGGAGAAAAAATTGGAGGCTTTTCGATTTTGAAAATTCTAAAATTAGCACAAGGATTTCAAAGATGTACTGCTCCCTGTTTAGCAATACTAGTTTTTAGCAATGCATTAGACACTTTTTTTAAGTGGCATTTTATCCTCCTGAGCTCCCCGGTTGCTCCCATCTGATTGACTCTCCAGCCCTGTCACCCTGCTTCTCCAGGACTTACCTTCACCGGTGTCCTCTGCTTCAGGACCGTGGCTGTGCCTGGTCACTGGTGTAGAGCCTCTGTACTCTCCATCCCTGGCTGACCCCCGGCGACCCGCTCACACTGCGAACACGGGTCACCAGTGTGGCAGGAGATAAGGCATCGATGCCTCAGCTCTCCATGCCACTGGGCTGGCCCCTGCATTAGACACTTTTTTTTGTGCCTCCCTAGCCATCTGGCCAGCTACTCCTTCAGGCCACCAATGGCCCCAGACTCAGCCAGATTTGTTCCTCGCCACTGCCAACCCACTGGTCCCGATTCCCATGTCCTCAGTCAGCCCGGACATATCCCTTTGCCAGGGGGCCCCTCTCCCTGTGGGGGCTTGTGGGGAAGAGAGACTGGGATTTCAATCTTCCGAGGCACAGGGGCTACAGGAGCAGCCCAAGAGGCAGCCTGCTAATGCATGGCTAATAAGCAATCAAATTATGCCAACCTGCTGGCCAGTAGTGGTGCTACCGCTTGTGATACTGATGACCCGGGTTTGGAAGTGAACTCAGGATGTTAGAGCGTCATCTGTGGGAGGGGAGGATTGAGCACCCAAAGGAATGCTTTACTCCTCAGTGGGGGGGACTTGCAGAGTCTGATGATTGCTTGGCACCTAGTGGAAGCTGAGGGGAAGGCACTTGGGACTGTCTAGAAAGAAAGAAAGGGGATCATGGCAGATGCCAATGTGCAGTATGCAGGAGCACACAGCACATGTCATGGCATCATTGCATGCCACGCCTCTTGGGGACAACAGGGAGAAAATGGATGCTACTGGTAGCAGGATGGCATCAGACACATGCAGGCCCCATACCTGACCAATGTCAGGGGGCTGGCAAGCCCTGGGGGAAGACTGGCTGGCAGGTAAGTCCCTGCGGACATCAGGGTGATGGGGCTGGGGTGTCCGGCAGATGGGGGCCACCTGGTAAGAAGGAGAAAAAGATTATTGAAAAAAGAAAAAAAAAAAAACAACCAATCAGATTGCTCAAAATCCTTTGGCCATTTTATAATTGTGAATTAGAAAATGGGCTTTTTATTTCCTGGCATCTGATTGGCTCATACCCTTGCCGGGGGGGGGGTACATTAACTTTGAATAGATGCCCATGAAATAAAAAGTACCAGCCTATAGAGCCCCTTCACCCACTTAAGTATCCTAGTGCCCACCCTGCTTCCTAATTGGATAAAACACCTCATTAGCATTTGAAATCACTGTCATTTTTTCCCCTTGCTTAGCGAGAGAGCTTGCAAGACACACCCCATTCAGTCCTAAGCCCTGACACTATACCCAATAATGTAAAAAAAAGCAGTATAAAGTGTAAAGGAAGGTTAGCCATCGAGTTTTACCCAATCACTTTTTTCTTCTCAAAATCTTTTACAATTGCTACACAATTGACCTCGTTCACACATTGGAGTTACTCCGCCACCCAGGTCATTCATAAGTTCAAACAGTTGTTTACACTAGTTCAGTACCTTACAGCGATCACTGCTGCCGTTGATCTTTCCTTGCCATTTTTCACTCAAAGAAAAACTGAAACAGCATCTCTTCACTCTGTTCGGACCAGAGCAGCACAAAGAAGCACTAACCGGACACTCTGCCCACCACACATACAGACACGCAAGGGTGATACAGCCCCCTGGCATAACGGTAGATTTTTAAATTTAGCATCATTGTACCTTATCCCAGATACGTCCCTGATGACTCGCTCCTCCCAAAAGCCACCTGCTGTATTAATGCTGTCCATTGTCCACGCCCACAGGCTGCACTCCCGCTTCATTCCCCCACAGTCTGTCACTTCTGTCACAGATGTCAAAAAATAATTGAAAAACAAAAGTTTTCTTTTTAAATTGCTTGCGCTAACACATCATGTGCCAGTGCTATAGATAGCATGCACTTGCGTTAAGTCCCTGACTAACCCTGACTCCACTCCCTGCCACTCCACAAAACATTGGCAGATCAGTATTTTTTATTTGTTTTATTAAACAAAAATAAACTCCTGTCATCTAAATAATGGCATTACCTCTCAGTGCTACAGATGGTTTCCCTGATCGCCCGATCATGGTGCCAATGTACCAACATAAAAAATAAAATACAAGTAAGCATGAGGAGGGGTTAAGCCACTCTACCACAAAGAAACAAAACAAAACCAAAACTGTAATGCAAGTGAACTGGGGGAAGGGGGCTGATAAAGTGCCAAGGAGCGGGCTTGCTGCAGCAGTAAGAGAATAGTACAACTGTGAATGGCTGCACCACCTTCTACTGGTAAATACTGCTAAGGATACCAGTAGAGAGGCTACTTTACTAAAAAAGCAACTTTAAGTTAATTTTTAGTCTTTTGTTATTTTTTTTTAAATTCTCAACTATTACAAACATTTTTTACATATAGCCCATTTTCTAAGCGCAATAGTATCCTCCAGAGTGGGTGGTATTGAACAATACCGGACCTTCCAGGGGCTATAAGGCCGTCCACCTGTGGTGCTGGGCTTCATTATACCCCTAGGCAGTCCAGTATTGACCAATACCACCCTGTTGGGTATTATTGCTTGCAGTGTATATAGCTGATCTAGAGATGGCTGTTGTAAAAACCCAGGACTTCATTCTGCTGTGTCAGTGGTCAGAGTGAGTTTGAGGCAATAAAGCTGAAGCTGAATTGTAGAGATACAGTACTGTCAGTAACCACTAAAGGATAACAACTTGCTATGTCTGTACATGGGAATCCAAACAGTATGCAATGTGTATTGTATAAAGTGTGTAGAATGGTGGTAAGCATGTGAAGGTAAAAGATACATGTATTTTGTCCCAGTGGGATGTACAAAGAGGTATGATCGACTTTATTTTGATATAACTGTTTGTAACCTGTGCCGGTTTGCATAATCTCATGGAATTTTAATTTATTAGTTCAAATTCAAGTTTATTTCACCAGGAAGAGACTCCATTGAGCAAACTCATTTTCAAGGAAGTCCTGGGAAGGATAGCATACAAGATTGGTACATACAATTGGACAAATACAACAGAGTTAAGAGCAAAGAGATACAACTGCAGTGCCATAACTGAAGAACTATATATACAATTTCATAAATACCAGGTTATAATATATACACCAATAATGAGAGTATAAATTTAGTACTAAACTGGATAGAAAAAGGATTTTGACACAGGACAGGCAAATATGCATAAGAGTCAGGTAGACCTATACTACTCAGTAGCAAGTACAGTCACTATAAAAAGTCATATACCAGAAAAAAAAAGATATTCCTGATGGCTCAGGTCAACAGATACTTCAATGTTTACACATTACTACAGGAAGATGTCTCTTTACATTCAGTTTCAAGAAGTGATTTGAAGACCCTTAGGCTTACTTAGTTGACAAGTCTGAGTGTATTTTGAAGTTTATTCCAAGCCCTAGGGATGATACTACTGATGGCTGACTTTCTGTAGAGGGTAGTGAACCTTGGAGTTTCTAATAACACATACAAGCTCTTTCTCAATGAGTAACTACTATGTGAGTAAGAAAAGAGTTCTGTGATATACTGCAGCAGTTTGTCAGTTAATAATCAGGCCCCCGACAAAAAAAATCACAGTTTACAGTTTACATTCTGAGTAAGCAATGTCTGTAATTTTTGCTCCGTTCCCTTCCACCATATATGCTGCCACTGCTTACCGTAGAATAGATTGGAAAGGTTGTTTCTTTCACAGTCATTTAGGGTTAGAAATGGCACTTCTACTGTAGATATTGCATTAAAGCTGGACTGGGATATCCTTGGTAAATACAGTATAGAATTGGGTAAAAGCAAAATTCCATTATAAATTAGATGTTACTTTTTAGTTTGGCTATCCTGGGTAAATAAATTGTGAAAATGTGTAAAAGCAGGATCTCATTGAAAATAAGATGCTGTGTCTCAGCTGGGTTATCCTGGGTAAACACATTGCTAGATGGGTAAAATCACAAGACGCTCACATATCTCTGGTAAGACCACACCTGGAGTACTGTATGCAATTTTGGAATCCACATCTAAAGGAGGACAGGAACCCCCTGGAGGCTGTCCAGAGGACAGCCACCAAAATGATCCAGAAGCAGCAGTGATATGGCATGATGAGAGACGTTAAGCCTTAGCTTGTATAAACTGGTAGCTGGAAGGGAAAGGGGGGCATGGTGGAGATTTATAAGTACTTGCACTGTATCAACTAGATGGACTGCAGTGCACTGTTCATGTGGAAAGAGGGCACCATGATGAGAAGACACACATCAAAATCAATGGGAACGGGGGGGGTTGAAAGTTCAAGAAGGATGTACCAAAACTTTTCTTTATGGAAAGGGTGGTTGATAGGTGGAATACAGTAGTTTGCCCAGTGGGGTAGTCCACTCAAAGTCTGTGACTGTGTTCAAACACAGGTGAGACACACACAAGAGAATAATACAAACTACAGGAAAGGGGATAGGGTGTTGTGGGGAAAGGGTGTTGAAAAACCATTAGGGCTACTGGATAACAAACAAGCACACAGTAATTGTGCTCTGGAATAAGCATTTAAGTGCACTTACCTGGGCTGTAAAATACTAAAACACACACCCACCATAGTAGAAGGTCAGCACTTCAAAGATTAGGCTTACCCTTTCTCTCCACGGTAATTTGTTGAGCCTCTTTCTTTTGAAATAAGGTACAGCAGCAAAAACCCACATATTGCATCAGCACAGGTAATCCAGGACAAGCTTTTTTGTTTTTATTTACTATTTTTCCCCTTCCTGTCCAGCTGGCCCTCATCAGCTCGGACCCCCCAGCCCCATCACCCAACATCCGCTGGGACTTACCTGCCAGCCAGTACTCCCAGGGCTTGCCCCCCTAGTGTAGTTGATGGGTCTTCTAATCCCCATCTGGCAATGGATCCAGTATTTGGACTGGCAAGCCCAGCTTCTTGGGTGCAGGGCCTGCAAAGGTCCAAACACCATTTTGCTGTTGGATGCTTGATCCTTCTACCCCCACCCAGCTCTTCGATGCCCAAGCTTGCAACCGAACTTGGGTCACCGGCGTTGTAAGCGATAGATCTAGCACTGCACTGTTGGGCCAGCTGTCCAAGACAAACTTTAAAATGCTTTGTGTTTTCAAAGCTAGCTAGTGCAGTCCACTCAAGCAGTAGCATCAATAAAGACTTTAAACAAATTTTTTCTGCCAACTGTCATTTATGTTTTCACATCACAATGGCATTTTCCTCAAAGTGAGGCATCTTCTGAGGAAGACATCATTATGGCATTGAAACGTAAGTGACATGTATTCAGTGAGGTTCCAGGAGGCACAACAGTTGCTGGAAAAAAGTTTGTTTAAAAGTTTAAAAGTCTTAATTGATGTTACTGCTCGACTGGACCATGCTAGCCAGCTTTGAAATGCAAAACATTTTCATGTTTGCTCTGCATTATTTGTTCTGATGCGATATCTGGATTTTGCAGCTGCATCTTATTTTAAAAATAAAGAGGCTCAACTAATTACTGTGTTGAGAAGTGATAAGTCTATACTTTGCAGTGCTGACTTTTCACAACGGTTGGTGTGTGTTCTGCTATTGGATAACAACTCTGACCCAGTGTAGGTCAGGCATGGCTTCAGGTAGGCATATGGGTAGACTAGGCCATTGGGTCTTCCACTGGTAACAAATCCTGTGCATCTACAGTATTTATCTAGCTCACATGGGCTGGGATATCTTGTGTAAATAGAGTCTGAAAATGGGTAAAAGCAGAACCCCACAGAAACTGTGACAATGTACCTCATCTGAGCTTGCCACAGTAAATACAGTTCAAAATGAATAAAAGCAGGGCACCACTGAACATAAGATTTTGTATCTCAGTTGGGTTATCCACAATAACTATGTCTGCATATTTTTTTGAATGATTTGTACTGTATACTCTTCCAATTACTTAGGGCGAATGTGTGCCATCCAGACAACCTATGTTCATGCCCTGAGCACAGGATGCCTGGTGCTAACTGGTATGGTGGGGTTCTGACATTTGTCTTAGGTGCTTCTTGTCTCAGGGAGAAGGGGTACCTCTGTCTGTTGCATAACTGCCCTGAGGTGGCCCAGGAGGAGGACATGTCATGTGGGAAGGAACAAGTGGTCCCTTTGGAGCTACCTTATATTGGCACACACCTGCTCGCCTGGCAACCGACATGAAGGTGTCACACACGGATAGTAGATCCAGCAGGGGAGTTGCAAAGGTAGGATGAGGCTCAGCAACCCTTTTGACAGCTCTGATAGGTGTACTGCTGGGTTGCTTCTAAGGATCACACCTTGTAAAGTGGTAAAGGGGGAATTAAGTGGAATAAAATACCCCAGCAGCACTAGGAAGATGAAGCTGTCCTGCCCCCCCCCCACAGCACAGTAGGGCCCTGCCAACTCCTCCTCCTCTTCCTAGAAACATAGAAACATAGAAGCTGACGGCAGATAAGGACCGCAAGGCCCATCCAGTCTGCCCATCCTGTGCCTCACCAGCTTCTTCTGGACCTCAACCATTGAATGCAGATTCTCCTCCAGGCTTGACGAACTGGGGAGTACTGGCCACTGTGGAAAATATGTATGTTATGGTCAGGAGTCCAGAGGGGATGTCAAGCAGAGGCTAGTGGTGGGTTGGACTCCTGCCAAACTAATACAGCAGGCAGAAGGGCTAGAGAAGATGTAAGGAGGACATAGAAGTTGATGAGGAGAAATGGTGGTCTAAACAGAAAGTATAAAAAAATGGGTGAAAGCAGGACCCCACTGACAATGAGCTGCTGCATCTCACCTGAATTATCTTGGGTGAATGCACTGTAAGAGATGGCAAAATCTGGACCCTACTAAAAACAAGGTATGAAAATGCATCACAGCTTAGCTATCCTGGGTGAATACTGGGTAAAGCTGAAAATGATTCTCCCAATATTAGATTACAGTGACATTGTCTATAGTGCTGATTCTAAATCCATTCTGGTCACACTGGACCCCTGTCTTTCACTCTTTGTGTTTCTTTGCACAAGACTGTCCCCTCACACCCACCATTGTTCTCTCTATTCCTCTTTCCCTTCCCTTCCTTGAAGCCGGGCATCTATCTCACTGTAATTCCTTTATTTCTGAGTTCTGGCTTGACTGTCTCCCATCCCACCTTACCTAACTCCTTTCATCCCCCTCCTCCCTCACTTACTGTACTCTCTGAGTAACTTTGATCCTAGATCTCTTACACTTCTCCTTCCGGTTCACTAAGCTCTGTTCTTTCTTTACTCCTGCTATTTGCCCTGCCTCCTTCCTATTCTCCCTCAAATCCCACTTTCATGACTTCTCTACTCCCTCCTGTAACTGCTCTGGACTGCACCATAACCTGGCATCTTCACCACTATAATCTCCCTTCTAGGCACTATCTCATCTGTGGTTTTGGTCATGGTCTGTGCCAAATCTAGTCCATTACTTCTTCCAACTTGTATATACTAATGCATGGTTATTCTATGTTAATGCTTGACTCATTGAACAACTGTATCTTGCTATTTTTATAGTAATTTTTATATTAGTATCTTATTTATTGTAATAGTAGATTTTATTTGTTTGGGGTGCTTTTCCCTGAATGCTCAGGGCACCATTACAATAGAAAAATATCATAAAACCTAAAATCCCAAAGAATTATTAACCTTGTATAGCTAATAGAAATTAGTTTAATCTAAGCTAATAATCCCAATAATCATTACAAAAGCAATAAATAAACTTTCTTTATTCTATTTAATCCTCAAAGGCTTGTAAAAGTAGAAATGTCTTCAATCCTCTTGTAACCTCCACCCACCGCCCCCCCCCCCACTTGTTCAACTAGCAGGGCTGTTCCTCTCACTCATGGTGCCAACGAGAGAGATAGGGGTTGTCACTACAACAGTTCAGTTTACCAATACTTCTACTTCGAAGCTTGCCATCCTCAGACAGGCAAACCAAGTGGGGCAAGTACCTGGCTCACACCTGGGGGGACCATTTACCATGCCATCAACCTGGGTCCCTGGGAGAAAATGTTTGCTCACAATTATGCTAAGTTTATACTTCTAGTCAGGGGCACCCAAGTAAATCCAGACACAATGGAAGCAATAACAGTACTGTCCAAACCAAGCTGGGATTCTAGAGTCTGGCTTTTATTCACATACACAGAGAATAATCGCAAAGAGAAGATGGAACCCCACAGGGCTACTCCCACTGGTAATGCAGATTACTGAGGTACAGGGGACACACACAGTGAACCCTCAAGTTCTGAAACATGGAAACAGTGAACACTTTCTGGTTCTGAATGGAAATTGGGACACACGGCCAGATCCGGTACCCTTCCCTTGACTAGGCACCCTTGGCCAGTACTAGGAGACTTTCCCATATTTCATGAGGAATTACTGGTGGCACTCTCGACCACCAAAGGGCACATACAGGCTCACAGAAAATCCAAACCCACGTCTGAGTAAACTATTTTCTTCAGGCACTGGCCAAATGCACTGTGAGAAAACAAAGGTGCCCAAACTGAACACAGAGAGGTAAACATGGTTATTCTAGATTGAGGGGGTCTACCACCTTTTACTTCCAAATTTATACTCAGCCATTCATCTGGTTAATAACACCCTTCACAGAAAACTTGTAGATGCTATCTTGAAATGTCTTTCACTTTTAACACACTACTTTACACACCTCTGAAGTGTCATGAAATTAAAAGATCTGTAATTGTCAATGTCTCTTCACTAGATCCCAACTTTAGCAGGCACTTTTAAATCAGACACAAACTAAAAGTTCTGTACTTGGCAAGTCTCTCTCTGGACCCCATAGCGGCAGACACTTTTAAACAGAAAACAGTCTTGGTGACAGAGTCCTTTTGACATAGAAAACTCACCACAGGCATGCAGGTGCCCCAGGGTTTTTTCACACAAATGTTTCGAGTACTGACAGAGCAATTGAATCTCAGGCAGCTTCAACACAGTCCAGGCATGGACCAGGGGATTGCTCCTGAATCCTGGAATCCCCTATCCCTCTGGGGATGGGGCACTGGAAAACCCTCTTGGAACAGTTTCCACCACTTCACTCTCTGTCTTCTATGTTTTTCTTCTAGGGTGAGAACAAACTACCCAAGCTACAGCGGTAGCTCTCTGTCAGAGCTAAAACTGTGGAGCTGCCTAGTGCAGACTCCTCCTGGCTCTCCACTCTACAGACTACTCTCTAGACTGCTCACTCTAACTCAACATTCTACAGCTAACTCCCCAGATAGCATTCCAATGTGGCTCATGCTACTGCGACAATTCTAAAGTGACATCATCACTCCAGCTCAGCTGAGACTGAAAAACAGAGTGGGACACTGTGAAATCCATTTAACTGGCATTTCACTAGCTGCCTCTCCCTGCCTGCCACTGATTCTAAGTGGGATTCTAGTAAGCTCTGGGAACAAGGGGGTTACACCCTCTTAAAAGTCTCCAGAGAAGGGACCTCCCTTAGGTGCTCAGGTAGCGAGTTGCAGAGGATTGGTGCAGCAACTTCAAAAGACAGATCCCCCAAAGATTTTAGTATCACCTTGGACACCCTGAGAATGCCCTCCCTTGATAGCCATTGAAATCGACTGGGGCAGTAGGGATGCAGCAGCTCTGCCAGGTAGCCCGGACCCAGCCCGTGTAGGGCCTTATAGGTTTATTTTAAAGGAGATGTACCAGTGCACCGGCAGCCAATGCAGTTTGTGCAGCACCAGCAAAATATGACTAGATCTAGGAAGACCCGTCAATAGCTGGGCCACTGCATTCTGCAGCAGCTGCAGGCACCATAGTGCACCTCCCCTGACCCCAAGGTACAGTGTGTTTCAGTAATTGAGCCTCAAGACAACAAATGCATGTATTAGTGTGGCCATATCTTCAGAAGGGATAAGGGATTTTATCCAGGAAACATTCCGGAGATGGTAAAACCCAATTTAGACAATAGTCGACACCTGGGCTTCCAGTGTCAGCTCGTTGTCCAGAATGAAGCCCATATTTTTCACCTTAGTGGAGGCCTCCAGTTTGGACGACCCTAAATACAGTCCCAAATTCTCCCCAGAGGCCTCCACTTCCCCCCTCCAACCCGGCTCAACCATCAACACTTCAGTCTTTCCAGGGTTCAGTCCCAGCCAGTTCGATGACATCCAGCCCCAGATCTCGGCCACACACTTACTCAGCACATCGACCGCATACATTCTTCCAGGTGCGAATGACAGGTATAGCTGGGTAGTGCTGGCATATTGCATGTTGTATTCAAGTGTTACTGTACTCCACATCCCCTTCCCCCCCAAGATGTATCTGGAAATGAGCTCTCAGTGCATTATGTCTTTCATGGTAAAACATTTGAAATAAATAAGTACATTGTAAAAATGTGTAATAACTGGACTTGGATATCCTGAGTAAGCACAGCAGAGCCATGAGTAGAAGTGAAATCCCACTATGTCCCAAGTGACATATTGCATGTCAGCTGGACCCTGGGTAAATACACTGTAAAAATGTGTGAAACCGGGACCCCACTGAAAACAAGATGTTGCATCTGAGCTTCACTATTATGCAAGAAAGTAATTTTTTACAAATGGGTAAAAGCAGGACTTCATAGAAAATAAGGCAATTTAGAAACAGCCATTGTTGGCTAATGCCAACTTTTGTTCTGTCCTTGTACAGGCTTTGGGGGTGGCCCTCAGTTTTAGAGTGAGGAGCATTATTATAAATTTAAGAGTGGTAACCATTTTCGTTACCATATATGGTTACACTGTATAGTTAATTGCACAGTTTCATTAGCCAATTACATTATAATTCTTACTGTTTGCAACCTCAGTTTGTTGAATTACGTATTGCTATTTATTAAGTTAGTAAGTTATTTATTTTTAAGAATTCTGTATACCAGTGGTTATTTCTTAATACATCTTGGTGTCCCTTTTTAGTCTGTTTCTCTGAGTGGTGGCAGCAGTACTGTTTCCAAGGGAACAGTGCCTCCCTCTTACTAAGACCTTTTCATCTCCACCAGTGGCTGGCTCCACACTACATTAGGATGTCCAACCATCAGTCCAAAAAACCTTAATTGTCACCCCAGCCAACTTTAAGCCCCTTACCTGTGACTGAGGATGACACAGCCAAGAATGCCATCTCAGTGATGTCATTTATGCACTTCTAAAATAATCATCACAGTATGCTTCCTATGATGAGGTGAAAACAGGGAAATGGGGGGGGGGGCAAAAGGGGAGAATGTAAGACAAACAAGATAAGAAAGACCCTATATTTATCTCTAGTGCTCACTCTGGTACACATCCCATAACTCCCGTCTCCTCTTTCCCCCTCTATGCTTCTCCTACAAGTGTTATCTTGCCCCACACGAGGCATGAGTGTGACACTGCTGTGAGCCTTAATACTGCAAGTACCCTGCTAGTACTGGCTATGAACTTTGAGGCAATGATGACTTAGTAGTACTATAATGTTTTTATTCAACCTTGGAACTGCAGATGCTCTACAGAAAGTGAAGTGGCTTTCCTGCCTAAAACACGAAGATGTGGAAACTCAGTGCAAACGTGCTGAGCAGTAATTGTGACATCATATACAGTGTTGCAATTCAAAGTCAGGAGTCTTAGATGAACAGCATGCTGCAAGTAGTACTTTGTACATATGGACATACTGTATGCATATACGTATTTAGAAAAGAAAGAAGGCCCATCATGTTCTCCCCCCAACCAACTTAATTTGGTTACCATCGACACCTTTTTCCTTCAAGGTACTTATTAAAAGTGGGAGAACTGGTTCAGAGAAAATTCAAACCCCCAGAGCAGCTGCATTTGTGGCACTTGAGCTGCTTCCAAACATTTTTTATTGCTCAGACTGGTTTGGAACGCATTTTTTTTCTCCTACCCATACAAATACTCCTCAGCCTGTCAGCACTAAAATTCATAGCACTGGGCTTCAAAATTCAGTGCAAATGACCAGAATGTGTAGCACTTTCTTATTTTAAAGAATAGCGGGCTCTATGCCCGAAAGTGTGGAAATTGTGTGGCAAACTGTCGGAAACATGGCGCACAGCTACAAGGCACCTGCAATACGTAGTATGCACAAATGGCCATGCAGGACGTGCAGATCCAGGAGGTCGGATAACAGGGGATGAGTAGCAGCATGTACAGTGCACACAGGTGGGCCAAGGATACATGGACCCTTCCCTTGACACCACCATATAAGGGCAAGTGTACCACCCCGTGCAGTGTTGCAGAAGTGAATAGCCTGTAGGAGTGGAATGTGGAAGCCATGGCAGACAGTGACAAAAGCACGGAGGGGTGCACACCGCCACCAGTGCAACCTGATGGGGTAGCTCATGCAGGTGGAAAGCACCTTGGATGTGTCCGTACTGAAGTTGGTGCATGGCAATGTGCACCAAATTTCACTGGCGGCAAGGTGGCGTCCATGGTCAGGGACATACGGACTCACTATGCCAAGTTGCATAGGGCACAATCCCTGTCCATGGTCCCAGAGGTGAAGGCACGACTGTGGCTGGCCATCCAGGCTAGTGTGAATGTTGCTGGTCCTGAAGCCCAGACACTATTGGCCATAAAGCACAAGTGGCAGGATCTGAGTGCAGTGGTAAAAAAGAGACTTGCTGTAGGCACACGAGCATGCCAGGGCACAGGAGGTGGCCCACCCATCAGCAACATGCCACTGACACTACTGGAGAGGATGGTGGTGGACACTTTCACAGCTGTCAGTGTCCATGTGGAGGTTGAAGGCATAGATACCTGGAAGTTACGCATGCAATGGCAGGGCAAAGGTTACCCTAGGGAAGTTGCTCCATGTGTGGACTAACCGCTGAGTTTTTCACCCCACAGATACAGGCACTGATGGATGCATGACCGCATGACATTGCATAGTCAGGACACAACAGCACAGCATGTGGGAGGTGATGATGCCAGGCAGGAGGGTGAAGGCACAAGTTGGTTTACTGGTGCACCCGCATCCCAGCAATAGGCAACTGCAAGGGCCCCCTCACAGCCAGCATAACAGTCCCATGTCCCCCACAGGTACTGAGCTGGACACAGAGACACAGCAGGAGTCAGAGATGGACTTGGAAAGCACTCAGGTGGCCCAGGACATGGGGACATAGGAGCCTTTTTGAGGTGGTGGAAGGAGGTCACAACAGCCAAGTGTGTCAGCATGCCCCAGGACAACAGACCACCAAGGACAGGGCGGTGAGCAGGACCACAGCCAATGGCACAGAATGTCAATGTCAATGTGTTTATTTATAACAAGTGCTGTTCACAAGTATCAAAGTGCTTTTACAATTCTTAAAACAGATGAAAATACATAAATAATTAAAATAAGTACTAAGACCAATATATAAATTCAATAAGAACAGGCATGCCATGATGCCATGGCAAGGGGAGGAAGGACACCAACATGCCCTGTGGACAGTGGTGATGAAGGCCTGTCGACACAGACAATGGGCCGCCCACATACAGCATGAACCTGTGGCATCATGGCAGCACAGTACAGGGAGCTGTGGCAGCTGGAGCAGGACAGACTGGAGGCACAGCAATGCAACACAAAGGCGCTGGTGGTCCTGACTAATGAGGTATGGGACATGCAGCATGGGATTGACCCTCTGGCTGATCTCCATGAGAGGCTCATGGACCACGTGATCAGGAGGCACCAAATGGATGGTTTGCCCACACTCCTAGCCATGTGGCACACACCCACACCCAGGTGTCTCCTGGCACCATGCCCTCTGACAGGAAACAGGACATCCAACCATGGGACATGGAGAGCATTCTGGAGGAAGGACATGCACTCCACCAGTACACAGAGTGTGGTGTCACAGTGGCATGACACAGCCCCAAACAGGAGGACATGAATGTCCACCACAACTGCCACAGAACTGCAACTGATGATGCCACAGAGGAGCAACAGGCTGTGCCCACCCCTGTGGGCAGCCACCAATGGGGTGCCTCCCATCCAAATGCACTGGTCAGTAGACTGGGCATGCAGTCCTCAGCATGCCTACAGGCAAAACCCTATGACACACAAGTACAGTTAAAGTGCACAAGCACCACTCACATGACATGTATAGCACATACACAAAGTGTACATGCCATGAACACAGCACATGCCGAACACACCCCGTCATGGCATATGCCACCGCACCATCACTGGCACACCACATGCTGTGCGGTACATTGGTCACCCCCATAGCAACATCCCCAGCATGCCCCCCCAGCAGGGCACATTACATGCACCACATAGCAACACCCCATCAAGCCCCCCTTTGCAGGGCACCTGATATGCCCCCCCAGTCGCACAACATAGCATATGATGTTATGTGCCACACACCCATCCTAGCTGGATGCACAGGTCCCCATGTCCGTCCCCCTGGGAGAGGTACACTCAGTGCGTGGTGCCATCATTGTGCATCCACTATCCATGATGGCCAGAGAACACACATGCCGTGACAAAGTGCTGTCCAAACCAGCAATGCACATGGATGCCCACGCATTGCAGAAACGCACACAACGGTGCCACCACACAAGACACACTGCTGCCGGTCCTGATGCTGTGCAGGTGTACATCACTACTGCGTGCACATGCCCTGTATCAGGGCATTGCGAGCCGCATGCCCACTCAGTGTCTCCTGCCCCCTGGCCAGCCCCACCCTCTCATCCTCCTATCCTCCTCTGGTGGTGTATCCTGCTGGTGGGCCCACTGACATGGGTACATTGTGACGCAGAGTGATATTATGGAGTATGACACATTCTGTGAACACCTTGCATGCCCTTCCCAGACACAGCAGCATTGTTTCCCCAGTATGGTCCAAACACCGGGACCACATCTTCAATAGTCTGATGGTCCTCTTGACGATGTTCTGGGTCTTCCTGTGGGCATGGTTGTATGCCTCCTCTGCTGCACTGTTTGGTGTCAGGATAGGTGTCATCAGGTACGGGTGCAATGGCTATCCACTGTCAACTGTGCAGGGGACAGAACAAGCAGACTATGAGGTGAATGCAGTGGTTGGCATTGCAGTGCCACACATGTTGCCCCCCATGCTCACTCAACAGTCAGACGTCCAGCAGACCGGCACATAGCAGGGCTCCGAGATGTGATCCGTCAAGTATGTATGCGTCGTGGCATAAGCCAGGGCACTTTGCACATACGTTTGTGATTATACTACCCATGTCACACACTACCTGAGAGTTCACATTGTGGAGGCCCTTTCTGTTCCTGTATGCCTACTCATGTACAGATAGTGACAGTATTCCAATATGGGTGCAGTCTATTGTGCCGTATATGTTTGGCATACCGTGCATGGCATAGAAGGTCTATTTCATGGCACTGACATTGGCATTGTCCATAGGGAAGATGATGTGCAGGAGCTCATGGGTCAACAGGGCATCTGTCACCTGCACCAATGCCCATGACATGAAGGACTGACATATGCTGAAAGTATTCCGGTTACCCACTGAAATGACCCTGTTACATAGTATGACAGAGCACATAACACCTTGGTTTCCATGGTCATCATCATGGACCGATATGTCCATGGTGCAGTGTCATTGCGGACCATGTTGCAAAGCTGTCTGATCCTGGCCCAGTCAAACCTGAAGCATTCAATGCTGTGTATGTCCAGCAGCGTGGCTGCATACAGACACGATCTGAAGACCTCTGGCTGAGGTCCCACATGCCTCTGCCGCTCCAGCTCTGCATTGTGCAGGTGCACATTCATCAGAAGGCCAGGACACATCCTCCCCCTCCACTGTAGTTACCTTTATGCATACTGCCACAGCCCCTTTATGTGGTCCATGACACCTGTGCATACCTTTAAGAGGGCATGGGAGGGGGTTCCATGCACACCGATGTTACCTGTGTGGGTGCCACATGCACACACAGCAGTGTGAGGTGAAAGTGATGGCTGCTGCTGAGGGGAGCTCCGTGGTGTCTGTGCCACATGTCGGGTGTCAGACCACCCCAGCGGGGGCAACCTGTGGAAGCTGGATGCGCAATTACCTGGCCTGCAGGGTGTGCTGTGGGGCATTGGGGGTGTATGTTGTCCATGGTGCTGATGATTGTTTCCCATCTCTTCCCTCACAGGATTACCTAGGCCTCCCTCACAAGCTGGTTCTGACATGTGGGGTGCAGCCAGTTAGAGCCCCCTGTATCGTGTGGACACCACCACCTCAGAGGAGATGGCAGCAAGCCAAACCAGGCTACATTTCCCTGAGGGTGAGCACTAATGATGTGATGTACAAGTCAGACATCTGTGTGCTGTGGTGGGTGGTGGTGCCGTCCAAGGTGGGTTCAGCATCCTGTGCATATCCGTGTTGTACCGTGTCACCATATTCATCCCTGCTATGTTCCCCAGCCGTGCCTATTCTCATTGTGGTATTTTTCCTTTTCAGTGCTACAGAGGACTCTTCCAGTGCCTCATGTTACTCCCTCTGTCCTGCTCAGACACATCAATGTCAAGTGACAATGGAGATTCCCTGGAGGTGGATGAGAGCTAGCGTGTGTGCCACCAGCTGGACCATGGCCACATGTATCTCAGGAATGTGATGTACTGGATTATGTGTGAACTATTTGTCACTGCCTGTTGGCCTATTGATGTGTAGGGTGTGCTTAGTTCTGCTTTTTTTTGTTTTACTTTGTGCCTGTGTGACTGGCTGACACCTCTACTGTATACCTGTGTTTTGGAATAAAGCTGTTCAGTGCGAATACCTGTGTGGTGGTCTCCTGCACAGCAGGTGGTGGGTTGGGGTGGTTGGGTGGGATACTGTGGGGGCTCTGGGATATGGGGAGGTGGCCTCGGGGGGGCAGATGGGGGGTCTGTGTGGTTGTCCCACATGTGTGTCATGTGTGGCCCAGCAGGTGTTCCCTTGCCAGGTCACCTGTTTATGGGTGTTGTGCACTGCTTGAGGGCTGGACACTGTGCTGTACATGGCATGCATGCCCCTGAGTTACTGTGCACCTTCCGGGTGTTACACATCAGGACCATTGTCCTGTATCCTTTGTGTGTGTCAGTGTATATCACAGCATACCAGTCTGCCTGGGGGGCACTGCTCCAGGTCCCCCAGGTCTATGGATCCACCCGTGCCGGCTGGGTCTGCATCCATCTGCAGGGTGTACATCGTACTGCCTTGTGTGAGGTGTGGGGGTATCATGGCACATCATGTCCCACTGGTGGCATCATCATCACCTGTACCCCAGGGGGGATTGCCTCCATACATGTGCACTACCCTGCACTGCTGGCTGGCCATGATTGGTCCTGCACACATCCTCTGACCATGACACATGGTGTGTTTGGGTGGCCAGGCACTGAGGTTGGTGTGCATGGCATGGGGTCACTGCTGCAGCAGTCCTGGTCTTCGTGATCAGCTGCTTCTGCTACTCCTCATCACCTTGCACATCCCTCAGCACATGTTGCACTGTGTGTCCCCATTGTGTATTATTTCACCATGTGCACCAGTCCACATCTTGGTATCTGGTTTCAAACAGGTGCGTGGTGTTACTGCCATGGGGTTACAGGGTACAGCCATTCTGCTTTGTGTACTTGGCTACCTGCCATGCTGAGCGAACATCTATGGCAGCCCTCTACCTACTGTAAGTGTATACACCTACCACCACGCACCCCTGGCATTGTACATGTGCGTATGGGGTACTGTGCATGGCACTATGCAGCCATGTCCCTGTGTATGTGCCACATGCAGTAGCCATGCTGCTGCATGCAGGTTGCCTATTCAGTCTCCCACACATGCTTCATGCATGCCTCTCTGGCATGTTGTGCACTCAGATCATGCGTAGACATCTATGTGTGTGGCCTGCTCACCCCTGTGCACGTGGTGTAGCTATCATGCATGGGACTCAGTATGTCTACAAGTAGAGGTTCCCATATGTTTAGTGTTAAGGAATGTTTCTATCATGTTAGTTCAATTATTTAAGTTTTTGTGTCCAGAAATGGTGCTAAAATTATTAAGAACATCAGTAAACCTTTGCAGAGCAGGGGTAAATTCCATGGCTCCACCATCCTTTTGGTAAAATAATACTTTCTCAGGTCCCTCTTGATGTTCCCCCTTTCAGTTTACATTCTTGCCCATGTGTCAATGAGCTGGTGTTCCTACTAAATAATTCTGCACAGTTTATTTTATTAATCCCTTTCAAAAACTTGAATGTCTCTATTATATCACCTCTCTCCCTCCCTCCTGTCCTCTAGCGAGTACATATTTAAAGCCCTTAGAGGTTTCTCATAAGATTCCCCCTGTAATCTCAAATTAATCTTGGTTGCCCTACACTGTATCACCTCCAGTCCGTCCTTGTCATTTTGGAGGTGAGGGCTCCAGAACTGGACACAGTACTCCAGGTGTGGCCTCACCAAGGACCTATAAAGGGGAAATAGTTCTTCTTAGAAAATGGGCTTGAAAAATAAAGCGTCCTGATTGGCTGAAAATCATTGTCAGGCATGCATTTATTTTTCAATAGAGCCTGGTAAAAATCAAATGCCAATTCAGGGTGCCCTATTACTTAGGGTATCATTGGGCACCCCAAATTTTCAAACTGACTAGCCGCCATTTCTTTCTCTTGCTTAGTGGGCGAGTTGGCAGCTGGCTAAGCCCACCACACTACACACTCCATACACAGATGGCACACAACATGCCACTTTTGTAATAGTTCTCCCACACTAATAAAAAAAAGGTTTTCTTTTTAAATAACTAGTGCTAGCACATCGCGTGCTCAGCACTACTCGTGCACAGCACTTTTGCTAACTGTCTCCCACACTCGCCCCGGCTCCACTCCCACTCTAGTAAAACATTTAGAGATCTCTTTTTTTGTGTGTGTGTGTTTTTTTTAAACAAATCAAGGTCTTCTCACTTTAACAATTGCATTGCCTCTAACTCCTGCAACCCATTTTCGCGATTACCTGATCGCTCTCCTTTCAACCTCCAGTAGTGTTCCACAACATAAAATGAAATATAAGTCTCCATAAAGAGGGGGGTCACACCACAGTGTCATGAAGGATACACAAAAAGATAAACAGAAACAAAGAAACAGAGGAATGCAACAGAGCTGGCGGGGGCGGATGGGTGGGTGGATCATGGCTCAAGAGCCAAGGAGGGACATGTTCAATATAGCACAAAAGAAAACTTTATAAACAACTGAGAAACACTGTAATGCCTTCTACTGGTAAGCATTGGTAAGTATACCAGTAGACGGACTACTTTACTAGCAAAGCAGCTTTTTAAGTTATTTTTTTAGGGGTTTTTTTTAGTATATTTTCATTTCTTAAGCATTATACAAAAACTCTACCTATTGCCCATTTTCTAAGCACAATAATATCCTCCAGGGTGGGTGGTATTGGGCAACACTGGACCTTCCAGGGGTTATAAGGCACTCTGCCACTCATTACATCCCTGGGTGGTCTGGTATTGCCCAGTACCACCCACCTTGTTGGGTATTATTGCTTACTTTCTTTTTACTATCTATGCCCCTTCCTCTTATTATCACAGTGGACTTCAATATAAACTGGCTCAGTAAGGAGTTAATTCCCCAGAAGGAGGTCGTGGCCAGCTCGTACCCTCACATAGCTAGTTACCGAACCCACCAGGGTCAATTACAAAATGGGAAACAATACTCTCATTGACTGGCTCCTCTTGAGCTCCCCTCTAGGATATCTGAGGTCACTGTGCAACCAGACACCCTGAGTGACCATGCCTTGATTACTTTCAGGTGGTCTAATAAATATAAAAAATCTCCTGCAATCATGGTGGAGAGCACACTCTTGAGAAAAGGTCAGGTGGGGTCTCTCAAAACAGCCCTATCCCAAACTGATTGGTCACCCATTGATGAGCAGCTAGACCTGGACCTTACCTTAAAGTTCTTTGTAGACAGTTTAAACTCAGTCTGCAATAAATTCACCGTGGTTAGGAAAAGTAAATCTCATGGCTGCAACAATGGACGGATCACTG
This sequence comes from Neoceratodus forsteri, assembly GCA_016271365.2. Classification (NCBI taxonomy): domain Eukaryota; kingdom Metazoa; phylum Chordata; order Ceratodontiformes; family Ceratodontidae; genus Neoceratodus; species Neoceratodus forsteri. The sequence continues at coordinate 481,799,910 of CM057459.1, read as the reverse complement.
GAGAGCTTCTTGCTCTCATGAGAAATAGGGATAACCTCTTGTCAGGAGCCAGGACCACTGGTAACAAAAATGACTATCAGGTCTACCGGGCCACCAGAAACTGGTGCATGCAACTTATCAGACTGGCCAAAGCTAATTGTCATAAAGATCAGCTTGATAGGAGCATGGGTGATGGGAGGAGGTTCTGGGAGAACATTAAAACTCTTCTCGGGAAAGATGAGAAGAAGCAACCCAAGATGCTTGGTATCAACAGGTCTACTACCACGGATCCATTCACCATTGCCGAGTCTTTCAACTCATTCTTCACCAATTTAAGCTCTGTTCTTCCACCTAACTACCTGAAGCCCGTTGAAGTGCAATGGGACAGTGACCCAATCAAGGTTAAGCACCCCAATTTTTACTTCATATGGGTCACAGTCAAGGAGCCAGTGTCTTATGTAAAAAAAGTTCTAGGCTCAACAAGGCTGGGTAGCGATTGCATGGATATGAAGTTGGTAGCCCTTTCCCTTGATGAGCTCATAGTTACCATAACTAAACTCTTCAACAAATCACTCACCCTGGCCAAACTCCCCACAGTCTGGAAACAAGCTCTAGCGACTCCAGTTTTTACGAGCGGTGACAGGTCCTGCATTGCCAATTACAGACCCATTTCAATACTTTCCCCCTATCCAAAGCATTGGAAAGGATAGTGGTGGAACAAATCACTGACTACTTCCAAAAATACCTATTACAATGTCCCCAGCAACACGGTTTTAGAAAGAACTATAGTACTGCCACAGCCCTGGTGGAGTACACAGACTTTGTGCACAAGGCTTTGGATGAAGGCACGTTGGTCTGGTCCATCTTTATTGATTTAACAAAAGCATTCGATATGGTCAACCACCCACCCACTTCCTCTTGGCACAGCTACAGTCCCTGGGGGTGACCACGAATGCCCTACACTGGTTTCAGGACTATGTATAACACAGGTCACAGAAAGTCAGTCAGTCAGGCTGTGTCTGAGTCTAGGGAAGTGTCTCTGGGTGTTCCCCAAGGGTCTATACTGGGGCCGTTGCTGTTCAGCCTTTTCCTGAATGTCCCACCCAAGGCCTGTGATAGCAAAATTATCCTGTACACTGATGGCGCCATCATTCTCAGCAGCAACTCACACGTCAACTCATTGCAGTTGAAACTATAGTCTTCATTCCATCAACTTGAGGACTGGCTCGCTGCACACAAGCTCTTGCTAAATTATAAAAAAAATTAAAACCATACTCCAATCAAGCCCCCAACTCAAGAGGAGATACCCCACTCTAACCATCAATAACAATGTTAAGGTCCCACTGAAGCAGGTCCATTCTTTCAAGTACCTGGGGTTACCATTGATGACACCCTCTCCAGCGTGCAACACATTGATATGATGGTCAAGACTGTCAACACCAAGCTTGGAGTATTTTATAGGCACAGGAAAAAACCTTACACTAGCTGCTCTCCATCTCTCTCTCTCTGTCACCAGCTCCATACTATCCACTGTAGACTACAGGCTAGTGGTCTATGGAGCAGCCTCAGAAACGTCACTTAAGTGGGTAGCCATTGCCCTTAACAAGGCATGTAGACTCACCCTTGCTGCTGACTGTTTCAAGCACACCTGATCACTGTATGCACAGTCAAACTAGCTACCCCTTAAGAATAGAATCAAGTTCCAAACTTGTCTCCTTGGCATGAAGGCTCTACTAGGCAAGGCTCCCCCCTGCATCTCTGAAATTTTCTTGTTGGCTGCTATTAAGTATGCAACTAGAAAAAGAACTCAGAACATGCTCACTATCCCATTTTTGAAGAACAGCACTTGGTCAATGATCTTTCTTCTACATGGCCCCCTTATGGCTCAATGAGATGCTGGAGGCCTTGCACGATACCTACAGTCTCCAAACATTCAAATCTGAACTCAAATGGTACTTTGCTTCCAGGAGTGTGTGTGACTGTCTGGTGGGCACTTGACCTCCACCCTCTGTAGCTTCTTGACCCTCTTAACAGGAAGATCCTCTAGTTCTTGGTTACCACGCTGTCAATGCTCCCACTGACCCTCCCCCCAGTGGTCCTACTTCTTTTTACTATCAGTTCTCCTACACCACCCCTGACCTTCCAGTCCTCTCACCCACCTCCCCATTCTACTGTCACCTCACCTCTTTCCCTCCTCACCCTGTGTCTCCCACCTGCTCACCCAGAGGTCTACCCACCCTACTTGTACTAATCTCCTATTCGTTGTGCTGCTTTCTCCTGATTCTCTCTCCCTCTCCCTATCTTAACTCATTGCCTCCTAGAAACGCCTGTAGGCATCAGCAAATCTACTGCAGTGTGTCCCAGAACACCTACAGAAGTCACCTATGACTTCCTGTGTGCCCTAGAAATGTCTGGAGAAGTCACTCACATGTTTTAATATTATTTGCCAGCCAGAATTGATTAGAATTGACTGCATAGTACCATTAGAAAGGTAATGTTGTGCTGAACAACTTTGCCACTGACACTTTGTGTGTATCATGTTCACATTAGGAGTTATTCACATTTGTTTATGACATTTTATCAATCTTGAACCACCTAAACACTTTGAAGAAAACACACATTCTGGGTATCTCAGCCAGTATAAAACAAAAACCGAATTGAGTACAGTTGACTGCATAGCACTGTTAGAAAGGCAGTTTTGTGTGAAACAACTTTGTCGCTGATACGTTGTGTGTATCATGTATACTTTAGGAGTTACATGCATTTTTTTATGGTATGGTGTGTATGGTTCAGATTTGTCCCTCAAACCTCACCAACACACTTTGACTCAAATGGGGAAAAATTATGTTTAATACTACAGAAATAGCTGTATTTTTTTACAAATTATTAAAATTACATCTAATGTCTGGATGCTTAATTTGGTGTTGATATGTTACATATTTCCCAACAAAAAAAGGTTTATGGTGCATTTTTCAGTGGAAAAAATATTTTGTTTTGTTGTTTCAACCAGCACAGAAATAAAACTAAATTACCCATTATTCCTTGCATACAACCATTGGAAAGGTAATTTTACGCTAAACAATGTTGCCACTCATACTTTGTATCTAGCACTTATGGTTTTTGTGCTATTAGCATTTGTTTGCGGCATGCCAATTATGGCTTGATTTTGCTTAGAAAGGCCCAGGATTCACTGTTAACAGTATACAGGAGACAAGTGCTGCAACTTGAGAGAGCTCCTGTGGAGGCAATGAGTTAAGACAAGGCTGTTGGTATATGGCTGCTCCATAATTTCCCATCCTAATCCCCCCCCCCCCATTTTCAGGATTGGCTCTCCACTGAGCTGTGCTGAAAATATTTCCTCTGGCAACTGATTGCTGTGAATTTCGAATTATGTATTTTTGAGTAATTACATTGTTTGTATCCTTGTATCCCCCCCTCCTTTTTTATCTGTTTGGCTCTTTAAGGATTACAGCTGTTATAATGTTCTTAGGCAACTGCTTGCTGTAAGCAGCTCAGATGCATATTGTGTCATTTATGTTTGTACCTTTGTTTTGTGCTTATTGACATGGAACCTTTGTAAAAGAGCTTTTGCTCAAAGGTTGTTTCTGAACTACTAAATAAATAAAAACATAAAATAAAAATACACCTTAGCATTCTGTTTGCTTTTCTGTAGGCTTTGTTGTATTGGCTAGACTGCTTTGCAGTGTCATTGATAATTTTATTTTATTTTTATTTATTTGAATCTAGGATTACAAGTACCTTTGAGCCGAGGCTCTTTTACAAAGGTTCCACATCAATTCCAGGAGAGTACAACATAATACAATAAAGCAAATGCAGTTTTAGGCAGGATAAACAGATTGACACTCAGTTACATGTAAATAAATGCATACATTTTGGATAAGACAGGCAGGGCAGATGAGGGAATATAATAGGGTTACAAGAAATGGGAAGGACACTGGGAGGTAAGAGCTGCCAGAGGCAATTGTTGCAACACATAGAGAAGTGCAGGTGGTGGGGTGGGTGGAGGGGAAGATAAAGGGAGGGCGGGGGAAGAGGAAGGATAAGGGAAAAAAGGCAAAGTGCTATGTGAAGACCTTAGGCAAGGACTGTGGAATAGTAAGGAGGGCTGGCTAGGTGAGGCAGTCACAGGGGCTGTAGGCAGAGAGATTGAGGTGGAGTCTTGTTTTGAATGGACCTAGCTTGGGAACGGAGGAGATCTCAACATTGAGACTATTCAACCAGCTAGGAGCCCTGTAGGCAAATGAACGTTGTCTCAGAGAGGTTCTGCAGCGAGGGACCAACAGGAGTTGAGATTCGGAGCGCCTAGTATGATGGTAGTTACTACTTGGGCAGAGGAGGGCTTGGACCCCTTGGGGGGCAAGGCCCATGGTTATCTTCTTAGCCATAATGCAGTTTTGGTATTTTAGGCAGTTGGAGAGTTGTAGTCAGCCAGTTTGGGCATAGAGGTCGCACGTACGGGTAAGTCGATGAGATCCAGTAATAAGTCGACAGGCTTTTTTGAGTGATGTTGAAATGCGTCTGAGGGCTATTGAAGTGGCCAAGCCATATATGATGAGGTCATAGTCGATAATGGAGACAACTAAGCTTTGAACTGCGATACTTAAGACTACTGGGGTTAGGCATGGCCTGTGCCTGTAGAGCAGACCAAGTCGCGTATTGGCAGCCTTGGCAACGTTGTCGATGTGGGCCCCATAAGATAGGTTACTGTCAAGAGTGATCCCCAAACATTTAAAGGATTGCACCTGTTCGAGGGTCATTTCTAGGTAGTTTGTGATGGCCAGAGGATGCAGCCTGTTCTTGCTGTGGGAGTTACTAAAAAGCATTGACTTTGTTTTTTTATAGTTGCGAATGAGTCTGTCAGCTGAACCAGTTCTCAACTGAGGCGAAACCAAGCTGGAGATTATTTTGCAGAGATTGTGGGTCCTTATGGGTGGTGTGAATTATAGCATCATCAGCACAGAGTATAATTTGTTCTGGGCAAGATTGAGGGAGTCTATTCAGGAAGAGACTGAATAGAAGGGGGCCCAGTATGGAACCCTGAGGAACTCCAGAGCGGACTGGCCTAGCATTGGAGAGAACACCAGCAATTTTTACCCTTTGTGATCTATTTTCTAGGTAACTTTTAAACCAGGCCGTGGAGTCTGGGGAGAGCCCAGCAATTTAAAGCTGTTCCAGTAGCAGTCGGTGATGGACAGTATCGAAGGCCTTAGTTAAATCAATGAAGACTGACCCGGCTAGGTGACCATTATCCAGGGAACTGTGGATGGCTCTGGTAAATTCCAAGAGGGCAGAAGTGGTGCTATGCCCTTTTCTGAAGCCATGTTGTTGTGTACATAGGATATTGTGTTTGTCCAGGTAGTCGGCGAGTTGGTCAGCAACAAGGCGTTCGAGAGCCTTGGAGAGGGGATTGGTCGGTAGTTTCCAAGATTGATCTTGTCTCCATTTTTATGGACCAGAGTAACGGTTGCAGATTTCCATCTGTCAGGGAACTGGCTGAGGCTGAGGGAGAGGTTGAAGATCTTGGTTAATGGTCTAATTACTTCGTCAAGGGTGAGGGACAGCAGTTTTAGGTCAAGTGAGTCCCCACTATTTCTTGATTTGGCAATTGCTTTACTGAATGTATTTGTGAGCTTCATGCATCTTGACTGCTCTGAAGTAGAAAGGAGGGTGGGTAGAAGAGGGGGGGAGTGCTGGTAGGGTGAGCAGAGGAGTCAATTTCATTGAAGAAGTCAGGGGGAAGAACAGTACTGAGGTCTGTGAAAGCGGTATTGAAAGTATTAGCGATAGTCATGGGGTCCAGGGTAATAGACCCATCAGCGTCTAGCATAGTTGGGGAAGTTTTTGGCTGCTTTCCGGTTACTTCTTTGATATTGTTCCAGAACACTCTTCCGTTACCCCATGAATTGGTGAGAGCTTCCCTGTAGTAGGTGCTTTTGTTTAGTCTGATAGCTTTTGTGCAGTTATTCCATGCACGTTTATAGTTCTGAATGTTGGTTAGGGGGCCAGAGGCCTGAGCCAGAAACCAGAGGCGGTCCCTTGATTTTAGCTGAGCTATTAGGTCTGCGGTGAGCCAGGGATTGCAAAGTGCTTTGACTTTATGCTTTTTGAAGGGGGCATAGGAGTCACAGGCTGCATTGAACTTGGAAATGAAGGAATCCAGGGCCGAATTGACATCAGTCGCATTGTAGATAGGAGACCAATCCTGCTGTCTGAGGTAGGATTTGAGAAGATTCAGCTTCCCACGGGGAAGGATTCTGCTAATTTGTTAGTCCATTCACAGATGACAGGGGAATGGTCACTAAGTGAATCCGGGAGGATAGAGATGTTGGAGATACGGGTAGGGTGGCTGGTTAGAACCCAATCCAGAAGGGTGCTAGTGCCAGTTCTGTAGTTGTGTTTGGCAGGGGAGGTGACCAGTTGTGTAAGGTTTACAGAGGAGGTGATATCTTTGAGGCCTCCAGGATCGGAGGCAAGCCAGTTTATGTTAAAGTCTCCAAGCATGATTAACTCAGAACCAGGGGGTTGCGTTCGGGTGAAATCCAGGATGGCGTTGAGGCCTTTCACTTGCTCCTTGGGAGGGATGTACACTGCAGTGATTGTGAGGACTTTGCCGTGGGCTCCTAGGATGATACGAATAGGAAGGATCTGTGCAGATGAGTCAGAGAGTGGGGTGGTTAGGGGGTGGCCCAGGAGAGATTCTTTGAGGTATATAGCACAGCCCCCTCCCCTTTAGCCTTCCAATTCAGCCTAAAGACAGTGTAGCCTGGTAGGGCAATTGCCAAGTTAGGAACTTTAGGTGTTAGCCAGGTTTCGACAACCACAATGATGTCAGATTTGTGCTGGTTAGAGAAAACTTGCAGGGCATCAAGCTTTGAGAGAAGGCTACAGATGTTTAGAGTTGCAAAGGAGAGTGCCCCAGAGTGTTTCACTTGGTTAGATGAGCTATTAGTTATGGGGCCAGGGTTAGGGCGAATGTTGCCAGACAGCAGTAGCAGAAGGAGCAGTAGTTTCAGAGTACACAAACGTAGGTCCCTGATGGAGAGTTTATAAGACCGCTTCGTGCTGATAGGTAGAGAGAGCTGTTTTTGTTATACTTTTTCTCCCTAGGGGCCACCAGTCTGCCTTACCTCTACACATCTGGCATCCTCTCGGTATTCAGGCCGCCATCTCCTGGGACTACTCTCTGGCTCCACATTCAGGCCTGCAGCTACCCCTATGGCTTAGCCCCCGCTGCAGGCTAGAGGAGAGCTCTCCCCCAAGCTCAACCCCCCAGATCAGAATCCAGTAATGCCACATGCCCTTGGCGCCGATCGAGTCCCCTTCTGGAGACGGCCATCATGCCGCCGCGACTAGCTCCCCTAATTTTCCACTTTTTCTCCCCAACGGCTGAGGTGTGTATTGATGCCTAAGGCCCCGATCGCGTGCATGTCCACATGCATTCCAAGCCCAGCGTCTGCCCCAGCACATTCCCTCCATGTTTCTACCAGTGCTGTACAGCCACCCCCAGCCACCGCCAGAGGCCGCTAGAGCACTGATGGCAACCCGCCCCTCCCTGGAGAAAGAGAGCAGTCCTACTGATGCTCCATCCTTCTCCTCCCCTGCCGATCCCCGATGACCCAGGCTCATTCCCAAACCCGGGTCGCCGGTGTAACATGAGGTGTGGTGTCCAGCGCCTCAACCCTCAGCACCACTGGGTCGGCAGGTAGAGAGAGCTGTTGGTGCTGGTCCCAGAGTGTCGTCATGTGTACCAAGAGTGGGAAATGAGGAGAGAGAGAGACCATATTCCTCGATCAGGGGTTCCTGAGAGCAGCCATTCATAATCTGCGGGGGGTGCGGGGGTGGAGGCACAGAGTAAAGAGTGCCTGGGTGGTAGTGGATGAAGTCAAAATGGAAACTGGATAAGGGGAGGGGTAACAGGCACCAGAGAGATAGAAAAGGGGGAGTAATGATGAGAGAATAAGGAGTTGAGAAAGCATAGTGGAGTGTATTATAACCTCCAGCAGCTGAGATTGGCAAGCAGGGTGTGAGGCAGTAGGGAAGCGCAAGCTAGAGGGTAGGAAAAATGGGGTGGGGTACTAGAAGGATGGGGAGATGTAGGAAGGGTATTGGTGCATCTAGAGGGTCTATTGGCACTGCAGAGAGAGAGAGAGAAATAGAGGGAGGGCAAGGCGAGTGAGAGTGTAGGCAGGGAAAGGGGAGGTCCTTACAAGAGGCCCTATAGCGTTAACGTGAGGAGGTGACTCAGGCAAGGTGGGGCTATGGTCTATTTAAAGAAGGTCGGAGGGGGGTGGGGTGGTGGGCACAAAATTAGGTCACTTTTCAATATAATACAATGGGCGCTGAAGCCCAGGACAGGATGGAGGCAGCGATAAAAAGCCAGTCTAATCAGAGACAAAAGCGTAAAGCACAAGTCCAATCAGAGGCGACAGCAGACAGTGCCATTATTGTCTATGGGGCCATTTGGTAATGAAACGTGGACACTGGTGAACTAAAGAGGGATACTCTATCCCCCAACCCATCCACTACCACCCCCAGTTTCGAGTCTAAGAGGCTCAGTTCACTCCAGATACCTTTACTGATGTCAGAGATGTAAGCATTAAAGAGGAACAGGCCCAGAACTGATCCATGTGGGACCCCACTAATGACCATTCTGGGAGATGAGACTCCCCCCCCCGACGACCCTCTGGGTACGTCCAGACAGCCAGTTTCCAATCCATCTGACCTTCAGCATTCCCAACCCCAGCTTTTCTAGTAGTCCAGCATGAGGTACCGAGTCAAATGCCTTGCTGAAATCTAGAAATATGACATCCATTGGCCTCACCTGGTCCAGTGCCATCGTCACCCAGTCATAGAACTGCACAAGATTAGTCTGACATGAGCTGCCTGGGACAAAGCCGTGCTGGAATCATCCAGGTATCCCCTTTCATCCAAGAATGCCCACAGCCTCTCCATAAGGATGGCCTCCATCAACTTGCCCACCACCAATATTAGGCTGACAGGCATGTAATTCCCCAGCTCCTCTCTTGAGCCACCCTTGTGGATGGGCACAATGTTTGCCACCCTCCAGTCATGAGGCACACATCCACTCTGGAGGGAGGAATTAAAGAGGGCTGCCAGGGGTGCAGCCAGGATGTCTGCTAACTCCCAAAGCACCCTAGGGTGGATATCATCCAGATCCGGGGCTTTTTCCTATTGTAGGGACTTGATGGCTTCCCACACCCTGCCAACAGGGATGACTAAGTCCTTGAATCCCATCATTTCTGCAGACGCAGCCTGTCTCGCCCCACAATGTGCCACCTCATATGTTCCAATAGCACCAACAGGTACATCAAAGTGTTCAAATCCCTGGCCACCTCAGCATTTAACCCTCGCACATGCTGCGCAGCACTAGCCTCCTCACCAGGGAAGACCGAAGCAAACTACTCATTGAGTACCTCCCCCGTTCCCCTGCCTCCTCAGCCCACCGCTTCCCTGAACCTCAACCTTCTTTCCCTGATACACCTAAAAAAAACCTTTTTCCCACAATAGCTCCAGCGTTTCGGGGAATACCCTTCATTAGGGAATTCTGGCTCAGTTAATCATCTATAACCAAAATATAATTTAAAATAAAACAACACTCAATAGAAATAATTTAATCAAACAGCCATAACAGCAACCAGCACTCACATTAATTATGGGCTGAGATGCATAGGTACATAAATTATTTTTTTATTTTCTTTCTGTAAATAAATGTGAGTATAATACAGTATTCCAATCACTGTCTATAAACCAGAAAGCTCTATAAACTTCCTTACACACTTCATGCAATATGATTGCAATGTAATATGCCATGTATTACTTATTTATTTTACTTACTTGAAAGTTTCACCAGAAGAAGCATACTGAGCAGTATGGGGAGGCATGTTAGAGACAAGCAATTTGCAGGTTACGAAATACAGTACATTGAGGTTGCATGATCTGCACTTTCTGAGCTATAAACATGTGTCCGTCCTGCTGTATCCATAAAATCTTTTCAGGTGCTGCTGCTGGTAGCACCAGTGCATGCAATAAAGAGAAATGCAAGGCTGCACTTACTACTCTAACCTGTAGGAGCTCCAGGCTTTGGCCTGCTTCCTGTGGGCAAGGGATGCCATGGGGGCAGTACAAGTGCACTTCTCTGCATCTACCGGAGCTGCCACTCTGATGGCAAATATAATTGCCCCAAGGAATTTGGGAAGCAGGAGGCGTGGTATCTGAGAGCTTGCCATATAGCTCCACTGCAAGTCGGCGCTACTCTTCTGAGATTAGGCGTGAACATGCAGGAAAGGAGCGAGCAAACAATGCGTTTATATTCAGAGGAGATGCGTTCGATCTGAAACTAATACCCTGTCTACATTACTCCAAAAATGGACTGGAAGGCATCATGAGGTGGGCTGGTGAGTGTCCACATGGTGACATTGCAGTGCATTAACCTCTGTACATGGGTTAATCGCTACAAATAAAGTGGTGTAAACAGGGCTTTGTTATAGTTAAGACAAATTAGGATTTAGGAAGGCAGAGATGTAGGAAATAAAAAATAGCAAATAGATAAGATGAAAAGAGACAAGAAAGTGTTGTTGAGGGTGGGAGATTCAGAAAAACCACAGACTGCCACCTAGATGGGCTTCTTGTCAGTAATAATAAGTAGTATGGGGGTGGGTAATCTTTGTACTTGTTGCAGCACCTATTGAAATAATTTATCATTGGTGATCCAGGGCTAGATTTACACTAGGTGTTACAGATTTCCTAGTGGCCAATGTATTCAAACAAATTGAAAATCTTTTAGCTGCTGTCTAGTGTGGGTGGGGTGGGGCTATGGCTAAGCACCTTCAACTGTCCCACATAATTATGAGGAACTGTTCCTCATTTTACTTAATCAAAACCCCTGTTCCACATGAAGGTCATTCTGTTTCACATTCTGTGAAGTTTAAATGCAAATATCCTCAATGAGAGTGAAAAAATGTATATTAAATTAACAGCAAACTTTGCGAACTGTACTCACATTTATACAATGTTCCTTTTTTGATAGCGCCCTGCATTTTGCAAGCCTACTTGTACCACACTATTCCACATTAAGGCAGGCAGCTAGAAGAGAATAAGCTGTGGGTACTGCTGCAGTAGCGCAAGTGACAGCACTATTGGGTAGGGCTTCTACTCCCAACCCATATGGAGCTCAAGCTGTGGCCTGCTCCATGTGACTGGGAACTGGGGGAACAAAGCATCATGTGGAGATGGAAGAGGCTGGTGCAGTAGCATCTTCCTGCACCCACCAGAGCAGCAACTGCGGCGGCAAATATAATGGTATTTAGGAGCAGGAGAGGCTTCCATGCAGTGAGCAGCAGTTGCGTCTGTAACAGGCTCCCAATCGGGAGTGGAAGGCATCAGAAAACCACTAAAAAGATGAGCCACACAGTGGCTAATAGAGAAATGACCCTTTGGGGGTTTCCAGCTAAGCTTCCTTTAAGTAACTTTTACGACAGATGCAATAATGAGAAGAGATAATTAAGGGGGGGGGGCAACAAGAGAAACTACACTGCTCGTGGTTGAATACGGGGGGATCTAGAAGGGGACAGGATCAGATGTGTTTCAGTACAGTAGCTGCTTCTTGTTGTTTTTACAGGGTTTCTTGTGGATTTTACTTGGTAGAAGGTTATTCCTTTTCTTTCTTACTACTTCTAAGGGGCTAGCAGGGTATTGTTTTTGGGGCTGTTGAAAGTCTGAAAACTGATTTGGTGGCTGTAAGTGGGCTTATTTGTTGGATGTTTCACTGTGTAACAGGCTGCTCTGGTGGAGGCCTATTTCTTCTGATTTAAAACCTATTTGGTGGGATTTGCTTGGGGGTTGGTTATTTGAACTGGAGACCTATATCTGTTAATTTCAAGCCTATTGTGATGTGTTGTTAGTGAAGCTGATTGAATTGGAGACCTGTTTCCTTGGTAGCAAACATATTTTGGGGCTTTGAGTTGAATTTTGATTCCTTTTGCTGACTTCACTAGCTGCAAGGTTAGTGCATAGTGGGGAAGGGTGTTAATGGTCTGGCCAGGTCTCACTCAGCTAATTGACTGGAGGCAGAGCTGAATCAGGTTTGTGGTGTTAGTTGCTTGGCTTCTCAGAAAGAACTAGAAGGGGACAGGATCAGATGTGTTTCAGTACAGTAGCTGCTTCTGTTGTTTTACAGGGTTTCTTGTGGATTTTACTTGGTAGAAGGTTATTTCTTTTCTTTCTTACTAGTTCTAAGGGGCTAGCAGGGTATTGTTTTGGGGATGTTGGAAGTTTGAAAACTGGTTTGGTGGCTGTAAGTGGGCTCACTTGTTGGATGTTTCACTGTGTAACAGGCTGCTCTGGTGGAAACCTATTTCTTCTGATTTAAAACCTATTTGGTGGGATTTGCTTGGGGCTGTTTCCTTGGTTGCAGGGCCTGGAGAGGCAGACACAGGGCAGACACACTCTCTCGAGTCGGGTGTAGGCCATAATCCCACCCTCCCCCAACCCTTCCTCCCCAAGAGCTCTGCTTAGTTATAGGGTAACACCTGCCCTGCAATTGGAGGAAAAGGCTGCAGGTGCAGCTCATGTAGTTCTAGCCACTGGGGTTGGATTTAAGAGCTGGGAGAGAGGAGCTTGAGGTTATTTCACTTCCTTATAAGTTTACTGTGTTGTACTGCACCTAGTAACAGGGTTACGGTTTACTGTGGAACTGTATCTAGGATTAGCGGGTGACCTGATTAGTCAGTAGGGGTGTATCTTGGATTAGTGGGGAACAGTGGCTCACCCAAGGAAACTTACTTGGAGGGGGATGGGACCAGACGTCATTAGGGCTGGCATCTTTGGGAGGGTGGTGGGGCGCACAGGGTGTGGGGCAGCCATGATACTGGACTGGGCTTGGAAGTTTGATGGTTGCCCAGTGTGCTACCAGCTGGCACAGCTTAGGGAGGAGGTTGCAGGGATTAGGAGACAGTTGGGGAAGGGGGGAGGTATGGTTGGGGAAGAGGACAGGGGATCTTCCACGAGGTTATACCAAGCACTAGGGGCAGAGGCATAGGGAAAGGAGTGCAGGAGAATACTCTGGGGTCACATAGGGACCCTGACAGAGGGGGCTCAAAAGGAGGACACTACCAAGGAAGCAGGCAGGTAACTGGTGACCCTCACAAAGGGGGGACAGAGGGACAACATTCTCAGGGAAGTAGGCAGATGGCTGGGGCTGGACAGAAGGAAGCAAAATGGGAGGTGGATCGGACCTTACGCTCAGTAACTGCTTAAATTCTCCTCTTCTGCTTGAGGATGAGGGTGTGATGTAGCCATAACAGGGGTGGTTAGAGATGGAAAGAGAGTGGGAGCAGGAGGCAGGGGCTGGATAGCAGGAGGAATGAGGGAACCTGGAATGCAGGAAAATGGGGGGAGCAGTGGATCAGAGTAGGAGGGGCAGGAAGAAGAGGGAAGAAAGTGCAAGGAGAAGGACCAGTTGGGAGGAAAGGGCAAGGAGAAGGACCAGAAGTACAAGGAGGATACAGTAAAGGGAGCTGAGGGTTTAGGCCAGGGGAGCACGACAAGCAAGGAGGGACTGAACAGAGACAGGAAGGAAGGGAGGACGAGCCAGGCTAGTTTAGTGGATGGGGGAGAAGGACCAGTCGCGAACAGTGAGGGGAGGTTTTACGAGGCACAGAAGGATACTCGGGAGGAGGAGAGGCACAGGATCAGAGAGGAGGGTGTGGCCAGGATAAAAGAGGGGGCAGCATGTGGCACCCAGATAGAGGGAGGAACAAGGAGCCGGCTGGGTGGAGGGGCCGGTAGAAAGGATGAGGGACATGGAAGGGGGGGAAATGGAGGAAAAGGAGCAGTCAGAGTGCTCCTGTTGGGGGATTCTATGATCAGCGGTATCAAATGGGATAGGGAAGGGAAGCCTGGCCAGTTAGAAAAAAATGCTTCCCTGGACTAACGGTGCATAGGGCCAAGCATGAGGTATATCAGCTGGCAAAGGATTGTGGGGATTCCCCAGACATACTGGTCCACCTGGGTACAAATGACATTGAGGGAAATAGCGAGCTAGAGATACAGGCAAGGTTCTGGGAGCTTGCCAGGCTCTGTCATGACATAGGGTACATGATTTCCTTCTCGGAAATCCTGCCGGTGCCAAGGGCTAGTGGGGAACACAAAAGGAAGATTAGGGAGATAAACCAGTGGCTCAGGGAGTGGTGTGAGGCCAGAGGGTATGGGTTGATGGGGGATTGGGGGGAGACCTGGGAGGATAAGGAGCTGTATGCTAGAGATAGGCTCCATCTCAATTTGGAGGGGAGGGGAATCCTTAAATTGAAAATAGAGGGTTCATTGGTGAAAGTGGGGTTTAAACTTGTGAAGGGGGGAGGGATGGGAGAAAAGGCTGTTGAGAGGGTCCAATAAGGAGGGACTCTGTCTCCACCCCAGGGAGCTGTAGGAATGCGGAAAAGGCCGACAGGTAAAGTGCAGACCAGGGAAGCGGAATCCCCAGGGAGACACGAGCAGGGAAATGAGTATAGGAAAGGTGGAAGGTAGTCCTGCTAAATGCCAGGAGCTTGGGCAATAAAATGCCTGAGCTCCAGGCGATGCTAACTGAGGGAGCGGTGGATGTGGCAGTGGTCACTGAGACCTGGGCCACCACAGGACACGACTGGGACCTGAACCTGGAGGGTTACACTATGTTCAGTAAGGACAGGGGGGGGGGAAGGGGAGGAGGGGTAGCAATAATAGTCAAAAACTGCATTGGATAGGGGGAGTAGAGGAGGCGGGAGGGAACCGTGGAGGCGATTTGGGTCACCTTGATAACAAGGGGGAGCAAGAGAGTAAAAATAGGAGTGGTGTATAGACCCCTGCATTGGCGGAGCTGGAGGAGGGTCTGGTGGCAGATGTTGGGAGACACTGCAGATTGGGCAGGGAAGGGTGGTGGTGTTGGGGACTTAAACATGCCAGGAACAGACTGGGAGACTATGACATCCTCGGTGGCCAGGGAACAGAGGTTGTTGGATGTCTTTCAAGGCGTTCTAACTCAGCAGGTGGGGAACCGACCAGGGCCAGCGGTACTGGATGTGGTCCTGGCAGACAGTGACCAGATTAGGGGCCTGGAGGTAAGGGACCCGTTGGCGGGGAGTGACCATGTCACAGTCTGGTTCTGCCTGGACCTAGGAGGGGTAGAAGGCTGCACAAAGACGGAGGTAACTGACTTCAGGGGGGCGGATTTTAAGGAAATGGGACGGATCCTTAAGGAGCATTTGGATGTGATTGGGTCAAACATGGATGCTGATAGTAGGTGGGAAATCATCAGGAGATGGGTGCAAGATGCTACCAGCACCTATGCAAGAGTAAGACGAAAATGAGGTAGGGCCCGAAAACCCTGCTGGTGGACCAGGGAGGTCCAGGAGGTGGTGCGGGGAAAGAAGGCAGCCTATAGGCAATTCAAGTGCTCAAGGAGTGAAAGGAATCGAGGGGAGTACGAGCTGATGGCTAGAAGAGCCACTAGGGTGGTGAGGGCGGCTAAGGCAAGGAAGGAGCAGAACCTGGCCAGGGAAATTAGGAGAGGAACAAGCGGTTCTTTAGATGCATTGGGGAAAAATGAAGGGTGAAGGGGCAGATTAGCAGGATTAAAACAGGGGAGAGATGGACACAAGACCCAGGGGAGCAGGCTGAGGTGCTAAATGAGTACTTCACTTCAGTTTTCACCAAGGAAACGGGGTGCTGCATCATACATGGGAGGAGACAGTGATACTGAGGAGTGGGGACCCTTACCGATCGGCGGGTCTGGGGAGAGGGGGAGGCATCACTGGCAAGAGGAGGAAGGCTAAACAGGGAGAAGAGGTAGCGGAGGTGGAAATCACAGCAGAGAGAGTGAGGGAAGCCTTCAGGTCCCTTAAGATGGAGAAAGCACTGGGGCCAGATAACTTACATCCCAGAGTGCTGAAGGAACTTGCAGATGTCCTGGCGAAACCCCTGGCAGAGCTTTTCACCATCTCTCTGAGGATAGGGTGGGTGCCCCAGGACTGGAAGGTGGCGCATATATTGCCTATCCACAAGGGGATCAAGGGAGGTGGCAGGGAACTACAGGCCTGTCAGCCTGACATCGGTGGTGGGCAAGGTGATGGAGGGCATTGTCAAGGAGAGGCTATGGGGGACCTGGAAAAGTCAGGGTGCCTGGACGATAGACAGCATGGATTCATCCCAGGAAATCATGTCAGACAAACCTTGTGGAGTTCTATGACTGGGTGATGAGTGCCTTGGACCTGGGTAGACCAGTAGGCGTCCTCTTTCTAGACTTCAGCAAGGCATTTGACTCTGTTCCTCACGAGGGCCTGTTGGAGAAGCTGGGAGAAATGGGGTGGGGAACCAGATGGTCAGATGGATAGACAGTTGGCACAGGACCAGACCCAGAGGGTCGTAGTTGTGAGATAGTCTCATCCCAAGGAGGGTCATTAGTGGGGTCCCACAGGGATCAGTCCTTGGGCCCTCCTATTCAACACCTCGTCTCTGACATAAGGACAGGTATCAGGAGTGAGATGAGTCTCTTGCGGATGACTCAAAACTGGGGCGGTGGTAGATGGGGAGGAGGGGAGGGTGGCCCTACAGGGGGACCTGGAGGCTCTGAAAAGATGGTCTAGAAAGTGGAAGCTGAGGTTCAATGCATGGAAATGCAAGGTACTGCACCTGGGGGCCAGAAACCCAGGCCAAGTGTACACCCTGGAGGGGGAATGCTACAAGTCTCGATGGCTGAGAGGGACCTGGGGGTGGTTGTGGATGTCAAGATGAACAACTCGGAGACTTGTAGGAGGGCAGCAGCCAAGACCAACAGGATGCTGGGATGCATCGCTATGGGGATCACCTCCAGAAGGAGGGAAGTGATACTCCCTCTGTATAACTTGCTTTGTGAGGCCACACCTCGAGTACTGCGTGCAGTTTTGGAGGCCACACTTAAAGAGGGACGTTAAACTCCTGGAGAGGGTCCAGAGGAGGGTAACCAAAATGATTTGGGGCTTGGGGGACAGGACCTATGGAGAGAGGCTCGAAGAGCTAAATATGTACACATTGGAAGAGAGAAGGGACCGGGGGGACATGATAGAGGTCTTCAGGTACATGAAGGGGGTAAATAGGGGAGGAGCAGTCAGAGCGCTGCGAAGGAAGGGGGGGCAACTAGAGGGCATGGGTGGAAGCTGGAGGGGGGGAAGATTCAGGGAGAAAGGAGGAGGTGTTACTTCACTAAGAGGGTGGTGGAGCCATGGAATGTGCTGCCCAGGGGGCTGGTGGAGGCAGAAATGGTGGAGAGGTTCAAGAGGGGCTGGGACAGGTATAGGGGAAGGGTTCTGGAAGCAAAATCCAGTGCAGTGAGAATATCCGGGACTGGGAAGGGAGAAGCCAGAGAAGGCGAGGGGGGCAGCAAGGTCAGCTCCTAGGGTGGGGGCTGACCAAACAAGCAGACACGAAAGACCATTAGGCCTATTCTGCTGGCATTTTAGTATGTTAGTAAGTATAAGATTGTGGAGGGTCGAGTATGGGAGGCACTGTGTATAACAGGGGTGAACTTTTTAAATATTGGAATGTGCATATAGGTGACTGAGTATGAGAAGGAAGGGGGGCAGAGTGCTACACAGGGACATAAGTGCCCATAAAAAAGCCACAAGACAAGCAACTACATCTGAAACGTCCTACAGGTGATCCCAGGCCAGCCTCTGTATTGGGAATAACATTAAAAAGGATGCACAAAATAGGCAAAAAATACCTATAAAGTTTAAAAACATCTATCATTAGTAATGTACCACATAATAACAATTTCTTCTATATCACTTAAACTGTTTAATCTGCTTAGGACTGTATCAATATACCTCTCTAATCGTGTTGTTGGTAGCCATCTTTTTTTTTCCTTCAGTGGAGTGCAGCTAAAACCAGTTTAAAGTATTGTCTGTGTTGCTAGGCAACATCAGGCTAAAACCTGTCTTATGTAAGTCAAGTCAGTTTTTTGTCTGTGCAACAGTCTCACCTCCAAGACTTAGACAAGTCCATTTTTAAGTCCTAAGACAATATATTTAGGCTAAATTTAAGTCGGGTTTTGTGCAACTGGCTGCAGTTTCCTACAATAAGACTAACTGGCCTGTAGTTCCCTGGCTGTTCCTTACCCCCCACCTTTATGTATTGGAACCACATTGGCCATTCTCCATTCATTAGGAATTACCCCCATCTTCAGTGAGTTGTTGAACAGTTTTGTTGGAAGGTCAGACAGTTCCTCTGCCAATTTCCTTAGCACTCTTGGATGTAACCTATCCTTTTTTTTGTTTTGTTAACGGATAAGGTCCACTAGGCACAACTGCCTGTTTTAGGGGTGACCCGGGAGCTTTAGGCTGGTTAAGGGACTCGCTCAGAGTCACACAGTATGCAAGTGAACGCTGGTGGAATCAGATCCAGGTCTAGTGAACCAAGCTCATTCACAGCTTGTTACTCTAACTTCTAGGCTATACTGCCAGCCAAACCTCTAGGCTATACTGAAACCCGTTTCCTGGAGCCTAGTCTAACTTGAGGACTGCCAACCCTTTCCAGACCCTATCTATGGTGAATACTGGTGTTTCCATCTCTGGAATCCCTCAGGTGGCCACTTGGAAGCAACTTTCGGGTACAGGACCAGTATCCTCTCTGGTGAAAACAGCAAAAGCAGTTGTTCTGGACGACTGCCTCTTCCCCATCCTCTTCTATTATCCTGTCCCCATCTGACAACTTAACAATTCCTCATCTCTTTTTCCTTTTTTTCCCCAGATGTATCAGAAGAAATGTTTCTCTCCAGGTTTGATCCCCTCGGCAATCTGCAGTTCTGTGTGTGTGCTTTAGCCTCCTTATCTGCCCTCTTTGTCGCTCTATTTTTCTGAATGTATGCCTCTCATTCTTCCTCCCCCTGTTTCTTCTTAAACATACAGAAGGCCTTTCTTTTGGCTCTAACTGCTTCCCTTACCTTTGCAGAAAATCATACAGGTCTCTTGAACTTATTTCTCTTATACTGCAGTTTATACTGCGGATCTAGGACAGTAGAAGGTATGTCCCATGTTAACTGTCTCGACTTCTCAGTGGATAACTAGTAGAGTGTAGTGCCCCAGAGTTGGGGCACCACAGAAAATAAAGAATAGAAAAGTGCTCAGCTGTAGGTGCCTCAGTACAATAATAAGGTGCCTGAAATGCCCAGGTGCCCAGTTTAAAATGCCAGCATCAAACCCTGTTACAAAGCCTGCCAAAAGTATTGTAAATAGTTTAGACATAGTGCAAATTAAGCCTTTATGCCATGCTGCAGCTAATGGAATGTTAGACTGAGCTGATGGAATGCTCACTGTGTGGCACCTGCCATGCTTCCAGAATTAGAACCCAGAGTGTTGCTCTTTGAAAAGTAAGTTGTTACAGTTTATAAAATAGTTAGGCTAAACCAGCCAATCAGAGATCTAGCTCATCATGCATGCAATATGTTTCATGCATGGGTAAAAAAAAGTACAGCAGTAAAAAGGCAAATATTGTGAAGCTAGAATGTTGGCATTTAAAAATAGCGCCATTTTTTCTCTCGCTAAGACTTCGGGACAGCATGTAGTTGGCAACAATGCCTAGAAACCAAAATATATAGTTACTTAAAGAAATATATCCATTCACGTTACCTTAGATTGGAGCAGATCTTGTCTTGAGTACAATGCAACCAAAACATCTTTCTTTTTATCCTCTGTATGGATGGCAGTTGCTGAATCAGGAGTGCTTCTCGGACCCTACTATGGCGGTGGCAACTAGCGGCTTGTGCTCGTCCTGTCCCCCATCGTGCTGCTCACTCCACACCTGCACCCAAGGGCCCTGTCCCTCAAGTCACAGACAAACAGACTTTCCTCTTCAGGTGGCTGTTGGCAGCTCTGTGGGTCACACTACAGGAATGGGTAGCTGAGGGGGGAAAGATGGATCGAACACTCACCGAGGCTATAGGGACCGGTTTCACCGTTGCGCTGTTTTCTCCTCAGCCATCCAACCAACATAATCGGCATCTAGCACTGTGTCTCAAGGAGCTCCGGTAGGGGTGAGCAAACTGCAATGAAACTTCAAATGCTTCTCCATCCTGCTGCTTCCTGGTAGCCAATCAGGTACCTGAACCCCCCCGAACATCCCTAGGGCTATGAACCAATGACATCATACTGTGACAGGCAGAAGGACTATCTGATCATAAATCCACATAAACAAATCTGTTTTTCAATAGAAAAAATACATTTTTTCTAAATATGAACATTTTAAAAAGAAAGAAGACCATTTTGTAAGCTCAATAAGACACTCCAGGTGTGTTCATGGAACAAATTTTACCGCACACCAGGGGCTAAAGGCACTCGGCCAAGGTCTCGTGCCTTATTACACCCCTGGCCATGTGGTAAAATCTGTTTCATGCACACCCTGTCATGTCTTATTGCTTACGTGAATCCTGGTAGTTGTGGAGGAGAGAGGACACAGAAAGCATAGGGGGACCACAGAGCTTACCTGTAGGGTTGAAGCTGTCCCTGGGAGCTTGTCTGTGTGCCTCTGCTGCCTCTAATCCCTGATCCTGCCAGCCTCCAGCCTGTGAAGCAGCTGTGCTGTCTGAAGTGCCATCGAGTCACCTTGTAAGAAGAGGAGAGTGTCCTGTTCAGCGTGTTGGGCTTGGAGCCCAGGTTTATTATTTTTTTTATATTTAAATTAGTTTCCTGTTCCCCGAAGGCAGCGGTAGCAGAGCTGCATTGTGAAGTGAGAAGGTCGCTGGAGCCATCGTGCTGCTAGGACCTCACAGAGTCCCCAGATGTCCTGTGCCCACCTGCAAGAAAAGCCTTATCTCTGTCAGCAGTACCTCCCTCCTACCTCAACACTGTCGTTACCCCAGGCCAGGGTGGTGAGTCGGTGGTAGCACTAGCAGCTAGGTGCTGACCACCTAAAGTTATTTTTCTTTTAAAGTAAAAGTTATTTATTTTGTAGTGCAGTAGGTGCTACATAGAAATGGCTGAGAGCTGTGGGGCAGGCCAGAGGGCTGTATTTATATAGATTAATATTCATCTGGGTTTAGAGACACCCAGGGGAAGGGTCTGGTAGAGAGGCTCTGAAAGGATAAGTTATAAATATTAATATAGGAAAGCCCCAAAGATGGAGTTAAGGTGGGGCAAGGGCAGAAAAGTCCCTGACTGAAGTCAGAGGTAGTTAAAGGGCCAGCTAGTTAGAGGCCCACTAGATAGTTACAAGGGCATTATAGGCCCAGTATTTACAGGGCACCTTAGGCCCACCACCGTGTAAAGGGGTGAGTTAAGTTCACTGCTATTTAAATAGGCAAGTTATGCCCACTGCTATTAAAAGGGGCAAGTTAGGTCCACTGCTATTTAAAGGGGCAAGTTAAGCCCACTGCCACATTACACTGTTACGTAACAGGGCAAGTTAGGCCCACTACTACCTAAAGGGGCAGGTTAGGCCCACTGCTAGCCATTTAGATTCCCCAGGTATTATAGAGGCCTAGCAGCATTAGTGACCCTGGATGTTTAAGGAGTCTAGCTAGCCATACAGAGTCGCAGTAACAGGAAGAACCTGATCTAATCAGAGGGACCCCTGTTAGTTAGGGCCACCGGAGCTAGGGTTCTCCCAGAAAAGTGAATTGCCTGTATATTTACTGTAGTCTGGACATTGAGACTGTATAATTGACCACTGCAACAAGAACGAAGACTTTATTTGCATTGCTATTATTACTACGGACAGTGAAAGTGCCAGAAAGTATTGTTTTGTTGCCAGCATTTCAGTGTTACAAGGTGTTTGAATCAGTCTTCAGCAAGTTTCTAGAATTCCTTCATCATCGTGTATCCAGATCAATCTTCTTCAAGTACTCCAAGAATCATCTTCAGTGCACCTCCGAAGCAGCCAGCAACAGATCTTTGAAGAACCGTGCCGCAGTTGTCTCAGTTGCAACGTCCTGTTTATTATTTTTTGCTCTTCAGTTTCCCAGAGTATGGCCTGGCACAGTACAAAGGTACCATCTGTTTTCTTGTTTTATCATTCATATGGAAGTGTTATCCAGATCTGCTGCTGCAGTATCTGGCATCCTCATCCTGTTTCTTATTTTACGTAGTCCTTTGCTCATCCTGTCTTGGTGTCCAGAACCCTGTTGTTGCTCACATTTCACAGATTTCCTTTCTTCAGAATCTTCTTCGTGTCCTGGCACTCCAAAAGAGGGCTATGGCTGGGTGTTCAGTGTATCTTCTTCATGTCCCGGCAGTCCAGAAGAAGGCTTTGGGCCAGTTGGTCAGCATCTTCTTCTTCTTTGTGTCCTGGCAGTCCAGAAGAGGGCTTTGGGCCGGTGGTTCAGCATCTTCTTCTTTTTCGTCTTTCTCCGGCAGTCTGGAAGAAGGCTTTGAGACAGTGGTTCAGCATCTTCTTCTTCATCTTACCCTGGCAGTCCAGAAGTGGGCTGTGGACGGGTTTGTTGTGCTTCAGTTCCGGCAGCCCTCAGTGGGTTCTGAGCCGAGGAATTCTTTGCTTTGTTCCTAAAAGTCTAACAATCCTGGAGAGGTGGGGTGTGGCTGAGAGACTCATGGCCTGTACAAAATTCCTCTCTGCAGTCCTTTAGCTATTAACCCAGTCAGCCAGGTGTTCCCCTTGTGTTTTATCCTGCAACTCAGTTCTTTCTCAACATCGGAGAAAGTTCATTCATGCACAAACTGCCTTTCATGACTAATACAGAGTGTTACAGTAATACATTTAGAGTTCCTTAGAGTGGAGTACTCCAGGTAATAGGCCCTAGGTAGAGGTGCACCTCAGGGTATTGAAATGATTATATAGTGATTTGCTGATTATAGAGTGTAGACCACTCATAAAGTGGAGCTGTTATAGCCATTTATTTAGAGTCCTCCTCATACAGGAGAGTAGAAATAAGTGTAAGTGTTCCCCGTGACCGTGTTTCCCCTTGGTTTGGTATAAATAAAATCCTGAGAAGTATTTGGAACCTACTTCTGACTTTCGCCTCTCTCTTTGTTCGGTGCTGCCATCCACCCATTTGGAACCTGTGTTAGTAATTCATGTGCAAGTTGCTGGAGTCATCGACACAGTTGCTTTATTACCCCTTTTGATTGGGGTCTGGTACGATCGTCCAGCGCTAATCTTCCCAACTTAAAAACGGCCATGTTTTACTTCCCAATTTAAACCTTCCCGCCTATAATTTTGTACGACGAAGATTCTCCTGACAATCGCATACTGATATTAGCAAGCAACCTTTATACAGACTCATGCCCAGTTTTGTACAGAAATAGACACTGACACTGACACTGACAGCTACTAATGTCTCCTTAATGCTGTCACTTTGAAGTATGATCAAATTCCTGCCACCTCGTAAATGGACTATGCTTCCCTTTCAAGAAAAGGTGCAACAGGGAATCATTTAAATAAGGCAGTTACCTTTTTAATCTTCCCACCATGTAGCAACACTAAAGATGAAACATGCATTAAGCTCGCTAGTGTGTACATTTTTGTTTAGTGCTGTGTATTGCTAATGCTTACTGACCGTACTGTATCAATAAAATTAACATCTGTTCAGGGTGATATTTTTATTTATTTGGTTGAACCAGTAATAGTAAAGTTGTCAAAACTGTTTAGCAATAATAATAATGCACAGAAAGTATCAGCAACTCAGATACAGAAACTATCATTTGATATTTATAAACAGTGATGAACGCGATGAGAATTAAACTGCATCCCTATATTGTTTACTTCTTGCTGCTAAAATTCTCGGTATAATAAGTCTTGAATCAGAACTTTACAAACACCAAGAGCTTAACTCATCTCCCATCTTTAATGTGCTTTACAATTTATTGCAAAGTGGGGCACATTACATTTTCCAGGCGGTAACTGGTTCTGTAAATAAGTTTGCATTTTGGTATCTTTTAGAATTTAAAAACGTGCCAATGTATTTTGCTGCTGTTATATATTAATGTCTGAAGCTGTTTAGTGTGGTCTTAATTATGCCTGTTCTGCTCCCGCATGTAATGTTACTGATGCTTGTTGGGATTATTAATGTCAGTGAGTTTGTTGCCGGGGGACATGTAATGTCGGCAAGCAGGTGATGGTAGAACTCTTGTCAGGCAGTTTGTACTCGGGCAATGGCACTGATCCATTTTATTGATGTGGAAACAGCACAAGTTAACATCCATCTTATCACCTACAGGGCACTACAAGAGTCACACTCCTGCAAAAACTGTCCAGCCTATGTTTGAAGCTTATGAAATTCTGTTTGTGTACAATACTCCCTGGTAGTTGGTTCCAGAGTCTAACTGACTTCTGTAAAAAAGTGTACTTCCATAGCTAATGTCCTCACACAAATTTGTATTGCTTCCTTAAAGAGATTCACCAATCTCTCTGTTTTCCAATGTGCACCACATAGTTTGGTGCCTTACCTGCCACAAATGCTTCTGCTCTATAGTTGTTAAAAAAATTTGCATACAGTTTCTCAAAAAATCACTCATAAAATCATCCCCGCAGGGACACTAGCACTTCCTGGTTGTAAGATCCAACCCGGCACCACCCCACGCTCAGCCAACATTATGACATGATCACAGAGAGAGTGCAGGGATGTGTGCCATTATTGTCTATGGGGGCACCTTTCACAATCATTTCTTAAACTTATAATGGCCATTTGGTAATGAAACGTGGACACTGGTCAACTAACGAGGACCCTCGTTGAGTGCGGCCAGTGTCCATTCGACCACAAATAACCATATAAGTTTAAAAAACAATAAGTGAAGGTGCCCCTATAATTATAATAGCGCACGCCCGCGCTCTGTGATCACGTCATAATGTTGATTGAGACAAGTGGAATGCTAACAGGCTGCTAATCCCTCTTGAGACCCCCTAGCGATTTTGAGAGCCTATATGCACAAACCCACAACAACTATAGAGGCTAAGACATTTATGTTAAATAGTGGTACAAACTGTGCAGTGCATGGGGCTAAGTTGTTGAATCTCTTTAATGGCCCTTTTATTACCCCATCTTTTCCACACCTTCTGTATCACCCATCCTGATTACTGCATCCTGCACTAGCATTCTCAGTTTTACAAAATACGTCACCTTAAAGTCTAGGACTTCTGTTTTTTGAGCATGTTTTATTATCCCCTAGGGTCAAATCAAACCAAACTGAATTATAGTCACTGTTTTCAAGTGCTTCCCCTACTCTTACTTCCCCTACTAATTCTGAATTAGTGAGAACAACATTCAGAATGGTTCTCTGTCTGGTAGTTTTTTTTACCAGATGGACCAGCAGGCAGTACTGAAAGATGTCCACCACAGCTTAGCTTCTAGTAGTAGTAGTAAAAATGTTATTCTGATATTCAGAAAAGGATAATCCAGTTCAGCCTTGACTCGTTTACAATGGGGTCCCTTGGGCATATAAAAACAAAAATTTTTACACATAACAAACATGTTACACATGTAATGTACAACATGTACAAATTACAATCAAGGCATACTTAAGACAAATTTACACAGTAGTGGTTACAACAAACCTTAGGTAAGGCAGCATTGCTCATTAACCAAGTTTTATTTTGTTGCAATATGGAACCATTTTCTGTAAATGTAAATGATATGGTAAGTTATTTCATAGTTTAGGAGCAATATGAACAAAGTTCTTGAACTCTGCTGCAGGCACATCCCAATCTCTGCTTTTGGCAGGTTTAAATCCTACTACACCACTTCCCTTTTTCACCCCTTTTATTGCTTCTCCTAGCTATCTGTCACCCTCTACTCCTTGCTTTGGTGCTCTGTACATTACCCCCAGGCATAGCTTCCTACCCGATGCTGCTGTGATCTGGACCCATAGCAACTCAGTTGCCTCCATTCCACAATTAGTGTTCCCATCCTCCATTACTTCAGTACTTCCTCTGACATAAAGAGCTACACCCCCACCTCTACCTTCCCTTTCATACCTTCTGAATAGTGAGTACCCTGGCACTGTGAGGTCCCACTCGATGTTAACTGTGGCCAGTATTTTGATAATGGCAACAAGGTCCCTCTTAGTATCTGCTACCATTGCCTGTAGCTTGCTACTTTTGTTACCTAGGCTCCTAGCATTGAATCAGACCCCTTTCTGGATACCCCCTGAGCTCTTTTTGTTTCATATTGAGAGTCCTCCTTTGCAGCTCCTTGTCCCATTTTTTTTCTCTGATACTTGCAGTTACTTTTCTTTTCAAATTTAATAAGTTTTATTAAACTTGATTAGAAGGAAACTGTCAACAATCACTGGGAAAGATCAGTAACAGATAATATACAAGACAATAACAAAGGAAATGGACATTGAGCTAAATATCCACATGCTTGTAACAGTTACAAAAGATACTCCAGAAACAGGAGTCATTTTAATCAAGCTAAAAAAGAAAAATAACAGGCATTTCTATCCCACCCTCTACCCCAATGTCCCCCCCTCGAAAAAAAAACCCTCCTTCCCCCTCCCCTTTTCTCCTATGATTGAGCTAACCTGGAAATGGCATGGACTGTAACAGCTAGGTCAAAACAGAGGAATCTCCTATATATTTTTTTGTAGACTTTATTTCATTCACTACCTAAGCGGGCATCTTTCTGGGGTATTCACTCGGCCAGGACTTTCTGCTCCTGCCTGAACCCTAGACTCAGTGACCTCCTCCGGTGACCAGGCATACTCTAGCACCTTGGATCACCCCCTGGGCAGGTCCGCTTTCCCTTAGTGGCCTGTCTGTGATTAGAGAGTACCTACTGTGGTCTCCCGGAGTGGTGAGATCACCAATGAGGTGGGCTGGAGTTGGGATGAGTGTCCTGCCCCAGGAGAACCCATCATCTCCAGAATCCTAGATTGGGATTTTTCCCTGGTGATTACCCCGGAGCATGACGTGCCATGACGTCTGTGCATGGCTATCCTGCTGACATCTGTCGCACTCTCGTCCCCACTTACATGCAGGTGGCTTGCCTGTAGCACCTCTGGTCTCCACCGATGGCCGCTAGGCAGCCGAACCAACTCTGAACCCTCCCCAAGAGAGGAGAGCTGTCCTCCGGATGCTTGATCCTCTCTCTCCTCTGCCAACCCCCGATGACCCGGGCTTATTCCCGAACCCAGGTTGCCGGTGTGGTGCGAGGTGTGGTGTCCAGAGCCTCAACCCTTAGCACCACTAGACTGGCTAGGAATCTCCTATTTTTGACAAAGGGGATATCAAACAAATATGCAGGTCCAGGCATGCCCAGTTCTGTCTCTCTCTCCAAGGCAGTGAAGTGTTGGAACACCAAGTGACCGACCATCACCCAGCATAAAAAAATCAACAGAGTGTAAAGGGGTTCCCATACCTGATTGCATTTCTTCTTGGAATCTGACATGTTTGATATAATATGTTTGACTTGCAGGGCAAAAGGCATTTCCTGATACCATTCCACTTAGGTAGGGATGGTCTGATTGCCTAGTACCGAAGAATGATTTTCTTGGTACAGGCCGATATTAATGCAATATGTGGTTTCTGAGTACCAATCAAGGCCTCCGTAAAATCCCCCAGGAGACAAATCTGGGGTGAAAGCCTGGTCAAGCCCCAACAAGGGATCCAGGTGCTGCTTAATAGCCACCCAGAAAAGCATCACCTTTTCACAGGTCCAAAAAATGTGAAGTAGTGAACCTCGTTCCCTCTGACACCTTGTACATGAGTCCGAGTCCAACTTACCCATTCTATAAAGCTTAATTGGGATGTAAAACATATTGGCCCAGATATTCAAACTGCGCCTGGCTGTGGCGCAAGCTTGGGTGCAGCTCAACTTGGCTGCGCAGGGGTGTGGACTGGGCGATATTCAACGGAGCTGCACCATGGCTCAGCAGCATTGAATATCACACTGGCCATCCCAGTGTGCGTAGGCGCTGATGGCACTGTGCCAGCGCAAGTGGCCAGAGTGGAGCATGGGATGCGCTTAGCGCAAGTTCCATTGCGCCAATGACAGCAATCACGATATTCAAGTTGACATGCAAATGGGGCTATAATGTATGCAAGATGCACATGGGGCCATTTGCATGTCATTCTCTTTCCATTGCATGCAGGTGTGCGATCCCGACGACTTGCACCTGGCACCCAGCCAGGTAGCAGCCGTCGGGACACCGATACCCCTGCAGCCCGATGCGAGGCATCTGTATATAAAAGAATAATCCGTCCTATAGCCCTGGTAGTCCAGTGGACGCTATCTGCCTGATCGCGGGCATTTGTAAAATATACTAATTCCAGTATCCCTGGTGGTCTAGTGGTACCCCCTACCCACCACTGGCCCCACCGCCCGCTCCCACCTCCGTCAGCGGTGGTGGCAGCACCCACCCGCCTGCCACCCGCCGCCCACCGACTGACACCTCAGTAGGGCTGCCGCCATTGGTTCTGGCGTGAGCCAATGGGCGTCACAACTCCTACTACACATTCAGATATGTGAATGATCATTCACATATCTGGAATGTAGTAAGTAATGAGAACTGCACACCCATTAGCTCACGCTGAGACTAATGGTGTGCAGCCCGAGTCAGTCGGGCAGTGGGATAACGAAGCGGTGAGGTGCTGCTGCCCGCCGGCTGATGGAGGGAGTGGGCGGAAGGGATCAGTGGGTGGGTGGGTGGGTACCACTAACCACCGAGGATATTGGAGTGGTTTATTTTACAAATGCCTGCGGGCGAATAGCGATCACTGAGCCTGAGATATAGGACATGTTCTTTGCCTGCAAATGCCCACGATCGGGCATGTGAGAGAATGCCGCCAGGTGCAGCGCGAACTCAGGTGGCCACCCACAGGTGGCAGCTGCCGTGTGCGCCCTGCAATGCGGCAGCTCCGCGTGGTGGCCATCAGTGTTCCTTTTTTTTGGCATAACTTTGTGCTGGCTACGGGTAGAGGTTGCGCATGCATGGCTCTGCACATCCCAGGCTGAATATCGGGCTGTGCAGGTTATGCATGGGCCGCCCCCACCTGTACCTGCATACATTACTGATCGGTCTGGCACATCAGGATTTGTGCGCTTTTCCTTTGAATATTGTGCGGGGCATCAGTGGGTTGAGCATGGTGCAACACTGTTGTGCCATGCGCAACCCTTTTGAATATCTGGGCCATGATGTAAAATCTGAAACTGCATGAAATGATATCTGTCCCATTTAATGTGTCTGTAAATAGCCCTCCAGATATGAGGCCAGTCACAAGGGTCTTCCTGAGGAGGAAGAGCCTGATCCCAGGCATAAAAAACTGGGTTTCTTCTCAGCAAGAAGCTCCACAACTGTGCATGATAACAAACTGTAGCATGGGATGTGGAGCACACCAATATCAGAGGAAGCAACTTGTTTTCATATCCCCAGGCCAGACAACAGCACCAAAATGGTGAATTAACATGTGTCTGAGTTGGAGGTATTTGAAGCACACAGATGAGGGCCAGCCAAATTTCTGTTGAGCCTCAGCAAAGGTAATAAGTTGCCAGCATGTGTTAAATGATCAACAGGCAGAAATGCCAAAGAAGGCCAGGCCATCTGGGTTAGCACTTTCCCAGCAATTTTCAAGTTGGGATTTCCCAAAATGGGTTGAGTAATGTCTAGATAGGGGTCCAGATTTAACAAGTGGCATAACTGTTTATGGGTATGAAGAGAGTAACCTATGGGGGTGTCCTTTAAAGAGCCAGGAATCATTTTAAAGAGGCATAGAAACATAGAAACATAGAATTTGATGGCAGATAAGGACCGCTTGGCCCATCTAGTTCTGCCCATTTCCCTACCTAACAGATAAGCTGCAGATCCTAGTTAACCAACAGCCTACTTCCTCCAACCCTGCACTAGAATTGCCTTATGTCTGTCCCATGCATTCTTGAATTCTCCACTGTTTTTGACTCTATGACCTCCTCAGAAAGGCTGTTCCATGCATCTACAACCCTCTCTGTGAAGAAATACTTCCTCACATTACCTCTGAGCCGTCCCCCCTCTATCTTCAAATTGTGCCCCCTTGTTCTTGCACATCTCTTTTTTTGAAAGATGCTACCCTTTTGGACTTTGTTGATTCCCTTGAGGTACAATATTTGAAAGTTTCTATCATGTCACCCCCCCTCCTTTCCTCAAGGCTATACGTCTTAAGCTCCTTTAGTTTTTCTTCATATGTCTTCTGGTGCAGACCCTGCACCATTTTGGTTGCCCTCCTCTGGACAGCCTCCACCCTGTCTATGTCTTTGCAGAGATGGGGTCTCCAGAACTGTACACAGTACTCCAGGTTTGGTCTTTCCAACTGTCTGTACAGAGGGCCATCAACTTCCTGTTTTCTACTGGTGATACCTCTCCCTATGCATCCCAGTATCCCCCCAGCCCTCCTTCTGCCTTCTCACATTGCTGACCCACCTTTAGGTTGTCTGATATAACTACCCCCAGGTCCCTTTCCATTTTTGTTGTTGTCAGTATCTCACCTGCCATTGTGTACTCTTGCCCTGGGTTTTTGTTTCCCAGGTGCATTACTTTACACTTCTTTGCATTGAATCTAAGCTGCCATACATTTGACCATTCCTCCAACCTTGCCAAGTCCCTTTTCATCCTTTCCACCCACCTTGCGTATCAACCCTGTTGCAGATCTTTGTGTCATCTGCAAGACATACCTTCCTCCAGTCCCTCATAGTGTCCCTTATAAGACATTAAAGGACCCATTCCAGTACTGAACCCTGCGGTAGCCCACTAGTAACCCTCCTTTCAGGAATCTTATTAGAGGAAGCATACAACAGGGCACCCAGATTCAAGCCTAATTGGGAACACAGTGTGTGCTCAATGTCCAGCCAGTGAGGAACATAAACAGAGGCCAACTCTCTAAGGCAGGAACCAGAAACAATAGCAAGAGCAGTGTATGGCCAAGTAATACAGGTAAACATTGGGAACCTTTAAACCACCAGCCTCTCTGGATCTCATGAGTTTAACCGGAGCCCTCTTAGGAGGTTTTCCCCACCAGAGAAATTTAGAGAAAATTGTGTTAATATGCAGGAACCATGCTTGGGGTAGAGCCAGGTTAAACATAATAAGGGGATATAAAAGCCGTGGGAGAACATTCATTTTAAGGATATTCAAACAGCCCCACATAGACAAAGGCAGTAAGGACCAACGATTTAGGTCAACCTGAATTTGAATAAGAACATGGTCCAGATTATATTGTTTTTATTGTTTAGTTTAAGTGGATTGGTGCTAAGGAATGTTCCCAAATATTTTAGTTTGTCCTTAACCCACAGAAGGCCCAGGTGCTCCACTGGCTTAAGTAGCAGCAACATTCAAGGGCATAACCTCTGTTTTGGAGCAATTTAGTTTATAATTAGAAATTCTACCAAACTGGATTATAATCGACAAAGCAGCTGGTAATGAAATAGAAGGAGATGTAACATGCAGAAGAATGTCATCAGCGTAAATGGACAATTTATAGTCGATGGGCCTATGGGGATACCATGGACCTGAGGGGACTGATTCATTTTTCTAATCAATGGCTCAAGGTATAACTTGAATAAAATGGGGATAGTGTACAACCCTGATGTGTTCCTTGTTGCAAGGGAAATTAGTCAGATAACACCCTGTTACAAAGAATGTGCCGAGGGCCAGTGTAGAGCACCTTGTGCCATGAATAAATTCAATGGAAAGCCATATCTAGGTAGCAGGTGGAAAAAGTAATTCCAGGAGACCCTGTCAAGGCTTTCTTCACATCCAAGGAGGCCAGCGCTGATGGAATGAAGGAGTCCCTGTGCACGGAGATAAGATGCAAGGGTTTCTGCTGGTGATCTGCGGACAGTCTATCCGACACAAATCCCACCTGCTCCCTACTAAGAAGACATGCCCAGACAGCATTTAACCTAGTGGTCAGAATTTTAGCCAGGATTTTTAAATTCACATTTATTAAAGGTATAGGTCTATAATTAGAGACCAATAAATGATCCCAGCCTAGTTTAGGTAGAACCACTATAAAAACAGCCGTAAATGAAACGTTTGAGAGACCTTGTGAGAAAACATACTAAAACATCTCCAGAAGGTGCAGTGCTAACAGCTCTTTACATTTTTATAGAAATTTGGGAAAAACTGTCCATCCAGGAGACTTATTGGGGCTAAAAATCAATTGCCCTGTATACCCCAAAGATTCAAGCCTTGGCATGGTGGGTGAGTTGAAAGATAAAAATTTGGAAATAAAGTGTTTTAACCGTTCAATCATTTCTGGGAGTTTTAATAACTGATTATTAAGGTGCCATATTTTATCTAGTACCAGAGGGGGAGTGAGGTTAACCTATAGTATGGCTGGGTGATGGTCAGAAACTACCTTGGCACTGTAATGGCTCAAAACAACACCCAGCAATGCTTTGGCACTTGGTAAAAAAAAGTCAATACAGGAGAAGGAATTATGTGGGATGGAATAAAATGAATATTCTTTTGCCACCGGATGCAAGATCCTCCAGGGGTCCACAGGCGCTAAGGAATCAATAAGATCTCGCAGAGCAAGTTGACTTGGGGTGAGAGTTTGACTCCATCTCGAGGTCCTGTCCAGATCATTATCTATAACCACATTTCAGTCTCCAGCAAGGATCATAGGGAGAGAGACCAATGGAGACAATATGGAGATGAGTTGGGGAAAAAAAGGAAGGGTCATCCATATTCGGCCCATAAACAGCTCCCAAAATCACCTCCAAATGTCCCAATAGAGCTCTCAGAAAAATATATCTGCCCTGAGGGTCGCTCACCTCCTCGAGGAGATGGAACAGGACAGACCTGGTGACCAGAATAGCCAAACCTCTCCTGTGAGAATCTGTTCCTGAGCTGAGGGCCTGTCCAACCCAGGAACATCGTAGTAACTGAACTTGGGCTGGGGGAAGGTGGGTTTCTTGAAGAAAAGCCACGTCGACCTGCAGTTTGTGAAGATGTAACAGTACCTTAATCGCTTCATCATGGACTGAGCCCTTTTTATATTCCACAAGCAATACCTAAGGTTATGGGATATATCATGTTGTAGGTATAGATGTAATCAGAAAGATAAATATGCCCACTAGAAAGACCCAAAACCCATGTGTAAAGTCAGCCAATCTCAGAAGAAAAGCCCTACACCCCTCTCCCTCTCAACCCAAACAGCCCACAACAATCCCCAAAAGTAAGCAGCAGACAAAGTCCAGATTACCCAATTCAGATCAAAGCACTCACCCTACCACCCCACCCCACAGAGAAAGGTACCAAAACAAGAGTCAGCAGAAAGATCCACTCACCTCCACACCACCACCCCCATCTAGCAAAAAACAGTCCCATACCCGCTATTGATCTGGCGCATGAAGCTCCAACCTGGCATAGCCCTGCGACCAACCCATCCAGTTCTCCCCCACCCCACAAACTGACCTAGCTTAAGCTGTATATTTACTACTTTAATGCTATAATAAACAACAAGTATTGCATAACCTCTTCCACACCCCTACAATAACAAACAGTTTAAGAACGTGTTCATAGAACATGTAACAGTCTATAAAGAGAATAATGCCATTACTAGAAACAACAATAATATCCCTGCATAATAAGACAGAAAGGGAACATAATATGAGAAATACCATAGCCTATAACTAGACTGAGCAGAACCCATTACTAAAACGTCCCCTCGGTATTACAACAAAGTAAACTGTGTAAAGCAGACTGGAACCCAAAAGCTACTAAACTGTGATACTATAATCCCCAAGTCCTTTGCATTCTGGAAAGACAACCCGTTAGTACTCATTGACTTGACAGTTTTAATGCAGCAATTGTTGAACAGCCCCAGGCCCAAAGCACAGGTGGCATCCTCCCTCTGATAAATAAAAAGCACAGAGAAGAGAATTCACCTGCGTAAAGGCCCAGAAGCTAAACTATCCCAGGTGGTCCCCGATGACGTCCTGGGCTGAAGACTCAGTGCAGTGCTCTGGACCATCTCTGAAAGATGCGCAGGCTCTGAATGGCAGGTGCAGATAAAGGCAACACTGTCCGTCCCTTACGGGCAAACCGTTTAAAGCACCAGTTCAAGGAATTGAAGCAGATGGCTTAAAACGGAGGCGTTAATCTGGGGACAGTCACATTACTTGCTGCAAACAAGTCAATCAGTAGTCACCACTAGAGGATAATCAAAGGACCTGTTAGCGACAAATTTAGCTGTGAGGAATCCATCAATGCAGCAGACAACAGTGTCACCTCACAATATAACAAGTCTGATGTGTAGGAATAGTTGAAGTTGAGGCATACAGCGAAATATAATCCTACAGATGCAGGACATGTAAACCATCCATCAAACCAGATCAGTTTTTCAGGAGAAAGGCATGAAAAAGTTTTAACACCAAGAAAAAATGATGAAAGAGTCCATGGAGGTACTTCTTCGCAGGGGAACACAAAGGAAATGGAGAAGAGGGCATAACCCTCTCGGTGCAGTCCATCCAGAGATCTGTGAACCAAGGAGGGTAGTAAAGATAGAATCTGGCACAGAGGAGGCAAACCAGTTAGCATCAGAGTTCCACTGCTATCTGTCCAGGAAACAACACTACTTGGCGACCATGGGGTTCACCATTTCATAAAGAGCTCTGGCAGCAGTTTCTTGAGAGCCTGAGTGGCCGAATCCACCGTCTCAAAGGAGTGCCAGGTGTTTTATAACCGTACCTGGAGGTGAGCCAGGTACAACATCTTAAATATAATCCCCGCGGCAATGAGCTTGGCTACCATGGGGTGAAATGCTGTGTGCTTCTGGTGGGTCCCTGCAGGGAGATCCTGGGTCACTCTCAATTTTAAACACTCCCAAAGAATGTCCTTTAGAGCATGGATCTTCTGTAAAATATACTGTTTATCCAGAAAATTGAGTAGCTTGAGCATGAAGGGTTGGGGGAGAGCCTGTTGGTGGTTGCGGGCATAGGGAGTGGTGAGCCCACTCCACCATGTAGACAGACCTATTCGGAGAGGGGCCTGCGATCCTCTTCAGGAATTTCTGTGAGAATTGAATCAGCGTGGCCCCTTCCTCTCCTTCGGGTAGTCCAAAAACAATTAGGTTATTGCGCCGGCTTCTCCCTCTAAAGCCTCCATTTTGTCTTCCAGCTTGTGGAGTCTTTGCCATAGAAGGGCAGTGTCTGACTCGCTATGTTCCTTCCATTTTTCAAGTGAGAAAGATCTAACCTCCAACTCACCACATGTCTGCCCATGTCCCGAGGACGGATTGGAGCGATTTCAGCTCTGCTGATCTCCTAAGTGACTCTTTGAATGGTTCAAATTCCTTTAAAGCACTCCTCAGAGAGCAGAGCAGGTGCCATGGTGGAAGTAGCATTTTACAGATCCTGAACCTTGGGCCTTGGTCTGCGGGGGTGGCGTGGGCCAGCTTATCTCACCTCAGCTTTAGACATTGTAGCAGGAATCTGCCCCAAACTGCTGCTGAACACTCCAGGCAGGTCACTGAATAGGATGTCTACCTTGATGCAGGCAAAATCTCTTTCAAAAAATTACATTTTATAAATATTTAGTGGAGCGGAAAGGAAAAACTCCTTATCCTTACACCATCCCTTGAGCCACTCATTAAACTCATCTATTACTTTCTCCCTGGTTTTGTTCTCTTTCCCCATTCTGCCCCACACAGGAGGACTCTGAGAAGGCCAGGGAGGCATAGCATGCTGCCAATTGGACCCCAGACACTGAAAGCTAAATTTCACTGTTTCCAACTGACTGGTTTGCCAGATCGTCCGATTCCCAAGTAAGCCAGCAACCTTAACTCTACATTTGCTCTCTCCACCACTATCCCTAGTCATTCCATGTCCCTGTAGGCTGAAGAACCAGGACAGCACCTAACCTCCTCCTTTACATTCACTTCTTCACCCATTGCTGATTCCAGCCCCCCACCCCGACCTTAGAGTCCCTACTATTAGGATCCTAATGTCTTTTTATATTTGATTTCTTTGGTGGCACACTTGGCAGTTGGGATTCAACACAGGAAGTGTAGCATACTCCATTTGGGTGTCAGTAATCTCAGGTACGACTGCCATCTGGGTGGAGTAAAGCTGGAGGTCTCTATGGGGAAAAGGGATCTGGGGGTGGCAATTGATACCAAACTAAACAACTCAGAGCAATGCAGGAGAGCGGCGGCAAAAGCAAATAACATGCTTTGGTGTATTGCTAGGAGGATAACATCTAGGAGGAGAGAGGTTCTACTGCCCCTGTAAAATTGCCTGGTGAGGCCGCACTTGGAGAACTGTGTGCAGTTTTGGTGGCCATACTTGAAGAATGATATCGCTCTTTTGAAAAACGTTCAGAGAGAGCAACAAAGATGATCCACGGACTGGGGCATATGCCCTACGAGGAGAGGCTTCAGGAGTTAAACATGTACTCTCTGGTGAGAGGAGAGACAGGTGGATACAATTGAGGTCTTTACATATTTGAAGGGATAAATCAGGTCAACACTGAGGGACTACTCCAAGTTAAGGAGGAGGACCATGAGGGGCATGACCTGAGATTGGTTGGGGTAGATTCAGGGAGAGGTGAGGTACCATTACTTCAAAGAGAGGGTGGTGGCACCATGGAATGTGTTGCCAGGGAGCTAGTGGCAATGGATACAATGGGGGATTCAAGAGGGACTGGGACAGGTTCATACGGAGGTTGAGGGTGAGGGTGGGAGTCCTTAGCAGGGATACCTACAGGAAGGACCATATGGAGGAAACCAGAGGGAGGGACAGCCACAGAGCTGTAACTTTGAGCTAAATCTCAAGCAGACCAGATAGATGGTTTGGCCTAAATCTGCTGGCATCTTAGTATGTTACTATGTTACTTTTGGGGGCCACCATGGTGTCAACATTACCATCTATGCCCTTCCCTTTTTGATTAACGATGCTAGCCTCTATCTTACCCTCCCTTTCCTCTACCATATTCTCTCTCCTCTCCCACCACCCTTCACTCCCCTTTGCCTGTTTCTTCTTCCATGACCACTTTTACTATCCTGCAATCTCAACCCCTATCCTGTTCTTCTACCCTTGCCCTCATTGTCTTAGCCCACCTCCTACCCCACCTCCTGTTTCCCTCTCCCTTTCCAGACAGTGGATTAAATCTATTATTTAAAGGTGTCCTTCAATAGCTCCCACCCTGTTGCAGTCCTTACAGTCCCACCCTTCCCTTACTACTTGCCATACTCCTCCCCGTGGTCCATGGCTCTTTGAGAAGAGCTACTCTTGGATATTGGATGATCCTAGCCTTTTCCCCTGCCAAAAACCCTTGCTCCCAGGTCACCTTCCCTTGCCTTTCTCCACACTACCCTGTTTCTCTGTTCTTCTACTCCATCCTTCCCAGGTCCCAACTGAGCTGTCTTACTTCTGTTCTTAGCTGCTGCAGGTTTCTACACACTGCACACACCCCTGTACTCCACATAGTCCCTAGTAAGATGGCCGCCGGGCTGGGCATGCTGCAGGTTGCACTCGGCAACTGAGTTTTTATTTTTCGTTAATACTGCCTCTTTTTTGTTTATTCTGCTGTTTTCTTGTTCTCCCTGCTTGTTTTATACTGCATACAGTAGTTTAGATTTATTAGTTTGTTAGGGTTTTGGAGTGAGGTAGCTAGTTTTCTGCACATTATCGGGATTTTTGGATAATCCTTGCAGTGTACACTAAGGACGCTTGAACAGTCCTGCTACCGCCCAGATACAAAAGGGGACCTGTGTTATTTAAATTTGCCCCCTTAACCCTTCATAACATATGTTGGTGTGGATACGATAAGAACTTACTGCTTTCAGTCGTCTGTCTTTATTTGTGTTGAGATATTCGAAGCTGTGGAGAGGGAGCGAGATTTGCTGGGAGGAGGCTGTGCTGTAAAGTGGAGTTTGTCCATTGGAAGATCCTCTCGCTTTTTGAACTGGCCAAGTGTGTGATCTTTCGGGCCGCCTGTGTGAGCTAGCTGATCATTGGAGCAGAGCCTGAGCTGTGGGCTCTGAATTTGTCTTTGGTGGGGTTGGTCATTGGTGTTGCGAGCGGGCCCAACATCGTCCGGTGACCAATAGCCGGATTTGCTGCCACACGAGGGAACCAGGCTCTATATCGGCCAGGGAGCTGGCTGACTAGCCTGTAGCTCTCCTAGATTCCTGGGGGTTGGCTACTGAGTGGTCAATACCCGGGAATCGAAGTGGTGCAGTGAATATCTCCAGCAGCAGTCTCGGTGGATAAAGTTTTGTGGGCCCCTGCTTGCTTCTGACTGCTGGCCTGGATTTCGGCCATTTTTAATCGAGTTGGATTGTCCGTTTGGACTGCCTGCACTTTCTGGATTATTCCTCAGTTTGCTCCAGAATTACGACCAGACTTTACACTTTGTTATCCTGGACAGTGAGAGTATCCTTTTCGTGGTATTTCCTGGTGGTGAGAGGACCTGGCGTCCACTCTTCAATTACTTTTGTTGATTTTGAAAGAAGACTTTTGGATTTTTAACTTTTGATTTAATCTGAATAGACTTTGGATTTTTAATCCTGGGCAGTGAGAGTGCCCTGACCTTTATTACTCCCAGGATGTAAGAGGGCCTGGGGGGTTCATAACTTTATATTCTTCATATCCTGTGAGAGGGGTTGCAGGAGATTTTATTTTGCTGTTATTATTTTTTCGATTGTGTTTTCCTTGAGCCAAGTGTTGGATTGATCTATCCATGTAGGGTAGGAAGGGTTTTACTTTTAATTGTGTTTTTATTGTTTTGTTTTGGTGGAATATTTATTTATTTATTTTTGTTCAAGTGTTTGGGTTGGGTATTTTATTATTGCCTGTTTGGGGGTCTCTTTTGGGTCAGGTGCTTGTGTTTAGTGTATTTTGATTTTGGTCAGCCTGCGGAATGTGTAGGCCTTCCCCGGTTGTGTACTATTTGTACTCTGCCACCTGTTCTCCCCTCCCACCTCTGATGTTGTCAACTTACCAGCGCTGCCCGGCGCTGGGTATTATTCATAGGAGGGTGGGGTGGAGCAGATATCAGAGGATGAATGAGCGGGTCTCTCACATCGGAGTAGTTAGGCCTACAGGACGCCCTGGGGCGAAATGGAGCCTGGAGCGTGGTTCACCATGTCTAGTCCCCATAGCCAAGGGCACCACCATTCTTGGTGGGCAAGTAGCCGGGGCTGCCCTTGAAACTCGACCAACTCGAGCAGCGTTATGCAATGCCAGATCTGTTTAGAATAAGACTGCAATTATTGCAGATCTTGTTGGAACAACTGACCTGGCTTGCATCACTGAGACCTGGCTGTATGAAAATGCTGGCCCCATGTTGGAGGCTGCAATTCCAGCCAGGTACTCAGCGATACACCGCTCTAAATTGGACCCTGCTGGGGGAAGGGTGGGAGGGTGATGGTCTGTTTCAAGACCGAGTTGGGCCTCATGAGTGTACCAGTTGAGGAGACCGAATCTTTTGAGTGTACTGTGGTAGCAGGTGTAGGTTGTAGGATAGTTCTCGTCTATCATCCACTCGGGGACGAGATGCGATTCCTACAGGAAGTAGTGGATTTCATGGTCACCATGGTGTTTGAGTCACCCAGACTGATGGTTCTGGGCGACTTTAATGCCTGGGTCGATGATGAACTCTCGCAATTTGGACAGCACTTCCTCCAGCTGATGGCATCGCTGGGCCTTACACAAATTGTTACCTCTGCTACCCATAAACACGGTCACTCTCTTGATTTGGTTTTTCTCCTGGGGATTGAAGCCTCTGATCTGAGGGTGGAACCTGTTGGTTGGTCCAATCACTACACTGTGAGGTTCAACTTTTGCGCCCCCCCTTTTGTAGGCCTGCCCCTGTGGAGATGGTCAGTTACTGCCCTTTACGGGATGTAAGCCCTGAAGGCCTAGCAGCAGTGATTGACCACTTGGAGTTTCCTGTGGCCAGCTCGAGTCCAGAGACTTTGGTCTTGGCTGATAATAAGGCCATCTCCATGGCCCTGGACTTGATTGCTCCTGTCCGTGTTCATCCTCTCCCCCTTCGCCCTTGGGCCCCTTGGTTTGATGGGTCCTTGAGGGAGTTGCGGTGACTAGGATGAATGTTAGAGTGGTGCTGGTGGAAATGCACCATGGAGGTTGACCACCTTAGACTGATAGAGCATTACCAGGCCTACCAATCACGATCTCCTGTAAGGCAGAATTCCTGTCCGGGAGATTGCTGCCGCTCAGAACTGACCAGCTCAGCTCTTCGAAGTTTGGACAGGCTGTGCAACCTAACCTGTCTGCAGCTCCAAGAGCTTTTTGCAAGTGGAGTGCGATGAGCTTGCTCGATTCTTTGTGGATAAGGTGGCTGACATCAGGTCGGAGATCCTTCTGACTCGCTCTGTGGGGATGCTGTTGATCGGTGCTCGGTCACCTCACCTTGTGCTTCCTGGAGTACCTGTGACCTGCCGGAGTTCATGGATGTCATGTGGATTGTCCAGAGTATGCACCCTATGTGCTGTAGTTTGGACCCAGGCCCAACTTCCCTGATTATGGGTTGTTGTGATATTATTGGCCCGGTTCTGGTACAGATAGTCTGGTGCTCCCTTGAGTCGCGTGAGTTCCCAAGCTCCCTGAAGGAGGTGGTGGTAACACCCCTCCTGAAGAAGGCTTCTGTGGACCCAGACTCTCTGGCCAACTACAGACCAATCTCAAACCTCCCCTTTATAGGGAAGGTTATTGAGAAAGTAGTTGCGGTATAGTTGCAGAACCACTTGACCATTCCTTAACATCTACAAACTTTCTCCAGTCCGGTTTTTGAAAGAGGCACAATACTGAGACCACGCTGGTTTGGGTGCTCAATAATCTCCTGATGGCGAAAGATCGGGAAGCCGTTCTATCTTGGTGCTCCTTGATCTTCTTCAGCCTTTGACACTGTGGATCATGGGATGCTGCTTGGGCGCTTGAGGTCCATCTGTGGCCTGACATGTACAGTTCTCAGGTGGTTTACATCCTTCCTCACTGGCAGAACTCAGAGAGTGGTGTCTGGGATTTTTCCTCGGACCCACTCTCTCTGTCATGTGGGTCCCTCAGAGCTCAGTGCTGTCCCCATGTTGTTTGCAGTGTACATGCTACCCCTCGGAGACATTGTTAAACATTATGAGCTGAGGTTTCACTACTATGCTGATGATACCCAGCTCTACCTGTCTTTCGCACCTGACCAGGATAGTGCTCTCTCGATATTTAACAACTGCCTTGCTGAAATCCAGGACTGGATGAATTTGGGCTGGCTAAAGTTGAATGCGAGAAAAACCGAGGTGATGGTTGTGGATCTGGGTCACCGGATAGAGGGCATGAGGGCTGGTCAGCCCTCTGGACTTTGTCTGGGGGGCTCCCAGATCCTTACCTCTGAATGGCTGTGAGACCTGGGGGTGGTGCTTGGCGATGGGCTGACTCTACGATCTTAGGTGTCGGCGGTCATCAAGTCTTCCTTTTACCATCTTAGGAACATCACCAGGATCAAGCACCTTGTTCCATCCGGAGATCTGTCCACGTTGGTCCACACCTTTGTGACCTCACACCTTGATTATTGCAGCTCTCTGTACTTAGTGCTACCTGGGGTTGATATCTGCCACCTGCAGCTAGTGCAGAATGCTGCAGCCGCGATTGTTGCGGGGACTTCTCGATCCTCTCATATCACCGCTGTGCTGCGCGATCTGCATGGCTGCTGATTTGGTGGCGGATCACCTTTAAAGTTGGTTTACTGACTTATAAAGCCCTACATGAACTTGGCCCTGACTACCTGAAAGAGCTTCTGGTTCCCTATTGCCTTGGCGACAGCTGCATTCGACTAGCGAGGGGTTGCTGGAGATTCCAAGGGTGGCTTTAAAATCTTCTGGGCCTGCGCACATGTACGCGGCCCTTACCCTCTGGAACCTCTACTCCGCAGCTGCAGACATGCGCAACCATGGGGTAAACAGGCGTTGAAAACTTTTTATGGCGTCAGGTCTTTAGTGGCATGGAATGAAGGGACCCATCAGGCTATTTTATTATTGTGTCTGCTGTTTTTATTGCTGTTTGTTTTAATCTTCTTGTACAGCGCCTTGGCATTTTGAAAGGTGCTTAAGTGAAATAAAGTCATTATTATTATTATTATAACTGCACCACAACAGTTACAATGCATCACCCTCCACCCTCTAGCCTGATCCCTGTACATGCCCCTATTTAGCCACTTACTACAGCCCCTGGCTTCTCCAAACCCAAGATATGAGTGACCTATGTATAACCCTGCTAGGGATATTTACAGTAAACCCTAAATTCTCTCCTAAGCCCTAGATAAATATATTCTTATGCAATCCAATTATTGATGTGTACAGAAATTGACAAGTTGCCTTTGCCTCACCTCACCCTCTCTAGCTTTTCAGTGCCCAGTATAAATAAGAGCAGACCCTAGAAAGGGATTAGCTGCATTCCCCAACCAACCCTTCGCTATTAATAATGAGCTAGCTAATCTAGGGCAATATGAGCTGACCCTACATAGGTTCACCTCCCTCCCTCCCCTTCCTGCTTTCCTAATGCTCAGTACAAATATGAGCTGACCCTAGAAAGGGATTCGCTACATTCTCCTAACAACCCTTTACTATTTTTAATTCGCTAGTTAAGCTGCTGTAGGACGATATGAGCTGACCCTAGAAAAGGATTCGCTACATTCTCCTAACAACCCTTTACTATTTCTAATTCGCTAGTTAAGCTGCTGTAGGACGATATGAGCTGACCCTAGAAAGGGATCAGCAGCAATCCCCTTAATACCCATTGCTGTGAACTAAGGATTTATTTAGTTACAAGCTAACCTTGAACATAAAAGAAATCATCTGTAAATTAACTACATTAGTTAACTAATGAAAACTAGGATACAGTTACAAAGCTATGCTATTATTAAAACAAGCATTTGTCAATGCCGAATGTTGTCTCGCTGGCATTGGCATTAGTAGTGCAGGAGTTAGAGATGCATAATAGGAATGGCAGTGAAGTATTGAACTGATGCCAACCTCACCTCCACCCTGAAGAGACACATTTTCAACATAGGCATTTTGGAACCTCACCTCATGAACAGTGGCACTGTGATTTTGTTAATCTGTCCCAAAAGTTGATTTCCCACAGAGACCACACCATTGTGCGCCACAGGTGTGAAAACAAATTTTGGGCAGGATGTGAAAAATGACAGCTGTACTGTTCATAAGGAGGTGTGTAAAAATGCCAGTCTTGAAAATCTGGCATGAAAGCACTGCAAATTTGCGAAGTTACAAGGGTGCGTGGAAACCACGCAATGCATGCTTGTAACACAGTCATTTTATAGACTTTCATCACCAAATTTTCAACATGTGCATTGTAGGACCTCTGCTCATGAACAGTGTCACTGTCATTTTCCCAAACTGTGTTGAAAATAGATTTCGCACAGCGACCGCGCTATTCTGCGCCAGAAGTGCAAAAACACATTTCAGCTAGGATATGTAAATGACATCTATATTGTTCATAAGGAGGTGTGGAAAAATGCTAATATTGAAAATCTGGAGTGAAAATATTAAAATTCACGAAGTTAAGTGTGCGTGGAAACTCCATAGCATGCGCTCATAAAACAGTCATTTTTGGATTTTTCACCAAATTTGCAATATAGGCTTTTGAGAGTCCACCTCATGAACAGTGGCACTGTCATTTTGTTAATGGTCCAGAAAGGTGATTCTGCGCAGTGACTGTGAAATCACCTGGGACTGAATAACGTGCATGACAGTGACTGAATTCATGAGGAGGGCCCCAATAACTCCATGTTGAAAATTTGGTGTAACAATTCCAAAATGCCGAGATACACACCAAAGTTGAAAAATCCCTATTTATGCCATTATACAGCTTACCAGCATTTCTTCAGTTCACGGTCGGCTTTGAAGAGTGCAAGCGTGTTCCCAGTCACGAAGATCATCGTGCTGGACTCCAAAGGTAAGTATGGGCTGAAGAGGTGTGGAAGGCAGGTTGCAGAGGGTGGGCATGGGTTGGGGAGGAGCAGGACAGACTGAGAGGACCATTTCCTTCTTTACAGGGTAAAAAAAAAACATCGCAGGACAGTTTTCTTTTTACAGGGTATTTGACATGCTGGGGT
The DNA here is from genome assembly GCA_016271365.2 of Neoceratodus forsteri. Classification (NCBI taxonomy): domain Eukaryota; kingdom Metazoa; phylum Chordata; order Ceratodontiformes; family Ceratodontidae; genus Neoceratodus; species Neoceratodus forsteri. The sequence goes on along the minus strand of CM057459.1, from coordinate 481,755,871 downwards.
GGGCTCCCGGCGTGCCACCTGAGTGTTTGGTGGGGCTAGCTGATGGGGGATTGGGCACCCCCATCGGCACATACTGAAGGGAGGGGGGCTAGAGCTGAGGGGGATTGGGTACCCCCCTCGGCACACAACAAATGGGGGGGCATTATGGTGATGGGGAGTGGGCTCCCCTGTCAGCACATAGACTAATTCAGGGCATGCCGACAGGGGGATTGGGCACCCCCGAAGTCGGCATTGTGGTAGGTGGTGGTGGCAGCACCATGTTTACTAGCATGCTTCACCAGGAAAGGTACATTGGGAGGTTCCGCTGCCTGACGAGCTTGGATCTCATTGCAGCGGACCTTTCCTTAGATGTGCTCACCACATTATGCATTCCTGGTGTGGTGCCTGCATGCTGCCTTATTGGGGAATGAGGGACGCACCTACTGATGCGTGCCCTGCATTCGCCCACAGTGACCGTGCCTCCAAATCTGCTATTAGTGCAATATGTTGGCTGCACAAGCGCGAGCCAGCATAAAAACTAGATCAAGTACTAGCAATTACTGACAGATGTAGACTAACAAGAGCCACATTACAATATAAGGAGACAATAGTTGCTCGGAATTGGTACCCTTACATAGTCAACAGGAAATATATAAACTTAGAACGATATCCTACTGAGCCCTGAAGAACAGAGTGGCTAGACAAATGGCTGCCTCATGGCTGACTCCAGGCAGACTCCATGATGCATTTGCTATGGCCCTTAAGTGATAGGACCACAAGAAAGTAGGCATAAAGTACAGAGAATTGAGCCCCACCCGCTAACAGCTGAATCCTCCCAATTTGAAGGTGGGGGCACACTCATGAGGACTGCAGAAATATGTCCAGAGCAAAAGACCGCAACAAGTCCAGAGCCTGACTGGCTCACAGATCACACACACCTCCTGAACACTGCCAGAACAGCTGATGGCTAAAGCGGTGTTTGAAACACACTACCGAATCCCAGTCATAGAAGCCCCATCCTCAAACAACTGAATCCTCCCATTTGCAGGATGGGGGCACACTCATAAGTATTGCAGAAATATGTCCAGAGCAAAAGTCCACCAACAAGTCCAGAGCCTGACTGGCTCACAGATCACACACACCTCCTGAACATAGCCGAATTGTGGAAGATGGGCAGAAAGCAATCGTTCTTAATGACTACTTTTGCTCTGTATTCACAAGGAAGACAGAGGGCTCTGCCAGAGAATGGCATTAAGGAAGCTCTAAGGGGGACCTCTGAGGCAACATGTATTTACCAGTGAAAGGGTTTAGAAAGGGCTAGCAGCCCTTAGGATAGATAAGCCCCAGGGCCAGATGGGATACATCTGAGGGTGCTCAAGGAATTGGCACCAGAACTAACCGAACCCTGGTGGGGCTATTCAATAGCTCAGTTAAGAAGGGTAGTTCCAAAGACTGGAGGGTAGCAGACATAGTCCCGCTTCATAAGGGGGGGGTCACAAGGAGCAACTGGGTAACTACAGACCTATCACTCTTACCTTTATGGTGGGTAAACTGATGGAGACAGTAGTCAAAGTGGACCTCATAAACTATCTGGAGAGCAATGGACTCCAGGATGACAAACAACATGGGTTCATGACAGGATGGGCTTGTCAGACCAACCTGATAGTATTCTTTGACTGGGTAATGAGGGTAGTGGATAAGGGCCATACTGTGGATTTACTCTACTTCGATTTCAGAAAGGCCTTTAACTCAGTGCCTCACAGAAGGTTGCTGAAGAAGCTAGAAGATCTGAGTGCAGCTAAAGACACAGTTAGATGGGTGAGAAACTGGTTGTATGGAAGGCAGAAGAGGGCTGTGGTTAACAGTGTCAAATCAGAAGAGAGGGTTGTCACTAGTGAGGTGCCACAAGGATCAATCCTGGGTCCATTCCTTTTCAATATGTTCATTAGTAACATGGGAGAAGAATCCAGGGCAAGACGTGTCTCTTTGCAGATGACACTAAGCTCTGTGAAAGGGTAGATATTGAAGAGGGGTCAGGGAGATGCAGAGTGACTTGCAAAAGCTAGAGGAGGCCAAAGGTTTGGCAGTTGAAATTCAATACCAAAAACTGCAGCTGATGCACATTGGAAACAAGAACCTGGGGACAGAGTACTAGATGGCATGTGGGTGGGGTTGGGGTAAAGCTGCGCACAACTTCTGAGGAAAGAGACCTAGGGGTCATCATCAATGACTCCGTAAAACAATCAAACCAGTCTAACAAAGCCTACAGTAAGGAAAACAGGATGCTGGAATATATAGAAAGGGGTATTGACAGCAGAATGAAGGAGGTATTACCATCTCTCTATAGATCACCAGTGAGGTCCCACCTGCAGTACTGTGCCCAGTTCTGGAGTCCTCACTTAAGGGAAAATAAGCACAGGCTGGAGACAGTGCAATGTAGGATGACCAAAATGATTCAGTGCCAGTAGGACAGCTCTTATGAGTATCATCTCAAGGCATTGAACATGTACCTGCTGAAGGCCAGAAAAGAGAGGGCAGATAAGACAGAGACCTTCAAGTTCCTGAAAAGAATGAACAAAGTAAACTGTGGGAAACCATTTAGCATAAGTAGTAGATCAAGAACACAGGGGGCATGAGTGAAAACTGAGGTTGGGGGAGATTCAAGAGGGAAGTGAGAAAATTTTATTTTATAGAAAGGGTGGTGGACATGTGGAACAATCTGCCAGTTGGATGTGGTGAGCACCAAAACTATTAGTGATTTCAGACATGTCTGGGACAGAGTGGAGGGCTTAGTGGTTGCTCAGGGTGATAGATCACAGTAGGGCAGGGAGCATGGGGATGCATAATGTGTGTTAGAACCCTGTATGAACAATAGGTCCCAGGTTTGTTAGGATTTATGGACAGGCTGGATGGTCCAGAGGTGTTTTTTCTGCTGTCATTGTCTATGATTCTGTTTCTTTTTTTTTTTATTTACATTTTACTCCCCAATCTCCCCACGGCGGTCCCCATCCTACTGACCCAACCCAGCCCCATCACCCGGCTCCTCCGGGATCTTACCTTAGCCATCCATGGCTTCGATAACTGCCCAGCCACCAGTGCAGAGCCTGTGGGGGGTCAGTTACCAACCTACCACCTCGAGGTGTTTTCCTCCAATTTTTTCTCTGGACCTACGCACATGCAATGGGCAGGGTGACTGCCCATGCCTCTGTGTAGGCAGTCTTATGCCCTGTGCGTGGGTAAACCCCATTATAAGCAGTGCACCTGTGCAGACCCCCAGCCTCTGCTAGGTGTTAGTCTATAGTATGCTATATTGTACCCCCTCCTCCAAGGAAGGAGAGCTGTTGTTGGATGTTCAATCCTTCCTGGCCCTGGCTGACCCCCATATGACCCGAGTCTGTTCCTGAACCTGGGTCACCAGTGTGGCCAAAGGTGTGGTGTCCAGCACCTTAGCTCTCAGTACCACCAGGCCAGCTCCATGATTCTATGTTTCTATGTTTTGCATACCTTTACTGATTTGTCCTTGTGCATCCCAAAGACCTGTACAATATTTGGCTAACACTGTTATTGCTCATGTTTTGTGGAGTCATACTATTTGAAGTGCAGTAGAATCAGCAGCACTTTGCCTACCCTAGACTAAAAATCATACTTATTTTTAAACTTGTGGCTGGGCATTTGTTATTAGAAAGAAAACAAACACATAATTTTCTATTTGCCTGAGTCAGAATGACTCTAATTGTCACTGTAATACGCTATCTCATATTGGGTGAAGCTAGACCCCAAATCTTTTGCAGTCATTTTCATTAGCAGTTTTGATGTAATTAAGCTCAGCAGATTCATTGAACTTTGAAAGACAGACCCTACTGTCTCCCACATAATGCAAAGCACAGGGTTCCGAAACAGGGCTCGAGTCTTCCACCTCCTGTCTAGCAACAGCATCCCTGTCTTTCTTGTTCAGTCACCAGGAGGCGCTGTTGTTGCATATGACAAAACTATAGCTGCAAAAAGAACCTGCCAACTGGAAACACAGCAGCTGACTCTTCCAATGGCATTCTCCAACCTTTATTTTATTTTAATAAAAAACCCTGCATAACCTTTCCATTTTTATCCAATGAATCTAACTGTAATTAAGTACAGAACATTGTGTACTATGGACCTTTACTACTAATTCCCAGAGTGCTTGTATTTAAAATATTTAAATGTATGTTGGCAGATGCATATAGTATTGTATTTTGGGGTCTTTTTTTCTGGAGTGGGCAACATTTCTCTGACAAGATGACATCAGGTAAACCTGTCTACCTCCTATGCTAAGGTACCATGGAGAAAAAGTAAAACATATGAGTGACAGGAGGACACACAGTCTTCCCATGTATTGTAGTGCTTTAAATTCCCAATAGAAACTGGTGCCCAAAATGCAAAAACAAATGGTGAAAGCATCATCATTTAATTTGGCAAAATCCTGGATGCTGTAGTGATCATCAGAGATGAATAGTGGTCGATATTCAAACTTTGTGCAAGATTATCTCATAACATTTTGAAAAAATTGTTCAAAGATGGGATTTTGTGAGAGACTTCCTTTCAAACCCTACTTTCAAAGCACGTGAATCTGGAGCTCACAGGCCTTAAACATCTGAGGTATTATGCGTGCAAACATGACCTGCTTTGCCTCAGCAGTAGCAATTTACATGAGAGAACATGGGTACAACTTCATCTAATCCTTTTTATTACATTTAAAAGTTTATTTTTATATCGGTATTGAAGCCTCTTCCACAGGGGATCAGGATTACCCATCCATATTTGTGTGTAATCCTGTTTGCTTGTTTAGTTTCAGTTACAAATCATCAGTCTGGCAATGGTTGCCACACTGGAGGCTTGCCTGTTGGCAAAGGGCTTGAGTCGGGATGCTGTTATATGCCCCAAAGGTTTGTTGGTTCACATTACTCACTTTTTCTGATTCAGTGATTTTTTTTTTTTTACTCTGTGTAACTTGCTCGTGGTCAGATACGCAGCACACTTAAGTAAGGGTGTTGGTTGGGAACATGTTAAATAAAATGCCTAGTTCTACTGCAACTTGTTTGGAGTAGCAATATACTATATTATTGAAGAACCCCCAAAATGTGTAATTTATTTATTTGCTTTTGTTAACTGGGTAAGTGTACTAGACAAAAACCTGCCTATTTTCAGGCATGACCCGGGAGAGTATAGTGCACAGAGCAAAACACAGTTACAGTAAAAACATGGGAAAAACAATCACCATAAACAGGATAGGGTTCAAAATACTAGGGGATTACAGAGGAAGCAATTAAAGAAACAGCAGGTACAAAATATTGTATAGTACAATACAGTTTTGATAAAGTAAAAACATAACACTAACAGTAAAAGCTGAGGATAAGACAGTATGACTCTTGAAAAGACCAAGATAAGTTAATTGTGTTTGACGCAGACATCCATTATGATATTTATGATGTACATGTCAATTGGCTCCCGTCTTTTCGCTCCCCATCATCCCGCTCTGGACAACTTGCTCTGATGCAAATTTGCTCTGGTATTTCATCTTCTGATCAATACGCTCCCATTCCTGAAGCCAAACCACAGCGTATTTTCAATTTAGTTATATTTGCCCACTGCTATTTGGTTACTTTAATATAATTTGTACTATGCCATTATTATTTCATGTGCACTGTTTGTAGGCTTAATTTCTGGTGTTCATTTCTTATTATACAATGGCAAGAAAATTTCCTGGTCTCTGATTGGTTAATCTTGGGCTGGACCCGTGATGTTATCCCAGTACAACATCACAGGTCTAGTCTCAGCCTCACTGTAAACCTGCAGATGGATTTTTGGAGCTAGATGATTTTTTGGACCTAGAGCTCTTTTTTTTTGCATCTCCTCTTAAGAAACAAAAATATTTTTCCACACTAATAAAAACATTCTTTAAAATTATTTTTTTATTTTATATATAACAAAGAGCCATTGTATAATAGCAATAATGCCCTCCAGGGTGTGTGTCGTTTGGGATAACGTCACACCTCAGTTGTTGGACGCACTCGACCAGTGGCCTCTTGCCCAACCACCTGAGGCATGATGTTATTCCAGCATGACACACACTCTGTCAGGCATTATTGCTTAATTGCCGTAGTTACAGTCCTCTTATGCTAATAGCATCATGCACTGCATTGCTACGCCTGTTGTTCTCTGATTTTATTTCTGTCTCTCTCACCCCAGTAGTGTTGCACTAAATCAACTCCTGCCTCGCTCCATTTTGCAGCCATTCTCTCTGCTCCTCTGACTGTGTTCCCCCCTACAAAGCTCTAAAGCACTACCCCTTTCTCCTTCTGTGCTCCCTTCCAGCTGACATTTCACTCATCTTGCCCTCTTATCCCACACAGCCTGCCCCTCCAAACAGCAGCCCTTCGAGGGTTGTAAGGGTATTTGGTGGCCCTCCCCACACAACAGACAGCCTCACCAGCAGATTCCAGCAAGCCCAGGTACCTGAAAACAGAATCTCCATTCTTGCAAGTTGGAGCAGCTGCACTTTTGTGTACGGTGAGTAGTGAAAACAATCAGCTCACCCCCACACTGTTGCAGGACTGTTGCAGGACTTTGGTTTGTCCTCACCTCCTCTTCTCCCTTTCCCAAGTTTCTGTGGCAGTGCTAAAACAATTTTTCTCCTTATCTTTGTATCCTGAGCTGCTCAGAAGGTTTCCCTCCCTCCTTTGTGGTGTGGTGTTTGTTTGCTGTCTCCTCTTCCTCCATTCAGGTACTGCCCTTCTTCCTAGCCCTGGCTGATCAGGCCTATTCCCCTCCTCCTGATCATGCATCTACTCTATTTGGCCTTCTTTCTTGTCCTACTCACACCATCGTTTCCACCCCTCTGAACTGCTCTGTTTCCAGCATTTTTTAAATGTTATTTGTCATGCTCAAGCAAGTGTTATTATTTTTATTTTATATGGTAGTGGGTTGGTTGCTAGGAGGCGAATTGTCAGGAGTGGGTTGTCATGGGAGCCTATTGCCACGGAAGTGAGTTGTCAGGAGCGGGATGATGGGGAGTGAAAAGATGGGTGTGAACTGTCATGCTCCCATATTTATGTATGTACAGTATATGAATTTTGCATCAAATCAGTTGTGGAATGGTCCCATAAGAAAGATTATTTTATTTGTGGGCATCTCTTGGCACAGCAGGGCACAAGAATTGCATAATTGTTTTGTAGCATTCAATAGGATATACAAGTGCTAGTTCCAAAAGGATACACAAATGCAAGTTACTTACACCATACAAGATACAGCAGTTCTTGGAATAGCAGAAGGCAATTACTTACAAAATGAGTAAGGGGATTACAGCCATAGGAACTGAGGGTTGCCCTTTGTGCATTCTGTGTGGTGGTATTCCATACAAATCAATAAATGCTGGGGAATCTTAATTTGCACATGAGAGAGTTCAGTTAAGTAGAGGAGCTATCCGGTACACCTGCAAGACAGGGGGAGAGAGAGAAATAGTGACACAATAAAATGAGAAACCAAAGTTTCTTATGTGTATCCATCGCCATCCTCCATTACTGCATTCTTATATCCTTTTTGAAGCCAGTGTAACAATTTATAAAAAAGTAACAATACAGTAACACTTAGTATTGTTAAACATGAAAAAATAATAAAATGAAGGAAGTATATAGTGAGTGGTATTACTTACGGTGCAGGATCAATTAGTGGAGAATTTAAAGTGGCTGAAACTACAGTATAAAGTCATCAAAATGGGTCACTTCAGTTTTGCAGCAATCAGCTTGGTTTTGCATCATCATCAATGTGTCTTCTTCAGCATGGTGGTCCTCATGGTCACAACTGTTGGTCATCCTCGACTGGAATATTCACTATGCCAGGTAATTTCTTCCAAGGCAGAATACATGCGTTAAAGAATCTAGTATCAGCTGTCTAATAACATGGACGAGACATTAACATGGTGGTAACAGTCAGCCTTTTGAATGGTTTCAGTCATTTTGCTTATGAAATACTGAGGCCCAGATATTCAAAAGGGTTGCGCATGGCGCAACAGTGTTGCACCATGCACAACCCACTGATGTGCCCCAGAGCGATATTCAAAAGGGAAAAGTGCGCGGCACAAATCTCGATGTGCCGGAGTGCATCAGTAATGCATGCAGGCGCAGGTGGGGGGGTGGGCGTGCCCATGCATACCCTGCAGAGCCTGAAATTCAGCCCGGGATGTGCAGAGCCACGCATGCGCAACCCCTACCTGCGCCAGCACAAAGTTGATCCCCCCCCAAAAAAAGGGAACAACTGATGGCCACTTACAGGTGAGCTGCCGCATTGCAGGGTGCAACACGGCAGCTGCCACCTGTGGGTGGCCACCCGAGCTCCGGCTGCACCTGGCAGTGCCCCCCCATGCCCAATCACGGGCATTTGTAAAAAAAGAGTAATGTCCAATATCCCTGGTGGTCCAGTGGACCGCTGTCTGCCTGATTGCGGGCATTTGTAATTAAAAAAATAACTAATACCAATATCTCTGGTGGTCTAGGGGTACCCCCTCACCACCCACTGAGCTCCACCACCCGCTCCCCGGTCAGCCGGCGGACAGCACCACCCGCCTGCCGCCCACCGACTGACACCGTTGGTATGGTTATCGCCCATTGGTCCAGGCGTGAGCCAATGGGTGTGCAACTATACCGTACTACACATTCAGATATGTGAATGAATCATTCACATATCTGGAATATGATCTGACCTGGGCTGCGCCACTGCTCATGCTGTGGACAATAAGCATATCTAAGCGGTGTCAATCGGCGGGTAACGAACTGAGCAGTGGGTGCTTAAAATATCAGAGGAATTGGGGATTACAACAGACTTCCAATGTATAAGTAAAAGGTGCTTAACTTGGAGAAATACTATGGTCAGCCATCTATTTTGAGCATGGGAGATTGTATTATTATAAGAGCTGAAAATGCCCAGTATAATATGTTTGGGATCTAATGAAAATGACTGTCCAATTACTCTGACTGCAAAATTGTGAGTAGTGCACCATAGGTTCTTTATAAGAGGACACAGCCATAGAATGTGAAATAAGTCCCCATTAGGAGAATTACAGTGCCAGCAGTTATTATTATTCATTAGACCCATATACTGTAATACCACAGGGGTCCTATACCGTAAGTGAAGGATTTTTGTTTGTATAAGTGAACTGCCCACATCTTTAAAGGTCTTGTGACAAGAGAGCCAGCATCTATACCATTGTAAGTCTGTTATATTGTAATTTAATAGTTGACTCCATTTGTTTTTAGCAGCGAGAGATTGGTCCGTATGTGTATCATAATGTTTTTTAATCTCCTTTTTTAGTTTGCCGCACATGCGAACTTCTTGCTACAAATGGTTCTGAGATGGGTGTGACACTGTCTGTCCAATGCAAAGTGGTCTGCAATGGGCGAGATAGTGGTAGACCAATCATCAGGCAGGCTAATGCTTATGCAGTTTTGTCTTGGTAGGTGGAAACGTGTGAGATCAAAGAAAAAGCCGAACCAATAATATGGTGGCTTTTTCCTTGATCCACAGGACACTGGTCAGCAAACAGCTGATTGGGTGTCATAATGAGACTGATGTCAGCACTTTCAGTGTTGGTGCTGCCACTGACAGTATGTCTCCCCCATCATAATGAATCATTTCTACGGGGTTATCGGAACCACAAACTGCTGTTAATTTTCCCCGGAACCATATTTCTGATTCATTCATTGTACCCGCTTATTGTTACAGCAGGAACTTCATTAAATCAGAGTTGGCTTTTGCAACAGATCACAGACCTGTTCCCAGTGGGGTTCAAATCACATTTCTCACAGCTGCACCCAAGTGTCACACAAATGGCAGCTAGCACCCCCACCACCGATCACTGTCTCTCATCCCCACCCAGCAGCCCTTTGTGTATTTTATACTGCCGACATTGGGGTGCCCAATCCTATGTCGGCTTTATAAGCCCCCCAGTGTGGGACACTGGGAGCCCACCCCCAGTGTCCCAAAATATTTATTTTAACAATTGTCCTGTGAAAAAAGAAAATGATCCCCAATGTCTTTTTTTTATTTTGTTTACCTGAAAAAAAGAAAATGGTCCTTCATCATCACTGTCGTCCTCCTCCACCATCCTGACCCTCCCACTGAACACCCACCACCCCACCCCCCTTACCCCATACTTACCACGGGAGGTTGTAGGATGTCATCTTCTATGGACCAGGACATGTCTGTACTCTTCAAAGCCAAACCACAAACTGAGGAATAAAGGTAAGTCCTGTATAATTTATTTCAATTGTGTTTTTAACTTATGTTGATATCTTTGGCATTTTTTGAAATTTTTCACCAAATTTACAACATGGCCTTTTTGGGACCCCACCTCGTGAACACTGTCACTGTCATTTCATTAATCATCAGGCCTGGAAAGTGATTTCCTGGTCACTGCACAAAATCACTTTTTGGGACCAAATAATGATATTTCACCACCTGTGTTCCTACCGGGTCATAATGTTGCATGCTCTACAGTGCACGACATGACTGCAATGTAGGAATAGCGCAGAAGGTAAGCGTGAGAGAGTGCAAAACCATGAAAGGAAGGATACATGGGGTGTACCCTCTCACTCTTACCAGTACAGGATAAGATTCCTGCCAGGAGAGAGATCCGCCAAACAGCTGTCGTGGCTCGATGGGATGAGCCTTATGCCACATGGCATATATTGCACTGTTTTGGCAGCATGATATATGCATGGGGCATAATGTCTTGCGACATTATGACCCTGTGCCACCAGTGTTCATGAGGTGGGGTCCCAAAAGGCCATGTTGAAAATGTGGTGATGATATTGGAAAAAAATGGCTGAGTTATGTGTGCTCATTCAAATGTTTCTGGCCATGTGCATAACTTTGGTAATTTTCAATATTTTGACTCCAAATTTTCAACATGGCAATTTTTTCACACCACCTCATGAACAGTACTGCTGTCATGTTTCACATCCTGTCCGAAACATGTTTTCGCACTTGTGGCATGGAATGGCATTTTGGCATGGATTTGAACATTTTCACCTATAGGGTTTATGAGGTGGGGTCATAGGAAGACTATGTTGAAAATTTTGGGTCAAAATATGAAAAAATGCCAAAGTTATGGCCATTTTTGCAATTTCGCTATGCCAGCTCATAACTTTGGAAATGTTAAATATTTTGAACCCAGAACGTCAGCATAGCCTTCTCGTTACCTCACCTCATGTATGTCACAGCTGTCATTTTTCAGATCCGGGCCAAAATGTGTTTCCGCACCTGTGGTGTGGAATGGCATTGCAATTGCACAGGATTATGTTTTGTCAATGATCTGAACATTTTGTGTACTGAATACATGAGGTAGGGATATAAGGTGGCTATGCTAACACTTTGGTCACAGCTGTCCTATAAATGGAAGCACAGGCCTCAAAGCTGAGGCTGCTGGGAACTGCAGTCCTGCCCCAACCGGTACAATAGCAATACCAACGGTGACCTTTAGGCATTGACAAATGCTTGTTTCTTCTGTTCTGAATTGTAAGCATACTGTACTGAGGGCAGGGGCAGGGAAGGACCTACAGTAATACACTGGCATGTGAAATAGTACAGTAGACCAGTACCATCAGACAGCTATGACAAACAGTATATATTACAATATGGGTAGGGAAAACACTTCATCCTGATTGGCCTGGACCCATGTTGTGAAACAGCACAACCAACAGGGAGAAAAGTCCTGGCAGTCAGGATGCAGTAAATAAAAGGAATAAAAAAGAAATGAAAAAATTAAAATACATACATGAATAAAAAAATACATGTACTAAGCTTTAGAATGTTAAGATTTTAAACTGGCAGTTTTTTTTTCTTGTTGCCATGCTATGCTTAAAATTATCATATGGGGGTCACGTTATGACTGTCTAAGTGACAGCAGCTTGCCTCCATCTCTCCTCTCCACTCTCGCTTATTAAAACTACTTTTACTGGTCCTTGACATCAGATGGATGACTCAGAGAGTACGATATACTTCAGACAACATTGTGGTATCAATATCTGGGCAGAGAAAATGGATATTGAAATGAAAAAAGTGGCTCTGTGGCACTCACCCCCACCGACACCTGCGAAGGACAAGGCTGCAAAGAGGCCTAAGTCGTAGCCTGCCAGCTCAAATAAACCACAACCCAGCACTGCAGCTCTAACTGAAGAGAGGTTCTTAGAAATTATGAAGCCCATGCAGGAGATCATTTCTGCTATATCTACAGATCTGCAGGGACTTCGCTCATCAGTGACTTCTTTGACTACCAAAGTCTGCTACTCTGAAGCTCGCCTGGCTTCCTTAGAAAACTGGAAGGGGAAAGCTGATTTGGATTCCATGGCTATGCAGCAGAGGCTGAGGTGCCTGGAAGATAAGTTGGAGGATCTAGAGGGGCGCAATCAGCGCAACTTACTTATTATAGGACTCCCGAAAGGGCAGATGGCAACAATCCGATTCTGTTTTTGCAAAAATTGTATGAGAAGCTTGCTCATCCCTTGCCCAATAACACCACCTATGTAATTGAGAGAGCCCATCAAACTTCTCAACTTTCAGGACAAAATGCACATCCTAGCTAAAGTCAAAGATATTCAAGGGCTGAGCTGGGAGGGACACAAACTTCGACTCTCCCAGGATCTACCACAATCTGTGCGCATTAAGAGACAGTAATTTCACCCCATGGTCTCAAAGTTAATCGGGGCTGGGAAGCCCTTCAGAGTCAAGTACCCTGCCACCTTGCAAGTTAAACTTGAGGAGCAGTGTCTCTCGTATGAAACACCAGCACAGGCAGTGGCAGGCCTTAAAACCCTCCTGTCTGATCTCTTTAAATGATAGCCTAACTATTCAGGACCAGAGCTTCTCCTGTAAGATGTCTCCTGTAAAGTGCAGAGAGGAAATTTCTAGTTTGTTTCTGCTGCTTTGTGGAATTTAGAACCACACCGCTGTTTCCCTGTGGTTTAGACCGAAGTTCTTTCCTGTGAAGTTCATTACCTTTTCCTGTGTAGCCCGATCATGTGGTCCCAAGTTCAAGACTTCCCTGGTCCTTGTTAATTACTTTCTGATAAGTTTATTTGTGGTCCCATCTTAATGCTCGTTCCATTTTTGGTCTCCAGAGGCATCATGCATGATTGCTGGGGGATCAAGTAACACCTGGTTTTAATATCCACTCCAGGCCCAGACTATCACTGGGACATACTGGTTCATCGTCACGGTTAATCCTTGGCTTAGGCCTGGCATGCCATGGAACTCCTTGCCTGCAAGTTCTCTATTGGATGTGACCGCTTCAGCCCTCCCATACTGTTAGTGTGGTGCAGTATGCTCCGTGAGTAGAGGAGGGAACCCAGTGCATCAGTTTCTGGTTTGGCCCCGAATGTGCACTCGAGTATACTAGCTATGTGGGTGAGCCAGTATTAACCACCTGGAAAGCCGTCTTGTTTTCTTTTGGGGACCTACTTTTAGTTATAATTTGCACAGTGAACCTATGGACGCTTAATGTGGCTTCTATTGGGACATCTCTGCCTGTGTTACTGAACTGGCTCTTTATTAGTTTTCTTTTCTTCCTTTTTCTTTTAAGCCACGGATAGGCATTAATGGTCCACAGACCCATAGTTCCTAGTCGGGTAACAGGGTTAACACCTGATTTTGACTATTATGGCATGGTTAACTGTATTAGTATTTTGATTCTGTTTTGCGGGGTGGAGGGGAGAAGCAGGGATGTTTAGAGCATATGTTCTCTCTGATAGGCAGTAGATTGAACATCACTTGCCATTTAGCAGTGAGTAGTGTGGCTGATAGAACCGGGGTAGAGTTATTCTTTTGCTGATTGTTATTTATTTGGGGGTTGAGGAATCTAGTTGGGGGAGAGGGACAGGGGGTCTGTAGGAGGTGGAGTACTGTTCAGTTCATTCCACGTAACTTTTATCTGGACTTGGGGAGAGGGGATGGGAAAGTCTTGTGTATTACTGGGTATTGGATTAATATTGTTAACCAACAGGGACAACCCTAGAGAGATGGGCAGAGTATTTCCTTCTATCCCCTATACCACCCATGACTTTTGGCAGCATGTGTAACCAGTACACGTTCATAAGTTGGAACATTAAAGGGGCCCAGGACAACCGTAAAAGAACAGCTATTCTAAGTCACCTCCAACATCTTGGAGACCATATAATGTGTTTTCAGGAGACCCATCTCCGGCGAGAGGATGTCTCCCTCTTCCAGAGAGCCTGGGTGTGGCAAACGTTTGGTGCCAGTACTTCCACTAAGAGAGGAGGCACGGCAATATTAATAGCTGAATCAGTCCCCTTTACCATGGTACATGAGTGGTGGGATCCCTCAGGTAGATATATCATCCTTCAGGGCACTTTGGAATTCTTCCCAATAGTGCTGGGATCAGTATACGGCCCGAATATGGACTCACCACAATTTTTTGTTTACCTGTTGTCTGTACTCACACTCTGTCCCCCCATGCTCACTACTTTAGGAGGGGACTGGAACCTAGTGCCTCAGTTTGACATAGACCATTTGAACAACTGGAGGGAGGGCTTGTCTTTAGCTCAGCGGGCCCTGAGAGACCTTATGACCGGTACAGGGACAGGGGATGTATGGAGTACTCTGAACCCCAGGGAGCATCAATATACCTATTTTTCCCAGCCCCACAAAGCCCTATCTCATATAGATTATTTCCTGGTTAGTTCCTTCTCCCTCCCAGGCATTTTAGATGACATTCATCCCAGGGTATTCTCTGACCATTCCCATTCAGCCTTTTGTATCTCTTAGGACTGGGCATTAGGAGGGACTCCTTCTGGTGCCTCAACACCCAATTGCAGAGACCCTCCTTATTAACTCATGCCCAAAATTTTATCTCCACCTTTTTGGAGGCCAACAAGGGTTCTATGAATAGAGTGGACATTGTCTGAGCTGCACTCAAGTGTGCTCTGTGAGGCGATTTTATTTGATTGGCCTCCATCCATGCTCGACAAAGCAGGGCTCATCTGAGTACCCTACTAGGGGAAATCCGGCAGCTGAAGCACTCTCTTCACCACTTCTCTCCTGAGTCAGACTGGGTCAGGTTACATCTCCTACAATCCCAATATGTGGAAATAATGGTTTGGAAGGCTGAACTGTCCCTGCATCATACTAAATTACGATATTTAGAGTCTGGGGAAAGGGCTGGTAAACTTCTGGCCCTCAGGCTTAGACAAGCAGAGGCAGCCAAGTTTGTGCCAAGTCTACATCCACTTCTGGATGGGGATATTGTCTCGAACTTGAGGGAGATAGTGTCGATCTTTGGGAAGTATTACCAAGCACTTTATGCAGCAGAGGAACCCTCCACCCCAGGAGACCTTACCATTGCAGACTACCCGAATTCCACGCTCCTCCCAAGTCTGTCTTCTCAATTGACCATGTGTTTAGGAACCCTGATCAAACTAGGTGAAGTAGAACAGGCCATTAAACATTTACCCTCAGACAAGGCTCCTGGACCAGATGGCCTCCTGAACAACTTGCACAAAGCCTGTCTTCCCAGTGGCACCACTTCTGGTAGAGGTCTTCAACTTCTGGTTTGAACAAGGCATGGGAGACCACACCTTCTTGGAGGCAGTGATAATCCTTATCCCCAAGCCTGGCAGGACTCCCTACACCAAGGTAACCATCGACCAATTTCTCTCCTTAATTGGACGTGAAAATCCTTGCCAAAACTTTGGCCACCACCTTCACCAGTCATTAGAAGTTATTGGACATGACCAGGTCAGTTTTATGTCAAGTCGGACCTCAGGGGATCATATGAGGAAACTCCTGCACTTAATTTGGCATCAGGGGAGTCTGAAGTCCTGATCACTCTGTTCTCCCTTGACACCGAGAAAGCATTTGATAGGGTTTCCTGGTAGGTCTTATTCACCTCCCTTAGTCGTTTTGGGGTCCCTGCTGATTTTATCAAGTGGGTTAAAATCTTGTATTCCTGCCCCAAGGCCAGAGTGTGGTGTAATGGTCACCTGTTTACAGCATTTCCCCTTCAGCGTGGAACCCGTCTAGGTTGCCTACTTTCCCCACTTTTGTTTAACTTCTATCTGGAACCCCTAATTCACAGAATGATTAGCTCCCCCATTTTGAAAGGTATCCAATTAGAAGGCAAACGTTACCTTCTCTCGGCCTATGCAGATGACCTATTGTTACACGTAGAAGACCCCAGCTCTACCATTCCCACCCTGTTAGATGAGTTGAACTTTTTTTCCAACGTCTCTTCCTACAAGCTTAACCTCTCTAAGTCCCAAATCTTCCCTCTCAGTCACCATCTCATCAGGGCAGATCTTTCTGATCTGGGTCTATCATGGGAACCTAAAACCCTGACCTATTTAGGGATAAAGGTTGCCAGGGATATTCCTACTATGGTTAAGGAGAATTTTGCTAAATTGATACTTATGCGAAGGCTGATCTAGACAGATGGGGTGCTACCAATGTCACTTTAGGACACATCAGTATCCTTAAGATGAATGTGTTACCTCATTTTATCCAGTGGGAATGCTGGGCTTATTCTTTCCCAAATCCTGGTTCATCCAACTTAAAAAAATGTTTAACAAGTTCCTGTGGCAGTATAAAGGAGTGTGTAGGGCATATGGCAAACTTGCAGCCCCCAAACTGAGGGGTGGTCTAGCCCTTCCATCCTTTTTCACCTATTATGAGGCCCAGCATATCAGCAAGCTAGCGTATTGGATGAACGACCCTGTGGTGCAGCAAGCCAACACTTATATCCCCACCTGACTAGAAATTGAACGGGCATTAGCAACATGAGCACACTGCTCTTTGCTGGCATTGGCATACCAACTCCCCTTCCGTCTCCCACTGTACCTGAAGAATTCCCCTGTCAGCTGGTCTCTTTGAGCATTACATCAAATGCAAGTCCACCTGTCACTTAACTGGCACAAATCACCTAGCCAACCGCTATTCAATAATCCACATTTCCTGATAGATCGCCACCCGATTCCACCATCCTTTTGTCCCCAGCTCCAGCACTGTACCCGCAACAACCCCTGGGATGGTGATAATTTAGTGTCTTTTCCCTCCCTACAGAGGCAATTTCAGCTTACTAATAAGGACATATTCAAATATTGGCAATTAAAACATGCTGTACTTGCATTTCTGGGACCCAAGCCCTGGCGCTCTCCATCCCGAGAGGATTTGCCCTCTGTTTTTCAGGTGGCGAATCAATCCCATGCTGTTTCCAGAGTTTATAAGCACTTACAAATCCTGGATTTGGCGCTTCCGACAGGATTCTGCTACTATTAGGTTCAGACATTGTCCCTTCCTGCAGAACATTCTTTCTGGAAGAAGGTCTGGAAGGCTATATATAAATTTATCAAACAAGACACGCTGTGATTCACCCAGTTCAACATTATGCATAACTTATACTACATGCCTGTCAGGCTACATAACGATAGCTAAACTTGTATCCCCAATTGTTCTCGGTGTGGTGAGGCACTGGGATCCTTATACCATGTGTTATGGAGTTGTCCCGAAGACCCAACAATTCTGGAACTCTATTAAATGTATTTTAGATCCTATTCTGGGCCTAGAGTTATTGTTTACCCCTGAGTGCTGCCTCCTAACTTTATTTCCCCCCGGTATGCCTAGAATTAGGAAGACTCAGCTTGCCTTGGTGTCAGCCATGGCAAAATAAGTCATGTTAAGGCACTGGAAGGATGACTCATTACCCTCAGTACTAGAATGGTATCAAGAAATTTTGCTTGCCATTCAGTTGGAGAAACATATTGCCAATATACACCATAGACTACCCTCCTTCCAGTCTACATGGAAGCCTTTTTTGGCTCTGTCATCCCTTTGGAGTCCCTAAATGACTGAACCTTAATTACTTGTTTTTTGCCAGTGTTTGATGCACAGGCTTTGGGGGTCCAAGGGTGGGGGGTTGTGTTTTATGTTTGTGTCTTATCTTTTGTCCATATAATTTATGTTTGTTTATATTGTTGAATGTATCGGCAGCCTTGATGGTACTAATGTAACACTCATTGTTATATGCTGCATAAAATTAATAAAGTATATTGCATAAAAAAATATATATATATATCAAATAGGTAAGAAATCCCTGAACCCTGATTGGCCAGGGCCTGTGCATAGTGGCAGTACTGCCAATGGATACATTTTTACTTTGAAAGTTTGTTTTCATATAGTGCCTCAGAAACCTATTTTATAAGAGTAATAAGACAATTCAGAGCATTAGTAGTATGACAACTGCACTTTAGGGTTTCCAACGACACTCAGCCCGTGCCTCGTGCCTTACTATGGCATTGGGTATGGGTGTAACAGAGCTAACATCTAGTCATGTCTTACTGCTTACATATATCATGTCAATCATATCTTCAGTCTGTGAAACTTTTCCAGCTTCAGTAATCTTTGCCTTCTGTAGTTTTCATTTTTTATTTCCTCTCTGAAATTCTTCTTGATGCCTGCCAAATCCACCCACCACTTCCTCGCTTGCTCCCTTGCTCAGTTTTCAGTTACTCCAGTTGCCCATGCCACACATTCTCTGCTTGCTCACCACAGATTCAGTAACTTCCTAATTCTACCAATCTTTTATTGAACTCTTAATAGCCTGTTATGTGGTGAACAAAAACAAACTAGAAAAGATGTGATCCCTACCAGCCATGCATTATGTTCCGGCTGCTATACCACTTACTCACTCCATCAGTCATCTTCTAATAAAATCTCTCACTGAACTCTAAAAAATAAATAAAAAAAAGTTCCCTGAGTACTGTTCGGAGGAAGAAAAGCATGAAAACATTATAAAACTCATACCTGTCCTCTACAGGAGTGTAGACTGGGGGTGGGGGAAGGGTGACCAGAACATTACAGACACACACAAAAAGTGAAAACCTCGGAAAGGTCTGCAACCTCTTGCAGTGCACCAGCTGATCTCCCTTCAGTGGCACCAGTCTGCAGTGGAACTATTTAACCTTATTTTCTAATGCATTTTGTTTATATTATTTTGTATCTTTTTAAATTGTATTTTTTTAATTTCACAGTTGCCCAATTTATAAGTGCATTAAGACATTCTGGGATGTTGGTTACAATGAGATTACTGCACTTTCAGGGAATAAAGGCACTCGGCCAGTGGCATCATGCCTTATTACACCTCATCCCATAGGGGTGTGGTAAACCCAATACAACCAATGCCACATCATGTCTTCTTGTTGATGTTTAGAAAATGGTATCGGGAAATAAATGAATCCCATTGGCTGAAGCGATAAACAAAGAGATTCATTTATTTCGATAGAGCCTGCATAAAGCAAACCCGAGTCTGGGGTGCCCCATCACTCATCTAATTAATGGGCACCCCGAATGTTCACCATAAACAGCCACCATCTTGCAGCACTTGTAAAGCAACCATAGTAAAACTGGCGGTGAGGCCATAATCTTTTCACGGTCCAAAAACAAAGCAAACAGTAACAGACTGTCATGAACTTAAAACATATCAGCATAAAAAGTTTTCCAGTCGCAAAATTGGGCAGTAATTAAACTAACACATAAATAGATGTGCACGACCAGTACTGTAGATGAGAGCACCGGTATTTTCTTAGAGTAGCATACTGCAGATGAAAGTCCATCTGTAGCATGACAGCCGCTGCAAATACCGGTGCTCTCCGATCGAGTAGAAAAACAAAATGGGACAACGAAAAATCCACCACAGCGAGACAAGTAATACCTGCAAAATCTCCGTTGTACAAATCCAGAGACATACACTATGCAGCCAGTTATTCATCCACTCAGCAGCGCCATCCTCCAGCTCAAAGTGGGTTAAATAAAAAGAAAAAAACAAAACATGACAGTCAAGTAAACGACTCATGCCCCCCTTCCCTCCCACTCCATTTGTGATAGCTAAGCACTCGGTAAACGGACCATCGTCCCAGGATGAAGATAATTGAAGGGACTGAATAATTTTAAAACACTACCGTTGTCAACTCAGAATTAATTAAATAAATAAACAGTAAAACAAAGCATTTTAATAATGTTAAGCCCTGTGTGTGTGTGTGTGTGTGTGTGTGTGTGTGTGTGTGTGTGTTTTGGGGGTAACCATGACAACCAGCTCCATTCTTGCAGGCGGAAGAACTATTTAATAGAAAAATATATGAAACACCTCAGAGTTTCAACATGCAAGCATAAAAATTATTTATTTTCAAACATATATAAAAACAGTGCCCATTTTCTAAGTGCAATAATACCCTCCAGGGTGGGTGGTATGGGCTATACCGGACCTTCCAAGGGCTATAAGGCCCTCCGCCTCTGGTGTCGGGCCTCATTGCGCCCCTGGGCAGTCCGGTATAGCCCAATACCGCCCACCCTGTCAGGTATTATTGCTTACATACTGTTTCAGTTTTCACATCACATGGCTCACTCCATTTTGTTATTGGCATACAGAAGTCAGGTGCTTATCTGGTGCCATTACCAATAGGAAGTATGACCCAAAGTAAATTTGCCTCCTACGTGACTTACAGCTACATTTCTGACCCACAACCATGCCCCCTCCCCCAAGGCCCTACAGGACAGGAACCTTATGCTAGGGTGCTATGCAGTCATTCTGAACACAGCACTGCTGATGTTGCTGGGGGATGTTGTGCAATACCACACCTAAAAAAATTCCATGTGGTGATTTCAGAGTAGTCAACTCATTCCAGTTTAAGAAACAGTACAGACTTTTTTCTTTTACCCAGGAGTCTCTCTCAGTAATAATAATTTGTCCTCATGCTACCTAGATGTCATTAGTGCCACGAAAAGCACAGTAAAATAGTAAAAGCTTCATCAATATAAGTACTCAGCAACAATGTAAAACATTACTGTGAAGTTGAGCATAGGAACATAACATCTGTCAGCAGTAAAAGCCCATTGGCCCACTGTGTCTGACAATTCCTGCGGTACCTACTGTAATGCTGAAGGAGAGTGCTACAGGCTCTTCACTTTCTCCTTCCACCTCCCTTTCTAGTGTGATCTTTACCAATCCCTTGTAGCTATACGAACATATGAAGAAGCCAGCAGAAGAAGGCCATTCGGTCTATCTAGTCTGCTTGGATTTCATGGTCCACAGCTTGAGCTACTGTCCCTGTCCCCCTCCCCACTCCTCCCATCCTCCCTAGCCATGATCCTTACCTTCTCCCTATGCCTATCCCAGCCTCCATTGAAACATCCCATTGTCTTCAATTAGATCACCTCTTCTGGCAGCACATTCCAAATGTCTTCACCCTCTCTGTGAAGAAGTGCTTCCTGACCTCCCTCCTAAACCTCCCCCCCTCCAGCTTAAGACTGTGCCCCCCTCATGTTTTAATTGCCACTCAGCTTAATGAGACCCTCCTTATCCACCTTATTTATCCCTTTCAAGTACTCGAAGGCCCCAATCATCCCCCCGTCCTGTCCTCAGGAGTACTGTATGTGTCCAGTGCCCTCAACCTCTCTCCTCATATCGTTACTCTGCTGACCTGCTATCATCTTTATAGCCCTTCTCTGGACCTTTTCCAGCACATTAATGTCCTTTTTGAGGGTGTGGGCTCAGTACTGAACTTCATATTCTAGATGTGGCCTCATCAGTGACCTGTACAAGAGTAGTATAACCTCCTCTCTTCTAATACATATCCCCCTAGCTATGCATTCCAGCATCTTGTTTGCCCTTGCTGCTGCTTTCTTGCACTGTGTGGAGTGCTTCAGGTCACTAGTGATCATCACTCCCAGGTCCTTCTCCTCCTCTGATGAAGATACCTGGACTCCACCCAGGTAGTACTCCGTCCTGGGATTCTTGGCTCCAATGTGCATAACTTTGCATTTCTTGGCATTGAAGTCAAGCTGCCAGATCCTGGACTACCTCTCCAGCTTTTCCAGATCATCCTATAGGCCCTGTATCCCTTCAGCTATGTCCACTCTCCCACAGACCATGGTGTCATCTGCGAATAGACACATTTTACCCTTAATGCCATCCCCAATGTCATTGATGAAGACATTGAACAGCACCGGCCCCAGCACCGAGCCCTGTGGGACCCTACTGGTGACCTCTCTGGTGCCAGATAACTCTCCCTTCCCCCCAACCACCCTCTGGGTTCTGACTCTAAGTCAGTTTTCCACCCATCTGGACATCTTATCCCCAACCCAGAGATCCGCCAACTTCCTGATCAACCTTTTGTGTGGCACAGAGTCAAAGCCCTGCTGAAATCCAGACAGAGGATGTATACCGTTTGGCCTCTGTCTACTGTCTTAGTGACCCAGACAAAAAAGTCAATCAGATTCATTTGACACCATTGTTTGAATCCCCCTACTGACTTCATGCAGACCACCTCCTCTGTCAGCTTATTCTATCCCTTCACTGAACCTCTCCATGAATAATACTTCCTGGCATTTCTCTTCAATTAGCCACCCAACATTTTCACGGAGTTGTCTCTGGTGTTTGTGTTCCCATTCGTTCATAATAATGCTCAGCTAACCACTTTATTGATCCCATGGAGGTATTGGTATGTTTTGATCATGTCCTCTCTCTCTCTCTCTCTCTCTGTTCACATCTCAAACATGTACATGTACACATCTGCCAAGCTCTCTTTGCATATCCTTTCCTGCTGTCCCTGGATCATCTTGGTTATCCTCCACTGCACTGCCTCCACTGTGTCCCTGTCCTTCTTTGGATGCCAACTCCAGAACAGCACACAGTACTCCAGGTAAAGACAAACCACTAACCGAGCACCAGTCAAGTGTTCAAGATATGTGTGCCAGGAATTGGATCAGGACAGGAGCACACGATTGAAGTCAAATAACAATGGCCTGGGAAGAATGATTATGACATGGGAGTAGGATCCTGTATGGTAGCAGAAGGGGCAGGCTAACAATCTTCCAAATAAAATGGCCTTTGGCATGTTTTAATTGCAGGGAAACTCAAACTAACATTGTATATCACCATAAAATAGCTTTAGATAGCTGAGAAAGTACTGCTTCAATTTTCGCAACACATGGCCCTCCTAACCACCCATTCAGTGCACTAATGTTGTCATTGGCATATTCATGGTCTTGCTGTGTCTTTATGTAGTTCCCTTGCCAAGTGGAAGTATGGCCAGAAGTAAATTTGCCTCCTTAGTCATTTCTGACTGTGCAAGTCAGTACTCCCTCCTCAGTATTTTCTCTTGTTATCCTGTATTTAAAATATTTCAATAAAATGTACTCTAAAAAAAAAAGATCTCCCTCCTCAGACTCTGACTCATGCTCAGGCTCCACATTTTCACTAGGGAGTGTTAGGCTATCGTCGTCATCAGGCTTAGTGCCACCACCACCACCAGCAATCACAGGAACACCAACAACCTGCTCTATGCTCGACCACTGTGCCTGAGCCATATAGTTTGTTACCTCTTGTACTGCTCCATTTGTCACTGCTCCCCTAGCCCCCACCAGCATGGATGCTACAGATGTGGCAGAGAAACATGTGGCCACACTAATGCCCTTGCCACTGCTGCCAACTACTCCTTTGCTACTACCACTGGCCGCAGAGCGCATAAGATATTCTGCTGCAGATGTAGTCTTTTAGCTGCAACATGCTATTGCCTCACAGAACTTCCACACTTCTTTGCCACCTCCCCGGCACCTCTTTCTTTAGCAGAGCTTCCATCCCCACTCATTTTTTTTATATTTAAATGTAACCCCCCTCTGGGGATTCACCTTTATTGCTCCCGGTTTGTCCCGGTTTCCACCTTTTTCTGAGGGTTTTTCTTTCCAATCCACTGGGTCCTCTGGTGCTTCTGAGTTCCCCCAAGTAGCCCACACTTGCCTTTAGCCCATTTTGGGCTGGGAGTGCTGGGTGCGATCACCACTATGGGAAGTGCTTCTCGGAGCTTGTGGCAATCATACGTGCACAAGAGGGCGCATTGATGTACCGACTGCCCATTTTGCAGTCCACCAGAGGTCTTTCCCTTGGTCTTGGTCCCCTTATTTGCCTGGATGGGGACTGGAGACCTTGATGAGGTGACAGAGAAGCTTCAGTTCCTTGAAAAACAAAGAGTTTAAAACCGGGCACCTAGCGAGGGCTCATGCATAATGCATGAGCTCTCATGAATATTAATGAGGGTATTGCTGCTGCCTGGGGAGTCTGAGTTTTAGCAGCAGTGATGGGGAAACTGTGGGGAAATATTATTCAAGAGTGTGGTTGCTTAAGAGGGCTAAAAAAGGGGCTACAACACAGTGAGGTTTTGATTAAATAAAGTATTTATCTTGAAGGACAAAGAACCTCTGTGCGCAAACACTGAGGCAAGGGTTACCCCAAAGGGCATTTGGCTGGGAAGCCAAGTTTCAAGAAAATACAAAATCACACATGCCCCCACAATGCAAAGCATCATGGGCTACATATGCAAATCACCACAGAACGTTATGCTGGTCCAACTTTAAGCAGAATTGCATGGTGCAGAAAGGCCTCTTACACAGTCTGCAAAGGGTGCTAACAGAAGACATAGACATGTGTTTCATCCTACCAGGACTCATCAGTATGCCTCGTCTGTTTGACACCCCAGTGGAATGGACCAGCTACCTTAAGGCAGTGTGCCTTGGATATATTGTGGTGAACCCATTAAAATAAAAACTATTTAAATGACAAAGAACCTCTGTGCTGCAACACTGAGGCAAGAGGGTTCCTCAAAGGCATTTGGCTGGGAAGTAAGTTTCAAGAAAATAAAATCACATTGCCCACATCAAAGCATCATGGGCTATATGCAAATCACCACAGAGGAACCAAGGCCAGCCTTCTTCTGCTCTGTGGTGATTTGCATATGCAGCCCATGATGCTTTGCATTGTGGGGGCATGTGTGATTTTGCATTTATCTTGGCTGCACCAGGCAGTTGGAGTTGGGGAACTGTGTTGGACTGCATATATCTGAATGGGAGCAGACATATTGATGACACTATGACCCCACACCACAGTCAATCACATAGTTAGGTGCCTAAAACTGAACCAGAGAAACTCATGGGAAAAGGAGGGGATTAATTCAGGTGCCCAAGCCATGCCCAAATAAGCCATTTGGAAATATTGAGCTCTATGGTTATAGATAATTGATAGGCTCCAACAGCCAGTCAGAACCTTGGATTCTTGGCTGAAACTCAGTGGACTTTCTGGGATTGTTTCAGTCTGTTCCCAGCTCTGTATGAGACAGAGGTGCCCTGTTAGAGTGGATCTGGATTGGAGAAGCCTTTCCCAGGTCTCTAGTGGCGAGTGCTGTGTTTCTGGAGGGGATCAGCAGGGGAAAGAGAGCAAGAGACTGATCTGATACCTTGATTCCCCAGGTACTGTGAACTGTTTGATTATTTTGGAGAAAATAAGTGCTGCAGAAACCCTGCACTGGTGGACTGAATTGAGCTGATAGGACCAAGCTGTTCATTTTGAGTGCCTCAGCTGCTGCTGAAAACTCATTTTACCTGTGTCTGACTGTAATTGGGATTCTGAAGCGGCAAAGCATCTTTAGACGTCAGGGTGCTAGCCATGTGCTGTACATTTTCTGAGAGAACTGGTTGAAGTGGCTGAGAGCTGTGTCCTAGCTGCAGCTGAAGAAAAGGCTGCGGACATTTTCTAACTGGAAAGTGCAGACTGGTGTGCAGGGGCCTGTTGGGTGTTGATCCACTGTTAATTGCACCTGTGCTTCATTGATCTAGGGCTAGCACCCACTCAATTGGCACTGGACTTTGCTTGAGTAACTGCCTGTAATTTCTGCTGGTTTTGAATTCAGTGCAGGGACTGCAGGGGACACCCACCATTCAGGAGTTCTCACCCAGAGCCAGGGAGGGAATCAGCTGACCCCTTCCAAGTGGGACTCAACATTTCAGGAGGTCACAAGAGCTTGCTAGGGTGCTAGGGCACCTGGGATCCATTGTGGGGAGCTGGGCTGTGGAGCCACTCCCAAGTCTTGGCCTTCTGGGGCTGGTGCTGTCCTGCCACAGAGCCCTGCAATGGGCCAGAAGCAGCTGAAGGTGACAAGCAGCCAAAACTACTATCAAGTTGACCAGCTGCAAGATCCTCAAGCAAGTTCCATCCTGCCAGAGGAACCAAGGCCAGCCTTTTCTGCTCTGTGCTGCACTGACCAAGGAGCTCCATTCTCCAGGCATCAGAGATCTACGAACAGTGAGTACCCAGGACCTGGCTCCTGGAAAGGGTAAAGGGAAATTTAACTTTCATAAACAAAGCATTTTTTCCAAGTTTCAGGACCCTAACAGCCAGCCAATCAAGGCAATGAACAGGCCTGCACCTTGTGGGTACCGTTAAGGACTATCAGGGTAGACACTGATACCAGTGGGGTTGGGCCTCTGGGGGTGGGCTTGGCCTAGGGGCCCATACAGTTGTTGTTACTTGCTTTCTCTAACCATCTTTTTATTCACAGCCATCCTTTGTCCCGGTATCCCTTCCCTAGTCCTTACCCCCAATAAAGCTGTGATTTATTGTTTGAACCTGTGTGTGCCCACTCTGGAGAACCAGAACAGAGATACCCTTGGGGTTCCCAGCAGCCAGATCTGTCCCCCTGAGGTCGAGGTTTAGGCCTATGGAGGATGACAAAGTGAAATTGGTGGAATGGTGTGGGGTATGAAATGGACCCCAGAAATACTTTGCTCTTGGGAGTACCTCAGGAGATGGAGGAGAGAAATAGATCAGCACCTGACCACAATAACCAAAGCGGTAAAGCAAAGCTGAGGAAGAATGATTGACTCTGGAAGGGTACATTAACTGTACTAGTAGAAAGTAACAATTTGTTAGAGGCTGCCTGGATACCTGAGGCTTTGGTGGCAGAGGGATACTCAAGGCTCTGCCCATTGTAACTTTGTTTAGTGTAATCTTCCCGGGGGAGGGAGACGAGGATCTGGGCTCCCACCAAGACTCCCCAAGGTTGAGAAACACAAGCCTGGATCTGTGCCCATTGCTTTTGATTCTTATCGCAACCTAAGAATGTTTTCAGGGGTTAAGCCCACCCCCAATAGCGAGGACGATTTGGAGGCATGGATATACTGCGCCACCCTGTTTGTTCAAGACTGGTAGTGCTCTGAAATTGAAAGTTGGGCCTGCCCTGGAACTAATTCATTCTTTATGAGCCATGGACCCCAACGCCCCAGCCCAGGTATACCTGACTGCCCTCGAAAGTGTTTTTGGCAGCCCTGAATCTGTGACGATCTTATATGGAAATTTAAGACCACCCATCAGTGGGAAGGGGAGCCCTTGTCCACCTTCTTAACCCAAGTACAGAGGGCGTTACAGAAGGTATTTAGAAAAGGGGAGCGTCAACGCAGGATCTGAACCGGGTAAGGTTAGAACATGTGATAAAAGCCTAGCCTACTTATTGCTGGTATTACAGCTCTACTTAGCTGATAGGAAGAGTAACCCCCTCAGTACTGGGTTCTAGTGTGAGAGATTAGGGAAGCAGAGGAGGAGCAAGGACAATGGAGAGGCAGAGGGCCTCATTGACCGCTACCCAGGTGGGGAAAGAGATGCCTCTGGAGAAATGCATGAGCTCAGGACTTTGGTAAAGGTGTAAGGATGTAGTCACATCGGCTAAGATAGTAGTGAACTGGGATAGCTGAACCCCAAGGGTGAGTGGGTGGCACCCAGTGTAGCTTCCACCTTGTTTGGCCTTGGGTTTACCACACCAACACCCTCTGAAGAGGTTGGGGTAAAGGCAGAGATGGACGAGTTAGCTCGAAGGGTGGCTGAGTTAGAGAGGATTGGAATGCCTAGTCAAGCTCAGGAAAATGATGAGGTTGTTGAATGAGGTCCAGCAGTGACCAGTATCCCTGTGGGGGCCCCAGGAACCCACCCCACCATGTCAGCTAGGTCACCTTAGAGGAAACCCTTTATATGATATAGGTGTGGCAATGAAGGCCATATCCAAAAGGGGTGTAGGGTGCCGATAACTCTGCGGTACTGGCAGAGATAGGCCACATGGAAATCCCAGTCTGAACCAGGGAAACTATGGAGGGGTCCTGTAAAGGAGCGCACTGGGGCCCCTGGCCAATCCGGCTCCATGGCTCATGGAAGAGCATCCACAGCTAAGACCACCTCATCCATTCCCATTAACATGAACCAGCTTGTGGGTCCATCAACAAAAACCACAGTTGCCATCAATGGGATCTCCACCCGAGACATCCTGGAAAGCGGTTCGCAAATCATCATCATTTTCAAGTCATTGTTGACCAGCACCTGTCAAATGTTGAGCTACAACTGCTTGAGGTTTACATGTGTGGGTACTCAGTGAAAAGTCATACCCCTACCTGGGATATGTGAAGGTGTGGTTGGCATTTCCAACAAAAGCAGCTGGCGTAGGAGATGCAGTGGAGACCCTGGCACTGATTTTCCCTGACTCTGGTGTGTATGATGGAGTGCCTTTGTTAGTGGGCAGAAATGCCCCAATGTTCAGATGACTAGCCCAGTTGTGCCAAGCTCTGGAGGTCGAGAGAAAAGGCAGCAATCTCCCTATTCACCCCTTGATTAAAGAGGCTTACAGAAAAAGAGGACAGCCCCCTGAGGAGGAGCCGGACGACTCTGTCGGCATAGTGTGGAGGCGAGATGGGGAGGAGATTGTGCTGATGCAGAACATAATATTGCCAGGGTAGTGAGGTTGAAAAAGGATGTGAAAAATCAGTTGCTGATGTTGGATACCCGAGGAGCACAGATTATCCATGGGACTGTTGAAAACCCAGTGTTTGCCTGTCAGAGCACATGCCTATGTTAGAAGGGTTACAGTACAAGTAAAGAATGTCACTGACTGGGAAGTGGTGGTGAGAAAGGGACAGACTTTAGCAAGAGTTTATTGTGCAGACACAGCAGTGCAACCCGCTGCTAAGAGGGGTGGCACCCCCAAGGGACTTGATCCAGGACTGTTTGACTTAAGTGGTTCCCCAGTCCTGGAGGAATGGAAAGAGAGGATACGGGAGAAGCTGGCCACTTGAACTAAGGTATTTTCTCTACATGAATGAGATGTAGGGTGTGTGAGGGGACAGCAGCATCACATATGTCTAAATGACGAGAGGCCCTTTCAAGAGAGATCCAGACGGTTGGCTCCAGCAGACATTGACGACATCTGATGGCATCTGCAGGAAATGCTGGCTGCGGGGATTATTCAGGATTTGAGGAGCCCTTATGCATCCCCAATCATTGTGGTGAGGAAAAAGTGTGGGGCAATAAGGATGTGTCTGGACTACCGCACCTTGAATAAACTGACAGTGCACAGCCAATATACCATGCCCCGAATACAAGATGCCCTGGATTGTCTGAATGGTTGCCAGTGCTTCTTGGTCCTGGATCTGCAAAGCAGCTATTACCAGATTCCGATGGCCCACCAGAACTGAGAGGAGATGGCTTTCATATGCCCATTAGGATTCTACAAATTCCTCTGGATGACTCAGGGGATCTCGGTGCCTTGCCACCTTCCAGCATCTGTTGGAGAAAGCCATGGGCAATATGAATCTACTCACGTGTCTGGTGTATCTGGATGGCATTATCATGTTCAACAAGACCTTGGAGGAACACAAAACCCGGCTGCTCAAAGTGTTGGATCACCTGGAAGAATCTGGATTGAAACTGTTGATTGATAAGTGTCAATTCTTCCAGGTTTCAGTTTAATATGCTGGGCACATAGTCTCAGCAAAGGGCACCCAGACAGATCCGAGCAAGACTGAAGCCCTCACCACTTGGCCTAAGCCCCAGACCTTAAAAGAGCTCCAGCGACTGCTTGGTTTTTGGCGGTATTACCGGAGATTCATAAAGGACTATACCAGAGTGGTCTGTTACCTACTGAACCTGCTGCAGGGGTATCCGCCAACCAATAAAAGCAAGAAAGCCACCTTACCTGGGACCAGACCTAATCAGACCAGCTATTTTTAGCCTTCAGAACCCTTTGGCTCCCGGTGGAATGAAGAGTGTGATCGGGTCTTTGAAGACATCATTTACTGCCTGACACATGCTCTGGTGCTGACTTATTAGGACCCGAAGAAACCTTATGTACTCCACACCGATGCCAGTTTCAGTGGTCTGCGCACAGTCCCCCCCCCCGTGGCCTTCGCCAGTAGACGTTTGAACCCTTCAAAATGCAGGTATCCGGTCCATAAACTACAGTTTTTGGCATTGAAGTGGGCTATTGTGGATCAGTTCCATGACTACCTGTATGGGGCTAAGACTACAGTGAAGACGGATAATAACCCACTTATGTATGTGCAGACCACTGCCAAACTGGATGCAACAGGTCACAGGTGGCTATCAGCTTTGTCTACTTACAATTATTGCATTGAGTACCGCCAGCTTGAACCGTGTGGATGCAGATGCCCTATCCAGGCATCCTTCTGCTTACTCTGCTGAACACTGTGCCTGGGAAAAGATATCAGAACAGGCAGTGAAGGCCCTGTGTGAAAAGCACAACGGTGAAGAGACTCTCCCCGAAGAGGACGTCCCTCATTTAGTGGAGTGCTTGGGGGCATCAGGAAGCTGTCTACCACTTGCCTACTGCCGGCTGGCTGCCTTAGACGTGAGATCCCTTCCTCAACTAACTATCCAGGATTTAAGAGAGACCACACAGACAGCCCTGTCACTGGGGAAATAATTTGAGTGCTTCAACAAAGTGGGGATCAGACGCAAGTAGACACCATTTATCCCCCCGCCAGGCTCTTGTTACAAGAATGGCCCAAGCTGTGGTTAAGGAAAGGGTTGCTTTACAGAGAGATGCAGGACCAGCAGGGGGCATCCCGTGAACAACTGGTGTTACCAGAGAAGCATATCCAGCCTTTGCTAAGGGCTTTGCACAACGATATGGGCCATCTGGGCGTCGAGCGCACCCTGGATCTAGTAAAAGGCAGATGCTACTGGCCAAAAATGGGAGCCGATATAGAGACTTATTGTAAGAGTTGCAGGAGGTGCATACAACGGAAAGTCCTTCCACAAAAGCAGCCCCAATGCCAAACATCCAGACCAGTGCCCCATGGAGCTGGTGTGTATCGACTTCCTTATGTTAGAATCTGACCACATAACATCTCAAACATCCTAGTAGTCACTGACCACTTTACCAGATATGCCCAAGACTACCCTATGAAAGATCAAAAGGCTTACACACTGGCCAAGATCCTGGTGGAAAAATTCTTTGTGCATTATGGGGCTCCTCAATGGATTCACTTGGACCAGGGTCATGACTTCGACAGCCACCTCATTAAAGTGCTTCTGTCACTGTGGGGCATCAGAAAATCATGGACCACCCTGTACCATCCCCAAGGTGACCCTAAACCTGAATGATTTAACCAGAGTTTATTAGATATGTATGTTGGGCATCTTGGACCCCTGCGATAAATGTGCCTGGAGTCAGTGGGCGAGCACCCTGGTCTATGCTTACAACTGCACCCGCAATGATACTAAGGGATTCTCTCCCTACCAGCTGATGTTTGGGAGGGAAGCCTATCTGCCAGTGGTTTTGTGTTTCTGGGCATCCACTGATGGTCTTGGAACAGGAGACTACTTGCAATACGTAAAGAAGCTGAAGCAGCAACTCGACGATGCCTATTGCCTTGCTGCTGTGATGGCCACCAATCAGGCCAACAAAGAAAGATATGATAAAAAGGTGTGAGTCCAGGATCTTGAGGCAGGGGATTGAGTGCTGCTGCAAAGTCTGGGCATACCAGGGAAGCACAAGATTGCAGATCAGTGGGGAAGCACTCCATATGTTGTACTGAAAAAGTTGGCAGGCCTCCTGGTATACAAGATTCAGCCTGAAGGAGAAACTTGAGGCCAAAAAGTCATTCACTGAAATCATCTGCTGCCCATCGGTGGCTGAATTACAGATGAAGAGGTTCATGAGGAAGATTCTCCTTCACCCCCCACCACTTGAGCTGCTGCTGTATGCAGGAAAAGGAGGCATGGAGATAGTGATGCCATGGGGGCTGGACCTGCCCAGGGTGTGGGAGCCTCAGGTGAAGACAGTACAGATGATAAGGCTGAGGGAGAAAATGAGAGATCCCCCAGAGCTTTTACCCTACTTCAGAATTAGCCAGATTATTTCAGGGACCGCCCCTGAAGTCGGTGCACATGGCTATACAGAGGAAACAGTGTGGAGATGGGGAGGCTGCTTCTGCTAGGCCTCTCGGAGGGACCACTCTGGACCTGTATACTGGTTCAGCTGAGCCCTGTGAGTGGTACTGGAGTGACTCCCCTGCAGATATGCCTTTTGGAGGATCCACAGCGGACTTGTATACTAAGCCATCTGGGTCCTTGGAATGGCTGCAGGATAACCCTGAGGGTCAGGAAAGAGAAGGGGAAGCAGTGTCTTTTGGATGGCCCACATCAGAACTGAACACTGGTCTGACTGTGTCCTTGGAAAGGTCCCAGGTTAGTTCCCCTGGAGCTACAGGTGATGCTAGGGAGATGCTGGAATCCTTTGCCACAATAGCCGAGGAAGAGAATGATCAGGGGAATGTGATGATGATAAGGGATCTACCATTGATCAAAAGGTGGTTAGGGGGCCTGAAATTCAGCAGACACCCAGGAGGTCAGGGAGGACAATACGGCCTACCCTTAAACTGACTTATGATGCCCCTGGAGTTCCTTTAGATTTACCCCGTTTGTGGTACACAAGGGAGTGTACATTACTCCTAAATCCCTACAGAAAGTGGTTGCGTGCCCTGTTGATGCCAAACCCCTTAGATCCAGGAGAAGGTGACCAGGGAAGAAGAGAGAGGTGAAAAGGGTACCTAGGAGGCTGGAGGAAAAAGTGTACACTGTGGGACTTTAGTATCCTATGGCTGATGGGCTAATTATATGGGTGCTACTTTTTATGTGGCCAAAAGGGGTTCATAATGGTAGGAGGAATTCACTAAAGTGTACATGTTTTGTGTTTGAATGCTCTCTTGTTCTAACAAATTGTTACACCATAATGGATAGTATTTAGGTGTATAGTTAGTACTGTTATGTGTTATTGTTAGATGCTGGTATTTCACCCTTAAGCTTGGTGTGGAAGACAAACGTTCAAGGGAGGGAGTGGAACCCCCCGGGGGCTTACCTTTATTGCCCCCGGTTTGTCCCATTTCTCTCCCGTTTATGCAGGTTTTTTTCCTATCCGCTGGACCCTCTGGTGCCCCTGGGTTCCCCAGGTAGTCCACACTTGATTTTAGCCCAATTTTGGCTGGGAGAGCCGGGTGCGATCACCGCTATGGGAAGTACTCCTCAGAGCGTGTGGCAATCGCGCATGTGCGAGAAGGTGCATTGATGTGCCGACCACCCATTTTGTGGTCCACCGGAGGTCTTTTCTGTGGTCTTGGTACCCTTGTTTGCCTGGGTGGGGACCGGAGACCTTGATGAGGTGACAGAGAAGCCTTGGTACCTTGAAAAATAAAGAGTTTAAAACCGGGCACCTGGCAAGGACTCATGAATAATTCATGAGCCCTCATGAATATTAATGAGTGTATTGCTGCTGTTTGGGGAGTCTGAGTTTTGGCAGCAGTGACGGGGAAACTGTGGGGAAATAATATTCAAGGGTGTGGTCACTTAAGAGGGCTAAAAATGGGCTACAACACAGTGGGGTTTTTGGTTAAATAAAGTATTTACCTTGGCTGCACGAGGCAGTTGGAGCTGGGGAACTGTGCTGGACTGAATATATCTGGATGGGAGCAGACATATTGATGACACTATGACCCCACACCACAGCCAGTCACACAGCTAGGCACCTAAAACTGAACCAGAGGGAGTCCTGGGAAAAGGAGGAGATTAATTCAGGCACCTAAACCATGCCCCAATAAGCCATTTGGAAATATTGATCTCTATGGTTATAGATAATCCATAGGCTCCATCAGCCAATCAGAACCTTGGATTCTTGGCTGAAACTCAGTGGACTTCCTGGAATTGTTTCAGTCTGTTTCTGGGCTCTGTACGAGTCAGAGGTGTCATGTTAGAGTGGATCTGGATTGGATAGGTCTTTCCCAGGTCTCTAGTGGAGAGTGCTATGTTTCTAGAAAGGATCAACAGGGGAAAGAGAGCAAGAGACTGAACTGATACCTTGACTACCCAGGTACTGTGAACTGTTTGATTATTTTGGAGAAAATAAGTTCTGCAGAAACCCTGCACTGGTGGACTGAATTGAGCTGAGAGGACTGAGCTGTTCATTTTGAGTGCCACAACTGAGAGTTGATTTTACTTATGTGGGACTGTAACTGGGATTCTGAAGAGGCAAAGCATCTCTGGATGTCATAGTGCTAGCCATGTGCTATAAATTTTCCTGAATGAACTGGTTGAAATGACTGAGAGCCGTGTCCCTGCTGCAGCTGAAGAAAAGGTTGTGGACATTTTCAAACTGGAAAGTGTAGACTGGTGTGCAGGGGCCTGTTGTGCATGGATCCCTGGTTAATTACACCTGTGTTTCATTGATCTAGGGCTAGCACCCACTCTATTTGGCACTGGACTTTGCTTGAATAACTGCCTGTGATTTCTGCTGGTTTTGAATTCAGTGCAGGGACTTCAGGAAATCCCTCACCATTCGGGAGTTCTCACCCAGAGCTATGGAGGGAATCAGCTGACCCCTTCCAAGCAGGACTCACCATCTCAGAATGTCACCAGTGCTTGCTGGGGTGCTTTGGCACCTGGGATCCATTGTGGGGAGCTGGGCTGTGAAGCCACTTCCGGGTCTTGGCCTTCTGGGGCTGATGCTGTTCTGCCACAGAGCTCTGCAATGGGCCAGAAGTGGCTGAAGGTGACAAGTCGCCAAAATTACAATCAAGGTGACCAACTGCAAGATGCTCGAGTAAGTTCCATCCTGCTGGAGGAACCAAGGCCAGCCTTCTTCTGCCCTGTGCTGAGCTGACCAAGGAGCTCCATTCTCCAGGTATCTAAGATCTATGAACAGTGAGTACCCAGGACCTGGCTCCTGGAAAGGGCAAAGGGAAATTTAACTTTCATAAACAAAGCACTTTTACCAAGTTTCAGGGCCCCAACAGCCAGCCAACCCATGGCAACGAACAGGCCTGCACCTTGTGTGTACCCCTAAGGACTATCAGGGTAGACAGTGGTACCAGTGGGGATGCACCTCCAGGGGTGGTCTTGGCCTAGGGGCCCATATAGTTGTTGTTACTTGCTTTCTGAACACCACCGTAACAGGGCCCAGGCCCCTTAACCTGTTAGAGGGCCAACAGGCAGGGGTAGTAGCCCACTGGCACATGATGCCTGGGATACATATATTTATATTTATAGTATTGTGTTAACAATATTTATAATATTGTAAACAATTTTAAGAGAGCCTGCTGTTCACCTAACTGGCACCAGCGGATAACACCTTCCTTGAGGGATTAGCATGTGATCTGAAAAAAATAGAAATGAAAAAATAGTTTACAGAGCTACTAGTAGCCAGTGAAACCTTCACAATTTTTTTCAACTTTTTTTTTTTCGAATATGACAGGGATTTACAAGACGTGACAGGGATGATTAACAAGTTAGTACAACAAAGTGACAGAACAGTGTCACTTTAAGAACTACAATAATTAACTAAAACTAATATTTATTTTATTTAGTTTTTGTTAACCGGGTAAGAGCACTAGCCAGCAAGTGACTGTTTTCAGGCACCACCCGGGAGGTAAAATTACAGAACATAACGATACAGTAAGGATAACGAAAATACATGATGCACAGAAATACAGGAAGATACATATGGCAGGATACAATGCATGACAAAGGAAAATACAAGGCAAAATACATTTCAAGGACATTTTCCATTGAGCATACATAAAGTGCATTGAAGGACCTAGGAAAGGGAGAGGATAGGTGTAGGGGTAAGCCAGAAACAAGATGGAAAATGACGAAAGGGGAAGGTGAGGAGGTGAGGAAAGGATAGAGGGAAGGATAGAGGGCAAGGGCCAAAAGGGGGGCTAAAGAAATGGCTAAGAATATAAGGACAGAGAGCGTGGCAGGAATAGGGAGGTAGGAGGGAGAGAGGAGGATGGCCGGGAGAGGGAGGGAGGGAGTGAGGGTTAAAGAAACTGCAACACGGCAGCGGGCGATACAGGTTCCAACTCGGCCTAGTCGGTGGAGCCGAAAGACGGCAAGCGGAGAAAGGGTGACAGGGGTTACGGCAAAAGACGGCAACAGCGGCAAAAGGTAGCAGAATGCGGCTGGGCTGGTGGAACCGATAGACGGCAGGGCAAGGGTGATGATGCCGGTAAGAGGAGGAGAGAAGCGAAAGAGTTACGGCAGTAGCGGAAAAGGTAACAACGCCAAGCCGAGCCAGTGGAACCGAGAGACGGCAGGGCAGGGAAGAAGAGGTCGGTAGGAGGAGGTAAGTTTATGGCAAGTGGAGGTAATAGGGAACAATGCTCAGCTGGGAGGGTGGGACGAGCGAACGGGCAGGGGTGACTCAGGAGGAGGTAAAGGCGAGGCAAGCAAGCAGAGAAAGGAAGGGGAGGCAGAGGGGGGGGGGGAAAAGGAGAGTGCAGGAGATGTGGTTGGGGGAAGAGAGGAGCAGGGGAGTTGAGTGAAGGAAGGCTGAGAGGTGAGGGGAGAAGAGAACAGGGATCAAGGGGAAGCCAAGTGGTGGCAGGAAGTAAACAACAACTTGTAAATGGCAAAAGCTAATATTTGGCATACAGTCAAACAGATATAGAAAGAGATCGACAAAATACTTCAGTTTATCACACCAAATTGAACTACAGAAATAAAAGGAGAACTGACAGACTGCAGACCAAAAATAATGTACAAAAAAGACTGAAAAAACATATGACAAATATCCTGCTCAGTCAAAAAGGTAGCTGATCTTTCTGGGCTGCCTTGTTAACCCACTACACTTCCACTCCCCCACAGCAGCACTTCATTACAGACAAAACAAAAAACAATACTATAAACTAAGATTGCTCAGACAATCCATTTTAAAAACAGATAGTTAGGATTTAGGATAATTTTTAGGATATTAGGGGTTTAGGGTAGTTCTCAAAATCTGATATCCTAAAATTCCCCTCAGATGTTGGATTACATGACATCCAAAATCCATGCATTTACTGCTTGCAGCCCTGCACCCCCCTTGCTGAGGATGGTTGTTTTGTCATAGCGAAGGTGATCAGGGAAGTCTACTCTGCAAATTTTACAAATTTCTTGTGTCCTATTACCTCTGCATCCCCTGCTGAATTGTTTCCTTCTGTTTACACTATTGTTGCATTCTGTCTAGCCTGTCAGGTGAGACATAGTTTATTTTATTTATTTATTGAAAACTTTGGAGATTACCTTTATGTGCAAAAACATAACATTTATTTAGTGAGGCCTGCTGTGATTAGTGCAGCAGTAGACTCAGAGTAACTTAGTAGTGAAATACAGACTTCATCTGTTTTTGTATGTAACTGTGTAATTATTTTGGGGGGCACACCTAAAGCTGTCATCGATTAGTGACAATGACAGTTCTAGATCCGCAAGATGTGGCAGTGATAGTGGTGATGGGGCCAGACAATTTGCACATGTGGTGCCTAACCACAGCTATGCTGAAGTGGTTGCTGGGGACTCCCAGCCAGTAGTAGAAAAAGGCAAGGGAAACGTTGCCCTTGGTATGAGTTGTGGAGATTCAGGTAGCGATGTTGGAGTGTGTGTCAAACTCTGACTCCAGGTACTGCTGTTTCTCCTGGTGCTGATGTGCATCCAGCTGCTCAAAGTGTTTTCAATCCCATTATAAAAAAAACTTTGTGCAGAGTGTGATCACGTCTGGGAGTCTGGAGAGGGGGTTAGTTTTAGGTGGGGGTGGTAGCACACACTTCTGCAATGGCATTCCTAGTGCCACTGGCTTCATCTACAGAAACTGCAAGGGAGGAGCAGTCTGTGGTGCAGAAAGTCAAGAAGTTGGCCATTGTCATCCGTACTGGGTGGACATTGTCCGGCACTCATGCTGTGCATGTCCATATTGGTGTGTTCAGTGCGCGTGATAAGTCCAAGGCAACTCTTGCCCAGACACAGGTTAAGAGTCACTCTGACTCAACTAAGTCTCTAGCGGAGGGTCGAGGAGTGTAAGATCAAGGTGGCTGACATTAAACAGTTGAACCTGTGCTGGTAGAAGCTGTACCAGATAGAAGCACTGGTGAGGAAGAGGAGGAGGACATAGAAAAAGAGGGCATTCGACATATTGAGGATGAAGAAGAAAGTGCTTCTTCAGATTATGTCCCCTTATATGTCCTCCCAAACAGCCTTCTGATGATGATGGAGAAGAGGAGGAACCCTATCATCAACAGAAGACAAATAAGTCTGGAGGCAGTAAAGGAAAAGTTCTGCAGTGTGTTTGATAAGGCATGTGGGAAGAAGGCTTTCAAGAAGCCATCAGCTGTTACCACGAAGAAAGATGGTGCAGCTGAACTGGTGGGCAAAGCTGATGTTGATGGTGATGGGGACAGCAACAAAGAGTCTGACCTGGAATGCATTGCTGGTGGGAGCCCAGGTCCCAAACACTTGTAGGGGCTCTGGTGTCTGGGCATATTTTGAGGTCTACATGTTTGATCCCAAATATGCCCAGTGCCCGATCTGCCTTATGCAGATCAGCAGAGGGAGGGCAGCCTCTTATGGGATGGCCAGTTTGTGCAACCACTTGTGAAGTCACCGTATATGTGAGTGGTCTGCAATGACCGGGGTCTCAGTGCATGAGGCAGGTCAGGTCAGGCCTGGCAAAGTATTACCAGCTTTTTGCATGTCCAGATACCACTACCAGCTCCTGAAGGAGAGGAGCAGCTGCCATCTCCTCATATTCCAGCTGACACTGCAGCAGTGTGCAGAATGTTCCAAGGAAACTAGCCGAGTGCTTGTGGAATTGCTCGCTCATAACATGCAGTCATTCTCCTTGATCTTGAGTGAGGCATTCTACACATTTGTGCACTCATTGGAACCTCGGTACACAGTTCCGTCTGGGCATTTTTTTACATTTGTTGCATTGCCATAACTGCACAAAAGTGTGTGTGCTGAGGTTTCATGCAGCTTTAACAAGACTGCTATTCCAAATGTCCATATCATGAAGGACATGTGATGGTCAAGCGACAGGTGGTTGACTATATGACAGCAATGGCACATTGGGTGTGTTTTTCATCAGAGGGTGTTAGCAGTAAGTCAGCTGGATTTAGACGCCATGCAGCACTCTGTGTGGCTCAGTTTGACAATATGCATACCTCCAAAAATCTGCAGCTCAAACTTGAGTTGTTTGAGCAGTGGTTACAGAGTTGTGGCCGGGAGCCTGGCATGCTGGTGACTGACAATGCTACTAACATCTTGGAGGCTGTTGATGAAAGCGGGTACACTCATGTGCCATGTCTCACTCACTATCTCCATCTTGTGGTGCAATCTGTACTAACAAAGAACCAGGTGGTGAAAGATGTGGGTACAGTGAAGAAAATCTGTACCCACTTTTCCCACTTGGTTAAGGATCAGCATAAGCGTAGACATTTTCAGTGAGAGAAGAGTTTGCCAGGACATGCTGTGATTCAGGATTGCTCCATGAGGTGGGAACTGACTTTCCATATGCCTTAGCAGTTCCAAGAACAAAAGCTGGCAATTCATGAATACCTGCTCCACAATAAGATCGGCAGAGCAAATGTCATGGTGCCTGCTAGTAACTAGAGGGCTGTTCAGACACTATTGACAATCTTAGAACCATTTGAAGTAGTGACTAAGTATGTCAGTTCTACCTCATCATGCATAAGCATCATCTTATCACATGTTGGGTTTCTTCATGCCTTCATGGAGCAGAAGAGCAGCCAGTATGGACAAGATATCAGGGCCAGTAAGGATGCAAAACACCTGACCGACTCACTACTGCATTTCCTCAGTATGAATGACTGCGTCAAACAGATGTTTAATGAGGACCAGTATGTGCATTCCTCCATGCTGGATCCTCATTTTAAAGGTCAGCTGGGGAACATTCTACCCTCCAAAAGTGATGTAGGCTACTGGAGAGATGTCCTCAGTGATAGGCTTCTGAGGGCTAGCAATGAAGGGTGTCAGCCTGCAGAGCTTGAGGAGATGAATCTGGTAAGACATGGCAGTGTAGAAGTTGAGGTAGTCAAGGAGGAGGAGGATGATGATGAGAATAACCACCAAGGGGCATTCATGCTGGAGATTATATCCTTTATAAACCTCTCAGCCATAGCATCCAGGTCTGCTGATAAAAAAGGATTGTGCCTGGCAGTCACGATAGATACTCAGCTGGAGGAGTATTTCCATGACTGTCCAGTACTGGCTGTTGGTACTGACCCAACTGAATACTGGAGCTCAAAGATGGGTGTGTGGCCAGACCTGTGCATGGTGGTGCTGTATTACCCGATGTGCCCATGTGTATATGTCTTTTCAGGGCTTGTGTTTAGTACAGCAGGGCCTATTATCAACCCAAGCCAATCTGACTAAACATGGGGAATGTGGAAATGATGGCTTTCCTTAAGATGAACCTCCAGGATTTCAGGCAAACACCATCTTGGCCCCTGGAGGTTTCATTTGATGTCTCCTCATTTCACAAGATGGACACCAGCCCTGACACAGGATGGGAGGATGATGAGGAAGAGGTGGTGTGGTACTAGGTAGTGGCTTGCTGGTGACAGCATTCTGATGGGTGTATAACTGTCAAAGGTACCACCAACATCATATCCCTCAATCCTGTGTCCCTGTCCCACTTGGCCCTTGTCATTCTGCACCACCCAGCCTCCCTCCTATTAGCACTCATGGACAGCTGCAACAGTGAGTGTATATGTACATAAACAACAGCACAACCACTAATGTTTTCAATTCTGTTGACTTGTATTTATTGGTGTAATGCTTCTTAATCATTTGTGTTCATGCCGGGTAACTAATATGTTGTTCATTATCAAATTATTTAAAAAAAAACCAAAACACATTTTTCATATACTTGCTGTTTCTTGCTCACAAGTTCCCAAGTCCTTCTGTTCACAACTTTGCAGTACATGTCATTGTTTTATTTTTTGGGGTGGAAATTTATTAAAATAATCTTGTGAAATTACATAAAATAAAATAATGTGATTTTAGAAAGCCATAGTTGCCTACCTTGAGCTTGCGTGACTCGTTTGATTGCACAGTGTTCGTACTGATGCCTTTCTTCAGGAGGGAATGGATCATACATTTTCCCAGAAGAGATGGACGATCGATCACTTCCTGTTCCTGGTGTTCTCTCTTCTCCACCCTGCTCAGATGTTCCATCACCTCTAGACAGGCAGAGAGCAGTGACCCACTCCATCAGATTATATGGTGGTACCCTTATATGTTATTTTAAATATGCACACACTTGCTTTGATGTAAAAGAAAACCACTGCTCAAATAACATTACTTGAGAGGTTGTTTTCATTTATATTACAGCACATACAGTTAAGTTAACAAACATACTTATAAACAGAATATAAAACATACCCACATAGATGTAGCAGGATACAGCTGTCTCCCTGGTTAGATGTCACAGAATGTGTGAGTGGAGCATAGGAGTGTTAGGGGCCATCACACTGAGAACTGGAATGGTTTAGATGTCTTTCTTTCAGGACAATTTATAATCATTTTCTTCACTCCTGAAGGGGGCATGAATCAAAACAGATTAACGTTTCACAAATAAATAACTCACGCCATTCAAGGTAGGCAAATATGACTTTCAAAACCAGCACTCTTTTCTTTTATGGACTCTTTGAACATTCCTTTAACTAAGATAAAGAAGTGAAATGTGAACAAAATTATTTGGATTCCTAATGCAACTTCTGATTCGTGTCCAAAGTAGTCAGTAAACTGTGCAATACTCGGCCGGCCCACCGGCACAGCAGTAGTGCCACCTCTTGTGATGCCACCGACCCAGGTTCAGGAGCCTGTCCAGGGAGACATAGAGCCAGCCGGGGGAGGATGCTTGAGCATCCAAGGACTGCTTGCCTTCTTGGGGGAGGGAGGGGGATGAGGCCTGGTGCTTGACTGGCCTCCAGTGGAGGCCGGAGGTACAGCAAGCACCAAGTCACACTAGAAGGAAGAGGCATGATGGACGTTGACAAATCCACCTTGACATCAGGGCGCATGTCACGCCAGAAGAACACCAGAAAATGGCTCTCTGCATGCCGGGAAGATGGAGCACCCAGCACAGATGCTCACAACTCTTCCTGCCTGTCTCGCTCAGGTTGTCCTGATACAACTAGGTGTTCAGGGTTTACAGGCCCCACCTCATCCCCAAACCAAGGCTATATGAGGGATCACCCACAGACTCCAGGTAAGAAGGGAAGGATGCAGATGCCATAGGTGACTCCCGATGGGGCGGCATGCAAGGAGCGGGGGGAGCAGAAAGAGAAAAATAACAAAAAAACTATGCAATACTCTCCTCATCCTCGTCACGCAACCTCATTAGGCAAGCTATGCAGAGGGAAGAGGATAGAGAGATGTACCAGCAAAAACAGAGGGAAGCAGGGAAAGCAGTAAAGGGCATTAAGGCATAAACTAAGGAAACAATAACCGGGGGATAACAAAGGGGGACAAGACCATTTTTAGGTATATAACTGAAACAAGAAAGACAAGGGGAGGAATTGTGAGGCTGAGGGGTACAAAGGGAGATTGTGCAGAGGATGATCAGGTGATCAGGAAAAAGCAGATATCCTGAACAAATACTTCTGTCTTCACACTGGAATGGGAAGGAGATGGACCACATACAGTATATAGAAGCATATAGAAACATAGAATATGATGGCAGATAAGGATCACTTGGCCCATCCAGTCTGCCCATGGTTACAAAATTAGAGTATTGAAGAAGTCATATAGGTTACAGGACCATTGGGGGGCTGGAAGTACATTGATACAAGTCCATTCAAAGAAGAAGTAGCACTGAAGGGACTTGTGAATCTAAAAGTGGACAAGACCATGGGGCCGGCTAGTGTACATCCAAGGGTGTTGAAGGAGCTCAGGGAGGTAATGGCTGCACCTCTGACTGCCCTATTCAATAACTCATTAGATACAGGAGTGGTCCAAGAGGACTAGAGAAGGGCAAATGTAGGCTCCCTCTATATGAGCTGCAGCAGGGAAGGGCTGGCAACTACAGGCTGGTCAGTCGGACATCAGTAGCAAGGAAACTAAGTGAGTCACTTCTAAAGGAAAAACTTGTAGAGTACTTTGAATCCAGTGTGTTACAGGACCCAAGGCAGCATGAATTCACAGGAGGGAGGTCATGTCAAACAAACCTGATAGATTTCTTTGACCGGATTACCAGAAAAATAGATCGGGGGAGACTTCAGCAAGGTCTTCAACACTGTGCAAGTTAGGAGGCTCGTAAAAAAAAAATCTGAAAAGCTCGGGAGTGGGAACCAAGCTGGTTCACTGGGTATGAAACTGGGTGATGGATAGGCGACAGAGGATGGTGGTTTAACAGGCACTTACCCAGGGGAAGGGATCATGACCAGCAGGATTCCTCAGGACTCAGTACTGGGTTCGGTCCTCTTTAATGCCTTTAGAAGTGACACTGCAGAAGAACTGGAAGGGAAGGTGCGCACCTTTGCAGATGACACCAAGATCTGCAATAGGGTGAACACTCTGGAGGGGGTGGAGAGAATGAACAGAGATCTAAAAAAGCTTGAGGAATGGTCAAAGGTATTGAAGCTGGGTTTCAATGCAAAAAAAAAGCACAAAATCATGCACCTTAGGTGGAGAAACCCAGAGGCAGAGTACAGAATGAGGGAGAGGTATTGACGGTCACTAAACAGGAAAGGGACCTGGGGTAATCATAATGGATGAACTGAAGGTGGCAAGGCAATGTGACAAAGCAGTAAGGAAAGCCAGTGGTTTGCTGGGGT
This sequence comes from Neoceratodus forsteri, assembly GCA_016271365.2. Lineage (NCBI taxonomy): Eukaryota > Metazoa > Chordata > Ceratodontiformes > Ceratodontidae > Neoceratodus > Neoceratodus forsteri. Next base: position 481,712,092 of record CM057459.1, on the reverse strand, counting down.
ATATAGGGAGGGGTATCGCCAGTAGAAGGAAGTGGTGTTGCCATAGTATTGGTCATTGGTGAGACCACACTTGGAGTACTGTGTCCAGTTCTGGAGACCACACCTCAGAAAGAACATACACAGGGTAGAGGCCATCCAAAGAAGGGCAACAAAAATTGTGCAGGGGCTGCAGCAAATATCCTATGAGGAGAGCCTGAAGGATTTAAACATGTACACCCTGGAAGAGAGGAGGGAGAGGGGGGACATGTTAAGACCTTTAATTACCTCATGGGGGTGAATAAGGTTCAGGAAAATGTTGAGGAATGGTCAAGGGTATTGCAGCTTGGTTTCCATGCAAACAAAGTGGAAAATCATGCACCCTGGGTGCAGAAACCCAGAGGCAGAGCATAGAATGAGCAGGAGGTATTGATGGTCACTAAACAGGAAAGGGAGCTGGGTAATCATAATAGAAACATAGAAACATAGAAGTTGATGGCAGATAAGGACCGCAAGGCTCATCTAGTCTGCCCATTTCTTTTTCTACCTTATAAATGTGCCATCGGCCTTTGCTCTGTCAGTGGCCTATCTATTCATACTCATCTGTATTGCTCCCTTGTGCCTGTCCCATGCCTGTTTAAAGCCCTGCACTGTATTCATAGCCACCACTTCCTGAGGTAGGCCATTCCATGCATCCACCACCCTTTCTGTGAACAAGAATTTCCTCACATTCCCCCTTAATTGGCTTCCCTCTAATCTCATGCTGTGTCCTCTTGTCCTGCTATTTTTCTTACAATATATCTAAACATGTTAAACTCTTTCACCTTGTTAATGCCCTTGTTTGAATGTCTTGATCATATCACCTCTCTCCCTCCTTTGCTCAAGGGTATACATATTGAGCTCCATTAATCTGTCCTCATATATCTTCTGATGCAGTCCCTGCACCATTTTGGTTGCCCTTCTCTGGACTGCCTTAATTTGGTTAATGTCCTTGTGAAGGTGTGGCCTCCAGTACTGCACGCTGTACTCTAGATGGGGCCTAACCAGTGTCTTGTAAAGAGGGATTATTACCTCCCTCTTATGACTTGTGATACCCTTACTAATACACCCTAACATCCCCTTAGCCTTACCTACTGCTTTAGACGTCTGCTTGGATGATTTCAGGTCATCGGTGATGATGATGCCCAAGTCTCTTTCTTCCTTTGTGACTGCCAGCAACTCCCCTCCCAGCCTATAGGTGGCTTCAGGGTTCCTCTTCCATATGTGCATGATCTTGCACTTCTTTGCATTAAATCCCAGTTGCCACTCTTCTGACCATTTTGCTAGTTTATCCAGATCTCTTCTCATTTTGCCCACCCCATCTGGATCATCTACTCTGTTGCAGATCTTGGTGTCATCTGCAAACAGACAAACCTTGCCCTCTAGTCCATCTGCAAGGTCACTAATGAAGATATTGAAGAGGACTGGCCCCAGGACTGATCCCTGAGGTACCCCACTTATGACTTGCATCTCTTCTGACTGTATACCATTTACCACCACTCTCTGTTTTCTGCCCGTCAACCAGTTTGCCATCCAGTTGACCAACTTCTGACCCACCCTGAGCCTACCCAGCTTATTTATCAATCTTCTGTGTGGAACAGTGTAGAAAGCTTTGCTGAAGTCAAGGTCAGCGACATCAACTGCTCCCCCTTGGTCCACCACTCTGGTTACCCAGTCAAAGAAATCTATGAGATTAGTTTGACAGGACCTTCCTTTTGTAAACCCATGCTGTCTTGGATCCTGTGCTCCTATGGATTCCAGGTGTTGCACTATCCTTTCCTTAAGGAGTGCCTCCATAATCTTGCTCACTACTGAGGTAAGACTGATTGGTCTGTAGTTCCCTGCCTCCTCCCTGCTACCACTCTTGTGGAGCGGGATCACATGAGCCCTTCTCCAGTCCTGGGACCTCTCCTGTGCTCAGAGACTCACTAAACAGTTCTGCTAATGGCTCTGCTAGTTCCCTCCTTAGCTCCTTAAGTACCTGGGATGTATGCCATCAGGTCCCATTGCCTTATCCACCCTGAGCTTGGTGAGCTCTTGTAGGACCCTTTCTTTTGTGAAGGGAGTAGTGCTCACCTCCCTCCCCCCTGTGTCGATGGTGCTGAGCTGTGGGCCGTGCGCTACCTTCTCTTCAGTAAATACTGAGCAAAAGTATCTATTTAGGATAGATTTTACAGGATCCTCCTCCTCACATACCCTCTTTTCTCCATTGAGCTTAGCAATACCCGCTCTGGACTTTCTCCTTTCACTAATGTATCTACTGTATAGAAAGTCTTGTCACCTTCTTTTACTGTTTGTGCTAGTGTTTCCTCAGTTTGGGACTTTGCCTGCCTTCCCTGCTTCCCTTAGGGCAGTTTGGCATGCCTCCCTATCTTCATCCCGCTGTGTTCCCTTATATTTCCTGAAGGCCAGCCTTTTGGCTCTGACCTTTTCTGCTACTGTATTTAAAAACCAAAGTGGTTTCCTTCTTCTTTTGCACTTCCTTTTCTGTCTAACACAATGGGATGTTGCTTCAAGTATTGCATCCTTAATGCTTGCCCACTTTGCCTGTACCCTCTCACCTGTGTTTCTTTTTGCCAGAGCTAGCTGAACTCTGTTGACCATCTTATCAAAGTCAGCTCCTCTGAAGTCCCATATTTTTGCCTTAGAATGGGATGATTTAGATGTAGTGGCCAAATTGAACCATACCATGTGATGGTCACTGGCCCCCAGGTGACCTTCTACCTGGAGATCTGTGATCCCTTCCCTGCTAGTCAGTACTAGATCTAGGATAGCCCTGTCTCTTGTGGGTTGTTGTACCAGTTGTTTGAGGCCCTCCCCCTGCAGGGAGTTCACCATGTGTTGAGTTCTGGCAGATGTTCCTGCTGGTAGTGCCCCTCCTAACCACCTGCCAACCTCCTGGACCAACTACCCTCTGCGGTCGAGGTTCTTCTGTTGGATGTTGGGGAAATGGCGGGTGGGTCTTATAATGTATTTCCTCTTGAATATGAAATTTGAGGTGGGCAATCTCTGCCCATGCTGCCCGGAGCTGAGCCCTAAGATCTCCAATGGCCCAGCATGTAGGACAGTGTCCTAAATCCTGTAAGACTGCCCGTCTGAAAAGTGTTCCACAGTACCTGCAGTTAATGATATCCATTCCAGATAAGTTGAGGGGTTTGTAACCTAGTCAGTAATTAGAAGGAAGAAAATGTAAGTAATGGTTTGATTTTGTGTTTTGTTTTCGTATAACTTGTTATAACAAGTTAAATTACTAGTGCCCCTGTAAATGAGCTCACCTTGTGGATGCCCCACTGGTCCGCCCCTTCCTGCTCTGCCACAGGAAATGTCACAGCTGTGGTACCCTATAAAAGGAGTGTAGTGTGGGGTGGTTGGCGATAGGGGTGGGTGGTTGGGCCCTTCCCCTGCCGAAAAAGAACAACCATGGATGAAAGAACAAGGAGATAAGAGCAGAAACAATCAGTCAACAACAAATGCAGTAACCCTGAAAGCTTATCCTTATGTTAGATAAAACTGTAATACCTGTAAAGCACCACCTGTAATAATTTCAGAGAAGATATACCCTGTAAGAAACACTTTGCTACAGAGAAAAATAAAGCAGTAACAGAAGATATACCTTGCAAAAGACAATTTGAATCAGAAGATTACAGCAGTAATCTGTTAGCACACACCTGTAGGCACACCTTGTAATAATGCAGAAGAAGGTATACCAGCAACAACAATTTGAATCAGAGAAAAATAAAGCAATGAAATGTTACCAACAAACAGTAGCAATCCCTGTGAGTACAAAATAAAAATAACAACACACAGTAAATCTGCTTAGCCAAAAGAAGTCTTGATCCTTTTCCCTTGCTCTGATAAGGTTTTCTGCTCTGCCTTTCAAGCAATCTTAGAAGGAAAGAGCTCAGGTGAAGCTAGGTGCCTTGGCCAGCAAACCAAGTGACCTTAAGGTGGCAAGGCAATGTAACAAAGCAGTAGGGAAAGCCAGTAGGATGCTGGGGTGCACAGTGAGGGGTATCACCAGTAGGAGTGAGGTGGTGTTGCCACAATACCAGTGACTGGTGTGACTACACTTGGAGTACTGGGTCCAGTTCTGGAGACCACACCTCAGAAAGGACATATACAGGGTATAAGCCAGCCAAAGAAGGGCAACAAAAATGTGCAGGGGCTGCAGCAAATGTCCTATGAGGAGAGACTGAGGGATCTAAACATGTACACCCTAGCAGGGGGCAGGGGATGATAGAGACCTTCAAATACCTCATGGGGGAGAAAAAGGTACAAGACAGATGCATGTTTCAGAAAATAAGGTGTACAAGAACTAAGGGGCATGCAATGAAGCTGGGGGGGGAAATTTGGAGGGATGTAAGAAAGTATTTCTTCACTGAGAGGGTGGTGGGTGCATGGAACAATGTTCCAGCAGGGTGGTGAGGGTGAAACAGTGGTGGGCTTCAAGCATGCATGGGATAGGTAGAAAGGAAAACTGGTATCAAAGTGTGTGTATGTTGGGGGGACAGAGACCAGGTAGGTCTCGGGTGGCAGAATATGCAGGGAAAGAGGGACAGACTAGGTGGGTCAGCCAGTCCTTATCTGCTGACAAATTGGTTTCTGTGTTTCTGTTACATGGCATATATTTCTGTTGCAGGTTGTCATCTTTTCTAACAACATAAAGTCTTGCTGTATTCTGGCATTATTCTAACATTATTCAGTTAGCCCCAGCACTTGAACTGCTCCGGAGAGGAAAGAGTTAACTCTATGCCAGAGCATGGAATGTTGAGCTCGAGCTCAGTTCAAACCTCTGTCTGCTGCACTTTGAAGTGTAACCGTCAGATTCTTTACTCCGCTTAACTGGACAGTCGCCCCAGAGATTTCTCCTTCGCTAATGGTTCGGTCTGGTTAAAAATGTCAGTTGATCCGCTATTTTTTCTTTATTTCGGTTCAGATCCCTGTCTGCGGTACAGTAAGTACATAGGTAGTGGACTAGTGCTGAGTTTTTTGTGGAAATTGTAAAAAACTGTATTCAACCTGTTCGGCTGAACCGGTCGTCTGTATTTGTCTGTCTTTTTTTTTTAGTTTGAATTTAGTGTGAGGTACCTGTCCTTATCAGTTCTAAAAAAAACATATTTCATCGTTTTTTTCCAACACTCATAACACGGTTAGGAACTGATAAGGGGGTCTTGCCTGGCTGTTGCCATAAAAAGGGTAAGTGATAGGATGGCTTTGTCTGAGAAACCCAAGAGAAAAACCAGGCCCACTGGCTTTCAACACTGCAGCGAGTGTGGGGAGGCCTTTGCTAAGGTTGATCCCCACACCACCTTTGTTTATTGTCTGGGTTTTGACCACCTGGAGTCAGACTGACAAATATGTAAGAATTTCCCTAAAGCCACCTTGGATAAAAGATTCGGCAGGCTTAGGGAAAAGGAGGCTGAGAAGTTCGCTGACCTGGATGACCAGCCCAGTTCGGTTCTGACCAAACCTGAGGGAGTGCTCACTGACCTGGGTGAGACTTCCTCAGGCAAACGGAGAGCTGATCCTGAGGGGTCGGTTCCAGAAAAAAGAAAAAGAAATTGGCTGGTTTGGATCCAGAACCGCATCGTCCAACAGACGAAGAAATTGGCAGGGCGATTAGCATAGTTGAATCGCTCCATTTGGTTCCGGCTGATCCGCCGCCTCCTGGTAGGCGTTCTGTTCAGTCAGTTCCTCCAGTTCAGGATTATTCCCCTGAAGACTATTATGAACCAGATTTGGAGGGGGATGAAGATTATGATGATGATGATGATGATGATGATGGTGTGGAAGGTCTGGATGAGCCCATAGAACTGGACATCTCTCCAGACAGGCCTTCTGGTTCCCCACCTAGGCTTTCTGAGTCCCCTTCTCACTATATGTTTTACAAAAAAAGTGGCAGAAGCCCTCCAGCTCCCTTTGGATGAAGCTGTCGAGGAGCAAGAGGAGCCTGACTACGTGGAGATGATGGACATCCCAGAGTCCAAGAGATTGTCTATTTCCCTTCACAAATGTTTTGGGAAACAGACACAGAAGTTACTTAAGACTCAAAATTCTTTACCTCCTGTGGACAGGCGAATGGACAAGAGGTATATGTTGTCAGGCCCAGGTACGGAGTACTTGCACCAGCAATGCAGCTGTGTTGGGGTTGTGTAGGCTCCAGCCTGTGATAAGGCTAACAAACCCTTGGCTTCACAACCCCCAGATAAAGACTCTAGGAAGCTGGATGCCATGGCAAAGAAACAGTACGTGGCATCTTCCTTGGGACTCAGGCAGTTTAATTATATGGCCTATACAGCCAGATACCAGAAGTCCAGGTGGGATACCATTCTGGAACCTGCTAAACAGGCTTCCCCTCAGCTTGCCAAGGAGCTGGATGAGGTGGCTGCTGATGGGATTGAGGCATCAAAATTCCAGTTTCATGCTGCTGTGGACTCCAATGATATGTCATCAAGAGTCATGGCTACATCTGTGGCTCTTTGGAGGCTGGCTTAGCTCAGATGTACTAGCCTATCACAGGACACCCAGATTAAGGCCATGGATTTCCCTGTTGTCGAGAATTCTCTGTTTGGGGAGCAGACAGAGAATTATATGAAAAAGATGGATGAGTACAGGACCACCTACAGGAGTGCACAGGCCAAGGAAAGGCAGGCAACTCCTCAGAAGCAGCAGTCTAGGGGCAGGGGCAGGCCTTTTCACAGGCCTTTCTACCAGGCACAGGCCTCCTCTCCTTTTTCCCAGAGGGGGTTCTTCAGAGGGAGAGTCAAAAGGGGGATGAGCAGGGCTGCATCCTCCTCCTCTCAGCCTAAGGCTCCTACCAAGCAGACACCCTGATGTGTCAGCCCGGGTCGACTCCCCAATTCCTGTAGGAGGCAGACTGGCTTACTACTTCCAGGTCTGTAAGTCTGTGACCTCAGACAAATGGGTCCTGGAGGTAGTAAGCCAGGGACTGGCCCTCAGTTTCAAAAAATTTCCAAAGCTGAGGGTCAGGTCCTTTCCACCTGCAAACATCTCTGAAACCGTTGCCCTAGAGGCAGAGGTTTCATCTGTGTTGGCTCTCAGAGCCATAGAGAAAGTTCCTACACTTCACAGGGGCAAAGGTCTGTATTTCAGATACTTCTTTACCCTGAAAAAAACAGGGGAGTGGCGACCCATCCTAGACTTAAGATACCTAAACAAGCACCTTCTAAAGCCAAAATTCAAAATGGTGACTCTGGGAATAATTCTTCCCTCTCTCAGGCTAGGGGACTGGCAAGCCTCCCTGGATCTAAAGGATGCCTACTTTCACATTCCCATCAGGTGCTCCCACAGAAAGTACCCCAGGTTCGAACTGCCTTCAGGCCATTACCAGTTCAAAGCAATGCCCTTCGGCCTAACATCAGCTCTAAGGGTGTTTACAAAATGCCTAGCAGTAGAAGTGGCCTTTCAAAGGAAACAAAATATCTCCATATTTCCATACCTGGATGACTGGCTCATAGTGGGTCAGTCTCCAGACCAAGTCAAGTCAGATTTACAAGTATCCCAACGAGTGCTCATTTCTCTAGGATTCTTCCTCAATCTTCCCAAATCAGTTCTAGAGCCAGTACAACTCTTAACTTTCATAAGGGTAGAGTTGAATACTGCCAAAGCAGGAGCGTTTCTCCCTCTGGCAAAGGTAAAGGCCATTATAGGGCTGGCTTCCTCTTTCCACCTTCTGGTGTCTTGACCAGCAAGGCATTTCCTTCAACTTCTGGGCCACATGGCAGCTTCTACTGCAGTGGTCCAAGGGGCCAGATTTCAGATGAGGGATATCCAGTTCCATTTGAGGGCTTTTTGGTCTCAGAAAAAAGATCCTCTAACCAAGCTTATTCCAGTGACTCAGACCCTGATCCAGGCTCCCCAGTGGCGGCTGGATCAGGATAACCTCAGGTAAGGAGTTCCATTCATCACTCAGTCTCATTCTGTGGTTCTAACCATGGAGGCTTCTCTCCTGGGGTGGGGAGCTCAGCTGGGAGCTCTCACAGCTCAGGGAGTGTGGTCTCCTCAGGAGTCTCTTCTCCACATCAATCTTCTGGAGCTCAGGGCAGTGTACCTGGCTCTGCAAGCCCTCTCAGAATCAGTACAGAACAAGGTGGTTCAGGTCAGGACAGACAACACCACCACCATGTGGTACATCAACAAGCAGGGAGGCACTCGGTCTATGACCTTGTGCTTGGAAGCCATGAAACTATGGTCCCTGGCTTATTCTCTTCAGACCTCTCTGGTAGCAGTCCACCTTCCAGGGAAGGACAATGTGCTAGCAGATGCATTGAGCAGGATTTCCCAGGGCCATCACAAATGGTCCCTGGACCCCCTAGTGTTAAAAGTGATCTTTTCAAAGTGGTGCACTCCAGAGACAGATATCTTTGCAGCCCCAGACAATCACCAACTTCCTCTATTCTGTTGCAGACCCCTAGTCTTGGGTTCAGTCCCTCTGGATGCTCTAATTCTGGATTGGGAAGGTACATTTCTGTATGCCTCCCCTCCTTTTCCTCTACTGTTCAAAGTCCTGGTCAAGATAAGGTCACAATCTTGCAAAGTGATCCTGATTGCTCCAGACTGGGCCAGACAGCCTTGGTATCCCCTGTTGCTCTCCCTAGCAGTCCATTTTCCCCTATCTCTTCTCAGGAATCAAAACTTGTTAACCTCCTCTCAGGGGAGGATCTGGTACCCCAACCTTCGGCCTCTCAATCTCAAGGGATGGCTCTTGAAGAGCTAGAATATGCAAATTTCAATCTGTGTCAAGGGGTTCTGGACATTCTCAAAGCTTCTCGAAAACCTGCCACCAGAAAAACTTGTAACTCCAAATGGAAGAGATTCAGCATTTGGTGTTCCAAAAAGGATATATCCCCAGATACTGCTGACTTGTCTACAGTTCTGGATTACATGGTTTATCTTAATGGCCTAGGCCTCAGACCAGCTACCCTCAAAGTACACTTGTCAGCTGTTTCTGCTTTCCTGTCAGTGGGAAAGTTCTCCTCACTGGCATCTCACCCTGTTTTCTGCAAATTCTTCAAAGGATTGCTTCATACCAATCCCCCCTTTAAGGATCCTACTCCTGCTTGGGATCTTAATGTTTGCATTGCTTAGCTTATGCAACCCCTTTTTGAGCCTTTGTCCTCAGCAGACCTTAAGTACTTGACTTGGAAAACTGTGTTCCTGGTAGCATAAAATCTATTGTTAACGGATCCTCCCGACCTGGAGTATCTGACATGCTCATCAATGGGGTCTCCTGCACGAACCCCCATACCATTGCCAACTCCCTCAATACCCATTTCACCGACCTCTCCGCTATCTTGGCTCCCCTCTCGTCTAACATGAACTGGCCCCCCTCACTTCCCCCCTCGGCTTGGAGTGAGGTCACCCCGGCACTGTTCAACCTCAGGAAGTGACTGTGCTGGACACCCAGAGGCACCTGGCCGCCTCTCCCAGCACTCCAGTCCAGGCCCAGATAACCTTGAATCAAAGCTCCTCAAGCTTGGAGCCACTCACCTTGCCCACCCTGTAGCCCACATCTTCAATCTATCCCTTGGAAGGGGTACCTTCCCCGATATCTGGAAAGAGGCCAGGATTGTCCCGGTTCTGAAACAAGGCAATCCCAAACTTCCAGACAACTATCGCCCGATTGCCATCCTCTCATCCCTCAGTAAGCTCCTGGAAAAGGTGGTGGCCGAACAGATCTCGGAGCACATCCAGTCCAGGAGCTGCTGTCCCCGACTCAGCATGGGTTTCGCAAGGGTCACAGTACCACCACTGCCTAATCTCGGTCACATCTAAAATAAGATCAGCCTTGGATCGGGCAACCTCTCCGGAGCCATATTCATCGACCTGTCCAAGGCCTTTGACCTTGTCGACCACACTTTGCTCTGCTCACAACTATGGTCACTCGATTTTTCCCTCTCGCCATGAACTGGATCACGGGCTACCTGCATGGCAGAACCCAGTGGACCAGTTTCAACAAAGTCCTCTCTGAGTCCCGTCCAGTGTCCTCCGGTGTCCCTCAGGGCTCGGTATTAGGCCCTCTCTCCTCTTTTCCCTCTTTATCAACCAGCTTCCCATGGTGACCTCCTCCTGCAGTGCCACCCTCTATGCTGATGACCTGGTGATCCTGGCTCACGCCCGAGACGTTGCAACTCTAAATAGAGCTCTGTCCGAAGGCTTCTGCAACGTTCAAACCTGGATCACCAAGAACAAACTGGTCCTGAATCTGAAAAAAACTCAGGCCATGCTCTTTGGCTCCTCAGCCAGGCTCAAAACCTCGTCGGCCTTGTTAAAGATTTCCTGTCCTGATGGATCCCTCCTCCCTGTAGTGAACTCTGCCAAATACCTCGGGGTCACCCTTGACTCCCAACTCGACATGGGTAGTCACCTCCTTAATATCTGTAGGGCAGTTAACTGTAAGCTGAGCCTGGCCTACAGGGCCAAGTTCAACCTCACACCCACGGCCAGACTAGCCCTTGCGAAAGGCGTGCTTCTCCCCTCACTGAGCTATGGACTGCACCTATTCGCCTGCTCCCCAGACTCACCTTGCATGGTGGCACACGCATACAACAACATCTGTCGCTTGCTACTTTGCTGTCCCTCATCACCCATTGCTGTGAGCTATACGATAAACTAGATGGTTTCCTAAGTACCTGGACTTCAGGGTGGCTGCCTTACCGACAAAGTGGTCAGAAACACCCCCTGGGAGCTGGGCCCTGCTCCTGCCACCATCAGACACCTCTACCTACCACCTAGGTCCAATGCCCCGGGGTTGCTCAAGGTCCCTCCCTCCTGCACCATCATGGGTAGCCGGGATGTTACTGTGTATGCGCCCAGGCTCTGGAACTCCCTTCCAGAGCAGACCAGGTTGTCGTCCTCCCACCTATGCTTCCGTAACTCCCTCCGGGGCTTCCTGAAATGTGCATCTGCGTCTGACTGTCCCAAGCCCCCCTAGAGTATTCCTCTATACGGATGCTCTTCCGGCTTCAAAGCTTGCCTCCCTCTGACACTACCCGACATCTTACGCTGCACTCCCTGTCTTGCCCATACACCAGGCACCTGACCCCGGATATATTGTCCACGCCACGGTTCCCTGGTCACTGCCTCTCTCAATTTGTCTCTTACGTGAAATGTGCAAATGCTTTCTGTTGTAAATTTGTGTGTGACCCACTCATCCTGGGGGTTTGTTACCTCAGTGGATATAAATTGTATTATGTTCGTACATATCCCCTGGACTATGTTACTCTCTCAATTATGTTGTTAAGCTGTACTTACTCGCCACTGTATACAATTGTCTGTATCCTTATGTTGTACTCTCTCGGGTCGTTCCTGAAAATAGGCATAATACTTGTCTAGTGTACTTACCCGGTTAACAAAAGCTAAAATAAAATAAAAAATAAAATAAATACCTCTGCCAGGCATATCAGTGAATTACAAGCTCTGTCAGTGGAGTCTGATTTTATCTCATTCCATAGAGATAAGGTGGTCCTTAGAGCCAACAGGATGTTCTTATCCAAAGTGGTTTCAGATTTTCATCTGAACCAATCCATGTCTCTTCCTGTATTCTTCACTGATCATTCTTCTTCAGGAGAGAGAAGATTACATAGTTTGGATGTTAAAATGGCTCTTAGCTACTACATTGAGCGTACTAAGGCTCTTAGGTTTGACTCCCTTCAGTTGTTCCTCACTTATGGTGAAGTGGGGAAAGGCAAACCTGCTACTAAGAGAACTATTGCCAGGTGGATTGTCTCTTGTATACAATTCTGCTATGAAAAGTTAGGCAAAGTGCCCCCCTCAGGCCTGAGGGCTCATTCAACTAGAGGTACAGCTGCTTCTCAGGCTGATGCCAGAGATATACCCTTATTAGAGATATGCAAAGTAGCCACCTGGAAAACAGTCCATACTTTCACCAAGCATTACTCTCTGGATATCTAGGCTAGGAGTGATGCTAGGTTTGGTACAGCAGTACTGCAGAGCCTATTCCCAAAATAGGTTTGATTCCCTCCTCCATGGAGGTACTACTGGGTACCCTGCATAATGTCAGAATACAGCAAGATTTCATGTTGTTTCAAGAAAAAATTACTCACCTTAGTAATTGTGTTTCTTCTAATGAAGTCTTGCTGTATTCTAACCTCCCTCCCTGCCTCCCCTCTCAGAACCTGTTTTTTGGGAAGTGGGCTGGTAGGCACAGTGTTGCACCTCAGGGGTGAACTTAGCACTCTCCCCTCATTAGGTCACTAGTGTCAGTGGCTCAGTAGGTAGCACACTCGCCTCTGAGGCTGGGAGATCAGAGGGCTGTGGGTTCAGTTCCCACATCTGGCACTTGGGTTAATATCCCAGTACTGACACTGTAGTGCAGCATGAGAGGGATGCTGCACTTCTGAGGTGCCATCTTTCAGATGAGATGTTAAACTGAGGTCCCATCTGCCTGGATTGGTGGTAGTTCATGTGGATGTTAAAGAACCCATGGCTCTTATCGAAAAAAAAAGAGTAGGGGAATTTCCCCACTGTCCTGGCCAAATTTCCCTCATTCACTAAAAATACCACCAACAGCTTAATCTGGGTCAAGGTCAGTTGACATTCATCTGTATCCCCCTCCCCCGGGTCATGCCTGAAAATAGGCAGGATTTGTCTAGTGCACTTACCTGGTCAACAAAAACTAAATAAATAAAATTAGACAGGGGAGTGGTTTATTTATATGGTTTGGTAATTATTTTGTTCACTACCTAGTTTTTGTTTTGGATTTCTCGACTTGAGTCTTTTGGGGATCCAAAATATTTGGTTGCCATTTGGATAGTAAAAATCTTACAATTTCCACATAGTGGGTTTAGTTAGTTAGGAATAGCTCATACGAATCTGACGGTTACACTTCGAAATGCAGCAGACAGAGGTTTGAACCGAGGTCGAGCTCAACGTTCTATGCTCTGTCATAGAGTTAACTCTTTCCTGTCTGGAGCAGTTCAAGTGCTGGGGCTAACTGCATAATGTCAGAATAATGTCAGAATACAGCAAGACTCCATTAGAAGAAACACAATTACTAAGGTGAGTAATTTTTTCTTCTTGGCTGTCATGCATATCATGCAGCTTATAATCAAAATAATATAAGTCCTAGTTCTTGTGGGCAGTAGAAGTGGTCCGAATATAAAAAGTGTGGGTATGCTCTAAATGCATGTCTGTGGAGTGCCTTTTGCAAAACTTTTTTTTATGACACTGGACCAAACCAGTGTTTGGTACAAAATCGTAAAAGTCGTAAAACAAATTTTGGCAAAAGGTGCTCCACAGATATGTATATTACTATCCCTTTAATTCCATGTGGGCCAAACATAAGTAAAAAAACTTGAAACCAGCAACTGATGCAATGCTATACTGGCAATGGAGATTGTTGTTTGTGGTTTATGTTGATCTGTACTAGCATAAATGTTGCTCCTTTCTTTAATCAGTTCTGAGACTGAATTGTGACATCGGAAAGAAATTTCACTTGCATATCATGACAATGTTATATATTCTATACACAATTTTGGAATGACAGCATGAGACGAAGCAGTATGAATTTGAGAAACAGTGTGAAAATGGAACATTCACTACATTCCATTATACATTCTACTGTAATTGATTATCATGATATTGTTATCCCTGATGATAACTGGCACATTTACTTGATGTGGAATATTTGTTAATATGCTTAACTGATTCTGTGAGCAATGCATCCAGCACGTCACTTTATGAACTAAAGTTTGATCATGTTAAGAAACATTATTAGACATTATAAAAATGGGTAAAAGAAATCCTTCACCATGATTTGTCCAAAGACATGTCCTTACCTGTCAACAAACTGAAAGGTGGCACTACTTTCCTAATACCTTAACCTCCATAGGTGAAAGGGCAGCAATATCATTGAGCAACTGTCTTCCATCAGTCCTTCTGCAACCAGAACTGATCTTCCGCCACAGACATGGCTGCTACCTTTACGCTGTAAAAACCTTCAACTGGACCCTAAAAATAAAACTACCTTAAAAAAAAAATAATTAAACATTGTTTCCCCTGATCATCACACTCTCCTTACACACATAAACAAATTAGAAACATTCAGTATTGTTTATAGTTTTCATTACAACTGTTTCTTTACTAACAGTGAAAAATCTCCCTTCTGTCTTTACCTGCTCATCAGGGAAATCTCTTCTGCTTGCCTTGACAGTGAGATAATTGAGTCACTGGCTCTAAAACAGGCCTTTGTTGTCTGTGTGTACAGTATGTTGGGAGAGTAACACTCTACCAGTGGAACTGAGCAGAATTTTGAATCCCTGTATTCCATGGTAAACATTCCATGATAAACATTCTGTGTCTTGAATGAGGGACAAAATAGAAAAAAACTAACAGGATGAAGAAAGTAGGCAATACAGTAATATTTTATATACAAAGAGAAAAGGTGGGAAACAGTTACATAGGTAGAGGCAGACCCAATCCTAACACCACATTTCCCTACATTTGTCACTTTAATCTGAACTCTATCTGGTGCATTGATGAAGTTTTTTACAAAGAATTTTCTTACTTTTTGAGATAGCATAATCATATTCTCATTCATGCAGGTCCATTTGGGACCTGTGTGAACATATCCATTTGCCTATGGAGGGCCCTGCACTTTCATCCTTCCATAGATGCATACATCCATGTTGGTGTGGAGAAGGCTCTGTGCTTCCATTTCTCCCTAAAAGCAATTTATTTCCTTGGTTGTATGACTGGTTAAACATCCAGTGTTATCCCCTGGGATTTTGATAGTTTAATTTTTATGGTTTTTTTATGTGATCCCTAAATTTTGTGTGTGTGTGTGCGTGCACGTGCATGTGTGTGTATGGGTATTATGTGTTATTCTTGTAGTACTCATTAAGACATTTGTATTGATATATAGATTGTTCCTTAAGTGCAAATACTGAAGGTATCTAGTGATATGGGCGAATACGATTGAGCGAGTACATTTGAGCGACTACCTTTGAGCACCTTGCAGTAGAGCGACTGGGATATGTTAGCGAATGTTGATATAGCAAGGGATGGTGAAACAATAATAGCGAGTGTAGAGAGAGCGATGGTAGGAGGGATCGCTGATGTACAAGATAGTTTTGGTTGGTCGGTCTGAGCTGGCCGTGTGGTCTAGTGGAGGCAGTGTATGCCTCTAGTGCTGAAGAATTCAGGTTTGAACCTGGGCAGGAGCATTATGTTATTGTGATTCATGTGTGTGCGCGCTTAACTTTTTTTTTACTGCAGTGTCAGGCTCCACCTCGGAGTTGGTTGTAATAATTGGGAGGTTGTGTGGGGCAGCCCCCCACAAGGGGGCCCAGGGGGTGTAGCCACCTGCATTAAACATGGTGTCAATGTGCTGTGTTTTCTTGTGGTCTGGACCGTCGATGTCTATGGTCCCATTGTTGTACATCACCAATGTGGTTTTTCGGCGATGTGCACTCGCTCATACTGTATGTCGATCGCTATTGTGCATTCGATCATATGACATGGAACCATACTGAAGGGGTCATAACTTGTTGAAGTTGAAATGTGGCAAAAAAAGGCCCTAAATTCAAATTATTTTTTTGTGTGAAGGCATCCTTTGTCGTATGAATAAAAACCCATATGAAAAAGATGTCTTCATACGAAAAACATTCAGGAAAAATAACTAAGTCCAAAATCTTTTCTCGAATGAGGACAACCTTTTTCGGATGAATAAAAAAAAAATAAATGAAAAAGGATTTCTTAATATGAAAAAAGAATTGCAAAAAAACTAAGTCCAAATTCTTTTTTTGTCTGAGGGCATCCATTTTCATATGAAAAAAAAAAAACACACACGAAAAAGGGTGCCTTCATATGAAAAAAGAATCAGAAAAAAAAACTAAATTCCAAATATTTTTTCATATGAAGGCATTTTTTTCATGTGAATAAAAAAAAACATATGCTTGAATATTTCCCCACTATCCACTTTGTTTACCCCATGGAGGTATTTGTATGTCTCAGTCATGCTGCCACTCTCCCTTCTCTCCCCCAGTGTGTACAAGTCTCCTCATAAGTCCTGCCCTGGTGTCCCTGGAACATTTTGGTTACCCTCCTCTGTACTGCCTTCACTCTGTTTCAGTCCATTTTCAAATGCGGTCAACAAAACTGCACACAGGTAAGGACAAACCATTGACTTATTCAGTGGTAGAAGTGCCTCTCATCTTCAGCTGTTGATTCCCCTTCTTATTTAACCTAACATCATATTTGCCCTTCCCTCTGCTCTATTACATTACATTGTTGTCTTCAGACTATCCTAAATCACCCCAAATTCTCTCTCCTCTATTTTGCTTATCACTGCTACCTCCCCCATTTGGTATTTAGTTTTCTGATTTTTACCCCTATGTGCATCACCTTGCACTTCTTGTCTTTACATTTTGACCACCATTGTTTTGGCCAATTCTCTAATCTACTTCATAATTCTGACCCCATTCTGAATATTCACCCAGCCACAGATCTTAGTATCATCTGCAAAGAGGCACATCTTTCCCTATATCCCATATCTGATGTCGCAGATGAATATGTTGAAGAGGACCAATCCTTGGACAGATCCTTGTGGTACACCACTAGTGACCCCACGACTCACAAGAATTCCCCATTAAGTACCACACAATGGGTTCTGGCACTCAATCAATTTCCCTACCAATGTTATGACTTTGTCTCCTATCACCAGGTCATGTATCTGCCTACTCGCAAATAAGGTCTCACTAAACTTCCTTCCTCAAGGAGTTCTAAGCCTTCTGTCACCACCTACACAGGTCAGGCACACCAGGAGCTCGACTACATAAGTATTCCATGTGCCCAGGTGCTGCACAACTATGGCCCAGTGATTCTTTGCTCACCGGGCCCCTCTGTGGACAAATGGTCTACCACCTGACATAGCTGGAGCCACAACCCATGGTTTCTTTAAGTGCAAACTCCGTCAACACCTTACTGACAATAGTACCTGTAGATGCCACTGCCAGTCTGTGCCCACAGCTCTAGTCTGCCTCAGCACTTCCAACTCCTGATCTGCCAAAGTAAGTCTTTGCCCAAGCACTTGTTTCCCACTCCTTTTGCCCTAGCAATTGCCTCCCACCCCCTACCCCTTGGCTCTTTTCTTTCCCTCTGCCCTTCCTATCCTAGCTACCACTGCCCCTCCCTACCTCACCCTAACAGTCTGTCTCTGCCTCTCTGTCTTCCGCAGGATGCTGGCATATCATGTACTATGCCGTAGCACAATTTGCATAACTGTTTGTCATTGCAACCCATGTACTGTTGAATTTTTTTGTACTGTGTATGTATAATTACTGCAACTTTATCGTGTCCTCTTGTGTTACTGTATCTGACGTGGAACCTCTCAATGAGCATCCTCTCACAGGTGTCATCCAAGATTCCAATAAATAAATGAAAAACAAATAAAATGTATCTTCTTTATGAATTGTCCATGTGAGTTGAAGACTTTACTGAAGTCAAGGTGAAGTTATGTCTTCCACCTGCCCCTGATCCACACCTTCACCCCACAATTGAAGTGGGAAAGGGACTCAGAAAGCCTGGGAGGAGAGACATTGGATGTCCTGTCTGGGGAGATGTCCGGTTCAATAGACACATCCAGGCCTCCAAAATCATTGCATATTGTCAGAATACAGCAAGACTCCATTAGAAGAAACAACATTACTATGGTGAGTAATTTTTT
This sequence comes from Neoceratodus forsteri, assembly GCA_016271365.2. Lineage (NCBI taxonomy): Eukaryota > Metazoa > Chordata > Ceratodontiformes > Ceratodontidae > Neoceratodus > Neoceratodus forsteri. Next base: position 481,694,370 of record CM057459.1, on the reverse strand, counting down.
CTTCCGTGAAATATCCAGTGTTTGAGTGAAAACAAAGCCTATTTACTGGGAAAACAGCAGACTAGTATTCCACAATTAACATTGCAGAGTCAATGTAAACGGCAGAATTCAGGCACAGTTTCAAAACAAGCAACCAGCCATCAATACATCCTAATGGACCCCCATGCAGTAGAGTAATGGGCATTACAAAGCAAGTGGGTGCATTTCTAAGGATATTCACCCACTTGCTTATATGGAATTTTACATTTAATGGGCATGAAAAATGATGTGAGATGGCATCACAGCATAATACTATTTCATAGTTGAATTCTGCCCTTCTGCTTCTGATAGAATTCCATGGAATTAGTCAGATATTTTCTGTTCTTCCAGAATCTGAACATTCCAAACAGCCATAGCAGGTCCCCCCTCACTGATTCCACCCAACTGATGTCTCCCTAGTGTCAGCTGTAGCACACTCTGACCCCAACTAATTGATGTCTCCCTAGTGTCCAGTGGTCTCTCTGGCCACACTGTTACACCCATCTGACCTGTCTCACCAGTGTGCTTGGTGTCCAGTGACTTTACTCCTCCCACCCTAACTCCAGCCATGGCTATCAAGCAGTCCCCCCACCCCATCTTATTAGGTTGGAAGTGCTTCTGCATTTTATAGTTGATAATATAAGAAGGGCACAGTAGCTTGCAGCTAGCAACTTTGGGTGAAGGGAATGCAATGCCCTGTGAATGGGCCTATTTATCTAATTTCCTGTGTGTGTGTGATGGACATTGCGAGCACATAGGAAAGGTCTGTGGCCTCATTCAGCATTGTTATAATTTTTACCTCATTGCAACCAGTTTTGGGACTGAACTTTAGTCCATACTGTATATGTCTAAACATTGGGATGTAAATATATACATATACATCTATCTATCTTGCAAAAAATGTTGTTAATGCACCATTAGGGTTGAGGAATCAAAAATAGGGAAATACAAACTTAGGGTTCCCAAGCCTAAGACCCTACCCCCACTCTGCATGCAGGAACAGGTGTGTATGGCGTGTGCCTTGGGGTTGCGATTCCTAATGCTCACCCCATTCTCTTATTCTTTACCCATCTTAGCTTACTTACTCTTGGAATGGGGTGAGTATTAGGGTTCGCAACCCCAAAGCACACCCCTCACACATGTTCCCGCATGCAGGGTGGGGGTGGGGTCTTAACATGGGACACCATTCGACCTCCATCAGAAGGTAATAGACCCGGAGGGATGATTCGCTATTGCAATGGGCATGCTTCATGCTTGCCCAGTTACTCTGGCATCCATTTATTTTCCCCCAGAGACCTCAAAGAGATTGGCTCAGACTTTTTTTGCATGGCTTTTGGAGATCCTCCAGGGGCAACTTCTGATGGGGGCAACTTGAATACTACTCTGAACCCTGCAAGGGATGTCTCAGTCCATCTTCCTCAAAGGGTTAACCCACTTCAGAAGTACTTGCAGGGTACAATTGTTTCTTTGTGGCTGGTAGACATCTGGCATCACTGTTACCCCACACAGAGAGAATATACTCATGTAGCACTGGGACCAGGGGTGGCGTCTCGACTAGATTATATGTTTACCGCAGCAGAACATTTAGAAACATTACACAACGTGTGGCATGGGGCGACCATATCATCAGATCACTCCCAAGTATGTGACAAATTTGATTTGGGTGGGGGACATAAAATGAACTTCTGGCACTTCAACTTGATGCACTTGAGAGCTCCAGAGTTTAATAAAATGGTTAAAGACAGGATCCCACAGATCCTGGGGGAGAATGGTGACCCAGATGTTTGGGCAGCGATTCAGTGGGATACCCTTAAGACAGTGTTGCGTGGGGATATTATTGCTTATTCATCGCGGAAAAATAAAGAGAGAGAGGCACAGCTTATTAAGCTCCATAGGGAGTTGAAAGTATTGCAGTCTTTATATGCCCAGGGGGATGGAACTGTAAAGGTACAACTACTAACAATAAAACAAAAAATCCAAAAATACCTAGATCAGAAAGTAGAGCAACAGCTCTTTTATCTCAGACTTGCAGCACATGAGGGGGCCCTAAAGGAGCCAGGAATCTGGCCCATAAACTTAGAATGCATAAGGCTAGAGCCTGTGTTATGGCCATGCAAGACTCTACTACGGGGAAGCTAGAACATCACCCTAAGATCATTAGACGAGTCATGGCTGAATATTATCAGGATTTATATTGGGCAGAGTCTGAGGACCACAGTCAACAGATAGAGGCATACCTTAACAACTTAAAGCTTCCCAAATTGACTGCTTCCCAGATAGATATTTTGAGAGCCCCTACTACCTTAATTGAGATAGAGGGAGTGTTGCAGAGAGCTAAGACCCAGAGAGCTCCAGGACCAGATGGATATCCGTTGGAGTTCTGCAAAACTCATAAAGAAGAAATACTACTACCACCATTACTCCAGGCTATCCATGAGATACAGGAAGGAGGTATTCTTCCCCCCTCTTGGCAATATGCAGTGATATCTGCCATACTTAAACAAAACAAAAACCCTACCCTACCCTCATCATGCAGTCCAATTTCAAGGTTAAATTTTGATTACAAAATGTATATGTCTGTGCTAGCACATAGACTTGAAAACATCATACCTCTGTTGATCAATCATGATAAGGTGGGCTTTATTAAGGGACGACAGGTTCATGATGCAGTGCGATGAACACATCTACTTAAAGAGTACGCAGCAACACATTCGATTCCCCTGGCATTTATTGGATTGGACACCGAAAAAGCATTTGACAGGATGGCCTGGCCATTTCTGTGGGCTACCTTGTCTAGTCTTGGCTTTCCCCTGGAGATCATACAACAATTGCAAAATATGTATAAACACCCTCAGGCTTACTTAAAATTAGATGGCTCTATCTCTGACCCTTTTCCTCTACAGAGTGGAACTCATCAGGGATGCCCCCTCTCACCCCTGTTATTTGCTCTGTATCTCGAGCCATTAGCCCAAGCCATTAGAGCTCACCCAGAGACTAAGGGCATACCTATGGGAGGCACAAACCATAAAATTTCACTATTTGCGGATGACATCCTTCTCACTTTTTCCTCCCCGGATATATCAATTCCAAGGGTCTGGGAACAGCTGGAGATGTACAGTAAAATCTCAGGGTATAAAATTAACCAAAAAAAAACAGAGGTACTACTGTGTAACTACATCCCTTCCCCTGCTTTAAAAGGTGCATTTCCCCTTAAGTGGTATAAACAATCGATGCGGTACCTTAGGATCCATCTTACTAAAAATCAGATATATGCAGATATTGCAAATGTTGAACCCCTAACCCAAAACATAACTGAGGACCTCACACGATGGTCACAGACACCTTTGAGTTTCCTAGCTTGAATAGAAACTATTAAACAAAACATATTTCCCCGGATTTTGTTCTATCTGCAGACACTCCCATTATTTCAACTCAGACTTATTTTCAAGCTTGGAATAGGTTGATCTCTCGCTTTATATGGCAGGGAAAACTCCCAGGATTCGGTACTCTCTATTACAGTTATCAAAAGACAGAGGTTGGTTAAATTTACAGAATCTCCTGAATTATGCCCAAGCTTCTAAATTAAAGATCTTACTCTCTTGGATGAACCTCAATTATATTATGCCCTGGAAGCAGTTTGAGATGACTTGGAATGGCATAGAAGACCTGACGAATTGTCTCTTTGGACATCCTCCTGGTTGCATACCTCTCTCTAAATTCCCACAATATACTGCAGAGGTGTTTAAGCAGTGGCTGACTGTACTGAATAAAATATTATTGCCCATGGAGGCACTTTTCTAAGATCCCTATGGTGAACAATGCCTTTCCACCCAATTCTTTGGCTAGATCCTTAACCGGTGGTAAAAATATAATATCAAACATATTTTTCAATTATTAGACCACAGGGCCTTATTCATTTGTCCAGCTCCAGGCTCAGTATAAAATACCCCAGGGCTTCTTTCATAAGTATTTGCAGCAAAAATCTTATTTGCGGCCAATGAAGGAAGCACTGGCAGCAGTGGCTGAAAACCCCCCACTAATTAATAAAATTACTTCTATCACAGAGACAAGGTACCACTCTAGACCACGGTATCAGTCTGGCCTACCTTGCTTTGGGAGAGAAACCAGAAGACTCTGCTGAATCGATTACAGCCCATTGGTCCTTGGAACTGGGGACTGACCTACCGGTTACTAACTGGAAGATGGCCTCCCCACTTATGCTTAAGGCCTCGGGATCCCCATATTGGAAAGAGTTTGCATGGAAATTACGATATAGATTTTTCTGCACTCCTGCTGTGGTAGCTAATTTTACAGGCGATCCTGAAGGAAAGTGCTGGAGGGGATATGGAGCAGTACATGCAGACCAGACTCGTATATCTTGGAATTGCAGCATGCTGGGTCCTTATTGAGGGGAGGTAGTGCAGGAGCTTGTGGCAGTATATGAAAACCCTGGTCTTTTTACCTCTGGGTATATACTGACAGCTACTACCCCATTTGGTCTAAAAGTAGAGAAGAATGTATACCTGCAAACTACATTGCTAATATTGGCAGCAAAAAAGGTAATAACCAGACTATGGGAACAAATAAGCTGCCAACTAAGGGAGAGTGGCTAAACTTGACAAGAGAGATATATAGGATGGAGATGATGGCAGCCAGAGTACGGGATAGAGTGGAGGTATTTGATACAAAATGGAGAAAATGGATTATGTATCAGTTAAGAACTTATTCAGACTTTGTTCCCTGAAGCTAATCAAATCAATACTGGAGAAATGTTAAAATGAGACTTGTCTAGTTCATGTGATTAATTAGTCCTGATGCTGGGTGAGAGTTTTTTTTTTTAAAGTCCAATGTATAATTATATAAACTGAACGAATATAACTATGTAAAATGTCTAGTATAATGTATAAATGTCCTCGTGCCTAATAAAAATTGTATTATAAAAAAAGTGCTATTATATACATAGTAAACACATATACTAGAAAAGGTTAACAGAATCAGTCTATAATATGAGCTAAATCATAAAAAATGTAATTTCTAAACAAAGTCTAACCAGAATATAGTCTAAACAAAACCTACCTTCTAAAATCTACTCTCATAACAAGAAAAAGAATAAAGCGAGGGTTGAATCCTGGATATATTTACCTGATCTCTCAGCAATAAAAATTATTGGATAAGGGGGATCTACATAGTGGCCAATCAAGTACTGACGTAGAACAGTGCAGAGAAAACCTGCAAAACAAAAAGGGAAAATCATAAGAAAGTGGTCACGAATTTTGTTAAATACCAGTACAAATGATAGTATTCATAGATAGGGCTTAAAATCACAGTATTCTTTCAATCCTTTTGGTTTCACTATTTCCAGCCGATTGCCACAGACTTTGTTTTACATGCTACCAGTGCTCACCCTGCAGCCCTCAAAAAATCAGTCCCTTATGGTCAGTTTCTCAGACTGAGAAGAAATTCCAGCAGTGCAGAGATTTATTGAGATCAGGCAGGGGAGTTGGAAGAGAGATTTTTGGCAAGATGGTACAACAGGGATACTCTCATTAAAGCTAGTGATAGGGCCCTCTCACAAGATAGAACTGAACTCATAAATCCCAGGGAAAAAACAATCAAGAAACAGTGAAGGGCCTATTACCTTTGTCACGGAGTTCAATGATTGAGCAGGACAGATAGGACACATTGTATATCAGAACTGGAGTATACCATTGGGAGATGAAATAATGGGAAAGAGCATGGGTCCTAATCCTCAAGTTAGCTTTAGTTGAGCACCCAACTTAAGAGATAAGTTGGCACATAGTCTCATACCAGTTACACTACCAAAACCAGACAACAGGAATTGGCTCCCTGAAAAACCTAAAGGATGCCATAAATGCTACAGATGCAACATATGTAAATACTGTGAGCAATGCAAGAAATTTAAACATCTGAGGGACCAAAAGGAAGTGGAGATTAGATAGGTTATAACCTGTGATACAACGTTTGTTGTACATGCCCTGTGGTGTCCTTGTGGACTGGTATATGTGGGCAAGACCACACGCAACCTGAAAATATGCATACAAGAACATGTACGTAACAGAAAACAGATGGTTAGATACTCCAGTAGGATTTCATTTCAATAGTGCACGATTCCAAATCTGACACTTTAAAATTCATGGGTTTAGAATATATCCCTATATCTAAAACAGAAGGCAACAGTCAAAATCTTTGGCTTCAGTGGGAAAGTTATTGGATTTTCACATTGGAAACAGTGAAACAAAAAAATTAAATGAATACTGAGATTTTAAGCACCTCAACTCCCTACGAAAGTGATTACATCACATACTGTAAATTAAGAAAAAGGCAACTGGGACCACTAAAAGAACATCTTAGTAGCCAAGATTGGTCCACCATCTTTACTGCTGAGGATGTAGATGCTGCATTAGATTACTTTATCAAGACATTCAATGACGCCTGTGATATCTTTGCCCCTATCACCAATAGGAAAGTCAGAGGTTCTCATAAGTCCTGGATAACCCCCTCTCTTATTGCCCAACTATGTGCCAGGGACAACCTTTGGCACAAAGCAAAATGTTCTGGCTCCCACATCAATCTACAAAACTATAAGAAGGCCCGCAACAAATGAACCCAGGCCATTTGCAAGGTGAAAGTGCACTACTTTAGGACTAAATTAGACAAGTCCTGGCCTGGGGATATAGTCATAAATTTTTGGAAAGCATTAAGGCCCTAACAGGGATACCAAATAAGATGGGACCAACTTTGCTGAACTTAGATGGCAATATAAAACAGGACCCTAAGACCATTGCAAATGCATTCAATAAGGCCTTCACTGACCTTAGTAGTGCGTGTCCCCCAGAATTCTTAAAATCAATTAGCCGGGATACGTGTAATACATTGGTTACCTCACCCCCAAGCCCTGTCCCACCCTTCTACCTCAGAATTATTTCTAAATCTGAGGCAAAAAAATACCTTCAACAAGTACTAGGCAAAACCAGACACAGTGGTGATAGTCTTGACCTGAAGTTAATTTCACTAACCCTTGATGTACTCCTAGCTCCCCTAACAAGAATCCTAAACTTTTCCCTCACTACCGGTAAATTCCCCAAACTCTTGAAAGCTGCTATCGTTACCCCAGTATGCAAAAGGGGGGGAAAGACAATTCACACAAACTACCGCCCTATCTCCATACTACCCCCAATCACTAAAGCTCTAGAATGGATTGTTTACGATTGGCTCATCGACAATCTAGACAGATATCATCTTCAATGCCAGCAGCAACATGGGTTTAGAAAGCAACACAGTACAACAACAGCACTAGGTGAGTTTACAAGATTTATTCATGATGCACTTGACCAGGGGCACTTAGTGGGGGCTGCCTTCATAGACCTCACTAAGGCCTTTGATACGGTCAACCTCAAACTCCTGCTTACTCAATTAGGTGACCTAGGCATATCCTCAAACCCTCTGAGCTGGTTTCAGAGCTACTCTCTCTGGTAGGGTTTAACAGGTAAAAATCAGCAGTACACTGTCCAATAGCCTATGCATTAGCACCAAGGTTCCCTAGGATCAAATTTAGGCCCTCTGTTGTTCAATCTTTTGTAAATAATCTTCACTTGTATGTCAAGACAGGATCCTCCTTTATGTGGATGACACTGTCCTTTACACCAGTCACCAGAACCCCACTTTTCTGAACAGCGATGCAGCACAACTTTAATATAATTCAAGACTGGTTTATTAATGCACGGTTACTGTTAAACTATAAGAAAACAAAAAACATGCTGTTCGCCTCCCCACACAGCAGGTTCAAGTATTCCAAACTGATTATCCGAAACAAACTAAACAAAACTCTTGAAATGGTCCAAAACTTCAAATATCTTGGGGTTACCTTGGACAGCTCCCTTTCCTACTCACTGCACATTGACCAGGTTGCTAGTTCTGCTAACAGGAGACTCGGCCAACTCTACAGGCATAGGCATTGCCTTACAGAAGAAGTCCTTAAATTTGTCATAAATAGTTCCATCTTTTCCATAACAGACTATCGTCTAGTCATCTATAGTGCTACCTTTGGCACTACCTTAAAAATAATTGTCTTAACACTGAATAAAGCCTGCAGACTAGTCCTGGGTGCCTATACCTCTCCCACACCTGCTACCTATACTCACTATCTGGCTGGCTAGACTTGGATAGCAGAATTTGATATCAGTCATGTCTTCTAGCAAAAAAGGCTGTCCTTGGCCTGGCACCAGCGGGGGCTCTGTCCATGCTCTATCCGGCTACAGCAGACAGATTAACCAGAGGGGTTAACCAACAATTTCCTTAAGGTCCCTTTCTGCCAAACTTCGACAGGAAAACGATCTATTGGTTTCCAGACCCCTAACTGGCTCAACTTCCTCCCAAGTGATCTTCTCTCAGAAATCAAAATTGGACCTTTTAAATCCAATCTGTGCTCACATCTCACAGGCCTGAAGAAGTGCACTTGTTTCCACTAACCTGCCTCATTGGCTAGGTCAATCCTGACCGTCTTCATTCTGTATTCACTACTATTGTTACCTAATCACCCTTCTACTACCTGCACCAAACTTATAAAATGTCCTGTGCACCCCCTTATATACCATCCTTTTCACACTGTTCCTGTCTTAACATTCTTCCCTCACAACTTCCTACCCCCACTTCCCTCCACATCTTCTTACTGCCTTTTCTCCCACTCCCACCTATCCCCCTTCCTCGACCAATGTCACTGGTTCTGTTGGTTTCCTGCAGTATAGTAGATCGCCTTTCCCATCTCCATATACTAGCTATATCTTGTGAAAAGTTTTCCTTCTCCTTTTATAAACACTGCATTGCACTTATCTGTTCTACTGTAAATTTACTTTTGTTATGTGTAAGTACTGTATATGTTATTGTGCATGTCAACACCACTGTATTTTTAGTAAAAATGTGTATGTCTTAGCCTTGTTCTGTTACTGGATGTGGAACCTCTGTAAATGAGCTCTTACCTCAAATGTTGTAATCCAAGAATGTAATAAATAAATAAAGCCCTATCTATGAATACTGTATTATACGTATATAGTAAAACTTGTGACCACTTTCTTATGATTTTCCCTTTTTGTTTCACAGGTTTTCTCTGCACTGTTCTACATCAATACTGGTTTGGCCACTATGTGGATCCCCTTTATCCGATAATTTTTATTGTTGGGAGATTAGGAAAACATAACCAGGATTCACCCCTTGCTTTATTTTTTTTCTTTTTATGAGGGTAAATTTTAGAGGGTAGATTTTGGTTAGACTATAATATGGTTAGACTTTGTTTAGAAATTCAATTTTTTATAACTTAGCTGATACTATAGACTGATTTTGTTAACCTTTTCTAGTATATATATGTTTAGTATGTATATAATAGCTCTTAATTGCACTAGGATCCTAACATGCTTTTGAACAGTTTTCTTTTCTCTTTTCTAGCTCCTGTCAGCATCACTGAATGAGCTAATTAGTGGTAGCATAAATGACCAAGGGTTTAGCAAAAACGTTACTAGTATTTATGTTTTGATAACATACTTATGGATTTAATATTTTGAATATTTAAATATGTATGATGTCTAACTTGAAACATTAATACTGTTTATGGAATTCAATAGATTATTCTGGCAGGAGACAGTATCTAGCAGTCAGCACTCTTTTATATTGGTACTATCAGCTCACAGCAATATTGTAGCTTTACGTCACAAGAAAGGTGATGTCATTGAATCCTGGACTTTAAAATTCAGAGAGATGTTCCTCTCTGCCCCCAAGGAAGGCTGGGATAGCCGAAGCACTGTGGAAAGAATCTGAACAGCTCAATTTGGGAACATGCTGTTCACCTCCAGAAGCAGCTAATTAGCACTGGGAGTAGTATGGCTCTCCCATTTAGCTCGCTCCCCACCTGTTACCTGTACACTTGGCTGGGGGCCACACCTTAGTTAAGCCCATTGCAGGCTGATGCACTCTATATAAAGGAAACTACTTGAAGAAGAGGCATTTTGGTTAGCGACCCAGCTGAAGGTGGTCTACCTTGACGTTGGTAGCTGGGCAACTTCACAATAGGGCTCTGATGTGAATACCAAGAGACCCCCACATCTTTTGAAATTTAATTAGTAAGTAGCCATGTCAGGCATGAAAATGTTTATTGTTAGACATTTTTCTTAACTTTGGGTTTGAAATTAAACTAGTAAGTAGCCAATCCAGGCTGATTAATGTTCACTGTTACATTTACCCAAATGTTTTTATCTTTGTGGGGGAGGGGGGGAGTGCACTGATCTTTTCTTTTGTTGTCTATTTGGGAACAGTAGCTCCAATCCAACATGACATTCTTTAGCATTGCACTGCACTGGCTGATTTTGGACTTGTATTTTTCTTTCTGTTCTTGTTCTGGAGTGTGATGCTGCAGAAGCCCACATTAAAGTATTTCATTTTGCATTTATTAAGTTGTGGGCTTTCATCCTTTTTGAATGCTGCAAGTGTGGTGGAAGTTTGTGGATTGTTTAGAGTTGGTAGCCCATTGTTCAGAACCGCACCCCATTCTTACCATCACAACATTTTTCAAGGACCTTTTAAAAAAATAACAAAGGGACCATGGGGGGAGAGGGGTTACTACTGCTACCAATGATTACTGGGGCATCGGAGTGTGGGGGAGTACCACTAGACACCAGGGAGAAAAAAAATTGGAGCATTGTGACCCCCTTGAAAGAAAAGCGGGTCAAATATACGTGTATATATATATGTGTGTATGTATGTGTGTGTGTGTGTGTGTGTGTGTTGTGTGTGTGTGTGTATATATATGTATATATATATATATATATATATATATATATATATATATATATATATATATATATATATATATATATATATATATTATATATTAGCAAGTAATTCCACTATTATTAGGGTTGAGTACCCCATTTAAGGTTAAAGTGTGAAATCTGTCAGGTTAATAACTTTGCCACCATATGGTGGTTTGCCTGAAATTTGGCAGGCACAGAGCGGTACCACAGATCTCTGGATTTGCTAAATCTTGCACCATTCGGATGTATGGTTGCGGGCTATAATAAGCTTTTTTGGCGCGTGCGTTTGCTTGCACCTGGTCGCGCGGTTTGTGCGACTGGTCTGAAACCTTCAGAGAACATGCGACCAGGATCCCCAGTGTGTCTTTCAAAGATTTTGTGAAAAAATATTAAATGGTTCAAAAGTTATTCAAAAAACAAGCTTTCTATTATAGTCTATGGGAAAAGTTAACAAAAAGTTCGACAGTGTCGCAAATGACCCCTGTAGTGTCATAAGTCAGTCATTTTTTTTTGAGTTAGTGGTCACAGAAATGCTTGCCATTTAAATGTGGGACCCTCTAGGGACAGAATTATTGCTGTGTTCACCTAGTAAAGTCCTGAGGATGCTAGCCATGTATATTTTGGGGAGTTAAACACCCCAGAAATATGTTTTTGAAATTTTTGTAAACAGTAGTGTTGCACGTTTGACACTTTCATGAATTTTTTTGTTTGCAAAAGTGTCGCAAATCACGACACTACTTTGCAACACTATGCCCAAAACAATAGGAAATCTTTGCCACCCTGCTGCAAAAGAATGGTTTGGTCTTTTGGGATGATATTTGGAGGGAAGAAAGCAAATATCCCACAAATGTGCCTTTTGGTGGTTTGGTGACAATGTATTAGAGGGCTGCAAACTTACGGCACTCTGAAGTTGACGATTTTCCCATAGGCTAACATTACGCCGTCTGCCACACCTTTCAGGGCCCATATCTCAAAAACGCTTCAAGATACAGACTTTTCATTGGAAACATGCTTAGTCTCCCACTAGGGGGCTAAGTGCAAAACTAGCCTGGAAAGTCAAATAATTTGAGATTTATTTTTTTTTTGCTACGTCTTACTGTTCCTGAGATATACAGTAAGCAATTTAGTATTCCAAGTGTTCCTTTTCATGCATACATTCTTTGTATTTACTGTGCTTCCGAATGCACCTTTTTTGGGAAAAAAAAAGGTGTGCATTTCTGTTACTGTTACAGTTAGTGTTTCCCCTTGCATTTCCGTAACCATTTGCATTAGCGTTTCTGTTTACGTCACTGTGTACGTTACCCTTTGTGTTTGCACTTGCATTCATTTACATTACTGTTACCATTTGCATTTTCATTACTGTTTTTGTTTGCGTTTACTTTTGCGTCACCATGTGCATTACCATTTGTGTTTGCATACCCGCTTCTGTTTGTGTTTCCTTTGGCGTCATTGTTGGTGTTACCATAAGTGTTTGCATTTCCAATTGTGTTACCGTGACCGTGCGTGTTACCATTTGCATTTTTGTACGTGCTTGTGTTTGCGTTTCTGTTTGTGTTCATGTCCCGTTTGGCATGATCGTTGGTGTTACCATAACCGTTTGCATTTCCAATTGCGTTACCATTACTGTTTGCGTGTTCGTCACCGTTTGCTTTTCTGTTGGCCTTAGCGTTTGCGTTTTCGGTAGCATTTCCATTGTCGATAGCGTTACTGTTTCCTTCTGCATCACAGTTGCCATTACCATTTGCATTTCTGTTTGTGTTTGTGTTACCATTTGCATTTTCATTACCGTTTGTGTTTCTGTTGGTGTCAGCGTTTGTATTACTGTTTTCGTTAACGTTTGCATTTCTGTTGCTGTTAGCATTTGTGTTAGTTTGCGTTACCATTTCTGTTTTCATTAACATTTGTGCTTGCGTTTCTCTTACCGTTTATATTATTGTTTACATTTGTGTCACCATCTGCATTACCATTTGTGCTTGCGTTACCATTAGCACTGCTGTTTTTTACCTCATTATTTCCTTCACCATTTGCGTTAACATTACCGTTTGTGTTTTTGCGTTTGCGTAGTGCAAAACATTGTTTTTGCTATTTTTATGCACTGTCTTCCATGACGCATAGCACAGCCAGTGTGTAGTTGACTGGTCTGAAGCTTGGCAGGTAAATAGACCTTTGTTTAAGGAACATGCCAGTTTTTGTTTGGTAAAAACATGTTGTTTTGTTCCAGAGTTATGGCCATTTGAAGTTGGCCCTCATTGCAGGTACTGATTTTTCAGCCGCCAGATCTGCCATTTTAGTGCATTTTTGGATGGCCCAATCATTACAATGTGGGATTCAATTTTTGCACCCCCCCCCCACAGGCCTGCCCCTGTGAAGATGGTCGGATGCCGCCCTTTATTGGAAGTGAGTCCTGAAGGCCTAGTGGTGGTACTTGACCTATCAGAATTTCCTGTGGCAAGCGGGAGTCCAGAGGCCTTGGTTCTGGCCTATAACAAAGCCATCTCTACAGCCCTGGACTCTATCACTCCTGTCCATGTTCATCCTCTCTGCCTTCACCCACGGTCCCCTTGGTTTGATGGAACCTTGAGGGAGATGCGACGATTTGGACAAAGGTTGGAGCATTGCTGGCAGAAATTCACCCTGGAGGCCGACCATCTTAGATTGCTAGAACATTATCAAGTCTATCAATCTACAATCTCCTGTAAGAAGGCAGAGTTCCTGTCCGGGGAGATTGCAGCTGCTCAGAACCGACCTGCTCAGCTCTTTTGAACTGAGGACAGGCTGTGCAACTCAGTCTGTCTCCAGTTTCGAAGAGATTTTTCACAATTGGAGTGTGATGAGCTCGCTTGGCTCATTGCGGATAAGGTGGCCGACATCAGGGCGGAGAACCAATCAGCACATTCTATGGGGGATGGTACTGATCAGTGCTTGGTCACTTTCCCTTCCTTTTTCTGGAGTGCCTTTGACCGGCTGGAGCTCGTGGATGTTATGTGGATTGTCCACGGCATGCGCACTATGTGCTGTAGTTTGCATCTGGGCCCAAATTCCCTGATTATGGGTTTCTGCAAAATCATTGGCCTAGTCCTGGCACAGATAGTCTGGTGGTCCCTGGAGTTGAGTGAGTTCCCTAGCTCCCTGAAGGAGGTGGTGGTGACACCCTCCTGAAGAAAGCTTCCCTGGCCCCAGACCACATTGCCAACTACAGATCTAGTACAGATCTATCTCTAACCTCCCCTTTGTGAGGAAGGTTATTGAGAAGGTAGTGGGCGTACATTTGGAGAACCATTTAACCATCCAAAGCTTCTATGAGCCTCTCCAATCCAGTTTTTGAAAGAGGCACTGTACCGAGACTGCACTGGTTCAGGTGCTCAATGATCTCCTGATGGCAAGAGATTGGAAAAGCTGCTCCATCTTGGTACTTCTGGATCACTCTACAGCATTTGACACTGTGGACCATGGGGTGCTGCTTGAGTGCCTGAGGTTCATCTGTGGCCTGTCTGGCACAGTCCTCGGGTGGTTTAAATCTTTCCTCACTGGCAGAACTCAGAGGGTGGTGTCTGGGATTTATTCCTCTGACCCTTTCTCTCTGTCATGTGGGGTCCCTCAGGGCTCGGTGCTGTCCCCCATGTTGTTCACGGTGTACATGCTGCCCCTCGGAGACATTGTAAGATGGTATGGGCTAAGGTTTCACTGCTATGCTGATGCTACCCAGCTGTACCTGTCTTTTGCACCTGACCAGGATAGTGCACTCTCAGTATTTAATAACTGCTTCACTGAAACCCAGGATTGGATGAATACCAGCTGACTGACGTTGAACTCAGGAAAGACTGAGGTGATGGTCGTGGACCCAGGTCACCGAACGGGGGTGGCAGGGGCTGGTCAGCCCACAGAGCTTTTCCTGGGGGGCTCTCAGCTTTCTGTCTCTGAACAGGTGCGGGACCTGGGGGTGCTGTTTGATGATGTGCTGACACTGCGATCTCAAGTGTTGGCAGTCATCAAGTCATCCTTTTATCATCTGAGAAACATCGCTAGGGCCAAGCACCTTGTTCCATCTGGCGATCTTCCTACACTAGTCCATGCCTTTGTGACCTCATGCCTTGATTATTGCAACTCCATTTACCTAGGGCTACCGGGGGTTGAGATCCACCACTTGCAGCTGGTGCAGAACGCAGCAGCCTGGTTGTTGACGGGGACTCCTCAAACATGTAATATCTTGCTGGTGTTGTGCAAAATGCACTGACCTGCCGATTCAGTGGTGGATCACCTTCAAGGTCAGACTTCTGACCTACAAAGCCCTACATGGACTTAGCCCGGACTACCTGAAAGAGCTTCTATCACCCTACCTCCCCGAGTGATCGCTCCGCTCGGCTGATGAGGGGTTGCTAGAGATTCCAAGGGTGTCCTTAAAATCTTCAGGTGCCCATGCATTCATGTATGCAGCCTCAGCCCTTTGGAATTCTCTACCCTGTCAGCTATGGGAGTGTGCAACCATGGGGGGCTTTAAGAAGGCATTAAAAACATATTTGAGGCACCAAGCATATGCTGCCTAAATTTTACCAATTTTTATTGATCTGTTTTGTATTATGTACTTGTTTTTTATCTTGCTCTATTTATTCTTTATGTAAAGCACCTTGATGCTCCTGAAAGGCACTGAAAAAATAAAGTTTATTATTATTATTTTTATTAATGTGTGTGTGTGTATGTGTGTATGTATACAAAATCACACATGCCCCCACAATGCAAAGCATCATGGGCTGCATATGCAAATCACCACAGAATGTTATGCTGGTCCAACTTTAAGCAGAATTGCATGGTGCCGAAAGGCCTCTCTCACAGTTTGCAAAGGGTGCTAACAGAAGACATAGACACGTGTTTCATCCTACCAGGACTCATCAGTATGCCTCGTCTGTTTGACACCCCAGTGGAATGGACCAGCTACCCCTAAGGCAGTGTTCCTGGGATATATCATGGTGAACCCATTAAAATAAAAAAACATTTAAAAGCACCCTTTGCAAACTGTGTGAGAGGCCTTTCGGCACCATGCAATTCTGCTTAAAGTTGGACCAGCATAACATTCTGTGGTGATTTGCATATGCAGCCCATGATGCTTTGCATTGTGGGGGCATGTGTGATTTTGTATTTTCTTGAAACTTGGCTTCCCAGCCAAATGCCCTTTGGGGTAACCCTTGCCTCAGTGTTTACGCACAGAGGTTCTTTGTCTTGTATATGTATATATGTATATAACCCCCAGGTGGCGTTCTCCCAAGGGCTACTACCCCTGCCTGCTTAACCTCTAACAGGTTGAGAGGCCCAGGTCCAATGGTGGGTGCCTCCACCCAGAGGTCGGGGTTAATACTGTCTGGCATGACTTGGTCACAGCCCTCTGGGACACTGTGACACCCCCCCTTTCTTCCCACTAGTGGCCCACACAATATATTAAAAGTACCTTTACAGTATACACTTACCCCCAGGACTGGTTCAATCAGCTTGACTCTGGGGCCCCCCTGTAAAGTAAGATGGTGTAATACAATAGCCAGTGTATGATATTTCAACACAAACACATATCTCAGGCAATGTAACTTTGCTAAACAACCAAATCTGATTTATTTAGGGGATAGTAACAAGGACAGGGTGAATCAGGTTAATTTAATACAGTTACACTAATGTTCAGAGCACTGTGCACAGGGCTAGAGTCCCTATAAGTCACTGGGTACCCAGGATGGGGGAGGCTAGCCAGGATCGGTGCAGCTGGTTGGGGCCCTAAGGATGGAAAATACCAATACCCAATTTGTAATCTGGAGCCGATGGGCTCAGTTCGTGTATTCAAAAAAGAATATCAGATAAAACACTTGCAAATTCAGCGGTTCAGCTGGCAGGGAGCTATCCTGATTTTTACTCTTGACTTTTGCTGGACACCTTTCACACAGCAGGGGACACGGGCCTGTGAGCAGGACACACCCCACACATTTATATGTAAAATAAGGTTACCATACCAGGCAGCTGCTTTCATATCCCGTTCGCACTTATTGCCAACACGGGAATTCGCGATGCAGCTTCACTCTCCTGACAGACCGAGCGCGATGAAGCAGTTTCTCCAGTCCTCTACAAGGTAAGCCTGGTTCCTGGCCACATAGCCTTTCCTTTTCCTCCAAACACAGCGGATTCAGTCCGAATCACCACGGCAAATGAGCCACCCGACTTTCGGCCTCCACATGTGCTTCCTGCGTGAAGCTCTGCAGCGCAGAAGCCCAGAGCTCCTTCCTCAGTCATGGCCACAACAGATCTGCCTTCTTGGCCACTAGGCAGGGTATTACCATTGGGTGCCACTTGACCCAACTGGAGGGCTTCAGAAGCCAGTCACTTACAACTTCCCCCATTGGTGCGAAAAGGCACCACAGTCCAGAACTTCACTTCCCAGAGTTACTGGCCTTATCCCCCATTGACAGCTGGCTCCTGAGAAAGTCCTAATCCTGGTTGGTTGCTCAATACTCCATTTTAAGTGCCCCTCCCTCCTGATTGGATCCAGTTTGCAGTTCTGATTCAAAATGGAGGGGCAAAGCACACCGAGTCCTACCTGCAAGAAAGGCAGGTTAGACAAAGTACATTTTTATTACCACTCTAACAGATTGTTAGCAAACAGTAACATCCCTGGGGAGTGCTCATTTTGCCCGCTTAGCGATGGCAAAAATGTAGCACCTTGTCAGCAGCTCGAGCGGAACTCGAGCAGGAAATCATACAACCCCCCCCAGTTCCAGACTTGCCTGTAACGCAAGCAGCTCTTAAAGAGACAATACCAGAGGCTCTAGAAGCACTCACAAATAGGCGGCTTAACTGCCAAACACCATCCAGGCTGGGGCCTTTAGGCAAGCAACTTGGGGACTTTGGGAACCCCCATTTGCAGGTGGTGTGTGTGTGTGTGTGTGTGTGTGTATGTATGTGTATGTGTATATGTATATACTGTGTGTGTGTGTGTGTGTGTGTGTGTGTGTGTGTGTGTGTGTATATATGTGTGTGTGTGTGTGTGTGTGTGTGTGTGTGTGTATATATAGATATATAGATATAGATATAGATATCTATATCTATATCTATATCTATATCTAGATATATATATCTATATCTATATCTAGATATAGATATATATATCTATATATATATGTGTATGTATGTATATGTGTATATATATATATATATCTTATAGTGGCATAGTAGCAGCAGTTTCTATTTTAAACCACTAAATTTGCACTTTAATAACTTTGCAACCATTCAACAGATTTGTACAAAATGTTACATTTGTGGTCTCCTTGGGTAGATCTCTTGATGTGCCAAGTTTAAGTCTGGTCAGATTTGTGGATTCCGAGATCTGGATAGTAAAAAAAACCTGAAAATTCACTACTTTTTGCAATTTTTTCCCCATTGTGCTATGCAAGATGGTGTCGAATTTTGGACTGCACTTTTTATGGTAAAAATAGCTTGGATCACAGAACAGGCCAGCATTTATTTGGTGAAAAAATATTAATCCACTCCAAAGTTATGGCATTTTTAAATTCCCATTATTTTCAATTGGATTAAAATTTTTCAGGATAGCTGCACAGTACGAACAAGGATCCTGGTTCGCCAGCGGCCAATCCTGATTTGCCAGTTGACAGTTCTAGCTCACCAGAAAAAAATTCCTTGTTCGCCAGCCTCCATTTTTTTTTTTGTTTTTGCCACCAAAAAACACAATAAAGAGGAAGGCGGTTGGGAAGAGAGCGACAGTGAAAAAGCAGGGATACTGAAAGAATATTTCTGCTCAGTATTCACAATGGAAAAGCAGGGGAAAATACCTAATCCAGTCAATAGAAGCACTCTAGATAGGGGGTTGATGTTAGTCCTTTCACAAAAGAAAGGGTTCTGAAAGAACTCTTAAAACTGAAGGTGGATAAAGTAATGGGGCCTGATGGAATTCACCCCAGAATTCTAAAAGAACTTAGGGAAGAACTAGTAACACCACTGACTACCCTTTTTAATAAATCATGGGAGAATGGTGTGGTACCTGAGAACTGGAGAAGGGCGGATGTGATTCCTCTTCACAAAAGTGGGAGCAAGACAGAGGCAGGAAACTACGGACCTGTCAGTTTGACCTCAGTGGTAGGGAAAATGATGGAATCACTTCTAAAGGAAAGAATTGTTGAGTACCTAGAGGCCAGTGGGGCACAGGACCCAAGGCAGCATGGATTCTCAGCAGGAAGGTCATGTCAAACAAATCTAATTGATTTCTTTGACTGGGTGACCAAAGTAGTAGACGAGGAAGGGGTTGTGGACATGGCCTACCTAGACTTCAACAAGGCATTTGACACAGTCCCACACAAAAGATTAGTAAACAAATTAGCCAGCCTGGGAGTGGGTCCCAGGGTGGTAGCCTGGGTAAAACACTGGCTGGACACGGCACAGCAGGTAGTAGTAAATGGAGTCCACAGTGAAGAAAGGAGGGTTACAAGTGGGGTACTGCAGGGTTCAGTACTGGGGCCAGTCCTTTTTAATGTCTGTAAATGACATTGCAGAGGGACTGGAAGGGAAAGTATGTCTCTTTATAGATGGCACAAAGATCTGCAACAGGGTTGATACGCAAGGTGGGGTGAAAAGGATGAAAAGGGACTTGGCAAGGTTGGAGGAATGGTCAAATGTATGGCAGCTTAGATTCAGTGCAAAGAAGTGCAAAGTAATGCACCTGGGAAACAAAAACCCAGGGCAAGAGTACACAATGGTGGGTGAGATACTGACAACAACAAAAATGGAAAGGGACCTGGGGGTAGTCATATCAGATGACCCAAAGGTGGGTCAGCAATGTGAGAAGACAATAAGGAGGGCTGGGGGAATACTGGGATGCATAGGGAGAGGCATCACCAGTAGAAAACAGGAAGTTGTTGGCCCTCTGTACAGACAGTTGGTAAGACCACATCTGGAGTACTGTGTGCAGTTCTGGAGACCCCATTTCCGCAAAGACATAGACGGGGTGGAGGCCGTCCAGTGGAGGGCAACCAAAATGGTGCAGGGTCTGCACCAAAAGACATGTGAAGAAAGACTAAAGGAACTTAAGATGTATAGCCTCGAGAAAAGGAGGGAGAGGGGGACATGATAGAAACTTTAAAATACCTCAAGGGTCTCAACAAAGTCCAAGAGGGTAGCATATTTCAGAAAAAGAGATGTACAAGAACAAGGGGGCACAAATTGAAGATAGAGGGGGGACGGCTCAGACATAATGTGAGGAAGTATTTCTTCACAGAGAGGGTTGTAGATGCATGTAACAGCCTTCCTGAGGAGGTCAAAGAGTCAAAAACAGTGGGGAAATTCAAGAATGCATGGGACAGGCATAAGGCAATTCTAGTGGTGGGTAGGAGGAAGTAGGCTGTTTAACTAGAATCTGCAGCTTATCCATTAGGTAGGGAAATGGACAGACTAGGTGGGCCAAGCAGTCCTTATCTGCCGTCAAATTCTATGTTTCTATATCTCTGCCCAGGGATGTCTGTTTCACACATCAAAGGATGTGTTTTGCTCATTGGGAGTTGACGAGCTGTCCTCTGTGCTTTTCCGCATTTCTTTCCTCCTATTTTTTTATGTTTCTAAACTTTTTAAATCCTTGTTCATCATTCACTAACTTTCTTGTTTGCCATCCTTGTTCGTCACTGGCAATCAAGGAAATCAGCTGTCGAACAGAGATTCCTGGTCTGGCCATCTAGTTGTGAAATTCAAACAACATGAAGTCTTGCTTTATTCTGACAATATGTAGTATGCTCCAGCATTAGAACTGCTCCAGAGAACAAAGAGTTAACTGTATTCCAGAGCATAGAACGTTGAGCTCATGCTCAGTTCAAACCCCTGTCTGCTGCACTTCAAAGTGCAACCGTCAGATTCTTTACTCCGCCTGACTGAACAGTCACTCCGGAGAGTTTCTCCTTCTCTCGGTTCGGTTTAGTAGATCGTTGGTTCATTCCGATTATTACTTTGTTGTTTTCTCAGTTCAGATTACTGTCTGCTGTACTGTAAGTAGGTAGATTTATTTTGATTGTGGATCTGTGGAAATTAAAAAAAAAAAAAAATGTTTATGTGAGGGGGGTTTTGTCAATCGGTTCAGCTGAACCGATTCTTCCTATCTGTTGTTTTTTTCCCCCTTCTAGGTCGATGAGGTTCCGGTACTGATCGGTTCCAAACAAAACAGTATTTTCATTTTTTTCCCCAATACCCATAATACAGTTAGGAACCGATTGGTGAGTCTTGCCAGGCCTGAAGCTGTGTAAAGGTTCTGTTAGAATAGCTCAGTCTGAGAAACCCAAGAAAAAAACCGGGCCCACTGGGTTTTAACACTGCAGTGTGTGTGGGGAGGCCTTTTCTAAGGCTAATCCCCACACCACCTGTGTTTACTGTCTGGGGTTTGACCACCTCAGTTCAGATTCCCAGATTTGTAAAAAGTTTCCCAAATCCACCCTGGATCAAAAGGATGGGTAGGCTGAGGGAAAAGAAGGCCAAAAGATCTGCTGACCCAGATGGCCAGCCCGGTTCAGTCTTTACCAAACCAGAGGAAGTGCCCTCTGACCAGGGCCAGCCTTCCTCAGGCAAGAGGAGAGCCGATCCCGAAGGGGTCAGTTCCTACTAAAAGGAAAAGAAAAGACAAGTCAGCTGGTTCGGAACCAGAACCGTTACATCCAACAGAGCACCCTGTGCTCCCACCATAAAATAAGGATACTGTTAGACTACCTTAATGGTGGGATGGGCCTGCGCTCCCAATGACCATGATAAGGATACTCTTATAATATCTCAAAAAGTAAGGAAACAAATTGCAAAAAACTTTGTTAATGCATCAGCTAGAGTTAAAGTGACAAAAGTAGGGAAATATGACATTAAGGGTTTCCAACTCTAACACCCTATTCCCCACCCTGCACAGACCAAAAGGTGGGGGAGGGGGTTGTCTTGGGGCTTGTGAACCATAGAGCTCATCCCATTCCATTCCAAAATTTGGTGACATGGCTACAGTTTAGGTGAATGGGGTGGAGCCTTGGCAGAATGAACCCTAAGGCTCACCCATTCACCTAAACTGTAGCCATGTCACCAAATTTTGGAATGGGATGGCATGGTATCACTGCAGCCCCAAGACAGTCCCCTCCTCCCTCCCTCCCATTGGTCTGTGCAGGGTGAGAATGGGTGTTAGGTGTAAACCCTAATTCCACATTTCCATGCCTTTGTCACTTTAACCCTAACTGATGCATTTACAAAGCTTTTTGCAATGTATATATATCATATATGCTTGCATGCAGTGTAGTGCTTGGTTGAAAGTAGAACGGACAAGAAAAAATTACTCACCATAGTAATGTTGTTTCTTCTAATGGAGTCTTGCTGTATTCTGACAATATGCAGTTAGCCACAGCACTTGAACTACCCCAGAGAGGAAAGAGTTAACTCTATGCAGGAGCATAGAACATTGAGCTCAAGCTCGGTTTTCAAACCTCTGTCTCTGGTACTTACCAGTGTAACCGTCAGATTCTTACGAGCAAACTAACTAAGTAATAACTATGGAAATTGTTTAATACATGGCCAAAAGGCAACAATTTAGGTCCCAAAAAGACTCAAGTCAAGAACCCAAGAAAAAAAAGGTAGTGACAATATATCTATATCTATATCTATAGATATTTTTATATATATATATATATATATATATATATATATATATATATATATATATATATATATATATATATATATATATATATATATATATATATATATATATATATATATATATATATATATATATATATATATATATATATATATATATATATATATATATATATATATATATATATATATATATATATATATATATATAGAGGAAAAACTCAACAATGCATTAGTTAAGGTTGCTCCACAGCAACAAAAGCAAGGAAATTAGGTTTAGGGTTGAAAGCCCCTTGGACCCCCCTGCCCACACCCCAACCCAGCATCTGGGTGCACATTGGGGTTGCCGGCTAACTCTCACCCCATCAGATGTGTGAAGAAGCAGAGGTATAGGAGAATGGGGTGAGAGTTGGAGACGACAACCCAGCGTGCCCCAATACCAGTTGGGGGTGTGGGTGGGGGGGTCCAAGGGGAGCTCAACCCTAACACCGAATTTCACTTTTCTCACTGTGGAACAGCCTTAACTAAAGCATTAAACAGAGATTTTTCACTCTAATTTCCTTTCTTTGAGAAGATATTATAAAATAGTGAATGTAATGCGATGACGGGAGTGCGGGTCCCGGTGCCCGCAAACACAAATGGTAATGCGCATGGTGATGCAAAGCAAAACAGAAAGATAGACAGTACTTTAGACAGAAATTGTTAAAATAACGCAAACGCAAGCGCAAATGGAAACGCGAAGGGTAAAGCACATGGTGCCGTAGACGGGAACAGTAAGTGTAACAGTTACAGAACCGCAAGCAGAAGTGGTAGGGATAACAGTAATGTAAGCACACAGGCTAGTTTTCCCCAAAAGCTGCATCTAGGTCTTGGAGCAGAAAATGAGGAGTTGGAATAGTAAATTGCTTACATCTCAGGAACTGTACGAAGAAGAAAAAAAATTAAGTCATATGATTTATGACTTTCCTGGCTAGTTTTGTACTTCTAGCCCTGTTAGAGGACCCAGACTTCCAACAAAAGTCCGTGATTCTCAAGACTGCTTTTGAGATATGGGCCCTGAAAGGCGAAGTATGCTGTAATGTTATCCTATGGGGAAAAAAAGAAGTTTGGAGTGCCATAACTTTCGCTCCCTGTAATATTTTTTCACCAAACAAGTAAAAGTCACATCTGTGGGATGTTGGCTTTCTTCTCTCCAAATTTCAGCCCAAAAGACAAAACCGTTATTTTGCAGCAGGGCGGCAAAGGATTCCTGTAATGCAGCAGATGCCATAATGTTATCCTATGGTAAAAAAGCATCAAATTTGGAGTGCGATGACTTTGCTGGCCTGTAATATTTTTTCACCGAGAGGTACATCTGTGAGATGTTGGCTGCTTTCCCTTCAAATTTCAGCCCAAAAGACCAAACCATTGTTTTGCAACAGGGTGCCAAAGAATTGCTGTCATTTTCATACAGCCTGGAAAAGTACTGTTGAACTTTGCGAAAGCTTTTGCAAATTCATTTGACGCTGTTGCAAGTGCGAAAGTACTTTGTGAAAGTACTTTTTCCAGAAATCTGAAAAGCATATTTCTGGGGTGTTTTACCCCAAAATAAAGACATGCCTAGAATCCTCAGGGTCTGACTAGGTGAATACAAAAAGAATTAGGTTACTAGAGGGTCCCAAATTTAAATGGCAAGCATTTTTCTGATGACCAACTGAAAACAAAATGGTGAATTTGCAACAGTAAAAGGGCCATTTGCGAAAGTAAAAACTGCATTTGCGACACTGTAGAACTTTTTGTTAACTTTTCCCATTGACTCATAATGGGAACTTGTTTTTTGAATAACTTTTGAACCGTTTAATATTTTTTCATGAAATCTTCAAAAGGCACATCAGGGACCCCAGCTGCACGTTCCCTGAAGATTTCAGACTGGTCGTGCAAACCGTGTGACCTCTAGAGACAACCAAAGAATTCCAAAAAAGCGTAAACGCTCAAGCAGATCATGCTTAATAACTCCATAGCTGTATATCCAAACAGTACAAAAGTTGGCAGATCCCAAGATCTATGGCTCTTGATTATGTATTCCAAATTTCAGGCAAATCCATTGAACGGTTGCAAAGTTATTAAGGTGCAAAATTTTAGGTTTAACATGTAAAATGGCTCCTCAACCTAACTATGGTAGCACTACAGTGTACCATAATATAAATATATATATATATATATATATATATATAGAGCAAAAAAATCCATTTAGTACATTAGTTAGGGTTGTTCCACAGCGACAAAAAGTGAGAAATTAAGCTGTTAGGGTTGAAAACCCTTGGACCCTACCCACCCCCAACCGGCATTGGGGTGTGCATTGAGTCATCAGCCTAAGTCTCACCCCATCACATGTGTAAAGCAGCAGAAGTATGGGAGAATGGGGTGAGAGTTGGGTCCCGACGACAATGCACGCAATACCGGTGAAAGGCGGTGAAATTCCGAAGTTTTCAAGCTAACTATGGAATTTCCTACGCAATGATGTAACAAACTAATGCATTAAAATAAGGTTTTTTATCTCTATTCCCTTCTTTTTGAGAATGATAGCGAAATAGTAGATATATTACGGCGGGCGGGGTCACGGGGGCCACGCTGGGCCTTTGCTCACTACCACATAATATCTTGAGGCATAGTAATAGGAAAAGCAATGCAAACAGAAGCGCTAACAGTGGTGCACATGGTAACACAAACGCGAATGAGAACAGAAAGATATTGCCACATGGTGGCGTGGGACAAGGAGCAGTCTGCCCGTGATGTGTTGTCACATAATGAATATGGTGCCTGCAAGCGGAAATTTCAATGGGCATGGTTATGCAAACTAAAACAATGAGAAACAGTACTGTAGACACAAATGGCAAAAATATAAAGAAGCGCCAACTGAAAATGAAAGCGCCATGAGATACGCACATGGTGGGCGCAGGCGTCAACAGTAAGTGAAACAGGTATGGGACCACCAAGCAGAAAGGGCAACAGTAACAGTAATGTAAGTGCACAGGCTGGTTTTCCCCAAAAGCTGCATAGAGAAAGACAGTGAGTACAAAGAATATATGCATAAAAATTGATATCAGAGCAGAAAATGAGGACTTCGAATACTAAATAGGTTATATCTCAGGAACCGTACGACATAGAAAAAAAATTGAAAAGTCATATTATTTACAACTGTCCTAGCTAATTTTGTATTTAGCCCCCATTTTTCTGACAAAAAGTAAGTATCTCGCATCGTTTCCGAGATCCAGGCCCTGGTCTTGGCGTACACCGTAATGTTATCCTATGGGAGAAAAGAAGTTTGAGTGCCATAACTTTTCCTCCCTGTAATATTTTGACTAAACCATAAAAGGCACATCTGTGGGCTGTTGGCTGTCTTCCCTCAAATTTCAGGAAAAAGACCAAACCGTTATTTTGCAGCAGTGATCCAAAGGATTTCTATAGTCGTCGGGCGCCGTAATGTTATCCTATGGGAAAAATGTCAACTTTGGAGTGCCGTAACTTTGCTGCCATGTAATATTTTTTCAATACAACACTGAAAGGCACATCTGTGAGATGTCGGCTCCGTTCCCTTCAAATTTCAGCCCAAAACTCCCAACAGTTCTTTTGCAGCGCAGTGCCAAAGAATCGCTGTCACTTTCCCACAGATGGAAAACTTCTATACTTAATTTGTGAAAGCTTTCATAAAAAGTTCGACACTTTTCGTGGAACGAAAGTAATTTGCGAAAGTGCTTTTCCAGAAATTTGAAAAACATATTTCTGGGGTGTTTTAACCAAAATAAAGACATAGCAAGCATCCTCAGGGTCCGACTAGGTGAATACAAAAAGAATTAGGTTGCTAGAGGGTCCGAATTTAAATGCCAACCATTTTCTGATCACCAACTGAAAACAAAATGGCCGATTTGCGAAAGTAACAGGCCCATTCGAAAATAAAATGCATTGTGCGACACTGTCAAACTTTTTGTTAACTTTTCCCATTGACTTATAATGGGAAACTGTTTTTGAATAACTTTGAACTGTTTAATATTTTTCACAATCTTCAAAGGCATATCAGGGACCCCAATGCACATTCCCTGAAGATTTGGACCAGTCAGCATAAAACCGTCCGACCTGTAAGCGACCGTGGGAATTCCAGAAAAGGCGTAAATCGCGGCGCACAGATCATGTAATAACTCCATAGCCGTATATCCGACCAGTACAAAACTTGGCAGATCCCAAGGACTATGGCTCTTGGTCGTGTATTCCAAATTTCAGCCAAATCCGTGAAATGGTTGCAAAGTTATTAAGGTGCAATTTTTGGGGTTTAACATAGAAATGGCTCCTCAACCCTAACTATGGTAGCACTACCGTGCTAATATATACACAACCAAACCAGCTACCTTCCCCTAATGAGGGAGGGTAAAAGGTACACCCCTGAGGTGCAACACTGTACCTGCCAGCCCACTTCCCAAAAACTAGATTCTGAGAGAGGAGGCAGGGAGGGAGGTCAGAATACAGCCAGACTCCATTAGAAAAAACAACATTTCTATGGTGAGTAATTTTTTCTTCAAACAACATGAAGTCTTGCTGTATTCTGACAATATGCAGACTATCAAGCAGTTCCTCTAGGAGGAGGGAATACAGAACCTACTTTGGAAATAGGCTCTGCAATACTGCTGTGACAAACCTAGCATCACTCCTAGTCTGGCTGCCCAGAGCGTAATGATTGGTGAATGCATGGACTATCTTCCAGGTGGCTGCTTTACAGATTTCTAGTAAGGGTATATCTCTGCCTGTAGCCAGAGTAGCAGCTGTACCCCTAATTGAGTGAGCCCTCAGGCCTGGAGGGGGTGTTTTGCCCAATTTGTTATAGCAGAATTGTATACAAGAGACAATACACCTGGCAATAGTCCTTTTAGTGGTAGACTTACCTTTTCCCACTTCACCATAAGTGAGATACAGTTGAAGAGTATCATTTCTGTGTGCCTTAGTATGCTCTATGTAGTAACTAAGAGCCCTTTTAACATCCAGACTGTGTAATCTTCTTTCCCCTGAAGAAGAATGGTCAGTGAAAAAGACAGGAAGAGACATTGACTGGTTCAGGTGAAAATCTGATACCACCTTGGGTAAGAAACTCATATTGGTGCTTAGGACCACCTTATCCCTATGGAAGGAGATAAAGTCAGGTCTGACTGACAGGACCTGTAATTTACTAATCCACCTGGCAGAAGTAATAGCTACCATGAACACAGTCTTCCAGGTCAAGTACTTCAGCTCGGCCGAAGTCAGAGGTTCAAAGGATGGCTGCATAAGCTGGGCAATGCAGACATTAAGATCTAAGCCGGAGTGTGCCCTCAAAAGGAAGGGTTAATATGAACCAAACCTTTGAAAAACTTAGTGAAAACAGGATGGGATGCCAGGGAAGAGTCTTTCCCTGCTGAAAGGAATGCAGAAACAGCTGCTAAGTGAACCTTCAAAGTTGCAGGCCTAAGGCCCTGACCATTAAGATGAACCAGATAATCTAAGGCTGTTGCAATGCCTGCAGAGTCAAGCACAATGCTCTTCTGAGCACACCAAATGCAGAATCTTTTCCATTTGGAATTATAAGTTTTTTTTCTAGTGGAAGGTTTCTGGAAACCTTCAAGATATCCAGAACTCCCTGAGAAAGATGCAGGCCTACATATTCTAGCTCTTCAACAGCCAGGCCTTGAGGTTGAGAGACTGGAGATTGGGGTACCAGATCCTCCCCTGAGAAGAGGTTGGAAGATTGTATCTCTTGGGAAGAGACAGGGGGCGTGACACTGCCAGAGATAGCAGCAAAGGATACCAAGGCTGCCTGGCCCAATCTGGAGCTACTAGTATCACCGTGCAGGATTGAGATCTGATTTTGATCAGGACTCTGAACAACAGAGGGAAGGGAGGCAAGACATAGAGAAACCTGCCCTTCCAGTCCAGAATGAAAGCATCCAGAAGAATAGTCCCCAGGACTGGAGGTCTGCAACAAAACAGAGGAAGTTGGTGATTGTCCAGGGATGCAAAGAGATCTATCTCTGGAGTGCCCCATCTGGAGAAAATGACCTATAGTTTGGGAGGGTACAGGGACCATTCGTGATGCCCCTGGGATATCCTGCTCAGGGCATCTGTAGTATGTTGTCTTTCCCTGGAAGGTGAACTGCTATCAGGGAAGTCTGAAGGGAATAGGCTAGAGACCACAGTTTCATAGTTTCTATGCACAAGGCCATAGACTGAGTGCCCCCCTGCTTGTTGAGGTACCACATTGTGGTGGTGTTGTCCATCCCGACTTGAACCACCTTGCCCCTGACTGAGTCCAAGAAGAACTGCAGGGCTAGAAAGACTGCTCTGAGTTCCAAAAGATTGATATAAAGGACAGACTCTTATGGAGACCAAACCCCTTAAGCAGTAAGGGCTCCCAAATGGGCTCCCCATCCTAGGAGAGAGGCATCTGTAGTTAGGACTACTGAGGGGACTTGAGAGAGAGAAATGGAACTCCTTGTCTGAGGTTGTCCTGGTCCAGCCACCATTGGAGAGCCTGGACCAGAGTCTGAGTCACTGGAATCAATTTGGTGAGTAAGTACCTTTTCTGAGACCAAAAGGACTTTAGGTGGAACTGAATGTCCCTCATCTGAAATCTGGCTCCCTGCACCACTGCGGTGGAAGCTGCCATGTGGCCCAGGAGCTGAAGAAACTGTCTTGCTGGATGAGAGACCAGAGGTCGAAAAGAGGAAGCAAGATCTGTCAAGGCCTTTACCCTTGCTAGGGGCAGGAAGGCCTTTGCTTGGATAGTATCCATGACTAACCTACCAATAGCCAGTCATCCAGATATGGGAAAATGGAAATACCCTGCCTTCTCAGGTAAGCAACTACTACTGCAAGGCACTTTGTGAACACCCTTGGAGCTGATGTTAGGCTGAATGGCATGGCTCTGAACTGATAGTGGCCTGAAGGCAACTTGAACCTGAGGTACTTTCAGTGGGAGCACCTGATAGGAATATGGAAGTAGGCATCCTTGAGGTCCAGGGATGCGAGCCAGTCCCCTGGCCTTAGAGAGAGAAGAATTATTCCCAGAGTCACCATTTTGAATTTTGGTTTTGAGATGTTTGTTCAAATACCTTAGGTCTAGGATGCGTCGCCACTGCCCTATCTTCCTTGGGGTAAGGAAGTACCTGGAGTACAGACCTTTGCCTCTGTGTTGAGTAGGAACCTTCTCTACAGCTCTGATAGCCAGAAGAGAGGAAACCTCTGCCTCTAGGGCAAGGGTCTCTGAGATGAATGCAGCTGGAAAAAATCTGGCCCTCAGTTTTGGAAACCTTTTGAAGCTGAGGGTCAGTCCCTGGCTTACTACTTCCAAGACACACTTGTCTGACGTAACAGACTTCCAGTCCTGGAAGTAGTAAGCCAGCCTGCCTCCTACTGGAATGGGGGAGTTGACCCGGGCTGACACATCAGGGTGTCTGCTTGGCAGGAGCCTTGGACTGGGAAGAGGATGCAGCTCTGCTCATCCCCCTCCTGCCGCTCCCTTAAAAGAACCCCCTCTGTGGGAAGGAAGAGGAAGCCTGGGCTTGGTAAAAATACCTGTGGAAAAGCCTGCCCCTGCCCCTAGACTGCTGCTTCTGAGGAGTAGCTTGCCTCTCTTTGGCCTGTGCACTCCTGTAGGTGGTCCTGTATGTGTCCATTTTTTTTCATGTAAGCCTCTGTCTGCTTCCCAAGTAGAGAGTTACCCGCTACAGGGAAATCCATAGTCTTGGCCTGGGTATTCTGTGAAAGGCTAGTACATCTGAGCCAAGCATGTCTTCTGAGAGACTCAGATGTAGCCATGACTCTTGATGCCACACTATTGGAGTCCACAGCAGCATGGAATTGCACTTTGGATGCCTCAATTCCATCAGCAGCCACCTCCTCCAGCTCTTTGGCTAGCTGGGGGGAGGCCTGTTTAGCCAGTTCAGAACCGTAACCCACCTGGACGTCTGGTACCTGGCTGTGTAGGCCATGTAATTTGCCTGCCTGAGTCCCAAAGAGGATGCCAAATATTGTTTCTTGGCCATGGCATCAACTTTCCTGGAGTCCTTGTCCAGGGGGAGTGAAGCCAAAGGTATGTTAGCCCTGTCACAGGCTGCAGCCTGCACTACCCCAACATGGCTGCAATGAGTGTATAAGAGCTCCATACCTGAGCCTGATAACATACACCTCCTGTTCAATCTCTTATCCACAGGAGGTAAGGAGTTAGGTGTTTGTAAAAGTTTCTGTTTCCCCAAGGACTTGTGAAGAGGGATAGACAATCTTTTGGACTCTGGGATGTCCATCATTTCTACAAAATCAGGCTCTTAAACTGGAGGGTTTCAGCCACCTTCTTGTAAAACAAGAAGTGTGAAGGGGACTCAGAAAGCCTGGGAGGGGAGATATTGGAGGGTCTGTCTGAGGAGATGTCTGGCTCAATGGGCACATCCAGACCATCAAAGTCATCACCTTCGTCGTTATCATCGGGATATTCTTTGTCTCCCTCCCTCTCCTCATAGAAAGCATCTGGATCATAATCCAATGGAATTGGATCCGATCGAACCGACCACCTAACCGGCGGTAGCGGTTCAGACGGAACAGGGCAAAGTGATTGAACTATACTAATCGCTTTGGCTATCTTGTCAGCGGTTGGAATATACAGCGCTGGATCTGAACTGGCTGACTTATGCTTCCTTTCTGATGGAACTGACCCCTCAGAGTTGACCCTCCTTTTGCCCGAGGAGGTATCGCCTAGGTCAGTAGGCACCTCCTCAGGTTCGGCTCGACCGAACTGGGCTGGCCATCTGGATCTACAGACTTCTCGACCTCCCTTTCCTTCAGCCTACTCATTCTTTTTTCAAGAGTGGCTTTAGGGAAGTTTTTGCAAATCTGGCAGTTTGTTTTGAGGTGGTCAAACCCCAGACAATGAACACAGATGAGGTGGGGTCGGCCTTTGCAAAGGCCTCCCCACACTCAGTACAGTGTTGAAACCTAGTGGGACTGTTTTTTTTTTCTTAGGTTGGCTATGTCTGAGAAACCCAACAAATTACCCTTAAAAGCTTTCAAGCCAGGTAACAACATCCGATCAGTTATGAACTGTGTCACGGGTTCTGTAAAAGAACAGAAAAAGTCAGATACTTTTGAAACCGATCGGCACCGGAACACCACGCTAATCCCAGAAAAATAATAAAACAATCAGGAAAGTCTGTTCCTAACTGGACCGACCGATGAGGAACTGAGACAAAACAATTTCCACAATATAAAAATAACACTAGTCACCACCTATCTACCACACTACCTGTACCTAAGGCCCTGTACACACTAGCAACTGATTATAAAACGTTACTAAAATTGTTTTAAAAGTCCGTACCTAGCACGGTTGTCAGAGCGTCCACATTGCATTCCGACAACTGTGCTAGGAAAAGCAGGTTCCAAGGCATGACTGCAGCACCAAGTGTAAGCATTATAGGTACCGCAGTGTGCTGCACTGCATGATGGGATACCTGTGAACAGGAACCGCAAGCGATCGGGGGAAAAAAGTACATAATCAGAACCAGTGTTTCAAGGGCTACTAGGAAATACCGGTGCCGCCTTTTTTTTAAAATCCTGTTGTTTAAAAAAAAATAGTTTTCCTGTAGGACGGGTTGCCTTAACCTGTGTTACAGCATGGTTTGTGTACACACTGCTGTTAGCACTTAATTAAGGCAACCCTGTTTAGCTAAAACTGCTAAGACCACCTCTTAAGCAGGGTTTTAGCACGGTTTTAGAACACGGTTGCAACACAGTTTTAACCGTGTTACAGTGTGAGCGCAAACTGTGTTCCGGGAGCTTAAAACAGTTTAAGGCAGTTAAACCGTTTTAAGCTCTCTAGTGTGTACAGGGCCTTAGACAGAGGCTGGAAATGTGAAAATAAACAATCGGTTTAAACCAAACGCGCTTTTTTTTGAAACTTTACTGAACTGAAGCAGAGGAAATCTCCAGAGCGACTTCACTGTTAGGCGGCATAAAGAATCTGATGGTCGCACTGGTAAGTACCAGAGACAGATGTTTGAAAACTGAGCTCAAGCTCAACGTTCTATGCTCCTGCATAGAGTTAACTCTTTCCTCTCCAGGGCAGTTCAAGTGCTGGGGCCAACTGCATGTTGTCAGAATACAGCAAGACTTCATGTTGTGTGAACTATGGTATCTCCTAATAAGGCATGTCTACAGTTCTCAAAACTAGTAAAAATATCTAAATGTTTATCCTCTAAAATGCTAATCTCTAATACTTTCAGTTGTAGTGGTACAGCACTTGCACTGCCCATTCAGAGACTTATATTTCTTTTTCTATGTAATCTTTTTTCTATGCAGGTTTAAACATTTTTTGTGGCAGTCTCCTGCAGTTTCAGACATGTCTTCCTTTTTTACAGTTGCATAGCCAGAGCTATGCAAGATGTAGTGCTATTACATTGAAAAAGCGGCTGTGGTTACAGTAGCGTATGACTGTGAATACACCACAGCTGTGTCCTTCCACTGAGTAGACTTGAAGCACATCTCTCCATGTCCTCTCCATTCGGTACAGTGTGGTTGCTTCTTCCCTCTGCCAGCACTACTTTCTTGCTCCCCCTCTGACCCTGTTGTTTTTTAAACAACTGAAATGTTATAACATTAACACAATCTGGCTTTTATTTAAAAGTATGTCAGATGCATTACTTTCCACAGCTGTTCTGGTTTGCATCACTACATATTTGTAGTTCAAATTATGTCTTGCTGTTATAGAGTATGGTCAGTGGCAGATATGGTGGGGGGGGCTAAGGGGTTGAAGCCCCCTATTTGAAAATCTGTCTGACACTGGAATTTTAGTTGGGTTTTGAAGCAGCAAAATGGGTTTCTTAAATTTCACTTTCTGTGTTTGCTCACCAGCTGCTGCTGCGTTCCTGACTATCGCTATACATAGCTTAGCTCAGATTCACAGTCAGTATTCCCAACCATCCGTGTATTCGAGTATAGGCAGTGGCAAATATGGGGGAAAGCTAAGGGTCTGAAGCCCCCTATTTGAAAATCTGTCTGACACTGGAATTTTAGTAGGGTTTTGCAGCGGCAGCACATATTTCTTACATTTCACTTTGCACGTTTATGCACCAGCTGCTGCTGCATTAGCGACTGCACTATGTGAGGCTCGGTTCAGATTCACAGTCAGTATTCCCAACCATCAGTGTATAAAAGACAGACAGTGTGATTAGTTTAATGTAACTGACAGCATGCTTGTCTCCCCTCATCCCTTACCTATAGCAAACTTTGCTTGGTTGCCTGATAAGCAACTGCAGGGGCAATTTGTCTCTTATCAATCCTGAACCACCTCAGACACAGTAACAGCTGCAGACCATATACATTTATGGGACACTGTCACTGCCAGTACCACACCTTTTTGAAGTTCATGTGGACACGTTTGGTCCCTTATCACTGCTACCTGTCACCCCAATCTCTGCACCATACCATTCAGGAGCTACCACTTGTTGCTGATCACTGGGTTGAACTGGGGCAAAATGCTGACTCTGATTTGGGAGCCGGAGACTGGGAGCCCATGGGACCATCCCCTGGGATTATAATTGAACATGCAGGTAAAGGAATATGATAGCTGGATAGGTGCCCTAGGTTTCTGTCATCCTTGAGAATCACATGAAACTCTCCTGAAGTTGCATTAACTTCTAAGTTCTGGGGTTGCACTGCAGAAAGAGCAGAGTTTGATGTTAAATTGCTGCTCTGGTATCTGTACAACTTCCTTGGTAATTTTCCCTGTCACAGGTAAACCTGTTTCCCTTAACAAGCCTTCCTTGTCAATTCTTTCCAAGTCACGGTGGGGATTCCCGACCATCAAAATGGGCAGACAAGGTTTAGGGTTACAGGGTTCGAATCCCATCTGAGACATTTACATTGAGTGTCAGTGTCAACAGGAAGCACAGTGTGCACAAAATAACAATGGGAGGGAAAGCAACATTCAAAACAAAAGTGGAAAGGAATGGAAGCAAAAGAATATACCTTCATAAGTTTAAGAGTTCTGATATTCAATTTTGCCAGTTAATGCCCAGGACTGTGAGCCCCTAGCCATGCGTCTGATCTCTCCCATTAGTAGTTTTTTTTAGTGAAAAGGCTTCTGATCACTGTATTGCCTAAGACTAGAGTCAAGTATATAATGTCAGCTACAAGTAAAGTCAAAAGCTCTCAGTAAAAGTGTTTGCCTTTACTTGTAGTTGAGATTATATTTGTAAAAATAACCCACAATAATCATGATATATATTTAAAAATTAATAAAAGACCATAACAAAATATCAGCACTGAATTAATACTGTGGTTCTTCTTGTGGTGTAAGAAAAATATTATTCAAACAAGAATCTTGGATCATATTAAGAAATTTCTCACAGTTAGCTAGCTGCAAACTTCTTGTGTCAATAAGACAGTAACAATACCCATTATAAGCATTCCAGCTGCGAATACCTTGTTACAAAAAGTATTCATACTGGTGAATGGAGTTGCTGTCAGTCACTCCTCCAGACAGACTTGATTTTATAAATAAAATGTACAATACTGCCTAATAGGCTACGCCTAACTTGAACCTTTTCATCCAAATAAACAGAAAGAAAAATCTAGCAATATTGTACTCTGTCTGACGGTGCTTTTTTTTTTTTTTTTTTTTTTAACTGCTGCAGGCCTTCAGCTGTGTGAGGCCCTGTTATACTGATGGACTGGGAGGGAGGCACACAGTGTTACTGAGGGATGTGAAGTTGTACAACTTCAAGGGTATCAGAAATACGAGTTGATTCATCTTTGGCACATATTGGCTTTGCCACTGAGTTTGCCAAAAATTAGGACAGGTAGTAACTTGCTGCCCATTGTGAGTTTTTTGCTAGAACAATGTCAGATTGCATCTCAGAGTATTTAAAACCAAAAATTTTTATACAATAGCAAGAAAGAATCCTGGGCTCTGATTGGTCAGTTGGCCATCACAGCAGGGATGTTATCCTGGCATAACATCCCTGCTGTTCATAGGTCTACTGTCATCAGTATGGCTGCTATGGATGATCCTGATAAGCCCTTTTTTCCATCTCCTCTTAAGAAACAAAAATATTTTTCCACACTAATAAAAACATTCTTTAAAATAATTTTTTTATTTTATATATAACAACAAGCCATTGTATAATAGGAATAATGCCATCCAGGGTGGGTGTTATGCTGGTATAACATCCCTTCTTGGGTGTTGGACGCCCTCGGCCGGTGGCCTCAGGCCCAACCACTCGAGGTGCAATGTTATCCCAGCATAACGCCCACCCTGGAGGGCATTATTCCTTTAGTGATCTGGAAACAGGGACTGTAAAGATAATTTATGCCCCCTCCAGCGACAGCATGCATCATGCTGATGATGTCATGTTAAGCTCTCCCCCACCATTTCAAAAGCTTGGTGTCCTTTGGTAATGGGGTTCACTGAGAGAAACTCTCATAGACTAAATGATGAGTAGCATAGCTACTTATTTAATAGAAATACATATTTTGGACTTTAAAACATTAACAAGGGTTCAACTCAGTTCTGAAAATTCTTTTAATTTAGATTAGCAGTAGGTACTGCAAGAAATAACAAAGTCTGGTCAGAGTCAAAACAGCAACTAATGAATTAATCTGACATGAGTTTCATTTGAAATGATTAATTTTTATGGCTACATCATTTCTAGATTCATTGTCACATTAATACATTAGCAGCTGTTTTGGCTGTGACCAGAATTTGTACTAGTATTGCCTTACTGAGACTTGCCAGACTACTTACCAACTGTCCTAGGTTCACCTCACCACATTCTAAATAAGCTTACTTTCATTTCTGTTGCAAAAGCAAGGGGTTTCTGAAGTTAAAGTTAGGAACCAGAATGAATGGCTTTGTGTTATGCTGTTTTTTTTTAACCCAAGACTTAGCAGTAACAGAAAACACTTTGTGTTGTGCAACATCTGCAAAATATTACTCTAGAAAAAATATAGGTTTGATGTTTCTTCATGAATTAGTAAATTAGTTTATATTGTTTCAAATTGCAGATGAATTACAAGTGCTGTCATCTGAGCCATTTTGTTGGTTGATGTATTTATTTCTATATTCTTTTTTACATTTTGCATGCCAAACACCCATTTTCTCTTGGAATTCTTCCCATTCTGCACACAAATCACAGGGATGCTTAGACCAACAGGAATTTTTTTCGGATCCCCCAACTCTCCATTCAAGTCAGAAAAAAAAGCTACAAGCTAGGGAATTACCATATGAAGCCTGTTCAGTAAATTACTTGTCAATATGTCCTGGACAATGATATACAGAACTCTACAATGGGTTTCCCAGCCCTTTGGCACCCCCTTACAACCTTTGATGCATTCTGCAGTATGTAATGTAAGCCTTAAACCAGCAAGCACATGCACTCAACTAAGTGTGACCAAGTGGAGACATAAGCAGATGGCCACTTGGGGCGCATGAATTTCAGTCTTCCCTTCTCCATCTCTGCTAGAAAGATCAGAAGGAATGATTGATTTAAGTTTAGTGGAGTGGAGACTGAGTACACTTATTTTAGAATGTTATACTTTGAAAACAAAGGTGATAAAATATCCTAGTACATAAGGGTCTCGGAGATCCAGGTTGATGTCATGAATGACAGAACCTATTGCTGCTTGCAAAGTCTTTCTGGGTGGAGTAACATTAAAAATTCACTAAAGACAAAGTGGGGATTTTCAAACATGCATCAGGGGAAATTGTTTAACCAGGTAAAGGCACATTAAGTTGCAGCATGTTTCCAGGTACGACCTAGGAGTGCAAGGAATGTTACATTGAGTTTACCTGACATTGCACTTTCCACCCCTCCTCGCACAGTCTCAGCTCTTCCCCACCTCAAGCCGCCTGACTCCTTGCTGCCTACTATTAGGCTCCCACCCACATCAATCCTGCTGAACTACTCCATACCCCTGTACCTTAACACCTACCCATGCCAATCCCATCCTAACAAAACTCTTTTTGGGTGGATCCATTCCAATCCCCATCCCCTCTTCCTATGCTGCCCTCTATCTGCCCCTCCCTTAATTCAGTATTCAACCCCCCTACAGCTCTCCTAACCACTCCCTTCTTCCCCCAGTCCTCCTTCAACCTCACCTCACCTAATGAGCTATGTAAGCACAGGAGCTCTGTTTAATTATTCTACCACTACTGTTTACAATTGCCATAATCTTGCTCTTGTCATCTAAACCTATTCTCATGCATAAAGAATGGATGCACTTGAGTTTGTAATATTGTATCCTACCTGAAATGTAAAGGTCACTGCTAATCTGTTTGTACCTTGTTCTATGTGGAACCTTTGTAAGAGAGCTCTCTAGCTCAAAGGTTTAAATCCAAGAATCCAATAAATAAATAAATAAGTGACTTCCTCAGGGTCACACAGTATGCAAGTGGGAGCTGATGGGATTCAGACCCAGGTCTCCAGGTTTGCAGCTCGGTGCTCTTAACCACTACGCTATACTGCCTCCTATCAGTGGGGTTTACAGCACAATTTTCCCACATCTTAATGTTTGTGCCAATACCTTACACCACGTGAAAGCTAGTCTAACTTATTTATGGAAGTGGCATGAGTTGTGAAATTATGGGTGGCACTTGCATCATGCAAGCTACTGTAAAGCAGTGAAAGTGTTGCAAATGCATGTAAAATGTTTAAAATAGTATTCCAATGTTTTGACACATTTATTTTCATGAAGTTGCAACTTGAAATCGGGAGTTGTGGCTGTGTCAGGACTTTTGAAAATCCTGGTCACAGTGATTTTTGGAACTATAAAGCTGGGCATGGGGACTAGACAGAAACCACTGCAAATAAGGGTAGAAAAGAGAGATGGGAATTGATGCTTCAAGCAACATAAAGTCTTGCTGTATTCTGACTATTGCAGTTAGCTCCAGCACTTGAACTGCCTCGGAGGGTAGAGGGTTAAATTTCTATGCAGGGCATAGAACGTTGAGCTCGAGCTCGGTTGAAGACTCTGTCTGCAGTGCTTTGAAACCAAACCGTCAGATTCTTTACTTCGCCTCGCTGAACAGTCACTCTTGAGATTTCTCCTTCTGCTCAGTTCAAAGTCGGTTAAAGCTGTCGATTTTATTCCGATTTATTTTCCACATTGTCTGTTCAGGGCTCTGTCTGTGGTACAATAAGTACTTTACGTAGTATCTCTGTATCTTACTGTGGAAATTGAAAGATTGTATTTCTTGATCAGTTCGGCTGAACTGATCCATTAGTTTAAATCTTTTAGTGTGTGTTACGGTCCTTATAGGTTTTAAAAAAAAAAAAAAAAAAAAAAAACTTCTTTGCATTTTTTCCAATACCTGTGACACGATTAGAAACCGATAAGGGAGTCTTGCCTGGCTGTTTCCTTATAAAGGGTGTGTTTTGTTAGGTTGGCCATGTCTGAGAAACCCAAAAAAAAAAACGGGCCCACTGGGTTTCAACACTGTAGTGAATGTGGAGAAGTCTTTGCTAAGGCTAATCCCAACACCACCTGTGTTTACTGTCTGGATTTTGACCACCTCGATTCAGACTGCCAAATTTGCAAGAATTTCCATACGTTTACAAAGGTTAGGTAGACTTGGGGATAAGGAGGCAGAGAAATCCGCTGACCCGGAAGGCCAGCCCAGTTCGGTTCCCACCGAACCAGAAGGAGTACCCTCTGACCAGGGTGATACTACTTTGGGCAAGAGGAGAGCTGATCCTAAGGGATCGGTTCCTACAAAAAGAAAACGCAAAGAAAAATCGACCGGTTCGGATCCAGAGGTTCATGTTCCGACTGCTGAAGAAATAGCCAGAGTGATTCGGATTGTTGGATCGCTTCGATTCCGACCGATCCGGCGCCTCTTGGCAGGGGTTCGGTTCGGTCGGTTCTCCTGGTTCAAGATTATACCACTGAAGACTTTTATGAACCGCAGTTTGAAGAGGAGGGGGATTTTGAAGACGATGGTGATGATTATGAAAGTCTGGATCTGCCTGTGGAACCGGACATCTCCCCAGACAGACCTTCTGGTGTTTCCCCTCCTAGGCTCTCTGAGTCCCCTCCCCACTATCTGTTCTACAGAAAGGTGGCTGAAACCCTCCAGCTTCCTATGGAAAAGGCTGTGGAGGATCAAGAGGAGCCCAATTTTGTTGAAATCATGGACGTCCCAGAG
Source organism: Neoceratodus forsteri (assembly GCA_016271365.2). Lineage (NCBI taxonomy): Eukaryota > Metazoa > Chordata > Ceratodontiformes > Ceratodontidae > Neoceratodus > Neoceratodus forsteri. Next base: position 481,654,698 of record CM057459.1, on the reverse strand, counting down.
TCCAAGAGACTGTCTATTCCCCTCCATAAGTCCTTTGGGAAGCAGACACAAAAAATTCTAAAGTCTCCTAATTCTGTACCTCCTGTTGACAGAAGGATGGACAAGAGGCATACTTTATCAGGCTCAGACACAGAGTTTTTCTACCAGCAATGCAGCCATGTTGGGGTCGTGCAGGCTGCAACCTGTGACAAGGCAAATATTCCCTTGAATTCACACCCCCCAAACAAAGACTCCAGGAAGATGGATGCCATAGCAAAGAAACAGTACATGGCATCCTCCTTGGCACTCAGGCAGGCTATCTATATGGCCTATGCAGCCAGGTACCAGAAGTCCAGGTGGGACACTGTACTGGCACTGGCTAAGCAGGCCTCCCCCCAGCTGGCCAAGGAGCTGGAGGAGTTGGCTGCTGATGGGATTGAGGCATCAAAGGTACAATTTCATGCTGCTGTTGTGGACTCTAATGATGTGTCATCAAGAGTCATGGCTACATCTGTGGCTCTTCGGAGGATGGCTTGGCTCAGATGTACTAGCCTCTCACAGGACACCCAGGCTAAGACCATGGATTTCCCTGTGGTGGGTAATTCTTTGTTTGGGGAGCAGACAGAGAATTACATGAAGAAAATGGATGAGTACAGGACCACTTATAGGAGTGCACAGGCCAAGGAGAGGCAGGCAACTCCTCAAAAGCAGCAAGCTAGGGGCAGGGGCAGGCCTTTTCACAGGCCTTTTTACCAAGCACAGGCCTCTTTTCCTTTTTCTCAGAGGGGGTTCTTTAGAGGGAGAGGCAGAAGGGGGATGAGCAAGGCTGCATCCACTCCTCAGCCTAAGGCTCCTGCCAAGCAGACACCCTGAGGTGTCAGCCCGGGTTGACTCCCCCATCCCTGTAGGGGGCAGGCTGGCTTACTTTGTCCAGGACTGGATGTCTATTACATCAGACAGGTGGGTCCTGGAGGTAGTAAGCCAGGGACTGGTTCTCAGTTTCAGAAAATTTCCGAAAATGAGAGCCAGATCCTTTCCACCTGCAAACATCTCAGAAACTCTTGCTCTGGAGGCAGAGGTTTCATCTCTACTAGCTTTAGGGGCCATATAGAGAGTTCCTACCCTACACAGGGGCAAAGGTCTAGACTCCAGGTACTTCCTTACCTCAAAAAAGACAGGGGAGTGGTGACCCATCCTAGACTTAAGATACCTAAACAAACATCTTTTAAAACCAAAATTCAAAATGGTGACCCTGGGAACAATTATTTCCTCTCTAAGGCCAGGAGACTGGCTAGCCTCCCTGAACCTCAAAGATGCCTACTTTCACATTCCCATCAGGTGCTCCCACAGAAAGTACCCCAGGTTAGAATTGCCCTCAGGCCATTATCAGTTCAAAGCAATGCCCTTTGGCCTAACATCAGCTCCAAGGGTGTTCACAAAGTGCCTAGCAGTAGTAGTGGCCTTTTTAAGAAGAAAAAGTATTTCCATTTTTCCATATCTGGATGACTGGCTCATTGTGGGTCAGTCCTCAGACCAAGTCAAGTCAGATCTGCAAGTGACCCAGCAAGTGCTCACTTCCCTTGGATTTCTTCTCAACCTTCCCAAGTCAGTTCTTGAGCCTGTACAGCTTCTCACTTTTATAGGAGCAGAGCTGGATACTGTCAAAACTAGAGCTTTCCTTCATCTAGAAAGGGCATCAGCCATTATACAGCTGGCTTCTTCCTTCTGCCTTCTGGTTTCTCAACCAGCAAGGCACTTCCTTCAGCTTTTGGGCCACATGGCAGCTTCCACAGCAGTGGTCCAAGGGGCCAGGTTTCAGATGAGGGACATTCAGTTCCATCTGAGGGCCTTTTGGTCCCAAAGAAAAGATCCTCTTACCAAACTAGTTCCGGTTACTCAGACTCTAATCCAGGCCCTTCAATGGTGGCAGGATCTGGACAATTTAAGGCAAGGAGTTCCATGTGTCACTCAGACTCACTCTGTGGTCCTCACCATGGATGCTTCTCTATTGGGGTGGGGAGCCCACCTCAGGAATCCCTCCTTCATATCAATCTCCTGAAGCTCAGGGCAGTTTTTCTGGCCCTGCAAGCTTTCTCTCAGTCGGTACAGAACAAGGTGGTTCAGGTCAGGACGGACAACACCACCACCATGTGGTACATCAACAAGCAGGGAAGCACTTGGTCCATGGCCTTGTGCACGGAAGCCATGAAATTGTGGTCCCTAGCTTATTCTCTACAGACCTCCTTGGTGGCAGTTCACCTTCCAGGGAAGGACAATGTGATAGCAGATGCACTGAGCAGGATCTCCCAAGGCCATCACGAATGTCTCCCAAGGCCATCACGAATGGTCCCTGGACTCTCTGGTGTTGAAAGTCATCTTTTCAAGGTGGGGCACTCCGGATATAGATCTCTTTGCAGCCCCAGACAATCACCAACTTTCTCTGTTTTGTTGCAAACCCCCAGTCTTGGGCTCAGTCTCTCTGGATGCTCTGATTTTGAACTGGGAAGGGAAACTTCTTTATGCCTTCCTTCCCTTTCCTCTACTCTTCAAAGTTCTGGTCAAGATAAGGTCACAACCTTGCAAAGTGATTCTGATTGCTCCAGACTGGGTCAGGCAGCCTTGCCCTGTTGCTGTCCCTAGCAGTCCTTCTTCCCCTGTCTCTTCCCAGGAATTACAACCTGTTATCCTCTTCTCAGGGGAGGATTTGGTACCCCAATCTTCGGTCCCTCAATCTCAAGGCATGGCACTTCAAGAGTTAGAATATGCAGACTTGCATCTGTCTCAAGGGGTTCAGGATATTCTCAAAGCCTCTCGAAAGCCTGCCACCACAAAAACTTATAACTCCAAATGGAAGAGATTCAGCATTTGGTGTCCCAGGAGGCACATATCTCCAGACACTGCTGATTTTTTTTCTACATTCCTGGATTATATGGTTCATTTTAATGGCCTAGGCCTCAGACCAGCTACTTTCAGAGTACATTTGTCAGCTGTTTCTGCTTTTCTGTCAGTGGGAAAGCCTTATTCACTGTCGTCTCACCCTGTATTCTGTAAATTTTTTAAGGGATTGCTTCATACCAATCCCCCCTTTAGGGATCCTGCTCCTGCCTGGGATTTTAATGTTTGCATTGCTCAGCTTATGCAACCTCCTTTTGAGCCTATGTCCTCAGCAGAGCTTAAGTACTTGACTTGGAAAACTGTGTTTTTGGTAGCTATTACATCTGCCAGACGTATCAGTGAATTGCAAGCTCTGTCAGTAGAGCCTGACATTATTTCATTCCATAGAGGTAAAGTGGTTCTTAGAACCAATAGGAGGTTCTTTCCCAAAGTGGTTTTGGATTTCCATTTAAACCAGTCTCTGTCTCTTCCTGTATTCTTCACTGATCACTCTTCCTCAGGAGAGAGAGGAGGTTACACAGTTTAGATGTTAAAAGAGAGCTTAGTTACTACATAGAACGTACAAAAGGTCACAGTTTTGACTCCCTCCAGTTGTTCCTCACTTATGGGGAAGAAGGTAAGGGCAAACCTGCCACCAAAAGAACTATTGCCAGGTGGATTGTATCTTGTATACAATTCTGCTATGAGAAACTAGGAAAAATTCCACCCTCAGGCCTGAGGGCTCATTCCACTAGAGGTACAGCTGCTTCTTTGGCTGCAGCCAGGGATATTCCTTTGCTAGAAATTTGCCAAGCAGCCACCTGGAAAACAGTCCATACCTTCACCAAGCATTACTCTCTGGATATCCAGACTAGGGGTGATGCTCGGTTTGGCACAGCAGTACTTCAGAGGCTATTTCCAAAGTAGGTTCTGTCCCTTCCCCATGGAGGTACTGCTTGGTAGTCTGCAATAGTCAGAATAGAGCAAGACTTCATGTTGTTTGAAGAGAAAATTACTCACCTCAGTAATTGTTTCTTTTAATGGAGTCTTGCTGTATTCTGATCTCCCTTCCTGCCTCCCCTCTCAGAACCTGTTTTTTGGGAAGTGGGTGGGTAGGTGCAGTGTTGAACCCAGAGGTGTCTTCAGCACACTTCCTTTTGATGTGGGTGCTTTGGGTTTATTATTTAGTAATCTTTGCATGCTTTACTTCCTAGTTTTTCGTTTTTTGGGTTTCCTGACTTGAGTCTTCTTTGGGAATCTAAAAATGTTTTGTTGCCAGTTGGCTAGTAGAAATTTCCAATTTCCACATATATAGGTCAGTGAGTTTTAGCTCGTAAGAATCTGATGGTTTGGTTTCAAAGCACTGCAGACAGAGTCTTCAACCGAGCTCAACGTTCTATGCCCTGCATAGAAATTTAACCCTCTACTCTCCTAGGCAGTTCAAGTGCTGGAGCTAACTGCAATAGTCAGACTACAGTAAGACTCCATCAGAAAAAACATAATTACTAAGGTGAGTAATTTTTTCTTCTTCCTCAATGCCACCCAAAATGATCTGTTGTTCGGGCTGCCTTCTCCTACAGGTTCCTTCATTTGTGCATCAACTTCTCTATCCCTCCTTTCTTCCTCTTAAATTGTTCCTGTTAAATTTCAAGTGGGTCACATCAAGTTATGCAGTCTTAAGACTCCCAACACCCACATGTAAGATTGCAACCAGGTCTACTGTACTATAGGACCACCCATTGCCCTCCATAATAGATTTCCACAGTTTCAAATAACTTTCAAAGTAATCAGTCTCTTTAACTGTTGTTAAGTAGGGAAAGTAGTATAGCATAGTGGTTAAGAGCACTGAGCTTCAAACCTGTAGAAATGGGTTTGAATCCCACAGCCATCACTTGCATACTGTGTGACCATAAGCAAGTCATTTAACGTCCCCGTGCTCCCAGGAAACAAGCCTCAGCTTAGTGTGTCTTTCTGGGCCAAAAAGTGTTACACCGAAATAAAAAATAAAACATGGCAGCTCAGTCCTAGCTGCTGGGTACTCAAATAAGTTAAGTACAGTTGCAGGCCTGATGTCAAATTGCTTGAGATCTTGCTTTGGTGTACTTACAGGTTCACAAGCTTGTTTTAACCCCATTTTTGGCTGGCACTTTTGTTTACAGAAACAAACTGTAGTTCAACAGAGATTCCAAAACAAATTGTAATCCAACAGGGAACTGCAAACAATAGCAGTTTTTCTAGTTGGCAAGCCAGTACTCACGTGTCCTACACCAAGCAAAGCAGTTGCTGATGCTTCAGGATGATATTGCAGCAGGAAGCAGATGGCGGCGGTATGCCCATGCTAGGGCTGATGTCTGTATTGTATCATCTTTTTCACTCCATCAAGGGTACTAGTACCCTGAAGACAAGCTCCCGACCACCTCCTCCATTGAACACATCAGAATGGGCAGAATGACTTGTTCTCACCTCTGATATCAGCAGTCTGTAGATGGCTTCAGCAAATTCAGTCCCTCATAGCAATGCAAGCTTCACAGTACCTCTTTCCAGCTTGGATGGAACTTCTAGCAACTGGATTCATCACACCAGAATCTCTGGCTCTAGGCCTGGCTAGGTCCTCAACTCTTCTTCTCAGCACTTACATCTCTTCAACCACTCGGCAAGGATTGCTCTGAACTTCTCCTATGCTGGGGAAGTGTTCAGCTCAACTCCCTCCTCTCTTGGATTCTAATTAGCTGTCCAGACCTGTCATTCTCATTCTGGCTCCCTCAGTGGCTATAAAAGGGTACCAAGCACTTTGCTGCTGTTCTTCTCAAGTTCCTGTGTTCTTTTCTGGACCCCCTTGTTGGTTAATTGCAGGTGTCTAGGATCACAGGATAGCAATGTCCATCTATTTACATTTAGTTTGAGACCTGTCTGCTGTTTCATACATGTTAACTTGCTGCTAGCTGCTACTTTAAACTTTATAAATGTTTAGTCCAACTGGGATTACAATCTGGATTGCCCATGTTTACGTCGGCAGTCCTTCCAGTTTGCCTTCGGGTGCAGGGGCATCCCTTCCATTGGTGGTGCATAACAAGAAAACAAATGGGCAACAAAAATAACCCTTCTCCTGGCCTCCATCACCAGTTCTAGTCAGTGGATGCAAGTGTCACAGGTGGACCCACTGTGAGCAACTGGGGACTCAACAGGTAAGCCCCACCTTTGGGGGGTTACACTCTCCTCTCATCTTTCTGAAAGACTGACGTCCATGTCAATCCAGAGTTAATATGGTGATCTGCAAAGTTTAAAATCCATATATACATCTCTCTCTCTCTCTGTGTGTGGTGTGTGTGTGTGTGTGTGTGTGTGTGTGTGTGTGTGTGTGTGTATGTGTGTGTGTGTGTGTGTGTGTGTGTGTGTGTGTGTGTATGTGTGTGTGTGTGTGTGTGTGTGTGTGTATATATATATATATATATATGTATGTGTATATATGTATGTGTGTATATATGTATATATATGTGTGTGTGTGTATATATATATATATATATATATATATATATATATATATATATATATATATATATATATATATATATATATATATATATATATATATATATATATATATATATATATATATATATATATATATTATTGTGTGTGTCTATATATATATATATTTCTACCTAGACATATGGGTCCAATACTGGAATATGGACAAAAGTGGAGCACAAAGGTTTGTGCTGTGCTTGGCCATACCCATGACCCTGAGGATGCCATATTTAGTCAGATAGCACACCAGCACTATCCGACTGAATATAGAGGCATGTCAGGACACTGCTAAGTCAAGTAGCACCCCCTCAACTTGGATCTGGGAGGTGCAGAGAACAGCACCTCAAGACCTGATAGCGCTGGGAGCCCCCAAAATAATATTCAACCTGCACTATGCAAATGAGCCCATTGGGCATGCAAGGTGCTATGGAACAATATGCATGCCCGTTATGGGCTCATTTGCATTGGAAATCATGTCAAGTTTGTGCTCCCCTGGCAGCATAGTTGCAAGTGCCCCTCTTACACCCCAAATGCTTGTCCCTACATCATATATTCTATTCTATGGTGTCTAGTGGCACCACCCACTCTCCGATCCCCGTCCCGATACTCCAACCAATGCCCCTGGTGCCTCCATTGATTTGTTCCTGTTGAAGTTGAATATTTCCTGGTGTCTGGTGGCACCCTTACCCTTCCTCCAATCCCTGTCCCCATTAAAGTTGAATATTCCCTAGTGCCGAGTGGCACTACCCACCCTCCTATCCTTGTTGCTGTACAAGAGTACACAGTCCCTGGCATCTAGTTCCACCTCCTCACTGCCAGCACTGAGCAAACCACCCAAAGGTGGGACTTAGCTGTTTAGTACCCTGTAGACAGTACTTGTGCCTCCTTTACAGTACACAGGATGTGCACTCTCTGTCACTCTATATGGCACTTGGCCAAGGTGGAAAGAAAGAGGAGGGCTGTGCCGGTCACTGTATCATATCTGTGGTACCAGTAGCAGAGGTAAGGATGGGTTGGCAGGGTGATTTGTTCAGTGCTGGCAATGTGGGGGGTCTCTACAAACCAGGGACTGTGTACACTTATATGGGAATGGGGATCTGAGAGTGGGGGGGTGCCAATAGATAACAGGGAATATTCCATTTTAATGGAGTTGAGGACTGGAGGGTGGGGGGTGCCACTAAACATCAGGGAATATTCAACTTTGTGAGGAATGGGGATCAGAGGGCGGGGGTGCCACTAGATCCCAGGGAATACTTAAAAGTTTATGGGGGATGGGGATCAGTGGGTGGGGGTGCCACTAGACACCAGGGAATAACACATAATCTATGGGTATGGAGACTGAAGGGCAGGGGTCCCACTGGACACTAGGGCATGTTTAGGTGCAATGGGTTGAAGTTGGGAGGGTAGTGGTGACTGCCAGCTGCAAGGTCTTTGCCTGCCACCAGCGCCTTGCACTCCATTAAGTTGGGTTTGCAAAGGCAGTAACTTGAGTTCATTTGGGTAGCAGTCACTGCCTCTGCAAACCTCTTAATATGTCGCTGCACCCATATGGAGGGGATGATCCCCTCATGTGCATGGGTGCAGCGGTAACATAGCACTCGGGTACTACTTTCTTTTTGCCTGCATGGGGGGGTCTGAATTTAGACCCCACCCAAAAATCAAGCACAAAACCTGGTTAGCATGGGAAAACACCCCTTAGCATCTGGGCTAAGTTTTGAATTTCTGGCCCCTGATTCCTATCTGACAGCAAATATATTCTTTTCAATAAACATTTGGGTCCCCATTAAGATTCTTGACTTCATACCAGGTAATTCACTTTTAAGTATCACAGTCTACCTAGACAAAGGCATGCTTTGTAGCATAATTAAGATATTCACATCTACATTTTCATATACCATGTCACCCATTAGAATTACAAAACATGATTCAGGGCAAAGACTGGGGGTGGGGTGTGTGTGTGTGTGTGTGTGTGTGTGTGTGTGTGTGTGATACCTTTTATGCACTGCATGAATAGGCAAATCAATGGAGGCACCGGGGGCATCATAGGAAAGTTTTTGAATTGGCTTAACTGGCCTTTCTGAACATGTCAGTTGCACAGTCATTCCTTCTTCAGCTCTCAGGCACGTGTTTCCATCCTCCTTGCCAGCAAGCTATGGTCCTCATTTGGGATGGCTTGTACTACCTCTTCAGGTGCATCAAACTCCTCCACAGACTCTTCCATGCATTCTTCCACTACTGCAGGCTGAAGAGCCTCTTCAGTCTTGGGTCTTACAACCTCAGACACAACTTCATTAGCTTCAGAGTTCACTGGAGGGTTATGTTTACTGTGTTTCGGCATAGCAGCATCCTCCCTCAGAAGGCCAGAAATGTCCTGTGTGGAATAGTACTGTGCAAGTTCTATTTCATTATCTGACGAATCTTCAGGCGCTACTGGTGGGACTACAGGTTGCTGTGTACTTCTGGATTGTTGTGGTTTATGATCATTACTAGGGTGAGGCGAGTTCAGTTTTCAGGGTTAAATACAGGTCTGGTTTGATGTTTAGGGAGTGGCTCAGGCACCTCCTGATTTGCATTTGTCTTAATCTGTTCAATTGGCAACAGTTGATTTCTATGGATCATCCTGGATCCTCCTGACTTTTCTTCAGGATGTATTTTATACACAGGCATGTCATTCTAATGCAGAACTACTAAATAAGGGATGTCTTGCCAATGACTTGCAATCTTGTGTTTTCCAGGCAAACCAAGATTCCTCACCAAGACCCTGTCTCCTGGCAACAGTCCTTGAGCTCTCACTTTCTTATTATATTTCACTTTGTTGGCTTGGTTCCTCTTCCCCAGAGGTTACTAAGGCACTTTTATATGCACAGTCTAACTTATCCTTGACCCTTTGCACACACTGTAGGTATGTTTCAGGGCATGCTCCATTAGCAGAAACTCCAAAACAAATGTCCACAGGCAATCTAGCTTCTCTTCCAAACAGGAGATAGTAGGATGATTAGCCAGTTGCATCACTTTTTTGTACAATTGTAGGTGTGCACAAGGGTACTTACTTGTTGGCTCCACTTTTGACTTTTGATTAGGATTTAGGGTACTAAGTATAAAGTCGTATTAAACGGTTCTGGTTGAGGGTCACCTTTTGGGTGATACAAAGTTGTTTAGAATTTGTGAATGCCCCACAGGGACAAGAGGTCTTTCACTTAGAGTCTCTGCCTTGATCCAAATGGATTCTTTGTGGGGCACCATACTGAACAATGAACTCCATCATGACTTTAGCAACTGCTGACGCTTTTTGGTCTTTGGTTGGAAAAGTCTGCGCATATTGCGAGAAAAGATCAGTCGCAACTAACACATTGGCTGCAATTTTTCTGTCAGGTTCAAGACTGAGGAAATCAATACAAGCAAGTTCCTTGGAGCGCTGGTTGTGATGTTAACAAGTGGTGCTGCATGCGTTGGTAATGTTGTTCGTTGGATGCAATACGTGCATTGTTGACAGTACATTTCAAACTCTACCACCATTCTGGACCAGTAGAATCTGTGTCTAATCTTAGTGTGCAGTCTAGACCCAGGTGCCCCATTTCATCATGCAAAGCTCTCAGTACATGCTTGCAGAATTTAACTGGCAACAACTGACGTTTCTTGAGTCTATAAGTACCATGAAAATTCTCTGTACACCAGTCCATCATATATTTTCAACTTTTGCCATTTTTTGAGCAACAAAGGATTATCTCTAAGTATTACAGTTACATGTTCAGCTGGTTCCCCACTCTGGAGCACAGGTATATTGTCTTTAAAGCATGGATCCCAATACTGTTTTCTCTGTAGATCTTTTTGGTTTATGCGCTGCAATGAAATTTGTCAAGAGATGAGAAACTTCAGTAGACTGCAGGCAAATATTTAGCAGTAGTGCCCAAATTTGTCAAAGTGACATGGATTGGCAGGAGGCGCTTGCTCATCAGTGTCATATTTTATGCACAGGGCTTGAACAGTTGCTTTAGGAATTCTGACCAGTCCTCTTTTTGGGTGTCGCCATATAATCATCTTGATAAAGCATCAACATCAATGTGCTTCAGTCCAGGGTAATTCTATACACAGTAATCATACTGTATGTGGATACTGCAGAAAGTCACCTATGATCAGTTGCATCAAGCTTTGCAGTTGTTTTGACAAAAGTTAAAGTATTATTATCAGTTCTTAGTGTGATTTGGGTGCCATACAAATACTCATGAAATTGGTCCAGAATTGCCTATTTCAATGCCAAAAATTCTAACTTGTGAACTGGATAGTTACATCCAGGTGGTGTCAAACTTCTATTTGCAAAGGTCTTAGGTCTTTGGATTTCTGGGTATGATTGATACAACACTGCTGCAAGTCCTTCAAAGCTTGCATACATATGCAGGGTGTACCATTTGTTTGGGCCTGCAGACACCAACACACGTGCACTGGTCAATTGGTTTGTGCTGTGACTGACCCAACTTAGCTGGAAATGGGAAAGTCCAGCATGAATATTCATGATCCTGCCCTTTTCCCAAAATTTGGATATTTCCCATCCTTTTCAGCTGCTTGGTTGCTTCTTTTATTAGTCTTAGATTTATTGTTAAAAGGAGATAAATCTTGTTTCAAACAACATGAAGTCTTTCTGTATGCTGACAATTGCAGTTAGCTCCAGCACTTGAACTGCTCCGGAGAGTGAAGGGTTAAAATTCTATGCCAGGCATAGAACATTGGGCTCGAGCTTGGTTGAAAACTCTGTCTGTACTACTTTGAAACCAAACCATCAGATTCTTTACTCCGTCTCACTGAACAGTCGCTCCAGAGATTTCTCCTTCTGCTCGGTTCAAAGTTGGTTAAAGTTGTCAGTTTTAGTCCACATTAAGTTCCGTTTATCGGTTCGAGACTCTGTCTGTGGTTCTGTAAGTACATAGGATAGTTATTGTGTGGAAATTGTAAAGCTTTTTCAATCGGTTCAGCTGAATCGATCCTTTAGGAAAAATCTTTGTGAAAAAGTTTAGTGTGTGGTTACTGGTCCATATCGGTTTAAAACAAAACGTGATCTGAACATTTTTTCCAACACCTATAACACAGTGAGAAACCGATAGGGGAGTCTTGCCTGGCAGTTGCTGAATAAAGGGTAAGTTTTGTTAGGTTGGCCATGTCTGAGAAACCCAAGAAAAAAAACGGGCCCACTGGGTTTCAACACTGCAGTGTGTGTGGGGAGGTCTTTGCTAAGGCTGATCCCCACACCACTTGTGTTTACTGTCTGGGGTTTGACCACCTCTATTCAGACTGCCAAATTTGCAAGAATTTCCCTAAGTCTACGTTGGATAAAAGGTTAGGTAGACTTAGAGATAAGGAGGCCAAGAAATATGCTGACATGGAAGGCCAGCCCGGTTCGGTTCCTACCGAACCAGAAGGAGTGCCCTCTGACCAGGGTGATACTACTTCGGGCAAGAGGAGAGCTGATCCTGAGGGATCGGTTCCTACAAAGGGAAAGTGCAAGGATAAATTGGCTGGTTCAGATCCAGAACTTCATGTTCCGACCGCCAAAGAGATAGCCAGAGTGATTCGGAGTGTTGAATCGCTTCGTCCGGTTCCGACCGATCCGGTGCCTTCTGGCAGGGGTTCAGTTCGGTCGGTTCCCCCGCTTCAAGATTATTCCCCTGAAAATTTTTACGAACTGGAGTTTGATGAGAAGGGGATTTTGAAGAGGATGATTATTACAGTGAAAGTCTGGATGTGCCTGTGGAACCGGACATCTCCCCAGACAGACCTTCAGGTGTTTCCCCTCCTAGGCTTTCTGAGTCCCCTCCCCAGTTTCTGTTTTACAGAAAAGTGGCTCAAACCCTCTAGCTTCCTATTGAGGAGGCTGTGGAGGATCAAGAGGAGCCTGATTTTGTTGAGATGATGGACATCCCAGAGTCTAAGAGACTGTCTAGTCCCCTCCACAAGTCCTTTGGGAAACAGACATAAAAATTCTAAAGTCTCCTAACTCTGTACCTCCTGTTGACAAGAGAATGGACAAGAGGTACACCTTATCAGGCTCAGATATGGAGTTTTTCTATCAGAAATGTTGGGGTAGTGCAGGCTGCAGCCTGTGACAAGGCAAACATTCCCTTGGCTTCACACCCACCAGACAAAGACTCCAGGAAGATAGATGCCATGGCAAAGAAGCAGTACATGGCATCATCCTTGGGACTCAGGCAGGCTAATTATATGGCCCATGCAGCCAGGTACCAGACGTCCAGGTGGGACACTGCACTGGCACTGGCTAAACAGGCTTCCGCCTAGCTAGCCAAGGAGCTGGAGGGGGTGGCTGCTGATGGGATAGAGGCATCAAAGGTGCAATTTCATGCTGCTGTGGACTCCAATGATGTGTCATCAAGAGTCATGGCTACATCTGTGGCTCTTTGGAGAATGGCTTGGCTCAGATGTACTAGCCTTTCGCAGGATACCCAGGCTAAGGTCATGGATTTCCCTGTGGTGGGTTATTCTCTGTTTGGGAAACAGACAGAGAATTACATGAAGAAAATGGATGAGTACAGGACCACTTACAGGAGTGCACAGGCCAAGGAGAGGCAGGCAACTCCTCAAAGGCAGCAAGCTAGAGGCAGGGGCAGGACTTTTCACAGGCTTTTCTACCAAGTGCAGGCCTCTTCTTCCTTTTCTCAGAGGGGATTCTTCAGAGGGAGATGCAGAAGGGGGATAAGCAGGGCTGCATCCACCCCCTCAGCCTAAGGCTCCTGCCAAGCAGACACCCTGAAGTGTCAGCCTGGGTTGACTCCCCCATTCTGGTAGGAGGCAGGCTGGCTTACTTTTTCCAGGACTGGATGTCTGTTACCTCAATCAAGTGGGTCCTGGAGGTAGTAAGCCAGGGGCTGGTTTTCAGTTTCAAAAATTTTCCAAAACTGAGACCCAGATCCTTTCCACCTGCAAATACATCAGAAACCCTTGCTCTAAAGGCAGAGGTTGCCTCTCTACTGGCCTTAAGAACCATAGAGAGAGAATTTCTACCCCATACAGGGGCAAAAGTCTGTACTCCAGGTACTTCCTTACCCCATAAAAGACAGGGGAGTGGTGACCCCTCCTGGATCCAAGATACCTAAACAAGCACTTGCTAAAGCCAAAATTAAAAATGGTGAATCTGGGAACAATTCTTCCCTCTCTGAGGCCAGGAGACTAGCTAGCCTCCCTGGACCTCAAGGATGCCTATTTTCACATTCCCATCAGGTGCTCCCACAGAAAGTACCTCAGGTTCGAATTACCCTCAGGCCATTACCAGTTCAGAGCAATGCCCTTTGGCCTAACTTCAGCTCCAAGGGTGCTTACAAAGTGCCTAGCAGTAGAGGTGGCCTTTTTAAGAAGGAAAAGGATTTCTATCTTTCCATACCTGGACAATTGGCTCCTTGTGAGCCAGTCCCCAGACCAAGTCAAGTCAGATCTGCAGGTAACCCAGCAAGTTCTCACTTCCTTGGGGTTCCTTCTCAATTTTCCCAAGTCAGTTCTTGAGCCAGTACAGCTCCTCACTTTTATAGGAGCAGAGCTGGACACGCTCAAGGCAAGAGCTTTCCTACCTCAGGAAAGGGCAAGAGCCATCTCTCAGCTGGCCTCTTCCTTCCTCCCTCTGGTTTCTCGACCAGCAAGGCATTTTCTTCAGCTTTTGGGCCACATAGCAGCTTCCACGGCAGTGGTCCAAGGGGCCAGGTTTCAGATGAGGGACATTCAGTTCCATCTGAGGAACTTTTGGTCCCAAAGGAAAGACCTCTAACCAAGCTAGTTCCTGCTACTCAGACCTTTATTCAGGCCCTTCAATGGTGGCAGGACCTGGACAATCTGAGGCAAGGTGTTCCATTTGTCACTCAGATTCACGCTGTCATTCTTACCACAGACGCTTCCCTTTTGGGATGGGAAGCCCATCTGGGGGCTCTCATGGCCCAGGGACTGTGGTCCTCTCAGGAATCCCTTCTTCATATCAACCTCCTGGAGCTCAGGGCAATACTTCTTACCCTACAAGCTTTCTCTCTGTCAGTACAGAACAAGGTGGTTCAGGTCAGGACGGACAACACTACCACCATGTGGTACATCAACAACCAGGGAGGCACTCGGTCCACAGCCTTGTGCATGGAGGCTATGAAAATATGGTCCCTAGCTTATTCCCTACAGACCTCTCTGGTAGCAGTCCACCTCCCAGGAAAGGACAATGTGCTAGCAGATGCATTGAGCAGGATTTCCCAGGGCCATCATGAATGGTCTCTGGATCCTTTGGTGTTGAAAGTGATTTTCTCAATGTGGGGGCACTCCAGAGATAGATCTCTTTGCAGCCCCAGACAATCACCAACTTTCTCTGTTTTGTTGCAGACCCCCAGTCTTGGGTTCAGTCCCTCTGGATGCTTTGAGTTTGAACTGGAAGGGAAATTTCTTTATGCCTTCCCTCCCTTCCCTCTACTGTTCAAGGCTCTAATCAAGGTAAGGTCACAACCTTGCAAAGTGATTCTGATTGCTCCAGACTGGGCCAGGCAGCCTTGGTACCCCCTGTTGCTGTCCCTAGCAGTTCATCTTCCCCTGACTCTTCCCAGGAATCACAACCTGTTAACCTCCTGTCAGGGGAGGATTTGGTACCCCAGTCTTCGGTCACTCAATCTCAAGGCATGGCTCTTGAAGAGTTAGAGTATGCAGACTTGCATCTGTCCCAAGGGGTTCTGGATATTTTCAAAGCTTCTCAAAAGCCTGCCACCAGAAAGACTTACAACTTCAAATGGAAAAGGTTCAGCATTTGGTGTTCCAAGAAGCATATATCCCCAGACACTGCTAAGTTGTCTACAGTCCTGGATTATATGGTTCACCTTAATGGCCTAGGGCCTCAGACCAGCTACTCTCAAAGTACATTTGTCAGCTGTTTCTGCTTTTCTATCAGTGGGGAAGCCTTCCTCTCTGTCATCTCACCCTGTATTCTCTAAATTCTTCAAAGGATTGCTTCATACCAATCCCCCCTTTTAGGTATCCTGCTCCTGCCTGGGATTTGAATATTTGCATTGCTCAGCTTATGCAACCCCCCCCTTTGAGCCTATGTCCTCAGCACAGCTCAAGTACTTGACTTGGGAAACTGTGTTTTTGGTTGCTGTTACTTCTGCCAGACGTATCAGTGAATTGCAGGCCCTGTCAGTTGAGCCCGACTTCATTTAATTCCATAGAGATAAGGTGGTCCTTAGAACCAATAGGAGGTTCTTACCCAAAGTGGTTTCTGATTTCCACTTAAACCAATCTATGTCTCTTCCTGTGTTCTTCACTGATCATACCTCCTCAGGAGAGCAGAGGCTACACAGTTTAGATGTTAAAAGGGCCCTTAGTTACTACATTGAACGTACAAAGGGTCACAGGTTTGACTCCCTCCAGCTGTTCCTCACTTATGGGGAAGTAGGTAAGGGAAAACCTGCCACCAAGAGAACCATTGCCAGGTAGATTGTATAATGTATCCAATTATGCTATGAAAAACTGGGAAAAATTTCACCTTCAGGCCTGAGGGCTCATTCCACTAGAGGTACAGCTGCATCTCTGGCTGCAGCCAGGGATATTCCTTTGCTAGAAATTTGCCAAGCAGCCCCCTTGAAAACAGATAATACCATCACCAAGCATTACTGTCTGGATATCCAGGCTAGAAGTGATGCTAGTTTTGGCACAGCAGTACTTCAGAGCCTAATCCCAAAGTAGGTTCTGTCCCTCCTCCTTGGAGGTACTGCTTGATAGTCTGCAGTTGTCAGAATACAGCAAGACTTCATGTTGTTTGAAGAAAAAATTACTCACCTTAGTAATTGTGTTTCTTCTAATGGAGTCTTGCTGTATTCTGACCTCCCTTCCTGCCTCCCCTCTCAGAACCTGTTTTGGGAAGTGAGTGGGCAGATGCAATGTTGCACCCCAGGGGTGTCTTCAGCCCATTTTCTGTTGTGTTGGGTGCCTTGTGTTTGATTAGTTAAGAGTTTTTTATGCCTTATTGCTTGGTTTTTGGTCTTTGGGTTTCCTGACTTGAGTCTTTTAGGAATCTAAAGTCTTTGTTGCCAGTTGGCTACTAGGAAATTTACAATTTCCACATTATATAGTCAATGAGTTTTAGCTCGTAAGAATCTGATGATTTGGTTTCAAAGTAGTACAGACAGGGTTTTCAACTAAGCTTGAGCCCAACGTTCTATGCCTGGAATAGAATTTTAACCCTTCACTCTCCGGGGCAGTTCAAGTGCTGGAGCTAACTGCAGTTGTCAGAATACAGCAAGACTCCATTAGAAGAAACGCAATTACTAAGGTGAGTAATTTTGTCTTTTCATGTTTGCATACGCACATGCATGGCAAACATTTTGTTACAATATAAGGGCTTTCAGAAGTGTGTCACAGTCAGGTCCAGTACAGCTCAGACTCCTGTGGACTCGACAGTGACAGGTGAATTATCAGCAAGGCTAATTATTACGCTCTTCTCTGCTTGCAGGGTGAAAACTTCATGTAGTTGAAATGAGCCAGCTGATCCTAGGAAACAGCAGCTGGCTCTTTTCATCTACTGATGCCACCCAGCATGCAGCGGAGCGGTGTTATTCTCAGCCTCCTCCCTCCTTTGTATAAAAAAACAAACCAACTCCCTGCTAATCATCCCACCCTATCATAACCATGTTCCATTGCCCAGTTGCATGTTCCTAAACACTTCCTGCCTGCCACGAAAGAACCCACCCCTTCCAATCATATCCCCATGCTCGGTTTCTGTGAAAAGAATCCCTCCCACTGTCAAATAATCCACTCCTCCTTATCATGTCTCAATGCCCATTTCCTTTAAAAAGAAATCCACCCACTACCAAACAACCCACCCCCTACCAATCATGTATCAGTGCCCAGTTTCTGCAAAAAGAAACCCAACTGCTGCCAAACAACACAGCCCCTTCCCATCACGTCCCAGTGCCTGATTGTGTGTGGTAGAAAAAGGCCCCTCCAAAAGCCCATCCTAGACTGTGTCTGCAAAACCCTGCCCCTTTATCTGATGTGCACCCCCCCTTTTGATGCTGGGGTGCCCAGACTCCAGTGTTACCCTTGGCCCCTCTTGCTTTTTTAAAATTAAAACCTGAAAAGCAGAAAACTGTCGATCAATATCTTTTGCAGTCTTTCTGACCCACTTGATTCCCCCCACTCTACCCCTACCCCCTACTCAGAACTCGCCACCCCATGCCCCCACATACTCCTCACTCACCTAAAAAAGTCCAGTGCCAAAGGTCCACTCTACAAGGAAAACACATCTTTCAGCTTCAACACCAACCAGGAACTGAAGAAATGAGGTAAATGTGGGCAATCTATTTTCAATGTGTTTTGCGCTTTTACTCATAACTTTGTCATTTATCCATATTTTTTCTCCAAATTTTTAGCATGGCCATTTTTGGATCCCACCTCATGAGCAAGGTAGGTGAAAGTCTTCAAATCTAGACCAAAAGGTGATTTCACAGTTCCTCCATGAATTCACCTTTCGGGTAGGATTTGAAAAATGTCTCCTGCCAGGTTCATGAAGTGGAATCATTTATTTATTTATTAGCTTTTGGTAACCGGGTAAGTGCGTTAGGCAACAATCCTGCCTATTTTCAGGCACAACCCAGGAGAGTACAAGACAAAGGTGCCAACAAATTACAGTGATACAACATGACATAGTAACATTAAACAAAACATTAGATTGCAAGCAAAAAATATAATAGCAGTACATAGTGGAAAGAACAACAATTTGGTACTCCAGGATACAAACATAAAAAAAAGCTTTAGTGTTGCAACAAAATGGGAGGAGGTCCTGGCAACAGGCCGGTGGTCAAGTGAGGTTATGTTATGAGCATCGGCAGTGACCAAGGGTGTGTAGGTGAGAAAACTGAGTTTTTGAAAACCCGGTTGGAGGTGGCGTTTTTGACCTGAGGGGAGAGAGTTCCAGAACTTAGGAGCAAAGTAAGAGAAAGCCTGTTCGCCCATTTTTGTGGAGCAAGGTCTACATGAGAGCAGGGGTGCAGAGGAGGATCTGAGGGAGCGAGTTTGGGAAGCAAGAGTCAGCAGTTGAGCCAGGTAGTCCGGTCTTGGGGGTCTAGTTAGGGAGTCTATAAAGCAGTCCAGGGAGAAGGCCCGAAGCTCCATGGGTGACAGCCAGTTTAACCCAGAGTAAAGGAGGCAGTGATGAATGAGGCGTGGGGCGGATAAGACAAATCTGCAGATATTATTATAAGAGGTGTCCCATCTGCTGAGCATGCCGGAGTTAGCAGAGTATAGAAGAGGTAGTCCATATTGGAGCTGCGGGAGAAGCACCCCCCTTGCTACTGATAGTCTAGCAGATGGTGTGAGGGAGTGTCACGCCCAGTAGGCACCACCAATTTTCACATTAACAGCACGACAGACTGAGTTGACATGTGTAGAAAAGTCAAGGGAGGGATCAAGGATGACCCCCAGGTATTTGAAGGAGGACATGTTGGTGACCGAGGAGCCATCCTGGCACTGAACCAGAAGCTCTGGGTCCATGGGGGGTAGTTTTTTAGTAGAGCTGAACAGCATGGCTCGCGTTTTGTCCAGGTTAAGATGTTGATGGTTGTTCAGTAGCCATTGTTGAAGGACCTGAAAGTCGTTTGAGAGTGAGAGGTTGATGTTCTCAATCGATTTAGATGCCGAGTAGAGAACCAGGTCATCAGAGTACATGAGAATACAGCTGTGTTTGGAGGAGTAGGGAATGTCATTCAGGAAGAGGGAGAAAAGTAAAGGACCAAGAATGGACCCCTGAGGAACTCCACGGGTGATCCGTCTGGGGGAGGATATAGCCTTGTGGAAAGCTACAGCCTGGGTACAATTGTCCGGGTAGCTATGGAACCAAGATAGAGTGGGGTCAGAGGCACCAGCAGATTGGAGCTTCGACAGCATAAGTTGATGATGAACCATGTCGAAAGCTTTGGACAGGTCAATGAAGACGGCACCGGTGAGTAGGCCAATATCTATATTGCTTTTTATATCACTGGTAAGTTGGGTTAGAGCCATGGTGTGCTGTGTCCAGGCCTAAAGCCATGCTGGCAGGGGGTCAGGAGATTGAACGTGCCGAGGTGTTCTGAGAGCTGGTGATGAACTAGTTTCTTGAGAAGCTTACTAAGGGTGGGCAAGAGAGAGATGGGACGGTAGTTGGTCATTTGTTTGACATTGCCCTTCTTAAGGATAGGGATGGTTCTAGCTGTTTTCCAGGCCGATGGGACTGAGGAGGTACTGATAGAAAGATTGAAAAGCCTGGTGACCGGCTTGGTAAGTCAGGGAGCAAACTGCCTGAGAATGCCAGGATGGATGCCGTCAGGGCCTGGACCCCCACGGGCTGATAAGGAATTAAGAAGTTTACGTACTTCACGGTACGTGGTCGGCGACAATGCAAAGGTGGGATGAGTGGGTTTCGAAGTTGGGGCAGCGGGCCAATTAACTCGGGTCTCCTCAGGAGCGCCAGCCGGTAGCGAGGAGAAGAGGGGATTGAAAGCATTGGCTATGGTGAGCGGGTTGTTACAGTGAGTGCCCTGTATATTCATGTCAGTAGGAGTCTGAGGCTTGTTATTGCCAAGAATTTCCTTGATTTGGGCCCAGTACATCTTAGGGTTGTCAGCAGAGGATTTTAGGAGGTTCCTAAAGTAGGTGCTTTTAGCCAGGCGTACGTGTTTTTTGCAGTTGTTCCGAGAAGCCCTGTAGGCCTCAAAGTCAGTTTGCAGGTGAGAGACCTTCCACACAGCCCAAAGTTTGTCCCTACGTTTCAGCATTTGAAGCAGGGGGCGCGTGAGCCACTTGGTCACCTTCCCTGCCACCCTGCGTGTAGAGACGGGGATGTGTAGGTTTTGCAGAGAGAGAAGAAAGGAGTTAAAGTAGTCAGTGGCCTGGTTTATGTCCTCAGTTAAGTAGATAGACCAGTCAACAAGGCCAAGATCAGTTATGAAAGCATCAACCCTTAGGTGCGATACGTCAGGGAAGGAGATGACTTTAGAGGGAAACGAAGGGGTGGAGGTGTCCCATACACAGTAAACGGGAAAGTGATCGCTTATGGTGTCTGGGAGCATGCCTGTCGTGTTCACGTATTCCATCCTATTTGTGAGGATCCAGTCGAGCAGGGTGGCGCAGGCACCCCCCCAGAGAGATTCTCGTAGGTTTCTGGATGAGCTGGGAGAGGTTGGCCTTACTAGTGATTGATGATAGGTGGGCTGAGTTATTCTCAGACCAGTCTTGGTTGAAATTCCCGAGGCAGATAATGTCATTTTTGCCTGTACCTGATAGCAAGTTATCCATGAGTTGGCCGGCCCGTCGGCGCAGCGGTTGGATTTCCGCTTGTGACGCCCGCGACCCGGGTTCGGGAACGGACCCGGCCGCCGGAGGGCTCGGGCTGGGGGAGTAGGATTGAGCATCCGCTGGGCAGCCTCCTACTCCGGGAGGGTGGATTGCACCTGTACTCTAGAGACTCCTGGCAGAGGCCGGAGTACTCGCGAGCCGAGGCTAGACGAGGGGAAGGAAGCGGACGCTGACGCCACTGTACGTCCCCGCCTCTTCTGGCAGAAAAGGAGGAAAAAGATGGCGGACAGGACCACTGATAGATGAAGCCCTCCTGAGAGCCTCGTGATTGCCACCATCACTGCAGGACCCCAACCAGTTACAGTCTGGGTCACGGTTGCTCATGCCCCCCTCCTCCGGGGGCAAGCCGGGGTGACCGAGGGTCCCCAGCAGCAATTGGCGGTGGTGGAGGTCTCCGGGGGCCGTGACCAGGGCGGAAAGTGTACCGGTGGTCCTGCCAGGAGGGCAAAAGCATAATAAATAAAAAAAAAAAAAAAAAAAAAAAAAAAAAAGTTATCCATGAGTTTTGAGAGACCCTGTTTGGAGTTTTTGGGAGGGACATATATACAGAAGATATGGAGTTTATTTACACTGCCAAGTAAAAGAAGGGTGTGGAGTACTTCGCAATTTGGCAGAGGGGGGTCCTGCATGAGTGTGATGTTAAGGTGTGATTTGTAGTAGAGCGCTAGCCCTCCGCCTCTTTTTGTCCCCAAATGATCAGCCTGGAGCATATTATACCCGGGAAAGGAGCACTGAGAGTCTGTAACTGTGGGTTTTAGCCAAGTCTCCATGATAGCTAAGATGTCCGGGCAGTTTACATTCATCCAGACCTGAAGGTCGGGAAGGTTGGCTAGAAGGCTCCTAGTGTTTATATGGGCCAGGGTGAGACCATTGGATTTAGGGAGGTATAGCAATGGGGGAGGTTGTCCTGGGTTGGGTGCCCTAGGAGGACCGGGATTAGCTTTGATATACCCAGCTAGCGTGAGGTAGAGGATACAAGTCCAAAGTGATATCCTGAAGCAAGCCCTTATAGAAGCTCGGAGGGGAGAATTTTGACCTGACCAGGCGGAACCTAGTTAACAGGAACAGGTGCTTGCTAATAAGTGCAGTAGGGGGGATAGGGAATGGTGAAGAGGAAGCCAGTAGGTTGGAAAAGTTAAAGTTGTCCAGAGAGTTAACGTTGGGAGGTGAGGTAAGTAACACGGGGCAGGAGAGCTTAGAAAGTAACAGAAGGGAGAAGGCGACATTAGTAGAATCAAGATAGAGCGTGTAAGCCATTGTGTAGGAAGGGAAGAATTCAAGAGGAGATGGATGGTGGAATGGAACGAGCAGAGGTGAGTAGGAAATAAAAGTTAGTTAGCCCCTGCAGCAATAGGCATCCGCTGCAGGTCAGGAGTTCCTGTAGTAAAAAGGAAGGCTAGGTGGGTTGAAGTACATAAAGTGTGTAATTGAGTACTGTTGGAATTTGAGGCCCTCTAGTGGCCAGGACGTTACTAGCACAAATGGAAACTGCGCTGGGTTAGGCTGGCGCCTGGCCCTCGCCAGCTTTTTCTAACACGAGGTCTATGCCTATATAATCTAAGGCCGGAAAAGGTGAGAGGGCATTGGGGCGCAGCGGGAGCAGCTGCGGCGACCGCGGTGACTGCACTTGTGCACCCCTGGATGCAGGGAGCGCTTCCGTGGCGTCTACCTGTGCGGCGATGGAATCGGTCCTTGGGGGGTGAGCCTAAAAGACTGTGTTGAAAATTTGAGGTTAAAATCTCATAAAAACACCAAAGTTATGAAGGTACAATGACATTTGTCAATGTTCACTCACAACTTTAGTAATTTTTTATATTTTGACCCCAGATTTTCAACTTAGCAATTTTTTCACACCACCACATCAACACAAGAGGTGCTGTTTTTCAAATCCTTGCCCAAAAGGTGATTTCACAGTTGCTCTGCAAAATCACCTATTAGGCAGGATTTAAAAAATTTCACCGACCAGGTTCACAAAGTGGGATCATAAAAAGATTATGTTGGGAATTTGGGGTCAAAATCATAAATCAATATTTTGTAAGTAATGTTGCCAGTTAAATTCTGCAAAATCAATATTTTGATCCCAGTTTTCAACATAGCAGGACAGGTGTCAGTTTTTTAAAATCTTGGCTAAAATATATATATTTTTTTGCAGTCATGGTGCAAAATGGAACCAGCTGGAACAGCCTCCCAAAGAAGGTGGTCAAAGCAAAAACTATAACAGGATTCAAGAATGTATGGAATAGGCATATAGGAATCTTATTGGTTTGGAATGGAAGAGTTAAGTTGGAGACCAGGTAAAGTTTGCGATATTACAGTAGGTAGGGAAAATGGGCAAAGTAGGTGGGCCATGCGATCTTTATCTGCCAACGATTTCTAGGTTTCTGTGTTTCTATGTTTAAGTCAGTATTTTATAAATGACATCAGTCATGTTCAGCAGAAGAGGTAATAAAAAATTATGTTGAAAGTTTGCAGTCAAGATATAAAAAAAAGGTTTGAAGAATTGTTGTTTGCAGAGATGACCATTAGCCTAGTGGGTAGTGGGTCATGTTCCCATGCTGGCAACTTGAGTTCAGGGATAACCTCAGGAAGTCATGTGCCCAACACAAGGAGAGGGGGCCAACACTGTTGTATGACCCAGTTCCAAACTTGGGAAGGTACTGCAGTGTTGTGTTACTCAAACAACACCTTGTGATGGGCTGGGGAGCCTTCCCTCACATAGGGTTGATGTGCCTGTCTAGGCCTGACAGGGTCACATACTGCATTAGGAGAACTGGGTTGGCATAACAAATGGGGCTTGACATACAGTATCTTCATTGCTTTGTTTATTCCATTTCTAAAGGGACCTGCACAAATGAGAATATGCAATTACATGATCACAAAAATGGAAATTCCTAAAAAAAAAAAACAAATGTAGATAGTTTCACAACTATAACTCATGTTATACATTTATTAATTTTTGCCTCTGTGCTATCTATACCCACCAACTACACAGCAAATACAAGTAAGCAAACATTTGGCATTTAGAAATGCTTGTTTATATTTTGTAATTTAATATACTGTAATTGGAAATTTAGGCATGAGTGAAGTCTGTTTAATGCCTTCAATATATTGCTTTGTGGTTTGCGTTCAATAATCCTGTATGGTAAGAAACATAGAAACACAGAATGTGTCCACCACAAGACTCAGCGGTCCATCCAGTCTGCCCATAAGCTTCACTTTAACTTCTGCTAAACTGATGTCCTTGGTTTTGGAACTGATAAGTGGTCAAAAAATGACTATTGCATGGTAAAAGGGCAGTATTTAAAAAGGGGCCCTAATTACTACTAAAAGCAGTCGGGGGGCAGGCTTGGGAAGCAAAAGAAAAGTTCTTGCTAGGAGGGACTTGATGGTGTGAAGTGTAGGATGGTTTCTCTGACACTAGAGACAAACCTGCAATGGGGAAAGGATAGCAGAACCACTGAAGCAGGGGATAACAGATAATCTGGACAATAGTCCCAAAGTGACTATAGGATGAGAGGTGGTGACTTAGGTGGTAGTGCCATGTACCTGGGGCTCTGGCATGGTATAATGACATGTGACTGATGCTATGCCCATACCACTGGGGGGGGGGGAGGCAAGTTAGTATGTTCATTGTTGCAAACCCTTTTTGTGGTACTGAACATCTGGCAGCCCCTTTTTTATTTTGACTTAGTCACTATGGAGACTCCACACACCCCCAAAGGACATAGGAATAAACAGCCACTCACCGAGTATATTTGCAAAATACTCAGGTTTATTACTGCACACCCAATTTTAAGTCACCTTTATGCATAAACATTTCAGGGTGCACAGCACCCTTTGTCAGGGTGAGAAAAGTGTACCACAATGGTCGTGCCTGTTTCACATTCTGGCATGGCTCTTCAGGCTTTTGCCTGTACCAAAGGCTCTTCTGTACTGGCAAGAGCCTGAAGAGCTATGCCAGAATACTAAGAAACACAGAAACAAAATGGTGGCAAAACTTGTGAAAATATTAATTTGAAAAGGCATAAAAGAAAGAGAAATTATTAAAGAAGCACACTTTTTGAGGTATGCTTTTCTCACCCTGACAAAGGGGTGTTTTGTGCCCCGAAATATTGGTGCATGAAGGCGACTTATAACTGGGTGTGTAATAATAAACTTGTGTCTTTTGCAAATATACTTGGTGAGTGGCTGTTTATTCCTATGTCCTTTGGTGTTTGACTGTGACTTTCATAGGAACATGCTGCTCCCTGATTTTTTGGTTTTATTTCTCTACATGGTCACGGAGACTCTCAGAATTCCCTTGGGAGATTCCACACACCCCCAGTGTCAAAGATGTATAACAATCCCCTCCTTCCAGTAGAAGGAGGAAGTTGATTACAGGAAGAAAGGGAGGAAATGTCTAGCAAGAATTAACATACATGGTAGAAATTTAGGTATAGTTTAATGGCATATGTATAGTTGGACCACCAGGAGGGTGAAGGACTGAGGGTGGTTTCCCCCTCAAGGGGAGCTTCCTGATGGCCAGTTGTCCTGAGAGTGGATCCCTAAAGCTCAAAATGAGACCATGATGGGGGCTAGGTTTTAGTGAGAGGCTATGCCAAAGAAGATGGTATGCAAAGAGCATGCAGAGGATCCACAGGAAGACAGGCTGCATTAAGGTAGCAATTCCCACTCTCCAGATTGGAGGAGTTCCAAGGCAGAAGGACAAAGGTTATGAAACTTCTACAAGGATTGGAATACAATAGCCTACACAAGCAAATGACGTGACCTGTCTGTATACAGAAAAGGGATTCTATTGTTCTGAGAACCTACACATCTGTAATGCACCCAATGTAAAAGAAAAAGTAAACTGTTGAGTGCAACAAATGAAAATTACATACATACCGTGGTGTCAGCCAGGATGCAACGCAGTAACTTACAGTAATTACATGTCACAAAATACTGCATGACAAAGGGCTTAGTTGCCATTGAATTACATTGTTCCCTGCAGGATACTGCAGCATTCTGTGATATACTGCAGCATTACTGTGCTGCATCCTGGCTGACTCCACTGTACCATAATTGCGATCTTCCAGGATATCTTCACCATTGATGACCACATATTGGTCTGAGGTCAGAGGAACTAGGACCCTGCATGAGCACATTTTTTGCAGGAGGGAGTTGATGCCAGGTACTGACGGTGCCTGCATATCTTACATGACGTGATGCACACTAGTCAATAACCATCGCTGTCTCCCTCACACACCCTAAGTCTGTTCACCAGGAGAAAAACAAAGTGGAGAGAAATAAAAGAGAGGGCAAGAGACTTTCTAGCCCAAAAGGATAGTGAAAGGATATAGAAAACAAAATAAGCAACAAAATAGAACCCGACTACCAACTTAGAATAAGAACAAAGCATATTAGGTGGCACAAGGGTAAGTAGGGACTACAGAGCCAAAGCCTCATACCACTAGCAAGACAGAAGATGGATAGTGGTGCAGAAAAATAGAGCACCAGCCTTTAGCCTGTAGCTCTGGCAGAATGTGGATCTGGCAGAAACATGAGGGGTATGCCCATTAGTGAGACCCCCTGCAAATGAGATGGCTTAATGTGCAAAACAAAAAAGTCACATACTCCTGTGAACAAGGGACAACTTCATTCTACCAGATATGGAACTGACTGAACTCAAGAGTTAACCATCTTCCTCTTTCTTACATCAGGGAAGAAGGGAGGAGGCTAGGTGTTTCTGGAGTTGCAGGACTGGACAGTCCAAGGGAGTCAAGATGTGTTGATCTCCTGAGGCACCCCGAAAGGTAGTGAGCCAAAGGCCCAGATACTCAAGGAAGAAAGATGCATACTAACCAAAAAGGTCTGCCGTAGTCAGAGAAAGGATTACACCAACCTGACCTGCTTCTCCAGCAACCACAGGGTTATATGCTGTGTGAAAGGTAATGTATTCGATCCAAAAAGGTGCATGGCACCCCTCCAACATGCAGAGCAGCTGCCCGGTGGAGTTACCTTGGATAGTGGTCAGGGGCACATGCTGCATTTTGCAACTAATAGGGGCATACCTGCAGAAAGGATATACCTCTGGCAGGGAGAAGGAGGACAAAAAAGAAAAAGGAAGGAGCTATACTCCACAACAAACCCTACATTTTTTGTATTTTTATGGATGCAGGGGGCGGAGCCCTGCAGACATCTTGCTATCAATTGGGGGAAAAAAAGGCACTTCAGACTCCCACCGAACCACAGTTTTGGAGTTGAACCATGATCCTTCCACTACTGAAATGACTCCACTGGGGGGGGGTGTTCCTTTCCTACATGCAGCATTCTCATGCCAGCTTAAATTACAGTTGGTGGATATGCTCAGTGTAAACAGCACAGGCAGCTTGTTTTAGTTGTAAAGGACACCTAAATCCTCTTTTTACACAATTATATCTAAACAATTCCCTGTTGGCAGGGGTGTAGTGCTCCAATACTTCTTAAAGTCTTCAATTATGTTTTTTATGTAGTTCTCCAGGCAGCAGTCTTAAATCAGCAACTGAACAGTCTTTGAAGCACAGCTGTAAAGTAGCTTTGTTTTATAGCTTCTCTGCTGAATTCCTTCACAGACTTTATTGGAGCACAAGGTGATTTGAGATCAGGTTTCGGCTTGTGGCAGTGGAGTCACTGGGCTGGGACAGGCAGATAGACATTGTGATGCTCCTCCAATTGAGTAAAACAGGCAGTCTCGTTTTTTTTAGTAAATTTCTTTGTTTTTTAAGTTAAAGTTACTTTCCCTTCTAAGGTAAGTAGAGATCCTGTAACTGTCTGTCCAGTTGTTGTATTGACAATCCTGTGGAAAATTTGGGTGGTTACACTTTATTTGCATTTGTAAGGAGTTTATTTGGAAATACTGCTTGATTGATAATAAAGTGACAGTTTTATTATTAGGTAGGTAGGTAAAACTTTATTTTTAGACAGGAATAAACATCATGTCATTTGGGCTGCTAGGTCCAGTTTGCAAGACAGTCCTGTGTCTAATGACTATCTTCCCTCTGGGACTTGCAAGGTACTGCAGGCTCCAATGGTGCTGGTGGGTGAGGGATTATGGGTGAGACTTCAGTTCAGTTTTCTTCTATCAGCTAGAGTCCCCTCCATTTAGTACTATAATCAATAATGTAATCAGTAAGACAGAGTAACTATGACATTAAACTGAGATTACACTTAGCTGATGCCTGCTTTATGGTGGTGGTGCCTGATTATGTACTTGTGATAGCAGAGACCCTGGAATTGAATGCACTGTTCTGCTTTCACATGTCATATTGTCTCCTACATATCTACTTGTGTAATATTTTTCTGTCTGTATTAATTGAAGCATTTGACTGACATGGCAATGCAATGTATGTTTTGCTGTACAAACAAACAAGCATAAGTCAGTGCCAAACATGTTTGCTTTTATGCTGTTACAAGTTTGAACAACACTGTCTTGAGGCTATAGGCAGGCCTTTCTTACCCTCATGAGCCATTGTTTCATGGACTTTGGGTTCCACTGGGCTAAGGAGTATAGGTCCCCATATTCAGAGCTGGCCATGTGCGGTCTGTGGCAGTTTGTGCACAACCTGCCTGAGGGGCAATATTCAAACAGTTGGCTCACTGCAACTGGAACGTGCAAACTGTCTAAATATGAGGTCATGTTAGTACAGTGCTTAGTGACTTGTGTTATGCTGACATAGGCCCAGACTGAATATGGCTGACAGGAGTGCAATGGAGGTAGCGTGGATCAAATGGAATAGCAGCAGGGTGTCTGTGGGCCATATTTAGCCCTAACATGCTAATGACCCCTTTGGGCATGGAAGGTGCTATGGTCCATTTGCATGCCCATTAACATGTGCGCATGGCCCCCCCCATTCTGTAGCTGTCTTACATATTCCTTGTGGTCTAGTGGCCCTCCCACCCCCCATTCATCTGTCCTGTAGCTGTCTCAAATATTTCTGGTGGTGTAGTGGTTTCTGTACTCCCTGATTGACTGTCCTGTAGTTGTCTTAAACATTCCTGGTAGTCTAGTGGTCTCCCACCCCCTGATCACATGTCCTGTAGCTGTTTTGAATATTCCTGGTGGTGTAGTGATTCCTGCACCCCTAATCAACCATTCTGTAGCTGTCTTGAATATTCCTGGTAGTCTAGTAGTCCCCGGATAAGGGCATATGATCCTCTGTCAACCCGCCTGCTCAGGACCCTCCTTCCCACAACCCCCCCCACTCTGGTCACCTAAGCTGAAGTTCAGCAATAGAGACAGCAACCTGCACAGCCCTCTGCATGCCACCTTGGCTGGCCACTGTCTGACTGTCAGTGAGTGATAATAAGTGCAGTAGAAACAGGTGTTTGTATGATACTTCTGATTGCTCAGAGACTGTCAGAGGGAAACCAGTTGAGGTGGTGAGCAGAGGGCTGTGCCAGTCATTACTATTGCTGTAGTTTGCATCATGTGACCAGGGTTGGTGTGTGTGTGTGTGTGTGTGTGTGTGTGTGTGGGGGGGGTGCCTGAGAGGCTGAGTTGGGTAGTGGTCAGATGCCCTTATGGGGGGGGACCACTAGACCACCAGGAATATACCATACAGCTACAAGATGGGTGATCTGGATGCCTGTACAATATATTTTTCCAGGACAGATCAGCTTACATGCAACATCTGCTTTTCAGGGGGGTTCTGCTGTAGGGTCCTGCTTTTACAGTTTTACAATATATTTACACAGGATATCCCAGTTGAGTTGTGATATCTTGTTTGCAGTGGGATTTTGTTTGACCCAGTTTTTACACTTTACATAGGATAGTACAGCAGAGATGCAAGATCTTTTTTTTTTTTTTTTCAGTAGGGTCCACCTTTTACCCATTTGTATAATGCATTTACCCAGGATAGCCCAAGTGAGAGGCAATTTCTCATTTTCAGTGGGTTCCAGCTTTTATTATGTATTTTTCCAGGATAGAGCAGTATAGTGGACTTATTTATTTAATTAACTTATTTAATGTGTCAAAGCAGTATAGTATGTTTAAATGTCTTCTCCATGAAGGATTACTAACTTAATAACCTGGCAGTGATAACGTTGTTGGTACTTTCTGTTCATGTGAAAGATGGATCTGCAATCCGGGGAATGTCTTGCAGAAATCCTCTAACCCAGTGAGCAGATAGCAGTACCTGTATGACTGGAGGTGGTGTTGGTACTATGCAGAGTGCAAGCGGAGAGCAGATGACAAGTGAGTCTGTGAGGGATTAATTCTCACAAGTCGAGAGTCAGAACTTGGCCAGGATCAAGTAAGTTAGATGGTCGGTGCCAACAAAACAAAATGAATTAATAACCAGCCTGGCTTTATCACAAAAGGAGCAGTGCAGTTAGGGTGATGTTTGTATGAATAATTTAGTTTGTATTGAAATGCCTTATCTGACGATGAGGGGCTGGTCTTGGCTGGGTCCAATGACTTGAGTGATCTCTCTTTTCCCCCAGCTTGTCCCTTGCAACCAGCCACCCATCCTCCTGCTGTGAGCGAGCATGGAATCCATGAAGTGGAGTCCACATGCATCTGATGGTGGATGGCAATTCTTCAGCATTAAAACCTGTGCTGCATTCGGATGAGGCATGGCATGTGCAGCCCTTCAAATAAGTCTATTTTGGATGTATTTTATGTCTAAAAATTAAGTTAAAATGTCCAAAAATATAACCTCTGGAGTCAGTGACGTCCAGTAAATTTTCACTTGCTGAAGAATGATGTCATTTTTTCATTGTGTGGACGTCATGTTTTTGTCTTTAGGTTTTTTATTTCCAGTCCCGTAAATGGGTTGGCAAACTTCCCAGTTACCATGGCAATCATCCTTTTTTTTTTTTATTCTGGTGCTGGTTGGCGCCTGGCCCCCCCCCCTTCAAACTCCTGGTAGTGTTCATTTCATGCATGCGCATGCGCAGAAACTGTTCTGCTGAGTGTAGAGGAGAGCACTGTCTGCAGCTTAGAAGATGGAGTGGAGTGAGCATGCAGCCTGCATCAGGAGCATTCGAGCCAGTTACTGAGCAGAAGGCTGGGACCAGGAGGGATGGAGTCAGACTCGGGACTCTCAGGAGGGGCACCCACCTGGTCACAAACACCTCTGTGACCAACAATAGATATTTCTGGGAGGGATAGTAGGAGCCTTAGGAGCAGCCTGAGGAGGAGTAGAGTCGACGTAGATGTAGTCTGGAGCAGCTTGTGGTTGGTCGTGCCAGCCCGTGAGCAACGAGTCGACGATGGTCAGAAGGTCAGGTGGACTGTGTGGCAATGGGGTCAGGTCAGTCACCGTCAGAGAGGAGTGCACTGCTGCAGCCTGACAGTGTGCCTGTTGTGGAGGCATCATCTGGAAGCGGGAGTGCTGAATGAATCTGAGAGAGCTGGTACTGAGGCATGAAGCATTAGCCAACCCGGCTGGGTTCCCAAAAAACCCGACTCCCCCCAACCCCAACTTCCAGTAGCACAGCACAGACTTGTAGCCATGTAGGAGGGCAGATGACAAGGAGTGCAGCTGCAAGGGAGTGACTCAGCTCAAGGCCAGCCAGGAAAAATGTTATACGAAAAAAAAGAAAATCATTTTATTTATTTTTTCAATTGTTTAACCAGGAATGGCACACTAAGCTGAAAGCTTGTTTACAGGTGCGACCTGGGAGCACAGGGAAGTTAAGTGACTTGCTCTGGGTCACATAGTATGCAAAGTGGGGGCTGTAGGATTCAAACCCAGGTCTCCAGATTTGCAGCTCAGAGCCTTAAACCACTGCACGCATCATACTGCCTCCCTATCATCATTGAATCTTGTTTATGATCGTGATTGAACATTGATTGAAGTCTTTGATTTTGACTGGTGGTTTGGTAGTCTCAGTCAGAGTCAGGTTAGACAATTTCTTTTAGCCAGGTACTGAGTGAACATGCAGGCAGCAGGTTAGCAAGGTACACATTTTCTTATGCACAGAGAATTTCCTTGTGAGTTGTGAGTGACACACTGACCTGGGTAAAACAGCAAATGTAACTGTGTGGCATGGTGATGCTGATGTTGCTTCTGTTTCATATCGAATACTAGACAGAGTGATGTATTTTAAGTGAATTAATAGAAATAACTAGTTACTTTCAGGGGTGGCAATGTGGCATGGGCCCGTGGCATCATACTTCAGTGGCACTGGTTTCTGGAACATCACAAGTACCAATGGATTATTTTCTTGTTACTGAGGTTTGCACACTACTTTTATTTGGTCTTTGACCCCCCTCCCATCCCTCCCGGGTAGGGTGTGCTAGCTGCAGCACTGTAGTCTACGTGCTCCTAAACAATAATTGTAAAAGGGTTGCTCCCTCGAGGTTGGTGCTGTAGGTCCAGTTACTGAAAGCAAAACAACTATGGACCCAGCACTCGAGTGCAGCCACAAATTTCAATACATGAAAATGTTGTTCGAAAAAGCTTTTTTTATTGTGAGTAGTTAACCAGAAGAGAAACTGTGGAGGCCACCCACAAGCCCAACATTTCATGCCTGGACCTTGACAAAGCACCCAGTCTGGGTGTGACATGTTGGGTTTGTGGGTGGCCTCCCTGGGCTACACAGTTTCTCTTC
Organism: Neoceratodus forsteri; assembly: GCA_016271365.2. Taxonomy (NCBI): domain Eukaryota; kingdom Metazoa; phylum Chordata; order Ceratodontiformes; family Ceratodontidae; genus Neoceratodus; species Neoceratodus forsteri. Next base: position 481,622,397 of record CM057459.1, on the reverse strand, counting down.
TGGTTAACTACTCACAATAAAAAAAAGTTTTTTCGAACAACATTTTCGTGCATTGAAATTTGTGGCTGGTTAACCACTCATGCACACAATAAAAAGGTTTTTCAAACAACTTTTTTGTCCATTGAAATTTGTGACTGACCTCGAGTGCTGGGTCCTTAGTTGTTATGCTCTGAAACAGTTGAGTGTTGCTTGGTGTATAGGTTTTCATGTCATGTGATTTCAGGTGGAGTACAAATAAGAGGTGCTGCTGTGCCTGGTGCCATTTTGGATGAGATCATCTTGGAGATGAAAATGGGGAGACCTGGAAGGGTTCTGCTCCTCACCAGGGCTGTCTGTCTCAAGTTTTCGCTTCCACAATTCTGCCAGCAGTGGTGATCAGTTTGGTCACATCCTTTGCTTCGACACTTTGGCACAGGGACCAAAAAGAAGATAATGCAAGGGTTTCTCTATGTGGGTCACAGTATTACCATGACATTTGAGGAGATGCATGGTGTGTGGAGCATGGTGTGTCCTCTGGGTAATGGGTCTTCTCCAGTTTTCACTAGTAAGGAAAGAAAGGCAGTTTTGAGATAAAACAAGGTAAAACACCACACCAGTACAGTAGTACCACTGCCAGTACAGAACCATTGAAAATGGTGTTGTGGTATATAGAGAACCGGAATACATAATGGACTGCAGATGAACAACACATTTATCTACACTAGCAGTAAGTGATAAGACACAATAACTCACAAGTGGGCAGCCACGTATTTATAATACTTTTATCTACTGTGCAGTGGAAATAAAGGTGTTATTCCACTGCTATCCATTAGATATGTGATATATACCAAAACCGTTTGTAATGATTTTTTATTGGTATCGTGTTTTACCTTGTTTTAGCTCAAAACTTCCTTTCTTTCCATTGTAATCTCTGCAGTGGCCGTGTGGCCCATTATTCTGAGTTCCATTTCCACATTCTAAGTGGAAATAAGTTAATATTTCTAAGTTAAATAAATTGTGATCCAACTAACATAAATGGTGTTATAAGTGAAGATAAATATTTTGCCAAAATAACATTTGATTTCTTTACCCATTTATTTGCCACTGGTGTGGTATTACATGTATAGTCAAATGCACAATGGATTTATTGCAGCAGAATGACACATTTACCAAAACACATGAGTGGTAAGGGACAAGGTAAAAAAACGTCATAACTAAATCATGGTTTCCATCTTCACTTCACCATTTGTGAGTTATGTGTGTCTTCTTACCACTCACAAGTTGAGACAAATGGTATACGTTGTGTTATTCCACTGCAGTCAGATGGGGCACAGGCTCAGAGTAGTCTAGATGTGTTGGGTGAATTGTGCTGTCCTTTATGTACTATTTCCTATATAAAACAAATGAGATGAAATATTAAAACATATGACAGCCAGCTTTAATAGGAAGGAAATATATTTAGCTCTGACTACCAGACTTTGAATGTAGCAGGCATCTGTCAGTCTGCAACTAACTTCACATACTAGCATGATGGAAGATAACTCCAAGAAAAATTCATGAAATAAGCACATATTGTCTGCAGATGATTACTGTGCACCGTATGTTTTCCTTTCCTAACAGTAAGAAATGTATTTATGTGGATGTAGCATGGAGTACAGTGAGGTATTCAGAAAGCCAACAAGTTGACTTCTAAAACTATAGGACTTGGAAGTATTTTGACTGCCAAAATTTGTCGACTGGAATTATTTTGACTTCTAAAATATTGACAGTTGGAGTATTTTGACTCCAGTAAAACTGAAATGACTTACAAATTTCAACCCATGGAAGTATTTGACTTCCACCCAAAAAAAAATTATCTGAAGCCCTGAGCACGGGTCATAATGTTGCAAGACATTATACGCATGCATAAAGTCTCTGCCAATACAGCCGCCGATTCCTTGCATACGCATGTCTTTTTCTTTTGGGGCCTGCCTCACCCCTGTTATAGGGACTGGTTCTCAACCCCCAAATTAAGATTACTAACCGGGGGAGATTTATAGTAAATGTCACACACAGCAAGTAAAACAAACAATTACATGCGCTTGGGACCAGGAATCGAACCTGGTCCCAAACGCCTGCTTCCGATCCCTTGCTGCCAGTGGCTCATCTTGTCAAGCCATGACAGCTGCTTCAGAGAAGCCTCTCCCAACTGAGGTCTTATCCTCTGCCTGGGACAGCGAGAGGGTGCAGTAACATGCACAGAACCATTGCGGTATTGCACCCTCTTGCTGTCATGTACAGCGCTGTTTCTGTTTAGCGCTTGTGTTGTATGCTTTTAAGCGTTCTACATATTGACCCGGTAGTATGAGGGCCCTAGGTCATTTGTGTTTTTTGGCTTTGGTGCTTGGCATTAGGTCATCATCTGTTACACTTGGCTGTGCACCCTTGCAGGTTGGCTGTAATCTATGGATTATGCTGGAGTGCTTGATGGTGTTGTGGTTCTGGTGTATGACACATGGCGATTTGGGGGCTGGCTGCCATGTACTGGATATGAATGGGGAAACATCATCCTGGTGTAGAGCAGTGACAATTATGGTCATGCCTTTGTCTGAGGTCTCACACAGGTTGCGGAACCCTTGCTGCATGTCAAGTCTGTGAGCTGTGATGTCACTGTATATCTATATTTCATGCAGCTGTCCCTGCTGAGCATTACCCTCCCTGCTCCAACTGTCTCAGTTCAGGGTACATGAAGATAAAGCATTTGTGACCTGGTATTCATTCTGTGTCAATATTGGGCCTTGAAGGACCCTCTAGTGGGTCCTGTGTATATGTTCCATTCTCTGGCATGGATGGTCTGTGTAAGTGTGAAAGACACATGCACCTCCAGACTGGTGTTTTGCATGCCCTTCTTGCTGAAACATAGAAACATAGACTTTGACGGCAGATAAGGACCGCTTGGCCCACCTAGTCTGCCCATTTCCCTGCCTACAGGATAGGCCACAGATCCTAGTTAACCAACAGCCTATTTCTTCCTACCCCCAACAAGAACTGCCTTATGTCTGTCCCACGCATTCTTGAATTCTCCCATAGTTTTAGACCCCACAACCTCCTCAGGAAGGCTGTTCCATGCATCCACTACCCTCTTTGTAGAAAAATATTCCTCACATTGCCCCGGAACCTCCCCCATCTTTAAATTGTGTCCCTTGTTCTTGCACGCTCTTTTCTGAAAGATGCTACCTCTTGGAGTTTGTTGATTCCACTGGGAGTCTTAAAAGTTTCTATCATGTCCCTCTCCATTATTTCCTAGGATATACATATTAAGCTCCTTTAGTCTCTCCTCATCGGCTTCTCTTGCAGACTCTGCACCATTTTAGTTGCCCTCCTCTGGACTGCCTCTATCCTGTCTATGTCCTTGCGGAGATGGGGTCTCCAGAACTGGATGCAGTACTCAGATGGGGTCTCACCAACTGTTTGTACACAGGATAACAACTTCCTGTTTTCTGCTGGTGATGCCTCTCCTATGCATCCCAGTATACCCCAGCCCTCCCTACTGCCTTCTCACATTGCTTGCTAACCTTAAGGTCATCTGATATGATTACCCCAGGTCCCTTTCCTTTTTGTTGTTACTACCTCCCCCCCATTGTGTAATCTTCCCCTGGGTTCTTGTTTCCAGGTGCATTATTTTGCACTTCTTTGCATTGAATCCTAGCTGCCATACTTCTGACCATTCCTCCAACCTTGCCAAGTCCCTTCTCAACCTCTCCACGCCTCCTTGTGTATCAACCCAGTTGCAGATCTTTGTGTCATCTGCAAAGAGGCATACTTTTCCTTCCAGTCCCTCTGCAATGTCACTTATAATGACATTAAAAAGGACTGGACCCAGTACTGAACCCTGCGGTAGCCCACTAGTAACCTCTCTTTCTTCAGAGTGGACTCCATTTACAATTATCTTCTGTGTCCTGTTGTCCAGCCAATGTTTTATTTTAGGCTACCACCCTGGGACCTACTCCAGGCTGGTTAATTTGACTATTAATCTTTTGTGTGGGACTGTGTCAAATGCCTTGCTAAAGTCTAGGTAGGCCAAGTCCACAGCCCCTCCCTGGTTTACTGCTTTGGTCACCCATTCAAAGAAATCTATTAGATTCGTCTGACATGACCTTCCCGCTGTGAACCCATGCTGCCTTGGGTCCTGTGCCCCACTGGCCTCAAGGTACTCAACAATTCTTTCCTTCAGCAGTGACACCATCACTTTCCCTACCACAGAGGTCAAACTGACAGGTCTGTAGTTTCCTGCCTCTGTCTTGGTCCCACTTTTGTGAAGGAGAATCACATCCACCTTCCTCCAGTCCTCGGGTACCACACCATCCTCCATGATTTATTAAAAGAGTAGTCAGTGGTTCACTAGCTCCCCTTAATTCTTTTAGAATTCTGGGGTGAATTCCATCGGCCCCATTGGCTTTGTCCACCTTCAGTTTTGGAGTTCTTGCAGAACCCTTTCTTCTGTGAAAGGGCTGGGATCAACCCCTATCAAGAGTGTTTCTGTTAATTGGATTAGGCACTTCCCTCCTTTTTTGTGAATACTGAGCAGAAATATTCATTCAGTATCCCTGCTTTTCACTGTCCCCTCTGCCCACCTACCATTCATTCTATTCAGCCTCACTATCCCTCCCTTTGTCTTTCTCGCTCTCTGATGTACCTATAAAAGGTTTTATCCCCTTTTAACTGAGTTAGCTATCTTTTCCTCAGTTTGGGCCTTTGCTATTTTGCTTCCCTCCTGCTTCTTTCTGCCTTAACTGGTACAGTCTCTCTGTCCTGCTCCTTCTGTGTTTCCTTATACTTCCTGAATGCTATCTTTTCTCCCTGACTTTCCCAGCCACCTCTTTTGAGAACCATAGTGGCTTTTTCTTTCATTTTGATTTGTTTATTTGCTTCACACAAAGGCTTGTTGCCTCTGTGATGGCAGTTTTGATGATTCCCCATTGTTGCTCCACCCCTTCTTCTAGCCTGTTTGCTAGTGCTTTTCTGAGGCACTCTCCCATCTTGCCAAAGTCAGCCCTCCTGAGTCCAGTACCCTCACTTTTGTGTGGCTTGACTCTGTAGCTGAGTTTAGCGATTAACCACACTGTTTGATGGTCACTTGTTCCCAGATGGCAACCCACTTCTAGATCTGAGATCCTCTCACTGCCCCCATTTGAGAGTACAAGGTCTAAGATTGCTCCCTCACAGTGGGTTCGAAACTAGCTGTCTGAGGCCTGCCACCTGTGGGGCATCGAGAATGGCCTGCTCTTGGATGTGGCTGCAGCAAATGTGCTCCAGTTAACATCTGGCATATTCAGGTCTCCCATCAACAGTATCTCCTTTCTCTGCCATCCTAAGAATGCCTTCTATCATATCCTTGTCCATTCCCTCCCTGACATGGGGTCTGTACACAACCCCTGTGCAGATTGTGGTGCCCTTTCCAGTCTCAAGGTGACCCACAGTGCCTTCTCTCCTCCCTGTTTACTCTTTTGTTCAGTTGCTTTTATCCCTTCCTTTACATGAGAGCTACTCATCCCTCTTCTCTCCTGTCTCTCCTAGGTTATGTACCCTGGTATGTTAACATCCCAGTCATGGTTCTCTGTGTACCATGTTTCTGTGACTGCTACGATATTCAGGCATCCCTCTTCCATCAAGGCCACCAGCTCAGTGAGCTTGTTGCCCAGTCTACGGGCATTGGTACTCATTACTCCATTTCCTGATGGCCTTACTCCTTTTTGCCCCATCCCTGTCCTTCTTGCCTTTGTCACTTTCCCCATTTACCCCAATCCTTCTCCCTATCGCTACTTCTATGTTAGTGTTTACCGTACTTACTACCATGATTTTTTGAGGGGGCTAGGATTTCCCTGCTCCTTTCCAGTGCCTCCCCCCTTGGATAGTTTAAATGCTTACCAATGAAGCATTTAAACCTATTACCTAGGATCCTGGTTCCCCTCCTGGACAGATGCAGCCCATCATGCCAGTATAGGCTTGCATCACTCCAGGTGGACCCCCAGTCCCCAATGAAGCCAAATCCTCCCTAAGCTCCACACCAGTTTTTCAACCAATGATTGAATCCCATGGTGCAGAATACTCTAGCCTCTCCTGCGCCATAGATGGGCAGCACCTCCGAGAAGGTTACCGTGCGTGCTACTTGTCTAAGACCCCTCCCCAATTCCACAAACTTTTCCTGCACTGCTCTAATCCCTTTCTTGGCCAGGTCATTTGTCCCTAGGTGGAGAATGACATCCAGCTCCCTCCCTGTGCAGCTGCTCGGCAATCCTGAGGGATTCGCTCTCTGTCCCTCAAGCCATGGCGCCAGGCAGACCTTACCTCCTTCCCTTCCTCCCCCAGTTCTACCTTCCTAACAATGGAGTCCCCCACCAGGAGTTGTTTCCTTCCCCTGTGGGGTCCCATGCCACCCTCCTGTGGGTCTCCTTTGTGGAGGTTCCCAGCATCCTCCTTGGTCTCCAGTGCAGGTGCCTCCATAGAGGAACCACACTTTGCCAGAATGGCATAGGAATTGTGGAGAAGTACAACTGGAGGGATGCACCTCTGTTCCACCACCCTCACCCTCCCTGAGCCCACTGTGGTCCAACTGCTCTTCTTTCTTGGCAACCTCTGAGGCAACGGCAGTGACACTGGTGGTCCCTGGATGGAGGAGGAGTCCCACAAATCCTGGCCAACTCAGCCTGGAGATGAGCAACCTCGTCCCTCAGCCCAGAGGTGCCTGCAGAGGGACAACACTGCATCCTCCAGAGCGTCTCTCGAAGACTGCTGCTCCACAGCCACTGCACTGCACCACTCCATCATGTCTTATTTCTGGCCCCTTAACTGTTGTTTGGAATCCTTACTCTTTCCTCTGTTTGTTTTTCTTTCTCTTCTCTCTCTACTTACTTTCTGCCTGTGTGCTCTTTAAGCTCCTGATTGTCCTGTTCTGTGACAAGAATATCCTATATTTATCAGTAGATCCCTTACTTGCTCAGAGGCAGGCCTCCAGCAGCTATAAGGGGCCGGAGAGCTACTCTTGCCCTTCTAGGATGGTGGGTCTTTGGTGGCTCTGTGATCACTCACTTCCTGCTCCCAGACAGGAAGTTTCTGTTGTCAGTCAAATCCTGTGCCTATAAAAGTAGAACTAGCTTTGGGTAGGAGGGAAGGAGGGCAATATAGTCCCAGTAGAGAAGTCCAGTCACACAGCACTCCTTCCTCCTGGTGTCTTCTGCCAAGCTACTAACAGAATATTTCTAAGGCAGATTTTAAATTTAGCTTCCTTCTAGCTAAACCACTCCCCCTACTTACTAGATCCTTCTACAAGTAATTTAAACTGCACAGCTATCACGCCCTTTCAATCACCTGATATTTACACCTAGATAACTGTTCAAATAACCGTTCAGTTAACTCAGACAAACACACTGTTTTTTATTGTTTTGTTAGTTTGTTTTTTTACCCTAAATTAAAGGTCCAAGTACAAGAGTTCTACTTCTTTAGTCCCAGTAGAGAAGTCCAGTCACACAGCACTCCGTCCTCCTGGTGTCTTCTGCTGCCTTGTATTTCTGACTGTGTGGTGCACTGTTGGGGGTTGGGGGGCAGAGTCTGCTGTTCAGGTGCAGTGATAGCTGACTGTACTCAAGAGAAGTGGTATATAGTCGAGTGTTTGAAGGGTGGCTAGAGTTGGATCTTTTGCTTTCGTTTTGACAATTTTTTTTTTAAGAAAAAAAAGTAGTTATTTTGGTAGTGATATTGGTTGTTTGTAACAAGCCAAAAAAGACTTTAAAGTAGCCAAATAGTGTCAAAATTACCTTCAAAATGCACCAGAATGCATCTAACACCTGGTAGCTTAGGTGGCTTTCAGGCACCCAGCCTGTAGGAGGTTGGGGACATTGTAGTTCTTGGAGACCCCACACTTCTAAATTTAGCACTACACCATTGCCTGTTGGTCAAAATTGAGTTTTTAATGAGACTGCACTGGTCCAGCGGCGATTCAAATTACACTTCTCTCTGTCTTCCAACTGTGTGTGTGTGTGTGTGTGTGTGTGTGTGTGTGTCAGTGTACGATGATTTACTGTTATCTGTAGGGGTTGTTAACCCTTTCATTACCGGTCTAAGACTGAATGATAAAGATAGCTCCACCATTGCTCCCCCCTCTCTCTCTTTGTCTGTCTTTCTCTCTTAGGACACCTAAACTCTCTTTTTACATAAACAATACCATGTTGGTCAAAACTGAGTTTGCAATGAGACTGCATTGCTCCAGCAGAGATTCAAAAAATTGTGTGTGTGTGTGTGTGTGTGTGTGTGTGTGTGTGTGTGTCAGTGTACAATGATTTACTGCTGTCTGTAAGGTTTGTTAATCCTTTCAGGACTGATCTAAGACTGACTGACAAACAGAGCCCCATCATTCCTCCCCCCCCTCTCTCTCTCTCTACCAGACTTATACAGGAAAATGCTGAAAAGTGAAGCTGACCAAATGATAACTTACTTGACTTTTTTGTCAACTTAAATTTTTTTATTATTTCCCAGCCTTTTACAAATAAAGCTTACTATGTACATTGAATGGAGGCTGATGGCTTTAATAAAAAAAATATGTATTTCTAAAATCACTGACTGTAAGCTACAGTAGTAGAGTTTATTTATATGGGGTGCCCTTCCACATAGGCTCAGGGGGCTCTTACAGCAAGAGTACAAACTTACAGAAACAGTACAGAACAGTCAACATAAAATGTTTCCATAAAACTCACTAAAAATCTAAAAACAGGCTAATTTCTGAACTATAGAATATGTATGTAATATTCATCACTGCTGGGCTTGATGGAGTGCATTGTACCATATGGCACAGGTATTTGTTTTGTTTTTAGTTTCATTTGATCCTCAAGCCCGCATCTCCTTACCCCTCCCTCCAACAACCACCACACACATTTGCATCTAAACTTGCTCTGTAAGCCAACAGCATGAGTGTAAAACTGTAACAGTTGTGTGCCTTATCCATTTGAATCACATGACCTGTCATACATAGAAATGTAGCCCTCCCTCCCCATGTCTAGGAGTATGGATGGAGTATGTCTGTGGGGAGGGGGTTCCCATAGCAGCAGAAACACTTCCAGTGGCCATGTTACCCAGACCCAGATGTCACACACAGGGTCCCTTTTTCTCACTGGTGCTGGATGAAAACAACAGGTTAATGCATATTAAACAGTTCCTTTCAATAGTGTAATGTCCACATGGAACTTGAAGAAACAAAGGGGATCCCAAATTCATTAAACATATTCAAACATAGCTCCAGGAGCATCAATTAATTTGTGAGAACACATTCAGCTTTTACACAGCCGTAATAGCAGCTTTTACCTGGATCGAGGAGGTTGCACAGTTTTTAGGGCAGCATTACCTCCGGACCGCTATGGTAACAAAAGTTTGAAGGCAGCACAAGTCAACCCAAAAGCAGTTCATAGTGCCTAACAGCCCATTATTCTTCACAGACTTTCAAACTCTCAAAGATCCCCATCACTTTCTCTCTCTCTCTCTCTCTCTCTCTCTCACTCTCTTTCCCCACACTGGTTCAGAAGGGTCCTCCTCAGAACATGCAATCCTCATGGCTTGGAGATTTGTGGGTTCCCTCATGATGCCTGTATCCTTTCCCAGAACTGGCAGCAGCTGTCCCCAAATTGAGAAGGGGACACGTCTCGCAGAGCTCCAAGGCAACTTGCTCTCTGGAAACTACAGTCCCTGCTGCATTCTTACCCACTGGATCCCTGCACGAATTAACGCAGGCTGCCAGGGCACTCTGTGACTTGTGGCTGCTGGCTCCCCTCTCAACTTTAGCTGCCCTCCAAGATACTGTGCGGCTTGTGGCTACTGGCTCCCACTTCTTCTTCTGTATCCCTATCATAGGGAATGGCTCTCTGGATATCTGGAATGTCCGTTTTTCTGATTCTTTTCCCCTCTCCTACTTTTCTAAACTATGTCAAGTCTGTTGCGCAACATCAAACTTTATATTCTACCTCTTTGATACTACATCTGCTTCTTTAACATTACAGGTTGGCTACCTGTTTCTTTAAAATAATTTCTCTCGTTCCCCGGACACAGAAAGATACCCTGATTGTATTCCATTCCCCTGTTCCTCTATAACTTGCTTTTTTTTTTTTTGTAATGAACTTGTGTAGCCCTTGGCTCTGAATGATTTTTTTCCTTTTTTAGGGTGATTTTGTTTCTTAAAGAATAGAATAGAATAGTTTGTAATTGCATAAGCAATCGCGGTCTGCAATTGAACTGTATTACGAGTCGGCTTGCTGTTTTAGCCTTGCTGACAATGCCCCTTTCACTCGCTCCTAAATTAAAAGAAAACAAATTCTGCAGTATACTTCATAAACCTAAAATAAGGAAAAGGATATTAAAAACTAGAAATCATTAAGTAGAAATGTGCTGCCTTGTAGAAATGAATTGCGGCTGTTTTGTTCTGTCTATTGAAGTATTTTTCAGCTGTTAGCTCTGCAGCCTGTGTTTGGAGAGATGCACAGCGAGCTATCATTTGGTCCACAAGGGATACAAAAGCAAAACCGTATAAAAGATTTTGGAGAATTATTTATTTTTTTGTGGGTAAAAACAAATATAGAATGAATGAGTTAAGACTCTGTTACCAGTTCAAGGGTAGTCAGCTGTTGTTGTAAAAACTTTGGGAAGCTGTGTAGAACCACAACCTACCACAGTCCCTGCAAGTGCTGCCGGCTGGGGGCTGGAGCGGGCAATCACCCCTACCTGGCCCCAACTCACTCTCACTCCCTCACCACTCACTCTTCTGACCAGAACTCCCCCTCTTGCCTAAACTGCTGGGCTATATCCCTCAATGCACCCATGGTGACCTCCTGACCCACAGGACGCTCCACCCGAGTGCTGAGAATAATTAATCCTTTCCCCTACTGGGTCAAAATAAGCCACAAAAAACCCCAGGGAGGGGCGAATAGACTGGTAATCTCCCAAAGGGGATGGTGTTACATAAACACAGACACTGACAGCACATAATGACCACTGAGGCCCATCTAGTCTAAACATTTTTAATTATGATCACTTTTGTGCAGACTCAACTTGCCCTACAGCACTATCTGTTCCACCCCTTCCTTTCTCCTAGCATTCCTTTGTGCCTGTCTGAGTCATTTTTGAAACCCACCACTGATTTCATCCCCACTGCCTCCCATGTAGTGCTGTTCTAGGACTCCACCACCCTTTCTATGAAGAAGTAATTCCTCACATCTCACCAGAGTCTACCTCCTTCCAGCTTCATATCATGAACCCAATGTTCTACAGCACCCCTTTCTCTGAAACCTATTTCCCTCCTGTACCTTATTAGCCCCCAAGAGGTATTTAAAAGTCTCCATAATATCCCCACTCTCCCTCCTCTCCTTCAGGGGTTCCTGTTGAACTCTTTCAGTCTCTCCTCATAGAGCTTCTGATGCAGACCTTGCACCATTTTGCCAGCCCTCACCGCTCTTCTTGCTGCTTTCTCCTTTTTCCAGTTGTTCCCCTTTCCACAACTTTCTCCTTTGAGTGCTTCTCTCCCCTTCTTCCTTTGCTAACCCCCTGCTTCCTTGAATAACTTGCATCCTGGTGGGACTCTCTCCCCTTGGGATCTCACTACTCTCTATCGCAGCTTGTGGTGGCCCACTTTCTGTCTCCCCTATTTCTTCCATCACCCCCACCTTGGCTACTTTAAATGTCCATCAAGGAAACATTTGAATTGTCCACTGGGGACTGTAATTGCCTCCTGGATGAAAGCAGGCCATCACCTTGGTAGAGGTTCTTATCCTTCCAGGTTGGCCCACAGTCCCCAATGTAGACATACCTCTCCTCCCAGCACCATTCCTTCTACCATTACTTGAAGGCCTTGGTGTGGAGCTCCTTCTCCTTCCACATATAGTACAATGTGCACTCACCACTTGCATTTTAAACGCATGGGAAACACAGGTTCAACCAGATAAATGATCTACCTTTACCAAAAATGAAATTTACTCACGGAGCTGACTATGGCAATTCATCTTTACATTTAAGGTCATGAAACACCCTTATCAAGTTAATGTATTAGCAGCCATAGTGGCCCTGATCAGAGTTTGTTACTGTTTTGTTTTTGGTTGGTGAGAGGGCCCCAAAGGACTCTGAACCCATTATTTTGGGAGGAATATGAGCATAGTCCTCTGAAGAGTGCTCAGCTCTTTTTTTGTGTTTTATTTATAACAGAAAAAGGGGATACTCCTTAGGAGGGGTGTGACTGTGGAATGCCCAGCTGATATGCTCATAGTGCTGCCAGCACCAGCAGGGCAAGTATGCTCGGAGGCCTTGGTTCTATCTCAGCAGGGGATGCTAAACGGGGCATGGTCATCAATGGTGAAAGCATTCTGGAAAATCAACAATTACGGTAAGTACACAATTTTCATATCTTCCTGGAATCACTCTTCACCATTGATTATCTTTTATGGGTCATAGTACCAAGCTTCCCTTCTTTCTGAGGGAGGAGCTGGTTGACCCTGAGAGAGTAACAAGTTCCTTTAGCCCTCTGCATGATGGAGAACACCTGAAAGCAGGGACTTCTCACAGGTATCGTGGGGCCCAGGACAGGCTGGGCAAGGTGGAGGCTACTGTGACACAGAAGCTGGAGGGTGCCATGACAGCTCTTGCCTACCCCGTGGGAGAAGAAATTAGCCACTTGGAACTGTGAGTTCAGCACTTTACGCTAGGCCAAATGTATTAGTCTGGAGAGGTGAGGCCACACCATCCACCTAAGGAAGACTGCAGTTCCTACAAGCCTGGAGGCCACCTCACTGACATTTGATGCCCTTGATTGGTAACTTGCTACCTCCATGCTTCAAGCAGAAAGACAACTGACTTTCCTGACTCTCTTGCACTGAGGAATTTCAGCTACAAGCTGACCTAGCTGCAACCACAGATGCCAACTGAAGGCTGCCTCATGTGCTGCAATGCACATAAGTGCGTGTAACAAGGTAAAAACCTTCCTCCCTAAGGCATCAGCAGAACTTGTCTCAGGAAATTAGTCATGCATCATACATCTTAGCTCTGATGGGGTCTGCAACACTTCCAGCCCTAAAGAGGGGTGAAGTACTACACCTGCAGATCCTGTGGGTGCACAGTACCAGAGCATGAGGTCCCTTGAATCTGGAGGGCAAGAGAAGGGATGCCTCTATACTACATTTGATGCCTCCTTGAAGGTTCTAGGCAAGGGAGGGATAACAATAGTGTTATCATTGGAACTCTGAGTAGTCCCAGTGGCAGGGTTGCTGGATCGAGAGCTGCATAGGACCTAATGTCAAGTGTCTCCAGCAGGTCCACCAGGAATCACTGGTACAGCATGTACACAGCAACCGAGGATGGGTGGATTGAAGTTTTTTTGCCCTCTGAGGAGAATGTTGACAGAGAGGAGGTGCTGAGCCCAGAGGTTGATGGTGCCAGAGAGAAAGGCTGAAGCCGGGTTCTGTTGTAGTCCCTATGGAAAAGCTCAAGGCCACCAACAAACTCTCTGTGCTGTTTCTGAGTAATTGGCCTCTGAGGGCCTATGAACATGGGCAATGGCTGCAAGAGATGGAGATGCCCGTTAGGGAGATGAGACCCAGGGTCTCATAGGGTGATATCTGGGTTGCTATGTGTCACAAGGAACCATGTCTGAGGGAAGGACCTGGCAGAACTGCCTGAACAGAGTCCTCCAACAACAGAGGAATTATCCAGTCAGTACCCATGGGGGATTCCCCCAAGTGGGGAGAGTGGAGTCATACAGTCCCCATAGGGATATTATGAGTACCAGTACCAGGGTTTCTATAACATATGAGTACTCTATTTTTATATGTATAGAACAGACCTAGAGTGTGCTGGCATAGTTCAAGTGGGTTTTATTCTTGTTGCATAGTTTTATCACTAAACTAGATAAGAGTACATATTCACAATCTCATATGAGAAGGATCCATTAGAAAACTTATGCCAAAAATGATTCTTTTCTTTACCCAGCAAAACCAATAAGCAAAATAACTACTTCATGCAATAGGATGCAGCATGGCCTGGGTGCCATTCCCTTCTTTGACACTGCGAACAGTGTCAGAGGGGGGCCTGGCATTGCTTCCAGCACTGCCTCACTCATAGACACCACGAATGGTGCCAGGTGCTGGGGCAGCACCAAGCTGCAACACTGAGGTGTCCACTGACGGAACGTATATCTTTGGCCTTACCAATGGGGATGACTGCTGCCCATGGCAGACAGACTGTGGGTGGTTGGAATCTGGCCACGCAGAAAGAACTAGCTGTCCATCAGACCCACCCACCAAGGACTCTGCCTCAGCAGGATGAGGTCAAGGAGGACTCATACTTCTGTAGCACCAGAGATCCCAGGAAGAGATCTAGGGGAAAGGCCCAGTGACCTTATCTTGGTCTCATGAGTGTGATGCCTGCCTCAAAAGGTAGAGGTTGGCCGACCCCACTTCATTGCATGGATCTCAAGGGTACGGTAGTCCACTGAGAAGCAGGCTTCACTCCCATCCATGTTGTGTTGAGGGCAAAGGCAGACCATACAGCGTTGATGCCAATCTTTCGTAGCCAGTTGCTTCCCACATGGGCAATAACACATGATGGGAGGCTGCCAGACTTTCTTCGCCTTCTTGGCCCTCTTCTCTTCGGACTTTAGCATTGCAGAAACTGAAGAAAACAATAAAGAGTAAAGGCACCCTACTAATAAAGTTGGTGGTGATGGTTACACAGTTGCTAAACGTGATGAGAAAGCTCTGGTACTGTTGCTCCCACAGTGTGCTCTCTATGGCAGACAGAACAGAACTGATGTGTGTGAAGGAGCCAGCAATGGTTACTGACTGCAACTTTCAGCACCACCTGAGGTGCAAAGGTTCTGTCAGTACCTAACATTGGCTCTGTCCTGCAAAATATTTGCGCCCATGAAGTCCTAGTGCCTCCAGCACCAGCCCCATAAGAGGGAATCAATGGTGAAGATTGATTCCTTGAAGATCAAAGTTATTTTATGTCTGATATTTATATTTACCTTATGCTTTGATACTAAAGAGTGTTGGAAAGGAGCACTGGGATGGAGGCTGTTGCTAGTGAAGCATCTTGGCTCCTAGATGCTTCACACCTTTGTGTGATTGTATGCAGATTATGGCTTTCACAGCTATAAGCCCTAAGGGGATACTGTATCAAAGAGAGAGAGATATAGCAGATCTTTCTGATTTGCCATCTGGCCAAGAAAACAGAGACAGCCTGAAGGTCACTGTTGGAGTGACAATAATAAAGTTGATTGCTTGCTAGAAGGATCTAGGAAATAGCAGAAAACATGTTAATGTGCAAGGGTTCAAGGGCAAGAAAAGTTTGTCATGTGTTCTCATCCATGACTTTTGCTTATCCTAGTGAGGTGCTACAAATATAAATATAAAAAAAGGATGGTGGAGCCTTAAACCTGATGTAAGGAGGAGCAGAGCTGATGGAGCCATCCTCAGTAAAGCAGGTGTGATGTGATGCTATTGGTGAACTGCAACAGCAAATGAAAGTTGGGTGGTGTGTTTGCAACTGGAATATATTTTGGGCAGCAGACCCTTAGGCTCATCTACTCATTGTCTCCTCTGTGATCTGTGCCTCTTTTGGGACTCCCCCACCAGGTGCAGCACGCCATTGATACAGTGAGGTGGGGATTGCGAGGAGGCTTGGTGACTACAGTTTGGATTCGGGGAGAGCTGACAGGGAGAAAGCTATTAGGACAGTGATGATAAGGAGACACCCTTGGGTGAAATGGGACACAAAGAGAGGCCAGACATGTTTAGTTCTCATACACACGGTGCCCACCAGACTGAATGGGCAGGTAGCCTTGAGGTCTGCTTCTGACACTCGTCCTCTTTGGGCAGTCTTATGCAGTGCAAGAGTGATGAGAAATAGGACCATTGTTACACTGGCTGGTAGTCAGCTGGAAGTGACTGACCCTATGAAATACCTTGGGATGAATCTAGACCAGGAGCTTACACTGAAAGCTCATGATGAGGCAGTGACAAAGCCTCTCTGTCAGAAGACTGGATTTCTGTAAAGACTTAATGCATACAGTACCTCAGTAGTGAAGCTCAGCTGGCCATTGCTTCCAGCACAGTACTCTCTGTCTTACTTTATGGTGCCTTACTCCTTCAGCCTCTTGGGGCGCTGAGCTACACAGGCTAGAAGTATTATATCATAAAGTGGCACATTTTGCGGCAGGAGCACAGCCCAGAGACCATCACTGTGATGTACTCTGAGCTCTAAGCAGGCCCTCCCTTGAGGCAAGATTAGTTTATCTGGTCCTCTGCTTAGCCTTCACGCTACCCATGATTGCTGCCTCTCCCAGTCTCCATGGTATCCTCAAGGCCAAAACTCAGAAAACTGAACTAAGGTCCTCAACCTGCCCACTGCTGGAGGTCCCAAGGGCAAAGACATGTGCAGGTAACAGGTCTTTTGCAATTTCAGCACCATCCCTCTGGAATAGCCTATCTTTGGATGCACTAAACTGTTCATCAGCAGCCACTTTCAAAAATATTCTCAATGGTCTCTTGCTTGTGGGTAGTCTTTGTAAATATAAGTGATGACTTTGCCTGCCACTCCTTATACCTTGCTGTATAGTGCAACATGGTACATGCGTATCATGTTGGTGGGTGTTAGAGTGGCTGTAGTGTAGACTTTTGTGTGGTAACCTTGATCCTTGTTCCTGTTTTTGTCTTGTGCAATGTAATTCAAAGTGTACTCAATACTTGACTTGTTTTTGTATTATGATTCGTGCAGCAATGATGTCCACACTTGTGTAATATTTTAATTCCTTATCTGTTTTACTGTGCATTTGATCATGTATCTATTTTTTGTTACTGTTTGTCATTAATTCTGGGTCGCCCCCTGAAAAAGTGACATTCTGCCTCACTGGGCCTACCCGGTCAACAAATTTCAATAAGTAATAAATAGTGGATTTTATATCTGATTTCTTGGTTGCATCACAGAGACCTGGCTAAGTGATGATACCGGCCTTGTTGGAAGCAGTCATCCCAGCCAGATTCTTTGTAGTTCACTGCTCAAGGAAGGATCAAAGGGGTGTGTGTGGCCATATTTTTTAGATCTGAGCTGAACTTGGTGGTGCACCCAGTGGGAGATGCCTCATCATTTGAATGTGTGGCTGTGCATGGGGGTCTAGGTGCAGTTTGTAGGATCCTCCTGGTGTACCTGCCTCTGGGGCATGAGGGAGTGTTCCTTCAGGAATTTGCATACTTCATTCCCAACTGGGTGTTGGAGTCACCCAGATGGTTAATTCTGGGTGACTTGAATGCCGGGGTCAATGATGAACTCTCGCACTTTGGACAAGAGTTCCTCCAGATGATGGAGTCCCTGGGCCTTGCACAAGTAGTTACTTCTGTGACTCACCAACACAGTCATGCCTTGAACCTATTCATTTCCCTGGTGCTCGAGGTAGAGGTTCTCAAGATTGATCTGTTCAGTTGGTCAGATCATTGCACAATCAAGATCTCCTTCAGGGCCCCCCTTTGTATTCCACCCCCAGTCTGGTACCACCCTTTAAGAGGGCTTCAGCCATGAGGACTTCAGGCAGTGCAAGACATTTCAGGTGGTGGTCTATGATAAGGCTATCATGGAGGCCTTCGATTGTGTGGCACCTATTCATGTATGCAGCCTTGTCTCACACTGTGGCTCACCGGGACGTGACGATAAGCTAAGGGAGATGAAGGCAAGGGAGTGGAAGTTGGAGTGTTGTTGGAGGAGATCCAGGGCTGAGGAGGACAGACTGGCTTTGAATATTCACAACGGTGAATACCAAAGGGCAATCACCAAGAAGGCATGTTTTCTGTCTAGGGAGATTGCTACTGGGAAGAATTGACCAGCTGAGCTATTTCGGACTGTAGATAAGTTACTTCATCTGACCTGTCAGGAATCCATGAGAGCTTTTTCTACACTAAATGCAAGGACTTTGCTCACTACGTCTCAGCCAGGGTGTCCTCTATTCAGGCTGGGATCACCCAAAGTGGGCTGCGGCAACCCAGCAGGATTGAGATGACACTAAACAGATGCTCTCAGCTATCATGGGGAGAGTTTAGACCAGTAACAAAAGAAGAGGTGATTGGGGTGATTTTGGAGCTGTGACCAACTTGTTTGAACTGGATCTAGGCCCAACACAATTACTGATGGATTGTGTTGGTCATCTGGGCCCGGTGTTCACTGGGATTGTCTGGTGCTCCTTGATGGAGAGGTTTTTCTTGACCACACTGAAGGCTGCTCTGGTGAGACCTATTCTGAAAAAGCTATCTTTGGACCTGGATAACTAGTGAATTACCAACTGGTCTCAGACTTGCCCTTTTTGGGCAAGGTTATTGAGAAAGTGGTTGCGTCACAGCTTGAGGCACACCTCATGACCTTTGACATCTATGAGCATCTCCAGTCTGGATTTAGAGCCAAGCATAGCACCGAGACTGCACTGGTCAGGGTGCGTAGTGACTGTCTCAGGGCAAGAGATACAAGGGAATGGCCAATGCCAGTTCTCTTCAACCTCTCCTCGGCCTTTGATATTGTAAATCATGAGCTGTTGTTGGACCAGCTGAGAGAATATGCAGGTGTCCCTGGCCAAGTCATCTGCTGGTTTGAGTCCTAACTCAGGGACATGACACAGAGGGGTGTGCTGGGGAATTTCTCCTTGCTGACAGTGTCACTGCCCTGTAGTTTTTACCCAGGGCTCAGTCCACTCGGCCATATTGTTTGCAATGCACATGCTGTCCCTTTGATGGATCATTAGATGGTATGGGCTGGGTTTTCATTATTACACTGATGATACCCAGCTATACCTGTTTTTTGTACCCTGTACTCCGGGTGCAGTCGACATGCCAAATAAATTTTTGTCTGAGATCCAGGACTGGATGTCATCTAACTGGTTGAGGCTTACCGCTGGCAAAACTGAAGTGTTGGTGGTCAAACCAGGTCATAGGGGGAGAGTGGTGGCTGCCGAGATTTAGACTGGCCTTCAGTTCAGCTCATCTAGGCTTGTGGCTGCTTTGAAGGGGAGAAATCTGAGGGTCACTCTAGATGAAGGGCTGATATTTGAGGCTCAGGTGTTGGCAGTCATCCGGAGAGGCTTTTACCACCCAAGGAACATCTACTAGATTAGATCCCTTATCTCCACCCCCCCCCGGGCTCTGGTGATATGGCTACAAGCATTTGTGATGTCTCGGCTTGATTACCATAATGCTCTGTACCTCGGGATCAATGGAGGTATGCTGTGGTGCCTGCAGTTGTTGCAGAATGCAGTTGCTAGATTGCCTATCAACCTTCTGAGGTCAAGGCAAGTCTCCCAATGCTGCTTGAACTGCACTGGCTGTCAGTTAAGTGATGCATCATCATTAAAGTTTATTTATTAACTTATAAGGCTCAAGACATGCCGAGTCCTGGTTATATGGTAGGTTTCCTGCATCTTTACATGCCCTAACATAGCTTTCATTTCACTGAAATGGGCCTCTTAGCTGGACTAAGTGGCAGGCTAAAAACCAGAGGTGACTGGGCCTTAAAGTTGGCTGGCCCGGTCTTAAGGAATTTGCTCCTGAAGGCTGTCAGAGAAGCCCCCTCAGTGGAGGTCTTTGAGAGGGGTTTGAAAACCTTCTTGTTTAATCAAGCCTTTGTAGATTGATCCATCATCCCCATTCGTTTCCACCCCTGCTGAGTTTTATGGGTTTAGTTGTTTTAATTGTATTAGCTATGTGATGATGTATACATAGTCTTGCACTTTATTATAAGGACCCCTGGGCCTCCCAGGAATTGTACCAATATCAATAAAATCTACTACTTCTACTAATACAAATTAGAAACATAGAAAATAGACATTTTTGACTAGTGTGCTTGCCCAGTCAGCAGAAACAAAAACTAAATAAACAGACAATGTCAGCAGAAAAAGACCATGGGCAGGATTTTTGAAGGGCAGTGGAGGGCTTGCGTTCAGCCCTGCACCACTACACTTAGGTTCTGGCTGTGTGCCAAACCCTGTGCTGCAACTGCACCCAATTTTCCAATCTCCCAATCTCGGGTGCAGTTGCGATGGTTTCCACAAGTTATGCCAGCTTGTGCCAAATATCTGGTGCAAGCACCATAACTAGGGTCCCCGGGATTGCTACAAGGTACTGGTAGACCAGATAAAGTTGATCTACCTTTCGGCAATTACCGCATGGGATAGAAAATCCCATTAGATCGCTGTAAGCTCTGTGCGCCGTATCGTTGACACACCTGGGGCTTGCGGAGATCTAATATGGTTGAAACTCCTGCCCCATTAGTCCATCCAGTCTGCCTTGTTATACCCTATCCAACCCAATCACCAATTGCTTAGATGGAGTGTCACCCTTACCCCCCCCACCTTGCTCCCTGCCTTACTGTTACCCCCTGAGTAATTATAAGCCCTTTACTCTGTCCTAGCCATGCTTAGACTGACCTCAGCTAGTAGGCTGTTCCACGGCTTCAAAGCATATACATACAGTACCTAAAACCTTATAGAACTACACTAATGACAACTAATTTCCAAAGTAACACATCAATTAACATACCTACCAAACTATTGACACCAGTTCCTACAACAATGAAAAATGCTAGCCACAGCACACACTGACTACACACCCAAAGTTACAGAAAACCCTAAGCAGAAAAAAAGAACATAACATAAGAAAGTTGCCAGCAGAAGGAGACCACTTGGTCTATCAAGACTGCTAGTGTGGTTGTTGTTGAGACCTGGCTTCTCACCAGTGCCTAATGCCCCCCCCATCCCCTCTGTCCTCCCCCTTTCTCCCTTTACCACCCTTGCACCATTGTTTCCCTCTGTGCCTGTACCAGGCCTTTTTCCTCAGCCCTACCTCATGACCTCTCCCACTACCGGTACCTGCAGAACATGTGCACCAGAGCAACTTGGCTAGCTAAAGCAGAGCATTTTAGATCCTCCCTCCAATCTAACCTAAATAGCCCCTCCAAGTTCTGGAAGGTTATACACTCCCTTTTCTCACCCCCTGCGGCTAAGCCCTCCCCTCTCCTTAGCGTAAACAACTCCATTCTCTTGTACCCAAGCGCTGTCGCTGCTGAGTTCAACTTATATTTCTCCACCTGTGCCTCCTCGATCCTTTCCTCTCTATCCTCCACATCACCTCCCTCACCACTTACATGGCCAAAGGTACCTCATGATACAGATACCTTCTCCTTCAAGGAAATCTCACAAGCTGAAGCGCTAGAGGTCCTGCTAACTTTAAGCCCTTCAAAAGGGAATTCCCCTGATGGACTGGACCCCAAACTTCTGTCCCTCTCGGCCTCTGCCATAACCACCCCATTTGCCTACCTCCTAAATCAATCCTTCACCACTGCATCTGTTCCTCTGTCCTGGAAGCATGCCATTGTTATCCCCCTCCCCAAAGGAGGTGCCTCCACCTCTACCTCAAACTACCGGCCGATTTCCCTCCTTCCTGCTCTGGCAAAACTACAAGAACACTTTGTGCTTGTCCAGCTAACCTCCTATCTTTCTGACTCAAATTTCTTCACACCCTACCAGTCTGGCTTCAGGAAGGATCATTCCACTGCCTCCTCCCTACTAAGGCTCACTGACACCATCCAATCTGGAATGGATAGAGGTCTTATCATCTCTGCCATCTTCATCGATCTGGTTAAAGCCTTTGATATGGTCTCCCACCCCCTGTTACTATCAAGCCTGTCTGATGCTGGCCTCTCCACATCTGCCACTGACTGGTTCAGCACCTATCTTATAGACCGAACACAATCTGTAAGGATTGCGGATGCCATATCCCCGCCCCTCCCCATGTCCACTGGCGTCCACCAAGGTTCAGTGCTTGGGCCCATCCTAGTCTCTATTTTCCTAAACAACCTGCCACAAACTTGTTCCATCTCAATCCACATGTATGCCAACGACACTGTCTTATTTTCCTCTGGCTCCTCCCCGGTCTCAGTTGCCTCTACCCTCCAGGCAGACTTCAACAGAATCCAGCACTGGTTCAGCTCTCACCAACTCTCTCTAAACATGAAAAAAAAAACCCAGTAACTATGACTTTCGGCACATCCCAATGACTAGCTAGGCTCCCCTCCCTCCTGCTTTTCCACACCCTCAATGGGACTGAGCTGGAGGATGTCACCTCCTTCCGGTATCTTGGAGTTTGGCTTGACCACCCCCTCACCTTCTCCATCCATGCTGATTCCATACTGAAGAAACTCTGCCCCAAGCTCGGGGCTTCATATCAGAACCGTAATAGTCTCCCTTTTCCTGTTTGATGAGATCTTATCCAGAAGATGATACTCCCCTCCTTCGATTATTGTGATATTGTGTACCGTGCCGCCCACAAGTTGGTCTTATCTAAGCTGGACACCCTTTTTAATGCTTTCTGCCGGTTCACTCTAGACACTCCTCCTCGCACCCATCACTGCGAGCTCTACCACTCCCTTGCATCCCCCCACCTTGTAAACTGCTGCCAAATATACTGTGCCAAATTTATCGCAAAGTGCTGGCTCGGTGCCCTCCCGGCTTACCTGGCCTCTGCACTATCGCACCCCCCCTTAGCACCCACCCATGCTCCGAGGGCCCTAGACTCCCAGCTCCTTTTTAGCCTCAGATGGACCTCAGTCGGCCAGGCCACCTTCTTACAATTCCTTCAATTCTGGAACTCTCTCCCCACTCAAATTCACCACTCCTCCTCTGCCCAATCACTATCCACTGCCCTTACCAACCACTACTTGGTAAACTGCTTCTGCAGCTAATACTCCCATTTTCTTCTTCCTGTAGGTCCAAGGGTGCTACATTAGCTGACTCTAGACCTAACTACTGCACTTGAGCCCAACTTTTGAGCTAGCCAGCTATGCACTTAATCTGTTTTTTTGCCTCAGTATTAACCCTAGCTGTTTTTCCTCATTGTAACTGTTACTATGCCTGTTAGAGAACGTACACTATCTATCTATGTTCAACTATTTCTGTCAAATGTATGCAACTGTATTATGTAAATTGTATGTATATATGTATGAAGTTTGACAACTGTATGTCCTCTTCCCCACTGTTCCCCTCCCC
This sequence comes from Neoceratodus forsteri, assembly GCA_016271365.2. Lineage (NCBI taxonomy): Eukaryota > Metazoa > Chordata > Ceratodontiformes > Ceratodontidae > Neoceratodus > Neoceratodus forsteri. Next base: position 481,599,344 of record CM057459.1, on the reverse strand, counting down.
CCCCCCTGTCGCACTGGGAGACGAGCAGTTGCTGCTCAGTGTGCTTTTCCTGGTGAAACAATTTCAATAAATAAATACATTTTTAAAAGCTCCAACTATCTTAACCTCAACCACCTCCGCAGGCAGCTCATTCCAGGTCATTACCACCCTTTCTGTAAATAAATGTTTCCTCATGTCTCTCCTGTATCTCCCCCCCCCCCCCAGCTTGGGACTGTGCCCCCTTGTAGTGGTGTTCTCTCTTTTGTTGAAGAGACTTTCACACTCAACTTTATTTACACCCTTCAAGTATTTGAAGGTCTCAATCCTGTCCCCCCTCAGCTTTCTCTCTTCCAGGGAGTACATCCCCAGTGCTTCCAACCTTTCCTCGTATGACCTATCCTGCTGTCCCCTGATCATTTTAGTTGCCCTCCTCTGCACCCCTTCTAGCAGCTTGATGTCCTATTTTAGGTATGGGTTCCAAAACCCCACTCCGTACTTCATGTGCAGCCTCACCAGTGACCTATACTAAGGCATGATTACCTCGCTGTTTCTGCTGCTAAACCCCTTGCTGTACATCCCAACATCCTGTTTGCTTTTGCCACTGCCTTTTTGCATTGAGATGTTTGTTTCAGGTCACTTGTAATCATAACCCCCAGGTCTTTTTCTTCCTCAGTCTCAGCTATCTGCACTTTTCCCAGGTAGTACTCTGCTCGTGGGTTCTTTGCCGCGATGTGCATCACTTTGCACTTTTAGGTGTTGAACCCCAGTTGCCAGATTCCTGACCATTTCTCCAGTCTGGCTAAGTCCCACCTCAGCTGTTGTATCCCATCCTGCATATCAACCCTCCCACAGAGCTTGGTGTTTTTAGCGAACAAGCACATTTTGCCCTGGATACCCTCCCCATGTCTCTTATGAAGACATTAAATAGTACTGGTCCCAACACTGACCCCTGAGGAACCCCGTTGGTGACCTCCTTTGCACTAGATGTTTTCCCCAACTACTACCCTCTGCGTTCTCCCTCCCAAACAATTTTCAACCCATCTTGCTACTCGCTCTCCTACCCCTAGTCCCCTCAGTTTTGCAATTAGCCTCGTGTGCAGCACTGAATCGAAGGCCTTGCTAAAGTCTATGTATATGATGTCCATTGCCTGCCCCTTGTCTACTGCCTTCGTGACCCAGTCAATGAACTCCACTAAGTTTGTTTGGCATGATCTGCACACCACAAACCCATGCTGTTTATTGTCCTATAGGCCATTGCCCTCCATATACGTCACCAGCCCCTCCTTTATTATTGTCTCCATAAGCTTACACACTATCAAGGTCAGGCTGACTGGCCAATAGTTGCCTGGATCCTTCCTTGGTCCACTTTTGTGGAGTGGCACCACATGCGCAGTTCTCCAATCCTTTTGTACCTTCTCTGAGTCCAAGGACCTGTTAAACAGGGCTGCTAGTGGTCCTGCCAGTTCATCAGCTAGCTCCCTGAGCACTCTGGGGTGTATCTCATCTGGCCCTGGAGACTTATTCATCTTCAGTGCCATCAGCCCCTCCCTCACCCTTTTGATCCCTGTGGTCCTAGTTGGGTCACCCACTGCTCCCTCCTCCACTTTTCCCACTTCTGGCATTGGTCCCTCTTTCTCCTTTGTGAAGATGGAGCAGAAGTATTGGTTTAATACTTCCGCCTTGGACCTGGCCTCTGTGATCCAGTCATCCCCTTTCTTGAGTCTGACTATGCCTTCCTTTTTGTCCCTCTTTTCTCTTATGTAGTTGAAGAAGGCTTTTTCACCCTTCTTTATTCCCTTAGCTATTTGTAGCACTTTCTGTGCTTTGGCGTTCTGCACCTCCTTACTTGCTAGCTTTGCCAGCCTCTGGAATTCCTCTACGTCCTCCTCCCTAGCTGTTCTTTTGCTTTTCTTGTATGCTGCCCTCTTTTGCCGTATTATTCCTTTAACCTCCCCACTGAACAAGCTTGGCTGCCTGGCCCCTCTTTTCTTGTCCCTCATTCTCATGCAACTGCTTGTTGCCTTATGAATGGCCTTCTTGATGGTTTCCCACAGTCTATCCACCCCCATTCCCTCCTCAGTGCTCCCCATGTCCTCCCTAATCATTTCCCTCATTTTGCTAAAGTTTGCTTTTTTGAAATCCAGTGTCCTAGTTTTTGATGGGATGTCCTCCTTGCCCATGTCTATCCTGAACCACACTGTGCTGTGGTCACTTCCACCCAGGGGCTCCCTAACTTCAACCTCCCTGATGTGCTCCCCGTTAGTGAGTACCAGGTCCAGAAGTGCCTTCCCTCTGGTGGGGATCATCACAAACTGTGTCAAGAAGCCATCCTGGATTGCATTTAGTATTACTTGGCTTCTTTCATAGGATGTGACAGGAGTGCACCCATCTATTTTGGGCAGGTTGAAGTCCCCTGTCACTAATACCTCTCCTCTCCCCACTGCATTCCTCAACTGAGTAAACAGTTCTTCATCCATCTTTTCACCCTGATTTGGTGGTGTATATGTGAACCCCAACCTGATTTTCTTACCCCTATTGTTCTGGAGTTGCAAACGCAGAGTTTCAATGTTCCCCCCTTCAAACCACATGAAGTCTTGCTGTATTCTGACTATTGCAGTTAGCCCCAGCACTCGAACTGCCCCGGAGAGAAGAGGGTTAATTTTCTATGCAGAGCATAGAACGTTGAGCTTGAGCTCGGTTCAAACCTCTGTCTGCTGCACTTAGAAGCACAACCATCAGATTCTTTAAGCCGCCTAACTGAACAGTCGCTCCGAGTTTCTCCTTTGCTCGCAGTTCGAAAGTCGGTTAAAGTCTTCGGTTTTACCGATTTATTTTTTCCGCAAGTTTCGATTCAGATCTCTGTCTGTGGTACAGTAAGTACTAGGTAGTGAAATTGACATAGTAAACTTGTGGAAATTGTAAAACTTGATTTTCGACCGGTTCGGCTGAACTGGCCGTTTAGTGAATTATATATTCTGTCTTTGTTTCTAAACTTAGAGTGTGGTTACCGGTCCTTATCAGTTTTAACAAAAACGCATTTTCTTGTGGTTTTTTCCAATACCGTGACACGGTTAGAAACCGATAAGGGTGTCTTGCCTGGTTGTTTGCCATAAAAAGGGTAAGTTAGTGGTTAGGATGGCTATGTCTGAGAAACCCAAAAGGAAAACCGGGCCCACTGGGTTTCAACAGTGCAGTGTGTGTGGGGAGGTCTTTGCTAAGGCTGATCCCCACACCACCTGTGTTTATTGTCTGGGGTTTGACCACCTCGATTCAGACTGCCAAATCTGTAAAAATTTCCCTAAGTCTACCCTGAAAAAAAGATTAGGTAGGCTTAGGGATAAGGGGGCCGTGAAGTCCGCTAACCTGGATGGCCAACCTGGTTTGGTTCCAACCGAACCTGAGGGAGTGCCCTCTGACCAAGGAGACACTTCTTCGGGCAAGAGGAGAGCCGATCCTCAGGGATTGGTTCCTACAAAAAGACAAAGGAAAGAAAAATCAGCCGGTTCGGATCCAGAGACCCATTTTCCGACCGCCGAAGAGATTGCCAAAGCTATAAGGATTGTAGAATTGCTTCGCCCAGTTCTGTCTGAACCGGCGCCTTCTGGCAGGCGCTCGGTTCGGTCAGTTCCTCCGGTTCAAGGTTATGCCTCTGAAGATTTTTATGAACTGGATTTGGAGGGGGATGATGATGACGACGAGACGACGACTATGGTGGGGAAGGTCTGGATGAGCACATTAAACCGGACATCTCCCCACACAGGCCTTCTGGTGTTTCCCCTCTTAGGCTTTCTGAGTCCCCTTCCCACTATATGTTTTACAAGAAAGTGGTAGAACCCCTCCAACTCCCTGTGGAGGAAGCTGTGGAGGAACAAGAGGAACCTGATTATGTGGAGATGATGGACATCCTAGAGTCAATAGACTGTCTATTCCCCTTCATAAGTCTTTTGGGAAACAGACACAAAAGATTTAAAAAACTCCAAATTCTGTACCTCCTGTCGACAGAAGGATGGACAAAAGGTACACCTTATCAGGTTCAGGTACAGAGTACTTCTATCAACAATGCAGTCATGTTGGGGTTGTGCAGGCTGCAGCCTGTGATAAGGCTAATATACTTTTGGCTTCACACCCCCCAGATAAAGACTCTAGGAAGCTGGATGCCATGGCAAAGAACAGTACATGGCATCCACTTGGGACTCAGGGCAGGCTAATTATATATTATATAGCCAGCTACCAGAAGTTCAGGTGGGACCCTGTACTGGCACTGGCAAAGCAGGCCTCCCTCCAGCTAGCCTCAGAGCTGGAGGGGGTGGCTGCTGATGGGATTGAGGCATCTAAGGTACAGTTCCATGCTGCTGTGGACTCCAATGATGTGTCATCTAGAGTCATGGCTACATCTGTGGCTCTTCGGAGAATGGCTTGGCTCAGATGTTCTAGTCTCTCACAGGACACCCAGGCTAAGGCCATGGATTTCCCTGTCATGGGTAATTCTCTGTTTGGGGAGCAGACAGAGAATTACATGAAAAAGATGGATGAGTATAGGACCACCTATAGGAGTGCACAGGCCATGGAAAGGCAGGCAACTCCTCAAAGGCAGCAAGCTAGGGGCAGGCCTTTTCAAAGGCCTTTCTACCAAGCACAGGCCTCTTCTCCTTTTCCTCAGAGGGAGAGGCAGAAGCGGTATGAGCAGGGCTGCATCCACCCGTCAACCTAGGGCTCCTGCCAAGCAGACACGCTGATGTGTCAGCCTGGGTCAACTCCCCATTCCTGTAGGAGGCAGGCTGGCTTACTTCGTCCAGGACTGGATGTCTGTTACCTCAGACAAGTGGGTCCTGGAGGTGGTAAGCCAGGGGCTGGTTCTCAGCTTCAAGAAATTTCCAAAGCTGAGGGCAGATCTTTTCCACCTGCAAGCATCTCTGAAACCATTGCCTTAGAGGCAGAGGTTTCATCTCTACTGGCTCTAAAGGCTGTATAGAGAGAGTTCCTACATTGCACAGGGGCAAAGGTCTGTACTCCAGGTACTTTCTTACCCCCAAAAAGATGGGAGTGGTGACCAATCCTAGACTTAAGATACCTGAACAAACATCTTTTAAAACCAACATTAAAAATGGTGACTCTAGGAGTAATCCTTCCCTCTCTAAGGCCAGGGGACTGGCTAGCCTCCCTGGACTTAAAAGATGCATACTTTCACATTCCCATCAGGTGCTCCCACAGAAAGTACCTCAGGTTCGAATTACCTTCAGGCCATTATCAGTTCAGAGCTATGCCCTTTGGCCTGACATTGGCTCCAAGGGTATTCACAAAATGCCTAGCAGTAGTAGTGGTCTTTTTAAGAAGGAAGAATATTCCCATATTTCCATACCTGGACAACTGGCTCATTGTGGGTCAGTCCCCAGACCAAGTCAAGTCAGACCTGCAGAGTGACTCAGCAAGTGCTCACTTCCCTAGGATTCCTTCTCAATCTTCCCAAGTCAGTTCTTGAGCCTGTACAGCTCCTCACCTTCATAGGTGCAGAGTTGGATACAGTCAAAGCAGAGCTTTTCTTCCCCTGGAAGGGCAAAGGGCTATTGTAGAGCTGGCTCATTGCCTTCTGGTCTCTCGGCCAGCAAGGCACTTCCTTCAGCTTCTAAGCACATGGCAGCTTCTACAGCAGTGGTCCAAGGCCAGGATTTCAGATGAGGGACATTCAGTTTCACCTGAGGGCCTTTTGGTCTCAGAAGAACGATTCTCTAACCAAACTAGTTCCAGTGACTCAGACTCTGATCCAGGCTCTCCAATGGTGGCAGGATCAGGGCAACCTCAGACAAGGAGTCCCATTCACCACTCAGTTTCACTCTGTGGTCTTAACCACGGATGCTTCTCTATTGGGGTGGGGAGCCCATCTGGGGGCTCTCACAGCCCAGGGACTGATGTCCCCTCAGGAATCCCTTCTTCATATCAATCTCTTGGAACTCAGGGTGGTCTTTCTGGCCTTGCAAGCTTTCTCTCAGTCAGTGCAGAACAAGGTGGTTCAGGGCAGGACAGACAACACCACCACCATGTGGTATATCAACAAGCAGGGAGGTGCACGGTCCACGGCCTTGTGCACGGAAGCCATGAAATTGTGGTCCCTAGCTTATTCTCTGAAGACCTCTCTGATAGCAGTCCACCTTCCAGGGAAGGACAATGTGCTAGCAGATACATTGAGCAGGATCTCTAAGGGCCATCACAAATGGTCCCTGGACCCTCTGGTGTTTGAAAGTGATTTTTTCAAGGTGGGGCACTCCAGAGATAGGTCTCTTTGCAGCCCCAGACAATCACCAACTTCCTCTGTTTTGTTGCAAGCTCTGTCAGTTGAGCCTGATTGTATCTCATTCCATAGAGATAAGGCGGTCCTTAGAACTAACAGGAGGTTTTTACCTAAAGTGGTTTCAGATTTTCATCTGAACCAATCTATGTCTCTCCCTGTGTTCTTCACTGATCATTCTTCTTCAGGAGAAAGAAGTTTACACAGTTTGGATGTTAAAAGAGCCCTTAGTTACTACATTGAGCATACTAAGGCTCACAGGTTTGACTCCCTCCAGTTGTTTCTCACTTATGGGGAAGTGGGGAAGGGCAAACCTGCCACTAAGAGAACTATTGCCAGGTGGATTGTCTCTTGTATTCAATTCTGCTATGAGAAGTTAGGCAAAATACCTCCCTTAGGTCTGAGGGCTCATTCGACTAGAGGCACAGCTGCTTCCCTGGTTGCGACCAGGGATATTCCTTTGCTAGAGATATGTAAACATCCAGGCTAGGAGTGATGCTCAGTTTGGTACAGCAGTACTGCAGAGCCTATTCCCAAAGTAGGTTTGATTCCCTGCTCCATGGAGGTACTGCTTGGTAGTCTGCAATAGTCAGAATACAGCAAGACTTCATGTGGTTTGAAGAAAAAAATGACTCACCTTAGTAATTATGTTTCTTCCAATTGAGTCTTGCTGTATTCTGACCTCCCTTCCTGCCTCCCCTCTCAGAACCTGTTTTTGGGAAGTGGGCTGGCAGGTGCAGTGTTGCACCCCAGTGGTGCTTTTGGGCACTCTCTCCTTTTAGAGAGGGGGAGTGGGTTATATTATTAATTTAACAGTCTTAAGTTGTTCACTACCTGGTTTTTGATTTTGGATTTCTTGACTTGAGTCTTTTGGGGATCCAAAATATTTGGTTGCCATTTGGCTAGTAAAAATGTTACAATTTCCACATAGTAATTAGTATTAGCTCATAAGAATCTGATGGTTGTGCTTCTAAGTGCAGCAGACAGAGATTTGAACCAAGCTCGAGCTCAATGTTCTATGCTCTGCATAGAAAATTAACCCTCTTCTCTCTGGGGCAGTTCGAGTGCTGGGGTTAACTGCAATAGTCAGAATACAGCAAGACTCCGTTAGAAGAAACTTAATTACTAAGCTGAGTCATTTTTTCTTACAGCTCTTCCTCCCTTGTGCACATTATTCCCTTCTTGCTATAAGCCTCAACCCCCTTTTCCCTGTTGCTCTATCCTTTCTAAACATCTTATACCCTGGGATTGATAGATCCCAGCCATGATATGCAGTGGCCCAGATGTCTATAATAGCCACTACATCCAACTTGCCCTCTGCCAAGAGGGCTTGCAGTTCTGCCATTTTGTTCCCAACACTATGTACATTCAGTGAGATGACCGTCCACTTCGTCCCCCTTGTACCCCTGCTTTTTGTGTTAATTTTAATATCCCTCACTTCCCTCCTCCTCCTCCCTTCCCAGCTTTTGTTCTCTGACAGCTCTTCCACCACCCTCCCTGAGTGCTTCGCTTATGTGGGGGGGGGGGGAGGTTGTCTGGCCTCCCTAGCTCCTCCCCCCATAGCAGTTTAAACCCAGCTCCTTTGCCATGTAGATTCCCAATCTGCCTTTTAAAATTTACTTACCTTCCCATTTTAGGTGAAGTCTGTCATGGCTGTATTTTTGTCTGACCATATATCACCCCCTTTCCCTATAAAACCATACCCCTCTTCCCTACTCCAGTCCTCCAGCCATACGTTGAATTCATCTATTCTACTTTTTTTAGCTGTGCTAAATAAACCATGTATTTCCATTGCATAGCCCTTATATATTCATTATTAGGCATTACTACCCCAGCTCTCAGCTTTATTTAGATTTATGTATTTTAGATTTGATGTTTGTGGAAGGCATACTAAGTCACAACTCGTTTCCATGGGTGATGTGGGAGAAGGGGATTATAAAGGGAACACCAACTGATATATAGTAGTACAGTTTTAAAGTTTTGCAAATTACAACCAATGTATGGAAATGATGAAAAAAAAAAAAAAAAAGGCACTTCAGACAATAAGGTTTTATCAATTGTTGTACCTCTTTTGACAGCTAGTCTTGGAGCAAATCTTCATTATAACTGCAGAAAATTCAAAAAAAGGCTTTTATTGTATTCACTGTAATTGATCAGAGGCTTATTCTAGCAAACTATAAACGTAATCACCCGCCTACTTTTCTGGAGCGGAATAGTGTGATGCCTTATGTTGTTACACTGGTAACATTTTGTTGCCCACATTTAGGGACTACAGCTGACCAATGACACTTGACCTGCAGCCACAGTCACATATTTTCTTACCAGATAAGTTGACTCTCCACGTTTTCAGAAGGTTGTTTATGTTTTCATAACTTTTTTTGTAAAGTTTAGCTATCGTATGTTTATACCAACAACATTACATACATTCTGTATCCCATGTAAATGTATTATGGAAAATGCTCACCGTCTAGATTATTGCATTTGTCTGCATCTTTCTTTCATTGGGTAAACGTCATGATACTGAGTAATTTCACTGTATGCACTTATGTATCCTTGTTACTCAACTGTATTGCTAAGCTCTGTACAGTACCAATTGAATCATCTTCATTATGTTATGTGTCAAATACTAACACTGTCTGTAACCTTCCGGGTCGTGCCTGAAAATAGGCAACTGTCTGCTTAGTGCACCCTACAAGGGTAAACAAAAACTAACTAAATAAATAAAATATTATGAAATGGGGCTGAAAAATCCAGAAACCTGATTGACTGAGGGCCTTGGAACCCAAGTCCATTATCCCAGCACAATGGCACAGGAAAAACATCTGTAGCCTCTTTACCCTTTGTCACCCACAAAATATGGCATCACTTCACTAACTGCTGGGTAAATTTAACAGCTCTCTCCCTAACAAGGTACCATGTTTATCTGTCATCACTGCCAGTAAAAGGCCCTAGACAGCCCTTCGGCACAATGGTAGCACTTCTGATCATGATACAGGCAACCTGAGTTTGGGAATAAGCTCGAGTCACTGGGAGCCAGTAGGGGAAGGAAGGTCAAGCATCCCAGAAGATGATTTCTTCCTCTGGGGAAAGGGGGCTGTGGCTGTTTCTGCAAGACTGCCACCTGGGTGACCCCAGGTGGCATTGCAGGTGAGTGGCAGATGTGTGAGGGAGAATGCTGGGCCAGGGCGTGCACTCACTTCAGCCTCCTAGCATGACAATGTCCTGAGTACAGGGCTTCATGGGAGAAAATGACCCAAAACACACTTTAGCCCTGATCCCAGCCACTGCCCAACTCATGGGCACCCAAGGAACCTCTGCCTCCATGACCCTGGAGGAGGTGGAGGTTTGGTACCAGACTGGCTGCTCCCCACCATGAGAGGGCAAGATCATGCAATTAAAGGTTCACCCACATTAAAGCTAAGTGAATGACCGTGTGGTAAAAAAAAAAAAAAAAGTGCATGAAAAATGCCAGTGTAGATCAGGGCTGCCTGTAACCATGCCACAAGATACACACAGCACATACCACACTGACTTGCACACCACCCTAGGACCTGCATAACAAATGGTAACTCCAGGAGTGGATGCAACTCGGGGAGGGAGAACCACGGGAGGGCGAGGATTAAATATTACAACTACGGGGTCAGCACAACTTGGGGGAGGAGAACCTTGGGAGGGTGCAGATTAAATATTAAAACTATGGGGGTTAGCGCAACTCGGGGGAAGGAGAACCTTGGGAGGGGGACAGATTAACATATTCTGACTCTGGGGACCACATGAATGCTATGATACCATCACCCTTAAAAACCCACAGTGCTACTATTCTTCATGCGCTCATTCCAACAACCATTTAACCACAGTATATTTCCAGCACTGTATTGATGGTGTACCATGCTTGAAAGTCGCCAAGGGGTAAGAGGCAGGGATGCTGGGGGGATGGGCTGGGTTTGCTAGAAAGGGAAAAAACAAGCCAGGCTGCAAAAAGAACAAATAAAAACAGTCCTAAACTTTATCAAGTACAAATGTTAGTGTCAACTTTTGCTGTGACTGCCAGCTGCCAATATGGCACCTATGAATTCAACTCCCACTCCTCAAATGCAGCTTCAAGCGACTGCCACCATTTTGTTCCCAGTTAATTCCCTTTGTGTCTGCTGAGAAGAACCTCACTCACCTGCAAATGGCAACCAGACCCAGTTACATTCCTCTTTGCCTGCTGAGAAGTACATCTCCCGCCTGCCACACACACAGTTGACTGTGGCCATAACTAAAATCAGCAGATGTTGGCAGGTAATGAAACCCACTTGGCCCTGTCTGCAAAACCACTCACCCTGACCACAGACCTCTTAGCCCCAACATGATGGCATGACAGCTGCCTTGTTAAAGAGACAGCAGCAGTGAACATGGCTCACTCTGCCCCAATGCCAGGCTAACAGCTAAAACCTCCGCCTGTCCTCCTTTTGCCCTTACTACTGCCAACTACTTATATGCAGTATTAATAACACCTACTGGCAAGGTCTTGTAAATATAATGTCCAAACTGGACTATTATTTCTTTTTAACAGTATTTTTTTTCCCTTAAGTATTTTTCATTTTTTCACTTTTTGTCCCAGTCCCAACCCGCATGTCCCCACTGCGATGTACCGGTGTGGAGGCATGCACACGTCGTGCCTTGTGGGATGCCCCACCCTGCCAGTCACTCTGTTACCATCTGCGCCAACCACCAGACCTGGACTATGGACGGGCGACCCCTTCCCAGGAGAGGAAAGCCAATGTGATCCTGTTCCCACCCTCCCGTGCGGTACCCCAGTGACCCTGAGGTCATTCCCATACCGGGTTGCCCGCATAGTGCAAGATGTGGCATCCAGCACCTCAACCCTCAGTGCCACTGGGCAGGCTTAACAGTAATTTTTTAATTTTTTTAAACTTTGTTGCTAAATTTAATAATATTTTTTTTAAATATCCTATTTTCTATAAGAAACCTATTTTGTAATCACAATATGGCACTCCAGGGGTGCGTTATGATGGAATAATGGCCCTTCTTGGGTGGTGGAAGTGCTCCGCTTCATCTCATACTTCAATCAACTTGAGGCCGACCATTATACAACCATAATGCGCCCCCTCATGCCTTACTGCTTAATTAATAATTTACATCATGCACAGTAGTTGTTTATAGTATACTGTAGGTAGAGGATTAAATAACATTTTATCTGTCAAATGATAACTTTCCCTTTGAGTTAACTTGTTTGATTAACTTGTCCTCTGATCTGTGCTTTTATTGAGCTATTATGCTGTTTGTATAAAACTCAGTAAAGATATACCTATAAAAGGATTCCATTTGCATTAGTAGCAAAACATATAATTCCCCAAAGTGCCTGTCCCTGTTTCATAAATCAGACATTTTTTATTTAATTTTGTAAAACAAAATAAGAACAAGAAATTAACTATTTTTAAGCCCAGTTACATTTTGTTCAATGTGCAATTAAATATAATCAGACATCAAAATTGGACTGACTTAAAGAGGACAGGAAATTATTTCTAATTGGCAGCTGTTTATAATGTCCCCATTTAGAGTTGATATCCATTAGCCTAAATGATCCAGATGTAATCGTACCTGAATAATAAGTGATGTGAAAAACTGCATTTTACATTGTTTTGTTTTTTATGGGCAGCATTCTGTTAGAGTTCTCTTCATGGAACCAGTGATCTGGAGTTGTAACTATGTGACGGTTTGAGCAAAGAACTCTAAGCATGGTTCTAATAGGACAATAGCTCATGTTTAGCATTCTGTGCACAATCTGTGATGTAGTAAAAACTCCAAATTACTGGTTCCATGAAGGGAACACTGCAGAATGTTGTCCATGAAAAGAAAACAATTGAAAACACAGTTTCACATCAGTGTTTATTAAAGGTAAAGTTAAATATGGCTCATTGTGAGGCAAGTGTTTCATTTCTCTTGCTAAGAACATTACTAACTGCAGCCTAATAACACAAACGTCCTGTCCACTTTAAATATAAGCTTTACTGTGGCATTCTCATGTTTAATTAAGAAGATGCATTTTCTGTGTCACATGGAAAGAATAATTTCAATACAATCATCTCAGCTTGGCACCAGGCAGAGCCCACTGCTGGGAAATGGTTTGTCAAGATATCATCTCTCTTCTATCATCATCTGCAAGTACTTTGATTCAGAGCACAAGGGATTCACAGTCTTATTGTGCAGAGACATCTGTAGTGTGCATACAAACCCACATACATTGTAAAGACTCCAGACTGGCGGGTGCCTCCGTGATTCAACATTTTTTCTCCGTGATGAGCAACCTGTAACATCCTTTGCCTTTCGTCAGTTAGCTATCATTTATTTTTTTGCCCACATATATAGCATTGCATAATGAACTCAAAAATAAGCTAGCAGATAAAATGAGCAAGCCATATTGGGCACTGAATATGTCTAAATAAGTGTTATTTAGTAGGAAGTAGGGGACAGCCAATGTTTCTAGAAAGATTCACTATCCATCAATAAAAGTATTTTCATACACGGGTGCAGTGTGCACATATATGGAACCCAAACAGAAGAGAGATAATTGCATACACAAAAGTGCAATGTGCACATATATATACTTCTGAGAGCCCCAGGTTTCCAGTTGCCTTGGTAATACAGTTGGTACCACAACTGGAATGGTATGTCAGGCAGCCCAGGTTCAAATCCCAGCTAAGGCACTTATTTCTTTTTTGCTTCTGTTTGTTTGGGTTCTGTATACTTATTTATTGAATTTTGTTGACCGGGTAGGCCTACTGAGACTAGAAATCCCTTTTTCAGGGGTGGCTCGGGGGAAGGGGGATACAGATGATAACCAACTGAAACTGAATAAGAGTCAGCTGTTGGTGGTATTTTTAGTGAAGGGAGGAAATTTGGCCAGGACACTAGGGAAATTCTCCTACTCTTTGTAGGGGGTGCTGTATCACTCTGATAGGTGGAATGGAGGACAGTACAGAAGTGGAGGTTGGTGGAGGAGGTTTGGGAGCCTTGGGCTCCATGCAAGAGCAAGAGCAAGAGAACATTATTTTCTGTAGTTCCATGGAGATTCCTGATAGTATTGTAGATGGAGATTTACTGATAGATATTGCTACGGAAGTGGAGGTACTAGATGCTGATATGGACAGTGACTCAGAGCCTATGTTGCAAGCACCTTCTGCCTTGCGAAAAGCTCCTGATGTGGTGACATTGCTGAAGAAACCAGAAGAAGTGGTTAAGAAGCAAAAGGCTTGTAGAGCCTTGATTGTCCATCTGCTGCAGGAGAAGCAGCAAAATAATGACCAGACCGAAATACCGAGTGAGGAGAGCCAGAAATGTGAGGCTCAGGCTACAGTAGCAGATCAGGGGCAGTGGATGGATCCAACTGAAGCTTGGTCCCTGGAGAGAGCTTTACATGCTGCAGGGTGGGAATTAGTGCCAGATGGAAAGTGCTGGCGTCCCAGAGACCCCCAGACTGCTGCAGAGATCAAAGGTTTGGCAAAAGAGGGACACAATATTTTGCTTGGTCAGACAACACAGAACCCAGACAAACAAGGTATGGCAGTCAAATCACAGCGGCGAATGACTTCTCCTGCTACATCAGAGGCATCCAAACAAGCTACTGAGTTGACACCAGATGCTATAATGCCAGGTACTGTGCAAAACCCTGTAAATATTACAAGTGATAATGTAATTGACTGTAATGTTGACAGTGGGGGAAGCTACCGATCCCCAAGCCCAAACTAAGGCTCCCTCGAAAAATACATCCACATTACAGAGGGATAAACAGATAGCTATTGATCAGCAGCCTAAACCTTCTACTTCTTGAGCAGAATCTATGGATAAAGAGGGAGACCAGCAAGAAAAGAATAATCCCTCATCAGGCCCAAGTCGACAAAAGGGTGCCCCCCCGCACACAGCTGGGTACAATTGGGCCTCAAGCCAACCCTAGATTTCGGATGGCTGATTTCTTCTCAAACTTGGGTAAACCCAGAACCCAGAGAAATGCTGTTAGGCTTAAATACAAAGGTGGCCTTGAATTACCCCCTGGCAGGGTGTATGTGGCCAGAAGATTGTTAATAGAATTAATGCAATTTCTGGCCTCTGACATATTTGCATTAGTCCACATCTCAGGAGATACCATCTTTGATGTAAGTTTCAACACCCCTGTGCAACTGGATAAATTCTGGACTGAACATACCAGTCTAAAGCAAACTACGCAATGGTCTCCATTTATAGTGATTCTTTTGACAAGACCCTCAGTAAAACGATCACTATATTATTCCGAAATGAGAATGTGCACATTCAAGACATTTTGCACTGGGTAAAACAGAGGGCAGATGTTTTAGAAAGGCCTGTACCAGTATTTGACAGTAAAAACATCTGGACTGGGGGGTGGAAACTTAGATTGAAACTCCGTATGGCATAAGAGGGGCCTGTGCACCTACCGAGTTGATTTTACCTGGGACTGGACTGTGGGTTCTGTTTCTATCCAGGACAGCCCAAGACATGCCACCAGTGTGGCTCATTCACCCATTTAAACAACGTCTGTGATGTCTTAGTTTGTAGCTTCTGCCTCCGAATAGGTCATACCAGCAACTGTTGCAGAAGTCCGTCTAAGTGTAATCTATGTGAAGAGATGGGTAATTTATTTTTACAATGTCCATGGGCCGTTCACAATAAGGGGACTTTCTGGAGCCAGGATGATATTGTACGTGCTAGACAAGAAAAGTACTCAACTACATTTGCAACTTTACCCCTCAGGTTCAGTCTTTGAGTGCTCTGCATCAGGCTCTGCCCAAGGCGACTCCTGAAGACACCGAAGACACTCTGACTGATAACTCATATTGTGCCAGAGAACCTCCACAAGGAGAAGTGGAACAACAACCTGTGGCTATGGAGGAACAGGTGCAAGAAATCCCCTCTCAGATTCAGCTAGAGTCGTTTATGCCACCTCCCCCCTCCCCCCGGCGGATGGCTTCCTGACGGTCAAAGGCAAGAGACAGCCATCAAGGAAATATTCCTAAATCAAAAGCGTTGAAATTGGATGAGACAAATACTTCCGACAAATATTCAGCATTGTAAGACCATTCTGCAGAAGATGAGGAGGACTCTGAATTGTCCATTGCATCCTCACAGAAAGACACAGATGTGGAAGGAGACCTGGCAGCAAAACCAAAACTAAAGAAAAAAACAAAGAAAAAATCCTGAAGACTTCTCTGAGCTTTTTATCACTTCCTCCCCGTGACTGATCAATTGGGGGACATCTTGAATGTAATTTCCTTAAATGTGAACAGCATTAAAAATTACAAAAGGAGATGCATCATTTTTCATGCTCTACATGAGTCCCAAGCGACCATCTGCCTGCTCCAGGATACCAGGCTACGTTCTGAATCAGACATTCATCAAGCTCAGAAATCTTGGCCACGGGGACCTACAGTATGATCACTGGGGGAGGAATTATGCTTATGGGCTGGGGTACTATTTCATGGGCAGGTTAAAATTCAAAGGGTCATGGATTTAGAACCTGGAAGGGCTCTGCTTATAGATATTCAGTACCAACAACAGGATCTCAGAGTTGGGATGATTTATGCCCCTCGGACTAAAACACTGAGAAGCGAGCTGTTTCGGTAGGTGCAACCATACCTGCATACAAACAGAAAATTTATTCTGGGGGGAGATTTCAACTGTCTCCTTGAGTTGGGAGATAAATCTGGGAAAACCACAAAACTATACTGTGACACAAATATATTAAAACAGATTTTACCTACTGCTGGCTTAAAAGACTCCTGTAGGCAGCTAAGACCACAAGGGGGTCACATTTATCATAGGGTTAGTCTCATCTAGAATAGTCTCTGCTTTTATCTCAAAACACAGGGCAGTCTTAAAAGCAAAAACACTACCTACAGCTACCTAGGACCATTTAGAACTGCACATTGGATTGGGGCATTTACATACTAATAACATGGGTCCAGGCTATTGGCATATAAATAATGAACTGCTAACTGACAAAAATAACAAAAATATACAGGACCACATAGTAGAATTCTTAAAAGCTAGAGCCACCGTGGCTGTACGGTATGAGACAGTTGGGGATTGGTGGCTAGATACAAAAACCCTGATTCAGCAATTATACCAAAAATGGGGCAAACAAAAAGGGCATAAGGTTTATTTTCAGTTTTTAAACCTTCGAAAACAACTATTTAAACTTATATCTTTGCAAAATACAGAACATTTGGATGTCTTTATACAAACAGAACAATCAAAGCTGAGATGAGAGACTACCTGTACAACAGGGCTAGATCCTTAAAAATGAAACAAACTGCAGGGGGCGCACAGGGCACAAAGAACTCTGGATACATTTAAGGATTGCCACTCTAGGGTCCACAGGAAAGTGTGGGATGCCATTAGGGATCACACTGGCACTATACATACTGACTTTAATACTATTTTAGATTTGATTTCACAAAGACTTCTTTCCTCCTTTGGTACATTTGTACCGACAGAGGGAAATATACAAGACTTCCTGGCAGATGCTGACATCAATTCTTTACAATCAGAACAGTTAAATTTAACCACTCCTGTTAACGGAGGAGGGAGTACTAAGGGCAATAAATAAACTATGGGGGAATACTGTCCCAGGCCCTGATGGCCTAAGCCCAAACTTTTATAAAACCTTTCGGGACATCTTGACGCCCCCACTTACAGAGACCTTTAATGATATACTTAAGCAATAAACCACGAGAGGGTGTGGGTTATGGGGGGAATTACCGTGGCTGGTGTGGTTTGCCCATGAGGCACAAGCTAAGGTAATGTTGCCAGCCATGTAAATCCCATAACCCACACCTCAAGTGGGTTGGTCAGATTATACCATGGCTTTGTTGTTCTTCTTTTTTTTTTTAAATAGAGAAAAATATTTGTCCCCCATTTTAAATAGTTTTTCTTTATTTTATTGTTGCACACTACAAAATAGTTCTGGGTTGCATTTCCGGGATTTGCGTTGGGGTGCTGGGTACTTCCGGGTATGAGTTTATGGGCGTAATGCAGTCATGGTGGTGTTCGGGCAATTTCTTTTGAACTGCCGTTTTTTTTATTGTACTTTATGAACTACATGGTACCTGCAGGGTTGAAGTTGGGTGCTGTGATGGTTTGAGAGGCAAGACTGGAGAATGGCATGCTTGTACTGTCGGTGCTGGGGGTCTGTGTAGCGGCCACCCGAGCTACGGGAGCGAGAGGTAGCTGCTTCGGTTGCTCACACTGTTTGCTGCTCGATTTAGTTAAGCAAATGAAATGCTTCCTTGAGTTTGGCCAACTGTATTAATTGAAAGTTGGATTTGTTTCTTTTGTGGTGAAAGGTGAGGTGCGGTAGAAGTTCATAGTGGGGCACTGAAAATGGTGGCCATTTCGGGGTGAGGAGTGCCTCTGATTGATTTAAACTTTGGGGGCTCGAGACTGGCAGACTGGCAACTCTTGCGGTGGTTATCGTAGGATTTACACCGGCTCTGAGGTGCCAGCCAGCCAATCAGAAGCCGTGATTATAGTATTCATTTTGTGACCATGGTATAATGCTAAATTTAGACATGAATGAACTGATGGCTAAGGCAGTTTTGATTCTGTTATACAAAAAAGGGGGATAAGATGGACATATCTAATTGGAGACCTATCTCTTTGCTAAGTCTGGACTTCAAGATACTCTCTATTGTTTTGCATCATAGATTGGAGCAAGCTGCACAAAAGTTAATCTCTCCCTTACAGACCTGTGCCATTTCTGGTAGAAACCTTCGAGACAATTTGTTTTGTATGCTTGAAGTTTTCTCCAAAGGCCACATGAAGAAAGTACATGACTATGTACTAGCCTTAGACCAAGAAAAGGCTTTTGATGCCATCTCTCATTGAATTTTATTTAATATACTGAGTATTTATGGGATCCCTGAGCCTTTTGTTCAATGGCTAAAATTACTTTATGCACATGCCCATTTTTTTCCCCTTGATTAATGGAATGACTGGATGGAAAATCGTCATTAAAAGAAGTGTACGACAGGGGCAACCACTGAGCCCCCTGTTATATACCTTAACCGCCCCCCTCACCCACCTCTTCAATCTATCACTTGCCACTGGTTCTATCCCCTCAATATGGAAAACAGCTCAAGTGTTTCCATTACTTAAGGCAGGTGATCCCATGGACCTCAATAATTATAGGCCCATCTCCATCTTACCAGTACTATCCAAGATGCTTGAGAAGCTGGTAAACTCTCAGTTAACTGCCTACCTTGATACCAACAATCTCCTAAATCCAGCTCAATCTGGGTTCAGATCTATGCATAGCACCATCTCTGCACTAGCAAAAGTCACAAATGACTGGCAGACTGCCCTAGACAAAAGAATAATACTTGTGCTGTGTTTCTGGATCTAAGCAAAGCCTTTGACACTGTGGATCATGATCTTCTAATCTCCTCTCTGAACTCCATAGGCCTTGACTCACTCTCTCTTAAATGGTTCAGATGCTATCTCTCGGAAGATTACAACTGGTAAAAATGAAGGTGATCTATCTACCTCTAAACCACTCCTAAGAGGGTACACCAAGGCTCCATCCTGGGTCCCATCCTTTTTGCCATTTATATCAACAATATTGATTCCAATCTCTCACTTTCTAATATCCACCTTTTGTAGATGACACTGTACTATATGTGAGCAATCCCTCACCATCAAAAAGCCTGTGAGCTCCTACAGTCTGAATTCTCCCTCCTTCAGCACAACCTATTAGAAAATAAATTATTACTAAATGCCAAGAAAACCAAAGCTATGTTCTTTGCCACCAAGAACTGTTCTTCCACTATCCCATCATTCACCCTCCCACAACTCTCTACCATCCTTGGTGAAAATCTGGAATATGTTGACAAATTCAAATACCTAGGAGTGTGGATAGACAATAAACTAGACTATACTACCCACGTTGAAGAGCTCCTAAAAAAGCTAAGACAAAGACTTGGTCTATTCTATAGGATCAAACACTACCTGACCAAAGATTCCAAACAAAGATTAATCCTAGCATCATTCCTGTCCCTCATTGATTATGCTGACTTCCTCTATGGTCATTGCTCCCTCCCATCTAAACAAATTAGACACCCTGTATCTTAGAGCTATTAGATTCATTACTGACCTTCCCTCTAGCACCCATCATTGCTCTCTCTACAATGCAGTCAGTTGGACATCCCTGCAACATAGAAGAAAAAAATGCTGCTATCTGGGTCTACAAAGCTCTGACAAACAAACTCCTTCCTACATCTCAGACTGCTTCAACCAGATCACATCCAGGCCCTACTCCTTGAGGATCAACAAACTGATCCTGCTGAAGATTCCTATCACCTGCACCCGGTATGGAAGAGCTGCAATCAGTTATTCCCTGGCACTTATCTGGAATTCTATCCAAAAGTCGTTGAAAATGGATACACTGATTCCTCTTACATCCTTCAAAAAACTGTATACCAGCCTAATCCCAGATCCGTGCACTTGCTTCCACAAGGCCTAGTCCTCCCACACCCCCAATTCCCTCCCACACCCCTCTCCTCCACCCCCTCTTTTAAAGCTCCTTCCTATTCTTCTATCATTCATCTGGTCCTTTCCCCATCAAATCTCATACATATATGCCCACCCATGTACCATTATCCATGCCTTATCCCTACTAGACTGTTTGTTTTTCTCTCCTTTATTAGGTTTTAGGTTTATTGTCCTTTGCCTTGTATATATGTAAATATTTGTACATCTATCTCACTCACAAATGGTTGTATTTGTGCTTTTTCAATATCATGTTTTTGTATACAATCTGTAACCTTTTTGTTATGACCACTCAGGTCCATCTTGTAAATGAGCTATGCTCAATGATGTTCGCCTGAATAAATAAAGATTTTGATTGATTGATTGATTGATATACCTTTTATATTGACATCCTTATTAGGAAACTTTTATCAGATAGAAACTTACAGGGCATATCATTATCACCCACTACACAGCCTCTAAGGGTTCTGGCCTATGCTGAGGACCTCTGCTTATTTTTAGGATGCAAATGGGAAGGCACACCTGCCTTCCATATCATCCAGGAATATTCTAAATTCACTGGTGCATGTATAAACCTGCAAAAAAGTGTGACACTAGCAATAGGGACACAACACTGCAGCTGGGGGCTACGGTAGAAGGAATAGTCATTGTACCTGAGGCAGAAATTATAGGGATACAATTTGGATAAAGGAATATGGATGTTATTACCTTGGAACATAAGCTGGCAATTTGTGAGAATAGATCCTTTGCATGGAACAAATTACAAGTTTCAAAATTAAAAAGGGTATACCTTGTTAAAACCTTTCTTATCCCTATTTTACTTTTCAGTGTTCCTTCCCCTTGTGTCTTTGGAGACAAAGATATATGGCTAGATATTCAAAGGGTTTGAGCCTGGTGCAACTGAGGTGCACCAGCACAATCCCAGATAAGCACCCCGGGGCAATATTCAAAGAGGAAATCAAAGCAATTCCCGATGTGCAAGAGACACAAAGATAATGCATGCGGCGCATCTCCAGGGGGCATGCCCATGCATATGTGGTACATCCCAATATTCAGCCCAGGATGTGCGGCGCATATACTGGCACAACCCTGAGATGTGCCACATACTGATGTGCAAAGTTGAGCCTGAAAAAAAAAAAAGACTCAAATGGTAGCCACCCACAGGAGAGCCACTGTACTGCAAGACACAATACAGCAGCCGCCAGCTGTGGGTGGCCACCCGCCCCCCCGAGTACATACTATTACAGTATGCACTGCAAGCCCTTTGGTCCACAGTATGGACCAATGGGCTTACAGCTGCTACTGTAAGCTGTCATTCTGTGGGCAGCCGCAGTGGTATTTGGGTGGGTGTGCTGCTGCCCACCGATGATGGGGGGGGGGAGCTGGGTGGTCAGGGGGTCCTGTGTGGGTCGAGTTGCTGTTGAACCACCAGGGAACATCGTTCAATGATATTACCAGTGATTGGGGATATGGTCGGGGTGAGGGAAACCACTAGATCACCAGGACTGCTGGACAATGGATTTTGCCATGATGGGGCTATGGGGAGGGTGGGGGTACCACTAGACTACCAGGGAATAAAGAAACATTTATTTCTCTGTGATCAAGCTATAGGGAGGAAGGGGGTATTACTAGACTACCAGGGAATAAAGAAACATCTATCTCTCGGTGATCGGGCTATTGGGGTGTACCACTAGACTATCAGGGAATCAAGAAACATATTTTTTATCAGTGATTGGGCTATGGGGAGAGGGGTACCACTAGACTACCAGCGAATGTATAAACATTTATTTCTCACTGATCGGTGCTACGGGAGGGGTGGAGGGACCACTAGACTACCAGGGAATTATGGAAAGGGTATAGTACAGGGAATGTGGTTACGGGGCGGGTGGGGGTGCCATGAGACCCCCTCTGGCAGCATCGCATGCTGTGCAGGGCTCCATGTGCATTTTGCTGGCCTGCCCTGCACAACACATGCAAATGGGGCTATAATGACATGCAAATGGCCCAATTTGTGCCTTGCATACATTATGACCCCATTTGCATACTGCCAGCTGAATATCAAGAATTTGCGCACAGCGTAACTCTGTTGCACTGGCGCAGTTCCCATTCCTGGTATTCAGCCCTGTCTGGGGGGGGATGTGCCAGCACATCGTATTTGCACAGTGTGCATTTCCTGATATATTCAAAGGAGATGTGCCATTGCTCATTTCTTTTGACTAAATCCCTGAGTTGCACCAATGCAACTCAGTTGCACTGCACCACCACATGCACCATTGCCAGGCACAGTTCTGAATATTGGGGCCTCAGTGCATTTTTCAAACAACATGAAGTCTTGCTGTATTCTGAGTATTGCAGTTAGCTCCAGCACTTGAACTGCCCCGGAGAGAGAAGGGTTAAAATTCTATGCAAGGCATAGAACGTTGAGCTCGAGCTCGGTTGAAAACTCTGTCTGCAGCCCTTTGAAACCCAACCGTCAGATTCTTTACTCCGCCTCACTGAACAGTCGGAGATTTTCTCCTGTGCTCGGTTCAAAAAGTCGGTTAAAGTTGTCGGTTAGTCTGAAATTATTCTGAAATGAGTTCCGTCTTGTCGGTTCAGGACTCTGTCTGCGGTACTGTAAGTACTTAGGCTAGTTCTTCTGTGGAAATTGTAAAAAACTGTATTTTTTGGTCGGTTTGGCCGAACCGATCCTTTAGTAGTTCTTGTGTGGAAAAATTTAGTGAGTGGTTACCAGTCCATATCGGTTTAAAAAAAAAAAAAAAATGATTTAAACGTTTTTTTCCATCACCCGTAACACAGTGAGAAACCGATAGGGGAGTCTTGCCTGGTGGTTGCCGAATAAAGGGTTAGTTTGTTAGGTTGGCCATGTCTGAGAAACCCAAGAAAAAAAATGGGCCCACTGGGTTTCAACACTGCAGTGTGTGTGGGGAGGTCTTTGCTAAGGCCGATCCCCACACCACCTGTATTTATTGTCTGGGGTTTGACCATCTCGATTCAGACTGCCAAATTTGCAAAAATTTCACTAAGTCTACCCTGGAAAAAAGGTTAGGTAGACTTAGGGATACGGAGGCCGAAAAATCCGCTGACCCGGAAGGCCAGCCTGGTTCGGTTCCTACCGAACCAGAAGGCGTGCCCTCTGACCAGGGCGATACTTCTTTGGGCAAGAGGAGAGCTGATCCTGAGGGATCGGTTCCTACAAAAAGAAAGCGCAAAGACAAATCGTCCGGTTCGGATACAGACCTTCATGTTCCGACAGCTGAAGAGATAGCCAGAGCGATTCGGATTGTTGAATCGCTTCGTCTGGTTCCGACCGATCCGGTGCCTTCTGGCAGGGGCTCGGTTCAGTCGGTTCCCCTGGTTCAAGATTATTCTCCTGAAGACTTTTACGAACCGGAGTTTAATGAGGAGGGGGATTTTGAAGAGGATGATGGTGAAAGTCTGGATGTGCCTGTGGAATCGGACATCTCCTCAGACAGACCTTCTGGTGTTTCCCCTCCTAGGCTTTCTGAGTCCCCTTCCCACTATCTGTTTTACAGAAAGGTGGCTGAAACCCTCCAGCTTCTCATGGAGGAGGCTGTGCAGGATCAGGAAAAGCCTGATTTTGTTGAGATGATGGACATCCCAGAGTCTAATAGACTGTCTATTCCCCTCCTTAAGTCCTTTGGGAAACAGACACAAAAAAATCTAAGGTCTCCTAACTCTGTACCTCCTGTTGACAGAAGAATGGACAAGAGGTACAACTTATCAGGCTCAGATATGGAGTTTTTCTATCAGCGATGCAGCCATGTTGGGGTAGTGCAGGCTGCAGCCTCTGACAAGGCAAACATTCCCTTGGCTTCACACCCCCCAGACAAAGACTCCAGGAAGACAGATGTCATGGCAAAGAAACAGTACATGACATCATCTTTGGGACTCAGGTAGGCTAACTATATGGCCTACACAGCCAGGTACCAGAAGACAAGGTGGGACACTGTAACTGGCACTGGCTAAGCAGGCTTCCCCCGACTAGTCAAGGAGTTGGATGCATTGGCTGCTGATGGGATTGAGGCATCAAAGGTGCAATTTCATGCTGCTGTGGACTCCAATGATGTGTCATCAAGAGTCATGGCTACATCTGTGGCTCTTCGGAGGATGGCTTGGCTCAGATGTACTAGCATTTCACAGGACACCCAGGCTAAAGACATGGATTTCCCTGTGGTGGGTAATTATCTGTTTGGGGAGCAGACAGAGAATTACATGAAGAAAATGGATGAGTACAGGACCACTTATAGGAGTGCCCAGGCCAAGGAGAGGCAGGCAACTCCTCAAAGGCAGCAAACTAGGGGCAGACCTTTTCACAGGCCTTTCTACCAAGCGCAGGCCTCTTCTCCCTTTTCTCAGAGGGTGTTCTTTAGAGGGAGAGGCAGAAGGGGGATGAGCAGGGCTGCATCCACTCCTCAGCCTAAGGCTCCTGCCAAGCAGACACCCCGATGTGTCAGCACGGGTCGACTCCCCCATTCTGGGTAGGAGGCAGTCTGGCTTACTTTGTCCAGGACTGGATGTCTGTTACCTCAGACAAGTGAGTCCTGGAGGTAGTAAGCCAGGGACTGGGTCTCAGTTTCAAAAATTTCCTGAAAATTAGACCCAGATCCTTTCCACCTGCAAATATATCAGAAACCCTTGCTCTAGAGGCAGATGTTTCATCTCTACTGGCCCTAAGAGCCATAGAGAGAGTTCCTACCCCATACAGGGGCAAAGGTCTATACTCCAGGTACTTCCTTACCCCAAAAAAGACAGGGGAGTGGCAACCCATCCTAGACTTGAGATACCTGAACAAAAATCTTTTAAAACCAAAATTCAGAATGGCGACTGTGGGAACAATTCTTCCCTCTCTAAGGCCAGGAGACTGGCTGGCCTCCCTGGACCTCAAGGATGCCTGTTTTCACATTCCCATCAGGTGCTCCTACAGGAAGTACCTCAGGTTCGAGCTGCCCTCAGGCCATTACCAGTTCAGAGCAATGCTCTTTGGCCTAACTTCAGCCCCAAGGGTGTTCACAAAGCGCCTAGCAGTAGTGGTGGCCTTTTTAAGAAGGAAAAGGATTTCAATCTTTCCATATCTGGATGATTGGCTCATTGTGGGCCAGTCCCCAGACCAAGTCGTCAGATCTGCAGGTGACCCAACAAGTTCTCACTTCCCTGGGGTTCCTTCTCAATCTTCCCAAGTCAGTTCTGGAGCCTGTACAGCATCTCACTTTTATAGGAGCAGAGTTGGATACGGTCAAGGCAAGAGCTTTCCTTCCTCTGGAAAGGGCAACAGCCATTTCACAGCTGGCCTCTTCCTCCCTTCCTCTGGTCTCTCGACCAGCAAGGCATTTTCTTCAGCTTTTGGGTCACGTGGCAGCTTCCACAGCAGTGGTCCAAGGGGCCAGGTTTCAGATGAGGGACATTCAGTTCCATCTGAGGGCTTTTTGGTCCCAAAGGAAAGATCCTCTTACCAAACTAGTCCTGGTTACTCAGACCCTTATCCAGGCCCTTCAATGGTGACAGGATCTGGACAATCTGAGGCAGGGAGTTCCATTTGTCACTCAGACTCACTCTGTGGTCCTTGCCACAGATGCTTTTCTATTGGGGTGGGGAGCCCATCTGGGTGTTCTCATAGCCCAGGGACTGTGGTCCCCTCAGGAATCCCTTCTTCATATCAACCTCCTGGAGCTCAGGGCAGTACTTCTGGCCCTGAAAGCTTTCTCTCAGTCAGTACAGAACAAGGTAATTCAGGTCAGGACAGACAACACCACCTCCATGTGGTATATCAACAATCAGGGAGGCACTCGGTCTACAGCCTTGTGCACGGAAGGCATGAAAATATGGTCCCCAGCTTATTCCCTACAGACCTCTCTGCTCAAAGTACATTTGGCAGCTGTTTCTGTTTTTCTGTCAGTGGAGAAGCCTTCATGTCTGTCATCTCACCCTGTATTCTGTAAATTTTTAAAAGGATTGCTTCATACCAATCCCGCCCTTTAGGTATCCTGCTCCTGCCTGGGATTTGAATGTTTGCATTGCTCAGCTTATGCAACCCCCTTTTGAGCCTATGTCCTCAGCAGAGCTCAAGTACTTGACTTAGAAAACTGTGTTTTTGGTTGCTGTTACCTCTGCCAGACATCTCAGTGAATTGCAAGCTCTGTCAGTTGAACCTGCCTTCATTTCATTCCATAGGGATAAGGTGGTCCTTAGAACCAATAGAAGGTTCTTACCTAAAGTGGTTTCTGATTTCCATTTGAACCAGTCTGTCTCTTCCCGTGTTCTTCACTGATCATACTTCCTCAGGAGAGTGGAGGTTGCACAGTTTAGATGTTAAAAGAGCCCTTAGTTACTACATAGAACGTACAAAGGGTCACAGGTTTGACTCCCTCCAGTTGTTCCTCACTTATGGGGGAGTAGGTAAGGGCAAAGCTGCCACCAAGAGAACTATTGCCAGGTAGATTGTGTCCTGTATCAAATTCTGCTATGAGAAACTGGGAAAAGTTCCACCCTCAGGCCTGAGGGCTCATTCCACTAGAGGTACAGCTGCATCGCTGGCTGCGGCCAGGGATATTCCTTTGTTAGAAATTTGCCAAGCAGCCACCTGGAAAACAGTTCATACCTTCACCAAGCATTACTCTCTGGATATCCAGGCTAGGAGTGATGTTAGGTTTGGCACAGCAGTACTTCAGAGCCTATTCCCAAAGTAGGTTCTGTCCCTCCTCCTTTGAGGTACTGCTTGGCAGTCTGCAATAGTCAGAATACAGCAAGACTTCATGTTGTTTGCAGAAAAAATTACTCACCTTAGTAATTATGTTTCTTCTAATGGAGTCTTGCTGTATTCCGACCTCCCTTCCTGCCTCCCTTCTCAGAACCTGTTTTGGGACGTGGGTGAGCTGGTGCAGTGTTGCACCCCAGGGGTTTCTTCAGTCCACTTTCTGTTTTGGGTGCTTTGTGTTGATTAGTTAAGAATTTTTTATGCTTTATTACCTGGTTTTTGGTTTTTGGGTTTCCTGACTTGAGTCTTTTAGGAATCTAAAACCTTTGTTGCCAGTTGGCTAGTAAATATTTTTACAATTTCCACATTATTAAAGTCAGTGAGTTTTAGCTTGTAAGAATCTGATGGTTGGGTTTCAAAGGGCTGCAGACAGAGTTTTCAACCGAGCTCGAGCTCAACGTTCTATGTCTTGTATAGAATTTTAACCCTTCTCTCTCCGGGGCAGTTCAAGTGCTGGAGCTAACTGCAATAGTCAGAATACAGCAAGACTCCATTAGAAGAAACATAATTACTAAGGTGAGTAATTTTTTCTTCCACACTATTTGGGGAAGTAGACTAAACCCAGTAAAGCAAAATGTGACATATGAGTCTGTATCACAAGGAGGGCGTGGTATGATACAACCAGTTGTATTTTTCCATACATTATTTTGGACTCCGAATATTATCCCTTTACTTAACAGTATCCCAAATGTATGGGCAGCTTGGGGGTTGGAATGGTTGGATTCAATGCTACCCATATGGTCTCTTAATAAATGGATTTTCAATTTGGCAGCAAATGCTTTTCCAGAATATATCAGGGCTGCAACTCAAAAGCTCAGACATGGAAAGTCAAGATTGATGACTTAAAATCTTTGACTAGACATTTACTAATTGAACAACTGTTATTGACTCACTTTTCTGAACAAGTCATCTTTCCCAAGGGTACTTTACAGAATTTTCCACAAACAATAAAACAACTCACAGACCACAGAACTCCTAGATACTTATGGGACATCTGCTGGCTAACATGCTATGGCAAACTTGGAGTAAAGAATAACCACAAACATGAACAAGCATTTGTCAATGCCGAATGTTGTCGCGCTGGCATTGGCTTTGGTATTGCAGCGCGGAAACACATTTTGGGCAGGATGTGAAAAATGATAGCTGTACTGTTCATAAGGACGTGTATTAAAAAAAAAAAAAAATGGCAGTGTTGAAAATGTGGCATGTAAATATAGCAAATTGGCGAAGTTACAAGGGTGCTTGTGAAATGCACAACACACGTTTGTAACACAGTCATTTTATGGACTTTCGGCACCAAATTTTCAACATAGGCATTTTAGCACCTCTGCTCATGTACAGTGTCACTGTCATTTCCTCACACTGTCCCAAAAAGTGATTTCACACAGCGACCACACTATTCTGCGCTGGATGTGCGAAAACACATTTTGGGCAGGATGTGTAAAATGACAGCTGCACTATTCATCAAGAGGTGTGGAAAAATACCAATGGTGAAAATCCAGAGTGAAAATATTATAATTGCACAACGTTATGAGCGTGCATGCAAGGTGCACAACGCACCCTTGTAAAACAGTCATTTTAAGGAGTATTGTCACCAAATTTTCAACATAGACATTTTAGGACCTCTGCTCATGAACAGTGTCACTGTCATTTTCATAATCTGCCTCAAACACTGATTTCCCACAGCAACCGCGCAATTGTGCGCCGGAAGTGTGGAAATACATTTCGGCCAGGATGTGAAAAATGACAGCTGTACTGTTCACAAGGAGGTGTAGAAAAATTAGAATGTTGAAAATCTGGTGTGAAAATATTCTGAATTACATTGAAGTCTGAGCGTGCATACTTAACTGCACAGTACTAAATAAAACAGCCATTGTTTTGGATTTTTCCACCAAATTTGCAACATAGGCTTTTTGAGAGCCCACCATGAACACTGCCACTGTCTTTGTAGCATTGTCCCGAAAGGTGATTCTGTGCAGTGACTGCTAAATCACCTTCGGGACCGATTAACGTCATAACAGTGACAGAATTCATGAGGAGGTGTCCCAAAACCCCCATGTTGAAAATTTGGTGCACAAATTCCAAAAAATGCCCCAGATATGCATAAAAATTGGAAAAAACCCTATTTATTACATTATACAGCTTACCGGCATTTCCTGAGTTCGTGGTCGGCTTTGAAGAGTGCAGACGTGTTCCCGGTCCACCGTAGATCGTGCGCCGAGTTCCAGAGGTAAGTATGGGGTGAGGGGGTGTGGGGAGGCAGGGTGCGCAGTGGGTTGGTGCAGGTGGTGGGTAGGGAGACTATGAGGGACTGTTTTCTGTTTACAGGTGTAAAAAATAAATAAATAAATATCACAGATGGTTTTCTTTTGTTACAGGTGTTTTTTTTTGGGGGGGGCAGGATACAGTAGCCGATGGGGGATTGGGCACCCCGTCGGCAAATAGATGGAGACTGATGCCGGCGATGATTGGGCACCCGTCGGCAAACAACGAAGCGGGGTGCATGAACCGAGGAGGATTGGGCATCCTTTGGCAAGCAAAAAGGAGGAGGGGGACCGCATGTGCTGACGGGAGTGGGCTCCCCGTCAGCACATAGATGATGGGCAGGGTAAGCCGACTGCAGGATTGGGCACCCCCGGAGTTGGCAGTTTAGCAGCCACTGTGCCGCCATGTTTGTAGCAGTGAAGCACGTAGGAAGATTCGCTGCATGTGACTAGCTTTGCTCGCATTGCAGCGGACCTTTCCTTAGATGTGCTTGCCGCATTAACTATGCATGGTGTGGTGCCAGCATGCTGGCTGATTGGGGAATGAGGGACGCACCTACTGGTGCGAGCCCTGCATTTGCCCAACAGCGACCGCGCCTCCAAATCTCTACTGCTGCAAGATGTTGGCTGCGTAAGTGCACCAACATAAAAACTGGAGGAAAATTACTGTCCCAGAGAACTGTACAACACAATTCTGGAGATTCAGGAACATTTATTTTTTGAATGCCCTTATGTTGTTTCCTTTTGGACTATGTTGACACAAACAGTGCAGGATGTTAATTTTGCTAAAATGACTTATGAAATTTTAATATTGGGATTGTATACAGGCACTTGGGTAAAATACTGTACCCTTATAGCACCCTATGTCTTATAAGTGGCATTATCAAATATCACATTTAGCAATCCAGATGCCATCGGACTTTGTATCAACAACCTATATCCCAGCAAAAATTAGTGAGAATAATCATAGGTCAAACACAACAGATATATAAAAAAAAGGAAAAAGAATCTGCACAAACACTGGGAAAATTATGGAAGCACTGTATAGGGTGGATTACTTAACAAAAGAAAGAAAGAAGAAAAAAGGGAGAGGATTACAAAAAGGGAAATAGGATATATGGTTTATTAAACACTTCTTTAGCATATAGATAGGACATAGCAAGTAGGTTAGACACTTGGGCCGGGATCTTCAAAGCAGTTGCACATGGCACAACCGAGTTGCACCGGCGCAAGTGCGGACTTATGCCAAGGAGTGATATTCAGCGGGAGCCATTGCACAGCACAAATCCCCTTGCGCCAATGCGCAACCATAATGAATGCATGCGCAAGAGCAGGGGGCATGCCCATGAATATTCGGCGCAGTGCGATATTCAACTGTGGAACCATGATGCAAGTGCAGAGCAAAACCTGGATGCGCTGAGCAGACTTGAGCCTATAAATACAGGGTGCAAGCACACAGACAGCACTTGTGCCAGGTGAGAGGGAGAGAGAAAGAGAGAGTGGCAAGATACAGTAGAGAGATAGAGAAAGAGACAGAGCAAAGGAGACAGAGCCAGTGAGGGACAGAGTGACTGTCACAGGCAGCCACAGGGGTAGAGGGACAGAGGTGGCAGTGGAGAGTGAGTCAGGGGCTGAGAGAGCGAGAGAGACAGGCAGGCATAGTGCCATGCAGTGCACCAGGGTGGCATACAGCCCACAGCAATCAACCACCCAGGGGGAGACAGGACAACAGGGGCCATGGATAGTGCACCCTTCCTAATGGAGGCCGTAATGAGGAGTGTGAGGGGGTAGGAGTAACAGTGACGTGGCCATGGAAGGGACTGTCAGCGGTACACCTGGAATAGGTGGTACCCTGCCCACACCACCTTCGAGAATTACACAGATACAGAGATTGTGGGACAGTATCGCCTAAACAGGGCCATTCTGAGGCAGCTCTGTGAGCTGTGCAGTGAGGAGATGCAGGCACCCACAAGATGGAGCCACACAATGTCTGTGGAGACAAAGGTGACAGCAGTCATGTGCCTGCTGCCACAGGCACCTTCCACAGACCAACAGGGGACACCACAGTCATAACCCAGTTGGCCACATCACGCATCCTCACATAGTTCCTTAATGCCCTGTTGCCACATGCTTCGGAATACATCCATTTCCCCAGCACACAGGCAAGCATATAGCAACCATGCAGGACTTCCACAGGGTAGCACGCATGCCTGGCATGCTTGGGGCCAGTGACTGCACCTACATGGGTATCTGCATGCCACCTGGCCCTGAGGGTGTGGCCTATGTGAACAGGAAGGGGTTCCCAAGTGTGAACTGCCAGGTGGTGTGCGATGTCAAGGAGAGCATCACCAATGTCTGTGCCACACACCCTGGGAGTGCACATGATGCATTCATTGCACAGCTCTGCGCTGTGCCACAGGTTCAAGCGAGGGGTCATCCCCACAGGCCACCTAGTTGGTGAGTATGGGATGGGCAAGAGGTGCTGGGCAGAGCAGGCCATGGAATGGGAGAGGGCAGGGTGGGTGAGCTGGCGAGGGTGCCAGGGAGAGGCAAGGGGCACAGCAACAGAGGACACAGGGCTAACCATGCCATTATGCACACAGGAGACTGCACCTATCCACTGAGGCCCTGGCTGCTCACCCCCTATCGGCGCCCATCGTCCCCAGCAGAGGAACACTACAATGAGGCACACGCCAGCATGCGAAACATCATTGAGCATGTCTTTGAGATGCGGAAGACACTGTTCAGTTGCCTAGACAGATCTGGCGGTGCCCTACAGTACAACCCCTCTAAAATCTGTGGCCTATTCCTGGCCTGCTGCATACTGCACAACATGGCCATTGACAATGGGATAGCTGTTGAGGCTGATGAGGGTGACAGTAGTGGGGATGATGAGGGCAATGGGCCAGAGGGAGGTGGACAGCCCCCCTCCCGAGTGGAGGGATCCCTGGCTGCAGAGGATGGCATGGTAGCATTGGGACACCATCGCACAGGAGCACTATGGTGCATGCAGGTAGGTGGCGCCAGACTTTCGCATTGGCCACATACACAGGTACAGCACACAGGCAAGGGCTTTCATGGCAATGGGCATGCACACACAGAGGCATGGTGCAGGGGTGAAGGAGTCAATGGCACACATCCACACACAGCTGCACACAGCAGCAAACGGCAACACACACACACACACACACACACACACACACACACACACACACACACACACACCTGCCCAGGTGCTGGCTAGTGGCAGGGATCAGAACTGCCCTCATCATGCCCACACCACATGGGCCAGCGGCTGGGTAGACACGTAAACAGGCAGCATGCAGCGCAACACACAGGCACCACACCAGTGGTATGCACATACACACACATCACCCATGCATGCACTGGGCAGTGGCAGCAGACTGCGGTCGGGGCAGCAGGCACATCAGGTCCACCGTGCAGAACCATGGCCACTGCAGCCATGGGGGCGGCCACGCCGGGGACGATCGGCAGCCACAGGCTGCTCATTGGCCACAGGGAGTGTTTGCAACAGCTCCCCAGGGGTTGTACTGTGAAGCCACGACCGGGTCCGCGCAGTAGTGTGTAGACGCCCAAACAGGCCCACCCCAGGCATGCCTGGGATGCCAACAGCAGAGCTCGGTGTCGACAGGGAGGATGTCGTCCGACGCTGGGATTGTTGGGTGGACAGTGCACTATGCAGTGTCTGTGGTGGCTTACCACGCCCTGTGGCTGCCAGCAGTGCAAGGCCATCCGTGATCGCATTGGCTATGTGATCCTAGGATGCGGTTGTGTCCTTCTGCAAGCACTGTATAGTCGCCAGGAGCTGTGCAGTGACTCTCTCACACTGCTCAGCTGCCTGGAGCACCTCCACACACAGTGCACGCACCCCAGCGGCAAGCAACAGCTGTTGCTCCATGGAGGCCAACAGCAAATGGGTGTGCTCTGCCAATGGGTTGGAGCCCAGGGAAACCTGGGTGGGGCACCGACCCTCCTGTGGTGAACGACCATGCTGCACAGCCCCCTTCTCAGGTGGACACTGCACAGTGTGGTCCCCATGGGGTAAGTCCCTATCAGGCGCCCTGGCAGTGGACCCCACATCCGGCTGCCCTGTGGCCCCTGCTGTTGCTGTCCATCCAGCTGTTGAATGCTGCCCAGTGCCTGCATGGCTGCACCATTACCACCACATGGCACTGCCATGGCGGTGCACACACAGCAGCACCTGCAGAGGTGGCGGGTAGCTGTTCCACCGCTGTCGGACCACTGGGTGCACAGCCTGTGATGGTATCAGGTAAGGGAGTCTCCCCTACTACACCACCCATGCTGTCCACGATCATGGTCAGATCATCATCGGTGTCGGACCCTACCCCAATCTGTGTCTCCATGCAGAGGATGATGAGGCTGGCATCCTGTAGAAACACATCCAGGGCCTCATCTGACCCCATGCCTAGAACATCCAGCTGGACAGTGGTGGTGTGCTGCAGCCGATCAGGCTCCCAGACGCTTGTGGAGATGGATGGCTGGTCTTCCGGGGGCTGGGCCTGTCTCCATGGCTGCTGCTGACACCCCATCCTCTGCATGAAGGCATGCTGGTGCTGAAAGAGAAAACATCTGAGTCAGTGATGCAAGGCCCCCATTCCCCGCCTGAGCCCCCAGCCCCCCCAACACAGTCACTGCATGCCGTGCGTGCTCAACATATGTACCATGCAGTGATGGGCTGCCACCCGTCTGAAATCCTCCACCTGGCACACCCTCCACAGTGCTGTGGTGCATAGTGGCTGCCACCAACTCCTCCTGCACCGTGAGCTGGGGTGCATCAGCAGGCCTCCCCACCGGTGGCTGTCCAGACTGCACAGATGGCCATCACCTTCTCTTTGATGCGCCGCTTATTGGTGCCCACCTTCTTGTGGCACTCCTGCACCGACCGCTGGTGGCTTCCCTGCTGGCTGATGCATGCTGCCAACTCTTCCCAGGCCCCAGCCCTGGCCTGTGGTGTGCCCGTGGCACCACTCAGCACTGACTCCCTGTCGAGGTAGGCCTCAAACAGGGCCTCTGCCTCTGCCTTTGTGGAGTTGGCCTGCATTTGTGAGCAGGCCCACACTCCTCACCCTCCTCATGTTCTGACATGTTGCTACCCGTGGACATGGACAGCACGGTGTGTCAGTGTCAGCAGCACCCTATTCCATTTCCCCTGCTGTGCTGGCTGGGCTCAGCAGCATGCGCAACTTACCTCAGATGGTTGTAATATGGTCCATGGCCTGCGCCGGTCCGTGGCACTTTTATAGCGCATTGCATGCAAATGAGCATTGGCGCAACAGCAATGATATGCTAATGTCCCCAGTGTGCCATGCATTGGCCAAGGAGCTCATTTGCATGTGGCAGCTGAATATCACGAAGTTACTCTGTGCACAATGGGATTGTTCTGGAGCAAGTCGCGGTGCAATGCCCAGGCATGTGCACTGTGCAGGACTGTAGTGCACATGCGCCGGTTGGTGTGCTCTGGCCTATTGTGCACTGTGCACCCACTGCACAATAGAGACCATGGTGCATGATGCACCATGCCTGTTAGTGTGCACCAGTGCACTGTGCGGCGCCCAACCCCTGAACCCTGGTGTGACCCCCTGACCCCTTGTCACTCTCCTACCACGTGTCAGTCTGGCCACGCCCATGTCGCTCATCTCTGGCATTGCACGATGGGCAGACACAGCGCATGTATCCTTGAGGTGCGCATCTGGTGCACGTTGTGCACACATGTGCCTCTGGTCGCCATATTGCTTTACCACATTGCGGTTGGCACTATGGTGCAGCGTGGAGTTGACCAGGTGTGGAATTGGACACAAGTGGAACTTGTTAATCTGGTGGCATATGTGCAGCCACATGCCCCACAGCTCTTTGGCCAGGTGCCCTGCAGCAGCTACAGACTGATGTCTGGCAGGGGATTGCTGCCAGACTGCAGCAAAGCATTGGGGTGGCTAGAACTGGGGAGAAATGCTGCCACAGGTATGGTGACCTCGTGCAGTGGGACCTGGAGTGCCTGTGATGGCTGCAGGCACACGTCCAGCGAGGGACCGTGCCACGGCCAGATAAGTCAGCCCATTCTGCATGTGTGCCTTAGTGCTGTATTGTGGTGATGGCCTGGCTGCCTGGCATGCCCTGCAGAGGGGTACACTGTCATCATGCACATTGTGGTGTGGCATTGCCAGCTGCAGCTTGCGTTGTGATACAGCCGTGCAGGACATGTCGGGCAGGGGCACACCCTGTGCACAGAGATGGGGGTGGTAGGCACATGCTATGGATGATTCCTGATGTGTACCTGTCTTTGTTCCATTCCCAGGACCTAAGGATCACCACCAAGCGAGGGCGGCAGGAGTGGCAGGGGCAGCCCAGCAGGCCGCAGCAGCCCATGGAGGTGGAGTGGGAGCAGGACTGGCACCAGCGGGGCCGCAGAGGGCAGGTAGGCACTGTTTTGGTCCTGCACACTTTACAGGGGGGTCAGTGAGAGAGTGGGTGCAGCCATGGCCACCTGTGCTGTGTGCTGTTGCAGCTGTGTGTGTCGCACTGTGCGTGGTGCATGCTACTGTGGGGCGGCCATTGCACACATGTGTCAGCTGTTGGTGGGGTGGGTGTGCGCCCGGCTGACACTGGTGTTGCTGTGGTGCTGCTGGTGCCCTGTGCCATGTGACTGTCCTTGCACAGTTGGGTGGCCATTGGGTGGCAGTGACCACCTCTGAGCACTGTCATGGCATGCAGGGTTGCTGGCAGGTGTTGGCCCACACCCCTGTGGGTGGCCGGGGTGACCACTCCAGGGGTGTGTGTTCCCACTGCCCATTGCACACAGTGGGTGGGCATGGTACCTTGTGACATTGCACTGATCACCTGTCCTGTCCCTTGTCATAGGTATCCGGTGGAGGAGGTGGATGCCATTGTACTGTAGGCTGCTTCTCCAGATCATCTTGAACATGTCCACCACCATGGAGGCAGTCATGCAGGTATGCCGACTTTTAATGGCAGACCAGAGGCAGAGAGGGCACCAAGGAGCATCAGGGCATGGCCGCAGTTAGTTAATGCCCCAGCATTCCCCTGTTTCCCCTACTGTACCTCCCCCTTCTGTTCCCTTCCCACTGTACAGTCCCTGTTCCCTGTCCCCTTCCCTTGCTTTCCTACCCTTTCACACCTTCTTGTTCTTGTAAATAGTTCTCCTGTTCAATATATATTTTTTGACTTACCTGCCTGTGTTGGTGTCTGCTTTGCAACTGGCATGAGGAGCAATGCTGCAGTGGTGCGGTGTATGTCTGTGTGGTGTGCTTGTGTCGGTGCATGTGTTGTGCATCTGCAGCACACTGCTGTGTGCTGTGGTGTGTTCCACTGTGCTGGTGTCCTGCCCCTTGGTCGGTGACTGTGCCTTGGGGTGCCCAGGGTGGCTGTCAGGGGTGTGTGGCATGTGTGTACTTGGCTGCATGGTCCTGGTGTGGCATGCTGGGGTCTGGGTGGGTGGGGCACAACATGCGCCTGTGGGGGACTCCATTGGTGGCCCTCCATTGGCCATTGGTGCCACCTGTTACCTGCTTTCTGTGCCACTGTTGTGTTTCGGGGTGGGGGTGTCTGGGTGCCTGTGTGTGCCCTGCTGGTGGTGGCCACCTGTGGCCTGACACTGTGCTTCCCTGGCACTTTCCCTGGGTCTGTTCCTGTGCCATGCGCTCCCCCGTTACTCTGCTGCTGTGCTCCCACGGTTGCCTGGGGCATCTCTTTCTGCGCCATGGCGCAGGTCTGTTTGCGCCATGATGCAGGTCTGGTTGCACTATGCTACAAGTGTGGTTGCATCATGGTGCATCTCTGCCATATTCAGCAGGGTTGTGCTGGTGCAGCTCGACATGCGCATCCTCCAAATATGACACTCGTTGCACCCTGGCGCATTGATTTTGTGCTGTGCTGGACTTGCGCCGGCCTATGGCGCATTTCTGAATATCTGGCCCTTAGAGTTTTTAGGTACTGAGTATAACTTAAGGGTTGATTCCTGAAGACATAAACTAGATTTATTAATATTGTCCCTAGTATTGTGGTATTTCCACAATAAAATACTTCCCCTACTCTTTTCGAGAAGTGCCTTTGGATCTTTATCGCCCAGCTAAACAACCACCAGAACAGGCAGACGGGACCTTGGTTTAATGTCTCATCCAAAAGACAGCATCCCCCTTATGATGCATTACAGTGTCAGTTAAGGGATTCACCCCAAGTGTCTGGTGTGGGGCTAGAACCCACAACATTTCAATCTTCTGGCCTCAGAGGCAAATGTGCAACCTGCTGAGCAACTGACACTATTGCACATTGCACCCTCGTGTATGAAAATGTGATTATCTGTGCAGCATCAGGTTGTGCATTAAAGAGTAAGATGCTTCTGGGAGTCCCAGGTTTGTAGCTGCCTTGGTGGTGCAGCTGGTAACACAACTGGAATGATATTCTGGGCTGCCTGGGTTCAAATCCCAGCTAAGACACTTATTTTGTTGTCTTTTCTCTTTGTTTGGGATCAATAAAAGTATGAAGTCAAGCTCTATATAACTTTTGGGATTATACTCCACTATACCTTTTTTTGTATAAAGATATATAGTAGTTACACCTCAAAGCACTGTACAAATAAAACAATTGCAGCAAAGCACATTAAAAGCAGTTCCAAACAGATGAGACTTCAATCTTTACACATAGAAATTGTATCTGCTGGCTGCACAGATTGAAATAATTGAGTTACAGAGCCTTAGGGCTAGGCTGCTAAAACATCTTGCATCAGTTACAGTATGCTCATATTATAAGAAGAGATATTTAGAAGTCAAACCAAAGAGGAATGAAGCACCCATAGAGGGTTATATGGGCTGTTATTAAGCATGATTGAATTTCCTTCCTTCCTTCCTTCCTTCCTGTGTCATTACCATATAGGAAGGTAAAGCTATCAGCTTCCCTGACTGTAAGACTAAGTATGAGATACTATAGCACCTTTAGCTACAGAAGATGAATCACATGCTTATACAAAAGGCAACACTATATAATAGCGAAACAATACCTTCGATGAGGTCAACTGCTTCTTGGGGAACATATCTAATTTATTTTTTGGCAATGCAGTCACTGAAATGATCAATATAGAAAAAAAATAGCCATGTTTAAAGTTACTAGAATAGTGCAGTAGAGCCGAAAATATTGTACCCTATATCAGTTATTTGCAGATATACCTAACCTGGCTCTGATGAAAATGTAACTCTCTTGTTTTTCTGCTGTAACCTACAATTTGTTGTTACTTAGATGGCCATAACCAGAGCCCTCCTTTCACTGGGATACTTAGAATGCTTATATAATACATGATATGTAGACATTTGCACTTTCTGTCCCAAACTGTGACTGCTACCCTTTTGGGGCACCATAACGACCGAGGAATTTACTTGAGGAGGATCTCACCACACTAGAGGTTCCACAGGAACAAAGTTTCTATAGACTAATGGTGTCTCAGGGAAGAAGCCAGTAAGGAGAGAGGTGCATCTGCTAGAGGAAGAGGGATGAATGGTGGTACAAATAAAATGAGCTTCTGGAACATGGTGAGAGTCACATACTGTCTCACTCACTACCCCTCTGAACCCCAGGTTAAAGCCTTGAAAGTCACTAGCTCAGTGAGCAACATCCAGCAGCCTGAGTGTGATTCCCACAACCTCCACTTGCATACTGTGTGACTCTGAGCAAGTTACTTAACCAGCCCAAAGCTCCTGCGTTGCCCCTGAAAACAGGCAGCTGTACCTAGTGGGCCTTATCTGGTTAACAAAGAATGCATAAAATAA
The DNA here is from genome assembly GCA_016271365.2 of Neoceratodus forsteri. Classification (NCBI taxonomy): domain Eukaryota; kingdom Metazoa; phylum Chordata; order Ceratodontiformes; family Ceratodontidae; genus Neoceratodus; species Neoceratodus forsteri. The sequence goes on along the minus strand of CM057459.1, from coordinate 481,560,665 downwards.
AAAAAAAATAAGCATAAGGGGACAGAATCATACTTGTGCACCTTTGTGTATGCTATTCTGGTTAGCATGCTGGTAACTGAAGGTTGTGACATGTTTGAGTGCTTATACAATTGATACGTGGCTGTTCATGCTCTCTGTCCCAAATGGGGACTACTACCCTTTTGGAGTACTTTGAAGGCTTAGACAACCTCTTGAGGAGGTTTCCACCCCCAGAGGTACCATGGAAATGAAATTTCTTTAGGCTTAAGGTACCTTTGGGACACAGCCCAAAAGTACAAAGCCAAAGGGAATATTGTTCAGTGACTTTCAAGGCATGACTAAGAGAGGGAGTGAAGAATAGTGATGATGATGAATGCATGAGGGAACCCACCATCTAACAGCAAACAATGAGCAAGCTGCACCCAGGGAAGCTTATGCAGGAATAGAACTATGACCAGCAACATGATGGGTTCAGCACCCAGCAAACTCTCAAAAGGCACCAAATTAGCCAGCCTACTGGTGCAGCAGTTGTGCAACCTCTTGCGATGCTGGTGACCCAGGTTTGGATGCAGACTCTGGAAGCTGGAGGGCCAGCCGGGAGGGGGGAGAGGATGAGCATCCAAATACTGCTCTCCTCCTCTGAGGTGGAGGGTTATAGAGCTCAGTGAATGCCTGGCTCCTAGTGGTGTGCTGGAGAAGGGTCACCTGAGGCCGCCGAGTTCCGATTGGAGGGGTGAGCAGATATCAATGTCTGCTTGCGGTGTGTGAGTCAACCTCTTGGCATCATTACACACTGTATCCCTCCTGGGGGGAACCTACTAGTAAGCAAAAATCCCCTTGTGCCTAAGGACCTCCTGGCTCGGCTCCTGGCCCCGTACATTGCCGCCATGGGGGTACACAGCCATTACCATCCTCTGGAACAGCTCTGCCACGAGGGGGTAAACTCATGGGGTTGGAAGTTCTGCAGTGGTATGGTGTCCAGGGAGCGGGGGCTAGCCAGGGGTGAAGCATCTGCGGGGGAGCTAGACAATATAAATTGTAAAAAATTAAAAGCCACCAAATTACACTACTGAGACAAAATGAAGTGGCATAACAGTTTACTAAAACATATAATAAAAGGGTCAAGCGATCTGTGCAAAAACAATTTATTTTTAATTAGAAAATAAACTATAAAAATCAAAGAATCATAGAGCAGCTTAGTAGACATATCCTTATTCATATACTCTCTAACTAGGACTCCACAGAGCACTGGGATCACATGACATAAACATCTGCAACATGACACAATGTGACCTGCTATTCCCCACAGTCTGAAGGTCACTTGGTAGAAGCCTCCTTTTCACCAAACTTTACTGGTGAAGTTTCACTTTACAAAGTGACACAGCGAAAACTTTGCCGGCAAAGATTTTGCTTTGCTGACCGTTATACACTTTGCAATTTGCTAAATTTTGCAAAGACCTTTGCAAAGAGAAGTTCCTTAACTTTGCCTATCCCTGAATAAGAGGTCATATTATTATATGTGACCCATGTCATGGGGCTCGATTTTCAAAACCCCCAAATGGGTGCGCCGTAGATATGGTACACAGGACTTGCTACAATCACCAAGCCAGTGATCAGGATTTTCAATCCAATGTGCCAGATGCCGCAAGTTAGACCAACTTTTTCTAATCTGGCTTGTGGCATTCCCGGAGATTGTTTTTACAGAGCTTGCACCAGATATTTAGTGCACGCTGCTGTAAAACATGGAAACAGTGGCAATTATGCCTGAGATTTGAGAATCAGGTGCAGTTGTGGTAAAGGGGTTCAGCGCACTGCCAGAACCTAAGTGTCGTGGTGCAGGGCTTGATGTGAGCCCTGTGCCACACTGAAAATTGAGCCCATGTTGTCTACTGCAGTGCCCATGTGACAAACTGTGCACGAGCAAGAACTTAGTTCTTTTAAACAAAATTAGTAAGCATAAAAGCATCATTAGGAGGAAAGATCCTAAAACTTTCATGGTAACACACTTCGCCAAAACTGGCCACAGCACCTTGGCTTTAGGCTGTGGGGACTTAAACCAGTATCTTAACTACCAAGAGGGGCATTCTGTGATACTGCACTTCAATAGCAGGGGCTAGATTTGATTTACAAATGGCACAAAATTTAATTATTGTGGTTATAAAGACGCAAATTGATGCCTCTTCTGGTAAGGAGCAAAGAATAACTAGATGCTGCTGACATGCGTTAAACAAGGGGAACAGGCTATAACTCACAGCACAGAACTGTGAGTGGTATATTAAAGAGCAGGCCATCTATTAAAATCTGGGCATTTTAAATCAGTTGAAGACAATCAAACTGCTTTTTATATAGACTTCTCAGATAGGCTATTTAAGGCTTCATCTTAACCCAGGAAAGAAAACTGAAATAAAAAAAAAAATGTAATGCATAGTCAGTCATAATAGCTGAAACCCCCTTATGAAAGTACCTACAGAAGCTGATACCTGCTGTTTAACCAGAATCATATATTGAGGACATTAAGAATAGACCCTGTCTTATCTATCAGATAAGTTCACACAGTCTACATTTTACATTGTGGACTTTGTACGGTTTTCCTTCAGCCACCATCCCCTTTTTACCCTTGACCTTTTTCCTTTTGTTAACTGAACCTGTATTTGGTAATTGACAGGCAATGTCCTATGGCTCAGTGGGGCAGCCCAGGAGGGACTCCTCCTACTAAGACCACTAATTAAGCCAGCCTCACCAGCCCTCCAGGATGGTCACATAATTTCTATGTACCTGACTGTCCCTATGCTCATTGTTTTGTGGCTTGGATCAGAACGGTGTCCAGTTTTGTAGCTTGTTTCCCCTAGCTCATTTCCCTGGCTCTTGTGCCATCCATTCTGCTGGTCATCCATTCAGCTTCATTTCAGCCCTGACATCACTTCTGTGGGCCACCAAACCAACATCCAAGCTAGCAGAAAAGTCATCTGTTTTTCTTCTAGCTCTAACAGGTGGCTGCTGTGCACCCCCACCATCCTGTATGACATCAGTTGCCCCAGGGTCTGACTGCTTGCTCTCAACAGATCTGACGCTGGCAACTGCTCCCCAATTTATGTTTGGCTTTGTGTGGTGCCTGCTCAGTGCTCCCTCTGCACTGCTTTGCCTTCCACCCCACCAATGTTTTGGCAGCAGTTCCTCTGGACTGAGAACAACCACTTCAGTCAATCAGATGTCTATCTACCAAACTCACCAATGAGATGATGGAGTAGAGTGGCAGATCCACCACAAATTAGCTGCTGTGTTTTTCTGAAACACTTTCTTTTTACCTTCCATGCAAGGTGATGATGATGCAAAAGCAATCCACTGTTTATCTGAAATGGAGTTGTTACAAAACAGGAGAGTAGACACCCAGCTCCACTTGACAATATTTTGACATAGAGCACTTCTTGATAACATGGCTTGATTATTCTGTTTTTATATTGCCTAACCGTAGACAATGTACTAATCCGCAGTGGTCTTTATCTCTGCTATATTGCCTCATCTGTGGTTCTAGGAAGAGCCCTACTGTCTCACACCAGGAAGGGCATTGCTGTAACTTGTTATAGGGTGTAGTACGGCATACAGACCCATATGCTGGGGCTATTTCAGATCCAGGAGCCATCTGCCGGGACCAGCCATCCCAAATGGCATTCATTCATTGCACATCACTGTGCACTCGCTGTGTGACCCTGCTGTCTGCTTCTTACACAGGGCAGTGATTCCACCTGAGGCAGTTATAATGCCTGCTTGCAAATATAAACTCAAGAAGTTGTGGTGCTAACTCACACAGCTTAGTAATCCTAATATTCATTCATTTCAAAAGACAAGCGACTCCCAACTCCAGCATTTTAATGCCTGTTATTTAATTACAGCACAGAAGCTCCATTGCTATGAACTCTTTTACTCACCATCCCCACTGCAGCCATTGAACGTGGTTCTCCTGCCACCAGCAAGTTGACAGCTTTGTCTCCCAAGAGTGCCACATGAACTGCCCATACTATTACGTACATGCCCACACTATTACATCCATGCCCATACTATTACATCCATGCCCATACTATTACATCCATGCATCCACCCTTTGATTCTACTGCATGAGCAATGTAATGATACAAGATTGTCCTTCAAAGTAAAGTTTTGCATATGGATACACTGTAGAACGCTTACAAGAAATTAATATCACACTCTGGGAGTAGCTGATCACGGCAGGCAAGAATGCTGTAAATGCATGTCATCAGAGAAATTGGCTCAGAACCAGACCCAGAGGGGCATGGTTGGAGGGATAGTCTCATCCTCAAGGAGGGTCATTAGTGGAGTCCCTCAGGGATCAGTCCTTGGGCCTCTCCTGTTCAACGCCTATGTCTCTGACATACGGAAGGGTATCAGGAGTGAGATGAGTCTCTTTGTGGATGACTCAAAACTGGGGGCGGTGGTGGATGGGGAGGAGGGGAGAGTGGCCCTACAGAGGGACCTGGAGGCTCTGGAAGGGTGGTCTCGAAAGTGGAAGCTGGGGTTCAATGCAAGAAAATGCAAGGTACTGCACCTGGGAGCCAGAAACCCGGGCCAAGTGTACACCCGGGGGGGTGGGGATGGTACAAGTCTCGATGGCTGAGAGGGACCTAGGGGTGATGGTGGATATCAAAATGAACAACTTGGAGGCTTGTAGGAGGGCAGCAGCAAAGGCCAACAGGATGCTTGGATGCATCGCTAGGGGGCTCACCTCCAGAAGGAGAGAAGTGATACTCCCACTGTATAACTGCTTGGTGAGGCCGCACCTCGAGTACTGCATGCAGTTTTGGAGGCCACATTTAAAGAAGGACATTGAACTCCTGGAGAGGGTCCAGAGGAGGGAAACCAAAATGATTTGGGGCTTGGGAGCTAGGACCTATGGGGAGAGGCTCGAAGAGCTAAATATGTACACATTGGAAGAGAGAAGGGACCGGGGGGACATGATAGAGGTCTTCAGGTACATGAAGGGGTAAATGGGGAGGAGCAGTCAGGGTGCTCCGAAGGAAGGGGGGTTAACTAGAGAGCATGAGTGGAAGCTGGAGGAGATTCAGGAAGAAAGGAGGAGGTGCTACTTCATTGAGAGGGTGATGGAGCCATGGAATGCACTGCCCAGGGGGCTGGTGGAGGCAGAAATGGTGGAGGGGTTCAAGAAGGGTGGGACAGGTACAGGAGAAGGGTTCTGGAAGCAAAAACCAGTGCAGCAAGAATATCCGGGACTGGGAAGGCAGAAGCCAGAGAGGGAGAGGGGGGGCAGCAAGGTCAGCTCCCAGGGTGGGGGCTGACCAAACGAGCAGACAAGAAAGACCGTTAGGCCTAGTCTGCTGGCATTTTAGTATGTTAGAGAAATGGATTTAAAGTAATACACTGATTATTTTAAGGGTACAGTTTCTCAAAACAGATATTTATATAAATGCTTTGTGCTGTGAGACAAATTTCTCAGTGATGGTCTTAGCCACAGTGCAACCAACATGCACCTGGGTGAAGTATAATGTTATTATACCATATGGAATAAAACACTTACAACATTGTTTCTAATGCATACTAATACAGGTGACACCATTGGCCTGGGACAAAATAATGTTGTGGCTACGAAATTTCTTATTTTTCTTTGAGCAAGGTGGCAACTGGTATATAGATCAAATGAAGAAGAATATTTGAACACACAAGTTGAGCCCTCTTTTGTCTTGACTGGTCTATTCAGTTATAACCAGGGCTCCTTTGATAATACTATACAAACTTTATCCTCATATTAGAGGAATGGGCAACGTGGAGCCCTCTATCTTGTTTTCAGGTAGCATAAAGACTGCAATTGCTGAGTTTATAGTAAAAAAAAAACTATATACAGTACATCTAAGCATCATCAGTGTACAGCAACTGCAAATTTGGGTTGTAGTGACTGGCACTGAAGACCAATGGAAACATGTACGATAAATATTTAAGAGCATATTGGTAAAAGTGGAACCCTGGGGTTTCCCCACACTAGGAATCAAAGTTCCAAAGTAAAAGAACCTACCTCAGCAAATTTGGTGCACAAGACATGCCTGATACTAAAGCAGGACTGTATTGCAGAAGACAGCCCAGCATGAGTTTCCAGGCATTTCAAAAGAATACTATGAAATACATTGTCAACAACTGCATCACGGTTAAATAACAGAGCTCTCCCTTAACCATCATTTAGATGTTCTGTACTTGGATACTTCTCCCTCTGTGTCCTTTAAGGCCCTCCTTGCTCTCAACCCACTTAAAGAAAGGAGCCCCAAAGGCCTTGACCCCAAACTCCTGTCTCTGTCTGCCTTGGCCATTGCCCTTCCTATAACCCACATTCTTAATCATTCCTTGCCACTTGCCCCAGTTCTGATCTGTGGAAGCAAGCCATTGTTATACCCTTTCCCAAAGGAGGTGACCCTTCCCTCCCTGGTAACTAATGTCCCATCTCTCTTCTTCCCTCCCTGGCTACACTTCAGGAAAACACCTGATCCTTTCTCAACTCTCTCCTTTTCTTGATGACTTCTCCTTCTTCACTCCCTTCCAGTCTGACTTCAGCTAATCCTGCTGCACCACCACATCTCTCCTTAGACTGACTCCATTCTTTCTGGCATGGACCAGGGGCTGGTCACTGGCACCATCTTTGCTGACCTGGCCAAAGCCTTTGACATTATTGTCCAGCCCATTCTCCTGGGCAAGCTAAAAGCAGGTGGGTATTCCTCCTCCTCCTCTATTGAATGGCTTTGCTCAAACCTTGACCCAAACTGTCTGTATTGGTGACACCATCAACCCTTCTTTCCCTATCTGCTCTGGCATCCCCCAAGGATCCATCATTGGCCCCATCTTATTCTCCATTTTAATAAATGACCTTCACCTCGCATACTCCTCTGTGTCCATTCATATGTGCACAGATGGCACAGTTCTCTAAGCCTCTAGTTTCTCTGTCTCTGACCTCACAAACCATCCCCAAGTGGCTTTCAGCAACATCCAGCACTGCTTTCAGGCTAACTAGCTGTCCCTCAGTGCCAACAAAAATGGTCTCAGTAACCTCTGGCACTAAGCAAGGACATGCCAAGCTCTCCCATCCCACTCCTGCCAGACTCTTGATAGGGCTGTGACTGAGGAGTTATCCTTTAAATACCTCAGGCTATGGTTGGTTTCTCATCTGGACTTTCCTACTCATATTGACACCATCCACAAGAAGCTGCACCCTAAACCTGGGACACTTTACAGGAACAAAGCAAGTATTCTGCCTCCTGCTCATAGAGAGATTGTCACAAAGATGATTCTACCTGTCTTTGATTATGGCAACATTATATATAGTGCTGTCCCCAAATCCATCTTTGCCAGGCTGGATCCCCTCTTTCACTCCTTCTGCTGCTTTGCCCTGGATTGACTCCTCAGAACCCTCCCATTGTTCTCTGTATTCCTCCCTCTCCATGCCTTCCCCTGATGCCAGACACCTCACTCATTGTGCCTCCTTCATCTCCAAATTCTGACTGGACTCCCTCCCCCTACCTTTCCTGCCTCCTCTCCACCCCTCCTCCTGCCTCCTACTCCCTTCAAAGCTATGACATCTGCTGTCTCACTCTTATCCCCATAAAATCCTCTGCTGGTTAAGCTGATTCCTCCTTCTGCTTTCCCAAACTTTGAAGCACCCTCCCTGTTGCTATTCACAATGCTCCTTCTTCCATATCACTAAAATCCCTTCTCTGTTATTGCACTGCTGACTCCAGCAGTTGCAGCTGATCCTAGACTAATCTCACTGCTCCTTCCTCCACACACTCCCTCCCCCTGAAGCCCTTGTCTATTGGTCCACTCGTCCCTTTGACTAGTTCCCCCAATGTACTCAGTCTCCCTTCCCTCTCTCATATTGCTGCTGTTGCACTTTGTTGAACTGTTGCTATTCCTATGCTATCGATGTGTTATGTTTTGCACTACTTACTTTATGCTTCCTCTCAATTGTCTACTGAGTAGTTTTTACTTTTTGTAATTATTATTGTTTTAAAATTGTAACATTATTGATGTGAGTTATTACCACACTCTTCACATCCCCTTCACCCAGGACACATCTGGAAATAAGCTATTAGCTCAATATGATTTCCCTGGTGAAGCTCTCAAAATAACTAAATAAATAAACACATACTTACATACACACACATGCGTAAATACTGTACATACTTGGAGTTAAGATGGTAGAAGGCAATAAAGTTGCCCATTTAAACCATCTCCCATTTCTAAATATATCCTTGTATGGATTCAATAGTCATATGACTGATGTAAGTTCTTTTTGGTGGTGTCCTGATTTGCAGAATTAACTACCCACCCTGGTAAGCTGTTCCACATTTTACAATCCTATAGATAAAAAAAATTCCGTCTACTTTCTTTCTTATAATTCTTCCAATTTAACTGTAGGTTATGTCCCCTGAAGTTATAGGTATTTTGTTTTGGTGTCTTCCCTAAATTCTCCATTTGAGGTACATCCTGTATTATTCTGAAAGTCTGAATCATATTTATTTATTTAGCTTTTGTTGACCAGGTAAGCACACTAGACAAGTATATGCCTATTTTCAGGTACAACCCAGGAGAATTATGTGGAATAGACCAACAATGCAAAGGTTTAACAAGATCTCAAAAAGTATATAGGCAATGCAAGGTTTAACAAGGAGAAGGCAAGGTGACAGCACATAATGATGTTAATAATTTAACAGTTAAATTAAGACTATATGCAAACAGGGCTCTAGATAGAGACCAGACAGAATGACAAAGTGCAAGATTTGTAAGAAGGGGAAGGGGAGAGGACACCAGAACTCAGGTACAGTTGTAGGCCAAGGTTAACATCAGGTAATTCCAGAGGAACCTTCTGAAATGAAGGTGGGAGGTACCACAGCAGGCATGTGAGGAGAAGGCGTTCCATAACCTAAGTGCAAAGACAGCAAATGCCCGGTCATCCATCAATGTACAGGTTTTAGGAACAAGGAACACAGCTGAGTCGTTGGACCTAAGTAGGTATGTTGAGTTAACAAGCTTAAATAGTTCTGCTAAGGCTGGAGGGGTAATAGTTCTGACTACTTTATCAATGAAACAGCCCAATGCAAAAATCTGATAATGTCCTGGAGATAGCCAGTCAAGTTTGTTATATAACTCACAATTATGTGTGAGTTGGGGTGGGGAGCAGAGAGGGAAAAACAACAGATGTTGTTGTAGGCAACATATAGGATAGTGTATGGCATCCCATACACAACAAGGCAATTCTTCATCCGAGTGTTTTCTATGATGGCTGAAGACCTCGAGAGTGAGGCTCGAAAGGTCCCTCTGCCATCATAGAAAACACAAGGGGAAGAGTTGCCGAGTTGTTTGGGATGCCGTGCACTGTTCTATATAGTGTATGGTGCCCAAACAACAGTATCACTTATGTTTTCTAGTGAGTGTCTGCCGCTAGAGACCCACACTCCACGTCTCTTGAGCCCGCCAGCTCACCCAACCGACTCGCCAACTGCCCCCTGTCCTGCGAACAGCACTGGTGGGAGCAGTTGCATTGTGACATAGTTACTAACGCAGAATGAAAAGTCATTCTGCATTAGTAGCTACATCACTACTACAGCAGAATTAATTTTTACAGTATATGGAAGCCCATACACAATTAAGTTCCACCATACACTATATCCCATTTGGATAGGCTGGCTTTGATGGTTTGGGTAAAGGTTATGAGACCATAACAGAGTGTGGGGAGAAGTATTCCTTTAGCCAGGGCAAGGCGTGCAGCTGATGTAAGGGTGCCTTTTGCCCTACAGGCCAGGCCCAGCTTACTGTTTGCTGCTTTACTCATGTTGCAGATATGCAGAGGATCAAGGGTGACTCCCCAGTATTTTTAAAGGAGTCAACAATCATCACAAGGGACCTATCAGCACAAGCAACTTTCAGGGGCTCAGGACTCATTTGAATTTTGGATGGGGATCCAAAGAGCATAACCAGTGTTTTTCTAATATTAAGGACTAACTTGTTTGTCAGGAGCCAAGACTGTATAATTCAAAAGTCAGTCTTGAAGTGTGAGTTAATGACACTGATATCCTGCAAGTTAATTAGGAGCACCAGGTCATCAGCATATAAAGAGGCACTACTATGGGCCGGCACCTGTGGCAGGTCATTAACAAATAGGGAGAAAAGCATGGGTCCAAGAATGGACCCCTGTGGGACCCCGGTCTTGATGGGGGTGGGTTCAAAGAGTACTCTGTCAAACTTAACAAGTTGCCACCTTCCCTGTAGGTAGTTTATAAACCAGGCTAGGGCAGGGGCTGACAAGCCAAAGGAACGAAGCTTAGAACACAGGAGAGTATGGTCTACCAGATCAAAAGCCTTAGAGAGATCTACAAAGATCGCTCCTGTCAACTTGCCATGATCCATGGCAACCCTAATCTCTGATGTAACCTTGGCAAGAGCAGTGGAGGTGCTATGTCCCTTACGGAAACCATGTTGTTCCAAGGATAGTGATTCATAGCTCAGAATATAGTCCGTAAATTGGAACACTACCACTTTCTCTAGTAACTTACTAATAGCAGATAGAATAGCTAAGGGTCGGTAGTTTTCAAGGCTTTTGGGATCGCCTTGTTTAAATTCTGGTACAATCCTAGCAACCTTCCATAGTTCAGGGATAGACCCAGTAATAAGGGCTGTGTTAAAGATATGGGTAATTGGCAGGGCAAGGAAAGGCGCACATAGGCAGATAAGTTTAAGTTCCATATTGTCATGCCCAGAGCTGGTAAAGGGGGGAAAGGCTGGCCAAGAGTCTTTGAGTCTCACTTACTGACACAGCTTTGAGGTAAAAAGGTGGGTGAGAAACGGATTCAGGCTGGGAGCTGTCAGGTGGATCCTGGCATCAGGGGCAGTACATAGGAAGGTGAAAGCAGACAGAACAGAGAACTGGGTGTTGAAAGCATTCACAATTGTTACAGCATTATTACAGTTTATATCATCAATGAGCATGTCGGCAGTGTAACATTTTGAGGCACCACTGACAACATTTGTAATGTTTCACCAGAAACTCCTAGGGTCCCTAGCAGAGGTCAGCGGAGCAGATTTACAGAATTCAATCTTTGCTGCATGTATGGCTTTTTTTTCAGATTTAGTAAACTTTATTAAAATACACCAATGTAAGGAACAAGGAGTCACCGTAAAACAAGACTAATACGTAGTAATAATGATTGAATGAAGCAGAGGTAATACCAGATGGTGTGCATTACAATTTTGTATATATAACTCCACCCCCACCCCCACCTCCCTACAATCCCAAAAAAGAAAAAACGGTATACTTTTATGGAGTATAATACAACAATCCCCCATCCCACCCACTACCATTGGAGAAGCAATGTAGCACAGCAGGAAAGAAAAGGCTGGGTTGGGGAGCTTGACATAACTCACTAATGTGCTAAGGATTCACAAAAAATACTAATAAAAATACTCATAGCATCAATAAAACCTGTAAGGGTTTCCAGACGTGGCTAAAGGTAGCTAATCTGCCAGCCCTGCTGGCTATGAGGCGCTCAGCCTGCAAGGCAAACAACATCTTCATATACCACTCCAAAAACTGTAGTATGCATTGGTCTAACCAGTGCTGGAGAATAACCTTCATTGCACATGCTGAAGTTAAGGCCATATGCGGTCTCTGGTTACCCATCATGACATTGGAGTAGTTCCCTAGAATGCAAACCTCAGGAGAAAAAGTATCAGATAACCCTAATAAGGGATCTAAGCGTGTACAAATCACATTCCAAAAAGGGACCACTCTTTCACAGGACCACAGAATATGGAGAAGGGTGCCTGGTTCTTTACCACATCTAGAACAGAAGTTTGCAGGTAATTTACCCATTCTATGTAACTTAACTGGAGTATAATAAAGGTTGTGTATGATTCTAAAGTGCATAAAATGATATCTGTCCCACTTAATGAAAGTATAAAGATGTTTCCAAATAAAAGACCAATTTCTGGAGAGATTGGGGATCGGGAGAGATTGGTCCCAGCAATAAAACTTTGGGCCCTCACTGGCAGCTAGAAGGTCTCGCAGTATGTGATAATAATATGAGACTTGATGAGAGGTGAGGGTGTTCTGAATAAGAAGAATAACCAAATTACCTAAAGGGCTAAGCCAGGGACCACTGCCAAAAACTGAACAAGCATGTGAGATAACTGGAGGTATCGGAAACACTGAAGTAGGCTAGTGATATTTGGTGCAGGCTTCCTGAAAGGGTAACAGTCTGTGGTTAACAATAAGGTCATCAACTGTATCAAACCCCTATATTTGGCCAGAATCTCCTTGAGAGTGGCCAAGCAGCTATACGAAGATTTGGATTATCAAAGAAGGGTTGAGCTATATCCTTGTGGGGGCTGATTTTGAATAGAGAGCAAAATTGTAGGTGAACTCGAAGAGAAGCTTCCAGTGGGGTGTCCCATAAGGACTGCGGAAGTCTCTTCCTGGAGAGGTAGAAAAGTGACCGTATATCCAATCCATGGTCAGAGCACATGAAACATTCCATGTCTACCCAAAGAGGGGCATAAGACCCTGAGAGATTACCCGAGCCATACCTAACCAATAAGAAGATCTACTAAGATGTAAAGCCAGATAATGTAGGAAGAAACTGGGAGCTTGCAGTCCTCCATCCTGTTTAGCATGCATTAACTTACTTAGAGCCCTATGTACTGCCTTACTTTGCCATAGGAAAAAGGAGATAATCCTATGGACCTGATTAAACCATGTTTGGGGCAAAGCAAAATTATACATCTGTAGGGGGCATAAAAGCCTGGGTACAACATTCATTTTAATACCATTTAACTGGACCCACAGTGATAGAGGTAACATGGCCCAGTGATCTAAGTCAATTTTGAGATGGGATAACATCGAATCGAGGTTAAGTAGTTTCAGCTTAAGGGGTGATGTACTAAGATAAATTCCCAGATATTTTAGCTTGTCTTTTGTCCAGGCCAGGCCAAGATGTTCGATATCTACCTTAAAGGTAACATTATTACGCTGCATAACTTCAGTTTTAGCTAAATTCAATTTTGTAATTGGAAATGACACCGAATTGGGAAATAATCTGCGTGGCAGCAGGCAAGGATGTAGCAGATGAGGAAATATGCAGTAGGATGTTATCTGCATATACAGATAGCTTATAATCGGTATGGCCTACAGAAATACCAGAAACCAGAGGGGAAAGATTAAGTTTGTAAATAAGAGGTTCTAAGAAAAGATTAAAAAAGTATGGAGAAAGTGGACATCCCTGCCTGGTGCCTTGGTGGAGGGGAAAGGACGAAGATAAGACCCCATTGCAAAGAATCTGAGCTGATGGAGAAGAGTAGAGCACCTTGACCCATGTATAAACACTGGAGGGATACAAAATTAAGGGAGCAAGGCGAAGAGATAGTCCCATGAAAACCTTTCAAAGGCTTTCTCAGCATGCAGGAACACCAAAACCGCAGGAACCAAGGAGTCCCTGGACACCGAGAAAAGATAGGATAACTTCCAAAGATGGTCCGCTGAAAGTCTACCCTGAACAAACCCAACCTGTTCTCTGCTTATAAGAGTTTCCCAAACATGTATGGCTTTTTTACAAGCATTACAGAGACGTCTGTATTCATTAAAGTCATACATGTCTTGAGAGGCCTTGAACTTAGCCAAACATTTATCCCTGGACCTCCTAAGCGAGAACAGACCACCTTGCAGCCATTTTGTGGCAGTGCCTCTTATTCTCCTCTTTATAAGTGGGGCATGTTTGTCTTGTAGGGAGGAGGAGAAGGTGCTAAGGAAGTTTTGTAGGGCAACAGAAATGTCATCAGCAGATAGTACAATGGACCAGTCTGTGAGTTCAAGGTCTTGAAGAAAGGACTCTAGTCTAAATTCTGATAAGTCTCTCATATGGATGACTTTATGGGGTATTTTTGGGGAGGAGACTTTCCAGATGCAGTATGTAGGGGTATGATTAGAAATCTAGTCTGGGAAGGTTCTGGATTGTGTGATCCTCTCCAGCCTGTTTGTCAAGACCCAGTCAAGGAGGGAGTTTTGACCTCCTGATGTGGAAAGCCTAGTTGGTTCGTTTATAAGCTGACTAAGGCCAAGACCAGTCAACAAAGTTTCATATTGGAATCACACCCGGTGCTGCTTGGAGCTTCTGTCATCTTCTCCACTCACAAAAGAAGCAATGGAACCACACCCTGTGCCACTCGGGGCTCCTGTCATCTTCTCCACTCATAAAAGCAGCACTGGAACCACACCCTGTGCCGTTTGGAGCTCCTGTCATGTTCTCCACTCACAAAAGAAGGTACACTGAACCCGGACTGCTCAGACTGCGCTAGACCCTACAGCCCTCTTTTTCTTTCAGCCCATTCAGAACTTGTCAACTCTTTACTTGGGTTCTTCCTCTGATTGTGTGAACCTCCTCAGCCTGTTTAATATCTGATTTACCTGGTTTAATTATTTTGTAGCATATCTACAGGACAGCCTGCTTTCTCATCTGTTTAGAGAGATAATTGTGGCTAAAAAATTAATTTTTACTGTTTTTGTATTAATTATGGGACAGTATTGCATTTTAACAGTTTAAAGTTAATTCGTCTGAAACTTAGGCCCCTTGTATGTGTGTGTGTGTGTGTGTGTGTGTGTGTGTGTGGGGGGGTCTCTCTCTCTGTCTCTGTCTCTCTCTCTTACCCTGTTATCTGATTTCTGTACTTTTTGATCATCCATCAACCCCTTTCTCCCAGTATTTTAACTCCATGCTCCCTTTCTACTTCCAGCATTGGAACCAAACTCTGTGCCACTTGGAGCTCCTGCCATCTTTTCCACTCACTAAAGAAAGTGCACTGAACCCAGACCGCTCAGACTGTGCTAGACCCTACAGCCCTCTTTTTCTTTCAGCCCATTTAGAACTTGCTGACTTTTTACTTGGGTTCTTCCTCTGATTCTGTGAACCTCCTCAGCCTGTTTACTATCTGATTTACTTGTGTAACCCTCTGTATTTTTTTTTGTCCATTTTCCCATTATCAAGTTATACTCTACTGCCACTAGAGGGACAAAATCTTTATCTAAGTGATCCATGGCTATTGTTCATATAGATACCTTCCTAAATTACAGCTCCCACCTGCATCTGACCAGCCCCCTCCTCTGCACCCCCTGCTTACAAATTCTTTGCTTTCCTAGATCAATTATTCACTAATTTCTCTGCCTTATGAACAATGCATCCCCTACTGTCCTCTCTCCCCCTTGTTCTGCTCAAATCCCTCTCTTTACCACCTCCTCTTACTCTCTATTCACCTTTTCCTAATAACTCTCCCAACCCCATCAGTTACTATCTCCAATCCCCTACCCACCTTCATGCTATCACTCCCTCCCTCCCTGCCATTTGAAATATGGTCTCACTCTACCACTATTCCTCATGTGGCTTTGATAATGGTGTCCACTTTATCTGCAGTTCTCCTCCTCCTTGTTACTCACTCATCCACTCCCTTCTACTCAAAACTCCCAACCCCCTCGCCAGCCCCTTCAAAATCACCTAAGCTCCACTTTCTCATACTCACCCTCCTCTTGCTCTCCGCTGGGAATATCCACCCCCAACCCAAGCCCTATTGCCCCTTGCTTCTCTGGTGCCTCCTTCTCTACTACATCCCCCCACTCTCTTCTCTCAGCCCTCCCAAAGGGATTAAAGATCCTGCATCTAAACACTCACAGCTTGTTGCAAAAATTAGACCAGATTCAGACCATGGTGTGCACTCTAAAACCAGACATTCTAATCTTCTCAGAAACTTGTCTAAAAAGCAGTATCCCTGACCACTCAGTCTCCATTTCTGGCTACTCGCTGCTAAGGCAAGACCGTGCTGGCAGGGGTGGTGGTTGTCATAAACTGGCTCAGCCGGTCAGCCCTCTACTCCCAAAGTGCCAACCTCTGAGAGTATGATTTGTGGACAGTGAACAGAACAAGGTAACCCTCTTTTCTGTTTTGTGGGTTCAAGTCACCTTAGTCTCAAGTTCTGGAGGGATTCAAACTGATAACTTCTTGTTAGTGTACCCAATTATTAGGCTCAGATAATTCTGTCTTCGGGAGGCCAGATATCTTTGCCTATGGGCACCCAACCAGGTCTTTCAAATGAACCCTTAGAACTCTATGCAAGACTTTAGAGAACTCTATCCATTTCCCAGTTTGGTATATCAATAAGCCCATACACAGTGTTAACTGCAACCTTTAAAAGCTCCACTTAAATAAAAAGAAATGTCAAGGCACTCCAGGCAGTATCCGTTATAAAATATATCTTGACTTGAACCCACAAAACAGACAAGAGGGTTACCTTGTTCTGTTCACTGTCCACAAATCATACTCTCAGAGGTTGGCACTTTGGGAGTAGATGGCTGACCGGCTAAGGGAGTTTGTGACAGTGGTGGGGCCATTTATGTCCTAGCCACCATCCAATATTTTATCATTTACTCATCCTCAAATCCTAAGACCCACCGTGCCCTAGCTATCCATGTGACCCTCCCCTTCACTCTTCCAATCTTCATAGCTGGCATATACTGCTGCTCAAACGTCCATCCTTCAGTCGCGCTAGACCTCCTAACCTCCATCACTTCCCTTGCTCACCCTAGGGAATTATTCATCCTTTAGTGACTTCAATATAAATTGGTTTTCACCTAAAACTACCAAAACTAAAAATGAAATCGGAGCCCTAAACCTCTCCCAACTGATCTTCGAACCCACCCTCCCAAACCACAAGATACAAAAACACTCCCTACTAGATTGGGCCCTTACCTCCCACCTCCACCGCGTCATCACCTCTGACATCCTCCCCGATGTTCTCAGTGACCATAACCCAATATTCATAGTTAGGAAAGTCCACAGAACTGAATCACCACACAAAACCATACAACTGTGCTCTTTCAAGTCTCTTGACCTCGAACCTCTGTTGAGTAACCTTGCCACTTCTGACTGGTACCCCCCCAACCTCCTTCCCCTCAGTTGATAAGGCCCTTATCTACTTCAAAGAAATCTTTCTTGTAAACTGGAATGCTTTTGCCACATTCAAATAAACCAGAGTCAGAGGTAACCACTTACCTTGGATAACCCCTGAACTTCTGGCCTGTCTCAGGGCTAGAGATCGAGCCTGGAAGTGTCATAAAGCTACCCAGCATACTAGTGACCTTGCAAACTTCTGCATGCTCAGAAACACTTGCACCAGGGCTACAAGGTTAGCCAAGTCCGAATATTTCAAATCTGCCTTCATCCCCAATATAAATTCCCCTTCAAAGTTCTGGAAGGTGGTGCACACCCTATTTACCCCCTCATCTCGCCCACCGCCCCGGTACTTAAAGTAAATAGCTCACTAGTGTCTGACTCATCAGCTGTAGCTGCAGAATGTAACTCCTACTATACCTCCTGCACCACTGAGCTACTGATATCCCTCCACTCCTACCCATCCCCCTCCTCACCCTCTACGGGTGTGCCCTCTCCACACCCTCCCACCGTCCCTACTTTTTTGCTACTGTAACCCCAAATGATGCCCTAAGTGCCCTTCTCACCATCAACCCCTCTAAAGGTTCCTCCCAGGATGGCCATGACCCAAAACTCCTCTCCCTCTCTGCTACGGCCATTGCCTACCCCATCTCAATAATCCTAAATCTCTCATTCTCTGCTGCCTCTGTCCCCTCTTCTTGGAAACATGCTGTGGTCCTCCCTCTACCCAAAGGGGGAGACCCCTCATCCCCTGGCAACTATTGCCCCATTTCTCTCCTACCTACCCTTGCCAAGCTTCAAGAACACATTGTCTTCTCTCAACACCTCTTTTTTTATCTGATACCTCCTTTTTTACCCCCTTCCAGTCTGGTTTCAGGAAAAAACACTCAACCACTACCTCTCTCCTATGGCTCACAGACTCCATACTAACTGGGATGGACAATGGCCAAATTACCTCTGCCATTTTTGTCGACCTGGCCAAGGCCTTCAACGCCGTCTCTCACTCCCTTCTCCTCAACTTACTCCAAGCAGCTGGCCTATCTTCCTCAGCCACAAACTGGTTCAAGGCCTACCTTATTGGTAGAACCCAATCAGTTAAGATCTTGGACACCACTTCCCTGCCCCTCCCGATTAGCACTGGAGTCCCCCAGGGCTTGGTATTAGGGCCCCTCCTATTCTCCATCTTCTTAAATGACCTTCCCTCTGTTTGCTCCCCATCCTCTGCTATACATATGTAGGCAGATGATACAGTCCTATATGCACCTGGCTCCTATCCTGTTGAGGTTACAACCAGCTTACAGCAAGACTTTGACAAGGTTCAGCTCCGGTTTGCTAGCCATAAACTTTTCCTCAATGCCAAAAAGACTGTCTCCATGACCTCTGGCACAAGGCAGAGACTCCCTAGACTTCCCTCCCTACCCACTTTTCACACCTTTGAGGGGACTTTACTTGAGGACACATCCTCCTTCAGGTACTTAGGTGTTTGGTTGGACCAACACCTAAACTTCTCTGGACATATTGATGCCATCCAGAAAAAACTGCACCCCAAGCTTGGTGCCCTGTTCAGGAACCGTAGTTGCATTCCTCCTACGGTTAGGCGTGAACATGTTCAGAAGATGATACTGCCCATTTTTGACTACTGTGACATGGTCTATGGTGCTGCCACTAAGTCCTCCCTGGCCAGACTGGACATCCTCTTCAATTCCTTTTGCTGCTTTGCCCTGGATGCCCCCCCCCTCGCACCCATCATTGCAATCTTTATCATGCCCTATCCTTCCCCTTTCTTACAAATAGGTGACTCTCCCACTGTGCTAAATTCACCTTCAAGCACTGGTTGGGTGAGCTCCCTTCCTACCTCACCCGTTCCTTTGTAACACCCCCACCCTCCCGTTCCCTTAGATCAACTCGATTCCGTGCTCTGGTTGTCACCATGCATCCACCCAAATCGGCCAATCCAGTTACTCTCACCACCTCCCAAAAATGTGCAATCCCCCCAAATCTGGCACTCATCCTCCACCTACTCTATCAACTCTGCCCTCAATAATTACCTTGCACCTAGCTGCTCCTGCCATGTCCCTTCTAATTCCCTCCCTAAGCCCTAAACAAACCCTACCCTCTATAGTTACATTCTTTTTACCCTATGCACACCCACCTTCTTCTCCCCTTCCCCCTAATTGTTGCCCCTTACTGGCCTCCCTTGATCTCTCACAGAATGTAAAGGACCCTGAATGCTCTCCATGGGTCCCTCTCCTGCCCCCCCAAGGGGCTTGTATCTCTCATCTACTTTCCCCCACCATCTTAAAGGGGTATCTCTGGGACACTGTTTTTTCCCTTTCTCTCTTGTCCCCCCAGTCCCCTTGCAGGGTTCCTCGCATCCTGAAGGGGTTTCCAGGGACATGACTCTTCCCCCCCACCTAACCCTTCCCTCTCCTCTCCCCCTTTTCTTCCACATAAGCACTTGTTTACTTATTAACCCGGCACTTATTATTGTCCACTCTTTCTACCTATTATGCGTAACACTGTTGTAACACTGTTTGTAACACCTGCCTTACAACTGTATGTTAATGTTGATCCTGTAACTTGAATGTATAATGTCTCATTCCAGTTGTACCCCTTCCCCCCAGGTCGCACCGGGAGACGAGCGACTTGTTGCTCAGTGTGCCTTCCTGGTGAAACATTTCAATCAATCAATAAATAAATAAATAAATGTTGTTTGATTGTATCCTAATTTAGGTTAAAGTCACCAAACAGCAATAATTCATTCAAACAACATGAAGTCTTGCTGTATTCTGACATTATGCAGTTAGCCCCAGCACTTCAACTGCTCCGGAGAGGAAAGAGTTAACTCTATGCCAGAGCATAGAACGTTGAGCACGAGCTCGGTTCAAACCTCTGTCTGCTGCACTTTGAAGTGTAACTGTCAGATTCTTTACTCCGCCTAACTGAACAGTCGCTCCCGGAGATTTCTCCTTCGCTAACAGTTTGATCCAGTTAAAAACGTCAGTTTATACCGCTATTTTTTCTTTATTTTGGTTTAGATCCCTGTCTGCGGTACAGTAAGTACATAGGTAGTGGACTAGTGCTGATTTTTTTTGTGGAAATTGTAAAAAACTGTATTTCAACCGGTTTGGCTGAACCGGTTGTCTGTATTTGTCTGTGTCTTTTTCTTTTAGTTTGAATTTAGTGTGAGGTACCGGTCCTTATCGGTTCTAAAAATACGTGTTTCATCGTTTTTTTCCAACACCCGTAACACGGTTAGGAACCGATAAGGGGGTCTTGCCTGGCTGTTGCCATAAAAAGGGTAAGTGATAAGATGGCTTCATCTGAGAAACCCAAGAGAAAAAACCGGGCCCACTGGGTTTCAACACTGCAGTGAGTGTGGGGAGGCCTTTGCTAAGGTTGATCCCCACACTACCTGTGTTTATTGTCTGGGCTTTGACCAACTGGAGTCAGACTGCCAAATATGTAAGAATTTCCCTAAAGCCACCCTGGATAAAAGATTAGGCAGGCTTAGGGAAAAGGAGGCCTAGAAGTCCGCTGACCCGGATGGCCAGCCCGGTTCTGTTCCAACCGAACCTGAGGGAGTGCCCACTGACCTGAGCGAGACTCCCTCGAGCAAACGGAGAGTCGATCCTGAGGGGTTGGTTCCAGCAAAAAGAAAAAAGAAAGAGAAATCTGCTGGTTCGGATCCAGAACCGCATCATCTAACTGACGAAGAGATTGCCAGGGCGATTAGTATAGCTGAATCTCTTTGTTCGGTTCCAGCTGATCTGACGCCCCCCGGTAGGCATTCAGTTTGGTCGGTTCCTCTGGTTCAGGATTATTCCCCTGAAGAGTATTATGAGCCAGATTTGGAGGGGAATGAAGATGATGATGATGATGATGATGATGATGATGATGATGATGATGATGATGATGATGATGATGATGATGATGATGATGATGATGATGATGATGATGATGATGATGATGATGATGATGATGATGATGGTGTGGAAGGTCTGGATGAGCCCATAGAAACTGACATCTCCCCTGACAGGCCTTCTGGTGTTTCCTCTCCTAGGCTTTCTGAGTTCCCTTCCCACTTTGTGTTTTACAAAAAAGTGGCAGAAACCCTCCAGCTCCCTTTGGATGAAGCTGTTGAGGAGCAAGAGGAGCCTGACTACGTGGAGATGATGGACATCCCAGAGTCCAAGAGATTGTCTATTCCCCTTAACAAATCCTTTGGGAAACAGACACAGAAGTTACTTAAGACTCAAAATTCTTTACCTCCTGTGGACAGGCGAATGGAGGTATATGTTGTCCGGCCCAGGTGGAGTACTTGTAGCAGCAATGCAGCCATGTTGGGGTTGTGCAGACTGCAGCCTGTGATAAGGCTAACATGCCCTTGGCTTCACACCCCCTAGATAAAGACTCCAGGAAGCTGGATGCCATGGCAAAGAAACAGTACATGGCATCTTCCTTGGGACTCAGGCAGGCTAATTATATGGCCTACACAGCCAGATACCAGAAGTCCAGATGGGATACTGTTCTGGAACTGGCTAAACAGGCTTTCCCCCAGCTTGCCAAGGAGTTGGAGGAGGTGGCTGCTGATGGGATTGAGACATCAAAAATCCAGTTTCATACTGCTGTGGACTCCAATGATGTGTCAAGAGTCATGGCTACATCTGTGGCTCTTCAGAGGCTGGCTTGGCTCAGATGCACTAGCCTATCACAGGACACCCAGGCTAAGGCCGTGGATTTCCCTTTTGTCGAGAATTCTCTGTTTGGGGAGCAGACAGAGAATTATATGAAAAAGATGGATGAGTACAGGACCACTTACAGGAGTGCACAGGCCAAGGAAAGGCAGGCAACTCCTCAGAGGTAGCAGGCTAGGGGCAGGGGCAGGCCTTTTCACAGGCCTTTCTACCAGGCACAGGCCTCCTCTCCTTTTTCCCAGAGGGGGTTCTTCAGAGGGAGAAGCAGAAGGGGGATGAGCAGGGCTACATCCTCTTCTCAGCCTAAGGCCAGACACCCTGATGTGTCAGCCCAGGTCGACTCCCCAATTCCTGTAGGAGGCAGGCTAGCTTACTACTTCCAGGACTGGAAGTCTGTTACCTCAGACAAATGGGTCCTGGAGGTAGTAATCCAGGGACTGGCCCTCAGCTTCTAAAAATTTCCAAAGCTGATGGTCCGGTCCTTTCCACCTGCAAACATCTCCAAAACCATTGCCCTAGAGGAAGAGGTTTCATCTCTGTTGGCTCTCGGAGCCATAGAGAAAGTTCCTACACTTCACAGGGGCCAAGGTCTGTATTCCACATACTTCCTTACCCCGGAAAAAAACAGGGGAATGGTGGCCCATCCTAGGCTTAAGATACCTAAACAAGCACCGACTAAAGCCAAACTTCAAAATGGTGACTCTGGGAATAATTCTTCCCTCTCTAAGGCCAGGGGACTGGCTAGCCTCCCTGGACCTAAAGGATGCCTACTTTCACATTCCCATCAGGTGCTCCCACAGAAAGTACCTCAGGTTCGAACTGCCTTCAGGCCATTACCAGTTCAAAGCAATGCCCTTCAGCCTATCATCAGCTCCAAGGGTGTTTACAAAATGCCTAGCAGTAGTAGTGGCCTTTCTAAGGAGGCAAAACATCTCCATATTTCCATACCTTGACGACTGACTCATAGTGGGTGAGTCTTCAGACCAAGTCAAGTCAGATTTACAAGTGAACCAACAAGTGCTCACTTCTCTAGGATTCCTCCTCAATCTTCCCAAACCAGTTCTAGAGCCAGTACAACTCTTGACCTTCATAGGGGTAGAGTTGGATACTGTCAACGCAAGAGCCTTTCTCCCTCTGGCAAGGGTAAAGGCCATTATAGAGCTGGCTTCCTCTTTCCACCTTCTGGTGTCTCAACCAGCAAGGCATTTCCTTCAACTTCTGGCCACATGGCAGCTTCCACTGCAGTGGTCCAAGAAACCAGATTTCAGATGAGGGACATCCAGTTTCATTTGAGGGCTTTCTGGTCTCAGAAAAAAAGATCCTCTGACCAAGCTTATTCCAGTGACTCAGACCCTGATCCAGGCTCTCCAGTGGTGGCTGGATCAGGACAATCTCAGGCAAGGAGTCCCATTCATCACTCAGTCTCATTCTGTGGTTCTAACCATGGATGCTTCTCTCCTGGGGTGGGGAACTTACCTAGGAACTCTCACAGCTCAGGGAGTGTGGTCTCCTCAGGAATCTCTTCTCCACATCAATCTTCTGGAGCTCAAGGCAGTGTAACTGGCTCTGCAAGCCTTCTCAGAATCAGTACAGAACAAGGTAGTTCGGGTCAGGACAGACACCACCACCACCATGTGGTTCATCAACAAGCAGGGAGGCACTCTGTCTACGGCCTTGTGCCCGGAAGCCATGAAACTATGGTTCCTGGCTTATTCTCTTCAGACCTGTCTGGTGGCAGTCCACCTTCTAGGGAAGGACAATGTGCTAGCAGATGCATTAAGCAGGATTTCCCAGGGCCATCACAAATGGTTCCTGGACCCCCTAGTGTTAAAAGTGATCTTTTCAAAGTGGGGCACTCCAGAGATAGATCTGTTTGTAGCCCCAGACAATCTACAACTTCTTCTCATCTGTTGCAGACCCCCAGTCTTGGGTTCAGTCCCTCTGGATGCTCTAATTCTGATTGGGAAAGGACATTTCTGTATGTCTTCCCTCCTTTTCCTCTACTGTTCAAAGTCCTGGTCAAGATAAGGTGACAATCTTGCAAAGTCATCCTGATTGCTCCAGACTGGGCCAGACAGCATTGATATCCCCTGTTGCTGTCCCTAGCAATCCATCTTCCCCTATTTCTTCCCAGGAATCATAACCTGTAAACCTCCTCTCAGGGGAGGATCTGGTACCCCAACCTTCGGTATCTTAATCTCAAGGCATGGCTCTTGAAGAGCTAGAATATGCAAATTTGCATCTGTCTCAAGGGGTTCTGGACATTCTCAAAGCCTCTCGAAAACCTGCCACCAGAAAAACTTATAACACCAAATGGAAAAGATTCAGCATTTAGTGTTCCAAAAGGCATATATCCCCCAGATACTGCTGACTTGTCTACAGTTCTGGATTACATGGTTCATCTTAATGGCCTAGGCCACAGACCAGCTACCCTCAAAGTACACTTGTCAGCTGTTTCTGCTTCAAACAACATGAAGTCTTGCTGTATTCTGACAATATGCAGTTAGACCGACCGGTTCAACTGCCCCGGAGAACCAAGAGTTAAACTCTATGCAAATGCATAGAACGTTGAGCTCGAGCTCAGCTTTCAAACCACTGTCCTCGGTACATTCTAGTAACTGATCAGATTCTTTACTCCGCTCACCAGCGAAGACGTCTCGGAGATTTCTCCTTGCTGCTTTCGGTCTAGCTGAGTTTCATCAGTTTATTTCAAACCGCTTTGTTGTTTTAAATGTAGTATTTTCTCAAACCGCTGTCTTCAGTATAGTGCGCGTTTCCTAGGTTGGCTGTATTGAGATACCGGTGCAAAGCCCTGACCAGAACTGGGGGCTCTCGGTTCATTTTTGGGCTGGCGCTAAACCGTTGGCCGGTTCAGACTTTGTCTTCTCTATTACCCGGCCTAACTAAGCCTTCAGGGGTAATTTTCTTATTTCTTTAATTCTTTATCCTGGCCTAACTAAGCCACTATGGATAAAGTAGGTATTTGATTCTTGCTTAACTGGCCTAACTAAGCTACTGGGTTAAGCTCCAAATTTTACGGTTATGTCACAGAAACCCAAGAGAAAAACCGGTCCCATTGGATTTCAGGGTTGTACTGAGTGTGGGGAGCAATTTGCAAAAGCTGATCCACATTTGGTTTGTCTGCATTGTTTGGGTTTTAACCACTTACAAACAGACTGTGATATTTGTAAGAATTTCCCTCTGTCTACTTTAGACAGGCGCCTCAGTAAACTGAAGGGAAAAATGGACAAGACTGCTGAGGCCGGTTCCAGTTCTACCAAACCTTCGGATCCTACAACCGACCTTTCAATCCAGGGTTAACCGTCGACAGCTAAACGATGGTCGTAGTCAGCTTCTGAACCCGCACCATCAAAGAAAGCCAAATGTTCCAGTTCAGAACCGCGTAAGGAATCAGTCTCGGTTCCAGCCGCGGATGAAATTGCAAAGGAAATCTGAATAGTGCAGTCTTTGCAATCTGGGTTTGGCGAACTGTTGCAGGTACTGTCTGTGCAGCCAACAGTTCCGGATACCAGTTCAACTCTTTCAGGACACATTGATCCTGAGGAGTATTACTTTTCTGAATATGAGAAGGTGGAGGAGGAACAGGTTGAAGGGGAACTCATTGACCCTGGGGTCGCCCCTGACCATCCTCAGTACGAATCCCCTCATAGGCTTGTCTCTGAGGCTACCTCCCATTTTGTTTTTATGAGGCAGGTGGCTGAAACCCTGCAGCTCTCTATACAAGAGGCCAGGCAGGAGGATGATGAGGAAGAGGATTACAAGGAGATGATGGATCTTCCTGTATCCCAGGGACTTTCGATTCCCATTCATAAGTCCCTTAAGAAGCAGACTTTAAAGATCCTCCAAACCCCTAGTTCTGTCCCTCCTTTAGATAAGAAGATGGACAGGAAGTACCTTCTAGGTGCAATGGTACTGATTTTTTAGCTAGTCATTGTAGCCATGTAGGGGTAGTTCAAATTGCAGCCTGCAAGAAGGCTGGCATTCCTCTGGTCTCTCATCCCCCAACAAGGATTCCAGGAAGGTGGATTTTGTTGCCAAGAAAGGGTACCTGGCATCTTTCTTGGGTATCAGGCAAGCCTCCTATATGGCTTATGCCTCCAGGTATCAAAAGTTCCTTTGGTAAGCTGTCAAACAACTAGCTTAAAAGGTCCCTCCCGAGCTTTCTGCTGACCTTCAGGAGCTGGTCAATAAGGGGATAGAAGTATCTAAGTCCCAGTTCCACATTGCTGTGGACTCCAATGATGCAGCTTCCAGGGCTATGGCTTCTGCTGTATCCCTCAGGCGTTTTTCCTGGCTCAGGTGTACTAACCTGTCCCAGGACATGCAGAATAATGCCATGGATTTTCCCTTGTCCAGAACTCTCTGTTTGGGGAACAGACTGAGGCATATATGAAGAAAATGAATGCGTACAGAGTGGCATACAGGAGTGCTTCAGCAAAAAAGAAAGCTGCCACTCCTCAAAGCAGCAGGCCAGGGGCAGGGGCAGACCTTACCCCAGGCCTTTCCACCAGGCCCAAGCTTTTCCCTCTTACCAGCAAGCCAGGGGGTTCTTTAGAGGGAGGAGCAGGAGTGGTGCTGGCAGGGCCGCCTCCAACCCCTAGTCTGCTACCCCAGTGAAACAGACACCCTGAGAGCTCTGTTCAGGCTGCCTCCCCTTACCCTGTTGGGAGCAGGCTGACCTACTATCTCCAGGCCTGGCATTCCATCACTTCAGACAAATGGGTCCTGGAGATAGTGGGTCAGGGACTTGCTTTCACTTTCAAGGTGCCTCCAAAACTGTCAGCAAGAATTGTCAGACCTTCCAACACTGCAGAAACAGCCCAACTGGAGGCAGAGGTTTCCACATGTCTTCAGTCAAGTGGAACCTGTGCCACCTCAGCACAGGGGAAAAGGACTGTACTCAAGGTACTTCCTGGCACCAAACAAAAATGGGGAGTGGCGGCCCATTCTGGATCTCAGATTCCTAAACAGGCATCTTACAAAGTCAAAATTCAAAATGACAACCCTAGCTACCATTCTACCTACTCTCAAGCAAGGGGACTGGCTGGCATCCCTAGACCTAAAGGATGCTTACTTCCACATCCCCATCAGACAGTCCCACTGAAAATATCTCAGATTTCGACTGCCTTCAGGCCACTACCAATTCAGGGCTATGTCCTTCAGCCTGACATATGCACCAAGAGTGTTTACAAAATGTCTGGCAGTAATGGTGGCATTCCTCAGAAGGCAAGGGGTTTCAGTTTACCCCTATCTGGATGACTGGCTGTTGGTGGGTCAATCCCCCCATCAGGTCACAGAAGCCCTGAAACTCACTCAGGATACTCTTTGC
The DNA here is from genome assembly GCA_016271365.2 of Neoceratodus forsteri. Lineage (NCBI taxonomy): Eukaryota > Metazoa > Chordata > Ceratodontiformes > Ceratodontidae > Neoceratodus > Neoceratodus forsteri. The sequence continues at coordinate 481,533,645 of CM057459.1, read as the reverse complement.
TCTCTGGGATTTTTGGTAAATCATCAAAAGTTTGTCTTAACCCCAGTACAGGTACTAGACTTTATAGGGGCAGAGCTGAATACCATTCAGGCAAGGGCCTTTTTGCCTTCTGCAAGGGCACAGACCTTCATAGAATTGGCAAAATCCTTTCAGGTTCAAGTTCCTCGACCAGCAAGGTACTTCTTACAGCTTCTAGGACACATGGCCTGCACCACAGCTGTGGTCTTGGGAGCCAGGTTCCAGATGAGGGACATTCAGTTCCACCTGATAGCCTTCTGGTCTCAGAAAAATAATTCTCTGTCCAAACTGATTCCAGTGTCTCCCACCCTTCTGTTAGCTCTTCAGTGGTGGCAGGAGATGGACAAACTCAGAGTGGGGGTTCCCTTTCTCCCTCAGGTACCCTCTCTGGTGCTGACAATGGATGCTTCTCTCCTGGGCTGGGTTGCCTACCTGGGGGATCACACAGCACACAATACGTGGCTCCCTCAGGAGTCTCTCTTGCACATCAAACTTCTGGAGCTCAGAGCAGTGCTCCTGGCTATTCAGAAGTTTGTCAGTCTCTTACAGGGCAAGGTGGTGCAGGTCAGGACAGACAACACCACCACCATGTACTACATCAACAAGCAGGGGGAACAAGATCCTCCCTGCTGTGCACAGAATCTATGAAGATTTGGAAGCTCGCATATTCTCTCAACATGTCACTGTTAGAAGTTCATTTGCCAGGCAAGGACAATGTACTGGCAGATGCTCTCAGCAGAATCAGCCAGGGCCATCACGAATGGACCTTGAACAGGCAGGTCCTTCTCTCAGTATTCAGGAGGTGGGGGGTTCCAGAGATAGATCTTTTTGCAGCCCCAGACAATTACCAGTTACCTCTGTATTGTTGCAGGCCTCTACTCCAGGGCTCAGTGCCACTGGATGCTCTCCTTCTGGACTGGTCAAACAGGTTCCTTTATACTTTTCCTCCCTTTCCTCTGATAGCCAGAGTCCTGGTCAAGCTGAGGTCTCAGTCTGCCATAATGATTCTCATAGCCCCAGACTGGGCCAGACAGCCATGGTACTTGATGCTGTTGTCACTGTTAGTGACCAAACCGATTTCTCTACCCAGGAGGTACAACCTGCTGACATCCTCTCAGGACAGGATAATGTACCCAATCTTCAGTCCCTTCACCTCAGGGCTTGGCTCTTGAAGACCTAGAATATGCAGATTTAAAACTGTCTCAATCTGTCCTGGATATTATGAAAAGTGCCAGAAAGCCTGCTACCAGAAAAAACTATTCCTCTAACTGGACAAGATTTTCCATCTGTTGTGCACAGAAGGATTTGGATCCACAGCAAGCTGCAGTACTAGAGCTTCTGGACTATCTGGTCCACCTTCAGTCTCTGCATTTACAGCCATCTACCCTGAAAGTACATCTTTCTGCTGTCTCTGCTTATCTTTCAGCAGGGAAGGCATCTTCTCTGGCTGCACACCCAATTATCAAAAAGTTTTTCAAGGGGTTGTTGCATCTTCATCCCCCACATAGGGAACCTACCCCTGCATGGGACCTGAACATATGTATAGGTCAGCTTATGCAGCCTCCTTCAGAACCTATGTTTTCTTCAGAGCTCAGGTTTCTCACTTGGAAAACTGTTTTTCTAGTGGCTATCACTTCTGCTAGGGGAAGGGTAGACCTGCTATTGAGAGAACTATTGCCAGGTGGATTGTCTCTTGTATACAATTCTGCTATGAAAAGCTAGGCAAAGTGCCCCCCTCTGGCCTGAGGGCTCATTTGACTAGAGGTACAGCTGCTTCTCTGGCTGCTGCCAGACATATACCATTATTAGAAATATGCAAAGCAGCCACCTGGAAAACAGTCCATACATTCACCAAGCATTACTCCCTGGATATCCAGGCTAGGAGTGATGCTAGGTTTGGTACAGCAGTACTGCACAGCCTATTACCAAAATAGGTTTGATTCTCACCTCGATGGAGGTACTGCTTGATAGTCTGCATAATGTCAGAATACAGCAAGACTTCATGGTGTGTGAAGAAAAAATTACTCACCTTAGTAATTGTGCTTCTTCTAATGGAGTCTTGCTGTATTCTGACCTCCCTCCCTGCCTCCCCTCTCAGAACCTGTTTTTTGGGAAGTGGGCTGGTAGGTTCAGTGTTGCACCTCAGGGGTATACTTGGCACTCTCCCCTCTTTGGACAGGGGGAGTGGGTGATTTATATGGTTTGGTAATTGTTTTGTTCACTACCTAGTTTTTGTTTTGGATTTCTCGACTTGAGTCTTTTGGGGATCCAAAATATTTGGCTGACTTTTTGGCAAGTAAAAATTTTACAATTTCCACATAATGGGGGCAGTTAGTTAGTTAGTGTTAGCACATAAGAATCTGACGGTTACACTTCAAAGTGCAGCAGACAGAGGTTTGAACTGAGCTTGAGCTCAATGTTCTATGCTCCGGCAAAGAGTTAACTCTTTCCTCTCCGGAGCATTTCAAGTACTGGGGCTAACTGCATAATGTCAGAATACAGCAAGACTCCATTAGAAGAAACACAATTACTAAGGTGAGTAATTTTTCCTTTGAGCACACCTTATGACTAATGCTGTCAAGAAGATAGGTTAGTCCTTGTATGCAACCTTTAGGAGGATTATAGACACAGACTTTCGAAAGAATAAATAAAATAAATAAAAAATAAATAAATAAAATAGACTAAGTGAATCTTTTTAGCATTTCCTGGTAGGATTAGTGCATGAAGGAACTCACAGACAGGGGAGGATGGGTGTGTGTAGGGTATAAGGGATATGTTTAGGTGGCTTTTATAACATAACAACAGACCGCCACCATGCTTTTCGTTAGCGTGATCCAGCCTAATAAGACTGAATCCAGGGAAGGCACATGCAGAGTCAGGAACTGAGGATTTAAGCCATGTTTCCGTAATGTCCAGACTGTCAGGATTATAATGAGTTACCTAAGCAATGAGCTCTGCATAATTAGGCAGGAGGCTATGCACATTTAGGTGGGCTAGTTTTAGGCCTTTTTCAGATAGCTGGGTAGGGGAGCCAATAAACTGGAGGGTGGCAGGCCCTGGGTTAGGTTTGATATCACCAGCCGGGATGATAGGCAGGAATGAGAGCCAGAAAAAGCATGGAAGTGAAGCTCGTCTTATAGAAATGTTAGGGTGACTGAGGTAATGCTTTATGAGGTGGATAGTAAAATGGAGAGACTAATATTTCAAACACCAGATGGTGCAAAGGTATAACTGCTTAGAGACAATTTGATAAGACAAGGTATAGTAAGCCTGAGGGAGATTTGACTGTGACCCCATGGGAACAACAGAGAGGGGAAGATAAACTGATGTAAGTTGCATCACCATTAGAGTTAGCATAATACAGGCTAACAGATACATTGCAGCAGCCTTGCAGACAGAAGCAGTTCAAGTAGTGTCAGAAGGGAGAAAGACGATAACTAAGTAAGAACTAAGCAGCAGGTTAATATAACTTACTCTATAACTGGAAAAGGCAAAGCAACTGAAGTATACAAGAACCACTGAATCTAGGATCTAATTTGTACTTTTCCTGCAAATGAGCACATCTGGCAGCACAGTAGTATTTGTATAAAACTGTAATCAGTTGCAGCACACTAAAGGTATTATTCAGTTTTTTCAAATCTTTGGGGTGGTATAGGAGGCTGGGTCATAATGGAAGCATTGAATATGTTGGGATTGGTTGCTGGTCGGTGGTCTGCAGCTCCGGTGTCCCCGTAGGTAAAGGTCAACAGCAGGGAGCTGAGAATATGTGATATTAGGACTGCCTGAACAGCATGAACAAACAAGAACACTTGGGGGGATGGAGTCTAATGTCAGGGCAGGTGCATGGAATGAACCAAGTGGGGGGGGACTGGGATGTTTCAAGTCACACCAGTAAGATGGGGAGGGCTGAAAGTGAGCTGATTGGTTTACACCGGAATAATTGAGGCACTATCCTGGGTGGGCGGGAGGAGGGGTGGGTGAATGGGCAGTATAGTGTGATGCCACCAACTCCAAATGAGCTGTCTAGTGCTATGTACCAGTGCAGGTGATTTTTGGTCAGTGGCCTGCTGCAGCTGTGATCAGGGGAGAACTCAGGGTAGAAGTACTCATAACCCAGTAAGTGGGAGCCATGGTCTGGAGAAAGAAGGAAAAGCACAGGTTAAGATGCAAGGCCACCAGGTACAGGGATCTATGATACAGACATGGGGGTGGGGGTGAGGGGGCAGACTGAGCCAAGTGGGGGGGAACAGAGTACAGGCCATGAGGAGCCCAGTCAGGACACTAAGACAGGTACAATGTGGAACTATACTCAGCAGGGGAAAAAAAGCAGCAGAGTGGAATTAACAAGACTAACTAGGCAAGCATTGGTAAAATGAACAATCAGTTGCGATCTGTGGATAGATAAAAACAGTAAAAAGCAACACAGTCCATACAATGCAGTTTGATTCCCTTAATGTCCAATCAGGTAAAGTCAGTTTCACTGTTGGCGTCTGCTACGGTGTTTAAAATGGCACCCAGTGCCAAAGGAGCTGAGTAGCGCTGCGTACCTGTGCAGGTAATTTTTGGCTGGCAGGCTGCTGTAGTTGTGAACAGGGGAGAGCTGAGGGTAGAAGCCCTCATGACTCAGTAAGTGGGAGCTGTGGTCTGTGCAGGTGACTTTTGGCTGGTGGGCTGCTGCAGCTGTAATCAGGGGAGAGCTAAGGGTAGAAGCCCTCATCACCCAGTAAGTGGGAGTTGCAGTCCTTTCAATGATCTTGTTTACAAGGTGCATAGTCCTAGCTCCTCCAATCAATTGCTGTTATCTCTTGTTGTTCCACACCCCATATCATTTTTTGCTTCTCTTCTTTGAATTATATTCAGCTGGTTAATATCACATTTGTGACAGGGGTTCCTAAAGGATGAAAAATCGTCTAGTTGTGATGTAATGTATGATCTGTATGAGAGATCTATTGTATGCTAGGCCCTGCTTATGAAGGATCTTTTTATGGTGTTGATGAGCCTGTCTGCCTTTTGTGTGATTATTTTGCAGTGATCATATGTTTGGAGGCGTTTGTTTACTATTACCATATAGCCTTCCTGGTACTGACTTCTTTTGGTGTTATACCAGTTATTGAATAGGCTTGTTTGCTATTGTCTAAAATCAGGTGCATTACTACACATTGTGATTAATTAAAAATCATGTTGTTATTTATAGCCCAAATTTCAATTTTTATTGCAGATTTTCATAAAGGTGATCTTGAACTGTAGTTATTGCTAAACTAGGTTGAAAATTCCCAATATTCTGGCATGGAAGTGCCACTATTGTTACAGTTGGTAAGACATGTGTAACTGGGTTGCCATGCAACTTTTGGTTACTACCCCTGCCTTGTGGGCTCAACAAAGTTGAGGGGTCTGGGCTCTATTTTGGATGGAAAAGGGGTCTCTTTCCCAAATATAAAATGAATAGTGCAGTGCCTCCACCCAGAGTAAATAATAATGGCCAAATGTCCGTATGGTACAGCCCCGTGGGATGTTGTACCAACCCATCTCCCCTCACAGTCACCCCACACACAGAATACCAGCTTTAGTTGTATTACTTTAAAACCTATGCAGTTAAAGGCTATCACTAATAATATGCTCACAGACAGTATTAAACAACAACAATAACTTTTATTAACTAGGGAGGGGAAGAAAAGGGGATGCATAAACAAACAACCATTTGATATGGCAAAGTAGAAGCATAACAACATTAACAACAAAGCCACCCCATCAGCAACACCCTAACAGTAAAACCCACTTCCCCACAGGTGCCAGTGCCCCCTGAAGTCAGTCTGGGTACCCAGGTAGAGATGTTGCTGGCCTGTACAGTGCAGCCGGTAGCCGGTGTTTGTGCACTTATAAACATAGGTAGAAACTTGGAATAAACTTTGTTTAAGCTCCCCTGGTCAGGGCAGGCCTGGTGTTTACTCACTGTTCTGTAGACAGTTACACAGAGACTGAGGAAAAGCAAGATGGGTCAGTTGAGTGGGGGGTCTCAAACTGATGAATCAGTTCTGCAGTTTACTTGGCTGGAGCAGGCTTCTGGCAGCTTGTCACCTTCTAAGCCGATTACCCAGGAATGCTGGAATCAGACCAGTACTGGGGACCAGGGCCACACACCTTCCCCCACACGGCCAGGCATATAGCTCCCAGGGGAAGATGATGGGTAGTACCTGGCTGTAGCGCTACCTGGCCAATTCCTCAGGCCATCCTTGCAGGTAGTGACTCCTATTCTGGAACTCAGGAATCACAATCCTTTCTTTTCTGCTGGCATCAGACACAATCACCTCTGGAAACAGAGCTGGTTCACCCTCAGGCTAAAGTTGGCAAACAGATACTCAGGCTGTTTTCCTGCTTTTGGGTTTCAAACCACAAACAGCTTTCTAGATCCCCAAGGTAATGAGAAACTCTGCAAGCAACTCTTAATTCTAGTTGAGGAAACCTAGCAACACTTTATGTTCTTGACAAAATGCAGCACAACCTTCTTTAAAAGCTGAGAGCATTTCTCAGGATGCTGCAGGGATTTGCACTCAGACGTCCTGCACACTTTATTTTTGGTTTTCCAACTGATGGAAAGATCTAGGCAAGTCTCCTAGAGTTTGGCTGTGGAAGCCTTAGGCTGACTTCCAGTCTTTTTCTCACTCACTCACTCTGCACTCCCCTGCCACACCGAGAGCCTCAGGCAGAATTGCCGTGAGCTGTGTTCTCTCCCAAAGTCTGAGGTGGAAAGAATGGCAACATCTATTGTCTGGCATGGCTGTCCATCTGTAAAATTAATATGCATAGGGTCCATTCGACACTTGATTGGGTGATGCTAAAAGCGCCAAGAACATTGTCCAGTCCCCTTACCCAGGAGCCATAGCAGCAGTCCTTAGAGCTCCTTGAGGGCTGATTGGATGGAACAAAGACAGGGGTTACCAAAATGTTGTCCATATAAACAGGTTATACTTAGTCCCACCTTTAAATTCCTGTTTTAAGGGCTTCTGTACAGTTTAAAAGATAATTTCCACATGCCATGATAGGTGGCACTCTGCTCTGTTATCCGGTTGTGGAATGAACATCCAAAGAGTCTTTCTCAGTCTGTCACTAGCACCATAGCACTAAGTTCCCAGGCAGAATGCAGAAGGACATGTACACAAGGCAGTTTCAGTGGTTCTTAAAGTATCAATACAAACATAAGCACTTGCACACTTTTACAAATTTACGTTCTTTTTACTCCCTAAAGTGCACCTCTGAACCTCTTACTTGTGTACTGGGATCCCAGAGGTCAGAACACACAAAAGACACTTGTTTTGAGCTGCAATTGCAGATTTAACAGGAGGGGTGTAGCGACAACAGGAAATGTGGGCAGATTGCCAGCTCGAACGTTGGAGCAGGAGCCAACTCAAACGTGCGCACATTGATCTGTGTGGCACTTCACTGCTTGCTCAGTGCTAGCTGAACTATACTGCCAGGTAGCAAATTTAACTATTTGCACAACTCCTCTGACCCCACAGCAAAACAAGCACACATGGGCTGGCAGGAGCAAACTCAGTGGCACCACTGGACCTAGGACTGGTGAGAGCAGACATCTCAGTGGCAGACCAGGTAAGTCACACTCATGGGCGGGGGTTACACTTTCCCCTGCCTAAACATTTGGCATCTGCATCAAGTCCATAATAGAGACCTGGCACCAAATAGACATTAACCATGGCATTGGTAAACATTACTGTCTGTTTAGAAAATTGGCTCCTAGCTAGCATAGGCAATCAACACATCATAGACTAGACAAATGTCACTATCTAGAAAATAGCAAGAACAACTACTAAAGGCCTTTTTGGGTTTATAAACAGCTGTTGTACTAGGACTTGAGAATACTGCAGCAATAGATAAGCCATTGTTGACACTTTTTTACCTCTCCTTTTCCTTTTAATAGCTTTATCCATTCTGGGTGGCTTGGCATTTGGGTGGACACACAACAATTTGGGCAAGGAATTTGAAGTGACATATATGCACTTGTGGATTACCTTCATAGGCAGTTCAGTTGGAACCCCTGGTGAGTCATAAGTAAGTCTTAGAAGGGGTTTGATGGTTCTTTAAGAGTGATGTAATGGTACAGGCACTTGTTTTTTGGCATTCAGGGGTGCGATTCCCCGCTCATTGACCAGCTATGAAGCATCCTCGATCACAGAGGGCCCCACAACTTCCTCTGGCACTTCAACTATTTAATCCATTTTCACAGGTTCAGACTCAGCAGGGTGTTTACTTTTTTCAGTGGGCACTACTTCGGATTCCAGCTGGTCAGCCACAGGTACATTGTCAGTTTGCGGTTCAGAGTCTATTGTTTCTGTAGGAGGCTCTGGGGCTGGCATATCTGTCACTTTACTTTTGGTTTAAAATGTCACTTGGAACAATCAAGCAAGATCTGTGGGATAGTAGATTGAGGGGTAACTGACTTCTCCTTCTGACTCAGAATTTGAATTGGCTAGTTCTGCTTGCTCATTTGGACTTGCTGGGATATCTGCAGATTGTTTTACCCTTTGTCTGAGCTGATGTCTGTGAGAAACAGCTCTGGTCTCAGGAGGCTTTGGAGGTTCTGACTTGTCGGTTATCAGTGACCAGTTGTCCCAAGGGCAGCAAGTAGTTTGGATGTATAGTTCAATAGCTACTTGTGTGTCATTTGGGTTGAATTTTATAAACAGGCATGTCTTGCACTTTCTTGATTGCAATATAGGGGTACTGCCCTATCTGTCAGCAATTTTATGTTTTCCAGGAATGACTACATTTCTCAGTAACACACAGTCTCCTGGCAGCAAGTCATGTGCTTTGACTCATTCGTCATGTCTTTCTTTGCTCTATTTCTTTCAGCAGCAGCATCTGAGGTCAACCTGTATGCCAAATGTAACAGTTCTTTTAACTGTTGCACATACTGTAGATTGGTTTCCAGCCTAGCTCTATCAGCAGAGATGACATAACATGGATCCTCAGGCAGTCTCTCTTCCTGGCCAAATATTAAACTACGCGGGGAGAATCCTGTGGCATAGTTCTTGGTACAGTTATACACATGGACCAAGGCACTCACTTGCTGGCTTCATTTACTTTTGTATTTTGGGTTCAAAGTGCCCAACATATCTAGAAGTGTTCTGTTGAACCTGTCAGGCTGCGGACCACCTTGAGTATGATATGGGGTTGTACGGGGCTTGTTGATGTCCCATAAAGACAACAGTTCTTTTATCAGGCAACTTTTAATGTCCCTCCCCTGATCAGAATGAATTTTTTGGGGGGATCTGTAATGTACAAAAAACTTTTCCACAAGGACCTTGGCAACCATGGAGGCTTCCTTTGTGGGATAAGCTTGTGCATATCTTGAAAAATGGTCCGTGACTACAAGAATGTTTACAATGTTTTTTGAGTCCAGTTCCAGGCTAACAAAATCAATGCACACAAGCTCTGTGGATGCACTGGTTACAATATTGACCACAAGGGTGGTCCTCTGTGGCTGAGCTTTTCTCTGGACACATCAGCAGCAGCTTTTGCAGCATTGCTCTACATCACACCCCATGCAAGGCCAGTAGAGGTGTGCATTAGCCAAGTTCAATGTGTGCTCACTTTCCAAATATTCCATATTGTCGTGCAATGCATATAGTACAACTTTTCTGAATTTTGCAGGTAAGATTAGTTGCACTCAAGGAGAGCCGTTTGAACCTTGAATCTCTCTATAAAGTAAATTGTCTCTAATCTTGGGCTTTGACCATTCTCTTAACAGCAATTTCACATCCAGATCACTGGTTACGACTTACTTGGTTAACATCACCCCCTTTCTGCAGGGTGAGTAGGACATCTTTAATAGTTGCATCCATCCTTTGCTCCCTTTGTAAGACTTGAGAAGTCAGTTGAGGTAGTGAGCTCAAATTCAGAGCTACTAAGTTACAGTAGGCAGTTGGTAAGCAGTCTCAGATGAACCAAGAGTGTCTCCTAGATACTCTGCTGTTGCAGTAGGTGGCTATTAATCTGTGTCAAACTTTTTTACACAGTGCTGTAACAGTTTGCTCAGGTATATGTACCCACTCTTTCTTGGTTGAGCTAGTGGCAGTTGGGTGTCGAGACAGTGCATCTGCACCTATATGGTTGAGTCCAGGTCAATATTCCACACAATAGTCATAGATGGATAAGGCTGACAGCCACCTATGTCTGACTGCATTGAGCTTTGCTGTTGTGTGAACATGTGTAAGGGAGTTCTTATCAGTTTTAACTGTGGTATATGCCCCATAAAGATACTCATGGAACTGGTCCCCAATAGCCCACTTTAAAGCAAGGAACTGTAATTTGGGTATGGGATACCTTTTTTCAGCTTCATTTAGGATTCTGCTTGTAAAAGTCACAGGGCATAGTCTCTCTGAATAGTTTTGGTAGAGCAGTGCCCCAAGACCACTGAAACTAGCATCTGTACGGAGGACATAAGGTTTCTCAGTCTGTATATGCCAGGCCTGCAGCATGAGTTAGCCTATTAATTATCTCTTTGAATACCTTATCACAATCAGGGATCCAGCTAGTTCCAAATGGTTCAGAAGGTTTGAAGTACTGTTTCAATTCGGTAGTCTTAGCATAAACTTTCTTTCCTCTATTTGTCGGAGGATAACCTTGTGTTAGATTCTGGGGCATCCTTACTACTCAGGTGTAATCCTTTAAAAAACATCTGTAGCACCCACAGAAACCAAGGCATCTTTGTAGTTCTTTCAGGTTTGTGGGCTTTGGCCAGGTGGTCAATGCTTCTACTTTACTTGGGTCTGTTTGAATGCCTTCAGACGACATAGTTTGCATGACATATTTAACTGAGCTTTGGAAAAATTGGCACTCATCAATAGAGAGATTTAGCTCAAACTCTTTCAGTCGATCTAGCACTTTTAGCAATCTGGCCTCAAGTTTCTCCAGGGTCTTCCCAAATACGATTATGTCATCAAGGTATACTAGACATTCAAGCAAATTCATGTCTGCAATTGCCCTTTCTATTAGGCACTGGAAGGTTTCAGGAGCACCTGATATCCCCTGGGGCATCTGAAGGCATTCATAAAATCCTAGTGGGTATATAAAGGCAGTTTTTTCTCTGTCTTGTGGAGCCATTGGTATTTGTTAAAAGCCACTCCTAAGATCAACCACAGAAACCATTTGCTTCCATTAAGACAGTAGAGTGCATCTTGAATTCTGGGCATCGTGTATTGGTCAGGAATGATCCATTTCTTTAGGGTTCCATAGTTTACGCACATGCGCACAGCTCCATTTTTCCTTCGTACCACCACAATTGGTGAATTATATGGGCTTCTTGATTCTTGGATAATGCCAGCAGCTAACAACTCTTGTAGGTGTCTTCTCATGTCATCAGTGTCTGCGGGTGCCAATCTGTGGGACCTCTCATGGAAAGGGCATTCATCTCGAAGCCTGATGCTGTGCTCTTCTCCAGCTACACATCCCACATCCCAGTCATGAATTGAAAACACTTTTGTTCTTTCAGCTAGCTTTTGGCTGACACGGGTCTTATTCTTTCACTATTTGGGTATAGGAGAGTTGCCAACATCAAACATCTCTGGATCAATGCCAGGCTGAGTGCTACCTCTGGTTGAAGCTGGTTGCACTGCTGTATCCACACAGTACACTCAAACCAGGATGCGTCACGTCCAGACAACAATGTCTCTGTCAGTAACATTGTTTTACCTGGACTGTAACTCACTTGGCATAAGCATGAGCTCTCACCGGCAACACACTGGGCTTTACAATAGACCTTTGGGCAGGCAATGTTCTTCTGGAGCATCTTCCATCAAAATGTGTTTATTTACTTCTTTCGTCAGGTGTACTACACCACTGCTGTTGCACTCTGCATTAGGGGAAGTGCAAGTTCTTTTGTGTCACGATGCCAAACTATACCCACAGGGTCATCTTGAGCTTCGTCTGTAGTCTGTGCTTGTTGCTGGCAGACCTTCTGCACCAGGGCATGCACATGCATCATTCTTCCTCCTTGCTAGGCCTCCCTCTCCTGGCATAGCTGAGCTAGGTGATCAAACATATGAGCATTAGTGCCAATGAGTATGGGTGCTCCATTGTACATGCCAGATTCCAGACACACTAATGTCGCACCGGCATCAGGATCCCAAAATTCCTCTCCATCTTTGGCTTCTTTAACCTCCTTCGTTAGCATACTGTGTGTGTGTGTGTGTGTGTGTGTGTGTGTGTTATCCCTTCTATCTTGCAGTCGCAATTTGAGCAATAACAAACCAGAGTACCGTGCAGATTTAAGTACTTGATCCAGTCTGCTGCTGTTCAGCTCAGAAGAGACCATGCCTCCTTTCCTAAAAACTTTCTGTAGCACCCTCTCCAGGTGAGTCAAATAGATTGACAATGGTTGTCCCTTCCATTGTTTAGTTGTCTTATATCTCCACATGAGATCCTTCCCAGACTCAGTACTCCCAAACACACTTTGTATAATGTGGTTAGGTACGCTTATGTGGTATCAAAATTCAGTAAGTTCAGCACTCACCCCTGCTAATCGAGCTCAAAAATTGCACTTCACAACTTCAGTGCTTTTCCAAAAGGTTTTCATTTACTCCATTGTAGTAACCGTGGTACAAAGTGAGAGAAGTGGTCTGGAGGACCACTGTCTTACGTTTCACTCACCCATGTGAGCTTCATCAGAGACTTGTGCTGTAGTAGCCTGTGACTCTCAGGCAATGAATAGTATATATTTTTTTAATTTAATATACTTTATGGGAATGAACAGTATCTAGGGCTGGCCCTCTGAGATTCTTTCCCAGGCATTGTTTGCTTTTCAGATTCCGAACACTGCCAGTCTTACACTAAGGAAATAATATAATCCATCCAGGTCTCCAGATCATCTTTACCTGATGGAGTGGGCTGTATCCCAGAGAACATGCTTAGTTTACAGTAGGAATCTGGAAGAACTGACAGTACATAGGTGGCTCCTCCCCATGGGGTCTGAAGTGGGGCACTCCAGATACATCAAACTCTTTCTGAACCTCCTCCATAGATTTTCCTTGGGTCTGCAACCACTTACTGGGCTTTTCTTTAAAGCCTTCCACCTTGGGCAAGGCCTCCCTTTTTGGCATCACACTGCCTTGCCTCACTGTGGTCCATGCCACACTAGAACCTTCGGGAGTTAGCACATCAGGCACTTGAGTGGTGTCAAAAGCATTTCTGCATTCAACTAGCACAGTTAAAGTCTTGGTGGCAGGGTTCATGGTTCATCCTTGGACAGCAACTGCAACAATGCATTTAATTGCAGAAAGGTCCTCTTCAGTTTTCTCCCTGTCTGTCCCAGTGGAACACCCAGGAGCAGCAGGGCCTTTTGAGGGTCCATATCTTCACCCTCACACCAATCGATTAGGTGGTGGGAAGCCATAATGTCAGTAACAGTTTAAGGTTTGGGGGCTACAACACTGTACTCTGGAGCAACAGTTTCCATATGGGGCATAACTAGTAAACAGGAAATCCCAGTGGTGCTTCCAAGATGTAACCGGGTCGCCATGTAACTTTCGATTAATACTACTGCCTTGCGGGCTCAACAAGACTGAGGGGCCTGGGCTCTGTTTTGGATGGAAAAGGGGGGTCTCTTTCCCAAATATAAAATAAGTTGCATGGTGCCTCCACCCAGAGCAGATGATAGTGGGCAAGAAGCCTGTATGGTACAACCCTCAACCAACTGTCTAGGCCAATTACTCAGGAATGCTGGAACCAGACTAGTACTGGAGACCAGGGCCACACACCTACGCCCACACAGCCAGGCATCTAGCTCCCAGGGCATGATGATGGGTAGTACCTGGCTGTAGCACAACCTGGCCAATTCCCCAGACCGTCCTTGCTGGTAGTGACTCCTATTCTGGAACTTTCTGCCGGCAGCAGACGCAGTCACCTCTGGAAACAGATCTGGCTTACCCCCAGGCTAAAGTTGGCAAACAGTTTCTCAGGCTGTTTTCCTTCTGTAACCCCTAGGTGGCACTATCCCAAGGGCTACTGCCCCTGCCTGCTTGGCTAGTAGCAGGTTAAGGGGCCTGAGTTCTGAAACAGGTGCCTCCACCCAGAGGTCAGGGTTGGTAGTGGTCAAGCTAACCTGGGCACAGCACTCTGGGACACTGTAACCCCCTCTTTCCTTACTTGTGGCCAGAACAATACACAATAATTACTTTCACAATACCCCTGATACACCACACAAGTGCCCACACTGTTTGCACTTACCACCAGGGATTTCCTCTGGCCTGGCCCTGGGGACCCCCTATAAAACAAGGTTATACACAGCAAATAACAGCAGTACAGTACTCTTGCACAAACTGGAACCACAGTCAGGGTAAATGCAAAAAAGAGTTAGATCTGATTTATTTAAGGGGCTTGAACAAGGGAGGGGAGTAATCAGGTTAATTTGCTTAAAGGCTCTATCAATCAAACAGTTATGCATGCACTTCAGGGTCTATGAACAGTAACACACTCTGGGTACCCAGATGGAGAATGGTGGGCTAGCCAGGAATGTTGCAGCTGGTTGGGGCCCTGTAATGGAAGAAAACAACATGCACAACACACACTATTTGTAATCCGGAGCTGAAGGGCTCAGTTCATGAAAAGAAAATAACAAGACAACCAGATGACACACTTTTAGATTAGGCTGTTGTTGCAGGAGCTACCCTGATGATTACTCACGATACCCAAGACTGGACACAGGCTGGACAAAAATCAAGACAACAGTTGGTTAATCTGGAGTGCCAGGAGAAGCAGGACCCACAATATTCGCCGAGGCGTCATTCCTGTTCAAGCGTGGAGCAGGGGGCTGATTCCCAGGCAGGTCTCTCATTGGTGGCTTTCTCTGTGCAGTGGGGTAGTCTGGCAGGGCCAGCTTGGCATGACCCAGGCCAAATGGAGATGAACGTGGATTCAGTCCGATTAAGCTGGATAAAGCTTCCAGCAAGCAGAACACAGACCACAAAGTGGGGAACCAAATCATGACCCACTTTCAATACACAGCACATTTACATGAAAGGAAATTCTACTGTACCAGGCAAACCACTCTCCAGTCACGATTGCAAAGTCTCTGCACAAACCGAGGATTCAAACGCAGCTGGAAATCCTGACAGGCCGATCGCATTCAGCAAATCTTTGGTCTTCTTGAGGTTAAAGCCTGGTCACAGTCCAGTGGCTTAAATAGTCCTCACAACTCTGATTCAGTCTGAATAAACTCTATTTTCCCTCTCAGGGACAGCAGGCAGACAGGCAGGCCAAAACTCAGCACTTTCACAGTTCTCCCATGCAAAACTACACAGAACTGCTGCTCAAAATCGCTTGAGCTATTACTTCTTTAATTCTCAGCTCAAAACTGAAACTAGCTGCAGTAGCCTGGAAAATTCCCCAAGATCCAAAAGGTTCAGTTGGCTGATCCTCCTGTCAGTCACAACAAAACTCCCCCTTCAGGTGCAAAAAGATGCAAAAAGCCCCAAACTACAATTCCTACAGATTTTGACTCCAGACAGCTCCTGTAGTCTGGCTCCATTTTAGATCCCACCAGTACTGATTGGTCCAATTCGCAGTCCAGGACCAAGATTGTGGAGATAAAACAGTCCTTGCTGCAAGGAAGGCAAGTTAGACAAACTACATTATCATTATCACTCTAAATGAGTTTCAGCAAATAGCTGCATCTTTCAACAGAGCTCCCTCTCAGATTACTTATGACTACAATCCAGGCAGCTCTTAAAGAGACAGTACACAGAGGCTATACAGGCACTCTCTGGCAATCACATTTAAACTGCTAAAGCGCAGGACACCAGCCTGGCAGTGAGCATTTAGGCAAGCTCGAGGAAGACTTTTCGGGAACCCTCATTTGTAGGGGGGTTACTCCCTTCCCTGCCTGGAGAAAACTTGGCGTTCGTGTCAAGTCTGTACCATCATGCATCAGTTAACATAAACTTATTACTTTACTATACATTTTCACTACACTTCATGATATTATATCCATTCTGACAATACATTGTGCATATTTCACACCGGTAAATTGAACATTACTATACTGAATCAGGTAATAACTTCTTGTACCTTAAACAATGCAAGAGGGGACCCTTCCCTATCAGCTAACTTGGGGCTAGTGGGGGCAGGGGCACCATGGTGAGAAGGAAAGACAAGTAACCTGGAGTTGGCTGTCAAGCTTAATTTGGGCAGTGAGCTTGGTGAGACATAAACACCGTTGTGCAGCACATTGAGAGGCAAATCCACTGGCCTGCCAGGAGAATCATAACTGAGGCATACAACTGGCTTGACAGCTCAGCCTGTCTTTCCAAGGGGGACAACTACAGCCTCTGTACTCTCAGCACTGGTCTGGGGACACTCGTCACTTGTGAGGGGGTGCCTCTGCCTGGGTGGGAACATCCAAACTTGGGGCACTGTCGGCTCCTTGCTCTGCAGGCTCTGTTTCTACAACACTTGACTCATTCTGCGAAGGCTCAGGCACAATTAAGCTTTGAGGCACTGAAGGGGGGTGGTTAGCACTCTCGTAGTGTTCTTCAAGTTGTGGTATGTCACCAGAAAGACTCAAACCCTCAGCCCTTCTTCAGGCAAATTATACAGTTCCACAACACACAGAGACTCAGCATCTTCAGACGTGCTACTTTGCACTTCACTTTCTGGGAGCATTGGCTCCAAGGAGGAAACTGGGGGTAAGGCAGCCCAGAAGGCCCAGCTTCATCCCCACAATTTATTAGGGTGTTACCTTGAAACAGCTGACTCAGTTCATAACAGGGGTAATAGGCATGGTCGTATTCACTTTCATCAAAAGTGGACTGACAGTCACTCATTCTGGGCCTGCTGTGGAGGAAACCTTAAATCTGTGACCACTGGGGTAGGTTGACTCTGTCTTTTTTGCAGCAGCATGAGTCACTGGCCCAGGGGGCTCAATTTCTGGGGGTTCAGCCTCAATCATGACTTGGCCAATAGGTAGCAAGTGGTTACAGTGCATGGTCTTGACAGCTTTGGAGTTGTTCTCTGGGCGCACCTTGTACACAGGTAAATCATCCAACTTTCCAACCACTACATGGGGAAGATGGTGCCACCGATCAGCAATTTTGTGATTACCATGCAGTCCCAAATTGCGTAACAACACACAGTCTCCAAGCTGAAGCTCTTGAGCCTTTACTTTTTTATCATGCCTCTCTATGTTGGCTAGATTTCTCTTGGCGGCCATTGTCTGGGCCAGTTGATAGACATGGTTCAATTGAGCTTTCAGTTTTTGTACATATTGCAAGTAGTTTTCAGCTCAGACCCCATCTGGAGAGACCCTCAAAATAGACATCAACAGGCAGCCGGGCCTCTCTCCCAAACATGAGGCGGTAGGGAGAGAACCCGGTAGCGTCATTATTCGTGCAATTGTATGCGTGTACCGAGGTGCTAATTTGCTGGCTCCATTTATGCTTGTCTTTTGCATGGAAGGTGCCCAACATGTCTAGAAGGGTGCAGTTAAAACGTTCTAGTTGAGGGTCTCCCTGCGGGTGATAGGGGGTCGTTCTTGACTTTTGCACCCCCATAGAGAGAGCATTTCTTTGATTAGCCAACTCTCAAAGTCTCTGCCTTGATCAGAATGAATCCGCTGGGGGGGGGCACCATACTGGACGAAGACATTTTCCACTAGCACCTAGGCCATGGTAGATGCCTTTTGATCTTTGGTGGGAAAAGCTTGTGCACACCGTGTGAAATGATCTGTAACCACTAACACATTGCCAGTATTCCGCTGATCAGGTTCTAAACACAAGAAGTCTATGCAGACTAGTTCCATGGGGGTGCTGGTAGTAATATTAACAAGGGGGGGCAACCTGCTGAGGCAGGGCTTTTCTTTGCAGGCAGCAACTACAAGTCTTTACATGGTGCTCAACATCGGCCCCCATTTTGGGCCAGTAGAAGTGAGATTGTACCAGGTCAAGGGTTCTGTCAATACCGAGGTGTCCCATGTGATTGTGAAGGGACCTCAGTGCCAAATATTTAAAGGCCGTGGGCAGGACCAATTGTTGCTTGTATACTTTGCCACTATGATCTACTGTCTCTCTATACAACAACTGATTGAGCAACCTCAATCTGGGGCCTTCTTTAAACAATAAAGCAGTTCCCAAGTCAGTGAAACATAACTCAGACACATCTTTCCCTGCACGCAGGGCATCAAGTGCTGGTTGAATCATAGGATCTTGGGATTGAGCCCACTGAATGCTGTCATTGTCAAATTAAGGTAGTGCACTAATATCTAGAGAAGAGAAGTGGCAATAAGCAGCTGGTATGCAGGTGTCAGAAGGGCCCAAGCAATCTACTAAACAGTCCACTGTGTCCGCAGACATCTGTTCATCTCTATCAAACTTTTGGCACAATGCTCAAATGTCAGGTTCAGACAGCCTGACCCAATCAGTCTTGGAAGTGGGCCTTCATGATAGGGCATCAGCATCAATATGGTTCAGGCACAGTCTATATTCGACAGCATAATCATAGGTTGATAGTGCAGAAAGCCACCGGTGCCCAGTGGCGTCAAACTTAGCTGAAGTCTGTACATAGGTCAATGGGTTATTGTCAGTCTTCACCAATATCTTTGTCCCATAGAGGTATTCATGAAACTGGTCAATGATGGCCCATTTTAGCACAAGGAACTCCAACTTATGCACAGGGTAGTTTCGTTTGGACGGGATCAAGTTCCTACTGGTGAAAGCTACTGGTCTCAGGCCATCCTTATGGTCTTGATACAGCACTGCTCCTAGACCCTGCAGACTAGCATCTGTATGCAGCATATAGGGTTTGGTGGGGTCAGCATAGGCGAGGATGGGGCATGGGTGAGGTGGTATATGATCTCATGGAAGGCTGCTTCACAGTCAGGTGTCCAGCAAGGCCAGAAGAATTCACCTGGGTGGAAGTATACTTTTTCTGGTTCTTTAACAGTCCCTTTTTTGTATTTATGATTGGAAGGAGGGTAACCCTGGGTAAGGTTCAAACGTGGGCGAATCACCTTGGAATAGTCTTTTATGAACCTGCGGTAGTAGCCACAGAACCCCAGGAAACGTAGTTGTTTTAGATTATGGGGCTGGGGACAAGTAGTCAGTGCTTCAACCTTACTGGGATCAGTCTCTATCCCTTTTGTAGATACTATGTGCCCCACATACTTCACGGAGGTTTGGAAAAACTGGCTCTTGTCAATGGACAGCTTGAGGCTGAAGTCTTCCATTTGGTCTAGGACTTTAAACAGTCACTTCTCATGCTCCTCTAAGGTGTTCCCAAACACAATGACATCATCCAAGTACGCTAAGCATTCCAGCAAATTCGTATCTCCCACAGCACGCTCCATCAGTCGCTGAAAGGTTGCCGGGGTGCCCGACATCCCCTGTGGCATCCTCAGAAACTTATAGAACCCCAATGGACAGATGAAGGCTGTTTTCTCATGGTCTTCTGGGGCCATCGGGATCTGGTAGTATCCGCTGTGAAGATCCAACACCGAGAACCATTTGTTCCCATTCAAGCAGTCCGGGGCATCTTGTATACGAGGCATAGTGTATTGGTCTGGGATGGTCCATCGGTTCAGGGTTCGATAATCAACACACATCCTTACAGACTCATTCTTCTTATGCACAACCACAATGAGAGAGGTGTATGGGCCCCTGGATTCTTGTCACGCCAGCAGTGAGCATTTCCTGCAGGTGTTTTTTCACATCATCTGTGTCTGCTGGGGCTAGGTGTTGGGACCTCTCTCGAAAGGGCCATTCATCATGCAGGGGTATGTGATACTCCGCACCCTGGGCACATCCCACATCCCATTCCTTCAACAAAAACACTTGGTCTCACTGGGCAAGTTTCTTGCTAATTCTAGCCTTCCATTCAGCTGGCAATGGGGAGTCACCAAAGTCAAACAAGTCTGGGGTCACTCTCTCCTTCTCACCAGGGTACTTGTTGCTGGGAAATACTGCGGTGTCTGCGCAGTGTACCGTAGTTAGGGTGCACCCTCTGTTCACCCGGATCTCCCGATCTAACACATTGTGAATCTGGACCATCACTCATCGTGCA
This sequence comes from Neoceratodus forsteri, assembly GCA_016271365.2. NCBI lineage: Eukaryota > Metazoa > Chordata > Ceratodontiformes > Ceratodontidae > Neoceratodus > Neoceratodus forsteri. The sequence goes on along the minus strand of CM057459.1, from coordinate 481,513,566 downwards.
TAGGCATGGGCACGAGCAAGCATAATGCTGGGATTGATCAATAATCCTTCTGGCAATTTTCCATTGCCTGGTGTATCCAACATCAGTATTTTGTTCTTGACATCTTTCTGGAGGTGGACCTCCCCTTGAATGGTACACTGGGCATTAGGGGCCAGTACCATTAAATCAGGATCCTTCTTCCACACGATCCCCACCAGTTCATCCTGATCTACTTCCTCGGGTGTCTGTTGCAAATCATAGGCCCTCTTGATGAGAGCCAGAATTCTCAGGACCCTCCCAGTACATCGCCCTTGTTTCTCATGACAGAGTTGCACCAATCTCCCAAACATATGGGCGTTTGTCCCAGTTAACAGGGGGACCCCATCATACAGTCTGGTGGGGGGGACACACTAGGGCCAATGTCTCTACTCGCTCCTCTACAGCCATTACAGTTGCAGGAAAAGACAACTGGAGGCAGACATACCCTAGGTAGGGATAAGACTTGTGGCTCAGGCCCCACACATGTAGGCCTTCCAGGGATTGCAAAGGCACATCAGATAAGTGTTTGTCATACCAGTCCTGGAATACAATGGTCTCTTGCGACCCACTGTCAAGCACAGCCCTAGTATGAATACCATTCTCAGTCACTGTAGTTTCCATTAAAGGGCTCACTATTTTGGACCGGTCCAGAGAGGCAGTAGCAGAGGCCTAGACAGATGATTTAGCCACAAAGAAATTTGAGTTAGGGTTTCTCTAACCCTCACTGCGGTCATTTCGGGCACCCCTTGGCCATTGATTTGCTTTTCGGAGCTCCCCTTGGAGTTTGTTTACTACTCTTTCTAAGTCCTTTTGAGACCGGCATTCTCTTTTCATATGGCCATCCTTTCCACAGTTGTGACAAATGACTCCTGGGTCATCCTGGGAGAGAACATCGTTTGAGGAACTGAAGCAGTAGTAAGAGATTGGGGTCTAGTATCTGCTTGCAGCGGTGAGAGTGGTGCAACGTGTCTTAACGGTTCCTTTAGAGTGGCAGTCAATCCAGTGATCTCAGCCTTGGAGCCACCATTGGTAGCGGATGCCTGAGGGTGCACCCCCAACCCCATGGCAGTCAGATCTTGAAAGGGACCAGAATCTGGTTCCATGGGGGAAACCCTTGCAGGGGCACCCATCTTCAACTCTCAGGCTTCCATTAGTTGCTCGTCTTTCCAATGATGGGCCCAGGGCGGGAAGTCCTTTGCATTCTCAGAGTGCTCGTTAAGTGCTGACTTTTTCCCCTGAGCCTCACTTGGCTGATCACTCTCGGTCACTTGTGCAGCAGCAACAGATATGGGTGAATTCCCCCACAGGGTCACCTTCTCTCAACACCCCAAATTTCTTTCATTAACTCGTCATAGGAGGGGAGCAATTCCTGTCGGGTGGCAAGGCGCAACTGAAGCAGTAACAATTCTGAAAATGGAGCAGACTTAAGGATCTGGTCCAGCCTAGTTCGATCTAATTCATTTGACGGCAAACTACCCTTTCTGAGGCACTCCTGTAGCAGCTTTTCAAGACGAGGTACATACACAGACAATGGCTCCCCTGGGTACTGCTGAGCGTTTTACTCTCCACCACAGATCCTCATCTGAATCTGGGCTCCCATACACATTTTCCAATGCATCAAGATAGTCCTGTGCAGTTGCTTCAGGGTATTGGATGGTAGCCAGGGCAGGACCTCTAAGGCTCTCACTCAACCTCTTTCATTTCTCTGCTTCTGAGCATTGCCATTCAAGTACTAGAGGGGCAACATAGTCTATCCAGGTCTCCCAGTAATCCTCCCCCGGGGGGTGGGGAGGGTGCCCGAGAAGATTCTCAGCCTTCGGAAGGAGTCGTGACTAATGGCAGGTACAGATATAGGGGCCAGCATTGGCATGGCACAGAAGGCGGGGTAGTATCAGGTGCTGGGGTGGGAGGGGGTGTTGGGGAAGGAACATCCCCAGGTGGCAGGAATAGTTTCTTAAAGTCCTCTATGGTTTTCCCTTCCTCCAGCAACAACTTAGCAAATTTCTCCTCAAACATCTCAGATAATGGTGGGAGCTCATCCTCCCTGGGGTCTTTACTGTATTTTGTTATCACTGTCCCGGCAGCTGCAACCTCTTCTGGGGCAATAGTGTGTAGCACTTTAGAGCTGTCCACGAGGTCACTACACTCTACCAAGGCTATGAAAGTTTGGACGATCAAATCAGCCCGTCAACCCACCACCACAGGGTTTTTTAAACATTCAACTTTGGAGAGTGCTCCTGCTACAGTGTCTTTATTGGTACCCAGGGGAATATCCAGTATAAGTAGAGCATTTTGGGGGTCGATCTCTTGCACAGTACACCACCCCACCAACTGTTGTACAGCCATTTCTACTGGGGTAGCCATTAATCTTTAACAATAATTCGTAATTTTTGGTCACTAGAAGGCACAAAATCCCAGCAGTGAGCCTCCAAAATGTAACCCCTAGGTGGCGCTATCCCAAGGGCTACTACCCCTGCTTGCTTGGCTAGTAGCAAGTTAAGGGGCATGAGTGCTGAAATGGGTGCCTCCACCCAGAGGTCAGGATTGATAGTGGTCAAGCTAACCTGGGCACAGCCTTTGGGACACTGTAACCCCCCTCTTTCCTTACTAGTGGCCAGAACAATACACACTAATCACTTTCACAATATCCCTGATACACCACACAAGCACTCACACTGTTTGCACTTACCACCAGGGATTTCCTCTGGCCTGGCACTGGGGACCCCCTGTAAAACAAGGTTATACACAGCAAATAACAGCAGTACAGTATTCTTGCACAAACTGGAACCATAGTCAGGGTAAATGCAAAAAAGAGTTAGATCTGATTTATTTAAGGGGCTTGAACAAGGGAGGGGAGTAATCAGGTTAATTTGCTTAAAGGCACCATTAATCAAACAGTTAGCATGCACTTCAGGGTCCATGAACAGTCACACACTCTGGGTATCCAGATGGAGAATGGTGGGCTAGCCAGGAACGCTGCAGCTGGTTGGGGCCCTGTGATGGAAGAAAACAACATGCATAACACACACTATTTGTAATTCGGAGCCGGAGGGCTCAGTTCATGAAAAGAAAACACGACAATCAGATGACACACTTTTAGATTAGGCTGTTGTTGCAGGGAGCTACCCTGATGATTGCTTATGATACCCAAGACTGGACCAAGGGTTGGGTGAAAATCGAGACAGCAGGGGCTTAATCTAGAGTGCCAGGAGAAGCAGGGCCCACACGATTCACCGATGCATCGTTCCTGATCAAGCGTGGAGCAGGGGGCCGATTCCCAGGCAGGTCTCTTGTCGGTGGCTTTCTCTGCAATGGGGTAGTCTGGCAGGGCCAGCATGGCATGGCCCAGGCCGAATGGAGATGAACACGGATTCAGTCCAATTAGGCTGGATAAAGCTTCCAGCAAGTAGAACACAGTTCACACAGTGGGGAACCAAATCACAACCCGCTTTCAATACACAGCACATTTACATGTAAGGAAATTCTACTGTACCAGGCAAACCACTCTCCAGTCATGATCACAAAGTCTCTGCACAAACCGGGGATTCAAAAGCAGCTGGAAATCCTGCAGGCCGATCGCATTCAGCAAATCTTTGGTCTTCTTCAGGTTAAAGCCTGGTCATAGTCCAATGGCTTAAATAGTCCTCACAACTCAGATTCAGTCTGAATAAACTCTGTTTTCCCTCTCAGGGACAGCAGGCAGACAGGCAGGCCAAAACTCAGCACTTTCACAGTTCTCCCATGCAAAACTACATAGAACTGCTGCTCAAAATCACTTGAGCTGTTACTACTTTACTTCTCAGCTCAAAACTGAAACTAGCTGCAGCAGCCTGGGAAATTCCCCAAGATCCAAAAGGTTCGGTTGGCTGATCCTCCTGTCAGTCACAACAAAGGCCCCCCCCCCCCTTTCAGGTGCAAAAAGGCACAAAAATCCCCAAACTACAATTCCTACAGATTTTGACTCCAGACAGCTCCTGTAGTCTGGCTCCATTTTAGGTCCCACTAGTACTGATTGGTCCAATTCGCAGTCCAGGACCAAGATAGTGGAGATAAACAAAACAGTGTTTGCTGCAAAGAAGACAGGTTAGACAAACTACATTATCATTGTCACTCTAAATGATTTTCAGCAAATAGTTACATCTTTCAACAGAGCTTCCTCTCAGATTCCTTTTGACTGCAATCCAGGTAGCTCTTAAAGAGACAGTACATAGAGGCTATACAGGCACTCTCTGGCAATCACATTTAAACTGCTAAAATGCAGGACACCAGCCTGGCAGTGAGCATTTAGGCAAGCTCGAGGAAGACTTTTCAGGAAACCTCATTTGTAGGGGGGATTACACTTATTTCAGGTTTCAAACCACAAACAGCTTTCTGGCTCCCCCAGGAAATGAGAAACTTTGCGAGCACCTCCCGATTCTAGTTGAGGAAACCCAGGCAGCACTTTATGCTCTTGACAAAATGCAGTCCAACCCTCTTTACAAGCTGAGGGCTTTTCTCAGAACACTGCAGAGATTTACACCCAAACATTCTGCACACTTTATTTCTGGTTTTCCAGCTGATGGAAAGATTTAGGTAGGTCTCCTAGAGTTTGGCTATGGAAGCCTTAGTCTGACTTCCAGTCTTTTTCGCATTCACTCTGCACTCCCCTGCCACACCAAGAGCCTCGGGCAGAGTGGCCACAAGCTGTGTTCTCCCCCCTGCGTCTGAGGAGAAAGAATGGCAACATCTATTGGCTGGCACAGCTGTCCATCCATAAAATTAATATGCATAGGGTCCATCTAACACTTGATTGGGTAATGCTAAAGGCACGAAAAACACTGTCCAGTCCCCTTACCCAGGAGCCATAGCAGCAGTCCTTAGAGCTCCTTGTGTACTGATTGGACAGAACAAGGTCAGGGTTTACCAAAATGGCATCCATATAAACAGTTTATACTTAGTCCCAACTTTTAAAATCCTATTTAAGGACTTCTATAAAGTTTTAAAAGTTAATGACCACATGCCACAAGAGGTGTCCCTCTGCCCTGTTATCCGGTTGTGGAATGAACACTCAGAAAGCCTCTCTCTCTGTGTGTTGCTAGCACTGTAGCACTAAGTCCCTAAATGACATGCAGAAGCACACATATACAATGCAGTTTCAGTGGTTCTTAAAGTAACAGTACACACACATGCACTTATACACTTTTACAAGTTTACTTTCTTTTTACTCCCTAAAGTGTGTCTCCAAACTCATTTGTGTACTGGGATCACAGAGGTTGGAACACACAAGAGAAACTTGTTCTGAACTGCAATTGCAGATTTAACAGTGGGCACTGTAGTGCTAACAGGATATACGAGCAGACCACCAGCTTATATGTTCGATCAGGAGCCAGTTCGAACACGCACATGGTGAGCTGCGCAGCACTTCACTGCTTGGTCATCACTAGCTTCACTGTATCATCAGGTGGCAAATTTAACTATTTACACGACTCCTCTGACCCCACAGCAAACAGGCACACAGGGGCTGGCAGGACCAAACTCGTACCAAAGACTGGTGAGACCAGATGACTGGGAAGCAGACCAGGTAAGCCCCACGTATGGAGAGGGGGAGTTACACATGTCCATTTAAAATCAGTAAACAAAAGAGTGTCAGCACCACCAGTTAGCCATTACAAAAGTTTAATAAAAAAAGTTCACTCGTAAAGATTTGTGCAAAAATCCACTGTAAATGTCCCTTTGCAAAGCTGTGGGAGAGCACACTGATAAAACACAGTATCACATACCCTGATTGGTTTTGCATGTCAGCCCTTCCTTGTCCGTATATGTGCTTTTAAAGTGGCACATCATCAATGGTGTCCAAAAATATTTATGGTCTAATTCAGAGCAAATCCTTGTCTGTTTGAGTGCTGTAGTGAAATGAACCCCTTCCCAGATTCCCTACCTGCTCTTAGGGTTTATAACTGCAAGTCAGTCACTCCAGCTTCTTGTAATTTTCGATAATGAAGCTGGTTTTAAAACCATTATTACCTATAATTTATTCAGATTGGAGATATGGGCTTAACCTAAATCTAGTGATGTGTGATCCATAAAGTGAGGTATTGGGTCTGTCTCTTTGATAATTACTACATTTTTCCCTCTGCTGATAATACCCCCTAATTTGTCTCTTCCCTCCTCATGATTCTGACTTTAGCTGCCCAACCCTAGTGTTGGACGTAATTAATTTAGAAACAAAATGGTCACTGGGAGCCTAACCCCAGTACTGCTGAAGACCTTCCCCCTCATTCTGACACTGTGTGCCCATTGCCCAACCCCGATGTTGGAAATAGTAAATGAATACATGAAAAAAGTGTCCTTTCCTTCCAACCCCTAGCACCCTGCCCCCCACTCCCCCACTATCAGTTAAGTAAACCCCTTTTCCCCAGTCCACTAGCACCCCATTCCACCCTTTTCTCCTAAATGCCACCTGTAGTTAAACAGGCAAAAAAAACCAGAAACAAACAAAAAGACACAGCAACTGGCACATGCCTCCTCTCACCACTTCTTAACACAAACTCCATTTTATAAGCATAAGAAGACTCTCAGAGGTATTGGTTGTGCTGCCACAACCACACTTCCAGGGGCTGAAGACATTCAGCCTATGGCCTCATGCCTTACTACCCCCCAGGGTGTGTGGTTGTGGCAGCACAACCAATGCTCCATTGTGTCTTATTGCTAACATGAATTAAACATGGGACTCTGAACCAGGCGTTTTCAGATTGCATGTGGTTGTGGTTAGTTGGCCATGAGGAGCCATGACTAAGGCACCATAAGATATAGAGACCAGGTATAAGCACCACAATAATTAAAGAAATACAATTTGTGTGTTGCAAGTGGAAGGGGAGGCTGCTGAAAGAAGAGGATCAGCACACTAGAGGTGAAAATGAGAAGTGGCTGTCTGTAATTAGAACCTGCTTTGGGGTAATTAACAGCTGCTAACAGCTGCTAACAGGCATGAATGGAGCAGAGTCCCTCCAGTTACCCAGCAGTTCCATCTCCATTGAGCAGCAACAGTTCCAACTGCAACTGACAGTCCAATAAAGTGGACATCCTAATTACCCACATAACCCCCCTACAAATGGGGGTTCCCTAAAAGTGTTCCTCAAGCTTGCCTAAATGCTCACTGCCAGGCTGGTGTCCTGCGTTTTAGCAGTTTAAATGTGATTGCCAGAGAGTGTCTGTATAGTCTCAGGCCCAGATATTCAAACTACGCCCAAAAAGTGCGCAATAGCAGGAGCAAGCGCAAGTCCATTGCGCCCATGTGCAAGAGGCGCGATATTCAAAAACTGAGCTGGCCAAGATGTGCCTACAGCCGACGACTGAGTATCGCACCACCTGCACCATAGCGCAACTAGGGAAGGGACGCTGAGCATATCTGATGCGCCATAGCACAACAAGGGATGTTCAGCTGAGCAGTCCAGAGGTGCCATAGCACAACCAGGGATGCCCCCCAGCAGCAGGGCAGCAATGCAACTGCACAACCAGGGATGTAGGGGCCCACCACCCATGCCACAGATGGGCAGAGGAACACACAGCAGAACAGACATCGTCCCCCCACACCCCATACACTGCACAACTGGGGGAGGTCTGGAATAACCACTGGCCCATGGAGACAAGCAACCAACCCACAGCTGGGCCATGGTGCCCCATCACACCCCCTGGCAAGCTGTGACCAGCACACAAGGAGGGCCGACCACCCTGTGCCACACCATCCCCAAATGCAGAGCACACCCTGCACCGTGACCCCCAGACACTCTGCCCAGGAGCAGTGTCCACCACTGCAGGATACCCCATGCATGCCACCACCCCCATTGTGACAATGCAACCCTGTGCACTACAGAACCATGCAAGGCAGCCCCACCATGAGCACCCATCAGAGGGTGGCAGCACACAGCATTGCAACGACTGCATACACAGTGCCACCTCACACATCCCCCCGAGGTACAGCTGAGAGACTGACCATGTGTCGGCACACGAGGTACCCCACACATGACATGGCATGCCCCGGACCCCACCACCAGTGGTACAGCACCTTGCACGCCCTCCCAAGGACACACCCCAATCTAGCACTGGCCACAACAGCCAGTGCAGACACCCACAGTGGTGCGTGGAAGCATGCACCACACCGGATGCAACACAGTGCATGGAGAAACACCCACCCATACCCAAGAGCACACCAACACAGGGACACAGTAGTGGGGCAACCAAGCCCCCAGCGTGTGCCCATGGAAACCGTGTACACATGGCCAGCAGTCCTCCATGGCACAGGAGTGCCAGCCACCCTGCGCAGGCACTGTGTACCTGTACGCCACCATCATTTGCCCGGAGCACAAGTCACAGACAGTGGTGCACATCCCCTGCAACACACACAAGCCACAGCATGGAGGTGGGACGACAATCGTGGAGGCCACAGTGTCACCCGAGGCAGACAAGCACCACACCAGTGACAGGAGGCAACCCAGCATTGTGACAGGTATAGTGGCTGCCCTGCATGGATAGCCACCACTGACATGCCAGCAGACTGTGCAGGTCACAGACATGCAAGGGTGTCAGCTGCACAGGCCATGGACGGGCTGACAGGTGCACCATGGACACAGAGCATGCACCATGGACCACTGCACACAGTCATCCAGTGCACAGGGAACAACACACACACCACAGACACTGACTGATAGCTATTCCCACACCATAGTCTCCTCCCCATGAACACACACACATACCCATGACTGCACCACCCCTGACGCCATGCACACCACTGCAGCTGAGCACCTATAGGCCGCTGCAAATCAGAAACCACCACAGTATTCATATCAAAAGATTTGTAATCAAAAATATCAAAAAAAACTATTTACAATTATGTACAAATGTGTGGAGGGAGGGCCACAAACAAGGTGGGGGTGGGTAAGGGGCAGGGGTAAACAAATGGGACAGGAAAGGAGGGGTGTGAGGGTGGGTCCAGGGGGGTAGGGGAAATCAGGGGCATATGGATGTTCAATGGGAGCCCTGCTCCTCGCTCTGGCTGCTCCACCTCCCGTGTCTCCTCCGGACCCCCAGCCACTCAATCCTTTGCAGGATGTCCAATGATGCCCTCGCCACATTTAGAATCTCCTGCAGTGCCTCCCGGATAGCCTGCAGCTGGTGGACACCTAGGACAAGAGAGCACAGTCAATAGGTGTGAATGCACAGCCCCATACAGCCCACCCACTGTGCATGGCATACGGCTGTGGGACATGCCTCTGTGATGGTGTGTGACTACCCACAGTGATCACGTCTACAAGACCTGCCCACCCAGGTGCATACAGCCATGCAGACCGCTGCACACACCCACTGGCCAAATCCTGCACAGCACCACCGTTGCTGTTTAGTGACATGGCTATGTGGTACGAAGGCAGAGGCACAGCCATGTACCTGATGCACGCATGGACCACCATTGACGCACTCCCAGACATACAGTGCTGACTGTAACAAGTTGCGTACATGGCAGTGGAGTCAATGGATGTTGGCCATGCCCCACTGCCCGCCCTGTTACACAGCATGCAATAATAATCATGGAGGTATGGCACTCACCATCATCAGGCCGGTCCCTCTGGCACTGTGGACCTTCACCCCTCCTAATGGCCCTGTCTTCCTGCTGGCACCTCTGCTCCTTGGTCAGCCGCCTCTCTTCCGGCCCAGTGGTGCAAACATGGAGAGAGGAACATCAGTACAATCCTGTAGCAAAGTCCCCCTGCCCCCATGTGTGTGCAATCCCACCCAGCCAGACCCACCCCCCCCACACCCTGATAACACCACCACAGCCAACACCGGATGGTCCCTCCCCCATGTTCCGGAGACATGCAACCGTGATACCCATATGGAAGATAGCAGTGTGTGGACATAAGTACCTACCTGGCCATGGCACCATGCCCCTCCTGGCAAGTGTCCGCAGGTGGGCAAGCAGGTCCAGTTCCCTCCTCCTCAGGTCGCCATACCTGTGGCGGCACTGCTCCACCATCCGCCCCCTTTCTGTGGCCTCCTCCAGGGCATCAGCCACCTCCTGCCACACCTGGCTCCTGGACATGTCCAGGGGTGCCTCCTCAAAGAGTGGGCCATAAAGTGGCTCAACAATGTCCACCAGGTTTGCCAGTTCAATTTGGGTTCTCTGGGCAGCTCTCCTCCGCGCCATCTCACTTGCTCAGTAGGTTCAAAATGGTGCTCTGCAGCACGGTTCTACCATGTGCAGATGCTGGGTGGTACAGCGCTGCCATTCCCTATCGCGCTGTCACTGAACAGCGTGATAGTGGTGCACCCATGCCTGACGCATGGCGCCTAGGGGGCAAAGGTCAGGCACAGGGTCAAGGGTCTCTGGCGCATGGACAGGCACAGTGCCATTGGAACCCATTGCATGTAGTGCAATTGGGTGTCTGTGTGCTACCTCCAGTAGCGGCCTACTGCACTGTTGCCCCAGTGCACCTATGATGCCCCAGTGCCACAGCGCCATATAGGTGAACATCGCTGTAGCACCACTGGCACAATGGTGGCCGTGCCCTACATTGCATCCCACATACAGCAAATCAGCAGCGTGGCAGATGCCTGCGTCAGCAACCCAGGCATGCGCAGTGAGGTGTGTACTGTGCATGTCACAGAACTGCGCCCTTGGCTCAGCACGTTCAGCACAATTGCGCAAAGTGCAACAGCGCAATATTCAGCTGTCATATGCAAATCAGCTAAACAGCCATTCAATGGCGCAGCACTGCAATTTGCATTCACTTAAAGTTGCACCTCACCTCATTTGTATGGGTTGCGCTATAAAAGTGTGACATTGGGCTGCACTGGCCATAGTCGGTTACTGCAGTCTATTGGTGAGTTGCATGCTGTTTGGGAGTGTGGACTGTGGATTTTGGGACATGCTTGGGACTGCACAGTCACAGGTAACAACTTTCATTCTCACAGGCTAAATAATGACCGAGCGAGTTGTGGGAGAGGAGGAACACAGTGGTGGGAGGAGGAGGAGGCCTAATTTCACCAAGGCCGAGACGGATGCCATGTTTGAGGCCTACCTGAATCAGGAGCTGCTTCTCAGCGGACGGCAGGGAACACCACAGGCCCGTGCTGCTGCAAGGGAAGACTTTGCGCATGCAGTGAACCTGCATGGCAGCCACCAGCGCTCCATGCAGGAGTGCAAGAAGAAGATGGGCACAGACAGGAGGAGGATAAAGGAGAAGGTGGCTACCATCAGGGCAGCATGAGCTGCGACAGGTGGGGGACAGCCGGAGGTGCTACACCTGACCCCACAGGAGGAGAGGGTTTCTGGCAGCATGCAGCGTTGTGCCATTGAGGGTGTTGTGGGTGGTGGCTTCCAGATGGGTGGTAGCCTGTCGCTGCATGGTAGGTCATGGTCTGTCTATTGGGGGGGCAGGGTAGGTCACATGCAGTAACGCGACTTTGTTTTCCCTTACAGATCCTGAGCATCTGCATGGATCAGTGGTGGTGGGCCTGTCCACTGAGGCCAGTCAGATGGAGATGGAGGAGGGCCCATCCACCTCCATAGGTATACGCAGCTCAGTGCAACAGTGGACCCGCCTGGCTGTCCAGACTGATGTTTTTGGAACAGGTGCAGGAGGCCATGTCTACAAACACAGCGTACAGCATCCATGGATGCCAGCATGCTGTGACCTGGGCTGGTCCCGTCCACATCGATGATGATGTCACTAACGCCATGGGCAGTGACATGTGTGCCTACAGGATGGCCACACAGCAGGTAACATTATGCCATGGCTGTGGGTGGTGCCGCCGTGGAGGCCTGCGTGTCATCACAGTCCCAGCCTGTGCCTGTCAGCACCAGTGGGGCAGCACTGGTGTGAGTACAGGAGAGTGGGACTGTTGCAGCCACTGCGGTGGCACCAGTGAGCCTTGGGGAGCAGCAGTCAGAGGGGCAGCATCAGCATTCGACCAATGGGCTTGGGGGTACAGGGTCAGGGGGTGGTGTCAGTGCACCACCTGTGGACATGCCTAGACCTGGTCCTGGTGTGCAGCGCCCACCATCAAGGGGTGCTGAGCATCAGGGCCATGCACACCCTGAGGGACAGGATGCCAAGGAGGCAGATGACCTCTTGGATGAGCACACCCGCATACTGCAAGCATCAGTTAACCAGCAGATGTGGCTTGCGACGTCGGTGGATACATTGTGTGTGGCTCTGGAGCAGGCAGAGGAGCATTGCCACAGACACCGCTCTGATCCTGGCAGGGATGGACCGGTTGTGGGAGGATGTGACTGCTGCTATTGACAGGCAGACACAGGCATTCACTGCTGTCATGGCCACAGTGGGCACATAGTTATTTGCCCATGCATCTCACACACCACGCAGTGCACTGTTCACCCCCCGTTCACGGCGTCGTGTGACACCATCCTTGTCGACACCGGGTTCAGCTGTGGACATCCCAAGCACACCTGGCACAGGCATGTTTGGTGTGCTGCAGACCCCTGTGCGAGCACAGTCGCATTCACGCAGTGAAACCCCTGGGGGACCATCGGTACCACCCCATGAGGCCAGTGGTCAGCCTGTCAGTGCTGGTGCTTCTCAGCGGGGCCGCCCATGCATCCGTGGCAGCCGGGCACTGTGGCATGTGACTAACCTGTCTCCCAATGCTGCTACTGTCTGGTGCTGCCCTGTGTGCATTGTGTCATTCAGCGGGCATTGCACGGGTGGGTAACCGGCCCTGCATGCGGACACACAGTCCATCTGCACACCCTCCCGGCTGCTGTCCGCAGTTGTGTGTGCATGATAATACCTGCATTGTGCTGTACACCAATGTGCAATGGTGCTCAGCATCTGACGCACGCACAAGGACAGGCAGTGGGCGTGGTGGTCTGTGGACATGTGTGTGGCTAGGGGTGGTGTTCTGGGTCGGTGTGCCTCCTACCCTTTGTGCATGTCTGGTGCATTTTGTGTGTGTGTGTGTGTGTGTGTGTGTGTGTGTGTGTGTGTGTGTGTGTGTCTGCATGGCATGTTAGACCTCAACCATCCCTGGTGGTGTGAGTGGTTCCATGCCCGGCCACTTCCCTTGATGGCATGCACCCCTGGTGTGTGTCCATGCATGTTTGTGGGTTGTGCCTTAGCCACTGTTGGTTGCACATGGCCCCATGACTTACCTGGGTTGGCTGAAGTGCTCCTCTGATGGTGTCCCGGTGCAGCTGTGCCAGCCGGAGCAATTGGGGGTCCTGTCACCCAAGGGAGGGCTGCCCATCACCATTGTCAGCGGCGTCCTCATTGTCCCCATCGCTGTCCCCCTCTTTGACCTGTACGGCTATCCCACATTCGTTGGCCATGTAGTGCAAGATGCAATAGGCCAGGAATAGCCCACAGGCCTTTGAGGGGCTGTACTGTAGGGCACCGCTGGAGGTGTCCAGGCAATGGAAATGTGCCTTCAGCATCCCGAACACCCGCTCGATGACATTACGTGTGGTTGTGTGTGCCTCATTGTAATGTTGCTGTGATGGGGTTGCGGGCCGCCGGTATGGTGTGAGCAACCAGGGACGGAGTGGGTATCCACTGTCACCTGTTTGTAGAGGGTGGAGGTTAGTTTGATGATCAGCATCGCCCTGCCCTGTGCCATGTAGGCCACTACCCATGTCACCTCTGACCATACCCCCCCAGGCCCTATGATTGTCCATGTGGTTTGCATACTCACCTACTAGGTGGCCAGTGGGGATATCCCCACTCTCAAATCTGTGGCACAGTGCTGACTGGTGCCAGATGAAGGCATCATGTGCTTCCCCAGGGTGCGTGGCACAGACATTGATTATGCACCCCCTGGCATCACACACCACCTGGCAGTTGATGCTGGCATAGCCCTTGCGATTTATATATGTGGCCTCCTCAGGACCAGGTGGTGTGCAGATGGCCACATGGGTGCAATCTATTGCCCCTAGCATGCCAGGCATACGTGCTACCCTGTGGAACTCCTGTATGTTTGCTGTGCGCTTCGCCGGTGTGCTGGGGAAATGGATGTGCTCCACAGCATGTGGCAGCAGTGCGCTGAGGAATTGGGTGAGGTGGCGTGATGTGGCTGACCGGGTTATGCCTGTGGTGTTCCCAGTTGGTCTCTGAAAGGTACCCGTGGTGAGCAAGCACATGCAAACTGTCACTTTCGTCTCCACTGACAGGACATGGATCTGTCGTGTGGGTGCCTGCATCACATTACTGCACAGCTCACAGAGCCACCTCAGAATTGCCTGATTCAGGCGGTACCGGCCCATGATCTCGGTGTCACTATACAGCTCAAAACTGGTGCGGGCTTGGTACTGCCAGTTGGGGGCATACCGCCGATGGGCCCTTCCATGGCCACGCCCCCCTGCTGCCCACCTTCTCAACCCCCCCCATTACTGCCTCCATCTGGATGGTGGCACTGGCCATGTCCCTGGCTTGTGTTCACTGCCCCGGCAGCTGTTTCTGTATTCCCCCCGCTGTCCTGGCTGCTACTTCCCCTGCACTGGGAACACCTGCCTGTGCTGGCCTCAGTGCTGTGTGGCAAGTACTTCCCCCTTCTGCACTGTGGCTCCCCACACCTTCCCCTGAGCCTATTGGTTCCAGGTGCCCTTTCCTGGCCTGCTCTGTGTGTCCCTGCTGCCCAGTTTGTCCTGCTAGAGTTCGGCCTCATGTGCCTTCCCTGTAGCGTTCTTGCGCCTCTCCCTTGCTCCCTTTTATTTTGGCTCCTTTCCACTATGGCACAACTTCCGCTTGCTCCCCTACTGCACATGGCGCATGTTGTTGAATATCGCACTGTGCCATTTATGCATAGTTCCTCCCCCTTCAGTTGCGCATACATTCATTATAATTGTGCTGTTGCTCAGCGTGATTTGGGGGGCTCAACTGCCTTCCACTGAATATCGCTGAATGGCACATTTTCAGACTTGTGCAGGTGCAACCTTATTGCGCATGGGTCAACTCTTTTGAATATCTGGGCCCCTGCATACTGTCTCTTCAAGAGCTGCCTGGATTGTAGTCATAAGTAATCTGAAAGGGAGCTCTGTTGAAAGATGTAACTATTTGCTGAAAATCATTTAGAGTGATAATGATAATGTAGTTTGTCTAACCTGCCTTTTTTGCAGCAAGGACTGTTTTATTTATCTCCACTATCTTGGTCCTGGACTGCAAATTAGACCAATCAGTACTGGTAGGACCTAAAATGGAGCCGGACTACAGGAGCTGTCTGGAGTCAAAATCTGTAGGAATTGTAGTTTTGGGCTTTTTGTGCCCTTTTTGCACCTGAAGGGGGAGCCTTTATTGTGACTGTCAGGAGGATCAGCCAACCGAACCTTTTGGATCTTGGGGAATTTCCCAGGCTGCTGCAGCTAGTTTCAATTTTGAGCTGAGAAGTGAAGAAGTAACAGCTCAAATGATTTTGAGCAGCAGTTCTGTGTAGTTTTGCATGGGAGAACTGTGAAAGGGCTGAGTTTTGGCCTGCCTGTCTGCCTGCTGTCCCTGAGAGGGAAAATAGAGTTTATTCAGACTGAATCCAAGTTGTGAGGACTATTTAAGCCACTGGACTGTAACCAGGCTTTAACCTGAAGAAGACTGAAGATTTGCTGAATGTGATCAGCCTGTCAGGATTTCCAGCTGCTTTTGAATCCCCAGTTTGTGCAGAGACTTTGAGATCGTGACCGGACAGCAGTTTGCCTGGTACAGTAGAATTTCCTTACATGTCAATGTGCTGTGTATTGAAAGTGGGTCATGATTTGGTTCCCCACTTTGTGAACTGTGTTCTGCTTGCTGGTACCGTAAAATCCTTTACATGTAAATGTACCCATGTGTGAAAGTGGAGTTGATTTGGTTCCCCACTGTGTGAACTGTGTTAATCTTGCTGGAAGCTTCATCCAGCCTAATCGGACTGAATCTGCGTTCATCTCCATTTGGCCTGGGCCATGCCATGCTGGCCCTGCCAGACTACCCCACTGCACAGAGAAAGCCAGACAAGAGACCTGCCTGGGGATCAGACCCCTGCTCCATGCTTGAACAGGAACGACGCCTCGGCGAATGGTGTGGGCCCTGCTTCTCCTGGCACTCCAGATTAACCACCTGCTGTCTCGATTTCCGTCCAGCCTGTGTCCAGTCTTGGGTATTGTGAGTAATCATCAGGGTAGCTCCTGCAACAACAGCTAATCTAAAAAGTGTGTC
Source organism: Neoceratodus forsteri (assembly GCA_016271365.2). Classification (NCBI taxonomy): domain Eukaryota; kingdom Metazoa; phylum Chordata; order Ceratodontiformes; family Ceratodontidae; genus Neoceratodus; species Neoceratodus forsteri. The sequence continues at coordinate 481,497,379 of CM057459.1, read as the reverse complement.
ATCTGATTGTCTTGATGTTTCTTTCATGAACTCGACCCTCCAGCTCCAGATTACAAATAGTGTGTGTTGTGCATGTTGTTTTCTTCCATCACAGGGCCCCAACCAGCTGCAACGTTCCTGGCTATCCCACCATTCTCCATCTGGGTACCCAGAGTGTGTGACTGTTTATGGACTCTGAAGTGCATGCATAACTGTTTGATTCATAGAGCTTTTAAGCAAATTAACCTGATTACGCTCCTCCCTTGATCAAGTCCCTTAAATAAATCAGATCTAACTCTTTTTTGCATTTACCCTGACTGTGGTTCCAGTTTTTGCAAGAGTACTGTACTGCTGTTATTTTCTGTGTATAACCTTGTTTTATAGGGGATCCCAGGGCCGGGCCAGAGGAAAGCCCTGGTGGTAAAGTGCAAACAGTGTGGGTACTTGTGTGGTGTAACAGGGGTATTGTGAAAGTGATTAATGTGTATTGCTCTGGCCACTAGTATGGAAAGAGGGGGGCTACAGTGTCCCGGAGGGCTGTGCCCAGGTTAGCTTGACCACTACCAACCCTGACCTCTGGGTGGAGGCACCCGTTTCAGAACTCAGGCCCCTTAACCTGCTACTAGCCAAGCAGACAGGTGTAGTAGCCCTTGGGATAGAGCCACCTAGGGGTTACACCCATGTCCTCATTAACTGATTTCTACTGTAGTAGCAATGTACTGTAATTATGAACATTAGAACATATGAAATTTGCCAGCAGATAAAGGCCTAATGGTCAATCAAGTCTGCTCGAATGTGCAGCCAGCACCTCTTATTCTGCAATTGCCCTTCCATCCGACCCTCCTTCTCCCTTTACCCTTCCCCTTACCTGTCCCAGCCCCTTTTGAAGCAGCCCACTGTTCTAATGGATACCACTTCTGTCAGTAACACATTCCACCCAGCTACCACCATCTCCGTCAAAAAAGTGTCTCCTCATCTCCCTCCTGAACTTTTCTCCCTCCAGTCTCATATCATGGCCCTGGGTATCCCTCCCCTCCCTTACTTTGAACAGTACCTCTGTACCTGTCTTCTTTATTCCTTTCATGAACTTGTAGGTTTCAATCCTATCCCCCTTGTCCCTCCTCTTCTCCAGCGAGTACATGTTCAACTCCCTCAGCCTCCTCTCATATGGTAAGTCCCCCTGCCCCTGGACCATCTTTGTCACCCTTCGCTGCACCCCCTCCAGTAACTTAAAGTCCCTCTTCGGATACAGGCACCAGTACTGCTTGCAGTACTCCAGGTGCAGTCTAACTAATTATCTATACAGTGGCAGAATCACCTCCCCTCTCCACCAGGTTATACCCCTTGCGATACAACCCAGCATTTTGTTGGCCCTTGCTGCTGCCTTCCTACACTGTGCTGAGTTGTTCATTGACCCCGTAATGAGCACCCCAGATCTTTCTCCTCCTGTCTCTGCTAGCTGCACTCCTCCCAGCTGGTAACTCCTTCTTGGGTTTTTCGCCCCAAAATGCAGCAACTTGCACTTTTTGGCATTGAACCCCAGTTGCCAGGTGTCTGACCAGGTTTCCAGCTTTGCCAGATCATCCTGCAACCCCTGCCACCCCTCTAGGACATCCACCACTGCTCCCATCTTGGTGTCATCAGCAAACAGACTGGTCTTGCTCTTGATGCCCAATGATATGTCGCAATGATTTTCCCAAACAACACTGGTCACAACACTGAGCCCTGCGGAACACTGCTCATCACTACTCTTGGGGATTAGAGCTCCCCACCCATCACCACCCTCTGTTGCCTTCCCTGAAGCCAATTCCCTACCCATCTCACCAGCTTTGCATCTGCCCCTGTGCCTTCTAACTTACTTCCTGGCCTTCCGTGCAGCATCAAATTGAATGCCTTACTGAAGTCCGGAAGTCCAGGTACGAGACATCCACTGCATGGCCCCCATCCAATTGCCTAGTTACCTAGTCATATAACTCCACCAGGTTGGTTTGGCAGGATCTGCCAATAATGAAGCCATGCTGTCTGCTGGCCTGTAGCCTGGCCTCCAGGAGGGATACCCGGCCTTTCCTTCAGGATAGTCTCCATCAGCTTACCCACAATGGATGTGAGGCTCACTGGTCCTGTAGTTCCTGTTCATCCTTGGGCAGCTCTTGTGGAGGGGTACCACATGAACCATCCTCCAATCCTGAGGTACATACCCTGAGTGTAGTGAGGCATTGAACAGGTCTGCCAAAGGTCCCTCCAGGACCTCTGCCAGCTCCTTCAGTACCCTGGGGTGGATGCGATTTGTGCCTGGCGCCTTGTCCACCTTCAGTGCCCTCAAACCCTCCAGAACCCTGCACTTCATGATTTCCCTGTCCGTCACCCCTCCTCCTCCTCCTCCTCCGTTCCTGCCCTCCCTGCCCCTTCTCATTAGTAAATACCGAGCAGAAGTAATCATTTAGCGCTTCTCCTTTATCACCCCCTGCATCCACCCACCCCCTTCCTAATCCTTACTATATGAATTTTACAGCTCCTTTTTTCCATGATGTACCTGAAGAAGTCCTTCTCCACCTTCTTATTGCCCTGCGCCAGCCTGAGCTCCTTAGATGCCTTGGCTGCCCTTACTGCCCTTGTCACATCCTTCAATTCCTTCAGGTACTCCTCCCTGTCCTCCCCCTCCCTTTTTCTTTGTACCTCCTAAAGGCAGCTCTTTTCCTCACCTTTTCCATGACCTTCTTGCTCTGGGCCTTGCTGCAGGTTCTGGTTGACTCCACTATGCCCAGCTTTATGAGCTCCCACCTCTGGTTAGTGCCCATCCTAGGTTGAATTCTGGCCAGGAACCCTTTTACTACTTCTCCCATCCTCCCAAAGTTGGCCATCTGGAAGTTCAGCACCCTTGTACTGGAATCCACTCATTCCTTACCCATATCCAACATGAACCATACTGAATGGTGGTCACGTTCCGCCAGCAGTTCTTCCACCATCAATTCCCTCACAAATTCCCCATTTGCCAACACAAGGTCTATGGTATTCCCTAGCCTGGCTGGTTCACTGACCATTTGTATCAGGAAGCTGTCCTGGAAGGCATCCAGCAGTACCTGCTCCCTTCTATTCCTGGTTGTTGGGGTACTCCAATCCATTGCTGGTGTGTTGAAGACCCCCATGATCACCACACTACCCTTCTCAAAGGTCCTCCTGATCTGTCCTGCTAGTTCCCTGTCTAACTTCTCTGTATGAGAGGGTGGCCTGTACACTACTCCCATCCTGACAGTTCTGTTCTTGGAATCCTGGATTTGCATCCTTAGTGACTCCATACTACCCTCCTCCCATTCCTCCCTTACACTTTTCAGTCCTTCCCTCACATATAGTGCCACCCTCCTCCTTTCCCATTTATTCTATCCCTACAAAATATCCTGTACCCTGGTACTGACAGGTCCTAGTCATTTTACTGAGTGGCCCATATTTCGGTGATGGCCACCATTCCACCTCCCCCTCTGCCATGAAAGTCTGTAGCCCTGCAGTTTTCTTCCTAAGGTTCCTAGCATTCAGGGTGACCACCTTCCACCCCTTACCCTTACCCCTCCCTTCTTGCCCTCCTTTACTAGCATCACCACTAGTACTTGCCTTTTGTCCTTTGTCACTGTTATGGGGGTTAAGCTCATATGGCTTCCCAAGCTGTTGTCTCTGCATGTCCCTTATCCACTTGCCACCCCCTGCACCTAGTTTAAATTCACAAGTACCTCTATGTACTCCTCCATCCTCTGTTTCAACACTTTCTTTCCCTCTTCACTCAAGTGTAGTCTATCCTTGGCATAGAGACTACTGTCCTCCCAGGTTCCTCCCCACCCCCCACCAACCCATACCCTTTAGCATGACACCAGGTTCTTAGCCATCTGTTACATTCCTCTATTCTTAGATTTCTTGCTGTGCTTGCTCTGGGCACTGGAAGCATCTCTGAGAAAGTTACTGTTCTTCCTGCCCCCTCACATAATTGTCCTAGTTCCTCAGACCTCCTCGGTACTATATCTACCGTCCTGTCAGCCAGATCATTTGTCCCCAAATGTATAATTAAATGAGGCTTCTCCCTACCCCTTCTAGCATATTTTAGAACAGATTTTTCCACCCTTTCTGCTGTCATTCCCACCATGGTCTCCACCCAAATGCAACTATGCCTCTCCCCTTGCTACCCCACCTGACTCCTCTTAGTATTGAGTTCCCCAGCTCTAAGATTCCACCCCTCTTGCCAACTGCTTGCTTCCCTTCCTTCCCACCTCTCGCTCCCGGCTCCTCCTTTTCCTCCTTCACAGTATTTCCCCCTTCCGCCCCTGTTGTAATTCCCCTAGCAGAACTTCCCCTCTCTCCAGTTTCATCCAGACTTCTATCAGTTACTCCTCCAATCTCATCACCTCCCTCCTCCTCTTTTCCCTCTAGTACTGCAAAACGATTTTCTGAAGACACTTCTTCTATGCCTACTTCCTCCCTCCTCATACTAGCCTGTTCCCTCCTTTCGACACCATGACTGTTGCCACTTCTCCTCCTCCTCCTCCTCCTCCCCTCACCAGTCCCATTCTCCTCCTTCCTGTTGTCTTTTTTCCCTTGACTGGGGTTCTTCCATGCCATTCCCCTTGGCCTGGGTCCCCTTGTCTCTGCTTCCCTGCTTCTGATCCTCTTCTCCCCCCTGTTGACCCAAACTGACCTCCCTCCTCATCGCCCTCCTCCCTCCCTCCAGTGTTGGGCTCTAACCTCCTCCAGTCTGCCTTGCCTGTCTTAGATCCTCCTGCAGACCCTTGATCTCCTTTTTAAGTTTCCCTATTTGGTTGCACACTAAACATAAACTTTGTGTGACTATCAAGGATGATTCTCAATATGCATAATATTGGAGCAGGTGGAAGAAATAACAGGAGTTGTGTGGGCAATGGGTCAAGTGTCGAGATGACATTCCTTTCTGTTAAACTATTAACTGGGAAGTAAATTCTTTGACAAAATATTGCCATTAATAAGAGGTACATTTGTCAAGTTTTGCATGGTTTCCAGCACCTTACAAGATGAGGTGGGAAACTGGTTGGGAGGGGAAACAAAGAGCGATAGTAAATAGAAAAGAATCTGACGCGGGATGGTTGTGAGAGGGGTGCTGTAGGGGTTCGCCCTGGGACCGTTCCTGTTCAATGTGTTGATAAGCAGCATAAGGGAGGTTATACAAGGAAAGATGTGTCTCTTTCAGGACAACACAAAACTATGTGTGAGGGTGAATAATGAGGAGGGGTCCAGGAAACTGTGCCAGGACCTGGAGAAGATGAAGAAATTATCTAAGCTCTGGCAGTTGTGTTTCAGGGCAAAGAAATGCAAAGTGATACACACTGTGGGAGAAGCCCATGCAGAGAATACTGGATGGTGAGGGTAAAGTTATCAGGGAGAGGGGAGGAAATGGATCTAGGGGTTATAAACAGTGAAAACATCAAAGTCTCCGCACACTGCAGGAAGGCTTACAGCAAAGTCAATAGTGTTGGTGTACATTAACTCATTGCCTCCACAGGAGCTTTCTGAAGTTGTAGCACTTGTTTCCTGTATACTGTTAACAGTTAATCCTGGGCCTTTCTAAGCAAAATCAAGCCATAATTGGCATGCAGCAAACAAATGCTAATAGCACAGAAACCGTAAGTGCTAGACATAAAGTGCGAGTGGCAAAATTGTTCAGCATAAAATTACCTTTCCAATGGTGGTATGCAAGGAATAGCAGGTAACTTAGTTTTATTTCTGTGCTGGTCGAAACAGCAAAACAAAATATTTTTTTCCACTAAAAAATGTACCATAAACCTTTTTTTTGTTGGGAAATATGTAACATATCAACACCAAATTAAGTATCCAGATATTAGATGTAATTTTAATAATTTGTTTATAAAACATACAGCTATTTCTGTAGTATTAAACATAATTTTTCCCCATATGAGTCAAGGTGTGTTGGTGAGGTTTGAGGGACAAATCTGAACCATACACACCATACCATAAACAAATGCATATAACTCCTAAAGTATACATGATACACACAACATATCAGTGGCAAAGTTGTTTCACACAAAATTGCCATTTCAACGGTTCAATGCAATCAACTGTACTCAATTCGGTTTTTGTTTTATACTGGCTGAGATACCCAGAATGTGTGTTTTCTTCAAAGTGCTTAGGTGGTTCTAGATGGACAAAATGTCTTAAACAAATTTGAATAATTCCTAAAGTGAACATGATACACACGAAGTGTCAGTGGCAAAATTGTTCAGCACTAACATTACCTTTCTAAAGATACTATACATTAAATTCTAATCAATTCTGGCTGGCAAGTAATATTGAATCATGTGAGTGACTTCTCCAGATGTTTCTAGGGCACACAGAAGTCTGTAGGTGACTTCTGTAGGCGTTCTGGGACACACTGCAGTTAGATTTGCTGACGCCTACAGGCGTTTCTAGGAGGCAATGAGTTAACAGAAGCTTTGACAGCAGAAGGTGAAAAGTGATCTTCCCCCTGTACAGATCTGAAGTGAGGCCACATCTCAAGTACTATGCTTAGTTCTGGAGTTTTCACCTAAAGAAGAACAAGGACAGGCTGGAGCACTGGAGCCGGGTTTTAAAAATTTTTGATGGGGTCAGGGGTCAAAACCCCATCCTCCAGCAGGGGTCTATGGGAGCAGAGCCCCCATGTACAGTAACATGGGGGTCTGGGGGTTAAGTCCCTGGCCTCAGGTATGAGAAAAAATGGGGATGGCGATTGGAGAATGGGGAAAGGACCTCTGGACTACCAGGGAATATATTATTTTATGCCAGGGTGGTGATTGGGGAATGGGGGAAGGGCAGGGACCACTGGACATTGGGATCTGGATCAGAGGGAGGGGTGAGGCACTAGACACCGATGCCTACTGTGTTAGGGGGTGGTGCCAACACACTGCCTCTGGTAGCCACTAGCGCTGCACTGGGTTAAGACCTGGTTTTGTTCAGCGGTATTTGCTCCACGTAAGAGGGCCATGCTAAGCACCCTTGCATGGGACAAATACACTGAATATCAGACTGCACCAATATTCAGGTCCCTGTCCCTATATTTGCATAGTTTTGCCTTGCTGTCCCCTCCACTCTTTGCCCTGGCACGTGCCCAGTTCGCCTTCGCTATCTGGGCTTTTGAATATGGCACTTCCACACAAAACCCAGTTGGTGTGGGCAAACCGGGTTTTGTGCCACTGCAGAGTTTTGAATATCTCACCCCTGATGTTCAAAAACAAATCAGATAATTTCAGTGAGCAAATAGTCTGATTTATATGCAAACCCAGCTGGGTATGAATGTGTACATAAATGGAAATGCGTGCATATGAGCCTGAGAAAGGAAGATCAACATGCTCACTCATTTGCCTTTCCAGGCAGTTTAAAATATAGATTTGACAGGGGACTTTGTATGGACAAATGGAAGTTACGCAAACACATGACCCAGCCACGGTATCTTTACAAGATCGTGACACCCAAAAGCCCAATGCTGACAATTCCAGTGCCGAAATCCTGATGGACAGAATCCCAACAGTAAGGCAGACCTCCTGACAGCCACGTTCCCCATGGTATGGTGACCTGGAGTTTCTCTATATACTGTATATTTAGCTGGGGGTGTGGGGGGCAGAGCCTCCCACAGAACCATTGGGAGAGTGGCTGTCTACCGTCAGGATTCTGTTCATTGGGATTTCAGTGTCAGGACTGTCAGCATTGGGCTTTTCGGTGTAGGGATCTAATAATATATCCCCCACCCACGGACCCACTATTGCACCAGTGACCCCATTTTCAAAAGGCTAGCATGGCACAAACCAGGTTTGTGCCATGCTAACCTGGAATAGCACCAGCTGTCGGGGCCGTGCCTATATTCAAAGGGCACAGATGCACAACACCCCCCCGACTGCACTATCCCACACAATATTGTTCTGTGCCTATGCAAATGAGGGTTCCCTCATGCGCATGAAGCACAGCACGATATTGAAAGTGGTCAGAAGTGCTAAACGGCCACCAACAGTGATGCAGTTTAATGCTTCTGAAACCCAGCCCTTAACAGTGTGCAGACCCATCTGCCCACTGTCAAGAGCTGGGTACCCTGGCAGTTCAGCATTCCTCCCCTGCCCCAATCCCTTCCCGGTATTGCAGTTATAATCATTGGTGATCTACTGGTCCCTCCCTAGTCCCAATCCCTTCCTCTGAATTGCATTTATAATCATTGGTGGACTAGTGGTTGGGAGTCCACCAATGATTATAAATGCAATACCAGGGAAGGTATCGGGGCTAGGGAGGGACCACTAGACCACCAATGATTATAAATGCAATACCGGGGAAGGGATCGGGTCTAGTGAGGGACCGCTAGACCACCAATGATTATAAATACAATACCGGGGAAGTGATCAGGGCTAGGGAGGGATAACAAGACCACCAATGATTATAAATGCAATACCGGGGAAGGGATTGGGGCTTGGGTGGGGACCTGGCCCTGTGCTTGGTGCTCACATGCAGATGAGCCCATAATGGGCATGCAAATTGCCCCTTAGCGCCATGCATGCCCAATGGGCTCATTTACATGTTTGGGCTGAATATCGCCCATGGGGACCGCGGCGCTACCAGGGTCCACTATTCGAACAGATGGTGCAGTCAGTTTGGATCATGCCATCTGTTTGAATATGGCACCAGAGCCACTGGGCCCTATTTTTTTTTGCGCAGTGCACCTTTTTGAGTGCGCAGCCGGCCAGCTCTGAAAATGGGGCCCCAACAATATTTGGTTTTCTTTTAATATTAAGTTTCAAGTTAAAATGTATATATGCAAGAAGAGAGGGGACATTTGGTAGACTACAGTTGTGATACCATATCTTTAACATGGATAAAAATAAACTTGGTTGTAGTTTTATCTAAAATTAATTTAGATAGCTCCTTATTCTGGTTTTAGAAAGTCCTAACTAAAAAAATGGTTTGAAGTATAGAGAAAGAACCACTTAAAAAAGGTTTATATTGGCTCCATTAATTGCATGAGGCTAAAACAGGTATTTAAATTAGCTATGAAATGCATGAGCAAATTGCTGTGAGTTATAAAACACATCACTGCATTAAATAATTTGAATAAGTGCTCAAAAACATACATTGTTAGCTTTTGAAAAGTGGTCTTCACACATTTCTGTACTTCCAGTCATTGCCACAGATATGACAAATGTTTAAATATTAGGCTCCAAAGGACTACTATGCAACTGAAATAAATCCAATTTTCCTAACAGTTAAAAGACCATGTACTTAAAGATCTGTTCTATACCTACTTACCAAGGCATATATATAATCTCCCCCTTTTTATGTTTGCTTGCACGTATGTGCAAGAAACATAGTGCCATCATCGGAGATTTCGGAGGTGTTTCACCTCCTCCTCCAATTCAGTCAGTGTGTTGGCAGGCGCAGCCCCTGTAAGCCAATGCATGCTGGAGCTGTCTATGACAAGCTCCAAAATGCAGTGGCATACAGTTCAAAGGGGGAGCTATGCTTGAGTGAGCAGCGATAATATATCGCCTGCTCATACGCAGCTCCCCACACACACACTCCCCACGCGGGCTTGTAACCCCCCCACCCCATGCGCCGCACACTGTATAGCTGGCGGGTGCCCAATCCCGTCGGCTGTGCTGCGTTCCCCATACCTCCCCAAGCCTTCCAAAATGCCACGCTGGGTGCCCACCCCAGCGTGGCAATAATAATATAGCCGACAGGGGTGCCCAATCCCTGTCGGCTCACTATCCTCACCCCGAGTAGTAAGTGCCACGCTGAGGCCCACCCAGCAGGGCAATCGATGTTAGGCCAGCAGGGGTTCCCAATCCCCGTCAGCTGAGCGCTCCCCAACCATTCTTGTGTCATGCTGAGGCCCACCCCAGCGTGGCAAGCGTCCCGTCGTCCTTTTTTACCTCTAAAGAAAAAAGCGGTCCCCACGTAGTCTCCCTGGCCCCCCTCACAACCGCACCCACCCACTATGCACCACTCCTCCACCCCCTCACCCCATGCTTACCTCTGGACCTCGGTAGCGGCGATCTTCTTGATGACCGGGAACACGTCTGCACTCTTCAAAGCCGACCGCGAACTGAGGAAATGCGTAAGCTGTATAATGGGCTAGATAGAGGTTTTCAACTTTGTTGCATATCTTGGGCATTTTGGAATTTTGCCAAATTTTCAACATGGGGTTTTGGTACCCCTTCTCATGAGCGATGTCACTGTCATGGCGTTTTCGGGCCCGAAGGGTGATTTCGCAGTCACTGCGTGAAATCACCCTTCAAGCCTGAATAATGCCATGACAATGACATCGTCATGTGAAGGGTCCCAAAACCATGTAAATGTCAAAATCATAAAAACTGTTTTCTGATGTGCATTGCTCAGTTCATCGCGGGCTCGTAAGTTTATGAATTTTCAATATTTTCACTCCAGGTTTTCAACATTGCCATTTTACCACACCTTCTTATGAGCAGTACAGCTGCCATTTTTCACATCTCCCCAAAATGTGTTTCCGGCCATGTAGCGCACAATGGCGCAGTCGGTGTGCGAGATCAATGTATGAGACAAATTAAGAAAATCACAGTGACACTGTTCATGAGCAGAGGTTTTAAAATGGCTATGTTGAAAATTTGGTGAAAAAATTCCTAAAAATGACTAACGAGTGTGCGTTGCACAGTTCCTATGCATGCTTGTAAGTTTGCAAATTAAATATTTTCACTCCAGATTTTCAACATTGCCATTTTGTTATACTTCCTTATGAACAGTACAGCTGCAATTTTTCATAAGTCGCCCAAAATGTATTTTCGCACATGTAGCGCACAATGGTGCTGTTGGTGTGCGAAAGCAATGTTTAGGACAGATTAAGAAAATCACAGTTACACTGTTTATGAGCAGAGGTCTTAAAATGGCTATGTTGAAAATTTGGTGCCAAAAGCCCATAAAATGACTGTGTTATGAGTGAGCATTGCGCAGTTTCCACGCACCCTCGTTAGTTTATGACTTTGTAAAATTTTCAGTCCAGATTTTCACCAGTGACATTTTTCCACACTTCCTTACGAACAGTACAGCTGTAATTTTTCGCAACATGGCTGAAGTGTGTTTTCACACCTTCGGTGCAGAGATGCGTGGTCGCTGTGGGAAATCATTGTTCGGCACAGATAAAGAAAATCACAGTGACACTGTTCATGATCGGAGGCACCAAAATGCCTGAGTTGACAATTTGCTGTAAAAATCCCCAACCTAATTATATTACAGGTGTCGTTGCACAGTTTGATGTCTTCATGTGACTTCACCATTTTTTAATATTTTTACTACAGATTTTGCAACATTGCCATTTTTACACCTCCATGAACAGTACAGCTGTCATTTTACATCCTGTTCAGAATGTTTTTGCACCTGTGGTGCTAAATGCCGTAGTCACTGTGCATAAGCAGCTTTCGGCTAACAAACTGATATTCCCCCTGTTCATGAGGTGGGGTTACAAAACAAACATGTTGAAAATTTGGAGTGAAAATACCAACGGATGCCTGAGGTATTAGGGTTTCCAACTATAATGCCCAACACTGTAGAGAATGACAGGCATCAGGAGTGTGACTTGGGATTCTTGCCTGTGATGCTCATACCATTTCACACCTGCAGTCAGGGAGAGGCATCAGTATGCCTTGGACTCTTATTTAAACTTCACCCCATTCTCCTATTGCACCCATCTCACCATATTTCCTAATGAAATGGGAGTGCGCTAAGGGCCAAAGACCCCAAGGAACACCGTGACACTTGTCAGTGTCTGCAGGGTGGGGTGTGGTGAAATGGCGTGGCCATTATGCCTGACGACCCAAACGCACACCCCAATGCCTATCACTCTCTGCAGGGTGGTGGTGGGGTTGGCTTCAGTTCAATACTTCACTGCCACTCTTATTATGCAGCTCTGTAACTTCTACACTACCACTGCCAATGCCAGCAAGCAAACATTCGGCATTGACAAATGCTTGTTTTATCAGTTACACAGTTCCATCTTCATTATGTTGCTGAAATCTTTCATAGTGAACATTCACCATTAAGCCTGGTAAGTCTCTTCTTCCTGAACAGAAGACTGTGCAGAACCCCAACCACCCATCAAGTAAACTGGTGTTGTTGATTGACATGGTCTCATTCTCCTGACTACCAGTGGCCTAGTGGCCTGCCTCACTGGCCAGGTAGCAGTAAGCTCTCTTCTCTCCTCTCCTCTCCTCTCCTCTCCTCTCCTTCTGCTGCCAGGGCTAGACTTCCCTTGCATCCCCACCTTACCTGGCTACTGCTGGCTACTAGTCAGCTGTTCTTGACTTGTTTGGGGGTATACATTACCATACCATTACCACCCACTGAGCTGAGCCTATTGCTACTAGCTCTCTCTTCTACTCTCTGGTGGACTGCTATGCTGAATTGGTGATCCTCTTTCCCTATCTGGCTCCTCCAGCCTCTGCTCCCATCCTCTTCAGCAGATGGTGGCTGCCCTATAACTGACACAACTTGTCTGGCTGCTCACAGCCTATACGAGCACCACCTTCTTGGGGACACACACAGTTACCCTCACAGTTCACCCCCACTGACCGGATGCGTTAAGCGTCTGCTGCCCACATGCCACACACACTTTCCTGGTGCTCGTCCGCTCTCTCAGTTGCAGGACTCACGCTGCCTGCCTGTGCCTGGTGGTTGTTCCCTCATGTCATCCCTCTCTGCCTGCCTGGGATGGGTGGCTGTCCCTTCCCTTCATCTTCCTTCTTCTTCTTTAATTTAATTTTAATATAAAATTTGTTAACCAGGAAAGGCACCCTGAGCCGAGGTTCATTTCCAGGTGCGACTTTGGGGCATGAGCAGACATGTTACAATACAGGGGAAAGACAACATTAAATTTTACAATAACAAGATAACAGATAAATACAATGGTTATAAATACACGAATGAGTTTGACAGGGATAGTCATCATTGTTTTGCATATTTTCAATATTAATATATTACACATATTTACCATATGGAAAAGAGAGTAATTATAAGGAGGGTGTGACAGAGGGAGGAGGTGGAGTGGGAGCAGAGTGAGGTGTGGTGGAGGAAAGGAAGTGTGTGGGGGACCAGGTGCAGGGGATGGGCGATAGATTTGAGTTGTTGTTGTTTGAAAGCTGGGAGGGAGTAGAATTCATGGAGGGGATCAGGCAGTTGGTTCCAGAGGTGAGGAAGGAGCTAAGAGAAAGTGAGGCACCAGCTGATGAGTACCGGTGGGGTATGGAGAAACAACGGGGGTGCCAGAATCTAAGGGGGTAAGCAGGAGTGGATGCAGAGGAGAGGAGTGAGGAGAGATATGGAGGGAGGAGGCTGAGCCACAATTTAGCCATGACTGTAAGTGAATGAACGTGCTACCTATAAGAGAGGGGAGGGAAGTTTAGATAGGAGAGGAGAAAGCAGTGATGGGTGCATGGAGGGGAGTTTGTGGCAAATCTGCAAAAAGAGTTGAGTAGGGTGTCGAGTTTAGAGAATGAGAAGTCAGGGGCTGTGCCATAAATAATGTCCCCGTAGTCAACAATGGGGAGGATAGTCTTCTGAACTAGGTCATGGCGGATATGTAGGGGTGCTGAGTGTTTATTGCGAAAGAGCATGCCTAGCTTTGGGCACAGCTTTGAGCAGAGGGAGTCAACATGGACGGCGTAGTTGAGGTGTTGGTCTAGCCAAAGGCCAAGGTATTTATAGGAGGTGACAGTGTCAAGGATGGAGGTATCCAAAATTGCAAACTTTGGGGGGAAGGGAGTTTGGCCAATTTTTTGGGGGAGCTGAAAATCATGGAGCCTTTTTTTTGTGTTTAATTTTAGGGAGTTATCTGTGAACCATGATAGTATGCAGTTGAAGTTGGACTGGAGAGGTGATTAGAGTGAGTCAATGGTGTGGCCAGAGACATAAAGGATGGTGTCATCAGCATAGAGGTGAATATTACATTGAATGCAGACTGACAGGAGATCGTTTATAAAAATTGAAAAGAGGATAGGGCTGAGGATGGAGCCTTGGGGGACGCCTGATAGAATGTGGGAGGGGAAGCAGAGTTGCCTACTAAGACAGATTGTTGCCAGTCGCAGAGGTAAGATTTGAATCACAGGACAGTGGAGGAAGCAAGGCCCACAGAGTGAAGTTTCTGGAGAAGGAGAGGATGGGAGGCGGAATAAAAAGCTTTGGTGAGGTCTATAAATATTGCTGAAGTGAGGTGGCATTTGTCCATTGCCGAGAGCACTTAGTCTGTAACGTGGAGAAGGGAGGAAACTGTGGAATGTTTTTTCCCTGAAACCAGATTGGTAGTCTGAGAAAATGTTTGTTGAGGTGAGGAACTCAGCCAGTCTAGAGATGACTAGAGTTTCCTGAAGTTTTGCCAGGGAGGGAAGGAGGGAGATTGGGCGGTAATTTCCTGGGGATGAGGGGTCACCTCCTTTATGCAGCGGGATGACATTGACCAGTTTCCATTGTGTTGGGACCATGTTGGTGAGAAAGGAGAAGTTAATTATGTGAGATATAGGAGAGGCTATTGCAGGGGTGGATAGGTGCAGGAGCTTGTGGTGAAAGCCATCAGGGCCGGACTTGTGAGGTTTTAGAGTGCAAAGGGCATGAAAGATTTCCTGGGGTGTGGTGGGGTGGAGACTAAACCCACTGGGCAGGGGTGAGAGAATGGAGTGACAGGGCTCTCAGGTAGTGTGCAGGACATGAAGAAGTTGTTAAATGTGTCAGTGACCACTGCACCCTTTCAGGGTGCCGGCATTAGTGTGTCCGTCATTAGGGTGCCAATATCTGTGATTTTCCACCCCCTCCCTTCCTGAGGTCTGCTCCCCCTAGAGTTGGAATCCTTAGTAAGGGGTGTGGGGCAGAGACCCCTGCATATCTGGCGATGATAAGGAAATTAAACCTGTCGCCCTAATGGCGGTGCACACAACAATGGCGCATTCTGAGGGTGGAACCGTCAGCGACTGAGATAGGGTCCAATACTGGGGACCAATTTAGCAGGAGTGTGGGGGTCGTTACCTGGCTGGTGGGGTTGATGAGAAATTTGATTGTGCTCCAAAAGGATGAGGGGTCAGGGCAGGACAAAAGGTTTGGTTTAAAATATTCTGATTTGGCTTGGTGTATTGCCTTAGCGCAGGAGTTTCTGAGCTTGCGATAGTGATGCAGGTCAGAGATGGCATTGGAGGAACTACATTTTAACCAAGTTTTGTCATGAGCTTTGCAAAGGGATAGAATATGGGGAAGATCCAGGGTAGGTGAAGATGTCTGACCCCAGTGGTGCAGACAGGGGCATGGAGGTTCCAGATACTAGTCAGGATGAAGGAGAAGTGCTTGAGGGCCTGGTTAATGCTTGAGGCCAAGAAGACAGGGGACCAGTCTGCCGAATTTAGGTTAGCCTGGAGAAGGCGGGGGTTTAGTTTGTGAGTTGAGTGATAATTGAGGTATTTGGGGGAGGATTTGGGGAGGTGGACTTTCCTAGTGCAGTAAGTGAAAGAGTGGTTGTTGATAGTGTCATTTAGGACACCGCTGGCAGATATATGGTGGGGATGACAGCAGAGGATCCAGTTGAGGAGGATATGATTGGAGGAATACGGGTTGTAACGGGTTGGTTCGGTTAATAGGTGTGAGAGATTTTGTGACTCAACGGAGGTTCTGGTGTGAGATGAGGAAGGGGGGAGACAGTCAATGTTGAAATCCCCCAAAATGAGTAGCTCACCATCAGAGGAGTGGGGCACAATTGAGCTGAGACACGAGAGGAGGGATTCAGGGGCCAGTTTTGGGGCAGCAGAGAGGGTGCCGATGTAGACAGGGGCAGTGGATGGTAGGGAGAGATGAACAAGGAGGATCTTATGGGATTTGGGGACTGTTTTTTGGGGAGAGAAGGAGCTGGGGAAGGAGCTACAGACATACATGGTGACTCCACCACCCTGCTTACCATGGTCCTGGTAGTAAAGTTTGAAATTTGGAAGTGCAAGCTGGGTTTCAGGGGTGTGAGAGGAAAGCCATGACTCAGAGATGCAAAGTACATGTAGAGGGTTTTGGGTTAGCCAAACTTCTAGGGCATCCATTTTGGGTAGAAGACTGTGGGCAGTTATGTGGAAAATTTGAAGACTCTTGTGGGGATAGGGGTGGGGGGGACCAGGGTTAAGTTCGACATCTCCAGAGATCAGTAGGAGGAGGAGGAGGAGGAGAAAAGAGTACAGTAAATGCTTCTTGGAAGAAAACAATAGGGAGAGGGGGTGGGGAGCTCTTGGTGGGTGGTGGTGGTGATGAAGGGAGAGAAGGAGGGATAAATGCTTTGTTAAGGAGACTGGGAGAAGGCCCTGGTGTATGGGGTGGTTGGCACAGATAGGGATATCATAAGGAAGGGAGGGTGGAGGGGGATGGAGACAAAGGAGGAGCGATTACAGGGGGGCCAGTCCTTTGAGTATGGTAATGAGGGGTGGTGTGAGATACAAGAAGGAGGAGCAGCAGGCAGATGACGGAAGGGTCCATCTTGAGGAGAGAGCATGGACATGGGGAGAGTGGGGAAGATGTCCACTTCAGACAGACAGAGAAAGTAAGTGAGAATATAATTAAAATATTGCTGGGCTTGATAGCCTGCCTGGCGCTGTCTCCTCATACCCATTCATGGCTCTGAGCTCTTACTCCTATCGCACACCTCAATTTAAGTCCTCCTCCTCAAAAAATGCCACTGGACCACCAATGATTTGAAGAGATGTGGTCAGGGTCAGGATCGATCCTTTCCACGGTCAGTTGGGTGCGATGCGCCCATGCCCAGATCATGCATGCCCAAACGGTGGCAATTTCCAAAAATGACACTAACACAATCAGACCACCAATGAACTCATGGACTCCGAGTTGGTTGGGAATTCCAAGAGTGGGGGGCGTCTGGCTGCAGCAGGCCATAGAGGATGTGCGCACACCCAAGTCATGGTGTGCAGAACAAACAAACAAACAAAAAAGACAAAGACAAAACACTTTTTAATGTTACAGATTATTGGTGGGGCTATGCCCCCCTCACAAAATATTGCTGGGGCCCATGCCCCCTGAGCTGGATGAGGTACAGAGAGGGACCACCTGGATGATCTATGGACAGCAGGGCAGGACACATGAGGAACAACTTACGGACCTCAATATATATACTCTCTGAAAGCTAGAAGAGAATGGAGGGACATGATCAATAAGATGAATAGCACGGACCTTTTCATCAGGAATTAAAACAAGTAATGAGAAGACATGACTGGAAATGGGGGGGGGGGTGTTGGTTAGGAGAGACTTCAGGAAGTTCTTCTTTACTGAGAGGGTAGTGGAGCAGTCAAATAGGCTTCTCAAGGGAATGATGGAGGCAGGGACAATTAATGGATTCAAGCCTTGGTGGGACAGATACAGAGGGGTGGTAAAGATGAAGGGATTAGCAAGGAGGATAGGAGGGCTAGTTTGGTAAGGCACTGGGCATACAGGACTTCACATAATTAATAGTCAATACTTGGTAGACTAGATGGAGTAGGACTTTTTTCTGCCATCACTTTCTAAATATCTGTATAGCTATAAATTGCAAAACATTTAGTTAATGCACTAGTTAGGGTTAAAGTGTCAAAAGTAGGGAAATGTGCATTCAAACAACATGAAGTCTTGCTGTATTCTGACATTATGCAGTTAGCCCCAGCACTTGAACTGCTCCAGAGAGAAAACGGTTAACTCTATGCCAGAGCATAGAACGTTGAGCTCGAGCTCGGTTCAGACCTCCTCCTGCTGCACTTTGAAGTGTAGCCATCAGATTCTTTACTCCGCCTAACTGAACAGTCGCTTCGGAGATTTCTCCTTAGCTATCGGTTCGGTATAGTAAAAACGTTGGTTTTAAACCACTATTTCTTATTTTAGTTTTGGTTCAGATCCCTGTCTGCAGTACAGTAAGTACTTAGGTAGTGGACTAGTGCTATTTTGTGTGGAAATTGTAAATGAATATTTTTCAATCGGTTTGGCTGAACCGATTGTCTGTTATTTTCTCTTGAGTTTATTTTTGTTTCTGAATTTATTTTCCTAAAGCCACCCTAGATAAAAGATAGGGCAGGCTTAGGGGAAAGGAGGCAGAGAAGTCCACTGACCCAGATAGCTAGCCCGGTTTGGTTCCGACTGAACCTAATGGAGTGCCCACTGACCTGGGCGAGACTCTCTCGGGCAAAAGGAGAGCCAATCCTCAGGGGTCGGTGCCGGCAAAAAGAAAGAAAAGAGAGAAATCGTCTGGTTTGATCCAGAACTGCATCATCCAACCGCCGATGAAATTGCCTGGGCAATTAGTATAGTTGAATCGCTCCGTATGGGTCTGGCCGATCCGACGGACACCTACTGGTGGGCATTCAGATCAGTCGGTTCCTCCGGTTCCAGACTATTCCCCAGATGATTATTATGAACCGGATCTGGAGGGGGATGAAGATTATGATGATGGTGGTTTAGAAGGTTTGGAAGAGCCCATAGAACAGGACATCTCCCCAGACAGACCTCCTAGGCTTTCTGAGTCCCCTTCCTACTTTTTGTTTTACAAAAAAGTGGCAGAAACCCTCCAGCTCCCTCTGGTTGAAGCTGTTGAGGAGCAAGAGAAGCCTGACTATGTGGAGATGATGGACATCCCAGAGTCCAAGAGATTGTTCATTCTCCTCTATAAATCTTTTGGGAAACAAACACAAAAATTACTTAACTCCAAATTCTTTACCTCTTGTGGACAGATGAATGGACAAGAGGTATATGTTGTCAGGCCAAGGTATGGAGTACTTGTACCAGCAATGCAGCCATGTTGGGGTCATGCAGGCTACAGCCTGTGATAAGGCTAACATACCCTTGGCTTCACACACTCCAGATAATGACTCCAGGAAGCTGGATGCCATGACTAAGAAACAGTACATGGCATCTTTCTTGGGACTCAGGCAGGCTAACTACATGGCCTACACAGCCAGATACAAGAAGTCCAGATGGGATACTGTTCTGGAACTGGCTAAACAGGCTTTCCCCTAGCTTGCCAAGGAGCTGGAGGAGGTGGCTGCTGATGGGATTGAGGCATCTAAAATCCAGTTTCATGCTGCTGTGGACTCCAAAGATGTGTCATCACTAGTCATGGCTACATCTGTGGCTCTTCGGAGACTGGCTTAGCTCAGATGTACTAGCCTATCACAGGACACCCAGGCTAAGGCCATGGATTTCCCTGTCATGGAGAATTCTCTGTTTGGGGAGCAGACAGAGAATTATATGAAGAAAATGGACGAATACAGGACCATCTACAGGAGTGCACAGGCCAAGGAAAGGCAGACAACTCCTCAGAAGCAGCAGGCTAGGGGCAGGGGCAGGCCTTTTCACAGGTCTTTCTACCAGGCACAGCCCTTCTCTCTTTTTCCTCAGAGGGGGTTCTTCAGATGGAGAGGCAGAATGGGGATGAGCAGGGCTGCATCCTCCTCTAAGTGTAAGGCTCCTGACAAGCAGACACCCTGATGTGTCAGCTCAGGTCGACTCCCCAATTCCTGTAGGAGGCAGGCTGGCTTACTACTTCCAGGCCTGGAAGTTTGTTACCTCAGACAAGTGGGTCCTGGAGATAGTAAGCCAGGGACTGGCCTTCAGCTTCAAAAAATTTCCAAAGCTGAGAATCAGGTCTTTTCCACCTGCAAACATCTCCGAAACCATTGCCCTACTCTGCTGGCTCTCCGAGCCATTGCGAGAGTTCCTACATTTCACAGGGGCAAAGGTCTGTACTCCAGATACTTCCTTACCCTGAAAAAGACAGGGGAGTGGTGGCCCATCCTAGATTTAAGATACTTAAACAAGCACCTAGTAAAGCCAAAATTCAAAATGGTGACTCTGGGAATAATTCTTCCCTCTCTAAGACCATGTGATTGCTTATTTTCACATTCCCATCAGGTGCTCCCAAAAAAAGTACCTCAGGTTCAAACTGCCTTCAGGCCATTATCTGTTCAGAGCAATGCCCTTCGGCCTAACATCAGCACCAAGGGTGTTCACAAAATGCCTAGCAGTAGTAGTGGCCTTTCTAAGGAGACAAAACATTTCCATATTCCCATACCTGGATGACTGGCTCATCATGGGCCAGTCTCCAGACCAAGTCAAGTCAAACCTGCAAGTGACCCAGAAAGTGCTCACTTCCCTAGGATTCCTCCTTAATCTTCCAAAATCAGTTCTCGAACCAGTGCAGCTCTTGACCTTCATAGGGGTAGAGTTGGATAGTGCCAAAGCAAGAGCCTTTCTCCCTCTGGCAAGGGTAAAGGCCCTTATAGACCTGGCTTCTACTTTTCAGCTTCTGGTGTCTCGACCTACAAGGCATTTCCTTCTACTCCTGGGCCACTTGGCAGCTTCCACTGCAGTGGTTCAAGGGGCCAGATTTCAGATGAGGGTCATCTAGTTCCATTTGAGGGCCTTTTGGTCTCAGAAAAAAGATCCTCTAACCAAACTAATTCCAGTGATGCAGACTCTGATCCAGGTTCTCCAATGGTGGTTCGATCAGGACAACCTTAGGCAAGGGGTTCCATTCATCACTCAGTCTCATTCTGTGGTTTTAACCACAGATGCTTCTCTCCTGGGGTGGGGAGCTCACCTGAGAGCTCTCACAGCACAGGGACTGTGGTCCTCTCAGAAGTCTCTTCTCCACATCAGTCTTCTGGAGCTCAGGGCAGTGTACCTGGCTCTACAAGCCTTCTTGGACTCAGTACAGAACAAGGTGGTTCAGGTCAGGACAGACAACACCACCACCATGTGGTACATCAACAAACAGGGAGGCACTCGGGCTACGGCCTTGTGCACGGAAGCCATGAAATTATGATCCCTGGCTTATTCTCTACAGACATATCTAGTAGCAGTCCACCTTTCAGGGAAGGACAATGTTCTAGCAGATGCATTGAGCAGGATTTCTCAGGGCCATCATGAATGGTCCCTGGATCCCCTAGTGTGAAAAGTGATCTTTTCAAGGTGGGGCACTCCAGAGATGGATCTCTTTGCAGCCCCAGACAATCACCAACTTCCTCTCCTCTCTGTTGCAGACCCCAAGTCTTGGGCTCAGTCTCCTTGGATGCTCTACTTTTGGATTGGGCGGGGAAATTTCTGTATGCCTTTCCCCCCTTTCCTCTATTATTCAAAGTTCTGGTCAAGATAAGGTCACAATCTTGTAAAGTGATCCTGATTGCTCCAGACTGGGCCAGGCAGCCTTGGTATCCCCTGTTGCTGTCCCAAGCAGTCCATCGTCCCCATCTCTTCCCAGGAATCACAACCTGTTAACCTCCTCTCAGGGGAGGATTTGGTACCCCAACCTTCGATCTCTCAATCTCAAGGCATGGCTTTTGAAGAGCTAGAATATGCAAATTTGCATCTGTCTCAAGGGGTTCTGGACATTCTCAAAGCCTCTCGAAAATCTGCCACCAGAAAAACTTATAACTCCAAATGGAAAAGATTCAGCATTTGCTGTTCCAATAAGCACATATCCCCAGATACTGCTGACTTGTTTACAGTTCTGGAATACATGGTTCATCTTAATGGCTTAGGCCTTAGACCAGCTACCCTCAAAGTACACTTGTCAACTGTTTCTGCATTTCTGTCAGTGGGAAAGTCCTCCTCACTGGCATCTCACCCTGTTTTCTGTAAATTCTTCAAAGGATTGCTCCATACCAATCCTCCCTTTAGGGATCCTACTCCTGCTTGGGATCTTAATGTTTCCATTGCTCAGCTTATGCAACCCCATTTTGAGCCTTTGGCCTCAGCAGAACTTAAGTACTTGACTTGGAAAACCGTGTTCCTGGCAGCTATTACCTCTACCAGGTGTATCAGTGAATTACAAGCTCTGTTAGTGGAGCCTGATTTTATCTCATTCCATAGAGATAAGGTGGTCCTTAGAACCAATAGGAGGTTCTTATCCAAAGTGGTTTCAGACTTTCATCTGAACCAATCCATGTCTGTTTCTGTGTTCTTCACTGATCATTCTTCTTCAGGAGAGAGAAGATTACACAGTTTGAATGTTAAAGGGGCTACTACACTGAGCGTACTAAGGCACTTAGGTTTGACTCCCTCCAGTTGTTCCTCACTTATGGTGAAGTGGGGAAGGGTAAACCTGCTACTAAGAGAACTATTGCCAGGTGGATTGTCTCTTGTATACAATTCTGCTATGAAAAGCTAGGCAAAGTACCCCTCTCAGGTCTGAGGGCTCATTTGATTAGAGGTACAGCTACTTCTCTGGCTGCTGCCAGAGATATACCCTTATTAGAGAGATGCAAAGCAGCCACCTGGAAAACAGTCCATACATTCACCAAGCATTACTCTCTGGATATCCAGGCCAGGAGTGATGCTAGGTTTGGTACAGCAGTACTGCAGAGCTTGTTCCCAAAATAGGTTTGGTACCCTCCTCCAGGGAGGTACTGCTTGGTAGTCTGCATAATGTCAGAATACAGCAAAACTTCATGTTGTTTGAAGAAAAAATTACCCACCTTAGTAACTGTGTTTCTTCTAATGGAGTCTTGCTGTAGTCTGACCTCCCTTCCTGCCTCCCCTCTCAGAACCTGTTTTTTGGGAAGTGGGCTGGCAGGTGCAGTGTTGCACCGCAGGGGTGTACTTGGCACTCTCCCCTTTTTAGAGAGGAGGAGGGGTTATGTTATGTTTTTGATAATTTATATTTGTTCGCTACCTCGTTTTTTGTTTTGGATTTCTTGACTTGAGTCTTTTGGGGATCCAAAATATTTGGTTGCCTTTTTGGCTAGTAATTTTACAATTTCCACATAGTGGGTGTAGTTAGTTAGTGTTAGCTCATAAGAATCTGACGGTTACACTTCAAAGTGCCGCAGACAGAGGTCTGAACCGAGCTCAAGCTCAATGTTCTATGCTCTGGCATAGAGTTAACTCTTTTCTCTCTGGAGCAGTTCAAGTGCTGGGGCTAAATGCATAATGTCAGAATACAGCAAGACTCCATTAGAAGAAACACAATTACTAAAGTGAGTAATTTTTTCTTAGGGCTTTCAAACCTAACATCCCACCCCCAACCTGCACATCCCAACAGGCATTGGGGGTGTACCTTGGGGTTGTCAGCCCTAATGCTCACCCCATTCCATAAGTAAACAAGCTAAGATGGGTACAGTATAGGAGAATGGGATGAGTGTTAGGGCTAGCGACCCCAAACACACCCGGCATACTGTTGGTGTGTGCAGAGGTGGGAATGAATATTAGGATTAGAAACCCTAATGCTACATTTCCCTACTTTTGTCACTTTAACCCTAACTAGAGCATTAAGGAAGTTTTTTGCAATTTATTTCTTTACTTTTTGAGATAGTATAATTGTATCCTTATTTGCCTGTGGCAGGAGTGCACAGCCCTCAGGGCCCTGCACTCCCATCCCTCCATAGATGCATATATGTATGTAGCTGTGGAAGCATTTTTTATGACAATAGTGACCAAACTATCAGCATAGCCATCTTATTAACCCACCTCATGTACCTGGTACAGAACATTTTCAAACCCCTTCAAAATGTCATTCTGTGCAACTACAACGCCATTCCATGTCACAGGTGTGAAAACACATTTTGGCCAGGGTTTGAAAAATGACAGCAGTGACATACATCTGGGGTCAGAATATTTAACATTTTCAAAGTTATGAGTGTGCATAGTGAAATTACAACGAATGGTCATAACTTTGCCATTTTTACATATTTTGACCTCAAATTTTCAACATAGCCTTCTTATGACCCCACCTCATGAACAAGGGCAGGATACATTTTCAAATCCTGTTTGAAAGTTGAATTCACCTAGCGACTATGTAATCATCTCTCAGGTGGGAGTTGCATAATGACAGTCCTATTGTTCATGAGGTGGGGTCCCCAAAAGGTCAAAATGTAAAAAAAAAAAAATGGCTGAGTTATGCATAAAAGTTGAAACCCCCATTGAAATACATTGAACTGCATTTACCTTAGTTTTTCATATTGCAGTCGCAGGTTCCAGCAGCAAGATGTGCCTTCGATCAGAGAGTGGATCTCGAACCTAGTACCTGTTCAGGTGAGTGAGGGTGTATGGAAGTGTCCTGGGGGCTGTAGGGTGCTGAGTGGGAGGTGGGAGTGGTGGGGCTGATTGGCTAAGAAACATTTTCTTTTTTTGCAAGTTTGGAAAAAAACAACATTGCAGGACCATTTTCTTTATTTCAGGGTTGTGCCTCAAATGGGAGGGTGGGGTTGCCACTAGACACCAGACAATATATACTATGATAACAGGGAGGTCGATCGGTGGGTGGGGGTGCCACTAGATATCAAGGAATATATAATTTAACAGGGATGTCGATCAGTGGGTGGGGTGGGGTGACACTAGACACCAGGAAACTGGGAACAGTGATCGGCAGGTGGGGGGTGCAACTAGACAGCTGGTAATATATAATTTTATAATGGGGATGATGATTGGTGGGTGCGGGGGGTGTCACTAAACACTAGAGAAATTAGGAACGATGACTGGAGGGTGGGGGGTGCTACTAGACACCAGGGAAATATATATATGTGTGTATGGCTGCACATACACAACAATGCTATTCTTATACCGAGTGGTTATTATGACATTGTGGACCTCTAGAGCAAAGTTCGAAAGATCTCTCTGACATCATAGTAACCATGAGGTTTAAAAATAGCCATGTTGTGTATTTGGGCTATCATAAACATATACCCTTGACATCTCCACCACTGAGCAAATTGAAGATGAGGAGGAGGAGGTGGAGTACTTAGAAATGATGGGGTTAACACCCACAAAGGCTCTCCTCCTCTCTGTCTATAAATTCTTTAAAAAGGATGCACTAAAGATTTTGCAGGCACCAAATTCCACCCCTACTATAGACAGGAGGGTGGACAAGAAGTACCAGCTGGAAAGGGAGGGAGTTGATTTTCTCTTCTCCACCCCGACTACCAGGTGGTCGTACAGCAGGCTGCCTGTGACGAGGCTAGGATCCCACTGTCCTCACATCCTCCAGACAAGGATTCTAGGAAAATAGAGAGTATGGCCAAAAAAGGGTACCTGTTAGGCTGTCTGGCTATGCGACAGGCTATCTTACAGGCATATGCTGCCCAGTACCAAAAATCCCTGTGTCAGTCAGTCCTGGCCATGTCCCAGAAATCTCCCTCGCCCTTGTCAGATGACCTGGCTGAAACTGCTAGGTTTGGGTTGGAGGCAGCTAAGTACCAGTTCCAAATGGCTGCTGACACTAATGATACTGCAGCCAGATGGATGGCAAACACAGTGGCACAGAGGAGGTTTGCTTGGCTTAGGGCCACAAACCTTACTCAGGATACACAACTAAAGGTCCTGGATTTTCCCCTAGAAGGAAATTCTGTCTTTGGGGAGTCAACTGTAGCATACATGAAGAAGGTGGATGAGTATAAGGCCACTTAAAGAAGCAACTCTACTAAAGTGAGAGCTTCTACATCCACTAGGCCTTACAGAAGGGGAGGCTGGGGCAAGTCCTTTTACACCAGGCCCTTCTTCCAACCTGTGGCATTACCCCAGTACCAGCAGTACCCACAGCAGGGTTACTCTATGGGGAGGGGTGGAAGGGGCTTGAGGCGAGGGTCTCATACTCAGCCTCAGCCACGAACCAAACAGACCCCCTGAACCGCAGGCCACTTCCTCCCTACCTGTCGGAGGCAGGCTCTACCATTTTCTCCAAACTTGGCTGAAAATCACCACAGACAAGTGGGTTTTGGAGGTGGTGAGACAGGGTTTGTCTCTGGGATTCAAGTCCTTCCCCTTTCAAAAATCCAGAGTATTCAACTCTCCCTCCCTAGCAGAAAAAAGTGCTTTTGGAGGCAGAGGTTCGGAACCTACTGCAGCTAAAAGCAGTGGAACCAGTTCCAGAATCTCAAAGGGGAAAGGGCTTCTATTCCAGATACTTCCTGACCACAAAGAAAAGTGGGAAGTGGCAGCCTATACTGGACTTAAGAGCTTTAAACAAGTTCTTAAGAAAACCAAAGTTCTAGATGGTAACTTTGTCTCTGATCCTGCCAGCACTTCAGAAAGCAGAATGGTTGGCATCACTGGACTTGAAAGATGCCTATTTTCACATCCCCATGAAAGAGTCTTACAGAAAATACCTCGGATTCAGACTCCCTTCAGGTCACTACCAGTTTTCAGCCCTGCCTTTTGGCCTTTCTGTAGTGGCACATCTTCGCAGACAGGGAATATCTGTTTTCCCTTACCTGGACGACTGGTTGGTCATAGGAAAATCTCCCCTGCAGGTGCAGCAAGACCTGAAGGTCACTCAGGACCTCCTGGAGTCCCTCGGATTCCTAATCAATCACAAAAAGTCAGTCTTCACTCCTACACAAGTGTTGCAGTTCATAGGAGCAGAAATCAATAGTCTACAGGCCAGGGCATATCTGCCTCTGGAAAGGGTAAAAAACATTCATATAACAGCAAACTCTTTCAAGCTCCACAAGTCAAAAACTGCAAGACAGTTTCTCCAGCTATTAGGCCACATGGCTGCATCCACAGGCACAATTCTAGGTGCAAGGTTTCACATGAGGGATGCTCCGTTCCATCTCAGGTCCCATTGGTGTCAAAGAAAATATTCCTTCTCAAAGCTCATCCTAGTAACAAGGTCACTGCTATGTGCCCTTTTGTGGTGGAAGAAGGAATCCAACTTGAGGCAAGGAGTTCCCTTTCAAAAAGAGAATCCTTCAGTGATCCTCACAACAGATGCATCCCTCGTGGGCTGGGGCGCCCATATAGGGGATCACACAACTCAGGGCTCTTGGTCAGCCTCAGAGTCCCTTCAGCACATAAATCTTCTGGAACTCAGGGCAGTGCTGCTGGCTCTAAAAACTTTTGCTCATCTAGTCCAAGGCAGGGTGGTACAGGTCAGAACAGACAATACCACCACAATGTATTACATAAACAAGCAGGGAGGCACAAGGTCAAGCCCCCTCTGCTCGGAGGCCATAAGGATTTGGACTCTGGCCTATTCATTAAAAGTGTCTCTGCAAGCAATTCACTTGCCAGGGAAGGACAATACCCTGGCAGATGCATTGAGTCGAATAAACCAGGCCCATCTCGAGTGGACCCTACACAGGCAGGTGGTACAAGTTATTTTCAGAAGGTGAGGTACTCCGGAGGTGGACTTGTTCACATCCCACCAGAACCATCAACTGCCACAGTATTGTTGCAGACCTCCACATCAGGGAACCTTCCCTCTGGATGCACTCAGTCTGGATTGGTCAGGGAGGTTCCTCTATGCTTTCCCTCTCATTTACAGAGTACTGGTCAAGCTCGGATCCCATACAGCATCACTGATCTTGATAGCCCCAGACTGGCCAAGGCAAAAATGGTACTCTCTTCTGTTCTAAATGTCTGTTGCAAATCCAGTACATCTTCCTTGGAGGCACAACCTGTTGACCTCCAACCAGGGAACCTTATTGTACCCGAACCTCAAATCTCTCAATCTAAGGGCTTGGCTCTTGAAGACTTAGAATACGCTGATTTAAAACTTTCTGAACCTGTCTTAAGTATTCTAAAAGGATACATAAAACCCTCTACTACAAAGAATTATTCTTCCAAATGGAAGAGATTTTCTATCTGGTGTTCGTGCAAGACTCTGGCTCCAGCCCAAGCTGGCTTATCAGAGGTATTGGAGTATCTCAATCACTTACACTCCCTGGGTCTACAACCCAGTTCTTTGAGGGTTCATCTTGCAGCAGTGTCTGCTTACCCCTCTGCTGGGAAAAAGGTGACACTGGCTTCTAACCTTATTTTCAAAAGGTTCTTTAAGGGCCTGGATCATTTGCATCCTCCTCACATGCCACCAGTCCCAGTTTGGGATCTGATGTGTATATAGCTAAGCTGATGGCTGCCCCCTTCGAGCCCTTGGCCACAGCTCACATTAAATATGTTACTCGGAAAACAGTTTTCCTAGTGGCAATGACTTCTGCAAGAAGAATCAGTGAGCCTCAAGCTCTCTGTATTGATCAGGACTATATATCCTTTCATAGGGATAAAGTAGTCCTCAGAATGAACAGGAAATTTCTCCGCAAGGTGGTTTCTGATTTTCATTTAAATCAATCTATCACCCTACCTGTCTTTTTCACTGAGCACTCCACTTCTGGTGAAAGGAGGCTGCACAGTTTAGATGTGAAGAGGGCCCTTAGTTATTACATGACAGCCACTAAGGACTTTAGACAGGATAGAAAGCAATTGTTTTTGACCTATGGGGATGTGGGAAAAGGTAGTCCAGCCTCAAAAAGATCTGTTTCTCATTGGATAGTACAGTGTATTCAATTCTGCTACACTTGTGCAGGCAGAGATCCCCCATCAGGATTGAGGGCTCACTCTACAAGAGGGACTGCTGCCACCCTTGCAGCTACCAGGGAGGTCCCCTCGGTGAACATTTGCAAAGCAGCTACCTGGAAAACAGTAGACACCTTTACAAAGCACTACAACCTGGATATTTTATCTAGAAGTGATGCTAGGTTTGGCACAGCAGTCCTGCAAAGTCTGTTTCCAAAATACAGTTCTGTGCCCACCTCCAGGGGTACTGCTTGGTAGTCTGCATAAAGTTAAGAATATACTGAGCATTACTAGGGTTAGAAGAAAAAATGACTTACCATAGTAATTGTGTTTCTTCCCAGTGATGCTCAGATATTCTTAACTTCCCTCCCTACCTCCCCTTCCAGAACTTCAGCATATGCACTCGGCATGCTGGTGCCACTTATCATTTTACACCCTTGGGGAACATTTTCCTCTGCACCTGTACAAGTTAGGTGAACAGAGTTCATTGAGTTTATTTTTGGTATTTTTTCTGACATGTTGTTCTAACTTATTTAAACATTTATCCTCCAGTTGGAGGACTATTTTAGTAAAATTCATATTGTTGGGTAACCCCAATTTTAATGATAAGAATTTTTTAGTAGTATTACATTATCCTGAACCATCTTTTCAGGCTCCTTTATAAAATCTGAAGAGGTTAGAACACAGGCAGTTAGCAGAGGCAGTGTTTTGAAAGATGCTCACGTGCAAAGTGTTCCATCATTTGCATGTGTTCCATCTCTCCAGGCAGTCAACCCTACAGGCTTATAGCATAAAGTTAAGAATATCTGAGCATCACTGGGAAGAAACACAATTACTATGGTAAGTAATTTTTTCTTCTTGGCCATCCACCCAACGGACAACTTGTGCACGCAACACTTCAACCGCCTCTGTACCATGAACAGCACTGATGGGGAGAGCATTGTGATGTAGCTACTACAGCAGAACAACTTTTAGAGTGTATGGATGTCCATACACTCTGACATTCCACCACACACTATATATGCATATTACTTTTCTACTACTAAATCTGGAATGTTTAGTTTGTTGTTTCCACTCCCAGAAAAAGCAGCAGTATACTACTTGTTCACACAGTTTTACACAACATTGCATTTCTGTGTGATTATACCAAGAATACTTTGTTTATGGAACACATCTATAGAGGTCTTTGCTCCTGATGACTACAGTCAGACCAGTGTTTCCTGCTTCTGATTTAATTCACACATGACTGCAGTTCCGAGAATCTCGGGAGAGCCCCCCACATGGGGGGTTCGGGAAGCAAGATGGTTACTGTGCCGTCCCACTCCCTGTATCTCTGCTCCACTCGTTAGCGTTTGTTGTAGCACTTGAAGTTCATGTTCCTCTTTAACACCTTGAGTTTTATTTTGTGGTGAACTGGTGAATGAAAGTCAGTTTTAAATTAATCCCAAATCATTTTATCACCATCTTTGTTTTTCTTTAACTCCCGTAATGTGTGTAGGGAGTATGGTTTGGTGCTAACGGACGGCTAACAGACGGCATTTTTGCTCTGTGTAGCAATTTATCCATAGCAGACGGTGGGACTAATTGGTGTTCTAAGTGCTTAAAGTATTTGTACTGTTTGTCCTGGGCATTGCCATATTGCTGCTGATGGAGTGGATGTGCCAGCCATTTGTTGTTCTGAGATCTGCAGCGTCCAGGCTTTAGACCTGATGATTTCCTACTGAATCGCAAGGAGACCGGAGAGCAAAAAGTGGATGTTTGCCTTAGACATGGTGGCATATCCTACTGACTAGCTATTTTAAACCTACAACAGGTATGCCAATGTTGTCAGAGGGTCTATAAAAAGCACTTTTAATTTAAAAATTTACTGCACTTAGAGGAGTGCGACCTCTGTTTTCTGTTTTTACAGGTATGCCGAAGTGATGAGATGAGATGAGGTGAAGAAACTGGATTAAGTGACGGTGAATGTTGGCTGATACTTTCTGTGCTGTCCACAGGATTCAGTTTGCCTTTCACCTATTTGGGCTATGAATTAAAGAAAAGTAAACTGGTGAGCCAAAGTAAAAGATGTTGGGGCTGTGATTTAAAGAGTTCGACTATTTGGGGTAGTATTGCTCCAAAAGGTACTGATGTGTACTCTGAAATTTTTGAAATGCAGATGTTCTTTTCGAATCCTCACTGAATGATATAGAAGACCTTTGAAGAAACTGTATAATGGTATAATACTTGTAACCCCCACCTAGTATACCGTTTCCATCTTGACAGCACTACCTGGTGGGCTGGGTTCAGGGAGAAATATGTCACTCGGCACATTGGCTAGGTTTGGATACTCTGCAACAGGGGCACCCAAGTAACTACGGACACAGGAAGCAATGACTGTAATGTCCAGTACAAGAAGTGGGATTCTAAAGTGTGGCTTTTATTCACATCCAACAGAATAACAAAGCATAGATGGACCCCCATGGGGCTACACTCCTGGTAATGCAGATTTATGGAGATCAGAACGCATCCACTTTCACTTTAGCCCTCAGGCTTTGAAACACACTGGGCACACAGCCTGAACTTGTACTCTGTTCTGGGTTTCCCTGGCTCGGCTCCCATGCCAGCCACTTGGACTACCTTTCTTCCATGGCTCGGCTATCATGCCAGCCCTCTGGACACTTTCCATATAGCATGGAAACATTTACTGGTGGCTCCCTAAACCACCTATGAGCACTTCTGGCTCCATCAGGGAATCTTCCTCATCAATCCCACGTCTGGGTACTTTCCTCAGTCACTGGCCAAGTACCTGAGAGAAAGCAACAGGTGTCCCAAAGCAAACCCGTAGAGGTGAATTTGGTTACTACTGATGGGGGTCTCCCACCTCTCGCTCCCATAATTCATACCCGGCCATTTCTCTGGACTGTAACACCTCATCCTTGAAAACACTTTGCTGTGTAGATTCTCTTTAAATGTAATCACATTCAATCTACTGTCTTTACATCCCATTTGTGCTGAACTTGAACATACTTAATAAGTGGCTGTGTCCATTGCTGTAGACCCCCCACAGAGTTAAGCAGTCCAATCCGCACATCTTCCAACCTG
This sequence comes from Neoceratodus forsteri, assembly GCA_016271365.2. Classification (NCBI taxonomy): domain Eukaryota; kingdom Metazoa; phylum Chordata; order Ceratodontiformes; family Ceratodontidae; genus Neoceratodus; species Neoceratodus forsteri. The sequence continues at coordinate 481,466,023 of CM057459.1, read as the reverse complement.
TACTTGGCTGTCTTTTCCTGACCTCACATTAACAGTCACTTATTTTCATCTTGTTTCAGGTGAAAACACGTTGGCCCTTTAGCAGAGTGAACTCACCCCTTGGTTACAGGTGCCCCACAGGTGTTTTCTCTTCAAAGAAATCTCGTCCAGAACTTCTGGTGCCTCAGCACGAACTTAACTCAGGCAGCTTCTTTTTCCCTAGCCGTACCAAGGGGGTTGCCCCTGGAAACAGACTGATTCCTTACCCCATCCCCACAGGGATGGGGCCCTGAACCACTGAAAGCAGTCTCTAGCACTTCACTTGGCTCTTCTTGTGTTCCTCTTCAGGTGAGAACACACATCTATACAAAAAAAAATAGCTATTTGACAGAGCTTAGGACTCTGAGGGCCTGCTTACAGCAGAGCACCTCCTTCCTCTACTACAGACTGCAACAGACTGACTTCAAATTCCCCAACATTCTACTCTAACCTCCAACTGTAACATTCCAGTGTGGCTTATGCAGCTGCAATAGTTCTAAAATGATGTCATCCCTCAGTCTCAGCTGAGACTGAGAACAGAATGAGACAGTGTGAAATCCATTGAACTGGAGTTTCACAAGCTGCCTTCTCTGCCTACCACTAGGTCTAACTGGGATTCTTGTAACCCCAGGTAACAGGGGGGTTACACTCACCTTGGGCCAGGAAAATGACTGTCCGCAGTCATTAGCCACCTGGCTTAGGTCATCTCACCCCATGTGTTGACTACGGGGAGGTAGGGCTACCTTCTCCCTTACCATGTGCTAGCACAGGCAGACAACACTAAGGGCCTAGAGGCCTTTGGCTGACGCAACAGCCTCTACTCTACCCACTGACTGTGGGTACCTAGTGGCTCTGGTAGAATTGTCCAGAGCATAGCCCTAATAGATCAGTACTGCGGCCCCTACGGCTATTCAGGACCACAGCCTGTCTATCCCCCCTAGCCCTCTAGGGAAAACCTGTCTGTCACCAACTCAAAATTCCCAAAACAAAACAAGCAAGGGACCTCCCCCCAACCCTGGACACCATGCAACCACACACTAGGAGTTAATACCATACACTATGCATTACTCCCACATTCCCCCACAACCTTACCTGTGGATGAAAAAGTTACACTCAGTAACAACAACAGTACTTTAAATACTACACTCTAAAGTACTACTGAGAAACTCTGCTGAGTCCCTCCTCCTCTTCTTGTCTTCTCTTCTATCTTCTTCAGGAACACCTGCAAGAAAAAGAAAGATGACACACACTCCTAATCTGCATACACAGTCTATCTAAACTCCTACCATCAAAACACTGAAGAATCCCCAAAAATACTTTTTTTTTAGAAAAGTAGAAAAAACAGTATAAACATTAGAAAACAGTAGAAAACAATGACATTATTTACAATACACAATATTTGGTGGATGGAGTGCCCTAAAAGTCCCATCTAGTGACCACAGTGCCCAAAGGCAAGTCCATTAAAGAGTCTCTCCTGGGCCGGAGCCCAGTGAAGCATAGTTCTAGCAGGCCAAAGTCCCAAAGGGGAGAGTCTTTGAGGACAGTTCAAACATCTGGAGTCTGCTAGTGTAGGGTGTGTACTGCAATGTCATAAGAATAGAAAAGTCTGGACTTACCAGTCCCTTGTAGAACAGCATGATACCACACCTGGTCCTTGGCCGAAGACTCTCCCTGGCAGCATTCGTCCAATACAGTTGGGCGGACATCTTTCAGGAAACAACAGGAGGGAACATCTGGAGACTGCTGGGTTGATGTCATCTCTGGAGATGGAACCTTGAAACAGGAACAAAAAGGAAAACAGCTGGTCTGAAGTCATCTGATACCCAGGTGGTGAATCAGGATACAGCTGAGCTGGTGTTCTCTCTAGATCTGAAGTCATCTGGTGGGCCAGTCAATGGATTCTGGAAAGCCAGTACACTGTAGAACTGATGAATGTAGGGCACCTGGTTCCTGGAACATCAGTCTGGTGGAACAACATAGGTACGGCAACTGCTGGATGGTAGCACTAGCTACCACTGCTCTGCTTTCCACTTGGTAGGCATGGGCACATTCGCAGGGTGGTCTTGTCATTGTGGCCAATAGCACAATGGGTCAGGTGCTGGAATTATTACCCCATCTGGGCGCTCATAATTCACACTGTGAAAGGTTTCATGTCCCTCTCCATCCACAATTCGAACAGTGTCAATAAACAGTGTCCTGCCTCTTTTCCACTGGCTGTATTTGTCTTGAAATGTTCTGTTCTTGACATGCTTGTTTGCACCAGGATGCACATATTTCATTGCTTCTTCCCAAATCCAGGATTTCCTGATTTTTTTTTTCAATCTCCTCCCAGACTCTCAGAGGAAAGGTAGGAAAGAACATCTCATAGATTTCATTAGCTTTCCTACGAACCAGTCTTTCTTCTTTACTAACTTTGGTCAACCTGCGACCTCTGGCCTGGCTTGGGGGTGGCCAGTCCTGGTTCTGCCAGCTATGCGTTCTTAACGACACAAAAAATGGATCCCTGGCTTCTTCTTGCGCAGCCAGGGCAGTGGAATCACCGCTCTCTTCCATGCGTTCCTCTGAGGCAAGCGCTTGAGGCTGTGTACCAGTTCCTTTTTCACAAGGCCACATAGGTTTCCCCCCCCTCTTCTTCTTCCTCACTGAGAATCTGTGCCCAGGAGTGAGCAGTCGTCCTCACTCCTGAGACTGTCCACTCTTCGCTGGGCGTGGAGGTCGAAACCTGTCATTCAAATGCCTCCCTCATCTTGTCTTCACCTATGAGACTTTGGCTAGGCCCCTCTCTCCAAGGGTCTACTGATGCTCTTCCTGAAATGTCTCTCTGCGACTCAGACTCTGAAACATTAGCACATTGTTCTGTCTGTAAATCTGCACCCTCTTGCTTTGTGCCATGCTTTGAGGGGCCTTCTCCAGCAAGCTCTGCCCGGTGCTGTGTGCTGCCAACTGCAGATTCTTGAACTTTTGTCCATGTGGGAGCCAAATGAATCTTAGGCGCTTTAAACAACCATATTTCTCTAGGCACCCAGCACAGGGAGGTACCATGAAGACGTCCCTTCCAGCATTTAAGCACATCACACATACTCGCACTGGATATCCAGGAATCTCCACATGAGGAGGCAATCATCCCCCTTTGTAACTTCTCTCAACGTCCCTTAACTTGTTAACTTCTACTGCTATCACAGCCCGGGCATGATCCGGGTAGCGGACTGGTCCTGAAGCCATAACTGCAGAGAAAAACAAACAACGCTTACTGTTATTGAAAGTCCCACATCACTGAAAACTTTTTTTTCTTCTCTTTCAAAATGGCTCCTCTGCTACTGTGTTTACATTACTACCCCACCCTGCAATGGCGGCGGCAGCACTCTTACGCATCAACATTCTGTAATTGGGTCAAGCCACTGCGCATCAGATTTACACACTCTACTGATAACTTTGCTCAAACTGCACAAACTTGCACTGTTCTTTTTCCTAGCACATTTATATGATTTACCACCGACTTTTTACTCGCTGAAGACATTGCTCTAGCTTATAGTCTCTTAAAGCCTCAGTATTTCATAGCACAGGATTGCCTGTATTTCTTGCAGTATATCTGATACAACTCAGTCTCTCACATGGCTTTGAAAATTATACTGACTCTGAACCTATAATTATGCTCACAGTCGATTGCTTAGAATTCTTGCTTTTGCTGGTAAAACTTAACACAGTTCTTCTTTGTAAAGCGATTACACTGCTACACACAGATTCAGCTGGCTTTTGGTGAAATCACACAGTTTGAGCAATTATTTCTGTTGCTACTCACTGTTATCAGTAGCTGTTTGCTGCGATGGAAAAACGGCCTGCAGCCAGTCTTGGAGGCCTCTGAAAATAAGTGGGATGGCAGTCCTGCCAATCGTCCCTCTGAACACCACACTCACAGTCCAGTCAATCGAGATGCGGGTTGAGCCCGAATTTAAACAGAAAAGCCAGTTTTTAAGCTTTTTACAGTGCTTTCAATCACCATGACGCTCCTCCTGGTAAGCCAGTTCGCACACTTCACTCACTCTCCCTCTCGAATGCTGTGCAGTCACTCTAGAGCTGGCTTGGGGCGGGACTGATTGCAGTCTCACCAATCACTCGACGCCATGCAAATGAGCCTCTTTCCTCTCGAATGCTCTTCTCCTCACGGCGATCATCGAGCAGTCAAATTTAAACTACAAACCACACTTTTCTTTTTTTTTTTTTAACTGACTCCATGGTGGGAGCACCATTTTAACCATTTTTCATGGCCATTAAGCACAAGAAGTCTCTCAGTCCACACAGAAAGCATTTCCAACATCTAGGGCACAATTTTCCTTTTGCTACCCACAGTTTTCCACACTTTTCTTTGTCACAAACACTTTTAAAAAGCTGACAAATGCTGTAATTTGATGCAGGACAAGGGCATACACTTTCAGGCTTTACTGCTTCTTGGTAAACAGTTGGCATTTTAATAGCAGTACATGGATAACAGTACACAGTGGCACATTAGTTAAACGTTGTTTCAGTTGTTTTGGGCTACCCACTGCCAGATGGCCAAAACGCTAGCCATTGTCAGAGTGACGTTTTTTACATTCCTCCCTAAATTCCAAACCCAAATCCTCAGCGGTGCCTCCATTTTTGTAACCCCCACAAAGGTATGCCGTTTCCATCTTGACAGCACTACCTGGTGGGCTGGGTTCAGGGAGAAATATGTCACTCGGCACATTGGCTAGGTTTGGATACTCTGCAACAGGGGCACCCAAGTAACTCTGGACACAGGAAGCAATGACTGTAATGTCCAATACCAGAAGTGGGATTCTAAAGTTTGGCTTTTATTCACATCCAACAGAATAACAAAGCTTAGATGGACCCCCACGGGGCTACACTCCTGGTAATGCAGATTTATGGAGATCAGAACACATCCACTTTCACTTTAGCCCTCAGGCTTTGAAACACACTGGGCACACAGCCTGAACTTGTACTCTGCTCTGGATTTCCCTGGCTCGGCTCCCATGCCAGCCACTTGGACTACCTTTCTTCCATGGCTCAGCTATCATGCCAGCCCTTTGGACACTTTCCATATAGCATGGAAATATTTACTGGTGGCTCCCCTAAACCACCTATGAGCACTTCTGGCTCCATCAGGGAATCTTCCTTATCAATCCCACGTCTGGGTACTTTCCTCAGTCACTGGCCAAGTACCTGAGAGAAAGCAACAGGTGTCCCAAAGCAAACCCGTAGAGGTGAATTTGGTTACTACTGATGGTGGGGTCTCCCCACCTCTCGCTCCCATAATTCATACCTGGCCATTTCTCTGGGCTGTAACACCTCATCCTTGAAAACACTTTGCAGTGTAGATTCTCTTTAAATATATTCACATTCAATCTACTGTCTTTACATCCCATTTGTGCTGAACTTGAACATGCTTAATGAGTGGCTGTGTCCATTTCTCTAGACCACCCACAGAATTAAGCAGTCCAATCCCTACATCTTCCAAACTGTACTGGGCTGCCTTTTCCTGATCCCACAGTAACAGTCACTTTAGTTTCATCTTGTTTCAGGTGCAAACACATTGGCCCTTTAGCAGAGCGAACTCACCCCTTGGTTGCAGGTGCCCCACAGGCATTTTCTCTTCAAAGAAATCTCATTCAGAACTTCTGGTGCCTCAGCACGAACTTAACTCAGGCAGCTTCTTTTTCCCTAGCCGGACCAGGGGGGTTGTCCCTGGAAACAAACTGATTCCTTCCCCCCATCCTCGCAGGGATGGGGCCCTGAACCACTGAATGCAGTCTCTAGCACTTCACTTGGCTCTTCTTGTGTTCCTCTTCGGGTGAGAACACACACCTATACAAAAAAATAGCTCTTTGACAGAGTTTAGGACTCTGAGGGCCTGCTTACAGCAGAGCACCTCCTTCCTCTACTACAGACTGCAACAGACTGACTTCAAATTCCCCAACATTCTACTCTAACCTCCAACTGCAACATTCCAGTGTGGCTTATGCAGCTGCGACAGTTCTAAAATGATGTCATCCCTCAGTCTCAGCTGAGACTGAGAACAGAGTGAGACAGTGTGAAATCCATTGAACTGGAGTTTTACAAGCTGCCTTCCCTGTCTACCACTAGGTCTAACTGGGATTCTTGTAACCCCGGGTAACGGGGGGGTTGCATACTGAATTCTTAAGCTCGAAGTGTATGAAGGAGTAGAAGTCGACATGAAATATTTAAGATTAATGCTGGCTAAATTAATGGACCCAGAGGGGTTAGTAGGCTATCCCGGACTCTTTATTGAAGGGCAATTTGATTGAGTCTGGTGGCTGGAGATGTGGTAAGCCCTCTAATATAAAACGGCCACTGAAGGAATCTGATTTTAGAAGTAAAAGCTTGCCATATGGGATGTTTTATGGAAGGACTTCTTGTTTGAAGCCTATAAAATGTTTATCTTAATTATAAGCATCATTAAGAGGCCTTATACATGTTGGCCCAGATATTCAAAAGAGCTTAGCCATGCGCAATAGGGTTGCACCTGCGCAAGTCCGAAATTGCGCCATTCTGCGATATTCAGCAGGAGGCAGTTGCACCCCCCAAATCATGCTGAGCAACAGCGCAATGCTAATGAAGGCATGCTGAACTGAAGGGGGAGGAACCATGCATAAACTGTACAGCCCGATATTCAGCCGGACCATGCAGAGTTATGCAGGCGCAACCTCCTACCTGCACCTGCACAACTTTAGGCAAAAAAAAAAGGATCAAGTTAAGGGCCACCCACAGGTGAGCTGCCGCATTGCGGGATGCAACACAGCAGCTTCCACCTGTGGGTAGCCTCACTGTTCCAGTGCCCCCTGCAGCCCGATCGTGGGCATAATAGTAACCCCCATGGCCGATCGCGGGCAGCAGAGTAGTCCCCAGCTGCCCGGTCGCGGGCATAAAGAATTCTACCCCTGACCCTAGCCCGATCGCGGGCATAAGGAATCTACCCCGACTAGCCCAATCGCGGGCATAAAGTAATACAACCCCCGACTAGCCGATCGTGGGCATAAAGGAATTCTACCCCCGACTAGTCCGATCATGGGCATAACATCAACCCCAAAGACCAATATCCTGGTGGTCCAGTGGACCACGAAGCCTGATCGCGGGCATAAGGTCAACCCCCAAAGTCAATATCCCTAGTGAACTAGTGGCGCCCACACCACCCACCCACAGGACCCCACCACCCGTTCCCCCCATCAGCGGGCGGGCGGCAGCACCCCACCCGCCTGCCACCCCACCATCGCCGACTTGACGTCGGTGGGGCTGCACGCCCATTGGTTCAGAGCAAGAGCCAGTGGGTGTGCAGCCCATACCATACAAGGCAGTCCAGATAGGTGAATGAATAGCGCAACTCCGTTGAATATTGCCCTGGCCACATCCCTGCGCAACTTTTTTGAGCAGCGCAAGGGCTTGCGCCACAGAATGGCGCAGTTTGAATATCTGGCCCATTGTGTTTATGTAAGTTTACATGTTTTGTATATTTGATTCACAGTTTGTAGATTCTAGAACATATTTTTTATATTATGAAATAACTAATGTTTAGTTCACATATTTTGTGAAATTGTTTGCTGGTTGTCTCATTAGAATCTGGTCTATTGATGCCTAATTGGGCAATAGTCCTAAGTCGACGTATTGAATTATGTTGAACTTAGTTAAATCTAGCCAGTTGTTACTGGCAAACCAATGGTGCTTCTAATATTTTAAAGTATTTGTAAGTTTTACTCTTTTCTGGGATATACTTAAAGTTTAAGTTCCTTGTAATTATATGGCATAACTTTGTCAACATAAAATGCCCAAATAAGAGATCCTACTTGTAACATTGGCGACCATATATGCACCAGGAGTAGCCAGTAGGGGGTGACTGGATTAAGGCTAATTCAAACAACATGAAGTTTTACTATATTCTGACTATATGCAGTTAGACCCAGCACTTGAACTGCTCCAGAGAGGAAAGAGTTAACTCTATGCCAAGGCATAGAACGTTGAGCTCAAACTCGGTTTTCAAACCTCTGTCCCAGGTACTCTTCAGTGTAACTGTCAGATTCTTTACTCCGCCTTACTGTGAAGTCGCTCCAGAGATTCTCTCCTTCACTTCGGTTTGGTTGTGGTAAAATCGTTCGGTTTAATAAACTGCTTCTTTATTTTTTTAGTCTTTACATCTCTGTCCCGGTACAATAAGTGTATTAGTAGGTAATAGTGTGGGTTGTAAAGAAATTGTTTTTGGTTTTCGGTTTCTTGCTGGTCAGTCCGGTTGGGAACCGAAGTGATTTGTTGTCTGTTTTTTCACAGGTGTTTTAGTGTGGTTTTCCGGTATCTGTCAGTTACTGAAAAAAACGTGGATTTCTCCGGTTCTTTAATCTGACCCGTGACACGGTTGGAACTGATAGATTTGGCAGTCACCTGGCTTGAACGCTGGAAGGGTGACTTTGTGTTTAAAGGCATGTCTAAGAAACCCAAAAAGAAAACTGGGCCCACTGGGTTTCAACACTGCACTGAGTGTAGGGAGGCTTTTGCCAAGGCTAATCCCCACCTCATCTGTGTGTATTGTCTGGGGTTTGACCACCTCAAAGAAGACTGCCAAATCAGCAGGAACTTTCCTAAGGCCACTGTTGAAAAATGTTTAAGTAGGCTGAAGGAAAGGGAGGCTGAAAAATCCGCTGACCTGGATGGCCAGCCCGGTTCAGTTCTGACCGAACCTGAGGGGGTGCTCACTGACCTGGGTGATACCTCCTCAGGCAAAAGGAAAGCCGATTCCGTGGAATCGGTCCCTACAAAAAGAAAATGTAAGTCAGATGGTTCAGATCCCGGTTCCTATGGTCCGACCGCTGGTGAGATATCCAAAGAGATCGCTATTGTGCAGTCGCTTCGCCCGGTTCCGACCGAACTGACACCAACACAGAGACGGTCGGTCTGCTTCCGAGTATGACCCTGAAGCATTTTATGAGGGCAAGTGGGAAGGAGACGAAGTTGATGAAGATGAATATTATGAAGACCTAGATGAGCCTATTGAGCCTGACATCTCCCCAGACAGGCCTTCTAATGTGTCTCCTCCAAGGCTTTCTGAGTCCCCCTCCCACTTCTTGTTTTACAAGAAGGTGGCTGAGACTCTTCAGCTTCCAGTGGAAGAAGCTGAACAGGATCAGGAGGAGCCTGACTATGTTGAAATGATGGATGTCCCAGAGTCAAAAAGGGTGTCTATCCCTCTGCACAAGTCCCTTGGGAAACAGACCCCAAAAATATTAGTTTCCAACATCCATACCTCCTGTTGATAAGAAAATGGACAGGAGGTATGCTCTGTCAGGCCCGGGTACGGATTTCCTTATTAACCATTGCAGCTATGTTGGGGTAGTGCAAGCTACAGCCTGTGACAAGGCTAACATTCCCCTGGTATCTCACCCCCCATATAAGGATTCCAGGAAAGTGGATGCCATGGCAAAGAAGCAGTACTTGGCATCCTCTTTGAGACTCAGGCAATCCAATTATATGGCATATACAGCCAGATACCAGAAGTCCAGGTGGGATACGATTCTGGAGCTGGCTAAGAATGCCCCTTCCCAGCTGGCCAAGGAGCTGTAGCAGGTGGCTGTGGATGGCATCGAAGCTTCTAAGGTCCAATTTCATGCTGCTGTGGACTCGAATGATGTTCATTCTAGGGTCATGGCTACATCTGTTTCCATGAGGAGATTTGCCTGGCTCAGGTGTACCAATTTATCTCAGGATACCCAGACCAAGGCCATGGATTTTCCTGTCACTGGTAACTCTCTATTTGGGGAACAGAGATGTACATGAAAAAGATGAATGAATACAGGACCACATAGGAGTGCTGCAGCCAAAGAAAAGCAGACCGCTCCTCAGAGACAGCAGTCCAGGGCTGGCAGGGGCAGGCCTTTTCACCAGCCTTTCTACCAGGCCCAGGCCTCCTCTTCTTTTCAGCAGAGGGGGTTCTTTAGGGGAAGAGGCAGAAGGGGGATGACAAGGGCTGCATCCTCCTCCTCTCAGTCTAAGCCCCCTGCCAAACAGACAACCTGATGTGTCAGCCAGGGTTGCCTCCCCAATTCCTGTAGGGGGCAGACTGGCTCACTTTTTCCAGGCCTGAAAGTCTGTCACTTCAGACAAGTGGGTCCTGGAAGTAGTGAGCCAGGGTCTTGCTCTCAGCTTCAGCAGGTTCCCAAAGTTGAGAGCAAAGGCTTTCTGTCCTTTCTCAGAAGAGGAAACACAGGCCTTAGAAACAGAGGTTTCTTCTCTACTGCTTCTGCAGGCAGTGGAGAGCGTACCTCTCATTCACTGGGGAAAAGGGTTGTATTCCAGGTACTTCCTTACCCTAAAAATACAGGGGAGTGGCAACCCATCCTGGATCTACGGTACCTAAACAAATGCATACTAAAGCCTAAGTTCAAGATGGTGACTCTGGGAATTATTCTTCCCTCTCTGAGACCAGAAGACTGACTAGCCTCTCTGGATCTCAAGGATCCCTATTTCCACATACCTATCAGGCAGTCCCACAGAAGGTACCTCCAGTTTGAACTTCCCTCGGGCCATTACCAGTTCAGAGCAATGCCTTTCGGCCTCACATCTGCCCCAAGAGTATTCACCAAATGCCTAGCAGTCCCCAGACCAAGTCAGATCAGCTCTAGGGGTCACTCAAAATCTTCTACACTCCCTAGGATTCATCCTAAATCTGGAAAAGTCTGTTCTGGAGCCAGTTCTGCTTCTCACATTCATAGGAGTGGAGCTGGACACTGTTCAGGCCAGGGCCTTCCTTCCTCTATCAAGGGTCCAATCCCTCACTTCTCTGGCTTTTTCTTTTCATCCACTGGTGTCTCGGCCAGCCAGACATTTCTTGCAGTTACTAGGCCACATGGCAGCCTGCACTGCAGTAGCACAAGGGGCAAGGTTTCAAATGAGGGACATCCAATTTCACCTAAAAGCTTTTTGGTCTCAGAAAAAAGATTCCCTCTCCAAGTTGATTCCAGTGTCTCTAACTTTGGTTCAGGCACTCCAGTGGTGGCTGGAAGAGGACAATTTGAGGCAAGGGGTTCCTTTCCTCAGTCAGGCTCCCACAGTGACTCTCACCACAAATGCTTCTCTTTTGGGATGGGGAGCCCACATGATCAGCATACTGCTCAGGGGACTTGGTCCCATTAGGAGTCTCTCCTTCACATAAATCTTCTCGTACTCAGGGCTGTCTTTTTGGCCCTTCAGACATTTTCGACTTTAATTCAGGAAAAAGTGGTGCAGAACAGGACAGACAACACCACAACCATGTGGTACATCAACAAGCAGGGGGGTACTTGGTCCTCGGCCTTGTGCACCGAGGCCATGAAAATATGGTCACTAGCTTATTCCCTGCAGGCTTCCCTGATTGCTGTGCATCTTCCAGGGAAGGTCAGTGTACTTGCAGATGCTCTCAGCAGGATTTCTCAAGGTCACCACGAATGGTCCCTGAATTCTCTCAGCCTTCAGACCATTTTCAAGAGATGGGGCACTCCAGAGATAGATCTCTTTGCAGCCCCAGACAACCATCAGCTCCCTCTATTGTGCTGCAGGCCCCGTCTGTGGGGGTCTCTTCCTCTAGATGCCCTCCTGTTGGATTGGACCAACAGGTTTCTCTATGCCTTTCCTCCCTTTCCTCTGATATTCAGGGTTCTAGTCAAGATCAGGTCCCAACCCTGCACTGTGATTCTGATAGCCCCGGATTGGGCCAGACAGCCTTGGTATCCTCTACTATTGTCACGGTCAGTTATAATCCCCCTGTGCCTTCCCAGACAGTTCAACCTCCTCACCTCAGCTCAGGGGAGGATATTGTACCCAGTCTTCACTATCTCAGGCTCAAGGCTTGGTTCTTGAGGAGCTAGAATATGCAGACCTGTGTCTCTCACAGTCAGCTCTGGATATCCTTAAGGCCAGTAGGAAACCTACTAGGAAAACTTACGATTCTAAATGGAAGAGGTTTGGGTTCTGGTGTTCCCAGAGGCACATACAGCCACATTCAGCTGATATTGCCACTGCCCTAGAACATCTGGTATATCTTAACAGTTTAGGCCTTCAGCCTACCACTCTCAAGGTGCATTTGGCAGCTATTTCTGCTTTTCTTTCAGCTGAGAATGGGTTTTCTCTAGCTTCCCACCCAGTTTTCAACAAATTCTTTAAAGGTTTGGTTCACATCAGTCCTCCCTTCAGGGATCCGACTCCCTTGTGGGACCTGAATATCTGTATTGCACAGCAGATGCAGCCTCCCTTTGAAACCCTTTGCTCAGCTGAGCTCAAGTATCTGACTTGGAAAACTGCATTCCTGGTTGCTATTACCTCTGTCAGGAGGATCAGTGAGTTACAGGCTCTATCAGTGGAACCTGACTTCATCTCATTCTATAGGGATAAGGTGGTCCTTCGTACAAATAGGAAATTCCTCCCTAAAGTGGTATCAGACTTCCATCTGAACCAATGTATGACAGTGCCTGTATTTTTCACTGATCACTTCTCCTCTGGAGAGAGGAGATTACACAGTCTAGATATAAAGAGGGTTCTAAGTTACTGCTTAGAATCCACTAAGCCCCATAGAAACGACTGCTCCCAGCTGTTTCTCACTTATGGGGAGGTGGGTAAAGGCAAGCCTGCCACCAAGAGAACTATTGCTAGGTGGATTGTCTCCTGCATACAGTTTTGCTACTCAAAATTGGGGAAAGAGCCACCCTCAGGCCTGAGGGCTCACGCCACCAGAGGTACAGCTGCTTCGGTAGCAGCATCTAGAGACATACCCTTAGTGGAAATCTGTAAAGCAGCCACCTGGAAGACTGTTCACACATTCACCAAGCATTACTCCCTGGACAGTCAGGCTAGAAGTGATACTAGGTTTGGTACTGCAGTACTGCAGAGCCTGCTCCCAAAATAGCTTCTGTAGTTCCCTCCTCCTTGGGGGTACTGCTTGGTAGTCTGCATATAGTCAGAATACAGCAAGACTTCATGTTGTTTGAAGAAAAAATTACTCACCTTAGTAATTGTGCTACTTCTAATGGAGTCTTGCTGTATTCTGACCTCCCTCCCTGCCTCCCCTCCTGGAACCTAGTTGTTTTGGGATGTGGGTGGGTAGGCACAGTGTTGCACCCCAAGGGTGTACCTTGGTGCCTCTTTTTAACTGAAGATTGTTTCTTGTTCCTTTATTTTATTACCTACTTGGATTCTTTTTGGGGGTCTCGACTTGAGTCTTTGGACCCTACAATTGATGTATTTTGCCCTTTGGCTCAAATGTTTTAAAAACAATTTCTGGGTTGTTAGTTGCTTAGTATAGGGCTCGTAAAAATCTGACGGTTACACTGAAGGGTGCCTGGGACAGAGGTTTGAAAATCAAGCTTGAGCTCAATGTTCTACGCCTTGGCATAGAATTAACTCTTTCCTCTCCGGAGCAGTTCAAGTGCTGGGGCTAACTGCATATAGTCAGAATACAGCAAGACTCCATTAGGAGAAACACAATTACTAAGGTGAGTAATTTTTTCTTTTAGGGGGTACAGAGCAGCATGAGTCACATGGTGCCCCTATGGACGATCTGTATTGCCAGTATGTCTGATAGGCCGTCAGGTAGGCATCAATGAGACATGATAGGAATGGTTGGACTTAGACTGTAACACATAGCCCCCCTAGTGCTTTAATAGTGGCTGATAGGAGTGACCGGATGGGGGGTCATTGGGTCATGGAGCAGTATGTGCTGCATAATACTTCTGAGGGATTTGCCTTTTGTGTCAGTGTGTCCAGCTGGTTTCCAGGTGGGTGCTGTTGGGACACTATATGATCTGGTGGGGTGAACTCTGTGGGACAGAGTCATCTGACTTAGTGTAATTTGCTATAATTGGTCCCGCTTTTAGAATGATAGCCTGGTTTAATATTTGTTTAGGTTTAGAATAATCAGAATGGCTAGCATAGTCCCTTGGAGAGAAGAAAATTAATAATGGGACCTAATGTAATATATATAAGTTGGCTTAGAACTAGAGAATTCATTTAGAAAATAATTTGCATTGATTGGAAAGGTATATCCATTTAGAGTACATTTAAAATATGTTATCAAGGATATTTTATACTGTGTATTTGTATGGAAGGTTTGTACTTGTTGTGATCTCTTTTATATACTGTAATGGCTTTTTAGCTGAACAATAAAAATGTGTACTGACTGCAGTTCCCATGTGAGTCTAGACACTGAATCCTACAGCTTCAGCAATACATTCTAGTGACAATTTTGATGATAGGGAGCATATTTTTTTATATTGGTAGCATCAGCAAAATATATTAATGGGGGGATAGCAATTGGTGGGGGTGTGTATGCCACTGGACACCAGGGGAAGGGGACAGCGATCAGAAGGGTGAGGGGTGCCACTAGACATCAGGGCAACATCACACATTGCCAAGGCCAGCAATGGAGTGTGTGTGTGTGTGTGTGTGTGTGTGTGTGTGTGTGGCACCAAACACCAGGGAAACGACATCTCACAGCTCACACTGTAGCCGGCAGCATAAGTTCAGCTGCAGCTGCAGAAGTCAAGAAATTCCCACTGTTCTCATACAGAGAATGCGGGGGAAGCACTCCTCTCACTAAGCTGGGCACCCGGGATTTTGGGTGTCCAGAAAATGTTTGTGGCCATTATGTTATAAAACAAACTTTGGAATCTAGCTAAACAGGTCCCATTTAGCTAGGTTCTGATGTTTGTTTTTTAAATCCCAGCATTTTATGTATTTTCCACATTTATTAATTTGTGGAAAAAAACAACAAGATAGCAGTTGGCACAGCACAAAAAAATGTTTGGTGTTCTGCCAAGCAAGTGGTGTGAAATCAAAAACATGTATTTGAGGCATCAAATTTTTAATTTTGCCACAGAACATTATCTTAAAATCCCTACTACGTATGTGCTGGCCAGAAACCACTACATTTTAAAGCCTTATAACTTGGGAACTCTTTAATATGTTTTCACCAGATCTGTCAAAGGCACTACCTAAGGGCATGACACATGCCCCTGGCAAAGTTGGGATAAAAATTCCATTCAATGTAGGCTGTAGGGGAGAGCTAAAAAATGCCATGTTAAGTATAGGAAACAAAGTTAGACATTTACAAAAAATTACACATGCGAATCTCAAAAACTGCACAGGTTGCTATCACAAAAATTTTCACAGACCAAGACCTTGCCTTGTAGACAACATATACAAAATTTCAGCTCATTTCGCCAAATGGAGCCAAAGATATTAATGTACAAAGTTAGGGGTTTTACATTGAACAGGTTACTAAACCCTAACTATAGGGATACTACCATCTATACTATACATCTAATATACGGTAATAGAGCAAGCTGGGCATACAGTATATATTGTAGTGTGATCAAGGATGGCAAAGAGTTGTCTTTATTATAAAACAAACTTTGTTTTTTTGCTGTTGTGGTACTGTGAACAGTGTATAGTGGTTATGTATGGTTTCTAGGGGAAGAAAAGATAGAGGTAATGGACAAATATTTGTATTTAGGAATTATGTTTCATGGTAACACTCGATGGAATGCGCATAAAGACTTACTATTAGATAAGTTGAGAAGAACTCCTGGCAGGATTAGTAAAATTTACCGTGAAATTTGGAGGAAGGACTGTTATACCCCTTATTAATGTCATCAAAACCAAATTTGAGGCAAAATTACTATATGGGGCTGAAGTGTGGGAAATCGATAATATGAGTGCATTCATGTCCTCTGTATTTGGGCTTTTCTGGAACATTCTAAAACTAGGCCATTCCTGTCCAGAAGCATATTTAAGATCAGATTTAGAGCTCACAAATATAAAAGCAGCTTTGGAAACCTGTAAAATATATTATTGGATGAGATTAACTAAACTAACAGAGAACACTCTGGCAAAACAAGGCCTCAAAGAAAAAGAGGATTGGTTCAGGTTAGGATATAAAGGTGGGTTTTGGTATATAGCCCTTGAATCCTACTGGGAAAATCATAAACTTAAGAACTTAAAAAGGCGGTAGATCAAGGGATCTCACTGAGTAATAAATACAAAAAACATATATCCAATAAAATCAAAAATTATTGGAATGATAAAGACCTGCAACAGATATCCAAATCAAAATACTCAGTGGTTTGCACAAAACAGTTTTTCTTTTGTACTTAAACCATATCTCAAGATCCTTACAGATCCTAAACTCAGGTCTATATTCTCTAATTATAAATTTGAACAGTTTACTAGTAATGTATTGTTATTTAGATATAGGAAAAGGAAGAATATCCTTGGGAATGTGTGACTTTAATCAGGGAGGTATTGAAGACCTGGAACATGTTCTGTGGTATTGTCCTTGGTACTCGAAGTCTAGAGCATATTGGCTGTCTTCATTTATAAGTGATGTCTATCAAATAGACAAAGGCCTTTTAACCAATATTATAATCAATACTGAAGATGTGTAGACTATCACAAGGGTGGCCAAATATTTCTAAGCAATTAATAATAGAAAGAAAAAGATCAGAATCAATCTGCTACTGCAGATGGTCTTTACTTTAAGATCTCGAGTATCTGAATTTTATATTTTAGAAATAATTGTTGAATAACTTATAATGTAAATGATGTGTGAGATGTAATTTAATTGTAACAGCGTTTTAGCAAAACAATAAAATGATGATGAAACACAATGTATAGTAGAGCATTATAATGTTTGAGGAGCCCTTATTACTAACTGAAATCAAGCAGATTACAACCTTGTTATGCCAGTGATATGAGGTTACCCTGTTGTTAACCCTTCTTGAGTACATCATGTCAATGGCATAACAAAACTGATTGCTCACAACATTCAATGCTGCAAAATGGTGATTGCTAGTAGCTGAAAGCATTTGAAACTGAAATTCTATTTCCTTTTTTTTTTTCTCCAAGTTACCTTTGCTGAGGAACAGTCCACTCAGGACACGATCTGCTGCATGCAATGGGTCTGACTAGTTTCCGTGGTGGCTACGTTGTGACGTTACCATAAGGCAGTTCATCCAGTCCCCAGATGTTCAATGCTAACCAACCTGATTACTGCACATTGTGTTGCTTAAAAATGTTGCCATTTTATCTATCGATCTGTTGATGAATCTTCCAGCATGATTTATGACTGCTTAAGGTAAGAATTACTCAGAAAGGTAATTCAATCCATGATTACACAATCTTAGTAGCCCATACATTATAAAATATAATGTATGAGCGTTGGTAAATAACCACACTGAAAACACTTTGAGGTTGCCATGACATCTGAAAACCTCTCGAGCTATGCTCTCGAGGTTTACAATGAAGTCATGGCAACTTCTTGAAGTGTTTGCAGCGTGGTTATTCATCACAGACCATACATTATCCTTTATGTTCTGTGTAGAATTCCATCACTTTCAAAATGCTGTTGTACCACAGTTCAAAGGTCATGGAATATGACTGTACTCTTCTGTGGTACTACACCATTCTGAAACCTCTGGAGACTGTGCAAGTCAGTTTCATTCTGAAAGCAAAAGAACTGCTGCACACACATTTCACAGAATACTGTACACTATAAAAAATAGAGGATGAACAACTTTATGCACAGCCACCTCAAGATTCTGATTTCCATGGACCTCTCGAGCTTCGCTCTCGAGGTCAGAGGGAATCAGAACCATTCTGTTGCAGAACACCTGGTTGTGCATAGTTGCCCATCCAGTATTCTCGTATTTTTCATTTAACATAGCAAACATCATAAATACAGTATTATGGTTCAGCAGTAATATTTAGCAGTCGTTACTGTAGGACAGCTTCACAATATTGGTACATTATGAGGTATGGGTATAATAAGGGAAAAGGGGTGTAATATGTACATTCCACAGCAGGATGGTGTCATTATCAAGTGACAACCAAAGATGTCAACATTCATTAGTATGGGTCATTATAGCTCACAGAAGGTTTTCATTTCTTTCATTCAGAACTACGGTACTGGTATTTGTTGTTTCTGTTAGTACTGAAATGAGGGATGTACTATGAGAACTAGGGTGCATGAAATAATAATTTAACTCGTGAAAGTAATGTAAACCAAGATTTCTACTTTTGCAATATGCCAGGAATAATATTACACAATTCACATGCATTTAACACCCCTCCCGCCCTTTCCAACCCCTTTACTCCACATCTTAGCTTATAAACCACATTCTCAGGGCATATTGTGGGTTGATGGGTTTCCTGGGCTTTACAGGTCTGGTGGGTTGTGAGGCTTGAATAATAAAAAAATGCTCCCAATTTTTGTCTACATGTACAGTACCACTGCTCTCCATCTGTGTGATAATCTGTTTGGGGGAAGGGCAACTTGTGTGATGAGGTAGTGGATGTCCACCAATGGGGTTCAGCGTAAGTGCCACAGTGCGGGCCAGGGTGAGTCTTACAAAGAGCATCTATTGGGCTTGAATTGACTGGGGGAGTCTCAGCTCTGTTCCAAAACTATTTTCCATCACAAGGGTGTGGTGTACACATGTATGGAAGCCGGACAAACAGAAGAGTGAAAGAAATGAGTGCTTTAGCTGAGACTTGAACCCAAGCCATCCAGAATAACATTCCATTTGTGCTACCAGTTGTGCCACCAAGGCAACTGGAAACTGGGACATCCCAAGACAGCTTAGTCTTTCCCTAGTGCACAACCTGGTGCTGCACAGATAATTATTTTCAATGTAATTGTTTGGGTTTCTATTCCAAAACCCATACTGTATAATAAATAGGAAAAACATATTTTTCTAAATGGAGAGTGCCTTTCCATCTCCCTAACTCCAGTTGGCATCTTTTCTGTTCATCTCCCCCTTTTCTTTTTTATATTAATTTGGTTGTTTTTGTAACAGCATTACAAAAGATTTCTTTTGAGGAACAATCCATCACAGGAAATACAAGAGGACTGCTCGTCTGTTAGCACACAGAAAAAGTTATTTATCCTTCAAAAACTGGTACACCATGATGGAGTAAGCATGGTAGTAAAACCCCCACACCCATGGTCTCAAACATTAATGATGTATAATGTGAACCCAGGAGCTGCCTGGTCTTTACCATATATTAGTCTTAATTATTTGAAAGTTCTAGCCCCGTAACAGTGAACAGCAGGGTGCAATGCAATACATTATTTTTAAAAGTCATGTGTTAAGTAGAATATTGACAGGTTTATTGCAAGAGGCTTGTAATCAGTATCCTAAAGGGAGAGAAGCAGTCCAACAACAGTAACTTCTAGGAAAAGCTCAAGAAGAATAAATTGGCATCTCCTCTTTAAACTAAAAATAGGCAAAATGCAAAACAGTGGTAATTATAGCAACACGGCTAAACAGCTTGGATTGCTGACAATAATAACTTTACATTAACAGTCCATTTTTTTGTTAGACAATGCTTTCACAGTAGTCAGCAGAGACAATACATGCTCTTCATGAAATAGAATAACAAAATAAAAAATCAAAGACATTTTTTAAAACATTCAATACTCTTTATCCACTTCCCTCCACTGGCTGAGTCCTCCTTTGGCTGTGTCCAGTGGCTGATCCTCTCTGACCTGGTTCCTTGGTCCTCCAGCCCATCCATGACTCACCTGCTGGGAGGACCCCTTGGCTTACCCCTCGATGTGAGCATGCCTCCAGCTCCATGGCAACTCCCGAACACAATATCCAGTTCCCATGAAGAAGGAACTGAAAACCAGGGGTACTATGAAGACAGGCAGGCAGGCTCTGGCAGGGGGCATTGTGGCTAGGAGCATGTCACCTGTCAAGTCAGCAGCATTATCAGCTTATCTATTCCCCCTGGAGGGAGCAGATTTACAATGACATCATGGAGCATCACACATGCTTCTGTGTGTGACGTGCCAGCTGCAGTGTCCCACCAATCCCACCATTCTGCTAGGTCTCCAGACCTGCTGGATGCTTGAACCTCCTTCCCCTGCCAGTTCTTCAACACTCCAGGCACATTTCCAAACCCAGGTCATCAGCGGTTCAAGCGGTGGTACTACTGCTACGACAGCAGGCTGGCTTGCTCTTAAAATATTCTTGAAACAGCAGTATACAGCTCAATCAATTCCTCAAGATACTATGAAAATTAATTCTGGAGTTAAGTCTGTAACAATCTGAATAGCTCGCTTTCTGTTCCTAGGAAGCAACATAGTACAGTGGTTATCATTTATAATTCATAAATAAGTCTGCACTGGCCTAATGTAGAGAGTCCCCTTGGCCTAATTTAAAGATTAAAGGAGTTGTTCTCCAATATTCAGCTCATCCCTCATATTTTAATGTGCCTTAGTTGTGTTCCTGAGCATGGAGATGATTGGCCACTAACATCTTTTCAGCTGACATACCAGGTATCAGCTGGATCTATTACACCTAATAGTTTACCATCATGAACAATTCGGAATAGGGCCATGAAGACTATAATGGGGTTCACTACCTTCTCCTTCAAGGTGTGCTTTTGGACCCTGTTGTATCTGTTCTGCTAAAGGTGAATTAAAAATCTGATGTCTGGCACTGTCGACTTTTAAAAAGTACCAACTCTTTACATCTCACCGTATGAAACAGCTTATCTCATGTTGACTAACTGTTCATCATGAAAATGCACCCTTTACATTTTTCCAAGACGTAACCATTGGGTAGTGTAGACTTCATCTGATAGGCTGATGCGTAACCTTAAAAGTATTTTGGAATTCAATGCTGTCTCCTCCCTTGCCCTGGAATCTTCCCCAGTTCTGTTTGTATATCCCTCAAGGCTGGTCGCACTTCAGCTGGCTCCTGTGCCCTTGCTTTACATTTGCTCCATGTGTGTCTGAATCTCATTATTTTTGCTCCATGTTCTCTTTTCTTTTGCCTATACTGTACCTGCTGTTGTCCTTGCAGCTCACTGGCCCCCTTGTATAATTTCAACTGGATCTAGTGAGCCTGCTTTGGTTTGTTTGGTTTAGCTAAGTGGAGCACACTGAACTGTTCTCAGTAGCCCCAGCTCTCAGACTTTATTTTGATTTATAGCAACCTCTCTTGCTTTCTGGCTCTTTTCCTTTTTGCTGTGTGGGATTCCACATTTGTTTGCATACATTGATTTTGGTTTTATGGCTGTTAATCACTTTTCTTTCATGTGAGTTTTGGTTAGAGCCTCTATCTGTGCTTTCTTAGTGTGACAATGGAACCCTCCTGCGGAAACCCACACACTTGCCCAATTACATGTTTCTCATTTTATTTGTCCAACTGCAGCATTGTGTAGTCTTTGTTATGACCCCCACCTCACTCACAGAAGACCTGGTTTGACCCTCCAGCTTGCTACCCCACCTTACCCAGACTACCTGTGTCTCCAATCTGCCACTCAATCTACCACCTTTGTTTGGAGCAGCAGCTCCCGATGCCTCTATGGCTGTGTTCTGGGCTGAAGGATCGATTCTAGGAAGTTGTTTCTGCATCCCCTCCTGCTGCTCTTAAGGGGATGCCAATCACTTGCTACAATCTGTCCTCTGCTCCTCCAGCAGATCTCAGGGGAGCACTGAGTCTAGCAGTGTGGCAGCTCTTACTTATGGAGACTGACCCTAATAGTCTCTAGTTTTGTAGTGACAGCGTCATTATCTTCCCTCCTCACCTAAACACCACCTTGAACCCAGGTGCCATCTTGATCACAGCACTCCCATCCTCTCGCATGGCACAACCAATGCCCTTTCATTTCTGGGAAGACTTCAGCGAGTTATGACTGCCATGCTGGTTTTGGGCAGAGGGTCTATTTGCACTTGCCCAGCAGCCATTTTATTTGAGGCATACAGTACATTTCACATTAAACTTATGGTGCAGCCAGTTTGAAATTCATTCTTTTTATGTGATTGCAATAAGCTGCCAACTAGTTTGACTACGTTTTTCTCTTCAGCTGTAGAATGTGGCTTTTAGCTGAAAGCATATTCAGACAACTCATTCAGAGCTCTGTGATGAAGAGATTTCTAATGCAATCTTAGCAGCTCAAATGTTAACTGCTTGTTAACTGGTTGCACAATATGCTTAATTTGAAGTGTACTGTGGGGCTGGCTAGGAAAGAGACCATTTTATATAACCATACAGGGCTGGCTGCCAACTTATGTAAAGCTCAGACTTCCTGTCAAGTGTGATCATTTTGCTACTGTTTTCTGACTCTTACAATGTCTTCCTGGTACCTTTCTCATGTTACCAAGATTTTTAGACCTATTTTCTTTTAGATATTGCTACAGTATCTCCAGCTGAGTTACTTGCTAACATTCCCTGATGGTTATCACCATTTCCTCCTCCTTGTAGCACACTTGCTACTCTGATTGTTTCTCAAAGGACTGTCTTAGTATGGACCTCCTGCTTGTACCCCAAGAGCGGTGCATGGTCTGCTGAACATCCTGCTGCTCACAGGGCAGACTGCAAATGATTCAAATGCCACCCCCTTACTCCCATATTCAGGGAGTAACATGACCAGTGTGCACATTTTGGGAACATTCTGGCATTCCCTTTGCTTCCCCCAGATCATCTTGAGGAGCTGTTGAGTCCATATAATGCCTTTACTTCACTCCCTCCTCTCCTAACGTGTGTCGGGGGAGCACTGAGGACAATGCACCCAAGACACAGGGTTACCTGCTGTACAATCGGCAACAGCTCAGCTCACTGCAATCTCCTAAGTCCCATTGTGATGTTGGTGGGATCACCACAATTGGTCCACCTTACAAAACACCACACTCAGATTCTGCTCCATCTTGCTCACAGCACCTCTATGTCTCTCACATGGCTTGGGGGGAGCTGATGTTATCGTCACCTCAGGGTTTTGTCCTTGTGATAATCACAAGTCTCAGCCACCACCTTGTGTAAGTCTACACCCTGATCTTTGGAAGCCATCTTAGGTGTGGATAAGGACCACCTCTATCAATGGATGTTTACTCCCTCATATCCATCTGCCAACTTAGACGTGGATCAGGATGACTATAATGGCAGTCGTTTTATGCTCCCTCTACCTCCATGCTTCACTTCCAGAAATCAGTCTGAGAACCCCTCTCAACAGTGGCCACATTTCTGCCTTCATTCCCCTGACAATGTTACCCAGTTCCAGGTATGAGAAGCAAAGCTTTTTCCATCTTTTGGCTCTGCCTGACTACCAAGGTAGATCCACTGATAGCTGCTCTTAGTAATAAAATTACCTTTACACCAAATGGATCTACAGCCCTGTAAGACCCAGCTGATAAGAGGATGGAGGATATGATGCAAAAGACTCATGAAATGCTGGGAATGATAATAAAGCCACAACAGCATCCATTAATACAAGGGCCATGTAGAGGTGGTTGGAAGTGATTCAGAAGGATTGACCAAATTGAGCAAACATGGGCCCATACTAGATTACACTATCCAGAGGGTCAAGTATCTAGCTTATTGGTCAGTCAAAACACTCAGAATGTCAGCAGGATCAACAATAGATACATAGATACATAGACAGTGTCGGCAGATAAGGGCCTATGGCCCACCCAGTCTGCCCATTTGAGCTTGTAAGTTCAGTTTGTTTTCCTAGAAGTCTGTTGCCCCTTACCCCTGACCTCCAGAATTCCTTTATGTCTATCCCATGCATTCTTAAATCCCGTGATTGTTTCAGCCCCCACCACTTCCTCTGGCAGGGTGTTCCACTTATCCACCACCCATTCTGTGAAGAAATTCTTTCTCATGTTTCCTCTGAATCATCCTCCCTCCAACTTCATCCCATGCCTCTAGTCCTGGAACATCTTTTCGCTTAAAAATAGTGTTTTCCTGCACCCTGTTCCTCCCTGTAAGATACTTGTATGTCTCTATCATATCCTCTCTCCCTCCTCTCCTCCAGGAGTACATGTTCAGTTCCTTCAACCTGTCTTCATAGGACTTGTGATGCAATCCATGCACCATCTTTGTTGCCCTCCTCTGAACCTTCTCTACCCTGTCTATGTCCTACGTAAGTATGGTCTCCAGAACTGTACACTGTACTCCAGGTGGGGCCTCACTAGTGTCTTGTATAGCGAATTATGACCTCCCTTTTCCTGCTGGTGATGCCCCTGCCTATACATCCCAGCATCCTATTTGCTTTACCTGCTGCCTTGTCGCACTGTGTTCCCTACCTTGAGGTCATCAGAGATGATAACCCCAAGATTCCTTTCCTGCTTGGTGCATGCTATATCTTCACCCCCAACTGATATATTGTGCCAGGGTTTTGTGCCCATATGCATTATCTTGCACTTCTTTGCATTGAATTTTAACTGCCAAACCCTGACCATTCTTCAAGTTTCTGCAGGTCGCTTCTCATTCTGTCTACACCCTCTGGTGTGTCTACTCTGTTACAGAGCTTTGTGTCATCAGCACAGACGGAAATTCTGCCTTCTGGGTCCTGCTGAATGTCACTGATGAAGATGTTGAATAGGACCGGTCCCAGCACTGATCCCTGTGGTACCCACTGGTCACTCTTCCCTCTGTGGGTGACAGCCATTTACCACCACCCTCTGTGTCCTGCCACCCAGCCAGTTACCTACCCACCACACTACTGTCCTGCCCACCCATATTCCCCAGTTTGTGTAATAGTCTTCTATGTGGCACAGTGTCTAAGGCCTTGCTAAGAGTCAGATAGGCCATGTCACTGCCCTCCCTGATCCACCTCCCTAGTCACCCAGTCAAAAAATTCAACGAGATTGGTCTGACATGACCTCCCCCTGGTGAAACCATGCTGCCTTGGGTCCTGTAGTCCATTGACAACCAGATGTTCCACCAATCTCTCCTTCAGTAGTGCGTCCATGATCTTCCCCACTACCGAGGTGAGGCTGACTGGTCTGTAGTTCCCTGCTTCCTCTTTGTTCCCACTTTTGTATAAGGGGACTACATCTGCTGTCCTCCAGTCTTTGGGTACCTCCCCTGTTTCCAGTGATCAGCTAAACAGGATAGCCACAGGTTCAGCCACCACCTCTCTTAGTTCTTTAAGGACCCTGGGGTGCACCCCATCTGGCCCCATTGCTTTATCAACTCTTATTACTTCCAGTTCCTTCAGGACCCTTTCTGTGTAAAGGGACTTGTGTCCATTTCTGCACCATTCTCACCCTTGTACTCCTTCAGACCCATTACCTCCTCTTCCTCAGTAAAGACTGAGCAGAAATACCTGTTCAATATGTCAGCTTTACTGTTGTCATCCTCCACGCAGCCCCATCCTCCCCTTCAGTCTCACTATCCCTCCCTTTGTCTTTCTTTTTCACTTATGTACCTGTAAAGGTTTTGTCCCTCTACCCACTGATTTTGCAATGTGCTCTTCTGTCTGAGCTTTGGCTTCCCTTACTGACCTCCCTGCCTCCCTTTGCTTCTCCTGGTACTTCTCCCTATCCCCTTCTGCCTGTGTCTTTTGTATTGCCTGAATGCAATCTTTTGGCTTTCACTTTCTTTGCTACCTCTTTGGAAAACCATAATGGTCTCCTCTTCCTTTTCCTCTTGCTAACCTGCTTAATGCATAATTCTGTTGTTCTTGTAATCCCCATTTTAAATACTGCCCACTGTTCCTCAACCCCTGATTCCTGTCCCATTCCCTTAATGCCTCTTTCAAGTATCTCCCATTTCCTAAGTCTGCCCCCAAAATCCAGGATCGTGTTTTTGTGTGGTTTGGTTCTGCTCTTTCTGTGATTTCAAACCACAATGACTGGTGGTCACTGTTTCCCAGGTGCTCCCCACTGTTACCCCATCACACTGTCCCTGTTTGTGAGCACAAGGTCCAGTATTGCCTTCTGCCGAGTTGTTTCCATGACCAGTTGCTTGAGAAGTCACCCTGAGGAGTCCAGGATAAATCTGCTCCTAGTTGATGCTGCTGCTGGGATGCTCAGTCCACATCTGGAATATTGAAGTCTCCAACCAGTACTACCTCACCCTTGTCTGCCATCCTTTGGATGGCTAGCATCAACTCCTATCTGTTTCTTCCTCCTGGGCTGGTGGTCTATAGACCACACCTGTGCGGATGGCTGTCCCCATTTTCCTTTCCAGCTTAACCCACAGTATCTCTCCCCATTTTGTTCCTCCTGGATCTCGTGGCCCTTATGTCATTTTTCACATACAGTGCCACTCCTCCTCCCTTGCCTGCTCTGTCTCTTCTGAATATGTTGTAGCCAGGTATGGCCATCTCCCAGTTGTGGTTATCATTACACCAGGTTTCAGTGATGGCCACAATGTCCAGATCTGACTGCACATGACAGCCTCCAGATCTTCCATCTTGTTGCTAAGGCTCCTGGCATTTGCACATGGCTTTCCATGATTTGACCTCCCTAGACTGTTTCACTGTTCTACTCCAGCCCCTTCCTTGGTTGTCATTTATCCCTAGTTCTCCTTGCTGTCTGCCCTTCTGCTGAATTTTGCCCCTTTTCTGCCTATCCACCTCTTGGGCACTAATCTCCATCTTTTGCACACTGCTTTGCAGAGATAGCCACTCCTCTGGTTCACTGGTTCCACTGCTAGCTGTGGGGGGTGAGCAAGTAGGTACCCTCCTTGCTGGCCTGCCACCCCCCTTTGCTAGTTTAAATGCTTGTCAATGTAGCATTTAAACTTATCATTAGTCTTGGATTCCCTCAGGATGGATGCAGGCCGTCAGGCTTGAACAAACCTCCATCACTCCAGGTGGGTCCCCAGTCACCAATGAATCCAAACCCTTCCTCACAGCACCAGTTCTTCAACCATGAGTTAAAGTTCCTGGTGCATGCACTCCTATGCTCTCCCTTGCCTCTCACAGGTAGTACTTCTGAGAAAGTGACAGAAGTAGCTACTTGCTTGAGACCCCTCCCAGTTTCCTAAACTCTTCCTGAACTTCCTTTGGCTGCCCATTTGCCAGGTCATTAGTACCTAGGTGGATAATGACATCCAGCTCACCCTCCATCTTGCCTTCCCAGTGATCCCAGGATCTTCCTTCCATCCTCCATGCCGTGGCACCTGGTAGGCACCTCACCTCCCTGTCCTCCCCCTCCTGTGTTCCTAGCTGGATCCCTCTTATGATGGAGTCCCCCACCTGGATTCACTTTCTCCTCCTCTGGGGTCCACTGCTTTCCCTACTGAGGTCACCTCCTTGGCTAACCTCCACATCCTTTCCTTCCACTTCTCTGGGTACCTCTATTTGGTTGTCCTCATTTGCCAGTGTGGCATATGAGTTCTTGAGTGGAATAGGATCTGGGATGTGCCTCTGCCTGACCGCTCTAACCCTCCCTGAGCCCTGTCATCAAGTGCTCCTCGTTCTCGGCATCCTTTGAGGCAGTTGCATTGGACTGGGTGGTCCCTGGATAGGGGTGATGGTACTCCTGACCCAGTTTACTTCCGCTCTGAGTCTGGCTGCCTCCTCCCAGGTCCAGAGAGATGCATGCAGATAGGGCAGCACCTCAGTGTCCAGAAGGTCTGCCTGAATATGGCTGCCCACAGCCACTGCATTGCACCACTCCCACATTATACTGCAATTCCACTACTTGTCTGCTACTGAAGCTCTCCTAGTTCCCTTTTATTAATTTACTGTCCAAAAATCCTGCCACTGATCCTCAGATAATTTTTTTTTTTAAAGAAAAAGAAACCAATAAATAAATAAATGAATCAAAACACTTGTTGTGCTGAGGGTGGGCTTCTTCCCCTTATGCCCTCCTACTTCACACCTTACTATACCCTGTGTTTAGCTCCTGTCAATCAGATTTAACAGGGCATATAATTAAGAGTTGGGGAAGGGAGGAGGGGTGAAAATTTGCAGCAATTAAAGACAGCACAGAATTACACCACCACTATGTTTTAAATTTTCAACAGCCCAAAAACAATTATAAGTAAAGACAACAAAGAAAGTATAGTGTCACTAAATGCCCACAATCTAAGTTTAAAAGAAAAATAGCAATTACCAGTTACTCTGAAGCACTGAATTGAATATGTTTCCTTCCTTCCCCTTCTGGCTTCTTCTGAGAAAATAAACTCTGCTTGCTACTTCAACTCTGACTAAGCCCCACCTCCAGTTATCATGTAGCTGAGGTCAGAGGCCAGACAATTAACACCCTTCACCCAACTACAGGGCAGTCAGACAAGCCAAGATAAAATTTGCAGCAATTAAAGACAGCACAGAATTCACCACCACTATGTTTTAAATTTTCAACAGCCCAAAAACAATTATAAGTAAAGACAACAAAGAAAGTATAGGGTCATTAAAAGCCCACAATCTAAGTTTAAAAGAAAAATAGCAATTACCCGTTAATCTAAAGCACTGAATTGAATATGTTTCCTTCCTTCCCCTTCTGGCTTCTTCTGTGTATGATCAACAGAGCCAGGTGCCATCTGTGACTAAAGTTGTGACAAGCTGACCAGGACTCTAGAAACATCCTAACTAAGCTTCAACTGAAAGGCAACATAGTTCATAGTTCTAGATTAGAGAAAGACATACATAGGAAAGAAAAGGCAAGGGACCTCACTAAAGACAGAACAGACAGACTATCCTACCTCCCCTCTCTTAAGAAATGCTTTCAGATCAACTCCCTGATGGGGAAAAATGAGCTCCTATTAACAGGGAAACAACACTATTAGGAACTTCTGCTTCAAGAGCAATTGTTTCATTAGAAGAGGAGGCAATAACTGGAACTACTCTAACTATTACAGATCCAGAGGTGGCTTCAGATCCTACAAATTACCAGACCTAAATGAATACAGGCACAGGACACAGCAACAGTGGTGGGAGGCAGGCTTCAACACTTTACCACAACCCGGGCCACAACGGTATCGGGCAAATGGGTGACAGAACTTGTATGACACAGATATGCAGTAGAATTTCAGCAGGTTCCAAGGAATGACCAATATGTGCCATTGCAGATTTCAACATTACAGGCCTCAATGAGGAAAGGGTACTAACATCAGTAGATTTCACAGATGCCTACTTCCACATCCCCATATGTTTGACACAATTCCTTTGATTTCACCACCTGAACACGCACTTCCTATACCTCTACCAATCATTTGAACTAGCGTCTGCACCACAGATATTCACCAAGGTGATGGTAACCCTGCCAGCCAGGTTTTGAAAGGAAGGCATCCATGTCATCCCATACCTTGATGACAGACTGATAAGGGCAAGAACATGACAGGAAGTCCTGGCAGTGATGACCAAAGTACAACAGATACTAACTCAGCACAGCTGGATCATCAATTGAGTGAAGAGCTACCTGAACCAGCTATGTTCCCTAGAACACCTTGGCACAGCCTTCGACATGGCACGAGGCACAGTAAACCCTCTAAGGACACAATGCAAACTGTTCTCTCTGGCAATGAGGAAGTACATCTTGTAAATACAAAGACTGTAGGGTGGAGGCTTTTTCATCTGTCTGTTCTTGCTTCCCAATACTGAACCTTGAGTCTAGGTTCCCAAACTAAGAATTCCAAAGAGGAATGTCCGCTAATGGTTGATTTTTCTGTGGTTTGCTCATATGGTACCCCCCTTCCAACCAATGCCTGAGTAGATATAAATTCTCTTTGGTAGTCCAATGGTACCCCTCCCAACCAAAGCCCTGTTTCTACAGTACACATATGCATGCTCTCTGTCATTCAAATGGTGGCCAGCCAAAGTAGAGAGAGGAACGTTTGTGCCAGTCACCATCTCCAGAGCTGCCGGCAAGACTGAAATTGTATTGGGGGAGTCAGGATTGATGGGGTAGGAGGTTGGGGATGGGAGGTGCTGAGTGGGTGGGCCAGGGGTTTAGGGTTTATGAATGGTATAGCAGAGATCAGTGTGCTAGGGGAACCACTGGACTACCCAGGAGAATTTACATCTTCTTGGGGATCAGGCAGGAGTGAGGTACCACTGGACTACCCAGGAAAATTTACATCTATACAGGGATCAGGCAGGAGTGAGGTACCATTGGACTACCAAGGAGAATTTGCATCCACTAAGGGATCAGACTGGTGGGGGGTACTGGGGATTGGGTAGCAGCTGAAAGCACTGGACTACTAGGGTGATGATTTATATCATAACAGATTCAGGTGGGAGTTAGGCCCACTGGCCTATCAGGGAAATGTGTCTTATTTATTTTATTTATTTATTTATTACATTTTGATTACCGGGTGAGCCCACTGAGTCCCGAAGGTCCCATTTTCAGGGGCGACCTGGGATACGGTACAATGACAAATTATTAGGTGCTGGTGGTTTGGTGCAGCATGTTACAGAGATATTGCAATCATAACCAGATTACAGTGAGGGCAGAAACACAGTAATAGCGGCAGTTCACATTAAGTAATCAAATCTGAGAACTTGTTTGACAATCTAGCTGTGATATTTGAGTCATGACCAAGCCTAATAGATTAATTGGGTGAACAGGGAGAGGGGCAGTGATATTTACTGGAGAAGAGGGAATACTACCCTATACCTTGACAATGGCAGGTACTGGTCTCCAACATGTGAGCCTTGAGCTTAGTGTAAAAATTTGATAGGGAGGGGGCTTCCTGAACTGAAGGTGAGAGCCTATTCCACAGGTAGGGGGTGGTGAAGGAAAAGGATCTGCCGATGGCATTTGTTCTGATTCTGGGGTTGATAGTATAGGCCGACCAGTGGTCCTGAGTGTCTGAGAGTTGTGCCTAAGGGAGATAGTCCCTATTAGACTGGGGAGAGCTGCCGGACTCAGTATTTTGAACGCGAAGCAGAGCAGAGGGTACTGAGGATGCAAAGCGAAGGAAGGCCACTGCAGCTGGGCAAGGGAGTCGCAGATATGACTTCTGGGGTGAAACAGTGGTCAGGGCAGGACAGGGGGGACCGCTAGACTGCCAGGGATATTTTGTAAATGATTGGGTGAGAGTGAGGGCCAAGGTCAAAGCTCTGCACAATGCCTCCATACATTTGTGCAGGAAGGCATTGTGCAGAACTGATAATGGTGACATAATGGTATACAAATGGCCAATTACAGCCTTGCGTGCCATATGTGGTCATTAGCATGCCGGCTTCTGAATAAGGATGCCATGAGGACAGATGCTATCCCATTTGGGGATGTGCTGTCCTCTTTTGCTCCTAGGTGCTTGTTGCCAGCTGGGGATATGGTAATACCATGCATTTGCATTTTGCGCTGCACTATCATGGCTTAAAATTCATACAGGCAGTGCAGATGAATATGGCACCCTGTCATTTGCATTCTGTTTTATACCAGGTGCTATGTTTTGCACAGTACAAATGGCCACTTCCTTTGAATATTCAGTTGTTTTTTTTTTTACATTTTATTTATACAGGATGCTCACCCTAAACAGTTTATGAACCTTTGTCTAATTGCTATTTGCTGACCCATGCTATGTAAACATATTATTTATTATTTATATTGTACCTCTGGCGTATGTGCATTTGTGACCACCACTGTTGTTACTGCTGCAATCCTTCATTTGTACAGGATGCTCTCACTTGTTACTACTGATTGTCTTATGCTGTTATGTCTGCTGTTGACCACTGAACCTTGTTGCTATGCTTATTCTTTGTATTGCATTTAATTTATCCGAGTTGCTCCTGAAAAAGGGAACATGTCTCAGTGAGCCTACCTGGTCAACAAAATCCAATAATATAAATAACGGATAGAATGTGAATGGGGTAAACCACAGGGATTTTATTTATTTAGAGGCCCCATTGTTAGATGAGCGGCTTCTGATAATTACATTTTTGTTAGTTCCTGTGTTTGTGTGGTGGCTTTCCTAATCCCTCCCATGCAGTACAGGCCTTAGCCTATGTACTATATGGCCTGTCCCCTCCATGCCTCAAGTTGATCTGATAGCATGGTAATGCAAACACTTGGGACAGCTACATTGGGGCATGGGTGCTGAACCCTAATATACTTCTGAATGTCATTGAATATTGTGGCTGAATTAAGAAAGGGGCAACTGTGTGGCTGAATAAAGAAAGCAAGATCTGAATGAAAGCATGTTACTTATAACAAAAAAAAATGTTTTTTAAAATGAAAATAAAATGACAAAAGCCTTATAAATGTTAACAGCAGCTTTAGCCTTGGAAAAATGTGTCAAATATATTTCCCAGAATTCTGTGAAAGGTGGAGTAATTTTTGAAATAATGAAGCAGCCTAGCACTGGAACTTTTTTAACCCTTGTGTAGTGCTTCCATAAAAGTACATATGCCAGACTGCCTCAGCCAATCATGTGCAAGAATTTTCGCTATCTGTTTTCCAAGGAAGTAAAAAGTCCTAACATGGTGAGGGGTATTGGTGGATACCCACATGCCCAGGGGTGTGATGTCATTTCTTATTGCACTTAGAAAATTAGCTAGACAAATTAAAAAAGAAAACAATCATTCTGTAAAAGATAAAAAAAACACAAGATATGCAGAAAATATTGCTTAGAAAATGTTAAACAATCCATCAGTAGATGACTTCTACTTGTCAGTCATTTGTCTTTCTACACATGCAGGGTTTATTTATAGTGTATGTTGGAATGCTGTTAAGCATGGAAATCCATGCTTAGAACAGCTTTGTTGTGTTTCATTTACAGTATGTTGTTTTGCTGCACTAGGTACATCACTACTGTAGCACAATAAAAGCAAATGTCCCCCCGCACCACTCTAACAGCTGGCTCCATAGGGAATACGTGATGGGCAGGAGTGGAATATGGCAAATATTTTCATAAGTGAACAGTGACCTCTGGATACTCACGAGTGGCAGAGCGGAGCGGAGCAGAGCCACGAGAGGTGGTATCCAGAGGTCACTGTTCACAAATGAAAATATTTGCCATATTCCATGACTGCACACCATGTGTGCAGTTGATATAATAGGGTTTTTTGATTTTTGTGTTGGTTTTGTGATGCATTTGTTCTGTTTAATGTGTGTTTTTCTATGGTGTTATTTTACCTTTCTGTATGTCTCTACGGTGTTCTGCGTTCCAGTCAATGAGTGCTACTGTCTGCTTTTCTAAATGGGAGAAGTAGGCATTGTTTGGTTGCTTGTGTGAATGGCTATGTGTTGGAATATTTCCATTGGGGTATGTTGTTTTTGTGTGTGTGTGGTGTGCATTGTTATTGGTTAGGTTAGCTTTGTCGGCAGGGTTTTCACCCGGTGACGGAGCCAGCATTCGGTCTGCGAGCACACTGAGATTTTAAGGATTCATTGTTTTCGAAGGGAGAAATATTATTGTTTTATTTTTATTATGTTGCTGCTTACAGTGTTTTTCAGTGCTTGTGCTTTTTCACACAGTTTTTCCGGTTACCATCACCAGGTTCGATACGGAATTTATTTTCGGTCTTCACTTTGGTTTCACTTTCCCTTGAGCAGGACAATGTAATGTACTGAACTGAATAACAGACAGACAGATATTTTTGGGTTGCAACTGATTTTGCTCAGGTATGTCTCCTGCAAATCTTGTTGTCTTTTTGATGTTGGATTTACTGTCCGGGAACAGTGTCAGTCATTGGAGTCGCTGTCAGAATGCAGCATGGCTACTCTTCTACAGCTGGGTTCGTCATACTGTCCACCTGTGCAAAAAAAATACAAAACGTTACATGCATCGTAGTTAGTTATTTTGATGGGCAATGTACAGTCTCCATGGAATTAGTTCCAGCGACAGATATGTGAGGGAGGGTTGTGTGATGACTTGTCTACAGTGACAATAACTTGTGCTGACGTAGGCACTGTATGTATAAATGTGCCAAAAAAATCACAGTGCCTACGTCAGCACTGATTTATTCAATGGGAGTGTAAATATCAGTTTTTATCTAATGAAATACGCTCTCACCCCTATTGTATAAACATTAATACGTTTGTTGGATTCGGGTCTGGACTTTACATTATAGTACAAACAATGTAACCCCAATATTCACCTTCTCCATTAGATTTTTTTTTTTTTATCTTTTATGGGTTTGTCTGGCTCATTTCAGTTGACTCGAAAAAACCACCACACCACCACTGTAAACCTGTCCCCAAGGAATGACCACAGTTGGAGCTTTCTGACTGCTGGCTCTACATATAGTGATTAATTTTGAGAACCTATTCAATCAAAAAGTAAAGTAACCAACTCAAGTATCAAAAACACTGAATAATGTTTGGGTATCACCCTCTTTAAGGGCTAATATCTGCCTCTGTCTCATGGATTACAGTGCTGAATTAAAGCAAATTTCTGAAGGGCATGCCATCATCATATTCCACAGCCTTTATATGCTAAAGATGTTTCTGACAGTTGTGCAAATTTCTCATTGCCGCCACCCGTTGTTGCTCTCATTCACCCAATGCTGTATAGGTAAATGAAATGTTTCTTAAATGTAACACTGATTCAGTCTTTTTGTATTTGACTAACCATACACTATAAAAAGGTACTGGGTCAATATAGTGCTGCTGAAACAGTGCATGAATAACCACGCTACAGAAAGCGCTAATGTTTGTGCAGCGACAGGGTTTTTTCAGTGTATGGGAATAATCGCTACCCCTGTGCTGTATGCTGTGATGGGGCTGTGTTAAGGAGACTGCTGGCGCAGTGCCTGGTCGAGCATCTCCCATGGTGGAGTGGCTAGGGCACCAGCACCTGGTGGTGTAGGGGACCTGAGGCCCAGGTCGGGTCCCCCCGGTCCCATAGTGTAGTGACTTTTTTTTCCCTAAAAAGAGACTTTTCCCCCTTTCATTGTTTTGCCCCATCCCTGAAGTCCACATCCCCTCAGAGTTTGTTATATTTATTCCAGGGGTGTGGGGGGGCAATGCCCCCCATGTCAGGGGTGCTGAGGGCACAGCCCCCCACAAAAAAGATTGTGCTGTTTGTTTGAACGATATGCACTGTTTCTGTTGTGGTCAGCATTTGTTTCCTGACCTTATTTCAGCACACACCATTTTGTCTGCGGCATTGTGCTTTTCAAGAAAACATATGTGAGCACCTGAAAAAACAGTGTGGTGCTATTCTGCATTCATGTCCAAAGATTAAAGTAAATAGATCAGCAGCCACACTCCAGACAGAAAACTAGGACTCCATGGATTAATTTAATCATTCCTTTATGTAAAAAATTGCAAATAAAACAATAGCCAAAGTGGCTAACAAATAGACTGATGTTTCTCCTGGCATGCTGCCAGGTTCCTTCAGAGTGAATTGGTACATAAAACAAGTGCTTTTTTTTATAACAAACAGGATCGCATCACATATTACTCACACACCTATCACCTCCTATAAAGTGAGTAATGCTAGTAATCAATCTATATAATTAATTAAACAGCTCACATTGAATCCTGTGCAAATCAATTATTTTAAACATCACAATAATCATGGGACTGATGGAGTCATTT
The DNA here is from genome assembly GCA_016271365.2 of Neoceratodus forsteri. Lineage (NCBI taxonomy): Eukaryota > Metazoa > Chordata > Ceratodontiformes > Ceratodontidae > Neoceratodus > Neoceratodus forsteri. Next base: position 481,430,769 of record CM057459.1, on the reverse strand, counting down.
TGTTATATTATATTATATTCTTTTTAACAGACACTTAGGCCACTTTTATTATTTTTCTCTTCAGTTGTATTTTTCTTCAGCTTTTCAAACTTCAGCCTGTAGTTTTTCTCATTTTATTTTACATTCCAGGCTTAAAAGGTTTAATGACTTCCCCATTACCTAAATTACTGTTTTCAGGCTACCATAGCCTCTTATGCACTTTGTTTAAAATGAGGTTCTTTTCCCTTATGGAAAAAATGCTCCATCTAGTTCCAGGCACTTAAACTTTGTCACAGACAGCAAGATTCCATTCACTGGATTTTTTTCTTTTTATAGTAATTGCTAACATTTACACTTTTTCAAAAATGCTGCAAGATCTATACTGTCATTTAACCCCTTATTCTGTCATGCCCCCAGTTCAAAAATCCAGTAACTTTCTTTCTGTCCCAGAATTTTCTTAAAATCCCCCCTCTTCCTCCCAGATTAACCAGTTCAATACCTGTGAAACTAAACTTATGATTTTCTGCTCCTCTTTCAGAAACATGTTTTACTATAGCATATGACATGTCCCCTCTATCCACTGCTCTTGCATGTTCTCCAGTCCTTACTTTAAACTTTCTCACTGTCCTCCCCACATTGAAAGCTCCTCAATTACAGCTAGGTAGGTACACCAACCCACTGCCACCGGTGCTGGAGCCAAAAGAGTCTGTTTCAAGGGTTCTGGACCCGGGACTATATTCTTTACCACCATATCTTTTATGCTTTTGCACTTTCAAAAGACCACTTTAGGGTCCTGTTCTACAACATCAGCAAGTTTAGTTTCCAATTCCAAGATGGACCAATTACTGGCTATCACGTGTTTAACTTGATGTGCACTTCTAGAAAAATTTGTAACAAAAGGGCAGGACACTGTGCTGTTTCTATGTTTCTTTGTACTCCATAAGGTTTGGTTCCTGTCCATATTTTCCACTTTCTGAATTGCAGAAGCAATACATTGTTTGCTGTAACCCCTTTCTAAAAATCTCTTTACTTGTAATGCACTTTCTTGTTTAAACTCAGCTGACTCAGTACAGTTTATAAGGGTCCTTACCAAACTGTCCCTTGAGTATGTTAAAACGTACATGATATGGGTGGCAACTGTAATATCTTAGAAGACTATTACGGTCTGTACTTTTTTGAAATAGTGTGGTACAAATTCCGCCACTACTGTTCTTGTACAGCTTCAAATCTAAGAGTGTTTTTTCAGTTTGACTTATATCGTATCTGTACCTCAAACAACTGCTGGTACTTTCCATCCACCCAATAAAACTCCTAAATTCTTCACTTGTACCTTTCCATATAATTAATATATCATCTATAAAGTGCCTTCACAAATCCAGCCTGGACAGGAATGGATTTGTGGCGGCGCTGTAAAGACGATCTTGCTCCCACTTCCCTACAAACAAGTTTGCAATGCTTGGTGACGTGGCTGTGCCACGTATCTAGTGATACAGCTGGTTTTTAAAAAGAAAAACATTTTTTGTAATACAATTTCTGCCATTTTTACCAGAAATTGTGTTGGAATTTCAGCACATTCTGTTTCAGTCCTAGTATTAAGAAAATGGGTCAAAAAATCTAAACTTTCCTGATGTGGAATAGCAGTGTACAATTAATTTACATCTACCTCTGCCAGAAACCACTGGGGTTCCATGTAAATATCCTCCATCAGTTTAACCACTTCCGTGGAATCCTTTATATAAGACCTCAGATTCTGAACCAAAGGCTGCAAAAATTGATCTACATACATGGAATGGGGTTCTGTTAGCCACCCCCTCCTCAACACTATTAGTCGGCCGAGTGGTTGTATTGGATTTTTATGGATTTTAGGCAGTGCATAAATTACTAGGGTTTCTGGGCAGTTAACAGTGAGTTCTATACAAAACATTCGTGATACACCCCTTAATATAACTTTCCTTAAGTAAAGCATCTATTTCACTTTTGAATTGTTCAATGACATTTCTAGACACTTTTCTATAAAAGGATGTATCACTTAATAATCTCAAAACTTCCTTCACATAATCCTCTGTATTTAGAATTACCACTGCCCCACCCTTATCTGCTGCTTTTATAGTGATGGCACTTTTCTCACTAAGTGCTTTTAAAGCTCACCGTTCTTCCTTACTACAACTATCAATATATGGACTTAGTGTTGTACTCCGTAATTTCTCTAAATCTAACTCGCACTTACGAATAAATGTAGAAGCCACAGGATTCAAGGGAGGACAAAACTCAGATGTGGGACTTAACCAGGGCTCAGGGGCAACATTAGCAAAACTTTTTTCTTCTTGACCTTCAAATATACATTTAAATGTTAAATTGCATCCAAACTTATGCAAATCCACACATGTATTAAAAATAATTAACATCTGTAGAAGGACAAAATGCCAAACCTTTGCTCAAAACAGATGATTCTGCTGCTGTTAAATCATGATTAGAAAGATTGACAATAGGCATTAAGTTAACATTATCCACACAGTCATTACTAACAACTGAAGCAGGAATAGTATTGCTGCCAGAGTCCATGGAATCCAGGTTTGTAGAAGTAAAGGTAGAAATGGGGGGGAGGTACATGGCCTAAAAACTGCATTTGCATCATTTAATGCCTGCTGTACTAATAAGCATTCCTGCCTCTTTTTCCACGCTGCCACCCCCATCCTCCTCTTTGGAAGTGCACAGATTGAAAATGTCTTTCGTTGTCTCTGACTGCGTCTTGCCCCCTGGATATAACTGGAGGACTGTCCTGTTCCCAATTCCCCTGACTCTCCATCTGTGAGGGCCTCAGACTCATCAGTATCAGAGGGGCCTGTAGAATAGTCTAGTATTTTTCTACCGTTTAAAGAGTTGCTAGAATTACTGCCACCCTTTTTTAAAATGGATTTAAGTCCCACTTTTTTTTGTGTCTGTCCAATTAAACACCTGATCATTCGCATAGTCCCTTTCATCTCTTAGGAACTTTTTTTGCTTCTGTTTTTTTAATTTTTACATCATACTTTGTCACTTTATCTAGCAGCAATTTATTAAGTCTGTTCCCTTCAGCTTCATCAATGTTAGATTTCAGTATTGCTTCAACTTTACCAATTTCAATAGTGAGTTCATCCAATATGGGTTGTGCAAACTCTAAAATTAGTTCAATATTCTTGAATGGAAGCATCCTGCATGTTTCCTTGCCATCTTTTCATAAATACAGCGTTATCTGTTCCAAAACAAAGTTTTTGAACTATGCGTAGCCCCCTAGGTACTCTTTTAACAGTAGTTGTATTTTTCTTCAGCTTTTTAAACTTCAACTCACTTTTACTGCAGTATGGTAGCAGCACAACAGTTTCACCTGTAATGAAATCACACAGCATTCATCATTTTTCTGACCATTAGTCATGTGAAAAATAAAGTAAATTACATAATAACTATGAAAGTAGTTGTTACTTTTCTGGACATTTAGTTAAAGCACCAGCACAATAATCACAATACCATTACACCACCTACCATGCCCCCCACAAATGTGCTATTTTGTGTGTGAATGTCCCACTATTTTAATTTCATGAAAAGCCCAGATGAAAAATTAAATTGCCAGAAATGCATTACAGTGTGTTAAGTGAGAGCATTGCCTTGTGATGCCACTTGCTGCTGCTGTTCTCTTGCTGATGTAATTGAAGTAAAAGTCCAGATGAACATTAAAATGCCCTAAATGCGCCAGTGTGCCCCAAGTGAGAGCATTGCCTGTGTTGATGCCTGCTGCATTACCAATACATGCTGCCCTTTGTGTGTGCCTTCATACCACAATGGGGAGTTATGGTTAGTGCCATTGTAATTTTCTTTGGCTTATACACAGCCATTTAATCTCTATATAATCTTGTTCTGTGTTGTAAGCAGTCCATCATGTTGTTCCTTTTCAGGGAATCATCACACTTTACCATGGTGGGCATAATGATCAGTTCACAGCAACATGCAACACATGTTATCAGTCTGACACCCAATGTTGTACTGTAAGGTTTACATTTTTTTGGGGGGGGGGTGCTGTGGTTAACTGAAAGACAATCATTTATGATTCCTTTTTTTCCCTCAGGTCGTAGGCACAGTGTTGGTAGTACACAAGTTTTGGAAGGCTGCTTACTTTGGCTGCACGGAAACTGTCAACCCATGAAAGGTAAGTATTTTTTTGGGGGGGGGGGGACATCATTTGAAAAAAAGGTTCATTGATGTTTTTGCTATCTTTACAGGTCTTCAGCATAACATCATAACTGTTGTCCTTCTTCAGATTGGAAGATACCACTCACGGCAGTCCACGGCACCTCAGTGTTACCAGAAAACAGATGAAGAAGAAATTATGAGTAGTTAATTTTTTCTACCACATTCACTTCCCAGCGTGGCTGTTCTTGTATTCTGTTATAGTCTGCTTGAAATAGCAAGCTATTAGTAAACACCTTATCCAGCTTAAAATACCAAGCTATTAGTATAGTAATAACCCCTTATCAAGCTGAAAATAATAAGCTATTAAGAATATAGTAAACCACGTACAAAAATGTTACACATTTAGTGAGTGACATGCACGGGGACATGCACTGGCCCACTGTTTTAAGTTACATTACATCACATGTTTTCAGGACCAGGATAACCCATTTTACAACTATGATATAGTGAAGTACACCTCTCACATCTGTGACTAACCAATATATCATGTGTCCTGTATTCTGTATGTCACCCCCGGTGAATGCTTTACACCGGCACCACAAAAATTCAAATCTAAAAGGAAATAACACTGATACTTACCTGTCGATGTTATCCCTTAGGCAGTAGAACTACTACAGTACTGCCAGTTTATACAGTCTGTAACCTGCAAAAACAAAATGAAAATCAGTTGCCTGTATTTCAAACAACATGAGGTCTTGCTGTATTCTGACTATATGCAGTTAGCCCCAGCACTTGAACTGCTCCAGAGAGTAAAGGGTTAACTCTATGCAAAGGCAGTGAACGGTGAGCACGAGCTCGGTTTTCAAACCTCTGTCTGTGGTACTCTGAAGAGTAACCATCAGAATCTTTAGTCTGCCTTACTGTGAAGTCGCTCCAGAGATCCCTCCTGCGCTATGGTTCAGTCTAGTTTGAATCGGTCGGTTTTTCAAACCATGGTGTCAGTAATTCAGTATTCTTGCCTCTGTCTCGGTACCAATAAGTGCTAAGAAATTGTTTTATTTCGGTTCTTTGATGGTCGGTCTGGTTCAGAACCGAAGCTCATCTTCTTTTATTGTGTATTTACTTGTGTTGTGGTTTTTCTAGTACTCATCGGTTCCTATAAAAAATCCAATATCTTAGGATTTTAAGATTTTTTTAACTGACCCGTGACGTGGTTGGAACTGTTGAGTGTGTAATCTTCTGGCTTAACCGCAGTGTAAGGCGACTTTCTGGTTGAAGGCATGTCTGAGAAATCCAAGAAGAAAACCGGACCTACTGGGTTTCAGCACTGTCCCGAGTGTAAGGAGGCCTGTGCTAAGGCCGACCCTCACCTCGTCTGTGTGTATTGTCTGGGGTTTGACCACCTCAAGGAAGACTGCCAAATATGTAATAACTTTCCCAAAGCCACTCTTGATAAACATTTGAGTAGGCTAAGGGAGAGGGAGGCCAAGAAGTCCACTGACCTGGATGGCCAGCCCGGTTCAGTTGCGGCCGAATCTGAAGAGGTGCCCACTGACCTGGGCGATACCTCTTTGGGCAAATGGAGAGCCGATTCTGTGGAATCAGTTCCGAGTAAAAGAAAGAGAAAATCAGCTGGCTTGGATCCGGCTCCCCATGGTCCGACCGCTGATGAGATAGCGAAAGCGATTTCAGTAGTTCAATCGCTTTGCCTGGTTCCGACTGAACCGGTTTCGGTTCAGAGCCAAACGGTTCAGTCGGAAGTACTTGCTTTGGATATAGATCCTGAGGCATACTATGAGGGCGATTGGGAGGAGGATGAAGATTTTGAAGAGGAACAATGTGAGGGCCTAGATGAGCCAGTAGAGCCTGATATCTCCCCAGACAGGCCTTCTCAGGTTTCTCCTCCCAGGCTTTCTGAGTCTCCTTCCCATTTCTTGTTTTACAAGAAAGTGGCTGAGACTCTTCAGCTTCCTTTGGAAGAGGCTGAACAGGATCAGGAAGAACCTGACTATCTGGAAATGATGGATGTCCGAGAGTCAAAGAGGGTGTCTATCCCCTTACACAAATCCTTGGGGAAGCAGACACAAAAAAATTTACAATTTCCTACATCCATTACTCCTGTGGAAAAAAGAATGGACAGGAGATGTGATTTGTCAGGTCGTGGGATGGAATTCCTTTCAAATTATAGCAGCCATGTTGGGGTAGTACAAGCTGCAGCCTGTGACAAGGCTAATATTCCCCTGGCATCTCATCCCCCAGATAAGGATTCCAGGAAAGTGGATGCCATGGTAAAAAAAAAAAAAACAGTACTTGGCATCCTCTTTGGGACTCAGACAATCTAATTACATGGCATACACAGCCGGGTACCAAAAATCTATGTAGGATATGGTTCTGGAACTGGCTAAGGATGCCCCCCCCAGCTAGCTAAGGAGCTGGAGCAGGTGGCTGCAAATTGTATAGAGGCATCTAAGGTGCAATTCCACGCTGCTGTTGATTCCAATGATGTCTATTCCAGGGTCATGGCTACATCTATCTCCATGAGGAGATTTGCTTGGTTTAGTTGTACCAACCTCTCACAGGATACCCAGGCTAAGGCCATGGACTTTCCTGTAACTGGTAATTTTCTTTTTAGGGATCCAACAGAGAACTACATGAAAAAAATGGACGAGTACAGGACCACCTATAGAAGTGCTGCAGCCAAAGGGAAGCAGACCACTCTTCAGAGGCAGCAGTTTAGGGGCAAGCCTTTTTACAGGCCTTTTTACCAAACTCAGGCCTCCTCCTCTTCTTTTCAGCAGAGGGGGTTCTTTAGGGGAAGAGGTAGATGGGGGGGGGGTAACTAGGACCCCATCAGCTACTCAGTCCAAGCCCGCTGCCAAGCAGACACCCTGAGGTGTCAGTCAGGGTTGCCTCCCTAATCCCAGTAGGGGGTAGTCTGGCTCACTACTCCCAGGCCTGGGAGTCTATTACTTCAGACAAATGGGTCTTGAAAGTAGTGAGCCAGGGACTTGCTCTCAGTTTCAAAAGGTCCCCAAGAATGAGAGCAAAGTCTTTCAGTCCTCCCTCTCCCTTGGAGACAAATGTCTTAGAGGCAGAAGTCTCTTCTCTTCTGCTTTTGCAAGCAGTAGAAAAGGTACCTCTTTGTCACAGGGGAACAGGACTGTATTCAAGATACTTCCTTACCCCCAAGAAGACAGGGGAGTGGCGACCCATATTGGATTTAAGGTACCTGAACAAACATTTGACAAAACCAAAGTTCAAAATGGTGACTCTGGGAGTAATTCTCCCCTCTCTGAGACCAGGAGATTGGCTAACCTCCCTGGATCTCAAGGATGTCTATTTCCACATATCTATCCGACATTTCACACAGAAAGTACCTCAGGTTCGAGTTGCTCTCAGGCCATTACCAATTCAGGGCCATGCCCTTCAGTCTAAAATCTGCTCCAAGGGGGTTCACCAAGTGTCTTGCAGTGGCATTCCTCAGGAGGCAGGGCATCCTTCTGTTCCCATTTCTGGACGACTGGCGTCTAGTGGGCCAGTCCTCAGACCAAGTCAAGTCAGCTTTAGAGGTCACCCAAAGACTTCTAGAATCTCTGGGCTACATTCTAAATTTAGAGAAGTCAGTTCTAGAGCCAGCCCAGCTTCTAACCTTCATGGGAGTGGAAATAAATACAGTTCAGGCAAGAGCATTTCTTCCTCTCTCAAGGGTTTAGTCATTGGTCACTCTGGCCTCCTTTTTTCATCCTCTAGTATCTTGTCCAGCCAGACACTTTCTACAGCTGCTGGGCCACATGGCAGCTTCCACAACAGTAGTTCAGGGAGCAAGATTTCAGATGAGAGATATTCAGTTTCATCTCAGATCTTTCTGGTCTCAGGAAAAGGACCCTGTCGCCAAACTGGTTCCAGTCTCCAAAACCTTGGTCCAGGCCCTTCAGTGGTGGTTGGAGGAAGACAGTCTTCGACAAGGGGTTCCCTTTATCAGTCAGGACCCTTCTGCGATTCTCACCACAGATGCCTCCCTGTTGGGGTGTGGGGCCCACCTAGATCATCTCACAGCTCAGGGAACTTGGTCACACCAGGAGTCCCTTCTGCACATAAATCTTCTTGAATTAAGAGCTGTCTTCCTAGCACTTCAGACATTCTGAATGGTAGTCCAAGGGAAAGTAGTGCAGATGAGAACAGACAATACCACAACCATGTGGTACATCAACAAACAGGGAGGCACTTGGTCCTCAGCCTTGTGCACAGAGGCCATGCAAATATGGCCTCTAGCTTAGTCCCTTCAGGTTTCTCTGATGGCTGTGCATCTCCCAGGGAAGGACAACATTCTAGCAGATGCTTTCAGCAGGATTTCTCAGGGTCACCACGAATGAACCCTGGACCCTGTCATTCTTCAAGTCATTTTCAGAAGATGGGGCACCCCAGAGATAGATCTCTTTGTAGCCCTGGACAATCATCAACTCCCTCTTTATTGTTGCAGACCACCCCTTCTGGGTCCTGTTCCCCTGGATGCTCTTCTACTAAATTGGACAAGCAGGTTTCTGTATGCATTTCCTCCTTTTCCTCTGATATTCAGGGTCCTGATAAAAATCATATCTCAGCCTTGTAAGGTGATTCTAGTGGCTCCAGACTGGGCCAGACAGCCTTGGTATCCTCTTCTGTTGTCACTGTCAGTAACACTGCCCTTGTGTCTTCCCAGGTAGTACAATCTCTTTACCTCCTCTCAGGGGAGGATTCTGTACCCCCAACCTTCAGACTCTCAGGCTCAAAGCATGGCTCTTGAAGAGCTAGAATATGCAAATTTGCATCTTTCCCAATCAGTATTGGATATTTTAAAGGTTAGCAGGAAGCCCGCCACTAGGAAGACTTACAACTCCAAATGGAAAAGATTTGGGTTTAGGTGTTCCAGTAGGCATACTAAGCCAGAGCTGGCTGACATTGCCACTGTTTTGGACTATTTGGTACATCTTAACAGTTTAGGCCTCCAGCCTACTACTCTTAAAGTACATTTGGCAGCTGTGTCTGCCTTTCTTTGGGCTGGTAAGGGCTCTTCCCTAGCTTCTCATCTAGTTTTCAACAAATTCTTCAAAGGCTTGATCCATGTCAATCCTCCCTTTTGGGATCCTACTCCTTCTTGAGATCTGAACATCTGTATTGCACATCTTATGCAGCCCCCTTTTGAACATTTATCTTCAGCTGAACTGAAATACTTGACTTGGAAAACTATATTCCTGGTAGCCATTACCTCTGCAAGGAGGATCAGTGAACTACAGACCTTATCAGTGAAACCAGATTTCATTCCTTTCATAGGGATAAGGTAGTCCTCCACACCAGTAGAAAGTTCCTTCCCAAGGTGGTGTCAGACTTTCACCTGCACCAGTCTGTCTTTGCCTGTCTTTTTCACTGATCATTCTTCCTCTGGAGAGAGGAGGTTACACAGTCTGGATGTGAAAAGGGCTCTTAGTTACTATATTGAGCATACTAAGACCCATAGGAAGGATTGTTCTCAGTTGTTTCTCACTTATGGTGAGGTGGGAAAAGGCAAGCCTGCTACCAAGAGGTCTATTGCCAGGTGGATTGTCTCTTGCATTCAGTTCTGCTACTCCAAACTTGGGAAGGAGCCTCCCTCAGGCCTGAGGGATCATTCTGCCAGAGGTACAGCTGCTTTGTTTGCAGTGGCTAGAGATATACCTTTAGTGGATATATGTAAAGCAGCTACCTGGAAATCTGTTCACACCTCCACCAAACATTACTCTTTGGATATGCTGTCACGAAGTGATGTTAAGTTTGGCACAGCTGTGCTGCTGAGCCTGTTCCCAAAATAGGTTCTGTAACTCCCTCCTCCAAGGAAGTACTGCTTGGTAGTCTGCATATAGTCAGCATACAGCAAGACGTTATGTTGAAGAAAAAATTACTCACCATAGTAATGTTGTTTCTTCTAATGGAGTCTTGCTGTATTCTGACCTCCCTCCCTGCCTCACCTCCTGAAACCTAGTAGTTTTGGGATGTGGTGCTGCAGCAGGCACAATGCTGCACCCCAGAGGTGTTCTGGACATGCCTCCATCTCTTAGGGTTTTTTTCCCTTTAGTTTGGTGAATCACTACCTGTTGTGTTCCTTTTGGGTTTTCTCAACTTCAGTCTTTGACCCTAAAAACCTTGTTTTGACATTTGGCACAAAAATTTAGAAACAATTTCTTACTTTGAGTTAGTTAGTTTAGTGCTCATAAGAATCTGATGGTTACACTTCAGAGTACCACAGACAGAGGTTTGAAAAACGAGCTCAAGCTCAACGTACTATGCCTTTGCATAGGGTTAACCCTTTACTCTCCAAAGCAGTTCAAGTGCTGGGGCTAACTGCATATAGTCAGAATACAGCAAGACTCCATTAGAAGAAACAACATTACTATGGTGAGTAATTTTTTCTTGTTGACAATGGCATCTTTAACCTGGTGTAGGAATGACTGACACCATAGTTCAACTAAAAACCAGAGTACATGACATTGGTGCATACTTACTGTCAATCAATGATAAGAAGCCATATGGCTGTGGCTAGCTGCGGATTCATAGCTTGGGAACAAGTAGAATGTCTCTCTGTCACTTTCAAGAAGCAGGTTGATTGAGGCTGGCTGAGGGTTCATAGCTTGGGCACAGGTACAGTGCCTCTGTCACTTTCAAGAAGCAGGTTGGTTGTGCCTAGCTGAAGGTTCATAGCTTGGGCACGGGTACAATGTCTCTCTCAGTCTCAAGATGTGGGGTGGACTGCAAGTAACAATGATTGCACACATTCTGTGAACTATACCCTCAAAATCAAGAAAGGGGAAGTACAAATATAGCGACATGTCATTTGTCAATTGTCATATGACAATGAAGGCCTACTGTTTGTCTTTTTGTTATTCCAAAAACCAGTAACACTACAGCAATGAGACAGCATTCACCCCAGTAATTTTGACCTTATGGCCTACCATCAACATCCTATGCGTCATCATCATCATCAAGGAGGAAGCAGCCCTCACAGTCCTCAAGCCCGGAGTTGTACCCAGTTGGAAATTTTTTTTCCATGACCGTATCATCATCAGTGGTACAGCGTTTGACGCTACCACCAGGATGGTCTGCTTCACCCCCATCAGCAGCACCACCAGCATCGTGACTGGGTACAAACAGAGATGTGCTTCACCTACATGGTATGTGACCTTCATTCATTTTGATAAATATCAGCACGCTGACATTTGTAGGAGATAGATTAGTACAACGGTCATGCACTATGGCCCGTGCAGAACTAAATACCCTCTCCAGACTTACATTGGAGGGTGGGCAGGTCAGGTACTTCAGTGCTACTGATGTCAGCACTGGCCATTCATTCACCTTGCCACTCCAGTACACTAAAGGATCATCCATTATTGTCAGATGTCTGTTTCAAACAACATGAAGTCTTGCTGTAGTCTGACTATATGCAGTTAGCCCCAGCACTTGAACTGCTCCAGAGAGGAAAGGGTTAACTCTATGCCAAGGCATAGAACGTTGAGGTCGAGCTTGGTTTTCAAGCCTCTGTCCCTGGTACTCCTCAGTGTAACCCTCAGATTCTTTACTCCAAATCCAGTGTCCCAATTCAGTTCATTAAAGTTAGATTTTTTTTTTGTGTGTGTGTGTATTTTATTTGTGCGCCCCCCCCACTGCCTGGGTTTCGTGGCAGACATTCCCATCACTCCAGTTCCCCACCATGGGTTCCTTCATTGGTGGCAGTGTTTTTTTTTTTCCCCTATTTTGGTTAACCCCTTCCCCAGCCCTGAGCATAGTCGCGGTAGCATGCAATGATGCCAATGGCCGAGCATGCTGCATGCCGGGTGTCTGCTTTGCCTCCACCCCCACCCAATGTGCAGGTCTAGCATGCCAATACCCAGCCACCACTAGGTGTCTGACAAATGCCAGTCACTGATCCCACCCCTACCCAGGAGAGGAGAGCTGTCCTGCAGACACTCAATACTCTCCCTTCCCGGCTGACCCCCAGCAACCTACTCGCATCACGAACACGGGTCACCAGCATGGCAGGAGGTAAGGCATGGATGCTTCAGCCCTCCACACCACCGGGCAAGCCATCAAAGTTAGATTTAAATTGTTTAATATATTTCAGCTCCCATGTCCTTCTCTACTGTGTGTTTTTGAAGTTGCCTCTTAGCATCTGGACAGGCAGGTCAGAGAAGGAATGATCTGTGAAAAATGTTGTCCTACTGGTATGCTAATAGTCTGGTTTACTATTGTGTGTTGGTGAGGTTCATCCTGGGTTGTAGTGGTTGCCTTGTTTCCCCTATATAGCACCCATTTGTGCACATTTTGCACTGAATTAGGTAAATCACATTGCTGGATTGACATGCAGAATACATATATCTCCATTTATTTTTATTGTGCTGTTCTGTCTTGTCTTGATGGTGGTCTGTGTGCATATGTGGGAAAGAATTCATAGCAAACTCCCAGAAGATTAAAATTACTGGGAAATGAGAGGGACAACACCACGCAACATGGCAAGATGTAAGGCCTGTACCCACATATGCACACAGACCGTTTTTTTATTTCTGGTGTTTCTTGGATGACCATGAACAATTCCCATTATATCATAACCAGCTTGACAGAGCAATCTCTGCTGCTACCCTTACAATGGATAAAATGGCATGTCTTTCTCTATATGAGGCCTGTGTGTGTCAGTGGAATACTGTAGAATTTTGAATTCATGCATTCCATGTTAACATTCCATGATTATTGGGGGGAGGGGTTAGTGAGCATTCTACTAAAGGAACACTGATGAAAATTAAATTATTATATTCCATGCTCAACATGTATGGCCATCTATACACAGTAAGCCTGTTGTAGGCATCAAGTGGCTACCCTGACAACCAGCGAACCTCAAAAGTGAAGCTCAAGAGTGTCTAAGTTACCAGGGCAACCTTGAGATTAGCGGTGGGTGATGTGTCTAAAATTCACTACGCGTAGTATTTCACATAAAACCTGATTTTCGTGTAATATTCTGCAAAGCAATGTGAATAACTTTGCACCTCAAAGTAACGTGAAGTTCCCATTGTTCTCTGTGGACTTTGTGTTACTTTTCCTTTTTGAGTGCGCTTTAAGGCAAATTTTGCAGTGAATCATGGGATGTAAGGTCACATGGGCTCTATTGTCTTGAACAGCCTCAGTACATCATAGTGTGTGAGTGGAAAGCTGGAGACAGTTTGCTCTCAGAACTCTGAGATTCAAACCTTTGAAAAACCTTTAAAAACACCTTTTTGCCACAGAATGTTGTCACAATTTAGTAGGTCGATTGTAGTATACCCTTATGAGGTTATCATCGAGCAATTATTGATTTTTAGTGAATATTGAATGTTAAATTAGTTGATTCAGTTTCTGTACTGAGAGACACTCTAGAAGTATGCTTTGGGGGAGGAGCGGATCTGTGTTGTAGAAGGGAGATTAGTGAGAAAGGCAGTTTTTCCAAGTGTTGTTGCTAGTGTTTTATTATTTTTGTGTTGAGGTACACACAGGACAACCTCACTTAATTGTTTCTAAGTGTTTTCTGTTTGCTGGACATTTTTAAAATATTGTCTGTGTTGTACTTTTCTGATCAGTTAAAGTTTCTGTGCCTGACTTTTAATTTGTGTGTGTGCTGTCAATTGATATGCATTTTACTGCGGTACTGCAATTGCAGTACTCTGAATTTCTCAGCCTGTCTGCAATATTTTTACCTGCTTCTGTGTAGAGAGCTACTACTGCCCCCCCCCCATCAAAACAAGGTATTGTCTTTTGACTGTTGGATTTTTGAAGAAACATAGAAACATAGAAGTTGGCAGATAAGTACCGCAAGGCCCATCCAGTCTGCCCATTTCTTTTTCTACCTTATGAATGCGCCATTGGTCTTTGCACTGCCAATGGCCTATCTAGTCATACTTATCTGTATTGCTCCCTTATGCCTATCCCATGCCTGTTTGAAGCCCTGCACTGTATTCATATCCACCATTTCCTGAGGTAGGCCATTCCATGCATCCACCACCCTTTATGTGAAAAAGAACTTCTTCACATTACCCCTTAATCGGCCTCCCTCTAAGTTCATGCTGTGTCCTCTTGTCCTGCTAGTTTTCTTATATTGAAACATGTTAGACTCTTTCACCTTGTTAATGCCCTTAAGGCAGGGGTTCTCAAATGGTGAGGCCAGCCTCCCTGGGGAGGCCCCAACCTGTTCCAAGGGAGGCTCGAGCAAGTCTGAAAAAGTACTGCATTTAAATTTTGGGTTTTATATATTTTGTGTGAAGAGATGAAGCAAACTGAAAGAGGATAGTAACAGTAGATGACGAGGGAAGGTGAATGAGCCAATGCTCATTTCAGGTGTACTCAGGGAAGGGTAGGGAGTGAATACATTTCAAAAGGTAACTGTGTGTGGGGGGAGTGGGGTGGGGTTACAATAAGCTGAATAATGTTTATTTTATTTATTTGTTATTCAGATAACACCTTTGAGCACAGGAGCTCTTTTTTAAAAGTTCCAAGTCAGTGTAAGACAAAGAACTGAATGTGAGCCAAGTACTCAAAGGGGTTTCAATTTATTCATGGTGTACAGTGCAAAGTAGGGTGTGTTATTTCTCTTTGGGGAGGCCCAAGAATATTTCAGTTTTTGGGGGAGGCTCAAAATCTTCTCTATGGATTTGGGGAGGCTCACTGTGACAAAGTCTGAGAACTATTGCCTTAAGGTGTTTGAATGTTTCAATCATATCACCTCTCTCCCTCCTTTGCTCTAGGGTATACATATTGAGCTCAGTTAATCTGTCCTCATACGTTTTCTGATGCAGTCCTTTCACCATTTTGGTTGCCTTTCTCTGGAGTGCCTCAATTTGGTTAATGTCCTTGCGAAGGTGTGTCCTCCAGTACTGCATGCAGTACTCCAGATGGGGCCTAACCAGTGTCTTGTAAAGGATTATTGCCTCCCTCTTCCGACTTGTGATACCCCTACTAATACACTCCAACATCCCCCTAGCCTTACCTACTGCTTTAGTGGTCTGCTTGGATAATTTCAAGTCATCAGTGATGATGACGCCCAAGTCTCTTTCTTCCCTTGTGACTGCCAGCAACTCCCCTCCCAGTCTACAGGTGGCTTCAAGGTTTCTCTTCCCTATGTGCATGATCTTGCACTTCTTAGCGTTAAACCCCAGTTGCCACTCTTCTGACCATTTTTCTAGTTTATCCAGATCTCTTTTCATTCTGCCCACCACATCTGAATCATCTACTCTGTTGCAGATCTTGGTGTCATCTGCAAACAGACAAACCTTACCCTCCAGTCCATCTGCAATGTCACTGATGAAGATAATGATGAGGACTGGCCCCAGGACTGATCCCTGAGGTACCCCACTTGTGGCTTTCATCTCTTCTGACTGTATACCATTTACCACCACTCTCTGTTTTCTGCCCATCAACCAGTTTGCCACCCAGCTGACCAATGTCTGACCCACCCCAAGCCTACCCAGCTTATTAATCAATCTTCTCTGTGGAACAGTATCAAAAGCTTTGCTGAAGTCAAGGTAGGCAACATCAACTGCTCCCCCTTGGTCCACCGCTCTGGTTACCCAGTCAAAGAAATCTATGAGATTAGTTTAACAGGACCTTCCTTTTGAAAAGTCATGCTGTCTTGGATCCTGTGCTCCTATGGATTCCAGGTGTTGCACTATCCTTTTCTTAAGGAGTGTCTCCTTAATCTTGCCCACTACTGAGGTAAGACTGACTGGTCTATAGTTCCCTCCCTCCTCCCTGCTACCACTCTTGTGGAGCGGGACCACATGAGCCTCTTCTCCAGTCTTCTGGGACCTCTCCTGTGCTCAGAGACTCAATAAACAGTTCTGATAATGGCTCTGCTAGTTCCACCCTTAGCTCCTTTAGTGCCCTGGGATGTATGCCATCAGGTTCCAAGACTGGTTAAGGATTTCAGGACAGGTCTTGTGTTGTGCCTGTGCAGCTGGATTTATGGTTTTGCTTCCCATCCTCCTAAAAAGGCAGAAATATAAAGTTGTTGTTAATTTTCTGTGTAATCTTAAAAAATACCTGTGAAGAGACGGTCATGAAAAGCTGTTTCTGGCTGTGGCCCTGCTGCCAAGAAGATTATTAGCAGTGGAAGTTGTTGTGGTGATGAGGCAGGTTCATCAGGGGACAGCAAGTCTGGCAGTGTTAAGAGTGGTCATGGCCGTGTTAGTATGTAGCAGAAGGGAAAGTTAGTAGTTGATGCAAGTAAAGGGATTTCTCCGACTGTTTTTCATAGCGAAATCTGTCGCTTCAGTGCTGGTTGGAGATGCTGTTGTCCCTGTTGGTAGTAAAGTTAGTGAGGGAATGGTTGATTACAGCATAGGTTTTGGTATAAGTTCAACCCTGTTAAACTTATCAGGTGGAGAAAATGTGGTTGGATCTGCAGACTTGAGTGCAGTTGATGTCCCACCGCCCACAGTAGTTGAACATGATTCTGATCATGATGATGACTCACAGTCTCATGTTTCCACTGATCTTGATGTTAGGCCATCCAAACATTTGGATGTTGATGAAAAGAGTGTGGATGATAATTTTGAGTCTGTGGTTGAAATATCTCCACAGGAGGACAGCATCCAAACTGAATTTGTGGATGATGATGATGATTATGTTGATGATGCTAGCGACCCCAGGGTTGGCAGCCCTCCCCAGAACCAGAAAGTGCACCCCCCCGCACACAGGAACGGAGCAAAAAGCTCACCTCCCCAGCACTGTTGAGGTTGCGGTCGGTAGCCCTCCTAGAACTGGAGGCGTGCCCCCCGCTGCAGGAGCAGACAAAAGCTCACCTGCCCAGCACTGTTGAGGTCGCGGTCAGGTAGTCTTCCCAGAACCCGGAGGCGGGGCCCCCCGCACACAGGAGCAGACAAAAGCAGTGCGATGTCATCTCCTGCTCCTTGGCAGCTCACCAGAGAGCTTTATCCGCTGATGCTTCACGTCAGCTATCCACCACCCCCACCCTTGGCAAACTTCTACTTATATAGTAGGTGGTCATATGAAAATAACCAATCGGCTCAATTTACCATTTGCAGGTTATACCTTTCAACCACTTGTGGCCTCCTCACTAAGAAGACGTTTACAGTAACTTTAACTATTGCACTGCTGCCTCTACATGATGACCCCTTTTGTCCTTCTAACTATCTTCATCCTCATCCCCTGGGCGGGCCTCCCACCATCTAACTATCCTGATTAGATGGTCTGTCAGGCGCCATGCACCAGGCTCCAAATAAACATTAACACTGTTACCAAAGCTGACACACACCCTGTGCACCACTTCCATACACTTTCATTTGGCCCTGCTGTACTCCCACCCAGCTTCCAAACCAGCCACCTTGCCCTTGTGCCCCATGATCATTGGCCTACACCTGTTATATCAAGGCCCTATGCCTCCCCCAGAAATCTGAAATGGGTGGCACATAATACTAAACTCATGATTACACTACTGCTTCTCCTAGCAGGAGATATTGAGCCAAACCCCGCACCTAACCACCACCACCATACCCAAAACCCAATACCCCACCAACTCCCCCCAGGCTTAAAAATGTCTCACCTAAATATATGTAGCCTACTAAATAAAATAACCCAGTTTCAACCCCTTGCCATGTCCCTCATCCCGGATATCCTGATTATCTCAGAAACCTGGTTGAAGCTGCACAACCCTGACTCCAAATTCTCTGTTCCTGGCTATACACTCATCCGACATGATCGTATGGGCAAAAAAGGTGGTTGCTTAGCAATGTATATTGCCTCCACCATCCAGTTCTCCCCAGTCACCCTACCCCTGCCTTCAAAGTCCATTGATGCTGTCATGGTAAAACCCTCCCTCCCACATTCAATTCCAATCTATTTTGCAGGTACCTACTGCGCCCCTGAGGCCAACACAGCCGCTATACTGGATCACCTGGGCACACTAAACTCCCTGGCCTCAGGAGGTGAGCTCCATATGTTTGGGGACTTTAACCTGAACTGGCTCACTGGGGCAAACTCCAAACTCCGGGACAAGGTGACTGCGCTAAATCTAGCTCAACTAATCTCCAAGCCCACTCATTACAATCACAAAACTTTGAATCATACCCTTCTAGACTGGTCCCTCAGCTCACACCCTCATAGGATCTTAGCCTCTGGCCTCCTCCCAGATGCCCTCAGTGACCACCATGGAATCTACTGTGTGAGTAAAATCTTCAAACCAAAAGCTCACCCACCCAGAATCCTTACGGACAGATCCATCAAATCATTGGACCTCACCTCCTTACTAACTGACTTGGGCAATTCGGACTGGTCACATGTCAGTCAATCAAAATCCTTAGATGAGGCCCTGGAATTCTTTAAGGCCAAGTTCACTGCTGTCTGGGACTGTTATTCCCCCCTCATGTGAACCAGGGTCAGAGGCGTAAACCTTCCATGGATCTCGACCCAAATCCTTACCCTACTTAGAAACAGGGATAAGGCCTGGAAATCCTTCAAGGCCTCCAGATCTCCAGCCAACCTCCAGCTGTACCGCTCATTACGAAATGCCTGTACTAGGAAAATCCACCAAGCAAAAGCCAACTACTTCAAAGTCACATTCAATTCCTCCTCCCACCACCCAACCAACTTCTGGAAAGTGGTAAAATCTCTTCTCTGCCCTGCATCTCAGCCCCCCACTCCTACCCTGCAGGTAGGCGGGCTCAACATCACTGATCCCCCTGCAGTGGCAGCACTGTTTAACTACCACTTCGCAAATAATATTGCTACTTCCCAGCCATCACTTCTCCCTGCACAATACTCCTCCCCTACCCCTAACACCTTACCAAGAACCACACAATCAGCTCACCCCTTCTCCTTCCTGCAGTTTACCCCAGGTGAGGTATATAATGCACTGATTGCCCTTAATCTAAGGAAGGGCAAATGCCCCACCGGGCTGGATTCCAAAATGCTCCACCTCTCAGCCCCAGCCGTAGCCATACCCCTGGCCTCCCTTTTTAACCTATCCTTCTCCCTTGCTGAGGTACCCTCTGAATGGAAACATGCCACTGTAATCCCCCTTCCTAAGGGTGGGGATACCTCAAACCCAAGCAACTACCGACCCATCTCCCTTCTACCTATTCTGGCTAAACTCTAAGAGCATCTAGTACTCTCTTGCCTATTGCTCTTTCTGGATTCCTCCTCCTTTTTCACCCCTTTCCAGTCTGGGTTTAGGAAATCCCACTCCATCACTACCTCCCTTGTCAGGCTCACTGATTCCATCCTCATGGGAATGGATGCTGGCCATATCATGGCTGCCATTTTCATTGACCTGGCCAAGGCATTTGACACTGTCTCCCACTCACTCCTCCTGACCAAACTTGCCAACGCTGGTTTATCCAGCAGTGCTATCAGTTGGCTCCACTCGTATCTCGCAGGCAGGTCCCAATCCATCCGACTCAGTTCCTACATCTCAGTCCCCCTCCCACTCTACGCAGGGGTTCCACAAGGCTCTGTCCTTGGCCCGCTCCTGTTTTCCATTTTTCTGAATGACCTGCCTTCTGCCTGCCCACACACCTCAATCCACAAGTATGTGGATGACACTGTGCTTTATACATCTGTCCCCTCGGCCTCAGAAGTCTCGCCTAGATTACAGCGGGACTTTAATACAGTTCAGTGCTGGCTTTATGCCAATCAACTCCTCCTCAATGCCAGGAAAACAGTCTCAGTAACCTTTGGCACAAGGCTTAGACTTTCAAAGCTCCCCTACCAAATCATGTTCCACACTCTCGACAGGTCACCCCTGGAGGCCTATACCTCCTTCAGATACCTCGGGGTCTGGCTGGACCAGCACCTCAACTTTTCAGCCCATGTTGACTCTATAATTAAGAAGTTGCACCGCAGGCTTGGGGCACTCTACTGGAACCGGGACTGCATCCCAGCCGCTGCCCGCAGGGCCGTTGTGCAGAAAATGATCCTCCCCATCTTCAACTATGTAGACATAGTCTACAGTGCAGGTCCTAAGTCCACCCAAGCCAGACTGGACCCTCTTTTCCATTTCTTCTGTAGCTTTATCCTGAACTGTCCTTACTCAACTCACCACTGCACCCTCTACCAATCAGCGAACCTCCCCATCTCTAGACAATTCAAGGCTGTCTCACTGTGCTAAGTTCACAGCCAGGTACTGGTCCCAGCTGCTCCCCTCTTACCTTGTCACTGCCCTTGTCAACCCTACCACCCCCGCATACTCCCTCAGAAACACCGACTCTCAGTCCCTAGTGGTCCCATACAGGGCCACTGTTGCTGGCCAGGTGAGTTTTAGCTACCGTCTACCTATGCTGTGGAATTCCCTCCCAATAATCATTCGTCACTTCTCTTCCCCCCCGCCTCAACTCCATGCTCCAATCTCATTTCTCCTGTACCTGATCATGTGTCTAGACAGCCTATGGAGAACAGAATAGCAGGGCTGTGCATCCAAACTGTTAATACAACACTTTTGTTCCACCTGACTATACTATATAGTAATATTATATGGTAATGTATCTATGTATCTGTGCTATGCCTGTCTCTGTGTTATCTCATTCCTCTTGTATCCTAACCTGGGCCCATTGTGCTAGTGGGTATTCCCACTATGCAACCATATTTGCATTATGTCTGCCCAACCATGTAACTGTACCCCCTGCCCCCAGGACGCATCTGGAAATGAGCAGTAGCCTGCTCAGCATGCTTTCCTGGTTAAACGCTCAAATAAATAAATAAATAAATAAATACATTTGGGAACTGGGCAAAAAGAAAGTGAAGGTGGCTGTTTGTAAACAGTTTGTTAGTCAACCCCCCCCCCTCAAAGTTCACATGTAGCTGTGCCTATTGCTGAGCCTGATGTAACAGTCATTGATTCTGATGTTCAGTCAAATTCCAAGTATGCACAATATCAGAAATCATGCAGTACCTCCCCATTCATCACCAGCAAAAAGTGCAGTTCGATATGCAGCACCAGCAATGACATGTGAAGACTAGGGTATCCAAATCACTAGTTGGGGATTTTTTTTGTGTAAGATAGCAGCGATGAAACAGTGGCAATCTGCCAGCTTTGCCAAGAGCATGCGAAGTGTGGTAAAAAGGGTAGCTATTTGGGCACTGGGGGGCCAGCATACTCATTTGAAGAGCAGGCACATGGCACTGTGGACTCGGCACCAGAGGGGAGCTAATGCCATAACTGGATGTTCACCCTCAGCCATGTTAGTGAGCATGGTATCCCCTTCCTTCAGTATAAGTAGCCATGTCAGTAAAAGTGGTGAAATGACACCGGAGGATTACTACAGACATAAGGAGGATGATGATTTGGAGTGTACAAGTAGTGGTCAGAGTAGCAGTGGCGGTCCATGTAGTAATTCTAGTACATCAACTTCTGTGCTTAAAACAGATAAAATAACCACATTTATTGGCTTGTCACCTGTGCATCCACCATCACACATCCAAGGTACCCCATCCATGTAAGTTAGCAGAGTAGAGTCATTTGGCAAGCCACGTGCAAAGCAATGAACAATGCAGCCCATGTTGCACAACCTTTTTGCGCATAACAGTAAATACCCACCCAATAATGCAGTTGCACGTGAATGCAATGCTGCTGTAGCAGAAATGCTTACAACTGACTTTTTGCCATTTTCCTTTGTGGAGAATGGGGGCTTCAGGCTCTTTGTGGCATGTGCATGTTCTAAATGGAAGGTCCCATCGCAGACATACTTTTTCACCCATGCTGTCCCTGAGTTATATCATATGGTGACAGAGTCTGTAAGACATGCCCTTCAACATTCTGCTTCACCTTACATTCACTTAAGCATGGATATGTGGACAAGTGGCCAAACGGCGGGTAGTTCCTGTCTGTGTATTACTGCACATTGGGTGCAGCTATCTGGGGTTGTCTGTGAAGGTGGGATGGGAAAGCAGTGTAATAAGTCAGACTGTGGTGGTAGCAACCTTCATGGCATTAGAGAGCATGCCACGCTTGCAATGTGTAGTGTAGCGGGGTCGCATGCAGGCGAGCACATGCTAGACCTGCTGCTGAAAGAAACTGAGTGGCTGCACCCCTGTCCCTAAAAGCTGGCTTCATATCTAGTGATGATGGATCAAATGTTGTGAAATGTATCAGCAATGGTGGCTTTGTGTGGGTTCCTTGCATGGCCCACTGTTTCAATCTGGTGGTACAAGAGTTTCTGCAGTACCTGGAAATAAAGCAAATGCTGACTGTTGCACGCCGCATCTGGTCCCACTTTGCACTGTTTGGAAAGGCCTGTGACCAACGTAGGCAGCTGCAGATTAAAAACAGGCTCCCTCAGCACTGCCAGATGCTTGAAGTTGTCACAAGATGGAACTCGACACTTTACATGGTAGAGCGATTGTACGAGCAGTACAAAGCAATCTCAGAGTACCTATTTATGCACACTTGCTGTGACAGTTCAGGGGCCTCAGTGTCCATAACAAGTGAAAAATGGCGACTCATGGATTCACTAATAATAATTTTGAGGTTGTCTGAACATGCCACACAGGCAGTGAGTGATGACACTGCATCCGTTAGTCAAGCCATTCTACTTCTCTGGGTGCGGAGGCAGACTTTGTTGAATCTGCAGCCTAGCATAATGTTGCCGGAGATAGGTCAAGCTGTGCATTATTGAAATACATGATTACTGTATCAGACAACAATCAACACATCACCACTATTCAGCAATCTTCTGAATTTGGAATAGCCACAATGCTGGACCCACGCTACAAACGTGGCATTGCATCCATACTCGAGGGAGGGCAAGATCAGGTTCAAAATCTGACTGGACAGCTGGTCCTATTGGTTCATGGGCACAGTAGTCACATGCAAAGTTACACAAACCACAGGATGACAAGGTTGAAGGTCACTGTGGACCGAGTACATCCAGTAAGGTGGCTGAGGGGCAAGTGATGGTGTCAGCAAAACAGTTGTCCATTAATCCACTTTGGGGTGCCTTGTCCCCAGTTGGAATTTGTGACCTACATGAATCTTGTGAACAGGTGGACAATTCATCTGGAATGCATGCACCACAGTGCATGGTTGAGGCCTATTTGGCAAAAAGAAAAAATTACTCACCATATTAATGTTGTTTCTTCTAAAGGAGTCTTGCTGTATTCTCACTATATGCAGTTAGCCCCAGCACTTGAACTGCTCCATAGAGGAAAGGGTTAACTCTGTGCCAAGGCATAGAAAGTTGAGCTCGAGCTCAGTTTTCAAACCTCTGTCCCTTGTACTCCTCAGTGTAACTGTCAGATTCTTATAAGCACTATGCTAACTAACTACTAAATAAAAATTGTTTTTAAAATGTTGTGCCAAAAGGCAACAAACAGATTTTTAGGGACCAAAAGACTGAAGTCGAGAACCCCAAAAAGAATCCAAGTAGGTAGTAAAACTTAATAATATATATCTAAAGTAATAACAACAAAAACCTCATCCTAAGAAGGGGTAACCCAGGCACTCCTCTGGGGTCCAGCACTGCACCTGCCAACCCACATCCCAAAACAACTAGGTTCCAGGAGGGAAGGCAGGGAGGGAGGTCAGAATACAGCAAAACTTCATTAGATGAAACAAAATTACTATGGTGAGTAATTTTTTTCTTCAAACAACATGAAGTCTTGCTGTATTCTGACTATATGTAGACTACCAAGCAGTACCCCCTTGGAGGAGGGAGTTACAGAACCTATTTTGGGAACAGGATCAGCAACACTGCTGTGCCAAACCTAGCATCACTTTTTGACTGGATGTCAAGAGAATAATGCTTGGTAAATGTGTGAACAGTTTTCCAGGTGACTGCTTGACAGATTTCCACTAGGGGTATGTCTCTAGCTGCTGCATCTTAAGCAGCTGTACCTTTGGTGGAGTGAGCCCTCAGGCCTGAGGGTGGCTCTTTCCCCAACTTTGAATAGCAGAACTGGATACAGGAGACAATCCATCTGGCAATAGTCCTCTTAGTGACAGGTTTACCTTTTCTCACCTCTCCATAAGTGAGAAACAGCTGTGAACAGTCATTTTTATGGGCCTTAGTGTGTACTATGTAATAACTAAGGCAACGCTTTACATTAAGACTGTGTAGTCTTCTCTCCCCAGAGGAAGAATGGTTAGTGAAAAATACAGGCAATGACAGAGACTGGTTTAAATGAAAGTCTGATACCACCTTGCGGAGGAACTTTCTGTTCATTCGTAGGACCACTTTATCCCTATAAAATGAAATGAAATTGTGTTCCGCTGACAAAGCCCGTAATCCACTGATTCTCTTGGCAGAGGTAATGGCTACCAGGAACACAGTTTTCCAAGTCAAGAATTTTAGCTCAGCTGAAGATAATGGCTCAAGGGTGGGGGGGACTGCATAAGCTGTGCAATACAGATATTCAGATCCCAAACAGGAGTAGGGTCCCTAAAGGGAGGATTGATATGAACCAGACCTTTGAAAAATTTCTTGAAAACTGGATGGGAGGCTAAGGAAGACCCCTTCCCAGTTGAAAGGAAGGTAGAGATGGCTGCCAAATGCAGTTTGAGAGTAGTAGGCCTGAGGCCTAAACTGTTAAGATGTACCAAATAGTCCAAAGCAGTGGCAATGTCAGCTGATTCAGCCTCTTCTGAGAATGAGTTAGCACTTCCTGCCCATCAATCCTTCCTGTTAAATTCTTTTCAAATATTTTAAACACTGCATCACAGTATATATAAATACTGCTTATGTTGCACAGTTTGCTATTTACCTGAAGAAGGGACCTGTGCGGCCTGAAGGCTTGTGTACTATACCATCTTTTATTTATTTACTTATTTATTGAATTTTGTTGACTGGATAGGACCACTGAGACTAGACGTCCCTTTTTCAGGGGCAACCCAGGGGGAGGATACAAATGTAACCAACTGAAATTGAAGTAGATTAAGCTGTTGGTGATATTTTTAGTGAATGGGGGAAATTTGGCCAGGACACCAGGGAAATTCCCCTACTCTCCTGCAGGAGGACTTACTGTTTGGTGTGTGAGCTGCTTTCAGTCTGGAGCTGGCGACTGAGGAGCCTGGTCATTTGTTGGGGCCAGAGCCAAGGTCTGAGGCTCCATTGGTGACTATGAAGAATGTTTGTGTGCAGCCTTTGGTGGCTACGAGAGATGTCGGAAATTGAGTCCCAGGACGTTTCTGCTGAAGAATTAATTATTTCTGACATTCCTACCTCTATTGACCATTCTTCGAATCTGGAGCCTGCTTTGGAGTCTATTGATGAGGCACAGGCATGAGGTGACGACTGGGAACATGCAGCCACTTTCACTTCCAGTGTGTTTTCTGAAGAGCTATCCTTGTCAAGTTCTGCCTCAGCTGCTGTCAAACTGCGGGTAGTGCCTCAGCTGTTTCAGGCTGACGTCAGTGCTACCATGTGGAAAGAATGTGGAAGTCTTTTTGGCTTCCCACTGTGGAGGCTCCATTTGAGCCTGAGAGCTGGTCGAAGGAGGACTCCCTGCTACACTCCGGCTGGATGCAAATGTCTGCAGGGAAATGGGTGCCTGACCCAGCTTGGACATCATTCCCCTCAGATGAGCAGTCTAAACCCGTTTGTAGTGACCGGTTGTGTTCTGTTTCTGATCGTCTACCTACCGAGCTTACTGTATTTAGCCCCCATATGATTCCTGCTGAAACTGAGACTGAGAGTTCTGAAGGCCCAATGCCCAATTCTTCATGGGCTGAGGACACTCCGCCTTCCCCAGGCAGGAAAGGAGCTGGACTGGTCCTACTTTTTCAGACCTTTTTAAAAACAATAAAGTGGATCAGGCACCCAGAAGAAATGCTATATGCCTTCGCTACAGGGGAGGTTTACAAAATCACCCTGATGGGCAATACGTGGCAAAAAGACTTTTGAAGGACTCTATGGGATTTGTTGCTTCTGATATTTATGCTCTCATCAACATCAGGGGAGAGGACACTTTTGATGTCAGCTTCCAGACTTTCACTGGACTTGATACTTTTTGGAGGAACTATCGAGACTTTAAAATATTCACCTTTATGGGTTCCTTTGGGCCATTCCCCTAACCAAGCCCCTTTTTAAAACTATTAACATCATGTTTCAAAATGAGGGGGGGGTAATGTTGGTGACATCCACATTTGGTTAGAAAACAAATGCCAAGTTTTAGGTCCACCTTCTGCAATCATTGATTCAGAAGGTCTTTGGATGGGTAGTTGGCATTTTAAAGTTAAACTACTGATGCTGGGGGATGACATTCAGCATATTCCGAATAGTTTTTTCCTTGGGAACGATTGGGTAGTTGATTTTTACCTGGGGCAACCTAAGGCCTGCTATAAGTGTGGGAGTAGTAGACATTTAAGCAGCACATGTGTTCAGGGTCATCTGTGTTTTATGTGGTGATTATGATCATACCAGTAATGTTTGCAGGAATGTGCACAAATGTAATCTGTGTGAAGAACATGGCCATGCCTACCACCTGTGTCCCTGGGCTGGTCAGAATCATCAGGGAGGCCTTAATAAGGATGACTTGGTGTCTGAGGCTGAGGACCTTTTTCAGCCTGCTAGGCCTGATCCCCCAGCCCGCCACCCCCTTCTTCTCCACCCCATGCACCCCTGACTTCTGGGGGAGATGATCAAGACATGGGTAAGGAGGCTGCTGTTTTTGAGCCTTCTGTGCCTGTTTCTTCAGATGGCCCTAGTATGTGTGATTCAGGAGTATTGAACCCATTATGTCCCCCGTATTGGTGTCTCTTCCAAACGCGTTACTAGATCCTCTAGTCAGGCTACTGTATCTCCTGCCCCTGTGGTTACTATAAATTCTTATGACATTTTACGGATGTTGATGGGGGTTTGGATTCAGATACTTCCATTTTGGGAGTTGTTTTGGAAATGGATTGTGAAGAAGAGTTGGTTGGGCCTAAAGATTGGAAAAAGAAAAAAGGGAAAAAACAGAAAAAGGATAAGAAACCTGGTTTATCTCCACTTTCCTTTTTTTTTTTTTCTCCTGGCTTCCTTATCCTTGGTCTCCTGTAACACTTGTAGCATTAAAAATGCTGCAAGGCGTCAGGCTTGGTTTAGTTTTTTTTCCACCCTGGCATCTAATATTGTTTTTTTGTAAGAGACCAGATTCACCTCTCTGCATGATATTGTACAATCAAAAAAGTTGTGGCCTGGGGCACTTCTTTTTGGTCTCTTGGTTCTGATACGGCAGATAGTTCGGGCATTTTATTTCGCACATCTGACCTTCAGGTCCATCGTTTTATAGATTTAGTCCCTGGGAGGGCCATGCTGCTTGATTGTACTCTTCATGGGTTTTTACTTTGCCTCATTAATACTTATGCTCCTCAGAGCAAAAGCTCCAGAGTGGACTTATTTTACCAGATTAAACCCTTTTTGTTTACAACTAGTTCTTTTATATGGGGGTTGATATGAATTGTAGTCTGGATATCAAGTTTAAGGATAATGTGCAAAAAGAAATTTACTGTGATTCTCTTGTTTTGAAAGGTATCTTAGACATGGCTTTGTTATTGGATGCTTGTAGGTTATTATATAAAATAGGAGGTGATACATGTTGGAGAAGTGCATTCTCCACCAGAATAGATTATTTTTTTATTCCCAGACATTTACATGCATTGAAGGTGTCAGTATCTTCTAGTAAATTCACTGACCATAATATTTTACATTGCACCCTGGATATGGAGAATGTTCTGCCTAGCTTTCCTTCTGTTCCCAGATGATGGAACTTGAATTCCTTCATATTACTACATGCAGCCATCAAAACTCACATTGATAGATGCTTTCTTTTTAGGAAATCGATTGCAGGTATGTATGAGGATTGGGGCCATTGGTGGATGGATACCAAAGCTGATCTTAAAGCTCTTTTTTTAAAACTGGGGAAACACGCCTGTAATAAGGAGTATGTTTTATACTTGGGTCATAGAGACCAATTGTATAAACTACTGTCTCTTCCAAATGTTTGTGACTGTAGAATCAAGTCTCAGATTGATGTTATTAAAGGGAAAATGAGAGCTTATCATGTACTCCAGGGCGGCTTTTTTAACTGCCGAGTTTAAATTTGGAACTTTGTCTCAATCATTTTCTGATCCTTTTGAGGCATGCAAATTTCAAACAAGACATAGTGATGGAAGGTCTCTTTGATGATAATGGAGTTTTTCGGCACACGGAGGTGGAATTGTTGGAAATTCTTAAAGTTGCTTTGCATAACTCTTTGGGGTCAGGTTTTGTTTTGGATTTCACCTGGGACCAGGTAATGACCTGTCCTACTCTTTACTTTTCAACACAAATCTCTTCTGATATTGATGGCCCGCTTACACTTTCTGAAATTTTTGAAGCTATATCTAGTTTACGGGATGGGGTCTCACCGGGTGAGGATGGTTTGACTAATGAGTTTTTTAAAATTTTTAAAGCTGACCTTGGTGAGATTTTGGTTAATTCGTTTAACGTTATGCTGATTTCTGGGAGGGTCCCTCAGAGTTTTACAAATGCCACTATGATTTATATATTTAGAGGGGGTGACAGATGACAGCTCATAAACTGGAGGCTGCTTAGCCTCTTAAATATGGATTATAAAATTTTGGCTTCTTTTTTGTGCAAATGGATGCAGAAGGTGGCTGTGGAGCTTATATACCCTGTTCAGACTTGTTCTGTCTCTGGGAGAAAAATTAGACTAAATTTAGGATTATTACGGGATATTTTTGAGTATGTAAGCAGGGCAAGTTGAAAGGGTTTGTGTTGGCCCTTGATCAGGCTAAGACCTTCGACAACATCTCTCATGGTTTTTTGTTTGAGGTTTTGTCTAAGTATGGGATTCCTTCTATTTTACAAAAATGGATTCATCTTTTGTATTTTCAGGCTTTTACTTTTCCCTCCATTAAAAACTCATTGGGGAATCCTGTGTTATTACGGAGAGGGGTAAGACAAGGGTGGCCACTTAACACCTTGCTGTATGTTTTTTGTCTCGACTCCCTTTTGCAGGTCATTTTGAGTGATGTCAATGACATAGGATTATCCCCTCATATAGTTATACTGGCGCAGAAATTGTCTGCTTATGTGGATGATATTTGTCTTTTAGTTTCTGATGTTCCATCCGGTCTTGAAGCTTTACAGCATTTTGATACGTTAGCACAATTTTCGGGTGTTGGGTTAAATTATGGGAAAAGTAAATCGTTCCAATTTGGTGATGGGGTTAAACTAGATACTACTGCTGGTATTGGAGTGGTGGAAGGGCACCTTAGAATTCTGGGAGTTTTGTTTGGAGAGGGGGACCTGGCTTTTCTTAACTGGGAAGACAAATTGCGGTTGGGTGAACAAAAAGTGTCTCAGTGGAAGTCTTGAGCCTTTGGCAAACTGAAGAAGGTCCAGATTGTTAAACAGTTTTTGTTACCACTTTTTTATATGTTGGTCATATTTTTCCTGTCCCTTGTACAATGGAAATGAGGCTTTACAGTATTTTTTTTTTAAATGATCTGGGGTAGCAGGTTGAATCCAGTTAAGAGAGATTTTACCTATCTTCCAGTTAAACAGGGAGGGCTTGGTATGATTAATCCCATTGTGTTTTTTCATTCCTTTTCCATTTTTTCCACTTTTGGTCACCCCTCTGGCACCCTCACTCTGTGGGACTCATGGACTAGGGGTCTTTTTCAGCAGTTTTTGGACAATTGAGTTACAGAAGTTCCAAAAATTTGTGGGCCTTTTTCTATTCTGGGTTTTGCTTCTGCAACTATTAGAAAGTTTAAATTATGGGGTTTTAGTAAAACCGACTACACGAGTAGGCCTAGGAAAGTGCCGTATGTTGATATCATGAATAAAGCTCATGCCCCTAGAGTAGCTTTCCCTAGATGTCTCCCTGCTAGGCTACAGTTGGCTTTAAAGCTCCTACATGATAAAAGGATCCCACGACATATGTGGGATGTGCAATGGTTGAGCTGCCATGGTAGGCTAGGAGTTAAGGACAACTGGATGCATAAACCTTTAACAGAGTGACAGTGTTTAAGATCTGAATGTGTAGGACAGGAGGAAACTTTAGAACATTTTTATATTCTTTGTAATTATGCACAGGAATTTTGGAGGTTTTGTTCTCTTAAATGGAATTGAGGTCCTGTACAGCATGTTCAGTATGAATGTTTGATTTTGGGGACTATACAGGGTTTTATAAGAGATATAATCCAAGCACCTTGAATGTTATTTTTGCCTGCCTCAAATACCATTTGTGGCATGCCCAGTGCAAATTTTCATTGCAACATGTTACTACTCCACCTTCTGTCTTATTAGCTAGTGTTGAGGCATCTCTGAAACAACTTATGCAGAAAGAACATGTGATATTTGATAGAGGCAAATTTAACGATTTATGGAGATATGTTTCCTGGTTAGGATGATTTCTTGGACATTTTTCTTTTGTTACGATATTTTGTTATTTTTCTTAGTTTTTTCTGGTTTTCAGGGGAACTGTATGGATGAATTCCAGTGTGTTTTTTTCCTATTGTTTTCATGTAAATTTCTGTTCTTGTGATTTTTACCTGATGTTATTTATTCTTTTTCAAATAAAAAAATCCCCTACTCTTTTTGAGAAGTGCCATGGGATCTTTAACATCCACCGAACAACCACAAGAACAGAAAGCTAGGAACTTGATTTAATGTCTCATCTGAAATACAGCACCTCAGGAGTGCAGCATCCCCCTCATGATGCACAACACTGTCAGTACTGGGATTTACGCCAAGTGCCTGGTGTGAGGCAAATCCCATAACCTTTTAATCTTCCGGCCTTAGAGACAAGTGTGAAACCTGCAGAGCCACTGACATTGGATGCTTTGTACAAGACATATGTTGGTCCAATAAAAGATATCAAACCATCCAGCGACTACTGTTTTCCAAGAACCAATACAGCTAAAATCTCTTTTTACAAAATAATCTTGTTTGCTTAAGTTTAGTTTAGTTAGTTTTTCAAACAACTTGAAGTCTTGCTGTATTCCGACTATTGCAGTTAGCTCCAGCACTTGAACTGCCCCGGAGAGAGAAGGGTTAAAAGTCTATGCACGGCATAGAACGTTGAGCTAGAGCTCAGTTGAAAACTCTGTCTGTCCCATCCGGTCTCATCAATACCACCCTTACTGAATGAAATAGCCAGATTTAGCGAGCTATCCAATTACAAGTTGAATGCTAGTAAATCCTTATTTTTCCCATTAAATCAAAAGATATTTAAGGACGATATCAGTCCTCTAGGTTTAGGTTGGACTCCTAGAGCATTTAGGTATTTGGGCATTAAGTTATCCCGTAACCCCTCAACATGGGTTAAGGATAACCTGGACTCTCTTTCACAGGTTGTTATTCACAACCTTGACAGATGGTCCAAACTTCCCATATCATTATGGGGCAGGATTAACATAATTAAGATGAATGTATTTCCTAGAACTTTCTACCTCTTATCCCTTCTCAATTCTTTCATTCCTATACGCTGGTTTAAGAAATTGCACGGTACATTTACAAGATTTATTTGGGCTGATAAATATCCCTGTTTGGCTTATTACAAGCTAGCTTCCCCAAAACTGGCGGGGGGGGCTGAGGATTCCCCATATGGCACTATACTACTGGGCCAGTCATCTAGCAAAATGTGTGAGGTGGATATCCCCAGGCCCTGAAATGGTACAACCAGTATGGCTTCAAATTGAGTTAGATGCAATTAAAGCTAAACGCCTGGATCCCTTAACTCTATTTTACCTCAAATTGTCTCATGTAAAGATGGTTGACTGCACCACAATAGGTATTTCTTTAAGAGTTTACATGCAGTTATGTTTATTTCTTCATTATTCTCCTCAGACTGATTTAGCTCAGTCTATTTGGAACTCTCCATCTTTTACTATTAATGGAAAGAAGATTCCCTGCAAATGGTTGCCTCAATTAGACGATGGAAAACTGCTTTCCCTGGTAGATGGGGAAGGGCACTGGTTGTCCTCAGGTGGAATTATTGAAAAGTTTCTTATTCCGGTCTCATCTCACTTTAAAGTCATGCAGTTAAGACACCTTCTCACATTAGTCCCGGGGAATTCTCCCCCTTCTCAGAAAGTGTCAGCCTTGATACCCGAAATTTTCCTATTGTTTGGATCCTCAGGCATCATATCCAAGCTATACAGGGTGTTGTATTATAAAAAAATATGGGCACTCCTTCAGACCTACTAGATTCTGGAACTCACTCCTCCCTCAATACCAGTTAGACTGGCAATCCCTATTGAGATCCTGTCATTAGTACATTTCCCAGGATAGACTGTGTCTCATGCAATACCACATATTACATAATATGTATTGTACCCCCACTAAACTAAAAAAATGGGGTTTCTCAAACTCTAGTACATGTACTAAGTGCTTGCAAGAAGAAGGAATGTTCCTTCATATGTTCTGGTCCTGTCCCAAAGTTTTCTCTCTATGGAATTTAATTAAGATGTCTCTCAATCCCCTGCTGGGCCTTCAGGAGTATTTTATTCCTGAGGTTTGTCTCCTAGGGAACATGTCCCTGGTTAGTGTTAGAATCAGGAAATACCATATTTCCATGGTTGCTCTCTCTGTTAAAAAACTTATTTTATGTCATTGGAAGGATCAATCTGCCCCATCTTTCCAGGAGTGGCTACATGAAATCATTGCTAATCTCCGAACAGAGAGGGTGATTGCAAGTCTTCATAACAGACTAGCAGCTTATGGTAAAATATGGGATCCCCTCTATTCCTTACTCTCGTTGTCTCACTGAGGATTACACCACTCCTTAGTCTTACCCATATGTCTAATAGAAATATTCACTGCACTTTAGGGTGATATAGTCTTGTTGCTTCTGTAAGGGGGCTGGGGTGGGTGGGGTGGAGTAGTGGGCGGTTCTTATTGTGCATGTGGTATGTCACACCTTGATATGCTGTAACTGCCCTTTATAAAAGGAAATGTATTAATAAAGTTTAAATTATAAAAAAAAAACTCTGTCTGCAGCACTTTGAAACCCAACCGTCAGATTCTTTACTCCACCTCACTGAACAGTCGCTCCAGAGATTTTCTCCTTTGCTCGGTTCAAAAAGTCAGTTAAAGTTGTTGGTTAGTCTGAAATTATTCCGCAATTAGTTCCACTTTGTCGGTTCAGGACTCTGTCTGCAGTACTGTAAGTACTTAGGCAGTTCTTTTGTGGAAATTGTAGAAACTGTATTTTCGGTCGGTTCGGCTGAACCGATCCTTTAGTAGATCTTTTGTGGAAAAGTTTAATGTGTGGTTACCGGTCCATATCGGTTTAAAAAAAAAAAAAAACGTGATTTGAACGTTTTTTTCCAACACCCGTAACATGGTGAGAAACCGATAGGGCAGTCTTGCCTGGCAGTTGCAGAATAAAGGGTAAGTTTGTTAGATTGGCCATGTCTGAGAAACCCAAGGAAAAAAATGGGCCCACTGGGTTTCAACACTGCAGTGTGTGTGGGGAGGTCTTTGCTAAGGCCAATCCCCACACCACCGGTGTTTACTGTCTGGGGTTTGACCACCTCGATTCAGACTGCCAAATCTGCAAGAATTTCTCTAAGTCTACCCTGGAAAAAAGGTTAGGTAGACTTAGGGATAAGGAGACAGAGAAATCCACTGACCCAGAAGGCTAGCCCAGTTCAGTTCCCACCGAACCAGAAGGAGTGCCCTCTGACCAGGGCGATACTTCTTCGAGCAAGAGGAGAGCCGATCCTGAGCGATCGGTTCCTACAAAAAGAAAGTGCAAAGATTAATTGGCAGGTTCGGATCCAGACTTTCATGTTCTGACCACCGAAGAGATAGCCAGAGCGATTCAAATTGTTGAATCGCTTCATCTGGTTCCGACTGATCCAGCACATTCTGGCAGGGGCTCTGTTCGGTTGGTTCCCCCGGTTCAAGATTACTCCCCTGAAGACTTTTATGAACCGGAGTTTGAAGAGGAGGGGGATTTTGAAGAGGATGGTGATGATGATGATGATGATGATGAAGTTCTGGATGTGCCTGTGGAACCGGACATCTCCCCAGACAGACCTTCTGGTGTTTCCCCTCCTAGGCTTTCTGAGTCCCCTTCCCACTATCTGTTTTACAGAAAGGTGGCTGAAACCCTCCAGCTTCCCATGGAGGAGGCTGTGGAGGATGAGGAAGAGCCTGATTTTGTTGAAGTGATGGACAGGTACCAGAAGTCCAGGTGGGACACTGTGCTGGCACTGGCTAAGCAGGCTTCCCCCCCAGCTAGCCAAGGAACTGGAGGAGGTGGCTGCTGATGGGATTGAGGCATCAAAGGAGCAATTTCATGCTGCTGTGGACTCCAATGATGTGTCATCAAGAGTCATGGCTACATCTGTGATTCATCGGAGGATGGCTTGGCTCAGATGTACTAGACTTTCACAGGACACCCAGGCTAAGGCCATGGATTTCCCTGTGGTGGATAATTCTCTGTTTTGGGAGCAGACAGAGAATTACATGAAGAAAATGGATGAGTACAGGACGGACCACTTATAGGAGTTCCCAGGCCAAGGAGAGGCAGGGAACTTCTCAAAGGCAGCAAGCTAGGGGCAGAAGCAGGCCTTTTCACAGGCCTTTCTACCAAGTGCAGGCCTCTTCTCCCTTCTCACTTTTCTCAGAGGGGGTTCTTTTGAAGGAGAGGCAGAAGCAGACACCCTGATGTGTCAGCCTGGGTCAACTCCCCCATTTCGGTAGGAGGCAGGCTGGCTTACTTTGTCCAGGACTGCATGTCTGTTACCTCAGACAAGTGGGTCCTGGAGGTAGTAAGCCAGGGTCTGGTTCTCAATTTCAAACATTTTCTGAAAATGAGACCCAGATCCTTTCCACCTGCAAATATATCAGAAACCCTTGCTCTAGAGGCAGAGGTTTCATCTCTACTGGCCTTAAGAGTCATAGAGAGAGTTTCTACCCCATATAGGGGCAAAGGTCTGTACTCCAGGTACTTTCTTACCCCAAAGAAGACGGGGGGGGTGGTGACCCATCCTAGACTTGAGATACCTGAACAAGCATCTTTTAAAGCCAAAATTCAAAATGGTGACTCTGGGAACAATTCTTCCCTCTCTAAGGCCAGGAGACTGGTTAGCCTCCCTGGACCTCAAGGATGCCTATTTTCACATTCCCATCAGGTGCTCCCACAGAAAGTAGCTCAGGTTCGAATTGCCCTCAGGCTATTACCAGTTCAGAGCAATGCCCTTTGGCCTAACTTCAGCCCCAAGGGTGTTCACAAAGTGCCTAGCAGTAGTGGTGGCCTTTTTAAGAAGAAAAAGGATTTCAATCTTTCCATATCTGGACGATTGGCTCATTGTGGGCCAATCCCCAGACCAAGTCAAGTCAGATCTGCAAGTGACCCAACAAGTTCTCACTTCCCTGGGGTTCCTTCTCAATCTTCCCAAGTCAGTTCTCGAGCTTGTATAGCTTCTCACTTTTATAGGAGCAGAGCTGGATACGGTCAAGGCAAGAGCTTTCCTTCCTCTGGAAAGGGCAGCAGCCATTTCACAGCTGGCCTCTTCTTTCCTCCCTCTGGTGTTTCAACCAGCAAGGCATTTTCTTCAGCTTTTGGGCCACATGGCAGCTTCCACAGCAGTGGTCCAAGGGGCCAGGTTTCAGATGAGGGACATTCAATTCCATCTGAGGGCTTTTTGGTCCCAAAGTAAAGATCCTTTTACCAAACTAGTCCCGGTTACTCAGACCCTTATCCAGGCCCTTCAATGGTGGCAGAATCTGGACAATCTGAGGCAGGGAGTTCCATTTGTCACTTAGACTCACTCTGTGGTCCTTACCACAGATGCTTCCCTATTGGGGTGGGAAGCCCATCTGGGGGCTCTCACAGCCCAGGGACTGTGGTCCCCTCAGGAATCCCTTCTTCATATCAACCTCCTGGAGCTCAGGGCAGTACTTCTGGCCCTGCAAGCTTTCTATCAGTTAGTACAGAACAAGGTGGTTCAGGTCAGGACAGACAACACCACCACCATGTGGTATATCAACAAGCAGGGAGGCACTCAGTCTATGGCCTTGTGCACAGAAGCCTTGAAAATATGGTCCCTGGCTTATTCCCTACAGACCTCTCTGGTAGCATCCACCTCCCAGGAAAGGACAATGTGCTAGCAGATGCATTGAGCAGGATTTCCCAGGGCCATCACGAATGGTCCCTGGACCCTCTGGTGTTGAAAGTGATTTTTTTCAAGGTGGGGCACTCCAGAGATAGATCTCTTTGCAGTCCCAGACAATCACCAACTTTCTCTGTTTTGTTGCAGACCCCCAGTCTTGGGCTCAGTCCCTCTGGATGCTCTGATTTTGAACTGGGAAGGGAAATTTCTATATGCCTTCCCTCCTTTTCCTCTGTTGTTCAAGGTTCTAGTCAAGGTAAGGTCACAACCTTGCAAAGTGATTCTGATTGCTCCAGACTGGGCCAGGCAGCGTTGTTACCCCCTGCTGCTGTCTCTAGCGGTCCATATTCCCCTGTCTCTTCCCAGCAATTGCAACCTGTTAACCGCCTCTCTGGGGAGGATTTGATACCCCAAGCTTTGGTCTCTCAATCTCAAGGCATGGCTCTTGAAGAGTTAGAATATGCAGATTTGCATCTGTCCCAAGGGGTTCTGGACATTCTCAAAGCCTCTCAAAAGCCTGCCACCAGAAAAACTTAGAACTCCAAGTGGAAAAGATTCAGCATTTGGTGTTCCAAGAAACATATATCCCCAGACACTGCTAAATTGTCTACAGTTCTGGATTATATGGTTCACCTTAATGGCCTAGGCCTTAGACCAGCTACTCTCAAAGTACATTTGTCAGCTGTTTCTGCTTTTCTATCAGTGGGGAAGCCTTCCTCTCTGTCATCTCACCCTGTATTCTGTAATTTTTTCAAAGGATTGCTTCATACCAATCCCCCCTTTAGGGATCCTGCTCCTGCCTGGGATTTGAATGTTTGCATTGCTCAGCTTATGCAACCCCCTTTTGAGCCTATGTACTCAGCAGAGCTCAAGTACTTGACTTGGAAAACTGTGTTTCTGGTTGCTGTTACCTCTGCCAGACGTATCAGTGAATTGCAAGCTCTGTCAGTTGAAGCTGACTTCATTTCATTAAATAGAGATAAGGTGGTCCTTAGAACCGATAGAAGGTTCTTACCCAAAGTGGTTTCTGATTTCCATTTAAACCACTCTGTGTCTCTTCCTGTGTTCTTCACTGATCATGCTTCCTCAGGAAAGTGGAGGTTGCACAGTTTAAATGCTAACAGAGCCCTTAGTTACTACATTGAACGTACAAAGCATCACAGGTTTGACTCCCTCCAGTTGTTCCTCACTTATGGGGAAGAAGGTAAGGGCAAACCTGCCACCAAGAGAACCATTGCCAGGTGGATTGTGTCCTGTATCCAATTCTGCTATGAGAAACTGGGAAAAATTCCACCCTCAGGCCTGAAGGCTCATTCCACTAGAGGTACAGCTGCATCACTGGCTGCAGCCAGGGATATTCCTTTGTTAGAAATTTGCCAAGCAGCCACCTGGAAAACAGTTCATACCTTCATCAAGCATTACTCTCTGGATATCCAGGCTAGGAGTGATGCTAGGTTTGGCACAGCAGTACTTCAGAGCCTATTCCCAAAGTAGGTTCTGTCCCTCCTCCTTGGAGGTACTGCTTGGTAGTCTGCAATAGTCAGAATACAGCAAGACTTCATGTTGTGTGAATGAAAAATTACTCACCTTAGTAATTATGTTTCTTCTAATGGAGTCTTGCTGTATGCTGACCTCCCTTCCTGCCTTCCTTCTCAGAACCTGTTTTGGGAAGTGGGTGGGCAGGTGCAGTGTTGCACCCCAGGGGTGTCTTCAACCCACTTTCTGTTGTTTTTGGTGCTTTGTGTTGATTAGTTAAGAGTTTTTAAGTTTTATTACCTGGTTTTTGATTTTTGGGTTTCCTGACTTGAGTCTTTTAGGAATCTAAAACCTTTGTTGCCAGTTGGCTAGTAGCAATTTTACAATTTCCATATTATTAAAGTCAGTGAGTTTTAGCTTGTAAGAATCTGACGGTTGAGTTTCAAAGTGCTGCAGACAGAGTTTTCAACTGAGCTCGAGCTCAATGTCCTATGCCTTGCATAGAATTTTAACCCTTTTCTCTCTGGGGCAGTCCAAGTGCTGGAGCTAACTGCAATAGTCAGAATACAGCAAGACTCCATTAGAAGAAACATAATTACTAAGGTGAGTAATTTTTTCTTGTTGATCGGAAAGGAGAATTGGACAATACTGTCTATTTTCAGGTTCATCCTGGGTGAGGGGATATTGATGTGAATCAACTGAAATTGACCTCACAATCAGTTAACTGACTCGGTGGATCTAGCACGATCAGCCACGTAAGTGAATATGCTACAGATTAAGTGATGTTTGGATCTTTAGCTAATAACAAAAGATAAGTGAGACCAGGGCAGTGCAAAGACAATAAAACAAACATGTGCACTATGAAACTTTGCAACTAGTGTGAAGAGAAATAAATACATAGATTAGAAGGTGCACATGGTGATCAGCATCAACAAACTAATCAGCTTCATCCTATTGTCAAGCAGTACAGCAGGCATACAGCAGGGCCTTCAGGGTGGAGGGTGAAAAGGCAGAGTGAATGGAAAGAGGGATGTAAGACATAATCTGAGGAACCTGTATGAGAAGGTGGCTTGACTGCAGGGATCTCACATGAGTAAGACAGAAGGAGCGTGGGTCAGAGTTACGGAGGAGAAATAAGGAGGGAAGTAGATGTGAGAGTAGGGTGATGAGGTATGAGGTGAGGGTTGTAAATAAGAATTTAAAGATATAGAAAGCAGAGTGGAAGTGATGTCTACTCCTAAGGGGGAGAGAGGGAGGTGTAAAGAGAACAGTGGTGATTGGAAGAGGGCAGTCAATGGCAAAGCAAAAAAAAAATAGTGTGAAAAAGGAGTCCATCCTAGAAAGGGTGAATTTCAAAGCAGCACTATACACATTTCCATAATCAAAAATCATTAAGATAATGTCTATAACAATTTCACTGTAGGCTTAGAATGGGATGCAGACCTTATTATTGAGTAGTGCACACAATTTAGGGTGGAGCTTCTAGAGGTTGGCATCATGTAGCAGAAGACAAGATGGTAGTCCAACCAAATACCGAGTTATTTAAAGGAGCTAACATCTTCCAAATGGACACCATCCGGGGTCATGAAGGGGATCACTACAGAAACCTGAAACTCATTTCCCAGCCCACTGTTGCCAGAGCCCAGAATTCCAAACCACAAAATCCCAACAGAGGTTTGCCTCCCCTGAGTTTGTTATATTAATTCCGGGAATTTGAAAGTGAAGCACTCCAAAACACAAAAACATGCAAAATCCCACTGTCAGGAATTTGTGTTTGGGATTTTGGGCTCGGGGAACAGTGGGTCAGGGAAACGAGTTTCGGGTTTTCGTAGTAGACCCATCATGAAGACCAGAAATTACTGGATTTTGGCCAGTTGTTGCCTGATGCCATATGTTATTGAGGCCATTTTCTCAGTGTTGAGAACAAGTTGGTTAGAATGCAACCCGTGCTGGACATTGTTAAAGCCCCATTGAAGCTGCACTGCCACGTCAAAGACTGACGGCAACAGGCAAAATGCACAGTATTGTTTATATACCTGTGGATGTACAAAGGGAAACAT
The DNA here is from genome assembly GCA_016271365.2 of Neoceratodus forsteri. NCBI lineage: Eukaryota > Metazoa > Chordata > Ceratodontiformes > Ceratodontidae > Neoceratodus > Neoceratodus forsteri. The sequence goes on along the minus strand of CM057459.1, from coordinate 481,391,001 downwards.
GCCTTGGGGAGATCTAAAAGAAAAATCAAGAGCAGAATGGGGTTGAGGAGACAACTGTAGAAACTGCCTAAACCTATTAGGAGTGGAGGTGAGGAAGTTGCCTAAGAGGACTGTTTGAGACATATCCACAAGGTAGGAGCTAAACGTTTTACTCATGAGATCAGATAATAATTACTGGATTGTGTTTTTTTCCATTGAAAAAGCTGTGTATTAAATACCATAATACCTGAGTAGGTATTACGGCATTGAGAGGTGGATATAATAAATCCTCTGAAATGTTACATCCGCCAATCCAGACTACTCTAGGCTCCATACAGTACATAAGCGATTACACTTCCTCTGTGGAAAAAAACACAATGCAGTAATTATATAACACAAAATATGAGGTGCAGTGTGTTTAACTAGAATTTAACACACACCCTCATTGTTGGATGGCTGCCATAAACCCCTCGGGCTTTGCCCTCAGAGTTTATGTGCCATCCAACAACTCGGGTGTGTGTTAAATTCTTGTAACACACTGCACCCCATACTTTATCCTATATGTTATAACAGACAGCACAGCAGGAGAAGAAAGATAGGGAAAGTTAGGGTAAAGACCATTTGGCTGTTACCTCTGGAGGGGCTGAGAGCCAGCAGGGCCACAAGGGTGTGAGACAGAGGGATAGGCTCACCGATGAGAAGTTCAGGTGCTCTAGATCAGAAAAACAAAATGAACTGAGCACTCACAGAATAAATTCCAAGTGATTGTTTTAATAACAATTGAACAAAGTGAGGTACATTAGCACTGGTAAGTTAAATACTAGATTTAGCACTGCGCCAGTGCTGCTGTATGTCACTTTATTATTAAACAATCACTTTGGAATTCTCCTTGGAGTGCTCAGTTGGTTTTGTTTTTAGGGCCATAAGGGTACCTGCTGGAGTGGCAGGTATCAAGAAGGTCAAGGAAAAGGGGAAGGGATTGTGGTGGATAGGAAATTATGAAAAGTCGTTAATGGTAGAGGCTACTTCAGCAGGGTAAGAGACAGTACAATTACTAAATGCTAATAAAGATGATTTTTTTACCCTTATATATTAGTCAGATCATCAAAACAAATCAATTTTCTGAATATAATATCTTGCTCATAAGCTAGGCTGTTCTTTTTCAATAACAGAGTTCTCCTCAGTTCACTGTTTCAGTTTGTCTCAAAAATCTGCCAAATGCTTTTGCCAGAGTATCACTCAAGCGAATGTGCCTATAATGTGCTGAGTCTGCGTGGTACAGTTTTTAAAAAATGGAACCACTATGTTGCCCATCCACCCATCTGAGAAATGACCAGATTGCATGACTGTATTAAAGAGTATGAAAAGCACTAATGTGGATGCTACCAGTTTGTGTTAGAAGAGTATACTTCCACAGGAATTCTGTCTTCATCTGGTGATTTGTTATTGGCCTGGGTGAAAATATATCCCTTGGTCTATGCTTCTGAAATATATACATACAAAAGAAAGAAAGCTAAAAATAGAAAAACTTAATAGTTGGTTTGGGGAATTTATGGTACCTTCGTTATGACACATTTTTGAAAAATGGGTGACCAAGGTATCCATGAATTTTATTTATTTAGTTAGTCATTTCCCTCAACGTTTATTTACAGGATAGGTACAATGAGACATAATCTTGCTCACAAAATATCCTGATAACAAATAAACATAATACATTAAAAAACAATAAAAATAAGTCATACAAATTTTCAAAGGGTTTCAGGAAGCTGGAGCCACATACAAAAAAGATGATTTACCAAATTCTGTACGGGCTGTTGGAAGAAGGAAAATATATAATAAAAACATTACATAAATAAAAGCATGAGTAGGAAGAATGAATTTAGCATACAAAGGAGCTATAAGGTTGTGTATTGACTGTTACAATAATTTGAACCACTTTACAATAGCTGTCTTTTCTGTTCTAGGGTAAGCCAGACTGATTGTTTGCAGCATAATATTGTGACATGTATCAAAAAGACAATTTACAAGAAAGTGACAACGTTTATTAAAAAGTTTGGTCAAAGGAGCAAGGGCTGTACCAGCAGCATGATGGGTGATACCGTGTGTCACCATACTCAAGAACAACAAAAACAACTTGAAAAACAAACTCTGGTTAGAACCGATAGGGCTGCTACTAAGGAATTTGGGGTACAAAATATTGAATATTACCAAAGTTGTGAGCCTGCATTCACACAACGTAATGCAAGCTCATAAATGTTTTTTTTTTAATATTTGTACACCAAATTTTCAACATAGCCTTGTTATGACCTTGCCTCATGAAGAAGGACAGAGAAAATTTTCATCTCCTGGCCAAAAGGTGATTTCATGCATGGTTTGCGAAATCAACTTTTGGGATGCAAGAACACATTTTGGGCAGGAGCTGAAAAATGACAGCTGTCACATTCCTGAGGTGCTGTAAAGAAATGGCTATGTTGAAAATTTGGTGTAAAAAAAAAAAAAAAAAAAAAAATTGAATATTACCAAACTTACAAGACTGCATTTGTAAAATTCAACATAGCCTCATAACTTTGTTTTTGTTTTTTAATACTTTTACACCAAATTTATAACATAGCCTTCTTATGCCCGGCCTCATGAACAACGGCAGAGAAAAATTTCAACTCCAGTCCAAAAGGTGATTTCATGCAGGGACTGCCAAATCACCTTTTGGGATATAAAGAAACATTTTAGCCAGGATTTGAAAAATGACAGTTGTCACATTCATTAAGTGCTGTAAATATATGGCTGTGTTATACATTTGGGGTAAAAGTATTGAAAATTACCAAAGTTATGAGCCTGTGTTTGCAAAATTCAAGATAGTCTCATAACATTTTTGGTTTTTAATAATTTTACACCAAATTTTCAACATAGCCTTCTTATGGCCCCACCTCATGAACAAGGGCAGAGAACATTTTCAACTTCTGCCCAAAAGGTGATTTCACACATCAACTGTGAAATCCCCTTTCAGGATAGATTTGCCTAATGTCAGTGCAATTGTTCATGAGGTGGAGTTACAAAAAGGCATGTTACAAATTTGGGCCAAAAACATGCAAAAAATGCACAAGTTATGCCACTAAGTTCAAAACCCCATTGAAATACATTGAACCACATACCTGTTTCTTTAGTTTGCAGTCTAGCTTTGAAGACTGAAGACACGTCTGTGGTCCAGAGAGGATTACAGTGATGGACACCTGATGGGTAGTAAGGGCTTGGGGGTGCAGGGTGGGGGTCGCTGAGTGGGAGGGTGGGGTGGGGGACACTGTAATGGTGCAAAAGACATCGACGGATCATTTTCTTTTACAGGGTGAAAAAAGTGACCGAGGATTCCTGCACTGGAGGACTGGGCACCCCCAGTGTCTCTATAATGTTTCTGGTGGGGAGTGGGGTGATGGGTGCTGAGAGGGAGGGTTGGGTGGATGGTAGTAAAAAATTAGAAAAAGGGGAATGAACCAAGGATTCTTGCACTGTTGGATTGAGCAACCCAAGTGAAAGAAAAAGACGATTCCTGCTCTGGGGGACTGGGCACCCTCCAGTGTGACTGTTATATTTCTGGGGGGTAGCAGAGTGGTGAGTGTTGAGTAGGAGGGTCAGGTGAGTGGGAGGTAAAAAATATTTAAAAAAAAGAAACGGATGTCACGATTGAACATGGCACAGTCCGCTGTGACCAAGATTGCCAACAGCCTCTATTGCGCATGCACAAGTATCATGCATGTGCAATAGAGGTTCAAACAACATGAAGTCTTGCTGTATTCTGACTATATGCAGTTAGCCCCAGCACTTGAACTGCTCCAGAGAGTAAAGGGTTAACTCTATGCAAAGGCATAGAACGTTGAGCTCGAGCTTGGTTTTCAAACCTCTGTCCCAGGTACTCCTAAGTGTAAATGTCAGATTCTTTACTCCGCTTAACTGTGAAGTCGCTACGGAGATTCTCTCCTTTTCTTCAGTTTGGATTAAGTAAAAATTGGTTGGTTTTCTACCGTTTATCTTATTTTATTCGGTATTCAGATTTGTCTATGGTACAGTAAGTGTAGGTAGTAGGTAGTTACAGTTTTATTAGTAGAAATAGTTTTTTTGTTCGGTTTTCTCCTGGTCAGTCCGGTTGGGAACTGAAACAAATTCTGTGCTGAGTTTTTCTGTTCTATAATTTGTGGTTTCCGGTACCTATTGGATCCTAAAAAAATGACAGTTTTCTTTGTTTTTTTTAACCAACCCGTGACACGGTTGGAACTGATAGGTTTTGTAGTTGCCTGGCTTAAACACTTTTAAGGGTAACTTTTACCATTCCGGCATGTCTGAGAAATCAAAAAAGAAAACCGGTCCCACTGGGTTTCAGCACTGCACTGAGTGTGGGGAGGCCTTTGCTAAGACTGATCCCCACCTCATCTGTGTTTATTGTCTAGGGTTTGACCACCTCAAAGAAGACTGCCAAATATGTAAAAACTTTCCCAAAGCCACTTTGGATAAATGTTTAAATAGGGTGAAGGAAAGGGAGGCCAAGAAGTCTGCTGATCCAGATGGCCAGCCCGGTTTAGTTCCTACCGAACCTGAGGGGGTGCCCACTGACCTGGGCGATACTTCATCGGGCAAAAGGAGAGCCGACTCTGTGGAGTTGGTTCCATCTAAGAGAAAATGCAAGTCAGCTGGTTCGGATCCCGGTTCTCATGTTCTGATCACTGAAGAAATTGCTAAAGTGATTACTGTACTATTGTTCAATCGCTTTGCCCAGTTCTGACCAACCTGACACTGACTCAAAGATGATCGGTTCGGTCAGAAGCTATTGCTTCTGAAATTGATCCTGACGCATTTTATGAGGGTTATTGGGAAGGAGAAGAAGACTATGAAAAAGAGGAATACGAAGGCCTAGATGAGCCAGTAGAGCCTGACATCTCCCCCGACAGGCCTTCTAATGTGTCTCCTCCCAGACTTTCTGATTCCCCCTCCCATTTTGTGTTCTACAAGAAAGTGGCTGGTACTCTTCAGATTCCAGTGGAAGAGGCTGAACAGGATCAGGAGGAACCTGACTATGTTGAAATGATGGATGTCCCAGATTCAAAAAGAATGTCTATCCCTTTGCATAAATCTCTGGGGAAAAGGCACAAAACATTCTGCAGTTTCCAAAATCTATACCTCCTGTGGATAAAAGAATGGACAGCAGGTATACCTTGTCAGGTCCTGGGACAGAATTCCTCACAAATCATTATAGCCATGTTGGGGTAGTGCAAGTTGCAGCCTGTGACAAGGCTAACTTTCCCCTGGCATCTCACCCCCAAGATAAGGATTCCAGGAAAGTGGATGCCATGGCCAAGAAACAGTACTTGGCATCCTCTTTGGGACTCAGGCTAGCTAATTGCATGGCATATACAGCCAGATAACAGAAATCTATGTGGGATACAGTTCTGGAGCTGGCTAAGAATACCCCTCCCCAGCTGGCTAAGGAGCTGGAGCAGGTGGCTCTGGATGGTATTGAGGCATCCAAAGTCCATTCCATGCTGCTGTGGACTCAAATGATGTGCATTCCAGGGTCATGGCTACATCTGTCTCCATGAGGAGATTTGCTTGGCTCAGATGCACCAGTTTGTTGCAGGATACCCAGACTGAGGCCATGGATTTTCCTGTTACTGGTAACTCTCTGTTTGGGGAGCAAACAGAGACTTACATGAAAAAGATGGACAAATACAGGATCACCTACAGGAGTGCTGCAGCCAAAGAGAAGCAGGCCACTCCTCAGAAGCAGCAGTCTAGGGCTGGCAGGGACAGGTCTTTTTACTAAGCCCAGGCCTCCTCTTCTTTCCAGTAGAGGGGGTTCTTTAGGGGAAGAAGCAGAAGGGGGATGACCAGGACTCCATCCTCCACTCAGTCCAAGCCCCCTGCCAAACAGACACCCCGAGGTGTCAGCCAGAGTTGCCTCCTCAGTTCCAGTAGGGGGCAGGCTGGCTCACTATTTCCAGGCTTTGAAGTCTATCACTTCAGACAAATGGGTTCTGGAAGTAGTGAGCCAGGGACTTGCTCTCAGTTTCAAAAAGTTCCCAAAAATGACAGCAAAGTCCTTTAGCCCTCTCTCTTCCTTGGAGACAATTGCCTTAGAGGCAGAAGTCTCCTCTCTACTACTTCTGCAAGCAGTAGAGAAGGTACCTCATTGTCACAGGGGAAAAGGACTGTATTCCAGATACTTCCTTACCCCAAAAAAGACAGGGGAGTGGTGACCCATCCTAGATCTAAGATACCTAAACAAACATATACTAAACCAAAGTTCAAAATGGTGACTCTGGGAATAATTCTTCTCTCTCTGAGACCAGGAGACTGGCTAGCCTCCGTGGATCTCAAGGATGCTTATTTCCGCATACCTATCAGATATTTCCACAGAAAGTACTTCAGGTTCGAGTTGCCCTCAGGTCATTAGCAGTTCAGAGCAATGCCTTTCACCTAACATCTGCTCCAAGGGTGTTCACCAAGTGTCTGGCAGTAGTGGTGGCCTTTCTCAGGAGACAAGGCATCTTGCTGTTCCCCTATCTGGACAACTGGATCATAGTGGATCAGTATTCAGACCAAGTCAAGTCAGCCATTGAGGTCACGTAAAAGCTTCTAGACTCCTTAGGATTCATTCTGAACCTAGAAAGGTCTGTTCTGGAACCAGCCCAGCTTCTCACATTTATAAGGGTGGAACTGGACACGGCCCAGGCAAAGGCATTTCTTCCTCTTTTTTAAGGGTACAATCCATCATCACCATGGCTTCCTCTTTTTGTCCACTAGTGTCTTGACCAGCCAGGCACTTCTTACAGTTGCTAGGCCACATGGCAGATTCCACTGCAGTAGTGCAAGGGGCAAGATTTCAAATGAGAGATATTCAGTTTTATCTAAGATCTTTATGGTCTCAGAAAAAAGACCCTCCCTCCAAGTTAGTTCCAGTGTCTCAAACTCTGGTTCAGGCTCTCCAGTGGTGGCTGGAGGAGGACAATCTAAGGCAAGGTGTCCCTTTCCTCAGTCAGGCTCCAACAGTGATTCTCACCATGGATGCCTCTCTACTGGGCTGGGGAGCCCATCTGGACCAGCTCGCTGCTCAGGGAACATGGTCTCATCACAAGTCTCTTCTGCACATAAATCTTCTTGAACTCAGGGCTGTCTTTCTAGCACTTCAGACATTCTCAAACATTATTCAGGGGAAAGTGGCGCAGATCAGGACAGACAACGCTACAACCATGTGGTACAGCAACAAGCAGGGGGCACTCGGTCCTCAGCCTTGTGCACATAAGCCATGAAAATATGGTCACTAGCATATTCCCTTCAGGCTTCTATGATAGCTGTGCATCTCCCAGGGAAGGACAATGTACTGGCAGATGCACTCCACAGGATTTCTCAAGGTCACCACGAATGGGCCCTGAATCCCCTGGTTCTTCAGGTCATTTTCAAAAGGTGGGGCACTCCAGAGATAGACCTCTGTTCTGCTGCAGACCCCCTCTTCTGGGGTCTGTTACTCAAGATGCTGTCCTATTGAATTGGACAAGCAAGTTTCTGTGTGCTTTTCCTCCTTTTCCTCTGATATTCAGAGTTCTGGTCAAGATCAGATCTCAGCCTTGCAAGGTGATTTTAGTGGCTCCAGACTGGGCCAAACAGCCATGGTACCCCCTACTATTGTTAATGTCAGTGACAATACCACTTTGTCTTCCCAGACAGTACAATCTCCTCACCTCTTCGCAGGGGAGGATACTGTATCCCAACCTTCAGACTCTCAGACTCAAAGCTTGGCTCTTGAGGAGCTAGAATATGCAAGCCTGCACCTTTCCCAATCAGTCTTGGACATTCTTAAGGTTAGTAGAAAACCTTCTACTAGAAAATCTTACAATTCCAAATGGAAGAGATTTGGCTTCTGGTGTTCTCAGATGCATATTCAGCCAGATTTAGCTGGCATTGCCACTGCTTTGGACTATTTGGTGCATCTTAACAGTTTAGGCCTCAGGTCTGCCACTCTCAAAGTACATTTGGCAGTCATCTCTGCCTTCATTTCAGCTGGAAAGGGCTCTTCCCTAGCCTCTCATCCAGTTTTCAAGAAATTTTACAAAGGTCTAGTTCATATCAATCCTCCTTTTCGGGATCCTACTCCTTTTTGGGATCTGAATATCTGTATTGCACAACTAATGCAGACCCCCTTTGAACCATTATCTTCAGCTGAGCTAAAATACTTGACTTGGAAAACTGTGTTCCTGGTAGCTATTACCTCTGCCAGGAGAATCAGTGAATTACTGGCTTTATCAGTGGAACCTGAGTTCATTTCATTTCACAGGGATAAGGTGGTCCTTCGAACCAACGGAAAGTTTCTTCCCAAGATGGTATCAGACTTTCATTTAAATCAGTCTATGTCATTGCCTGTATTTTTCACTGACCATTCTTCCTCTGGGGAGAGAAGACTACACAGTCTTGATGTAAAGAGGGCCCTTAGTTATTATATAGAACACACTAAGCCCCATAGAAGTGACTGTTCACAGCTGTTTCTCACTTATGGAAAAGTGGGAAAAGGTAAACCTGCTACTAAGAGAACTGTTGCCAGATGGATTGTCTCCTGTATCCAGTTCTGCTATTCAAAGTTAGGGAAAGAGTCACCCTCAGGCCTGAGGGCTCACTCCACCAAAGGTATAGCTGCTTTGGTCACAGCAGCTAGAGACATACCCCTAGTGGAAATCTGTAAAGCAGCCACCTGGAAAGCTGTTCACACATTTACCAAGCATTATTCTCTTGACATACAGTCAAAAAGTGATGCTAGGTTTGGCACAGCAGTACTGCAGATCCTGTTACCAAAATAGGTTCTGTAACTTCCTCCTCCAAGGGGGTACTGCTTGGTAGTCTGCATATAGTCAGAATACAGCAAGGACTTCATGTTGTTTGAAGAAAAAATTACTCACCATAGTAATGTTGTTTCTTCTAATGGAGTCTTGCTGTATTCTGACCTCCCTCCCTGCTTCTCCACCTGGAACCTAGTTGTTTTGGGATGTGGTCTGTTAGGTGCAGTGCTGCACCCCAGAGGTGCACTTTAGTTACCTCTTCTTTAGCTTGAGGTCTTTATGGTTATTATTTAAGAATGTATTTTTTTTGTTTCACTGCCTACTTGGATTCTTTTTGGGGTTCTCGACTTGAGTCTTTTGGACTCTGAAAATATGTTAATTGCCCTTTGGCAAAACATTTTAAAAAACAATTTCTAAATTGTTAGTTAGTTAGCATAGTGCTCGTAAGAATCTGACAGTTACACTGAGGAGTACCAGGGGCAGAGGTTTGAAAACTGAACTTGAGCTCAATGTTCTATGCCTTGGCATAGAGTTAACCCGTTACTCTCCGGAGCAGTTCAAGTGCTGGGGCTAACTGCATATAGTCAGACTACAGCAAGACTCCATTAGAAGAAACAACATTAATATGGGGAGTGGCTTGGCTAGCCAGCAAGCATTGAGGACCCTTGCTAAGACAGCTCCCTGGGTGGCAGCGCTTAAAGTTAATGTTGCAGCTTAAAAAGTAAATCTGGACTGGCTAACTGATGATATTCAGGTCCTTTAGGCGGATGGCTTCAATAAAATCCAAAAATCGCCAAGCTAAACTACAATTTTGAGCCAGAACATTGAACGTTCGAGGTGAACCGAGTAAACGTGGATCTAGGCCTTCCTGTCCACGTGCTGGCACTGAAAGTGTACCATTCAATTGCAGCACTATGGAGCTTACAAAATCTTTGTTGGGGTGCCTGAAACACTTGCACAGATGCAGAGGGATATCAAAGCAGAATTTCACAATTTGAATACACAATTAACACATTTACAAACTGTGGTTACCACCCTGACTGAGACTACAGCCACCCATACATCACAAATATGTGAGCTAGAAAGAAGAGCTAGCGATCTGGAGGATACCTATGCTGGAGCCTCAGCTGAACAGAACAGCTTGATAACTACCATCACGGAGCTAAGGAAAAGACTGGATGACCAGGCGACTCGCTCTTGATGATCAAACATATGTATCATCGGATTGCCAGAGGGAATGGAAGGCTGAAATCCTAATATGGGCCTGCATGCGTGGTTAACGAAACAGCTAGAATTACCGCAGGAAGCTGGGGAATATGAGATTGAACATGCTCGTCGAGTGGGCCCTCCTCTGAAACCTGGATATCATCCTCAAAATTGCCTTATTAAATACCTGAAGTTTAGGGATAAGGACACAGTACTGTGGAAAGCCAGGGAGAAGAGCCCCTTGAAAGTGGACAATTCCTCAGTCTATGTGTATCAAGATTATAGTCAAGAGTTGCAAATACGGAGACAAAAATTTAATCCAGTGAAGGATAAACTGTACAGAATGGGTTGGAAATTCTCTCTGGCATACCCTGCTCGGTTATGGGTGGACAGGCCTGGACAGAACCCATGTTTTTTCTCATGTCACCAACTTGTAGCAAAATGGCTAGAGGAAGAGGAGACCAGGGAGAGAATTAGAAGACCAAAACCAATGAGCTAAGTAGTTCTGAATTTTATAAATATGTCAAGTCTTTGGTGTTGCTGCTTACAGCAGCTCTGACTTACTGCATGCATATCTCCTGGGGATCCTACTTCTCCTTTGGCCTAATACTCCAGGGCCTCTTTGGTTGGTTGCATCCTTGATGTTAGGAGGTAAAATTTAGGACGATGAGGCCTTCAGCATAGTAATCCTGACCGGGTCAGGGGACTTTGGTAACAACGAGGGGAAGGCATACTACATTTACATCTGCTTATCTAGTAGAGGAATAATCAGGTACTCCAAGGGCAGTGAATTTGAATAAAGTACATGGTGGGATATATAAGCACTGAAATGTGGAACACTGAATTGGCAGACACAAGGAATTGGTGTAGTAGATCATTAAGAACTACCTCGGGAATGAGTGGTCCTAATGAGAAATTGGTAACCCAATTTAGAAGGGTTCAGTTATTTCTTGCACATCTGCCTGGCCTGACCGTGCCTGGGGATATGGGTAACAGTGGGACTGAGTTGCTGGACAAGCGGAATTATGAATGTGGTCTTTCTTACTTTCTACCCTGGAGTAACACACTAACTGGGGTCTAGAGTGACTAAGGGGGAATCGAACAGGATCATGCTTATGACTGGGCCATGAACTGCTGTGCTCTTTCTGTAATCATTGGAGATAAATATTTGTTAGAGACCTCAATTTGACATCTAAACTTTCATGATAATGTTGGCCAACTTGCACAACAGTTTTGCTGCATATATTGCTTAATTAATGTCACTTGCCACCACCCCTCCTTTTATAACATCTTTATAGCTAGCAGTAGGGGCAGGGTAGGATTAACCTGCCTAATGTTTGTAATGGGAATGCTGGTGGGGTTTTCCTTTTTTCCACGGGGGGGGGGCCTTTGTTCCACTTGGGTTGAAGCTGGGACTGTTTAGTAACACAGGGGTGGGGAGGGGTGGCTTGGGGAATAGGGAAATGAGGGTTAAACGGGACTGAAGTTGTCCTTTTTACTTGTGAGAGAAGGGGAGAAGGCAGGTTGTGGGCACCTAATAATGCTGCCAAGGGTGCAAACTGACCTGCAGCCTTCTTCAAGGGCATTATTCTTGGTTCAGGTTGATTGGTGTTTGTTGAGAGCTTTTAAGGCAGGAAATAAGGGGTGGCTGTTGGGGGGGTTGGAAAATGTGGGGAAGAGAGTGTGGTGGCTTTCTGGATACATGTCAGTATGCCACAATGTGTTAGTTTGATGTTTAATGATGGGGGATGATTTTTGTTATATTTAATGGAACGTTAATGGTTTTAAATATATAGTGAAGCATAAGAGAGTCATGACAGGAATTTGAAGACGAAAGGAGCAATTTGTCTTACTGCAGGAGACCCACTTTTCAGTATTGGAAGCTCAGAAAATGGCCAAATTCATGGGAGGTGCATGGGTTTCCTCAACTTTTTCTGCTAAAGCACGAGGGGCATCTATATGGATACCAAGGGACTCCCCAATTCAGATCAGAGAACAAATAATAGACTCCATGGGCAGATACATGCTGGCAAAGGTAGAAATCCCGGATGGCAGTAAGTTGTTGGTTGCCTCTGTCTATGCCCTGAATGTGGATAACCCTACTTTTTTTCCAAAACTATCTCTAGATATGTCAAAATGGGAAGGCCCCTGGATATTGAGGGGAGACTATAACTGCGTCCTTGATACAATACTGGATAGATCTAACACTGCCCTGGTTCTTAAGTAGCAAAATGCAAAAGCTTTAGAAATATTACAAAGTGATTACAACTTGTTAGATGCTTGGAGGCATGTGTACAGTTTTTACTTCCATGCACATCGGTCTTATGCCCGTATTGATAGATTGTTAATCTCTAATAATATGATAATTGGGATGGGGGATGTAGGATACTCGTCTATTCTAATTTCTGATCATGCACTCCACTATGTGACACTTAAGGGCACGGGGCTTGATGTGGGAACCAGGTCCTGGAAATTAGCTCCGTTGCTGTTAAAAAGTCAAGATTATGTGAAGTTTATGGAAGCTGCAATACAGGAATTTTTTACATTTAATCAGAAGGGGGATGCCTCACATTCCACACACTGGGAGGCCTTGAATGCATACATAAGATGTCAGACCATTGCGTTTGCAGCAGGAGTTAAATGTGCTGCCACAGGGGAATTGGATCTCATCAGGGATAAAATTGAGAAGGGGGAGAAGGCCCATATGCTTAACCCCAGTGCTGCTCTATTTAATTTGGTAAAAAAGTTAAAATGAGAATTTAACTCCTTATCTGGTGCCCAGCTGGAGTGAAATATCCTTTTGTCGAATGTGGGGCAATACTTTGATGGGGACAGGGCCGGGAAATATTTGGCCTGGCAACTTAAATGGAAAGAAGCAATCAAAACAATTACTCAAATCCAGAATTATCAGGGAGTTATGGTGAAAGGAGCTGCAGATATTGGTGATGCCTTTGGCAACTACTGCAAAAAACTATATACTTCCGAATGTACCCCTAAACAAGAGGACTATGACAGATTTTTTTGCAGGAGTCCCACTAGAAAGGTTTAAGGAAAATGATGTCATGCAGTTGGAAGCCCCTCTAACAGTACAAGAAGTTAAAGAAGCTCTTAGAATGTTGAGGAGCGGTAAAGCACCCGGACCAGATGGTTTACCGATCGATTTTTGTAAAATTTTTGAGGGGTATATCTTAACACCGATGTTTGATGCCCTAGAGGAAGGTCTATAACAGGGAAAACTGACCCCCTCCACATGATCTGCCATAATGACTGTGCTGCCCAAAGTGGGCAAGGATCCTGTTCTGTGTTCTTCGTATAGACCCATTTCATTGCTTATGGCTGATTATAAAATCCTAGCCAAAGCTATGGTTTTTAGATTGGATGGGTGTCTCCCTTCAGTGATAAACTTGGACCAGTCTGGGTTTGTTAAAGGCTGGATGGGTAAACATAATATTCGATGTACACTGAATATTGTTTATAAATGGGCACACACTAAAAGATTGCATGGAGCGGCTGCGGTAGCCCTTGATGCCGAGAAGACTTTTGATCATGTGGAGTGGGGGTATCTATTTTATGCCTTGGAACGCTTTGTAATGGGACCAAATTTTAGATCATGGGTTCAGGCACTATACCAGGGACCAATTACTCAGGTAAACACAGGAGGAGTATTATCTAATTCTTTTTGACAAAGTAGAGGTACAAGACAAGTCTGTCCACTGTCTCCTTTATTGTATGTCTTATCTCTGGAACCCCTAGGGGTGGCCCTGAGAGCTCACTCAGGTATTAGGGGAATGTGGGGGGAGAACATAAAATAGCAATGTATGCTGATGATCAGTTATTATTTCTACAGAATCCTGAAGAAGACTTATTGGCTTTACATGAGATTATGCACCACTTTGGGGCCATATCAGGTCATAGAGTTAACTGGACAAAAAGTGAACTAGTGCCAATAGGCACCCAGTATCGAGCACAATTAATCTCTCACCTAGGGGGGCTGTAAATGGTCTTAACTTTGAAATATTTGGGTGTAAGAATTTTGGCTAATACAGGGAATTTGTATAAACTAAATGTAAAACCACTCCTAAACACTATAGCTGAAGACTGTATGAGATGGTCGACCCTACCCATCTCACAGGGTAGGGGTTATTAAAATGTCAATTTTGCCTAGATTATTATTCCTCTACCAATCTCTGCCCATTAAGATCGCTAAAATTAATTTCAAATGCTTAGACTCCATATTACACAAATTTATGTGGAAACAGGGCCGGGCAAAAATCCAGAGGAACTTGTTATACAAGAGGCCCAGTGAAGGAGGAGTAAGGCTTCCAAATTTTAGATTTTACTATTGGGCTGCTCAACTTGCAAATATTCCCACTGGTGATTTGTTCTCTGAATGCTCATGGATTGGGTTGGAGGAGGATATGTTAAATGGTAATTTCAGGAACGACCTGCTGGCTGGGAGCATTGGAGGGAAGGGAGCGATAAGCCCCAGCAATCCCTTCACGGCCACTACTAAGGAGATATGGAAACTGGCTCATAGGAGAACAGGTTTCAAAGGGGGTAACTCGTCTAATATTAGTAGACTCAGTTTCATGAGACAAGGGGATCAGTATTCTATTGAAATGTTGCAGAGATTGTGGGTATGGCGCAGGAAGGGGCTTGTGGCAATTACCCAATTGTATGATGGAGGGGTATTAAAAAGTTTTACTCAGATATGTTCTCAATGGAATATTCCGAAAGGTGATTTTTTTTTTATATACCTAAGGGTCAGACATAGGTGTGGAAACAAATTAACAACTGGAAATAAGTGGGTCGTCCCATCCCCCTTTGAAGAAGAAGTAATCAACCCGCAACCTGCGGGCAAACCATTATCTATATACTATCAATTGCTAACTAGCTCAGACCCCCATCAAACTATCTCTAGTGTGGAGAAATGGAGTGCAGATCTGTCCCTCCCTATAAATCCAAAAACATGGGCCTTAGCATGCTCTCATTATGTTAACTGTTCTAGCATCAATAAACTGCATCAGATACAACTCTTTTTTTACATAGGGTGTATGTAACCCCTATCTGGCTGAATAAGATAGATGGGTCTAGGCCACCCATGTGCCCTAAATTCTTGGTAGATGAGGCTGATTTTCTGCATCTGGCACTCACTTGCCCAAGACTGACTCCTTTTTGGCACCAGGTCCATAACATTATGTCTCACGTTTTGGGATGCTCCCTTTCTAAGTCCCCGTTGGAGCTAATGTTGGGAGCATACCTCACCCACCCAAATCACAAAATAAATAACCCCCTTTGGTCCATAGCATTGATAAATGCCAGAAGAACAGTAGTTCAAACATGGATGTCAGACAGGGGCCCTTCAATTGCACAATGGGTACTAAATGTGAAATCTTATATTTTGTTGGAGAGAGCTCAATTGAGTGCACTGGGTAGGAAGGAGAACTTTGATAGCATTTGGGAACCTTGGATAACAGTGGTGGAGAGGGGTGTTGTTCCAGTTTAACTGGTAAAGAAAAGGGTTAAGGTGTATGACTATGGTATGGTGCTTGTTAAAGTAATATTGATGACAGCAATGGTCATGACGGGTAGGGGATGTGATAAGTTACAATCAGGCCTCATCCCCCTAGTGGGGTGTAGCTGAATCTTAGCAATTCAATGGCTCTAAATGCTTATCCATTGTTTCATTCATAAGATATGTGAGACCATGTATGTATCCATGTATTTATATATAATCACGCTGTATTACTATCAACACTGCTATTAATACAATGTACCTGTAAAAACAACCTGAATGTACTGAAAGCATTACCACACTCGCAATAAAAAAGATTTAACAAAAAAAAAATATGGGGAGTAATTTTTTCTTGTCGGCCATCTTGGACACAGCGGACTGTGCCGTGTTCCACTGTGACCTCTGACTTCAAACAAATAGTGTTCTACAACTGCTAAAGGACACTGCAGAGTGCTTCACAGATGTGGAGGTGACTGCGAGGCAACTCCACACTGTTGTTCATTCTGAAAAATCTCCCCCTTTTCTGATTGCAGGAGGTCTACAGGGCTCTGCCCACTGCAGTCCTAACAATGATCTGCTTATCCACCTGGGGGCAATGCTTTGCATGCCTTAACTGACCCAAGCAAGCCATTACTTTCTAAATGATGGCATCAGTATGGAGTTTAAAGGAAAGAGTGGAGGTAAATGAGGTCCAAATATTTAAAAACAGAAATGGACTTTAGGGGATCCATCTAAGAGAACAGAAAAGGGCAGGGTGGGTGGGTGGGGATAAACCTCCCAGAGCGAAACAAGAACCAGAAAGCAGTTGCTTTCATTTTTTTGATTAAAGAATGTGCACATTTTCTCTAAACCAGATAAGAACATAACTGAAGTCCTTTTGCAACTGTGTTCTAAGATAGTCCTTAGATTGTAGAGCAAGAAATAAAACAGCATTATTGGGATACAGTTGAGTAGTGTATGTTTGGGAAAAAAAAGAAGGTAACGTATTAATAAAAAGTGAATAAAGTAGGAGCATAGACTGAGCCCAGTGGGACAACTAGTGATAATGGGTTAGGGGAGAAAAGGGAACCATACCAAGGAACTGATTGGGAGCGGCCATAGAATTATGATGGAAACCAAGATACCACATTGTGATGTGCAATAGGATCACTACAGAGAGTTTCCAAGCTTAAAGAAAAATCCCAGAATTAACGGACTAAAAAGAAAAGTGAGTTGGAGTGCAATGACCAGAGAACCAGCCTGTCAGGGAAAGTGGTCTATCCCGTAGTTGCTGTTGCAGTTACAGTGTTCTCTTCAGTATCAAGAAGCAAAGTAAGCACTTCATAGCCATCAACAGCCTTAATATAAAATTTGGGAGTATAGAGTGCACTGGGATGATTGTATGAGGAAAATAAATATCAGAACCAGAGAGTCCTGACAGGAGTCTAAAAAAATGTACTGAAGAGTTCACAAATAATATAAATTGCAAACAAAGAAACTACATTAATGCATCTGTTAGATCTTTTTAGATTATTTGTGTCTAAAGAAACCAGAGACCAAAACGAATTAGAATCTTTACTTAAAGCTGCCTGATTAAACCTTTTGCATCAGTTTCTTTTTGCTAGGCTTTCTTTTTCTTCACAAGTTTCTTATAATTGGCTTTGGGATTAGACAAATGTAACCATGGTGAAACAATATGACATTGACTACTTGTAAAATCCTTGGCCTCCTCTGCCCTGAGTTTCCTTTTGGCTATGAAACTATCCTAATTGGATCACCCCAACTTGTAAGATTTCCCAGGTTTTCAAGCTGATCATTAAAAAAGGTTCCAGAGTCCACCGTGATGTCCCTTTGGCAACACATTGCGCTGTTGTGCAGGCAATCTGAGTAATCAGTTAAAATAGCGTATCCTGAACTGTGTAGTATAAACTGCAGTCAGGACTGCGCAGGAAAGAATAGTGATAGGGGTAGAATAGCGTCCAGCATCTACTGCTACCCCTGTCAATATTCAGACTGATGAGTGAAGGTAAAGAAAGAGGCAGAAAGTACAGTTGCTGGCCAAGCTGGCCCCGTGGTGGAGCAGTTTTTTTTTTTTTTAGCACCAGTTACCATCCGCCCTGGTCACGGCCCCTGGAGACCTCTGCCGCCGTCAATTGCTGCTGAGGACCCTCGGTCACCCCCGGCTTGCCCCCCGGAGGGTGGGGCCGTGGGCCACCTTCGTGACCCTGGAACTGTGACTGGTCGGGGTCCATGGCCCAGCTGACGGCAATGTATGAAGACTCTCAGGAGGGCTTCATTGATCGGTGGTCCTGCCCGCCATCTTTTTCCACCTGATTTTCTCCCCCAGAGGAGGCGGGGATGCAATGACACCAGCATCCGCCCAGCCTCCCCCCCCACGTCGAGCGTCGGTTGTGTGGAACTCCTGGTCTCCACCAGGGGTCCCCAGCGCACCGAGTGCTGCCTGCGCCCTCCCCCCGGAGTAGGAGAGCTGTCCATCGGATGCTCAATCCTACTCCCCCGGCCAGCCCTCCGACGACCCAGATCCGTTCCGAACCGGGTCGCCCGGCGTGCGCCAAATCCACTGCTGCGCTGGCGGGCGGCTGGTGGAGCAGAGTTAAGGCAGTAGCTTAGTCAGCACAGTCTTGGAGACCAGGGTTCTAATCCTGGTCTCCCTCAACTATTTTAATTTTCGTTCCAGACTTGCATTCTGTCAAAGGGCTGTGGAAACAGTATTCTGTGGCCCCACAAAACTAACCTTTTCCCCTTTATCCGCTCCCCCTCAGATTAGGAATCCTTAAGTATGGGGGATGCGGGGGCAGAGCCCCCTGCATCAGGGGGTGTGGGGGGTGATGCCCAACACATAAAATTACATTTGTGCATAATTAGTTTTATAATGGTAGCAGTTGTCGCTGCAGTGTCCGACTGCTACCATTAGCACTGTGTTAACTGGCAGCATTCTTTCCTGCTGCTGTAGTGGAGAGCACTGTTAATACAGCACTGTTATGGATGGCACTGCTATTGACAGTGCTCTTCTGACCTAGTGCCGGCAATCTGAGCTCGGGATGCTGCTCTGTGGATGACCTGACTGCAGCAGCTGCTATTTGGCAGTACTCTGTGGTAGTGAGGGTTGGTGCTGCACATCTGGTGCTGTGGCAATGCCTACAGTGAGCCAAGGGAGCTTGCTTCCTCCACAGAGACATTGCTGTGTGCATCTGAGCCCAAGATGCTGGTGCATGCCAGGGGAGGAGGGAGGCTGGGGGGAAAAAAAGGAGAAAAAAACACATGGCACCACTCCTATGATGGCCTGGATTTCCTGGCTCCCCGGGTCCCAGCACCTGTTAGCACTGGGTCCTAGCTCACTCAGTGAGCTGCCTTGGGGGATGGATAGGCCTCCCTCTGGGGCCCCCACCATGGAGGAATAACAGTGGGGGATGCTGACAAGGATGTAAGGACCTAGGACTGAGCCGGAGAACCAACGGATCTGATCAGGTTACATCCCTGAGAACAGTGTAGATAGCATGCTCCTGAAGAAGAATCCTTAGGAGTCTGAAGAGCCGGGAATGGTTTGCTGGTCCATCTTCTTTTTGCCAATAAACAAGTCACATGCTTTTTAATGATTACTGTTCTTGCACCTGTTTTTTTTGTGCAACCGCACCTTACATTTTGTATCTACATACCTGACAGAGCATGGCCATGGAACAACATACAGATAGACAGAAAAAAGAAGGAGTCAGCCTGTTGGTGCAGTGGTAGTGCTACCACTCAGGGCACCAGTGACCTTGGTTTGGGAATGAGCTTGGGTCTTCGGGGGCCAGATGGGGGAAGGAGGATTGAGCATCTCAGAGGATGCTGTCCTCCTCTGGGGTGGGAGGGTACCATCTTCTGCCACAATACTGCCACCTGGGTGACCATAGGTGGCAGTGCAGATGGAAGGGCAGTGGGAAGGAGGAGACATTGCTGACACTGGTGCCCAGATGCATGCACAGTGTGGTCAGGTTCACCTTGACTTCCTTGTTTGCGACAAACTGGGGGTGGGGAGAAAACCAAGGAAAATGGTCACAGCACCTCCATGATGATGGCCCGCAGGAGCTCCCTGGGCCTCCATCTCTCTCTGGATCACAGCACCTGCCTGACGAATTGCGCAGTTCGGGGGAACCCCAACCCCCACCCTGACCATGCCTAGGGGGGCCGAATCCAGAGCTGCATGGAAGCAGGTGACTGTGACTGGGGAGGCTTGGGGGTCACTCATAGGGCCTGAGGGTCTTGGAGGGACCAGAGAGGAGGAGGCATAAACAGAAATTTAAAGAAAAATAAAGGAAAAGCTTCCAGATACCAAGTGCTAGCCAGGATGCAACGCAGTGTCTTGACGTACTGCATGACAAAAGGGATTAACTGCTATTGAAATCACCTTGTTTACTGAAGTAACTTTACCTGGCTGGCATGACTGTATCTGGAGGCTTTTTTTTCTATCAGGCAGTAAAACTGTACACTGAGCTACCAAGCTATATAGTTAATGCCTGCAGTATTTCTATATTTAAAAGGTACTTAAAGAATCATCTTATGACACAGTTTGAATGCAATTGTTTTAATTGATTTTATTTATTATATTTTGTTGTTCTATGAATTGTGTTGTAATTTTTTGTAACACTTGTCACACTTAACTGGATGCCTGTGAAAATGGGCATTTATTTGCTCTCAGGCCTCTCCAGTATAAAATTAAAATTAAACTAAATGGATTCAGAGAAGGATTCTCTTTCAAAATATATACTATTTCTTCTGCTATGAGGGTGGTGCGTGTGTGTGTGTGTGTGTGTGTGTTATTATTTCCATTGCATGGCTAGGATTAAAAATAAAGTATGGGATTCAGATACAGCACAATCTTACCCATTTGAAATTTGACTAATGATCACGGTCTGATCTTAAAGGGAGCATAAACCTTATTTATTGTAGTTTCAGTATAATTGGACATTTGGGCAAGTGAAGTTTGATTACTATCCTAGTGTATTATTTAATATGTTTGTTTTGAAATAGTCTTATTTTTACTTGCTCATCTAGGCTCCTTTGGTGAAGCTGCTCTTTTCCCGCCTGTTATGCATTTTTCTTAATTTTGTATTCGTTCCAGATCCTGGTGACATCAGTTGAGCAGAAGCATATGATGGAAAGATTCATTGTTAGCTTCTGATCAACTAATGCCATTAAGTTCTAGAACTCATAAGTAATAAAAACATGACTATTGGGATGGGAAAAGGCAACATTAATGGTGGGGGAAGAGTCCTAAATAAAGAGTAAATTGGAAACAATTAAGTGCATATGAAACAGTACATAGGGGATATTAAAGATTACACCCATGACTACATTGATAATTATATTAAAAATATAAAAAGAAGAGGTTTGTGCTCACTTTAAGACAGCATCAACTCTAAGAAGGATACCCAGTCTGCTGGGCCTGTATACATGAAGTCAATGAATGACCCTATCAACATGGCAAAGGAAAGATGAGAGTGTTGTGTCTGTCAAGAGTGTCACCAGCTCTCCTATTTAAACAGTAGAATCCCAATTCACTAATTAAGTTGGACAACTTTTTGCCAGAGATGTTTAAAATAATATTTTTAGATGATATTTTGTGGCATTAAAGACAGATAATTCCCTACTGCACCCTTTCCTGCTGAGGTTCTTCCTTTTCCAAACCTGGCATTAAATTCCCCTGCTAACAGAACGACTGCTTGTGGAAATAATTTCAGAGTTTCCAAAATAACTTCTTTCAGTTGAGGCCAAACAGAGTCTGAACACTTTTTACTAGATCTGGTGGGAACATAAAATATTGAAAATGACAAGGTATGAATTTGAAAATTGGATTTTAATAACCCAACATCTCTTAAAACTGTATTTTAAAGTTTCCAAATTGCAAGGGAGGGCAGTGTAATAAAAATATCCAGACTGTGTATGTTTTGTCCATAACACAAAGTTTTAAAAGTAGAATGCTATATTCTAGTGCAACCATCTAAAAATAAATCTGAATTCTTGCATAACTAGGTTTTCTGTAGTAGTAATATCATAATTCTTTTAAGAAACTGGATAAAATCGTCCTCAGCAAATGTATTACCTAATCTAGCTGCATCCTATCAAAGGCCATGGATTATCAATCTCTCCTTCCACTCATGAGAGGAAGGAGGGACCAGATAAACTAGCCTAAACCAGAGAAGGTAATTTATTTCATTTCATACTTAAAGGATCTGTGTGAGTGACTGGGCAGAAGTAAATGCTTTTGATCAGTGTTTTGGGCTGTTCTTTAAATTTCTATAACTCTAAGTACTCATGAGTGGGAACCTAGCTGGGAGAATATTTGCACTCTCTTTTGAGTTGAATGGTTAATTACAACCTGTAATACAGATGTCTGATTGGGGGAGGAGCTGAAGAAGGTTTAGAAGAGACAGGATATTAAAAGTAAAACTACACTCTCATATCATTTAAATTTTATTTGTTTCCATGTTAACAGATAACTCGTTTCCTGTAACTGTTAGGGCTATATGTGTTTGCTCTAGTTTGTTTTTGCTGTTCATGGTAACCCCCTGTAACTACTATGGGAGTCTTCATTTTATGGTTGTTGAAATCTCACAGTCCATGAGACCTGCATTAGGATGTAAGTACATGATGTCACATCACCCATTTATACCATGTATCTCTATGCTGAAAGAACAAATACCCTGCAAAAACTCTCTGGAAACACACAAACTGAATGCAGTTTAAAGGAAAAACCCTGCATTATAGCTCAATTTGCAAAGTTAACTGAAGATAAATGTGATATTTCATGGGAGCTGTTGAGCATGATTGCCGAGAAGACACTCTTCTGCACAGCTCTTCATCTTCCTGGATTTAAACTTAACAAAACAGCATTAAAGTTACTTGAATTTTAATTTAATTTACAGCATTCAATTTCTTGTGGCTTGAGCACAGTTTGGTGCTAGACCTGGGATGGGTAATATCAAGGGAACAAGAGGAGGATTGAAGAATCAGCCACCACCACCTGAGCAACAGGCTGGGACATCCTCCATACATTTCACCACTGTTTGTGGAACAGATCCACCATGGCACTCTGTGGTGACCACCATACAAGCCATTGAATCTAAAGTAGAAGCAATGCTTGAAAGAATGGGGGAGCAGGATCTTAAAATAGAGGTTGCTATAAAAGCAGCAACCTCTGCAGAACAGTTAGCAACAGGCTCTGGTAATGACTAGCAAAATTGTTCAGGAGAATACACAATTACATTACCGTTTGGAAGCATAGGAAAATTCCCATGGGGCTTCTAACTTATGACTGGTTGGGCTCCCTGAAGGGAGTGAAGGTGAACAGCTCCTTCAGTTTTTACAGTCATGGCTACCAGGTGCCTTGGTCCCGCTACTCTGGCCCCTAATTTCATTAAGGTGTACCAGATTTCTCCTTAATCAGTGGCCCAGTAGGGGTCTTTGCTGTGGATGATGTTGATTGTTATGGCCTTGGTTGTTACCAGAGACATGGTGCTGCAGGCTTCTCGAGAATCTCAAAATTTAAACTTCAGTGGAACCACTCTGCATTTGTTTCCCAATTTGTGCTTTGCTACCAGATCTTGCTGGAAGTTTGCCACCTTAAAGGCCCAAATGAAGAACCTCATGATTACCCATTCCCTGCTTATGAGTGCTCATCTGAGCATTTACTATTGTGGCCATATCTACCAATTTACTGATGCGACAGAGGCAGGCAAGTGAGTAGAACTTATTTGTCAGGAATATGAGACTGCGACTGCTCGACAAGCAGGAGAATTGGATAATGAGGAAGACACCTGAGGGTTAATGGACTACGGCTAAGTTATCTTTTCCTCAGTGACTTTTATGTCTCCACAGACTTAACTTTTTTTGTGTATACTGTCTGGTTTTGGTTTGGAGGGGAAGGAATGTGCTGTACTATGGGGGCTTAGTGCTTTGATGGGTGCTAAAGTCATGCTCATAATATTGGAATTCTATTTAGATGTTGTCTCATTTTATTTAAGAGCATGGCTGTAATGGTGGGCTCCATGTGGCGAGAAACAGATGTTAGTGCCTCTTGTAGTCTCCACCATGGTCATATCTTGGTGCACTGTTGCAGTACCATTGGTGGATGGCAGCCTCCACCATCTTCCTTGAGTTCTATATGACTAGGGTTGTTTTTTATCATAAATCCCTCATCACTGCTATATGTCATAGTTAGCCTCCTGATTAACTTTCAAATACTGTATATAGACAGTTTTATTCTTTTCCAGTTTTCTGTGGGAGCTAGTACTTTTTTAAGTGCTGCTATAATGGTATGAACATCAGTGAAGTGCTATTGGTTTTGTGAGATCCTGGGAGGGGGAAGGCTGTGTGGGGGATGCTTTCCATGTTTGGGATCACTCTTATGTTTGGGCTTACAGCACATTGCAGTTCTATATGGGAATCTAAACAATGTTTGGACATTTGATTATTTTATGGAGGCTCTCTCACTCTGGCAGGGTGCAGCTATTTTTCTTTATTATTCTTATTTGAAATTCATGTAGAATTATCCCCAGCTCCGCAACTCAGAATGTTCAGGCTTCTTTACTCTTACTTACATAGAATGTATCATGTAATTGTATTTGATGTCTGGCATGAGTGATGAAACTTATTGTTTTTCTTGTAAACGCAATAAACATGAATTTAAAAGCACCTTTCTGCAACTTGTTTCTTTGAAGTCAAATTAAGACAGGCCTACTGTGGAGTCTAAATGGTGTTTACACATTGGTCCCAGTATTCAAACTGCACCCAGAAAGGGTGCAAGTGCTTGCACCACGCAACTGAATTGCGCTGGAGTGCAAAATTGCTATATTCAAACCAGATGCGCAAGCACACATCCAGTCTAAATATAGTAAAAGATGCAGGCGGTGCAAATGGGGGCTGCCAAGGATGCGCTGGCGCATCCCCCTGCATGGTTTGAATACCTGCAATGGGGATGTGCCGAGCACAAATTCCAGATGTTCAGACCGACATATGCAAAATGGGGCCATTATGCATGCAAGGCACAAATGGGGCCATTTGCATGTCATTATGGCCCTATTTGCATGTGTTGTGCAGGGATGCACCTGACAGGATGCACCAGGCGCCATGCAGATACTTAGCAGTCCCCTCTTCTCCAGTAGTCTAGATTCCCCCCACCCCGAATCCCTGATCGATCCAGCATGTAGAACAAAATCCATCCCTGGTAGTCTAGCAGTACCCCCCTCCCTTCCCGAACCCCAATGTGTAAACAGAAATACTGCTTCAATCCTCCCTGCTAGTCTAGTGGTACCCGTCTCCCTTCCTGAACCCAGATGTGTAAAAAAAGCATCCTGCATTGATTCTCTCTGGTAATTCCCTGAACCCTGTCCATAAAATAATTAATGTGCAAAATTCCCTGCTAGTCCAGTGGTGCCCCACCCATCCCTGACACCATCTGAAAATACTCCTTTTTGAACTACCCTGGTAGTCTAGTCCCCAGCCTCGATCATACCAGAGAAAATAAATCCCAATATTTCCCTGGTAGTTCAGTGGAGCCTCCCCCTCACTCACTGAGGCACCACACCCCACCAGCTCCCCCATCCCAGCATGCCCAATGAAGCCAGTGAGCAGCAAAACCCACCTGCACACCTCCACAGCTGCCTGCCAACTGAGCTGTCACAGAATGACAGCTTACAGTATGCACTACAATACCACTGGTTGAAACTGTCGACCAATGGGCTTGAAGTGTGGCCTGTAAGCATTCATTCACAACTTTGTGTCATTCACAAAGTTGTGAATGAATGTCTACAGTACACACTGCAAGCCCATTGGTCGACAGTTTCAATCAGTGGTATTGTAGTGCATACTGTAAGCTGTCATTCTGTGACAGCTCAGTTGGCAGGCAGCTGTGGAGGTGTGCAGGTGGGTTTTGCTGCCTGCCAGCTTCATTGACCAAGTTGGGATGGGGGAGCAAGGTGGGGTGTGGGTGCCTCAATCAGTGTGGGGGGGGGTCCACTGGACTACCAGGGAAATATTGAGATTTATTTTCTATGCTATGATCGGGGCTGGGAAGGGGGCCACTAGACTATCAGGGTATTTTGAACATTGATTATTTTTGGACGGGGTTGGGGATAGGAGGGGGGCATCACTGGACTACCAGGGAATTTCACACATGAATTATTTTATGGACAGGGTTTGGGGAAGGGAGGGGGGTACCACTTGACTACCAGGGAGGATCAACGCAGAATGTTTTTTACACATCAGGGTTTGGGAAGGGAGGAGGGGTACGACTTGACTATCAGGGAGGATCGACACAGGATTTTTTTACACATTTGGGATGGGGAAGGAAGAGGAGTACCACTAGACTGCCAGGGATGGAAGGGATCCTATCATTTTATTTTATGATTGGAGATTGGAGGGGATAGCCACCCAGGGGCTGGTGGCTTCTGTGTTGCGCTGTGCAGTACAGCAGCCCACCTGTGAGTGGCTAGCAGTTAGGCATGTTTTTAACACACCTAACTTCGTGTGGCAAATAAACTGAGATGTGCAGGCAGCTGCACCGCACATCTCGGCTGAACATTTTGATGTGCCTCATATGCATAGGAATGCCCCCTACAGATGTGCCGGATACATTATCTTTGCACTGCAGCACATCCAGAATTGCATGGTGCATCCATGCCTTTTGAATATGTCCCAGGGGGGCATTCCTGGGGATGCACTGGCACAACTCAATTGTGTCGGTGCATCTCCTTTGAATATCTGGGCCATTATGTTCTCATATGCTAATGCAGCTCTCAGGGATAATGAGATTTCAACAACCAGCAAATGGAGACTCCCAGGATAATTACAGGACCTAGTATGAAGTATGAAAACAAACTAAAGCAATTGCATGCATTTCTAACAGCTACACAAAGTCAAAATCCTGCTCATGCACAAGAGTGAGAGGAAAAAAGATCTCACAAATGCGCGAGATTGTGCCACTCTTGCGCATTTGTGAGATTTCCGTGACAGAGTTTAAATTCATTTTGCGGCTCAAGGAGTGCTCGGTTTTACATTAAAGATAAAGCAAATGACTCGGTATGCCACACTCTTGTAGAGTAAAATCTATTTGCAACGTGGATGTAAAAAATCAATCTTCGTGACTGTGCTCCATGGTAGAGGCGCATTCTCAGTGCCAGTGCGCTTCCGGGGGACGGGGGATTTACTTGCGGACATTCACTAAAGACATTTATTCAAAATGTGAAAATATAGGTAAATGAATTACTTTTATGTTGGACAGTGGCATTCTAGGATACTTGCTTTGTTAGTATGAGCCTGTAGACACACTGCTTAATTCTAAGACAGAAACAAGGGGAAAAGCTGACAGTGCCCCTTTAAAGACCGTAATATCTGTTTACTAGAGGAAAGAAGGGAGAGGGGAGATATGATAGCGACTTTCAAATCTTAGGGGAAAAAACAGGGTACAGGTGGAAAGCATATTTCAGAGAAAAAACTACACAGGAACAAAGGGGCATGATATGAGGCTGAAGGGTGGAAGGCTCAGGGGTAATGTTAGGAAGTACTTTTTCACTGAAAGGGTGGTGGAGCCATGGAACAGCCTTCCAGTAGAAGTGGTGGATGCAAAAACATACAGGGGTTTAAGAGTGCATGGGATAGACATAAGGGTACCCTGGAGATGTGCAGAGCAGGAAAGACGCAGATTAAATAGGATCTGGAGCTGCAGCAGTAAGTAAGGAAATGGGCAGACTAGGTGGGCCGTATGGTCCTTATCTGCCAACAGATTCTGTGTTTCTATATTCGTTTGTAAATTTTGACATTATTTCCCCTTTAAGTTGTGCTTACTGCAGTTGTTATTTCAGTAGCAAGGCAGGTTACACAAGTGAACCTAGA
Source organism: Neoceratodus forsteri (assembly GCA_016271365.2). Taxonomy (NCBI): domain Eukaryota; kingdom Metazoa; phylum Chordata; order Ceratodontiformes; family Ceratodontidae; genus Neoceratodus; species Neoceratodus forsteri. Next base: position 481,363,620 of record CM057459.1, on the reverse strand, counting down.
GGCACCCTGTGTGAGGCAGCCTAATACTGCAATTCATAGTGCCTTTGTGTAATCAGGGTTAAAACTGTTTTGTAGCTAACTCCCTGTCTACAGTAGGGTTTGATACAGAGTAACTAAAATGTTCCAGGCAGATAGTACACAGAGAGTCAATCTGTACCAGGACCTTCTAATGCTCTGGAGAAAGGGACACTGCCCTACATGTAGGAGATTTGTGGAACTCCAGCCACAGCTGAAGAGCAGCAAGACAGCAGATATCACTGCAGCATCACCAGCTGAGCTGGTTCTCACAAGCACACCACTCACTCCCACTTTCCCAGATGTCCACTGGCTGGAGGGTGATGGGGAGGGGGGAGAGAGGGGATAGCAAGACAGTAAGAAGGTAGTTTACCAAGCTTATCACATTCCAACATCAAATTGCTTTGCACCATTGGAAGAGACACAGGTGCCTGTCTCCTCAAGGGGAGACTTGGAGCCAGTCAGAAGAAGTGAGTACAACAGTTCAGTGGTACCAGAGGGTGAGAGCAGGAGGAAGCTAGCGAGGAGTATCCTAGCTTTAGGGGACTCTATGATTAAATGGGTCAAGAAGAGGGTGGAAGGAGGGGGTAAGGGAAAGGTTGTTAGATGGCTTTCAGGTATATCAGCCATACAGGACATGGTACAATAGGGAGGAGGTAGAGAACAAGGGGGAGAACTTGGGGTACTGGTATTCATGAGTACCAACGACCTGGCAAGCCAGCCTATAGAGGCAATGAAGCACAACTTTCAAAGGCTGGGGAGAAGATTGAAGGCACACATGGCTTCATTGGCCTTCTCAGGGGTCCTCCATGTTCAGGGTGGGGGGAATCAGAGCCAGTGTTAGGCACCCACTGTCTGCTATTGAGGGGGGCCCCATGCTAGAGGCAGCCCCATTAACAAGCTGCACACTGTACACAGGCAGGCCAACTCGTAATCCCTGCTGTCACTGTGCTGCTCATTTGATCATCACTCACAATCCTTGCCTTCCCCCTGCTCGCCAACACTATCTCTGAAAAAGCCTGCAATTAACACATTCTTAAACCTGCTACTCACTAAATCATTTCTGTCTAAAGCCTTGTTCATAAGCCTCCCTGCTGTAGGTTTAGCCAGCAGTCTGTCATCCCTACCCTGCCCGATGTGCTCCAGCCCACTTACAAGCTATCTAATCTTTATCCACACCTCCTAGCATGCAAGGATTTCCCAACCCCCCATATCCCGTCTACTGTTATGTCTACCCAGAGTGCACCAGTCAGAACGATGTTCTTGTTTGATCATCACGATTTATGGCTAACATTGCACCAGAGGCTGAGTTGACTCCTTTAAGGGCAACATAAATTATACAGTATGTAACATCAGAAAACAGGAAGCATGTAACAAACACAGAAACAAGTCGAAGTGTAAGTGTTAAAAAAACATATTTTGTTCTAACTTTCCTCTCAGGCAGGCTGACTTTCTCTCCATCTGCAACCTAGAAATGTCACAGTTCCCAACGTTGCTTACTAAGAGAATTGTAATATTTAGGTAATTTATTATGTTTTTTATTTATTTGTTTATTTTAATGAGATCTTGGAGAACACCTCTGAGCGGAAACTTATTTGTAGGTTCCACATCAGTTACAAAAACAAATTGAACAGGTTCATAGCATTACATTAAAAGGCATTACATTACAAGCAAGTACAAACTTGCACTGGTACAAAACAATACAATACAAGCTAAGTAGACAATAAATTGATGCGAATCACAAGATTGGGATAGAATTTAACTTAAGGTATAACATTTAGACATGGCTATGGCATTGGTGAGAAAGTGCCTGCATTGAAGAGTTAAGCATACTTTTGAGGGGAGAAACAGAGTGGAGAACAGGCATAGCTGCGGCATAGTGAAGTGTATGCCTGCGTAAGGGGTTAAGAACAGACTTAAGGAAGATTGAGGACAATGGGGCTAGGAGAGCAGCAGACTGGGGGGGGCATGAGGGTGGGGAAGAGAGAGGAATGGGTGCCGAGTGGGAGGGAGGGGTTGTAGGGGTGGGACAATGAAGTGCTGTGAAGGTAGGTACCCTTACGATTAGGTTGAACACCAAGTGCTACTGCTTTACATTGGCCCAAATGTAGGAAAGTTGTTTTGGTCATCATGATTGGCCAGCGCAGTCACAATTGTCATCTGTGGCAAGGCACTGCCTGAGCTTACGCTTGAAAACATTAATGGTTGTGGTATCGGAGATGGCTGAAAGAAAGGCGTTGGTTCAGTGTGGTGCTCGGTAGTAGAATGCATGTTGACCCTGTGCAGTGTGGCATCTATGTTCACTGAAAATTTGGCTGTGGGTGATTCTGGTCAGCCTGGCACTTAAATGGCACATGATCAGATTCTGGACTCCTAGTGGCATCAGATTTAGTGTGATTTTTGGTCAGTAGACAGGTATGGTACTTAACTCTGCTCTTCAGCTGGAGCCACCCTGCCTATGAATAGAGCTCACAGGTGTGTGTAAGCCTTGCAGCACCTGTGAGGAGTTGGCAGGCCTTATTAAGGGCCAGGGAGATGTAATGGAGTGCTGAGTCCAGTGTAGAACCATAAACCACCAGGCCATAGTCAACGAGGGTAACAGTTGAGCTGGTGATGGCCATGTTAAATGCTTCATATATATGGCTGTGCTTGTGGCTGTGGAGTATCCCGATTCTGGAACTGATAGCCTTGGCTGTGTTTTGTGTGTGCTGTGCATAGGACAGGGTGGAGTCAAGGATGATACCCAGGTACTTAAAGTGCTGCACGAGGTCCAGCATGTCACCACTGTTGTGCAGGATGGATAGTGGGAAGGTCTTGTGTTTGCTGTGGGTGCTGGAGTAGATCATAGTCTTTGTTTTCTTGTAGTTAAGGATTAGTTTATGCTCCTTAAATCTTGTTTCGGCAGCAATAAATCCTAGCTGTAGGTCATTTTGAAGTAGTTCGGACTTGGGGTTGCAGGTGAAAATAAGGGCGTTATCAGCATACAATAGCATGTGACTGGTGCAAGAGCCTGGAAGTTTATTTAAGAAGATGTTGAAGAGGAGGGGCCCCAGTATTGATCCCTGGGGGACCCCTGAGCAGACAGGTTTGCTATCTAAGACATTTGGCTAACTAGTCTTCTACCTAGTAATAGCATGAGGCATAGAACCTAGCAGAAACAATATTTAAGTCCATAGTTGCAATCCACTCTTACTTCGAGGATTGCACATCTATATTTTGCTGATCATCATAAATGTAAAAGAGGTTATAGTAAAATGTATGTTCCCTCATAAGGTAATGAAAAAGGATGCAGAAAAAATGCTTGATTTCTTTCCCTTTCCCTTTCTGATACTGATAGGCATTTTATGTTTGCACTTGTAGGATACCAACATATAGTATGATATTTTAAATATGTATGGTAAATTAAATTTTATTTTATGTGTATGTATAATAGGTCTGGTCTGGTATTACCATGCCGATACTGATGAGTATGGGTGTGACTGTGAATATATGTGTGTGTGTGTGTGTGTGTGTGTGTGTGTGTGTGTGTGTGTGTGTGTGTGTGTGTGTGTGTGTGTGTGTGTGTATACACATATACTTATCATAAGTGCAAACCACAGTTCCCTATCCATTTTGCTCCCTCCTATTCCTGCTGTGCCCCTGGATAGATTGTTTCTGGCTCCTTTGGCTATCTCTCCCTCCCCCTTCCTCTGAACTGTACCTTTTTGTTAGCCATTCCATTAGTCTGGCAGCCTGCACTTTGTCGTTTACTCATAGTTGTAGTCAGTGGTTTAGTACTAAATTTAGAATTGTCGGGTCTCCACAAACCACAATCTCCCAAACCTGCACAGGTCAGGGATCTGGGGCTGCCTAAGCCCCCAGAAGTTATCAGGTTTTAAATGCATTCTGGTGCATTTTGAGGGTTATTTTGACACTATGTTGCTGCTTTTAAAGCCTTCTTTGACTTGTTACAAACAACCAATATCACTATCAAAATAACTTGGAAGGACATGGGCTATTGTCAAAATACCAGTCATGCTTTCATAAGGGATATTACATGGACACTATGCTCACCAACCTGTTCAACATAGATTACCTTCTTAAAAAAAAGATTGCCAAAACTAAAGCAAAAAATCCCACTCCAGCCAACCATTAAATACCTGACTGTATACCACTGTAATCTATGTGTGCTGAGAAGTTGAGATGATTGTTAAGCCATATGTCTAAATACTTGTAGGTGGGGGAAGCATCCAGAGGACTGCCACTGAGGGTGGAAAAGGATGGGAGGCTGAAAAGTTTAGAGTTTTTGTGAGGTGCCAAGGGTCATAGTTACAGTTTTACTGGTATTGACCTTAGGTCAGTTTGCTTGGAACCATTGTAGAATCCATGTGAAATCAGTCTGGAGTTGTATCTCTACCACAGAGGTGGAAGGGCCTGAGGCATAGTGGATGGTGTCATTGGCATAAAGGTGAATCTGGCAGGATGTATAGACTGTGGGAAGGTTGTTAAGAAAGATTGAGAATAGTATGGGAACAAGGGCAGAACCTTGAGGGACTCCAGCTTGGATTGGGAGGTGGGAAGAGGACATTGCCAGCAAGTACGCCTGGGTTTGCCCGAGAGGATAGGACCTGAACCAGTCTACTGCTTGGGAGGGGAGGCTGGCAGAGTACAACCTAGAGAGAAGGTGGGGTGGAGACAGAGCTGAAAGCCTTGTTTATTAATTTGTACAAGTCTGATTTACAACCTTTGAGTCAGGGACTCATTTACAAAGGCACCTCATTGCAGGGAGGGCAAGACAATAGAACATTGTGCAGATACAACGTCGGACAACATTACAGGTGCAGACATTGAACACAGGATACACCTAGTTACATGTTGGTATAAAATACAGGTTTACAATTAAAGATGTACAATTTCTCTGGAGTTGCAGTGGAATACATCCTTGTATAAACCTAAGGAGGTAGGTAAAAAGCGGTAGGAGGAAAGATGGATAGGCAGTCCAGGGGACATTGTCGAGACCTTAGCAAGGTCAATGAATATGGTCGAGGTGAGGAGTCCCTTGTCCATGTCAGTCAGGATGGCATTGCTGACTCAAATCATGGAGGTCACAGTACAGTGTTTTTTATGGAAGCCAGATTGAAACAGGGAGAGGAAGTTTGATGAGGATAAGAAGTTGGAAATCCTTGAGAGAATGAGGAGGAGATATGTAGGAGACAATATGACAAGTCAGAGCAGAACAGTGCATTCAACTCCAGGGTCAGTGCTAACATAAGTGCATAATTAGGCACCACCACCATAGGGCAGGCATCAGTTAAGTGTAATCCCAGTTTAAAGTCATAGTTACTCTATCTTACTGTTTATGTGTTTGATTATAGTGCTAAATAGAGGAAACTCTGACTAAAAGAAGAAAACCAAACTGAAGTCTCACCCCCCTGCTCAACCCCTCACCCACCAGCACCACTGGAACTTACAGTACCATGCAAATCCCAGACAGCAGCTAGCCATTAGACACAGACACCAATAAAACTGTCACTTTATAATCAATCAATCAGTATTTCCAAATAAACTCCTTACAAATGCAAATAAAGTGTAACCACCCAAAATTTTCCACAGGAATGTCAATACAACAACTGGACAGAGGATTACATGATCTTTATTTACCTCAACAGGGAAAGTAATTTTAACTTCGTAAACAAAGAGATTTACTAAAAAATGAGACTGTCTGTTTTACTCAATTGGAGGATCATTACAATGTCTGTCTACCTGTCCCAGCTCAGTGACCCGACTGCCACAAGCCGAAACCTGATCTCAAATCACCTTGCGTTCAATAAAATCTGTGAAGGAATTCATCAGAAAAGCTATAAAACAAAGGTCCCTTATAAATATGCTTCAAAGACTGTTCAGTTGCTGATTTAAGACTGTATTAAAAAAATCTTTGAAGACTTTAAGAAGTGTGGAAGCTGAGCTCCCACTCAATAAAAAGTAAGGTGTCTGAACTCCCACGAGACCCTGCAGGACTACACCCCTGGTTGTCATTTTCTTGCACCCAGGGCCTGTGTTAGGCACCCACACAACCTGCAGCTGCTAGGGGGCCTTGTATGCAGCTGGGGGTCTCCACAGAAACATGTTGGCTCAGGCTGCTATTCTCACTAAACTGAGTCAACTTGTTTGAGTAACATTCGCTTTCATTCTTTTGAAAGTTGCACACTGGTGCCTGCAAATGCAGTGCTGTAGCACGGCCCCACCACCATTGCTGAGGATGTCTTTGTCTTTATCATCCCAGTCTGTGGTGGGGGCAGCCAACGGGTATCATGCATGCATGTGGGTTGGATCAGTTGGGACCTCTGGATTGGCATCAGGCTGAAGCATGCTGTGTTTGCACCAGGGAGCGAGACAGACTCTAATGGGACTTGTATTATCTTCCCTTTCCTTCCCCCTGATCTGATGAAGGAAGAGACCTGTTCCCACTAAGGCAGCAGCATTAGTGAGCTGCATAGTCAGTCCATGAGTGCAGGTCCAGAGAGCAAGACAATAGCTATGGGAGCCATTTGTGTGACATGCACACGCCGCTAGCAGCACTGATAAGTAGTAAGCAAAGGTGTCCATGTGGTGATGGTCAGAGAGCCATCAGCCGGTCGGGATTCCCCAGGTAAAAAAAAATATTTTTTGGCTGCCAGCAACAACTAGAATGTTTCTGTTTTGTCATGGGCACTTTGGGCAGACAAAGAGAAGGAAGGACTGGAGGGCAAGGCGAGTCAGTCAGCCAGTTTAAGCGACTTGAGTTGGGAAGGACTCTAGGTCTGATGATCTGTTGGCTTGTATTGTCTGTCTCAGTCCAAGGATCATTTAAAAAATGAATAAATAAATAAATGCACTTCAATAAATATGTTATTTAATTGCAGAGTGGAAAATAATGCTAAAGGTCTGCTGCGGAGGCATTGTAACCCAGTTTGAATCTCTCAATCACCATTTACTTTGATCCTGCGCAACACAGACATAACCTCTCTGTGGTCCTCACTGATATCATGCTTAACCCTCTCTCTGAGCTTTCCTTAACCTCCTACATCTCACTTCCTCTCTCTACATACCTACTCTAACTGCTGCTGAAACTCTTGTGGACCAAAGCCCTGTGGGCTACAGACCCTTATATTCATATTCTTTTATCACTGAAGGCCTCTTCCTATACCATATACATTATTTTTGCTCTTCAGAGGTCACAGAAGTCTTAGCTGTATCACATTTTCAAATTCCACCACAGCCACTGAATCGCTGTATGACCCTGAGACCAAATGGGAGGGGGGTGCTGTCCTCCTGTCAGAGTTGCAGAGATTGCAATGATCCATTTGATACATAGCAATTTATGGACTTTTTCATGCAAAGTCCAGATTTTGTATTTGAAAATAACTGCAGTTGTGGGAGATACAAGTTTGTGGCATAAGCTCAAGTCCTCCCACCCTGGGCCAGTGGAGCATTGAAGAGGCGGTTTCCCATCAAAACAGCGCAGGAAGTACATCATGTTGTAATGCATGCTAGCAAAGTAGCATGAGTGAAGACAGCTGCTTGGCAGTGTGGCAGGGTTCCTTAGCAGTGGCATATTGATGTACCATGCTGGTCTTCCTCACTGTTGTTTACACAGACTTTTACATTGCAGTGTTCTTGTTAGCTCAGTTCTGGATAATTCCTTACCAGAGTGGGGTGTGGGGGTCTACTAGACCACTAGGGACATATGTATTTAGTATATGGGTGGGTTGGGAAAAGGATGGGTGACCGCTAGATCACTAGGGATGGGTGTAGATTGCTACACCGGCAGATTGGTGGTAGGGGGTACACTATATCACCAGGGTATATCTATTTTTATTATCAGGCTGGCAATCAGTGGGGGAGGGACCACTAGACACCAGGAAAACTCTATTTTTAATATCAGGCTGGTGATTGGCAGGGGAGGGACCACTAGATCACCAGGGAATATCCCTCTTCCTTATCAGACCAGTGATCGGTGAAGGGGGGGCCACTAGACACCAGGGAAACTATTTTTCTTATTGGGCCAGCGATCAGTGAGGGGCCGGGACCACTAGACTTCAGGGAAACTCTAATTTTATTATTGGGCCAGCAATTGATTTGGGGGGGAACTACTAACCACCAGGGAACCTCTATTGTTGTTAACGGGCTGATGTGGTTGGTAGAGCTACCACCAGATGCTAAGGACTACTGTGTTGGGGTCATGGAGTTTTACCTTCCTTTGCCAACCACTAGGGTTACACAGGAGTAAGTCAGGGTTTGGATCGGTGGTATGTGTGCTGTGCAAGGGGACCCTACAAAATGGCCTTGCATGATGCACATACTCTGAATATTGGACTCAGACAATATTCAGGTCCCTGCCCCTTCATTTACATTGTACCTCCTCTGACTATTGCATGAGTGCAAACTGAGTTTTTCTGTGCTAATCAGGCTTTTCAATATTGCCCATTTGCACTAATCCTGGTTTTCATGGGCAAACTCAGTTTCGCACCTAGGCAAAGTTTTGAATATCGGGTCCCAAAACTTCAGTTTACCATAATATTGATTTTGAACTATTTTTACATCAAAAAGAAATTTGTTCCAAGTCCAAGTAATTTATTGACATTATGCCATGCTAATGAATAGCTTGCAGCACAAAGTGCAATATGTGCACACACTCCAGCGCTACTGTTAACATACTTCTATCTACCAAAAATACTGAAACATACTGACAGCTAGAGATTAGCTAAAGCACAAGCACATTGACACAGAAAACAGATTCTCTAAAATTCAAGCAAACTGTCCCCTGTATTTAGTATCGTCACAGCGGTTCACAGCAGAGGTCTAGACCCGTGCTGCTTGATTTGTTGTTGTGGAGCAATATACTCAATTTCAGGCTGAAAAAACCTGAACAAACTCAGTCTAAACACAGTCCATGCCTCAAGGATTCTATGTCAACACAGTCTTACCAAATCTCCTTCCCCCAGCACTGTACTTGCTCCCACTTGTAGCTTCAAGTAATTCCACCTTTCTTCCATCACTCCTCTGCATGTCCTCTGCCTCTGCTCTGACCACTCTGTCCATCAGTGATCCTCCATTTCCTGGGGCAGCATGCCTTCAGCACCTCTCTCACACCTCTCTTGCTTCTGTCTAACCACTTCTCCAGGAGCCCACAGGGGAGCTTGAAACATCAAGCCTCTGACACCACCAGCAGCATTGCAAGGAACCTGAAAAAAGGCAAAAAGAGCAGGAAACACCACTGAAACACTAAGCACACATCACCATACCTGGAGCAAACAAGGTAGGCAATGGTAGCATACCTGTAATTGGTAAACTGTGTGCATACAATCAGAACTAGCAGCAACTCCTCAAAACTAGTAGCAGCTTTCCAACAATGCTGCCTACTGAGCAGAAGTAGTTATTAAACCATGGCTGCCATACAAAAGATTCAGATAGACTAGAGCACTTAAACTTGTATTCACTACACTATAGAAGACACAGAGGTGACTTATGTATGCTCTATAAAATAATGGGTGATACCAAGCTTAAGGAAGATTTGGGATTCACATTTAAAACAGGCTGGTGTAGTGCGAGGAGACACAACAAGCAACTAGTGATGCCCAAATGGAACACTAATCACAGAAAGCACTGGTTTACTCAGAGTAATTTCCTTTTGGAATAGTCTTCCGTCAACTTTAGTGGAGAGTGGAAGCATGGATACATGTAAGGCCAGACAAGACATCCTATGTAGAGACAGACCTACAACGTTGTAAACATTGGGTCTGGGCAAGCATTATTGGAGGCAGTATAGCGCAGTGGTCTAAGGCTCTGAGCTGCAAATCTGGTGACATCCAGCAGACCAAACCTGGGTCTGAATCCCACAGCTTCCACTTGCATACTGTGTGACCCTGAGCAAGTCACTTAACCTCCTTGTGCTTTCAGGTCACTCCTGTAAAAAAGCTTCCAGCTTAGTGTGCTATACCCGGTTAAACAACTGAAAAAAAAAAAAAAAAAATTATGGACAAAAGTCTTACAGCTTGTAAAAATCTATGAAAAGATTTTTTTTTTTTTTTAGAAAAGAAGACTTTTTTCCTCAGGAAATTCTTTTTTCATATGAAACCTCCATCTGAAAGACCCTACTGAGCATGTTCAGAACTGAAATTTCAAATCCTTATAACTCTGAAAAAGATTAATAGTTTTTCACCAAACCAACCAAAGACACCATTCTAGGAAAACTCCCATCTAACCTGAAAATTGCAGAACAAAATTCCAAATCCACTGAGCTGTAGGCGAAGACAAAAAAAAAACAAACCGCAAAAAGCACTTATTTTTCGTAAAATTTTACTATCTGGATCTCGGAATCCACATATCTGACCAGACAAAACTTGCAAACTGAAGAAACCTTACTCCTCAGACCATGCATGCAAACGTTTGTGCAATTCTGTCAAATGGGGGTGAAGCTATTAAGGTGCTACTTAATCATAACTATAGTGGTGCTACTGAACCATTATAATTTATAAGAGGGGTAAGAGTTTTCAGCATTCTGATTGGCTAAGAAGTACCACTTGCAATGGCCTTATCCGCACATATTGTGCCAACCAGAAGGCAGCAGAGCAAGGGATCAAAGGCCTGCCAGAAGGTTTTGAAAATAACATTTCTGGCAGCCATGTTAGTGAAATCAATACCAATAACAGGCACTACATGCCTTAACATACAACATAAAATTGATAACCAGCAGAAAAATATTACAGTCCCCACCCTACACTGAACAAAGACTGTACACATTTAAAAAGCACATTATAAGGAGACCAGGCTGATGCATTTGTGGGCAAGTTAACACTCCCTCAACTCTTTGCGGAACAGGTGGCCCTTCCGAATAGGCCTCTCTCTGTGGGAGATGTCAGGGAGGCAGAGGCGGGGCTGGCAAAGGGGAAGGCAACTGGCCCAGATTGTCTGCCTGTAGAATTCTGTAGGGCGCTGGGGAACTCTGGTAGTCAATATTTTACATGTTTCAGGAGACTCAAGAGGAGAGGAAATGACCAAGGACTTGTGGCCTGGCAACCATCATAGTTATATACAAGGAAGGGAAGGACCCCAAAAAGTGTGTGGCATATAGATCAATATCGTTCCTGAATTGTGGTGATAAGATTTTAGCCAAGGCATTAGCCCACAGATTGGACGGTATGCTGCCAGACTTGGTGAGGGGAGACAAAACCAGATTTGTGAAGGGGAGGCACTCCTTTCATAACATGAGGAGGTTGCTGGGTGTCCTGTAAGGGGGTAGGCCCTTGGCATCTAAGGAGCATGCATGCTTTCCCTAGATGCCAAGAAAGCCTTCAGTAGGGTAAAATGGAGTTACATGTTTGACACGTTTAAAGTATCCAGGCTAGGGGAACAATTTATACAAATGAAATAGTTATTGTACAATGACCCGAGGGCTAATAGTTTAATAAACAGGGGGTTGTTGGCAGAGTTTGCAGTGAGACAAGGGACATGTCGTGGGGTGCCCCCTCTCCCCGTTACTGTTTGTCCTAGTGATTGAACCATTGGTGGAGGCCATTAGGTCCAGTGGGGTAGTGGCAGGAATTTGGCGAGCCTGTGGGAGGCAACACAGGATCTTGCTTTATGCGGATGATGTGCTGCTGTTCTTGATGAAGCCTGGGACTTCAATACCAGTAGTCATGAAGATGATGGAGCAGTTTGTAGGCTTCTCTGGTTATAAGGTGAATTTTGACAAATCAGAACTGATGGGCATAGGAGCAAAAGATGACCGTGAGTTGAGAGACCATAGATACGAGAGAGTTACAACACGCATTAAATACATAGGCATCAAGGATGGCCCAATGCTCCAGTTTTTCTATTACTGAAACTATAAACTGCTCCTAGCCACTATCAAAAATGACTTGCATAGATGGCAGGGGATGACCATCTCTTATCTGGGTCATAGCAGTATTATCAAGATGAATGTGCTGCCCAGAGTGTTGCACCCCATACAAATATTGCCCCTGGGACTTAACAAGGGGGATATGCAGGGGTTAGATAAATGGTGCTCGAACATTATTTGGGCAGGGAAGAAGTTGAAAGTAAGCCCTGGTTGGCTATGGTGCACAACAAGTTGGGGGTGGAGGGGGCTAACATTTCCAGACTTTTGACTCTATCATATGGCAGTTCACATAAGATTGCTAATGGAGTGGATCAAAAGGCCAAAGGGAGCAAGTTGGGTTGCCTTTGAGAGGAGAGATACAGCCTGCCACATGACAGCATACCTGAACCAGGGTGGCCTGAGATTCCTCAGAAACTCAGGTTCAGATTGAATGTTGGTAGCTCAGATGCTAGAGGTCCGGGGTAAAGTGAGGAATCACGTGGCAGCAGTGGGGGCTAATACAGTCGAGGCCCCAGTTACTGGCAACACAGTTCTTTCCGGGCCTAGAGGACCAAGGCTTCTGGGAATGGGACAAGGGAAGCAATAGGTGTCTGGGAGACTTGTATGATGGAGGGTAGGTTAACATTTTTGCTACACTGCTGCACTACATAAAGAGCTGGGTCTACCACAGAGCCATAGGTTCTGGTATCTTTAGGTGAGAGACTGGATGTACAAGATGGACAAGCTGGACCCCAGTGTGTCTCACCCTTATACAGTATTGAAGTTTACATTCTGCAGACCAGAACTAATCCAAAGAGGGCTTTGGCGAGGGCCTATCAGTTTCCCCAGACCTCTCTTGGAAAGTTAACTAATTCTTACAAGCACAGCTGTCTTGTATCAGGTTAAGCAATGGATGTTTCAGACTTCATGCAGAGCTATTAGATGTAATGGATTAAGGCATTGTGGGAGAAGGATTTGTGTCAGATCTTGGATGGCGCCTGGGCTGGGATACGTGAAATGCATATGGGCCTATTAATATGCAATAAGTTCAAGGAGGCTTAATATAAATTTTCACATAGGTTACGTGAGTAAATTCAATATAGAGGTCTCCCCCATGTGAAAAAGGTGTAATGGGGCCATAGGAACATACACCCATTACTTTGGGGAATGCTCACAACTGAAGGTCTTCTGGATAAAGAAGACACAGGAAATTATCAACACCCAGAAATTCCTGGTCAAGGATGAACCCTTGTAACTACTGCTTGAGGTGGAGGCACAGGAGTGAGAGGGGTGGCTTCTCTAACTAAGAGTTGTGTGGATTATGCTCCTAATGGCAAGGAAACATATTCAAAACACCTGGGTCTCACATGCCCCTACAACAAAGATTATGTAGAGGAAGTTCTTACAGGGGGGTTCTGCCTCAGGAATGCATGACATATGAGTTAAGAGGATGGGGAATAGGTTTAAGAGGCAGATTGGTTGGGATGTCAGGCTAGAAGGGAAAAGACCCAAGCAGGAGTGCAGCTGGGAGACATTGGCGAGATTAGGACAGTAATGGCTTAGAGCAGTCCAGATATGGGAAAGACTCCAAGTATGTAGATTGCAAGTAAATGTTACATGTGTCTAGTTAGTTGATGTCAATGTGTGTGATAGTTTTATGGTCTATGCATAGTAGGTATGTGATTAAAGCTACCGCTGCTATTTTAGACTTTAAAATGTAATGCACATCCCTGACAATTTCAGAATGCAATTAATGGGAATGTTATAAATGTCTATATGCATAGAAGTGTTGTATGTTTAATGCGAAAGAAAAAAAAATTGTTAAAAAAAGTATTAAAAAGCATATTATATATTCATAACTAACCTTGTTTAACATGCTGTTTTCAATTTTCCTTTTTCATGCCTCTAATCCATGGCCCCAAGTTAGAGGCTGTCCTGTTCTCAACTAGATCATGAATGTAGAGACTCGCTGCCCACTTGCCCGCTGGTGCTGTTACTACTACCCATGTCTTCCTCTTATAAGTGCTCATTGTTGAAAAACTGGTTTAAAAAATAAGATTCCCTTTCCAAGTGCTGCAAGATCTTACACAGCACTACTTCCGCTCTCATGCAGCACTACTATCGATGAATCCAGGAGTGACTGCAGCAACCAATGAAACACCTGAGTGCCACAATTTCACTAAATGCTCCATTAAAACGCTAAACTTCACTAGTGTGTTGGCATACATTGTATGTGTGAAGGAGGAGCTACAGTTTACAGTCTATTAAGGTACATGTGTCTGTGTGGTGGTGGTAGTGTGGAGGGAACTAAGCTAAGAAATCTGCATGCAGGTGGCCTCTACTGGAAACTGAACATTGCACTACAGTACAATACAATATATTAACAGGGGAAATTATTTTACTATGAAAAGCAAATGAAACCTCATTTTTTTACATTTATATAAATCTTTTTTGTTCCTTCATTTTCTTTTAAACTTACTTGTGATACCCATTTTATGTGTGGAATAAGACATTCTGAGGTATGGTTTACAGCCTGATAAGAGCACTTATCAGGTGCGAAAGCCACTCAGCACAAATACCTCATATCTCATTACGCACCTGAAGCATGCACTTATCAGGCCATAAACCACACCTTGTCATGCCTTATTCCTTACATCTATATATAAGTACTGTATATATTTATGGCAAAAAACTAAGTTAATGTCCATTAGGGTTGCTACCATAAAAACACAAACCCCCCCCCCCAAAATTAGGAAATATATTACTAGGGTTGTAATTTATAAGTCTCACCCCTTTCCTATGTCCACTACCTTCATAAGTGTGAACCACTGTATAGGTACATGACTATGAATCCATAGTCTGATACTTCATACTGGGTTTACATATTTAAAGTTGTTTAGTAGCAATTCTAATCATGCTCCTCCCCTCTACCCTTGTTAACCCAAGACATGCAATAAATACAGACTCAAGCCATATACAAGTGCTGTATTATATCTGTACTATGAATTCTATAGTGATAGTGAAGATCTTTTGTAGAAAAATAGCTACAGAAATGAACATCAACTTATAATATTACTATTCTCAAACCAGGGAAGGCAGAAGTCATGTTGATTGAGCCAGGTCAATGGAGTGAAGCAGCAATGGAGCCAGAAGTTGTCAGCAATGGTCTGATCTGGCTTCTATCATCTTCGAAACATTGCCAGGATTAAACCACATCTGGATCCTGGTGATGATCATTTATGCTTTTATTACCTCTAGGTTGGATTACTTTAATACTCTGTACTTAGGGCAATCTAGAGATTTAATGTAGCACCTGCAACTGGTGTAGTATGCTGCAGTTTGGCTGGTGGTGGGAACTTCTTGGAGGGACCACACCATGCCAGGGCTGTGTGCACTGCACTGGTTGTCTCTGGGGTGGCGCATAACCTTTAAGATATGGTTGTTAACACGCAAGGCCCTGCATGATCTGGGGCTTGATTGTTACTTGCTGTTCCCTCTGCCCGCTTGAGACAATCTGGGGTCAGAGCCTTTGGAGTAGCAGCTCCAGTGTTGCAGAAGTCTCTTCTGGGGAGTATCAGCTCTGCTGACATGGTGGAGGCCTCTGAACGATCTCTGAAAACGTCCTTAACTTCCCCCAGCTAGTGAATAGCAGATGAATAGCAGTTTATGTGTTTTAAATTGCTGCGATGTATTTATTTCTTGTTGCATTCTTTTTATTACTTTTTTTATTCTTTTAAATTATGTACTGTGCCATGACACTTTGAGAAAGGGTGCTTTATAAATAAAATTGCCTTGCCTTACCTAAAGTCAGGACATAATATTTTCAATGTTTATATACGTTTTAAGACAATGTTATTGATGTTACTGTATGATATAAATTGTGATAAGGTATTACCACTGCAGCAGTAGATCTAACCAACATGTGTCCTTTTTTCTCCCACAGCAATACCCAGAAATCAACAATAAACAGAAGACACAATTGTAATTTTGATGGAAGATCAATATTACATGATACAAATTCTAATCTTGCTAACTGTATTTGGTATATATTATTAATGCAAGATTTGTTTGGGGATAAAAAATTGTTGTTATTTTAAATGATATAAAAACATATGCTTCATAGCTATACATACTTTTTAAAATAAAGTGAGCAGTGAACTAATAGAATAGTAACATTATGTATGTAGTATTTTTTAAACTTTCAAAATATACCATGTAATATTATATATGTTTTATGAATAAAGAAAATGTTCACACACATGTCTACTTACATTTTAATAAAGAAAACTTTACTCCATTGTGCAGTTACTTTACAGTTCAAGAAAACTGATTCCATTGCATGGTTACTTTTGAGATTAACATTGAACTTTACCTAGAAAAGTTATTCACTAGCAATTAAACAGCACGTAAGATACTTTAACTTTATCAGAAAGATTGGGTAAGAGGTTATGGAGGTGATTAGGGTTGCTACGAAACTATTTTAAATAATATAGACCCAGTGTAAGGTATTAGACTATGGATTAATAGTCATGTATAGTATCAATACAATGGTTCACACTGATGAAGTTACAGTAGTGGACATAGGAAAGGGGTGAGACTTATACATAAGAACCCTAACAACATATTTCCTAACTTTCTGGGGTTTGTGTTGTTTTACAGTAGCAACCCTAATGGGCATTAACATAGTTTTTTGCCATAGATGTCCATACTTTCTAAGCAAGCAAAGCATTCAGCAATTATACTTACATTCAAGTTGTTATATGCAGCAAACATATATTTACAACATCAACAATTATGATGTTTTATAAGAAATAAACACATAACACAAAGAAATAGTTAAAAAAATTATTAAAACATGGCCAATTTATTAGGAATAACCCATTTAACCAATTGAAAAAAAATGCTAATTTCTCAGAGCAGGCGAAAACCCAGAGCCAATGAATCATAAAAACAGAACACAAGCAACCATAGTGGTCTGGCAAATTCCTGCTTGACCCTACAAAACTGATGATCAAAACGTCAGGAAAAGGTCAATCTGTCATTTGTGGCTGTTGTCAAGGCACAGGTCAGGAAGCATAGGAAAACTAGGAGCAGCTGTAGAATTCATCAACATATTTATTTACAGTAGCAGTAACATAAAAAAATAAACTTGTTCAGTATAACTATTTACAAAGGCAAAATAAAATATTCAGTCTTTGTGTCCCTTTTTCTCCTCTCTCAAGCAATTGCAGCTCAGCTCTCTCATAAGTCCATTCAACCCCCATACTTAAGTTAACTCATTCATTCCTGATGACGCCAAATGGCATCATAAAAAAAAATACTACTTTTTCCTGATGATGCCATATGGTGTCCTAAATCATGTGCTGTAGTGCCTGATGACGCCAATTGGCGTCCATATCTTTCTCTTGGTGCAGCTCAAGCATTTGTTTACATTTGATGAATTGAGTTGTACCAGCTAATAGGGGACATTGTACCCTTACTGATTTTACCTAATATAATATGCATTCCCATTGACTATTTTTGAGAAAACAAGCCTTAATACATAACTAAATAAATTTACTATTTTTTGCATGTGCTGTGAAAAATGTAACAACAAATCATCTTGTTTTAGTGTAACATGTTAAGCTGATCAGGTTGACACTATAATTAATTTCATAACTTATATTTTTTTTTATTCGAGCAATCCGATTGGCCGTCACCACTTTGGTGTATTTTTTTTGTCTTTTGGGGTATTTTTCTACAATAACATGTTGTCACTGATATCATGATTGTTATAACTATTAGTCCATTTATACCACTAAGTGAGCTGAATATTTCTGTATTTAAAAATAGAGATCTGTGATTGGTTGGATTTTCCGACATCATCAATTCTGAATTTAATTGGTATAAAGGTTGTCTTAGATGCAGGCACTATCCCCTGATGAAGCCTTAGTTGTGACGCCAGGAACCTGCAGATCTTTTGTTGTGCCTTCCACTATTCTATTCAGTGTGTGTGCCTGAAACGTTAGACTAAATCCTTATTTAGCATTCAAGCAAGGACTCATATTTTTTTACAACCGTCACTGGAGGGAAAGTGGCTCTCTGGGCTCCGGAGTGTACAGTGATTTTTTTTTTGATGTTTCAGTTAGGGGTCGCAGCCCTCACCTGCACCTGCCCTAGCTCTGTAGTGCATCACCATTTGGTCATATTGATCCTCACTGTTGCCATGCTTGCTCTATGCTTATTGTACACATCACTATTTCCATTAACCAGTCAGCACACACTGGTGCAAGAAGAGCATGGTGACCTGGAAACTTAGTTTCAAGATGGAGGTGCTTCTCTTATCCTAAAATACTCACTTCGTTTCAGTGCCAAAACCTCAATTTGTAATCTGTATTTACTTTATTTGTGTTTATTTTTATTTATGATAAAAGTTTTCATAGTTGTTACTTTGTTCATTTTTGGATAATTTCTGGTCATCCCGTGTGATCACATGTTATGGATCCGGCTGGCATTCCTGATGGGAGAGAGTGTTTCTTGTGCATGTATTAGATGAGGTCACATGAATTCAGCACCTTTTGCTACTTTTTAAAGAGTTTATGTTCAGATTATGGCTATGTTAAAATCTATGTGGCATGTTGCTCCCTGCGTTATGGATGATAAGTGGGTTAGGGTCAGTACCATGTTTGTCTCATGCTCTGCACTTGAGTTTTCTCTTTAATACGCAGTTGCTGATTGTTTAAAATGAAAAAATAATGGTGTTGCCTTCAACTTATCTGTCATCAGTCCAGCCCCAATCTCTGATGCATTGTAAAGGCCAAATTAGTTTTGAATTCCTCCACGGTCACTGGTGTTGTCCATCGACTCGTATGACGTCAGTCCAGACTCAACCTCTGATGCACTGTAAAGTGTTCTTCAGGTTAAGATCCCTCCACAGCCACTTGTAAGAACTAGCTCCTTACCATGCATCAGTCGAGCCCCAAACGGTAGTGAACAGTGAAGTGCATTTCACGTTCAGATCCCTCCTCAACTGATGGTGTTGTCCATCGACTTACCATGCATCAGTCCAGACCAATCCCATAATGCACTGTGAAGTGCATTTCATGTTCAAAACCCTCCACATCCACTGGTGTAATCCATCAATTCATATGACATCAGTTCAGCCCCAATCTGTGATGCACTGTAAAGTATTCTTCAGGTTCAAATCCCTCCACAGCCACTTGTAAGATCTGTCTCCTTATCATGTGTCAGTTGATCCCCAAACTGCAGTGAACAGTGAAGTGCATTTCAGGTTCAGATCCCTCCACAGCTGATGGTGTTGTCCATTGACTTACCATGTTTCAGTCCAGACCAATCCCATAATGCACTGTGAAGTGCATTTGATGTTCAAAACCCTCCACATTCACTGGTGCAGCCCATCAATTCATATGACATCAGTTCAGCCCCAATCTGTGATGCACTGTAAAGTATTCTTCAGGCTCAAATCCCTCCACAACCACTTGTAAAATCTCAGGCTCAAATCCCTCCACAGCTACTTGTAAAATCTATCTCCTTATCATGCATCCATTGAGCTCCAAACTGTAGTGAACAGTGAAGTGCATTTCAGGTTCAGATCCCTCCACAGCCAGTGGTGTTGTCCATTGACTGATCTGGTGTCAGTCCAGCCCCAACCTCTACTGCACTGTAAAGTGCTGTTCAGGTTCAAATCCCACCAGAGTCACTGATTTAGTCCATCTGTTTATCAGTCTTCAGTCCAACCTTTATCTCTGACACTCTGTGATGTGCATTACTGATATGGATCCCTCCTCAGTCACTATGGTGTAGTCCATTGTGCACATCAAGATTCATTCCAACACTACTCTCAGATGCACTGTAATGTTCTATTCAAGTTCGAATCACTCCACAACCACTTTAGTCCGTTATGCTTACAATGCTTCAGACCATCCCTTACCTCTGATGCACTGTGATGTGATCAGTGCCAGCGTATGACTTATACAGTCCATTCAAATGAAACATAGCACACAATACTCATGTGCACCAATGAGCATCACTCCATGGTGCAGGCATACCCACACTCCTTCCCACCCACACAGTGCGCCATACTGAATGTTGCAATGTATCACATGTGTATGCAGGCAAACCATGTGACACAGCACATAGTACACAACCTTTACAGGTGCCCTGTATGTGTACCCACAATGTTTCTGCATGGCATATGAACACCATTACCAGGTGCAGGCAGCTCCACCTGCTTCCCTACAACTGAGTATACCCCAAGGACAGGTGCCAGTTCATGACGCAAAATGACTACAGTGCCTATGAGCATCATTCCTTGGTACAGGCACACCCACCCCCTTCCCCATGACACAGTATACCCCAAATTACCAGTGTCTTTTCAGCAATTTCATCATCCTATACGCATACCCATAATGTATCTACAGTGCCTGTTAGCACCATTATTACATGCATACAGCCCCTCTCATTTCCCCAGAACATATGAAGTGCATCTGAGCCTGTATTATGAATGCAGGACCCCCAACCCCCACCACTAACACACGGTGCTTCATCATACAGTCATTCCCTCACCTTAAACCATCCCATAATACAACCCCAAAAAAATAAACTATGCCAGGAAATTAAATAATACATAGATTTATGTAACATGATGTTTACTGAAAGACTGTGAACCTTTACATGAACATCATGCTTCATTTACAGTATGATAAAGCAAACAGCACAAATAAAATACAGCTTTCTATACTTCTTATGGGATTTTATTACAAAAATAAAATAAAATAAAATAGTTTATTTCAATGAAATTACACATTTAAACTACAGTCATATGCAATTAATCATAGAGAGACCTCCAGTATTAACAAATGTATCTATTTCCTGTGTCAGCTCACTGACCTACACTGGAAGTGTTCTTCCTATTTACATCACTTGACCTCACAAAGCACTTCCTTCCTGCATCACTTCCTGATATGTACTTCTAAGGTAATGTCTAAATATGTTCTTACTAAACTAGGGGAAAAATAAAAAAAGGATAATCAGATTCATAAACTAAAATCAGTGGGTAAGAAGAATTAAACACTGCAAAAATTCCAACCAGTGGAGTGGAACAAAAAACTCAAACTGTAATAACAAGAGATTCAGATATTGATTTTTGACTAAAAAAATGGTAAACTTGCAAAATGTATATTTAGACAATGACAGATGTTTATTGTATATTTTTAACAATTTTAATCAACAATTTTTCAGAAATATATTTTTGCATGACTAAGTAAACAGAGCATAATTATATATAGATAAAATCATCAGAAATTATTCAAATATGAAAACAACCTTACACAACATTGAATACAGTTAAATAGACATTACCAAACCTCACTCATTTTCAAAAACTTTTTGTCCTGAAAAAATTTTCTTTTTACAGTTTTAAAATTGGATGTATGGTTTTTAAGATATGTAGGTTTAAGCACAGTATGTTTGTATGAATGCTGCAGATCTGAAACCCCTTCAGGCACACAGGTGTTCTAGCAGCAGGCAGAGGGTACCTGAACATTCTAAGTGACAATAGGATAGAATGAGTTAATAAGCATCCTGTTCTTGTAAGTGTTCTGGTCTTGTAAGCTTCAGGAGCTGCTAGAGCACAGTATGCTTTCTGAGGCCCCTTTTGCAGCTTTTGCAAAAGGCAGGAAGATTTGTACTCAACCTCTAGAGTTTACAATAGCTTTCTGCAATCATCTCAAAATATAATTATATATATTTTAACAGTAACACTATATATTTTCTAAACAAAAGGGGTCCCACTATCAGTTACCTTTCCACATAATGATTTGCATATATTTTTATATCAGCAGATATGCAAGGGAGAAAAGACAGACAGAAAGGGAGGACTGAGAGACGGTGAGAGACAAAGAGTTGCGAGATAGTCAGAGTGATCAAGTCCGATGTCTCACAGGAAAATTGGGTTGTGCAACCAGACAGACAAATAGGAAAGGAAATATCCTTGCATTTAAACATTTTCTCCATAACAGGATCCTATTCTACCCTGTCACATACACCCCCCTCCTTAACAGGGAACCTTTTTTGCAAAAATAGGTTTCCAAAACGTTCTATTAATTCTCTAAAAACATTTGCTGCTAACTTTCATAAATTAAGCACATGTGCATGATCTGTTTTTTTTCTAACAGTACAGCAGCAGTAAAGTTTAAACTCGTACATTTGTTTTCAACTTTCAGAACCCTCAATTCCTGATCCATAGCTGGACAAAAATTCAGCATTGCTATTCTCTTTACCAGATTTGTGTATCACAGTGAGTTTAAATGGCTGAAGTGCCAGGTACCACCTTGTGATTCTGGAATTTTTATATTCCATCTGGTTAAGTCAACAGAGAGGATTGTAATCTGTTACAAGAACAAAATCAGTTCCTAGCAAATAAAACTTCAGGCACTCCATGGCCTACTTTGCTGCTAAACATTCCTTTTCTATAGTGTAGTACCGTTTCTCTCTGTCGTGCAACTTTCTACTTATGTACAGAATGGGATGTTCTGTTCCATCTACATTTTGACTTAGGACTGCACCTAGGTCTACCTCGGATGCATTTGTTTGTAGCAGAAATGGTTTCTCAAAGTTTGGGCTTCTTAAAACAGGGGCTGAACATAATGCAGTCTTTATGGCTTGAAAAGCTTCATCACACAGTGGGGTCCATTTCACATTATTTGGGTACCATTTTTTTGTGAGTTCAGTGAGGGGAGTAGCTAACTCAGCAAAGCTGGGAACAAATCTCTGATAATAACCAGCCAGTCCTAAAAATGATCTGTCATGTTTCTTTGTTTTAGGGAAAGGGCTGTTAGCTACAGCTTCTATTTTAGAAATCTCTGGCTTAACTTCTCCATTTCCCAATGCATAGCCCAAATATCTGGTTTCCTGCATTCCCAATGCACATTTGGTAGGATTAATAGTCAGGCCTACATTTTAGATAGCTTGGATAACTGCTCATAGGTGTTCCAGGTGGCTTTTCCAGTTTGGACTGTACACCACGACATCATCCAGGTATGCAGCACAATAACCAATGTGAGGGGATAAAATGACATCCATGTACCATTGGAATGTAGCTGGTTCACCATGTAAACCCAATGGCATGGTGGTGAACTGATAGAATGCAACAGGAGTGACAAATGCAGTTTTATCTCTGGATTCTTTAGCTAAAGATATTTGCCAGTAACCCTTGGTGAGATTGAGGGTACTGATATCCTTTGCTCTCCCCAGTCTGTCCACCAAATCATCTATTCTGGGCATAGGATAACTGTCAAATTCTGACACTTGATTAAGTTTCCTGAAATCAAGGCATATTTTAACACCCCCTTCTTTTTTGTTTATAGTTACCATGGGAGATGACCAAGCACTGCTCGACTCCTTTATGATACTCAATTCTTTCATGTTTTGTATTTCCTTAACCATGTCAGCTCTTAACCAATCTGGCAACCTGTATTTCTTTTGCCTAATAGGACAAGCATTCCTTGTCACTATTATGTGCTCAACCCCTTTTGCTCTGCTTGATACTGTGGTAAAAGTACTGTTAAATGTCTTTAGCACATTACGAATGTCTGCAGTTTGTTCTGAGGTGAAGGAAACATTTACCTTTACAGCTTGTTTCAGTCTATCATAAGCTACATCAATATCTTTCTTATCAGTTTCTGGTAAAACCAGCAAAGCAGCTTTTGACATTTTTTCAACCCATTTCTTGAGGAAGTTAGCATGGTATATCTTAGAAGAATTTTTCCTGTCAGGGGTCTCAATCTCATAGTTAACAGTGCCAGTACATCTAAGAAACATATAAACACAGAATTTGATGGCAGATAAGGATCACTTGGCCCACCTAGTCTGCCCATTTCCCTACCTAATGGATAAGCTGCAGATCCTAGTTAACCAACAGCCTACTTCTTCCTAACCCCCACTAGAATTGCCTCATGTCTGTCGCATGCACTCTTGAATTCCCCCACTGTTTTTGACTCCACAACTTCCTCATGATGGCTTGTCCATGCATCCACAACCCTCTCCATGAAAAAATACTTCCTCACATTACCTCTGAGCGATCCCTCCTCTATCTTCAAACTGTGCCCCATTGTTCTTGCACATCTCTTTTTCTACCCTCTTGGACTTTGTTGATTCCCTTGAGATACTTGAAAATGTTCTATCATGTCTCCCCTCTCCCTCCTTTCCTCAAGGAAAGCTCCTTTAGTCTCTCTTCGTATGTCTTCCGGTGCAGACCCTGCACCATTTTTGTTGCCCTCCTCTGGACAGCCTCCACCCTGTCTATGTCTTTGCGGAGATGAGGTCTCCAGAACTGCATGCAGTACTCCAGAGGGGGTCTCACCAACTGTCTGTACAGAGGGATAACAACTTTCTGTTTTCTACTGGTGATGCTTCTCCCTATGCATCTCAGTATCCCCCCCAGCCCTCCTTACTGCCTTCTCACATTGCTTGCCCACCTTTAGGTCATCTGATATAACTACCTCCAGGTCCCTTTCCATTTTTGTTGTTGTCAGTATCTCATCTCCTGTGTACTCTTCCCTGGGTTTTGTTTCCAGGTGCATTACTTTGCTCTTCTTTGCATTGAATCTAAGCTGCCATACATTTGACCATTCTTCCAACCTTGCCAAGTCCCTTCTCATCCTTTCCACCCCACCTTGTGTATCAACCCTGTTGCAGATCTTTGTGTTGTCTGCAAAGAGACATACTTTTCCTTCCAGTCCCTCTGCAATATCACTTATAAAGACATTAAAAAGGACCGGTCCCAGTACTGAACCCTGCAGTATACCACTAGTAACCCCCTTTTCTTCACTGTGGATTCCGTTTACTATTACCCTCTGCATCCTGTTGTCAAGCCAATGTTTTACCCAGGTTACCACCCTGGGACCCACTTCCAGGTTGGCTAATTTGTTTATTAATCTTTTGCACGGGACTGTGTCAAATGCCTTGCTAAAGTCTAGGTAGGCCATGTCCACAGCTCCTCCCTGGTCTACTACTTTGGTCACCCATGCAAAGAAATCTATTAGATTCGTCTGACATGACCTTCCCACTGTGAATCCATGCTGCCTTGGATCCTGTGCCCCACTGGCTTCTTGGTACTCAACAATTCTTTCCTTCAGAAGTGATTCCATCATTTTCCCTACCACTGAGGTCAAAGTGAAAGGTCTGTAGTTTCCTGCCTCTGTCTTGCTCCCACTTTTGTGAAGAGGAATCACATCTGCCCTCCTCCAATCCTCAGGTACCACACCATCATCCCATGATTTGTTAAAAAGGGTAGTCAGTGGTGTTACTAGTTCTCCACTTAGTTCTTTTAGAATTCTATGGTGAATCCCATCAGGCCCCATTGCTTTGTCCACCTTCAGTTGTAGGAGTTCTTTCAGAACCCTTTCTTTTTTTTTTTAACTTCTCTTTTATCTGTCTGACTTGCTCTGTCCCTCCACTCAATCAGAGCCCCTAAAGCCTTCTCAGCATCCCTCAGTGCCCCAGGAATCTGCTCCTAGAGTGACACCCCCACTCAGACACCCTAGGTAGGTGTCCCCGTATACCCCCGGGAGGGAGAGGGAAGGACTCCCCTTACCTTCCCCTGCACAATGGTGGAGCGGGTGGTGCACAACGGAGTCTGACCTAGTGATGGTTGGTGATGTGGTCCAGCACTGGAAGGGTCATCACCTAGGAGTGACAGGCTCCATTTTCCTATTTTCTGGTGAGCCCATACCCACAGTCGCCAGCACTCTGGGAGACTGAATTGGGAGGCATGCATCGAGACACAACTCCTCCCTTTGCTTTTGCCTGATACTGCCACTCCCACTGTGTGTCCCAACTTGCAACGTCAATCCTGGGTTCACCCAGGAGATGGCGGTGCAGAGGCAGGACAGACATTCCACCCTCCCCAGAGAGGGAGAGTCACCGCTGGGTGCTCAGTCCCTCTCGCCACCTGCTGACCCTCGGCAGCCCAAGTCAATCACCGAACCTGGGTCGCCGGTGTGGAGAGAGGTGTGGCATCCAGCACCTCAACCCTCAGCACCACCAGGCCGGCGCTTTCAGAACACTTTCTTCTGTAAAAGGACTGATATCGACCCCCCCATCTAGACTGCTTTTATTGACTGGATTAGGTACCTCCCCCTCCTCTTCCTTTGTGAATACTAAGCATAAGTATTCATTCAGTATCCCTGCTTTTTCACTGCCCACCCACCCTCCTCTTTATTCAGCCTCAGTATCCCTCCCTTTGTCTTTTCTTCACTCCCTAATGTACCTATTAAAGGTTTTATCCCCTTTTTAACTGAGTTGGCTATCTTTTCCTTGGTTTGGGCCTTTGCTATTCTGACTGCCTTCCTCGCTTCCTTCTGCTTTAACTGGTACAGTTCTCTGTCCTGCTCCTTCTGTGTTTCCTTATACTTCCTGAATGCTATCTTTTTCTCCCTAACCTTCCCTGCCACTGCTTTTGAGAACCATAGTGGTTTTTTCTATCATTTTGATTTGTTTATTTGCTTCACACAAAGGCTTGTTGCCTCTGTGATGGCAGTTTTGATGTTACCCCATTGTTGCTCCACCCCTCCTCCTAGCCTGTTTGCTAGTGCTTTTGTGAGGCACTCTCCCGTTTTGAGAAAATCAGTCCTCCTGAAGTCCAGTACCTTCACTTTTGTATGGATTGACTCCACAACTGAGTTTATCATGAACCACACTGTTTGTGGGTCACTTGTTCCCAAATGCCTACCCACGTCTAGATCTGAGATCCTCTTTCCATCCCCATTTGAGAGTACAAGGTCTAAGAGTGCTCCCTGCCGAGTGGGTTCCAACACTAGTTGTCTGAGGCATGCCTCCTGTAGAGCATCAAAAATGACCCTGCTCTTGGATGTGGCTGCAGCAAAGGTGGTCCAGTTACCATATGGCATATTCAGGTCCCCCATCAGCAATATCTCCCCTTTCTCTACCATCCTAAGCATGCCTTCTATCATTTCCTTGTCCATTTCCTTCCCCTGAGACTGGGGTCTGTATACAATCCCTGTGCAGATTGTGGTGCCATTTCCAGTCTCCAGGGTGACCCACAGTGCCTCTTCTTCTCCCTGTTTACCCTTTAGTTCTGTTGCTTTGACCCCTTCCCTTATATAGAGAGCTACTCCTCCTCCTCCTCTTCTACCCTCCCTGTCCCTCCTCTAGATTGTGTACCCTGGTATGTTGACATCTCAGTCATGGTTCTCTGTGTACCATGTTTCTGTGACTGCCACAATATCCAGGCATCCCTCTTCCATCAAGGCCACCAGTTCAGGGAGCTTGTTACATAGACTATGGGCATTGCTACTCATTACCTTCCATTTTTTGATGGCCTTACCCCTTTTTGCCCCATCCCTGTCCTTACTGCTTTTGTCTTTTTCTCCATTTACCCCTGGCCTGCTCCCTATTGACTTCTGTATCTTGGTGTTTACCTCACTAACTATCCTGATTTTTTTTGGGAGGGGGGCTAGGATTTCCCTTCTCCTTTTCAGTGCCTCCCCCCCTTTGCAAGTTTAAATGCTTGCCAATCAAGCATTTAAACCTATCACCTAGGATCCTGGTTCCCCTTCTGGACAGATGCAGGCCATCATGCCAGTATAGGCTTTCATCTCTCCAGGTGGACCCACAGTCCCCAATGAAGCCAAAACCCTGAGCTCTGCACCAGTTTTTCAACCACAGATTGAATCCAATGGTGCAGAGCACCCTAGTCTCCCCCATACCATAGACAGGCAGCACCTCCGAGAAGGTTACCGTGCATGCTACTTGTCTAAGGCACCTCCCCAACCTCCTCCTGCACTGCTCTGATCCCTTTCCCAGCCAGGTAATTTGTTCCTAGGTGGACAATAACATCCAGCTCCCTGCCCATGCAGCTGCTGTCATGATCCTGTGGATTTTCTCCCTGTCCCCCCCAAGCCATGGTACCAGGCAGGCACCTTACTTCCCGCTCCCCTTCCTCCCCAAGTTCTACCCTGCTAACAATGGAGTTCCCCACCAGGAGTTGTTTCCTTCCCCTGTGGGGTCCCATGCCACCCTCCTGTGGGTCTCCTTTGTGAAGGTTCCCAGCATCCTCCTTGGTCTCCACACTCTGCCAGAATGGCATATGAATTGTGGAGAGGTACAAATGGAGGGATGCTCCTCTGTTCCACCACCCTCACCCTCCCTGAGCCCACTGTGGTTCAACTGCTCCTCTTTCTTGGCAACTTATGAGGCAGCGGCAGTGGCCCTGGTGGTCCCTGGATAGGAAAGGAGGTTCCCCGAATCCTGGCCAACTCAGCCTGGAGATGAGCAACCTCCTCTCTCAGCCCAGAGAGGTGCTTGCAAACGAGACAGCACTGCATCCTCCAGAACGTCTCGCAGAAGACTGCTGCTCCACAGCTACTGCACTGCACTACTCCCATCATGTCTTATTTGTTGTCCCTTAACTGTTGTTTTGTACACTTACTCTTTTCCTCTCTCTCTATTTATTTTTTTAATATAATTTTTTTTTCTCCCTGCTTTCCTACTGCCTCTGTGCCCTTAAAGCTCCTGATCTTCTTGTTCTGGGACAGTAAGCTCCTATATTTCTCAGTAGTCTCCTTACTTGCTCAGAGTCAGACCTCCAGCAGCTGGGGGGGGATGGAGAGCTACTCTTTTCCTTCTAGGATGGTGTCTTTTGTGGCTCTGTGATCACTCACTTCCTGCTTCCAAATAGGAAGCTTGTGTTGTCAGTGAAATCCTGTGCCTATAAAAGTAGAACCGGCTAAGGGTGGGGGAGGGTGGAGGGGAGGGATGGAGGGCAACATAGTCCCAGTAAAGTTCTAACAGTAGTACCTTATAAGGCCCTTGCCACTTCATTAACAGTTTATTTTCTGTTGTGCGTAACAGTAGCAAAACGTTTTCACCTGGCTCAAAAACCTTTCCTTTTACCCCATGGTCATAATATACCTTCTGCTGGTTTAGGGCCTCTTCCTGATTACTATGGGCAATTTCAACATATTTTGCCAGCTTCTTTCTTAGGGCATACATGTAAGATGTTATAGATTGTTTCTGGGTGGGGTTATCTTCCCACGTTTCTTTTATCACATCCAGTGGCCCTCTTGGCTGCCTACCATACAGCATTTCAAGTGGTGAAAACCCTGTTGATGCCTGTGGCACTTCTCTGTAAGCAAAAAGTAGGTAAGGCAAGTATTGGTCCCAATCTTTCCCTTCACCTTTTACAAGCCTTTTTAACATGCATTTTAGGGTTTGGTTAAAACACTCAATAAGACCGTCTGTCTGAGGGTGATAGGGGGAGGTTCTTATGGTAGTGATACCTCACAGTCTGTACAGCTCCTTAAGTGATGCAGCACCAAAATTACTACCCTGATCAGAAATAATTTCTTTAGGTATGCCCACTCTGCTGAAAATTTTGGCAAACTCTGCTGCAACTTTTGGGGCTGTAACAGTACGCATTGGAACTGCTTCTGGGTATCAAGTAGCACAGTCGCATACTACCAGGATAAATCCATTACCCTTTTCACCTTTGTCTAGAGGACCAACCACATCCATTGCAATTCTCTCAAAAGGCACATCTGTCAAGGGTAGTGGGACCAGGGCACCTTGTCTTTTCTAGTAACTGAGGCTACTTTCTGACACTCAGCACAGGAATTACAATAGGTAGCAACATTTTCATGAATTCCAGGCCAGTAAAATCTATACAGTAATCTGGCAAGGGTGCGATCCCTCCCTGAGTGACCAGCCATAGGACTATTATGTGCCAACTGTAATAATTCTGTTCTATACTTCTGTGGTATAACCATTTGTTCTGTCTGTTCCTGTGTCTGAGGTTTAATCCAGACTCTGTACAGTAACCTGTTACATTTTTTTAAACATTGGTCTAACCTGCTTTGGTTTCACCCCCAGCTGTTTAAAATAACCCTGGAGAGAAACATCGTTAACTTGTTCTGAAAGAAAATCACAATTAGTAATCAGTTTAGTTTTAGCATTTTCATATATTAGCCTTTTATGAACATCAGTCATTTGCTGACACAGTTTCTTCAGGCATTGCTTTTCTTTCCTGGATTTCTGGATCTTGGAGCTGTGCTCTAACAAGTCTGAATCAAAATCTTTGAAAGAAAAAGTGTCCCCACTGTCTGAAATTTTCTTTGCCTGAGCCCTTGTCACCACAGCTGCTGAAACTTCAAGATTTACTCCCTCTTTGATCAACTCAGTAAATCCTGGAAAGTCATTTCCAATAATCACAGGTACAGGTAACTTAGACACTACCCCCACTTTAATTTGGTGCAACTGGCCCTTAACGGTCAGAGTCACTTGGGTGGTGGGATAGTATCGAGTGTCCCCATGGATGCAGGTGACACCAGTATCTGGTCCCTTTGCACAATGTGTTCCCAGCACTTTAACTTGCACTAGGATCTGTCTGCTTCCTGAATCAATGAGTCTCTTCACAGTCTTATCCCCCACCGTCGCATCTGTTAAGTACTTGCCCCAATTTGCCAAGGACAAATCTGCTCCAGTGCCACTCTCCTTACTATGGCAGTTTCTTGCAAAATGGCCTGGCTTATTACAGTTATAGCAGATAATGTCTTTGGGCATCGATTTGTTACTTCCACCAGAGTTCTTAACAGGTTTGGAGTTTAAATGGGAAAAAGAGTGTCTTACCAGTGCTTGGCTGTTACCTCACTGCTGTGGCATCTGTCTGGCCATTTGGTAGTCCTCAACCAAAGCAACAGCCTTTTCCCCACTTTCTGGTGGGTGTTCCTTTACCCAGAGCCGCACATCTGTAATCAAGATGTTGATGAATTGCTCCATGGCAAATGTGTCAATGATCTGTGGGACTTTTTTGCTCTCTTGTTGGATCCATTTTATCAGGAGTTCTCTGAGTCGGGTGAAGGCTTTTTGAGGATTGTCGACTGAGTTGTACCTCAGAGATCAAAGTCTCTGCCTGTATGTCTCTCTGGAGATGTCATACCTTTTCAGGATTTCACTTTTCACCAGGTCATAGTTTTCTGGCTGTGCAGTGTCCATATTGCTGTAGGCAAGTTGAGCTTTCCCTGTCAGATAGGGTAGCAGTCTAATTGTCCATTGCTGCATTGGCCATTGACAGGCTGTGCCAACTCTTTCAAAAATTGTCAGGTATGCCTCAATATCATCTGAGGGACACAACTTTGTAAGTTTAATGGCTTTTAAGTTGCTTGCATTTTGTTGCTCATCTGGATCTGTGCTGGATCCTCTGCCTTTGATAGCTTGCAAGGCATCCAGCCATCGCTGCTCTCGTCGCTGCATCTCTTCTCTCATCTGCTGCTCCTGTCGCTTTATCTCTTTTTCTCTCTGCTTCTCAGTCTCTTTTTGTTGTATAGCCCACCATTTGAAAAAATCCATCAGGCTTTCAGGTTCTGTCACTGCCTGTTCTTTTCCATATCTTGTGCTGGCTGTACAATCTCAGACTTGGACTTCTGTCTCTACTAGTTTGGCTACCATTGTCCTGGTAACCACTCCTGGACTTGCTGCTGCAGAATCCATACCTTCTTCTGTGCTTCTCTGGCACTAGGTCCAGTGCCCATGCACAAAACTCCTGTCTTAGGGTATGCACGGTGTAAATCCCACTTCTAACATCATCTGTCGTCGAGGTGTAGGTCAGGAAGCATAGGAAAACCAGGAGCAGTTGTAGAATTCATCAAAATACTTATTTACAGTAGCAGTAACATAAAAAATAAACTTGTTCAGTATAACTATTTACAAAGGCAAAATAAAATATTCAGTCTCTGTGTCCCGTTTTCTCCTCTCTCCAGCAATTGCAGCTCAGCTCTCTCATAAGTCCTTTCAACCCCCATTCTTAAAAAGCATCCTGCTCTTGTAAGTGTTCTGTTCTTATAAGTTTCAGGATCTGCTAGAACACAGTATGCTTTCTGAGGCCCATTTTGCAGCTTTTGCAAAAGGCTGGAAGATTTGCACTCAAGTAACCTCTAGAGTTTGCAATAGCTTTCTGCAATAATCTCAAAATATAATTATATATTTCAACAGTAACACTATATATTTTTCTATTCAAAAGGGATCCCAGTATCAATTTCCTTTCCACATAATGATTTGCATATATTTTTATATCAGCAGATATGCAAGGGAGAAAAAGACAGACAGCAAGGGAGGACTGAGAGATGGTGAGAGGCAAAGAATTGCGAGATAGTCAGGGTGATCAAATCTGACGTCTCACAGGAAAATTGGGTTGTGCAACTAGACAGACAAATAGACAGGAAAGGAAAGATTCTTGCATTTAAATATTTTCTCCATAACAACTGGGACAGGGTCCTAGTCTACCCTGTCACAGTGTCATATGCTATGATTACAGATTTAATAAATGTTTAATGTTGAACCAACAGATATATAGACAACTCTTTATACTATATTTGAAACATCAAAAAAATAACATAACAATTAAACACATCTGTACATCATATGAAACTTGAAAAATTTACAAAACTATAAATATACGTGTTTACATAGTAACATACCATATTTACACATTTACTAATTTCAAAAGACAGATTAAAAGGAATCGACATGACATCTGTTGTTAATTAAATTAAACTTGCTTTTACTTTACAAACTTTAACCCTTGCTGTGCAGCAAACTGAAATATTAGCCTAGAATTCCGATGCGCTCAAACTCTGTTGGGAATCTAAAGGTTAAAAAAGCTTAATTTCTAACCCCAGTAATACTCAGGTAATTCATAACTTTATGCAGTAAGCCTTCTAAGCAGAACTGCCCAGAGAGATAGAACATATGCAAATAATGGAATCTTTTGCATGCGCCACTTTTCAAAAGCTGCATTCTACTGACTGCCTTTGCTCTAAAACCCTTAGATTGTTCTCTCCGCCCGTCAAGACTAGACGCTTGGAGAACCTCTCCTCATCATCTTGTTCTGATGTGAGAAAACTTATAAAATATATATTATGGTAGCACGGTAGTGCTACCATAGTTAGGGTTGAGGAGCCATTTCTATGTTAAACCCCCAAATTTTGCACCTTAATAACTTTGCAACTGTTTGACGAATTTACCTGAAATTTGGCATACACGATCAAGAACCATAGGCCTTGGGATCTGCCAAGTTTCGTACTGGTCAGGTATATGGCTGTGGAGTTATTAAGCAAGATCTGCGCGCACGTTTACACTTTTTCTGGAATTCTACGGTCACGCATACAGGTTGCACGGTTTGCACGACCAGCCCGAAATCTTCAGGGAATGTGCGGCCAAGGTCCCCGATGTGCCTTTCAAAGATTTGGTGAAAAAATATTAAACGATTCAAAAGTTATTCAAAAAACAATTTCCCATTATAAGTCAATGGGAAAAGTTAACAAAAAGTTCGACAGTGTTGCAAATGCATTTTTACTTTCGCAAATTGCCCTGTTACTTTCACAAATCCGCCATTTTGTTTTCAGTTAGTGATCAGAAAAATGCTTGACATTTAAATTTGGGACCCTCTAGCAACCTAATTATTTTTGTATTCGCCTAGTCGGACCCTGAGGATGCTAGCCATGTCTTTATTTTGGGGTAAAACACCCCAGAAATATGTTTTCAAATTTCTGGAAAAAATACTTTGCGCTCATGAAAGTTTCATCAAATTGCGACAGTAGTTTTCTAGTCTGTAGGAAAATGACAGCAATTCTTTGGCACTGCGCTGCAAAAGAACGGTTGGGAGTTTTGGGCTGAAATTTGGAGGGAACGCAGCTGACATCTCACAGATGTGCCTTTCAGTATTGTGTTGAAAAAAATATTACACGGCGGCAAAGTTACAGCACTCCAAAGTTGACAGTTTTTCCCATAGGATAACATTACGGCGCCGACGTATTACAGGAATCCTTTGGCACCCTGCTGCAAAATAATGGTTTGGTCTTTTTTCCTGAAATTTGGAGGGAAGACAGCCAACAGCCCACAGATGTGCCTTTCAGTGGTTAGGTGAAAAAATATTACAGGGAGGCAAAGTTATGGCACTCCAAACTTCTTTTTTTTCCCATAGGATAACATTACGGTGTTCGCCGCACCTTTCAGGGCCCGTATCTCGGAAACGGTGCGATACGGACCTTCGTCAGTATCATTTAGCCCCCTGATGGGGGCTAAGTACAAAACTAGCCAGGACAGTCATAAATCATATGACTTTTAAATTTTTTTCTACGTCGTACGGTTCCTGAGATATAACCTATTTAGTATTCCAAGTCCTAATTTTCTGCTCCGATACCCATTATTATGCATACATTCTTTGTACTCACTGTCTTTCTCTATGCAGGTTTTGGGGAAAACCAGCCTGTGCGTTTACATTACTGTTACCGTTGCCCTTTCCGCTTGTGGTTCCGTACCCGTTTCACTTACCATTGACGTCTATGCCACCATGTGTGTTATCCTTTGCATTTTATTTGCATTTGCGTTTCTGTTATTTTTTGCCATTTGTGTCTACAGTACTGTTTCTCTTTCTGTTTCACTTTGCGTCACCATGCCCATTGACATTTCCGTTTGCAGGCACCATGTTACTATGTGACAACACATTACGTGGCAGACCGTTCCCATCCACGCCACCGTGTGCGTTACTCTTTCTGTTCTCATTCGCGCTTGCGTTACCATGTGCGCCACTGTTAGTGCTTCTGTTTGTGTTGCTGTTCCTGTTATTATGCCTCAAGACATCACGTGGCGGGAGAGCGGGGCCCCCACCGCTGCATTACATTCACTATTTCTCGTTATCATTCTCAAAAAAAAGGGAAATTAGAGGCAAAAAACTCTGTTTAATGCATTAGTTAGGGTTGTTCCACAGAGAAACAAGTGAGGAAATTCGGTGTTAGGGTTGAAAACCCCCCTTGGACCTGCCCACCCCAACCGGCATTGGGGTGTGCATTGGGTCGTCGGTCTAACTCTCACCCCATTCTCCTATACTTCTGCTGCTTTACACATGTGGTGGGGTGGAGTTGGGGCTGATGATCCCAATGCACACCCCAACTCCGTGGGGTAGGCAGGGGTCCAAGAGGTCAACCCCAACACCGAATTCTCACTTTTGTCGCTGTGGAACAACCCTAACTAATGCATTAAATGGAGTTTTTGCTCTAATATATATATATATATATATATATATATGTATCTTTACATTTCATTTGCTGCCTTTTACTTTTTGTAATTTTAAGTAAACCCAAAGTTCAAACCCCAGGAAATCTTACTGTATTCTGACAAATGCAGTATGGTCTCACCATAGAACTGCCCCTGAGCCGAAATGGTTAATAGAACCTATGATAATAGTGGAATGTTAGGCTCAAGCTTGGTTTTCAGAATCACTGTCCCTAGTTGCACTTCCTGCAACCGTCAGATTCTTTACTCCTCTTGCCTCAGTAAGACATCTCCAGAGAGCTCTCCTTCACTTTGACTGAAGAAATAATTTCTCGGTTTAATTTTAAAGACCGTTTTATTTTTTCGATTTTTGAAGCACTGTCCTTGGTTCACAGGTAGAATTAGTTAGAACAGTGTAGTTTTTGGGTAAGTCTTTCAGTTCCTCTTCATTTTTTTCCAACCAAGAAGGAACTGAGGTCAATTTGTGCGTTTGTTTAAAATTAAACTACTGTTACCATTCGGTAAAGTGGTTTTTACTGAAGTTTGAACCTACCGGGGTAATTCTCGGTTTTACTTCGGTTTAAAAAACCGATCAATGTCACAGACCAAGAAGCGAATGGGCCCCACAGGTTTCCAACAGTGTACAGAGTGTGGGGAACCGTTCACAAATGCAGATCCTCATATTATTTGCGTGTTTTGCTTGGGGTTTGACCACCTCAAAGGGGACTGCGAGATCTGTAAAAATTTCCCTCAGTCAATGCTTGATAGGCATTTGAAATGACTGCAGGAAAGGATGTCTAAAAAGGCTGCTGAACCAGCTGTAGACAAACCGATTTCTGTTCAAAAAGAATCGGATGATCAGCCCTCTGACAAGGGTGACGGTTCTTCCACTAAAAAGAAACCTGCTGACCCTGCTGCTAACCCGGCAGCCACAAGGAAGAGAAAGAGAAAAGAAAAGCATTCAGTGATTGAACCGCAACCGAGTACTCCGGTTCCAACCGCTGAGGAAATAGCTAACGCTATCAAAATAATTCAGTCGCTTCAACCGGTAACACTGGTTCAGGTTCAAAAGTGACAGCAGTCTGTGATAAAGCAGGTATTCCCCTGGCATCCCATCCTCCTGACAAGGTTTCCAGAAAGCTGGATTCTATTGTGAAAAAGATATATCTGGGTTCCTCACTGGCAATTAGGCAGGTTTCATACATGGCCTATGTTGCCAGATTTCAAAGGACACTCTGGGACACTGTCCTACAGATTACAAAGTCAGTGCCAACACAAATGGCTACAGACCTGGAGGAAGCTGCCAAGAGAGGGAAAGGGGCTTCCAAAGTCCAGTTCAGAATGGCTTTGGATAGCAATGATACTGCAGCCAGACAGATGGCTCCCTCAGTGTCATTGAGAAGATTTGCTTGGCTCAGGACTACCTATCTGACCCAAGACACTCAGTCCAAGGCCATGGACTTCCCATGTGAGCCTTCATCTCTGTTTGGACAGCAGACTGAGGCTTACATGAGGAAAATGGACAAATACAAAACAGCATATCAAAGTGCTGCTGCTAAGAAGAATGGTCCTACCCCATAAAAGCAGCATGCTAGGGGTCATGGGGCAGACCTTATAGGCCATTCTTCCAGCCTCAGGCATATCTACATTACCAACAGCAGAGAGGTTATTTCAGAGGCAGGGGCAGGAGATGCACTAACCGTACTAGGCCCAGCATCCAGTCAGCACCTCAGACTAAGCAGACACCCTGAGGGATCTGCTCGGGGTCACCTCCCCAGAACCAGTAGGGGGCAGGCTGACCCACTATCTCCAGGAATGGCAATCCATCACTACAGATCGGTGGGTCCTGGAGATAGTGGGTTAGGGCCTTGCACTCAGTTTCAAAATCAGACCAAGACTGAAAGCAAGAGTTTTTCAACCTTCCCCCCCCCCGAGACATTTTTGCTGGAAAGGAGGTGTTAAATCTGCTTTCACTAGGAGCAGTGGAGCCAGTTCCTCTCTTACAGAAAGGAAAGGGCCCTTACTCAAGATACTGCCTTATAACCAAAAAAACAGGGCAGTGGTGACCCATACTGGATCTCAGGTACCTAAACAGGCATTTACTGGAACCAAAATTCAAAATGGTCACCTTAAAAATGATTCTGCCAACTTTAAGGCAAGGGGGACTGGTTGGCATCTCTGGATCTAAAATATGCTTATTTCCATATCCTCATAAGGCACTCTTGCAGAAAGTTCCTGAGGTTCAGGCTTTTATCAGGCCATTATCAGTTCAGAGCTATGCCTTTCAGCCTTACCTCTGCCCCAAGGGTGTTCACAAAATACTTGGCAGTAGTGGTGGCACACCTATGGAGGCAGGGAGTGACAGTCTTCCCATACCTGGATGACTGGCTCTTAGTGGGACGGTCTCCCCAACAGGTCAAGCAGTCTCTGGCATTGGCACAGGAACTGTTACAGTCCTTTGGTTTCTTGATAAACCAGCAGAAGTCAGTGCTGCAACCAGTACAGCTCCTGGATTTTATAGGAGCAGAGTTGGATTCAGTCAGAGGAAGGGCTTTTCTTTCTCAGCTGAGGGTAGACACTCTCAAGCAATTGGTAGTTTATTTCAAACCTCACAGCCTCAGGCCAGCCAGACATTTTCTCCAGTTGCTGGGCCACATGGCAGCCTCAGCTGCCACAGTGTCAGGAGCAAGATTTCAGATGAGGGATATTCAGTATCACCTCAAGCATTACTGCCACCAAAAAAAGGACAAATTGCCAAAGTTGGTCCCAGTCACTCAGACATTCATGCAGGCGCTCCAGTGGTGACAGGATTTGGGACACCTCAGACAAGGAGTCCCATTCCTACAAGAGCAACCATCTCTGGTGCTCACTACAGATGCATCCTTTCTAGGGTGGGGAGCACATCTACGGGAGCATACTGTCAATGGTACATAGCTCAAACAGGAGTCATTACTGCACATCAACTTGTTGGAGCTCAGGGCAGTGTTCCTGGCACTTCAGGCATTCACCAATATGCTGCAAGGAAAAGTGGTCCAGGTCAGGACAGACAACATGACCACAATGTGCTACATCAACAAACAAAGAGGCACAAGGTCCACACCCTTGTGTACAGAAGCTATGAGAATATGGACCCTGGCCTATTCCCTAAACATTGTGCTGTCAATAATCCACCTTCCAGGGAAGGACAATGTGCTGGCAGATGCACTAAGCAGAATTAATCAGAACCATCACAAATGGTCCCTAAACAAGCAAGTACTACAGCTGGTGTTCAGAAGGTGGGGCATTCCAGAAGTAGACGTATTTACTTCCCCAGACAACTACCAGCTCCCTCCGTACTACTGCAGACCTTCACTGAAGGGCACAGTACCACTGGATGCACTGATCCTGGATTAGACAGGGAAGTTCTTGTATGCCTTCCCATTATTAGTGAGAGTTCTGAACAAGCTCAGGTCCCAGCCAGCCACAGTGGTCCTCATTGCCCCAGATTGGGCCTGGCAACCATGATATTCACTAGTTCTGTCTCTATCGGTAGCCAAGCCAATCAGCCTACCCAGGAGGCCCAATCTGTTGACCTCCTCCCAGGGCAGGATCCTTTATCACAACCTTCGGTCCCTCAGACTCAAAGCCTGGTTCTTGAGGACCTAGACTATGCAAATTTGAATCTCTCAGAGGGCGTAATGGAGCTCCTTAGGGTATCCAGAAAACCTGCTACCAGAAATATTTATACTTCTAAGTGGAAAAGAGTTTCTTTCTGGTGCAGAGACAAAAATTTAGACCATACCCAGGCTGGCTTATCAGTAGTACTCGACTATCTCACCCGTCTTCATTCCCTAGGTCTCAGGACCTCAACTTTGAAGGTTCATTTGGCTGCAGTATCTGCTTTCCTGTTAGCAGGTAAACCTTCCTCTTTGGCCTCTAATGCAGTATTCTGAAAGCTCTTTAAAGGATTACTGCATTTGCACCTTCCTCATAGGACCCCTACCCCTGGTGGGATCTAAACATTTGCATAGCACAGCTTATGCAGCCTCCTTTCGAACCCTTGTCTTCAGCTGACCTTAAGTATGTAACTTGGAAATCTGTTTTTTTAGTGACTATTACTTCTGCCAGAAGGATTAGTGAAATGCAGGCCTTGTCCATGGAGTCCAATTATGTGGCCTTCCACAGGGATAAGGTGGTACACAGGAGAATAACAAATTTCTTCCTAAGGTGGTATCTGACTTTCACATTAATCAGTCCATCACCTTGCCAGTTTTCTTTACTGATCATTCCTCTTCAGGTGAGTGTAGGTTACATAGCCTGGATGTCAAGAGGGCTATTAGCTACTATCTAGATCATATAAAAGGTCACAGAGGGGATAGAACCCAACTCTTCTTGACCTATGGAGAGGTTGGAAAGGGTAAACCTACCACAAAGACATCCATACAAGATTGATTGTCTCATGTATCCAATTCTGTTATGACAAGGTGGGTAAGCAGCCCCCACAAGAGCTTAGGGCCCATTCTACTAGGGGGACTGCTGCATTCTATAGCACCTTCCAGAGATATTCCTTTGTTGGAAATCTGTAAGGCAGCTACCTGGAAAACAGTTCATACATTTACCAAGCATTATTGCCTGGATACCCAGGCCCGAAGTGATGCTAGGTTTGGCACAGCAGTTCTGCAAAGCCTGTTTCCAAAATAGGTCCTATGCCCAGCTGCAAAGGCATGCTTGGGTAGTCTGCATTTGTCAGAATACAGTAAGATTTCCTTGGGTTTGAAGAAAACATTACTTACCATAGTAATCTTATTTCTTCTAAGGGAATCTTACTGTATTCTGAGCTCCCACCCTTCCTCCCCTGCTAGGACCTACAGGGCTCTTATCATTCCTATGTCACTGATATTGCAAACCTGTGGGCACCTATCAGTTTGTTGGGCATCTGTTGACTTGAGTCTTAGAGATGCCTCCTGTTGTTGGAGTTTCTGTTCCCCTAACAGAGGTATTTAGGGATAGTAAACTTAGTTTGGTTAGTTAGTATTAGCTTCTGCATGCTTCGTAAGAATCTGGCGGTTGCAGGAAGTGCAACCAGGGACAGTGATTTGAAAACCGAGCTCGAGCCTAACATTCCACTATTAGCATAGGTTCTATTAACCATTTTGGCTCCAGGGCAATCCCATAGTGAGACCATACTGCATTTGTCAGAATACAGTAAGATCCCCTTAGAAGAAACAAGATTACTCTGGTAAGTAATGTTTTCTTTTAGTGTTTAAATTGTAATTTTTCTTGGTTTCTCCCAGTTCGGTACAACCGGGGGGAAACCGAGGTTTATTTTACATTTATTGGAGTTTTCTGACTAAAAAACTGCATTAGTTATGTTTAATTTTATTTAATTTGATAGCTTCGGTTAATTTTCTTTGGTTTCTGGTTCCCGATCGGTTCCTCATCGGTTCAGGAACTGACCACAAATGTTAAATAAAGTTTAAATAAATACATTTTTTACCAGTTACAACTTTTATCAGTTTTATGTGGAAAGAAAAACCGAGAAAGAAAACTGCTGTTCCCGGTTTTGAATTATGTGTTGATAGTGGTGATATTTTACTAAGGCAAACAGTCTTTGTTTGCCTCTCTGGGCATTTTTATTTCTAAGCAGAGTGAAATCTGCATTACATGTCCTGAGAAAACTGTTGAAATATGCCTGGATAAGGCTAAAAAAAAAAGTTATCACCACCTAAGGGTCCCTCTAGCTCTGACCAGCAGACACCCTAAATTACTGTGGCTGAAACCACAACAATTATTGTAACTGCTACCCCTGAGATGGGTATACAAGCAGTTCCTAAGAGAGTTGCTGAACCGGCTGACTCCCTGGTTCTCTCAAAGAGATCAAACACAGAACCTCCTGCTGGACAGCATTTGGGTCTTCTGTGCCTGCTATAAAGCCTACCAACCTTTCAAGGAGAAAATGTGGAAAAATGCCGGGAATGGCTAAAAACAAAACAAACAACAAAAAAAAAAACACTTTTAGGCTTGCAAGGGCTGCTGTTTCTCAGCAGCAGACCCCCACAAAGCAGTCTGTCTCCTCTGCTCAGGCTTCCTATTATTAAGAGGAAGCATATGTGTTTATGATTAAATAGAAGAAAGGGGAACCTATTAAACTGAGGTTTTCCCTGAACAGGAGTTGGGCTATTTCCACAGAGATTCTGAAGATTATTCCTCACTTTTCATATTGTGAGAAATGACTGGGCTGACACCCACTAAAAAGCTTCTCCTTCCTGTGAATACATTCTTCAGGAAAGATACTTTAAAGATTCTACAAATTCCAAGCTCTGTCTTCCTATCTTGAAAAGAGGCTGGATAAGAAATATCAGCTGGACAGGGAGGGAGCTGAATTTTATTCTCCCATCCTGTCCACCTTGGAGTAGTACAAGTGACAGCCTGTAACAAGGCAAAGATACCCCTGGTATCCCATGCTCCTAACAAGGATTCCAGAAAAATTGACAGCACGGCTTTCAAGCCTTTGATGCTCAATACCAAAAGTCACTATGGCAGTCTATCCTTGCTATGGCAGTCAAGGCTCAGACTTCCCTGTCAGATGATCTGTGTGAAACAGTTAAGTTTGGTTTGAGAGCAGCCAAATGCCAGTCATATGGCTGCTGCCTTTCTGGCACTGCTGCCAGATGAATGGAAGATACAATGGTTCAAAGGAGGGTTGCCTGGCTGAGAGTCACAAACCTCATTCAGGATACCCAAACCAAGGCTATGTATTTTCCAGTCGAGGGTAATTCCCTCTTGGAGGAAAGATAAAGGCTTACATGACAAAGGTGGATATATACAAAACTGCCTATAGTAGCAATTCTGCAGAAGAAAGCTTCCCCTCCACTAAAACATATGGAAGGGGAGGCAGTGACAGATCATTTCACACCAAGCCTTTCTTTTATCAGGCTAGAGTTGTGCCTCAGTATCAGCAGTACCCACAGCAGGGGTACTTCAGGCACCACAGTGAGTTAGGTATTGTCTCAGAGTTCAAATCCCTTCCAGCAGTTACAAAAAAAAAAGAAAAAAAGAGGGATTTAAAACCATTTACAGAAGTAAGGATAAAACTCCTGGAAAAAGAGGTTCAAAACATGTTACTCTCAGACAGTGGAGCCTGTCCTAGTACATCAAAAGGTATCACAAAGAAAATGGGGAGTGCTGGCCTGTATTAGACTTCAGGGTACTAAATGGGCATTTTAACAAGACCAAAGTTCAAAATGATAACTTTGTCACTGATTCTGCCAACACTCCAGACAAGAGAATGGGTGGCATCATTGGACTTAAAGGGTGCTTATTTCCACACTTCCTTAAGAGAGTTTCACACAAAGTACCTCAGGTTCATACTCCCATCAGGTCCCTCCCCAAGAGTGTGCACAAAGTGCTTGGCAGGGGTTGCGGCACACCTTCGAAGACAAGGTGTCACAGTTTTCCCATACCTAGATGACTGACTGGGGGTTGTAAAATCAATCCAGCAAGTGGGAGCATCTGCAACTCAGCCAGGGCCTCCTAGAGTCTCTATGGTTCCTGATAAATCTAAAGAAGTTCTGTCCTTCAGCCTGTTTAGGCACTACAGTTCATAGGAGCAGAGCTAGATGCCTTGCAAGACAGGGCCTACCTGACTCTCAGCAGGGCAAGTTGTATTCCATTGATAGTGAGCTCATTCAGCCTGAACAAACCAAAGGCTAAAAGTTTCTTCAGCTACTGGCCC
The DNA here is from genome assembly GCA_016271365.2 of Neoceratodus forsteri. Taxonomy (NCBI): domain Eukaryota; kingdom Metazoa; phylum Chordata; order Ceratodontiformes; family Ceratodontidae; genus Neoceratodus; species Neoceratodus forsteri. Next base: position 481,320,985 of record CM057459.1, on the reverse strand, counting down.
CATGACACCTGCCACTGGCATAGTCCTGGAATCCAGGTTATAGATGAGGGACATTCAGTTTTACCTCTGTGTTCACTGGGAGAAAGGTCTCTCTTTCAAAACTAATTCTGGTAACAAAAAAAACATTTGTTACAGGTCACTCAAGGGTGGAAAGAAGAAACCAGCCTGAGGAAAGGGGCCCCTTTTTCAGTAAGAGTCCCATCAGTTGTTCATTCAACAGATGCATCTCTACAAGTGTGGAGATCCCATCTGGGGGTTCACACCATCCCAGCGCAGAGTCACTTCCACACAAACCTGCTGGAGCCAAGATTAGGTTACTGGCACTAAAGGCTTTCACACAACTAGTACAGGGAAAGTGGTACAGGTCAGAACAGACAGTACCACCACAATGTATTACACAAACAAGCAGGAATGAATAAGGTCAAGCCCTCCCTGCACAGGACTCATGACAATATGGAGTCAGTCTAGGATGCTCCATAGGTGGAAGGGGGGGTTTCCCTGCAGGTTATTCAGGCAAGGACAATACCTTGGCAGATACCATGACTTAAATCAGCTAGTCCCATCATGAATGGGACTTGGACAGTCAGGTGGTGCAAGTAATCTTTAGGAGGTGGGGCACCCCAGAGGTAGACTTGTTTATGTCTCACCAGAACCATCACCTGCCATAGTACTATGGTAGACTACTGGACATGGGAACAATCCCCCCTGGATACTCTGGCTCTGGATTAGTCAGGGAAGCACCTACATGCTTTTCCCTCCTCCCCTCTGGTATATAAAGTATTTTTTAAGCTCAGGTGCCAGTCAGCATCAGTGCTCTTGATAGCACTAGACTGGGCCAGGCAGCCATGGTGCTCTCTGCTATTCTCCCTGTCTGGGTCTGAACCAATACACCTTCCTCGGAGGCAAAATCTGCTAACCTCCAACCAAGGGAGGCTCCTGTACCCAAAACTCAGGCTCGAGGCATGGCTCTTAAGGGCCTACAGTAGATAGGCTTGTATTTTTCTGAAAATGTCTTGGATATTTTAAGAGGTTACAGGAATCCCTCTATTAAGAAAATTTATGCTTCAAATGGAAAAGGTTTTTTCTATATGGTATTCAACTAGGAGCTGGTACCAGCACATGCTGGGGTCCCAGCTGTGCTTGATTATTTTCCTATTTACATTCATTGGACTTGCAGTCCAGCACCCTTAAGGTTCACCTAGCTGTAGCATCAGCCTACATATCAGCTAGGTAAGATGTTTCAAGTTGCTCCAGATCCTATCTCCAAAAGGCTCTTTAAGGGCTTTACCCATAACAGTAACGGTTGGTGTCCCAGCTGTGCTGGACTATCTTAACTATTGCATTTACTGGACTTACAGTCCAGTACCTTAAAAGCATATACTTATATTTCAGTGGACAGAATGCTTCTCTGTTTCTCTGGCCTCAGACCCTGTCTTCAAAACATTCTTTAAAGGCCTATCCCATTTGCACACACCCTTACAGGGAACCGGTGCCAGCATGGTACCTAAATGTGTGTATGGTTGGGCTCATGGGTTCCCCTTTTGAGCTTATGTTTTCAGTTTATTTGAGATATGTCACATGAAAATAGTTTCTTCCTTAAAGTAGTGACTTCTGTCAGAGAAGTCAGTGTGCTGCAGTCTCATTGCATTGGACATGACTACATTTCATTCCACAGAGACAAAGTGGTCCTGAAAACAAACAGGAAGTTTCTTCCTAAAATGGGTTTTAATTTCCATTTGAACCAAACCATTACCTTACCTTACCTGTCTTTTCACTGAACACTTTGGTTCAAGTGAAAGGAGTCTTCATAGTCTGGACGTCAAAGAGCTCTTAGCTACTACTTGACAGCCACTACAGTCCATAGGCAGGACAGGAAACAGCTGTTCCTGACCTATGAAATGTGGAAAAGGGTAACCCAGCATCAAAAGGTCAATTTTTTTGCTGAATAGTATCCATTTTTTTCTGTTACTCTAAGGCTGGAAAGGAGCCCTCAACAGGGTTGAGGGCCTATACTACAAGGGGCACAACTGCTACCATAGCAGCTGTGGGGTATGTTTCTATGATGGACATCTGTAAAGCTCTACCTAAGAACAGTACACACCTTTACGAAGCACTATAACCTTGATGTTCAATCCAGGGGTGATGATAGGTTTGGCACAGCAGTCCTGCAGGGTCTGTTTCCAAAATACAGTTCTGTGCCCACCTCCAGTGGTACTGCTTTGTAGTCTGCATAAAGTTATGAATTACCTGAGAATTTCTGGGGTTAGGAAGAAAAAAATACTTACCATAGTAATCTTGTTTCTTCCCAGTGATACTTAGGTATTCATAACTCCCACCCTGCCTCCCCTTCCAGAACTTTTTAGCCTCTGCACTCCTGTATACTGTGCTCTCAGGGGTATAAATGCCATTTCTGGCACATACGTTGTGATTGTGTTCACTATTGTTATTCCCCTTTGTCAGGTGAGTCTGCCATTTGGGTATTCTTTCATATGCTATGCCCTCCTGTTGGATGCCTTTTCTGGGTGTTAAAGGAGTTCCTACTATAATGATTATTATTTTTATAATTATTATGATCAATATTGTTATTATCATTGTTACACTTAGTCCTCATGGGACTGTCTTTCCAGGCTTCTAGGAAATCTGAGGGTTTTAGAGCAAAGGCAGTTAGTAGAATGCAGCATTTGAAAAGTGACTCATGCAAAAGAGTCCATCATTTGCATATGTTCCATCTCTCTGGGCAGTTCTGCTTAGAAGGCTTACTGCATAAAGTTATGAATATCTGAGTATCACTGGGAAGAAACAAGATTACTATGGTAAGTGATTTTTTCTTATGTACAGTACATCAAACAGTAAATGAAATACCTTTTTACTTAAGTATACATATGTATATTCTATGCAAAAACTGTGTTAATGCATCATTTAGGGTTAAAACATAAAAAGTCAGGAAATGAACATTTTGTAGGATTGCCCCTCCCCCCTCGTGGACACACAAATCATCCCAAGATTGACAGATGATGGGGTGTGTCATTGGGGTTGAGGCCTAAATGTTGCCTCATTCCTTGGGTGGGATATTCAAAGGGCGCAACCCACCAATGCGCCCTGGCGTGATATTCAAAGGGACATGTTGTGCAGCTCAAATTCCGATGCACCAGGGTGCACCAGTAATGTATGCAGTGCAAGTGTGGGGGGGGGCATGCCCATGCATATGCGGCAAATCCTGATATTCAGTCCGGGATGTGCGGTACATATGCTGGCACAAATCTGCCTTGCGCTGCTCAAGGGGGTGCAATGTTGAGCCAGACAAAACCAGGAGCAAGTCCTGGCCACCCACAGGTGGGCTGCCATATTGCAAGATGCAACATGGCAGCCGCCTGCTGTGGGTGGCCACTGGACTTCCCAGGACACAGTCCACATGCCTCCTGCCCAGGGGGTGCCATGCCCCCCACCCGATCATGGGAAGAAGTCAATTAGATCCCTGGTTGTCCAGTGAACCGATCCCCTTTGCCTGATCATGGGCAGTTGTAAAATAAGCCCTGGGGGTCCAGTGGACCAATCCCCTTTGCCTGTTTGCAGGCAGTTGTAAAATAAGCCCTGGTGGTCCAGTGGACTGATCCCCATTGCCCTAACGTGAGCTTGAGTTAGAACACCCTGGTGGTCCAGTGGAAACCCACCCAGTGCCCAATTGTGGGCGGAATCTCCGACTGACACCCGGTGGCCCAGTGGTACCTCCCTTCCCACCCGCCCACTGGCACCTGCCACCCTGCACCCCATCAGTGGTGGGAAGCAGTTCCCCACACATAAACCGCTCTGCTACCGGTGACTGATAGTGTACAGTAGGGCTGTCACCCTATTGGTACACTGTGTGGGCCAATGGGCATGCAGAACCATACTGTACTACACAGTCCCAAAATGAATGAGCGTTCTTTCACATTTCGGGACTGTGTAGTACAGTATGGTCTGCATGCCCATTGGCCCACACAGTTGATCAATAGGTGTACAGCACTCTGTACACTGTCAGCTCATTGGGCAACCAGGTGGCTTGTGGGTGGGAGCTGCCACCTGCCACTGATGGGGGGGGTGCAGGGTGGTGGGTGCCTCAGTGGGAGGGTGGGGAAGGGGGTACTCACACCAGGGTGTCATTTGGGGATTCCACCCATGATCAGGCACTGGGGGGGTTCCACTGGACCACCAGGGATAATCAAAGCTGATGCCCATGATTGGGCTATAGATAGTGGTCCACTGGATCTCCAGGGATAATTACAGCTTATGCCCATGATCGAGCTATAGAAAGCAGTCCACTGGACTACCAGGGATAGTTATAGCGTATGCCCCCGATCTGGCGATTGGGAGCAGTCCACTGGACCACCAGGGATTGCTTGTACACATGCCCATGATTGGGTTAATTGGAGCGGAGCCTGCCGAGGGGCAGCAGGGCATCGGTCCCCGATGGCTACAATCTGGCAGGGTAACAGGCAAAAGTTGCTGGGGATCAGTGCACCACATGCAAATGGGGCCATAATTACAGGCAAATGGCCCCATTTGTACCTTGCATGCATAATGGACTCATTTGCATGCCCAGTTCTTTTTTTTTTAAATTTTCTTCTTTTTGGCAGGACCTCCTGTCACTTGTCGGCCCTGGTCATGGCTCCTGGAAGCCTCAGCCACTGTCTATGGCTGCTGGGGTCCCCCAGTCACCCCTGGCTTACCCCCAGAGGGTGGGGCCATGGCCACATTCTTCCCGTGGCCATGGAACTAGTATCTAGTCGGGGGACCCACAGTGATGGTGGCCACTTGAGGACTTCCTGGGAGGGCTTCATTAAGACTGTGGCCCTTGCCCGCCTTTTTTCCTTACTTTTTCCCCTTCACAGAGGCGGGGACGTGCAATGACGCCAGTGTCCGCCCCGCCTCCAGATGTTGGCGTCAGCAACATGAGATCTCCGGCCTCCGCCAGGAGTCCTCAGTGCTCTGAGTGCTTCCCTCACCCTCCCCAGAGAAGGAGAGCAGTCTGTAGGGCGCTCCATCCTTTTCCCGGCCGGCCCTCCGACGGCCCGGGTCCGTTCCCAAACCCGGGTCACCAGTGTCCCAAGCGGAAAACCCACCACTGTGCCAATGGGCTGGCTACTGCATGCCCAGTTCTGAATATCACAGTTGATGCACTTAGCGCAGCCACACTTGCACTGGCGCATCCCCCTGCTCCCCTTCTGCCACTTGCACTGGCACAGTGCCACTGCACCGTGCGCAGTGCATGCTCCCTCAGTGCCATATTCAACAGTGCTGCACCATGGTGCAGCACCATTGAATATTGCCTGGTACATGCTCTGGCTCATACCAGTTGTGCTGCACCCAGGCATGCGCCTCTGCCTGGCACAGTCTGAATATCCCTCCCCTTGTGTAATCATATTCAGAAGCAACAGTGAAGAAGAATGGGGCTACATTTAGGCCTCACAACCCCAATGACACACCCTGTTATCTGTCAATCTTGGGATGATTGGCTGGTCCACGGGGGGGGAAGGGCAACCCTAAAGAATTTTCATTTCCTGACTTTTTGTGTGTTAACCCTAAATGATGCAGTAATGCAGTTTTTTTGCATAGAATTTCCTTACTTTTTGAGAAAGAATAGAAAACTAAGAAGTTGTGGAAGTTGGTGGGAGTGAGGGCCCTTTGGGTTCTGTGCTTCCACCAACTTGTAAATGTGTCCGAACCATCAACACCCTCCAAATTTCAATGTAAAAGACCAAACCATGTCTGAGATATAACATTTTAAAGTTTCAGATTTTCATTTGTCAGAGTTGCAGAATTCCACATCTGTTCACATTTTACAGACACAATGACTGAAAACTACATCCATGACACTAAGGCTAGGTACCCTACAATTTCAAGCCACCACCACAACGCAAAACGCTGTCCGCAAAACGTAAACTGCGCAACGCAATATGTCCGCAAAAAATATATTGTCCAACATGAAGACACAATAATTCACATCTACAGTACATGCCGTAAACACCCTCCAAATTTCAAGTAAAAAGACCAAACCGTTTCCAAGATATTTAATGTTAAAGATTGATAAAATTGGCCTATCTAATGCAGTATAAAATCTGGTCATCTTGTCCCTATCTTGCGATTAAAGAATCTCGCGATTAAAGAATTTGCATGCTCATGATCAAAGAATTTACTGGCTCACGATCAAAGAATAAAAAATAGTGTAATTCAAAAATTTGACAGAAGTAAAACAAACCACCACCATGGTTCGATAAAATGAAGCCCCCCTGAGCAAAATCTACCCTCATTTGTGGTCCTAGGCCACCCCTGGGTGGAGAAATAAAAATGTTTCATTTGGCTATCTGGTCGTCATTTTGCGATCAAAGATCGCAATGAAAGAATCTTGCGATCAAAGAATTTGGAGGCTCATGATCAAAGATTTTGCTGGCTCACGATCAAAGATTAAAAAATAGTCCAATTCAAACATTTTAGAGAAATACAATAAACCACTACCATGGTTCAAGAAAACAAAGCCCCCTGAGCAAAACCCACCCTCATTGGGTTCCTAGGCCACTCCTAGGCTGAGAAATTTATTTTTTTTCATTTGGCCATCTCGTCCCTCGCTCATGATCAAAGATCACAATCAAAGAATCTTGCGATCAAAGAATTTGCAGCCTCATGATTAAAGATTTTGCTGGCTCATGAACAAAGAATAAAAAATGGTCAAAATCAAAATTTCACCACAAATACAGCACACCACTGCAATGGTTCGAGAAAGCGAAGCCCCCTGAGCAGAACCCACCCTCATTTGTGTTCCTAGGCCACCCCTGGGCTGAGAAATTTAAGTTTTTCCATTGGGCCATCTCGTCCCTTGCTCGCGATCAAAGATCGTGATCAAAGAATCTCATGATCAAAGAATTTGCAGGCTTGCCATCAAAGATCATTAGCGAGCCATGATCAAAGAATAAAAATTGTGAAAACTCTATTTTTTTATTTATTATTTATTTATTTATTTAGTTTTTGTTGACCGGGTAAGTGCACTAGACAAATCCTGCCTATTTTCAGGCACGACCCGGGGGAGGGGGGATGCAAATGAGTGACAACTGACCTTGAATAAGATTAAGCTGTTGGTGGTATTTTTAGTGAACGAGGGAAATTTGGCCAGGACACCGGGGAAACTCCCCTACTCCTTTTTCGATAAGTGCCATGGGATCTTTAACATCCACCTGAACTACCACCAATCCAGGCAGATGGGACCTCGGTTTAACATCTCATCCAAAAGACACTTTTACTTAAAATAAAAGGCATGGGTCGATAGACCAAATCCCCCTTAGTAAAACCCATGCAGGTTTTACTTCAGGAGTGACCTCTGAGTCGAGATATTTGTTTTTTTATGATCGGATTTAAAAAACAAGATGGCGGACTTTGTGATCAAAGAATTCTCAGGGACAATGATTCTTTGACCACGAGGCTGCAAATTCTTTGACCGCCAGGCAGGACAAGATGGCCCAAGCCCCATTCTTTGTTCTCAAAACAACCATATAAATTTTCCCGTTGACTTATAATGGGAGCTTAAACGTGCTATAACTTTTGAATGCCTTAATATTTTTTCATCAAATGAAAAGCGGCAAGTTCAGCCACTGAAGCTCTTTCAGAAGAGACATCTCACAGAGTGGCAAACCACATGACAGCTGTGCAAGACCACAGGCAAACTCCCCAAAACTGTCTACATAACTGGCGAAAAGTGCATTTTTCAGCGTTTTGGTGCGCAAAGACCGTATGTCTAACCAAAACAAAATTTGGTAAATCAAGAGATCTACCAGGCAAATCTGTTGAATGGGTCCAAAGTTATTAATGTGCAAAAGTTTAACTTTAACATAGACCTGCCTTCATAACCCTAAATATAGGGGCGTGACTGCGCCCCCATAATATATATATTTGCATATATATATATATATATATACAATTTTTAAAGTGTACCCAGAAATGTGCATGTATTCATAGCAAATGTACAAAAAAATTTGCACAAATTAAAATCTGAACACTTCAGTAAAGAAATAATTTTCAAAATAATGTAAATAAGAACATAAGAATGTGTAGGCAGATGCAGACCTTGTGATCCATCTAGTCTGCCTGTGTGAATACCCCCCTCCCTAGTAGATTCATTGTTTCTGGTTCTTGCAATGTCTATTCCAAGGAAGCTTGAATTCCCTAATAGTCTTTGCCTCCACCACCTCTTGTGGCAGTCTGTTCCAAGGCTCAACCACCCTCCCGTGAAGAATTTCCTGATGTTGGTACTAAATTTCCCTCCCGTTGGGTGCATGCTGTGGTCTTTAGTTCTTTGTTCCTTGTTTTCTTTGAATAGGCCCTGATCCTACACTGAGTTGATTCCTTTAAGGTATTTGAACATTTCAGTCATGTCTCCCCTATTTATTCTCTGTTCCAGGGAGTACATATTCAATTCTCTAACTCTCGCCTCATAGGGTTCCTGGCAGAGGTCTCGAACCATTTTAGTGTCTCTTCTCTGCACTGTCTCCAACCGGTCTATAACCTTTTCTGGATGAGATCTCCAGAACTGGATGCAGTACTCCAGCTGTAACCTCACCAAGGATCTGTACAGTGGGACTATCACTTCTTGTTTCCTGCTTGTGATGCCCCTGCCTATGCACCCGAGGTTGGTGTTGACTTTTTGTGCCATCTTTTCACACTGTTTTCCCACTTTCATATCATTGGAAACCATGACCCCAAGGTCTCTTTCTAAGTTTGTACTAGATAATTGTTGGCCCCTAATGTGTACACCTTACCAAGGTTATGTTTCCCTAGGTGCATAACCTTGCATTTCTTGGCATTGAACTTCAACTGCCAAGTTGTTGACCATTCCTCCAACTTCCTTAGTTTTGATTCCACTACTGAGGCCCCTTCTTGTGTGTCTACACTGTTGCAGAACTTGGTGACATCTGCAAAAAGGCACACCTTCCCCTCTAACCATCTGCAATGTCACTGATGAACACGTTGACGAGGAACGGTCCCAGCACTGATCCCTGTGGAACTCCACTGGTCACTCTTCCCTCTTGCGACAGGGAACCATTCACCATTAGATTCTGTGTTCTCCCCTGAAGCCAATTCCTTACCCAGTTAATAATTTTTTTCCCCTATCCCTGTATCTTCTAATTTGTTGATGAACCTCCTGTTGGGGACAGAATCGAAGACTTTGCTGAAATCTAGCTGTACCACATCAACTGCCTTGCCTTGGTCCACTGTTTTTGTTACCTAGTTAAAGAAATCTATCATATTTGTTTGACATAACCATCCAGCTGTGAAACCATGCTGCTTAGGGTCTAACTTTCCACTAGCTCCTTGATATGGCGCTATCCTTTCCTTCAGTAATGATTCCATAATTTTCCCCACAAATTCGGTGAGGCTGACTGGGCAGTAATTTCCTGTCTCCTCCTTGCTTCCATTTTTGTGCAAGGATACCACGGTGGCCATTTTTGAGTCCTCAGGCACTTTACCACTGTCCAGTGATTTATTGAAAAGCTCGTTAAGTGGAGCAGTGAGTTCCTCCCTAAGCTCCTTTAAAATTTGTGGATGTAATCCATTGGGCCCCATGGCTTTGTCAGTTTTTAACTTATTGAGCTCATCGAGTATTCTCTCCTTGATGAAGGGGCTTATGTCTGCCTCCTTGGTGCTGTGTCTATTTCTACCCACTGTTGGCCCACTTCCATTATCTTCTAGTGTAAATACTGAGCAGAAATAGTCATTCAAAACTTCTGCTTTCTTAGTGTCTTCCTCTACATATTGACCCTCTTTTGTTTTTAGTCTAAATAATCCCCCTTGGTCTTTATCTTTTCACATATGTATCTATAGAAGGCCTTGTCACCTCTTTTTACTCCCTCAGCAATCCTCTGTTCTGTTTGTGCTTTCACTACTCTAATTGCCTTGCCTGCCTTTTTTAGGCTAACCTTGTATACCTCTCTGTCATCGTCGTTCTTAGTTTCTTTGTATTTCTTGAATACTTTTTTCCTTTTCCTAATTCTTGATGTCACACCTTTTGTAAACCAAAGAGGTTTCTTTCTTCTTTTGGATTTTCTGATTACCCTTGTATGTTGTGATGTAACAAGGCTTAGTGCTGTCTTCAGAGACTCCCAGCTCGCCTCGACATCCCCATGTGCCGTGGTTTTGTGTATGCTCCTAAAGGTGGATCACATTTTGTTGAAATCCGCATTTCTAAAATTGAGGATCTTCAGGCTAGTGTGACTGATCTCATCATGTCTGTTGACTGTGAATCAGATTGTCCTGTGGTTGCTGGAACCCAGATTGACTCACACACTCATGTCTGAAATCCTGGTGCTGTTTGTAAGCACAAGGTCCAGGATTGCTTCTTCTCTTGTGGGAGTATCCACCATCTGTGCCAGACCCTCCCCCTGCAGGGCAATGAGGAATTCCTTACTTCTTTTTGATGCAGCCATGTAGGAGGACCAATTTACATCTGACAAACTGAAGTCTCCTACTAGCAGCAGCTCTCATCTGTCAGCCATCATTAGGATGGATTCAAGAAGTTCTTTGTCCTTTTCTACTTCTTGAGATAGTGGTCTGTACACCACACCAACCCTGACTGGGGCCTTGTCTCCTGCTCCAAGGGTAACTATAGGATTTCAGCCTCATTGTGATTTAATTGTACGTCAGTGGCTTTGATATCTTCCTTGATGTATATTGCAACTCCCCCACCTGTTTTCCTCTTTGGCCTCATCTGATCAGAATGTACCCTGGTATGACAACGTCCCAGGTGTGATTCTCGCTAAACCACATCTCTGTTACTGCAACCCAATCTACTGTAGATTGGCTTCTATCATCATGGCACTAAGGTCTTGGATTTTATTCGCTAGACTGTGAGTATTAATACACATTGCATGCCATGGCTTTCTTCCCATTTTAACCATGCTTTGCTTTGTGCCTTTCAGTGGTAGTCCAGTTGGGATTGTGTGCTCTGTGATTTTGTTGTTGCATGCCCACATGGAGGCTTAAAGGTGCCTTTGTAGGCTCAGCTGGCTGAAAGGATGATGTACTGGTTGATGATGGGGGCAGGGCATCAACTATCCCCTGAGGTGCGTTGGGTGATGATGCTCTTTCCCCTTTTCCTACTGTTGCCTTAGTAGGCTTAGCTGTATGAAAGAAAGATTTTGGGGGGTCATCCACTTCCCTTGAGACGCTTTGGGTGATGATGTCCTCCCCCCTTTGTCTGACATATGTATTTGTAGGCCTGTGGTTCAAATACAAGTCAAACACCTTAGGTTTGTGTGTTTAACGAGATTTTACACACACCTGAGGTATTGGATGGTACATAAACCCCAAGAGTAAAGCTCGAGGGGTTTATGTAAGCATTCAACACTGAGGGCATGTGTAAATTTGAGTTTTACACACCACCCCATGTTTTATTTCATATAGCAGCTGGGGAGCATTTTTCACCACAGCAATTATATAAAATATAAATACATTGCTGTTCAGCTGTGGTCTGGTTGGGATGAAGCGTGGTCCTCGGTCGAGTTGTTGAAAATGTTTTTTTTTTAAATGATTTAAATCAAGGATTAAATGTTTATTCAAGTATTCAAAAATTCCAGTGATGAGAGGTGATTTTTTTAATATACTTACCACCAACTGTGAGTGGCGGTGAAGCGTCCAAGTGTGATGCTGAGGCAAGGAAGAGTGGTGTTTGGTGCATGTGTGGACTGAGGAAAACCCAATATGTGTTTGCTGTTATACTCTGCTGGTTATAATGGCAAATTTCCCTATGGGAAAAAATGCTAGCCAGTTACTATAGAATCATTACATGTAATCCAACCCAGTGCTTGATGCAGCCAGACAATGTAATGGCCAGAATTACTGACTGGACTAAGGTGAAAGATCACTTCACAGGTTACAAATTTAAAACCAGAAAAATAGACATCACCAGATAAAAACTTTGAAATGCCTGTATCCATTTTCTGACCTTGAGAATTGCTGGTTTTGTCATATGTTTATATGTAAAACTCCAGTGCATCTTGCTGTTGCTTGTTGGCAAACATTATACAGCGGATATGTTGACATGGCCATGCACAGATCAGTGCAATTGTGAATTTGGTTTCTCTGACCAATCACTAAATACACCAAACTTCAAAAAGCATCCCCCACTGTTTTATTCTGAACTTGACTGTTGACTTGCACCACAAGATCAAGAAACAGAAACACTTGAACAATATTGATATGATATGATAAAAGTTTATTTGTATACAGGGTACAAACTTTAGAGGAGTTAACCTCTATTTTAAACAAGTAAGCCCTGTCTTCAATCCACATAAACATTCACAACACTAATCTAATTTTGACACACTTTCAACATAAATTACATAATCTCACATAAAAACATTTAGGACTTTAGGCAGGTAATAAACAAGACTCCCAGAACAGCAACTGTTTCATTCTAACAAGCTCGAGTACAAGAATTACATATTGGTTTTATATTCTTTTTCAGAGATGACTGAAATTCCTTTACAGGATATTTTACTTTAATGTGTGGGAACAGAATTCCATGTCATTGCCAAACAAGTCTGCAGCATCACATCCCCATACCTGTTATATATTTTTGGACAAGTGAATATCTCCATTTGTCTAAAAGAATAGTTTATATTAGTTTGTGTTCTAGATGACACTAAACTCCTTAATGGATGCTCTCGTTTAGAGTTTAATAATTTGTAGCACCAAGTGGACCAATTCAAATTTCTGTTGCTCACTGGGTTTAACCATCCAAGTTCCAAGTTTGCATAACAATCGCTGCCAGTAGTATGTTCAAATGCTGATGATAGAACTGCTGATACCAATGAAGAAGTTGCTTCATAGGAGCCAATGACCCCAACACCCTCGATGGGCAGCAGTGGCTACAGATTGTGGGGTGCAAGTGGTGGATGGGAACAGTCCCTGGGCACTGCAGCAGTCCCCTGGTACTTGGCCCCCTGCATGGAGGTAGGTTGTTGCCTGCTGACAGTGTCAGAGTCCTTGGCACCTATTGGGCAGGTGCCAGGGCTGTGTCCCCCTGATGCCAGATCCATGTCCCTCCCTATCAAACCCCCTATACCCAGGCCAATTGTCTGTCTGTAATAGTGCTGGGCACCCTCTCAGGGTGCCACCTCATCACCCGCACATTGCCGCCATGCCCCCATTGCTCTGTTGGCCACCCCCCCATGCTTCTTCTGCCCTCAGTCACCCCCTGGCAGGCATATTCACCCCCCACCTTTGTGGCCCTTCTAGTGTTGTGCCAGGTGGGGGGGTTGATGGAACCCTCCATCAACCCCTGCAGGTGAGCCAAATCTTTGGTGCAAACCTGCGGCTGTGGCTTCTCTTGGGTCTTTGGTGCAGGGACCCTATTTTTACAAAATAAGGTGCAGGGTCCCTGATGCACCCGAAGTTTGCTGCAGCCCTAGATTGCTGCAATGTACAGTGATCTAAGGGCTCCTTCAAAATTGAGCCCCTCCTTTCCAGGGTCAATAAGAACAGTATCAAGAATCAAGTCTTGCAGCTTATTAATGGATACTGCACATGCAACAGTTAAAGTACACTTTTGTCTCATGACATAAACGTCTCTAATTAGTTTGAAACTTCACCAAAATTCTCTCGATAATCTGTGGTGTCAATAGTATCACATTTCACAAGACGTTGTTCTACAAACACTTTCTGAACATTCAATCGAAAGCTGATAATACGACCCATAGCATCAAGAGTTCGACAAAGCATCACATGAGCATTCCTACACACAGTGAGTACACTATCAAGTTCAACTGTTCTTGTCAAAGCCACACTTAAATCTTTTAAGTGACTGACCAGTTTTGAGAAAAGCATTTTAGTGACACAAGTACCATCAATACAATCAAGCAATGGAAGTTGTACCAGACAGCTATCTTCATTTTATAGCATTATCGCATAGAATGCATCACATGAAGCCAGAGTTTGGAATCCTTTTGAACTAATGCTGTGAAAATGTAACAGCAGGACCCTGAAAAGAATCTCCATCTTTTGGAATCAATAATGATTCCAGTAGTTTCCAAGCAGATGGAGACAACTTTCCAATTCTTAAATCACACAACAGATCCCTGTATATGTGAGCCTCATTCAGTCTTATATTTTGTGTCAGCTCCTCATACCTGAAAAGATGCCACAGACTGAGACCACCAATGCAACCTATACTTTTCTTCGCTTCAGCTGCAGTCAAAGTACAAAAGATAGGTTTACCATTCACTGAAGGAAGCTGAAGTATATCCCCCAAAGAGCACTATGTGCACTCCTGTAAAAGGAACATTGGTGACTAGAGCTGGGCAAAAAGTGAAAATTCCAAATCTGTGGAAAAATCATGAAATTTCACTTATTTTGCAAAATGTTATGACTTTCTGACTGGCGAAATCCAAATCTTCTGAATGTGTTTGGTGAATTTTTGCCCCATTCCATGAACATTTCTGGCTGAATTGCAGAGTTATACACATGGGGTTGGATATTCAGACTGCATCAGCAATGGTGCAAGTGGGGGCGCAGCGCATCCGAGATGCGCCAGGTCCAGGATAGGGAGATATTCAAAGGTGTTGCACGATGGCGCATCACCTTTGAATATGGCACAGAATGTGCATGGTGCAGTGAGAAAGCGCCAGCGCAATTCCCAGACAGGGTGGACTGGGAATGCACCAACGCAACTGTGGTTGCGCTGGGTACAACACCGGCGATATTCAGACTTGGGCATGCAAATGGTGCCATAATGTATACATGATCTAAAATGGGTCCATTTGTACATGTGAACATGTTGTTTACATCGTTACAGGGCAACCCAGCGAATTAAGCCTGGCGCCCTGTAGCCACACAATATACAGTGACTCCCTGGTAGTCTAGTGGTCCTCCCTCACTGCCCAATCAGGGCATTTGTACACACAACTATCTAACCCTGGTAGTCTCTGTCTCTCCACCCTCCCAGAATCGATCGTCTGAAAGGACATCTATGAACTGCCCTGGTGGTCTAGTGTAACCCCTTGCCCTCCCGGAGCCCTGATCGCGGGTTCAAATCTGTAATGGTAATCCCTGGTGGTCAAGTGGCACCCCACCCCTCCCACCCGCAGAGGACCCCTGGCCACCCAGCTCTCCCTGTCATCGACGGGTGGCTGCACCCTGCCCGCATACCACCTGGCTGCCCATCGAATGGCAGCTTACAGGATGTGCTGTAAGTCTATTGGTCCGCAGTCCACGCCACGCTGTACTACACAGGCACCAATATGTGAATGACTGCAGTCGTTGATTGTTTGAAACTGAACCACTAAGCAATCTAAAACAAACAAACCTCTGACAATCCAATGAGATGAAAGGGTAAGTATCAACCAGACTACAACTACTATTACTGTATCTATTGATTCTGGGTCTCATTTATCCTTTGTCTCAATTTCTTTCATGTCCCTCAATACACATAGATTAATTGATTCATAGACATGTGATGGCAGCCTCGGACAGCTCTCCTTCCCTGTGGGGAGGGCAGGGTGGCACTCGGCGCGGTAGTGGCACCTAGTGGAGGCTGGGTGGCTGCACCATGTCGGCGCATAACAGGAAGTTAGGATGGGGCGGGCGCGGAGATCATCATGCCGTCCCATCCTATTTAAAGAGACAGGAGGAAAAAATCCTGTGCCTGCCGTTTCAATGGCGCTCCAACCCGGGAGCCCTGATCAGCCTCCGGAAGCTGATCCCCCAACCAGTCACAGTTCCACGGCCAGATTTCAGGGGTCGGAGCCGTGGCCCCACTCACTGGGGGGTAAGCCAGGGATGACCGCGGGATTCAGCTACATATCCGGAGGTGGGGGTACCAGGGGTCCATGACCGGAGCAGATGGCTGACAGAGGCAACAGGAGCAGAAATAGAAAATAGAAAAAAAAAAAAAGACATGTGATGGCAGAAAAGGGCCTCTTGGCCCATCGAGTCTGCCCATTCCCTCCCTCTACCTGTCACTCCCCCAGCACAAGATTTCCCTCTTTGTCCCCTTGACAACACTCTGAGTTTGTCCCAGGCCCTCTTGAATCCCTCCACTGTACTGGTACTCACCACCTCCTCCGGCAATCAGTTTCAGGGCTCAACCACTCTCTCTGTGAAGTAATACTTCCTAACATTTCTCCTAAACCTTCCCCCTCCACCTTCAGTCCATGCCCCCTAATTCTTGTATCTACCTTCCCTGTAAATATGTGCTTCCCCACTTTATTGATCCTCTTCATATACTTGAATGTTTCAATCATGGGGTTCCCTCTTTCCATTCTTATCTCCAGAGGATACAAATCCAGTTCCCTCAACCTCTCCTCATATGCCATCCCTCTTAGCCCATGCGCCATTTTAGTGGCCCTTCTCTGCACCCTTTTCATGCCATCTATGTCCTTTCTTAGATGGGGCCTCCAGAACTGTACCCCATACTCCAGGTGTGGCCTCACCATGGAGCTGTAAAGTGGCATCAGCACCTCCCTCCTTCTGCTGGTTATCCCTCTCCCTATGCACACCAGCATCCTGTTAGCCTTGACCACTGCTTTGCTGCACTGGGCCCCCACCTTAAGGTCATTTGTGATTATAATCCCTAGATCCTTCTCTTGCCTGGTTGCTGCCACCCCCCCCCCCAGTGTGTAAGTGGTATTTCGATTCCTCCTCCCCAAGTGCATTTCCTGCCATTGAATTTCAGCTGCCATGTTTTCAACCACTCTTCCAGTAACCTTATATCATTTTTCATTACCTCCACCCCCCCCCGGGGTGTCCACCCTGTTACTGAGTTTTGTGTCATCTGCAAAAAGGCAGACCTTCTCCTGAAGCCCCTTTGCTAAGTCACTGACATAGATGTTAAACAGAATGGGCCCCAGCACCAACCCCTGAGGGACCCCACTTGACACCCCAGTCTCCCCAGAGTGCACCCCATTGACCACCGCCCTCTGGCTTCTCCCCGTCAGCCAGCTCTCCACCCATCTTACTATTTTCTGCCCCACCCCTAGACTTCCCAACTTATTAACCAGCCTTCTGTGGGACACTGTGTCAGAGGCCTTCCTGAAGTCCAGGTAGGCCATGTCCATTGCCCAACCCTGATCAACCACCCTCGTCACCTCATCGGAGAATTCGATCAAATCTGTCTGACATGACCATCCCTGAGTGAAGCCATGCTGCCGAATGTCTTGCAGCCCACCTTCCAAATATCTAACCATCCTTTGTTTCAATATTGTCTCCATTACTTTACCCAGCACCACTGTGAGGCTGACCAGACGATAACTGCCCGCTTCCACCCTGCTGCCACTTTTATGAATTGGCACTATGTCTGCCTTCTTCCAGTCCTCCAGTACCCACCTTGTATTCAGGGACAAGTAAAACAACCCTGCCAGTGGTTCCGCCAGTACATCTCTTAATTCCCTGAGCACCCTAGGGTAAAGACCATCTGGTTCCATGGCCCTCTCCACCCTCAACTTACCTAGTTCCTCCTTTACCTCTTCCACACTGAATGGGCTAGGATCCCCCCCCTTCCTTCTCACTTAGCTCTGGTCCCCTTCTGTCCCCCTCCATCATAAAAACCTAGCTGAAGTAACCATTCAGCACTTCAGCTTTCTCGAAATCCCCTTGCCCCTGCAATCCCCCTTCCCCTTAATCCTTTCTATCCCATCTTGCCTTCCTCCTTTCCCCAGTGTACTGAAAGAATGCCTTGTCCCCCCTTTGGCCTGCCTAGCAATTCTCCCCTCAGTTTCTGCTTTAGCCATCCTAATCCTTCACCCTGCCACCCTCAGCGTCTCTTTGTAAGTTTCCCTATCTAACTTTCCCTGCATCCTCTTATATTCCCTAAATGCCCTTTTCTTCTTCCCAATTGCCCCATCACTTCCCTATTAAACCACAGTGGCCTCCTCCTCCTTCTCTTGTTCTTCCTCACCCTTCTTACACATCCCTCTGTTGCTTTAAGGAGCCCCCCCTTGATATTTTTTCATAGGTCCTCCGCCCCTCCCCCATCACCTCCCACCCTCTCACTACCTCCCGGAAAATCTCCCTCATCCTGGGAATATCTGCCTGCCTGAAGTCTAGTACCTTCGTGGTGGCATGACTAGTCTCACATCCTGCTCTGACCTTGAAGCCCACAGTGCTGTGGTCACTATGTCCCAGGCTAGCCCCTACCTCCACTGTCTCCACACTGTCTCTGTTGGTAAGGACCATGTCACGTATGCTACCCTCCCTTGTGGGCTCCTTAACCAGCTGATGCAGGAAGGCATCTTGGAGTGTCCCTAGGAGCTCCCCACTCCTAGTCGACCTAGCCGATGGGATATCCCAGTCTATATCTGGGAGATTCAGGTCTCCCACCAGTAGACTCTCCCCCTTCTGGGCCATTTTTTGAACCTTCCACAGCATCTGTATGTCCTGTTCCTCACTCTGCACAGGGGGTCTGTATATAACCCCTAGTCTTAATGCTGTCCCAACCTTCTTCTCCAGCATGACCCATAAACATTCCACTTCACCCTGCTCCTCCTTCCTTTCCATGATCTTAATTCCCTCCCTAATGTATAACGCCACTCCCCCCCTTCCTGCCTATCCTATCTCTCCTGAATAACTTGCACCCCAGGACCCCCACCTCCCAGTCTTGATGCTTGGACCACCAGGTTTCTGTTACTGCTGCAATATCCAAACCCTCCTCCTCCATTAATGCTTACAAATGTACCATCTTATTTCCCAGACTTCTGGCATTTGTAGAAAGTCCCTTCCATTAATTACACTCCCCACCCCCTCTTACCTCTAGGCATGTTATTGCTTAACAATTCTGCATTTTCCTTGGGGGGGGCTGAATACCCCCCAACACTCTTATCTTTTGGTATTTCAACTTGTGTGTCATTTTCCCCTACCCCCTCTATGAATTCCTTAAATTTGATACTCAGTACTGCCTTTCCCTCCCTGTTTAGGTGTAATCTGTTCTGGACTTATAGGCTTTCATCATTCTATGTTGTCCCCCAGTCCTCCACTAACCCATATCCTCTCTGCCTGCACCAGCCTTTTAGCCATTGGTTGAACTCCATGATCCTTTGTTTCCTTTCAATGCTCGCTTTAGGCACAGGCAACACCTCTGAAAATGCTATAGATTGGAAGCACAGGTTGCTACAAAACCTAGCCAGCTCCGTGAATTTCGCCTGCACTTCCATCAGGCTGTTTCCATCCAAATCATTTGTCCCCAGAAGGAAAATCAAGTGTGATTTCTCATCCTGAGGTTTTCCCCATGATGGAATGTGATGAATTACCTTTGATGCTGTCATACCCGTCAAGCACTTCACCCAAACTGCACTACGCCTGCCACCCAATTTAATTCCTCTTAAAATTGAGTCTCAATGAGTATGACCCTGTCGCATTTAACTTATGCTTATTAATTATTACTTTCCCCTTTCTCTAGTTTCAGCAGTCTCTTTTATTGCCCTAATCCCCTCATCTCCTTTGATTTCCACCTCCTCCTGAGTCCTGCCCCCTCCCGAAGTACTCCCTCCCTGCTCTCCCCACTGGTGTTACCCGCTTCTCTACTCCCACTTGCCACTCTTACCTCCATCCCATTCCCCCACCTTGTTCTACTGCTGCCAGTGATCCCTCAGATTTTCCCATTGATTCGGTAACCCTCTCATTCACCTCCTACATTTTGCCCTCGAGGCACATACTAACTTAAGCCTTTCTTTTACCTTCTGGCCTCCTTTCAGCTTCCCCTTCTCCCTTATCTTCCCTTGTGCTGTCTCCCTCCTCCTCCTGCAAACTCAGAATCCCTTCCCCTCTCAGCTCTACTCCTTCCCCTGCTACCTGCACCCCCATATGTTCTCAACTCTCTTCCTTTCTGTTTACCCCCTTTTCCTGTGCCATGCCCATTGCTCCTGCTAGTTCTATTGGCACTCCTTCTTCAAGATCATCTGCAGGAGTAAAGTACCTGTTGGACACTGTAATACCCTTCCCATCCTATGAATTCCTTCCCCCTACTGCTGAGTTATACGGCTTTCCTTGAGGCCCCCTTCTCCTAGCCATTACTTCTTGCCAGACGTATCCCCCCTCACCTCCTGATCCCTGACTCTTTCCTCCCTGTCACCCCAACCTGCTCATATGCCTTTTCTCCCCTTTTCCTACTAGTCTGCCCCATACCTCCATGACCCTAGCTGGCCCAATGAACTGATCCTTTTCTACAGCCCCCCACATCCTCCCCCCTCCACCTTCCACTCTCTTAACATTTCCTCCCTCAGTGAGCTGATCTCCGCCTCCAGTTGCACCAGTCTAATACATATTGGACAACACCCCGTCCTCCACAAAGTATCCATAAACACTGCTGCCCCACATCCGTTGCACTCCACTATTCTGCCCACGCGCCCTCCCTCAGCCCCCCTCCACTTCCAAGAATACCCTGTCTAAGCCATCTTGAAGCCCCCTCATCCCCCTGCCCTCCCAGGGTGGCCTCCTCCTCCTCCCCCAAGAAAATTCATTGCCTTGCCTTCCCTAGCACCCTGAGTAGCTCATTCTGTCCCAAAAATCAGAGCCACACCCCACCTTCCTTGAACTCCTCCACTCAATGTAAAAATTTTTATAATTCTTCACTTCTTCCCCAGTTAAGCAAGCTATTGTACAGTCCTTGCTTGGTATGGTCTGCTAAGCACTGCCCATCCTCTATTTCTTTATCTACTGCTATCCAGAAAAAAAAAATACTATACTGTTCTGATTCCCTTCCTCCTAACGTTTTGGTGTATCAATATCAGCTGATGGAAATAATTTCTCACCATTCAAAACAAAATATATGGTGTACTTCCTACACTTCCCTTACTCCGTTAACCTTACATAAATATATAAAACATATATACATTTTTATTTCACTTGTATCATATCTCATCCAAATCAACAATGTAAGCAATAATACCCAACAGGGTGGTAGGTATTGTGCTATACTGGACCACAGGGGCGTGGGTGTGTGGCCTGGCACTTGGTAGAAGGGCCTTATAGCCCTGGAAGGTCCGTATAGCATATACCGCCTACCCTGGAGGGTAATATTCTTAACAAATATGGCAACTGCATTTTACATGTTTGGGAAAAAATATGTGTAAATGTTAAAACACTTTCTTGTGAGAGATAGTTTTTGTTATAAAATAGTTCTTCCGCCTGCATTTCAGTGCATTTCATTTTTTAAGGTAGTTTGTCAGACCCCACACACACACACAGTGCTTCCATGAGAGATGAGGACGAATTTATGATTTGTAAACAGTTATTTGCTGACATTAAATGACTGAGGCGTCAGTTCCCATAATCCCTTCCGACCACGCTGGGCCATGTGTAGTTGTATCTTGAACTACACACGATTTACTAGGCCTGGCGCAGTGTCAGGAAACAGAGAAGGTGAGGAGCGGAGGTTTTGTAGGTCCGCCTCTGTAATCACAGGATGATGGGCTGGTTTGTCCTTGTTCTGCTTTCTGTCCAGTTTCAGGATGCTAATGAAAACATTATTCCTGCTTTTAAACCTGGCATCCGATATTATGTTTGCAGAGCATGTGACCAAGGGGCTGTTGAGATATCTGTTTATGCCCGCTCGGATCCCACACAGCCCTGACACTGAGTATTCGCTGCCGCTGCTCATTCGCACTTTTCCGTAGAACTGCCTAAGTAGTGTATTTAAGTATTCCATTTTTAAATTCATTGACAGATTTCATTCAGTTGCCCAGTCCTGTAAAACAGCTACAGCCCAAGCTGTGTTCTTTCTTGTGTTTTTCTCATCCCTGTCAGTTTTAATTTGATCGAGCTGATCGACTGTCAAACTTACGTGACGCTCTGTCTCCTCGCTGACAGGATTTTTCCTTTTTCTTTTGTTTGCAGGTCACACATCAGGTTCCTGCTCCAATTCTTCAATTGAAAACTGCTGGTCGAAATAGAGGTCGAAGTTGATGGGTGAGACATCTGACATTTTTGAAATTACGTTTTTTTAGTGGCCCACAGAAACTAGTGCTAGTAACTATCACTTGCTGACACTGACAGTGGAATGTTGATTTCGGCGGTACAGAAACAGCTGACTCCGTGATATTGGTGGGTGATTGGGCAATTGGCACTAGCGCTACTTCATGTCCAGGGTCTGTTGCCACATAGACCACGCTTGTGCAGTGCCAGCTGACCAATCAAATTACTTGATTTTTAATACCCATTTTCTAATACTTATTAAGACTTACAACCCCTTCTCCTGATACAGATTCTATCATAGAACCAGAACATAATGCAAAAAAATCTGCTACTTAGCAGCAACAAACAGGTGACAACATACCAAGCTGATGTAGATTTTAAAAATAGAAAAAAAATGTAATCTTTTAAAACAGTAGAAATTAGCAGCCCAAAAAGCAGCAATACTGATTTTGTTTCAGGTTTACATTGATAGAGTAGATCTCCATCAATCTGCAAACAAAGAAGTGCCTATTAATCTGTCACTGGCTTCATAGGCTCCACACTCTCTATGAGAGGGTGTTTTCAAGCCCAGTGACCAACAAATGAGAAGTCAAACATCTGGAAGCAGACATTTTTTCCTGCATCTCCTGAGCTTCCTTAGCATTGAACTATCTGTGAAGGGGTTGTGGGATAACAAATGGACCAGACACCGAACTTCAAGTTCAATGCACAATCTCTGTGTGATGTTTATTCAAAATGCAGGAGATAACCTTCAGTAATGGCATATCCCTTCTTCAGTGCATCAGTTTGTAGCAACAGACTATGCAAGTCTTTCCTCTACACCTAGCCAAGACCTACTGACTCACTGATCTCTGATCTTACTTAGCAGTTGAGATTCAGCCTCCCCTATGTGGGCCTTGTTTGCTTGGGTGGTGTGGGCTCAAATAAAACAAAACAGAACAAGCACTGAAACAAAGGTTATCCGAAAGGGCATTGACGATAAGCCAAGTTTCAAAGAAACACAGCATCACACATACTTCCATAATGCAAAGCATCATGGGATATATGCAAATCACCATGAAATATCAGACTTGTTCAGTTTACAGCAATTTGCATGCATTTAAAATAGCACAACTAACTTAATGTTTATCATACAGTCCCCTAGTAACTTTTTACCTTTATCAAAAACACCTAGTGCCATGGTATTTTCAACATTTAAAGGTTTTGTACACATAAGGTATATACATTAAAGTATTTTATGACATAGTGCCATTGCATACTAAATCCAACAATGATAAACACAGCCTGTTGTTTTACATAAGCTTGGAGGTCATCCCAATAACCCCTGCATGAGGACCTGAGAGGGAAAAGGAAAATTAAAGAGGACACTATAGCATAGTCAAGAAAGGGAAGGGGGTGCCCATAGGTGACCAACCTTATGGACTAGAAAATGTAAAGAATAGATTAGGCTAAGAAATAGAAGAACAGTTGCAACAGAATTAAGAAAAGGCCAGTCCTCAAGAATGGCAGGAGCTCCCTGTCACACTATCAACTGCATCTAGAAGATTGTAAGTCACATATTTTGAGGTGAATTGGAGAATAACAGAGCCCTCAGCACCCCCAATCACAACATGTGCATGTGAAGTGCTCCAAGTCTTTAATACTTCACCTGCCAGAAATAGTACTCCCCTAATCCTAACAGGGGAAATTGTCCTTGTTTTTGATGAAATCCAGAAAACATAAAAAATGGTGATGGAAATGGCAACATATTGTCACCAGTTCAAGCAAACAAAGTTCACCTTATGATTTGGAATTCACAACATCCAAATCCTCATTTGCCCATAACAGAAGAACTTAGGCCTCCTCCCAGCTGTACTCTGCACAACTTAGAGTTACAAACCAAGCTGGAGCACCATGCTCTCAAAGCATGCACATCAAATCACCATGGCATCTTCACCAATACTCCTTGGTACCTCTCATGTTAGTAAGTACGCTACTCAAATTAGCTGTCAGTTCTTAATGTTTATCCTGAATCTTCCCATGCAGAAATATTTGTCAGATTGTGAGTCACTCAAAATATGAGCTATACTGACAGACTGAATACTACCTTAATTTTCCCACAATAAGTGAAACAAATACTGAATGTTTCTGCAAAATGTCAGATCCACACTCAGAACTCATGAAGTTCTATATTCTGCCCATAACAGAGACATAAGGGAATTCTGGAGGTCAGGGGTAAAGGGCAACAGACTTCTAGAAAAACATAAAGGGAACTTACAAGCTCAAATGGCAGACTGGGTGGGCCATATGCCCTTATCTGCTGACAGTGTCTATGTATCTATGTATGTAACTATGCTTCTGATATTCTCACTTTATGTTCATCTACTCGACCTCCAGTACCTGAAGGAAACAGAATGAAACAGAACAGGGAAACATTATGCTTCCAATGTAGTTTCCCATACACTGAGGGGCAATGTAGTTTTCCATACACTGAAGGGTACATCCTTGACCTGTTTCACCAGATACAACTCCAAATCGTATGCCACAGGACCTTTCCATGAAGAGGATGAATGGTATACTGGTCATAAATGTCGTCAACATGAGTTACAGAAAAGTCCTCAGTCATTGGCTCCTTACTCTCACCCAGCAAATGTAACACATCAGCATTCTGAAAAGTTTCCACCTGAAGTTTTAAGCAAGGAATATTATTGGTTATTAGATACTGAAGGGCTGCCTGAATTGTATGCATGCCTACCACATCTTGCAACACTGTTTTGTTTTTTGTCAGAACCCATTAACTAAAATAATTAAACTGCCACTTTCTGCAACAGTTTTCACCACTGTTTGGAGGAGACTGTGGAGCTGGTGAAGAGGGGGAGGAGCTAGGTAATCTGTACCTGGTCCTGCAGGCTTTAAATCTTGCCCTGCAGGATTTGTGGTATGATGTATCTGAGTCTTTTGCCAAGGTAAAGATACATCGAATCACAGAATCCTGCAAGCAAAGTGGAAGGTGACCAGTCAATTGTTTAACAAGCTTAAAACAAACAAGAAGTGGTGCACAGATAATGGCTACCTTAAAGGTGCCAGCTGTAGAAAGTGCTGAAACACCAGCCAGAGAAAATGAAAATAAATGGCCACATGCAACAGGAGGCAGAGGGACAAATATTTTAATTATTTATTAAACTGATATTTTCTTATATTTTCTCCAATTGTTTTACAAGCACCTCCATTTAACCCAACCAGTTCCACCAAGGTACCACGACTGGTTTACAGTCCTGAAATGTATGTGGCAGGGAGCTGAGAATCCTGAATACAGAGTGCATACCCATCTCAGTAAGTGTTTCTTTGTATATAATATATAGCAAAATAATATTTATCATAGAAATTTACAAAGAAGTAACTATATTAAAAATTAAATGTTATGCTTGTTACTTGTAGAGGACTTTATATTGATTTTCATGTGCAATGTGTGATACCAGCAGGGAGAGACAGCAGTACTGGCGTCCATAGTTGAGAGTGGCAAGTGAATGTGTGAACAGCATTTAAGAAGACTGTTGGTTTTTTTTTTTTATTTTTACATGTTTTAAGATTGTCTGTCTCTGGGATTTTTTTTCTGGAGCAGTCCCCAGCAGGAATCAGCTATTAAGCAGACAGAAAGGCTTTAGTGAGGGAAATATTATCAGTGGGTTTGTTTTAAAAATTTTATGGGATGGGTATATGGATAATATTGTATTTGTTGTGCTGCTGTCACCCTGATTGTCTGGCTCACTTTGCATGGGTTATTATATAACTTACCTACATTCAAAAGTGCAAGTCAGTCAATCAATATGCAGGATTTTTGTTGGCTATAGTATAAATAACCAATCATCCAAAAAAGAGTGTGTGTGTCATGGTGGGATTTACCCACATCTGGTATAATGTGTCACAAGGTCATCCAGCAACTTAAACTAGACCAGAAGTAGGTAAATCACACCATAGCCCACACACTGAAGGTGATTCTTTGATTACATCGCTGTTAATAAATGACATTTTTGAAACATTATTAAACTGGCCCTTCATCACAGCAGTAACACTACTGCTTGCAACGCAACAACCCAGATTCATGAACCAGACCAAGTCTCTGGAAGCCTGGAGCCAGCTATTCTCTGCATCATACAACTACCACCCAGGAACTATGTGTGACAGTGCAGGCTGGAGCATAGTTTGTGCTAGGGAGGGATGCAATTGCCCAGGCTTGACATTGCCACACACCGTGCAGACATCTGCTCTAACCGCCATCCTTGGCAGAGGAAGGAGAGGAATGGAAAGGAAGAAAAGGACGTCAGCCATAGCATAATTGCAACCCCTGATAGCTCACATAGCTTGCATCCACTAACCCAAGCTCTCAGTCAGCCACACAGCCCACCTACTTCTGATGGCATGGTGCCAGCATGAAGACCTCCATTACAGGGAGGAGATACTGTTCCATGACTGTAGGAACTAAAAGTAAAATAAATTCTGACAAAAAGGCATGGAGATAGAGTTGGTACTAGACAAATATCTGAAGAAGACGTCTAACGTACTGTAGGCTGAGGAGGAAAAATAAAAAACAATTGCATTAGAAACAGTATTAAATTCAAGTCATACCTAAATTTGTTTTAAACATACTTTCTTTGGTTATAGGTAACAGTGGTTTAATATTACAAACAATAATCCTCAATCATCTCTGTCACTTAAATACAATAGAAGTGAATTAATTTATAACTTTTTGAAAACAGATGTACAGTATTAACTGTATGCATTGCACTACTGCAACCCCAACTAACTGACTAGTAGTGGCTGTAGAATTCAAACCCAGTTCCCCAGGTTTGCAACTAAGTACTTTTAAACACTATGCTCTAGTAACTTAAGAATTTAAAATTATGAAACACCCTTGATAAATTATAAGGTCTAAGGCACTGCTGAAGGCCTTGAACTACTAAAGAAGTAAGATTATTGCACAATAAACACACATGAAGAATACATTATTAAAGTTATAATATTTCTAAAAAAAACCTAAAATTATTGAAATATTTAATTAAATATACAATTAATTTAAATACTATATGTAACCACTCAGGCTCCTGGGGTTACAAGAATCCTATCAGTATTAGACCAGGCAGATCTTTGGGCAGCTGGTAGGGAGTTTATTAGAAGCTCTCTACACACACCTCATTGTTTACTTAGCTAGGCTAGGTAGAAAACGAGTGATGTCATTTAGAACTCTCGCAGCAGCATACGTTTTTTAGCTCAGCTGCAGGGAAAACAGTTTAGAATCCTGGGGAGCCAGTGTGTGTAGTTCTAGTTTGGAGAGTGAAGAGGAAGAGGAGCTCTCTGTCCAGCAGAGGGCAAGAGGTGCCTGCCAGCCTCCTTTGGGCTGGGTGAAGGACCTCTGGTCATCATTTTTCTGTGTGTCTAGAAGAAGAGGTAGAGACCTATGGCAGTGGGATCCCAGTGGGTTCATTTCTGTGGAAATAGTAAAAGGGACTGAGAAATCAGTGGCCCCAAGGGGCAACCTCCTGATGGACTGAAGATTGTCACAGCTGCCCAGAGTAACTGACTGAAACAGTTTCTGTGTAAAAGCTATGGAGTTTCAAAGGAAGAAGTGCTTCTTCACAAACTGTCAGATGCCTGTTACAAAAGTGGATACCAAACCATGAGTACAGTAGCATTTACAAGATTTTGGGAGTTGTCTGGTGATGGGGTCTATGTGATAATGGTGATCGTGGAAAGGCAATCACCATTAGGGCGAAGGTACATCAGCGAAAATCCATTTTGCCAATATACACTCCCGGCGCATGGCAAAAGGGCGCTGGGAACTTGACTTTTTTTGTTTATGTGGGGGGGCCGCACCCCCCAATGAGGGTTATGAAAAATAAAAAAAATTAAAATTCTCGGACCAGCGTAAAAATCCCAATGTGCCCAGCACCGAACCTTGCACCCTCCCAACCATAGCCTGCCATGAGCCCACCACACCACACCACATGGCTAGTTCGGTAACCCACCATCGCACTACACCTCACAAACCCTTCCTCCTCTTCCACCCATTGCACGGCATGCTAGCTCCCCCCATGCGTGCATATACACATAGCGACAGGATGTCGCTATACCCACATTCGCCCTTCCCATCCACTAGCCCTCAGAACAAGCACCGCTATTGAGTCGCCCTTTTTGTAAGCACTCAGTAGCAGTCACCCTTCTCATGGGATACCTCGTGATGTATGTGCCCTTGCTAAGGCTATGTTACATTCACTCAGGACCCCTTTCACCACATATACGTGTTAATTTTAAATGTGTTAAAGTTTGTGGAGGCCTTAAGCAATCCAGGAGGGGTTGAATGATCCAGTTGTGTGTCCTGGAAGGAATGACAGAGGCTGGTTGGGACCAGGGTGGTCAGAACCTCACTTTGCACTTCGGCCAGGGCTAACTGGTTACCTGATAGGCACAGTTTACCCTGCAAGTGTTAACTTTGCCTATCTTATCAGGATGTTTTAAATTAAAGTGGGCGGCAACCCCCACAATATAGACACTTTGTCAGGAAGTCCAGAGATCCCTAGAAAAAGGGATGGACAGTTCATTCTGTAGAGAAGTTTATGTGTGAAATGTGAATACTGCCTGCTCTGTGAGAAAACCATTGTTCTTTGTTGCAAGATCTGTGGAAACAGTTTTCGAACTTCGGGGACCACCCAGTTCTGCTAACATCTGTCTGAAAATAAAGTCATACAATATAATCCCAATTTTCAGGTTGTGGACAATCCATCTGGGAGTCTGAGTAAAATGTGTATGGGGCCCCCTCAGATAGGTGACATAGCATAGCCCTGGCATCTCTCTCCCAGAACTCAGAGTAAATAGAAATATTATTTTGTGCCCTAACCCCCCGACCTCTTAGATGTCTGAGCCAGATGTTTACCCTAATGCCAGGGGTGATACTTATTTTCTGCCAGCTTGTGGTTTGTTGCCTTGTCTGTGTAACAAGTTAGGGGGGTTCTGGTTGTAACATGCTGCTCTTGACTGGGGTAAGGGTTGCATATAAATCAATAATTATTTCAAAAATATAATGATATTTTATTCCTTTCAAAAGAACGTGGTGTAAAAGACTCTCAGCTGGTGAGTTTGAAAACCAGTCATTGTGCCTTAGCCACCTCCTCCACTGAAAAGATCTGCCTCCTCCTCCTCTGAAGAAGAACGGGGTTCCAGTGAAGCTGAAAAACATAAAAAAGCACAGAGTCCCAAAAACAGAGAAGGATACTGAAGGTAAATCTTCAATTACTACAGTGTAATATACATTTATTAGAATATGAAATTATATATCAAAATTGTATTGGTAATATACTAAGTAATAAATATAATCAAAACTTGCATGAGCCTCGTTCTCCTTCCCGGGGTCATGGAGGCATCGCTCTTCAGCGGCTCCTCATGGCCAGATTCAGACTTGTGCTTTGCGATGTGGGTGAACACATGCCACATGCACAAGAAATGAGGATGCTGTGGCATGCCTCCTAAGGAGACAGGGAAACAGAACGATGAAAATAGCCACCCATGCCGGCTGGATGATGGCAGTTCACCTCCCCTGGCTGCGAAGCGTGGAAATGCCCAAGTCAACCCATGCCACCTGACCAAGATGCGAGGGGGGTGCTGCAGGGTACCACAGTCTCCCCTCCCAGATGCCTCCCCAAGGGTAGGGGGCCCCCTCCAATGAAGGGATTCATCAGGACAGTTGGGCGGCGGGGCAGACGGATGGCAGAATGGGGGAGCAGCGAAAGGTGAGGACTTGGTAGCCCAAAGGAGTAGAGGCCGGGTTGGAAGGAAGGGGGCATGAGAAGAATGTGCAAAAAAAACCAAAAAAAAACTCATATGAGCCTTATAAGGTAACAAGCCATTATTATACAGTCTTGTAACTATATAGTAGCATTCGCTTATGAAGTGAGAAACCATAAAGGAAGACATAACCATTGCACATAACAGCCCTAATAGTATATTTCCAAAGTTCATTTAATTTCTGTTTTGTGCAGTAACAACCCTCATATACTTACAAGTTATACTGTACTGCCACTAGAGGGACATAATCTTTATCTAAAGTGATCCCTGCCTGTTGTTCATAGAGATACCTTACTAAACTACAGTTCCCCCTACATCTGACCAGTCCTCCCCTCCACACTCATTGCTTAGATATTCTTCCTCTTCCTGTTCCTTTGCAATTATTCACTAATTTCACTGCCTTTACCAACAATGCATCCCCATACTCTACCATAGGTGCATCATACACTGTCCAACTACTCCATAACTGACTACAATTACTGTAGGTCCACTGCAGTTTCGTTGTCCCATTAAGCCTTGATTAAGGGCCTCCTAAATTCAAGGGTTCCTACTGGGACCTGACCACAAGAATGAAGGTATCTGCTATGTGTCCCTATCTGTCATTACTCTTATTTTGTTTTATTGAAACTACTATGATCTCCCAGCCTTATCTTTTTGTGCGTACGATCATGGCACCACTGTGCATTGCCAGGTTCTCACTGACTTCCCTGATTAGTACATATGTACCTTTAAGTTCCCAGTACTAGAGCTGGGTATACATTTCCCCTGGTGGGATGGAACTTCTATAGAGGCATCTATTAAGGCTGTCACTTTATCTCCTCAGATTTGTTACTACAACATTCCCGGAGTTACATGGTCAGGGTATTAATATTTGTGGTCATAGGTCCTTTAGGTATCAGTTCTGGGGACACCACCATCTCTGCAGCCATTTACCCCAGATGAAAATGTACAAGAGCACTTGGGTCTCTCAGAGGAGCCATCAAGAAGATTCTTCTCCTTCTACTGTTGTGTTCTGGCAATGCTGAACTTAACCCAGATCCCCCTGCAAATATTACAGCCTCGGCCGACTTACCCAGCCTCAAAGGGGTGAGCTTTATGCATGTTAATGCATGTAGTCTATTAAAAAAACTTGCATCTATCCAGGCCTGGGTCTGGCATACTATGCCTGATGTCCTGGTGGTCAAAGAGTCATGGCTCAAACCTGGAATTGCTGACCGGGAAGTAAATATCCCCTCTTACTCCCTTTTTAGAACGAACAGGCTGACTAGAGGAGGAAGAGTTGCAATTTATGTCAAGGATAAATTCTCTGCATCAGTCATTGATGCAACCTCAGTTCAAAAAGAGTTTGAAAATCTGTCCTTTAAACTTGAAATATCCCCCACTACCTCACTCTGTTACTGGGTGCTATAGACCCCCGTCGGCAGGATTACAGTTTCTGAACCACCTTCTCAACTCCCTGGGTTCTTCGCCCTCTGAGTATATTGTCTTAGGAGATCTTAATTTGGACTGGTCCTCCAGTGCCTCTTTACTACTTAAAAATATCTGTGACATGTCACAAATGCACTTGGTGGGTCAGGCCCTCTGCTTTCACAGTGCCAACCTCCGAGAGCAGCAATGTGAACAGGTAACAGACAGGGTAACCCTCCTGTCTGCTTTTGAGTCTGAATCACCTTTGGTCTCAAGTTCTGCGGGCATTCAAAGTGTGAAACTTATGCTAACGTACCCAAATGTACAGGCTCAGATAATATTCTCTTTGGGGGGATTTTTCACCTAATAGCACCTAACCAGGTATCCAAAATAAACCCTTAAAACTCTATAAAAGACCTTAGGTATATTCTTACCTAGTTGCAGTTTAGTAACACCATCAACCTTTTGAACATTTGTCAGATTTAATCATCTATACATCACATGCAAAAAAAGAACTGGTAGACACCCAGGCGGTCTTTCAAATAATATATTTACTAAAAATGGATAAAAATATGAAAAATGTAAACACAGCAAAATATATCAAAGAGCATACAATCACTTAAAAGAAAACAAGGAAAAGTACAAAATAAAAACTCCTAGCACAATAAATTTAGACTTTTTCCTATCTAATGTATTATCTCTTTAAGTGCTTATCAGAGCTCTGTATTTCTCTATAGTCCCCAGATGGTATATATCAACAAATTCAGACACAGTATTCAATTTAAAACTCTGTGTCTCCACACCCCTTCTATGATTCATCTAGCTCCTCCTTTTAGAACCAAAAAAATACAAACATGATTTCTTGTCAGGAGATATTTTAAATACTGTGACTTCAGCTAAATCTCATTTCCCAAATTATGACAGTTTTTAATCAAGCCTTTCCTTTGAACTGGTGGCTAGTTTCTTATTTTCTCAAGGAACATCAAAGGTTTTTACAACTCTGCCATACTTCACTTAGGTGTGAATATAGCCAACAGTAATCAGCTAAGTTATGTCCTGTCCTGTAATAAAATGCATATTTAGCTTCCCAACTTCAGACGCAGCAACAGGTCATAAAACAGCCATAAAATGCAATTTCTCAAGGAAGTTATTACATTACAGAGATCTCCTGGTCAGTTACATCCTGTAACTGAAACCTGGGGGTCACCCATGAGCACAGGCTATCTTATGTCAGACAATCACATACTATATTTTTATATTATAAATAGCATACAATAATCATAACCAGATGGCCAAGTGTCACAGTCCTCCCCAACCAGAATGAATTTGGAGGCTCTATCCCCTGCATGGGATGAGCTTCCCAAATCAGTTCACTCCTCATATAGATGCGATAAGCCATCTGTGTTCTGATTGGTCGCTCCAGCCATATGTAAGATCGTCAAGTCATACCTTTGCAAGGCAAGACTCCATCTTAATAGTCTACCATTAGTTTTTCCCATTTGTGTCAACCAAACCAGAGGGTTGTGGTTAGTTTGTACCTCAAAATGCTGCCCATATAAGTATGGCACTAACTTCTTTAGGGCCCACACTATGGCAAGACACTCTTTTTCCACAGTAGAGTAAGCCTGCTCCCTGGGAAGTAACTTTTTTCTCAGTTACATTACAGGATGATCTTTCCCTTGATTGGATATCTGATTCAGTACTGCCCCAATACCCACATCTGAGGCATCAGTCTGGACTATAAAGGGTCTGCTATAGTCAAGACTTGTCAATACAGGAGCACTTCACAGTGCCTCCTTCAGTCGGGTAAAGGCTTTTTCACAGGTTGGTTCCCAGGTAATTTTCTTAGGCATCTTTTTCTTTACAAGGTCATATAGGAGATCAGTCAGGGCACTGTAATTAGGTACAAATTTCCAATAATACCCTGCTGTCCCTAGAAAACTCCTGACCTGCTTCTGCATTTCTGGTCTGGGTCATGCCTTGATCACCTCTACTTTTACTTGGTTAGGATGGAGCTGTTCCCAGCCTACAACATGCCCGAGGTATGTCACTTCAGCCATGGCTACCTGGCACTTCTCAGCTTTGACAGTGAGCCCGGCCCTCTGTATCCTGACCAGCACTTCCCTAAGGTGGGACAGGTGTTCCTCCAGCTGGCACTAAAGATGGCAATGTCATCCAGGTGTGCCACTGCGTACTCCTTAGCACCATTTAACACCTGGTTCACCAACCTTTGGAAAGTGGCCCAGACATTCTTCATTCCGAAAGGCATTACCTTACATTCAAATAAGTCTATCGGAGTGATGAAGGCCGACCTCTCCCAAGCTCTGTCAGTTAACTCTACCTGCCAATACCCCTTTGTCAGGTCAACAGTCGTAAGGTATGTCGCCCCTCCCAACTTGTCCAGGAGTTTGCCCGTCCGGGGCATTGGGTGGGCATCTGACTTCGTGACTGCTTTCAGTCCATGATAGTCCACACAGAAATGAGTAGAGCCATCTGGCTTGGGCACAAGGACTACAGGTGAGGCACAGGGGCTGTGGGATCTCTAGATTACCCCTAAATCCAGCATTTCCACCACCCCCTCCTAATGTCCTTTTGGACAGCTTCTGACACCCGATATGCTGTCCACTGTAGGGGTGTCTGTATTCCTGTCTCCACATCATGCGTCACTAAGGGGGTTAGTCCAGGTTTGGTGCTAAACAGTGCGGCAAAGTCTGCTAAAACCTCCCTTACTTCCTGGATCTTGTCCGGGGCCAACTGGGATGACAGTTTAACTGCTTCCACAGAGGACTCCCACTTGCTTTCTTCCAGCAAGTCCAGAAGGGGGTCTCCTTCATCAGTCCCCTCCCCAGGACTATATACTGCAAACACCAAGTCAGCCCTATTAGCATTTGGCTTCATCATGTTGACATGGTACATTCTTTCTGTCTGTCTTCTGTCAGGTAACTCTATGATCTAGTTCACTTCATTTACCTTTCTAACTACTTTATATGGTTCTGCCCACTCAGCCTGCAGCTTGTCTTTCTGGACCAGAATAAGGACCATGACTTCCTGACCCATCGTGTACAAGTGAGCTCTGGTTTTGCAGTTGTACGGCACTTTTTGTTTCTGTTGAACAGCTGCCAGGTTGCTCTGGGCTGTCCCCATAAGCTCCTTCAGCCTTTCCCTAAACCTAAAGATGTAATTCACTATGGGAGTGCCCTGGGTGGCATGCTTGCCTTCCCAGTCCTCCCTGATCAGGTCTAGAGGCCCACGTACCTGGCGTCCTTATAAGAACTTGAAGGGGGAAAATCCTGTCGACTCTTGAGGCATCTCCCTGTATGCAAACAAAAGGTGAGAAAGGTATTTCTCCCAGTCCCTCCCATGCTGTTCAGCAAATGCTTGGAGCATTGACTTCAGGGTACCATTAAATCTTTCCACAAGCCCATTGGCTTGCGGGTGATAACGTGTCATGCTCCTCTGCACCACCCCACACTTCTCCCACAAACATTTCATCAGGTCCAACATGAAGGAACCCCCCTCGATCAGTGATAACCTCCTGCAGAAATCCAACACGGGAAAAGATCCCAAGTAAGGCATCTGCCACTTTGTCCATCCTCAGTGAGGATAGGACAACTGCCTCAGGGTACCAGGTGGCATAATCCACCACAGTTAGAATGAACCTCTTCCCAGAGGAGCTGGGGGTATTTAAAGGCCCCAAAATATCCATTCCCACCCTCTGGAATGGCTCCTCCACAATGGGTAATGGAATTAGGGTGGCTTGGGTTTTCTTACCTGCCTTCCCTATTTCTTGACACCGGTGACAAGACCTGCAATACTCCTTCACCTACTGGGTGAAGTTGGGCCAATAGAAATTCTGGGCCAACTGCTGCATAGTGCATGTGATTCCCAGATGACCATTCATAGGAAAATCATGTGCAGTCTTGAGCAACTGCTCACGGTACCCCTGGGGAATGACAAACTTCCTGACTATCACCCCTCCCTCTGTCTTCACAGCCTGAGTATACATCAGTCCATTTTCCCAATAATGTTTATGTTTACCGTCACCTCTCTGTGCTCCCATCAGAGTCTGCCCAAGCCCTCAGCTTCTCTAGACTACGGTAATTTTTTAAGCGGCTGTAAACCCCTTACACATTCCCAAGGCATGGGACAGGTCCCCTTCAGTCTCTAAACTAGGGTCCCTGCACTAGCATCAGTACACTCAGGATCACTGTCATTCCTAACCCTCTGACAATGGGTCATCCCTCCCTCTTCAGAGTAACCCTTCATAGCTGTGTGGTTAACTGCTACTGGGGAATTTTATACCCCCTTTTCATTAGTCTCCCTATCAGGAGATACAGGCTGGGGATCCAGCCTCTCAGTGGTTTCCACAATGGCTTCTGTGGGGTCCAGGGAACTTTTATTTTCCCTTGCTTCTTGGCTATGGGTAACTGCACACACCATCCCCTTTTTGAGATTGTTGCCAAGGATGACGTCTACTGCTAACATTTTGGCTACAGCCACCTGTTGCACAGTTCCCCCAGTTTCACCCCAGTCTAGGAGAACACTAGCGAGTGGCAATGTTTTCTCCTCACCAGTGAAGTCTTGTGCAGTTACCAATTCATTGGGTATAAGCTGACCAGGCTCTACCAGATCCCCTTTTACCAATGTCAGGGATGCCCTGTGTCCCTTAACCCTTGTGTCTGTACACCATTCACCGTGACTGGGTGCATGTGTTCCCTCATGTTCACAGACATGCTTCCCGGGACACACAAACAACCCACTTGTTTCTTAGCCCCATGCTGCATATTGCTCGTCCTTTTGGGACACTGTCTGGCAATATGCCCAGTTTCTTTACAAACCCAGCATTCGTTTCTTTTCTCAGAAAAATATTTTCCTTTGAAACCTGGGGCTAACTGGTTTTGGTGGAGTCAGTGAGTGTTTTAGCTGCCCTGAATGCATGCTTTTCTCTTTCTGCACTGCCACACCTGCCCCATTCACTCTCAGAGTAGGTCTGCACTTGACATAGCAGTCTGAGAGTTCAGCAGCCTCTTGCACTGTTTTGGGATCTCGGTCCTCCAGCCAGGTTTTCAGCTCTGCTGGGCATGCCCAAAAAAACTGTTCTAACAAAACAGCATTTTCAATTTTATCTACAGAGTTTGCATCAATTCCTTCCCACCAATGTTTTAAACATTAACGTTGTTTTGCGGCTAGCTCCTCGTAGCTCATGTCAGGGCTTCTCCTGAGCTTACGGAATTTAGCTCTGTATGCTTCTGCAGTTAAATCAAACTTAAATCAAACTTTTTTAAAAGTACAGCTTTAAGTTTGCTGTAATCATTACTATCCTCATTGTCCATTTGACCCAATGCATTCTGAGCTTTCCCGGTAAGTAGCAGAGATAGCTGGAGGCTCCAGGACCCTCTAGGAATTTTTGCCTGAATACAAACTTTTTCCAAGGAATTTAAAAAGG
Source organism: Neoceratodus forsteri (assembly GCA_016271365.2). Lineage (NCBI taxonomy): Eukaryota > Metazoa > Chordata > Ceratodontiformes > Ceratodontidae > Neoceratodus > Neoceratodus forsteri. Next base: position 481,284,393 of record CM057459.1, on the reverse strand, counting down.
CATCCATATCCTCCCCCTCATTAAATTCAGCTATCAATTTGGAATCCAATTTGTAACCCAGTCCTGTAGTTCCAGTTGAACCCAAGCCACCTACCTGCTCTGGTGCTGGTGGTTGGAGTCGTAACTTCTCCAGTTCATGTTGCCTGTGGTGCTCACACTCTCGTCGGGCCACCTCTCACTGTTCTCTTTCCTTCTTCTCCTCTGCAGCTCACTGGCGCTCACCCTCTTCATGGTCAGCTTCTCGCTGTTCTTGCTTCTCTTCTGTCTGGAACTCCAGCTCCATTCTGCGCAACTCAATCTGCAGCTTAATTGATTCTGGCTCCAGAATGCTGGTGACCTTCTCCTGCTGCTGTGGCCCTTCGCTGGCACTGGCTCTGCTATCATCCTCACCAGATCTGGACACTGCACTGGCCACTGGCCCCTCCATGCCCAAGGTTTGGTCCTTTATAGTCACAGTCTGTGACTCAATGCTCTGGGCATCTGCTGCCATCAGGGCATCCACGAGGTTCTGCTTGGTGGCTCTCACCTCAAGCAGGACTCCTCCATCCTGGCACAACTGCCTCAAGTAGTCTGCAGTGTACCCGCTGTAGTTGGAAGCCATCTTCTTCCCTAACTACGGCTACTCTAACTTGCACTTTAGAAAAAAAAAATAAAACAGGTAGGAACTTAACTGTAAGCAAAATTATATAGTTTTGTTTCCTTTTTAAAAAATAAATCACTGCCTTAATTTGCATGCGAGCTGTACAGTGTTAAGCTGACACTCTGAACAGTTAAAGCTTGTGTTACCAATTTGATCCCACTGCTGCTAACCAAATCTGTCACAAACACACTCAGCAGGTCAGGACCTCTGTTCCCACAGTGACAACCTCCGAGTGCAATAGTGTGAACAGGTAACAGACAGGGTAACCCTCCTGTCTGCTTGTGGGTCAGAATCACTTTTGGTCTCAAGTTCTGGGGGGATTCAAACTGTAAACCTCATGCTAGCATACCCAAATGTACAGGCTCAGATAATATTCTTTTCAGGGGGATGCAATATATCTTTCACCTAAGGGCACCTAACCAGGTATCCAAAATGAACCCTTAAAACTCAATAAAATACCTTAGGTATATTCCTACCTTTTTCCAGTTTGGTAACACCATCAAGCTTTTGAACAATTGTCAGACTTAATCATCTATACGTCACATGCAAAAAAAAGAACTGGTAGACACCCAGGCAGTCTTTCAAATAATATATTTACTAAAAATGGATAAAAATATGAAAAATGTAAACACAGAATAATATATCAAAGAGCATACAATCACTTAAAAGAAAACAAGGAAAGGTACAAAACAAAAACTCCTACCACAATACATTTAGATTTTTTCTATCTAATGTATTATCTCTTTAAGTGCTTATCAGAGTTGTGTCTTTCTCTAGAGTCCCCAGATGGTATATATCAACAAGTTCAGACACAGTATTCAGTTTAAAACTCTGTGGGCCAGATATTCAAACTGCGCCATTCTGTGGCGCAAGCCCTTGCGCTGCTCAAAAAAGTTGCGCAGGGGTATGGCCAGAGTGATATTCAATGATCAGGCTGCTGGGGGGGTTTTATATTATGCCGCTTCTCCGGGCTATTCGAGAGGGGAAGTTTACAATATCTTGTGATCCAGACTGCGGGGGAGGAATCCACATTACGCCCGCGATTGGGGCATGGGGGCACCGGGAACAAGTGGAAGGCCACCCACAGGTGGCAGCTGCTTTGTTGCTCCCTGCAATGCGGCAGCTCACCTGTGGGTGGTCTTTGACTGGTTCCTTTTTTTTTTTGGCTTAAAGTTGTGCTGGTGCAGGTAGGGGGTCGCACGTGCATAACTCTGCATGGCCCGGCTGAATATCGGGCTGTGCAGTTTATGCATGGTTCCTCCTCCTTCTTCAGTTGCACATGCCTTCATTATCATTGTGCTGTTGCTCAGCATGTTTTCGGGGGTGCAACTGCCTCCTGCTGACTATCGCAGAATGGCGCAATTTCAGACTTGCGCAGGCACAACCCTATTGCGCATGGCTCAGCTCTTTTGAATATCTGGCCCTTTGTCTCCACACCCCTTCTATGAGTCATCTAGCTCCTCCTTTTACAGCCAAAAAAATACAAACTTGATTTCCTGTCAGGAGATATTTTAAATACTGTGACTTCAGCAAAAACTAATTTCCCAAATGATGACAGTTTTTAATCAAGCCTTTCCTTTGAACCGGTAGCTAGTTTCTTATTTTCTCAAGGAACACCAAAGGTTTTTACAACTCTGCCATACTTCACTTAGGTGCAAATATAGCCAACAGGAATCAACTAAGTTATGTCCTGCCCTACAATAAAATGCATATTTAGCTTCCCAATGCAGCAACAGGTCATAAAACATCCGAAAAATGCAATTTCTCAAGGAAGTTAATTACATTACAGAGATCTCCTGGTCATTTACATCCTGTAACTGAAACCTGGGGGGGGGGGTCACCCATGAGCACAGGCTGTCTTATGTCAGACAATCACATACTATATTTTTATATTACAAATAGCATACAATAATCATAACCAGATGGCCAAACGTCACAGTCACTCAGCTTGTCTCAGCTTATTACTGAAGTTATGCATCCTAATAAGAAGATCCCTAACAATAGCACACTACTGGACCTCATTATAATTAGCAAACAGCATCTATTTTCCCACACAGGAGTTTTTTTCTCTTACATTAGCGACCACTGCTTTATTGCCTGTGTAAGATCTATCCCTAATACAGCATCCACATCCAACTTTACCTTTAAAAGATGTCGGGGTAACTTTGACCCATATGCTTTTATCACAGAGCTACACTTTTCCCTGTGCTGGCAGGACTTCTTTCTGGCAAAGTCTGTGAACAGGGCCTTCAACATTTTTCATGAAATTGTGCTGGGAATACTAGACAAACATGCTCCCATAGTTAAAATCTGTGCCGAGAAAAAATCATGCCAATGGTTCTCAGCTCAGTTAAAGTCACCTTGCTTGATAGAGACTCACTCTGGAAAAAGGCCAGGAAAACCAAGCTCCCAGCAGACTGGTTATCATTTAGGAAGGCTAGGAACCATTGCACCAAAATGGTCTGGGAAGCTAAGGCTAACTTCTACCAAGCAGAACTTGACACTGCTTCTAACTGCTCAGCTAAGTTTTGAAGCACCTTAAAGGAAGTAGAAGGCCATTCATCTAGAAATGCCCTGCAAGTGAAAATCTGCCTTGGAGACATTACAATCTCTGATAAGCCATCCATCCTTGAGTCTCTTAACAATCACTTCTCTACTGCAGGCCTAGCCTTTGACTCCTTCCATGCCAGTGTGCACTGCAGCCAAGTTGGCATACAGGACCCCAAAGTCCCTGTCACGAGTTCATCATTCTCCCTTCAACCTGCATCACTAAAAGAGGTTGAAGATCTTTTGCAGCAACTGGATACTAAGAAGAGTGCAGGAGCAGATCTACTTGACCCCTTCTTCCTTAAGATTGGTTTTCACGTCTTGGCTGTGCCAATTACCCACCTTTTTAATCTATCTCTCAGGGTTTCCTTCCCTCTGTATGTAAAACTGCACATGTAATTCTCTTTTTTAAATCTGGAGACCCTAGCGACCTAAACAATTATAGACCTATTCCTTTACTCCCCATCCTGTCTAAATTGTTAGAAAAAATTGTGAGCTCACAGCTAGGGAATTATTTGGAATTACATAATCTCCTTAGCATTCTGCAGTCTGGCTTCAGACCACGTCATAGCACTATTTTGGCACTTGCTAAAGTTATGAACGACTGGCAGCGTGAACTTGATGCCAAAAGCTTTGTTTGTGCAGTATTTTTAGACTTTAGCAAGGCGTTCGATACTGTCGACCATGACCTGCTTCTCTTTTCCCTCAGGAACATTGGACTGGACCACTTTTCCTTGAAATGGTTCTCTAATTATCTAGTGGATCTGTTCCAGCAGGTCAAAGCGGAAGGGGAACTCTCTCCACTTGAGCCCCTCCTGAGAGGAGTACCGCAAGGATCAATACTAGGCCCCTTGCTTTTCGCAATATATATTAACAGTATAGCTACCTGCAACAAAAATGCCAATATACATCTTTTCACAGATGGCATGGTTCTTTACACCAGTAGACCTACCCTTGAGGCTACTTGCAGTCACCTTCAACAGGATTTCAGTCTTCTGCAAAATCAGCTTCTTAATCAAAAGCTACTTCTAAATGCCAAAAAAAACTAAGGCAATGTTGTTCTCCCCTCTTACGCCTTCAAGATATCTGTCCTTACTTGGAACACTGCCGCTGATCACCAGCCTTCTTGATGAACCTCTGGAGTATGTATCCAAGTTTAAGTACCTGGGGGTATGGATTGACCACAGACTCTATTTTCTTGACCACACTGAAGAACTGTCAAAAAAGCTTAGACAGAGGTTAGGCCTGTTTTATAGGATTAAGCATCTTCTTACAAGAGATGCTAAGAAAAGACTTGTCCACACCACCTTCCTCTCCCTTCTGGATTATGCAGATTTTCTGTACAGCCTGGGCCCAGCTGCTGTGCTCTCAAAACTGGACATGCTGTATCATAGAGCCCTAAGGTTTATCACCAATCTTCCATACAATACTCACCATCGATCTCTATACAATGCTGTAGGATGGACATCTCTCACTTACAGAAGACAGAGAAACACCTCCCTCTGGACCTTCAGAGCTATTGCCAAGAAGCTGCCTCAATATATCTTGGATTGTTTACCCCTAAGTGTGTTAGGTACATATACGCTGAGAAGTGCCTCTACATTTACCTGGCAGTGCCAAAGGTCAAATCATGCTTTGGTAGGGCTTCCATGAGCCATATGTTACCTGTGAGCTGGAACACACTGCAAAAAACCTTTAAATTAGCCCACAGCATCAGCATATCAGCATTTAAAACCCTCTATGCTCATTCGTTTAAAGAAACCTGCAATTGTTTCCCCTGATCTCCCCCTCCCTGCCTCAGCGACTTGCTGGTCACCTGTCTGATGAAATATTACAGTACATTTACTACCCCATCTCATTGACCCCTTCCCCTCCCTCTTTAAACTTTTCATAGCATTCCTTTTCTGCTTTTCCTTGTGTAGCCTGCTCCCTTGTGTAGGTTTCAATTGTCTTAAAGTAGCATACCTCCTGTTCACATGCCCCTACCTCCCTGAGCCTGGTGGCACTCATCTTACCTTCTGCCTCTCCTCACTCCCCTTATCTGGAGTCTGTCCTTATCCATGGCCGTGGTATCACTATTTGCTGCTATGACACTTACAAGTTCCCCTGCCTACCCTCCTGCTCCCTCTTTAACCTTCACAACTCCCTTCCTTTTCTTATCAGCTTCCTTACTTCTTTTGTTGCCCCTCTCACTCATGTTTGTTCTTCTGCTTTCATCACACCATAGTGTCCAATCTTGACTATAACCTGTATTTAGCTGCTCATGTGTGTATATAGTACTCATGCACTATCAATGTCATTACCCTGTGTATTATATTTAGCCCTATGTTAGTTATTTAAATACTGTGTGATTATATTGTGTTTAATGTGCAGTGTTTTTTTCTTGTATCCTGTCCAGGTCTATCTCACAAATGAGCTTTGCTCAATGATGTTCGCCTGGTTAAATAAAGATTTTGATTGATTGATTGATACACATTAAAACATTTCTTTAAGGCTACCCACCAGTGCAGCAGTAGCACCACCACTCATGATGCCAGCAACCTGGGGTCAGGAACACTCTGGGGCGTTCAGAGGGATGGCTGATGGGAGGAAGATCAAGCATCCCAACATACACTCTCTTCCTTCCATGAGGGCGAATCTGCAGATCCACTGCACAACTGACACCTGGGTGATCACAGGTGGTGGTGCAAGGGATAGCATCAAGACTAGGAAGTTGGAGCAAGGCCACAATCATGTGAGAGCGTTGGGGCACTGACACCTTGTGACACAACACACTGAGGGGTGGAGGGCAGGACTTAAAAGGGGAAAACTAAGGAATGGATTGGGCAGATGAAATCTCTGCCTGCCCACCATACTCAGTGCTAGAATCCACCCACAGTCTTTCAGGGGACCCTCCAAAATCTTAACCTCCACTGCAGGTGACCAGTTGTACTGTGGAGGAGTAATGCCGAACTGGTTGTAGGCATACCCATCGCGAGGTGGGGTAAGCTTGGGGGATAGCACAGCAGTGAGACATGGTTCAGCCTCAAAGGCCTGCTAGGTATGTGTGTTTCAGGTGAGCAACATCGAGGCTTGGGTAGGTAATGGAAGGAGGTCCCAATCAACTTCGGGGGGGATAAAGTATGTTTGAAAACAACAAAAAATTGCTTATCCTGAATATGCATAGAAATAACAAAAGTACAGAAATCACATACTAAATGCTTTTCCTTGTTAGCATTCTGTTTTAGTTGAAGAAGACCTTGGCACCCTCAAGAACCCTAGATCAGGCCACTCTCTCTCTCTCTCTCTCTCTCTCTCTCTCTTTTAGTAGGTATATTTATTTATGGTTCTGCAATGCCGGTTCGACAACACTTTTGTCGACTGGCATCTCAGTAACTGGATTTATGTCGAAAATTTGTAGTCGACATAAATCCCATATGTCTCCCAGTCCTGTTTTACTAGTGTGTCAATTTTGTTGACAGCGAGGTATGTCACTGTGTTGGTGTCACCTTCGGGTTGGCATACCTTTATGTATCAATCAATACTCTAAATACATAGGCACCAAACACCTCTATACAGTCAAGCCACCCCTTACTCAACAACTATACTACATTACCACTCTCAGTTATATTTGGCTACAATTCAGAAATGATATGAAAAAGCAGGTTTTCATTGAAAGGCTGGGGGCCAAGTTGAAAAAGTTGATAAAGGACGTGCCCTCCTTGAAGACAGTGGCTGATTTCAAGAGAGGTTAAGACACAGTTAACTGAAAATTTACATGTAGAGGGGGTGGCAGACAGGGTGTTTGCCAGAAGAGTTGAAATAAAAAACAAGAGGGAGTCAGGTCCCTGAATTAATACCAAGGAACTAGTACACATGAACAAACAGGGCAGATCATAATGTCTTTATCTTCTGCCTTGTTCATATGTTCACATACTCATTGCAAGATTTCTTTACTAAAATTATATAAAATAGTTGATATAACAGTTATATAACGTGTACTAAGGGAAATACAATATAATAATAATAAACTGTTAGTAATTAATGGCTATGATTTTTTTTCATTGGAAACGGAAACCCATGGCATAATTTGCCGTTATAAAGGAGTGTTTATAATGGCAAACATGTGCTGCGTTTCCCTACCACTGCGCATGTACCAGGTGCTGCTCTGTCCTTCCTGGTAGCCTGAGACTGTGGCTTACCACCAGAGACTATACCATAACTCCTACTTGGCGTTGCCATCTTTAGTACCAGCTGGGAGGAACACCTATCCCACCTTAGGAAAGTGTTGGGCAGGATACAAAGGGCTGGGCTCACTGCCAAGGCTGAGAAGTGCCAGGTGACCATGGGAGAAGTGGCATACTTTGGGCATGTGGTAGGCCGGGGACAGCTCCATCCTAACCAAATAAAGATAGAGGTGATCCAGGTGTGGCCCAGATCAGAAACCCAGAAGCAGGTCAGAAACTTTCTAGGGATAGCAGGGTACTACAGGACATTTGTACTCAATTACAGTGCCCTGGCTACTCCCCTATCTGACCTTACAAAGAAAAAATGCCAAAGAAAATTACCTGGGGCCCAGCCTGTGAGGAAGCCTTTACCAGACTGAAGGAGGCACTGTGCAGTGCTCCTGTTTTGACAAGTCCTGACTATAGCAAAACCTTAATAGTTCAGACGGATGTCTCAGACGTGGGTACTGGAGCAGTACTGAGCCAGATATCCAGCCAAGGGACAGATCATCCAGTAGTGTACCTGAGCAGAAAGCTACTTCCAGGGAGCAAGCATATTCCACGGTGGAAAAATAATGTCTGGCCATAGTGTGGGCCTAAAGAAGCTAGAGCCATACTTGTATGGGCAGCATTTAGTGGTGCAGACTGACCACAACCCCTTGGTTTGGTTGACGCAGATGGGGAAAAACAATGGCAGACTACTAAGATGGAGTCTTGCTTTACAAGGGTTTGATCTAAAAATTGTACATAAGGCTGGAGCGAAGAATCAGAACTCAGATGGGTTGTCTAGGGTCTTTGAGGATTGAACTGATTTGGGAAACTCATCCCGTGTATGGGCTAGAACCCCCAAATTCAGTCTTGGTGCGGAGGAACTATGACGTAGGCATCCAGTTCTGAGTGCTGTATCATTTTTTTAATATAAAATGTATTACTGACTGTCACTGCTGAAAATCTGATGCTCTTAGAATGACCTCACTCATCACCCCCCCAGGTTTCAGCTGAAAGATAAAAGCCATGAGAAAAGGCTGACACAGCATGTGAGATCACACACACTCAGTTTTTAGAGACAATGTGTTACATGGAAGGCCTTAATCAGGGTCTCCTATTTGTCTGAGTTAATTACAGTCGTAGTTGCTAAATCATATCCATTTTATAACATTGAGGGAAAACCCAGGTTATTACATAGAAGTACAAAAATCATAAAGATGCTTTCATGTCCTGGAAGGAGGAAGCTTATTATGAGATCAACGAAGTGTCATTTGTAGAACATGAATTATGATGAAGTTGCAGAATGTAATACTTTGAAAAGACACCCTGTTTTTGTATAAGATATATATTTTTATATATAATCTGACAGAGGAGGTGCTAGATGACCTCATACAAAAGGGGTTGGCAAATACAGTTTACTTTAAGGAATCCCCCCAAGACTTGAGACCAAAGGTTGATCCGAACTCACAAAACAGACAAGAGGGTTACCTTGTTCTGTTAAACTGCTCACAAGACTGCACTCGCAGGTTGGCACTTTGGGAGTAGAGGGCCTGACCTGCTGAGTGGGTTTGTGACAATCTGGGTGTGAACTGTGTGCAAGAGTGAAGTGAGCTCCAACTGGTGTGTCCTGTTTACTATTAAAAATGGAGCCTACGTGCTCTTGTAGCCTCTGTTTCAAGGGCCTCACAGTCTTGCCAACATAGATGAGTTTACAAGGACACCACAAAACTAAAACAACATAGGGAATGTCACATGTAATAAGTTCCTTAATTTCATACTTAGCGTCAAATTTAGGATGTGTAAAACTCTTGCTTTGTAACCCAAACTTGCAGCTATTACATCTGTTACATTTATAAAATCCACTTGGTAGAACAGGTAGCCAAGTAGTTTTGGAGGGTCCTATTCTAGGAGTTCTACTTTTCACCAGTCTGTCTCTTAAACTGGTGCCTTTGCTAAATGACACACATGGTTTTGCTCCAACTGCCATGCAAACTTCCACATCACTTAATAACATTGGCCAGCTTTTATGCACCACAATACCTATGTGACCTGCCAAATGAATAAATTCGGTAACAAAAATGCATGGAGCTGTGTTTATGTCGGTCATTTGTTCTGTGCTGTCCTGTAACAAAGTCTCCCTCTCGATGTAGAAAGCCATTTCTTTTGTTTTAAGTAGCAAATCCTTGTCATAACCCCTTTCCTCAAACCTTTTAATAAGTTCAGTGGCTTGTTGATTACAAAAGCTATCTGAGCTACAATTTCTGTGAAGCCTCAAAAGTTGTCTGAATGGTATAGAGTTTTTGAGGTTTGGTGGGTGGGCACCTGATACTAAGAGCAAAGAATTAGTTGCTGTGGGTTTTCTGAAACACTTACTCTCCACTTTCCAGTACTGGTATTCCCTATTAGTGTGAGATCTAAGAAATTAATGGTATTAATGTCAGAGGTGTGAGCGAATCTAAGATTCAAAGTATTGGTATTTAGCCATGTCATAAACAGTGGTATTATGTTCTCATCACCTTCCCAGATACAAATCACATCGTCGATAAAACAGTACCACACTTTAATGTACTTGAGAAGTGGGTTAGTGTTTTGATCAAATATGATGTGTCATTCCCAATGTCCCAGAAATAAGTTGGTATAGCTGGGAGCCATAGCCGCGCCCATTGCCATCCCACAGTTCTGAAGATAAAACTGCCCCTGGAACTCAAAGTAGTTGTGGGTCAGCAGAAATTCTATAGCTTCTAACAAAAAGTTCCCTGGCATTTTTTCAGTTTCTGACAGTACATGTAACCAATATTTGATTGCATCAAGGCCCTGGTGGTGCTGAATCAAGGTATAAAGTGATTCAACAACAGTGCTGAGCCATTGATAGTTTTCTTGCCATCTTATTTGCCCTAGTTTTTCAGGATATCAGTACTGTCTTTAATATAAGATGGAAGGTTGGCTACTGGGAACTGTAAGAAAAAATTGTCAAATTTGCCCAGATTCTTCAGAAGTTTTTCAGAAAACTTTAATTAAGATTGTTTTTTCTGAGAAATAAAGAACCTACAATTATGGGTGCCATACATGAGGAACTGCAACAAGCACCTGAAGACTTAATTTCAACAGTGGATGTTAATGGAGACCTACTAAATGACTCTTACAGCATCTGATTATGATTCAGAACCATTGACTGATCTGGGACTAGATATTGGCATGGATCAAGCTAATTTAGAAGCTTCGAGTACGTTATTTAATGAGAATACCATGGCAGCTGACCTTTTGACCTCCCAGAGTCATGCTAGAGGGAATGGTACGTTTAAGCAATATACCATGACAGGGAGTGGGTATATTGGTGGATTTACCATGCCTGGTGTGATTCGGTCACAAGGCACAGCTGAGTGATTTAACCACACCAGAAGTGGTAAATCCACCCATATGCCCACTCCCTGTCATGGTATATTGCTATTATACAATGTTCAACTTGTTTTTTGTTTTTATAGTGATCTAAAACTTTTACAGTGGGTATACTGGAGGATTTACCACAGTCATGTGATCTGTTTTGACCAGTGAGGTTACAGGATTTTCATACCCCATTGTATAATAAATATTAAACACCACATAGCTAAACTAAGAAAAGGAAAATTTATAGGGGCTCCACATTTTGTCCCAACATCTGTAATAATACCCTGTTAGCTTATGAGAAGACTGTTTGCAAACAAGTCAGGGATATATTGGAGAGTAATATTAACCCTAAATATTATAACCTAACTATTGCACAAAGAAATGTCCAACATAATCTGTCAAATAACAAATCTGTGGTGATCAAACATGCAGATAAGGGGGGCAATATTGTGGTTTCAAATGCTGCATACTACCAAACAATAGTACTGGGTCTTTTGAATGATGAAAATAGCTATAAAAAACTCCAATGGGACCGCACAATGCAATTTAGAAAAGAGATGTACACACTGTTAAAAAGGGCACTAGATAGGGGTGACCTTAGCAACAAAGAGTTTGATTTTATTAGGCAAGAGAATCCCACTATACCCTGCTTCTATAGCCTCCCTAAAATGCACACAAATCTGATTAACCCACCAGGGAGACTGACAATATCTGAATGTAATTCCCTCACTCAGAATCTGGGCAAGTTTGTTGATTTTTCCTTACAGTTCCCAGTAGCCAACCTTCCATCTTATATTAAAGACAGTACTGATATCCTGAAAAAACTAGGGCAAATAAAATGGCAAGAAAACTATCGATGGCTCAGCATTGATGTTGAATCACTTTATACCTCGATTCAGCACCACCAGGGCCTTGATGCAATCAAATATTGGTTACATGTACTGTCGGAAACCGAAGAAATACCAGGGGACTTTTTGTTAGAAGCTATAGAATTTCTGCTGATCCATAACTACTTTGAATTCCAGGGGCATTTTTATCTTCAGAATTGTGCGATGGCTATGGGCACAGCTATGGTGCCCAGCTATACCAACTTATTAAATCTGTTACATTTATAATAAAAAAAATTATAATAAAACTTTATTTTTAAGGTGCCTTTCAATAAATCAAGGCACCGTACAAAATACATAGATACAATTCCAATCATTACAGTAAAAATAATTAATCAGATGAGAGCAATCAGACTCCAAATACTTGGGTCCACAGATATGTTTTTAGGGCCTTTTTAAACCCCTCGATGGTCGCGCACTCCCTTTTCTGGTGGGGTAGAGAATTCCAGAGGGTCAGGGCCACGTACATAAATGTATGAGCCTCAGAAGATTTCAAAGACACTCTTGGGATCTCTAGCAACCCCTTGCCAGCTGAGTGGAGCGATCGCCTAGGGCAGTAAGGGACCAGGAGCTCTTTCAGGTAGTCAGGGCCAAGTCCATATATGGCTTTGTAAGTCAAAAGACCGACTTTAAAGGTGATCCACCACTGTACTGACAGCCAGTGCAGTCCGCACAACACTGGTGAAATATGGCTGGACCGAGAAGTGCCAGTCAAAAGTCAGGCCACTGCATTCTGCACTAGCTGGAGGTGGTGGATTTCAACCCCAGAATGCCCCAGGTAAAGGAAGTTGCAGTAATCCAGAAGCAAGGACACAAAGGCATGGACCAGCGCAGGAAGATTGCCAGATGAAACAAGGTGCCTAATCCTGGAGATATTCCTGAGATGGTAAAATGCAGACCTGATGACAGCAGACACCTGCGAATACATAGTCAAACCCTCATCAAGTAGTACCCCCAGGTTACGCACCCGTTCAGAGGTCGGGAGTGAAACACCCCCAAGGTAAAGTCCTGAGGGTGAACCAACTCCCAACCCCCCTATCTAGCGTGCTAAGCCCACTACCAACACCTCCGTCTTTTCCAAGTTCAACTTGAACCAACTCGAGTCCATCCACTCCTGGATTTCATTAAGGCAGTTATTAAAGACTGAGAGAGCTTCATCCTGATCGGGTGCAAAAGAAAGGTAGAGCTGGGTATCATCAGCATAGCAGTGAAACCTCAGCCAATACCTTCTTACAATGTCTCTGAGGGACAGCATATAAACTGCGAACAACATGGAGGACAATACTGAGCCCTGAGGAACCCCACAAGACAGAGAATCTGGGTCAGAGGAATAAACCCCGGACACCACTTTCTGAGTTCTTCCAGTGAGGTAAGAAGTAAACCACCTGAGGACTACATCCGATAGTCCACAGATGAACCTCAGATGCTCATGCATAACCCCATGGTCCACAGTGTCAAAAGCTGATGAGAGATCAAGGGAGGACCAGAATGGAGTGGTTCCTCCAATCCCTAGCCATCAGGAGATCATTGAGCACCCGAACCAGCGCTGTCTCAGTACTATGCCTTTTTCGAAAACCAGACTGGAGGGGTTCATAGATATCGTGGATGGTCAAATCGGTCTCCAGTTGTTCAGCCACTGCCTTCTCAATCATCTTACCTAAGAAGGGAAGATTAGAGACTGGTCTGTAGTTTGCATGGCAGTCCGGGTCCAAAGAAGCTTTCTTCAGAAGTGGGCTCAGAAACTCACCTGTTTCCAAGGAGCACCAGACTATCCATGCCAGGACTGGAGCAATAGAATCGATACAACCCAAAATCAGGGAAGTTGGCCCTGGATCCAAACTATAGCACATAGGGTGTGTACCCCAGACAATCCACATGATATCCACGAATTCCGGTCAGTTGAAGGCACTCCAGGAAAACTGAGGGGCGGCAGCCTCATGCTGATCCACAACAATACCCTTAGAGTGTGCCGGCTTGAATGCCTCCCTGATGTCAGCCACCTAGTAGCAAAGAATTGAGCAAGTTCATTGCATTCCTTTTGTGTAAAAGCCCTTTGGATCTGTAGACAAGCTGGGTTGCACAGCCTGTCCATGGTGCAAAAAAGCTGAGCTGGTCGATTCTGAGCAGCTGCAATCTCCCTGGACAGGAATTCTGCCTTCTTACAGGTGATTGCAGATTGATAGGCTTGATAATGCTCTATCAATCTAAGGTGTTCGGCATCAAGGGAGGATCTCCGCCAGCAATGCTCCAACCTTCGACCTAGTCGCTGCATCTCCCTCAAGGTCCCATCAAACCATGGGGACCGAGGGTGAAGGGGGAGAGAGAGCGAACACGGACAGGAGCAGTAAGATCCAGAGCCGCTGAGATGACCCTATAATAGGTCACCACGAGGGCATCTGGATCATTGTTTGCTACTGGAAAGGATGATAGGTCAAGTACTGCCATCAGGCCTTCAGAGCTAACATCTCATAAAGAGTGATACCTGACCATCTCCACAGGGGTAGGCCTACAAAGGGGGGGCACTAAAACTAAACCCCATGGTGTAGTTGTCAGACCATCCAACTGGTTCCACCCCCAAATCAGAGGCTTCGATCCCCAGAAGAAAAACTAAGTCAAGGGAGTGACCGTGTTTATGGGTAGCAGCAGTAACTATCTGTGTAAGGCCTAGAGATGACATCAACTGGAGGAAGTGCTGTCCAAACTGTGAGAGTGCATCATTGATCCAGGCATTGAAATCACTGAGAACCATCAGTCTCGGTGATTCAAATGCCATGTCGATGACGAAATCCACCAGTTACTGAAAGAATCTCTTCTCATCTCCGAGTGGACGGCAGATGAGGACGATCCTACAGCCTACACCTGCTACCACAATACACTAAAATGACTCAGCTTCCTCAACTGGTACATTTGTTAGGTTAAGTTCAGTCTTAAAGCAGACTGCAACCCCCCCCCCCCGTGTTCCAATCTCAGGCAGTACCCAGTACTGAGTACCCAGCTGGAGTCAAAGCTTCCAAAACCGGGCCAGAATTTTCATCCAGCCAGGTCTCGGTGCAAGCCAGATCCTTCCTTTCTGCAAGATCTGCAAAATCTGCAATGCAAGATCTTGCAGTTTTGTTTCTGATGGACCTGGCATTGCATAACACCACCCGAGTTGGATGAACTTCCAGGGTAGTCCGGGCTACCTGCCCACCAATATTGGTGATGCCCTTGGATATGGAAACCAGACAAGGCGAACCACGTTCTGGATTCCATTTCACCCCAGGGTGTCTCCTGGATCTCACAATACCAATGTGGTGGCCCCACTCATTCACCCTCTGCTGTTCACCACCCCCCATCCTTCACCTCCCCCTATGAGCAATACCAAGTGCCCAACAGCGCTGGTAAATTATAAAATGCAATGGGGAGGAAAAAAAGGGTGGAGGGCATGAAAGACAGAGGATGATTAGTGCACGACCATGGGGGTAGGCCTCTAGCACATCTCAGCTCTTGAACTGACCTACTGACTGATGCAACTAAGAAAAAATAACTCCAGATCAACTTGATTAAACCCCCCAATTAACAATATTATAACTTTAACTTATAAAACGTAAAACCATATAAACATAAAATAAAAATAATCACTTAAATATTTTAAAATCCAAAAAAGAAATATCAAACTTTAATCTAAATAATGGACGCACGGCGTACAAGGCGTAGTTCAGAAGATCTCCAACACAGCAGCAGATTTAAGGGGCACAGGTAAACCTCTCCTCCCCAATACTCAGGAACCAGTCAAATAGATGTAATATCTGTTACATTTTTTAAATGTAACAGATGTAATATCTGCAAATTTGGGTTGCAAAGCAAAAGTTTTACACATCCTAAATTTGACATAAAGTATGAAATTAGGGAACTTATTACATCTGACAGTCCTTTCTTGTTTATATTTTGTGGTGTCCTTGTAAACTCATCTATGTTGGCAAGACTGTGAGGCCCTTTAAACAGAAGTTACAAGAGCATGTATGCTCCATTTTTAATAGTAAACAGGACACACCAGTTGGAGCTCACTTCACTCTCGCGTACAGTTCACGCCCAGATCACTTAAGGTTTCTAGGCTTGGAGTGCACACCACCCTTACAACATGGGGGTGACAGGCAAAGCAGATGGATCTACATGCTTAAAAGTGTCAAACCCATTGGTGCAAGTGATAGATGGGACTTAAAATCATTTCTTAAAAGAAAAAAAATGAAAAGTGGAACTGTTATTAGTTTTAGACTCTAATTTACTTCTCTCTTTTCTCCTCAGGTCCTATTTCATAAGGTTCAAACCTCCCTAGGACTTAGCTGCTTAATTGCAAGGAGGTCCTGCAAGCTGATGCCATGACTCTTTTATACTGCTGCCATGTGCATATGGAAGGTTTAGACCATCCTTTCTTTCACAGGACATTTATTTAAACATAATTATTTTGGATTCAGTCATTATCTTTGCAGATGAGTGCTTATACTGTCCTGCTCCCTACCCTATGTTACATGTGTAAGATTATGACACTGTGATTTTGCTTATTTTATTTTTACTTTTAAGTGCACTCATTTTGATATGTAACATGCAGCTTTATGTTTATACTAGTTTAGCTAATGATGAGACATTTATAAGCAACCCCCCCCCCTCCATTTTCTTTGGAATTATATTAAATCTGTATCAAGTTATACTAGATTATGTTATTCCTTTGGTGCTAGCTATTAGTTGAAAAGATAAATTCAACTTAAATTTATAAATTTATAAGATTTTGATTAGGCAAAGCTTTGTGATTTACAACAGAGCACCATCATTATTTATTATGGAACAATTTGTTCTCCCCTAGTGCCATCTAGTGATCGAGGGGTGTAATTGTATGTATTCACTCATATGTTCACTGATTAATTTTTTGTATTTTGATTTAACTGCAATGACATCGTGACTGGTTGAAATTTAATTGTTGCACTGTTAAGTACTTGCTTGTACCTGATAAGCTCCACTCCCTGAAGAAGACTCATTGCAAGTTGAAGCGCTGGGGAAAGCTTAGAGCACTTTTCTGTATACCTAGATCCAGTATTGGATTAATAAATTACTTTTTTGCTACTCTGCATTTGCCTGGACTATCATATTCTTGTGATGAAGTAGAGTGCACTAACTTTTCAGTTTGGGTGTGCTTGTACCAGAGCTTGCTGCCCTTATTGTCGATTGCAGCACCCTTTCTTTATCGCTGGTTGCAGCTCCGTTTTGGAACTGTGGGATTACACTGGCACCAGGGATAATATTTAATTATAGAACATGTCAGCCATTGGGGAAGGGGGACCACTACCACCAGGGAAAGATTTGTGTTTAACAACAGGCTTGCAATTGGTGGGGGGACCACTTGCACCAGGGACAGTTCTCTGGGACCTGGCAAATGGTGGGGGTGCCACACCATCCAGCCTTGTTCCCCATGCAAATGAGCCCATAAGAGACATGCAAATGTCCCCTTAGCACCTTGCAGGCCCAATGGGTTTATTTGCATGGGTCCGTTTGAATATCAGAAATTTAGTGCGGGCATAAGCCATTGTTATGCCTTATTTTGGGAGCCATGTCTGCCCAACATTAAATAGCTTACCGATGGGCTGATATGGCCCTATATTCAATTGAATAGTGATGGTGTAATATTCCACTGAATATAGCATCTTTCAGCATCCAGGCAAGCGCAAGGTGCAGTGCAAATTTTTGCACTGCACTTTGCACCTCTTTGAAAGTTGTGCCCCTGAACTGATAATGCTACTATCAGGTTTAAGAAGGGGGGATAGTTTTTCATGTCAATTGAAAATGGACCATCACTCTTTATGGGAAAAGGGATGTTTAGAAAAGAGGCAGGACAGAGCACAGTTAGAAAATAACACCTCTAAGTTAATAGGTAATTCAAATAAAGTTGACATTCAGATACCGGTAATATTAACCCATCATGCAAACTCTCAGGAAGTATCCACAGAGGTAACACCCTGAGTAATAGTCGTTAGGAAGACTGGGGACAAATCTATTCAGATATTTACATTTTCTGAGAAAGAGGAATCAGATTTAACAGTAAAATCGAAGTTAACTGATCAGAATGCCTTTAACAGTAAAAAGACATCTCAAGGCAATAGAAGGATCAAAAAAATAATAATAAATAAATTCAGCAAAGTCAATCAAATTTCAGCTAAATCAAAACAGAATAAGAATAAAAGAAGGGACAGTGTTACCGCTCTTAACTTTAAAGTTAAATTGGGGAGTCATGGGATACAAGGAATAGACCCACTCTGTCTACAAAAAGAGATACCAGAGAAATTGACCCCAGACAGATTGAGGTTCTTATTATCACACAGAATGAACCAGTGCAGGAATATAGGGCTACACAAAAGGTGCTAAAAATAGTAAGTTTCAAGGTTTAGGAGAAAATGTTGAGGATAATCCTAAAGAGGACAAATGAGAAGAGTTATTCAAACACTAATTGCAGCAATGAATGGAACTGAGTTAGTGCTCCCATTATTTAATATAAATCAGATTCCTGATGAGACTGACAGTATTTTAAGAGATACAGCATTAAATATGTTAAAATATGATTTGTGAATAACTGATAATATTATTAAGGCTTTAACAGTTGTACATCCTATTTATAATTGGAACCTAGTATTATTAATTTCCTCATTTTATCCTATCAACAAAATTGAGCTACATGTTGAGAAACTAATTTCAATTGACATTAAATCTGTTAAAATTGAAACTGCCAAAAAATATGTTTCTTGAACGATTTGATAGTAAAAGAGGAATGCTCTCAGTGAAAGTGTGTCATCTGTATCAGTGGCTCATCAGGTTGCCCATTTGCCTCTGAGGCTGGAAGAACTGAAGGTTGAGGGTTCAAGTCCCACACCAGGCATTTGGGGTAAAATCCCATTACTGACCCTGTAGTGCATCATGAGGGGGATGCTGCACTGCTGAGGTGCCATCTTTCAGATGAAACATTTAACTGAGATCCTGTTCTGGTGCATGTTCAGGTGAACATAGAAACACAGAATTTGTCGGAAGATAAGAACTGCAAGGCCCATCCAGTCTGCCCATTTTTTCTACCTTATGAATTAAAGATCCCATGGCACTTATCGAAAAGAGTAAGGGAATTTCGCCTGTGTGAAGGCCAAATTTCCCCCATTTACTAAAAATACCACCAACAGCTTAATCTGATTCAATTTCAGTTGGTTATCATCTGTATCCCCCCCCCCCCAAGTATGAGGCTGAAAATAGGCAGAATTGCCTAGCCCTCCTTTCCTGGCCAACAAAAACTAACTAAATAAATAAAAGGTACAAGGAACCCACTCTAAATTCATGGGTAGAATTTTGAGAAAAATAAATTGAAAAAAAGTTGGCAACTGAGCTATTTAGTATATTCTCAGTATGTTTTTGCAGAAAAGTTGTACAACAAGATATAATAGATATCAAGAAAAAATTGTCAGTGGGACAGCTTAACTTCTGTACAAAAGATCCAAGGTTGAGAGAGGGCATATTGAATAACTTACAGAGGTTGAACCTATTAGATATTTATATTGTATGCTCATTTGATGCAGCAGAACCTGTTTGGAAGCTATCTATATCTGGGTGGCAGTCTGCAGGTAAAAACGTGAGGAAAGAAAGTATAAATGATTTACTTTTGATCCTTTCAGCATGTACAAAAATACAAATTGATCTCAAAGACTTTGCAGAGATTAAATTTGCCAACTCTGGATCTCAGATTGAGCTAAATATCAAGAAGACACATGTTTTCAAAACAATTATGAACAGTATGGCCATTCTTGATGAATTAGGGCTATATTTAACGGTAGAAAATGAATCAGTTATGCCTGGTGCTTCACTCTTATGGTATAGAGGGGAAGACTGACTGTACCATAGTAAAGGCTTTTAAACTTGAATGAAGCCACAGAAAAGTATAATGATAAAATGTTTTATTACTCTCGTGGCAGACTGAAGGTTGAAATCCCACATGTCTGATTTAGAGTTTGGTAAATTTTTAAGGCAATATGACTGTGTGGCACTACAGGAAACATGGCTAGATGAAACAGAATTTGGATACAAAGGTTTCAAGAGTTATCTTAGTTCTACTTAAAGACACAACAGCTTAGGGAGAAAAGTGGGTGGTTTAGTTATCCTGGTTAACATAAATTTAAAACAGCAGGCTTGATAGACTAACATGGCCATTTTTTGTTGCCATTTTCATAAAACAAGAGGTAGAGGTTATTGATCTGAGTTTATTGAACTTCATGGTAATTAAAATAAGGTTTTCTGAGAATAACCTTATTATCATTAATGCTTACATTGCCTATTCAGATATGATATATTATGACATTACTATGTGGGACAAACTCTATGAAATGTTACATGTAATAGCAATAGCAGATCCCACTGCAGATATTCTGTTGTTGGGTGATTTTAATGCCAGAGTGGGACTGGATAATCAAGACATTTTGGTAGAGTCCTGTCACCTGCTCTTTTTAATAGAATAGCTTCTAACAGAGAATCAAAGGGCCATAAAATATATTCAAGTGGGTCCAAGCTCCTGTGATTAATACTCATCAGTGTCATATATTGAACTGAAGAATATATTCAGATTTAAAGGGGGAATTACATTTATGAGTTTAAAGGGTTATCTAATATGTTGATTGTACTTTAGCTTATGACTCCAAACTTTTCCTACTAATGAATGCACTATTACATCTCCCCCTTTGATTGCCTTATTCTGTATTGTCTTACTTATCATCATGCATTATATTGTTCTACATTGATCATCAGAATCTGTATTGCTATAGTGATTGCTTAAGCACTGTATTGTCTATTGGTTTGTACTTTCCAGGTTGTGCCTGAAAATAGGCAAATATTTGTCTAGCACACCCTACCTGATAAATAAAAAACTAAATCAATACATAAATTTGGTAAATGACCTAGTCATGGCAAATTTGCCTTTAATATCTAATATTTCTGATATAAAAATCTATGAAAGATCAGAAAGCTCATGTTTTCCTGTTGAAATATTGGTGTATTTGAATGTTAATCATTATGAGAATTATAATTGGATTGAAGAGACTATGGATATTATAGATACCAAGCAATTCAAATGGGATAAGGTGAGGCTGGCTCAGGGACAACGTGAGAAAGTATTTTATTACAGAGAGGGAGGTGGATGCATGGAACAGCCTTCCTGAGGGGGTCATGGAGTCAAAAACAGTGGGAAATTTCAAGAATGCATGGGACAGACATAAGGCAATTCTAGAGGGAGGGTAGGAGGAAGTAGGCTGTTGGTTGACTAGAATCTGCAGCTTTATTTATTTATTTATTTATTTATTTAATTGAGTCTTGTAATTAAGACTTTTGAGCTGGGGGCTCATTTATAAAGGCTTCACAACAGACAGTTGGGATTGTACATAGTAATGGGTAACAGTCACAGGAACATTGGGTACAAATAAAACAAGCATGGTGAGATACAAACAAGCAGCAATAATAGATAAAAAACCTAAATAACAAACTAAACAGTGAATAAGTGCTAGCAAAAGGCTATCAGTTCACATAACAGCACACGGTCTTAGAGGTAAAGAAAGCCTGATTAGGGGTAGAGCTAGGATAGGGATGAGAGAGAAACAGTGGATGTGCTACAGAGGAGGGTGGATAAGAGGAAGAGAGTAGGGGTGGTACAGTCCCTGCAGCCAGGGAAAATATTGGTAGTAATCCAGGAGAAGATAAAGTGGGGATTACGAAGACTCAATAGAGTCAGGGTCACACAGAAAAGCAGCCCTAATAGGGCATTGTCGGCAAGCAGTTGGGTAGATTCAAACAGAAGGTCCCTAAGTGTGGCAGTCACAGCTGCTGAGGTTGGTAAGGTGTTGTAGAAGACAATATTTGAAAGGACCTATGTAGGGGGTTGATTGGATATGTGCTGGAAGGTTATTGAACCAGTTAGATGCTCTGTACATAAATGCTTTTTGCCCTTGGGATGTCCAGCATGATGGTACCTGGAAGGCTTGGTGAGGTTTTCTTCTTGTGCATCATGGGTTTGAGTGGGCCTTATTAAGGAGTAGCCTGATAGAGGAGGGGGCAATCCTAAATGAGATCTTTCTGGCTACAAGGCAGGTGTGATATGAGATTCTGTTTTGGAGGTTGAGCCAATTGGCTTGTGCATAAAGGTAATGGGTATATGTGTCTTGGCTGGCACCAGTAAGTAACCTGCAGGCTTTGTTAAGGGTGATCACAATCCTTCTGAGAGCAGTGGTAGAGGCAGAGCCATAGAATGCAATGCCATAGTCAATGATGGACAAGATAGAGCTAGTAACAATGAGATGTAGAGCCTCTTGGGTCATACAGTGCCGATGTCTATAGAGGAGGCCTAGCCTGATATTGGCAGTTTTGGAGATGTTGGCAATGTGTTCATGGTAGGAGAACTTGCTGTCAAGGGTGATGCCCAGGTACTTAAAACTAGGTACCTGTTCAAGTGGTGAGCCAGTATTGTCAGTGATGGTTAGTCGGGCTGCATTAAACTTGTTATGTGGTCCAGCAAAGACTATGGATTTGGTCTTTTTATAGTTCATAATTAACCTCTGTTCAGTGAACCATTTTTCAATGGAGGTAAAGCTCTATTGCAGTCATAGGTAAGGGGTGCTGGATCATGCTAGCATGAGTAAATCACAGCATCATCTGCATTCAGGAGGAGATCATTAGGACAGGCTACTGGAAGGGTACTGAGGTAGAGGCTAAATAGGAGGGGGCCCAGAATTGATCCCTGTGGAACACCAGAAAGTACAGGGCAGCTAGTAGAGAGGGAGTTGGATACTTTTACACATTGGGTTCTGCCTCCTAGGTAACTTCTGAACCAGGTGGTAATGTCATTGGAGAGTCCTAGTGAGGGTAGGGTCAGGAACAGTAAGGAGTGATTGACCATATCAAAGGCCTTTGTTATGTCAGTATAGATAGACCCAACAAGGTGACCATGGTCTAGTGCTTTGTGGATGAGGTCTATATACAAGAGTAGGGCAGAGGAAGCACTATGATGCTTCCTAAACCTATGCTGTTGGGGGCATTGGATATCGTGAGCAGAGAGATATGTTGTTAGTTGTTTGGTAACAAAGCACTCAAGGGCTTTTGATTGAGGTGGTAATATTGAAATGGGGTGGTAGTTGGCTTGGATTGTTCTGTCACCACCCTTGTGGATAGGTGTCACAACTGCAGCTTTCTAGACTGTTGGAAACTGACTGAGGTGAAGGGACAGATTTAGGATCCAAGTGAGTGGGGCCAGGACAGAATCTATGGAGAGAAGAATTTTGAGGTCAAGGGTATCAGAGCTGTGTCTAGACTTAGGAAGCACTTTCAATAGGGGTTTCCTACAGTTGCCGTGGATATAAATCTGAAATAGAATTGGGGATGTTTGTGGAGGGATCCTGTGATGGGCAATGTCAGCTGCAGATGGTTCATTGAAGAAATTGGGGGGGGGGTACTCCATTCAGGTCAGTGTATGAAGTTTTGAGAATGTTTGCAATTTCACTAGGGTCATGAACAGTGAGGCCATTATGGCTGAGTGGTTGGGGGGGATTGATTTGGTTTTCCATATGGTTTTTAATATTGTCCCAGAATTTCTTACTATTATCCCAGGAGTTGGCAAACATGCCTTGCTAATAAGTGGCCTTAGCCCACTGAATGGCCCAGGTGCAGTTATTTCTAGTGGTCCTATAACATTGCCAATCTCTTGGTTTGCCAGTGGCATGCACATTCCAGAGGTGGTCACGACTGGCCATAAGGAGCAGGAGAGAGGGTATAATCCATGGATTGGAGACCACTTTTACCTTACGCTTCATGAAGGGGGCAAATATATTACAAGCTGAGTTGAATCAAGTGATAAAGTGGCTTAGAGCCACATCTACATTATTTGCGAGGAAGACTGGGGACCAGTCACAATTGTGGAGGTATTCTAGGAGATGATTCAGATTCCCTTTCTTGAGGATCCGCCGAGAGGTTTTTATGCAGGGACATTTAGGGACCTTATTGTTTCAGTGGCAAGTAATCCTACCAGGTCAGTCTGTTGCATGCTCTACTGTGCATGTCAATGCCACACAATGGGAACTGTGTGGTCAGTAAGAGCAAGACGGTGCAAAACTGGGTGTGGGGGGGCACAGCCCCCCACAAGACATACAGTAATTAAGTTGGCAATATACCACACTGTATTGGCAGTGCAGTATATTGCTGCACTGAAATGTCTTGTAACATTAAGACCCATGCCCAAGTAATTCAGGAGTGGTCACTCAGAGCATCTGGTAGCACAGTGGTGTCCGTTATCCTCTCAGGGTGGTTGGAAAATAACAGGTTGATAAGGGTACGAGAACCAGTCCTGTAGTTTATTCTAGAAGGGGAAGAGATTAGTTGAGTGAGGTCAATGGCTGCTGCTGCATCGTTTTAGGGGTTAGAGCCAGGGGACAGCTAGTTGGTATTAAAGTCACCCAGCGCAATAATTTCAGCATCATTTGGTAGGTTAGTAATGTGGTCCAGGAATGTTTGGAAGCATTGCGGTTTTCATTGAGTGGAAAGGAAACAGCGAGGATGCAAATTGACTTCCCTTTGTTACTAATTGTAATTTTTACCCCAAGTATTTGAGCACCACCTTTTGGTGACGGTGTTGGGAGAACCTGGCATCATAGGAGTGCAGAACCTGCAATCCCCTCGAGTTCCTATTTGGACTGCCTAATCCAAATATTTCAAAGAAGCAGAACCTGCAATCCCCTTTAGTCCTTATTTGGACTGCTTGATCCAAATATTCCAAAGAAGCAGCTTTTCCTAGAACTAGAGGACATGATGGAGCAAGAACCCGCTATTTCCCAGAGACAAATCAACAAATAGATCTGACTTATTGGCTTTTCTCTAAATTAAATAATGACAATTGAAAAATGCTTTTACTTCTCCTTTTTCCTAAATTAAATTAAATTAAATACATCCTTATTACCAAGCATAATTCTGTTTAGCCAATAAATTGAGTGTGTCCTACTGTAAAATAGTTTAACGACACATTTAAATCAAAAATGATTATAGCTTCTTTGCAATATTTGGTCGTAACATTCACATTTTACAAGTCAAAGATAATGTCTTGTTTTAAAACTAGCTGTAGAATGGGGAAAATGTGTTTGAGGAAGTGAAAAAGAACACACTTCAAGACATTATCATTATTATTGAGTGTGCCTTATAAACAGTTTTAAGATACTTTAAAACAAGAATGATTATAGCTTTTTTGTGATATTAACAGTTTACAGTTTTAAAATAAATAACATATCTGCATGTCTTGATTGAAATTGACTATAAAATGAGGAGATTTTATTTGAGGAAGTGCTAGACAGAATGCTAACTTAACCACAATTTCCTCAGTAGCAAAAAAACAGAGCTTACGAAACAATGTTCCAGTAAAGCAAAATCTAAGATGACATTTTCCTTTTAAAATAAGATATTTTTGTTACCACCTTGCATGATTAACACACTTCTACAAGAGATGTGTCATGGGTCACAGGGCATACTTCTACGGGAAGTGTGTCACGGGGCATACTTCTACCAGAAGTGTGTCACGGGGCATACTTCTACCAGAAGTATGACATGAGGTACATCCAAAAAAATATAAATTTAGACTCATTTAAGCTAAAGGAGGGCAGAAGAGAGGAAAAAGCTGTGACAGCATGTCCTTCTGCCTAGGACTTCATTTGAGACATCAAGGTATGGCACTGTGTGTTTATAATTGTTATTATCTCTGATTATGAGCAGAGAGGGATGATACTTGCATTTTAGGTTTATTTTAGTTTTGCTTTTTTATATGATTGTATCTAAACGTAGGAGGAGACTTCCTCTCCAGTTAAAGATAGTTTGTTTGCTTGCACTGCTGATCCAAATGATGTTAATTCTGTATACCACTTTTTAAGTAAAGAATTAAGACAATATGACATTTTCTGGCATTTGTTTTCAGTTAAATATTTTTACTTACAAAGCTGTTGACTTTATAATACAGGGGTAAAGCTTACTTGTGACTATTGGTATATATAAGTTGTACCAGAGAATTAAAAGAGAAACAACTATAAAGGTTTTGGATAAGGTAATTTTAATCAAACAAATAGACTAGACCAAGATTGAGATAGTGTGGTTTTTAACTGAACATGCAGCCCAGTGCATGTTATCATGCACACCCAGTTAGACTTCCCTATTCAAGCAAAATTTCTGAATGGGGTGGTTGCTCCTGCCAGTCGTGGGAGGTCAAAAGGTCATCCGATGTACATGGAGTAAACCTAAGAAGGCAAGCTGGGGGTCAGGTTTGAACCTCAGCCAACACAGTTGGTGACCCGTAATGACGTGATAAATTAATATTATCTTATGTTACTAT
Source organism: Neoceratodus forsteri (assembly GCA_016271365.2). Classification (NCBI taxonomy): domain Eukaryota; kingdom Metazoa; phylum Chordata; order Ceratodontiformes; family Ceratodontidae; genus Neoceratodus; species Neoceratodus forsteri. Next base: position 481,258,341 of record CM057459.1, on the reverse strand, counting down.
AACCAAATCCCAAAATGAAAAGAAAGAAAAAAAAATATTTGCTCAATAACAATGAAAAATTTCCATAACAATTACCACATGCTATATGACAACATCATAAGTTAATGCATATCTATCTTCCCCATATATATACTGTATCTAGTTAAAATTCCCTATCATAGTTACTCTGCCACCGTATAACAACAAAACAAAGTAGTGTCTTGTTATATCATGCAGAAGTAATGTTTTCTATACCACTTCAATCTTTGTTTCCTCTTCCTCAACCTCTTCAACAAGCACCTTCTTTATTGCATACACTGTCTGTTTAGTCTATGTAACAAACCCACACACTATAGCCTTGGTTGCAACCCACCCAACATACACACATACACTCCACCACAAGTGTTTGTTCTGCAATGCATTAACAGTGCTGTGCTTCCTTATCGGTAGTCTTAAATCTACAAAGCCTAACTTCATACCATGTTTTTATCTGTTTAATATGTATCTTAAGCAGTACACATATTAGATTAACAACTTTCAACTGTTCATCTGAATGAGGGCTAGCATCATGGTATCCAGTTTCACAGCCATAAGTGTTGTTTTTTTTTCCCTCTCTTTCCTGTCTGTGCAAAACAGCAATACTAGGTAATACCTTCATACTAAATACTACACACACTCTCTCATACAGTTCTTTTTATTGGTTTGGGTTATTCATTTCCAATTGGTTGTAATATTAGAACATAAATATCATCTTACTTACAAAGCAATCTCAACTTGTAACATGACTATCTTGTCTTAATCCAGTTTTGACTTTTTAAATGCTGCTTTGGCTTCTGCTAAACTGGCAGCAGTCTGTCTACTTCCTTTTTTTTCCTGTGATACCATGGTTTATGCAACTCACTTTAAATGTAACCATTTACTGTCATTCCATGATTAATTATTTCAGAATGCAGTTAACTGATATTACATTATTAATTTAAAGTTATTTTCCTTTAACCATTTATTTCCAAGGGGGTCCCAATGTTTCTGTTTTGTACTTTAATCTACTAAGTATTAAAACAAATATATTCATTAGTCATAAAATCTATTTTTTTATTTTAGTCATAAATTCTATTTATTTTTATGTTTGCTTGCACGCATGTGCAAGAAACATAGTGCCATCATCCAAGTTTTCGGAGGTGTGGCAGCCGTCTTCCAATTCAGTCAGTGTGTTTGCAGGCACGGTCGCAGTTCTCCAATCAACTCTGCAGCTGTCTATGACAGCAGTTGAAAATGCAGTGCCGTACAGTTGAAAGGGAGAGTTCTGCTTCAGTGAGCAGCGCTCCCCCTCCACACGCACACACGCATATTGCTTGCTCATGTGCCCCCCCCACGCACATACTGTATGGCCGACGGGGGTGCCCAATCCCCGTTAGCTCCATGCCCCCAAAACAAAGTTTCCAGGTGCCACGCTGGAGCCCACCCCAGCATGACATCTCAGAGCCGACGGGGGGGACCAATCCCCTGTTGGCTCCAGGCCCCCCAAACAGCTTTACAACTGCCACACTGGGAGCCCACCCCAGTGTGGCACAAGTCCATATGGCCAACGGGGGTGCCCAATCCCCCATCAGCTCCAGGCCCCCCCAAACAAATGTCCCGCATCGTCTTCCTTAAAAAAAAAATCTGTAAACAAGAAAACGTTCCCTCGGCAGTCTCTCAGCCCACCCGCGCCCAGCCACTGCACACTCTGCCTCCCCAGACCCCCCTCACCCCATACTTACCTCTGGAGCTTGGTGCGATGATCTTCGGTGGACCGGGAACATGTCTGCACTCTTCAAAGCCGACCGCGAACTAAGGAAATGCCGGTAAGCTGTATAATGCAATAAATAGGGGTTTTTCAACTTTAATGCATATCTCAGGCAATTTTTGGAATTTTGGCACCAAATTTTCAACATGGGATTTTTGGGACCCCTCATCTTGAATTCTTGAACTGTCATGGCGTTAATCGGGCCTGAAGGGTGATTTCGCAGTCACCGCGCAAAATCAACTTTTGGGACCAATTAATGAAATGACAGTGCCAGTGTTCATAAGGTGGGCTGTCGAAAAGCCTATGTTGCAAATTTAGTGAAAAAATTCCTAAAAATGACTGTTTTACGGACGTGCGTAGCGCAGTTCCTATGCATGCTCGTAAGTTCGCAAATTTTTTATATTTGCACTCCAGATTTTCAACATTGCCATGTTACCACACCTCCTTATGAGCAGTATAGCTGTCATTTTTCACATCTCACCCAAAATGTGTTTCCGCGCATGTAGTGCACAATGGCGCAGTTGGTGTGCAAAATCAATGTATGGGACACATTAAGAAAATCACAGTGACACTGTTCATGAGCAGAGGTGTTAAAATGGCTATGTTGAAAATTTTATGAAAAAATGCCTAAAAATTACTGTTTTATGAGTGTGCGTTGCGCAGTTCCTTCGCACGCTCGTAAGTTTGCTAATTTTTAATATTTGCACGTCAGATTTTCAACATTGCCATTTTATTACACTTCCTTATGAGCAGTACAGCTGCCATTTTTCACATCTCACCCAAAATGTGTTTCGCACATATAGTGCTACCAATAGTGCAATCGGTTATGAAAAGCAATGTTTGGACAATTAAGAAATCACAGTTATATTGTTCATGAGCAGAGGTCTTAAAATGGCTATGTTGAAAATCTGGTGACAAAAGTCCAAAAAATGAATGTGTTACGAGTGAGCATTGTGCAGTTTCCACGCACCCTTGTAAGTTCATGACTTTGTAATATTTTCAGTCCACATTTTCACCAGTGGCATTTTTCCACACTTCCTTATGAACAGTACAGCTGTCATTTTTCACAACATGGCCGAAATGTGTTTTCACACTTTCAGCAAAGAAATGTGTGGTCACTGTGGGAAATCATTGTTCGGGACAGATAAAGAAAATCACAGTGACACTGTTCATGATCGGAGGTCCCAAAATGCCTGTGTTGTCAATCTGCTGTAAAAAATCCCCAAACTAATTACATTACGGGTGTGCGTTGCACAGTTTCTATGCACGCTCGTGACTTCACCAGTTTTTTTAATATTTTCACTGCAGATTTTCAACATTGCCATTTTTAACACCTCCCCATGAACAGTACAGCTGCCATTTTTCACATCCTGTTCGGAATGTGTTTTTGCACCTGTGGTGCTAAATGCCGTAGTCACTGTGCGAAAGCAGCTTTCAGCTAACAAACTGACATTGCCACTGTTCATGAGGTGGGGGTCACAAAAAAACCATGTTGAAAATTTGGAGTGAAAATACCAACGAATGCCTGAGGCATTAGGGTTTCCGACCATAACGCCCTACCCTGTAGAGAATGAGAGGCATCAGAGGTGTGACTTGGGATTCTCGCCTGTAATGCTCATACCATTCCACACCCTGCAGCCAGTGAGAGGCATCAAGGTATGCCTTGGACTCTTCGGCCCCGAAGTTCACCCCATTCTCCTATACCGCACCCATCTCTCTGTATTTCCTGATGGAATGGGGTGCGCATAAGGACCAAAGACCCCAAGGCACACCATGACACTTGGTGTCTGCAGGGTAGGGTGTGGTGAAATGGCGTGGCCGTTATGCCTGACGACTCAAAGGCACACCCCAATGCCTGTCAGCCCTTGCAGGGTGGTGGTGGGTTTGGCTTCAGTTCAATACTTCACTGCCATTCCTATTATGCAGCTCTGTAACTCCTACACTACCAATGCCAATGCCACCAAGCAAACATTTGGCATTGACAAATGCTTGTTATTTTAGTTTTTGATAACCGGGTCATGGTAGTATGTTCTTATTTTTCTGTGTTTGACTGCTGCATGTCTAATGTTACAATAATATAACTGTTAGCTCACATCTTTTGATTTTACTTCCTGTTTTTAAACCTAACCAGTTAACATTTTTACTCTATGTGACCTTTAGCACATCAGTTGACCTCCTCGTGCATTTAAGCACATATTGTTGCCTGGCTTATCTTTCTCACTCAACACCTCTAGCACAAATGCTTATAGTTTTTTTTTTTCATGTCTCATTGTTCATGATTTTTAAGGCAAAACCTTAACATTTAAAACTGCATGTAGAGACATCTCACACTAAGCTCAAATGCACTTCAACTTCTTCTAATATAGGTGTTCATTACTGGATTGTATGTTATCTCTTATTTATGTATTTTTCCTAACTACTTCACACCTATATGCATGTTTAATTCAGGTCCTAATAACCCCCAACATTTGTACACATCACTGTCTTTGCCATTCTGACAGTAAAATTAGTTAAATTTTAAGTATATTTCCTTGGCAACTATACCATATAATAACACTATCATATATTCTAACAAATAGGTACAACAGACACCACATGTAAAAACTATATTCCAAATAGAGCATTGTTCCAGGTTTTAAAACACATCAAAGTAATCATAGTATTTTTTAAAAAAACACCACACTTGTGGTAAGTCCCTCAAAATTTCTAATTTCAGTACACTAAACAAAAAAGTAAATAAATAAATAGATTAATTACTTAATTGTTTTGGCCTAATAAAACAGCATTATACCCATCATATTCACAATTTGAGCAGCTCACCACATTTGGAATGCATTTATTCGGCAACTATACCAAACATTACTACTGTAGTGTAGGCAAAGACAAGTGTACAACATATACAAGGTAAAAGAAGTTAGCAATAGGTATCATTACAGGTTACAAGAAAATGCCACAAACATTTACTTCATTATTACCCTGGAAGTCATACCAGTGAAAGCTGTCTACTCACCCTACTATTGTCTTGGCACCTACACAAGCATTAACCCACAAGCCTAAATTGGTATTTATTGACAGCAGTTGTAGTAGTTCATACCTACTATTCATGTTCAAAACAGCCTGAGGCGTTCCCATCAGACTGGGACAGAATTTAGCAAGCAAGTGAAGTCTGAACTCCTGCTGCAAAGGTTTCCCACATCCGGAGGGCATGGAACAGACTATATTTTTCCAAGTGATCATCCTAGCAGTTCAGCAGTGAAACTTGTGCATACCATGTCGCACACAATTAGTCAATCCTTGGTGAAGGTCCGCCAAGCTGAACAGGAGGTTGGCCGCCTCCTGGACAGTAAGGTCTTCTCAAAACTTGTAGGAATGGGAGTTGGAAGGCCTAATACAAAAACTAACAAGATATATTTAATTGGTCAAAAATTATTACTGCATGCAAAAGTTAATCCATTTGACACATACAGGCATTCAATAGGTACATCTGGGTATCAAAGCAACTAAAATTGGCCTTCTATGACATCAGACATTACTAATTACATCACTAGTTGTGTAACCTGTCAAAAATATGAACAGGCTCAGCTAGTTCCCACTCCCATCCCGCAGGTAAGTTTTCATGTGCCCTGGGAGATACATGAGTATTTAGTGGGGCCATTATCCCTCAGTAAAGATAAAAAATGTATATTTTTTGCTTTTGTTATTACAGATCATTTTACACAGTTTGTGATGGCATTCCCTGCAGTGGCTGTCACAGACAAATTTCCTGTGGACACACTGACCAAAGAGATTGTTCCTCGCATGGGAATCCCTTCACACATCCATTCATTTCAAGGTTTGCATATTAATAAGGTTCATGTTTTTTGAATTGAAAGACTAGTATGGTATTAATTGGCACTACGGTACTCAGTATTACAATACATTTTAAACTAAAAGCATATTAATGGCATTTATGTATTTTAAAAGTAAACCACTTACAAACCATGGTCTTTCACTTTATAAAATGCAAACATAAACAGTCCTGGATACTAATACCAGGCACAACTGTCTTTAAATAGGGCAATAAGTACAGTCTCTAAGTAAACCCTTATAACAATAGAAACTGGGTTTGCTTAAAAAAGCCTAAACACTCATGGGTCTTAAAAATATCAAGCCTATGTGAATTTACTTCTACCAAATAACCCCTTTACGATCATAGTCTCATCAATTACTGTTTGTTTTGCTTTTTTAATTTTCAATTTTCTTGCCATTTGTTTGGTGGTTTACTCTAGCCAGATTGTTGATTTACATGTTTAAAAGGTTTAAAGTTTGTTACAGAGTGGAAAAATCCCTAGGTGAAAACTACCATCAAGGGTAGTAGACAGAAAGATGTAATGAAACCTTTTAAGATTGTACCAACTAATGCTTGTTCTACTATTTTTATTCTTTTTAGTACTTCCTCTGGCTACCCTGCTTGGTTTCCAGCACAACCAGCAAATGCTTACCAGTTCCTACCTTTATTAATGTATCTAGTGTTTTTATTTCAGTATGACAAAACACAGTGGCCCAGATATTCAAAAGAGTTGAGCCATGCGCAATAGGGTTGCGCCTGCGCAAGTCCGAAATTGCGCCATTCTGCGATTTTCAGCAGGAGGCAGTTGCGCCCCCGAAATCATGCTGAGCAACAGCGCAATGATAATGAAGGCATGCGCAACTGAAGGGGAGGAACCATGCATAAATGGTGCAGTGTGATATTCAAAGACTTGCGCAATGCACAACAGTGGAGCAAGCGGAAGTTGCACCATAGCGGAAATGAGCCAAAATAAAAAGGAGCAAGGAAGAGGCGCAAGAACGCTACAGGGAAGCCACATGAGGCAGAGGCAGAGGCACACAGACAGGGCAAGTGGCACGAACAGTGCAGGCCAGGGAAAGGCCACAGTGAACAGCCAGGCACAGGGAAGGTGTGGGGAGCCACACAGCACAGAGGCCAGCACAGGCAGGTGTACCCGGTGCAGGGGAGGTAGAAGCCAGGACAGCAGGGGGAATACAGTAACAGCTGCCAGGGGGGGTGAATGCATGCTAGGGACATGGCCAGTGCCACCTTCCACATGGAGGCCATAATGAGGGGGGTGAGAAGGCAGGTGGCAGGGGTGTGTGGCCATGGAAGGGCCCGTCGGCGGTATGCCCCCAGCAGGCAGTACCGAGCCCGCACCAGCTTTGAGCTGTACACAGATACTGAGATTGTGGGCTGGTACTGCCTGAACAGGGCAATTCTGAGACAGCTCAATGAGCTGTGCAGTGATGTGATGCAGGCACCCACACGACGGAGCCATGCCCTGTCAGTGGAGACCAAGGTAACAGCCTGCATGTGCTTGCTCGCCACGGGTACCTTCCAGAGACCAACTGGGGACACCACAGACATAACCCAGTTGGCCACGTCATGCCACCTCACCCAATTCCTCAGCGCACTGCTGCCACATGCTGAGTACATCCATTTCCCAGCACAGCGGCGCGCACAGCAAACATACAGGAGTTCCACAGGGTAGCACGTATGCCTGGCATGCTCAGGGCAATAGACTGCACCCATGTGGCTATACGCACACCACCTGGCCCCGAGGAGGCCGCACACATAAATCAAAAGGGCAATGCCAGCATCAACTGCCAGATGGTGTGCGATGCCAGGGGGTGCATCATCAATGTCTGTGCCATGCACCCTGGGGGAGCACACGATTTTTACATCTGGCACCAGTCGGCGCTGTGCCACAGATTCGAGAGTGGGGACATCCCCACTGGCCACCTAGTGGGTGAGTATGCAAACCACATGGACAAATATAGGGCCTGGGGGGGCATGGCCAGAGGTGCCATGGATAGTGGCCTACATGGCCTGGGGCAGGGCAATGCTGATCACCAAACTAACCTTCACCCTCTACACACAGGTGACAGTGTATACTCACCCTGTCCCTGGCCGCTCACATCCTACCGGCGGCTCACAACCCCATCGCAGCAATGCTACAATGAGGCACACGCCACCACATGGAATGTCATCGAGCGGGTGTACGGGATGCTGAAGGCACGTTTCCGTTGCCTGGACACCTCTGGCGGTGCCCTACAGTACAGCCCCTCAAAGGCCTGTGGGATATTCCTGGCCTGTTGCATCCTGCACAACATGGCCAACGAATGTGGGATAGCCGTACAGGTCGAAGAGGGGGACAGTGATGGGGACGGTGGAGATGCCAGTGATGATGGTGATGGGCAGCCCCCCCTTGGCCGACGGGACCCCTGACTGCTACGGCTGGTGCATCTGCACTGGGACACCATCACGGAGGAGCACTTCAGCCAACCCAGGTAAATCATGGGGCCATGTGCAACCACCAGTGGCCAAGGCACAACCCACAAACACACAGGAACCCACACTGGGGGTGCATGCCGTCGAGGGAAGTGGCAGGGCACAGAGGCACACACACAGCCAGGGATGGGTGAGGATTAACAATCCACACTGAAGGACACACACACACATGCACACACACAACGCAACAAATGTGCACAGAGGGCATAAGGCACACTGACCCAGAATGCACACCCTAGCAACACACATGTCCACAGGCCACCACACCCACTGCCTGTCCATGTGCGTGTGTCAGATGCTGAGCACCATTGCACATTGGTGTACAGCGCAATGTAGGCATCATCATGCACACGTAACTGCGGACAGCAGCCGGGAGGGTGTGCAGGTGGACTGTGTGTCCGCATGCAGGGCTGGGTACCCACCCATGCACTGCCCACTGAAACACACAATGCACACAGGGCAGCACCAGACAGTAGCTGCACTGGGAGACAGGTCAGTCCCACGACACAGTGCCACAGCTGCCACGGATGCGTGGTCAGCCCCGCCGAGACCTGCCAGCACTGGCAGGCTGACCACTGGCCTCATGGGGTGGCACTGATGGTCTCCCAGGGGTTCGACTGCGTGAACGTGACCATGCCTGCGCAGGGGTCTGCAGCACACTGAACATGCCTGCACCAGGAGTGCTCGGGATGCCGACCGCTGAACCAGGCGTCAACAGGGTGGGAGTTGCACGACACCGGGAACGGGGGGTGGATAGTTACTGCATGGAATCCACGATGCATGGGCACCTGACTGTGTGCCCATCGTGGCCATGACAGCAATGAATGCCTGTGCATGCCTGTCAATGGCAGTGGTCTCATCCTCCCGTAAACGGTCCATCCGTGCCATGATCATTTCAGCGTCCCTGCTGCGATGCTCCTCTGCATGCTCCAGAGACACACGCAGTGCATCCATGGACGTCGCAAGTAGTTTCTGCTGCTGGACTGATGCTCGCAGTAGGCGGGTGTGCTCGTCCAAGAGGTCATCAGCCTCCTTGGCATCCTGTCCCTCAGGGTGTGCAAGGGCCTGATGTTCAGCACCCCTGGAGGGTGGGTGCTGTGCACCAGGACCAGGTCTGGACATGTCCACAGGCAGTGCACAGATGCCGCCGCTGAACCCTGTACCCCCAAGCCCAGTGGGCGACTGCTGATGCTGCCCCTCCGGCTGCCACACCTCAGGGCTCAGTGGTGCCACCGCAGTGGCCGCAACAGTCCCACTGTCCTGAACAGACACCAGTGCTGCTCCACTGGTGCTGACAGGCACAGCCTGGGACTGTGCTGACATGCAGGCCTCCACGGCGGCACCACCCACAGACATGGGCGCGAATTGCCCTGCTGTGTGTCCATCCTGTGGCACACACGTGTCACTGCCCAAGATGGTCGTGTCATTATCACTGGTGCCGGACTCTGCCCTGGCCACAGCCACAGTGTGCTGGCATCCGTGGATGCCAGCACGCTGGGACACAGGCAGGGCTTCCTCCACACCTGTCTCAACGACATTAGTGTGGACAGCCAGGCGGCCCCACTGTCATACTGATCCACAAATACCTGTGGAGGTGGATGGTCCCACCTCTGACTCCATCCAACTGTCCACAGTGGACAGGCCCACCACCGCTGACCCATGCAGATGCTCGGGATCTGTAAGGGAAAGCAAAGTTGTGTTACTGTGTGTGACCTACCCTGCCCCCCCAGACAGACCATGACTTACCATGCAGTGATGGGCCACCACCCATCTGGAAGCCACCACCCGGAACACCCTCAACGGCACTTCGGTGCATGCTTGCAGCAAGCCTGTCCTCTGCTGGGGTCAGCTGTACCACCTCCGGCTGTCCCCCACCTGTTGCAGCACGTGCTGCCCTGATGGCAGCCACCTTCTCCTTCACCCTCCTCCTGTCTGTGCCCATCTTCTTCTTACGCTCCTGCACAGAGCGCTGGTGGCTGCCATGCAGGTTCACGGCACATGCCATCTCCTCCCATGCAGCAGCACAGGCCTGAGGGGTTCTCCGCCATCCACTGAGCAGTAGCTCCTGATCCAGGTAGGCCTCGAAAAGGGCCTCAGTTTCAGCCTTAGTAAAATTCGGCCTCCTCCTCCTCCTCCCACCACTGTTGTCCTCCTCTCCAACAACGTGTTCAGTCATTATGTAGCCTATAAGAATGGCAGTTGTTACCTGTGAATGTGCAGTCCCATGCATGTACCAAAATCCACAGTCCACACTCCCAAACAGCATGCAACTCACCAATAAACTGCAGTAACCGACTATGGCCACTGCAGCACATTGTCGCACCTTTATAGCGCAACCCATGCAAATGAGGCGAGGAGCAACTTTAATTAGATGCAAATTGCATTGCTGCGCCATTGAATGGCTGATTGGATGATTTGCATATGATGGCTGAATATCGCGCTGTTGCACTTTACGCAGTTGTGTTAAACGTGCTGAGCCAATGGCGCAGTTCTGTGTCATGCGTAGTACAGCTCACTGCACATGCCCGGCTTGCTGACGCAGGCATCTGCCATGCTGATGACATGCTGTGTGCGGTAGGCAATGCAGGGCACAGCCACCATTGTGCCAGTGGCGCTATAGCGATGGTCACTACATGGCGCTGTGGCACTGGGCCTTCATAGGCACAATGGCCCAACTGCCCGATAGTCCGCTGTGGCACTGGCACACAGGCAGCCAATCGCGCTACATGCATTGTCATCCGATGGCGCTGTGCATGGCCTTGCGCCAGAGACCCTTGACCCTGTGCCCGACCTTTGCCCCTTGGCGCCATGCATCAGGCATAGGTGCACCTCTATCACGCTGTTCGGTAACAGCGCGATAGGGAATGGCAGCGCTGTACCGTGCAGCATCTGAACGTGGGGAACCATGCTGCAGAGCGCCATATTGCCTACTATAGCTATTGCAATGGCGTGTAGAAGAGCTGCTCCTTGGATGACCATTGAGCTGGCAAATCTGGTGGCCATAGTCGAGCCACACCATGGGCCTCTCTTTGGGGAGGACCCCCTGGATAGGGCAAGGACCCAGGTGTGGCAGGAAGTGGCCACTGCCCTGGATGAGGCAACAGGCAGGGGGTGTTCAGCTAAGCAGTGCAGGCACATCTATGGTGACCTGTGCAGGAGGGAGCCGGAACTACTGGCCTGACTGCGGTCACGTGCCAGGAGGGGCACGGTGCCACATCCAGGTAGAGGTTCTGTCAACACACTTTTATCGTCCATATGAGTCACAGTGTTGTATGTGTCCAGCACATAGGGGAGGGACCGTATGGGGTTGGCAGTGGCGGTGTTCACAGGGTGTGGGGTGGGTGGATCTGGCTGGGTGGGAGGGCACACGCCTTGGGGCAGGGGGACTTTGCTTTGGGAATGTACTGATGTTCTTCTCTCCTTTTTGTCCCCACAGGCCTGGAAGAACTACGCAGAGTGCAGGCAGAGCAGCGGAGGGGAGTGGAAACCGCAGACAGACGGGCCGGGGACCAGCAACACCCACCTGATCAGCCTGATGTGGGTGAGTGCCAGACATCCATGATTAGTATTGCATGCTGTGTGACAAGGTGGGCAGTGGGGCATGGCCACCATTCATTGACATCACTGCCATGCACGCCACTTGTTACAGTCAACACTGTCCAGTGGCAATGCATGTCTGGGTGTGCATCACTGGTGGTCCATGCGTGCACCAGGTGCATGGCTGTGCCACTGCCTTTGCACCACGTAGACATGTCACTAGATGGCCACGGTGGTGCTGTGCGTGACTTGGCCGGTGGGTGTGTGCAGCATTCCGCATGGCTGTATGCGCCTGGGTGGCAGGTCCTGTTGATGTGATCACTGCGGGTGGTCACACACCATCACAGTGGTATGTCCCATGGCCGTATGCCATGCACAGTGGGTGGGCTGTATGGGGTTTTGCATTCACACCTGTTGACTGTGCTCCCTTGTCCTAGGTGCGAGACATCTGAGGGAAATCAGGGACACCATGTGGGAGCTCCTGAATCTGGCCTGTGAGACGGTGGCAATACTGAGGAGGCTGGACGAGTCGGAGGTTCTGCAGCGACACAGAGCCAGAGGTAGCCAGAGCCAGGAACGGTGGAGCCTTTAATAGTCCCTTGGTCCCTGACTTCCCCTACCCCCTTGGACCCACCCTCACACCCCTCCTATCCCATCCCATTTGTCCACCCCTTCCCCCGCCCATCCCCACCTTTTTTGTGTCCCCCACCACAAACCTGTGAATAGTTTTTATTGTTGTACATAGTTGAGTTTTCTATTTTTACAATACATTTGACTTTTATATGAATAACGTGGTGGTTTCTGATTTGCAGCGGGCTATAGGTGCTCAGCTGCAGTGGTGTGCATGGCATCAGGGGTGGTGCAGTCATGGACATGTATCTGTGTCCGTGTGGAGGTGTCTATGGTGTGAGGGTAGATATCAGTCAGTGTCTGTGTTGTGTGTGTTGTTCCCTGTGCACTGGATGACTGTGTGCAGTGGTCCATGGCGTGTGCTCTGTGTCCATGGTGCACCCATTGGCCCGTCCATGGCCTGTGCAGCCGACACACATGCCTGTCTGTGACCTGCATGGTCAGCTGGCATGTCAGTGGTGGCATTCCCTGCAGGGCGGACACTATACCCGTCGCTTTGCTGGGTTGCCCATGTCACTGGTGTGGTGCATGCCTGGCTCAGGTGGCACTGTGGGCGACACGGTCATTGTCCCACCTCCATGCTGTGGCTTGTGTGTGTTGCAGGGGATGTGCCTCACTGTCTGTGGCTTGTGCTCCGGGTGACTACTGGTGGTGTATGGATCCATGGTGCCTGCGCAGGGTGGTTGGCACTCCAGTGCCATGGTGGACTGTGGGTTGTATGTACATGACTTACATGGGCCCACAATGGGGGCTTGGTTGCCCCACCACTGCGTCCCTGTGTTGTTGTGCCCTTGGGTATGGGTGGGTGTCTGTCCAGACCCTGTGTGGCATCCAGTGTGGTGCATGCTTCCACGCACCACTGTGAGTGTCTGTGCTGGCTGTTGTGGCCAGTGGTGGGCCAGGATGTGTCACTGGAATACTGTGCAAAGCGCTGTACCACTGGTGGTGGTGTCAAGGACATGACCGTCCCATATGGGGTAATTCTTGTGCCAACGCATGGTCGGTCTCTCAGCAGTACCTCGGGGGACTGTGCATGGTGGCACTGTGTCTGCCATTGTTGCATTGTTGTGTGCTGCAACCTGCTGATGGGTGCTCGTGGTGGGGCTGGCTTACATGGTTCTGTGGTGCACAGGGTTGCATTGACACTGCGGGGGTGGTGGCATGCATGGGGTTTCCTGCTGTGGTGGTCACTGCTCATGGGGGGGTGTCTGGGGTCATGGTGCAGGGTGTGTGTGCACTGGGGGATGGTGTGCACAGGGTGGTCTGCCCTCCTTGTGTGCCAGTCACAGCTTGCCGGTAGGGTGTGATGGGGCACCATGGCAGGCTGTGGGTTGGTTGCTTGTCTCCATGGACCAGTGGTTATTCCAGCCCTTCCCTGGTTGTGATGTGCTTGGGGTGTGGGGGGACAATGTCTGTTCTGCTGTGTGTTCCTGTGCCCATCTGTGGCATGGGTGGTGGGCCCCTACCTCCCTGATTGTGCAGTTACATTGCTCTGCAGCTGGGGGGCTCCCTGCTTGCGCTATGGCGCCTCTGGACTGCTCAGCTGAACATCCCTTGTTGAGCTATGGCACATCAGATCTGCTCAGCTTTCCCTCCTAGTTAGCTATAAACATGAGTAGTCACGATAGTCAGTAGATTGGCTATAGGCGCAATTTGGCCTGCTCCGTTTTTGAATATCGCGTCTCTTGTGCATGGGCGCAATAGACTTGCACTTGCTCCTGCTATTGCGCACTTTTTGGGCGCAGTTTGAATATCTGGGCCTGTGAGTCCAAACCCTTCTTAAAGAAGACAAATACTGCTTATTCCATGTTCGATGAATCTGCTATGTCTCACGCAGCATCACATAAGGTTAAGAATAAACCTCAGCAATGCTCCACATGTAAACTGTTGCAAACAGTTATTATTACAGTATTTTTCATTATCATGTTAATCTTCTTCATTTATGTCTAGCTCCCATAGAAACACTGATATTTTATCAACTCAGTACCATTCATAACTCCAACAATTTTACGAGGCTACTGCCAGTGGTTAGTAACTGTTTTTACAGGGTCTTAATTGTGTGGTTGTCTCTGTGGATCAAGTTAATTTCAATGTGTCAGTTGCAAAATGTTCTCTTTTTTTGGTGGGGCCAGTGCACTTCAAATGTCAATATCTAATCTTAATTGGTGGCACAGGAATTGCCAGATAGGCTGTAGTGGGTTTCCTGATAGTGAATCATATTAGTAGATATCACTTGGGCCACCAGTTTTGCTACACAACAGCAAGTGTGGAGTAAACAGACACAGAGATCGCCAACCAGGCTTGGGATCCTCTACCACGCAACATCACTTTAGCTAGATGTCTGTAGAGTCTTTCCTTTATAACTTGTTGGATTAAATTTATTATAATTGCACTGCCAAATAGTTAAACGTCCCCCTCATATTACAAACTCCACTAGTCACTACCACACAACAAGGCCTCATTCAAGACTATCCCCAGATTCAGCACTGTTCTAGGAACTTTGCTAATTTTCAAGCTTACCTTTACAAACAAAAACATGCAATTTCAACAAGCACTCAACTACACACAATACACAATACAATGCATACACAATACACAAAGTCTCATTTTACCACACCTAAACATTTTTACAGCAGCACATAGTGAAGCTTCAGTTCCCTAATTACAGTTAAAATCCATGACATTAGATTAAAACATTGTATTCCTGGTTGTTATCCCCCTTACATACAATACTGGTGGTACTTGGTCTTGCTATTTTTGTCTTACTGTTCTGTAGTTGCCAAAGATAGTGTGCACCTCTGCTGTCATCCTGTTTCTGTTGCCTTTCAGAGAATGGCCAACAGCACAATAAGGTCCATGTGCCATTTTTATGTTGGCGAGCTTGCGCAGCCAACATCGTGGGACAGTGCAGTTTTGGAGGTGGGGTCGCTGTTGGGCAAATGCAGGGCACGCACCGGTAGGTGCGTCCCTCATTCCCCAATCAGCCTGCATGCCGACGCCATACCATGCATGCATAATGTTGCAAGCACATCTAAGAAAAGGTCTGCTGCAATCTGAGCAAAGCTCAGCATATGCAGCGGACCCTTCCTACGTGCTCGCCAACATTATGAGCATGGTCGGCAAGCGGGCGGCCACCCAACTACTGCCGACTTCGGGGGTGCTCAATCCCCTGTCGGTTAACCCTCCCCGCTTTTGTGTGCCGACAGGGAGCCCACTCCCCGTCACAACTCCCCTGTTGAATGCCGAGGTGCCCAATCCCCTCGGCTCATCCCCGCTTTCTTTGTATGCCGACTAGGTGCCCAATCCCCATCAGCATTACTTTCTCATCCCCCATGTTGTGTGCCAATGAGGGTTTCAATCCCCTGTCAGCTACAGACACCCCCAAACAGTTAGGTGGCACACTGGGAGCCCACAGTGTGCCAAATCCTGAAAAAAAAATGTCTGCAGTTTTTTTTTTCCTGTAAATGAAAACAGTCCCTTGTAGTCTCAATGCCCCTCCCCCACCCGCACTCCACCCTCTGTGCACCCTGCCCCTCACCTCCCCTCATCCCATACTTACCTGCAGAGTCCAGCGCGACGATCTTCGGTGGACCGGGAACACGTCTGCACTCTTCAAAACTGAAGAAATGCCAGTAAGCTGTATAATGGAATGAATAGGGGGTTTTCAACTTTAATGCATATCTTGGGCATTTTTGCGAATTTTGGCCCCAAATTTACAACCTGGGGTTTTTGGGACCCCTTCTCATGAATTCTTGCACTGTCATGGTGCTATTTCGTCCCGAAAGGTGATTTCGCAGTCACTGCGTGGGATCACCTTTTCAGGACCCAATAATGAAAAGACAGTGCCACTGTTCATGAGGAGGGCTCTCAAAAAAAGCTATGTTACAGTTGAGTGGGAAAAATCAAAAATGACTGTTTCTGACCTGCGTAGCAACTGCATGCGCACGCTTGTAAGTTAGTGCATTTGCAATATTTTCATGCCACATTCTCAACATTGGCAATTTACCACACCTTCTTTGAACCATACAGCTGTCATTTTTCATCCTTGCCAAATGTGTTTTTACTTCAGTGCAGAATAGCTGGCATTAAGCTGTATGCGAAATCGCTGTTTAGGACACATTACGAAAATGTCAGTGACACTGTTCATGAGCAAAGGTCTTAAATGCCTGTGTTGAAAATTTAGTGACAATACTCCATAAAATGACTGTGTTACGAGCGTGACATTGCTAGCGGTTGCATCGCACCGTGAAGTTCACAGAAACTTATAATATTTTCACTCCACATTTTCAACAGTGCCATTACTTAGATACATGCTAATGAACAGTACAGCTGTCATTTTCACATCCTGACCAAAATCTGTTTTCGCAGTTCCGGGGCACAATAGCGCGGTTGCTGTGGAAAGCCCGTGTTCGAGACACATTATGAAAATGGCAGTGACACTGTTCATTAGCAGATGTCCTAAAATGCCTATGTTGAAAATTTAGGGACAAAAGTCAATAAAATGAGTGTTTTACGAGCGCTTCGCAGAGTTTGCACGCACGCTTGTGAATTTGTGAATTTGTAATACTTCCACTCCAGCTGTTCATCATTGGCATTTTTCCATACCTCCTTATGAACAGTACAGCTTGCTGAAATTTGTTTTCGCATGTCCGGTGCATAATTGCACAGTCACTGTGTGAAATCACTTTTCTGGACACTTTGAGGAAATGACGGTGACACTATTCATCAGCAGAGGTCCTAAAATGCCTATGTTGAAAATTTGGTGGTGAAAGTCCAGACAATGACTGTGCTGCAAGTGTGCATTGCGCAGTTTCCACGCACCCTTGTAATTTCGTCAATCTGCAATATTTTCATGCCACATTTTCACCACTGGCATTTGTGCACACCTCATTATCAACAGTCCAGCTGCCATTTTCCACAGCCTGCCCAAAATGCGTTTCCGCAGCTCTGCCACACAGTGGCATACTCACTGTGCAAAATCACCTTTTGGGACACATTAACAAACTCACAGCGCTATGCCTCTCCACCTCCGCCACTGCCAATGCCAGCGCAACGACATTTGCTTATTTATATAGCCATAGCTATCTGTTGAGACATCACAAAGGGTATGCAGACTCCATTGGCATAAGAAGAAAAAATGATCTCTGCCACTGCTCTGTTCCTTCAACCATTCACCAGCTCTCATGTCAGATGTACTGTATCCTGTGTCCTGACATCAACTGAGTGACAGCATTAAAGTTCCTCTGCTACCACATCTTGATTATAACCACTGCTTCTCAATCAATCAATCAATCAATCAATCAATCAATCAATATCTTTATTTATCCAGGCAGGCACCATTGAGCAAGCTCATTTAAAAGGTGGACTTGCGGTCCTACAATAATAATACAGAAAGACAAGTTACAATAGTACAAACAGTAAAAATAGCTGCTATTATAGTAAAAATGCATATTTACAGGTAATATACATTGAACATAGAACTACAAGGAGTCATGGATAATGAACTTGTGCTGGATCCAAGCCCAAAAACTGTGCATTTTGTAGTGGGAAATGTTAGGGAGAGGGTAGGAATACCAGATAGAAGATATCAAGCGCATAATGTAGGGAGAGGTGGGGAATAGGGGCACAAGCGAAGAGGACCCAATTGTTAGAGCAGAGTGAGGGATTGGGAGGGCAGAGTACTGTACGAAAGGCAACGAAGTGATTTTTGCCCCAAAACATGGTGACATATGGAGGAGAAAAGCTGCCATTGTACTAAGTGCAAGAGGAGGAATATAGTAGCAGGGGCATAACTGGGAGGGTCCTGGAGGTTGGGGCAGAGGGAGGTGTTGGATGGATGAGGGACCGAATATTTTTTGGGACGAAAGATGATAATTATCCCCAAGTGCGGAAGCATGTGCTAGAATCAGGCTGCAGCTGTTCAGAGCATCAAAGAATAAGATATGGGAGTTCGGCAATAAATCCTGTGGATCTGTTGGTGGGCATGCTAGAGGCAGAGGCACACATTTCAGCTGGGGGGGGCTGCCGTTTGTGGGCCACCATTTGAGGGAGAGAGGTTAGTTAGTGTCTAGTAAAGCAGTTGCAAATTTCTGTAATGCCATCACGGTAAAGCCTTTTGAACAAAAGGGTACTTACTGGGGTTTTCAGCTTAAGTATTTTTTGGGTTTTATTCCATATTGATGGGAGTGAGAATCCAAAGGCGGCTCTCCCGACTCATGTGAGTGCCCTGGGTATATTTAGCAGGAGTTGTGAGCAGCTTCTAAAGGAATAATTCCTGGGCACAATCGGAGACAGTCGATGACGTATTGAGGGAGTTTGCCACTGAGGGCTCTAAGTGTCCAGAGTGCTGCATTAAAGTTGCGCCTATAGTGAAGTGAGGTCCAGCCCGTGGAGGCATATAGTGCGCAATGATGGGCAGAGAATGGGAGGTCAGTGATGAAGCGTATAGCTCTGTGGTAGAGCATATCCAATTTTCCAATGTAATGGCCAAACTTGTCTTATGCTTCATATTCTCAACCCTTTTGCTCTGTATCAACCAGCAAATCCAACATTTTTTTCTTCCATGTATTTTTGAGACAGGAATAGAAATTGCAGAACCTGCAATCCCCTCGAGTCCCTATTTGGACTGCCTGATCCAAATATTTAAACAAAGCAGAACCTGCAATCCCCTTGAGTCCCTAGTTGGACTGCTTGATCCAAATATTCCAAAGAAGCAAATTTTCCTAGAACTAGAGGACATGATGGAGCAAGAACCCGCTATTTCCCAGAGACAAATCAACAAATAGATCTGACTTATTGACCTTTCTCTAAATTAAATATGACAATTGAAAAATGCTTTACTTCTGCTTTTTCCTAAATTAAATTAAATTAAATACATCCTTATTACCAAGCATAATTCTGTTTAGCCAATAAATTGAGTGTGTCCTACTGTAAAATAATTTAAAGATACATTTAAATTAAAAATGATTATAGCTTCTTTGCAATATTTGGTTGTTACATTCACATTTTACAGGTCAAAAAAAATGTCTTGTTTTAAAACTAGCTGTAGAATGGGGAAAATGTGTTTGAGGAAGTGAAAAAGAACACTCTTCAAGACATTATCATTATTATTGAGTGTGCCTTATAAACAGTTTGAAGATACTTTAAAACAAGAATGATTATAGCTTTTTTGTGATATTAACAGTTTACAGTTTTAAAAGAAAAAACATATCTGCATGTCTTGTTTGAAACTGACTATAAAATTAGAAGATTTTATTTGAGGACGTGCTAGACAGAATGCTAGCAAAACCACAATTTCCTCAGTAGCAAAAAACAGAGCTTACAAAACAGTGTTCCAGTAAAACAAAATCTAAGATGACATTTCCTTTTTAAAATAAGTTATTTTTGTTGCCACCTTGCATGATTAACACCTTTCTAAAAGAGATGTGTCATGGTCATGGGGCATGCTTGTACGAGAAGTGTGTCACGGGGCATACTTCTACCAGAAGTGTGTCACGGGGCATACTTCTACTAGAAGTATGACACGTGGTACATCCAAAAAACATATAAATTTAGACTTATTTAAGCTAAAGCAGGGCAGAAGAGAAGAAAAATCTGTGACAGCATGTCCTTCTGCCTAGGACTTCATTTGAGACATCAGGGTATGGCACTGTGTGTTTATAATTACTATTATCTCTGATTATGAGCAGAGAGGGATGATACTTGCATTTTATGTTTATTTTATTTTTACTTTTTTTATATGATTGTATCTAAACATAGGAGAGACTTCCTCTCCAGTTAAAGATAGATTGCACTGCTGATCCAAATTATGTTAATTCTGTATACCACTTTTTAAGTAAAGAATTAAGACAATATGACATTTCCTGGTATTTCTTTTCGATTAAATATTTTTATTTATAAAGTTGTTGACTTACAATACAGGGGTAAAGCTTACTTGTGACTATTGGTATATATAAGTTGTACCAGAGTATTAAAAGAGAAACAACTATAAAGGTTTAGGATAAGGTAATTTTAATCAGACAAATAGACTAGACCATGATTGAGATAGTGTGGTTTTAACTGAACACGCAGCCCAGTGCATGCCATCATGCACACCCAGTTAGACTTCCGCATTCAAGCAAAATTTCTGAATGGGGTGGTTGCTCCTACCAGTCGTGGGAGGTCAAAAGGTCATCCCATGTACATGGAGTAAACCCAAGAAGGCAAGCTGGGGGTCAGGTTTGAACCCCAGCCAGCTCACGAGTCAGAGATGTAAAGGGCACAGCCACCACCATGTCTACCAACTCTGTTTGACCTGAATAGTGTATACCCAGTTAGGAAGACTGCAGAGTCTGGTACAGCAGGGGAGATCCAAGTTTCAGCTACCGAGAGGGCATCTGGCCTGTGATGTTGCACCCAGACCTGTAGTTGATCTAATCTTGAAAGAAGGCTTTGGATGTTAATAGAAGCAATTTTTATACCCCCATGGCTACTGTTTTGATCAGACTGAGTCCATGAGGGGCTGGAGTTGAGGTGCACCTTATCAGACAGCAGTATTAGTAGTAGTAGTAGTAGTTGTCTGGCCAGGAAGTATTTGAGGAGTTTACATTTTTGCTTTGGGGGACACTTGATGGATTTGGGGGAGATCATGGGGGTCATTATAGCAGTGAGATGGAGGGATAAGTAGTATGCTTAGTGGGAAGGCAGATGATTATTGTGGGAATAGGACCTGGTAGGCTCGTGTGCCAAATTAGGAGGATTGGATATGGTGCCATGAGCTGCGTGACTCGTGAGGGTGGAAGGCACGACTAAGTGGGTATTGAGTTTAAGTCTGATGAGAGTGGCCAGGATATAGTTAGCAGGGCACTGAGGAGCATATAGTAATATAGTGCCATAATCAATCAGTGCAGGGTGGTCTCAGCCTAAGGACTTACAATGGTAGTTGTGGTGGTGGTGGGGGGATATGACAATAGGTACTAAATGGGGTTCAGTGACACCAGATAGGGATAGCAGAAAATTGCTAACAGTAGTACTCCAGTGAAGAGAGGTTGTCTAAAACTAGAGAGCAGGGCAGTCCCTGACTAGTGGGCTTAGGGTGGGGGAAGAGACAGTATGTAATGAAGGTAGTCAGTATCACCTTAGTAGGGATAGCAAGAAACTTGCTTGCAGTAGTGCTCCCAGAATAACGTAGTGGTCAGAGTGCTTGCCCCTGGTGTATAGGGTCTAGGGTTCAAAACCAGGCAGACCAGAAAGTTGGAGTGGATGAGGATACTGTCAGAAAATGGTGTTAGTGGGAAGGTGGAAGACCAGGAGTAGATAAAGATGAGGCAGTGAAGTGAGTCAGAGAATTCAGTGGTATAAATGGAATCCGTAGGCTCAAGGGCGAATCCTAGGGGTGATGTAGTATAACAGATTAGTGGTGAAACAGGGATTTAAGTTTCTGTTTGGCGTCAGGTCACGTGATCAGTCAGGTGACCCTAGTGCAAATGCTGTGGGGGTGGGTGGGGCAGTCCAATGGGTTAACACAGGCACACACTGTGCTCCAGCAGGGGAGAGACTCCAATTTTCTTTGTTTCAAGCTGCTCCAAGCACTTGGCTGAATGTGCACTCCATTGGCAGTGTGCTGTGAGTAATATGGATGGCGAACTGCCAAACACAAATCTTCATGAACCAAAAATACTGGATAAGTCATGTGTTCCTATGGCCTATGCTAATTATACAGTATTGATTTCTTTGTCACAAATTGGACTACAAAGAGTGCTGGATGAGTTCTGAAGTATGTGCAAAAGATATAAATTAAAAATTAATACATCTAAAACCAACATTGTTGCCATAGGAAAGAAAAGAAATTCCCATGAACAATTTCCTTGTGGTCAGAAAATTGAGGCTGTAAATTATTTTTGTTATTTTGATGCAGTTTTTTCTTTCTTTTTTTTCAAATATATTTTTCCCCTTGCTCTAGGCCAGGCCAGGACCTCCTTCTGTCACCTGCTAATGCCAGTTTTCCATCTGACCAAGATCCTGCCATCCATCCAACAACACCACTAGCCCACCTACGAATCACTGCTGTGCTACCCAATAGTTTACCTCCCTGGGCACGGTATGCCTTCAGCTCCTTCAGAATTTCTTCCCTGCAGACATCTGGTCACCCACAGCAGAGGTGAAGACTAGTGGTGACTTTGCAGGATGGTGGCATGGATCTGGTGCTGGATGTGGGGGCCTGGCAGAGACTTCATCTGACCATGCCTGCACCTTCATTTTCCATGTTCTGTCCCTGTACCCCTGCTAGGAGTGTGCAATGGGATTGGCTGCTGGCAAGGCCCAATGCAGCCAACCCAAGGTCACACTCCAATGGCCCCTCTGTTAGCAGCAGTTCCCCTGCACCACCACCTGTAGTCACCCAGGTGGCGGTAATGCAGCAGGATACAGTGCCCTCCCTCTTCCTCTGGAGGAGGAGAGCATCCTGTTGGACACTCAATCCTCCTCCCCCTGGCCAGCCCTTTGATGACCCAGGCTTGTACCCAAAATCTGCTCAGTGGCATTGCGAGTGGTAGCACTACAGCTGCATTGGGGGGCTGGCATATGGTGTTGTTTGTGCTAATGGTAAATCTTGGTCACATCATTTGGACTTCTATAAGAAAAAAGCTCAACAGTCATGTCAAGATTCATACATACATACTATGGCATAAAGAGCTGAGTAAGTCGGTAAGCCTATTTACGATCCTGTTACTAGTTGTAATAGCAAATAGAGTTTCCATTAAAGATATATTTGTCCAGTTTTTGTTTAAATTCAGTTTTAGTTTTACTGTATATTATGTCCTCAGGGAGGCTGTTCCATGGATTAACCACATGGTGTGTGTAGAAGGATTATCTTTTTTCAGTGTGAAATTTACGTGGTTGCGGACTTCCGGTGATGTCACCGTTGGGGATGCAAGGCTTGCTACAGAGCTCTGTTGGCCCGATCTCTAAAACTGTTCCTACAAGGTGATTTCTAACACAAAACAGCCAGATATATGAACCAAGGAGCACTACAACTGAATGGGAGGTCATCGCAAAACTAGCCGAGCAGCAAACAGGAAGGATTCCTCATGATTACCACTGATCGCTCAGCCCCCCACTGTACAGCAAACTAAGATGGTGGATCTGCATGTCATTCAGGCTGGCTTCACAACCAAGTAATGCCACAATCTTCTTGGAGCTCCAGGACTTCAGAAATGAGGTCCATAACTTTCGTACAGAGCTTACAATGGAATTAAACAAGCTAACTCAACAAGTGACTAAGGTAGAAAGCCACATGACGGATTTGGACACGCGAGCTGATCAACTGGAGAGGGTAATAGTTCATATCCTAGAAGAACAACAAGCCCTGAAAGACAAATGTGAGGATTTAGAAAATCGCTCATGACGCAATAATTTGAAGATCCTCGGGGTACCGGAGAAAGGGAAGGGTAGGGATATGTCTGAATTTGTGATATCCCTCCTATGGGATACTCTGCAATTGGATCCTACCATGTATTTAGACATTGAGAGGGTGCACAGGGCCCTTCAGCCAAAACCACAAACTCCAGATGGCAGACCAAGAGCTATAATTTTAAGGCTACTAAACTATGCGGTCAAACAACAACTTCTAACCAGGGCCTGGAGAATGAAAGAAACTAAGTACAAAGATTACAGAATATACTTTGATAGCGATTATTCTCCAGCTATAGCCACATGACGCAGGGCCTATGCACCAATCCTACGAGAGTTAAAGCAACAACAACTGCACTATACTACCCCTTATCCAGCCCGTCTCACAGTCATGTTTGCAGGAGGTCCACAAACCTTTGACACACCGGAAGAAGCCATTAAAATCTGCAAGAAAATGGACTTGAGACCCCCCTACCTCCACGAGGTGTTGCAAGAAAGGAGTTACAAACACTCCATGAGGAATCATGGGCTACGGCTTCGGACCAACAATCAAGGAAACACCAGGGAATATCCACATTGCAGGATGTTAAAAAGCTGCTGCAGAAGTTTCAGCGGGTGCAGGATGGTTGAACTTGGTGAGATAAACCCTGATTTTAGGGGTGGACATTTCTATTCTACCTAGCCCCTCATGACATGATACAGAGGGCTTAGGGGACTTAAGAGACACAGTTACTTGGGTTTGCTTACTGTGAGGGGAGCGGGGCATACCTCGAACAAAAATGAGGTAATACAATGAAGGTTATGAATGTAATTAGATGTATAATGTAAAAGGTTATTCCTCCCTTCCTATGTCCTACAGTACTACAGATGGGAACTGTCACCCATATGGCCTTCCAGTTTCGATCGTCAGGGGAGCAGTAGTGGCTAGGTACAAGAACGATCGACCTGCCCAATGAATCTATCCTCGGGCTGACTTGGAACACAAGTCATTAGGCTTTGCTTGTTCTATTAGAACTCAGGGAGAACACCAGTCCCCCCTAGAGGTAGATGATTTGTGAGGTCATCCTAAGTCATGAGCACTCTGAGAACACTTATACTTTGGCTCCTACTGGGCCTTGCTCAGTGCAGGATGACTCTGGGCATCGCATGGACACAGATGGAATGCAGTCCGGGGGCCCATGGTACCCATGTGGATTACCATCAAGGAATCTGACCATCAATCCCAACCTAGAAGGGAACATTTCTCCCTTCCTGCCTTGGAAGTTCATTTTAAAGCAGAGCACAACCCAAAGTGTATCTGCCCCAGTTCAGTTGATATAGTTAAAAGTTTTTGGGCCACTTGAATGTTTAAAAGCTGGCCAGTTTGATTGTTTAAAAAATGAACCAGGCAGTCTAGAACTGCAACAGATGGCTACAGCCGGCAGAGAAACAGGTGCCTCCATGAGGTTTAATAGTATCAAAGGAGGATAAACTGTATTATTATCAGAGTGGCCTGCTCCTTCTATTTGCAGAGATAGAAATTGTTCATGGGCACCCCCTTCCAGGTGGTCAGGGGAGGCCTGATTATGTGGAAAATAATGCTGTACATTGAAGACATAATCTGTATTTATATGTTTTTGTTAAAGAGAAGGACCCAGTTGGAAGGGTCCAGTTGTTACCAACAAGTTATTTGTTTAAAACAAAAAAGGTGTCAAAAGATCAGCGGCATTTAACATGATAAATCTGAGAAGGCTTGTAGGAAATGCTGTACCACCTGGGGGAACAACCAGATCAGAGGCAGGACATACATGCCAGGGGAAGGAGAGGAAATTATAGGATATATTTAATCATAAGCATTGGGCGCAGAAATAAAAATGGCTAGACCCTCTCTAACACTGTCTCTGAATATTAATGGATTGCATAGTCCAGTAAAGAGGTCGAGACTCATACAATATCTCAAAAGGAAAAAGCCAGAGGTGATCTTCCTCCAGGAGACTCAACTCTTGGCCATAGAGAACGATAAATTTAAAAGGTGGGTTTTTTCCACAGTAGTAGCCTCAGCACATAAGTCGGGATGGAGAAGAGGGGCAGTAATCTTAATAAGGGAGGGGACACTGTTCGAACTCCAGGAAATATTCAGAGATAGTGAGGGGAGGTATGTGATAGCCACAGGCTTGCTTTATAATAGACAGGTGATCTTGGCTTCAGAGTACCTCCCCCGGGGTCAACCAAGATCATAGATGATGCATTGCACTACTTCACCACCACCTTTAATACCACCTGTGATGCTTTTGCACCGACCATCAAAGTGACCTCTAAGAAACGTGGTGCCCCCTGGATCACCCCAGAACTCCTACAACAGTTCAAAATGTGTGATAACCTCTGGCATCATGCCACTGCCTCCGGTTTGCTAAGTGATAGGCAGGCCTATAATGCAGCCCGCAATAAATGTACCTGGGCAATACGCAAGACCAAGGTGGAGCACTACAGAACCACCTTAACCACCTCCTGGGGTAGCACAAAACAGTTCTGGGACAACATCAAGGAGCTTAATGGTAAATCCCACTCTCCCCCACCTCACAACTTAGAATTAATGGTATTTCCACCACAAACACACTTCACATAGCTAACTGCCTCAACCCCACCTTTTCAGACCTCAGCTCAGTCTTCCCTAGCAACTTTTTTGATCCAATTCAGCCTACTCCACCGACTGAGCACCTCCACCCCTTCAAACTCAGAGTCATTACCCCTACAGAAGCGAAAGCCTACCTGTCCAAAGCCCTCCAGAGCTTCAATTACTGCAAAGACATCTTCGATATGCGTATCCTATACCTCGCACAAGACTCCGTTATCTCCCCACTCACTGGAGCTTCTAAATCTGTCCCTGCGCCTGGGCCAGTTCCCAGCCTCACGGAAAATGGCAGTGATAACACCAATATTGAAATGTGGTTATAGTTCCCTCCCAAACAACTACCAGCCCATCTTGATTCTCCCCCACTCTCTAAAGCCCTTGAAAAGATCATGGCCAATCAGCTCACTGACTACCTCCTTACACACAACCTCTTATGTAGGGAGCAGCATGGTTTCAGAGCTGGTCATACCACTACGACCACCCTCACAGAATTCACTAACTCCCTGCACTCCACACTTGACAAGGGGCACTTCACAGGGGCTGTGTTTATAGACCTCTCAAAGGCCTTCGACACAGTTTCTCATCCCCTCCTTCACAACAAACTGGGGTCTCTCATTGTCCACTCTCATAGTTCTCCAGCTATCTTTCATCTAGAACCCAATGTGTTAAAATTAATAATACCATATCTACTATGCTGCCTGTGTGCTCAGGAGTTCCCTTGGAATCTATCCTGGGTTTCCTGCTATTCAGCATCTACTTCAACGCCCTGTCTAAATCCTGCCCCGGCAACCTTCTCCTCTATGCGGACGATGCTGTTCTTTATGCTACACATCCTATCCTCTCTCTCTCCAGCGTACCTTACAAAACTCCTTCTCTCAGATTGTACACTGGTTTGCTGAACATAGATTGGTGGTCAACATTAAAAAAACAAAGACTATGCTCTATGCCCACTGCCAACACAGATCAAAGAATTTGCCCCTGGAGATACTCTCCACCTTTTTCATCCCACTGGAACAGGTCCAAAAGTATAAGTATCTAGGTATTACATTTGACTCTTCCCTCTCATTCCATGAACATATAAAAACCGTCACCTCCGCCACCAACACCCACATTGGTCTCCTTTACAGACATAAAGACTGCCTGCCACCTGAAGCACTTCACCTAGCCATTACCTCCTTAGTCTTATCGCTGGTGGACCATGGCCTCACAATTTATGCTGCCGCCAACCCTACGGCACTTTATCAAATACAAATAGTTATCAATAAGGCCTGCTGGCTCCTCTCTGGTGCCGACAGAAATACACATACCTGCACCCTATACGTGCTCACCAATATCCTCTTCCTTGAGGAAAGATTATTATACCAGACCTGTCTCTTCACCCAAAAAATCCACCTGGGTTTAACCCCAATAGGTGTCATGGCTTCTCTTCAGGCAGCCACCATCTCAGCGTTCACACGGGCTGCCCCAAAAACTATCTGGAAGGTGCCTAGGGTCAGGACCACCCTGGCCCAGCGATCCTTTCCCCTTAGAGCTCCATTCTGGTACAATGCCCTCCCAACGGCTGTCACATCAATCACCAGTCTAGGTCCTTTTAAAGCTGCCTTAAGGTCCCATATCCTCTCCTCACGTCAATGCCAGTGTAATCGGTAACCCATGAATCCTGCACCACGCCGCTAGGCCACACACCCGCCCTTGGCCAGGCAGTGGAGAGCCCTCACTATTCTAGCCTACAGGCTCCTCACCTCCCTTGGTTACCATATAGTTGCACTGGACTTTGAATGCATTGTATTATGTATAAGACAAGGCCTCCATGAGGTGGCTTACTACCAGCTCATATCATGCATTGCTTTAGCTACCAATTGTCTAGGTCTTAACCTCTTAGGTAAATATGTTGATAGCTCTGCCCTGTTTTAGCTACCAAATGTATAGGCATTAACCCGTGCTCATTGTATTTATACTCTGTATGATTGCTCACCCACATTTATTCTATGTATGTACGTACTGTATGAATGTCTATGTTTTATTCTGACGTGGAGCCTTTGGAAATGAGTCTATGGCTCAAAGGGTTGTAATTCCGATTTCCTAAATAAATAAAAAAAATAGAAATAAAATAGCACAAAAGTTTTTTTCACAACTACTGGAGATGCTTCAAGGACAGTTGTTAATGTGCAGAGATCTCAATATAGCCTTAAATCCGACGTTAGATGTGTCCTGTTGTCTTCCCCACTGTATTAACCCATTACAAAAATATTTGGAAGGAACTATAGCATCCTTGGGCTTTATAGACCTCTGGCGTCAGACCTTTCCCACAGGAAGGCAATATACATGCCTATCTCCAAACACTGGAGTGGCGTCCAGATTAGACTATATCTTTACCATGGTGGAGCATTTAGACACTATACTGGATGTATGGCATGGGGCAACGTTCCTGTTAGACCATGCTCCAGTCTTTGCCAAATTTGCTTTGGAGGGGAAACCCAAAAAGACATTTTGGAGACTTAACTTGACACTTCTCAGAGATGCTGAGTTTAATTAGATAGTCCAGGATGCAATCCCTAGAATAATACAGGAGAACACCAGTTTGGAGGTTCCCAACACAATAATGTGGGGCACAATAAAAACAGTTCTGTGGGGGGGAGATAATGGCCTATGCCAACAGAAAAAATAAGGCTCAGGACACTCAGCTTAAACAATTTCAGGTTGAACTGGCTATGCTTCAGTCCTTTTATGCCCAAGGGGACACAACAGTAAAACCACAGATTCTGAAATTGAAACAACAAATACAAAATATTGTAGATACAAAAATACAGCAGCAGCTGTTCTACCTGAAAACTGTCTCACATGAAGGAGGCCCTAGAGGAGCACGTCTACTGGCCAGAAAGCTTAGAGCTCAGAAAATAAGAGCGTGTGTTCTGGCAATGAAGGACCCAATTATGGGGACTTTGGCCACAACCCCTCAAGCCATCAGTAAAATAATGGCCACCTGCTACCGAGAGTTGCATACAGCAGAGGGTCATTGACCAGCCCCAAATCAAGGAGTATCTTACTAAACTACACCTCCCTAAGATAACACAGCAGCAAGCTTGGAACCGAGTAACCCCGATAGCTAAGGAGAAAATGGATATAATAATAAAAAAGCAAACACATTAAAATCCCCAGGGCCAGATGGATATCCCTTAGAATTTTACAAAAAATTTAAAGATCTTTTGCTCCTTCCCTTACTGAAGGCCTCGCACGAGGTACAGGAGGGCGAAGCCCCCCACCCCATCGTGGCGGTTTGCAGTCCTCGCAGCTATCCCCAAACCAGACAAGGACCCCAAACTTCCATCTTCCTACTGACCAATATCGATGTTGAACTTCGATTATAAACTTCATATGGCCGTTTTGGCCAGACGGATGGAAAATATTCTGCCTACTATAATAAACCCAGACCAGGTTGGTTTTATATCCCAGCGTCAGGCATATGATGCAGTCAGATGTACTTTTTTAATAAAAGACTATGCCACCCAAAGATCCATACCCCTCACCCTGATGGGTTTAGATGCTGAGAAGGTGCTTGACAAGGTGGCCTGGGCATTTCTCTGGGCCGCCCTGGCACAATTTGCCTTCCCTAAGGCATTGGTAATACAGCTTCAACAGATCTATGCAGCACCCCAAGCCTACCTGAAATTAGATGGTTAGCTCTCAGAACCATTCCCCTTACAAAGGGGAATTCATCAGGGATGCCCCTTGTCCACCCTCCTTTTCGCCTTTTACTTAGAACCCCTGGCACAAGCCATATGGCTACAGTCTGACATAGAAGGAATCCCAATAGGAGGGAGACATTATAAAATATCACTCTTTGCGGATGATATTTTGCTCATCCAAACATCACCGGAGACCTCCATACCTAAGGTCTGGGAACAGATAGTTCTATATTGGGCCCTCTCAGGATATAAGATAAATCAGCAGAAAACAGAGGTACTGCTATGCCATTTCACTCCCACAGTGACCTTGAAAAGAAAGTTCCCGTTCAAGTGGCACAAGCAATCGTTGAGATACTTGGGTGTCAAATTAACTAAAAACCCCATACATGAGGAAATGGCAAATTTTGAGCCATTGACTCAGCAGCTGATAGAGGACACCAAAAAATGGACCCTGCTCCCTTCAAGCCTCCTGGTCAGAGTCGAGGCAATTAAGCAAAACATATTCCCTTGAATTTTATTCTATTTATAAATGCTCCCCATTGTCCCTAGCCGAATGTACTTTCAGGCTTGGAACAAACTAATTTCCAGATTTGTATGGCAGGGCAAACCCCCTAGGATGCGATATGCAATATTGCAACTGCCCAGGGAGCAGGGTGGGCTAAACCTACCTAACCTACAGAGATATGGGATTGCTGCGCAGTTGTGAATCCTTCTTTGTTGGCTGAATCCCCATTATAATACTCCCTGGAAACAGTTTGAAATTGATTAGAGTGGTATGCTGGATCTAATGGATTATCTCTTTGGTCAACATCTGACCTGTTGACACCTGACTAGATTCCCCAGATACAAAGCCACCTCTCTCAGAAACTGGCTGTCCATCTTACATAAGTTCCTCACACTGCATGAACAACTTTATTTAGGATCTTTTAGAATAGAACGTGCCCAACAGTTGGTCAATCTCGTCAGGCACATATTGAGGTGGCGCAGATGGGGACTAAGGCAGACCTTTCAAATAGTAGGGCCGATAGGGCTCCACTCATTTGTGAGAATACAAACATTGTTTGGACTTCCACAGGGGAATGTGACCATGTATTTGTGACTAAGATTCCTGATACAGTCTTCAGAAGAGGCTTTGTCCTGCCATAGTGGAGAAACCTCCACTATTAATACAACTGGTGCTCTCTCAGGTGAGGGGAGACACCACGGCCCATTTAATTAGTAGGTTATACACAGCATTAATCGAGAAGAACGCAGTTACAACTGTGAATATCAGTGAAGCATGGAAAAAAGATCTGGGGTTAGTGATCTCAGAAGCAAATTGGAATTTTTATGCACTCCCAATGTTCAAGGTCTCGAGTGCTCCTTATTGGAGGGAGTATGCGTGGAAGTTACGTAGCAGGTTCTTTAGAACCCCAGTAAAAGTGGCAAAGCATACAGGAAACATGACTGCAGAATGCTGGAGGTGATGTGGCACTGATAAAGCCGATCAAAGGCATAGTCTCTGGGATTGCCCACTTCTAATACCTTACTGGGAAGAAATTAGTAGAGAGATAGGACATATCTTGGGTTGTCTGGAGTTGCTGTCCCCCGTGTATATCCTTACAGCAACCCCCCCCCCCGGGCAGAAAGTTAGTAAGGCCAAATATGCCCAGACTACACTCTTGATCCTAGCAGCCAAGAAGGTGATAACAAGGCACTGGGGCACCACAACCCCCCCCCCCGACCAAGGAAGAGTGGGTCAGCCTAACCAGAGAGATATATGCAATAGAAAGGCTACTAGCCAGCATGAAAGACAGGGTAAACAAGTTCCAAGACAGGTGGAGTAGATGGGTAAGATACCAGCTAGATTCATATCCAGACTCTGTCCCTTGATTTAAAAGAAAAAAAGAGACATGAGGGGAGGAGGGAAGCTTGCCATACAGTCATAGATGGGCTCTTTTTCTCACTTATGACCTGTCAAATTGAATGAAGTAATATATGTAATATAAGGACTTAACCTGATCATATTGAATATTGAGAAAAGCAAGAAGAGAAGATGAAATCCCAGGACTCCAAGAGAGAAATCCCAGTCAATAGACTTTAAGAGAATTAACATACCTAAGGACTAATGAGCAAGCATAGAGAGACTAAAAAGAGAAACTGGTTGTCTATGTAATTAAGAATGGTCTGAAACCTATGTACCTTTGAAATTAAATCTATATGTATGAACATGAAATGACTACTTTGTCTGAGACACCTAATAAAAAATATTTTATAAAAAAAAAAATTACATGGTTGCAGCTCTTGTTCCTTTAGTATTATTCTTTAGTTTTATATCTAACTCCCTGAGAAGATCCTTGACCTGTAGCACTGAACAGCACATGATCAAGTCCCCTCTGATCCTTCTTGTGTAGAGAGACATCAGGTTTAATCTACCTAGGTGGTCCTCATATGAGAGGTTTTTGCATTCATAAATCATCCTTGTGGCCCTCCTCTGCATCCTTTCCACACTATCTTTTAAGCCTCCCTTTACTGCCTTTACTGGACCCCACAGTTGGGAACCGTAGTCCAGTAGGGGTCTTACATAGGATCTATATAATGGCGTAATGACTTTTGCCTCTCTACTTTTAAAATTCCTTTTTATTGTCCCTAAAATATTTTTTGCTTTGGCCACCTGCGTGTTAGTATGTACATAAAATTACAATTTGTTGGTAACCAGTACCGCTAAATCTTTTTCCTGGTCTGATTTTTTCAAAACAAGGGCACCTAGATTATGTTTGAGTTTATTATTATTAACTCCAAAGTGTATAACACTGCATTTATCTGGATTAAAGGCCATACCAGAAGAGATTGCCCAGCATACAATATTATCCAGTGCATCTTGAAGACCATTATGTTCTAAGGGACTTGTTATCTTTGTATCATCTGCATACTCTGTAATCCACACTGATTCCTGTGTTCCCATATCTGATATATATAATTGGAACAGTAATGATCCCAATACTGACTCTTGGGGCACACCACTAGTAACCTGAGTTACAAAAGAAGAATATCCATTAATCCTAACTGTTTGATATCTGTTACTGAGACAATTTTTATCCAGCCTACAACCCGGTGATCTAAGTCATGATCAATTAACGTCTCCACAATAAACCTATGTGGAACTTTATTAAAGGCTTTAGCCATGTCAGCAAGGTCAGCACCCAGGTTGGGGACTGACCA
The DNA here is from genome assembly GCA_016271365.2 of Neoceratodus forsteri. Lineage (NCBI taxonomy): Eukaryota > Metazoa > Chordata > Ceratodontiformes > Ceratodontidae > Neoceratodus > Neoceratodus forsteri. The sequence goes on along the minus strand of CM057459.1, from coordinate 481,225,201 downwards.
AACGAGCAGACACGAAAGACCGTTAGGCCTATTCTGCTGGCATTTTAGTATGTTAGTATGTTAGTATGTCTAGGTACATACAATCAACAGGTTTCCCTTGATCTAATGCTGCAGAGACTTTTTCATAAAAAGATAGTTGGTTAGTAGTGCATGATCTTCCTGGGGTGAATCCATGCTGAGTTTTGTCAATACATCCTCTATCTGTAATGTCATTAAGTACTGCCTCCTTAATAATAGATTCTAAAATTTTACCAGGTACCGATATCATGCTGATTGGTCTATTATTGCTATAATCAGCTCTACTTCCTTTTTTGTGCATTGGAATAACTACAGCATCTAACCAATCTGAAGTAATTTCTCCCACTAATAAGGACTTCCTAAACAGAGTAGCCAGGGGTGTCGCTATTTGTGGGATAAATAATTTTAGTATTGCTGCTGATATATTATCCAGGCCTGCTGAGGTTGAGTTTCTTAATTTTTTGATCTTCCTAATGATTATTTCTGGATTATTATCAATTTCCAAAGGTGTTCCGTTAGGTATTACACCAGTAAATTCAGATTTAGTTGTGAATACAGTACTGAAGTATGCATTCAAAATATTAGCAATTTGTTGTGATTCCTCCCACAATTCATTGTTATGTTTTAATGTATTGATTCCTTGTTTATTTTTTCTTAATGAGTTAGCATACCGAAATAATTTCTTGAAAGTATCCTTATTGTCCTTTTTTGCTAGATTAACTTCCAACTTATGTTTCCTTTTATGTATCTTATTTTTACAATTTCTCTGAAATGTTTTGTATCTATTCCAGTTTTCTGTAGTATTATTTTTCTTGAAATCATTGCATGCCTTTCTTTTTTCCCCGGTAATCTTTTTATATTATTATTGAGCCACTTAGGTTTAATTCCCTTATTGTCATACTTTTTTCTCCTGTTTAATATGTTTATTTCCTATTTGTAATATTTTAGATTTTATTACAGCCCACATTTGAGAAACTGTTTTGTCCTGTAATAAACTATCCCTATCTATATTTTGGAGTGCTCTCCCAATTGACTCTTTATTTGCAGATCTTAGGTTGTAAATAGTTGTACATCCCTTAATAAGATTCAAAGTGTCCTGAATATAAAAGTGGACACTATCATGATCATTATTATCAAGCGATTCCCTTGTTTCACATTTAGATGCATCAGTATCACCAGATGTTAAGACAATATCAAGGACTTTATTTCCTTTTGTGGGTTGGCTCGCATGCTGAGTGAGACCTATTTCTTTAATGCAAGTAAGGAAACATTTACTAGGATAAGTGGTAGCTTGATCAGATTCCCAGTTAATATCACAAAAATTTAGGTCACCTAGAAAGATTACCCGACCTAACTCACTGGCCAGTTCCAGTTCATTTATTATGAACGTCGTGGTCCCTGAGTTTGTACCTGGTGGCCTGTAACATAAACCAATAATGATACCAGGCTTATTACTAACTGCTACTTTAATCCATAGAGTTTCGGTAAGTTTGTTACTTTTAATTTTGTCAGATATATCAGTGGAGTTTATTTTGTTAGATATAAATGCTGCAATACCTCCCTCTCTTTTGTCTGCTCTATCCAAATGATATGATTGATAGCCGTCGGTGTTTCTATTCCATATATCTTTATTACTCCACCAAGCTTCAGTAATGAATGCCATTTCAATATTGTTATTATTCAAAACTGCTCTAAGTTTATCTAGTTTGCCCTGGAGACTTCTAGCATCCGCAAGATAGCAATGTAAGTCCATCAAATTAACATCCTGCTGTCTTTAGCTCTTAGGTGATTCCATCAAATTAACATTCTGCTGTCTTTGGCTCTTAGGTGATCTATATATGCAGGTCAGGGGTCTAGATTGGGAATCATTAGGGATAATGTCATTATTTATAATGGCAGAGTATTCTTCCCCCCCACTAACAAGTTTGGAGTTCATAATTAGATCAGCCAGTGTAGAGGTTCCTTTTTTATTTAAGTGTAGACCATCATTTCTGTATAGATCCCCCTCATTAAAAAAACTTGTCCCAAGAGTCAATAAATGTAATGTTTTTCTCCCTACATTTATTTTTTAACCTTGTGTTTATGCGTTGAATAGTGTCATTTTTTTTTTATGACAATTCAAGAGTGGAAGTATACCAGAAACAAAGGGCATTTGTTGACGCACTTGTATTAGTTCTGATAAATTCATTATGTCCTCAACTATAGCCTTCTCATAGTCATGCCTGATATTGTTTATCCCCACATGGACCACAACTTTTTGTTAGTTTTTTTCTGTTTCCATCACATTAGGTAGAATACATTTAACGTCAGATATCCTATCCCCTTGTAAACAGTAAACCTCCCTGTTAGCCTTATTTCCTTCACACACTGTACTGTCCATCCTTTTTAAGACAGAGTCCCCTATAACAAGTAGCTTGTTGGGGTTCTCTTCACCTTGATCTAAAAGTGGGGAGTATCTATTACTGGTTGGCACTTGATCTAAAAGTAGGGAGTATCTAGTACTGGATGACACTTTGAAATTACGTATGGCTCTCCTTTCTTTTTTTCAGGGCATTCTGTCCACAACTGTCCATTTGGAGTCCTCAGGGTCATTACAAAGAGAGTGGCTGGATGGCTCATGCTCCTGGTTCACAAACTCTGCTACTCCCTCATTGTTCCCCCTTTTTCTTTTATCTTTCTGAAAGGAGTTTATGGATGTATATACCTGACCCTTTTCTTTCTCTCTTAGGTCATTCACCTCCTTAAGTAGCTTACCCAAAGCTATGCACTTCTGGCATATAAACTCAGCACTACCATATTCTGACCTATTTGTGATGTACATGCAGCAACTTCTGCATTTTATAATTGTGCCATGGCTACTTAATATATTTAAGAAGTCATCCGATGGATTGTAGGACTCCATTGCACTATAAAATCACAAAGTACTCAAATATATACTTACTGGCTACAAAGTAACAAATTCCACCTACCCCCCCTGTCCACGAAAGACACGGTTAGGATGTACGTGTCTCTGCACGTGACGAGCTCACGCTCAGCAGCTCAGGCTCGCTCTGCTTGCTCGGACAAGATATTTAATGGCTGAAACAACCCAGAAGTGGCACGCTAAACATATGACCCTCCTATGTTGCTGGTAATACAAATAAAACAGTAAAAAACAAATCTCCTTTAGCATAGGGGCAGGTCCTAAAGACTTACTAAAATACAAGAACCCCTTATTTTAATCAAATTATTAGTACTGTTGCCTTCAGAGTGTTTGTGTCTCATACAGCTTCACTGCTGTTCCCTCTGCTACTAGTGTACACAGGTCTCCTAACAACAGCAACCCACTTGTTTAACTATAGTAACTCCCCAACTTGTAAAGTGTATACAAATATTAAATCGTATATTGCAACTAGTAAGAACGATTCTCCTGACTGAAAGACGTACTGTCCCACAACACAAGGTTGTCGTAGCCTAGTCAGACAGCTAGAAGACCCGCTCGCTCGGACGAGATATTTAAGGACTGAAACAACCCTGAAGTGGCACGCCAAACACGTGACCCTCCTATGTCGCTGGTAATACAAATAAAACAGTAAAAAATGAATTTCCTTTAGCATAGGAGCAGGTCCTAAAGACTCACTAAAATACAATAACCCCCTTGCTTTAATCAAGATATTAGTATTGTTGCCTTCAGAGTGTTTGTCCATGTCTCGTACGGATTCACTGCTGTTTCCTCTGCTATTAGTGTACACAGATCTCCTAGCAACCCACTCGTTTAAGCTATATTATACAATACCAAGAAAGAATCCTGGCTTCTGATTGGTCAGTTGGCTGTCACAGCAGGGATGTTATCCTGGCATAACATCCCTGCTGATTGTTTGTAGGATATGGAGCTTGACCCTCTGCTCTTTTTTCTCTTAAGAAACAAAAATATTTTTAGACACTAACAAAAACATTCTTTAAAATTATTTTTTTAACTATAAAACAATAAGCCATTGTATAATAGGAATAATGCCCTCCAGGGTGGGTGTTATGCTGGGATAACATCCCTTCTCGGGTGTTGGACGCCCTCAGCCGATGGCCTCGGGCCCAACCACCCGAGGTGGGATGTTATCCCAGCATAACACCCAACCTGTCAGGCATTATTCCTTTAGTAGTCCCCCGACTTGTAAAGTGCATACAAATATTAAATAGCATGCGGCTAGTAAGCACGATTCTCCTGACTGAAAGACGTACTGTCCCACAACGCAAGGTTGTCCCACAGCCTAGTCAGACAGGTCTTTTAAAAATGTTCATAGTAACAGTGACCACTCAGTAATAGGTATTAAAGCTGCTATTATTATCATTTTTATTTGGGGCTGAAATTTGGGGGAACGTTGATGTTTCCAAATTAGAAATAGTAATGAATAAGTTATACAGATTAATACTGGGTTTGCAAAACTTAGCTGCAGCTGCTATAAGGAGAGTAGAATTGGGTCAGCTACCTATAAAGTTGTATACAGTATAACTATATCTGTTTTTTGTCATCTTAGTATATTTTTGAAACCAATGGAATGTCTAACCAGGTGTTGTTGGGAAGAGCACCTTCTCTATTCAAACAAAGGATGGGAGTCTCCTTTTTTCATATTTTAAATGAGACTATTTTCCCATCGGTCTTTCACATATTCTAGCAGATATTTATAGATATAACGTCACTGAGATAAAATCACTGTGTAAGCAAAGGTTTAGAGAGATTGCAATACAGACTGATACGGTTGCAAAAAACAAAACAAAAACACTACACATACAATTTTTTTTTTTAATTCAAAACCCAGAGGATCATAGAATATTTATAAAGTTCAGACATGAATTATATAACAGCAATAGAGTGAAGAATACCCCAAATAAATCTCATCATGCACATTATGACTGTAAGAATGGAAGTAGTGATTACTTGAAACATGTTATTTTGTTATGCCCTAGATACACTGTTATTAAACTGAAATTTCTGGGAGACTGGCTTGCTTCAGATTTGAATTCAACAGTTGTGCAATTAAAAATGTTATTTAATTCATATGAAACGCAAATATTATACAAAGTAATATGTTTCCTGAAGACAACGAAAGACAGACTGTCCTCCCCTTTTAATAAATATTGGGCCCTATGCATGATGGCAACACAGCGTGTGCAGGGGTGCATAGGTAGCATGCGTAGTTGCCTCCGTGAGAACCCCGTGCACTGCACTCTGGAGAGGCATGCACAAAGCATGTGCAGGAGCATGCGTAGGCAAACCGCACATAGCACCATGACCACTATGTGTGGCACATACGTGGGGGAGTGTCTGTATAATGTCACATGCAACAACACCGTGCATGCATGCATGACACCAGGTATGACAGCCAGGCACATGGTGGTAGGTGTGTACACTTATGGCAGGTGGAGGGCTGCCGTAGATATCCACACAATGTGGCCAGCAACCAAGCACTCAGAGCAGCATGGCTGTACCTTGGACCCCATGGCAATAAAAACACCCATCAGCCCCACCCAGAGACCAGGCAATGCACTGGTGCATGCAGTGACAAACACACAAGGGGGACAAACCATAAAACATATGATGAGGAATGTGCAAGTTGAAGTGAATTAGCGGATGCAGCTGGTCACTATGACCAGGACCACTGCAACAGTGATCCCACACCATGCACACCAACCCCAGTGTCCAGCCATACAAACATACCATGTGTGATGTGCAGAGGATGTGTGTGGGGCTGGACACAGCCAACTAGCAGTGCAGGGCATTCCACATGTATGAATGAAATCCCCCGGGGGCACAGATGATGCCGCCAATGAGACCCTATGTGCTGTGGTACTCCCACACATCACACAAGGCTGTGCAAAGCACACCCTGCAGAGGGATGCTGACACTGTGACCACTGGTGGATCACCAGACCCAGAAGTCCCCCGAGTGCACCATTATGCAATGAGATGATGTGGCCAAGGCACTGCTGTGAGAAGCAGTGCCAGTGGCACACACAAGGGACAAAGCACAATGGTCCCAACATGCAACACATGGACAGTGCACAGTGACTCAGGGGCATGCATGACTTGCACAGTACAGTGCCCTCCCAGCAATGCACAACACCCACCAACTGGTGACCCTTCAGTGGAACACCTGCTGTGCCACACATTGCTTACATGCGGGACACCCGCACTGCCCCACCGCCAGATGAAGCCCCTCCCCAGGAACTAGCAAACCACCCCAACCTGCCACCCACAGTACAGGAAACAATAACCACACAGGTATACTGTCTGAAATGTTGTAATGTACAACATGAACACAGTACAGGTGTCAGCCACACAGGTACAACACAACAAAAATAGGCATTAATAGCAAAACCACAGTGCACCCTAAACAACAATGCACCAAAACCCATTGCACACCAGTCCACACCAATGCAGGTGCAGCACAGTCCCAGGTGACATTTGGTCATGGCCCAACTGGCAGCACACACCTCAGCATGCATCCTCATCCTGGCTATCTCCACTATCGCTTGGAGTTGAGGAGTCTATACATCCCAGTAGCAGCAGCATGAGGTGGCAGAGGGGGTCCTTTGTAGCACTGAAAGGGAAAAATAACACAGTGAGAATGTGCACAGAAGGGGGACAAAACAGTGACGACCATGGCAACTGGGCACAACAGGGACATGGCACAGTAAGCCAAACCCACCTTTGACTGCACCACCACACCCCACATAAACACATGTGTCTGACTTGTAGAGGATGTCTTTGGTACCCACCCTCTGGGACAGGTATCCTAGGTTCTCAAGCTACCATCGCCTCTGTTGTGATGGTGTTTAGACAACACAGTGGGCCCCAATTGGCTGCTTCACATGGGGCAGGACAATCTTGTGTGAGAGGCCTAGGTGATCCTGTAAAGGACAAGAAAGGAAATATCCTTTAGCACCATGGACAGCAGACACACCCCACAGAGCCCCACAGCACACCCTGCAGGTGAGGTATATACCTGTAGATGTCCATCCAGCCTCCACAAGGTACCACTGCTGGGGCGGCCGATGTGTAGGTGTTCTTGAACACCCTCTAAAGTCTCCTGGGGTACATCCCCAGGTGCCTGAACTGTGGTACAGACATCACAGAGCTACCCTCAGCTGTAGCCATCAGTCTTACCTCACATTGCAGGATGTGCATGTGGGAACCACACAGGTAATGTCAGGGTGCACAAGCCCCCCACCATGCCTGCTTAAAGTTATACACAGGTGAGCCAGAGCAGATAAAGGGCCTGTGGCAGTATGTGTACAGGTAGACAGGGAACCATAGCTGTGGGGAAGGATGTATCCCATCCTCCTGATGAATGTGCACCTGCTCAACATGGAGATGAAGTGGTGGAGACATGTGGGACCATGGCCCAGGGTCTTCAGACTATAGCTGGATGCGGCCACACTGAGGAACACACACACCATTGAAGATTCAAGTTCCCCTGGGGCACGATTGTACAGCTGTGTGACATGGTCCATGATGACACTGCACCACAGACATGGCAGTCCAGGATGATGACAGTGGAGACCATGGTGTTATGTGCCCTGTCATACTATGTAACAGGGTCATTCTAGAGGGTGACCAGCGATGCTGTGGGCATAAGTCAATCCTCTGTGTCACGGGCAGTGGCACAGGTGATGGATGTCTTGGTGGCAAATGTGCAGGAGCACAGCTGTTTCCCAATGGCTGATGCCAATGTCAGTGCCATGAAACAGACCTTCTGTGCCATGCATGGTATGCCAAATGTATATGGCACAATAGACTGCACCCATATTGGAATACTGTCACCGTCTGTGCATGAGGAGGCATACAGGAACAGAAAGGGGTTTCACAGTGTGAACTGTCAGGTGGTGTGTGACGTGGGTGGTATCTTCACTAATGCATGTGCAAAGTACCCTGGCTCATGCCATGACATGTACATACTAGATGCATCATGTCTCTGAGCCCTGCTATGTGCCGGTCAGCTGGATGGATGGCTGTTTGGTGAGTAAAGGGGTGGCAATGTGTGTGGCACTGTAACCCATACTGCTGCATGCACCTCAGTGACATTCTTCTCTGTCCTCTGTACAGGTGACAGCGGTTACCCACTGCACCCACACCCAATGACACCATTTCTGGTGTTGAACAGTGCAGTAAAGGAGGCCTACAACCATGCCCACAGGAAGACATGGATCATCATGGAGAGGACCATCAGGCTATTGAAGATGCGGTTCTGATGTCTGGACCATACTGGGGGGGTACAATGATGTTGTCCCCAGGAAGGTCGTGCAAGGTGTTTACTGCTTGTGCCATGCTCCATAATATGACCCTGCGATGCAATGTGTCCATGCCGGTGGACCACCAGCAGGATGCACCAGTGGAGGAAGAGGAGGGTATGGGTGAGGGCAGGAGACTTTGAGTGGGTGTGTGGCTCACAACGCCCTAGTACAGGGCATGTTCCAGTGGTAGTGTAGTAAACATGCACAGTTGCAGGACCGACACCCATGTGCCATGTGCAGTGGCACTGTTGTGCATGTGCCCGCAATGTGTGGGCATCCGTGTATGCAGCTATTGTTGACAACACTGCATTGTGGTATGCGTGTGCCCCAGCCATCGTGGGTGGTGGGTACACAATGATGACCCCATGTGCTGAGTGCACCCATCTGGGGGGGGGGAGGTCACGGGGCTTGCATGTCCAGCTCGGGTTGGCATGTGGCACATGGTGGCAGATGATATGTGGTGGGGTGGGTGGGCATGTTAGGTGACGTGCAGAGGGAGCCATGATAAGGATGTTGCAATGCAGGTGGCTATTGTACTGCACAGTGTGTGTTGTGGCTGTGATTGTGTGGTAGTGTATGCCATGTGTGATGTGTGGCAGAGGCCGCCATATTGTGTCACAGTGTGTGTGGCATGTACTGTCATCAGGGTATGTACACAACATGCATGTGATATACATGTCTGGAGAGTGGTGCTTGTGCAGTGTCACTGCCCCTGTGGGTCATAGGGCTTTGCCTGCAGTCATGTTGAGGACCATGTGCCCAGTCTCCTGACCAGTGCATGTGGATGAGGGGGGGCCCTGCTGGCACCTGCATCCGGGGGAGGCCCAGTGTACTGCTTCTCCATGGCATCCTTGGTTGCAGTGCTGTGGCTGTCGTGCTGGATGTTACTATCCTATTGTGTGGTGGCTGTGTCATGTCCCTGTGCCTCCATGCTCTGTGTACCGGCGGGTGTGCAAGTGGGCTGTGCATATGCCCTGTGTAACATCCACCTGAGTTTTCTCTGTGTCCTATGGTTGTGTGACCATATCCTGGGTGGGGGCCACCGTGCTGGGAGACACCTGTGTGTGGACGTCTGCCATGTGGGTTGGGGTGTGGGCAGCCCATCCATGTGGCACATCACTTTTGACCAGGTGGTCCATGAGCCTCTCATGGAGGGTGGCCAGCCGGGTTGATCCCATGCCTCATGTCCCACACCTCACTAGTGCCTCTGTGTTGTGACACTGTGCCTTCAGTCTGTCCAGCTCCAGCTGCTGCAGCTCACTGTACTGTGCTGTCATGATGCCATGGGTGCATGCTCATGTGTGCGGACCATCGCCCGTGTTGAAGGTACTTCATCGCCACTGTCCACAGGGCATGTCGGTGATCTTCCTCCCCTTGCCATGCCATCCTGGCATGCTCATTCTGTGCCAGTAGCTGCAGTGTTACTGACTGCTCTGCCCTCACCAGTCCAAGCTTGTTGTCCTGGAGCATGCTGGCACACCTGGCTGCAATGACCTCTGTCCACCTCCTCGAATGGCTCCTGTGTCCCCTCATCCAGTGCCGAGAGTATGCTGTCCTGGTCCATCTACAACTCCAGCTGTGTCTCCATCTCCAGCTCGGTACCTGTGGGGGACATGGGGTTGTTACTCTGGCTGTGGATGTCCCTTGTTGTTGCTCACTGCTGGGGTGCATGTGTACTGGTGAGCCACCTGTGCCTTCCTCCTCCTCCTGCTTGGCATCCTTGCATCCCACCTGTTGTGTCGATGTGTCCTGGCTGTGTGTTTTTGCCCTGGCTATCATGCATCCATCAGTTCCTGTGTCTGTGGGTTGAAACACATGGCTGTTAGTACATATATGCTGCATCAGCTCTAGGGTACAAATGCCCTGCCAGTGCATGTGTACCATCCAGGGTGTCTACACCTTCCCCCTCCCCATGAATACTGATGTTTGTGAGGGTATCCACCAGCATCTTTTCTAGTGGTGCCAGTTGTGTATCGCTACTGGGTGGGCTGCCTCTGGTGCCCTGGCATGCCTCTGCATCTGCAGTGAGCTTCTTTTCACCACTGCCGCAGGTCCCACCACTTGTTCTTTATGGCCAACAATATCCTGGCCTCAGGACCAGTGGTATTCATGCTGGCCTGGATGCTAGTCACAGTTGTGCCTTTATCTCCGGCGCAGTGGACAGGGATTGTGCCCTGTATAGCTTGGTATAGTGTGTCTGTATATCACTGACCATGGACACCACCTGGCCACCAGTGAAGTTTGGTGCACGGGGATGTGCTCTGCCTCGTGTCCGGACACAGCCGCGACACTATCCGCCTACATGGGCTGCCCCTATGGGCTGTACTGGTGGTGAGGTGCACCCCTCCGGGCTTCTGTCACTATCCAACATTGTCTCTGATTTCTGCTCCTGCATGATATTCACTTCTGTGCCACTGCACCGGGCGGTGCCCATGCCCTTATATGATGGGGTAAAGGGAAGGGTCCACATATGCTTGGCCCTCCTGTGTACACTGCATGGCCAGCTATGCATCCCCTGTTGTCCCGCCTCATGTGTGTACACATCCCATGTGGCCATTCATTCATTCCACATACCGCGGGTGCATTGTGTGCCACATAGATGCGCATTGTGGTTCCGACGGTTTTGCATGCAATTTACACACTTTCATGCACAGGCACTATTGTTCGTTATGAGATTATATAAATGTAATTAATTTTTTTTTATCTATGTCTGTGTTAATTGAAATGGTATTTTCCATATCAATCTATGAAATTGTTGAACTTTGATTGTTGTAGGTAGTGTCAGATTCATGTAAAGGTGTAAGGATGTGTCTCAAATTCATTTTCATGTAGTTTGGACATTTTTCCAAATTTTGGATTTGGGACTTAACTATGATGTAAGAAATGTAGATAACCAGACCTGAATTTTACAGGGTTCTGTTTACACTCAGGATAATGCTGAGTTTGCTAAAGGTACATTTAATCTCTCTCCTGACCTAACCCATTATAATGGATTGAAATATTAACTTCTTTCTTGGCATGTCACTTTTTAGTAATGTATTCCTGATGTTTATAAAGATGTGTATTTTGTAATGACTTTTTTAGTTGAATAAATAAAAATGAACTGAACTGAACTATCACTGCCACTACCAAGGGCAATTAAGATGGTACACGGTATGCAGAGGAAGCCATATGAGCAGAGGCACAGGGAACTGGATCTGTACCCATTGGAGTCCAGAAGGGCGAGGGGGACATGATTGAAACATTTAAGTACATGAAGGGCATCAAGTAAGGTGAAGGAGGTAGCTTATTTAAAAGGAAGGAGGGGGCTAAAACTAGAGGGCATAGTCTAAGATTAGAAGGTAGAAGATTTAAAGGCAATGTGAGGGGCGTTACTTCATGGAGAGGGTGGTGGAAGCTTGGAATAAACTACCAGAGGAAATGGTGGGGGCTGAAATGGTGGAGGGATTCAAGAGGGCATGGGGCAGATAAATGGGGTTGTGAGTGGGGGGAAAGGGAGGGCCTGTGATATAGGTGGCGAGTAAGGGGGGGAGGGTAGACTCGATGCGCCAGTGTGGTCCTTTTCTGCCGTCATATTTCTATGATTCTATTATATTGTTTCTGGGTTTTATTTGTATTAAAAATTGAAAACCCATAAAAATGATGCCCTGAAGAAAAAAACAAACACACACATCTAGTTAAATGGGACCTGTTTAGCTCCATTTTGGAGTTTTTTTTTTTTATTCTCTTTATGGTGCCCCACTGTACTGGAACTCTCTCAGGCTACCAGCTCGCCTGTTGCTCTACCACCCACTGAGACCCCCAACCTCCTCAAAGTCACTAGCTCTCCGCAGGAGATCCCCAGCCCCCTAGGTCGGCTGGGAGTTCAAGGGGCAGAGGCAGAGGTCCAGTTATGGACATGTGGTGGTCAGGCACTGTGGAACCATTGCCTGTCCAGCCAGTGGGGGTTTTTCTATGTACTTCCCTGCCCCCCGAAGATGGCATGCAATGACGCCATGGCACATAACAACCCTGCCGCCGTCCGCCATGCTCAACCCATGCAACTGTCTGGACCGCTATCCTGCAGTGCTCCCGGTCTCCACTGGGGTTCACTGGGACACCGGTCATCCCCAATACCCTCTTCCTGGGACAGGAGAGCCATCCTGAGGATGCTCAATCCATTCCCTCCCTGCCGACCCCCGGCACCCAAACTCGCTCCTGAACTCGGGTCGCCGGTGTGGCACGGGGTGTGGTATCCAGCACCTCAACCCTCAGTGCCACCAGGCTGGGCTGGAGTTTGTTTTTTAAAATGAAGGTAGAAAAAAATACAAGAAAATAAATTAGGCAGACTGTGTGGGCCAAGTGGCCCTCATGTGCAATCAGATTCTATGTATTCTATGTCGCTATCTACAAATGGCCCCAAAATATGGTTTTAGGACTTCACCAAAATCCTTACCGAGGATTGATTTGTGAGCCAAAATTCTTCTTTCATGAGTCTCATAAAGGAATATTTCCATGTCACACAATATGAATCTTGGCTCATGAAGGAAGACGATGGACTTAGTTTTTTCCCATTATTATTTTTCTGAGCCAACCTTTTTTTTATTTTTTTTTTTTATTTTAGTTGTTTAACCAGGAGTAGCACACTAAGCTGAAAGCTTTTTTACAGGTGCGACCTTCTTTCATAATCATAAAAGATCTCATGAAAGAAGAATCTTGGCTCACGAAACAACTATGCAAAAAACAGAAAGTCCAATATCTCCTTCTGTAAGCCAAGATTCTTCTTTTGTGATCGTGAAAGAAGAAGCTCGGCTCATGAAAGAATAGTGGGGAAAAAAACCTAAGTCCATCACCTTCTTTTGTGAGCTGACATTCTTCTGTCATGAGTTCTTTTGTGACTTGTGAAATAAGAAAATCAGTTCATGAAAGAAGAGGGTGTCTCAGTTATTTTTTTCACATTTCTTTCGCATGGTCAAATGAAAGAACCATTGTTCTTTCGTGTGATCTCATGAAAGACTTGTGTGTGGACCTTCTATCTAGCTATGTATGTATGTATGTATGTATGTGTCTATCTGATTTTTGTTTTTTTTATGTGATTAAGCAGACCACCCCCGGTACCACTTCTTTATCCTCTTCTCTCCAGGTCACCTGCCCCTGAGTTTTTTTCTTTTCCTTTTTTTTTGACAATAAACAGACCAGGCTGTCCACCCTAGTACTACTTTTATTGCACCCCTTCCCTCCAGGCCACCTATCCCCCCCTTCTGAACACAGGTGGTGGCACCAGGGTGCCCACCTCAGTGCTGCAGGACATCATCCTGACACCAGGGTGCCCCCAGTACTGCTTCTCTTGCCAGCCTGCCTTCCAGGTTACCCTTTCCCTTGATATCTGTGGCAGCACCAGGGTGCCCACCTCCCGGTGCCACAGGAGACCCTCCTGACACTGGGTGCTCAATCCCCAGTGTTGGTTTCTGTCCCCTACAATAAAGAAAACCATCCCTCATCAATCTGTTTTTTTTAACCTGCAAAAAAGAAAATGGTCCATCGGTGATCTGCTCACCCAAGCACCCTCCCACTCACCCACCCTGACCCCCCCCCCACACACCTCAATCTGCTGAACAGGTCCCATAATGAAGATCCACTCTCTTGTAGAGTGCACCATTTGAGTTCCCCTCCTCTGGACTGCCTCCTCCCTGTCTATGTCCTTTCTGAAGTGCGGCTTCCAAAACTGGACATAGTACTCCAGGTGGAGCCTCACCAGTGAGCAATACAGTGGCAAGGCCATCTGCCTCCTCCTGCTGGAGATACCCCTCCCTATGCACCCCAGTATCCCACTAGCCCTACCCACTGTTTCGACACACTGCTCTACCACTTAGGGTTTGCCAGTTAAAGAAAACTCCAAGGTCACTTGCCTGCTTAGTGATTGTCAGTACCTCCTCCATCTTCCACTCAGCTCCTGGGTTTCTATGTTCTGGAGGCATGATTTGCACTTTTGTGCACTAAACCACAACTACCATGCTCTTGCTGTCTCCTTGAGTTTCTCAAGATCCCTGTGCATTCTCTCCACCCGCTCCTGGTGTCCACCCTGTTGCAGATTTTATTATCATCTGCAAAAAGGCATACCTTTCCTTCCAGTTCTTCTACAATTACATATATGAAGTAATTGAAGAGGACAGGTCTGAGTACTGAGCCCTGTGGCACTCCCCTGGTCACTCTTCCATCATTACAGTAAGTGCCGTTAACCACCACCCTCTGTTGTCAGAAATAGCTGGAAATGAGCACTTCAATCTCAGGTGATGGAGGTTGTGCGACTCTAGTAAAGATGGTGGTGTAATAGATTGGGTGGTCTGTCAGCACTTGCATTTATACTTTGTTATTTTATGTTCTAAAATATTTGCTCCTAGTAAATACGGTAAGTCTTATTTATTAGTATTTCGCTGCTGCTAATGACATATCTCAAAAAAACATTATTTTTGTTTTTTGACTGTTTTCCAATTGATGGAAAGTTTGCCACAGACATATCATGCTGCCAGTGGGAGGGAAATTGATTAAGGCCAGGAAATCAATGACATACAGTACTCTCTCAATAGCAGCAGCAAGCCACAACAAATCTGACTTCGCGGACATATGTGAAATGTTGCCAAGCATAAAATTAGATTTACCTGAGTTGAAAACCTCCATTGCCAAGATAGACTCTGATTCAGCTAATACCAGGGTCAGGGTTGAAATAATAGAGAGCAAATTTTCATCAGTAGAAGGCTAAGTGTATTATGTAGAGGATACAACAGTGCCACATATCAAGGAAATTCAGTATCTGTTGGACAAAACTGAGGACATGGAAAAGAGAGGCAAATGCAATAGTGTGAAAATTATAAGGATACCAGAGGAGGTGGAACGTAGAAATGTGATTGTGTTTTTGCAGCAGTTTTTTATGGAAGTCCTACAACATGAATGGCAATTGTCAATGGAAATCTTATCTATTTATTTATAGAAATGTTTCACCAGGAAGGCATTCTGAGCAACATGTTGCTCGTCTCCCAGTGTGAGCTGGGGGGTAGGGGAACATGAGGATAGTATACAGGGATTTGGTACACAGTATAGATATACAGTTTGATTACATTCAATAAAGTGAGCAGACTATACAGATGTATGGAAAAGGAGGAATGCTTACAGGTATGAACTAGATGGAATACAATGCTTACAATCTTGAACTAGATAGATAGATACGATAGCACAAATATCTTTGGCAAACACTTGGTGGGACATAGCTTTGTAGTTAGAAAATGGCTGGATAGAATACAAGGAGGTTGAACTAGGGCAAGAGTGCAAGGAGAGACACAGATAGAACAACATTTTTGCAAGGTGTAACAAACGTGCAAGGTTGACTATAAGTGCATTAGAGATTAGGGGTTAGCCAGTAACTACGGCTAGGAAGGAAGGGGGAAGGTGGGTTGGTGGGGGGCATATAGGCAGAGAGCAGGGGATTGAAAGGGGGGGATTTGGAGGAGGGGAAGGCAAAGGGTGGGGGAGAAGGGTCTGACAGGGCCTGACCCCTCCAGAATGCTGGGGACCCTGCCTGCACCAGGCAGAGGTCAAGCATGAACAGAAGGGAAGCAGGTTATAGGCAGTGGGAGTTAGAGCACATCAGAAAGAAAGAGGGGAGAAGAGAAGGGCCTGCCGGGGCCTGGCCCCTCCAGCATGCTGTGGACCCTGCCTGCACAAGGCAGATGAAGAGCATGACAGGAGGGAAGCAGGTTGCACACAGCAGAGGTAGAGCATGACAGGAGGGAAGTAGGCAGTGACGGGAAGTAGGCTTCAGAAGGACTAAGAGAGAGAAGGAGGTGGGAGAGAAGAGGGGCTGAGACCCAGCCCTTTCAGGAAAAAATGAGGTAGGCGTAGGAGGGGAGGAAGGTGTTTGCCTCAGTCCTGGACCCCTCCAGGATGAAGAGAACCCTGCCAGTGACCCAGGGCAAGCAATGGTGAGTGGGTAGTGAGAGTAAGTTGGTGTACAGAGGAGGAAATGGGAGTGGGTGGGGGGGAGTAAGGTGGAAAGGAAGGGGTGCTGGGTGAGGATGTAGGGGGAGGGTTTTGCTGGAAGGAGGTGGGTGTGAAGCTGAAGCAGGATCATAGGGGAACAAGTTAAGGAGGATTGTAGCAGGAGCAGCTAACACAGAGAAAGTTATGTAAGGTAGAGGCAAGGGAGTGGGAAGAGTGTCATATTTGAGGTGGGAGAGAGTTCCAGATTTTGGGGAAGCGATGGGAGAAGCCTGATTGGCCAATGAAGGTGGTATGATGGGGGACTAGCAGGGTGTGAGTGACAGAGGATCTGAGGGAGTGGGAGGAAGGCAGGGGAGAGGGAAGGAGCATGAGAGGTAGAGAGGAAGTACACCAAGCCAAAGTTTGGAAGTTAGCTTAGCACAGTGAGCTGGGCATCTGTTAGAAAGCGGGTGGAACGACATGGCATGGTAAAGATCACAATGATGGGTTCAAGATGGGGCATCAAGAATGAATTGACAGACATAGTTTAAAAGAGAGTCCAATCTGGTAAGGGAAGATATGGGAGTGGCACCATAGACTACATCCTTAAATTACCTCTGAGCCGCCCCCCCTCTATCTTCAATTCCTTCCTCTGCACACCTCTTTTTTGAAAGATGCTGGCTTTGACTTCTGACCTTTGAGGCAGCTTGAAAGCCCCCATCACAGCCCCTTCCTTTCCCTCCTTCTGAGGCCATACTGAGACTCAAAGGAGCCTAATATGCATAGCCCTGAGAAAGGAGGGAGAGGGGGGATGATAGAAACTCTGGCACCCTGACGAACCAACAAAGTCCAAGAGGGTAGCATCTTCAAAAAAAAAGAGTGTGCAAGAACAAGGGCACAATTTAAAGATGGGGGGGCAGCTCAGAGGTAATTTACGGAAGTATTTTTTTCACAGAGAGGGTTGTGGATGCATGGAACGGCCTGTTGTGGAGTCAAAAACAGTGGTGGAATTCAAGCATGCATGGGACAGTCATAAGGCCATTCTAGGGGGTGGGTGTAGGAAGAAGTAGGCTGCTGGTTAACTAGGATCTGCAACTTCTCCAGTAGGTAGGGAAATGGGCAGACTGGGTGGGCCAAGCGGTCCTTATCTGCCGTCAAATTCTATGTTTCTATGTTTCTATGTTACATCGCAGTAACCAAAAATTGGGAAGAACATCTTCTGGACAAGTTCTCGCCGGGTCTTAAGAGGGATGCAACTATGGTTCCTGTAAAGGGCTCCAAGCTTGGGGCGCAGTTTTTTCAGTATGGTGTCAATATGGCCAGAGAAGCTGAGGTGTTGATCCAGCCAAACCCAAAGGTATCTCAAAGAGGGGGCATCCTCAAGGATGGTCCGATCAAGGGTGTGGAAAGAGGGCAAGGGGTGGAGCCTAGAGAGTCTCTGCCTAGTGCCGAAGGTCATGGAGACTGTCTTTTTGGCACTTAGGAAAAGTTGATGTGAGACAAACCAGAACTGAACCTGGTGAAAGTCATGCTGTAGAGTGGTTGCTACATCAATGGTGGTTTTGCCAGAGGTGAACAAGATGGTGTCATCGGCATACATATGGATAGAAGAGGAGGGGGAGCAGACTGAGGGAAGGTCACTTAGGAAGATGGGGAAAAGGATCGGGTCAAGCACAGAGCCCTGTGGGACTCCTGTGGAGATTGGGAGGGGTGGAGAGATTGCATTCTGAATCCTGACTGATTGTGTTCTGCCTGTGAGGTAAGCTCTAAACCAGGTAAGAGCAGGAGTAGACAAACCAGCAGCTGTAAGGGAGTCAAGAAGGAGGGTATGGGAGACTGTGTCAAAAGCCTTGGTGAGGTCAACAAAGATGGCAGAGGTGATGAGGCCATTGTCCATCCCAGTAAGGATGGAGTCAGTGAGCCTAATTAGGGAGGTGGTACTGGAGTGGTTCTTCTGAAAACCTCATTGGAACGGGGTGAAGAAGGAGGAGTCAGCAAGAAAAGAGGGTCAGTTGAGAGAGGACCAGGTTTTCTTGGAGCTTGGCAAGGGCGGGCAGGAGGGAGATTGGGCAGTAGTTGGCAGGGGAGGAAAGATTGCCACCCTTAGGGAGAGGAAGGACCACAACATGTTTCTAGGGCATGTGGAGGGTCTATGTGATAACGGGGAATGCCTAAAGGCGATCACCATTATCGCATAGTCAGAGTGCCGAAAACATTTTCGGCATTCTGATAACCCCGGCACATCACTACAATGGCACCAGGGCAGTGTTTTGATGCTTTCTGTGGGGGGGCTGCACCCTCCCACCCTCGCGGGGCGCTTCACCCCACGCACACCCCCTACTTAAGGATTCTCAACTCCAGGGTGGTGCATGTCAGGGTGGGGTGAAAAAAAAAAACGTTCGGGCCAGACGCAATAAAATAGCACCAGCGCCTGGACCTGAACCCGGTACCTCACCCACCCCAACCACTAGCCAACCCCTGACACCATGACGCAGCTCAGCCATCCACCGCAGCACCACCCCCTACAGCCCCTCCACCCCTTCCCAGCCCACGCTTGCCATGCTCGCTCCCCCCCCCGGCATGCATGTACACATACCCACATCCTGTCGACCAGTTTGCCCATCCACTCATCCGGTCACCCTACCCTCCTATCGCTGTGAGGGATTGCGCTGGGAAGGAGTTGCCGTTATGGATGGCGCCCTTCCTCATGCGCCCACCTCACAGGTTACCGCGTAGGGATGAAGGAGGACATAAAGGAGAGATTTAGAATTAGAGAGAGAGAGTGTAGGCAATAGCTGGGGCTGAGAGGCAGAGAAATTTAGGGTCAAGATCATCCAGAGAGGAGCCTTTGGAGGGCACACTGCTCTCTTACCCCTCACCCACAAACTGTCTCTAAGCCTTGGCCAGTGATCACAAATCTTCTTCACTTCCCTGTGAAAGAATAAATTATGAGACTTGCTGGGGAACAAAATTAACTTATATGGCGAGGGAAGGAGAATATTTCTATTTCATTTCTGTGACTGTTAACAGGCACAGAGAGTTTCTGTACATTGAGCATTGCAAAAGAATGGCTGGGGCTACTATATGAGAGATCTTGCCAGGCTTATGATTTTGAATAGTGATCCCCCTGCATTTGTAATACACCTGAATGAGCCTGAGCCTGGGAAGTCATTAATAGCAGGCACTTCACTAAAAGTGGTGATGACCAACTGACATTTTCAAACTCCAGTGATGTGGACAAGTCAGCATGAGCTACAAATTCTGACCCTTCAAATGGCAGCCAGTCCAAAACATTCCTCAGCAGCAGCTCCTCAGTCAACTCGGAAAAAAACATTACCAAACACAGTACAAAAGCAAGTGGCACCTACTCCCCATCATATTCCACAATGGTAAAGTAAATAATTAAATTGACAAAGCCAGGTTAGGAGCAAGATTTCCAAAAGGTCAAGCCTCGTTAGCATTGCCAGTTCAATTTTGGTTATAAATAATCTGTTAACCCCAAAAATGTTCTAGAAGCAGAAGCCACGACAGCGGACTATCTCCCCATCCAGCACAGGCTTCTCAGTGAGACTAACACTAGAACTGGGACATAAACAACCCTCTGCTCCTGAAGTATGACTCACTGAATCTGAGTTTAATCATCTAACTGGTTATCTGATACTCCTGTTTTGTTTCCCTGGCAATGCACACAGGATGTGAGGTCAAACTTCCGTGAGATTTGAATCTAGATCACAACACCAAATTTTGTTCTCTCAAGCCTCATGCACATGAGAAGGATGCAAATAGGCATTTAGGAGGAAAACTTGTTAAAACACTTTGGACTTCAAACAATCCATGCAACCTCACATCAGTCAGCACTAAAGTTCAAACTTTGACCAAGGGGAAACAATAAAGCATGATGAGTAACTGTTTACCAACACTGGAGTGTGTCTCAACAACAGACAATCTCAGCACAATGCCATGTAACTCCAGTCTGTATAACTAGTGAATTAATCCTTCCAGTTAGAATGAACTTTGAAATCCAAAAGTTAGGACTTGATGAGCATTAACTATCTAATTCGGATCTCACTTCAAACAGCCAGATGTGGAGTAATGCAGAAAATACACAGATTTTTCTAGGGCCTGTGAATTACTGAATAGACATTGCATTACTATTTGTGTTGTTTTTGGTTCTTGTGCTTTATCTTCCAGGTTTTCTCCTTTGTTATCATGCAGCTCAAGGAGTGCGATAATATAGATTGCCTGCTCAGCCTGAGGAAGCGGAGACTACTTATATTCCACAATAAATCACAATTTAGTGGGACCTACAGTTGCAGGAACAGACACAGTCAGACATTTCCTGAAATTTCTGTGACATATCTGGAGAAATTCCCTGTTTGCCTGTAGTACCACTATGGGCCACCAGAGAGAGTCTCTTTAGCTATATCACGAAATATCTGGGAATATCTGAATTTATCTATGGCTACGACATATATACAGCCCATGGTGTTGACTCAACCACTCCATTATATACAGTGAGCCAGATTTTCAAAGGCCGCAGAATGATGCAAGGTGCCTGTGTCAAATAGAAATGATGCAAGTGGCACTTTGTGTCAAAAGATGAGGCATCCCCAATTCAGAAATGTGGCCTGTTCCTGAAGTGGGAGTCACTGTGCCAAACTGGCAAACTGGCACTGCTCCACCCTTGCGACACTCAGCAGGGTGCTGCATGTCGCAAGAGGGCTTGTGCCATGGCGGGGCTGTGCCATCCCTTTTCCTGGGATTCAGTAAGCCCCACCATGGGTGCTGCAAGGGGCTTGAGATAGACCTGCACTGAGCTGGTCTAAGCCCTTGTGTCAGTGACACACACAGTGACTCAAGGGGGGGCCCTGAAAGTTGGGTCCGACGGTGAAAGGGGCACGGGGTGCAGTAGTGGGTGTTGAGGAGGCTGTGGAAAGTCAGATTAATGGTGTGGCACCCAGCAGGGGTGCTGATTATACAGCAATTACACTGATGATGTGGTACCACCGAGGGGGCTCCAGTGATGCACAGTGCCATGACCCCACATGGGAACAGTCCTATCAGCAGCCCTGAGGCTGGGGCTGTGCCCATGTGAGGCCATGGCACTATGTGTTACTGGACACCCTCCGGTGGTACCATGTCATCAGTGTAGTTGCTATATAATCATCACCCCCAATGTGTGCCACAACATTGATCTGAGTGCCCACAGCCTCCCTGACACACACTGTGGCACCCCATTCCCCTTCCACCCTCAGACTTTTCCTGCCTGACCTGTTGCAGCCCCCCGCCCCTTACCATCCCAACTCCTCTGGTGTTGCGCCAAGCAGGTGGGGGGGGGCAGATCCCTGAGGCATTTCCCGCAGGTTCACATATTGTTTGGTGCTTGCCTGCAGGTGCAGCAACTCCTGGGTTTGTGGCACTGGGACCCCATTTCTTCTTGAATTAGGTGCAGGATCCCTGATGCCACCAGAGTGTGCCACAGCCCTAGATCACTGCAAATTGTAGCAATCTATGGGCTCTTTGAAAGTCCAGCCCTCAGTGTCTATTTATAGGTAGTTATGCTGAGTACTTAAAGAGCTGCTGACACCTTCAGGAGAACTTTAACAAAACATAATATTTAGACACAGTTCAGCTTCTATCTCCCATTCATTCTGTATTCCTCCTCCCTATTATTTATTACTGGTGTAATCTGCATGAAAACAGGATCTTTGCTCCTGAAGAGTTATTCTGTTTCTGTTGCTTTCTCCCTACCTGAGGTCTTAATGCACTGCTTGCGGCATTACAGTTACTCCCATGACAACAGATTGTGATGTCACGACAGAGGATTATGACTTGAATTAGGCAGTAAGCTAAAGAGACAGATGAACTCTAAGGGAACTCTAAGGGATAAAGATCATGTATTCATGCAAATTTCCTCAACAATAATTGATGGGAGGAGAAATCTATAGAATATATATGGAATGCAAGATGAATTGTTCCTAAATATCATATTTTTCAAAGTTTTCTTTGAGGCGACAGCAGCTCTTTAAGTTCTCTCTAAGCTGCCCAAGTGATTAACCTATTTGGCATAATCCCAATTTCAAGACAGAGGGGAAAACAATTCATAGACGAGACTGGGCATGCAGAGGGATTACTTCCGTTTCTCATTTTTATGTTCGCCGTGTGCAAGTTGAACATTTTGCTATATACAGGGTTTTGAGAGGTGTGTCATGGTGGTCCAGTACAGGAGACTCTACAAGGTGCCTGAATGACCAATAATCAGCAATGCCTGATCATGACACAATTCAGGCATGAAAGTGTGTGGACTTCAAAATAATGCTCCGACAGACACATTCATAAATCAGCTCTTTCAGCAAACAGCTGATCTCATCATGTGCTCTTAGCCTGCCTCTTCCATTCCTCTTCAACATTACAGCAATGGAAACAGAAACAGCTTGTTAGTGCCTATTAAACTGGAGATTAGTTTACCTCTTTCAAAATGCAACAACTTATACATTTAAATACTTAGCATTTAAACATTTTCTTGCTACTAGCTTCAGTTGGGCAGGTATCCTCTTTTTAGAAAGATTCATACCTCATAAATGTCACCCTTTCCCAGCAAGGAATCTCCTTAAAAGATTTACACTGTTTTTTTAACCTTTTAAGACACTATCTGATAAGCACTGTGTCAGACATATGCAGAGTCTTCTGTGAACTATCCACGCTAAATATATAGCAATCAGCAGGCAGTATTTACTATGCTTTTTGGGAAAATATATTTATATTGAGCTATAGCAAACACACACGCACGCATGTACACACACACACACACACTGTATGCACCACCTTCATGGCCACAACATTCAAAATCAATAATGCAATCTAATGTGTTATAAAACAATAAAGAAACAGTTTATTTATGACAGTCTTGGTTATGTGGAACACAATGAAGTTCAGTTTACAGTAGATTTCCTTTAAATATTTCTTATCCTATATTTTGTATCCTGGATAGAACAAGGGAGATGCTACATCTTATTCTCATAAGGATCTTCATTTTACACATTTTTGCACTGTATTTACTTATATATTAGATGCAATATCTTGTTTTCAGTGGGGTCATGATTTTACAATTTTTATAACGTATTCAGGGCAACCTAGTCCAGATGTAAGATATTGTTTTCAGTGTGTTCTGATTTCATGCAATGCAGCATAATACTGTGTAGATGTAGAGCTCCACTGAAAATAAGATGCCACATCTTCTGTGAACTATCCAGGCTAAATATATAGCAATCAGTAGACATGTTCTAGGAAAACACATTGTAAAAATGTGTAAAAGGAAGACCACATTGAAACTACCTCTCAGCAGATCTGCATTGTGCAAATTCATTAGAAATAATTGGTAAAAGCATGGCCACACTGTAAGTGATATTTACAGGATATGCCAGTTGAGATGCAATATATCATACACCGAATCTCAACTGGCATATCTTGTAAAAATTCAATATTTAAAATGGTTTAAATGCTTTACCCAAATGAAACACATATTTTAAATAGCCACTTGGCTAGTCTTTCCTCATAGGTCTTATCCCATATGCTCTGCACCATTGTAGTCACCCTCCACTGAACCACCTCCACCTTGTCTATGTTTTTTCTCAGATGGGACCTCCTAAACTGGATGTAGTATCCCAGGTGCAATCTCATGAGTGTCTTATACAGGGGCACGATGACCTTCCTTTTTATACTCCGGATACCCCACCCTGTGCATCCAAGCACCTGGCTAGCCTTTACAGCCACCTTATCACACTGCCTCGTTTATCTTAGGTCCCATGAGATGATAACTTCCGATTCCCTTTCCTGCTTTGTGACTGTTAGTACCTTTCCACATAGTTTGTACTTTGCATCTGGGTTCTTGTGCCCTATCTGCATGATCTTGCACTTCTTTGCACTGAATCCCAGCTGCCATTCTTCAGAGCATTTCTCCAGTTTTTTTTTATTGTGTTTGTGCCCCCATGTTTTCCCACTCTTTGCCTGACTCCCTGTGCCATGTACGTCCATGCACCTGTGGAGGCATGCGCATGCTGTGGTTCTGCAGCACTCTCATTCTGCTTGACATCTACCTGCCTGGGCTACCCTCAGGCCTCCACCTGGGGGCGGTTGGACTGCAGGGGGTGACTTGGACCCTCCCTGGGAGAAGAGAGCTTCCTTGTGGCTGCTCAATCCTGCTCCCTCCCTCCCCCTAGCCAGCCTTTGATGACCCAGGCTCACTCCCAAACTGAGGTCACCAGTGTAGCATGAATTGCGGCATTCAGCGGCTCAACCATCAGTGCCACAGTTTTTTAAGGTTTTCCATCATTCTTTCAACACCCTCTGCCATGTCCATAGCTTTGTATCTTCTGTGAAGAGAAATGCATTCCCCTCGAGTCCCTCTGCAATGTCCCCAACAAAGACATTGAAGAGGCCTAGCCCCAAAACCAACCCTTGCGGCACCCTGCTCATCACCTCTCCCTCTCCAGAGTACTCCCTGTTTATCACAACCTTCTGACTCCTGCCATTCAGCCAGTTCTCCACCCACAGAACTATTTTAGGATCCACCCCTAGGCTGTGCAGTTTGCAAATCAGCCTTCTGTGGGGGACAGTGTCAAAGGCCTTTCTGAAGTCCAGATAGGCCACATCCACCACACCTCCCAGGCCTTACCTTAGTTATCCAGTCATGCAGTAGACTAGTACAATGAGTTAGTGCAAAACACAGTGCTTATCCAAAATACAATAAAAGTTAGGCTTAGATGTATATGTAAATAAATGCCATATAATGGCTCCACCAAGCCACAGAGACAGAAATTTCGCCATAATCCTTCACATTGATGCAATCAGGCTGACATCGCCGATGCGTCCCAACAATGACCCACAACACACCAACACCAACCGCCAAACTTAACTGTATCAATCCTTCACCACCCACACACTACATGTGGGGGGCTGTGGTCCCTGCATCCCCCCTACTTTAAATATCTAACTCCACATCACACAGACAGTGGAGTTTGGTGCTTACACCCCCATCAATGAAATATCTCCCCATCGATTCAAAGTCCATCAATGTCAAGGTTTCCATGTCAGGGAGTAGATGTCGAAACTACGATGTTCGAATGGTATACCCTGTATAAGGCAATGTATGTGTGTGTGTGTGTGTGTGTGTGTGTGTGTGTGTGTGTGTGGCAATGCTCTATGTGTACAGACAGTGCACTGCTATGTTATACTGTAATATATATGCATGTATATATATTTGTATTAGTCAGCCTGTGTATATCACAACAACTAGAAAGTGCTGTTAGGATGCTCTTTGGTTAGTGCAAAAAGTGCTAGTCTACATTTCCACCGCTATCTAGATCAGTTTCAGCCTTCTACATGTCATTGCTTATTTAACTAAGGTGTCTAGTGGCCACTCCCCACCCTCTGATGTTCCTCAGAGCCCTTGATGTCTTTTTTTTTAAATCTGTAAACATATGTGTAGATGGTGCACTGCTATGTTATACTCACTGGAATATACTGTATATGCATATATGTGTATATGTATTAGTGTGTGTGTGTGTGTATCAAAGCAATTAGAAAGTGAAGTTAAGCGGCTCAGTGGTTAATGCAAAAATTGCTGGACTACATTCCCCCACTATCTTGATCAGGGTCAGCCTCATGTGTATCATTTCTGATTTAAATGACAGTCTGTTGCTGCCCCACTGTAACTGTCCACCCCCCCATGCCCATCCCATCCCAAGCCCAGCCCATGTTAGTCTACTGGCATGGGGATCTGCTCCTAGACCTACTACAACATCAATACCAGCGGCGAACATCTGGCATTGACAAAAGCTTGTCTTTCCAGTGATACATGGATTAATTTTTCTCAGTTCCAGCAATTATATGGAGTTGCCCAGTGGGACATCTTTCCCTACTTACAGGTACATCATATGCTGGTGATGGTGCTGTGGAGATGAGTGGGTGCTGTGGAGATGGGTGGGTCCTGTGGAGCTTCTTCTCACTTTGCAAGAATTGTGGGAGCTTGCTACACAATGGCATGCTATTTCTAACCTTTATCATGCTTTTCATTGCTCTATACCTTCAAGATATGGTTCCCCTTCAGACTATTGGCCCACAGCTTTATGCAAGGAACTTACCTTGGTTCAATGGGAGGAAGTTTGGAAGAATGTGCATAAATATATTACATTAGATGACTACTGATTAACGCAATTTAAAATATTACAAAATCTCTATCACAGTCTCAAGAAATTACATGTCTGGGGACTCTTGGATGCTCCTCTTTGTACCAGATATGATGGAAAGGGTACTTTGCTCCATATTTTGTGGGACTGCCCAAAATTACCACACCTTTGGAAGGCAGTTCATGTAGTTCTAGATCCAATGTAGGGTCAGGAAGGTACCTTTAAAAGGGAAAGATGCCTGCTGGGCCTTGAGCTACAATCTTTAATGAGGAACCATAAATTTCATTTAATCTTGATAGTTATGGTGGTCAAGAAACATATAGTATGCCACTGGATGGACTGGACATACCTTACACTTTTAGAATGGTACAATGAGATCCTGTTTGTCTTAAGGATGGAAAAGATGGTGGCATCTCTTAACCATAAAATGTCAATGTATCATCATCATCATCATTCGGATATACTTGAAAAGTACAGTTACGTCAGAACTTATCGTAACAGTAGATCTTCGAGAGAAGCTCTTGCAGCAGGTAACACAGTTATGACTGTAGCCAGAAGGTAACAGGACCTCACAGCAAACTTCTAGTCAATAGTGTATGGCGGGGACCGCCCCCGATGTTGGCACTCCCCCAACGTCACACATGGTATAAAGGATGGGTGGTCCCCATTGTGCCCCAGTTCTTCCGCCGGAGACTCCAGCATCAGGATGTAGTGTGATCCAAACCAGGGAACTGACATCAATACCTCACAGAGCAAACATTAACTAGCCAACATAGGTCATATGGAGCAGGAAATCTTTATGGGGAAGGAGGGTGGGAAATATACCTGCTGCAAGAGATCCTCTCAAAGATCTACTGTTACGGTAAGTTCTTCTGTAACTGTACTATCTTACTTTGAGAGTAAGCCCTTGCAGCAGGTAACACAGTTAGGACTGATTCCCAAGCAGTACAGAAACATACTGGTTCCAGGAGGTAGGTAGGAGAAGAGTGAAGGGGAGAATTCCCTTAAGAGAGAAGACCTTGCAAAACTGCGAGGCCGAAGCCTGCTCTGCACCGAGAGGCAATGTCCAGACTGTAGTGCCTTATGAAGGTATGGACTGTGTGCCACATAGCGACTGCACAAATATCAGACACTAACACGTTTCTCAATGCAGCGAAGGAGGTTGCTGCACCCCTTGTGAAGTGACTTCTCACCGAGCCCTGCAAGGGTTTGTTGTGCTTCTGATAGCAGAGGGAGATACAATGGACTAGCTACTTTGACAGGGTCTGTTTGGTCACAGGGGCCCCTAGGGTCTGGGGGCAAAGGAAACAAACAACTGCTCTGAACATTTACACTCCTTGGTTCTGGACAAGTAAAACCGCAGAATGCCGTGAACATCTAAAGTGTGGAGGACAGTCTCTCCCCTGTTCAAATAATCAGGGTAGTATGCAGGAAGCTGAATGTCCTGATTCAAAGTCATCTCGGACACTACTTTAGGTAGGAACTTAGGATTGGTTTCCAAGGCCACCTGGTCCTTGTGAAACACTAAATAGGGCTTCTTACACATCAGGGCCTGAAGCTTGGAAATCCTTCAAGCAGAAGTAACAGCAACTAAAAATAATGCTTTCCAAAAGAGAAAATGAAGCTCGCAATCCATGGCTGGTTCAAAAGGGGGTTAGGTCAGCTTCTCCAAAAAAAAATAACAAATCCCAAGGAGGAACAGGATCCCTTATGGTAGGCTTTATGTGTAGGATACCCCTGAGAAAAATACGGGTTACCTCCATCTCTACCACAGTTCTGCACTGGACAGGAATATGGTAGGCAGAAATGGCTGCTAAATGCGCTTTGATGGAGGCGTAACCCAAGCCTGAGTCCAACAGAGACAACAGGTACTCGAGGAGAGTATTCACTGGACAGGCCAAAGGGTCACGGTGATGAGCCATAGCCCAGAAACAAAAGTGCTTTCCACTTCATGGCACAGGTCTCTCTGGTGGAAGATTTCCTGGCAGCCACCAGAATGTCAGCGACCTTGTCCAAGACTATGAAGGGGAGTCTGGCTAAGTCCTCAGGAGCCATGCATGTAGGTGTAGGGACTTAGGTTTGGGTGAACCAAGATCCTGTTGTCCTTGGACAGCAGGTAAGTACCCAATGGCAAGGTAATCGGAGGTTCCGCAGCCAGCTGCTGCAGCAGTGGGAGCCAGATCTGTCGAGTCCATAGTGGTGCCACCAGGATCATTGTTACCCCCTCTGCTTGTACCTTGAGAAGAACCTTCTGAAGGAGTGGAATTTGGTTGAAAGGCATAGAGGAATCTCCCCTTCCAGCAAAGGGACAACGCGTCTCACTAGAAAACACTAGGCCCTAGATCTAGTGAGCAAAAACTGGGCAGTTTTGCGTTGGTAGGGGAGGTGAAGAGGTCCAGCTTGGATTTTTCCCATTTGTCAAAGAGTTTGTCAATGACAGACTGGAGAAGAGTCTATTCGAGAGCTCTTGGCTGAGTTTGGCTGAGAGCATCAGCCAGGGTATTCTGGGCCCCAGGGACACGGACAGCTGAGATTTCTAGATGATGAGATATGGCCCAATTTCACACTCTCATTGCTTCCCTGCAGAGGGGGTAGGAGTGTGTACCTCCCTGTTTGTTGAGTTAGAACACCACTGACATGTTGTCTGTTTACACAAGGAGGTGTCCTGGTCAGAGCACAGCACTCAAGGCCTGCAAGGCATAGAGAACGGCTCTCATCTCTAAGACATTTATGTGAAGGGATTTCTCATTCGCGGACCAAGAGCCCTGAATCCTGTGAATGCCTAGTTGTGCTTCCCATCCCTTGCCTGAGGTGTCAGATGATAAGACCTGGTCTGGCACTTCTCTTTGAAAGGGCATCCCTTCACGCAATGAAGGGGATGTCATCCACCACTGGAGTTCCTGACACACTGGCTTGGTGATGGAGACTGATTAATCTTAGTTATCCCATCTTTGGCCCCATTGGACATGTGGGGTCAACTGGATTGTCCTCATGTGGAGTCTCGGCAAGGGGACTGTAATGATGGACACTGCCATGTGACCTAACAGCTGTAACAGAGTTCAGGCTGGTACTACCGAGGCAGAAAAGTCATGGTGAACTGGGGCCTGAAGCTGGGTGGCTTCGTCTTGGGGCAGATAGGCCCTCCTTCGAGGAGTATCAAGGTGTACCCCTTTGAAGTTCAGGTTCTGGGACAGAATTAGGAAGGATTTCGGGATGTTGATAGTGATACCTAGTTCCTTGAAGAGAGAACAGGTGTCCCAAATGGTTTGTTGCAGTTGTTCTTTGGACAGTGCTGTCAGTAGCCAGCCATCCAAGTATGGAAATACATAATGACCCATGCTTCAAAGTGCTGCTGCTGCTACCATGAGGCACTTTGTGAAGACCCTCAGTGCTGGTAAAAGGTTGAAGGGTAGCACCCTGAATTGAAAATGCCTGCCCTGGAAGGTAAATCTGAGGAACCTCCTGTGAGGCTTTGCAGGACGTGGAGGTAAGCATCCTGCATGTCCAGTGATGCCTGCAAGTCCCTATGATGTATCATGGGTAGCAGGCCCTGGAAAGTGACCATCCGAAACCTCTCGTACTCTACAAATTGGTTGAGTTCTCTGAGGTGCAGAATGGGTCTCAGGTCACCTGTCTTCTTCTGCACTAGGAAGAAGTGCAAGTAGAATCCTGTTCCTCTCTGGGCTGGGGGATCAGATTCTATGGCCTTCTTGAATAGTGGGGTTTGAATCTCTGCATGAGTCTGTCCTGTATGCTCCATTGAGTAACAGGATGGGGGGGAGCACCTGTCCAGTGGGAACCGGAACAACTCTATCGAGTGTCCATTGTCTACGAGTTGGTGGACCCACTGATTGGAGGTCACCTTCCACCAGGCTTCAGTGTAGAGTGAAAAGCATCCTCCGACTGCCTCCTCTGCTGGGGTCATGGGAGGGTGGGGGTCCAGTAGGGAGTCAGGTGCCAGTTGGAGAGGAAAAGTGGCTTGGGGTGGTTTGGCTGAGTGAGAGGCGGATTCTGCAGAGCCTCTATGGGTGCCTCTCCGGCTATAGTCTCCCCGCTGGGGATGTTGGTGCTGAAAATGGGGTTGCTGTGACTGTTGTCCCCCTCAGCCATGAAAATGAGACCTGCAAAATTGTCTCTGCTTTGAGTGGTTCATGGACTGTACAGTCCGAACTGCCTTGCCTGAATCCTGTAATTTTGTAATAATCTTCTCTGTGTCCTCGCCAAAGAGGACTTAACCTTGGAAGGGTGTGTCAAGGAGGTTGTATTGTACGTCCTATGCAAACCCTAAGACTCGGAGCCAGGAGTGATGGCATAGGCATACTCCTGTCGCTGCCACTCTTGCTGATGTATCCGTGGAATCGTAGGCTGAGCAGACGACATGGGTGCCAAATATCTGATTCGGTCTGTAGAAGGTTGAGGAGTTCAGTCTTCTGTGGACAGTCTGGGATTTCTTGGGCAATATCCATCCCCTGTTCCCAAAGTGTGTTCTGGAACTGAACCATTTGTGTTAAAAAGTTCAAGCTGCTGATACTGCAAATGGTGAAGAAATATATCTTGCGTCCCATGGAGTCCCAACTACTTTGACTCCTTATCCAGACATTATTGTGTGCTGAGGTGTTTTGGCCTCTGAGACTGATCATGGACTGCTGAAATCAGCACTGAATCAGATAATGGATGCTCTGCCAAAAAAGGTTGTTCTTTGGTGGCTCTATAGAGGCAATCTGCCTTCTTTGGGACTGTGGTGGAGGTATGTGGGCGCTTCTACGCCACCTGTGTGACATCTGCGAAGGTGTCCATCAGGGATGGGATAACCACCATCTTTGGATGTTTCTGGTGGAGATATTTCATCAATAGCATTCTCTCTGGGTATAGGTTCTCTGTGTCCCAACCCATGTTAGACTGGATGTGCCTCATAACCTCGATGAAAGAGGGGTCATCAGGAGGGAGATTTGGGTGTCTCTTCTGGGTCCAGAGGAGATATGTCCCTGATGGATGAGTCTGAATAGAAAGAGTCTGAGGGCTGATAAGAGTCTGAGGAGGAAGAGGAGTGGGATCTGTGATGCCTCTTCCTACGTCCATGCTGGTCAGGAGAGCTTGAGGAGGTCGGGCTCCATGACCGTGACCGAGGCCTGTGACATCTCTTACGAGGAGCCTTCCCTTTAGGCTTGTCTTGGGGAGGAGGCTCTTTGTCATGGCCCTTACCTGGAGGGGATGAAGGGACCTTGGCTGTGTCCTGGGTTGGGAGAGGAACCTTTGCAGGGGCCCCATTATCTGGAGCTTTAGTTAGATCTGGTGCATTAGTCACATCTGGTTGTGGCCTTGGAGGGAGAATATCTGAGTGAATAGTCTCCCACCAGTGGCTGAAAAGATCTCTGACCTGTGACAGGTTACATTTTTGATCTGAACCTAACACTAGATCTGATGTCGGTCCAGTTCCTGTGCCTTCTCTGGTGCTGGTGTCAGTCTGATGTCAGCAGATATATCAGGGGTGATAACAGGGTGGCGTTAGCCATACCATCAGTGGCTGTGGGTTTCTCTTGGGGAACTGATGCCTGTTCATCCTCTATATGGTTGTTGTCAGACCTGTCATCAACCGGTGACGGGGGAAGAAACTGGAGACGAGGGAACTTCTGCTGGCAGTGCCACCGTGTGGGTAATTTTAGGAGCGTCATCGGAGGTCTGATGTCGGTGCTGGTCTGATGAATGCTTGGAGGGCAGGCGTTTGTCTGATGTCAGCTTGGAGTGTTTCTCCACCGGCTTCTTAGAGTGCCTGGGTGGGAGGGAGGATGATCTCCCAGAGTGACCCGAGGCCTTCTGCCTGTCCTGGGGGTCAGACCGCATGCAGAGGCCAACCGAGAAGGAACTGACTGGTGTCCCTTACCTGCGTCCATAGAGTGGCCTGTTGGGGGTACCGACAGCTTGATTTTTTTAGGCTGGATAGAGGGGCCCAAAGACCCAGATCCTCTGTTCTTCTTGCCCATTGCCCAGACCATGGCCGGGGGCTTGACCACGATGAGTCTGGTCTCCTGGGAAGCAGAGTCAGAACTGCCCCTGGAGGCTGAGTGAGAGCCAGAGGATCTCGATCACGAAGGAGACCTCTCCTTCTCTCTCTCCTCTTATCTTTGTGTTTCCCTGAAGACTTTTTGTGAGAATGGTGGGACGATTCTCTCTCAGAAGAGGAGTCCCACTGCATGGCGGCCAACCGTTGCTCTGTAAGATAGGCCTGCAGGGTCCTCTGGTGACAGATCCACATCCAGCTGTTGAATTTTTGACAGTGTGAGCAATTCTGAGTGTCATGGTCTGGGCCCAGACACAGCAGACAGGCTGAATGGCCGTCATTGGATAGGATCTGTTTCCCAGAGGCACACTTGTTAGCGTGCCTAGAAGAGGGCATCAGGGAAGATGACATACAGAAGAAATGATTGCTAAGCAGGACTTTTGATGAAAAATAAGAAACTTTAAGTTGAAAGAAAATGGCAGTCTGACTAGCGAGAGGCAAGCCGTGGAGCTGATGAATGTGAGTCGAAGGCGGGAAAAGAACTGGGGCACATCGGGGATCTCCCACCTTTTATACCATGTGTGATGTCGGGGGGTGTGCTGATGTCAGGGGGCAGTCCCCGCCATAGACTGCTGGCTAGAAGTTTGCCGTGGGGTCCCGTCGCCTGCCAGTTACAGTCCTAACTGTGTTACCTGCTGCAAGAGCTGACTCCCGAAGTAAGATCTCTCCTTCCTTTAATAGACTGTATAAACTGAAAATGTTTTTTGATCTGTGTTCAGTTTCTTAGTCCATGGTTGTAGCAGGTCTACAGGTATGGACTCTGCACCTGTGGGAGGGAGAGATGGGTGGGATCCAGTTTATTCCTTTTGCTTCTTTTGTTGTGGACTATAGTGTTTTTATCGATGGTTAGTTTTTTTTTTTAATTTGTCTCTTTATCAGTTTCTGTCAATAACAACAGTTACCAAACAGATAACAAGGACACAACAGTGTCCAAACAAGGAGAACTTAGCTGCTTATCCTAATAAAGAGAAAGGAATACTGCTAGCTATGCCTTTCGACGATTAACCAACTAATATACAATGGAAAAACACATGGTGACTCCCAACAGCATACTACACTGTCAGAGTCCCTTTAAAAGTCCCTGTGAGCCAGGGCAGAATTCTCATGCCAAATAACAATCATTAGTAACTACATTCATGGTAAAAAATCGGGCTTCACAGTTATGACATATAGCATCCATGTCCTCAACTGCAATTTGGTAATTTATGAGTCAAGCTAGCTGTTATTTTTTTCCATGGCATATTTGCTGTATGACACATTAGCTCAATCCAGCCCTCTAGAGAAGGAGCTGCAGGGGAGAACCACAGCCTGCAAATGGTTTTCTTTGCTGTGGTCATTACCACATTAAGGCGTTTTCTACCATCTGGGGAACAATAACCCTTGTGGATATCCTTGTTTTTTTTCTTTTGATACATAGTTCTCTGCAAAGTTTAATAAAATTTACTTTCTAAAACAAACAAACAAAAAAAGCAAACTGTCACTCACCATGCATTATTTTCCCCTTTGTCAGAGTCTGAAGTTTAATGCTGACTGATGTGAGGTTGCATGGATTATTTGAAGTCCAAAGTGCTCTAACAAGTTTACTTCCTGAATGAGACTTTAATAATTCTCAAGAGCAGAAGAAGGCTTGAAGGAACAAAATCTGGTGTTGAGATCTAGCTTCAAATCTCATGGAAGTTTGACCTCACATCCTGTGTGCATTGCTAGGGAAACAAAACAGGAGAATCAGATAACCAAAGTTAGATGGTTAAACTCAGATTCAGCGAGTCATACTTCAGGAGCAGAGGATTGTTTATGTCCCATTTCTAGTGTTAGTCTCACTGAGAAGCCTGTGCTGGATGGGAAGATAGTCCTCCGTCGTGGGTTCTGCTCCTAGAACATTTTTGGGGTTAACAGATGTTTTATAACTAAAGTGGAGGTGGCTACGGTAAGGAGGCTTGACCTTCTGGAAATCTTGCTCATAACTTGGTTTTCTAGATTTAATTATTTCATACAAACATATAAATCTGTCAACAGATAAAGGCCAGGTGGCCTGTCAAGTCTGCTTGAATGTGACGCTAACAGTCTATACACTGCAGCTGCCCCCTTTCACCCTTACCCTTAAATCCAAATTTTTGCCCATGCTTGCTGACCTCCCCTCCCCCCCAGTGTCCCCTTGGTGACCTTCTCCCTGACCTTGTCCCATCCCCTGTTAAAGCTACCCACCGATTTTATGGATGCCACCTCTTCAGGCAGTGCATTCCACCTTGCCACTACTCTTTCAGTGAAGCAATGTTTTCTCATTTCCCTCCTGAATCTTCCACCCTCCAGTCTCAGACTGTACCCCCTCGTATCCCTCCGACTCTTTAAAGTAAGAATTCCCTCTGTACCAGTCTTGTTTAAGCCTTTCATGTGATTAAAGGTTTCTATCATGTCCCCTCTATCTTTCCTTTCCTCCAGGGAGTACATGTTGTGCTCCTTCAGCCTCTCCTCATCTGGTTTATCCTCCAGTCCTAGGATCATCTTGGTTGCTCTGCATTGGACCCTCTCCAGTAATTTAACATCTTTCTTTAAGTAAGGGTGCCAGAACTGCATGCCGTATTCTAGGTGTGGCCTCACCAGTGATCTGTACAGTGGCAAGATTACCTTCCCTCTCCTGGAAGTGATTCCCTTGGCTATACACCCCAGCATCTTATTAGCTTTAGCTGCCACTTTCCTGCACTGTGCTGAGAGGTTCATTTGCCCTGTTATAAACACTCCAAGATCTTTCTTCTCCTCTGTAGTGGCTAACTGTACACCCCCTAGCTGATAATGATTCATTGGGTTCCTTGCTCCCAAGTACATGCCTTTGACTTCTTTTCATTGAACCCCAGCTGCCATGTGTCTGGCCATTGTTACAGCTTAGCCAGATCACCCCATAGCCCCTGTCACACTTCTGTGTCATCCACCACTGCACTGATTTTGGTGTCATCTGCAAAACTGCTGATCTTGATCCTAATGCCATGCAAGAGGTCGGTGATAAAAATGCCAAACAGCACTGGACCCAGTACCGAGCCTTGTGGTACCCGCTGGTTACAGCTCTTGGAGTTGAGAGTCCCCCAATCCACAACTACCCTCTGCTGCCTGTTCTTCAGTCAGTTTCTGATCCAATCCACCAATTTCAACCCTGCTTCTTGGTAACCCTGCTTGCTAATCAGTCTCCTGTGTGGCACAGAATCAAAGGCCTTGCTGAAGTCCAGGTACAGGACGTCCACTGCTTGGCCCCTGTCGAGCGCCCTTGTCACCCAGTCATAAAAGTCAACCAGGTTGGTCTGACAGGATCTACCAGAGATAAACCCATGTTGCCTTTAGTCCTGGAGACTTTTCTCCTCCAGAAAGGTTACCAACCTTTCCTTAAGGGTAGTCTTCATTTGCTTCCCCACAATGGATGTAAGGCTGACTGGTCTGTAGTTGACTGGTTCATCCTTGGGTCCACTTTGTGGAGGGGTACCATGTGCGCCATCCTCCAGTTCTGGGGTATGCAACCAGTTCCCAGTGAGGTATTGAACATATCTACCAGTGGCTCCATCAGGGCCTCCACCAACTGTCAGAACCCTGGAGTGTATGTCATCTGCGCTAGGCAATTTATTCACCCGCAGGGCCCTTAGGCCTTCCAGTGCCCTGTTCACTGGGATTTCTCCATCTGTTAACCCCTCTCCTCATGCCCATCCTTCTGTCCCCTGTGGCATCATCCCATGCTTCTCCCTGGTAAACACTGAACAGAAGTAGTCATTAAGTGCTTCTGCCTGGTCTTCCCCTTTCTCTGCCCATCCTCCATCTTTCTTGATCCTTACAATCTTGTCTTTGCACTTCCTTCTCTCCCATATGTACCTGAAGAAACCCTTTTCCCCTTGTGCCAGCCTAAGCTCCCTTGAAGCCGTGGCAACCCGAACTGCTCTGTTTACTTTCCTTGATTTCTTCAGGTACTCCTCTCTATCCTCCCCCCATTTGGTTCTCCTAAATTTCCTGAAGGCTGCTGTTTTCACCCTCACCTTTTCCTACATCTACCTGCTTAGCCAACTCGGCTTCTTGGACCTGGCCCTTTTGCTTTGCATTCTTGTGCAAGAAGTAGTGGCCTCTGTCAGTCCAAGCTTGATAATATCCAATGTCTGGTTAGCATCCATGCTTGGGTGGATGCTGGCTAGGTGTTGTGCCACTGTGTCTGTCATCCTGCCAAAGTCAACCCTCGTGAAGTCCAGCACCTTTGTACCTGATCCTGCAACCTCCTTGCCCATGCTAATTGAGAACCACACTGTGTGGTGGTTCCCTCTCTGCCAGTGTTTCCTCCACCTCCAACTTCCTGATGAGCTCCCAATTCTTCAGCACCAGGTCCAGAATGTTATCTAACCTTGTTGACTCCCTTACTATCTGCACTAGGAAGCTGTCTTGGAAAGTCTCCAGGAGGACCTGTTCCCTGATGCTCGAGGTGGCTGGGGTGTTCCAGTCTACCCCCGGCAGATTGAAGTCCCCAGCAATCACAGTGTTACTCTTTCCACTGACTTTCCTTATCTGCTCTGGTAGCGCCATGTCAATTTCCTCAGCCTGAGGTGGTGGTCTGTACACCACCTCTAATCTTACCCTCCTACCCTTTGAGTCTTGGAAATGCACCCATAATACCTCAGCGCTGCTCTCCTCCCCCTCCTCTCTGATACACAGTATCCCGTCCTTTTCATAAATAGCTACCCTACCCCCTTCCCTTTTTCCCTATCGCTCCAATACAGCATGTACCCCAGAATCGCCAGGTCCCAGTCCTGGTGGTGGGTGGCACATGCTTCCATGATGGCAGCTATGTCCATCTACTCACTCTGCCATTATGGCCTGCAGCTCAGCTGCCTTGTTCCCTAGGCTCCTCGCATTCAAGGAGACTACCCTGCAGTATGAGCCTCACCTATCCTTTCCTATCTGTCCACCCTTTCAGCCAGCCCTATTATAATACTCCCCTGATCCTTTCTTCCTTGTATGGGGGTAGGCCCTTTGGGCTCCCCGGTCTGGAGAACTTGCTTGATTTCCACCCTCTTATTTCCCTCCACACCTAGTTTAAATTCTTACTAATCTCTACGTACTCCCCCAGCTTTCATTTTAAGATCCCCGAACCTTTCCTACTGAAGTGTATGTAATGCACCCCCAAATATGGGGGCTTACCTTATGGCCCATTCTCCCATTTGCTCACGCTCCAAGGAGCGCCCCCCCCGGTTGCCTGCCAGCAGTGACATCGCTAACATGCACCAAAAGGGCAAAAGTTGCATCCTTTCCAAAACTGACCCCTCTTTCCTGTGCCAGTGGGTCCAAATTGATGCACCTACTCAATAACAATATCTAAAGGAAGGGAACGTGAACTGTTCAAAATCTGCCACTGATTATGTTTTGACCCAGTAGGCTCCTCTTTAGACCCACATTTTTTTACACCAGTGGGTCCATTCGACCCATGTTTTAAACCTGCCAGCGCTGTCACAGCCTGCCAGTTTTCTCCCCATTCTGTCCCCATATCACTGACATAGCTCAGGTCCCCAAAAGATGCCCCGAGGATATCCAGAACAGCCCCATTGTGATTTGTGCCTATTTTGGGCTCCAAAGTTGAGCCGCGACCAGCCGTTTCCTGTGTGTACTCCAGTACTATGAGATCACGTGCACAGACTCACACCTTTAATCTCCCGACTGCCGACTTTGCAGTCTATCAGGAGAGTGTCCAGTGGTCCTGGTCCCTGCATTGGACAGAGTGGGACGGGTGACCTCAGCTAGGGCCAAGAGAGCCCTCTTTCTACTTTAAATAAAGAGTTCCATGAAGTGCTGTCTTGAAGGGCTCATGAATAGTACTGATCCTCTCATACATATTAATGAGGGTTTTTGTCTGCCCCCGGGGAACTGTATGTTTTGGCATCTGCTGCAGGTTAAAATGTAAATAAATAAATGTAAAATTAAGGCAGCAGCTGCCAAGGATATTGGAGCGGATTACTATTGAGGGGGAAATAATGTAAATAATGTGATCTTTCCTGGCTGCACCAGTAAATGTTAGGGCTCAAATAAAAGCCTGCCTGCTGCTGTTATAAAATATTGGCAGCAGTCACAGGCTTGGGACTGAGAGAAAACGTCTATTCTCACCCCAGGAATACTCCAATATTCCTAACTCTTCTGCAGTATGTCTCTAAGCCAGATCTGCCTGGAGATAGAATGCTATGCTAATGATGGAATCATTGGCATGTGCCACTTTTCAAATGCTGCCACTAGTCAACTGCCTACATTCTAACCCTCAGATTTTGTGGACGCCTGTTAAGACTAGATGCCTGGCGATCCTCTCTTCATCATCTCATTCTGTCATGTGAAAACTTATAAACTATACTTAAGTATTTATTGTTTTTCATTTGCTATCTCTATTCTTTATAATTTTAAGCTAACCCGTAAGTTCTTAAGTGTTAAATTATGTGTTTCCTCGGTTTCTCCCGGTTCGGCATAACCGGGGGGTAACTCGGAGTTTGTTTTATATTTATCAGAGTTTTCTAGCTAAATACTCCATTAATTATATTTAATTTTATTAATTTTAACTTGTTTTTAGAACCGCCAATCCCGATTCTTGAACCGTTAGCTTCAATTCACTTTTACTTCGGTCCTGGTTCCGATCGGTTCTCCATCGGTTCTGGAACCGATCGCAATCGCCGTATATACTTTAATTTAAACAAATTTTTAGCGGCTGCAAAGTTTATGTGTTTTACACCTGGAAACTGAAAAGAAAAAAATGGTAATCCCAGTTTTTAATGTTTTTTTGAGTGTGGTGAATTCTGTTGAGACATGGACACTTCAGCGTGAAACCTGCGTTCTTGTTTAGACAGAATTATAAAAAATGCCTGAATAAGGCTAAAAGAAGAAAAATGTCACCACCTCAGGGTCCCTCGAGCACTGACCAGCTGACACCCTAAATTACTGTGGGTGAAACCACAATAATAACTACTGTAACTGCTACCCCGAGATGGGTATACGAGCAGTTTTTAAGAGACTTGCTGAACTGGCTAACTCCCTGGTTGCCTCTAAAATCAAGAGAAAACTAAGCACACAGAACCTCCTGCTGGACAGCATTTGGGGACTCCTGTGCCTGTTATAATGCCTGCCAACTCCTGCAGATTGCAGGCTGCTAAAGATCATTCAACCTTACAAAGGCTGTCTGCTTTTGAGCAGCATATCTCTGCAAACAGCTGTCTCCTTGGCTCATTTTACTATTAATGTTACAGAGGAGAAATACGTGTTTATGATGAAATGGACACAGGGGAACCTATTAAACCTAGTTTTTTTCCCCTAAACAGGAGTTTAATTCTTTCCACAGAGCTTGAGGATTATTCCTCACACTCCACAATTGTAAGACATGACTGGGCTGACACCCACCAAAACCTTCCCCTTCCTGTGAATAGATACGTTTGTCAAGGAGGGTACTTTCAAGATTTTACAAACTCCTAAGCTCTGTCTCCCCTCTTGATAAGAGGCTGTACAAGACATAATAAACTACATAAGGAGGGGTTGAATTTTTTTATCCTCCCACTCTGTCCACTGAGGGGAGGTACAAATGATAGCCTGTGGCAAGGCATAGATACCCCTGGCATTTATCAGTTTTCCTAGCTATCAGGCAGGCAAACTTTCAAGCTTATGTCAATATCAAAAGTTATTAGGGTAGTCGGCTCTTGCAATAGCAGTCAAGGTCCAGACTACTCTGTCAGATGACCTAGCTGAAACAGCTAATTTTGGTTTGGAGCCAAATATCAGTCTCAAATGTCTGCTGATTCTAGAGACTCTTACCAGGGATGGTAAATACAATGGGTAGAAGAGGTTTGCCTGGTTGCAAGTTGCAAACCTCATTTAGGATACCCAAACCAAGACTCCGGAATTCCCAGCCGTGGATAACTCCCTCTTTGTGGAAAAGACAAAGGTTAAAAAGGGGTGCATGAATACAATACAGAAGCAATTCTGCACAAGAAAAGGCTTCCCCTCCCATTAAATCATGTAGGATGGGAGGCAGATATTTGCACAGCAGGCTCCTTTGGTTGCCAGGCCATGACTGCACCTTTACATCTACAGTGCCCACAGCAGTGGTACTTCAGGAATTGACATGACCCCCATTTAAAAGCAGGTTTGTTAAACCTGTTACTGTCAAGTACAGTGGACCCTGCTCTATTACAACAAAGGGTACCACAAAGAAAATGGGGAGTGGTGGCCTGTTGTAGGCACCTAACAAAGCCAAAGTTTGAAGTACTTGCCAGTTTTTCCTTTACCTAGATCACTGGCTGGGGGTTGTAAAATCATCCCAGCAAGTGTGAGCATCTGCAACTCACCCAAGAGTTCCTGCAGCCTTCGGCTCCTCATAACTCTAGAAAGTCTGTCCTCAGCTTGCTCAAGCACTGTGGTTCATGGGAGCAGAGCTAGATACCCTGCAAAGCAGGGCCTTACCTGCCTCTGAGCAGGTCAAGGAGTATTCCCACGGTTAGCAGGCTTAACCAACCTGAATAAACCAAATACTCCAGCACAGTTTCTTCACCTACTGGCCATATGGCACCTGCCACTGACAGTCCTGGAATCCAGGTTACAGATGAGGGACGTTTAATTTTACCTCAGGACTCAACTGGGGTCAGGGTATGCACCCCCTTTCAAAACTAATCCTAGTAACAAGAACATTGTTACTGGCCCTCCAAGGGTGGAAAGAAGAAACCAACTAAGGGTTTGCTTTTTCAGCAAGAATCCCTATCAATTGTTCTAACAACAGATGCATCCCTACTAGAGTGGGATTCCCATTTGGGGTTCACACCATCCAAGGCATATAGTCAAGTGTAGAGTCACTCCTGCAGATAAATCTGCTGGAGCTAAGAGTAGTGTTACTGCTACAGGTCAGAGCAGACAATACCTTCACACTGCACTACATACATAAGCAGGAAGAGGTAAGGTCAAATCCTCCCTGCACAGAAGTCATGAAGATATGGAGTCTAGTATACTCCATGGGGGGTTTCCTCCCAGGTTTATTTCTTCTGCCAGGCAAGTATAATACATTGGCAGGTACCCTGACTTAAATCAACCAGGGTCATTTCTAATGGGCCTTGAACAGTTAGGTGGTGCAAGTGATTAAGAAGTGGGGCACTCCAGTGGTACACTTGTTCATATCCCACCAGAACTACCACTTGCCACAGTACTATTGCACAGCTGATCAGGAAATAGTCTCCCTGGATATTCTGGCTTTGTTTTGGTCAGTGAGGCACATGTATGCTTTCACATACCTTCTTCCTTCTCTTTGGTGTACAGAGGATTGCTTGGGCTCAAGACCAAATCAGTCTTAACAGTTTCTGTGGCACCAGACTGAGCCAGACACCATGATACACTCTGCTATCCTCCATGTCTGTGGCCGAGTCAAAGTATATTCCTCAAAAGGCATATTTTACTGCCCCCAATAGAGGGAGGCTCCTGTACTCCAACCTCAAATCACTTGGATGTTTTGAAAATCTAGAATATGCATGTTTGTATCTTTTTAAGGTGTCATGGGCATTTTAAGGGGTTACAGAAAGCCTTCTGTTGGGAATACCTATGTTACAAAAGGTGAAAGGTTTTCTATTGAGATACCAGCACAGACTGGAGCCCCAGCTGTGCTTCACTATTTTATCTATTTACAATCAATGGGCTTACAGCCCAGTATCTTAAAAAAACAACAACAACAAAAACATTTGCCTTTTGCTTACATGTCAGTTGCAGAGTATTTTTCTGGTTTTATACTCTGTTTAAAAAAAAAGGTTCTTTAAGGGCCTGGTCTGCCTGCACCCCTCACAGGGAACCAGTGCCTGCATCGGACCTAAATGTGTGCATAACTAGGCTGATGGGTTCCTCGTTTTGAACCTATGCATTCAGATCATTTGTGAGGTGTCACATGGCACAGTTCTTTTTGTCCCATTAAACAGGACTATATCGAATCCCACAGAGGCAAAGTAGTCATGAGAACAAACAGGAAGTTTATTACTAGAGTGGTTCCTAAATCCCATTTGAACCAAAGCATTACCTTATTTGTCTTTTTCACTAAACACTATAGTTCTGGTGAAAGGAGACCCCATAGCCTGGATGTCAAAGGAACTTCTAGCTGTTACTTGACAGCCACTAAAGCCCATAAGCAGGGCAGAAAACAATTATTCCTGACATATAAGGATACAGGTCAGGGAAACAGTGTCAGCATGGGGCCTGTACATTTGTCTTGCCAAGCTCATGGTTTCTTACTTTGAACCCATGTTTTCCCATGTTTTCAGCAGCACTAAACTATGTCACATGGCAAATGCTATTGGGAGCAGGTGTAGGGTTCAGGATTCTCCTCATCTACCGTCCACCCAGTGATGGTGGAGAATTCCTGAAGGAGTTTGCAGACTTCATCGTCGACATGGCATTGGAGTTGCCCAGGTGGTTAATACTGGGCGACTTCAATGCCTGGGTCGACGATGAACTCTCGCATTTTGGGAATAATCTCCTCCAACTTATGACTACATTGGGCCTTACACAGGTGGTTACCTCTGCTACCCATATAGGGGGCCAATCATTGGACCTAGTATTTCTACTGGAGTTGGAGGTCACGCATCTGGGAGTGGAACCAAATGTGTGGACGGACCATCATACCATAAGATTCAGCTTCGGGGCACCCCCAAATAGGCCTGCCTCTACGGAGATGGTCCAGTATCGCCCTTTAAGGGGCATTACCCCAGAAGGCCTATTGGCGGTACTGGACCTATCGGGTATTTCAAGTGAGTGCATGGGTCCAAGGGATCTCATTCTTGCCTATAATAAGACAGTGGGTGAGGCCCTGGATCTAATTGCTCCTGTTCGTGTTCGCCCACTCACCCAGCGCCCAAGGACCCCATGGTTTGATGGGTCTTTGCAGGAACTGAGGAAAGTGGGGCTAGAGAGGGTATGGTGGAAATCCGGCCTGGATGCTGACAAGCTTAGACTGATGGACCATTATGGTACCTATCAATCAGCAATCACCCATAAGAAGGCAGAATTCCTGTCCAGGGAGATAG
The DNA here is from genome assembly GCA_016271365.2 of Neoceratodus forsteri. Taxonomy (NCBI): domain Eukaryota; kingdom Metazoa; phylum Chordata; order Ceratodontiformes; family Ceratodontidae; genus Neoceratodus; species Neoceratodus forsteri. The sequence goes on along the minus strand of CM057459.1, from coordinate 481,181,682 downwards.
CTGCTGCACAGAACCGACCAGCTCAACTCTTTCAGACTGTCGACAGATTGTGCAGTCCACTCTGTCTGCAGTCTGGAAGAGATTTTTCACAAATGAAGTGTGATGAGCTTGCTCGGTTCTTCACAGATAAGATTGCCAGCATTAGGTCGGGCATCGGCCTAGCTCCCTCTTTAAGGGATTGCAGTGATCGGCAGGAGGAAATGAACACCAATTCTACCTGGTCTGACTTTAGTAGGCTGGAATTCATGCATGTTGTGAAGATTGTTCAGACTGTACGACCAACCAGCTGTAGTTTGGATCTGGGCCCTACGCCAATATTATTAGGTTGCGTAGATGTTATCTGCCCGATCCTTGCTGAAATTATCTGGAAGTCTCTGGAGCAGGGGGGTTTTCCTGATCCCCTAAAGGAGGCAGTCATTTGACTACTCCTTAAAAAACCTTCATTGGACCCAGACTGTTTAGCTAACTTCAGACCTATCTCTAACCTACCCTTTGTGGCTAAGGTTATTGAAAAGGTGGTTGCGCTACAACTAGACGACCATCTTACAGTTCACAATATCTATGATACTCTCCAGTCGGGGTTCAGGAAAAGACATAGCACTGAGACTGCTCTCATCTGGGTTTTAAATGACCTCCTAATTGTGAGAGATAGAAAGGCTTGTACTATCTTAGTCCTTCTTGATCTCTCTGCAGCATTTGATACTGTGGACCATGATGTGCTGTTGGAGCACCTGCGGCTTTTTTGTGGACTGTCTGGTACAGTTCTACATTGGTTTCGATCTTTCCTCACAGGCTGGATACAGAGGGTTGTCACTGGAATTTATTCCTCTGACGCCATCTATCTGTCCTGTGGGGTGCCGCAGGGCTCCATTTTGGCACCCATGTTGTTCGCAGTTTACATGCTGCCATTAGGAGACATCATTAGGCGATACAGTCTGGGTTTTCACTGCTATGCAGATGATACCCAGCTGTATTTGTCCTTTACTCCTGGACAGGATGATGCAGTCTCTTTGCTTAACAGCTGTCTATCCGAAATCAAAGACTGGATGAGTGCCAGCTGGCTGAGGTTAAACCTGGATAAGACCGAGGTGTTGGTAGTGGACCTGGGTCGCCTTGAGGTGGGTTGTAGGGCTGGGGTTTCATCGGACCCTTGGCTTGATGGTGTCCAGCTCTTGACCTCAGACCAGGTACGTAATCTGGGAGTTATTATTGACGACGGTCTGACCCTGAAATCTCAGGTGTCGGCCGTCGTGAAGTCCTCTTTTTACCATCTTAGGAATATCACCCGGGTGAAACACCTGGTTCATCTGGCTGACCTTCCTACTTTGGTCCACACCTTCGTGACCACCCGCCTTGATTACTGCAATGCCCTGTACCTAGGGCTACTGGGGGTTGATATCCACTGCTTGCAGCTAGTGCAGAACACAGCGGCCAGGCTTTTGATTGGGACATCTAGAAATAGTCATATTATGCCTGTGCTGTGAGGGCTGCACTGGCTGCCGGTTCAGTGGCGGTTCACCTTCAAGGTCGTATTACTGACCTATAAAGCCCTACACGAACAGGGACCGCAGCATCTGCAAGATCTCCTTACTCCCTACTGCCCTTCTCGTTCACTCCGATCCACCGGTGAGGGATTGCTAGAGATTCCCAGGGTTAGTTTGAAGACATCTGGGGCACATGCATTCTCCTATGCTGCCCCTGCCCTGTGGAATTCTCTACCTCATTGGATACGAGGCTGCCTGAGCATTGAGAGCTTTAAATTGGAGGTCAAAACTTATCTGTTTTTTTAAAGCTTATGGAGGATAACTTTTTATTATTACTGTTTTAATATATGTTATTTTAAATGTTGTTCTATTTGTACAGCGCTTTGGTATCTGAAAAGCGCTTAAAAATAAAATTTACTTGCTTACTTAGTGGCTATCACCTCACTCAGACCAATCAGTGACCTTCAGGCCTTATGCATTGAGCAGGACTACATCCCTTCTCGCAGGGATAAAGTTGTTCTTAAAACTGATAGGAAATTCCTTCCCAGAGTGGTTTCAGACTTTCATCTAAACCAAACTGTGTATCACTCAGTTAGTGTATTTTACTGAGTGTTCTTATTCTGGTGAATGTATATTGCATAGTCTTGATGCAAGGGAGCTTTCAGCTACTGCATGACAGCTACTAAGCTCCACAGGCAGGACAAGACACAGTTTTCCTCATTTATGTGGATATGGGAAGGGTTAATCCAGCATCTAAAGGCCCACTTCTCGCTGGATGGTCCAGTGTATTCAGTTTTGTCATGTCACAGTGGGCAGAGAGGTCTAAGCAGGGCTTAGAGCCCACTCCACAAGGGGGGGCAACTGACACACTGGCAGCTGTCAGGGATGTCCCTTTCTAGATATCTGTAAAGCAGCTACCTGGAGGACAGTTCACACATTTACCAAACATTAAAGCCTGGATATGCAGACTAGGGCTGATGACCAGTTGGTACAGCTGTTCTGAGAACCTGTTTCCAAAATAGGTTATGTTCCCACCTCCAAAGGTACTGCTTTTTAGTCTGAAGAAGAGTTAGGAATATCGGAGTATTCCTGGGGTGTGAAGAAAAAGTTACTTACCATAGTAACCTTGTTTCTCCCAGGGATACTCCAGTATTCATAACTCTCCCACCCTGCCTCCCCTTCCAGAAGGGCTTCTGCATTCCACGCTGTACCTTAAGGGTATGTATGCCAAATTCTGGTTCTTACTGAAATCAGTTTCAGTGGTTTTTTACCTTTCAGGTGATTCTGACATTGGAGAATGCATTGTTTGTTAATATATCTTGGTATATTCTGCCTTCAGTTGAAGGCTAGTTGTGGAAATCCTAAAATTACTAAATTTTACTAATTTTAAATCTTTTGGGCCCTGTCTTTACAGGCTTCCACGAAATCTGAGGGTTAGAATGTAGGCAGTTGACTAGTGGCAGCATTTGAAAAGTGGCACATGCCAATGATTCCATCATTAGCATAGCATTCTATCTCTGGGCGGGTCTGGCTTAGAGGCATACTGCAGAAGAGTTAGGAATATTGGAGTATCCCCTGGGAGAAACAAGGTCACTATGGTAAGTAACTTTTTCTTCTGGGCAGCGATCTCATGGGCACAGTAGCCACTATTAAACTGTGGGGCAAGTAAAGAGATAAAACAAATACTCTGGCTGTACCAGGACTTAATGTTTGGGACTGTGTTAACTCTGCAGAGGGACTGTGCCTCAGCAGCCATTTTAGTGCAGCAACAGCCAATTGGAAAGCCAGAATTTCGGCCAGGACTTGTGGTACTTCTGCCCAGGGCTTATGGGACATTGTCAAGTACTCATGGGGAAACTGCAGGAATCTTATGTCAGGTGCCAAAACAGGGAACCTGTTGTGCATCAAGTGGAGCTAATGAATATTCATTTTCTGGACTGACAGGCAGGATCAGCCAATTGTTGCGGGAGCAGCAAACAGCTTCAGCCAATAGGAAGACCCAGAAGGTCTCCATAAAAGACAGTGTTTTTTGCTGTCGAGCAGGTTCAGGTGGGAGCCCCCCATGGGGGTGGGGGCTCATGCCCTAAACTAGAGAAATGGGCCTAGCAATCCAGTGCAAGCCCCTCCACAGGGGAATGGGCCTTTCTTCTGCCAAGAGAGACAAGTGGCTGCCAGAAACAAAAGTCACTAGCCTGGCGGTTGCCAAAAATTGTCCTCCAGGGCTAGTTCATACCTTTCCACGTTTTGGGAAATGTAGGCCAGCAACTTGATGTAAAGCCAGCTGTGAGAAAGCTAAAACTTGCCTCAGCAGTAAAAGTGCTGGTGAATCTTGGATCCCTCAGGAAAAAAAGAAGCCATTCCTGCAAGTAATCTGAGTGAGTAAAATGTGTCTAACAAGTACAAGGCAGAGAAGCCCAGCAAGTTTACGATGTGACTGTCTGTCTGCATCCTAGTTTATTTAAAGCAAAGAAAGGGTGGACATTTGCTTTAGTGACCAGAGAAGGGTCCAGTTTAAAAGTTATATAAATGTGCCTGACTTAAGTAGTGCCACAAGACTGGATGGGGAGTTCCCTGACAATGCGGAATTTCTCCGGACAGTGCCTGGTGGCCAGTAACTGTCTGTATGTTCAGTTGGGAGCAGCAAGTGCCAGCGAGAACACCATGGAATATTGTCTGTGTATCTTTGAACCTGAGAGAGCTATTAAAGAACTATCTTACTACCAAGTAAAGTGTTCGGAGCCTAGAGAGCTACAGAAATCAGTCGTGTTTAAGTAAAGTGTCTGAGTCTGGACAAAGTCTACAGTTTCAGCTTTGCCAATAAGTAAAGTCTGCTAAAGTAGCAAGCCATGCTTCAAGCTCAGTCAATGTTTACAGTTGTTCTAAAGTGGTGGTGAGTTGTGCCTCAAGCTCATTTTCTAGAGAGTTCTCAAGTGGTAAAAAGCAAAATTCAAGTGTATAGTATTGTGCAAGGGAATCATCTAGCGCCTAGTATCTGCATGGACTGTAAGCATCTGGGTCACCCTAGCTGTAGGGAGCAGGTATCCCTCATGGTTAAAGTCTGTTGTGAGCATGCAAAAGACCTGGATGGCCACAGTGGCCCCTGGTTGAAGGATTGTGTGATATACAAAAATATAAATGTGCCATGTCTTTTAAATGTGCTGAATGCAATGTCAGTCACCAGATTGGGTATGGGACGCAGCCTGGGAATGTGCCACCTTGGCACTCCAATATGCATTTCCCCTGAGGGGCATAGCCTAGACATGGGGTCTGAGATGTGCTGGCCTGTGTCCCAGTCTGATCTATCCAGTAAAGTGATTCCAGCCTAAAATGGGGCACTGGTCAAAGAAATAAAGAGTGTGGTTTCCATCTGCAATTGTTGAGCCATCTGGCAATCTGTTTGGGTCTTCCTACTGCAGGCTTTGCCAACCTCTTTGTCTCCAAGGTCAAGGTTCCACCTGCTGTGATCACCTTAATTCTATGCTACAACCTAATAGTGACAAAACAAATGCAACTTTGGAGTAGACAGGGCCAATGCCCTGCCACCAAAGTAAAAGGGAACATACATAGTTAAGTGTTTGAATAGACTAGGCTATCTGGCCATGGATACAGTTGTTTTAGGCAAGATAAGTGTGTTGCATTTAGTTAATCTGCTTATTTTCCTCAAGAGCCCCAACTAGCCGGCCAACCTACCACTGCACCTGTCATCAGTCCTGCACCTTTAAGGACTTTAGTTACTTGAAATCCAGATATTGCATAGGGGATTGCGGGGTTCTATATGTTCCTGGGAACTAGTACCAGTGTGGGCACTTTGTAAATATGATTCTGATATAAAAGGTAGCTAGCTAGATATCCAGGCTTCTGATTATCTCAGAAGGTTGGTGGGTGTCACTTTGATTTGATGGGAAAAAAACAATCAAACTAATAACACTGATTATCAATTGTAAATAGCCTGATGGCTATTCCATCTTACCGTCCTAGTCCTTCCCCATGAAAATAAACTTGTTGTTGTTTGTTCTTGCAGATAACTGTCTTGGAGCATATTATTAGTACCAAGTCACTAATTACCAAAATGTCTGAATTGGAAAAATGTTATTGGGTCAAGCTTGGGGTGGCACCCTGATAAGGTAAGTGGGTACAGCTTCCCAGAGGGCTGTAATAGACTAAGTTCTAGCCCACTGAAAGGTAAACTCTGGGTGGAGGCACTGTGCAATGTATTATCTTGGGAATGAACTAGTTTAAAGTTATTTTCAGGAACCCAGGCCCCTCAACCTACATACTGGGTAGTAGGCAGGGGTAGTAGCCCTTGGTGTAGCGTCACCTAGGGGTTATGTGTAACCTGTCTGGGCATACAGAGTTTTGTTGTCCCATGTTCTATTCCATCCCCCCACCAGCCTGTACCCTTTGGTCTGACACCATCTCCCCTGCCATGTATTAAACTCCATTATCCTCTGCTTCCTTGCAGTACTTGCTCTGGGTACTGGGAGGACTTCCAAGAAAGCCACCAAACTTCCTGCTTCCTCGCATAGTTTTTTCAGCTCCATGAATCTTTCCTGCACCTCCCTGTCTGTGTTCCCTTCCAAGTCATTCATGCCCAGGTGCACTACAATATAATGTTTCTGCCTTTCCCTCTCTGCACATTCAAGAACAAACTGCCCCGCCCTTTCTGCCATCATTCGTGGCATGCATTCCTCCCAAATGCGACTATGCTTTATACTCTTACTTCCCCATCTCACTCTTTTTAATATTGAGACTAATAGAACTAAGACCCTACCTCCTTTTTCACGTTCCAGTCCCCAACTCTTCCCATTCTTCTGGTCACCGTTCTGCATATTGATATCATTTAGCATGTCCCTGATGCCTTCTGCCCCTCCAGACCCCAGCCTAGTCCCTAGCCCCTTCCTATCCCCTGCCTCCCCAAATCTACTACATGAAGCAGCATCCTCTCTCCCTGCTCCACTGCCTGGATCAGCACCCTCTCCCCCTCCACTATCATGCCCTGATCCGCCTCCCTTTCCTTGGTTCTTATCCCCTCATCCATCTCCCTAGCCGTCACTCTCTTATCATTATCTTCCCTTGCCCTGCCCACACTCCCTGCCATACTGCTACCCCCGTGTCCCTACTACTGCCCCATACTCCTGCCCCCTCCCAATATCTCCTCCCCCTCCTGCTCCTCCAGGTTAGCCAGTACTGAGAATCTATTACTCAACAACCCTACCACTCCTGGAGCTTCCCCTGACATCCTGTGCTGTGATCTCCACTTACACCCTGCTCTAGGTCCAGTTCTGTCCTTCTTTCTGGTCCTCATCTACTCCCCCTGAATCTGTACTCATAGGTTATTGAGGAGGTGGCACTTTTGGTCCATTTAACCCTAATCTTTGTTTCTGCCTGAGCCAGCCAGCACTGCCATCCACAGGGGCACCCCATGGACCCAATATCCCTGATGGCCCCTTCAGTCCATCCCAATCCCTCCCCTCAGCTCCCACTTTAGCCAGCTGATCTCTTCCCTAATCTGCTCAAGCTGTCTGCACACCAGGCACTCCCCAGCTCTCCATGCAATCCCTAGGATGATAGTTGCCCCACAGGCGTTGCAGCCTCCCCCGCATGAAGCCTGCCTGCCCCATCCCCTGGGACCTTCCTGCCTGCTAGGTATCCCTGTTTATTCTTCCCTACAATACACCCAGTTCCCACTGTCTATCTCAATTTTATTTTACTATATACTCCTTTTATACCACTTCCTTATTTAGCGTTTAACCATGCTCTGCCCTGCGGTAGTGTTCCCTAGCTGTTTGGTTAGGAACAGTGAAGTGTAGAGAGTGTGTCTGTCCTGCCACCAATGATGATGTAGTTATTGTTCCATAAGCCAGGAGGAGCCCAGGGTGGGTGGAATGGGGGAGGGTGGAAGGGATACATCACAGAACAGCACCCAGCAAAAAAACCAAACAAAACAATCAGTTCCTCTCAGTATCCTTTTAGTCACTATATCCCATTACTTTTCCCTTTAAACAGTACGTCAGATACAAAAACAGAAAGTACTTCCCTGATATTTGCTGTGACCCTGCTTTCCTCTTGTGTGCTCCTCTTCAGCTCCTCCATTCATAGTTTTAGCAGGTCAGTACTGGCTACCACATGCTAGCAATCCCCCGTCTGCCATCCTGATTACACCCATATTGCCCCACTCACAGAAAAAGAAACAAAAGGACTAAAGCAAGGCATTTTTCAAGCACACTCCTTAACCGAGCAGTTGGTGAGTTCTTCCCCCAACCCTGCTTCCTGCACCATGATCTACTGTGTGGGCCTCAGGAAATTGGGCTGCTGTATTTAAGGCCACCAGCCCTTTGTTCAAGGCTGACATCCTTTCTCACCTCCCTGATTGGTCCACACAGCACACCACCCAGCATCTCCCCATTTGCACTTCCTGCACCGCAACCTACTGTGTCATTGAGGCATATGATGGGGTGGACGGGTGGGTGCCACTTTTGGTTTTACGCTGTGTTTGGTCATGTTGTTCTCAGTTGAATGAGGAGCTGCTGCTAAGGAATGTTTGGGCTGGCTATCATTGGAAGAGTCAGAATTTGTGGCATGCATTGACTTGTCCATGTCAGCTGAGTTTGAAAATGACAGTTGGTCATCAGCACTGTTAGTGAAGCGCCTGCCATTAATGATTTTCCAGGCTCCTTAAGGTGTATTATAAATATAGGGGGCAGGCCATCACTATTCAAAATCATAAGCGTGGCATGATATCTCATATAGTAGCCCCAGCCATTTTTTTGTAATGCCTGCTGGACATCCGAAACCTCTTTGTGCCTGTTAGCAGACTCAGAAGTGAAATTGTAAAATAAATATATTCTTTTTCCCTCTCCATGTAAGTTAACGTTGTTCTCTAGCAAACCTCATGATTTATTCCTTCACAGAGAAGAGAAGAAAATTTGTGATGGGTGGTTGAGATTTAGAGCAAGTTTGTGTGTGAGGGGCAAGAGAGCAGTGTGCCCTCTTGATTTCCATTGGCTATTGCCATTGATGTTGTAGAACTTCCATAAAAAAGAACTGCAAAAACATAATCATGTTTCCTCCTTCCATCTATGACAGGGAGATCCTGCCACTCTTTAAGGCTGACCTTTTCTTAAATCTTTTACAACAGTTCTTATATTTCTTAGCCTAATCTATCCGTTACAATTTCTGCTTCATAAAGTTGTCCACCTATGGGCACTCCCCTTCCTCTTTCTTGACTATGCTATAGTGTCCTTTTTAATTTTCCTTTTCCCTCTCAGGTCCTTGTACAGGAGGTTATTGTTGTGACCTCTGAGCTGTTGTAAAACAACAGGCTGGGTTCCTCGTTGTTGGATTTAGTATACAATAGCACTATGTCATAAAACACCTTGATGTCTTATGTGTATGAAACCTGTAAATGTTGAAAATACCATGGCACTAGATGTTTTTGATAAAGGTAAAAAGTACAAGGTGACTGTATTATAGAAATTAAGTTACTGTGGTAGAGATATCAGAAAACTCCCTGTTGTGTTGTTAAATGCATGTAAATTGCAAATTGTTTAAGTGGCCCTTTTGGTACCATGCATTCCTACTGTAAACTAAGCCAGTCTGAAATTTCATGGTGATTTGCATATACACCCTATGATGCTTTGCATTATGGGGGTATGTGTGATGCTGTGTTGCTTTGAAACTAGTCTTTATTGCCAATGACTTTTGGGGTAACCTTTGCTTCGGTGCTTCTGCACTGAGGTTCTTTGTCTTTAGCTTGTTTTTTTTTTTTTTATTTGAGCCCCCCCCCCAATTATCCAAACACACAAGACAAACATAGGGATAAAATGGCTTTCACTAAAAAGTTAGATCAGTAGATCAAGTTGGTCAGTAGGGGCTGACTAAGTACAGAGGAAGGACATGCATAGTCTATTGATGCAAACTGATTAATTGAAGAAGGGATATGACATTGCTGAAGCTTATCTCTGTATTTTAAATAAAAATCACACAGAGATTGTGTGTTGAACTTGAAGTTCTGAGTCTGGTCTGTCTGTTATTTCATAACCCCTCCATCCTCCACACCATCCCATCTAGTATTCCCTATAATTATCACACTATTGCACTTGCTTCTATTTTCATTCCCCTAATTTTTTTTTCCATTCAAAGTTTATTAAAATTTTCCACATACAAAAGACAACACATCTCAAATGATACAAAATAGATACAATTATAAACTAAATATAACAAGTGTCTTCTCCCCCTTCCCCTTTCCCCCTTCCCCCCCAGGCATAAAGCAAAACCGAAATAGAGAAAAATATGGGGTGTATCCTCACCCACTCCCCCCCAACCTCCCCTCCCCACTCTTCCAGATTTGCATGGGTAAAAAGTAGCCTTAACAGTATAGCTTCCCAAGTATGATCTTAATTTAGGCAGTTTGAAGAGAATAAAGGGTTTGTAAAGAGGTCCAGATTCGATTAAATCTGTTCATTTTGTTCCCAAGATTTGCAATCATTTTCTTGGATCTGAGATTAGCTAGGAGTTCCCTCAACCATTCAGTATATGATATCTCCTCACTATCTTTCCAGTGTCTAAGTATTAACTTTTTAACTGACATGGATATTAAAGCCATGTGGTACTTGCAAGTAATTACTGGAATTTCAGAAAAGTCTCCTAGGAGGCAAATTTTAGCTGAGAACAGGTCATTAAAAGGTCCACTCTTTGTTTAATATGTGACCATAAAGAGGTTATCTTGGGGCAAAGCCAGAAAATATGCATTAAGTTACCCTCACCCTGGGCGCATCTTGTGCAAATAGAATTAGAGGCAATCCCAAATTTAGCCAGTTTTTGAGGTGTGTAATGTAAATTATGTAATACCTGGAATTGCATAAGACGGAGCTTGTCTTGTGTAATAAATTTGTGACACCCTTGCCAGAGAGTGGACCAATTAATAGATATCTCAGGAAGGAGAGAGGCCAAATAAGCGGAAGGCCCAAAATACTCTGGATAAATCCATTCGTATAGGGAGTTAAATATCTTAGAAATGGCATGTGGGAGACCAGCCAGCTGGACCAATTCTGACTGGAAAGCTGGACTCCGGGAAGGAGGGGGAGCTACCCCTACGGCTTTCACTAGCAAATGACGTAGTTGGAAAATTTTAAAAATATTAGAAGTCGGAATACCCATCTTAGCTAAGATCTCCAGAGACAAGAGCCATGTCTTTCTTGTTTCATTCCAAAAATATGAGAGACTACACTCCTTTGCCTGTGGAAGCCATAAAGAAGAAAGGACCCTCCCATCTATTTTGATATTAGGATTACCTAGTAAAGGTTGTTCCAAATCTATGCAGTGATTGTATTTTATAAAACTGCAAAATTGCAAATGTACTCTGACAGAAAGTGCTATTGGTATCGAATGAAGTTGTATTGGAAGGCATTTTAGTTTCGTATATAGAAGTGCCAAAGGGAAAAGATTATAACGTTGAATTTGAGCTAATTCCATTTTGAGCCAGAGAGGTCTATAAGAAGAGGGATGTTCTGGGTCATCTTGTATAAGCCATTTAAGATATTTACTAGCATGGCTAGCCCAGTAGTAAAGACTGTCATGTGGAAGACGTAGGCTTCCTCTGATTTTGGGAGCAGCTAGTTTATGAAAACCAAGACAAGGTCGCTTTCTGGCCCAGATAAAGTTAATAATAATATTATGCACTTTCTTGAACCATGACAAAGGCAGCCATAAGTTCAAGAGACTGAGTGGGTAAAAAAAAACGGGGAAAAATATTCATCTTAATAAAATTAATTTTGCCTCATAAAGAAAATGGGAGGAGGGACCAACTTTTTAAATCCTACGTGATAGTGAGTAATAAAGAATATAAATTTTTCTTTTGAAAAAGAGCTGCATTTCTCGAGAGAACAATACCTAGATATCTCAATGACTCTTTTTCCCAGGACAATCCCAAAGCCGTAATTTCATGTTTTAGTATGCTCTGATTGAGGGGAAATACCGAGGTCTTATCGACATTCAATTTATAATTGGAAAAGGAACTATATTCCTTAATAATTTCCAGCACAGATGGAATGGATAAGGCAGGATGGGATAATTGGAGTAGTAAATCATCAGCATATGCTGAGACTTTAACTTCATTATCTTGTATAATGATACCTTGAATCCTGGGGCAAGTGACCAATCTATGGATGAGGGGCTCTAAGTATAAATTAAAAAGCAAAGGAGATAAGGGACAACCTTGTCTAGTACAAGAATATAAAGAAAATAAATCTGAAAGGAGTCCATTTCTTAATACTCGGGCTATATGAGACTTATAAGTTGCATGTATCCATTTTTAAAACTCTAAAGGAAAACCAAAGGCATGTAAAGTATGGAAAAGAAAATTCCAGTCAGTTCTATCGAATGCCTTCTCAGCATCCAGGGATACTAGAACAGCAGGAACTTTTGCATCCCTGGACACTGAGAAGACATGGGCCAAAGTACGTAGATGGTCACTTGATGACCTACCCCTCATAAAACCAACCTGCTCTGACCCTATAAGATCTGGAAGAATTGTATTAATGCGGTCAGCTAGCAATTTACTCAGAATTTTAATTACTTGGTTTAATAAAGATATAGGCCTATAGCTTGTCATGAATTCGGGAGCTTTACCGGGTTTAGGCAATAGGATAATCAAAGCTTCAAATAATGTTTTGTCGCTGCTATTGCCAGAAATAATTTATTGGTATAAAGGGAGAAGCAAAGGGATTAATTGTTTTGTGAAGACTTTATAAAAATTAGGCGAGAAGCCATCCGATCCAGGAGTTTTGTCCATGGGGAGATCTTTAATAACTTTAAAAATTTCCACTTCAGTTATGGGGACACGTAATGAGGTTTGTTGTACTTCTGAAAGGGAAGGCAGCTGAGATTCAACTAGATACTGATCCAAGTCTTCTAAGGAAGGAGAATTTGCCATGGGATTATATAATAGCTGATAGTATTTGTAAATCTCAGCTGTGATACCTGCCCGATTATTTTTCAGAACACCATCGGCCGACCAGATTGAAGCAATAAACCTTGAAGATTCTTGTTGTTTGACTCTTAAAGCTAAAAGATGATCCACTTTCTTGCCCTGATCAGTATACGTGGCGTTAGATTTTAGAATCATAAATTCTGCCTTTTCCCTGAAAAGATCCAAATAGGAATCCCTTAATTTTATGAGTTCCAATTGGACTTGTTCAGATGTTGTTGGGGACAGATTCATTTCGATAGCACTAATCTGTGAAGAAGGTGCATCATCTGTTGTTCTCTCATTTTTTTTCCTTTTGGAAGCAGCCACATCACATAAACCCACCCGGTCTATCATATGCCTTAACGCCCTTTGGGCTGGGGAGAGACCTTTAAACTTGTTACCTGTATGGTCAATATTTGGGTCAAATGTTAAATTTAGGTCCCCACCTAGAATCATTGGAATGGACAGGAAGGATTAAAATATTAACCAAATTCATAAAGAACCCAGGAGAGTTGTTCAGCCCATATATACTACCTAGCAAAATCTCAGTAGTGTGTAATTTCCCATGGACAAATAGGACTCTGCCTTGGGTGTCCAAAGTACACTGAACAGTTCTAGCCATAGAGAAATTGCAGTTCTTCCTAACGAAAATGAAGCTCCATGCTCCCTCTAGTGTTGACAGATGTGAATATTGGTAACTTGCACCATTAATTGACAAAGCAAAGTGAACCAGCCTGGCTTCATTCCCTTATGGGATACCAACTTTCCAACAAGCTGAGAAAATGTTGGCATATTACCATTAGGGTGAAGTCCAAATAAAAGTCATAGATGCCTGATTACAGACATTGAAGCAATATCTCTTCAAATTAGAAATAAAACCATACTGGCTTAAAAGAAAAAGGAGCCCAATTGCAGGAACCCCCCACAGTGGACTTCTCAAACGGAGGATCCATTTAAACTGGATACTTTATGGCATCCTTCAGCTTTTCCTTACACAGATAGATATTAATCTCTGATCATCTTTTTATTTTAGATTCTTACCCCACTCGGTAGCAAGCAAGACGCTCGGGTTATCAAGTCAGGGATCCTTAAATAAGTCCGGGACAGCACTTTTAAGACCTTTAGCTGCTATTTCAGGGTCATCATAAGATGTCCAAGTGCCAGCTATCAGAACACCAAGTTTAGCGGGATAGCTCATTCTGAATTTAATTTCAGCAGCAACAAGCTTTGAGACCAGGGGGTGGAAAATGACTATTTTTTGCCCTATGGTGGCCGGTAAATCTTGCGCCACCCTGATTTTGATGCCCTCTCATCTCACTTCATGCAGCTCTTTGACCTTAGAGATAAAGTGCTGATGCTCTAAATAATTTAAAAAATGAAAAATTAGTGGGCGAGGAGGTGCCCCAGCTGGTGGCATCGGGTGAAGGGATCGATGCACCCGTTCGATGCCATAATGTGGCCCGAAGGGTGAGGGGCCAGCCAGCTTTCCCAGACAAACAGAATAGCATCAAGACCCTCTTCCTTTTCAGGAAGACCAATGAGAACCGCGTTGTTCCTTCGGCTGCGGCCCTCCAGGTCTTCAATTTTGGACTCCAAGCGTGTCATTTTCTGACGGGTGGCAATTATCTCTGGGACTAGCCTATCGATCTGTTTTTTTCTACTGAACAGAGACTGGCTTCATTGTCCACACTCCGCTGGTGCAAATCTTCCATTGCTTGAGCTAGATTATTGATTTCCAAAGTGATAGAGCACAATTCTTCTCTAAATGGTTTAAATTCTTGAAGGAATCATTGCAAGGTAAGAGGCTGTTGCTCAGACGCTGTAGACTCTGAAGCTGGCCCCTCTGCGCTACTGGAGGTCCTGGATTTTTTTGGGGCCTTCTCTGGAGTAGCCAGGGGAGTATGTTTTGGTGGAGCTTTCCACATTATCGCCTCCATAGAGCCAACTTTTGACAGAATATTGATTTGGACCCCTTCCCTAGTTCTTTAGGAGGTATTTGATATTTATTCAACAGACGTTACTGAAGAAACTTGAAGATTAGTAGAGTCAGGTGACTGGAGCAGTGACGGAAAACTGCTATATGGTGAGCTGCATCATGTGATCCCCTCATTCCCCTAATTTTGTTCAACAGATACTGAATTTGCTTGGTTTGTGGCACTGTTGTATCCTTTAAATAATACACTGAGTCTTCTACTGGTGATAATTTCTTTCTGTTACTGCTAACCTGGTACTGGTATCAGCTGAATCAGAGTCTATCTTGCTAATGGATGTTTTCACCTTAGATAAATCTAATTTTATACTTACCAACATTTCACATATGTCTGAAAAGTCAGATTTGTTATGGTTGGCTGCTGCTGTTGAGAGAGTGCTGTGTGTCTTTGCTTTCCCAGCCTCAGTCAGTCTCCATCTCATTAATGGCATGACGGTCTGAGGTAAACATTCCTTTGTTTAAAAAACATTGCAACAGGTGCTCGAGGTTGGCGGGGTGCCAGTGGACACCAAGGAGTTGTAGAATCTATATGGAATGGGTGATCAGGGGGTAGAGGGGTGCCACTAGACACCAGGGATACATGTATAAAATACTGAATGTGTGATTGGGGGGTGGGAGACCACTAGACACCAGAAATAAGAGTGCCAATATGGGATGGGAGCTCAGGGGTGGGGGGTTATTATTAGACTCCAGGGATATTTGTATAAGATATTGAACAGGTGATTGGGGGTGTGGGGGGTACAGCTAGAAACCAGACAGATTGGCAGTGAACCCGGGCTGGGTGATTGGGGTTGAGGGTGCCACCGAGCACCAGTGGCTGCATCCTCGCTGGCATGCCAATGATCAGGAGTGAGTGGCTGCAGTACAGCCATCTTGCCATCAGGGGTGGTGGCACCAGCTTAGCTTTGTATGCCATTTACCACCATTGCAAACCTTTGAAAATGCCACTGCGCCTGTATGCAGGGGAGGACCCCTTCATTTACTTGAGTGCAGCGTTAAGTAAGCACCTGGGGACTGATAGGTTTAGCACATGCTACAGGGGCCTCTGGATGTAGACCCTGCCACAAAAAAGGGTGCAAACCTGGATAGCGCATGTGTAAACCCATTATCACCAGTGCTAACTTTTGAATATTTGGTCCTAGGTGTACAAAAACAGCGAGAATATTGATAAAAACCTGATTCAAGCCATAATAAATGGAGATATCCTTTTATTATTTCAAAATGAAAACAGTGGTAAAGTAGACTCAACTTTGGGAACAAGGGTATCATACAAGTCAGACGATAAGGGGCAATCCAAAATGGAACAAAAAAGTATACATTAAGCTTTTTACCTCTATCACACACTGCTACTTTAATTGGATAACTACTACTGTTTCAGCTTTGTTAGATATATGAATTCATCTGAACATTACTTTTTGTTATTTGTGATGCTTTGATATTCGACTCTACAGTATTCCAATTTTTAATAGACATTTGCATGATTATACTCTCTGAAAGGAAATGTGAGACAAAGATTGTTTAGATAACGCTTCATGTATTTCTTTGTATATCTTTATTTGTTCTGTTCATGTATGACCCTTTGGCATGTTTAAAATTAAATCAACTTTTTAATGAGAAAATTCTCCATTGGTTAGCTTCTGTAGTAATGTGACTTGTACGAGATCAGTGAGTGGTCCCTGAAAAAACTGCTACATCATGATGGTAAAGTCCTGAAACACCAAAGGGAAATGGAGTCCCTCCAGACTGGCTTCACCAGTGTTAAAAGTACAGCATTTTGGCACTTCCACCAATTGTAAATTTGGCATCATCTCACTCATGGGCACCCAGCATTCTTAATGCACTCTTTGATCCCACAAGATTTATGGGAAATGGGAAGATGGAGCAGGACTGATTTGCTTAGGAGAGTCAGTCATCAAAAAGCTACAGTTTTGCAGTGCATGCATGCTGCATGTCGCTGAAGACACCATGCAAGCATTCCTGTTGATTCTGAAGCAATTAGGCTGGGTTTGCAGAGGGACTGAATAGCTCAGATAGGTATTTAGGTAGTTTGTCAGGCCAGTAGTTTGCTCCCACGAGAGCAGTGTGCATCCTCTGTCTTGCATGGGGAAGGATCCAGCCCGGGGGGGGGGCACCAGGGTGAATCTGCACAGTGCACTGAACAAAGTGTTAATTTTGTTGAGGGAGATGGAGTTAGCAGCGGGGTAAACTAGGTCTCTATAGCTGAGAAAGGGAAGAGTTAATTGTTCCACTACTGGTTTCCTAACTTGTTGTTGGAGACAGTTCTTTACATGGTAAAAGGTGCCAAGCTTAGCGAAGGACATGGCTACAGCCTGGGAGGTGTGCTTAGTGTAATCAGTGTGCTGATCACCAGGGCCAGATGACATGCACCCAAGGGTGCTAAAAGAGTTGGCAGGCGAATGAGCAGATCCCTTGGCATATTTACCCATTCACTTCAGATGGGAGTCATGTCAAGGGACTGGAGAAGGCTGACATGGTACCTCTACACAAGGGCGGGAGCAGAGAGGAGGCTGGTAACTACAGACCTGTTAGCCTCACATCGGTAGTGTGGAAACTGATGGAAGCCTTGATTAAACAGGACCTGGTAGAGTATATGGACAAGAACAGCCTGCAGGATGACAGGCAGCACGTGTTAGTAGCAGGTAGATCATGTCAGACGAACCTGATTATGTTCTTCAGCTGGGTGACTAGAGAATTGGACAGGGGCCATCCAGTAGATCTCCTCTACTTCAACTTCAGCAAGGCTTTTGATTTGGTACCGCACAATTGCCTGCTGACAAAATTGGAGGACATTGGCACTGCAAAGAATATTGTTAGGTGGGTAGGAAACTGGTTTAAGGACAGAAAGCAGAGCATGGTCATCAATGGAGAGAGGTCAGATGAGGGTGAGGTCACGAGTGGTGTACCCCAGGGCTCAGTCTTGGGTCCAGTACTGTTTAGTGAATTCATCAGAGAAATTGGGGTAGGTATAGGCAAGAGTGCCCTCTTCGCAGATGATACTAAGCTAGGGAGTAGGATGGACAGTGAGGAAGCGGTAAAGAACCTACAAAAATATCTGCAATGGTTGGAAAAATGGTCTAGTGTCTGGCAGTTGAAGTTCAATGCAGAGAAGTGTACGGTGATGCATCTAGGCAAAAAGAACCGGAAGACTGCATATTGGCTAAATGGGGCCAGACTCATCACTTCACTGGAGGAAAGAGACCTAGGCATTAACATCTGTGACACCCTTAAGCAGACCACCCAATGCAACACTGCTTGAAGCAAGGTCAACAAAATGGGGTGTATTGGGAGAGGATTTGACAGCAGAAACAGGGAGGTGATACTGTCACTCTATAAGTGCCTAGTGAGGCCCCACCTGGAGTACTGTGTACAATTCTGGAGTTCACACCTTAAGAAGAACAAAAGCAGACTAGAGACCGCGCAGAGGAAGGCAACAAAAATTATGACATGCACGGACTTTCGTATGAGGGGCACTTGGAAGCATTAATATGTGCTCATTAGAAACAGGGAGGGAGAAGGGGACATGATAGAAAAGTCCAAGAGGGTACCATCTTTCAGAAAAAGAGATGTGCAAGAACAAGGGGACACAATTTGGAGGTAGAGGGGGACAGCTCAGGGGCAATGTGAGGAAGTATTTTTTCACAGAGATGGTGGTAGACACATGGAACAGCCTTCCTGAGGAGGTTGTGTGGTCTAAAACTGTGGGAGAATTCAAGAATGCATGAGACAGACATAAGGCAATTCGTGTGGAGTGTAGGAAGAAATAGACTGTTGGTTAACTAGGATCTGCAGCTTATCCTGTAGGTAGGGAAATAGGCAGACTAGGTGGGCCAAGAGGTCCTTATCTGCCGTCAAAGTCTGTGTTTCTATGTTTCTATATTAATTATGACTGAGAACCGAGACCCTGTGCAAGAGGAGAGCCAATGTTTCAGAGTGAGTGAGAAGAGGTCCTGATCAGAGCTGCATGAGGACAGATGTACTATCAGTGCCAGTGAGAGACTTGCTAGGCTTAGGGAAGATATCTCAATTGAATAACTTTGGGAGCTGTATATCTTGCCAACCCCCCAGCCCCGTGCTCCCTGCTCGCTGTGCACCTCCTGTAGTCCTCCATGGCTTATCCCCGTGGTGGGGCAGTGGGGGTCCCTCAACCCACTGACATGGATCCAGTTTTGGGAGGTGCCTGCCATTAGTGGGAGCGGCACCTGCAGGGACTGGCATTCATCCAGCCGCCCAGGACATTTTCTCCTCTGGCTTTTCTCCCTCCTGCCCCCCCAGAGGCGGAGCATTTTGGTGTCAGCAATGGCCAAGCTGTGCACACTTCTGCCCACTGTATGCCAGCCGACTACTCCGCTCCCATCCCTAACGTATGGGACCCAGGTGCTCTGACCCCTAGCCACCACTAGGTGTCAGAGGTGCACTGGCCTCCATGTCCCTCCCTCCCTAGGAGAGAACTGTCCTCCAGATGCTCGATCCTCTCCCACCTCGGCCGACCCCCAGTGACCTGCTCGTACCGCGAACATGGGTCGCCAACATGGCAGGAGGTAAGACATGATGCCTTAGCCCTCCACCCCACTGGGCGAGGTCCCATGAAATTTTTTTAATGGATTTAAAAACCAAAAGGCATCATAAATGGTGCATTTTAATGCAATTTAATGCTCCAAAAACATTTCCAGTCTTTCCCTTAAAAAAGCTTATTATTTCATGTTTAACTCTTAATAAAGCCCCTTCACTTTAAGCCTCTTTTGATTTTCAGCTTTTATTTTTAAGAAAAAAAATTACATTCCTGCTCACAAAAAAAAAGCCACACAGAGAAAGAGCATCAGTCTGCACAGCTTTGCATCACTTCCACACTGTCAGAAATCTTGTTTCTGCTACTTGCCAGTGCTGCTAGAAGAGGTGTTTATTGGGTGGTGAAATGCTGCTCTTTAGAAATTCAGTCCAGGATTTGCTACACATTCTGCCACTGCTACCTGGAAGCCAGCCAAGTCTGCATTGTCTAAGCATATGAATATGATCCTGTGCAAAATCATATTTTTATTTTTAGTTGTTTTACTAGGAAAGATGGATATGGGCCTATAAGTCCCATTTTCAGCCATGCCACCAGTGCCTACACTCTGAGAATTTATGAGTGTAAAAGACTACATATAGGATAGTGCATGGGGAACAGTTGACAACAGGGCTATTCTTTCACCGAGTTGGCACTATGACGACGTAATCCATTGTCATAGTGCCAAGGAGGTAAAAGAATAGCCCTGTTGTCAACTGTTCCCCATGCACTTTTCTTTATAGTGTATGATGGAACTTCGTTTTTTTGGGGAAACAAAATCACTAAGGCATGTTTCTGCTTCAAAACATTTTTACTGGGTTACTAGAAGGAAAAAAGAACTTTACATTTTGAACGTTTGAACATTTTAACGCTAACCATTAGTACTGCCGCCGACATTGCTGCTTTCGCTATGTGTCCTGTCTATGGAGTGAGCCCTAACTGTCAAATGCTGCTCGAGGACACAGTGTGTGACATGCGCAGTGCAGTAGAACAAAAAATCATTCTGCTGCACTGCGAACGTCACTAGAGTAGGAGAACAACATTTCGACAGCGATGGATTTCGGTGGAGAACAACGTTCCACCATACACTATAAACAGTTTCAAAATACACTGCAGGCACAGTGTCAATATCTGTCCCAACCACAATCCACAAGTGAGATGCTCTGTCAACGTCTAATGGCAGTCTCTGATACTATAGTAAGTACAGTGGCCTTCCACACCATATTAATGAACTGAGAACCACGGAGATCAGGCACTGAATGGGGGTGAGGCATGGCCTGGGTTGCCCCCCCTCTGCACATACCTATGGTTCCAGATGGAACCATGTGACTGCCAGCAGTGCCTGGGCTGGTCCTCTTCAGACAACACTATTTACTGTGGGCTGGTGCCAACAACTGTACAGCCTGCAGCTGTTTCTCTCTCATGGCATGCGAGTGGCCTTAATTTAGACTGATAGACAGATGTCTGGTGCCATGGTGGTTGTCGCTATCCACAGAAAAGTGAGATGAGACTGTGAAAGGTCCTTAGGGGGTGAAACAGCAAAAATAGTGAAAGGCTCCTCGTGGGTTTTAAGAATTGAAGAGTGAGGCCTGCAGGGAGTCAGGCTGTAGATCCCACTAGACCGAGGGGGATTGCATTTTCACTGATCTGGCGAACCAACTACACCCAGCCTCTGGAAAGTGAGTACTTTACAGGGTTCAGGCTCTGTAAATTTTGGAGCATCTAGATAGTTTGTGGTGGTGGTGGTGGTGAGACAGAAGCCCTAATTAGGACTGTGCCATAAGGACAGCCCAGGTAGAAACCCACAGCCAGGCCTAGGGTCTATTGTTACCCATGATGGATTACAATTTTGCGAGAATACCAATGTGTTCTTCACCCCATTTGACCTACCTTATCACTGGGCCCACAACATGTCCACAGCCAGGGTACCTCAGTAAGGCCATTGTGGAGAGAAGTCTTGTGCACCTGTAGGTGTGACATATAGTAGTGTTGCAACTGCCAGGTATGATGGACCAGTGGGGCTAGTGTCTATATTGTTTACTGCCTTTTTGATCTCATTTACTACCCTTTCTGTTACCTACTCCTCTAATAAGCTGTTTACTGTTTTATCATTTTATTTTACTTGTGTTGCTGGTATTTGAATGGTTATAGTGTCCCAGTAAATTGTGAGGTGGGATTGTGTGGGCCAGGATTATTCAAAAGATTCTTGGGGGTGATATCCTGTGTGCCAGTTGGTATTCCCGGCTCCATTAACCTTATGTCCCCATCTCGGTGGTCTGTAGACCACTGGGACAGGGGGACAAGGGCAATGGAGAGCTACAGGCAGAAATTCAGAAGGGAGCTGCAAAGCTGGAAGTGATTGTGGTGGGGGATCTCAATCTTCTACATGTAAATTGGGACATTCCAGTAGCTAAGAACACCAGAAGTCAGGCCCTGCTAGATACACTGCAGGACTACCTATTGGTGCAGCTGAACAGGGACCCCCACCAAAGGCAGACTGCCATTCTTGATATGGTGCACACCAGCACAGAAATGAATGATAAGTGAAGTGTGGGTTGGAAATCACTGAGATCCAGTGACAATAGCACCATATAGTTCGAATTGGCCATGGGTACAAGTACACCTTGTTAAAGGCTGTGGATCTGAATTTCAGAAGAGCAGACTTTGATTAAATTAGGGAATTAGTCAAGAATGAGTTGGGGGAGTGGACAAAATGGGGGGGGTGAGGTGGAATGTAATTATATGGGCCATTCTCAAGGTAACAAAGTCATGCTTGCGAATGGTTACCAAGAGTAACAGGCACAAGACACCAATCTAGTTCTCAACGAAGGTCAGGGAGGCAGTGAGTGCAAGTTAAAGGGCCTTCATTAGATACAAGGAGACACAAGGAAATGGGGACTGGACCGAATACCAGTTAAAGATGCAGGAGACCAATAAGGCAGTCAGGGATGCAAAGGAAGACACAGAACTGTCTATTGTAGAGGTGGTCAAATGGAAGGGGGGGGGTGGAACAGTTCTTTAGGTGCATTAGGGAAAAAAAAGACAAGAGGGGTAATTGTTAGGCTGACAGAGGGGGACAGGACAACAGAGGAGAACGGCAGCCATTCTTAGTTATTACTTTTGCTCAGTGTGCATAGAGAAGGATAGCAAGCCTTTTCCTGAAAGTGGCATTAAGGCTGCTGCAAAGGTGATCTCAGAAACTGGGCAGGTGGTACTTATGGGAGAAATGGTCAGAAAAGGGCTTGTAGCCCTGAAAATAGACAAGGCTCCAGGACTGGATGGGGTGCACTTGAGGGTTTTCTGGGCACTGATATTGGAACTAGTTGAACCCTTGGCAGTGCCATTCAACAGTTAACTGTCAGGGGTGGTTCCAAAAGATTAGAGGATAGTGAACATAGTTCTGCTCCACAAGGGAGGAGACATGGAGCAACCAGGAAACCACAGGCCCTTTAGTTTTACCTCCATTGTGAGTAAACTAATGGATACACTAGTCAAAGAGAACCTACTGAACTACCTGGAGACAAATGGGCTCCATAATAGTGCACAATATGGGTTTGTGGCAGGGAGATCTTGTCAGAGCAGCCTGACACTGTTCTTTGACTGGTAACTAGAGCCATGGACATGGGACAAGCACTGAATTTACTCTACTTTGACTTCAGCAAGACATTTGACTCAGTGCCACACAGAAGGTTGCTGTACACATTGGAGGATCTGGATGCAGCGAAGGACCTAGTCAGATGAGTAAGTAGCTGGCTGGGGGGAGACAGCAGAGGCTAGTGATAAAGGGGATTAAGTCAGGAGAGAGGGAGGTCATAAGTGGGGTACCACAGGGTTCAGTCCTGGCTATGGTCCTTTTCAATATGTTCTACAGCAACATGGGAGAAGGAATCCAGGGCAAGATGTGTCTCTTCGCAGATAGCACTAAGCTCGGTGGCAGGGTAAAGAGTGAGTAAGGGTAATGGAGTTGCAGAGGAGTCTGCAAAGGTTATAGAAGTGGGCCAAGATTTGGCAGTTGAAATACAGTGCAAAGAAGTGCAAGGTGACTCAGATAGGGAACAAGAATCCCAAGATGGATTATTGGATGGAAGAGGTTAAAGATCATTGGCAATTATATTACAGTGCTTATGTTTAGTCTGTATTCAGTAGCAGGCTAAGCAAGCATAACACTGGGTGTCATTCTTACAGGAAAATAAGGTGGTCAGTATCTTGTATCATCTTTTGTGTTCAATTGCTGCTGTGTCCTAAAGTTCTGATTTTTTATCCTGCTGCATTGATGCAATTTCTTCATCTGGGTTCATAGCAGTGACGGGACAGCCAAATTCATCTATCTGATTTATAGTTAGATACCCAGGCTTGAAACACTTTTTAGCTTTTTCACTTCATTTTGCACAGGACTAAGCACTTTTGCTGAATCACTGAGTTACCATATAATTCTTGTTTTTTTCTTGCTTTTATAGACACAATATTTAGAAGTGTATCGTAATTGTATTATTTTATGGGATCCGGATCCGTTTATCATGCAGATAGACTATTCTAACGCTGACTCAATTTTTGCCTTTCAGTAGGCAGCCCTGTTTAGCAAGCTCTTTTTCCCATTTTTGCACATTAAATGTAGCACTGACTAGGAAAGCATATTCATTTAGTCATCACTATGAATTTTGATGCAGCTTTTGTTGCTGACTGATAGCTGGTTTTCTAATACACTTTTGCAATGTAAGGGAAGCTTGCACTTAACATAGAAACATAGAATTTGACAGCAGATAAGGACCACTTGGCCCAGCTAGTCTGCCCATTTCTCTACCTAACGGATTAGCTGCAGATCCTAGTTAACTACTTACTACCACTTACATTTTGGCTGTTACTGATATTTGTGTTAAATGGCAGCCACAGAGACACTGTTTATTTTTTCCTTCTTCTCCCCCTCCCCCCATTTCCATCCCCTTCCTTTGTGTCTAATTTTCTGACTCTGCCAATTATGCAGTAGCTTTATTTCTGGACTTTTGCCTTTGGCTATACATTCCTTTTGGTCTCCCGTTTCTTCCTCTTACCTTGACTTTATTGTCATTTCTTTATATACGTTAATGTTAATACTGTGTTATAATTTTGTTAAAAGCACCTTTTTGTCCACTAATGCAGTCCTTTGGTTTTAATGTTCCTGTTTTCTTTTTCATTTCACCTGCACTGTGGTACCACATTGTCAGCTCAGCTATAGTTCTGGATGTTGCTCTAATAGCATGAGTACTCCATTATTCACCTTTAAAAATAACTTTTTTTTATCTGCCACTGGGTGTAAATGAAAAAACAAACAAACCCTTAGCTGTACTACACGATACCACAATACACGTCAATTGGGATTTTTTTCTAGATGCTAATTTGGGTAGTAGTTTACATCTGTTATCTCTGTATTACAAACTGACCACGGGCATATTTAATTGCTAAATTGAAAACAAGTGTCTTGTAACATATAAATATTGTAACTTATTGCCTGTTGTCCCACCCCCTGAAGAAGACTTGTTCCCAGTCGAGGCTTTGGGCCTTTCAGAGATGTACTCTTAGTTTGCTCAATTTGCTGTTTTGCAATAAAAATATTGCAAACTCACTATATGCCTTTTTCAATTTTGTTATCCCCCCCGAGTGCATTTCTGTTATGTTGTTCATTGCATTTTAATCCTCCCAGATTTTGTTGCTTCCACGTTTTTTGTTTTACTTTATTTTCCTCCTGTGTATATTTTGTTCCTTTCTGTTAAACACAAGGATGCTGTTTTCCATCAATATATCATAGGCATCAGTTTGTAATTGCATTTCATGTTACTTCCTTTACCACATCTTCCCAGATCCCATTCATGCCATTTACTGCACCCCCCCCACCATGATGTAAGGTAAGGGGCAGATAAGTTAAAGATTGCATGCTGTTAACACCTATCCAGCAAGACACTACAAGCCCCTGCACCCCAATTCAGGCAATGTGCTTGCTGGAGAGTGCTACTGGATGTGCAGATGTCAGCCTCTGTTGGAGAATGGAGTTGAAGATCATCAGACTGGAGTGGGAACAATCATTTGTATCTCATGTGCAGCTGGCTATCCTTGATTTTGCTAGCAGTTTTTTTAAAAACTGTGCTGTAGGGGTCACCATTCCTTAGCCACTCATTTGTTGAGGCATTTTTAGACCCTGGCTGTTTCAAACCAGCTTTTCCTGTGGGCTAAAGCTGCTTCTTTTTTCCCTTGAGATGGTTGGAGTGCTGTTTATGCTTCTGCAGAACAAACTGTACAGTACCTTAAGACAATGCTAGCCATTTTGTAGGGTCCATTTGGACTTTTCCTGGGGGTTTCTATAAGGTCTGAATCTGTCTTGGTCAGTTTCAAGCTTTAACATGGATAAGTCACTCACGGCTTCAGAAAGGTATTTGGGGTATCCCCTTCCACAGTTATGGTAAGAAGATTCACTGCACTTATGGATAATTTAAGAAGCTAATTTTAGCCACTCAAGCCTCGTCTATTGTATCGAACAATTCAGTCTGTAGAATTCAGGACCTCTACAGTCACTTTGATAAAATCTCTGGTTCATATAAAGTCTATCTTACTAATGTTTACAATTTCTCAATATTACTAGGGAGGCAGTATAGTATAGTACTTAAGCGCACTGAGCTGGAAAACTTTGTTTGAATCCCACAGCCATCACTTGCATACTGTGTGACTATGAGCAAGTCACTTAGCTTCCCTGTGCTCCCAGGAGGCACCTGGAAACAAACTATAGCTTACTGTGTCTTTCCTGGCCCAAAATGGTAAAACAACAAAATAAACAAGCACTTGTCAATGCCGAACGTTTGATGCTTGTTAAACAATTTTTTAATTTTTTTTTTTATTTTGACCCCAACTTTTGAAGATACTTGTTTTAGGATTCGCCTTATAAACATGACATATACCATTTATAGTATATTGGCTAAAATATCATTTCGCACCAGAAATGCAAAAACACATCTTGTCCAGGATTTAAAAAATGAGACATGTCACGTTTATGAGGCGGTGTGGAAAATGTCTATGTTGAAAGTCTGAAGTCAAAATATTGAAAATTATAGAAGTTATGAGTGAACACTGAAACAGTATAATGTTCAGTCATAACCTGGGCATTTAACCGTAGTTGTACACCAGATTTTTGGCACAGCCTCTTATTACCCCACCTAATGAATCCTGTAGGTGAAAATGTAAAACTCCCTGCCAAAACGTCATTCCATGCCACCAAAAAGTAATTCTGCACCACAGGTAAGAAAATACATTTTTGGCAGGATTTGAAAAATGACAGCTGTCACATTCATGAGGTGCTGTGAAGAAATGGCTGTGTTGAAAATTTGGGT
This sequence comes from Neoceratodus forsteri, assembly GCA_016271365.2. Taxonomy (NCBI): domain Eukaryota; kingdom Metazoa; phylum Chordata; order Ceratodontiformes; family Ceratodontidae; genus Neoceratodus; species Neoceratodus forsteri. The sequence continues at coordinate 481,155,323 of CM057459.1, read as the reverse complement.
CAGAATATTGAAAATTACCAAAGTTACAAGCCTGCATTTGCAAATTTCAATATAGGCTCATAAATACTACATTCATGCTGTGAATGTGTTAGGTTGGTGCTATCACATGATTCTGATGGTAAACAGCACAACACTGTACCACGATATTAATTTTTTTTCATGAGTGACATGGCACAGGAGTAGAAACTTTTAAATGTCAAAATCCCATATCTTGGTTCAGGAATAAAAGAAAAATGTGTATGTTGATATTTTTGCCAGACATTGTTGCTAACAAATAAACCAACAAAAAAACTATGCGATTTCTAACAAATACTGCTGCTTTAATTTTGCAACTTGGTAATCCCCCCACACACAAACACTTGCTTGGTGATTGCAACTGAACTGCTGAGTGCTCAGAACTTGGGGGAGGGGGTACTTATCAATTAGGAAACTATGTATACGTGTGTGTGTGTGTGTGTGTGGACAGTGCTTGTCTGGGTCTGGGGAGATGCCTTGAGAACTACAGAAGCAAATGATTTGATACCTTTTAATGGACCAACATAGATGTAACAACAAGAACAAAGTACTCTAGCTTTTGGACCAACCAGTCCTTCTTCAGAAGCTCATGGCAGTTGTTTAGAAAATACAATACTTATAACAGCTAGATAATGCAGAGAAAAACAGAAAAAAAAGAAAAAATCCGCATTTTTAAAATACTCATTTAAAAAAAAAAACAGAAGATGATGTCAGAAAGTTTAACAGTACAATACTGCCTTCAGCCAGAAAGAACTCGGGTCAGATGTGCGTGGTGAAACACACATACAAAGAATCCTACTGCATATAAATTTAATTGACATAAGATAACACTGCTGAAGCAGATAACACCTAAATCAAGCTATGAGTGTCACAGTTAGTATAAGAATGTGATTACAGAAAGGCAACCCCCAACCAGATTAAAGACAAACTAAGATTGTTATAGGGCTCATGAAATTTCAATGTTAGCATTATAGACAAGAATTTACCAGTAAAGTTGTCTTTAAAACATCAGTGCACACTGTGTGATGTGTAAAACCTAGCTGGACCTGTCACCCAGCTGTATTCTCAAGCTAGATATAAGGCCCAAGAAATTTCAAAAACCTCTAGACTATATACATGATAATTTAAATATAAATTGATAATATTAGTGTCAAACAAAAAACTCTAGTCAAGGAACCTCAAGGAATTAAGACCATGTAGCCTGATATGTACTGATGTCAATATATACTGAGAATGTAGCAATTTGATGTACCATAAGTGTCTAAGGAATCTGAAAAAGAGATAAAAATGTAATTTCTCTCCTCCTCTTCATACAAACAATACAACCTAACCCACCCCACATCACAATAATTTTTTTAAATGAGTATGTTAAACCAATGGGAATTTTTTTCTGTTTTTCTCTGCATTATCTAGCTGTTATAAGTATTGTGTTTTCTAAACAACTTCCATGAGCTTCTGAAGAAGGACTGGTTGGTCCGAAAGCTAGAGCACTTTGTTCTTGTTGTTACAGCTATGTTGGACCATTAAAAGGTATCAAATCATTTGCTTCTGGATTTATTCTTGCAAGGACCAATACGGCAACTACTAAATCTAGATTTTGAGAACTACAGTAACAACATGTCCCAGGTAATGAATTTGATGCTGTGAAAAACAACACTTCTCTGGGTGAAGCTTGAGATTGGCTTGTCTGAGATGTTCAAACACTTCTTTGAGATGTTGGAGGTGCTCTGGCAAAGTTCTCCTGAAGACAATAACATCATCTAGGTATACTAGGCAAGATTTGCAAGGCAACCCACATAGTATGTCTTCCATACACGCTGGAATATGGCAGAACTGTTCCGATGTTCCATAGGCAGTTGTTTGAATTGAAAAAGTCCCAAGTGACAGAGCCAGGTTATTTATGGATGAGAAGCTGGATCCATGGAGACTTGGTAGAACCCACTCTGAAGGTCTAGAGTGGTGAAGTAAGCTGGGCTGGCTGCACCAAGAATCTCTAAGGCATCCTTGGTTGTGGGTAAGGGGTGAGCATCCTGCACCATGTAGGCATTGAGTTTTCTGTAGTCTACTACAAAGCAATACCCCTTGTCCTTCTTTACCACCAGCAGGCATGGTGCACCCCAGAGACTTGTAGACTCTTTAGTGATGTCTTGTTCAAGCATGTCTTTGATCTTTGATCAAGCATGTCTTTGATCATGTCCTCTAGGATTTGTTTCTGTTTGTGTCCCATTTTGTAGACTCATTGACAGATGGGATTCTGGGTGGGTTGCACCTCGATAGTGTGTTGCAGGATATCACAACATCTGAGATTGTTATCTGGACCAGCAAAGACATCTGGGTTAGTTCTCCAGGAAATTCAAAAGTTTTTCTCTCTCTCTGTTGGAGATGCTGGGAGTTTGGAAGAGGATAGTCACTTACTGAGGGATAACTCTGGTGAAGCTGGAGTGGTTGTGATAGCACTGACAGGACTAAAGTTGGTGGAAACAGGCTGAAGTTCTTGCATAAGATGGAGCTGGTTCCCTGTAGGCAAGCAAACAAACTTCCCAATATTGTCACCCTTGAAGATGACTAGTGGCTCCTCTGTAAAGTTGCAGCATTTATGAAAGACTTTTCTGTCATGCACAGCAGACAAAATGTTTCCTGGGAGAAGACCTGATGAATACAGAGTGGGGGATCCCATGACAATGCCAACAACACCTTCTGGAAGTGGTTCACCTTGAATCTTGGCAATCAAAACCATCTCTGTCTTAGGAGGCACAGTGACTGAATCTGTAGCTGCGAGTTGCCTCCAAGGGTCTAGTGACAGTTTGTTTGATGCAAAGTCTAGGATGGCTTTGTGAGGTTTGAGGAAGCCTATGCCAAGAATCATTGATGGTTGTAGCTCTGGTACCGGGTAGAACTTGATAGTAGCATGCTGTGAGCCAAAGTGTAGCTTGAGATGGACAACACCTGTGATAGGTACTGCAGCAGCATTTGATGTGATAATGTACTTTAGGTCAGCTGGAGAGAGATTAGATAAGTGAGGAACAGCTTTGCCTGGTCAAAATACTTGTGTTGATAACTGAGATTTCTGCTCCAGTGTCAACCAAGGCATGCATGGACAAATCTCCAATGGTCACAGGGACATAGTTTGCTAGGAGTGGTGATCTGATGACAGGTACATTTGTCCCTGGAAGTGAGAGGGTGCCAGAGCTGGCAGTTGGAAGATGCTGGTTCCGTGAATTGTGAGAGTCAGAGGGTCAGTCAGTTGCAGTGTTCCCCTGCCCAACAAAATCCTCTAGCTTGTTGGGCAGCACTCATTTCCTTGATCCTGGGAATAGTTGCAATCTTCTTGCTGATTGTGCTGCGGTGGGCGTCTTTGGTTCACTTGATTTCTATTGTCATACTTTAGCTTTCAGCAGACAGTGGTAGAGTGTCCTCTGAATCCACAGTACTGGCAGGTCACAGGCACTCGTGAAGGCAGATCACGTTGATGTCAAGGTGGTTGCAGAGCATTGACAGAAGTAGCAGAAGTAGTAGTTGAGTTCAGGTGCAAGCTATTGACAGTTGTGATGAGCTTGTCTATCATTGCTTGTAGTTGCTGGACACATGTTGTGAGTGCAGCCATTTGTGGGGACTGAGGTGCTTGTGCACTGGTGGATTGGAACATTGACACAGATTCCTGCACAAGTTGTGCAGCTTGGATTATGTCCATTCAGGTTGTTGGCTCCTGCTGAATTACATAAGTATGGAATTGAGGAGAAGCCCCCAGACAAAGGCTATGATTTGATCTTTTTCTGTTTTCTGTAGATGTTTGCAGCATGACTGAGTGTCCACTATGAAGGCTTTTAAAGATTCAGAGGTTGCATGGTGCGTTCCCACAGCTGTTGTTCCAGTAACCAGGGTGGATGCGCTTGGATAAAATGGTCTCTGAAAGTTGTATACAGAGTGGTAGTATCTTCTTTGACTTGTTCTGGTAGTGTGTTAAACCAGGAAATGGCAGTCCCTCTCAAAAGCAAGCACAAGGCATAGGAAATGCGAAAAGGATCAGGCCAACCACTGAAGGCAATCCAGGCTTGAAATTGCTCAAGCCAGTCAACAACGTCTTCGTGAGGCAAGGCTGAGATGGGTACTGGCTGTAGGCTGGTATGGACCATGGACTGAGGTGAAATAGTTTTAATGTAGGCAAGGTCATCATGAATGACTTGCATAGCTAGTGCTCCCTGAACTGAGAGGGAAGACTGACTGTCATGCAGGATAGTTTCTATTTTGTAGCATCATGCCTTTGAGGTGGGTAAAGGTAGACCTCTCTCTGGATGCTCCGGCACCCATATCTGCATCTTCTTCAGACATTGTGGTTGGAGATGAGCTTCATTTCACTGAGTGATGTTTGTAAGGATAAGAAGGATTTGCCATCATGCAGGAGACGGGACATCGTGGAGTAGATGGAGTGCCGTGAAGAAAATGTTTTTATAGACAAAAGTACAATTATTTGTCAGCAAAGTCCATCAAATGACATCTTAATAAACAATTCCAACTCAGTTCTGTGTTGTTTGCTTTTTAAATAAAGGTTTCTTTGCAAAAAATCAGCTATTTGTTTCAGTGTCCTTTAGTTTCGATAGGGTTTCCCCTCAAAAACATGGCCACCATTGATTTCTATGGAGAGAGGTAATTTTGAACAAGCTGGTGCCCCTCACAAGCATGGCTGCTAAGCTTGACATAGAGTTCCTGTACTTTGACTGTACCAAGACGGCCACCGTTACGGGTTAGGAAGGATCACTTCCTGTTTTGCAGTTTGCAAACAAATATGGCTGCTTGGTGCAACAAGGCTGCCGTACTGCTTGCTGCAGTGCTCAAAATGGAGATTCCCATGCTGCTGTCCTTCTTCCCCAGCCCAGATGGAAAAAAATGGCAGGCTTTCTGACTTTTGGGTGAGTGGCACAAAGTTGCTGTGGTATTTTATTTAACTTGTTTGATTTCACCCAGTTTTTTTGGTTTTATTTTGGTGTCCACTGTATTGTATATCCTTTCTGTCCTGCGTCTTTTGGAGAACAGTCTCAATTTATTTATGTATGCTGTGCCCTGATTGAAAGTCCTGCTGCACTTTGTTGTTCTATTTATTTATTTTCTATCTGCTTCCCCATTTCTTTTTTTTTTCTTTGCCTGCCGTTTCCTTATGCCTCCCAGGGATGTCCCTAGTAGTATGCCCCAGTCTGTTTCTTTGCTCCGAGAGTACTTTTTTTTTTGTTTTTGTATTTTTACTGTGGTTTATTTGTATGGCCCTTTTGAACTATGGTCTTTTGGAGAGCATCAGAGCTCCGCGAGGCTGCAGTGACAAGAAGAGAGTTATGGCTGTTTGGGAGAAGCAGCGCCACAGAGATGAATCATGGAGCAGCATTCTCTGGTATGGCTCTGACTACTTTGTCTGTTGTTGATTTCTTTATTTGCTCATTTGTTGTGGGGCCTTTTGTGTGAGTGGCTAAGCTTGGAGGAGTACTCTGTTGTAGCGGCAGTGGCAAGGGGAAAGCCGCAGTTGAGAGGAGGCAGTGCAGACAAGAAGCAGCATACAGAGCTACTGTCCTGCCTGTCTTCATTTTAATTTTATTAATATCATTGCTGAAGGGTCAGTTGTAGCGTGGCCAAGGGGAAGCAGAGGCTCAGTGTGGCTGCAGGGTTGAGAGGAGCATTGTGGTTGTTTCATCAGGGCCGATGGAAGTGTGAAACCAGAGCAAATGGCACCCAGGAGAACGCTGCCATCATGAAGCTGCAGATTTGTAAATGCCTGGGCCTGATTCTGTGTCAGTGGCAGCAGGGAGGGCAGAGCAGATTGCAGAGCTGTGTTGGGGAGCAAAGTTGGAGGGTCTTGAGGTTGTTTTGGTGGCTTCATGTTGCTTTGTGTAGAGGCAGCACTAGAGTGAGAAGCTGCGGACATAAGGAGGGCAGAGCTGAGCTAGAGCAAGTTAGATCAGAGCTCAGCTGTGGTTGTAGGAGCAGGCGGGCCATGAAGTATGTGGTCCCTCGAGGCAGCCAGGAGCCTGTATAAATGGAACAGTCCTGACAAGATGTGCAGCAGAGCAGTTCACTGATTTAAGTATTTATATTTTCCCTTTTTGGAGCTGCAGTCTTCACTGGGAGAGGCACTGGGTTTAAGATGGAGTTTATTTTGTGCTTGAGGAGTTCCTTTGGTGCATAGGGCTAGAGAATTTAGTTTTTGCACTGTAATCGAGAAAAGGCAGGAGTGTCAGTGTTCCACAGTTATTTATTACAAATGGCAGGATTGCATGAGGATTGCTGCAGAAGGCAAGAGGCATTTTTTTAGCAGTCATGGCTGTGATACAGGTGCTTGGGGGTCCAGATAATTTAGGTGCTTGACTGGGGTAGAGGTCTGGGTACCCAGCGATGCACTTAGTGGTAGGGGTTCAGTGCAGGCAGGCAAGATAGGGTCTGGGCAGGAAAATGGCCACATTCTCTACCGTGTGTGGCATTTTGATGGTCTGCCACAAGGATCCTTACCTTCTCTTCAGGTCTACCACACCCATCTCTTGCAGCTTTGGTGGCCGCCTCACTGGACCGTATAAAAGACTGAGACAGACACAGAAATAAATAAATGAAATGGTGTTTATTCAGACAAGCAGGGAACTTCATCACATCATGAAGTTCAGATTCAGACCGACTGAGAAACAAAGCATCTAAGGGGTTTCTTAGCAGCCCCTGCTAACATAAATTACAACATTTGTTCTGAGCTCTTAAAAGGGTGGCAGCTAGCATTAAGCCCCATGCTTAATGTGTACGCCACAGTAGTATTGCAGATTATGTAGGTGTGAGATTGGTGATATTGTGGACAGATTTTGTGTAGGAAGGTGGAGGTGATACTGAGACCAGATTGTGTTGGTGGTGGTGGGAGAGGAAGATATTGCATTGGTGTGGTGTGTGTGTGTGTGTGTGTGTGTGTGTGTGTGTGTGTGTGTATGTGTGTGTGGTTAGGTCACATTGTGTGTCAAGTGTTTGGGTGGGGAGAACAAAGTAGGAGAGCAGAGTTAAACTTTTTTAACAAAAATAATCAGTTGCTACAGGCAATGACAATACTGTTACACAGTCTGTTACTGTTGGAGCTACTCTGGATGCTTCATATGCTCTGCAAAAAGGGGGGGGGGTTGCTCGCAAGAAAATAAATTCACTGAATTCTTCTGTTTTCTCAATGGATATCTTTTATTGGCAATATCAATAAAAGATATCTATTGAGAAAACAGAAGAATTCTGTGTAGTGTTGCTCAGATAGTATCCTAAAAATTAGGATACCTACAGATACCTCCCATTTGGCCAGATAGTTGCTGCAGTAGGATAGCAGTGCTATCTGACCCTGGATCCTACCCTCTAGGATCCAGTGCATGGATCCTATGAATGTTGTGGATCCTGTGGATCCGAACAACAAAGATTGTGGATCCTGTGGATACTAGCAACAGAGCCAGCTTGGATCCTAACTATCTGACCTAGGAACCCTAGATCTGACCTAGGATCCCTGGATCCTAACTAGGATCCATCACTATCTGACACTGGATCCTACCCTCTAGGATCCAGCGCATGGATCCGAACAACAAAGATCGTGGATCCTGTGGATACTAGCAACAGAGCCAGCTTGGATCCTAACTATCTGACCTAGGAACCCTGGATCTGACCTAGGATCCCTGGATCCTAACTAGGATCCATCACTATCTGACACTGGATCCTGCATCTGTCTTTGGTAGGATCCTAGGTAGGATACCAGCACTATCTGACAGAAAGTGGTAGAATCTACAAAAGCCCTATCTCAGCAACACTAATTCTGTGACTATTTTCTTGACATCTCCCCTTTTTTGTAAAATTTTTTTCTTTAAAGAGCAACAGCCATGACCCTGCAGAGATGTGACAGCCCCTGCCACATAGTGGAGTACTTTTTTTTTTGGTACAAGTGGAGATGGTGGTTGGGAGGGTGGAGGCTGAATGATGCACCAGAGCGATTATATGGTGGTGGGAGGGAAACTCTCTCACTCTTACCAAAAGATGTCAAATGGAGAGTGGTGATACTGACTTTTGTTTTGGTGGTTGGGTGGATGTGGTGATGAGCCAGACAGAAGGAGAGTGTGTGTATAGTGTAGTTCATGAACAGACTGTCTGTGCCTGGCAGTTGGTGATGGGGGGGGGGGGAGGAGGAGAGCAGAAAAAGACTATCACTCTGCTCTATTTTCTTTATTCTCACCCCACCCCCCACAATCTGGTCACAAACTGTAACCACACACACACACACACACACACACACTCTCTGTCTGGCTCATCAACACCACAACCACATATATTAGATGGTTTTGGGGGGATTGATACTGCCTCTGTCTATTGGGCTTCTGGGGCCAGAGCATCATGAGAGGCTATGTGTGGGAGGCATTCAGGGTGACTGTGTGCTAACTATGCCCAACAACTGCATAGCAAATACAAGCAAGCAAAAATTTGGCATTAACAAAAGCTTGTTGCATATCTTTTCTTACTCTGGTGTGAGCCTTACTCTTCTCTTACATTTAACTGTATTATACCCTCTTGTGCGTTTGTGTTTTGATCTGTTGATTGTAATGAGAATGATCCTGTTGCATTGCACGTCAGGACCACTGGTACCTAATTGTCCTATGTACTTGATCATTTATGTCTTCAGTATTCTCCCAGTTTGTACCTGTACATAGACATTTATTTGCCTAGTCTACCCTGCAAAGTAAACAAAACCAAATAAATAAATAAATACAATGCTCCTGCCTACAGATGTTCCCTAAATATATTCTGCAGCACCTCTTGTCATCCTCTGTCTATTTCATTTGCACCAAGATGCACCAAGTCAATTAATTCCTCTTCCACTTTCTGCTCAAGCCTGTCCACCTTGATGTCTGCAACCTGTGCACCAGGTAGGCATACAGTCAAGCTGTCAAGCCATTAGGGAGGCAGTATAATGCAGTGGTATAAGGCTCTAAGCTGCAAATCTGGAGACCTGGGTTTGAATCCCGCAACCCCCACTTGCATACTGTGTGACCCTGAGCAAGTCACTTAACTTCCCTGTGCTCCCAGGTCACACCTGTAAACAAGCTTTCAGCTTGGTGTGCCACTCCTGGTTAAACAATTGAAACAAACAAACAAGCTGTCCACACCGCTCCAGTGTTCCTGCATGCTACCCACCTGACTTATAGATTCTCCTCCAGCTACTACTACTGCTACAACCTTCATGCTAGTGCTTTGTTTCCATCTATAAATCCTAGTCTACTGTGGAACTGCTGCAATGTAATTATTATTATTTTTTTTTTTAGTTTTTGTTGACCGGGTAAGTGCACTAGACAAATTCTGCCTATTTTCAGGCATGACCTGGGGAGGGGGATATAGATGAATGCTAACTGACCTTGAACCACATTAAGCTGTTGGTGGTATTTTTAGTGAATGGGGGAAATTTGGCCAGTACACCAGGGAAACTTCCCCTACTCTTTTCAATAAGTGCCATGGGATCTTTAACATCCACCTGAACTACCACCAGAACAGGCAGATGGGACCTCGGTTTAATGTCTCATCTGAAAGACGGCACCTCCGGGGTGCAGCACCCCCATCATGCTACACTACAGTGTCAGTATAGGGGTTTAACCCAAGTGCCTGGTGTGGGGATAGAACCCACAGCCTTCTGATCTCCTGGCCTCAGAGGCAAGTGTGCTACCTGCTGAGCTACTGACACTGACACTGATCTGATGTGCAGAGGGTAAATGCTGCGGTGCTTCGGGTGCATCCAGAGTGAGTGGTTAACTCTTCAGGCACCTGGAAACAACATACTGGGATGCTCTCCAACTCCCCACAAGAGGACTGTTGATGAATGTATAGAAGTAAGGCATTCAGTCATAGGAGTGCTACTGTAAATTGAGGTTTTTACTCCCCAAAAGGCCAAGTGCATATACAGTACATAGGGTGAAAAACAGAAGTGCAGTTAGCCAACTAATTACAAAGTTCCATTCAGTTCAAAAACAAGTCCAGATATAGGTCAACATCCAGTTATCCAGAATTAAATATCCAAATAAAAAGGGGGTCCACACACCCTGACGATGCTCCAACAGAGCAAACTGCAGGGCTTGTGTTGTGCATGGACTTCCTTTGTATTTTGGATACTTATTTCTAGCTAACTACACTTTGACCTGCTTCAGGATTTACAGTTTAACTGAAACGGACTTTGCAATTAACTGGCTAGCAGCAGTCTCATTTTTTACCCATGTTTATGCACTTTACACTCTAGTGAGTAAAAGCATTAATACACAGTAACACTCCTGTGACTGTTATGTTTTTTTTTTATCAACAGTCCTATTGCTTGGTGTGGGAGTGCATCCTAGCATATTGTTTTTACTGTGGGAAGCCCTGAACTCAAGTCTTAAGCAGTAGCCCACAACAACCTGTAGTCACTCTCTACTTTCCCAGATAGGCCCTGTACACATCAGGCTAGTTAAAACGTTTTAAGGTGCTTAAAACATTTTAACTAGTGCAAACACAGCGCCCGTCCGCATTTAAGCACGGTTTCAAAGCGTGTTAAGAAACCATGCTTAAACCCTGCTGCGAGCTAGTCTCAAGTCCGTTTTTAAAAATGGTCTGAAGGAAGAAAGCGTGTTACCTTGTGGTGTGGACGGACATGCGATTTTTCCATCTATTAGGGTGCCAACATAACCGTGCTACAATTGCGGAGGATTACCAGGTTTAAAAACGTTACTCGCTGCTGATGCAGACGGGAGTTTACCATGTTATAATCGAGTTCGAACTCGGTGAACAATAATGTGGACGGGCTTCTGTGGTGAGTTTGAAAATGTTTTGAAACCGTTATTTAAAACGGTACAAATCTTCAATTGTAACGTGTACAGGGCCTCAGTGGCTACCATCAGCTTTGTATGGCCACTGGCGGGAACCTCTGCCTCACCTCAGGATCATTTACCTGTCTCCTCTCTCTATCCTAACCAAGTTGTCCTAATACACAGAACTACCTTTCTGGCCTTTCTCTTCTGTGACACAGCCTGTCTTTGTCCCACACCCCCATCATGGAGCGCTACTAGTTGAGCATCAGGCATGCTGACTCTGCCCTCAACTACTGCAGCCATCTTGTGGTCATCACAAAAAAAACCATCACCAGCCATTGACATAAAAGCATGCATTCCACAGCTCCAGCAATGCATGTGGGGCACTGCCATGGTCCCAGGTTCCACCATGTTTGAGAAAACATCTTTAGACCCCTGGCTCACTCCCTAAATCCCAATTCCCACTCAGCAAACTCCCTTTTGCCAGATTGCATCCTTTCGTCACCAGGACTCATGTGCCACCATCTCACTCAGTGTTAGACTTATAACTATAAGGCAGAATGTGCTTGGGTTCTATTGGCTTTTTACACTTACACCTCTGCACTGGTGTAAGTGGTGCAGAGGTGTTGAGCCCCTCCAAGTCTTTCAGTAGAGACTGATCTGGGAGCACTGTAGACACATTCCGGTGCAGCCATTTTTGCTTGTCATGGTGGTGGGGAGTGAAAATGCTACAGGTGTTTTCTGTCCTTGTATTCACACTCCCTGTCACTTGCATCAACATGGCTGCCTGTGGCTAATGGGCTCATAGGTCAGAGGTTGGAGGAAGGGTGCATTTTCACACAGAAACCCTCAAAGAACTGAATTTTGTGAGTTCATACAGTCCATGTTCCTGAAATAGCAGAGTGTGGCAGACACCTGTTTGTCAATCTGACTTAAAAACAAAATTGTTCACACATGAACCTATTTATGGAGGCTACCTCACACAGACACACTACTTCTATGAATTAACAAAATGTAGATTTATTTTATATGCATTAAACAACCCTGTGTTATATAGCCAGAAAACAATGCAGAGTTTTAATGAGAAAGATCTGACAGCTGTGAGCAGCTCCTCCAGCCCTCCTCCCCAGTTCTCCTTTTCTCCTGTCTCTCCTGCTACCACCCTCCAGGCACTCCTTGTCCTCAACTCCATTAAAGGCTCCTCTCCTGATGGTCTGCATTCTAGACTACTCTCCCCCTCTGCTCCTGCTATTGCCTACTCACTCTCTCTCATACTAAATCTCTCTTTCTTGTCAGCTTCTTTTCCCTCAGTGTGGAAACATGCTGTTGTGCTCCTGCTCACCAAGGGGGGCAACTCCTCCATTCCTGGCAACTATTGGCCTATCTCCCTTCTACCTACCCTAGCTAAACAACAAGAACACATAGTCCTAAATCAGCTCTCCTCCTTCCTAACGGACTCTACCCCATTCCAATCTGGATTTCGGAAGTCACATTCTACTACCACTTCTCTGCTAAGACTAACTGAGACCGTCTTCTCTGGCTTCGACAAAGGTCATATTACCTCTGCCATCTTTGTTGATCTGGTGAAAGCCTTTGACACTATCTCACACCCCCTCCTCCTGAACTGCCTCTCAGTTCTGGTCTCTCTCCCTCTGCCACAGGCTGGTTCAATGCCTATCTGTCTGGCAGGTCCCAATCAGTTAAAATCGCCAATGTCACCTCCTCTCCCTTGCCCATAACTACTGGCATACCCCAGGGTTCGGTGCTCGGCCCCATTCTGTTTTCCATTTTTTTAAATGATCTCTACCTGGTCTGCACTACTTCCAGCATACACATGTATGCTGATGAAACAGTTCTATACACATCTGGAACATCAGTCTCTAATGTCACCACCAGGCTCCAGTCCGACTTCTCTAGAGTCCAACACTGGTTTAACTCACAGCAACTCTTTTTAAATGCCAAAAAATCTCTATGACTTTTGGAACCAGGCAGCGACTTGCTAGGCTAACTTCCTTACCCACATTCCACACCCTGGACGGGACTGTACTGGAGGACTCCTCCTCATTCAGGTATCTCAGTGACTGGTTAGATAGACACTTAAACTTCTCAACACACATTGAGGCCATGCAGAAAAAACTTAAACCTAAGCTTGGTGCCCTATACTGAAATAGCAGCTGCATCCCCCTCGCGGCCAGGTGTGAGCTAGTACTGAAGATGATCTTGCCTATATTTGACTACTGTGACATAGTCTGTGGTGCTGCCCATAGTCCTCCCTAGCCAAACTGGATTCTCTATATAACTCCTTCTGCTGCTTTGCTCTAGAGGCCCCCTACCTCACTCATCAGTGTGAACTCTACCGGTCCCTAAACTTCCTCCTGCTCCAAAATCGTCGTATGCTACACAGTGCCAAATTCACCTCATAATTCTGGCTTGGTTCACTCCCCTCCTACCTCTCCTCCTCACTTATTAACCACCCTCCCAACCATTACTACCTGCGATCTGTCAACCTCCGAACCTTCTCGATCCCTAACAGACATACGTCCTCTGGCTAAAAAGCTTTTTCGCACCATCTTCCTAAATTGTGGAATGCTGTCCCCTCTCAAATATGCCACTTCTCATCACTGAACTCCCTCACTTCAACACTACTTAACTACTTGATCCCTAACTGTTCTTGCTCCTGGCCCCCTCCTCGCCTACTGCTCTCCCCTCCCACCCCCTCCTCTCCCTCCCTCCATGTATTGCTCTTAATTACCTAGCACTTACTCTATGTGTCTTCTTACTCATGCTTCCCTCCATTGTTGTTTTTTGTCATCATAAATTCCCTGTATGATTGCACTGTATTACTCTGTATGCATTGGTTATCATCTATTATATGCTCCTGACTCTGTACTGTTCTATGCTTCGTTGTTGTATCATTTAAATATGTTGTAAATCCCACTGCCTCTCCCCCCAGGACATGCTGTGAGATGAGCATTAAGTTGCTCAGTGCACCCTTCCTGGTGAAACTTTTCAATAGATAAATAAATAAAGACAAGGTGATTAATTACAAACATTCATACCGCTTCAGTTCAGCACAGAAACTCAAATGATTAATGTTTTATGAGAACAGAATAATAGATCTAAAACTAATCTATCTAAACACAAACCAGATGGGTTAGTAACAAACTTGAAGTAAAAACAATTAGCTCTACAGACTGCTCTGACTGGGAAGTGCAACAGCTTCTTCAGTTAATCAGGGACTTAATTGCTGAAGCAGCAGTTTAGACCAAAATGATGTCATTGCTCTGCAGGCCTCACTGATCGGGACAGAAAAATGTTTACTGTTCTCAGTTATTGCATAGGACATTAACAGATGCTGATTTAAAGAAAACCACAAAACCATACAGAATGAAATGTTCAGAAATCACTAATCACGACACAGGGACTTGAATTCAAGCTTTTATTAAAGATATGAAAAAATGGCTCATTTGATCTTTAACAGGAAAAGACCCCCTTGAAGGGCAGAAGGTGACAACAGGCAGACTTCTCAAGTGAATCCAAGGAGGAGGAGGAAAACCCTTTTCATATGACCCAGTCTGAGGTACTCAGACCCACCCCCATCCCATGTAGCAGGATCTGTGTTTGAGAGGGCTTTAGGCTCCTGCTAGCCAAGGAGTTGCCAGGAAGCAACTCTTATTCACCAGATGCAATAGAGGAATTGGGGGGTGGGGGTACCAGAACAAGTTGATGCAGAAGGCAATAGAGGAAATGGGGAAGAGTACCAGAACAAGCTGACATGAGTGGCAGCCAGGAATTTTCATCTCCCTATGTACGTTGTGCTCATAAACTCTTGTTTGTATCCACACACAGCACCAGACTGGGGGGATCAGAGGTGGTACACAGCCTTAGATGTTGCCCCCATTCACAATGACAGGTGGTGCTAAACCAGGGTAGTAGTCCAGGAATGCTACCTACACAGTATTCCTGAGAGTCCTCCAACTTGGGTCTCAGAGGTCTCCCACATGGTAGTGCTATACACTACCCCCCTGTCTCACTGGGCTAGGTGGATTGCCAGTTTTTAGTATTTTTAAACATAACAATTCTCCAGGATTATTTTGTGTTGAGGAAATGCAATTTCAGTGATATTTCATAACTAGTTACTTTATAAACAAAGTTTAGAAAAAGTAAGCATTACACATTACAGTGTGACATGTTCTTTGTTCCATCACATTAGACTGGAGTGTGGTAGATAAAACTGCATATTAGAATACGCTTGGATACATGTCACATTGAAATCGAAGTGAAACATCTTTTATTGGATCAAAATCTGGCAAGTGAAATTTTAGGACCTTAGTTTGAAGAATCTGAATACAAAACCTCAGGTTTTGTATTCAGATTCTTCAAACTAAGGACCTAGTGCGCTGGTTTTGCCCGCTGTGTGCAGCGTGTTAATGGACTATGGCTGAGATGCTAAGGGGAGTGTTCTCTGTGATGTGAAAAGAGGTGAAGCCTGGGGAGATGTTTGTGTATAACAGTTGGGGGGGGGCTCAAATATCACCTAACCATTAAGGATGCAGGACTCCTGGGCTGAACCTTTGGCCCAGGGGCAACATTGATACTCATGACATCGGTGACCTGACTTTGTGAACTAAGCCTGGCTCATTAGAGGGCCAGTGGGGGCGGGTGGGTTGCATTCCCACAACATTACCACCACTTGGGTGACTACAGGTTGCAGTGTAGTGAGAGGCTTACTGCAGGGTGGGAGGGTGTCATCTTCTGCATCAACATGCTGTACGTGGGTGCATGCCCTGGAGCCTGTCATGTTGTCGCCCTGAAGGAAAGCTGACAATTGAAGAAAAAGGAACCCAGTATTAATGCTTCTCTCAGGCTCTGTACCTCCATCTGTGGGACCTCTGGGTCCTTCAAGTGGTTGCTCGCCACTTGACCCATAGGACTCCCACAGGGAGGGGGGAACTGTTGGGGAAATGGTATAGAGACTGTAAACAGTAAATAAAAAGAGTATGAACAGCGTAACTGTTTGCTACAGTAAGGAACCCAACAGAGGCAGGCTAGTTGCAGGCAGTGTATTCCGAAGTCCTGGCTTCAGTTATAATCTCTCTCCCACTAGATGGCACTGCAGGGCAAGAAATGAATATAATTGCCGTCATAGAGGTATAGATTAAAACAAATAAGGCACAACAATAGCTAAATAAATAAAAAAGTAACTAGCACAAATCCTGTATGTTTTGCTTGTTGGTACTGTTTGCCTGCAGCAGGTAAAATCCGCCTTTTCTCCAAGTACAGTAGGTGGCAGTGCACAAGTGTACAATAACAAGTGAATGTTACAGACATGATGGAGGCTGGGGATGGAAAAAATAAAGACCAAAATACTAAAATAAATGAATTATTGTCAAACCACTAAATGCAAATAATCTTCCTTCTACTGCATTCTTTTCCAGCCAGACTGGATTTTTGTGGAGTTATCTGAAATGGAAAGAGAACATGTTGCTCAACTCCAAAAGCATCAGTGTCATGACAGTTTTAGAGCAAAATATGTCCAGTGTCTCTCAATTTCTCTCTCTCTCTCTCTCGGCATTATTTTTGCTTTACTCTGACTCAATGTACCAAAGGGAGATTTTAAAACTAGTATTTTTTGTGTTTGTTAGTAGGCAATGGATGTTGGCTACAGAGTGTAAACAGTTACTACTGAGGATCAGACTGGCAAAACAGCCAGATTGGCACATGGTTTTGAACTACAGCAGAAAGACTGTGGCACTTTTTTTTTGTAGCATGTGGGAAATTAGGAAAATGGCACTATCTGATTAAACTAACAGAATCAGACAATGTCTTATCCAATCTGATTCTATCCCTTTTTTTACCACTATTCAAATACTAGCTCCATACATTTCCCTACCACCTCAATAAATAGAGAATAATAATAAGCAGATGACTGTGTGTTATGAAGTTTTTTTTTTACACATCTGAGATGTGATGACCCATAAACCTTGAGAGCGAAGCTTGAGAGGGTTCTGTGGTCATCATACACCGAGGGTGTGTAGGAAAAAAAACGTCATAAGCACACAGTCATCTCTGTTGTATTTTTTTATAATAACTGGTGCAGGGAGATGAGCACAGAAATCAAGTTTTACACCGGTGAAAGTGAAGTATGAGTGCTCCAAATGCCATGATAGCTGGGTATGATGTCATACCCGGTTATTACGGCATTTGATCACACCAATAATCAGTGTGATAAAAGGGGTCACCAGTTACAGTACTATAATGTAATACTGGTAGTTTCCTTAGTCAGATTGGGGGAGAAGCTTTCTTATCTTATCTTATTTATTTATTTAAGAGTTTTACCAGGAAAGCATACTGAGCGAGTTACCACTCAATTCCAGTTGCGTCCTGGGGAGGGGGCAATTGGACACATACAAATCATAAATCATAAGCACAGGGAGAGAGTACAGAATGCAAATTGTGGAAACATACAAAACATAAGCATAAAGAAGAGTGTACCAGGTGCATATACATTTATGTACAGTAGAGGGGTAGTGTATCATAATTATATTTGCACTAAGCAGAATATTGTGGTAAGACTGCATCAAGGGAAAACTAGAACATGTAAAAAACACAAAGTAGTTGGAGATCTATGTAGATTACATATTATAAACATCAGATGAGGAGCAATTGTACATGTAAATAGAAGAACTTCAAAAATCTCAAAAAGTAATTACTTTACTGAGAGGAGCCTCCAGGTGTAACTCCTAGCTATACTCAATTTAAATGTGTGAGCTAGACAGGGAGTGATGTGCTAAGAGCACAGCGACTAAGGGGGCCAACCTCTGGGTGTCCTTCTGTGCTGGCACATGTTGAGGAGAAGTGTGCTTTGAGGAGGAGATTTAGGTGAGAGGTGTTAGTGCAGTCATGAATGCTTGTTGGGAGTGCGTTCCAGAGTTTAGGCATGAGGTATTTGAATGCCGCTTGGCCCTTTGCTGTGGACATATGTGGAACTCTTAGAAGCTGGGAGTTACCACTTCTGAGGGAGTAGGCGGGTCATTCTGGGGCTGAGAGGGCAGATGCAAGGTAGGGGGGAAGGGACTGTGACCAGAATTTCACTGTGGTCCTGATGCTGTGGACGTGTCTACGAGCCTGGAGTGACATTAGATCGAGGGAGCTATAGAGGTCGCAGTGATGAGTCCAGAGAGGGCAGTCATGGGAAAAATGACAGAAGGAGTGGAAAAGAGGTTAGAGGCTGGCAAGGGCAGACTTGGGGGCAGTGTTGTAGACTATATCCCCGTAGTCAATTATCGGGAGGATCATTTTCTGGACAATTTCCTTACGGGTTGCCAGAGGTAAGCTATCCTTGTTTTGATATAATGCACCTAGTTTTGGGTGTAGTTTTTTGTGGATCGAGTCGATGTGAGTGGAGAAGTCAAGATGCTGGTCAAGCCAGACTCCGAGATACTTGAAGGAGGTGCAGGTCTCTATGGGAGACCCCTCAGTTGTGAGGAAGGTAGGGGTAGACTGGAGCCGGGGAGCCTTTGTCTTGTCCCAAAGGTTAGGGAGACAGTTTTCTTGGCATTAAGAAAAAGTTGGTTTGAGCGGAACCAGTGCTGTACCGCAATAAACTCTTGTTGGAGTGTGGCAGCCACATCAGTGGGGCAGGGGCCTGTTGCGTATAGTACGGTGTCGTCAGTGTACAGGTGTATGGGTGTGTGAGTGCAGACTGTGGGGAGGTCGTTTAGGAAAATTGAGAAGAATAATGGGCTGAGGACTGAGTCTTGTGGGACCCCAGTAGTAACAAGTAGGGGGGAGGAGGTGTTAGGTCCAATTCTCACTGATTGAGATCTTCCTACTAGATAAGAGTGAAACCAGCTGGTGGCAACAACTGAGAGTCCAGCACTAGAGAGTTTGGAGAGCAGAAGAGAGTGGGAGACTGTGTCAAAAGCTTTTGAGAGATCAACGAAAATGGCTGAGGTGGTATGTCCTTTATCCATACCCTTAAGGATGGCGTCGGTGAGCCTTAGCAGGGAGGTTATGGTGGAGTGTGATTTCCTGAAACCTGATTGGAAGGGTGTAATGAAAGAGGAAGAATCAAGGAAGGAGGAGAGCTGGTCAAGGACGAGGCACTCCTGTAGCTTGGCAAGGATGGGGAGAAGGGAGACAGGGTGATAGTTACCCGGTGATGAGGGGTCGCCCCCTTTTGGGAGGGGGATGACTGTTGAATGTTTCCAATCTGATGGGACGTCGGCAAGAGAAAAAAAGAGATTGAACAGCTTGCCCAGTGGGGTGGCAATGGCCGAGGCAGATAGATGTAACATTTTTGAGTCAAGCCCTGTAGGGCACTTGCCTTTAGAGGGGTTGAGAGACCTTAGGGCTTTCAGCACAATCAGCGGGATAACTTGATGAAAAGAGAAGCCAGTTCTCTGTGGGGATGTTGGCATCGGGGTGGTGCATACTTGGAGTGAGGCAGAGAGGCTAAAAGTGAGGATGCACTGCTGGTGAAGAAAATGTTGAAGACTGTGACCACTTCATGTAGTTCAGAGACAGTGGAGCCATCCACCTTTAGGGTAGGGGTGGGCAGCTGGACAGGGGGGGAGAGAAGAGTGACTTAATTGATTTCCAGAAATTTGTAGGGTGATTTAGGTTTGTGAGGAAGGATGCCTTGAAATAGTTGGATTTGACCTGTCGGATTTGCCTAGTGCAGGAATTTCAAAGTGAACGGTATAGTTGGAGTGCCTCCTGAGTGCCTGTTGCCTTGTATGATTTCCAGGCCCAGTCCCTGGCATGGAACTGGTCAATGAGTTTGGCAGAGACCCAGGGCAGGTGGGCACCCCTTTCTCATTTTCTTCTGAGGGGCGCATGGGTGTTCCACACAGCGAGGAAAGTGTCTTTAAAAAAGTGTAGGGCTGAGTCTATGGAGGAAGCCTGGGAGATGAAGGACCAATTGGCTTGCTCCAGGTCCCTTAGAAGCGCATCTAGGTTGAGAGCTTTGTATGACCTAAAGAGTAATGTCCTTGGAGGGGGTGCTTTGGGTCTGAATATTTTTCTTTCTGCGTAAGTCATGTGGTGATCACTTAGGGAGTCCAGGAGTACTCCTGCTTCAATGATCCGATGGGGGTGAGAGGTAAGGACCCAGTCCAAGAGGGAGTGGTTCTGAGATTTATGGTTTAGACGAGTGGGTTCTGAAATTTGTTGGGTGAGGTTTAAGGCTGTGATTTGGTTGCGAAGTTTGGAATTATTGTTTGCGAGCCAATTGAAATTGAAATCCCCTAGGATATGTAGTTCACCCCCGGAGGGAGTAGACTTTAGGGTGCCCAGGTGATACAGCATGTCAGGCTGGGAGGTGTCCGGGGTGCAGTAGGACCCTGCAATATATAAAGGAGTGGAGTGGGGAAAGGAGAGTTTGATTAGGAGAGAGTCGATTGACTGAGTGGGCACGGAGAAATTAACCTGGGTGAACTGAATGTTAGAGGAGATGTACATGGCTACGCCTCCCCCCTTTTTTTTACCCAGGCGGTCTTGACGAATGAGCGAGTAGCTGGGTATAGGTACTTCTGTGTCCGGGTTATGGGGCTTTAACCAAGTCTCAGTGATTATCATTACATCTGGGAGAAGTGAAAGAATGATTGGTTGCAAGGCTGTGAATTTATTCAGGATACTACAGATGTTGAGGTGCACCAGCTTAAGACCTCTTGGTAAGGTGAAGGACTGGTAGGTGCTGGTGAGTTGTGGGCCGGTGTTTAGTTCTACGTCCCCAGACAGGAGGAGCAGTAACACTAGCAAATGGTTAGGAACGTGCATGCTCCATTTTGGCTTGCGAGGAGTAGTAACCTGTTGTGATGTGTGTGGAGGGGTAATTAGTGTGGAGGTGATTAACATTGTTAGGCTTGCATGAAAGGATGGAGGCAGGATGGAAGCACAAGGGATCCAGATGTCCAGGGAGTAATGGTGTATAAGCATTATTGGGGTGAAAGTAGCATGATGGGGGTTAAGATGTTTCCTAGTGAGAAGGGGTATGGAGGTAGGCTAGGAAGGGGGGGCAGGTGGGAGGGAAGTTAAGGGAGAAAGCTGGCACATTGTGGAAAGAAACAGAAGCAGCATGATGCTTGCAGGGTTTAGGAGAGGGATAGTAGTGGTCACTAGTGGGGGAATCCTATAAGCTGCTAATGGGAGAGTGGGCTGATAGGTTTCAGATACACACGTGACTATTATTATAAATGTCAGAGTCAGCCAAGGGTGGTGGGGTAGCTGGCGCACAGCGACGGCAGGGTAAGCTCACCTTTAAATTCAGCACTTGTGGCTGCCTTCAGGTGTACCTGAGCAGTGGAGCATTTCCTCCATGATCTTACATAGCTATCAGACATAGGGACTCAGGAGGGGAGGCTAGCCCCACTCCTCAGTCCACAGTATCACCCTATCTTTCCTTTTCTTGCATTATATGTGGACAATGACACACAACAGGGTGTGCTTTTACTGGGAGCTAAAGGCACACCTCCAGTGTGTCTTGAGAATTGCTCAATCTGGTACAATCTTCACAAAAGTGGGCAGGGAGGAGGCTAGCAATTACAGGCCAGTCACTACCGAAAGAAAGGATTGTGGAATATCTTGAATCCAGTGGCTTACAAGATCTGATGCAGCATAGATTCACTTGGGGAGGCCATGTAAAACTAATCTTATAGATTTATTTGACTGGGTAACCAGGGAAGTAGATCAGGGTGAAATGGTGGATGTGGTCTACCTAGATTTCTATAAGGCCTTCGACACTGTTCACTAAGGTCAGTAAGTTGCTAGGAGGCTATGCGCCCATGACTGCACCTGTAAAACTAATCATAATAACTAATATCCAAGTCCTTTATAACATGAGCATCAAGACAATGCTTAAATTCTAGTTTTGATTTACTGATGATAACATCTTCAGGTAGTCTGGTCCAGGGATTAATAACCCTTTGAGTGAAAAAAAAAATTTTGTTAATATGCTGAAAACCTTTTTTTTTTTTTTTTTTTTTTAGCTGTAATGGATGTCCCTCAGTACAGTAAAGATCATCTTTAAATTCAAAGCCCAATTCTCTGATGAGGTAGGGATCCTAGATTATGTCAAACATTAACAGACGATCGACTCCCTGATGACGAGTAGCCAGAGGCATAAGATCCAGTTCTTTTAACCTATTTTAGTATGGTTTATTATATAGGCTGACTATTTGTTTAGTAAATTTCCTCTGCACAGATTCCAGTTTAGTAATTACATGTTTTTTTATAAAGGTTCCATAACTGAGCGGCATACTCCAGATGTGGCCTAGCATATGCTCTGTATAATGGTAACATAATTTTTGGATCTCTGGAGGCAATATTTCTCTTAATGGCCCAAATAACTCTGTTTTATTTATAGAGTTATTAATTTGGTGAGTGTAATCAAGATCTTTAGAGATCAATACTCCTAAATCTCTTTCATCTACAGTAGATTCTAATAGAGTACCATCCAAATGATAATCAGCAAGTGGGTTATTAACAACTATATGCATGATTTTGCATTTGGAGGTGTTTAATCTCAAACCCCAATGGTGAACCCATTTTGTTATTTTGTCAAGGTCTCTTTGAATGTTTGTGATATTATCCATGATTTCACAGGCACCCCCAATTTTAATATCATCTGCATCCTTAATAGATAATGAGATACTGTTATTTGTTAGATTTGATACAAATAACTGAATTATACAGGGGCCCAAGACAGACCACTGTGGGACCCCACTTGTAACCCTACCATAGTAGGACAAATGTCCATTAATTAAGACTTGTCGGGGTCTATTTTGTAGCCAACTCTCAATCCAATGTATACTATTTTTGTTAATGATAGTAGTGGTGAGTTTAGTTATTAAAGACTTGTGTAGCATGACATTGAATGCCTTGCTGAAATCTATATATATAATATCAAATGGAATGTTGCTGTCGAGATGATAACTGACCTGTTCATAAAAACATAATAGATTGCCCAAACAACTCCTTCTCTTTTTGAATCCATGTTGTTCTACATCAATTATATTAAGAATTGGGGTGATGAAATCTTTGATAATACTTTCAAATACTTTACAAATAGTTGAAGTAAGACTTATCAGTCTATAATTTTCCCAGTTTGTTTTTGGTGCTTTCTTATGAATTGGAATGATGTATGCGGATCTCCAATCATCAGGGACAAAACTATATGTTAAACATCCCTCAAAGAGGAGCCTTAATGGGTGGGTAATAATATCTGCTAAAAGGTATAAATAATGACCAGAGATGTCATCAGGTCCAGTGCACATTTTGCCTTTTAGATTTTTTAACTTATTATGAATGGTACCTTCAGGGAGTTTTATAGAATCGTGATAATTTTCTGATTGTTCCTGCAGTCTAGTATCATCAGAATGAAAGGCATTACAAAAATTTGAATTAAAAATATCTACCATTTGTTTTGGTTCATAGACAGTGAAGTTATTAACTGTTAATGGGCCTATTTGACAGGAAGGTTTTTTAGGGGATTAATGTAAGAATAAATAATTTACTATTATTTTTGTTAGCAGTGATCTCCAGATTAAATTCCCAAGAAGATTTAGATTTGCGTATTTTGGATCTGCATTTTTTTTATATTTTTGTATGCCTCCCAATTTTCATGTGTTCTTGATTTTAAATATTTTGAATATTTTTTATTTTTAAGATTAATTAGTTTGTGGATAGACTCATTCAACCATTGTAGACATTGATTTCTATTCTGATGCTTCTTTTTAAATGAAATATATTTATCTCTTAACCTAAGTAGTTCATTTTTCAACAGGTTCCAGCTATTCTGAATCATTTGAGTTGTGAATCCCAATTTATATCTGCTATGTCATGTCTGCCTTATCATATTGATAAATTTTAGTTGTTGAGATACTACTAATAGTTTTTATGTCCAGATCAAATGAGATAGTATTATGGTCACTGTTTCCTATAGGAGTTATTACAGACACATTGTCAATATTCAAATCTTCACTGTGTAATGCCAAATCCAGAATATGTTCTTCCCTAGTTGTTTGCATGACACATTGCTTTAGATTTAACTGTTGCCAGGTGGATAATAATTTTTTGCCAGGACCAGACGTAGCTGTACCCCTTCCCTATAATATATATATCTCTATGGTTGAAATCACCCATGCATATAATATTGCCTAGTTCACATACTAAGATAGTATCTGACAATAGAAAGATGTCCAGTCTAGTTTTAAATTCTGCCTTATTTTTACTAATGATTACATGAAGGGGAAGTTTATTCCATGGATTACTAGTTGTAAGAGTAAAGGAAAAACTTCCTATGTAAATAATTATGAGATTTCCCTTGCAATTAAAGTGAATGTCCCCTGGTATCATATTTATTATCCTTAAACTCAAGACCTAGTTCAGTCTTTAATTCAGGGTCCTGAATTATATCATATAAGAACAGTATGTCTCCACATTAACGATGAGTTTCCAGGGAAAATAAGTTAAGTCTGTTAAATCTTTCTTGGTAAGGCAGATGATACATGCCATTTATTCTTTTAGTATATCTCCTCTGTACTTTCTCCAAATGGGACTTTTTATATGGACACAAAGCTGTGATATATATACTCCAGATGTGGACTAACATAAGCTCTGAATAATGGCATCATTACCCAAGGATCTCTAGATGTAATATTATGTTTTATGGACCATGCTGTCTCTAGTTCAAGCAATATATTATCAGAAGCTTTAGAAAAGGAGCTGGGAGGTCTATAACATACTTCAAGTATTATAGGATCAATCTCCTTTTGAGGCAGTTTAACCTATATAGATTTAGTCTCATCAATGCAGTATTTGATTGAACTAGATATGTTTATTGTTTGCAGGTTTCTGTTTATAAATAAGGCAACACCATCACATTTTCTCTCAACTCTATTCCATTTATACAGGTTAAAATCTGATAATGTCCAGTCCCAAACTAATTTATCATCGCAACAGCTATAATATTTATGCTCATTTGATTTGCTATTATTTTTAACTCATCAATTTTTGTATTGAGTCCTCTAGCATTAAAGTATAAAACTTTTAATTGTTTTTTATTTACTGAACTGTTTAAGTTATCATCCCCATCACCCAATGTGCACCGTTCCACATAGGAGATTCATATATAAGCTGGGCAGCCTAGGAGTGGGACTAAAAGTGGTTAACTGGGTAAGAAATTGGTTGGAGGATAGTCAACACAGGGTGGTGATAAATGGAGTTCACTCCGAGGAAGGGAGGATGACTAGTGGGGTGCCGCAAGGATCAGTACTGGGATCAGTCCTCTTTAATATCTTTATAAACAACATTGCAGAGGGACTAGAAGGGAAGGTATTTTTTTTGCAGATGACACAAAAATCTGCAACAGAGTGGACACTCCTGTGTGTGTGTGTGTGTGTGTGTGTGTGTGTGGAAAAAATAATTAGAGATCTGGGTAAGCTAGAGGATTGGTCTAGAATGTGGTAACTAAGTTTCAATGCAAAAAAATGCAAAAACACGCACTTGGGGCATAGAAACCCAGGGGCAGAGTACAAAACGGGGGGAATGGTATTGGTGACCACCAAACAGGAAAGATACCTGGGTGTTATTATATCTGATGGCCTACAGGTGGCAAAACCATCTGACAAGGTAGTGGGGAGAGGCAGTGGGTTGCTAGGATGCATAGGGAGGGCTATCACCAGCAGAAAGAAGGAGGTGGTGTTACCTCTGTATCAATCTCTGGTGAGACCACACCTATAGTACTGTGTCCAGCTCTGGAGTCCTCATCTCTGAAAGGACAGACAGAGTTGAGGCAGTCCTGAGGAGGGCAACTAAAATGATGCAGGATTTGCATCAAAAGCCCAATGAGGAGAGAATGAAGGACCTCAACATGTACAGACCGGAAGAAAGGATTTAGGGGGAATATTACAGAGACTTTCAAATGCCTCAGGGGTATAAATTAGGTTTAAGAGGGAGGCCTTTTTCAGAGAAAAGGATGCACAAGAACAAGGAGTCATGCAATGAAGCTGGAAGGGGTCAGAATCGGGGAAATGTAAGGAAACACTTCTTCACAAAAAAGGTCATGGATGCCTGGAACAGCCTCCCTGAGGAGGTGGTGGGAGCAAAAACTGTAATGGAATTTAAGAAGGCATGGGATAGGCATAAGGGAACCTTGAAAGCAAGGAAAGGGGGTAAAGCCAGAGATCAGGTAGGGTCTATGGTGTGACAGTAAGTAGGGAACATGGGCAGACTAGGTGGGCCATGCGGTCCTTATCTGCTGTTAAATTCTGTTTTTCTATGTACCTCATGTCTCTGCATGCTGTGGGATAGTGAATGATGAAACACCCTAGAGTGTGTGATTGCAGTTATAAATTGACTTGGTATTAAAAATGGGAGTATGTATAGGCATGGCAGGTAACCCGGTTTGTTAGCAGTGTTTGTGGCAGGCATCTTTATACAGTATATATATATATATATATATATATATATATATATATAAATAAAGAGTTTACACAATGGTGAGCTGTCAGTTATCTACACAAGTGCTGTTTGACCTCGGGTAACCTCACGAGTGGCTTAAGCCACGAGTGAGATGTCCCAGGTCAAACAGCATGAGTGTAGATAAATCATTTATCTGACAGCTCACCATTGTATATTTCATTTATGCAATAGGGATGCTTTCTATCAGTGCAGGGACATTTGCTTTTGATTGTTTATCTTTTTTTGTGTATGCTTGTCAAAAAAGTGAACAAAAAATTGCATTTTCTGCTCTTTTTTGCTAATTATAAAAAAATCTATACGGTATCTATAAATGAAATACCACTCATTTTGTAGATAATTTTATGCTGTACAACTTTTGTGCTCACAGCACTATGCTATCTTTTTTCATTTTAAAGTTGTTTGCATTTGAATATAGCTAGTACTGGTACTGAGGCTGAACATTCTAAATGAGTTCTGGAGTGATTTTGACATATCTACTATGTATATAAATCTATGATGATGCGTCTACTATGTGTATAAATGTAAAATTTTGAATTTATCTCATAGTAGCTCAGATTTATCACATAGGATTTATGTCCACGTCTATTGCTCATATATATATATATATATATATATAAATTATAGTGGCACGGTAGTGCCACTATAATTAGGGTTGAGTACCCCATTTAAGGTTAAATAGTGAAATTTTGCACCTTAATAACGTTGCCATTGTTTGATAGATTTGCCTGAAATTTGGCAGGCTTGGAGCGTTAGTATATATCTTGGGATCTGCCAAGTTTTGTACTGGTCAGATATATGGTTGCGGAGTTATTAAGCAACATTCTGGAGCACAGTTATGCTTTTTTGCGTATTCTTTGCTCACACCTACAAGTCATACAGTTTGTGCGACCAGTAAAAAAACTTCAGGGTTCATGCGGCTGGGGTCCCTGATGTGCCTTTTGAAGATTTCTTGAAAAAATATTGAATGGTTCAAAAGTTATTCAAAAAACAAGTTTCCCATTATAGTCAATGGGAAAAGTTAACAAAAAGTTCGACAGTGTCGCAAATGCGGTTTTTAGTGTCGCAAATGACCCCTGTAGTGTTGTGAGTCAGCCATTTTTTTTTCAGTTGCTGATCACAGAAATGCTTGGCATTTAAAATTGGGACCCTCTAGGGACACAATTATTTTTGTGTTTACCTAGTCGAGCCCCGAGGATGCTAGCCATGTTTTTATTTTGGGGTTAAACACCCCAGAAATATGTTTTTGAAATTTTTGGGACAAGTAGTGTTGCACTTGCGACACTTTCGTGATTTTTTTTGCAAAAGTGTCGCAAATCATGACACTACTTTGCAACACTATGGCCAAAATAAAAGGAATTGTTTGCCACCCTGCTGCAAAAGAACGGTTTGGTCTTTTGGGCTGAAATTTGGAGAGAGGAAAGCCAACATCCCACAGATGTGCCTTTTTGGTGGTTTGGTGACAAAATATTGTAGGGATGCAAAGTTACGGTACTCTGAAGTTGGCACTTTTTCATTGCAGCATACACCTCGCCTATCGGGGCCTGTATCTCGGAAATGCTGTGAGATACAGAATTTTGTTGGAAAAATGCTTAGCCTCTTAGATGCTATGTGTTAAGTGCAAACCTAGCCAGGAAAGTCATGAATCATATGAAATTTAAATTTTTTTCCAATGTTGTACGGTTCCTGAGATATAAGCAATTTAGTATTCCAATAGCTCATTTTCTGGTCCGAGGCCCATTATTATGCATACATTCTTTGTAGTCACTGTGTTTCTCTATGCAGCTGTTGGGGAAAGTCAGGGTATGTGCTTCTGTTACTGTTACAGTTAGTGTTCCCACTTGCGTTTCCGTACCCATTTGCGTTAGCATTCCTGTGTACGCCACTGTGTGTGTTTTGCTTTGCATTTTTGTTTGCGCTTGCATTTGTGTTACTGTTACCATTTGCGTATCCACTACTGTTTGTGTTTGCATTTCAGTTTGCATCACCGTGCGCATTACCATTTGCATTTACAGTGGCCCTTCCATTTATGTTTGTGTTTCTCATTCATTTTGCGTCATCATTGCTGTTACCGTTACCATTTGCGTTTCCAATTGTGTTACCATGACTGTGTGCATTATGGTTTGTGTTTCTGTATGGGCTTGCTGTTATTGTTGCTGTTACTGTTACCATTTGCGTTTATAATTGCGATACTGTGACCGTGCACGTTACGGTTTGCATTTTCGTACGGGCTTGAGTTTGTGTTTCTGTTTCTGTTTTTTTGACATTATTGTTGCTGCTACCATTACCATTTGCATTTACAATTGCGGTACCATGACTGTGCACGTTATGGTTTGCGTTTCCATACGCACCTGCATTTGCGTTTCTGTTTCCTTTGGCATTATTGTTACTGTTAGCGGTACCATTTGCATTTACAGTTGCAGTACCATGATCATGAGTGTTATGGTTTGCATTTCTGTACACAATTGTGTTTGCATCTCCCTTTACATTACTGTTCACTTTGACGTCACTTTGTGCTTGCATTTCTGTTACTGTTTGCATTACCATTTACGTTTCCATCACCATGTGCGTTACCATTTGCACTTGTGTTTCTGTTGCAGTTACCATTACTATTTGAGTAAAAATAACATAGTAGGAGCACAGGGCTCGAAGGGCCCACACTCCCACCACCACATTTCATTCACTATTTATAGTCCTCATTCTCAAAAAGGAAATTTATGGCAAAAAATGCCTTTAATGCATCAGTTAGGGTTGTTGCACAGTGACAAAAGTGAGAAATTCGATGTTAGGGTTGAAACCCCCTTGGACCCACCCCACCCTGCCCCCAGCCAGCATCGGGTGTGCGTTGGGGTCATCGGTCCTAACTCTCACCCCATTCTCCTATAGTTCACCCCCTCAGCTTCTTTACACATGTGATGGGGTAAGAGTTAGGGCCGATGACCCCAACATACACCCCAATGGCAGCTGGGGTGGCAGGATGGCGGTGGGTCCAAGGGGATGGTTTCAACCCTAACATCTAATTTCCCCACTTTTGTCGCTGTGGAACAACCCTAACTGATGCATTAATCAGAATTTTTGCCATGAATATGTGTATATATATATATATATATATATTCTTGGCAAAAAAACTTGGTTAATGCATCACTTAGGGTTCCAATGACAAAAGTTTGGAAATGTGGTGTTAGAATTTGCAACCTTAACAACCTCCCAACCAGCATGCAGCAACCGGTGTGGGGGGTGCTATGGGGTTGTCATCTCAAACACTCACCCCATTCCATGAGTAAATAAGCTGAGATGGGTACAGTAATGGAGTGAGCATTAGGACTGACAACCCCAAGGCACCCCCACATGCCTCTTGCTGCATGCAGGGTGTGGGTGAGGTGTTAGGGTTGGAAACCTTAACACCACATTTCAAAATTTGTGTTGCTGGAACCCTAAGTGATGCATTAATGAAGTTTTTTGCCAAGAATTTCCTTACTTTTTGAGAAAGTATAATCATGGGCTTATTTGCTTGTGCGAGCACAGGGCCTTCAACCAACCATAATTTTTGAGAAATTGTAATTGTATCCTTATTTCCCTGTGGGAATGCAGGCCCTCTTGGCCCTGCACTCCCATCAGTCCATAATTGTATCCATATTAGCATGTGGAAGCACAGGGCCCTTTGGGCACTGTGCTCCTATCCATCCATAATTCTTAAGATAGTGTAGTGGTATCCTTATTTGCCTGTGTGCGTACCAAAAAAAAACACCTCACATTACAATGTTATCATACAGAAAACACAGCAAAATGTAAAACCTATGTAATTAGACACCAAATTAATATATTTTCATGAAATGAATAAAAGGCATATCAGTGGCACAAGGCCTTTGTACCACAAAAATTTCAGACAAAATTGAAAACTGTTTCTTCTTTACAGGGTAGTGACAAAGAAATGACCGTCTAAACCTCACATTGCAATGTTATCCTGTGGGAAACAAACTAAACTTTAAAGCAACAGAACTCCACAGCAAAGTAATATATTTTCACCAAACCAGCAAAAGGCACATCTGTGGGGCAAACCCTTTGTACCCTGAAAATTTCAGATCAAAATCAACAACTGTTCGTGAACTATGGAGTGGCAAAGAAACAGCTGCCTTAAAATTCTTTTTTTCACAAATTTTGAAATAGAATCCTTTTTTGCTGTTCTTTTTTCGCAATTTGCCATAAAAGAAAATCCTTTTTCAAAATTACAAAAAAGGATTCCATTTCGTAGCTTTTTTTCATGGTTTGCAAAAAAGGATTTCTGCACGTTAAAAAAACACTTGTCAAAAAACTAACCCCAGCATTAGATTATACGGGTTCTGATTATGTAAAGGCAATGGTTGTTGTCTACTAAACCAGTGTATTTTTTAAGTTATTTAATTTGTTCTCACTGCAAACTGAAAACAAGATGGCAGCAGCACAAAAAAAGATTTCACATTTGCTGCAAAAGATTTGCGAAAAAGGATTGTGCATTTGCGATAAAGAATTATTTTTGGAGCAGAACATCTAACTGGTCCCGTAGGAAATAATGGGAAACTTTAAAATGTAATAACGTAGGAACAGATTAATATTTTTCACCAAACCTCAGAAGGTACATCTATGACCCAAGACCTATATATAGTAAACACTACAGACCAAAATTCCACACTGTGTTTGTGCAATGGCTTAACAAAGAATTTCACCAAGAATTGTAATTTTCAATTTTTTTTACAATCTGTAGCTCCACACCCACACATCCAACTGTTAATGCATCAGTTAGGATTAAAGCAACAAAAGGAGGGAAAGAGGCAGTAGGGTTTCCAAACCCTAACTCCCCCACCACCTAATCCTACCACCCAACCCCACTCCACCCCACCCTCCACAGACCAACAGGTGTTGGGGTGTGCCTTGAGGTTGTTAGGGCTAATGCTCACTCCAGTCCATGTGTAAGGAAGCTGGAATGGTACAGCATAAGAGAATGGAGGGTGGAGGGTGGAGAGTGAGGGTGGGGTGGTAGGGTTGGGTAGGGGAGTTGTTATGGTTGGAAACCCTAATGCCTCATTTCTCTACTTTTGTTGCTTTAACACTAACTGATGCATTAATGAAGTTTTTTTGCAATAAATGTCCTTACTTTTTGAGAAAGTGTAATATTACCCGTATATGGTTGTGGGAGTGTAGGGCCCTCTGGGCCCTGCACTTCAATCAGTGTATAGTATGTTGTGGATGCACAAGGCCCTCTGGGCCCTGTGCTTCCATGCATGCATATTGTAATTGAACCTTCGGGTCCTGCGCTCCTATCTAACCATAAGTGTACAGACATTGTAATTAACCCTCCTCTCCCTGTCAGAGTGCAGGGCACTCTGGGCCCTGCGTGCCTATCACTACATAATAGTATCCATATGTGTGAGTGCATGGCCCTCCTGGCCCTGCACGCCCATCTATCCATAAGTGTAGAGACATTGTAAGTAACCCTCATCTTCCTGTGGGACTGCAAGGCCCACTACCACATAATGTTATCCATATGTGGGAGTGCAGGGCACTCTGGGCCCTGAGCTCCCATCTATCCATAGGTGAAGAGACAGATCGCAGGGCTACAGACATTCCAAGTAACCATTGTGCTACAAATGGCACAATATCACAGTAACCATAGCCACATTGGAAAACATTCCACTGCAGTTATAATCAAGCCCTGGGCTGGCAACCTGCATCATTGCTTAGTACACCTAAAGGTGTGCTAAGCTGTGTTTCATGAAAAATCCATATCGGGAAACATTTTTGAGATATAGCTGCCGAAAGGCACCGAAACCGCTGCAATGTTATCCTATGGGAAGCGTCTACATTTTGGAATGCTATAATTATGGAGGTGATGTAAATTTTATCACAAAACCAGCAAAGGGCACATCTGTGGGGCAAGCCCTTTGTACCCTGCGAATTTCAGCCCAAACGTCTTAACCCTTTTTTGCAGTGAAGTGACAAAGAAGCAATACGCTTTAAATATCCTTTTTTATGAGATGTCAAAATCCCTTTTTGTGATATGAACAAGGATTTTGACACCTCGCAAAAAAGGAATTTGTCTGGTGAAAAAGGATTAAGGGCAGGGCCATCTGGTCTGAGAAGTTCTAATAATTTTTTGCATGATGAAAAAAAGATTATGGCACCTTGCAAAAAAGGAATTAGCTGACAAAAAAGGATTAGGACAGCTGATGAAAAAGGATAATTTTTTGTAATCCTTTTTCGTGAGCTGTCCTAATCCTTTTTCGTCAGCCAATTTCTTTTTTATGAGGTGTCAAAATCCTTTTTCATCATGCGTAAAAGGATAAGGACTTCTCAGACCAGATGGCCCTGCCAGTAATACTTTTTTGCCAGATTAATTCCCTTTTCACAAGGCAACATAATCCTTTTTTGCATTGTGAAAAAGAAACGGAAGCAAGTCGCGAAAAAGGATTTTTAAAATAAAAAATAAGCATTCTGAGGCCACATAAAAGCAAGGTAAAGGTACAGAACAGTAAAGAACATCCACATTAACAAAGTATATACTTGGATGTCTCCAGAAGATATCTCTGGACAAAGTTATAATGTTTTGTTTGGGCAAAAAAACAAACCAAGTTAGCGGCTGATGAAAAGGATTTTTTTTTTATGAAAAAGGATTTAAAGGATCCCTTTCATGAACTGTCAAAATCCCTTTTTGTCAGACCAAAATCCTGTTTTGTACCATGCAGTTATCCAAAAGACTGAACTGAGCATGCTCAGAACCTGAAATTTCAAAATTGAATAACTTTGGAACAGATTATAATTTTTTTCACCAAACTAATGCTGCCAATTTCTTTGAGGCAAATTCTTTCTACTCTGAAAATTGCAAACCAAAATTCCAAACAGTGTGGCCGCAGCGTAATGAGGAAAAAAACAGCCCCGGAAGGTGAATTGTTGCGTTTTTTCACTATGCACAGCGTTAAATCCACAAATCTGATAAAAATAAAACTTGATATGTCATGAGATCTACCCCACAGAACAGTGCATGCCAAATTTTGTTCAAATCCATTCAATGGTTGCAAAGTTATTAAAGTGCAAAATTTGAGGTTTAACATTATACTGCCTACTCAGCCCTATAATATATATATATATATATATACATAGATACATAGACAGTGTTGGCAGATAAGGGTCTATGGCCCACCTAGTCTGCCCATTTGAGCTTGTAAGTTCAGTTTGTTTTCCTAGAAGTCTATTTCCCCTTACCCCTGACCTCTAGAATTCCTTTATGTCTATCCCATGCATTCTTAAATCCCGTGATTGTTTCAGCCCCACCACTTCCTCTGGCAGGGTGTTCCACTTGTCCACCACCTGTTCTGTGAAGAAATTCTTCTCATGTTTCCTCTGAATCGTCCTCCCTCCAACTTCATCCCATGCCTCTAGTCCTGAAACATCTTTTCGCTTAAAATAGTGTTTTCCTGCACCCTGTTCCTCCCTGTAAGATACTTGTATGTCTCTATCATATCCCCTCCTCCTCTCCTCCAGGGAGTACATGTTCAGTTCCTTCAACCTGTCTTCATAGGATTTGTGATGCAACCCATGCACCATCTTTGTTGCCTCCTCTGAACCTCTCTACCCTGTCTATGTCCTTATGTAGGTATGGTCTCCAGAACTGTACACTGTACTCCAGGTGGGGCCTCACTAGTGTCTTGTATAGCGGAATTATGACCTCCTTTTCCTGCTGGTGATGCCCCTGCCTATACATCCCAGCATCCTATTTGCTTTACCTGATGCCTTGTCACACTGTTTCTACCTTGAGGTCATCAGAGATGACAACCCCAAGATCCCTTTCCTGCTTGGTGCATGCTATATCATCACCCCCCAACTGATATATTGTGCCAGGGTTTTTGTGCCCCATATGCATTATCTTGCACTTCTTTGCATTGAATTTCAACTGCCAAACCCTTGACCATTCTTCAAGTTTCTGCAGGTCCCTTCTCATTCTGTCTACACCCTCTGGTGTAGATATAGAGAGAGAGAGAGAGAGAGAGACACACACAGAATACATGATGAATATGTGTGGTATACAAGGAAATATGCCCATAGAGTGGGCTGATTAATTAATAAGACCACAAACACAAAAACCAAGTGACTTTATTATCTAACTAGCCCCCTAAGATTGGTATATGGCCTTTTATAACATGGGTTCAGAAGGATTGTGGAGAGTAGCAGAGTTGATTGGCTGAGGAGCTGCAACTGACTGTGGATTAAATTCACTATTTAATCCACAGTTTGAGTGACTAAACTTATTCCCCCAACAGGAATGTTGAGAACAGCCCTGTGCTGCAATATCCCTTCCCAGAGCACAGGACTGAGAACAGAGTGGCAGTCATTGTTTTTTTGCTGAAGTGGCTGCAGTAGTAGGGAATCTGCGTATTTCTCATGTACAAAAACAGGAAAAGAGGTGGCTACATGGAAAATATCACTTGAGCCACAGCATGGAGTTAGACAAATTGCTGATGAACCGGGGCTACAATCAGTTTGGTGCAAAAAAAAAAGACCACTTAGCTTAGTCAAAGTTAAATCATACTATTTATTTATATTCATAAAACATAGCAGCAGCACCACTCACCAGGTGCCAAATCTTTTCACATCTCTCTGACACTATCTCAAGGTGTGGACTAACTGGCAACAAAGAATGTTCCTGCAGCAGCAGCTACAAAGAGCACTCACTTGATTCCTGGACTTGTGGGATAGAAGTGAGGTTGAGGATAAAGGCCACTGAGGGGGCACCATCTGATTGGCAGGGAGTAACTAGCAAGCAGTGGTACAATATGTCAAGTGAGAATAAATACCAACAAACATTGCCTTATACTGCTGGGATAGTGAGCTCATGGCCAGCAGGCAAGCAGCAGACCTTAGCCCAGAGCAAGGGGCCTTTGTTACAT
Organism: Neoceratodus forsteri; assembly: GCA_016271365.2. NCBI lineage: Eukaryota > Metazoa > Chordata > Ceratodontiformes > Ceratodontidae > Neoceratodus > Neoceratodus forsteri. The sequence continues at coordinate 481,120,105 of CM057459.1, read as the reverse complement.
ATATATCTATATCTATATCTATGTGTATATATATATATATATATATATATATATATAGGTGTAACCCCTTACAAATGGGAGTTTACTAAAATGCCTCTGGTCTGTCACTTTAAGAGCTGCCATAGGTGGCTTTCTGCTTTATCTACATATGACTATGCTGTTGAATACAGAGCAGGCCTGAACCGCATAGATGCTGATGCTCTCTCTCGGAGGCCTGTTCCCCGGAATAATTGGGTCAGACTGTCAGAACCTGATATTCGAGCACTTTGCCAAAAGTTTGACAAAGAGGAACAGGTATCCCCTGATGCTGTGGACTGCATGGTGGATTGTTTGGGGCCCTGTGATAACTGTATACCTGCTGCTTATTGCCATTTTTCTGCATTAGACACTGGTGCTTTGCCCCAGTTCAATAATGACAGTCTTCGGCTGGCTGAATCCTGAGACCCCATGATAAAAACTGCTCTGGAGGCCCTGCATGCGGGAAAAGATGTGTCCAAACTACATTCCACTGATTTAAGAACTGCATTGTTATACAAAGAAGGCCCTAAGTTGAAACTGATCAATAAACTGTTATACAGAGAAACAGCAGACAAAGGGGGGCAAGTAGACAAACAACAACTAGTGCTGCCCACTGCTTTTCGAGAACTGGTGTTGAGATCCCTGCATAATCACATGGGCCACCTTGGCATAGACAGAACTCTTGATCTAGTGAGATCCAGGTTTTATTGGCCTAAAATGGGGGCTGATGTGGAACAACATATTAAGACTTGTAGCCGATGCCTACAGCGAAAGACTCTGCCTCAGAGGGCTGCCCCCCTGGTTAACATCACCACTAGTGCCCCCATAGAGTTGGTCTGTATTGATTTCCTGAGTCTAGAGCCAGATCAAAGAAACATCAGTAATATATTGGTAGTCACTGATCACTTCACTCAATATGCTCAAGCCTTCCCCACTAAAGACCAGAAAGCAACTACTGTGGCTAAAGTACTTATTGAAAATCTCTTTGTTCACTATGGAGCCCCTCAAAGAATCCATTCTGATCAAGGGCGAGACTTTGAGAGCCATTTGATTAAAGAGATGCTATCCTTGTGGGGAGTACGGAAGTTAAGAACTAACCCCTATCATCCCCAGGGAGATCCTCAGCCTGAACGGTTTAACCGCACTTTGCTCGACATGTCAGGCACTCTGCAACCAAAAGACAAGCCCAGATGGAGCCAGCAGATTAGCACCCTGGTACATGCTTACAACTGCACCAAAAGTGATGCCACTGGCTTTTCCCCTTATAGACTGATGTTTGGAAGAGAAGCCAGATTGCCAGTAGATGTTTGTTTTGGGGTTTCTCCTGATGGGGTTCAAGCAGCTACTCATCTACAGTATGTGCAGAAACTGAAGGCCCCATTAAACCATGCCTACCAACTAGCCCAGACCAGGGCTGCCAAATGAAATCTAGCCAATAAAGAAAGGTATGATAAAAAAGTGAAAGCAATGGAACTCAGGGAAGGGGACTAAGTGTTATTGAGGAATCTGGGGCTGCATGGCAAGCATAAGATTGCTGACAAATGGCATCACCTCCCTCATATTGTTGTAGGCAAACTGGATGATTTACCTGTATACAAGGTGCGACCTGAGAACAATTCGAAAGACGTGAAAACTATACACAGAAATCATTTGCTGCCAATCACACAGATCCTGATAGAAGCTGAACCCCTAAACAGCAGCCCCTCTGGGCCCGTGACTAGAGCCACTGCCAAGAGAAAACTAAGACAGACTGATCCTACAGAAATCGAGTTAAAGGGGCCTCCTTCACCCCTCTCAATTGAATCCGATTGCCAGTCTGTGTCCGAGGACAGTGAGTGTAATCCTGAGTACTACCCCTCTTATGAACTGAGTCAGTTTTTGGGGGCAATCTCCTAATCAACCCAAGAGATACAGCTGGGCTGTCTGGACTGTCTGAGCCCCCAGCTTTGTCTCTGGAGCTAATGCTCCTGGAGGATGAAGTAAGTGGCATAAAATCCGAAGATGTGGGTTCATAGTGCCTGGCTGAACTGTCTGACCTTTCAGAAGAAGGAAGTGATGTGGGGGAGCAAGCTGGTGATATGCCAGAGCAAGACAAATATTTTGAGTGCCCTGATAGTTCCCTGCCAGTACCAGAAATCCCCTCAACTGATCCAAATGTTGTGAGTTCAGAAATGGTGGACCAAGGCACTGAAGTTACCCTGGACTCTAGTTCTCCTGCCCCCATAGAGGTCCCCCCAGCAACCCCAAGTAGGGCTGGAATTGAGTCTGAGCATTCAGAGATTGTGCCAGAAACTTCTAGATGGACTGGCCGAGAAGTACGGCCTGTAGTGAGATTGAGTTATGAGTCTCTGGGCCAGCCTGTGGATCTGCCCCTGAATGTGGTCCATAAGGGAGTTATGTGACCCCAAGCTCTTTGCCCAAATTAAGCCAGGGAGATGACTCCAGATTACTTGTTCTGCCCGATGAATATAGTGCCCCTACTGTTTCCAGTCCCAGGGTGACTGATAGGGATAACCTTCCCTTAGCCCAGGTCCCAATGCAGGAGATGGTATCCTGAGATTTATACTAGTTGTACATGTATATATATATATATATATATATATATATATATATATATACACACAGTATATCCGTATGCATTATTAAGGGAGTGATGCTGCTATGCATAATATAATGCAACTGTTTTACCCAAGATCAATATGTTGAATGCTATCTGAGAGAGTAAAATGCAAAACAGTTTAGATCACTACTTAACACTGGCTTGGGGGTAGTTACTTGACGCAGACATCAAGCTTTTCCAGGGCAGGAAGGGTGTAACCCCCTTACAAATTGGGGTTTACTAAAACGCCTCTAGTCTGTCTCTTTAAGAGATGCCAGCTTGCAGGCCCAATTAGTCTGCTAAAAGGGGGGGACCATGGGTTCTCTTGCTCGAGTCCCACTCGAGCCGGTGATCATGTGCCCTGTTTTTGCCGTCACTAAGCAGGCAAAGCAGGCACCTTCTTGGGCCGTACTGTTGATGTAATATATGTTGAATGTGTATTGGAAAATGTAGTTTATCTAACCTGCTTCCCTTGCAGCTGGGACTTTGTGTGCTTTGCCCCTCCATTTTGGATCAGAACTGCCTCTTAGATCCAATTAGGAGGGACGGGCGCTTAAAATGGAATATTGAGCAGCCAATTAGGGCTGGGACTCTGTCTCAGGAGCCAGCTGCCAATGGGAGGTATGGTCCGGGATTCTGGGAAGTGAAGTCCAGGAGTGTGGCGCCTTTTCGCACCAATAGAAGAAGGCAGAGCGGATTGGCATCTGAAGCCCTCCAATAGGGTTGGGTGGCACCCGAATTGTGATTCTCTGCCCAATGGCCGAGGAGGCAGAGTTGTTGTGGCCGTGAGTGAGGAAGGAGCTCGGGCTCCTGCGCTGTTGAGTTTTCAGGCGGGGAAGGCGTGTGGAAGGCCAAAAAGACAAGGCTGATTGCTGAGGTAGTTGGACTGAATTGTTGGTGCTGCTGACAGAAGAGGCTGTGCATGTCACAGCTACCTACCAGGCTTACCCTGTAGAGGACTGGAGAATCTGCTTCATTGCGCTCGGTCTGTCAGGAAAAGTGAAGCTGCGCTCTGACTCCCCGGTTTAGCAGTGAGTGCGGTCGGGATATAAAGCAGCTGCCTGGTATGGTACCCTTCTGTTTTTACATATAAATGTGTGGAGAGTGTTCTGGTCACAGGCCTGTGTACTGGGGTGGTGTGAGAGGGATCCTGCTACCAGAGTCGTGAGTAAAAATCAGGGTAGCTCCCTGTCAACTGATCTATTGAGTGCAAGTTTGGTCTGTTTTCCTCGCTGGCTACATGAACTGAGCCTGCTGGCTCTGGATTACAAATCTGGGTATCATACAGTTGTTTTCATCTTCAGGGCCCCAACCAGCTGCACTGAACTTGGCTAGCCCCTTATTGCCTAGGTACCCAGTGACAGTGACTCATAGGGAACTTAGCCTGTGCACAGTGCTCTGAAACAGTAGAGGTTAAGCTAATTAACTAGATTTCCCCCTGCCCTTGTTTCCCCCTAAATAAATCAGATTTGGTTGTTTTGCAAAGTATACTGTCTAAACTGCGTGTTTGTGCCAAAATACTGTACAGTGGCTATTGCATTACTGCATCTTACTTTACAGGGGGTCCCCAGAGTCAAACTGATCGACCAATCATGGGGGTAAGTGTATATTGTAAAGATACTGTTGGTGATGTGTGTGGGCCACTAGTGGGATGAAATGGGGGTTGCAGTGACCCAGAGGGCTGTGACCAAGTCATTCCAGACTGTCCTAACCCTGACCTCTGGGTGGAGGCACCCACCATTGGACCTGGGCCCCTTAACCTGTTAGCCGTTACACAGGCAGGGGTAGTAGCCCTTGGGATAGTGCCACCTGGAGTTAAATATATAAATATATATATATATATATATATATACTGGTATATGGATATGACATGGCCGATTGAAGATATCATATTTATCTTCACGAGAGGCCAGTGATATCATGATATCTCACAGGTGGTGAAGCCACGAGTGAGATATCTTGATAGCCACTGGCCTCGAGTGAAGATAAATAGATATCTTCAGTCGGCCATGTCATATTCAGTTTATACAATGTCGCTTTGCCCCTGCCCCAACACAACTCACTACGCGGCCCTCTCAATGCAATGGGTGACATAAAGGTGATGGCCCTAGCAATACAACCCCTTTACAGAAACTGCCAAAACAGCAGATGTCATTTATTGCTTAAGAAATATTTAGTGGATTACGCTATTTATGGTTAGTTTTAAGAAGCATTATCTGGTTTATCATGTCATGCCCCCCCCCACACACACACAGGGCTCCACATGCTTCCTCAACATAATAGATTATATAGGGTTTTTAAATATCTGGTTGATCCTGTCAGTTTAAAGTTAGTAAAAATATCTGGTTGATCCTGCTTTTATTTGGGGAAAAGTGACGTTTATATATTATCTGGTTGATCCTGCCATCTACACTTATTACTGAAGTGTGCGATCAGCGCTTATGAAGACTGGCGATTTAGAGTTTAGCAATATTTTTATCGTGCTCGAGATCAGTAAATTAGAATTTGTTCAGAGCTTTTAGAGCCTTTGTGCAGTTAACCGCATTGACACGAGGCCGTTACAGGCAATGAACCACGCAGCGCCTGCTGCTCGGGCAACAGATGCGCCGCGCTTCATTTTACTTTTTGAAAGCCATTGCTGGGTCAATGCTGCACCTTGTGTGCAGTTTGTGCTTTTAACAAGCAACTACAAGAAATACAGAGTAATTCTAATTTACTGAAGTCTGGCACATTCTAAAAATATTTACTAAACTACAAATCGCTAGTCTTCATAGCGCTCGGTCGCGCTACACTTCTAGTGAAAGTGAAAGTGAAAGTGCTCTGAGTGGCAGGATCAACCAGATAAGTTTTGATATGACGTATAGGAACATGGAGATAACATATGACGTATAGGAACATGAAGATAACAATGTTATCTTCACGGCCCATGTCAGATATGATGATTTATACTCTCATTTATCTGACAACATACGTTGTATAAATATATATATATATATATATATATAAAACTATAATAATCCGTCTTTCAGATGATACTTTACATAGAAACATAGACTTTAATGGCAGATAAGGACCGCTTGGCCCATCTAGTCTGCCCATTTCCCTACCTAGAGGATAAGCTACAGATCCTATTTAACCAACAGCCTATTTCTTCCTACCCCCCACAAAAGTTGCCTTATGTCTATCCCATGCATTCTTGAATTCTCCCACAATTTTAGACCCCACAACCTCCTCAGGAAGGCTGTTCCATGCATCCACCACCCTCTCTGTGAAAAAATACTTCCTCACATTGCCCCTGAGTCATCCCTCCTCTGTCTTCAAATTGTATCCCCTTGTTCTTGCACATCTCTTTTTCTGAAAGATGCTACCCTCTTGGACTTTGTTGATTCCACTGAGGTACTTAAACATTTCTATCATGTCCCCCCTCTCCCTCCTTTCCTCAAGGGTATACATATTAAGCTCCTTTAGTCTCTCCTCGTACAGTTTCTCTTGCAGAACCTGCACCATTTTAGTTGCCCTCCTCTGAACTGCCTCCATCCTGTCTATGTCCTTGCAGAGATGGGGTCTCCAGAACTGGACGCAGTACTCCAGATGGGGTCTCACCAACTGTCTTTCCAGGGGGGATAACAACTTCCTGTTTCCTGCTGGTGATGCCTCTCCCTATACATCCCAGTATCCTCCCAGCCCTCCCTACTGCCTTCTCACATTGCTTGCCAACCTTAAGGTCATCTGATATGATTACCCCCAGGTCCCTTTCCTTTTTTGTTGTTGTTACTACCTCCCCACCCATTGTGTATTCTTCCCCTGGGTTCTTGTTTCCCAGGTGCATTATTTTGCACTTCTTTGAGTTGAATCCAAGCTGCCATAATTCTGACCATTCCTCCAACCTTGCCAAGCCCCTTCTCATCCTTTCCATGCCTCCTTGTGTATCAACCCTGTTGCAGATCTTTGTGTCATCTGCAAAGAGGCATACTTTTCCTTCCACCTTTAAACTGATATCCATATGCCTGTTATGGTTAGGGTTACAACCCGTTAAAAAGCCCAAAGTGGCACATTTCTTACTGAAACATGTTTTTTTGCAGGACAATATGTAACCTCTGTCACAACCCCACTCAGCAGGTCAGGCTCTCTGCTCCCACGGTGCCAACCTCCAAGTGCAGTATTGTGAACAGGAAACAGAAACAGGGTAACCCTCCTGTCTGTTTTGTGGGTTCAAATCAACCTTTTGTCTCAAGTTTCTGGAGGGATTCAACCTGTGAACCTCTTGCTAGCGTACCCCATGTGCAGACTCAGATAATTATGCTCTTTGGGGGAGGGGCCAGATATCTTTCGCCTATGGGCACCTAACCAGGTGAACAAAATAAATCCTTAAAAACTCTATGAAAGACCTCAGAATAAACTCTCACCTTTTTCCAGTTTGGTAGTACCAGTAAGCTTTGCACAGTGTCAGCTTTAACCATATATGCTTCACGTTTGTCAAAAAAAAAAAAGAATTTCAAAGGCACACCAAGTAGTCTCTTTAAAATGAGATGTTTAATTAAAAGTTGATAAAAATGTAAAATGTAAATACAGAACAATATATCACAAAACGTACACTCACTTTAAAAGAATAAGGTTTAAAAATGCAATTTCCTACCAACCATACACTTAGACTTATCTAATGTATTCTTCTATTCTTAAAGTGCTGAAAAATGTTGTAGCTTCAGAGTCCAAACATGTGTGCATGTAAAGGACAGTCGCAGCATAATTAAAACACTGTCTTGAACCTGCCTTCTCCATGATGTCACCCGACTCCTCTTCTGTTTATTAAAAATTATACAATCAGGATGTCTTGTGTCAGGAGGTAAATTAATAGGTGACATCAGCAAAAAGACTTGTTTCCCCATATGACTTCCCAATCAAGTCTGTAATTTTCCAAGTTCTTTCTTTCATCCATGAGCAGCATCCTGCTCTTCACAGACATCAAAGGAGCATTTATGACTTTGCACCAAAGTGACATAACCTGTATTCGTCCTCTAAACGTCATAAAAGTTTATGATTTCCAGCCTAGCAGCTGGCAGCTACAATTAAGCTAGATGAACAGGAGATCCTTAATTTAAGTCTCTTCTAGTCTTTAATTATCTCCTGGCTTTTATCTTTTAGCTGAAACAGCATGTCTCATGAGAGACACTCAATAACACATTTTTATATTACAAAAAGCATAGATTAATAAGAACCAGCTGTCCAAGTGTCACAATCTCGACCAATGCAACAGATTTGTTTATGCTAAATAATCAGAATTAAGACTAAGTGCTATAGTTTTGTAGTTGTTTCTATCGTTTCTTATCGTTTTAAGGTATTTTAGTTAAGACATTATAGTTTTCTGCAACATTTAGAGGAAAGTTAGAAATGTTTTCTTTCTATTAAAAGGACAGGACATGTAGTATTTTTCATGTTGTTTTTGTAGGACACAGCTGCCCAAATCAGAACTGTCCTATGAAAATCAGGACAGGTGATAACCCTAGTTCTGGTGGTTGTTCAGGTGGATGTTACTGATCCCATGACACTACTCAAAAAGCTAACAGAATTTCCCTGGTGACCTGGCCAAATTTCCTCCAGTCATCAAAAATACCACAAACAGCTTCACCTGATTCACTATCAATCATAATTTATTTTTAAAAAGTGCAGTTCCATTTCTGATCAAAGTGCTTGTACAAGGTAAAAGCCCATAAAAACAAACAAATAAACACATACAGGCTATAATAAATATTATACAGTGTTTAAACCAGAAAACAAACTAATCAGGATCAGGAAAAGCAATTCCAAAAAGATGGGTTTTGAGAGCATATTTAAGGCTCTTGACAGTCAGGCACTCTCTAACCCATGAGGTAGAGAATTCCACAGGGTAGGGGCCATAAAAGCAAAAGAGTGGAACCCCAAGGTCTTAAGTCGAATCCTGGGAACCTCATCAGAGGAATGGAGTGAGCGGGGGGGCAGTAGGGGCAAAGAAGATCTTTCAAGTACCATGCTCCCTGTCTGTGTAGGGCGTTATAGGTCAGTAACCCAACCTTGAAGGTGATCTGCCACTGAACAGGCAGCCAGTGCAGACCGTGGAGCACAGGCATGACATGGCAAGATCTTGGTAAGCCAGTCAACAACCTGGCCACTGCATTCTGCAGCAGCTGCAAGCGATGGATGTCAACCTCCGGTAACCCTAGGCACAGGGCATTGCAGTAATCAAGGCAGGAAGTCACAAAGGCATGGTCCAGAGTTGCAAGGTTGTCAGGCGGGACCAGGCGCTTGATCCAGGTGATGTTCCTCAGATGGTAAAAAGAGGTCTTAATGACAGCAGATGCCTGAGCTTTAATGTCAGTCCACTATCGAAAACAACGCCCATATTTCACGCAAGGTCTGAAGGTAAGCAGCTGGTTCTCCCGAGCCAAAGCCCAGACAGTTGTCCAGCTGAGAACCCCATACTCTGGTGACCTGTATCCACCACCAACACCTCAGTTCTGTCTGGGTTCAACCTCAGTCAGTTGGAACTCATCCAGTCCTGGAACTCAAAGAAGCAATTATTAAAGACCAAGACAGCTCCCCCTATTTGGGCACAAAGGACTTGTATAGCTGAGTATCATCTGCATAGCAGTGAAAACTCAGCCCATACCACATTATAATGCCTCCCAATCGCAGCATATACATTGTGAACAACATGGGTGATTGTACGGAGTTCTGCAGAACCCCACTGGACAGGGTGAGGAGGGCTGAGAAATAAATCCTCGACACCACTCTCTGAATCCTGCAAATGAAGGATCAAAACCATCTGAGGACTGTACCAGACAGTCCACTGAGCATCCACAGATGCTCCAACAACACACTGTGGTCCACAGTATCAAATGTTGCAGAGAGATCAAGAAGAACCAAGATAGAATGGCTCCCTTGATCCCTCCCTATTAGGAGATCATTAAGTACCTGAACAAGTGCCATCTTGGTACTGTGCCTCTTCCTAAATCTGGACTGGAGAAGATCATAGACATTGTGGATGGTTAAATGATCCTCCAGTTACAACGCAACCACTTTCTCAATAACCTTACCCACAAAGGGCAGGTTAGAGACAGGTCTGTAGTTAGCTAAGCAGTCGGGATCGAGGGAGGATTTCTTTAGGAGAGGTACCACTACTGCCTCCTTCGGGGGTCAGGAAACACCCCTGTCTCCAATAAACACCAGACTATCTCAGCCAGGACCGGGCCGATGACCTCAACACATCCCACAAGGAGACATGTTGGACCCAGGTCCAAACCACAGTAGGTTGGTTGATTACCCGGGATTATCCTCACAATGTCTTCGATTCCCAACCAGCCAAAGTTGGACCAGACAAACCGTGTGCCTGCAACCTCCTGCCAACCTCCGCAACATCAACTAGAGGGCACTGAATGGATCTCCGACCTGATGGTGGCAACCTTATCTGTGAAGAACCGAACAAACTCATCACACTTACTCTGTGAAAATGCTCCACGAATCTGAAGACAGGTTGGATTGCACAATCTGTCCACAGTTTAGAAGAGATGAGCCGTTCAATTCCGCGCAGCTGCAATCTCCCTGGACAGGAACTCTGCCTTCTTATAGGAGACTGCTGCTTGATAGTCTTTATAATGACCCATCAATATTTGTCATCAACCAGGCCAGATTTCCACCAGCGCCACTCCAACCTTCGACCCAATCATCTCAACTCCTTCAAAGTCCCATCTAACCAAGGGGACTTGGGGTGAAGAGTGATGGGGTGATCACAGACAGGAGCTAGGGAGTCTAGGGCCACTGTCACTGCCTTATAGGCCAGTACCAGGTCCCCTGGCTCCCTGTTTACACTTGACACACCTGATAGGTCCAGCACCACCATAAGACCATCTGAAGTCAAACCCCTTAAGGGGGATACTGGGCCATCTCCATGGGGGCAAGTCTATTGGGGGAGCCTCAAAACTGAACCTTATAGCATGAGGATCCTTTTATATGATAATATGTCAGTTATCATCTGTATTCCTTCCCCAGGACAAGGCTGAAATTAGACAGAATTGATTAGCCCTAGTCCTTTCTAAGTCAACAATAGCAAAATAAATAAATACATATATGTAATTACCTATTATACAATGGCAAGAAAAAATCTTGTGCTCTGATTGGTCAGTCTGAGACTGGACCCGTGATGTTATCCCAGTACAACATCACGGGTCTAGTCCCAGCACACAACAGACCGTATCAAATGTAATAAGAATCATGCCACAGCCCATGTCCAAGTTGCCCACACTTGGCATGGCTGCTGTGGCTTTTGCCAGTACTTGCTCGTTTTTTTTTTTTTAAATCACTCCTTCCAACAGCCACTAGAAACCCAACACACCCACCATAAATTGAAACTGTCCACAGTAACATTACCACACTATAACCTTCCTACGTAGCTTTGCATTTTCAGACACATTTAAAACAAAAAGTAACCTGCCATTACTGCGATCGCCCTCAACACTTCTCACTCGTTTCCCGACCGAAACACAGTAAGCGCACGACACAGTGGTTCGGTAAAACACATAGAACAGTGTGGCAGTGCAAAACAAATATTTTTTCCACTCCCTCAGCAAGTTCTCACAACTGTCCACCCGAAACCTGTGCTGGAACAAACAGCCGAACAACTCGCTCTGTACAACAACACACAGCGAGCGGTGTTCACACAGACTGCATTACAGTTAGCCTCACTCGCTACCTTTTTTCCTGCTTAAATATTTTAAACAAGCAAAACGAATGATCTCCCTTTCCTTCTTTCTTTGATTACAGAGATCCACACACCACCATGCTGGGGGCCTCCTGGCAATAGGTCATATTAACAAAGAGTAGCACAAAGGTTGAAACCCTCCTATAGGGACTTCACAACTGCCCAAAACACATTAGCTCCACCTGCTGGCTAAATCGGCACTACTTTTCCTTGAAGTAACCCTACTCATGCCAAAATGACAGAAAAATCTGCTTTAAATGTAGTTTTCCATCATTTTTTCTTACTTTTTACAAACGAGCCATTATAATAGCAATAATGCACTCCAGGGTGTGTGTTGTGCTGGGATAACGTCACTTCTGGGATGATTAGTCGCACTCGGCCTCCGGCCTCGTGCCTAATCACCCCAGGCGTGACGTTATCCCAGCACAACACACACCCTCTTGTGCATTATTGCTTAAGTCTAGCATTGATGCCAGTAGCTGAAATTAGAGAGAAACAGTTCAGTCTTCAAACAAACAGCAGATTTAAAAGCTAAAGTAGTAAACTGATGTCATATATATTGAATATGCTCTGGCCTGACTATACAGTTTATCACCACTTGTGAGGTAGCAGGACTTTTATAACTCACTTGTGGCTCTGCCACTCATGATGAGTCATGGTTATATTTCATGTGGTTATCCTGACTCCCCCAAATCTTCCTCCCTGCTTGCTGTTCCCCCTACCATAATATTCTGGGGTACCCTGCCCCTGCTTCATCCACTCCCACCCAGTGCTAAATATCAGGGAAAGGAGGTAGTGAGTTCTGGCAGGGCAGGCGATACAGCTGCTGTGTACTACAAGTACACTGTAGTAAGTAACCTAACTTCTTGTACCAGGCTGGGCTAATGATAAACCAGTGTTGAACTTGCATTCAGTGAACTTGCTGGAATTCGACATTTTGGACACCGGCAAAGCAAGTCCCAAAGAACTAATTTCCTTTTGGAATTTTAGCCCATTGATGTCATGATGCAACACTTTTTGCAGAAAGCACACACTGAGGATGTCCAAGTTGTTGGGGAGCCACCTGACCTGCAGAAGCCAATCGGTGATGCTGGAGACCAACAACTCTTAGCACTCTACACATTTCAGTGCCATTCCAGCTCTTTCTCTCACAGGAGAAGGATGTGTCTATGGAAGGAGCTCCATTTATGTGAAAAAAGAGTGACTTTTGAACAGCAAACTTTTAAAATCATTACAGAAATATGCATTATTATTCCAGGTAGCTAGTTTCACTATATATCACTGTAATTTTAGGTAGACAGGCTTGTGAAATCATGCTGCGGTACATAGGAGAGGAAAGGGGAAGCGAGTGGCACAATGTAAGCCTGCACTGACAGCTGCAGGTTGTGCAACAGGATCAGGCTAAATAAATTCTAGTAGACTGGAAATGGTATGGGGTGGGGGGTATGAAAGACTAATTCAAGAAATACTTTTGTACTGAGTGCTGGTGCTATAGGCCACAAAAATCCATATTTATTTGTTTTTTAGTTTAATTGTTTTTGCCCCATGCAGCAGGAGCATGGCAGAGTGAATTTAACACATTGGGAAAGGTGGAGGGGTTGGGGGAGTTTAAAGGATCTATGTGACAAATAATTTGACTGCTGGTGGTGCAGGACACAGAAATGCATCTTTTATAATTTTGTTTTGCTGTGAGTGAAAACTAAATAAAGTAGGCTGCTGACGTGAGACACTGGGTCTCTCAGTTAGGATTGAGGAGGAGGGTGTGTCTCTGGGTGATGCAACAGGCACGTGTGTGCATGTGTGGGTGTTGTAGCATATACATGAATATGTATGGTAGTATATACGTGCATATATGTGGTAGGAAGTGGACAGAAATCCATTAGAGCTGTAGTTTATGCATATGGATAATTGTAGTCCTATATATGTAAGTTTTTGTCATGCACAGTAGGCTTTTCTTTGTGTATGTCCAGTGATGCAAGACCACTATCTTTGAGTAGAATAAAAGATGACCACTGAACTGACACGCCGTGTGTAAGTCTTTCCCTGCACTGGGCTCAATATATTACATTTGGCGACAAAGATCCACAAAAAAACTCCTACAAGTGCAAAAATGACACACCGTGTATAAGTCTCTCCCTGCACTGGGCTCAATGTATTATGTGTGTGTGTGTGGGGGGGGGGGGCATCTGCCATTGTGTGCTCTAGAAAGCATGAGGAAAAGAACTGGAGGAGAAAAGGATGCTGGGAGGGGAGGAAAAAAGGAGCAGGAAAGGTTTCCAGCATGCCAGTTCAGTACATGGTGGTGGTGGAGGAGGATTCCGGACATAGACTTGGAGTCATAGTGGTGGGGTAGGGGCAATGCCTGAGAAAAGGACTAGGACTGGACATGGCATAATCCATCCAAAGACACCATGGTTCATTAGCCCTAGAAGTCATCTGGTTCAATGCATGCAGCAGTTTTCCCAGCCATTCCCCGTCATCCAGGGCATTTGATAATGAAAGCATCATGAGCAACCCAGAAGCACACAGGTTTCTCCTTTGAGTTCTTTGGTTTCTCTTACCCATAGGGATATAAGTGTTCCCTCCCAATCTGTAAAGACAAGCCACCCCTCCCCCCTTTCATCTTGTACAAACAGCACAACACCAGTTACCAGTTCCAGTGGCACCAGCACCACTATCTTCACCACTGCACTGTGGGCAAGGACTATTATCTGTCAGTTTTGAGGCACTATATGATGCCCCCTGCACCCCCAGCCCCCAAATGAGGCAGCAGTAGCAGCACCAAGACCTGTGCTGATGCCCAGTCATTGTGTAACTAAGGTCACAGTGAGTCTGGGTCTGGCGCTGATACTACTGTTATCTTGTCACTTGCGGAAGAAAGAGAAATTGTTTAGGGTAGGATGAGATACATGGACCCCACAGTTTTACAGAACAAGCCTGAAGCACCACCACCACAGCAGCTTATGGTGGAGGAGTGTACCAGTGAGGAGAATATGAAAGTGGAGGTTTTGGAGCAGGGGTGTGTGGTAGGATCATGATCCTTGCCTCAGAATAGGAGCTAAATCAATATACTGTATGTTTTTCAAAGCTCTATGCTACTTCTCTATGTTACTATTTTTTGCTGTTCTAATGTACACTTTTTACACTGATTTTTTCTTTCTCAGAAATTCATTACTTGTATTGTTCTGTGATTTTGTTTTCATGTTCATACATCTATTGTCACTTTGTTATTGTTGTATTTGTTGTATCCCCGCCCATGAGTTGCATCTGAAAACAAGCCCTCGCTCAGTGTGCCCATGGCTGTTGACAAATTTAACATAAACAAATCATTTTAAGTCTACCCAGTAGTGTTTTCTTCTGGTCCTGGAGACTGATTACCCTCAAGGATAAGGGCTCCCTTTTTTCTTTAAAAAAATTAAAAATAAAAAAAATAAAACTTTGTTCCCTTTATTTTTTGTGTTAGTTCTATTTCTGTGCTTTCTTTAAACTGTTCATTAAATCATTTTGATACTGTTGGTCCTGTACTGCCATTTGATGTGGATAAGAAAAGCATCATAGAGCAGAAAGGTTTGAAGAGTGAGGGAGAAAAATGTGTGTGAGTTTGGAGCCCTTGCTGAATGGCCTGCAACAAGCATAGCTCTTTGAAAGGCAATTGATGAAAGGAAAATGCTGGTAAAATAACCCTGCCATGAAAATTAAAAAAAAACAAACTATACTCCAGTAAATTTGGAAATGCTCTCTAAATAAGGAAATAACTGATTCAAAAAACATGGAAAAAAAATCTGACGTCTTCCACGAAATTGAGGAGCTATAAAGTCTGAAGGTATTTTACTTAAAAGTATTAACGAGGTGTAGTGTTGAAAAGTCACTGAATGTAATAAAACTAAACCCAATATGTTAGTGAACACAGTTTAGAGAGGATTTAAACATTGTGCAATGCTATTTCATAACACATTTTGCACAGACCTGTTTTAAATGCTAAGTCATTAACAGGAACTTGAAGGACTGAAAGTATTGCTTGCTAGTCATACCTGAAATGCAGTTTAAACTTTAGGGTCTCACTTATTAAATGCACCTATTGCACTGTAAGCTTCATAGCAGTGAGTCTGCCTCAGACCAGTTTCTGTTACACCAAAGTGCTGGAAGGGGATGATGGACACAGATGGAACTGAGAGTTCATCATAGGTTTCATAGGTTTATTATAAGCCTGATAAGCAGTTTGCCCTTTCTGGTTTGCCCTCACTCAAAGTTTGTATCCAGTCAAATTGTTTACTAAGTAATACTTATCTAGTGAAGCCTTGAAAGAGTCATATCACTTCAATTGGTAGGCTATTCCATATTGTCACCACTCACTGCGTGATCCATATACCATGCTTTTTTAGTTCTATTATGTTTCCCCTTTTAACTGGAGGCCATGTGCTCTTATAGCAAAATAACAAGCTTTAAGTTGTAAACCTATTATATCCCAAAGTGCTGTCTTAATCTTTTATATTCCAATGACTACATGTCTAGATTTATTTATGTATGTATGTATGTATAGTATATATGTGCAGTATGTATGTACGTACTGTATGTATGTACAGTATGTAGGCACTGTATGTATGTACAGTATGTAGGTACAGTATGTATAATATGCAGGTATGTACAGTATGTATGTGCACGTACAGTATGTATGTACAGTATGTATATATGTACAGTATGTACAGTATGTATGTATGTACAGTATGTATGTGCCGTATGTATGTATGTACAGCATGTAGGTACAGTATGTATGTATGTATGTAGCAGTATGTGCAGTATATGTATGGTATGTATGCACAGTATGTATGTATGTACAGCATGTATGTATGTATGTTATTTAAAAGCTGGTAACTAGGAAAAGCAGACTGAGCCAAGGCTCATTTCCAGGTGCATACCAGGGAATGGGTTGTATGGAGAACAACTTACAATACAAAACAGAAGGGGCATAACTTTACATGATGAATGGAGTACAATTAACCACCACTTCGGAAGAAAAAGATTTGGGTGTTATAATCACTGAAAACCTAAAACCCAATACACATATAAATGATGTGGTTAAAAAATGCTGCATCGTTTTTGGATGTATCCAAAGGTACACTAGAAGTAGAAATAAAGAAGTCCTATTACCTCTATATATTAGCATTATTCGACCTCTCCTAGAGTGTTGTGCTCTCTTTTGTGCATCAACAGCAGTGGGAACCAAAAAAATGGATGAAGGAGTGCAATGAAGGGTTACAAAGAAAATTAGTAGTGTCAGAAATAAAAGCTATAGTGATAGATTAAGAACCCTGAACTTGTACTCCTTGGAATACAGATCTTTAAGAGTGGATCTGATTCTTATATTCAAAGCATTTCAACTTATCTCATTATTTACTACAATTTGTCTTGAAAGACAAATAACTTGTAATAATACTAGGTCTCATAACCTCCAACTTAAGGCAACTGTGAGCAGAACAATAAGGCATAAAAGTTTTTTTACACAAAGAGCTCCACCAATATGGAATGCTTTACCTAGATATGTAGTCATGAGTAAGACACTGGAACAATTTAAAATTAACTTAGATTATCATATGACGGAAAGTAAATTTAGTTTCCATCACTAAACCAGTGGTGGCGGGTTCGTAATGGGTCTTTGGCCTCAAGAACCTGTATAACACTATGAAACTATGAAACAATGAAATGGGCTACACAGAGGCATTAATAAATGTGTTAGCACAATAAGATAACAGATTAGTCAGTATTTACCATGAAAATGTTTGTTTTGCCCTGAAATCATCTTAGTTACCCTTCTTTGCTCCCCCTATAATCATTTAATGCCTCTTTCTGTGTATGGTGCCCAAAATTGCTATAGTATTCCAAATCTGGCCATACAAGTGAGCCATAAAAGGGCATCAGCACCCTTCTATCTCTGTTTGTGACATGTCTGTGAATACAGCCTAAGATTCTGTAGCACTTTTTGGTTATCGCTGTACGGTGTTTATTAAAGCTGAGATAATTTTGTATCACAATTCTCAGGTCTCTTTCTGTATTTACCTCCTTAAATTCCTATCCAGGGATTATATATTTGGCCATGTTGTTACTTTTCTCCAAGCGCATTATGCTACACTTCCCCTCATTAAACTCAAGTTTATGTTTGGAGTTCCATCTTACTAAATTCACAATCTCACTTTGCAGATTTCTTTATTGCTTCTTCAGAATCTGCTAAGGAGCCAAGCTTGGTATTGTCGGCAAATTTTGAGAGCCAAGTACCCTCATTGCATTGCATGGATGATATATAGATTTTGAATGGCATGGGTTCCAACACTGACCCTTGTGGCACCTCGCTTAACACTTGTGCCCAATCTGATTGATAACTTCTTATTAATACTTTTTGCTTTCAATCCCTCAGCCGTGATTCTATCCAACTAATGAATCTTCCATTGAGGCCAGTTTTTAGGGCTACAAGGGGCGGAGCCCTACAGACCTCCTGTGATCTATGGAAAAAGGAGATTTTTGTGACTGAACAAGATGTAGAGTTGCCTTACAGTCACCTCCATGTCAGTGAAGCTCTCTGTACTGTGAATGCACTCTTCCCACAGACCTATTTTTAATCTCTCCAGTGTGCATAGTTTTTTATTCTTGATTTCAGAACACATCATTTGAATTTATATGCAAGGTATCTAAAAAATTCTGCCCAGTTTGTTTCCTTATTCCTTTTAAAGATTAATTTTGCTTTGCCTCCGCCCCAAAAAACTGTCTTTGCTTGGCTGAATCTTCTTATCTTACCTGCCTTACAGTCTGCATTTCACGTTCGCTGGAATTCTGGCGGTTCTCTGGTTTCCTCCTTGTCTGCTCCATTTTTTCACTCAAGTCAGTCAGCAGACTGTGGTGCTGTGGTGCAGAGCTGCTCAAAATGCCTCTTTCCTTTGTTCCCACAGCACTGTACTCTAGGTTGCTTCTGTACAGGACAGTGTAAGAGGCACAATGCAACATGCCTGCAGCTGCTGCCCCACGTTGTCGACCGAGACTCATTCCAGTTGGAGGACTGAGAAGCAGAAGCATTCTTGTTTAAGTTTTCACAGGTCATTCCCAACTAAAGTGTTTGTTAGAGGTTACAGAAGAGTGAGATCAGCAAGCTGTGTAAATGTGGGGGTGAGGTCATGAATTACTTTGCAAGTGCAGCTTGCATAAACGCAAAGCGAGAAGGAGAAAACGTATTAATTAAACACATTGGCGGCAGAGATTGTGTCTTTCACACCACCTACCCACCCGCCCCACTCCACAGCATGCCCCCAGCAGCAGAGTATAAATAAAATGTTAAAAGACTTTTTTTCTTGAGGCTAGAGCAGGCATGCATCATGCCACAAGTCCTTGTCCATAACTACACAACACACACTGCTGATGTGGCAAGGAGAGAGGTGCTATTCAGGTCAGATCCATGCAGCCATGGTAGAGCATCCCACTCCCTTCCATGTCTTCCTTTCTGCTATGCCCAGATAGACTTCCATGAGTCCCATTAGATTTTTTTCAGTAGCGGTTGGACTGTAAGTCTAACTAATCAGGGACAGCATCTGTTTCCGTCTGCTGGCATTTTCTGCCAATTAGGAGTAGTGGGGCTCGCTTCCAGTGACTGACCCCCTTCCTTCTTATTAGTTTCCTGCCCGGTTAGACATTCAGGAGATTGGTATCATTTCCCAAGCAGTCGGACTTGAAGTTAGTCAAATAAAAACACAAATTCAAACTGCAGTGCCAGCGAATGCTTACGTTAATAGTGAAACAATAAGCGTCAAATGACTGCTGAGACATGAATCGTAAAGTGCAGTATTTGATCATGTTCCACATTATTATTTTTAAAATAGTAGTTTTTTCCAGGTAGTATAATGGGTGCCTTTATTTTTTTTAATAATGTAATTCATTTTCTAGTTTTTGCTTATCTGTGCATTTTTCTCTGCAGATAATGTGTTTTAAAACTTTGTCTAACCACAATAAACTTGTATATTATATACTTAAACCATTAATGATGTTTTGTGGTGCAGTTCCTTCTTTTCCATTGGTACAGCTTCATGTGGTTTAAGTTGGTCATCAGTCTTGAAAGGGGTGGTGCCAAAAGGTGGTGTAGTTTAGAGGTGGAATGGGGGTGGGGCTTGAGGTCTGTTTTTTTACCTGATTCAAAGGTGGAAACCCTAACAGTAGCACTGCTGAGGATAAAAAAAAAAAAACAGGGTGGTTCAGCTATTAGTCTCCCCGGTCCATTCTCTGCCAACCAGGGCAACACAGACAGGGTATTCACTGGTGTCAGAGAAATGCTACCCCTCCGCTTCAGACCCTTGGACACATGCTTCCTACCCACCCTCAAAAACACCAAGGGGAAACTCAAAGACCCCAAGAAAGCTGAACTAAATGAAATATTCTTAAATAGATCTCAGGCGAGCATATGAAACCCACCAGGGCTTGTCATATGGGAATAAGCAGCTAGCTAGTTGCTAGCATGCCTCAGGTGCAGATTTATGGGGGTGGAGCTAAGGGGGCTGCAGTCTCCCCCATTAGCACCCCCTCGGTCTTAAAAGAATAGGCTGGTACTTACATTGGGTGTGCATTAGTTGGTTCTGTACGCTGTGCTAATAAAACAGCAATCTGAAACGTGTGTCCATTGTGGTTTCTTTTAATCATCAGGTGTGTTTATGAGTCACTCAACAACTGCAATATCAGCCAAAGTTGGAGCTGGGAGAAAAAACCTGACAAGAAGCGCTTTGAAGCCCGAGTCATAGTGATGACACTTACAGTAAGCTGTCTTGGGCTTCACACGCTGGACAGTAGTGTGGGTGCACTTATTTAGAGACAAAGTGCACGTCCATATGTAAGTCAGGGGATCAGCTGTTCCCATGAAGCGGCTCATAATGTTATTTGGGATGAAGAGCCATGCTGGAATAGCTGACCTCTGACAGACTCCTGTCACAGTGTAGTGACAGAGACACGTACTTCAGTTTATTTAAGGAAACACTGCAAGCACTGTATTTTTTTTTATTAATTATACTGCCACATCTATTCCCTCCATCCTTCACCCACCATGCACAGTTAGTTTATTTATTGTTTTGTTAAGAAATGTACTGTTTTAGACTGGGTTGGAATAATAGCTTGAGCGCAATTTACTGTCACCAAACCCTTCTTCTAAATAAACATTCTCATGATGTGTTGTATATCTTGATTAGTCGTACTGGACCTTCTGCTACTATGATGACAGTAGGATTTTCAAAGCAGACTTGGAAGTGGTTAAGTGAAAGTACCTGCTCTCGTCTTTTCAGCTTGCTTTTCTCCATTTAATAAGAGAACAGAAGAAATCCTGTAGCACTCTGTTAGTGCTCATCTGTCAGTTAGGATTGCCCACCCAAACTCACCTGTTAATGAATACCTCTTCCGGGTTAGAAGAAAAGGTAATTTTTCACAATCCAAGGTGAGATTCTTGGTTTAATAATGTGGCAACATCCAATACTGAATTAAAAGCATAATTGTTAGTTCGTGTAAACCTTTTGCATAATCCATTCATGTATTGGTTCACTTCAGAGGCAGCTGATTTTATTTCCTCAAGAGACTTGGCAGCTGCTAATTGATTCAACTTGCTCTTCTAAATCCAGCACATCATTAAACAGAGAAGTATAGCTAGGATTGTGAAAAATTACTTTTTGTTCTAACTTAGAAGTGGTATTGGTTAATAGGCAGGAGAGTTTGGTTGTGGGGTCGTAACTGCCAGATAAGCGCTAAATGAGTGCTACAGAATCTCTTCTGTTCTCTTATAAAATTTAGAAAAGCAAGCTGAAAGATGTGAGCAGGTACTGACACTTAACCTCCGCCACATCTGCTTTTAAAATCCTTCTGTCCTCTTAGTAGTAATCGGTCCAATATGACTAATCAAGGTTTACAACACATCATGAGAATGTTTATTTAGAAGAAGACTTTGGTGAGAGGAAACCGTGCTCAAGCTACTATCCCAACACACTGCATTTCTTAGCAAAACATGAATAAATTAACCATGCATTCCTATAAGCAGTGTGTAAATAAAAATTAGTAGTCCTTAGCTGTGACCTCACATTCTTTACTCCTGAGTGCACAGGGCAAAAACAAATAGAACTAATCAATCTAGATAATGAGGTTTGCAGGAGGAGCAGTATTACATGAACAAATTGAAATAACATTCCTGAATCAATTTCTGTATCTCAAACTCTTTTGGCATATGACAGTCATGATTTGTATATAGAATAATGTATGGGGTTATATATGTAAATGAGAATTGTATACCCCCCATTTCAGATGCTACATAAATCCCAAGAGCTGTCATTTATCATGCTTACCTTCAGTCCTCCTGGCTTCTGCAAGAGCTTATTTGTAGTGTGGTAATCAGCTTTAAGTGCGGCATGCTATCAAAGGCCTTGCTATAGTCTAGGAATACTGTATCCACTGGTTTTCTCGAGTCTACAATCTTACTTGCATTATTAAAAAAGCTAATTAAGCTTGTCTGACACAGCCAACTAAGGTTTGAAGCAAAAAAATGCAAAATCATGCACATGGGGAGTAGGAACCGTGGAGCAAGCTGCAGGTTGGGAGGGCTTTCCAATCTGCTTTATCTTATTATGGATGACCATTGTGCATATGGCCGCCATGCTGGGTGTGCCGTACAAAAGCTGCAGAGTGAGATTGGCATTTTCTGCCAAGTTTTAAGTGATTCTCAGTGATTTTTAGTGACTTTTAAGTGGGTTTCTGTTAGATTTCATAGTGTTTAGGTTACAGATTTGGTAGATAATCAGGGTCATTAAGTGAATAAGTTAGTTTGATCCGTTCGTTGTTGGGGTAGAAATTACACCCAAGTGTGCACAAGGGCAGTGGAATCAGCCCTGAGAACGTCCGTACCCAACGATACTAGGAGGCCGAGTAAATTATGACCCAACTTATATGGTCATAGTATGTAGGAAAGCCATACAACTATAAGTAAATTGTCACCAAATTGTCATTTGAGAAAATCGTCAATATTTGTGTCCAGGTTTGAAGGAGTTGGGAGGAAGAAGGACTCAGATCCAGAGGATTGGAGCCAGTGAGATAGAATCAGTCCCAGAGTGTGTGGTGGTCCTGTTCGGGAAGGAGCAGTGTGGTGAACAGCCGGAGGAATGTTCAGCTCAACTGGGGTGAGAGGCCAGTCAGAACATCAGAACATTGAGAAGGAAACGTGCTGGCTTTCTTTCATGCCAGGACTGGACTGGAGAGGAAGTAGCTGCCAGTATAACGAGTGACTAGAGGCCTCCTGAGGAGGGGGGGAGCACCCAGCCTGGACTGGAGGACAGTTGCTACATCTACCAAAGGGTGTAGCAGGGTTTGTTCCTCTCAGGAGGAACACAAGGCTCACCGGAGTGGGCCGATGTTGGGCTGCTGGAGTGAATGACTGGGGTGGCTCTAACCCAGGTAGAAGGAGAACCTCATAGAGTTTAAAGGGAGAATCAGAAATAGCAACATCTAAAGAAAGGGCTCTGGTTTCTACTCTGGACTGCTGCTGACATTTGATGATGTACATTTCCTTTGTTGTGGGACACATTTGATGTTAAAAAATGTTGACCGGACACTGTTATTGGCAGATTAACATTTTTAAGTCACAGATAATATGAAGCAGCTCAGTGAAAGGGGACTATAGAGTATCCAGGACTTTATTTTTTGCAGGGGTGAAAGCACTGCAAAGCAACCACTATACTGGAGATTTTCTGATTTATAAGAGAGGACATTTTGGGATATTGTCTTTGTCCTGAGCAATGGAAGGGCACCTACTACAAATAAAATAATGATGATGATAAGAACTGTTGGCAGTTACTAAGGAAGACAGGGACTTGGGTGTCATAATCACAGAAGATCTGAAGCCCACAAGGCAGATGGCCAAGGTGGTAGGGAAGGCCACTGGGATGTTGGGGTGTCTTGGAAGGGGACTCACAAGCCGATGCAGGGAGGTGATAGTTCCACTGTACAGAACCTTGGTGAGGCCTCACCTTGAGTACTGTGTCCAGTTCTGGAGGCCACACCTTTGTAAGGACATTACCAAAATAGAGACGGTGCAGAGGAGGGCGACCAAAATGGTGAAGGGTCTGCATCACAAGCCTTACAAGGAAAGAGACAGAGATCTCAATTTGTACATGCTGGAGCAAAGTAAGGAGAGAGGTGATGTGATAGAAATGTTCAAATACCTCAAGTGCATGAACAAGGTGGAAGGGGACAACATATTCCAGTTTAAAAGTAGTGCCAGAACAAGAGGGCATGATATGAGACTGATGTGTGGCTGCATAAGGGCTAATGTCAGGAAATTTGTCAGGTAGCATAAATGGGCAGACTGGATGGGCCTGGCGGCCATTATCTGCCGACAGAATTTATGTATCTGTCTTTCCTTAGTGACTTCATGTTGTGTCAAGTCCCGTAGATCTCTGTCTTGGATGTAGTTCTCTAGCCAATCCTTAGTTATGCCCACGAGGACCTTCCCTAACATGGAAGTCAAACTAACAGGCCCATGGTTTTTGTAATTAGTTCGGTCTCCGTTTTTAAACAATGGGGTAACAATGGCCTCCCTCCAACAATTAACCACCTCCCCATTATCAAGAGAACATTGAAATACTGCAGTAACAGGACCTGCTAGCACCCCTGATTAAATAATAATTTAGGAGTGTATGCCACCTGATCCAGAAGCTTTATGTGGGTTGATTTTCATAAGCTTTTTTTAATTTTTTTCTCACATAAAACTATACGAGGGCTGTTTACAATATTCCTACAGGTATACTCTATGTATTCTATGCTCTGAAAATGTTACAGAGAAAAAGTGTTAAGTAGAGTGACCATATTTTCCTTCCCCTCTACTGTATTCCCTTTATCATCAAAGAGTGGACCCATTTAGGACTTCATGTTCCTTTTATTATTTATGTGACAGTAAAAAGATTTGAAATTATCTTTCACTCTGGTAGCTAATTCTAGCTTCTGTTCTCTCTTGACATTGCTTACTTGTTTTTTACATAATTTAACTTGCTTTTTATATTCTTCCCAAGCTTGCTGTGCATTATTTTTGTGTCTTTTCTATAAACCTTTCTCCTTTTATTCACTTTTTAACTTTTTTTGTTCAGCAAACCAGTTACCCTGCCATTTTTATTATAGTAATATTTTCCAGTACATACTTAGGGCCCGATTCTCAAAGCTCCCGGCTCAGCGCAAGGTGCTTGTGCAACAAAGAATGGTGCAAAGTGCCACTTGAACCAAAAGATGCATTGGGAGCAATTCACAAAGGCAGCCTGCATCAACCTTGTGCCATACACGTGCCATACATGTGCCACAGAAATGGGCTGTGGCATGGCACTAGGGGGCATGCGGCAGATGCAAGCTGCCACGTCCCCTAAACTGGGATTCTCAAAACCCTCCCAGAAGGCAAAATTCTAAGTACCCTTAGACCAGCCAGGGTTGGTCTAAGGGTACTTACAATGTCACCCTCTGGGAGGGTTTGACCACTTGTACCTCTATCAGAGCCCTCCTTCACCATGTACTGCCCTCCCAGCCTTGATATGACCGCATATATAGTATTAAATAAAATCATTCCTTGCTGATCTAGTGGAGTTCCCCAGCCCAGAGCTGCCCATAAAGTAAAATGTTAAACTAAGCTGGCCCATCAGCGCAGCAGTTGGATTTCGGCTTGCAACGCCGGCTTCCCATGTTCGGGAATGGAAGCGGGATGCTGGAGAGCCGGCCGGTGGGGGAGAAGGATCGAGCATCCCTTGGACATCTCTCCTTCTTCGAGGTGAGGGTGGCATCATGATCAGTGCAACAGTGGCACCCGGTGAAGGCTGGGGTTGCCGCACCGCATCGACGCAGTATAGCTTCAGGGGCAGGGCGGACGCTGGCCGTCATTGCACGTCCCCGCCCCTGCACATAAAGGGGGAAAAAAAATCCTGCAGGGCCAACTCTATGAAGCCTTACCTCTGGCTTCTATTAGCCTCCTATGGCTTGCTTCCCCACCAGTTACTAGAATTGCAGCACCCATAACGGGGAGTGGGTGCTGTGACCCCACCCTCTGGGAGGTAAGCCAGGGGTACTGTGGGAAACACAGAGCCGATGATGGAAGATGGTTGCTGGAGGTCCATGACCAAGGCTGATGTCGGTGCCCCCTGCAGACAAAAAGTATAATAAAATAACATTTTTTTTAACTAAATCATTCCCTGGTAATCTGGCACCCCCCCCAAGCCCTGAGCTCCCCGTAAAGTAAAATGTTAAATTAAATAATTCCCTGCTGATCTAGCAGCCCCCCAAGCCCCCATATGCCCGTGTAGTAGAATGTTAAATTAAATCATTCCCTGGTGATCTAGCAGACCCTCTCCAGCCCTGATCGACCCGACAATTAATATATGAATAACATTCATTCCCTGGTGGTCTAGCAGTCCCCACCCCAGCACTGATATGTCCATATATTACAATGTTGTTGCCATCTTTTCCAGGTGGTCTAGTGGACCCCCACTCCCCACCCCAGCAGGTAGTGCCCGCCATCCCGCTCCCCCCATGCCCAAACCCCGAGTCAGCGACAGGCACAGCTCTGCTCTCACCACCTTGGCCAGCCGCCAACTGAACTGTCACTGAGCGCATACTGTATACATGAATATGGCATCTTTCTAACAGCCACATTAATTCTCAGTCCTCACTTAGATCGCATGTGCCAGCAGCAGGTAAAAAAGTGCAACAGCAGATAAAAATAGAGACTACAGGGAGGAACATTTGAGCTCAGCAATGAATACTAATAATTACTAAAGCTCAGAACTGGGATGCAGCACTCATACTCACTGATGACTCTGTCACACTGCCATAAACACACCAGTCCCCAGCAACTGCATGCAAACTATAGTAATTAATATGTATTGCTGAACTAAAGCCTTGCCCAATACTCATAGTCTGTTTTACCCTGTGCCAATTACTACAATGGGAGCTAAAGTAGTTCGGCTCAACTGAAGAAGTCCAACAAAATTTTCAGGCTCCAAATTGTAGCCGAACTGAAGATGACTCTGGCCCACTATTCTTATCCTTAGTTGGGGCAGATGTGGTGATCTTGTCAACTGGGTGCTGACCACAAAGATCGCCTGTCCCAGCTGCTCACTCAGCGTTGCCTCAAGCAGGTAGACTAGTGAGACAATGCTGTGGTTCGAATAAGGTTGGGTGAAAGGAAACCCCCGTTAAGGAGAGGCAGGAGACAGTCTGGAAGTTTGATGCCTGTCTGGCTTTAATCATATACAGAGAAGGTAGACACAGTCACAAGGGAAGGAAGGGGACCAAATCTTAGAAGAAGTAAATAATACTCTACTTACTCTACTTTCCTTACAACTCTACAGGTGCTCCCCGGCTTAAGGCCGCTTTATAATACTCTACGACTCAATGATATTTGCTATAAGGTCTATGCACCAAGGGGATATAAACTTAAACCACTTTATCACAAGATGCAACAAGCATTCAGTGTACAATAATCACCAGGAAGTAGAACACTCTCAAAGTCTATAAGAGTCAGATGTTCTGTCATCTTCATGCACAGCTGAGGAGAATGGAGTAAAAGGAAAGAGAACTCCTGTTTGGCACCAAGCTTACCAGTGGAACCTATGAAATGTTGCAAGGGGAATGGAGAGATTTGTAAACAGACCTTAGTCTTCATCCAACCCACTCTCCAGAGTTGCTGGAATATCAGAGCACAAACTGACTGAACTGGGTTATGCTCTTACCTGGTGCAAACCCTTGACCAGGGCTGCCAATGATGAAGAACACGGAATGCGGCAAGGGATCCGCCTGAAGGATTGCCACAAGGGAAGAATCTGCTGCTGTCGCCCTGGCACCAACCCTCGACCAGGGCTGCCAAGGACAAAGAATATAACTGCTATGATTTTCCTGGCACTGACCTTTGACCAGGGCTGCCAAAGACAAACACAATACTTGGTGAAGAACCCACTTAGAGGATTGCCAAGGTTGAAGACATCAACTGCTGAGCTGCTTCAGTGATGGATCCACTTGGAGGACCACCGAACTTGAGCTGGATCCCAGATCACACAGGTATGCAGGACGGAAAAAGCAGGAAGAAAAACTGGAAGATGAAGATCTGGATTCCACAAGGTTCAGAACAAAATAAGAAACCAGCAGACACGAACACACCTTGGCCACGACAGATTCGACTTTCGGTGGGCATCTGGGAGTGATGGATGAGGCTTCTTCCAGTCATCTCACTTCCAAGCTGACCAGGAACCAGTGGCCGCAACTCTCCAAGGGACATTGATTTCGGCTTACGGCAGACAATATGGCAAGAAGATGTTGAAGTTTTCTGCTGGCTGAAGACTGCTGAGGTGAAGAGTTGATGGAGGCTGAAGACTGAGTCGACAGATTTCACACTGAACACTGGTACTTTTATTAGCACTGTACACTGGAACTTAATAATTGCTTGGGCAATTTGCCTACAGCAGTGGCAAACTGCAACAATTTGGGGCAGTTGTTCACTTGCAGGGGCAATTTGCCCAGAGCTGGGGCAAATTGCAACAATCTGGGCCAATTGTTCATTTGCAGGGGCAATTTGCCTGGAGCAGGGGCAAATTGCAACAATCCAGGGCAATTGTTCACTTGCCGGGGCAATTTGCCTGGAGCAGAGGCAAAGTGCAATAATCCAGGGTAATTGTTCACTTGCAGGGGCAATTTGCCTGGAGCATGGGGTAAATAACCACAATCCTAATGTATCTCAATGCAGTCTTGGTGCTTTTTGCAATTAACACAACACTTTAGATGCTGGAAGAATAAACATTTTGTAGAAACAGTACATTAGCTGACAGTCACTTAATAGTCAGTTGTGTGCTAAGCACCCCTTGGTTGGACCCTTTTTCCTTTTGGGGTCTGTCTTTATAGGATCTGCCTACCCCAAGTACTTTAATGCGAATACCCCAGATACTAAACCTGGATGCCCTAATTACTTTTGGGCCTGGATGCCTTAAACACTGGTGGGCCTGGCTGCCCTAAATACACTGGGACTGGATGTCCTAATTACTACCGGGCCTGACTGCCCTACATACACTGGGCCTGGCTGCCCTAAATACACTGGGCCCCCTTTTGATATACTGGGCAGTTCTGCAGCTGAGCCCCTTTAAGATCTGTGGGTAGTTTGTAACTGAGCCTCCCCCTTTTTAAAACATATGCCTTATTGCAGAGCCCTTTAACTTATGGCCCTTCATACAGAGCCCCTTTTATCACTTAGGGCTGTACTTCTTTAAATCTTTCAGGCTTGACTGAGCCTGCTGTCACTCTGTCCCCTTTAAACCCACCCTCTGTACAGCCTTCCAATGAATGTTTAGCAGGTTTTCCTGTGGAGCCTTATTTTCTGGCTCCTCCCCATGGACATCGCTAGTTTAGCCCACTATTGAATAAATAATATGGGTCCTTGTGCACCGACCTGCCCACGGGCTCAGCTGCCTCTGTTGTGCCTAGTGCTACTTAATTAAATAAATAAACACAGTCCTGGCTTTGCGTTGGGCGGACAGCACAAATTGAGTGCTGCCGCCGACTCACTACTCTTCTGGGCTCTGCAGCGGGAATCGGGAGGTGGGAGGTAGTCTGGCAGTGGGAGGGAAAAATTTAGGCACTGCAGCAGATGTCATGGGGCCTCTGGAAGGCCGACAGTTACACCGGCGATGCGGCCCTTGCTGGCTGCCGACATGGGACTGGGAAACTTTTAATTCAAATAATAAAATAAACAAAATGGGGCTCTTAGCCCAAACGGCCAAACCAGACCGTTTTCTTTCCTCGTGGTGCCCAGATGGCACCACTGACCATCCCAGACAATATGGCAAGAAGATGTTGAAGTACTCTGCTGGCTGAAGACTGCTGAGGTAAAGAGTTGATGGAGGATGAAGACTGAGTCCACAGACTTCACACTGAACACTGGTGCTTTTATTAGCACTGTACACTGGAACTTAATAATTGCCAGGGTAATTTGTCTGGAGCAGGGGCCAATTGCAACAATTAGGGGCAATTGTTCACTTGCAGGGGCAGTTTGCCTGGAGCAGGGGCAAATTGCAACAATCCGAGGCAATTTTTCACTTACAGGGGTAAATAACCACAATCCTAATGTATCTCAATATAGTCTTGGTGCTTTTTGCAATTAACACAACACTTTAGATGCTGGAAGAATAAACATTTTGTAAAAACAATACATTAGCTGACAGTCACTTAATAGTCAGTTGTGTGCTAAGCACCCCTTGGTTGGACCCTTTTTCCTCTTGGGGTCTGTCTTTATAAGATCTGGCTACCCCTGAGCACTTTAATGCAAATACCCCAGATACTAAGCTTGGATGCCCTAATTACTTTTGGGCCTGGATGCCCTAAATACTACTTGGCCTGGCTACCCTAAATACACTGAGCCCAAATGCTCTAATTACCACTGGGCCTGGCTGCCCTAAATACACTGGGCCTGGATGCCCTAAATTCACTGGGCTCCCTTTTGATATACTGGGCAGTTTTGTAGCTGAGCCCCTTTAAGATCTGTGGGTAGCTTGTAACTGAGCCCCCCCCCCTTTTAAAACTTATGCCTTATTGCAGAGCCCTTTAACTTATTGCCCTTGGTACAGAACCCCTTTTAACACTTACGGCTGTACTTCTTTAAATCTTTCAGGCTTGACTGAACCTGCTGTCACTCTGTCCCCTTTGAACCCGCCCTCTGTTTAGCCTCTCAATGAATGTTTAGCAGATTTTCCTGTGGAGCCTTAGTTGCTGGCTCCTCCCCATGGGTGTCGCTAGTTTAGCCCACTACTAATTAATTAATGTGGGTCATTGTGCCTGACCTCCCTGCAGCACTCAGCCACCTCTGTTGCGCCTAGAGCTACTTAATTAAATAAGTAAACACAGTCTTGGCTCTGCATTGGGCAGATAGCATGAATTGAGTGCTGCCACTGACTCATCACTCTTTAGGGCTCTGCAGTGGGAATCAGGAGGCAGGAGGTAGTCTGGCAGTGGGAGGGCAAAACTGAGGCACTGTGGCGGACGTCAGGGGGCCTCTGGAACTCCGACAATTGAACCGGCGATGCGGCCCTTGCTAGCCGCCGACGTGGAACCGAGAAACTTTTAGTTTAAATAATAAAATAAAAAAAACCGGGATCTTAGCCCAAACGGCTGAACCAGACCGTTTTCTTTCTTCTTGGTGCCTCGATGACACCACTGACCATGCCGGACGATATGGCAAGAAGATGTTGAAGTTCTCTGCTGGCTGAAGACTGCTGAGGTGAAGAGTTGATGGAGGCTGAAGAATGAGTCCACAGACTTCACACTGAACACTGTTGCTTTTATTAGCACTGTACACTGGAACTTAATAATTGCCAGGGTAATTTGCCTGGAGCAGGGGCAAATTGCAACAATTTGGGGCAATTGTTCTCTTGCAGGGGCAATTTGCTTGGAGCAGGGGCAAACTGCAACAATCCGGGGCAATTGTTCACTTACAGTGGTAAATAACCTCAATCCAAATTTATCTCAATACAGTCGTGGTGTTTTTTGCAATTAACACAATACTTTAGATGCTGGAAGAATAAACATTTTGTAGAAACAGTACCTTAGCTGACAGTCACTTAATAGTCAGTTGTGTGCTAAGCACCCCTTGGTTGGACCCTTTTTCCTCTTGGGGTCTGTTTTCATAGGATCTGGCTACCCCTGAGCTCTTTAATGCAAATACCCCAGATACTAAGCTTGGATGCCCTAATTACTTTTGGGCCTGGATGCCCTAAATACTACTTGGCCTGGCTACCCTAAATACACTGAGCCCGAATGCTCTAATTAGCACCGGTCCTGGCTGCCGTACATACACTGGGCCTGGCTGCCCTAAATACACTGGGCCTGGCTGCCCTAAATACAATGGGTCTGGCTGCCCTAAATATACTGGGCCTGGATGCCCTAAATACTACTTGGCCTGGCTACCTTAAATACACTAGGACTGAATGCTCTAGTTACCACCGGGCCTGGCTGCCCTAAATACACTGGGCCTGGCTGCCCTAAATACACTAGGCCTGGATGCCCTAAATACTACTTGGTCTGGCTACCCTAAATACACTG
The DNA here is from genome assembly GCA_016271365.2 of Neoceratodus forsteri. Classification (NCBI taxonomy): domain Eukaryota; kingdom Metazoa; phylum Chordata; order Ceratodontiformes; family Ceratodontidae; genus Neoceratodus; species Neoceratodus forsteri. The sequence goes on along the minus strand of CM057459.1, from coordinate 481,088,651 downwards.
GGCCTGAATGCTCTAATTACCACCGGGTCTGGCTGCCCCACATATACTAGGCCTGGCTGCAATAAAATACACTGGGCCTGGCTGCCCTAAATACACTGGGCCCCCTTTTGATATACTGAGCAGTTTTGTAGCTGAGCCCCTTTATGATCTGTGAGTAGCTTGTAACTGAGCCCCCCTCCCTTTTTAAAATGTATACCTTATTGCAGAGCCCTTTAACTTATTGCCCTTGGTACAGAGCCCCTATTAACACTTTGGGCTGTACTTCTTTAAATCTTTCAGGCTTGACTGAGCCTGCTGTCACTCTGCCCCCCCTTTGAACCTGCCCTCTGTATAGCCTCTCAATGAATGTTTAGCAGATTTTCCTGTGGAGCCTTATTTGCTGGCTCCTCCACATGGGCATCGCTAGTTTAGCCCACTACTGAATAATTAATGTGGGTCCTTGTGCCCCGACCTCCCTGCGGTGCTCAGCCACCTCTGTTGCGCCTAGCGCTACTTAATTAAATGAATAAACTCAGTCCTGGCTTTGCGTTGGGCAAACAGCACAAATTGAGTTCTGCCGCCGACTCACCACTCTTCGGGGCTCTGCAGTGGGAATCAGGAGGCGGGAGGTAGTCTGGAAGTGGGAGGGCGAAATGTGGGCACATCAGGGGGCCTCTGAAAGGCTGACAGTTGAACCGGCGATGAAGCCCTTGCTAGCCACTGACGTGGGACCGGGAAACTTTTAATTTAAATAATAAAATTAACAGAACTGGGCTCTTAGCCCAAATGGCTGAACCAGACAGTTTTCTTTCTTCGTGATGCCTCGATGGCACCACTGACCATGCCACACAGCTTCAGGTGTATCTTCTGACACTGGAGGCAGAGCAGGCACACAGGCAAGTCCTCTGGGATGGCTTCAACCACCGGTAAGCCCTTTTTCCTAGTCCCCTTAACTTACTTCGTCCTCTTTCCTCAACAGCTGCCCAGCAACATTTTAACTGAACTGCAAATTTTAGAACTTAAGCTTCTCATTCTGGAATGGCCTGAGTAGAATGCTGTGCATGAGCAACTCAACACAGCGTTCCATCCAGACCATTGTTATTTGTGCAGCATATAAAAATCTATTTTTTCTACCAATTACTGTGATCTAGGCACCTTCTCTATCTTTTTACCAGTGTTTTCCACTAAATGAAGGGGAATTTACTGATGAGTGGCCCCTTTTGATTGCTCCCTGCTAGCCCACACAACCACAAGGCACCCTGGGCACCTGTAATCCCATATACTTTTATTACTTTTCTTTTTCTGTAGTGCCCCCAACTTTGGGGCATTACATAGCGCTGCAGTAAATATATTCTTTGTTTGAATTTTTGTTTTCACCTAGAACTTGGAACCTTTTACCTAGTAGTGGGCAAAACCGGGGAGGTTCTGGTTCTGGTTTTGGTTTTGCCAAACACCCCCCAGTTTTGTTTCTGTTTCTTCAATTTTAAAGTATAATGAAGAATACAACAGGTATTTGCTCCTGGTCACTCTTACTTGGATTATTATTTTAATTGTCCCAGTTTGCTCAGCGTGGATTATGTTGATATCCAGTTCTGATCTGTTTGCCCTGCCTTGTGTAATCAAAGACTGCTATTAATAATTTTGTCATGACCTTGTTATATGTTGTTCATTCTGGGTTGCTCCTAAAAAAAGAACTCCTATGTCTCATTGGGCCTGCCTGGTTAACAAAAGTAATAAACAAACAAACAAACAAACAAATGGACAAACAAACAATGGTGCATAACAATAGGTTACCAATTAGCATGGCAGCTAGCAAACAATGGTACACATAGGCTTGGAGATCATAGTGTAACCCAATATAGGTCATGTATGTCCAGAATAAAAGCAGCCCCTGGTTTATGCAGTATTGCAAGTCAGCCATTCGCTGGCAGTGGTGACAGTGTCTGACAAAGATGGTAGTTCGGTGTGTCTTGAAGGAGAGCTAACTTAAATATCAAAATTGTTCTACATCAGATAAGTAAAGGTAGCCCGTGGCATAAACTACACACCAAGATGGAACAGCTGTGAAGCAAGCTGGAATTATGTGGAAGAAACAGCAATGGACTGTGTTGCAAGCAGACAACTGAAAAGTGACCTGCTGGCATTTGTGTTTTCTTCTGAATTACAAATAGTGAATAGACAGAGGATAGTGTATTGAGCATTGACGAACAACCACTCTATTATTGCTTCGAGTGGTTGCCATGAAAACATAGACCTCGAGAGTACAGCTCGAGAGGTTTTCATAAGTTGTCGTGGAAACCACGAGAAGTGAGAACCGATGCCCATACATTGTCTTTTATAGTGTATGGGCATCGGTCCTTTCAATTTAAACAAAAAAAGACAATTTGTAGTCAGGATCCTTACTTTTAAACTCTCTTTGCCACTCTGTCTGGGTCCAGCTGTAACCACCGTGGCCTGTTCAGCAAAACTGGTGGTTCACAGAACGTACATGTGCAGAGCGTTCCTTGTTGTTGTACCATCAATGTGACATACCCACGATGGTATAACAACATCATGACATCACATTGAGGGTATAACAACACTAGGAAATGATAGATTTTTAGGGTTTACAACATGCAGCTATACATTATTTTAATTTAACTGTTATAGCAGGTTCATATCAATCATTCTTCCATGTCAAATGCAGCATCATCGGCCCTGTAGTGCTCATCTGGTGTGGTACCCTCCCAACATAATTGGAGAGCTCCCTAAGGCCTTTAGGGGATCATTGCTGGTGCCCCAGCCAACTGGGGGAAACAAATCAGGATTGCTGGTAAGTGATGGGACTGTGGGAATAGTGTGCATCTGACTGCTGCTACCCTTGTTTCTCACATTTCACTGTTGTCAGTCTGTCTTCTCCTTCACACCTCTTCTAGTAAACATTACTATGATTTGCAGTATATTTACTTGTAGGGGGTATTATCATGAACAGGGTCACTGTGGAGGAGAGAGTTTGTGGGCCAAGGAAATATAGTAGTTCCTGGGAGGTAAGAGTCCGGAGTGTAGTGTTTAGGTGTCCTATATTGCCACCACAGCTGAGGAACTGCATCAAAGAAAGATTCAAGTACCCAGTGTAACGTAACAGCAGGAACCTTGAACAAACACTACATGTGGATGTGTATATGTGTGTGAGTATATGGGCTACTGCATTGTAACAAGCCCTCCCCCCACAACTCATGCAAGCACCAGGAAAAGAGATGATTTTTTCAGCAAACCAGAGCTTTTGAAGGGGAAGTTGTTTTACAGCACTTGGGGAAGTCCCAGTCCTAGAGCTGACACTCCATGCATTTTACTGAACTAAATTTAAAACATATTTTATGTTCATTTTTAAGCTCTAACATTATTATTTGCTGCATTGATCTACTTCTCTAGTAGGTCAGGGCTAGTGATACTAGTGTGAAGTCTTAGATATCACCAAAAATGAAGTCTGAATTCCTGCTTTGTTATAATTACGGATGGACAAAGAGGACAAATTCACTGCGCAAATTAATTCACAAAGTTGGCCAGATTTCTTTGTGAAGTTTTCACTAGGTGAAGTGGCCCTTTTTCTATGCCAATTGACTTAAATTCACCAGCGAGGTTACCACATCCCCATAAGTTTGCCTGGAAAAGTGCTACTTTGCCAGGAAAACTCACTGTGAGGTGGTGGAGTGGTGGTTTGGTAACTTTGTGAAGTAATTCACCCCTGTAAATTACACAGCCTGTGCCAGTGAAGTAAAACTGCAAAATTGCTAGTTATAATAAATGTTTTGATTGATGATATGTTTGAATTGGGCCCCTTGTACTCTGGACAAACTGGGAGTTTGCAGGAACACTGCTGGATGGGCCTAATTTTCCACATCACACATAACATGGGAGCTCCTGTCTCATTTGCACTAGTAATTTATTTTTCATGTAACATTTTACCTGTTTGATTTCTGTCATGCATCTGGCCTCCTTGGCAATCTTCCAGCCCTGACACTGCTAATCTTTACTGGTGACCTCCATGCCCTCCCAAGGCAAGGCATTTGAGAGGATCCCCTTCTGGAAATCTAAGAGTCTGGATGCTGTCATTCATCATTCACTGTGGTTTTTACTGCTGTTTTTTGTCTGTCCCATGGCAATCACAAAGTAGGACCACCAACATCACACCTTACTTCTGGGAGGGGAAGGGGGGGTTGACATCATGGGGCCCCTTGTGACTTAGGTTTGGTCCCATCAGCTGGCCAAGGAGGTGATATGAATATACAACATATGAAAAGTGCCAACAGAAGAAGGCCTAGCTATCAGTCAAGTCTGCTTGTATTGCAGAGCCTCTAGTGGCAATTAGGGCTCTGTCCCCTCCCTAACTTCTAAGCCCCTTTCTGCCCCCTCTCCTTTTGGCCCTGACTTTACCTTTTACCCTGTCCCATGCTATTTTAAAGCTCTCCACAATCTCCAGTGAGACCACCTCCTCCAGGAGCTTGTTTCACCCTGCTCTTTAAAGAAATGCCACCTGAACTCTGTCCTGAACCTCTCCCCCCTTCCAGTTTAAGGCAATGTCCCCTTATAGTTTCACTGCTACTGTGATTGAAGAGGTTTTATTATTTCTTTTATTTAAAAACTTAACTGGGTAAACAAATCGCTGGGCCACAGGGCCCTTTTACAGACTTGACCCAGGAAGACACTTCAACAATAAAGAGTTACAGGGTCCTCTTTGCTCACCTTGTTACTGTCCTTCATTTTTACTGGTGAGGGGATCCAGGACAGGCTGTGTCTCTTCGCAGATGACACTAAGCTCTGTGGGAGGGTGGAAAGGAACTTGCAAAAGCTGCAGGGGTGGTCAAGAGTTTGGCAATAGAAATTCAACACCAAAAAATGCAAGGTGATGCACCTAGGGAACAAGAATGCCAGGATGGAGTGCTGGAAAAGAGGGGTGAGACTCAGTACCATGGCTGAGGAATGGGACCATGGAGTTACCATTATGGACTCCCTAAGGCAACTGAGGCAGTGAAACAAGGCTTATAGCAAGGTAAATAGGATGTTTGGCAGTACTGGCAGAGGTGATAGAAACTTTTAATTACCTCAAGGGAATCAACAAAGTCCAAGAGGGTAGCATGATTCGAAAAAAGATATGTGCAAGAACAAGGGGACACAATTTGAAGATAGAGGGGGGACGGCTCAGGGGCAATGTGAGGAAGTATTTTTTCACAGAGGGGTGGTGGACGCATGGAATGGCCTTCCTGAGGAGGTCATGGGATCAAAAACAGTGGGGGAATTCAAGAATGCATGGGACAGACATAAGGCAATTCTTGTGGGGGTAGGAAGAAATAGGCTGTTGCTTAACTAGGATCTGCAGCTTATCCAATAGGTAGGGAAATGGGGAGACTAGGTGGGCCAAGCGGTCCTTATCTGCCATCAGATTCTATGTTTCTATGTTTCTATGTACTGATAGCAGAAAAAGGGAGGGAATACTTCCCCTGTATAGATGCTTTGTGAGGCCACACCTGGAGTACTGTGTCCAGTTTTGAGGTCCTCATCTCAGAATGATAGGGACAGGCTGGAGACGGTGCAGTACAGGGTAACAAAAATGCTTCAGGGTCAGCAGAGCAGGTTCTATGAGGAGCACTTCAAGGCACTGAATATGTACTCGCTGGAGCCCAGAAGGTATAGGGGAGATATGACAGAGACCTTCAAATTCCTAAAAGGAATTAACAGAGTGAACTATGGGGAGCTATTTAACTTGAATACCACCTCACAGTCACGTGGTCATGAGTGGAAGCTAACAGGTTGGGGTTCAGGAGGGTTGTGAATAATTTTACAGAAAAGGTGGTGGAGCCATGAAACAGACTGCCCGCTGAGGTGGTAAGTGCAAAAGCAGTTAGTGGTTTTAAGAATGGCTGGGACAGAATGAAGGGTATAGTGGTTGCTCAGGGCATCAGAATCAGGGAGGAGAATGGAGGGGGGTGTGGAGGGCTAGACCCCTGAAGGAACAATACATCCCAGGGCTAAATAAGGAACTCACACAGACGAGATGGACCTTTGGTCTTTTTCTGCTATCAATGCCTATGTTTCTATGGTCTGTGTTTCTATGTTTCACGTACATAAAGATCTCAATCCTGTCCCTCCTCTCCCTCCTCATCTCCTGGGAGTACATGTTCAGGTACTCCAGCTTCTTCTTGTATGTTTTTTTTAACCAAGTAAACTTTATTAATTTCCAAAGCGCCAATAACAATCACAAATACTATACTGATGAGAAAAATATTAACAACAACAACAATCACATCATGAAAAAGAAAGGAACAAACCAGCAAAGCCCCCTCTCTCCCACAAACCTCCCTCCCTCCCCCATCCCTTCCCTGGAACCTAATAACTGTATCAATGAGCCTATAGAAGATTGAGCCTAGCTAGATAACACCATATGATGAAAGAATATATAAGTTTATGTAGAGGCAGTCACAGATCTAGGGAGAGAAAGAGATATTAAGGTATATAAGGGCTCCCAAATAGTACGGTAATAATTCTGGCAATGCCATAAAGCGGCTATATGTTTCTTAACCATCAGAGCCAACAGTTTTTTCTGATGCCACTCTTTATAATGTGGTGTCGCGGTATTCCTCCAATGACAGAGAATAATAAGTTTAGCAACTATAGTTATTAGGGCTATGTGAGCCTCTCCTCGTATGTTCTGTCCTGCTGACCTTTAACCATCTTAGTCATCCTCTTCTGTACTGCCTCTAGCAGTTTAATGTCCTTCTTCAGGTAGGGACACTAGTACTGCACATTATTTTCTTTTTATGTACTGTAGTTTATGCAGTCACTTGCCTGACAGCCCTCTGCCCCCTCCTCCAGCCCCATCACCCCACCGTCTCTGTGACTTACCTTCACTGACCGACAGTGCCCCCAGTTTTTCCCCATGGTGGAGTCTCCTGGGACCCCCAGCTATCCTGGGAGGTGTTTAGTTTGGTTGCTGGTCGGGGAGCCTAGTAGGCAGGTGTTGGGCCTGTGAAGAACGGAGGTGTCATCCAGGCAGGCTGGGGACTTTTATTTTCAAGTAAGTCCCTCCCTTGATGCTCCGAGGGGATGGCAGCTTGATGTAGGCATGTCAAAAGACATGTCCACCTCATCTGTCAGGAGCATCCCCACCCACAATTGCTACTCTGAACTGGCACCAATGGTATGAACCCAACAGACCATCAATGGTGGAGCAGTCCACCCCCCCGCCCCCGGAGGAGGAGATCATCAACATGATGCTCAATCTTTTCCCCTGGCTGGTTCCTGAGTTGCCCGGGCTCATTCCCAAACCAGAAGGTGAGGCAAAAGTGCCCTGCCCTCAGTGCCACTGCAGTACTGCACATTATACTCCAGGTACAGCCACACCAGTGATATGATTAATGGCAATATGACTTCCTTCTGCCTGTTAGTGTTTCCTCTAGCAATGCAGCCCAACATTCTTTTGGCTTTTGCAACTGCCTCCCTACAGCAAGAGGAGTGCTTTAGGTCACTAGTGATAATCACCTCAGGTCTTTTCCATCCTGAGATTTAGTATTGCAGACTCCTCCCGGAATGTACTCCATTCTCAAATCATTGGCTTCAATGTGCATGGCCTTGCACTTCTTCGAACTAAACCCAAGCTGCCATATTCTAGACACCTCTCATGCTTGGCCAGATCTTCCTTTAGGTCATATAATCTCTTCTGCAGTAGCCACCCTTCCACACAGCTTGGTGTCATCCGTGAATAGGTAAATCTTGCCTTTTACTCCTTCTCCAGTGTCATTAGCGAAGACATTAAACAACACCACCCAAGCACTGAGCCTTGTAGGATCCCACTGGTGACCTCACTAGATCCTGAGAGCTCTCCTCCACCACCACCACTCTATGGATCCTTTCTTTCAGTCAGCTTGCTACTCATCCAGAAAGTCTCTCCTATGGGGTACAGAATCACAGGCCTTGCTGAAATCCAACTATAGTATATCAATCACTTGGTCTTTGTCTACTGTTTTAGTGACTCAGTCAAAGAAATCGATAAGGCTTGTGTGGCAGGATCTCCCAACCATGATCCAATGTTGCTGCTCAACCTGGAGACCTCTTTCCCTCAGGCAATGTACCAGCTTTTCCTTGAGGATTGACTCCATGATCTTACATGTGATTGAAGTCAGACTGACCAGTCTGTAGTTGCCTGGGTCATTCCTAGGTCCACTTTTATGGAGCGGCACCACATGAGTCATTCTGCAGTCTAGTGGTACAAACCCTGATTCCAGTGAATTATTGAACAAGTCCACCAGGGAACCTGCTAGTTCCTCCACTAGTTCCCTCAGCACTCTGGCATGGAAGCCATCCAGGCTTGGGGATTTACCTACTCTGAGGTTCAACAAATCTTTCCTCATCCTGTCCCCACTGATGTTTTTATCTGTGCCCCTCTCCCCCCATGGTACGGGCCATGCCTCTGCTTCGTAAAGACACAACATAAGTATTCATTCAATACCTCTGCCTTGTCCTCACTATCTTCCACCCACCTCTCCCCCTCTGTCTAGCTTTGCAATACTGTCTTTCTTATCCCTTTCTCACTAACACATTTAAAAAAGGCTTTCCCCCTCTTTTTAATTCCCTTTCACTAGCTGCAGTTCCTTTCTGGCTTTGGCCAGCAAGACTGTTTTCCCTGCCTCTTTGGCTTTCCTTATGTCCTCCTCCTCCTCCCTGTCCTCATTCCTCTGGGTCCTCTTCTCCCTGACTACCCGGGGATACCTCTCTCAGCTAAAGCATCTGGGTGATATTGCAGTAGGACAAGTGCCCACCACTACTACACTTTACCTTATCCTGAACCTCCCTCATTAAGTTCCAGTCATCCCTATTACACTACCTCAATGCCTCATCACTTTGCTCCTGCTTCCTTTGACTCTTGGTTCAGCTTCCATAATGCTATGCATAAATTTTCATCGCTCACTGATCCTCATATGTATAAGAATCTCCACCCCTTCTGTTTATGTAAATATTTGATGTAATCAATCAATCAATCAATCAAAATCTTTATTTAGCCAGGCGAACACCATTGAGCAAGCTCATTTTCAGGATGGACTTGGGCAAGATACATGAACAATACATAAGAGAAATATCAACTTACAGAGTCATTACATAGAATAGGGATTCCACACAAGAGGTTAATAACAGCACTGGAGTACATTTATAAAATAAGTCAAAAAGCTAAATACCATGTGCTATAGAACTTGTGCTACAAAAGATACAGAGTAAACCTATACAACTATATACAGAGTTTTCATGGAGCAGGCTTGGATTTAAGTATTGAGTATGTAGTGCAAGGAGGGGCATGGGTGAGGAAGGGGGGAGGAACTCAGGAATGAGAGCATACGTGCAGGGGTGCTTGAGGGGCTTTAGAGCACCAGTGGCAGGTCGCAATGGTTATAGAGCTAGGTGCAATACACCAGGAACAGGGGCCGAGAGTGACGTGCCAGGAAGTGTAATATTAGTAGATGCCAGGATGACTCACAGAGGAAGACTCCAACTTAGATTGGGTGGAACTATCAAGTGGGGTACAAATAGACACAAACATACTGAATAGTGGGACAGGAGTACCAGGAATGGAATGCTTCTGACAGGGCTAGAAACTGAATCTGGGGCATTGGGAGGCTGTGACATCAAGGGAAGCAGTTACAGGATTCCTTGAATGAATGAGAATATAGTGCTTTGAAGGCTGATAGTTAAATGTTTTGCCTCCAGTGTTAGTAGGTTTTTGATCCTGTAAAAGAGGCCAAGCCTCTGCCTCAGCTTCTTTATCAGCTCATCAATGTGATCATTGAAGGAAAGCTTTTGGTCTTTCCAGACCCCCAGGTATCTGAATTTTGTAACATAGTCCAGTGGTTTGCTGAGGAGCATATGAATCTGAAGTAAGTTACCATGAATTGCAAGGTTATTAGCATTTGCAAAGGGAGAAAAAAGCATCACCTTTGTTTTCTTTGCGCTCAGAAGCAGTTTCTGTTGCAGGAGCTGTAGTTGTAGCAGGTTAAATTCCTGTTGCAGATCCTTGCAATCTGGTTCGGGGAGGACCTTTCAATGAAAAGTACCATATCATCTGCAAAAAGGTGAATGTTAGCAGCTTTGATGTCAGCATTTATTCTGTTTAGGTATATTGCAAAGAGCAATGGACCCAGTATTGAGCCTTGCGGTATACTCCTCAGATGAGGTTTCAGGGATGAGAGTTCCCCTTCTGCCTTAATTTGCTGTTGCCATCCTGTAAGATAGTTCAAGAACCATCTCAGGGATAGGAAGTCCAGGCTGATGTTTTGGAAGGAGACAAGGAGTAGATAATGGTCAACAGTATCAAACGCCTTGCTTAAATACAGAAATACAATGCAGACAAAGTTCTTAGTATCCAGGGCACACTGACAGTTGTTGGTCACTTTTGCATGGGCTGAGATAGCACTATGATGTGGCCTAAAACTAGACTGTAGGGGTTTAACAGATTAGCAATATCAAGGTAGTTCCTGAGCTGTATACTCACTATTTTCTCCAATAATTTGGATAGGGTGGGGAGTAAGGAGATTGACCTATATTTGTTTTGGTCACGGGGGTCTCCATACTTGAACAGAGGGATTATGTGGGCAGTTTTCCAGAGGTGGGGAATAATGCCTTGTGAAAGGGAGAGGTTAAAGAGATGTGTGATAGGCACTGCCAGTACACAATGACTCAGCTTCAAGAAGAATGGGTCTAAGAGGTCAGCCCCAGCACTCTTCCTGGTGTCCAGATGTAGAAGAAGATCCTCAACTTCCTTTAGAATGGTAGGCTGGAGGGAGAATGCCATGCTTGTGACTGGAGCTGATGTGTCCAGTAAGCTGAGTTGTGAGCGGAGGGTATTGGCAGGAGAGGTATTGAATGCAAGTCCTGCGGTTGAGAAATAGTCATTAAAAGAGTCAAGGATGGATGACTTGTCATACACCACAATGTGGTAGTGTGGGTTCCAATAACAGATCTTACAACCAGTTTAAGATGCATAAAAAACGCATACTTCTGCGTTTATCATTTTATTGTCTCAATAAATAAAAAAAAAAAAAAAAAACTAAAAAATACTTGTATACAGAAAGGAAAATAAATGATGTTAGTCCTTCACACCTTCAGAACACAGGATATTATTTTTCTTCCTTCAGAGAACATAAAATAATTCCTGCAGTCTCTCCTTTCCATGGAACAATGTGAAACTGGCACCCTCACTAGAACCTTTCTCTCACTGTGATCAGCAAGCTACTGATCACCACACCTGTCTGAGCCCCCTAGAGGAGCACTTTTTAAGTCAATCAGGGTGACCTCATAAGTCATGTGACACCCTTATTAAGGCAAAAAGATCTACTGGAGCCTTTGGATACACCATACATGTTTTACATCATCAAACAATGTGTTCAAGTCCTTATCATTTGAACATATGTTCATTTAATGCAGCACACCAAGACAGAAGGGAGCTAAATGCTTAATTATAGGGCTAATGATGTCAGAGCATTAGCTTAGCTCCTCCCCCTCATGACATCACTCTCTCCTGGGTCTATAAAACCTGTCAGTCTGTGGGCAGCCAGCCCTGTAGCAGCACCTGTCTCAGCCACTGAGGACCTATCTCAGTAAAAAGGGTAACTATACTTGATATTTCTATGGAATCATGTTACCTTTTTTACCTTTTTCTTTATACTAGAAGAAAAGGGCATTTATCTTGGAAACCCAAACAGACAAGGGCACGCTCCTTTATCTGTTTGTTTTTGCAAGGGTATGACTTTCTATTCCAGAACCATTAAGAAGGCAGAATCAACATTTTCATTTGCAAAGGACTTAGGATACACATGGCAGCTTAACTAAACAAAAACATGTCTCCTTTCTTCATTTGGAAACAGAAACCTAATGATAACTTTTTGAACAACAGCCTTGGACTCTTAGTACACAGATACCTTTGTTTTCTTAATTATGACTAAGGAACTTGTGTAATGGGGAACATGTTTTAAGGATGTCTTTAAGACAAAATGGGGGGGAGTTCAGGCTGCATTTCAGACAAGGGATAGATAAGAAGGAAGAGTATCAGGTTGACCACCCTGATATGAATAAAAGGATAGTCAGAAAAAGGAAAGAAGATAGGAGAGAGTGAAAAGGAAGTTGAAATTTTAAGCTATGCCTGATGTTTGTTTATTAACATCCTAGCACACTCCTCCCCACACAAGAAGGCAACCAACTAGTTGTTGCCTTAAGACCTCCCACCCTGTGAAGGGTTGGAACTTCCACCTACCCACTCCAGAAGTTCCCCCCGGGGACCCTTAAGATAAACAGTATTCAACACATTACTATACCTATACTAATACTGTTTGTATTCATTCTTTTCCCTGTGGTTGTGCCTTCTTGGTGCCATGCATTCCATTTTTAATTGTATTTTTCATACCCAGAATGGATGCACTACCTTGATCAGCACCAAAACGTGATAGAAAATCCGCATTCTGATGCTGAGAACCAGTTCTATGTTTTACAACAAATTTATAAGGTTGTAATGACAGATACCACAGTAAAATACGTGCATTTTTATCTTTCATTAAGTTCAGCCAGCATAATGGGTTGTAGTCTGTTACTATTGTAAACTGAGTTCCCCATAAATAATATTTAAGGGCCTCTACTGCCCATTTGATGGCTAAACATTCTTTTTCCACTGTGGAATATTTTCTCTCCCCTTCATGCAATTTTCTGCTGAGGAACAATATGGGGTGTTCCTCTCCCTGACTATGCTGGGTTAGTACTGCTCCTATACCCGTGTTGGAGGCATCAGTTTCTATTACAAAGGGTTTAGAGAAATCTGGACTACTCAACACTGGAGCTAAACACAGAATTGTCTTGATCTTTTGGAATGCCTCTTCACAGGCTGGACTCCATTTTACTTTGTTTGGAAATTTGTTTTTAGTGAGGTCAGTAAGTGGTGTGGCAATTGTTGAGAAATCTGGGATGAACCGGCGGTAATAACTTGCCAGTCCAAGAAAAGATCTGATATGTCACTTGGTGGTGGGTATGGGACTATTTGCTACTGCTTCAACTTTGTCCACTTCAGGTTTAACCACCCCATGTCCAATGATGAAGCCTAGATAGCGCGTTTCGTTTTTTTTTTTTTTTTTTTTGCTCTTTACTCCCCGAGCTACCTGCCGCCCAATTATCAGCCCAGTCACGGGCCACCGGCTTCTGCACCCCAAATCAGCCACAGCCCTCGATACCCCATGGCTTGCCCTCCATGGTGGGGCCTGCGGCACTCCCGGCATATGCCACAGGCACTGGGATTAGGTCGGGGGCTTGGCCTGGGGAGGACATTGAAGCCACGGCGAGCTTCATTCGCGGCAGCAGGCAGCTCTCCATTTTCTGCTTTTCTGGGGAGGCGGGGTCGTGCCATGATGTCACCATCCGCCCCACCTCCAATGGGTTGTCAAGCGTCGGCTGCGTGGGAACTCCCGGCCTCCGCCAGGGGTCCCTAGCGCACTGAATGCTACCCACAACCTCCCCCCGGAGAAGGAGAGCTGCCCAGCGGACGCTCGATCCTACTCCCGGCTGGCCCTCCGATGACCGGATTCATTCCCCAACCTGTCACCGCGCCGCAAGCGGAAATCTCACCGCGCCTTCTGGGCCGTCCACGCTGCTTTGGTTTTGGCAATAGCACATTTAGATGGGTTGATGGTAAGACCAGCATCTTTGATGCTTTGTATGACAGCACTAAGGTGTATTAAGGAGAGTCCCAGTCTGTACTGTAAATGACAACGCTATCCAAATAGGCTGCGCTGTAACATTTATGTGGTCTTAAAACATGATCCATGTACCTTTGGAAAGTAGCCGGGGCCCCATGAAGACCAAATGGCATAGTGGTAAAATGATATAAACCAAGTGGAGTACAAAAAGCAGTGAGTTCTTGAGCTTGGGGTGCTAAGGTTATCTGCCAATACCCCTTAGTCAAATCAAGTGTGCTAATATACTTGGCAGACCCTATCTGGTCTAACAGATCATCAAAGCGTGGCATTGGATACCCATCGAATTCTGAAACTTCATTAATTTTCAGGAAGTCTAGGCAAAGCCTGATTCCTCCTTCTTTTTTTTGTACCACTACCAGTGGTGAAGACCAGGGGCTATGGGATGGAACAATAACTCCTGCTTACTCCATTCTTTTAACTTGTGCAACTACATCTGGTCTAATCTTTTCGGGCAATCTATATGGTTTTTGATGGATTGGTTTTGATTGTGTAACCTTTATCTCATGTACCACCCTTTGCTTTCCCTGGTTTTCTTGTGAATGTATCTGCAAAATACCCAAGAGATGATCAATCTCTTCCTTTGTACTCGGTCAATTCTGTATTAATCTGAATTTCAGTCTCATTCCTGTTTTATCCAGCCTGTCATATGCCATGTCTAATTCTGTCCTCCCTTGTTCAGGATGTATGAATAACACCGGGGTTGATGGTTTTTCTACCCACTTCCTTAAAAGATTGGCATGGTAAATTCGTTTAAGTGGCCTATGCCCTGGCATTTCAATGGCATAATTTACTGGGCCGATCTGATGTAATACCATATATGGCCCTTGCCAACGCATCAACAATTTATTCTCAGTGGCAGGTAGTAGCAATAATACTTTTTCTCCTGGTACAAATGTTTTGGTTTTTAGCCCCACATCATATAATTCTTTCTGTTTCATTTGCCGTTGGTCTACATTCTGGTGTGCTATGGACACATATTTTACCAGTCATTTTCTTAAGGAGGTCATATATTCTAATATGTTCTTGCAGGCCACATTATCCTTTTGTTCCCAATGCTCCTTAACAACATCCAGTGGGCCCCTAGGGTTACATCCATACAGCATTGTAAAAGGGGACAACCCAGTGGTGGCTTGGGGCACCTCCCTGTATGCAAACAGTAAGTAAGGTAAAAACTTATCCCAATCTCGACCTTCCTCCCACACATATTTCTGCAACATACATTTCATGGTTTTGTTAAATCACTCAACTAACCCATCAGTTTGGGGATGGTACGGTGATGTTCTTACAGCAGATACCCCTAATAAACTGTATAATTCCTGTAACATTATAGATGTGAAATTACTACCACGATCTGTCAAAATAACCTTAGGTATACCCATCCGGCTAAATACTTTAGCCAATTCCTCAGCGATTCGAGGGGCAGTGACTGTTCTCATTGGTAGCGCCTCAGGGTATCGAGTGGTGTAATCACATATAACCAAAATGTATTGGTTCCCTTTTGAACTCTTTAATAAGGGACCTACCACATCCATTGCTACTCTATCGAATGGAGTAGTTACATAGGGAATGGGCTGTAAGGGTACTAAATCCTTCTTTCCCCCTTTTGCTACTAACTGACATTGTGGGCATGACCGGCATGCAAGCAGCAACATCCTGATGTACCCCAGCCAGCAAAACCGGGATAAGATCTGTTGCACTGTCCTATCTCTGCCCTCATGTCCAGCCATGGGGATGTCATGGGCCAGGTGCATTATCTGCTCCCTGTATTTGCTAGGTACTACCAATTGTTCAATCTCTTCAGCTGTATCAGGATCTATAACAACTCTATATAGTATCTCATGATTAAGTATAAAATGAGATTGTTCAGGATGTCCAGCCTTGTCTACCTGTGAAAATAAAGGTTGTAAAGTTTAATCAAATTTTTGGTCCTGTACAATGTCTTGTTCTGTAGTCCCTGGAATACAAAATTGACCTTCAGCCTGTTGCAGTTCCTTCCAGGCCATTTTTTCTCTTCTCTTGGCCTTTCTGGATTTCTTGGTTGCACTAACAGTTTCAAAATAGTCCTCAAAAGGAAAAACTTCCTGTAAGGGTTGTGTTTTGGCCTGGGATCTAATGACCACATTGACTGTTTCTGGAAAGGTTTTATGTTGTTGCATTAATAAATCAAAATGGAGAAAGTCTTGCCCAACAATTATGGGTGCGGGAAGATGTGGAACAAGGCCTACCAACATGTCATGGCTTTCTTTGTTTACAGTTATGTTTAGACATGCTGTGGGGTATTTATGTATGTCTCCATGAACACAACGGACAGTGGTAGCTGAGTCATTTTTAGGCACATCGTGAGCTAAATTGGCTCTAACCAAAGTCTGTATACTCCCAGAGTCCAGCAGGCCCAAAGTCTGTTGTTCCTCTAATACCCACTAAGGTCACATACCCAAAATTAGCTAGGGTAAGATGTGCCAAATCAGTTCTTTTATTGGGGCAGTTTCTCACAATATGTCCTTTTCCAAGGCAACCATGGCATACAATCTCAGTGTAAGGAGTTCTCCCACCTCTCTCTCTTCGATAAAATTGTCTTTGATTATGAGAAGTATAAAAAGGTGGCCTTACCAGTGTGCTGTATAGTCCTGGGTTGTTCTGGTTACCTCTAGCTCGAGTGCTTCATGCTGCCAAGTAGTCCTCCGCCAACTTGATGGTGTTTTCAGCTGTCTCGGGTTTATGCTCCTTCACCCACAATTGAACATCCCCCGGTAGTATCTGGATGAACTGTTCTATTATTATCAGTTCCATTATTTCAGCCACGGTTTTGAGGTGGGCTGCAACCACTTACCACAGTAGTCCTTCAGACGAGCGTAAGTTTCCCTTGGGGTGTCCAGGTTGACCATTTTCTTGGACCGAAACCGCTGTCAATATGTTTCTGCATTTATATTATATCTACGTAATATTTCTTCTTTGACTCTGTCATAGTTGGTACTGTCAGCTCCACTTAGCTGACTATAAACTATCTGTGCCCGTCCAGAGAGGTATGGGACCAAACAAATCACCCATTGATCTCTGGACCAGTTGCAGGTTTGAGCCACCCTCTCGAAGGTTGTCAGGTAGGCCTCAATGTCATCAACCTCCGTTAATTTAGTTAATTTTATGTCTCTAGGGACAGTCCTCTCTGTCTGCCCCTGTGTCATGTCCTGTATAGCTTTAGAGTAGCTGTCCATTTTTCATCCTGTCTCCATCTTTCTTCTGCCTGTATCCTCCGATCTTCATCCCTCTGTCTCTGGTCTTCTTCTCTCTGGTTTTCCATCTCAATTTGGCTTAGACAAAGCCATTTCAATAATTCGCTCGGGTCCTCTGGTGCTGGGGTCATCTGGCTTTCCTGCCTTTTTGAAGTACCAGCTGCTGCCATGGCTCCTTTTTCCATCTTCTTTGGTCTGGTGGTAGGTTCAATCCCGGACAACAACTGCACTCCAGTCTTCAATCTGACCGACCTGGTCAAATGTACTGCATCCAGCTCCACTTGTTCTGGTTGTTGCATCTGCCAGGGTATTTACAGTGCAACACCCCCTCTGGAGTACCTTCTGATACCCCTGAGGTTGAAATCCCACTTCTGACACCAGTTGCAGTAGTGTGGGTTCCAATAACAGATCTTACAACCAGTTTAAGATGCATAAAAAACGCATACTTCTGCGTTTATCATTTTATTGTCTCAATAAATAAAAAAATAAATAAAAAATACTTGTATACAGAAAGGAAAATAAATGGTGTTAGTCCTTCACACCTTCAGAACACAGGATATTATTCTTCTTCCTTCAGAGAACATAAAAGAATTCCTGCAGTCTCTCCTTTCCATGGAACAATGTGAAAACTGGCACACTCTCACTAGAACCTTCTCTCACTGTGATCAGCAAGCTACTGATCACCACACCTGTCTGAGCCTCCTAGAGGAGCACTTTTTAAGTCAATCAGGGTGACCTCATAAGTCATGTGACACCCTTTATTAAGGCAAAAGATCTACTGAGCCTTTGGATACACCATACATATGTTTTACATCATCAAACAATGTGTTCAAGTCCTTATCATTTGAACATATGTTCATTTAATGCAGCACACCAAGACAGAAGGGAGCTAAATGCTTAATTATAGGGCTAATGATGTCAGAGCATTAGCTTAGCTCCTCCCCCTAATGACATCACTCTCTCCTGGGTCTAAAAAACCTGTCAGTCTGTGGGCAGCCAGCCCTGTAGCAGCACCTGTCTCAGCCACTGAGGACCTATCTCAGTAAACAGGGTAACTATACTTGATATTTCTATGAATCATGTTACCTTTTATACCTTTTTTCTTTTATACTAGAAGAAAAGGGCATTTATCTTGGAAACCCAAACAGACAAGGGCACGCTCCTTTATCTGTTTGTTTTTGCAAGGGTATGACTTTCTATTCCAGAACCATTTAGAAGGCAGAATCAACATTTTTATTTGCAAAGGATGCAGGATACACATGGCAGCTTAACTAAACAAAAAACATGTCTCCTTTCTTCATTTGGAAACAGAAACCTAATGATAACTTTTTGAACAGCAGCCTTGGACTCTTAGTACACAGATACCTTTGTTTTCTTAATTATGACTAAGGAACTTGTGTAATGGGAACATGTTTTAAGGATGTCTTTAAGACAAAATGGGGGGGGGGTTCAGGCTGCATTTCAGACAAGGGATAGATAAGAAAGAAGAGTATCAGGTTGGCTACCCTGATATGAATAAAAGGATAGTCAGAAAAAGGAAAGAAGATAGGAGAGAGTGAAAAGGAAGTTGAAATTTTAAGCTATGCCTGATGTTTGTTTATTAACATCCTAGCACACACAGAAACACCAGTAGTGATTTTTGTGGGCAGGACAGAGCAGCATGACCTTCAATATCCTTGATAGTTTTCCAGAACTTGGTTGAGGAATTGGTGGAAGAGTCCAATTCTTTACAGAAATAACTAGCCATGGCCTCTCTAACCAACCTAGTACAATGGTTCCTAGCTTTTCTAAATAAGACCCAATCCGCAGGGAGTTTTATTCACCGAGATTTTTTCCAAAGCCAGTCTCTGTGCAGTAGAGAGGCCTTTAACTGCATTGTAAATCATGGGCATGATTTTTTCTTAGAGCGTATTTTGACCAGGGGCACATGCCTATCCAGCTCCCCTAGCACAATCTCCTGAAAGATATCGTAAGCTGTAAGCCCTGAGTTTGTCAGGTAGAAGTCCTGCCATTTCAAGAAGTCATGCAGGTCAGAAAGAAAAGCACCAATATCCAGGTTATGCCATTTCCTCCTGAGAGAGAAAGTGGAAGAGGACGGTACTTTGGGGATGAATCTTACACACGCTATGAAGCAGTAGTCACTAAAGTCAGAGAAAAACACTCTGACATGGGAAAACAGATGTGGTTTGTTTACTAAAATAAGATCTAGTAGGGAGCTATTGTTTGGGTCTTTCTTATTAGGATGCGTTGCCTCTGAGATGATTTGTGACATACATACTAGCCACTGTTAATGTAGGTAGGAAGGGATGACTTTTATACAGAGTCAGTACAGTGTGATTATTTACAAATAGTACTTTAGGTGGAATTATGTAGAGACAAGAGATTTACTACTTCTGGGAAGAGAAGCCATTTGTCCTGCAATAGTTTACCTTTTGAGGTGAGAATTTGGAGGTCAGGAAGTGAGGCTGAGTAGGTGAGAAGCAGGAGAAGGTGGGGGGTGTAAGTGAATGAAGCTGTCATCTGATAGAGTTGTTCGGTAGTGAGTTTTTTAGGAGCAGTGAAAGGGAACGGGAGCCTATATGTGAAGGTGGATTTGACAGCGGATGAGAATGGTTTGGGCAGCGAGAAGGAGCGTGCGTCCCTTGAATAAAGCATGTGAGATGATGGGTTCACTGGGGATAGGCTCTCTAAGAGGTAGGGAGTTAGCAGGTTTAACCAAAATTTGGATATTAGGGAGATAGGGTGGATGTAGCGGTGGTGGGACAAGGAAGCTATACCGAGGGTGGAGAAGAGAGAACACTGGTGGGTTCTGAGGGGGGAGTTAGTGGCAAAGTGGCAGAAGGTCTTTAGGAGGGAGTCTAATATGGCTAAAGAAGAGGCCAAGGTTGTGCTATATACTACATCTATGTAGCTGAAAGTAGGAGTGATCATTTCTGTCAGTAGTTCACATCTCACAGGCAGTGGGAGGGACTCTCTGTTTGGTATAGCATGCCAAGCTTTGGGCAGAGTTTCGAGATGATGGCTTCTATGTGAGTTGAGAAGTTTAAATGGGGGTTGAGCCATACTCCCAGATATTTGCATGAGGAGACAGTGCTTAGTGGGGTCTCATCCAGGGAGGTGATGGCAGGGGGAAGGGGAACTCTGGATGTTTTTTACGCAGTCCCGAAGGTCATCAAGACTGTTTCGGAGGTGTTTATTTTGAGCTGGCTTGCCTGGAACCAGGACTTGTGGAAATCTTGCTGTAGTAGGGATTGGACATTGTTTAGAACTGGCCCAGATGCAAAGAGGGTAGTATCATCCGGATACATATGTATGCAGGATCTGAGCAGAAGTGGGGAGGTCATTTATAAATAAGAAGAACAGGATGGGGCCAAGTATTGAGCCTGCAAGTATGGGGAGTGGGGGTGTGTGGAATTAGCTATCCTGACTTATTGCAGCCTGTTTCCAAGGTATGAACTGAGCCATGGGATTACTGGGGAGGGGGAGCTAGTCCAGCTGCTTTGAGTTTGTTTAGACGCAGGGGGTGAGAGACTGAATCAAAGGCCTTGGCCAGATCTACAAAAACTACTGCAGTTAAGTGGTCTTGGTCTGAGGCAGAGTGGATGTGTCCAGTGACTCATAGCAGGGAGGATATTGTGGAGTACAGCTTTCTGAAGCCTGACTCGTAGAGAGAGAGGAACTCAGAAGACATGAGAAACTCAGAAGACATGAGAAACTCAGACAGTCTAGATTGAACTAAAGCTTCTTGGACTTTGGCAAGAGTAGGGGGGGGAGGAGATTGGTCAGTAATTCCTTGGCACTCAGGGATCACCACCCTTATGTAGGGGAATTACACAGGCCATTTTCCAGGCTTGAGTGACAGTTCCTGAGGAAAAAGACAGGTTTAGTAAGAAGGCTAGAGGTGAGGCAATTGTAGGTGCTGAAATGCATAGAAGTTTATGGTGGATCCCATCTGGGCTGGATTTAGAGATGTTTAGGGAAAGAGGGCATTGATAACTTCCTACTCAGAAGTGGAAGCGAATAGGAAGGTGTTGAGGTGTGAGTTTTGGGAGGCTTTGTGGGCTCCTTTGGAGTGGGGTGGGGGATGGTCTGGGAGAGCACACGTGGTAAAGAATTTATTTAGGGTTTCTGCTATTCTTACAGGGTCTGTGATTTGTAGGCTTTTTTGCCTGAGGGCAGGTGTGTTGGTTTGAGAGGGGGGTCTATGAAGGAGTGGATCACCTTCCAGAAGGAGGAAGGCTGTGCAGTCTGCAGATGTGACCTGAAGTAGGCAGTATTAGCTTGCTTTATGGCCCTGGTGCAAGCATTTCTGATAGTGTTGATGGCTTGCCTAGCTTGGGGGCCTGTAGAGTTTTGAAGTGAGTCCAGGCCTTGTCACAGGCTTTGCATAGGGCAATAAGTGTGGCAGAGACCCAAGGGTGGTGGCGTTTTTTGACTCTAGCTTTGACCAGAGGGGCATGAGAGTCCCAGACCCGGGTGAAAATATGCAGGAACCGGTCTAAGGCTGCATTTACGTCAGATGCTGAGTAGGCTGGGTTCCAGTCTGTGTGCCTTAGGTCACATAGGAGAGTGTTAGTGTCCAGTGAGTTCAGAGGATGGATTTTTATGTATATTGGTGCCGATTTGGGTAGCTGGGCCTTTCTAGTACAATAAGTGACACAGTGGTCACTTAAGGCATTGGCCTTTACTCCAGCTGTGGATATTCTATGAGGATGGGCGGTGAAGATCCAGTCAATTAGGGAATGATTTGATAAACGGGAGTTGTAGCAGGTGGGCTCAGTGATTAACTGGGTGAGGTTTAGAGCCTTGATTTTGGAGATGGGGAAACGTCAGTACAGGTTGTATTGCCCAGTAATAGTAGCTCATCATTTTCTGCAAGGGGTGGTATTGTGGATAAGCAAGAGATGAGTGAGTATTGAGCTACAGTAACTGAGGGGAGGCATAGATCACCCCAGTAAAGATTGGGAGAGTAGAGGGAAGGGTGAGGTGGGTGAAGATGGTTGTGGGAGCTGGAACAGGATTCTTTCTTGATGACTGAGCACAATAGTGATTGCCTTACATGAACTGCTACCCCTCCTCCCCTCTTGCCATGGTCCTGCAAATAGAGTGCATAGGCAGAAATCACCAGGGAGGAGTCTGGATTTTTTCAGAAAGCCAGGTTTTAGTGAGACAGAGAATGTCTGGGAAGTGCTGAGTTAGCCAGCAGTTTAGACAATCCAGTTTTGGTAAGAGGTTCCTAATGTTAATGTGCATGATGCTTATCCCTTTGTGGGATTTCATTTGCTGGGGTCCCAATGGGGGGCCTGGATTGGGTTCAATATCCCCTGCAAGGAGTAGAATGAGTATGAACAAGGAGAATGGTAGGGAGTTTGTGCATTCTTGTGATTAAGATGGATTTGGGTGCTATATGGGAGCACCACAAGAATGCTACATTAGTCTCCATCTGTGGGGGTAAGGCAATGGAGGAGATCAAGTGAACAGCGGGAAGGGTGGAGGGATGAAGTGAGGAAGGGTCAGAGCTAAGTATGAGTGTGGAGGAGAGAGGGGTGTTAGGAGCTGGGGAGACAGGGTGTATGCAGTTATTGCTCAGGAGTGGAGATGAGGTTGAGAGGAGGTAGGAGGCATATGAGAGCAGTAGAAGGGAGGCAAGCATGTTCATGTTGGTACTGAGAGACAGGGACAAAGCAGGAAACTTCAGGCTGGGTGAGGTTAGATTGTCCAGAGGATAGGCTTCACAGTATACTAGTTAATTAGTTTGTCAGCATATAAGCTGCGTTTAAGGAGGGAATACAGCTGTATTAATCATTTTAGAGTAACCAGTATGTGCACGGACCAAAATGAGGAAGGGTTATGGGTGAGTGGAGGGGGGTGGAACTGTACTCTTTATGTGCTGTTAGTGGGATGGTGGGATTGGGGTGTTATAGGAAGAGAGCCTATGGGTACCAGGAAAGTGCTGGGTGGAAATTAAGCATAGGAATACAGGATGTGTTGTGAGTGTGGAGAGTAGCTTGGTTCAGCAAAACTGGATGTGCTTTCTGGCATTATACCAGAACAGAAACAGAGAGTCTTTGTATTGCTACTTTAATTTGAGTTTCTCCATATTGATATGGCAGGCTCTGCACCTGGGATTCAAATTGATTGACCCATTAGTGCAGAGGAGGCGGGGACGTATGAGGTATCCAAGGGAGGGATTGACGGGGTTGAAAGTTCACTGATTGTTTCTGTAACTACCTACGAAAGAATGCTCACCTTTGCATGGGGGGTGGTAGGGCTGGGTGGGCAGAAAGAAGCTAGCTGTACCATGCGAAGCGCAGTTCTGCATGCCAGGTAGGATCTCTGTGTACCTGGGGGAGTTGTGTCCTGTAGTCCTTGTGTAGGTTGTAGTGAGAGATAGGAAGGGGAGAGCTCCAGTGCTTCGTGTGCCCTTGTGACCCTCCTGTGTGGTCAAACAGTGCTTGGTGTGAGTGCTGGAGCTGGGGAGAGAACAGGTATTTTGAAGTTAGGCAGGGGATTTAGAGTGGAAGGCAGACAGAGTGAATGGGGAGGGGGGAGAAATCAGACACCAGCCACGTCACCGAGACTGCCCTCAGTGCTGCACAGACTAGGCTGGGGGGAGAATGAAAGTAGTAGGAGAGCCTCTGTTGTGACTGGAATCACTGAAATTTAGATACACAAATGTTCCTTAGACTGTAAAATAGAAAAATTCTTAGCCTAGGCTGTGTTTCTCCCAATGGAAGCTTGCTGTGATTAAAGACTAACACAGAATGGCTCTATTGTGAGCATAGAAACGAACATCTACTAAACTCTGTCCTGTAATTTACAGTCCGGGCACCTGGAGATGTTAACATAGCGCTTGCAGGATTCTAAAGCATTCTTTGTTAAATACAGCACTTTCAGGATTTTATAGCTTTAATAACTTTGCAACATCTCTAGCTGAGAGTCAGGCTCACAACGTGAACCTGGATCTCCCACATGGTTGCACAAGCCACTATTGGGTCTCTGCATAAAAAAGGGCTACCAATGGAGCTGCCAATTTCTAAATGATGCCAAACGCAGGAAAGTCCCTGGAATATACTTGTTGATGTGGCTTTTTATTGTACCCCATGTAGAGATAAAATTAAAAAAATGAATGGTGCTAGATGCTTCTGTGCTATTAAACTGTACTTTTTCTCTTTAAAATCTATCAGTAATGGTGGCCCTTTTTGTGGCCTAGCAAAGGATGTTTGAAAAACTGTTTGTAATGGCAGTTATTGTAATTTTTCCCAAACTAAATTGTTCTACAACACAATATAGTCTGATACTGGGTCAATACGTCATATACAGTATAAAATGCCGTAATCAAAACTGCGCATCACAGACAGTGCATGTGGATATAGCCACAGGGTGCAAAAACTGCGAAAGGATGAAATGGTATAAGCGTAGTTTTGCACACTGTCAGTCTTGCCTGGGTAGCTAGTCATGCAGAGGATAAAACCTCTCCTGGAAGAAGGGTCTGCTGAGCAGCTGCCATGGCTCAGCGGAATGAGCCACAGGCAGCAAGGAAAGTGGTGTGTCTGTGGACTGGGTCTTGAATCCTGGTCCCAGATGAATGGAGTTTTCAGTTTGTGCGACATGTTTTTTCCCCTCCCAAGGGGGGGTTTGGGGGCGGCGCAGACCCTTGTATTGGGGGTGTGTGGGGGATGAATCCCCCCTCAAAAAATAAAGAATTTCCACTGTTTTACACCAACATTTAGTTTCAGCGATATGGCTCAGTGCTAGTAATGTACCTGTGGTATTGACAGTGTGGTACATTGCTGCGTTGTTTTTGTGTGTGAGATTATGACCCCGTACTGTACAGTCTCCTGGTTTTATTTTTCAAGCTTTTTCTTTCTTTTTTTTTTTTATTATGCTTTTTGTCCCAGCCAGCATCGGGACATCTGCCCTAGTCATGGTCCCTGTCACCTCCAGCTCCCAAATGAGCCATGCTCCTCCCTTGCCCCCTGGCTTACCCCCCAGGGCGGGGTCACAGCACCTGCCTGCCAAGGTGTCACGGACGTCAGTTAGGGTCGGAGGAGCCGGCCTGGAAGCCCATGGAAGGCGGCGAGGAGGGTGTCATAGAGGCGCTGGCTGGAGATTTTTGCACCCCCGAAAGGACGTTGCTTTTCCTCGGGGGTGGGGATATGCAATGATGTCCCGGATCCGCCCCACCCCCTTGGATGTCCAGACGCTGGTTGCAGTGGATCCCCTGGATGCTGCCAGGGGTTCCGTAGTGCACCGGACATTCGTCTCCCTCCCCCAGAGATGGAGAGCATTCCAGGATTCTCCATCCATCTCTCCCTGCCGCCTCTGGCAACCCAGGTCTGTTCCCGTAACCCGGGTCACAGGCATTGCATGAAATCCAACACGTTGGCGGGCCGCTTATTTTCTAAGCTTTTTCTGTGTGCTTCAGCAATCATTCCCTCATCTCAGCTGGCCCTAAAGATAAGGGCATGTATGTAATTGTTTATGCCCAGCTCTGTTAGCTGCACTTTATCACTTGAAACTTGATACACTAAGGGGTCTTGTGCAGGAATCTACTTTAAAACACAAGCTTGGTTTCTGCTGTATTCCTTGTATGTCTTTGTAGTTAATTTGTTTATTGAGTTATTTTCCATTTATAAGGTACAGTACATTACATAACATACTATGATTATATATACATATTTGTAAATATAGTAGTATAACTAAAGTAGCATGTTAACACCTTATACAACCATGACATCTTGAGCTAAATAGTCTATTTGACAGGTATGTGAAGATATGTAAGGTGTTACAATTAATGAAATGAGATGCCTGTACTGTTTTAAAAAAAGAAAAAAAGATAGAAAAAAAAGTAAGAAAAATATGCCATGAAATATTATAAGATTCAGATCCATTTAATCATATAATCATATAACCACTTATAGGAGTTGCATAGAAGGATATATATATATATATATATATATATATATATATATATATATATATATATATATATATCAGGCAATACATGCAAGATGATACCAAGAGGGAAGGTCTGGTAAGGTAACTTCACTATTTCTGAAAGAAGTTCAAATAGTCTTGCCAACATAAATAAAACTCATTGAGTCGGCCTTGTATCAGATATGATATCCTTTCCAAAGAGGCAATATAGGTTAGGCTGTTCAGAATATCTGTCACAGTAGGTATAGATTGAGATTTCCACCGCATTAGTATCAACCTTTTTACCTGCATAAATAGATATGCGTAGCCATTTATGCTGATAATTTGTTAATTTTGTGTTTTTGTCTACAACATTAAGTAAACAAAATTTGGGTTCAAATGGAATATGGCGGCCAATAATTTTAGATGCTATATTAAAGATAGATTGCCATAATTTATATATTGGTTTGCATGACCATAGTATGTGCAGAAGGTCTCCATTCACTGAATTGCATCGCCAGCAATTGTTATTAGATATTAATCCCAACTTGTGTAAGTGAGAAGGAGTTCTATACCATAAATATAGTATTTTATACTGTATCAGTCTACTGCGTACATTTCTAAAGTTGTTATGACACAATTTCCAGCATTCATCCCATTGGGAGTCAGATATGTTTTCTTTTAACACCACATTCCATTTGTTTCTGGACATAATCGATTGATTTGGTAATGCATCTCTAATTAATTTATAGATTTTACTGACCAACCCAGAGGAGGTATTAGTTCACTAATTAATGTATAGAGAGTTTATGATTGGTCTAGTAATTTGTTGAGTAACCTGAAGCGTAGCAGAGCGGATTTGCAAATATTTCCAGAATTCATTTTTGGAGATATGCCATTTTGCCTGTAAATTACCAAAAGAATCTAGTGACTTGCCTTTATCATCAAGGATATCCTTCAAAAAGAATATATTCTTTAGTTTCCAGGAGTTACAATATATGGGTTTGCTCTCCAGTGTAATTTTTGGATTTCCCCATAAGGGTGTAAAATTTATAGGGGTAGGGTCTGTTTTAAGCCATTTATGCAATCTAAACCAATAGTGGGTAGATGTTTTGATTGTGGGGTGATTATTTATTTTAGAATTAGATAAGGAATATATAAAGCTATTGAGTATTTGTCCGGGAGATAGGGTAGCTTCCATATCAAGCCATAATGGCGAGTTATAGTTAGGTTTAGAAAACCATTTAATAGTTTGAGCTGCTCTAAATGCCCATAAGTAGGCCAAGAACCAAGGTAAACCAAAACCGCCTTTAGACCAATGAGAGCATAATTTGACATGGTTAAACCTAGGTACCTGGCATTCCCATAAAAAATCTCCTATTATTTTATCAATTTTTTGAAGTAAGCGGGGGGAGATTTTTTTTTTTTTTGAAATTTCTCTTTATCCTCCTCACAGCCTGCCTCCTCCGACCCTTCAGTGATGACCCCCGGACATCCCACTGCCCGGAACCCTGCCCACACAGACCCTAGATCCCCATGGAGCCGCGGTTTACCCCCCGGGTGGGGACCAGGTGGGGGGCTCTAACCCCTTAACTTACATTTTCGTTAGTCTCGTGGTCTGTTGGGTGGGCACGGGCACATCATGGGCATGTCCTGAGTCCTCCCATCTTCCTCATGTTCTCCCTCCCTGAGCAGCCGACGACCTCCCCTGACGTCATGATGCGCACGTCGACGTCCGTGCTGCTCAACGGCCAGCCATCCCCTGATGGGGCTTGCAGTTCCCCAAGCCTCCACTTAGGGTCATGCAAGTGCCGGGCATCGGCCGAATCCCTCCCTGGAGCAGGTGAGCTGTCGTCGGACGCTCAAGCCTGTCTCCCCCCGGCCTACCCACCGACTACCCGAGTCTGCTCCTGAACCTGGGTCGCCAGCGTGGAGCGAGATGTGGCATCCAGTGCCTCAACCCTCAAAACCACCGGGCCGATGGGGGGAGATTTTAAGTGGGATACAAGAGAATAGATAAAGAATTTTAGGAGTAATACTCAATTTTATAGCAGCAATATTACCAGGGAGAGAGAGATTTAAGTTTCTCATTTATTTAGGTTTGTTTTGATATCCGTAAGTAAGGGCTGGAGATTGAATTCCCATATTTTATTGAGGTCAGGAGTAATTTTTATCCCTAAATAGGTGATACCCTGTGGAGCCCACCGAAATCCTAGTAGATTGTTTATAGAAGGGTTGCATCTTTTATTTAGAGGTAAAATCTCTGTTTTTTGGTAATTAACTTTTAAACTGGAGAGTTTAGAGAACAGGTTAAGTGTTTGAGTAAGTGTTTGTGCAGATAAATCAAGATTTTCAAGCAGGATAATCATGTCATCTGCATATGTTAAGGATGTGTAATACGTACGCCCTATGGGTATTCCTATGATATCTTTATGTTGTCTTAAAAGAGCGCAAGAGCTTCTAGAGCTAAGATAAAGAGAGATGGAGAAAGTGGGCAGCCTTGCCCAGTTCCCCTTTCAAGTTTGAAAGACTTGGATAATGTAGAACTGGTGAGAACCCTCACTTGTGGGTTTGTATAAAGAAGTTTAATCCAAGAGCAAGAAAGATTACTAAAACCAAAGCGAGTTAGTACCAGATAAAGAAACTTCCAGTCTAAAGA
Source organism: Neoceratodus forsteri (assembly GCA_016271365.2). Taxonomy (NCBI): domain Eukaryota; kingdom Metazoa; phylum Chordata; order Ceratodontiformes; family Ceratodontidae; genus Neoceratodus; species Neoceratodus forsteri. The sequence continues at coordinate 481,060,107 of CM057459.1, read as the reverse complement.
ATCGAAAGCTTTTGAAGTCTACGGCTATGGCTGCAGCAGGGGAATTAAGAGATTGGGCCTTATGCATTAGATTAATTAAAGAACGGAGATGATCAGAGCCCATCCTACCTTTCACAAAACCTACTTGCGATCTGTGAATTAACTTAGAAATATGTGGTTCTATATGATTGGCTAAGATTTTGGCAAATATTTTGCCATTTGTATTGAGTAACGAAATGGGGTGATAATTCTCCGGAAGAGTGTTATCCTTGTCTTTTTTTGGGAGAACAGTGATGATTGCTTCGGTCATAGTATGGGGTAATTTACCTTTCTTAGAAGACTCTTGAAATATATTACATAGTAAGGGGCATAATTAATCTGCTAAGAGTTTATAGAAGTCCACTGGGTAACCATCCCCACCTGGATATTTACCAGATTTAAGCGAAAAGAGTGCCTTCTTTACTTCTTCTACAGTAAAGGGTGTATCCAAGGAGCATATTACATCTTGAGGAAGTCAGGGGAGCATTAATCTGTCTAGAAAAGAGATAATATCTAGGCTTGATGCTGAAGAGACTGAAGTATATAACCTTTTATAATAGGAAGTCATAATCTCATTGATTGAGGATTCTTTGGTTTGAATTCCATCTACCTGATATTTTAATGCTGCAATGTGGTGTTCCATTTGTTGCATTCTGAGTCTATAAGCAAGTATTTTACTTCCTTTTTCCCCTCCTTCCCAATATTTATGCTTTATTCTTAATAAAGCAATTTCTGTCTTATGAACAATTATCTCGTTAATTTGCATACGTAATTTCAAAATTTCATAATGTAAAGGAGATGAAGTGTTGGGGTGAGGGTTAGCCAAATATAATTTTTGTTTTTCTTTAAGTAAATTTTCAAGCTTTTTAATCTTTTGTTCCCTAGATTTCCTCCTATGTGCTGCAAAACTAATTATTTTGCCCCTTAAGGTAACTTTAAGTGCTTCCCATGTAGTTCCCATAGAGGTATCACTTGGATCATTATGAACAATGAATTCTTCGAGTTGTGTTTTAATCCAGGGTAGAAATTCTGGATCTTTAAGTAATAAGGGGTCTAGTCTCCAAGGGAGAGATTTTGAAGGAAGGGAGCCCCACGTAAGTGAAAGCTTGACCGGGGTGTGATCGGATATCATTAAAGGAAGGATGTTAACTTCTAATATATTTGCTGTAACATTAGGGGAGGTTAACCAATAGTCTATTCTACTATAGGATTGGTGACGAGGGGAGTAAAAAGTGTAATTTTTGTCTCTGGGATGTAAAACCCTCCATATATCTGATAAACCCAGATCTTTCATTAACTGTGATACCAAATTTAGGCTTTTAGGGTGACTTTCGCAGAAGCTGTTACTTCTGTCCATGTATGAATCCAAAGTAAAGTTAAAATCTCCTCCAATCAATAAAGGCGAATTAGCCAGATTTAGTGAAATTAGCTGATTGATCAGCTCTTGAAAAAATTGAAGGTCATCAACATTAGGTGCATAAATATTAACTATTGATAATGGACCTGTAGGAGTATCAAAAGTTATAATGAGCCACCTACCATCCAAATCTTTCAAAAAATTAGAAGGTTTCCAATTCAAATTTTTATGAATTAATATAGCTACACCTCTTTTTTCAGTAGAGGCGGAGGCTGCAAAAACCTGACCGACCCATTCACATTTTAATCTAGAGTTGTCTGCATCCAAAAGTTTAGTTTCTTGCAATAGTGCAATCTGTATTTTATGTTTTCTAAGATTATTAAGAATTTGTTTACGTTTACTTGGAGTATTTAGTCCCTTGACATTCCAAGTGCATATTGATAGGTTAGTCATCGTATATTAGTATCCATTGAATATTGTATATTACATAGGAAGTCAAGGGACTCATATATCCAAGTAAGTATAATAACGGTTTGCAGATCATCTCTATATATATATGCAATGTGAGAAAACTGTTGACAAGACATTGTAAGACCAGCCACTTAAAAGAGTAAATAAAATCAGCCTGATTACCTTCCTGAGTTCCTTCCATGCAACTCCTTACTAACAGTCTAACTATACTACTAGTAAACAGCCAAACTATATAATAACACTACACTAAAGTCATCTAAGATGAACAAAGGAGAGAAGGTCGGTCCAACCAGAAAAAAGTACTAAACAATAGGGGACCAAGACCACTCCTGTGTTCTCTAGGACGTAGCTTATCTAATAAGAACTGGGCTAGCAAAAAGAAAAATAAGGCAGACTAGGGTACTATCCAGTTCACCTTGTTAATAAGTTGACTAATAAGTCAAATATAACAGTATTAGATCTTGTTCTAGATTAAGATAGAATAGAATCCCTAAATGAAAATGAAGGATTCAATCGTGAATTTTCACTTACTAGGTGTAAATCTAATTGAGTTTTATCAACATTATCACCTCTAACATCATGTTCTCTGTAATGAGAGTCTAAATTAAATTCTAGATTGATAATACAGCCAGATTAGAAGGGAAGGAAGTAGAAAGAGAAAAAAAAAAGTATTTAAATTATGTGACCAAAGTATAATCGGAATGCCCGTTGTTTATGTTAATACCCTAGGGTATTAGAGTGGACTATCATCTCATCATAAGTGTATCCAGTTACATATAAGTGTAGCTAGTAACTGTATGCTTGACACAATATGTTTCACACATGTACAGTATAAGTCATCGTCTTATATAAAGCTTTACAAAGATCTTACAATGAGTATGTGACCCAATGCAAATGCAACAGTCTAAAATTGAGCTAACGAGTATAATGGGCCACTTAACCCTTTGTCAGCTAATAACATATATTGTGTCTATCAATTCACCTAGGCAGATAACTTCAGCCATAGTTATTCTGGGAAAGAGGAAAAGATAAAAAAAACAAACACACACATACATCTGTCATCTCTACTGTTTCATCAGTATGAAGGCCTTTTTTATATTTGTCCTTACAGGACATATACATTTCAGAAGAATCACATAGCATTAACCCTGCTAGGCCTACTTAGAACTTTACTTATGAATTATGGGACTAAGGTATACTGAGAAAGCCCAATATTTTACACTAATGAGCTTGAGTTATTAACAAGAGTTTACATCACATCCTAAGTGTATCATGTCACATGTAAGTGTGACTAGTAATCATATACTAACATTATTCGAGTCTGTTACATATAGTCACTGTTTTATACAGAACATTACAATGCTCTTACAGCATATAAGTGGCCCAAATGTGGAAGCGGCAAGATAGTATTGAGTTAATATACGCCTCAGGCCACTCAAATAGCTATCAGCTATAACACCTACAGAGACTACCAATACAGCTTGACATGTAGACTCAGTAATGATTATTAAAACTAGTAGAGAACATATAGCTGTCATCTCTGATGTTTCACTGGTGTGGAGTTCCCTTTGTACTTGCCCTTTCCACGGTGCTTTTTTTTAGAGGGTTCATTTATTTTAGAAGGAGAATTATCTATGTTGCTATTCCAGGAAGCCTCCATGAAATTATTGCCCCTATCTGATCCCAGTAACATGTTACTCTCTTGGGTCAAGTTTTCGAGCGAAGTATGTAAGTCCTGCAATAATGCATATTTATTATGCACTGGAACATTGGGAATAGCAGAAGTATTAGAAGTAGATTTGGAAGTAGTGCTGCACATTTTTTCTGGGCTACAGCACCGTGACCTCAAGTGATCCTTGCCAGTTGCCATCCGCTCCTGCACACGATCAGACTGTCTTCTCCTAGTCGCCTCAGGGAAGTCAGCCGAAGGCAGCGCCTTCTCCTCGGGCAGCACGCCCAAGGCCTCTTTGGAACCATCCTCAATCGGGAGTGCAGTTGCAGCCAGAGTCTCTCTGATTACTGAATCCACCTGGTGAGTTTTATATTGGGTTTCCAAAAATGATAGCTAGGAGTCTGGGGTATGGAAGTCCTTTTGCGAATTACCAATGTAAACCCTCATTACTGCAAGGTATCTGAGGGAGAAGCGGAGCCCTGCTTGGTGCATAATTCGTCTTGCTGAAGTAAAAGCCCTCCTTTTTATAGATAGCTCCTTTGAGAAGTCACGGTAAATATATATTCTGTATTCTTGCCAGATAAGTTGACCCATGTTTCTTGATTTCTGTAAAATGAGTTTGACACTTGCATAATTAAGGAATTTGGCAATTATTGGTCTAGGCCTTTGCTGCACGGAGGTCTTAGGGCCTAGTGATCTGTGAGCTCGTTCTATAATTAAATCAGCACCGGCTTGCAGTTTAAGTATTTGCGGCAACACATGAGACAAGAACGCTGTGGTGTTGTTAGCTTCCACTCCTTCTGGGAATCCAAAAATCCAAAGATTATTTCTACGATTTCTATTTTCCAAATCTTCTAGTTTTGATTGTAGCTCTTTAATTGTCCGGTCTTGGGATCTGATGGTAGTTTTAAGTTCCTGTATCGAATCCTCGTTAGTACGAATTTTGTTCTCTGTGAAGGCAAGCCGAGAATCAATAGACTTCATAGTTTGTGAGTTATTTTGTGTGGCAACTTTTAAATCATTCATATCCATCGATAACTTAGTAAACATTGCTTCTATTTTCTCCAGGGAAGATAACTGCAGCTCCAAGTTAGCCATTTTGACGGTCTGTGGTAGGCCTTCCAATTTTGTAGATAAACCAGATCTGTAGCACTTATAAAGAATGAAAAAAATAAGAACTTTTAAAATCTGCTGTAGAGTTGCTCTTGTATTTATCTACATTAGTAGGGTCTCTCAACTGACGTAGATGTCTGAAGATGATGTTAGATAGTGTTAATAAGTGGGAGCTCAGAAGTCAGATGACCATCTTGCTTGGTGCCAGGCCACGGCCCCTTCCTTGTATGTCTTTAAGAGTGCTTCCTCACCATGTCAAGATCAAGCTATATGCCCTTAACAGTGTTAAGGCTTTCATGTCCAGCCCCCTGGGATATTCATACCAGTCTGCAGGGCGATAGGTGAGCATTTCCTGTTCTCTTCAGAACCAGCCAAATTGCTGAAATTGGGCTGATTTTGGTTGGGGTTTAAAACGTGCACTCCCCTGGTTGCCAGCCCTTTTGTTTTCCAGTCAGGCTAATTGGAAGGTTTCATGTTCCTTAGAGGAGCCCATTATGTGCTCAAACTGTTTGATCATCGGTTAAGTAGAACTCACTGCTGAAGAAGGTAGCATTCAGATTTGACTGCTGGCTGGATATAATGTGTTGTTGTTCATTTTACCATTTTTATTTTTCCGACAACTGCTAATGTGTTTGCTCTCATGAATATTTGAATATGCTCAGCAAGGTCAGAGGCTGGCTAAGGTGCATTTCCTGAAATTGAATAGGCTTAGCTTGTTAGCCCCACCATGTGGCATCATGCTTTGTGTTTGAGCACACGGCTGGTATGTGTTGCTGCTGTTTCTGTAATAAAGTGTGGCTTCAAATAATGTTTGATGCACAGATAGTAAGCCAAAAAAAGATAATAGGGCCATTTTCTGTCTTTATGATGCCCAAATAGTGAGAAAAAAATAAGAGGCATTTTCTAACTTTGGGACCTGATCCATTTCCATGACCCTGATGACCTCCCACCACAGTGCTACCTTTGTTTGGCCCAACTGCATGGCTGCCTGTGCTTGTTGTCCTGTGCCATACCATGTTCTGCTCAGGGTATGTCAACGAGTGTATCTTTTAATTTATTTAAATATTTTTATTGCAGTATCTTGTGTACATTGTATTGAAAGTGCTTTCTACATGGCCCTTCATACACAGGTAGCCCATGTGAGCTTGTGTGTTGATGGAGGGATAGATGTGCAGACATGAGCAATTCATTTATGGTTTGCAGTAGGCAGCCCATATGCATTCTACTGGCCATTTTGGGATGATGCAGAGTCCAGTAAGTGTGTAAAGCCTTCAGGGCTACCCCTTGACCGAGTAACAAAAAATCCGCAATTGTTTGACATGGTGTGCCTGTTTAAAAAGATAGCACTTCTGTTGTTTGAAAACTGCTTGTAGTAATGTGAATTTTAATGGTTTGAAAACTAGCAGAGTCTGGTCATTTTGGGGGTGGATTGTTTAAGCTAGTTGAACCAGCCAGTCATGTGCATTTCCACCATTAAACAAAATGTTGATTATTCTTTGCTGCATGCTGTTTTTTTTAGGGCAATTAGTGCCTGTGCAGCTTGTGAGGCCTTCAGGCCTACCCCTTGACTGAGTATGCAACAAAGAGTAGTGCACAATTGTTTTCTGTGTGTGTGTGGGGGGTACAATAGGCTGCCTGTTATGTGTGCCTCCATGTTGTTTGCAGCCATCTAGATGTATGGCTCCCTTTTGTTACCAGGTGGGTGTATGCTTGCCTCCATTTTGTTGGCAGAGCTGTGGATGCCTGGCTTCATTTTTTTACTTTTTCTTTTTATTTGATTTTTGTTTTCTGGCAGATAGGATGATGCATGGCTCCAGTTGTATTGTGATTATTGGTAATAGGAGGCAGTATAGCATAGTGGTTAAGGACACTGAGCTGCAAACATGAAGACCTGGGTTTGAATCTCATCAGCCCCCACTTGCATACTGTGTGACCCTGAGCAAGTAACTTAACTTCCTTGTGCTCCCAGGTCGTACTTGGAAATACGCTTTGACTTAGTGTGCCTTTCCTGGTTAAACAACTTCCCTTTCCCTTCCCTTCCTATTGCTTATTTTCCCCTTTTTTGTCTTCACTTATGGAGCAATTTGGTAATTTGAACAGGTTTGTTACTGGGTTCTTGATTGTTTTGATGTTAGGTTATGATTTTTGGTAATGTGAAAACAAAAACATTACCAAAATGCTATTTATATATTTATTTAGTTAGTTATTTTTAACTTGGACCCCACCATAAAGATCACCTGCTACTGTATTTTGTTTTACATTTCAAAATCACCAAACACACCCATATGGCTGTTTGTCATTTTCAAACAGATAGCTTATACTGGGCTAGTGATATCTGCAAAACCCATTTTGTGTATGACTACGTCCCCAACCCCACCTCCCAAATAAATAGTTGTGCAAATCGCATGTGTGTGTTTGGTACACCCGTACACCAGTTACCTGTTTATGCACTTTTGAGTTTTACACGTAAGTAGGCAACAACTAATTTTGTTGGGGTGGCTGGTTTGTGTGCTGTGATTCAGATGTTGTGTGGGTGGTGCTGTTGCATTAGCTAACTTGTTTGGCGCTGCCTGCAATATTCAATGTTTTGCACATTAAATAGAGAATAATGGATAGGCAAGTGTGTGTTATGGATTTTTACGCACCCTAGGTGTGTGATGACCCATAAACCTTGAGAACGAAACTTGAGAGGTTTATGAGGTCATCACACAAGAGGGTCTGTAAAAAAAATCCATAAGTACACACTTGCATATCTGTTATTTTTTCATAATTGCTGGTACAAAGAATTAGTCCTCTGGCTTGGTCAGTCTCAACAGCCTCTTCCCCTAATTATTGACACAGACACACATTCTGTCTTACACACACACACACACACACACACACACACACACACACATTTTCTCCCTTGCTCTCTCAGACAGACTTTTTTTTGTACCTTTTTGAAGCTGTCAGCTGTGACCATGGTAAGATCGCCCTTAGAGTCAACATCTCCCAATCCGGAGGCACAGCAGGATCAACCAGATATTTTTTTTCCCATTTTAAAGGCAGGATCAACCAGATAAAGAATTAAAAAATCTAATAAATATTGGGAGTGGGTTGTAAAGAATAGTGGCTTGCCAGTAAGTAGAAAAACGAGCCGCCATTTTTGTAATACTGTACCTCCCGCCCACACAGAGAGCACGAGCCAATGAAGTGGTACAGTAGAGTTGAGTGACACTGGAGGTGAAAAAAAATGCAGTGAATACTGTAACAACTCATTTTCAGGTTATTACGGCATTTTGGAGGTGTTGTAAACAGGTTGATAAAATGGAGTCACCAATAATTATGTGTTTATTTATTTATTTATTTTTTTCAACTCTATTTATACTCCTGTTGCTAACCTCCGAGGCATCTCTCATGTGGCCCACTCGACTCCCACCTCCACCGCCTGCCTGAATTCCTCTACCCAACTGAGAAATTGGTTGCTGGGTCCCCCCCACTCCCACCCAGCTCAGGGGAGAGCAGGGACCACGGGGAGTCAAATTGGGGCTTTGGAGTCGGCATTGGACATGTGGGCTTCAGCCACTGGGGTCCACCGTCACCTCCCCAGAAGCCAGGGTTTTTCCTACTTTTCTGATCTCCCCCTTGATGCAGGACATGCAGTGCTGTCCAGTGTGTGATGCATGGGTTTCTGCACACACCCACAGTACAGTCGCCTGACATCGTTCCTTTCATTGGTCCCTGACTGCAGTGCACCAAGTCTCCACTGGGCACCACTAGTGTTGTAGAACAACGAGTCCCCCCCTCCCAGGAGGAGAGCAGTCCATCAGATGTGCAATCCTCTCCTCCCCTGCTGACCCCCGGCTCCCCAGGCTTGTTCCTGAACTTGGGTCGCTGGCGTGTCACACGGTAAGGCGGATGCCTCAACCCTCTGCGCCACTGGGCTGGCTTAATTATGTGTTTATTATTGTGCCTTTTTTATTTACTAGTTGCATCGCAGGGCAACTATGGCATATTGTTAATCACATGCCAGAACCATATGGTCACTGTTTTTGGTGGGGGAGCTTAATGTTTGAAAGCACTCTTCCCATGTTGCTTGTTGTGGTGCCCTAATTCACATTATTCTGTGGTCCATATTGGTCAGCCATATCATGCACGTAAGTGGTGGCTTTATAGAACTTTGCTTACCAAAAAAAAAGAAAGAAAGAAATGAATGTGAAAATCAACTATACTGTTTTATGTAGGTGTTGTGTTCGGCTTACACTGACGGTTCATTATCCAGGTGATATGGACTGATGATGCCCTGCTCAGAATGCATGCTTTAATGATTCTTTGTCAGATTCCATCAGTTATTTAGTTCTTTGCCTCCATGTTGTGTGCAGACGGGTTTTGTACAGATGAGTGGTGGCATGTATCCATGTTGTTTGCACAAAGGCGGTGGCGTGTCTCCATGTTGTGTGCAGATAGGTGCTGGCATGGCTCCATTTTGTGTGCAGATGGGTGCTGGCATTCCTCCATGTTGTCTGCAGATGGGTGCTGGCATGATTCCATGTTGTCTGCAGATGGGTGCTAGCGTGATTCCATGGTGTCTGCAGATGGGTGGTGGGATGCCTCCATTTTGTCTACAGATGGGTGGTTGCGTGCCTTTATGTTGTGTGCAGATGGGTTCTGGCATGCCTCCATGTTGTCTGCAGATGGGTGCTGGTGTGATTCCATGGTGTCTGCAGATGGGTGGTAGCATGCCTCCATGTAGTCTGAAGATGGGTGGTGACATGTCTTTATGCTGCCTGCAGACGGGTGGTGGTGTGTTTCCATGTTGTGTGCAGATGGGTGTTTAGTCTATAGTGAATTTAACCTGTGGTTATAGTTTAGCCTGTGGTCATAGTTAGCCTGTATTTACAGCTGATGTAGTAGACCAAAATGATGTTTTTTTGTTACTATTTAATACATTTTTGTTTTTTATATATAACTATTGAGAGTGGTCGTTTAGTCCCCAGACAAATAGTCGAGGACCAAACGCTGCGCATCAATTGTCGCACAGAGAAATAGTCGGCGCTCAAATTGCCGAAGACAAGATTGATTGTTATTACATTATGTTGCCATTTATAAATGGCGAATTTCAAGTAGTCGACAGTAAAGCTATATTTACTCACACAGACAAACTGTACAAGAGAGACTAGCAGATACTCACACAAGAGACATTCAACGTTTTAAAATTAAGCTTTATTAGTTCAATTCAAAAGCTACATTTACTCACACAGACAAACTGTACGAGAGAGACTTTGAACGAGATACTTGCCGATACTAGCAGATACTCACACAAGAGATGTTCAAAGTTTTAAAAATTAAGCTTGATTTATGCGTTTCATAATCATTTTTAATTTATTTTAAAATCAAAGCAAAGCATTAGTTAACCTTGTTAAGCATTATGCAAATGGTCAAATGGAATTCAGTTGTGCAGATGTGCAGATGGAATTATCCTGTGCAAAAGTCAAACGTGCAAATGTGCAAAGGTGCTGAGCATTGTGCAAATGAGCAAATGGAATTCAGTTGTGCAAATGGACAAAATAAATATAATACTAAAAATAATAAATTTAATGCTTAAACATTATGCTTATGCCACATTTATTTCAATCACTGTTGCAATATCCAGCAAGTATTGCTGTGGCAGATGACTGGGAAAATCAGCACAGATTGTTTTAAATACCTTGTTCTGTACTTTGTGTGTTTTTGAGGGAGCTGCATGCCGAGTTCTATTTGTCTTCTCTGCATTGCCACTGCATGCTGCTCCTGTCTCAATTTTCTAGCAAGTCGTGCTCTGGTAGGATGGCTAATGGACTCTGTTTATGCAAAAGCACGGTGCCATGCCTCTAGTGCATTGTTACTTCTAGGCAAATCATACATCACTCTATCGAACTGATTCCAGAAATGTACTGGAAATCGAGGACTGCAGCGTTTCTTTTTATTTCTTGTTAGCCTCCCAATATAATTATCCTCGAAGTAATCCAGTATACATTCTAGGTCCCCGAAATCATCGTCCTCTTGCAGCATCTCAAAGAACTGTTCAGCATTCTTCTCCTGCACAAAAGCAAGCCCCAGAATACAGCGCACCTTGTGTTCAAATGCCTCCTCTTGCACATAGCGCTGCTGCAACCCCTCCTTCTGGACTCTTCACCACATCGCTTGGCCAAGATGGAAATTACATCCACTCAGTTCTGCATCAAGTATCATTTCACGCAGGACATTTACGGCAGCAATTTCAGAGTTTGTCATCACACTCGATGCATGCAATTTTCCTCTTATCAAGCCTTCCAGGTGAATAAAACATTTTCTGTATATAGCCTCACTTCTACCAAGAAGCAGGGCATATACACACAGCTGATTGACTCCATGCAGAAGTGCATAAACGGTGTAGAGCTGGTCATCCTCTCAAGGTGCCACTGCAAAGATTCCATCGCAGAACCAGTGATCACTATCACTAAGCACTTTTAAGTCTGAGTCACTGCAAAAAATCAACATGTCTTCAGTATTAACTCTCAGAAATGGTTCCTCACTGACTGTGATGGAATATTTAATGATATCAGAATCATTAGCACCACTCTGCTGTCTATGGTGCCTCACATCATGCCTGAGAGTTTCTTGAGTTGGCAACAGGGGTGCATGGGTCAAAGACATCTGCTGAAGACCTTGCTGTACAACATTTCGTGTACCCTTCTCTGACTCAGAGGCTCTGTGTCTCATGCCTGCATGAGCCGTGATGACCTCTGTACGACCATGCACAGGGGCATGGTTATTCTCGCTTGGAGGCATGGTAATGGTGTCACCGAGTGTGTGGAGATGAGCACGGCAGATGCGCAACTCACAGCACCAAAACACCTTTCCCTGTGCCCCATCCTTCTGCTTTATATATAGATAGTCATTTTAAAACCAACTTTTGCTTCCCTTTTTGAGTTGGCGCGTACTCCATGGCTGAATTCCGGTGAATGAAAGTCAAACTGCAGTTTCACCTTAAATACAGCCATGGGAGTACCAGATACTGCCAGATACAGGATTAAAATCTGGATTGGATACTGGATTAACCATCTGCAAGGGGACTTCTGTCAGTTCAGACACAAGGAAGTTGGGAAGGGGAAGAAACACATGAAGCACTTTCAATATGGATGAAAATCAATTACCTAACACTGTGAGTAACAACATTTCTTTAATGCTGATTGGTATTGGGTATTGGTCTGTGTACATGCGATCAGAAAAAAACATCACTCAGAATATGTGGCATGCCATCTCCAAAGCATTTGGTTGCATTATTTACATTTGGTCTGTGACTGCTATGCTGGTGATGGCATGACAGTTCGACATTTACAACACAACAATATGACCGCAACCTACGTTATCACGACGATCCGTCCGTATGCCTATAAGTAAATATGCAATTTTTTAAGTGTGTAGTAATGGTGTAGTCTGTAATTTACAGCCAAAATAGTTAAATGATGCATTACGTCAAACTGCTTTTTTGTTGTAAATATTGAATACTTTTTTTTTAAATGTATGGTTATATGACTCAATTGACCTTTATACCTTGAATGATAAACATTGTGAAAATTGAACTGCTATTTCCTGTCTCTTATTACATGCTGTGGTACTTTTATGTCCCCTGTTACATGTGCAGCCCTACTTTTATGTTCCCTGTTACATATGCAGCCCTACTTTTATGTCCCCTGTTACATATGCAACTTTGTGGGGGCTTTTTCTCAGGACCCGAAATGGGAATTATCCTGCACCATACTACATTTTTATAAGGTGAGTGACGTCATAACAAATGCTTATAATAGTTACTATATAATAACTGGGGAGTGTTTTCTCCCATTGACAAACTGGGTTATAATTCACCGTTATAACCTCCGAATTATAACGATGAACATGCGCCGGGTGTGTCACGCTCTGCGCATGAGCACCCTGCTTCCCTTAGTAGCTGTTCTTTGAACTGTCGTGTCACACTGCCTCTCACCACCATGTGCTACACTAGAAAACAACATGGTTCATTATTTTAAAGTTTCCGGTTTTACTCCCACATTTACCGCACCACTTTACATGCCTCCGTCACACCGCCTAACCAACTTCTTCATACCAAGTAAGCGGCGATTCCAGAACTGCCACCTCAGTCTGTCAGGCTTCAGTTCATCTTCAGGTATCAGCATGGGGTTAATCTCGATCTGAAAGCTTCTATTTTTTTTCCTGGTACTGGAGAACTAATTAAGAAGATACACTGAGTAGAAATTAAAGGGGGTTAAAAAACTAGTTTACTCTTTTACACAGGAAACTCCATCTGTGGCCAAACTGTTACTTACCTCATGAAACAATGCAGGCTAGAAAACACTCCCCAGCAATTATATAAAACAATGCATGGGGGTGAGTGAATAAATGAGAAATGATGTGCACCCTTGGTGTGGGATGCTCATATAAACCCCTTGGGCTTCACCCTCGGGGTTTATGTAGCATCCCACACCTTGGGTGCACATAATTTCTCATTATGCACTCACCCCCATGCATTATTGTATATATTATGACTTTTAAAAATTTACACTAATGTCACACTTTGGTAGTCCTTTTTCATGCATAGACCCTAGTACCAGTGCTTCTGGGCTAGGTGTTCAGGTACATCTGAATGTAGCACTGTGATAGGGAGCTCCTGCCACTCTTGAGGACCAACCTTTTCTTAAATCTGTTGCAACAGTTCTTCTGTTTCTTAGCCTAATCTATTCTTTACAATTTCTAGTCCATAAGGTTGGCCACCTATGGCAACCCCTTCCATTTTTTGACTATGCTATAGTGTCCTCTTTCATTTTCCTTTTCCCTTTCAGATCCTCATACAGAGATGTTATTGTTGTGACCTCTGCGCTGATATAAAACAACAGGCAGTGTCCCTCATTGCTGGATTTAGTATGCATTTCACTATGTCATAAAATACTTTAATGTATATATCTTATGTGTATACAACCTGTAAATGTTGAAAATACCATGGCACTAGATGTTTTTGATGAAGGTAAAAAGTTACTAGGGGACTATATGATAAAAATTAAGTTAGTTTTGCCATTTTAAATGCATGTAAATTGCTGTAAACTGAGCAAGTCTGAAATTTCATGGTGATTTGCATATATCCCATGATGCGTTGCATTATGGAAGTATGTGTGCTATTGTATTTCTTTGAAGCTTGGCTTATTGTCAATGCCTTTTTGGGGTTACATTTGTTTCAGTACTTCTGCAAAGAGGTTCTTTGTCTTTAGCTTGTTTTTTTTTTTTTTTTTTATTTGAGCACCCACCACCCAAACAAACAAGGCGCACACAGGAGAGGCTAAATCTCAACAGATAAGTTAGATCAGAGATCAGTGAGTCAGTAGGTGCTGGCTAAGTGCAGAGGAAGGACATGTGTAGTCTGTTGCTGCAAACTGATGTACTGAAGAAGGGATATGCCATTGCTGTAGGTTATCTTCTGTATTTTGAATAAACATCACACAGAGACTGTGTGTTGAACCCAAAGTTTGGTGTCTGGTCCATCTGTTATCCCACAATCCCTCCACAAGCACCCTTCCCAAATGGAGGCTTACCTTATGTTCCATGCCCAGAGTCACTACCCAGCACTTCCTATCACCAATTGCCCCTGTCCTCATTCCTCTGGTCCCATGACTGCAGCGTGGGGCTGGGGAACTCATGCAGACACTAGACTCCATTTCTGGATACACAACAGACATACAATAAATTATTAGATCACATAACACTGATCCTAAAATGTCAGGTGTATAAATCATGTGATTGCTACACATGACATTTTAGGATCAGTGTTACGTAATCTTTTAATTTGTTGTATGTCTCTTGTGTATTGACTTTATTTGCACTATATGTGGATTATTGTTAAATGGTTGTTAAATGTTTGTTTTTTTATATTGTACAGGGCATTTGTTGAAAACAGGGCTTATCCCTAACAATTTGCTCCTGTATAAAAATAAAAAATGTATCTATCTATCTATCTATCTATCTATCTATCTATCTATCTATCTATCTATCTATCCATCAGTTGTGGACAGCCTAGCTTGGAGCTGCACATCAAAAAAGCTGCCAGCTCAAAACCAAAGGGAGCAGTGATATCTTCTGCCCTTTTGCCAATCATTTCTGGTTCTTATGAGGACAGGCAATGAGGACTGGTGGAAGCAACAGACAATGTCTAAAAGCTGCACTGAGGGACAAATGTGTGAAAATAATAAAGGAGCCCAAAAAGGGCATGGCTGGTGCCATTTTGATGCACCCTGACCCCAAGAGACTGCCACTGGGGTCAGGGGTCCCCACACAAAGCCCACATGGGCTGACTAATCAGGACATTGCAAGAGCCTCACATGCCCAAGAGGGACAGAGGAAGCTGCCTTCAAGTAACATGGGATATAAAGTTCCTCCCAAAAAGGTAGTGAACCAGTGAGGAGGCAGGACAGAGACAAGGCCCTCAAAAACTAATCAGAAGCTAGCCCAGTGCACTGAGAGTTGAGGCACTGGATGCCACACCTCGCACCATGCCGGTGACCAGGGTTCGGGAATGGGCTTGGGTCATTGGGGTTGGCAGGGGATAGAGGGGATTGAGCATCCGAAGGACTGCTCTCCACTCCAGGGGTGGGTTCTGGGCCATGCTTTGCTCCTCAGCAGCCCCTGATGGAGATCAGGGACCCTGCAGGGAATGATGCCAGATTCAGGGGGGCGGAGTGGCAGTGGATGTCAGCACTTAGGTGCACAGACATTATTGCATGTCTGTACTCCAAGGGGGAAACAATACAGAAAAACCTCAGAGGACCAGGGAGGTGACAGAGACCCCAGGAACTGACACCCACATCCCATCACCAGACCAGCCCCCCCACCAGCTCTCCCAAGCTCCTCGACGTGGTCCAGAACTGTTCTTCTAATTACAGAAAGGCCACCAGGTAGGTGGCATGGGCCTCACTTGGGGGGTGAATCCGGGGGGATTGAACGAGTCTGTGGGTTCGGGGCAGGGGCGCTCAGCAACATGTCCCCCAGGGAGGTTGGTTTTAGGCTGGGAGTAGAGGCCAAGGTTGATTGGGTACTCCTGAGAGATGCTCTGGTCCATCGGAGCTAGAAATAGAGTTAAAAAAAAAACTAATCAGAGATGGAGAGTGTCTGTGTGAGACACTACTACAGACCAGTGTGAGGAGACTGAGCTGGAGACCAGAAGAGAGAGAGAAGCTGTGAGAGACAGCTCACTGCTTAAGGCTAACTTCGATTTTAGACTGTAAGGGGATTGCTACTCAGCATTCCCCACAGAGTCAGAGAGGATTGCCTTATAATAAATCAGAGTATAATTTATTCAGACATCTGAGTTGTTTTGGTAGCTCTTGATCTGAGATGAGCCAAGTCCACTAGACTCCTGCTGCAAGGATTCATCTCAGAAGGGGGTTTTGCCACCTATAGCCCCAAAAACCTGCTTCCTTTTGAAGATTTAAAGGAAAGGCCCCCCAATGCAGTGGGAACAATGGCAAGGGACAGAGGAGAGGGTGGTTTATGTCAGCCTGCATTCTGTGAAGGAGCCAGGACACTGAGCACTGCAACAGGGAAATATCACTCATCTGACTCCTACTTAATCACGAGGCCATGAGTAATGACTAGGATCTTGCCCTGCTTAAGTGTGTAAATAACTGAGACTTTAGCTAGATAAATACTGTGCAGTTCTGTGCAATCTTAGTTGAAACCCAGATGGCAGCTGAAAGTTAAAAGACATTTGCAGCTCTTTAATTTAACCGTCCAGTGGGAAATTTCTCGAAGAATTTTGAGATTTACTTTGTATTTAATTGGGACTTTTGTGCTTCACTTAAAGGTACTGTATCTCACCCTGCAAGTGCTGCAACCCATCTGCTTCATAGCCCTGTAATGTGCCCAGACACAGTTGTGCATGTACAGATTGTGTGGAGCTCCCTAAAGGATTGTTTGCTCTTGCGCCAATGAGGGATATAGTGGTACTGAGATGAAAGTTGGGATTGCTGGGTGGCGAGATCCATGCATATTATGTCTGTTACTGACCTGTGGGCATATTATTTGCAGTTTCTGTTTCTTTGCCACTTACCCTAAAACACCCCATCTCTCCATCCCTCAAATAAACCACCTGTTATTGGCTAAGCTGCATATATTATTTCTTCTGCACTTATTTCATGTGCTATAGTTATTGTGTTGAAAGGTATAGCATAAAGCGAACAAGTTAATTGTGGGATTGTTATTAGTCCCATGGTACTGGATGGGGTTTGTAAAACACTATTTTAGTTTCCTAGGAGGCCCCTGGCACCAACCCTGTCAGCTAACTCTTGCTACTTGGAGGCACCTCACTAATTGTATTGACTCCCAGTAACACTCCATGACTTGGAGTCATCTGTCCTAAGGCCTAAGGTTCAAGCCCACTGCAAGAGAGATACTGGGCTGCACCCCATCTGGTGGACAGGGGTTGCATGAGTATGGCACAGATGACATACACCACATCTGAATTATGTGACCATTGAGATTTGTGTGCCAAAGATCGACTTCTGAATATCATTTATTTTTATTAGCACTGGACAAGGAGTACTGTGAGAAGTTCTAGAGCCCACACCTATGGAGGGACTGTGAAAAGGTGAAGGCTGTACAGAGAAGGGTGCCCAAAATGATCAATGGGCTGTGGGAGAAAGCACATGAGGATAGACTGAGGGACCTTAATATGTATACCCTGTAGATGGGGGGGGGGGTGCATGGTCGAAAGATTAAAATATCTTCTTGGGATCACCAGAGTGAAATACAATGATTTGTTCACCCTAAATACAAACAGAGGGAGGAGTGACACAAGCTGACTGGGGTAGGTTTACAAGGGATGTCTGCAAGTACTTTTTTCACAGAAAGAGTAGTGGACAAGTGGAATGGATTACCAGAGGAGGCGGTCTGTGCCAAAACAGTAAGTGGATGCGCATGTGGGTAAGAAAGGCACAAGGGCCTAATAAGGGCAGGAGGAGGTGGAAATGGGGACAGGATAAAGGAGGAAGAAAAATAGAAACACAGAAACAGAATTTGACAGCAGATAAGCACTGCTTGGCCCACCCAGTCTGCCCATTTCCCTACCAGATGGATAAGCTGCAGACTCTAGTTAACAACTTACTTCCTCCTACCCCCAACTAGAATTGCCTTATGTCTGTCCCATGCATTCTTGAATTCTTCCACTGTTCCTGACTCCACAACCTCCTCAGGAAGGCTGTTCCATGCATCCACAACCATCTCTGTGAAAAAATAATTTCTAACATTACCTCTGAGCTGTCCCCCCTCTATCTTCAAATTGTGCCCCCTTGTTCTTGCACATCTCTTCTTCTGAAAGATACTACCCTCTAGTACTTTGTTAATTCCCTTGAGATACTTGAAAGTTTATATCATGTCCCCCCTCTTCCTCCTTTCCTCAAGGGTATACATATTAAGCTGCTTTAGTCTCTCCTCGTATGTCTTCTGGTGCAAGCCCTGCACCATTTAGGTTGCCCTCCTCTGAACAGCCTCCACTCTGTCTATGTCTTTGCGGAGATGTGGTCTCCAGAATTGCACACAGTACTCCAGATGGGGTCAAAAGGTGGTCATTAGGGCCAACCCAACAGTATTAAGCAGGGCTGGGTAGACTGGATGGGGCAGCAAGCCTTTTTCTGCCATCATGTTCTATGTTTCTATTGTTTCTTGTTATTTTATTGAAACAAGAAGATGGTATAGACAATCAGACCTTAGAAGAATCACAATTAAAAGTGAAAGTTACATACACAGTACGTAACTGCAAATTAATGCTTAGATCTAAATACAATATGTAGAGAACAATGCATGGGAAGAGGTGTATTATGAGGTTTTTTTACACACCTCAAGTGTGTAAAAAAATAACCTCATTGTATAACCCTTCCCATTTTCTTTTTATAATTACTGGTCTTTGACAAAAGAGGTAAAAAATGTCAAACATTTTTGATTTTAGTGAATTAAAGGAACACTGTGTACCCCCTCTTAAAAGGAAACACTGGAAAAGGCATAGCTTTACCCAGGTGCTACAAAAATGCCTGATTAGTGCTTTCAGAAAGTAGAATAAAAAAAAAAATACCTCTAATTGCTTTGCTAATGATTGAAACAGTGGCCTTTGACTTTCACTTTCTGTTGCTGGCAGCCACCATCTCATGAGCAGCAGAGAGCTTCCTGAGCTCACTTTATGCTAATATGTCCTGCCAACCAATAGCAGAGGTCAAACAGACATATTAGCATACAGTGAGCTCAGGAATCTCACTGCTGCTCATGATATGGTGGTTGCCAGCAACAAAAAATGGAAGTTGTGGGTAGCTGTTTTAAATCATTAAAAAAGTTGTTACTGTCTGAGCCGGCCCAGTAGCGCTGTGGGTTGAGGCGCTGGACACCACACCTCAAACCACGCTGGCGACCCGGGTTTGGGAACACGCCCAGGCCATCAGGGGTTGACAGGGGAGGGATAGGATCGAGCATCCAGAGTTCTGCTCTCCTATCCCTGGAGAGTGATAGGGGTCCTCACTGCTCTGCAGCGGCCCCTGATGGAGATCGGGTGCACTGCTTAGAGTGGTGTACTTGAGGCTGGAGTGCAGTGGATGTCGGCATGTAGTGCCTCTGATGTCATTGCACGTCCGCACTACAAAGGAGCATCTATCAGGAGGAAAAAGGCAGCGTGGACCAAGCAGATTGATGGCCACACTTAACGCTGCCTGGGGGGGCCTGTCGTGGAATTACCATGCGGACTTAGTCCTGCCCGGTGAGGGAGCATAGGGGGAGCCCCTCCATGGGTACGGGAGCAGCCACACCAGGAATGATATGCGAGTGAGCCTGCTGACTCACGGGTAGTGGAAGGTGGTGGCTGGATGTATCACAGGTTGCCCTGCAGAAAGGAGGTACAAATAAAGTAGTGATAAAAAAAAAAGTTGTTACTATCTGAAAGCACTAACTGAGAGTTTATGTAGTGTCTGAGGAAAGCTGTGTCTTTTCCAATGTTTTCCTTTAAGCCTCAAATTGTTCCTAGTTTAAAAACCACCTTATAAATGTTCAAATTTGGTAGAAACTGCAGACGTAGCTGCCAGTTTGATTCTGATTGTGAAGAGTGAAAAACAGGACTGCCCACCATATAGGTGTTACCATACAAAAACCTAATGTTTACGATCCTTGATGATCTCCCACTGCATCTTTCCTGGAATTGAGAACACCCCCAACACAGTCTAGCCACTCATAATGCAGTGGGAGGAAATGATGAGTGGCTGCACAGTTTGGGGGTGTTCCTAATGTTCTGAAAGTATACAATAAGAGTAGAGCAAGAATTTGAAACAAAACAAGGTTGAGTATAATTACACCATTGAGATGAATTTCAGTTCTACTAAGAAAGGAAGCAGCTACAACAACAAGCAACATGAATGAATTTTAGAGAGGGTAAACAATCATAAAATGTGGGTTTTGAACTAAAAACAATATGATACAAAAAGGGTTGACAGTGTCCCTTTAATTGAAATGTATTGTTAACAGTAGATTGAGGCAGAACCCAGGAAATGAAAGCTATTACAATAAGTCTTTTATAACTTTATAGGGATACTAGGAGGATGTCTTATGGATATAAGTGTTGCCTCATGCATTCTTAGGGTAAGAGGACTATAAACCAAAAGTAAGCAGTGCTGGTGCCCTATGAATGCAAGAGAAGACACTTGAAGAGGCCCTTCTAGCACTACATATAGAATAATACATGGGTGGGTGTGTGTAACCAGCATTTTACATACACACAAGGTGTGGGATGCTACATACACTCCGAGAGCAAAGCTCGAGGGGTGTATATAAGCATCCCACACCAACAGTGTGTGTAAAATTCTGGTTCTACACACACACACACACACACACACACACACACACACACATGTTTTATTTTTATAATTATTGATAATTTTTAATCAATGTGGGTTCGCATGTTTGGGAAAGTGAAAGTGGCAGTTGCTTTGGTAGTGCTCGCATCTATAAGAGTGCGAGAGTAATTGACAGCTGATGATTACAACTGCCCGGTTGTACGCAAAATAACAACCAGGTGGTTGAATTGTGATTTTAAGATTTGGTTATCCAGATATTAAAAATGATCACCAGTAAAAATTATAAAATTGTAATAGATCATGCAAACTTAATTACTTTTTTTGTTGGTAACAATGTTTTCTACAGTAAGACCGGGACCAGTGAAAAGCCTGTAACTGGGGTACAGCACATAAGATGCTCTTGTGGAAATAAGAGTGTCTCATGTGTAACTCATATGAGCCCCATGATTGGTCAGAAGTGTCACATGACACTCCCGGTGATCTGCAGTAAACTATAAAACATTTACAGGTTCAAAGATTTTGTTTGGTTAGCTTGAATGTTCCAAACATGGGGTGCTATGCACTAATGGACAGGAAGTATGCGTTGGAGGCATGTATCCTGCCTGTGTAGGTTGGCACTTGCAGGCAGGTGTGCACCTGGTGGCATTCATGACAACTGGCCAACTGTCCGTGGCTCTGCCCCCACAGTGCACAGGACTCTGCGGGGCAGCCGTGGGGTGGAGTTGCAGTCCCAGGATGGGCATCCAATTGGATTCTCATCCTGGGACCTGGAGTAGATCTCTAATGCAGTGAAGTGTGGGTCAGGGTGCGTGAATAGTGCCCATGGGCACCTGGACCCGTGCAGCCATGCCCCATGGCAGGCATCCCCCACAGCACTACACAGGCCCCTGTGGCTGGAAGATCCCCACCAACAGCAACCCAGCACTACTCTCAGATGCCAGGCTCCCCCAAGGCAGCTGTACCTCATCCCTGACTGCATGTTGGCTGCAGCCCCCCCGTCGCTCAGCGGCATCCATGCCTACAGACACCTATGTGCCCTCCCTACATAGCACAGGCCTGTCCCACAGCCACATACCATTGGGCCACCCCCAGTACCCCAGCATGATCCCTGTTGGTCAGTGGTTCCCCCACCCTCCCGCAACACCAACAACCCCCCTACAAGTCTGGTGGTGCCATGGCTCAGGACGGCCAGCAGCACATTCCTCCTCAAACCCCCATGGCCACCGGCCACTGGACTGATGCTGGGAATGCATTGCCAATATAGCAGCATGTTCCCAGCATCAGTCAGGCAGCCATCGGCTGTGGGGATGTGAGGAGGAATGTGACAGTGGCTGTCCTGAGCCGTGACGCTGTCAGACCTGTTCGGGGGGAGTTGTCTTCGGTGCCATGGACGGGTGGGGGGACCACTGGCCACCAGGGATACTGCTGGGGTGTGATCTCTCACTACTGCTCTTCCAAGGCTCCTGCTGGGGTACTGGGACAGGGATGGTGGGCCTGGGCACCTCCATGGCTGTGTGTGAGTGTGTGTGGGGATAGTCCACAGTGCAATATGAGAACCAGGTTTGTCCTGTGGAGGTGGTGGTGGGTGCTGTACAAGTATGAGGCCAGGGCAGCTGTGAGTTGGGGAGGGGGTTCTGTGTGGATGGAGTGGCTGGCACCCTGCAGGAGTGTGGACCCACCACCACAGGTCACTGAGGTCTCTGGTGCAGGCACTCACCTGATCAGCTGCCTTTGCCCTTCCCAGCTGCCTACCGGGCTGGGGCAGTGGGGAGGGTCATTGCTGGGTCCCACCATGCATGGTGGGTGCTGTCTGTGGAGGCGTGCAGTGGGTTATGGCAGGGTCCCCACTGCCATAACCAGTGCCCTTCTCTGCACCCTTGTGGGCTGCACTACGCACCCTAGTGCATGGTGCGTAGTGCTGCCACACCCCCAGCCTGCCCCCAGCATGTTGCTTTCCATGTGGCATGGTGATTGGGCACATATCTGTTGCACGCTCCGATGATGCATGCTGCATGGGCCCCACTGTGTGGCATTCAGGGTAGTGATGCCAATGTGCCTTGTTTCCATAGCACGTTGGCATCATGCATAGAGTCCATTATGTTTAGATTAAAAAATGTCACAATACATGAGTGATAAACATGTGTATTATCACTTATGTATTATTAGTTGTGTCTTTATATGCAAGTGCTAATACACATATGTGTATTATTACTTGTCTATTATGGGATTTGAAAGTATTGAAAATTGGGTATTAAATTTAGTGATCAGTAATAATATCATTTTAAAGCATCACTATTTTCCACTTCTTGTCCCAATCTTTCTATAGAAATAAGGCTATGTCTCAGGGTGTTAAATTCAAGATACCATGGCACCTCTGGATAAATAAATAAATACATCACTCTTATAGATCACATTTCCCCAAGATTACCTAATTAGAAATATTTGACACTTCAAATGTATCCCCATGCTGGATTGTTTTTAAGCTCAACAGTATTAAGAGGTGACAGGACTGATGGTGGAAAACATGCACATTTTCAAGTTGTACAATTTCCAGTAATCAAAATCGACTGAATATTTGTTTCTCAGCTTTCTTTTTCTGCTGTTCAAGTGCCACTGTGCTACTAGAGTTAACCCTGCAGATATTCTCTCACTAAAGATGATTCCTGGATGAGTTTTTCTGGATGGCATATGAGTGAATCATGCTTTCCTCTGCCAGAAGCTGTCTGCTTACTGCTCCTCTTCTGGCATAGTTAACCGTTGTCAGTGTTATCTCTGCTGTCATAAACAAAAGGCTGTAACTGAGAACACAAAATCCTTTCTTTCATTCTCCTGGTACAATTGATGTTTGCCAGGATTCTGTTCTTGGGGGCTGTTTGTGTTTCTTTTATGTGTTTCACTGGACTGTCTAATGTCTGTACAGAGGCCAAGGTATACATGCAAGTGGTGGATAATGTTATCTTCTGTGCTGATAGCAACCTACCTGACAGGCATCAGACACACATTGTAATTTGACATCAGTAGGATTTGTAAGTGGGTGAAAGGAAATCCTGCCTTACTGACTATCTCCTAAACCAACTTTATTTTGCTTGTTTCTGTACAAAGACTACAGTAGGTCTTGCTGGTTATACAGTACCATGCATATACGCTGTTAAAGAATGTTCATCTTTAAAGCATTCTTGGTTTTATCTTTACAGTGCTGTTCTGTTCTGTTCTGTCTTTTGCCCTCAGTTGGCACAGACAACAGTACAGAGAAACTGACTCTGCTAAGCATAATTATTTGCCCTGAGCATCAGTTAACTTGCTGTTAGTATATAGGGGATATGCAGTGATCTGACTCAAAATATAGACTTTATCGTCAAGTGTTAGGTGCAGGACCATAACTCACAAGTGGCAGAGACAGGAGTGACTTATGAAAGTCCAGCCCACTCACAAGTGATGATAAATTGCCTATTTAGGCTATACAGAGCCCTACACAGACAGGGCCCAAGTTACCTGCAAGAGCTTCTTTGCCCTTACCGCCCACTCTGTTCTGCGGAAGAGGGATTGTTAGAGGTTCCCAGGGTGCAGCTGAAAACATCTGGTGCTCGCTCATTTGCTTTTGTAGTGCCTACCCTGTGGAACTCTCTACCTCATCAGGTTCGAGAGTGCCAGACTGTGGAGAGCTTCAAAGTAGCACTAAAAAACCCATCTATTTAGTCTTGCTTTTGTGAATTATTGAGAACTAATTGTTTATTTGAGTCTTTTGGATTTTAATTCATGTTTTAAAGTTTTATGATTGTATACTTGCACAGCACTTTGATACTTGAATTGCACTTGATAAATAAAATTATTATTATTATTTTGAGTCACGCTATCGTATATTCGATATAGACAACAGTAGTTTACAAGTTATAGCCAACAACAGAGAAAAGTGAAGGCAGACATACAGAATGCTGTGATAAACTAACTCCATTGTATATGTCAGGAAAACACTTATCTAGTGCACATCCATCTAATATTAATCAAGAAATTAACTTAAAAATAGTGAAAAAAATCAGAGACACCATTATATTATTCAGTATCATTATAGTTCCTTCTTAACTGATATCCAATTTGCTGTGCTCTGGGTTTTTGTTTTCTAACTTGTTGGCAAACTTAAATACATAATGAGGGTCCATTTCTCAGCTTTAATTATGTGGGACACAGAACAAAGTGACAAGGTATGGCCTGTTGTGCCAACTCATTTAATTGGCATGGGCAGAAACCCTCATGGCACAAATCTTGAAATGTAAGTGAGGCATTCCAGCTGTTACTGGTCCCAAACCAGATTTGTACACAATAATGGTGCACATTACCAGTGCATGCATGTCTGCACATGACGTGATGCCATGCACAGGCAGCCATGAGCCCATGAATCACTGTACATGTTCTTTCACAAGCCGTACCTTTAATCTGCTTGTAGGAAGTTGTTTGGATCAAGCTAGCCATCCTTCTGAATTCTCCCTGGTAGTCCAGTGGGCCCCCAGTCTAAATCCCAGCAAAAGCACTTCCTTGTAGTCCAGTGGATCCCCTCTGTAGCCCTGATACTCCATGTGCATTGATATTCCTATTTGGTCCAAGGATGATTGCAGTCCATGATTGCAGTCCTCTGACATCAGTGCATTGTGAATCCAGCTAACACTCATATCACCTATGGGTAATGGTTCTTGGGCTGGGGTATTGCACAACTGCTTAACCTGATGCACAGGTGGTAATATGCATTGTGAGTGGCAAAGCATGCCTCTTATATGCTGAAACTACCCTCTTCTATGCACCAGTGCACTTGGAAGTACACTGGTGTGGAAGGGCTATCCAGTCCTCTCTGAGCATAGGGTTTTTTCTTTGATTGATTGATTTATTTATTAATAAGAAGCACCTTTCTAAAACCAAGGCACTTGTACATAGAATACACAAACATAACAACTTAAAACCACCATAGCAAGACAAAATATTAAAATCCATAAAACTTCACACAGTAGAATTAATAAAAATCAGAATACATTAAAATCAGTTTAAATATACCAGACTAAGTATCAGTTTCTACCAGAATCTGGATAAGCCAAGCTAAATAGATGTGTTTTTAGAGCTATCTTAAAACCCTGGATGGTTAGGCACTGTCGTACACTCGTGCAGGCAAAGGAGCAACACTAAACTATGCCACACAAACTGGGCACCCATCTCTTGTGACAGAGAATTGGGCACTGAATCTTTACTGATCACCTTTTAGTACTAATATAAGTCACTTCTGTAATTTAAGCCACTCAGCACACAGAGCCACTCTACCTCTTAAACTGTGTACAGTGGTCTCTTGTGCAGGAACATTGGGACTGGTGCTCTCCACTTCAGAGCCAGAAGGAAGGCCACTTCACTTTTGAAATTAAAAAAATGCTTACAACTCATTATAAGTCATTCACGATAATGTGAGTAATTTATAATAAGTTAATAGGGACTCCGTGAGGTGTCTCTTATGGTTTAGGAGGCTCCTCCTATGAGATGTGGCAGCCAGAACCACTCAGGTTTGCGTCAAACCTCATGCTCAGAGTCTCTTATACCTTAAGAAACACTCAGCAGAGGACCTATTAACATATTAGAGTGATCTTCCATATGAAGTAATACTTTAAAGTAGATATTTTGGAATAAAACTTTCTTTACATGGCAATTTTCATTTTTTTAGTCTTTGGGCAATATCTACCATGTCTTGGTTTGTATTTTGTAGCAATTTGTTTCTCCGAGTTAGCCCAGCTTAGAAGTAATTGTTTGTTTTCCATCAGGCCCTGCTCCTATTCATTTTATGGCAAGGAGTACCTAATGCATTACGAGGTTAAGTAACTTGATCAAGGTCACATACTTTTATTTTTTTTATCTGATCATTTTTTGGCCAGGAAGGACACACTCAGCCGACACTTGTTTCCAGGTGTGTCCTGGAAGCACAGGGAAGTTTATTGACTTGTTCATAGTTACATAGTATGCAAGTGGTGGCTGTGGGATTCAAAACCTGTTCCCAAGGTTTCCAACTCAGTGCTTTTAACCACTATGCTAAACTACCTCCATAATAGTGCATCCAAAAAGGGAGCACATGGTGCTGGTGGGATTAAAACATAGCCCTCCTAGTTTACAGTTCTGTACTCTGCTTGCTAGGCTACTCCACCCGCCCTTGAGTTTTCATGCTGGTGAGTCTTATATTATCTGCCCAGTTCAGCTGTGGCACTGCTCACATGACAGTCAACCTCCATTGCAAATACCTTCCTTCAAAATTAATAATCATTTTCTTAACATACTCAAAGCAGATTGCCTGCCTCGGACAATACATTTTTATTCAAATTTAAGAAAAAAAACATCAAACATATTTTCCTTCTCCCAAAGGATCATGCAAATGTGATTTAACTTAACTTCAGAAGTAACTTAAGGTCTCAAATTGATATTGTTGCGAATATTAAAATTGCAAATAAAAGACTTGCAGTGGGTTCAGTTACGTCCCTCTGTGGGGTGGGGGTAATTATTTCAAACTTGATACTCTTGTGGATTAAGTGATGTTCCATAAATAAAAACATGACTTTCCATTGGTAGGATGTTTTCATGCCAATTGGAACTGCTCTAGAGGCAAAACAAAAATGCTGAGACTGTTCTTCTATTGGGCCTGCACCATTTAATTAGTGAAACCACCCGAGCTGGTCCAGTGAAAACAATGTCAACATCAATGTATTACATTCTCTAGTATTTTCAGTATATTCTTATAAGAGTCAAGGCTATATAACCACATCTTGTCAGAGGGAAAGAACTTAAAAAATCAGATAACCCACCCTTGTTACATGGCAGAGCATGGAGAGAAGCCAGGATTATCAGTGATAATCTGTCCCTGCTGACCTTTTGTAAGCAGTAAAACATGAAAGGGTATTGATTGTGGTTTGATAACTGCACAACCAGAGGCACAGTAGGGTACAAGGTAATAGGTCAAGTGCATTCAATCCCTGGAAGTGTGGTTATCGCAGCATAATCAAAACCCTGGAGTGTCTTATTGTGCTGGGCTGCCATCTGTGAGAAGAGTGAGAGGAGTCCCTTTTTTAAGTTATTTTAAGTTTATTTAAGTTTATTTTGTAGTTAGATGATAGTTAGGGAATGGGAGTTTAGTGAGGGATAAAAAGTGACCAAGTTGTAGGAGTTCAATTTTTTTATTTTCAGAGAGGTTGCTACTGTTTAATGAGGTAGTGAACTAACCTGCAGCCTTTGGAGCTGTAGGAACCGTAGGAGAGCAGTACTGATTGTTCACCTGCTGATTTCATCGGAGCAGTGGTGACAGAGTCTCGGAGCAGTGGTAGTGGAGTTCTAGGAGTTGCCTGTGGCCAGCTCATTGACCATCTATACTAGAAGCTATCTGGGAATGAGTTACGGGCCGAGTCTCTGCTGTTGGGAGCTGCAAGCTGTGAGCTGTATGATACTGTGGTGTACTGGGTCCTTTGGGGTCTGTGCACTGAAGCCCTGGAACCTAACTCATGGGTAGAGTTTCCCGGGGCCTCCTGTACTAAGCATATTTTCCAAGTCACTGATGGAGTGAAGGTTTTGGGAAACAGTGTTTTCCTGGCCCGGACAGACCTGAAATTCATGCTGTGCTCCTAAGTTGTTAGAGGCGAGAGGGAATACTTGAATGAGAAAGCACCCTTAAACTTTAAGCCTGAAAGTGACTTTCCAGTTTTGGTCACTGTTTTGCAGGAGTGTGGACTACCCTGGTAAGTGTGAGTTGTGAGAGAGCCCGTACTATTCTCGAGTAGCACTGGGTAGGATGGGGAGTTTTCAGAGTGGGTATCGACCAGTGAGAGGGGCTGAGGACCTGATTGCTCTGCTAAACTTCTAAGAGCCAGTCCTTAGGAGTGAGAGTTCTGAGGTTGCCTGAATTGGGATGACTTTAAAGATCTGGTGACTTTCTTTTGTTTGTGCTCCCTTGCTTGAGACACTGCCTCTATGAGACTTAAGATACTTCTCTCTGAAAGAACTTGAAAGACGGCTGTGCATGAGAGAGAGAGTGCCTGAATATTAATTTAAGAATTTATAGTGATTACCTCACTGAACTGTGGACTCTTCTATAAAGTTAAAGTAGTTACCTCATAGTTTGTGTTTTGGGAAGGTTGGGTGGGTTGATTGGGTTATTTAACTGTTGAAGTAAGTGTTTGGGAAGTGAGTGAGTGGGTGTGGTGGTGTGTGTGTGTGTGATTTATTGAATCTGTTTTAAAAGACTGTAGTAGCAGAATTCACATTTTTTTGGAGATGGGTTTCTTGATTCAGGTCCGAGGATATGCTACTCCCCCTCTATGTTAAAAGCCTTGTGCCCCTTCTGCAATCCACCCCTTGAAGTCACAGTTGTCAAAAAGTGTAAGGGGTTGGGTATTGCAAGGAAGGACATTGGTGGGGGGGGGGACAGGAAGGTAGACGCAGCCAGAGGGGAGAAGATTCAGGTGATGGGGACCAGATGACATCTTGGGCAGAGGAGACAATTGAAGTGGGGTCCTCCATGTCTTGTCTCCTTGCCCAGGGAACCCTCTGGACCATGAGGGCAGGTAGCTGAGGGACTGGCTTCAGTATTTCATCCTCTTTGGGTAGTGTTGTGCAGTGCCAGGTTGATGGTGAACAAGGTTGCTATAATGGTGGAGCTTGTGGCGTCAGTTGACCTGGCGTGCATTATGGAGACCTGGCTGGATAATGCTTTGGGCTCTGCACTAGAGGCATCTGTCCCAGCTGGGTTTACCATGGTTCACTGTGCAAGGAAGGAACGCAGGGTGGGGGGGGGTTGGCCATTTGTTTAAGGTTGGAGCAGGGTCTGGTGGTGCACCCAGTGGGGACACCAGTTCTTTCGAGTGTGTGGCAGTGCGAGGGGGTCCCAGGGTGGAGTTCAGGATTCTCCTGGTCTACTAGACACCTGGGTGGAACTGGCATTTCCTGCAGGAGATGTCGGCCTTTGTCGCCAAGAGGGTGTTGGAGTCGCCAAAGTGGCTTATTCTCTGTGACTTCAACACCTGGGTGCATGATGAGGCATCATCTGGGGCCAGATACTTCCTGTTAAATATGGAGGAGGCTCTGGGCCTCTCCCTGGTGACCAAAGACTGGACCCACTGCTTTGGCTATGCGCTCAATCTGGTGTTCTCCCTGGGGCTCGAAATTGACACCATCTAGACTGATCCTGTCATTTGGTCGGATCACTGCACCATCAAGTTCAGCTTTAGAGCCCCCTAAATGTCCCTTCCTTTGTGGAAATGGTTCAATTCTGCCTTTTAAAAGGTTTACAACCAGAGGGACTGATGGTGGAACTGGATATTTCGTCTGTGCTTGAGGCTTGTCCCTTGCTGTGGCAGCCTATAATAGGGCTGTCATCGAGTCTCTGGATTGCCTGACACTAATCCATGTATGCCCCATGGTTTCTCATCTGAGCTCATCATGGTTTGATGCAGAGCTGAGAATGCTGAAAAGTAGGGAGTGGAGGTTGGAGAGGCGTTGGAGGTAGACCAGGTCTGCAGAGGACAGAGTGGTTCCTGACTACTCATTACAATAAGTATAAGAATGCAATCATCCAGAAAAAGGCAGCTTTTATGTCTGGGATGATTGTAGCTGGGAAAAACCGATGGGCTCAGCTCTTCCAGGTTGTAGACAGGCTATTGCATCCAGCCTGTCTGGAACCCATTAGAGCAGTTTCAGCTCACAAGTGTGAGGAGTTCGCTTGGTTCTTCTCAGACAGAGTGTCCTTGTGAGGGCTGGGATTTCTCCTAGCAGAATACCATTCTCCAACAGTGGTGGTCTTCAAGTGGACAGATGCGCATGGTTGCCTTGGGGAGAGTTCCGGCCAGTGACAGCAGTGAAGATCTGTGGGGTGATCTCTTGGCTTAGACCAACATTCTGCAACCTTGACCCAGGCCCAACATGTCTACTTGTTGACTGCATCGAGGTTCTCGGTCCAGTTTTTGCCAAGAATGTTGGGAGTTCCTTGTTGGCTGGGGTTTTTCAGGAGTCTCTTAAACAGGCTCGGTTAAGCCCCTGCTGAAAAAAACATCTTTGGACCCCAATGTCTTGGTGAATTACTGGCCCATCTTGAACCTCCCCTTTTTGGGGAGAGTTCTTGAGAAGGTGTTTGAGGAACAGCTCAAGGGTCACCTCATGGATTTCCAGATTTACCAACCTTTCCAGTCTGGATTTAGGGTTTTGTATAGTACAGAGACCGTGTTGGTCAGGGTGCTAAATGACCTGCTCAGTGTGAGGGATAGAGGAGAGTGAATAATTCTCATTCTCCTAAATCTCTCTTCAACATTTGTCACTATGGACCATGGGGAGTTGTTAGACAGGCTGAGGGAATATGCAGGACTTACTGGCAAAATCATCAGCTGGTTTGAGTCCTTTCACCGGTGCAGGTCTCTGAGGGTGGTACTGGGGAATTATTCCTCAGACCTAATGGACCTGCCCTGTGGAGTTCTCCAAGGCTCTGTCCTCTTCCCCCATGTTGTTTGCAGTGTGCATACTGACCCTATGCATGGTTATAAGGTGGTATGAGCTGAGTTTCCATTGCTATGCTGATGATACTCAGCTCTACCTGTCCTTTGCACCTGGGAGACCGAACACGGTCGATGTGCTAAATGAATGCTTTGCCGAGATCTGGGCTTGGACATTGTCAAACTGGCTGGGACTTAATCCAGGGAAGACTGAGGTGCTGGTGGTTGAGCCAGGTCAAAGGGGAGGAGTGGGGGCCCCTGGTGATAGGCTGGGGCTTTTTATTGGCCCCACCAAACTGAAGGACTCCGTAAAGGTGAAGAATCTGGGCATTGTTTTTGATAACGAGCTGACACTTGATGTTCAGGTGTCAGTCGTTGTCTGAACCAGGTTTTACCATCTCTGGAACATCATCCAAATTAAGTCCCTTGTCCACTCCGATGACCTGGCCATGCTGGTACATGCTTTCATCACCTCAAGGCTTGATTACTATATTTCACTCTACCTCGGGGTCAGAGGTGGTGTGATGCGGCACCTGCAGCTTTTGCAGAATGCTGCAGCCTGGTTGTTGACTGGACACTTGAGATTCAGTCATATTACACTGGTGCTGCGCAAATTGCATTGGCTGCTGGTGTGCTGGTGTATCACCTTTAAAGTAGGTCTTCTGACCTATAAGGCCCTACATGAGTTGGGTCCAGGCTATCTAAAGGAACCCCTGCATCCCTACACCCTGTCTCGCTTTCTCATATTGGCTGGTGAGGCCCTCCTGGAGGTCCCTCAGGCAAAATTAAAATCTTCCGGGGACCAGTCATTTGAAGTAGCATCCCCTGTCGTCTGGAATTCTTTGCTGTGGTACCTACGGGAGATGCCTTCTGTGGGGATCTTTAAAAAATGTTTGAAGACCTTCTTGTTTGAGAAGGCCTTTGAGACCTGATATAGCTATTGATTTAGTCAGTGGGTCATCAAACATTTCAGATATTAGTCTGTTTTTAGATTTTTAGTGGGTTTATGGAAAAAGTTCATGGATTTTATGTTGACTGTTCTGTACTGCTTTGTATGTTTATATGATTGCTGTAAGGGCATCCTGAGCCTACGGGGAAGGGTGCCCCATATAAATAAACTCTACTACTACTACTTGTAAAATATCTGTCACCAAACTTCAAATAAATGAAATGAGTTTTCAGGGAAAGTTTCCAAAAAGAAATGATAAAAGTGTTAAAATGGTAATGAAATGATTAAAAAATGAAATAAAATTTGATGGCACGGGGGTGCAATCATGGTTTGACTGTCTGTGCAGGAGAGGATCTCAATGCACTGGTGTGTTGTTTACACTGATAGATCCAGTTAAACAATGCCTTTCTTACCAAAAGTTGGATCCTGATGCACAGTTACAAGTTGGGACACAGTATTGGGGCACCCAAGGTTTAATAGTTCAAGTTTCAGGTTTATTTGGTCAACCATACCATTAAAACATTTTGGCCCTCATTTTCAAATGGTTAGCACTGCACAAACTGGGTTTGCACCTCACCAACCTGGAATAGTGCCAGCTGTTGGGGAGTTCCCATATTTACAGGATACATATGTGCCACACGCCTCCGACAGTGCCATCTCACACAATATTGTGCTGTGCCTATGCAAATAAGGGCTCCCTCACGCATATATGGTGTAGCACAATATTGAAAGATTTCAGAAGCACTAAACGGCTGCCAACAGTTTAATGCTTCTGAAACCCAGCCCTTAACAGGGCACAGAGGGGATGTATGCCCTGCACCCCGTCTATACACTGTTAAGGCTACTAGCCCTGGTCCCCATTCACATAATGTAAGTCAACCCTGGTAGTCCAGTGTCCCTTCCCAGCCCCAATCCCCATCCCCGTAGATACGCACAAAAACATTGGTGGTTCAGCATCCTTCCTCTGCCCCAATTCCCATCCCCATATGTAAAAACATCAAAACATTGGTGGTCCAGCGGTCCCTCCCCTGCCTCAGTCCCTATCCCCATATATAAAAACATGAATATTGGTGGTTCAGTGTCCCTCCCCAGCCCCAATCCCTGTCCCCATATAGTAAAATAGTATCATTGGTGATTCAGTGGTCCCTTCCCTCCACCATTCCCCAATTGCTGCCCCCATTTTATAAAACAAAATCTCTGGTAGTCCAGTAGTCTCTACCCCATTCCCCAATTTCCGTACCAATGACATCCACACTAACCTAGTATACTAGGGCCCCCCACCCTTGCAGGTAGTGACCCACCACCCCACTCCCCCCAACCCGACCCATGCCGGTGACTGGCACAGCCCTCCTCACACTGCCATGGCCAGTTGCTGACTGAACTGTCAAGAAGCATGTACAGTAGACAGTACACATTCACTGGTTGACCAAGCCATTACAAGGTATTAAAAAACAAGAAAATGCATTGGTACAAAAAGCTTTGGTAAAAGTGTACAGTGCAAATATAAAGCAATATTTTCATCTTAATACAATACTGTAATAGGAAAACCTAGAATATACAGTAGGGTAGGGTTAAGTACAATGCATGAACTACAGTAATATCTATTTAATCTGACCAGAAAAGCCACACTAAAGAGATGGTGAGCACCTTTAGATCTCTTACCTATACTCACCCTCCTGTCATTACAAGAAGGCAAGCCCTAATCAAATCAGTGCCTACTGTATATGAGGCTTAGAATGCAATTGTACTGGACCACCAGCATCCTGAGCAAAATACATTCATCATTCTCCCTTTTTTCTTGATTTTTATCACTGAAGAGAAAAACATAGCACTAGTTTCAACATCCTTTTTAGTCATAGGAGGAAGGATGATAAACATATCATAGTTAAAATCAGCATACAAGGTCAATAAGCTCTTAAGGTATCTATTTCTTGTTTCTGTATATGATGAACATTGAATTGTTATATGACAGACTGTTTCAGCAAAACCCTTTTTACATGGGCATTGGCCATTTACAAGTATCCCATCTGGTATTGGTGTTCTTTTGGGATAGAAATATTTTGAGTTTAAAATCTCAAATCTAGCCCAAGTAATCAACCTCTTGTGATCAGGAAAAACAGGAAGTATCAAATAGTCTTCCAAATTATGTGATATTTTGTTTGTTTTAAACCAGAGAGCACATTTTTGTTTTCATACAATCTCCATATCTGTTTCTTGTGCAGCTCTAAAAAGTTTTTTTAAGGTGTTCTGTATTATAGAGAGATGTTTATCTTCCTCAAATAATCTGGCCATAGCTGTTTTAGGTTAATATTATTTAGAGTAGAAACCAGTGCATTTAACTATTGGGATTTTCTATTTGTGTTTATACACTTTGGGCAGGATTCACAAAAGGGATGCGCCCAGTGCATCCGAGATGCGCTGGGGCATCTCCGACATGAGCCCAAAGATGATTCTGGCAGGGGGCCGATGTGCCGGTGCAACCCTGATGCACCAGTGCATCACAGATGCACTGCATATGGCCAGTAATGCTATGCGGCTCATCTGGAGGGGCTGTGAAGGGGCATGTCCATGCATACTGGGCGCATCCCCATTCACAGCACTATTCTGTGGTGCATTCCTGGGGCAAGTCCGGGAATGCGCCACAGAAAGATAAGTCTAGTAAAACCAGACTTAAGAGGGTGGCCACCCACAGGCAGGCTGCCGTACTGCAGACAGCAGCATGGCAGCCTGCCCACCCTGGCAGTCTAGTGTCCCCCCCCAAGCTCCCAGTACATGCTGCTCCTTGCAGCAGTATCACAGACATCTGATGACCCGCCCCAAGTCCCCATAGAATGCCACTCCCGGTGGTGGTAAATAACATGCAGAACCCTGCTCCCAAGCCCCAGTAAATGCCACCCTCCACGGCAGTGGTAACTGTAAAGAAACCCCCTCCCAGCCCCAAGCCTCCATAGAGTGCCACTCCTGGCAGCAGTAAATGACATGTAGAACCCCCCTCCCAAGCCCCCAGTACAGCCACCTCCTTGGAGGTAAAGGAAATGATGTATCACCCTCCCAGCCCCAAGCCCCCATTGAAGCAGCCCTCCGCAGCGGCCGCCTGTTACAGAACAAACCCCAGGCACCCCAACCCACCCCTCTCCCCACCCCAGCAGGGTCCCACTGTCGATGGGCAGCTCTGCCCACCCACACACCACCACAGCCGCCCGCCGACAGAGCTGTCTGACAGTGACAGTTACTGTACTACCCGAAGCCCGATGGGGGTGTGCTTGTATGATGTTTACTGTTCGTCGCATTCCGCCAGGGCATCCCTGCAGGCGCAATGCAAATGCGGCCATAAAGGCATTCTAATGGCCCCACTGTGCCATGCATGCCTAATGGCCTCATGTGCATGCCCCTGGCTTTGAATCATGTTTTTGGGTGCAGAGCATCCTGAGATGCCCTGCCCCGATGGGTTCACAGCCTGACATGGGGGATGCGCGGTGTAGCTTGGGATGCCCTGGCACATCCTGGGTGGGGCATACCTGTGCTATTCACAGAGGGGATGCACCGGTGGCATCTCCCTTTGCCTCCTCTGTGAATCACCCATTTTGCACTTAGTGCATCTCCCCTGCGCCAGGGCAGCCAATATGCACTGAGCGCATCTTCTTTGTGAATCCTGCCCTTTATCTTTTCTTGCAGACATTAAAATTGGGGTTGATTATGTTTATTATTACCTCAGCTGGGACTTGAACCCAAGTCACCCAGAATACTGTTCTGGTCATGATAACCATCTGCGCCACCAAGGCAAGTGGAACCTGGGCTGTCCTGGAGCACACGTTACTCTTTCTCCAATGCACAACCTGGTGCTGCACAAATAATTACTACATTTTCAATCACATGGGTGTGGTGTGCATATTTTATGGAACACATACAAATAGAGGAGAGAAAGAAGTAAGTGCATCAGCTGGGACTTGAACCCAGAGTGCCCGGAATACCATTTGTGTGTGTTCCATAAAATATGCACACCACACCCACATGATTGAAAATGTAGTCATTTTTTGTGCAGCACCAGGCTGTGAATTGGAGAAAGAGTAATGTGTGCCCCAGAACAGCTCAGGTTCCAGTTGCTTTAGTTGCGCAACTGGTTAGCGTGACTGGAACAGTGTTCCGGGCAGCTTGGGTTCAAGTCCCAGTTGAGGCACTTGCTTCTTTCTCTACTCTGTTTGTATGTATTCCATAAAATATGCACACTGCACACATGGGATTGAAAATGTAGCAATTATGTGTGCAGCACCAGGTTGTGAATTGGAGAAAGGGTAATGTGTGCTCCAGGACAGCCCAGGTTCCAGTTGCCTTGGTGGCACAGCTGGTTAGCATGACTGGAATGGTATTCCAGGAGGCCTGAGTTTAAGTCCCAGTTTAGGCACTTACTTCGTTCTCTTCTCTGTTTGTATGTGTTCCATAAAATATGCACACTGCACCCATGTGATTGAAAATGTAGTAATTATTTATGCAGCACCAAGTTGTGCATTGGAGAAAGAGTAATGTATGCTTCAGGACAGCCCAGATTCCAGTTGTCTTGGTGTAACAGCTGGTTAGTGTAACTGGAACACTATTCCGGGTGGCCTGGGTTAAAGTCCCAGCTTAGGCACTTACTTCTTTCTCTCTTCTATTTGTAAAAAAAAATATGCACACCGCACCCATGTGACTGACAATGTAGTAATTATTTGTGCAGCACCAAGTTGTGCATTTAAAAAAGAGTAATGTGTTCTCCAGGACAGCCCAGGTTCCAGTTGCCTTGGTGGTGCAGTCGGTTAGCACAACCAGAACGGTATTCTGGCAGCCTGGGTTCAAGTCCCAGCTGAGGTACATACTTCTTTCTCACCTCTGTTTGTATGTGTTCCATAAAATATGCACACCGCACCCATGTGATTGAATATGTTTATTATTAAGTATCTTCAACCAATAAGAAAGCAATTTAAAGTCAGATAATGCTTTAATCGATATTCTGCCCAGCTCTGTCCTTACCATAGAGGTAGCTGTAGATGAATGGACCTTAAGGAGACGCTTATAAAAGTATAAAAGAGGGGTTTCTATATTATCAGAATGATGAGGGCTCCAGATCTGATCTATACAGCAAAATTGGATTCATTTTCATTTCTGCTGCTGTAAGTGCTGCACCTAATGTATTTCCCCCCATGTGAAATTTAATCTAAGCAGGGCATTTGCAATGTGTTTAGCCTTTATGATTTGTTCTTGAAAATGTTAAACCCATTTTCCATTAGAGGTGACCTTAATTCCTAAATAAATATACTCCTTACCTATTTCAGCTTTTCCCCATCTAAGAAAAAGGGATGTTACGCTGATTAGAGCCAAAGAACATTATTTTGGCTTTGTTTCAGTTTATCCTTAGCTCTAATTTATCGCAGTCATTTTTTAATTTATTGATTTTCTTGTGTAGTTCACCATGTGAAAGAGAAAATAAAACTATGTCATCGGCATAAGCAAGCTGATGACATGGAAAATTATTTACTTTATGGGGGTCATGCAGAATGTTCTCTTCAGAGCACAACAAAGAGTCAATGTAAATATTTAAATGTATAGGTGCCAACAGGCATCCCTGCTGTACTCCCCTATTAGCAGAAAAAGGCTCAGGGAAGCTACCTCTGTTATCTCATCTACTAATTGTTTTTGTGTCCGAGTATAACTGGTATATACGAGTAAGTAATGAATGATCTATTTCTTTCTACAACAAAATTTCCCATAATGAATCTCTATTGATTGACTCAAAAGCGGCAGAGAAGTCCACAAACATAATGTAAAGTTAATTTTTTTTTAAACGAACATATTTTTCCAGTAAGTGTGTCAAACAGAATATGGGAACACTTTATTTTAAGTGTCCTTAATTACACTGTAACTACTGTATAGCTATACTGTAACTGCACTTTAACTACTGCTGTTCAACCCTTCTGTGGTACAATAGCATTCAAGCTGATTTCAGGAGCACATGAGCCACGTCAACAGAAACTGCAGGACCAATCAGATAAAAGGAAGTGGCAATGGAAGGAACAGGCAGTCATGTAATCCCACAGATGCAGAATCAACCAGATATGGTAAAATAATATGCAGGATCAACCAGATATATTGTCCTATGAAAACAAAATATATGCAAGACCAACCAGTTATACTGTCCTAGGAAAACAAAATAAATGCAGGATCAACCAGATATTTATATTTATTTATGGAAAACACTTGAGTCGCTTTGTCCACATACTCTCATTAAGTGAGAAATACAGCTGCCATTGTTTTTTTCTCGAAAAATCCCTCCCAACCTGATTTTCAACCAGTGGGAGTGCGTGACACAAATGTGAGGATGCTTGGTCCCTAACAACCACACCACTCATCCTAGCAATCAGCTGCAACTCTTGGAAGAAGACATGGATGGCAAAGTCTTCTTTTACTTAAAAAAATTAAAAAGACAGCTAAAACTACATAAAAATTTAAGTCAGAGACACCATGCACTA
Organism: Neoceratodus forsteri; assembly: GCA_016271365.2. Classification (NCBI taxonomy): domain Eukaryota; kingdom Metazoa; phylum Chordata; order Ceratodontiformes; family Ceratodontidae; genus Neoceratodus; species Neoceratodus forsteri. The sequence continues at coordinate 481,021,677 of CM057459.1, read as the reverse complement.
TAAAAAATAATGGATGGGCAACTCTATTCAGAACCAGTGTGTTCTGCCACCTCAGGATCTGATTTCCATGGACCTCTCGAGCTTCTCTCTCGAGGTCACAGGGAATCAGAGCCCCTCTGTGGCAGAACACATTGGTTTTGCATGGTTACCCATTCACTATACTCTATGTTTTCACAGTTTATGTCGAGGTGTATTTGCAAGTGTGCACACTTACATTTACCAAATGTCAGTACTGCAGCTGTGATTTAAGTTCTCATTCAGAAATCAGTCCCTCATGAACGTAGTGCTTACTAAACAAGCAATCTAATATTGGACCCTATTCATATTGGGGCCTATCAAACAATGGCACACCAGGTACACACAAAAGGAGCATACCCGGCACATGCAGCTGTGCATCCATGGATGGTTGCACAGTGTCTGGCATTCATGCTTGCTGGGAACAATGCACCTCCTGTCTGTGGCCCTGCCTTTTGGCACACTAGTGCATGGGATGCAGATCAGTAGACATGTGCAGGCATCTAAGGGGATGCTCATTTCTGGTCCATGAGTGGATACCCTGCTCCAGGCAGAGCAGGAGATTCTGGTGGAATACAGAGCTGAAATGTTCCAAATGCAAGAAATGTTTTAAAAATCACCGGTGCTTGCCAAAGTGACCATCTTTCAGCCTTCCCTGTTGTTCCTGAGGAGTTTTCACAAGTTGCTGCACTATAGCAAAGCATTGCACTGTCCACTCATAGGAAAAGATTTCAAAAGTTCTCTTGATTTCAGCAAAGGATGAGTGCTGACAAACATACAAGTCAGAACTACTCACCCCAGAACTTTGCCAGAAAGGCTTTGTCAGGGGACAGCTAAACCCCAACAATGTCTCAAGAGTTTCCACAAGTTGCTACACTCTAGCAAAGCATTGCACAATCCACATGTAGGAAAAGATTTCAAAAGTAGTCTTTATTTCATCAAAGGACAAGTGCTGCCACACATTCGAGTCAGAACTACTCACTTCAGAGCTTCGCCAGAAAGGCTTCATCAACTGAGATGTTGCTAGTTCAGTCTGGGACTGTTGTCACTTAGGGCTGGGGCAGTATGGTGGGGGAGACAGCAAATGTCCACCACAGCCAGCAGCTGTACCTTGGAGAGGTGTATAAGAGTTACAATAGGGTCCCTCTGCCATAGCTTGGACCCTCTTGTCCAGCATTCCATGCCTTAGTGAATGGCATGGAGTGCGGGCACACCCCCTGCACCACCCCCAGACTGGCCTCGCCTGGACCTGCTCGGCTGGTTGGAGGATTGGGTGTGCAAGGGATGCTCACTTTGGAGCATGCTGCCAGGGGTCTACTAAACCCCTGTAATTCAGCTTTCTGACTTCAGGTCCCCTAAGCCCCTCAGATAGGTGGTGCATATGTGATCCAATCATTTTGTGCATGGACCCCAAAGGCAGCAGTAGTGTGTCAAATGTACATACCCAGGCCTGGTGATCAAAAGCAGCCATCCAGTCAGGTGGATTGTCCACCAGCCGACTGCATTCTGCACTCTGTGTGGAGTGTGGAATTGTGTGATATAAATAAAAGACCCAGTACCTGTCCTTGCACCAAGGATAAGGCAACACTCCATTTTTAGGAGTAAAATGTTAAAGGTTATTCATTACAAATATTAAAAGAGAGTATAAATATAGCAGGATAAAAAAATTCCCAACAGTAATAAGAGAAACTCCCGTTGTTTTGCACCCCCTGTGGGTGCTTTATCAAGGGTTAAGTTCGAGAAAATACCTTCTCACTTAAATAGTGATGGCTTAACCATTCAACAATTCATCAGTATACAAGAAGCATACCCCACCATGATTATAAGTCCTATTACTCATGTCTATTTTCATTAAACCATTAAAAAGAGCAATTGAACAAACATGCCTCCCATCATTCTGTTGTATTGCACAATAATAAAGTTCATTATAAATAACATTGGTGATCATAGTCCTTTAGAACTCTTGTTAAACATCCTCTTATTCAGGTTCTTTGTTGATTGATTGGTTGTTCTTTCTTATGGATGTTGCCATGGTAGCAATAACTGATGGGATGCTTGTTCCAAAAACACAGCACATCAGACTCTCTATAGAGGCTGTCAGTGAATCTTTTAAAAACAAACAAACAGCGTAATTAGTCACTTCACATACATAACAAAGGCATGTGTTATCTCAGTATAAATATATCACTTCCTAATGTTTACATCTTGAGGAATGGCTTAATTTTAAATCTACCATTAAGCCCTGATCTCTTTATGGCATTTATTTTACATATCCATTTAGCTTCTATCTGCAGTGCCACATCGTCTAAATTATCACCTCTCGGGCTAAATTTCACTTTTTCTATCCCCATGTAAGACCAAGTGTGATTATTTTCAGTATTTTCAAATTTAACATGTGCTGCTAAAATATTGGTAGTGTCCTTGTTCATGATGTCTTGCAGATGCTCCCTTATTCTTAACTTGAATGCCCCATTTGTTTTTGCAGTATAAGAACATCCACAACTGCATGTGGCTCTGCACACTACAGCTGTTGCATCACATGCTATTAGATCCTTTATTTTCAAAATCTCAGCAGTGGTGGGGTGCTTAAAAGTCTTGCCTTTCTTTATGAATTTACACAACATACACCTCCCACAATATGTGCAACCCATGAGGGGGGGCTTCTTGTTTACTCTCAGGCTGATACGAGTGCACAGTCATGTCCCTTATATTCTTATAGCTGGGACTTACAGTATAACAGGGTGTTCCATTATTATTCCCCAGTTCCTGGTAATAACCTGACTAATATATTTTGACTGTGTACTGTATTTCATGATGTATTTCAAAGTGTCACCAACCGGATTTTGTTCCACATCCCCTTCCTTTCTGGGATTTAAAAATGCTGTTCTGTCCTGTCCTGTGCCTTGGCCCAACTCGAAGCTGTTTATTATACACTCTGGACAGAAATCTTTCTTGCATTTTCTCAGCCATTATATCATACTATTTTTCAAGGCTGCAATTTCAATGCAGCCTCAGAAATTAACTGCGTGGGATGTTATGAATTGTATGTCTTGGGTGCATACTCGATGACTCCAAGACCGAAATTCTGCCTGTAGTCTTCCTATATAAATATACTCCAGACTCCCTACTGTTTTCTTTGTAGCACAACATCCAAATAGTATATTTATTCTATGTTTGAGTTCACAGTAAACTGAAGATGCTCATTCAAGCTGTGCAACTACCTCACAATTCCATCAATTCTTTTGGTGCCCCATTCCACACAAATAGTAAATCATCAATATACCTGTAATAAACTGAGATTTTTTTCCAAAAATTGATTCAGTACAAGATTGTTTGTATAAATCATCTCCAGTGCCCCATGTACAGATTCACATAGCTGGGGGCTGAAGATTCCCCAATTGCTGTGCCATGTATCTGTAAAAATGCATTCCCAGGAAAACAAAGTTGTTAAAAGTTAACACATATTCAGTGCATTCCAATAAGAACTCTAGGAAGACAGGGTCATAATGCCCACTATTTTCCATGAAATACCGAATAGTGGTCAGCCCTCCTGCAGGTGGCACATTAGTATACAGAGAGGTGATGTCCGTAGTGACAAGCAAACAATTCTTATCAAACACTAACCCAGACAGTTTCTGCAGCAATCTGTTGTGTCCCTTATATAGAAGGGTACTTCACACACCAGGGGTCTCTGGTGGTAATCTACAAAATTAGATATTATTTCTGTCAAGCTCTTGATACTGGCTACTATTTGGGGTTAATGAGGGACTTATGCACTTAAGGAAGTACTTAGAAAGTCCAGAGGACTGGGTGATCAACTTTAAAAAAATTCCTCTCTCCATGGCTAAGGATCCCCAATTCACATGAGTGATGCAGGAAGGCATCTGTTTTCTCCTTGTACTGTTTTGAGGGGTCCCTTGTGAGTTTTTTATAGACTATTTCAACATTAAGTTGGTGCCACTCTTCATCTATATATGCTGTAGTGTTCATTACCACTATTAAGGCCCCTTTATCGAAGGGCATAACGGTTAATTCTATATTTTGTTGAAGATTTTTTAGGGCTTGTCTCTGCATTACTCATGTTGACATAACCCTCCCTAGGGGGATTTTCCAATAGCTTACGTATCTCTGCCTCACACATTTGTTTGACCGCAGTTACTGAGGGAGCTGATGGTGGACAAAAGGTAGACCTAGGTTTAAAGCCCATTCCTTTGTCCTCATCAGTATTAGAACTTTCACCCCTGATGTCATTTTGTCTTGCAAAAAAATACTTCAAGTTAAGTATTCTTGTAAACTTATACAGTTCTATTATAGAATAAAAAAAAATCATTATCCCTTGTTGGTACAAATGAGAGTTCTTTCTGTAAGACTGCAGTTTCACTAGCGGAAAGAGTATAAGATGAAATATTTACAACTAGTGTCTGCGTCTCTTGAACTGCCATTTGAACTGCGACTGTCCTCTCATTGTTCTGTTTCACTAACCTCTTGGGTGTGAATAATCTCCCTGCTGTTGTGGCAGTGGACTTCTGTTGTACATCCTCTGCTGCTGTCCTCCTCTTGCCCTGTTGTCCGCTTCTGGTCTTCTTCTTCTTCCTCCTACTTGGTCCTGTGGGTATTGAAATCGAATATGTGGGCCCCTCTGTGGTGGTCTCTCTGTTTCCGATGACATTTCTAAAAAAATGTTTCATTAGAACTATCCAAGTCTGAGGTTACAGCCGCATTCTGTTCCCCCAATTTCTTAAGATGGATTTAGGTGGTTCCTGTGACTGTTCATGTTTTTTCAAGTGCCAGTCAAACACTTGTCCTTTCTCACATTCATTCTGATCCCTAATGAACATCTTCTGCTTGGCTACCTGCATTTTTATATCTTGGGACTCAACTGATTCTCTCAAGTCCTCCATATATGCAGCATGTTCAAGATGACATAAAAAGCTTTGAAAAACGTTCTTTTTCTTCCAGTTCTATTTGTACTTCTTACTGTAATTTTTGTGAGTCTTTCAATAAAGCTTCTATTAACAGTGCCCCACCTTAGCTTTGTGCTTCTTCCCAGACCTCCATTAGTGAGGTCTGATCTGTCCAAGAGCAGGTAATTTTTTTTGTAATTTAACTTTTATTGATTTTATACGCCACTCCAGACAAGTTCACATAGACAATAAATGGAACCTTATGATAGTTAATACAAGAAAGAATTCAATAAAAGAGCAGGTAATTTTAAAATCCTTAAGCCCCTTGGTACACAACCCCCACAAAGATAAGCTTGTAGGGTCATCTGCTGCCAGTAAATTCTCTGGGATTTAAGTACTGTTCTCTGCAATTGGTTAAAGGCTGTCTGCAATGTAATGGTAACCGACTGATTGGGATTGGAATCATATTTACTTACAAACCCATTCAATATAAGATTCACGCTCCCTTTATGGGAGAAAAGATTTGAAAGTCTACTGTGGAATTTACCTCCTGCTGCACTTGTGCTTAGTCCCACCTCTTGACTCTTTGATGGATCCATGCCTTTCAGGTGCTCAACCAGGCATAAACCAACAAACAACACAAAGCAAAGGAAAGAATCTGGTCACCCCAATATGACAGTGTGTGTGTGTCACAGGCAGCAAGTACAGAGCAAAAGAAGACCCCGCACCTGTCCTTGCACCAAGGATAAGACAACACTCCATCTGTATTATGACCATGTCTTCCTAGAGTTCTAATTGGAATGTACTGAATATGTGTTAACATGTATCAACTTTAGTTTCCAAGGAACCCATTTTTTACAGATACATGGTACAGCAATGTGGGAATCTTTAGCCCCCGGCTATGTGAATCTGTACGTGGGGCATTGGGAATGGATTAATATATACAATCCTATACTGAATTTATTTTTGGAAAAAATCTCAGTTTATACAGGTATGTTGATAGTTTACTGTTTATGTGGAATGGGACACCAGAAGAACTGACAGATTTAAAAGACAGTTGCACAGCTCGAATGAGCATCTTCAGTTTACTGTGAACTCAAAGGTAGAAAATATATGCTATTTGGATGTTGTGCTACAAAAGAACACAGTGGGGAGTCTGGATGTAGATTTATATAGAAAGGCTAGAGACAGAAATTCAGTTTTGGAGGCATCAAGTATGCACCCAAGACACAGAAATAATAATTTCCCCTACACTCAATTTCTGAGGCTGCATTGAAATTGCAGCCTTTAAAAACAGTATGATATAAGGGCTGAAAAGGTGCAAGAAAGGTTTCTGTCCAGTTGGTATAATAAAAAGATTGTGTAGACAGCTTTGAGTTGGGCTAAGGCACAGGACAGGACAGTATTTTTAAACCCCAGAAGGGAAGGGGATGTGGAACAAAATCTGATTGGTGACACTTTGAAATACATTATGAAATACAGTACACAGTCAAAATATATTAGTCAGATTATTACCAGGAACTGATGAATAAAAGTGGCACATCCTGTTATGGGTCCCAGCTATAAGAATAAACCTTCTAAGACAGAGTGACAGTGTATCAGAGGTCCAAGAATATAAGGGACATGATTGTGCACTCGTATCAACCTGAGAGTAAACAAGAAGTGACATGTTTGCCCCCTCCCCCTGGGTTGCACACATTGCTGCAGGTGTACAACGTGACATTGCAAATAGAAGCTAAATGGATATGCAAACTGAATGCCCCAAAGAAACCAGAGCATACTGGTAAATTTGAAATGAAGTCATTCCTCAAGATGTAAATATTAGGAAGTGATATATGTATCCTGTTATAACAGATGTCTTTGTTTTGTATGTGAAGTGACTCATTATGCTGTTTGTTTTTAAAAGATTCGCTGACAGCCTCTATGGAGAGCCTGATGTGCTGTGTGTGTTTTTTGAACAAGCATCCCATCAACTTTTGCTACCATGGCAGCATCCCTAAGAAAGAACAACTAATCAATCAACAAAGGACCTGAATAAGAGGTTGTTTAACAAGAGATCTAAAGGACTATCATAACTGATGTGTTTTATAATGAACTTTATTATTGTGCAATAAGACAGAGTGATGGGAGGCATGTTTGTTCTCTTTTTAATGGTTTAAGGATAATAGGCACGAGTAATAGGACTTGTAATCATGGTGGGGCATGCTTCTTGTATACTGATGCATTGTTGAATGGTTAAGCCATTGCTATTTAAGTGAGAAGATATTTTGTGGAATGTAACCCTTGATAAAGCACCCAAAGGGGTATGAAATGGTGTTGGGGAGTTTTCATAATTACTGTTGGGATTTTTTTATCCTGCTATATTTGCACTTTCTTTTAATATTTGTAATGAATAAAGTTTTACATTTTACTCCTAAAAATGGAATGTTGCCTTATCCTTGGTGCAGCGACAGATGCTGGGTCTTTCTTTGTTTTGTACCTGCTGCCTGTGACCATAGCCGGTTTTAGGCACCAGCGAACCCTGCGGTTGCTGGGAGCCCCTGTTCATGGGGGCCCCCAACCAGAGAAGTTTACCTTATTCATTTTAAACATTTTTTTATCTTAATATATTTTTTAAACATCAGTAAAGGACTGTGCCAGTCCTTCTGGTTCTTCATGAAATACCTCAACAAGCTATGATCAAGTCAATATGAGGTGGATAGGCAGCAATGGATGGGATGGGATGGGAAGAACAGCCAAAAGAACTGGCACTCTGTGTCCTCCTAACATTTTTAAAATACTACAGGTTATATTAAAGCTATACATAGAAACAAGGAAATATAGAATTTGCTGGCAGATAACTACTGCTTGACCCACCTAGTCTGCCCATTTTTCCCTGCCTATAGTATCACCACAAATAAAATCTTGCACTTATGAGCTACAGTAAAACATATGGGCTAAAGGTGGGCCAAGTAGAAAGGCCCCATGACTTCACTAATTCTGCTGGGGGCCCCCAAAACCCTAAAGCCGGCCCTGCCTGTGACCCACACACACTACCATACTGGAGCAACCAGTGTCTTTCATTTGAACTTTGGGATATGGCTGGTCCTCCCAGTACTGCTGTTTTCCAGTAAAGGGACCTACTGCTCTGTCCATGTTCACCACTGTGCCCCCAGTTCTCATGGTATAGTCAGAGGGCTGGGGTAACTTGATGTGAAGGATGGTGCCATGGCCGCCACCCTGTTCAGCCAGTGGGCAGGACATGTAATGACTAAGGAATTGTTCCTGCCTGTGTATCTGGCACCACCCACCACCACTCCACACAGCAGATTGGAGATAAAGTCCCACCCCCAGCCACCCACCTTGGCAGTAACAGGACAGCAGTGTGGGTGCAGAAGAGATGTGGGTCAATGCTAAAGAGCAGGACATTTAAAATTATGGAAGTGCACAACATGCATTGTGAATCTATTTAACAACTACATAGTAGTGCGGTTACAGTGCAGTTACATAGTAGTTACAGTGCAGTTAGTGACACTTAAAATTATCCTTCAGAAATCATTCCCTCAAGAACTTACTGCAGAATAGTGTAGTGGTTAAGAACAGTGAACTGCAAACCTGGGGAACTGCAATTGAATCCAAGAGCCACCACTTGTATACTGTGTGACAAAAAAAAAAAAAGAAAAAACTTAAACTAAACATGCAATCTAATATTGTAAATTGCCATTCAATAAAAAATATTAATTTATATAATAACTTACTGGCTTTTAACAGTGCTGTAGTTACTAAGGAATGTGCTGCTTCTGTGACAATTTTTCCACAGTCAATTCCAAACTAACATGTATTTGCATAGTAAGTATGCGTAAACTGACACTTAAAATAAAGTGTAAGAAGAAGGGTGCAACTACTATACACTTACATTTTTTTTATCATGGTATTTCTTCTGTGTCCTGGTGGCTCATACTGCCTTCAGCTGTCACCCCAATGCTGTCCCCCAAGGATCAGACCCCCTTCCTTGAGCTCCCATGACTTACTCTTTGTGGCAGGGTAGTGGGGAGTGTCTCTACCCACCCTAATGGATCTAGCCAGGGAGGTGCCATCTCAAGTGTGGTGCCATAGGGACAGCTTAATACTGCCAGAACTTTTTCTATTTTTCTCTCTTGTGGAGATGGGGCATGCAATGATGCCTGCAGAGAGAGTGTGCACGCTTCTGTATGCACTTCTCCAAGTGTCTGCCCCATCTCCTCCCCTTTTCTACAGCATTGGCTCACTGCCTCCCAGCAGCCACTAGGGGCCAGTCAGACACTGACTACTGGTGGTTCCCCTCCCCAGAGAAGGAGAGCAGTCCACTGGATGCTCAAACCTTCTCCTCCTCTGCTGACCCCCTGCGGCCCGTGCTTATTCCTGAACATGGGTCACTGGCATAGCATGAGGTAAGGCATCTAGCACCTCAGCCCTCAGTGTCACCAGGCCAGCATCTATACACTTACATTTGATCAAATATCAGTGCTGTTGTTCTGATGTATGTTCTCCTTCAGAAATCATTTCGTCATGCATGTACTGCTTAATAAACACACAATCTACTATTGTTAAATGTTATACAACTATATAGTTTACTTATACCATAAAACTCGTTTACATAATTACTTATCAGATTCTTGTAACAGTGCTGTTGTTACTAAGAAATGTGCTGCTTCTGTGGCATTGACCCACACCTTTTCTACACCCACACTTCTTTCCTGCTACTGCCCAAGTGGGTGGCTGAGGGTAGGGCATGCCTACATGCCATGCTTTATCCCAGATGTGCTGTGTGGAGTGGTGGTTGGTGGTGCCTGATACACAGGTTGGGACCCTTCTTTAGCCATTACATGCCATTTCCACCAGCTAAAAGAAAAACTAGTTGCTATGCAAACTACTGAATATCTCCACAAACACAACCTCCTCTCTGGATCCCAGCATGGATTTCACAAAGGTCATAGTACCTCCACTGCCCTTCTGACACTCACAAATGATATCTACACAGCCATGGACTCTGGTCTCCTGACTGGTACCACCTTCATTGATCTCACCAAGGCTTTTGACCTTGTTGACCACACCCTCCTACTTATGAAGCTTACCTCCCTGGGTTTTTCTGAGGAACCAATGAACTGGTTTCGGAGTCACCTATCAAATCGACAGCAGGCTGTTGCTTTTAACTCTGCCTATCCAACCTATCGTTAAATACAAACTGGTGTCCCACAGAATCCATGCTAGTCCCACTGCTCTTCTCGAGTTTCGTGAGCGACCTCCCTCAACAAGTATCTATTTGCTCTACCCTGCTCTGTATGACCTTGTACTCTACCATAGCGCTAAAAGCGTGCTGGACTTAACAAACTCTCTATCCAAGGTTCCAAACATTTCAATCCTGGATTTCTGCCATCGTCTCATTCTGAAGCAAAAACTCAGGCAATGCTATTTGGCTCTCAGCCAACCTAAAAGCTAATCAGAACTCCTTCAAAATAACTTGCTCGATAATTCCCAGTTAGTAAACACCTCATCTTTCAGATACCTTGGCATTCTTCTTGATGACTCCTTGGACTTTTAATCTCCACATTACCATGACTGCAAATCAGTCAATGCAAAGATGGAGGAGCATACCGTGCAATTATGCCCCTTACCCCATCAGCTAGGCAGCTGTGGCACAAGACCTTCTTCTCCCATCCTTGGCTTATGGCTCTGTCATCTATCTTGGTGCTACAAGAGCCTCCCTCCATACATGGACACCACATATAATAACATCTGCCGCTGTCGTCTGCCTCTCCAGCTCAAACATCACTGTCTGCTTTATGCTGACCTTAAATAGCCTAGTCTTGTGGCCCATCACCTCCATTCCTATGGCTCCTTGATTGATGGTACGACACGGAAGGCTTCCTAATTCTTCTTGCCTCACACGCCTCATACTCCCTTTCTATGGTCTCCGTCACTTGACCAGACATCTGTTTATATCCCTAGAAGCAGGACCTTAATGGGTACATGAGCTTTCTCCCATGCAGCTCCTAAATACTGGAATACCATCCCTCTAGTTATTCGTCATGCCCCAACGCACACCTGCTTTAAGAAGCTCCACCGTCAATACCTACTCACAGCAAGTCCCTGCACCTGTTTCCAGCCACCATAAACCAATACCTGGCTCAAGCTGACACTTTTCCCATCTGCACACTGCCTGCTACTTCTCTCCAAATCTATCCTCTCCTTCTCTACCCCCTTCCCTCTGCCTCCCTCAGTCACTGTGCTAGCTTGGACTTGCCAACTAGCTACCGACTAAGGATCTACAGGAATCTCCTGACCTGAGCTGCACTTATCTCATTTCTTCTCTATGATCCTGTTATCCTTGTTTCTATACCACCTACTTTGCTTGCTTATGTACTTTCATAGTCTATTTAATGTTTGAGATGTTTTGTATTTTTCTGTCTAACTATTGTACTGTATGGTTTATGTGTGCTGCGTCACACTGATGTTTTTGTATGTCACTTGTATCCTCCCGGGTCATACCTGAAAATAGGCATGTCTATGTCTAGTGTACCCACCTGGTAAACAAAAGCAAATAAATAAATAAATAAATAAAAGTGGTGGCGGCCATGGCACCATCCTTCACACCAAGCTATGCCAGCCCTCTTACTATACATTGAGGACTGGGGGCATGGTTGTGAACATGGGCAGACCAATAGGTCCCCTTACTGGACAACAGCAGTACTGGGAGGACCAGCCACATCCCACAATTCCCAACTTCACACAAAGTGCAGGTTCCAGTGTGCTGGAGGTCACCCCATCTAATTGGATGGCTGCTGTTGATCACCAGGCCTGGATATGCACATGTGACACTCCCCCTGCTGTCTATGTGAATAAGGTCCAATATTAGACTGCATGTTTAGTAAGCAGTAAGTTCATGAGAGACTGATTTCTGAATGTGAACTTACATCACAGCTACAGTACTGACATTGGGCAAATGTAAGAGTACACACTTGCAAATACATGTTACCTAGCCATTAACTGTGAAAACAGTACCATTCTGATAACAATTTCAGTTTTTTCTGTGTTATTAACTTTTAAATAAATGTCAGATAGACATAGACTGTTGAAACAGTGCACAAGACACACATTCATATGTAGTTACACTTGTAAGGACAGATTTAATAATTCCAAAAGTAGTAACATAGTAGTTGCACATTAGATTTACTGTTACAATTTGCAGTAGTTATTACATGTGTAGTTGTCCTTATAAGAACAAATTACATAATGCCCGAATAAATAAAATGGTAGTTGCACAATAGATTTTCTGTTACTCTTTGCAACAGCTATTAAATGTTAGTCACACTTGTCAGAATGAATTGATTTGTGCTGAAAGGGAGACATAGAAACATAGAAACATAGACTTTGACAGTAGATAAGGACAGCTTGGCCCACCTAGTCTGCCCATTTCCCTACCTATAGGATATGCTGCAGATCCTATTTAACCAACAACCTATTTCTTCCTACCCCCCACAAAAATTGACTTATGTCTGTCCCATGCATTCTTGAATTATCCCACAGTTTTAGACCCCACAACCTCCTCAGGAAGGCTGTTCCATGCATTCACCACCTTCTCTGTGAAAAAAAATACTTCCTCACATTGCCCCTGAGCCGTCCCCCCTCTATCTTCAGATTGTGTCCCCTTGTTCTTGCACATCTCTTTTTCTGAAAGATGCTACCCTCTTGGACTTTATTGATTCCACTAAGGTACTTAAAAGTTTCTATCATGTCCCCGCTCTCTCTCCTTTCCTCAAGGGTATACATATTAAGCTCCTTTAGTCTCTCCTTGTATGGCTTCTGTTGCAGACCCTGCACCGTTTTAGTTGCCCTCCTCTGGACTGCTTCCATCCTGTCTATGTCCTTACAGAGATGGGATCTCTGGAACTGGACACAGTACTCCAGATGGAGTCTCACTAAGAAGACAATAGTAGTTGCACGCGTATGCAGATTGTGTAACTACACAACACACAAATGTGAAACTATTTAACAACTACATAGTAGTTACATGTAATTGCACAGTATTTAAAGTGCAGTAACAGTATATTTATACAGTAGTTACAGTGTAGTTAAGGACACTTAAAATAAAGTGTTACCCAACAATGACTAACTGTTCCCTACAGATACGGCTGCCAGATTAGCATCACAATGACTAACTGTTCCTTAAACATACAGCTGTCACCTCCGCAGTACCAGCAGTCACTAACTGTTCCCTACATACATAGCTGTCAGCTTCACATCACCAACAATGACTAACTGTTCTCGACACATATAGGTGTCAAGTCCCAATTATGAACAATGACTACTCCTGACACATAGAGCTGTCACCTTTAAATATAACAACTAACTGTTCCCTACACATATAGCTGCCAGTTCCGCATTACCAGCAATGACTAACTGTCCTCTACACATACAGCTGTCAACTCCAAATTACCAACAATGACTAACTGTTCAATACACATACATGCTGTCCCCTCAGCATTATCAAAAATGGGTCCAATTCTCAAAAGCCTACACCTGGTGTAACTTAACTTGCTCCACAATAAATGGCCCAAGTAACAAGTTACGCCAGCAGTTGCGACATGCGGTATTCTGCAAAGCAGCCTGTGACATGTCACAGGCTACTTGCGCCAAAGTGGACAAACACCATCAGTTACGCCCTAAACCCCCTGCGACATGGTGCTAGGGGATTTATGGCAGCAGTTGCACCCTATTCTGGAAAGGCAGCAACAAAGACCCCAAGGTTGCCATTCTCAAACAACCCTCGGAGGACATCTACCAAAGTACAGTTACACCAGCTTCTAGCTGGTATAAGTGTACTTATGCCCTACGGGGGTTGTGTGTATGTGCTGCCGGCCCAACACCCGATGCCATATCACCCTCCCCTCCTCCAATGCCCCACTCTCCATACTACCACATGTACTGCCCCATTCCCCCAGATGCCTTGACCACCAAACATCTGAGTTAAAGCCTCGCAGGGCTATTGCTGTCCTCTCATGCCCCAATGCCTGGAAATGCTAGTTAAAGCCCCACAGGACTATTCATGCCCCCCATGACCTAATCCCCAATTGACTGCCTCCCTCAAACCACATCACCTGAGTATTAGATACCCCTTATCCTTGGTAGTCTAGTGGCCCCCCCCACTCATCATGAGTGCATATTATGTACAGTAGTACATGCTCCGGTGCAGTTCAGTCAGCAGCTGGCCACGGTGGTGAGAGGTGGGCTGTGCCAGTCACCAGCTGGGTGGGGGGGAGAGCAGGGTAGTCTGCAACTGCCATGTGGAGTGTGCAGAGCCACTAGACTACTAGGGATAAGGGGTATCTAATACTCGGGTGATGTGGTTTGTGGGAGATGGACGATCGGGGATCAGGGCATGGGGAGGGCATGAATAGCCCTGTGGGACTTTAACTAACATATTCAGGAGCTGGGGCATGGGGGGACAGCAATAGCCCTGCGCAGCTTAATGTTGCCACAAGTGGGATCTGGACATGGAGGGGTGCCACTTGCATCCTTCAGGTCCAGGGATGCAGCTTGTGACAGTCCCTTCAGGTATGTCATTTGTTTGGCGTACCCATGGGATTGTCGCAAATCACAGGACTTAGCCATGGGGACCCTGTCCCTTCCAGAATTGGGGTCAGAGTCCTTGGCGTATTGGGGTTTGGCCATCCTTGTAGAATCGGCCCAATAACTTACTGTTCCTGACACATACAGTTGTCACCTTCGAATGACCAACAACTAACAGTTCCCAACATATACAGCTTTCACCTCCACATTATCACTTATTACTAAATGGTCCCTACTTATACAGCTGTCACATTTGCATTAAAAACAATGACTAACTATTCCCTATAAATACTACTGTCTCTACCACATTATGAAAAATTACTAACTGTTCCCTACACATACAGCTGTCATCTCCACATTAACAACAGAATGTTCTGTACACAAACATCATTCACCTTTGCATTATTAACTATAGCTAATTGTTCCCTCACATACAGCTGACACCTTTGCATTACCAACAATGACTAACTGTTCACTAAATATGCAACTGTCACCTCTCATTACCAACAATGACTAACTGTTCCATACACCTGCAGCTGTCATGTCCAAATTAACAACAATGACCAACTGTTCCTTAGGCATACAACTGTCCCCTTAGTATTACCAACACTGAATAACTGTTCCTGATACTTATAGCTGTCACCTCTGAATTACCAAAAATGACTGTTGCCGACACATACTGCAGTGATCTCCGCATTACCAGCAATGACAAACTGTTCCCTAGAAACACAACTGTTTCCTCTGCATTACAAAGAAAGACTAACTGTTCCCTACA
The DNA here is from genome assembly GCA_016271365.2 of Neoceratodus forsteri. Lineage (NCBI taxonomy): Eukaryota > Metazoa > Chordata > Ceratodontiformes > Ceratodontidae > Neoceratodus > Neoceratodus forsteri. Next base: position 481,006,395 of record CM057459.1, on the reverse strand, counting down.
CATACAGCTGTCACCTTTGCATTACCAGCAATGACTACTGTTCGCTACACATAGAGCTCTGCATTGCCAATAATGACTATCTGTTCCCTATACGTACAGCTGTCACCTTCAAATTACCAATAATGACCCTTCCCAAAAAATACAGCTGTCACCTCCGCATCATCAACAAAGAGTACTGTTTTCTACACATAGAGCTCTGCATTACCAAAAATTACTAACGGTTCCCTACATATACAGAAGTCATTGCCGCATTAGTAACAATGACTAACTGTTCCTGACACATACAGCTCTCACCTATTATCAACAATGATTAACTGTTCTCTACACATACAGCTGTCACCTCTGCATTACCAACAAAGACTAACTGTTCCCTACACATACAACTGTCACCTACCCATTATCTACAATGACTAACTGTTCCATGCACATACAACTGTCACCAACCTATTAGCAACAATGACTAACTGTTACCAACACACAGAGCTGTCACATCTGAGTTGTCAACAATGACAGTTCATGACATATACAGCCTATCTAATCCAAATTACCAACAACTGTTCCTTACACATAGAGATGTCATGCTTCCATTACCAGCAATGACTAACTGTTCCCTACACATAGAGCTCTGCATTACCAACAATGACTATATGTTCCCAACAAATACAGCGGTCACCTCCAAATCATAAACAATGACTTTTGCTCACATATACAACTGTCACCACCGAATTACCATAAATGACTAATTTTTTCCTACAGTACAGCTGTCTCCAACACATTACCAACAATGACTACTCTTCTCTACACACAGAGCTCTGCATTACCAACAATGACTATATGTTCCCAACAAATACAGCGGTCACCTCCAAATCACAAACAATGACTTTTGCTCACATATGCAACTGTCACCCTGAATTACCATAAATGACTAATGTTTCCCTACAGTTGCAGCTGTCACCTCTGCTTTATCAGCAATAACAAACTGCTCCTGACACATTCAGCTGTAACTTCCGCATTACCAGCAGTGACAGTTCCTGACACATACAGATGTCACCTCCACAGTACCAACAATGACTAACTGTTCCCTACAAATACAGCTATCACCTCTGTATTATCAACAATGACTCCCTGTTTCTGACACATACAGCTGTCACCTCTGAATTACCAACAATGACTGTTCTTGAGATATACAGCTGTCACCTCCAAATTACCAATGATGACTAACTGTTCTCTACACATACAACTGTCACCTCTGTCTTAGAAACAATGACTCACTGTTCTTGACACATACAGCTGTAAGTTCCGCATTACCAACAGTGACTGTTCCTGACACATACAGATGTCACATCTGCATTACTAACAATGACGAACTGTTCCCTACATGTACAGCTGTCACCTCCACATTACCAAGAATGACTAACTGTTTTCTACACTTACAGCTGTTACCTTCGCATTACCAACAATAACAAACTGTTCCCAAAACATACAGCTGTCACCTCCGAATTACCAACAGTAACTGTTTCTGACATATATAGCTGTCACATCAGAACTACCAACAATGGCTAACTGTTCCCTTGACATACAGCTGTCACTTGCACATTACCAACAATGACAAACTGTTCCTTACACATAAAGCTGTCACCTATCTATTATCAACAATAACTAACTGTTCCCTACATATAGGACTGTCACCTCTGCATTAACAAAAATAACTAACTCTTCCCTACACATAATTCTGTCACCTACCTTTTATCAACAATGACTAACAGTTCCATACACATATAGCTGCCAACTTCACTTTACCAACTATGACTAACTGTTCCCTATACATACTTGCTGCTACCTCCACATTAATAATAATGACTAACTGTTCCTGATACATACAGCTGTCACCTCCAAAATGCCAACAATGAATGTTCCTGACTTATGCAGCTGTCAACTCCAAATCATCAACAAATTACTAACTGTTCTCGACATATACAGCTGTCACTTCAAAATTATGAACAATGACTAACTGTTCCCTGCACATAGAGTTGGCACCTTTGCATTAACAATGATGACTAACTGTTCCCTACATTTACAGTAATCACCTACTCATTACCAACAATGAGTAACTGTTAACTACACATGCAGCTGTCAGAAATTATCAACAATGACTAATTGTTCTCTACACATACATCTGTCACCTCTGCATTACCAACAAAGACTAACTGTTCCCAACACATACAACTGTCACCTACACATTATCAACAATGACTAACAGTTCCCTGCACATACAACTGTCACCTTTGCATTAGTAACAATGACTGTTACCAACACATAGAGGTGTCACACCTCAGTTGCCAACAATGATTGTTCATGACATATACAGCTGTCAAATCCAAATTACCAACAATGACTGTTCCTTACAGGCCCTGTGCATTGGCTTGGTGGGTCACTGCAGCTCTGAGCTGGCATGGCAACAGACAGACAGTTCGCAATGAGTCAACAGTAACAAGCAAGCAACGGATGTGGCAGGTCTTGGATGAAGTTCCCCCACTGACTAAGAGCCAGATGTGATCCACACCAGTACCACATCGGGTAGGACACAGACAGATAGAGTGCCCAGAGGGGAGGCTCAGGCTGCTGCTGTGGCCTGTAGAACAGTATACCAAAAAATCTGCCCCATTCTGCAGTTGTCTGTTTTGTTGGGGGTGTGGGAGTGGAGTGGGATGGGATGGGAGGACAGACTTACTTAGGCACCAGTCATGGTCTGAGCATGAGTGGCTCAGCCTGCTAGGTTGGTTGGTGTTGGATTGGAATTCTGAGTCTAAAAATTCTGAATTGATAGTAGCTTGTTGCTGTGTGGAGAAGGTTGTGATGGACAGATGGTTGGCACTGAGTTCTCAGTCCTGTATTGGGGGGTTCACGTTTGGTAGTTAGTTGATACTACAAATTCTGCATTGCATAAATCCTGATTCTAACCCCAGGAATCCACTAATATTATTACTCTTAGCAGTGCTCCCTTAAGCCAGCACTGCCCTGGAGCCAAATAGAATGCTATGCTAATTATGGAATGTTTAGCTTGTGCATTCATTTTCAAACTGCCCTATTCTAACTGCCTGCTTTCTACCTCAGATTTCTTGTCTCTGCTGCGAAGTTCAGACGCACTGGAGATCTCTCTCCATCAAGATCATCTAAATTGGGAATAAGATCAAAAACACTTAAGTATGTTGTCTTATTTTTTCATTACTGCCTTATTCTTATTGTTAATTACTGTTTGTACCTCATAGTTTAAATTCTTTATAGCTTTTTATCGGTTCCTTGCAGTTCCTTTGAGCTGAGGGGTAACTGATTTCTTTGTGAATTTCATAGGAAACCTTTTCATAGATTTCCAATTGTTTTTTTCTTTTAAAATTACTTAGCTTAACTGCTCTTGAAATGAGGTTGTTCCGGTTCTCCTAGTGTTTCTTGGTTCTGGAACCATTCGGAACCGTGGTTCTGTTAAAACTTATCAGTTTCTGAACCGATCACTTTCTTATTTAAAGTGACTGCATATTTTGCAATGTAGTTCTATTTAGCAGTTTTTGAATCCTGTTTTCTATAATAGCAGATAAACCTAAAAAGAACACAGGACCTACAGGTTTTAAGAATTGTATTAAATGTGCTGAGTTGTTTGCCAGGGCAGACAAACATGACATTTGTCTGCTCTGCCTTGGTGTTAAACATTTCAGTGATGATTGTGAGATTTGCAAGTCTTTCCCTGAAAGAACTGTGGAGAAGTGCAGGGAGAGGCTTAAGAGAAGACTAGAGGAGGGATCCCTGGGCTCTACCCAGTTCACCCCCTCCAAGAATGTGGCAATTTCTTCTAGAGCCTCCAAATCCACCCCTAATGCAGGTGAGGGCTCTGGTAAGAGAGTCAATCAGCTGGCTGGTTCTCCAGTGCCTGCCATAAAACTAAGAAAAACTAAGCACACTGACACCCTGGCTGAAACACCTCAAGGGGTCCCTCAGGTGCCCATAAATACTCCCTCTCCTGCTGATATTAGACAAGTTCTGGCTTTGTTACAAGTGCTGCAGGGTCTGCTTCCCCCCAGCAGCCTGTACCTGTTCTAGCTGATAAAAAAGCTGCTGCTACCCCTCTTGTGCCTCTTTCCACAATGGGTGGTGATGATGATGATGATGGGGAGGAGGAAGGAATAGAGCCTGAGGTGTCACCTGAGTAAGACTTTGGTCCCCACCAGACCCTCAGAGGACTTTTCTTCCCATTTTTCTTTTATTAGGAAAATGGTGGAAACACACTGGACCTCCAAACAATTGAGGAGGTATAGGATAAAGAAGAGGTTCAGTATATGGAACTAATGGGGCCAACACCCTCAAAATAACTCCTCCTTCCTCTTTACAAATTTTTCAGAAAATACATTCTGGAAATGTTAAAAGCTCCTCCAACTGTCACACCTATTGACAAAAAATGTGACAAAAAGTACGAATTGGAGAGCTCTGGTGCTGAATTTTTATTCAGCTAGCCAGATCATCAAGGCATTGTACAGCAGGCAGCCTGTGAGAAGGCCAAACCCCCCTTGTCTTCTCATCCACCTGAAAAAGATTCCAGAAAGGTAGACAGTATGGCTAAGAGGGGATACCTCTCAGCATTCCTTGCTATTAGGCAAGCCACGTACCAGGTATATGCTGCCCTTTTCCAAAAGGCTCTATGGCAGTCTGTGATGGATAATGCAGAGGCAAATCCCTTCCTGACTGTTTTGGATTTACTAGAGACAGCCAAATTGGGTTTGGAGGCTTCCAAATAGCAATTCCAGATGGTAACTGACACGAATGACACTGCTGCCAGATGGATGGTTGGTACTATAGTCAAGGGGAGGTTTGCCTGGCTGAGGGCTACCAACCTCACCCAGGACACCCAAAACAAAGCAATGGATTTCCCAATTGAGGGCCATTCCCTTTCTGATGCCCAAACTGAAGCCTACATGAAGAAAGTAGATGAGTATACGGCTACTTTCAGAAGTAATTCCACCAGGGACAAGCCCTCTCCTTCCACTTCTTATTCTAGGGGAGGCAGAGGCAGGTCTTCTTTTAGGAGACCTTTCTTTCAGGTGCAAGCTGCTCCTCAGCTACAGTACCAACCCCAGCAGACAGGGTTTTATAGGTCCAGGGGTAGAAGAGGCTCCCACAGAGGGTCTGACTCTACCCAGTCTCAACAACAACAAAAGCAGAACCCCTGACTCTACCCTTCAGGCTGCCTTTCCACACCCTGAAGAGGGCAGACTTTCCCACTATTTCCAGGACTGGTCAAAAATTACATCAGACAGGTGGGTCCTGGAAATAGTGGGTCATGGTCTCTCCCTTTGCTTCAAGTCTGCATGGCAGAAATGGGGGGGTGACAGATGGAGAAATCATGGAGGGCAGAGTTCGGGAGGGTTTGAAGGCACTGAGGGTGAACAAGGCACCAGGCCCAGATGGCATCCACCCCAGGGTACTGAAGGAGCTGGCAGAGGTCCTTGTGGGACCTTTGGCAGACCTATTTATGCCTCACTACATTCAAGGTGTTTACATCAGGACTGGAGGATGGCTGATGTGGTGCCCCTCTACAAGAGTGGCCCCAAGGATGAACCAGGAAACTACAGACCAGTGAACCTCACATCCACCGTGGGTGAGCTAATGGAGACTATCCTGAAGGAGAGGCTGGTGGCCCTCCTAGAGGCCAAAGGACTACAGGACAGCAGACAGCATGGCTTCATACATGGCAGATTCTGCCAAACCAACCTGGTGGAGTTCTATGACTGGGTAACTAGGCAACTGGACAGGGGCCATGCAGTGGCTGTCCTGTATCTGGACTTCAGTAAGGCATTCAACTCGGTGCCACATGAAAGGCTGGGAAGTAAGTTAGAAGGCACAGTGGTGCAAAGCTGGTGAGATGGGTAGGGAACTGGCTGCAGGGAAGTCAACAGAGGGTGGTGGTGGCTGGGGAGTGCTCACACCCAAGGGTAGTGACGAGCAGTGTTCCACAGGGCTTGGTGTTGGGGCCAGTGTTGTTTGGGGTATTCATTGCAGACATATCATTGGACAGCAAGATCAGTCTGTTTGCTGATGATACCAAGGTAGCAGCGGTAGTGTATGACCTAGGGGGATGGCAGGGGTTGCAGGCTGATCTGACAAAGCTTGAAACCTGGTCAGACACCTGGCAACTGGGGTTTAATGCCAGAAAGTGCAAGGTGCTACATTTTGGGATGAAGAACCCAAGGAGGAGTTACCAGCTGGGGGGAGTGCAGCTAGCCCAGACAGAGGAGGAGAAAGATCTAGGGGTGCTCATTACAGGGTCAATGAACAACTCGACACAATGTAGGAAGGCAGCTGCAAAGGCCAATAAAATGCAGGGTTGTATTGCAAGGGGTATATCCTTGAGGAGGGAGGAGGTGATTCTGCCACTGTATAGGTCATTATTTAGACTGCACCTGGAGTACTGCATGCAGCACTGGTGCCTGTATCTGAAGAGGGACATTAAGTTACTGGAGGAGGTGCAGTGCAGGGTGAAAAAGATGATCAAGGGGCTGGGGGACTTATCATATGAGAGGAGGTTGAGGGAGCTGAACAGGTACTCGCTGGAGGAGAGGAGGGACAGGGGGGACATGATTGAAACCTTTAAGTACATGAAAGGAATAAACAAAACAGGTACAGAGGGGCTGTTCAAGGTAAGGGAGAGGAGGGACACCAGGGGCCATGATATGAGACTGGAAGGAGGAAGGTTCAGGAGGGAGATGAGGAGACACTTTTTTACAGAGAGGGTGGTGGCTGGGTGAAATGCGTTACTTGCAGAAGTGGTATCCAGTAGAACAGTGGACTGCTTCAAAAGGGGATAGGACAGGACAAGGGGGGGTCAATGAAGGGTAAGGGTGAAAGGGAGGGGCAGCTGCAGAATAAGGGGTGCTAGCTGCACATTCGAGCAGACTTGATAGACCTCTAGGCCTTTATCTCCTGGCAAATTTCATATGTTCATAAGTCCCTTCCCCCTCCAAGGGTAAAACGTTTTGCATCAGTTCCTCCCTCACAAAGAAAACTGCTGGAGCAGGAGGTAAAAAATGTATTACTGGCAATAGCAGTCGAGCCTGTCCCACACAATCAAAGAGGGCAAGGGTTCTACTCCAGGTATTTCCTAACAACAAAAAATACTTGAGAGTGGCAGCCTATACTAGACCTCAGACATCTGAAAAAGTACTTAGTGAAACCCAAGTTCAAAATGGTTACAATGGCAATAATTCTACCCTCACTACAGAAAGTGGACTGGCTAGCCTCTTTAAATTTAAAAGATGTATATTTTCACATCTCTGTCAGAGAATCACACAGAAGATATCTAAGATATCTCAGGTTCACTCTCCCCTTGGGCCACTACCAGTTCTCAACACTTCCTTTTGGCCTTACCTTTGCACCAATGGTTTTCACCAAATACATAGCAGTACTAGTGGCACATCTCAGAAAGCTGGGTGTCACAGTTTTCCCATATCTGGATGACAGGCTGATTGTAGGAAAATCCCAACAGCAAGTGTCGGAACACTTACTGCTAGCTCAAGGAGTTCTCTCCTCCCTTGGGTGTCTTCTAAATGCCAAAAAGTCAGTGCTTATGCCAGTCCAAGTATTACAGTTCATAGGGGCAGAACTCAATACAATTCTGGGAAAGGCTTTTCTACGCTTGGAAGGGGTACAGGCTATCCAGCTTCTGGCAAGCTCATTTTTCCTGGGCAGGCCAAAACCAGCAACTCAGTTTCTAGCTCTTGGGCCACATGGCTTCAGCAACAAGCACAGCCATGGGTGCCAGATTCCAAATGAGGGACATTCAGTTTCACCTCAGGGCCCATTGGTCCCAGAGGTGAGATTCACTTTCAAAACTAGTCCCTGTAACAAGAACTCTTCTACAGGCCCTCCAGTGGTGGAGGTATCCAGACGACCTAAGGGAAGGGGTGCCTTTCCAGCAGGAGCCCCCCCCCTTAGTGCTCACAACAGATGCCTCCCTTCTAAGATGGGATGCCCACCTAGAGGACCACACAGTTCATGGCTCCTGGAACAGTGCAGAGTTCCTCCTGCACATAAATCTCTTGGAGTTAAGAGGAGTTTACCTGGCCCTTTAGGCCTTCACTCATCTTATAAAGGGAAAAATGGTTCGGATCAGAACAGACAATACCACCACAATGTACTATATCAACAAACAAGGAGGGACAAGATCCACTCCACTGTGTAAAAAAGAAATGAAAACATAGAGCCTAATTTACTCTCTAAATGTCTCCATACAAGCAATTCATCTGCCAGGAAAGGACAATACCCTGGCAGATGCCTTGAGCAGGATAAACCAGACCCACCACGAATGGGCACTGAACAGGCAAGTAATGCAGGTGCTATTCAGATGATGGGGAACCCCAGAAATGGATCTCTTTGCTTCCCACCAGGATCACCACTTACCCCTCTATTGCTGCAGGGCTCCAGTGAAAGGGACTGTTCCCATGGATACCCTGATTCTTGATTGGACAAGCGAGTACCTTTATGCCTTCCCTCTTTTTCCTCTGATTCTCAGAGTACTCATCAAGCTCAGGTCACAGCCAGCCTCGATGATTCTGATAGCCCCAGACTGGCCAAGACAGCTATGGTACTCCCTGCTGCTCTCAATGTCAGCGAGCAAACTGATCTAGCTCCCTCAGAGGTACAATATACTGACTTCCCTTTAAGGCAGAGTGGTGTATCCCAATCTCAAGCCTCTCAGACTCAAAGCTTGGCTCTTGAGGACTTATAGTATTCAGATTCCCAAGCAGTTCTAAAAGTCCTTAGGAGTTACAGAAAACCTACTAAGAGATCTTATGCTTCAAAATGGAAAATATTTTCTATCTGGTGTACAGACAAGGGCATAATCCCAGCACAGGCTGGCATTCCAACCCTCCTAGATTATTTGTCTTATCTGCATTCCTTGGGATTGCAGCACTCAGCTCTGAAGGTTCACCTGGCTTCAGTTTCAGCTTATCTCTCAGTAGGGAAATATGTATTCCTGGCTTCAAATCCCATATTTAAAAGGTTCTTTAAGGGCCTTCTACATCTGTTTTCCCCTCATAGGGAACCAGTGCCAGCTTGGGACCTCAACATTTAAATTGCCCATCTTATGTTTCCGCCATTTGAACCCTTAGCTTCTGCAGAGCTCAAATTTCTTACCTCAAAGGTAGTTTTCCTAGTGGCCCTTACCTCTACTAGGAGGATAAGTGAGTTACAGACCCTATGTGTGGAAAAGGACTATATTTCTTTCCACAATGATAAGGTAGTGTTGAGAACTAATAGAAAGTTCCTACCCAAAGTTTCATACTGGCTTTCATACTGGGTTAATAAGACATCCAGAAGGCTTGCGCCATATGGGATGTTCCCACTATTTCAGTGGAGGAAACTGAGGTTACCAACTGTTATATGTCTATCCAAATTTGTTTTGAAGGCAAGGAAACTAGAGGCCTCTACTATTTCAGCTGGCAAATGATTCCATAGTCTGACTACTCTCGGTCCAAAACTAAAATGTCTCAGCCTTGTCCTACAATATTCTTCTTGTATTTGAAACTTATGCCCCCTAAGGTTGTAGTGAGGTACCTTGTTTTATTTATTTATCAAGTCTAGGATTACAAATGTTTTTGAGCCATGGCTCTTTTACAAAGGTTCCAGATCAGAGAAATACAAATTATGGGGAACATCAAGACAGGCATTACAACAATATGGACATTGCAAACAGAGTACGGATTAATACAGTTCAAGGGTAGCATTGTAACAAGACAGCCAGCAGCATTTGTCAGAGAAAATAGACAACAGATAAGAAGTGCCAGAGTCATAGGGCGAGGGAAGAGGGTAGGGGGGTAGAAGGAATGTAGGAAGGGTGTCGAGAGGGTAGAAAGTGCAGCATTGGGTATACTAAGATGTGAGGGTAGAATCCAGTGAGGAGGGGAGGGGAGGGGGGAACAACTAGAGCAGAAAGGGAAGTGGAGAAACAAGGTTAAGTTGGGCAGTCACAGGAGCTGTTGGTAGTGAGATAGTCCCGGAGCCTAGTTTTAAACATACCAATAGTTGGGGCAAAGGAGATGGTTGGGCTGAGGCCATTGAACCAGAGTGGTGCTCGATAAGCAAAAGAGCATTGTTCCTGTGAAGTGTGACAGTGGGGGACTTTCAGTAGCTGTAGCGTGGATCTCCTAAGGCACCATTTGTTAATTTGGTGTTGTAACAGAGTTGAGACCCCAGAAGGTGCAAGGCCAAGGTAGATTTTTTACCATGGAGCAGGTGAGAAACTTTATGCGGTTTGATAGTTGGAGCCAGCCAGTCTGAGTGTACAGGTCACATGTGTGGGTGAGACGGTGAGCACCAGTGATGAGCCGACATGCTTTATTTAAGGCAGTTGAGAGGCATCTAAGGGTTGTGGTTGTGGCTGAGCCATAAATGATGAGACCATTGTCTATTACAGAGATCACAGAACTCAGGACTGCAACCTTCAAAAATTCTGGCATGAGGTGTGGTCTGTGTTTGTAGAGGAGACCAAGCTGTGTATTAGCAGCTCTAGCTACATTATCTACATGAAGTCCATAGGAGAGATTAGGGGCAAGCTGTATCCCTAAGTATTTGAAGGACACCACCTGATCTAGAGTGTTCCCCTGGGTGGTGGAGATAGCCAAGTGGTGTAGCTTGTGTGGGTTATGAGAGCTGCAGAAGAGCATAGATTTGGTTTTCTTGTCATTGAGGACCAGTTTATGATTAAGAAACCATGTCTCTATAGAACTGAAACCAAGTTGAAGGTTGTGTTGAAGAGTTGCAGGAACTTTGTGAGTGGAGAATACAAAAGCATAATAGGCATATAGTATGATCTGCTCAGAGCAGTGGTAAGGGAGGGAGTTTAAGAAAAGGCTAAAAAGGAGGGGTCCCAGTATGGATCCCTGAGGGACACCCGAGCAAACAGGCAGGGTGTTAGAAAGAGCATCCACAATTTTTACTCTCTGTGATCGGTTTTCTAAGTAGCTTTTAATCCAGAGAGAAGAGTCAGGTGATAGCCCGGCATTCAGTAGTTGGTGTATTAGTAGTCCATGGTGTACTGTATTGAAGGCCTTGGAGAGGTCGACGAAAACGGCCCCTGTGAGAAGACCGTTGTCAAGGGATTTGTGCAAAGCTCCAGTGAACTCAAGAAGGGCTGTGGTGGTGCTGTGACATTTCCAGAAGCCGTGTTGTTGTGGACAAGGAATATTGTATTTATCCAAGTGGTCGGCAAGTTGATCAGCCACGATGCACTCAAGTGCCTTAGAGAGTGGGGGCAGTATAGAGATAGGGTGATAATTTGAGGGAATCATCTTGTCCCCACTTTTATGGATGGGGGTCACAGTGGCTGTTTTCCATAGGTCTGGGAATTTTCCACAGCTGAGAGAGAGGTTTAGGATTTTTGTTAATGGATGAATTACCTCATCGAGGGTGAGCAACAGAAGCTTAAGGTCCAAGGTGTTGCTACTAGATCTAGATTTAGAGATAGCTGCAGTAATATAGCATCGAGCTTCATTCAGCCTTACCTTCCTGAAGTAGAAGAGGGGATGGTTAGACTGAGGTGCTGAGGTATCTGGGGAGTAGGCCCTGTTTTCGAAAAAGTCATGGGGTAGAACAGCACTAAGGTCCAAAAAAGTCGTGTTAAAGATGTTTGCGATCACCTTGGGGTCAAGGGTTGAGGATCCATCAACCATTAACATGGCTGGAGAGGTTTTTGGCTGCTTCCCTGTGACATCCTTGATATTGTCCCAGAAAGCACGACCATTTCCCCATTTATTGGTGAGAGCATCTTTGTAATAGGTGGATTTCATTAGCCTTTGTGGCTTTTGTGCAGGCATTTCGTGCTTGTTTGTAATTTTGGATGTCCAGTTGTTTGCCAGTGGCCCTGGCAACTGCCCAGAGGTGATCCCTTAGTTTCAGCTGTGAGAGAAGAGCCGCGGTGACCCATGGATTAGAGAGAGATTTTGTTTTGCACCTTTTAGCAGGGGCAAAGAGGTTGCAGGCTTTGTTGAAAATTGAGATGAAGTGATCAAGAGCCAAGTTAACATCTGTTGCTTCATAGATGGGTAGACAGTCTTGTAGAAGCAGGTGTTGTTTGAGATGTGGAAGTTTTCCACGAGGAAGGACTCTGCTAGCGATAATGTTGGGAGGGGCCTTAAGGAATTTGTTAGACCAAGGAGTTGTTGTACCGAAGACCAAGATCATTTTTTAGTTTTTCTTGTCCAAGGATTTTATATAGCAGGAGCAGGTCACCCCTAACACGTCTGGTGTCCATTGATCACAACTCTAATGCCTTCAATCTTTCTTCATATGATATATCTTTGATCCCTTTTATAAGTTTGGTACAGGCCCGTTGTGGTTTTTCAATCATATTTATATCTTTTCTCAAATAAGGACTCCAGACTGAGAAGCAGTAGTCCAGTGGTTCTCAAATGGTGAGGCCAGCCTCCCTGGGGAGGCCCCAACCTGCTCCAGGGGAGGCTCAAGCAAGTCTAGAAAAAGTATTATATTTCAGTTTTGAACTTGATAGATTTTGTGTGAAGGGATAAGGCAAACTGAAAGAGGATAATAGTAGGTGCATTTATGTATTTATTCACAAGTCTGTGACCAGGGAAGGTACTGTACACTGAGCCATGGCTTATTTCAGGTGTGCCCAGGGAAGGGTAGTGAGAGAATACAATTCAAAATGTAAATTCAAAACACTTAAGCTATACAAAATGAATAAACATGCAAACAAATTAAGAACAATAAACTAACAATGTGAGAACAATTAATCAATTAAATTGACAGCAGAACTGTCCAAATACAAGAGTTAACCATACAGGTACTAGGAATAAGAGCAGGAGGGAGCAAAATGATCCCTGAGAAGTTGCTTAAGAGCAGGGTGAGAGGGAGAGAGGCAGAGGTCGGCAGAAAGGTTATTCCAGTAAGAGGGAAACAGAAAAGCAGTCTGACCCATGAAGGTATGGCAGTAATGGGTAACACTGGTTCGAGAGCCAAAATACTGGAGCAAGTAGGTTGTCCTGTTGGGGGTTTACAATAAGCTTAATAACATGAAAGCCAGCTATGCAAAGAGGTTTCAATTTATTCCTGATGTACTGTGAAAAGTAGGCTATTTTTCTATGGGGAGGCTCAAAAATATTTCAGTATTTTGGGGGAGGCTCAACATCTTTTCCATGGCTTAGGGGAGGCTCACTATGACAAAGTTTGAGAACTGTTAGTCCAAATGCAGTCTAACATATAATTTATACAATGGTAACATCACTTCTTCATTTCTAGATTGAAAACTTCTTTTAATGGAGTTCACCAAGTACATGGCCCTGTTTGCTACTACTTTACATTGGGACGCTTTTTTTAAATCAGAACTAATAAATACCCCCAAATCCTTTTCACAAACTGACTCCTTAAGCTTTACCACTTGCATATAATAATCCTGCAAAATATTCTCCTTCCCTGTATGAATTATGATGCATTTGTCAAGATTAAATTGCATTTTGTTTTTGTTTGCCCACTCCTCTATAAATAGTAGGTCTTGACTGAACTTTAACCTATCTTCAAAGGTGTTAACGACCCCTTCCATCTTTACATCATCTGCAGACTCAGTTATTTTATTCCCATCTGCCAAACATAAGTCAGCAATGAAGATACCAAACAGCAGCGGTCCCAGCACGGACCCCTGCAGCACACCACTCGTCACCCTCTCCCCATCCGATAGGAAACCCTGTAGCCTAACCAGTTGGGTTCTATCCATCAACCAATGTCTGATCCATCTAATAATTCTACTTTCAATTCCCAATTTTGCCAGTTTTTCAACCACCATACTGTGTGGAACCGTGTCAAAGGCACGGCTAAAATCCAACATAACCATGTCAACACTGTTCCCTTGATCTAATAATTTTCCAACATGTTCGTAGAAACTAATTAAATTAGTCTCACATGATCGTTTCTTAACAAAACCATGTTGGGTATTATCTGACAACTCCGTATTGGTGATATACTTTTCAATTTCCTCATATATTATACCTTCGATAATTTTACAAATCACTGATATCAAACTTATTGGACAGTAGTTAGTTACCTCTCCTCTACTACCCTTTTTGTACACTGGTACAACATATGCTGTTCTCCAGTCCCCTGGTACATACCCTTCATCGAAGGACTTTTGCCCTATTATAGCAATAGCAGGTGTTACAACATCTACAAGCTCATTAATAAATTTAGGGTGCACCCCATCCGGCCCTGCTGACTTATTTATATTAAGTTTTGATATTCTTTCTACTACTTTTTCTAGAGTAACTATTTCTCTTTGTGTCTCATTATATAATGCTTCCTCAATGTTATCAATCTTACAAGTTTCCTTGACAAACACCTTACTAAATGCCTTGCTAAATTCCTTACACATTTTCTCAGGTTCTGCAATTGTTAAGAGGCCCCACAATATTTTTATTCCCCCTTTTGTTATTTACATATGAAAAAAAACTCTTTGTGTTATTTTTTGATGTTGCAAGGTTGTATTCCAATTGTTGTTTTGCACTTCTAATTTCAAACTTAACTTTCTGTAATATCTTTCTGTACCTGACCTGACTAATTACAGTTTTTGTCTGCTTCATTTGTCTATATAACGTTTTTTTCTTTTTACAAAGTTTAATGATTTTATTATTAATCCATGACGGTTTTTTTCCCCTGCTATTGTATACATCCCTACTAGGTATATATTTAGCTGTCATATTATTTACTGTGTTAACGAATAATTCCCATGAATCCTCTGTGGACAGTGCTTTCAACTTTTTACTCCAATTTATTTCACTCATCTCATTTCTTATCCTGGAAATCAACTTTATTATACAAATAGTAGTTTTTTTTTATTAATTATACTTTTTGCCCCATCACGGATGACCCAGCACCTTAGCCTGGTCATGGATCCCTGCCTTCACCTCCACATTAGACTGTGACCCCTCGGATACCCCCTGGCTTGTCCCCCAGGCTGGGGTGCGACGCTGCCCTGGTACAGTGCCACAACCCGGGACTAGGTCCGAGGGTCAGTCCTGGAGGTTGATGAAGGCCAGGGCAGGCTTCATCTAGGGTTGTTCATGGGAGAATTCTTGTAGACTGTATGTGGTGGCTGGGAATGTGCAATGACGTCCAGTGTCCATCCCGCCCCTTCAAGTTACTACTGAATGCCGGTTGCTGTGGTACCTCTGGCTTCCACCAGGGGTTTGTCAATCATTGGACATTTGCCCAGTCCTCCCCCCCAGAGAAGGAGAGCAGTCCCTAGGATCCTCGATCTTTCTCCCCCCAGCCAGCCGTCCGATGACTCAGGTCCATTTCCAAACCCGGGTCGCCGGCATCACAAGCGGAATTCCAACCGCTGCACCGATGGGCTGGCCCCAAAGTAGTTTCTGACTTTCATCTGAACCAGTCCATCACCTTACCAGTTTTTGTTACTGTACACTGTAGCTCAGGTGAGCATAGGTTGCATAGCTTGGATGTGAAGAGAGCATTAAGCTATTATATAGCTAATACCAAGGATCATAGGCAGGACAGACAGCAACTGTTCCTTACCTATGGGGAGGTAGGTATGGGATCTCCTGCTTCAAAGAGGACTATATCTCAGTGGATAGTCCAGTGTATTCAGTTCTGCTATTAAAAAGTGGGCAAGGTCCCTCCTTCAAATTTTTGGCCCATTCCACAAGGGGCACAGCTGCCACCATCCCAGCTGCCAGAGAGGTCCCTCTGTTGGAGATTTGTAAAGCAGCTACATGGAGGTCAATCCACACCTTTACTAAACATTATAGCCTGGATACTCAGGCCAGGAGTGATGCCAGTTTTGGCAAAGCTGTTTTGCAGAGTCTTTTTCTTAAATAGATTCTGCCCACCTCCTAGTGGTACTGCTACATAGTCTGCAAAGAGTAAGAATATTAGTGGATTCCTGGGGTTAGAAGAAAAAATTACTCACCTGTAGTAATCTTGTTTCTTCTCAGGGATCCACTAATATTATTACTCCCAGTTCCTGGTCCTTCCCTTAGAATCACAGAAACGTACTCTATACAGCTGAGATGCTTCTCAGTATGACTGGTATGCCACCTACTGGCGCATTTTGGTAATACTTAGCTGGTAGGTTCTTTTTCAAGGGTACATCTGGCTCAGAAAAGAGGACTCATCCTATTATTGTGTTTTTGTTGGCCCTTTCTTGGCCTATTACTTCTTTTTACATGGCCCTGTTGGACATTAGCATTCTAATTGTTAATTGTTCTATATGTTATGGCCTCTTTGCAGGCTTCACAGAAATCTGAGGTAGAATGCAGGCAGTTAGAATAGGGCAGTTTGAAAATGAATGCATGAGCTAAGCATTCCATAATTAGCATAGCATTCTGTTTTACTCCAGGGCAGTGCTGGCTTAACGGAGCACTGCTAAGAGTAATAATATTAGTGGATCCCTGGGAAGAAACAAGATTACTACAGGTGAATCATTTTTAATTCCTCTCTCGGGGGGGGGGGTGATACTAGCATCTCCCTCTGCCAAGTTGTCTGGTTTTATTGATTTTTTTTTACACAGATGCATGGGTCTGTGGGGGGACCACTACAGGTCCATTGCCCAGGGCCCACAAAACCTGACGCCGGCCATGCTTACACATAGAGATGTCATGCTGTCATTACCAACAATGACTAACTGTTCCCTACACATACAGCTGTCACCTCAGCATTACCAGAAAAGACTAAATGTTTGCTACACATACATGCTGTCATCTCTGCATTACCAATAATGACTTACTGTTACCAACAGACACAGTTGTCACCTCCAAATTAACTACAACTGTTTCTGACACATACAGCTGCTGTATCCAAATTACCAACATTACCAACAATGAGTGTTCCTGACACATACAGCTGTCACCTCCAAAATACAAACAATTAATGTTACCTACACATACTGTATAGCTGTCCACTCTGCATCACCAACAATGACTAAATGTTCCTTTCGCATGCAGCTGTCATGCTCAAATTGAGAACAATGACAAAAAAACTTCCCTACACATACAGCTGTCACCTCCACATTATGAATAATGACTAACTGTTCCCTACACATACATGCTGTTAACTCCATATTACCAGTAATGATTAACTGTTACTGACACATTGAGCTGTCACCTCTGAATTACCAGTAGCAAATGTTACGGACCCAAGCAGCTGTCAGCTCGAATTGCCAACAATGACTAACTGTTCCCAACACAGACAGCTGTCACCTTTGAATTACAAACAATTACTAACTGTTCCCCACACATACAGTGGTCACCTACCCATTACCAAGAATGATTAACTAAATATACAGCTGTCTCCTCTGCATTACCAACAATGACTACTCATCTCTACACATAGGGCTGTGCATTATCAACAATGACTATCTGTTCCTAACAAATACAGCAGTCACCTCCGAATTACAAACAATGACTTTTCCTTACACATACAATTGTCACCACCGAATTACCATAAATGACTAATGTTCCCCTAAAGTTACAGTTGTCACCTCTGCTTTACCAACAATAACAAACTGTTCCTGACACATACAGCTGTAACCTCCATATTACCAACAGTGACAGTTCCAGACACGTACAGATGTCACCTCCGCAGTACCAACAATGACTAACTGTTCTCTACACATACAGCTGTCACCTCAGCATTACTAACAATGACTGTTTCCTACAAATATAGCTTTCACCTCTGTATTACCAGTGACTACCTGTTCCTGACACATACAGTTGACACCTCTGAATTACCAACAGTGACTGTTCCCGAGGAATACAGCTGTCACCTCCAAATTACCAACAATGACTAACTGTTATCTACACATACGGCTGTCACCTCTGCCTTAGAAACAATGACTAACTGTTCCTGACAAATACAGCTGTAAGTTCCACATTACCAACAGCGACTGTTCCTGACTTATACAGATGTCACATCCGCATTACCAACAACGACTAACTGTTCCCTTCGTATGCAGCTGTCATCTCCACATTACCAAGAATGACTAACTGTTACCAAAACTTATAGCTGTTACCTTCACATTACCAACAATGACAAACTGTTCCCAAAACATACAGCTGTCACCTCTGAATTATCAACAGTAACTGTTTTTGACATATACAGCTGTCACATCAGAACTACCAGCAATGACTGTTTCCTTGACATGCAGATATCACCTACAGATTACCAACAATGATGAACTGTTCCTTACACATAAAGTTGTCACCTATCTATTATCAACAATGACTAACTGTTCCCTACATATACAGCTGTCACCTCTGCATTAACAACAATAACTAACTCTTCCCTACACATAATTCTGTCACCTACCTATTATCCAGCTCCGAATCACCAACAAATTATTAACTGTTCCTGACATATACAGCTGTCACTTAAGAATTATGAACAATATTTTTAATCAGAATTTACTTAAATATTCGGTTAAAAAACAAGACCTTGAAATTATAATCAATAATAAATTAACATCTAGAGACCATTGTCTCTCAGTTTTGGGAAAAGCAAATACTTTAATAAGTAAAATTAAAAGAATCTGTTACTTCTAAATCAGAACAGATAATAATTTCAACCTATAAAAGTTATGTTCAACCAGTTCTCGATTATAGGTCACAACTCTGGTCACCACAAACAATCAGAGACAAAAAAGCTCTTGAGAGAGCACAGAGGAAGGCCACTAAATTAATGTTAAATTTGAAAGGGAAATCATATCAGGAAAGATTGGAATGCTCTAAATTACACTCTCTGGAAGCACGAAGACAGACAGGTGATCTGCTCTTCCTGTATAAATTACTTCAATCACCAGAGCTTGTGGCAGAGTGTGGAATTCATTCTAGTAACACACGCAACAATCTTCGTTTGCATAATAAAAGGTTAGCCATACCAACAGCAAGGACTAGCAAAAGGAACCACTTTTATACTATTCGTACATTAATAGCATGGAATAAACTACCTCAATATATTGTTGACTCTCTAACTTTAGATACCTTTTAAAATCAATTAGAGGAATATTATTATTCAAAATATATTGTGGTCTAGATATGTCCACATATGTGGGGGATATTCATGATGGGCCTATTGGCTCCCTTATGTCCTTTAAGTCCTAGTAATCCTAGTAATGACTAACTGTTCCCTGAACATAGAGTTGTCACCTTTGCATTAACAACGATGACTAACTGTTCCCTACACTTACAGTGGTCGCCTATCCATTACTAACAATATGTAACCGTTAACTACACATACAGCTGTCACCTAACTATTATCAACAATGACTAACTGTTCTTTACACATACAGCTGTCACCTCTGCATTACCAACAATGACTAACTGTTCCCTACACATACAACTATCACCTACCCATTATCAACAATGACTAACTGTTCCCTGAACATACAACTGTCACCTTCATGGGAACAAAGACTAACTGTTCCCTACACATATAACTGTTACCTATCCATTATCAAAAATGACTAACTGTTCCCTGCACATACAGATGTCACGTTTGCATTGGGAACAAAGACTAACTGTTATCGACACATGCAGCTGTCACCTTCGCATTGGGAACAAAGACTAACTGTTCCCTACACATACAACTGTCACCTACCCATTATCAACAATGACTAACTGTTCCCTGCATATATAGCTGTCACCTTTGCATTGGAAACATAGACTAACTGTTACCAACACATAGAGCTGTCACGTCTGAGTTGTCAACAGTGACTATTCATGATATATACGGCTGTCAAATCTAAATTACCAACAATGACTGTTCCTTACACATAGAGATGTCATGCTCCCATTACCAACAATGACAAACTGTTCCCTACACAAAAAGCTGTCACCTCAGCATTAACAGCAAAGACTAGCCAGCTTGGTGGTGCAGAGGGCTGAGGCACTGGCACCATACCTCGCACCATGCCAGTGACCCAGGTTCAGGAACGGACCCAGGGTGCCAGGGGTCGGCAGGGGGAGGAGAGGATTGAGCACCTGGAGGGCTGCTGTCCTCTTCTGGATGGGCTAGGGAGATTGCCTTGCTCTGTAGTGGCCCTTGGTGGAGACTGGAAGCACTACAGATGCAGTGTGATGCTTGGGGAGCCATGAAAACCATGAATATGGCATCCTGATCAACCAGATGATGGCCACCCAGAACCCCTCCTCTATGGAGCCCCTGGACAGCCGGTACTGACCTCAGCAGCCCTATAGGGCCAAGAAAGGTAAACTGGAAGGCACTTCTCCCCCAGAAGGAGGGAACCCATATGACAAAGGGATACATCGTGTTACCCTGGGCCATATGCAATGTGAGGTTGGGAAGCTGGCAATGGGGTGGGTTCAGAGGAGAGGAAGGGAGTTCCTTGGCAGTGCCTGAAGGAGAGGCTGACTGGATGCAGGGTAGATAAACAGATAATACAAAAAAAAACAGCAAAGACTAAATGTTTACTACATGTACATGCTGTAACCTCAGAATTACCAATAATGACTTATTGTTACCAACAGATACAGTTGTCACCTCCAAATTAACTATGACTGTTCCTGACACATACAGTTGCCGTGTCCAAATTACCAGCAATGACCGTTCTGGATACATACACCTGTCACCTCCAAAATACAAACAATTACTGTTACCTACACATACACAGTAGCTATCAGCGCTGCATTACCAACAATGACTATATGTTCCTTAAGCATGCAGCTGTCATGCTCACATTGAGAACAATGCCAAAATGTTCCCTACACATACAGCTGTGGCCTCTGTATTATGAACAATGACTAACTGTTCCCTGCACATACATGCTGTTAACTCCGTATTACCAATAATGACTAACTGTTACTGACACACAGAGTTGTCACCTCCCAATTACCTGCTGTGAATGTTGCAGACACAAGCAGCTGCCAACTCCAGTCACCAACAATGGCTAACTGTTCACGACACAGACATCTGTCACCTTTGAATTACAAACAATGACTAACTATTCCCCACACATACAGTGGTCACCTACCCATTACCAAGAGTGACTAACTGTTAACTAAATATACAGCAGTCTCCTCCTCATTACCAACAATGACTACGCTTCTCTACACATAGAGCAGAGCATTACCAACAATGACTATCTGTTCCCAACAAATACAGCAGTCACCTCTGAACTGCAAACAATGACTTTTCTTCTCACATACAACTATCACCACTAAATTATCATAAATGACAAATTTTTCCATACAGTTACAGCTGTCACCTCTGCTTTACCAACAATAGCAAACTGTTCCCTACACATACAGCTGTAATGTCCTATTACCTGTTCCTTGCCTGCATGCAGTGGGCCAGCTTAGTGGTGTGAGACAGATCCAGCTGGGAGCCTGCTAACTGCGCTGAACTCTTTTGCTCATTTTCTACTGACCGGGAATGTCAGGAGCTACTCATTATTTGCACTGGGTAGTGTAGTCCTAAGATCCACTGTGGACTACTGAACTTCCTGGTTGTGAGGGGGACAGGGTGAAGAATTCCTGCATAATTTTAAACATTTGTTTGTTGGTACAAGCATAGCTTGCAACATATTTTTAAATTGTAGTGCAGGATTCTAGATTTGCACTTTCCCTCATGTGTCAGTCAGGAGGGCGGTTCATATGACTAGCACTATCTTCCGGGTCTTCACTGATTAAAGTGAGCTTTGTGCAAGTGGAGCAAGCATGGGCAGAGCATGCGCATGGTCGCCACCTGTGTTTAGTGGGGTTGGTGGGTGAATAGTACAGATAGAACACGAAATAAGATAATCTCCAATAAGTACTTTTCTAGATATACAGTACTGTACTGTTGTCTAAAGCTGTTAGTAGGACCATCTAGTTACAATCATGGCTGAGACCATAATGACAATAGAAGGGGATGTAGGGATCAAGTGCTACAAATGCAAGATGTTTACCATCATTAAGAACAATGTACTTCCTAAAGAATATATAATGTGATAAATGTAAACATAAAAAACTGGAAATGAAAATAAATCATTTTAACACAAGACTTGTAACACTTGAAAATAGTCAAAAACAAATGGAGATTATACTTTATGAGTAACAGAGAATGACAAATAACATGACTGAGGACCAGGCCCCCATAAATCCCAATTGTGACACAGATAACCTTAAAGTGGCCTCTATGCTTCCACTAAACTACCAGGAAAGTCTGTCTTCACAGGAAACTGTTGATGAACACTCACCTAATACCCCTCATCAAGCTAATAAGAAACGTTCTAGAGAGGAGGAAAATATGGTTAGGCTACTGAGGATTGGTACTCGTTACCAAACGAAAAAATAGCAAAAAAGGGGAGAAGGTCAGATTATTTCCATTTGCCAACTCAAATTGGATTTGAGCCCTTGAATGAATTAATTACCACTGCACATGTGACCTCACCTATCCTAAAATCACACGTCCCTTTAAATAATGTCACACCAGTATCTCATGAAACTTTGAAGAATGGCATGAATAATACAGCTGTGGGAACACATGAGGTTAATTGCTCATTGGAAAATTATGAAATAACAGGGCCAAATGTAACAAACCTGCAACAACAGCAAACATCAAAGCAGGTTTTTGTACTTGGGGATTCAATTTTTCAACTCCTGGACAGGTCTATCTGTAATCAAGATAAAACAAATCATACACTGTCTTGTTTTAGAGGAGCTAAAATCTCGGATATCACCTGTATGACTGATAAAATCCTCCAGGATACTGAGGATAAACCCTTAGTTATAGTTCTTGTTGTAGCAAACAATATTACATGCAATCCTATAATTAAAATAAAGCAGGATTTTGTTGCTCTGACAAATAAATTAATTGATTTAGGTGCTGTAGTTGTCATATCCGAGATACTCCCAATCCCAAGATTCAGTGTACAATTAAACAACAAAATAAAATGCATAAATAACTGGCTGAAGTGTTGGTGCTTAAAGCAAAACATTGTGGGCAGGATTCACAAAGGAAGCCAAAAATCCTGCAGCTCTGGGAAAAGGGCCTGCAGCACTGCAGAAACGCAGTTGCGTGATATTCACAAAGGAAAATTGAGCAGGTGCCGAATTTTGTAAAATCCCTGCAGGTGCAGAATTTCAGCAGCTGCAGAAATTGCGCATGTGCTGAAAATCCACAACTGCGGATCCGCAGCTCCAGAAATAGCTTAGGAGGCATAGAAACAGGTGAACTTAATTAGCTGAAACAGTAGACTGTAACAGGGCTGCCATAGAATGAAGCTGAAAGCACCCACAAAGAGACCAGCTACCAGTCCCTCAACTGGGACCACTGCAGCACCACAGGTATCAGTAATACCATGGCACCACAGTGGCCAACTGTTACTGCTGGTCCCCCGTCCCTGGGGTGTTCCTTTTGCCAGTAAGGGTAGCACTCACTGCAGACTGGCCAGGCTCTACTGCTTGTGGGGCTCCGTCATGGGCTGCACTGTGTCTGGTGGTTGTTGTCTGTTGCCATATCATGGCAATGTGTGCTTTTGTTGCTGTTACAGCAGCTACTGTTATACTATCTGTGATGCTATTACCTGTGCCTCACCTCTACCTTAATTGATTCCAATTGCTGGGGCACTACTGCAGTTTGCTGAGGGAGAGTTACACCTCATTCCACTGAGTGTAACATTTTTTCTGCAGCTGAGGAAAAAATCTGGTTGTGAATAGCCTTTCAGGGGCTGTGCCTTATTTATCTCACACCTTTTTTTCCTCAGGGACTTCAGCAGCTGAACTTTTTTCCACAGTTCTTAGTGTTGTTTTCTGTAGCTGCAGTGGGTTTTGTGAATAGCACTCAGTGGAAGTTCCCCTTAGTTTCCATAGCTACGGCAGTTTTGGGGACTTAGGGAAGGTTTTGCACCTTCAGAAAACTTTGTGGATCCAGCCCTACATGTTTACCTCATTGGGAGAACTTTGAATATAGGTGTGATCTTTATTACTGGGATGGGCTTCATTTAAATAGAAAGGGAAATACTGTTTTAGGAAAACATATTAGAAATTGTATCACTAACCATTTAAACTGAATGTGAGGGTAGGGAGAGGGCTCACATTACCCTCTCAATATATGTGGGAAATTTTAATAGATCCCCCATGTCAATTTTATCAGACAAGCAGAAAACAAAAAAATTAGCTGACAAGACAACATTGTTAAAGTTATTTTGACAAATGCCCAAAGTCTCAGAAATAACATTGAGGAACTTAACTTACTCCTAATCAATAATGATATAGATATCTGTGGTGTGACTGAAACATGGTTCACAGCAGAGGACTGGGGTATATCCCTTCCAGGTTACATATTACTTAATGAAATATGAAAAAGTAAAAAGTGTGGTGGTGTGGCACTTTATATAAAACAAGAATTGAAACCTATTGAACAGATTCAGACTGATACTACTAATATTGACAATGAACTGATTTGGACTAAAATATTAATAGACAATACTGCGTTAACTATTGGACTGGGCTACCATTCTTTGAGTCTGAGTAGTGATGAGACCCATCTATTCCTCAATGAAACTGAAACCATGGTTACACTGGGGGATGTTGTCCTTATGGGTGACTTCAATTTTCCACTTATTGACTGGGAAGTTCTAACTGGGGTAGGTAGTACTGAGAATAGGTTTATTGAGATAATGTCCCAGAATAACCTTGAACAATTAGTACATGTGGGTATAAGGAAAACAAGCATTCTTGACCTAATTTTTATTAATTTTGATACTGGTCACCCTGTACCTAAGTTACTTCCCCACCTTGGTAGCAGTGACCATAATGTGATTCAATTAGAACTTCAGTGTCCTCTCGTCTGACTGATAAACGGAATAACAAAACTCAAAGACTTTTTTAACAAGGATTATAATAATATGAAGAGTCTTTTAGAACAATGGGATTGGTCCAACTAATTAATAAATCTTGACGTTGAAGAGATTGGGAATATCCTATACAACAAAATGAACATATGCATAGATAACCGGGTTCCGGTGAGAACTAAATATAAAAACATGCATAGGGTATCCATTTGGTGGACTAATAAAGTACAAAAAGCAATAAAGAAGAAAAATAAATGATATAACAGACTGAAAAAATATCCAACCAATAATAATATAGAATTATATAAGAAGTTTGCAAGACAAACTAAAACAACCATTAAACATGCTAAGAAGGCTTTGGAAACAAAATTAGCAACTACAGTAAAAGATAAGAAAAAGAGATTCTACAATTATGTTGGATCATTAGAAAAGAACAACAGAATAGTTGGTCCACTTTTAACTATTAATGGTCTTATACATTCTGAGAAGGACATAGCCTCAGAATTCAATCAATATTTCTTAAGTGTACATAAAATGAAAGACAATAACACAGAAGGAATCCCTCCTCTATGAACTGATTATACACTTGTTTCTATGACTGAAGTTGTTGAAGCTATAAACAAACTTAAAATTAGTACTTCTGCAGGTCCAGATGGCCTTACTTCTAAAATTTTTAAGTAACTAGTCTATCAGTTAGCGGGCCCCATTACTGTCCTATTTAATGCCTCCATCAGAGTTGGGAAAACAATACCAGTATGGAATAGGGCTCTATTAACTCCAGTATACAAAGGTGGAAATAAACAAGATGTAAAGAATTATAGACCTATCAGTTTGACATCAGTTATGGATAAAATCCTGGAAAGGCTGATACAGAAACGTATTATTGAACACCTTAACCAAATTGGACATCTTGACCTGACACAACATGGTTTTGTTTCTGGTAGATCATGTTAACAAACTGAATGCAGTTTTTCTAACCAATAAGTGCTGGGTTGGATAAAGGTATGCCAATAGATGTGGTATTCCTTGACTTTTAAAAAGCTTTTTATTCTGTTTCGCATAATACTTTGATTACAGAATTAATTAAGCTACGTTTCCATACTAATATAATTCACTGGATCAATTCATGGTTGAATAACAGATTGCAATGTGTATCAGTTAGAGGCTATAGATCCTCTTGGGGGGAGGTGACATTGACATTCTTCAAGGCTCAGTGTTGGGCTCCATCCTCTTTAATATATTACTAACCTCAATGCAGACACCATCAAGTTCCTGGCTGTGTAAGTTCGCTGATGATTATAAGATGGGGGGAATAGTTTATAATGAAGACACAGCAAAGCAGTTTCAGGAAAACCTGGATTACCTAGCAACTTGGTCACAAGAATATAAATTATGGTTTAATACAGCAAAGTGTAAATTCATGCACTTTGAGAAAAACAACCACCGTTTCCAGTACAAACGTAATAACATTCAATTATCAGAATGTGATAATGAAAGGGATCTTGGGGTCTGGATCTCCAGAACTTTGAAGTTTGTTCATCATATTAATAAAACTAGCAGTAGATGCCATCAAATAATTAGTTGTATATTGAATTCTGTAAAGAGTAGAGACCCTGAAGTAATTATCCCCTTATATAATTCTCTTGTTCGACCACACATGGAGTACTGTTTCTCCTTTTGTACCCCTACTTCCGTTGGAGGGAAAAATAAATTAGAAAAAAATTCAAAGAAGGGTGACAAGACCAATTAAGTCAGTAAAATGACTCCAATATCATGAGACACTAAAGTACTTGAATTTATATTCCTTGGAATATAGGAAATTGAGGAGTAAATTATGTTTAACCCACAGAGCCTTTCAAGATGAGATACTTTTTGAAACAATTGGTTTAGGTAGGAATACTGACCATACCAGAGATACCAGATCACATAACCTGAAACTAAAAAGGTGAGGTTAAGAATACATATATGAGAAATTGATGGTATAACTAGAGAATTGTCACCATTTGGGAAACTATGCCTAAGAATGTGGTGGAAAGTAATAGTTTTGCAGTTTTTTAAAAAAGGTTGGATTCTTTTATGGGAGAAAGGAAATACCTATGTTCTACCATTAAAGCCAAATTAGTGGCAAGTTCATTTATGGACCTTGGTCTTATGAACTTGATACTTCTTTTATAAACCTATGAACTTATGACAGTTCCCAGCATCTACAGATGTCACCTGCACAGTACCAACAATGACTAACTGTTCCCTATGCATACCGCTATCACCTCAACATTACCAACAATGACTAAATGTTCCCTACAAATACAGCAGTCACCCCTGTATTACCAATGACTACCTGTTCCTGACATATACAGCCGTCACCTCAGAATTACCAGCAATGACTGTTCTCAAGCTATACAGCTGTCACCTCCAAATTATCAACAATGACTTAACTGTTCCCTACACATACAGCTGTCACCTCTGCCTTAGAACCAATGACTACCTGTTCCTGACACATACAGTTGTAAGTTCCGCATTACCAACAGCGACTGTTCCTGACACACACAGATGTCACCTCTGCATTACCAAGAATGACTAACTGTTCCCTACACATACAGCTGTTACCTTTGCATTTCACAAACTGTTACCAAAACATGCAGCTGTCCCCTCTGATTTACCAGCAATGACTGTTTCTGACATATACAGCTGTCACATCAGAACTACCAACAATAACAAATGGTTCCCTTAACATACAGATGTCATCTGCACTTTACCAACAATGACAAACTGTACCTTACACATAAAGTTGTCACGTACGTATTATCAACAATGACTAACAGTTCCAAACACATACAGCTGTCACCTTCGCTTTACCAACAATGACTAACTGTTCCCTACACATACATGCTGCTACCTCTGCATTACTAATAATGACTGTTTCTGACTCATACAGCTGTCACCTCTGAAATACCAACAATGAATATTCCTGACTTATGCAGCTGTTAACTTTGAATCACCAACAACTTACTAACTGTTCCCGACATATACAGTTGTCACTTCAAAATTATGAACAATGACTAACTGTTCCCTGCACATAGAGTTGTCACCTTTGCATTAACAACAATGACTTACTGTTCCCTACACTTACAGTGGTCACCTACCCATTACGAACAATGAGTAACTGTTAACTACACATACAGCTGACCTCCATACTACCAGCTGTGTCTAACTGTTGCCTACACATACAGTTGTCACCACTGCATTACCAACAATGACAAATCTTCTTTACACATAGAGCTCTGCATTACCAACAATGTCCATCTGTCCTGACAAATACAGCTGTAACCTCCAAATTACCAACAATGACTGTTCCTGACACATACAGCTGTCACCACTGACCTAACATAAACGACTAGCATTTCCCTATAGATACAGCTGTCATCTCTGCATTAGCAATAATTACTAACTTTTTCCTACAAATACAGCTATCACCTCCACCTAAACAATGGCAAACTGTTCCCAACACATACGGCTGTAATGTCCGCATTACCAACAATGACAAACTGTTCACAAAACATACAGCTGTCACCTCCAATTTACCAACAATGACTGTTTCTGACATATACAGCTGTCACATCAGAACTACCAACAATGATTAATTGTTCCCTAGACATACAGCTGTCACCTCTGAATTACCAACAATGACTGTTTCTGACATATATAGCTGTGGCATTGTAACTACCAACAATGACTAACTGTTCCCTAGACATACAGCTGTCACCTGCACATTACCAACAATGACAAACTGTTCCTTACACATATAGCCATCACCTGTCTATTGTCAGCAATGACTAACAGTTCCCTACATATAAAGTACAGCTGTCACCTCTGCATTACCAACAATAACTAACTCTTTCCTACACATACAGCTGTCACCTACCTGTAATCAACAATGACTAACTGTTCCATGCACATATTGCTGTCACCTTCGCTTTAGCAACAATGACTAACTGTAACTGGCACATACAGTTGTCATGTTTAAATTACTAACAATGACTGTTCATGACACATTCAGGTGTCTCATTGAATTACCAGCAATGGTTGTTCCTAACACATACAGCTGTCATGCTCTCATTACTAACAATGAGTATCTATTCCTTACACATACAGCTATCACCTCAGCATTACCAACAATGATTAACTGTTAGCTACACATACATGCTGTCACCTCCACATTACCAATAATGACTTACTGTTACCACAGATACAGCTGTCCCCTCCAAATTAACAACAATGAATGTTCCTGACACATACAGCTGCCATGTCCAAGTTACCAACAATGACTGTTACCAACACATACAGCTGTCACCTCTGAACACAAACAATAACTAACTGCTCCCTGAACATAAAGCTGTCAGCTTTGCATTAGCTACAGTGACTAAATGTTCCTTACATATGCAGCTGTCATGATTGCCTTAAAAACAACTACTAACAGTTCCATACATATACAGCTGTCGTGTTCACTTTACCAACAATAACTAACTGTTCCCTACAAATACAAACTGCTAACTCCGCATTACAACTGTTCCTGACACATACAGTACAGCTGTCTCCTCCAAAATACCAACATAGAATATTCCTGATGCATGCAGCTGTCAGCTCCAAGTCACCAACAAATGATTAACTGTTCCTGATGCATACAGCTGTCACTTTAAAATTACAAACAATGACTAACTCTCTCTGCACATACAGTTGTCACCTTTGCATTACCAACAATCACTAACTGTTTCCTACACTTACAGTGGTCACCTACCCATTACCAACAATGAATAACTGTTAACTACACATACAGCTGTCGCCTAAGCATTACAACAATGACCAACTGTTACCATCTGATGATTTTTTCAACACCAGAAGAAGCCAAAAAAGATCTAAGGGAAAAGATTCCAAATTTATTTGAATAATAGAAAATTTTTAGTGCTTCAGGAAGAAATTCAGGACACTGGTTTAAGATCTATTTGCTTTTAATTACCATGTTTTTCTCCCATTTTTTCTCTCTAGGTGCATGAGTGGGAAATGTAAAATGGTTGCTCTTAATGAACCGGGGAGGGTGATGAGGTGAAAGAATAGAGCAACAAAAAGTTTTTTAAGAGAAATCCAGGTCGATCTCACACTTGATTGTCTTTTCTTTTGGAGAGATATGAGGCTTGAAAACAGGGGTTTAAGTGTTTTTATCAGTGGGATATATAGTTTGATATTTATTTCACTAGTTGTTCAAAGTTTGTTAACTGCGGGAGGCTAGTATAAGAGTTAGAGTGTTGATAATTGCTTATGAAAATGGGTAAATTAATTTTGAGTCCCTAAATGTTAATGGGAACCATTCTTCCATTAAAAGGACAAGACTGCTTTCTTTAAAAAAAAATGTCTTTTGTATGGACTTGCAGGAGATGCATTTAGACCAAAATTAAATTAAGAAACTAAAGCAAAAATGCGTAGCTCATTTATTTTCTGTTGAAGGTACAAAGAAAAGTGCTGGAGTGGCACTTCTTCTTAGGAAAAACATCCCCTTTAATGTGTTGCAAACCTTCTCTGACAATATTGGGAGAATTTTATTGGTAAAAATTGAAGCACATGGTGTTACCCTGACTGTAGGATCGATATATGCTCTGTTTGTTAATTATGTATAATTCTAGTTGAGGTGACTTCATCACAAACCAAATTAACAGTACAAAATATTATATTAATGGGAGATTATAACATATTAATGGACATTGGGATGGATAAAACATTAAAAATTACTTCAACAAATATCTATTTATCTAAATTAATAAATCATTTTTTGTCCCAACACAATCTCGTAGATAGTTGGAGAGTGCTGAATCCAGGTTTAAAAGAATATACACATCATGATAAAAAGAATTCAGGGTTCTCTAGGATTGATTATATATTTATTTCTAAAAGCCTGTCACCTATGCTGAGAAATGCTGCAATTAGCTCAGTCTATGTAACAGATCATGCCCTAATTCAGGTGGCTATGGAGATACAGGAACCTAATAGATTTTTACTCTTATCAGTGGTGGTTTGATAATACTTTATTGGGGATTGACAGTTTTTGTCATAAAATTAAAAGTGCTATTAAGGAATTCTGGCTTTTTAACCATGATGGAACACAATCAATAACAAAACTTTGGGAAGCTTTTAAAGCAGTAATTAGAGGTATTATTGTATCTCATAAAGCCTTTCTTGATAAAAAAAAAGCAGGGAAAAATACAGGTGCTGGAAATAAGGTTAAAAAAGCTTGATCAATTAGTAATATAAGATTATAATATATATGCACAAGAGTGTTTTAAATTAAAAGCTGCAAAAGTTGAAGTTCACAACAAGGAGGTTTCGGCTAACCTTGCTAAAGTCAAAAAAGCCAGATATGTCCAAGGTGACAAATCTGGGAAAATGGTGGCATATTTGTTAAAAAAACGAACAGAAAAAATATAGTTTCTAGCCTAATAAATGATAAAGGCAATAATTTGGTCAATGATAAATAGATGGATGAGGCTATGAATGAGGCTTATAAAAATATTTATCAAGCTAAATTACAACCTCCACTTGAAGCAATTAAGGACTACTTAAATAAAGCCCAGCTCCCATCCCTAATTTGTAATTATGAGAGTTTTACAAAAAATGAAATTCAGGAAGTAATCTTAAGCATGTCTAAAAACAAAAGTCCAAAGACTCAATGAGCTGACCATTGAGTTGTACATAACCTTTTTGGACGACTTATTGCCTTGGTTGTTTTTAATGTTCCAGCCATCGGTGGGCTGGTTATCACTCCCCAAAATGCCAAATGTGCTCATACATTCCCAGAAAACAAATCAGAGCCAACATCTGCCTAAACCAGCAACCTTCATCATCTCTTGGCCAGAAAGAGCAAACTGGAGTAGTCCAGGAAGAGGGGACAACCTTGTGCCAAAGAGGATGTACATTCCTGGAAGGCAATGGTTGCTAATACTAGGAGCCTAACCAACAAACTTCCTGAACTCACAGCCATCTTGGAAACAAAAAAGTTGGACTGGGTGTCTGTAACAGAAATGTGGTTCACAGAAAACCATGGCTGGGATATGGCCATTCCCAGTTACAATCTGTTCAGGAAAGATAGGCTGGGCAAAAAAAAGGGGGAGCATAGCCATTTACATTCAGGAGGAAATAAAAGCCACTGAAGTAAAATGGAAACATAGGGACTTCAAGTCTCTGTGGCAAGGGAAAACCCTTCAAAACTGGCATCATGTACAGACCCCCAAATCAAGGAGATAAAAGAGAAAAGACCTAATAGAGCAAATCCACAAAATGTCTGATAAAGGTGAAGTAATACTGGTGGGGGACTTCAAATTTCCAGATATTAACTGGAGCACACTAACAGCAGCAACAACAAGAAGCAGAAACATCTTATTGTCACTACAAGGTGAGGGACTATGCCAACTTGTTAAAACCCTAACAAGGAGAGATGCTATTCTCAATCTAGTTCTAACAAACTTAGACAGTATCAAGGACACTGAAATGGGATGCTATATGAGCAGCAGCGACCATTGCATGGTAAGCTTTAAGGTAAACATAACATAGCACACCAGCCACTCAAAGATAAATGTGCTAGATTTCAGAAAGGCTGACTTCCAAAAAATGAGGAACAACATAAGTAGCCAGTTAATGGAAATAGAGGCTGAGGAGGTAGAGGTCATGTGGGGGAGATTCAAGACAGCAGCAAAGACTGACACAGATCAATGTGCCAGATGGGTTAGCAAAGCAAAAAGAAAAAGAAATCCTCTATGGTTTTCCAAGGAAGTGGCTACCACAGTCAAAGAAATAAAGAAGGCGTAGAGCATATACTGGGAAACAAAAACCGAGAAAGACTGGGAGTCATACAAGGAAAAAATTAGAAAGTCTAACAAACAAATTAGAAAGGCAAAAGCACAGACAGAGGAAAAGAGAGCAGAAGGGGCAAAGAGAGGAGACAATTTTTTTTAGATACATTAGGGAATGTAGGAAGGCAAAAGTGGGATAGTGTGTGTCCCATGTGTCCAATGTGTGTCCAGTGGAGTAGTAGTATCAGAGTTTGTTGAGGTTAATAAAGGGGCCCCACAGGGTTCAGTTTTGGACCCCTTGATGTTTATCATTTTTGTCAATAGTCTTCCATCCAAAATAGTAAAAATCAAAATCCGCCTTTATGCCGATGACACTGTAGTGGTGTCATCGGCTGATAGCTATGAACAATTGGAGCTTCAGCTTCAGGCAGATTTGCTTAATATGGTGGGGTGGTTTAAAGAATCAGCATTGCAGATTAATGTTAAAAAAACTCAATCTATAACTTTTCAGCAAATGTAATAAGGCATACACCATTTCAATTAAAACTTATCTTAGAGGATGGCACCCAAATAACTAATGTGAGAAGTTATTAATATTTAGGGATTTTAGTAGACTCTGGAGTTACGTATTCTGATTATATTTCTACTCAGGTAAAAAAAGGTATATCAGAGGCTGGGATCCTTAAGAAGGATGTCAAGTTGCCTTTCAACTGAAAGAAAAGTAAAAATAGTAACTCAATTATTAATTTCAGTTTCGAAATATGATTTGTGTCTATATATGAACTCCACCTAGGTTTCTTTAAATAAGATAGATCAAACATATTATAGGTTAGGAAGATTTGCTGTAGGAGCTCAATATGGTACTCATCATTGTAAAGTCTATAAAAAGTTAGGTTGGT
Source organism: Neoceratodus forsteri (assembly GCA_016271365.2). NCBI lineage: Eukaryota > Metazoa > Chordata > Ceratodontiformes > Ceratodontidae > Neoceratodus > Neoceratodus forsteri. The sequence continues at coordinate 480,972,805 of CM057459.1, read as the reverse complement.
TACAACCAAGTGCCAAAAGAACACTTTTATGGTTAATGTGGTGTCATAAATTAATCCACAGTATAAAACCTCATCCATTAAGTAATGTGGTTATTTTGGCACCAATCTGTCCTGTGAAGACCTTCCTTAGGTTTGAAAAGGTACTCATTCCTAGAACTAAATTTACAAATAGACTCGGTGACACCATCTTACAAAATAACTTAATAATACATTGGAATAGAACAGAATATATGTCCTATGAGGAAACACTTAGGGAACTGAATATGTACTCTCTGGAGCAGAGAAGAAGGGGGGACATGATTGAAACATTCAAGTACATAAAAGACATTAACAAGGTGCAGGCACATGAACTTTTTCACTTCAAGAAGGGCTACAGGACTGGGGCAAATGACCTCAGGCTGCAAGGAGGAAAGTTCTCTACCAACACCAGGAAGTTTTTCTTCACAGAAAGAGTGGTTGATGCCTTGAACAGCCTGCCCCAAGAAGCTGTGAATGTCACCACTGTGGGGAGATTCTAGAATGCATGGGATAGACACAAGGGAGCCCTGACTACAAAGGGCAACTAGAGCGTCAAAATAGGTATAAAACAAATGGGAAGACTAGATGGACCTAGCTGTCTCCTTCTGCAATCAACTTCTATGTTTCTATGTTTCTAAAGTAATTACACCCCCTGTCTATGGAGGAAGCCAAAGTGGTTGAAATATTGAAAGAGGGGAAAAATGGCAATGAAAATTGATAGCTACAAAACAATTGCTTTGCTTTATTGTGATTATAAAATTTTGGTAAAATTATTAGGGAATTGGATCAAAGGGGAATTACCAAGAGCCATACATAAAGATCAATTCGGTTTTGTTATGGGACGTACTATTTTTAATGCCACAAGAAGAGTCCAATCCTTAATATATTATGCCCAGCAAAATAAAATATTAACTCATGCTCTGGCAACACTTGCCTTTAAGGCCTTTGATTTAATTAATAGAGACTTTTTATTAGAAACGTTGAGGTTTTGGGGCTTACCGGACAGGTTAATCAAAATAATAGCTTTACTATATAAAAATACCACAGTCAGACTTTTGGTGAAGTCCTATTTGGGGGATCCTTTAAAGATGAATAATGGGGGTGAGACATGGTTGTCCTCTGTATTATTCATTTTGATGTTAGAACCCTTATTATGAACTGTTAGGCAATATGAATTAATTAAGGGAATTACAATACAAGATCAGAAAATCAAGCTAAATGTCTTTGCTGATGACATATTATTGTTAATCCAGGATATTAATGATGTTTTGCTCTTGATCTTGCAAGAATCTAATACTTCTGGTGCTTTGTTGGGGTATACCTTGAATAAAGCAAAATCTATTGTTTTGGAAATCTGTGCCCCGGCTATATATTAGATCATGATATTTTACATGATTTTACAATAAGTGAACAAGTGAAATATTTGAGGGTCTTTATTTCTGGGAATAAAACAGAAACTATTACCATCAATTATGAAAAAGCTAAAGAAAAAGTGTTTAGCTTATTGGAAGGATGGGAAAAATGTCATTATACTTATGAAGGAGGGTCAAAACACTTAAAATGATGGCACTCCCACACATCATTTTTGTCATACAAAATATAATCGGTATGTTGAATGAAAAGTGGTTTAGCAACATCAGGAGGAGATTTATTAAATTTCTCTGGAGAGGGGGGAAAGCCCAGAATCCCATGGAAAAATCCGATTCATCTTGGGAAACAGGGGGGATATAGCTGCCCTGATCCCCTGTCTCATGCACTAGCCTTTTAGACTAAGTTGTAATGGGAATGGGCCTTTTTCCCCATAAAAGACAATTTTTATGAGACCCTCTTTTGGGAAGGCATGTCCTTTAGAAATTCTAACATTATTCATGAAGTGGGGGTAAGGAGTACAATCCTGAAAATATGTCTTACAATAAAGAAAAGTCTTGTCAAAATAATACAAAGGATTAGAGAGCATGCACTTTTGCCTTGGTTATTCCTGAATGTCTGGGGGAATTCTACTGTAAGCAAAATGAAATTATTACAGAAGTTAAGACTTTCAGAGATCTTAGAGGTGCATACATGGGCTCAGTTCTTGGAAGGGGGTAATTTTATCTCACTTGAAAGCTTTAATGTATTATTCCTTGCTACTAAGGGAACACATTTTATTTATCACCAGATTTTATGCAGGATTTTTCGAGATCAGATTTCCCAAGGCAACATGTGTGATTTATCTTGATTGATGAACACAGTAAAATTTTACAAAAAGGGGAAATAAAATTAGCACAGCAAATTTATGCTGTATTAGTAACAAATGTAAAGGACCCATGGACTATAATAAATGATAAATGGGAAAGGGAAACTAAATTAGGTTATTCAGCACAACAGTGGAAGAATGTAAGAATAAAAGCTAATAAAGACTATTTGTATGCTAAAAATAAAGCTATTCAGAAAACAATTTTGGATAGGGCATATTTTACTCCTCAAATATTAGATAATATAAAGCATGATGGAATAAAGACCTGTTGGCATGGATGTGGATCATTGGGAAGTCTGTATTATTGTATATGGTCATGTATCCACATACAAGAATGGTGGAAAAATACAAAGCTGTTGTTGTTGTATTTAGGTCTTAATATAGCTCTCCCCCTGAGTTTTAAATATATGGTATTAAATGATTTTCAAGATCAAGAATTATTAGGAAACCAGAGGAAATTGGTGTGTTTAGCAATAATGGCTACTAAAAGATATATTTTGGCAAGATGGAATGCAGAATATCTGGACAATTTTGATACATTTAGATGGACCTTTATGGTACAGGAAACTGCCCAATTTGAAAGATTATGGGATGAATATGAAAATGAGGATGTACATAGAGAAATTTCTTTGAAGAAAGTTATCGATTGACTAGCTCCACTTATAACATTTGAGAATTAACCCACTGTATGGAATGGGGGAATATTTCTTGACTACAATGTTGGATAAGATGTATAATAACCTCTTAATGCACTGAACTCATATATTAATTCTGGGATTATGTTACATTTTTTCTCTTATATGCTTCATGTATTTATATGCAATGTCTTAAAAAAATCTTTAAAAAAAATGACTGTTAACTACACATACAACTGTAACCTTCTCACTACAAGTAGTGATTAACTGTTGCCTACACATACAGCTGTCACCACTGCATTACCAACAATGACTTATCTTCTTTACACATACAGCTATGCATTACCAACAGTGTCTATCAGTCCTAACAAATACAGTTGTAACCTCCAAATTACTAACAATGATTGTTCCTGACACATACAGCTGTCAGGTAAGGTAAGGTAAGGTAAATTTTATTTTTCTAGGCACCCAATCCCGGAGGCTCTGGGCACCATACAAAATTCAACAGCACACTGACCTTACATAAATGACTAGTATTTTCTTAGATACAGCTGTCATCTCTGCTTTAGCAACAATGACTAACTATTCCCTACAGATACAGCTATAACCTCCACCTTAACAACAATGACTAACTGTTCACAACACATACAACTGTAATGATTGCATTAACAGTAGTGACTATTCCAGAGACATACAGATATCACCTCTGCATTACCAACAATGACTAAATGTTCCCTACACATACAGCTGTCACCTCTGTATTACCAACAATGATTAACTGTTCCCTACAGATACGGCTGTCACCTCTGCATTACCAACAATGACCAACAGTCCCAATACATACAGATGACATCCGAATTACAAACAATAACTGGTTCCGACACATACAGCTGTCACATTGAAATGCTAACAATAACTATCTGTTCCTTACACTTGTAGCTGTCCCCTCTGCATTTCCAATAGTGACTAACTGTTCCCTACACATGCTATCAGATTTGCATTACCAACATTGACTCACTGTTCAGTGCATATACAGCTGTCAGCTCTGTATCGCCAACAATGACTAACTGTTCCCTACATATATAGCTGTCATCTCAGCATTACCAACAAAGACTAACTGTATCCTACAAATAAAGCTGTGTCCTCTGCATTACCAACAATGACTAACTGTTCCCTAAACATACAGCTGTCACCTCTGCATAAGCAACAATGACTACTGTTCTCTACATGTAGAGCTCTGCATTACAAACAGTGATTAACTGTTCCTAACACATTCAGGTGTCACCACTGAATTACCAACAATGACTGTTCCTGACATATACAGCCTTCACCTCCAAATTACAAACAATGACTAACTGTTCCCTACACCTACAGCTGCCACCTAACTACTATTAACAGAGATTAACTGTTCCCTACACAAACAACTGTCTCCTCTGCATTACCAACAATGACTAACTGTTCCCTACACATATAGCTGTCACCTATTATCAACAGTGATTAACTGTTACCTACATATACAGCCATCTCTTCTGCATTACCAACAATGAATAACTGTTCCCAACACAAACAGCCATCACCTACCTATTATCAACAATGACTAATTGTTCCTGCATGTACAACTATCACCTTTGCATTAGCAACAATGACTGTTACTGACACATACAGCTCTTGTGTCTGAATTACTGACAATGACTGTTCTTTACACATAGCGCTATCACACTCTCATTTCCAGCAATGACTAACTGTTCACTACACATGCAGTGGTCACCTATCCATTACCAATAATGACTATCTGTTAACTACACATACAGCTGTCACCTCTGCATTACCAAGAATGACTATCTGTTCCCTATACATACAGCTGTCACCTCATGATTACCAACACTGACTGTAAGGCTACAATCTGTAGTTCAAGGGGGCCGTGCACCTGACCACACCCCTGTTCAGCCTATTTAAGGGCTGTTCTCCTCACTCCACACACAAGTATTGTTCCTTGCTGGGTGGAGGCTCTGTTCATCTATCTTCTCTCTTATTGTCTACTGTGGACTTGCCCTCCCCATCTGGTTTGTTTGTGCTCTGGACTCTGTTAGGTTTCTGCTGGATGTGTTCCTGTGTTTCTCCTGCTTTGGTTAGTGTTTGTTTTGCATCCAGCTGCTGGGTGCTGTTTTTCTGTTCTACTGTGTTTATGCTTTGGTTTTGTGTAGTTTTTTTTCTTTTTCTTTTGGGCTTTCTAGTTGCCTTTTATTTGTGCTGTGCTGCTCCGATGCTGTGCTCTGGTTCCCTGTCCTCTTCCACTTCCTGGCATCATCAGGTTCCTGTATTTGTTGTATGTTTCAGCTCCCATTCCAGTCTGTGCTGCTATTTCCACCTAATTGCCTCCATCTGGTCTAAGCTCTTGCTTTTAGCCAGCTGCAGGTTATGGCAGCGGGTGCTGCTGCGTTTCTGTTGTAACTCCAGTTAATTTGTGCTGCTTTTGCTCCTTCCATTTTTTCCTTGGGGATTTCTCGCTACAGTCTTCATTATGTTTAAAATTATTCTACCTGTCCACTGCATTTACTCAGCCTGTAGTTCCACTTCCTTATTATTTGTGCAGACAACCCTGTTTTAGTTTGCTAGGCTATTCAGTGCTACTAGCCATGCAACAGAATCTCACCTTATTCTCCTGCTCTTCCATGTTGCTCTCCCCTTGTGTACAGCCCATTTGGAGTTCTTAATCTGCTCAAACACATGTTTGCCCAGCTACAGCTGCAGATATTCATCAGTTTAATTTCATCTACCAGTTTAATTCAACTGCTAGTATTTAAATTATTTTATCCCCTCCAGCCTTGGTTGCCCATTGTTGGATAGTTAGCTTGCAACCTGACATGGTGTCCCCATCAGAGAGACAGAGTGAGAGTCTTCCCTGAAATCACAGTTCCCCTTGATTGAGCTACTAAACTGCAGCAGCAGAGTGTCACTAAACAAAACTGTCCAAAGCCTGGAGGGAAGGCAACCTAGGCCTTGGATTCCAAGATATTTCTTCCTCAAAGGGTTTTTTTCTTCTCCTCCATGCCAATGGTCATAATACTAGTTAGGCGTAGTTGTATTCTCTTAGTCAATTAGGTTTCCGTTGTTGGATGGAATTGGGTGGCTGCCCCATATGTGTCCCTTCTCCACCTTTGGCTGTTCTCTCTCTCTCTCCTTAGGAAGCCAGACATCCATGCTTTACAGTCAGACCTCCAAGCAGGTCACTATTCACTGGTTGTTTCATGCCTACTCTACTCAAACAATGTGACCAACTGACCCATACTGCCAACTGAATCCATACTACCAACCAACCTATTGTACGTACAGGTCTTCGACCCTGATAAGTGTTTACTACCTTGTGTGCTTTGCTCAGCATTATTTTTGGTCGTCTTCCTAAGGTACCTTTGGCCAAAGGAATCATTCCTGTGGCACCTCAAGGGGTGGAACCCTCCCCTAGTTTTCCTTGACTTCATATCCCTATAGGGTGGTATATCCCATGGATAGAGAGGCAAACAGCCAATGTTTATCTATGTTACACAAGCACAAAACCAGTTGCACAGGCACATTGAACTGACTGTTCACTACACATACAGCTGTCACCTCCACATTACCAACAGTGACTACTCTTCCCTAGACGAAGAGCTCTGAATTGCCAAAAATGACTATCTGTCCTGACAAACACAGCTGTCATCTACAAATTACCAACAGTGACTGTTCCTTACATATACAGCTGTCACCTCTGAATTTTCATAAATGATTAGTGTTTCTCTACAGATACTGCTGTCATCTCTGCCATACCAGCAATAATTAACTATTCCCTACACATACAGTGGTCATCTCTGCCTTAGCAACAATGACTAACAGTTCCCAACACATACAGTTGTAATGTCTGTATTACCAGCAGTGACTGTTTCTGAGACATACAGATGTCACATCCACATTACCAAAAATGGCAAACTGTTCCATACACATACAGCTGTCACCTCCATATTACCGGCAATGAATAAGTGCTCCCTACAGATAAGGCTGTCACCTCCACATTTAAACCAATGATTAACTGTTCCTGACACATGCAGCTGTCACCTTGAAATACCAACAATAAGAATCTGTTCCATATACTTACAGCTTTTAGCTCCACATTACCAATGACTAATTGTTCCCTACACATACTGCCTTCATGATCTCATGACTGACAATAACTAACTGTTCCCTAAACATACATGCTGTTACCTTTGCATTACCAGCAATGACTAACTGATCCCTAATCATACAGCTGTCTCCTACACATTACAAAAATTGACTATTCCCTACACACTGTATGCAGCTGTCACCTCTGCATTACCAACAATGACTAACTATTCACTACACATACAGCTTTCACCTCTGCATTATCAACTATGACTAACAGTTTCCTACACATACAGCTGTCTCCTCTGCATTACCAACAATAACTAACTGTTTCCTACACATACAGCTGTCAACTCCACATCACCAACAATGATTAATCTTTTCTACACATAGAGCTCTGCATTACCAGCAATGACTATCTGTTCCTAGAGAATACAGTTGTCACCTCCAAGTTACCGACAATGACTCTTCCTGACACATACAGTTGTCACTTCCAAATTACCATAAATGACTAGAATTTCCCTACACACAGCTGTCACCTCTGCATAACCAGTGATAAATAACTGTTCTTGACACATACAGCTGTAACGTCTGCATTATCAACAATGACTAGCTGTGCCCTACACATATAGCTGTCACCACTGTATTACCAACAATGACATACTGTTCCCTACACACAGATGCTCATACTCCAGAAATATCTATAATATCTAGCTGTTCCTGACAGAAACAGCTGTCACCTCTGAAATACCCAAGAATGAATTTTCCTGACACATACATTTGTCAACTCCAAATAACCAACAATGACTAACTGTTCCTGACACACTGAGCTGTCATGTTCACATCACCAACAGTGCCTAATGTTTCCAGACACATACAGACACATACAGTGGTTATGTTTGAATTATCAACAATAACTGGTCCTGACACTTGCAGCTGTCACCCTGAAATAGCAAGAACAACTAACTGTTCCCTACCCATATTGCTGTCAGCTCCCCATTGCGAACAATGGCAAACTGTTCCCAACACATACAGATGTGATGTTCACATTACCAACAATGACTAACTGTTCAGTACACATACAGCTGTCAACAGCAAATGACCAACAATGACTGTTTCCTACACATACAGTGGTTGCCCACCCATTACCAACAATGACTTACTGATCACTACACATAAACCTGTCACCTCCGTATTTCCAACAATAACTATCTCTTCCCTACACACACAGCTGTCACCTCCTCTTTGCCAACAATGGCTAACTGTTCAGTACACATACAGCTTTCACCTCCACATTACCAACAGTGACTAATCTTCTCTTCACACAGAGCTCTCAATTATTAACAATGACTATCTGTCCTGACAAATACAGCTGTCACCTCCAAATTACCAACAATTACTGTTCCTGACACATACAGCTGTCATCTTAGACTTAACATAAATGATTAGTGTTTCCCTGCAGGTACAGCTTCACCTCTGCCTTACCAGCAATGACTAACTATTCCCTACACATACAGCTGTCACCTCTGTCTTAGCAACAATGACCAACTGTTTCCAACACATACAGCTGTGATATCTGCATTACAAGGAGTGACTGTTCCTGAGACATACAGATGTCACCTCCGCAATACCAACAATGACTAACCTTTCCCTACACATGCAGTACAGGTGTCACCTCCATATTATTAACAATCACTAACTGTTTCCTACAGATAAGGCTGTCACCTCCACATTTCCAACAATGACTCACTGTTCTTGACATGTACAGCTGTCACATCTGAATTACAAACAATGACTGATCCCGACACTTATAGCAGTCACCTTGAAATACCATCAGTAAGTATCTTTTCCATAAATGTATAACTTTTAGCTCCACATTACCATTCAATGACTAACTGTTCCCTACACATACAGCCTTCACCTCTGCATGACTGACAATGACTAACTGTTCCCTACACTTACATGCTGTCACCTCAGCAGTACCAACAATGACTAACTGATCCCTAATCATACAGCTGTCTCCCCCACATTACAACAATGACTAATTGTTCCCTACACATACATCTGTCACCTCTGCATTACCAACAATAAGTAATTGTTCACTACACATACAGCTTTCAGCACTGCATTATCAGCTATGATTAACAGTTTCCTAGACATACAGCTGTCAGTTTTGCATTACCAACAATGACTAATTGTTTCCTACACATACAGCTGTCATCTCTGCATCACCAACAATGACTAACTGTTCTCAAAATATACAGCTGTCACTTCCGCATTACCAATAACTGTTCCATACACATACAGCTGTCATGTTCCAGTTACCAACACTGACTTTTCCTGACACATACAACTGTCTCCTCCAAAATACCATCAATAACTAACTGATCCCAATACAAATTGCTGTCATGTTTGCATAACCAAAAATAAGTAACTGTTCCTTACACATCCAGTTGTCCCCTCTACATTTCCAGCAGTGACAAAGTGTTCCCTACACATATATGCCTTCAACTCCACATTACTAACATTGACAAACTGTTTATGACACATACAGCTGCCACCTCTAAACTACCAATAATGACTGCTTAAGACATATACAGCTGTCAGCTCTGCATTACCAACAATGACTAACTGTTCCATACACATAGAGATGTCAGTTCTGGATCACTAACAACTACAAACTGTTCCATACACATACAGCTGTCACCCCTGCATTACCAGCAATGATCAACTGTTCCCTACACAAATAGCTGTCACCTCCGGATTACCAAGAATGACTATTGTTCTCTACACATAGAGCTTTGCATTGCAAATAATGATTATCTCTTCCCAACACATACAGCTGTCACCTCCAAATTGCCAATGACTGTTACTGACATAGACAACTGTCACCTCTGAACTGTCAACAATGACTAACTGTTCCCTACACATACAGCTGTTACCTAACTATGATCAAGAATGATTAACTGTTCCCTACACATACAGCTGTCTCCTCCACATTACCAGCAATGACTAACTATTCCCTATACATACAGCTGTCACCTACCTATTATCAACAATGACTAACTGTTCCCTGCACATACAGCTATCACCTTCGCATTAGCAACATTGGCTAACTGCTACTGACACATACAGCTCTCATGTCTGAATTACTAACAATGACTGTTCCTTCCATATAGAGATAGCACCATCTCATTTCCAACAATGACTAACCGTTCCCTACACATATTGGTGTCACCTCAGCATTAAACAGTGACTAACTGTTCATTACACATACATGCTCTCTCCTCCGCATTACCAGTAATGACTTACTGTTATTGACTGATACAGCTGTCACCTCCAAATTAACAACAATGACTGTTCTGGACACACAGAAGTGCCATGTCCAAATTAGAAAAAAGATTGTTCCCAACACATACAACTGCCATGTGCAAATTACCAACAATGTCTGTTCCTGACATATATAGCTGTCACCTTCAAATTACCAGCAATAACTAACTGCTCCCTACACATACAGCTGTCACCTCCATTTTACCAACAATGACTAACTGTTCCCTACATGTACAGCTGTCACCTATCTATTATCAACAATGACTAACTGTTCCCTGCATATACAGCTTTCACCTTCGCATTACCAACAATGACTAACTGTTGCCGATACATTGATCTGTCAGCTTTGCATCATCCACAATGACTAACTTTTCTAGACACATACAGCTGTCACTTCCAGGTTATCAACAATGACTGTTCCTGACACATGCAGCTGTCATATTGAAATAGCAAGAACAACTAACTGTTCCCTATACATATAGCAGTGAGTTCTGTATTACCAGCAATGGCAAACTGTTCCCTACTTGTACAGCTGTGACGTTCAGCTCATCAGCAATGACTGACTGTTCTGTACACATAGACCCGTCAATGCCAATTTGACAACAATGACTATCTGTTCCCTACAAATATGGTGGTCACCATCCCATTTCCAGCAATTACTAACTGTTAGCTACACACACAGCTGTCACCTCCACATTACCAACAATGACTAACTTTACAGAAGACATACAGCTGTCACCTCTGCATTACCAACTATCACTAATTTTCTCTACACATACAGCTCTTCATTACCAGCAATGACTATCTGTCCCGGCAAATACAGCTGTCACCTCTGAATTACCAACAATGACTGTTCCTGACACATACAGCTGTCATCTCCTAATTAACATAAATGGCAAGTGTTTCTCTACAGATACAGCTGTCACCTCTGCATTACCAGCAATAACTAACTATTCCATACAGATACAGTTGTGACCTACACCTTAGCAATGATGACAAACTGTTCCTGACACATAAAGCTGTAAAGTCTGCATTACTAGCATTGACTGTTCCTGAGACATACGGATGTCACCTCTGTGTTACCAACAATGATTAAGTGTTCCTGACACATACAGCTGTTACATCTGAATTAAAAACAGTAACTGATCCTGTCACATACAACTGTCACCTTGAAATACCAACAATAACTATCTGTTCCCGGCACATTGACCTTTCCGCTTCACATCACCAACAATGGCTTACTTTTCCAGATGGATACAGCTGTCATGTCTGAATTATCAACAATGACTATTCCTGACACATGCAGCTGTCACCTTGAAATAGCAAGAACAACTAAATGTTGCCTACACATATAGCTTTCATGCTCACTTTACCAAAATTGACTATTTCTTACACATATAGCTGTCTCCTCTGCATTTCCAACAGTGACTATGTGTTCTGTACACATACATGGTGTCAGCTCCACTTAACCAACATTGACTGTTACAAACACATACAGTACAGTGCAGTTGTAATGCCTGAATTACTAACAATGACTGTTCCTTTCACATAGAGCTATCAAACTCTCATTTCCAACAATGACTAACTGTTCCTTACACATACAGGTGTCACCTTCAAATTACCAGGAATGACTAACTGTTCCCTACACATACAGCTGTCACTTACCTACTATCAACAATGTCTAACTGTCCCCTGCATATATAGCCATCATTATCACATTACCAACAATGACTAACTGTTCCCTACACATATCCGCTGTTACCTCAACATTAGCTACAAGTGAATAACTGTTCCCTAAAGAAGGAAACCTCTATGGTTCTCTAAGGAGGTGGGGGACAAAGTCAGGGCTAAAAGACTGAGTTTCAGGAAATATAAGAGGACCCAAAGGGAGGAGGACAGAGACGTGTGCCTTGAATGTCTAAGGGAAGTAGAGAAGGCTGTTAGGAGAGCTAAGGTACAGACAGAGGATGGTTTAGCATGATCTGTGAAAAAAGGGGACAAGACATTTTATAGGTACATTAGAGAAAGAAGAAAAACTGGGGGGAATTGTGAGGCTCAAAGGGGAGGAGGGAGAGTGTAAGGAGGGGATCTGGACAAGGCAGAAATACTGAACAAATACTTCTGCTCAGTATTTACTAGGGAAGGAGAGGGGAAGGGAGGGTCAAGGACCACAGATGAGTAGGAGAGAAAACGTGTGTGGGGGGGAGTGGATACCTGTCCATTCACAGTGGAGTGAGTTCTGGAAGAACTCACAAAGCTGAAGGTGGATAAGGCCCTGGAACCAGACGGCATCCTCCCGAGGATATTAAGGGAGCTGCAAAGGGAACTAGCAGTACCTCTGGCAACCCTGTTTATGGAGTCACTCAGCACAGGTGTGGTTCCAGAGGACTGGAGAAGGGCACATGTTGTCCCACTGCACAAATGTGGCAGTAAGGAGGAGGCAGGGAACTACAGGCCAGTCCACCTCACCTCAGTGGTGGGAAAGACCATGGAGACACTGCTGAAAGAAAGGATAGTGGCACCCCTAGAATCTAGGAGTGCCCAGGATCTGAGGCAACATGTATTCATAGCAGCAAGGTCATGTCAAATGAATCTGATAGATTTATTTGATTGGGTGATTGGGGCAGTAAATCAAGGAGGGGCAGTATATGTCATCTACCTAGATTTAAGCAAAGCCTTCAACACAGTGTCACATAGAAGGCTGGTTAACAAGATGGATAGTCTGGGCATTGGAGGCAAGGTGCTGAACTGGGTTAGGAACTGGTTAACAAACAGGAGACAGAGGGTGGTAGTAAATGGGGTACAATCTGGAGAAGAGGGGGTGACCAGTGGGGTACCACTGGGATCAGTACTGGGACCAGTCCTGTTCAATATCTTCATTAGTGACACTGCAGAGAGGCTAGAAGGACAGGTCTGCTTGTTTGCAGATGACACCAAAATCTGTAACAGGGTGAGTACTCCAGAAGGTGTGCAGAAAATGAAGAGGGATCTGGAGAAGCATGAAAGATGGTCACAGATGTGGCAACTGAGGTTCAATGCAAAAAAAGTGCAAAATAATGAATCTGGGTAGAGGGAACCCTGGGGAGAACTATAGGTTGGGGGGAGGAGCTGACTGTAACCAAAGAGGAAAGGGGACCTAGGGATTATCATCTCTGATGACTTTAAAGTATCAAAGCAGTGTGCAAAGGTGGCAAGGAGGGCCAGTGACATGCTGGGGTGCATAGGGAGAGGTATCACTAGCAGGAGGTGGGAGGTGGGGATGCCATTGTATAAAACATTGGTAAGACCTCACCTGGAGTACTGCATGAAGTTCTGGAGGCCACACCTGCAGAAGGACATAAACAAGGAGGAGGCTGTCCCGAGAAGGGTGACAAAGATGATGCAGAGCTTTCACCACAAAACATATGAGGAGAGACTAAGGGACCTCAATATGTACTCACTGGAGCAGAGGAGAGAGCGGGAGAACATGATTGAAACTTTCAAGTACCTGAAGGGCATAAACAAGGTACAGGTTGGGGACCTTTTCCAGTGAAGAAAAAGTACTTGAACAGGAGGGCATGATATGAAATTACAGAGGGTAGATTAAGAGGTAATATGAGGAAGTTTTTCTACACAGAAAGGGTAGTTGATGCTTGGAATCCTCTACCACAGGATGTAGTGAGAGCAAGTACAGTGGAGGGGGTTAAGCATGCCTGGGGTAACCACAAGGGAACCTTGAGAGGGGAGAAAGTGATGAAAAGCCATTGATCACACAGGGTCAGTGGCCACATACAATGTATAAGGCCTAGGTGCAGACTGAATGGGCCTGGCGGTCCTTATCTGCCAACAATGTCTATGTTTCTATGTTTTAAACATTAGCTGTCTCCTCCGCATTACAAAAAATGACTAACTGCTCCCTACACATACAGCAATCATCTCCCATTACCAACAATAATTGACTGTTCACTATACATACATCTTTCATCTTGGCATTATCAACAATGACTAACTGTTCACTACACATACAGCTGTCACCTACTTCTTATCAGTAATGACTAACTGTTCCCTGCACATGCAACTGTCACCTTTGTATTACCAACAATGACTCACTGTTCCTTACACATAGATGCTGTTACCTCTGCACTACCAATAAAGAATAACTGATCCTGACACAAACAGCTGTTACATTCTAAATACCAACAATGAATGTTCCCTGCACATACTGCTGTCCATCTCCAAATTACCAACTATGATAAACTCTTCCTGACACATTGAGCTGTCAGCTTTGCATCACCAGCAGTGACTAACTTTTCCAGAAACATACAGCTGTCACGCCCAAATTATAAACAATGACTGTTCCCAACACACATAACTGTCACCTTGAAATAACAAAAACAACTTACTGTTGCCTACACAAATAGCTGTCATGTTCACATTACCAACAATTACTAACTGTTCCTTACGCATACAGCTGTCCCCTCTGCATTTCCAACAGTGACGAAGTGTTTCCTGCACATACATTCTGTTTCCTCCACATTACCAACAATGACTAACTGTTCCCTACACATAGATGCTGTTACCTCCATATCACCAATAATAACTAACTGGTCCTGACTATTCAGCTGCCACCTCCGAAATACCAACAATAAATGTTCATAACACAGCTCTGTGAACTGCAAATTACCAACAATGACTAACTGTTCCCGATACACTAAGCTGTCAACTTCGCATCACCAACAATGACTAACTTTTCCAGACACATACAGCTGTCAGGTTCAAATTATCAACAATTGTGCCAAATTGTCCGAAAAGTGCTTTGCCCATTGAAATTTCAAGCAGCGAAAAAAAGTGACAGTTTGCTATTTAAATTTTGCCTGCTTTATGATCATCATGAAGGAGAGTGAGCAAGAGAGAGAGAGAGAGAGAGAGAGAAAGAGCGAGAAAGAGACCGAGAGCTCATTTCCATGGCGTCATGTGATTGGTCAAACACAACTAAGTCTCGCCCATTGCCTGGAGTCACAGAGCCAGAGGAATGTTTGAGGAGGAGACCATGGAGTGTGCGAGAAGTGCACAGCAGCAAAATTCTGGAGAGCTATCCACTTTCTCTTTGACCCACCCTCCAAGTCCACTCCCTCAGTCCTCACTGTGGATGGCTCACCAGTTTTTGACTCTCATTATGTAGCTACTCTTTTTTATGAATTCCTTATCACCTGCACACTCCCCTCTGCCCTGTGCCTTGGTCCTTCTCTGACACTATCCTCTGCTGCCTCTCTCCAGTCTCCCCCTGCAGAGAGTTTCCACTTCGTTCCCATCTCCCCTCATGACATCCTCCTAGCCCTGACATCACTTAACCTAGCTAATTTCAGCCATGATGGATTGGAATCTAAACTGCTCCATATCTTGGCGTCTGCTATTGTCTGTCTACTCTCTCAACTTCTGAACCACTCTTTTTCTCTCACCACTGTCCCTCAGGTCTAGAAGATTACTAAGGTTCTGCTTCTGCACAAAAGGGCTGACCCTTCCTCCCCCTGCAACTTTCGGTCTATCTCACTTTGCCCTTCTCTTGCAAAACTGCAGGAAGGTATCATCTGCTCCAGGCTTACTGAATTCCTTTTCTCCTCCATCCTTATCGCTCCCTTCCAGTCTTGATTTAGGAAGCAACACTCCATGGGACTCCTCCCTACTGTGAGTATCTGATGCCATCCTCAATGGGATGGATCAGGGACACATCACCGGAGCCATATTTATTGCTCTTACCAAATCTTCTCACTTGGTATCACACACACTCCTCCTGGATAAGCTGAGTGCTTTTGGCCTCTCAGCTCCTGCTGTGTACTGGTTCTGTTATTGTATCACTTGCCATCAACAGTTGCTACAGGTGGGAGGTGTTCTGTCCCCAACCCTCCACATCCTAGCTGGGGTCCCACAGGGCTCCATGCTGGGACCTATCCTCTTCTTTACCTTCCTTAATGACCTGCCCTCTGGTTGAGTCTCTGCACACATCCATATGTATGCGGATGGCACAATCCTTTACACCTCTGGCCCTTGCTCTGTGGCTATTGAAGGCACATCCCAGCAGGACTTCCATAGTGTTCTATACTGGTTTCATGCCAACCAACTCAAGGTCAACACCAAGAAAATGGTGTCCATGATCTTCAGCACCAGACAGAAATTGACTGTCGTATTCCCCTTCTTCTCCATTCTGGATGACACTCCACTTGATATAATCCTTGCCCTTAAATACATTGGTGTGCAACTAGATGGTAAACTTGACTTCAATGCCCACACTGATGCCACCAATGCCAACCTCCACCTTAAACTAGGTACCCTGTACTGAAGCAGGAACTGCCTGTTTCCTCATGTACACCAGGAGCTGGTCACCAAAATGGTACTCTTGATCTTTGACTAGTGAACATGGTCTATGGCACCACCCCTTCCTCCTTCCTTGCCAGAGTGGACACTCTCTAGAATGCTTTCTGCTGCTTTGCTACAAATTCATCTCCTCGTGAATATCACTGCTCTCTCCACTCTTCCCTTTCCATCTTATCTGTCTCCTTACATCGCCAACTCCACTGCACTTCACTCATAAATAAACTCTGGTTTGGGTCCCTTCTCCCCTATGTCTCCTCACTCCCTCTCCCATTCCCTCCTCCTTCCATTTTCTCTACTCTAGGGATCCACGTACCTTCTACATTCCTCACCCTCACACCTCTGCTGGGCAAGTTGCCTTTTCCTACCACCTTTCCTCCCTCTGGAACCTGCCCCCTCTTCCATCTGTTTTTCTCTGTCTCGGCCCTCTACTTCAAATCCAACCTCCTTAATGACCTGCCCTCTGCAAGGTGCCTTCCTGCTCCCACCTGTTATTGCCAACCCATCTCTTGATTTTTCCTTCTTCTCCTGTTCACCCCCAGCAATCTACTCCCTACTCTTGGCTGTGACAGAGGCAGACTTCTGTCAGGCTACTGTGCTACAACTGCCTTCTCAGGTATTAAGCACTTTACTCTGTAATTGTAGGATTATATGGTACTTACCATTCCCTTGTAATGACTAATTGAAAAATGCTGCCTGTTGTACTTCCTCCAGTTGATGTTAGCTGTTAGTGTGCCTTGCAATCTAAGCTGTCATGGTATTGCTCTCTGGTGTGGGCTAATGTATTGTTTGCTAGTACTCCCCTTCCCCGTCCCTCTGGGTCGCACCTGGAAATGAGCCTTGGCTCAATGTGCCTTTCCCAGTTACCAATTTTCAATAAATAAATAAATAAACACATTTTAAGGCACTATGAGATTCTGAATAAGAATGCATAAGTAGGTGCGAGAACTGAAAGTGAGGTAATCTTTTTTTATTATTCTTTAAATTTTCACTCCTTCCCATGCACCCATCCAGACTGGGCTCTCCTGCACTGTTTCCTCATGTCATGGCCAAGGGTATAGACCGTAATGAGGGGACACTCTCCAACAGTAAAATCAGTGTATTAGGCTACAGCATTTATTTGTTTGTTTGCTTATACAAAGCGCACATTTGAGCAAAGATATTCATTTACAAAGGTTCCATATCAGTGTCAAAGAATGCAGTAAGACAGGATAACAGTAACTTCAAACAATTCTAGAAGAATACAGTCGAGGAAGTTACATTAAGATACATAAATGGTACTTCCAGCAATTCCAGTGGAATAGTCACAGCACATTCCCATGTGGCAGTATAAGGGGGAGGTGTTTTTTTTTCCAGCCCTTCCAAATGTGATTTGTCCTTCTTTTTATGTACCCTTTCCTGTCATCTTTCAGATGCTATGCCACACCGTGACTGAAAATCCCCATCAGTCATCTCCCAACCACTTATTGTGGCTGCTAAGCATGGCCAGAGGGATGCTGTTGCAGCACCGAGTGGATGTACACACTCCTTGGAGCTCAGATACACTAATCTTAGAACTCAGCCAGCATAGGAACACAAGACCTGCTATTATAATGCAGGATGTACCTATCCCTCATCTGCTATATAGCTGCACTCATGTGCACAGCAACTTATAACATTCCAAAGCAGCTGTCTCACTCCACAATTTCTCTCCGCCGTCACTTAGCTCCTGTAAAAATGCCATCTCTAACCTTAGCACCTCTGTTAAAAAGGATGCCTACTGTTTATCTGATATAAAAAAAAGTTAACACACGTTTTTAAATTGAACTCCATTGCTGCACCCTACACAGATACTGTTGCCAGTGTTTAATGTCTCTCAGCAGTTGTACTCTATCAACAATAGAGTTTACTGTCAGGTGGAGAAATTGAGTACTAAAATAAAATGTGCTGTTTTACCTCTTTTTAAACTAGTTTGCTGTCTTTTTATTACAAGTTTAATTTTACAAGTTTAATGCTTCATAATATGTTTCTATAGCTAGCACTGAGTGCCTCTTACTAAATAACAACTTTATTTCATGCTGTTTGGGGCTAACAGAACTACTCAGCTTTGCTTTGCAGTCCTCTCATCCATATAGCATATGATACATTGTCATTCAATAAGAGACACACAGCACAAGCCATATAACCATATAGGCAAAAAACAAGGGTCCACTGTCCATCCAGAAAGCTGCAGCATTCAATATTCTGTAAAATTTCTGTCGCCATTGTTTGGTGGGAAGTACTATCAGTAAATTTTGTGGACTTCAGCACTATGAAGAGAAAACCCCCAGTGATGGACATTTCTGGGAATCCAAGGCCAAGTGATCCACCTTTTTGTCTCAAACTTAATAATTCAGCTACAAGTTATATGTCTTGGTACTCTCCCTTACTCAGGGTCCAATCCACAAATCATGCTCTCTACACGGTAAGCAGTGTGGTTCTCCAAGGGCATCCACAACTGCCTGCTGCTAATAACCACATCTTTCCAGTGGGTGCATTAATTTTATGTGAGGGGAGGGAAGAGAAGTCAGGGATATGAAGTCCAATGGAATGCACACACACACACTGCCCCAAGTGGATCCCTGGCCCACACCAGCCAGTCATATTAGGGATTCTGTGATATGGCACCTACTGATATCTCCCCCATACTATACAGTGCTAAAAAAGAGAAGATGTTTGTTGTGATCTATCCATTTACCCAATTGCCCCAACTGGGTCCAATACAGAATATGGGGAGTGGGGGGGGGGTGATCAGTGATTCAATGAGTACTTGGTGCACTGTTCCTCCATTGATTCATAGCCACTGTGGCATTCCTCTGACCTGTGGTGGCTGTGTACCCCGTGGCTGCAGCAGGTGCACCTAGCTGGGATTGGGAATTATGGGTAGTGTGGTCTGGCTGGCTCCTTACACCTACCACTCACACCAGAATGCAGCTTCATGTGTCTGCATGGGGTGGGGATGGTGGGCAAGGAGTGCACATTTAGGCATACTGCAGAGGAACTAGATGGCTCAGTGGATTGGTAGCAGGTTAAGGAGCCTTTCAGTTCTAGGTCACTGGTTCGAGTCCCACACAGGTCGGTAGTGGCTGAAAGCCATTATCGCCTGAGGGCTGTTCAGTGGCCTACATGAAATGAGTTATTGTCTCAGTCAAGTTCCCAGTGGGCAGGTGTCTACATCATAAAACCACCAACACAATTGACATTAATTGGCACCCTTGTTGGCAGTCTCACATGAGAGGCCAAGGACTGAATGGACATGGAGTCTGAACTACTTTCTCACCCACATCATGGTCCTTCCATGGCAGGGTTGAGGCACACTGGTGAGGTAGTGTGACTACCTGTGCTGTACCTGTCATGTGGATAAGCAGAGGACTTCAGATTCCAATGCTGTCAGTCCAGTACCTTTCATAAGTACTAAAAATTCACACAGAAAAAAAATCTTAAAAAAAAGGCATGCTGCAGAGGCTCCTGCATACGTGCAGGTGTTACTCTGCATCAAGTAAGAGCCTCATGCACCCTGTGACAATGATCTACACCATTGCCATCAGTTTGGCATGAACTCCCACAGAAGAGTGACTGGACGACCAGATGGCTACTTGTAGTTCAGTGCTGCCACCACATGGCTAACTATCAGGGTATCTATCTGGTTCTCATTCCACATTTGGCCACTGCTCACCCAAGAAAAAAATTCATTGACCAAACCACCCCTTTAGTCACTAAGAGGAGCCACTCTCCCTCTCTGTATCAGAATAGGTAACTTTTATATTTGGTAGTCATGCTCTTTTTTTTTTTTTTTTTGTTTTGTTTTTGTTTTAAGGTATCATAATTTATTGATTGACAAAATAGTCATTACAAAAGGGTACATAATAGAATAAAACACATTATCAGATACATCATAAATACATTAAATCAGTCCACATACAACTTTCCATACAATCATATCTATGCCAAAGCAGCCATTATACAGGAAATTATAATCACAGATGCATTGTGTTTAAAAATTTCGATAGTTTTAACAAGTTTTCTTTTTCTTTCATATTAAACAAATACAGGATAGTCTGGGCTGGTGAAAAAGTTACTTTTCTCAAAATATGTACTAAATACCGATCTCTTGCTTTTTTATGTTTGCTTGCACGCATGTGCAAGAAACATAGTGCCATCATCCGAGTTTTCCAGAGGTGTGTCAGCCTCTTCCAATTCAGTCAGTGTGTTTGCAGGTGCTGTCGCAGTGTGCCAATCACTGCTCCAGCTGTCTATGACAGCTGAAAATGCAATGGCATACAGTTGAAAGGGAGAGCTCCGCTTCAGTGAGCAGAGCTCCCCCCTCAACACGCTGCGCTTGCGCATATTGCGTAGCTGATCTGCACTATCATACTGTATAGTGACAGGGGTGCCCAATCCCCATTGGCTGCCCCACCAAAGCATCCAGGTGTTGTTTTATGGCTGGCGAGGTGCCCAATCCCCGTCGGCTGCGCCCCTTCCCCCCAAAGAGCTCAGGTGCCACGCTGGGGAGCCCACCCCAGCATGGCAAGTTGATGTTATGGCCGATGGGGTGCCCAATCTCCGTCGGCTCCAGCCCCCAACAGTTTTCCAGCTGCCACGCTGGGAGCCCACCCCAGCTTGGCAAATGTCCCACGGCTGCCTTCATCCCTCGAGTCTTACAAATAAAAAAACCTCTAAATACAAAACTGTCCATCAGCGCTCCCAGCCCTCCTCCCCACAACCCGCACCCACTGCACCTGCCTCCCACACCCCACCCCATACTTTTACCTCTGGAGCTCAGCGCTGCAATCTTGTGGACTCGAACACGTCTGCATTCTTCAAAGCCGACCGCAAACTGAGGAAATGCCAGTAAGCTGTATAATGGGATAGATAGGGTTTTTTTCAACTTTGTTGCATATCTCAGGCATTTTTGGGAATTTTGGGCCCAAATTTTCAAAATGGGGTTTTTGGGGCCCCTTCTCATGAATGCTGTCACTGTCATGGCATTACCCGGGCCCGAAGGGTGATTTCACAGCCACTGTGCGAAATCACCTTTACAGAATGATTAACAAAATGACACTGCCAGTGTTCATAAGGTGGGCTCTCAAAAAGCCTATTTTGAAAATTTGGCGGAAAAATTCCTGAAAATGACTGTTTTACGAGCGTGCATTGCGCAGTTCCTACGCACAGTCGTAAGTTCATGAATTTTTAATATTTTCACTCCAGATTTTCAACATTGACATTTTACCACACCTTCTTATGAGTAGTATAGCTGTCATTTTTCACAAATCACCCAAAATGTGTTTCCGCCCATGTAGCGCACAATGGCGCAGTCGGTGTACGAAATCAATGTACGGGACACATTAAGAAAATCAGTGACACCATTCATGAGAAAAGGTCTTAAAATGGCTATGTTGAAAATTTGGTGAAAAAATTCCTAAAAATGACTGTTTTACAAGCGTGCGTTGCGCAGTTCCTACGTACGCTTGTAAGTTTACGAAATTTAAATATTTTCACTCCAGATTTTCAACATTGCCATTTTACCACACATCCTTATGAGCAGTACAGCTGTCATTTTTCACATCTCACCCAAAATGTGTATCTGCCCATGTAGTGCACAATGGCGCAGTCGGTGTGCGAAATCAATGTACGGGACACATTAAGAAAATCACAGTGACACTGGTCATGAGCAGATGTGTTAAAATGGCTATGTTGAAAATTTGGAGACAAAGCTCCATAAAATGACTGCGTTACGAGTGAGCATTGCACAGTTTCCACACACCGTTAAGTTCATGAATTTGTAATATTTTCAGTCCAGATTTTCATCAGTGGCATTTTTCCACACCTCTTTATGAACAGTACAGCTGTCATTTTCCACAACATGGCCGAAATGTGTTTTCACACTTTCAGCACAGAAATGCATGGTCGCTGTGGGAAATCATTGTTCGGGACAGATAAAGAAAATCACACTGACACTGTCCATGATTGGAGGTCCCAAAATGCCTGTGTTAATAATCTGCTGTAAAAAAATCCCCAAACTAGTTACATTACGGGTGTGCGTTGCACAGTTTCTACGCATGCTCGTGACTTCACCAGTTTTTTTAAGATTTTCACAGCAGATTTTCAACATTGCCATTTTTTACACCTCCTCATAAACAGTACCGCTGTCATTTTTCACATCCTGTTCAGAATGTGTTTTTGCACTTGTGGTGCCAAATGCCATAGTCGCTGCGCAAAAGCAGTTTTCGGTTAACAAACTGATATTGCCACTGTTCATGAGGTGGGGGTCACAAAAAACCATGTTGAAAATTTGGAGTGAAAATACCAACGAATGCCTGAGGCGTTAGGGTTTCCGACCATAGCGCCCCACCCTGTAGAGAATGACAGGCATCAGGGGTGTGACTTGAGATTCTTGCCTGTCATGCTCATACCATTCCACCCCCCACCCACACCCTGCAGCCAGTGAGAGGCATCAAGGTGTGCCTTGGACTCTTCAGGCCCAGACTTCACCCCATTCTCCTATACCGCACCCATCTCACTGTATTTCATGATGGAATGGGGTGCGCAAAAGGGCAAAAGACCCCAAGGCACACCGTGATACTTGTCAGTGTCTGCAGCGTAGGGTGTGGTGAAATGGTGTGGTCGTTATGCCTGATGACCCAAAGGCACACCCCAATGCCTGTCACTCTCTGCAGGGTGGTGGTGGGGTTGGCTTCAGTTCAGTACTTTGCTACCATTCCTATTATGCAGCTCTGTAACTTCTACACTACTAATGCCAATGCCAGCAAGCAAACATTTGGCTTTGACAAATGCTTGTTATAAAATGGACACATTAGAACAACATGAGTTGAGTCATCTTCTGCTTTGAGGTAACATTTACAGTGGTTATCAGTAACTCCATCTCTTTTTTGACTCCAGTGAGTATAATTTGCATTATAAAGTTCCATGCGAAACCTAGATATTAAATACCGATCTTCGGGATTATCTAATATTCTGAGGTATGTTTCCAAATGATGGTAATTTTTTATCAATTTATACCATCTGAAGTCTTTTATGCTATAGATTCATGCCTGAGTCTTGGTGATCTCTACGTCCTGGAGCCTTAATTTAATTTGTGTGGTGATTTTTAAGAAACGTTTCATGTAAATCTCATGCAGAAGATGGCCCAAGCCACATAGAAACAGAATGTTTCATATAATTTTGAGAAGCTGTGACAAGAAGCCTCTTCTGTTGTAATCAATGGCTTCCTCTAGACACATTCTCAGCAAATGATGTTCTGGAAATAAGAACAATTTAAGTATATGTTTCAATCTATTTTCCAGAACAATTGTGTGTAGAGAAAATTGTCCCCGCTTCCTCCTAACTACTTCTGCTGGGACTGACAATGGAACTCTAAGTATATACTTATACATTTTGTTGATAATAGTTTCCAATTTATTGATTCTGTCATGTGCCCAGATTTCTGCTGCATATAAGATGCTTGTTTTAATTTTAATGTTCATCAGTTTTAATAGTCCTATTATTGATCCCCCTCCTGTTTTAACATAGAATCTTTCTAAAGCGTTAAAAGCTGTCATAGTCTTGGAACTAAGTTCATACTGTCTGGTAACAGACACCACATTATTCATTAGAAATGGATATCAACTTGTATTATAAAATCTTGTGCAGTCACAGAAAATATTGAATTATAAATATTTAAGATTTAAAGTACAAAATCACAGAATATACAGTAACATGCAAATGCCATAAAACACACTAGGATATGCAATATTAAAACAATTTATACATAAAGATTACAGAAAAACACCTCCTATTTGTAGGCTAAAATCTAAAAACTCTTACCCCAACACTTGGGGTTACTCCTCTCCTAGAAAACAAGTTGCTACTAAGGCCTGCAATACATCAGACACAAAACTTTCCCTTTTTATTACAGTGGACCTCTGATATGTTCTACGCCCTAACAGAATCTGACTTCTTTGATCTGTGTTCCCAGGTTAAACCTCTCAAAGGGTCCATCCACCTATTGCATCATCATTCATCCCCATCATTTACCAAGGTTTGCCCACTCTTTCTTCTGGAAGCCCCTTAAAATTTCAAAAACTGTCTGAAATCAGTCTGCAACTAAACTTTATCTTCCATGTGGACAGACATGGATTTGATACT
This sequence comes from Neoceratodus forsteri, assembly GCA_016271365.2. Taxonomy (NCBI): domain Eukaryota; kingdom Metazoa; phylum Chordata; order Ceratodontiformes; family Ceratodontidae; genus Neoceratodus; species Neoceratodus forsteri. Next base: position 480,947,941 of record CM057459.1, on the reverse strand, counting down.
ACCCACAGTAAAACCAACAGCCTCTGTGCTCTGGACAAGACACCAAAACTGCAGGGGTGGGACTTGCAGAAACATGGATTTCTTCAGGCAGTCCATTTCACATGATAAGGAAGGGCTCTCAGGTCACTTTTAAAGTTAATTCTGTACCAAATCTTTCAGAAAAAATCTGCTCACCACAGGGAATGGGACATTTTGAAATTTACTATAGCCTGAGGCCCTCCATAAACTAAAAGTCTATGAAAATACATTAACTCTTTCTGACCACCTGAGAGGAATGTAAAAGAAATGTTTCTCAACAATGTCGCATGTATGCCTTTTTAAACAGTGTGCTATATTACATATTATTTGCAACAAAATCCCTGTTAATGCACCAGTTAGGGTTCAAGTTACTGCCACAAAAGTAGGGAAATATGACATTAAGGTTTTCAACCCTAACTCCCCAGTTGCAACCCCCAAGCAACAAAAGGAAAAAACATTAGGGTTTTGTTTCTCTGAAGTTTTGGAAAATCAGTGGTGGGGTCTTCATTGTGGTTGTCATCCTTAATGCTCACCCCTTCTCCCTGCCCATAACCTCCTGTCTGAATCACAGGGTATAGCTTCAAGGCAATGCCTCATAGTGATACACTCTTCAAAGGTAGAGAAGTATGTCTTGCCACATGTTACCAATACAATCTATTGTAGCTTTCTTCAGGCAGGGCCCTGCATGCCCTGCATGAAGGAAGGAGATCATATCTGACATTGCTCGGGGAACAGGATCAGCATTAGGGTTGACAACCCCAAGGAAGACCCCACCACTGATTTGCCAAAACTACGGAAACCCAAAAATCTATATTTTTTTTCTTTTGCTGCTTAGGAGGTGCGGTTGGGGAGTCAGGGTTGAAAACCCTAATGCCATGTTTCCCTACTTTTGTGATGTTAACTTGAACCCTAACTGGTGCATTAATGAAGTATTTTTTGCAAAGAATTCTCTTTCTTTTTGGGATAGCAGAATCATATCCTTATTCATGCAGGTCCCTTTGGGACCTGCATGAACAGATGCAGATTTGGGCTCTCCACCAAGGGAAGACTCTGCCCACCTATGGATATCAAAAATTCATGGGGTCTGGTGGGCTGCAGCAGCAGCACAGTGCCCTTTGGTCCCTGCACTTCCATGTGGCTGCAGATGACTGGTGCACAGGGCAAACATTCCTTCTGTCAGCTAATGCACAGGGACCTCTACCACCCATGAGTGCAGACATGCAGGTCCCTATGCCAAAATAAGAGTTGTCTTAACCATATGGTACCTGAGCCTGTGCGGGCAACCCTGCAGCTTTCATTCCTTAGCTGGCAGGTGTCACATAACAGCACTATACCCCCCCCCACACACCATGTAGCTGGGCCACTGAGCTTACCCCCAAACTCAGCTCACCAGTACAGGATCACAAAGCATACCCACTGGGTTGAAAACTGGCACTACACACCAAGTTTCTTAACAATTATATATTTATTTTGATCCACAAATTTTCAAGATAATCATTGTATGACTCCCCTTATAAACAAGACATTTGGCAGATATAGTTTACAAAGGTGGGCAAAGTGGCCGAAATTTGCTCTGTGGAGTGATTTGCGGAGTAACTCGGAATCCTCAAAGTGCTCCGCAACGAGAAGCAGAGTATTTTGTGTCATAATTGGGAATGCAAAGTCCATTAAAACCAATGACTTCACATTATTCCGCCTTCCCCAAACCACTTCTCCACCGATTTTAAGGTGAAGTACATTGAAATCAATGTACTTTGCATCACTTCGCCTTGTTATTGAGCTTCAAGATGAATTTGCAGTGCTTCATGGGATTGCAGGTCACATGGGCTCTAGATTGTTCTGCACAGCCTCAGTTCTGTGTAGTGTGTGTGTGTAGTGGAAGATGGAGACAGTTTCCTCTCAGAGCTCTGCAATTCAAATCCTCTAAAAGCTGTTAAAAAAGCTTTTTTGAGTCATTTTTTTCTCAAAATTTAGTGCATCAATTGTAGGAAACCCTCCTGTGCTTATATCATCAAGTGTTTATTGTTTGTGTGTGGATTTTGAATGTTAATTTAGAACAGTCAGTCTATGTACTGTGAAGTGTGCTTTGGGGAGGGGCGTATCTGTGGTGTAGGTAGATTAACTGGGAGAAAAAGGCAGTTTTTCTGTTTTGGTTATATTTTTCTTGTATAACTGTGTTAATGTACACAGTAATATTTTCAGTAATTCTTGAAATTTTTTTGCTGATTGTAGTGGTGCAGCAATGTATAACTTCAGTTTGTTTAAAACATTTGGTTATATTGCAAAAGGTTTTCAATTTGCTACGTAATACTTGTAATGTGTGTGCGATGCGTACCATTAAATCAGACAACTTTATTGTGCCAGAATAATTGCAGCAGTGTGAACCTGCTATCCACTGTACCTGCATGAATTTTTTATACTACTTTTGGTATCTTTGCTGGTAGTGGACTGTTACTGCCTTGCACTACCCCCCCCAACCGGCAAAGGTATTTTTTCCAGATTTGGATTTGTGACTTGTGAGCACTGGTTAGGTGTTGTTGTGCCTTTGCATCTGACTCTGCATCTCTTGAGTGCGCAGTGCAATCTTAATCTGTCTGTGCATTTGCAGTACACCATTAATTCTGGGAGACTTTGCATTTCTTATTACCCTCTCATTTCACTTCATCAGCACTGGGGAATTTTCTGGACACAAGACAGTAGCATTTTGGGGATGCAAATTAATTCTGGTGACAGTGTGTCACTACTGCATGCATGACTGAGTGTGCCATTAATTCTGGGAGACATTGCATTTTTTGTTACCCTCTCATTTCACTTTGCCAGCACTGGGGAATTTTCTGGACACAAGACAGTAGCATTTTGGGGATGCAAATTAATTCTGGTGACTGTGTGTGACCACTGTGCTCATGACTGAGTGTGCCATTAATTCTGGGATACTTTGCATGTCTTGTTATGCTCTCAGTTCACTTCATCAGCACTGGGAAATTTTCTGGACACAAGACAGTAGCATTTTGGGGATGCAAATTAATTCTGGTGACTGTGTGTGACCACTGCACACATGACTGAGTGTGACCACTGCACACATGACTGAGTGTACCATTAATTTTGGGAGACTTTGCACTTTTTGTTACCCTTGCATTTCACTTCACCAGCACTGGAGAATTTTCTGGACACAAGACAGTAGCATTTTGGGGATGCAAATTAATTCTGGTGACTGTGTGTGACCACGGCATGCATGACTGAGTGTGCCATTAATTCTGGGAGACTTCACATGTCTTGTTATGCTCTCATTTCACTATGTCAGCACTGGGACATTTTCTGGACACAAGACAGTAGCATTTGGGGATGTAAATTAATTCTGGTGACTGTGTGTGGCCACTGCTCACATGACACAGTGCACCATTAATTCTGGGAGACATTGCATTTTTTGTTACCCTCTCATTTCACTTCACCAGCACCGGGGAATTTTCTGGACACAAGACAGTAACACTTTGGGGATGCAAATTAATTTTAGTGACTGTGTTATGTGACCACATCCACTGCATGCATGACTGAGTGTGCCATTAATTCTGGGAGACTTTGTATTTCTTGTTGTGCTCTCATTTCACTTCATCAGCACTGGGGAGTTTTCTGGACACAAGACAGTAGCATTTTGGGGATGCACATTAATTCTGTTGACTGTATGTGTGTGGGGGGGCACTGGGGGGCCTCCAATATTGTTGCCACTCTGCCTTACTTTGTGTTTAGGAGGAATGACAATGTGAAGTAATAATTACATGGTAAAGTGAACCTTTCCCATTGGCCACTCCGCATAGCAGAGTTACAACATGAAGTGGCCACTTCGCATTCACTTCACCAGTGGAATTTAATTTCACTGCATCTCTAATAGTATATTGTTCCAAATGTCATTTTGTACCACAAGTACAAAAACACATCTTGTACAGGATTTAAAAAATGACACCTGTGTTGTTTATGAGGTGGTGTGGAAAAATGGCTATGTTGGAAGTTTAGAGTTAAAATATTGAAAATTAGGGAAGTTATGAATGAACATTGAAATATTGCAATGTTCACTCATAACCTGGGCATTTTACTATATTTGAACACCAAAGTTTCATCATACCTTTCTTATTACCTTACCTCATGAACCCAGTAGGTGAAAAGTTTCAAATCCCCACCAAAATGTCATTCTATGCCACAGGTGTGAAAACACATTTTGGCCAGGATTTGAAAAACATCAGCTGTCACATTCATGAGGTGGTGTGAAAAAATAGTTATGTTGAATATTTGGAGTCAAAATGTAGAAAATGACCAACGTTATGAGGGAGCAGAGAAATATCTCAACATACGCTCATAACTTTGTCATGTTTACATATTTTGTTACCCCACATTTTCCACATGGTCTTCTTATGACGCCACCTCATGAACAAGGGTGGTGAAAATGTTCAAATCCCACCTGAAAAGTGATTTCACAAAGTGACTGTGAACTTGCCTTTTGGCTAGATTTGCATACTTTTACCCCCATTGGTCATGAGGGGTAGTCCCAAAAAGGTCATGTTGAAAATGTCTTAGAAAAATATGTAAAAATGATAAAGTTATGAATAAATGTTCAAACCCCATTGAAATACATTAAACCAGACTTAACTTATTTTCTCATACCACAGTCACCAGTTCCAGCAGCAAGATGTTTGTTTGATCAGTGAGTGGAGCTACATCATGGGACATGTTCAGGTGAGTGAGGGTGTGTGTGGGGCGGGGGGGTGGGTGCTGAGTGAGAGGTCAGGGAGATGTGTGTGTGTGTGTGAGTGTGTAGGGTCAGATCATCAAGAGACCATTTTCTTTGTTACAGGTTAAAAAATCAACAAGGGATGGTTCTCTTTATTTCAGGGGTCATACACATTCACATTCTGACACTAGGGATTGGGCATCTCAGTGTTGGGCTACTGTTTGGGGAAGGAGGGGGTTGGTGACCTGAAAAGGAGGGTGGCCAAGAGAAGTGGTACTGGGGATGGACCCCTTGGTCTGCTTATATTAGATATAAAAAAATAAACATTGGGAAGGACAGGCAGGTAACCAGGAGGGGAGGGAGAAGAAAGAAGCGGTAGTGGGGGTGGGCACCCCAGTCCACTTAATAAATATTTTAATGAGATGGATATAGATAGACAGACAGATAGATAGATAGATAGATAGATAGATAGGTAGATAGATAGATAGATAGATAGACAGACAGAATGAACAGGAGATAGCCAGCTCAGAGTTTGAACTGAAGCTGGCAGCACAACTCCAGCTGCGGCTTCAGCACTGAAAAAAGTCCACATGTTCTCATACAGAGAACACAGATGAGTGGCAGTGTCTTTGATCGGAGACCGGATCTACATCATGGTTCATGTTCAGGTGGGTGAGGGTGTGTGTTGGGGGGTGGCTGCTAAGTGGGAGGTTGAGGTGGATTGGACTGAACTGTTTGTGCTGGGGTTAGACTGGCGAGGGACCATTTTCTTTGTTACAGGTTAAATAAAATCAATGAGGGACAGTTTTCATTTCAGGGGTCATACACATTCACATTCTGGCACTGGGGATTGGGCATCCCAGTGTCAGGCTACTGATCAGGGAATGAGGGTGGACGACCTGGAGAGGAGGGGGGTCAAGAGAAGTGGTACCGGAGGTGGTCACCCCAATCCTCTTATATTAGGTATAAAACACATAAACACTGGGAAAGGTGGGTGCTCACTACTTCAACTGAAGCCAGCAGCACAACTCCAGCTATGACCTAGAACTCAAGAAAGTCCCGCTGTTCTGATACAGAGAATGTGGGTGAACAGTTCCTCTCACTGAGCTGGTCATCTTGGATTTTGAGGTGCCCAGAAAAGTTTTTTCTGGTCATTTTTTAAATAAACACCAGAAATCTAGATAAATAGGGTTTGTTTGGGTAGGTTCAGGTATTTGTTTTTTAAAATGATACATTTTTTATGTATTTTTCATATTTTTTATTTCAAGGGGAAAAAGATAGAGGCTGACATGGCACAACATTTTTTATTTTTGTGCTGTGAGAAGCAAGTGATGAGAAATCATAAACAGTCTTGTGGCATGGCATTGTTTGTGTTGTTATCAGAACTTTACCCCAAAAAACCTATTGAGCATGCTCAGAACAGAAAAAAAATTAAATCCTTGTAACTCTAGAACCATTTAATATTTTTCATGAAACCTCCCAAAGGCACTACCTTGGCACATCATGCTTCTACCCTGAAAGCTTTGGAAAAAAAATCCATTCCATGTAAGCTGTACATGCGAGCAAATCTAGAAACCCATGTTAAGTACAGGAAAAAATCAGATGTCTACAGGAAAATGACATAAGTGAATCTCATAAGCTGTGCAAACTGTTGTCATGAAACTTTCCACATACAGTATTTAGACTGGCACAGGGTCATAATGTTGTATGACAGAACAGTGCAGCAACATACTGCACTATAATTACAGTGGATACATTGCTGCCGCTCAGACATACTGCTGAAACACATTCTGGCTAAAGAAGCTAGTGGCTGCTTTGTTTTCTGTGAGGGATCTGCCCCCACACACCCCATTACAGGGGTTTGTGCCCCCAACTCCCCATTAATATAATTAACTCTGGTGGGGGTTCAACACGGGGACAGGGAGAAACACCGCTGAGGGGAAGAAAGAAACTGCACAATGCAGTTTCGCAAAAGTTACAGAGCCATAGCACCTCTGCACTGCCGCGGCTTATCCTACTGAGCCACGGTGGCAGCTCAAAAGACCACCTTCTCAACAGAAGTCTTCACCTCTGCATCACTCCTCCTCCCCACCCATGCATGACAGGGTACAAAACTGCACCCAACATATGTGCCCTGCGGGGTTTTGTACCCTGTTGCAATAGTACACCGCACTATATGTTTCACGCAGTATTCCATGTGCTGTTCTGTATATGACATATTGACCCAGTAGGATTTAAACCTTGTGTACTAGACAATGCAAGCAACATTTCAGCTAACTTTGTTGAACTCTGCCAGAGCTATTAAGGTGCAAAGTTAGGGGTTTAGCATAGAACCTACTGGTCAGCCCAAACTGCATTGGCACTTCCATGTCAACATAATCTATGCTACACAATTATATACCTAATAGGGTGTTTTGGGCATGGTAGAGTGGGCCTTAAATATTGTACATAGTATTAACATTCTCCATGAGGACCTGATACAACTTGAATTTAAGGAGCTAGTGTATTTATAGTATCACTCTAAAAAGTTAGGTTGATAAGTACCTGCTACAGTACAATTTGCATTAACTGTCACACGAGTGAGTTGGTTTTGCATTTGTTTAAGTTGACAATGCTTTAGAAATGCACATTGAATTGTTTATTAACACCTCATGCACACAATAGCAACTGTTAAGAAATGGTTTTGCATCTACCGTTTTCTCACAATACTATGAAAACTGAGTTGCAGCTCTTATGACATGTTTCTTAGGCTTAATGGAGCTGGTATCACTTATGCAACTCAATGAGAAATGCAAAGGCAACTAACTGGCATAACAATTTTATCCACATTTTATTGTACATAGCCATCAGCCTAACAGAAATGAAATATTTAGATCTTAATATAAACTTTAACCATGAAAGACTCACCATTTGAATACTAATCTTTCCCCACAGCTCATTCCTGGCACTGTGAGCAGCAAACTGGAGAGTACACCATTATACAGTACTGTGTAGAAATTAGGGCCCATTAAAATGGGTAATCAAGCTTCTTTTTTTGTCCACTGATGTGAGAAAAATATACGGACTATGGAGGGAGAAGTCACTCTCCATTGTGTCTATATTTTTCCACATTAATTGTAATTGCCAAAAAAGAAGATACTGTAAATGGCATAGTGTAACAGGCCACTATGCACCACATGTTATGCAGAACATCCCAGTCTCTTGATATTTCATTACAGGGACAGCTCTTGTGCCTTCTTTTCCATTTTGTTGCTCACAGTCATCCAGGGTAAGCCAGTGGTGGTACAGTACATTTTCAAAAGCAGAGTTTCAAGAATAAATGTTGAGATTCCCTCAGTTAGGCTGAAATGTACTATAATTACTGCCAATAATTTTTAATTGCATTACAAATGGGCAGTTGTGACCATGAGCTGTCAATTGAGCTCGCTCTAGTAACAGCGTGTGCAACAGTCCTACAATTGCTACCTGTTCAAACAAATGAAGTTATAAAAAGTACCACTTCCAGTTTTTGTCTATGTTCATGAATTCATTTAGTAGAAAACATGTGATTCCATGGTTTGCTGGCAAAAGCACCAACTTTAGCTTCACCTGAGCTCTTTTCTTCTAGGTTTGCTTGTAAGGACAGCACAAGGAACATTATCAGAGCAAGGAAAAAGATTAAGGCTTCTTTTGGCTAGGCAGATTTAATGTGGGATATTATTTTCTTTTGTACTCACTGGGTTTGTTACTATCTTTTGCTAACATTTACTGATTTATTGTTCTCTGATTCAAATTGCTGTTGCAGGGTATGCTTTCTGCTGCATTATTACATGGTGTGCCTACAGGTTTGTTACTGTGTTGTGCTTACAGATTACTGTTGTAATCTTCTCTGATTCAAATTGTTTTTTGCAAGGTATATCTTCTGTTACTGCTTTATTTTTCTCTGTAGCAAAGTGTTGTTTGCAGAATATATCTTCTGTGAAATTATTACAGGTGGTGCTTTACAGGTTTTTCAGTTGTATCTATCAAGGTTAGCCTATCAAGGCTAAGGTTTCAGGGCTATTGCATTTGTTGTTGGTTGATGGTTTCTGATCTTACCTCCTTGTTTCTTTCATCCATGGTTCTTCTTTTTTGGCAGGGGAAGGGCCCAGCCAGCCACACCCAGCCCCAATTCCCCCATGCTGCACTACTTTTATAGGGTAGCACAGCCATGACATTTCCTGTAGCAAAGCAGGAAGGGGAAGATCAGAGGGGTATCCACACAGTGACATCACTTACAATGGCACAAGTAATTAAACTTGTTATAACAAATTATACAAAAACAAACAAACAAAACACAAAATCAAACTTTTGCTTTCATGTTCCTTCTTCTAATTACTCGGACCAAGTTATAAACCCAGCAACTCATCTGGAATGGATATTATTAACTGCTGGTACTGTGGGACACTTTTCAAAAGAGCAGTTATACAGGATTTAGGACTTTGTCCTACATGCTGGACCATTGGAGATCTAAGGGCTTAGTTCAAGGCAGCATGGGCAGAGACTGCACACCTCAAATCGCATATTCAGGAGGAAATATATTATAAGAACTGCCCGCCATTTCCCCAACATTAAACTGAAGCACTTTGACCACAGAGGGTAGTTGGTCTGGGAGGTTGGCAGGTGATTAGAAGGGGCAAATAGGGTGCCCCATCACTCAATGTTCTCCAACATATCACCTCCACAAACCATATAAAAACTACAAACAGGCATCTGCCTCTATCTCTGAAATCAAACAAAGAGGCAGAGGGCACTGCAGAGCAGGACACTGCAACACAGGACCTAGTGCAACAAAACTAGCCCAAAACAGGGACCAAAACAAAAAAAGCAAAAAGGAAATCCAAAACACTTCTGATCATAGGATTCTCCATGATTCTGGGAGTTTATGCCTACCTCCAGCTGGGGGGTAATGGTCAGATATCTCCCAGGTACATCAGCGTGGACAGACACTGACTGTATTGCTAAAATTGTGCAGGAAGCAGGAGAAAGCATTGATGTCTTGGTACACATAGGGACTAACGATCTCGCCAGCAGGTCAGTTGTGGAGACCAAGAAACACCTGACCAGGCTGGGAGACAAACTGTCATTCATTTCATCCGGCATCTCCTTCTCTGAGATCCTGCCAGTCTGGGAGATGGAGGAAGATGGACAGAAAGTCAGAGAAGGGGAGACAGGGGAACTAAACATGTGGCTCAAGGGATGGTGCCAGGAAAAAGGACACAAATGTGTAGGTACAGTAACTGGCAACAGTTTTGGGAGTGAAAGTTCTTTACATTCGATGGACTGCATCTGACTAATGAGGGAGTCAGTGCATTGGGGCAGAAGTCTGACATCTTTGCAGAACATATAAACTAGCAAATGGGGAGGGGGTGTTGCACCCGATACATCGAACGGGAAGAACACCCCTTCCCCTTCAGCTAGTGATCAAACAGGAGTTCAGCATGCTTATATTTCATGTACTTTACCAAGTAAGGTAAAAGGTCCAGCTCCCCATACAACATGCAGGGGAAATGCCAGACCTTGCCCAACAACTAACACACAAAAATCTGTCCAATGGAAAAGCATGTAAAAAAATGCCCGCAGTCTGAGAAACAAGATCCCAGACCTGTAGGCAACAATAATAGAAGCTAAACTGGACATAGTGACCATTAGCGAGACATATTTCACCAGTAACCACACTTGGGAGATTTCCATACCCGGCTATGTACTGTTCAGAAGAGACCGAGGTGCAAAAGGGGTGAGGGTGGAGTGGCCCTTTATGTCAATGAAAATATCAAAGCTACAGAAATTCAGAATACACATAAGGAGCCAGAAGAACTGTGGGTCACCCTGGAAACAAGAAATGGGACAGCCTTATGAACTGGGGTTGTCTACAGGCCTCCAGACCAGAAGGAGGACATACACACATTACTGTTAGAAGATATACAAAACATGACAGCTAAAGGGGAGGTTCTCATAATGGGAGACTTCAACATGCCAGATACAGACTGGTCAATACCAACAGGAACATCCACCAGAACTAGACACATGGTGGATTCCCTGCAGGGGGAGGGCCTCAAACTACTGGTATAACAACCCACAAGAGACAGGGCTATCCTAGATCTAGTACTGACTAATGGGGAAAGCATTACAGATCTCCAAGTAGAGGGTCACCTGGGGGCCAGTGACCATCACATGGTATGGTTCAATTTGGCCACTAGAACTAAATCATCCCATTCCAAGGCAAAAATATGGGACTTCAGAGGAGCTGACTTTGATAAGATGGCCAACAGAGTTAAGCTAGCCCTGGCAAGAAGAAATACAGGTGAGGGGGTACAGGCAAAGTGGGCAAGCATTAAGGATGCAATACTTGAAGCAACATCCCATTGTGTTAGAGAGAAAAGCAAGAGCAAAAGAAGAAGGAAACCATTTGGTTCTCAAAAGCAATAGCAGAAAAGGTCAGAGCCAAAAGGCTGGCCTTCAGGAAATATAAGGGAACACAGCAGGATGAAGATAGGGAGGCATATCAAACTTCCCTTAGGGAAACAGGGAAGGCAGTAAGGCAGGCAAAGGCTCAAACTGAGGAAACACTAGCACAAACAGTAAAAGAAGGTGACAAGACTTTCTATAGATTCATTAGTGAAAGGAGAAAGCCCAGAGGGGGTTTTGCTAAGATCAAAGGGGATAAGGGGGAGTGTGTGGAGGAGGACCAAGGAAAAGCATCTATCCTAAATAGATACTTCTTCTCAGTATTTACTGAGGAGAAGGTAGGGCAGGGCCCACAGCTCAGCACCATGGACACAGGGGGGAGGGAGGTGTGCACTAGTACCTTCAGAAACGAAAGGATCCTACAAGAGCTCGCTTAGCTCATGGTGGACAAGGCAATGGGACCTGATGGCATACATCCCAGGGTACTAAAGTAGCTAAGGGTGGAACTAGCAGAGCCATTAGCAGAACTTTTTAGTGAGTCTCTGAGCACAGGAGAGGTCTCAAAAGACTGGAGAAGTGCTCATGTGATCCCTCTCCACAAGAGTGGTAGCAGGGAGGAGGCAGGGAACTGCAGACCAGTCAGTCTTGCCTCAGTAGTGGCAAGCTTATGGAGGCACTACTTAAGGAAAGGATAGTGCAACACCTGGAATCCATAGGAGCACATGATCCAAGACAGCATGGGTTTACAAAAGGAAGGTCCTGTCAAACTAAACTCATAGATTTCTTTGACTGGGTAACAAGAGTGGTGGACCAAGGGGGTGCAGTTGATGTCGCCCACCTTGACTTCAGCAAAGCTTTCGATACTGTTCCACATAGAAGATTGATTAAATAAGTTGGGTAGGCTTGGGGTGGGTCAGAAGTTGGTCAGCTGGGTGGCAAACTGGTTGGCAGGCAGAAAACAGAGAGTGGTGGTAAACAGTATACAGTCAGAAGAGATGTAAGTCACAAGTGGGGTACCTCAAGGATTAATCCTGGGGCCAGTTCTCTTCAATATCTTCATCAGTGACATTGCAGATGGACTCGAGAGTAAGGTTTGCCTGTTTACAGTTAACACCAAGATCTACAACAGAGTAGATGATCCAGATGGGGTGGGCAGAATGAGAAGAGATCTGGATAAACTGGCAAAATGGTCGGAAGAGTGGCAACTGGGGTTTAACGCAAAGAAGTGCAAGATCATGCACATAGGGAAGAGAAAACCTGAAGCCACCTATAGGCTGGGAGGGGAGTTGCTGGCCATCACAAGGGGAGAAAGAGACTTGGGCATCATCATCATCACAGATGACCTGAAATCATCCAAGTAGACCACTAAAACAGAAGTTAAGGCTAGAGTGATGTTGGGGTGTATTAGTAGGGGTATTGCATGTATTAAGAGGGAGGTAATAATCTCTCTTTACAAGACACTGGTTAGGCCCCATCTAGAGTGCTGCATGCAGTACTGGAGGCCGCACCTGCACAAGGACATTAACAAAATGGAGGCAGTCCAGAGAAGGGCAACCAAAATGGTGCATGGACTGCATCAGAAAACATATGAGGACAGATTAACGGAGCTCAATATGTATACCCTAGAACAAAGGAGGGAGAGAGGTGATATGATCGAAACATAAAAACATCTTAAGGGCATTAATAAGGTGAAAGAGTTTAACATGTTTCAATATAAGAAGAATAGCAAGACAAGAGGACACAGCATGAGATTAGAGGGAGGTCGATTAAGGGGTAATGTGAAGAAGTTATTTTTCACAGAAAGGATGGTGGATGCATAGAACAGCCTACCTCAGGAAGTGGCGGATATGAATACAGTGCAGGGCTTGAAACAGGCATGGGATAGGCATAAGGGAGCAATAAAGATGAGTATGATTAGATAGGCCATTGACAGAGTAAAGGCCTATGGCACATTCATAAAGCAGAAAAAATGGGCAGACTGAATGGGCCTTGTGGTCCTTATCTGCTGTCAACTTCTATGTTTCTATGTTTAAAGCGTGATTCTTTCTGTTTTTATTTGTTCCAAGCTAAACACTTAAACTGATCTTTTATTAAAAATGTTTGTTAGTAATTATAAAAAACAAGACATGGCTTTGTGTGTGTGTAACTCAGAATTTTATACACACCCTCTGTGTGGGATGCTTTCATAAACCCCTCAAGCTTTGCTCTCTGGGTTTATTTTGCATACCATACCTTGGTTATGTATAAACTTCGAGTTACACCCACCCACCCATGTATTATTCTCTATGTATGTAGTAGGTACCTATTAGCATAACGTTTCACAGCAGCAGACTGGCTCATTAAATGATTCAACACTTCACACATCCAACACTTTCTTTGGGAGCTTGTTGTATAGGTTTATTGGTCTCTGTGGTAAAAATTGCTTCCTTGAAGTATCTTATACTTATACATATTACATTTCATTTGCCACTTGTTGGACCAATCTTCCAGCATATTAAGGACTCTTTGCAGATGCTATCCCCCTTCCCTGGAATCTTCTACCCTCATTAGCTCTGTATCATTCTCCAGTTTAATTGTTGTACTTGAGGCCCTTGACCACAGGGCACCAATAAAAATATTAAACAGTTGGGATTCCAATGCTGACTTCTGGGAAACCCCACTGGTGGCTTCTTTCCCTTCTGATGTTGTCACATGCATCATTACTTACAGAGCCTTAGGGCAGGATTTTCAAAGAGAAATAAGGGAATTCTGGAGGTCAGGGGTAAGGGGCAATAGACTTCTAGAAAAACATAAAGTGAACTTACAAGCTCAAATGGGCAGACTGGGTGGGCCATAGGCCGTTATCTGCTGACAGTGTCTATGTATGCATGTATCTATGACTTGGGGCATCCTTTTACTGCAGTTGCACTATTTGTGACGTAAACTTAGAGCATATAAAATGTGGTCTAACTTTCTGATGCAGTTGTGGCAATTTGTGACAGACTTCTTATTTGTCTGACCACTTGCTGACACCCATTTATAGATATGCTATGTGCAAGGTTCAACACTGCTGTTATCAATTACATAAATTTTTGTCTACTTATGTTTTTATGAAAATCTATAAAACTTGATTGTTGAACACTCAGCTCTGTTGCAATTGTTTTAAAACTTAAAAAAAAATAATCCATACTTGGTTTGCACTACTGTATTATGTTGTATGTCTTGTATTTATCTGACAAAGGATGTTCTGAAAATGAGACCTGCTTTTCATGGAATTTATCCTGTTTAAATAAACTTTTAAATTAAATAAATAAATTTGTGCACAGAAAATGATGCCTAAGTTACAAAAAATGATGAATGTGTTACTTTGTGCTAGAAAGCAGGTAAGCTTTTGAAAATATGACAAAATATTTGAATCAAATCAAATCAAATCAAATCAACTTTATTTATATAGCGCCTTTCAGAGCCAAGGCGCTGTACATAAAAACATATACATAATTTAGATTAAAACAACATTAAAATATGTCAACCATAATTAAATAAAAGCTAAACTAAATAAATATGTTTTTAGACCAATTTTGAAACTATCGACGGTTGGGCATTCTCTCAACCAACAAGGTAGAGAATTCCACAGGGTTGGTGCTGAAAAAGCAAAAGCACGTGATCCTGATGTCTTCAATCGAACCCTGGGAATCTCTAGCAATCCCTCGTTGGCAGAATGGAGAGGACGGAGGGGGCAATAGGGAATCAGGAGATCTTTCAGGTAACCAGGTCCCTGGTCATGTAGGGCTTTAAAGGTTAGTAATCCAACCTTAAAGGTGATCCGCCACCTAACAGGCAGCCAGTGCAGTTCGTGGAGCACAGGTGTAATATGGCTGGTTCTAGATGTCCCAGTCAAAAGCCTGGCTGCCGGATTCTGCACCAGCTGCAGGCATATGAACCCCAGGTAGCCCTAGGTAAAGGGAATTGTAGTAATCAAGACGGGTAGTGACAAAGGCATGGACCAATGTTAGAAGATCACCCGAAGGAACCAGGTGTTTCACGCGGGCAATATTCCTCAGATGGTAAAAAGAGGATTTGACAACAGCTGATACCTGAAATTTTAGGGTCAGTCCATCATCAAAAATAATGCCCAGATTATGCACCTGATCAGAGGTAGGGAGCGGCATACCACCAGGTAACAAACCTGAAGGTTGTCCAGCTCCCAAACCCACCCCCGGACGACCTGGGTCCACTACCAATACCTCAGTCTTATCCGGATTCAGTCTCAGCCAGCTGGAACTCATCCAAAGTCTGATCTCAGCAAGGCAGTTATTTAGCATGGAGAATGCATCTTCCTGGCCGGGGAGAAAGGACAGATACAGCTGGGTATCATCTGCATAGCAGTGAAAACCCAGACTGTATCGCCTAATGATTTCTCCCAATGGCAGCATATACACTGCAAACAACATGGGAGCTAGAATGGAGACCTGCAGTACCCCACAAGGCAGGGAAAGAGCGCCAGAGGAATAAATTCCAGTCACAACTCTCTGAGACCTGTCTGTGAAGTAAGAATTAAACCATTTGAGGACTGTACCAGACAGCCCACAATAAGCGCACAGGCACTCCAGCAGCACACCATGGTCTACAGTGTCAAATGCAGCAGAGAGATCGAGAAGGACCAGAATGGTACATGCCTTTCGATCTCTAGCCATTAGAAGATCACTCAATACCTGGACAAGGGCAGTCTCCGTGCTGTGCTTCTTCCTAAACCAGACTGGAGAGTATCATAGACATTGTGAGTCATAAGATGATCATCCAGTTGCAACACAACCACTTTTCAATAACCTTACCAGCAAATGGCAGGTTAGAGATAGGCTGGTGTTAGCTAGACAATCTGGATCCAAGGAGGGTTTTTAAGGAGTGGCGAATGATCGGCCTTGAGGGGTCAGGAAAGACCCCCTCCAAAGACTTCCAGACAATATCAGCAAGGATTGGGCAGATAACTTCTACACATCCTACTAAGAGGGGTGTAGGGCCTGGATCCAAACTACAACTAGTTGGTTGCAATGTCTGAATGATCTTTACAATGTCACTGAACTCCAGCCGGCGAAAATCTGACCAGACAGACCCAGTACATGCCACTTCCCATCGACCACTGCAATCCCCCATAGGAGAGGTTAGACCGATGCCAGACCTGATGCTGGCAACCTTATCTGCAAAAAACTGAGTGAACTCCTCGCATCTTAGCTGAGAAAAGGCTTCTCTGGGCTGGAGACAGATTGGATTGCACAATCTGTCCACAGTCCGGAAAAGCTGAGCCGGTTGGTTCTGTGTAGCAGAAATCTCCCTGGACAGGAACTCTGACTTCTTATGGGTGATTTCTGATTGATAGCCATCATAATGTGCCATCAACCTAAGCCTGTCAACATCATTGCTGGACTTCCCCCAGGCTCTCTCCAACCTTCGGCCAATTCGTCTTAACTCCTTCAAGGAGCCATCAAACCAAGGGCTCCTTGGACGGAGGGTGAGAGGCCAAACACGAACAGGAGCAATTTTGTCCAGAGCACCTCCCACAGCCTTATTATAGGCTAGTACGAGATCATCTGGACTCATGCATTCACCCGACAAACCCGATAGATCCAGTACCGCCATTAGGTCACTGGGGTTAATACCCCTTAAAGGGCGTACCGAACCATCTCCGTAGGGGCAGACCTATTGGGGGGGCCCTGAAACTGAACCTTATGGTGTGATGGTCAGACAAGCTGACTGGTTCCACCCCCAGATCAGCGATCTCCATACCCAAAGGAAAGATCAAATCCAATGAATGACCCCCTACATGGGTTGAGGAGGTAATCATCTGTGTTAGGCCCAACATTGTCATTAGCTGGAGGAGATTTTGACCAAAATGCAAGAGTTCATTGTCGACCCAGGCATTAAAGTCACCCAGAACTATCAGTCTGGGGAACCTCAATACCAAGTCGATGATCAAGTCTGCTATCTCCTGCAGGAATTCTCCACCGTCACCTGGTGGATGGTAAATGAGGAGAATCCCACAACCTACACCCTCTTCCAGGATATATTCAAAGGATCTGGTAGTTCATAATGGCACATCCACAAGGCCCAGCTCAGTCTTAAACATAATGGCCACACCCCTGCCCCTACGATCCAACCTTGGACGGTGTATCACCGAGAACCCATCTGGAACTGCCGAGGCCAATATAGGGCCTGGATTTTCATCCAGCCAGGTCTCAGTGATGCAAGCCAGATCAGTTGATCCAACAAGATCAGCTATAATGGCTGTCTTGTTTTTAATAGATCTGGCATTGCACAATACCGCCAAAGTAGGATGAGTTGTCGAGGAAGACCTCGGCACCTGTCCATTAACATCAGAACCCTTGGGTATGGGGACAAGATAGGAATAACCCCTATCCTGGCCCCATTTCACCCCAGGGTGTCTCCTGAACCCCAAAACCCCAATCCGTCCACCCCCCCTCCTGTCCCCCAACAGGCCCAGCTCTCCACCTTTGCCTACTCTTCCTGAGAATGCCCAATGCACGACACCTAAAATAGGTGTCAGATGACAATGGGGGGCATTCAAAGGGGTATAATTCCCTGAGCCTGGTGGAGGAATAACGCCCAACCATCGCTGAACCTCCCCAACACAATATAAACGAATAAACAAGAGAGAAAAAACAGAAATAATAAACAAAAAATAAACCTATAAATATCAAATAACCAAAGATAATAAATCACTCCTTCACTCTGTCTCACAGAGGAGGGAGTCAAACAAAAACACTATTACACATTAAAAGGAAAAGAAAAAATAAAATAAAATCCCAACCCAAAATATAACCCCAGAATAACAGTAAAAACAATTTCAATAACTGCCAACAAGTTTGATCATCTGATTTTTGTCCAATAAAACACAGTGTCCAATATCTTCAAAGATTTTTGCCGAGTTTCATTTGAAAAGATTTTTTAAAGCAGAAAATAATAATAAATCCAAACTAAGAAAATAGCATTCAGATATTTTGGTACATTTTGAATGATGCAGGCACAGTCTGAACTTGGGAACTATGTCTGCATCATCACTTTTGAAAATCCAGCCTTTATTGTTTAACCAGCTCTCCATTATGGTATATTTCTTAGAACTGGCTCTCTCTCTCTCTCTCTCTCTCTCTCTCTCTTTCTTTCTCTGTGAGGGAACTAGGAACTGAAAACAAATGTAAGACAGCCATGCAACAACCAAAAAATGAATCCAGATTTAACAGTAGCAAGAATGTGGTGCCTAAAACGTACACAGAAGACCAAAGCTAGGATATTCAAAGGGATTTAATGATGGCAAAGTGGGTTAGAGACACTCAGTAACACCACTTTGCATCCCCAAAGCAGGGAAGGTTTGCAAAATGCCATATTGGAAGGCTTAGTTAGTGTGTCACTAACCCATTTGTGACAGGCCCTAATACATGCCAGAGCACCTATGCAGAGCAGCAGATGGTGCCTTGCATATAGGCGCATTGACATGCTGGAAGGTTTGGACAGGTGGTAAGCAGCCACCAGTGCCACACTAATTACTGTCTCCCATGCCAAGTCCTAACAACTGTGCCCCTAAATACAGTGCCTCCATCACCCCGCCAGTAATGGACAGTATTATCCCTGGTGTTCAGTAGTTCCCCCTGAACACCACACTGATACTTAAGGCAGTTTTCCCTGGTGTCCAGTGGTGCTCCTGCCCCCACTGCCCAACTCCCCACCGATATTTAGGACAGTATTACCTGCAGTCCAGTGATAGCATCCCCCAAACACACCGCTTATCATGTGATCAACATTCCTTGGTGTCCAGTGGTTCCCACACACCGTGGGTTTGAATATCCCACCTGACCCACCTGCCTTGACCCCAGTGCACCCCATATGCCCCCCCACCAGTAACTGGCACAGACCCTTCACTCACCTATGTGACTCACTTCTGACTGATAGTTTGAAATTGCTCATTTACAATAATCAGCTGCTACTACAGTAGGCACACGGTCACAAACTGTCAGTCAGATGCCATCTGTAGAGTTGAGCAGAGTGCCTGTGACAATTGCCAAGGGGGGGCATGTGCTGGGGACAGGGTGGGTGGGTTGGAGGAAGAGAGATATATGGGAGGGGATGCTGAGGACAGGGCAGATTGGGGATTCGATCCCAGGGGTGAAGGGACCACTGGACACCAGGGAATATTGATCACGTGACTGGTGGGGTGTTCAGGGTGCACCTCTGGACAGCAGGAAAAAATATCTAAAGTATTGATGGGGTATTCTGAAGTATTGGCAGGGTGTTCGGGGTAGGGGGAACCACTGGACACCATAGCATATATTGATGCATATTATTGCAAACATGTTATCAAGAGAGACATACTGAACAGATAACAGCTCATGCATGGCTGGCAGCCTTAAGTGGAATGGCGGTTCACAAAAGTGTGTCTCCTGATCCTGTAATGAGGCCATAATGAGATGCATATGACCCTACAGCACCTTGCTGGTGCTATGGAGTCATTTGAATGTTAAGCATGTTCCAGTATATGTATGGTTTGCTTGCCGGTGCTATGGAGTCATTTGAATGCTAAGCATGTTCCAGTATATGTATGGTTTGCTCCAGTAACAAATTTGCTCCTGGATCAAACATTCAGCAGGTCCAATCCAGGATCTTCAAATATCTTGGTCTTGTTATCTGCTGAAAACAGATAATTTATTCATGGCAGGCAGGAAAGAACCATACTCATAGCACCAGAGCTTTGAACCTTGGCTAGGTAGTTCATCAGGGGGTTCCCTGTTGAATAGTCCACCCATGATTCAAAGCACTGGGGCTGTGAATGGGATTCTGTCCTGCCTGCCACGAATAAATGTGTTTTCAGCAGACACCTGATATTCTGTGTGAGTTTTTGCACACCACATTCTTGATACTTTTCAGTCTCAGACTCTCTCTCTATGCATTGTTCTATATTTCTAGTAAATAATTAACCCCTCAACATCAGCAAGTGCTATTGTTGACTTTTGAAACCATTTGCATTTAGATCTCTCATTAGTAGTGCTGGAGCCCTGAGTTTGTGATTAAACCCAAGCTTTCCAATGTGCTGCCATCACATTATTAGGCAGGCCCCAGGAGGTGCATCTTCATTATGAAGTCTCATTGCTGAGTTAGCCAATCAGTGATAAGATTGGTTCTACATATTGTACTCTTGTGTAGAAGGTTTCAATCAGTTGAACATTCCACTTACTGATATAGGGAGAAACTGTTTTTATGTTATTTTTTTGCTTTAAATCAAACTTGCAATCTTCTTGTCAGTGGAAAATGTGATGATTTATAGTATATTAATATGAAATTACAGGCTTTCCTTAGATATATACAGTACATATATAGATGAATAATGGTAGAAAGACTATAAGGGCATCATGTCTGCCCTGATGCCCTATGTTATATTACTCAATAGTTCAGAGTCACCTCCTGTTGGACCAATGTGAACCCTTTCTAACCCAACAAATTCAAATTTATGTTGTGGACCCTTCCTCCCAACATGCACTGCCAACATATTATCCTTGACCTTGTTCCACTTTTCTATATCTTTAAAAATGTTCTCAAATCCTAATCTTAAATTTGCAATTGTTTTTTCCAATATAGAAACTGCAACAATCACATTTGTGCCATTTATAGAACTGAAGTAGTATTAGAGTTTATAAACCTACTTATGGCACATTCCTTTTGGTATTGGAGTGGTAGAACTTGTCAGTTTTTCTAATAACTTCACAAAACTTACAGCTGCCTCCCTTCTGACATTCCGTGACAGAGGCTATGGCAACCACGTTCTGGTGGTTGCTGGTGGCTAATAACTATCATAGTATGGCTATAAAAAATCCAGTAATCTGATTGGATGAGGAGATCGGAACCCAGTGCTGATATCTTATGATGACAGCACTGGAAGAAGGTCCAGTAGCCTCTTCACAATAAAATCAATAGTACCAGCCATTCCTGACTGCCAACACAAATGTGGCTGTCACTTTTACTCTCTAAAAACCTTCAACTAGGTCCTAAAAATTAAACTGAATTAAATGTATATACATAAGGATTAAATAATACTCTTGTTAAATACACATACAGTACATAACTTAAAAAAATTAAATACTACAGTACTTAGAATTGTAATTTCTGGTGTTTCTTTGCTGACCATGAAAAATCCCCATCCTATCCTCACCTGCTTACTAAGGAAATCTGTGTTTTGTAAAGAGCTGGTGACATGTTCAGGACAACTTTAACAAAACATAATAATTAGGCACTGTCCAGCTTGTATTTCCCATTAGTTCTGTATTCCTCCTCCACATTATTTAGTAGTGAGGTCTTGTGCATGAAAACAGGATCTTTGCTCCTGAAGAGTTCATCTATTCCTGCTGTTTTCTCCTTACCTGAAGTCGTAGAGCACTGCTTGTGACCTCACAGTTATTCCCATGGCAACAGATTGTGATGTTACAACAGAGGATTATGACTTGAAATAGGGAGTAAGCTACAGAGGCAGATTAACTCAAAATGAACTCTATGGGACTATGATCACATATTCATGCACATTTCTTTAGTAATACATTATGGGGAGGAGAAATATATAAAATATAAATGGAATGCAAGCAGAATTGTATCTAATTATTATGTTTTTTTAAGTTTTCTTTGAGGCATCAGTAGCTCTTTAAACTTACAGATAAAACAAAAGACCTGGTTCCATCTGAGGCCTTCTGTTGTGTACTAGTGGGAGTAAACATTCTGCCAGCAGAACTGAGCAGAGGTTTGAATTATTGCATTCTATCTATAGTAAACATTCCATCTCTTGAATGTCAGCAAGACAGAAAATAAACAAGACAGAGAAAAGGAAGGGAACATTATAAAGAAGAAGAAAGAAAGGTGAATGAATGGGTAAAAAGGGGTGGGTTGTGGGGAAACTAGAGGGCTTAAGAGATAATTAAAAATACATGAATTTTGCTGTACATAAAATTTAAACGTGAGATGGCATATCAGTGCTGGGAAGTGCGGGGACTCTTTTAGAAAAGTCCTACAAAATGTTTCTTTTTCGATTTGGTGCATTTCTTCACCACCCCCCCCCAAAAAAAAAACAACAACTTCTATGCCCCATTTTACAATCACAGTAAGACACTCCAGGGTGTACACTGTGGTGGGGTAGCAGCACTTCTCGGGGGGTTAAAGTAATGGCACTCAGCGATGCCTCAGGACACACCTGAGGTGTGCCACTGTCCAACTACAATGCATACCCTGTTATGTCTTTTTGTTTATTGTTTTTTTCTGTTTGTTAGGACAGTCTTCACTCCTGTTAAAAAAAACATGGAATCACAGAAAACAACCATATGGATGCCTCTGCCACAGCACAATTGATCTCTACAGGGAAACTGTTTAGGAAACTGGGGATGGGTCTCAAGCAAGTAGCTACTTCTGTCACTTTCTCAGAAGTACTACCTGAGAGAGGCAAGGGAGAGCATAGGAGTGCATGCACCAGGAACTTTAACTCATGGTTGAAGAACTGGTGCTGTGAGGAAGGGTTTGGATTCATTGGTGACTGGGGACCCACCTGGAGGGATGGAGGTTTGTTCAAGCCTGACGGTCTGCATCCATCCTGGAGGGGAATCCAAGCACTCAATGATAAGTTTAAATGCTACATTGACAAGCATTTAAACTAGCAAAGGGGGGTGGCAGGCCAGCAAGGAGGTACCTACTTGCTCACCCCCACAGCTAGCAGTGGAACCAGTGAACCAGAGGAGTGGTTATCTCTGCAAAGCAGTGTGCAAAAGATGGAGATTAGTGTCCAAAAGGTGGATAAGCAGAAAAGGGCAAAATTCAGCAGAAGGGCAGACAGCAAGGAGAACCAGGGATAAATGACAACCAAGGAAGGGGCTGAGTAGAACAGTGAAGCAGGCTAGGAGGTCAAATCATGGAAAGCCATGTGCAAATGCCAGGAGCCTTAGCAACAAGATGGAAGATCTGGAGGCTGTCATGGTACAGTCAGACCTGACATTGTGGCCATCACTGAAACCTGGTGTAATGATAACCATGACTGGGAGATGGCCATACCTGGCTACAACATATTCAGACGAGACAGAGGAGGCAGGAAGGGGAGGAGTGGCACTGTATGTGAAAAATGACATAAGGGCCACAGAGATCCAGGAGAAACAAAATGGGGAGAGATACTGTGGGTTAAGCTGGAAAGGAAAATGGGGCCAGCTATCACACAGGTGTGGTCTATAGACCACCAGCCCAGGAGGAAGAAACAGATAGGGAGTTGATGCTAGCCATCCAAAGGATGGCAGACAAGAGTGAGGTACTGGTTGGAGACTTCAATATTCCAGACGTGGACTGGAGCATCCCAGCAGCAGCATCAACTAGGAGCAGATTTATCCTGGACTCCTTCAGGGTGCCTTCCTCAAGCAACTGGTCATGGAACCAACTCAGCAGAAGGCAATACTGGACCTTCTGCTCACAAACAGGGACAGTGTGATGGGGGTAACAGTGGGGAGCACCTGGGTAACAGTGACCACCAGTCACTGTGGTTTGAAATCACAGAAAGAGCAGAACCAAACCACACAAAAACATGTATCCTGGATTTTAGGGGGCAGACTTGGGAAAATGGGGAGATACTTGAAAGAGGCATTAAGGAATGGGACAGGAATCAGGGGTTGAGGAACAGTGGGCAGTATTTAAAATGGGATTATAAGAACAACAGAATTATGCATTACAGGTTAGCAAGAGGAAAAGGAAGAGGAGACCATTATGGTTTTCCAAAGAGGTAGCAAAGAAAGTGAAAGCCAAAAAGATTGCATTCAGGCAATACAAAAAGACACAGGCAGAAGGGGATAGGAGAAGTACCAGGAGAAACAAAGGGAGGCAGGGAAGTCAGTAAGGAAGCCAAAGCTCAGACAGAAGAACACATTGCAAAATCAGTGGTTAAAGGGACAAAACCTTTTACAGGTACATAAGTGAAAAAAGAAAGACAAAGGGAGGATAGTGAGACTGAAGGGGAGGATGGGAGTCGCGTGGAGGATGACAACAGTAAAGCTGACATATTGAACAGGTATTTCCTGCCCTTTACTGAGGAAGAGGGGGTAATGGGTCTGAAGGGAGTACAAGGGTGAGAATGGTGCAGAAATGGGACACAAGTCCTTTACACGAGAAAGGGTCCTGAAGGAACTGGAAGTAATAAGAGTTGACAAAGCAATGGGGCCAGATGGGGTGCACCCCAGGGTCCTTAAAGAACTAAGAGAGGTGGTGGCTGAACCTCTGGCTATCCTGTTTAGCCAATCACTGGAAATAGGGGAGGTACCCAAAGACTGGAGGACAGCAGATGTAGTCCCCTTATACAAAAGTGGGAACAAAGAGGAAGCAGGGAACTACAGACCAGTCAGCCTCACCTCGGTGAGTGGGAAAGATCATGGAAGCACTACTGAAGGAGAGAATGGTGGAACATCTGGTTGTCAATGGACCACAGGACCCAAGGCAGCATGGTTTCACCAGGGGAGGCCATGTCAGACCAACCTCATTGAATTTTTGACTGGGTGACTAGGGAGGTGGATCAGGGGAGGCAGTGACATGGCCTATCTGGACTTCAGCAAGGCCTTTGACACTGTAC
This sequence comes from Neoceratodus forsteri, assembly GCA_016271365.2. NCBI lineage: Eukaryota > Metazoa > Chordata > Ceratodontiformes > Ceratodontidae > Neoceratodus > Neoceratodus forsteri. The sequence continues at coordinate 480,923,162 of CM057459.1, read as the reverse complement.
CACATAGAAGACTATTACACAAACTGGGGAATATGGGTGTGGGCAGGACAGTAGTGTGGTGGGTAGGTAACTGGCTGGGTGGCAGGACACAGAGGGTGGTGGTAAATGGCTGTCACTCCACAGAGGGAAGAGTGACCAGTGGGGCACCACAGGGATCAGTGCTGGGACCGGTCCTATTCAACATCTTCATCAGTGACATTGTGCAGGATCTAGAAGGCAGAATTTCACTGTTCGCTGATGACACAAAGCTCTGTAACAGAGTAGATACACCAGAGGGTGTAGACAGAATGAGAAGGGACCTGCAGAAACTTGAAGAATGGTCAAGGGTTTGGCAGTTGAAATTCAATGCAAAGAGTGCAAGATAATGCATATGGGGCACAAAACCCTGGCACAATATATCAGTTGGGGGTGAGGATATAGCATGCACCAAGCAGGAAAGGGATCTTGGGGTTGTCATCTCTGATGACCTCAAGGTAGAAACAGTGTGACAAGGCATCAGGTAAAGCAAATAGGATGTTGGGATGTATAGGCAGGGGCATCACCAGCAGGAAAAAGGAGGTCATAATTCCGCTATACAAGACACTAGTGAGGCCCCACCTGGAGTACAGTGTACAGTTCTGGAGACCATACCAACATAAGGACATAGACAGGGTAGAGAAGGTTCAGAGGAGGGCAACAAAGATGGTGCATGGATTGCATCACAAGTCCTATGAAGACAGGTTGAAGGAACTGAAAATGTACTCCCTGGAGGAGAGGAGGGAGAGAGGGGATATGATAGAGACATACAAGTATCTTACAAGGAGAAACAGGGTGCAGGAAAACACTATTTTTAAGCGAAAAAGATGTTCCAGGACTAGAGGGCATGGGATGAAGTTGGAGGGAGGATATCAGAGGAAACATGAGAAAGAATTTCTTCACAGAACGGGTAGTGGACAAGTGGAACACCCTGCCAGAGGAAGTGGTGGGGGCTGAAACAATCACGGGATTTAAGAATGCATGGGATAGACATAAAGGAATTCTAGAGGTCAGGGGTAAGGGGAAACAGACTTCTAGGAAAACAAACTGAACTTACAAGCTCAAATGGGCAGACTGGGTGGGCCATAGGCCCTTATCTGCTGACACTGTCTATGTATCTATGTATCTATAACACTAAATGGGACTGTCAATGTGAATGTGTTCAGTTCTGCAAAGGGAAAAATTAGATGAAAGCAGGAGTATAAAACATATTGCTAAGCTCAAAGTAATAAATCTGGCTACAAAAAAGTCAGTGTAAGCAATATGGAGGGATGCAGTAAATATCTTGAAGGGAATATTTTATCTCCATTTTATGTCTAAATTAATTATAATAAAGTTATAACTTCTGATGTGTTGCTTATGTTTATTGCTTGATCATTTAAGTCTTGTTGGATTTTTTATAGCCATATTATAATCACAATAAGGCACTTCAGGGTGTGCATCGTCCCTGAATAATGTCACACCTAGGGTGGCAGAAGCACTCGACCTGTGGCCTCCTGCGTTGTCCCACCCTAGGTGTGACGTTATTCAGCAACGACGCACACCCTATCATGCCTTATTGCTTAATTAACAACCTGGTTTCTGATACTCTTACCTCAATGTCCCCTACCTCACCTCTCTGTTATTCCTAATAATGCCATCGATACAGCTCCACTGTGTTTTGATCCCTGAGATAGTCCCAGCATTGATCACATCACTGGGCCAACTGTTCCACCTGTCCAGAACCTGCTGTGTGAAAAAAACACTTTCTGGCATCCTTTTTTAATTTCTCCATATCCAGTTTGAGGTTTTGCTTCTTGGTTGTTGCACTGTCCCTCAGCATGAACATCTCTGTGTATTCCAGCCTATTATATCCCCAAATGTATTTGTATGTTCTATCATGTCCCCTTCTCCCTCCTGTCCAGCAGAGAGTACATAATAAGGTTGTTCAGTATCTCCCTGTAGGACCTACCCTGCTGCACTTGGAAAATTTTTGTTGTCCTCCATTGGAAAGTCTCTAACCTTTCCTTGTCCTTCGATGTGACCTCAGAACTGCACACAATATTCCAGGAGTGGTTGAACCAATTGCCTGTACAGCAGCAGCAGTATCACCTCCGTCCTATGACCTGTGAAACTCCTCCTGACATATCCCAGCATCCTCTTTGCCTTCACAAATGCTATAATGTATTGGCAAGTGGTTTTTAAGCTTTTGTTCATGATCGTTCCAGGCTGCGTTTCCTCACTTGAGTGCTCCACCTTGACCTTATTAATACAGTATTCTGTCTGCAGATGTTTGCCTCCAATGTGCATCCTATTTCATGTTTTTGGTTTTGAATCTGGATTGCCTAATTCTGGACCACTGTTCCAACCTTTCTACATCCCTATATGTGCTGCTATTTCCCTCCTTGCAATCTACCCTCCCGCAGAGTTTCATGCCATCTGTAAATAGGCTCACTTTCTCCAGTTACCCCTTCCCGATGTCACTGATATAAATGTTTAAGAGTACTGGCCCCAAGACAGATTCCTGTGGCACCCCACTAGTGACCCTCCTGACATCAGAGAACTTTCTGTTCAGGACTACTCTCAGCATGCTATCTGTCAACCAGTTCCCATTCCACCTTGTTAGTCTGTCCCTTGGTCCTAAGTTTCTTACAAGTCTTGTATGTGGCACTTAGTCAAATGCCTTGCTTAATTCCAATGCAAGATGCCACCAGCCTGGCCCCTATCCACCACCTGTCTCACTAAATTGACAGCCTCTCAAAAACCTATAAATAATACAATTTAATAAAAATAATAAAATTTAAAGTGCCTTTCAAAGTTCAAGGTGCAGTACAATTCACATAAAAACAAAACACAATACATACAATATAAAATCAAGAAAGTACCAAAAATGCTTTCCCCATAAAAAAGTCTTAAGTACCTGTTTAAAACTCCCCACCGTCCTGCACTCCAGAAGCTGATGGGGCAGAGAATTCCAGAGGGTAGGTGCCACAAACTCAAAGGCACACATACCAGATGACTTTAGGTTAACCCTTGGAATCTCCAGCAACCCCTCGTCAGCCGAGCGGAGCTGTCGTGAAGGGGTGTAAGGAACCAGGAGCTCTTTCAAGTAATTGGGACCCTATCCATGTAGAACTTTGTAAGTCAAAAGACCTACTTTAAAGGTGATCTTCCACTGTATAGGCAGCCAGTGCAGATCGTGCAGCACAGGGGTAATATGAGATCTTCTAGATGCCCCAGTCAACAAACGTGCTGCCGAGTTTTGCACTAGCTGTAAGTGGTGGATATCAATCCCAGAAAGCCCTAGGTAAATGGAGTTGCAGTAATCAAGGCGTGATGTCACAAAAGCATGGACCAAGACAGGTAGGTCGCTGGACGGAACAAGGTGCCTAATCCTAGCAATGTTCCTAAGATGGTAAAAGGCCAGCTTGACGACTGCCGATACCTGATGATGAAGAGTCAGACCATCATCAAGCACCACTCCTAGATTATGCACCCATTCAGAGGTGAGAATCTAGGCCTCCCCCAGGACTAAACCAGAAGGGAGCCCAGTCCTCAACCCCTCTGCCCTACGACCCGGGTCCACAACCAAAACCTCAGTCTTTCCTGGGTTCAACTTTAGACCACTGGTATTCATCCAATCTTGGATTTCTACGAGGCAGCTGTTCAGTACTGAGATAGCACTAACCTGGTCGGGAGCACCTCAGCCCATACCATCTTACAATGTCTCTGAGGGGTAGCATATATACTGCAAATAACATGGGAGGCAGCACCGAACCCTGCGGTACCCCGCAGGGCAGTGAGAAAGCCCCAGATGAAAATAAACCCAAGACAACTCACTGCGTTCTACCAGCGAGGAAAGATGAAAACCATCTGAGGACTGTACCAGACAGCCCACAGATAAACCTCAGACATTTGAGCAGAACCCCATGATCCACAGTATCAAAAGCTGATGATAAATCCAGGAGAACCAAGATAGAATGGTGTCTCCAATCTCTCACCATCAGGAGATCATTGAGCACCTGAACCAGAGCAGTCTCAGTACTATGCCTCTTACAAAAACCCGATTGGAGGGGTTCGTATAAATTATGGATGGTTAAATAGTTATCCAGTTGAGCAGCCACAACTTTCTCAATAACCTTCACCACAAAAAAGAGGTTAGAGATAGGCCTGTAGTTTGCTAGGTTCTCCGGGTCTAAAGAAGCTTTATTCAGAAGGGGATCACCACCCTCTTCTTCAGGGAGCTAGGGAACTCACCTGAATTCAGAGAGCACCAGACAATCCAAGCTAAGACCAGGCCAATAATATCACTATAACCCAAGATCAGGGAAGTAGGGCCTGGGTCTAAACTACAGCACGTGGGAGGCATCTCCTGGACAATCCACATAATATCTACGAAATCCAGCAGGTCAAAGGTACTCCAGGAAACTCCAGGCTCTGCGACAAGGCACCGATCAACAGCAACCCCCTTAGAGTGAAGTTGGTGGCACTCCCGCCTGATGTCAGCCACTTTATTCATAAAAAAGTGATCGATCGCATCACAATCAATTTGTGAAAAGACTTGATGGAACTGCTGACAGGCTGGGTTGCATAGCCTGTCAACAGTTCTGAAGAGTTGAGCCCATCGATTCCGTGCGACAGAAATTTCCCTGGACAGGAATTCTGCCTTCTTATGGGAAATTTCTGTTTGGTAGAGTTTATAATGCTCTAACAAAATAAGGTGGTTGGCATCAGAGGCAGTCTTCTTGCAACAATGCTTTAATGTACACCCCAATCTCCGCAATTCCCTTAGAGTCCCATCAAACCAAGGGTCCCCAGGGTGACGTGGGAGGGGGCGAGCGCAGATAGGAGCAATCAGATCGAGAGCTGAAGATATGGCACCATCATAGGCTGCAACCAACTGCTTGGGATCTGTGCAAGTCTCATCCAACAACGAGAGGTCAGTAGCTGCCATCAGGTCTTCAGGGACCATATCCCACAAAGGACGGTACCTGACCAACTCCACAGGGGCTGACCTGCCCAGGGGGGCCGAAAAAATTGAACCCAACTGAGTGTATGTACAGTACATTCCTAGCCATAAGCCTGTTTTCATCTAAGAATTCAACAACTGTATCTGTTCTTTTATTATTTTCTCCAGTAGCTTAGCGGGCTTGTGAGTTTGCAATTGACCAGTTCACTAGCACTTCCTTTGTTGCCAGAGGCTCTTTGAATAGGTCTGCCAAGGGTGCTGTCAGGGACTGTCTTGTCTCTTTTAGCTACCGTGGGTGTGGCCTGTCTGGCCCTGAGGATTTCTTTATGTACAGGCCCTGCAGGTCATTCAGTAATCTCTCCTTGGGCAGATATTCTTGCTCTAACATGTAGTTATCTGTGCCTTGAAACTTACCTTGCTGTCTGGAATTGGTCCTGCAGCCTCCACTGTGAAAACAGAACTGAAGTACTGAAGTATTGATTTAGTATGAGTGCCTTCCCTTCCCTTAATTTTCATCTTCCTCTCCATTCTCCATCTTTCCTCATCATTTCTATGCTATATTTTGTTTAATCCCTCTTGTACCTGAAGAAAAATATTATTGTTGCCGTATTGGTCCTTGTAATAAAAGATCCAGAAAAAAAGATGATTTTATATATTTTATTGGACCAACATAGATGTTATAAAAGAAAACAGGTGCTTAAGCTTTTAGACTACACACAGTCCTTAATCAGAAGATAATACCACTTGTTTAGGAAGAATACATCCTATTAAATACCAGATCATATATACAAAAAATAGACAAAAAGGTTGTAAAGAATCCCATTGGCCTAACATAATGGATATATGATACCGTCTAATTAGATATCAATACATTGGTTTTAACCAAAAGAGATTTGTTTGTGTGTGTGTGGGGGGAGTTGTAAGGCTTGGTGGCAGGTGGTAGATTTCCTCAGTTTTTGACTCAGATTTCTAAAACTATTATTGTATGTACAGAAGATTTGATATATACTGACACATTTTGATACATGGACCTATTAGGATACAGTATCTCACTTAATAGGGCATCCTTGTTAGGTTTGATTTTTAATTGTACACAAAGATTTGGCACTAGGTACAAAATTGCAGAGGCATCATGGTTGAGCAGTATAGGTTTTAATATTCATGAAAAATATTGATTAGTTGAGCTTAGGGTGGAGGACATGCATCTCCTAATAGGGCTAACCCTGTTTGAATGTGTGGAATAGCTAGTGAATAATTATTGTTCACACCAGGGCAGCCTATTTTAAATCTACAAATTGCCATACATAAAGGGAATTTCTTATTTAAAAGACTTTTTAGCATTATATACTATGATTTCGTAACCTATCCTAACTTGGGGTTAAAATCACAGCTGTTTCCAAATGAATGCACTAACACACACACAGGCAAGGTCTTAATTGAATTTAGTGAGTTCTATGTTTTCTCTCAGATAAAGAGTTATTCATTCTGCAACATTGACCTTGAAATGATTGCCTTTGGATGGGACACTACCTGTTTTCCTTATCCTTTTTTTAGGTAAATTTTTAAATGGAAGTTTAGGCCAATGGGAGTCAGTTCCTTATGGATACACTAACACAGGGATGCATAGCTTAAAATGAACATCAAGTATGTTTTTTGAGTTCTTTTTAGAAGGGAGTTGTCTGTTCTGTGACATTTGACTTTAGAATGCATTTCCTTGATAGCAGTCAGCCTGTGTTCTCTATGTGGTTTAAAGTTGATGCAAGTTTTAGGCCAATGGGATTCTTTACAACCTTTTTGCTATGAGAGATTAGCCGACCATGCCCATCAATTTATTGGCTATGAGCTCACTCACAGCCGACGGTCTCGCTCTGTGCCCTAGTCCGCATCCTGAGCATGTGATGCCTGGTGTGGGGTCCTTCCTTTCTGGCACATAGTGGGAATGTTCTTACTCCAGGTGGAGCTTTAGCCATTTGTGTGCAACAGTGCCTCTGTACGTAAAATTTATGACTAGCTGTGAAGGGAGTATATAGTGCTATCCTTTAGTTGTAGTATCAATTACCTAGGCAGCTTCAATGCATTCTCCCTATGAGTGCTCTTGGTTCACTTGATCTAAATAGCAGATTGGTAGGTCAAGCAAGTTCCTCAGTGGTCATTCTCTCCTCCTCCCACCTTCAAGGTAGTTTGTTGCAGAGGCCAATACTCGTAACCCTCCACTACATTCCTGTTAGAGAAAAAGAGTGAGAGTTTCCTCTAAATTGGAATATTTTCTGTTCCCCTTATTTGGGTTTCTAAATGGTAGTAATAGAGCCATCACTAAATACAACATCCCAAGCCTGGAGGAAAGGCAATCTTGGCCTTGGATTTCCAGAGGTTTCCTCCTTAAAGAATTTTTTTTTCTCTCCTCCGTGCTGCAGGTCATAATATTGGGAGGGCTTTAAGCCTGAGGTTCGATGGGCGGAACAACAACGTCATTTGCCCATTGAGCTTAAAAGGTCACAACATCCTGGGCCTCGCTAGGATTGTTTTTCATTGCAGCTGGAGGCTCGGTCCTCTGTGTTGCCCTCCCAACTCTTTACTTGCAATCGCTTTTCTTTGTGTGCATTGCACTCTGCCATCACTTTGATTTGCCACCGGCCTCGCATTTGCTGTATGAGCTTTGTTCCTGCACATCGGGGCACTGGTCTTTATTGCTGCATTTTCTGACCCTCCTTGTACCTTCTTGGTGCTCTTTCTGTCCTGCATGTCTCAGCCCGCTGGGCTTTCCACACATTTGCTGTTGGTCACTACCTCCATTTTGACCGTCTCTATCATGGGTGTCTGGCTACCCATCGCTCGCACTCCGCTTGTCTGCATTTTGCCTCCCTCTCATGCAGACCTGGGTAGTGTGCTCTATCTGGCTCAGCATCAGAGTCTTGCCTTTGCTCCCTCCTGCATGGGTGCTGCTTCTCCGGTGGCATCTTGATCTGGTGACCAGTGGCTACCCCAGGACCTTCAGCCACTTCTCCTGCCCTCCTGTCCTCTGGCTGAGCACCTCGCCGTTCTCCAGGTATGGCTCAGTTCAGCATCGCTGCTCTGCGCCGCCGCCTCAGATTCTTCATGCAGTGATTTCTTTTTCTTTTGAATGACCTGGCACTATTTCTGGCTTAAGCCCAATTGCTGCTGCTCTGCTGCAGCATGCTCTGGCTGGCTTTTTCTCTCTCCGCTGCTGGGGCTTTGTGGCTTGCCACACATTTTGATTCTTCCTCCCCTGCTGCATATGTTTCTTTCTCTGTGGATCATTTGGGGAAACAAACAGAATGCATCTCAGATGGCGACTTGCTTTGTCTTCCCTCATATTTTTCAGTTGGTGCCATCAGTTCATCCGCTCCAGCCATGGCCTGGCCTGCCTGGATACTGGGACCTCGTTTCAGTATTCCTACCTCCAGCTTTCAAAAAAAAAAACTCTTTTTTTTTCACTTCATGTTTCCTCCTGGTCTCTGCTGGTCTTCCCTCTGGCTCCGGTTCCAGGTCTGCCTTCTTTTCTGTTCTAGGTTTCCCTAGTGATGTTTTCCTCTCCGCACATCAGCCCAGCTGCCCCTTCTTTTTGGGGTTCTACTACCCTGCCACCTCCTTTTCTGGTTTGCATACAGAGTCTGCCTGATCACATCACTCAAATTGGGCTTGGCCGTCTCTAGCTGACTTCATCTGGCCCTGCAGTTCTCATCCCATACCGGCCATCAAGGATTCCCTCCAATCAAAGCCTGCAATTGATATTTTTGTGGGGCCCACCTGTCATAAATCCTATGCCACCTCATTGAACGGCATCCCTCCTGCCTCATATATTCAGGTTCCTGACTCCCTCTGGTTCCCTTACCTCACGGTTCCTCTATTTACATCACATCCAACTCGGGTCTACTCATTCCCATCACATAATCAAGCTCCTCATTGAACCACTGCCCTCTTGAAGTTATTATCACCATCTGTCTTCTCACACTCATCTGGGTACATACCATCTAGTTCTGAGCATGCCTTGTTGGCCTCAGAGTCTTCTTACTCACACTGATCATTTGAGCTCATCAGCCTGCTGTGCTGCTGCAGTGATCCTCATCATCTGGAATCATTTGGCTCTCCCTTGCTGACTCCATCTGGCCTGCAATTGATATTTCTTTTGGGCATACCTATCATGAATCGTATGCCACCTCATCAGCCCGTGGCCCTCTTGCCGCATGTCTCAGGTTCATGACTCTGTATCAGGTTCATGACTCTAGTCATCTACTATCTACTGGGAGGAGGATCACCCCTCACATCAATTATTTCACATCAAGGTGGTGACAATCTCTGACACACAGAGACACCTAGCTGGACTCTCCCAGTACTCAAGCCCCGGCCTAGATAACATGGAGCCCAAGCTTCTAAAACTTGGGGCCCCCTTTATTGCCTCCCCAGTAGCCCATATCTTTAATCTATCCCTGTCATTGGGGACCATCCCCGATATATGGAAGGAAGCAAGGATAGTCCCTGTCCTGAAGCAGGGTAACCCTAAAATTCTGGACAACTATTGTCCGATTGCTATCCTTTCATCTCTTAGCAAGCTCCTCAAAAAAGTAGTGGCTGAGCAGCTCTCAGAGTATGTCCAGCATCACGAGCTGCTATCCCCGACCCAGCATGGCTTTTGTAGGGGGCACAGCACCTCCACAGCCCTAATCGAGGTCTCTACTAGCATCAGCTCAGCCATGAACCAAGGCAAGCTCTCTGGAGCTATATTTATTGACCTATCTAAAGCCTTTGACCTTGTTGACCATGCACTGCTCCGCCAACAGCTGGGGTCACTTGGTTTTTCCCCTACTGCTATGAAATGGTTTTTGGGCTACCTGCATGGCAGAAGGCAACAGACCTGCTTCAATAAAGTCCTGTCCACACCCCTTCTGGTCACATCAGGGGTCCCCCAAGGCTCGGTCCTTGGTCCCCTTCTCTTCTTTCTCTACATCAACCAACTGCCTACAGTGACTACAAATTGTAGAACCATCCTATATGCAGATGACCTGGTGATACTGGCCTACTCCAGTGACACGGCCTCTCTCACCAAGAGCCTGTCCGAGGACTTCTCTAAGGTCCTGACCTGGGTGACGGAACATAAACTGGTCTTGAACCTAAAAAAAACCCAGGCTATGCTTTTTGGCTCTACTGCCAAAATCAAAGCTTCAACATCCCCCCTGAACATTATCAATCTGGACAGCTCCTCCCTCCCAGTGTTGAACTCGGTCAAGTACTTAGGGGTCACCCTAGACCCTCAATTTGATATGGGAAATCACATCGCTAAAGCCTGCAAAACAGTAAACTGCAAGCTGGGACTGGCCTACAGGGCCACGTACAACCTTACCCCTGCGGCCAGGCTTGCCCTAGTGAGAGGAATCCTTCTTTCCTCTCTTGGCTATGGTCTGCATATCTCTGCTTGCTCCACGAAGGCTCATCTCTCCAGGTGGCATACGGCATACAACAATATCTGTCATTTTGCCCTAGCGGCTCCCCGACTCACCCATCGCTGTGAGCTCTATAATAAACTCCGGTGGCTCTCCCCAGCCAGATACCTGGACTTTGGAATAGGCTGCCTTACGGGCAAGGTGATCAGTATGGGTACTCCATCGGGACTGGCCCAGCTCCTTCCACCAGCTGACTTTTTCCCCCTACTCGCTAAGGTCTCAAACCCAGGGATTGCTCAAAATCCCTGCCACAAGAACCCAAATGGGAGCTAGGGACTTCACCTTCAATAAAGGCCTTAAACTCTGAACTCCCTCCTGAATCAGTTCGCCTGGCCCCCTCCCATCAGTGCCTCCAAAAATCCATGTGGGACTTCTTGAAACAAGCCTCAGCATGTGACTGTTCCAGCCTTCCCAGGGCCTCCTAGTCTCTTACAGGGCTGCCCAGACTCTACTACCGCCCACACCACTCCACTACCACCACCTGTCCTGGATAGAACCGTTGGCCTGCAGTCCCCTGGCCCTGTAAAACCAAAATCCTTACCATATATTATTGACTCACCTTGCATATAATCCGACCATATGCTGTACCATTGCTTCTACTTCCCTGTAATATGTGCCCACTGTACCTTGCTTCTTACCTCTCTGTAATATGTGCCAACTGTATTCCCTCATCTTGTCTTGCTGTTATTATGCGGTTGTGTCCTCAGTATTTTTCCTCCTATATTGCCCATGCTGCCAACTTGTATTTGATATGTTGTCTTTGTACTATTATGCCCATGCTGTCAACTTGTATATTGATATGTTGTCTTTGTACCATTATGTTGTACTCTCCTGGGTCATTCCTGAAAATAGGCATAATACTTGTCTAGTGCACTTACCCGGTAAACAAAAGCTAAATAAATAAATAAATAATCATTCACTCCTCCTTTCCTCCTGGTTCCTCTATGTACATCGCTTACTCAAGCATTTCTATCATTGAATCCTATGCCATGCTTCCACCCAGGGAGCCTCATTACTTGCATCACTCTATTGAATCCTATGATATCTCATTGCCCACAACATCAGGGTCTAATCATTCACATCGCATGTTCATGCCTCATTGGCTTCAGTGTCTACTTCCTCACCATGCTCAATCAGGCATACCTCTCATTTGATCTTATGCTACCTCATCAACCTGCCACCCTCTTGTGGCAATCATCACCATCAGTATTCATCTTTGCCTCCTATTCCTTTGATCCTTGCGCAGCCTCATGTTCCATATTCCATCCGTGCTTTCTTTTGGGGAGTTTCCCCATTCTGTCATCATCCTCCCTACTCATGTCCCTTTCATTACCAAACCCTTCTCTTTAACTACACACATCCTCAAATCAAACATTGTCAGCCTGGAGGGAAGGAGACATAGGCCTTGGATCCCCAGAGGTTTCCTCCTCAAAGAGAGTTTTTCTTCTCCTCCGTGCCAATGGTCATAATATTAGTTAGAGTTGGTGCTTTCTTTGGTTAGCTAGTTAGTTAGTTAGTTAGTTAGGTTCTGCTGTTTGGATGGAGGCAGATGGTGGCTCTGGCTTTCCCCTCTCTTCTTAGGAAGTCAGCCCATCTCTTCTCAGAATTCATTCATCATCCTCTCCTCTTCGGAGCTCGACATCTTTGGGTATTCTTTTTCGGCTTCTTCCTAACCTACCTTTAACTAATGCATTCATTCCTGGCACTTGTGGGGGGGACCCTCCTCTAGGGTCCCTTGCATTGTACTCCTACAGGGTGGTATATCCCACAGATAGACAGGCAGAAAGCCACAAAGCAAATCAAGTTACACAAGCATCATCTCATATTATCATCCATTTCATCTAGCATCTCCTTCTCTGAGATCCTGCCAGTCTGGGAGAGGGGGGCAGATGGACGGAAGGTCAGAGAAGGGGAGATAGGGGAGCTAAACATGTGGCTCAAGGGCTGGTGCCAGCAAAAAGAACACAAATTTGTAGGGAACTGGCAACAGTTTTGGGAGTGAAAGTTCTTTAAATTTGATGAACTGCATCTGACTAAGGAGAGAGTCAGTGCATTGGGGCAGAAGTTTGACGTATTTACAGAATATTTAAACTAGCAAATGGGGAGAGGGGTGCAGCACCCCATACGTCGAATGGGAAGAACACCCCTTCCCCCTCAGCTAGTGGTCAAACAGGAGTTCAACATATTTGCAGTTCATTTGCATCACCAGGTAAGGAAAAAGGTCTGGCTCCCCATACGATGCACAGGGGAAATGCCAGACCTCACTCAACAACTAACACACCAAAATCTGGCCTATGGAAAATCATGTACACAAATGCTTGCAGTCTGGGAAACAAGATCCCAGACCTGCAGGCAATAATGACACAGGCTAAACTGGACATAGTAGCAATTAGCGAGACATGGTTTACCAGTAACCACACTTGGGAGACTTCAGTACCTGGCTATGTACTGTTCAGAAGAGACCGAGGTGCAAAAAGGGGGTGGAGTGGCCCTGTATGTCAATGAAAATATAAAAGCTACAGAAATTCAGAATACACATAAGGAGCCAGAAGAAATGTGGGTCACCCTGGAAACAGGAAATAGGACAGCCATATGAACTAGGGTTGTCTACAGGCCCCCAGACCAGGGGGAGGACATAGACACATTACTGTTAGAAGATATTCAAAACATGACAGCTAAAGGGCAGGTTCTCATAATGGGAGAGTTCAACATGCCAGATACAGATTGGTCAATACCAACAGGAACATCTGCCAGAACTAGATACATGGTGGATTCCCTGCAGGGGGGATGGCCTCAAACAACTAGTTTAACAACCCACAAGAGACAGGGCTATCTTAGATCTAGTACTGACTAACAGGGAAAGGATCACAGATCTCCAGGTAGAAGGTCACCTGGGGGCAAGTGACCATCATATGGTATGGTTCAATTTGGCCACTAATCATCCCATTCCAAGGCAAAATATTAGACTTCAGAGGAGCTGACTTTGATAAGATGGCCAACAGAGTTAAGCTAGCCCTGGCAAAAAGAAATACAGGTGAGGGGGTAGAGCAAAGTGGGCAAGCATTAAGGATACAATACTTGAAGCAACATTCCATTGTGTTAGAGAGAAAAGGAAGTGCAAAAGAAGAAGGAAACCACCTTGGTTCTCAAAAACAGTAGCAGAGAAGGTCAGAGCCGAAAGGCTGGCCTTCAGGAAATATAAGGGAACGCAGTGGGATGAAGATAGGGAGACATACCAAACTTCCATAAAGGAAGCAGGAAAGGCAGTAAGGCAGGCAAAGACCCAAACCGTGGAAACACTAGCAAAAACAGTAAAAGAAGGTGACAAGACTTTCAATAGATACATTAGTGAAAGGAGAAATTCCAGAGGTGGTATTGCTAAGATCAAAGGGGATAAGGGGGCATGTAAGGAGGAGGACCATTTAAAAGAATCTATCCTAAATAGATACTTCTTCTCAGTATTTACTGAAGAGAAGGTAGGGCAGAGCCCACAGCTCAGCACCATGGACACGGGGAGGGAGATGTGCACTAGTCCCTTCACAAACAAAAGGGTCCTACAAGAGCTCGATAAGCTCAGGGTGGACAAGGCGATGGGACCTGATGGCATACATCCCAGGGTACTAAAGGAGCTAAGGTTGGAACTAGCAGAGCCATTATCAGAACTGTTTAGTGAGTCTCTGAGCACAGGAGAGATTTCAGAAGACTTGAGAAGGGCTCATGTGATCCCGCTCCACAAGAGTGGTAGGAGGGAGGAGGCAGGGAACTATAGACCAGTCAGTCTTATCTCAGTAGTGGGCAAGATTATGGAGGCATTCCTTAAGGAAAGGATCGTGCAACACCTGGAATCCATAGGAGCACATGATCCAAGACAGCATGGGTTTACAAAAGGAAGGTTCTGTCAAGTCAATCTCATAGATTTCTTTGACTGGGTAACCAGAGTGGTGGACCAAGGGGGAGCAGTTAATGTTGCCTACCTTGACTTCAGCAAAGCTTTTGATACTGTTCCACACAGAAGATTGATTAATAAGCTGGGTAGGCTCGTGTGGGTCAGAAGTTGGTCAACTGGGTGGCAAACTGGTTGACAGGCAGAAAACAGAGAGTGGTGGTAAGTGGTATACAGTCAGAAGAGATGCAAGTCACAAGTGGAGTACCTCAGGGATCAGTCCTGGGACCAGTCCTCTTCAATATCTTCATCAGTGACATTGTAGATGGACTGGAGGGTAAGGTTTGTCTGTTTGCAGATAACACCAAGATCTGCAACAGAGTAGATGATCCAGATGGGGTGGACAGAATGAGAAGAGATCTGGATAAACTAGCAAAATGGTCAGAAGAGTGGCAACTGGTTTAATGCAAAGAAGTACAATATCATGCACATAGGGAAGAGAAACCCTGAAGCCACCTATAGGCTGGGAGGGGAGTTGCTGGCAGTCACAAGGGAAGAAAGAGACTTGGGCATCATCATCACCGATGACCTGAAATCATCCAAGCAGACCACTAAAGCAGTAGGTAAGGCTAGGGCAGTGTTGAGGTGTATTAGTAGAGGTATCACAAGTCAGAAGAGGGAGGTAATAATCCCTCTTTACAAGACACTGGTTAGGTCCCATCTAGAGTACTGCACGCAGTACTGGAGGCCACACCTTCACAAGGACATTAACCACATTGAGGCAGTCCAGAGAAGGGCAACCAAAATGGTGCAGGGACTGCATCAGAAAACATATGAGGACAGATTAACAGAGCTCAATATGTATACCCTAGAGCAAAGGAGGGAGAGAGGTGATATGATCGAAACATTCAAACATCTTAAGGGCATTAACAAAGTGAAAGAGTCTAACATGTTTCAATATAAGAAAAATGGCAGGACAAGAGGACACAGCATGAGATTAGAGCAGGGGTTCTCAAATGGTGAGGCCAGCCTCCCTTGGGAGGCCCCAACCTGTTCCAGGGGAGGCTCAAGCAAGTCTGAAAAAGTATTGTATTTAAATTTTGGGTTTTATATATTTTGTGTGAAGAGATGAGGATAATAACAGTAGGTGAATTTGATGTATTTATTTACTAATAGGTGACAGGGGAAGGTGAATGAGCCAAGGCTCATTTCAGGTGTACCCGGGGAAAGGTATGGAGTGAATACATTTCAAAAGGTAACTACAAAACAATCAAGAAATATACAATGAGCAATAGTGCAAATAAATACGAACAATAAACTAATAATGAGAGGTGGTAATTGATCAATTTGTAGCCTGACTGCAGAACAGTCCAAATACAAGGCTTGAGAGCATAGAAGTGCCAAGAGCAATAGCAACAAGAAGAACAAAGTAATCCTGAGAAGTTGCTTAGCAGCGGAAGAGGCAAAGTATGTAGGAAGGTTATTTCATATAGAGAGAAACAGAAAAGTAGTCTGACCCATGAAGGTACTGCAACAAGGGGTAAAATGGTTCAAGAATGAAAATAGCAGAGCAAGTAGGCTGGCTGGGGTTACAATAAACTGAATAATAATATTTGTTTATTTTATTTATTTGTTATTCAGATAACACCTTTGAGCACAGGAGCTCTTTTCAAAAGTTCCTAGTTAATATAAGACAAAGAACTGAACGTGAGCCTAGTACTCAAAGCGGGTTCAATGTATTCATGGTGTACCGTGCAAAGTACAGCGTGTTATTTTTCTTTGGGGAGGCCCAAGATTATTTCAATTTTTTGGGGAGGCTCAAAATCTTTTCCATGGATTTTGGGAGGCTCACTGTGACAAAGTCTGAGAACTAATGGATTAGAGGGATGCCTTTAAGGGGTACTGTGAGGAAGTTCTTTTTCACAGAAAGGGTGTTGGATGCATGGAACGGCCTACCTCAGGAAGTGGTGGATATGAATACAGTGCAGGACTTCAAACAAGCATGGGATAGGCATAAGGGAGCAATACGGATGAGTATGAATAGATAGGCCATTGACAGAGCAAAGGACAACGACACATTTATAAGGTAGAAAAAGAGGCAGACTGGATAGGCTTTGCAGTCTTTATCTGCTGTCAACTTCTATGTTTCTATGTTTCTATGTTATTATCTCATCCAGTTGTGTAAGCACATCGAATGGAAGGGCTTTAAGTCCAAGGTTTGATGGGCAGAGCAACAACCTCACTTCCCCATCAAGCTTAAAAGGTCACAACATCCTGTGCCTCACTCGGATTCTTTTTAGTTGCCCACCATCCACCCCGCCTCCTCCTCCAGCGGCTCATCTCTCTTACCAATGGGCTTCTTCTTAACCTACCTTTAGCTGATGCAGTCATTCCCGGCACCTGTAGTGGGGGAACCCTCCTCTAGGGTTCCTTGCATCATACCCCTACAGGGTGGTATATCCCACTGATAGAGAGGCAGAAAGCCACAAAGCAAATCAAGTTACACAATCATAATCTCATATTATTTCATCCAGTTGCATAAGCACATCGAATAGTTAGTTTAGCGATATTCCCTAGCTCACTTAGGTAGGTTCCACTGTTGGATGGAGACGGATGGTGGCCCTACTAGCCATTCCCTCTCTCCTTAGGAAGCCCGTTGCTGTCATCAGCACAAGCCATATTATTGGAGCTATCCTGCTAACTTGTGTGTCCCATTTATGTTTCGTTAAGCTGCCTGCTTCTCTACCTCCTATTCATCGATTGCTGCTACAATTCTTTTGGGGTTCCTTCCTAAGGTACCTTTAGCCAAGGGACCCTTCCCACGGCACCTTTAGGGGTGGAACCCTCTTACAGGGTTCCTTGCTTTCAGTACCCATGCAGGGTGATAATTCCTACTGGAATAGAGAGTGCGAACTGCCACAAACGTTGTTATACAGTTGCACAAGCATAACATTATGATGGTTGAGAAAGCCATTGAATTGAAAGGCTACACCTGCAGTTCAATGGATGAGAAACCAGCCATGCCTACTTCCTGAACTATATAAGTAGTTCCTCACAGCCTCCATCTGAAGTGCTTTCTCTTTGCCTCAACATTCTCCCCTCCTCCTCCAGCAGCTCTCCTCTCTATTCTAAGGGGGTTCCTTCCTAAGGTACCTTTAGCCAAGGGACCCTTCCTGCGGCACCTCTAGGAATGGAACTGTCTTACAGGGTTCCTTGCTTTCAGTCCCCTTACAGGGTTGTAATTTCTACTGGAATAGAGAGTGCAAACAACCACAAACATTGTTATACAGTTGCACAAGCATAACATTATTCTAGTTGAGAAAGCCATTGAAGTGGTGTTGTATGCATGTGTTCATACCTGTTGTTGTTACTTCATACTGCCATCTTACAATATTCAACTATGTAAACAGAGAAGAACATCATGTCACAGCTATTGTTCTACTGGCCTGGTGCATACTGTCTGTGACTGTATGGGACAACTGTGACACAATTGTCACTCTGACCTGTGAAGTATCGCATCATATGCAGTGGCTGATGTACTGTCGTACTGATGACCAACCTCTAACAAGTAGATACGTTAATACTCATGCCAGCATCATAAATGTTTGGCAACACATGCAAGTGAGGAGTGGTACAAATAGGAGCATGGCTGTGCAATGACCTATTGATACAGAAAAGCATTCTCACACATGTCTACTTCTCTGACTGTTGAAATGATGATGCTGGTGACAAGTGTCACTTGATCTGATGTTCTTATCTCATACTGTGTGTGTTCTTTAACCCTCACTGTCTCCACCGAAACCAGTTAGCTGCAGGTTTCAGAGAAAAGATTTCTCTGAGAGAAAATTGAAAATGTGATTTTATTAGAAAAGTTTTATTGGGCATGCCCAGCAGAGCTAAAAACCTGGCTAGAGGACCAAGATCCCAAAACAGTGCAAGAGGCTACTGAACTCTCAGATCGCTATGCCAAGAGCAGACCTGCTCTGACAGCAAATGGGGCAGGTGTGGCAGCACAGAAAGGGAAAAGCGTGCCTTCACGGCAGCTAAAACCCTCACTGTCTCCACCGAAACCAGTTAGCTGCAGGTTTCAGAGAAAAGATTTCTCTGAGAGAAAAAATTAATGTTGGTTGTGAAAAGAAACTGGGCATATTGTCAGACAGTGTCCCAAAAAGGTGAGCAATAATACACAACAGGGTGCTAGAAAAGAAGTGGGTTGTTTGTGTGTCCCTGGAAGCATGCCAGTGAACATGAGGGAACACATGCACCCAGTCATGGTGAATGGTGCACAGACGCAGGGGCTAAGGGACACAGAGGCATCCCTGACCTTGGTAAAGGGGGATCTGGTACAGCCTGGTCAGCTTATACCCAATAAATACGTCACTGTACAGGACTTTGTGTGTGGGGAGAAAACATAGCCCCTCGCTAGTGTTCTCCTAGACTGGGGTGAAAAAGGTGGAACTGTGCAACAGGTGGCTGTAGCCAAAACATTAGCAGTGGATGTGATCCTTGGTAACAATCTCCCACAGGGAATGATATGTGCAGTTATCCATAGCAAAGTGGCAAGGGAGAATTGTAGTTCCCTGAACCCCACAGAAACCAGTTTGGAAACCACTGAGAGGCTGGTTCCCCAGCCTGTGTCTCCAGATGGGAAGACTGATAAAAAGGGGGTAGAAATTTCCCCTGTAGCAAGTAACCGCACAGCTACAGAGGGTTACTCTGAAGAGGGAGGGGTGACCCCTTATCAGAGGGTTGGGATTGACATTGATCCTGAGGGCCCTGATGCTAGTGCTAGGGACCCTAGTTTTGTGACTGAAGGGGACCTGTCCCATGCCTTGGGACTGTGTGAGGGGTTTACAGCTACTCAGAGGAGTGACCCTAGTTTAGAGAAGCTGAGGGCTTGGGCAGACTTGGACGGTGCACAAGGAGGTGACGGCAGACATAAGGTTTATTGGGAAAATGGACTTATGTATACTCAGGCAGTACAGACAGAGGGAGGGATGCTAGGCAGGCAGCTTGTCATTCCCCAGGGATATCGTGAGCAGTTGCTCAAGGTTGCCCATGATATTCCCTTGTCTGGCCATCTGGGAATCATGCACACTACACAGCAGTTAGCCCAGAATTCCTACTGGCCTAACTTTACCCAGCAGGTGAAGGAGTATTGCAGGTCTTGTCACCAGTGCCAAGAAATAGGGAAGGCAGGCAAGAAAACCCAAGCCACCCTGATTCCATTGCCCATAGTGGAGGAGCCATTCCAGAGGGTGGGAATGGATATTGTGGGGCCTTTAAATACCCCCAGCTCCTCAGGGAACAGATTCATCCTGACTGTGGTGGATTATGCCACCCGGTACCCAGAGGCAGTCGCCCTATCCTCTCTGAGGACAGACAAAGTGGCAGATGCCTTACTTGGGATTTTCTCCCGTGTTGGGTTTCTGCAGGAGGTAATCTATGATCAAGGGCATTCCTTCATGTTGGAACAGATGAAATGTTTATGGGAGAAGTGTGGGATGGTGCAGAGATGCACAACACCATATCACCCACAAGCCAGTGGGCTTGTGGAATGATTCAATGGTACCCTAAAGTCAGTGCTCTGGGTGTTTGCTGAACAGCATGGGAGGGACTGGGAGAAATACCTTCCCCACCTGTTGTTTGCATACAGAAAGGTGCCCCAAGAGTCGACAGGATTTTCTCCCTTTGAACTCTTATATGGACACTGGGTACATGGGCCCCTAGACTTGATCTTGGAGGACTGGGAAGGCAAGCACACCACCCAGGGAACTCCCATTGTGGATTATGTCCTTAGGTTTAGGGAAAGGCTGAAGGAGCTTATGAGGACAGCCCAGAGCAACCTGGCAGCTGCCCAACAGAAACAAAAGGTGTGGAATGCCCATGCTCGTATATGGTGGGTCAGGAAGTCATGGTCCTTATTCCGGTCCAGAAAGACAAGCTGCAGGTTGAGTGGACAGGACCATACAAGGTGGTTAGGAAGGTAAATGACATGAACTACATTGTGGAGTTACCTGACAGAAGACAGACAGAAAGGATGTACCATGTCAACATGATGAAGCCATATGCAAATAGGGCTGACATGGTGTTGGCAGTGTGTAGTCATGGGGAGGGGATGGATGAAGGAGACCCCCTTCTGGATTTGCTAGAAGAAAGTAAGAGGGAGTTCTCTGTGAAGGCAGTAAAATTGTCTCCCCAGCTGACCCCAGGCCGGATCCAGAAAGTAAGAGAGGTTGTGGTAAACTTTGCCCCATTGTTTAGCGCCAATCCTGGACTAACCCCCTTAACAACACACGATGGGGAGACAGGGACACAGACGCCCATATGGTGGACAGCATATCGGGTGTCAGAGGCTGTCCAAAAGGACATAGGAGGGAAGTGGAGGAGATGCTGGATTTAGGGGTAATCCAGAGATCCCACAGTCCCTGGGCCTCACTGTAGTCCTTGTACCCAAGCCAGATGGCTCAACTTATTTCTGTGTAGACTATGGTAGACTGAATGCAGTCATGAAGTCAGACACCTACCCGATGCCCTGGACGGACAAACTCCTGGACAAGTTGGGAGGGGCGACCTACCTTACGATGACTGACCTGACCAAATGGGTATTGGCAGGTAGAGTTAACGGACAGAGCTAGGGAGAGGTCGGCCTTCATCACTCTGATAGGCTTATTTGAGTTTAAAGTAATGCCTTTTGGAATGAAGAATGCTCTGGCCACTTTCCAAAGGTTGGTGAACCAGGTGTTAAATGGTGCTGAGGAGTATGCTGTGGCGTACCTGGATGACATTGCCATCTTTAGTACCAGCTGGGAGGAACACCTATCTCACCTTAGGGAAGTGCTGGGCTGGATACAGAGGGCCGGGCTCACTGTCAAAGCCAAGAAGTGCCAGGTGGCCATGGGAGAAGTGGCATACCTCGGGCATGTGGTAGGCTGGGGACAGCTCCGTCCTAACCAAATAAAAATAGAGGTAATCCAGGCATGGCCCAGACCAGAAACTCAGAAGCAGGTCAGGAGTTTTCTCAGGACAGTAGGGTACTATAGAAAATTTGTACCAAATTACAGTGCCCTGGCTGCTCCCCTATCTGACCTGACAAAGAAAAGGATGCCCAAGAAAATTAGCTGGGGCCCTGCCAGTGAGGAAGCCTTTTCCAAATTAAAGGGGACACTGTGCAGTGCTCCTGTTTTGACAAGTCCTGACTTTAGCAAACCTTTTATAATTCAGACTAATGCCTCAGATATGGGTATTGGGCCAGTACTGAGTCAGACATCCAGCCAAGGGCGGGATCACCCAATAGCCTACCTGAGTAATAAGTTACTTCCCAGGGCTGCAGTCATACTCCACGGTGGAAAAAATAGTGTCTTGCCATAGTGTGGGCCCTAAAGAAATTGGAGCCATACTTGTATGGGCAGCATTTTGTGGTGCAGACTGACCACAACCCCCTGGTTTGGCTGACACAGATGGGGAAGAACAATGGAAGATTGCTAAGATGGAGTCTTGCTTTGCAAGGATATGACATGACCATTCTACATAGGGCTGGAGTGACCAATCAGAACTCAGACAGGCTGTCTCATTTCTACGAGGAGTGAACTGATTGGGGAAGCTCATCCCATGTAGGGGATAGAGCCCCCAAATTCAGTCTAGGTGGGGAGGATTGTGGCACGTGGACAGCTGGTTCTGATTACAATATGATATTTTTTCTGCAATATAAAAAATGTAGGGGAGTGTCAGTCAGGAGAAACTGCTGTCTTGCTGAAATTAACACATCAAACCTCCCAGATATAAGTTCAAAGGACAGGACGTAGGTTAAATTACAGATATCTGAGATTCAATTAATTTTCAATTTGCTTTGAAGTCAGGAACTAACATATCCTATTGTATGACATCCTCGGGGAAATCCTTTGATTTGCACTAGGTGTCATGATGAAAAGGGACATATGCATGTGTTTGGGGCATCTTCCAAGGAAGCCAGCTAATTACATCAAAGAGACTTCGATGTCTGTGTGAAGCAGGTCTCAGACTGAATTGGGAAGTCCAATATGCATTTGCTTGGGGGTATCCAGTGAATTACATCAAAGAGACTTTGAGGTCTGTGTGAAGCAGATCACAGACTGGGTTTGGGGGAAGTCACATGAAGAGAGGAGATTCATGTCACCTATTTTTTTAAATATCTTATTAGGACATCCTGTGTTATAAAATATAAATTTTAATACACTAAGACGGAGTTAGGTGACCTCAGTGAGAAGGCCGGCTCAAGACTAATTTTAAGTATACTGAGCAGACCTTAGAGACGGATATAGACATTCATTTCCTGACTGAGAAAGAAGGAACATCAAAGCACTGAAAGATTAAGAAAGTAAGATACATTAGATAACACCAGTCTGAGTGTATGAATAGTAGGAATTTGCACTTTTAAACCTATTTTGTTTTTAAGACTGTATGTGTTGGGATATCGTGTTCTGTATTTACTGTTTTCCTATTTTTTTATCTATTTTAAAGTAAAGATATATTTAAAAAACAGAAACTGCCTGGTGTGCCTTGAAACTTCTTTTTATATAAGTGAAGCTTAGATGGTTATAGTTGACACTGTGCATGAGCTTATTGTGGTACCAAACTGGGAAACAGATAAGAGTTCTTTAGGTCTTGCATAGAGTTCTAAGGGTTCATTTTGTAATACCTGGTTAGGTGCCCATAGGCAGAGATATTTGGCCTCCCGAAGACAGAATTATCTAAGCCTGACAACTGGGTACGCTAACAAGAGGTTATCAGTTTGAATCCCTCCAGAACTTGGGACAAAGGTGACTCGAACACACAAAACAGACAAGAGGGTTACCTTGTTCTGTTAACTGTTCACAATTTTACACTCAGAGGTTTGCACTTTGGAAGTAGATGGCTGACCTGCTGAGTGGGGTTGTGACACTGTCAAGTTATGTTGCTAGTGCTGGTATGAAACACATAACTGTGTCTTTACGTGTTGTGTAGGGTATTTGTCTGGGTCGCTGGAACACCTGCCCACGGAGTGGGGGGGGTATTGTTGAAGTATTCACAGCATGGACCTATGGCCACATACCTGTATATTACTGCTCTGAAGGGTTGGGGCTTCACTGTTACCCAGCATTAAACTATAAGGTGCACAGTGTATGTATAGTGTAGCACATTGGGGTGGGGAGCATTAAACTCCTAATCAGTATTTCCTTACATATGGCTTGGTGTGATTCACTTCCTGTGTGGAACACTGATGACCAGGTATGTTCAGTCGATATGTGGTTTCTGTTTTGGGTGACAGGGGCGGTATGTGGTACATACCAAGTAGGTATCTCTGTACAATTTTCAATAGTTAGGGGTGGGTGCCAGCATCCAGCAGTGAGCAGTTGTCATTGTATGGACACTGCCGCTGAGGTGGTGGTGGTGGTGGGGGGTAACCTAGTCAGAGGTGTTTAATGTACACATCTTGCACGATGATCCAGTGGGTGTGGGGAACGCTGCATATCAGGGACATTTTCTTTATACGTGGACAGGATATGGGTTGAGGGGGCATATTGCCACATGGTTGATCATGCGGGTGGAGGTACTGGTAGCCAACAGTGAAGTAAGTCCCTCCATTGTTGAAACCTGTCAGTTAAGTTATTCCATCCTCACTTTACTTGGGGGTTGGTGGTGCGGACACTGGACAGTTGGGAATCACTTTGTGACCACAATGGTGCCAAAGTTCTATGGTGCGTTGTAACATACATTTACAGAACTACGGTGTTTGACAGACATCTCTGAACATGCTCAGCTGCTGGACTGTGAAAACTTTATGGCGTTGTTTACAGTGCCAGTGCCTGTCATGACTATGGCCTGTCACCATGATACTGTAGTTAATGCCACCATTCTCAGCATCGACAATATATATGCACAACCATCACAGGGCACAACCACTTATTGTCATTCAGAGAATGTTTACTGTGCACATGACCTCCTGGTGTGTTTCAGAATTGTCTTTCAAAAACTGTATTGTGAACCCCAAACCAACAGTTTCTGTCTGTGCTGCCCTGGACAACATTCACACAGCTCAACATCAATGCCCAAATCTTTTTTTTTACCACACTGTCAGGCAAGGACACATATGGGTGTTCATTACAGTCTGGTACACACTTTTGCAGTTTTCATTTATGATGGTACCACACCTCCAGATGTAAAATGGACCATATAGTTGCTGTTGTGTGATGTATACAAACAAAGTCCATGTTTTTCCAGTGTCAAATGAGGAGAGCTGTGCAGGGCCATCTTTACAGCACTGTTCACCTTGGGTGTTAAATGACATCCAGAAAATAAACTGTAATATTTTACTACTGCTGCCGTGGTTTTCTGTCTCCATTTTACTCCCTTGCATTGTTACTTTAGTAGTTTGAGGGCACTTCACTTGTCCATCTATTGACACTCATGGTACTCATGGTGACATTGTCTGGTATTTGGCCTTCACAGATTTGTTGAATCTGCTGTGGTGACATTTCACGATGTCTACCTTTGGTGCACTTTCATACATTTC
The DNA here is from genome assembly GCA_016271365.2 of Neoceratodus forsteri. NCBI lineage: Eukaryota > Metazoa > Chordata > Ceratodontiformes > Ceratodontidae > Neoceratodus > Neoceratodus forsteri. The sequence goes on along the minus strand of CM057459.1, from coordinate 480,898,326 downwards.
TGACAATGGCTTAGGTGCTTTCTTTTTTGAGTTGAGTGGCCTCCAGGGCTTGACGGTAGCTCTGGTAGTTCCTGCGTAGTGATATCACTTCGTCCAGGACAGTGGAGACATATTCTGTGTAAGGGAGAGAAGCAGAGGTACGCATTATGAGAGAAGTGCATACCATTGTGTTACATAATCAATGTGTTCTTGTTCATGGGAGTCACTTGGCTGGCAGCGGAACACTCCCCCCATTTATTGCAGCACAAGAATACATATCACGCTACTTTGAGGACAGTTGCTCAAACAGATCTAGCATATAACCATGCAGAACGCTACTCAATACAAACCTGACTCAGTCTGCATGCCTATTATGTCATGGTCATTGCAGTGGCCCTTGATACCATGGTGGAATGTCTTTGGTTCACCAGGTGAAGCACTGCCCCGTGGTTCATCATTCATCATCATGAGTTCTTCTGCCCCACAATGATGACAAGGTGAGCAAATGAGCTGACTGTGTGGTGCCACAGAGTGGAGGAAAACAGTGCCAGTGACATGTTCAAGCACTGCCACATGCACCAGGGACTCAGGATAATGACATCAGCATACCTCTCTGCAGAAAAGCATTTACAAGGTGTCTTACATGCATCACTAATATCAACAACTACGTTGTCATGTGTGTTGATGCACCTTTGGGAGGGGGCAGGTACCGGATGCTCCATTGCCTTACTTGTTATGACAGAACTTGGTGGATTGCAACCACGTGAAATGCACAGTACTGCTCAGTGATGAAGACATACATGTCCTTCCATAGATGGCAGCAGTATGCTGTCTTGCATGCCAGCCCTCTGACAGTGTTTGTCACTGGCTTTACTGCGTGTGACTGTGTGGGACAACAAACATCAGCAGGGAAAACTGCAATGCATTTGCAAGGAAGTGCTTCAACAGCAGCTTTTAACAAAGATGGCCCTTTCTATATGACACTATGTTGATGGTGGGGGAGGGGGGGGGCAACAGTGGTGTGATAGAAGCCAGTGCAGATGTTTATTGTTGAATAGTGAGGTAAAGTGGCTTCCACACTGAATTGACATCAGTGGCCTGACATCACAACATACAGTCATGGTGGAAGATGTACATTGTGTCAAGAAAACAGTTTAGAAATGACTGTAGCTGTTCCACTGAAGGACATTTGACACTATCAAAGTGGCACATAACAGAAACTGGGCCAACAGCTCATGTGTGGATCAAGCAGCAACGCAGTGTATAGGCACTGAACTCTGCATATGCATACTTACCGTAGGAGCTACACAGAGTTTGCCACTCCATTCCGTGACCACCATTTGTCAACAAAGTGCATCCTAGGAGCTGCATCACTTGTGAAGCACATGTGGTGAAGTGGTGTGTGTTGTTACAGTCTGTGCTCATTGATAGGAAAGGCGACCACATGACGCACCACTGAATATGAATGAGTGGGTAACACAGTATTATATGTGGAACTGTGCCTCAACCTACAAAGATAGCTTCAGAAAAGGAAACCTAGCTTTATAGGTATACTTAATGTAGGTACAGGGGATCTTCACCTCATTTTCTATGCTGTCTCCGTTTCTGTACTTGGGGAAAGATACTCTCCATTGCACCTTACCCTTGCTATCAACCAACTGAGACCTACAACTGTTCTCATTAAAATGCAGGGCTGATATGACAATGCTGCCACATAAAAGAAATGTAGGAACACTAGTAAACCATTCTGCATACATACATACATTACTGATAACCTTCCCAATCAGCATGACTGCGTGCTTCATTTGTAGCTGGTTTTACTGTTGGGCCATGGTTGGAAATTGACAAGGTGGTTGTGCATGGGCAAAGTCTGGTTTTCACACTCCAGTTGGAATGTGTGCCCCCGAAATGGGGGATGTGACCGTATGTGCAGCAGTGCAGGGATCAGTTTTCAGAGGCCTTAGCCACAACATTGCCGCACATAGCACTCCTTATGATCATTCCCAGTAAAGACCCTCACCGTGGACACATCCATATGGAGACAGCACTCCTTTGGTCACTGACCTCATAGGATGCCATATCTGCCTATCACTGATGAACAAGCAACACCTTACATGCAGTGCTGGAAGACACAACTACCAGGCAACTTCTGCATGGCAGCATTACTCATGCATGACACTTATTTCCATGTGACATTTCCATGGGTGACGCAGCCTAGGTATCACGTCCAAAGTTATCAGTATGCCTATGTGCATGCACTAACTACATGACTTCATACCATCATGGAGCATGTGATAGGGAATGTTGCATTCAGGTTGCAACACACGCAGTGCCTTGTGGTGCTCTGCAGAGAAAGTATCTTGATGGATGTGCATGCCATTGTATGGAATAGTGGCAGGGTGCATGAAGTATTGTATAATGTCCCCATTGAAGAAAGTAAAACTAGTAGTAAGGATAATGTGGTTCTGAAAGCTAGGATACCAAATGGTGAATGCTGGGTTGTTAGACACCACCCTGAGGAAGAGTCCCTCCGCATTTGTGGTCCGTCAATGTGGGGAGGGTTAGGCATTGGCATCAATGACAACTGCATCTTACATCACAGAATGGGGATGTTGGTTGGGGGGGGGATGTGTAGGTACAGAAGTACCAGGCATCTGCATAGGTGGCTTTGAACACACCCTGTGATGGATACTGTGCGATAATACCCTGACTCCCAAGTACTGCAAAGTTGAACAGAATGTGACTGTAAATGCATTGTCACTTTACCAGCATGGTCCATTCTGCTCATGCCATATGAGAAATTGCAAACACAGTAAACATTCAGCAGCGCAAGTAAACTGGCTTCTCATGCCTGTTGCTATTAACACACTCCTTCTCCCCGCAGGGGACAGGGATATGCATTATGGGTTCCACAGGCACAAACCCCCCCATTACCTCAGTGATACCAGTCATTTCATGAGAACAATTTCCCTGGTGTGCAGAGTGGTCCTTTACCACAGCAGATCCACCTCCTGGAATTGGCCACCCACTATGCCAATCAGCCCATCCACAACCTCACCAACATTGGCATGGCAGTAAGGATGGACTGGTTCCGTACACAAAACAAGGAAAAATTCAAAAACCATGATATTCAACCTCTCCCTTACCCAGGAATGTGACCAGCTATGCCCGTTCCTGCCAGCGTCAAGGATGTCCACCGTCTGTCCACTTATACATCCATTGGCAGCTCGGTAGTAAGAGCATGAGCAGCACATGGCACATCAGAATTTCTTGGCCGCACATCACTAACATATGTCAAGGAGCACGTTCAATGGATATGATCACAATGACATGGCTTGCAACCTAAAAACAAAACTGTATATGGTGGTAACATAACTCTGGTGGGCCAAGAGATCTGCGGTGCACACTGTCGATCACAGCCAAGGCACATGGATGGTAACAAGCGGATAGAGGCAGGATGTAAAACTTGTTGGTGCCCACAGTATGACTGCATCAAGCAGCCACCAAGAGGGCACCGGTTTTGGGTGATGCAAAGTTCCCATTGTGTGACATGGCTACTTTGCAGAGTTGAAAAATACTTTTCAATTCTGAGGATGTCACTGGTGGTGCACCGCAACCATCTTGCAGTTGGCAAAGGGGGTGGTCTTCATAGGATGTGAATTTGGTGGTTGTTGTGACCAGTACGAACAATGGTCAATAAGTTGGACATAGGGTGGAGGAATGGACTAAGGTACATATGTGAGATGTGAAATAGGACAGTGCTTCCAGGAAGAGGGCCACCACTTCACAATGATGTGAAGTCTCTTTGGCTTCTGTGAGTATGCACATGTACACCCTGTTAATTCAGCCATGGTTGGGCAGGAGTAACACGAGAGGTGTGTACTGTGTTTCATGATGACTTGGCATCAAACAGTTGAGCACATCCAGCACAGTGTGTCATCAAGTATTCCCCTGATGGAAAAACAGAAACAGTGCTAGCACAGTGATGTCCTGATTTATTCACCATACAGGCATTGCATGGTAAAAATAGTGCACTGCCTTAGGCATGAAGTATGTCACTATTTTGTGGAAGGACTCCACAGTAGATGTCTGCTCATCTGGTGACAGCGTGGGTACATCATTTACAAGATGCTTATTCTTGACAATAAGCATGAGTTCCTTGTAAGCCTTGGAACCTAGTTAAAAGAAATAACAGGCCTTGATCAATAAAAGCATTGGACATCAATGGAAGGCAAGAAGCTAAGAGGCAGATGCATAACTTACCCTGGCTAAGCCATTTCTGTTCCTCCAACGGTCCATGCTTGCACCTTTGAAATGTGTCCCCATGGTTCTTGTAGATGTTAATGGTGTGGTTGAGAACATGCTCTGATTTATCCACAGCCAGTGTACCGTTGCAGAACTGGTGGCAGCACACCAGTATAGGTGGTTACTGATCGCATGACACCAGTACTGGAGATCTTCACAATTCTTTCGCCTTCCCACTGCCTCAATTGTTTTCACCGCACCTGCAATGGGTATACACATCTGTGTTACTTATGTACTTTGTGAGAATATCTGCAATTAACTGCAAAGCAGATACATGTGAAAACACACTTGCAGAAAACAATGATTGCATGACCCAGTATAAGAGGTGGTATTCACGGAAATGCAGAGGAGGCCATCATCCAGTGTCACTGGGGAACAGTGGAATGCCCTGAGGACACAACTGAAAATTCTGTGTCTTGAGTCAGCCATGTAGTAGGATGTATGGCCACTGGTGCCCGCCATGGAAACACACCACCAAGGAGCAAACATGTGACCTTTGTGTGTAACAGACTACCGCTAAGTATGACAGGTGTTGCAACAGGTGTCATGGGTAATCCTGTTCTGTGAACTGCAACACAGCAACAAGGAAACATTCTGTTCATTTCACTGTCACGCATTGTATGGGTTCATCACAGTGAATGTGTGGCCAATGTGTGTGCTAAAGTGTATTTTTATTCAGCATTAGCCATGATATAGCTTGGTCCTCACCATGGAGTTTTGAGGTAAATGTGCTTGGTGAAAAGAATGGAGCCAAAACATTATGTTACACCATGTACTATAGCTGTGACATAATGACAGACAACCCAGTTAACAGTTTTGGAAGTGGATAACAACACCATTAGTCACTATGCTCAGTGCCGCAATACTCCATTACACCAACATCCCAAGACATAACATTACTTTGGCTGCCACAATGCATCACAGGCATTATTGAATGGATTGATTTGAAGAAGAGGGGGAGGTTCACCAGCATCCTTGCACTATGAACAAATGTGCCTCTGCCAACAGTTTCTGGTATCAACTCTGGATTACCATATCTAAGAAGTGCATGTGGTTGATCATGTTTGCAATGGTGATAGCACATGACTTGTGACACCAAAGCAGTAGTGATGTTTTGGTTGAAGAAACAGTAAAAGTATGCAAAGAGGGATGCATGCACAAAGTTGTGGTACACACACAGAGCATCACAGGTTCTCCACACACCAGTGACCTCAACAGTGACATGTACAGATGTACACTTTACGGTCCTATTTTCAGTAGTTAAGATCACTGCAGGAAAGATATAGGTTGTGTCATTAAGACAGGTGGCACAGTGCATGCACAGTGAAATTTCCAAGACAATGGTGTAGTTTCTGTTACCTTTAGCGATGTGCCAGATGTCATACCAGTGTTGAACTTCAGGCTTCTTCTCCCTCAGGTGCTCCTGCACCTGCAGGTGTCGGTCAGCGGTTATACTTCGGACGGTTATCCCCTTCTGGTTCAAGTATTAAAAAATGCATTTGAGGCACTCTAGCTCCATTGCATTGGAGCTAGAGACTTTGTTGCTCTGTGATAATAAGGAGAAGGGAACAAGATGTTAGTGTTTGAATTTCCACATCGAGATGCTACCCAGAGTCAAGTATGCACTGAAGTGCAGTCACATTTCTATTGTGGAACTGTGACATCAGTGCGACCGCAGAAGGTACACATGACTTACCTGAACATTTTCCAGGTGTAGAACTTTTTGGTGCCCAGATCCATAAAAGTATAAGTGCCATACTTGGCACTGTGGCTCGGTGAACAACACAGACCATCCCCACCAATATTGACTGGCATTGTAATGTTGGAGAACAGCTTGGCTTGCTCGTTGGCCCACACTATGTTTTCTGCTGGGATTATACAGTATATGCTTTCTGTACTAGAAGAAATGTTTGGATGGAGACAACAGGAATATTGCAGTTCCAAAACACACTCAGTGCTTGTTTAGGTAAAGCCTCAGCTAGGAATATGGATGCAGCAAGTTCCAAGTTGGTCGCAACCATACGTCCAAACTGGGGATGACTGTCCTACATGGTCTTATGACCAAACTGACACTGGTGTTTTGCCACCACAAATGAACCAAACTGATGCTCCACAGACACTTGGCAGTCAGACTTGCAAGTGGGACATTTAGACTGAGCACAAGCCAAGCTAGACTCGTACACCAGAAATTTTCATTCACCAGTTTTGGGGGATGTACTGAGAATGTCTTCATTCCTGTAGCAGAAAAAAGTAAAGACATATATTAAACTTCTCAGAAGAACATGTTCCTGCACAATTACACATGTCTGCATACATTGAAAGATCAGAAATGTAATGTATTTTTGTTAAATGTAGGAAGCTACGCACTGAGTGGCAATTATGTATCGGTTGATTACCCCCAAGGTCCAACGGAGGTACTGAAGTTACAGTTTGCAGTGACTGCTGTGGTTATGCAGCAGTATTACCCAGGTATACCTCAGTAGTAATAAATTTCAAGAGATCTACCACTGTATGCACATATATGTAAATATACGAACATACAAAAATGCCAGCAGAAACAGGCCTCACGGTCTATTGAGTCTGCGCGAGTGCGCAGCTAGCACCTTATAAGGCTGCTGCCCCTCCTATTATCCCTTACCCTATACTAACCCCTCTTGAAGCTGTCTACTGTCTTGCAGACAACTACCTCACCCGGCAAGGAGTTCCACTTGTCCACCACTCTTTCCGTGAAAAAATGTCTCCTCATCTCTCACCTGAATCTACCCTCCTCCAATCTCAATTGGTGTCCTCTCGTGTCCCTCCCCTTTCTCCACTGGAAAATCCTGTTTGTATTAGTCTTGTTTATTCCCTTCAAGTACTTAAAGATCTCAGTCATCTCTCCCCTGTCCCTCCTCTCTTCCAGAGAGTACATATTCAACTCCCCCAGCCTTTCCTCATATGGCTTGCCCTCCAATCCCTGGATCATCTTTGTAGCTCTACGCTGTACCCCCTTCAACAATCTGATGTCCTTCTTCAGGAACGGGCACCAGTAGTGCACACAGTACTCCAGGTGGGGCCTGACCAGCGACCTATACAGGGGCAGGATAACCTTCCTACTTCTGGAGGCGATCCTTCTAGCTATACACCCCAGCATTTTGCTGGCTTTTGCCACCACTCTTCTGCACTGAACAGACGTATGTCATATCACTTGTAAGTGTATGTTACTTATTACATAAAAAGAAGTTCGGTACTCGCTGTGTGCACTGCCATTGCGGCAAAACACATGTCACGCATTCTGCTGGAATGTCACTGAGTGGTATTAGCAATAATGAGTTTCATCCCATAACTAACGTGTGATTACAATGTGCATTCCAGAACTGAAGGCACATTTCTTCTTTGTTTTTGTCCATACAGGTGCCCATCCTATGCGCTGCACAGCCTAACACTAACCCATGGATCACAGCATGCACTAGCCACTCCATGCAATGTTTTCATGCATGGCGACAAAGTAGCATAACCAGCCATGGCCTGAAAAACTGAGTAATTCTACCTGCTGTCAGTACTATGACATTTGCAAGATGACACCCGCAACCAGCACACAACACAGCACAACACTGTGGGCAACATGCTGCTGTCATTGCACATGGGAGACCTGGCATGTAGCACGCAACTGGTAAAAAGCACAGCTACAGCACTGGTGCAAAACCATGCTGCTCAGGCCACAGTATTACTGTCATATTACATTGCAGGTTTTGTCAATGTTGTTTACTGACTGAATTGCATTGAATATGGAGCCATACAGGAGGTAACGACACAATGCACTAGGGTGATATCCCAAGGCAAGAGACACAGGAAAGCACAATGGTCCTCTAAAGATGTGGCAGAAAAGGTGATGCCCAAAACAGTGGGATTCAGGAAATAAAAGGAGATTGAAAAGGAAGACAGGGAGGTGTATATAGAGTGTGTAAGGGAAGCAGGAAAGGCTCTCTGGAGCACAAAGGCAAAGACTATAGAAAAAGTAGGGCAGACTGTAAACAAAGTGGAGAGCACATTCCTTAGGTACATCTGCAAAACAAGGCAAGCCAGGGGAGTGATTGTTAGGTTCACAGGGGATGGTGGAGAGTATAAGAAGTGAGACCTGGAAAAGGCTGAAATACCAATTAAATACTTTTGCTCTGTATTGTCTGATGAAGGAGAGGGTAAGGAACAACAGTGGGGCAACATGTACAAAGGGGGTATGAGAGAGGTAAACAGAAGCCCATTTACAGTTGAGTGAGTGTGGGAGGATGTCACAAAGCTGAAAGTGGACAAAGCAATTGGGCCAGATGGCATACACATGAGAAGATCCATTGTTCCATATCAGCGCCTTGGGCAAACACATGAGTGGTTCAACAGGAATGGAGAAGGGCACAAATATTTCCCCTTGAGAAAAATGGTAGCAGGGAGGAGACAGGCAACCATAGGCCGATCAGACTCATGTTATAATGCGTGAAATCATGGAGACACTGCTAAAAGGAAGAATAGTGGTGCACTCCGAATGCAACGGTGCACAAGTCCCAAAGCAGCACTGATTAACAGCACTCAGGTTGTCTCAAACAAATGTTTCAAATTATTTTGACAGTGTTACAAAGGAGGTGACTTAGGGTGAGGAGAGGTGTACATGGCCTACCTCGATTTCAGGAATGCCTTCAACACTGTCCCGCAAAAAAAGGAAGGTAAATAAGATGGAGAGTCTGGGCATGTGCCACAAGGTGGTAAAATGGATTGCAAACTGGTTTAGTTCAAGATTCACAGCTGATCGAGTCAGTCCAAAGGAGGGCTACAAAACTTATTAATCCCATTGGTAACTTATCGTATGAGGAACGACTACAAGCTGTTAATTTGTATGATTTGAAATCACGCAGAAACAGTGGTGATTTACTTATGTTATTCAACATCTTAAAGGATCCTTATCTTATGAAGAACTGTAACCTCTCTTTGGCTCAAAAACCAGATGGACTTAGATGCCATGATAGACAACTCCAGGTTCTTAAGGTTAACACCAATAAGAGAAAATATTTCTTCACTATCAGACAGTGCAAATTATGGAGTTCTCTACCCAATTACTTTTTGGCTATTAGCTCTTTTGAAGTATTCAAAAACACCCTGGATAAATAAATACCTACTTAATTGGTGGTTGTAACAAACACCCTGCAAGTGCAGGGAAGGTGTCTCGATGGGCATTGCCTTCTTCTACCTTTAATCTCTGAGTAAGTCAGGAGTAAGAGGGTGGTGGTAAATGGGATACCATTCAGGGAGAGGAGGGGAAAAAAGTGGGGTACCTCAGTGTTCAGTCCTTGTGATGGCACTGTTTAATGTCTAACATTAGTGACATAGCAGAAGGGCTGGAGATAATGGTCTGCCTGTTTGCAGATGATACCAAGATATCAAACAGGGTAGATACTCCAGAAGGGGTGGCGAGCATGAATACAGATGTACTAATAATGTAAAAATAGTCCTAGGTATGGCAACTGAGGTTTAACTCCAAGACATTTAACATCATGCACCTAGGACGCAGGAACCCAGAGGAGACCAACAGGAAGGGGGGGGAGTTGGTGACAGTGAATTTGAAAGAAAGGTTTGGGGTGTTATCATTTTGGACAATGCAAAGGTGTCCAGGCAGATTGCAAAGCCTGCAGCAAAGGCCACTGGCATGCTGGGGTGCATAAGCTGAGGTATCACACCGTAAAGAAGGGAGGCAGTGATTCCGCTGGATAGAACACGTTGATACAGCACCTGGAGTGCTGTGTTGAATTCTGGAGGCTGCATCATCAAAGGAACATAGACCGGCTGCAGGCAGTCAACAGGAGGCTGACAAAAATTGTACAGGGCTTGCACCAGAAAACACATGAGGAGAGTCGGAAGGACCTCAACATGTACTCAGTGTAGAAGACTAGAGAGCATGGAGGCATGATAGACACATTCAAGTACCACTAGGAGTAGGTGGGCCACATCTTTCAGTATAGTGTATGTACAGCAACATGGGGACATGACATGAGTGGAAAGATGCAGGATAAGGGGGGACATGAGGAAGTGTTTCTTCACAGAAAGGGTGGTGGATGCCTGAGACAGTCTGCCACAAGAGGTGGTGGGAGCAAACATGGTGGTGGCATTCAAACATGCATGTGGCAGGCATAGAAGAGCAATTATAGTGAGGATGAAACAAGGAAGCCACTGACAAAATGGGGTATAAGCCCAGAAACAAGGATAGGCCTACAGGCACAGTGGATGGGCCTAGAGGTTATTATCTGCCAACAATTTATAGGTTTCTGAATGTATCTCGAGTCACATAGAAGAAAATGACAGCCGCTTACTGAGAGACAGCAAAATCAAATGCTTCAATGTCATTGTTTGCATTTGACAAATGCCAGTCTGGATCCATATGTTTCGGTGGTTCAGCAACCTCTACGTCAAACAAGTCACTGTCTTCCTGGCCGGTGTTATCCTCTGTTTCTGGTGATGAAGTCTGAGTACAGGCATCAGTCATGAGGGGAACACACTAAATACCAATTTCTCTAGTAGCTGGTACGGACTGTGTTGATTTGCTGGGTCTTGGAATGCATGTCTGAGTTGCACGAACAAGCAACTGAAACAGACATACACTGACAAAAGTGACAACGTTCACCAGATTGACACAAAGCTGTGCATACCATTTGATGGTACAGTGACATTGATGACAGGCTACAGCAGCATGACAACTTCATGCACATAGAGGAGCACCCAGGAAACAATAAGCACATGCAGCGCATGCTACCATGCAAGTGTTAGTGTCATGCTACCGTTCTCTTTCTGAGCATGCAGAGGTGCATGATTTCTAAGTCAGTCAGACCAGCTGTGACATAAATAGTTTGGTAGAATTCCCCAGCCACTCAGCAGACAGCAGTGGTGGGCATGCAGGTGTCAAACAACTGTGTGTTCAATTGGCGATACAGAACTAAGCCTGGGAAACGCTGTGTGTCAGTAAGCCATTCTGAGTTTATACTGATGGTGCAGAAGTGGTACACTCCACCACTTTATGATGCCTGAGGTTTTGGAAGTGGTTGAGGGATACCATATGCCCCTTGTAATGAATGCTGAAATGGTGTACAGAAGAGGAGGAATGCAAATCTCAAGCAAGGAAAGGAACAAATTGATGGTTCTGCATTGGACAGTTTGATTGATATGGCCATGACAACGGTTTGTAAGAAGGAGTCTTGAGCAATGGGAAGGACTGTATGTTATTAACTACATGTAACGGAAAAAAATACATTTTTGTGTGTGTCTTTTGACATCCAATCCCCCCCTAGGCCGGCACCCACCCTGTGGAGACACACAGGTAAGCACGCAGGACTTCACTTTGGTGTCCATTGTCCATATGTGGAACCACATGTCAGCACCACCACACAGAAACAACACCAGAGAATAACATCATAATTTTTTCATGCAGATCCCAAAAGTGCCACTGTTCCTGCCTGGTCAACCGGAACAGGGTGTGTCCTCGTTGTGTGCCCATAAGCAATGGAGCAGTGAGGTAGGTCGCCACCTTTACACCAAGGCCTACGTAACAGGGACCTTGAGAATGTGCACAATCATTGCAGCCATGAAGTGTACTATTCCATAAGCACAGGATACATGCCATAAAAAGATCAGTAGTACCACAGCAAGGGAGTACAACACAAGTCCTGTTCACCTTACCTCTGTCACACTCCACAGTGCTGAAGACAATGGTCCTTGATGCACCTGGCATTGACACCACCCTCCTACACTCCCCAACAGTAAGCCTGCAGCCCATGTATAAAGTAAAGCACACCAATCCCCTGGCCCACAAATCTGGACTAAAGTACTGAAGCTAAGGAGTGGAAGTAGCAACAGGTTCCCCTTACTAAAGCACCCATGGCACAGCACATGACAAAGTACTATTAGATACCTGCAGCTTGTGTAGTGCCATGCCCACTACGATGCACACATGTAGTACACCATAACATCACTATGCACACCTACAGCACTAGAAATAAAAGACGCTGTTTTGTTACCTATGAAGGGCAGTTCTTGAAAACAAACACAAGGAAGTAACCATGCACACTGCATTGTCATAACAGGAAAACATGAAATATTTACCACAGGGGGGAAACCTGGGTCCCAATGTTACAAAGAGAAGTATTGGCAACATCCAGTACTCTGGAATCAAAGGACTGAGACAATTCCTCCTCAGTCTCAGTGGTGGGAACAGGTTCACACATGACTTCTTCATCGTCTTCCTCACAAGGAAGAGAAACCTCTGTGACCAGCTGTAATTAAAAATAAAGGGACCTTGAATTGTACGAGTCAAAGTGTAGTGACAATACCCATGTAAAAATGAACCGCATGCTTCATAACCATTTCATGCACCATCGTGCCAACATTCACCACCAAGTATCCAGGATGTGTTCTGTGACATAATATCATCAGATCACAAGAGCTGTCTGTTTATAATCAGTGTTCAGTGTACAGTGGGCATCAAAGCTCAACCATCAATAAGCAAAGCACACTCCAAGGTGAGTGTGTTCTGTGTCTGTACACCGCATCACACAACGGGAACACAGCAACTTCATTCCCATATCAGAAAGAGCAGGCACACCTGTCCTTGTGGCACAGCATGGCAACTGTGGCCATGAAATAGACACACCCACTGCTGAGTGGATGACATGCAGAAACAGCAGTGACATGAGATGCATGGCCAACAACTGCTTCACCAGTTGCTACATGTACTAACAGGAAGCTTGGGTGACATAACACATGCAGCGAGTTTACTGGAATGCATGACATGACCAGAACAGGAGTATACTTCCATGACAAAAGATGGAAGTGGGATACATCCATAGTACTTCTCCATGGCCAGACATCGCAGTCTCAAGAATGATGTAATTGCCTGCTTTGCGTTCCGAATTCATACATGTCAGGCAATGCATGGACAGCATGGCCTTGTCACAGTAGGGGTGGATTGCAGATGGTGGCTAATGACAGCATAGAACCAATACATGTGTAACCCCTAGGTGGCACTATCCCAAGGGCTACTACCCCTGCCTGTATGGCTAGTGACAGGTTAAGGGGCCTAGGTCCAGTGACGGGTGCCTCCACCCAGAGGTCAGGGTTGGTAGTGGTTAAACTAGCTTGAGCACAGCCCTCTGGGACACTGTGACCCCCCCCTTTGTTCCCACTAGTGGCCCACACAGTACACGGGAGTTACCTTCCCAATACCCCGCATATGCACTCTCATTACACATACAGTACCCACTTACTCTAAGGACTGACTCTGCAGCACTTCCCTGAGGACCCGCTGTAAAATAAGGTTAGGCAATGCCACAGCAACTATGCAATATTCTCTGCTATATGTTCTGACACCACAAGTAGGATGTAGTTCAACAAACATAAATCTGATTTATTCAGGGGAAGTAACAAGGAAGGGGGATCCGGTTGATTTTGCATTAAGACGTATAAATCACAGTACTGTGCATGAAACATAGGGTCCGAATGTCACACTCGCTGGGTACCCAGGATGGTGGGGGCTATCCAGGTCTGTTGTCTGGGGTTGGCCGGCTGGTGCAGCTGGTTGGGGCCCTAAAAGAAAGAAAGGCATGCACAGCAAAACTGTAATCCGGGGAAGAAGCTAAGTTCCAGAAAAAGAGAGCACAAGTAAATCAGATGGCACACTTTTGATTGATAAATTGTTGCAGGGGGTTGCCCTGAATTGTACTCACGATACCCAATACAGATTACAGGATGAATGGTGTTGTTTCTGGGTTTCCAGCATTCAGCACACACTGCAGAATGAGGGAAATTAAGATCGCAATCTCCCTCCAATTTAAGGCACATTTATATGTAAAGGAAAGTACTGTACCAAGCAGACTGGTCCTCGATGCCGATCACAATTACTGCAAAATACACGGGAGCACGCACAGCATCAGCAGTCCCTGACAGGCCGATCATGTTTAGCAAATGTTCGGTCTTCTTCCGATTAAGCCTGGTTCCCACACTTCTGCTTCTTCTTCCTCCTCAAAAGCTCGGATTCAGTCCAAACTACGATTACCAACAGCCGCAGACCGACTTTGGAGCCTACACACGCGCTTCCTGTGTGAACTACTCACCGCTCGAAGAACAGGGCTCCTTCTCTCTTCACTGTCACCTCGGATCTGGCTTGCCAGCAACAGTTCAGTGAATTTCCCTTAGATCCACTAGAGTCTGGTTGGCTGATGAAACTGTCAGTCACAGCAGGGCTCCCTCTATAGGTGCAAAAAAAATGCCATTGGACCAGAACTACACTTTCCAGGGGCTCCTTCCATTTAGCCCCATTGTAACAAGCTCCAGCTGGGAGTCCCTTTCCTGATTGGCCCAAGCAGTCTCCATTTTAGGGCTCCCCCAACCCAATTGGTCCATTTCGGCAGTTCAGAACCAAAATGGTGGGGCTCCACAGAACAGTTCGTGGTGCAAGAAAGGCAGGTTAAGCAAACTACATTTCATTACTTTTCTAAATGGTTTCTGACAAACAGTTACATCTTTGAAAAGCGCTCCCTCTGCGCCACTAGCGACGTCAGAATCGGAGCAATTGCTCTGAAGCTCAGGCAGGACTCGAGCAAAGAACACGCAGTCCCCCCAGGCAAACTAATTATGTCGGCGAGCAGGCAGACCCTTAAAGAGACAGTACTTATAGGCTTTGGAGTGCTGGCAGTGCCCACAACTAAACGGCATTTCGCCGAACGCCAGCTAGGCAGGGAGCACTCAGGCAAACCCCTGGAAGGCTTTTAGGAACCCACATTTGCCGGGGAGGTTACCCCTTCCTGGCCTGAAAAAACTTGGCTTCCACGTCAAGTAGGTACCCTTATAACACTTTAAGGCAAATCACCACATTCATTCATATCACCAACAGGTTAGGCCTGCATCCTTTCAAACAGCAGTCAACATATTAAACCTTTGTTATATACACTTATTCTGTATTTCACAGCTTACTACTTGTTACACAACATTATACATACAGTGCATTTTGAAATCAGGTCATTACTTACCTGCATATGAAACCTGAAGAGAGGGGGCCCTTCCCTATCAGCTACCATGGGGCTAGATGGGGCAGGGGCACCAACCCTGGAGGGCAAAACAATTAACCTGGAGTTAGCACTTATGCTCAGTTTGGGCAATGAGCTCGGGGACACATATACTCCTTTATGGACCACATTAAGAGGTAAATCTACAGGCCTCCCAAGGGAATCATAGCTGAGGTGCACTACAGGCTTCACAGCTCGACCAGTCTTTCTAGGGGGAGCTGTTACAGTCTCTGCACTTTTAGCCTCACTTTCAGCATTGCCTTTACTTGCCTGGGGAGTTTCCATCGGTGTAGAAAGGTTGGAACTTGGGGCACTTTCAGCCCCAGGATTTGCGATTTCTGAGGTCACAACACTTGGCTCACAGGGAGAGCTCTCTGGTACTGACAGTGAACCATCAGGGCACTCGAAATACTCTTCTTGCTCTGGTATACCACCAGTCTGTCCCAGTTCACCATTTTCCTCTTCTGAAAGCTCATACAGTTCCACCATGCACAGTGACTCAAGAACATCAGACTTAACACTCTGCACCTCACTTTCTGGGAGCATTGGCTCCAAGGACAAAGCTGGGGGCTTAGGCAGTCCAGAAGGCCCAGCTTCATCTCCATAACTGATTAGGGGATTACCTTGAAACAATTGATTTAGTTCATAAGAAGGGTAGTACCCAAAGTTGCACTCACTTTTAATTTTTTATTTATTTATTTAAGAATCAGTTTACAACCTTTGAGCCAGAGGCTCGTTTACAAAGGTACTTCGTCACATAAAGACATACATTGAGTTTCAGTTACATAGCAAAGATTTGCCAGAAATCAGTAGGCATTCACCAGAGGTGCCACGTCATATTGTGGTCAGACAGATACAATTGGGTACAGGGTACATGTAATCGATAGCAGGTATTAAACAAGTTGGTATCAAGTGAGCAATTCTGGTAGATAAACATTGAAACAGCTGGCACTGGCCAGGTTAAACCTAGGCATGGTGGACATGGAAGTGGTGTAGGGGATGGTTGGGTGGAGAGCTGCCCGGGGGGCATTGTCAGGAGAGAAATAAAGAGGTGGAGGCTATGTTCAGAGACAGGAGCAGTTATTGAGTGCTGAAGATGTGGTTCAAGTGCGGTTTGAATGTGGAGATGGTGATGGCATTGGTGATGGTGGCAGGGAGAGAGTTAAACCAGGTTGGGGCTCTATAGCTGAAGGACCTCTGGCCACGGCTGGTTCTTGTTCTGGGGACCTTTAGAGTGGTCTTGTAGGAAGACCGTGTTGCAATGGTGGGAGGGCTCTGGTGGATGGATGCTGTTACCCCAAGGGGAGAGCCGAGTAGGGTTTTTGGTGAGGAGACAGGGTCTGGCATCGGAGCCGTTCATCCAGGGTGAAGCAGGTTAGCATCGACATATAGCTGACAGGTGTGTGTGAGTCTGGGGCACCAGTAATTAATCTGCATGCTTTATTCAGGGTTAGTTGAATTTTGTTTAGTGCAGTGTGTCGGCATTATACTAGTAGACCATAGTCTACAAGGGACAGAACGGACGATGTAACCGCTAGCGCGGAGAGCATTTGGGGAAGGCAGCTTTATGGCGGAATAGGATGCCAAGCCGTGTGTTGGTGGCGGATGTTAGGGTGTCGATGTGGGGTGTGAAATGTGAGGGCTGAATTGAAGGTAACTCCCAAGGTATTTGTAGGAGCAGACTTGTTCCAGTGGTTGGTTGGTGCTTGGAAGGATATAGAGTGGGTGGTTGCTGGCTTTGTTTTGGGGGTGTGAAAAGAGCATAGTTTTGGTTTTCTTAAGATTGATGATGAGTCTGCGCTCCTTAAACCAAGCCTCGGCACTGTTGAAAGACTGCTGTAGGGAGTCCTGTAGGGAGATGGGATTATGGTGGGTGGCAAACAGGACAGCGTCGTCTGCATACAGCAGAATTTTGCCAGAGCATGCACTGGGCAGGGTGTTCAGATACAGTGAGAAGGGAAGGGGGCCCAGGATGGAGCCTTGGGGGACCCCAGAGAGAATGGGATGGGGTCGGGAGAGTGTATATAATCTTGACACACTGGGATCGAGTGTCAAGATAGCTAGCACACCATGCCAGGGGGCCAGCCGAGAGACCAGTGAGGCAGAGTGCGTTCAGCAGCAGTGGATGGGAGACAGTGTCGAAAGCCTTTGAGAGGTCAATGAACACTGCACCAGCTAGGAGCTGGTATCCAAGGAGGAGTGTAGGAAGTTGGAGAACTAATAAGGGCAGTGCTGGTACTGTGACCCGCATGTCCGGAAGCCATGTTGCTCTGGGCATAAGATGTTATGCTTAGCCAGATAATCAGTGATTTGAATGGCCACCACTTTCTCCAGGGCTTTAGAGAGGGGAGGAGGATGGAGATTGGCCGGTAGTTGCTGGCCGACGACCTGTCGCCTCCTTTATGAATAGGTGTGATAATGGCTGTTTTCCAAGCTGTGGGAATTGTCCCAGGCAGAGTGACTGGTTAATGGGCTTGTGAGGAGGTGCAAGGACATCATCTAGCACCAGCCTGAGGGATGCTGGGGTCCAGTGAGTCACTGCCGGGATTGTTGCCATTGAGAGCTTTGGTTAGGATGGGTCTGGCTTCCGGGTGGAAATCTTCGTAGGAGGAAGCTGGGGTGCTGGAGGACAGGGAGTTTGGCTGGGGGGAGGCTCAAAGAAATTACTAGGGAGGACTGAGCTAAGGTCAGTGAAAGTGGTGTTGAACCAGTTAGCTATGGTGGCAGGCTCGGTGGAGGTTGTGCCATTTCTAGTGAGCTGATGGGCGAGGGAGCAAGCTTTACCATTGAGTTGCTTAATATTATCCCAGAAGGTCCGGGCTGAGCCCCAGGAGGAGGTAAGGGAGGCCTGGTAATGGTCTGCCTTGGCTTTCCTGATGGCCCATGAGCATTTATTTCGGGCTGCATTGTATGCTTGCCTATCAGACAGACGACCTGTTTCAGTGGCAAGGTGCCAGAGGTTATCCCGGTTTCTAAGTAATTGTAGGAGGGCCGGGCTAACCCATTGTGCGTTCTGTTTTTTGGACCGGGTTTTGGTTAAGGGTGCAAAGAGATCACAGGCCATGTTGAAGTTGTGAGTGAAAAAGGCGAGGGCAGTATCAATGTTGGTTGCCTGCTGAATGGGGGACCAGTCTATCTGGGTGAGGTGCCTTAAGTTTCTTCAGCCCACCAGTGCGGAGGCACCTGCGGAGGGTGGTCTGGGCTTTGGGTTGGGTTGGGGGTTACCAGTGGAATAGGATAGGGGAGTGGTACTCAGGGTCTGGGAGGACCTGGATGTTTTGGATTTTGAGGGTTAGGTTAGTTATAATAACATCCAGCAGGGTGCTGGTACCACTCTTAGGGTTAAGTCTCGTGGGCTGGGTGACGAGGTTGTGTCAGATCTTGGGCGGCAAATGCAGTCTCTGGTGGTGGATGAGGAGGTGCTGAGCCAATTTACGTTAAGGTCCCCACTAGGATTTGTTCTGCCTTATGGTGGAGGGGTGGCCAGGTAGTCCGTTAAAGATATTAGGGCTGGGTGCTGGTTCTTTGGGGAACATAGGCTGTGGTGAGATGAGAGGGCTCTAGGGGTCTGGGGTGAGTCTGAGGGTGAGGGCCTGGGCCCCATTTGTGAGGGCAGGGGTGGGGAGTGCATGTCCAGGTATTGTGTCCCTGGTGTAGATTGCCACCTTCACCTCATTCTTGCCTACTCGGTCCTCCCGGTATAAGGTATAGCCTGGGAGGGAGACAAATGAGTCTGGAGTTGATTTGGACAGCCAGGTTTCAACCAGGGCTATGATGTCTTGGTTGGTGAGCCAAGGCCCAGCACTGTAGGGCGTCAAATTTCTTCAGCAGGCTGCATATGTTCATGGAGGCTACTCGAAGACCAGTGGGCTGAGTGGGTGGATGGGAGGGGCAGGGCCTGGGTTGGGAGTGTATGTTCCCGTTAGGAGTAGAAGGAGGAGAAGTGCTCTGGTCAGAGGAGGCTGATGGAGATTTTACACGGGGAGCGATATAATAAGGAATGGGGTTTGGTTACTAGGGGTGGGTAGGGTAGCACAGGCAGAGAGGCCTGGTGATCAGAAGTGCAAGGGGCTGTGGGGGAGGACAGGTGATGTCTGGAAGGGGGGTGAGGTGGAGGAGCAAATGGGATGTGTGGAGGAGGAGGGAGGTAGGAGCAGTGGTAAGGAGGAGGGAGGACAGGAGGGTAGGTAGAAACACTGGAGTAGTGAGGCTGAGGGTTCATAGGGACAGTAGGGTATGTGGAAGGCAAAGGGAGGAGGAGGAGAAGAGATAGACTGGTGAGCAGGGGATGCATGTGCATAGTTGGGAAGGTTGGTGGAGCTGAAGTGAGGAAAGAATGGGGGGACTAGGATGAAAGAGGGGAGATAGTAGTGAGAGATCACCTCAGAGTCTAGTTGCTGCTATGGTGTGGTGGCAGCGCATGTGCCTGAAGTGCACAGAGTACCGGGTTCAAGCCCTGATCAGGCAATAGGAAGAGAGCCAGACCAGTGGCTGCAGCAGCAGGGAGCTGGGCTCAGGTTTGTAGAAGCATCTACACAACACTTTAGTTGTGTCACAGGGTTAGTGTGTTCTTTATAGTAATGAAATCCTGCAGTAAAATATGCAGGTGTTCTAGGTGAGTGGTGGAGCTGTGACTTTGGAAATAAGGGTTGCAGGGTTCAAAGGCAGCAGGAAGAAGAGGTAAACTTATATTTTGGCAGATTGGGTAGCTAAGTGATTAAGAGGCTTAGAAAGTAGTAATAAAGTAGGTAGGCACTGTGGTGCAGAGGCAGAGCAGCAGACTCTGACCACAAGGGTACTCAGGTTTGAACACAGCTCAGAGGGAGAGGGGCCAATTTTAAATCTGGGCAGGAGGGGAGTGAGGTATGGTTAAGAGCATAGAAATACAGGAAGTTGTTGGCCTGGTTCATTGGCTGAGATGATAGTCAGTAGAATGTAGAGAAGGGTACCAGGTTTGATACTAGCAGTTGTTAGAGATAGGATGAGTGCAGAAAGTAGGTAGTTGAAGGAATCCAAGGGAACTGCAGTGACCTCTAGTGGACAGCTGTGCAGCAGTAGCTAGGAGGGATATAGAGAGCAGAGAGGGAGCGGAGGGAAAGTGCAGTGACCCCTAGTGGTTGGTGCTATAACCTGCAAATGGGAAAGTGGACACTTTAGTAAAAAGGAGGGTGGGTCACGTGTCACATCATGTGACCTGCCAGCAGCAATATATGGAGTGCCGACTGTGGGTGGGAAGTGCCTCACAACAGTCAGGCTGTAGTGCAGGACACTTTACCTCTTCCAGGCTCTGGCAATCCCTGGTTTCAGTCTCTGCTGCTGGGCTGAGTTCCTCTGAAGTAGACTGACAGTCATTTTCAATTGGGGTTTGCTGTGGAGAAAACCTTAACTCAGCAACTGGAGGTGCAGACTTTCTCTGCCTTTGCTTAGCAGCAGCTCTGGTCACCAGTCCAGAGGGAGCACTTTCTGGGGGCTCAGATTCAATCAGCATTTGGCCAATGGGCAGCAAATGATTTTGATGCATTGTCTTAACATCTTTTGAATAGTTTTCAGGCCTTACTTTGTACACAGGCAGGTCATTCAGTTTTCCCAGTACAATGTGAGGGAGATGATGCCACCTGTCAGCAATTTTGTGTTTGCCATGCAGTCTCAGATTTCTTAACAATCCATGATCTATCTCCTGGAGTTCCTGTGCCTTCACCTTTTTATCATACCTTTCTTTGATGGCTAGATTTCTTTTGGCAGCCATGGTTTGAGCCAGTTGGCATGCATGATTCAGCTGGGCCTTTAACTTTTGCACATACTGTAGATAATTATCCTCTCAGACCCCATCAGGAGAAACTCCGAAACAAACATCTACCGGTAGTCGGGCTTCTCTTCCAAACATCAGGCAGCAGGGGGAGAACCCAGCACTTTTGGTGCAGTTGTAGGCATGTACCAAGGTGCTAATTTGTTGGCTCCATCTGGGCTTTTCTTTTGGGTGGAAAGTGCTCAGCATGTCCAGCAGAGTGCGGTTAAAACATTCAGGCTGTGGGTCCCCCTGGGGGTGGTAAGGGGTGGTTCTGGACTTTCGCACTCCCCACAGAGAAAGCATCTCTTTGATCAAATGACTCTCAAAGTCTCTCTCTTGATCAGAATGGATTCTTTGCGGAGCCCCATAGTGAACAAAAAAGTTTTCTACTAGTACTTTTGCCACTGTGGATGCCTTCTGGTCCTTGGTGGGGAAAGCTTGGGCATACCTCATAAAATGGTCAGTGACCACCAGCACATTACTAATATTTATTTGATCCGGCTCCAAACTCAGAAAGTCAACACAAACCAGCTATGTGGGGGTGCTGGTGGTGATGTTAACAAGGGGCAGCCCTTTGGGGCAAAACTTTCCTCTGTAAGCTGTGACTACAAGTTTGAATGTGTTGCTCAACATCATCCCCCATCTTAGGCCAATAGAATCTGGACCTCACCAAGTCAAGTGTTCTGTCTATACCAAGGTGCCCCATATGGTTATGTAAAGACCTCAATACTAAGTCTCTGAAAGCAGTGGGCAAGATCAACTGTTGCTTGTCTATTTATTTAGGTCTACTGTTTCTCTGTATAGCAGTTGATTAATCAGTTTCAACTTAGGACCTTCCTTGTATAACACTGGCGTTCTCAAATCAGTGGAGAGCAACTTGGACACATCTTTCCCTGCATAGAGGGCTTCTAGAGCTAATTTGATCATAGGATCTCAGGATTGAGCCCGCTGAAGACTCATTGTCGAGCTGAGGCAGTGCACCAATATCTAATGCAGAAAAGTGGCAATAAGCAGCAGGTATGCGATTCTCAGAGGGCCCCAAACAATCCACCAGACAGTCCACTACATCAGTGGACATTTGTTCCTCCCTGTCAAACTTCAGGCAGAGTGCACGAATATCAGGTTCTGACAGTCTGACCCAGTCATTCCAGAAAACAGGACTCTGGGAGAGAGCATCAGCATCTACGCGGTTCAGGCCTGCTCTGTAATCAATAACGTAATCATATGTAGATAATGCAGAAAGCCACCTATAGCCAGTAGCATCCAACTTGGCTGAAGTCTGCACATAGATCAAAGGATTATTATCAATTTTTACCAGTATCTTAGCCCCATACAAGTACTCATGGAATTGGTCTACAATGGCCCACTTCAAAGCTAGGAACTCTAACTTATGCACAGGATAGTTCTTTTCGGATGGGGTCAGACTTCTGCTGGCAAAGGCCACTGATCTCAGGCCATTCTCATGCTCTTGGTATAACACAGCCCACAAACCTTGCAGGCTAGCATCAGTGTGTAGGACATAGGGTTTTGCTGGATCTGCATAAGCAAGGACAGGGGCATGAGTGAGTTGATATATAATCTCATGAAAAGGAACTTCACAATCAGGCGTCCATCATGCTCCAAAGACTTCATTGGGATGGAAATACACTCTCTCAGCCTCAGGGGAAGCCAACCTCTTATATTTTTTGTTAGTAGGAGGGTAACCTTGAGTAAGATTATGTAGAGGGCGAATCACCCAGGAATAGTCCTTGATGAACTGCCGATAGTAGCCACAGAATCCCAAGAATCTTTCAGCTCTTTTAGATTGTAGGGCTGTGGCCCGGTGGTCAAGGCCTCAACTTTACTTGGGTCTGTTTCTATTCCCTCGGTGGACACTATGTGTCCCACATACTTTACAGAGGTTTGGAAGAACTGACACTTGTCGATGGATAGTTTAAGGCCAAAATCTTCCAGTCGGTCCAACACCTTGAACAATCTGCTCTCATGTTCCTCCAGTGAGCTGCCAAACACAATGACATCACCTAGGTATACCAGGCACTCCAATAAGTTCATGTCCCCCACTGCACGCTCCATCAGTCATTGAAAAGTGGCTGGGGCACGTGAGACCCCCTTGAGGCATCCTCATGAACTCATAGCAACCAAGCGGACATATAAAGGCTGTCTTCTCATGTCTCCCTGGGCCATCGGGATCTGATAGTACCCACTGTGAATATCCAACACTGAGAACCACTTGCTACCGTTCAGGCAGTCTAAAGCATTCTGAATGCCGGGCATTGTATACTGATCAGGGATGGTCTGCCGGTTCAAGGTGCTATAATCCACGCACATTCTCACTGTCCCATTCATTTTCCTCACTACCACGATAGACGAAGCATATGGGCTTCAGGATTCTTGTATCACACCAGCAGCAAGCATCTCTTGTAGATGCCATCTCACATCATCTATGTCAGCAGGTGCCAGGCGTCGAGACCTCTCATGAAATGGCCTTTCATCATGCAACCGGATATGGTGCTCAGCTCCTTGCACACATCCCACGTCCCATTCCTTTAAAGAAAACACCTGGTCTCTCTGGGCATGCTTCTCACTGATCCTCATTTTCCATTCAGCTAGCAACGGGGAGTCACCGGAAACGAACAAGTCGGGTGTCACACTGTCATTCTTCCCCAAACACTTGTTACTGGGTAACACTGCAGTATCTGCACAATGTACATTAGCCAGGGTGCAACCTCTATTTACTTGAATCTCTCTATCAGACATATTATGAACTTGGACCATTACCCATCTGGCATAAGCATGGGCTCTGGCAGGCAAAATACTAGGCTTGACCAGCAGTCCTTCTGGCAATTTCCCATCACCTGGTGCATCCAGCATGAGTATTTTATTCTTGACATCCTTTCTGACACGGACCTCCCCCTGTAAGGTACACTGGGCATTTGGCGCCAGGATCAGGGACTCAGGATCCTTCTTCCAGACAGTTCCAACCGGTTCCTCTGGATTCACTCCTTCAGCATCTCTCTGTGCCTCATAGGCCTTCTTGATCAAGACCGGGATTCTCAAAGCTCTACCAGTCCTTGACCCCTATTTCTCATAACACAACTGCGCCAACCATCCAAACATATGTGCATTCGTCCCAATTAGTAGAGGAACCCCATCATACAGTCCAGTAGGGGTACACACTAAGGCCAGGGTCTCAACTTGCTCTGCCACTCCAGCCACGGAGGTGGGGAAAGACAGCCAAATTTGGATATATCTGGAGTAGGGGGAGGTCTTCTCACTAAACCCCCAGACATGCAGTCCTTCCAATGGTCTAAGGGTACATCAGACAAATGCTTCTGATACCAATCCTGAAACATAATTGTCACTTGGGAGCCACTGTCCAATACAGCTCTTGTAGACACTCCATTCACCTTTACAGTGTCTCCATGGAGGGACCCACCACTTCAGACCATTCCGGTGGCGCTGACCTGGGTGTCGATCTGATGTTGGCCCTGGTGGCATAACTTTTCCGAGCAGCTCCCCCTGGTGGCTGAGTATTAGCCCTGCAATGCAAGGCCACCAACCTATTAGTAACCTTTCTCAAGTTCTCTGGCAAGCGACAGGCTGGCTGGAAATGCCCATCCTCCCCACAATGGTAGCAAAAATTAATGTCGCTAGGGTCTTTGATGGGTAGGGAGTCTCTTCTCTGATGGGGCCCATCTGGGACCCTTCGGGGCTCTTCCTGTATTGGGGGTCTACACTCTAGTACTCCTGGATCTCCACTACAGTTGGAGGTTAGGGCAGTCCTGTGCAGTTCCCCCACCATGGCTCTCAATTCTCATATCTCTGCTAGTAGGTTACCCTCAATCCAGGTCTCAGGAGAAACAACATGCACTCCCACTCCACTTTTGGTCTCGGGGGATGCCTGATACATGTCAGGTTCTCTGGCTGCCTCAGTCAATTCTTTAATCAATTCTCTCAACTGTTGGGCCTCATCTGAATCACTCCTTTTGGGGGTCTGGCAAGTGTTCACAGCCCCAGCACAGGGCTCCCAGCCCTCTTTATCAGTTTCAATCTCACAAATTTCTTTCATCAAATGACAGTACTCTTGAGGGCTTGCTCTCCTATCTTGCAATTTGAGCTTCAATATCATTACACTTGAAAATTTAGCTGACTTCAGGATGTGGTCTAATCTGACCTGGTTCAGCTCTTTGGCAGGCACTCCCCCTTTTCTGTGGGCCCTCTGCAGAGCCCTCACCATCCTAGTGACAAAGGCAGACAACTTTTCAATTTTCCATTGTTTAGCTGACTTGAATTTCCACAATAAATCATCCCCTGATTCTGTGCTGCCAAACACCCCCTCCAGTGCAGAGAGGTATTCTGCTGCAGTAGCCTCTGGACTAGTGGCACGTAGAAAATGGATGGCTTCCAGGGCAGGGCCTCTCAAACTCTCCATCAAGCGCTTCCTCTTTTCCCCCTCTGAACATTGCCATTCCTGCACTAAAGGGGTATCATAGTCCATCCAGATCTCTAAATCATCCTTACCTGAAGGCACTGGGACAATACTGAAGAAAAGTCTGAGCCTTCTATAGGAGTCCAGCTGTATGGGGGGAATTATGATGGGGGAGACAGCTGCTGCGGAGCTCTTGGGGGACACAAGGGATGTGCTCAGGGAATGCAAGGGCATGTGGTCCTCTGATAGGCCTAACACCTTTACCAGATCTTGAGCAGTTCTCCCTTCAGATGCTAACAGCTTGAGCAGCTTTTCTTTAAACCCGTCTATACTAGGAGACCCACCCAGGGTGCCCGGACCATTATGTAAATGGATTACCCTCCATCCCTTCTGATCATCTTCAGGTAGAATCACAGGGGGTACCTTGTCAGGGTCTATTGGGGAACTACACGAGAGCAGTACCATCATAGTCTGTTCAAATAAGTCTGCATCTCATCCCCTTACCTCTACCTGGCCCACACCCTTAATCTGCCCTGCAGTGGTTACAATGTCAGTATTACTTGTCCCTAAGGGGATATCCAATAACAAAATAGCCCTCTGGGAGTCTGTCCCCTCGGCTTCACTCCACCCCATAATTCGGTGCATCAGTAGCTTATGGGGAGCAGTTTTTAGCTTGGGCGTAGTAAGACCCTCCATTTTCTCTCTTAAACTGAACACATCAGGGTAATTCCCTCACGTGGCCACTAGAGGACACTAATCCTAGTGGGGCCTCCAAGATGTAACCCCTAGGTGGTGCTATCCCAAGGGCTACTACCCCTGCCTGTATGGCTAGTGACAGGTTAAGGGCCTAGGTCCAGTGACGGGTGCCTCCACCCAGAGGTCAGGGTTGGTAGTGTTTAAACTAGCTTGGGCACAGCCCTCTGGGACACTGTGAGCCCCCTTTGTTCCCACTAGTGTCCCACATAGTACACAGGAGTTACCTTCCCAATACCCCGCATATGCACACTCATTACACATACAGTACCCACTTACCCTGAGGATTGATTCTGCAGCACGTCCCTGAGGACCCCCTGTAAAATAAGGTTAGGCAATCCCACAGCAACTATGCAATATTCTCTGCTATATGTACTGACACCACAAGTAGGATATAGTTCAACAAACATAAATCTGATTTATTCAGGGGAAGTAACAAGGAAGGGGGATCAGGTTGATTTTGCATTAAGTCATATAAATCACCGTACTGTGCATGAAACTTAGGGTCCGCATGTCACACTCACTGGGTACCCAGGATGGTGGGGGCTGGCCAGGTCTGTTGCCCTGGGTTGGCTGGCTGGTGCAGCTGGTTGGGGCCCAAAAAGAAAGAAAGGCATGCACAGCAAAATTGTAATCTGGAGCAGAGGGTCAGATCCAGAAAAAGAGAGCTCAAGTAAATCAGATGACACACTTTTGATTGATAAATTGTTGCAGGGGGTTGCCCTGAATTGTATTCACGATACCCAATACAGATTACAGGATGAATGGTGCTGTTTCTGGGTTTCCAGCATTCAGCACACACTGCAGAGTGAGGGAAATTAAGATCGCAATCTCCCTCCAATTTAAGGCACATTTATATGTAAAGGAAAGTACTGTACCAAGCAGACTGGTCCTCGATGCCGATCACAATTACTGCAAAATACCCGGGAGCACACACAGCACCAGCAGTCCCTGACAGGCCGATCACATTCAGCAAACTTTCAGTCTTCTTCAGGTTAAGCCTGGTTCCTACACTTCTGCTTCTTCTTCCTCCTCAAAAAGCTCGGATTCAGTCCGAACTACAATTACCAACAGCCGCAGACCGACTTTGGGGCCTACACATGCGCTTCCCGTGTGAACTACTCACCGCTCGAACAACAGGGCTCCTTCTCTCTTCACTGTCACCTCGGATCTGGCTTGCCAGCAACAGTTCAGTGCATTTCCCTTAGATACACTAGAGTCTGGTTGGCTGATGAAACTGTCAGTCACAGCAGGGCTTCCTCTATAGGTGCCAAAAAATGCCATTGGACCAGAACTACACTTTCCAGGGCCTCCTTCCATTTAGCCCCCTTGTAACAAGCTCCAGCTGGGAGTCCTTTTTGTGACTGGCTCAAGCAGTCTCCATTTTAGGGCTCCCTCAACCCAATTGGTCCATTTCGGAAGTGCAGAACCAAAATAGTGTGGCTTCACAGAACAGTTCGTGCTGCAAGAAAAGCAGATTAAGCAAACTACATTTTCATTACTTTTCTAAATGGTTTCTGACAGACAGTTACATCTTTGAAAAGAGCTCCCTCTGCGCTACTAGCGACACCAGAATTAGAGCAATTGCTCTGAAGCTCAGGTGGGACTCGAGCAAAGAACACTCAGTCCCCCAGGCAAACTAATTATGTCAGCGAGCAGACAGACCTTAAAGAGATAGTACTTACAGGCTTTGGAGTGCGGGCAGCACCCACAACTAAACGGCATTTTGACGAATGCCAGCTAGGCAGGGAGCACTCAGGCAAGCTCCTGGAAGGCTTTTAGGAACCCCCATTTGCAGGGGGGTTACACATGTTAAAAGTGTGGCCACACTGACCATCAGAGAAAGACACACAGAATGTCAAACAAAACAACTCGGGTATGAGATGCATGATGGATCGCTGTTCCCACAGGGAAGCAGGGTGCTAACAACTTCACTGGAAGTGTGTTTCAGGGGGATGACATGCTACCAGTGGTGGCTGTGCAGTAGGACACACCAGGGCATATGTCAGGGTCAACAAATGCTGTACCCCAGTTGCTGGTCCATGCAGTGCTGAACATCCCACACAGTAACTATGTATCACTGCAGTGGCCATCATCGGCTGTGCCCTGGAAAACAGCACTGGGTACAGGCCGTACACACTGTGGGCTAAACATCTGCAGCAACAGTTTATGAAACCTGACTTGACAATGTCACAGTCAGTCACAGCAGCAATGCACCATTGTAACAATTGACACAGACATCACCACACACATGTAACCAACAATGCAAGGTGAACTGAGTGACCTAAGGTGTGTATCCCAGGCTAGACAGAAGACCCTGAGTCATTCCCAGTCCCCCCCCTACCACCACTATAGCTCAGTTGGGGACAGTAATGTCATTGAAGGAGATCCTTCAAGACTCGTCCAGCATCCCATTTACAAATGTTATGAACAAGTCACCCATTGCCCTACTTTTACTTACTAGTGTGTGTATCAGACAACCCTCCTTGGCACAGCAGAGTGCTCAGAAGCTCATCACACATCTGAAGGGCATGCACAAAATGCTGCCCATTGGGAATGGGGGGCAACACAGGACTGGTGAACCACAGAATTTAAAGGTAGTGAATTACCACTGCAGCTGAAAGTGGTACATACCTCATCAATTGTATGCATTCTCAAGAAGGCACTGTTTCTCTTGCCGGGTTGGGGAGGGCACTTCGAAGGGTCCTCAGTTCTTCGTAGGACTGTATCTTTACGTAGATCCAGCCTTTTGTAACCACACTGTCTTTCCAGGTCTGACAGCATAGTGAATTCACCAAGATCAAGGTGGTCCTCACACAAGATGCTTCAGTCATTAGGCTTCCAGCTCAGTTCCCTGCGGCGTGCCATAATCCAACCACGTCTCAGTTTCTTGCACTTTGGAAAAATAAAGAAGGACTTCCCACTTTTGTCACCATTCTTGCAATTGGGATCAACACAGTATACCACTTTGTCAATCACACTATATATAACTATATATATATATATATATATATATATATATATATATATATATATATATAAATAAATATATAAAACAGACTAACTGGTGCAGTGCTGCACTCCAGAGAATCAGTGCACACCAACCAAAATAACTGATACAGAAAAAAAAAATAACTACTGTGGCATTCACAGTATATAGACACCTACTGAGAAGCGATACTAAGCTGTCACTGCACAACTACACTATAACAGCAGTTCTCTCGTTCGCAGCAGTACCAGGGGTCTGACAAGTCTGCAAGCACTGAAGAAAAAAAATCACAGCCACAACATTTTCACATTTTTTTACTTTTATTTGATTGACATGTGCCTAAAATACCCCAGGACTGGCTATCATGATCTGTCCTAACAATTTTGCCCACCAAGAAAGCATAAATAAATGTGAATGGGCACCAATAAACACTACTGCACACTCAGCACCATTCACTTCCATTGCCTCGCATTGACACAGCCGAAGATGGCGCTCGGGTATCTCCGGAATGGTGTTTGTGATGAAATAGAGGAATCACACTGCCGGAAACACCTGAATGGTGCTGTGCTTGTAAACAAACTGGGAGACCAGAATGCAGCAGCAACAAAAAGTCCCTGAAATATCACCAGGTACAATTTATTTTACAAAAAACATGGAGATTACACTAAGGAACATCTAGGGAACTGTCTGTGAGTGTGAAAGGGTGATCTGTGACATTGCATGTCACCTTTAAATGTTACTTTGATGAGCATTCAAACTAGCCAGTGGGCTGCAACACCAAGAGAGGCATAATGTCCTCCCCCTCAGATGAAGAAGAAACAAGAAGAAAGGGTCCGAGTGGAGGAAGATCCCTCAAGGCAGGTGCGCAAGAAGACAGGGGTGGGGAGAAGGGAGAGGACAGGAGGAATAAATCATGAAAGCAAGAAGAAAGGAGTAAAGGAGACAGGTAAGAGATAATGCAACAAGGGAAGAAGGGGGTTGGGGGAGTTCCAGGGAACAGCACAAGCAAGAGAGAGGAGCAGAGAAGAAGGCATGGAGGAAATAAGGTATGGAGAGCCATGTGCACCAATACAAGAAGCCTGGGAAATAAAATTTCAGACCTGGAGGCCATCATGGTGAAGGTGAACCTGGAAGTGCTGGCTATAATGGAGTCCTACTGCACTGTTAGCCATGACTGGGACATGGCCATTCAGGGCTATGCTCTGTTCAGGAGAGACAGGGAAGGAAAGAGGGGCTGCACCATACGTGAGGGAGGGACTCAAGGCCATGGAATTACAGGGGCATTTGGAGGAAACAAAGGGCTGGAGGTTATGTGAGTCATCCTAGAGACAGGTACTGGGGCCACTATCTGTACAGGGTTGGTATATAGACCTCCAGCACAAGGAGAGGAGTTGGATAAGGCACTTGGGAAGACATCATCTGGATGGGGGAGGTACCGCTAGTTGGGGACTTTAGTCTACCAGATGTGGATTGGAGCCTTCCAGATGCAGTTGCAGCAAGGAGTAGAGCCATCATTGACACCCTACAAGGATCTTTTTGCAGTCAGCTAGTCAAGGATCCCACTAAGGATGGGGCAGTACTGGACCTGGTGCTTACAAACCAGGAAGGCATTGCAGACGTCACAGTGGGCAGCCCCCTAGGTACCAGTGACAACCATACAGTGTGGTTTAACATTCAGATGGGAACAGAGGCAAACCACATGAGGAAGAGGGTCCTGGACTTTAAAAGGGTGGATTTTAAAGAAATGGGAGACTGCCTTAGAAACTGCTTCATAGGAGGGGATTGCCAGGAAGGGGTAGAGGCACAGGAGGAATAATAATAGAGGGCATAATTAAAGCAACGAAACTCTGCATAAAGGAAATGAGTAAAAGTGGAAGGAAAAATAGACCATTATGTTTCTATAGGGAAGTGGCCAAGGTGGTGAAGGAAAAAAGGGTGGCATTCGGGAGGTATAAGGAAATGCAGAGGGAGGAAGGCCGGGAGGCATACCAAGTAAAACCGAGGGAAGCAAGAAACGCAGTGAGGGAAGCAAAAGCACAGACAGAGCAAAGGATAGCAAAGAATGTGGCTGAAGTGGACAAGACTTTCTTGAGATACTTAAGTGAGAAAAAGAAAGTAAAGGAGGGATAATGGGGATTAGAGGGGAGACAGAGAAAGACTGGACAGAAGAGGATCAAGAAAAAGTGGACATCCTGCACAAGTACTTCTGCTCAGTCTTCACAGTGAAGGAGAGCACCACCAGGCAGCAGCAGGAGCAGGGGTTCAACAAAATCCGTGTTCAGAGGAAGGTCTGAAGGGGCTCACAGCTCTGGAAGTGGACAAAGCTATGGGACAGGACGGAATACACCCAAAGGTACTAAAGGAACTCAGGGAGGTGCTAGCTGCCCCACTGATGGCCTTATTCAACAAGTCACTGGAAACAGGCATGGGTTTGGAGGACTGGAGAGGAGCAGATGTGGTCCGTCTCCCTAACAGCGACAGCAGGGAGGGGGCTAGCAACTATTGGCTGGTCAGTATCACATCAGTGATGGGGAAATTAATGGAAGCCCTGTTAAAGGAAAGGTTGGCAGAGTATCTGGAATCCAAAGGCATAAAAGGCAGCATGGATTCATGGGTGTGTGTAGATGAGGTCATGTTAGAGGAATCTGATTGATTACTTCTACTGGGTGATCAGGGAAATAGATCAGGGAAGGGCAGTGGTCATGGCCTATCTGGACTTTACTAAGGCCTTCAACACTGTGTCATAAAGGAACTGATAAAGAAATTGAGCAGCCTAGAGGTGGAATCCAGAGTGGTGAATTGGGTAAGGAACTGGCTAATGGATAGGCAACAGAGGGTGGTGGTTAATGGCACTCACTCTAATAAGGGAAGCATGACAAGTGGGGTGCCACAGGGCTCTGTACTGGGACTGGTTATCTTCAATGTTTTCATTAGAGATATTACAGAATAACTGGAAGGGAAGGTATGGCTTTTTGCATATGACACCAAAATCTGTAATAGAATGGACACTAAGGAATAGGTGGAGAGAATGTGTTGGGACCTTGGGAAACTTAAGGAATGCTCAAGAGGATGGCAGTTGATATTCAAAGCCAGAAAACATAAAATCATGCACCTAGGGCATAGGAACCCCACAGCTGGGTACAGGATGGGAAGGGGAGGTACTGACAGTCACGAAACAGAAAAGGGATCTTGAGGTTATCATATCTCATTACCCCAAAGTGGCAGAACAGTATGACAAAGCAGTGAGTAGGGTAAGTGGGATATTGGGATGCATAGAGAGAGATCTCCAGCAGGAGGAGAGAGCTGATGTTGCCACTGTATTGCTTGCTTGTGAGACCCCACCTGATGTATTGTGTCCTGTTCTGGAGGCATGCACTTCAGAAAGGACATAGACAGGGAGGAGGCAGTCCAGAGGAGGGCAACTAAGATAGTGCAGGGGTTGCATCAAAAGCCCTACGAAGAGAGAGTGAGGGATCTCAACATGTATACTCTGGAACAGTGGAGAGCAAAAGGGGACAGGAGAGAGACCTGTAAGTACATCATGGTGATGAACAGGGTGCAAGAGGGGAGTCTGTTTCAAATGAGAAAGAGCACCTAGACTAGGGGGCATGTGATGAAGCGGGGTGGGGAGGTTAGGAGGGATGTGACGTACTTATCGCTGAAAGATGGGTGAATACCTGGAACAGACTGGTAGTTAAGTGGTGGTGGAGAAAACAGTGGGGGGCTTCAAGCATACATGGATAGACATAGGGAAATATTAAATGGGCAGTGAACCAGGAGGGTCACCGGTGATCAGTCAGGGTCTGCAGAGACAGACTAGGCAGGGACCATCTGGACAGCACAGGTGGGCCCAGCAATCCTTTTCTGCCAACAGATTCTATGTTTCAGACAGCAGCTTTTCTGTCACATCCTGTCAGACATAGCTTAAACTGAGAAGGCTGACTATAAAAAAAACACACACACTCACCTACAGACTCCAAAAGAAACTTTAAATTTGCTTAATAAGACACAGATAAACATACTAGTGGCCATAAATTATGAAAACTTTTGTCAGTTAAAAAAA
Source organism: Neoceratodus forsteri (assembly GCA_016271365.2). NCBI lineage: Eukaryota > Metazoa > Chordata > Ceratodontiformes > Ceratodontidae > Neoceratodus > Neoceratodus forsteri. Next base: position 480,864,948 of record CM057459.1, on the reverse strand, counting down.
TATTGTTCAGAAGCCCTATGCTTCTGCTATGGAAGCCTATTACTGCTACTCTGTTCACAGCAGGGAAACTAGTTTTCATCAAACAGATTTACTGATGTCAGATGTCAGCCTTTTATTTGTGCCCCAGTTAAAAACAAGATACAGATGCCAGACACCTTTTCTTTTTACACAGAAAGTCACTGAGCAGTTCTTCAAACAGTGATTTTAGAAAGTATACAGAGATTTAACAAATAAAAACTTGAAAATCCAGCTATTCACTTGAAGAGATAAGCAAAGCTGAAGGTAAATTTGTAAACACGGTATTGAAGTACTGTAGACAGCTGATTTTTAGCCCATGGTGTCCATTTGTCTTCGTCACAGGAATGGCTTTCATCTGGCAGTTCCTGCTGCCTCCTCAACAACAAAAAGACCACTGCCTTGCTGTTTATTTTCTTGTGACCCTCCCCCCACATCCCTAGCAGAAGGACTAAGGAAACCACAAATTATTGAGGCCAACTTCCCTCTCATCCCTGACTTCAATCCTAATGCTTATCTGACATGGAAACAAAATGCAGATGGTGTGCAACTCCTCTGATTGAGATGAAGGGTTGGCCCCTCACCCATTCCCCCGTCAAAGCCCCTTTGGTCGAAACCACTCCATGGCACGGTCCCTCATATCTCTAGACTCCACTACACATACCCAGGGATTGTGGATCTCCCACTGGTGCTCAGTGCCAGTCTAGCCACTTTGGAGTGACTTGCTGTTATTCTTCCTTCCTATTTCCTGTGACCTAGCAACATGAAGCTAGGCACTAGAGCTTCCCAACAAGGCACAGCCCCAACTTAAGGCTGCTGCAGCTACAGCACTTTTGCCTTGGCTACCATCTTCACCCACTGCCACACTTATGGCCTAAACCAAAGTCTTTCAGTAGTTTAGTATTATTGCCTATTAGTACTGCTCACTGATGTACATTCATTCACTCATCACCAGACTGCTGTACTGAGGCTACAAGTAAGCGATCTGAACAGCAGACATTTAGTCAGCCCTGTGTAGCTGGGAGTCACCTCTGTATATGTGAATGATTCAGTCAGCCTTCTAAGAGGGAAAGTCACCGCTACTAGCAGCCAAATGTTGTCCTCTGGGGCTGGAAAACACAAACCATGTCTTCTTGATGCACAGGTACTGTATAGAGAATGAAACCTTGGGAGCTGTATCACTTTTTGGTGTAATAGTCTTGGGTGGATGTTTCAGTGTGGGATGGGGGCTTATGGGAGGGCTTCTAAGTATACTGTATGCTTAAGAGATCACATAGACTTCCCAGCACAGAACATGGGACCTCTCTGTGTTGTTCAGGGTGTTTGTTATTATGGGTCTGAGGGGGGAAAGGGGCTTTTCAGTGTGAGGCTATGAGATGGGTGGGCTTGTAAGTGTGGAACAGGAAGGTCATGGGAATTGTCTGTTACACTTTCTGTGTTAGGCTGGCAGTTCAAGCCCCCAGTACCTCCACAGGAGCACGGGGATATAGAAAATCACATTGGGCAAATAAAATAATAGTGAATGGTGCCCCTCAATCCCAGCTGCAGTTGTTGGGGGGAGGAGATACAACCCTCGACTCACAGTAAATGCAAACTGAGGTCACACCAGGATAAAGCAGTTGAGCATTAGGGTCTGTGTGGGTGCCTTAGTATGTGTATTGGTGTGTGCGCATATGTATGTGTGTGTGTGTGTGTGATGTGTGTGTGCATGCATGTACGTATGCGCATTTAACAGTTGGGTGCTATGGTATTACATTTTTTTTGTTTCATCACTCATTCTCTATCTCTTTTCTCTCTACTTTCCTTTTGTTTCTCCCTTTTACACTCACTTTTACTTTAAACTTTACCTTGTCATTTACAATACTCTCTATTTTACTTCCACTCTCATCTTATACCCTTTGCACTCCTTGGCTACTCTGTCTCTACTCCTGCTATTAGTTTCTCCTACTATCCTAACCTATTTCTCCTTTATTTCCCAGGTCTGGCAATAAATCATGTGTCTGTCTATCACATAATCATCCATGTTATATATTGCTAACTCTAGTGTTCACTCATCAAGGGACACTGACCGTGTCTCCTCAGTCTGCTCTTACCTTAATATTCAAGCCCCTATCAGATTCCCCATGCCCAAGGATTCTCCGACTCCATCCAGGAAAGTAAGAACTTATTTAAAGTGATTTCCCTTATGTCACTTACTAAGCATTAGAGTTTCACTATTTAAACTTGTTTTTATGCTTGCTTACAAAGCTGTAAAGTAAACATGTTGGGAAGATACAGGGATCTGTTTGGTGTATCAGCCACCATGAACAGCTGTGACAGGTATCACAGCCTCAGATTACTGTGTTTTCTCATATAACACCATGGTGATTGATGAGCCTTGAAAATCCATTAATGGGATTTCCTCTGGGCTGCTACTACTGCCCCAAGAACGGCATCAGGTCTGGCACTTGACACATCCAGTTTGTTGACTCCTGCCACCCAACTCCTTCCCCTGCCCAGTTTTTAACTATCTTGCCCCTCAGGGCAGAACATACAGCATTGGGAGTGGTTGTTATATTGGTAGATCCTGCCACTCTATTCTTTCCTGCCTAGTCTACTGATCTAATTTGCCCCTCAGGGCAATGACAAGTGGACAAGGGTGCAGTGGATTTGGTTATCATGTGGAAGAGGACATTATTTTGGGTCTCTCTCCACCCTGACACTACCTCCAGTGCTTTCCCTCCCACTAGCACAGAGCTGGATACAGCCTGAGCTTTGTATGATCTGGAAGTATGTAGTGCGACCTGGCACTTTCCCATTGAGCTCAATTTTATTTATTTATTTATTTGTATCTTGGAATAATACCTTTGAGCTGGAAGCTTGTTTACAAAGGTTTCCTGTCAAGACAACAGAAACAAAACAAGCAGTAATGGAACAATAAAAGTGCAGTGTTACAGCGTACAAAACTTACACACCGGTAGATACATATTTAACGATCACATAATGAGGCAGTCAGAATGCTGAACTTTTTCAGGGGTAGTACGGGAGATGATGGTGTTAGGGATGAGAGGGGGTTTGTGGAAGTAGGTTGGGAGCAGGGGGAGCAGCAGGATAAGTGAGAAAGGAGTAGGGAGGGGAACAGGAGGTTAGGTCAAGTAGGTAGGTGTGTGGGGGGAAGAGGAGTGGGGCAGACAGTAGGTTAAAACTAGGGTTGACAGTCACAGCTGCTTAGAGAGGTAAGGTGTTGGTGGAGGCTTCTCTTAAATGGCCCAAGCTGACACTTGACACATCCTGTTTGTGGATGTGTGTCAATTATACTCTGACCAGCTGCATTGCAGCCATCCTCTCTCTCATCAGCAGTGATCTGACCTGTGCTGCATGTCACCTGCCATTGATTTTGGGGACCAGGGTACCCACTAGACACCAGAAAATATGTTTTCGAAATTGAAAAATGTACACTTTTGGTCAATAGGCCACCAGGGATATACTTTTATATCCAGTCAACTAGGCCACTAGGAATGTATTATGCAGATACCACTGAACCACCAGGGCTACTAAACAGCTGTAACATGAGGGATTGGATATTGATTATTAAAATAGACGCATGGGTATGGGTGTACACTAAACATCCCGCCAGCTACACTACATTTTTTTCTGGCTCTCCCATTCTCTACCTCTATTCTCTATACTTCCCTTTCTGTTACCAGTTTCACATTCACTTTTACTTTAAACTGTACCTTGACCTCTACAATACCCTTTACTTTAATTCTACTCTCTTCCTATATTCTTCAAATCCCACCTCTACTCTGCCTACCCTCTTGGTATTACTGTAGATTCTCCTGTTGTCCTAACCTATGTCCTCTTTGTTTCCCTACATCTGGCTAGATGTCAACCCTTTACCTATCAGATAAATATCCTTTTTATTTATTTGCTACTCGCTGTTTCCCTCCTGTAGCACATCTGATTCTTGAATCTCCTCTACCCTCTCTTATCATGCTTTTCAAGGCCATACTACATTCCTCATTATGTCCTATGGATTTCCCAACTCCATTGGCACACATACTGTAACTCCTTATTTCAATGAATTCCCCCTCTATCACTAAGCATAATAACAGTAAAACTGGTAAGCAAACATTATTGACAATGACAAATGATCATTTTAGATAGAGGCACACAGCAATTATTTGGCCGTGGAAAGCTGCTATGACATTGCTCTAGCTGTTGCTCCTCTGGCAGTCATGTACAAAGGATAAAGCACCTCTTCATGATTAGTACTGTATATTGTGAGGCACATGATTCTGCTACTGCCTGATTGGATAGGAGCAACTACACAATCTTCAGGACAGCTGCTGACAACTTGAAAAAAGACAAAACTCCCCGTTTAACCATGGTGCTTGATTTTTATTATTGCTGCAGTGTACAGAGCCTGCAGCCATCTTGTGAGAGCTCTAAAAATGAGCCACCAGATTGACACTGAAAAACAATTTTGGAGTTGCAATACAATCATTACGCAGCTCCAAAACACTCTGCTCATCCCCCGTGGTTGCATTACTTTTGTTACCATTGCCCACCATGGGCCACTGTACTCAAGACAGCTGCTAGTGGTCAGTGCACATGCATGAGTAGTTGTGCATGTGCATCTTCACTACACATGTGCACTGAGCATTGGTGGCCATCTTGGGCACAGTGGACTGTTCCGCTGTGAGCTCAGCAAGCATGGCTGCAGCCCTGTTGGCTCTGGCCAGAGTTTGTTTAAAGGGCTAGTGGAACCAAAACAGGGAGACAGGAAAATAATAAAAATTTGAAGAAGGACTGGCCCGCCGGTGCAGCGGTTGGATTTCTGCTTGCAACTCCAGCGACCCGGGTTTGGGAATGAGCCCGGGAGCTGGAGGGCTGGCCGGGGGAGAGGACTTGAGTGTCCCAGGGACTGCTCATCCTCTCCGGGGGGGGGGGTGCCAGAGCTCAGCTCTTGTCTGGCCCTGGGTGGAGACATGAGGTACAGCTAGTCCAATGTTCAACAGAGGGGCAACGTGCCAGACGTCAGCGCTTAAGCACCTTGATGTCTGAGGACATGGCATGCCAAGAGAAAACTGAAAAAAATGCACAGCCTCCCAGTAGACAGAGCACCTGGGCCCCGACTTTCAATGCCCCTACCGGCCCAGAGACAGCGTTCCGATGAAACACAGATGTATCGGGGTGTAAGGCCCCCACTCTGTACCTGCCTGGGGGGTACAACCACGGCTCCATGGGGAATGGACTGCACCGGCCTCCCAGTAGGTAAGCGAGGGCTGAAATGGCCATATGTGTGTCTCCCGAAGAAGGGGAGAGCTGCATGGAGGGGGAGTTAAAAACAAACATTTTAAGAAGTAGTCAGTTGTAACTTTATTTCTGAAGTATTATTTTCTTTTTCCTTTGCTCATTAGAAAGTCTTCTATGTGATAATGTCATGCTGGATGTATGAAGCAGCTCTTAGCCTGGCAGCTGATATATCTCTCTATCCTCCACTACATCATCAGTATTTTGTTTTCACTGACAGTGACATCACAGGTGACTGACCTGACAGCCACTGAGTGCTTATTGCTAAGCAGCAGTGATGTTATGGTCAGTGAGGTCATAATGCTGATGATGTAGTTGGGGGGTGGGAGTGGGGGTGAGATAAAGATAGACATGTCAGCTGGCAGGCAATGCTGTCCTACACATCACACCTACTAACATCAGGTAAGACATCTTTGAATTAACCAAAAAGAAAAAAAGTACCTCATATATAAAAAATAATGGTTGACTGCTTCTAAAAACTGATATTAGTTTTAGGCAGTACACTAGCTCTATAAATGTAATTATGATGTGCATCGCTGAACAGTGCTTAAAAATCTAGCAAACTCCTATTTAAAGTTTAGGGGTAAACAAATTGGAAAAGAGTTATAGCATTAAAACCACTAATGTACTTCACATTTAGCCAAATTACTAGTGTACTGTTTCACATAAAATATATTAACTGTATGCTGTTAGTGATGGATCATTAATTTTATTCTGGTGTTTCTATAGCTTTGGCAAGGTTGTTTTTCATATATTTGTTAGGCTTAAAATGGAGCAATTTAAACCAAAAAATGTAAATTAACTTTTAGCCCTTAAACACACATATGTGAACAATTACTGTGTATCCTGTAATTGTTTAGACATGTTTTTAACATTTTCTACCTGATTTTATAAAATATTTATATTATATTGTTGGGTAAACTGCAGTATAACTTGCCACAGTCTGCTGTTGCCTATGGGCCACTCATATAAATGCAAATTGTGGTTTATGTGAACCTTCTGATACACACACCTTTTAAAACAAGCATTTGTCAATGCCGAATGTTTACTTGCTTGTATTTGCTGTGTAGGTGTTTGTCACTGATAGTGCAGAGGCTGAAATCAACAACGTAATAACACAAGTTATAATAGTAAAATTGTCATGATTGAGTAATGAAGAAGTTCACAAACAAAATTGTTGTTTTGCTAGTTTGCTGCCTTGAATTTTTAAAATACTATTTTTTATTGCCCCAGCATATCAGCATGACAGGTGTTATTTATGAAATGCAATCCAAAACATTGTTTTGTGGAACAACTACAAAAACAGGTTTTGGAGGGAGATTTGATAATGGCTGCTTATTCCAAAACTCAGGGCACTTGGAGATATTAAAAAATATGGCTTCAAGATTACAACGTATTATTAAATAGGCAACAAGAAGTAATTTACAATATGTATATTGAAAAAGTGTGCAAGATGAACAGGGATACAGGCCTATACTGACACGATGGTCTGCATCTGTCCAGGAGGTGAACCAGGATCCCAGGTGATAGGTTTAAATGCTTCAATGGCAAGCATTTAAACTAGCCAAGGTGGGAGGCACTGAAAAGAAGCATGGAAATTCCAGCCGCCCCACACAAAACAGGGTAGATAGTGAGGCAAACACTAAGGTAGAGAAGTCGATTTGGAGCAGGACAGGGGTCAATGGAGAAAAAGGCAAAGACAGTAAGGACAGGGACAGGGATAAAAGAGGTAAGGCTATCAAAAAGTGGAGGATGCTGAGTACCAATAAACATAGCCTGGGTAACAAGCTCCCTGATCTAGTGGTCTTGATGGAAGAGGAACACCTGGATATCATGGCAGTCACAGAAACATGGTACACAGAGAACCATGACTGGGATGTCAACAAACCAGGGTACACAATCTACAGGAAGGACAGGAAGGGTAAAAGAGGAGGAGGAGTAGCTCTCTACATAAGGGAAGGGATCAAAGCAATGGAACTACAGGGTAAGCAGAGAGGAGAGGAGGCACTGTGGATCACCCTGGAGACAGGAAATGGTACCACAATCCATATGGGTTTTTTATACAGACCCCCATTTCAGGGGGCATTAAATGGACAAGGAAATGATAGAAGGCATCCTTAAAATGGCAGAAAAGAGTGAGATATTGTTGATGGGGACCTGAATATGCCAGATGTTAACTGCTGCACCTTTGCTGCAGCCACACCCAAGAGCAGGGTAATTCTCGATGCCCTATAGGGGGCATGCCTCAGATAGCTAGTGTTGGAACCCACTCAGGAGAGAGCTGTCTTAGACCTGGTACTCTCAAATGGGAGTGAAGAGAGGATCACAGATTTTAGAAATGGGTAGTCATCTGGTAACAAGTGACCACCAAACAGTGTGGTTCACGATAAACACAGATGTAGAGTCAAGTCATACAAAGGTGAGAGTACTGGACTTTAGGAGGGCTGACTTTGGAAAAATGGGGGAGTACCTCAGAAAAGCACTAGCAAATAGGCAAGAAGGTGGGGTGGAGGAACAATGGGGAAAAATCAAAACTGCCATCACAGATGCAACAGACCTTTGTGTGAAGCAAATAAACAAAGCAAAACGAAGGAAAAAAAAACACTATGATTCTCAAAAGAGATGGTGGGGATGGTTAGGGAGAAAAAGATAGCATTCAGGAAGTATAAGACGACACAGAAGGAGCAGAACAGAGAACTGTACCAGTTAAAGCAGAAGGAAGCAGGGAAGGCAGTCAGAATAGCAAAGGCACAAAACTGAGGAAAAGATAGCCAACTCAGTTAAGAAGGGGGATAAAACCTTTTATAGATAAATAAGGGAGCAAAGAAAGGCCAGGGGAGGGATGGTGAGGCTTAATAAAGGGAAGGGGGTGGCCAGAGGGTGACAGTGACAAAACAGAGATACTGAATGAATACTTCTGCTCAGTATTCACAAAAGAAGAGATGGGGGAAGTACTTTCACCAAATAATAGAAGCACACTAGATAGGGGGGTCAATACCAGTCCATTCACAGAAGAAAGAGTCCTGAAAGAACTCCTAAAATTGAAGCTGGACAAAGTAATGGGGCCTGACGGGATTCACCCCAGAATTCTAAAAGAACTAAGGGGAGAACTAGTGGCACCACTGACTATCCTTTTTAACAAACCATGGGAGGATGGTGTGGTACCTGAGGAATGGAGGAGGGTGAATTGATTCCCCTTCACAAAGCTGGAGCAAGGCAGAGACAGGAAACTACATACTTGTTAGTTTGACCTCAGTGGTAGGGAAAATGATTTAGTCACTTCTGAAAGAAACAAATGTTGAGTACCTGAAGGCCAGTGGGGCATAGGACCCAAGGCAGCATGGATTCACAGTGGGAAGGTCATATCAGACAAATCTAATATAATTCTTTGACTGGGTGACCAAAGTAGTAGACCAGGGAGTGGCTGTAGATGTGGACTACCTAGACTTTAGCAAGGCATTTGACACAGTCCCACACAAAAGATTAATAAACAAGTTAGCCAGCCTAAGAGTGGGTCCCAGGGTGGTAACCTGGGTAAAGAACTGGCTGGACAACAGGATGCAGAGGATAATAGTAAATGGAGTTCACTCTGAAGAAAGGGGGTTACTAGTGGGGTACTGCAGGGTTCAGTACTGGGACCGGTCCTCTTTAATGTCTTTATAGGTGACATTGTGGAGGGGCTGGAAGGAAAAATATGCCTCTTTTCAGATGACACAAAGATCTGAAACAGAGTTGATACACAAGGGAGGGTGGAAAGGATGAGAAGGGACTTGGCAAGGTTGGAGGAATGGTCAAAAATATGGCAGCTTAGATTCAGTGCAAGGAACTGCAAAGTGAAGCACCTGGGAAACAAAACCTCAAGGGAAGAGTACACAATGGGGGGCAGGTATTTATGACAACAGAAATGGAAAGGGAGCTGGGGGTAGTCATATCAGATGACCTAAAGGTAGGTAAGCAATGTGAGAAGGCAGTAAGGATGGCTGGGAGATACTGGGATGCATAGGGAGAGGCATCACCAGTAGAAAATAAAAAGTTGTTATCCCCCTGTAGAGACAGTTGGTGAGACCCCATCTGGAGTACTGTGTGCAGTTCTGAAGACCCCATCTCCACAAGGACATAGACAGGATGGAGGAAGTTCAAGGAGGGCAACTAAAATGGTACAGGGCCTGCACAGAAGCCATACAAGAGTGACTAAAAGAGCTTAATATGTATACCCTCAAGGAAAGGAGGAGAGGGGACATGATAGAAACTTTCAAGTACCTCAAGGGAATCAACAAAGTCCAAGAGGGTAGCATATTTCAGAAAAAGAGATGTGCAAGAACAAGGGTGCACAATTTGAAGATAGATGGGGGATGGCTCAGGGGCAACATGAGGAAGCATTTTTTCATGGAGAGGGTAGTGAATGCATGGAACAGCCTTCCTGGGGTGGTTATGGGGTCAAAAACAGTGAAGAAATTGAAGAATGCACGGGACATGCATAAGGCAATTTTAATGGGAGGTAGAAGGAAGTAGGCTGCTGGTAAAACTAGGCTCTGCAGCTTATCCAATAGTTAGGAAAATGGGCAGCCAGGGTGGGCCAAGTGGTCCTTATGTTTCTATTTATACAAATCCAGAAGCAAATGGTTTGATGCATTTTATTGGATCAACTTAGATGTTACAAAAAGAACAAAGTGGCTAAGCTTTCGGACCGACCAAGTCCTTCCAAGGAAGTTAAGCTTCCGAGGAAGGACTTGATTGTCCTGGAAGTTATTAGGTGCACTTTGTTCTTTGTACATCTAAGTTGGTCTAATAAAAGGTATCAAACCATCTGCTTCTGGATCCATTTTTACAAGGACCAATATGGCAATTTAACTAAATATGTTATACAAAAGCACAGAGTGGGTAAAGCTGAAGGCAACCCGGTGCCTCACAAATGAAGCTTCATCAGGGATTCATTGCCACAGTTCTGAGGATCCCTGTAAGTACCTTTAATGGCATGATATTTATGTGCACAAATGTTAAATAATATTTAGCATAATTAACTTAGTGCATACCCTTGTCACAGATCCCGACACAGAATCATTAAAATTGTAGTGATATTTTTAAAAATTAATTGAGTGACAGCACGATTAAGGCAATACATCTGGAGTATTAATATACACATTTAAATCCTATTTTCCTTAAGGCTAAGATTTTGGCAAAAACACATCCATATGTACAAATCTTAACAGATCAGTCATGTATGAGTCATTGTTTGTAGTAATTACAAAGTATAGGAGCTTAATAAAAACAATTCAGCAGTTCACTGTTAGCTGCTGAACTGTTCTTTTAATTAAAATGCAATTCAGTCAACAACATTAAAAACTGATGCTTACATCTTCATGTCATTCCATGTTCAGACGCTGAAATTTGTAATCATTCTTCAATTGTATTTACACCGTTCATGAAAACTAATGAAGCAACCTTGTTAAGTAGAACATGTGTCTGTGCTAGGGAGGGAAAAAGATGAGATAATAATGTCATTCCATTTTACTTGTGTTATGACTGCATATCCACTATGGGATAGAAACAAGGAAAATGAATTGTTATAATTATATATTGTTATTACATAGCTACAGATTTGCTGCCAATGACAAGTTTTCCAAACATTAAAAATATACTGTCTTTAATACTATCAAATGACAACTGTTCCAGTCAGTCCATAAATATGAAAAAACAACTGTACATTTAACTATTAAAAAACAAACATTTATATTCACTGCTGTGTCTATTACTCACTCTCCCTTACCCCCTTGGTGGGATCCGAACATCTATCTGTAATAAAATGATAAAGGTTAATAAGATGGTTTATTATATCAGCGACTGCCATTGTTAACATGATACAGAGTAGCATATATTACAGTACATTAGACATATTATAATGGCACTTTCAGGTAGAACACAATCAGAAAACTGGTTGGACTAATGGCCATATGCAGGGCAATTGAGAGAGGCTATTACAGAGAACCGCTACAGCTGTGGAGCGGTAAAGGGACATTAATTAAAATTTAATAAACTTCTAGGTAGAATAACATTTGTAAGACAAGTGGTGACCGGCACCCATGAGAAACACATTGACTTTGAATCCACTTATGATTCAAAGAAATATTGCAGAATCAGGTTAAGGTTGGCATTTTTGTGTTCAGCCAGCAAGTTTGTGATATATGAATTTGATTTCACATTGTTAATGCACAGCAAACATGAAATAAGGAAAGCTGCAAATGTGACCTGTTTCTGCAATATAGTGCACTTGTTGTCTTACCTTATTTTAAACTGCTTGGCCATGGCACTACAGCTCCCTGGTGCAGCTCTCACCCTACAAAACTGAGAATAAAATGCGTATAGACAAAACCATTTCCTTTAAACAATCCTTGTTGCAATGAAAAAAAATAAACTCTGGCCATAGATGATAGGGCTGCAGCTGAGGAATTTGGGGTAAAAATATTGAATATTTATATTTTAATATCTTTACACCAAATTTTCAACATAGGCTTGTTATGACCCTGCCTCATATTGAAGGGCAGAGAAAATGTTCAATTCCTGGTCTAAAGGTGATTTTGTGCAGGGACTGTGAAATCAACTTTCAGGATGCAAAAACACATTTTGGGCAGGTGTTGAAAAATGACAGCTGCCACATTCATGACGTGCTGTAAAGAAATGGCTATGTGAAAATTCGGGTAAACATTTTTAATATTACCAAAGTTATGAGCCTGCATTTGCAAAATTCAACATAGCCTCATAACTTTGATTTTTTTTAAATATTTTTACACCAAATTTAAAACACAGCCTTCGTATGACCCCACCTCATGAATAAGGTCAGAGAAAATTTTCAACTGCTGTTCAAAAGGTGATTTTGTTCAGGGGCAGTGAAATCACCTTTCGGAATATAAAAACTGACAGCTGCTGCCAATGCAAGAGGGACGTGAGGGCAGGGGTAGCACTGGCTCTCTCCCCCTCCCCCCTCCCACTACAGCCCAATGACATCACAGGACATCGGAATGCAGTGCCCCCAGCTCCAGCACTCACACTGAGTGCTGCTGCCACTGCAAGAAGGGTGTGAGGGCAAGAGTAGCACTGGAGCACTCCCCCTTCCTCCTCCTACTATAGCCTACAGGCATCCCAGGACATCAGAACACAACCCCTCCAGGTAGATAGAGCTCCTATCTTGCTAGCGCGCGGCACCATCTTTGAATCTGCAAACCACACCAAGTGGTCCAGAAGGGTCAGTGTACTAATTCTGATTGTTTATATGCTTACCGTTTCGCTTCCTTGCTAAGGCTTATGTTGTATTATTTTATTTTAAAGCTGGCCGATTTAGTTTGCTTGGTGGTTGTTACAGCTTGCTTCTTAAAGACTGCAAAATCGAATGTGTTCCTGTTTAAAGGCTCTGCCTTAAGGACCCTGCATTTATGACTATTTGAATTATATGCACAGGCAGTTGTTTCTTTGTATCCATGAAGTACAGTTCTGAAAACCGCTAAGGTTCTGGGCTGTGGAATTACTACACAAGGGACCGAGGTTTTCTGTGTGTTGCACCCTCTCTCACAGAGTTACCAGACTGAATTGGTGTTACAATACAGCACGTAACTGAAATATTTTACTTAAGGTTATTGATTGTTATTCTCCTAGTCCCACAGAATGCTTTGTATCCCTATCTGCTTACTTACAGTCATTTTCCGAAGCTCTCTTGCAGTTCCAGCTTTCACTCCAGCCCTGCCTAATCAACACCGAGGAACAAGATCTGTGATGCATCTGGCGTCTGGCGTCTGGTTTCACCCCTCCCCCCTTGCTTTGTCCTGCCTACCTCACAAACCACCTGCCTAATTACATTTATCTTTTTCTTTTCCCACCTCCAGCACTCACACCGAGTGCTGCTGCCACCATAAGAGGGCGTGAGGGCAAGGGTAGCACTGGAACAGTCCCCCTCCCTCCTCCCACGACAACCCACAGGCATCCCAGGACTTCAGAATGCAGCCCCCACAAGTACATAGATCTCCTACCTTGCTAGCATGTGGTGCTCCGATTCACGTGGAATCACTAGGCTCTTCCAACACACCTGCCCCTATCACCTTCCCACCCAAAGGTGGATTTCCTTTTATAGCTGTCTCTAGAAAAATGTCAGTAAACTTTTACTCCCCCATCAACCTCATCCACTCAGACTCATCTTATTCTCATGCTTCCCCTGCACAAAGGGTTCAGCCCATTGGAACTGTAGCCAGTGAACAGGGTGAAAGCAAAAAGAGGGATACCAAGCTCTGCGAGTGAAGAAAGACCAGACTGGAATGGCGATAAAAGTGTTCTCCCTTCCCTGAGGTGCTATGACCTCGGTGTTAAATATATAAGTAAGTGGGTGCAGGGGACAAAGCCCTCCACAAGGGGGGGTATGAGGGCATTGCCTCCTCAACAAAAAAAACAAAGTCGCAGCTTTGCTTTGATGCATTCTTTCCTTGTGGTTCTGGGTTAGCCCTTCTGTACACACCTATCACATAAAAGTCATTGGAATTCTAAGCGCAGGGTGTGCTCTGTAACCACAGAGCAGAAATTCTCATTTATAGAGGTGGTACAAAGGCTCTCTGTTCTTGCACTGATTAAAAGTGGCACAGCACTTTTAACCTCACAAATTCTAGAAAGTCTCCTAACCTTTTAACATCCACAAACCCTTCTATACATTAGCATCCTAATTCTGGTTATTGTGAAGCCCTACTCCCGGACAGTCAAACTGCTCCCAGCGTGTGACTCCTGCTTAATTCCAAGCTCTCAGGCTGAGAACTACTGCCTTCCTCACATCTCACAAACCTAACATGAACATGCTTACTCCCCTTCTACTTTTCCTGTATGCCTCCCACCTCCTCTCAACCTCTCCTTCTCATCCCCTGCACCCCTATAGAATATACTCAGCCCCCCATTCCTAAAGCTCTTCAGTCTTCCATCCTCAAACTTAGCACAAATTCCCCCCTCACCTATTCTCTCACCCTAACCCACCTTCCGCATGCTTTACCCTCTCTGTTTAAGACTAGGGTCACTTTCTTATGGTGCTCGTGTGCCACACTCAACTTTGCCCTAATCACAAGGAGGTGCAAACTACCAGCAAGTTTCTCCTTGCTCCTTCTCATCCTTCTCCTTGCAGGGGATGTTGAACCAAACCCAGGACCCCCATCGGGACCCCAGCAAATGAATTTCATCAAAGGCCTAAACATCATGCACATGAACATCAGGAGCATCCTACTGAAAATAAACCTCCTTAACTGTTGTTTAACTCAACACTTCCCAGACATTATATGTCTTACAGAAAGCTGGCTATCTGCAAAAACCCCTGGCTTCTTCCTGACGTTTTCTGACTATGCACTCTATCAGCAGGACCATGGCAAGATGGGCGGAGGTGAAGCAATTTTCATAAGGCAGTCCCTATCCTGCTCAGTCATCAAAAAAGAGTCCTGCCCTGGCTCCCATGAACTAATCCTCACCCATATCACCCTTCCCTCTACTCTCCCAATCTATATAGGAATGATTTATGCATCCCCCCGACTTGTCCAAAGCTCACTCATCTCCTGCCTATCCATCGTCACACCCCTCACTACAAATGGGGAGTTACTCTTACTGGATGACTAAAATATGGACTGGCTCTACCCCTCTTCCAAAAATGCTATCTCCAAAATCGAGGCTCTAAACCTCACCCAGTTAATCTCAGAGCTAGAGAAGGCATTATTTTACACAGAGAGTGTTGTACATTTTTGGAACAGCCTTCCATCAGAGGTGATTGAAGCACCTATCTTAACATTTAAATTGATTAGACAATTACCTCTTAAACTCTTAATGGACCATGTACTGGGGAGCCAGTCAAAATTGGCTTTACAGCCTTCTTCCTGTCTTACCAACCTAGTATAGTACCTAGTATAGCCCACCCACTACAATCACTGTTCCGCAAACCATACACTAATTAATTGCATCCTCTCCTCCCATGCCCATAGGATATCTTCAGTGGGAGTAATGACTGAAGCCCTAAGCGACCACTGCATCACTTACAACTGTACTAGAAAATCCCAGTTACCCAAATTAGCCCCTAAATACATAAAAATCCAGCCTCTGAACTCACTTGACACCAACACGCTCCTGAATAACCTGAAGCATGCAGACTGGAATGTAATCTTTTCTGCACATGATGTAGATTCAGCCTTAGCACAGTTCTTGCAAATTTTCACCCTAGTCTGGGACTCTCATGCCCCTCTGGCTAAAGTTCGAGTTAAGAAACGCCATCACTCTTGGGTCTCGGCCCCACTCATTGCTCTCTGCAAAGCCCGAGAGAAGGCCTAGTCTCAATTTAAAAGTACAGTAACCCCCAAGCCAGACAAGCTTTCAACCCTCTCAGAAATGCATGCACAAAGGCCATAAGGTGAGCTAAAGCTAATTACTTTAGGTCATTTTTGCAGACAGCACAGCTGTCTTCCTTCTGGAAGGTGGTCCGCTAACTCATTGATCCCCTACCCAATCCAACACACCTCCCCTCAAGCAAAATGGCTAACTAATCACTGACCCCGTAAGCATAGCTGAAACCCTAAAATTCTTCACCACCTGAGCTCTCCCCGACCATCCTCCACCCCCCTCCCAAGGAGCAAAGGAAGCCTCCCAAAATTCACATCACAACACTTTCCGGCTTGTTCCCACATCTGAGCAGGAAGTTCTGAATGCTCTCCTTTCCCTAAACATCTTTAAATCCAGCCCAGATGGAGTTCACACTAAACTACTATGCATACCAGCTACAGCTGTTACTTCGCTGCTGACTTTCATACTAAACCTGTCCTTCTTTTTGGGAAGCATCCCCCAAGCCTGGAAAATGGCTTGTGTAATCCCCCTTCATAAAGGTGGCAACCTCTCTGTACCGGTAAACTACCACCCGATCTCCCTCCTCCCAGCCCTTGCCAAATTACAAGAAGCCTTAGTCCAATTCAGACTGTCTGAATTCCTCACAGCCTCTGAATTTCTCTCTCTTTACCAGTTGGGCTTCAGAAAGCACCACTCCACAATATCCTCCCTGCTATGAGTCACTGGTCACATCTCTTCAGTCTCAGACCAAGGCCACCTAACAGCAGTGGTATCTGTAGACCTGGCCAAGGCCTGCGACTCAGTCTCACACCCCCTGCTTCTTAATAAACTCGAAACAGCTGGACTAAGCCACCCCCCCACTGTTCAGTGGTTCAAATCTTCAAGTTCAAGTTCAAGTTTATTGCAGGAAAACTCCATTGAGCAAGCTCATTCACAAGGAGGTCCTGTGACATAAACACTTAAAGTACAAACACAGATAGGTAATAACAGTATATACATGAAATGCACGTTACATGATACAGGCTGGATATACATACAAGGGTACCACATAGGGTGGCCACAGGTGGTAAACATTGATATGACAGGGAAGCACTTACAGGTTGCATACTGATAAATGAAACATGATGACTGGTGTGTGCAATACATATACAGTATTTTGTCAGCTAGAACAAACAACAGTCTACAACTGATATGGGGGGGAGGAGAGATTTGATAGAGTAGCAGTGGAGCGTAAGCAAAGATAAAGCCAGGAGTAGAAGTGGAAGGGAAAGCAGTTAATATGACAAATCAGTTATACCTTACCAGTGGATAAATATTGTACACATGGGGAAGGAAGAGACTTAATGACAGTTACAGGTGTCTTTTATTTTGGCTGAACTTAGCGATTTGTATAAGTTTATTGAAACTGTGCTAGTTAGTTTCAGTACGGTTTGTAATTGGTTCCAAATGGAGGGAAGCGCATATGCAATAGCACGTTTACCAAAGGAAGTCCGCGTCCTTGGTAACAAGCATAATAAAGTCAGATTTTCTTAACCAGTATGCACTATGTGAGATACTAATAAGGGAAGAGAGATAGCTTGGCAATTTCTGCAGGAGCAGTTTAAGAGGCCATAGCCCAGCATGGAGCAGGCGTCTAGTAGTAAGGGATGTCCAACCAACAGCTGCATATAAGTCACAGTGGTGCGAACGGTAAGGGGAGTTGATAATGAACCGTAACGCATGGTGATAAAGGATGTCCAGTTTACTTAGATTTGCAAGAGTGGTGGAGGAATAGATTACATCGCCATAGTCGAGTAGGGGGAGAAATCTTACCTGGAAAACAGGCTGCAAACTGTCAGGATAGCTAACTCCACCTCCCCCCCTCTCTCCCCATACTTGCAGGCGTGCCCTAAGGTTTAATACTT
This sequence comes from Neoceratodus forsteri, assembly GCA_016271365.2. Taxonomy (NCBI): domain Eukaryota; kingdom Metazoa; phylum Chordata; order Ceratodontiformes; family Ceratodontidae; genus Neoceratodus; species Neoceratodus forsteri. The sequence continues at coordinate 480,847,396 of CM057459.1, read as the reverse complement.
GGCCCCATACTGTTCTTCCTATTTATAAACAACCTCCCCACAGTTTGCTCAAGATCCTGTATACATATGTGTGTGGATGATACTATCCTCTTTGCCTCTGGGCCAGTTCTAAATGATGTCCAATCCCTGTTACAACAGGACTTCCTGAACATACAGTCCTGGTTCCAGGCTAACCAGCTCAAAGTAAATACCACCAAGACAGTTTCTATGACATTTGGGACTGTGCAAAAACTCTCCAAAGTGCTGCTCCCCTCTGCAATTCAGCTCCCTGGATGGGACTTCACTAAGCGCTGTCTCACCCTATAAATATCTGGGAGTGTGGCTTGACCCACACTTAAACTTCTCAGCCCATATAGAAGCAATCACTTTGAAACTATGCCCAAAGCTTTTCATACTTTATCAGAATCGAGATTCCATCCCACTACCAGTGAGACATGAATTACTGACAAAAATGATCACACCCATCTTTGACTACGCAGATGTAGTATATAGCACAGCCACAGCCTCTTCCCTAGCCAGGCTGGACTCCCTCCTAAATGCCTTCTACACAAACTCCCCACTCAGAACCCACCATTGCTCTCTCTCTTATACACCCTCAGTATTGAACCCCTGTCCCTTCGCCACTGGATCCACTCTGTCTCTCTGGTAGCCAAATTCTGATTCAACCTGCTATCTCCCTACCTCTCAGACAGACTGTCTCCAGTGAACCCATTACCTTCCATGCCTTGATCCAGAGACACCTGCTCTTTCATTCTGCCCAAACCATCCTTGTCTGTTGGTAAATCTGTCTTCACATACAGACTCCCATTCCTCTGGAACCACCTATCTCCTTCCTTAAGAAAATCCCCCTCACACAACTCTATCAGACAACAACTTCATTTGCTTCCACCCCCAACCTGCTTCTAACCTTCCTAGTCTCTGTCATGAAGTCACTTCTGGGGTCAGGTCCACTGAGCTCACAGTGCCCACCCTTAAGTGCAATCCATGACAGAGGGTGGGGAACAGGGATACCCATCTCATCCTTTTTGAATGCTCGCCAAGGTTATGACTGCACTTCTGCCACGAGGATCTAGGGCATCCCTCCAACTCTGGATAAGGGCACAATACCAGTTTCGAGTCTTGTGGCCAAATATGAACCCTTTCTTGGCTATTATACAAAGGAGGAAGGCCCAGGCTTCACATTCTTCGAGGGTAGCAGCATAACACCTGATCTGGCCTTCTTTCTATAGGACTTGCAACAGCCTGGTTCAAAATCCTTGCAGACTCTGGTATTCTTCCTATCCTTATCCAGATGTCCCTTACAGACCCTTTTACTCAATTTAGTTGCTACTGGTAAGACCCCTTTTGGCAGTAACAGTTTTCACAGATTATTAATAAACCTTCTACACTCACACATATACCATGCAGAATTTCTTTAGAGAAACAGATGTTTTTACTAAAATACTTAAATAAATACAGTTACAATTAAAAAGAGAATATACTAATTTGAGTTACAGTATGCAGGAACAAAATGGGAAAAACATATACAGAGAAACGCACTAAAACTGTTAGCTGAAAGTGTCCCTTATCTTTGCAGTAAATTGAGGTCCAGAAATAGTGGATGAAAGTAACCCCTAGGTGGCGCTACCACAAGGGATACTACCCCTGCAAGCATGACTGAGAGCAGGGTGAGGGGCCTGAGTTCTAGGAATGGTTGCCTCTACCTGGAGGACAGGATCAAAGGTAGCGTAGCTGCTGTGGGTACAGCCCTCTGGGACACTGTTACTCCCTCTTTTCCCTCTAGTGGCCTAAATGGTTAACTGAATACACAATTGCAATCAACACCTGACAACAGATTTAACCCCACACTTGTTGCACTTACCACCTGGGCTAGATCAGCTGGCACAGCCCTGGAGACCCCCTGTAAAACAAGATTTACCACAACAACCAACAGTATTTCAATGCTGTCTGTGCAAAGGTGCACCACAAACAGTTTAAGTGCAAAAAGATTCAAATCTGATTTATTTGGGGGCATGAACAAGGAAGGGGAATAATCTGGTGCTTGATTCTATTACTGATTAAATCAGATTTAAGGATGCATGCCTCTAAGAGTCCCTCTATCACAGTTACACACACTCTGGATACCCAGTTGGAGTTACAGGCTAGCCTGAAGCATTGCCCGGGGTAGGACGGCATTGCAGCTGTTGTTGGGGCCCTTAGGAAAAAAGAAACACAACATGCACTTTAACCCACTATTTGTATTCTGGATCTGGAGGGCTCAGTTTGTGACAATCAATCAAAACAATTAAATCAGATGGCACACTTTGATTAGGAGGTAGTTGCAGGGAGCTACCCTGTGACTTACTCACGATACCCAGACCAGGTTGCAGGAGGGATGAAGTGGAGTCCTCAGGATGAAGTGCAGGTTTGCCAGGAGAAGCAGGACCAACGCGATTCACTGTGGTGTCATTCCTGTTTGTTGATGTTGAGCAGGGAGCTGAATCCCCAGGCAGGTTTTTCGTCAGGTGGTTCTCTGCAGTGTGAGCAGCAATCAGGGCCATGGTGTTGAGGCCCAGACAGGTTGAAGGAAATGAATTCAGTCCAATTAGAGTTACTGGATACTGCTTCCAGCAAGTGTGACACATTCAAGCAGTGGGGAACCAAATCATGACCCACTATTCGCATTCAGCACACTTATAGTAAATGCAAGGAAGTACCACAGTTCGAATGACAGTCCGGTTGCAAATCACAGGATTTTCTGCATGCAAACCATATGCTCTGTGGTTGTGGTGGAAGTCCTGACAGGCCGATCGCTCAAAAGCAAGTCTTCAGTCCCCCTTCAGGTGAAATTTGGAGAAAGTCCGATTCAGGTTCTAGATCTATTCACTTAGGAAGATGGAAACAGGCAGGCCAGTCACAGCCTTTCCACTGATTTCCCCTGTGCACTATGCAGGAGCAGCTGCTCGAATCTCTCGAGCTCCTCTCACTGTCAACTCCAACTTCAGACTGACTCACTGCTGCAGACAGCTGGGGACTTTCCCAGTGATCCAAAAGGTTCAATTCATGTATCCATGTGTCTGTCACAGCAAGGGCCTCCCCCTCCAGGTCCATTTAGATGCCAAAGGGAGAAAACTACAATTACTACAGAAATTCACTCCCACAGGACCCCTGGGGGTAGGCTCCATTTTAAGACCCCCAAAGGTACTCATTTGTGCGTACTGACAGTCCAGAACAAAGATGGTAGTGATTAACAGAAAAAGTCCATGCTGCAAAGAAGGCAGGTTAGATAAACTCCAATATCATTATTAAGAAAGCAGATAATCAGCAAACAATTACAGTTCTTAACAGAGCTCCCTCTGCGCAATTAGCAATGGCAGAATGGAGCAATTATCTGGCAGCCCAGGTGGGACTTGAGCTTAGGAACAGTCAGCTCCCACCCAGATTGATTATACACTATGAAATAGGCAACTTTTGAAGAGACAGGCATGGAGGCTAATAGGGCACTCACATGCAATTACTTTTAAATGGTTAGAACACAGAACACCACTGGGCAGTGGGCATTTAGGCACACTCAAGGAAGACTTTTGGGAACCCCCATGTATAGGTTTTCAGTTTCCTTTAGTCCTTGGCAGCCACACTGGGTCTCAGCAGTTTGACTTTTTTTTTATCAGGCAGAGTGTCCAGATGAACATTTGTGTGCTGGCAACCACTGTGTCTCAGCAGTTTGGCTTCCTGTGTGTTAGGTGAAGTCCAGATGAAAAGTGTGTGTAAATGTCCTGATCTGGGCTATTTATATACCTGTCTGTGGATAGAGGCTGGCCCTTCTATTTTAGACCACCGAGTGTCACTCTTGCACTTTCCCAACACAATGTTCTGGCTCAATAATTAACCAGTAACATGACTGTCAAAGTTAAAACTGTGATGTATCAGTATACACCCTATCAGCTAATTTGCAGTGTCCTGTTAGAATTTCACACAGCTTTGCTTTCTGTTTTTTTTCCTTTCATCTCATCAAAGGCAATACCTTTGAACACAGCATTCTGATTTTTGAAGTTAAAATGGCTATCTCTTAAACACTTTATTCACCTGTTTCCCTTGGTCAGTGAACTATTGGACATAACCCTTTGATCAAGTATTCCCAAAGCATTTGACAATAACTTGTCAGATTTCTGGCAAGCAAGTGGGCCTGCAGGTTAAATGAAGCTCAAAACCTTTTTTTAAAAATCCAGTCTTTTCTCTAGGTGCCCTTTTGAATTAACACTGACATTTTGTGGCATGTACAGTATATGTACATATACCTAGAATTACATAAAAACATATATACAACAGAATTATGTCTATAAATAAGGACTAGCAGTGGGGTAGCTCGCTACAGTCTCAACTTCTGATCTTCCAATTCTCCCCCAAGTCAATGCTGGAATTCTAACCCCTCTTCCCAGAAGCATTAAATCTCCTGTGTCTACTCTTTTTACCAGTGTACTAGATGTAATTAATTGCACTATAGCAACTTATATAATGTTCATCGCTTTGTAGCTAATCCCACTGCAGATAGTATACCCTGTTGTAAATATGCTGTTCTATGAAATGCAGTCTATCCCTGCCATTGTGTATGATTTTATTGTACTCACATGTCTATATGAATCCTATATTTTAAAAATCCATGTACTATATTGCAAATATTGTAATCGCATTGTAATTCTCCATGTACCTCCTTATTTTAATCCTGTAACCCTTTCCCCAGCTCGAACCTGGAAATGAGCATTGGATCAGTGTGCCTTTCCCGGTTACCAAATGTTTAAATAAAATAAAAAAAAACAACATTTTGACCAGGATTTGAAAAATGATTGCTATCACATTCATGAGATCCTGTAAAGATATGGCTATGTTGTAAATTAGGGGTGAAAATATTAAAAATTACTAAAGTTATGAGCGCCGTTTGCAAAATTTAATGTAGGCTCCTAACATTGTGTTTTAATATTTTTTACCTGAAATTTTCAACATAGCCTAGACCCACCTCATGAACAAGAGCAGAAAATTTTCAACTCCTGACCAAAAGGTGATTTGGCACAGGAACCGCAAAATCACTTTTTAGGATGTAATAAATGATTTGTCCAGAATTTGAAAAATGACAGATGTCACATTCTTGAGGTGCTGTAATGATATGGCTATGTTGTAAATTTGGGCTAAAAATATTTGGAATTACCAAAGTGATGAGCCTGCATTTGCAAATATCAACATAGGTTCATAACTTGACTGTTTTTTTTCTATATTTTTATACATAATTTTCAACATAGCCTTCTCATAACCACACCTCTTGTTGGTAGAGAAAATGTTCAACTGCTGCCCAAAAGGTGATTTTGCACAGGGGCCACAAAAATCACCTTTCTGGACAGATTTGCCTAATGTCAGTGCAATAGTTCATGAGGAGAGGTTCCAAAAAATGCATGTTGAAAATTTGGGCAAAAAATATGCAAAAATGACCAAGTTATGCCACTAAGTTCAAAACCCCATTGAAATACGTTGAACCACTTATCTGCTTCTTCTGTTTTCAGTCTGGCTTTGAAGAGTAAATATGTGTCTGCGGTCCAGAGAGGATTTCAGCATTGTTCCCCCGATGGGAAAGTAAGGGCTGGGGTGGGTGGGTGGTGAGTGGGAGGGTAAGGAGGTGGGTAAGGAACGGCCTCAAGAGACATTGATGGATGGTTTTCTTTGTACAGGTGTAAGGAACAGCCACAAAAGACATTGTTGAATGGTTTTCTTTTTACAGGTGAAAAAAACCCAACAACTGAGGATTCCTGATTATGACACTGGGAGACTGGGCACCCCCAGTGTCACTGTTATGTTTCTGGGAGGAGGAGGATGCTGAGAAGGAAGGTCAGGTGGTGAAGAAAAAAGATATATATTAAAATAAAGGTTCAATGGAACACGATTGCAACAATGGAGAATTGGGCACCCCAGTGTCATTATTATGCTTCTGTGTGTGTGTGTGGGAGGGGAGGGTTGCTGAGAGAAAGGGTCAGCTGGGGATATTCATAATTAAAAAATGACTGCATTACAGGGTTGGGCACCCCCAGTGTCATTGTTATGCTTCTGGATGTGTGAGGTTTGGTGGGTATTGAGAGGGAGGGTCGGGAGGGGGGATATCCATAATAGAATAAAGAAAATTAGTGGTTATGGCAGAACATGGCACACTCTGCCCTGTCCAAGTTGACCACCATTCTCTACTGCACATGCACTAGTAGTTGCACATGCACAATACAGTTTGGTGGATGTCTTGAACACAGCAGAGGGCACCATGTTTCATTGTGACTGCCGACAGAGAAAAATAGTGCAGTGTAACTGCTAGTGGAGACAGTGAGTGGAGTGCTTCACAGATGTGGAGGTGATTGTGTTGCAGCTCCAACATGTTGTTTGTCCGGAAGGAATGCACCGAGTCCTTTTCCAATAGTAAGATGTCTGCAGGGCTATACCCACTGCAGCCCAAAAAAGAGCGATGTGCCCAACATGGAGTATGCCATTGAATGCATAGCTTAGAGAGCTTCTAATTACACACAGGCCGTTTGTACAAGTGCATATGTAAAAAAAAAAAGTCTTCATTTTCAATTCAATGTTATTATATGAAATGAAATCAGCATAGTTTTTAGATTATTTTAATATATCTGTTCTTGTAACAACCACATTATTGGTCTGCTATTTTCACATTGTGCTATGTAATACATGATTGTAATGCTCATTGTGAATTTTCCAAAGAAATAGAGCCATATAAAGAATTAAGTCAAGTTTCTTATATGCACTTCAATTGAAAATATTTACTTTTTGTTTTCTCTTAAGGCACAGTATCTTGGCTGTAACTAAGTCTGCTGTATCAACCTCAGAACCATGTCCTGGCTATTCCATAATTGCTGTTTGATGTGCAATAGAATCATTAACTGCTACTCACAGAGCTCTTCTGTCAGTGGAGCCAGTTCAATGTCCTTGACATTTTTTGGCATATTCAATACAAGAGCTCTGGTGCTCTTCCAAAAGCATCAACAAAGTGCTATGGTAGCATTACACATAGCAGAGCCTGCCACCCTTGAATTAGTGTGCCTTCAGTATTTTTATCCTTTTGGTGAGACTTCATCCATTACTTTTATCCAGTGATATTCACATCTCGCCAGTTTGATTTCGTGAACACCACCTATTTGGTTAGGTGGATTATGCTCAATGAGCATAAAATGCAAGGAGCTAGTACTGTAAATCCATTATGGACATTTTTAATATGGGTTACCACTGAACTATTGTTTCTGGAATTGTAAATGCCATGTAAATGTTCCTGTATGTGTGTTTTAATCATGCATTTGGTCATTCCATTATAAATTGCAACTGCATCATTCTGCATATGTGCAAGATGTACTTCTACAATTCAGAAGATGTTTAATTTCAAAGCTCCACTGGTTTTCCTCCATTTTTCTCCCACTTGAGGAGCGAGTCATAAAATGATATCAGTGCACATACGTCCGGACATCCACAGCGCTCCTCCCCCGAGTATGCCCCTGTCTGTGGAGCACCTAGCCTCTGCTAGGCATCGCAACAGTGTGATGCATATCCCACACCCACCTTGAAGGAAGGAGAGCAGTTGTGGGATGCTCAATCCTTCCCTCTCCCTGCCAGCCCCTGGTGACTCGAGTCTGTTCCTGAACTCTGGTTGCCGGTGTGGCGCGAGGTGTGGCATTCAGCACCTCAACCCTCAGCGCCACCGGGACAGCCTATCTGATGCTTTTAATGTTATGTCCAAAGGATTAATTTGTTTCTTATTGATTGTGGCAGTAAAATTCAATTTCCAGTTTTTTTAGCCAAGCTATAAAGCCCTTTACTTCTGTCATTTTACCCTGCCAGATCATAAGTATATCATCCATAAAATTATAAAAATTATATAACTTATGAACAACAGGATTATCGGACTGGATGAAATTTTCTTCAATCCATGACAAACAAGATTTACATATGATGGAGCCACTGTTATACTAGGTTCTTATACTAGGAATTAGAACAGTAGAAGGCTAACTGGCCCATAATAACCATTCCCCACATCAGTGGGCCATGCAACCATCTGTCTACAGATTTTTTGAACACATTGATCAAACAGCTATCAATTATTTCAGAGGATAATCTGTTCCATAATCTACCAGTTCTGTTTGTAAACGTTGTGGCCATTGCTGTGCCTTGACATTGATAGTAATATTTGGTATCAGAATGAAAACAGTTACTTTTTAAAACAAGTTCCAATCCTAAAATATGGAATTCTGGATTAATTACTTCCTTGAGGTTGTATTGTTCCAACACCTTTTTAACAGTATACAGTCCGAATTCATTTTCTACAGATGCGAGTCAGCATCACATGATATCCACACAAAATTAATTTGCCACGCCGCATCCTTGTGTTTATTTTGGACATACATCTTGTCACGGATATAGGACTGAGGATACTGAATGATACTTTTCAGAAAAAATCCAGAAATTTAGATGAATTGTCTGTTCCAGACTCTGTTCTGGACGTGAAAGGATGTCCTGGTGGGGTAAGTACAGTTTTGTGTATTTTTGGCAACAGATAGAATGTTTCCACAGTGGGATTTGGTTATATCATGTATTCTCCCCCATTCTTATAGATTCAGTTACTGAAAATTGCAATATCTCTCAAGTTATTTAATTCCTTGTTGAATATTTCTGTGGGGTTATTATCCAAACATCTATAAAAGTTTTCATTAGAATGCTGTCTTAGGCATTCTTTGTGATACTTGCTCACTGGCCATACGATTGTATTCCCACCTTTGTCGGCTTTTTCAATGATAATATCAGTTCAATATCAGTTCAACCTCTCGTGGTGATAAGTGCATTTTGTTCATGCCTGTTTAAGATGGAATAATCTTTTGGACAGTGGATTTGATAATGGCACCTGCCATGATCTTTCAATGGAGGTAAAAAACATGATTATGTTGAAAATGTGGGTTAAAAATATTACAATATTATGAGTAAATGTTTAAAAATTACAATGACTGTTCATAATTTATTTTTTAGTTTTAACTCCAAATGATAACCACAGTCTTTTTGTAGGCTAGCTTATGAACATGTCAGGTCTCATTTATGAAATCCTGTCTGAAATATAATTTTGCTACACAAGTGTGAAAAGACATTTTGGGAGATTTGAAAAATTGTATCTTGTATTCAGGAGATAGGGTACAAAAATGACTATGTAGAAAACAGGGGGTCAAAATCTGGTAAAACAGCAAAGCTAGGAGTAAATATTGAAGAATTTCAATGTTTCTTCATAACTTTGCCATTTTTTGTGATTTTTTTGTATCTTCTATTTCTTTTCCAATGGGCCAGGGCATCTCTCTCTGGAGTACCCAATCAACCCATGGCCTCTAGTCCCAGCATGAAACCACCCTCCCCAGGAGACCTGGTGCCGAGCGGTCCCGCCCCTGACAAACAGACTTGTTCAGCCCCCTGGATCACCTCCGGGGAAGGGCCCATGCCGGATCACCTCCTGGGGGATGGCCCACCCCACCTACTTGGTGGCCTTTTCTTTGATTAGAGGAATGGCTCCTGAGCTGGGTCGAGGAGCTCAGGAGGGCCAGTGGAGAGTTGGTCTGGCTATGGGATGTGGGCCTTGGTTCCTGGGTCTCTGTCACCTCCCTGGTCCTCTGGGGTTTTTAGCATAGTTTCCCCCCTCAGGATGCAGCATGCATGATTCCTGCATGAGTTCCACCACTCTCTGTTGTTGAAATCTGCCATCGTCCTGCCCCCTACGATGTCCCTTGCTCTTGTGCTTCCTCCAGTCTAAACTGGAGGCTGCTACAGTGCCAGAAAATGCCCTGCAACCCACCCCTGTTGAGGAGAGGAGAGCATTCCTCTGGACGCTCAATCTTCTCCCTCCCCTGTCGACCTCTGACAGCCCAGGTCTGCACCCGAACCCAAGTCACCAGCATGGCGTGAGGTGTGGCATCCAGTGCCTCAACCAACAGCACCACCAGACTGGCATTTTTTGAGATTTGGACACCAAAGTTTCCAAATAGTTTTTTTATTACCCCATCATATGATCAAGACAGGGCAAACTTTTTAAATCCTGTCCAAAATGTGATTCCACAGAGCGACTGCAAAAACACATTTGGAGGGTTTTGAAAAATGTCATCTACCTAGTTCATGAGGGGGAGTAAAAAAAGGCTATGCTGTAAATGTGAGGTCAGACTCTGAAGAAATAGCAAAGTTATGCATAAACATTGAAGAATCATGTTGAAAATTTGGAGCAAAAATATTAAAAATGACAATTTTATGAAAGTTATGAATAAAAGTTCCAAATGGATTAAGAAGCCATTAATCAAGCTTACCCTGTTTCAGGCACTTCCAGATCAGGCTGTGGAGCAGCAAGACATGTAACTGGTGAACCAGATAGATAAGTGAGGGGCCGAGGTGTATGTATGGTGGTGGGTACTGGGAGGGGGGATGATTTGGAGTTGAGGCATGGCGGCAGAAGTCATCACCAGACCATGTTTTCTGTTTTTCAGGTATAGCTAGGAAACGAGGCACTGGGGGAAGTGAACTGAAGATAGACAGGCTAACAGTAGAGAGTGGGACTTTTTCTTCAGGGACTGACACTGGGGGAAGTGTTTGGGAGATGGCTGGGCTAACAGTAGTGGGTGGGATTGTTTTTCAGGGTCCAGACACTGGGGGAAGTGATTGGAAGATGGAGGAACTAACATCAGGGGGTCAGATTTGTTTTTCAGAGACCAGACACAGTGGAGAAGCAGTCTGGAGTTGGGCAGGCTAACAGCAGAGGGTTGGATTGTTTTGTTGCAGACCAGGCACCAGAAGAAGCGATTGGGAGGTGGGTGTGCTATCAGCAGAGGGTGGGATAGTTGTTAGTTTACTGAGGGAACACCAGGAGAGTGATCAGGAGGGGGTTGGGTGTGCTAACAGCAGAGGACGGGACTGTTTTTCTATAAACAGAGCACCGGGGAGGAGATTGGGTTGGGGGGACAAGCAGTAGGCTGGTCATTATGGTGCTCAGCTGGTTGATGGGCTGCATCTTGTAGATGAAAGGAGTCAGTTGTAATCTGATAGGAGCAGCTTCCTCCTTTAAATTATGTAAAGTTATTGTCCATCAGCCAAGCTAAACACCATTACTATAAAATTGCTCCTCAATGGGCTGTCAGTGAGGTAAGTCTCCTACAGCTTGAGCTACATTGGATGCTACACTGACACAACTTGGTAGCCCCTACTCTCCTGAGTAGCCCCAAGATGTTTGCTTCATGCTGCACGCTACTTTTCACAACAGTGTGTCATTTTATAATTCACACAGCATCTAACAGAATATGGATACATAATGTCAAATTTAATTAAACAATTTAAATATGTATCTTATATCCTGACTGAAAATCCTTCATATGGTAACACTAAAGTAAAGCCATCATATTATATTTTCTCAATTATGCATCATATCACATGTATTCTCCATCTCACTTATTAGGAGCTTGTTCTAAAAATGTTCCTCTCAAGCAGGCCAGTCAATACAGCAGGAGGGTTACTACTCAAGATGATGCCAGGGTAGTGAGGGGCGAGCCAGGGGAAGGAAAATTGGGCATACCAGAGGATCATCTCCCTCTCTGGGGAGGAAGGGTCACCACATCCACCATAGTGTTGCCACCTTGATAACCGGGGTAAATGCATGCTGGAGGCAGAGTGGGTGGGTGGGTGGATGTTGGTCAGGCTTGAGGATGTCATGTCACTGTGCATGTTCTCCAGTCTTCATAAGCCTCCTGTGTACTGATGTCCTACGAGAGTTTAAGTAAGCAGGAAAAAAAACACCTGAATGGGCAGGATTAAAGGATTCTTACTCTGTGGTTTGCTCCTTACTACTTTCCTTGCTTCTCTCTGCTTCCTCTGATACACCTCCCTATCCTCCTCCATCTGTTTCTCCTTAAACCGTATCAATGCTGCAGTGAAGACAATGATGGGGACATGATCATACCATGCTATACTCTGTTCAGGAAGGACAGGGTGGTAAGGAAAGGAGGGAGTGTGGTGCTCTATGTGAGGGAAAGCATAAAAGTGACAGCGATATAGGGAATACAGGGGGAAGCAGAGGTACTGTGGGTCACCCTGGAAATGGGAAATGGAGCCACTATTCACAGTGTCTTATCTACAGACCTTCAGCACAAGGGGAGGAGTTAGACAAGGTACTTTTGGAAGCCATTTGCAAGAGGGCAGAAAAGTGGGATGTGCTGCTGGTGGAGACGTCAATCTGCCAGATATAGACTGAAGCCTCCCAGTTCTGGTTTCAGCTAGAAACAGGGGCATCCTGGACTCCTTGCAGGTGTCATTACTCTGGTAACTAATCAGTGAACCCACTCATGATGGGGCAGTACTGGACCTGGTGCTCACTAACAGGGACAGTGTTGCAGACAATGAGGTGGGAGACCACCTGGGGACCAGTGATCACTGTACAGTGTGGTTCAATATAAGGATGGCTAGAGAATCGAACCACACAAGGGTGAGGGTCCTAAACTTGAGAAGGGCAGATTTTAGAAAGGAGGGTGAATGCCTCAGGGATGTCCTGGCAGGGGGGTTGACCTGGCTACACCTCTGGCAGTCCTAGTTAACAGCTCACTGGAAACAGGAGTGGTTCTGGAGGACTGCAGAGGGTGATTGTAATCCCACTTCGCTAAAGTGGTAACATAGGCCAGTCAGCCTGACATCGGTGGTGGAAAATTACTGCTATCACTGCTGAAGGAAAAGATCTTTGAATATTTAGAATTCATTGGGTTACAAGACCGGAGGCAGTATGGATTCATGGGCAGGGTGTCATTTCAAACAAATCTGATAGATTTCTTTGACAGGGTAACCAAAGAATTAGATCAGGGTGGAGTGGTTGACGTTGTCTGTCTAGATTTCAGTAAGGATTTTGACACCCAAGGGGTCACCCAGAAGCAAGCCTACCAGGAGAGACTGCTAAATGCGGACCTCCCTGCCAGGTTGAAGTAGATAGAACCAGAGGAATCCCCCAGGGTACAAATTAATAAAGGAGGAAGGGTGGTAGAAATGAAGGGGGTTAGGAATGGGAGCATTAAAAGAAAGGGGGGGAAGTAGTGAGGGCAAACAGGAAAAAAGTGTTGTAACAAGCAGAATAGTAACAAAATCTGGACAGTCATATGTGCAAATGCTAAAAGTCTACGAAATAAAATTCTTGACCTAGAGGCCATCATGGCAGAGGCCCACCTGAATATTATGACCATTCCCAAGTCATTGTGCAATGAAAACCATGACTGGGAAATGGCCATACCAGGCTATACTCTGTTCAGGAAGGACAGGGTGGGAAGGAAAGGAGGGGGTGTGGTGTTTTATGTGAGGGGAAAGCATAAAAGTGATGAAGATACAGGGAAAACAGGGGGAGGTAGAGGTACTGTGAGTCACCCTGGAGACAGGAACAGAGCCACTATTCACACTGGTGTGATCTACAGACCTCCAGCACAGGTGGAGGACTTAGAAAAGGTACTGGTGAAGGCCATTGGCAAGGTGTCAGAAAATTGGGAGGTGCTGCTGGTGGGGAACTTTAATGTGCTGGATGTAGATTGAAGCCTCCCAACTGCGGCTTCAGCTAGAACTAGGGACATCCTAGACTCCCTGCAGGGGGCATTCCTCAGGCAACTGGTCAGCAAACACACTCTTGATGGGCAATAGTGGACCTGGTACTCGCTAACAGGGACAGTGTTGCAGACATCAAAGTGGGAGGCCACCTGAGAACCAGTGATCACCATACAGTGCGGTTCAACATAAGCAGAGCAAAACCTGAGAAGTGACATTATCCCATCACAGACTTTGCCTCATGGGGTGCTGAAGTCTCCTGTTACTGAATAAACAGTTTCTGTTTTTATTTTATGCTTCTGTCTCACATGCCATTCACATGGTCCAGCATAACATCCGACAGAGCAGCGAGAGATGGGCATGGCAGACCTGAAGACAAGGTAAGGGTCCTTGTGGCAAACCAACATCAAAACACCACAATACAGAGCACATGTGGTATTCATTAATGAAGGGGCTAGAAGCAGCTGAAGAGGATTGCATTCCAGTAATCTATAAGGGTAAAAGGGCCAAAACATGCCCCCCCACCTCAACAAGGAGCTAAGGTAATTGATTATGAACAAAAAGAAGGCATAAGATACTGTAAAAAGACTGGTTGGTTCTAGGCCTGAAAGGAGTACTGAGCATCGCTGAGGAACTGCAAAACTAGAATTAGGACAGCCAAGGTTGGGTTGAAAGCCAAGACAGCAGCAAGAACTGCAGACAACACCAAATCCTACTTCCAGTATTTAAATGGAAACAGGATGGTAATGGGAAGGAATTAGACCCTTTAAAACAGGGAAGGGGGAGAACCCTGTGATAGAGCAAGAGGTGATGACTAAGATGCTTAATGAATATTTCACATCACTGTTCACAAAAAAGGCCATGGTGTGTGTGTGTGTGTGTGTGTGTGTGTGTATGGGGGTCATTGGAAAAGCCCATAACATCTGCAGTACTACAATGTAACCATTGGCCATCATGTCTCCTTGGTAGCTATCTGGTAAAGGTCAAGCCATGTAAGTCCCAAGGGGCAGAAAGGATACACCCCAGGATCATAGTGTAGCTGATTGAATACTTTGGGGTACCACTTTAGCAGTCTGTCCAGACAGGTGTGATGCAATAGAACTGGAAAGTGGCTGATGTGGTCCCCATCCACAAAAAGGACAAAAGACTGAACTAGGGCAAGGGCAGTCCAGTCAGCCTGATATCAGTGCTAGGTCAGTTTCTGGAGGAACATATATCAGAAAAGGCAGGCTGTCACCTGTCACTGGAAAGCATGGTGCTCTTACAGGACATCATAGCCAGGAGAAAAAAGTGGTAGGCACTCACCACACCAAATAATCCAGGGGTTCTTTGTTTTTATTTATAGTTTTTGCCACCCATTCTGCCCAACCAACACACTTTGACCAATTCCCCCAGCCCCATCATTTAGCTTATCTGGGGCTTACATCACTCCACTTGTTCTCTGTCAGATAATCTTCCTCTGGGGGGCCCAGTCACTAGTGCAGGGCCTGCAGGGTTCAGTCTTCATTTTATTTCATTTTTATTTTTTATACTTGTTATCAAGATGAGCAAAATTGCCCATTTTTACAAGTGACAAGTGCAAACACATTTAATACAATAGACAAAACATACCTTACAAATTACAAAATACAATAATATCAGACATGTATGAAAAAATTCTGTATCAATAACAAGTACATTTAATTGGTTAGGCCCCGGCTGGAAATCCTGCGAAATGGGGATTTTCCACCATTTTCTGCTCCAGGACCCATTGCACATGCACTTGACCCGATGTGAGTGTTTCATCTCTGAGGGGACACTATCAGTATCCTGCATGTGGCATCCCACTCCCTGTGTGGTCCTGCTGCACTGCTGCCCAGATTCCTCCAGGAAGTAGTGAAACAGTGGGACACTGTCACCCCCTTCCCGGAGGGAGGAGAGCTGTCTTGGGGATGCTTAATTCTCCTTCCCCAGGCCAACCCCCTAGTAACCTATAACTGTTCCCAAACCTGGATCATTAGTGCGGCAGGAGGTGAGGCAACCAGCACCTCAGCCCTCTACACCACTGGACAATCTACAATCTAGGGTTCTGAAATAAAATGCAGAATTCTTCTCTTTATGGTGAATATTTCATTTGTAGAACTAAAAGTTTCTGGAGGCCATTATCAATGGCAGAAAAATTGAAAATTGAACACTTTGTTGAGACCAAAGCTCTTAGCCCTTGTCAACATGACTTTAAGAGTGTTTGATCATGCCAAACCAACCTGATTACCTTCTGTGAGTGGGTTACCAGAGAGGTGGACATTGCTCAGACCACTGATGTAGTCAGGACTTCATCAAGGTCTGTGACACTGTGGTGAATGCGAAGCTTCTGGACAAAGTAAACCAGAGTGATATTCATTAGATGTACACAAGGTGGATTGCTAACTGGCTTGGGAATAGGAAGCAGAGGGTAGTAGTGGATGGGCACTACCCTGAGTGAAGTGGAGTACTCAGCAGAATTCCTCAGGGATCAGTACTAGACCACTGTTCTTCATCATCTTCATCAATGATCTGGAATCTGGGGTCTCCAGTTGGTTGCTTGGGTTGGCGGGTGATACTAAGTTGGCAAGGGTGGTGGACTTCCTTAAGGATAGGGAGAAACTTCAGGAGAACCCTAACAAGGTGAGTGACTGGTCTGACTCCTGGTGGTGCAGATTCAATGCAGTTAAATGTAAGGTGCTACACTTGGGGAGTTAAAACAGTGATAGGATCTATGCACTGTGAGGAGCTCCTCATGCTGCTGTTAAGAAGGCACAGGACCTTGTGGTCATGATAGACAAGAGGCTGAATCAGGACAAACATTACATGGCCACTGTCAAGGGGACCAGTAAAATGCTGGGGTGCATCAAAAGGGGGTGACCAGCACAGCAGGGGATGCAGTCCTGGCACTTTACAAGGTCCTGGTTAGGCCCCAACTGGAGAACTTTGTGCAGATTTTGTCTCTTCAATGCAACAAGCTTTGATAAATGCTTGCAAGTTTTATTAGTAAAACTGTTATGCTTAGTTAGTGACTAAGTGTTAATTTAAGTACTAACTTACAGTACCTGGTGATGAAGTTAGTGTTAAGTTACTTGGTGACCATGAATGATCCACAGTATTAGGCACAGTATAACGGGAAGAGATTAGCTACTGTATCATACTGTCTGCCTCTTCTAGCAACATGTTTTGTTGTCTGTCTTTGTAACATTGTCACAAAGTTTTTTGTAACCTTTACCATTCATGTAAAACTATTTTGACACTTTGCATTTCGCCGGGTGGTGCCTGAAAATAGGCATTATATTATCTAGTGCACCTACCCAGTAAACAAAACTAAATAAATAAAGAACAACATTGGGGGGTTGGGCTTAGAGGCAAGAAGCATCTGGCTCTGGGAGAGGGAGAAACTGTGACTCTGCAGCTTCAGTCCTGGGGCTGGGTATTGTAGCTATGACTGGATATTGTAGCTATGATATTTGCCAGAAAAGTCAATGATACGCAAGTACTCTTTATGGACTCTAATTATTTGATCTTTAATTACTGGTGGGGCCAAAAGATCAATGTCTGATTAAAAAAAAAACTTCAACTGTAATACAATCCAAACTGTGGAAGAAACTACAATGATCTAATTAGAAACTTTTTGTTTTAAGAGAAAAAAGTTAATTGAAGACATAAAGAAATGCATTTCCAGAAAATACTATGTTGGAGATTTAATTCAATAATGGGTTTAATTATTCTTGAATTATAATGACTCCACTTCAAAGTCAAAACCTAAACAGCATTAACTTAGGCTACAGTTTTTACCAAATTCAGCAAGTTTTAATAATACAAATGTGCTTAATAAGTGATCAAGGGAAAACTACTGAAAATAAGGATTTATCTGTTCTGATGGAGTATGGGAATTCTGAGGATATGTGGAATCTGCTAGGGACCTGAAAAACAAGATAAGAGAAGGATGAGGAGACACCATTGCTTGGAGGTCATACAGGAGGGAACTAGACAGAAATAAATAACAAGAATACTTATCTGATAGCTAAACAGCTAACATATGGCCAGACCCAAGGATCTAAAGTAGAAATAGGTTAGGATAATAGCAGAAACAAACTGTGAGAGAAGGGCCAAAGTATCAGAGGAGTACAAAGGTACAAAGGGTCAGTAGGCTCTTAAGTAGAATAGGATTAATGAGACCGAGCAGTATGTAGTGCTTGTGCAACTGGAACTTTGGCTTACTCTGTCCTTGCTATGGGAGAGGAAAAAAAAAACCTTTCAAAATGAAGCATCTTGGGTCCAAGGCCTTGATCATCTTCCCTCCAGGGTAAGGATAGAATTAGTTACTGACCAACTACTGCAATGTAGAAACCCAATTCAAGAAAATAATTTTGAGGAGGAGCTCTCCCTCCAACCCTCTAATGGGAAAACTTTGAGGGTGCCGTGAGCCGATCTCTACAGCCAAATCAGGTTTCCCACAAAGGAGGCCCAATCCCTAAGGTGGGAAGAAGGAGAGCAATGCCCACTGACGTGCACTCACCTGGCCACTACCTGAGAGAAGGCCCAAGAAGAGGTTGAAATATTGTGGGGCAAGGCATGGAGTTGAGCCCTTGAGTGCGTGAGAGTTTGATAGTTGAATGATCTACACTCTTGAGGAAGGAAGGAAGGAAGGGAAGTAGATGGGCACCAGATGATCCTTAAGTGGCTATAGGGAGAAACAGTTTTCAGAGGTGCTGCTGATATGGCCTGCACAGCTAAAGGAGCCCCCAAGGACATATAGGCCCCACTCTCCAGTAGCTGAATTCTTAAATTCTACATCAGGATATGTCACTGAGTTGATCTACATGACTGAAGTTCCCCCAGAGCATAGGACATTCTAACCTGAAGGTCAGAAAGAGAAGGACCCTTCCCAAATCAAGTCACCCCCCCTCAGGATGTGGACTTCTTGGGAACAGAGTGAGACTATTGGCCTTCAGGTCATGGAGCCCTGGAAGTTATGCTATTATCAAGGTTGGCATGTGTCCATGCAGGAGTGTGGGAGGCTGAGGATGAAGTCTGGTGGCTATGTGGTATACGGTAGAGGAGAAATGCAGTACACTGAATGACTGGCCAAAGGCAAATGAGGCCCAAGCCATGACATGCTGACTGAAAATGGGCTGAGACTGACTGACTATGTGCTCAAAACTGAAGGTAGGAATTTAGAACAAATGGCAGACAAACACCAACCAATCTGAGAGGAATCATAGTGAAAAGTACTGGTACCAGTGAAGTCAGTGAGGCTGAGGCTTTGCGGAAAATAGGACAAAACTACAAAATGCATATTTATACACACAAATGAATGGATTGATGGTAAGGATTGGAGGGGCTGTAGGAGCCAGGAGTAGCAGCATGCGATGAATCATCTAAAGCTTGGGAAGCTAGCCCCTCAAGTATGGACTCAGTTGCCTAGTTGGCAGTAATTTACATTCCTGAGGCACTGGAACCAGTAAGGAGAGTAGGTTGCCTGCAGCACAGAGCAGGAACTCCAGAACTCACCGTAGTCAGGCATTCCACTGCAGCCACAGGAGAGTACAAGTGCTGCAACAGGATGTGTCATTCCAGTCAGTATAGAAGAGCTCAAAGCCCACTAAGACACAGACGGGGTAGTGGGAGGTGCAATGGACCATAGGGGGGAGTGGAAGCAGCAGCCAGCAGCACCACTAGCATGAGGGGTGAGGGGCACTGGAGTCACTGCAAGGCAGAACAGGTATGGGCTGGGTGGGATGACAGAACATCTGCGTGGTAGGAACAAACATTCTGAACATCCAAAGGACATAGAAATATATAATTTGTCAGTAGAAAAGGAAAGGTAGGTCCATCCAGTCTGCCCTAATTTTCCCTGCCAATTCTGATACCTCAGACGCTATTTGGTCATCAGTGTTCCTCCCATCTCCCCTTCCTCGACTTATTATACCCTTGTGCTTATCCTTTGCATGCTTGAGGCTCCCCACAGTTTTTCACCGATCACCTCTTCTAGGAGGCTATTCCAGGTGTCCACTACCCTTTTTGTGAAGAAGTACTTCCTTGCAGTTCTCTTAAACTGCCCCTCTCCCACAGCTTAATTGCATGCCCCCATGTTCTGGCACTTTTCTTCCTCTGAAAGAGACTCTGCACCTGCACCTTGTTCACCGCTGTGAGGTACTTATAGGTCTCAATCATGTCTCCTCTCTCTCTCTCCCTTCTGTCCTCCAGGGAGTACACTGAGATGCTGTAACCTCCCCTCGTATGGTTTCTTGAACGACCCCACACTATTCCGGTAATCCTCCTCTGGACTGCTTCCATCCTGTTGATGTCTTTGCAGATGTGTGGCCTCCAGAACCAGACACAGTACTCTAGGCGGGGTCACACTAGTAAGAAATACAGTGGCAACACCACCTGCCTCTTCCTGCTAGGAATCCCCCTCCCTATACACCCCTGCATCCCATTAGCTTTGCCTACTGCTTTGTCACACTGCACTGCCACCTTGAGATGCTTGGACATGTGCAGCTGGAATTTCATGGGGGGTGGGGTGCATAGTGTGGTTGCCTGAAACCCTTCTAAACTATGAATAAAGCCCTTCAGGCATAGGATGACAGCATAAGTAAAGTAAAGGGTACTGTAGAAGAAGGGTACAATTTAAAGTAAGTTTAAAAGGGCAGCTGCTTATGTGCTGGGTGGGTGGGTTGGGGTTACTAACAGAGGACTTTAGATGAATTACCCTATTAACTCATTATTCAAAGCCTTTGCATGAGGCAAAGAGAACTTGTGCTGAGCAAAAGTGGTCCAATGGTGGAGCATGGCAGTTGTTATCTTCAGACCGACTGACTGCATTGAACAATCGCGGGACCCACAACATCCATGTAAATAAAGGGGCTGGTCCTGAACACAGGGTGCTCTAGGATTTTTAATAGTTTCTGTAAGCATTAACAGGCAATATGCATGATGCTTGTTAACATTTCCAGGAAACAAAAAGGAGCGCACAAAGCCATCTCCTGCACCTCTGTTGCTGTAAATGACAGCCTAAAAGCGATGGGGAAACTAAAGTTGTATTAAACCACACATGAGTACAGATATCAGTTCTCCCAGTATCTCTCAAGTAGGACATTGCAAGCAATCCATAAGCCCTTCATTATCTTGTTAATTCAGTGGCTAGTCAATTAATTGTTTCCATTCCCATCTTTTGAAGGCAATATCGTGTAGTGGTTAAGGGTACTGAGCTACAAACCTGGTGACCTGGGTTTGAGTCTCATCAGCCCCCGCTTACATACTGTGTGACCCTGTGCAAGTCATTTAACTTCCTTTTACTCCCAGGATGCACCTGGAAACAAGCTCCGGCTTAGTGTGCCTTTCCTGGATAAACAATTTCCCCTTCCCTTCCATTTGGATTTTAGAGGGTTTTGGGATGCCGGTTTGTTCCCCCACCTCCCAAACTAATGACTGGAGCATTTCGTCTTCCTTTCAAGGGTAAACTGTCTGTCTCCTTCTATCTGATTTCCTCCAATAGGTCACAGCTACTGTCTTTACAGTACCTCACTTGTTATCCTGTGCTACTCTTCCCAAAACCCTGCCATCTGGCTTTTACACAACAGACGTTGTGCATTATTGTAGGGTCATTGTCTGTGCTGGACTGAACTTCTGACAATTTGTACTGGATTTCCACTGGGGCTGGGAGACATTTGCATAAGTTTAAAAAAATTGAAACTGTACACCAATGCTGCATGGTAGCATGCAGATTTAGCATTAAAAACATCAGGGAAAAAGATGAGATGAGAGGGGACCTGACGAGAGTTAAATGCTTGTTTCATTTCATCATAATAACTATTTTGTTTAATATTAACTGAGTGAAACAAGTCTCTTCTTAGAGTCTACCATTTTGGACATGACACATGCTACCCCCCCCCCCAAAAAAAAAAATGGACTGCTTCTGTTCTTCCTTTCTCCCTGGTGTCTCCTTGCAGAAATGCTGTGGTGTGTTTAGTGAACTCATTTTGGACATGGAGAAGGGTGCCTTGGGGCTGCACCAGTGCAGGATGAGCAATGTGTTTACATGCTAACATAAAACACCTGCATTGGTACATGATCCCAATAAAACAGGGATTGTTGTAAACTACAATGGAGTGATTTACCATGCTCCAGCAGGTGTTTACACTACAGGATCTGCACTGGTGCAACTCATCGGCACTGCTTGCAATGGTGCAGATCCTGTAATGTAAACACACCTAAAGTGAGTAAGGGATAGTAGTGGGATTCACACGCGGGTCTTCATGTTCACAACTGTGCATGCCAATTACTAGGTCTAGATGCCTGCTTCCTTTCTCTGTGTCCTCCCTCGCCATTCTCACAGGGATGCAAAGTGAGTGAATGGCAGTAGTGGGATTTAAGTATGGTTATCAAAGTCCATAGTGCTTTGTATTACCTACTATGCCAAAACAGACCCCCACACACACACAAGGTGAGGTTCAAAGCCCATTGCTATCACATTTACTGTATGAGCCTGATCAGGTTAATTAGCTGTGAAGTGCTTCAGTCCACTCAGCTGTAAAAGTGGATATACAGTAAGTAGGACCCACATGTAAATGACTCTACATCTCAGCTGGGCTATGCTGGGTTATATATGGTTTAACAAATTAAATCATAACAACACACACACACACACACACACACACACACACCAACAGATGCACAAGATAGATAAACATAATCACAAGTATTGCTATTGAGGAATGCATACACACAGACCACCATACAAAGATGTGTGCACATTTTTTTACACACACACACACACACACACACACACACACGTGATTAAACAGTGACATGTATACAGAAACTCCTCTGATCAAAAACATTGAATCATTGATGAAAATGTTGACAGAAAAATACATTGTTTAAAATACATAGACAATGTTTTTTAGCTAATATTAGGGGCAGAGGGAGGCAGTGAGCACAGGGAAGAGGTAGGGTTTGCCCACCATCTCAAGGGACTTGCTGTACTTTTGTGACCCCACATTATTATTTTTTTTTCATGATATTATTTTATTAGGTTTTTTTTTAACAGACATAGACATATTCTTTTATACATATTCAGAGATGTCCATCCGCTGTGCTTCCATTAAACATTTCTGTAGTGTGCATTTCTCCTTTTTCTTCATATCTCATAACAGACCCGAGACTAATCCTGTCTTATTTTGTAGTATACCTTATCTCCATGACCCATATTTGACCTGTCCAATGCTGAAGGTACCCACGTGAAGAGGACAAAAACAATCAATTCCACCTAGGCTTCTATGACTGAGTTTCTCATCTCCATGTGGCTACAAGGTCTCAGGCCCAAGAAATAGCTACAGCATGGACAGGTAGATACACAAAGGAAAACAACAGCTTTATACTGTTCTCACATACATTCTCTATATATATTCTCTATATCTCACCCCTTCCTTGTATCTTCCAAAGAAGAATAGGGAAAAAACCCCAAGAAAACAAAGAATAAAAAAATATAATAACAAACACAGACCTAAAAGAAACACACACCAACATACAAACTTATCTCTAACCCTACTTTACTACTCTAGATGTTAATCTACTACTTTGGCAGGGCATTCTTTTTCCATTTATTCTCCTCCTATCTTACCTTATACATAACTAATAAGTAGTCTGAGTTACTCTATACCCAAGTGATTCTTTACCCGATTCATCCTTCCCATTTCCTATACTCCTCAGCCTACCTCAGCCCTTGCTGCCAAGAAGGCCATAAACAGGGCCCATGCCTGATGGAAACCTCCTTTCCTGTGTCCCAAAAAAATGGGATCTCCTTTCCATTTCGTAGATGGGGGTAGGGATTCCAGCACCTCTGTTACTTTAGGTACCTTCGTCATTCTCCAGTTACGGAGGATTAGGCGCTTTGCTGGCATGATCAAAGTCATGTACCATTTTTGTTCTGATTTGGTCCATCTACTAACTACTGAGTGCAGGCCTAAAAGCATACCTGCAGGCGATTTATCAGTAGGTTTTTTAATTATCTGTTCCCCTAACTCTCCGATCTGACCCCAGAATTGTTTTAACCTAGGACAATCCCACATTATGTGGAAAAGATCTCCCCCTGGCTGCTGACATCTCCAACAATTATCATTTCCCATTACTCCTATCTTATGCAGAACCCCTGGGGTCCTGTACCACCAATGCAATATCTTGTTATGGACCATCCTGCTTCTTACATCTGTGTATTGTGTATGTGCTAAGGACCAGCACTTTGCCCACTGTAGGTCTGATATTTTAATTGACAGTGCCTTTTCCCAATAACTTCTTGCTTTATTTGTTGTATCGGGCTGGGCCCCCAAAATATCGAGATATATAACACTGACCACCCCTTTTGTCATTCTTAACCACCTCTCCACCTTCAGCTCCATCTTGTTACCCTTAGGCCCTTTTGCTAACACTTTCCCCACCGCAGCCCTCAGCTGCATATAATGCCATCTTTCCCCTTCCGGAAGATCCTACCTATCCTGAAGATTCTGAAATGTCTCCACCTTCGTCCCATCATTCGTTAGAATGTCTGATACTACCCGAATGCCTCTTTGGGCCCACGTGCCCCAATATATGGGTTTCTGCGCTATACATATGCATGGGTTCTGCCATAAAGGGGTAGGAGAAGTCATCCTCCTATCTGACCTTAGGTGGGTGTGCAATTGCTTCCAGTATCTGATACTGGCATCTATTATAGGGTGTGGGACATGTGGCATACCCCAAAGCAAGGAGGAGAGAGATATTACTTTCATCTGGTCCTGTTCCATCTGTTGCCATTGTGGAGCCTGGGGGGAAACCGAGCGGAACCATTGTAGGGTGTGGGCTGTCTGAAATGCCATCTTATAGCCCTCCATCCATGGAAGTCCTCATCCCCCTCTTTTCCAGTGGCTTCTTAGTTTGGTCTTACTATACCTGGGTACTTTCCCCTCCCAGAAAATATTTCCAATCATTCTATCCCATTTGGTATACCATCCGGCAGGGAGATGTAGTGGGATTCGTGACAGTATATATGTCACCTTATGTGCCAGTGTCATCTTAATAGCCGTGATATTGCCGGCCATTGTCAGTCTTAGTTTCTTCCATCTGCCCAGCTCCTCTTGACATTTCATCAATACAGGTCCTAAATTCCTTTCCCACATCCTATCTGAGCAGACTGTTAGCTTAATCCCTAGATAGGTCAGCTCTTTGCTAGCCCATTTCATGCCGGCCCTAATTATACTGTCCGAATTACATGGCTTATTGAATGGCAGGATTTCCGTTTGATTTTTATTAACCTTTAAACCAGACACTATATAAAAGTCCTGCAGAAGATCTATAAGGGGGTGGTAAAGATCTATCTATATCCGCCAGTGTGATGAATAGATCGTCTGCATATAGCAAAGTGGTATATCTAAGGTCTTTAATGGGTATACCTACAATTTCTGGGTTCTGTCGTATACTCTCCGCTAAAGGTTCCAATGCTAGTACAAAAAGCATGGGTGATAGGGGGCAACCTTGTCTTGTTCCCCTACCCAACACAAAGGGTTCTGACACTGCAGAGTTTGTTATGACCCTAGCCACTGGGGAGTTATATATCGCTTTAATCCCTGCGCAAAACCCCTGGCCAAATCCAAACCTCAACAGTACTTGTATAAGATAATCCCACTCCAGGGAATCGAAGGCCTTTTCGAAATCCACCGCTATGCCTGCCCCTGGTGTAGTAAGGTTTTTTGCTACGTGCATCAGATTGAGCACGGCATGTATATGGTCAGCACTGTATCTTCCTTGGACAAATCCAGCCTATGCAGGATGAATAAGTTCTGGTAGTATTGGTTTAAGTCTTGCTGCCATCCCCTTTGTAAATATTTTACTATCTACTGATATCAATGAAATGGGCCTGTAATTCCCTGCTTCTGCAGGGTCCTTATCTTTTTTAGGTATAACTGTTATGACTGCCTTTCTCATAGTTGCAGGAAATTGCCCCATCTGTATTGCCTCCTGGTATACCTGCCTCAGTATAGGGACTAGTTCGGAGCTAAGTGCCTGATAGAATTCTGCTGGGAAACTGTCCCTCCCCGGAGCCTTTCTTTGTTGCATTGCCTTTATTGCTTGTTTAATTTCCCACTCTGTCAGGGGGTACTTCATGTGATTCTCTCTGTCCCTGAGATAGTGTGGGTAACTTAATCTTATTCAAGAAATCTCCTATCTCTGTAGGGGTAATCTGATGGGATGTCTGGTATAGCTGATTATAGAACTGTCCCATGATGTTATTTATTGCTTTGGGAGAGGTATGTACCTCCTTAGTTACTGGATCCCTCAAACCTGCAATAATGGTTCTATCTCTGGCAAAATGGAAGTTCTGGGTGCCTTCAATAACCACTTCACAACTGCTGGCCTTGCCTTTGACACCTCTCCAGCTAATCTGCTGCGTGCACAACTAAGCTCCCAGTACACTGGTGCCCAGAGAGCTGATTCTTCCTTCTCCTTCAAACCCGTCCTGTTGAAGCAAGTAGAGGATCTATTATGGCAGTTGGATATTAAAAAAAGTGCGGGGGCAGACTCTCTTGACCCCTACTTTCTAAAGATTGCATTTCATGTACTTGCAGTTCCCCTAACACATCTCTTTAACCTATCTTTAACCTCTGGTTCTATTCCTACAGTGTGGAAGACAGCCCAAGTGGTTCCCCTTCTAAAATCAGGGGACCCTATGGACCTTAATAACTACAGGCCCATTTCCATTCTTCCAGTACTGTGCAAGATTCTAGAGAAAATAGTGAGCATCCAGCTAAGAGAGTATCTTGATGATGCTAACCTCTTGAATCCAGCTCAATCTGGGTTTAGGACCAGGCACAGCACTATCTCTGCACTGGCCAAAGTTACAAATGACTGGCAAACCGAATTAGATAAAAAGAATAGTGTCTGTGCAGTATTTCTTGACCTAAGTAAGGCATTCGACACTGTGGACCACGAGCTGCTACTCTCTTCCTTGCATTCCATTGGCTTAGATCCACCCTCCCTTAAATGGTTCAGGTGTTACCTTATGGATAGGTCACAGCAGGTGAAAGCTGAAGGTGATCTATCCCCTTTAAAACCACTGCTAGGAGGAGTTCCGCAAGGATCTATCCTGGGCCCTATCCTTTTTGCCATCTACAGTAATAATATTGATTCAAATCTCACCAAAGCCACTGTCCACCTCTTTGCTGATGACACTGTTTTGTATGTCAGCAACCCATCACCTGCAGTTGGCCGCGAAATCTTACAGGCAGAATTCTCCTTGCTGCAATATCAACTACTTGAGAAAAGCTTCTTTTAAATGCAAAAAAAACAAAAGCAATGCTTTTCTGCAATCAAAGCTCCCCCAGCACCTCCCCACTAAGCAGTCTCCCCCAGCTATGCACTATCCTTGGAGAAAATCTGGAGTATGTAGAAAAATTCAAATACTTAGGTGTGTGGATTGATAACAGACTCGACTTCACACATCATATTGAAGAACTGCTGTAAAAACTTCGCCAAAGGCTTGGCCTATTCTATAGAATAAAACACTTCCTAACAAGAGAATCAAAGATGAAGTTAGTCCAGGCCACTTTTTATTTCAGTTGTTGATTATGCAGACTTCCTTTATAGTCACTGCCCCATCTCCTACCTAAGCAAGCTGGATACCCTGTACCACAGAGCAATAATATTCATAACAGATCTTCCAGCTAACACTCATCATTGCTCTCTCTGTGCTGCAATTGGATGGCTTTCTCTACATCTCAGAAGGAACAGAAATGCAGCACTACGGATCTACAGAGCATTGTCTAAAAAACTTCCAAACTATATTCTAGACTGCTTCACCCAGGCCATAGCTAGCTCCTATGCCCTAAGAAGCAACAACCTCATCATGCTCAAAATACCTAAAGTCAACACCCGGCTAGGGAGGGCGGCGATCAGCTATTCTCTAGCTATGGCTTGGAATACTCTGCAGAAATCCCTAAAGCTGTCCAATCTTATACCTATAGCATCCTTTAAACAGCTTTGCACAAGTTTTTGCACAGAGAAATGCAACTGCTACCACAAAAGCTAGACTTGCCATTTCACAACCCCCCTTCCAGACAGACACCATATATGGCATATTTTTGTTCCACAGTTCTCCCTTCCGGGTAGCCACCCTTTTTATAGTACCCCAGTTCCATTTAATTCTACCTAACTACCTACTACCTACCTAATCCTTCTCCCACTAATCACTGGCCCTTACATCATTCCTAAATGCTCCCCATTCATCCTAGTATTACATTATGCTGTGTGTATGCCTTGACTCCTATATTGGGATATGTATAAACTTTATATTTTGTATAATTTTCCTATAACCTACCTTGTCATGTATGTCTGAATCAACTTCTTACCCTTGATCATTGTATTTATAAGTGTTTTTTTCTGTATCTGTTATGCATATATAGTGCATTGATGTATATGTTGTGTACCAACTATCGAACCGTGACCTTATCAGGTCCATCTTGTAAATGAGCCTTGCTCAATGATGCTCGCCTGAATAAATAAAGATTTGATTGATTGATTGATTGTTATCTTTGCTCTCTCTGTTTCCTTATCTGGTATGCCATAATTTTTCCGTTCTTATCCCCTTGTTCCCAAAAGAGATGATTCAGACGAAACATAGCTTTCTGTGCCTGCCTGGACAACAATTCATTTATTTCTAACCTCAGTTTCAGTGTATTACGAACCAGTTCATCAATGGCCTTCCTACCCTTTGTGTTTTTCATTTGTCATTCTGCCTGAGTCAGCTGGCTTTCTAATGTTTCTAGTCATGCCGGCCTCTACTTCTTCCTTCTGGCCGTAAATCCCATAATTGCCTCTCCGATTGTGACCTTATAAGCTTCCCACGTATTACCTGCCGAAGTTTCAGATATTTTATTCTCCTGGAAGAAAAGTTCTGTCTCTTTCTTAAGCCAGGCCATGAACTCAGAATTGTTTAAGAGTGTAACATCTAATCTCCATGCGGGGATCGGTTTCTCTGCCAGGCCCCAGTCCAGTTTAAGCTGCACGGGTGAGTGATCAGAAAGAATTATAGGTAAAATATTAATTTTAACCACTGAATGCAATGCCCCCAGGGAAAGAAGCCAATAATCTAATCTGCTAAAAGTATTATGTACCCCTGATTGATATGTATAATCTCGGTCATGAGGGTGTCCCAACCTCCAAACATCCAAGGCTGATGCTCTTTCATAAGGCTTTTAGTACGCTTCCTCTTATGGCTATTACGGTACTGGCAACATTCTTATCCAATTCTGGGAACATGGCCAGATTGAAATCCCCTCCTACTATCATTGGAACCCCATTGGTTGCCATTGCCCCCATCTTATCTGATAATTTTTGAAAAAAGGCCGGGTCGTCTTCATTTGGAGCATATACATTGACCAGCATAATCATCCCTTCCGGCGTTAGCACCCTTGCCATGACCCATCTCCCATGTTTGTCTTTTTTACATTTGTCTATTACCCAATGTAATTGTTTATGAAATAAGATAGCAACCCCTCTTTTTTTGGTGCTCGCCCCAGCGTGCACCTCCCCCCCTACCCAGTCTTTGACTAATCGGGAATGATCTTCTCCTGTCATTTTAGTTTCTTGCAAAAATACCACTTGAGCCCTTTTTTTCTTGAGGTACGATAAAACTTTCTTTCGTTTTATCGGAGTATTCAACCCCCTAACATTCCAGGTGTATAGAAGTAACTCCATTTTTGATTTGCGTTAGTCTCTATGTATCTTTGCTACTATCCACTTAACAGAATACCTAAGAACAACTAAATAAGTATCTAAAATAAATCCCTCTCTTCTACCCCTTCTGTATTCGTAACCCCTTTTTCTATCCCCCTACAATATGTTCTAACAGGTCTCTTCCACGGATCTTTGATGCCCCCCTTTATGCTAATCCGATATTACCCCTTATCTACTATACTAACCTAACTACAGGAAAAAACAAACCTTACTACTCTAAAACTAACCTATGTACAAGTACACCTAACGGTGTCGGTGAGAGCTGGCGTCCAAGACAGGGGAGTTCTATCCCCCACCCCAAAGTCTCAGCCACTATCCCACCAAGAGAGGGTGTGCTTAGCTCAACCAGGATAAAAAAACAAGTACCGAAAACAGATACCTTATACAATATGTAAAAAAAATAAAATAAACTTCCCCTACTCCCCTGCAACTCTTTGGTATGTTACTGGCTCTAATTCACCAGAGTATCTACTCTGCCCATATGTTCCCCTTATCAAGTTTGATACCAGCTACCCTAGGAGAGAGGAAATAAACCCCAAAAACGTTGACCCATAATCTGTTTGTCGGTGAGTTGGGTCCTTTTCTCCCTACATGTTCTTCCTTCTCATCAAAACTCCGAGCTGAGAGACTGTGCTCTTACTATCAGACTTCCTAATGCCTGTACCATCTTCTTAATCCATTCCCACAGCCCCTATTACCTGATAATCCCTCCTATTCCCGCTCCTCTTTCCTCCACGTCTGTCCTTCTTATGTATAGTACAAACCAGGACCGGCAGGTAAAACAGCAGATAGAGGTATAGGTAGGTATCCATGACATCAGTAGTGCTAAAAAAGTAACTAAAAAAGAGAAAAAAAGAAAAAAAAGGAACAAAAACTCTGGGGTGCCTTCCACCCTCACCATTATATACAGTTTTGTTGACACCCCCTCTTCCTTACCTCCCAAAGCCTGTTTCATTCCGTGTCTTCCCCTCACCCCTAGCCTCTGCTCTAAAGGATTCCTTCTTCCCCTTCAAGCCACTACCTTTATCCCGCTTACCCCCTTGCCCCAATACTTATTTAGCGATCAAGAAGTAAACAACAAAAGCGGCATTTATCGTGCACTTATTTGTACTTCTCTAAAATTTCAAATTAGCATCAGTTCCAGGCCTCTAATGTGCCTGTTCTCTATGGCTTAGTCCGTATTGCTGTCTTCATGTTTCGTCCGCTTTGGAAGGGCCAAGTCCGACTTGAAGACCAGGATCCTTACTTTGATCGTCCGTTAGTAGGTCTGAGTGTACTCTTCCCTTCTCTCCTTCCGTTTCAGACAGCTCCCATACACCTGCCCCATTCTTCAGCTGTCCTCGAACATCTGAATCTGTTTGCCACTCATCCGCACATTCCTCCAAAGGAGCATACTTATTTTTTGAGAAGTATGGGCTGGTAATAATCTGTCCTTCGACCTCCGTTGATAGCTTAGCTTTAGGATCCGACTGGCTCCGCTCCTCAGGGTGTTCTCTTCACTGGTGCCTCTCATTATTTTGCCTCTTTAAACTTTTTTGTGGAGGTACCGCAGTAAAGTAAGCACTAGACTCTGCAATATCCATGTCTCCTTCAGCCGTATTCCAGCTCCAGCCCTGCTTAGTCCCTGTGTCTCTTACATTTCCTTTACCAGTCAGATGTTTTCCCTCTTCCTAAGCGCTACTCGTTGAGTGAATATTTCTCACATAGGCATCTAACGCCTCTGGTGTATTAAAGGACCTGTAATTACCGTTGATATTCAGTCTCATAATTGCCGGATATCGTAAAGAGAAAGGGATTCCCATTTCATGCAGCTTAGCTCTTAGAGGCCCATATTCCTTTCTTCGCATGGCCAACTCTCTCGAGTAATCCTGAAAAATCAGCACACCATGACCCTGGAAACTCAACCTTTTTAGCTCTCTGGCTCTGGACAGAACTCATTCCTTATCAGCATAATTCAGAATCCTCGCTATAATAGGACGTGGTCTATCATTATTTCTGGGGATTGGGCCCATTGTACGATGTGCCCTTTCTACTGTGAAGCCAGGAGGTAGTTCACTCTGCATGATCTGTGGTAAACTTTCCCCAAACCATTCTGCCACATTTCTTGCCTCCGCTTTCTCCGGTATCCCCAAGATACGCAGATTATTCCGTCTACTTCGATTCTCCAAATCATCTACTTTACTTGACAGGTCCTTTATGGTCTGCTGTTGTTCCCTTAATTTTACATGGAGGTCACTGATGGCTGCCTTATTAGTGACCGTCAGCCATTCGATATTATGAAGTCTCGTTTCAAATTGGTGAATTGCCAGCGTAGTTGCGTTGGAGGCTATAGTCACCTCCGCCATCTGTTGAACCAGCGTTTGAAACATTTCATGTAGTTTTGCATTGTCTGTAAAGCTCAACGTGCTTGCGGCCTGGTCCACCATAATCCAGATACTTGACACATTATACTACGCACTTAAGGAGAGTGGCTTGGTTCTCGCTATTTTTTGCCGTCGTCCCATTGCCGAATTAAAATCTTTCTGAACCGATATCTTTCTAACTTCTCCGGTCTCTCCTGCTCTAATTCTGATCTGATCTGTTCGTTTTTGGATTGTTTAGTCAGATGTAAACCCAAAAAACTCGCAGAGCTCACAGATTATGCTGCCATCTTCCCTGGAGCTAAGCCACACCCCCGAGACCCCACTTTATGCTACATGGCACTAATGGAGGGAGGCAGGAGTGGGGAGAAATGTATGGAGAATAACCTGGGGAAAAATAAAGAGCTGTCTGAATGATGTCAGCCTGGTACACCTGATACCCATGGACCCATGATGATGGTTCAGGGAGGGTACCAGATACCCCTGAGGTGAGAGGCAAAGACCTGCATAGTGATAAAAACCTAAAACATTAAGAAAAGCCAAAGAAAAAGACAAAGAACAAGATGGAAGAAAATAAAAATAAACTTTTCTTTTGGGGGGGTATCTCAAAATAGTCCCCTTAGTGTAATGCACAGGGCCAATATTTAAATTCTTCATCCCTAATGATCTAGTAACCACAATACTGTATTGTTGGTGGCAGAGAATGGATCGCTAGGGTCTAGGTAAAAAGAAAATAATGAGGTGCTGAGTGTTTATGCTGCCCTGCCTGATGGACTTATTGTTGAGTATTCCCACCACTTCATTGTAATATTTGTACCCATGTTCATGGGGAGACAGTTTTTGAAAACTGAATTACAGCTTTACATGTTTCAGTACTGGACTAGGGATTGATCATTGCATCCCTGGTCTCAGAGGCTGCAGCTCTAACCCTTCAGCTTAAAGGAAAAGTTAGGTTGGCTTTTGTTCTTGGGTGCTGCAGCTTTCTCTTTATCCCATCCTCGTTGTCAGTGTAATATCTATCCCCAACTTCATGGCGAGACATCTTTTGTAAACTGAATTACAGGGTTTCATGTTTCAGTGCCGGACCTGGAGATTGATCCTTGAAACCCTGGTCTCAGAGGCTACAGCTCTAACATTTCAGTTAAAAGAAATGTTTCTGTTAGTTAAGGTGTTAGACTGGCTCTTGTAATTGTATGCTACAATCTTCACTTTCTTTACTCTCTCCCTTTACACAACAATAACCACAGACTTTCTCATGTTTGTAACTAGTTGTCAAGTAACTGTGGCACTCTTTAACTTATTGGCTAAAATGTGGCACATAAACATAGACAACAGTAAAACACCATTGGTCCATCCAGTCTCGGTGTAACACCCTATCATGCCCTGAGACCCTTTGTCTATAGTGGGTTTTTAGCAAATACAATCCACCCCCATGCTTCCCGTATTACTGCTACTGTCCTGAGTGACTATTAAGTCATTCACTCTGTCGCAGGCATGCTTGAAATCATCATGGTTTTGGTGCCCACTGTTGTACTGTATGTGTTGTTAAGAACCATACTGCACACAGGCTGAAGATGGCAATTACTTTATTAACAGGAAGTCCCCCTGGGTACTTCTTCCCAGAGGACACATGGTAAACTGCATAGGCTGGCAAAGCTTCAGTGCCACCTATCACCACATCTCCCCTTTTGGGATAGATAACACATTTCCACAGAAGTTCAAGCAATCTTACACTCTCAACTTACTATTGTACTTAAACTTTTTAAACTATGTTTACACTTTTTTGGTTTTGTTATCAATGGCTGTCAATGAAGGCCAAGGTAGAATGCCTGAACACTTCCAACTCAGTGGAAGGATTCTTCTGCCTTCAGGTCACTTGCCATGAAATTATTTTAACACAGTCTTTTTATTCATAAGACCAGTTTTTGAGGTTTGACCGACCCTCCTCCTGATTGGGTCATGACACTGTGTCACATAGCTGTTAGTTCTGTGACTGGTCATCTTTCAACAGTCTCTGCTGTGGTCTCAGTAATGGTACAGGATTTTCTAGTGGTAGTGGTTGTACCCCTTCTGGCTGATCTTTTGGTGGATCCCCTAGAGGTGGTGACAGCCCATCTTCCAAACGTTGGTCTTCTCCCTCTCCAGAGTGAAGGCAAACAAAGTGGTGCCTGTTGTGTCTCAACTGTCCCTGCAGACTCTGCTGAAGAGAGGAACAAGATGACAGCTGTTCTGTGACCAGTGCTGAAATTGTCATGGTCAGAACCCAGATTCGTTCTCCTGACTGAAGCTGTGGCAAACTATGAGCTCTGTGTCTTAAGTTGTATGATTTTTTGCATTTGAAACTTGTAAACTGCTCATGGTTTTGGATTTTGACCTTGGTCTGGAAGTTCTGAGTTCAAAAGAGATTGCAAAATAGGTATGGTTGTTCTCAGTTTTCAGCCCATCGGTAGTTCTGCTGGACTGTAGCCTTTGGTAAGTGGTGTGGCTTGGTCGGCAAATGAAGCTTTGAACAGATCATTAGCATTCTTGAAAAGTTTCTTTACTGTTTGTACTGCTCTTTCAGCCTCTCCATTGCATTTCATATGCCTTGGCCTGCTTGTGAGATTTACAAAGCCAAATTCTTTTGCAAAATTGAAAAGGATGAACAGTTGAACTGTGTACTGTTGTCTAATACTAGAGTCTCTGGCACTCCATGGTGAGCAAAAATTACTTTCAAGTGTCCTATAGCATGACTTGCAGTGGTAAAATTCAGATGAACAACTTCAGTGTACCTTAAATGATAGTCCACAACTGTGAGGAACTTCTGACTTTTCACATCAAAAGTGATCTGGAGCAACGTTTTGCCATGGTCTGTCCAGAAATTTAGGTGAGTCAATGTTTTACTGGACTGCTGTGGAATTTCATGGAGACTTTACACTTGTTTATCAGGGGGGTTTAGTTGTGCATGAAGCAATGACCACCTCACAGTCTGCTGTGCTGTCCTGTGACATTTTGTTATGCTCTGGTGTCCTTTGTGGTGTAGTTTCAGGGTTGCATCTGGTAGAGACAGAGGAATCACAGTTCTGGTTCCCTTCAAAAGTAAGCCATCTGGAATTGTGAAAGTGTTTTTGTGCCAGAATGGCTTGATAGTATCTGGACCTTGAACCTCTGGTGGCCAAACATGTTGGCAACATTTAATGACTTGTTGACATACTGGATCTTTCTGTAGTTGTTGTCCGATTTGCTCAAGACTGCTGTCTGATGCTGAAAGGGTGTCTCTTATTTGAAAGCGAGGGAGAGATAGATATGTGTTTCTTTCATGAGGTTTACATCTCCTTCTGTAAGTTGTCCTTTGAGAGGCATTCTTGACAGGGCATCAGCAGTAAGGAAAGACTTGCCTGGAACATGAACAGTGTTGTAGGTATATCTTATCAACCACATGTGGAACCACTGTATCCTCGGAGAAAGGCCATCTAGGCTTCTGGTGCCCAACAAACTTAACAGAAATTTGTTATCTGTCTCTATAATGAAGAGTGCTCCTGCAAGGTAACAACTAAATCATTCACATGTCCACACTAGGGCTAGTGTCTCTTTTTCAATTTGCACATAGAACTGTTCTGTTGGCTTCAGTGCTCTTGAGGCATACCCAGCAGATTTCCACTGGTTTTCATGCATTTGCATCAGGACCCTTCGTAGTCCAAAAGATTATGTATCTGCTGCTACTTTTGTTTCTTTATTGGGATTGAACAAGGCTTGGGTAGGTGGTACCATGAGTTCTGCTTTGAGAGGTGTAAACCCTTGTTCTTGAGCTGGACAGCCAAATCCACTTGTTCACCTGTGACAAAAGTTCTCATAGGGCTTTTGAGAGCAGCGTTTGGAAGTTAGCTATAGTTGGTTTTATTGAAATATTATTTATTCCTATTTATTGATTTACTTCTGAAATGTATTAATTGTCTCACCCATGTTTCAATTCTGTATTGCTACATTTTTTACATGTCTTCTTTTGTGAAGCACTCAGAGGATTGAGCGCTCAAGAAATAAAATATTACTTATTTTTGTTTTTCACTGCTAAGGTGGGTATGAACTTTCCAAACTGGTTGACCATTCCAGGAAACCTCAAACTTTGGACATATTTGTGGAACTTGTACTCCTCTGTATGACTGCCAACTTCTCTGGGTCAGGTTGTATACCTTTGTCTGAGATGATATGTCACAGGAACTGAACTTTGGTTTTATCAAACTTACATTTCTTGGCATCCAATGGGAGCCTTGCACTTTGGACCTTTCTTAGGGCTGCATAGACTCTCTGGTTGTGCTCCTCTTTGGTGTAACTGAAGACAAGGATATCGTCCATGAGGCACAAACCCCTTTCTAGCTTTCCAGGACTTGACACATTCTGCGCTGGAAGTAGTCAGAGAAGGATGAGATGCCA
The DNA here is from genome assembly GCA_016271365.2 of Neoceratodus forsteri. NCBI lineage: Eukaryota > Metazoa > Chordata > Ceratodontiformes > Ceratodontidae > Neoceratodus > Neoceratodus forsteri. Next base: position 480,811,250 of record CM057459.1, on the reverse strand, counting down.
AAGGGCAATCTTTAAAAGCAATAGGGTCCAAAGGGTGTAATGAAGGCGGTCAGTTTCTCTGATGCCTTTGACAGATGTACCTGCCAAAATTCTGCATTGGTTGGTGAAGCCAATTGCTTCTCCTGGTATCTCCATCATCTGCTCCACTGAGGGGAGGATGAATTTCCCCTGTCTGACTGACTCATTCAGCTTGGATAGGTCAACACATATCCTTACATTCTGGTACATCAGTCTCTGGGTCCATTGATCATAGTGATCATGTCCATAGTCTTCATTCTAGAAAGTTCCTCTTTGACCTTAGAAATCAGTGGAACTGTGATCCTTCTGAGTGCTATCAGTGAAAATGGTATGACTCCTGGTGTAAGCTGAATATGGTAATCTTCTTTCAGTTCTCCTAGAACATTGGATAATGTTGGGGACTCCTCACTCCACCTGCTTTGTTCCACACTATTGAGTCTGGCAAAAATATGAGGTTTCTTGTTTGCTTTTCTGCCTTGCTATATGGTGTGGAGGTTCTTCTCAAAGTAAATGACCTCTTGACTTGCATTTTTGCCTTTAGGTACAATGGCATTGCACACTGCACACATCTATGGTATATTTTCTTGACCCCATCAGGACTTTACTTGTGGCCAGCAAAGGTATACGGCACACCTGTTTGCTCCACATTTCCTTGTAAAGGGTTTCTGGTATGGCTGTGCCATCTGCATCTGTGCAAATCATGAACTCTGTTGGCATCCTGTTGATGAGAACTACTGTTTCCCAGCTAGTTAATGGGCCTGAACCAATCCCCCAAAAAGCACACTCTGTGTCATACTCTGGCACTTCTTGAACTTTATGTACTGATGCTTTTGACCTACATACATTCTTTCAATGGTCTCTGTTATGGCACACATGACACAAGGCATAATTTGCTGGACACTGAGCACCTGAGTGTGATGGCTTATTCCCGCAGCTCCCACAAGGTTTCTGCATGTCCTTTCTCTTGTGGGGTGTCCATCTGCACTGTTGATGTTGCATCATCTTTGGAGCTGTGTTGGACTTCTTCAGACTCCTCCCTATGGAAAAAATGTCTGCCTGCATGTAGTCCACTTTCAGGGTGCTTTGCTCTGTGCCACTGCCTGCTTTCTGGCTAGAGGTCTGATTGTTGTTTTCATACAGCTTTGCTTTGTCAGGCCATTATGACAGCCTTCTCTAAAGTGAAGTTGTTGTCAAGTTGCATGTGTTCAACCAATCTGCAGTCTCAGAGTCCCATGACAGTCCGGTCCCACATCAGTTCCTCTCATAAGTCTCCTTAGTTACAGTACTCAGCTAGGGCGTACAGTGCTGTAATGAAGTCATAAACTGGTTCCCCTTCCTCCTACCTGTATAAGTTAAATTTGGCCCTTTTATAGCTAACTTTTCTATGATATGTGAAATACACACTTAATTGTTCCCAGACCACCATTATAGTTTTTCTTTTCTGCATATGTTAACATCATCCCCCCAAGGATGTCATCTGCTTTGCCCCCTATGCAGTATATCAGGGTGTTCACCTGATTCTCCACTGTTGACTCTGCTAGGGCATTAGCTATACAAAACATTTTGACACATCTGAGTCATTTTGGAAAGTCACCTGGGTTGCAAAATCAAAAGGTTCAGGTGGCTGGATCTGATAAGCTGATGTTTTTGCCATTGCTTAGTCATAAAAGTACACAGAATAAAGTCACTTTAAGCTGTATTGTACACTTAAACAGAACTGGTGACTGTCTCTGTACATTTTTCAGGTCTCAAAATACTTCCATTTTGTATGCCTGCATCAGTTCAGCCCAGTTTTACTTTCTTTTTACTCTCTGTAGAGATGTTAATTTCTCTTTACTCTCTGTAAAGATGTTACTTTCTCTTTACTCTCTGCAGATATATTAATTTACTCACTGTACAGATTTTACTTTCTCTTTACTCTCTGTAGAGATGTTACTTTACTCTGCTGTCTGTAGACATGTTACTTTACTTTCTCTAGAGATGTTACTTTACTCTCTGAAGAGATGTTGCTTTACTTTACTCTCTGTAGAAATGTTACCTTACTTTACGCTTTGTAGACATGCTATTTTAATCTCTGTAGAGATGTTACTTTTTCTTTTCTCAGCATAGAGATGTTACTTTTTCTTTTCTCTGCATAGAGATGTTACTTTCTCTTTACTCTCTGTACAGATGTTACTTTGCTTTACTCTAAGTAGAGATGTTACTTTACTTTGCTCTGTGGAGATGTTACTTTACTTTACTTTACTCTCTGTAGAGATGTTACTTTACTCTGTAGAAATGTTACATTACTTTACTCTGTAGAGATGTTACTTTACTCTCTGTAGAGATGTCACTTTTTCTTTACTCTCTGTAGAGATGTTACTTTACTTTACTCTCTGTGAAGATATTAGTTTACTCTCTGTAGAGATGTTGCTTTCTATTTACTCTCTGTAGAGATGTTACTTTAGTTTCTCTAGAGATGTCACTTTCTCTTTACTGTCTGTAGAGATGTTACTTAACTTTACTTTACTCAGTGTAGAGATGTTACTTTCTCTTTACTCTCTGTAGAGATGTTACTTTACTCTCTGTAGAGATGTTCCTTTATCTTTGCTCTCTGTAGAGATGTTACTTTACTCTCTTTAGAGATGTTACTTTCTATTTTCTCTCTGTAGATAGGTCACTTTACTTTACTCTCTGTAGAAATGTTACTTTCTCTTTTCCCTCTGTAAAGGTGTTACTTTCTCTTTACTCTCTGCAGAGATGTTACTTTACTCTCTGTAGAGATATCACTTTATCTTTACTCTCTGCAGATATGTTACTTTCTCTCTACTCCCTGTAGAGATGTTCCTTTACTTTCTATTGAGATGTCACTTTATTTTACTCTCTGTAGAGATGCTACTTTCTCTTTACTCTCTATAGAGATGCTACTTTCTCTTTACTCTGTCTCTCGAGATGTTACTTTACTCTCTTTAGAGATGTGACTTTCTCTTTTTCATCTCTGTAGAGAGGTTACTTTACTCTCTGTAGAGATGTTACTTTCTCTTTTCTCTCTTTAGAGATGTTACTTTACTTTACTATCTGTAGAGATGTTACTTTACTTTACTCTGTAGAGATGTTACTTTACTTTACTTTCTGTAGAGATGTTATTTTACTTTCCTCTGTAGAGATTGTACAATACTTTACTTGCTGTAGAGGTTTACTTTATTTTACTCTGTAGAGATGTTACTTTACTTTACTATGTGTAGAAATGTTACTTTCTCTTTACTTTCTGTAGAGATGTTACTTTACTTTACTCTGTAGAGATGTTACTTTATTTAACTCTCTGTAGAGAAGTTACCATCACAGAAGTCTGCAATTGTGTCCTATGATCCAGCTCATCTGTGACCGCCTACAATTAGCCTTCCTTTGTACTCTTAATCTGTACTATTACAAAAATCTAATCCTAGTTACCTATGAACTCTACATCTGCAATCCTCCCCTCCACACCTGCCACTATTACATGCCCACGGCCTGCTAACCTTCCTCTGTTGGTAGTATAGCAACCCAGTACCTGCCCCTCCATATCTGCTGCATCTCCCCTACCCCATGTTGACCTCCTTCCATACACATGAGTTTTTGTTAATTTGCTAAATTTTCTTCTCTTTATGCAGCACCCTTCCTAATTCCCCACTCCTTTTCCCTGAATATGTTATAACGTATACAGGAATATTAGACCATAAATATGTTTGCTAAACATGTATTTATTATTCTTTGCTCTGCTATATTACTACTTTACATAAATGTAATTTCTATTTACCTTGTGTTCTGCAGGTTTACCTGCACCTAAGAATAGCTTCACTGACTGTATTATTGTCTGTACATAAATGTATTGCTACCTGACCTTGTGCGATGCAGGTCCACCTTGTAAATGAGCTTGCTCAATGGGGTCCGCCTGAATAAATACACATTTTGATTGATTGATTGATTGATTGATGTTACTTTACTTTACTCTGTTTAGATATTACTTTACTCTCTGTAGAGATGTTACTTTACTTTACTTTACTCTCTGTAGAGATGTTTCTTTATTTTACTCTGTAGAGATGTTACTTTCTCTTTTGTCTCTGTAGATAGGTTACTTTACTCAATGTAGAGATGTTACTTTCTCTTGACACTCTGCAGAGATGTTACTTTACTTTACTCTCTCTAGAGAGGTTACTTTCTCTTTACTCTCTGTAGAGATGTTGCTTTCTCTTTGCTCTATGTAGAGATGTTACTGTACTCTCTGTAGAGATGTTACTTTATTTTACTCTCTGTAGAGATGCTACTTTCTCCTTACCCTCTGTAGAGATGTTACTTTACTCTCTGTAGAGATGTTACTTTCTCTTTTTCTCTCTAGAGATGTTACCTTACTTTACTCTCTGTAGAGAAGTTACTTTCTCTTTAGTCCCTGTGGAGATGTTACTTTACTTTACTCTGTGGAGATGTTACTTTACTTTGTGTAAAGATGTTACTTTCTCTTTACTCTCTGTAGACAAGTTTCTTTACTTTATTCTCTGTATAGTTGTTACTTTACTCTGTAGAAATCTTACTTTTTCTTTACTCTCTGTAGAGATATTACTTTCTCTTAACTCTCTTAGAGATGCTACTTTACTCTCTGTAGATATGTTACCATCACAGAAGTCTGCAATTGCTTCCATCTACCCAAGCTCATCCATGTCCGCCAACAATTAGCCTTCCTTTGTACTCTCAATCTGTACTATTACACAAATCTAACCCTAGTTACCTACGAACTCTAAATCCACAATCCTCCCCTCCACACCTGCCAATATTATATACCCATGGCCTGCTACCCTTCCTCTATTGGTAGTATAGCATCCCAGTACCTGCTGCTCCTTATCCACTGCATCTCCCCTACCCCATTTTGACCTCCTTCCCTACATATGAGTTTTTGTTAATATGCTAAGTATTTTCTTTGCTTTGTGCAGCACCTTTCTTAACTCTCCACTCCTCTTCCCTGAATATGTTATAACTTATAAAGGAATATTAGACCACGAATATGTTAATTAATCCTGTACCTATTTTTGTTTGCTCTGCTATGTTACTGCTTTATCCCTATTTATACCTACACTTTATGTCTTCCTGTCTGTACAAAAATTTAATTGCTATTTACCTTGTGTGTTGCAGGCTTACCTGCACCTAAGTATACCTTCACTGACTGTATTATTGTCTGTACATAAATGTATTGCTACCTAACCTTGTGTGATGCAGGTCCACCTTGTAAATGAGCCTGCTCAATGGTGTCTGCTTGAATAAATAAGGATTTTGATTGATTGATTGATGTTACTTTACTTTACTTTGTTGAGATGTTACTTTACCTTACTCTCTATTGAGATGTTACCTTACCTTACTTTACTCTGTAGAGATGTTATTTTACTCTCTTTAGAGATGTTACTTTAGCTTTACTTCTCTGTAGAGATGTTACTTTACTTTACTATCGGTAAAGATGTTACTTTACTCTCTGTAGAGGTGTTATTTTCTCTTTTCTCTCTGTAGATAGGTTACTTTACTCTATGGAGAGATGTTATTTTCTCTTTTCTCTGTGTAGAGATGTTACTTTGTCTTACACTCTGCAGAGATGTTACGTTACTTTACTCTCTGTAGAGATGTTACTTTCTCTTTACTCTGTAGAAATGTTCCTTTACTTAACTCTGTAGAGATGTCACTCTCTCATTACTCTCTGTAGATATGTTTCTTTACTCTCTCTAGAGATGTTACTTTCTCTTTGCTCTCTGTAGAGATGTTACTTAATTTTACTCTCTGTAGAGATTCTACTTTCTCTTTACTCTCTGGAGAGATGGTACTTTACATTACTCTGTAGAGATGTTTCTTTACTCTCTGTAGAGATATCACCATCACAGTAGTCTACAATTGCTTCCATACCCTAGCTCATCTGTGTCCACCTACAATTAGCCTTCCTTTGTACTCCCAATCTGTACTATTACACAAATCTAACCCTAGTTACCTACGAACTCTAGGTCCACAATCCTCCCCTCCACACTTGCCACTGTTACATGCCCACAGCCTGCTAACCTTCCTTGTTTGGTAGTATAGCATCCCAATACCTGCCCCTCCTTATGCACCACATTTACCCTACCCCTTTTTGACCTTCTTCCCAACACATGAGTATTTTCTTCACTTTATGCTGCACCTTTCTTAATTCCCCACTCCTCTTCCCTGAATATGTTATAACTTATACAGGAATATTAGACCATGAATATGTTTGCTAAACCTGTACTTATTATTGTTTGTTCTACTATATTACTGCTTTATCCCTATGTATACCTTTGCTTACTGTCTTCCAGTCTGTACATGAATGTAATTGCTATTTACCGTGTGTGTTGCAGGTTTACCTGCACCTTAGTATACCTTCACTGACTGTATTATTGTCTGTACACAAATGTATTGTTAACTGACCTTGTGCAATGCAGGTCCACCTTGTAAATGAGCTTGCTCAATGGTGTCAGCCTGAATAAATAAAGATTTTGATTGATTAATTGATGTTACTTTACTTTACTTTGTTGAGATGTTACCTTTCTTTACTCTCTATAGAGATGTTACTTTACTTTGTAGAGGTGTTACTTTACTCTCTGTAGAGATGTTACTTTACTATGTAGAGAGGTTACTTTCTCTCTTTTTCTCTTTAGAGATGTTACTTTACCTTACTGTCTGTAGAGATGTTACTTTCTTCTCTACTCTCTATAGAGATGTTACTTTACTTTACTCTCTCTAGAGATGTCATTTTCTCTTTACTCTCTTTAGAGATGTTACTTTACCTTACTCTCTGTAGAGATGTTACTTTCTTCTCTACTCTCTATAGAGATGTTACTTTACTTTACTCTCTGTACGGTTATTACTTTACTCTCTGTATAGATGTTACTTTCTCTTTACTCTCTCTAGAGATGTCATTTTCTCTTTACACTCTGTAGAGATGTTACTTTACTTTACTCTGTAGAGATGTTACTTTATTTTACTCTGTAGAGATGTCACTTTCTCTTTACTCTCTGTAGAGATATTTCTTTAATCTCTGTAGAGATGTTAGTTTCTCTTTACTCTCTGTTCAGATGTTACTTTACTTTATTCTCTGTACAGTTGTTATTTTACTCTCTGTAGAGATGTTTCTTTCTCTTTACTCTCTCTAGAGATGTTACTTTCTCTTTATTCTCTTAGAGATGTTACTTCACTTTACTCTGTAGAGATGTTACTTTACTCTCTGTAGAGATGTCACCATCACAGAAGTCTGCAATTGCTTCCATCAACCCTAACTCATCCATGTCTGCCTACAATTAGCCTTTCTTTGTACTCCCAATCTGTACTATTACACAAATCTAACCCTAGTTTCCCACGAACTCTAAATCCACAATCCTCCCCTCCACACCTGCCAATATTATATGCCCACAGCCTGATAACCTTCCTTTGTTGGTAGTATAGCATCCCAGTAACTGCCTCTCCTTGTCCACTGCATCTCCCTTATCCCATTTTGACCTCTTTCCCTAAGCATGAGTTTTTGTTAATTTGCTAAGTATTTTTTTCGCTTTGTGCAGCACCTTTCTTAACTCTCCACTCCTCTTCACTGAATATGTTATAACTTATAAAGGAATATTAGACCATGAATATGTTTAAACCTGTACCTATTTTAGTTTGCTCTGCTATATTACTGCTTTATTCCTATGTATACCTATGCTTACTGTCTTTCTGTCTGTACACAAATGTAATCGCTATTTACCTTGTGTGTTTCAGGTTTACCTGCACCTAAGTATACCTTCACTGACTGTATTATTGCCTGTACATAAATGCATTGTTATCTGACCTTGCGCGTTGCAGGTCCACCTTGTAAATGAACTTGCTCAATGGTGTCTGCCTGAATAAATAAAGATTTTGATTGATTGCTTGATGTTACTTTACATTACTCTGTTGAGATGTTACTTTACTCTCTATAGAGATGTTACTTTACTTTACTTTACTCTGTAGAGATGTTATTTTACTTTACTCTCTGTAGAGATGTTACTTTGCTTTACTCTGTAGAGATGTTACTTTACTTTACTCTCTGTAGAGATGTTATTTTATCTTTACTTCTCTGTAGAGATGTTGCTTTACTTTACTCTCTGTTGAGATGTCACCATTACAGAAGTCTGCAATTGCTTCCATCTACCCTAGATCATCCGAGTCTGCTTACAATTAGCCTTCCTTTGCACTCCCAATCTGTACTATTTCACAAATCTAACTCGAGTCCTAGTTACCTTTGAACTCTACATCCACAATCCTCCCCTGCACACCTGCCAATGTTACATGCCCATGGCCTGCTAACCTTCCTCTTTTGGTAGTATAGCATCCCACAACCTGCCCTTCCTTGTCCACCGCATCTCCTCTACCACATTTTGACATCCTTCCCTACACATGAGTATTGTTAATTTTATAAGTATTTTCTTCACTTTGTGCAGCACCTTTCTTAACTCCCCACTTCTCTTCCAAGAATATGTTATAACTTATAAAGGAATATTAGACCATGAATATGTTTATTAAACCTGTACCTATTTTAGTTTGCTCTGCTATATTACTGCTTTATTCCTATGTATACCTATGCTTACTGTCTTCCTGTCTGTACACAAATGTAATCGCTATTTACCTTGTGTGTTTCAGGTTTACCTGCACCTAAGTATAACTTCACTGACTGTATTATTGCCTGTATATAAATGCATTGTTATCTGACCTTGCGCGATGCAGGTCCACCTTGTAAATGAACTTGCTCAATGGTGTCTGCCTGAATAAATAAAGATTTTGATTGATTGATTGATGTTACTTTACTTTACTCTGTTGAGATGTTACTTTACTTTACTCTCGATAGTGATGTTACTTTACTCTGTAGATATGTTATTTTACTTTACTCTCTGTAGAGATGTTACTTTACTTTACTCTGTAGAGATGTTACTTTACTCTCTGTAGAGATGTTACTTTATCTTTACTTCTCTGTAGAGATGTTACTTTACTATCTGTAAAGATGCTACTTAACTCTTTGTAGAGATGTTATTTTGTCTTTTCTCTCTGGATATTGGTTACTTTACTCTCTGTAGAGATGTTACTTTCTCTTTTCTCTGTGTAGAGAGGTAATTTTGTATTTACACTCTGCAGAGATGTTACGTTACTTTACTGTCTGTAGAGATGTTATTTTCTCTTTACTCTCTGTAGTGGTGTTACTTAACTTTACTCTGTAGAGATGTTCCTTTACTTAACTCTGTGTAGAGATGTCACTGTCTCTTTACTCTCTGTAGATATGTTACTTTACTCTCTATAGAGATGTTACTTTCTCTTTGCTCTCTGTAGAGATGTTACTTTACTCTCTGTAGAGATATTACTTTATTTTTCTCTCTGTAGAAATTCTACATTCTGTTTACTCTGTGTAGAGATGTTACTTTACTTACTGTAGAGCAGTTTCTTTACTTTACTCTCTATAGATCTGTTGCTTTCTCTTTACTCTCTGTAGAGATATTACTTTATTCTCTGTAGAGATGTTACTTTAATTTACTCTCTGTAGAGATGCTACTTTCTCTTTACTGTCTGGAGAGATGTTACTTTCTCTTTTTTATCTCTGTAGAGAGGTTACTTTACTGTCTGTAGAGTTGTTACTTTCAATTTTTCTCTTTAGAGATGCTAATTTACTTTACTCTTTGTAGATATGTTACTTTACTTTACTCTGTAGACATGTTACTTTACTCTCTGTAGAGACGATACTTTACTTTACTTTCTGTCGAGCTGTTATTTTACTTTACTCTGTAGAGATTTTACATTACTTTACTCTCTTTAGAGATTTACTTTGGTCTCTGTAGAGATGTTACTTTACTTTACTCTGTAGAGGTGCTGCTTTAATTTACTGTGTAGAGATGTTACTTTCTCTTTCCTCTCTATAAAGATTTTACTTTTCTTTACTCTCTGTAGAGATATCACCATCACAGAGTTCTGCAATTGCTTCCATCTACCCTAGCTCATCCGAGTCTGCCTACAATTAACCTTCCTTTGTACTCCCAATCTGTACTATTACACAAATCTAACCCTTGTTACCTACGAACTCTACATCCACAATCCTCCCCTTCACACCTGCCAATGTTGCATGCCCACAGCCTGCTAACCTTCCTCTGTTGGTTGTATAGCATCCCGCTATCTGCCCCTCCTTGTCCACCGCATCTCCCCTACCCCATTTTGACCGCCTTCCCTACACATGAGTTTTCTTAATTTGATAAGCATTTTCTTTGCTTTGTGCAGCACCTTTCTTAACTCCCCACTCCTCTTCCCTGAATATGTTATAACTTATACAGGAATATTAGACCATGAATATGTTTATTAAAACTGTACCTATTATTGTTTGCCCTGCTAATATTACTGCTTTAGCCCTATGTATAACTACGTTTACTGTCTTCCTGTCTGTACATAAATGTAATTGCTATTTACCTTGTGCGTTGCAGGTTTACCTGCATGTAAGTATATCTTCACTGACTGTATTATTGTCTGTACATAAATGTACTGCTACCTGACCTTGTGCGATGCAGGTCCACCTTGTAAATGAGCTTGCTCAATGGTGTCCACCTGAAAAGTAAAGATTTTGATTGATTGATTGATGTTACTTTACTTTACTCTGTAGAGATGTTACTTTACTTTACTCTCTGAAGAGATGTTACTGTATCTTTACTCTCTGTAGAGATGTTACTTTTCTTTACTATCGGTAAAGATGTTACTTAACTCTCTGTAGAGTTGTTACTTTCTCTTTTCTCTCTGTAGATAGGTTACTTTATTCTCTGCGGAGATGTTACTTTCTCTTTACACTTTGCAGAGATGTTACTTTACTCTCTGTAGAGGAGTTACTTTCTCTTTACACTCTGTAGAGATGTTACTTTACTCTGTAGAGATGTTCCTCTACTTAACTCTGTGTAGAAATGTCACTTTCTCTTTACTCTCTGTAGATATGTTTCTTTACTCTCTGTAGAGATGTTACTTTCTCTTTACTCTCTGTAGAGTTGTTACTTTACTCTCTGTAGAGATGTTACTTTATTTTACTCTCTGTAGAGATGCTACTTTCTCTTTACTCTCTGGAGAGATTTTAATTTCTCTGTATTCTCTGGAGAGATGTTACTTTACTCTGTAGAGATGTTCCTCTACTTAACTCTGTGTAGAGATGTCACTTTCTATTTACTCTCTGTAGATATGTTACTTTACTCTCTGTAGAGATGCTGCTTTCTCTTTGCTCTCTATAGAGATGTTACTTTACTCTCTGTAGAGATGTTACTTTATCTTTACTTCTCTGTGGAGATGTTACTTTACTTTACTATCTGTAAAGATGCTACTTAACTCTCTGTAGAGATGTTACTTTGTCTTTTCTCTCTGGATATTGGTTACTTTACTCTCTGTAGAGATGTTACTTTCTCTTTTCTCTGTGTAGAGAGGTAATTTTGTATTTACACTCTGCAGAGATGTTACGTTACTTTACTGTCTGTAGAGATGTTATTTTCTCTTTACTCTCTGTAGTGGTGTTACTTAACTTTACTCTGTAGAGATGTTCCTTTACTTAACTCTGTGTAGAGATGTCACTGTCTCTTTACTCTCTGTAGATATGTTACTTTACTCTCTGTAGAGATATTACTTTATTTTTCTCTCTGTAGAAATTCTACATTCTGTTTACTCTCTGTAGAGATGTTACTTTACTTACTGTAGAGTGGTTTCTTTACTTTACTCTCTATAGATCTGTTGCTTTCTCTTTACTCTCTGTAGAGATATTACTTTATTCTCTGTAGAGATGTTACTTTATTTTACTCTCTGTAGAGATGCTACTTTCTCTTTACTCTCTGGGGAGATGTTACTTTCTCTTTTTTATCTCTGTAGAGAGGTTAGTTTACTGTCTGTAGAGATGTTACTTTCATGTTTTCTCTTTAGAGATGCTAATTTACTTTACTGTCTGTAGACATGTTACTTTACTCTCTGCACAGATGATACTTTACTTTCTGTAGAGTTGTTATTTTGCTTTACTCTGTAGAGATTGTACATTACTTTACTCTCTGTAGAGATTTATTTTGGTCTCTGTAGAGATATTACTTTACTTTACTCTGTAGAGATGTTGCTTTACTTTACTCTGTGTAGAGATGTTACTTTCTCTGTCCTCTCTATAGAGATTTTACTTTTCTTTACTCTCTGTAGAGATGTCACCAACACAGAGTTCTGCAATTGCTTCCATCTACCCTAGCTCATCCGAGTCTGCCTACAATTAGCCTTTCTTTGTACTCCCAATCTGTACTATTACACAAATCTAACCCTTGTTACCTACGAACTCTACATCCACAATCCTCCCCTCCACACCTGCCAATGTTGCATGCCCACAGCCTGCTAACCTTCCTCTGTTGGTAGTATAGCATCCCACTACCTGCCCCTCCTTGTCCACCGCATCTCCCCTACCCCATTTTGACCTGCTTCCCTACACATGAGTTTTGTTAATTTGATAAGTATTTTCTTTGCTTTGTGCAGCACCTTTCTTAATGCCCCACTCCTCTTTCCTGAATATGTTATAACTTATACAGGAATATTAGACCATGAATATGCTTATTAAAACTGTACCTATTATTGTTTGCCCTACTAATATTACTGCTTTAGCCCTATGTATACCTACGTTTACTGTCTTCCTGTCTGTGCATAAATGTAATTGCTATTTACCTTGTGTGTTGCAGGTTTACCTGCATGTAAGTATATCTTCATTGACTGTATTACTGTCTGTACATAAATGTACTGCTACCTGACCCTGTGCAATGCAGATCCACCTTGTAAATAAGCTTGCTCAATGGTGTCCACCTGAAAAATAAAGATTTTGATTGATTGATTGATGTTACTTTACTTTTCTCTGTTGGGATGTTACTTTACTTTACTCTCTGCAGAGATGTTACTTTACTCTCCTTAGATATTGTACTTTCTCTTTACTATCTGTAGAGATGTTACTTTACTCTGTAGAGATGTTACTTTAATTTATTCTCTGAAGAGATGTCATTTTCTCGTTACTCTCTGTAGAGATGTTACATAATTGTACATTCCTCTCTTTAGAGATGTTACTTTCTCTTTATTCTCTGTAGAGATGTTAATTCACTCTCTGTAGAGATGTTACTTTACTTACTCTCTTTAGAGATGTTACTTTCTCTTACTCTCTGTGAGATGTTGCTACTTTTCTCTCTGTAGAGATGTTACTTTACTCTTTATATCTGATGATGCTTTACTGTACTCTCTCTAGAGATGTTATGTCACTTATCTCGTTAAAGTATACTTTACTTTACTCTGTAGAGTTGTTACTTTACTTAACTCTCTGTAGAGATGTTACCATCACACAAGTCTGCAATTGCTTCCATCGACCCTAGCTCATCCCTGTCCACCTACAATTAGCCTTCCTCTGTACTATCAGAACTATTACATAAATCTAATCCTAGTTACCTACGAACTCTACATCCACAGTCCTCCCCTCCACACCTGCCGCTATTACATGCCCACGGCAAGCTAACCTTCCTCTTTTGGTAGAGTAGCATCCCAGTATCTGTCCCTCCTTGTCCACTGCATCTCTCCTACCCCATGTTGACCTCCTTCCCTACACATGAGTTTTTGTTAATTTGCTAAGTATGTTCTTCTCTTTATGCAGCACCCTTCTTAATTCCCCACTCCTTTTCCCTGAATATACTATAACGTATACAAGAATATTTGACCATGAATTTGTTTGCTAAACCTGTATCTATTATTGCTTGCTCTGCTATATTTTGCTTTACCCCTATGTATACCTACACTTTCTGTCTTCATGTCTGTACAAAAATGTAATTGCTATTTACCTTGTGTGTTGCAGGCTTACCTGCATCTAAGTATACCTTCACTGGCTGTATTATTGTCTGTACATAAATGTATTACTACCTGACCTTGTGCGATGCAGGTCCACCTTGTAAATGATCTTGCTCAATGGTGTCTGCCTGAGTAAATAAAGATTTTGATTGATTGATTAAGCAATTTATCCCTCCAGGGTGTGGGTACACTCTAGGATTAACCACGGCTGGTATGATTTGGTCACAGGGTGCAGCCGAGTAGCTGAACCATACCAGTCGTGTTAAGTCCTCCAGTGTACCCACACCCTGGAGGAATAAATTTACATTATACAATGGCAAATGTTGTTTCTTTAATGATTTTTAACTATTTTCTAACTCACTGAAGTCCCTACTCTTCGAAAGAGGATGTCATTTTGTAAACAGTTTACTGCAGTGTTTTAGCGAAGCGGCGACAGGACAAATCGCGGCAGTTTCGTTTGCAGTGAAAGCGACTGGATTAGCACCATATAAGGTTGGCTGGAACTTTTTCCAGTGGGTACACTGGAGGATTTATCATGGTTGTAATTGTGCCAACCAACCAATCAGGATGCAGGATTTGGGACATTGGATTTGCCACATTGTATAACTGATGTTATTTTACTTTACTCTGTTGAGATGTTACTTTACTTTACTCTCTATAGAGTTGTTACCTTATTTTACTATGTAGAGATGGTATTTTACTTTACTCTCTGTAGAGATGTTACTTTACTCTCCTTAGATATTGTACTTTCTCTTTACTATCTGTAGAGATGTTACTTTACTCTGTAGAGATGTTACTTTAATTTATTCTCTGTAGAGATGTCATTTTCTCATTACTCTCTGTAGAGATGTTACATAATTGTACATTCCTCTCTTTAGAGATGTTACTTTCTCTTTATTCTCTATAGAGATGTTAATTCACTCTCTGTAGAGATGTTACTTTACTTTACTCTCTTTAGAGATTTTACTTTCTCTTTACTCTCTGTAGAGATGTTACTTTACTTTTCTCTCTGTAGAGATGTTACTTTACTCTTTATATCGATGATGCTTTACTGTACTCTAGAGATGTTATGTCACTTTACTCTCGGTAAAGATGCTACTTTACTTTACTCTGTAGAGTTGTTACTTTACTTAACTCTCTGTAGAGATGTTACCATCACACAAGTCTGCAATTGCTTCCATCGACCCTAACTCATCCCTGTCTGCCTACAATTAGCCTTCCTCTGTACTATCAGAACTATTACATAAATCTAATCCTAGTTACCTACGAACTCTACGTCCACAGTCCTCCCCTCCACACCTGCCGCTATTACATGCCCACGGCAAGCTAACCTTCCTCTTTTGGTAGAGTAGCATCCCAGTATCTGTCCCTCCTTGTCCGCCTCATCTCTCCTACCCCATGTTGACCTCCTTCCCTACACATGAGTTTTTGTTAATTTGCTAAGTATGTTCTTCTCTTTATGCAGCACCCTTCTTAATTCCCCACTCCTCTTCCCTGAATATACTATAACGTATACAAGAATATTTGACCATGAATTTGTTTGCTAAACCTGTACCTATTATTGCTTGCTCTGCTATAGTATGCTTTACCCCTATGTATACCTACACTTTCTGTCTTCCTGCCTGTTCATAAAAGTAATTGCTATTTACCTTGTGTGTTGCAGGTTTGCCTGCACTTAAGTATAACTTCACTGACTGTATTATTGTCTGTACATAAATGTATTTCTACCTGACCTTGTGTGATGCAGGTCCACCTTTTAAATGAGCTTGCTCAATGGTGTCCACCTGAATAAATATAAATTTTGATTGATTGATTGATGTTACTTTACTTTACTCTGTTGAAATGTTACTTTACTCTCTGTAGATTTGTTACTTTACTTTACTCTGAAGAAATGTTACTTTACTTTACTCTCTCTAGAGATGTTACTTTACTCTCCATAGAGATGTAACTTTCTCTTTACTCTCTGTGGAAATGTTACTTTACTATGGGTAAAGATGTTACTTTACTCTCTGTAGAGATTATACTTTCTCTTTTCTCTTTGTAGATATTTTACTTTCTCTTTACACTCTGCAGAGATGTTACTTTACTCCATGTAGACAGGTTACTTTACTTTACTCCCCATAGAGATGTTACTTTATCTTTACTGTCTGTAGAGACGTTACTTTAATCTCAGTAGAGATGTTACTTTATTTTACTCTCTGTAGAGATGCTACTTTCTCTTTACTCTCTGTAAAGATGTTACTTTACTTTACTTTATTCTCTTTAGAGGTGTTATTTTCTCTTTTTTATCTCTGTAGAGAGGTTACTTTACTCCCTGTAGATATGTTACTTTCTCTTTTTTCCCTTTAGAGATGTTACTTTACCATACTCTTGTGTTACTCTTTAGTCTCTGTAGAGATGTTACTTTACTTTACTCTATAGAGATGTTACTATACTTTACTCTGTGTAGAAATGTTACTTTCTCTTTACTCTCTGTAGAGATGTTACTTTACTTTATTCTCTGTACAGCTGTTACTTTACTCTATGTAGAAATGTTACTTTCTCTTTACACTCTTAAAGATGTTGCTTTACTTTACTCTAAGTAAAGATGTCACCATCACAGAAGTCTGCAATTGCTTCCATTGAACCTAGCTCATCCTTGTCCGCTTACAAATAGCCTTCCTTTGTACTCCTAATCTGAACTATTTCATGAATCTAACCATCGTTACCTATGAACTCTAGGTCCACAATCTGCCCCTCCACACCTGACACTATTACATGCCCACGGCCTGCTAACCTTCCTTTTTTGATAGTATAGCACCCCAGTACATGCCCTGCATTGTGCACCACATCTCCCCTACCCCTTTCTGACCTCCTTCCCTACACATGAGTTTTTCTTAATTTGCTAAGTAATTTCTTTGCTTTATGCAGCACCTTTCTTAATTCCCCACTCTTCTTCCCTGAATATGTTATAACTTACACAGGCATATTAGATCATGAATATGTTTGCTAAAGCTGTACATATTATTGTTTGCTCTGCTATATTACTGCTTTATCCCTATGTATATGTATGCTTACTGACTTCCTGTCTGTACATAAATGTAAATGCTATTTAGCTTGTGTGTTGCAGGTTTACCTGTACCTAAGTATGCCTTCACTGACTGCATTATTGTCTGTAGATAAATGTATTGCTACCGGACCTTGTAAGATGCAGGTGCACCTTGTAAATGAGATTGCTCAATGGTGTCCACCTTAATAAAGATTTTGATTGATTGATTGATGTTACTTTACTCTATTGAGATGTTACTTTACTCTCTGTACAGATGTTACTTTACTCTGTAGAGATGTTACCTTACTTTACTCTCTGTAGAGATGTTACTTTACTTTACTCTGTAGACATGTTACTTTACTTTACTCGGTGTAGAGATGTTACTTTCTCTTTACTCTCTGTAGAGTTGTTACTTTAATCTCTGTAGAGATGTTACTTTCTCTTTACTCTCTCTAGAGATGTTATTTTCTCTAAACTCTCTCTAGAAATGTTACTTTAGTTTACTCTGTAGAGTTGTTACTTTATTTGACTCTCTGTAGAGATATCAGTTTCTCTTTACTCTCTGTAGAGATCTTACTTTCTCTTTACTCTCTGTAGAGATGTTACTTTACTCTCTGTATAGATTTTACTTTATTTTACTGTCTGTAGAGAAGTTACTTTCTCTTTACTGTCTGGAGAGATGTTACTTTACTTTACTTTCTGTAGAAATGTTACTTTACTCTCTGTAGAGAGGTTACTTTACTCTCAGTAGAGATGTTACTTTCTCTTTACTCTCTGTACAGATGTTACTTTATTCTCTGTAGAGGTGTTACTTTATTTGACTTTCTGTAGAGATGCTACTTTCTCTTTACTCTCTGTAGAGATGCTACTTTCTCTTTACTCTCAGGAGAGCTGTTACTTTCTATTTTATATCTCTGTAGAGAAGTTACTTTACTCTCTGTAGAAATGTTACTTTCTCGTTTTTCTCTTTAGTGATGTTACTTTACTTTACTCTCTGTAGAGATGTTTCTTTACTCTGTAGACATGTTACTTTACTCTCTGTAGAGATGTTACTTTACTATTTAAAGATGTTACTTTAATTTATTCTCTGTAGAGATGTCATTTTTCTCTTTACTCTCTGAAGAGATGTTACATAATTTTACTTTCCTCTCTGTAGAGATATTACTTTCTCTTTACTCTCTGTAGAGATATTTATTCACTCTCTGTAGAGATGATACTTTACTTTACTCTCTTTAGAGATGTTACTTTCTCTTTACTCGCTATAGAGATGTTACTTTGCTTTACTTTTCTCTCTGTAGAGATGTTACTTTACACTTTATATCAATGATGCTTTACTTTACTCTCTCTCTAGAGATGTTACATCGCTTTACTCTCGGTAGAGATGCTACTTTAATTTACCCTGTAGAGATGTTACTTTACTTAACTCTCTGTAGAGATGTTACCATCACACAAGTCTGCAATTGCTTCCATTGACCCTAGCTCATCCATGTCTGCCCACAATTAGCCTTCCTTTGAACTCCCTATCAGAACTGTTGCACAAATCTAACCCTAGTTACCTACGAATTCTACATCCACAATCCTCCCCTCCACACCTGTTGCTATTACATGCCCACGGCAAGCTAACGTTCCTCTTTTGGTAGTGTAGCATCCCAGTACCTGTTCCTCCTTGTCTGTCACATCTCTCCTACCCTATGTTGACCTCATTCCCTACACATGAGTTTTTGTTAATTTGCTAATTATGTTCTTCTCTTTATGCAGCACCCTTCTTAATTCCCCACTCCTCTTCCCTGAATATATTATAAAGTATACAGGAATATTAGACCATGACTTTGTTTGCTAAACCTGTACCTATTATTGCTTGCTCTGCTATGTCATGCTTTACCCTATGTATACCTACTCTTTCTGTCTCCTGCCTGTTCATAAATGTAATTGCTATTTACCTTGTGTGTTGCAGGTTTGCCTGCACTTAAGTATAACTTCATTGACTGTATTATTGCCTGTATCTAAATGTATTTCTACCTGACCTTGTGTGATGCAGGTCCACCTTTTAAATGAGCTTGCACAATGGTGTCCACCTGAATAAATAAAAGTTTTGATTGATTGATTTATGTTACTTTACTTTACTCTGTTGAAATGTTACTTTACTTTACTCTCTGTAGATATGTTACTTTACTTTACTCTGAAGAAATGTTACTTTACTCTCTCTAGAGATGTTACTTTACTCTACTCTGTAGAGATGTTACTTTACTCTCTGTAGAGATGTTACTTTCTCTTTACTATCTGTAGAAATGTTACTTTACTTTACTATCAGTAAAGATGTTACTTTACTCTCTGTAGAGATGTTACTTTCTCTTTCTCTCTGTAGATATGTTACTTTCAATTTACACTCTGCAGAGATGTTACTTTACTCTATGTAGACAGGTTACTTTACTTTACTCCCCTAGAGATGTTACTTTCTCTTTACTCTCTGTAAAGACATTACTTTAATCTCAGTAGAGATGTTATTTTATTTTACTCTCTGTAGAAATGCTAGTTTCTCTTTACTCTCTGTAGAGATGTTACTTTACTTTACTCTCTTTAGAAATGTTATTTTCTCTTTTTTATCTCTGTAGAGAGGTAACTTTACTTTCTGTAGATATGTTACTTTCTCTTTTTTTCCCTTTAGAGATGTTACTTTACTTTACTCTTTGTGGAGATGTTACTTTCTCTTTAGTCTCTGTAGAGATGTTACTTTACTTTACTCTGTAGAGATGTTACTTTACTTTACTCTGTGAAGAGATGTTACTTTCTCTTTACTCTCTGTAGAGATGTTACTTTACTTCATTCTCTGTACAGTTGTTACTTTACTCTCTGTAGAAATGTTACTTTCTCTTTACTCTCTTCAGAAATGTTACTTTCTCTTTACCCTCTTAGAGATGTTGCTTTCCTTTACTTTGTAGAGATACTGCTTTTCTTTACTCTATGTAGAGATGTCACCATCACAAAAGTCTGCAATTGATTCCATTGACCCGAGCTCATCCGTGTCCACTTACAAATAGGCTTCCTTTGTAGTCCCAATCTGAACTATTACATGAATCTAACCCTAGTTACCTATGAACTCTAGATCCAAAATCCTCCACGCCACACCTTCCACTATTACATGCCCATGGCTGCTAACCTTCCTTTCTTCTTAGTATAGCATCCCAGTACCTGCCCCACATTGTGCACTGCATCTCCCCTACCTCTTTCTGACCTCCTTCTCTACACATGAGTTTTTCTTAATTTGCAAAGTATTTTCTTTGCTTTATGCTGCACCTTTCTTAATTCCCCACTCCTCTTCCCTGAATATGTTATAACTTACAAAGGAATATTAGATCATGAATATGTTTGGTAAAGCTGTACATATTATTGTTTGCTCTGCTATATTACTGCTTTATCCCTATGTATATGTACGCTTACTGACTTCCTGTCTGTACATAAATGTAAATGCTATTTACCTTGTGTGTTGCAGGTTTACCCGTACCTAAGTATGACTTCACTGACTGCATTATTGTCTGTAGATAAATGTTTTCCTACCTGACCTTGTGAGATGCAGGTCCACCTTGTAAATGAGCTTGCTCAATAGTGTCCACCTGAATAAATAAAGATTTTGATTGATTGATTGATTGATGTTACTTTACTTTACTCTGTTGAGATGTTACTTTACTTTACTCTCTGTAGAGATGTTACTTTACTATGTAGAGATGTTACTTTCCCTTTTTTCTAGTTAGAGATGTTACTTTACTTTACTGTCTGTAGGGATGTTACTTTCTCTTTACTCTTTGTAGAGATGTTACTTTACTTTACTCTGTAGACATGTTACTCTACTTTACTCTGTGTACAGTTGTTACTTTAATCTCTGTAGAGATGTTACTTTCTCTTTACTCTCTCTCTAGAGATGGTATTTTCTCTAAACTCTCTCTAGAAATGTTACTTTACTTTACTCTGTAGAGGTATTACTTTATTTGACTCTCTGTAGAAATGTCAGTTTCTCTTTACTTTCTGTAGAGGTCTTACTTTCTCTTTACTCTCTGTAGAGATGTTACTTTACTCTCTGTAGAGATTTTACTTTATTTTACTCTGCAGAGAAGCTACTTTCTCTATACTCTTTGGAGAGATGTTACTTAACTTTACTCTCTGTAGAGAGGTTACTTTACTCTCAATACAGATGTTACTTTCTCTTTACTCTCTATGGAGATTCTACTTTATCTTAACCCTCAGGAGAGATGTTACTTTCCCTTTTATATCTCTGTAGAGAGGTTACTTTACTCTCTGTAGAGATGTTATTTTCTCCTTTTTCTCTTTAGAGATGTTAATTTGCTTTCTGTAGAGTTGTTATTTTACTTTACTCTGAAGAGATTGTGCAATACTTTACTGTGTGTAGAGATTTACTTTGCTCTCTGTAGAGTTGTTACTTTACTATACTTTGTAGAGATGTTACTTTACTTTACTCTGTGTAGAGATGTTACTTTCTCTTTAATCTCTGTAGACATGATACTTTACTTTATTCTCTGTAGAGATGTTACTTTACTCTCTGTAGTGATGTTACTTTCTCTTTACTCTCTGTAGAGATGTTACTTTCTCCTTACTTTCTGTAGAGATGTTACTTTACTTTACTCCATAGAGATGTTACTTTACTTAACTCTCTGTAGAGATGTTACAATCAAAGAAGTCTGCAATTGCTTCCACCAACCCTAGCTCATCTGTGTCCACCTACAATTAGCCTTCCTTTGTACTCCTAAACTGTACTATTACACAAATCTAACCCTAGTTACCTACGAGCTGTACGACCACAATCCTTCCCTCCACACCTGCCGCTATTATATGCCCATGACAAGCTAACCTTGTTCTGTTGGTAGCATAACATCCCAGTACCGGTCCCTCCTTGCTCACCACATCTCTCCCAGTCCATGTTGACCTACTTCCCTACACATGAGTTTTTATTAATTTGCTAAGTATGTTCTTCTCTTTATGCAGTAGCCTTCTTAATTCCCGACTCCTCTTCCCTGAATATATTATAATGTATACAGGAATATTAGTGGGCTTCCCAAGCTGCTCCTGTGGCCTTGGCTCTCTCCGAGCAGGCCACAGATAACAGACCACCTGACTGACCCCCGGACAGATTCAGACAGCCCATCTGTGGGCTTCCCAAGCTGCTCCTGTGGCCTTGGCTCTCTCTGAGCAGGCCACAGCTAACAGACCACCCGACTGACCCCCGGACAGATTCAGACAGCCCATCTGTGGGCTTCTCCAAGCTGCTCCTGTGGCCTTGGCTCTCTCTGAGCAGGCCACAGCTAACAGACCACCCGACTGACCCCGTACAGATTCAGACAGCCCATCTGTGGGCTTTCCAAGTTGCTCCTGTGGCCTTGGCTCTCTCCGAGCAGGCCACAGCTAACAGACCACCCGACTGACCCCCTGACAGATTCAGACAGCCCATCTGTGGGCTTCCAAGCTGCTCCTGTGGCCTTGGCTCTCTCTGAGCAGGCCACAGCTAACAGACCACCCGACTGACCCCCGGACAGATTCAGGTACGCACCGGACCTCCAAAACTCGTGGTTTTGAATGCCACTGTTTTGACTGGATGCCCAGTGGAGGAACCAGGCACTGACTGGTAGCTGTACTCCTTGGCTGATTTTCCAACGCCTGGTGCTTCCTGGTCTCAGGGAAATCTCTTTCTGTGCTTTGTTCTGGACTGAATTTTTGTTAATGTAATCTACATATGTTATGCATCAATTGGTCTTACTTTACCTGCCAGCTTAGCTAGTCTATTACAAGCCACTAGTCTAACCTCTCAGTGTTACTTAGTGCTTGACAAACTGTATTGTAGTAGCTGATGTTTGACTGCTTGACCTAACTACTGAGCAAGACTGCTGCAGTTTTCCATTTCTGCCCACTGACGAACTCTGCCCCTTCCCCACACTGGTCACCTGCCAGTTATTAATTTCTTGCCCCTTGTAATGCTGTCTCTCTAAACACCTTACTTTTTCTTCTCTGCCTTACCCTACAAACCCTTTCCTTACACCCCCCCGCCATGCTGCTGCTGCTGTCCTCCTCAGACATCCCGGTGCCAAAGCACAGATGACCCCCCCATTAACTCCTCTTCTAGCTCCAAATAATTGCCCTGCATTTACCACCTCTTTATCTCATGCTTTGCCTTTCCCCATTGCCTGCCCCCACTGAGCTTGCTATTGTACTCTAGCTGTATTTAATCCTCTGTATTTCCCTCCTTGTTCCACAGACAGCCCATCTGTGGGCTTCCCAAGCTGCTCCTGTGGCCTTGGCTCTCTCTGAGCAGGCCACAGCTAACAGACTACCACCGACTGACCCCGACAGATTCAGGTACTCACCGGACCTCCGAAACTCATGGTTTTGAATGCCACTGTTTTGACTGGATGCCCAGTGGAGGAACCAGGCACTGACTGGCAGCTGTACTCCTTGGCTGATTTTCCAATGCCTGGTGCTTCCTGGTCTCAGGGAAATCTCTTTCTGTGCTTTGTTCTGGATTGAATTTTTTCGCCCACCCCGCCTCCCCCTCCTCCTCACAGTATTAAATAGACCCTTACTCCACCCCTTCCTCAACCTAGCAGCAGATTGGTCACTCCACTGCTGCACATTTTCATGCTATTGGCCTCCCTGTCTTCAATACCTGACTTGACCCACTTTCTTTACCACCCCTTTTAAAAGCAGTCCCACCCACAGGATCCCACATTTCCTCTCAACCTTTTCTCCAGCCACTCCATCTAACTCCTCTCATTTACTGCTCTACCTGCCCTATTGTTAGGGACCTCACCCTAATTCGACTATATACCCTTTCAACTATAAACCAGCTTGCAGTTAAGCAGGCCAGCAACACCAAACAAACAACTACTTGGGGTGCAACCACCTACTACTACTTGTCACTACCTCTTTGGCATTGCTGATACCATACACGTCCCTTTGTTCTGCAAATTTTGGACTCCTGCTGTTCTGTCTAACCTTTATGTGAATCCACTTTATTAACCCTCACTCTCCTTCTCT
Organism: Neoceratodus forsteri; assembly: GCA_016271365.2. Taxonomy (NCBI): domain Eukaryota; kingdom Metazoa; phylum Chordata; order Ceratodontiformes; family Ceratodontidae; genus Neoceratodus; species Neoceratodus forsteri. The sequence continues at coordinate 480,787,306 of CM057459.1, read as the reverse complement.
CCTCAGTCGAGAAACTGTCACCCAGGCTCCCAGCACCTAAGCCACAGGATTCCTGGCTACTGGGCGGCCGGCGCCCCTCTAGCCGATGCTCGAGACCGCAGACATGGACCAAGGCCCTACAAGGTATGGCAACTGCCGCAACTTTTTCGACCGCCCCTCCCCCACCTCCCTCCGCTGATTATTAAATACAGTAGCTCCTGCCAAAATATTAGTCCACGTCCCTGGCGCAGTGCCCCACAATAGAGACTTAGCTCAGTGATCTCCCTCTTCTCTATCCAGCCTACCGGGATCCAACTCTCAGGGCCTCACCTTACTAAAACGCATAGGCTCTCCTTGGCTGTGCCTTCACCACTAAATATCTTTAATGCTATCAAATTTGGGTCGACCTGGATCAGAAGCTACTGATAAGCTGCATTAATCCAGCAACCCCACTGGCCCTGGGCTAATTGAGTGGCTCCTTTTGAGGTACTATCATGTCGGGCCCTATATGGCCCTTTTACTGCCCTCTTCTGCTGATACCAGCTGCCCAGCATTGACACCTGAACTACCATCATGTTTGGTCTTACAATGGCACCTTTGTGCTGTATACTTACATGGCAACTTATCCTTAATTGCCTCCATGATTCCAAGTACCAATACCTCGAACCCTGCTCTTGGACCACACATACCAGTAGTACTTATAACACCCCCCACCACAAGGTCCACCTCCCACAACGCAGACTTCTATCTCCTCCCCACCTATTGTGGTAGGGGTACTAGCTCTTGCTACAACAGATCAGCTCTTCTATGGTGGCTACTTTCCAGTCCCTAAAATCATCAGATCTACTAGATGGGAGAAAGGCAGGAATTACAAGCTTATAATTAGCGCTCTTAGAAAAATCCTACTTATCCTCCTGCTTTATTCAGGCAACGTAGAACTCAACCCTGGCCCCCCAGAAGATATTGCTTTGCCAGCAGAACTAGCAAATTTAAAAGGAATAAGCTTCTTGCATATTATTACGTATGTAGCCTCCTTAAAAGATAACCTTAATAATAAACCTGGTAAATCATACTTCCTGACATACTTGTGATTTCTGAAACTTGGTCAAACCCAGCACCACTGGATAGAGAAGAAACACACCCAACTATGCCTTGTTCAGAGCTGATAGGTATGCCAGAGAGGAGTGGAAGCTATCTACGTTTAAAGACAAATTTTATGCCTCCTGTTTATCCCGCATCTGTCAGCCAGTGTCGAATGCCTAATTCTCAAAGTGGAAATTACACAGACTACTGCACTCTGCGTAGTAGGATGCTACAGACCACCGTCTGCTGGCCTACAGCTTGTGTCATATCTAAGTGACAAGTTGGGACAGGGGCTGCCAGAAACTATTATTTTAGGAGACCTCAACTTTGACTGGCTCTCTAACACAGCTCCCCCCTTGCATCCTTCTGTGATGAACATGGGCTGACGCAACTTATTACTGAACCAACACGCCCAAACGTGAAGAACCCCAGTAAAAGTACACTTTTGGATGTGCTAATGGTGAGCAAACCTCATCTCTTCTCCCACGCTGATGTCTTCTTCTCAGACGCCAGCGACCATTGTTTTATTGCAGGAGTAAGATCCACCAACAACCCAGCACCCATCAGCAAGTTCTCTATGAAGAGATCCAGGCGCAACTTCAATGAACATACCTCAAACAAGCTTAAGTACTCGCCTGAGTGGCAAGATTTCTACCTGGCCAAACGATTACGTCAGCTTACAATATCTTCCACAACATTCTATCAAGGGGCCTTAATAAGTATGCTCCCCTTATTAAAGTTCGAACTAGGACCAAAACCTGTAAATGGTTCACCCTCAGATCAAGTCCTTGCTTCTAGAAAGAGATAAGCGCTGGAAAAAAGCACGCAGACTGAACACTGCAGAGGATTGGAACCAGTTCAGGAGACTACGAAATTTATGTACCAAAACAATCAGAGAATCAAAGACCAGCTTCTTCAAATCCGAACTTGACTCTGCCACAAAGAGCCCAATCAAGCTCTGGAACACAATCAGTGATCTGCTAGGCCACTCCCCAGGAAATTCACTCCTGACTAAGATTACTTCTGGCAACTTGACTATAACCGAAAAGATGGATATACTTGACGCATTCAATAACCACTTTGCTACTGCAGGCATGGCATTTGATAACTCCCCTGCAAACATACTTTGCTCCCAGACTGCCAGCCAACTGCCTGAAACTCCAATAGCTTCGCCGCCTTTCTCACTTCAACCTGCCACACTGAAAGAGGTAGAGGACCTCTTGCTTCAGTTGGATACTAGAAAAAGTGCTGGGGTCGACTTCCTTGACCCTTACTTCCTAAAAATTGCCTACCACATACTAGCAATACCCGTCACCCACCTTTTTAACTTATCCCTGTCTCAGGGCACCTTACCACCTATATGGAAGACAGCACATGTCATACCACTGTTCAAATCAGGTGACCGTGGCGATCTCAATAACTACAGGCCAATTTCCCTCCTTCCAGTCCTGTCCAAGCTCCTAGAGAAAATTGTAAATGCACAGCTGAGGACTCACCTTGAGTCTAGGGAACTGCTAAATCCTATTCAGTCCGGATTCAGAGCTAAACATAGCATTATCTCAGCCCTCACCAAAGTTACTAACGACTGGCAGCGTAATCTTGAGAGCAAAACTTTGTTTGTGCTGTTTTCCTTGATCTAGCAAGACTTTTCGACACCGTCGACCATAGTCTGCTCCTCTCCGCCCTTCAAACCATAGGTGTGGACCCTCCTCTCTCGTTGGTTCACTGACTATCTTACAGGGCGCCTTCAACAAGTTAAAGCCAAGGAGGCCTGTCCCCATAAAAACTCTGCAAAGAGGGTACCTCAAGGTTCTATATTAGGGCCCTTACTTTTGCAATCTACATTAATAACATCGACTACTGTATAAAAGAAGCCAACATCCATCTGTTTTCAGATGATACAGTCTCTCACGTGGAGTCACCCAACACCTGAAGCTGCCTGCATGACCTGCAGTCAGAATTCAACCTTTGCAAAGCCAACTCCTCCAAAAAAGCTACTCTTTAATGCCAAAAAACTAAAGCGATGGTCCTCTCTCCTTTTATCCTGCAAGCTAACCCTGTGTTCCAGTGGGACAGTTCCCAAATTACCACAGTTCTAGGTGAAAAACTAGAATTTGTTACAAAATTCAAGTATCTGGGAGTTTGGATAGACCAAGATTCTCCTTCATTGAACATATCGAGGACTTGCTAAAACGACTTTGGTAAAGCTTGGACTGTTTTTAGAATCAGCCAATTTCTCACCAGAGATGCCAAGAAACAACTGGTCAATCCATTTTCCTATCATTGGTTGATTACACTGACTTCCTTTACAGCCAATGCCCCAACTCTTACATGGCTAAACTGGACACACTGTACCATCGAGCACTGAGGTTTATAACAGGACCCTCTCGACACACATCACTGCACCCTATATGCGGCAGTGGGATGGACATCACTAAAGTTCAGGCGCCACAGAAGCGCTGCTCTCTGGACCTATAGAGCCATCTCTAATAAGCTGCCTTATTATATCTCCTGCTGTATTCCCTGAGGTATAATTGGGAAATCTGCGTTAAAGTTACTCAGCTATTACATAAAGTACCCAAAGCAAAATCCGGCTCGCAGGGCAGCCACAAGCTTCGTGCTACCTACCTTATGGAGCGATCTACAAAAACCATCAAATTAAGCACTCTAATCGGTATAAATGCTTTCAAGATGCTTTATTTCCTCGTGACAATCAGAGAAGCATGTAACTGCTTCCACCCACTCAGACCCAGTACTGGTATAGCCACGCCCCCTAGACCCAATTTTAAGTACTGAGCCCCCCCAGCTTGCTCCTCACCAGCCTAATTGTTCTCTCTCTTATCCCCCTGTCTTATCAACACTAGGCCCATCCATCCCCTTATTCTTCCTTTCCCAACCTTGGAGAGGAGCTCACTACCCTGGGTTGTGACATCCTACCATGCCCCGTACTTTATAGCATTCAATCCCGGGGCTCACACATACTCCTTTTCTCCATCCACCTTCTCTACATCCAGCTTTACCAACTCCTTTCTGTGCACCTTGCCTTCCTAGCCTTTCTCCCCCTACTTCCCTCCCTCTCTTCCCCCCTACCTTCACCTCTACCTGGTGTATATTTTTATTTTTATTTTTTCTTCCGTTACTTCCTCCTGCAACCTTAGATAACCTGCTTTATCTTCCTATAGACACTTCTATGTATGTAAATACCGTGTAATCTGTACAATATCTGTATAATTCTATGTACATATGAACTTCTTTTTCTTCCTCTCTGTAAAGAGTATTATCTGTATTGCCTTGTAAATACCTGTGTTGACCTGTATATACAATTGTTCATGCTCCACCCAGGTCCATCTTGCAAATGAGCTTCTGCTCAATGATGAACGCCTGGTTAAATAAAGACTTGATTGATTGATTGATTAGACCATGAATTGGTTTGCTAAACCTGTACCTATTATTGTTCACTCTGCTATATTATGCTTTACCCCTATGTATACCTACGCTCACTGTCTTTCTGCCTGTACATATATGTAATTGCTATTTACCTTGTGTGTTGCAGGTTTACCTGCACCTAAGTATAACTTCACTGACTGTATTATTGTCTGTACATAAATGTATTTCTACCTGACTTTGTGTGATGCAGGTCTACCTTGTAAATGAGCTTGCTCAATGGTGTCCTCCTGAATAAATAAAAAATTTTGATTGATTGATTGATGTTGCTTCACTTTACTCTGTTGAAATGTTACTTTACTTTACTCTCTGTAGATATGTTTCTTTACTCTGTATAGATTTTACTTTACTTTACTCTCTGTTGAGATGTTACTTTACTCGGTAGAGATGTTACTTAATTTACTCTCCCTAGAGATGTTACTTTCTTTTTACTCTCTGTAGAAATGTTACTTTACTTTACTATCGGTAAAGATGTTATTTTACTCTCTGTAGAGATGATACTTTCTCTTTGCTCTCTTTAGATAGGTTACTATACTCTCTGTAGAGATGTTACTTTCTCTTTCTCTCTCTGTAGATATGTTACTTTCTCTTTAAACTCTGCAGAGATGTTACTTTACTTTACTCTCTATAGAGATGTTACTTTCTCTTTTCTCTCAGTAGAGATGTTACTTTACTCTATGTAGACAGGTTACTTTACTTTTCTCCCCATAGAGACGTTACTTTCTCTTTACTCTCTGTAGAGACATTAATTTACTCTCAGTAGAGATGTTACTTTATTTTACTCTCTGTAGTGATGCTACTTTCTCTTTACTCTCTGTAGAGATGCTACTTTCTCTTTACTCTGTTGAGAGATGTTACTTTCTCTTTTTTATCAATGTAGAGAGGTTACTTTTTTTCCTTTAGAGATGTTACTTTAATTTACTCTCTGTAGAGATGTTACTTTCTCTTTAGTCTCTGTAGAGATCTTACTTTACTTTACTTTGTAGAGATGTTACTTTGCTTTACTCTGTGTAGAGATTTTAGTTTCTTTTTACTCTTAGTAGAGATGTTACTTTACTTTATTCTCTGTACAGTTATTACTTTACTCTCTGTAGAAATGTTACTTTCTCTTTACTTTCTGCAGAGATGTTACTTTTTCTTTACTCTCTTAGAGATGTTGCTTTACTTTACTCTGTAGAGATGCTACTTTAATTTACTCTATGTAGAGATGTCACCATCACAGAAGTCTGCAATTGCTTCCATCAACCCTAGTTCATCCCTGTCCGCTTACAATTAGCCTTCCTTTGTACTCCCAGTCTGAACTATTACATGAATCTAACCCTGGTTACCTATGTCCTCTAGGTCCACAATCCTTCCCTCCACACTTGCCACTATTATATGGCCATGGCCTGCTAACCTTCCTTTTTTTGTAGTATAGCATCCCAGTACCTGCCCCACATTGTGCACCACATCTCCCCTACCCCTTTCTGACCTCCTTCGATACACATGGGTTTTTGTTAATTTGCTAAGTATTTTCTTCACTTTATGCAGCACCTTTCTTTTTTTATTCAATATGCTTTATTGACTTTGCAGAGACAACATAGCTTTGATAGATCTATGTGTACATGATATTAAGTAATAATAGTCGTAGTTTAATGCGGTGAGGGTAACATTAGTTATCCCAGCAGAATCTTTTAACATTCAAACAACAAAAGCCCATTACCCGTTCCCAGAAAAAAAAGAAACTCCCATCCCCCCCTTCCCAGCATCTACTCAGCTCAGGATGAGCCACTCATTCGCCTTAAGGTAAGGGGCCCGGGAGGTGCCGTAAGTTCCAACCTTAGTGATTCAGAGGGTCATAGACACTATGTTTTCCTGGCAATTAGGACCGCCTCTAGCAGCCCTCATTTGGCATTGTATGACTGTACTCTATTGTTCATTTTTGCTATATGTAACTCTAATTGCAGTGCCATCAGGATATCGCTGTACCATTCAACCATCGATGGTATCTTAGCCTCTTTCCAGTGCCTGAGAATAACTGCCTTTGCAGCTGCTGATATGATGGCCATAAATGCCTTCCTTTGTGCACCCATTTTGCTGGGGAAAGCCTTTAATAGACATATTTCAGGTCTGAAAAAGGGCTCTAATCCAAATACTGATTGCACAGATGCACAGATAGAGTTCCAGGAAGGATGAACTTTGGCACAAGTCCATAACATATGGTGTAAATCACCCTCTCCGGTCCCACATCTGGTACATCTGGGTGACTCTAATTTGCCCATTCTGAATAGTTTAACAGGGGTGTAGTATAAATTATGTGTTACATTAAACTGCTGTAGTTTATACCAATCCTGTCTAATATATCTATTATTGTTCTTCCATACCTGCTCCCAATCTCTTTCCTCCTCAATCTTTAAACTCTGTCTCCAGTATGCACCAATCTTGGTGGAGGTCCATTCGTCTCTAATCTTGAATTCATGATATAATTTAGACACTGGATGTTTTTGTTCTGCTATCTTTAAAAGAGAAGATAGTTCATGTCCATCTTCCTCACATTTCCCCTTTTTTCCTAGATGGGCTTTCACTGCATTTCTGATCTGCAAATATTTAAAAATGTCCCCTTTTAACTCTGGTATTCGAGTGCAGACTTGCTAATATGTCAACAGGTTCCCTCGCAGGGCTAAATCTCCCAATTTTAGCCCATTTAGGGGTTCCAGAAATTTAGTTGTGATTGGGGTTCCCTGTATCTGAAAATGCTTATTATATAAAATAGGTTAGTCAGGTGAGTCTTGCCAGTTCACCCCTAGAAACTTCTACACCTGGTGCAAGGCTTTTATTGACCACCCTATAGGTGTATTTTTAAGTGCTCTGGGTAGGAGTCTGAAGGACAAGAATGGAAGTGAATTTAGTGTAAGTGCCGAGCTACTGACCAAGTCCCTCTCTATATTAGTCCAAGGGGGAATGTACTGGTTGGGACTCACCGCTGTGGCTGGTAAAGTCCACTGTACTAATTTGCTGACGTGCACCGCCATGTAATATTTGAAAAAGGAGGGAAGCGGAGATCATGTGATGCAGAGCGCGAGTTAGTTGCTTCTTCCTGGAGCTCCGACCACCCGACCTACATTTAAGTCTTATAAAGTAGTTTTCCACAATTTTGGACATTTCTACTACTCTACCTGTGTTTAATGTGAAGACTCCTCCTGGCTGGTCGCATCTGATGGAAGTTGAAATGAAAAGAGCCTTGCCAAGGCACATGCCGCCGGTTACTCCGGAGAAGGCCCCGAAAAAAACTAGGGCCTCAGCCACACAGCAAGCCCAAGCTCTGTCCATGGATACCGATGACTCAGAACTGCTCACCTTAGCCAGTTTTCTTAAGGAATTTCAACCTTTCAAGGTTGAAATGAAAGAGCTTGAGGGAGAAGTCAAAAGTATAACGTGCACCCTGGAGGATTTAATGCTATGAACTTCGGACAATGAAGCCCGTATATGATCAGTGGAGCGGAAGAACGAGAAAATGGAGCCAGATTTAGCTATCATGAGACAACGCATCTCTAAACTAGAAGGCAAGTTCAAGGTCCTGGAAGGTCGTAGCCGTCAAAACAACGTTGTAATCATTGGCCTCCCAGAGAAAGAGGAAGTGGGTGATCCCATCAAGTTTGCTCAAAGACTAGTGGAAAAGATTGCCAGTCCCTCACCCTTTGGGCATGCATATACAATAAAAAGAGCCCATCGAGCCCTAAGAGTGTCACCTCCAGCTGGAGCCCCTCCACGCACCTTTATCCTTCGCTTTTTAAACTATCTGGAGCGCCAGCATTTTCTACTTAAAATAAAAGAATTAAAGGAGTTGAGATGGGAAGGTGCCACACTGAGAGTGGTGCAAGATCTGCCACTGTTGATACGGCAGAAAAGAGCGACCTATCACCCGATTATCACCAAACTAATTGCAGCTGATATTAGGTTCAGGATGGGCTATCCTGCTCATTTTCAGGTGCTGGTAGCTGGATCTTGGCGCGGATATGAGAGCAATGAATCCGTGTCAGAAGCCCTTCAACTTGCCTTTCCTAATCTGTTTAAAACACCCTGAATTATGCTGAAGCCGATGACCTTCAGTATACCTCTGCAACGATGCAGGATTATGGCTGTAAAAGGTTTTTCAGTGGAGTATCACGCTCTATAAAATAATTGGTATGATGCTGGTTCAAGTTCCCACTAAACAGCTCTCATCTGGACCCTTATCCATGCTTGTCTCTTATTTTCACTTTTACTTTTACCCGCATGGGGGAAACTAGGTAGTTTTGGTCAAAGTAGCCCCCCCCCTCGCTTACTGATGGACAGTTTCCTGGCTTCAAGCTTTTCCTGTTTTCTTTTCGCCTCTTCTATTTTTGTCATGGCACACTGGATCTCAGTGAAAGGGACTCCTGAGTTGCAAATTTATGTGGGCTGCTGTATGGAGAAGCAACGCAATTTTCTACCGCTAGGTGGAGCCAGAGACCTTTAGATGACTTCGATCAATATTGCAGACATTGTTCTGACTTTGTTATCATAAATCGAGTTCAAGGAAACACGATGAAAGCCCACTTTTTTATATCCCGCTTCCCTGGCAGGATGCAAAAGCTATCTGTTTAAGTAGTTCTGCTCTTTGGGGGCCCCTGTTTTAAGTTTGGAAACATTGGGAAACGATTCCTTGCAAGCAATAGTAATATGGTTCTGTTAATGCGTGAGCCGAGTTCTAAAAGCTTAGTAGCGTTGTTAAAGTTGTTAAAAGCTGTCATTTGGGGTTTTGTACATGCTGATGAACGAGGGCAATTTCAGTGGAATCTCTTCTTCCCTCCTTTACTATGTGTCATTTTAACAGAAACATTTTGTAGATAATGGGATTAATGAGTAGTATTTCCACAACCCTGTATATAGGGGTGTGCATAGCTGACTTGGGAAGGTTGGGTGGAACGGAATGGGATGGAAGTGGTAAACTTCGGTGAACTGCAGACATGCTCATTGATAGATCGGAAGGGATGAGGGTGGAGGGGAATAGGGGTTTAGGGACTAGTTATGGTTGTATGTGGTTTTTTGGTTCTGGGAAGTCTGAAATAAGGGGGGGTTGCACAGCACACGTAGCAGTTCTGGTAAATGAAGATGGGATTGGTTATAAAGATTTTAGTCATTTTAAAGCCACTTATTTTCTAAACAATGGCAAGGAATATTAATTTTGTGAGTTGGAATGTTAATGGTCTTCGCCATAAATCGAAGCAATACAAGATCTTAAAACACCTAGAGTATGTGAAAGCTGATGTGATATTTCTGCAGGAGACCCACCTACTTAATAGTGAGAGCAACCAATTAAGGAGGCTCCAAATAAGCCAGGTATTCACCTTGGAAGGTAATACCCAAAGCAGAGGGGTGATGGTCATGATTCGTAGGTCAGTTCCTTTTAAACCGATTCAAATTCTCCAAGATAACCTAGGGAGATACATTTTTATAAGGGGCACACTGCACACATTGGAGATTGTCCTGGTTCAACCTATGGCCCCAATGTTGGATACTTCTGGATTTTTGTTCAGATTATGGAAGTACTCTCACCTAGTCTTAATTTACCTATTGTAATAGGAGGGATTTAAATCTGGTAATGGATCTGGCTACTGATAGATCAGGTTTTGTTAGGAAGGGATTATCTCCTGCCCAAAAGGCGGTTAGAGAGATGATGGACCAATTGGGCCTCTGCGATGTGTGGAGGATCCTCCACCCGAATGTCCACGGATTTACTTTTACCTCCCAGGTACATACTACCATGTCCAGAATTGATTATGTCCTCATCTCAAACACTCTCTTACCGGGCGTTTTGAATGTGGGAATATCCTCCGGGCCACCGTCGGACCATGCAGTAGTAACATGTTTAATCGCTTTCTCATCTCTGCCTAAATTAGGGGGTAGATGGAAAATTAATAATCAGTTATTAAAGGACCACAAAATGGTTAAACTTATATCCTCTCAGATAACGGAATTCACCTCCTTCAATCAGAACTCTACCAGTCGGCCAGATATGGAGTGGGGGGTGCTCAAGGCCTGCTTGTGTGGGACTCTGATAGGGCTTGCTTCCCGGAGAAGGAAGGAGAAGCTGAAATGTATCTCGGGTTTACTCACCCAGATTTGAGAAAAAGAATCCGGGCTTTCGGCCTCATCGTCAGATGAATATAGGCAAGAGCTAACTCTGTTACGTGGCTCCTATCTCAGGATCCTAGGTGAGCAGGCTGAGTGGGCGATCATCAAAACAGGGGCAGTGTATACTGATCAAGGGGAAAAAGCTTGCCGTGTATTAGCTAGGTGGGTAAAGCAATTAGATTCTACCAGATTAGTGTCGGCCATCCGTTCCTTGGAAGATGGCACAATTAAAACTACTCCTAAGGATATCCTGGGGGAATTCAGAAGGTACTTTGAGGGGATTTATGGAACCATGAGTGATCCACCATCTGTAGGGAAGATTAGCTCCTTTTTAAGTGGGCTGAACCTGCCCTCCTTGAATGAGCTTAATCAGGCCCAGCTGATGGTACCTATCACAGAGAGTGAAATAGACCGGGTTATTAAGTCCCTCCCCTCTGATAAAACACCAGGCCCTGACGGTTTCTCCGCCAATTTTACCAAAATCTTCTCTAAAGAGTTAATCCCTTCATTGTTGAGATTGTTTCAATGTATTTTAAGCAGAACTGCTACAGATGTTTCCCTGTTTGAGGCCTTAATTATACTTCTGCCCAAGCCAGATAAACCCCCGGAACTGGTGTCTAGTTACAGACCCGTTTCACTTCTTAACCAGGATATTACAATCCTTTCCAAACTACTAGCAGATCAGATTAATGGGGTTCTTTCTGGACTTATAGGGGCTGAGCAGGTGGGATTTATGAAGGGAAGATCCTCAGCTGATCACTTGAGGACTTTGGCACATATCTTCTCATCCTCCAGGGAAATGGATCATCCCATGGTATTAGTTTCATTGGACGCTGAGAAGGCCTTCGATAGGGTTTATTGGAAATACCTATCTATGGTTATGGATGCCTTTGGCTTTCCCCAACAGTTTTGTGCCTGGGTCAACTCTATTTATAGTTTTCCAACCGCAAGAATTAATTGTAATGGTGCAATTTTTGGACCCCTTTAAACTATTTGTTGGCACCAGACAAGGCTGCCCACTATCCCTGCTCCTTTTTAATTTATACATTGAACCGCTTATCAGGCAGATTGTACAAAAACAAGAGATACAGGGTATCCAGGTATGGAGGCACACCTCTAAATTACTTGCATACGCAGATGACCTACTGTTGCAGATTTCTCACCCGTCTTCCTCTTTTCCTGCTCTATTTGAAATTATCCAGAATTTTAGTGCTGTTGCTAATTATAAGCTCAATACTGGAAAAACAGTTGTTTTTCCTTTGAATTATAAGACGCACAGGATATTACCTCCTTTGGGCTTGCCTGGAATGCAAATGCAATTAAATATTTAGGCCTTACTTTAACAAGATCCCCCTACTTGCATGGTACAGATAAATCTTGATTCATTATTGAATGGTATTGAGGTTGACCTTAAAAGATGGGTGCTGCTTCCATTGTCAATTTGGGGAAAAATTAATTTAGTAAAAATGAATGTTTTTCCCCGTCTGTTCTATCCTATAAATATGTTGAATAGTTGGCTCCCACTAAAGTGGTTTAAAAAAAGTCCACGGCATAATTACCGGCTTTATTTGGAGTTACAAGAAACCCAGACTGGCGTACCATAAATTAGTCGCTCCCAAATCGATTGGAGGCCTGAGACTTCCCCATATTGGTCTGTATTACTGAGCCAGTCATGTTAACAAATATCTTAGGTGGTTAACATTGATTGATTGTCATCAAACTAGCAAATATGTCCCCTTATGGTTAGCAGTGGAGATATCTCGAAAAGTAGAATCAGGGCTCACACCCAGGGGCCCTGTTGTATTGTGCTCCAAATTCTCTAACCACATCTCTTCGCAACTCTCCTATTGAGATATCTACTAAAGTCAATTCGCAACTATGTACCTTTTTAAAATATTGTCATAATAAAGATCCAGCTCAACCATTAATAGGAAATCCCAACCTCCTAATAGATGGCAAACCCATCAGAGGTAACTGGCTACCATTGTTAGGGGAGGCATTGATCAAAGACTTTCTATCGATAGAGGGAAAGTGGTTAACATCAACTGATATTTTGAACAAATTTCAGATCCCGCAGGTTAATGTATTTAAAGTTTTTCAATGTCGACATTTGTTGGTTAATAAACTGGGGCATGATCCCTCTTATGGTTACAGCTCCGGATTTCTGCGGTACACTAGAGCCACTGGTGGGAAAAGCTCAAGCAGTTTCCACCATTTATAGTATATTTCTTAGTTGGATATACCCCCTAGCTCTTGTTCCGGAGCAGTACTGGTCTCAGCTCCTTCCAGAGCACAACTTCGATTGGGCATGCATCTGGAAATCGTGCCATAAATTTCTGTTGCAAGACAGACTTAGACTAATGCAATTTAAATTATTGCACAACATTTACTACTCCCCTTCAAAATTAACTAGACTAGGTATCGTGTCCTCATCTACCTGTTACAGATGCCAACAGGATACTGGGGACCTACTTCATATTTTCTGGTACTGCCCCAAATAGTTCCACTTTGGGAGAGAATTACATAAACTGGACCCCTTCTGGGCTGGACAACCTATTTACGGAAGAGATATGCGTCTTAGGGGACGTTGCTGCTATTGGTGTCCGAAACAGGAGGTATCACATTTGTCTGCTATCCGCTTCTGTTAAAAAAGTGGTTTTAAGGCATTGGAAGGACACATTAGATATCACATATGGCGAATGGTTACAAGAACTCCTTGCTAACCTTAGAATGGAAAGGACTGTTGCTAGTCTTCAGAACAATTTGCTCAAGTTCAACCGGATCTAGGGTCCCCTATACTCACTCTATTCCTTACCGGATCAAGTAGGACAACTGTAATAATATGGTCAATAGGATAGATAGTATGTGTGCTGTGCTCGGGGGGGTGGTCTGTGGGAGGAAGAAGTTGGGAGAAGTGGGGGGATGGGGGGTGGAATGCATCCTGAACAAGTTATATTTCAATGTCTGATGTTGTTTTTTTCTTCTACTCTTGTGCTGATGGACGTATTCCTGTATTCAAAAAAATTCTCAATAAAAGGTGAATAGCAAAAAAAGAAAAAGGAGGGAAGCGCTAGTCCTCCTGACATTTTTAAAGCAGTAAGTTTCTTATATGATAGCCTGACAGCTTTCTCTTTCCATATGAACTTATTAAGGATCGTTTGTATCGACCGGAACCACTTTTTCGGTAGATAGGGGCCTAACATACTTAGGGGGTAGAGTATCTTCGGTAATACATTCATTTTTATTATTTCAATTCTGGCCCATAAAGATAGAGGTAATAAATTCCATCTATCTAAGTCCTGTTTGATTGTTTTGACCTGACTATTCAAATTTTCATTTATCATTATGGTTATGTCCCATGTGACCATGATTCCTAAATACAACAACGCATTTGGCTCCCAGCTAAGCCCTAACTCTTTAACTACACCCGGGAGACATCTAGGATTGAGCAGAAAAAGTTTTGTTTTGGAGATGTTAAGTTTATAATTGGAAACTATTGAAAACTGCGCTATTTCCAGTAAAACTATTGGGACACTTATTTCTGGATCCTCCATATGTAAGATCAGGTATGCAGCACCTTTCTTAACTCCCAACTCCTCTTCCCTGAATATGTTATAACTTATACAGGAATATTAGACCATGAATATGTTTGCTAAACCTGTACATATTATTGATTGCTCCGCTATATTACTACTTTATCCCTATGTATATGTACTCTTACTGTCTTTCTGTCTGTACATAAATGTAATTGCTGTTTACCTTGTGTGATGCAGGTTTACCTGTACCTAAGTGTGCCTTCACTGACTGCATTATTGTCTGTACATAAATGTATTGCTACCTGACCTTGTGCGATGCAGGTCCACCTTGTAAATGAGCTTGCTTAATGGTGTCCACCTGAATAAATAAAGATTTTGATTGATTGATTGATCTTACTTTACTTTACTCAGTTGAGATATTACTTTACTTTACTCTCTGTAGAGATGTTACTTTACTTTAGTCTGTGGAGATGTTACTTCATTCTCTGTAGAGAGGTTATTTTACTTTACTCCACATAGAGATGTTACTTTCTCTTTACTCTTTGTAGAGATGTTACTTTACTATCTGTAGAGATGTTACTTTATTTTACTCTTGGTGGAGATGCTACTTTCTCTTTACTCTCTGTAGAGCTGCTACTTTCACTTTACTCTCTGGAGAGATGTTAATTTACTTTACCCTCCTTAGATATGTTACTTTATATTTTTTATCTCTTCAGAGAGGTTACTTTACTCTCTGTAGCGATGTTACTTTCTCTTATTTTCTCTTTGGAGATGTTAATTTACTTTACTGTCTGTAGAAATGTTACTTTGTCTTTACTCTCCGTAGAAATGTTACTTTACTTTAGTCTGTATAAATGTTACTTTACTGTACTCTGTGTAGTGATGTTATTTTCTCTTTACTCTCTGTAAATAGGTTACTTTACTTTATTCTCTACAGATGTTACTTTACTCTCTGTAGAGATTTTACTTTCTCTTTACACTCTTAGAGATGCAACTTTACTTTACTCTGTAGAGATATTACTTTACTTTACTCTCTGTAGAGATGTCACTATCACAGAAGTCTGCAACTGCTTCCATCAACCCTAGCTCATCCATGTCCACCTACAATTAATCATTCTTTGTACTCCCAATCCATACTATTACACAAATCTAACCCTTGTTACCTACAAACTCTACATCCACAATCCTCCCCTCCACACCTGCCAGTATTACATGCCCATGGCCTGCTAGCCTTTCTCTGTTGGTGCACATGAGTTTTTGTTAATTTGTTAAGTATTTTCTTCACTTTGTGCAGCACCTTTCTTAACTCCCCACCTCCTCTTCCCTGAATATGTTATAACTTATACAGGAATATTAGACCATGAATATGTTTGCTAAACCTGTACCTCCTATTGTTTGCTCTGCTATATTACTGCTTTATCCCTATGTATACCTAAGCTTACTGTATTCCTGTCTGTACATAAATGTAATTGCTATTTGCCTTGTGTGTTGCAGGTTTACCTGCACCTAAGTATACCTTCACTGACAGTATTATTGTCTGTACATAAATGTATTGCTATCTGACCTTGTGCGATGCAGGTCCACCTTGTAAATGAGCTTGCTCAATGGTGTCCGCATGAATAAATAAAGATTTTGATTGATTGATTGTTGTTAACTTACTTTACTCTGTAGAGATGTTACTTTACTTTACTCTCTGTAGAGTTGTTACTTTCTCTTTACTCTCTCTAGAAGGGTTACTTTCTCTTTACTGTCTTAGAGATGTTATTTTATTTTACTTTGTAGAGATATTCCTTTACTTAATTCTGTGTAGAGATGTCTCTTTCTCTTTACTCTCTGTAGATATATTACTTTACTCTCTGTAGAGAGGTTAGTTTCTCTTTGCTCTCTGTAGAGATGTTACTTTACTCTCTGTAGAGGTGTTACATTATTTTACTCTCTGTAGAGATGCTACTTTCTCTTTACTCTCTGGAGAGATGTTACATTACTTTACTCTGTGTAAAGATGATACTTTACTATCTGTAGAGATGTTACTTTATTTTACTCTCTGTAGAGATGTTACTTTCTCTTTATTTTCTGCAGAGATGCTACTTTCTCTTTATTCTCTGGAGAGATGTTACTTTACTTTAGTCTCCTTAGATATGTTACTTTGTCTTTTTTATCTCTGTAGAGAGGTTACTTTACTCTCTGTTGAGATGTTACTTTCTCTTTGGAGATGTTACTTTACTTTACTCTCTATAGAGATGTTACTTTCTCTTTACTCTCTGAAGATATGTTACGTTACTTTAGTCTGTAGAAATGCTACTTTACTCTGTGTAGAGATGTTACTTTCTCTTTACTCTCAGTGGAGATGTTACTTTACTTCACTCTCTGTACAGTTGTTACTTTACTCTCTGTAGAGATGTTACTTTCTGTTTACTCTGTCTAAAGATGTTATTTTCTCTAAACTCTCTGTAGAGACGTTATTTTACTTTGCTCTGTAGAGATGTTACTTTACTCTCGGTAGATGAGTTACTTTACTCCCCATAGAAATGTTACTTTCTCTTTATTCTCAGTAGAGATGTTACTTGATTTTACTATCTGTAGAGATGTTACTTGATTTTACTCTCTGTAGAGATGCTACTTTCTCTTTTCTCTATGTAGAGATGCTGCTTTCTCTTTACTCTCACGAGAGATGTTACTTTACTTTACTCTCCTTAGATATGTTACTTTCTCTTTTTTATCTCTGTAGAGAGGTTACTTTACTCTCTGTAGAGATGTTACTTTCTCTTTTTTTCTCTTTGGAGATGTTACTTTACTGTCTATAGAGATGTTCCTTTCTCTTTACTCTCTGTAGAGATGTTACTTTACTCTGTGTAGTGATGTTACTTTCTCTTTAATCTCTGTAGAGAGGTTACTTTACTTTATTCTCTGTACAGCTGTTACTTTACTCTGTAGAGATGTTACTTTCTGTTTACTCTGTCTAGAGATGTTATTTTCTCTAAACTCTCAGTAGAGATGTTTCTTTACTTTACTCTGTAGAGATGTTACTTTCTCTTTACTCTCTCTAGAGATATTACATTCTCTTTACTGTCTTAGGGATGTTACTTTACTTTACTTTACTCTATAGAGATGTTACTTTGCTTTACTCTGTGTAGAGATGTCACTATTGCAGAAGTCTGCAATTGCTTACATCGACCCTAGTTCATCCATGTCCGCCTACAATTAGTCTTTCTTTGTACTGTCAATCTGTACTATTACACAAATCTAACCCTTGTTACCTTCAAACTATACTTCCACAATCCTCCCCACAACACCTGCCAAAAGTACATGCCTATGGTGTGCTAACCTTTCTCTGTTGGTAGTATAGCATCCCAGTACCTGCACCTCCTTGTGCACTGCATCTCCCCACTCCATTTTGACCTCCTTCTCTATACATTAGATTATGTTAATTTGCAAAGTATTTTCTTCACTTTGTGCAGCACCTTTCTTACCTCCCCATCTCCTCTTCCCTGAATATGTTATAACTTATACAGGAATATTAGACCATGAATACGGCTGCCAAACCTGTACCTATTATTGTTCACTCTGCTATATTATTGCTTTAACCCTATGTATACCTACCCATACTGTCTTCCTGTCTGTACATAAATGTAATTACCATTTACCTTGTGTGTTGCAGGTTTACCTGCACCTAAGTATACCTTCACTGACTGTATTATTGTCTGTACATAAATGTATTGCTATCTGACCTTGTGTGATACAGGTCCACCTTGTAAATGAGATTGTTCAGTGGTGTCCACCTGAATAAATATTTTGATTGATTGACTGATGTTACTTTACTTTACTGTGTTGAAATGTTAATTTACTTTACTCTCTGTAGAGAGGTTACTTTACTCTATAGAGATGTTACTTTACTTTATTCTCTGTAGAGATGTCACTTTACTTTACTCTGTAGAGATGCTACTTTACTTTACTCTCTTTAGACTTGTTACTTTCTATTTACTCTCTCTAGAGATGTTACTTTCTCTTTAGTCTCTTAGAGATGTTACTTTGCTTTACTCTGCAGAGATGTTCCTTTACTTAACTCTGTGTAGAGATGTCACTTTCTCTTTACTCTCTGTAAATATGTTACTTTACTCTCTGTAGAGAGGTTACTTTCTATTTGCTCTCTGTAGAGATGTTACTTTACTCTGTGTAGAGATGTTACTTTATTTTACTCTCTGTAGAGATGCTACTTTCTCTTTACTGTCTGTAAAGATGTTACTTTACTCTGTAGAGATGTTACTTTACTTTACTCTCTGTAGAGATGTTACTTTAGTCTCTAGAAATGCTATTTTACTTTACTCTGTGTAGAGATGTTACTTTCTCTTTACTCTCTGTAGAGAGGTTACTTTACTTTATTCTCTGTACAGGTGTTACTTTACTCTCTCTCTAGAGATGTTACTTTCTCTTTTCTCTCTCTAGAGATGTTACTTTACTTTACTCTGTACAGATGTTACTTTACTCTTGTGTGTTGCAGGTTTACCTGCACCTAAGTATAACTTCACTGACTGTATTATTGTCTGTACATAAATGTATTTCTACCTGACCTTGTGCAATGCAAGTCCACCTTGTAAATGAGCTTGCTCCATGGTGTCCACCTGAATAAATAAAGATTTTGATTGATTGATTGATCTTACTTTACTCCGTTGAAATGTTACTTTACTTTACTCTCGGTAGAGATGTTACTTTACTCTGTAGGGATGTTACTTTACATTACACTCTGTTGAAATGTTACTTTACTCTGTAGAGAAGTTACATTAATTTAATCTCTATAGATATGCTACTTTACTTTACTCTGTAGAGATGTTACTTTTACTTTACTCTCTGTAGAGATGTTAACTCACTCTTTACCTCTGTAAAGATGTTATTTTCCTTTACCTCGTAAAGAGATGGCACTTTACTTACTCGTAAAAGATGTTACTTTACTCTGAAGAGATGTTACTTTCTCTTTACTCTCTGTAGAGATGTTAGTTAACTTTACTCTCTGTAGAGATGTTACTTTACTTAACTCTCTGTAGAGATGTCTCTTTCTCTTTACTCTCTATAGATATGTTACTTAACATTACTTTACTCTCTGTAGATATGTTACTTTATATTTACTTTCTGTAGAGATGTTACTTTACTCTCTTTAGAGATGTTACTTTACTCTCTGTAGACATGTTACTTCCTTTTCTCTCTCTGTAGGGATGTTACTTTACTCTGTATAGATGTTACTTTACTTAACTCTCTGTAGAGATGTCAGTTTCTCTTTACTTCTGTAAAATCTTACTTTTCTTTACCTCTGTGAGATGTTACTTACTCTGTAGAGAGGTTTCTTTTACTTGACTCTCCATATAGATGTTTCTTTCTCTTTTTTCCCTTTAGAGATGTAATCTTACTTTACTCTTTGTAGAGATGTTACTTTACTTTATTCTGAAAAGATGTTGCTGTACTTTACTCTGTAGAGATTTTACTTTCTCATTTCACTCTGTAAAGAGGCTACTTTACTCTGTGTAGAGATGTTACTTTCTCTTTTCTCTCTTTAGGGATGTTACTTTACTCTCTGTAGAGATGTTACTTTCTCTTTATTATCTGTGGAGATGTTGCTTTACTTTACTCTCTGTAGAGATGTTAATTTACCGAGTAGAGATGTTACTTAATGCTCTGTAGAGATGTTACTTTACTTTACTCTCTGTAGAGATGTTAATTTACTGAGTAGAGATGTTACTTTTTGCTCTGTAGAGATGGTACTTTACTTTACTCTCGGTAAAGATGTTACTTTACTCTGTAGAGATGTTACCTATTCTTTACTCTCTGTAGAGATGTTAGTTAACTTTACTGTACTCTCGGTAGAGATGTTACTTTACTTTACCCTGTAGATATGTTACTTTACTTTACTCTCTGTAGAGATGTCACTTCACTTTTCTTTACTCTGTAGAGATGTTACTTTACTTTACTCTCTGTAGAGTTGTTACTTTCCCTTTACTCTCTGTGGAGGTGTTACTTTCTCTTCAGTCTCTTTGAGATGTTACTTTACTTTTCTCTTGGAGAGATGTTCCTTTACTTAACTCTGTGTAGAGATGTCACTTTCTCTTTACTCTCTGTAGATATGTTACTTTACTCTCTTTAGAGAGGTTACTTTCTGTTTGCTCTCTGTAGAGATGTTACTTTACTCTCAGTAGAGATGTTACTTTATTTTACTCTCTGTAGAGATGCTACTTTCTCTTTACACTCTGGAGGATGTTACTTTACTTTACTCTCTGTAGAGATGTTACTTTACTATCTGTAGAGAAGTTACTTTATTTTACTCTCTGTAGAGATGCTACTTTCTCTTTACTCTCTGTAGGGATACTACTTTCTCTTTACACTCTGGAGAGATGTGACTTCACTTTACTCTCCTTAGATATATTACTTTGTCTTTTTTATCTCTGTAGAGAGGTTACTTTACTCTCCGTAGCGATGTTACTTTCTCTTTTTTTTCTCTTTGGAGATGTTACTTTACTTTTTCTCTCTGTAGAGATTTCACTTTACTTTCATTACTTTGTCTAGAGATGTTGCTTTACTCTCTGTAGAGAGGTCACTTTACTTCACTCTGTAGAAAAGTTACTTTACTTTACTTTCTGTAGAGATGTTACTTTACTCTCTGTAGAGATGTTACTTTACTCTCTAGAGAGGTTTTTTACTTGACGCTCCATATAGATGTTACTTTCTCTTTTTTCTCTTTAGAGATGTAACCTTTCTTTACTCTCTGTAGAGATGTTACTTTACTTTATTCTGAAGAGATGTTGCTGTACTTTACTCTGTAGAGATTTTACTTTCTCATTTCACTCTGTGAAGAAGCTACTTTACTCTGTGTAGAGATGTTACTTTCTCTTTTCTCTCATTAGGGATGTTACTTTACTCTCTGTAGAGATGTTACTTTCTCTTTACTATCTGTGGAGATGTTACTTTACTTTACTCTCTGTAGAGATGTTAATTTACTGAGTAGAGATGTTACTTTATGCTCTGTAGAGATGTTACTTTACTTTACTCTCTGTAGAGATGTTATTTTACTTTACTCTGTAGAGATGGTACTTTACTCTTGGTAAAGATGTTACTTTACTCTGTAGAGATGTTACTTATTCTTTACTCTCTGTAGAGATGTTAGTTAACTTTACTGTACTCTCTGTAGAGATGTTACTTTACTTTACCCTGTAGATATGTTACTTTACTTTACTCTCTGTAGAGATGTCACTTTACTCTGTAGAGATGTTACTTTACTCTCTGTAGAGTTGTTACCTTCTCTTTACTCTGTGTGGAGGTGTTACTTTACTCTCTTTAGAGAGGTTACTTTCTGTTTGCTCTCTGTAGAGATGTTACTTTACTCTCAGTAGAGATGTTACTTTATTTTACTCTCTGTAGAGTTGCTACTTTCTCTTTACACTCTGGAGGATGTTACTTTACTTTACTCTCTGTAGAGATGTTACTTTCTTTTTTCTCTCTGTAGAGAGGTTACTTTATTTTACTGTCTGTGGAGATGTTACTTTCTCTTTTCTCTGTGAAGAGGTGTTACTTTACTCTCTGTGAGATGTTACTTCTTTACTCTCTGTAGAGATGTTACTTTCTCTTTACTCTCTGTAGAGATGTTATTTTACTTTACTCTGTAGGGATTTTACTTTACTTTACTCTACTCTCTGTAGAGATGTTACTTTATTTTACTCTCTGTAGAGAAGTTACTTTCTTTTTACTCTGTGTAGAGATGTTACTTTCTCTTTTCTCTCTTTAGAGATGTTACTTTACTCTCTGCAGAGATGTTAGTTTCTCTTTACTATCTGTGGAGATGTTACTTTACTTTACTCTCTGTAGAGATGTTATTTTACTTTACTCTGTAGAGATGGTACTTTACTTTAATCTCGGTAAAGATGTTACTTTACTCTGTAGAGATGTTACTTTTTCTTTACTCTCTGTAGAGATGTTAGTTAACTTTACTTTACTCTCTGAAGAGATGTTACTTTACTTTACCCTGTAGATATGTTAGTTTACTTTACTCTCTTTAGAGATGTCACTTTACTTTACTCTGAAGAGATGTTACTTTACTTTACTCTCTGTAGAGTTGTTACTTTCTCTCTACTCTCTCTGGAGGTGTTACTTTCTCTTTAGTCTCTTAGAGATGTTACTTTACTTTTCTCTGAAGAGATGTTCCTTTACTTAACTCTGTGTAGAGATGTCACTTTCTCTTTACTCTCTCTAGATATGTTACTTTACTCTCTTTATAGAGATTACTTTCTCTTTGCTTTCTGTAAAGATGTTACTTTACTCTCTGTAGAGATGTTACTTTATTTCACTCTCTGTAGAGATTCTACTTTCTCTTTACTCTCTGTAGGGATGCTACTTTCTCTTTACTCTCTGGAGAGATGTGACTTTACTTTACTCTCCTTAGATATGTTACGTTGTCTTTTTCATCTCTGTAGAGAGGTTGCTTTACTCTCTGTAGCAATGTTACTTTCTCTTTTTTCTCTTTTGAGATGTTACTTTACTTTACTCTCTGTAGAGATGTTATTTTACCTTACTCTGTAAAGATGGTACTTCACTTTAGTCTCTGTAGAGATTTCACTTTACTTTACATTACTCTCTGCAGAGATGTTACTTTACTGTCCGTAGAGAGGTCACTTTACTTTACTCTGTAGGGAAGTTACTTTAATTTACTGTCTCTATAGATGTTACTTTCTCTTCTCTCTCTGTAGGGAGATTACATTATTTTACTGTCTTTGGAGAGGCTACTTTCTCTTTTTTCTGTGAAGAGATGTTAATTTCTCTTTACTCTTTGTAGAGATGTTACTTTACTTTATAGAGATGTTACTTTACTCTCTGTTGCGATGTTATTTTAGTTTACTCTGTAGGGATATTACTTTACTTTGTGTAGAGATGTTACTTTCTCTTTACTCTCTGTAGAGATGTTACTTTACTCTCTGTAGAGATTTTAGTTTACTTAACTCTCTGTAGAGATGCCACTTTCTCTTTACTCTCTATAGAGATGTTACTTAACATTACTTTACTATCTGTAGACATGTTACCTTACTTTACTCTCTTTAGAGATGTTACTTTACTCTCTGTAGACTTGTTACTTTCTCTTCTCTCTCTGTAGAGATGTTACTTTACTCTGTAGATATGTTACTTTACTTAACTCTCTGTAGAGATGTCAGTTTCTCTTTACTTTCTGTAGATATTTTACTTTCTCTTTACTCACTGTAGAGATGTTACTTTACTGTCTGTATAGATGTTACTTTATTTTATTCTCTGTAGAGATGTTACTTTCTCTTTACTCTCTGTAGAGATGTTACTTTAGTCTCTGTAGAGAGGTTACTTTACTTTACTCTCCATATAGATGCTACTTTCTCTTTTCTCTCCTTAGAGATGTTACCTTACTTTACTCTCTGTGGAGATGTTACTTTACTTTACTATGTAGATATGTTACTGTACTTTACTCTCTGTAGAGATTTTACTTTCTCATTTCACTCTGTAAAGAGGCTACTTCACTCTGTGTACAGATGTTACTTTCTCTTTTCTCTCTTTAGGGATGTTACTTTACTCTCTATAGAGATGTTACTTTCTCTTTACTATCTGTGAAGATGTTACTTTACCCTGTAGAGATGTTAATTTACTCAGTAGCGATGTTACTTTACACTTTATACAGATGTTACTTTACTTTACTCTCTGTAGAGATGTTATTTTACTTTATTCTGTAGAGATGGTACTTTGCTTTACTCTCAGTAAAGATGTTACTTTACTCTGTAGAGATGTTACTTTCTCTTTGCTCTCTGTAGAGATTTCACTTTACTTTACATTATCTCTGTAGAAATGTTACTTTACTCTCTGCAGAGAGGTCACTTTACTTTACTCTGTAGAGTAATTACTTTACTCTCTGTAGAGATGTTACTTTCTGTTTTCTCTCTGTAGAGAGGTTACTTTATTTTACTGTCTGTGGAGATGTTTCTTTCTCTTTTCTCTGTCAAGAAATGTTAATTTCTCTTTACTTTCTGTAGAAAAGTTACTTTACTTTACTCTGTAGAAATGTTACTTTACTCTCCGTAGAGATATTAATTTACTCAGTAGAGATGTTACTTTACACTCTGTAGAGATGTTTCTTTACTTTACTCTCCGTAGAGATGTTATTTTACTTTACTCTGTAGAGATGGTACTTTACTTTACTCTGTAGAGATGTTACTTTTTCTTTACTCTCTGTAGAGATGTTAGTTAACTTTACTTTACTCTCTGTAGAGATGTTACTTTACTTTACCCTGCAGATATGTAACTTTACTTTACTCTCTTTAGAGATGTCACTTTATTTTACTCTGTAGAGATGTTACTTTACTTTACTCTCTGTAGAGTGGTTGCTTTCTCTTTACTCTCTCTGGAGGTGTTACTTTCTCTTTAGTCTCTTAGAGATGTTTCTTTACTTTACTCTGGAGAGATGTTCCTTTACTTAACTCTGTGTAGAGATGTCACTTTCTCTTTACTCTCTGTTGATGTGTTACTTTACTATCTGTAGAGATGTTACTTTATTTTACTCTCTGTAGAGGTGCTACTTTCTCTTTACTCTCTGGAGAGATGTTACTTTACTTTACTCTCTGTAGAGATGTTACTTTACATCTGTAGAGATGTTACTTTATTTTACTCTCTGTAGAGATGCTACTTTCTCTTTACTCTCTGGAGAAATGCGACTTTACTTTACTCTCCTTAGATCTGTTACTTTGTCTTTTCTATCTCTGTAGAGAGGTTACTTTCCTCTCTGTAGCGATGTTACTTTCTCTTTTTTTCTCATTGGAGATGTTACTTTACTTTACTCTTTGTAGCAATGTTACTTTCTCTTTTTCTTCTTTTGAGATGTTACTTTGCTTTACTCTCTGTAGAGATGTTACTATCTCTTTACTCTCTGTAGAGATGTTATTTTACTTTACTCTGTAGGGATTTTACTTTACTCTCTGCAGAGATGTTACTTTCTCTTTAATCTCTGTAAAGATGTTACTTTACTCTCTGTAGAGATTTTAGTTTACTCTCTGTAGAGATGTTACTTTCTCTTAATTTTCTGTAGAGATGTGACTTTACTTTACTCTGTAGAGATGTTACTTTACTTAACTCTCCGTAGAGATGTCACTTTCTCTTTACTCTCTATAGAGATATTACTTAACGTTACTTTACTGTCTGTAGAGATGCTACTTTCTCTTTAATATCTGTAGAGATGTTACTTTACTCTCTTTAGAGATGTTACTTTACTCTCTGTAGACTTGTTACTTTCTCTTCTCTCTCTGCAGAGATGTTTCTTTACTTTTCTTTGTATATACGTTACTTTACTTAACTCTCTGTAGAGGTGTCAGTTTCTCTTTACTCTCTGTAGAGATCTTACTTTCTCTGTACTCTCTGTAGAGATGTTACTTTACTCTCTGTATAGATGTTACTTTATTTTATTCTCTGTAGAGATGTTACTTTACTTTACTCTCTATATAGATGATACTTTCTCTTTTCTCTCTTTAGAGATGTTACCTTACTTTACTCTATGTAGAGATGTTACTTTACTTTACTATGTAAAGATGTTACTGTACTCTACTCTGTAGGGATTTTTCTTTCTTATTTCACTCTGTAAAGAGGCTTCTTTACTCTGTGTAGGGATGTTACTTTCTCTTTTCTCTCTTTAGGGATGTTACTTTACTTTCTGTAGAGATGCTACTTTCTCTTTACTGTCTGTGGAGATGTTACTTTACTCTCTGTAGAGATGTTAATTTACTCAGTAGAGATGTTACTTTACTCTCTATAGAGATGTTACTTTACTTTACTCTCTGTAGAGATGTTATTTTACTTTACTCTGTAGAGATGATACTTTGCTTTACTCTTGTTAAAGATGTTATTTTTCTCTATAGAGATGTTACTATCTCTTTACTCTCTGTAGAGATGTTAGTTAAATTTACTTTACTCTCTGTAAAGATGTTACTTTACTCTCTGCAGAGAGGTCACTTTACTTTACTCTGTAGAGAAGTTACGTTACTTTACTCTCTGTAGAGATGATACTTTCTGTTTTCTCTCTGTAGAGAGGTTACTTTATTTTACTGTCTGTGGAGATGTTACTTTCTCTTTTCTCTGTGAAGAGGTGTTAATTTCTCTTTACTCTCTGTAGAGAAGTTACTTTACTTTACTCTGTAGAGATATTACTTTACTCTCTATAGAGATGTTATTTTACTTTACTCTGTAAGGATTTTACTTTACTTTACTCTCTGTAGAGATGCAACTTTATTTTACTGTCTGTATAGAAGTTACTTTCTTTTTACTCTCTGTAGAGATGTTACTTTACTCTCTGTAGAGAGGTCACTTTGCTTTACTCTCCACATAGATGTTACTTTCTCTTTTCTCTCTTTAGAGATGTTATCTTACTTTGCTGTTTTTAGAGTTGTTACTTTACTTTACTCTGTAGATGTGTTACTTTACTTTACTCTCTGTAGAGATTTTACTTTCTCTTTTCACTCTGTAAAGAGGTTACTTTACTCTGTGTAAATATATTACTTTCTCTTTTCTCTCTTTAGGGATGTTACTTTACTCTCTGTAGAGATGTTACTTTACTCTCTCTAGAGATATTATTTTACTTTACTCTGTAGAGATGGTACTTTACTGTCTGTGAACATTTACTTTGCTCTCTGTAGAGATATTACTTTATTGTGTAGAGATGTTACTTTCTCTTTACTCTCTGTAGAGATGTTACTTTACTTTACTCTCTGTAGAGATGTTACTTTACTCTCTGTAAAAGTGGTACTTTCTCTTTGCTCTCTGTATAGATGTTACTTTACTCTGTAGAGATGTTACTTTAATTTATTCTCTGTAGAGATGTCATTTTCTCTTTACTCTCTGCAGAGATGTTACATTACTTTACTTTCCATTCTGTAGAGATGTTACTTTCTTTTTACTCTCTGTAGAGATGTTAATTTACTCTCTGTAGAGATGTTACTTTACTTTACTTTTCACTTTGTAGAGATGTTACTTTACTCTCTGTAGAAATGCTGCTTTTCTTTACTCTCTGGGAGATGTTACTTTCTCTTTTATCTCTGTAGAGAGTTAGCTTTACTTTCTGTAGAGATGTACTTTCTTTTACTCTCTTAGAGATGTTACTTTACTTTACTCTCTTTAGAGATTTTACTTTACTTTACTCTGTAGAGATTTTACTTTACTGCTCTGTAGAGATATTTCTTTCTTTTATTCTCTGTAGACATGTTACTGTACTTTACTCTGTGTAGAGATGTTACTATACTTTCCTCTGTATAGATGTTACTTTACTTTCTGTAGAAATGTTACTTTAGTTTACTCTCTGTAGAGATGTTACTTTCTCTTTAGTCTCTGTAGAGATGTTACTTTACTTAACTCTCTGTAGAGATTTCACCATCACAGAAGTCTGCAATTGCTTCCATCGACCCTAGTTCATCTGTGTCTGCCTACAATTTGCCTTCCTTTGTACTCCCAATCTGTACTATTACACAAATCTAAAACTAGTTACCTATGAACTCTATGTCCACAGTCCTCCCCTCTACACCTGCCACTATTACTGTACATGCCCACAGCCTGCTAACCTTCCTCTGTTGGTAGTATAGCATCCCAGTACCAGCCCTTCCTTGTCTGCTGCATCTCCCCATCCCATGTTGACCTCCTTCCCTACACATGAGTTTTTGTTAATTTAAGTATTTTCTTCTCTTTATGCAGCACCCTTATTAACTCCCCACTCCTCTTCCCTGAATATGTTATAACTTAGATCATGAATATGTTTGCTAAACCTGTATCAACTATTGTTTGCTCTGCTATATTACTGCTTTATCCCTATGTATACCTACACTTCCTGTCTTCCTGTTAATGTAATTGCTATTTACGTTGTGTGTTGCAGGTTTACCTGCAGTTAAGTATAACTTCACTGACTGTATTATTGTCTGTACATTAAATGTATTGCTACCTGTCCTTGTGCGATGCAGGTCCACCTTGTAAATGAGCTTGCTCAATGGTGTCCACCTGAATAAATAACGATTTTGATTGATTGATTGATGTTACTTTACTTTACTCTGTTGAGATGTTACTTTACTTCTCTCTGAGAGATGTTACTTCCTCTTTACTCTCTGTGGAGATGTTACTTTACTCACTGTAGAGATGTTACTTTACTTTACTCTGTAGAGATGTTGCTTTACTTTCGTCTCTGTAGAAATGTTACTTTCTGTTTACTCTCTGTAGAGATGTTACTTTACTCTCGGTAAAGATGTTACTTTACTGTCTGTAGAGATGTTACTTTCTCTTTACTCTCTGTAGAGATGTTAGTTAACTTTACTTTACTCTCTGTAGAGATGTTACTTTCTCTTTACCCTCTGTAGAGATGTTTCTTTACTCTGTAGAGATGTTCCTTTCTCTTTACTCTCTGTAGAGATGTTACTTTCTCTTAACTTTCTGTAGAGATGTTACTTTACTTTACTCTGTAGAGATGTTACTTTACTTACCTCTCTGTAGAGATGTCACTTTCTCTTTACTCTCTGTAGAGTTTGTTTCTTAACTTTACATTACTCTCTTTAAAGATGTTACTTTACTCTCTGTAGAGATTTTACTTTGCCCTCTGTAGAGATGTTACTTTCTCTTAACTTTCTTTAGAGATGTTACTTTACTCTGTATAGATGTTACTTTACTTTACTGTCTGTAGAGATGTTACTTTCTCTTTTACTCTCTGTAGTTATGTTAATTTACTCTCTGTAGAGTTGTTACTTTACTTTACTCTCTGTAGAGATGTTACTTTCTCCTTACTCTCTGTAGAGATTTTACTTTACTTTACTTTTTTCTCTGTAGAGGTGTTACTTTAGTTTATTCTCTGTAGAAGTGTTACTTTACTCTTTATATAGATGTTGCTTTTCTTTACTCTCTCTAGAGATGTTACATGACTACTCTCTGTAAAGATGTTATGTCTCTTTACTCTGTAGACATGTTACTTTACTTTACTGCATGAAGAGATGTTACTCTCTCTTTTCTTTCTGTAAGAGAGGTTACTTTACTTGACTCTCTGTAGAGTTGCTACTTTCTCTTTTTAGAGATTTTACTTTACTTTATTCTCTGTATAGATGTTACTTCACTTTACTCTGTAGAGATTTTACTTTACTGCTCTGCAGAGATGTTACTTTCTCTTTACTCTCTCTAGAGATATTACTTTACTCTCTGTAGAGATGTTACTTTATTTTACTCTGTAGAGATGTTACTTTACTCTCTGTAGAGATGCTACTTTAGTTTACTCTCTGTAGATATGTTATTTTACTTTACTCTCTGTAGAGCTGTTACTTTACTTGACTCTGTAGAGATGTTACTTTACTCTCTGTAGAGATCTTACTTTCTTTTTACTCTCTGTTGAGATGTTAGTTTACTCTCTGTGGAGATGTTACTTTCTCTTTATTCTTTGTAGAGATGTTACTTTCTCTTTACTCTCTGTAGAGCTGTTACTTTATTTTACTCTGTGTAGAGATGTTACTTTACTTTACTCCCTCCAGATATGTTATATAAAAACATAGAAACATAGAATTTGACAGCAGATAAGCACCACTCGGCCGACCTCATCTGCCCATTTCCCTACTTAATGCATAAGCTGCAGATCCTAGTTAACCAACAACCTACTTCTTCCTACCCCCCACTAGAATTGCCTTATGTCTGTCCCATGCATTCTTGAATTCTCCCACTGTTTTTGAGTCCACTACCTCCTCGGGTAGGCTGTTCCATGTATTCACCACCCTGTCTGTGAAAAAATACTTCCTCATCTTACCTTTGAGCTGTTCCCCCTCTATCTTCAAATTGTACCCCTTGTTCTTGCGCATCTCTTTTTCTGAAAGATGCTACCCTCTTGGACTCTGTTGATTCCCTTGATACACTTGAAAGTTTCTATCACGTCCCCCCTCTTCCTCCCCTCCTTGAGTGTATACATATTAAGATTCTTTAATCTCTCTTCATATGTCTTCTGTTGCAGACCCTGCACCATTTTCGTTGCCCTCCTCTGGACAGCCTCCATCCTGTCTATGTCCTTGTGGAGATGGGGTCTCCAGAACTGGACACAGAACTCCAGATGGGGTCTCACCAACTGTCTGTACAGAGGAATAACAACTAGCTGTTTTCTACTGGTGATGCCGCTCCCTATGCATCCCAGTATCCCACCAGCCCTCCTTACTGCCTTCTCATAATGCCTACCCACCTTAAGGCAACCTGATATGACTACCTTCAGGTCCCTTTCCATTTTTGTTGTTGTTGTTATCTCACTCCCCATTGTGTACTCTTCCCCTGGATTTTTGCTTCCCAGGTGTATTACTTTGCACTGAATCTAAGCTGCCATATATTTGACCATTCCTCAAACCTTGCCAAGTCCCTTTGCATCCTCTCCACCCCACCTTCTGTATCAACCCTGTTGCAGCTCTTTGTGTCATCTGCAAAGAGGCATACTTTTCCTTCCTGTCTCTCTGCAATGTCTCTTATAAAGACATTAAAGAGGACCGGTCCCAGTACTGAACCCTGTGGTACCCTACTAGTAACTCTCCTTTCTTCAAAGTAAACTCTGTTTACTATTACCCTCTGTATCCTGTTGTCCAGACAATTTTTAACCCAGGCTACCACCTTGGGACCCACTCCAAGGCCGGCTAACTTGTATATTAATCTTTTGTGTGGGACTATGTCAGATGCCTTGCTAAAGTTTAGGTAGGCCATGTCCACTGCCTCTCCCTGGTCTACCACATAGGTCACCCAGTCAAAGAAATCTATTAGATTTGTCTGACATGGCCTTCCTGCTGTGAATCCATGCTGCCTTGGGTCCTGTCCCCCACTGGCCTCTAGGAACTCAACAATTCTTTCCTTTAGAAGTGATTCCATCATTTTCCCTGTCACTTAAGTCAAACTAACAGGTGTATAGTTTCCTGCCTCTGCCTTGCTCCCACTTTTGTGAAGGGGACTCACGTCAGCCCTCCTCCAGTTCTCCGGTACTACACCATCCTCCCATGATTTTTTAAAATAGGTAGTCAGTGGTGTCACTAATTCTACCCTTAGTTCTTTTAGAATTCTTGGGTGACTCCCATCAGGACCCATTTCTTTGTCCACCTTCAGTTTTAAGAGTTATTTCAGGATCCTTTCTTCTGTGAATGGACTGGTATCGACCTCCTTATCCAGAGTGCTTCTATCTTTTGATTTTGGTACCTCCCCCTGCTCTTCTTTTGAGAATACTGAGCAGAAGTATTCATTCGGTATCCTTCTCTTTCACTGTCATCCTCTACCCACCCTCCCTTCCCTTTAGTAAGTCTCAGTATCCTTTTCTTCACTCCCTAATGTACCTATAAAATGTTTAGTCTCCCTTCTTAACTGAGTTGGTTATCTTTTCCTCAGTTTGGGCTTTTGCTATTCTGACTGCCTTCCCCACTTCCTTCTGCTTTAACTGGTACAGATCTCTGTTTTGCTCCTTCTGTGTTTCCTTATACTTTCTGAATGGTACCTTTTTCTCCTTAACCTTCCCCATCTCCTCTTTTGAGAACTATAGTGTTTTTTTCCTTAATTTTGCTTTGTTGATTTGCTTCACACTAAGGCTTGTTGTCTCTGTGATGGCTGTTTTGATTTTTCCCCCATTGTTTCTCCACCCTTCCTTCATGCCAGTTTGCTAGCGCTTTTCTGAGGCACTCTCCCATTTTCCCAAAGTCAGCCCTCCTCAAGTCCAACACTCTTGCTTTTGTATTGCTTGACTCATTAGCTGTGTTTATCATGAACCACACTGTGTTGTGGTCACTTGTTCCCAGGTGGCTACCCACTTCTAAATCTGAGATCCTTTCTCCATCCCCATTTGACAGTACCAAGTCTAAGATTGCTCCCTCCCTAGTGGGTTCCTCCACTAGCTGTCTGAAGCATGCCCCCTGTAGTGCACCAAGAATAAACCTGCTTTTTCATGTGGCTGCAGCCAGGGTGCTCCAGCTAACATCTGGCATATTCAGGTCCCCCAACAACAATAACTCCCCTTTTTGTGCCATTCTAAGGATGTCTTCTATCGTTTCCTTGTCCATTGCCTCCCCTGAGATGGGGGTTACTTTACTCTCTGTAGAGATGTTACTTTCTCTTTATTCTCTGTAGAGAAGTTACCTTACTTTACTCTGTAGAGATGTTACTTTACTTTTCTTTCTGTAGAGATGTTACTTTCTCTTTATTCTCTGTAGAAATGTTACTTTACTGTACTCTCTGTAGAGATGTTACTTTACTGTGTAGAGATGTTACTTTACTCACTAGAGATGTTACTTTCTCTTTACTCTCTGTAGAGATGCTGCTTTGTCTTTACTCTCTGTAGAGGTATTACTTTCTCTTAATTATCTGTAGAAATGTTACTTTACTCTCTGTAGAGATGTTACTTTACTCTGTAGAGATGTTACTTTACTTTATTCTCTGTAGAGATGTTACTTTCTCTTTTCCCTCTGTAGAGAGGTTACTTTACTCTCTGTAGAAATGTTACTTACTCTTTTTAGAAATGTTGCTTTACTTTACTTTCTGTATAGATGTTATTTTCTCTTTTCTCTCTGTAGAGATGTTACTTTACTCTCTGTAGAGATGTCACTTTACTTTTGTTTTTTTTTTTTTTTTATAAAGCCTCCTTTTTCTGCACCTCTAGCTCCTAATTGACCACTGGAAGGGAAGAAGGAAGAACCCAAGGTGTATTTACTGTACTCTTTCTGTGATAGTTAAAATGAATAGTAATGGAGTGTTGTTTCTCTCTCTCTCTGGTGCTGCTTCTGCTGCTGTACTGCTTTTGGTCCCAGTGACAGAGTGGTGTTCTGGCTCACTTGGCCTCTATGTTGACAGCTCGACTCTTGCTCTGGATGACACATTACCCACAAAAATAAAGACTTCTGCCTTTTTTTAATGCAAAATAATAAAACTTGCTCCAGCATGCTCCAGAAGGCACTGACTAATTCTCCGACTGACTACTTGATGGAGGGTTAAAACTTACAGTTGGGGTCAGATTGTGTTAACTCCTGATGCCATGTCATGTGTGCTGTTAAGAATCATGCTGCATACAGGTTGAAGGTAAGATGGCAACTGTTTTATTAACAGGAAGTTACCCTTTGTAGTTCCTCTCAGATGTCACATAGTAAACTAATAGGTTTGCTAAGCCACAGCGCCACCTATCACCACACACAACATCAGCTGGCAGACTGTTCTATGGCTCAGCCACCCTCTCTGTAAAATAAAACTTGTTCATGTCCCTTCTGAACCTCCCCTCTGCCAGTTTCCACTCATGTCCCCGTGTTCTTGATCCACTCTTCTTGCTGAATAGTTCATCACAGTTCACCTTGTTCATTCCTTTCAGCACACAGATAGTGAACGTGGGAAAAATGCAGGGACTTGTGCTGGGTGTCACTTTCTGAGAATCAGTGAAGTAGAGCAGTATCCAGTGGGTCTGTGAGCTGACATGCAGACTCACCTCACTTCTGAACTGAGACAGGTGTGAAGCCATCTGTAGTTACAAAAGGAGTGCATTACCAGACTGGCCTGCATCTCGTCAGACACACTCACTCACAAACACAACACATTCAAACAGTAAAACAATACCAGGCACTGAGAATGTTTAACCAAATCACTGTATGTAAAATCAGCGCTAGTCAATTAACTCATATGGCAGTGCATTGCAAAAAAAAACTACATCTTTTTTTATCCCCGTATATTCCCCAGTATGTTAAACTGCAGTGCCAGTCAATTAGCTCTTATGGCAGCACGTCACAAACAAAACCTACATCTGTTTTTTTTAATCCCCCGTATATTTCCCCAGTATGTTCAACTGCAGGTAGCCAATATTTATATATATATTTTACAATATTCACCTAAAGCCAGAGGCAGGGGTGGGATTTGGTTTGCTGGTATCACTGGTATCTGAGTCCACAGAAATCCGTATGTAAAGTCATGGCCCACAGGTTACTTGTGATCATCATTAAGGATCATCAGCTAATTATCAGCTGAGGCAGCTATGCTAAAATGCTAAAATACAGGCTACTCTGTGGACTTGCTAATCTTTGCTAGTATAGAATAACAGCTGTACCAATGTCTCTGGAATATGCATCTAGTCAGCATGGGCAGCAGCTTTTATCTCATGCTGGGTATTTGTACAGGAAGGAATGAACATATGGCCCCAAAATTTATTGGAAATGCTGCATGTATGACAGTCTTCATTGCAGTGCTGGAGTTCATACTGCAGAAGACAAAATTATTAAATTCTTAATGAGCACAATCATGTGCCTGACGCTGATGCCATCATTGTCAGGAAGGTGGTGCAAGACATGAAGGAAAAGCCACTAAATTTGCAAGAAGTCACCCATCAAATAGTAGCTGGTGCCACAAGTCAGATAGACCAAGCTGGTAAATTATCTTCATTCTCATGTTTAAAAAGAACCACCCAGCATGTGCGATAGGCAGCTTCTATTGCCCCTGTTTTGCCCACTTCAATGTCTGAGCTTCAGATTCCTACAGAATATTCACGGACTGACCAAGGAGAGCCTTTTCTTTTACATGACAGTGGTTGCGATGACCCTGACAGATTTCTGCTGTTCTTAACCAGAAGAAACCTGCAATACATGAAAGAGAGTCTGCACTGGTATGCAGATGTAACTTTTAAATCTACCCCTCCACTGATTTCGCAGCTTTATGCTATTTATGGGGTACAGTACACTGCAGTAATACCCAGTGTGTTTATTTTAATGTCATCTTGCACAAATGCAAGTTATATAAAGGTTTTGGGTGCAATTAAACATCTGTGCCCAAATCTAAGCCCAAAACCAGTGATGACAGATTTTGAGATGGCTGCTATTAAGGCATTTAGTTCTGAATTCCCTGGATCAGAGACTCGCAGTTGCTTTTTTCATTTGTGCCAGGCACTGTGGTGCAAAGTACAAGAACTGCCTGACATCCACAGAAATTATACTGTGGATGAGGAATTTGCTCTCCATATGAGGATGTTACCAGCACTTGCATATGTTCCACCTGATTTTATTTATTTATTTATTGAAAAGTTTCACCAGAAGAACTACACTGAGCAACAAGATGCTCATCTCATGGTACACCCTGGGGAAGGGGATAGGGAGCAATTACATAATACATCAGTATACATCACACAGAAAATAGCTTAACTGTACATAGTCAATTAAAATGAGATCACAAGATGTAGAATATTTACAAATCAGCAAGAGGGTTAGAGCAGGGGGGTAACACGTTAGGATGCAGGAAGTTTTAGGAAAGTGGATTCAGTTAGTTGGTTCTACTGGAGGGTGAGAGAGAAATAGACCCTCAGCAGAGACCAGTCCAGAGGGACTAGGTGAAATTGCAGTTTGTCACTAGATAGTTTGTTAAGGATGTGGAGAGAGAATTGATTGAGGTGGAATGTTGGATTTGGGATGGTAGTTGATTCCAAAGTTTAGGTAGTCGATGTGAGAAAGCCATTTGGCCTGATGTAGTTCTTTTATAGGGTATATTCAGGGAACTTGAGTAGTCAGACCTAAGGGTGTATTTGGAGAGGAGTGGGGCAGTTAAGATGGTAGACAGGTAGGCAGGGAGAGTTCCTAGCCAGAATTTTGATGTGAATTTAGCCACATGCATGGTTCTTCTGTCAGCAAGGGTGGGAAAGTTCAGAGAGTGGTAGAGTGTGCAGTGATGGGTCAGGGCAAGCGCATCTAAGGCAAACCAGCAGAAGGAGTTAAAAAGAGGGTCCAGCCTTGATAAGAAGGATTGGGGGGCAGCTCCATATACTAAGTCACAGTAGTCAAAAATTGGCATAATCTTTTTATGTACCAATTCATGTCTTGCTTGAAGAGGGATACATTTACTGTTTCGGTACAGGGCCCCTAGCTTAGGCCAGAGTTTTTTCTGAATGGAGTTGATGTGTACTGAGAAATTTAGGTTTCTGTCCAGTCAAACTCTGAGGTATTGGAAGGAGAAGGTATCTTCTTGTACAGTTCCATCTAAGGTGTGGAAGGTGGGTAAGGAGGAAGGCCTGTCTAGCCTCTGCCAAGTTCTGAAAGTCATAGAGACTGTTTTCTTAGAATTTAGGATGAGGTGGTGCTTTCTAAACCAGTATTGCATATTGTTGAAATCCATTTGGAGCCTGGAAGTGACATCAGGGACTGATTTGCCTGTTGTATACAGTACGGTGTCATCTGCATACATGTGTATGTTGGTTGTTGTGCAAGCCAGAGGTAGATCATTAAGGAAGATTGAGAAAAAGAGGGGCCTGAGTACAGAGCCCTGAGGGATTCCTGTGGTAATGGGAAGTGGTGGGGAGATGACATCAGCCATACGAACAGATTGGAATCTGCCTGACAGATAAGACTTAAACCAATCTGTGGCTTTTGGGGAAAGACCAGCCAATCTGAGACATGACAGCAGTAAAGGGTGTGAGACTGTATCAAAGGCCTTGGCTAGGTCTATATAAATAGTAGAGGTTATGAGGCCATTGTCCATGCCCGTACAGATAGCGTCAGTCAGCTGTACCAAGGATGTGGTGGTGGAGTGGTGCTTTCTAAAACTGGATTGGAATGGAGTGAGAAAGGTGGAGTCAGTAAGATAGGAGAGTTGTTTGAGTACTATGTGTTCCTGGAGTTTAGCCAGAGTGGGAAGGAGAGAGATAGGGTGGTAGTTGCTGGGGGAGGAGGGATCACCTCCCTTAAGGAGAGGTAGAACTGTAGTGTGTTTCCAAGCTTCAGGGACAGAGGATGAGATGAAGGAGAGGTTTAATAAGAGGGAGAGTGGGTAGGCAATAGCAGGAGCTGACAGAGAGAGGAGCTTGGGGTCCAGGCCATCTGGCAAGGAGCCTTTGGCTGGGTCAATGGACAAGAGTGCTTTTAAGGCAGCAGCAGGGGAGATGTGTGTGAAGAAAAAGGGGGTAGATGAGGGAGGGCTGTAAAGAGAGGGGGGGAGGGGTCAAGCACATAGGTGGCCACTGAGGAGGGGGGCAGCTGGAAATCTGTAGGGGCAGTAGAGGGACAGCTTGGAGCACAGAGGCACAAGATGTAAAATGGGAATTAAAGCATTCAATGACTGCCATGGGTTCTGAGATGACTGAGTGATTTAGCTTAAGGACAGGAGTGAGGGGTTTGGTGGAAGGGGAAAAGAGGGATTGAAAAACTTTCCAAAACTTAGAAGGATTGTTTGTGTTTGCTTGGAAGGTAGCCTGGTAGTGTTCTGCTTTGGCCAGCCAAATAGCTTTGGTGCACTTATTTCTTAGCTCCCTGTAACACTGGAGATCCCTGGGACAATTGGTTGCCTTGTGTTTATGCCATGCAGTGCCATGGGCTCTTTGACAGGATAGGAGCTCAGGTGATATCCAGGCTAGGTGGTTGCCACGGACTCTGATTTTATGCAGGGGGGCATGTACTTGAAGGAATTTGTCACTGAATATATGGAGAGCAGTGTCAATTGAGGAGCAAGCAGTGAGTGGGGACTAGTCAGAGTTGGTGAGGTCACTATGAAGTGGTCTTGTGTCAAGAGAGGGGTAGGCATGAGTCTGGAGAATTTTGTGTGAAATTTTTTGCCTGTGTATTTTGTGCACCATGTAAACAGGATGGTGGTCACTTAGTGCATCAGGCAGAAGGCCAGTGGCCTTGACCCTGTGGGGATGCCTCATGAGGACTAGGTCAAGAAGGGAGTGGTTTTTAGTTTTGTTATTCAGTTGAGTAGGTTCCTGTATTAGCTGTATTAGATTTAGTGATTCAATGTAGGAGCGAGTTGTGATTAGTTTGTTTGAGAGCCAGTTGATGTTAGGATCACCCAGAATGTACAGCTTGCCTGAGTGGGCAAGGGCTGTTAGTTGCTTTAGTAGCTCTGTGACTTGGGAGTGGGGTTGTCCAGGATGACAATAAACTTCTGCAATAAAAAGTGGGGCGGAATAAGGTAGCTTCATGTTGAGAAGGATAGCCTCATGAGAGGCGGGAGAAGTGACTTTCAGCACAATTGAGTGCTGGGAGGAAGGTAGAGACATAGATCGCCACTCCGCCTCCTCGTTCGAGTCTATCCATCCTAGTTATAATGAACCCAGGGATTGAAACTTCTTGGTCTGAGATATGCTCAGAGAGCCACATTTCTGAGATAATGATTACATCAGATTTATATTCAAGGACCATTAATTTCAGCATAGGATGTTTGCAGGTTAGGCTGAGGGCATTTAGGTGGATAATTTTTAGGCCGCTTGGTAGGGCTGGGGGATTGAGGGGTGGCCTGGGAGGTAGGGGGTTCATGGAGGGTGGACCAGGGTTAGGGTGGACATCATCAGCAAGCACTAGGAGGAGCAGTAAAGTGAGGAATCTAGCTTTACAGTATTTATGGTTTACAGAGTAGTATCTAGTGCAGTGTCCAGGCAGTTGTACACAATGGGGGGGCTGATGAGGAGATTTCAAGCAACGTGATCACTAGGTCATGCAGGTCAGTCAGAGAGGCATATGGTTTTGACAGATAATGTGGGTAGTTTGAGTGGTCTATGGTCAGGGTGTAAGGGAGTGTGCCAGCATAGCTTATGGTGGTGGTATCCAGTTGGGACACAGGGGATATAGCTGGGGATACAGGTAAGACTGATGTACTAGGAAGGATACTAATAAGTATCACTAGGACAAGGCAATGTGAGTATAACAGGTACCTGTTAGTGGGCGGCATATTGGCAAAGAGATAAAGTTAGGTAGCAATGCAGGGAGAGCAGAGAGAACGGTTGCCTTAGAACTTGATTTTCAGGGACCCTTTAGTGGTGAGTGAATATAAGGAGCCAATGACAAAGAAAGCTGTTAGTGGAATTCATCAAACATGTGACTCAGTTCAGCTATAAAGCAAAAAGTTGAGATAGGGCGGGTGGGGAGCCAGTGCACAGTGCCGGTGGGGTAGCAGCAGTACCTTGAGAGGTCTGTGGCCGGGCTTGCAGTCTCGGGTGGCGGATTCAGGGATGCCATCCATCCATACGGCCGAGTCCAGAGGGCTGGCCAAGCTGTGAGCCCTGGTCAAAGGGTGGCTTCAGCTGGGGGTAGAGAGAGATAGAGAGAGAGAGAGAAGGTCAGATTTAAGGGCTATGCAAGAGCAGAGCAGCAGACAGACACAGCAGGGGAGAAATTTGCAAGACAAAGGTTTTTAGGTGCCAAAGGGGCTGAGCGAGTGCAAATATTCAGAAAAGAGCTGGAATCACTTAAAACTGTAAATGGTTCACTTAATTACAACAGCTTTAGACAATTTCTCTAAGTTTCAGGGCAATTACAGGTCTTTTAGGCAATATTTCATATTAAACAGTATCAGTAATTCAGCGTCAGGCGGCAAGTAGGCAGAGAGTGTAAAAGTGACCAATCGACGTGCTCTGCGATGATCTGCTCTCTGTGTTTGAAACTCTAAGATGTTGCCCTTTTTACACTGAAAGCAATGAACTACTAGCACCATTATTGGATTACTTTGAGGACACTTATTTGAGTTATCCTGTGAGCAGATGTGGCAGCAAAAGATCACTTTTCCGTCACAGTTCTGGAACTGTAATACTGCAGACATAGATGTCTGCCCTCGTACCACTAATGTGATCGAGGGTTGGCTCAGATGTTTTAATAATCTGTTGGGTGCCAC
Source organism: Neoceratodus forsteri (assembly GCA_016271365.2). Lineage (NCBI taxonomy): Eukaryota > Metazoa > Chordata > Ceratodontiformes > Ceratodontidae > Neoceratodus > Neoceratodus forsteri. The sequence goes on along the minus strand of CM057459.1, from coordinate 480,747,521 downwards.
ACATCTAATCATTTGGAAATTTATCTGTTCACTGAAAATGGAACAGAATCTGAATGAGCTCAAGTTAGAGCAGCACCTGCCAGACCAAGAACCACCACCGCCAAGAAGAAATTACCGTGACACTGCCAAGAGGATCGCTGCAGTGGTCAGTGGTGATGGAAATTGTTCAGGTATTGATTTCCTGAGAGGAATAGTCCACAGCTTTCAATTGCAAGTTTAAGGAACACAGTGGGCTATTTCTGGATTTTAATGTGTTTCAGTGATTTTATGTTTATTTCATTCAATAAAGATAACAAGTTTTTAACAGTGCAACTCATTCGTTCAAATAACATTTGAATCTTGCCGCCGATTAAGTGCCCCGGGTGTCATTTCCCTTGAATTACAGTGGGAAGCTCCTTTATATCAAGATTTCCTGGATTACTACAATCATGTGACCGAGGAAACTGAGGAGCTAGAACAGCGACAAGACAACAAAAAGGTAATAAAAATAAAATTCTACTTGTTTCATTAACCTGCAGCAAGTTGATAGAAGTAGCTTAAACTGTGCAACAGTACTTAGGTAATGCTGCTTAGTTGACAGTACTTAGTTAATGCTGGTTTTATTTACTGCAAAAGTACTGGCCTCAGAGAGCAGTCTTGATTACTGAAAAAGAAGTGGTGCACTGGGTCAGGCTTGTGATGTAATGTGGTTTACACGCAATTTGCATTTCACAGTTTTGTATGTGCTACATTGCTTGCGCTGTTATTCTTGCACTGACTTTATGTGATACTGGCAAACAGAACTGATAAAGGTTTTCAAGATTTTTCCAAACTGTTTGTGAGCAGTGATTGTCACTTAGGGTTATGGAGCAGTGCGTGTGTGTTACATGCTAGTGCATGTTAGTCACAAGATATGTGATGCTAAGCAGAAGAGGCCTAATTCTCAGCGGAAAATATATGGGTGATAAAATGGGGTGCACCAGTTGCCCTGTTGTGACCAACCAAAAATTAGCTATACTCAAAACTTCACATAAGAACCAGAAGATGGCATTCCACAGCATGTGTCAGAATGCAAATTAGGCATTCCAGCTGTGGCTGTAGATAACTGGGTTTGTGCACAGTAACAACATAAATTAAGAACACATGCATGTTTGCTCATGGTGAAGTGCCATGCACAAACATGTGTGGACTGTATGTTAAACACAGGAGTCCCCCCTCCATGCCCTGACCCACACCTCGGGGCTGCTTGTGGGTCATTGCACACATTTGTCAGTTTGCTTTCTTGTCATCCTCCCTTGTAGCTCAAAGGCTCCACTCCCAAACTGCAATTCCAAGATCATCCTAGGAAGTTCAGTGGATCCTCCCTTCCTGGTGCCATTCCAACATAATTCGCTCCCTCCATGTAGGTTCATCACTGATCCCAATTCCTTGCTATCTTTAAATGGGCCAATCACATTTTTGTCATGCCCCTACTGCCTGCCTGTATTAATCCTACCACAATACATTTAGGCAGTGCTCATCATGCACTCAGTGCTGTCTTTTGTACTTTAATGATTTACAAAAAACAAATAGGTAGAAATGTCTCTTTGTATCTTTAAGGACCCTAAATACTGTTCTTTTTCCAAACTGCCTCTCTGGTATTCTATGTCTGACTGTAATGAGTCCAAAACCTGCTTTTTTCTTGAACTATATTATGCTAACAAACTACTCTGGGGACTTCCCATCAGGGGGAATACTCATGACTGCAGTTAAAGGTTTACCTGCAACAGCAGAAAAAGCCTTATAGAAGGTGATTTTAGTTTCAGTTGTCTTGTCAGCCTACTTCCCCCATACAATGATCTATACACTAAGAGCACGCAGATACTTTTAGGCCTTGTTGATTATCCACACAGCACTGGCCCTTGTACTTCAATAATTTTTTTTTTATAGCAACATAATGTATTCTTGTTGGGTTTCAGCCCAGTGATGCCTTCTGTGTGATGTTTCAACAGACTAAAAGCTGCCGAGTGTACAGCGAGAAGCTATAGCCTGCTTCTACATCTCTGAAGCTGCAAACTTGCTTGCTCTCCCTACTGTACACTCGTGGCTTTTTTTTAGAGAACACTAAGTGAGGTGACTCTAAAACCACACATTTTACATCTTTTTATAGAAAACCTTCCCTGTCATTAGCCTTTGCCAACATTTTGCTTACAGCAGAGAAAGCCGCTGGGTCACACTACATTGGAACACAAAAGTGAAAATCATTGCACTATAGACAGTTGTGAAGCTGGTGACTTGCTCATTCTCCTCACGCTACACTTGATAGCTTTTTTTGACAAAACTAAGAGAAGTGGCTTTTAAACCACACAGCTTGCATCTTTTGGTAGAAAGCCTTCTGGATCATAAACATTTGCCAGTATTTTGTTTACCTCAATGAATGGGGCTTGGTCACGCTACACTGGAACACAAAAGTGAAAGTTACTGCACCAGAGACAGTGTAAAAATGGCAGGATCAATCAGTCAAGTTTCTTTTACCACTTTTAAGCCATCAAAGTCATGGCAGGATCAATCCGATTACCTAAATGAAACTCTAATTTCTACCAGACACTGGACTTTTTGGCCCCCCAAGACATTTTATAAGATAGATACTCTACTACAGGGTATGCAGTCATGCTCTGATATACACATGGCTTGGGTGGTTGGACATATTCAGCCTGCAGTCTGATGCATAACAATGCACACCAAGGTGTGCATATATCAGAGCATGATTACACGCCCTGCAGTGGATTTTCTACTATTTATAAAATGGGTAAGAAAAATCTGTGGAAATCCAGCGTCCTGATTGGTTGAAACACACCTCATGACTGTGCATTGCTGTACAATGATTACACTCTTGCCCTTCTTTTCATCCCTTAGAACCTTCTGAGCAGTTTATAAGACAGATAATCTACTACAGGGTGAGTGGTCATACTCTGATATATGCATGCCTTTGGTGGTTGAACACACTCAGCCTGTGGCTTTGGGCCTCACAATGCACCCGAGGAATGTGGATATCAGAGCATGACCACGTGCCCAGTAGAGGATTATCTATTACTTCTCAGGTGCATAATGCACATGACAATGCCTCATGCCTCACCTTACAAGGCATACCATTATCTCACAATAACACACATCCTGTCAGGCCTTATTGCTTAAATATTCTTCTGGGATCCCGAACTGCAAAAACTGTTCTTTGGTTCCACAGCACTTCACCTCAGGCCTGCATCTTGCCTCATCTGTGTGCACACTAAATAGACTAAAGAAACCATAAAGGACTTTGGCATTTGAGGGAAGGGTGGGATATACCTAGAAGTAGTCATTTAAACTGGGGTTTATTCTCTCATTGTACCGCTCCTGCTTCTCCCTAAGATCCTTTTCTAACGGAGGGCAATATGTATTCTAAAGACAAAGAAAGGGGGCAAGTCAACTTCAGTACTAACGTATAAACAAGGTTAGAATGGATGGCATTTTCAGCCTCCAGTGGGATGGGTCCACTAGAGGGCACAGTCTAAAATTAGTGGAGGGAAGATTCAAAAGGGAAATGATAAGGCTCTTTTTCACAGAAAGAGTGGTGTCCAAGTGGAACAATCTGCTGGAGGAGGTGGCATAATTAAAAACAGTGGACAGCTTTAAAAGGGGCTGGGATATAGTAAAAGGGAAAGTCATAACAAATGGAAAGATTTGTAGGGGGATGAAAGGGGGATGGAGGAAGACTCCATGTGGAAAAGGAGGGGGAACATCAGCAGTAAATTAATCTGTGAGTTGCACACACAAGCAGACTACATAGATCGAAATGGGCTGTTTCTGCTATCATTTTCATATGTTCATATGTAATGAAGTCTTTCCTTTTTGGTTTTTACTGTATCTTTAACTCATTTGCTATTATTTCCTGGAGTTACTGTATTGGTTATTAGCTACTAGGGGGTATTGTGTGACATTCTGATTTGGTTCCCTGCCACTGTTGATACAAGCAGTTTATTTCTTGTGTGACAGTACCCTGGTAGCTCTGTCAAAAGGTTCAGATCCCAACAGGTATCAGCACCATGCCACTGCTAAATCCTAGTAACACCACAAACTTTTGTGTCATTCACCTGAAGGCCTTGCGACTCAGCCACTTCCTTTAAATTTGCTTAACTGTTGATACAAGCAGATTATTTCTTGTGGGACAGTACCCTGGTAGCTCTGTCAAAAGGTCCAGATCCCAACAGGTAGCAGCACCATGCCACTGCTAAATCCTAGTAACACCACAAACTTCTATGCCATTCACCTGAAGGCCTTAAGACTCAGCCACTTCCTTTAAATTTGCTTAACTGCATCACTCCACTCATGGGTAGGGTGGTTACAGATAAAAAAGGCAAAGATAACTGACAGTCAAGAACAAAACACTCTGCACACTTGGCATCTCATTCTCTATATTTCTTTCATTTCATGTTTTTCAAAGCCATTCAATCTATTTTGCTCCGTGGGATCTTTAGACACATTCTATGCTTTTTGACTGTACTTTTCTGCAGTCACTTTGAGAGCTTCCCATCCTTTGACACTGGGACCAGGCAGTGCAACACGTCCAGTGAACATGCATGATCCTTATGCATATTCATAATGATGTGATACCATTTTAGATATCATGCCCTGCCTGGCACATGAGCTACCCTCCTCCTGAAACTGAAGGAGGAACCAGGAGACAATTTGCCATCTCCGGTGTGGTGGAGTTAACTGCAAGTTGAATCAGACTGAAACTAGGTTCACAGAAGAAAGGAGGGTAAGTGTTCACAAATTGTAGCTCCAAGAAAGATGTTCATTCATATAGATTTAGTGCTCTAAATTAACACTAAACTGATAAAAATGCATTTTGTTTAATTTACAAACTCTTGGAGTGTCAAAGGAACTAACAGAAGCTTCACTGTTGACAGAAAAGCTGTGACCAGGGACAACAGTATATAAAAGTAAGCTTTGTCAAGCACAAGAGAGATATAAAATTATTTGAGCAACACAGCAAACCAATATAATAGATGGTTTTCTAGCAGGGAACATTTTGTAAAATGTTTTTGTCTTTATTTCAAAGCTAAACAATCATTCAACTTATAAAAACTATGAGAAAGCAAACTTTAAAGAAATCATTATTTCACTGACCAGGATTCCCTGGGAAAGAACCTTGTCCCATCTTTCTGTAGAAGATGCTTGGACTAAACTCAAAACAACCATTCATAACTTGGAAAAAACCTAGGTTCCAATCAAAAAGAAATATAACAAAATGGGCAGAGTCCTATCTGGTTAAATAAATCAATTAAATCCCAAATCAAATTAAAGGAAACACTGTATAAAAAGCTTAAAACTTGTGATATGGAGGTCAGAAACAATATCTACTCAAAATACAAAACAGCTTTAACAACCTTGAAACATATGATCAAATGCTCAAAGGGTAGAATTGTATTCAAGCTCTCACATTCTAAGGACTGTCACAAGTCTTTATTTTCTTAGCTAAACAGCAAAAAGGGTAATACTAGAAAAATAGGTCCATTAATCCATAATGGTACTAGCCTACACTCTGATATGGACACAGCAAACCTTTTTAACAATTATTTCTGCTCATTTTGTTTCTAAAAAAGACACCCATGGCTTTTCAAATTCCCGTGATAAAATCCCTAACCCCACATACATTATTACAATCTCGGATATACTATTAGTTTTAAAAACTCTAAAAAAAGACAACTAGTCCAGGCCCGGATGATATCAACACTAGGTTTCTGATCGAAACAGCAGAATCAATAGTTCTCCCCCTATCAATCATTTTCAATAAATCCTTAAACAAAAATAAAATCCCATCTGACTGGCTTACATCATCAGTCACTCCCATATTTATAAAGGGCAATAGGTCTAATGTTCAAAATTATCGCTCAATTAGTTTAACTTCTATTGTCTGTAAAGTCAGGAAAGGATTATCAAATCTTATCTAGAAAAAGAAATGGTAGATCTTAATATCTCCGATTACTTCCAGCATGGATTTAGGCCAGGCTATTCCTGCAAAACTAATCTAATATTTTTTTACAACCATGTAAGCCAAGGCTTGGACAACAACACCCCCATGGATGTCATCTTACTGGATCATAGCAGGGCATTCGACAAGGTCTCTCATGGTAAACTTATTAATAAACTGGAAACACTGGGCTTCTTGATCTGTCTAGTCAAATGGGTAAAAAATGGCTCTCAAACAGGTCACAAAGAGTCAGTATTAATGATACTCTATCCAAGTCTGGTTTGTTCATCAGTGGGGTGCCCCATGGTTCAGTCCTGGGACCAACATTATTCAACATCTTTATCAGTGATATGCAAATAGGTTCACATAATTTGCTCTCTAAATTTGCTAATTACACAAAACTGGGTGGGAGTGTGGATAGCCCTCACAGCATGGCATCACTTGTCTAGGACCTAAATTCTGTTGAACAATGGGCTCAATGTAAGGGTATGGAGTTTAATGTTGATAAATATGTGGTCCTGCACTTTGGGAAAAAGAACACTAAAAATGTTTACCATCTAAACAATACCCCACTCAAACAACAGACTTTCTTTTGTAGACCATTGTACTAAAGTGTCTCGAATAGCAAATGGGTTACTCAGACAAATTCGCTGAACTTCAGTTACCAAAACTGGACAATGTCTAATTCCATTATACAGGGCCTATAGTAGACCACATGTTGATTATGGGACCCCTTTCTGGAGTCTATATCTCAAGGGAGATATTACGCACCTTGAACAGATCCAGAAGCTTACCATGACAATGGTTTCAAGATTGGCCTCTCAAAACTATCTATACAGATTAAAAGAAACAGGCCTTCACTCCCTGTTCAACAGAAGGTGTAGAGTGGATATTCTCTTCACTTATAAATGCTTAAATCCTCTGACCTTATGCAGCAACATGGTCTTACTTATTCTACAAAACGCATTGTTCCTAGGTTACACAATAAACAGCTTGAGGTTAAACAAGCAAAAACAAATAACAGGGAACATTTTTTATCTATACAAGCTCCTAGATTATGGAACTCTTTTCCTCAGGAACTAGTAGATTGTAATAATTTCAACTCATTTAAAAAGGGTCTCGACATTTGGTTAACATCAACTCAAACTAAGGATTAATAGCCCACATGATGTGGGGGACAATCTCAATGGGCTTCTGCTTTCTTTTGTCCTACACTACCAAGTAAACCAAGTAGAACTGAAGGTTTAATGGAGAGAGGTTTGGGCACTGAAATTCATTTACTTTTGCAGGGAACAGTTACCAATAAAAATTTAATTGCTCAATAGTCAGAATGAAGTGTGTATATAAATCACTATTTCACTATTTTTACATTAGTTTTGCAAATAATATTGAACACATTTACTCTGCCATGTATGTCATTGCAGAAATATATATGACTGGATATGAAATTCCAGATAAAAGGAATACTCTCTTTTTCGCATTGTGAATTAAGGTATTGATATGAAACTGAGGTTTATACATATATTAGAGGCAAAAAACTCTGTTTAATGCATTAGTTAGGGTTGTTCCACAGCGACAAACGTGAGGAAATTCGCTTTTAGGGTTGAAACTAACCCCGAATTCACCCCCCAGCACCACACACACACAGACACACACATTCAAGTATGGGGAGGACCAAGTCAACACAACCAATGACAGACATCCAGCAGCAGGTGACAGAAATAACAAACAATTGTCTAAATGTACTCGAGACATCCCCACCCACCTGACCAGGTACTGCATGCTCAGTGGAGATCAACAGCAAAACTGAGGCCATGTACACCAAAGCGTACACATCCCTGATTGCAGCTGCACGCAGCATTATCACACTTAGTAGTTGCATGGCCTTACCTACCGATGCCCCACCAGACCACACCACATGTGGTGGGCCACCTGAGCAATAGAGTTCAGCAAAACCAAGGAGTTGTACAGGTATAATATCTCTGATTATAACAAGGGTTTGAGAAATGCAGCTTAATTGACTGTAAACATTGTAACAGCCTTATGTTTAGTTTTTATTAACATACATGTAGAGCCTAACCATATGATGAACATGGTTTAATGTTGTTTAAAAAACAGTTTTATTATGATAGCAATAAGCCACTCCCAGGTATTATGTTAATAGTCAGTTTATCACTGTCTAGCGACATGTATCACTCAGCTATGCCTCATTCAACATTAAACCCCTACAGGGTGATTAACAGACCATTTAACATGACTGTTGGTCATGCCTTATTGCTTAATTGTCTTTATGAGTAGATACTCTCCCTCTGCTAGGCACTGCAGCAGCTTTGCAACACAGTGTCCCACCCAGTTACACCATACACTGTCTAATTACTGGAGAATGGCTGTGAATATAAACTCATGAAGATGAACAGTGTAACTTGATCATTACAGTCATCGAAACCTTGGTGTGATTATAACTGACAGAGTCAGTGATAGAGAATAACCCCTGCTGTCCTAGTACACTTACCCCATTGTGAGTTAAATCAATATTAAAAGACATTCTGTTTATATCTACACCATGCCTACTTGATTCCTGTTGTACCACAATTAACATAGTTATCACTTTGATAGCATCAGTGACAGAAGTGTGGCAAACCCAAACACTAGGCATACAGGCTGAGTATGAAACAACTGTTAAAAAAAAATTACACTGTGTCCATAAGTGGCATAGATCACTCATTGCAACAATAGTAAACGTATTACTATTTGAATAAGTTAGTCATCACAGATGCAATGAGATTGTCTTTATCAGGTACAACATACTCAGTAAGTGCCTACAGGAAAATCTATCCTATATACATCTCCGATACAGGTACATCATTGTTGGCTCAGTAGTGCTATGATATTTAGAAGTTGCTTGGCCTGATCCATGCAATTACACTGTTTCTTACAAAGAATACTTACTGCATCTTTAGTATTGAAACACACTGAAGGTCTATGTATGTACATCAGCAGTACACCTTCATCAGTAAGAATGCATCTGATACTGGCAGTATGAATTTCACAGCGTTGAACAGGCAATGCTTTTCCATACGTTTACATCAGCCTCTCTATCTTGAGTAAACCATTGCAGTAAATGTACTACTATGTAAATCACCTACTAAATGTAACACTACTTTTATCTTGAGCATGCTAGTGTCTTGTAGTTAATTTATGTACTTCTCTTAATTAATGTATACTCACTAGTGTTAAAACCTTTCTACAACTGTCATCATGCACCTTCAGCATTTATATTGACTAACGGCACAGTACCAGTTGTGGTGTGGTGTGGGGCATCGGTAGGTAAGGCCATGCAACTACTAAGTGTGGTACGTTGTGTGCAGCTGCAATCAGGGATGTGTCGTTTGGTGTACATGGTCTCAGTTTTGCTGTTGATCTCCACTGAGCATGCAGTACCTGGTCAGGTGGGTGGGGATGTCTTGTAGTACATTTAGACAATTGTTTGTTATTTCTGTCACCTGCTGCTGGATGTCTGTCATTGGTTGTGTTGACTTGGTCCTCCCCATACTTGAATGTCGTCTGTGTGTGTCTGTGTGTGTGTGGTGCTGGGGGGGTGAATTCGGAGTTAGGGTTTTCAACCCTAACAGCGAATTTCCTCACTTTTGTCACTGTGGAACAACCCTAACTAATGCATTAAACAGAGTTTTTTGCCTCTAATTTCCCTTCTTTTTGAGAATGATAACGAGAAATGGTGAATGTAATGCGGCGGCGGGAGCGAGGGGCCCATGTCTTGTGGCATAGTAGCAGGAGCAGCAACGCAAACAGAAATGCTAACAGTGGCACACATGGTAACACAAGAGCGAATGAGAACAGAAAGGGTAACGCACACGGTGGCATAGACGGGAACGGTCTGCCACGTGATGTGTTGTCACATAGTAACATGGTGCCTGCAAACGGAAATGTCAATGGGCATGGTGACGCAAAGTGAAACAGAAAGAGAAACAGTACTGTAGCCACAAATGGCAAAAAATAACAGAAATGCAAGCGCAAATGAAAACGCAAAGGATACACACATAGGGCCCAAGGCTCCGGCATGTAATGCAAGGAGTGCAGGGCCCAAAGGGCCCCGTGACCCCACCACATGATGTCTTGGGCATAGTAACAGAAACAGCAATGCAAACAGAAGCTAACAGTGGTGCACAAGGTAACGCAAGTGCCAATGAGAACAGAAAGGGTAACGAACACGGTGGCATGAGCGGAGCGGTGTGCCACGTGATGTCTTGTCACATAGTAACATGGTGCCTGTAAATTGAAATGTCAATGGGCATGATGATACAAAGTGAAACAGAAAGAGAAACAGTACGGTACACACAAATGGCAAAAAAGTAACAGAAACGCTAGCACAAATGAAAATGCAAAGGATGACGCACGTGGTGGCGTAGACGTCAACGGTAAGTGAAACGGGCATGGAACCGCAAGCGGAAAGGGCAATGGTAGCAGTAATGTAAGCGCACAGGCTGGTTTTCCCCAAAAGCTGAATATAGAAAGACAGTGAGTACAAAGAATGTATGCATAATAATGGGTATCGGAGCAGAAAATGAGGACTTGGAATACTAAATAAGTTATATCTCAGGAACCGTACGATGTAGAAAAAAAATTTAAAAGTCGTATGATTTATGACTGTCCTGGCTAGTTTTGAACTTAGCCCCTGTTAGGGGCTAAGAATTTCAGACAAAAGTCCGTATCTCGCACCACTTCGGATCTGGGCCAAGAATGTAGCTGACGCCAATGTTATCCTATGGGGAAAAAGAAGTTTGAGTGCCATAACTTTGCCTCCCTGTAATATTTTTTCACCAAACCACCAAAAGGCACATCTGTGGGCTGTTGGCTGTCTTCCCTCCAAATTTCAGGAAAAAAGACCAAACCATTATTTTGCAGCAGGGAGTCAAAGGATTCCTGTAATGCGTAGGGCGCCGTAATGTTATCCTATGGGAAAAAACGTCAACTTTGGAGTGGTGTAACTTTGCCGCTGTGTAATATTTTTTCAATACAACACTGGAAGGCACATCTGTGAGATGTCGGCTGCGTTCCCTTCAAATTTCAGCCCAAAACTCCCAACTGTTCTTTTGCAGCGCAGTGCCAAAGAATCGCTGTCACTTTCCCACAGGTAGAAAACTACTGTCGCAATTTGCGAAAGCTTTTGCAAAAAAGTTCGACACTTTCATGAGCATGAAAGTAATTTGTGAAAGTACTTTTTCCAGAAATTTGAAAAACATATTTTTGGGGTGTTTTACCACAAAATAAAGACATGGCAAGCATCCTCAGGGTCCAACTAGGTGAATACAAAAAGAATTAGGTTGCTAGAGGGTCCCAAATTTAAATGCCAACCATTTTTCTGATCACCAACTGAAAACAAAATGGCCGATTTGCGAAAGTAACAGGCCCATTTGCGAAAGTAAAAATGCATTTGCGACACTGTCGAACTTTTTGTTAACTTTTCCCATTGACTTATAATGGGAAACTGTTTTTTGAATAACTTTTGAACCATTTAATATTTTTTCACAAAATCTTTGAAAGGCACATTGGGGACCCTGGCCGCATGTTCCCTGAAAATTTCGGGCCGGTCACCCAAACCGTACGACCTGTAGGCGCGACCGTAGAATTTCAGAAAAAGCGTAAACAACGCGCGCACAGATCATGCTTAATAACTCCGCAGCCGTATATCCAACTGGTATGAAACTTGGCAGATCCCAAGGCCTATGGTTCTGGATCATGTTTTCTAAATTTCAGGCAAATCTGTCAAACAGTTGCAAAGTCATTAAGGTGCAAAGTTTTGGGGTTTAACATACAAATGGCTCCTCAACCCTAACTATAGTGGCACTACCGTGCCACTATAATATATCAGTACATATATATATATATATATATATATATATATATATATATATATATATATATATATATATATATATATATATATATATATATATATATATATATATATATATATATATATATATATTTTAAATTTCAACATTATTCTGGATCTCAAAACATTGGAATCAGAATATAAAGATTGAATGGCTTTGAAAAATATGAAATAAAAGAAACAGAGGATGAGATGCTAACTGTTCAGTGTTTCGTTCTTGACTTTTTGATTCAGACTGGAACAATCTCCTCGACACCACCATGTATAGTTTTTGATCAGGATCCAGGGCAGCCAGGGTTTAGCACTGTTTTTGTTTCTTCAAAGATAATTGATAGGCAGGAAAGAAAGACTAGGGAGGGATTGGTGTGAAGACCTATGAATCATAGAGAAGCCCTAGACCAGGAGCTGGGAAGGGAGATCAAGAAGCCTTCAGTGCAGGTGAAGATGATAATATTGGATGATTTCAACCTACTAGATTGGATGCCCAGTAAGCAGCAACAGAAGCCAATTACTCTTGGACAAGACCAAGATGGCTTCTCTTCCCATGGGGTGATGGATCGGACTTGATATTGGTCTATCTTTTATTTAGTACTGAAAAACTGCAAACATGTCAGGAGTATCAGAATGGCTGAACCACTGGGAAGCAGTGATACACAATCAGTATGGTTTTTACTTGATATGTGAAGGAAGTTCTGAACACCAAGACACATGTTCTGGACTTCAAAAGGGCCAACTTCACCAAAATAGGGAAGAATCTGGGCATACATCTTGCTAAGCTTGAGGGTACTAGGCAGGTGAAAGAAAAATTATCCATAATTTGGGATGGGATCCAAGAACTCACAAACACATGTCTGAAGCAAATAGCCAGGAAGAACAAGCTCAAAAAACCTCTTTGGTTAACAGGGGAGGTTGAAATTTCTTTGAGGAAGATAAGGGCTTCCTACAAGAAATACAGGAAGACCCAGAGGGAAGAGGACAGAGATGACTAGCTGGACAAACTCGGCACAGCCAGTAAGGAGGCCAGAAATAAGATGAAAATAGCCAAAGGTAGTGCTGAGCTAAGAATAGCAGAGGGAGTCAGGGCTGGTTACAAAACCTTGTTTTGGTGCATCTGAAAAAAAGGACAACAAAGGAAGGCATTGTTAACCTGAGACAAGGAGAAGAGAAAGTGGAGGACTTTAGAGGAAGTGTCAGTTTTTTTTTTCAGTTTATGTATTATTGTTCAATCTAAAAAGATCTTTACAAACACACACAGTATAAAAAAAAAACATATGTCATAAATACCAATACAGCCTCCAATCGTACAAAAAACATACAAAAAAATAGAAATATCCATTTCACATATACTTATTCAAAGCATTCCATAATATGGTAACTTAATTTCTCCCTAAATGTAAAACTTCTTAAGGTTTTATAATCATTGTTCTAATATTACAAGCCCTTACTTCCTTTATATTATTTAAAGATTTTGCCATTTTCCTTATTATATAGTTGTCATTTGTTGTTAACAATATACTAATCTTTTTTTTTTGCATAAAGAAGAAAATTTTTGTTGCATATAAAAATAATATATAAATACATATACAAATACACAAACATACATTTATATTCCATTGCCTCTTCTCCTTTGTTCAAGGGAGATTATCACAGTATCTAAGAGGTATTGTACATTTTGTTTTGTTAAATTTAATTTATCCCATTTGATAAGCATATACAGTTAACTGTACATTTCATTACTCTGGTGCACAGTTATGACGACAACAGGTCCCTATTAGTTTTATTTTTAATTTTACATATCCATTCCATCTCAGATCTGTAAACTTTCCTGTGGGGTTAAATCTGCTAGCAAAGGTGCCCATTCCCTAGCAAAACATTCCAGTCTATTCTGTACCAACCAGGTCAATTTCTCTAGGCCAGGGTATGTATTACCAAGGTACGCCAGCTTTGTACTGTCAGAGGGGTACATGATACCCATGTATTTTGGCTATTATGTCTAGCCAAAATTAAAAGAATCCTCATCCATCTGGGCAGTAGTACCCACCCCTCTCCCTCTTCTACATCAATGCCAAATAAATACATCAGGGGATCCAAAGATATCACCCTATTCCCTATCCTTTCTACCTCCAAAGCCACTGCTCTCCAGAAGACTTGTAACACAGGACATGTCCAGAAACAGTGAATATATGTACCAATATCCCATCCACATCTACCACATACCGGGGATGTAGTAGGGTGATATTTATTAACTATCAGTGGTGGAGTGTATATTCTGTGTATAAATTTATAGAAAGCCTCCTTAAACCTATTATAGAGTAGAAGCCCCATATGTAGACGGAGTACCACCGCCCAGTCTTGGTCTGATATCTGAACATTCAAATCCCTCTCCCAGAGTTTTTGGGTTTTAAATGAAAGACCTGGTGTGCTACATCTAAGCTCTCTAGTAGCTCTTCCTACAAACCCTCTTGTTGTCCCTTTTGCCCCTTGCATAAGACTTTCTATTGTCCTCATTTCTCCCAATCCAGGACCCTCCCTAACCAACCCAGCCATATATGCTCTTACCTGAAAGTATCTAAATAAATGCCCCCACCCAACTGTAATTTTTGACACACATCTGGGAAACAGAAGAGTGCTCCCCTACTACTTATATCCTCTAGATTATTTACCCTCTCCCCCTGTTCCCATATCTTATATCCAGGATCTTCAAATCTGCGAAGTAAGTATGGATTACCCACCACTGGAACCACATACATCTCCACTGCCACTGCCCCACATCTTTTAGTCACCTTTCCCCAAATTTCCAGAGCTGCAAAAACCATTGGGTTCCTGGGTACCTGACCCCCATATGCCCCCATACCCCTCCTATCCAGATACGCAGAGAGACGCGCCTTATATCCCCTCTGTTCTAACTCTAGCCAACGAGCTGTCCGTGGCCTATGTATCCAGTCCCCAATATGCTTCTGTTGTGCCACCAAATAGTAAGCACCCAAGTCTGGAAAATTAAGCCCACCCCTCTTGGTGTCTACTTTAAGACACTGGAGACCAACCCTCGGGTGCTTTCCCTGCCAAATAAATACAGAAAAGGCAATTTCCAATCTTTTATTATCCTTTTTGGAAATTCCCATATATAACATCTGTATTATGTACACCAATTTGGGTAAAATAGGCATTTTAATCAGATTGATACACCCAAGCCAAGAAACTGGAAGAGCCACCCAACGTTTTAAGTCAGCCTCTATATTCTTAATTATAGGGAGATAATTTAAATCATATAAAGACCCTATTACCCCACCAATTTTAATCCCCAAGTATGTAAAATGCCCTTTTACTTTCTTAAACCCCCATTCCTGATTCCTATCCTGTGCCCTTGGAAGTCGTAGGAGCTCTGACTTATCTAGGTTCAACTTATACCCAGAAAAACGAAGAGATCCTTCAACTGAGTTTAGCAGAATGGGCATTGAGGACTCAGGCTCTGTAACAAATACCAACATGTCATCTGCATACATTGCGAGTTTATGCTGTTCCCCAGAGACACCCTGCACTCCACAGATCCCCTTTTCTTGTCATATTGCGATCGCCAGCGGCTCCACTGCCATTGCAAAGAGCAACGGAGACAGCAGACAACCCTGCCTTGTGCCTCTACCCATATCCAGACCCTCCGAGAGAACCCCGTTCACCAACACCTTGGCACGAGGGGATCTATAAAGTGCCTGTACCCATGCCACAAAGTTATCCCCCAGACCAAACTGGGTTAATGTCTCAAACAGATATTCCCATTCTACTCTGTCAAATGCTTTTTCCGTGTCCATGGATATAACACAGGTATCTTCTTTCTGCATCTCTGCTCCCCAAATCACATTTAACAACCATCTCATATTGTGATACGAGAGACACCCCTTGATAAACCTGGTCTGGTCTGGGTGGACTATACCAGACAGCAAAACCTCCAGTCTACCCGCCAAAACCTTTGCAAATATTTTAGCATCGCAATGTAACAGCAAAATTGGTCTATACGATGAGCATTCCGACACATCCTTCCCACTTTTAGGGATTAAACAAATCACTGCATCAGAAAAAGTGTCTGGAAGAGTCAAGATCTCCCCAGCCACCTGCTGGAATACACCCCAATGGGCCATAAAGCTGCCCCGCCATGCATTTGTAATATTCTGCCGGATACCCATCCGGCCCGTTCACCTTCCCACTCCGGAGTTTTTTAATTGCCCAAGCCACCCCCTCTTTTGTAATAGGACTATTCAACATCTCTGTTTGCTTGCTTGTCAACTGAGGGAGCCTTAGAGCATCCAGAAACCCCTGCCCCAACAGCTTTGTTCCTCCATCCCCTTCTGTCTTACAAAGCTTCTCATAATACTTCTGGAAACATTCCCTTATCTGCTGTGCCGACCTCTCCAGCACTCCCTTTCTATCTTTTATCATTGTAATATGTACTGGACACTTCTCCCCCTTTCATTAATTGTACCAACAGGGGACCAGGTTTATTTCCCCATTCATATAATATCCTCCTTCCAAATGTCCATGCCCCTTTAGCTTCCTCACTGAGTAGGCAATTAAGTCACTCTCGGGTAATCTTTAATGGCTCTCTCACCATATCTTCCTCCCCCTGTGCAGCCCTTTTTTCCAATTCCCTCACCTGCTTTTCCAGCTCCAATCTCTTTTCCTGTTTTTCCCTCTTAAGTTTATCTACATATTTAATAATCATCTCCCTCATATATGCTTTCCCTGCATCCCATATAATGGCTTTGCTAGTTGGGGAATCTGCGTTCGTGGCCCAGTAAGTCTTCCATTGTTCCTCCAGATATTCCTTAAAGACTATATCTCCCAACAGATAGGTCGGGAATTTCCATGGGGGAGGGCCCTCTCTAGGCTTATTCACCCTAATAGACATAACCACCATGGCATGGTCTGAGACATGAATAGGGCTGCGTCAAATATTCTGCATCCTCCCATACCAAATGAACAGAAGGAATATATAATCTATCCTTGACGGTGTACAATGCGGGTTGGAGTAAAATGTATATTCTTTTGCACTTGGGTTTACTTCCCGCCAGCCATCAATCATATCTAAGTCTATTAAGCCTCTACTCCACTGGCAGATCCCCTCGTGCTGTCAGCCTTTACCTTGGGAATGATCCAACTTAAAATCCAGAGTACAGTTCAGATCCTTCCTAAAAGCAGACCTGGGAATTGTTCCTTAATCATTATGAAGAGGATATCATTATAGTATGAGGCATCAAAAACTGCTGGGGTGTATATATTACCAAATGTGATCTGTTCTCCCCATAATTCCCCTACAACAAAAATATACCTTCCCTCCGTCTGGTCTTTAATCACTCTCTGCAAATGAAAAGGGAGGTGCTTATGTAGGAGAATAGCGACCTCACACTTATGAGCCTTATAAGAGGCTGCAAAACAATTTCCAACCCACCCACGCACCAATTTTACATGCTTAGCCACCATGAGGTGGGTCTCCTGCAGCATGGCAACTTGTGCCCCCTGTCTACGTAATGCAGTAAGCAAACTAGTGTGCTTTACTGGGTTCACTATTCCCCTTACATTCCTGGAACATATAGTAAGATTCTGTCAGTCAGCCATAAAATCAAAATCGCCATTTCACTTTTACCCCCACCCTGGACCCAATAAACAATTCCACCTGCCTATCATGTCTACCGTCTTTCTGATGCACCATATTACCAATGATATGTACGTGTGTGTAAAAACATACAAACCGTAACCCATTAAACACAAAGCAACAATGAAAACCTTGAACTACAACTTTAACTTTACCCATTCCCCCTTCCCATTTGCATTTAATTCCACAACCTTCACCAACCTTTCCCCTTTTTCACCACTTCCCCCTGTAAGTCACAAACTGCTCTTCCCATTTATAAGTTTCCTTCCCCTTCTCTATGACACTATGTGCCACACCTACGTGAGTGTTGGTATATATCCCCTCCATGATCATGTTTACCTTCCACCCCGGAGCACCTATCTCACCCAGACCATCAATCCAGTTCAATAACTGGTCACTGCATATAAATTTATCCCTCAGACCCCAAGAGATACAATGTTAGCTGTAACCGGACAGTCATAACCTGTCTTCCCCCTTCCAAATCTCTAAATCTTCCCCAATCCCCTCAAGTCCACCCACCGCCTCGAGTCCCAGCTGCAAAGGCAAGGCCCCTGTAAAACCAGATACATATGTTCCTTTTCCCTAGCATCTCCTCCAATATCTGGGAGGCAGAAAAACGGTTGGGGGGAAGAGGAAGGGGGAGGAGACCTTTGTCTTTCTCTCTCCTCATCTGAACCTCCAAACTTATAAACGTGTCCACACCCTGGATGTAACCTCACCCCTTCACCCCACCCCCACACATATCCCGACTATCCGGTATACAACCTTATCCCTCCAGGATACTTAGAACCAAGAATAAACACTTGAATTGGCCCAAGTCAAAAATTGCAATTCCCCCAAGATAATGCCACAGTCCTCAGAAGTCCAGATAACCCAATGGGGTCATATAGTGATGCCCTGCACCTCCTCTAATTGGAGCATGGGATATTTGTGCCAGGGACCAAGCCCATACACAGTCCCAAATATGTTTATTTTTTATACTATAAACGTATGTTGCATCACCAAAACTTAAAGCAGTTCTTGACACCATCCCAACATTCTCCAAGCAGGATCCAGAACAGTTCCAACTGCAAACAAACACGTCTTTCCATATCAGCTGCCCTAGTCTAGAAATCCAACTGATCTAATGGGGACTTGTAGATGAAAACCCTGCATCTCCTGTAAGCGAAGCGTGGGAAAATGATATAAACCCACTCAAGGGTACAGTCCAAAAAGCAAAGAAAGAAAGTGCCTATATTTAATGTACCTCTGATGGGTTGTAATGTATCCTTTATGTCAGCTCAACAAAGCATAACAGCATCTTGTCCCCCACTGTTGTTATCTCTTCACAAACATCCCCTGCAAACAACTTCTGGATAAAGCATAGAAATCAGCCCACTTTATTTTTTAATTCTTCTACATGTCTAATCTTGTCTGCTGCTCATTAGCACCCCCATATGCTAATCTTTAATTCATCATCACAACCTTGTAAATCAGATAACATGTCTGCCAACCATTTGTTTCTAGCTTTCTCATACCACATACATTTTAATATTATATGCAACACATTTTCTATCTCTGAAACTCCACTTAGGCAATAGGAATGTACTGGGTCCACTTCTCCATTAAATGTCAGTATCAGTGGCTCAGTAGGTAGCACACTCACCTCTGAGGCCAGGAGATCAGAGGGCTGTGTGTTCAGTTCCCACATCTGGCACTTGGGTTAATATCCCAGTACTGACTGTAGTGCAGCATGAGAGGGGTGCTGCACTTCTGAGGTGCCGTCTTTCAGATGAGACTTTAAACCGAGGTCCCATCTGCCTGGATTGGTGGTAGTTCAGGTGGATGTTAAAGATCCCATGGCACTTATCGAAAAAGAGAAGGGGAATTTCCCCAGTGTCATGGCCAAATTTCCCTCATTCACTAAAAATACCACCAACAGCTTATTCTGGTTCAAGGCCAGTTGGCATTCATCTGTATCCCCCTCCCCAGGTCGTGCCTGAAAATAGGAAGGATTTGTCTAGTGCACTTACCCGGACAACAAAAACTAAATAAAATAAATAAATAAATCTTGCTGCTAGTTTATTTCACTCCTGAGATTCAATTCTGAATCTAGCATAAACTTTTCTTAGTTCTGGTTTTTCTAAGAAGTCCAGATAATATTTATATTTATGACTTGAGATATTTTTGCTGTATCACGACGAATAACAAGAATTTTTTTATATTTTCCACATCTATATTATTATACTTCTTAATTAACCATTTTTTAATGTATTTCTTATATTGAACTGAAATCACCACATTCTGAAATGTCAGGTCAAATAATTGATCTAATTCTACTGTCCTCCATATCCTTCTAACTTTCTGCAACCAGGGTAACTGGATGCCATTCATAACTCAGTATTTTTTTCCTCCAAACATTTCTTGGAAATTCTACAATCCTCTTGGATATTTAATCTTATCCAGAAGTTAATAGTATTTGACTCAGCTAAGGCCTTCAAGTTTGTAAATCCTGTTTCTGCTCATACATATGAAATTGTTACCGTCAAAGGAAAACCCAGTGTAGACCTCAGCAGACGCATAACTGTTTTTTCCATTTTTTTTAAATACTTGTGTTCACTTATTTCTGTTCCATATAATACTTGTAAATTATATTTTACTTCAAAAGCTTTTAATAGTGGTTTTATTTTATAACCCCCAAACTTTGTATTGAATCTTTTTAGCGCTAATATTGAGTTTGCCAACTTATTGTAAATTGTAGTATAATGAGTCTTCCAACATAAATTTTTTGAGAAGACCAACCCTAAATAAGTATATTCATTTATAATTTGCAATGGCTGTAAACTTATATACCATTTCCCATGATATTATTTCTTCCCAAACAGCATTATGTTAGATTTAAACATATTCACTTTTAGATTTCTGTCCTTAGCAAATATTTCAAGAAGGCTCAGCTTATTCTGAAAACCTTTTGACGTTAATGAAAATAATATCAGGTCATCAACATATGCAAGTCCCACACAGTAATCTGTTCTAATTTTAGGTGAGTCTGTATTAGTCATTTGCAAGGTTCTCAACAATGTGTCTAGGTAAATTGCAAAAAGAGTCGGGGCAAGTATACACCCCTGTCTGACTCCCATATTCACTGGAAATGGTGGGGAGAAGTTATCTCTCATATCCAGTCTAACATGTGCCCATGTATAGGAATACAATAATCTTATACTATTTGTCAATATTTGGATAAATTCCAATGGTGTACATTGTATCCCATAACTTAGTTCTATCAATTGTATCGAATGCGGTTGAAAAACCTATATATGCTGCATATAACCTTTGTGCCCTTATCTTAACATATTTCTCACATAAATGATGTAATATGAAATAATTGTCCATAGTAGAGTATGTCCTACAAAAACCAGCTTGAAGGGGAGATAAACCCCCATTTTTATTTAAGCTTATCATAGTTTGATCCAATAATATTCTAGCAAAAATCTTTCCTACGATATCCGTCAAGCTGATTACCCTATAATTTTTCGGATCATACTCATTGCCTTTTTATAAATGGGCAATATTACTGCACCCCTCCATGATTCAGGGATATAGTTATCATATATACATTTCTGTTAGCACCCTTTGCAAACTGTGTGAGAGGCCTTTCAGCACCATGCAATTCTGCTTAAAGTTGGACCAGCATAACATTCTGTGGTGATTTACATATGCAGCCCATGATGCTTTGCATTGTGTGGGCATGTGTGATTTCATATATACATTTGTTAAACAATGAGGCTAAAAACTTTGTCCAATAGGTATCCTTAAGTTTAAATAGCTCACCCGTCATCATATCAGATCCTGGCACCTTATTGAGCTTTAATTTCCCTATTGCAAAACAAACTTCAGCATTTGTAATTGGAATAAAATTCATACTTATTAAACTCCTTTCCATAGTTGGCCATGAGTTCTCATTGGTCACAATATACATTACAGTTGAAAAATACTCCACCCAGCCGTCACCATCTATATAATTTACATTTTCTACTAAAAGTTCCTTACATCCTCTGGCTACCAGTGTCCAAAATGTCTTATTATCCTTCACTTCTATTGTTTCTATCATTTGTTTCCACTGCTCAGCTTAAAATTCCTTTTATTTTATAACAATAAAGTCCTATGTTCTTTCCTTGTCACCTTTAGGGTATCATATGTTTCTTTTGTACCGTTGTGTCTATATACTGTCAAACTCATAAGCTGTATTTTACTTAACCTATAATCTTTATCAAACCATCCCCTAGCCTACATATTGGTTGTAATAACCCATCTTTAAATAATTTAGGCTGGATTTCTTTAAAGAAACTTTTTAATCTACCATAAAGTGCAATGATATCTAACTCATTTATTTGTAATTTTATTTCATCAAAAAATGCCTCTAGTTATCCTATAACTTGCATTTCTAAAGTCACCGTCCACCTAATCCATTTCTTATATCTAATCTCAAATTGATTTGATCTTATATTTTTATTTATTATGACCATTCCCTCTTCCAATTGAACAGTATACACTATTACTGGTAGATGATCACTTTCAAGTCTTAGTGGAATGGTTAATAACTTCCACCAGTCACTAGGACCTCTCCAGCAAAATAAGTCTAATACTGTATTTCCTTGTTTTGAAATATAAGTTATTCCGTTATTCCACCCTCTTCATCCCCCTTCAATTTCCCATTCAAAACATAAAATCCATTATTTTTTTAATATTTCACAAAGTTTTCTCTCATTCGGATTCATTTTTTCATCCTTTGTTTTTCTCATGAAAGTTTCAGTATCTGAATATATCCAATGCATACCTGTATTATCTATTAAGTCATCAAACTTTCCAACTCTGGCATTGAGGTCTCCAAGTAGTATTAGAGGATCCTCTGGGTATTCCTGGGAAACTTCAGAAATACCACTTTCCAACTTTTACCATACTGATTCTTTATAATAATTGGACCTAACTGGTGGTATATAACAGCTGATTAATATTATAGATATTTTATTTTACCCCAATTTAAGGATCATATAAAAATCATCTTTAGTCAGTTCTTTAATAGACTTGAATGTTTTATTTCTTACATGTGTAATCAAACCACCAGATCTTCTCCCTAGATTAGTATCCTTATAACTTGAACATTGAAAGCTTTGGAACCCATTTAAATTTATATCTGTTTTAATGTCATGCCATGTCTCTTGTAGGCAGATGACTGGACTTTTTTTAATAAATGTCAACCAGTCCTGATTATACAATCTGGTACTATATCCTGCTGTATTACAAGTCATAAAACTAATCAGGGTTTGTTCTTTCTTTATCGCATCATGTCCTTCAATTATTGTCATTACAATCATCTCCTAGGTCACAATTTAGTGTTCTCTCTTCTGGTCAACTTTCTTCTTCTAACAATTGATACCTATTATAGGTCTTAATTGATTCATTTATAATAAAATTCCCACTAAGTCTCTCTATCTTTCTTTCTATCTCCTTCCTTAACTCCTGATCACTTTCTTTAAAGAGGGCATTCATGTCTACTATATAAATACCCATCTTATCCAGTTTCTCATAACATTCCAATATTCTCTGTACTACTTCTTCATTCTTACATACTAAACCCACCTGACTATCTCCACTTAAGCTTTCATGCCTATAAGTGCTCGTAATACCCATTCTTCCTTATCTAATCTGAAAAAACATTGGAAATAAGATTACAAATACACCATGTCAGCTTTCTTGAAGTCTCATTATAAATTCCTGTGTAACCTCCCCGTTACTCAGGGTTACAAGAATCCCAGTTAGACCTAGTGGTAGGCAGGGAAGGCAGCTTGTGAAACTCCAGTTAAATGGATTTCACACTGTCTCACTCTGTTCTCACTCTCAGCTGAGACTGAGGGATGACATCATTTTAGAACTGTTGCAGCTGCATAAGCCACACTGGAATGTTGCAGCTAGGGAAGTTAGGATAGAATGTTGGGGAATTTAAGGTCAGTCCGTTGCAGTCTGTAGTAGAGGAAGGAGGTGCTCTGCTGTAAGCGGCCCTCAGAGTTGTAAGCTCTGTCAAACAGCTATGTTTTTGTTTAGGTGTGTGTTCTCACCTATAGAGGAACATGAGAAGAGCCCAGTGAAGTGGTAGAGACCACTTTCAGTGCTTCGGGGCCCCATCCCTGTGGGGATGGGGGGAAGGAATCAGCCTGCTTCCAGGGGCAACTCCCCTGGTCTGGCTAGGTAAAAAAGAAGCTGCCTGAGTTAAGTTCATACTGAGGCTCCCGAAGTACTGGACGAAATTTCTTTGAAGAGAAAATGCCTGAGGGGCATCTTCAACCAAGGGGTGAGTTCACTGTGCTAAAGGGCCAATGTGTTTTCACCTGAAACAAGATGAAACTAAAGTGACTGTTACTGTGGGGTCAGGAAAAGACAGCCAAGTACAGTTTGGAAGATGTGGGGATTGGACTGCTTAACTCCGTGGGGGGTCTAGAGTAATGGACACAGCCACTTATTAAGTATGTTCAAGTTCAGCACAAATGGGATGTAAAGACAGTAGATTGAATGTGAATACATTTAAAGAGAATCTACACAGCAAAGTGTTTTCAAGGATGAGGTGTTACAGTCCAGAGAAATGGCCGGGTATGAATTATGGGAGGAGAGGTGGGAGATCCCCCATCAATAGTAACCAAATTCACCTCTATGGGTTTGCTTTGGGACACCTGTTGCTTCCTCTCAGGTACTTGGCCAGTGCCTGAGGAAAGTACTGAACATGGGATTGATGAGGAAGATTCCCTGATGGAGCCAAGTGCTCATAGGTGGTTTAGGAGCCACCAGTGAATGTTTCCATG
The DNA here is from genome assembly GCA_016271365.2 of Neoceratodus forsteri. Classification (NCBI taxonomy): domain Eukaryota; kingdom Metazoa; phylum Chordata; order Ceratodontiformes; family Ceratodontidae; genus Neoceratodus; species Neoceratodus forsteri. Next base: position 480,723,159 of record CM057459.1, on the reverse strand, counting down.
CTATATGGAAAGTGTCCAAAGGGCTGGCATGATAGGCGAGCCATGGAAGGAAGGTAGTCCAAGTGCTGGCAAGGGAGCCGAGCCGGGGAAACCCAGAGCAGAGTACAAGTTCAGGCTGTGTGCCCAGTGTGTTTCAGAGCCTGAGGGCTAAAGTGAAAGTGAATGTGTTCTGATCTCCATAAATCTATATTGTGATTGGTTGGCATCCCATGGCACTCCAGACATTACCTCATGGGGTTACAGCCCACCTGATAGGCTAATGATGCACATGACCCAGATCAGATTTCCAGTATATCCAGGTCCCAGGAACCCCTGCTCTCCAGTTGTAATTTGTGCATCTGAATAGGCAGAAGCATCCAGAGAACCCCTGTCTGCTGTTTAAAATCCTAAGGTAGGAACTGTACTTGTTTTATCAAAAGCCTTCTATATCATTGAAATTATTATTTTTTATTGTCTGGGGTCCATCTGCTGCCCCATATCTCTAATTTGTTCAAACCAGGAGTTTTTGTTCTGCTACTTGAAACTTTATATTTGATATCGCATTGCTCTATTGTTGAAATGCTGTTTGGTGAAGTATACTAGTGTTTTTTTTATGGTGCTCCAGGAGGTTCTCTCCCCGAGCCTCTGGCTGGGACCCTCGCTATCTGGGCCCACACCCTGGATCCTGGCATCTCAGGCAGCGTGCTCTCTGTCCTAGAGTCCACATGGCCCTGAGGGCTCATCCTACGGGCCCTCACCCAAAAAATCCCCCACCGCGAGTCGCCTCTCCCGTGACTCCGGCGGCTCGCTGAGCCTCTTTTCCTTTGGAGGGATTGGCGCCACGAGGCCCTGTATTCAGCACTGCTGGGGCTGGCTCTCGGTCTCAGCCCCTTGCCCAGGCTACGCCTGGCCATTCTACCCAGTCGCCTCTTCTCCCAGCGACTCCGTGGCTCCCTCCCTCCTCGCCCCCTCTGAGGCCTCCTCAGTACCTCTGGAACTCCGCCCAGGCGGGTCACGGCCCCTACGGCCCTCTTCCGTTCGGGCATGTTCCTAGCGCTTGGGCGTCTTCACCGCTCGCACCTCTTCTGCTGGTGCGACCACTCCTCCAGGTCCAGCGGTGCGCACCTCACCTCCATCCCGCCTCTGGCCTTGGGCCGATGAATTCAGGCACACAGGATCCCGAGAGCCTGCCGACACTCGCACCCCTGCCCCTCCCTCCGTAAACCACTCATAGCTGGCGACGCGACGTTGGCCTACCGATCGCAAAATAGGCCTCTCGGAGGCCGACCAAACCACGTGGTGCAGTTCAGGTCACTGACACAGGGCGATGCCCTGCTCCTTGGGGGAGCTTCCCCCTCGTCTCTCCAGTCTCTCTCTGCTGCTTCGCCCTCGACATAGGGTGAGCTGGGGGACAAAAATCTCAAAAGACTAGGGAGCTAGATGTTCCATATTGGAGGAGCAGTTCCTGGGTCCAGGCCTCAGCTGGCCTCCTGACTCCAGCGGGCCGCCCTCAGACGCGGGTCCCTACACAGGGGCCTCACACCACACCTCAGGAGTTCTGGGTCTTGACCTATCAGTGCCCTCTTCTCATCTTGGTGACCCTGAGCAGCCTTGAGTGCTCTCCAAAAAAAAAAAAAAAACATACTCCAGTCCATGGGTCCTCCACATAGCGACCCCAGTAGGACACCGCAGAAGTCCATGCTAAGAATTTGCCTCCCGCAACCCTAGCAGGCTCTAGCAGAACTATCCCCACCCTCGGTGGCCGCGGTCCCCTCCCACAGCGGACCCAGGCATACCCAGAGTAGCAATCATCTGAGAGGGGATAGTCAGGTGAGGATGCCAAGAAAAGAGTCTCCACCACCACCCCCATGGTCTGTCTAAGGGTCCTCTTACAGCGTCCTTAACACAGCACGACGGGGGCTTAGGGGAAAGCTTTCCAGAGTCCCATTCCTTGCTCAGACCCTTATCCTTTATCTTTCAGATGGTTAAAGCAAAGAAATGTTCTGCGTGCAGTGCCTCCCTCCTCCCTCAAACCCCAGGTCCTCTCTGCGCAGCCTGCCTCTTGGACAATGAGATGTCTTCGATGGAGAGAACCCCCCCCATGGCACCTTCCCTCCCAGGCCCCAGCACTCCTACCTGGGTGGATCCGGGTTCCCTGTTGATACAGAACCAACAAGCGGCGGTCGCCATGATGGAGAGTCAGCAGAACTTCATGCTGAAGATCATGGAGAAGCTGGAGGCACTTCCCCAAAACAGATCTTGGCCACCCAGCACAGAACTCACTCACCAGAGAGACCTCCCAGAGGACCTACCAGCCCCAGAGGACCCTCTTCCCAGCATTCCCCCTTGATGGCAATCCAGAAGATAGAGACAAAGAGGATGAATTCGACGAGGAGGAGGAGGAGGAGCCTGGCTTGGAATCCGACATGGAGGACATCGACCAGCAGACAGCTCCATCTCTCACATCAAAACTGTGTGCGTTCAATACAATCCCCGGCCTTATGAAAGTCATCAAGGCCACCATGGGCCTGTCCACAGAGGAACAGGAAGGGGAGAAGACGGAATCGAAGCTGGACCCAATGATCCAGCTAAGGACCACCACCTCGGAGACCTTCCCAGTCTGCCCGGCCATTGAGGAACTGATTCACACGGAGTGGCAATCCACAGACCTGGGCAGGATGCCGAACCGAAAGAACTTACACAAGATGTACCCGGTTCAAGGTGACAAATCAGATGCCTGGTGCAAGGCGCCCTCCATCGATCCACAAGTGGCGGCCTTGAGTAAGAAAACGGTGCTGCCATGTGGCACCATAGCCCTCGAGGACCCCACAGACAAGAGAATCGAGGACATGTTAAAGAGGACCTTTGAAATTGAGGGCACCATGGCCAAGGTGATGACGGCGGCGATTTATACCTCTCGCGCCCAGATCCGCTGGCTGGAGGAACTTCAGGAACAGGCGAGTCCAAAGTCCAGGAGCCTGAACTTTTAGACTGCACCCTCGATGCAGCCAAATATCTGGCAGACATGGCAGTGGCTCCCTACGCCTCCAGGCCAGGCGGCAGCAATCATAAATCGGGCCGCAGAGCTCTATGGCTCAAGCTCTGGGGCCTGACTCAGAATCCAAGACTCTTCTGCAGAACTTACCCCTTAAGGGGACTCATGTATTCGGGGAGGGTCTCCAGAACTATTTAAAACAGAAGGAAGAGGGTAGAGACCTCCTAAGAAACCGGTCAAGACCCTCGCACCTACCTTCCGCTAGACGGAGGTTTCATCCTGGGGCCAAAACCCAAACTCGTAGGGACTCCTACCCCCAGAACCACTCCTTTCGGGGTAGAGCTTCCCCTTCCTACCCACGCACGCCCACTTCCAGCAACTACAAGTCCTCCCCCTTCCGACCCCAGGGACAAAAATCCGGAGGCCGAGGAAGAGGATTCAGGGGAAAACAGTGACTCCGTCTCACCGAGCCCCCCCGCCAAAGCTCGTACCCCTCCCGTCGGACAACGGCTAGCCCTATTCGCTCACCGCTGGGCGTCCACCACGTCGGACAGGAGGGTCCGGGACGTGGTCTCGAGGGGGGTACACCATAGAATTGTACCATCCTCCGGTTCCCCATCGTTTCATCTCATCCCCAGTCTCCAGACGAAGAGCCTCTCCCCACCAGGTACAGGGGATTCTGGCAGATCTCCTCCAGAACAGGGCCATTCAGCCCGTCCCGGTCCAGGAGCAGGGGGAGGGCATGTACTCCATCTTCTTCCTGGTCCCCAAGAAGTCGGGGGAGCTGAGGCCCATCCTAGACCTAAAACGCCTGAACCGATACGTGATCCCACGCCGGTTCAAAATGGAGACCGTCCGATCCACCCTTCAGGGCATCAGGGAGGGCGCCTTCCTGACATCCATCGATCTCAAGGATGCCTACCTACACATCCCCATCGTCAAGAGCCACAGAAGATTCCCTTCGTTTCCACATCCTGGGCACCACTTTCAATATCAGGTGCTCCCGTTCGGCCTATCCTCGGCCCCAGAGTCTTCACCAAGGTCTCCATCACCCTGGTAGCCAGACTCGGGGAACAGGGGCTAGACATAGGCCGTACCTGGACGACTGGCTCATCACGCCGATCTGAGGGTCAGGCGCATGCCACACCGAGCTTGTAGTACGAAGCTTTCGAGGGACCACGGCTGGGTGGTGAACAGAGAAGAGTCATCTCCGCCCGACCAACCAGATCGAGCACCTCGGGGCCATCATCAACTCGGCAGAGGGTTGGGCGAGGCCGGCTCGCGCGGATCCGCAGCCTCCGCAGCCTGGCCGGACAGTTAAGGTCACACCCCGCACCACGGTGGAAGGTGGCGAGACTCCTGGGATGCATGGCCTCATGCATCGACCTCGTCCCTGGGCCAGGGGTGGCCACATCACGTTCGCTCCAGAACTACATACTGGTAAGCTAGAGCACCCAACGAATGGAACTTGCGCTGCGTGGTCCAGTTACCTGCCGAAGTAAGATCCTCCCTGGTGTGGTGGATCACCCCGGGAAATCTGACGAAGGGGATTCCTCTGGAAGCACCACAGCCGATTCCCATTGAGACAGACGCGAGCCTATCCGGCTGGGGGGCCTGTCTGGGGGACGAATCAGCACAGGGTCCCTGGTCCCTGGCGGAGTCACAGCTCTCAATCAATGTCCTGGAAATGAGAGCGGTGTTCCACGCCCTGAGGGCATTCCGACACATCATCCAGGGAAAGTCGGTCCTGATCAGGTCCGACAATCGCATGACAGTAGCTTACATCGCAAAGCAGGGAGGTACCAGGAGCAGGACCATGTCACGGGAGACTGCAAGGGGGATGAACTGGGCACAAACGCACCTATCACACCTGGGGGCAGTACACCTGGTGGGAAAACTGAACGTAAGGGCGGATTGGCTCAGCCGACAACAGATCCACCCTGGAGAGTGGCGCCTGAACCCCGACCTGTTCCAGGTAATCCAGGAGGCATGGGGTCCAGTGTCCATGGACCTAATGGCATCAAGAGACAATGCCCAGGTGGACCAGTATTTCTCCCGGTTCAGAGACGCGCACTCCCTAGGCACGGATGCCCTGTCCCAGGTTTGGTCTCGGGACTACTCGTATGTGTTCCCCCCGATCCCCCTCATCCTACAGGTCCTGGAGAAAATCTGAAGATCCCGGACCTCCATCATCTTGGTGGCCCCGTACTGGCCTCAATGAGCTTGGTTCACGGCAATCACAGGAATGTCCCTAGCCAGCCTCCGGATCCCATTCCGTCCAAACATGCTGACGCAGGGCCCAGTACTGCATCCGTCCCCTCGAACCCTAAAGCTCACGGCCTGGCTCCTGAGAGGGAATGACTAACTGCCACCGGGTATCATGAGTCGGTCATAGGCACGCTCCTCCGATCTCGTCGAGCCTCCACTACATCCACCTACGAGAGGCAGTGGGCCATCTTCACACAATGGTGCCACCGACGAGGCTCGGTTCCTGAACAGGCCAACCTCCCACTATCTTGTTGTTCCTACAGCAAGGGTGGACAAGGGACTGGCAACGTCCTCCTAAGGGTGCAACTAGCGGGCATCGGAGCGGCCAGAGGCCTAGTCGAGGGCATCCGCCCGGGGCCCATCCAGACGCCATCCACTTCTTGAGGGCGGTAGACCTCATGCGCCTAGGACCAGGCCTAACGTCGCACCGTGGGACCTACCACTGGTATTGGACTCCCTAAGAGCGGCACCATCACAGACCTCTGCAGACTCAGACCTTTTCTGGGCGGGACTGAGACTACCTTCCTGGTGGCCATCTGTTCGCCAGAAGGATAGGGGAGCCCGGCACTGTCTTGCGCTCCACCCTACACCATTTTCACCCCCGAAGGGGTTCGGCTCCGAACGGTAACGGTCTTCCAGCCAAAGATTCCAACAAGGTTCCACAGAGAACAACCCATAGACCTACCCACCCTGCCTCGCGCAGCACAGCTGGCCGGGTGCGGCGCCCCTGACTCACTCGATGTGGGATCGGCGCTCTCGATTTACTTGACCAGAACTTAGGCCATCCGCAAGACGGAGAGACTCTTCATCGTCGCGAAAGGCCAAAGACAGGGGCTCGCAGCGTCCAAAACCACCATCGCAGGGTGGATCAGAAGGGTCGTTCTCCACGCTTACACGGTGAAATGATTGACACCGCCCCAGGGAATCAGGGCTCATTCCACAAGGGCGGTATCCACCTCCTGGGCAGAGAGAGCATCGGTGTCATCGGAGGACATCTGCAGGGTGGCTACCTGGAGCTCCCTACATACCTTCGCCAGGCACTACAGACTGGAACAACTCCAGGACTTCAGGCCAGCTTTTGCCTCCCATGTCCTAGCAGCGGCCCCATCGCCCAGACCCTCTGACTCATCCGAATCCCACCCAGAGGTTTAACTGCTTCTTATCTCCCATGAGGTAATGTCTGGAGTGCCATGGGATGCCAACCAATCACAATGGGTGTTTACTCACCTGGTAAAGGTGATTGTGTTTGTTGGCATCCATGGCACTCCAAGGCCCACCCTCGGGAATGATCGGAGCGTCCAACCAGTAAGATCAGGGGGTCCTTACACCAGTCCTTCAGATTTCTTACCGTTGCTAAAAAATCTGTCAAACCACGGTTCAAGGTAGTGTGTACATAATAGGGAATAAACTCAGGCCTCTGGCCTTATTATTGTCATCATGTCGTTGCAGATCTCATCCTTGCTAGTCTCTGTGGTGTGTATTGTTTTCTGGCACTAACATCCTTCCTTTCAGCTATGGAAAATTCAAACTGGAGAGCAGGGGTTCCTGGGACCTGGATATACTGGAAATCTGATCTGGGTCATGTGCATCATTAGCCTGTCAGGTGGGCTATAACCCCATGAGGTAATGTCTGGAGTGCCATGGATGCCAACCAACACAATCACCTTTACCAGGTGAGTAAACACCCATTACCAGGAGTGTAGCCCCGTGGGGGAACATCTATGCTTTGTTATTCTGTTGGATGTGAATAAAAGCCACACTTTAGAATCCCACTTCTGATATTGGACATTACAGTTATTGCTTCCCATGTCTGGAGTGACTTGGGTGCCCCTGTTGCAGAGTTGCCAAACCTAGCCAATGTGCCGAGTGACATATTTCTCCCTGAACCCAGCCCACCAGGTAGTGCTGTCAAGATGGAAACGGCATACCTGGGTGGGGGTTACAAAAATGGAGGCACCGCTGAGGATTTGGGTTTGGAATTTAGGGAGGAATGTAAGAAAGGTCACTCGGACAATGGCTAGCATTTTGGCTATCTGGCAGTGGGTAGCCCAAAACAACTGAAGCAATGTTTAACTAATGTGCCGCTGTGTGCTGTTATCCATGTGCTGCTATTAAAATGCCAACTGTTTACCAAGGAGCAGTAAAGCCTGAGAGTGTATGCCTTTGTCCTACATCAAATTACAGCATTTGCCAGCTTTTAAAAGTGTTTGTGACAAAGAAAAGTGTGGAAAACTGTGGGTAGCAAAAGGAAAATTGTGCCCTAGACATTGGAAATGCCTTCTGTGTGGACTGAGAGACTTGTTGTGCTTAATGGCCATGAAAAATGGTTAAAATGGTGCTCCCGCCATGGAGTCAGTTGAAAAAAAAAAGTGTGGTTTGCAGTTTAAATTTGCCTGCTCGACAATCGCTGTGAGGAGAAGAGCATTCTAGAGGAAAGAGGCTCATTTACATGGGATCGAGTGATTGGTGAGATATCAATCAGTCCCGCCCCCAAGCCAGCTCTAGAGCGACTGCACAGCATTCGAGAGGGAGAGTGAGTGGAGTATGCAAACTGGCTTACCAGGAGAAGTGTTGCAGTGATTGAAAGTTCTGCAAAAAGTAAAAAATTGAGTTTTCTGTTTAAATTCAGGCTCAACCGCATCTCAATCGACTGCACTGTGGTGTTCAGAGAGACAATCGCAGGACTGTAACCCACTTCCTTCCAGAGGCCTCCAAGACTGGCTGCAGGTTGTTTTTCCATCACAGCAAACAGCTACTGATAACAGTGAGCACCAACAGAAATAATTGCTCAAACTGCGTGATTTCACCAAAAGCCAGCTGAATCTGTGTGTAGCAGTGTAATCGCTTTGCAAAGAAGGACTGTGTTAAGTTTTACCAGCAAAAGCAAGAATTCTAAGCAATCGACTGTGAGCATAATTATAGGTTCAACGTCAGTATAATTTTCAAAGGCATGTGAGAGACTGTGAGTTGTATCAGATATGCAGCAATAAATACTGGCAATCCTGTGCTATGAAATACCGAGGCTTTAAGAGACTGTAAGCTAGAGCAATGTCTTCAGCAAGTAAAAAGTCCGTGATAAATCATATAAATGTGCTAGGAAAAAGAACAGTGCAAGTTTGTGCAGTTTGAGCAAAGTTATCAGTAGAGTGTGTAAATTGGATGTGCAGTGGCTTGACCCAATTACAGAATGTTGATGCATAGGAGTGCTGCCGCTGCCATTACAGGGTGGGGTAGTAATGTAAACACAGCAGCAGAGGAGCCATTTTGAAAGAGAAAGAAAGTTTTCAGTGATGTGGGACTTGAAATAACAATGACCATTGTTTGTTTTTTCTCTGCAGTCATGGCTTCAGGACCAGCCAGTTACCCAGATCGTGCCCGGGCTGTGATAGCAGTAGAAGTTAACAAGTTAAGGGACATTGAGAGATTTTACTACAGGGGATGACTGCCTCCTCAGGTGGCGATTTCTGGATATCCAGTGCGAGTATGTGTGATATGCTTAAATGCTGGAAGGGACGTCTTCATGGTACCTCACTGTTCTGGGTGCCTAGAGAAATATGGTTTGTTTAAAGTGCCCAAGATTCGTTTGGCTCCCACAGGGACAAAAGTTCAAGAATCTGCAGTTGGCAGCACACAGCACCAGGTGGAGCCTATTGGAGAAGGCCCCTCAGAGTGTGGCATGAAGCAAGAGGGTGCAGATTTACAGACAGAACAATGTGCTGATGTTTCAGAGTCTGAGTCACAGAGAGACATTTTGGGAAGAGCATCAGTAGACCCTTGGAGAGAGGGGCCTAGCCCAAGTCTCATAGGTGAAGATGAGATGAGAGAGGACTTTGAATGGGAGGTTTCGACCTCCGTGCTCAGTGAAGAGTGGACAGTCTCAGGATCGAGGACAACTGCTCACTCCTGGGCATAGATTCTCAGTGTGGAAAAAGAAGAGGGGAACCTATGTGGCCTTGTGAAAAAGGAACTGGTACACAGCCTCGAGCTCTTGCCTCAGAGGAATCGTGGAAGAGAGTGCTGATTTCACTCCCTGGCTGTGCAAGAAGAAGCCAGGGATCCATTTTTTGTGTCCTTAAGAATGCATAGCTGGCAGAATCAGGACTGGCTGCCCCCAAGCCAGGCCAGAGGTCACAGGTTGACCAAAGCTAGTAAAGAGGAAAGACTGGTTCGTAGGAAAGCGAATGAAATCTATGAGATGTCCTTTCCTACCTTTCCTTGGACAGTCTGGGAGGAGATTGAAAAAAGCAGGAAATCCTGGTTTGGTAAGAAGCAATGAAATATGTGCATCCTGGTGCAAGCAAGCATGTCAAGAACAGAATGTTTCAAGAAAAATACAGCCAGTGGGAAGAGGCAGAACACTGTCTATTGACACTGTTCGAACTGTGGATGGAGAGGACATGAAACCTTTCACAGTGTGAATTATGGCGCCCAGATGGGTAATAATTCAAGACCCTGATCCATTGTGCTATTGGCCACAATGCAAAGACCTTCCTGCAAATGTGTCCATGCCTACTGAATGGAAAGCAGAGCAGTGGTATCCAGTGCTGCCACTCCAGCAGTTGCCATTCCTATGTTGTTCCACCAGACTGGCATTCCAGGAACCAGGTGCCCCACATTCATCAGTTCTACAGTGTACTGGCTTTCCAGAATCCATCGACTGGCCCATCAGATGACTTCAGATCTAGAGAGGACACCAGTCCAGCTGTATCCTGATTCATTGCCTGGGTATCGGATGACTTCAGACCAGCTGTTTTCCTTTTTGTTCCTGTTTCAAGGTTCCATCTCCAGAGATGACATCATCCCAGTAGTTTCAGATGTGTCCTCCTGTTGTTTCCCAGAAGATGTCCAGCCCAGCTGTATGGACGAATGCTGCCAGGAGAGTCTTGACCAAGGACCAGGTGTGGTATCATGTTGTTCTACAAGGGACTGGTAAGTCCAGACTTTTCTATTCTTATGACATTGCAGTACACACCCTACACTAGCAGACTCCAGAAGTTTGAACTGTCCTCAAAGACTCTCCCCTTTAGGACTTTGGCCTGCTACAACTGTGCTTCACTGGGCTCCAGCCCAGGAGAGACTCTTTAATGGACTTGCCTTCGGGCACTGTGGTCACTAGATGGGACTTTTAGGGCACTCCATCCCCAAATGTGGTGTATTGTAAATAATGTCATTGTTTTCTACTGTTTTCTAATGTTTATACTGTCTTTTCTACTTTTCTAAAAAAATATTTTTGGGATTCTCTAGTGTTTTGATGGTAGGGTTTAGATAGACTGTGTATACAGATTAGGAGTGTGTGTTGTCTTTCTTTTTCTTGCAGGTGTTCCTGAAGAAGATAAGAAGAGAAGACAAGAAGAGGAGGAGGGACTCAGTGGAGTTCCTCAGTAGTACTTTAGAGTGTAGTGTTTAAAGTACTGTTGTTGTTGTTGTTACTGTGTGCAACTTTTTCTTCCACAGGTATGGTTGTGGTGGAATGTGGGAGTAATGCATAGTGTATGGTATTAGCTCCTAGTGTGTGGTTGCATGGTGTCCAGGGTCGGGGGGAGTTCCCCTGTTTGTTTTGTTTTGGGAATTTTGAGTTAGAGGCAGACAGGTTTTCCCTAGAGGGCTAGGGGGATAGATAGGCTGTGGTCCTGAGCGGCCGTGGGGCCACAGTACTGATCTATTAGGCTATGCTCTGGACAATTCTACCAGAGCCACTAGGTACCCATAGTCAGCGGGTAGAGTAGAGGCTGATACATCAGTCGAAAAGCCCCAGGCCCTTAGTGTTGCTGCCCACCTGTGCTAGCACATGGTAGGGAGAAGGTAGCACTACCTCCCCTACAGTCAACACACATGGGGTGAGATGGCCTAAGCCATGTGGCTAATGACTGTGGACAGTCATTTTCCTGGCCCAGGGTGAGTGTAACCCCCCTGTTACTTGGGGTTACAAGAATCCCAGTTAGACCTAGTGGTAGACAGGGAAAGCAGCTTGTGAAACTCCAGTTAAATGGATTCACACCGTCTCACTCTGTTCTCAGTCTCAGCTGAGACTGAGGGATGACATCATTTTAGAACTGTTGCAGCTGTATAAGCCACACTGGAATGTTGCAGCTAGGGAAGTTAGGATAGAATGTTGGGAATTTAAGGTGTCTGTTGCAGTCTGTAGTAGAGGAAGGAGGTGCTCTGCTGTAAGCAGGCCCCTCAGAGTTCTAAGCTCTGTCAAACAGCTATGTTTTTGTATAGGTGTGTGTTCTCACCTGAAGAGGAACACGAGAAGAGCCCAGTGAAGTGGTAGAGACCACTTTCAGTGGTTCAGGGCCCCATCCCTGTGGGGATGGGGGGAAGGAATCAGCCTGCTTCCAAGGGCAACTCCCCTGGTCCAGCTAGGGAAAAAAGAAGCTGCCTGAGTTAAGTTTGTGCTGAGGCACCCGAAGTACTGGATGAGATTTCTTTGAAGAGAAAATGCCTGAGGGGCATCTTCAACCAAGGGGTGAGTTCACTGTGCTAAAGGGCCAATGTGTTTTCACCTGAAACAAGATGAAACTAAAGTGACTGTTACTGTGGGGTCAGGAAAAGACAGCCAAGTACAATTTGGAAGATGTGGGGATTGGACTGCTTAACTCCATGGGGGATCTAGAGTAATGGACACAGACACTTATTAAGTATGTTCAAGTTCAGCACAAATGGGATGTAAAGACGTAGATTGAATGTGAATACATTTAAAGAGAATCTACACAGCAAAGTGTTTTCAAGGATGAGGTGTTAGAGGCCAGAGAAATGGCGGGTGCAATTATGGGAGCGAGAGTTGGGAGACCCCCATCAATAGTAACCAAATTCACCTCTATGGGTTTGCTTTGGACACCTGTTGCTTTCTCTCAGGTACTTGGCCAGTGCCTGAGGAAAGTACCCAGACATGGGATTGATGAAGAAGATTCCTTGATGGAGCCAGAAGTGCTCATAGGTGGTTTAGGGAGCCACCAGTGAATGTTTCCATGCTATATGGAAAGTGTCCAAAGGAGCTGGCATGATGGCCGAGCCATGGAAGGAAGGTAGTCCAAGTGGCTGGCAAGGAGGCCGAGCTGGGAAACCCAGAGCAGAGTACAAGTTGGGCTGTGTGCCCAGTGTGTTTCAGAGTCTGAGGCTAAAGTGAAGGGAATGTGTTCTGATCTCCATAAATCTGCATTACCAGGAGTGTAGCCCCGTGAAGTACATCTATGCTTTGTTATTCTGTTGGATGTGAATAAAAGCCACACTTTAGTATCCCACTTCTGGTATTGGACATTACAGTTATTGCTTCCTGTGTCTGGAGTGACTTGGGTGCCCCGTTGCAGAGGTGCCGAGTGACATATTTCTCCCCAAACCCAGCCCACCAGGTAGTGCTGTCAAGATGGAAACGGCATACCTGGGTGGGGGTTACACCTGGATAACCAAACATTGTTAGTATCACAGGTTTCTCTTGCTGATTTGCTGTGATATTCTCTTCTATATATACTGTTTCTGATTCCAATTCCATACTTAATTTCAAGCAATTCAATAGGTCACCATTTCTCCACAAGTATAGTGCCACTCTCTTATGAGCAACCCTTATCCGTACTATGTCAGCAAAGCCAGGATTAGATGGCCTAACCACTTCTAAACTATCTCCTTCTTCAATTTCCAATTCAAGTACTTTATTAAATATTGTAATTACCCGATCCTTCAATGTTGTTTCTAATTCATCATCAATCTCTTTACACCGTATAGTTTTAGACAACAATCCTTTTCCCACTTTCCACTTTTCCCATTCTTCTTTATTTCTGCTTAGTATATTTTGGTCCTCCTTTAATATTTCCCCCTTATCTTTTGTTTCATTTTGTAGTCCATTCGTATCCTGTCCTTGCTTTACAATATCAGCACCCATAATCTTTGATGACACAGATCCATCTTCCATCCTATAAATATCTTCATGTTCCTCACACCCTATTTCTTCTTTTTTTTTCCTTTTAACACCTTTATTATTCTGTACATGACTCCTATCATTCTTTAACTTAATCTTATTCTGATCTTTCCCTTTATTGTTTCTTTTCTTCCTCTGAGGTCTAAGTTCAATGTTCTTGATATCATCTAACACAATTAAGGAGGATAAATCTGGTCTTATTCTGCTTCCTTTATTGTCTGTATCATCATACATTACCATAACTGATGATGATTCCCTTGGGGGCTGATTTTTATTCAGAACACCCATTATCTCATCCATTATATTTCCATTTATAGCTATATTCTCCTACAGTGTATCAATTTCATTTCTTACTGCTATCAATTGCTCCATTAATATCAAATTTGCAGCATGTTGATTTTTCATAATCGCAATTATCTCTTCACTAATTGCTGTGGGATAATACATCATGGACTCTTCCACTCTCTCTCTCTCTCTCTCTCTTTTTCAGTCCTATCACCCAGGTCACACCTTGGTGACAGGCTCTCAATTACAATCTTTGTATCAGCACGACTATTTATTTTTTGATGATCATCCAACATTTTAAGACCTTGTAAAGTATTTTTAAATTCTTCAAGAATTTCCATTTTTTTTGTTGCTCACCTATACCTATACCATATGATTCATCATTTATTAGATTCCTGGTATACTATTGGGGTATATAAAGTAACATCTCCAGTTAATTTCTCCAATTCACTCCCCTCCATTAGCTCTAAACTACAGCATCTAAGAGAAAATGGGGTCTTATTCATATTTATTTCTGCTTTAGGTGTTGATGTTGATAAACTGTGATTTTTCATTTCTTTAGTCACTTCTTTGGTTACTTTAATTTCTGTAATTACTGGAGTTTGATTTACACAACTTGCTTTTACACACACCTCAGGCTTTAAAGAAACCCTCATAATGGTATTTTTCCTTAACAAAGGAGAAATCTTATACCATTCATACCTTTCCCATTATTCCTCTTAAAATTTTTAACTTTCTTATCTCCAACTCCTTCTCCTCTTTCTCCTCTTATATTTTCAATTTTCTTTCCTAGTTTCTTTCCCGCAGTCCTTTCTTCAAATATTTCTAGCCCTTTCTGTTCTTTCTCTATTATATCAATACACATGTCATCAGGTACTTCTACTAACCTATTATTAACATCAGATGACATATTATTTTGTAATATGTTCAACAATCCTTCTGGAACATTTTTAGCTTCTATTGGTACATCCTGTATTTTATCTGAGTCATTAGCTTGAGCTCTTGTGATTACCATAATTTCAATTTTATTATTAATTTACCTAAAGTAGAGAGAAATAGAAAAAATAAAAAATATAAAGCAATAGTAAAGCAGTATCCAAGTCATTGCTAAAAGTTCTAATACTCTATGCACTCTAAACACTCATCTACACAACTTATTTACTATTTTAAAACAAGTGGAGTATTTTATAACAAAAAAAAAAGAAATACTACAAGACACAGAGATAAAAGTCCCTTCTATGTTCTTTAAGTTCCGTTCTTCTAATCCCTCCAGATAACACTGGTGCCTTTCCTTCTTCCTTCTTTCTTTCCTTTTTCTTTTCCTTCAGTAAATCTCTCCACCACCACCACATTCACCATACAGTTCTTACACTCAGTTCTTGCACCCAAAATGTTATAGGAAGTATGGGAGGTACAGCAGGTATATTTATACTTCCCACTTGTTTCACCACCCTTAATTGTCCACAGTTCTCCCATTTCTCAATGTTTTCACTATAGCTAACAGGCCAGGGATCCTTCAAATACTCTTCTTCCTCAGTTCATTTTATATTTCTCTGTAGAGCATATGATAGGGCTCTTGAACAAAAGAAGAAATAAAGAAAATTGTACCACCAATAATTCCTACTTTAATATCTACTTTATATATCTGAATATATACAGATTCTCTATTATGCTCTACTATTTTTAAAAACAAAAGCGAAAATCCCAAAATATTAAAATCTGAATATATACAGTTTCTCAATTATGCTCTACTGTTTTAAAAAAAGAGAAAACCCCAAAATATTAAAATCAGCCTCCAAATTTCTTACCAATAACTTATGAAAATAGACAAAGAGACAAGGGAACAAAGAAATCATTTAGTAATAATAATAATAACTTACCTCGTGTCCATATTAGATCCCTTGTCTCTCTAGTCTTTCAAAAGACAGCATTAAACTCTCCTTAAATCCAATGAAACTGGTACTAGTGCTGGTAATAGCTGCTAATAGCTGTCTAAGCTGTCTTGTCTTGTCAAAACTGTTTTATCAAATTTTGCCACAGCTCACAGCTTACAGATAAAACCAGAAAAAAAAACATTAAAATTCCAGCTCAATAAAATGCAGTAGATATGCAGTAGGTAAAAGAGGTGCTGCAAAAGGGTATTCTGAACTAAGAACGCCACGCATGTGCTTTATAAGGTCGTACCACCTGATCCAGATGCGTGAAAAATAAAAACTACGGAACTTAAAAAATATATTTCTTTTAGAATTTAAAAGGTCCTTATAAGATGGTTTCCACCTATTATATACTTTTCTAGTTCGTTTTCTAACTAACTAACTAACTATAGGAGCAGTAAGATCTAAACAGATCTAAAAAAATACACTTTAAATTCTCCCGATTTGGTGAATTTTTCTCATCTGAACATAACAATTTATAAACAAAAAGAAGAAACAGTGTGATATAACCAATTACTTCCTTTGCGTTTTCACTTGTTTTCCTCCAGTAACCTCAAAGCAGTGCTTTCTCTGTCTCCCTCAGGGATGGCTGCTCCACTTTCAATACTCCAGCCCTGTAAGAGAGAGAGAGAGAGAAGATGGGAATGGACAGAAAACCTGAAGATGGCTGCACAAGATGGCCTGGAAAGAGCTGAAGTCTTAGACACGTATGGCAAATTTCTTAGGTGGCATACCTTGTCTAGAATTTAAAAAGCTTAACAACAGCTCCTGCTCTGCAAGCTACTCCTCAGCTTGCTAACATGCAGTGGTTTCATCTTCACTCCATCTCTCCTTGGTGTTACTTTGCAGCTGGTTCCACTCAGAGAGCTAGCTATGAAATTTTACACTCCTATGCTTAGAGGAAGGAATGAAGTATTGAATGCATACATCTGGTCAGTGTTTACTAAAAACAATGATGGACCCATAAGATAGGGTATGATAGGAATGAGGGGTGCAGATGTAAAAGGAAACATTAATGGAGGACAGGGTCTTTAAATGACTTATGGCTCTTAAAGTGGGTAAATCTCCAAGGAAAGATTTTATGCACCCAAAGGTGCTGAGAGAGCTGGAATCAGTACCAGCAGCTCCTCTGTCTGACCTGTTCAGTAACTTCCTAGACACAGGCATGGTGCCACAAGAGTGGAGAACTTCGGATATGGTGTCCTTGCATAAGATTGGGGCAAGAGATGAGCCCAGGAACTACAGACCAGTCAGCTTGATAGTTGACAAGCTGATGGAAACCATTCTCAAACACATGGTTGGTCAAGTTCCTTGAGGAAAATAGATACCATGATGACAGGCAGCACAGGTTTATGGCAGGGAGGTCATGCAAAACAAACTTGATTAATTTCTTCAACTGGGTAACAAGAACAGTGAATAGAGGCCAGGTGGTGGACATCCTGTACCTGGATGTCAGCAAGCCTTTGACTCAGTTCTGCATAAGGGATTAATCAAGACGTTGGAAGAGCTGGGAGGGTGCAAAATGACTAGGCATGTGGTGAACTGGTTAGGTGTGGAGAACCATGAGAGTGGTGGTTGCGGAAGAATACTCAGGCATGACGGAGGTTACCATTTGGGAACCACGGGGTCAGTTCTTGGACTAGTGCTGCTCAACATGTTCATAAATGACCCTGGGTATGGTATTCAAGTCAACATTTGCCTCTTTGTGGACAACACCAAATTCTGTAGGAAGGTGGATACAGTGGAGGGGTTCAAGAGCTTGAAGGAGGACCATGCAATGCTAAAAAGATGGTCCAGAATCTGATAACTACTGTAGGATTCAATGCAAAGAAGTAAAGGTTAAGCATGTAGGGTGTAAGACCCTAGGGCCAAGTACAGAGTGTGGGGAATGACCATCAGTGTCTGAGGAGAAGAAAGACCTGGGGATTGCAATCCTGTAACTTGAAACCCACTGCAGTGCAACAGGGCAGCAGTGAGTGTTAATAGGATGCTGGGTTACATAAGCAGGGGGTTCATTAGCAGAAGAAAAGAGATCACAAAGTCATTGTACTGATCTATGGAGCGACTGTACCTGCACTATTGCATACAGCACTGGAACCCCTATCACTAAAAGCACATTAACCTGCTGGAGGTGATACATAAAAGGGCCACAAAAATGTTTTGGGGGTTACACGGTCTCTTGTTGTGAGCAGAGCTGGAAAACTTGAATATATACTCCCTCAATGACAGAAGGGAACATGGGGGCATAATAGAAACATTAATGTACCTCAAGGGTATTAACAAGGTTGCCCCAGTAAACTTTTCAAGACCAGCAATAACAAGAACATGCAGGGCACAGTTACAAATTGACTGGAGGTAGGTTCCGGAAGGAGGTCAGGAGGCATGTCTTCACAGAGAGGATGGTGGCAGTGTGGAACAGGTTACCAGAAGAGGTAGTGAACAAGAAAACTGTTGATGGCTTCAAGAGGGGGTGGGATACATTTAAGGGAGAGTAAGAGTGTCTGGGGGACCGAGCAACATATAATGAAGACTACATAGGCTGTGCACTGGGCAGACTTGATAGACTGTAAGGCATTCTTCTGCTGACTAATTTATATGATCGTATGTTCATCTGACATTACTGCAAGTTGCTGTGCTGTATCATGGCTGGCCCAGTGTACACTTGTCAGTTCTGAAGATGTCATATGAGACTGGCATGGAATGCGTTGCTTGCAAAACTCCCATGTTACATCAGTAAATGTTCTTTCTGATTTGTAACCCATCTTAAGTTAGGAAGCCACCGTAAGGTTGGGTTATTGGCATGTTCACCTCCTGGCACAGGAAATGTTTAGGCAAAGAGGCTTGGGGTAAGTCTTGGGGGTTCCTGTTAGTCCATCTCTTCAGGGGATAAAAAGGATTGCCATGCCAACAGAGAAAAAGAGATAGAGAGAGAGAGAGAGAGAGAGAGAGAGAGAGAATGGAGCATGTGCAGTGCCCCAGGAAAATTAGGGGCAACACAGAAAAACAGAGAGCATTGAGGCACCACAGAAACTGGGGGATCCCCAGTGACATTAGAGGCCAGGCAGCTGTGGGAACCCTGGCAGCTTATTGGGGAACACTAAAAAAGCTGAGGGCACCCTATGGAGCATAGGACAGGTCCCTCTCCAGCAACCAGTCCTAGTAGTTTAAATCCACAGTTTTAAAACAACAACTTTTTCCCTCCCTTTGTTTTCCTACTCTCTGCCCAAAGCTGACATCTAGCAAAGCCAGACCAAACTAGTTTGGCCACATTCCTGTCCCAACAGGGGAGCAGGAGGCCAGGCTGAGCCCTCTCAGCCAATCTCCTAGCCCAGTTTAAGTTCAGACTTTGAGATTTTTTTTCTAGGCCACTGACCAAGCCTCAGGAGAGTGATCCCTGGACAAGGGACCAAATTCCCTGGCAGGTAGCCAGGACCACCTCCAGCCTTGAGGAGACTATGCATAGCCTGGAGAAAGACAGAAAGAGTATGACCAGTGAGGATGGAGGACTGGGCAATGGGATGTCAGCTTCCCTGGTAGGAGGTTGAAGCGAGTCTCTGTGCTCCTTCAGCGTAACTCCCCTCCAGAAGATCTCCAGTAGCAGCCTTCATTGGTCTCCAGCAATAATCTGCCATTTATTCGGGTCCTCTAGTGTGACAAGTAAGTCCATGTGGCCGGTAAACAGCTCCAATGAATCTTCTATGCAGCAGTCTCCAGCAAAAGAGGCCCTATCTCTCCTTTGTGGTTTCATATCCCACAGGGTACAGGAATCCTAGTTGAGCTCCAGCAGGGGTAAGTAGGCTTGTTGGCCAGCATTCCTTCTATAATTAGCCAGACCTGCTCCAGCCAGGGGAAGAATTGTTTGTTCAGCTAGTCCCCCAAGCAAGGGAGGTGGCAAGCTGCTTACATGCTTCAGTTGTATATAGAGAGAGAGAGACAGAGAGGAGAAAGAATCAAGGAGGAAGAAACTGGGAGAGGCGAGACCAAATAGTTTTTGAAACAAAAATAAAGGTGCTTGTGACGCCCACTCATGGAGGGATCTCTGTTATTCTAACCAAGCCACAAAGGGACAGGGTTACTACTAGCTAATGTCAGGCAGTCTGTGCTCAAAACAGAGAGACTTGGGCTCTCAGCCCCACAGCCCAGAGCCAGGAGATTGCAAAGCCAGCTCAGAGCACTGTTGGTGGGAAGGGAAATCTTCAGGCTGAAGTTTCCATTGTTTAACTGTGAGTGGCTGATTCTAGGAGTGCAAAGGCAGAGGCTAAGGGTAATATTCTCACAGAATCCAGTTGTAATCTGAGCCATGGTCGTTCTCTGCTCCCTCTACTAAGGAGGAGGGAGAACTGGGCCCTTTATCCATATTTAGCAGATGGGTGGAGCAGTCCAAAACTAACCTTGAATCCATTTTAGTGTGCCTGCCCTCATCTCCTCCCACTGTTTCTTGTGACTGAACATTTGTATTCCATTGAAGAGCTTTAAGTGATGAACTACCTTATTTCTGGCTTATTATGAATGAACTGCCTGATTTACTCAACTGGTCCTTGTGACTGAACTGTATTATTTACTCAACTAGCTGATGTGATTGCACTGCCTTAAGGCATTAATTTCTTTACGTGCCTAGCCTCCAAGCTGCATAGCTATGCTGTGTGACCCCCAGTAGTGTATCTATCTTGATCATGAAAGGAACATCACCAGAACCCAAATACAGCTGTCATTACCTGCCACTGGGGAACCACAGGGGAGTAAGACCATTGCTGCACCCCAGCATTCCAGCTCCAGAAGGAGTCTCCACCATCGCCTAGTTCAAGCGGACCTCATCCTGCTGCTTCTTTCCCTGAAGACAATTGGTCCCAGTCATAGTGTGAGTCAGCCAGTAGTGAGGGCATCCCAAAGTGAGTCAGTGTAGGGGCCACCCCGGACCAAGTGGTAGGGCTCTCAGTCATAAAAATTGGGGGATTACCTTTCTTTCTTTTTTTTTTGCTTTGTTCTCTTCCAGGGTTCCTGCTCACACCATCGAAGGTCTCTCCAGTGCCTCCTCTTTGACCAAGGGAAGGTTCCCAGAAAGCCCAGCATCACCTGCACCCATCTCCAATGACCCCCATTGAATCCAAGCCTTCACCACGATGCCCCAGGTTTGAGTTGCTGGTCGTAAGTGGTAGTCAGCTGTTAGCTAGGGCCCACCAAAGTGAGTCAGGTTAGGAAACTCCTGGCTCTAGCTTGAGGGACACCAGTCATCCAGTAAACTCAGAGTCACATCACCCATTCTCCCACATAGGCATTATTCCAAGGTGGTAATAGTACTAGTGGCCCATATCGAGGCCTCACTGAGGATTGCCAGGCTCGTTGCTCTTCCCCAGAGGTGGCAGTAGTACCAGTGGCCCATACCGAAGTCTGACTGATGATTGCCAGGCTCTGTGCCCCCCTTCCCTGAGGTGGCATAAGCACCAGTGGCCTATGCAAGAGGCCATACTGAGGGTCACCACGCTCATGATCATACTGTCCATAGGTGGCTCATGTTCCAGTAGCTCAGCTGGAGGTCACACCAAAGATTACCAGGTTCTGAAGTTACAGCAGTGAGGTGGTAAGTGTTTCAGGGATCTATCCAGAGGTCTTCCAGAAGACTATCACACCAAGCATCCTTCCTTGACTGGATCTTCATCTGCTGTCTGGCCCAAGGTCACCACAGCTGATGACTCCATGTAGGGATTCTCTTGACCCACAACCAGGCTTCACTACTCATCCTTGACCAGGTGCTTCACCTTTGACTTCACTTCAGTGACACCAGGAGTCACCTTCTTCCTGGGACCAGGAGGCCTACAACACTTCTGTTTCTGGTTCACTGGGGGACACCCCATTTTATGGCCTGTATAGGAAATGCTTCCTTGGGTTCATGTCCAGAATCAGTCAACCAAAATACTAAAAGCCCAAGCTTAGTGCACCGGATTGCCACATACCCACTTGTGCTTTTGCAAGAATCATCCAGGACTTGAATTGCCCTGGCTTCTGTATGACATTAGTGGGGCTGGTTTTTGGTCCCAGTAATCTTGTTCATTCTTTCTCTTGTGTAATAGTGGTAGTAAAAGCTAAGTCCTTTTGCTGTGTACTCCAATTATTTGTAATAAACCTTGCATCTTGGCTCTAGAGTACGCCTCCAGCCTCTCCTTCCAGATTAATCTGGCATCACCCTAAACCATAGGGGTATGAACCACCACAGTTTGTCCACCACACATACATTGGGGACTCCTATGAGCCCATCCCTCTGCAGTTGGCAGGGAGTACCAGCTATGTTAGAGAGGGTTATAGAGTGGACAAATGGAGCCACTGTCTTCATGTATGGAGGATAGTCCAGCCTGGCTGTGATTGGCAGTGTTACTGAGGTTTTCCTCATACATTTTACCAAGGGCAGGCATAGATCTCAGGAGGGAAGCCATGGTTTGGAGGGAACTCTCGTTTGTATACCATCCAACTGGCTATTGATTTGTTATGGTCTTCTGTCACCACTATAAGGAACTCTCCAATTGTGATCAGGCACCCACCTGGTGAGCACTGCAGCTCTGCCAAGCCACGAGCATGGAGGGTTTTGAACCAATACCTTGAGTATAGGAGTGTGATCCTGAATTACATGAACAAGACCAAGGAACTTGTCTTTTAC
Source organism: Neoceratodus forsteri (assembly GCA_016271365.2). Lineage (NCBI taxonomy): Eukaryota > Metazoa > Chordata > Ceratodontiformes > Ceratodontidae > Neoceratodus > Neoceratodus forsteri. Next base: position 480,701,134 of record CM057459.1, on the reverse strand, counting down.
TTCACAGCATTTGTTTCTGGTGTTTATGAACTCAGCAAGAACTTGGGTAACAGCACCACAGATGTGCTTTGGGCAAGACCACTGGTAAACTGTCTTCACTGCGGTGTGGGACACTGGTAATGAGGACCTGAAGTACCCGTGTTTAACATCAACCTCATGTTACATCTTTTACCATAAATCCAAATGTGCAAAATTGAATAATAATGAATATATTTTGCTCAATTCATGGTTTGCGTGGGACACGTTAAGGCTCGGGAATTTCTGCCTGCAAGGAACCATGCATCTAAATGTAATCATGGCTCTTTATCCAAGGTTATAGCCATTTGTTCTGTAAAATATGATACCCTCTCTGTGGAAGTATCACCTTGCTGTGCTCAGCATTTTCACTATACTGTAGATAGATGCCAGGTTAGCCTGAAGGTGTTGTTTAGTGCCAGATAAACGCTGAGATTGCCATTGTGTTTAAAAAAAAAAATGTCTTCATCTTTAAAGCCAGGCACTGGAATCTCATTGAGCCAGTGAGGACAGCAAGGCCAATGATCCAGAGCTTGAACCTTATGTGTTAAGTGACTGCACTACACAGTGCCCCCTGACACCAGTCCTCCACCGTTCACAGCAAGATTGAAGGGAACCCCTTTTGATTAACTGAACTGCCTGGTCACGAACAACCCTTGTCTGACACTGTGGACCCTGGGTACATATCCTATCATTCATACTGCTCAAAGAACTAGGAAACATTATGATCTTCAATGGGGAGATTTTAAACTTGCTGTGAATTCAGAGTGTAATAGTATCTGCAGTACTGTGAGTGCCAGACCAAAACAAGGGTGGTGAAAACCCACACAAGACACTTAAATCAAAACCACAAACGTAGGCCAAGAAAACTGAGACAGAGATCCTGTCATGACTTTCAAGTTATGTGCAAAGTAATGTCCGGTGGAAATGTAATCTCCTGATTCTTATTTCTATTTGGCTCCAAATGTGTTCTGTAATCCTTCACATTCTATAGTGCATCACATTCCCTATGGCACAGTAGCATGAAAACTGGGCAAAATGCTCTGCCTGCAAGAAATAAAAAAAAAAAAAAACAAGGGATTTGATTGAAGCGAAAAGAGAATCACAAAGACCATCACTAGAAAAATATCCATTTAAACATGGTTTCCCCATAACATTCTTCTGAAGGATACTGCTTAAACATTTCTTTATAACATGAGAAATTTATTTTTTTCACAGGTACTGTAAGTCCATATGTCTGTTTATGTAAATAAACACAGTCAACTAGTATAAAACAAAAATGAAGATTATACATATTTTATAGAGTACAAGTCAGTTACTCATTAAAAAAAAACAAATATAAAGTACACTGACTATACTGCAGCGTAATGAGCCAAAGTGATTGTCCTTATGTAAATCCTTCAAAGAAGAGAGGTAACTGCCATCCAAAATAGTAGGCAGAAGGTCAATACCGCAGCAGTACCATGAACAAATAAAATGCTACAGAAATATTTTTTAAAGTTTTGATCAGTAAGAAACAATTTAAAAGAAGGATATTCTCAAAGTTTACTACAAATTGTATTTGTAGTCTTAAAACATTTCTATGGACAATGTTATGCATTATGTGTTTTTTCTAGGCATGTCACAATACCTCATGCTCAGAAAATGGAGCTGACCCAAACTTGGGCAGCTTGTATCTAATGTGGTAAACTCAGGTACTGTAGGAGAGGGGGTTTCCCTGAGTAAGATAGTCAGGGTATAGCTGCAGCTGATTCAGCTGATTGGCTGCAGCTGCACAGACAGGAGAGCTTTAAAAACAGGAAGGAAAAGCCAGCAGTCAGTTGTTGCAGGGGTAGAGGGCTGACAAGCTGCCTGGATGTGTTCCAGATCAGGAGTCCCTTAAGCAACCCTCAGGAGATTGGTCTCCTGAATTAAGCCAAAAAGAAAAATTTATTTTCATTGTGAGTTTTCCGTTTTACTGTTTGTGTTCTTCCAGAAGGTCTGGCCTTCTAGAAAAGGGGATTTCTAGTTAGGGCCAGGGATTGTTTAGACAGCGCTCCCACCCGGAGCTAGGCCTCTTTATTTCTGTTTTTGTTTCATTTTCCCTGGTGGGGCTTAAAAAGAAAAGGACAGAAGCCCAAACTTCTGTGTTACCAGCCATATTAAAGAAATAAAAATATACCTCGTTGGTTTGATGTTAACAAACTGGTCTTCCTGAGACTCCTTAACCACCGCAAAACTGAACCTGAATCCCGTGGCGAGGTTGTGTCTTGTCACACGTGGTGTCTATAGTGGGATCCAGGTAGGCATAGAATTTGGCTGGAATCCGAACCACCCAGGAGAAAAGGAGACCAGGCATGGAGGACATGGTGAAAGCCTTGATCCAGGATACGGCAGCCCAGCAGGAAGCTACCCGGGCTCAACAAGGATGAACCAGTTTCTGCTCATGCAGATGGCCCAGGACCATGCTGTCCTCCAGGAAATGGTAATGTGTCTCATCTAGACCACTCCGGGTGAAGGTCACATGGCAGGGCCTACTCCAGAGGGTTACTGGACTACACGGACTTCCCACTGTCTGCAGAAAATGACAATGGCTGATGACATTGAAGCATATTTGCTCGCCTTTGAAAGGACAGCTACTCGTGAGTTATGGCCTCAGGATCAGTGGGCCGGCATTTTAGCTCCATTTTTGTGCAACAAGGCCCAGAAGGCATATTATGATCTGGATGAGGGAGTCGCCAATGACTATCCAAGACTGAAGGAAGCGATCTTGGCCCATGCTGGCATGATTCCAGCCCTTCGAGCCCAGAGGTACCACAGCTGGAGATTCCAGGAGTCAGCGAAGCCTCAGTCGCATATGTATGACCTCCTCCACTTGGCCAAGAAGTGGTTGCGACCCGAGCTTCATAGTGCTGCCAAAATCATGGAGCTCCTGGTAATGGACTGGTTCCTAAGAGGACTACCGCCCAGTCTACGACAGTGGGTTGGACAGGCCAACCCCACTTCCTGTGATAAACTGGTCACCTTGGTGGAGCGGCATTATGCCATGAAGGAACTTTCCCTGGACATTGAGGTTGGCTACCCCTGGGACTTGGGGTAGACTCCAAACTGGAGATATCAACCCCCCGAGAGGTCGGACCGGACAGGACCAGGGAGAAGGATCACTGAAGAGTGGTTCAAGGCCACAAAGGGACTTTCAGGTTCAAAAATAGAGGGGGATATGGCCACCCCTAGAAGCCCAAAGGATCCAATGGGGTGTGGGGAACAGGGACATGTAATTGCCAACTGCTCGAATGGGGTCGAACCAATGCAGTTCAACTGGGGTGGGTCCCCACAGAGTGACTGCCATTTGATTAATGTGGTAGGGGTGGTCACCACTTCACACCAATTTACCCAGGTTGTTAAGGTAAACAGACAGGCTGTTATGGCCCTTGTCGACTCGGGGAGTGAGGTCACCCATATAGTTCGCAGTTTGGTGCAACCCTTCCAAATTAATTTCCAGAAATGTACCAGGATCACCTGTGTCCATGGCACAGTGTTTTATTACCCCACTGTGCTAGTTACCGTGGAAGCACAAGGAAAGGAGAGGCAGGTCATGGTAGGGGTCCTCTCTCACTCAACACATCCTGTCCTGGTGGGTCGAGATTTCCCAGGGTTTGAGACATTACTCCATGAGAGGGGAACCCGGGAGGCCAGGGCCATGGTAACTGAGGCTATGTTGCTAGGAATCCCCGAGGGGTCAGAGGACTCACCCGATTATTTCCCTTACAGGCATTGGGACCCTGAGTTGTATGGGGAGGCAGGAAAGTCCCAGAAATCACAAAAGGAATGCAGGGATTGTAAGAAGTTAGGGACCAAGATACTGGTTGTCAATGGCAGGTCCGTGCTGGTGGGAGGTAGAACCCCACTCCCAGAAGGATGACAGGGTGAGCAGTCTGGTGTCCGAGGAGAGAATTGTAGGGAGGAAAAGGAGGACCCAGAAGCAGAGACAGTGTTGAATCCCCCTGAATTGAGTACCCTCGGGATAGCCTCCAGGAACTTTGGTCGAGACCAAATAGATGAGCTTCTCTTTCAGAATATCTGGTCAGAGGTTGTGGAGGTTAATGGGGTACCAGTAGATTGCAAAGCCAAGGGACCTGGACCATATTTCACGTTAAATATTGACCTCCTATACAGAGTGATACTGGATGAAGAACATGATGTGGAACAGTTGCTGGTCCCCCACCAGCACAAGAAGGCGGTACTGGATTTGGCACATGCTCACCTTCTCGAACACCTTGGGGTCGAAAAAACACTGCACTGTGTACTCTGAAGATTCTACTGGCCTGGAATTTACACTGAGGTAAGGAGGTACTGTGCTTCATGCCCAGAATGCCAGTTGGCGTCCCCGTGGCGGAAGTTAAGAGCCCCGTTGGTGCCCTTGCTGATCATTGATGAACAATTCACGAGGATTGCGATGGACCTAGTAGGCCCCCCTAGACAGGTCAGCCCTGGGCCACCAACACATCCTAGTCATCATAGACTACACTTTAAGATATCCGGAAGTGATCTTGCTCCGTAAAGATGGCCTCAAAGACGATTGCCCGAGAACTCATTCAATCAATCAATTAATCAATCAAATCTTTCTTTATTCAGGCGAACATCATTGAGCACAGCTCATTTGCAAGATGGACCTGATAAAATTCAAGTCTTCGCAAGGGTCAGATTCCCTAAGGAGATACTGACGGACCAGGGTACTCCCTTTGTCTCACATTTAATGAAGGAGCTTTGCAGACTCTTCCATATCCGAGCCCTGAGGACTTCAGTGTACCACCCCCAGAGAGATGGTCTGGTCAAACGATTTAATCAGACTTTGAAGAGGATGTTATGGAAAGTCGTGAGCTGAGATGGAAATGACTGGGACTTACTCCTTCCCTACTTAATGCTCTCTATTCGAGAGGTCCCACAGGCATCCACTGGATTCTCCCCCTTCAAGTTGTTATATGCCCACCGGCCCAGGGGTATCCTCGATATACTAAAGGAGGACTGGGAAGAGCAACCACCACAAGGAGCCAGTGTGATTGGGTATATCTCCCAAATACAGGAAAGGTTGGCCCGGGTCACTCCTATTGTCCGGGAACACTTAGAAAAGGCCCAAGAGACCCAACGGACTTATTATGACCATCAGGTTAGGATCCGGAAGTTCCAGCCGGGGGATCGGGTGATGGGCCTGGCTCCCACAGTGAAAAGCAAACGGCTCGCCAGGTGGCAAGGTCCATACGAGGTCGTGGAAGCTGTTGGTTATGTGAACTATAAAGTAAGCCAACCTGATCGCAGGAAGAAGTTCCAAATATACCATATTAACCTCCTGAAGGCATGGCAAGACCGGGAGGCCTGCTGTGTCTCATTGGCCGTAATCCAGGCAGAAGGTAAAACAAAAGGACAAGTCCATATCTCACCTGAGCTGTCTCCTACTCAGTACAAAGAAGCAGTGGAAATGGTTCAGTGAAATGGGGATGTGTTCTCCGAATGACCTGGTTAGATGGTCGCAGCCTACCACAACATTGTGACAGCTCTGGGCATAAGGATAAGAAAAAGACCCTACCATATCCCAGAGGCCAGGAGGAAAGAATTCTGAGCCGAAGTCAAGGGAATGTTGAAGCTCGACATCATAGAAGAGTCCCATAGTGAATGGTCAAGCCCCATCGTCCTCGTGCCAAAACCGGATAACACTTGGAGGTTTTGTAATGATTTCAGAAAACTAAATGAGGTATCGCAGTTTGATGCATACCCCCTACCCAGGGTCAATGAACTTATCGACTATTTGGGGAAGGCCAGATACCTCTCCACCTTGGACCTTACAAAAGGATACTGGCAGATCCCACTCACAAGGGCAGCCCAGGAGAAGACCGCCTTCCTTGCCCCGGGGGGTTTATACCAGTACAAGGTCCTCCCATTCGGTCTTCATGGAACACCTGCGACCTTTCAACGCATGATGGACCGACTGTCGAGCCCACACTCTCACTATGCTGCCGCCTACATCAATGATGTGGTCATCCATGGTACGGACTGGGAAACTCACCTTCAGAAGGTCGAGGCTGTACTAGATATGTTACGAGAAGCCCGGTTGACAGCGAACCCCACCAAATGTAAGATCAGATTGTCAGAAGCAAAATACTTGGACTATGTGGTTGGGCGGGGATTGGTGAAACCCCAGGTGAGGAAGGTAGAGGCAATCCAAAACTGGCCCCAACCAAACAAGAAGAAGCAACTGAGGGCTTTCCTAGGGTTGGTCGGTTACTACCGGAGGTTCATACTAACATACTATTTGCCAGCAGATTAGGCCTTACGGTCTATCGAGTCTGCTCGAACCTAGATCCTTAGTTGGGTGCCGAGACCCTCCCATCCCTTGTTCTCCAGAAACCCCTATCATCCATCCCCACCCCCCCGGGACAGGCCATCATCTGATACATCCACTTTCTGTGTCTGTCCCACCCTCTCTTGAAGCCCTCCACTGTGGATCTCTGAACCAGCTCACCAGGCAGTGCATTCCAAGGGTACACCATCCTCTCGGTGAAAAACCTCCTCCTCTTTTCCCCCCTCACCCTTACACCTTCCAACTTCAAACCATGCGCTCTGGTGATACCTCCCTGCTTTAGTCTAAAGATCCCCTCCATGTTTACCCTATTTATTCCCTTGAGGTACTTGAAGACCTCAATCATGTCCCCTGTCTCCTCTCCTCCAATGAAAACAGGCAGAGCTCCTCAAGTCTGTCCTCGTAAGTCAAATCCCCAGCCCTCGATCATCTTTGTTGCCCTCCTCTGTACCCTCTCCAGGAGCTGTATGTCCCTCTTCAATTGTGGTCACCAGTACTGTACACAGTACTCAAGGTGGGGTCTAACCAGTCCATTGTACAGCGGCAGAATCACTTCCTTGCTCCTAGAGGTGATCCCCCTTATGATGCATCCCAACATCCTGTTTGCCTTGCTAGCTGCTCTCCTGCACTGCTCAGAGTTATTCATACATGTATCCACCATGACCCCTAGGTCTTTTTCCCCTATTGAGGCCTCCAGCGCCCTCCCAGGGTGTACCTGTGTTTAGGGTTTCCCGACCAAGATGCAACACCTTGCACTTGGTGATATTGAAATTTAATTTCCATGTGTGAGCCCAGCTTTCCAGGGTGTCCAGGTCCCTTGCAGGGCCACCCCTCCCTCTTCTCCCTCAACTACTGCTCCCATCTTGGAGTCATCCAGAAGAGACTCATTTCACACCCTATACCTCCTGATGTCCGATATGTATGCATTAGACAGGATCGACCCAGGACTGAGCCCTGTGGTACCCCACTACCAACCTCTCTAGGGTTCGAGAGCTCCCACAGACCACTACTCTCTGAGTGCATCCAGCTAGCCAGTTTTCAATCCATCTGACCATCAAAGGGCCTACCCTAACCCCATCAGTTTCTCCACCAGACCATTGTGAGACAGAGTCAAACGCCTTGCTGAAGTCCAAGAATAATACATCCACAGGCTTACCCCTGTCCAGTTCTGATGTTACCCATTCATAGAACTCCACAAGGTTGGTTTGACATGATCTACCTGGCACAAACCCATGTTGCCGACTATCCAGACCTCCCACCTCCTCCAAGTACACCCCTAATCATTCCTTTAGTATACTCTCCATTAATTTTCCCACCACCGAGGTCAAACTGATGGGTCTATAGTTACCTGGTACTTCCCTTGACCCCCCTTTATGGATTGGTACCACATGTGCCTCTCGCCAATCCCTAGGTACCCTCCCTGTCTCAAGTGACCTGCTCACCCCTCATCCCTCACTTTGCCACTCAGGCCGCTCCATTAATGGAGTTAACCAGGGCGAGAGCACTGGACATCATGAGGTGGTCGGAGGCAGCGGATGGGGCATTCACTGACCTCAAGACAGCCCTCTGTTCTGATCTGGTACTGGTCTCCCCAGAATTTGATAAAGAATTCATTCTGCAAACAGACGCCTTGGATGTTGGATTGGGGGCAGTACTCTCCCAGATGGTAGCAGGTGAAGAGCACCCCATCCTGTACCTCAATAGGAAGTTGTTACCCCGGGAACAGCGGTATGCCGTAGTGGAAAAGGAGTGCCTTGCAGTGAAGTGGGCGATGGAAACCCTCAGATATTACTTACTAGGTCGCAAGTTCACTCTGGTGATGGACCATGCTCCACTCAAGTGGATGCAAACAAACAAGGAAAAAAATGCCAGAGTGACGAGATGGTTCCTTGCACTACAACCGTACCACTTCATGGTCCACCACAGAGCGGGGACACTGAACGGAAATGTGGATGGACTTTCCCGAAGACCCTACCTCTCGGCACAGGCCGCCCAACCCTATAGTGTTGAGCTGGGGAGGGGGATATGTGGTAAACTCAGGTACTGGAGGGAGGGGGTTTCCTGAGTAAGATAGTCAGGGTACAGCTGCAGCTGATTCAGCTGATTGGCTGCAGCTGCACAGACAGGAGAGCTTTAAAAACAGGAAGGAAAAGCCAGCAGTCAGTTGCTGCAAGGGTAGAGGGCTGACAAGCTGCCTGGATGTGTTCCAGATCAGGAGTCCCTTAAGCAACCCTCAGGAGATTGGTCTCCTAAATTAAGCCAAAAAGAAAAATTTATTTTCATTGTGAGTGTTCCGTTTTACTGTTTGTGTTCTTCCAGAAGGTCTGGCCTTCTGGAAAAGGGATTTCTAGTTAGGGCCAGGGATAGTTTAGACAGAGCTCCCACCCGGAGCTAGGCTTCTTTATTTCTGTTTTTGTTTCATTTTCCCTGGTGGGACTTAAAAAGAAAAGGGCAGAAGTCCAAACTTCTGTGTTACCAGCCATATTAAAGAAATAAAAATATACTTGGCTGGTTTGATGTTAACAAACTGGTCTTCCTGAGACCCCTTCACCACCGCAAAGCTGAACCTGAATCCCGTGGCGAGGTCGTGCCTTGTCATGCTAAACAAGACTGCGGTGAACAGCCTTGGGCTTGGCTCGGATTTCCAGTTGCCACTATTTTTATTTAAAATCCCCCCCCCATGCACATTACATGATGCCCGTTATGTGGGGGAAGCAGCTAATGCAATTAGTGCTGGTTAGATTAAGGGGAAGAAGGGAGGCACAGGTGATCATGCACTAGGAAGGATGCTGCCCTGGGTGGGTTAATGTAAGAGTACCCAATTAAAAATGACATTCTTACACAAACCTCCAGCTACCTACCATGCCTGTGCTTGTCTCCTCCTGCCAACTTGTGGCTGTTTCTACTTCTTGCTGCTTCCCCACGTAAAGGGGTATCACAGAGAGAAATGAAGCAGCCTAAGGAAGCAGCTTAATGATCTGAGACTTGGGAGGAGTTCAGATGAAGGGCAGCACACACAGCTATATCCCTGCAACTAATTTTTTTTTAAGGGGGAAGCTATTCAAGGCCAGGGGCATGGCCCTTATCATGCTGCTACTTCAACATTAACAAGAAGTCCCGGTTGGGGGGAGGGGCTTTGAAAGATAAGGAGCATATCCTTTATCATGCTGTTCCCCCACCCTTCACTCTAGCAACAGAACAATAAGGACAGGATTTGGAGGAGGGGGGCACATATAACTGTTCCCCCTGAAGATTCCTTTTGCAAAGGCTGCAGAAGAGTGGATCAGGGCACATGCAGACCCTGAAGACATTGAATGGTATGGGGCAGGGACAAAGGGAGGGGAGTTGTGGTGTTGGGCTATTGTCTTTAGAGAGGTTTTTTTTATATTTTTTTATATCCAGGGCCACTCAGTTTAAAAACTATTTGGGGGTGGGGGTTCTGCTTTTACCAGTTTTACAGCTGACTGCTAGAAGTTGGAGACTGAAGCACTCACTCAAGGGGTAAGGGCCCTGGCTGGTGGGATTTAAACTGAGTTCTCTAGTTTTTAAGCCAGTGCTATACTCTAGTCCATACTGCCTTTTTTGTTTTGGTTTTGTTGTATAGCTGTTTGGCTCTGGAGCTACCAACTGTACCTCAGTGTCTGATCCCCAGTGAACCCCACCATCTCTGCCAGTGGGTACCAACATAGGGCAGGGCCTAAGAGTGCTAACTGTCATCATTCAGATGACTTAGTGTGCATAGTTGTTTCCTCTATTTTCTCCCTTGCTCCCTCCCACCTCTCTGTGGCATGGGGTCTAGCACCAGTTGGCCTTAATGTACACACAGGCTCCTGCATGAGATGCAAGCTCTCTGGCAATCTCACAGGTGTCACTGCAGTGCCATCCTTTTTTAAGCCCTCCTTGTCTGGGACACAGTGCCACACTGCAGCTGTCCCACTATAGCTGCTTCATGACAAGAATCTGCTTCTGAACCCAAGTTGCTAGCAAGGCAGCATGCTGAGACATCAGGGTAGTGCCACACTGTCTTATTTTTAGGAAATCTGGGGGATTGGCCTATAATGGTCCCAGAAGAATGTGGAGGAATAGCTGGTGCTGAAGCCCTCAGCCAGAGCAAAGGAATGTCACTCCCTAGTATCCGACTCTTCTTTTAGAACTGGAAAACCAGTCACACACCCCATGGATGCTGATGTTTGGATAAAATCAAGTGTGAAGGGGCAGCATCTCTAGCATAGCCTTGCATTGCTTCTCCTAGGTGTATATTTAGGACCAGAAAATGGGACTGCAGTCATAGGAGTGCATGTCACATCAGTTGGATGCCAGGCAAAGTGCTGGCATAGTGAGTTTTCATTTGCATGTGTTGTTAGGCCTTATTAATGTTGTTCAGTAATGCACCGTTCCACTCTTTTTTTTTACTGGGTGCCCAGTGGTTGTGTTTGCATTGCAAAGCAGTGAAGTGGTGGCTTTATTGGTGGCACTGACCTGTTCAGGAACACGTTCCAAAATTTATTTTGTGTGCTGTATTTCAGTGGTGTATATGTGGTGGGGGGGGGGTTATAATGTGAACTGCCATCCCTCCTTTAGTCTCCATAGCAGTGGCTATTAGTCAGTTGGTAGCAGTGTGTGTGTGTGGCTTGGGGTATAATGTGAACTGCCATTCCTCCTTCAGTCTCCTTAGCAGTGGTTATTAGTCAGCTGATAGTCAGCTCCTTTCCACCTCTGAATTACTGTACATAATGTTAGCCTCACACGTTTCATTAAAAAAATTATAAGTTTAATATTCATAGTTTATACTGTTTTTGATAAAACAATTGTGGGTGTGGGGGATGAAAAGCAGTTTTTTTTATTTTTAATCTAAGGAAAATGGTGGCATTTCCGATTTTATTCACAGGTTTAACTATAAAGACTAGTGCTTCAGAAAACATCTTCAGCAAAGTAAGAGAAATTATTTTATGTAACTATTTTAGCCTGTGTATGGTGGACATCATAGGGGGTACCAGCATACAAGTGGAGGGGAGACTACCAGGAGTATCAGTGTCTGGAAGGGGAGATGGTTCCTGATGGTTCCTGTAGGTGTGTGGAGGGTCAGTATGGCTGGCCACAGTATTGGAGGAATCATTGTGGGAAGGGAGGTGTATATAATGCATATAGGTTTGGAATGACAAATCCAAATCCAAAATCAAATCCTTTGCAAAAATAAATCCAAACTAATCCTGGATTTGACAAATTTAAAACCAAATCCAAATCCACCCAAATTTGCCCATCCCAAGAATTTAACCTGCTTTCCTTGTCATTATACTTTAAAATGAATGAACAGAGCAATGTTTTATATTGAATGCATATTGGCCATGAATCCAAAACCAAAATCATAATCATAATCAGGGATGATTTAACACAACCAGAACCAAAACCAGAACATCCCTGCAGTTGCACACCACTAGTTATTTCCTGCCTGACATTATTGTACCCAGTTCTGATGTTGCAGTGCAGCACTTGGGGAGTGCTGCATTGTTGAGGTGCCCTCTTCTGGATGAGATATTTAACCAAGGTCCTTTCTGTCCATCTCTGGTGGCAGTCAAGATGGAGATTAAATACCCTATGGCACTTATTGTAAGAGTAGGAGGGATTTTTGTTTTATTGAAGGAATAAGTAAATTACAACCATAATACCATATAAACACCAAAGTCAGTTTTTTCCACAATAAATTCCACTTATGTACATATGTACAATATTTCAAGTAACTGGTACATCTGAATTGGTTCCCCACAAAAGGGTCCTCCACATTCTCTGAACATATACTTCATTTTGCCATTTTTTTTCTGAAAAATAAATATTATTTATCTCCTTAGTAATATTATTTAATAACTCAATATGGGAGACCTGTTTTTGTTGTAATGCATATGAACATCTCACATTCCATATGTACCACTTAATTACAACAAAAATAACATTGAGAGTACTACATTCCTATTTCCCCCACATTCTACCATATACCCCATAAATTCAATTTTCATATGAGATACCTTTCAAGACCTCCATTCCCCATTGTATTGCCACAAACTCCCAAAAAACATTTATGTATGAACAAGTAAAAAATAAGTGGTGCATTGTCTCTTCTTGTGAGATACAACGAGGTATTGCACAAATTATTTCTGCCAGTGCCTTATGTTTTTGATTTGCTTTAACGTTTAGTCTCTCGTGGCAACATAACCACAAAACATCTCTATATTTCCGAGGAATTCTCATATTTGCATTTACTTTTAATATGGATGCCACATAAGGTATTGGACATTTAGAAAATGTAACAAGCGCCGTAAAGTGAGAGTCAATAACCCTTGAACACATTTGCTTCTTTTTTTGTTCTATTATCTCTCTATATGTGATTTTCCATTGACTCAGATGCACAAAAGTCTCCCTATAATATTGCAGAGCACATGAAACAGTTTTAAAACATTTCTGTACCCCTGCTTTCCAACCTCAATACCATGTTCTTACTTTTTCAAGGAACAAACCCTTCCACCTTTTAACTGTATTAAGACATACAGGTCGAAGGTTCATATAAACAAACTGAATAAACAAAAGCAAAAAGGGATTAATCACATTCAGTCCCCCTTTTTCTACTTTTAAACATAAAATATTCCTTTTTATGGGGTTCAACCGGCTTCCCCTGATAGCTTGAAAGAATACATTCATAATACTTGCCTCCTTGACTTTTGGTGGGGGAAAGACTGTTGATATATAGAAAAATATGGGAAGTAAACAGGTTTTAATCAAATATACCCTTTAAGTTTGCACATTGTGGTTCTATTTCATTGCTCTACCATTCTTTTCCCCTGCTGAATCTTTTCATCCCAATTTGTCAAGTCCTGTCTCCTGTCCCCATATTTTATCCTTAATATTAATATAGGGTCCTCAGTCAAAGTAATTCCTGCTATACTATCCATATTTACAGGTGCATTTCCTAACTTCTTCCCCTTGCTTTTTGCTGTGTTAAGCCTTACCCCTGATGCTGCTCCATAAATTTTACAGAATTCTATAGCCTTTTCTATTGAAGCACTATCTCTCATAATGAGACACAAATCATCCACATATGCTAATACAGTAGGCAGCCTCTGATCTACACCTAAAATAGGTGTAAAGAATTGTATATCATTAAGTAATCATAATAGAGGATCTATACTAAAGACATACAGTGAGGGGCTTAGGGGGCACCCCTGCCTCACCCCCTCCTTACTGGTATCATTGGTCCAAAATGTCCATTCACTAATGATCTAACTACCATTGTTTTATAAGTAATTTTCAACCATCCAATAAATATCTCTGGGATCCCATACCTTCTTAAAATATGCCACAGAAATTCATGTTGGACTGAGTCGAACGCTTTCTTCTGATCCAACGTAAAGATAAAGCCTGTTAACTCAGAATAAGTTCCTGCCTCCATTACCTCCCTATTGAGTATCAACTGGTCCATTATTGTTTTCCCAGGTACAGAACAAAATTGTACCTCTGAAATAACATATTTAACGATCTCCAATAATCGGTTATTTAAAATTTTCATTAAAATTTTAAATTCCACATTTAATAAACAGATCGGTCTCCAGTTATCTAAACATTTCTTATCCCCTTTTTATATAACAGAATTATTACACCGGTAGACGTATCCAGTGATAGATGTTCACCATTGAGCATATAGTTAAAAACTGCCGCCATTTCCACAGAAATAGCTGGGATTGTAAACTGGTAGATTTCCACTGGAATCTCATCTTTACCAGGCGTTTTCCCCTTGTGCATTCCCTTTACTGCATTTAAAACTTCCTGTGGAGTAATTTTCTTTGTTAAGTCTTTTAAATTCTCATCTGGACACATTGGAATATTAAATAGTTGAAATAGGGGAGCAAATTCCTCCATAGAACCCTGGTAGACCTGATACTGTGTAGTCATATACTCTGACACAGTGTCTAAGATATTTTTTTGTGTTGTTTGAACCATGTTATTTTTATCAAAGAGTCCTGTAATTTGTTCATTTTTAATTCTCTCCTGACAACTTTAGTAGGGGCAAATGATTTCAGATGCCCCTTGAGCACCATATTTCTGCTGTAGTGCTAAGGAATTTTCCTGCTTGTTATGAAATTCCCTAATTTTTTGCTGGATTTCAGTAATCTGATCCGTAAAGTTATGTTTGACTGTTTGAGCAAGACTCATGAGATTTCGTAGCTGCCTTCTGTATTGTTGATGTTTCATCTTGTCCATATCACTATTTTGCTTACTTAACCTATGTAGCAGTACTTGCAATTCCATTTTTAGACTTTCCCACCAAAGTAAAGGATTATCATAAATATCAGTGTATTTTTCCCCTTAATTAAATATAGGATTTGAGTCCTAATATGATCAGTTTGTAGTAAGGATGTATTAAACTTCCATAACCCTGGGCCCTGATTTTCTTCTGGTGGCCCTATTGAAATATATAATTCCTTGCAGTCTGTAAATTTAACCCCGTCCACCTTAGCCGCTTGTATGGGTATATTTTTATTCAAAAACATAAAATCGATCCTTGTTGCCAAATTACCCTTCTGAAAGGCTGGATCCCTTCTTAATGTTTTTTCTTTAAAAGCATCTACCAAATTAGCTAATTTAATCAAATTATTCAAAAATGCCATATCACTAAAGATTTTGGTGGTAACCACCCCCCTCCCTCTATCTTATTTTGTGAGACCACAATTAAAATCCCCCCCCATATTATATTTTGGGATGTAAATTAATATGGATGAATTTGCGTGAAGACCTTTACCCTTTCAGCTTTAGATTGGGGAGGGTATGTATTAATGATTCTAAAATATTTGTCATGTATTTTTAAATCTATAATTAACACTCTCCCAGGTATTAGGTCAATGATTTTTATTACTTGAATAGGAAGCAAAAATAAAATTCCTACCCCAGTACAGGGCCCTAGGACCAGAGACCAATATGAGACCCCCTTGTACCATTCTCTACTTGCATTATCCATGTCTTGGTTTGTATGAAGTCTTATATCCTGAATAAGTATTATATCTACATTGTTATAAAATAAATGTGAAAAAAAACAGACCCTCTTTTTATTTTATTCTTTATACTATTCACATTTACCGTTAAGATTCTAAGCTGTTGCTGCATCATGACGCATATGCTCAGGGAGGTTTTTTGGTTTTTGCTTTTACTCAACTTTGCTTTTTTCTTACTCCCTTGTGACCCCTTCACTTTCTCTTCTCCCACCTCACTCCTATCCGAATCTGATAGCCCATCTGCATGACTTAGGTCCCCTGAGGAAAGTTCAGATTCATTCCCTGCCAGGTCCCCACTTCTGAATAAAAGCTGAAATCTGTTAGATGTTTTTGTTTCCAAGATTTTATGAACCTTGGAGGCCGGTTGTCTCCAATTTCTTCTCCTTGTCACCCTTTTTTCTAATTCAACCTCAGACACAGGAGGGGGGGCATAGCTGCTTTCTCTGTGACCTCCTTATCTTCTGTGCTACACTCCCCCTGACCAGCCTGACCCTGTTGCTCTACAACTTCAGTGGGAGCATTTGGTACATTTTCCTCCAAATTTATATCTGAGAGGGCTGTCACTGAAGATGTACCCTCTTCATTTTCCTGGGTTGCTTGTCCACCTGCCCTTACAGAAACCCTCCTAGATTTTTCCCTTTGTACAATAGCAACTAACAACCGTTGTTCCTTGCTATCCCCAGTACCTGATTTTGTGTGTGCAGCTCATGTACAGTCTCCATATAAATGTCCCTTTTCACCACATAGATTGCAAGTGGCTTCATTTGTACATTGTGAAAAAGTGTGCCACATTAACCCACATAAAGAGCATTTTATTTTGTCGTATGCACTGCTAATATGTCCCAGGGCTCCACATTTGTAGCAGGTTTTTGGTTGCCCCGGGTAAAATAGCACTCCCCTGTCACCCCCCCCCAGGTAAAAGGAGTTGGCAAATGTTGTAACTCACCATTAAGCATTTTCAAGATTATCCTTACCCTCCAACCCCCTGTCCAGATGTTTTCACTGTCAAAAATTGCCTCAGGGTGTCCTAAAACTGTACTTCTCTGTCTAACCCAAAATACCAGGCCAGTAACACTAACCCCTTCATTTCAAAATAAGACTTTTATGGTTTTTTGGGCAGATTTTGTCAGGGGGATAACCTCAAAGGGGGACCATTTAGGCATGTTCTTTACCTTGTTGTATCTCACCCAAAATTGTTCCAAACCACTCTGTGCTTTAAAACTAACATCGAAAGAATGTTCTCCCAATACATGAATTAGAGTGTATAATTCAGCAGCATTGAAATTCAAACTATTTCTAAGCAGGTCCCTACCTACATACACTCTATCAGGGAATATTTCTAAGTCCCCTTTGTATAATAGTCTTATGGCGTTATGTCGTTTAGCTGGGAAAACTTTCTTTTGAAAGAATGAGGCATACATCCTGGATGACTGCTCTCTTTCATTCCTTCCAGACCGACCCTCCCCCCTCAAGTTCTCCTCATTCGGCTGGCATTCTAGAGTCTCGTCACTTGTTTCTTCAGGCCCAACAGGTTCCTCATTAGTCTTAGAGGCATGCACTTCATTCAAAAGAAGAATCAGGTTTTGTGTTAATTCAAGTTCTTTGGAAGCTCTAAACTTTGCTCCTCAGTTGTTTTTCTTTTAGCTAATTGTTCTCTCATTTTAACATCCGGTATGGAAATAGGTGAAAAACCTGAAGTCCAGTTCTGTGTTGTGGGTTACTGCACCCAACCTGCAGCTCTTAGAGATTTTTCCACTGACCAGGGTTCTTCTGGATCCATTTTAGAGTCTCCCCAGGATTTAGAAGAGGAGGCTGCCTTTTTTTTAACATATTCTGCTGTTGATTTTGCAGTAAAAGAAAACAGTCACTCTGGCTTGATTACCAAAGTCTGTTTGAAACACAATCATCTTGGTAGAACATACCGGCTTAGAACTTCCATCAGGTACTTTCTCTAGTAGCATTTCTCCCTGGCAACTCCCGCCTGCTGCCATTCCACTATCAGGGAACCTTGCATTCTCCATTGAATCTAGAACATTAGTCTCAGAGTTCATTGACTCACCAGTGTGTCCAGGAATTATTCTTTGCTGCACAGCAATCTCACCAGATAGCCTGTGATTTTTCTGAACCTTTTCTGGTGCTGAAATTGGGGTTTTCTCCATTTCTGATTGTGATGCATCTCATGCTAGTAAACCCTCAGCATTCTGAAAATTCAGCTCCAGTCCTACTGCTGCATCGTAAAAGGTCTTGGATTCAACATACTCCATTTGTGAGAGAGAAACGTTCTCTCCAAGCACATCATCAGCTATCTTGGTCCACACCACTGCTACATCAGCACTTCCTCCTCTTCTGCTGTCCAGCTTCAAACTGAGCTCCTCCACTCTGCAGGAAGTCAATCCCCCTGCTGGCAGAGATGGGGAATTTCCCCAGTGACTGGTTAACATTCTACCTGTCAATAAAACAGGTCCATGCAACCCATCCTCCAAGGATTCATCTGGAAATGATCTGTCACAGCTCAGTATTCACTTCCTGGTCAAAAATTACAAATGTAGCAACAAAGCCTTTGATGGTGTCTCCCCAGGTAATGAGGGGAAGGGTCATCCAGGGTTTCCTTAGGTGATGGGGATAGACCGAATGAGAATACCAACATTCATAGGCCCTGATATTCAGATATGATGTTTTACACCACAGAAATCACAGTGCCACATGAAAAACAGTGTACAGCCATTAGGGAGGAATATTCATACAGGCAGCGCACCCAGTCTGGTGTATGCTGCCTGAATGAATATCAGGCTATAGCAGTGCCACACAAAGTGCAGATGCACAGTGCATCACAGCCTCCTGCTCACAACAGACACCCAGGAACAAAAGGAGATAGCACATCCCAAATTGGTTAGTGCCATTGATTCCATGTGCCGTGTTCACAAACTGCCATGCTAATGACCACACAAAGCATGCCATTTGCATGACATTATGTGGCCTTTAGTAGCTCTGCATACTGTCCCATGTGCATTTTTATGTGCAGAGGCATTGATAAGAACATTGGCAATTGCCCCCACCCTCTACTAATTCCTGTTATTGTCATAAGTACATCCCTAGTAGTTCAGTGGTACTGTACCCCACCATCCCCAATCCATTCAGAACACACCGTATGTACTGTAGAATAGGAAATATTCACTGTACATACATTTTCACTATATTCACTGAAGTGCTCTGAAGCATGAAAATAAAATAAAATAATGCTAATTAGCACTTTTTCCATTAAGGTGAATGGAAGACTTTTAGCTTAGAGTGAAAATAAATTGACACAAATATGGCCACTTTGTGGCAAGCGCTAAATATAATTGACACATTCTTTTCCTATTCTATAGTATATTTCCCTGCTATTCCAGTGGTACCCCATACCCATCCTGGTCACTGTTACAGTATATAATGATGCAACCCCCTCCCTGTCCCACCCACTCAGCACTCACCACTGTCCACTGCCCTGTTCAGTCCCAATCTTAACCTACCAACCCCATCAACATCTGTGGGCAAAAATAAGGGCAGCAACCAGCACAAACCCTACTAGGGCTCAACAATGGCATACTGTATTGCTAAGACAACTGCTTCTACAGTCTATATGCACTCAGCCACAGTCATTCAGATGGCAGTCAGACAAGGTGGTGAGAGGCTGCGATGGCTGCTGTCCTCAGCTCTATGATCAGATGTTAATGGGCTTCCTAGTTTCAGTCAGATGTGGACTGGGAGGTGGAGGATGGTGGATGACTAGTTGGTGGGCATGGGAGGGGTGGGTGAATCATTTTATTCTGGGGACTGGGTGTGTGATTGGGACTGCTAGACTTGAAGGGAAATTTACATATTTTCTATCGAGTTGGTTAGGGGGGATACAACTGGCCTACTAGGGAGATGTACATATGTTCAAAGGAGATTGAGGTGGATGGAGTACCACTGTTATCTCTATTTTTCTTGTGTTGAAACCAGTCTCTGGCTGCATATTTGATATGGTTTGTTTTGGCTCATGAGTGGCTCATAGGAGACCTGTACGAAGTCAGGGACTTAACTAATTGGAAGGTCACACTTCTTCTATTTATAGATGTGATGTTAAGAGTTTAGCAAGCTTAACCCTTGCTAATACATAGAGATTGTATCACATTTCTTATGCATTTTTCTTACTTTTGTGAAGGTGTTCCTAGTGTATGGCCAAAATCAGAATCAAATACTTATAGTACCATTGCTCCCCCAAAAGAAGGAGGTTGAGGGCAGCTAAAGCACAAGCAGAGTATAGCTAAGGAGGCTAAAAAAGGGGACAGAACCTTCTTCAGACACATGAGTGAAAAGAGGAAGACAAGAGGAGGGATAGCGAGAATCAGGAGGGCAGGGGCGGGAGGACTCTAAAGAGGAAGATCAAGATAAAGCTGAAATTTGAAATGATTACTTCTGCTGAGTCTTCACAATAAAAGGTGGGAGGATGGGCCAGCATATAGCAGTATGCACCAGATGGAGGGGGAGGAGTGAACACAGTCTGTTCTTGGTAAAAAGAGTCTGGAAAAAATTGGAAGCCCTAAAAGAGAATAAGGCAATGGGGTCAGATGTTATCCACCATAGGGTACCAAAAGAACTTAGCACAGTGTGTGCTAGCTGTCCCCCTGGCTATGCTGTTTAACACCTCATTGGAGATGGGGGCAGTTCCAGAGGACTGGAGGAGGGCTGATGTGGTCCCTCTGTACAAAAACTTCAGCAGGGAAGATACTAGCAACTACAGGCCTGTCAGTCTCACATCAGTTGAGCAGAAACTAGTGGAGGCCCTACTAAATAAAATAGACCTAGAGTATCTGAAGGCTAATGGGTTGCAGGACTACTGGCAACATGATTTCACGGGGGGAGGTCATGTCAAACAAATCTCATAGATTTCTTTGACTGGGTTACTAGGGAGGTGAACCAAGGGAAAACAGTGGATGTGGCCTATCTGGACTTCAGTAAGGCTTTCGACAATGTGCTGCACAGGAGGTTAGTAAAGAAACTAAGCAGCCTAGTGGTGGAGGAGATTATGGTATACTGGGTATCTAACTAGTTAAAGAATAGGAAGCAAAGGGTGGTGGTAAATGGCAGACACTCAAGGGATAGGAGGGTGACTAGTGAGGTGCCACAGGGTTTGGTGGTGAGACAAGCCCGCTTCAATGTCATCATAAGTGATATTGTTGTGGAGCTGGAGGGAAAGGTGTATCTCTTTGCTGATGATACAAACATATGTAACAGGGTGGACACTCAGGAAGGGATGGAGTGAATGCAAAGAAGGCAAAAAGATCTAAAGAAAGTAGAGGAGTGGTCTAGGGTGTGACAGCTGGGTTTCAATACCAAAAAGTGCAAGGTTATGCACCTGGGGTGAAGAAACACAGGAGCTAATGTAGGGCAAGGTATTTACAGTCATTTAGCAAGAAAGATACCTTGGGGGTAATCATATCTGAAGATCTGAATATAGCTGGCCAATGTGACAAAGCAGTGGGAAAAGCTAAAAGGCCTGGGAGGGGGATTTCTAGAAGGAGGAGGGAGGTAATGCTGCCATTGTAACACTCACTAGTGAGGCCCCACCTGGAACACTGTGCCCAGTTCTGGAGGCCACATCTGCACAAAGGCATTAGAAACATAGAAACATAGAAGTTGACGGCAGATAAGGATCGCAAGGCCCATCCAGTCTGCCCATTTCTTTTTCTACCTTATGAATGTGCCATCAGCCTTTGCTCTGTCAATGGCCTATCTATTCATACTCATCTGTATTGCTCCCTTATGCTTATCCCATGCCTGTTTGAAGCCCTGCACTGTATTCTTATCCATCACTTCCTGAGGTAAGCCGTTCCATGCATCCACCACCCTTTCTGTGAAAATGAACTTCCTCGCATTACCCCTTAATTGGCCTCCCTCTAATCTCATGCTGTGTCCTCTTGTTCTGCTATTTTTCTTATATTGAAACATGTTAGACTCTTTCACCTTGTTAATGTCCTTAATGTGTTTGAATGTTTTGATCATATTACCTCTCTCCTCCTTTGCTCTAGGGTATACATATTGAGCTCCATTAATCTGTCCTCATATGTTTTCTGATGCAGTCCCTGCACCATTTTGGTTGCCTTCTCTGGACTGCCTCAATTTGGTTAATGTCCTTGTGAAGGTGTGGCCTCCAGTACTGCAATAGTACTCCAGATGGGACTTAACTGTATCTTGTAAAGAGGATTATTACCTCCTCTTCTGACTTGTGATACCCCTACTAATACACCCCAACATCCCTAGCCTTACCTACTGTTTTAGTGGTCTGCTTGGATGATTTCAGGTCATCGGTGATGATGATGCCTAAGTCTCTTTCTTCCCTTGTGACTGCCAGCAACTCCCCTCCCAGCCTATAGGTGGCTTCAGGATTTCTCTTCCCTATGTGCATGATCTTGCACGCCTTTGCGTTAAACCCCAGTTGCCACTCTTCTGACCATTTTGCTGGTTTATCCAGATCTCTTCTCATTCTGCCCACCCTGTCTGAATCATCTACTCTGTTGCAGATCTTGGTGTCATCTGCAAACAGACAAACCTTACCCTCCATTACATCTACAATGTCACTGATGAAGATATTGAAGAGGACTGGCCCCAGGACTGATCCCTGAGGTACCCCACTTGTGACTTACATCTCTTCTGACTGTATACCATTCACCACTATTCTCTGTTTTCTGCCCGTCAACCAGTTTGCCACCCAGTTGACCAACTTCTGACCCACCCCGAGCCTATCCAGCTTATTAATCAATCTTCTATGTGGAACAGTATTGAAAGCTTTGATAAAGTCAAGGTAGGTGACATCAACTTCTCCCCCTTGGTCCACCACTCTGGTTACCCAGTCAAAGAAATCTATGAGATTAATTTGACAGGGCTTTCCTTTTGTAAACCCATGCTGTCTTGGATGCTGTGCTCCTATGGATTTCAGGTGTTGCACTATCCTTTCCTTAAGGAGTGCCTCCATAATCTTGACCACTACTGAGGTAAGACTGACTGGTCTGTAGTTTCCTGCCTCCTTCCTGCTACTACTCTAGTGAAGCGGGATCACATGAGCCCTTCTCCAGTCTTCTGGGACCTCTCCTGTGCTCAGAGACTCAGTGAACAGTTCTGATAATGATTCTACTAGTTCTACCCTTAGCTCCTTTAGTACCCTGGGATGTATGCCATCAGATCCCATTGCCTTGTCCACCCTGATCTTATTGAGCTCTTGTAGGACCCTTTCTTTTGTGAAGGTACTAGTGCACACCTCCCTTCCCCTTGTGTCCATGGTGCTGAGCTGTGGGCCCTGCCCTACCTTCTCTTCAGTAAATACTGAGCAGAAGTATCTATTTAAGATAGATGCTTTTACATGGTCCTCCTCCTCACGCTCCTCCTTATCCCCTTTGATCTTAGTATTACCCCCTCTGGACATTCTCCTTTCACTAATGTATCTATAGAAAGTCTTGTCACCTTCTTTTACTGTTTGCGCTAGTGTTTCCTTGGTTTGGGCCTTTGCCTGCCTTACTGCCTTCCCTGCTTCCCTTAGGGAAGTTTGGTATGCCTCCCTATCTTCATCCTGCTGCGTTCCCTTATATTTCCTGAAGGCCAGCCTTTTGGCTCTGACCTTTTCTGCTATTGTTTTTGAGAACCAAAGTGGTTTCCTTCTTCTTTTGCACTTCCTTTTCTCTCTAACACAATGGGATGTTGCTTCAAGTATTGCATCCTTAATGCTTGCCCACTTTGCCTGTACCCCCTCACCTGTATTTCTTTTTGCCAGGGCTAGCTTAACTCTGTTGGCCATCTTATCAAAGTCAGCTCCTCTGAAGTCCCATATTTTTGCCTTGGAATGGGATGATTTAGTTCTAGTGGCCAAATTGAACCATACCATGTGATGGTCACTGGCCCCTGGGTGACCTTCTACCTGGAGATCTGTGATTCTTTCCCTGTAAGTCAGTACCAGATCTAGGATAGCCCTGTCTCTTGTGGGTTGTTGTACCAGTTGTTTGAGGCCCTCCCCCTGCAGGGAATCCACCATGTGTCTAGTTCTGGCAGATGTTCCTGCTGGTATTGACCAATCTGTATCTGGCATATTGAAGTCTCTCATTATCAGAACCTCCCCTTTCGCTGTCATGTTTTGTATATCTTCTAACAGTAATGTGTCTATGTCCTCCCCCTGGTCTGGAGGCCTGTAGACAACCCCGTTTGTATGGCTGTCCCATTTCCTGTTTCCATGGTGACCCACAGTTCTGGCTCCTTATGTGTACTCTGAATTTCTGTAGCTTTGAAATTTTCATTGACATAAAGGGCCACTCCACCCCCCTTTTTGCACCTCGGTCTCTTCTGAGCAGTACATAGCCAGGTAATGAAGTCTCCCAAGTGTGGTTACTGGTAAACCATGTCTCGCTAATGGCTACTATGTCCAGTTTAGCCTCTGTCATTATTGCTTGCAGGTCTGGGATCTTGTTTCCCAGACTGCGAGCATTTGTGTACATGATTTTCTTTTGGCAATGACAGGGTGAAGGTGGTACAGAGGAGGGCAACCAAAATAGTGCGAGGGTTTCATGAAAAGTCTTACAAGGAAAGGTTGCATGAACTCAACATGTTTCCCTGCAGGAGAGAGAGGAGGGAGATGATTGAAACCTACAAGTATCTCACAGGGGTGATCAAGGTGCAGATGGGGTATATCTTCAGTGACAGAAGGCACTAGAATTCAAGGTGTGCAATGAAGCTAAAGGGGGTAAGTTTTGGGGAGATGTGAGGAAATACTGTATAGCAGGTTGAATTAGCATCCGTTATATTTAGCGAGAGTCAACCTTCTATACATATTCACATCCAATAGCATGAGCGTGGACAGCTTACTCTTCAATACAGTACTACTGACAATCAGCTGCCCATTATTTTTCACTATCCATTTATTTTCAGTGTTTGTCAGCAATAGTGATTATAGCAAAAATAAACAGATAGTGACAATAACCTTCTATACAGTACTTCTTTATGGAAAGGTTGGTTGATGACTAGAACAGCCTACCAGAGGATGTAAAGGGGCAAAGACTGTGGGGAGCTTCAGGCATGCATGTGATAGGCACAGGGGAAAATTGGGTAGCAGACGGGGGGGAGGGGGAGTGATACTAGTGCCCAAATAGAGTCAGAGATGTCGGAATAGGCAGGGGAAAGGAGAAAACTAGATGGGCCTACCAGTCCTTTTTTGGCAGACAAAATCTATATTTCTATGTTTCTAATATCAGGTGCAAATATAATAATAGGTGAAATTATTTCTTTATTGGGGTATTATTCAAGTTAAAATTAGAGGAAAGTGGTCACTTTCTGCTCTGGTCATAATTTCCAGATTTTTCCATATATTTTGGGGTCCATCCCAATGTGACATGTAACAGAAGCACCATTTGAGGAGAAGTAAGTCGGTTGTCCCTCTACATCTCTGTTAAGGCAGCCATTCAAAGAATGCAAATTATAGTCACTCATAATATGAATATGATTACAACTAGCAGTATTCACTTTTATATCTATGGAATTTCTCACCAGTTTGTAGACATCCTCATATACAAAATTTGCAGTAGTTTCATCAGCCACACCATCTCAGAGACCTATTCTCGCATTTTGGTCTCTTAGTACTTGAATATGGGTATTGAAAAAAGCAGCATGGGTGTCTTCAATTGCCTCTCTTAACTCATCCCATATTTCCATTTTAGAATATTTAGATGTGTGAGGTGGTATATAGACATTGAGCGAGATCAAGGGTTTCCCAAAAATAGTAACTAAACAAATTACAAAGTTTTCATGCTCCCTAATAACTGATGGTGAGAACGAAGCCCCAATCTTAAAATAGCAGCCTAAACCACCTGTAGAGATATCAAACGATGGAGCTGTGTGTGCACTGGAAGCAGCGGTGCCCATGCAGAGCTGCCAGCTCAAACACGTACAGAACCAGGGAAAGCATGGCACTCACGCAGTAGAATTTTAAGCAAGTGCTTGTTTATTTGTCATCAAGGAGCCTGTGTAAAGAACCAGTAGCCCCTAGCGCCTCAGCCCTTCAGCGGGTCTTCAAAGGGTATCAGATCGCAACAGGACTGGGGTGCAGTGATTTTAAATGCTGGCTGCACCGGGGGTTTCCCGGCATTTTATGAGCGGTGAACTAACTAAGATAACTAAGTGTATAATGTAATAGGGTGATTGCAGCTGGAATCTATACAATGAAGCCCCATCTATGAAGTGATTGGGGCTTCACTTAAGTCAATAGAACTCCTTTTTTAAAATGACTTCCTATTAAAAAAGTAAGACAGCAGTGGTTTAAAAAAATATTACATTTTAGGGGGAAGTATAATGATCTTTCTCAGTATAATGAATCGTTTGAAAAAGGAAGATAAAGATAAAGAGAGCATAGTCTCACTCTTCTTCCCCACAGACTGCTCATGCCATGTTTGTCAGTCTGACTGTCTTTTCAGCAAAGCTTCTTGGCCAGGTGTTTATCATCTGAAACAGGTAGCATACCGATGACATTAAGTGTTGACATACCCAGGCCCAGACTGGGTAGTGTGGTCAGCAGATCAAAATTAGTGCAACATTAAAAATATTATTTGAAATAAAAAGAAGAAAATAGTATTTTGCCTTAAAGTTGATAAAGACCTTCAATCGTAGGTTAAGAAATAGCAGTCAAGCTGGACTAATTTTTTATGACCTTCCATCAGCTAAATCAGTACGTTAAAGGAGAACCCTACTCCTATTAGACAAACTGTGTTAAGCATATAAAAACCTGTGTGGTTTTCATACAGTATCCTCATCACACCCCTAAAGACTTGAATTACTGCCTATAACAAGTCCTTTACTATTCAGTTGTTCCCTTTAATTACTGTACTGAATGCAATATGCTATCTGCCATTCTTTATTCACTAGAGCACTACAGCATTCACCTTAGGGTATGCCATGGCCCCAGTTTAACTTCTGCCTCATCTACCCATCACAGCACAGGGCCCCAAACAGATCTCCAACAGCCATAGTTTGATACTCATTCCATCCATTTCTTCTTCACAGATCTGCAGCACAGCTGCTCCACAGCATGGTCCCTTGCACACTAGGATTCTTTCAAGCAGGTTGATTAACTCAGAGTCAGTCAGTTTGCTACTCGGTGATAAAATGAAAAGAAAACAGCACTCCAAGCACAATAAACAGAATCACCTAGGATATACCTATGACAATGTTTTCCCTTTTCAAGTAACAATGAAATACCTGTGACATTATACAGTCAAACCCATCAACTTTAGGTCTGCAGAACTAGTTACTAACAAGCAGCACTCACAGGCCATTCTTTTAAAGTATTTTAGTGTTGTTTTGGCTAGTTCAGCTGCAGCTGTACTTTTCCAGTCCTGGGTGGTGGGCGTTCAGCACTGGCAGCAAAGAGAGAGGGAGAGGGAGTGATTGTGAGAGACATGCACACAGACAAGGCAAATTCTGAGATTTGAAACTGACATTGACTGACATAATTATTACACACACATGCGTGCGTGTGCAGATACACACACACACACACACACACACACACACACACACACACGGCAGAGATTGAGACATTAGCTCAAGCTGTGGACCTTGCAATACGAGCAGACTTGATAGACCAAATGGCCTTCTTCTGCTGGCTTCTTTGTATGTTCATATGTAATATGTATTTTGTGATTGTTCTTTTTTACTTAGGAATTTTGAAAAATGTTCAGTGCTTTATCCTGCAGCACTGCTAGAGAGCTCAGCTGTGCTGTGCTCATCATTAACATTTAGCCCCTGAAAGTGCATTAACTGCAAACTACCAATAACTTTGAATGGCATATTGTGCTTATAAAATGGGTAAACTGAGACACAATTAAAAAAAAAGAGAAAAAAGCTATTTTTTTAAATTAAAAGCTGTTTTTTTATTAAAAGAAACCAGAAAAAGTAGTCCCTCCCCATCTGTCAACTATTTGATCTCCACACATTCAATAAATTGAATATGTGTTTATTATGGAATACAGGAATTCAAACTACTGCAGAATTCTTCTGGCAGAATGTTCACCCATTCTCACACAACAGAAAACCTTGCTGACCTGATCAACCTAACGTGAGCCAGGATCTCAACTGAATCTGAAGCAGTGTTAAGTAGCAGAGAGTGCCCTGGTAAGCTAGTAAGGATAGAAGGGAGATTTCTCATAGTCACAAAAAGAACACCATGAATTAAAACTGTAAATAGTACTTACATTTTTAAGTTTGTTTATGTGTGTGAGGAAGGTATCATCAGAGGAAAGAATATTTAATAATTATTTTTTTTAAATTTAAGGGATTTTTACTTTTTAGGTCCTTGTTGAAGGTTTTCAGTGAGTGAATGTTGTAACCATGTCTGTAATGGCAGGCAGGGATGAGTGAAGTGGCTCATAAATTCTGTATGTGACTGGCCCAAATTTCAAATCCCATTGCCTGAACTTGTTCCAACCTGTGCATTTCTGAGGAATTAAAATATGGATCTCAGAACCTTTTTTAGCTAATCGGGAAGCACAAACTTTCCCATCCATTTTATGACAGGAGATAAATGAACTGCAGAATGATCTGGACAGGTTTGGGAACTACAGTAGGTGGAAAATGGCAGATGAACTTTTATGTTAAAAATTCTAAAGTGACGGGCCAGCCCAGTGGTGCAGAGGGCTGAGGTACTGGATGACTTACCTCTCACCATGCCGGTGACCAGTGTTCAGGAACAAGCACGGGCCATCAGAGGCTGGCACAGGGGAGTGCGGAGCAGGATTGAGCTGCCGATAGGAAGCTTTCTTCTCTGGGGAGGGATCTGAGCTTTCCCTCACCCCTTGACTGCCTTGCAGTGGAGGCCAGGAGGCAGTGCAGGCCGAGGGAGCCAGGACACTAGGCCAATAGGGTGGGAGGAAAGGGCCATCACTGGAGCAAGAGGGTGCATGTGCACCTCCACATGCATGCACCACTCTGTCTGTGGCCCTGGGTAATGGGGAGAGAATACTGGAGGAAAATAGTGGGGCTGTGGCAGCATCTGAAGTTCCAGAATGACCCCTGATGCACAGTAGGTTGGCACATGCAACCGCAGCTGCTGCAGGACAGATAAACACCTTGATGAAAAAATTCTAAGGTGATGCACCTAGAGGGAAAAACATGAAGG
Source organism: Neoceratodus forsteri (assembly GCA_016271365.2). Classification (NCBI taxonomy): domain Eukaryota; kingdom Metazoa; phylum Chordata; order Ceratodontiformes; family Ceratodontidae; genus Neoceratodus; species Neoceratodus forsteri. The sequence continues at coordinate 480,672,582 of CM057459.1, read as the reverse complement.
CAAAATACTACTTAGTTGACTTTGAAATTACTAAAACCTAATAGGAAAATGACATGCGAGTATTTAACAGCAGCAACTTTAAATGAGAGCAAGAGTGTGTGGTCACAGCTAGTAAAGCAAACAAAATCATGACATACCTTAAGAGAAACTTTGCAAGTAGGTTTGAAGATGTTATAATGCACTGCTACAGATCCTTGGCCAGGCCCCATCTCGAGTACATTGTGCATTTCTGGTCCTTATACCTGAGGAAGGAAACGTAGAAACATAAACTGTTGGCAGAAAAGGATCACTTGGCCCACCCAGTCTGCCCAGATTTCCCCTGCCTATTCTGTCTCCGCAGATCCAACCTGGTCTCCATCGACCCTCACCCCCTGCCTATTTACCAAGATTCTCTTATGCTCAGTCTGTCCAGGTTTGAAGCCCCACTGTTTTGGTCCTGCCACCTTTGCTGGCAGATGGTTCCAGGCGCCCACCACTCTTTCAGTTAAGTAGTACTTCCTCACCCTTTAAACTTTGCTCACTTCCTGCTTCATTCAAGACCTCTTGTCCTGGTGCACTTTCTCATTTGAAATAAACTCTCATCATATCCCCTGCCCTCTAGGGTGTACATATTGACATCCGTGCTAACACAATGGAGAAAGTACTGAGGAGAGTGGCTGAGATTGGTGGTGATTTGGAAAACATAGGCTATGAAGACCAACTGATAAAACTGAGATTGTTCTACAGGGAAAAGAGAAGATCAATGGGGACACACTTATTCAAGTATTTAAAAGGGATAACACTATCATAACACCTGCAGCTCTTCAAGAAGTACAAGGGTGAAAGTACAAGGGATTCATTGGCACCCCTCCTTCTCCTTGTGCCTTTCCAAGTACTCCCTCACATCCAGTGGCATCTCCTGTCTCTCACAGTCTACTTCCAAGTACTAGCAGAAAACACAAGCTAGTGTGCTAATGACAACAAGCAGAGCAGCTGCAAAAGTAGCAAATGCAACCCAAACAACACAAAAATGCAGCGCTACACTGAAGGCTCAAAATTAAAGCTGATTTATTGGCGCTTCCACAAACTGGATGATATCACAGTGCTTCGAGTGAACAATCCATCTTCCTCGGGGGGGGGGTATTTCCAAGTACTCCCTGGAATCCAATGACACTCTCTTACTCTTGCTGTCCCTTTCCAAGTACTCCCAGAAGTCCAGCGGCATCCCTACTTCACCCAATCCCTATCCTCACATTCCCTCATGTCCTATGACACCCCCTCCATCTCCTGACTCTTGAAAAGTACTCCCTGGCACCCAGAGGCACAAGGATGATGGGACAAGGGGTTCACTGGCACCCCTTCCTGTCCCTATCAATTTCCAAGTAGTCCTATTCCTATTCTTGAAGCCCAGTGGCAAACCCTCATTCTCCCCATCCCCATATACAGTAAGCTGCCCCTGACATCCAGTGGAATCCTCCTCTTTCCTCCTACCCCCATATAAGTTGTTCATAGTGTCCAGTGGCTCCTCCACCCCTAGACCATCCCAACCCCTCACTTTGGCCCGATGACATCCCATTCATCAACTGATATATTTGTTTTGGCCTTATCATGAAATTGTGTCAATATGTTTTTCACTACTACCTTTCTTGATCTCTGAATCACTATACATGGTTGATGTCATCTTAGCCCTTAGTCGCCACTTGTTGCTGCCACATTCCTTTATGAAAAGCTTTTCTTTTAAAAAAATAATAAGATATAAATGTATAGTGACAGACTTTATTTTTATGTATCACTGTGTTCCATTTATTGGTTTTTCACAATAGGAAAACTGTTCTGAGACTAAAACATCACACTGTTTCTCATGGAATGTTTATGTTCTGAAACCTCAGGGCAAAAGCAGCAGTGATAAAAACACAATCTAGTGATACACTTGACATTATGTGTTTTTTAAAATAAAGAATATTTTGTTATAAATACAACTCTGCAGTGAAAAAAAACACAAAGGCACTCATATTCAAAAGATTTGCACAGTACTAACTGAGTTAGTGTTACGCTAATAGCAGATTGTGCTGATCTGTGATATTTTACCAGTAGTGCTCTACCAACCAGGGGTGATAGAGTAGCTGTGCTACCAGAATGTAGTCAGCACTAAATAAGGTGACGGTGGCATGAACATGGGGGAAGCACAATACTCAATGAATTAGCACTGTGCTAACAGCATTTAATTCCATTTAGCACGGGCAAGATAAGGACTATAAAAAGTGGTCCTTAAACCAGCACAAAGCCACAGATGGAAACAATAATGGCAAACATCTTGTAGCTCCTGCAGGCTGTCAAGGAGGATGAGGAACCAAAGAATGCACCCCTCTGTGCCATATCACAGTCCCCAGTGGCACTATGCTGCAATAGACAGTACTGTCCATGAGTCACATTCAAAGTCCTAAGTGATGAGCAAACTGTGGGCTGGTACAGGCTCACAGGCCCATGCTCATGCAGCTGTGCAAGCTGCTGCATGACCAGCTCCGGACAGACACCCACCGCAGCCTTGCCATATCCATTGAGTTGAAGGTGAGAGCAAAACTGTGCTCTCTGGCCACCTGAACATTCCAGATACTGGCGGGCAACACCACTGGTGTCACACAGTCTGCCACCACATGCTTCTTGGGCCAGTTTGTAGATGCCCTGCTGGCCCATGTTGAGGGAGTTCATTGTATTCCCTAGCACACCAGCAGAGCGAAGAGAAACTATGCAGCAATTCTACTGGGTTATGTACCTACCAACTGTATTGAGTGCCATTGTTGCCATCAGTGAACCCCAATGGGATGGGGTGGAGGCCTACTTGAATAGAAAGAGCTTCCACTCCATCATGAACAACTTTTGATAATTTTATTTATTGCATGAGTCACACTAATGTGGATTAAATTACATTTTAGTAACTTAGATTTCTAAGGTTCTGTATGAACCTAATTTACCTCCTCATCAGTGAACCAATGCTTCCTGATCTGCTCTTCAATTGTCATGATACCTGCTGGGAAATGGAGACCAGTCAGCACTAAGCATTGTATCACACAGCAGAACACTGATCATTGGTACATCATAAGTACAGTGGTGTGCCAACTGCATTGCTCCCTGACCAGAACATGTACTTGTTCTTGAAGGGCAGGGGTGAACACAGAGCAAGCAGCCTGCATATCAGAGACTCGAGAACATCCAGGCACAGGCAATTGTAGAAACAGCATAAACCCACTGCTATGAACACCCTTGTCCCTGTTTTCAGGCAATTTCATATACACTTAACTGCCAGCTGCCTGCAGTACCTTTGTGGCATCTGTATGATGCTGTCTGCTCCTTTTAAAGAAATACAAAATTACACATACCCCCATAATGCAAAGCATCATGGGCTGTATATGCAAATCACCACAAAATATTATGCTGGTTCAACTTTAAACAGAAATGCATGGTGCCAAAAGGCCTCTCACACAGTCTGCAAAGGGTGCCAACAGAAAACACAGACATGTGTTTCATCCTACCAGGACCCATCAGCATGCCTTGTCTGTATGACACCCCAGTGGAATGAACCAGCTATCCTAAGTTGGTCTATCTGGGTTGGGTTTTGGTGAGCCCAATAAAAACCAAAAACAAGCTAAAACACAAAGAACCTTAGTGCGCAAGCACTGAGGCAAGGGTTAGCCTAAAGAGCATTTTCTAGGAAGCCAAGTTTCAAAGAAAAATAAAATCACACATACCACCATAATGCAAAGCATCGTGGGCTGTTATGCAAATCACCAAAACATATTATGCTGGTTCAACTTTATGCAGAAATGCATGGTTCCAAATGTCCTTTCACACAGTCTGCAAGGGTGCCAACAGAAAACACAGACACATGTTTTGTCCTACTAGGACTCATCAGTGTACCTCGTCTGTATGACACCCCAGTGGAATGAACCAGCTATCCTAAGTTGGTCTCTCTGTTGGGTTTTGGTGAGCCCAATAAAAGAAAAACAAACTAAAACAAAAAAGAACCTTAGTGCACAAGCACTGAGGCAAGGGTTACCCTAAAGGGCATTGACAGGGAAGCCAATATATGCTCCAGGCCAATTATATGCTCCAGGCACAATTAGGCATGCAAATGAATGAATACAGTCCAGTAATGAAATGCAAAGTGGGCTTTAGTGCATGGGCTGTGTAATTACTAGATATAATTGATGCATTCTTTTCCTATTCTACAGCAGGTAATTTTATACACTGTTTCAATACTGCATGGTGGTGCCATGCATTATCATGATAGCACTGCAATAGTGCAGCACTAGCGCTAAGGCCAGTCAGCGATGGGCAGACATCACAGTACTGCTCTTTATTTATTTATTTGGAAAATATTTCGCCAGGAAGACAACATGAGCTGTAAACAGCTCGTTTCAGAAAGTGTCCAGGGTGGTGGGGAGAGTTGGGAGAACAAGCAAACACATAGCAATACAAGTAAAATTTCTATACAATTTCTAAAACAAAGCAGTGTAATACAATTACACAATAACCCAGACCAATCGGCCAGGATAAACAAAACATATTCGGACATAGCATACATTGCAACAACCCAAGAGAAGGTGATCCAGTAGGGTAAAGGTTAGAGGATGGATAACACATTTGAAGAACTAGAAGTAGAAGACTAAACACAAGATTCAAGTGCTATTATATACCCAAGGAGGGTAGTTATAAGATAAGTGGGGAAGTGGACAGGTGAGGGTAGAGGTGGGATGGAAGAGGGAGGAGAGGTACAGCCAAGATCTATACCCATCCAGGTTACTGAGAACCCTGCAAGGGGTTAGGACCAGTCAGAAGGGAAGGGAGAGAAACAGACAGGGTGGTAGAAAGAGGGGCAGGAAACAGGAGGAGAGGAGGGATAAGGAAGGAAGGTGGGCAGGTGAAGGATTTGAAAGTGGGGGAGGGGAAGAGAGAGAGAGAGAGAATATATATCCCTTCAGGATGCAGAGAACCCTGCCAGGAGATCAGGATTGGAAAGGGGGAAAGGAAGAGGGTAGAAGAAAGGAACAAAGATTTATATCCCTTCAGTATGACGAGAACCCTGCAAGGGGAGGGCAGGACCAGGCAGAAAAGGGGGGGAACAGGGTGGGGAGGAGAAGTGGAGGTGGGAGTTGACCAGAAGGGAGAAGAGGGATAAGAACTACGGAGGCTGGAGAAAATAGGGTAAACTAGGAATGGAAAAGGGCAGAGCATCAGTGGGGGGAGAGGGGTTGTGGGGAGAAGGACAGCTCAGAGGTGTTGAAATAGCACAGTAGCTTGTGGATGATAGTAAAGTGCTGAAATGGTACAATAGGATGTGGTAGGGGGTGGGAGGAGGGGTATAATTGGGGTAGCATGTGAGGAAGTAATCAGAGGAAGGGTTCAGTTAGGAGAAAGAAGGTAAGTCGGGGAAAGAGGAGTAGGGGATAGTGTGCAAAGGGTGGGGAAGTGCTATGATGTTGTGCAATGTCATAGTGCTACGTGGGCATTCATGCCAAAATGCTTCACTATGCAGTATTGCATGTGCTGTGCCATGCTGCGCATGCCCTGCATATGTCTGATAATCACATTCCCATCCACATGCGGCTCACACATCCCACACCTGTAAACAGGCTTAGTATTGCTCAAATTGACATTAGCACTGTGCAAATATCACACATACTGCACTAATGTCAGGCCCATTCAGTACAGCGAAAGCAGGCATAACATCCACTGTAATTGTGTGGAGAGAATGCCAGATCAGTAGGCACTATGTCTGCCAGGTGCAGGAGGATGAGGGGACCAGCTATCGGAGACACTTTGCTTAGCTGTGGAGCTGGCCAACCTGGTGCACCTTGTAATGGACAGGAAGAGCAGCTGCTGGGGAGGGGATGGGGAGGAGGCCTCAGCAAGACCCAAGTGGGTTGTCTGAAACTCAGTGGGCAGCCACCTGGCCCATATGATCCACATTGACTGGTTGGGTGACCAGTGCTGGCATAGGTACAATGACTTCTGCAGGAGGGAGGCACTGCACCTGCATCAGTTGTGGGCAATGGTGGACAGGTAGCATTGTGCCCAGGCCAGATCAGTACATCCAGCTGTGCATATGGTTGCTGTGGCTACAGGTGTGCAGCACTGTTTGCCATACCTGCCAGGGGTATGCAGTACCACATGGGCATGTAATAAATGTATGTTATTAGGTGCTGTGTCAGGTTGGATGTATGTACACTGTACCTGGGTGTGTACTTCCAGGAGGGGGTGCAGTGTAACAAACAGCATGTTGTCATAGCCCATGTATCTGTGCTATGTATATTGCATGTGGTATGTAGTACTGATTCTGTGCCCAGTTCTTGATCTCACCTTTTGGTGGGCCATGGCATGTCTGTGCATATCCATCTAATAGGTCCTTACATGGTCCTGTCCATCGCCATCCTGCACACATAGCTGCAGTGGCTCTGTACTGGTGTATATCTGGCAGCACTGCATTGGTACAAGTTTGTGTAGTATGGGTGTTGCATGCTACCATACCATACTGTGTGCCATGCTTCCAGGCCAGAGTGACCTGATGCCACCCATGTGCATCTATCCGTACACTCCCTGTCCATTTGTCACCAGAGTACCCTGCACATGTGGGTGGTGCACCTCAGCACTGTGTGCACTGTTGTTCCCTGTGCAGGGGCTATGCTTGTGTGGCACTTGATGGCCATGGGCATCTGCCACTGTACATCACTACCCCTGCCTGCAGCAGCATTCACCCTTTACAGTGCCATGCTATATGCTGCCTGGTATTGATCACATATCACCTTTGTCCCCCTCCACAGACACCAAGACACAGGCAGGGGCCGACAGGGCTAGATGGTCTGATTGGGAGAGCCAGGGTGCTAGGTAGGAGAAGGGAGGCCAGGCCACAGCTAGAGGTTGTCTAGGGAGGGCATCTGGTCCTCCGACTTGCACTGACCTATGTACCCTGCATTATGTTGTTCACAATCTGGTTGCATTTGTACATGTCACATGTTGTTGCAAATGTCATGGATGTCAAAGCCTGTGGCGCAGCAGGTTGCATGCATGCCTCTAAGGCCATCAACTCAGCAGATGTGGTTCTGGACCCTCATTTTGCCATTAGGACACTGTCCCACCACTGACATTGTGGACTGCCAAGAGCAGTAGTATCTAATGGTTGCTACATTACGCAAGTGTTCTTTCTGCCCTGTTTGGGTACTGTACCGTGGCATGCATCACACTGTGTAGTAGCCTGTCCCCTCTATCACAGCCTTAGTATAGCAGGGAGGTGACAGTACTGCTAACATCCACAGGTGGAACACTTATTATTGGTTGGCAGGTCAGCTGCACTGCATGGTCTGGCCTAGGTATGCATACCTGTGTATCGGTGGTTGTCACTGGCCACTATGGTACTGTCACATCCCTGTGACATGCCATGTGAGGCATACATCATGCAATGGCAGTCCCTGGCAGCCTGCCTGCATCAGTACCATCTACAGTGCCAGCAACACTGGGCACCACAACATTGCTTCTCACTAGAGCTGGCCTTGTGTGTCTGGAGGACCTCAACATGGGTAGTCACTGAAGATCTTTGAATGTACCTTAGTTAGTATTCTTTTAGAATTATCATGCATAGTTAGAAGGGTGAGGGTCTGCCCAACCCAATGATGTCCACTGTGTGATTTTTCCACAGTACATAGGGAATGTAATACATATATTAAAACACACATTAACTTCAAAAGACTGATGATCTGCACAGCCTCTATGAGGTGTGGGGCACCTGGTGCCACTGGGAATGAGGGTGCCTCTGGCCAGCTCTGCCTCTTACACCAGAGTTATGATCACTGCAGTACAGTTTGTCTGGTACATACTTGAGAGACTGCTGTGCTCTCACTTACTCAGGGGTTTAAAATGGTTAGAAAACACTGGGGGTATGTTACAATCAGATATGAAAGGTTTATGTAGGTAAATAGGTATTTAAACAAGCATTATTTCTAAAACTAATGGTATGCCATTCCCCTACACCTGTACTTACCTACCACATTGCTGCACACAAGTTACCCAGACTACTACACTCATTGGTGCATGGCAGTATTGCTATGCATGTGTCCTATGCTGGCCTGGGCCCCCACCCTGTCCTAATGGGCCTGTGACACTCAGACAGCTGGTTCTGATTAATCTATGATTTTTGTAATATAAAAATGTGTTATTGAGTGTCTCTCATGAGACATGCTGAAACAGCCTGTGGAATGACGCCCCACCTCCCAGGATTTAGCTACAAGGTGTTACCTGGAAGGCCAGGAGATAATTGCAGGCTAGAAGAGGCCTAAATTAAGTATCTCCTGTTTATCTAGCTTAATTGTAGCTTGCCAGCTGACAGGATAGAAAATATCCATTTTATGACGTTTAGAGGAGGAAAACCAGGTTATGTCACACTGGTGCGAAGTCATACATGTCCCTCTGATGTCTGTAAAAGCAGGATGTTGCTCATGGATGAAAGAAGGACTTAGAAATTAACCTTATTTAATTTACCTTCTGAGTGATGACATCCTGATTGTATAATTTTAATAAACAGAGGAGGAGGAGGAGCTGGGTGACATCATGGAGAAGGCAAGCTCAAGACAGTGTTTTAATTATGCTGTGAGTGACTTGTAAAGACACACATATTTGGACTCTGTTGATAACAACATCTATCAGCACTATTAGAACAGACACATTAGATATATAAGTCTGATTGTCTGGTGGTAGGAATTTTGCACTTTTAACCCTTGTTCTTTTAAATGATTGTATGTTTTTGATATATGATTCTGTATTTACATTTTACATTTTTTTATCTATTTTTAAGTAAACCTCTACTTTAGAGACTGTTTGGTGTGCCTTTGAAATTCTTTTTCTTGACAAGTGAAGCATACATGGTTAAAGTTGCCACTGCACAAAGCTTACTGGTTTTACCAAACCGGGAAAAGGTAAGAGTTTATTCTGAGGTCTTTTTTTTTGAGTGATTTATTTTTCTGCCCCTATGCTCGCTGGTCCTCCACTCCTTCGGGCTCTGTCAAGTTCCCTCTGACCCCTTCTGTCCTTCCCCAGCCCTCCTCAGATCCCCAGATCGCAGCCGACCCCAGGATATCCCGGTGTATCCCTTCACTGGGTGGGTCCCTCTCCTCTGAGGGGGAAGGCACCTGGAGGGATAGCCCCAGTATGCACTTTCTAGGGCCCAGGGATGCTGCTGGGGAACAGGAGGCACCGGGAAGGCACTGGAGGCCCTTAGGAATAGAGAGCCATCATCTGGAGGCCAGCGAGTGATTTTCCTGGCCATCCTAAGGTGCGTGATGTCCGGACGTCAAGGCAAGAGCCGACATCTGTCAAGCACCACTCTAATGACCCCTGACGTACTGCACTACCACCGGCCTCACCAATGGTTGCTTTGGCACTGGTCGCAATCCCTTCCCTCCTGGAGACAGCAAGCAGTCGTGATGCTCAAGCTGCCTCCCCCTCTGGCTGGCCTTCCAGTGACCCGAGCTCATTCCTGAACCTGAGTCGCTGGCATTGCAAGTGGAAATCCAACTGCTGCGCTGACAGGCCGGCATTCTGAGGTCTTTCATAGAGTTTTAAGGGTACATTTTGTATGCCTGGTTAGGTGCCCGTAGGCAAAAGATATCTGCCCCAACAAAGAGCAGAATTATCTGAGCCTGTACATTGAGTACGCTAGCAAGAGGTTCGCAGTTTGAATCCCTCCAGAACTTGAAACCAAAGTTTGATTCGAACCCACAAAACAGACAGGAGGGTTACTGTGTTCTGTTAACTGTTCACAAAACTGCACTCAGAGGTTGGCACTGTGGGAGCAAAGGGCCTGACCTGCTGAGTGGGTTTGTAACAGATTGGTTGGCAGCGGTGCGATAAATTTTGGTATTACAAGCTTTTATTGTTCAGTGTATCAGCTTGAGACCATCAGCTCACTTGCAAAGAAAGAAAAAGGCAGTGATTTATTTTTAAAAAAGGAGACAGAACTATGTCACTTGGCGAACAGTCAAGTTCCTACCCGTTTTATTTTTTTTTCTAAAGTGCAAGTCACAGTAGCTGTAGTTAGGGAAGAAGATGGCTTCCAACTACAGCAGGCACACTGTAGAATACTTAAAGCAGTTGTGTGGGGAGAGAGGAGTCCCGTTTGAGGTGAAAGTCACCAAGCAGAACCTCATGGGTGCCCTGATGGTAGCAGATACCCAGATCATCGAGTCACAGACGGTGACTGAAAAGGACCGAACCTTGAGTGTGGCAGGGCTAGTGGCCAGTGCAGTGTACAGATCCAATGAGGAGGGCAACAGGGCCACTGTCAGTGATGGGCCACAGTAGCAGGGGATGGTCACCAGTATCCTGGATCCAGAAGTGGTCAGACTGCAAATTGAGTTGAGCAGAATGGAGCTGGAGTTCCAGAGGGAGAGGGACCATGAACAGCGAGATGTGGACCATGAGGCAGAGCTAGAACATCAAGACGCAGACCATGAGGAGCATGAGCATCAGAGGCAACACAAACTGGAGAAGCTACGACTCCAACCAGCAGCACCAGAGCAGGTAAGTGGCTTGGATTTAACTGGAACTACAGGACTGGGTTATAAATTGAATTCCAAATTGATAGCCGAATTTAAAGAGAGGGAGGATATGGATGCCTTTTTAAATTCTTTTGAAAAAGTTTGTATTCAGGCTAAAATTCCTAGGGAGTCCTGGAGCTTCCAGCTATCCCCACTACTTACCAGGAAAGCTCTGGATGCATTGGGTCAAATAGACAATGAGGACAGTGATGATTACAGCAAACTTAAAAGCTGCACTGTTAAAGAAATTTGAATTAACTGCTGAATCATACAGAGCTAAATTCTGTAAGCTCAGAGAAGCCCTAACATGAGCTACTGGTGCTAGCCACTACAAACAACATCTGCTTTAAAATGTTGGTGGGAAGGAATTGAAGCAAACTCTGGTGATAAAATTGAAAATTTGATTTTGTTAGAACAGTTTTCTGGGCATGCCCAGCAAAGCTGAAAACCTGGCTGGAGGACCAAGATCCCAAAACAGTGCAAGAGGCTGCTGAACTCTCGGACTGCTATGCCAAGAGCAGACCAGCTCTGAGAGTGAATGGGGTGGGCGTGGCAGTGTAGAAAGGGAAAAGCGCACCTTCGGGACAGCTAAAACCCTCACTGCCTCCACCAAAACCAGTTAGCCCCAGGTTTCAGAGAAAAGATTTCTCTGAGAGAAGAAATGAATGTTGGTTGTGTAAAGAAACTGGGCATATTGCCAGACAGTGTCCCAAATGGACAAGCAATAATACGCAAGGTGGTTCTAGGAAGGACGTGGGTTGTTTGTGTGTCCCTGGGAGCATGCCAGTGAACATGAGGGAACACATACAACTAGTCATGGTAAATGGTGTACAGACACAAGGGTTAAGGGACACAGGGGCATCTCTGACATTGGTAAAAGGGGATCTAGTAGAGCCAGGTCAGCTTATACCCAATAAATACATCACTGTACAGGACTTTACTGGTGAGGAGAAAACATTGCCCCTCGCTAGTGTTCTCCTAGAAGGGTGAAACAGGGGGAACTGTGCAACAGGCAGCTGTAGCCCAGACCTTAGCAGTGGATGTGATCCTGGGCAACAATCACAAACAGGAGATGGTGTGTGCAGTTACCCATAGCAGAGCGGCAAGGGAAAATTGTAGTTCCCTGAACCCAACAGAAGCCATTGTGGAAACCACTGAGAGGCTGGTTCCCCAGCCTGTGTCTCCTGATATGGAGACTAATGGAAAGGGGGTAGAAATTTCCCCAGTAACAAGTAACCACACAGCTACTGAGGGTTATTCTGAAGAGGGAGGGGTGACCCAATGTCAGAGGGTAGGGATTGACAGTGATCCTGAGTGCCCTGATGCTAGTGCTAGGGACCCTAGTTTAGAGACTGAAGGGGACCCGTCCCATGCCTTGGGAATGTGTGAGGGGTTTGCAGGTGCTCAGAGAAGTGACCCTAGTCTAGAGAAGCTGAGGGCTTGGGCAGACTCTGATGGGGCATAGGGAGGTGACAACAGACATAAGGTTTATTGGGAAAATGGACTGATGTATACTCAGGCTGTGCAGATAGAGGGAGGGGTGCTAGGCAGGCAGCTTGTGGTTCTCCAGGGCCAGGAGTATCGTGAACAGTTGCTCAAAACTGCACATGATATTCCCTTGTCTGGTCATCTGGGAATTAGCACACTATGTATTGGTTGGCCCAGAATTTCTATTAGCCTAACTTCACCCAGCAGGTGAAGAAGTATTGCAGGTCTTGTCACCAGTGCCAAGAAATAGGGAAGGTGGCAAGAAAACCTAAGCTGCCCTGATTCCATTGCCCATAGTGGAGGAGCCATTCCAGAGGGTGGCAATGGATATTGTGGGGCCTTTAAATACCCCCAGCTCCTCAGGGAAGAAATTCATCCTGACTGTGGTGGATTATGCCACCCGGTACCTGGAGGCAGTCGCCCTATCCTCACTGAGGACAGACAAAGTGGCAGATGCCTTACTTGGGATTTTCTCCCATGTTGGGTTTCCGCAGGAGGTTATCACCGATCAAGGGGGTTCCTTCATGTCAGACCTGATGAAATGTTTATGGGAGAAGTTTGGGGTGGTGCAGAGATGCACGACACCATATCACCCACAAGCCAATGGACTTGTGGAAAGATTCAATAGTACCCTGAAGTCAATGCTCTGGGTGTTTGCTGAGCAGCATGGGAGGGACTGGGAGAAATACTTTCCCCACCTGTTGTTTGCATACAGAGTGGTGCCCCAAGAACCAACAGGATTTTCCTTTTTCGAGCTCTTATATTGATGCCAGGTACATGGGCCCCTAGACTTGATCCAGGAGGACTGGGACGGTAAGCACGCCCACCCAGGGAACTCCCATTGTGGATTACGTCCTTAGGTTTAGGGAAAGGCTGAAGGAGCTTATGGGGACAGCCCAGAGCAACCTGGCAGCTGCCCAACAGAAACAAAAAGTGTGGTACGACCTCAGAGCCAGAGCTCACTCATACATGGTGGGTCAGGAAGTCATGGTCCTTATTCTGGTCTGGAAAGACAAGCTGCAGGCTGAGTGGGCAGGACCATACAAAGTGGTTAGGAAGGTAAACGATGTGAACTATATTGTAGAGTTCCTGACCGAAGACAGACAGAAAGGATGTACCATGTCAACATGAGTGAAGCCATATGCAAATAGGGGCTGACATGGTGTTTGACTATGTAGTCCGGGGAGGGACGGATGAAGGTGACCCCTTCTGGACTTGCTGGAAGAAAAGTAGCAGGAGTCCTCTGTGGAGGCAGTAAAATTGTCTCCCCAGCTGGCCCCAGACCAGATCCAGAAAGTAAGGGAGGTTTTAGCAGACTTTGCCCCATTGTTTAGTGCCAAGCCTGACTAACCCCTTAGCGACGCACTATGTGGAGACAGAGCACAGACACCCATACGTTGAACAGCATATTGAGTGTCAGAGGCTGTCTAAAAGGACATTAGTAGGGAAGTAGAGGAGATGCTGGATTTAGGGTAATCCGAGAGCCACAGATCCTGGGCCTCACCGTAGTCCTTGTGCACAAGCCAGATGGCTCTACTCATTTCTGTGTGGACTATCGTGGACTGAATGCAGTCACAAAGTCAGACACCCACCCGATGCCTCAGATGGATGAATTTCAGGACGTGTTGAGGGGGGCGACCTACCTTACGACCATTGATCTGACCAAGGGGTATTGGCAGGTAGAGTTAACAGACAGAGCTAGGGAGAGGTTGGCCTTCATCACTCCAATAGGCTTATTTGAATTTAAAGTAATGCTTTTTGGAATGAAGAACGCCCCGGCCACTTTCCAAAGGTTGGTGAACCAGGTGTTAAATGGTGCTGAGGAGTACGCCGTGGCATACCTGGATGACATTGCCATCTTTAGTGCCAGCTGGGAGGAAAACCTATCCCACCTTAGGGAAGTGCTGGGCAGGATACAGAAGGCCGGGCTCACTGTCAAAGCCGGGAAGTGCCAGGTGGCCATGGGAGAGGTGGCATACCTCGGGCATGTGGTGGGCCGAGAACAGCTCCGTCCTAACCAAATAAAGATAGAGGTAATCTGGGCAAGACCAGAAATGCAGAAGCAGGTCAGTAGTTTTCTTGGGACTGCAGGGTACTATAGAAAATTTGTACCCAATTACAGTGCCCTGGCTGCTCCCCTATCTGACCTGGTAAAGAAAAGGATGCCAAAGAAAATTACCTAGGGACCAGCCTGTGGAGAAGCCTTTACCAGACTTGAAGGAGGCACTGTGCAGTGCTCCTATTTTGACAAGTCCTGACTATAGCAGACCCTTTATAGTTCAGACTGATGCCTCAGACGTGGGTATTGGGGCAGTACTGAGTCAGACATCCAGCCAAGGGAGGGATGACCCCATAGTATACCTGAGTAAAAAGTTACTTCCCAGGGAGCAGGCATACTCCACAGTGGAAAAGAGTGTCTTGCTATAGTGTGGGCCCTAAAGAAATTAGAGCCATACTTGTATGGGCAGCATTTTGTGGTACAGACTGACCACAACCCCCTGGTTTGGCTGACGCAAATGGGAAAGACCAATGGTAGATTGCTAAGATGGAGTATTGCTTTGCAAGGGTATGATATGACAATATCATATAGGGCTGGAGCCAAAAATCAGAACTCAGATGGCTTGTCTCGCATCTATGAGGAGTGAACTGATTTGGGAAGCTCATACCATGTGGGGGATAGAGCCCCCAAACTCAGTCTAGGTGGGAAGGAATTGTAACACTCAGATGACTGGTTCTGATTAATCTATGATTTTTGTAATATAAAAATGTGTTATTGAGTGTCTCTCATGAGACATGCTGAAACAGCCTGTGGAATAACACCCCACCTCCCAGGTTTTAGCTACAAGGTGTTACCTGGAAGGCCAGGAGATAATTATATTCTAGAAGAGGCCTAAATTAAGCATCTCCTGTTTATCTAGCTTAATTGTAGCTTGCCAGCTGACAGGATAGAAAATATCCATTTTATGACGTCTAGAGGAGGAAAACCAGGTTATGTCACACTGGTGCGAAGTCATAAATGTTCCTCTGATGTCTGTAAAAGCAGGATGTTGCTCATGGATGAAAGAAGGACTTAGAAATTAACCTTATTTAATTTACCTTCTGAGTGACGACATCCTGATTGTATAATTTTTAATAAACAGAGGAGGAGGAGCTGGGTGACATCATGGAGAAGGCAGGCTCAAGACAGTGTTTTAATTATGCTGTGAGTGACCTGTAAAGACACACATGTTTGGATGCTGTTGACAACAACATCTGTCTATCAGCACTATTAGAACAGATACATTAGATATACAAGTCTGATTGTCTGGTGGTAGGAATTTTGCACTTTTTTAACCCTTGTTCTTTTAAATGATTGTATGTTTTTGTGATATATGGTTCTATATTTACATTTTACATTTTTTTATCTATTTTTAAGTAAACCTCTACTTTACAGACTACTTGGTGTGCCTTTGAAATTCTTTTTCTTGACAAGTGAAGCATACATGGTTAAAGTTGCCACTGTACAAAGCTTACTGGTTTTACCAAACTGGAAAAGGTAAGAGTTTATTCTGAGGTCTTTAATAGAGTGTTAAGGATTCATTTTGTATGCCTGGTTAGGTGCCCATAGGCAAAAGATATCAGCCCCCCCACTGAAGAGCAGAATTATCTGAGCCTGTACATTGGGTACGCTAGCAAGAGGTTCACAGTTTGAATCCCTCCAGAACTTGAAACCAAAGTTTGATTCAAACCCACAAAACAGACAGGAGGGTTACCCTGTTCTGTTAACTGTTCACAAGACTGCACTTGGAGGTTGGCACTGTGGGAGCAAAGGGCCTGACCTGCTGAGTGGTTTTGTGACAGGGCCTATCTGCTGTAAGCTACTTGTCCCTGATTTGTTGGTCTGTACCATATTGCTGCTGGGTCGGGTGTATGCTGTGGTTACATGTATTGCTGTTCCCCGATGGTGCAACATTCATGTGCAACTATGGTGTGTGTGTGTGTGTGTGTGTGTGTGTGTGTGTGTGTGCCACTGGTGTGTGTGCCTGCACTCTGCTGCTGGTCAAGGGGGGCCCCAGCATGTCCGGTGTCCTATTCATGCACACATGTGTGCCTGTGTGCTGGATGCCTGTTCTGCAGGGTGCTGGATGTGATCCTGGTACTCATAGGCAGCTGGATGTGTGCCCAGTACTCATAGCCACTGAGGCCAGAACACTGCCTATTGCACTCTGCCTTGATGCTGCTGCTGTGGCTTGTGTTTCATATTTACATCTGGCCTGTCTGCTGGTGTCCTGTATTCTTTGCACAGATACTGTATGTCCAGCTCTCTTGCAGCAAAGTGCACTCTTACCATTTGCAGTCTTCCTCTGTTCGGGTACACAGTTCTATCTCTGGTATACTCCCCACATGCCATTTCAGCTGCATGACTCTGTCCACCAATGTGTGGCATGTTGCCCCATATGCAGTCTGGTTGTACATCTATTATCACACTATGCCACTCATGTGTCCTCATTCTGTGTGGACGGCTTGCGGAGTTCTTTGTCTTTCCTTCCATAGGTGCCTGGAGTGTTGCTGTTTGGATGAGAGATGTGCTGGAGGCAGAGGGCAGGGATGACCTCCTGCACTGCCAGGTCTGGCTCCTGCAACTGGTGAACCATAAGCTGGTGTCAGTTGAGTGGGTTATCAGGGCAGTGGCACAGGAAGTGTGGGACAACACCACTGCTATTTGCAAGCTGGTGATGGCCATCCGCCATGATGAGGAGCAGCAGCAGCCACCTGTGGGACAGTAGAGCTGAAAGGCCAAAGGCCGATGATTGATGAACATTTGTCATGGGCAGGTGCCATGTTTTGGTTGTTTACAGGCAGTTGCCATTTTTGCTTTGATTTGTTACAGGCAGTTGATCTTTTGTTATTTATTAAAGTATCCTTTTGATACCTCTGCTGCTGTGTCATATGAATTTCTTTGGTGTCAAGCTCTCCTCCCCCCTTTGTTCTGTCATGTGTGCTACTTGTACAGTCCCTGCGGCTACTGCTATGCTATATGCAACTGTGTTTGTGCCCTGCACTGTGCTGTATTCAGCTGCACTTGTGCCCTGTGCTGTGTTGTTGTGCTGAGCTGTGCTGTAGCACTGCCCTTGTGCCCTGAGCTCTTGCCCAATATTAAGCCATGTTAGTGGCAGTAGAGCCTGGGTGCTCAGTCTGAATATCTGTGTGCCCATGTTCCAATGCTTATTGCCAGTGCAGCACAAACTTGGTCGGCTGAATTTGGGGCCCATGGTACATTTTCTACTTCTTATGATCATTCAATCTCTGACTCAGCAAGCACTTTGAGGAATATAAGGTGACTGGGTATTCACAAAGAGCTGGCAGGAAGGAGGAACTCGATGGACCAATGATATTCATCCCACAATCTGCATTTATGTATCAAGAATCACCTACATTGTGTATCTTCCTAATTCTTTAGTATCTGTACCATTGTCATATACTGTACATATACAGTACATACACACATATATGTATGCACATACTTTGTGGGTGTTTGGTACTTGCCCTCCAAACACCCATTTTGGGTGGGAGTTACAAGTCCGCACTAATACGTTTGTGAGGGAGGGTGTAGTCCATAAGTCATCACCCACGTTTTGTACAAAACCCTTGTAAAATGCCTAAGTTCCAGTATGTGTAAGCCACCCCTCTCGGGGCTGGCTTACTATGCCACATTCTTCCCTGTTGGCTAGGTCCTTGTGTTAGGATCCTATGTCCTGCCCATGGAGAACATTGCTCCAGCCCAGGTTTAAGAAGAGGAGGGTTCCTGCAAAGAGGAGTTCAGCAGGCTGCATGGGGCAAACTGGGCTGAGGCTTTCAAACCCCAGCCCAGTAGGTACCGCTGTGCTAGTATTGTGGCTACGTGGTTCCTTTTATTTTCTGATGGAAAGGTGTCAGAATATGGTGACCATTGGGGACTAGGGCTCCTGGGAGCTCAGCAGTGTGTGGAAGGATAGCAGCAGCAGCTGGAGGTGAACCCATCATGGCTGGAGTCTGGGAGGTCTAGTGCTCCAAAATGGAAAGGTATGGTAGTGGGGCTGTCATGGTGGTGGCAGGGCCCCTTGGAGGTGGCAGATACGAGGTGGTCAGTTTCCCTGTGTGGAACACTGTCTCAGGCAAGTCAGGTTGGTGCATTCTGGGATTCTCTTTATCGGGCCTGCCGTGACTGTGTCTAGGGCAGGACCTATGTAAGACCCATAAGGAATGCACAGTGAGAGCAACAGAAGGGATGGAGCCATGACACTCATGCTGCAGATAAGTCAGGCACCTGGTCTTGTGGGAAAGAGGGTTACGAACTGGCTGGTTTGCAGGCAAAGGTTTTCAGGGTGGCTGCGGTATGGGTTTAAGGCCGCATCCCTGGTATCAGTTACTTTGGGGTGGGGAGTAAGGCACTCCCCAGGTACTGGTTTTGGAGGTCTTGGCATACCTTTTAAGGTCCTGAGCTTTGCTTTAGCTTCGGTATCTGCATGGAGTCTGTGCCTGGTCTAATTTTCTAGGCCTGTTTGAACTTCTCGTATCAGCCTGGTACTTAATTGTACCGTCCATCCTATGCTCTATTCCTGTTCTAGCTCCTGGCTCCATAGAGCTGCATACCCACTTTATTCATGTAATAGTTTTTTAAATCTGAGAAATTGAATTAACTTTCTTTCCTTGTTTTCTTATTTCATGTGTGCTGTGATTATTAAATGAACTAACTGATTCCTTCTTCTAAATAAGCCATTTTTCCAGCTTTGTCCTCAATTGACCGGCCTGATGTAGCAGCAGATTTGATTTATTTATTTTATTTATTTATTTGTATTCGGAAAATGCCTTTGAGTTGATGGCTCCTTTACAAAAGTTCCACGTCAGCATGAATAACAAGGAAATTACAGTGTGAGACAGTCAATATAAGAACAACAGCATGAGTAACATTGCAACAGAGAGATACAGAGAAATGCAGGCATTCTGTGGGTAACATATCATTCAGGGTATTACAGGCAAGGTTTAGGTATATATGACAATATACAGGCAATATCTCAAACAGTTGGATACTTTTTGGTTTAAGAAGCGACACAGTTTGCATGAGGTAACAGTATAATCCATTGGACAAGGAGGGTATAAGTGCACCTCTAAGAGAGGTGGGGGTGTAAGTGCACACTCTAAGAGGTGGGGGTATAAGTACACCTCTAAGAGAAGTGAGAGGGCTGAAACAGCCAATGGAGGCCTTGTCACAGGAAAGGTTTGAGGTTCATTGTATGAGGTGGAGAGCTAAAAAGGAGAAGGGTGGATAGGTGGGGGGTTGTGATGGCCACAAGCTGTAACTGTAAGTTGGTGTATAGGCAAATGGGGTTGTAAACTCAAGGGAGGGGTTGGGGTGGGGTTAGGAGGAGAGGAGAGGAGAGGAAAAGATGAGATGGAGGAGAGGAATAGGATGTTTTAGAGGTTGTAGATGCAACTACTAGCTGACTCTAAGTGATCTCGTAGTTTAGACTTAAATGGGCCTAGTTTGGTCAAGCTTTGGCAAACCGCTGTAAATGATAAGCTGAAGCTTGTGGGAGTGTCACAATCTGTTCTATGCCACCAGATCTACAGTCAAGATAAGGCCTTGTTTTTTTTGTGATCTGCTGGCCTCACCTTTTCCTGGAAGGTTTTCGGTTGTAGGCCCCCCAGGTTACCATCAGAACCACTAGACAAATGCGGGTGCATAAGGAGTGGTACATATGAATAAAAGAAAACTTGGGTGGATAACCAAACTAAGTCCTTCTACATGTATAGTACAGCTTTAAGCACACTTAGTTTTCTTGTACCAAAGTCTTGTATATCACTATAACTTGATATGTAGCGATACAGGACTGGTGTTATAGTAGATAGATGGCAGCTGGCCAGGGAGGATTGGAAAGGGTAAGTGCCATCAGGCATCTCGAGGCTGGGTGGGGTGGTGGTTGGCATGGGGGAGGTGCAACTCTACCAGATTGGGAGAGGGAAAACCACTGGACACAAGCATATTATAGAAACATAGAAACATAGAATTTGACAGCAGATAAGGACTGCTTGGCCCACCTAGTCTGCCCATTTCCCTACCTAATGGATAAGCTGCAGATCCTAGATAACCAACAGCCTACTTCTTCCTAACCCCCACTAGAATTGCCTTATGTCTGTCCCATGCATTCTTGAATTCCACCACTGTTTTTGACTCTATGACCTCCTCAGGAAGGCTGTTCCATGCATCTACAACCCTTTCTGTGAAGAAATACTTCCTCACATTACCTCTGAGCCATTCCCCCCTCTATCTTCAGATTGTGCCCCCTTGTTCTTGCACATCTCTTTTTTTGAAAGATGCTACCATCTTGAACTTTGTTGATTCCCTTGAGGTATTTGAAAGTTTCTATCATGCCCCCCTTCCTCTAGGCTATACATCTTAAGCTCCTTTAGTCTTTCTTCATATGTCTTCTGGTGCAGACCCTGCACCATTTTGGTTGCCCTCCTCTGGACAGCCTCCACCCTGGCTATGTCTTTGCAGAGATGGGGTCTCCAGAACTGTACACAGTACTCTAGATGAGGTCTTACCAACTGTCTGTACAGAGGGCCAACAACTTTCTGTTTTCTACTTGTGATGCCTCTCACTACGCATCCCAGTATCCCCCCAGCCCTCCTTACCGCCTTCTCACATTGCTGGCCCACCTTTAGGTCATCTGATATGACTACCCCCCGGTCCCTTTCCATTTTTGTTGTTGTCAATATCTCACCCCCCATTGTGTACTCTTGCCATTGGTTTTTGTTTCCCAGGTGGATTACTTTGCACTTCTTGCATTGAATCTAAGCTGCCATACATTTGACCATTCCTCTAACCTTGCCAAGTCCCTTCTCATCCTTTCCATCACACCTTGCATTATCAACCCTGTTGCAGATCTTTGTGTCATCTGCAAAGACATACCTTCCCCTCAGTCCCTCCACAATGTCTCTTATAAAAGACATTAAAAGGACCGTCCCCAGTACTGAGACCCTGCGGTACCCACTAGTAACCCTCTTTTCTTCACTGTGGACTCCATTTACTATTACCAGCTGTGTCTTGTTGTCCAGTCAGTGTTTCATCCAATCTACCACCCTGGGACCCACTCCCAGGCTGGCTAATTTGTTTACTAATCTTTTGTGTGGGACTGTGTCAAATGCCTTGCTAAAGTCTAGGTAGGCCATGTCCATAGCCCCTCCCTGGTCTACTACTTTGGTCACCCAGTCAAAGAAATCAATTAGATTTGTTTGACATGACCTTCCTGTTGTGAATCCATGCTGCCTTGGGTCCTGTGCCCCACTGTCCTCTAGGGTACTCAACAATTCTTTCCTTCAGAAGTGATTCCATCATTTTCCTACCACTGAGGTCAAACTGACAGGTCTATAGTTTCCTGCCTCTGTTTGCTCCCCACTTTCGTGAAGTGGAATTACATCTGCCCTTCTCCAGTCCTCAGGTACCACACCATCCTCCCATGATTTATTAAAAAAGGTAGTCAGTGGTGTTACTAGTTCTTCCCTTAGTTCTTTTAGAATTCTGGGGTGAATCCCATCAGGCCCCATTGCTTTATCCACCTTCAGTTTTAAGAGTTCTTTCAGAACCCTTTCTTCTGTGAAAGGACTAATATCAACCCCCCCATCCAGAGTGCTTCTATTGACTGGATTAGGTCTCTCCCCCTGCTTTTCCATTGTGAATACTGAGCAGAAATATTTGTTCAGTATCCCTGCTTTTTCACTGTCAATCTCTGCCCAGCCACCTTCCTCTTTATTCAGCCTCAGTATCCCTGCCTTCATCTTTCTTTGCTCCCTAATGTACCTATAAAGGTTTTATCCCCTTCTTAGCCAAGTTGGCTATCTTTTCCTCAGTTTGGGCCTTTGCTATTCTGACTGCCTTCCCGCTTCCTTCTGCTTTAACTGGTACAGTTCTCTGTCCTACTCCTTCTGTGTTTTCTTATACTTCCTGAATGCTGTCTTTTTCTCCCTTACCTTCCCCACCATTTCTTTTGAGAACCATAGTGTTTTTTTCTTTCATTTTGATTTATTTGCTTCACACAAAGGCAGTTTTGATGATTCCCCATTGTTGCTCCACCCCACCTTCTTGCCAGTTTGCTAGTGCATTTCTGAGGCACTCTCCCATTTTGACAAAATCTGCCCTCCTGAAGTCCAGTACCTTCACTTTTGTGTGGCTTGACTCTACAGCTAATTTTATCATGAACCACACTGGTGGTTGCTTGCTCCCAGATGTCTACCCACTTCAAGATCAGAGATCCTCTCTCCTTCCCCATTTGAGAATACCAGGTCTAAGATTGCTCCCTCCTGAGTGGGTTCCAAAACTAGCTGTCTGAGGCATGCCTCCTGTAGGCATTGAGAATGGCCCTGCTTTTGGATGTGGCTGCAGCAAAGGTGTTCCAGTTAACATCTGGCATATTCAGGTCCCCATCAGCAATTTCTAATGAGGATCAGGTGGGGGTTGGATCACTGAACACCAAGGAAGTTGTTTATGATATCAACAGTACTGTGGGGAAGGTGGACTACTAGACACTTGGGAACTGCACTATTAACATATGCACTAGGATGGGGCAGAGCTGTTTTCTTTAAAGACAAGGCATCGCTGATGACCACAGGTGGCAGTCTAGAGCCCAAAGCCAGCACACAATCAAAGCAGCAAAAAACTGCACCTCACATTGAAATGAGGCTATACTTACACAAATGACCTCTTAGTGCCCTTTCAGGGCAGAGTTATCATTTCCATGGTAAGGTTCCAGTAAAGAGCTGTAGGTCCCAGGGGCACACAGGTTTGCCCAGTGCTGTTAATTTGTTTGCTTCCCTGCATGTGCGTAATGCCTATTTATAAAACAGTAGGGGAAAATCCTGCATTCTGATTGGTTGTTAGCCATGCATTAGAAGCGCCCTAATACATGGCTAAAAACAAGTGCTGCCAACCTGGACACAGGATGGTGAAGAAATCCTTGAGCCACTAATTTTTAATAAACATAATAGCCGACATGTTTTTTTTCACTACCGAGATTTGTTTTTCCACAAACACACACCACAACTGACAATCTCAAACTGCACATCCAGAAACAGGATAACAGTCAAACAGAGCAGTCACAATAATAATAGGTTAATTCTCTACTTTCCTTTTTTGTTCTTATATCCTCTGTTTTTGTTTTTTTTAGTTTTTCTTTGTTTCCACTGTGCTCCCCCCATCAGCTGTCCAGCTGCTGGTTTGCTGACGCTGTGCAGCTCGTTCTTCACACTGGCACATCACTAGCTTGCTGTCTTGCTCACATTCAAAAGGGAAAAAAAAACTCACAAAATTAGCCCTTTCTCTGTGTGGGGGTCTATATGTACTTGTTCCCCTACTCTGTCAATCGGTTTACTAGCACTCGTGATCACACTCAATGTTAACAAAAAGTAAAATGAATAAATAAAGAACAGACAAAAGCAGTCTAAGAGTGTGGTTGGAGTGGGGGGCAAATATTTTTTTCCTCATACTGGAGCTTCACTACTTCACTTTCTTGCTCAATATTGTTTTCATGAGTAACAGTTAACTGACCTGTGCAGTTTCTAGCATGGTTTCTCATCAGTCTAGTGTTGCACTCTGAAATATTGTATTTCCTCAGCTCTGCCACCAGATGCTCCACTGCTCAGCTGCTCTCCGCTCTGTCTCCAGCCAGTACACTCTCTTTTCCTCACACTTAAAAGTACAACGAAAGAAAAATGAATAAAAAATAAATAAACACAGAATCGGGCGTCTGTGTTCTTTCTTATCCTGTCCATAGTCACTCACTCCCCTGCTTTGCCTGTCGCTTTGCTATCACTCCCACCCAAAGTAACCAAAAATAAAAGTAACAAAATGAATAAAAACAAAAAGCAGTCCTAAGTGTCTGGAGGAAGGGGGGGATTCTGGATGTATATTTGTGTGTGTGTGGGGGTGTACACAAGTGTATTACTTAGAACTTAGTACAACCTACAACTACAGAGGTCATTGAAGGACAAATGTCCTGAGTAAAACAGAAATTCTGCTGATGCAGGTGGAGGAACTTTTTTATGTGAAACATAAAGAAAACACTTACTTTTAATTATTTAAACCTAATATTTTAATTTGAATAAACATAAAAAACAGACTCCATTTTATAAGTGCAATAAGACACTCTGGGGTTGTACATTAGACATTTCTAATGCATGGCCAAGGGCTGAATGCACTCAACCTGTGGCCTCATACCCCATCACGCCCCTGACCATGTAATAGAAATGTCTAATGCACACCCCTTTGTATCTTACTGGTTACTTATCAACCACAGCTGTCTCCCATTTATAGGCCTTCAGGGGGCTTTTCCTGCACTTTGCCCTTTATTACACTGCACTCACAAAGGTGCATTTTTGAACATCCATTGCACAGGCAAAATTTGTTCTGCACATGCTCGAATATATCACTCTGAGCATGTCAGGCTAGTTTGCATGCCACTGGGGGCTTTGCCCAGCACTTTACTCAAGCTTTAAAAATACTGCCTAGGTCTATGGGTCCTCATATTCATAGTTCGCAGTTAACTCCTTGCATATTTCCTATCCTAAGTACAAATTATCACATTGTCCTAGAGCTGCTATATTTAAACATGTTTGGAGCAACATGGAAGTGCCCTAAACATGTTTAAATATCTTTAAGAGAGCAAAGCCCCAAACAAAGACACTAAATAGTACGTACATCACAAAGTCCAACCCCCTACTGGCCACAGAGAGGTATGGCCCAATTCTGAAGACAGGACTTCCAAGGAGAAATCTGAGTTAGGTATCCCAAACCTATAAGTACTTTTACACTAACTTACTTATTTGAAGGTCCCATGCAAATGACCTCATAGCCCATGCAGGGTGCTAAGAGGTAATTTGCAACCCATTACAGCCTCATTACAATGTGAGGAGCAATCACATGGATTGTGAGCTGGCTGTGGGCTCTACCCTACAGCCTGTGTTCAGCAGTGGTGCTGTATCAAAAGACAAAACAAAAAAACAAAACAAAAGGAATAGCCCCCCTCACCCAGTTCCTGTAGGTAATGGAAAATAGCCCTGGTGTCCAGTGGAAGCCCCCATCCTCATGTAATCCTCATAAGAATAATTCCATGGTGTCCAGTGGCATCCCTAACCCTCACCTGATCTCTATATGAGTTACTTCCCTGGTCCCTCCTGTTCCCTCAGCAATGCCAACCCACCTCCCACCATGGCCCCAAGATGGCACACAGCACTTACCTTCCTCTCTCATCTCTGATAGGCCACTATCTTCCACATACTAGTTCTGTATTGTTATATTCTGAGCAATAGTGATAGCCATGCTCTTGGTTACTGTAGGACTTCCCCCACTGAAAGTTGTATCCTATGTCGATGATGTCTGCCTGAAGGGGAACAATCATGAACAATGCCCATCACAGCTTGAAAGCTCATGAAAAGCTCTTTTAAATTGCTCTTTAAGTTTAAAGCTCTTTAAATGAGGTACTAGATATTGGCATGTTCTATAATGCTGACAGCAGCAAAGTGGCTGTGTCTGTGGAGCTCCCATAGTTTATTGAAAACTTTCCACATTTTTCTCATTTTAAATACTTTTCTGTGTATGGTTGGTGGATTGAGAAGGCGGGAATTTTTGTCTACTGGAAGATGTGGGATTTGTGTGTTTAATGTTGGCTGCGAGCAGGATAGTCACCACCTTTGTTCTGTGGTGAATCACATCTAGAGCAAATTTCATTGTATAAACATAGTTTGGCAGTTTGTGCCTTTTGTGGGGTTGTCCTTGTCACCAGGATTTGCTGGCTTTTGCAATGTGGTGGCCTGTTAATAATGTGGTACTTTGATTTTGTTTGTCACTGTCTGGTAGGCTTTCTGGGCCCTGATTTCTTGTTGTTTTAAAAAGGCATTTAAAAAGCATTTTTAGCCTGAATCCTGCTGTTGCTAAGAAACAGCTTTCCTGACATAGTTTTCTAGCTCTGATAGAACATGTGTATAGCAATCCAATGAGTTTGAGTATACTGAGATTTGCTGTTAACATTTGGACTGTAGTAAGATTTGATATAAGGAAACAAATATTTATATTTTTGTATATTTATACGATATCAACAGAGTAAGCAAGGTTAAGGAGGTAAGTAAGAGGTGTAGGAAGTACTCCATATATATATATTCATGGCAAAAACTCTGTTTAATGCATCAGTTAAGGTTGTTCCACAGTGACAAAGGTGAGGAATGTTAGGGTTGCAACCCCACACCCACCCGCCCCCATCAACAGGCATCGGGGTGTGCATTGGGTCATCGTCCCAAACTCACCCCCATTCCAGTGTAAATAAGCTGAGGTGGTGCAGTGTAGGAATGGGGTAAGAGTTAGGCCCGATGATTCCAATGCACACCCTGATGCCTGTTGGTGGGGCAGGGTGTGTGTGGGGTGCAAGGGGTGGCAACCCTAACACCGAATTTCCTTGCATTTGTCACTGTGGAACAACCCTAACTGATGCATTAAATGGAGTTTTTTTGCCATGAATTTCCCTTCTTTTTGAGAATGTGCAATATAAATAACGAATGGTATGTGGTGGTGGGCGAGTGCACCATGCTTCCCATTTGTACATAATTACCCAACAGTAATGGTAACACTAACAGTAATGATAACGGCAATGGTAACGTTAATCCTAATGGGAACATTAACACTAACAGTAATGCCAACGCCAACGGTAATGGTAACAGTAATGAGAACAGTAACGGTAACAGAAACACACGCACAAATGGCAATGCAAATGGTAATGAAAATGCAAATGGTAATGGTAAAGCAAATGCAAGTGGAAACAGTAATGCCAATGGTGATGCGAAAGGAAACTAATGCAAATGGTAACGCAAACGCAAGTGCAAAAGCAAACAGAAACAGTAATGCAAATGGTAATGGAAACGCAAGAGCGAACATGAACACAAACACAGATGGTAACGCAAATGGCAATGAAATGAAATCGGTAATGTAAAGCAAATGGAAATGCAAGTGCAAATACAAACACAAACAGTAAATGCACAAGGTGATGCAAATGAAAATGCTAATGAAAACGGTACTGGAAATGTGAATGGTATTGGTAATGCCAACACAAGCGGTAACGCCAATGATGACTCAAAAGGAAACAGCAATACTAATGGTAACGGAAACGTAAGCACAAATGGTAACGCACACGGTGACGCAAATGTAAATGATTACGCAAACGGTAATGGCAACACAAGTGCAAATGTAAATGTAAACACTAATGGTAATGCAAACGGTAACGGAAACACAAAAGGTTACAGTAACGCAAACAGAAATGCAAAAGCTAATGCAAATGCAAACCGTAATGGTAACGGCAACGGCGACGCACAAGGAAACATTAATGCAAGCAACTACGGAAACGCAAGCACAAATGCAAATGCTAACAGTGACAGAAATGCAAATGTAACTGGTAATGCAAATGGTAATGAAAACACAAATGGTAACGGTAAAGCAAATGGAAATGCAAACACAAACGATAATGATAACGGCAATGGTGATGCCAAAGGAAACAGTAACGCAAGCAGAAATGCAAATGCAAGTGAAAACGCAAATGCAAATGGTAACACACATGGTGATGCAAATGGAAATGCTAATGAAAATGGTAAGGGAAACGCAAATGGTAATGGTAACGAGAACGCAAATGGTAATGCAAACAGTAACGAAAACACAAACAGTAACAGTAATGCAAATGCAAGCGGAAATGGTAACAATGGTGACATGAAAGGAAACAGTAATGCAAATGATAATGCAAACACAAGTGCAAAAGCAAATGGAAACAGTAACGAAAATGGTAAGGGAAACACAAGCGCAAATGTGAAACCAAACACAGATGATAATGCAAATGGCAATGGAAAGGCAAACAGTAACGGTAATGCAAACAGAAATGCAAACACAAGCGCAAATACAAACGCAAATGGTAACACACACAGTGATGCAAATGGAAACAATAACGCAAACAGTAATGGAAACGAAGCCCAAATGTAAACAATGAACACAAATGTTAACGCAAATGGTAACAGAAATGCAAATGGTAACGCTAATGCAAATGCAATTGCAAACGGTAACAGCAGCGGTGACACACAAGGAAAGAGTAATGCAAGTGACAACGGAAGCGCAAGCACCAATGCCAATGCTAACAGTAATGGAAATGCATATGGAAATGGTAATGCAAACGGTAATGAAAACGCAAACGGTAATGGTAATGCAAATGCAAATGGTAATGCACACGGTGACGCAAACGGAAATGCTAATGAAAATGGTAATGGAAACTCAAAAGCAAATGGTAACACCAACGGTGATGCAAAAAGAAACAATAATGCAAATGCAAGGGCAAATGCAAACGGTAACGCACACGGTGACGCAAACGGAAACGCTAACACAAACAGTAATGGAAACACTAGTGGAAACGTAAATGCAAATGCTAATGGTAACAGTAACGCAAATGCACACGCTTTGTGTTTAAAAGAGGTACATCCAGAAGCACAGCGAATACAAAAAATGTGGGCATAATAGTGGCTCTCAGATAGGAAAATGAGCACTTGGAATACTAACTTGCTTGTGTCTCATAAATCATATGATGTAGAAAAAGTTTTAAATCTCATATTATCTATGACTTTCCAGGCTAGTTTTGTACTTAGCCTCCCAGTGATGGTCTAAGAACTTTTGCAACGAAAAGTCTGTATCTCAAACTGTTTTCGAGATACGGGACCTGAAAGGCGCGATGGACGCCGTAATGTTATCCCATGGAAAATCATCAACTTCAGAGTGCCATAACTTTGCAGCCCTGTTATATTTTGAACTAAACCACCAAAAGGCACATCTGTGTGATGTTGGCTTTCTTCCTGCAAATTTCAGTCCCAAAGACCAAACTGTTGTTTTGCAGCAGGGTGGCAAAGATTTCCTATTGTTTTGGGCATAGTACAAATTACTTTCAAATCACGACACTTTCGCAAAAAAATGACTTAAAGTGTCGCATTTTAGAAAGTACTGCTTACACCACATTTTACAAAAATTTAAAAAAAATATTTCTGGGGTGCTTTACCCATAAAAAAAGACATGGCTAGCATTGTCAGGGCTTAACTAGTTGAACACAACAAGAATTACTAACATACTAACATACTATTTGCCAGCAGATTAGGCCTTATGGTCTATCAAGTCTGCTCGAACCTAGATCCTTAGTTGGGTGCCGAGACCCTCCCATCCCTTGTGCTCCAGAAACCCCTATCATCCATCCCCACCCCCCTGGGACAGGCTATCATCTGATACATCCACTTTCTGTGTCTGTCCCACCCTCTTTAAAGCTCTCCACTGTGGATCTCTGAACCAGCTCACCAGGCAGAGCATTCAAGGGTCCACCACCCTCTCAGTGAAAACCTCCTCCTTTCCCCCTCACCCTTCCACCTTCCAACTTCAAACCATGCCCTCTGGTGATGCCTCCCTGCTTTAGTCTAAAGATCCCTCCATGTTTACCCTATTTATTCCCTTGAGGTACTTGAAGACCCCAATCATGTCCCCCTGTCTCTCCTCTCTCCAATGAAAACAGGCAGAGCTCCTCAAGTCTGTCCTCGTAAGTCAAATCCCTAGCCCTCGATCATCTTTGTTGCCCTCCTCTGTACCCTCTCCAGGAGCTGTATGTCCCTCTTCAAGTGTGGTCTCCAGTACTGTACACAGTACTCAAGGTGTGGTCTAACCAGTCCATTGTACAGTGGCAGAATCACTTCCTTGCTCCTAGAGGTGATCCCCTTGCGATGCATCCCAACATCCTGTTTGCCTTGCTAGCTGCTCTCCTGCACTGCTCAGTGTTATTCTATACATGTATCCACCATGACCCCTAGGTCTTTTTCCCTGTTGAGGCTTCCAGCACCTCCCTCCCAGGGTGTACCTGTGTTTAGGTTTCCCGACCAAGATGCAACACCTTGCACTTGGTGATATTGAAATTTAATTTCCATGTGTGAGCCCAGCTTTCCAGGGTGTCCAGATACCCTTGCAGGGCCAACCTCCCTCTTCTCCCTCAACTACTGCTCCCATCTTGGAGTCATCCGAAGAGACTCATTTCACACCCTATACCATCCCTGATGTCTGATATGTATGCATTAAACAGGATTGGACCCAGGACCAGCCCTGTGGTACCCCACTACCAACATCTGTAGGGTTCGAGAGCTCCCACAGACCACTACTCTCTGAGTGCGTCCAGCTATCCAGTTTTCAATCCATCTGACCATCAAAGGGCCTACTCCTAACCCCATCAGTTTCTCCACCAGACCATTGTAGACAGAGTCAAACGCCTTGCTGAAGTCCAAGAATAATACATCCACAGGCTTACCCTATCCAGTTCTGATGTTACCCATTCATAGAACTCCACAAGGTTGGTTTGACATGATCTACCTGGCACAAACCCATGCTGCCGACTCATCCAGACCTCCCACCTCCTCCAAGTAAACCCCAATCGCTCCTTTAGTATACTCTCCATTAATTTTCCCACCACCGAGGTTAAACTGATGGGTCTATAGTTTCCTGGTACTTCCTTCGACCCCCTTTGGATTGGTACCACATGTGCCTCTCGCCAATCCCTAGGTACCCTCCCTGTCTCAAGTGACCTGTTGAAAAGCTCCGCCAGGTGCAGCCAGTATGTCCGCCACTCCCATAGTACTCACGGATGAATGCCATCCGCCCAGGAGATTTGTCTTTCTTAGGGCCTTGAGGGCAAACCACACCTTTTGGTGGGGATGGCATCATCCGTCCCTCCACCTTACTGGTCTTTTTATCCTTATCCAGATGTGACACCCCTGGGGTACCTTTCCCTCCCTTTGCTCCATTTCTGCTGCTCCCTGATCCCACTCCCTGCCGCTTCTATCCCTTTGTGCCTTGCTTTGTAGATATCCCATCCTCTCCTAGTGAACACAGAGGCAAAGTACCTGTTAAATACCTCTGCCTGGTCCTCGCCTCTTCCACCCACCCTCCTTCTGATCTCAATCTGCTGAGATGGCCCTTAGTTTTCTCCGCCCCCAATGTACCGAAGAACCCTTTTCCTCCATGTATCCCCTGTGCCAGCCGATGCTCTTTACTGACTTTGCCCCTCACCATACGGGTGACTTTTCTAGATGCAAGCTGGTACATTTCCTTATCCCTATCCCTCTTGTTGTTTTATATTTTTTGTAAGCCGCCTTCTTTCTCTGACTGCTACCTGACCTCACTGACCACCAGCATGGTTTATGTGACCTTGCTCCCTTACGTTTCAACTTAGCGCAGATCCTGACTGCCTCATGAAGTCCCCGTTTTATGACCTCCCATCTCCTTTCCACACTTGTTGTTGAGGTAATCCCCTTCAAGTGATCCTTGAGAATATTTCCCATGCCCATAAAGTCTGCCCCCCTGAAGTCCACTGCCAGTGTCCTAGATCTCACCCCCACTCCCCCAATGCTTATTTGAAACCAGACAGTATTGTGGTCACTCCCAGTCAGGGGGTCCTGTACAACCATGTCCCTTACCAGATCCCCATCTGCCAGAACCACATCCAGGACATGCCCTCCCTTGTGGCTCCATCACATGCTGTGTTAAGAACACATCCTGGAAGCCATCCAGCAGCCTCTGCTCCTTGGCCACCTTAGAGGACATGGTTCCCAGTGTTAGTACCTGGCATATTAAGGTCCCCCATCAACACCACCTTCCCTTTTGGACCACACTGGGCAATGATGTTGTCCAGCAAACCATCCTCTAGAACATCACTCATCCGGGGCCTATGCTACACCCAGCTTGACCTTATCTCCTGCTGGGGATCGTGGGTGACCCATAAGGCCTCCACGTTTCCCTCTGCCTCTTCTACCATAGCAATTTCTATGTCATCTCTAATGAACATAGCCACTCCACCCCCTCTGCCCTCCTTTCTATCCTTCCTAAGCATAGTGTACCCCCGCACATTTAGGTCCCAGTCATGGTTTTTGTTGGCCCACGTTTCCGTGACTGCCGCCACATCCACCCCCTCGAACAGCATGGCCTGGAACTCTGGCAACTTGTTTCCCAAGCTCCTGGCATTTACTAACACTAACCCCCACCCCTTATCCCTGATCCTTTTGTCGAACCCCACCCAGATTCCTTATACTTCCATCCTCCCTGCTCCTCCTGAAACCTCCACCTCCAGTCTGTTTCCCTCCCCTTGGGCTTGAAGGTTACTCCTCATCTGGAGGGAGGGCTTCGTCAGCCCCTCCTTATCCTTCCCCCTTACAAGTTTAAACCCCACCTTTCTTGTATGTAGTCAGCCATCCCCTGTTTAAGGACTTCCTTCCTAATGGGGCAAGATGAAACCTGTCCTTGGCATATAGTCC
Source organism: Neoceratodus forsteri (assembly GCA_016271365.2). Taxonomy (NCBI): domain Eukaryota; kingdom Metazoa; phylum Chordata; order Ceratodontiformes; family Ceratodontidae; genus Neoceratodus; species Neoceratodus forsteri. Next base: position 480,640,168 of record CM057459.1, on the reverse strand, counting down.
CTTATCCTCCCAAACTCCATTCCAGTTCCCTAACACCCTCAACCCATTCTCTTCACCCCACTTCCTGAGCCATTCATTAACCTCTGTGAGCTTCATTTTTTCTCCACTGAGGCCTTTGGTACTGGCAATATCTCCGAAAAGGAAATGTTGCATCCATTATCCCGACAGACTCTGGCAAGTTCTTGGAACCTTGCTTGGATTTCCATAATGCTATTTCCCTCTAGATCATTAGTTCCCAAATGCACCAGGAATCCGGTTTCTCCACAATCCCTAACCATTTCATACACTATGAACTTTGCTCTGTGCACTGTCAGCCCAGAGATACTCACTACCTTCACCTGGCTATGGCATCCATCCCCTGTCCCTCCCAATGGATACCCTTAATCATCGAGTCTCCCAGTAACAGAACCTTAACACCGCCATCATCCTTATGGTTACCTCCACTATGCCCTCTCAGCCCCCACTTTATTCATGATCACAATTTCATGGGAGTCTTCCTGCCTTATTAGAGACCCCTTGTCACCCTCCCTTTCTGCCTCCCTTGCTATTTTGCCCACTTAACTCAAACCCTCTGAATAGGTGTCCCTTTAACCCTCTCTTATCTGAACCATTTATCCTGGCCCTGATGGTTTCCTTCCCCTGCCCTCATCCCCCCTTGTAATAGTACCCTGTCTCCAGAGGCTCTCTGTGGGTCCCCTTTAGCTAGGGGCCCCATCCTTGGTACTGACCTTCCTGCTGAAGGGGGCCTCTCCACCTCCTTGTCTCCCAGTTCCTCTCCAATCATGCTCTCCTCCTCATGTCTGGAATATGTTGCATCTCCCATTTGCTTAACATATATGTTTCTTTCCCTCTGGGACTATGTCTATCCTTTCCATAGTTGTTCTGTGATGCCCTATGGTATCTGACTCCTCCCCGGCCTCTGTATAAGTTTCCTCATTTCCACCAACCCCTTCCTCCCTCTAGGATGCTTAGTATCTCAAATTTATTGTGACACTCTATGTCAGCCTCCATCAAGTAACCCGAGTTTCCCTGACTGCATCTCTAAACTGACCCTCTTCTTCCTCTCTTGCACTGTTCACCTTAGGAGCTCCTTCCCACAGTCTGCTGTTTTAGGCTTCCGACAACAGCCCTCCTGACTTTTCCCTCCAGTCTCCTTGAATTCAGAATTTTCACCCTGTACGCTTTCCCTTAGCATCAACTTCCTATCTATGGTCCTCTGTCCCTAATATCCCCCTTCTGCTTGCTGTAGCATAATGTCCTGTAATTTCAGAGCGCTGCCCCAGCCTCCCTCAGCCCCACCCTTCTGCTGCCCATATCCACACCCCTTATCCTTGGCACCCCCCCAGCTCCCACAGCTTACTCCTTAACCAATATACCTCACTCCTAATACAAGATAGCTGTCTACAGAGTGGGCAGCTCTCTCTCCAGGCCCAATTTAGAATTATTGCCATCCCACAGCCTGTGCAGCCTACAACCCTTCCAAGATGCTGCCATGGTGGAATATGGCCACCCTGATTATCCCTCTGTTTATAATAGCATACACCCCTCTTTTCTCAGTCCCTTTCCCTGGAGTACAGTTTTCTCATACTGACTGTAGTTATTTACAAACCCAATTTCAACCCCACCAACAAAGTTCCCAAGTCTCACAAACACATACAGTCCAGTATGTGTTCAGTCCCACTAACAGTGTGTGTGAGCAGACTCAGGCACCGTATGATGTCACAGGCCACATAACTCCTGTTGCTTCAAAATTTCAGCCCCAAACAGAAATACTCAGCCCTTCAATCCCAACCCCAGTGGCTTTTCAGTATTTAAGTAAGCTACAAAACAGGGTGGTTGGGAGGCTCTACCAAACACCAGGCAAACACATTTAAATTACCTTCTAATTTTCCTGCCAAACATCTATCCCCAAACCTACAATATACACAGCCCAAGTATCAGTTCAAATTCAAGGTAATAATTTTAACACATAGAACTAATTTCACTAACAAACTATTCAAATATTTCAGTTTAAAACAAAATATAACTCCTGGCCTCTTTTCTACCAACCTGTTGCTTAAGCTCCCAAGTGAACAATGAAAGCCACAGTAATTCCTGTTTAAAGACAAGTTAATTGCAGCTAATGTCCCTCCTCCAAACACCAGGCAAACACATTTAAATTACCTTCTAATTTTCCTGCCAAACATCTATCCCCAAACCTACAATATCACAGCCCAAGTATCAGTTCAAATTCAAGGTAACAATTTTTAACACATAGAACTAATTTCACTAACAAACTATTCAAATATTTCAGTTTAAAACAAAATATAACTCCTGGCCTCTTTTCTACCAACCTGTTGCTTAAGCTCCCAAGTGAACAATGAAGCCACAGTAATTCCTGTTTAAAGACAAGTTAATTGCAGCACGTCCCTCCTCCAAACACCAGGCAAACACATTTAAATTACCTTCTAATTTTCCTCGCCAAACATCTATCCCCAAACCTACAATATCAAGCCCAAGTATCAGTTCAAATTCAAGGTAATAATTTTAACACATAGAACTGATTTCACTAACAAACTATTCAAATATTTCAGTTTAAAACAAAATATAACTCCTGGCCTCTTTTCTACCAACCTGTTGCTTAAGCTCCCAAGTGAACAATGAAAGCCACAGTAATTCCTGTTTAAAGACAAGTTAATTGCAGCTAATGTCCCTCCTCCAAACACAGGCAAACACATTTAAATTACCTTCTAATTTTCCTGCCAAACATCTATCCCAAACCTACAATATCACAGCTCAAGTATCAGTTCAAATTCAAGGTAACAATTTTAACACATAGAACTAATTTCACTAACAAACTATTCAAATATTTCAGTTTAAAACAAAATATAACTCCTGGCCTCTTTTCTACCAACCTGTTGCTTAAGCTCCCAAGTGAACAATGAAAGCCACAGTAATTCCTGTTTAAAGACAAGTTAATTGCAGCTAATGTCCTCCTCCAAACACCAGGCAAACACATTTAAATTACCTTCTAATTTTCCCTGCCAAACATCTATCCCCAAACCTACAATATCACAGCCCAAGTATCAGTTCAAATTCAAGGTAATAATTTTTAACACATAGAACTGATTTCACTAACAAACTATTCAAATATTTCAGTTTAAAACAAAATATAACTCCTGGCCTCTTTTCTACCAACCTGTTGCTTAAGCTCCCAAGTGAACAATCCCTTGTGTCCCTAGAGGGTCCCACATTTAAATGCCAAGCATTTTTCTGACCACCAACTAAAAAAATGCCTGAATCACGAAAGTAAAAGGGTAATTTGCGACAGTAAAAACCGCATTTGCGACACTTTTGCATAGTTTGTTAACTTTTCCCATAGACTATAATGGGATTCAGTGTTTTATAAATAACTTTTGAACCATTTAATATTTTTTCACAAAATGTTTGAAAGGCACATCAGGAACCCTGTCTGCATGTTCCCTGAAGTTTTCAGACCAATCGTGCAAACTATGTAGGATGTAGGCAAAGCAAAGAAGCGTGCAAAACCCCATAATTTATGCATTTTGGTGCTCTGTAGTTCAAGAATTGTACATCTGACCATAACGAAACTTGGCAGATCCAGAGATCTATGGTACCAGACCATGCATTTCAAATTTCAGTCATATGGTGGCAAAGTTATTAAGGTGCAAAATTTCAGATTTAACCTTAAATAGGGTACTCAACCTAACTATAATGGCACTCTATTAAATATATATATATATATATATATATATATATATATATATATATATATATATATATATATATACACAGTATGTGCCAAACTGTACCGATGCTGTTGTAACGGACGCCTAATTCTACTGGACAAATTTCCCTTTCCAAATGCCAAACGCTATGTTTTCAATGTTAATTATTCCTGTTAAGTCGGACCTGTAACTCCGCATGTAGCGGCCGCCAGTGCACCAATTAACACTGTATTTAACACCTGAGAGGATTTCCTGAACTCCACACTGTGCTTCAATGCCTTCTGCTAAAGCAACACTGTACCTGGTGAGAACTTATGTGGCACATGCATTCTTTTCCTGCTGGAGATGACATGCAACAGCACCAAAACAGACTCTAAATTGTGGACTTTCTCAACAGGAGCTGGATTCTCAGTGAAATTCAGTTGTTTGCTATCCCTTGTTCATGGCTTCACCTGACGTCTCGCTCCTGAATAAGCGTGTTGCTATTTTTTAAAAAAGGAGCAGCAAGCTAGCGATCTACCCTTCCTCAGTTTACTGAGCTGCAACAGAGGTAGGTAACAGCACCGAAGCAAACCCTATTCATGGATTTTCTCAGCAGGAACATATCCCCCAACTGTTTGCTCCTGAATAAGCATTTTGCTAATTTTGCTAATTTTTCAATGGAAGCAGCAAGCTAGCAACCTAATCTTCCTCAGGTTTATTGAACTGCAATAGAAGTTCTCAGCAAAAATTCAGCCGATTGTAATCCCTTGCTCGTGGCTTCACCAGACCGCTTGCTCGAGTAGCGTTGCTTGTTTTTTTTCACCAAATGATGTACTGGGACGCGCATGTAATGGACACACGTCCCTTTGTCAAACTAGTCCGTCACAAGCGGAATATACTGTATATATATTTCTATATATTTATCTCTCTCTCTCTAGATATATATATATATCTCTGGGAGTGAGGGGGAAGGGGAAGAGGATGCCACAGGGAGAAGTAGGTTGTTAGAGGGAGTCCTAGCCCTTTGCTAGGCAACTTGGGAAGACTTGGTGGGTCAGGCAGTCCTTTTCTGCCATCATGTTTCTATGTTTCTATATATAGAGCTAGGACTTTTTTGATTGTAGTCTAAGGGTATGAGGCAGATAGAAGAAAGCAAGTTAGTAACAAAAGTCTAGGGTTATCACAGGATCAGTACGGAGATGAGGTGCAGTGGGAAAGTAATCAGGTGAGGGGTCTGTGGGGTGCTGTTCTCCAGGGTTATGCTCTGGCAGAGGGGGCGCGTCCCCATTTGCAGGAAGTTTGTGGTGTTCCATGCTCAGCTGGTAGCAGCAAGAGATGAGATATCTCAGCTGCAGCACTGGGTCAATTGTGGTTGAACCCTCACACCCCCGCTCCCTCAGATGCCCCCTGGACTGGGCTGGAGGGTAGTGGGGAATGGGATGGGGAAGAGTGATAGAGGCAGCCGCAAAGGCTCAACCAATCTCACGCCATCCAGATAGCAAATGGCTTTCACCCTGGAAGAGGCTCAGGTATTTGACGCTATTGGGGTCTCTGAGTCAATTGGGAAAATGACCAGGATGCCTTAGTGGCAGCCAAGGGAAAAAGGAAAGGAGGAAGAGCAAGGAGAGTCTTAGTGATTGGGGCTCAATGATTAGGGGAGTAGAGAGGTAGTGTGTGGGAAAGGAGTGAAATGGTCAGATGCTTTTCTAGTGCATCAGCCATCTGGGATATAAATTGAATAGAGAGGATAGCGAAAGGCAGGGAGCTGGGGTGCTGGTAAACTTGGGTACCAATGATCTGTTGAAGCAGCCTGTGGAGGCAGTGAAGCAAAACCTTAAGAGGCTGGGGGACAGATTGAAGGTGCACTCAGCTTCCCTGGCTTTTTCCAAAGTCCTCCCTGTGTGGAATAGATGGAATGGGAATGACAGAGTAAGGAAGGAAGAGACTGAGGAGTTTAATGGGTGGTTGAAGGGATGGTGTCAGGTGTAGGGACACCACAATGTGTGGGACTAGAGGGGGCTTCTGGAACAGGAGTCTCTTCAAGGGTGATGGCCTTCACCTCATGAGAGATTGTGCCAGTACACTTGGGCAGAAGTTTGATATCTACATTGGACAGTTAAACTGACTGTGGAAGAGACAGAGGCTAGGAAAACCAGTGAGAATGGAGAGAAGGTGGGAACCTGGTAAGGGCTCCCACTAAACAGGAGACTACGAGAAGCAAGGGGGGTAACATTAGCTTTGAAGTTCAAATTAGGTTAGGGGAAGAGGCCAATGAGGGAGAGCTGAGAAAGCCTAAATTCAGCATGAAAAAAAAAGAAGGAGGCTAGGGAAGAATGAGTGAGAAGGGGTTGCAAAAAGCAAGAGAGGATCAGGAGAAAGATAGAATGGGGTCTGCCTTAATATCAGAAGTCTGGGAAATAAAATCAGTGAGCTTCATGCAATGGTGGCAGACACTACTATGGACGTAGTAGCCATCACAGGAACTTGGACCATAAAGAATAATGATTGGGACCAGACAGTCCCAGGCTAAACCATATTTAGTCATGCTTGAGGAAAACGTAAAGGAGGATTCATAGCCCTATATGTCAGGGAATGCCTAGAGGCAGTGGAGGATGGAAACATCAGAGGCAGTAATGGGGAAATGGTATCACTGTGGGTTCAGCTCATGGGGTCCTCAGGCAAGAAACTATAGACAGTGGTAATCTATAGACCCGGACAGGGAAGAGAGAAGAGAGAGAGAGGATAAGCGGTATGGACAGAGCCACAAAGGGGAGTGACAAAGAGGTAGGTGGTGGTGGTGAGAGATCTGGCAGACAGGAGCTCCAGAAGTCAAGCCATGCTGCATACATTGCAGGACTGCCTGCTGGTGCAGCTGGTTAAAAAACCCACTAGGCAGGCTACCATTCTTGATGTGGTGCTTACCAACTCAGAAGAGGTAGGAGGCGTGATGGTAGGGGAGCCACTATGGTCCAGTGACCATAACTCTATATGGTTTAACCTGGTCATCAGGACAAGTAAGCCCTCATCAAAGGCTGAAGTCCTAGATTTCAGAAGGGCAGATTTCAACCAGATGAGGGGACTAGTCTGGGACAAGTTAGCTGCAGTGGACTGCAGCGGGGATGTGGAGGTAAAATGGGGGAGGGGCACTCAAGGGAGCCATTCTCAAGGCAACAAAGTCTTGCATGAGAACAGCAATCAAAAAGAAACAGGTAACAAAAGGCTAATATGGTTCTTCTGGAAAGGTCTGGGTAGCAGTGAGATCCAAAAGGCCTTTACCAAGTACAAGGGAAAAACAAGGAAGAAAGAATGGGGAGTACCAAATGAGAACAAGGTAAACCAAGAGGGTGATCAAAGAAGCAAAGGCAGACACAGAGCATTGTATTACAGAGGAGGTCAGGGGAGGGACAAAACAGTTCTTTAGATATACAGTATTGGGGCAAAAGAAAGAAGGGAGGAGGAATTATAAGGCTAACAGAGGGAGATAGGGTAATTGAAGAGGATGGGCAGAAAACAGCCATTATTACTTCTGTTCTGTATTCACAAGGGAAGAAAGATGGTCTCTGCCAGACAGTGGTATTAAGACAGCTATTAGAGGGATCTCTGAGATGAGGCAGCAAGTATTTACCAGTGAAAGAGTTTGGAAAGAGCTAGCAATAAGACAGAGAAGGTCCCAGGGCAGATGAGATGCATCTGAAGGTGCTTAAGGCATTGGCAACAGAACTAACTGAACCGCTGGTAGGGCTATCAAATAGGCCAAGTGAGACAAGGGGGTAGTTCCAAAAGGCTGGACAGTAGAGGGCATAGTCCCACAATGTGGGGGGGGGGGGGAGAAAAGGAGCAACCAGGCAACTGCATGTCCATCACTCTTACTTCTATTGTTGGTTAATTGATGTGACACTAGTCAAGGAGAACTTTGGGGACTACCTGGAAAGCCATGGATAGTAAACAGCATGAGTTTGTGGCAGGGAGGGCTTGTCAGAGAATCCTTACAATATTCTTTGACTGTATCATGAGGGTAGCTGTTAAGGGACATGCTGCTGATTTATTCTACACCGATTTCAAGCAAAACATTTGACCTGTACCTCACAAGAGGTTGCTAAAGAAGTTAGAGAATCTGGGTGCAGTGAAGGACACATATTGGTGAGAAACTGGTTGGAAGGAGACAGAGGGTCATGGTCAACAGAGTCAAATCAGAAGAGAGGGAGGTCACCATTGGGGTATCACAAGGATCAGTCCTGGGTTCAGTTCTTTTCAATATGTCCATCAGTGATATGGGAGAAGGAATCCAGGGCAAGATGTGTCTCTTCACAGACACCACTAAACTCTGTGGTGGGGTAGATTGAAAGGAGGTGGCTAGGGAGATGCAAAGAGGCTTGTAAAGGCTAGAAAGGTTGTGAAAAGTTCGACAGTTGAAATTCAATGTAAAAAAGTGCAGTGTGATGCACATAGGGAAAAGAACCCCTGGACAGAGTACTGAATGGAGGGTGGTTTAAAGCTAGGCATGACCTCTGAGGAAAAAGACCTAGGGTCTTCATCCATGACTCCCTAAAACAAGCCAGTGTAACAAGGCCAACAGTAGGGTAAACAGGATGCCGGGTGTAAAGGGAGGGGAATTGACAGCAGAATGAAGGAGGTATTACTGCCTTTTTATAGAACACTAGTGAGGCCTTACCTAGAGTACTATGCCCAGTTCTGAAGTCCTCACCTAAGCAAAGATAAGGAGAAACTGGAGACAGTGCAATGTAGAGTGACCAAAATAATTCATGGCCAGCAGGGCAGATCTTATGAGGACTAGCTCAAGGCACTGAACATGTATTTGCTGGAGGCCACATGAGACAATGAAGATATGATAGAGACCTTCAAGTTCCTTATTTGAATGACTAGGTAAACTGCAAAGAACTACATGGCATAAGTAGCACATCAAGAACACAGGGACATAAGTGAAAACTGACAGGGGGAGGTTCAAGTGGGAAGTGAGAAAGTTTTATTTTACAGAAAAGTTGGTGGAGCCATGAAACAATCCGCCAGGTGATGTGGTGGGCACCAAACTATGAATGGTTTGAAACATGGCTAGGACAGAATGAACAGCTTAGTGGTTGCTCAGGGTGTAGCAGTAGGGTGGGGTGGCAGCGTCAGGTAAACAGCTTGGGTTAGAACATTGTATGGACAAAAGGTTCTGGGTTTGTTAGACTTTTATGGGTAGACCGAATGGACCAATGGTCTTTTTCTGCCATCATTATCTATGTTTCGATGTACTGGGCTTAACTGTTGGTGGCGTGGTCAGAGATATTTGATGTCTATGTCGGCCCATATTGATACTACATTGCTACCATTTCAAAGCCTCATTGCCACCATGTTAGAACCTTTGTGATGTCACTGACAATCAAGCTGTGGCTAACCACACCATAGTCAAGCACAGCTTGATTGATCTTCAGTGACATCACAAGGTTCTAAAAATGGTGGCAATGTAGTAATATGGGGAAGACTTAATCATCAGTATCTCTGGACTGCTGCCATCTACAGAGGAGCCAAATTCCTCATTTAAAAGAGCATTTTATGGCCTTTAAAACCGTTTACCCACCCGACAGTGACAGTTCGACAGCAAGGCCCCCACAGTGACTACAGCGCCATGCCGCTGTAGGGTCTCCTCTGGTACCAAGCACTGTCTGTCGAGGGTCCTGTACCCCCCCCGAATCAGCTCCGACTCGGAGTTGATAATCTTTAAGTGAGGTGCAGGGTACAGCCCCATGTGGGGGTTGTGGGGCAAAGCCTCTGAAGAAAAACACAGCCAGCACCTAGAAACCGCAGCTGACTGCAAATGCGGTTGAACTGCCGGTTTCGCTGTCGGGCAGTCGACAGGAAATTTGTCAATCACCCATCGTGGATCCCTTTAAAACTATGATGGGGATATTCATAAATGTTCTCCAGTAAGGATGTGGAGTCAGGTTCAGGGGTTATGGTCTTGAAAATTTTATTTGTATCTGGATCTTCTGTTAACTGTGGAAGGCAGTAGGCTTGTGTTTAAGAATTCTACAGAGGCTGAGATTTCGACCTTAGCAGATATTCCACTAGTTAAAACTTCAGTTAAGATTCTGGGGTTCCTTTGGCCCTGAGGATATGACCTTAGAAAACTGGGAGAAATGGTGGTGGTGGGGGAGTCAGGGTTAACCTGTGGAAGCAGCGCAACTGTCCAAAAAGAAACATTTTTTAGTCAAGGCTTTGTTGTAATTGATCTTTGAGTTTATTTGTTATGCACAGCCATCCCATTGGTTCAGCTGTAGTGTTATCTTTCATAGTGCCTGATACTTGGATTTGGAAATGAGCCCTAGTCATCAGGGGCCATTGGGCGGATGAGGATTGAGGATCTCGGATGCTGTCCTCCTCCAGGGAGAGTGGTTGGTAAACTTCATTGCAATACTGCCTCCTGGGTGATACAGGTGGTGGTACAAGCTGGAAGAGCCTATTGATGCAGGTGGGTGAGGATGCAGTCTAGTTGTTGCAGTGTACATGCACACTTAACGTGCTTTCACTGCCATGATGACCACTGAAGGCACCAGCTTCAGGGGCAGGGAGAACACTAGATTGGGAAACCTCTAAGGCAACAGCAGCATGATGTCCCAGTTCTCTCAGGTCCCACAGCTGCTGCATTGGGACTAGTTCCACTGGATAAGCATCTCAATCCCTTCTTTTCGGGATCAGTCCTCTGTCTGGAGGGGGGACTCCACCATAGAGGGTAAGCCATGGTCACCCAATGGTGATAAAGTGCATCCCTGGGCAAGGCAGGGTGACTGGGCTGGGGAGTCCTGAATGCAGCATAAAAAGGGCCTGGTCACAGGTAAAGAAGATGAAACAGCTGAAAAAACACTTTTCATTTTGTTTACCCCCTCCAGTTTACCTCCACCTCAAGGTGGGTGAACTAAATATGCTACATCTGTTTGCCTTTTTAAAGTGTTTTTTTGCTAGTATGTTTTGGCATTAAGGGACTCCCCAAACTTTGTGCCCCTTGGTTTTACGAGTTTCTGGAACCCAGACTGTTTGGATGGAGGCATGGCTATTTAAAGTTACATTGTAATATCTCTATCTCCCCTATCCCTGGTTATGTATTCATGGCTTTAACAACATTTTGGTAGTTTGGCATCTCCCCAGATTAGCTCAGTACTAATTCAAGGAAACAAATCTACCATGGAGCTGTAGCTACAGCTTTTCTGTGGAGGTCGATTCAAGGTCTGACCCAGGGACATGCTCATGCTGTTTAGTTACTAGACACTTCTGTTCCTGTTTGAATATGGGATTGTTATGTAGCTGTTATGGAAAGTTAGGATCAAACAACCATATAAACTTGGAGGAAGATACTGTAGTACAGTAGGTCTGGTTGTTCTTAACAACATGAAACTTAGCTTTTTTGACTGACCCCACACTAAAGTGTTTTAGGATCTACTGGTTCGAGAATTGGGGAAACCTCTGTTTTCTGTTTTAGGACACAGAGAGTAATAGTAAATGGAGTCCACTCAGAAGAAAGGAGGGCTACTAGTGGGGTACCGCAGGGTTCAGTATTAGGACTGGTCCCTTCAATGTCTTTGTGTTTACATTATGGAAGGACTGAAGGAAAAGTATGTCTCTTTGCAGATGACACTAAGATCTGCAACAGAGTTGATGCACAGGGTGGGTGGAAAGGATGAGAAGGGACTTGGCAAGGTTAGAGGAATGGTCAAATGTATGGCAGCTTAGATTCAATGCTAAGAAGTGCAAGGTAATGCACCTGGGAAACAAAAACCCAGGGGAAGAGTACACAATGGGGGGTGAGATACTAACAACAACAAAAATGGAAAGGGACCTGGGGGTAGTCATATCAGATGACCTAAAGGTGGGCAAGCAATGTGAGAGGGCAGTAAGGAGGGTTGGGGGATACTGGGATGCATAGGGAGAGGCATCACCAGTAGAAAACAGGAAGTTATTATCCCTCTGTACAGACAGCTGGTGAGACCCCATCTGGAGTACTGTGTGCAGTTCTGGAGACCCAATCTCCGCAAAGACATAGACAGGATGGAAGCTGTCCAGAGGAGGGCAACTAAAATGGTGCAGGGTCTGCACCGAAAGACATATGAAGAGAGACTTAAGGAGCTTAATATGTATAGCCTCGAGGAAAGGAGGGAGAGGGGGGACATGATAGAAACTTTCAAGTACCTCAAGGGAATCAACAAAGTCCAAGAGGGTAGCATCTTTCAGAAAAAGAGGTGTGCAAGAACAAGAGGGCACAATTTGAAGATGGGGGGCGGCTCAGAGGTAATTTAAGGAAGTATTTTTTCACAGAGAGGGTTGTGGACGATGGAACGGCCTCCTGGAGGAGGTTGTGAGTCAAATCAGTGGTGGAATTCAAGCATGCATGGGACAGTCATAAGGCAATTCTGGGGGTGAGGGTAAGAAGAAGTAGGCTGCTGGTTAACTAGGATCTGCAGCTTATCCAGTAGGCAGGAAATGGGCAGACTGGGTGGGCCAAGCAGTCCTTATCTGCCGTCAAATTCTATGTTTCTATGTTTCTATGTTTCAGCTATCAGTTACAATTAAGTATTGGGCCTGTATCATCATGGGTGGTGGAAATATTATAAAAGCTCTCTGACTGTAATACTTGCTGTGTTAAAATTTTTTATTTGGCAGATCTGCTGCCAATTTGTTCTGCAGCAGTATACATCTTAATCTGATAGGGCAGTATCTCTATGGTCCATTTATGGGGCAGAACAACTCTTATTAATATAGCATAGGTTGTTGTTACTGTGGCAAAACATTTGGAGTTATGCACTGAATATTTACTTTGAACAAGACTGGAGTACCTTTTTGTTTTATACACTGTAAACATTGTCTGGTATTCTCCCACAGTATATCATGCTATTGTACATAATTCTTGTTGTATTTTTACTGTATATATTGTCATTGGTTGGTTTCATGTCAATACTGTACATTGATGGTGTTGTTGTCAACACCCCTGACAGCAACAGGAACAATGCCGACAGTCGGCATTGTTCCCAACAGGACAAAGTGTTTTTCTGAGGCGTCACCCCCATGCGGGGGAGGTTTTGCCTCACTCACCCCTCTATCTTAAATAAATCAACTCCAAGTTGAGTTGGTTAGGTGTGGGTGGGGTGCCAACACTGGAATTGTTGTCAGATAGCAGCAGAACCACCACAGCGACTAATCTTGACATAGTGAGGTTTGCCGCTGTGGTGGTGTTCGCTGTTGGAATGTCTTTGTGGTGGGTGATATCTTATTGGTTATACTTACTGCAGCTTAATTTTACTGTATTTATTGTTTACAACTTTACCACTGTGTATATTGTTATTACTGTACCCCTCCTCGCCCTTTTTTCTCCTGTCTGATTATACTGATCACTTCTCCTTTTATGTAATTTATTACCAACCCATTAAACAACTGCTTTCATGAACAATAGCTGATTATTATGAAATGCCTACAGTGTACTATTCTGAATGTTCCATTTTAACTGTTTTGTGGTGGTAACTTTCATTGCTTGTCTGTGATTGTTTTAATGAATTTGTTATTGAATGGCATGTATGTTCTTGTTTGATCAAATAAAAGTTATATAAAATGAAAAGTGAGGTATAAAAACTGACAAAATTGAACAACTTCAATGGTTAAAATACAGCACCTGTCCATTGATTATTTACCTAGAACTGCACAGTTCATAACAAACCTGTCCTAATTCACCTAGAAACAACCTAAATAAATGAAGCCTTTTTTCCATTAAAATGAAATTTTGTTTCACTCTTTAAAGACAGAAACTCACAACAAGGCATAGGTTTCTTCAAAATAAATGCAGTTCCTGGGTCCATTCAAAGGCACACAGCCTTTGTTATCAAACTCACCTATTCTACCAAGCAACAACCTAACTAAAGGAAAATAAAACCTTTTTCCATCATTTCATAAGCATAAGAATCCACTTCAGGGCATGCATTTCTTGAGAATTAATACACTTTCCAGGTGCATTAAAAGTCACTTGGCCGTTGGTCTTGTGCCTTCCAATTTGCCCAGGATGTGCATTAATTGTCTAGAACTACATGCTCTGTGTTGTTTATTTAATTTCAAAAAGTTAATCCCGTACCCCTTCCTCTAGGTCGCACCTAGAAATGAGCCTGGACTCAGAGTACTGTACCTTTCCCCTGTTACCAATTTTCAATAAGTAGATAACTAAATAAATACCTTCTCTGTATTACTTTTATCTCTGATTAATTTGAAATAGATTATTTTGTAAGCCTTAAAGAGTCCCTGACACCATTAGAAAACTTAGAAAAATATGAGATTTAGACAGTTCAGTTTATATTTCATGTATTTTCTATAATTATTTACCTTTTTCTTTATTACCAAGGACAGCTGTATGAAAGAGGCTTACTGTCCCTTAGACTTTATCTGCTCTTTCTGCTATCCTACCTATGACATCATAATCCAGGTTGCACCTGGAAACGAGCTTCTGGTCATGGTGCTTTTCCCGGTTATCAACTTTTAAATAAATAAATAAATAAAATAAATAATCCCCTGTTTAAGGCATTGTAGTTATCCCCACAGCAACAGACTGCGATGTCATAAACAAAATTGTGATGTCATATGTAGGTAAGCAGCCAGAACAGACAGGGCAGTGATCCTGTTTACATGCAAATGTCTTTAGCAATAGAGAAGAATGAGAAATACAGAAACAATATTAAAATATGAGCTCACTTGTGCTAATCATTATATTTTCTCAAAGTTGTCACAATGGTGTCAGGGGCTCTTTAAAAAAAAGCCGATATCTGTTTATGCTCTATATCTGATTGTTACTGGATCTCTTTTGAGATTTTCTTTTAACAAAAATTCCCTGACTCTTCTTTGATAAGTGCCATGGGTTCTTCCACCTGGACAGTGACAAGAGATGATCAGAAAGGATCTCGACTTAACTAGTTGCAGAATTTAGTTGCACCGCTGCTTTAAAGGCAAACAGTCATCACTAAGAACCCCACATCCAAATGTGGGTCTGGTCCCAATTTGCACATTTCTGTATCTATATTTTTTACTTACTGTTTCCTGCAATATAGTATATTGTATCAGGCTGATTCTCTTTACTTCTAAGCCAACATTTTCTGTAATTAGAAATCCCAGAATCCCCTGCAAGTGACAGTTTAATAGCCTACAGTGCATGTTACTGCTTTTATAAGCTCAGATCAGATGTTTGCTGGTCTCGCTGGTCTCCTGGGGCAAAGTACATTCTTCTGTGACTGTACTTGGCCCCAACAGCACAGCAGGGAGAACAAATAAAACATTTATTCCTATAAAGCTCTAACTTGCACTACACACTTTTGAATCTCCCACTGCTGCAGCCCTGCTCTGATGTGAGCTGCTGGGGATTTGGGGATTCTGGTTACAGCAAATGTCAGCCTTAAAGTAAGCAGAATCAGTTTGATACAATCTACAATACTGCAGCAACCAGTAAAGTAAAACTGTTTTGCACACAAGTAATTTGACGAGTCCCACACTTGAGTGTGGGGCTCTAGTGCTGACTGTTCCACTTTAAAATAATTATCCCATTGACTGCATGTAGAAGATAAGATCTGTGTAGTACAGAGGTGTAAGCTAAGAAAGGAGCTTGCTATGGATGGCATCGGTGTGTGGTGAGAAACTGTCATTTTTATCCAATCACACACCAAGGTAGTCAAGCACGGACTTCATTAAGGAGGGCCATCAAGGGATGTGAAGGTAGGTGTCCTGAGTAGCCTAGGCATCTCTGCTTAGTGCCAGATTTATTTTTGAATTCTGTTACTTTACATCTTATATGAAAAAAGATATTACAACATTCATACTGGGTCATATTCACTAATAGGCCCAGTACATGCTGGTAGGGGCATGTACTAGGCTATGAAAGTATACACCACATAGTCAGCCACATGGGATATACAGGGCCAGTATGTACATCCCCCTGGGTGGACCTGGGCACCCAGACCACATCTGCAGTGGGCCTGAGTGCCCAGCGCATGCCCATGTTGCTCCATGCTAAGAGCAGGGCTGGCTGGGGGGGGCAGATGTTAACTGGACTTGGGGCTTCCAATTGGAAGCCCTGACCTGGCCCCAAAGTGGATTCCTCACCCATGGGAGCAGGGATCACGGGACATGGTGGCCCGCTTAGGGGCTGCCATATCCCCAATGGTAGGCAATATAATTTAGGTTTTCTCCAAGGTTGATGCCCCACAGCCTGCCACTACCTGCAGGCCTTCAAGGCATTGAGGGGTCTGGGGCCATGACTGTGGTGCAAATGTGTCCAGTGACAGCTGGACAGAGGGGTGTATAGCCATTATGGTAGCCCTCTGGCTGACATAATGGTAATCCTCCAATGACACTGGACTGGTAGAGTGCAAATGGCATCATGCATGCAACAGTCTCCCCAGGCATGTCCACTCCCCACACCCCCAGACTAACTGCATAGTTGTGCTGGATCCCCCACACATCATCTGCGGCAGGAGTGTGGGGCAGCTGCATGCTGGTAGTGCATCCATGGGTGTCCATGAGACACTTGGGATGTGGGTGTCCTGGCCCTGAGCAACACATAAAAGGCACATAAGGCCAGGAGACCATTAATGCACAGCGTCCACTGGGACTGTAAGTGTATTTAGAAACTGCTAATATTATAAATCCCTTTATCTCCTGTCTCTTAGTTTGCTGATGTCAACAGTGTCACTCAATACAAAAAATACCCCATAATACTGAATGGCTGCTTTTAGTATTCCCTGTATTGAAGGTAGTAGAGCAGCTAGCAGAATAAGAGACATGATACAGTTCCTAGATTATGGCTTCAGAGATGGTTATTGGATTAAAAGGAGATCAGATATAGACACAATAACATCTAGGTGTCAGGTCCAAAAGAAACCAGAACAAAACAAAACACTACTTTTTTTTAATAAAGTGGGTTCTAAAAATCTTACAACTAGTGGTGAGGATGAAATCAGGGAGATTCTGGTTTTGGTTTTGTCAAATCACCCCTGATTTTTGTTCTGGCTTTGGTACTGGTTTTGGATTCGCGGCCAATATGCATTCATTATAAAACTTGCTCTCTACTTTCAAGCTGAAATATAATAAACAGGAAAACAGATTAAATTCTGTAAACAAACAAACAAAAAAAAAACAGTTCAGTAGCAAAGCCCAGCTGTTGCTAAGTTTACAGGAAGTCTTGTAAAGTATTTTAGACAGTGCTATATTCAAAAGTTGAATAGCACATAGCTTTATTAGCTAGTGGTCTAAAATCCTAGCAGTAAATAACAGGAAACAAGACACGTTGAATGGTGGAGCATAGGTTGAGGCAATGTAACAGCTGAATAGCCCCTGGCTTGTTTAGTCTGTTAAGCCAGTTGTACACTACTTATAAAAGTGACTTGGTAACTGAAGGACAACAGGAGGACACAGTAAATGACAGGTGATGGTCTGAGAGGAAACATATTTTATCATTTCTTTTAAGAAGTGTAGCAATATGTGTACACAGAGAGTATATTGGATCCTCCCACCCACACATTTGAACAGATGTTACTTTGTTTGATAAGCCAACTTTGTTGTTTGTGTTTCTAGAATTGGGTTCCCACCATTGCAACTATTTTTTTGCGCCATTAATTATGATGCACATTCACGCTACAATTTTTATTTTTACTGATTTGTTTTTGTATTTCATTTTAGTACAATGCAATGTAAAGGTTTAATTATCAAGACAGTCTGAAGTAGCACGGTGAATGTGAGCACTAATTTTATGTAGTGTATAATAGCATATTTTTTCTTTTCTTTTTTCTTTCATAGATCACTATACATTCAAGAACAGCAGATCAGTTAGAACTCAGAGTGGAGTTATATTCAGGAAGATATTATCCAAGAAGTACAGAGATTTGGCATAGGGTACATAACTGGAAGATGTCTAAGAAAACAGAGAGTGACGTCAATATAGTCATTTAGAAATTTAAGTTGACCTTACAAATAATGGATTGAGGAAAAAATACACGTAAGTGTGAGTGTCAAATTTTTCATACTGTATGTCCCAAAGAGTCAGACAGTAGTTCCTATATTTTCTAGTCTTGCTATACAGTAGTTCACTGGAAGAAACAAATGGTGTCTGGCATGAGACAGGGCATGAATGGCATGAGAGACCAGCTGAAGCAAATATTCCTTTCCCCAGTAGTACTTTTCTTCTTCAACATCACTGCCAATAGGCTTATCAACACTACTGTCTGAGCAGTGTTTTGGAAGTGCCCCTGCATATCCTACAAATACACCATAGTACAGTTGAATTCCAACATTTTCTGGAAGGAGTTTCTCTTCCTATTAGCATCAACATAGCCAGCTGTGCTAAATATTCTTTCTGAATAGACACTTGTTGCTGAGCAACTTAAATAGTAAAGGACCACGTTTTGCAATTCTGACCAGACTGTGTCATTTCATGTCAGTATTGAAGTTGGTCATCTGAATATTTATTTTTCTGGTGTCCTTAAGAAGTCATCAGTCATACTGCTTGATGAGATGACAGAAGTAACAGCGATGCTGATCTCACAGTGAAACCTGTACAGCAATCACGTTGATGCCAACAACATCAACAGATCACTGTAAAGTCCACCGACCCCAGCACTCTTTGCCCCCAAACACCCATGCAGGGGGCTCTGCCCCTTGCACCACCCAGACTTAGGGATTATCAACTGTGAGTGGGAGTTGATTCGGGGAGGGGACACTTCTGGTACATCAAGTTGTTAAATTCTCAGTGTATGTTGACATCAGTACATATCAGGCAACATGGTCTTAATTCCTTGGTGGTCCTGGACTAGAGATTTTTGTTTGACACTAGTACTGTCAATTTATATTTAAATTATCATTTATAAAGTCCTGTCACTATACTAGAGGTTTTTGAAGTTATGGGGCATGATATCCAGCTGGAGAGTACAGCTGGGTGATAGGTCCACTAAGTTTTACACATCATACAGTGTGCACTGATGTTTTAAGACAACTTCACTGGTAATTTCTTGTCTATAATGCATGCATTGAAACTTCTTGGAGTCCTAAGACAATCTTAGTATGTCTTTAATCTGGTGGGGTTGCTTTTCAGTAATCACATCCTTATACACACTGTGACACTCATAGCTTCATTTAAGAGTCATCTGTTCCAGCAGTGTTATCTTATGTCAATTGAATTTATATGCAGTAGGATTCTTTGTATGTGCTTTGCACCAAGCACCTTTGACCATAGGACCCTCCTGCCTGAAGGTATTATGGTATTGTTAAACTTCTCTGACATTATCATCTGTATTTTTTAAATGAGTATTTTAAACCAATGGGGATTTTTTCTGTTTTTTCTGCATGATCTAGCTGTTAAAAGTATTGTTTTTTCTAAACAGCGGCCATTAGGCTTCTGAAGAAGGACTGATTGGTCCGAAAGCTAGAGCACTTGTTCTTGTTGTTACATCTATGTTGGTCCATTAAACGTATCAAATCATTTGCTTCTGGATCTGTACCTGCAAGGACCAATACAGCAAATACTAAATCTTGATTTATGGCTGCACTCCCAGCACTCACTTCACGTGTTATTCCTAAAATGACTGTAGTAGTGCACACAAGTATGATATATGATTCCACTGTGCAGAGATGTGTGTGACATCCCCGTTCCCTACCGCATGGTCCATGATATAATGGTCTACTGCTTTGCGTTGTTCTTGTAGCCTCTAAAACATGTAAAAAGTGGATTTCCACCTAGTAGCAACTTCTTGTTTTAGCAGGTGAATTGGTAAGTTATTCTGTTGTTGCAGAACTTGCAAAATTTTACAAGCTTTTGTAGAGTGCCTGAAGTGACCACATATACATGTACAGCAGCACCCAGCATATTCTGCATATTCTTGCCTTCACCGAGGAAGTCCCATACCACTAGACTGAGTGTATGTACAAAGCATGGTACAGCATATGCAGAACCCCACCATACTTTAATGCTTTTACAATGTTATTCCACTGTTTGAAACCACAAATCCTGGGGAAAGGCCATTAGAGGAAAGCCATTTTGAGTACTGTTTCTTTAATTCCTTGAAGATGTTCACACCACTGTGATTTTCTTTGTCAAAGCTTGCAGTGAAGAGGGCAGCCTTTTGTGAGGATTGAATTGGTCTCTGGTGGTGCTTAGAGGATGTTGCAGAGGAAAATGACATCCAGTGGGTGGTGACATATGTAGTCTGCTACTGGACCACTCATCCACATATCAGATTTTACATGTACTTCCTTAATAGCTGATGACTGCAAGGCACTGCTTACCTTCTGGTACAATTCCCCTATAAAGAGCTGGCATAGCCTTTCCAGAGAAATGTGTCTGTGATGGCAGTTGGTACCGAAGGCAGCAAGATTCATCACCATCCAAAGCCAACAGAGTCAGCAATAGAAAAGCGACACATGTTCAGTACAATTGCTGCAGATATTGCTTTATTTAAGTGTTGAGCAGCTGGATGGCTTTTTGTTATGTATATTTAGTTCTCCATTCAAAAGCCTGCTGCATCATTAACTGTTTCTAAGATGCAGCTGGCACACTGAAAAAGGCTGGAGGAGACAGAGAAGAAGAACTCTTACTGTTTTCAATAGGGGAGCTTTCTGATTGTGATAAAGACCTAGCAGATAAAGGGGGTGATGCATTCCAAGCCCTGCTTGGTGTCTGAGGGGTTTTACACTGTATATGGAAAAATTTACCTATACCACTAGTCTGCATGCCACCGTGAACCTGTGCATCATCCTCTGCCACATGTCACCAGGGATTTATTTCTGGCCCACTGAAGTGGATGTATTTGCTGTGTCTTATTAAGGTTGATGTGCCAAGGCTGCTTGCCTGTCTTTCTTTGCTAAAAGAGGACTAACACAAACAGTATATGCTTGCATACTGTTCTTTGCGCTAAGGTGAAAATAACTCCAAATGGAAGAAGGTGCCTTTTTTGTGTTCATCGCTGACACTGCAGCTTCTCAGTCACCATCTGGCATTATCTACATTTGTTAAATTCTATAATTTGATTATTTTTCTTAAAATTCTCAGTGGATGACTTGGTGTGAAGACCACCCTCAGTACAGGAGACAGACATAACTTCATTTTCACTGGCCCCTTCTGATCTTTCCTATGATGACCTTTTCCCATGATTTTTGGTTTGGCATCTCACAAAGCAGGTTCCTCTGGCTCTGGGTCTTCATTATTAGAGCCCCATCATGCACTGCCTACAATATGTTTCGGGAATGTACTCACTGCCATTGCTGTCCACATGGTCTGACTCTGAAGAGCTCACAGAGGAATGAGAAGAGGTAGAATCTTAAGAAAGGGGCTCGTTGTATGCATGTGTGCTTATTATTTCATCTCCACTGTGTAGTGCCTGCATGTGCATTTTGTATAATAACTGCACCTTTGCCAAATCTACTTTTCATAATTGCTGGTTTATCACCATTTTTCTTGCTGCCTTTTGATTGGCCTGTATTTGCTAACTGGTTATCACCTGCAGCAGCAGACACACATGATGGGATCCCAAAAGGCAATAAGAACTCAGAGGATGAGGAAGCTTCAATAGGTGAAGAAGATGTGCCTTTTGTGACTGTTTTTTTCTTCTTCTGAATTGCTGTCTTTGTCTTTTTCTTACTGATGCTGGAAGTTTGTTTCACAGGGAGTACCCTTCCACCTTTATTTTTAATATCCTTTAATATGTTTTAAAATTCAAATAACAGTCAAATAACAGTTGCTGATCAAAAACTAAGACAGCTCACTTCCAAGAAAAAAAAATTGTACGTTTTTCAGCAGCCTTGTGGTACTAGGTAGCAATGATGAGTAGTGCACTTCTTGAGAAAAGATAAGACAAGATAGAGGCCATATTACCTCAGCCTTTTGGTGATCTGGCTAAAGCCTTGATATGGTCTCCATTCCCTTTACTATCCAAACTCTCACTTGCAGGGCTTTTCAAGCATGGCCACCAGCTGATTCCAGTCCTACCTGATAGGCATATCCCAATCTATCAAAATTGGTAACATTACTGCTGCTTCCCTCCCTGTCACCTCTGGTGTTCTGCAAAGTTCAATCCTTGGCCCGCTTATGTTCTCTATCTTCCTTAATGACCTGCCCTATGTTGCCCTCACACATCCATTCACATGTATGTGGATGATACAGTTCTGTACACAACCAGCTCCACGTCATCAGATGTAGCGACCAGACTCCAGCAGAACTTCATCGCAGTTCAGCACTGGTTTTGCTCACATCAGCTCTTTCTCAATGCCAAGAAAACCATCTCAATGAACTTTGGCACAAGGCAGAGACTCAAGGCTACCTCCACCTCCTCTTTACACTCCTGGAAGGGACTTTTTGAAGAATTGCACCTCCTACAGATATCTAGGGATCTGCCTTGACAAGCACCTAGACTTCTCTGCACATATCAATGACATCCACAAAAATTGCACCTCAAATTAGGTGCACTGTACCATAACTGTAGATGCATCCCATTGCTGACTTGTTGAGAAATAGTGCAGAAGATGATTCTGCTCTATTTCTGACTATGGGGACATCATCTACAGTGCCACCCTGAAGTCCATCTTAGCAAGGCTGGACCCACTCTTCCACCCTTCTGCCACTTTGCCCTCGACTGTTCCAAACACTCACCACTGTGTCCTATACCTGTAACCTAGTCCTCCTCTCATTGCAGGATCTGTGTTGTTCCCATTGTGTCAGCCTCATAGCCAAATTCTGGATGCAGTCCCTCCCCATACCTCACCTCTCTCTCTTTTGGCCCCCACCTTCCAGGGCTATGCACTGAGGAATAATGACTCAAGGCTACTGTCTACTCCTCTCATGTCACCCTCGGCAGGCCAGTCTGCTTTCATGTACTGCATGCCCAAACTCTGGAACTCACTCCCTCAGAGATCTGGAATGCTCCCCAGCTAGCACCTCAAATCCCTCCTCAATAACCACTTATCCCGATCTTCTCATGTGCTTTTGTGAGCCAGTGACTAGGGGTCCAAGTATACCTTGCATAGGGGGGTACCGTTACAATACACTGTCCTCCTAATTTTGGCCTGTTATATTTTACTGTACACTGTAAGTTATCATGTACCTTTACTCAACCGACAAATGAACTGTACATCCTGCCGCAGTTTTGTGTATACTTGTATGTGAATACTTTAACATGTGCATGTGGTTATGTTTATTGTAACTGGTCTAAACATGTAAATATGTAATCTATTGTCCCTCTTCCCCCCCTTCCCCAGGGCATATCTGAAATCGAGCAGTAGTCTGCTCAGTATGCCTTCCTGGTAAAACCAAGAAAGAAAGAAAGAAAGAACTGGCTAACTAGCAAAGAAACATGTTGGAGCTACTATGCAACTGCCAAGGGCTGCCTTCTCCCCTACAAAAGGGTTCACACAGACATGACACAATCATTTACCAGCTCTGCTTCAGCAATTTTTATGTTAGCGCCTTGCGTAGCCAATATCACTAGAGCAGTGGGGTGATTTTGATTAGCTGCTGTTGGGCGAATGCAGAGCATGAATCAGTAGAATTGTCTCTCATTCCTAATCAGCCTGCTTCCAGCACACACCATGCATACTAATGTGGTAAGCACATTAGGAAAGGTCTGCTGCAATCTGAGCAAAGGCTCGTCAGATGCAGCGGACTCCTTCCTACATGTTCATCACATTGTATTCATGGCTGGTGGCCGCCTAACTGCCGACTGGGGTAATGCAGTTATTTTGCTGACGGGGTAGCCCACTCCTGCTGGCATAAAGTGTCTCCCCATTTCTTATATGCCGAGGGGTGCCCAACTTCCCCGGCTCTTGCCCCCCCTCCGCTTTCCTTGTGTGCCGACGGGGGTGCCCAATCCCCATTGGCATAAATTTACCCCTCCCCTTTTGTTGTGTGCTGACAAGGATGCCCAATCCCCCGTTGGCTGCAGCAACCCCCACAAACAGTTAGGTGGCACACTGAGAGTCCACCCCAGCATGCCAAATTCCCTGAGAAAAAAAAAACTGTCCCACGATGTTTTTTTTTTCACCCTGTAACACATAAATGGTCCCTTGTAGTCTCCCTACCCACCACCTGCACCCATCCACTGCGCACCCTGCCTCCCCACACCCACCTCACCCCATACTTACCTCTGGAGCTTGGCGCGACGATCTTTGGTGGACCAGGAACATGTCTGCACTCTTCAAAGCCTACCACAAACTGAAGAAATGCTGGTAAGCTGTATAATGAAATAAATAGGGTTTTTTTCAACTTTGATGTATATCTTGGGCATTTTTCGGAATTCTGGCACCAAATTTTCAACATGGGGTTTTTGGGACCCCTCCTCATGAATTCTGTCACAGTTATGATGTTAATCTGTCCCAAAAGGTGATTTTGCAGTCACTGTACGGAATCACCTTTTGGGACCTATTAACACAAGGACAGTGGCAGTGTTCATGAGGTGGGCTGTCAAAAAGCCTGTGTTGCAAATTTGGTGGAAAAAATCCAAAAAATGGCTGTTTTGCGAGTGTGCTTTGCGCAGTTGCTACGCACGCTCGTAACTTCATTAATTCTAAATATTTTCATGCCATATTTTCAACATTGTCATTTTTCTATGCCTCCTTGTGAACAGTACAGCTGTCATTTTTTACATCCTGGCCAAAATGTGTTTCCACACATCTGGCTCACAATACCACAGTCGCTGTGGGAAATCAGTGTTTGGGGCAGATTACAAAAATGACAGTTATACTGTTCATGAGCAGAGATCATAAAATGACTATGCTGAAAATTTGGTGACAATACTCCATAACATGACTGTGTTACGAGGATGCGTTGCGCAGTTTGCACGCACGCTCGTACGTTCGTGAATTTACAATATTTTCACTCCAGATTTTCAAAATTGCCATTGTTCTGCACCTCCTTATGAACAGTACAGCTGTAATTTTTCACATCCTGACCGAAATGTGTTTTGAGTTCCAGCACAGAATAGCGCTGTCGCTGTGGAAAGTCCATGTTCAAGACACGTTATGAAAATGACTGTGACACTGTTCATTAGCAGAGGTCCAAAATGCCTATGTTGAATATTTGGGTCCGAAATCCATAAAATTAGTGTTTTACAAGCGTGCATTGCACAGTTTGAACGCATAGCAGCGACTTTGTGCATTTGCAATATTTTCACTCCACATGTTCAAAATTGCCATTTTTCACACCTCCTTATGAACAGTACAGCTGTCATTTTACATATCCTGCATGAAATGTGCTTTCTCACGTCCGCGAGAATCGCATGGTCGCTAAAGCAAATCAGTTTTCGGGAGTTTGAGGAAATGACGATGACACTGTTCATGAGCAGAGGTCCTAAAATGCCTATGTTGAAAATCTGGTGCCGAAGTCCAAATGACTGTGCTGCAAGCGTATGCCATGCGCTTCCACACAGCCTTGTAACTTCATCACATTTGCAATATTTTCATGCCACATTTTCACCACTGGCATTTGTGCACACCACCTTATCAACAATACAGCTGCCATTTTCACAGCTTTGCTCAAAAACGCTGCTCCCTACAATCAGGTGTACAATGGCGTGCTCGCTGTGGGAAATCACCTTTTGGGACACATTAACAAAAATCACAGCACCACTGTTCATGAGGGAGGTCCCAAAATACCTATGCTGAAAATGTGCCTAAAAACTCCCACAAATAATTGGGTAGAGGACTTGCTGCACAGTTTGTATGCATTTTCATTGCTTCACCAATATTTCATATTGCCACTCCAGATTTTCAATCTTGTCATTTTTACGCCCTCATGAACAATACAGTTGTCATTCACTACATCCTGCCCAAAACTGTGTTTTCGTCCTCTGTCACCAAATGCCACAGCCGCCAGTAAAACCACCTTCAGTTAACAAAGTGATTGTGCCGCTTTCATGAGGTGACCTGACAAGCAGCCCATGTTGAACATGTAGAGTGAAACTACCACTACACTCTATGGTGTTAGGGTTTCCAACTGTAGCACCCCACCTGGTATGGACTGACAGGTGTCGGGGCTGTGACTTGGGATCATTGGATGTAATGCTCACGCCATTCCACCCCCCCCATGCCCACCCTGCAGCCACTGACAGGCATCATGGTGTGTCTTGCACTGTTCAGCCACAAACTTCACCCCACGCTCCTATACTGCACCCAAGTCAGTGTATTTCCTTATGGAATGGGGTAAGTATAATGCCCAAAGACCCCAAAGCACACCATGACACTTGTCAGTGTCTGCAGGGTAGGGTGAGGTACAATGGCATGAGCATTATAACTGACGACCCAAAGGCACACCCCACTGCCTGTCGCTTTCTACAGGGTGGGGGTTGGGTTGGTGCCACATCAATACTTCACTGCCATTCCTATTATGTGCCTCTAGCTCTGCCACTGCCAATGCCAATACCAAGCGCGACAACATTCGGCATTGACAAATGCTTGTTTATATTGGACTACACAAAAGAAAACTGGTTCTGTGCTTGCGTGTGAAATGGCTGGTGATACTGCAGAGAGGCTACTCAACTGCTAAGGGCTGCCTCCTCCTCCAAAAATCTCACACATGAAGCAAGCCTTTATGGGCTCTGCTTGCACAGTTTATTTTTTATTGGACTACACCAAAGAAAACTGTTCCTGTGCTTGCCTGGGAAATGGCTGGTGATGCTGCAGACAGAGGCTACTCAACTGCCAAGGGTGGCCACCTACCTCCAAAAAGATTTCACACATGATGCAAGCCTTTACTGGCTCTGCTTGAACAATTTATTTTGTTATTGGACTACACAAAAAGACAATGGTCTTGTTTGGTGGGAAATGGCTGGTGCTGCTGCAGAGAGGGGCTACTATGCAACTGCCAAGGGATGCCCCCTCCCACAAAAAGGCTTCACATGTGACGCAAGACCTTTACTGCCTCTGCTTGTATACTGTCTCTCTCTTGTGTTTAAAAAAAAAACAAACTTTTTTTTTGTTCTTTTTTCAGTAAACTGTATTTTCTTTTTCTTGCTTAACTTTCTTAGTTTAAAATGTTTCTTTTATTTTTCAAATTGTTTATTTTCTTTGCAGTTGTGCACTGCTGTGAACAACTCTGTTGTGCACTGTAAGACAATACTGAACATTTTGTTGTGAGCACACTGGCAGCAGCTTCTAGTCTGAGCAGTCCCCTGGTCCCTCCCAATACACACACAGGGCTCGATTCTCAAACGAGTTAGAAAGCTGCAGGCCCTGGGTGCACTGAACACACGGCACATGGGGATGGTGGCATTCCCTGACCTGCAATTGGGATTCTCGATCCATGAAGAGCAAGTTATCAGTTAGACCAGCTTTTTTGCTGGTCTAACTGTGTGGTTTTATGGGTTTGCACCAAATATTTGGCACAAGCCTCTGTAAAGAGGGTAAGTGTTGCAATGCACGCTACCTCTGTGAATTGGGCTCACGGTGCTGCAATGTGTTCGGCAGTGAAGGGTCTGACACAAGGCTTGCAAAAGCCCTGCATCAACCTTTGAGAATCAGGCCTCATGATCTCCCTTGCTTTTGTCTTAAATGTGTTCTGAATCAAATCTCTTCTGCTCTTTTCTGCCAGTGAGTGCCCCTCCTGCAGTTTATATCACACAATAGTCTCTCTCTGTTTCTTCCTTTTGTCTATCTTTAATAGTTTAATCTTCTTAATTTACCTTTTAGTTTATTTTACTCACAAACTTAAGCTGTTTTCGTGCACAGTCTGTCAGCTAATGGCTGGGACTGCATGTGGCATGTGCCCCCACATTCTCTCAAGTGTATCTGTTTTGTTTTTTTACTGTCTTTAAAGAGACACATTCACTAGTTTGCTTGTGTTTCTAGTGTTCTGCTAAAATGGTATCTGCAGGCATATATATTAATAGTCTCCCCATATAAAATGCCAGCAGTACTAAAAGGATTATTTTCCTTTGGTATACTTATTTTTATGCCTTTTTCCTGGGTTCTATGTCATAATGGCAACCGCCAAAAGACAATTGCCATTACTACGAAGTCACATCACTGAAAATCAGTTTCAGTGATGTGACTCCCCAGGGTGCAGACTTACAATTTTAATGTTTTATGTGGGGGGCTGCACCCCCTACTTAAGGATTCTTAGCTCCAAGGGAGTGCATGTTGGGGGGGGGGTGAAAAAATTTGGGCCAGGCACAGCGAAAACATACCTGCACCCAGAACCAGCACCCTGTCCACTCAAGCTGCAAACCCACCCACCATGCCACAGGGCCAGCTTGGCAGCCCACCATGACACCACCCTCAAAACCCTCCCTCCCTCCTCCTCTCACTGTGTGTGCTCGCCACCCCTCCATGTGCATACATGTAGCGACATCCTGTCACTATATGTTCAAACCCAGCCCCATCTGGTTGGCCTACCTCATCAATGCCCCCATGGCATACACAGCGACTGAGTTGCCATTTTGGTTTCACTCAATCACCTTGGCATTATGTCGCGGCTACCTTTTTCCTGTCCTGTCTTAAATTCTGGCACACCACCTGTTGTGAGCATGCATGACCATTATCACGCCGCTGCACCTGAAAACATGTGCATGGACGAGTCTGAATTTTTTTTTGCACTGATATGAGTCGAAGGTATTTGCAGATAGGGGCCATTTTCCTGAGTACCAGAAACATACTGATTTATAAACTGAGCACTGTAACGTCAATTATTTTTTTCTTTGGAATGTAAACCCATAACTCTGGGCATACCCATTAGTGTTGGCACTAATGCACAATACCTGAAGTCATGGGTTTACATTCCAACAAGAAAATTAATGATGTTACAGCCTTCCATTTTACAAATCAGTACGTTTCTGGCACTCAGGGCACTGGTCTGTTGGAGTTTAAGACAGGACAGGGAAAAAGGCATAAAATTATGTATACCAAAGGAAAATTATCCTTTTAGTACTGCTGGTATTTTATATGGGGAGGATATTAATATATGTGGCTGCAGATACCGTTTTAGCAGGACACTAAAAGCACAAGCAAAATGCTGACAGTGCCACATTAAGTTAATTTGCCTTCTAGTTTAAGCTCTTTTTTGTGCAGAGTCTGTCAGCTGATTTTGGCACCCCCTCCCCAACACACACACACACACACACACACACACACACACACACACACACACACACAGTCTCTTTTCAAGTGTTTTTTTTTCTTTTAAGTTAATTTGCCTTTTAGACAGTTTTTTTTAAAGTTCTTTTTCATGTAGTCGAGTCTGTCAGCTAATGATTGTCAGGCATGCGGCACCCCCTCCCACATCCATCCACAAAGTCTCCTCTCAAGTGTTTTTTTTTCCTCCCTTAAGTTAATTTGCCTTTTAGACAGTTTATTTTAAGATCTTTTTTCATGCAGAAAAGTTTGCCAGCTAATGACTGCCTGTCATGTGGCACCTGCTCCACCCCACATGCACACAGTCTCTGTCCTCTCAGTCTTTCTGAAGAGTTTTTGTTGTTGTTGTTGTCTTCTTATTATTTTTTTTCTACTCCTGCTTTTTGTATCCCTCTTCCTGATTTGGTCTGGACTACAGGTGAATATGCCGAAAATGGAGCCTCAGCTAAGTTCCCCATGCACTGTTAAAAGATGACTCCCCATCACTGGCTAAGATGCAGTGTTTGGGAGTCAGAGCTGTGCTGTTAAATATATTCTGGTTCATGCATGCACGAACCAGAGTATCTATGCCAGGCGTGGACTCCCCTCGGCACTCTTTGACATCTTTAGGCATGCAAGCTGGGAGGCTGGTGGGAGGTGAACACTGGGGGAGATTAAAAAAAAAAGGAATACCAAGCTGAGATCCTAGCCGAGCAGACAGGGTTTGCCTCAGGTCTCATACAAATCAAACCACATGCAGAGTGGCTCAGTTTTCTTGTGAGAGAGTCTGCACATCACTACCTACAACTACATTTGTCAGCTTGTAGCACAACAAGGTTGGATGACAGAGCACATACCTACTCTGACGTACTATTTTGGCACCCTAATCTGACAGGCAAACCTCAGTTTGCAAACAAAATAGTTATACCAGACTCACAGTTGACATGTAAAAATGTAATAGTTCCCTATCAGTATTATTGTCATTCAGAATTCCTCTCTTTCAATACCTCTCTTTTTCAGTAACCCCCTCAATACTTCCAGCATTTGGCAGGCACTGTTTCCTGTTTCACAATTGGCCTAATCTCTTCTCTCTCTCTCTCTCTCTCTCTCTCTGTCTCTCTCTCTCTCTCTCTTCCTCCTCTCTCTCTCTCTCTCTCTCTCTCTCTCTGTCTCTGTCTCTCGTCTCTCTCTCTCTCTCTCTCCCTCTCTCTCTCTCTCTCTCTCTCTCTGTCTCTCTCTATCTCTCTTGAGGTGCAGCTAAAGCTGAAGCAGCATGGCAGGCTTTTAGCACAGCAATTGGAATGAGTAACCACAGCATGTGACTGCTCTTCAAGGACCCAAAGGGAGTTACTCAAGTGTGTCTAGTGTAGAGGATGTACAACATCATTACAACTCAACAAAACTGCATTGCAACCAATAGACCTTTAGTAGAGATCCGGTAATAACACATTCAGTAATTTTAAAATGTTTAGTAGTTCAGTACTTAATATTATGGTGGCGACTAATATTTAGATTGTGTCATTTTCAGAAGGACTATTTTCTCTTGCAGTGCAATATAGCTGCTACAACAAGTAGAGTCTTCTCTTTCATGCTTAACCATGCCACCTTTTTAGCAGCTAATGTCCCATTTTCTATGTACATTAGGCCACTTGAGAGGCTGTAGGTTGGTGCTCTAAGAAACTCTATGGGTGGTTAAAGCCTGTGAGCTTCACTTTATGGATCCAGTGGTGCATTGAGTGGATTATTAGAGCACAGCCTACACCATTCTCATGGACTATTACTTACTTGGCACATAGAAGGCATGTAGCAATCTAAAGAATCTAGTGAAAAAGAGAAACAACCTAGCCTGGTGGGTAGAGTGCAGAACTACACACCTGGACACCAAGGATTAAATACCACATCTAAATACTCAGTTCAGCTGGAACAACTTGATTAACCTCTCCTTAGTCTATCTCTGTGCTGTTTTAATCTCCCTGTGTAACTAATAGGGCAGCAGCATTCTATCTCCTGTATAGCACTTTGGGATATAGTTTGTATGAAACACACAATATAAAATCCTTTCCTGAAGAATCTAAATTGTAAACCCTTCATGGCATCAATAACTTTTGGGAATGCAGTCTAGTCTCAACACTGATTGAACGATATTGATTGTGGCAGAGATAATACTGTACCTCTAATGAGATACAGATACATAAAGCTTGTCTGAGAAGAATTCAGTAAAGATAATAGTCTAGCATTAGCCTGAACAACAGTTTCAAAGCCAGTTCAAATATTTTCCTTATTTAGATAGTGTGATTTGGCAGATCTTTTTGTGAATGTTCCTAAACTTACATGAGAAAAAAATGTTCAGAGGAATAGTTTAAAAATACTTTGCTTTAGGCCCTTGATTGGGGAAAGCAAATACCGAATATAGTTGCTGAACTGTATGAAAATGAATCCTGGGGCAAATTGGTCCTTGAGGTTTTTTTTGTTGTTCCAGTTGAAATCATATACACTTACTATGACTGATGGAATATAAGGCACAGTTTTGTCTTGTACCATGGATAGAAGTGATTTCTGAATTATTTGCATAGGAACATGCATGCTTATTAGCTTATCATTTCCTTTTTAAGAGGTATTACACTCTTAAAGGGGAAGTTACAGTACTTGTGCTGGGTCCCACAACTTCTGAAAGCCAATGAAAAGTTCCTACAAATGTGGCATTAGACTTACCTCTAGATAGGTACCAAAATTCCTGAGATATAAATATCTAAATAATTTGTAACTTAAATCAAAGGAGCAGTTACATAATAGACTCTTGAGACAGAAAGTGATGTTACAGAGGGGCAAGCTTGCAGCTCAGGGTCATCACTTTTTGTCTCAAGAGTCTAGGAAATAGCTGCTCCCTCAGTTTAATTTACAGATAATTTAGATATTTATATCTCACAACTGCTGACCCTTAAACGTAAGTCACTGCCTTGTTTGAAAGAGCAGTTCATTAGCTTTTAAAATTTTGAGAGATCTGACATGCTTATCTTCCCCTCTAAGGAGACTGAGCATAACATTCCAGCATACAGTCTTGAAGTTTTCTTACTTGTGAAATTCTGTAAACGTTTTAAGAACATTTGGCTGCTAATAACTCAACTGTCCTTAGCATTAGATTCCTGGTTATTAACATGTGCACTCTTTGTGAGCGGGACTAAACATTTACAAAATGTTATGACATTTTGCTTAGTTGTTCTGAAGAATGTTGCAGTTTACCTATTTGAGAAATTTAGTGACAATTTGTGAAAAAACTGGGATGGCCTATCGGCTCAGTGGTGGCATTGCTGCTAACAGTTCTGGGGACACAAGTCTCAGAACCAACTGAAGTCATCAGGTACCAGCTGGGGGAAAGAGGTTACAGCACCTGTCAGACTGCTGTCCCCCTTCAGGGGGGAAGGCAATCTGCTTTCACTGTGTGGCCAATTCCTAGCAAATGCTGGGTGGCAGTGTGACTAGAGTTACCACAATGAGGCAGATTTTGAGTTGCCATTGCCAGCATAACATACGCACGCGCGGGAACGTGCCTTGGGCACTTATGGCTGTATCTCAGGGAAGGGCAGAAATGCGGGGAAAATGGCCCAGGCCATGTAAATGAAGCCCTGCCCCCCCCCATGCTCACCTTCAGGCTACCTAACCTGTCTCCTGGTGGTACTCGTAGGGCTCCACCTCTGCTGTAGGTGGCTGGATGGAGGGAATGGAATTGCAGAGGATCAGAGGACAAATCCTTCCTTAGGGAGTAAGACCATGTGGCAATACAGAGGTGCAATGTGGGTGTCCCATGGAGTCCAAAGGGTATAGGTAAGAGGATCCTTGAAGTATGAGAAGAGGTGCTGCAAAAGGTAGAAGGAGGTCCCAACCAGAGGACCACAAGGGATAAACATTTAGAAAACAATAAAAACAGCACCATCTGGTACTGACGTTGGAGTGAATCACATGGTACCATGGGTTGTAATGTGGGTAAGGAACCCTGTAAATTATTATGTTATTTACACAGCACTCAGTACTTATTAATCCCTGTGTATAAAGCAGGAGTGGGGACTGTGGAGTGGAACTGATGTACCTAGAGTCCCTTCTGATTTTCAACTACTGTGTTACTATGTTCTATCTTACTAGGACAGTAATTCCAGCTTCAGTAGTTAATGCAGTCAAGTATGTTTTTATTTGCACATGTTCATGGCCTTC
This sequence comes from Neoceratodus forsteri, assembly GCA_016271365.2. Lineage (NCBI taxonomy): Eukaryota > Metazoa > Chordata > Ceratodontiformes > Ceratodontidae > Neoceratodus > Neoceratodus forsteri. The sequence goes on along the minus strand of CM057459.1, from coordinate 480,607,154 downwards.
ACAAATGCCTGTATTTCAAAAATACAATTGAAATACATAGATACAGTCTGGTACATAATGAATCATTAAAACATTTCAAACATAATTAAACTTACACATTACAGCTAAAAATTATACATACAGTATTACAATTTTATTGTCCCATTTTGCTACTCTCAGAATTAAACTCCTGTTTCTTGCCCTTTATAAATTTTATAATTCATACTAAAGGGTCCAAAAGTGGATTTTTAAAAACTGGTCCAAGAATTTTAGATCAAATTAAATTATAAAGAGGGCATATTTGCAAGAACTGTTTTAGGGATTCTGTATCATTTAATACTGTATCAATTTATACCAATACAAAGATACACAAAACAATCTGACAGTCAAAATCAGAAATAATTAAAATCAAGTGGGATAGTAATCTAGTGGTATATGATTTTTACATTACTTAAATAGTTCTTATGTCATCAGCTTTAACATAAAAGTGGGCTTTCATATCTATAAAAGAAGTTGATGGTTTGTCCAGAGGCTCAGTTCCTAGAAATAATTTTTACAAGAAGTCATCTTTTTTTCCCTTGCCAGCATAATTTAACAAAAACAAACGGTATCACAGTAACCAGGACTATGTACAGTATGTATGAATATGTTGGGTAGTTATTTTATCTGTCAAACCAGGGTCACTCATTTCTGCCCTCCTCAAGAGATGTCAGAGAAGGACATAAACCACCCTGTAGGACAATGCAAGGCCACCTGACACCTCTCCCTTCCTCTCCTCCAAACTGTGCACTTGCCCCCTTTTCTTTTTTTGACCCAGACAAGGGGTAAGAGTGGCTAGGAAATACTTCCTGTTTTCAGCCTCATTGAGGGAAGAGGGTACAAATGCAAAACTGACTGATATTGAACCAGGTTAAGTTGTTGGTGATTGTAGGGAATGGGGGAAATTTGGCCAGGACAAAGGGGAAATTCTCCTACTCTTGCTGTAGGGGGCAACACTGGTCTCCAGATCAAGATGGCTGCCTTCGAGCATGACAGGGCTGCAGCCCCCGGGCTGGAGAAGCTTGCCTCCTTTCCCAGCACTGTATCTACTGAGCATTGACAGCTACGACACACCATGCCTCTGAGCACTCCCAGACAAGGATTCCTACGGAAGTACCGGATGGATACCATGACAGATTTATTGGCTGAAGATTTGCTATCGGGTAAACAACTAATGGAGCAGAAGATCAGTTGCAGATGTCCTTAGCAAAAAGGAATCATACCTGCTATCCTCGATAGCTGAAGAAGAAGAAGGCTTTTATAAAAAGAAAGAGAAGCTCCTTTCACATAGAACGGAACAGATTACCAACCACGTACCTCTACTCCTGTCTGTCTTTCCTGATACATCTGGCAGGTTGAATGACACAGCAGCTTCTGAAAGCTTCTGGGATCTAGCTGTGCACTTGTTGCTACCACTATGAACTCTGCAGCTGAGATACCATATCAAACTCAGAGTAATACAATGTGCCAGGACTGTGATGCAAGAAAGAGTTCTCCTGATCTGTTTACTCCTGTATAATCTTCTACCCAGAATGATCGTATACAGCAGGGCATCACTACTTCTGCTGTAACTAGCTGTTCTCCTACCTGCGATGCCATGGGACTGATCTCTTCCTCTGCAGCATCCTCCGCACACTCTCCACTGCTAAACAAAAGATTGCCTGGTAACCAAAAGGGTAACCGTCCAACAATACACCACAGATTTCCACCCCCTGACTGAAGTATGGATACGACCCTCAATGGGGCCAGCTGGAATTAGGATGATGCCCAACAATGGAGCCTACTTCCTCCCACTATGCAGAAGCTTTCTACCACAACACCTGGTATGAAAATTAGCAATCCTTTACCAATCACTGCAATATCTTGTGCCATGGCCTCAGGAGGACAGAAATGTATTATTAGATGATTCTGTCTGCCTTGCACAGGACCCCCTCCACCCCACCTGGGTCACCATGAATGATGAATTCTACTGTGCATGTTTTAGATAACTCTGATTTTGACTTTCCTTTACTGTGCACAATTCCAGATATTACTTTTATGTTCCTGTAGGAAGCCTTGCTGCAACTTCCTCAGTACAGGGTTCTGGAGTGCCACATTCACCTCCATACTCCCAGACGCTGGGAGATTTGCCTCAGATACTGCACTAGATCTCCCCATTGAATTGGACTTGGAACACACAGTGAAGGATGTACGTGCCTCATGGGTGGACAGGGTAGAAAGGGAAGAATTGACAGCAACAGGAACACTCTGCCTCAGTCAGCACCATCTGCTAGACCAAATTCTGTGCAGATGTGGAAATCTTCCCAGAAAACAAATACTTTTAAGAAGATGCCTGCTCCTGCACAGAAGCAGAACACTGTTCGCTTGCTGTATACAGGGGGATTAGATTCCCCACCTGACAAAGAATATGTTTGCAAAGTCTTACTGAAAGACTCTCTGCAGCACATAGCAAATGAAATTTATGCATTGATCCACTCTCCTGCTGACAGATACTTTGACCTCAGTTTTAAAACCCCTGCCAATCGGTTTGGTTACAGTACAATTCTCTGAAATCTTCTCCAATCTGGACACCATTCCAGGTGATTCCCTTCTTAACCAGCTTTACATACAGTAACAATTCTTCTACATAATGAGCAGGTAAATGTCTATGATGTCAAATACTGCCTGACTTTAGAGTTGTGATGTCTTTGGCAATCCTACCACTTTAATGGATACTGAAGGCCTTTGGACTAGTAACTGGAAATTTAAAATCAAACTGAGACACAGCAGTTCAGGTCTACAACACCTCCCCAGTGTATTTTTTCTTGGAAGGGATAGGGGCCAGTATTTTTACCCTGGTCAACCAAAGACTTGGTTTAAATGAGGCTCTGAGAATCACCTCAGCAACATATACAATAAAATCCAGTGCAACCTGCGCTTGGAATTTGGACATGTCAGCTCGACCTGCAACACCTTTAAGTGCAACCTCTGCAAGGAAGGGAGCCATTCCTACCAGCATGGGGCTATTATGTCATGGACAAAACCATGAAAAACAACAATGCTTCAGACACTACGGCATGCGGCGAAATAGAGGTTGAAGCGAAAACACCCGACCGCAATACAAAACGCACACCAGTGTAAAACATAGCAAAATCTTTGCCCCCACACCCCGCGAACTGAAATAACTAACCCGAGGGCTGTGTGAACCAGGGGAAAAGGGGAGACTCAGAGTGGGGAACCTAGTTTTTTTGCAAATAAATAAAAAACAACATGTTGCAAGATGGGGATTCAGATCCTCATCCCCGGACCTCCACTGTGCCAGGCGCTTGTGCCTTAGCCACTCCACCATGGGAGCTACTTAACCAAGCACAGCACCTGTGATATCTTCAGCCCTTCCTCCAGTTCATAGTGAGTGACAGTGGTAGTGGGTCACCATGCACCCCCAACTACGGGGGCTTCATCCCCCATACCCCCCAGCTAAAATAATTAACTCCAAAGGGGGGTGGACCCAGGGGAAAAGGGGAAACTCGGAGTGGGGGACCTTAGTTTTTTGCAAATAAATAAAGAACATGTTGCAAGATGGGGATTCAAACCCCAGTCCCCACACCTCTACTGCGCCAGGTGTTTGTGCCTTAGCTACCCACCACGGGAGCTACTCAGCCAAGCACAGCACCTGTGATGTCTTCAGCCCTTCTTCCAGTTCACAATGAGCAACATGGGGTAGTGGTAGTGTCCTACCACTATTCTACCTCGACACAGGTCATCAGCAAGATCCCAGACCCACCCCACCATAACACAGGACCCTTTTCAGGGTTTGGAACAGAACAGCCCACCACATCTGTGCCAACGCCATTTATTCCTGAGAAACTGGAGACGGAGATGGACACTAGTTCTTTTGCTCATGAATAGGATGAGATTATGCCGCCAACAGATATGATGCTGGTAAATAGAAAAGTTTCTCTAAAGCACTTAAAATCACACTCAAAACCGACACGCTTGGAAACACACTCACTCCCACTTGCACTGGAAAAACAGATTCTGTGCCCTGGACCAGGACATGCTGGATACTGATGACAGTCTGGACTCAGAATCCTCTTCTATATGATCTTCCATGCATTACTTGTCCTAGGACATGGAGGAATACAAGATTAAACCCAAAACAGCCACACAGCAAAGAAAAAAAAAACAGAATGAACACCTGGTGCACTAGCAAACAAGATACTATCGCCTGATTTTGTGATGCCCTCCTTTCTACCCTTCCATGAATACCACTCTCAAAGTAGCTACGCATAATGAGAATAGTTTTAAACACCTATGCAGGCATAGATTACTTTTTGCAGCATTTAAGGATTTCTCATATAACGTCTTCTTCATTCAGGAAACCCGACTTAACTGAATTAATGACATTACACAAGCAAAAAAATATTGAATCTGGGGACCTTCCTTTAGGTTATTTGAACAGGACAAATGTGACAGTGTGGGGATCCTGTTTCGTGGCTCCTCCTTCTCGCTCCAGAGACTGGTGGACGTAGAGCCTGGAAGAGCTCTCTTACTGGATGTCTGCTATCAGATAGCTCACTTCTGTTTTATAACCATATATGCAGCCCAGACCAAAAAGAATTGTGTAGATTTACTCAAGAAGATGCAACTTCTCTATGCACCACAAGGTTTTGTTATTTGAGATGACTTTAATTGTGGCCTGGCTGTCACAGACAGGGTGAAAAGATGCAGAAGCTGTTCTGTGATATTCATTTTCTAAATCTGCAGGTTAAGGATGCAGCATTAATTGATGCTTTTAGAACTAAGTACAGAGCTGGAGGGTACACCTATTATAGGAGTAATCTGACTACTCATACTTATTTCATTTATGCAGCTGCAGTCATGTAGTCACTCAGGATATACAAGTAGCTCCAATAGGATCCTCAGACTATTTATTACATAGAAACATAAAAACATAGACTTTGATGGCAGATAAGGACCACTTGGCCCATCCAGTCTGCAAATTTCCCTACCTACTGGATAAGCTACAGATCCTAGTTTTACCAACAGCTTACTTCCTCCTACCTCCCAATAGAATTGCCTTATGACTGTCCCACGCATTCTTAAATTCCCCCACTGTTTTTGACTCCATGTCCTCCTCAGGAAGGCCATTCCATGCATCCACCACCCTCTCCATGAAAAAATACTTCCTCACGTTGCCCTGAGTCATCCCCCTCTATCTTCAGATTGTGCCCCCTTGTTAAATAAAAATAAGAAAAGAGGCTGCACATGGAAGGAGGTGCTGGGATAGAAAACAACTAGTAAATCAAAACAATCCCACACTCTCCAACCCATAAATAAAAAGACTTGCTCCCCAAATAGTCAAATAAAGTGCTTCATTTATTTCAGGTGTCACATTTTGGAATCAATGTTCCTTTTTCAAAGGTTCAAAGACCTTTTGAAAAAGGAACATTGATTCTGAAATGTGTCAGGGCCTTGCACATGGCACCTGAAATAAACTGAAGCACTTTATTTGGCTGTTTGGTGAGCAAGTCTTTTTATTTGTGGGTTGGAGAGTGTGGGATTTTTTTGATTTACTGTGCCCCCTTGTTCTTGCACATCTCTTTTTCTGAAAGAAGCTACCCTCTTGGACTTTGTTGATTCCCTTGAGGTACTTGAAAGTTTCTATCATGCCCCCCTTTCCCTCGAGGGTAGTCAGTGTCAGTGGCTCAGTAGGTAGCACACTCGCCTCTGAGGCCGGGAGATCAGAGGGCTGTGTCAGTTCTACATCTGGCACTTAGGTCATATCCCAATACTGACACTGTAGTGCAGCATGAGAGGGTGCTGTACTCTGAGGTGCCGCTTTCGGATGAGACGTTAAACCGAGGTCCCATCTGCCTGGATTGGTGGCAGTTCAGGTGGATGTTAAAGATCCCATGGCACTTATCGAAAAGAGTAGGGAATTTCCCGGTGTCCTGGCCAAATTTCATTCATTAAAAATACCACCAACAGCTTAATCTGGTTCAAGGTCAGTTGGCATTCATCTTATACCCCTCCCCGGTCGTGCCTGAAAATAGGCAGAATTTGTCTAGTGCACTTACCGGTCAATAAAATTAATAAAGTGTAAGGCCTCATTGATCAATGTTCCTTTTTCAAAGGTTCAAAGACCTTTGAAAAAGGAACATTGATTCTGAAAGCTGTCAGGGCCTTTGCATGGTACCTGAAATAAATTGAAGCACTTTTATTTGGCTGTTTGGTGAGCAAGTCTTTTATTTGTAGGTTGAGAGTGTGTGGGATTTTTTTGATTTACTGTGCCCTCTTGTTCTTGTACATCTCTTTTTCTGAAAGAAGCTACCCTCTTGGACTTTGTTGATTCCCTGAGGTACTTGAAAGTTTCTATCATGCCCTCCCTCGAGGGTATACATATCAAGCTCTTTAGTGTCTCTTCATATGGCTCCTGGTGCAGGCTCTGCACCATTTTAGTTGCCCTCATCTGGACTGTCTCCATCCTGTCTATGTCCTTGCAGAGATGGGGTCTCCAGAATTGCATGCAGTACCTAGATGGGGTCTCACCAACTGTCTGTACAGAGGGATAACAACTTCCTGTTTTCTACCGTGATGCCTCTCCTATGTATCATAGTATTCCCCCAGCCCTCCTTATTGCCTTCTCACATTGCTTGCCTACCTCTAGGTCATCTGATATGACTACCCCCAGGTCCCTTTCCATTTTTGCCATTGTTAATACCCCCCCTCCCACTGTGTACTTTTCCCTTGGGTTTTTGTTTCCCAGGTACATTACTTTGCACTTCCTTGCATTGAATCTAATCTGACATACTTTTGACAATTCCTCCAACCTTGCCAAGTCCCTTCTCATCCTTTCCACCCATCTTGTGTATCAACCCTGTTGCAGATCTTTGTGTTGTCTGCAAAGAGGCATACTTTTCCTTCTAGTCCCTCCGAAATGTCACCTATAAAGACATTAAAGAGGACCAGTCCCAGTACTGAACCCTGTGGTACCCCGCTAGTAACCCCCCCTTTCTTCGAAGTGGACTCCATTTACTATTATCCTCTGCATCCTGTTGTCCAGCCAGTTTTACACAGGTTACCTCCCTGGGACCCACTCCCAAGCTGGCTAACTTGTTTATTAACCTTTTATGTGGGACTGTGTCAAATGCCTTGCTAAAGTCTAGGTAGGCCACATCCAAGGCCCCTCCCTGGTCTACTACTTTGGTCACCCAGTCAAAGAAATCTATTAGATTCATCTGATGCGACCTTCCCACTGTGAATCCATGCTGCTTTGGGTCCTGTGCCCCGCTGGCCTCTAAGTACTCAGCAATTCTTTCTTTCAGACATGATTCCATCATTTTTCCTACAACTGAGGTCAAACTAACAGGTCTGTACTTTTCTGCTTCTGTCTTGCTCCCACTTTTGTGAAGGGGAATCACATCCACCCTTCTCCAGTCCTCAGGTACCACACCTTCCTCCCATGATTTCTTAAAAAGGGTAGTCAGTGGTGCCACTAGTTCTCCCCTTAGTTATTTTAGAATTCTAGGGTGAATCCTGCCAGGCTCCATTGCTTTGTCCACTTTCAGTTGTAGGAGTTCTTTCTTCTTATTATTGAGGGGTACCTTTGGGGGAAATACTATGATTAACAGTAGGACAACCATGTGGAGACTGAATAACTCAGTCCTAACAGATCAGAGTTTAAGGGCTAAACTGCTGATTTATTTTTTGCACAACAGGTACCTGGAGGACAGATATGAAGTTGGACATTAAATACATTTCATGTCCTCATACCACTAAGACACATTAGACTGAATTATATGAAGTACCTAGCTCTCTGGGGAATATGGGTGTGGGCAGGACAGTAGTGTGGTAGGTAGGTAACTGGCTGGGTGGCAGGACACAGAGGGTGGTGGTAAATGGCTGTCACTCCACAGAGGGAAGAGTAACCAGTGGGGTACCACAGGGATCAGTGCTGGGACCGGTCCTATTCAACATCTTCATCAGTGACATTGCACAGGATCTAGAAGGCAGAATTTCACTGTTCGCTGATGACACAAAGCTCTGTAATAGAGTAGACACACCAGAGGGTGTAGACAGAATGAGAAGGACCTGCAGAAACTTGAAGAATGGTCAAGGGTTTGGCAGTTGAAATTCAATGCAAAGAAGTGCAAGATAATGCATATGAGGTACAAAAACCCTGGCACAATATATCAGTTGGGGGTGAGGATATAGCATGCACCAAGCAGGAAAGGGATCTTGGGGTTGTCATCTCTGATGACCTCAAGGTAGGAAACAGTGTGACAAGGCATCAGGTAAAGCAAATAGGATGCTGGGATGTATAGGCAGGGCATCACCAGCAGGAAAAGGGAGGTCATAATTCCACTATACAAGACACTAGTGAGGCCCCACCTGGAGTACAGTGTACAGTTCTGGAGACCATACCTACGTAAGGACATAGACAGGGTAGAGAAGGTTCAGAGGAGGGCAACAAAGATGGTGCATGGGTTGCATCACAAGTCCTATGAAGACAGGTTGAAGGAACTGAACATGTACTCCCTGGAGGAGAGGAGGGAGAGAGGGGATATGATAGAGACATACAAGTATCTTACAGGGAGGAACAGGGTGCAGGAAAACACTATTTTTAAGCGAAAAAGATGTTCCAGGACTAGAGGGCATGGGATGAAGTTGGAGGGAGGACGATTCAGAGGAAGCATGAGAAAGAATTTCTTCACAGAACGGGTGGTGGACAAGTGGAACACCCTGCCAGAGGAAGTGGTGGGGGCTGAAACAATCACGGGATTTAAGAATGCATGGGATAGACATAAAGGAATTCTAGAGGGCAGGGGTAAGGGGAAACAGACTTCTAGGAAAACAAACTGAACTTACAAGCTCAAATGGGCAGACTAGGTGGGCCATAGGCCCTATCTGCCGACACTGTCTATGTATCTATGTATCTATGTATCTGTATACACTGGTGAGTCTTTTCACTCTAGCACACATACTAATAAGGACTATAGTAGCCAACTAATCAATGTTAAGGACCAAATTACCTTGCTATAATACAGCAGGGTGAGCTCCTACAGATGGAACACCAATATGGCACACAAGGAAAACTGGTTAAGGCACCATATTTAATAGCTGTAAAGACAAAGTCAGAAGACGACATATCACCCAGGTGTAACATGATGCTGAGGATATGGTCACCTTAAGAATGAAATCATTGCAGTAGCGGACCAGTATTTATGAGGAATGTTTGGAACTCGTGCCTCTTATTATCTGGCACATACTTTCTTAAGCATGGTAACTGTGCCACCAATACCTCCTCAAAACTTGGGCCACTTACGTGCCCTGTTACTACAGGAGATCTGGGTGATGGTGATGGAGATGAAAGAGTTGCAAGGGCCAGGGAGTTGACCTGCCCTGCGATAAGAAGGTTATATAATAACACAGCCCCAGGGCCTGATGGTATTACCACTGAATTTTATAAGTGAAGTGTTTATTCATGTCCTTTTCTTCAACATGTCAGCATTAAATGTTTCTTTCTCTTCCCTTTGTTTTTCACAGTGTTCTCCTTTATGTGATTTGAATGATTGCTTTTTTCTCTCTTGTTTCCTCAGGTTACCTTTTCAACCCTTTTTGAGTGACCTGCCTCTGGACTATGATGTTGCCTTGTAAAAAAAAAAAAATACTTATTCACTTTGAATCTCACTTTATAGGGGTGTCCCTGATATCTTGTCAATGGATCAGTGAATAGGGTTCAGTGGAGTTCCAGGTTCTCTCTTCTTTTACTGCTCACTACTGGCATCTTGTTACAGTGCAGCACTAATAGCAGCTTACGGTTGTTGTATATGTATGAACTGTTAGCAATGCAAATGCCTTACAACACTGCCAGTGATTTAGCGTTCTTTTATTTGGAACATTATTTGTCATTTTATTACTTTGTTTTTTACCTTCTATATACTGGTGTTCTACTTATTTAATATAATTGGTGTTGGGTGTTTATCCAGTGTGTGTTTAACTCAAAACTAAAAAAAAAAATTGAAGAATTGAAAAATTAAAAATATAACGAATGGTTTGTATTCATTGCCCTATAAAAGGGCAGTACATTCTTACCAGTCCCATCCCCTGAGGAATACTTGTGAGATAGTCGAAGTGCTTGGGTCCGTTTGCTGGAACAGCAATGTGCTGTTATATAGTGGTTGCTTTCATTTGTATTTGCCTTGTTATGTTGGTATTAAAACCTCATTTCAACTACCCACACAGTTTTGTGTGCCATTACTTTCTTGTTGTAGTGCTCATATTAAGAATGTTAGAAGGTGTAGCCTCCTTTTCTCCATTCTAAAGGATTCTCCCTTTGATGTTTTCCTTCTGCAGGAAACTAGAATGACTAGCACTACTGACATGGTACAGGCACAGCACTTATGGTGTTGAGGTCATTCATGTTGGTCCATCGAGACTGACACATGTGATGGGGTAGGCATTTTATTGTGGGGCACATCTTTCACTTAACAGAAACTGGTTGACATTGACCTCTGATGAGCCACGCTGATAGATGTCCTGTACCACAGGACTCAGTTTAGACTCATTAACATCTATGCACTGCAAACAAAAAAGGATAGTGTTGATTTGGTGCCACCAAACTGGTTTGACAACAAAGCTGTCAAAGTCCAGCACAGCGACAGGATTTTGCTGATGGCAACCACGTCGCCTGGCAAATACACGATAGATGGATGCAGTGTCCCAAGCATCAGGGCACTTTTGTATTATTTGTTGGGCACTGCACCCCCAACGCCCCCTGGATCTATATATATATATATACATACACAGTATATATATATATATATATATATATATAACCCCGGGGGGGCGGATTCATGTGGCGAGCAGCCAAACTCAGGAGTCAATGAATCCATCCATCACTCTGACAACCCATTCGACACTGCGGGGTCTAATTTGTTGTGTCACTGTGGGGATGCTGTAACAGTGGTATACCGTTGATCTGATGAAGCAAATTCAGCTTTACCTATACACCTCCAAGTACTTGCTCTTTGGTGGTGACTTTAATTGCAGACTGTCTGTTACTGATAGAGGTGCTCAAACACAAAACTATTTTGTGATACCAATTTTCTGAATAAATTGGTACATGACATAAACCTTCAAGATGCATATAAGTCACAACACCAGTCAGGGTGTTTTACTTATTATTGAAACTCTTAGCTACTAGACTTGATTTTAATTTTTCTTCCACTTACCTAGAAACTAATGATATATGGGTTCTCCTGATTAAGACCTCAGATCATCACATGGTGTATGGCACTTTTGGGGTTACTAATGTGATTAAAATTGGGAAAGAGTTGTGGAGACTAAACAACTCCTTACTGGACAATCCAGCTACATTGACTAAAACTCAAGATTTGTTATTGGCCCGGCAATCTTTGGCCTGCTTGGAGAATGATTTAGGTGAATGGTGGGAAAGCACAAAATTGAACTTGACTAGACATTTCCTGTATACGTCTATAAAGGAATGAAGGTCTGCCTGTATGGAGTACCTTGCTTTATGGATCCAGCTGGCAAAAGTATTAACACTGATGCACTCTGGTGCAGGAAGTATAGCAGCCAAATCTCTTGTATTAAGGACAAGATGGTTGCACTACAATATGATAGGAGTTAATCCCTCCTAATTGAACAGGAGAGTGGTAACCAGGGTAAACAGGGAATGGGTAACATTTTCAAAGTTGCAAGGATAGGGTGCAGCATCGGAGTATCACTAGCATACTAAAGTGAACAGGAAATATACAGCTATATTTGACTTCTATGTTTGGTAATAGGAATACCCATCTTTCAGCTAGCACATTTTTGACTATTGTGGATGTCCCGCTGAGTCCCCCTCAAGACTTGGACTCCCTGACACATCCCATCACTTTGGAGGATGTAGGCATGGCTATCCGACAGTTAAAAAATAGTACAGCCCCAGGACCGAATGGATTAACTACTGAATTTAATAAAAGTTTGCTACTCCCTTAGTGGACATTTTACCGGTAGTTTTTAATTGAATTTTAACTGAGGCTATTCAAATTCTCTTATATAAAATAGGTGTTGAGACTGACTTGGAAAACTGGAAGCCTTTAAGCCTCTTAAATACTGACTTGAAGATTTTAATGAAAATTTCAAACACCAGATTGACTGCTGTGGCCTGACATATGATATTGTAATATCAAAGCTTATCTGTGCAGGGGAGAAGTATCTATGATAATCTGATCCTTATTAGAGAAATAGTGGATATGGGTGAAGAGATACTGACATTAGTTACCTATTGTCCCTTGACCAGGAAAAAGCATTTGATAAGGTGTCACATCAGTAACTTTTTGAGGTTTTAGAGCATTATGGCTCCCTCATGTCTTCTGTTCTTGGATTAAGAAACTGTATGCCTCTGCTAGCCTCATCCCAAATATCAATGGGCACATAGGCCGTAGAATCAGATATGACTGGGGTCAGGCAAGGCTGCCCCTACCACTTGTTATATGTCTCCTGTTTTGACCACAACGCTCACATGATATTACTGCACCCACCCATCCATGGAATCAGCATGCTTGAGGGCACAACTAGTGTCAAACTGGCTGCCTATGCAGATATCATCCTCTTGCCAAAGACCCTCCTTCCGCCTACTGGCACTTGAGATTTTTCTACCCTTTATGCCCCTTCATGCCCTTTTCATGCCTCTTTTCTGGTACTCTAAACATATGTAAATGTGTGAGTTTGGTTATAGGGGAAGAATCTGAACCAGTAACGGACATTGGCAGTATTACTGCTACTCCATTTAAGATTCTGGCATAACTTTAGGTAAAAGTGATATGGTCACAATAAACTGGGAGAAGCTACAACTTTGTGACACTAAAATACAGGTGTGGAAACACTAGCAGAAAACAAAGAAGAAAATAGTTGCTATTACTAAGAGTTTTGTGCCACCCTTTTCACTTACCAAAGTGTGGTGTATTCTATTCCTAAGAACCTGGAAGAACTGCTCTATAGCCTATTATTCCAGTTGATTTGGGGAAGCAGTCTCAGCCCCAAAACACAAAACAGTTTATATCTGCCTATAAAACAGGGAGGAATAAATTTGATGAATCCACTAGTTTTTTTATTTTAGTTTGTTCCTAACATGAATTTGTTTAGAAACATAGAAGTTGATGTCAGAAAAGGACTGCTCAGCCCATCCAGTCTGCCCCTGTTTCCATGCGTAACATAACACTGCAGACCCTACATGGTCACCAGCCTCTGCACTCCCACCCCCTACCCCTACCAGTGATGTCTTTTAAGCCATCCTAACATGTCCCTAAAATTTGGCACCCCTGGAAGGAACGATGGAGGATTCCTTTGCTAATTGTCTGGTCTAATGGTGTTTCCTCCCGAGAAAAATAAGTCACGACCCTAACTTTATTTATGCAGTGATAGAAAACTGAGGCATTGCCATATCTGTATAACACGATAACTATGACCTCTAGGGCTAGTATTTATAATTAGATTATGGATGATAACTTAAGAAACTGGTGCTCTACAAAGGAATCCTTCTTTGATCACCCTCCGTAAACAGGTATTTAATGGACAGCAGGACTCCACCTAAGACGTGGACATACTTTGGCTCTGTTGTCATGGTAGCCTTAGTGTCAAGGCTAACTCAAAGCATAAAAGTATTTTGGAGTGAAATTGCCCTAATGGAGCTTTTAAACTGTGTTGGAGACTATAGAGCAAATTTACTGGACTGTACATATACTCAATTGTTTTGTACTGACTTGGCTCAATTTTGGGGTGATCCATCCTGGGCAAGGATATCATATAGAGATATAATATTAGGTACCCTTCACTCTGACAGAATTTATGATACCAGCACTATGAGACTGGTTATTGCTATGAGTAAATATTATCTCTGGCTATCATGGTGTGCCTTTTGTTCCTGCAAAATGCATACTACCTTCTTCCTTGATACAGCTGATAACCAGAGAACTTGCCTCAATATATACTGTAGGTTAAAGAGTAAGAGGCTCCCTTCATCCTGCCTAGCTGCCAAATGGCAGCATCTGATTGAATTATTTTTGCCATAACCTGCATCTTACCTTGCATGTTTTGGTTTTCTGATTATCTGAGACATTGTATCAGTTATGGGAGAGTTTTTTTTATTGTGTTTCTATTTTCTTTTCTTTCTCCCTATTTTTCATTTCTTGTATTTTTTTGTTTGCCTTTAGGACTTTATTATACCAATGACTGTGATTGCTGCTTGATGCATCATGTATTTTCTTTGTTTGTCCTTCTGTATTAATAAAATTACCCTACTTTCCTGTAGACGGAACCTCTATCCATCTTGCTTTCAAGGTGGCAGATCTGGGTGAAGGTGATGGAGATGAAGGAGTTGCAAGGGCTGGGGAGCTGACCTCCCCTCTTGTCCTGCCCAATATGAAGATCAATGTTTCAGGGATGGTTGGTGATGTAAAAAAGTTGAGATCATGAGATGTTTAGTTTCTGAGGAAGCACAACCTGGCTACCAGAATGGTGGAGAAAAATATCAGTTAATGGCCCTCATGAAAGAGGAGGAAGTCAAATTTGTGCTACTTGAAGTGAAATTGCTGGATGAAAAGAAGAAATTATGCCTGATGGTAACCCCCCATGATAAACTACCTTCTGCATCCTAACTAGAGGAAGAAATGGTATAAGAGACAGCACACATTTTGGGCACAGAAAATTATACATACGCTGATACAAACATTGTACCTGTTCATAGTAACAGACTTACTTAACAAACTTTTTCTCAGGCAAAGACAGGTACTCTGAGACCCATCTTAAGGAGAGGATGTCCTCACTGAGAGGTCCAACACTGTTACTGCCTTGAGGAAAAATGTCCATATGACTGTACCAAAGGATGGCTGGTTGGTGGAAAGGACACTCATGATGACTGACTGGGTAAAGATGGTGGATGGCAAAATCTGGCTTTCAATGTTGCATCTCATGAAATGGCAAGCTTGACAAAGAAAGCCTGCCCTGTCAGCCCAAACTCAGCTGTGGCATCAGTTGTGTGCAAACACAGTAGGCCTAATGTTCAACGGGCTGAAATGCCACAAGCCCTATATGTGCTGAACATATGGAGGTTGCAGTATTCTCCTGGTGAGTGATCGGATTTTCTATACCATGCACTGATTGGCGGAGTTAGACCAGCTTTTTCTAGTTAATTTGCCACAGTCCTGGGTACCCTTTTACAGGGTTTGTGCCAAATATTTGGTACAAGCCGCTAAATCAGGTAAAGTGCTGCAACTGCGCTCAATGTACCAAAATCAGGCACGGTTGCACCAAAGGTGTTTGGCATAGCTGCTGTTCAAAAAAGAGTTTGCTGCAGGGCTTGATGCAAGCCCAGCATTGCCTGCTGATAATCGTGCCCAGCATGTTGGCAAGGCCCACCTGTCAGTTCAATGGATCAAAGGGGAACTGACAGAATCGGTAAACATGGTGGTGAAATGGTGTGATGAAGTGCTACCATGGTCTGCACTACAGAAAGGCCAGTAGTCCTCTAGTAGAGCTACTCAGTGAACAGACTGTGACATAAACCAAACTGAAGCAGGCTGCAGAGTATATCAATCCTGCAACAGAAAAGCTGCCTGACAAGATGGCACAGCAAAAAGAAAACATTGACACACCACTGAAAACAGGAGAGGCTACACAAGGAAACCCACGTATTGTGAATCAAAATGCTACTATGTGTACTAGAACAGTGGGGGCTGAGAGGCAAAACTGTGGGACTAGGGCTCAGACTAACTAAAGCCAGAGTCTCAGGGGGCAAAAGTGTCAGTGACTCTTGAGGCAAACAGGCTGGGAGCTAGCAAAGACTGAAAGGCACATTATTCAAGAGCACAGCATTCTGATACACATGGGCAGGAAACTGGCCACAATAAACATCAAAGAGCAACCCTACACCTCTAGACAGGGGACTACAGAAGGCCAGGAACAGAGATGGAAAAACAGAAAACACTGCAGACTACATATCTTTTTACAGTGAACCTGAAACTTTGCAGGAACAGAGATCAAAAGACAGAGAACTATTCTGATGGCAGATCTTTTTACAGGGAATCTGGAATCTTCCAGAAACAGAGCAGACAGAGAACCTTTTGGTTGTCAGATCATTTTATAGGGAACCAAAACCATGCTAGGAACAGAGATGGAGAGGACCGAGAACCTTTTGGAGGGCAAATATTTGTACAGGGAGCCCAGAACCTACCCGGAACAGAGATGGAGAAGCCAGAGAACCTTTCAGATGGAAAATCTGTCTATGGGGAACCTGAGAACTGCCCAAGGAAGAAATGCCATCAGGATAAAGTATTAGGGAGCTCTAGAGGAGCCCCAGCCTTGGTATATCTAGCCTGAAATTTGTTAAAACTCGATGCTCTTTCACCGCATCAGAAAGATATGCCTTTACATACAGTATGTTGATGATACCACCTTGATGTCAGCTTCAAAACTATGTCTCCACTGGAAAAATTTTGGAAGAAATGCCAGAGCTAAAATATACATAATTATGCAGGCTCTCTTGTTGATACCCTTTCAAGACCAACTGTCTTCAATATGCCGATGATTTAGTTTTCTTCAACAATGTACTGGATGTAGCTGACATAAATAATGCCCTAATCTCAGACCTGAAGACAGTCCAAACTTGGTTCAAGGATAATAAGCTGCTAATGAATCATTCAAAATCCCAAGCCATGCTATTTGGATACACCCACCAATTAAAAAACACTTGCAGTCTGCTAAGAGTGCTTTGTGGCAACAGCTCCCCTCTTGACTTGTAAATTCCTTTAAATGCCTCAGAGTGACTCTTGACCCCTTCCTCGACTTCTCTTTAGACATATCATCAGTCAGTAAGGCTGTTAGTATCAGTCTTGACATAGCCTATGGTGTCAGTCCAAATCTATCCCCTTGAGCTTGAATAACAGTGGTGTGTGTTCTACTGCTCCCCAAATTAACCTATGGCCTGTCCATCTTTTCCCATGCCCCCAGCTCCACACTGCACATGTGGGAAGTGGCTTACAACAATTTATGTCATTTTTCCCTCATGTGCAATTGTCTCACTCACTGCTGTACACCCTATTCCAAATTAAGCTTCCCCCCCCTTCTGCTCTTTGTGACCTTTCTCTTGGAAGAACTATCCACAGTACATTGCTGAACCAAGTGCCCTACTCCTTGGTCTCCTCCTGGTGCCTTGAAAAAACATACCTCAGATCCTCTGACCTTGACCCACTATCCATCCCTAGGCCAAGGACTACATTTGGTGAGATGACTTTGCTATCACTGCTCTAAATTATAGAACAGCATCCCTCCTCAAATACATCAATGCCCAGTAGCTAACACCCTCTGGTGCCAATTACGATCTTACCTGCTGCAGTGCTCTACTTGTGCTTCTCCCTAACCACTAACTACAGTACACTTTCTCCTACTTATACCACTTAGTTGCTCCATTGTCTGTTACTTTTCTGCTTCCTCTTCCTACCTCTCTTTGCTCTCGTTTTCAGTCATTCGCTATGCTGCATTCCTCTTCTGTCACTTTTGTTTAGTAAAATCTACGGCTTACTTTTATGGAATTACAATGTTTTTGTACTCAAATGAATCAATAATTTGTGTATTGTGCACCTTTGGTCCTCATTTTAGTACTTTGTGTTATCCAACTAATGTATTGTACAACTCTGGTTCTTTTGTGAATGATACCCTTTGTGCTTTGTAAACGTCTACTGATGTACTCTCCCGGGTCATGCCTGAAAATAGGCATATATACTGTATGCTTAGTGCACCTTACCTGGTTAACAAAAACTAAATAAATATAATAACAGTGTTGTTAAAAATGAAGATGTCTCAGTATATTATATTAAATGTTAACTGGCTCAAAAATGCAAGGTACTGGGTAACCCCATCCCATAATGGATAGTGAACAGATCTGGACAGGGACAGGACTGGTGTTTTCAGTTAAAAATTAAGCAAAATGACAGAGGAATAGAACATCTTCCAAATTGCTTTTTCTTAGGAAGAGACAAAAGCTTCTGATTTTACCCAGGGCAGCTCAAGAGGTGTTTCAAATGTGGATCAACCACATATCTAATTAGCACTTGTGACAAAGTGAAAAGTAACCTATGTTATGGACAGGTCATGTCAATATTTACTGCCCCAATGACATCAGGTGCAATTTATATGATGAATGTATTCATTCATATAAAAAATCATTGAGCACGCCTGCTGACAGAATGCACCTTGGAGTTGTTCTATACATCAGGGAGCATAAAAAACAACAAAATACAGATTTTTTTAGTCACAAAGTGAATTCCAATGAAAACAGTGAGTAGAACTCATTGAGCTACACTGCTACATTCCAATTTACATGAGGGTGCATCCACAGAAAGGAGGAGGGATCAGTTCCAAAAATCAGCCGTCACCAGGGACCCAGGCTGCAGCAACCACAGCATCACCATCAGGGACTGAACCCCCATGGAAGGCCCTTCAGCTATGTATGTAAGCACTCAGTGTCAAAGCTTAACCCACTCCAAAGAGACTTACAGAAGAGGACATAAAAATTGAGTTTACAACCAACATCATGACTTCAGCTGAGACACAAGCAACCCAGACTTTGACTGCAACTAATGAGATAGCTCAAGGAAACATGCAACTAAAGTACAGATTGTAGGCGAGGACATGCAACTGGGCCTCCAATATCCATAGAGTGGGTTTACCAGAGGCCTGTGAGGGAGACAACCTATTCATGTTCCTGCATGGATGGCTGACAGGGACTTTGAATTCAAATCCAGAGACTATGATACAGTGTTTTGCACAGCATATAGAGTCTTCCTCTGAACTGTCCAAAATCAGGAGACTTGCTGCAAACAGTGCTCCTGGTGACTACCAGCACAATGGGGCAGGACTGCAATTTACAGGCATCAAGAGACTCAGAATCCTTAAACTGTAATGGCACAACATTACATATTTTTCCTGATCTCTCGTATACTATGAGAGCTTGACATAAAAAAATTCAATGTGGTCTGCACCAAACTAAGGAGTTTGGGAGCTGTTCACTCCTTGATGATGCCTGTCTCTCTGAGTATCAACTATGGTGGGCATACCTACCAGTTCTCCAACCTGGTTAAAGTGGGCAAGAAAGCAGAATCCATTGCTCTGGAGTTTGAAGTGACCTAGAGTCAAGAACCACATGAATTGGTTGATGAAATCTGAACTGTGTGATGGCGTGACAAGTATCATTTACTTATTAAGCACTAGGTCTTCAGCGCTTTCATACTGAACTGCCATTTCTTGCTTTTAAATTAATGCCAACTGACAGTTTCTTTTTTTAATTACATTTGTTGAAGTTCAAATGCAAAGACAAATACATTTCATATTAGTACACATGATATGCATTTTACAGTGCATGTATACATTAATAACTCTTAATCTCTCATCAAGCAGCACTTTAGAAAACATCTTGAGTTACAACAATCCAGACATAAACTTTACCCAACAGCAGTTAAAAACCTTGTGCAAAATGTAAAATAGATCAACCAATGCAAACATGAATAATGCTGGCTGCGTAAAAAGAATAATCTTACTATTCAGTCCATTGCCTATAATAGTTATTAGGATGACACATTAAAATACCTGTGTATCATATCTGTGCTACCACTCATAAAATTAAATTAAGTTCCTCAGTATCTTTAAAGAACTATTTTAAGTTGCATCAATGTTGCCTCTGCTGGTGGGAATGAGTCCATGAAAGTCCTGCATGCCTTATCAAAGAGATCCCCTTCCTCTTTAAGTTCATATGTTACTCTTTCTAACGACAAACATCTTTGGCCACTAACTCCAGCCACGTACCCACTGTTGTTCTTAAACTAGAGACCCAAGTGTTTTGAATACATTTTCGGGCCAGCACTAACAAAACCCAAACCACTCTACAATGTGGGCCCCATTCATCATCATTCACATGGTCTATTCCCAGCAGCATAAACAATAGCGTTTCAGGTAATGAGCGTCCTGTCCTTTGTTTGATTTGTGCTCTAACCCCTTCCAAAATGGACGAGGGTTGGGCACATGCAGTAGTAATGAATACATGTCCCCTTGCTCCATGACATCTACCGAAGACAGGCGAACCCTCCCCCAGGGAGAACTTATGCCAAGGATAAGGAAGCAGTATAGTGCAGTGGTTAAGGGCACTGAGTTGCAAACCTGGAGACTTGGGTTTCAATCCCATCAGCCCCACTTGCACACTGTGTAACCCTGTGCAAGTCACTTAACTTCCTTGTGCTCCCAGGTCATACCTGGAAACAAGATCTGGCTTAGTGTGCCTTTCCTGGTTAAATAATTTTCCTTTCCTTATGTACCACTGCTGAAGTGAGATAGAGCCAGTGAATAAATTTGAACTGGGCTTCATTGTACTTGTTGTGACACAACAGTCCCATGTTGGATTCACAGATAGCTGGCCAATTTATGTCTGCAGTCTCTACCCCCAAATCTTGCTCCCAGTGTCTGCATACCTTCAATGACTGGCTCAGCATAGCCTCTCTCAGGTGCAAGTAGAGCCATGCCATAGAGCCTTTGTGGCTCACCAGGTGTTCAGAATCTTTTTCTAACTTATATAGATTTGAGAGGGCAGGATTATGTCGCTGTATAGTCCTAAGGTAGTCCCTTACCTGCAAATACCAGAAGTCATGATACTCCTGAAAGAGAGATATGCCTCAAGTCATCCTGGCTATAAAGCCCTCCAGAACCCATTGAATCCCCAAAATACCTTATTCCAGCCCATCTCCAGTGCATAAATCCTTTCTTAGCCAGTCTCTGGAGAAAGTCTGGATTGTTGCTTACTAATGCAAGCAGGGTCTTATCCTGCTCTCCCTCTACCATCCTAGCTGCTGTCTGCCATGTCTCCAGCATGTGAGTTACTAGGGGATTCTGGTCCTGCCAAGTCTTATATTTACCTGGCCCACCTTATCTACAAATAAGTGGGAGAGGAGTACCCTTCTAATCTCAAGCACCCAGCCAGCACCCCTCCAAGAGTCATCCTCTGATCAGGCGTGCATCGCCACCATATGATACTGCTTCAAGTCAGGAAATTGCAGACCTCCTCTGGATACTGTCCCTTCAGATGCACCAGAACTGCCCTAGGCCTTTCCCTTGCCATAAAACATGGCACATTTAGCTTCAAAGCACTGCAGGTCTTGTTTAGTTAGTCCCATAGGTAACATTTGAAGGGGATAAAGTATCTGCAGGAGGACATTCATTTTCAGCAGATAGAGATGGCCTAAGCTCAAGAGATGGGCAAAGACTCCACCGTATCAAATCTCCTCTAGTGTCTTAAGCAGCCTCATAAAAGTCTCACATAATTTAACTGATATAGAGTATGTAACTGAGGGCCTACCCTGATGTGTAGATATGTGAGAAAAATGTTTTTTCTTTTAAAACATGATCTCTGTTGTGCTATTTGTGCTCACCCCACCTGCATCAGTTTAGATGTGTCCAAGTTGATTTTATATCCTAAAAGCCTGGAGGAGTTGTCTAGGTTGCAATTATTCCAGGCAGGGAGCGTATCGGGTTAGTTACAAACATGAAGATGTTGTCCATGTATAATGACATTTTGTGCTCCTCTCCACATCTGCCCCTAATTCCAACAATGTCAGGATTCTGTGTAATATATTCAGCAAGTGGCTCTATTACCAGAGCAAAGAGGAGGGAGGATAGAGGCATCCCTTCCTTGTACCCTGTTCTAGCTCAAATTCTTCAGTGAGTCTTCCACTAAGCAACAGCCAGGCTTTAGGTGCAGCATAGAGTAGCTTGATATATCTAGGAATCCCTCCCCAGCCTGAATTTATCTAATACCTTGCATAGGGAGGGCCACTCACACTATCAAAGGCCTTCTGGCGTCCTGGGAGAGCACCAGTACTCACCCGGATGCCGAGAGCCCTAGTGTACTGCATTCAGCAGGTGCTGAATGTTTATTGTAGGAGTACTTTCTCTTATGACTTCAGTCTGGTCTGGTTTCACTAGATTTGGCAGTAGCTCCTCCAGCCTTCTTGCTAAGGCCTTTTCTATTATTTTAGCATTGCAGTTGAGGAATGATATTGGCCAAAAGGCTGTACATTACATTTGCTCCTTTCCAGGCTTGGTGATTACCACTATTGTGGCCTGATAACATGAGCTGGAGAGTGAACCCTGCTCCTGCTCCTCTTCCACCATAGCTTGCAGGCCCTGCAGCACCAGGAAACCTAGCACTTTTCAATATTCAGCACTTAATCTGTCTGGGCCTGCCGCCCCTTTTTAAGGGTGGCTACTGCTGCAGCCAGATCAGCAACCATCAATGGCACCCCTAATTGGTCCCTTAGATCTTCCTCTAAATGTGGTAGATCAATATGTGCCAGAATGTCCTTGGCCTTGTGTGCACACCACACATTCCCTGTGTATAATACCTAGTAATATGCCATAAACTGTGCCTTGATATCTGGACTTTATTGTAAATTTGTTTGTCCCATCCTTTAGACCAATAACAGTGTTAGCAGTAGCCCTGCCCTGAGCCAGTCTTGCCAGCAGGGGGCTAGGTCTATCACCCCATTCATAGATCCTTTGCTTTGCATACAATAGGGCTTTGCTAACCCCATCAGTAATAGCTAGATTCAGCTGTTTTCACACCACTCTGAGCTTGTGCATAATCTCAGTGGATGGGTCTCTGTAGGCTTTCGTCTCCAGAGCCTCAGCACCATCCTCCAGCTTCTGTAGCTTTTTGTGCTTTTTGTTTGGCCTGCTTGGCCATGTAGTAGATAACCATCCCCACTTGTATGCCTTCCTGGCCTCCCAAAATCTCCTTAGAGGTCACTGAAGCCTGATTCTCCCTCACGTAATGCCCTCGTTGTTCCTGCAGGAACTCCACAAATTGTTTAGAGGATGACAAACAAGCTGGAAACCTCCAAGTCACACATTCCCTTTCCCCTGTCCTGGTTCAAAAGGTTATTAGCAGCCTGGCATGGTCCGAGACCACTATGGACATAATTTCAGTCTGGTGACTCTTGAGTATAAAATTCTAGGAGCAAAATATAATCAATCCACCACCATGTGCCATGGAGATTTGAAAACAAATGTATATTCTATAGAGCCTGGATTTGCCTCTCTCCAGACATCTACAAGGTCTAACTCCATCAGACCCATACCCAGCACTGGACTCTGGCCTCTTGTCTGTCCCCCTCCTGACCCATCCAGTGCACCAGACAAAGCACAATTAAAATCTCCTGCAAGATCGAGATGATGACATGCTCCACTGCAAGAGGCCAGCATCTCATCATAAAAAACTAGTCATGTTATGCAGGAGCATACTGTATATATTGCCAAAGGTGAAAACTTCAAATTATGTCCGATTTATCACCCCCCTCCGGGATCCTTAACGAACCTCTGCTCCACAAAGTGCAGACCCTGCCACAACAAGATAGACACCCTTCTTCTGTGGCCATAAAAGGACACCGCAAAGCAGTGTCCCACCCATTCTCACACCAATTATCCATGCTCTGCATCTGTCAGATGCATTTCTTGGAACATGGCTATGTCCACCTTATTCTTCTTGAGAGTGCTAAGCGCTTTCTTATATTTGAAGGGTGTGGAAAACTCCTGGATGTTCCAGGAGCACACTGTAATAGTATACATATTGTTAAATGAGAATCTTGTATCACTCTGGGTGGGTAAAATCCCAGCCAGTCAAGACCAGAGCATTGCTCATCAGTTTTCCACATCTCCAGTTGTCCAAAATTGCCTAGCTAGGACAAAGTACTACCTGGGTGGAGTCCAGGTATATGCATCAGAGGAGGAGAAGGAACTGGGGTGATGATCCCAAATGACCTGAAGCACTCCACGCAGTGTAAGAAAGCTGCAGCAAGGGCAAACAAGATGCTGGGATGCATAGCTAGGGGTATCAGTAGTAGGAGAGAGAAGGTTATACTATCCTTGTACAGGTCTCTGGTGAGACCACATCTAGAGTATGAAGTTCAGTACTGGTGCCTACACCTCAAAAAGGACATTAACCTACTGGAGAAGGTCCAGAGGAGGGCTACAAAGATGATAGCGGGTCAGCAGGGTAAGGCATATGAGGAGAGGTTGAGAGCACTGAACATGTACTCCCTGGATGAAATGAAAGTGAGAGGGGACATGATTGGGACCTTCAAGTACTTGAAAGGGATAAATAAGGTGGATAAGGAGGGTATCTTTAGCGGATGGCAACCATAACATGAGGGGCACAGTCTTAAGCTGGATGGGGATTTAGGAGGAGGTCAGGAAGTACTTCTTCACAGAAAGGGTGGTGGACACTTGGAATGCACTGCCATAAGAGGTGGTCTCATTGAAGACAGTGGGTAGCTTCAAAAGAGGCTGGGATAGGCATGGAGAAAGGTAAGGATCATGGGTAGGAGGATTGGAGGAGTGGGGAGGGCAGGGACAGTAGCTCAAGCTGTGAACCCTGCAATATGAGGAGACTAGCTAGACCAAATGGCCTTCTGCTGGCTTATTCATATGTTCATATGTAATTGTTATCCCAAGCAGTACCCCTTCTTCCTCCCTGCAGTTCGCCAAGCATAAAACTAACTGTAAACCAACTAACAGTTCATAACAACATATAAACTATAACAACGTTCCCATGTAACAATAACACAGCAGAAATAAATGTATTTTGTTGTTGAGACATTGCCACCTCATGACACCCCCATGTTGTACAAGGGTCACATCCCACTGTAGGCAAGTCATAATTCTCCATTCTTCCAAAACACATTGATTATAAGTTTCAGCATACCACTCACCCTCCCTTCCCTCACTCATTCGATATATCACCCTTCCCCATTGCAGGGCCACATACCAGCCCCAGCCCAGATGGGAGATCCTACAACCTGGATCTATCCCCTCACAGGCCACAAAATTATCTTGCACAATACTTATTAGACACAGGAACCCCCCACCCCGTCCTTTGAGCAGATCTAGAATAAACATTTTCCCAGCAGAAAGCAATATGCTTCTCCCTAGTCTGGACTCCTTAGTACGCACCCTCTCCCCTAGTCTACTAGAGTATGGGCACACCCTAGGATTTGTCTTTCCCACTCTATAATTACAGTTTGTAGTCCTAACACAGATGAAATCCAGCAATCGACCCCCTGTCAGCAAGACTCGAGGATTTCTATGCAGTCTTGTGCTGCTCACCCAAACTCTTATCAGTCCATACAATGCCTCATTTATAGTTGAACTGCAGCACACTCTGTATAAGTTGCCTTGTCCATTTAGGTGGCCTCACAGTTCTCAAAGTGGCTGCCTACTACTGTACATACCTCAAGGATGCTGCAGCGTGCTTCTTAACATTCTCATCCCTAAACAGTACAGTACAACATGTTTCTTTTCTGTCGACTACTATCTATTAGTCCTCAACAGCACTCAAGCCATACCAGCGATGAGAAGAGAGGAGAGGACCACTGAACCATCAGGAGTGCTGAGTAGCTTGGTGGGAAAATAGTACAGCCATTAAGTTCAGTTAGGCGCCATCCTTTCCCAAATCTCCTGCTGAATCATACAAGTGTCCCACAATATCAGTAGGCAAAGAATTACATTTTTCCAACAGACTGACCTGCACATACGTCTGATGATCCTTATCCAGCTCTCAGAATGTATACATTTGTCCCTCATGGTGTAATTTAAGTACTGCTGGATCATTGAATCGAAATCAATCTTGCTTTCCCATAAATCATTAAGAAGTGGCAAGAACACCCTCCACTTCTGCTGTACAAGTCTTGAGTAGTCCTGGAATATAGTCACTGGGTGTGTTCCAAACTTCATAATGCTAAATATTCTGTATGCAGCAAGAATCCTCTGTTTATCAGCATAGTTGTGCACAGCTTGAGAAAAATTTGCCAAGGAGGAGTGTCTGAGGGTGGCTTGAGGTGCAGCGCCCTATAAGCATGACCTATCTTGATATTGCTGTGCTTGCTAGGCAGCTGCAGTGTTTGCACAAGCCAATTACATATGATTCCTCCACAACTGATCCTCAGCTCCCTCAGGGATGCCCCTGATCAGTAGAGTGTTTCGTCTCTGGACATTTTTCTGAGAGTCCAGGTGCTCTTCAGCATTGCCATTTGGTGCTACAATGCTACATTGTTTGCTAACAGGTTGGTAGTGTCCTCAACTTGGGCAACTCTGTTTTCTAGCTCTCTGATGCACTTCTGTTACTTGTCATACTGTGTTGCTAACATGTCCAATTTAGCCACCACCATTTTTGAGCTTGGGTGACAGGCCTCCAGCACCCTCTCTGACACCACCCTGGCTAGGACAGTAGTCACCTCCTCAGAACTCTCCATCTTGATGGTCATGCCAGGGCCTGCTGCTGATTCTGAGGGATTCTTCTGCCACCCTGCTAGTTAGTTCATGTGGATTTCCTGGCAACTGAAGTTAAATATCCATCCATCTTCCATTCCTATAGCTATCTGATTGCTGTGAGATCAATGGGACAGGGTTTAAAATACTTAAAAAATCAATTTATTTGAGTGAGGGTCTGGAGCTAACGAAGAGACATCAGCTTGTTTTAGTTGCACGCATTTAACCAGTGATCATTTTATAAGTGTTTGTAGCAATTACTTAAAAGTTATTTTCCTTCACAAAGTGTTAATATATGGAAAATCCATATAATATGGAGTATCTTTTTAGATGTTTAACCAGGAGTAGCACACTAAACTGAAAGCTTTCTTACAGGAGCGACCTGGGAAGCACAGAGAAGTTAAGTGACTTGCTCAGGGTCACACAGTATGTAAGTGGAAGCTGTGGGATTCAAACCGAGGTCTGATCTGCTGGATGTCACCAGATTTGCAGCTCAGAGCCTTAAACCACTGTGCTATATTGCCTCCTACTAATGGCACCTGTCACGTGGAGTAGGAGAAGAGGGAGTGTGATCACTTTTTAGCTAAGGAGAGTAAAGTTGTTAAATAGTACACAAAGCTGCTTTTACTCATACATTGACCATGTGAAAGTTTATCCTGAATGCTTTTTTTTTTTTTTTTTTATGGGATAATAGCTTTGTTGAAATGGGTCATTTATAACACTGTTACAAGATAGAGTTAGGTTACATAACATATTTTAAATTAGAATTACTGTTGATTGTTGAAATTCTTGATTAACACTAGAGTTTTATGATCACAATTGTTCTCAGATGTATTAGCATTTCAAAGAGTTTAACATGCTAAGGACTACGTATGTTTGGTATTGGGATCACAGCAACACAGGCTGTTTTTACATGTTTGGGCTTAACATTTTCATCAGACCACCGAAAGTCTTGTGGGAGTATGGCATAACATGGCCTTAAGTTGGATTAGAAATGAACTTTGGATATATGCCAACATGAAAATAAGATTGCACCGGGTAATATTAATGGTTACATTTGAAGTATCCTATTTCTGATGTCTAGCATGAGTTGACTATATGATACTGTGTATTGAAAACAATAAAATACAATAAAAAAAAAGTCTATAGGCCACTTACAACAGATCCGAAAGCTCAGATAAGGATGGCCTATTACAGATGACTCAGGAAATGAATACACAAAAAAAACCTTGAAGGTATAACAGGTCCATGCTTTGAACAATATAAACTCAGCCTCAGGACTCTGACCCTGCAAAACCAAACTATTAACCAGTATTGGAACAGTACTACCTGTCCCAGATCACTCTGCACACTCACAGCTGGATATAGAAGCATAGAAACATAGAAGTTGACTGCAGATAAGGACTACAAGGCCCATCCAGTCTGCTCATTTTTTCTACCTTATGAATGTGCCATAGGCCAGTACTCTGTCAATGGCCTATCTATCCATACTCATCTGTATTGCTCCCTTAAGCCTATCCCATGCCTGTTTAAAGCCCTGCACTGTATTCATATCCACCACTTACTGAGGCAGGCCGTTCCATGCATCCACCAACCTTTCTGTGAAAAAGTACTTCCTCACATTACCCCTTAATCGGCCTCTCTCTAATCTCATGCTGTGTCCTCTTATCGTGCTATTTTACTTATATTGAAACATTTTAGACTTTCTCACCTTGTTAATGCCTTAAGATGTTTGAATGTTTCAATCATATCACCTCTCTTCCTCCTTTGCTCAAGGGTGTACATATCGAACTCCATTAATCTGTCCTCATATGTTTTCTGATGCAGTCCCTACACCATTTTGGTTGCCCTTCTCTGGACTGCCTCCATTTTGTTAATGTCCTTGTGCAGGTGAAACATAGAACATAGACTTTGACGGCAGATAAGGACCGCATGGCCCATCTAGTCTGCCCATTTCCCTACCTACAGGATAGGCCGTAGATCCTAGTTAACCAAAGCCTATTTCTTCCACCCCCACAAGAATTGCCTTAGGTCTGTCCCATGCATTCTTAATTCTCCCACAGTTTTAGGACCCCACAACCTCCTCAGGAAGGCAGTTCCATGCATCCACTACTTTCTCTCTGTGAAATAATACTTCTCACATTGCCCCCGGAACCGCCTCCTTCTATCTTTAAATTGTGTCCCCTTTGTTCTTGCAAGTCTTTTTCTGAAAGATGCTACCTCTTGGACTTTGTTGATTCCACTGAGGTACTTAAAAGTTTCTACCATGTCCCCTCTCCTTCTTTCCTCAAGGGTATACATATTAAGCTCCTTTAGTCTCTCCTCATACGGCTTCTCTTGCAGACCCTGCACCATTTTGTTGCCCTCCTCTGGACTACCTCTATCCTGTCTATGTCCTTATGGAGATGGGGTCTCCAGAACTGGACACAGTACTCAGATGGGGTCTCACCAACTGTCTGTACGAGGATAACAACTTCCTGTTTTCTGCTGCTGATGCCTCCCATACATCCCAGTATACCCCCAGCCCTCCCTACTGCCTTCTCACATTGCTTGCTAACCTTAAGGTCATCTGATATGATTACTCCAGGTCCCTTTCCTTTTTGTTGTTGTTACTACCTCCCACCCATTGTGTATTCTTCCCTGGGTTCTTGTTTCCCAGTTGCATTATTTTGCACCTTCTTTGCATTGAATCCTAGCTGCCATACTTCTGACCATTCCTCCAACCTTGCCAAGTCCCTTTTCATCCTTTCCATGCCTTCTTGTGTCTCAACCCTGTTGCAGATCTTTGTGTCATCTGCAAAAAGGCATACTTTTCCTTCCAGTCCCTCTGCAATGTCACTGATGAAGACATTAAAAAGGACTGGACCCAATACTGAACCCTGCGGTAGCCCACTAGTAACCCCCTCTTTCTTCAGAGTGGACTCCATTTACAATTACCTTCTGTGTCCTGTTGTGCAGCCAATGTTTTACCCAGTCTACCACCTTGGGACCCACTCCCAGGCTGGTTAATTTGACTACTAAACTTTTGTGT
Organism: Neoceratodus forsteri; assembly: GCA_016271365.2. Classification (NCBI taxonomy): domain Eukaryota; kingdom Metazoa; phylum Chordata; order Ceratodontiformes; family Ceratodontidae; genus Neoceratodus; species Neoceratodus forsteri. The sequence continues at coordinate 480,577,753 of CM057459.1, read as the reverse complement.
GGGACTGTGTCAAATGCCTTGCTAAAGTCTAGGTAGGCCATGTCCACAGCCCCTCCCTGGTCTACTATTTTGGTCACCCAGTCAAAGAAATCTATTAGATTCATCTGACACGACCTTCCCGCTGTGAACCCATGCTGCCTTGGGTCCTGTGTTCCACTGGCCTCTAGGTACTCAACTATTCTTTCCTTCAGTAGTGACTCCATCACTTTCCCTACCACAGAGGTCAGACTGACAGGTCTGTAGTTTCCTGCCTCAGTCTTGGTCCCACTTTTGTGAAGGGAATCACATCCGCCTTCTCCAGTCCTCGGGTACCACACCATCCTCCCATGATTTATTAAAAGAGTAGCCAAGTGGTTTCACTAGTTCCTCCTTAATTTTTAGAATTCTGGGGGTGAATTCCATCAGACCCATTGTTTGTCCTCTCAGTTTTAGGGTTCTTGCAGAACCCTTTTCTTCTGTGAAAGGACTGGGATTGACCCTCTATCAAGAGTGCTTCTGTTAATTGATTAGCACTTCCCCTCCTCTTTTGTGAATACTGAGCAGAAATATTCGTTCAGTATCCCGCTCCTGTACTGCATGCAGTGCTCCAGATGGGGACTAACCAGTGTCTTGTAAGAGGATTATTACCTCCCTCTTATGACTTGTGTGATACCCTACTAATACACCCAAACATCCCTCTAGCCTTACTTACTTACTGCTTTAGTATAGGTGGCTTCAGGGCTTTCTTCCTATGTGTATGATCTTGCACTTCTTATGTTAAACCTCAGTTGCCACTCTTCTGACCATTTTGCCAGTTTATCCAGACCTCATCTCATCCGCTCACCCCATCTGGATCATCTACTCAGTTGCAGATCTTGGTGTCATCTACAAACAGACAAACCTTACCCTCCAGTCCATCTGCAATGTCACTGATGAAGATATTGAAGAGGACTGGTCCCAGGACTGATCCCTGAGGTACCCCACTTGTGATTTGCATCTCTTCTGACTGTATACCATTTACCACCACTCTCTGTTTTCTGCCCGCCAACCAGTTTGCCACCCAGTTGACCAACTTCTGACCCACCCTAAGTCTACCCAGCTTATTAATCAATCTTCTATGTAGAACAGTACTGAAAGCTTTTGCTGAAGTCAAGGTAGGTGACATCAACTGCACCCACTTGTCCACCATTGTGTTACCCAGTCAAGAAATCTATGAGATTAGTATGACAGGACCTTCCTGTTGTAAACCCATGCTGTCTTGGATCCTGTGCTCCTATGGATTCCAGGTGTTGCACTATCCTTTCCTTAAGAGTGCCTCCATAATCTTACGCCCACTAGTGAGGTAACTAGTCTGTGGTTCCCTGCCTCCTCCTCCTGCTACCACTCTTGTGGAGTGGTATCACATGAGCCCTTCTCCAGTCTTCCAGGACCTCGCCTGTGTTCATAGACTCACTAAACAGTTCTGATAATGGCTCTGCTAGTAACACCCTTTGCTCCTTTAGTACCCTGGGATGTATGCCATCAGGTCCCAATGCCTTGTCCACTCTGAACTTAGCGAACTCTTGTAGGATCCTTTCTTTTGTCAAGGGACTAGTGCACACCTCCCTCCCCCCTGTTACCATGGTGCTGAGCTGTGGGCCCTGCCCTACCTTCTCCTCAGTAAATACTGAGCAGAAGTATCTATTTAGGATAGATGCTTTTCCTTGGTCTTCCTCCACACACTCCCCCTTATCTGTTTTGATCTTAGCAATACCCCCTCTGGACTTTCTCCTTCCACTAATGTATGTATAGAAAGTCTTGTCCCCTTCTTTTACTGTTTGTGCTGGTGTTTCCTCAGTTTGGGCCTTTGCCTACCTTATTGCCTTCCCTGCTTCCCTTAGGGAAGTTTGGTATGCCTCCCTATCTTCATCCCGCTGCATTCCCTTATATTTCCTGAAGGCCAGCCTTTTGGCTCTGACCTTTTTTGCTACTGTTTTTGAGAACCAAAGTGATTTCCTCCTTCTTTTGCTCTTGCCTTTTTCTCTAACACAATGGGATGTTGCTTCAAGTATTGCATCCTTAATGCTTGCCTACTTTGCCTGTACCCCCTTACCTGTATTTCTTCTTGCCAGGGCTAGCTTAACTCTGTTGGCTATCTTACCAAAGTCAGCTCCTCTGAAGTCCCATATGTTTGCCTTGGAATGGGATGATTTAGTTCTAGTGGCCAAATTGAACCATACCATGTGATGGTCACTGGCCCCCAGGTGACCCTCTACCTGGAGATCTGTGATCCTTTCCCCATTAGTCAGTACTAGATCTAGGATAGCCCTGCCTCTTGTTGGTTGTAGTACCAGTTGTTTTTGAACCCCTCCCTGCAGGGAATCCACTATGTGTCTAGTTCTGGTAGATGTTCCTGCTGGTATTGACCAATCTGTATCTGGCATGTTGAAGTCTCCCATCAGCAGAACCTCCCTTTAGCTGTCATGTTTGTATATCTTCTAGCAGTAATGTGTATATGTTCTCCTCTGATCTGGAGGCCTGTAGACAACCCCAGTTCATATGACTGTCCCATTTCCTGTTTCAGGGTGACCCACAGTTCTTCTGGCTCCTTATGTGAATTCTGAATTTCTGCAGCTTTGATATTTTCATTGACATAAAGGGTCACTCCCCCTCCTTTGCACCTCAGCCTCTTCTGAACAGTACGTAACCAGGTACTGAAGTCTCCCAAGTGTGGTTACTGGTGAACCATGTCTTGCTAATGCTACTATGTCCAGTTTAGCTTCTGTCATTATTGCCTGCAGGTCTGCAAACTTGTTTCCCAGAATACAGGCATTTGTGTACATGATTTTCCATTGGCCAGATTTTGGTGTGTTAGTTGTTGGGTGATGTCCATCATTTTCCCTGCATATCATATGGGAAGCTGGACCTTTTTCCTTACCTAGTGATGCAAATGAACTACAAACATGCTGAACTCCTGTTTGATCACTAGCTGGGGTGGTGTTCTTTCTGTTCTATGTATCAGGTGCTACACCCTTTTCCCCATTGGCTAGTTTTAATATTCTGCAAAGACATCAAACTTCTGCCTCAATGCACTGACTCCCTCCTTAGTCAGATGCAGTCCATCAAATTTATAGAAGTTTCGCTCTCAAATCTGTTGCCAGTTACCTACAAATTTGTATCCTTTTTCCTGGCACCAGCGCTTGAGCCACATGTTTAGCTCCCCTATCTCCCCTTCTCTGACCTTCCATCCATCTGCCCTCTCCCAGACCAGCAGGATCTCAGAGAAGGAGATGCCAGATGAAATGGATGACAGTTTGTCTCAAGCCTGGTCAGGTGTTCCTTGGACTCCACAAATGACTGGCTGGTGAAATCGTTAGTTCCTATGTGTACCAAGACGTTGATGTTTTCTCCTGCTTCCTGCATGATTTTAGCAATGCAGTCATTGTCTCTTCATGCTGATGTACCTGGGAGACATCTGACCATTACCCTTGGCTAGAGGTAGGTATCAACTTCCTGAATCATGGAGTCTCCTATGATCAGAAGAGTTTTGGATTTTTTGCTTTTTTGTTTTGGTCCCTGTTTTGGGTGAGTTTTGTTGCACTAGCTCCTGTGCTGCAGTGTCCTGCTCTAAAGTGCCCTCTGTCCCTTTGTTTGATTTCAGAGATTGAGGCAGATACCTGTTTGTAGTTTTTATATGGTTTGTGGAGGTGATACATCGGAGAGCATTGAGTGGTGGGGCACCTGATTTGCCCCTCTTAACCACCTGCTAACCTCCTGGACCAACTATCCTCTGCAATCAAGGTGCTTCAGTTGGATGTTGGAGAAATGGTGGGCAGTTCTTATAATATATTTCCTCCTGAATATGTGATTTAGGTGCACAATCTCTGCCCATGCTGCCTGGAGCTGAGCCCTTGGATCTCCAATGGTCCAGAATGTTGACAGCATCCTAAACTCTGTAAAACTGCCCTTTTCCAAAGTGTTCCGCAGTACCTGCAGTTAATAATATCCATTCCAGATTCCCCTACCAAAAAAGAAGAACCACGGACAAAAGAAAGAAGGAGGTAAGAGTAGAAACAGTCAACCAACAGCAAATGCAGTAGCCCTGAAAGCTTAGGCTAATGATAGATAAAACTGTAAAACTTGTAAAGCACCACCTGAAATAATTTCACAGAAGATATACCCTGCAAAAAACACTTTGCTACAGAGAAAAATAAAGCAGTAGCATGTGATATACCTTATAAAAAACAATTTGAATCAGAGAAGATTTCAGCAGTAATCTGTAAGCACAAAACAGTAATAAACCTGTAGGCACACCTATAATAATGCAGCAGAATGTATACCCTGCAACAGCAATCTGAATCAGAGAACATTAAAGCAGTAAAATGTTAACAAAAACAGTAACAAAACCTGTGAGTACAAAAGAAAATAGTAACACACATTAAGTCTGCCAGCCAAAAGAAGCCTTAATATTTTTCTTGTCTATGTATAAGTTGTAAATGTGATTTGGGTAAAGCTGGTACTTATTTTTACATATAGAAGTATTTTGATGTGGTAGGGAGGGGGTTGACAGAATAGCGTTACAGGAGTTAATGCAGGCAGGTCTTGTGAACTGCAAAATGCATATTAAGTTTCTCCTCATTTATATTATAGTTACACAAGGGGTAGTTTTTTTTCTGAAACAGTCAGGAAAAAGAATACATCATGTAAACTCATCCTTCAATGGAGTTTTATTCTTTGGTGTGGTGTTAATGCAAATTCAGACTTTAATATTTATATGTTCAAATGGCTCTGAATTTAGGTATTGAATTTGCTTCCTTAAATGTGAATGGGATAAATTCCCTGATAAAATGAGCCAGAATACTAACATACATTAAAAAGTCGGGAGCAAATATTATATGCTTGCAAGAAACTCACTTTATGAAAAAAGAAACTGTAAAATTAAAAAAGAAATGGATGAGCCAATTAATAGTATGATGTTGCCACAGTGACAACTTTACAGTGATCTGCGTCCATACCGACAAGACTGACAGATCACTGGAAAGTCCGCTCGGGACCCGGCACTGCTTTTCTTGGTCTTGCGCCCTCCCAAATCAGTGCTGATGCAGAGTTAATTATAATAAATTCAGGGGTGTGGGGCAGAGCTCCCACAACACATTTGTGTTCAGATGGCACAATGCCAACCACAATTGCAGTGGATATAGTGCAATCGATGTAACATCAGGTCAGGATGTTTTTGTCTCTGAGGTGTCATAGAGCCACCAATTAATATATAGTACGAGGGCAAAAAAGTAGCAGAGTGGCAATTATCATTAAGAAAGGTCTGGATATAAAAATTATGGAAGATTTTCTGGACTCTGAAGGCAGAATTATACTAGTTAAGACAGTACTAAACAATATGGAACTTGTTATAGGCATAATTTATGGGCCTTTTATGAATTATGATTTTTTTGGCAACTATTTCTGAAAGCCTTCAAAAACTCCAAGCCAAAAATATTATTTTGTTGGGAGATTTAAATGCCTTAATTAACCCATTGTTAGTTAAATCTGTGATCCCAACAAAAGGAAACTTAAGTATTGCAAACAAATTAGTTAATTTCATGCTGGCTGAAAATATAATAGATAGTTGAGGCATCTGCTTACTCTGGAAAAGAATATACTAATTTTGCTATGGAATTAGCTCCTGGATTGAAAAATAATAAAATAATTATTAGAGAATACTATAAATTTACTTAAATCAATGCAGGAAGTTAAAGTGTTATTTATTTATAAAGAAAGAAAACTATTAGATAGCCCAGATAGTTAGAGACCTATTTATTAAACTCCTACAATACAATTTTAGCCAAAATAATTAACAACAAGATTCAGCTGCATATACTTTAACACATCCACAATAACCAATATGGCTCTGTAAAGATCATACAATGTCACAGGCAATGAGAAAATTGCCAGAGGAAGTGGCGGGGCAGAAATAATCATGGGATTTAAGAATGCATGGATAGAACATAAGGGAATCTCTGAAGTCAGGGTAAGGCCACAGACCTCTAGAAAACATAAAATGAATGTAAAGCTTAAATGGGCAGACTGGTGGGCCATAGGCCCTTATCTGCCAACAGTGTCTATGTGTCTATGCAAGCTATTATCAAGCTCATAAATGCACAAGAGAAGTTTAAAAATGATATATTCTACACAATTGCCTTAAATGCTAGCAAAGCTTGTGACGTAATAAATAGAGATTACATTTTTGAAATATTAAAAACTTAGGAATTACCCAAGGAGATAATTATATTAATAAAGCATTTATGTAGCAGTACAATAGTTAAGTTCCAAGTTGATTCATACCTTACTCAAGATTTTGAAATGTTTAATGGAGTTAGGCGAGGGTGTCCATTATCCCCCACCATTTTTATAATGTGTCTAGAACTTTTGTTATGTTATTAGACATAATTCAATAATTGAAGGTGTGAATCTTTCATATGAACATTTAAAACGAATTGTCTTCGAGATGACATTTTATTAGTTGTTAAACATGTACATACCTTCTTGGAAGCATGTCTGCAAGAAATAAACTTAAATTTCCACAATTCTTGGGTATCAATTAAACAAAAATAAATTGGTAATAATGAAAATAGCTAAAACAAAAATACAATTTCTTACTGAATATGGGAAATATATTTGAATTGAAAACTCTGTAAAATATCTAGGAATTACCTTAACAATTGACCAAAATACAAATATTAAAATACATTTTAACCATGCTAAACAAAGAATTACACAAATGTTGGACTGTTGGAGAAACCTATTGCTACCATTATGGGGTAGAGTAGACATACTGAAAATGATGGCAGTGCCTCATTTTATATTTGCTATGCAGAATATATTGGGCAACCCTTCATTAACTTGGTTTTAAGAATTGAAAAAATATATTTATTAATATTTTATGGTGAGTAAGCAAATCCTGCATAGCTTAGCATCTCTTGACTACACCAAGGACATTAGGAGGGTTAGGCTGTCCTGATCCTCAAATATATATGTAGTCCCATGTAATCAGCATCCTCTATCACTGGTCTTTTTATTTTTGCAAGATAAAGACATAAGATTGTTTCAAGAGTGATTGGAGTGTAAAAATGGGAGTCAAATAAACATTACAGATCAAGTCCTAGATTTTATGCATTTTAATGGAAAAATACACTACTTCTCTATGTGGTTCAGTCCCATTAAAAAAAAAGATTGCAAACAAAAGCAAGTTAAGTCTGCCATGGTTGTTTTTGAATATACGGACTTGTAAAGAACTGTGGGGGAAATAAAAATATAAAATCAAAACTTGATTGGAAAGAAAACTTTCCACCTCCAATGATTTATTAATTGCTGGCAAATTTCCAACATATGAACAATTATAAACCAAAATTTCAGAGAATTAATTTAAATGTATTTATTACATAATTCAGAATAAATGGTTTACACTTCAATAATTATTTAACAATACTACAACCAACCTAATAATTATTCAAAAGCAACAACTAGAAATTATGAGAAAGGATAAAGAAAAATTGACAAGAATTTATAACACAATTATATCTTGAAATAAAAATTGTCGAACCAATATAAATAAAAAATGAATTCATGAAGTGACCCCTAAATTTGGCTCACCAACATTGGATGTTGTTAAGGACCTTATCAAATAAGTATTATGTATCAGCCAAAAATAAAACTATACAAAGGAAGATAATAGAATGAGCATACGTTAATCCAGCACATTTAGCTAAAACAAACATCGCTCACAGTGAACTATGTTGGCATGAATGTGGTCAGGAAAGGACACTTTTTGATTTTTTCTGGGAAAGTTCCCAGATCCAAATATGGTGGGTTAAAGTTTGGGATCTTATTCAAGATACAATTAAGATATCTAAAATATTAAAATTTGATTTATTTATCTTTAATAATACAATAGGAATAATACAGGATCAATTATATTGTAACATTTTTGCATTAACTACTATGGCAGTAAAGGGGCTGATCCTGGAAAATGGAATACTAAGGATTTACCTCCTTTCAAAACAAATAAGTGGTGGAATATATTTAAAAGAAACTCTGTTATTTGAGAAAATAATGTACATGTTAGATGATACGGAGGTTGACTTATATGGATCTGCATGGAAAGAAATTCAGGACAGCCTATCCCCATTGATGAGAATATAAAACACCTTGAGATTGCAACTAAATATTTAAATATCTGACTGTTTTAGTATTGTGAAGATGGGATTTCAATTTACTAAGTAAGAAGATCCATATTTATATATAACTGGATGGAGATGGGGCATTATAGATACATAGATTGAATAATATATAATTAATATGTAAATAAAGAGCATATGAACATCCTTAGTACCTCTAATTATGAATATAAACTCTGATGTTAAAGTTTGGTATGTTGCTATAGATTTAGAATTGTAGTACTGTACATTTAAAGTTGCTCTCTATAATGTTGCATTTATGGAATTTCATATTTTGTTGTATTATATGAAATAATAAAAGTACTTTTTAATATTGTAACAGAAGGCTGATCTCACCAAAACTGAAGAACCTAGGACCACTAGGCTAAGAAGAATAAACCTGAAAATATAACATCAAAATAATACACAGGAATCTTAGTGTAATTTTGTGTTCCTAGCCTACTACATGATTTATCAAAATGTGTCCCATTCTACATAGGTCTCCCTCAGCTTCAACAGATGTTGCCACAATAAATAAAAGTATCTTTAAAAACAATAAAGGAATCTCCTTAGTTTTATTGATGCTCAAGAATTCTCCATACAATATTTTTCTACTTAGACACAAAATTAAATTTGTTTTATAAATGTCAAGGCAAATATATATATATATATATATATATATATATATATATATATATATATATATATATATATATATATATGGTATAGGTTACTTCTGGCTGGTCCTTTGGTCCTGCCATTTATGACATAATAGTGGAATGTTTGTTTAAAATCTACAGACATGATGGAAAATGGTGTTCTGACAAATTGAACCTGGGAGAGCACTGTTGGTGGACATCATGATGGAAGGTTTTAGTATTCATATAGTGAATCAATCAATCAATCTTTCTGTCTGTCTATCAATCTATCTATCTATCTCATCTATCTATCTATCTATCTATCCCAAATGAAAGCAGTACAAGCTTATCTTTTATACTAATAGAATCATATCTCCACAGTTCAAAATTTGTTTTATTAAGAAAGACTTTAACTGTGTGTTATCTGTGGAGGATAGAGGGCCAAAACAAATAATTATGGGACACAAACTTTGCTGCAGAAAATGGTACAAGTGGATAGCTTAGAAGATGCTTATAGTGCTAGCCCATTGACACTGCATTAGATCTACTGCTTCATGCGTGGCCACCCAGATTTGGACGTAAACTTGGGGCATTAGAGGGACAGTCAGGGGGAGGAGGTTTGAGTGTCTGGAGGACTGTACTCCTCTTCTGGGAGGAGGTCTTGCAAAGTCCAATGTTTGCCTGGCTCCTAGTGGAAGCTAAGTGAAAGGTACCTGAGGCTGCCTAGAATGGTAATGGGGGTGTGGTAGATGATGATGTGCAGTGTGTGGGAGCATGCGATGCATGTCATGGTGTCATTGCATGCCATTCCCATCAAAGGGAACCAGAAAATGGAAAAAGCCACAAGTGGCACAATGGCACCTGGACAGCAATAGGTACTGCACCAAACCAGCTGGGCCTGCCAGAACAATGGGATCTGGTTCCTGACGGGGGGATTGGGGGACCCCATTGACCCCACAGGGGAGAAAACCATGGCGGTATACTGGCTGGCAGCTAAGTTCTGGTGGACATTGGGATGATGGTGCTGGGGTGTCCTGGCTGATGGGGGCCATCCGGTAAGGGGGAGAAACAGGAAAAAATGCCTACAAGGTGCAGCACCCCTGGGGGGTGGATTCCTATGTAAGACGTAATCTAGCTACCAGGATTGATTTCATATTTTCTTCCTCATTGGGGCGGTAAAAATAGAAGCTACCCAGAAATATCCAAATGTCTTATGGCTGGAATACATTTGGATGTGGCAGATTCAATTAATATTGAGAATGGAGTATGGAAGCTAAATAACAATTTGTTAAAACAAGCTTCAGTACATAACAATATAATTAAATTATTGAAGGCATAAGAATCATTCCAGTGTGTATACAACAACCCATTAGCCAGATGGGAAGCCAGCAAAAGGGACCTAAAAAGTAGTTTCATCAGGCAACCAAATAAAATTAAACAGAGTGCATATCTGAAGTACCGGGCCCTTAGAGACCACCTCTTTAAGCTGTTGTCTCAAGTAGATAAAGGATACAGTAATCTAGTCTCATAAATAACTAGTGTAAAATTGGAAATGCAGCAAATTCAAAACAACAGAGCTATGCCATTGCTCCACGAACAAAAATCTGGCACCCAAGCAAAACTTTGAGTAGAGATGTATCTGAATGCTGTTGTCAGAGAGTTAAAAAGATTATATTTATTTATTTAATGTCACAAGTTTCACCAGGAGAAACACACTGAGCTGCTAACAGCTCATTTCCAGATGCATCCTGGGGGAAGGGTGTGTGTGGGGAGTACCATATAGCATATACGATAAAACAAAAAAAAATGAAGGCAAATAGTAAAAAAAGAATGCGCACTAGATACAACTGAGACAATATGGGTAAGGGTACTGCTTTTAAGTACAGAACATTGAAGAGGAATGAGGGAAACAGACTGACAGGGACAACTATGGGAGTGAGGACTTTATGTGATAATAGAGAAAGTAGATCATGGACAGCTGCCAGAGGGAGTAGTCGGAAACATTTTCAGGAACAACAATGTTAATACCAGCACTATCTGATATATCAACAGGGCTTACTTCATTTAACAAAGCAAAGTTGTGGTTTCCTTGCCTTAACTCTGGCTTAGCCACTTGAAAATGGACATTTTTGGGAGGGGCAGGTATAGCATGGTACTTCACAGCAGGCAACATTTCTAAAGGCTCTTGCTAATTATGCCTTGCCAACCATTCTAATGAGCAGCTAACTACTTTTTAACATGAAATATTTTATTGAGAACTTTGTACACTCTGTCTTGTTGTATTGTCCTGTCTGACTGATGTGGAGCCTTTGCAAAGAAGTCCTTGACTCAAAGGTTGTAATTCCGAAATTTTCAATAAATAAATTAAATAAATAAATATTGAACTTTTCCAGTGATAAACATTTGAAACAACATGAAAACAAACAGACATAAACATGGGAAATGCCACAAATCTAACAAGCATACACCAAGTATAAACAAGCATTTGTCAATGCCAAACATTTGATGCTTGGTAAGCATTTTTTTTTTTTTTGCAATTCTGACTCAAAATTTTGAACATACTTGCCTTATGCTTATTTATTTATTGAAATCTAAGAATTACAACCCTTTGAGTCAGGGACTCTCTTTCAAAGGCTCCATGTTAGTACAAAGTGTGGCAGGCAGGTATTACAGACATCATGAACAATGACAGTAATAGCAGACCAAGAGAAAAATTATACAATAGGAGCTATTACTAAGGCTCCACATCAGTGCAAAGTGTGGCAGGCAAGTGTTACAGAAATCATGAACAACGATAGGAATTATATACAGAGAGAAAATTATACAATAGGGAGTTATCTAATAATGATGCAATACAATAAGTATTGTCAATTGACATGGGAGTAACCAAAATTGTTGAAATAAGTCAGAGGAGAAAAAATAAATATTGGAGACAGGAGGAAAAGAGTTATGGAAGAGAAAGTGAGAAACAGGCCCAGGAAGTGGACCAAAGGAGAGCTGGAAATATAGTAGACACCAGAAAGCCGACCAATGGGCATTGTCATGGGGCTAAGGTGCAGCAGAGGAAGTAGTTGGAGGGTTATGACAGTGTTACAGGCAGTCACAGTTTGATGAAACCAGGATGCTTTAGGATTCACCTTATAGACATGACATGTGCTATTTACAGTATATTGGATGAAATGTTATTTCACACTGGAGGTGAGAAAACATATTCTTATCCAGATTTTAAAATGACACGTCATGTTAAAGAGGTGGTGTGGAAAAATAGCTATGCTGAAAGCTTGGGTGAAAATATTGAAAATTAGCAAAGCTATGAGTGAACGCTGAAACAGTGTTATGTTCAGTCATAAACTGGGCATTTTATCATATTTGTACACCACATTTGCAGCATAACCTTCTTATTACCTTGCCTAATGAACCCAGTAGGTGAAAATTTCAAATTCCCACAAAACATTATTTATTGCACTACCCAAACATCATTCTGTACCACAGGTACAAAACACATTTTGGCCAGAATTTGAAAAAAATGATGGCTATCACATTCATCAGGTGCTGTGAAGAAGTGGCTATGTTGAAAATTTAGGGTCAAAATATTGAAAATTACCAAAGTTACAAGCCTGCATTCGTAAATTTCAACATAGGCTCATAACTTTGTTGTTTTCTAATATTTCGCCCAAAATTTTCAGCATGGCCTTCATATGACTCTATTTCATGAACACGGCAAATAAAATGTTCAACTCCTGCCTGAAAGGTGATTTCATGCAGAGTTCGCAAAATCACCATTTGGGGCATGAAAAACATTTTGACAGGATTTGAAAAAAGACAGCTATTACATTCATGAGATGCTATAAATAAATGGGTATGTTCAAAATTTGGGGTCAAAATATTGAAAATTACAAATGTTACAAGCCTGTGTTTGCAAATGTCAACAAAGGCTAATAGCTGTTTTTTAAATATTTTTACATTACAACAAATATTCAACATAACCTTCTTATGACCCCACCTCATGAACAAGGGCAGAGAAAATTTTCAACTCCTGCCTGAAAGATAATTTCATACAGCTACCACAAAATCACCTTTTCAAACAGATTTGCCTAAATTCACTCTAATTGTTCATGAGGTGGGGTCCGAAAAAAGCATTTCGAAAATCTGGGGAAAAAATATTCAAAAATGGCCAAGTCATACCACTAAGTTCAAACCCCCATTAAAATACATTGAACCGCATACCTGATTTCCTCATTTTGTGGTCCAGCTTTGAAGACTGAAGACATGTTCACGTCCAGAGAAGATTATGGTGTCGGACCCCTGCGGGTAAGTGGGCGTGCTTTGGGTGGGGTTGTGGGTGCTGGAGGAAGGTTGGGTGGGGGAATAATGGTGCAACAGACATCAATGGATGATTTTTGTTTATGGGATTAAAAAAATGACTAGGGACAGTTTTCTATATTTCAGGTGATGACAATGGGGGCTGAGCACCCCAGTGTCAGTGTTATATTTGTTGGGGGGGTCGGTGCTGAAAGGAAGGGGGGGTCAGGTGGGAGAAACAGTTACAGGGGCACCTACAACAGACATCGATGGATGTTTATCTCTGTTACAGGCTTGATTTCTTCAGTTTGCAGTCCAGTTTCTGAAGAACGAAGTTGTGTCTTTGATCCAGAGAAAATCACAGCATTGACACCCCTGGTGGGTAAGTAATGGCTTAGGTGGTGGGTGTTGAATGGAATGGTCATGTGGGGGATTAGCAGTGCAACAGATGGATGGTTTTCTGTTTTACAGGGTTAAAAATGATGAGGATAGTTTTCTATATGTCAGGTGATGACACTAGGGGATTGGGCACTACCAGTATCGGTGTTATGTTTTTGGGAGGGTGCTGAGAGGGAGGGTTGGAGAACAGTTACAGTACAGGGGTGCCAGCAAAGATATCTATGGACTTTTTTGTTACAGGTTTTTAAATGAAAAAAAAACTATGAGGTGTTGACACTGGGTTATTGGGCACCTTCAGTGTCAGTGTTATGTTTGTGGGGTTGGTGTGGGGTGGTGCATGCTGAGAGGGAGGGTTGGGGGAAACAGTTACAGGGTGCCAACAATAGACATTGATGGATGTTTTCTTTGTTAAAGACTTTAATATATATATATATATATATATATATATATATATACATACACACATACATATATATACACATATATATATATATTAGAGGCAAACAACTCTGTTTAATGCATCCAGTTAGGGTTGTTCCACAGTGACAAAAGCAAGGAAATTCACTTTTAGGGTTGAAAACCCCCCTTGCACCCCCTCAGCCCCACCCAACCCGCATCGGGCTGGGCATTGGGGTCATCGGCCCCAACTCTCACACCATTACATGCATGAACAAGCTGAGGCATAGGAGAATGGGGTGAGAGTTAGGACCGACGACCCCAAATGCACACTCCAATGCTGGTTGGGGAGGCGGGCTGAGGGGTTGCAAGGAGAGTTTTCAACCCTAACACCGAATTTCCTCAATTTTTGTCACTGTGGAACAACCCTAACTGATGTATTAAATCGAGTTTTTTGCCTCTAATTTCCCTTCTTTTTGAGAATGAGGACTATAAATAATGAAAGGAACGTGTTTTTTGTGACATAGTAACGGTAAGTGCAATGCAAACGCAAGTGCTAATGGTTACACACATGGTGAAGAAAGCATAAATTGTAAAGCAACGTTAATAGAAACACAGGCACAAAGTAACACCAAACCGAACAGCGACACAAATGGAGATGCAAGCGCATATGAAAACACAACTGGTAATGCGACCGTATGATACTGCTATTGTAAACACAAATGATAACTGTAACAGCAACAATATTGCCAAAGGGAACAGAAATGGAAATGCAAACACAAGCATGTACGGAAACGCAACCCGTACCGCACACGGTCACAGTACCGCAATTGTAAATGCAAATGGTAATGGTAGCAGCAACAATAATGACAAAGAAAACAGAAACACAAATGGCAGCATGTATGGAAATGCAAACCGTAATGCGCATGGGCACAGGAACGCAATGGGAAATGGAAATGGTAATGGTAAGAACAACGATGACGCAAAACGAAAGACAAACAGAAACGGAAGGGGGGCAGCTAACAGAAATGGTAATGCGCACGGTGATGCTAAGCGAAACACAAACAGTAGTGGAGACACAAATGGTAACAGTAATGCAAACACAAGTGCAAATGGAAACAGAAAAGGTAACACACATGGTGGCGTAAATGGGAACAGAAACACAAATGGGCGCGGAAACACATGTGGAAAGCATACGTGTAACAGTAACTGGAGCACACACCCTATTTTTCCTGAAAAGCTCCATTGAGAAACACAGTGAAAACAAAGAATGTATGCATTATAATGTGCCTCGGAGCAGAAAACGAGCAGTTGTAATACTAAATTGCTAATATCTCAGTAACCATATGACATAGAAAAAAAATTTAAATTTCACATGATTCATGAGTTTCCTGGCTAAGTTTTCACTGAATGATCTCACATCGTTTCCGAGATATGAGCCCCGAAAGGCACGGTGGATGCCACCATGTTAGTCTTTGGGAACAAATATCAACTTTGTGTACCATAACTCTATGCCTGTGCAATATTGTGTCACCAACCTCCAAAAGGCACATCTGTGAGATGTTGGCTGCCTTTCCTCCAACTTTCAGCCCAAAAGACCAAACCGTTCTTTTGCAGCAGGGTCACAAAGAATTCCTGTAATTTTGTCATAGTCTAGAAAAGTAGTGTCGTGATTTGTGACACCTTTCGCAAAAATTTATGAAAGTGTCGCAAGTGTGACACTACTTTGCAACACTACTTTTCCCACAAATTTGAAAAACATATTTCTGGGGTGTTTTACCCCAAAATAAAGACATGGCTAGCATCCTCAGGGCTTTACTAGGTAAACACAAAAAGAATTATGTCCTTAGATGGTCCCAATTTTAAATGCCAAGTATTTCTGTGATCAGTAACTGAAAACAAAATGGTGGATTTGCGACACTACTAGGGCCATTTGTGACACTAGAAAGTGCATTTGCGACACTGTCAAACTTTTTGTTAACTTTTCCCTTTGACTTATACTGGGAACTTGTTTTTTGAATAACTTTTGAACCGTTCAATATTTTTTCACAAAATCTTCAAAAGGCACATTGGGAACCCCGGCCGCATGTTCCCCGAAGTTTTTGGACCAGTCTCATAAACCATGCAGCCTGTAAGTGCAAGGAAAGAATGTGCAAAAAAACATAATTACACGCATGAATGTTGTATATCCGACCGATACAAAAGTTGCCAGATCTCAAGATCTATGGTTACGTCCCATGACTGCCAAATTTCAGGCAACTCCATTGAATGGTGGAAAAATTATTAAGGTGCAAAGTTTCACCATTTAACCTTAAAAGGGTACACACCCTAACTGTGGTAGCACTACTGTGCTACCATATATATATATATATATATATATATGTATATATGAAAAAATACAAGGTGGCGACACTGAGGGATTGGGCACTCACAGTGCCAGTGTCTGGTGGGGTGTGAGGTGGTGGTTGCTGAGAGGGAGGGTTGGGTGGGGGGAACAATTACCAAAGCACCAGCAACAGACATCATTGGGAGGTTTTCTTTGTAGAAGGTGATAAATGATATATAAAAAACTATGAGGTGGACATTGGGGATTGGACATCCCAGTGCCAGTGTTAAGTTTGGTTGGGGAGTGTGGGGTTGTGCATGCTGAGAGTGAGGGTTGGATGCTGGGAGAGTTACAGGGCACTAGCAACAGACATCGATAGATGGTTTCATTTGTTACAGGCTTTACATGGCAGCTGCACACCAGTGACGTCTGTAGCAAACTTCTGGTGAGCAGCTGTTAATTTGTTCTGAAAGCTGATCAACTGTTTGCTGACACAGCTTCATGCAGGTCAAAGGACTGAAGCCATCTCTGATTGGAGCATCTTTGGTCTTTGAAGTACATGAAGTTTATGCCCATCAAGCAGAGAGTTGCATCAGGACCACAGTGGGTGGGCACCAGTGTAGACCGCCAAGCCCTGCTACTCTGAACTGTAATGGTCTCAGCAGTGACACCCCCACATCCCATTTTTGCTTGTCACAAAACATTTGGTGCACAGGTTCATCAAAAGTAAAGATGCACTAGGATAGAGCATATGATTGAATAAAATGAACTTTACCCACAAACTACAGAGCAAATAAAAACAAAACAACACATAAGCAACAAAACCCCAAAACAATTGATACAGATATAAAACAGATCAGTGCAGCGACAATGACATAAATGCTCTGAAAGTTTGAGCAAAATATTGTAAAAGGATAACATAATAAAGAAATAACAAGAACCCATAAACAATATAAAATATAGAGCAGTCCACCAGGAAGCCTCAGACCTAATCAGTAGGAGGATTGAAGGATTGAGGGGAGCATTATGCATAAATGTGAGTGTAGGAAAGAATCCCATTTACTGTAAAAGCATCACATTTGCCAGATGAGATTAAGGTTAGCCGATCAGAAAGCGCAAATTCGAAAGGGCAGAATGCCATTGGAGTATCAAAGGGTCAGGGGATTTCCATGATTTAAGGAGTACTTTCTTGGCCTCCAAAAGTGTGGCAATCAACCAGCTTTTGAGGTGAGGAAAGCAGAGGAACTCAGAGGAAGGCCTAATTGTGGCACAGTCCAAAAGGAAAGCATTCCACCACTTGGTAATACATAGCAACTCAAAAGGATATGTAGCTGTCCAGTCCTAGGTTGGGGAACAGCACCAACAGGACAAGTCCACCATGAGGCCCTTTGACTGGAGAGCCTGAGGAGTTTTATACCAATGGTGCAGGATTTTGAAATGAATCAGGTGGCTATTAGTATCGCAGCACGACTGATGGATCAGACGAATACCAGTGAACCAATAATCACCCAAGATAGTGATGAGAAGTTCTTTTCCCATTCATCTTTGCAATGACCAACAGCTGAGGGCAAGGTCTGACAAAGAGCATGATAGTTCTTGCCCACCTAACCCTTAGTATTACTGGCCCTATATAGATTAGTAAGCCAATCCCAATAATTCTGAGGGGTGAGTTTCTTCCCATAATCATGGATGGCAGCCCAAAGTTGCAAATAATGCCAAAATCAATCCTGGAAAGGGTATATTTGTCCTGCAGTTGCTGAGATGATAGAAGATCATTGGTTTGAGAGATGGAGATGTCTGCAATGAGCAGAATTTTCCTATCGACCCAGGCAGGGTGCCAGTGAATGGGCTTGCCAGCAACAAGGATATGGGGATTGTCTCAGAGGTAAGTCAGAAGTCTAGAAGGAAACCTAGCCATCAAAGGGATGGCAGCGAGAGACATACAGGTGTCCCAAGCATGAAGGGTTGCCCCAATAGTGGGATGGGCCAAAAAAGACTGCCAGTTCTTATGCCCAAAAAGTAGACTGAGATAGGGCATGTGCATCATCGCCATTTCCAGGTGGACCCATTCAGGGACATCCATCAATGGGGGACAAAACCACCAATAGGCCTGGGAAACACGACATGTCACTGCATAGCCCTCAAATCAGGAGAGGCCGGGGCCACCTTTAGCCCATGGGGCATGATGCTTCATTTTACTAAGACACAGAGATCTGTCTTCCCAGAGAAAGCAATTGATGATGCCATCTAATGGATGAAAGAAAGTGAGAGGAATAATAAGCGGGATATTTTGAAACAAATATATCAGCTGAGGAAGAGTGAACATCCAAAGTGCAGCAATTTTACCCACCAAAAACAAATGCAACTTAATCCAACGTTGCATCTCACGCTCTGAGTTGGACAGTAATGAAGAATAATTTGCATAGATGAGATCCTCCCAGCTAGACAAAATTAGGATGCCCAGATATTTAAACACATCACCAGCCCATTTAATCGGAAACCAGGAACCAGATGAACTATCACAGAGAGAGTTCAAAGGGGCCAAAATTGTCTGGGACATATTAACAACCAGGCCAGAATGATTAGCAGATTGGTAGATAATGGTCAGGGCCAGAGGAAGAGACTGCGAGGGGGATTCCAAAGTGAGGAACAAGTTGTCTGCAAAGGAATGTATAAGAGACAATAGGTGGGACATGTTTACTGCATGTTTCTGAGTGGCCAGCAGTTTACAGGAAACAGGATCTAATGCCAAAATAAATAGAAGGGGAAAGAGGGCAACCCTGATGGGTGCTCTTCTGTAATGGGAACAGAGCGAAATAGTATGATTGGTTAAAACGACTGTGGTCAGGATATGATAAAGGACCCTAATCCAGGAGCGAAAATAGGGGCCAAGGCCATAAAGTTCCAAACATTATGCATATACTCCCAGTGGACAGAATCAAAGGCCTTCTGAAAGTCCACTGCTAAAGCGCCATGGATAAGGAACAGATTGGGCATAAACTACTTTTAATTGCTCACATGAGGTGCACTAATAGTGGTAATCACCTGCTGAGCCACTCACTAAAATTAATTTGCATGCAGGCAGCTGACTCAGAAGATCCATGAAATAAAATTTACATGCGCTTTATAGTTTTACAGAACACTGATTAAGCTAAGAGACTAGGAACAGGTCAATCAGTCAGAATCCATTTGAAAATGATGGGTATATTACTAAAGAGGATGTGAGATTGTGGTCTTGTTCCTTTTATGTTTGCTTGCATGCATGTGCAAGAAACATTAGTGCCACCAAGAGTTTTAGTAGGTGTGCTTCCCCACTTCAATGCCCAGCTCCCTTTTTCAGGCATGGCTGCACCGCGCCAATGAATGTCTGAGCTGTCTATGACAGCTGTTCAGATGCAGTGGCGTACAGTACTGAGGAAAACACCACCACAGTCAGCAGTGGTAACGTATAGGCAATTTGCATACTGCATCTGAACTGTCATAGACAGTTCACCCCCCCACCCTGAACACCTACATAGCGCGCTGGGAGCCCACCCCTGCGTGCGCATGCATTCCCCACAATCGCATGGCCGATGGGGGTGCTCAATCCCAGTCAGCTCCGCTGCCTCCCAAACAGATTTCCAGGTGTCACACTGGAGCCCACCCCAAGCGTGGCAAAGTCTGTATGGCGATAGGTTTACCCAATCCCCCATCGGCTCCACTGTACCCCCTCACAAAAAAAAAATGACTTCCAGTTGCCACGCTGCGAGCCCCCAGCGTGCCAAACATCCGTATGGCTGATGGGGTGCCCAATCCCCCATCGGCTCCACTGCTCTACCCAAAAAATTAACTTGTAGCTGCCACGCTGGGAGCCCACCCAGCATGGCAAAAGTCCTGTGTCGTTCTAAAAGAAAAAAAGACACCTGTAAAAAAGGTCCTCGTTGACTGTCTTGCCCCTTCCCCAACCCACTCCCACCCTCTACGCACCCACCTCCCCACACCCCCATACTTACTCACGGAACCCACCGCAAGATCTTCAGTGGACCAGGAACACATCTGCACTCTTCAAAGCTGACCGCAAACTGAAGAAATGCCGGTAAGCTGTATAATGGCATAAATGTTTTTTTTTCAACTCTGGTGCATATCTTTGCCATTTTGGCGAATTTTTTCACCAAATTTTCAACATGGGGTTCTTGGGGCCCCACCTCATGAACTCAGTCACTGTCATTTTGTTATTCGGTCCCAAAAGGTGATTGCGCGGTCACTGCGTGGAACTATCTTTAGGGACCGAGTAATGAAATGACAGTGTCACAGTTCATGAGTTAGGCCCACCAAAACCCTATGCTGAAAATTTGGTGAAAAATTCCCAAAAATGACTGTTCGTAACTTCGCAAATTTTTTATATTTTCACCCCAGATTTTCAACATTGCCATTTTATCACACCTCTTTATGAGCAGTAAAGCTGTCATTTTTCACATCTCACCTAAAATGTGTTTTTGCGCACGTAGGCCCAGATATTCCAAAGAGTTGAGCCATGCACAATAGGGTTGCACCTGCGCAAGTCCAAAATTGCGCCATTCTGCGATATTCAGCAGGAAGCAGTTGCGCCCCCGAAATCATGCTGAGCAACAGCACAATGATAATGAAGGCATGCGCAATCAAGGGGAGGAACCATGCATAAATGGCGCAGTGCGATATTCAACGATTGTAGCCATGCACAATAGGGGAGCAAGCAGAAGTTGCACCATAGCGGAAATGAGCCAAAATAAAAGGGATCAAGGGAGAGGCGCAAGAACGCTACAGGGAAGCCACATGTGTCAGAAGCAGAGGCAGACAGACAGGGCAGGAGGGACAAACAGGCCAGGCCAGGAAAAGAGCAGTCTGAACAGCCAGGCACAGGGAAGGTGTGGGGAGCCACACAGCACAGAGGCCAGAACAGGCAGGTGTACCTGGTGCAGGGGAGGTAGCATCCAGGACAGCGGGGGGAATACAGCAACAGCTGCCGGGGTGAACACAAGCCAGTTGCATGGCCAGTGCCACCTTCCATATGGAGGCCGTAATGAAGGGGTGAGAAGGTGGGTGGCAGGGGGCGTGGCTGCAATGGCCCATTGGCAGTATGCCCCCACAGGCAGTACTGAGCCCGCACCAGCTTTGAGCTGTACATGGATACTGGAGATTGTGGGCCGGGTACCGCCTTAATAGGGCAATTCTGAGGTGGCTCTGGAGCTGTGCAGTGATGTGATGCAGGTACCCACACAACTGAGCCATGCCCTGTCAGTGGAGACTAAGGTAACAGCCTGCATGTGCTTGCTCACCACGGGTACCTTCCAGAGACCAACTGGGGACTCCACAGGCATATCCCAGTTGGCCACGTCACACCACCTCACCCAATTCCTCAGCGCACTGCTGCCACATGCTGTGGAGTACATCCATTTCCCCAGCACAGCGGCAGAGCACACAGCAAATATACAGAAGTTCCACAGGGTAGCACGTATGCCTGGTGTGCTAGGGGTAATAGACTGCACCCATGTGGCCATTCACACACCACCTGGCCCTGAGGGGTCGCATACATAAATCACAAGGGCTATGCCAGCATCAATGGCCAGGTGATATGCGAGCCAGGGGCGATCATCAATGTCTGTGCCACGCACCCTGGGGAGCACATGATTCTTTCATCTGGCACCAGACAGCACTGTGCCACAGATTCGAGAGTGGAGACATCCCCACTGGACACCTAGTGGGTGAGTATGCAAACCACATGGACAATCATAGGGCCTGGGGGCATGGCCAGAGGTGGCATGTGTAGTGGTCTACATGGCCTGGAGCAGGGTGATGCTGATCACAAAACTAACCTCTGTCCTCTACACACAGGTGACAGTGGATACCCACTCCGTCCCTGGCTGCTCACATCCTACCGGCGGCCCACGAACCCATCGCTGCAACGCTACAATGAGGCACACGCCACCACACATAATGTCATCCAGCGGGTGTTTGGGATGCTGAAGGCACGCTTGTTGCCTGGACACCTCTGGCAGTGCCCTCACAGTACGGACCCTCAAAGACCTGCAGGATATTCCTGGCCTGTTGCATCCTGCACAACATGGCCAACGAATGGGATAGCCATACAGGTTGAAGAGGGGACAGCAATGGGACGATGGGGACGCTGGTGACGATGGTGATGGGCAGCCCCCTTGGCTGATGGGACCCCAGCTGCTCTGGCTGGCACAGCTGTACCGGGACACCATCACAGAGGAGCACTTCAGCCAACCCAGGTAAGTCATGGGGCCATGTGCAACCACCAGTGGCCAAGGCACAACCCACAAACATGCATGGACACACACCAGGGTTGCATGCCGTCAAGGGAAGTGGCAGGGCACAGAAGCACACACACAACCAGGGATGGGTGAGGATTAACATGCCACACTGAAGAACACACACACACGCTCACACACAATGCAACAAACGTGCACAGAGGGCAGAAGGCACACCGACTCAGAACGCACACCCTAGCAACACACATGTCCACAGGCCACCATGCCCACTGCCTGTCCATGTGCGTGTGTCAGATGCTGAGCACCATTGCACATTGATGTACAGCACAATGCAGGCATCATCATGCACAGGCAACTGTGGACAGCAGCTGGGAGGGTGTGCAGGTGGACTGTGTGTTCGTGTGCAGGGCCGGGTACCCACCCGTGCACTGCCCACTGAAACACACAATGCACACAGGGCAGCACCAGACAGTAGCTGTGCTGGAAGACAGGTCAGTCACGTGACACAGTGCCCCGGCCATCATGGATGCGTGGGCAGCCCCGCCGTGACCCACCAGCACTGACAGGCTGACCACTGGCCTCATGGGGTGGCACCGATGGTCCCCTAGGGGTTCCACTGCGTCAACGCGACTGTGCTCGTGCAGGGGTCTGCAGCACACCGAACATGCCTGCACCAGGAGTGCTCGGGATGCCCACAACTGAACCCGGCGTCGATAGGGTGGGAGTCACATGACGCCGGGAATGGGGGGTGGATAGTGTACTGCGTGGTGTCCGCGATGCATGGGCACCTGACTGCGTCCCCATTGTGGCCATGACAGCAATGAATGCCTGTGCATGCCTGTCAATGGCAGCGGTCACATCCTCCTGCAAATGGTCCATCCCTGCCAGGATCAGTGCGGTGTCCCTGCTGTGACGCTCCTCTGCCCGCTCCAGAGCCACACGCAGTGCATCCACAGACATCGCAAGCCACATCTGCTGCTGGACCGATGCTTGTAGCAGGTGGGTGTGCTCGTCCAAGAGGTCATCAGCCTCCTCGGCATCCTGTCCCTCAGGGTGTGCACGGCCCTGATGATCAGCACCCCTTGAGGGTGGGTGCTGCACACCAGGACCAGGTTTGGGCATGTCCACAGGCAGTGCACAGATGCCACCACTGAACCCTGTACCCCCAAGCACATTGGGCGACTGCTGATGCTGCCCCTCTGGCTGCCACTCCCCAGGACTCAGTGGTGCCACCACAGTGGCTGCAACAGTCCCACTCTCCTGGACAGACACCAGTGCTGCCCCTCTTGTGCTGACAGGCACAGCCTGGGACTGTGCTGACATGCAGGCCTCCACGGCGGCACCACCCACGGCCATGGGCATGAATTGCCCTGCTGTGTGGCGATCCCATGGCACACACGTGTCACTGCCCATGACGGTCATGTCATCATCACTGGTGACAGACTCTGCACCGACCACAGCCACAGCGTGCTGGTATCTGTGGATGCCAGCATGCTGGGACACAGGCAGGGCTTCCTCCACACCTGTTACAATGACATCAGTGTGGACAGCCAGGTGGCCCCACTGTCGCAATGATCCATATATACATGTGGAGGTGGATGGTCCCTCCTCCAACTCCAGCCGAATATCTGCAGTGGACAGGCCCACCACCGCTGACCCATGCAGACGCTCATGATCTGTAAGGGAAAGCAAAGTCACGTTACTGCGTGTGACCTACCCTGCCCCCCATAGACAGACCATGACTTATCATGCAGTGATGGGCCACCACCCGTCTGGAAGCCACCACCCGGAACACCCTCAATGGCACTGCGCTGTATGCTTCCAGCAAGCCTCTCCTCCTCTGAGGTCAGCTGTACCACCTCCAGCTGTCCCCATCTGTTGCAGCACATGCTGCCCTGATGGCAGCCATCTTCTCCTTTACCCTCCTCCTGTCCATGCCAATCTTTTCTCCTGCATGAAGCGCTGGTGGCTGCCACGCAGGTTCACAGCATGCCACCTCCTACCATGCAGCAGCATGGGCTTGAGGGGTTCCCGCCATCCACTGAGAAGTGGCTCTGATCCAGGTATTGCCTCGAACAGGGCCTCAGTTTCAGCCTTTGTAAAGTCTGGCCTCCTCCTCCTCCACCACTGTTTTCCTCCTCTCCAACAACCTGCTCGGTCATTATGTAGCCTGTAAGAATGGCAGTTGTTACCTGTGACTGTGCAGTCCCATGCATGCCCCAGAATCCACAGTCCACACTCCCAAACAGCATGCAACTCACCAATAAACTACAGTAACCGACTATGGCCACTGCAGCACATTGTCGCACTTTATAGCGCAATCCATGCAAATGAGGTGAGGAGCAACTTTAAGTAGATGCAAATTACATTGCTGTGCCATTGAATGGCTGATGTAATGACTTGCATATGATGGCTGAATATCGCACTGTTGCGCTTTGCTAATTGTGTTGAACATTCTGAGCCAATGGCGCAGTTCTGTGACATGCGTAGTACACCTCACGCGCATGCCTGGGTTGCTTGACGAGGCATCTGCCATGCTGATGATGTGCTGTGCATGGGTAGGCAATGCAGGGCATGGCCACCATTGTGCCAGTGGTGCTATAGCAATGGTCACTACATAGTCGCTGTGGCACTGGGCCATCATAGGTGCAATGGCCCAACTGCTTTGGTAGTCGCTATGGCACTGGCACACAGGCAGCCAATCATGCTACATGCATTATGTTCCATTTGTGCTGTGCGTGGCCATGTGCCAGAGACCCTTGACCCTGTGCCCGACCTTTGCCCCCTAGGCGCCATGCGTCAGGCATGAGTGCACCTCTATTGCGCTGTTCGGTAACAGCACAATAGAGAATGGTAGCACTGTACTGCACAGCATCTGCATGTGGGGATCCACGCTGCAGAGCGCCATATTGCCTACTATAGCTGCAAGGATGGCACGCAGATGGGCAGTGCAGTGGACAGCCATTGAGCTTGCCAATCTGGTGGCAATTGTTGAGCCACACCATGGGCCTCTCTTCGGAGAAGTTCCCTGGACAGGGCCAGGATCCAGGTGTGGCAGGAGGTGGTCACTGCCCTGGAAGAGGCCACCAGATGGGGGGGAGGAGCACGGAGCAGTGCAGACACCGCTATGGTGACCTGCGGATGAGGGAGCCAGAGCTACTGGCACGACTGTGGGCACATGCCAGGAGGGGCATGGTGCCACGTCCAGGTAGGGGTTCCGTCAACACACTTTTATCGTCCATATGGGTCACAGTGTTGTATGTGTCCAGCACATAGGTGAGGGACCATCTGGGGTTGGCTGTGGCGGTGTTCACAAGCGGTGGGGTGGGTGGGTCTGGCTGGGTGGGAGGGCACACACCTTGGGGCAGGGGGACTTTGCTTCAGGATTGTACTGATGTTCTTCTCTCCTTGTTTTCCCCACAGGCCAGGATGAGCGCCGCAGGTTGCGGGAAGAGCGGTGGAGGGAGGAGGACAGTGCAGCCAGGCGGGGCGAGGGCCATCACCGCCCACCTGACTGGCCCAATGAGGGTGAGTGCCATACATGCATGATTACTATTGCATGCTGTGTGACAGGGTGGGCAGCGGGGCATGGCCACCATTCATCGACACCACTGCCATGCACGCAACTTGTTACAGTCAACACTGTCCAGTGGCAATGCATGTCTGGGAGTGCATCAATGGTGGTCCATGCGTGCACCAGGTGCATGGCTGTGCCACTGCCTTTGCACCACATAGCCATGTCACTAAACGGCCATGGTGGTGCTGTGCGTGACTTGGCCGGTGGGTGTGTGCAGCGTTCCGCATGGCTGTATGCACCTGGGTGGGCAGGTCCTGTGGACGTGATCACTGCGGGTGGTCACACACCATCACAGTGGTATGTCCCATGGCCGTATGCCATGCACAGTGGGCGGGCTGTATGGGGTTGTGCATTCACACCTATTGACTGTGCTTTCTTGTCCTAGGAACCCGCCATCTAAGGAACATATGGCACGCCCGGCGGGAGATTCTACAGCTGGCTGGGAATCCTGGACATACTCCGGAGACGGAACACGACCGGGGTACTGAGGAGGCACAGAGGCCGGAGGTCACAAAGTGCTGGACGGTGGTCCCGCTAGAGATCCCTCGGTCCCTGACTTCCCCTACCCCCCTGGACCCACCCTCACACCCCTCTATCCCACCCATTTGTCCACCCCTGCTCCCTACCCACTCCCACCTTGTTTGTGGCCCCCTTCAAGCTTGTATATAGTTTTTGTATTCTTGTACATAGTTGGCTATTATATTTTTTCAGTACATTTGATTTTGATATGAATACTGTGGTGGTCTCTGATTTGCAGCAGGCTATAGGTGCTCAGCTGCAGTGGTGTGCATGGCATCGGGGTGGTGCAGTCATGGGTATGTGTGTGTGTCCATGTGGAGGTGACTATGGTGTGGGGGTAGCTATCAGTCAGTGTCTGTGGTGTGTGTTGCTCCCTGTGCACTGGATAACTGTGTGCAGTCATCCATGGTGCATGCTCTGTGTCCAAGGTGCACCATCGGCCCATCCATGGCCTGTGCAGGTGACACACATGCATGTCTGTGACCTGCACGGTCCACTGGCATGTCAGTAGTGGCAGTCCCTGCAGGGTGGCCACTGTACCCGTCACTTTGCTGGGTTGCCCCTGTCACTGCTGTGGTGCATACCTGGCTTGGGTGGCACTGTGGGCACCACAGTCGTTGTCCCACCTCCATGCTGTGCCTTGTGTGTGTTGCGGGATGTGCCCCACTGTCTGTGACTTGTGCTCGGGCGACTACTGGTGGTGTATGGGTCCACAGTGCCTGTGCAGGGTGGCTGGCACTCCAGTGCCACGGAGGACTGTGGGTTGTGTGTACACAACTTCCATGGGCCCACAATGGGGGCTTGGTTGCCGAATCCACTGTGTACCTGTGTTGGTGTGCCCTTGGGTATGGGTGGGTGTCTGTCCATACACTGTGTGGCATCCGGTGTGGTGCATGCTTCCATGCACCACTGTGGGTGTCTGTGCTGGCTGTTGTGGCCAGTGGTGGGTCGGGGTGTGTCACTGGAATACTGTACAGGTGCTGTACCACTGGTGGTGGTGTCAAGGGCACACCCTGTCCCATGTGGGGTACCTCTTGTGCCGAAGCATGGTCGGTCTCTCAGCAGTACCTCAGAGGGACTGTGCATGGTGGCAACGTGTCTGCCATTGTTGCATTGCCATGTGCTGCAACCCACTAATGGGTGCTGGTGGTGGGGCTGGCTTGCATGGTTCTGTGGTGCACAGAGTTGCATTGACACAGTGGGGGTGGTGACATGCATGGAGTTTCCTGCAGTGGTGGTCACTGCTCATGGGGGGGTCTGGAGGTCATGGTGCAGGGTGTGCTCTGCACTGGGGGTATGGTGTGGCATGGGGTGGTCTTCCCTCCTAGTGTGCCAGTCACAGCTTGCCGGTAGGTGTGATGGGGCACCATGGCCTGGCTGTGGGTTGGTTGCTGGTCTCCATGGGCCAGTGGTTTTTCCAGCCCTCCCCCAGTTGTGCTGTGCTTGGGGCATGGGGGGACAATGTATGTTCTGCTGTGTGTTCCTGTGCCCATCTGTGGCATGGGCGGTGGTCCCCTACCTCCCTGATTGTGCTGTTACATTGCTTTGCAGCTGGGGGGCTCTCTGGTTGTGCTATGGCACCTCTGGACTGCTCAGCTGAACATCCCTTGTTGCGTTATGGCGCATCAGATCTGCTCAGCTTCCCCTCCCTAGTTGCGCTATGGCACAGGCGGTGCGATATTCAGTCGTTGGCTGTAGGCGCAATTTGGCCTGCTCCGTTTTTGAATATCGCGTCTCTTGCGCATGGGTGCAATAGACTTGCACTTGCTCCTGCTCCTGCGCACTTTTTGGGTGCAGTTTGAATATCTGGGCAATAGTGCACAATGGTGTGGTCAGTGTGCAAAATCAATGTTCCAGACAGATTAAGAAAATCACAGTGACATTGTTCATGAGCAGAGGTCTTAAAATGTCTGTGTTGAAAATTTGGTGACAAAGTTGCACAGTTTTAAACATGAGTTGTTTAAATTTTGGAAGGTTAACTGTGATTGTTCTTAATTATATTAATATTTGTGTAATTTTGTTCTGTCTGTTTATGTATTGTATATGTTGACTGCAGGAATATGTTGTAAATGGGGTTTCCCCAATCATAATTTCCTGTATAAAAATAAATCTTTTAACAAACAAACAAAAGTCTATAAAATGACTGTGTTATGAGCGTGCATTGCACAGTTTTCACGCACCCTCGTAAGTTCACAAATTTGTAACATTTTCTGTCCAGATTTTCTACACTGGCATTTTTCCACACCTCCTTATGAACAGTACAGCTGTCATTTTTCACACCCTGGCCAAAATGTGTTTTTGCAGTCCTGGCGCAGAAATGTGTGGTCGCTGTGGGAAACCAGTGTTCAGGACAGATTAAGAAAATCACAGTGGCACTATTCATGAGTGGAGGTCCCAAAATGCCTGTGTTGACAATCTGCTGTAAACAATCCCCAAACTAATTACATTATGGGTGTGCATTGAGCAGTTTCTACACACTCTCATGACTTAACCATTTTTTTTATATTTTCACTCCATATTTTCAACATTGCCATTTTTTACACCTCTTCATGAACAGTACAGCTGTCATTTTTCACATCCTGTTCGAAATGTGTTTTCGCACCTGTGGTGCCAAATGGCATAGTCACTGTGCAAAATCAGTTTTCGGCTAATGAACTGATGTTGCCACTGTTCATGAGGTGGGGGTCACAAAAAACCCATATTGAAAAACTGGAGTGAAAATACCAACAAACACCTGGGGCGTTAGGGTTTCCCCTATAATGCCCCCACCCTGTAGAGACTGACAGGGATCAGGGTGTGACTTGGGATAGTCACCTGTAATGCTCATGCCATTCCATCCACACCCTTGCTACCAGTGACAGGCATCAAGGTGTGCTTTGGATTCTTCGGTCCCAAAGTTCACCCCATTCTCTAATACTGCACCCATCTCACCGTATTTCCTTATGGAATCCCAAAGACCCCAAGGCACACCGTGACTCTTGACGGTGTCTGCAGGATAGGGTTTGGTGAAATGGCGTGGCCATTATGCCTGATGACCCAAAGGCACACCCCAATGCCTGTCAGTCTCTGCAGAGTGGTGGTGGGATTTTCTTCAGTTCAATACTTCACTGCCATTCCTAGTATGCATCTCTCTCTAACTCCTACACTACCAATGCCAATGTCAGCAAGCAAACATTCAACATTGACAAATGCTTGTTTCCACTGGACTGGACTTTTTCTCATGATGTATAATATTCTTTCTAGCAACGTATTGTTGATGTGAATGCTTTGTTTATTCTATTTTATTTTTCTAAACAAAAAAAATCCCCTATTCTTTTTCTGAAGTGCCATGGAAACCCTAACATCTGCTTGAGCAGCCAACAAACAGGCAGACAGACCCTCGATTTAATATTTCATTTGAAAGGTAGCACCTCCAATAGCAATCCCCCAAACCCCATACTGGAGAAGCCATATGGCTACTTTTTTATGTTCTCACAGACCCCAGCATCCCACAACTTTGGGCCTCAAAGTGTCACCAGCTGCCTGCTGGATCCACCTCCTCTTTCTAGACATTCACCATTAGGTTCCCTGGAGTGATAAGTTCCCCCTAGGTTTCCATCTTATCTGTGCTGAGGATCCCCCTTCTGGTGCATGGTTGTAGTACCTGGGAGAGAGAAGCATCTTAGAACATTGGCAGAGCTGGCCAGGGTCTGGATCCACAGTGAAGAGGGGCCTGGTGGCATAGGCAGAACCAGAGGTCAGTGCATAGGACTAGATGATTTTCCTTTTTCTCCCACCCCATCTTTTCACCCTGCCTCACATGCACACTAATGCTACAGTGTCCTGTGTTTGGGACATGCTGGATGTGTGGTCATCTGCATTAGATTTCCTCCACAAGCTGTCACCAGGAGCCACGCTAAGAGGGGCTGCCCCAAATCCTCCCAGGAGAGCATCCAGGTGGATGCTTGTAATCCATGCCACTGTTGTCCCTCACTGCTTGAAGCCAGGGATCCTTAGTAGCCGGGAGAAATCCCTCGAGCTAACAACACCACTTCCTGCAGCATCTGATTTTAATTGTAGGTTCCTCATTCTACTACAAACCTGGCACAACTTTACTTAGCTTCTGATATTTGATGGGACTAAGCTCCAAGGAGGTAGAGCTCCATGCCCTTTTGTTCCATTTATTTAATTTCTTTGTTTATTTTTTTTTGTAAGGTAGGTGGACTGAGTCAATCCCTTTTCAGTCACGCCTCTGGTCAGTACAAAAACTAGATAAAATACAAGCAGCAAAGTAAATACTGATATTTCAAGAAATATTTACAATGTGAGACTTTAGATGCTGACCTGTGCCTGCCACCTTGACTCCTCAAGGGATGATCAGGCAGTGGGATGGATGACCCTCTTATCCTGCACATAGAGAGCATCTCACAAGACATGGACTCCATCTGCTGCAGGCCCAGGTCAGCAAGTGGCTCCCCAGTTTGGTTTTATTAACTGAAAACATTACCACTCATGAACAAAACACACTTTAATAAACTCTGCACTCCTAGGAAGAGTGAACATGGCTATTTGGTATGTAACCAGGAGATGGCAAGCGCGAAAGTTAATGAGAAGGTTTCACTTTCAGATCCATTGTGCATTTCTGGCCTTAAATAAAGAATGTAATTTTAACTGAACCCAAACTGGAAGCAATGTGTTGGAGGTGGTCAAAATGAGAGTGACCAGACTGATTCATGGTGAGCAGGCAGGACCTATGAGGAAAGATTGCCTTACATCAAAATGTACTCCTGAAGGCCAGGAGAGCGGGGCATGACTGAATCCTTCAAGGGTCTCAGGGTATAAAGTGGTAGATAACCAGCAACTGTGTAAGCTTGTGAAAGGTCCAGTACAAGGAGCCACACATTTTAAACTGATAGGGAGAACATTTATGAGGGATGTGAGAAGGAATGTCTTCATGGAGATGGTAGTGGGAATGTGGCACCATCTACTAGAGGAGCTGGTCAGTCTTAAGTTGACTGCTAATTTCAAGAGAAGATGGGATAGGCACATGGGATTGATGAAAATGACAAGGGGAAGGGATGGTATTAATGGGGACAATGGAACTGGCCATGTGGCACTGTGGCATGAGATCTCTGCATAAGGACCTGCCAGTGCTGCACTAGTGAAGACTGAGGTAGGAATCAAACAGACTTGATGGACTGTGAGTCTTTTTCTGTTTGTAAACTTTTTTGTGTCTCTGTTTTAATTAATTAATCTGGACTCTGTCTCATTATTACCCAGGTTTTGATAGTTCTCCATGGTCTTTGTCTTTTTAAGAGTAATGACAGATTTTTAATGATCTGGATCATAGAAACGTAATCAATCCTGGTAAAGTGTCATCAAGCATTTAACTAGAATCCTAGAATCCTAAAAGATCTAAGGGAGGACCTAGTGACACCACTAACCACACTTTTTAACAAATCATGGGAAGATGGGGTGGTACCTGAGGACTGGAGGAGGACAGATGTGATTCCCCTTCACAAAAGTGGGAGCAAGGCAGAAGCAGGAAACTACAGACCTGTTAGTTTGACCTCAGTGGTGGGGAAAATGATGGAATCACTCTGAAAGAAAGAATCATTGAGTACCTAGAGGCCAGCGGGCACAGGACCCAAAGCAGCATGGATTTACAGCAGGAAGGTCATGTCAGACAAATCTAATCGATTTCTTTGACTGGGTGACCAAAGTAATAGACCAGGGAGGGTCTGTGGATATGGCCTACCTAGACTTTAGCAAGGCATTTGACACAGTCCCGCACAAAAGATTAATAATCAAGTTAGCCAGCCTGGGAGTGGGTCCCAGGGTGGTAGCCTGGGTAGCAAACTGGCTGCACAACAGGACACAGAAGGTAGTAGTGAATGGAACACATTCTGAAGAAAGGGGGGTTACTAGTGTAGTACCTCAGGGCTCAGTACTGGGTCCAGTCCTCTTTAACGTCTTTATAGGTGACATTGCGGAGGGTCTGGAAGGAAAGGTATGCCTCTTTGCGGATGACACAAAGATCTGTAACAGAGTTGATACACAAGGGGGTAGAAAGGATGAGAAGGACTTGGCAAGGTTGGAGGAATGGTCAGACATATGGCAACTTAGAGTCAATGCAAAGAAGTGCAAAGTAATGCACCTGGGAAATAAAAATCCAGGAGAAGAGTACACAATAGCAGGACAGGTACTAACAAAACAATAATGGAAAGGGATCTGGTGTAGTCATATTAGATGACCCTAAAGGTGGGTAAGCAATGTGAGAAGTCAGTAAGAAGAGCCAGGGGGATACTGGGAAGCATAGGAGGGGCATCACAAGTAGAAAAAGGGAAGTGGTTATCCCTCTATACAGACAGTTGGTGAGACCCCATCTGGAGTACTGCATGCAGTTTTGGAGACCTCATCTACTTAAGGACATAGACAGGATGGAAGCAGTCCAGAGGAGGGCAACTAAAATGGTGCAGGGTCTACATCAGAAACCATATGAAGAGAGACTGAGAGAGCTTAATATGTATACCCTTGATGAAAGGAGGGACAGGGGGGACATGATAGAAAACCTTTAAGTACCTCAAGGAATCAACAAAGTCCAGGAGGGTAGCATCTTTCAGAAAAGAGACGTGTAAACAAGGGGCACAATTTAAAGTTAGAGGGGGCGGCTCAGGGGTAATGTGAAATTCTTTTCACGGAGAGAGTGGTGGACGCATGGAACTGCCTTCCTGGAGAGGTTGTGGGGTCTAAAACAGTGGAGGAATTCAAACATGCATGGCACAGACATAAGGCAATTACAGTGAGGGGTTGCAGGAAGTAGGCTGTTGGTTAACTAGAATCTGCAGCTTATCCAATAGGTAGGGGAAATGGGCAGACTGGGTGGGCCAAGTGGTCCTTATCTGCCGTCAAAGTCTATGTTTCTATGTTTCTACTGTACGTTTCTAGCTGGAAAAGTGACTGAAAATGCACTTCCTAGCTTCAGAATGATTTCTCTAAGTAAAAAAAAAAATATTTTGCTATTTTTGAAAGGATACAGGTAAAAAAATATGGCATTTCTGATTGTGGACAAAAATCACTCCCTTAATCGTTGCCAACTCTATTATCGTCTCAGAATCTGGAATCTGAAAAGAAAATGTGAAGATTATAGTATAGTACTTTCCCACTGTGTATTTATTTTGAGAAACATTTTGTCAGTTATGTTTAGAAGAGCAGTAGCACTTGCATCAGATATTTACTTATAATTTTTCTTTAAAGACAGAGTCTCACCATCTTGATCCATGTGAATAAATTCTAATGACTTGAGCAAGGCAAGGTATAGTAAGATTTCTGCAGAGAACTGAAAGGATTCAAAAATATCTGGAATGCTTTACCAATGTCAGTCAGAAATGTTTCCTAGATTGATATTTTTAAACTTCTTTATGAAATGAAAAGAAAAAATCCAGAAGCTTTATTTGCTGAGACACATTACATGACTGTGCATTAAATTCCTAGAACCGCACAGTCAGGTGCCAGATTTTATTATCAAGATAAAAAAGCTCATTACATACAAAATCAGAACTATTTCATGTATACACCTTGCTATTTAAAACACAATAAAACAAATAATTTATGTAAAAATAATAAAAATGCTTCACTTTGCATATAACACAAAAGTGCAGCAAGTATTTTATAAACATTAGAGACATTCCAGGGTACATTTTAAAGGATATGAATGCACTTCCCACTGGCATAAGGACACTTGATGGGGTGGTGGTGGTGGAATTAGGTGGGACAAGAGGAGATACTCCTTTGCAGGGAGCTGGTAAAAATGGAACCATTTGCCAATGGAGTTGGTCAATGTTAACACAGAAGCATAGAATTTGGAGGCCCACCCATTCTGCCAATTTTTCCTACCTAGAGTATCACTGCAGACCCTAATCAATCTCCAGCTCTTTTCACACCCCCTTCCTTTCATCTAAGATTCCCTTGTGCCTATCTCATGCATTCTTGAACCCCACCACTGTTTTCACCCCACAACTCTCTGCTGGAAGCCTGTTCAAGGAATCCACCACTCTTTCTGTGAAGAAGTACTTCCTCACATCTCTCCTCAATCTATCCACCTCCAGCTTCATAGCACGTCCCCTTGTTCTAGAGCTCCTTTTTTCTGAAAAATACTTCCCTCCTGTATGCTATTTGCCCTCTTGAGGTATTTAAAGGTCTCTGTAATATCCCCCTCTCCCTCCTCTCTTTCGGGGTGTACATAGTGAGGTCCTTTAGTATCTTATCATAGGGCTTTTGGTCCACACCCTGCACCATTTTATTTGCCCTCTTGGACTGCCTTTACTCTGTCTGTGTCCTTCTGGAGATGTGATTTCCAGAACTGGACATGGTACTCAAGGTGGTGTTTTACCAGCAATCTGTACAGGGGAAACACCACCTCCCTCTTTACACTGGTGACACCCCTCTCTATGCACCCTGGCATCCTACCAGGCCTCCCAACTGCCTTGTCACATTGCTTGGTCACCTTTAGGTCATCAGTCATGATTACCCCAAGTCTCTTTCCTGCTTGTTTTTTTTCCTGTTTGATGGTCTTAAATACCACTCCATTCATTTTGTATACCACCCTGGACTTTTTGTGCCCTAAGTGCATTATTTTGCACTGAAACCAACTGTCATAGCCTTGACCACTCCTTAGGTTTCTCAGGTCTCTACTCATCCTTTACACTGATAACCCCCCCCCAGAGTGTCCACCCAATTGCAGATTTTGGTGCCATCCATAAAAAGGAAGACCTTCCCTTCCAGCTCTTCTGCAATGTCACTTATCACTTATTATAAAGACATTAAAGAGGACCGGTTCCAGTACTGATCCCTGAGGCACCCTGTTGGTCACTTTCCCTTTTTTGGAGTGAACTCCATTTACCACCACTCTCTGTCGCCAATCCCCTCACCAATTTCTTACCCAGTTAACCACCCTTGGACCCACTCCTAAGCTACCCAACTTTCTTACTAGTCTCCTATGTGGAATATTGTTGAAAGCCTTACTGAAATCTAGGTAGGCCACATCTACTACTCCACCCTGATCTAATTCCTTTGTCACTAAGTCAAAGCAGTCTATCAGAGCCACTTGACATGACCTCCCCCCCATGAATCCATACTGCCTCAGGTCTCATTACCCATTGGATTCAAGATATTTCACTATCCTTTCCTTCAACAGTGTTTCCATTAAGTCTCCCACCATCGGCATCAGGCTGACTGGCCTATAATTGCCACCTCCTCTGCTCCCACTTTACTGAAGTGGGATTACATCTGCCTCCTCCAACCCTCTGAAAGCACTCTTGTTTCCAGTAGGTGCTAAGTAGGACTGTCAGATGTACAGCCAGTACCTCCCTGAGCTCTCTCAATACCCTTGGATGCACCCCATCAGGCCCCATTACTCTGTACCTTACTTTCATATTAGTGAATCCCTTCACGACTCTCTCCTCTGATAAAGGACTAGTGTCTAACTTTCCTTCAAAAGCTCCTGTAACCTTCCCTTCTCCTTTCTCTGTGAACAGTGAGCCAAAGTATTTTTTTAAGGTGTCTGCATTTTCTGGCTCCCTCTGCACAGTCCCTCCTTCCCTTTTTAACTTTACAATCGTTACCCTGGTCGTTCTCTTTTCATTTAAATACCTAAAAAATGTCTTGTGACCTTTTGTCACCATCTGGGTTATTCTCTCTTCAGTCTGCATTGTCATGCTCCTTACTGCTTTCCCTGCTTCCTTCTGTTACCCCGATATAACTCCCTATCCTTCTTCCTCTGTGTCTCCTTATTCTGTACCTTCTGCTAACCTTTTAGACTATACCTTTTCCACCATCTCTTTTGAGAACCATAGCAGTCTCCTTAGTCCTGCTTTTACTCACTCGCTTGATGCAGAGGTTTGTCACCTTAACTATGCTGCACTGTTATTTCACCCTCCCAGGTTACCTCCCCATACATCCCTGAGGCATTCACCCATCTTTATAAAATCTGCCCTCCTGAAGTCCAGGATCCTCACCCTTTTGTGGTTCAGTTCCACAGCCATCCTTTTATTGAACCATGCTGTATGGTGATCACAGGTTCCCAGGTGGCCTCCCACCCTGATGTCTGCAACATTGTCCCTGTTAGTGAGTACCAGGTCCATTATTGATCCATCTCTAGGGGGTTCACTGACTAGCTGCCTGAGGAATGCCCCTTGCAGGGACTCAAAGATGTCCCTGCTTCTAGCTGAAGCCACAGCTTGGAGGCTCCAATCTACAATCAGCAGAGATAAATCCCCCACCAGCAGCATCTCCACCATTTTTGCCATTTTTCTTGCTCTCTTGCCACAAGAATGAAATAAAGCAAAATGAAAATCAGATATATTGATGTTTTGGTTTGCCCTAACAAACAACAAAATTATTTAAGGTTTTTAACTAGTACAGTTGCTTTAAGGAGAGGGGAGACTGAGGCAGGGGGAATCACTGAGGAAGGAGAACAAAAGGTAAACCTAGCTAGGACTTCCCAAGAAATGGGAGCTAGAAGCGGCAGGATGTAGGCAGGTACCATAGGAAATTTCATACTAATTTCACTAAGATATCACTGAAATTAGAAAATATCTAATGGATAGGAACAGTTACATGATCATTTCAATTATTTTGCTTTGGATTCATTAATTTCATATGAAAATATTTGACAAATAAATAGTGACGTTCTTTTATTTAATTTTTATGTTCATGGCTGACTTGTTTTAGTGAATTAAGGAATCTTGGATACATAAAACAAACTGAATTCTGTGGTAGGTTTACAATTGTAAGTCTATCTAATAATACACTAAGAAATATTTAAAAAATATGAACAGCGTGATGTCGATCAACTATAAAATAATTATTCTGTTTACTGTAGGGCAGCTTGCCTTGAGAAAGCTAGAGAAAAGCAAAACACTAGAATTGAGAAGTGGCTTTATATGACATATAAGGACAAAACTGAAACATTTTCTGTTATTTATTTGTTTTTATGCTGCTCACCCCACTCCCACTCCCACAGCTGCCCCAATCGGCACCCTATTCACCCCGTGGGGTAATTGTAAGTCTCTATCATGTCCTGTCTTGCTCTCCTCTTCAGGGTGTACAGTGCTATCCACTGCTATGTTCAAGGATATCGTTCATTGTGGTGCACCACAACTTGATACCACTGTGCAAGCTGCATTTATTTGATATGTGGCATTTCCAGTATCAGGATTTGCTGTGTCATGCCATTGTGCATTATTTTTGACATTGGCAGTGGCTACTACTGTACATGTTGTGCTTCCTCAGTCTCTGTCTTTGTAAAGCTTTTGGTGCAACCCATGCACCACTGTAGTTGCTTTTTTTCCCTATATACTTCTCATGCTCCTCCTCAGAGTGGACAGGCAGCTCCGGCCCCTCCCACAGAGCGGACTCATCTCTGGCCAGGCTTTCCGCTTGCATCCCACCCAGCTATCCCCCATAAGTTATCCCCCCATGACAGGGCTGGTGGAGAGGGGTGCCAGCCTCCCCCCACCCCAGAAGCCATGATCCAGATTACCAGGGGTCGACACGGGCACAACTGGCCATCATGGAGCCCACCAGGTCTGTCTTTTCCTTCAGTTTTACACCCCAGGGCCCACGAATGTGCAATGGGTGACGTGACTGTCTCCACCTCCGTGGACACAGTCTAATGTCCTGGAAGTGGCCCTGCCCATTTTGGGCAGCATGCCTGTTCACACACACAACCACTGCTGATTGTCAGTCTACAGCACGCTGCACTGTCCCCCTTTCCCCAAGGAAGGAGAGCTGTCAGCGAACACTCAATTCTTCCTCACCCCAGCCAACCCCTGAGTGACCTGAGTCGATTCTCGAACCTGGATCGCCAGTGTGGTATGAGGTGTGGTATCCAGCACCTCAAGCCTCAGTGCCACCATGCCTGTAGTTGCCCTTCTCTGGACTGCCTCCACCCTGTCTATGTCCTTTCTTTTTTCCATATTCTATTTATTCTGCTGCTCACCTCAGCTATCCTCTCTGACTGACCCCCTCAGCCCTGTCACCCAGCTTCTCCAAGACTTATCTTACTGCGGTCATCCTCTGCCACAGGACTGTGGTGGGAGCCAGTCAATGGTGTGGAGCCTTCTAGGGGTCAGTTGCCATCCTGTCACTATGGAGTTTTCCTCCCGTTTTCTTCCTTTTTACTCCCTGGGGCCTCAGCAAACACAGTTGCACATGCACAAGAGAGATGCATGAGCACTGGAACTGACAATGGCCTGCCCGCCACCCACCCAGCCTAGTGCCAGCCCCCATCTGTTTGGTGCTACCATCAAACCACCACTAGGCAGCAGCCAAAGGCTGGGAAGGCTTACCTCCCCAATGTGGGAGAGGAGAGCTGCCTGGTGGCTGTTCAATTTTCTCCCAGCCCTTCCCCCTAGCTGACCTCTGGTGCCCCAAACTCGGGTCGCCTGCATTGGAGAAGAGAAACGCATGGCACCTCTGCCCTCTGCACCACTGGGCCATCTCTATATCTTTTCTGAGGTGCAATCCCCAGAACCAGACACAATACTACAGGTGGGGTCTTACCAGTGAGAGGAACAGTGGCAAATGAAACCTTTCTCCTCCTGCTTGAGATACCACTCCTTATGCATCCCAGTATACCACTGGCCCTACCCACTGCTTTGTTACACTGCCCTGCCACTTTGACATGGGTAACTTGTGGAATCAGTCCTCTAGTCACAAGTTGACCAGATTTATGTCAGCATATTTCACCCCCTGGAAGATCTTCACAGTCTAAACTCAGCCCATGTCACCTTTGTCACTCCTTCCTTCTGGTAGGCCCTCAGTATAAGTAATGCCAATTTTATTTTATAATATGAGAGCTTTACTTCTTCTGTAGTGCTCCACACCTTTACCAGGACCTAGGTGGTACTCTTGATGCTCCCAAACATTCATTCTACAGGTACCTTAATGCAGTGGCATTTGGCCTGTTTATTCTCAATATCATGATTGCATCCAAGGCAGGGGCCTCATAGACTCTTCCCCAACCACTATCTCTTTTCTCCTTCAGATCCATGCAGATTCTGCACCATTTGAGTTGCTTATGTCAGTCATGTCTCAAAGTCATCCTTGTGTTACTGTAGAGAGATGAACACCACAAAGAAATAGTGGTCCATTAACACTTCGGTCTATTTTTAACTTCACACAACACGACCAGAGCAACGTTTTATGGCCATTGCCACTTCCTCAGGCCCATTGTGTTCAAAATATTTTTGTTGTTCAGAAAGTTATTATTTCACTCATCTGAGTTTATTCTGGGTCATCTGGACTTCTAGAATAACAATTTGCTTTACCAAGCTTAGTAGCTTCATCCCTCCTGCCTTACATAAATCTTTTTCCTTCTTAAATCTAGGTAGTGTGAATTGCCATTTTAGAGATCCAGATGACCCAGGACAAACTCATATGAGTGAAACAATGACTTTCTGAACAACAACAGAGATTTTAAACACAGGGGGAATGAGAAAGTGGTGATGGCCATGAAGTGTTGCCTTGGCCATGTTGTGAAGGTAAAACAATTTCTTTGTGGTGTCCATCTTCTCTACAGTTGTACTGACTGAGCAGTCTTTTGATGACCCAAGATATATAATGAACTTTCTTCTAAAGAATAATGAAAATCTAGATGGCCTAGCAAAAGAGCTGCAAGTCATCCTTCCCGCTAAGGTGGGTCTGATCTCTGAAAACATCCTAAATCACTTATGCTTATTGGGCTCCTGTGTGGGTTTATTAAATTTCTCCATCAGTGAGTATAGTATATTCAGAACTGAGTCCACTGAGGATACTGCAGCCCCATTGGGAGCTAGATAACAAGCCTGTAGATCTTTCAATGTTTTGCCCTCGCTGGTTAACCAGCTGGCTGGAGTCAGGTTAGGGCCCAAGGCACTCCACCTGCCAAATATTTATTTATTTATTTGGAATATTCGGACTAACACCTTTGAGCAGAGCTCATTTACAAAGATTCCACGTCAATAGGTACAGAAGTAAATTTAGAAAATGGGCAGACTAGATTCTCTATCCTGATTGGCTTAAACTACCTGCAACCTGGACATCTATTTTTCATAGATGCTCAGTAAAAAATAAGTGGCAGTTCAAGTGGCACCTCACTGCATAGCATTCCACAGTGGTGGCCAGCCAACTTTTCATAAGAAAAATAAAATTGCCAGAGTCCTACAAATAATGTTCACAACACACTACCTTTCTTCGTTATGAATCGGTGTCTGTGTGACTCTACCTCATGGCGGGGGCGACAATCCACCAGAATGCTGCAGGGAGGAGACAGCACCAGAAACACCCTATGGACTACGTTTGCTTCTAACACCTGTATTACTTTTTCACAGTCATTTACTATATTTTTACAACTTCATGAAAATTTACACATTTGGCCATTTTCTAAGTGCAACATGCCTCCAGGGTGGGCATTGTTGGGAAATGCGGACCTTCCAGGGGCTATAAGGCCCTCCACCTGTGGCTTCAGGCATCATTATGCCCCTGGGTGGTCCAGTATTTCCAATAATGCCCACCCTGTTGGGTATTATTGCTTACATACATTACAGAGAAGAAACATAATAAAGGATCATGCAAGATCCAAGAGTCTCATTTTCAGCAAAATACAAACAGAAGATAGAATAAAGCAAGTTCCTATGGTCCCAAATAATACTATTTATTGAATTACAACTGACTGTGGATAAAGTATGAGTTATTTCCTATGCTCACCAAATGATACAAGTACAGCCGCTGTATTTGCCTTGTGGGAGGTAGTGCAGTTGCAAGGGGGCAACTTTGACAGCAAGCAAACCAGGTTATGATAGGTGAGACAACTGGAGCATTATTAGTGGGATTAGCCTAGTGGTAGCACTGACATATGTGTAGGGAAGTGAGGTGTTTTCTCAGAGCTGATTAAAATGGTCTCAATTTAGGTTGCTCCAACGTAGAGGTGGGGAGTTCATTCAACCAGTTCAGAGCCCTATATGGGAAAGCCTTCATGGATTGACTGGTCCTGCAATGAGGAAAGAACAGTGCATGTCTTGCAGC
The DNA here is from genome assembly GCA_016271365.2 of Neoceratodus forsteri. Classification (NCBI taxonomy): domain Eukaryota; kingdom Metazoa; phylum Chordata; order Ceratodontiformes; family Ceratodontidae; genus Neoceratodus; species Neoceratodus forsteri. Next base: position 480,536,132 of record CM057459.1, on the reverse strand, counting down.
ACTCCTAATAGTATTGTGGTTTGCAGCGGTATGTAGTAGAGATTGCAGGTGGGGGGGTGGGGTGAGCCCTAGAAGTGCCTTCTTTCTGAGTAGGCAGGTTTAGTATTGTAATCTTAGGTCAAGAGTGAGCCAGTTTGTACTCTGATAAAGACTGTAAGAGTGTGTAAGCCTGTCCACATCTAAAACGACTTGGCAGGCCTTATTTAGAAGGGTCCTAATTCTGTTCATGCTGGTGTCTGAGGCCACACCATAGATAACCAGACCATAGTCCACTGAGGAGAGTACTGAGGAGGCTACTGCTAGTTTTCTGGTCTCAGGTGTCATATAGTGCTTGTGTCTGTACAAAATCCCCCAGTTTTTTGTTTACTGCACCAACTACATGGTCTATATCCTGGGTGAAAGTTAGTGAGCTGTCAAGATGAATGGCAAGTTATTTGAAGGCGGTCACTTGTTCTATTCTGGTTAATGATGGAGAGGGGGATAAGTTTAATCATCCTCTGATGGCTTGCTAATATCATTGATTTAGTTTTTTTGTGGTTCAGGAGCAGCTTGTTCCATAGGAACCAATGCTCAAGAGAGTGGAAGTTGAGCTGTAAATTGTGGTTGGCAGTTAACTGATCTGTACCGTTGGTACAGATTACTGCATCATCTGCATATAGCAGGATGCAGGCACCAATGCTGGCGCTGGGCAGGTCATTTATAAACAGGCTGAACAGTAGATGGCCCAGGACTAAACCTTGGGGAACTTCTACTGAGACTGCCCTTGAGTCAAAGAGACTCCACTGATCTTACTTTTGGTGCAGTTAGCTAGGTAGTTCTTGAACCAAACCACTGCTTCCCTAGATATGCCAATCCCAACAAGTTTGTACGTCAGTAGAGTGTAGTTCACAAGGTCGAACGCCTTGGTCAGGTCAATGGAAATTGACCCAACCATTTTGCCCTTGTCAAGGGACTCGTGTAATGAGTTTGTATATTCTAACAGGGCTGAGATGGTGTTGTGCTGCTGTCTAAAGCCATGCTGCTGAGGACACAGAAGGTTGAAGATACTGAGGTAGCCACCAGCTGGTCTGCAGCTACTCTTTCAAGGGCCTTGGCTAAGGGAGAGGTATGGAAATTGGCCTGTAGTTGGTAATGCATTCTTTGTCTCCTCCCTTTGAACCAGAGTGACAATTGCAGATTTCAGAGGATGGGAATTTAGAAAATCAGAGGAGAGGTTGAACAGTTTGGAGATAGGGTGTTCCATGATGTCTAGTGATGAGGCAATGAGCTTCATGTGTATTATATCGCCCCTGCTCTGGTTTTATTTAGTGTCCGTTTAACATATTTTTCAGTTTCTGACTCTGATATTGTTTTTAAAGTAAAACTTGGGATGGTTGGCATGTGCAGCTTCAGTAGGTGCGTGTTCATGATGTCATGCGTGGGACTGAAGGAGGTGTCCTGGATGGTGGAGTTAATAGTGTTGAGGTAGGAACTAAGGTCTTTGAAGGCGGTGTTCAGAATATCAGTGATTTCTTTAGGTTGGAAATCTGGGAATCATCTTGAGTAATTAGATGCGGAGTACCCTTATCAATGCTCCCAAGATTTTCTTTAGGGACCCACAGAACTTCTTGCCATCTCCTGAAGTTTGTTCTGCTTCTTCCTAAAGTGTCTAGCTTTGGCCCTCTAACAGCCAAGGTACATTTATTGTGGGCAGCCTTGTACATCTGACTATCCACAGGGCTACCTGAATGTCTAGTTCTGGATCAGGCATTGTCTTGGGCGCATAAGTACTAGTAGCTCTGGGGTGAGCCAATCTGCAGATCTACCTCAGATCATGCGTTTTTAATGGGGCAAATTTGTCAGCTGCTAGTGTGATCTCCTTTACGAGGAAATCCAGAGCCTGATCCACATCAGTGATACAGTCCATGAGTCTGAAGTCTATTTGTGTCAAGTGCTGTCTAAATGCATCTAATGAGTTGCCAAATAGTACTCTGCATGCAGTGAATTTAGGTGGCTGTCTCTTTGTCTGAGGTTCTTTCAGCAAGAACTGGAGAGTGGTCACTATCGCATCGGGCAGAACCTATGCTTTGGAAATCCTCTATGGCTTGGACTTCAATATCCAGTCAATGAGTGTCCTTGCCTGTATAGTAGTTATACTTGGTACTTCCGCCCACCACTTGTGTGAGGAACAAGTTATTAACTGTGTCCCTGAGTGGATTGCTGGAGCTTGCTGACCAGTCAGTATTAAAGTCCCCAGTCACTAGAGACTCGTGTTTGGTGCCGACTTCATGGTAGTATTGAGTGAAAGCCTCTAACCCTGCTTGGGGATTCTTGGGCAGGATGCAGATGGTAAATTTTTTTATTGTTTTACTAACCCCAACCAGGTGTAACCTAGTAGCTAGTCCCTCGCATTCGGTAGTGGGTTGTGTCAGTGGCTCCTTTTCCACCTAGAAATCAGTGCGGATGTATTGCAAGCAGCCACTGCCCCTCCTCCTGACTCTGTCCTGCTAGAAGATTGAGAAGCCTTGCAGTGTTATATCAGTGTCTGCAATTTGGGGGGTTAGCCAGGTCTAGGTCAGGGATATGACGTCAGGTTTGATCTGGCCTACCCATGCTTTGAACTGGGTGAATTTAGCAAGTAAACTTCAAATATTTAGGGAGACTACTATTAGCTGTCCATTGGTGGGGTGGGTTGACTGTCCTGAGTGGGGTGGGCCAGGGTTGGGGTGGATATTGCCAGACAATAGCAACAGCAGCAATATCACATTCCAGATCACCCTGAAGTAAGTCTTCCTTGGTGTATGCCTGCGAGATGTCCGTGTAGGTTTAGGGGATGTGCCTGTGCTGGTAGCTGTGGGATGTCTGGTGGGCTGGTGGCAGTATGCAGCCTTCTCTTTTGCTAGTGGGTCTCTGGAGTTCCTGTGCTGGTAGCTGTGGGATGTCCAGTGGGCTGGGGGGAGGTTGCAGCCCTCTATACTCCTGGTGGGTCTCTGGAGTACCTATGCTGGTAGCTGCGGGACATCTGGTGGGCTGGGGGTCAGTTGCAGCCCTCTCTACTGTTGGCAGGTCTCCGGAGTGCAATTAGATTCTAATCTGCTCTTGTGCCCTTGGGGACAATGGGGATGGGCTGTTTGGTTTTATCAATTTTTTATTTATTTTATTTATTTATTGAAATGTTTCACAAGGAAGGCACGCTGAGCAACAAATTGCTCACCTCCTGGTTTAACCTGGGGGTAGGGGAGCATGAGGATAGTATACAGAGATCTGGTACACAATACAGATATACAATTTGATTACATTCAATAAAGTGAGCAGACTAAACAGAAGTACTGAAAAGGAGAAATGCTAACAGGTATGAACTAGATGGATACAATGCTAACAGTCTTGAACTAGATAGATATGATAGCACAAATATCTTTTGCAAACACCTGGTGGGACATAACTTTGTAGTTAGAAAATGGCTGGATAGACTACAAGGAGGTTTAACTAGGGCAAGACTACAAGGAGAGACACAGATAGAACAAAATTTGCAAGGTGTAACAAAAGTACAAGGTTGACTATAAGTGCATTAGAGATTAATGGTTAGCCAATAACTACTGCTAGGAGGGGAAGGTGGATGGGTTGGGGGCATGTGGGCAGACAGCAGGGGGGTGGAAAGGGGATTTGGAGGGGGAGAGGGGTGGAGAAGAGGGGTTCACTTCAGGGCCTGACCCCTCCAGAATGCTGGGGACCCTGCCTGCACCAGGTGGAGGTCAAGCACGAAGAGGAGGGAAGCAGTTTGTAGGCAGTGAGAGTTAGAGCACAACAGGAAAGAAGAGAAGGGGATGAGAAGGGTCTGCTGGGGCCTGTCCCCTCCAGCATGCTGTGGACACTGCCTGCACAAGGCAGAGATAGAGCACAACAGAAGGGAAGCAGGTTGTAGGCAGCAGAGGTAAAGCACAATGGGACAGAAGTATGCAGTGATGGGGAGTAGGCTTCTGAAGGACCAAGAGAGAGGGGAGGTGGGAGAGAAGAGGCGATGAGTCCCAGCCCTTTCAGGAAAGAATGGGGTAGGACTAGGGGGTGAAGAAGGTGTTTGCCTAGGTTCTGGAGCCCTCCAAGATGCAGAGAACCCTGCCAGGGGCCTAGGCAAAGCAACGGCGAGTTGGTAATGAGGGTAAGGTGGTGTACAGAGAAGGGAACAGGGGTGGGAAAGGTGGAAAGGAAAGGGTGCTGGGGAGGATGTGGGGGGATGCTTTTGCAGGAGAGATTTGGGTGTGAAGCTGAAGCAGGCTCATAAGGGAACAAGTTAAGGAGGATTGCAGCAGGAGCAGCTAGCAGAGAGAAAGTTATGTAAGGCAGAGGCAAGGGAGTGGGAGGAAGAGAAGTGTCATATTTGAGGTGGGATGGAGTTCCAGATTTTGGGGAAGCGATGGGAGAAGCCTGATTGGCCATTGAGGGTGGTATGATGGGGGACTAGCAGGGTGCGAGTGTCGGAGGATCTGAGGGAGTGGAAGGAAGGTGGGGGGAGGCAGCACGAGAAGTAGGTAGGAAGGAAGTACACCAAGCCAAAGTTTAGAAGTTAGCTTGGCACAGTGAGCCAGGTGTCTGTTAGCAAGCGAGGGGAAGGACAGGGCACAGTAAAAGGTCACAATGATGAGTTTGAGAAGGGGAGTCAAGAATGAATCAACAGAAGGAGTTGAAAAGAGAGTCCAATCTGGTAAGGGAAGATATGGGACCGGCACCATAGACTACATCACAGTAGTCAAAAATGGGGAGGATCATCTTCTAGACAACTTCTCACCGGGCTGTAGAAAGGATGCAACTATGGTTCCTGTAAAGGGCTCTAAGCATGGGGCACAGTATTTTCAGAATGGCGTCAAGCCAGACCTCAAGGTATCTTGTTAGTTCAACCTCAGTGATAGGGAAAATGATGGAATCACTTCTGAAGGAAAGAATTGTCGAGTACCTAGAGGCCAGAGGGGCACAGGACCCAAGGCAACATGGATTCACAGTGGGAAGGTCATGCCAGATGAATCTAATGGATTTCTTTGACTGGGTGACCAAAGTAGTAGATCAGGGAGGGGCTGTGAACATGGCCTACCTAGACTTTAGCAAGCCATTTGACTCAGTCCCACACAAAAGATTAATATACAAGTTAGCCAGCCTGGGAGTGGGTCCCAAGATGACAGCCTGGGTAAAAGAATTGGCTGGAGAATAGGACATAGAGAGTAATAGTAAATGGAGTCCACTCTGAAGAAAGGGGGTTACTAGTGGGGTGCACTTGGGTTCAGTATTAGGACGGTCCTCTTCAATGTCTTTGTAGGCGACATTGCAGAGGGACTGGAAGGAAAAGTATGTCTCTTTGCAGATGACACAAAGATCTGCAACAGAGTTGATGCACAAGGTGGGGTGGAAGGGATGAGAAGGGATTTGGCAAGGTTAGAGGAATGTTCAAATGTATGGCAGCGTAGATTTAATGCTAAGAAGTGCAAGGTAATGCACCTGGGAAACAAAAACCCAGGGGAAGAGTACACAATGGGGGTGAGATACTAACAACAACAAAAATGGAAAGGGACCTGGGGGTAGTCATATCAGATGACTTAAAGGTGGGCAAGCAATGTGAGAGGGCAGTAAGGAGGGCTGGGGGATACTGGGATGCATAGGAAGAGGCATCACCAGTAGAAAACAGGAAGTTGTTATCCCTCTGTACAGACAGCTGGTGAGACCCCATCTGGAGTACTGTGTGCAGTTCTGGAGACCCAATCTCCGCAAGGACATAGACAAGGTGGAAGCTGTCCAGAGGAGGGCAACTAAAATGGTGCAGGGTCTGCACTGGAAGACATATGAAGAGAGGCTAAAGGAGCTTAATATGTATAGCCTCGAGGAAAGGAGGGAGAGGGGGGACATGATAGAAACTTTCAAGTACCTCAAGGGAATCAACAAAGTCCAAGAGGGTAGCATCTTTCAAAAAAAAGAGGTGCAAGAACAAGGGAACAATTTGAAGATAGAGGGGGCAGCTCAGAGGTAATGTAAGAAAGTATTTTTTCACAGAGAGGGTTGTGGATGCATGGAGCGGCTCCGAGGAGGTTGTGAAGTCAAAAACAGTGGTTGAATTCAAGCATGCATGGGACAGCCATAAGGCAATTCTAGGGGGTGGGGGTAGAAAGAAGTAGGCTGCTGGTTAACTAGGATCTGCAGCTTATCCATTAGGTAGGGAAATGGGCAGATTGGGTGAGCCAAGCGGTCCTTATCTGCTGTCAAATTCTATGTTTCTATGTTTCTATCTGAAAGAGGGGGAGTCATCAAGGATGTGAAAAGTGGGTAAAGGGTGGAGCCTAGAGAGTCTCTGCCTAGTGCAGAAGGTCATGGAGATTGTCTTTTTGGCATTTAGGAATAGTTGATGTGAGGCAAACCAGAGCTGAACCTGGTGGAAGTCATGCTGAAGAGTGGTTGCTACATCAATGGTGGTTTTGTCAGAGGTGAACAAAACAGTGCCATCGGCATACATATGGATAGAAGAAGAGGGGGAGCAGACTGAGGGAAGATAATTTAGGAAGATGGAGAAAAGGATGGGGCCAAGCACAGAGCCCTGTGGCACTCCTGTAGAGATTGGGAGGGGTGTAGAGATTACTTTCTGAATCCTGACTAATTGTGTTCTGCCTGTGAGGTAAGCTCTAAACTAGGAAAGAGCAGGAGTAGACAAACCAGCAGCCATAAGGGAGTTGAGAAAGAGGGCATGGGAGACTGTGTCAAAAGCCTTGGTGAGGTCGACAAAGATGGCAGAGGCGATGAGGCTATTGTCCATCCCGGTAAGGATGGAGTCAGTGAGCCTAAGGAGGGAGGTGGTAGTGGAGTGGTTCTTCCAAAAACCAGATTGGGATGGGGTGAAGAAGGAGGATTCAGCAAGAAAAGAGTTCAATTGAGAGAGGACCAGGTGTTCTTGGAGCTTAGCAAGTGCGGGGAGGAGGGAGACTGGGTGATAGTTGGCAGGGGAGAAAGGATCACCGCCCTTAGGGCAAGGGATGACCACCGCATGTTTCCAGGGTGTAGGGATGGAGGAGGACATAAAGGAGAGATTTAGAATTAGAGAGAGAGGGTAGGCAATAGCAGGGGCTGAGAGGTAGAGAAGTTTAGGGTCAAGGTCATCCGGAGAGGAGCCTTTGGAGGGACTGAGAGAGAGAGGAGGGCTGTTAGTGTCTCCTCAGGGGAGATAGAAGAAAATGAGAAAGGGGGGTGGGTACGAGGGGGGGTTGAGTGATAGAAGAGGGAGAACGAGTGGAGGAGAGGCTTCAGGGGAGGGATTTTAGAAGGGTTGAGGCACAGGAGGTGTAGTAGGAGTTGAACTCCTGAGCCACAATGCAAGGTTCAGACTCTAGTGTGTTGTTTATATTAAGCAAGAGGGGTGGGGGATGCGGACGGGGGATATTGAATAAACTACTTTCTAAAATTTGGAGGGAGAATTTATGTTACTGAGGAAAGAGGATTTAAAATATTCAGACTTGGCAAGTCTGATTGCTGTAATACAAACATTTCTTAGCCTGCGATAGTTAATAAGGGTTGATGGGAGCTGAGAGGCCTTGTGTTTCCTCCACGCTTTATCACGCTCCCTGAGGCAGATCATTAATTCAGGGGTGATCCAAGAATGAAGGATACCTCAGACTCCAGTGCATTTGAACGGAGCATGGAAGTCCTAGGTAGCTATAAATCTGTCTTTGAAGTAAGTGAAGGCTTGGTCAATGGAAGTGGTGGATGCAATTGGGGACCAATCAGAATTGAATATATATTTGAGGAGATGGTTTAAGTCAAGGGAACTGAAAAAGCGGAGTTGCAGGATTTTATGTGTCAGTTTAGATCTGTAGACCTTCTTGACCACGATGATAGGGTGGTGATCGCTGAGGGCATCCGGGAGGACGCCAGACTTGATGACTCGGTGAGGGTGGGAGGTGAGAGCCCAGTCTAACAGTGAGTGATTTTGGGTTTTGAGATTTAGTTGGGTAGGCTCTTGGATGAGTGGGGAGAAATTTAGAGCAGAGATATCACTTAGTATCTTAGAAGTGGTTGATGACAGCCAGTTTAGATTTACATCACCTAATACTTATAGCTTACCTTTGTGTGAGACGGAATCTATAGATGTGATGAGGTCAATAGATTCAGAGGGCTTGATACCTGGGCAACAGTAGATACCAGCAAAAAAGATAGGGGAGGAGAAAGGCAGGGCAATATTTACTACCAGGGCTTCGTAAGTGGAGGGTAAGGCAGACAAAAGAACGGTAGTGTATTGGAGAGAGGACTGGATATACATGGCCACTCCACCTCCCCTACCTGCCCTATCCTGCCTGACTAAGGAACAGCCTGGGATGACAATGGAAGTATCAGAAGCTTTAGTATTCAGCCAAGTTTCAGTTAAGATTAGAATGTCAGGAGTGAGGGAGATTATCATCAGCCGTAACAGATCAATTTTCGGGACAAGGCTGCAGATATTTAAGTGAAGGATCTTTAGGCCTTTTGGGAGGGTAGAGGTGGGGTTGGAAAGTTGTACATTAATGGAAGGATAGCAGCTGGGGGGGAAGGGACCAGGATTGAGATGTACATTTCCTGAGGCAAGTAATTGGAGTGAGAGTATAAGGAAGTGTAGTTTAGGATATTTGTGGTGGGCAGAGTATTCGTGATGTGTTTGGTTGGGAGAGGGGGCTGGGTGAGTGGATAATCAGGAGATGAAGGAAAGCAAAGTGGCTAGAAGCCATGAATAACATGGCAAGGGATGGTGGGTGGGGCAGTGAGTCCAGAGTATTTGAGGGAAGTGGGTAATAGCAAGAATGAAGGAGGGAGCTAGGAGATCATGGGGAGGGAGAGGGGCAGGGTTTTAAATTGAGAAGTTTGTGGAGTTGTGTTAGAGATGAAGGAAAGGAGAATTAGAAGAAGGGAAAGTGGGGAAAGTGGGGTGAGCATGCTGTAGGTAGATGGGGGGTGCTTACTGGTCAGCATAGATTGGATAGTGGGGGGGAGCATGGGACAGTGAAACTGGAAGGGCTGCCAGCGAAAAAGTGGCCACTGCTAGAGGGAACTGGTAGCCACTAGCAAGTTGTGCAAACCTGGGGAAAAATAGGTAGCTAGAGATAGGCTTTGACAGAAGTAGCAGAGGGAGGGGGCAAAGATTGATGAATAGGGATAGATTGACCACACAATAAGTGAAACGAGACAGGGATTGGATTGGGTGAGTGTGCTTATAACTGGGCCCTCTAGTGCCGAGAAGATATAATCTGCTAATGGGAAAGTGAAAAAAAAAAAAAGACAGGAAAAGAAAAGAAATTTAGGCAGCAGAGAGATGAGCTCCGTGGGAAGGTGCCAGGCAGTTCAAATCCACAGGAGCTGAAGCCAATCAGGGAGAGATGGAGTGCTGAATCAACCTATAGTAGACCCAAATTCAGGAACCATCCACCAACTGAGTTCATGGCTAGCAAGCTGGACTGGAGCTGCTTTCCTGAAGCGTACCTAGCTCCTTGCCCAATGTCCATATCACTCTCACCCAGGGCACTCACACAGTTGTGGGTTCCATCAAACCTCGACCCTGTGTTACATTTAAGTTGCCTTGTCTGGTCTTCCAGTGTGTGACTCCTGTTCATCCCCTTGATGATTCCCAGAACTAAGATGGCCTTCTCTTGGAAGAATCAGGAGGCTGAGATGCTGAGATGAAGTCTTGGGGGACATACAACAGATTATGTTTTAATGCAATCAATCAATCAATCAATCAATCAAAGAAAAATCTTTATTTTTCCAGGCGAAACACCTTTGAATAAACTCATTTACAAGATGGACCTGGAAAGGTTCATGATCAAACACAGAATAATATTAAAAAAATTTAAATAAAGGCATTACATACAATAGAATGAGATACATTTGTAAATATGTTCACTAAGAGAACACTTATAGATAGCAGTCACATAGCAATATATGCATTGAACATACCAGCATAACAAAGGCAGTGTGGTCAACCATGCAGGGAAGGACAATGGTTTCATGGAACAACTAAGGTGGAGAAGGGAGGGAGGAGGATAAGCATGAGTAAAAATCACATTGGGGGGACAGTGGAGGTCAAACAGAGGGTACAATGTCTGAGGTCAGTATACCTTTAGCTAAAAATCAAGGAAAGCAATTGCAGGACTCCTTAACGGAATGTGCATATAGTGATTTGAACGCTGACAGATAAATATGACAGGCTATTCTCATGGTTTTTTGGAGTTTATTCCAGAGTTGAGGAAGTGCATAACTTATTGAAGCCCTGCCAAAGCATGACTTGACTTAGGGGATAGTTACGGAAATGTAAGAGGAGCTTCTCAGAGCATAACTACCTAACGTACAACAGGGTAAACATTCTGAAATGCACTGTGGGAGCTTCTTAGTGATTGCCCTCAAGGTCCAGAGGGCAGCATTTCTTTGCTTTCTGAATTTAAGGGAAGATCAACCCACTAAGGAGTAATGGGAGCAATGGTGTGTAGAACACGGTGCTCCAGAGATAAATCTTAGGGCTGTGTGGTAGAGTATCAAGTTTGGTTAACGCTGTGTTAGGAGCTTGGCCATAGAGGAAATCAGCATAGTCCAAGATAGAAAGAAAAGTAGTTTGGACCAGCCTTTTTCTAGCATGCTGTGTAAGGAGGTGTTTGATCCTGAATAAGAGACCAAGTCTCTGCTTAAGCTTTTTGGACATCTCCTCAATATGGTCCAGGAAAGAAAGTTTGCAATCAATCCACACCCCCCAGGTATTTGAATTTAGTTACTAAGTCTAGAGATTCACCTTAAAGAGTCGTAATGTGAGGTACTGCTCCTATTGAGGAAGAATTTATTGCATTGATGCAAGGTAAGAAAAGCATTGCCTTTGTTTTTTTTTAGCATTCAAGAGTAATTTTAGGCTCAGAAGGTTTGATTGCAGATGATTAAACTTTAGTTGGAGGCCCATGCAGGTGAATACTGGGGTTGGTCTGGCGATGTAGATGACACAAATGCCCTTTTGTAGTTATAAAAAATGAGGAGACAGAATACAGAATACAGAAAACTAATTAAACATTTTGAATTCAGTTTGAATATTTTAGAAGGGCTCCTGACCATGAGAAAATGCTTTGGCTGGGATATTCAAAGGGGTTGCACATGGCACAACTGAGTTGCGCTGGTGCAACCCCACATTGCACCTCAGGGTGATATTCAAAAGGCTGCCAGATGCAGCGCAAGTCCCAATGCTCAGGGGCGCAATGTAATCCTATGCAGTGCAGATGCAGGGGGTGTGCCCACGCATATGCGGCACAACCCGATATTCAGCCCAGGATGTGTGGTGCGTATGCTGGTGCAACCCCTACAAGCACTGTGCACAGGTGCTCAAAGATGAGCCAAAAAAAACAGGCTCAAATGCTGGCCACCCACAGGTGAGCAGCTGTAGTGCAAGGCGCAACACAACAGCCACCAGCCTTGGGTGGCCACCCGCCCAGCAGGAACACCGTCCACAAGCACCCTGACCCCTGGTAGTCTAGTGGCCCCCCCACCCCCATGCAATCGTGGGCTGTATTAAATTGTAAATATCCCTGGAGGTCCAGCGGTAACCCCCACCCGGCACCTGATCGCTGGCTGTAGTAATATGTTATTATCCCTGGTGGTCTAGCGGTAAATCCCCCATACGCCTGATCGTGGGCTGTTGCGGACAAGAAAGAATTACCTGGTGGTCCAGTGGTACCTCCCCATCTCACCCACCCACAGAGGTCCCCCGGCCACCCAGCACCCCCCTGTCATCGGCGGGCGGCAGCACCCCACCTGCATTCCGCCCAGCCACCCTCTGAATTACAGCATACAGTATGATCTGTATGCCTATTGGTCCACAGTGTGGACCAATGGGCTTGCAGACCATACTGTACTACACAGGACCAGAAATGTGAATGAACTGGAGGCTAAAAGTGATTGCAGGCAGAGATTTCAGTGCAGCTAGAAGTTTTGAAACACCGAAAATTCCACTGGTGAACAGAGCACCAGCCTGGAAGTTGATTTGTCACTTGATTTGGTAAGCATATACTCTCTCCACAGGAGATTGAAATGTGGAGCCGTCTTCTTGAAGGAAAGAGAACTGCAGGGCAAAAGTGATTAATACGGGGGGGGGCAGGTTGTGTGGAAAGCAGATGCAGTTGAGTTATATTTGGTTTCAAGGGAGACGTCTGGTGTTGAACGCCACTGAATAGTGCTTTAGCATGCTCTTCGTTGACTGCCGTCTTTGCCAGTGCTGATCGGAGTGATTTCTGGGGGGTTGCTCATGTGGCAGATTGGTGACTGCCACATTTTCCAGTGGGTACACTGGAGGATTTATCATGGTGAAACGGTGCCAGTCAACCAATCAGGATGTAGGATTTGGGCCATTTCATTTACCCCATTGTATAATGGTGTTTACTCACCTGCTAAAGGTGATTATACCTGTAATCTTTATAGTGCTCAGACCCCCTACCAATTATGGAGACCAAGGAACCCTGGTGACCAGAGCCATTTTGGACATTCTTCCCACTCCCCTCAGACCTGTTACTCTTCAAGGTGGGTCAGTCAAATATCCTTTCAAGGAAGGTGACCACCAGAAAAGCCCCTAGAAAGGGAATAGGGTCTTAGGTCATTATGTCCCATAGAAAGTTTCATATCACTGACTACTGTTGTAAGAAATGTACCTGATTTAATGCAGTAAATTGCCTTTTCAAGGACATAGCTGTTTGCTGGTCATTCTTGTCTTCCTGCTGCTCATTTTTCTCTTTTGTATTTCCTTTTAGGGAAGTATCTCACTGGACACTGCAATCCTGACTGGGGGTTTGGCCTCTGGACACTTTAAATTTATTATCATGCATCAGCCAATAGGATGGATGGAGGATAATCCATTAGTGAGGAATTTCTGAGCACTATAAAGGTCGCAGGTATAATCACCTTTACCAGATGAGTAAATACCATTTCCACTGTAACTGTCCTCACATAAACCAAAGACAATACTGTGTGTTTATACTGTGCAAGCATGGTTTCAAAAGGCCCACTAGAAACATTATGTTCTTCAGTGTTTGTTTCGAAAAATATGCCCATTATGTGAAAAACTGTTGAATCCATATTGTGTGAAGTATAGTTACTAAAATGCAGAAACACAGGATTCTCCTAATGCAACGGATAACACATGGCAGGGTGCACAATCATAAGGGAAAAATTTGCTACTTGGTTGTTGGGTGATCCCTGAGAACATTGTCAATCACTTTTGCTTACTGTGCTCCAGTGAGGGTTTGTTAAATTTCTCCATCATTGAGTACAGTATATACAGAACCAAGGTTAGAGTAATGAGCTGTGAGTGAGCTTGGTACATCCAGCAAACCTGAGTTTGATTCCCACAAGCTCCCTTTGCATACTTTGTGACTCTGAGCAAGTCACTTAACCTCTCCAGTGCTTCTGCATCACCCCCTAAACCAGGCACTTGTGCCTAATGGGGCTTTTCTGGTTACCAAATGAATGAAAAAATAAAATAAGCACAAGGCATATTCAAGTGCCACAAACACACTTTAAGTGCATTATTACTTTACCATCACATCGTGGAGTATAGTTTTCATACTTGCAAAATGGACATTTGTTGATAAAGAAATTAGATACCTCATGTACTGTATGGTGTGTGGTTTTAAAAGAATAAATCAGTGTTCATACTGTAAGATGCATTTTGCCCAATGACTTTCATGATCTTTTTAATAATTCCAAATATTAAGTGAACAAAAATAATTAAAACATGCTGTATGGCTACTTTAACAAATACACATTTATTTCAATCCAGAACATTACATACTTCAGTGTACTCTGAAGTGTTGCTTGTAGGAGGACTGATGTACAGTACACAGTGCTCAGATGAAGTGCCCAGTGAGCCAGTGACAATGCTGTGATATACATTTTGATCTCTTGGGTGGAGTTCCGCGCCTAACCCCCCATACACACACATACATATACACACTCCTTAAATCAATATTTATCATACGTGCCAAGTTGTATACCATTATTTGGTTAATCTGAAATGACTGCTGTCTGCTAGGCACTACAGTAAGCTAAGACCACCAAAGTTGATTCATTGTGTGCCATACTTATGATAACTTGTTCATAGTAATACAGAGAAATATGTTTCCATTCTTGTTCTACACAATACTTACAAAAATGGTAGCCTTTGGCCTACCATGGCTAAAGATTAGTATTAAGTAAACCATTGTAGGTTATATTTGCTGAGTTAAAGATGAAGTTTGTACTGATCCGCGAAAAAGAAAGAATCTGTTTAGTGTTCTGTCAGACAGTATAAATATACATACACTCTACCAATGGAAATACATGTCAAGAATGGGCATAGATAGAGTAGAATATTTTTAGATTCGCAAATCAGCAGGACTGAGCCACATTGCTGGCCTGCATAATGTGTTGCTGAGTACAGACAGATGCTAAGCTGTACATTTACTGACATTTACAAGGATCACTGGTGTTGGAGCCAAGATATGAAACAATGTCCACTCCCCCTCCATTGCTTGTGATGGGTTCACCAGGGGTCACTGGGATTCATCATTAGCTGGTAGTGACAGGTAGACGAAATTTGCTTTCAACTGGTGTGATCTGCATTTCTGCTTAGAGTCTTCCTAAAATGGACCAGCTATATGATGAGGTCACAGTTACAAATGTATATTAAATCTGCTATAGCAGTACAGCTGTGGCTTAGTTTCTGGATTGTTGTTCTGAGCTGTCTTTCACAGTTTTATAGGGTTCCTTTTTGCTAAAAAGGTTTTCTGTATTCCCTGTTTTATGCCCCAAATCTCTCCAGTGCAAATCTCGGGCCACCTGTCCTTTGATGAGTTGTGAACCTTATCAGCCATGTGCCAGTGGTTCAAACTCTCCATGGGATCCACCCATAGTGGGGCCTTCGGAGCTGCACCCTCTCTGGTGTCCTCATGCAGTGGAGCCTGGCACTGGAGCTGGGTGTAACAATGGTATTATCCTGCTAGCATCGGGTATTCATACCCTGGTTTTTACACCCACCATCAGATATGCCAGCAGCAAGGGCTTCAAATCCATGAGCACACAATGCATGCCTTCATACAGCCAGCTTGCATCCCCTATCCCCTAACATAACTACCCCACTGCTAGCAATTTCCCTGGTGGCCCTCAGGAGCTGCTAGTATGGTGGAGATGGGCAGCAATGTTCCCCTGAAGGAGAAAGTATCCTCTGGAATGTTAATTCCTCTTCCCCCTACTGGCCCTCCAATGACACAGGCTTGTTCCCAGGTCTGGGATGCCATCATTGTGAACAGCAATACTGCTGCTGTGCTGTCAGGCCAGCTCTTTGGTCTACTACATACTGGTACTACTACTATTTGGACTACTAGGAAAGATGTTATTTTAATCAGAGACCAACTGGTGGGGGGGCTGCCACTTGACTACTGGAGAAGATATTATTTTACATGGGGATCTGTGTGTGAACTGCAGGCTAAGATATTATTTTACACTGGGATTGGGTGGGGGTACCACTGGACTACTAGGGAAGATTTATTTACATGGGGATCCTGTGTGAGGGGAAGGTACCACTGGACTACCAGGTCAGAAATTATTTTAGGAACAGAGCAAAAGAACAGGTGCACAGCAGCAGTCAGAAACTGACAATAACTATACAGCTATGCAAAACACACTTATTGAATGAGTTCAGCACAATACTCCAGTGCTTTGAGCCTCAACATGACTCTTTGCCAAGGGGGACAAAGAGCCACACTGGAGCTTGAAGTGCTGGGGTATTGTGCTTTACTCTTGAATAAATATGTTTTTCATAGCTGTATAGTCATTGTTAGTTTCTGACTGCATCTGCGTACCTATTCTTTTGTGCTGTTCCTAAAATCATAGCTGATCTGGTAACCCAAGGTGCAAGTGAACCAAATAGAACACAGTTACAGAGATCAGACAGGAAGAAGTAGTAGATGACCTCATAGTGAACATCTCCTCACAAGAATTGACACCCCACCAGAAATCCATTTTAAATAAAGGATTTTCTTTCATCCCAGCACCAAAAGTAAATAAATCTGACATACAGAATGACTTGTTTAAACTCTTCTGAAAAATCTGTTTAAGATACTTTTTGGCAACAAAAAAAATCAGGTAATAATACTAATCAGCCTGGAATTAGAAATCAAAAGGAACCAGAATTGGATGAGCTGGATCAAAGAAATTTAGAAGTGCTGATAGACCTAACTGAAGAGAACGGATTAACAGAAATTCAGATAAATGAAGAACTGGAAATTGAACCTGAGGTAGATGGACAGCAAGAAACTATAGACATGGATCGGTGGGAAGAGAGAAAACAATTTTTTTGACCAGTCATTATTTTGCCCCAAAGTAATGAATACACAGATTAGTGATTTTGAAAACTGTGTAAAACAGGAAGTAAATAATGTGCTGTGAGGGGGAATAATGTAAGCATTAGAAACAACTTCTCAGAAGCAGAAATGTCAGCTTTAATGGAACTAGAAAATATGCTGGGTGTTTTATTTAAACCCACCAATAAAGGAGGAAGCAGAGTAATGATGGGTGAAACCCAGTACGTACAAATGGCAAATGATTTGTTAAGTGACCAATCATGTTATAGAAAGCTCAATCTAACTTGATGTCAGTCTTTAAGTATGAACTGTTGGAGTTTTTGGAAGGGACACTTAAGGGTGAGGCTATAAAGGAAAATTAATTTAAATATTTATGGACCCCAACCTGGTTCTGCCATTTTTTATGCCTTACTCAAGGACCATAAGTATATAAGAAGTCCCCCAGGTCATCCAATAGTCTCTGGGTGGGATCTCTCACTGACAAATTGTAAAGATTTGTGGAATTTGTTCTTCAAACCAAAGTAATGAAATTGAGATCCCACCTCAGGGCCATGGGTGACCTCTTACAGAAACGTAAGGATTTTGTGTGGCAAGTGGGTCTTCAGTGGGTCTCAACTGATATAAAATCCTGTTATTCTACCATTTTACATGAAATGGGGTTGGTAGTCAGTGGATATTTCTTGGAAGAAAATAACACTGGGGTGCCAGTGTTGTTTTTGTTAGAGGTGATAGATTTTAAATTGATTTGCAATACTTTTGAATTCTCAGGGAACCACTGTCTCCAAGTCCTTGGGACAATGATGGGAACGTGTATGGCCCCATCGTAAGCTTATTTGTTTTAGAATTTTGGGAGGCAAAAACTATTTACAGTGAAGGGTTACCACACACTGACAGTGTTGTCTTGTGGTATTGATATACAAGCAACGTTGTCTGCATGTGGAAAGACAGCTAGGAAAGAGCACTAGATTTTGTCAAATGGCTGAATGTTAATGATGTAAATTTGTCATTTACCCACAGGACTGAGAAAAATGAAATTGACATCTTTGATTAGACACTTCATGGAGAAGCAGATAAAAAGGTACACATGCTTGGCTATAGGAAACCAATGGCCACCAACTCCCTGTTGTTGGCAAGCAGTGCACACCCTCAGTATCTTAAAGGGACACTGTCAACCTGTTTTCACCATATTATTTCCAGTAGAAACCCCACATTTTATGATTGCTTACCCTCTCTAAAATTTACTGATGTTGCTGTTTGTTTTGTCTGTTTCTTGTTTAGTAGAACTGAAATGCATTGCAATGTATATTTATAAACAACCTTGTTTTTCTTTACAATCCTGGTTCTGTTCTTACTCCATACTTCCTGAACATTAGAAACACACCCAAACAGTGCAGTCACTCAGAAGGCAGTAGCCTCCTAAACTCCCACTGCATCATGAGGGGCTAGACTGTTTTGTGGGTGTGCCCAAGTTCAGGAAAGATGCATTTGGAGTTGACCAAGGAATGTAAACAAATTTGTTTTGGTGTAATAACACCAGTCTGTTGGGTAGTCTATGTTTTACTTTTTTTAAGAAAATAAGAGAATCAAACTACCAGCTACATCAATAATCTTTACAGAATGCTGGCAATCATAAAATAAGTTTTTTAAACTAGGGACACTTTGAGACCTAATGGGGTTGACAGTGTCCATTTAAAGACTGTTTCCTATATCCACAATTCCTTTGAGTGAGAAGGAATTGCAGTGATAATGAGACTTTTGAAATAGAGACAGACAAGTTACAAATGAGATTTAATAGAAGGGGATATAGTTTAAAGACAACTAAAAGAAGCAAGAGAGAACCAATAAAGGCAGAAAAGATATCCTGCAAGTAAGAAAGAGTGTGGGAATAAAGAAATAGTCAGTGACATTCTCTATTGATATAAACTTCATTTCTGGTAAGGTCAGAGCAGTTATTCATAAATATTGAAACATTTTAATGACAAACAACATACTCAGACAAGAACTGGGACATTCACCTAGGGTAACATTTAGAAGGGTGATCAATATTAAGGACTGGACTGTGCATATTCATTTTCAGTTTCAACTAAAGTCTGAAGAAACTGCAAGAAATAGGTTGTCCCTCCCCCCAAAGAGTTTCTTATTCGCAAAAAATGTAATGTCTGTACTCATTGTAGAACATCTAAGGTATTTTACTTAAACTTCCAGTAATGAAACATACTACATTGATCATTTTGTTTTGGTGCAACACCACATTTCTCATGTACGCTCTTATCTGTAGCCAGGAAAATATTTTAGGGGGGAGAGATGTGTCTTTTTAAAAGACAGCTCCAAGACTATATAAGGGACATAACACTTGGAAGACTGGACACTCCTTTGGGAGGATGCTTCAGGTTCATTCACAGACAGAACCTGAGTGGTAAACAAGAACCCTGAGCATGGCAACAGGGTACGTCTCTTGCTCTAAAAAGAGGCAGCTTAGATTTTTCATTTAGACTGCCTAAACCCAAAGCAGCATAATGGTGAATTTGACCTGAAGTGTTACAGCTGAAAAAGCTGTAATTTACCTATTCTGTAATTTTGAAACTGATTTTCTTCTGTTTTATCCATCTGTCAATGTCTGAGGTGAAGCTACAACTAAAAAAGACTGTCTGTCCAGTGAAGATGCTGTCAAAAATTATGCCATGAAGTCACATAGTGAAGCTCGCACACCCAGAATTAACTCTGCAGATGTTGGTTGCAGTACCCAATGTAAAGATTGACAATATCAGACTCATTTTGATTCAAGTACTGGGACATACATACATATAAACATATGAAGAAGCCAGCAGAAGAAGGCCATTTGGCCTATCAAGTCTGCTCATATTGCAGGGTCCACAGCTTGAGCTAATGTCCCTGCCCTCCCTCCACACTCCTCCCATCCTCTCTACCCATGATCCTTACATTCCCCCTATGCCTATCCCAGCCTCTCTTAAAGCTGCCCACTGTCTTCAATGAGATGACCTCTTCCAGCAGCACATTCCAAGTATCCACCACCCTCTCTGTGAAGAAGTGCTTCCTGACCTCCCTCCTAAACCTCCCACACTCCACTTTAAGACTGTGCTCCCTCGTGTTATAGGTGCCACTCAGCTTACAGAGACTCTGCTTATCAACCTTATTTATTCCTTTCAAGTACTTGAAGGTCCCAATCATGTCCTCTCTCTCTCTCCTGTTTTCCAGGAAGTACATGTTCAGTGACCTCAATTTCTCCTCATCTGCCTTACCCTGCTGACCTGCTATCATCTTTGTAGCTCTCCTCTGGACCTTCTCCAGCAGGTTAATGTCCTTTTTGAGGTGTGGGCACCAGTACTGAACTCCACACTCTAGATGTGGCCTTACCAGTGACCTGTACAAGGGCAATATAATATCCTCTCTCCTACTACTGATCCCTGTAGATATGCATCTAGCATTTTGTTTGCCCTTTCTACTGCTTTCTTGCACTGCGTGGAGTGCTTCAGGTCACTAGTGATCATTACTCCCAGGTCCTTCTCCTCCTCCTCTGATGCAGATACTCGGACTTCACCCAGGTAGTGCTCTGTCCTGGGATTCTTGGCTTCAATATGCATAACTTTGTATTTCTTGGCATTGAAGCCAAGCTGCCAGATCTAGGACCACTTCCCCAGCTTTTCCAGATCTTTCTGTAGGTCCTATATCCCTTCAGCTGTGTCCACTCTCCCACAGATCTTGGTGTCATCCGTGAATAGGCACATATTGCCCTTAATGCCATCTGCAATGTAATTGATGAAGACATTGAACAACACCGGCCCCAGCACCAAGCCCTGCAGGACCCCACTAGTTACCTCTCTAGTGTCAGATAACTCTCCCCCCACAGTCACTCTCTGGGTTCTGTCCCTCAGCCAGTTTCCCACCCATCTGGCCATCTTTTCCCTAACCCCAAGATCCACCAACTTCCTAATCAACCTTTTGAGCGGCACAGAGTCAAAGACTTTGCTGAAATCAAGATAGAGGGTGTCTACTGCTTGCCCCATCTACTGTCTTAGTGACACAGTCAAAGAAGTCAATCAGATATGTTTGACATGATCCCCCGCCATGAACCCATGCTGCCTCGCATCCTGAAGACCATGCTTCTCTAGATATTCCACCAACCTTTCCTTTAGTATGGTCTCCATGAGCTTGCCCACAATGGAGGTCAGACTGACTGGTTAGTAATTCCCAGGGTCATCCTTGGGACTACTTTTGTGGAGGGGCACTACATGTGGTGTTCTCCAGTCCTGCGGTACCAATCTCTGACTCTAGTGAACTATTAAATAGGTCTGCCAGTGGCCCTGCCAGCTTCTCAGCCAGTTCCTTTAGTACCATTGGATATACTCTGTCCGGGCCTGCTGATTTGACCACCTTCAATGCCAGCAGCTCCTCCCTCACTCTATCCTCCTCTATCACTGCATCTGTGCCCCCCACCCTCCACGCTCCTCTTTTCCCTCCTGAAGGCACTGGTCCGTCCGTCTCCCTGGTGAAGATGGAACAGAAGTATTCATTTAGTATCTCTGCTTTTTCCCTATTATCCTCCACCCATTCCACCCCTTTCTTAAGCTTAACAATCCCTTCCTTCTTGTCCCATTTCTCACTTATATATTGAAATAAAGCCTTCTCCCCCTTCTTAATTCCTTCATCTATCTGCAGTTCCTTCTGTGCCTTTGCTCTCCAGATTTCCTTACTTGTCTAACTAGCCAACCTTAGGTAATTTTCCCTATCCTCCTCTCTCTCTTGGTCTTCCTGAATTTTCTATAGGCCAACCTTTTTTCCTTTACTGCCTAGGCCACCCCAGAACTGAACCAGCTGGGCACTTTGGCCCTTGGGTTCTTCCTCCTGAGCCTAATGCACTCATCTGTGGCAATCAGTATTCCTTCCTTAATGATGGACCACCTTTGGTCCACCCCCATATCTGCTCTGATTCCCTCCAGATGGCTCTTTAGCACTTCACCCATTTTCCTGAAGTCTGCCCTCCTGAAATCCAAGATTTTAGTCTTAGTCAGGATGCTTTCCCTGCCCATATCCAACTGGAATCACACTGTGCAATGCTCAGTTCCACCCAGTGGCTCCCTGACCATTATTTCCTGTACATGCTCCCCATTTGTAAGCACCAGATCAAGAACTGCCTCAGCTCTTGTTGGTTCAGTGACACCCTGAGTCAGGAACCTATTCTGCAGTTCTTTCAGGATCACCTGACTCCTAGCACATGTTGTGGATGGTATGCTCCAGTCTACCTTGGACAGGTTAAAGTCCCCTACAATTACCACCTCTCCTTTCCCCGAAGCTTCCAAAATTTGTGAGTTCAGTTCCCTGTCCCTCTCCTCATCCTGATTGGGTGGTCTGCAAACCACCCTCAACCTCATCTTTCTCCTGTTATTGGACCTTAACTGAACCCATAATGCCTCCATCTCCCCTTCCTCTGACTCCTCCCTCATGCAAGTTATTCCCTCCCTGATATAAACTGCCACACCTCCCCCCTTCTTAACTACCCTGTCCCTCCTGTATAGTTTATATCCAGGGATTGCAAGGTCCCAATCATGGTGTGATGTTGCCCAAGTCTCTGTTATTGCAGCTATGTTCACCCTCCTGTCTGCTAATAGTGCCTGCAGGTCGACCATCTTGTTTCCAAGACTGCACATTCAGAGACATCACCCTCCACTTAGAATCTGACCTGCCTTCTCTTCCCTCTATTCTTCTATTCACATTTATCCCCTCTATGTCCACCCCTCCACATGCCCTTCTTATGTGTTCCTCACCCCCTCCACCCTTTGCTGTGTTCTTGCCCCTTCCACCTCCTCCCTCCAGACCTGTTCCATCACTGTGGGGGGAAGGTTCACTGACCTCCTCTTCTCGGAGTCTGTGGGCCTACACACCCACTGCCCCCCCTCAGTACTGTAAATTAAGTTTAGTGGTTAATATTCCCCCAGTTTGTCCCTGAGCACCCTCAAACCCTCCCTACTGAGCTGTAGCCTGTCTGGTGAAAAGAGTGCTTTGTTTGACCAGGACTCCTCCCAGTCCCCAATACAGATGAACATCTCCTCCCTGCACCATTTCCTCAGCCAGTCATTAAAATCCTCTAGTCTTCTTTTCCTGGCTGTGCTGGCCCTTGGTACTGGTATCACCTCTGAGAAGGCTAGCAAACTTCCTTCCTCCATGCAGATCTTCTCCAACTCCCTGAACCTACTTTGTACTACCTCAGCCTCCTCCCCAGCTAGGACGTTTGTTCCCAAATGTATAACTAAATTAGGTTTTCTTCCAACCTCCCTTACTACTTCCCTTATTCTTGGACTCACCTTCCCCACTGTCTTCCCTGGCATACAAACCACCCTCCTGCTTGCATTTAGGTCCCCTTTCCTTCCCCAGTGAATACCCCTAATTATGGAGTCCCCTCTGATTGCAACCCTTCCATCCCCTGCATCTGTGCTTCCTGTCCTTCCTTTCTCACCTTTGGTACTAGCTGCTTCCCCACCCAACTGCTCCCTCTGCCCCCTGGTGAACTTATCTCCACTTCCACAATTTATCCCCTTAATTGTTTTTCCATCTCCTATTCTGCCCCTTCCCTTCTGACTATCTGTATCTGCTTTCAATTTTCCTTCCCCTCTTCCTTTCCTTTTCTTCCCCCCATCCTCCACTCCATTTTGCCTGCCTGTTCTTCCCTGCTCACCTTGATTAGTTCCTCCCTCCCTGTACTTCTACCTAAACCATGGCTCAACTGACCTTCTACCTCACATCCTGCTGTCTCTTCCTCCTTCCAGACAGTGGTGCAAATCTGTTCAATAAAGGCACCCCTTTAGAATTTCCCACTCCTGTTGCTACTCTCACATTCCCACCCCTTCCTCTTACCACTTGCCATTCCTCTACCCTGGGCTCCCTATTCCTCTGAGGAAGAGATACGCCTGTATAATGAGTGCTCCTTCCCACTCCCATCCCCTGCCTGATGCCATCACTCCCCTAGGCTTCACCCCTCTGCCTTTACCTCCACTGCTCTGCTCCTCCGACTTCACACACCATCCTCACCAGCTCCCATCTGAGCAGTCTTATTTTGGCCCTTAGCTGCTCCAGGCTCTTACACATACAGTAGGATATCCCCCTTTACTCCACATCACCCCCAGAAAGACTGCTGCCACACAGTTATTGCAGTTTGCCACTCTCCTGCTTCCCATACATGTACCTAATCCCCCACATCCTCCCATCCCAGCTTTTCCTAGCCTCCAGTTACACATAACCATAAAATAATTATAAAACTATAAAATTCAGAAATGTACTGTATAAATAAATAAACATAGGCTGAAGAACATTTTATTTAAGGTACATTTTATCTTGATGTATTTGGGAGTCCAAATTCAGCATATTTCTCACCGACACTTACGCAACATTTCCTTCTATTTTGATAACCTCAAGTTAGGGTATAATGTAGATATAGATGTAAAGCTGTGTGTAATTATAGTTATGAAATATATATATAACTGTTTCAAGATTGCAATAATAATCAAATAGTTTTTCTAACTTATCCTTTTTTAAATTATACCTCTGTATTTTAGATGTTTGCACTGTAGTCACTTTAATTTCACCTACAGTATGGTAAGACACTTAACATGTGGACATGTTGTAGTCATTGGTGATGATACAGTATTTACATGGTGCAAACCTGTGGTTTAGCCACACACCCTGGTGAAGCTCAGGATGAGCAAAGTACCAGCGCAATAAGGAGGCAGCAGATTTGGAGATGTCATCAATATTTCAACTCCCGAATTATATTTGCATAACAATATTTTGCACTGAAAGATTTTTTGCACTCCACTGGTCAGCAAATTATTATTGGCACTTTAAATGGATTTGCTGTGATGTTTAAGAAGTTTTCTGTGAGACACATTTCATAGCATAGATACAATGTGATGACACTCTGTCAAGTGGTTAATATACAGGTGCTTGAATAAAATAACTCAAGTCTTTTTCAGCAAAACATTATGACTTTTGTGCTTTATTATGGAAAACTGAGCTGGATATTAGCATATCAGTTTATGAGATAAAGTCTCTGAGTGTAACTGAGTGCTGGGAAACTTCTTTTGTTATCACTGTATGAATATGGCTTCCTGATAGCCAATCCCTGTATTTTGTGTGGTACTGTTTTTGTGTGGTGCAAATGGCCATGGCTAAATATGGGGCCTTCGGTCTTAATGCATTTTAGGCGATTATTATTTTTACAGCTATTCATTCTATGTGAGGAAAAATTGGTGCACACCAAATGATTCATTCTTTTAACACTTCTAAAATACGTGGGACCCCAAACTCAGATGATATAGAGGACAGTGCAACATGGGTGGAGACTGGACACACCATTATGTGGCTATCCAATAGCAGTAATACTATACAGAAAGCTGGCAGCATGTTATAGTAGGTAATTCTCCCTGTGAGAAAGACACAATATAAATTGGAAATCCATCTGTTAGAGAGTGCAAACAGGGTGTGAACAGGCTGGACTGACTTTGCAACATGGCACTGTGTCAGGCCCAGGGCCAAATGCCATGTTTCAACCAGAACAGAAAGCTGTAGATATGGGTATCCTACAGAAAGTCTCCACCCCTCCCAAATCCCCTCTTGCCTGTTAGGCAAAAGTGAGCCAGTGGTTCCCATTCCACAGGAAAAAAATAGCTGTGCTACCAAAGTTCCAGGTGCTTTATAAATGTAGTGATCACAAACAGAGGAAAGAAAAAAGTTGTTATTAAGCTCATCAATTTATTGATGAGCTAAGGGCATAACTAAAGTATAAAAGTGCACAAATACAATGGATTGCTTTGGCCAGATGCTGATGGCCACAAGCCTCTGCACTTTGAGGTAAAAACCTCTTACTAAGTGGGCACTAAATTGCCAATATTAATAAAAAGTCATGAGAAGCATTCTGTGTTCTATATTTTTTTTCTTCCAGTAGCCTAATGACTTGTCTCCTGGAGGCCCACTGTCTGAACACTACACCCCACATAACAGTAAGTCCTCGGCATCTAGTGAAACCCCCCTCCTTAGCCATAGAGGGCAACCTACCTCATATGCCATCTTTGTTTTTCAGAACTCCATTCACTCTTCCCCTTCTACAACCAGTTGTAACACTGTGGTTGTTACCACTTGCTTCTCACAGTAGATAACCTGGAGGAGGGGAAGGAGGCTGATAGCAGTCATGCAAGGGTAGTGATGTGTACTGCTGTTGTACAGTGGATCATTTATGGCTGGCTCTGGACCATTTTCTGACCTGTCACACAGACTTTTCTCACTGCCAATGAAAGGGTTACAACCCCTGTTCAGTATAGCCTTTTGGGGTCACAAGGTCACCAATGGCACTAAGTTGTCACACTGACCACACACTGCAATGGCTAGGGAATGAGCATGGAATATGTTATCTTATGTTATGTCATATCATATCATGTCACGCCATGTCATGTCATGACATGTTATGTTATGTTTTGGTATATTATTGTATATTAAGATGACACTGTATATTTAGATGTTATATTATGGTATATTATAGTATATTAAGATGATACTGCATATTTAGATTGTCATTGTCTGACTACATAAGCACTGTAGATATGCAAATGTAGGGAAAAAGCACGTCATGTTTGCTGGTGAGCACAAGCAGGCACTCTAGATTACTAAGGCTGCCCAAGGATTGTCTGGGGACCCCTTCCCCCTCTCCATGGCAAAAAACCAGAGGTTGCAGGAGACCGGCCCAGGGGAAGGGTCAGCAACCTCTTGACACAGTCAGGAGAGGGCACCACCAAGTACCCCAATGGGAGGGGGTCTGAGGGGAGTTGACGGGAAGAAAACTGGACAGCTGCCCTAAGTCCAGCCTTCTGTCTCTTCCTCCCACTGGATCAACAGCACCCTAAACTCTCAACACAGGTAAGGTAGCTGGGGGTTTGGGAGAAAAAGCATTGATAGCTGCTAGGTAGCAGCCAAAGAATGGTTTAGATACCACAGGTATCAAAGGATATAGTACGGCTTTCTTTTTACTTTATGGTTAATGTGGAGGTAAGGGGTCTGGGGTTGGTGAGGGGCTCATGGTCCAGCCATGCTGTTATGTGGCCAAGCAGTCCCTGAGGCACTCCATGACTGCAGCATCACAGCAGGCTCACCACTCGGTATCCCTGGGGTTTCTAGAAGGTTTCCCTCCAGTTGTTGCCCCCTTTTAAAAACAGAATAAAGTGCAAGCACAAATAGCAACAATCTCCTGGGTTGGCTGCCACAGGCAGGGCTTACCTGGCATGTTGGTCCACCTCGGCTTCTGGGCGATCAGCCTCCAGGCTCCTCTGCCCCTTTGGGCAGCTGGAGAGCAGTCAACATGGCAGTGGAGAGGTCAAGGTCCAGAATGGAGCTTCCATGGGGCCTTTGTCTGGTGGTAGAGTCTTGCTCTGATAGCCCGAGCCTTTCTGCATGCCCCTGATAGTGATTGTGGCCCAGGACAGGAACAGCCTCAGTAAGTGGGCATTTCAGGAGGGAATCGCTCCGAAGGACTAGCATACAAGGGCCATGTTCCGGTTGTTGTTGGGGGCTCAGAACTACATGTCCCATGACCCTGTGGGCTCTACTGTAGGCCCAAGAGTAGTGCAGTCTCAGACAGGCAGGGGGTGTTCCAGTTCACTCCCACCCCCAGGCAACAGCGAGCGGCGCTATAGGGGGCCAGATTAGGCAGTCGGTGGCTGACTGAAAGAAAAAAAAAAGAAAACATAAATAAATTAAAAAGAAAATGGGACAGTAGGACCATGTTGCCCTGTGATTCCCGTGAAATCAGTCCAGTAAGTCATAGCCCTATTGCAATCTCGTGGGAACGCTCGCGAGAACTTGGTGGCCATCTGGGATGGGTCTAGGGATTGCCTCAGTCTCACACCACACCAGTTCTCATTGGGGGTCTACCTTCTGACCAGCTCTGCGTAGCTTAGGGGTTACAGTTATTGTAGTAGAATTTGGGAGACTTGGAGACCGGAGGACCTGTGTGGCCCAGCCACCTCTTCGTGCTGATAGAGTGATCACAAAGTACAACTTTACCACCTGGTGAGCAGTAATCCAGGAACACTTGCTTTGCTGGGGGCTTGTAGTTCTCCTACAGTTTAGTATACCAGGATTTTCCTGGTGGACGTGCCGTCCCCACTGGGTCTCCTCTTGTTCCCCCGGCAAAAGGGGGTTCCCTGTCCAAGAACCCTGTGCCAGGTGGCTACAGAGCTAGGGTGGACCCCCCCACTCCCTCCACCCTCCCCTTTCTGGTAGCCATGGAGGGGGGAGCTGAAAGTCAAGAAGGTGATACAGGGCAGGCATACTGGGGGAAGGGACGGAACCCCTGACAGTGGTTGGAGGATGCTACTTTACTGCAGTATTAATGGTGTTTGTTGGGGGGGGTATTAAGTTGTCATTTCAGAAAATGTCAGCCAGGAAGCGTGTCCCATCCTCCAAGGCACTGGCAGCAGCCAAAGATAAGCTACACACCTTGTATAAGAGGAATGGAGTGGCCTGGCTGGAGGTGTGCCTGGAAGGCCTGGACAAATCAGCTACACCCCCCGGGAAGAAGAGGGTAGGAGGCTGGAAGTTATAGCCACCAGCAAAACTATCTCACCAGGCAGGTAAGGAAGTGCTCAATGGTCCACGAGTAGGGGCCAGCCAGCTAAGGCAAGTGCTGGGGGTGGTCAGAGAGGAGTCCTGGGATAGCGATTCAGAAGGTCCACTTGCCGCAACTGTAAAGTCCCACAGTGATGAGTCTGTGGGGTCCCTGGATGAATTGGAAGGTGTGGGCTCAGGGAGTGAGCAGCCCAAGCAAGACTCCCTGTGAGCGGTGACCAACGAATGGCTAAAGCAGTTGATTGGTGTGGTCAAGAACCTAGTGACGGAGATTAAGAATCATGTGTTACCATCTCTGCCAAATGGGGCTGGCACCAGGTCAGAGGGACAGGCACCAGACAAGCCTGAGTCACCACCGTGGTAGCAGCACCCCTTTCTGCAGTGCTCCTCGCTGTATGGGGGAAGAGGAACGGGGAAGGGAGGCTGAGACAGGTTTTGGCAGTCTCAGGCATTCCTGCGCTATGCGAGACCACACTTGCAGTAATTGTTTATTGTCTCTTACAGGTTCTGGGGAAGACTTTGTGTGCATTTGGATATGTGGCAATCCATTCATCTGGTGGGCAGCACAGAGGGCAGCCAGTCAGCTGGGGGGAATCAACCTGTCTCTGCCACTAAAGGACACCCGGGATGAGTGGTTGGGGACCAAGGGTATGCTCTGTGAGGGGTTGCCTCTGAGATTGCAAGGCACAGCTGACTGGGGGAACACACCGCAAATCTTGTTGATTCACTTGGGCAGAGAAGACCTGGTCCGCAGGAAAACAGTGAATCTGCTGCTGGTGATGAAGGATGATTTGTGGACCATCAATGGTTGGTGGCCTGCCATTATTCTCATATGGTCACACTTCTTGATGAGGGAGCAGTGGTCTCGAGCATGCAAGGTTCCCGCAATAAACAGGGCTTGTATGTGAATCAACAAGGAGATGGAAGCTTTTATGGAGTCCCTGGGGGGAACTGTCTTGAGGCATGATAACATTTACCATGGTGGGTCCAGGGGGTCAGCCACAAGGTGAGGTTTTAGATAGCTTATTGCATGATTTTCAAGTGATCTTGGAGGACAAGGTTGAGCAGAGGACTTGGGGGGTTGGACATGGTCCAGCCTGTAACAGCATGGGAGGAGCACACAAGGGAAGTAGCGGGAAAGTAGAGAACGATGACATTTCTCCTGAAGGTGTCATGGCCCCTGGTCGGTGTGAGGATGGTGGATCACAAGACCTGTACCCGCATGGAGGATCTAGTTCCAGCCTCAGCATCACAGACTGCAAGGTCAGTGACACCAGACAAGGGGCAGCCATCCGAACCTTGGCCATATGACCTGTCCTGCTACTGCAGAGGGATACCTTGGCCAGCACTGAAAGGGATTGCCCAGGTTGCGGGCAGTGCAGGTGCCTGGGGTATGCTCTTCCTCCTGGCAGAGCCTGCTGCTCAATGTTAAGTGAATCGGTATTAATCTAGAATATTAATGATAAAAGTAATTTGGAGTTGTAATAGATTAATATTTAGAATTGGAAATAAATAAAGCATGATTGTGGCCATTTCCTCCAAGATTTGTCTTGTGTCTTTCTTGACCATGGGGGGGGCGGAGCAATGGGGGCGTACTGGACAAATGCTATTCAGTAGCTGACCAAATGTTCACCTCATAAACAGTCTGTCAGTTGCTCTCAGCATGGAAAAAAAATAACATCAGCCACTCGTTTTGTGGAACTATCCAAGAGTTAAACATTCTTACTTTGTTCACTCCAAGAATTATTTCCTCTTCTATTAAATGTATATTTTGAAATCTCAATATAATAGCAATACTGCTGTAGTGGTGAGGTTCTCACTCTGTCATAAGTATACAAAGCAAAGACAAACATATTGGCCTTCAGCCTCAGTGTTTATCTGCTGCAACCATTGCACATATGACTTTGTAGAACAACAGCACTACAACATTATTGATATATTTATATACAGAATATATTCTGTATCTAGGTTTTTATTAATTTAACTGACATGTCCTTATCAGGTATTAATAATTGACAAGGATTTCAGTATACAAATAAAGCACTTTTAAATCTGTGCTCTATAAAATTAATCATTTAACAGATCTGTGCTTCCATCAAGTATGTATTCGAGTGCGTTCCCAATGGTAAACACAAATGTAAGAAATATAAGATTTATTGCATCTAAATATTAAATTTTATAAATCTTACCACATGCCTCAGCTGGTATGTAAGGGTTTCAAAATGCATTGTGTAACCCCTGCCCACAAGGGTTGTCTATGCCCTAGCACAATATACATTATAAGAGACTTAATGGGTCTTTCTTTTCAGCAAATGGCTTTGTGCTCATTCTGGTAGTAGTTCAATTCAACAATGGCATGTAGTGCCTCCACCCACAGTGACTCTTTTCTAGGCACACCTAGAGGTATTGCCCTTTAGAAATTACTACTGTTGGTATAGTGGCCCTTGGCATTAGCAGTTCACTCTAGGGAGGAAGGGAGGTCTTTGATGCAAGCTTGGAGGTTGCAGTTACTCTTATTGCTGGGCACTTTCTTTTGGTGACTGGCTAAAAACTTCTATAAACAGCAGTTGCCAATGAATCTTTCACACTTTGCTGCATCCATTCTACTGAACTGGGCATACCGACTCAAAGATGCAGTGAAACAAAGAATGTGTTTATTTACAATTTGTGTACACATACCTTCATTGTAATCACTAAAACAGTGATATACCATTGACTCACTGATGATATTTGAGATACCATGCAGTCTGCCTGGAGCAATTAATAAATGTTGGACTTGGGAGGCTCATTACTGCCCACCAGGGCTATGACTCACAGCTTCAGCGATGAATGCCAGAAGTGCGTAATGGGCTTCAAAACTGAAACACTCACTGAGTATCTCACTACCCCAGCTTTTTCATCAGGATTAGATACACTTAACTATATGGTGCTCTTAGTCATAGTCTAGGCATGTCCTGACCCTCTCCTACCTGACAGTGTTCCTACACCCCTGCCACAATCCGCATGGGGGTTGTGTACAGACCCCCATCTCAGGGGGAGGAAATGGACAAGGAAATGATAGAAGGCATCCTTAAAATGGCAGAAAAATGGGAAATATTGTTGATGGGAGACCTGAATATGCCAGATGTTAACTGGAGTACCTTTGCTGCAGGCACATCCAAGAGCAGAGTTATTCTTGATGCCCTACAGGGGGCATGCCTCAGACAGCTAGTATTGGAACCCACTCGGGAGGGAGAAATCTTAGACCTGGTACTATCAAATGAGGAAGGAGAAAGGATCTCAGATTTAGAAGTGGGTAGCCACCTGGGAACATGTGACCACCAAACAGTGTGAATCACAATAAACACAGCCATAGAGTCAAGCCATACAAAAATAAGAGTATTAGACTTTAGGAGGGCTGACTTTGGGAAAATGAGAGCGTGTCTCAGAAAAGCACTAGCAAACGGTCAAGAAGAAGGGGTGGAGGAACAATGGGGAATAATCAAAACAGCCATCACAGAGGCAACAAGGCTTTGTGTGGAGCAAATCAATGAAACAAAATGAAGGAAAAAACCACTATGGTTCTCAAAAGAGGTGGAAGGGAAGGTTAAGGAGAAAATGTTAGCATTCAGGAAATATAAGGAAACACAGAAGGAGCAGGACAGAGAACTTTATCAGTTAAAGCAGAAGGAGGCAGGGAAGGCAATCAGAATAGCAAAGGCTCAAACTGAGGAAAAGATAGCCAACTCTGTTAAGAAGGGGGACAAAACCTTTTATAGGAACATTAGGGAGCAAAGAAAGACCAAGGGAGGGATACAGAGACTTAATAAAGGGGAAGGAATGTGGGCAGAGGGTGACAGTGAGAAAGCAGGGATACTGAACTTATATTTCTGTTCAGTATTCACAACAGAAGAGGAGGGGGAGGTACCTAAACCAAACAAGAGAAGCATTCTGAATAGGGGGGTCGATACCAGTCCATTCACAGAAGAAAACGTTTTGAAAGAACTCTTGAAACTTAGGGTGGACAAAGCAATGGGACCTGATGGAATTCACCCCAGAATTCTAAAAGAACTAAGGGTAGAACTAGTAATGACACTGACTACTCTCTTTAATAAATTATAGGAGGATGGGGTGGTACCTGAGGACTGGAGGAGGGCAGATGTGATTCCACATCACAAAAGTAGGAGCAGGGCAGAGGCAAGAAACTACAGACCAGTTAGTTTGACATCAGAGGTAGGGAAAATGATGGAATCACTTCTGAAGGAAAGAATTGTTGAGTACCTAGAGGCCAGTGGGGCACAGGACCCAAGGCAGCATGGTTTCACAGCAGGAAGGTCATGTCAGACAAACCTAATAGATTTCTTTGACTGGGTGACCAAAGTAGTAGACCAGGGAGGGGCTGTGGATATGGCCTACCTAGATTTTAGCAAGGCATTTGACACAGTCTCACACAAAAGATTAATATACAAGTTAGCCAGCCTTGGAGTGGGTCCCAAGGTGGTAGCCTGGATAAAAAACTGGCTGGACAACAGGATGCAAAGGGTAATAGTAACGGGTCCACAGTGAAAGGAGGTAACTAGCGTGGTACATGAGGTTCGGTGTTGGGACGGTCTCTTTAATATCTTTATAGGTGACATTGGAGAGCACCTGGAAGGAAAAAGTAAGTCTCTTTGCAGATGACACAAGATCTGCAACAGGGTTGATACACAAGGTGGGGTGGAAAGGATGAAAAGGACTTGGCAGGTTGGAGGAATGGTCAAATATATGGCAGCTCAGATTCAATGCAAAAGTGCAAGGTAATGCATCTGGGAAACAAAAGCCCAGGGGAAGAGTACACAATGGGGGGTGAGATAATAACAACAACAAAAATCAAAAAAGACCTAGGAGTAATTATATCAGATGACCTAAAGGTGGGCAAACAATGTGAAAAGCAGTAAGGAGGGCTGGGGGGATACTGGGATGCATAGGGAGAGACATCAACAGTAGAAAGCAGGAAGTTGTTATCCCTCTGTACAGACAGTTGGTGAGACCCCATCTAGAGTACTGCGTGCAATTCTGGAGACCCCATCTCCGCAAAGACATAGACAGAGTAGAGGCTGTTTAGAGGAGGGCAACCAAAATGGTGCAGGGTCTGCACCAGAAGACATACGAGGAGAGACTAAAGCAGCTTAATATGTATACCCTTGAGGAAAGGAGGGATGGGGGTACATGCTCCTGTGACTGCCCTGATTAACCTCCTATTTTCTCACTACCCACCCTGTTCCGTTATTTGACAAAGACATGTTTGGGAAACCTTTTCTCCTGCTATTGTCTGCTCCCCACACCTTTCACTTACCCTCTCTGTTCTGGACTTTTTCCCTATTTGTTTCTCCTAATCTGGCATGACCTCTTTCTTGTAATAATAATGTGATTATTGATATCTCATGTCCTTTTGCACAAATGATTTGATATGTATTTGTATATGTTTTCTCGCTCTTGACACAGCACAAATTGTTGTGTTATCTATGTAACCTTTTTTTGTACTTGTACCTAATTGACGTGGAACCTTTGTGAAAGAGCCTCTGGCTCAAAGGTAGTAATTCCTAGAACAATAAACTAAACTAAACTAAACATGATAGAAACTTTCAAGTATGTCTAGGGAATTAACAAAGTACAAGAGGGTAGTATCTTTCAGAAAAAGAGATGTGCAAGAACAAGAGGGCACAATTTGAAGATAAAGGGGGAGCGGCTCAGAGGTAATGTTAAAAAGTAGTTTTTCACAGAGAGAGTTGTGGATGCATGGAACAGCCTTCCTGAGGAGGTTGTGGAGTCAGGAACAGTGGGAGAATTCAAGAATGCATGGGACAGACATAACGCAATTCTAGTGGGGGGGGTAGGAGGAAGTAAGCTGTTGATTAACTAGGATCTGCAGCTTATCCATCAGGTAGGGAAATGGGCAGACTAGGTGGGCCAAGCAGTCCTTATCTGCAGTCAAATTCTATGTTTCTGTGTTTCTATACCTGCTCCCCTTAGGTAGGATTTAGAGCATGAACTTTTCTCCTTTTACATGGGACCTGTATTGTGGCACCTTTGGCACCTGGCTACTCTATACCTTCCTCCCTAACCAGTGGCTCTATCACACACAAGATGGTTACCTGCTGGACATGGGTTTTATCCTGGCAGCATACCAGACAATCCCGTAGGCCTGGCTTGGCCCCTAATAACATGCACTCTGCAGTCTCCTGTGTCAACCCTGGGTGGCTCATTCATATGCAGAATCTGAACTTCTGTACTAGGGAACAAGATGTGTACTTGACTCATCACTTGGAGTAGTAGGCATTGTCTCTAAATCAGAAGTCTCACACATGGTAAAGCTATCTGGATGAAGACCTTAAGGGGCAGCCTCCTCCAGGCCCCTCACCATCCTTCTGGTGTCATCTTCCTTGTACAGGTTGCCTTCCTGAGGACTGGGCCCCTTGTGAGACTTGTGGCATGGCCCAGACTCAGGACAGCCATTTCACCACACCCTGAGTTTGATAAGTCCCCTTGGCCAGTCCCAGCTGGAGCTGTAAGTAAGGTTGAAATCCACAGGACACTTGGAAGATATTTCTCCTCTGGGCACTTCTATTTATACTGTATCTCCCTGGGCCATACCAACCATGGCATGGCGGGGCAATCCATTTCCTGTGTGGGCACCTTGTTTGCAATGTTTTAGGAAGTTAAAGCATAGCACAATATATCCTGTAATAAATAATGCTTCCTGAGAGGAGACTTGCTTGTGCAAAACTGTGAACCCCACTTTCCTGGAGGGGGTTACAACTGTTTGAAGAACATTCTGGGTCATTTCATATGTCTGCCAGTTAAAGTATGCCTTGTTGAATGAGGTGTACAGTTATTTAGAAAAGGGATGTTGCATGCAGACTGAAAGACAGCTGGACATATTTAAAATATAGAGATTTGTGATTTTGCAACAAGCACACTTATTGAACATTTTTTATAGTTTTTTGCAAGTAGAGGTAAACTGAAAATATGATCTACAGTAAACACCACAGGATGTTCTGCATTTTATTGCAAGTCTAAAGTCAGATACTTTTGACAGACCACAAGATGTCACTATAGCAACATGCAAACTACAAGTAGTAAGTTGGTAAAATGAAACAGTGTAGTACCTGAAAGTATTTGCTGTAGTATTACCGCTCATCGATGTCATACAGCCCACTTACAACTGACCTTTTTCTTTACCAGCCTTTGGCTACTATCCATTTCAAAAAAGCTGTTAACTACATAGTAGTGCAGATAACAAGGTGCAGCTCAACCTGATGATGTAATATAGGGCAACGTTCTTCTAGCATGATGTGATGAGATTTTTTTTCATGTAAAATGTGAGGATATGAACGTAACAACATTTATGGCAAACTGGCTTGTTGTATAAAAGCTGTGACTGCATCGGGGGATGTTGTTATGATTAATGCTGGAAATTACAGAACCTATCACTGACAATAATTATGCAGATACTATCAATTATGGACATTTAGATCACTCAAAGTGAGCAGTTATCAGATGTTATTCTTCTAGTACATTCATGACACTTGGTTGGTGTGTGCAAATCATATCCCAGTATTGTACTGCACATAAAGGGTCACTTACAAACACAGAAGAAATCATAATTTTGTATTTTTTTATTATTTCTGTAGCAAATATATTATTTTTGATTATTTCTGTAGCAAATTTATTTGTTTTATTTTTTATTTTATGAATTGTTTTTGGCCAGGAAATACACACTGAGAAAAGGCTTGTTTCTAGGTGTGTCCAAGGAGGCACAGGGAAGTTAAGTGCCTTGCTCATGGTCACACAGTATGGAAGTGGGAGCTGTGAGATTCAAACCCAGTTCTCCAGGTTTGCAGCTCAGTGCTCTTAACCACGATAGTATACTGGCTCCCAAATGTAAACTCAAGTATAGTCATTCAAATGGCAAAGAAGATATTTTAATACTGCTTCAAGATTACTGAAGAGGTCTGGACAGTTGTCTTTGGTAACCTTGCTAGTTATTATAATACATGTCTCTCATTTCATAACAGACCCTTCAAAAGGGCATGTGCACACAAGCTGATAAATTATTAATTATTTCTCAAAATGGGCATAATATCCGTACCAGCACCATTCAGAGATTTGGAAGGAGCCTCCAAAGCACTCAGCAGCAGAATTTGACTGAGTCCTATACATGTTTTGCCACCAATTCTGCTGTTAGCTTCAGGAGTAAGGAAGCACAATGTGTAGATTTTTCTTGGCACAGCTAATCTCTGGTTCACAGATGAGGTTATTCAAATCCAGAGTGAATCCTTTGCTTCTAAAATCTCAACTGTGATTCCTAACACTTTCAAAAACAAAGTGAAGGAAGAGTTAACTAAAAATGGGTAAAACATGTTACTCAGGTAACCAAAGCTTCAATGAATTCCATTTTAGAAGTATTTGACATCTAAAAATAAGAGCACAACTTAAAAATACAGAAGAAACCCCAAAAGGGCTAAAATAATTTCAGTGTCTTCAAGTTTTAAAGGAATGGAAGTAATCATTCTGTAGTAATATCCAAACCTTGGTCTTGCTTCAATACTGACTTCCACATGTGGGGACTGAGGAATATTTTATTTTCCAAATTTGAATCAGCAGGCTTTTGATGTCCACCAAAACAGAATTACCTGAACCGCTGCAAGTGGCCTTCCTTTACTGGAAGTGCTGCCTGGATTTATTGCATTTGAGAACAAATGTTTAGAAAAAGCCACTAAAGAGATGTTTCCATTCAGAAGAGATCTCTGGAGGTTCCAATATCCAACCAGCAAAAGGTTGGATTTCCAGTTCTGAATGCGTGTTAATGAGAATTTGTTTGGGCATTGTAGTCCTACAAAGAGCTAGATAAAACCAGATTCTTTTTTTTCTTATATGGTATTTCTGACTCAAATGAAGTTTGAGATTGCTAGCCTTTCATGAGCTAAATTTGGTATGGATTGAACTCCCAACAACCTACAATATTTCTTGTGCTATTTAATTCATAGCCTGCAGTCTTAATGAGCTAATGTACTGCCTAAAACTAATATTAGTTTTTAAAAGCAGTCAACCATTACCTTTTATATCTGCAGCACCTTTTCTTCTCCCTTTGGTTAATTAGAAGATTGTATATCTGATGTTAGTAAGCATGATGTATGGGACAGCACTCTGCCTGGCAGCTGACATATTAATCTCTATCATCCCCCCCCCACCACCACTACATCATCAGCAATGTGACCTCACTGTGACATCTCTACTGCTTAGGAACAGCCACCCAGTAGCTGCCAGATGAGTCACCTGTGATGTCACTGTCAGTGAGATCACAATGGTGATGCAGTAGGAAGGGGATAAAGATAGACGTGTCAGCTGCCAGGCTACGAGCTGTTCCACACATTCAGCATAATGTTATCACACAGAAGACTTTCTAATGAGCATAAAGAAAAGCAAATTACTTCAGAAATAAAAAGTTACAACTAACCACTTCCTAAAATGTGTTTTATTTTCCTGTCTGCCTGTTTTGGCTCCACTAGCTCTTTAATGGACTACCAATGAAACTAATATGGGATGGGACCACACTTGTTGAGAAACAATTGTAACAGTGTGCTCTAGTTATTGTAACATTACAGGAAGCAATCTTAATAGCTCCTTTTTTTTCCAGTTCTGCTGAAAACAAGATATTTGTAACCATTTTGATTTACTGTACAAAGTAGTGTATAGTAGAGCATTGTTCTGTATATAATTCAATCCCTTTCAAAATGCTGTTGTACCACAGTTCAAAGGTCGTTGAATGTGATTATACCCTTCTGTGGTACAATAACATTCTGAAACCTCTAGAGACTGCACAAGTCAGTTTCATTCTAAAAGTGTACGGACTGCTGCACCAACATTTCACATAATACTATACACTATAAAAAATGCAGTAGGAGCAACTTTATGCACAACCAATGTGTTCTGTCACCTTGGGGTTCTGATTCCCACAGATCTCTCAAGCTTTGCTTTTGAAAGCAGAGGGAATCAGACCCTGTCTATGGCAGAACACACTTGTTGTTCATAGTTACCCATCCGATATTCTTTATGTTCTGTATAGCATTATGATAAGGCCACTCCATCATGCTTTGACCGAAAACATTTATTAGACATTTTGTTCACTTGGATAGCTCAATGATATGTGACATCTCTTTTTTAGTACAAGCTACAGGATTGCAGCAGATTGAGTCAATATACAGTTTTACACAATTAACATTTAGACAAACTTAAGAGGGCCATACTACGGCTACATTTTAGTGACAATCAGTTTCTTACTTGATGTACTGGAACAGTGTTTCTCAAATTAGTTGTATCAGTAGATTTGGGATGACAAACTAGAAAGCAAGGCCACTGACATTTTAAACTTGACAATAGCTGTATTAGAAGTAGATGGAAGTCACATAGCCAGAGTCAGTCCACAGATTAGGTACACATGTCCTTCAGGTAGCAGAGGGGTAAGATGTCTGAGGGCGTAAGAAGCATGCCACAATATAAGCAAGGAATAATGTTCTGTGAGGTGGGTGGTGATTCTATAATAGTTACAGTATATACTCCAGGCCCTTGGAGGTGCAATTATTACAGCATACTGCACACCTTGGATTGTGTGTTCGACTTATACAGTGATATGCATGAGTAACTCAAACATTTTATGATAAATATGGCATACACAATGTCTGTACTTAAAATATGTCATTTATATTCATGGGTGAGGA
This sequence comes from Neoceratodus forsteri, assembly GCA_016271365.2. Taxonomy (NCBI): domain Eukaryota; kingdom Metazoa; phylum Chordata; order Ceratodontiformes; family Ceratodontidae; genus Neoceratodus; species Neoceratodus forsteri. Next base: position 480,497,431 of record CM057459.1, on the reverse strand, counting down.
ACAGGACCATAGCTCACTAGCAGGAGAGCCACAAGTGAGTTATCAAAGTCCTGCCTCCTCACAAGTGATGATAAATGTCAAATTTTGAGATAGGCCACTGTGTGTTCAAGTTATACAATGTATTTTAAATTGCAGAGCTTTCAGGTTAGTTTTTCAAATGAAGACTTAAAGAGCCATTGATGCCACGAGAAAAACCTTTTTCCCACTGCTGGCAGGGTTTGGTGGTGGTTATACTGACTATCCATGCTCTGTCCCCCCTCCAGGCATCGGGGATCATGTTGCACAGCAGTGGGGGCTCAGTTTTTACCTATTTTTTTCCTTTGCTTGTTCCCCAACACCCCACCCCTGAGGAGTCTGGCACAAAAGAAGGAGGTACAGGCTGTAGATGTGCCAGTGCACATTTCAGCCAATTGCCTAATGACATCCTTGCCACCCCACAACATGAGAACCATGCCACTGCTCGTGCATCCATAGGGGGTGGTAATGGGGTGGTATGACAGCCCTCCCTACCATGGAGGAAGACAGCATCCTATGGGATGCTCAAATCTCCTTCCCCCACCTGGTCCCTGACAACCCAGGATCGTTCTCGATCCCAGACCATCAGTTTCAAGGATGACAGTGCTACTACTGCGCTGATAGTTTGGCCCCCTTGAGAAGAACTTTGAAAAAACATAATATTTAGATGCAAAGCAGCTTTATATTTCTCATTAGCGCTGTACTTTTGTATCTGCATGATTTAATACTGCGGTCATATGCATGAAAACAGGATTTTTGTTCCTTGAGGGTTCATCAGCTCCTATTGTTTCTTCCCAATCTGATATCATAATAATCTACTTGTGATGTCACAGTTATTCCCATGGCAACAGACTGTGATGTCAAAACAGAGCATTATAATTTCAAGTAGGAAATAAGCTATAGAGGCAGATGAACTCTAAGAGATGCATATCTTGTATTTATGAGAATTTCTTCACTAATAAATAACAGAGAGGAAAAATCTATAGAAGATATATGAAATAATAGCTGAATCGTGTCTAAATATTATGTTTGGTAAGGTTTTCCCAAAGACCTCGGTTGCTCTTCAACTGATTTTGTTTGATTTCACTGCTCTCTTCTGAGTGCAGTAGAGGCCACCATGATGTCATCATCAGGCATTGTTCAAGCAGCTCTTCCATTGGTTAAAAGCTCTTTTGTCCCCCACCTAATGTGGAAATAAATGCTAATGACCCACCTAACATTGAAATAAATGATTTTCATTTAGAATGAGTGGCTAAAATAAATTATTTATCTGTAAGGTTTGACTCTCAGCTACATTGTACAAACATGTTTATCAAACATAGCCACTTGACCAGTCAGGATGCTGGAGTGCAGTACATAGAATGCCCTCTAATTCAGTGCAGTATGCCGTCTCCTGCAAAACTTGGACAGAAAAGGTCAGTACTGCACAGTATGTGTTTTTACTTATCTAGGCCCCACTGAGAAGAATTCTTCCTCAAATGACTTTTGTAGTGTTCCACTGGTAACCTTACCTAGCATTAATAATTGGCTTTATAATGAGCTGCTCTGTAGTTAGAATTGTAAGCATTTTAGAGGATTAATTTTAAACCGGTGATCTTCCAACTGTAATTTTTTTTTTTTAATTGGTGTTTTCGTTTGCTTTTTTGCCTTTTTTTTTTCTTGTTCATTGCCAAGTGAAAGCAATGTATGTTGTAACTTATATGCCGTCACTGTCCTTGCCAGGTCACTCATGGAAATGAGATCGTGTTCCAACCTCAACAGTTTTTTCCCTGGTAAAATAAAACAGATAATAGCTGCCATGGCCGGATCAAATTAACTTGATCCATGGCAGGTGGTGGAGCGCAGCAACTTTTCAAACATGTTTTTGCTAAATTAAAAGAAAACATGACTGGGAAAACAAGAAGTAGTAGAAGAACTTTATGAATCTTTATCATTACTTTACTCGGGTGGGGGCCCTCAGCCTGGCTCGTGAAACAGAAGTGCTTGCCCTTTCACCTAATTATACTCTGTACTGGATCTGTCCTCTAGTGACCTCTAAAACAGTGTACAAGCAGAGTTACTATATACTTGTATCTACTGTCAGTAGTTATATTATGAGGGATTTCCCTCCTTTTACTACGTAAAAGTACTTTGCCCAACATAGTTCAGTGACAGTGGAACTCAGTTGGAAGTACATATGCCACTAGGCTACAGGACCTTGATTCAGCTCCCACACAGGGACTCAGGCTAATATCTGACTGACACTGCAGTGGACTACAGTTGTGTGTGTGTGTGTGTGTGTAATAGTGCTTTACTGTTCTTCAGGTGAAATGAAAAATGCAGGTGCCCAACCATCTCTTCTGGATGCCCAGGGGAGCAGTCATAGAAAGGAAACTTACCTTTCTATGTTTCTTTCGGTGTCAAAGATCATATTATACTCTTCAGAAGCATTAAGGATTACTGGGGCATCCTGGGTAACACATGCCATCTATAAAATGTGTAATAGAATAGACCATATCTACATATCAACCCCAAGTTCTTAATGGCTGAAAATCCTTGTATATAGTCCCTTCACTACCAGTATATTTGTAATTTGCTTTCAGATACATCGTGTAAGAAGGGTGCCCCATATATTTTGAAAATGTAACCATTCTGTGATGCACATGAAGATGACAATGTCCTACAATCTTCACTGAGATTTAAAACAGAAATTCTTATTAACCTATGTTACTCTATCAACAACAAACTTTATTTTGGTTCACCCATGCTGGTGCATCAGGCACGTTGCCAACTCATATTACATGGTACTACTCCACGAGGCATTATGCCCCCTGGAAAGTTACAGTACCAAAGTGCCATCCCGGGAAAGAGTCAGCTTCGCCCCCTGCATCCGCAAAAGTAAATATAACCTCCTGCAGGGTTGGCATACCATGACCTGCCTCCAAATTGTGTGGGCACCCAACACAGTGTCAGTGTGGGGCAACCTAAAATTAAGATTTCCCCTGTCACTCATACCCTTGTTATGGCACCTACATTATGGCGACATAATAGAGCCTCCCTTCTAATGGGATACTCTTTATTTTCATAAGAGCATTAATTGCCTTATTGACCTGAACTTCTGCCATCCTTACATGATGATATACCCTATGATGTAGGCTAATAATGTTCCCCATACCTGTGTGACACATAGTTGATTGGTATTAACTCAAAAAAGTGCTTATAAAGTTATAGAAAAGTAACTGTTTGGGAATCATTTTGATGATTATGGGAGGCTGTGCGGCTGACAATGTGGTCTAGTGGCTAGAGCACCAGCTTCTGAAGCAGGAAATTGCAGGTTCAAATCCCAGTAGAGCACAGTTACTTACTTAACACCTCAGTTCTGTACAGGTCATCCAGTATCATAAATGGGTTAGAAATTAAACATCATATGATGATGCTGCACCTCAGCTGAGCTTTCCTGGATAAATAAATTGTAAAATAAAACAAATAAATACATGTTCTCTGATAAAATATAGCTACCGAGTGTAGTTTGGGGATCACTGTATTAACAATTACTTATTGTAAAATTAAAACTTCTAAACACAGTCCTACAGTACAGTGTTTTTAGATTCATTATTTTAATGCTTAGGCCTATATTCTCGAACATTACCACCAGCATTAGCACCACTTTACTTAACTGTTCCTATGTCAATTGAACAATGTGCTATTGAACAACACGGGAGACTGCTGAATTGGATTAATACATAGATACATAGATAAGGGTGTTTGGCCCACCTAGTCTGCCCATTACTACAATTTACTGTGCTTGTTTAAGCTTCCCTGGAACTAGATTACCCCCCCCCCGGCTTCCAGGATCCCCTTATGACTATCCCATGTATTCTTAAATCCTGTAATCATTTTTGGCCCCATCACCTCTTCCGGCAGGTTGTTCCATTTGTCCACCACCCTCTCTGTAAAAAAAATACTTCCACACATTTCCTCTGAACCTCTCTCCCTTCAGTTTCCTCTGATGTCTCCTAGTCCTGGAGCATCTTTTTCTTTGAAAAAATTGTTTTCCTGCACCTTGTTTCTCCCCGAAAGGGAATTTATATGTCTCAATCATATCCACTCTCTCCCTTCTCTCCTCCAGGGAGTGCATTTTTAAGTCTTTCATCCTGCCCTCATAGGGTTTGTGACGTAATCCTTGCACCATCTTGGTTGCCCCCTTTGAACTGCCTCCACCCCATCTATGTCCTTACATAGGTAAGGTCTCCAGAACTGGACACTGTACTTGAGGTGTGGCCTCGCTAATGTCTTGTATAGTGAAATTATGTCCTCACTTTTCCTGCTGGTGATACCCCTGCCTATGCTTCCTATGCATCCCAACATCCTGTTTGCTTTTCCTGCCACCTCATTGCACTGACTCCCTACCTTAAGGTCATCAGAGATGATGACCCCTAGGTCTCTTTCCTGCTTGGATCATTCTATAACCGCCCCCCCCCCCATGATCTGTTATTTCTGGGTTTTTGTGCCCCATGTGCATTATCTTGCACTTTTTTGCATTAAATCTCAACTGACAGTCCCTTGACCAGTCCTCAAACTTCTACAGATCTACCCTCATTCTCTTCACACCCTCTGGCATGTCTACCCTGTTGTAGAGCTTTGTATCATTAGTGAACAGGAATATTTGCCCATCTAGGTCCCCTGTAATGTCACTGATAAAGATATTGAAGAGCACCGGTCCCAACACAGATCCCTGTGGAACCCCACTATTAACCTTTCCCTCTGCAGATTGACAGCCATTTATCACCACCATCTGTGTCCTATCTAGCCTATTTTCCACCCACTTTACCATCATCTTCCCTACTCCCATGTTTCCTATCTTGTTTAACAGACTTCTATGTGGCACAGTATCAAAGGCCTTGTTGAAGTCCATGTAGGCCACATCTACTGCCCCTCTCTGGTCCATCTCCCTTGTCACCCAGTTGAAGAACTCAATGAGGTTAATCTGGCACAACCCCCACTCCTGTAAATCTGCGTTGCCTTGGGTTCTGTAGACTGTTGGCAACCAGGTGTCCCACTATTCTTTCCTTCAGTAGTGTTTCCATTATCTTCCCTACTACTGAGGTCAGGCTGACTGGCCTGTAGTTTTCCTCTTCCTCGCTCCTTCGGCTTTTGTACAGTGGGACTGCATCAGCTCTCCTCCAGTCTTTGAATAACTCCCCTGTTTCCAATGACAGGCTGAACAAGGTTGCCAGAGGTTCTACCACCACCACCTGCTCCTGACTGTTGTTGTTGCGGGGAGGCTTCAGTCTATGTCAGGTAAACTGAAGTCACCAACTAGCACTAGCTCCCCATTGTGTATCATCCTTCGGATAGCCAGCATCACTTCCTGATCTATCTCCTCCCCTTGGTCTGGTGGTCTATATATTACCCCTGTACAGATGGCTGACCCTGCTCCTCTTTCTAGTTTAACCCACAGTATCTTCCCCCCCTTGTTCCCCTTGAATCTCTGTGGCCTTTATATTATCCTTCACATAAAGTGCTACTCCTCCCCCCTTCCTGCCTGCCCTGTCCTTCCTGAATAGATTGTAGCCTGGTGCTGCCATTTCTCAGTTGTGGTTCTCATTACACCAGGTCTCTGTGATGGCTAAAATGTACAGTTGTGACTCCGCCATGGCTGCCTCATGGTCCTCCACCTTGTTACTCAGAATCCAGGCATTAGTACACATGGCTCTCCAGGATGTGACTTCGCTCTTCTGTTTTGTTGATGAGTGTCTCCCTTTTCCTGGGCACCCTGCTTTCCCGATCCTCCATATCCCTCACCCTTATGTTGAATATTTTCCTCTGCTGGTCTGACTTCTTCCTGAGTATCTGTGTAGAGCATGTGCTCATGGGGTGGGGTACTAAGTCTCCTAGCCTCCTTGGACCCCTCCCCTTGGCCAGTTTAAATGTTTGCTGCTGAAGCATTCAAACGTCTCTCTCAGGACTAAGGCTGCCTTCCCGGTTGGATGTAGGCCATCATCCTTATACAGGCTCACATCCCTACAGGGTGGGGACCCAGTCTCCCATGAAGTCAAAGCCCTCCTTCCCACACCATTTCTTCAACCACGAGTTGAATTCCTGGATGTGGAGTGTCCTATCCTCCCCCTTGCCTTGTACAGGTAGTACCTCCCAGAATAAGACAGAGCATGCTATCTGCTTTTGCTCCCATCCCAACTTCCTGAAGTCATCCTGAATTCTGGCTATCTCTACCTTGTTCCCAGCCTGATCATTTGTCCCCAGGTGAACAATGACATCCAGATCCACCCTCCTTACTACCACCCTTGCGATCCTCTGGATCCACTTCCCTTCCCTCCATGCTGTTCCCCCTGGAAAGTACTTGACCTCCCTCTACTGCCCTGCTAGTTGCCCCCAACTTCACTCCCAAAAGGCAAAGGCAAAGTAAAATCCTGCCAACACTGGAGTTAATGTTCATGAATATAGCCTTAGGATATACAGTATCCTCTGTATCATCCATGCTACGTATGGAGGTATTAACCCACCACAAGGCATGGGTTTACTGAGAATTAATCCACACTGGGGAGGAGGGTTTGTGAGGCATGAGGCTGCATCCAAGGATGAAACAGTGATTCAGGGAGGGGGCTCACACACAAGAAAACTGAAATGCTACTTACTTCACCTACTGAGCCAGAGGTGACCTCTGGGGCTCTACTGACACATGACAGGGCATATAAGCTGTGGATGAAAAGGGTTAGCAGAACTTGAATACATAACACAAGTGAATGTCGAAATAGGGGGTTTTAAAACAAAACTGGTTCCTTTATTTTGCCAGTTGAGCTCACATAAAAACATGTTAAGGTCTTCCCAGCTGGCACAATCTATTGTTTGTCATTACAGGGTGACCATTTTCTGGTCACTTCTGGGTTGGAGTTATTTATTTAGTTTTTGTTGACTGGGTAAATGCACTAGACAAATCCTGCCTATTTTCAGGCATGACCCGGGGACGGAGATACAGATGAATGCCAACTGACCTTGAACCAGATTAAGCTTGATGGGGTACTTTTACTGACATACTGGCCCCAATGGAGTCCCCCAACCGATGCAGTGAAAGGTGGGGACTCCACAGGCATCTCCTAGCCCATTTTATTCCATTTATTTTAAACTTTGACACTTTACAGTTCCAGCACTGACACTGTACAGCACTACTTGATTTTGTATGGGAATTTTGAATACACTTCAACTTCCCACAGATTCTATTCTTTTACAGTTCACTCACAGCTTCCTTCCTTATTTTATTCAAGAATACTGTGCTCTTGGAATCACATCTGGTGCCAGATAGCACTACCCAGACTTCACAGTTGGGGCAATGCAGCCCATGCTTTACTCTCTGAGGTAAAATCCTGTTTTCTGACATGAGTCTTGTAATGTGACAGCTCTGTTCCTCTCTTGGGGAGGGAGGGCACTGCTGAGTGCTAAATCAGTCACTGTAAAACAGAATGGGCATTACCTCAGATCTTTTGCCCACAGAATTCCCTGGCACCAACTTCCTTTCAGACAGACCTCTATTTCTTTCTTCAGATGTCTTTTTCTCTTGCTGGAGAGGGGGCACCCCCTTTCAAAGGCTTTATATGACAGCTGCAGCAATGAATGGGCACTTTTTCTCATGGCCAGGCTCTTTGGAAACTTTCAGGACACTGGGAGTTGGGACAGCATGCTTATCACACATTACCCACCAACCCAGACTCAGTAGTCACTCTCCTTCCGCAAAGACCTCTGACTTCTCCCTTTTGGAATGCCAAGTCACACTAACTGACCAAGTCCTCCAAGGGCATAGAAAGCTGGCACAGCCTAAAGGTCGGTAAAAGATAAATTACATAGCTCCTAAGGTGGGGTGGGAGCTACAAAAGCTTTAAGGGAACAATATACAACAAAGCAAACTCTGCAGTTTTATCTGCCTTTACAACCTCCTAGGTTCTGTAGTGCATGTCCAGTGCATATTAACGCAGTATACAGTGAAATCCTCTAGATGGCAGCAAAGTACTTCAGATAACCTGATCACAAACTACACATTTGCTTGTGATTTATTTATACCAATATTTGTCTTGATCTCCCTTCCCCAACCACTATGTTTCATGGTTATCCTCTCAGGATCCTCAAAGGAATAAAACAGCAAACTCCTACTTCACTTTTCAATACCAAGGCGAAAACAAACGCACAACTGAGTCAAGTGTTGAGGAAATTTGTGGAGTACAGTATTCTCACCTGAAATCTTGGAAATCTTGCAGCCTAGTCTTTTGAAGAAGCAGCTGCAAGAAGCCCTCAAACTATTTCCTCATGCCTTCATCTGATAATTTGAGTGGGCTGGTGATAAAAAGCATTTTTATGCATCTGAGTATGCATGGAAAAGACAGGCTGACCTTACTTTTGTTTGTCCTTTGGCAGCTATTACTGAAAATGTGCTTTTTGGTCTGTGCTTTAGCCCACTATCTTCAGACGTTTTATAATATAATACAGTATGTAATACAAAAGATTTACTATATGATAATATATTATAATATATAGAAGTTTTCATGGGCATTGGAAAAGCTTTGTTTCTTTACCCTGGTATTCATAGAGCATTTTTTCAATTGCTTTTTTGTTCATTTAGCATTCATCTTGTGGTTTTATTCCACTTCTGATTCTAGGAGTGAGGTAAAACAACAACAAAAATAAAATAAAGCCAAGTAAAGCAAAAACGTAACTTTAAAAGTACTTAATGAATTGCAGGATAAAATAAAGGCACACTGCTGTGGGTCTGGTCCACAGAAGACTCCCATCCCCTCTGCATGTGCAGAGGGCAGGGAACAGCCATGGAATTCTTCCTTCTTGCATGATGGGCACCTGCAGGGAGCTCTGGGGTATCTGCATAGAGAAGCATGCAACCCTTATACAACCAGTCCTGAGCCTCTCATGGGTACAGCCAGATTGGGGGACAGCACAAGGGTGGGGGCCACCATGTCCCACATCCACAAAGGGAGTTATGTGACCCCCCCCAGGGTAGGCAGTGGGGGTGGATGCTGTGCTTCTCTACAGCTAGCCCTCCCACATGGCTGAAAGAATGTCTCTACCCCTCCCATCGGCAGCTGAACTACCCACTCTCAGCCCTTAGAGCCTCCACAGAGGGCTAGAGTCTTTTCTAGCACCAGCCAATGTGATTTCTGATGTTGGTGCTATTCCATTGGGGATGTGGCGGTCCCTGAAGGACTGTTACAAACGTGTTGATGAATAAATTCAAAACTAGTGAACATAAATTTCTTCCACGTTAAATGTTCCTTTTAGTTCATTAGTCTTTTGCTTGTTAAGTTGTGGCTACTGTATTAATATTTCCCACTGAGTGCTCACTCAGTGCTTGATAAATGTGAAAATCATAGAAAATTAGGAACATTGGTTATCACGTAACAAGGAATTATCTGGGTACATGTGGGAGGTTGTGACTCTTCAACAACAGAGTTCACCCAAGGTCATAATGCCCATCCTGAGTACAGACCCATGTCACTCAGTGATGTCAGGTGCTACAGGCATGTACTAACATCACAATGTGGGGGGCAGCGAACAACGCTTGAAATGCTGAGGTGCGGCTTATCCCAGATAGCATTGTTAGAGGATTAAGCTGCAACAAAAGCACAAACCGTGCATCCAGATAATTTGAATTACTCAACCAAGTTTTTCTGAGCAACATGATGCAATGAGCTTACACCAATATGAAATGACTATTTAAACATTGTTTGTAATCATATGTAAATGGTGCAAGAACAAACAGCTAGTAATTGAAATGTTTTTTGACATTATCACATATACAGGACCATTATCCCTTGGTAAAGATAGGGGTGTCCGACAAAACACCATTGGGAATATTAATACAGTGGCCACAGCTTAACAAGCAAAAGATCAGTGACATTAAAGAAACATTTACCTGGAAAACATTTGTGTTCACTGGTTTGAATTTTTCCATCTACATGTTTGCAACTGTAAGTGGCTCTACTTTGTATCAGTCTTGGTGGACACCTAAGAACACTCATTTCCTGGGAGTGACTGAGACGGGGCTCATTCATTCTATAGTCCTTGGGGGACTGCCATGTCCCAGCAGCCCCTGCTCTACATAGGGAAATGGATCATTTGGCAAGCCAGCCTGGATATCCAATTGGATGCCTGGGGTCCAACACAGCACCTCCTCCAGACCTGACCCTGAACCCTCAGCAGATCACTTCATGCACAGCTTCTTGGTGGCCAAGGACTGCGGATGCTAGAAGGCATGCCAGCTCCCACAGCTGTGGGTCAATGTACCCGAGAGATGTACTCTTTGCATGTATTTGGGGTGCTTAGAGGATCAGGCCCTAAGTGCATCATGAACACCAAAAGTTGATAAATATGGGACATTGCCTGAGGCCAATCAGTACATTCTAACACAAAGGATACTGTACAGAAGTTCATACACAACAAGGTTTTTCTTCCACCAAGGGATTGGCATGATGACGAGGACCTCGAGAGCAAAGCTTGAGTGGTCCATCTGTCATCATGGTAACAACAAGATGGAAGAATAGCCTTGTCATGTGACAGCTTTCACTGACTTTTTTTTTAAATCTCTACTAACTGCTCACTTCACTTGAGTGCTAGTGGTAGTAGCATGACTGAGAAACAGCTCAGGAGCATTTTCATCTGACATCACTTCTGCAGCAGAATGAAACATTGTCCTGCTGCAGTACAAACATCACGAGTGCAACAGAATGAGATTTTACAGGGCATGGAAATCCATGCTGAACTATACCAGATCCTACACTGCAACAGTATAATATGCAAGAAACCCTGCTTCACAGAACAGTGGTAGGCACTCTGATGGTGTGTACATGTGTAGTTGGAGGGGGAGTTATCCTTCTGCTTTTCATTAAATATTGCATAGTGGTTATAATTGTTTTGAATCAGAAATGAGAAAAATCTGCGAGTTCAACAATTCCAAAGTGTATTCATGCCATACCATCTTAATTTAGGCATCTCTACCACAGACTTTGATTTGATTGGCATTTGGTATTGTGGTTGTGAAGACTTTACAAGGATTCTTCCTGTATTTTGCGTCAATATCCTTGTGATTAGGCACCATAAAGGATTTCCTGACGCACAGTATAGGCCTTTATTGTAAACTGCAGAAGCAGGTCTCAAGTAAATCTGTCAGCAACAAAGACTGACCCTGCCTCCTGTCTTCAACTGTTTTGTTAACCCCATGTAGCGTCTGTGTCTCTGAAGCCTTCTGTAGAGTATTCCATTACGTTTTCATATGGATCACTTAGTGCAGGGAAACATCACATTTTAAAGATGGATAATGACCCTGTCCTCTAAGCTTTTGCATAAGTAAATATAACTGATTACACAGTATGCTAAATTGCATTCAAATCTTATGTTAAATGAGAAATAATGTATATCTTCTAAAGTTATGTACTGTGCAGTTCAAGCCTGAAAATGCTGCAGATGTTTTTCTATCTACGGCCCCCACTCAATTACCAACACATAAATGAAAAAAACAGAAATGCCAACTTTACACCACTTTTCTCTATGGGAGGAAAATCTAAAGATGCTACCAAATGCAGATGGGCAGAAAATACTGCCCATTAAACAAGCCAATTGTTTAAGAATTTTGTACTCCAGGATATCCACATTTAGACTAGTACCTAGTTTTTGAGGGGGGCCTGGGTGGGCAGTTAAGCAGCAGCAGTTGTATTACCCAACAATACATGTCTATAAGCATAAGCAACACAAGTACAAAAAATAATATGCAGAAACAGATATACATGATTATACACAATAGGATAAGGTGAAAGGAAACCCATACCAACTTGATACAGCTAGAACAGGTTAGATCTGGAAAGGAAGAAAGGGGCAAGGGACAAGGATACACCGACGAGGAACCTTGGTGAGAGTCAGTTAACTAGTTAGAAAAGGGTTAGGAGCAAGTAGGGGGGTTGTAAGTGACTGACCATAAAGGTTTTGATGGCCTAGACTTTGGGGAATCATTGATGTTGTCAGAGGACGTGTTCCAGGTGGTGAGTGTGGCTGCAGCACAAGCTTTAGTGTCTATGAATTTGCATGCCCTAGGTACGTGGAGCAGATCGTGGCATTGCAATCTCAGCAAGCTGGGCTGGGAATGTTGGACTAGTAGATTGCATTTGCTCAAGTAAGCTGGGAAGAGGCACTTGTATATCAAGGTAGCCCAATTACAGGTCATGTCTCTTTTCTAGGGAGAGGAGGCTGATGCCTTTGTGCACCAGTTAATAGTGCTTATTTTTGTCACATCCCAGTACAAACCTGCACAGAATGTTTAAAGTCACACAGACTCTATGGAATAATGTTGCAGGTGTCATCTGTAGACCTTGTTTCCATACTCTAGTGCTTGGAGCAATGACTATGCCAGTGTTTGCTTTGTAAGTGTTGGTAGTAGGCAGTTTCTAACCCAGTGGAGGTTGCTGAGTTTTTCATTGGTCCCCCTCACTGTCTTGGTAATATTCAATTTTATTTGATCACTGGCTGGTTTCACTGGGCTACGTGGCCTGTTTACAGGCATGATCCAGAAACATACAACACAGTATATAGAAATACAGACATGAGATAGTCATATGTACAAAATACAGTACAATACAAATGTATTGCCTGGTACCACCCCCCCCACCCCATATCTCCCTTTCCCAAAGAAGACACATGCACCAAATCTTGGAGGAAATGGCTACAGCCATGTGTTTACTGATTTACAGCACATCATCCTGAGCATAGGCGCTGCTGGGAGGATGCGCCCCTTATCCTTGGGGAAAGGGTCGTATGGCCAAGGTGTTGGTGGCTTCCCCCGTCTTGTGCCAACTGTAATCCTTGCAATGACCTGATGAGGCAGGACCCCGACCCCCACTGGGTCATAATCTAGTGGTCCCCAGGCCTCATGCCAACTGGGGACAATGAGTCCTTCATGAGAATTGGGCTTATCCCACATGTTCCCCCGTTACCTTGGGTCTGTGCTCCTCCCAAGCCACCTCACATGGCTGCAACAGTTCTATGCAGGCACAACAACCTCATCTGTGGAACCACACTACCCTTGCCTCTGTCAGCTAACTAAGATAACACCCCTTTGGAGGAGGCGAGAAACCCAGAAAACCCTGATGTTAAGCGGGACAAAAATGGGAAAAGTCACTCCCCAACCCCTAATGTAGTTACCCATAGAGTGTCAGAGGGGGCCCTACCTCCCTGGTCCTCGACCCTGCTTTTATGAGAGCAGATATGTGGGGATCTGCTGGAAGGAGGAGAGAGAGGGGGAAGCTGTGCTTGGAAGCCCCTTAAATATCTCCCTTGTCTCCTCCCTCCTGCTCTGCCATCCCTCCCTAAAGGCAGCTGACTATGAACCTCCTCCTTGATGTTGCCAGGCCCAGTGTTCCCCCAAGAGGAGGCCTCCCCTTAACCAACCAGGTCTGGGGAGGAGGGGCCCAGACAAATGGCCAGCTGCTATGACTGGCTGGCAACCTCTCTATTGCCTGGTACCCCCCTATATCTCCTTTTCCAAAAGAAGACATATACACCAAATCTTGGAGGAAATGGCTGCAGACATGTGTTTATTGATTTACAGGACATTATCCTGAGTATAGGTGCAGCTGGGAGGAAGCATCTCTGATCCCTGGGGAAAAGGTCATATGGCCAAGGTGCTGGCGGCCGCCCCCATCAGGTGCCACCTGTAATCCTTGTGGTGACCCGATGAGGCTGGACTGTGACCCCCATCTGGGTCATAATCTAATGGTCCTCCAGCCTCATGCTGATGGGGATGAGTCCTTTGTGAGAATAGGGCTTGTCCTTCATGTTCCCCCGATACCTCGGGTCTGCAATCCTCTCAAGCTGCCACGGGCTGGACCCTGTCTTCCCCCCAAGCTTATCACTCAAGATGATCCTCCAAGATTTCCTTAACAACTACCAACATCCTGTCCAAGTCCACTGCCTGTACTTGCATATCCTCCCCCACAGAGATGGGCCAGCGGGAGGCACAGATGTCCCCATATCTCAAAATTGCACCCCCACGGAATTCATAATGCCTCTCATGCCCTGATTTACTGTGACACATGCCTGATTAAGAGTCCCCAGCTGCCTGGCATACTTCCAACATGATCTTTGCAGCAGTTGGGACCAGATGTGAGCCATATGGGGCCACCAGTCTCTAATGGCATGCAAATCTTCCCCTCATCATTATCAGGAGGTTCACGGTCTTGTTAAGGCCCAAGTCTTCTCCTCCTCCCAAGTGAATCAGCAGGATATCTGGGATGCCCTGCTGGCCAACCTATTCTTGCAACAATGGGAGCAACCTCCCCCCCCCCCAGTGCAACTTTTTCTTGCCAAGCAAAACAATCTGCCCTTTTTCCAGTGAAATGCCTAGGTTGCTCCCCCCCCAGTTGGCCAGCCACTCGCTCCACTGCCCAATGGATGAAGGAATGCCCACACACCCATACGTTCTTGGCATCTTCCAAGAGACCTGCAACAAAGAGAACAAAATCTGGTCAGAGCCAACAAGGCTGCATATTGCTATTTTATGGGTATTAGGAGCCATGTATAGGGAGAAATTGCGTTTATATGAAACCTCAAGCAGCTCAATATTTCTTTCAAACCGTCTGCCAATAACAATATTCCCCAGTGATTGCTGGCCCTGTTAAAGTTAACACATTCTCTGGTGTCCACAGGTACATCCCACCCTCTGACTGCTAGGCCCATTAATAAAAAATCATTCCCTGGTGTGCAGTGGCTCCATTGTTCTCTGATCACCTGCATTGATAATAACAAATAATTTCCTTGCTACAGTATGAGGTCGGTCTGGTCCAGTGGTATGGAGGGATGAGGCACTGTGTGCCTTGACTCCCGCTACATCAGTGACCCGAGTTCAGGAACATGCTCAGGTTGCTGAGGGTCGGAGAGAAAACTGAGTGTTCATCAGATAGCTGTCCTGTCCCTGGGTGGGAAGGCATGCTTACTTGACCTTTGCTTCCCCCAGGTGAAGGCAGTAATCCAAGGGGGAATGCGGAAATGGCTAGTACAGGCAACCCACCTACCTACCTACCTCAGCCACACACTACCACCTGGATGACTGGCTCAGTTCTAGATGTGAGTGACTGGTTGGGAGGAGGATGGCTCTCCCCTTCCTGGCTCTATCATGGGGGGGGAGCGCAATCCATGGGTAACCTTTGACTCAGTGGTCTGGAACAGGGAAGTGGCAGACAGGGAGGTGGGGACAGGGCTGAGAGCCTGCCTGAGTCAAGTAGCAAGGCAAAAATGTTTATGGGGGGGGGATGCTGCAGTATGTATGACCTTAACACATAGACACAACTCTCCCATAATGGGGGTTACAATAAACCTACCAAGTATAGGTAATATGTACAGGATCTCCTACCAGGGTACTATGGAGCCAGAGGGTGGAGTCTTAAAGGGATGAGGTTTCTTAGACCTGTAGAATAAGGATCCACAGTTCTTAGATAGTTATTAGGAAGGATAAGAAAGGTTAGACATATTGTTATACTTATCTGATGGGGAAGGCGTTTACATCATGTGAGACTGGGAAAGTAAAGAGAAAAAGGTTAATATGGAGTAAGTACAGTAGTGGGAACAATAGAGAGGATAGAGATAGAAATGGGTATAGTCTAGCGTTAAAGGTAACAACAATATTGCTTTAGATAGAAAGTTACAGAATTAAATGAAGTAACAGATATAGAGGCATGTTTAATTTAAGTAATATACTAATATCATTAACTGTTTACCATGAGCGTCAAAAACAAAACACAAAAAACAGAATAATGAAATGTTCGT
Organism: Neoceratodus forsteri; assembly: GCA_016271365.2. Classification (NCBI taxonomy): domain Eukaryota; kingdom Metazoa; phylum Chordata; order Ceratodontiformes; family Ceratodontidae; genus Neoceratodus; species Neoceratodus forsteri. The sequence goes on along the minus strand of CM057459.1, from coordinate 480,481,609 downwards.
AACGAAGTTACTCGTGTGTTTTCAGCTTGCCTTGCACATTGTTTTTAGTGTGTGGTGTATATCACTTTAAGAGATCTGTATAAATAGGATGCACATTTGCATTCCTTAGACCCACCCCATGAGAAAGGCCCATTGAAGGGTTGAAGCACTGGGGCTAGTGGGTGCACACCAGCATATTGCAAGAAACTAAATCTTGCACTGAGTAGTAGACCAGGGAAGGGCTGTGGACATGGCCTACCTAGACTTTAGCAAGGCATTTGACACAGTCCCACGCAAAAGATTAATAGTCAAATTAACCAGCCTGGGAGTGGGACCCAGGGTGGTAGCCTGGGTAAAACATTGGCTGGACAACAGGACACAGAAGGTAATTGTAAATGGACTCCATTCTGAAGAAGGGGGTTACTAGTGGGGTACACTGGAGGTTCAGTATTGGGCCCAGTCCTTTTTAATGTCTTCATCAGTGACATTGCAGAGGACTGGAAGGAAAAGTATGCCTTTTGCAGATGACACAAAATCTGCAACAGGGTTGATACACAAGGAGGCATGGAAAGGATGAAAAGGGACTTGGCAAGGTTGGAGGAATGGTCAGAGTATGGCAGCTAAGATTCAATGCAAAGAGTGAAAATAATGCACCTGGAAACAAGAACCCAGGGAAGAATACACAATGGGTGGAGAGGTAGTAACAACAACAAAAGGGCAGGACCGGGGTAATCATATCAGATGACCTTAAGGTTGTAGCAAGCAATGTGAAGACAGTAGGGAGGGCTGGGGTATACTGGGATGTATGGGAGAGGCATCAGCAGCAGAAAACAGGAAGTTGTTATCCTCTGTACAGACAGTTGGTGAGACCCCATCTGAGTACTGTGTCCAGTTCTGGAGACCCCATCTCCGCAAGGACATAGACAGGATAAAGGCAGTCCAGAGGAGGGCAACTAAAATGGTGCAGGGTCTGCAAAGAAGCTGTGATGAGAAGAGACTAAAGGAGCTTAATATGTATACCCTTGAGGAAAGAAGGGAGAGGGGGACATGATAGAAACTTTAAGTACCTCAGTGGAATCAACAAAGTCCAAGAGGGTAGCATTTTCAGAAAAAGAGACTTGCAAGAACAAGGGGACACAATTTAAAGATAGAAGGAGGCGGTTCAGGGGCAATGTGAGGAAGTATTATTTCACAGAGAGGGTAGTGGATGCATGGAACAGCCTTCCTGAGGAGGTTGTGGGGTCTAAAACTGTGGGAGAATTCAAGAATGCATGGGACAGATATAAGGCAATTCTTGAGGGGGGGTAGGAAGAAATAGGCTGTTGGTTAACTAGGATCTGTGGCCTATCCTGTAGGTAGGGAAATGGGCAGACTAGATGGGCCTAGCGGTCCTTATCTGCCGTCAAAGTCTATGTTTCTATGTTTCACTGAATCTATGAGTGCAGAGCTTTTCTTTTCTTTCCTTTTCTTATTACAAGCTGGCTGGTTTTCTCATGCACCTTTTCCAGTGCACACCACTCTACACTACTTACACTATAGCTACAGCACTGACCACTGACCATCACAGGACTGACCCTTCCACCTCCTACAGTTACAGGACTGTACCCCCTCCTCTGAGAGTCACATGACTGAAACCCTCCGCTGTCAGTCACAGCACTGGGCACCCACCCCTGACAGTCACAGAACTGATCCCTATTCCCAATGGTCACATCACTAAACCCCACCACCATGACAGCACTGCCTCCATACTCCCTAAAGTCACATGGATGACACTCTCCACAGGCAGTTACAGCAGTAATCCCCACCCCCAACAGTCACAACACTGTACCTCAGCCACAGCACTGAAGACCACCCCACACAGTCAGGACTGACTTCCCTTCCCCAAACAGCCACTTAGTTTGGCGCCTTATACAACCTTCTTGCTGCTTGTACAACTTCCAGCAAATACTTCAGTGCCTCAAAGCTATAGAATTGTGTATAAACAGACCTCCCAAAAGTCACAGAAATGACTCTCACTCTGACAATCACATAAGTGACACCCTATCCCTGATAGTTACATATCGGACTCTCTTCCCGATAATCACAAGACTGCACCACTGCTTTGACAGTCACAGTGCTGACACCCTCCACTATCAGTCACAGCAATGACCACCCCCTCAACAGTCATAGGACTGTACCATCCCTCCACAGTCAGAGAACTGCACCAGCCAGCCCCAGTCACAAGACTGCACCCCCTCACCCCCACAGTCACAGGACTGTACCAACACAGCCCCCCCACAGTCACAAGACTGTAACACCCCCTCCTTCACAGTCATGGGATTGTACCCCCCCACAGTCACGGGACTGTACCCCTCCCCCCACACTCACAGGACTGTACCACCCCACTGACAGTCACAGGACTGACACCCTTCTCCACTGACAGTCATGACAATGACCACCCACCTCTGGCAGTCACAGCACTGTTCCGCAACCCTGAGAGTCACGACACTTTCTTTCTATTTCCAACAGTCTCAAAACTGCCCCCCCCAAACCTTGTAGACACAGCAATGACTATGCACCCCTGAGAGTCAAAGCACTGATCCCCATCCCCCCATAGTAATAGCACTGGTCAAAGCACTACACCTCACCCCCTTCTTACAGCACTGATTATCCATCCCCAACAATCACAGCACAGCCACCTCACCCGCAAAAGTCACAGGACTGACACTCTCTACCATCAGTCATAGCAGTAATTCCCATCCCCTGACAAAAACAGCACAGAGCCATGACTCCTAATGGTCAATGCACTGACCACCCATCCACAACAGTCACAGCACTGCCCTCTCACCCACAACAGTCACGGGACTGACCCCTACCCCAACATTCACAGACTTTAACCACCCCTTCAATAGTCACAGAACTAACACCTTCTACTGTCAGTCACAGTGGACACCTACCTGACAGTCACAGTGCTGATCCTCATCCCCCAACAGTGACAGCACTGACCTCTACCCACAATGGTCACAGCACTACTCACCACCACTGTCAAAGCACTGTCCCCATACATCTGCAACAGTCACAGGCTAATACCCTCCACAGACAGTCACAGCAGTGATCCACACTCCCAACAGTCGCCACACTGCCCCCCCCCCACTTCCAAAACCAACAGCCCTGCCTCCTACCTGGCAGTCATGGCATTGGTCACCCACCCCCTGACTATAACCATACTGGCTCCCCATGCTCGACCGTTACAGCACCGACACCCTCAACCACAAAAATCACAGTACTGAGCCCCACAATTAACATAACACTGCCTCTGAACATCCCTCAACAGTCATAGGACTTACCCTTCCCCTTACTGCAATGCACCTGACAGTCACAACACTGACCACCAATCACTGGCAGTCCCAGCGCTGACCACACCTCAGTCATAAAATCTTTAAAAATTGTTTAAGTACTGGCAACCACTGCAGAAAGTGCAGCAGTCAAAACTGGCACTGTCCTGCTAGCTATATTCTGGTAGATATTGTGTTAGGCTAGTAAGATGTTCCTTTAACTAGCCCTGCAGACTTGTACTGGAGAGTGTAACCAATAAGTACATTAGCTGGGCTAGTGGAAGAGTCTGTGGGGTTAGTGAACTTCCCCAGTCACTAGTCCTGCTGGCTAGTGGCTGCAAAATTTAACTTAGACCCCTGGAGTGGGTCATGCCATCCACAAGATGGCCCTCAAGACATTATTACCCATTTACCAGCCCTAAAGCAGAGCATCCTGTTAGCTGTCAGAAAACCTACATCCCAGTCCCCCCCCCCACAACTGGACCACTCTTTCAGTACCAGTTCCTTGGGTTCTTATACTTCTACCTGGACACCCAAAATGGCAGCAACAGAGATGGGTAGAGGGGACCTTGGTTTAATCCCTCATGCAAGGGACAGAGGGACAGCACACCATGACAGTACAGTATTATTCCATATACTATATTGTGGTGCCAGTGTTTACAGTATGACAGTGAATACCCTAATAATCAGACTGCCCATAATGTATACGTGGTATGTCATACTTATTTCAGTTCTGGAGTATGTGTGACTCTTGAATGTACTGCAAATACTAGACAACCAACAAAAGAAAAAGATACAGCTGCAAGTACTTCACAGTTATGTTGTATAAGAGACACATTTTTAATGTTTGTTTACCGGCTAAAGTGCAGTAGACAATAAACTTTGCTTATTTTCAGGCACATACTTGGAAAGGCTTTGCCTGGAGTTCAGTGGCCAAGCAGCCAGCCACTCCCACTTCCTGAGCGATATAAGCAGTTCCTCTCAGCCTCATTGTGAAGCATTTTTTCTTTGCAGCTGAAGGATCTGTCGGGTTGTCCTCTGAGCTGGTTGGGCGTCTCTGGCTGGCTGGGACCTCTGCCCCCCCAACTCCCCTTGCTGCTCCTGATTGTATCTGCTGGGCTTCTGTGTTTATTTCCCTGCTTCTAGTTTGTATTTTGCCTTCGGCTGTGTGTGCTTGCTTCCTTCCTTTTGGGGAGGGGGGAGCTTTGTTTTTAAGCTCCTAACATACTGCTGCTCCAGCACTCATACTACTTGCTTTCAGTTACTCACAACTCTCAAATTACTTGCACTGTACCAGCAAACCTGATCTGTGTGTTTCAGCTCAACTATAGCTGCTCCATGTTGCATACTCAGTTACTTTCACCTGACTCAGATTTACTTGAACCTAGCTATACAGCTCACTCATGCTTGTTCTAATCACCTCATTGCAGCAGTCTCATTGCACTGCCTCGTGACAGTGCTTTCAGAGCATTGTGCCTCCTTTTATTTTGTTTATTGCAGTTACAACTCGGTGTACTCAATTGTTTTCACTACTGCTGCATAGGCCTAATTGCTTCCTGCTACTGCTTTGTTTACTCCCATTGCTATTGTACCTTGTTCTACTATGAGGTTAGCTAAAGCTCCTGCTGAGGCTATTAAATTAGCTTTTATATCTGCATGTGGTTCTCGGCCCTTCCATTGCTTCCTTGTTTGTATTACGGTGGGGACTGGGAGGTGTTTGGGGGGTCGTGGCCAATGTGGCTAATTATTTCTGTTCTAAATCCAGTCTTCACCACCAAAAATCCTCAGAGTTTGTCACCTTGATTTGGCTTTGAAATGCCTTGCTGACTTGCCTCACTGTTCAGTGCTGTTTGCCCTACGTTATGCAAACCTACGTGCAGGTCCATTTATTACTACTCTGTTTACTGACCTACCTGCAGGTCCACACTTGCTTACGCAACCATTGCTCCTTGCTTACACAAACCATAGCATCATGCCTACTGCCATCCCCTCAGCTTTAGCCTCTGGGATTCTGCTGCACTCAATCTGCATTTGACCTTGCAAGGTCTCAGCACTAAATGCTCATTACGATCTTAGCACGCCGTGCTCATTCAACTCACCAGCTTTTCAGTTCTCAATCAATTCTGGGGCATGCCAGCTATTCTACCTGGCACAGGGTTTCTGCAGCTAATGGTCTCACTCTGCATTTAGTCCGCATCTCAAGCATGTCCAACTTGTGGTGGGATCCTTCTCACCTGGCCCATAGCTGGGAATGTCCTCAACCCTGGCTTGGCTTTAGCTGCCTGCTACATGAAAGCAGCTCCTGTTGTAGAATTTAAGACTAGTGGTAAAGGGTGGTTACGACGATCTCCTTTGGCTCCAGTGTTCCACTATAACGGTTAGCCATTGACTTTAGTGGTTTCTCTAGCAAGGCATCTTCACTGCATTCTCCGTATGACTGCCTCTGGTTCACCTGGTTTGAGTTTAGGGTGGGTAGGCCAGGTGAGTGCTTCAGCAGTCGTTGCTCTCCTCCTGCACCTTGGTTGCACGTATCGTTGCAGAGTTTTCTCGCAACCTTCCACAGCATTCCCACTAGAGGGTTTGAGTGACAGCCTTCCTCCAAATTGAAATATTTTCCACCTCCCTTTAATTGGGTTTTCAAAATTGCAGCTGCAGAGCCGTCACTAAATAAACTATCCCAAGCCTGGAGGGAAGGCGACCTAGGCCTTGGATCCCCAAAGATTTCCTCCTCATAGGGTTTTTTCTCTCCTCTGTTGCCTCAGGTCATAACATTTAGTTAGCACAGTTGTTTCCCATAGTTTCTTTAGGTCAGCTCCACTGTTGGATGGAGGTGGAGGATATCCTGCCATTCCCATTCTTCTTAGGGGATCCTCTAATCTCAATGCAAACCATCGGTATCATGCTACGCAAACCTGGGCAGTCATTACGTTATCCAACTGAGCATCTCATTGCATTATCAAACTGCCTATGCTTCTCTACTACTACGTTACAGTTATTGCTCCTATGTCACAGTTACTGCTTGCTCATATGCTTCGTGTTGTCTCCTTCTTTGGGGATGATATACATTTCTTTTGGAGATTCCTAAGGTGTTTTTAGTCACGGGAATCATCCCGTGGCACCTCTAGGGTGTAACCCTCTCCGAGGGTTTCTTGCCTTTCATAACCCTACAGGGTGGCAATTCCTCTGGAATAGAGAGTGCGAATGGCCAAAACCAAACTAACACAGTTACACAAGCATAATACTATACTGGCTGCATAGGTCAGTGAATATATAGTGATTCTAAACAGACACCAAGTGGTACAGCACATAGACAACAAGTTCTGTATATTGAATTTTACATTGCTTGGCTTGTTAAACAGGCTTCTGGAATGTATAAATTCACAGCTGCTTAAGTAAGGGATTTAGACATGCATACAGCATGATGCTGGCATCACAGGAAAAAGCCTGGCTTTCTCATTCCCAGGCCGGAATATCTCCTAGCATGTCCATCAGCCACATTTGTAACACAGAGGCATAGTCATTCTCCGATCATACTGAATAGCAGGACAACTAATAGCAACTGCTATCTGTAAACGGCTTTGATAACCTATATTTGTGAATTCTGCAGTTCTGTTTACTCCTTGCTACACTACATGCCGTCCCTTACAAAGATTTCTTTGGAATACCATTGTAATACCCATTCTTTTCCATTGTACTACCACTGTGATTTCCAGTGTATTGCCATTGTGAGTTTCATAAATGGTATCACAGTGGATTTGTTCCAATTCCATTGTGATACCATTGTTACCATTACGATACCATGCAGACAGCAGTAGTTCACTGGTACCACTTCTGCTGGTACCACAGTGGTAACAATGTACACCATTGTGATACCACTGTTTATTGGTATCACAGTGGTTTTGTTCCAATTCCAGTGGGATACTATTGTGTCAGCTGTGATACCATCAACACCCAGTGGTAGCACAGTGGCAAACTCTTGTGCAGCAGTAGCACAGTGGTGAATACCAGTGTGATACCACTGCACTTGGTATCACAGTGGATTTGTTTTAATTCCACTGCACTATTATTGAGACCACTGTGGTACCATACAGTATGTCAGTGGTAGCACAATGAGCACACCTGCAGTGGTACTACAATGGTCTCCTTCCATGCCTTATGCTGGTGGTAGCACAATGGTCATGCAGCATGGTATCACAGTAGCCTGCGTGGGTCACTGGTAGCACATGGACCACATTGTAGGGGAAAACTTGCTGGCAAAATGATCAAAAAAAAAAAGTAAGGCACATCCAACAAGATCAGACTCCTAGGACTCAAACCTCTAATGGTTTTATTTGTGCACTTTGTACCCTTTGCATTCTTCCACTCTGTCTGCATTAACATAGTTTTTCTGCAGTAAAACACCTTCCTTTTGTGATCGTGGAAATTTAACAGCATAGTGGAGCTATTTCAAATGCTACATCACCAACCACTTAACAAGTGAAAGCCTAGTGTTATAATACTTGGGGTAGCACTGTTACAGGCTAGCATCCTAGCACAGATTAGAGATCACTTATCTGGTTCCTATGGAGCCTGGGATAACGGTGTCTCAAGAGAACATGGTACCTGTAAAACAAGAACTGCAATGGGGTCACAAAGGATCTGCAGCTCTTTATGAACTATTACAAACAAGGTAAGGCAAACAAAAAAAACAGTACTTATCTGATACGTATGGTCAGTGTCCTCCTACACCTGATCAACATCCTGTCAGACCTGTAGATACAAAAGGGAAAATGGGTCAGTATAAAGAATAAAAATATTTATCAGCTGCTGTAAGTTAGTTGGGAAGTACCTGTAGAGGTTGAAAAATAAAGTGGGTTGTATGTGTGTGGGTGGATGGTGGGGATACTGCACTGGTACCACACCAACGATTTTGGTGTTAGAATAGACTGGTCACTCAGGGGCCATCATGGTGGGGAGGATCCAGTGACCCTTGTACTGATCTCTGTTGGGGGTGGAGACCATGTTGCTCCACCCATCAACCTACACAGGGCAGGATGAAGACACTGGGGACTCAATATTCAAAAATGCCCATAGTGGAGCACAATAATTAGTGCTGTGCTTTGTGATATCACATGTGTGAGAAACTGCTATATTCAGATGGATAGCACATGGCACTATCCTTCTGAATATAGGGACATTGTGTCAAGGCATTAAGCTACTCAGTGCCACCCAATAGCACACCCAAAACTAGGCCCTGCAATGGCTTGTGTGTGGGCAAAATCTGCAGTATTCAAAAGTCCCCCTGCAAATTAGCCCATTGGGCATACAAGGTGCCAAGAGTCATTTACATGCCCATTATGGACTCATTTGCATGGAAGTGAGACTGCTTTGCTAGCATCCCCCTCAACTGCCCCAACCCAGTGAGTTGTCCCTGGTGCTAGTGGCATCCCTCCATCCTCCAAACCCAGTCTCATGAAAGACAGATACATCCCTGGCATCCAGTGGTGCCCCCCCACACCCAGTCCTGTAATGAAAGATTTATCTTTGGCATCCACTGGTCTCTCCCCCCACCCGATTGTAGTTCCATTCAAGAATGGTATATCCTGGCGTGCAGTGGTCCCTCTCCACACCCAATCCCAGTCCATGCAGAAAAACAATTTCTCTGGTGTCCAGTGGTCTCTCTCCACACCCAGTTCCCATCCTGGGAACACCATCCCACCCAGTTTCCAAATATCCCCCTCCTGACAGTCACACTGTCATTGCATGGCAGGGGCAAGAAAGTACAAAGAATGAACCACTACTACACAGAGAACCATAATGAAAGTAAGCAGTTAGGTTGTAGCAATCAAAGTATTTGACTGGTTGGTGAGGTCTTTCTTTCATACTTGGAATAAATTCACTTTGATTGCTACAGCCTAACTGCTTACTTTTGTTATGGTCCTGAGTGCAGTAGCAGTTTGTTCTTTGTGCTCTTGTGTGTTGGGCAGGCTGCCCTTCTAGCTAGTGCACTGATCTGCTTATGCAGATCACAGCACCTACCTCTGGGACTGCATCAAGAGCAAAGAAGTCCTCCCCCCAAAAAAAAACCCTGTCCCAAACCATCAATAGCACTCTTAACTCATACCCAGTTGGTGGCTAGTTGCCTCCCTCCCACCCTCGGCACTGACACAAGCACCCAGTCCCCCTACCTATATGTCGTTGCCACAGTTCAACAGCAGTGAGTGGCATAGCCCATCTTGCACAACCATGGCTGCCTTCCATTTATCTGTACCGGGGAGTGCAGCCTGTGAATAGGACAAAGCACATCACTGTCCCATATACAGTAAATAAACTGTGCTCCCTGCTACAGATAGATGCTGGGTGGCCGTGGTCATGTGAGGTAGGCTGTGTGACATAGACAGCCAGCTCTGAGTGCTGTATCATTTTTTATTTCTTAAAAAGAATAGAAATGTGGTATTGAATTTGTCTGTGGGAAATGCCAGTGTACTTGGATTGACCTCCTTCACTCACACACACATCCCCTCCAGATCTCAGTATGTGAGATGACCACACACACAGGAACTTAGATAAAACAAATCTAACACCTGCAAGGCCAAGATAATTACAGGGCTAAAAGGTACCTAAAATGAGGGACATCCTGATTAGCTAGTTCTATTATCAGTAGCCGAGTTGGCAGGAAAGAAAATATCTATTTTACAATGTTTACAGGAAAAGAAAGCAGGGCATGACACATCTATGTGAAATTAAAAAGGCTTTGATATCTGTGAAGATCAGGAAGATCCTTTTTCATCAAAGAGGTGTCATTTGAAAATGGACGTTATGCTGAAAAAAACAGGATCTCACCGCCTTATAAGGATCCTGTTTCCTGTAGAGATATATTTTTAGTAATAATATCCTGATAAGAAGGAAGTACAGTAACCTCATCCAGGGGGCTGGAGAAAGTAGCATTTAAAACTATGATTCTGGTTTCATAGATTGACTTCTTTACCTGACTTTGAAACAGCAACATCAAGCCTTTAGAAGATAAGTACTTTGTGGATAAGAAAATATAGTTGCACTTTTACACCTTTTTGTTTAATGACTTGTATGTTTTTGTGATAAGAATTCTGTATATTATTGTTTACTATTTTACCTTTTGTTTAGTAAAGATATATTTTAAAAACAGAAACTGCCTGGTGTGCCTTGAAACATTTCTTTGGTTTTAAGTGAAGTTAGATGGTTTTAAAGCTGATACGGTGCATGAGTTTATGGATGTACCAAACTGGGAAACAGTTTAAGAGTTTCTCTGGGTCTTGTATAGAGTTCAAAAAGGGTTCATTTTGTAATACCTGGTTAGGTGCCCGTAGGCAAAGTATCTGGCCCCTCGAAGACAGAATTATCTGAGCTTGACAATTGGGTATGCTAACAAGAGGTTAACAAGTTTGAATCCCTCCAGAACTTGGGACTAAGGTGACTCAAATCCACAAAACAGACAAGAGGGCTACCTTGTTCTGTTCACTGTTCACAAAACTACACTCAGAGGTTGGCACTTTGGGAGTAGAGGGCTGACCTGCTGAGTGAATCTGTGACAGGCTGTGCCACTTGTCGTCATTGAATTGTAGCAGTGACAGACTGGTAGGGGAACTGGAGAGTGGGTGTAGGTGCTTTGGGTAAGGGGGGCCACTAACTACTAACTGGGTATGGGATGGCGGAGAGGAGAGATATAAAGAGTACTATACAGCATAGAAGCAAGTTGAAAAATAGTTAAAGAGCATCTCTCTACTATAATAAAAAAACTTAAAAACACTAGATTTATACCAATTGTGTTTTCATTTTGTTTTCTAGTTATTTTCCCCCCATGCCATTGGTCTACTAAATATTGCAGGTAATGCAGCACTTTTTTCACTAAGTCTTTCAAAATGTATCTTACTCTCCCCTGCTAACCACACGATTGCTGTTTGTGATATCATAGTCTGTCATGGTGAGCACTAAAAACTCAAGGCACTGTGAGGTTAACAGGGGAGAGGCAAATGTTTTCTATGCAGACTTTTCAGATGGACTGTCAGATGTACTGTAAATTTTGGAAAGGAACATTGACAATTAAAAAATGTGTTCTAGTAAACTGTAAACAGCTGTACCTTATTTATGATAACTCATGTACTGAAGTGCAGAGTTGCTCTTTAACATCAAGGTAAGAGCAACAGAGATATGGTAATAGAGGATAAAATAAAATAAACACAAAAAAAGCAGCAACTTCCTGCAGTAATCTTTGTCCCCCCATAACCCCCAGTAATGTTCTCTGGCCCAGTCAGCTGATCAAACCATCCCATCCCAAACACTTAGTTTCCTCACTGGCCCACACTCCATTAATGACAGAGAGACTGACTGAAAGTTGCCTTGCAGGAGGACTGGCCTATGTGTCTCAGTGCAGAGCAGACCTCAACCAGATGATCAAACACCCCCCATTTTCAACACTGCCAAGACAAAATCCTCTCCCTCCTAGCCCCAGCTATGCCAACTGCACATCCAGCGCTCGCTGTAACCTCCCTTTCGCCTACCTCCCTGCAACCTTTGAATCCCACATGCATCTGATGACTTCTTTAGGCCACTATTTGGGTTGCTATGAGAGCTGGAAGGCAACTCCTCCCTCCCCAGGCTGCCAACAATTGGAGACTCAGGCTTACTCTCAAATTCAGGTTGACCTCATGGTGTAGTGCCCCTGGGCTATTGAGGCAGCCTGTAACTAACCCATTTAAACATTTTCAATTTAACTTTAAAAGAATTAAAGTAATGAGCAATAACAGACCAATTTACATACCTGTAAGTATAGTTCTACTGTTGTCATTCCTTTCACATTCACACTGTGGCAAAGGGAGATTTAGTCTTTGGGTCTGCCACTCACTGGTTCAGCCATTAAAATGGGAAAGAAAAGCAGCCTGAAATGATAAAAAAAAGCTTTTTAAGGGTAGATATGAAATGAGCCAGCTCCTGCATGGAAGGTGTATACCATTAGGTGGACACAGGACCTAGATTGAAGAAATGTAGGTGAGGCACTATGGGCGACTGCGATCTGGGTGGCTGGGACTTCAATACAGTGGCAATTGTGAGTGGACAGGAAAGTGGGGTCCCAACTGAGGTCCATTCCCTTAAGTGCAGGCTGGGGGATGTTTATATTTATTTAAAGGGGGTGTTGGGATGAAGCCCCCCTGCAATGAGGCCAACATGCAGTTCGACCAGCAAGGTGCACAATGCAATTGCCAGGCACACATCTTGCTGTTGCCTGTTTTCCCATGCACTGATTGCCCTTGTCCAATTTATTTTCACCCTATTGTGGGTATCCCTATGTGAGGGGCAACAACTCAGCACTATGGCATGCAGCGCTTCACTCCCCCCAACCCTGCTGTAAGCAAAGAGCATGTGATATACTGAGGTCATGGTGGTCACTGCTTCCTAGTTGCCAGCAGTTCAACGCTGGTTCATGGTACCCCACCTACCCCCAAACACATGGCTATGGTTTTACCAAAATGCTTAGGTCACAACACCTTTGACACTGTGCTGCTTCACAGAAGTGATGGAGAGGCCCCATTACAATGTTTTATTGTCCTGAGCAATCACCACTAACAGATACCTGATCAGCTAGTCACTAAATCAGTGCATGAATGCATCATGAAATATCAGTACCTCTGCTAGGAGAGGAGAAGGCTGAAAATACAGAGGCATCAGACATCTCCAGCAGCACAGCACTACAAGGCAGCTGGGAGGGTTGGCAAGCCCCCGTAGATACTCAGTACTCCATGTTTGGGCCTGAAAGAAAAGTAAATGCCCAAAAAGTCCCCCGGGTAGCCTAAGGTAAGTCCTTAAGTCATCCACCCTCTTTTCCAATGCAATCACTTCTCATCCTCCACCACAATCTTTTTTTTGTTTGTTAAATAGGTTTGGTTCCCTGGCACTGCATGCCAGAAGTCAAAGATACCTCCAAACCTGCCTAAACCCCCATAGTTTTGTGACCAATATGTCAATGGTGTGTCCCCTTCCCTCCTGACCTCTGATCCATAAAATTATAGAGGGAGCAATAATGTATAAATCCTGGCTACCTTAAGTCTTCACCCTCCCACAGTGCACCTGCTCCATTAAAGTTCAAAGACCCTGCGCATAGCGGTGTGTGCCTGTGGTTTAACCTGCCTTAAATTAATTAAAGTATTTGGATTTTTGCAACTTGGCATTTTCTGTAGCTTACTACATCGTGCTGTTCTGCACATCTATTCTTCCTTTGTTTTGTGTACAGCTATCTCTTTCATGGTCACTTGCTCCATTAAGGCATAGTAGTAGTAACATGGAGCACCTGACAGGGGAGGGCAGAGCAGTCTGCACACTGATGATGCTGTGAGAAAGACTACATCCCTTCTTCCAGATTCTGCACATGCTTCTGCCACACTATAACTTCTAGCACCTTGAAGTTAGCAAGCTGTGAGACACAGTAATGAAGTTAGCCAGAAGGTAATTTCCCTATATCTGGACCAGGGGAACACCACTGAAATATAACTGGGGTACTGAAGAGTCAGGGTTACTTGGAGACACTTTCTTTTTTTAAAACAGCTTCACCCCTCCCCTCTGGTATTGCACGCTCAGTCCTCTGGCTTTAGGGCTAATCTCAATGGTGGAATTGACCCTGTCTGCTATTTTCCCCACCTGTTACTCCACAGTGGCTGGTATAAATCCTGTTGTGGGTGCCATGGTGGATCACTTATGAATATGCATTCAAAAACTCAGCTACTGTAGCTTACCTAATTGAGTATCTAGGTGCTAAGCTACTTTTATGCACTCAAAGGGACAGCAATCTTGGCTTCACCACGCAAACTGTCCAATGTAAAATATTAAGTCTTAGGTATCACAATTCTGTGTGCAAAATCAACTTTATTAGAAGCAATACAATTTACAACCACCCACAGCTATGGTAAGACACCTCGACCAGTTTTACAGGATGACTGCGTCATCAGTAGGGTGGTGAGGCAGTTGTCATGAGAAACCAGTAGAGGTGAGGTGTCTTACCTGACTTGTGGGCAGTTGTGAATTGTTCTGCACCATATAAAGCAGATTTTGCACACAGAACTGTTGCACTTTTCTGCACTGCTAACCACCAAGGCGCATATAGAATTTTTTTATGGAGGCAACTCTTCCCCAGGTGAGGTTTCTTACCTGAGTTGTAGGCAGTTGTAAATTGTTCTGCACCATATAAAGCAGATTTTGTACACAGAAATGTGGTACTTTTCTGCACTGCTGATCACCAGGGACGCATCTATAATTTTTTCAAGGGGGCAACTCTTCCCCAAAATGTAAAATATTACCATTTAAAGCTAAGATTAGGTTTAAACAGATTTTTGCTGGACTAATGAGGTTGTGGGTGCTACTTGGATACATAGCTGGATCCACTGGTACTGACCACCCCTATATATTTGTTTTCCAGTACCCACACCTTATTTTGCAGCTTGTTCCCTCAAGGTCTGTCCCAGCCTACAGACCACTGCTGGAATCTTCAGTCTTTTTTCCTTCTAATCCCACCAACACATCCTTTTCCCTCTGCATTCCATGAAAAGTATATCATCCCTGAATCACAATTGCCACCCCCAGCACTGTCCTACTGCTATTTAACAATTATTACTGCAAACTGTATTGAAAGGTATTTGTTGTATGCAATTCTCAACTGTGAAACACTTTGCAAATTACAGCAGAGACCATTCTGGTATTGATGGGCAAGAAAGCAGGGGATTACATTACTAAACATTTGAAAGACAAACTTGTTTTGACTCATGAAAGGAAACTATGTCAACATGTAGAAAGAGTAATCTATGTGAATTTACCTGGAAATGTGTAAAAATGCAACCAGTTGATTCCTGAATCTGCAGCTGTTCACTGTAATGTAACATGCCATGACTGGAAATTCAGTCAACATCTGCCTTTTGACTTAGAGTTCCTCAGGGTCCTAGTGTGAGTCATATCATCAACTGAAAGCAGAATAAACTTAGAAACTGGTTATTATATCCTGTGTTTTTAAAAAATCTACAGAACTATTTCTTCAGTGCCCCTGCAGGAGGGGGAGGGGGAGGGAAAGGGAGAGGGGGTTGTGAGGTCCAGTGGAGGGGAAGGCAGTGGAAAACCAGTGCTATGGAAATGACTGCATCTCCGTGCAAGTACACACAATAGCTGTCCTGCAAGTCCCTCTTCTAATCTACTTCATAGAAAAAAGACAGCATGACTTTGCCATGCAGCCTTAAAAAGGAAGATTATTGCAAGTGAGTACGTATGTAATGCAAGAATGCCCAGGACCTCTAGAGACCCAGTACTTGGCTCTCTTGATGTGACAGCCATTGGCCCTGAGCATTCTCTGCAGCTCCAGTCTGAAAGGAATGAGTAGTGAAGTCCTGTGACTCCAAACCAATGTACTGCATAGCTCACTTCAGAATGCATCAGAATTGATAAGTCGACACAGGCCTCCCATCCTCATGATGGAAGAATGCCTCCCTCCATGCCAGGTGGGCTCGCATGCATGCCTGTAGCTTGTCTTTCACTGACCATGATACTCCAGGGGAGACGCCAGCCTCTACCATCAGCCAGATTCTGTCTGCTCCATCTTGGACCTCCTGAGATGGACATAGACTCCTTCTGACATAACTACTACATCCCCCACCAATAAACCTGGTGACCCTTGAGCCTGTGCTGGCTGCATCAACTCTGATACCTTGAAGGTCTAATGATAGCCCACCAAATACATGGTCTCAAACAGTCTAGCTTCTTAGGTGTTCCAACACACCAATGGCAACACCTCCCAAATCTGAACCAGGATTGCTGTGGTAACAGGCTGCCTGTCATCAGTCCTGGTCCCCAGCGACCTCCACCATCCTTCCCGTACTTTATGCACCTTAAAGGCCCTGGTGTTGTCAATCATGCCCATGATTCTAGCCAACCAAGAGACTTCTGCAAGATGCTGACTCACTGAATCTGGTGACATATACTGCTCCTTAGCCTTCACAATGTAACTACAGAACTTGTCTCTCGGGAAAGGGAGACCTTTTGCACATACTTTGGCTTTGCCCACTCCTCATTCCATTCTGGATGGCTGTCTTGGGTCTGGCTCAACAGGCTTCAGACTCTCCTCTGACTCTAGATCCCCTAGTTTGGATTATGGGCCTTCCTCCTGTGCAAAGAGCGTTCACTCATCAACAGCATAGATGGTTGACATGTCTTAGCCTCCAAGCTAAGAGGCTTATCCTCTGTAGGTGGAGAACCACAGAGGTATCCACCATCTCTGAATTATATAATGCCTTCTCTAATGTAGCAGCACTGGATCATCAGTCCCACTTAGTTACCAACACTCTTTTACAATATTATCTTACCTGGGCCCCTTACTTAGCTTATCTCTCCCCACATACAGGGATTGGCTAACTTCCCCTGTGGAACGATCTGGACCAACATAGTAGATACACCAGTAGGAAATGGTTTGGAAACTCAAAACCCACCCCCTCCCTGCAAGGACTGTTATCTTTTCTCCTTATAGGATAAGAATTCAGATCTGGACCTTAACATTGATAGTATTTTATTATGTCTGTGCTTTTCAGGCTTTTTCAGGTATCAGGAGACACTTCGGAGCCAGTCTGCAGGTGAGAGCTGCACAACTACCAGATATCGGAACGATACATAGACTGCAATTTTTCCTTCGTGTGTGTCATTTCTGTTACTGTGGGCAGTTAAAGAAACCGGGACAGTGTTTGCAATATATGACTTTCCTGCATAGTGTGCTGTAGTGATTGGGACTGCCGACAGCTGGGGCTAATTCAAACTTAAAAGCCCGTGCCACCCCGAAGATTTAAACTGCAGTCCTGAGGTGCTGTGAACATCGGAGCCAGTCTGCAGGTGAGAGCTGCACAACTACCAGATATTGGAACGATACATAGACTGCAATTTTTCCTTTGTGTGTGTCATTTCTGTTACTGTGGGCAGTTAAAGAAACCGGGACAGTGTTTGTAATATATGACTTTCCTGCATAGTGTGCTGTAGTGATTGGGACTGCCGACAGCTGGGGCTAATTCAAACTTAAAAGCCCGTGCCGCCCATGGGTGCGAGCACCGTGGCACGAGCATTGTGAGTGGCGCGAGCGTCGTGAGTGGGAGCGCCACTCGGTGATGAAAAACGGACAGTAAGCTTACATTTTGAGTTTGAGTAGACTACTGTTTAGGGATTGTAAGTTTGAACAATGCATTTACTTAGTATTATTGGGGGTTGGGTATTAATGAGGCTATGGTTAACTAGCCCATATTCATTAGATGTAAACAGTAGTAATATATGTAAAGGATCAGTATTTATGATTATGGGGTGGCATGTTCAAGATCACCATTTCTTAGTTAGGAGGCAGAATTCATTTACAAACTCTCAAAGATTATGTATAGTATTATTAAAAATTAAAAAAGGACCTTTCAATGTGGTGGAGAATAAGACTATGAGTTTGTTTTTCTCTGTCCTCCTAATACAGTGTGGTGATGTTGAAGTTAATCCTGGACCTAAAAAGCAACTAGGGATAACAATCATTCATGAAAATGTTAGAAGTCTTGTTTGCAAAATGGATGAATATAGGGTTTGGGTATCTGATTCATTTTGTGACATTTTAGCTATTTCTGAGACGTGGCTGCATTCTGGTATTTTTAATGAGGAAGTGGAATTGGCAGGGTATAATTTGATAAGGCAGGATAGGGGTAAAAGGGGAGGGGAGTATTGCTTTATTTAAGAAGTTCTCTGTGTCCATATCAAATATTATTTGGGAAAAATGTGGAAGGGATTGATTATTTGGTTGTAAGGTTGATAAAATTAAAATTAACAGTTGGAGTATTTTATGCACCTCCCTAAACTAAACTAAGCAAATTTGACATTCTAGCTGATTTTCTCTTAGAGATACTGAAAGATCAAAGTGTGGTGCTAACTGGAGATTTTAATGCAGCCTGGGGACAAACAAGAGGTAAAAAACTTAAATCTAGTTTTGAAATATTAGGTTTACAACAATTGATACAACATCCAACAAGAAGACTAAACAATAGGACAACTGGAACTATATTAGACTTGTTCTTTGTTTCAGATGATTTGAAGGTTGAGGGCTGTAAGGTGTTACCATTGAATATGGGGGACCATAACCCTATTCAATGTCACTTGTTAATCCAAAAAGTTAGGTGTAATGAAGATTATGAGTTCTGGGTTCGCGATTTTAGGCACTTTAATGAGTCATCATTTAGGGATAGCCTTAGAAATTTTGAATGGTCAAGGATATTTTTGATTCCTGACCAGGATTTAGCTTTTCAAGAATTTACAGATTCTTTTCTATACATAATTCAAATTCATGCCCCTAAAATAAAAAAGAGTAATAATGTTAAAAATCCATTATGGCTTAATGAAAAATTGAAAACTCATTTGCGTATTAAAAACAGAATATGGAAAAAAGCCAAAAAATCTAAATTGGAGGGGGATTGAGATCTTTTTAAAAAATGGCGAAATAAATGTAAACAAAAGGTAAAGTTGGCAAAAAAAGAATACTTCCAGAGTTCTTTTGATAATATACATGATCCAAATAAATTCTGGAAGGTTATTTCCAACTTAAGAAGTCCAGTGAAATCTCAAACTTTAATTAATTTAATAGTGGGAGATAATTTGGTCGATAATCCTTTAGAAGTGGCTAATTTGTTGAACCATTATTTTAAGGATTTACCAGATTTAGAGATACCTAATCTGGGAGTGTTGCCCAGGAAGGTATACACTCTGATACTTTTGCTATGAATAATGAGGGCTTTAACTTGAAAAATATAAGGACACAGGATGTAGCTAAAGAATTGAAGAACCTAAAAACATCAAAACGTGCTGGAATAGATAATATCGATCCCAAATTTTTGAAATTGGGGTCTGATGTTATAGCTCCTATAATTACTTATATTTATAATTGGAGCATACAGTCTTCAGTTGTTCCTGATTGTTGGAAAATGGGTGAAATTATTCCTATTTACAAGGGTGGTGACATCACTGTCCCTTCTAATTATAGACCAATTACTTTGCTCCCAATTTTGTCAAAAGTATTGGAGAAGCTGATAAATAATCAGCTTGTGCAGTACCTTGACCATTTGGGATTATTAACAAATTGTCAGCATGGATTCAGAGGGGGTAGGTCCACAAATACTGCCCTACTTGATTTTGGTAACCTGGTGGCAACATCATTGAACCAGGGAAACCAAACCGGGGCAGTGTTTGTGGACCTTAGCAAAGCTTCTGACTTAGTTCATCATGAAACACTTTTGTTTAGATTGCAGAATTTAGGGATACATAATAATTCATTAAAGTGGTTTAGATCTTATTTAACTAATCGAAAACAAAGGGTGGTCTGTGGGGCCGCTGTCTTGGATCTCCTGGACTTATATCGTGGCGTACCTCAGGGGTCAATTTTGGGCCCTATGTTATTTAACATCTATATTAATGATCTTTCTGATTATGTAACTGGCACTGATGTCAGACTTTATGCAGATGACATATATTGGTTGCATCTGCTAGAGGTCCAGGGGAACTGAGGCAGCGGCTCCAGACAGATTTCTCTAATATTGAAACTTGGATAAGAAACTCTGGACTTCTGATAAGTACTGGGAAGACTCAGAGTATGATTTTTTCTGTAGGATCTAATTCTAAAAAAGATATAACTGATTTGAAGATTAGTTTTTTGGATGGGACAAGGGTACAAGGGGTTAATACTTATAAATATTTAGGAGTTTTGGTTGATTATCGTTTTTCCTTTTCAGAACATATTTTGTTACAAATAAAAAAAGTCAATCAAAGATTGGGGGCATTAAGAAGAGTGTCAGGATGTTTGACTAGGGATGAAAAGACTAAATTGGTAAAGCAATTGTTGTTACCTGTTCTAGATTATGGTTTTTCATTATATATGCATTCTTATAAAAATTTTTTACACAAATTGGACCAGACTTATTATAGACTGGGGAATTATATTTTAGATAATAAGTCTCAAGTCCACCATTGTGTAGCTTATCAGGAACTTGGTTGGTTGCACCCAACAGCTCGAAGAGAATATATATGGCTTATTATATGTCATGGTTTGATATATCTAAAAATGCATCCTTTACGATATTTGATATGTCAGAACTCAGATTCTAAATATTTAGACACGTTTAGGAGGACTACTAAAAAATTGCCCACAATACAAATTATGAATCGTATGGGGGATATGGTGTTACAAAATAGTTTAGCAGGGATATGAAATAAGTTACCTCGCCAAATGACTGAAATTTCTGATCCGCATATTTTTAAATTGGAATTGTATAATTATTTAAATGTTTGTTGTAGTTGTTTTTAGGTAACTGTGACTTTGTATTGTGTTCTAATTTGTAGTGTTTTGTTTTTATTGTAAATTCCACAGGTATTTGTTGTAAATGGGGATTTATTCTCCAACAGATTAACCTGTATAAAAATAAATTTTAAACAAACAAACAAACACTTATATATTATGCCCATATTAGATGCCTTAACTAACCTAGATGCGGTGGTAATCATGCAATCTCTCATACTATTCTTTTCTTTTCTTTTCTTTTCTTTTCTTATTTCTTGGGCACAATACAACCTACTGTATAATTTCTTACTGTATCATTACTTAGAAATGTGCCTTTCTATGGGCTAGACTTTGTCAATTATATAATGACACTGCAGTCAATGTGTATGCATATGTGTCATGCTGTAACTTCTCTATGTACCTGGCTATGTCTGATATTATCTTTAAAATTTAATAAAAATGATTAACTACAATGTAACTATAGAACTGATCCACCAGGGTAGACCAGGTATCTGACCACCCAGCTTCCTCTTGTACCTGTAGGAAGTCCCATACTCCTTTGCAGTAAGATGCCTATGTTCTGGGTGTGATGGAACTACCTATACAGCACCAAGCTTCGCTGTCACCACCTCCCAGAGGAAAGAAGGAACCCCCCATGGCTGATGCTCCACCATCGGGGCCAGCTCCTGAAACCTTTGCGACTGTGAATGAGAGAAAGCATCTGCAATGCCATTTTCCACCCCAGATACATGCACAGCCTGAAACTGAATGTTGAACAGTAGGCATTGTAACACAAAAATCCACATGAGGTCCCCCATAGGTCCTTTTGGACTGAGCTGTCTGTTAATGGTGTACATCATATCCATGTTGTCTGATAAAAAATGGATCCTTTTATCCCTTAACCTTAGGCCCCAAATGCATAGTGCCACTACCACTGGAAAGAATTCCAAAAGGGGTGATCTGACGGCCCAGTTCTGCTTCAAGCCACTCTAGCAGCTGCTGACCGGTGCACCACTCACCCCAGAAATACACCCCAAAGCCCAAGACCCCGGCCATGTCCATGAACAGTTCCAAGGATGCCTCATCCACTGGTTCCTGCCACAGGGCTACTCCATTGAAGTGATCCAGGAAGGTTCTCCAGACCTGGAGGTCCTCCTGGAATTCCGCCGTCAGCCAAATCCGGTGATGCTGCTTTCTGCAACCCTGACCCTGATTGGCCAAGTGCTATATAAAGGACCTCCTCATGGAAATAACCCTGCATGCAAAATTAAGATGTCCCATCAGCTGCTGTAACTCCTGCAGTGTAACCTTCCTGGCTGACTCTGCCTGCCAAAGAAACCTCTTAAGAGACTCCACTTCATCAGTGAGAAGCTGGCACTGCTGAAACTGAGTCCATCTCTTTGCCAAGAAATGTAATGACCATGGTTGGCTGCTTGACCTTCCCTGGGGCCAAGGGAACTCCGATGTCCCGGCACGTATGGATGATGACCTCCAGGGTTGCCTCACACTGACAAATTCCAACTGGTCCCACAAACTGGAAATTGTTGAGATATTGCACAACTGCCTCATTTCCCATTCTCTGTGCAGTCACCCAGTGCAGAAAAGTGCTGAATTGATCGAATACTGCGCAGGCCATTGTGCACCCCATCAGCATGCAGTTATCAACATAGTATTCCCCTTCAAATTTCATGCCTAACAGGACTCTGTCATTAGGGTGAACCAGCAGCAGCTGAAATGCTGCCTTAGTATCCACCTTTGCCAATAAGGCTTCTGGGTCTGCATTTAGATTAACTGTGTCAGTGGCTCCATCGTAAGATGCATAATGCACTGATATGAAAGCTGAATCAATGTGGGCATTAACAGACTCCCCTTTTCGGGTAGGATGGTTTATCTTACAATAGTCACCCAGTGCTTTATTAGGTACCAGGCCAATGGGTGACACCTTCAAATTGGGCCAAGGAGGGGACTGAAAAGGGCCACTGACCTGCCCCAACTGCCTTTCTTTTTCCAGTTTCTCCCAGACCACCTGTGGGTGATCACGTGTGGACTTCAGATTCTCGGCCTCAAAGCCCTGATTATGGCTGAGTAACACAGTCTGAAGTCCACAGTGAATCCCTCTTCGAGCAAGGTGGTGGCTGGTCTGTCCAGGTACTGGTCCAGCCAAGGCTTAAGCCTTTCCACCCGCACCAGGGTAGGAAGGCTTCTTCCCCTAAGGTTTGAGGGTTCTGCCCCTCTCAGTCTGGAATCCTACCCAGGAGAACCAGGGGCCCAGACACTACACAAATAGGTGCTGCTGGTTGCATGTCATGCATGCATGATGAAACTGGCAGGACACTCTGGTGCAGTTCCTTTGATTAAAGGCATAGCAGAGCTGTCTGGACCCAACCTCAACCAGATGGAGGAAGAACACCCACTGTGCCAAGCCACTGTCTGTATGCAACACCCCTCCTCCTTGCATGACATCCACAAACAAGGGCATATCAAGGTGACCCCACCCCCAGGCAGAGTTCTTCTGCCACCAAAATTCCTCATCGTACTCCAGCCAGGCAAACCCACCTTTTCAACGGTGCATCATGTTAATCCATTGTATGTAATTGAAAAATTATTTTTTTTTTTTCATATGTAGTTTCTGGGGTTTGCAGGATTTCTCCCAGCCCCTACACCCACACATCCCTGACAGCGTGGGCATGTGTAGGCCAGCGCGTACACTCCGTTCGGGATGCCCCTCCCTTCCAGTCATTCCATTGACTGTCTGCACTGGCACTGAACCTCTATTTGGTGATGGTGGGACTATGGGCTAGTGACCCCGCCCATTACCCAGGAGAGGAGAGCTAATGCTCGATCCTGCTCCTACCCTCCCCTTGTGCCGACACCCCAGCAACCTGAGGTCATTCCCGAACCCAGGTCGCTGGCAAAGCACAAGGTGTGGTGTCCAGTGCCTCAATCCTCAGCTCCACCGGGCTGACTTAATTGCATAATTCTAACCCTTTGGATGCATCGCCTTGAAGGACCACCGTGGTGTACACCGGGAACACCGGCATCCAATTGTCTTCCTGCTCCGCTTCCTGATTCAACAGGGAGAACATGTCAATGTATTCTTGATTCTGAATCTGCTGGCAAACTTTATCTGACAGGTACATTCCTACCGGCATGTCCAGTCTCACAAAGTAGCTGGCTGCCTGCTGCAGGGGTAAGGCGGGGGTTCCTTGGTCTCCGGCGGTGAGGTGTTAACCTTAGCCACAAGTGCCACTACCACTTCTGCCAGCTTCATCAGGCTGTCACACAAGTCCTCCTGCCATGATGACCTGGCCAGCTCTAACATCATCCTCTGAAGACCCTCCAGGGCCGTGCCTACCCCGGGGGGCACTGCCACCCTCATTGACTGCCTCCACCTCGCTATCTGAGCTTTCCCTGTGAATGGCCTCCAACACCTCCCTTACCCTCTGGGCCCTTACCTGAAGTTCCCCCTGGTCCTTCCCTACCTGCTGCTCTGGACATCTTTGCCAGAGGCATGTTATCCTTCCTAGCTGCACCTTCTCCTGTCATGGTCCTCTTCTTCGAAGCTGAGCCTCCCAACGCCGATAGGCAATCCAACCCATCCAAGCATGCCTCAAGCCAGGATGCCACTTTCAATGTATATAGCTGCCACACCTGTTTTTCAATGGCTGCCTGCCACTTGGCTGTAGGCATCTTCTGACAAGAAGCTATAGTCCTAAAATGACAACTAAGTCCTCCCCCTTCTACACACTTATTAGTAAGTGGTCTTCTGAATTACCACACATTAGTATTTATTTATTTATCTTTTTTGAGTAGGGGGTGGGCAAAGTGGGAGATACCTAATTTTCTTCTTTTTTTTTTTCATGAACAAAGACCACGAACACAAAGACCTTTCTGCATGGCCACCCAATATCACTAGGGAGGGGAAGTGACCTGCCAAGGCACAGTGAATGCCATGGCTGAGCCTGAAGTGGGTGGGAGAGGGAAGACAAATGACTGGGAGAGGCTAAGTTCTGGGCTCCCAGAACTGCCAGAATCTGCATTGGAAAGGTGAAGACCACCTCCCGGCTTGCCTGTATTCCATGAAAAGAAATCACTTTGCCAGCCTGGTGGCGCTGAGGGTTGAAGTGCTGGACACCACACCTCGCACCATGCTGGCAACCCAGGTTCGGGAACAAGCACTGGTCTCCGGGGGTTGGCTAGGGCGGAGAAGGATGGTGCACCCGAAGGCAGCTCTCCTTCTCTGGGGGGGTATCTGCAGGCTCCTGCTGCAATGCTACCACCTAGGGGAGTCCAGGTGGATAGTGCGGTAGGTGGAGAAGCAGCAAGTGGATTGGGTGGATGTTGGTAGAGGGACGGAGCAGGAGGTACGTCTCAGTGTGCTTCCTAGCTCACAGCCCCTCACTGCATGCCGACGTTAGGGGAAAAGAAAATGGAAAAACACCTTGGTCCCTTCTAGGCGAAGACACCTCCCTAGGACTACTCCAAACTTGTCAATGCAGACTCCGCTGTGTCGGATCCACACACACACACACACACACACACACATAGCATGCTGGTTTGGAGGGGTAAGCATGGGGGTTCCCTCACCACCCCTACCTGGGGGGGTACACTGGGGGTCTTCAAGGGAGTGTGTGTGTGTCGACGAGGCACTCTAGGGGCAGACCACGGCAGGGATTGGGGGGTCCACTGAGGATGTCTGAGAGAGTGAAGGGAGGATAAAATGTGAATAGGTGGATAAACACAGGGTTAAAAAAAAAATAAATAAATCACTTCCTCTCCATTTATGTGGGCTGCCCAAGAAAAAGAAAGCCTGGGTGATTATATACCTTCTCCCTTTCTTACTTTTTTTTGGTACCTAGTATGTTATTCTAATATCTACCAAGGCAGAGAGGGAAAAATGAGGAGGTTAAGTGACTTACTCAGATTCATACC
Source organism: Neoceratodus forsteri (assembly GCA_016271365.2). Taxonomy (NCBI): domain Eukaryota; kingdom Metazoa; phylum Chordata; order Ceratodontiformes; family Ceratodontidae; genus Neoceratodus; species Neoceratodus forsteri. The sequence continues at coordinate 480,456,064 of CM057459.1, read as the reverse complement.
GAGTGCGATGGGGGGATGAGGGAGTCAAACCCAGGTCTGGTGGATCTACCAGGTTCCTTCACAGCTCATTACTCCAACCTAAGCTGTACTGCTGACCCTTCCAGCTAGAACCCTAGCCAATTCCAAGTCCCGACCCTCCAATCCGAGCTGCGGAAATCCTGAGGTCAGGACAAACTGCAGTCTATAATGCCTCAAGCTTCAGCTATTGACATTCTCTGCCAAAAGATGGCGACCCCCACGTGCAGCTCCATCTTGCCATACTGCCACTGCTCCCAATGTGAAAGTATGAGGGGTGGGGAGGAGGGCCCCAGCCCACATGAGGCCAGCCACATGATACGCAGGAGCACACCAAGATGCCCAGACCCCCACGGCATCCCAAAGATCACCCCCCGAAATAGCCACTTCTGGGCCCATCGACCACCTGCTATTACAAAGATGGCAGATGAGATTCCCATTCTTTGTGAAACATGCCATCTCGCAAGGACTCATGAAAGCTGGGAGGAATGGAGGGGAAGTGCACTGGGAGAATGTGCTGCAACTCATCCTCCTCCTCATGGTGGCTGAAAGCGCATCAGTACTCTGCCCCAGCCTCCTCCATATGGCGTCCTGCCTGGTGACTTGGGAACCCTAACAAACTGCCCTTAAGACATGGAAGAGTTACCATGCACAGCAGCACACAGTTTCCTGAACCTCTGTGCTATGCTGCCAGCACCCCAGTGCCACCAAAACCACTGGCTCACAAGGGCATTCCCTCCTCCGGGCAGTCCTGGCTCCACTGCTGAGGACTGCTCTACCCACCAGACCAGGACTGTTAGCTGCAGGCTGAAAGTTCCCCAGAGGCTACTAGAGAGGGCAGTAAGGAAAGGAAAAGAAGGGGAGAACCAGGGCTGGGGCTGCTCAGCCAGTCAGAGGAGCCAACCAATCACTACAGAAGCTACAGCAGCCACAGAGATTGTATCTCTTATGGGAGCACCTGCAGGGGCCGAGGAACGAGAGGTAGAGATACACCGGGAGCTGGGTGCTCCCTGTTGGGCTAAATTAGCTAGACACTTGAGCTCCATGGGGAGAATAACAACATACCCAGATGTAACAATTTGGGAGATCAGCTCTAAGGCCACTTCTCCTCCTAAACAAAAGGTCGACTAGGCCCTTACCTCCAACTGTGGAAGGTGTCTACTTCTGAATGCTGATCCGCTGGATGGAGGAAAGAGGAGGAAGCTGTGCTGGGAAGCCCCTTAAATGTCTCCCCTGTCTCCTACCTCCAGCTATATCATCCCTCCCTAAGGGCAGTGACTTTGGACCTCCTCCTGGATGTTGCCCGGCCCAGTGTTCCCCAAGAGAAGGGTATCATGTTAAAATAGTGAAGTTTTAATAGCGAACACATAAAAGTGACTCCAGAACAGTAAGCGCATTAATAGCGACCGGAACAAAACAGCACATGGAAGGAATGAGCAAATAGGGATTGCTGATATCCCCACTATCCAGGTGTGACTCAGAGTAGGAATTTTACAGATAAGTGGTGTGGGGGGGGGTTGAGTCCCCCCACAATGAATAGCATGTGATGCAGTGTGCAGACATGTGGAGTAGCAGTTAAAAAGGGGTGGCATGGTGGGTAACTCACCTAATGCTGTGGAGAGAGGAGCAAGTTCATATAATGCCTCGAGGAAGAGCAGAGACTTGCCATGATTCAGATGGAGTAGCTATTTTCCTACTCTGATAATCTGTGCATCTGTTGCCATTACTGTGACCTGTTTGAGCACCTCATTCAGATTGTCACTAAGTACGGGTCAAGGAGCAGATACGACTAATGTCCATCACTATACTGAGTTGTTGCTATCATTGCCAGTCACTATCATTGCCTGTTGCTATAGTGCAGTAGTGCTATAGTATTATTGCATTAGCTATAATGAATTCACCATTTTGACTTTCGCTTTTAATGAGTAGCTGTATTGACATGAAACCAAGAGGAGGCCTCCCTTAACTAACCAGGTCCAGGGAAGGGGGCCTAGGCAAACTGCCAGCTGCAACAACTGGCTGACAGCCTCTCTATAACCTAAAACATATTTAGAAGCAAGTACAAACTGCAGAATGAAATAAATAACTTGTAAGATGCTCATAGGTTCATAGATTCTAGAGACTAGAGTAGGCATGTACCCATCGAGTTTATCTACTGTGTTCAATGGAAAACACCAGTGAAACCACTCCCAATAAATAGTTGTAGAATTGTGACTTCAAAAAGGTTCAAGTTACCACACTTTACTTCTTTTGGCAAGCTACTCCAGCCACTCACTGCTCTCTCTCTGAACCACCTTCTTCTTGTTTTATAATTCTTTCCTCTAAGTTGCTTAGTGTGTCCTCATGCCACTTTATCCCTATTGCTGAGTTCTAAATGTAGGTTCTGTATTGTATCTGTGCTCAATAAAGCCTTATACATAATTATCAGGTCTCTGTTCATCCTTCTCATCTCTAAGCTGTAAAGCCCAAACTCCTTCAATCTATTTTTGTATGACAATCCCTTATGCCCTTAATAATTCTTGCCATCCTTCTCTGTATCCCCTCCACTCTAATAATGTCACACTTATTTTGTGGTGACCAAAATGGCACACAATACTCAGCGTGTGGTCTCACCAAGGCTCTATACATGGGTTTAATCACCTCCCTGTGCCTGCTGGTGATGTTCTTCTTTATGCAAGATATTGTTTTGTTGCATTTGGATATAACAGTCCAGAGTTTTTGAAGTTGTCTGTAACTCTTATGCTGAGGTCCCATTCACTGATTGAATCCTTTAATTCAACTCCGCTCATGTTGTATTTAAAGGCTCTGTTATTTTTCCCAAAATGCATAACTACACATTTTTCATGATTGAACCTCACCTTATCTTTTAAAGCCCATGGACCTGATTCACAAACATCCATAGAATGCCGGAAGCCCCGGGTGCACCAAACATGTGGTGCCCGGGGATGGCAGCATTTCCTGGGCAGTATTCAGGATTCTCAATCCAGTGCGCCACTTGTCACAGGTTATACTTTCTTTTTCTCATCTAGCTTGTGGCAATCTCAGGTCCCCATTTTATGTGGCTTGTACCAAATATCTTGGGCAAGCTGCTGTAAATCATGACAATCATCACAAAATGTGCCCAATCTTCTTGAATCAGATACATTCTCCATCAAACAGTTTGGTTCAGCTGCTTCAGCTGCTAGGTTTGATGCAGGGCTTGCCGTAAGCTCTGTGTCACCTTTCGTGAATCGAGACCCATGTGTATAATCCATTCAGTTCAGCTTGCACTTTTGATGCCACCCGTTAACTCTATATCCTATTTTTGTGTCATCTGTGACCTTAGCTATCCAGCCTCCATCTTTCAATTGAAGTCCAGAGGTAAAGACATTAAAAAGTGTTGGATCCAAGACAGACACCTGCAGCACCTCGCTGGTCACCCTAACGTACTCTGAATCAAATCCGTTAATTATGGCAATTTGCTTATGATCCTCAAGCCATAATTTTTCCACTTTATTACTTGGGAGTTCATTTTGATTTGAGTAATATTTCCACGAGTTCAGCATAGGGGACAATGCCAGATGCCTTCCTGAAATACAATTAACCATGTCTGTCGCACTTCCTCCTCAGGGGCTTGGCTGGCATTTTCAATAAAGTCCACACAGCTGGTAAGGCAGGATCTAACTCTAGTGAATTTGTGCTGTTATTCATCCCTCAAGTTGTTATTTGTTATAGTTGTCTCTGTCATATTCCTTATATATCTTTCTAATACCTTACCCAGTACTGATGTCAGATTACTGGTCTATAGCTGGTTACATCTGCCTTGCTCCCCTTTTTGTGCATTGGCACCACAGTGGCTATTCTCCAGGCATCTGGCACCTCACCTTTTGTTCCTTAAAGCTGCTAATTGTACCAGAGTTCCTAATGTTCAAAGGTAGGTGACTTCACACATAAGGTGCTTGGACGGAAATGCTTTCTGTCTGACTTTTGGTTTGTACAAGGGAAGAATCAATGACAAGGTTTAGCTTTATCTTATAGCACAGTCATTTTAGGTCTGCAGAAGGCTGAGCCCTGCAGACCTCTTGCTTTGAGTAAAAAAAGCACTCATGCATTCCTTGTGAATGAACAACATGTTGAATGTCAAAAAAAAGTCACCTCCATGTCAGAACAGTCAGTGCTCGCACTATTTTTTTTTACTTTCAGCTTTGGCCAGTCTGTAACCACTGAAATACATAATCCCCACCCAACCCTCCCTCTCAGCAACCCCCTCAGAAACATATCAGTGACACTGGGGTGCTCAATCTCCAGTGTCCCAATCACAGATCCCCACTGCACATGTGTGGCTGTTTTTTTTCCATAGGGCCATACCATTTTGTTTCAAGTTTTTTTCCTTTGACCCAAAAAAACATACTGGTCAGCTGTTCATGATTTTAACTGTCACCAATATTGGTACTGTGGCACAGATATTCACTCCATTGTATTTCCCAACCCACATAATCATTTGGTGGATACCATCATGACATGGTTCAAACAGAGCAAGATTCATTATATCGTGCCTCTTTTCTTCCTCCCTGCCACGTTTCCTGTCCAGTGTCATGAGTGCACTTCGGCCAATCGGGTGCACTCACACCAGTCCATCTGTGTTTTTCTCACCTCTGCCCCCACAGCCTGGCATTATCTGGTCCCCCTCTTTTATTTTTTTTACTTTCCTCTTCCCACCGTACCCTCCCTCTTTGGAATTGCTTGCTATCAGCATTTTACTTCATGCAGTGAATTTGACTGCCTTGAATGAGGCATTTTGTTCTGATGCAATTATATCAGCATGGTGCCAGTTCTTTTATAGATATTTTTTTGTTTAAATGAAGTTCATTTTGAGGGCACTTAAAGAGGGTAGAAAGCAAGCTGTCATTCAGATCCAGTTCAACCCCCCTCCCGAATCAGACTGACTTGAATTGATTCGGGGAGACAAGCCTTTTGTGCATTGACTCAGATCCCTAAAGCAGTTCAGCGTGGATGTGGATCTGAATCAGAGCGAACTCAGACCTTTTTCACTTTTCTGGCTGATGAAAATAAGGTTTAAAAGCAGTCATAAGTGTTACCCAAGCTCTCCTTTGCACCGTGTAGTGTACAAAAATAAGCACTACATGGTATGAAAAGGAATTGGACAATGATAATGTGCACGCAATAAGCTTGTTTGGAACCTGAAATGGCGAAAAAGGGAGGATGCTTTTTTGGGCGAAACAACCAGGACAGTTTAAATTTTGCACCTCCTGCCCTCCAACCAATTGGACAGCAATTGCACACTGACACTGGGGGTGCCCAGTCCCCCACCCTAGTCTTGCAATTGGCATCTCAGTCCTATTTTTTTATGTATGTTTAATCTGTAACAAGAAAACCATCTATCAATGTCTTTTGCACTGTTTCTGACCCCCTCGCCTAACCCTTCCATTCAGCACCCCCCAAGCTCTTACTTACCCATTGGGGGTTCTATGATGTAATCTGCTCTGGATCGTAGACATGTCTTCACTCTTTAAAGCCAGACTGTGAACTGAAGAAACAGGTATACTGTTCAATGTATTTTAATGTTGTTTTGAACTTAGAGGCATAACTTGGGCATTTTTGCATATTTTTGGCCCACATTTTCAATATGCCTTCTTTGGGACCCCAACTCATGAACAGTGTCACTGTTGTTAGACAAATCTGTCCTGAAAGGTGATTTTGCAGTCCCTGCACAAAATCACCATTTTGTGCAGGAGCTAAAAATTTTCTGTGCCCCTATTTGTGAGGAGGGGTCATAAGAAAGCTATGTTGAAAATTTGGTGTAAAAATATTAAAACAGCAAAGTTATAAACCTATGCTGAGGTTTGCGAATGCAGTCTCGTAACTTTGGTAATTTTCAATATTTTTACCCCAGATTTTCAACACAGCCATATCTTTACAGCACCTCATGAATATGACAGCTGTAATTTTTCAAATCCTGGCCAAATTGTTTTTTTTTTTACTTTCTGAAAAGTGATTTCGTAATCCCTGCACAAAATCACCTTTTAGGCAGGAATTAACAATTTTCTCTGACCTTGTTCATGAGGTGGGGTCATGAGAAGGTGGCAGTCAAGAGCCCATCTCAGCTTCAAAAGGGAGCTGCACCGTTATCTAGCTCTAGCAGAACCATGCACTTGCTTTGACCCCGCCCCCGATTCCATCACACTTTCACTTATCTCCAATCCTACAGTACACCACCTTTCTCCTCTCACCACAGTCACCCACTCTACTCTCCCTCCCAATCCCTATCATCCCTGTAGATTGCTCCTTGCCCCACCCCATCATCCCTGCAGGTTACTCCTTGCCCCCACCCTCATCCCTGCAGGTTACTCCTTGCCCCCACCCCATCATCCCTGCAGGTTACCCTTGCCCCACCCCATCATCCCTGCAGGTTACTCCCTGCCCCCACCCCATCATCCCTGCAGGTTACTCCTTGCCCCCACCCCATCATCCCTGCAGGTTACTCCTTGCCCCCATCTTCCTTTGTAAGCCCTTACTTGCTCTTATCAATCTGAATTTACGTACCCTGTTGTTACTGTGTGTACTTTCACTGTTCCCTCCTACACTCTTACATCATTACATCATAAAATTCACTTCTAGCTGAATGTTACTATTCTACAAACTGTTTTTTACCTACTCTAAATGTAACTTTTTATGATTCATTGCCTTATGTAGTGTTGTTTTTGACTGCATGTGTCATCTCTTATGAACTGTTTTTGACCTTTCCCCAATATGTAATTGTCCTGTACTTATGAAATGTTACCTGTCTATATTTTTTGTTGTACTCTCCCGGGTCATGCATGAAAACAGCCAATTTCTTGCTAGTGCTCTTACCCAGTAAACAAAAACTGAAAAAAAACCCAAAACTCAATAAAGTTATGAACCTACATTGAATTTTGCGAATGCAGGCTCCAACATTTAGTAATATTCAATATTTTTACCCCAGATTTTCAACATAGCCATTTCTTTACGGCACCCCAGGAATGTGATAGCTGTCATTTTTCAACCCCTGCCCAAAATGAGCCCGATTCTAGAAGGGGTTATACCTAGCGTCAAGCGACTTGCACCAAACAAAATGGTGCAAGTAGCACTTTACACCATGGATTGTGACATATGGAATTCTGCAAAGCAGCCTGTGACATGTCACAGGCTGCTTGTACCAAAGTGGACTTATGCCATCAGTTATGCTATAAACCCCCTGCGACATGGTGCGAAACCGGTTGAGGGGAGCTACCCAGAGCCAAGGGTGGTATGGTCTGTTCATGGAATAAATATTTTTACCTATTTCTGTGTAGTCAAGCATCTGTGGTGCCTGTTTTTTGCCTTTCTTGCAAGGGGGCTTACAGCAGCAGTTGCACCCTGTTCTGGAAGGGAAGCTGGCAGATCCACAGATTTGCTATTCTGGAACAACATTTGTCAAAGTACAGTTACACCAGCTATTAGCTGGTACAGGTATACCTTGTGTCCACCAGGAGCTGCACCAATGTGCCTGCCAGCCTATCCCCCATGACATGTAGCCCCCCCACCCCCATGACCAGATCCCTCAAAGTGCTGTAAGAAAAGCCCCGCAGGGTTATTGATCCCCCCAATGCCCCCGATTCCCACTTTTGCTTAAAGAAAGCCCCACAGGGCTAGCAGACCCCATGCTCCGCTCCCCCAAAATGCAATTAAAATAAGCCCCACAGGGCTATCGATCCTCCCAATGCCCCAATCCACCCATCTCCTCTGACTGAAGCCCCACAGGGCTAGCAGACCCTCCCCAAGCTCTGATTCCCGATCCCCTAACCCAAGTCTGGGCATTATTGTACAATGTTTAAAAAATAACACAAAACATACCCATTATCCCTGGTAGTCTAGTGGCCCGTCACCCTGTAACCTGGCAGTGCCAGACCACCCTGCTCACCCTGACCAATACCCAGTTGGTGACTGGCACAGCCCACCTCTCACCACTGTAGCCAGCCGCCGACTGAGCTCCATATGAGCATGTACTACTGTAAATAGTATGCACTCAGTGAATGACTATTTACACTAGTGGGTGGATCGGGGTATTGGGAGGATCAATAGCCCTGCTGGGCTTTTTCATGGAATATCAGGGATGTGGGCATGGGGATTGATCCATTTGGGGCTTTATAGTGTGACTGGGGCGCTTAAAGGACATTGCCGCAGCTTGTGGCATCCTGTACAGTTATGCTCTCCATTTGGCACATTGTTCAAGTTGGCACCAGCCACGGGACTTAGCTGCGGGGACCCTTCCTGACAGAGAATCAGGCACAGGGTCCCTAGCAAAAGGGCATTTGGCACAAGTTGCCTTTGGTGCGACTTGTGCCAGCCCTTCTAGAATTGGGCCCAATGTGTTTTGGCATCCTGAAAGTTAGTTTCGCAGTCCCTGCACAAAATCACCATTAAGCCAGGAGCTGAACATTTTCTCTGCCAGTCTTCATGAGGCAGGGACATAACAAGGCTATGTTGAAAATTTGGTGTAAAAATGTTATGAAACAAATTTACAATATTTTTACACCAACTTCCTTAGCTGCAACCCTATTGGCTCTGGCCACAGTTTGTTCTATATTGACAGCAGTTCATTAACTGGGCTATCGCCACGTTAATACTTTTAAACGTTAACTGTCAGTTTGTTCTGTGAAGCTTAGTTTTGTGTTTATGTATAGTCCCAGTTACATGAAGGTTTGAACCACCTCCAGTGGTTTGCCAGTGAGGGGAAGAATGTGCAGATTAAAAACATTTTGTAGCTTTCTGCCTTTAGTTTTGGTGTTGTGCAGAATCTGATTGTCTTTTTCTAGCCAGGTTTGCGTTGCATGGAAGGTAGTCTGTAAAGCTGAGTTGACCAGCTTTGATTTTGCATTTATGACTGTGTCATCAGTGTATAGGTGGATACTGGTGTTTTGAGTGCCACAAATGGATGGAATATTGTTTACAAATAGTTCTGACGAGCAGTGGACCAAGGACAGAATAGCCACAAGGGGGAATTGTAGTTTGGGCTTTTGTATCGGACAATGGCATTTCGCTCAGCATATTTTCAACTGTTCTGTGTTTTCTTTGTTTTTGACCAACGTTAGACCTTTGTGGTACTCCAAAGTTAAGGAATCCAGTAGGGAAAGCCACATCATTAATGTTGACCACTTGGGATTTACCCATCTGGTAATCATCAAGCCAGTTCAGAGCAGGCTGCGACAGTCCTAGATGTTAAAGTTCGTGCAGTAGGATAGCATAGTCAACTGAGTTGAAGACCTTCATAAGAGCAATAGAAATTGCCATGTGTGAAAACATGTGTTTACTGTGACTGATGTATAATTTGTTACTATCAAAAGAGCAATGCAATAAGAGACATTTAGGCTGCAGCCAGAAAGAACATGTGAAAGTAGGCTATGTTGCAGGATGAAGCCCAGCAGCTGCTTATGGACATGTTTTTACTAAGCATAAACATCTCCTGAAACTGGTACACATTGAGAGGATGTTGCATGTGGGTGACAGACAAAAATCCCAGTCGCCCACATGAAAGTCACCCCAAGAAAACATTCAGAATCTGAGCAGTGGAATACACAACACAGCAAAAGAAAAAGCAGAAATCAAACCATCACAATAATAAATCCAGCACATCGGTTGGGATTGCATGATTGTGATATCTCATGTCAGGCATCTCATCGTGTTGGGATCCTAGACTTGGGATACTGCATGTCAGAATTCTGTGTTTCAATATTCTGTACTACTTCCGAAAAGAAATAGGACATTGATTGTTGCATCTGGTAATGAGACAGATTGAGAGTAGGGGTGGCTATCCCCAGCTTTCAAGCTGCAGTGAGAGGTTGAAGAGATGAGTAATAGGTGTTGCATGGATCCAAGCTGTCAAAGCCTGCACTTCATGAGACTTCAAGTTCCCACAGTATGTTCAGGACCTTGTCCTAGCTGATGTTGGTACAGATAAACAAGACTGTAGCTGAGCTAAGCAAGCAATGATACCTAACAGGATGTGTGATACTGGGCAATACCGAACTGCCCAGGGGTGTAATGAAGCCTAACACCACAGACAAAGCGCCTTATAGTGCCTGGAAGGTCTGGCATTGCCTATGCTATCCACCCTGGAGGACATTATTGCACTTAGAAAATGGGCTGTGTCATTTTTGTAGTTTTACAAAGAAAATATGAAGTAATTCTATAAAAATGACTACAGTTCCTTTTTTTCTTCTTTTGATGTAAAGTAGTTAGTGTACCTCTGGTAGTGTGCTGTTTCAGACCCCCCCTTCTGCCCCGTTAGTATGAGCCTTTCTTTTCTGTTTTGTCGCTCCATGGGTGAAAGTTTTCTTTTTTTTATATGCTGTCAGTAACAACAAAAGACAGAAACAAAAGTTGTGAATCTCTGCTGCTCGTATTGGTGGAGTGCTTGTTCGACGATCATGGTAAGTTGAATATCGCAGTATTGTGCTGGCAGTCTGTTATAGCAGCAGGGAGAGGCATGCACTGCTGATTTCAAAGGTGTAGTGATGAGATGCTTTTTTCTGAAGCTGGTCGGTCAGACAGCTTTTCTTGTGTGTGATTACTGCCTATGGTGTATTTTAAATTATAAAGTGAGGGAGATTTTGGGGAGTGCTTCTCTGCTTCTCGGGAAGGGTGCTACCACACTCAGCCATTCATTCAAGTCATGAGCACTTTTGTTTTGGGGGCGAGCGAGCAGCGGGTTGCAGAGGGAATGAGGGACAGCAGTCAGCTGAGAAGGAATATTACAGAAATAAATCAGGACAGTTCTTTTGCCCACCAGAGGTTAATCTGGGGCTCTTTTAGTCAGTTGGTACTGAAGAAAGGAACGTTGGGAGGGGAACAGTATCTCTCACTAAGTGAGAGAAAAAAATGGCAGCAATTTTAAATTGAAAGGAGGTGTTATAGCCAATTACAGAGCAGGGTAGGCACTTTAATACTTTAGTGGGTTGGCATACCAGGGACTTGTTATTTAGAGGGCTTTCACTGTAAGTAATGTATCCCTGGCAGCCAATCAGACTTATTATATTTGAAAGCCCATTTTCTAATGAATCACACTTTGATATTGTATGAAGGGGATTGGTTCTGGTGGAAAGAATGCATTTTAGTAGACTCTGACAGATTAAGGTTTGTAAAAAGCAAGTTAAAGGCATCAGCCTTTTCAGCATTTCCCCTGATGAAGATTGAGTTGATGACTAGATGTCAGATAGGCTGAAGTTTTAATTCTTGCCAATGATGGTATTTTGTATCTGACCAGAGTTTTTTTTTTGGCTTGTCACTATTTGTCTCCCCAAATTAATTAGGTAATTAATTTATTTATTTCAAAAGTTTTACCAGGAAAGACATACTGAACTGGTAGCAGCTCATTTCTAGATGTGTCTTGGGGGAGCGGGAAACATTTGTATTAAAGAAATAGACTGATAGATAGATAGATAGATAGATAGATAGACAGACAGACAGACAGACAGACAGACAGATATTGCATACCATCCTATACCAAAAAGTGGGGTAAGCTGGAAGCCCTTCTGACAGTTCAAGTACTTCCCTAAAGAGTTTACTAATAGTACTGGTAATAATACTCTAGTTTTCCAGTGCAGTCTGTACCTTTCCGGCTATGGTCCACTAACATTGCTTAAGGCATGATATAATTTTTTCTGCTTAAGATTAGTCTCCCTGTTGTCAGGTTGCACCTTTAGTCTTCCCATATCCTTTTGTCTCACTATATCATGTATTAATGATGTATGATACTATGTCTCATGTATATCTTACTGGGCATGCTTGGAGGGGGGTTTGGGGGAAGGAGGCTTGCATGGGGGGTGTTAGTGTTAGTAGTAGTTTTTTTTCCCAATCGTATGACAGGATGTACTGTGCTATGATATGCTGTATGCAGTATTCATGTACTGTCTTATCATACCTGTATTCACCTTGCTGCTCTGTATTATGTACTGAAACACATACATCTGTATGTCAGTGTCATGATGTAATTAAGATATAAACTAATAAAGTATATTAAATAAAAAAAGATACAGAGACAGATAGATAGATAGATAGATAGATAGATAGATAGATAGATAGATAGATAGATAGACAGATACATAGATAATTTGGGAGGTAAGTAGTAACAAGCCCAAAAAACATAGAGTGTTGAAGGCTCTGACTGGTAGGACCTGGGCTGCCCTCCGTGTTAGCGACCAGAAGGAGGAAAGAACACAGAAGACGTTGAGGGAAGTGCAGAGGACAATGGATTATCTCCTTCTGGATGTGTTCAAGGACTTGGATAAGGTGTCTTGCCTCTTTGAGATGAATGCCAAGCTACAGAAGTACCAAATGGATACAGGTCCAGTACCTGGAGTTTGGTGAGTACTGACTGGTAATAGGCTGACTGCATCTGGTGCATAGTGGATCTGACAATTATTATGGAGTCCAGTGTCCCAAAACAGGATAAAATTAGAATGGATAATAATTTTCACCTGTGCAAAAACATATGCCAGTATCATGTTAAGTTTACCATCCTGAGGGGAGAATTAAGTAATAATGCATGACACGGTGTATGTCATGCTGGGATAATGTCACGCCTTGGGTGGTTAGGCATGAGCCACAGGCCAACACCTGAGAAGTGACATTATACCAGCATGACACACACACACACCCTGAAGTGCATGGTTGCTGTTATACAATGGCTCATATTGTTTTACAAATAAATATAATGGGAAAATGTGTTTAAAATATTTATATATATATATTTTTTTGACGTTTAAGTTAGGGGAGGTACAGCAGTAGGAAAAACAGAGTTAATAGTTTCTGTGTTGTCCAGCAGGTGGCTCTGCCTGTAATGGGTTGTTCTGTATTGGCTTCTAAGTGTGTTCTTGTGTGTAGCGAGATCAGGTGAAACTGGACTTGAGACCAGTAGCAGACCGGGGGGGGAAGGGTCTGTCTGTATCATTATTTTTGGTAAGTGTTAAATTAAATTGCAGAAAAAGGTGAGGGTCATTACAGGAACTGAAGCTGGAGGATTGTCGCTAACTGGCTGTGCAGCGCGGTGCTGAAGCATGCACATGCTGTCACACCTGGAATGTGGAGCGGAAAAGCTGTTTGGAGCCACAGCTTTTTTTTTACTTTTTGCAGATAGACCATGAAGTGCCATGAAGGGAATTTAGTGGTTTTCTAAGTGGCCTTTTGTAGGTTTCATGCCACATTTTTTCTTGAAGTCGAGCAGTGTATCTGAAGTACATGAATGGCAGCTGTGATTGATGCAATTCAGTGAAGCTGCTGGCTTCAGAGAAAAAAAAGTGGTGTAAAAATGTAATTTGTTTACTGTCCTGTAGTGTTGTGTTTTTTTTAGTCAGCCTAACTTATTGATGGAATCGGTGTTTGGGAGGTGTTGACATTGTTGTGGGGGGGGGGCTGAAGTGCTTTACAGTGGCAGCTCAGAGAGGTGGTAAATTATGGAGGGGTCACATGATCCCTGACTTTCTCATATGGTCATGCATGTGCATGGACTTCATACAGCAACATTATACTCTGATAACATCAATGTCCCAGGCACACACTGAACAATCAGTGCCCAGGATTTTTCCTTGCCAAAGTATAATAATTATTTTGTGCAACTGTCCTTAGATTATACTTCTTTCAGACAGGATTCAGTAATCTCACTGATAAATATCCTATACAATCCTTCAAAAAAGCCTAGAAACAAAGCCAGTGAGGATACGTGCTGGATCATGGCACTGCCCACTTAATTACACTTGCACTGCTCACTTAATTACACTTGCACTGCTCCTTAATTGCACTTGAAGTAGGTAACTGAGTCAACCCATGCATCCCTAATGCAAAATTAACAAAACCAAAAAAACGGACTGCTCATTTAAAGAGCATCTGACACTACGAGGAAAATGTCAAATACAATAAGTAGACACAACTTAGCCTACATTTTGTATATTTTTTACATGCTTTCCTCTAATATGATATTACTTCTGACATTTTTGTGAAATCTGGATCTCTTTTGCTTGGTTTTCATCTGCTCCAGTTGCTTGTCTGCAAGTGACACCATAGTCTTCTGCTTGAGGCACCATCTGACACATGAGGCAGAGTGCTGCCGGTTCAGTTCAGAAAAGATTTCATTTCCTGCAGGTGGCGAGATGGCAGCTGCAGTGTTCTTACTCTGACAAGCACTGCTTATTTCAGAGCCTATATTTTTATTTTGGGCTATTTTAAATAAGGTTGAGGTAATGGTGGTTTACGTTTATTACGTTTATTCTCATAGAGAATTAGGCATAGCCAGGTCTGCCCAGTCTATCTTTTTCAGCCACTTTTCCTCTCACCTGTGTTACTCTGGATCACTTTGGCTACAGTTTGGTACTCTTCGGTGTCGGTGTTGGGAACATACCTCTCAACCATTCTTCACCAAAATGTGTGACAAGATGTATGACAAATAGGCAAAATGTGTGACATACCGTCAAACATGGCACTGCAAGCTCAGAACACTATGGCTCTCAGTGTACTAATGTTCATTGTTTGCTGATAACTGAGCATAATAGATCACTATGAAGTTCTGCTTTGAAGTCTCAGTGGAAAATGTGGAATATCGCCTTCCTCATGTGGATAAAGGATTTCTGAGAGGCAAAATGAGTGCTGTACCTCGCAATGTGTGATAATTAAGAGGTATGGTTGGGAATTCCTGTGATTCAACCAATGTGTGCATCACTGACTTCATTAGAGTGCTGTGGTCATGGAGTTCAGCATCTGCATTGGTTTTGAGGTCTTGAGGACTGTTTGCAGCCATTTCATGGAGGCAGTGAACTTGATGTCATCAGCAGCTGCCTATGAAGTCCATAGACAGTCCTCTGCCATTCCTGGGGTTGGTTAAAGTTGGACATAGTGTTGCTGAGGTTGAGCTTTAGGCTGTCCTGTCAGCTTTGGCACCCTGGCTAAGTCAAAGGTTTGCCCAGATGTGTAAGGTTTGCTCTAGTGCCTGAGTCTCTTTATGAAATACTTGGCAATGCTGTATATTCTTTCCCCTTTGGGGCTTACTAGAATACCCCTATATGTATGCCAGCACTGTGCTTTTCTCTGCATTGGCCCCCAGGAGTAAGACATGGGTTTGGGGCTGGTGTGTAGTCAAGGCACAGTGGTGCTGTGCCAGCCCAATGGCATGGAGGTCTGAGGCACTGGGCAGCTTACCTCTTGCCATGCTGGCGATCCAGGTTTTGAAATGGACTTGGGTTGCCAGGGGTTGGCTGGAGTGGGAGAGGATCAAGTATCTGAGGGACTGCTCTCTTCTCCTGAGGAGGAATGGATTGTCGCCCCAGCCTTACACTGCCACCAAGTGGACTCCTGTGTCAGTACAGCTTCAGGCAGCATGAAAGGAGGGGCTGTGAGTGCATCATGTGTGTGTGCCTCCACACTTCATAAAGCCCTGCCCACCTGTCCCTGAGATTGCACTGTTGTCCGAGATCCGATACATAGATACATAGATACATAGACAGTGTCAGCAGATAAGGGCCTATGGCCCACCCAGTCTGCCCATTTTAGCTTGTAAGTTCAGTTTGTTTTCCTAGAAGTCTGTTGCCCCTTACCCCTGACCTCCAGAATTCCTTTATGTCTATCCCTTGCATTCTTAAATCCCGTGATTGTTTCAGCCCCCACCACTTCCTCTGGCAGGGTGTTCCACTTGTCCACCACCCGTTCTGTGAAGAAATTCTTTCTCATGTTTCCTCTCAATCGTCCTCCCTCCAACTTCATCCCATGCCCTCTAGTCCTGGAACATCTTTTTCACTTAAAAATAGTGTATTCCTGCACCCTGTTCCTCCCTGTAAGATACTTGTATGTCTCTATCATATCCCTCTCTCCTCCTCTCCTCCAGGAGTACATGTCCAGTTCCTTCAACCTGTCTTCATAGGACTTGTGATGCAATCCATGCACCATCTTTGTTGCCCTCCTCAGAACCTTCTCTACCCTGTCTATGTCCTTACGTAGGTATGGTCTCCAGAACTGTACACTGTACTCCAGGTGGGCCTCACTAGTGTCTTGTATAGCGGAATTATGACCTCCTTTTCCTGCTGGTAATGCCCTGCCTATACATCCCAGCATCCTATTTGCTTTACCTGCTGCCTTGTCACACTGTTTCCCTACCTTGGGTCATCAGAGATGACAACCCCAAGATCCCTTTCCTGCTTGGTGCATGCTATATCCTCACCCCCCAACTGATATATTGTGCCAGGGTTTTTGTGCCCCATATGCATTATCTTGCACTTCTTTGCATTGAATTTCAACTGCCAAACCCCTGACCATTCTTCAAGTTTCTACAGGTTGCTTCTCATTCTGTCTACACCCTCTGGTGTGTCTACTCTGTTACAGAGCTTTGTGTCATCAGCGAACAGTGAAATTCTGCCTTCTAGGTCCTGCGCAATGTCACTGATGAAGATGTTGAATAGGACCAGTCCCAGCACTGATCCCTGTGGTACCCCACTGGTCACTCTTCCCTCTGTGGAGTGACAGCCATTTACCACCACCCTCTGTGTCCTGCCACCCAGCCAGTTACCTACCCACCACTACTGTCCTGCCCACACCCATATTCCCCAGTTTGTGTAATAGTCTTCTATGTGGCACAGTGTCAAAGGCCTTGCTGAAGTCCAGATAGGCCATGTCCACTGCCCTCCCCTGATCCACCTCCCTAGTCACCCAGTCAAAAAATTCAACGAGGTTGGTCTGACATGACCTCCCCCTGGTGAAACCATGTTGCCTTGGGTCCTGTAGTCCATTGACAACCAGATGTTCCACCAATCTCTCCTTCAGTAGTGCTTCCATGATCTTCCCCACTACTGAGGTGAGGCTGACTAGTCTATAGTTCCCTGCTTCCTCTTTGTTCCCACTTTTGTATAAGGGGACGACATCTGCTGTCCTCCAGTCTTTGGGTACCTCCCCTGTTTCCAGTGATTGGCTAAACAGGATAGCCAGAGGTTCAGCCACCACCTCTCTTAGTTCTTTAAGGACCCTGGGGTGCACCCCATCTGGCCCCACTGCTTTATCAACTCTTCTTACTTCCAGTTCCTTCAGGACCCTTTCTGTGTAAAGGGACTTGTGTCCATTTCTGCACCATTCTCACCCTTGTACACCCTTCAGACCCATTACCCTCCTCTTCCTCAAGTAGCGACTGAGCAGAAATACCTGTTCAATATGTCAGCTTTACTGTTGTCATCCTCCACGGCCCCATCCTCCCTCTTCAGTCTCACTGTCCCTCCTTTGTCTTTCTTTTTCACTTATGTACCTGTAAAGGTTTTGTCCCTCTACCCACTGATTTTGCAATGTGCTCTTCTGTCTGAGCTTTGGCTTCCCTTACTGACCTCCCTGCCTCCCTTTGCTTCTCCTGGTACTTCTCCCTATCCCCTTCTGCCTGTGTCTTTTTGTATTGCCTGAATGCAATCTTTTTGGCTTTCACTTTCTTTGCTACCTCTTTGGAAAACCATAATGGTCTCCTCTTCCTTTTCCTCTTGCTAACCTGCTTAATGCATAATTCTGTTGTTCTTGTAATCCCCATTTTAAATACTGTCCACTGTTCCACAACCCCTGATTCCTGTCCCATTCCCTAATGCCTCTTTCAAGTATCTCCCCATTTTCCCAAAGTCTGCCCGCTAAAATCCAGGATACGTGTTTTGTGTGGTTTGGTTCTGCTCTTTCTGTGATTTCAAACCACAATGACTGGTGGTCACTGTTTCCCAGGTGCTCCCCACTGTTACTCCCATCACACTGTCCCTGTTTGTGAGCACAAGGTCCAGTATTGCCTTCTGCCAGTTGGTTCCATGACCAGTTGCTTGAGGAAGGCACCCTGAAGGATTCAGGATAAATCTGCTCCTAGTTGATGCTGCTGCTGGGATGCTCCAGTCCAGTCTGGAATATTGAAGTCTACAACCAGTACTACCTCACCCTTGTCTGCCATCCTTTGGATGGCTAGCATCAGCTCCCTATCTGGTTCTTCCTCCTGGGCTGGTGGTCTATAGACCACACCTGTGCGGATGGCTGTCCCCATTTCCTTTCCAGCTTAACCCACAGTATCTCTCCCCCATTTTGTTCCTCCTGGATCTCTATGTCATTTTTCACATACAGTGCCACTCCTCCTCCCTCCCTTCCTGCCTGCTCTGTCTCTTCTGAATATGTTGTAGCCAGGTATGGCCATCTCCCAGTCGTGGTTATCATTACACCAGGTTTCAGTGATGGCCACAATGTCCAGGTCTGACTGCACCATGACAGCCTCCAGATCTTCCATCTTGTTGCTAAGGCTCCTGGCATTTGCACACATGGCTTTCCATGATTTGACCTCCCTAGACTGTTTCACTGTTCTACTCCAGCCCCTTCCTTGGTTGTCATTTATCCCTAGTTCTCCTTGCTGTCTGCCCTTCTGCTGAATTTTGCCCCTTTTCTGCTTATCCACCTCTTGGGCACTAATCTCCATCTTTTGCACACTGCTTTGCAGAGATAGCCACTCCTCTGGTTCACTGGTTCCACTGCTAGCTGTGGGGGGTGAGCAAGTAGGTACCCTCCTTGCTGGCCTGCCACCTCCCTTTGCTAGTTTAAATGCTTGTTAGTGTAGCATCTAAACTTATCATTGAGTGCTTGGATTCCCCTTCAGGATGGATGCAGGCCGTCAGGCTTGAACAAACCTCCATCCCTCCAGGTGGGTCTCCAGTCACCAATGAATCCAAACCCTTCCTTGCAGCACCAGTTCTTCAACCATGAGTTAAAGTTCCTGGTGCATGCACTCTTATGCTCTCCCTTGCCTCTCACAGGTAGTACTTCTGAGAAAGTGACAGAAGTCTACATGCTTGAGACCCTCCCCAGTTTCCTAAACTCTTCCTGAACTTCCTTTGGCTCCCATTTGCCAGATCATTAGTACCTAGGTGGATAATGACATCCAGCTCACCCTCCCGTCTTGCCTTCCCAGTGATCCCCAGGATCTTCCTTCCATCCCTCCATGCCGTGGCACCTGGTAGGCACCTCACCTCCCTGTCCTCCCCCTCCTGTGTTCCTAGCTGGATCCCTCTTATGATGGAGTCCCCCACCAGGATTCGCTTCCTCCTCCTCTGGGGTTCACTGCTTTCCCCGCTGAGGTCACCTCCTTGGCTAACCTCCACATCCTTTCCTTCCACTTCTCTGGGTACCTCTATTTGGTTGTCCTCATTTGCCAGTGTGGCATATGAGTTCTTGAGTGGAATAGGATCTGGGATGTGCCTCTGCCTGACTGCTCTAACCCTCCCTGAGCCCACTGTCATCCAAGTGCTCCTCGTTCTCGGCATCCTTTGAGGCAGTTGCATTGGACTGGGTGGTCCCTGGATAGGGGTGATGGTACTCCTGACCCAGTTTACTTCCACTCTGAGTCTGGCTACCTCCTCCCGCAGTCCAGAGAGATGCATGCAGATAGGGCAGCACCTCAGTGTCCAGAAGGTCTGCCTGAATATGGCTGCTCCACAGCCACTGCATTGCACCACTCCCCACATTATACTGCAATTCCACTACTTGTCTGCTACTGAAGCTCTCCTAGTTCCATTTTTATTAATTTACTGTCCTAAAAATCCTGCCACTGATCCTCAGATACATTTTTTTTTTTTAAAGAAAAAGAAACCAATAAATAAATAAATGAATCAAAACACTTGTGCTGAGGGTGGGCTTCTTCCCCCTTATGCCCCTCCTACTTCACACCCCTTAATATACCCTGTGTTTCTGGACATTTGTACTGGGTGCAGCCCTCCCTCCTCCAGCCCTGCCATAGGGGGAAAGTTTGGGAGAACCCTCAAGACCAGGTGAGTCCTAGGGGAAGATGTACGCTGGCTGGGAGAGGGGGGACTGAGACTAGGCTGATTAGGTACCCTGGAAAAGAAGGATAAAAAGCTTATGAAAAAAAAGGCACTGTGGTGCTGTATTTACAAGTGAACTGTTTGTATTTAACAAGTGGATGCCTGCTCCACAATTACACTTTCTACTG
The DNA here is from genome assembly GCA_016271365.2 of Neoceratodus forsteri. Classification (NCBI taxonomy): domain Eukaryota; kingdom Metazoa; phylum Chordata; order Ceratodontiformes; family Ceratodontidae; genus Neoceratodus; species Neoceratodus forsteri. The sequence continues at coordinate 480,436,068 of CM057459.1, read as the reverse complement.
TTCTGGAGAGACTGCACTGACATTACCTGTATTCTGCTGTTGGAACAGTGTAGTGTACATATTTGATCTGCATCATTGGAAAACAATGCCTGGAGATATGGACTGAGCCATCATAACAACCTTTGCTTACATAGCTAGAAGTTAAAGATGCTGTTGCAGCCAGTTACTGAACTGAGTTCTGGTAAGCAGGAGTCCACAAGGATTCTGGGCTGTGGGGCCCCTAATTTATTCAGGTGCAAAAGGATGAACACTAAGGCATCACAGACAGGTCTGTCAGCTAAATTTTGAGAGATTGACTAGTGAATTGCTGATTAAGAAGCTCTCTCAGTGAGAGTATAAAAAGAACCTGCATGCCATGTTTAGTGGGGTACAGCGAAGGAGTCAAGAGAACTGGTGAATGATGGTGTGAGGGAGCTCATTCATGTGTGAGCCGTTTGGCTGATGATAAGTGAGTCAGGTTAGAAACCATTTCAGTTTGAGTTTGTTGCATACAGTTTGTAACTGACTGCTACAGAAGCAAAATAATAGACAAACACTGTTGATATGAACCAAAGTCAAACTACAAATATGTTGTTTGCATAGGAACTGGTGATTGTACTTTTTGTGGTGTTTTACTGAAAAGACAGAAAAGCAAATATAAACCCACGAGGTCTACCCGCTCTTGTGAGAACTTCTTCTCTTGGAGTTAGTCCAACTGTTCAATGAACAGACTTGTTCACACCTGTAGTTATTTGCATGTTATCTAAAAACAGATGTAAGCCCCCCAAACAGGCTTACTTCTGGGAGCTGTGGCTTGAGTTCTCCCCACGGCACTGGTTGCGTCGGCAACATTAGGTGAGGACTCTCACTTTGCAGTCCCCATTACGGCTTGTGGCTTTGCCCATTTAGGTTCTGGTGCTCAGCTCTTGGGCAGGCAGGCTGAGTGCTGGGAGGTTACTTCTGCACCTCTGAGCACATTTGTGACCCTGGGTCCAGTTTCTGGGTTTAGCCTGGCTTAGAACCACCTGGGGTTTGGGGAGGAATAAATAAATTAATAAATAATGTAAATAATTTTGGCAGCCTGCACTACTGTGCATGCGCTGCCACCAAGTTAGAAAATTTAAAGGAGTGGCTGCTCCATTTTTCAAGGGGGTGAGTTTGGCACCAGCTGGTGCTGATGGGGCACATTGTAAATAGTTATTTAGGGACTACACATTCCATAGGTCTTTTGGGCACCAGGTGGTTTTGGTGCATTTGGGGCTGGTCCAGATTTGACCTATGGGGTTTTTGGTACCCTTTTGGAGGGGATATAAAAGCTGAGCAGTGTGGGAAAGGTGGAGAGATAGAGATAGAGACAGAGATAGAGATAGAGATAGAGATAGAGATAGAGATAGAGATAGAGAGAGAAAGTGAGCGAGAGAGAGAGAGAGAGACAGAGAGCAGACTGAGTAGGGGTGATTGCCCCCTCAGTCAGGGAGACCACCTTTTTTTATTTTGTGTGCTGCAGTAAGATGGGACGGTGTAAGGTCATAGTGGTGGTCATCTGTTGGAGTCCCTGCATGGGGCTGGTTTGAACCTATCAAAAATGAGGAGAAGAAAAGAGATGGCTATGGGACCTGCAGCATGAGGTGGGCTGTCAGCCATCAGCCTGGAGGACCACTGCTGAGCGGGTCCTCCAAAGAAAGATTGCTGCTCTGGAGAGATCAGTAGAAGATGCCATTGTCTGCCTTTAGGCACCAGAGAAGGACAGAGAGAAAAAGGAGAATGGCACCAAAGAGGTAAAAGATCCAGGGATCTGGGCACAGCCTCTCGCCCCAAGACATCTTTAAAGTTTGAGCAGGCATGGCGATACTGTGAGGTAGGGGTCCTAGTAGGATCTGGGGGTCTAAGGCAACCCCTGGTCCTGCGAGGCCCCTGTGCAGAGACTGCCCAGTTTATAAGTGCAAGGAAGAATTTCTGCTGCTGTTAAAGGCCTGACTCAGCCACAAACAATCTGCCTGTTTGGACTGCTGGCTACCTAGATTATAGGTAGCTGCCTGGACTTTATGCTCTGATGTGACCTCTCAATTCAGAGCACCAACTAGCTTCTGATGTGACCTCTTGGTCCAGAGCACCAACTAACTTCTGATGTGACCCCGCAGTCCAGAGCATCCTGTTGTGTTTTACTGCTCCATGGAGTGACTGTTTCCTGTTTTATTTACTGTTCTTTAAATGGGATCCCCTGTTCCTGCAGTTCTGATGATTGCCTTGTTCATTTGGATTATCTGTTTGCTGCCAAAAAGGACTTTACCTCCACAGCCCATGTCCTAGTATGTGTTCCAGGGTGTGCAACAGAGGGGTTTCAGGGACCACACCAGTAATGTCCTTCAACCTAAGAACCAGTAAATCTTTATGGAAGACAGTGAGAGGCCAGCCTGGTGAAGATAGTCTCCAAAGGACTCGGTGGTGAAGATTGCAAGGACAGGCAGGTGAAGACCAGCATCTCACCTCTCCAGTTGACCAGCTCTGTACCCTGAAGAATGGGGCACCCCAGTTTCATCAGGTCTGGTAAGCCAGGCTGACCAGGTATGTGAACTACATTTATGCTGTATAGTTCCCACTTCCCCTGGACTTGTTTACCATCATACCCCTAGACATGGAGAAGGGAAGGCTTACACAGAGAGAATCCCCCTTTAGAAATGCATATTTGAAGTCCCCCATCTGTGTGAGAAATGTCTAACAACTGAGTGAAGTGTGGTGAAAGTACCATCTGATGGTCAGTTGTGTAACTGCGTATGTTTAGGCTTTGTCATATGGGCTACACAAGTGCCCTGACCATCCTGCTCAGTCCATTGCAGAATGACCGACCTCCAAAGGCCCAGTGAAATTATCTACCAGAGGTGACTTTCACTCCACATGCATGGTCATCTGCATCTTTCTGGGGGGTCATACCACAAGTTTTCAGGCCTCACCTGTCTGTGAGTAAATATTGTTCATAGTTATTGAGATCACAGACTTTGGAACACAGTTTGGGGGTTTTCTCGTTTTCAATTGCACTTCAAAGGTTACCTGGGAGTAGGGATCTTTTCTTTTTTTTATTTCAGTGCACTAGTGCGAGGTCACTGCCAACATGGACATCAGGTCTACCACCAGTGTTGGGTAATAATTAGTTACTTTTAACCAGTTACTGTAATCTGATTATTTTTCTAGGTAACTAGTAATAGTTACTGGTTACTTTTAAAATAAAGTAATAAGTAACTGTAATGACATTATTTTCCCCTAAAAGTAACTAGTTACTGTACTATAAATAGTAATATAAATAGAATAACAGATGGGCATCCATCTGTTATGGTGGCTGCAATCCAGCAAGTGGTTCCTGTGACTTCATAAATCTCAAGAGTGAAGTTCAAGAGGTTTATGACATCACAGAAATCCGGAGATTGTGCAGGTGTCTTTTGATATTCAGGTTTCAGTGTAAACAAAGGCTGCACAGCTTACTGTGTGCTCAGTTTATTACATCAGGCTAAACAAATCTGCCTTCTGACAAGCACTGCATGAGCATCCAGCATCTTCACCTTGCACGCAAGTTGCCTACCATTGTTTTGCCTTTTTAGGTAATAAAACATTTAAGCAACGTTTCCTGGCTGTGAGGTGCCATTTATTGTAGCCTTGCTGATACTCAGGTTTGAGTAGTCGCAGTGTCTCGGTATCATGAGCTGCCAGAGGTATGGGGTGGTGTAAACCTGTGGCACAACAACTAGGGCAAAAGACATGCAGCCTTGTAACATTTAGCCTAGGAATTGTGACCTAATACTGGTTTGCCCTACAAAATCTTTGCTCTAACACAGTAGCTATGACTACAATTTAGCCTCATGTATTGCACCTCTGCTTTCTACATGGTTACAGTCTCACTACCTTTGGATGTTGGGATTGCTTTTGCCAGTTGTCTCATTACAAAAATTGTTAAGCTGAATGGCTCTGGTGAGGTGTCCTTGCACTGGGTGTCCTTGCACCAATTGTCTCAGATCCGGTGTAAATCACTGGCCCCTCCAGTTTGAGTATTTCTTTAATCTGTGGAAAATTAAAATGAGTTTACACACATAGCTTTCACCTTTCAGCCTTCTTACTAGATGCTATCAATTAGTCCCCACTTAAAAGGCAAATAAACATTGAAGGGGCCACTCAAATTGTAAAGGCCCCTGAAAAGATCTTTCAGAGGAAGTATTGGGCTTACCTGTAGGTGTCAGGAGTCTTGAGATGAGAATATAAAAATCATCAGTAAATCAAAACAAAGCAGCAGCCATATCATGTAATCTTAAAACAGGAAGTAATATCACTAAGGGGCAAGCTCTATGTTGTTCATTACAGATTGCCCCTCAGTGACATCACTTTCTGCCTCAAGATTCATAAAATGGCTACTGCCTTGTTTTGATTTACAGATTATTTAGATATTCATATCTCAGGATTCTTGACACCTATAAAAAAGCTTTGTACCTCATCTGAAATATCTTTTCATGCTTTCGCAATTTGAGCGATCCTGCAATGTTTACTTCCTCTTTAAGGACTCCTCAGCCCATTCACTTCTTCTTTATCTTTTACATCTATCATCACCTTTTCATTTTCCAGATTATTTTCTTACCTTAACTATTATCACTTTATAATAACTGGCTGGTGGTTTTCCCTAAGGAAAACTGGGTTACAATTTGCCATTCTAACCCATGGGTTAGAATGGTAAACATGCTTTTCTTCGGTCAACAAATGTGCCAGCCACAGCTCTTCTCTCCCTCTCTGCTTTTCTGTAATGCCACATGCCTGCACACTTCACCGTGACTGGCACTCAGTGGTAAGTTAACTTTAAAAAAAGGTAAAAACTATAACTGGCTTATGTCTACTATTATGTCTAAGCTGTAAAAAACAAAGAAAAAAGGGGGAAACAAAATACTTCAGCAGCGAAGCTCAAACAGTGGACTGTGCTAAAACCCTAGGATGGCAGCTGCATGGGGATGTGGCTTTATTTTATATTCTTGTTGGGGTGAAAAAGCACTCCCCCACAGTTATATAAAATAAAACTTGGGATGGTATGTTTAACTCAAGATTTTACACACCTCCTTGGTGCTGGATGCTTAGATAAACCCCTAGAGCTTCACTGCTGTGCTTTATGTGGCATCCAACACCATAGGTGTGCATAAAATCTTGCTAAAAACACCACCCATGTATCATTCTATATTTCTCCTACAGTCTCTCCCTATTTTCTTTCCTCACATATATTTCTCTTATTTCCCTAACCTGCTTTTGTTTCCTTTAGATAATTCCTGAAGAAGGCCTATGGTTGAAACTTTTATTCTAACTCAATTTTCTATTTTCAGCATGCATCTAATATTACCATTTTTTTCTATATCTATAATATGTGCTGTGCAAATAAAAGTCAGAAAACATCATTTTATTTGTTGGTTTATTATTAAATATATAATTTTACAACATTTGATATACAAATTATACTACTTATGCTCCACTACATGGTATAGCTGAAAATCATAGAAATCTAGAAACATAGACTTTGACAGCAAATAAGGACCACTTGGCCCACCCAGTCTGCAAATTTCCCTATTTATTGGATAAGCTGCAGATCCTAGTTAACCAACAGCCTGTTTCTTCCTAACCCCGATAAGAATTGCCTTATGTCTGTACCATGCATTCTTGAATTTCCCCACTGTTTTTGACCCCACGACCTCCTCAGGAAGGCTGTTCCATGCATCCACCACCCTCTCCATGAAAAAATAGTTCCTCACTTTACCCCTGAGTTGTCCCCGCTCTATTTTCAAATTGTGCCTTCTTGTTCTTGCACATCTCTTTTTCTGAAAGATGCTACCCTCTTGGACTTTGTTGATTCTCTTGAGGTACTTGAAATTTTCTATCATGTCCCCCCTCTCCCTCCTTTCCTCGTGGGTATACATATTAATCTTCTTTAGTCTCTCTTCATATGGTTTATGGTGCTGACCCTGCACCATTTTAGTTGCCCTCCTGTGGACTTCCCCCATTCTGTCTATGTCCTTGTGGAGATGGGGTCTCCAGAACTGCATGCAGTACTCCTGATGGAGTCTCAACAACTGTCTGTACAGAAGGAAAACAACTTCCTGTTTTCCACTGTTGATGCCTCTCAGGTAGTTGAATCACTATATGAATTGATTAAATTTGTTTGAGGGGGCAACAGATTGGCCAGTTGATGTACAATTTATAGATAGCTTGCTACACCCATGCATGTCATCAGTCATGGCTGTCTACAGTAGCCATTGTGAACCCCTAGGGAATTGGGACCTGTATAGCTGTTGTAGGGGGAAAAAGGCAAGAAGTCCATATGCAAACAGGGCTCAGGGCCTATTTCCATCAACAACACATGTGCCAAATTGGCACAGCAGGCCGCTTGATCATCCATCCGCCCACCTGCCAAGTCTATCGCCATCACCCACTCCAACTCAAAGAACTTCCTCATTTGCGGGGTATGTTCCAGAGGGCAAACAGTGTTTTGTTGTTTGAAAATTTGATTGTAAGTGACACTGTCTGACTTCAGTTGTGGCATACTGACAGTGGCATAATGGTCATGGCAGACTTAGTTCTAATTATAATTGTGTCTCAGTGGCAGTGGCCAGTCAAGGTTCAGCTGTGGGTAAGAGTGTTTAAATCATGTATTTTGATAAGCAGGTGTGTGCTGGTGGAATTTATTGTACATGATGTGTGGTGAATCTGTGGCTGGCAATGGCAAAGTTAGAACTCAGGCTACTGTGGGGAAATGAGAAATGATCACCAAAGCAAGGCAGGGCAGCATATCTGCAGGGTGTGTGTGTGTGTGTGTGTGTGTGTGTGTGTGTGTGTGTGTGTGAGTATAGGGAGTGCTATGTGAGGGTGGAATTTTACTATAGAAATTTAAAGGGGCAGTTGTGGCTCTTGCATAGTCAGGAGGAGAATACAGGCTAGATATGGGAAAGCTTGCTAAGTGCAGAATATGCAGTAGGGTGTGTGTGGCAGTGGGGTAAGGGTGAGATGTAAAGGGGTAGTCGTGGCTGGCATTGTCAGGATATACAGCTGTATGGGAAAGATCCCCAAGGGCATTGGCAGTAGATGAGGGTTTGAGTGTTGGAAGGCGAGTGTGGGTGTTATTGAAATGAAAGGTCAGAGACAGCAATGGCTAGTAAAGCCAGGATTCAGCTGTGGGGGGAAAAGGTTGCAGAGGGCAGCAGTAGTTGCAGGGTGTGTGTCTGAGTGTTTTTTTTTTTTTTAGTAGAGCTCTTATTTATGGAAATGTAAAGGGATTGTTGTGACTGGCAATGCTAGATGAGTACTGTGTTATAAATTAACATATTAATTGTCTGTAGAATCTGTTTTACAGCATTTCAAAATGCACTTCTCAGGTTTTCATGAGCATGTAGCTATGATCAGTGGGTAAATACAACTATATTATCCAAAGTAATATAAAGTAACATGAAAAGTAATATGAATTGCAATTACAGTTGCTAATTACTTTTTATATAAAGGTAATAAGTAACTGATTACATTTATTTGAAAGTAACCAGTAACGGCAACTGATTGCTTTTTAAAAGTAACTTAACTAACACTGCCTACTACAGTGCAATCCTGACTACCCAGCCAGCACCGTAGCATGGGAATTATTCCATTTAACAACTTAAGAAGACTTCCCAGGGCTGAGAGTATTAGTGGAGCGGCCAAGGCTAACACCATTGTTTTAGGTGCAGAGGGGGACAGCTATGTCACTGTGTGTGGCTGTTGTTTTTAACCATTCCATTCACACTGCAGGGACTCAGTGTTTTGAGTAAATGCTTTGTGGTTATCTGCATCACCTGTGTCAACAAACATTGTTATCCAGGTGTTGGGTTGGGCAACTGGTGGGAAAGGAGACTATGTGTAAGGCTACAGGGAGGTGTCTTGCAGTGAGGTGCTGGATTGGCACTGTCTGTGCCAGTTTTCAGCTATCTGCAAAAAAAACGGTGTCACAAAATGATGTAAAGTGATTCGAACAATCTGAATTTAGATGACTGAATTAGAATCGCAAAATCGCAGGCATGCATCAACAAAATCTGTGTGTGTGAAAACATTCAAAGATGTTTCCTCACAAGCTAGAGCTTACAGGACACTGGGGAAATTAAAAATGCAGTACATAGATTTTACATAATTGAAACCAGGACTAAGATCTGTAATAATAATATATATCGTGGTTCCAAAGATGTTTATAATTTCTCTGCACTTTTAGTAGTAACATTTAACCCTATAAGTTGTATTTACCAGAAATCTTGAAGACTTTTTTTGCATGAAAAATACTGTACTGGGAAAGTTCATCACATTTTGTAATGATAAAAGTTTCTTTTTTGCCTTTCTGTAACGTCTATGTTGTTTTGCAATGCAGACAATGAGAATGTACAGCTTAATGACACTGACAAATATTACAACTTGAATGTCAAGCAGAATACATTGAGGTACAGTTTGAAAGGATGCAATTTTGAACTGAAATTTGACACTGTCTAACAGGCAAATGTTATTATAAATGAGGTCCTACAGAAACTAGCATCCACAGACCTCTTCTTCTTCAGACTGACATATCATAGGACTTCAGCATGTGTGGGATGTGGGTGCGTGTGTCTATGTATGTGTGTGGGTATGTGTTGTGAGGTATGTGATATAACAGATGTGGGGCTTTATGTCACATTGAGGTAGGTCTCTATTTAGATATGTGGAGTTGTAATGTGTTACTATTCTTACTTGACACACATAATGAATATTAATTCCTCCTTACTTTTTATCTTTGCCTGGGGGTGGGATTGATTCCATTGCACCATATTCAGATTACCTAGCCTACTACTGTACATACAGGAGTGTTATCATATACTGTCACATATAATTTTTGTAACTCTGTACATATTGGGGTTTGTGATCTCATTTACATGGGGGTCCTGCACAGATCTTTTTACATTAGGCTAATATTGTAGTAATTTGTGGATATGTAGGTATGTTAGACCTCTGGTCTTACACACATACTTTATATTTGCATCTAGTTACCTTATCCTGGGGAGGGTGGCAGGTTTATTTCATGGTAGTTCTATCCAGAATCCTTGGAAATGTTACTATGCAGATAGTAGTACAGTTAAATAGTGTCACATTTTTGCTCTGTAGGTATTAGGGGACATAAGCCCTTTTACTCAGGATTTCATGACAAGTTGAATTCCTTTGGGGAACAATTGCAGTGACTGAAGTGAATAAAGGTTCACTAGGAGAGTGTGTGTGTGTGTGTGTGTGTGTGTGTCTGTGGCAAAGAAAGAGAGAGAGAGAGAGAGAGAGAGAGAGAAGGAGGGGAGAGAGAGAGAGAGAGAGAGAGAGAGAGAGAGAGACATCTCATTAAAGCTATGTATCTCCACCACCCACATAATGGTGATGTGGGGTGGGTTAGGGTGTATTGTTTGTATGAAGAGGAGGAGAGAAATTACATTTTTATTGCTTTTTCAGATTCCTTAGACACTTGTGGTACATCAAGTTGTTACATTCTCAGTGTATATTGACATCAGTACATATCAGGCTTCATGGTCTTAATTCCTTGAGGTTCCTCGACTGGCGTTTTTTGTTTGACACTAATATTGTCAATTTATATTTAAATTATCATTTATATAGTCCTGAGGTTTTTGAAAGTTCTTGGGCCTTATATCTAGCTTGAGAGTACAGCTGGGTGACAGGTCCAGCTAAGTTTTACACATCACATAGTGTGCACTGATGTTTTTAAGACAACTTTACTGGTAAATTCTTGTCTATAATGCAGACGTTGAAACTTCATGAGCCCTATAACAATCTTAGTTTGTCTTTAATCTAGGTGGGGGTTGCCTTTCAGTAATCACATCCTTATACAAACTGTGACACTCGTAGCTTGATTTAGGAGTTATCTGCTTCAGCAGTGTTATCTTATGTCAATTAAATTTATATGCAGTAGGATTCTTTGTATGTGTGTTCCACCAAGCACCTTTGACCCAGGATTCCTCCTGGCTGAAGGCAGTATGGTACTATTAAACTTCTCTGACATCATCTTCTGTTTTTTTTTCAATGAGTATTTTAAACCAATGAGAATTTTTTTCTGCTTTTCTCTGCATTATCTAGCTGTTATAAGTATTGCATTTTCTAAACAGCTGTCATGAGCTTCTGAAGAAGGACTGGTTGGTCCAAAAGCTAGAGCACTTTGTTCTTGTTGTTACATCTATGTTGGTCCATTAAAAGGTATCAAATCATTTGCTTCTGGATCTATTCTTGCAAGAACCAATATGGCAACTACTAAATCTAGATGTCAATGTGGAAGATACCGGAATTTGCCATAGAATATGGCAGTTACATAACATCAAGAAGAAATTGGCACAGTTAGACAGTGACATCTATTTTCTAACCCAGTGCAAGAGGAGAATCATGATCCCTAAAGGTCTTACTATTTGGAATCCATTAAGAAATACAAACAATTCTACATATGCAGAACAAATTTGTCATATGACCTCTGAGAAACTGAGAAATCACTGGATTCACATGTCATATGCCAAAAAAGTTGTTCTTAACAAAGAGTTTACTGAAATTGTTACCACTCTGGAAAGGATGTCTGGGGAACCTATTCAGGACATCTTGCGAGAGATACACATTAACTACCAAAGGGCCTTAAGAAAAGCCATGCCTATGAAAAATTGGAAATTGGAGGCCCTTCAACATACCAGACTTCCTAACAACCACAAAGAACATAATGGAGTCACTGAACAACAACACAATACTGATGGGCACCTTTCAGTTGTTAATTTGTCCAACCACACACTGACTACTGGAGAACTAAATGTACTTTCAAAGGGCCTTACTTTCAGCCCAACAAAACCACTGGATAACATATAGTTCTGTGGCAAACTGGAGGAATACTTCCGTAGATTGAGACTTAAAGACTTCTTTAATGGCAGGGAAGAAATCACTGGTAGTGAAGACAGTGCAAACAGCAATAATGTAATGGATAAGAAAAAGGAATCTGAATTTACCCCCTCAAGCGGGCGTAACAAAGAATTAGACAATTACATTAATTGTTTCCACCAATAAGTCAGTGGTCAGATCCTTACTAGGCAAAAACAGACCCATTATAACCTTTCTCCACTGGAACAGAGAGCTATATGGAGACTGAAATCAAACCACAATGTTGTCATCAAAAAAGCTGATAAAGGCTCTGCAGTGGTGTTTTTAAACAGAGAGGATTATATTAATGAAGCTAATAGACAGCTAACAGATCTTACATACTACAGAGAACTAGAGAGTGACCCCACTACAAGATATAAAGATGAACTACGTGGCTTAATTAGAACTTCTTCAGACCATGTCCAAGAGAAACTAACTCACCTCATCCCTGCTGAACCCAGGCCAGGGACATTCTACATGCTGCCTAAAATACATAAACCAGGCAATCCAGGGAGACCCATAGTCTCTGGTAATGGTACCTTGACTGAGAGGATCTCAGGGTTTGTAGAGATCATTTTGAAACCGCTGGTTATGGAAAGAGACAGTTACATCCAGGACACTACACACTTTTTGCGTGTACTTTCTGGTCATAAGGATTTACCACCTGGTACCATTTTAGTGACAATGGATGTAACGTCCCTCTACACTAATATTCCACACACAGATGGCATTACAGCATGCCTTAAATACATACATGAGAAAGGACCGGAACAAAAAATCAACCCTGCAGAGGTAGGGGAACTTATGGAATTCATTTTGACACATAACAACTTCAACCTTAATGGTAAACATTATGTTCAAACTATGGGAACAGCAATGGGCACCAAAATGGCTCCACAGTATGCTAACCTCTTTATGACTGACTTGGACAAGGATTTTTTAAGGCAGTATCCCCACAAACCACTAGCTTATTTCCGTTACATTGATGATTTGTTTATCATCTGGATGGAGGGCACAGATGCACTCAAAGATTTTCATCACAAACTTATTAATCTCCACCCTACAATAAAGCTTTCCCTGGAGTACTCTACCACCAAGGTTAACTTTCTGGACACCACAGTCACCATTAAGGATGGAACCTTACATACATGTATTTACAGGAAGCCAACAGACAGACAGAGATACTTGCACAAGAAAAGTAATCACCCAAACCATACAAAAAAATCTGTCATATACAGTCAAGCACTCCGATGTCACCGTATTTGTTCAAATGAGGATGACAGAGATACACATTTGGCTATGTTGAAAAACACCTTTATTGAGCAGGGACACTCTTCCAGGGAAATTGACAGGATAACAGAATGGGCAATGCAAGTACTAAGACAACAACTACTTCAATATAAAGAAAAGACAGCTACAGACAGAATACCCTTGGTAGTCACATATCATCCAGACCTTGAACATCTGCGTAAGATTAAAGACCACCACCCAATATTTAGTGAGGATGAAACCCTTAATTGTATTTTTAAGGAACTCCCACTACTATCTTTTAAACAACCACCAAATTTATCCAGCCTAATTATTAGGAGCAAACTTTCACCAGAACAGAATACCATGTCACCATCGCCAGTAGAAAACAGGAAGTTATTATGCCTCTGTACAGACAGCTGGTGAGACCCCATCTGGAGTACTGCGTGCAGTGCTGGTGACCCAGTCTCCACAAAGACATAGACAGGATGGAAGCTGTCCAGAGGAGGGCAACTAAAATGGTGCAGGGTCTGCACCGAAAGACATATGAAGAGAGACTTAAGGAGCTTAATATGTATAGCCTCGAGGAAAGGAGGAAGGGGGGGGACATGATAGAAACTTTTAAGTACCTCAAGGGAATCAACAAAGTCCAAGAGGGTAGCATCTTTCAAAAAAATAGGTGTGCAAGAACAAGGGAGCACAATTTGAAGATGGGGGGGCTCAGAGTTAATTTAAGGAAGTATTTTTTCACAGAGAGGGTTGTGGATGCATGGAATGGCCTTCCAGAGGAGGTTGTGGAGTCAAAAACAGTGGTGGAATTCCAGCATGCATGGGACAGTCATAAGGCAATTCTAGGGGGTGGGGGTAGGAAGAAGTAGGCTGCTGGTTAACAAGGATCTGCAGCTTATCCATTAGGTAGGGAAATGGGCAGACTGGGTGGGCCAAGCGGTCCTTATCTGCCATCAAAATCTATGTTTCTATGTCACACAATGGCACACAACCCTGCAATCAACGCCCCTGTGAGACTTGTGGGGTCATTTCTACCTCAGACTGTGTGGTTATATCACAAAACAGACAATTCCAGATGCATGGGAGTTATACATGCATGTCACGACATGTTGTTTATCTCATTCAGTGCAAGAGATGTCCACAAACAGGTTATGTTGGAGAGACTCGCCAGCAGCTCCGCACTAGGATGAACTCACACAGACATACTATTACAGCAAAGGAGACTGAAAAACCAGTGGGGCACCACTTCTCCCAGCCTGACCACTCAATCTCAGATATGTCAGTAATGGTCTTAAAAGGAAATCTCAAAAACACACAACAGAGACGAGCTTTTGAGATTAAACTTATTTTACATCTCAGTATGGTAGCAGATGGGATGAACGTTGATCTTGGTTTTATGGGACACTACAGAAACTAACATCCACAGACCTCTTCTTCTTCAGACTGACATATCATAGGACTTCAGCATGTGTGGGATGTGGGTGCGTGTGTCTATGTATGTGTGTGGGTATGTGTTGTGAGGTATGTGATATAACAGTTGTGGGGCTTGATGTCACATTGAGGAAGGTCTCTATTTAGATATATGGAGTTGTAATGTGTTACTATTCTTACTTCACACACATAATGAATATTAATTCCTCCTTACTTTTTATCTTTGCCTGGGGGTGGGATTGATTCCATTGCACCATATTCAGATTACCTAGCCTGCTACTGTACATACAGGAGTGTTATCATATACTGTCACATATCATTTTTGTAACTCTGTACATATTGGGGTGCGTGATCTCATTTGCATGGGGGTCCTGCACTGATCTTTTTACATTAGGCTAATATTGTAGTAATTTGTGGATATGTACTGTAGGTATGTTAGACCTCTGGTCTTACACACATACTTTATATTTACTTCTAGTTACCTTATCCTGGGGAAGGTGGCAGGTTTATTTCACGGTAGTTCTATCCAGAATCCTTGGAAATGTTACTATGCAGATAGTAGTACAGTTAAATAGTGTCACATTTTTGCTCTGTAGGTATTAGGAGACATAAGTCCTTTTACTCAGTATTTCATGACAAGTTAGATTCCTTTGGGGAACAATTGCAGTGACTGAAGTGAATAAAGGTTCACTAGGAGAGTGTGTGTGTGTGTGTGTGTGTCTGTGGAAGGGAGGGGAGAGAGAGAGAAAGAAAAAAGGGGGGGAGAGAGAGCGACATCTCCTTAAAGCTATGTATCTCCACCACCCACATTATGGTGATGTGGGGTGGGTTAGGGTGTATTGTTTGTATGAAGAGGAGGAGAGAAATTACATTTTTATCTCTTTTTCAGATTCCTTAGACACTTGTGGTACATCAAGTTGTTACATTCTCAGTGTATATTGACATCAGTACATATTAGGGTACATGGTCTTAATTCCTTGAGGTTCCTTGACTAGCGTTTTTTTGTTTAACACTAATATTGTCAATTTATATTTAAATTATCATTTATATAGTCCTGAGGTTTTTGAAATTTCTTGGGCCTTATATCTAGCTTGAGAGTACAGTTGGGTGACAGGTCCAGCTAAGTTTTACACATCATACAGTGTGCACTGATGTTTTTAAGACAACTTTACTGGTAAATTCTTGTCTATAATGCAGACACGGAAACTTCATGAGCCCTATAACAATCTTAGTTTGTGTTTAATCTGAGTGGGGGTTGCCTTTCAGTAATCACATCCTTATACAAACTGTGACACTCGTAGTTTTATTTAGGAGTTATCTGCTTCAGCAGTGTTATCTTATTAAGCAATAAGGCATGATAGGGGTTAGATTAACAGTCTGTTAATCACCCCCTAGGGGTGTAATGTGGCACGAGGTGCAGCCGAGTGCCATATTGCCCCTAGGGGTGATTAACTGGCTGTTAATCTAACTCCTGGAAGTGCCTTATTGCTATTATAAAAAATGGTTCCAAAAGAAATGTGATGAAAGTATACTTTTTGGATGTTTTCCTCATTTAGAGGGAGATTTTTAATAAAATAGTTCTTCCACCAACAGTTTAAGAATGCTAGTTCAAAATGCATCATTCCACACATTCAGCAGTACTAGAGGATGGAATGCTGACAGGAAGAATCCATGTACCACGGTGATCAGGCTGTACATGACAGTATAACATGGATTAATGTAAAGATGTTGGAATCCTAACAGCAAATCAGATTGCAGCATTTCTGAGAGCCTTTTTATAATGTCAATTAAATTTATATGCGGTAGGATTCTTTGTATGTGTTTTCCACCAAGCATCTTTGACCCAGGGTTCCTCCTGGCTGAAGGCAGTATGGTACTGTTAAACGTCTCTGACATCATCTTCTGTTTTTTTTTTTAATGAGTATTTTAAACCAATTGGGATTTTTTTCTGTTTTTCTCTGCTTTATCTAGCTGTTATAAGTATTGTATTTTCTAAACAACTGCCATGAGCTTCTGAAGAAGGACTGGTTAGTCCGAAAGCTAGAGCACTTTGTTCTTGTTGTTACATCTATGTTGGTCCATTAAAAGGTATCAAATCATTTGCTTCTGGATCTGTTCTTACAATGACCAATACGGCAACTACTAAATCTAGATTGTAAATGAGAGGAATCCCATCTGAAATGTTAACACATTTTAAAGAACTGCACTGAACATGTAAGTCAGTTTTCCAAGTGGAAGCACATTTTTGAATGCTGGTTTCAGTTCTGCTGATGTTCCATCTCTGCAGGCCTTTTAGTTATCTAGTGGGTGTTTCTGATCCACATACAGGTGGTAAGCAGCATTTTAGAACTGTATGATGCAGTTTATGTCCCTTGCTCAGCTCTTCCTTTGTTGGCACAATGCATATCTGTTCAGCTATAGAAATCTATGGCTGAGAGGGAAATAAACTACATCATACAATTCTAAAATGGCACATAACACCAGAGTTTAACCCTTAGGCTGCTAACAGAATTAGAACATATAGGTATTCAGGCCTGGTATATCCGTCCACAGTATGGCAAGAGTTAAATCATTTTTTTATGCAATTATTTAACCAGGAGTGGCACATAAGCTGAAAGTTTATTTATAGGTATGACTTGAGAGCACAAGGAAGTTAAGTGACTTGCTCAAGGTCACACAGTATTCAAGTAGGGGCTGTGGGATTCAAACCCAGGTCTTCAGATTTGCAGCTCAGAGCTTTAAACCACTGCACTATACTGCCTAATGATGCTACTAATAGGCCCTTATGGATGAACTATAGAAACACTGTAACAATTTTTTAAAAGGCAGCTTCTACTGGGAAAAATGATTCCCCGGTTCAGTGCAGTTCTCCTTTAACAATAAAGACCACCCATCAGTATGGAAAGAGGAGTGAGAAGAATTATGTTTATTTGGTTTATGGAGCCAAAATATTCCCATTACACTTCAGCTTAGGCAAACAGAGACATCAAAGAAGAATTCCTAGAAAACACGTACATGTATTGGTCAAATTTATTAGCATTTTATGGTGGTGTTGCAGAGGTCACATTCTGTTTTGAGGACATGTAGCTTACAGACACTTTCCAATCCCATGCAATTAAGCAACATGATACTTTTTAGCAACATATCTTTTTTGTAACGTTGTTAAAAAAAAATATCCTGACTTGTAGGGCCGTTAACACCAGGTTTGCCCTCTTATATTCCTGTTCCTTAACCACTTTTTTCTAGCCAGCCTAACATAACCTTAAAGGAATCTGTGCCCAGAACACGAACTGTACAAAGATAAGCCCCCCCCCAACCACTATTTTAGCCCCAGATGAATACATACTCGACCAACTAGGACTCTTACGAACACATTTTATTACTTTTATAACCCCCATCTTTTCCCGGTACTATGGCATAGAGGAAACTGCTCCATCTTGACGATATCCATGCTTCATCACAACTCAGAAGACCTGAAGGAAAGGTCGACAGTCACTAGTTCAGAAATCTATCCACACAAGCTGAGGTCAGTCCTGCTCACCTAGGGCTAGATTCTCAAAACACTTTGAAGGTGCAAAAAATGCACGAGTCCCCAGTTTTTTGTGGATACTTTCTATCACAGTCCAACCCTGGCTACACAGCTAGCACGTTAGCAGGAGAATTGCTCCATTTAACAACTTAAAAAGACTTCCCAGGGCTGAGAGTATTAGTGGAGTGGCCTAGGCCAACACCATTGTTTTAGGTGCAGAGGGGGGCAGCTATGTCACTGTACATGGCTGCTGTTTTTAACCATTCCATTCACTCCATAGGGACTCAGCATTTTGAGTAAATGCTTTGTGGTTATCTGTATCACCTGTGTCAACAAACATTGTTAGCCAGGAGTTGGGTTTTGCAACTGGTGGAAAAGGAAAGTATGTGCAAGGCAACAGGGAGGTGTCCTGCAGCGAGGAGCTGGATTGGTACTGTCTGCGCCAGTTTTCAGCTATCTGCGAAAGAAATGTCACAAAATGATGTAAAGTGATTAGAACAATTGTAATTTAGCTGACTGAATTAAAAACACAGGCTTGCGTCAATGAAATCTGCACGTGTGAAAACACTCAAAGATGTTTCCCCACAAGCAAGAGCTTGCAGGACATTTTGTTGAAATAAAAAATGCAGTACTTAGGCTTTACATAATTAAAACCAGGAAGAAGATCTGTTAAAATGTGATGTGATTCCAAAGATGTTTATAATTTCCCTGCACTATTAGCAGTTACTTTTAACCCTATACATTGTGTTTGCCAGAAATCTTGAGGCTTTTTTGCATGGAAAATACTGTACTGGGAACGTTCACCACATTTTGTAAGGACAAAAGTTTTTTTTGTTTTTTTCTGTAACCGCTATTTTTTTGCAAAGCATATAATGAGAACTTACAACTTTATGACACTAACAGATATTGCAGCTTGAATCTCAAACAGAATACATTGAGGTAAAGTATAAAAGAATGCAGTTTTGAGCTGAAATTTGACACTGGCTAACAGGCAAATATAATTATAAATGGTGGAAATCCCAGCTGAAATGCTACTATATTTTAAAGAACTGTACTGAACATGCATGCCAGTTTTCCCAGTGGAAACAAATTTTTGAATACTGGTTCCAGTTCTGCTAGTTTTCTATCGCTACAGGCCTTTTACATAGAAACATAGAAGTTGATGGCAGATAAGGACCGCAAGGCCCATCCAGTCTACCTATTTCTTTTTCTACCTTATAAATGTGTCATCTGCCTTTCCTCTGTCAATGGCCTATCTATTCATACTCATCTGCATTGCTCCCTTATGCCTATCCCATGCCTGTTTGTGTTTCATAGAACCCCTATGCTAATACCTTTTCATCTGTCCCGTAACTTAAGTCTACTGGCCAGGACTGCTACAGAAATTTGTAAGTGTGCTTCATAAAACCCCTATGCAATTACATTTTCATCTATCCCCTACCTTAGGTCCATACCAGTATGATTTCTCACTGCCTTTTACTTTCTTTGTTAGTGGTCCTGCCTACCTACAGGTTCTAGCCTACATATCTGCAATGCCTCAGATAGCTATTGCCCAGGGCTCTTACTCTATGATCTATATTTGTTTTTCAACTTTCAGAGGTGACCTTGCCCCCCTGCAGACCTTTGCCCTCCTGGCCATTGGCTTGACATCCTGCCAGTCAGATTACACACTATGAGTATAGACTAGTTTAGCTAGCTAATAGAATTGATTGTGTATTGTATTTTCTTTAAACCAATCTGTGTTTATCCTAACCAATCTAGCTAATATAATGTCTATTGTATTTTGTTTTTGCACTTTGCTTCAATGCATTTGTATATATCCTAACCAATCTGTATAAACAGCCAATTGTTTGTTGTATTTGTTTGGAATATCTACTCTATGAGGATGTGTTGTTGTGTACTCCAGTGTTATTCTGTCTCATATGCAATCACTGCCAGGTCCATCTTGTAAATGAGCTCTTCTCAATGATGTTTCGCCTGGCTAAATAAAGATTGAATGATTGATTGATTGTTTGAAGCCCTGCACTGTATTCATATCCACCACTTACTTGAGGTAGGCCATTCCATGTATCCACCACCCTTTCTGTGAAAAATAACTTCCTCACATTACCCCTTAATCGGCCTCCCTCTAATCTCATGCTGTGTCCTCTTGTCCTGCTATTTTTCTTATATTGAAACATGTTCATCCTGGACCCCTTAACTATAGCAGATACCTTCAACACAGCCTTTACAGACCTCAGCAGTGTTCTCCCCCCAGACTTTTTCAACAATGATGACACCACTACTCACGCCACCAGCCCACCCTCCTTCTAAATATCCACTCTTCTACTTCAAGGCAGTCAAGATGCATGATGTACACACGTACATTAGAAAAGCAATTGCCAAGACTCGAATAAGTGGGGACTCATGTGGCCTTAAACTGCTGTCCCTCACTCTTGAAGAAGTTCTGTCTCCTCTAACTAAAATCTTCAATAACTCCCCCAGCCTTAGTCAGTTCCCAGATAGATGGAAAACTGCAACTCTTACCCCTATCCACAAAAGTGGAGATCGGGCCCTCTACATGAACTGCCAGCCTATCTCCATTTTGCCACCCCCCAAAGGCAATTGAAAGGATTGCATCAGACCGACTCATGGATTACCTGGACAAATATAATATCTTGTGCCCTCAGCAGCACGGGTTTAGAAAGGGCCACAGCACCACCTCAGCCCTACTGGAATGCACCTGTGCAATTCACAGTTCCCTGGATAATGGTCTACTAACTGGCTCTGTCTACATTGACTTAACAAAGGCCTTCAACACTGTCCATCATCACCTTCTGATTGACCAGCTGCTAAATGCTGGGCTGTCACCCGTGGCAACTACATGGTTTAAAAGTTACCTTGAAAACCGATCCCAAAGAGTCAAAATTGGTGACGTCTTCTTTGAAGCTAGACTGGTTCTCTCTGGTGTCCCTCAGGGATCCATTCTAGGTCCTCTCCTTTTCAGTCTCTTTCTGAATAGCCTCCCTTAGTCCTGCCCTGAGCAAATACTTCTGTAAGCTGATGATGATGCAGTAATCCACTCCACCCACTAAGAACTTTATCCCCTACAGTCCAAACTATAGCTTGGCTTCTCTTCAGTCGAAAACTGGTTCACCAAACACAAGCTAGTCCTCAACTATAAAAAAACAAAGTCAATGCTCTTCTGTGGCACTCACAACAAATACAGGCACCATTCCTTGACTATCTCTAACTGCAATGGTGCTGCCCTCGAACAGGTATACTCCTTTAAGTATTTTGAAGTCACAGTCGGCAGTCACTTATCCTATGGTCTACACATCGACAATATTGCTAAAGCTGCTAATAATCATATTGGACTTCTTTATAGGCACAGGCAATGCCTTATTCCTGAAGCTTTAATGGTTGCAGTTCAGAGCTCTGTGGTCTCACTGATTGACTATGGCCTTATCATCTACGGCTCTGCCAATGCCACTGCACTCTGATACATTGCTATGGCCCTCAACAAAGCCTGGCATCTCATATCTGGTGCCCACCATCTCACCCATATGTGTGACCTCTATGCCCAAACTGGCTGGTTACCACTCTCTAACCACATAAAATACCAAACCTGCTTAATGGTCAAGAAGGCAGCCCTGGGCTTTTCTCCTCCTGGCATCCAAGCTCTCCTTTCTCCTGCTCATAACTCACGCCATACAAGGGGCACTGACTCACAACTTTTTCTGATCCCTCACTGCCATTCCTTTCAGGTGCAAAGTGCTTTCACCTACATGGCCCCACTCTGGTTGAATGGTCTCAGTAGTGACATCTCTGCCCTTCCCAAGCTTGGCCCCTTCATATCCAGGCTGCATCTAGCCCTCTCAGCCTCCAGCACCTGTGACTGTTTCCCATGAAAAACAATCCTGTACCCCTACCTTTCTTGGCTGCCCCTGCCCCTAACTTCAGCACTTTCTCTTTCCCCTACCTATCTCCCCTCCCCCACCTCCCCTTGTCCACCCCCCCACTCTCCTCTGCACTTCCTATGCGATGCTGACAAGGCCTCTGGCTGCCACTCCCAATTGTATCCTACCTAGTACTGTCCTAATCTGTATGATTGCATTGACAAAATTTGTTAAGCCTCCATGTTTACTGTAACACAATGTTTATTATAAATCCTGTACCTATTGTCCTGTGTTACATTGTATCCCTTCTAAGGTGGAACCTTTGTAAAAGAGCCTTGGCTCAAAGGTACCTGTAATCCTAGATTTAAATAAATAAATAAATAAAATGTTAGACTCTTTCACCTTGTTAATGCCCTTAAGGTGTTTGAATGTTTCAATCATATCACCTATCTTCCCTCCTTTGCTGTAGGGTATACATATTGAGCTCTGTGAATCTGTCCTCATAAGTTTTCTGATGCAGACCGTGCACCATTTTGGTTGCCCTTTTCTGGACTGCCTCAATTTGGTTAATGTTTTTGTGAAGGTGTGGCCTGCAGTACTGCACACAGTACTCCAGATGGGGCCTAACCAGTTTCTTGTAAAGAGGGATTATTACCTCCCACTTCTGACTTGTGATATCCCTACTAATACACGCCAACATCCCTCTAGCCTTACCTACTGCTTTAGTGGTCTGCTTGGATGATTTCACGTCATCTGTGATGATGATCCCCAAGACTCTTTCTTCCCTTGTGACTGCCAGCAACTCCTCTCCCAGCCTATAGGTGGCTTCAGGGTTTCTCTTCCCTATGTGCATGATCTTGCACTTCTTTGCATTAAACCCCAGTTGCCACTCTTCCAACCATTTTCCAAGTTTATCCAGATCTCTTCTCATTCTGCCCACCCCATCTGGATCATCTACTCTGTTGCAGATCTTGGTGTCATCTGCAAACAGACAAATCTTACCCTCCAGTCCATCTGCAATGTCACTGATGAAGATATTGAAGAGGACTGGCCTCAGGACTGATCTCTGAGGTACCCCACTTGTGATTTGTATCTCTTCTGACTGTATACCATTTACCACCACTCTCTGTTTTCTGCCTGTCAACCAGTTTGCCACCCAGTTGGCCAACTTCTGACCCACCCCGATCCTACCCAGCTTATTAAACAATCTTCTACGTGGAACAGTACCGAAAGCTTTGCTGAAGTCAAGGTAGGCGACATGAACTGCTCCCCCTTCGTCCATCACTCTGGTTACCCAGTCAAAGAAATCTAAGAGATTAGTTTGCCAAGATCTTCCTTTTGTAAACCCATGCTGTCTTGGATCCTGTGCTCCTATGGATTCCAGGCGTTGTACTATACTTTCCTTAAGGAGTGCCTCCATAATCTTGCCTACTACTGAGGTAAGAGTGACTGGTCTGTAGTTCCGTGCCTCCTCCCTGCTACCACTCTTGTGGAGCAGGACCACGTGAGTCCTTCTCCAGTCTTCTGGGACCTCTTCTGTGCTCAGAGACTCACTAAACAGTTCTGATAATGACTCTGCTAGTTCCACCCTTAGCTCCTTTAGTGCCCTGGGATGTATGCCATCAGGTCCCACTGCTTTGTCCACCCTGAGCTTATCGAGTTCTTGTAAGACCCTTTTTTTTGTGAAGGGACTAGTGCTCACCTCCCCTCCCCGTGTCCATGGTGCTGAGCTGTGGGCCCTGCCCTACCTTCTCTTCAGTAAATACTGAGCAGAAGTATCTATTTAGGATAGATGCTTTTAAATAGTCCTCCTCCTCACACGTCCCCATATTTCCTTTGATCTTAGCAATACCCCCTCTGGACTTTCTTCTTTCACTAATTAACTATAGAAAGTCTTGTCACCTTCTTTTACTGTTTGTGCTAGTGTTTCCTTAGTTTGGGCCTTCGCCTGCCTTACTGCCTTCCCTGCTTCCCTTAGGGAAGTTTGGCATGCCTCCCTGTCTCCATCGCGGTTTGTTCCCTTATATTTCCTGAAGGCCAACCTTTTGGCTCTGATCTTTTCTGCTACTGTTTTTGAGAACCAAAGTGGTTTCCTTCTTCTTTTTCACTTCCTTTTCTCTCTAATGCAAAGGGCTATCACTTCAAGTATTGCATCCTTAATGCTGCCACCTTTGCCTGTACACCCTCACCTCTATTTCTTTTTGCCAGGGCTAGCTTAACTCTGTTGGCCATCTTATCAAAATCAGCTCCTCTGAAGTCCCATATTTTTGCCTTGGAATATGATGATTTAGTTCTAGTGGCCAAATTGAACCATACTATGTGATGGTCACTGGCCCCCAGGTGACCTTCTACCTGGAGATCTGTGGTCCTTTCCCTGTTAGACAGTACTAGATCTAGGATAGTCCTGTCTCTTGTAGGTTGTTGTACCAATTGTTTGAGGCCCTCCCCCTGTAGGGAATCCACCATGTGTCTAGTTTTGGCAGATGTCTAGTGGGTGTTTCTGAACCACACAGAGGTGGTAAGTAGCATTTTAGGACTGTATGATGCAATTTATGTCCCTTGCTCAGCTCTTCTACTGATGGCACAACACATCTGTGTTCAGCTATAGAAATCTGTGGTTGAGAGAGACATAAACTACATTGTACAATATAGGCAGCAGAGCACAGTGGTTTAGGGCTCTGAGCTGCAGACCTGAAGACCTGGGTTTAAATCCCACAACCCCCAGGTGCATACTGTGTGGCCTTGAGCAAGTCATTTAACTCCCTTGTGCTCCTAGGTCATACCTGAAAACAAACTTCAGCTTAGTGTGCCTTTCCTGGTTAAACAAATTCCCCTTTCCCTAAAATGGCATATGACACCAGAGTTTAACTCAAAGACACCTACTGATGTTACTAATAGGCCCTTACAGATTAAACTCTATAAACACTGGATCAATTCTTTAAAAGGTAGCTTCTATTGGGAAAAATGACTCTCAGGTTCAGCGCGGTTCTACTTTATCAATAAAGACCACCAGTCAATATGAAAAGTGGAGTGGAAAGAATTATTCTTATTTGGTTTTTGGAGACAAAATATTCACATTACAGTCTAGCTTAGGCAAACAGACATCAAAGGAGAAATCCTAGAAAACACGTGCATTTATTGGTCAAATTTATTAGTATTTTATGGTGGTGTTGCAGAGGGCACTTTCTGTTTTGAGGACATGTAGCTTACAGACACTTTCCAACCCCATGCAATTACAGAACATGGTACTTTTTAGCAGTGTATCATGTTTGTAACTTTGTTAAAAAAAAACAGACTTGTAAGGTCATTAACGCCAGGTTTTCCCTCTTTTATATTCCTGTTCCCTAACCACTTTTTCAAGCCCCTCTAACATAACCTTAAAGGGAATATGTACCCAGAACACAAACTGTACAGAAATAAGCCCCCCTCCTCCCATTTTAGCCCTAGATGAATACATACGTGACAAACTAGGACTCTTACATACACATTTTGTAACTTTTTTACCCCCATACCCTGCCATCTTTCACCAATACTGCAGCATAGAGGAAACTGCTCCATCTTGATGATGTCCATGCTTCACTGTAGCTCAGAAGACCTGAGGGAAAGGCTGATGGTCACTTTTTTAGAAATCTATCTACACAAGCTCAGGGCAACCCTACTACATTAGCCTATCTGATAAAGAAAGAAACAGCAAGAAAAAATAACCCCTGTCTCTCTACTCTGTGTCTTTTCTGTATGCTGAACCTGGAATTGTGGAAAGATGGAGTTCTGCCAGTATTTGGAGGCAGCTGCATTTTCACTAACCCAGTGTTTTGGGCAATTAGATGTTTTAAGCTCCTGTGCCAGTATCTGAAGCACTCATTT
Source organism: Neoceratodus forsteri (assembly GCA_016271365.2). NCBI lineage: Eukaryota > Metazoa > Chordata > Ceratodontiformes > Ceratodontidae > Neoceratodus > Neoceratodus forsteri. The sequence goes on along the minus strand of CM057459.1, from coordinate 480,411,189 downwards.
GTGTATTTTGGGGCAGATTTTAGCTTTATAAAGGCATTAGTAACTGAATTCTACTAAGTTTTAAAAGTGCTGAAACTGGAATTGCAGAGGTTAGCTACTTCCAGTCCCAGCCTTTGATAAACTGGCACTCTAGCAAGCATCAGCGAGCGTGTGTGGAGGTGACACACTGCAGAGGCAAGCACATCTGGCTGCATCTGCTGAACAGGTTAGGAGTATGGCCACCCACCCCTAGTTTCTGCAATAACTCTGATCAATAAATTATACACTCCTGAAGTGACGATGGATCTGACAGGAGACTTTCTTCAGTTCTTATATAAGGAAGGCTTTATTACACAATGTAGTCAATGTGACATGTGTGTCTCTCCTTCTTTAAATGAGAAAAATGAAAACTTTATTTGTATAAAATGCTTTCAGTTTGAGGAAACTGTAGCAGAACTAACAAAGGTTAAACATGACCTATAAAGGACAATCGACATTCTAAACCTATAACAGTTTGTTAAAACTGTAATGGCTGAAAATCCCACATTATCAAACAAACCTACTGAAAACTCCATCCTGTCTATCCTGTCTATCAATCTAACTGAAAAAAGGAGGACAGTAAGAGATGAATACAATGACCCAGAGAGCCCAAACACCACAGAGAAAGAGACTCTAAATGAGGAAGGGATGATTTGGATAGCAGTGTGGAAGAAGTGTGTGTGGTTAGAGGTAAAGGGTTTAGATGCGGGGGCATGCAAGAAATGTGCTCACTCCCAGCACCTGTTCCACTATCAAATTGTTTTGCTCCTCTGGACACCTCTGAACTATAACCCATGCCAAGTGGCACTTTACCATCAAACTGACTCCTTAGTGGCACTAAGAAACAACTAAATAATAGGCAGCAGTATGATGAGATTTACCATCACAAATACAGTATATGTAAAGTGGTTATACTCAACAAAGTAGTTATATGTCTACCTGGTGCTGGGGTAGTCGATATTAGTTTAAGGATTGAGAAACTTGGAAATAAAATGGGGAATAAACCTAGTCTGATAATTCATGTTGGAGCCAATGACATGGGCAAGGCCCAAAAAAAAGGCATTTGCTATGACCACCTGAATCTAGGGAATAAAGTAAAAAACTTGGGCGATAGTGTGGCTACTTCAAGGCTCTTATCAATCCCCAAAGCCTGTGCAGAAAAAAACAACACTATACAACCTATTAATATATGGCTGGCAAAATGATGCAAGGAGGCTAACATCCAGTTCCTGGACACCCTGGGCATTTTTTGTAACTCTCCCACTCTGTTCTCCCAAGATATAAAATAAAGAAATAAAAGGATTGCAAGATCATCTGGGCAAGAAATAAACAAAATCCTTCATAACTGAAACTAAAAACATTGGGAGAACAAACTTAAACCCAAATGGATTCTTCTGGAAAATAAAAAAAAAACAGAACGAGCAATAATACAAATAAAGATAATGAATATTTGGAAGTACACACTAATAAATGCTAGAAGTATTACACACAAAAAATATGAATCAATGTTAAAAATAAATGTACTAGACTTTTCCTTAATAGTGTCACAGGGACACAGCAGTCCCCTGAAGCATTTTGGAGTAGAGGAATGGGGGTTACAAATTTTTCTGTAAGGACAGAGAGCATAGAAGAGGTGACAGGATAGCTGTATATATTAAGGAAGGGAATAAAGTCACAGAAGGTCACAGAAATTACAGATAAAATAAAAACTAATGTAGAAACATAGACATTTGCCAGCAGAAAATGACCCTTTGGCCCATCCAGTCTGCCCAAAATACCCCCCCATCTAGTTCATCTTACACCCTCTGTTACCTCTGTTCCCTCTGTACATGGAAGATAATACAGAAACATTATGGGTCAAAATGCAAAACAACAATATTAAAATGTAAACAGTTAAAATCGGGCACTCACCACCTCAGAAAAAATAAGATAAAAAGCAACACTATTCCATTAAGGCTCAAAAAGAAACTTTTATTTCCATGCCATCTGCAGGGCACCACAGGTCTACACCTGATGTGTTTTTGACATAGAATGCCCTTTATCAAATCATCATTACCTATGACAAAGGGCATTCACTGTCGAAATGCGTCATAGACCTGTGGTGCCCTGGAGATGGCATGGCATGGAAGTAAAAGTTTCCTTTTAAGCCTTAATGGAATAGTGTAGCTTTTTTATCTTACTTGTTTACATTGATGAAACTATCATGAACACCCCAGCACTGTGTGGATATTACTAGTGATTTTTTTTCAACAATATAAAAGCCTATGGTAGGGGAAAGTGATGGAATCACATCTGAAGGATAAAATTGTTGAGTACTTAGAGGCCAGTGGGGCACAGAACCCAAGGTAGCATGGGTTCAGAGCAGAAAGGTCATGTCAACCAATCTAATTGATTTCTTTGACTGGATGACCAAAGTAGTAGACCAGGGAGGGGCTGTGGGCATGGCCTACCTAGACTTTAGCGAGGCATTTGACACAGTCCCACACAAAAGATTAATAGTCAAATTAACCAGCCTGGGAGTGGGTCCCAGGGTGGTAGCCTGAGTAAAACATTGGCTGGAGAACAGAAAACAGAAGGTAATTGTAAATGGAGTCTACTCTGAAGAAAGAGGGGTTACTAGTGGGGTACCATAGGGTTCAGTACTGCATCCAGTCCTTTTTAATGTCTTTATAAATGACATTGCAGAGGGACTGGAAGGAAAAGTATGCCTCTTTGCAGATGACACAAAGATCTGCAACAGGGTTGATACACAAGGAGGTGGGGAAAGGATGAGAAGGGACTTGGCAAGATTGGAGGAATAGTCATGAGTATGACAGCTTGGATTCAATGCAGAGAAGTGCAAAGTAATGCACCTGGGAAACAAAAACCCAGAGGAAGATTACACAATTGGGAGGGGAGGTAGTAACAACAACAAAAATGGAAAGGGACCTGGGGGTAATTATATCAGATAACCTTAAGGTTAGCAAGCAATGTGAGAAGGCAGTAGGGAGGGCTGGGGGATACTGGGATGTATAGAGAGAGGCATCACCAGCAGAAAACAGGAAGTCATTATCCCTCTGTACAGACAGTTGGTGAGACCCCATCTGGAGTACTGTATCCTGTTCTGGAGACACCATCTCCACAAGGACATAGACAGGATGGAGGCAGTCCAGAGGAGGGCAACTTAAATGGTCAGGGTCTCCAAAAGAAGCCATACAAGGAGAGATTAAAGGAGCTTAATATGCATACCCTTGAGGAAAGGAGGGGGTGGACATGCTAGAAACTTTAAAGTACCTCAGTGGAATCAACAAAGTCCAAGAAGGGTAGCATCTTTCAGAAAAAGAGATGTGCAAGAACAAGGAGACACAATTTGAAGACAGAGGGTGGACGGCTCAGGGGCAATGTGAGGAAGTATTTTTTCACAGAGAGGGTGGTGGATGCATGGAACAGCCTTCCTGAGGAGGTTGTGGGGTCTAAAACTGTGGGAGAATTCAAGAATGCATTTGACAGACATAAGGCAATTTTTGTGGGGGGTAGGAAGAAATAGGCTGTTGGTTAACTAGGATCTGCAGCTTATCCTGTAGGTAGGGACATGGGCAGACTAGGTGGGCCAAGCGGTCCTTATCTGCCATTAAAGTCTATGTTCCTATGTTTCTATCTATCAGATGCTATAGGCCACTATGTAATAGGATGTGGGATAACAGATGGACGGCACAGCCAGATATAAAGTTCAATGCATCATTGGCAAGGTGCAATGTTTATTTGTCCCAAGACTAACAGAAAGGAAATGAAGTAAAAGGCTCAAACTGTGAGCAAAATAAAGGCTATATAAAATAAATGACATTCTGCACCATTGTGGCAAACTTAAGCATTTAGTTGCCACCTGCGTGATAAGGCATTTTCAACCTTTCTCACTCCCTGGTCAGAAAACACTGACCCTATCTCTCCAGTAATGCTGAACAGGTTATACCTTTATACCTGCCCACACAGTCATGCGTCCACAACATCATCAATAGGTTAAACGTTGTTTTTAGAGCTCCATTTAGTTTATATAATATAGGGAGCTCCTCTTAATATACAATATATCAAGTCTATGCAAAGAGAACATATTTTTAGTGAAAGAGAGCTTTAATTTCAAACAGAAAACATTTCATTCAGTTCTAAGGTAAGGTGTTGCATTATAAAGGTAGACACTAGAGGCTGCTGCCGCCCTCTAATGTGAGTACACAGCAACTAGGCAAATAGCAGAGCACACACCCTGCTTGCAGGAGTTTGCAAAGCTTCACTTCTTTTGGGAGTACGTTTAACTTAGTTTGATTTCTTTCTTGACTCTTCCAGGTTATTTATTATTTTAGTACAAGAATGCCTTTCTACCAAGCAAAGGAGAGTAGCTGAGCAACAGGGGAGCAACAAAAAACTCCTGGAGGAGTTTTCCCTGTCAAAATGCAGCCTTTAGCAGTCTGTAAGTTTCCCCTTTTAAAGTAATTCATATTTTAAAATAATACAGCAGTTCCTGTTGTGCTTAAATTGTTTCGTTGTGGGAGGCAAACATTTATTTAGCCCCTTCCCGACGGCTTGTGTTTCAGTCGATGACTTGAGTGTTACTTAAACAGAAGGCTGGTAAGGACAGAGGTCTGGGGTTATATTCTGTTTTAACTGAAATATTTGAATAGTTTTGTAAGTGAAATTAGTTCTATGTGTTAAAAATTATTACCTTGAGTTAGAACTGTTACTTGGGCTGTCATATTGTAACTTTGGAGGCTTGGGAACAGTTGTTTGGCAGTGATAATTAGAGTGAAATTTAAATGTGTTGTTTGCCTGGTGTTAGGGAGGGACATTAACTGGAATTACCTTGTCTTTAACAGGAATTACCTTGGCTTTCATTGTTCACTTGGGAACATAAGCAGAAGGCTGGTAAAGACAGAGGTCTGGGGTTATATTCTGTTTTAACTGAAATATTTGAATAGTTTTGTAAGTGAAATTAGTTCTATGTGTTAAAAATTATTACCTTGAGTTAGAACTGTTACTTGGGCTGTGATATTGTAACTTTGGAGGCTTGAGAACAGTTGTTTGGCAGTGATAATTAGAGTGAAATTTAAATGTGTTGTTTGTCTTAAATACTGAAAAGCCACTGGGTGTTGGGATTGAAGGGCTGAGTATTTCTGTTTGGGACTGAAATTCGAAGCAACAGGAGCTGGTGGGCCTGTGACATCATATGGTACCTGATGTCTGCATACACACACTGTTAGTGGGACTGAACACACACTGGACTGTATGTGTTTGTGAGACTTGGGAACTTTATTGTTGGGGTTGAAATTGGGTTTGTAAATAACTGCAGTCAGTATAGAGAAACTGTATTCCAGGGGAAAGGGACTGAGAAAAGGGGGTGTGCCGTTATAAACAGAGGGGGATAAACAGGGCAGGCATCTTCGGAAGGGTTGTAGGCTGCACAGGCTGTGGGATGGCAATAATTCTCAATTGGGCCTGGAGAGAGGGAGACTGCCCACTCTGTAGACAGCTATCTTGTATCAGGAGTGAGGTATATTGGTTAGGGAGTAAGCTGGGGGAGCTGGGGGGGTGTCCAAGAATAAGGGGTGTGGATATGGGCAGCAGAAGGGTGGGGCCGAGGGGAGGCTGGGGCAGTGCTCTGAAATTACAGGACATTATGTTACAGCAAGCAGGAGGGGGGATATTAGGGACAGAGGACCCTTAGATAGGGATGTTGATGCTAAGGGGAAAGCGTACGGGGTGAACATTCTGAATACAAAGAGAGTGGAGGGGGAAGAGTCAGGAGGGGCTGTTGCGCGGAAGCCTAAAACAGCAGACTGTGGGAAGGGAGCTCCTAAGGTGAACAGAGCAAGAGGGGAAGAAGAGGGGCAGTTTAGAGGTGCAGTCAAGGGAAACTTGGGTTACTTGATGGAGGCTGACATAGAGTGTCACAATAAATTTGAGCCACTAAGCAACCTAGAGGAGGAGGAAGGGGTTGGTGGAAATGAGGAAACTTATACAGAGGCCGGGGGGAAGGAGTTGGATACCCATAGGACATCACAGACTGGCACTGGAAAGGATAGAAATAGTTCCAGAGGGAGAAGGGGAAACATAAATGTTAAGCAAATTGGGGAGATGCAACATATTGCAGACATGAGGGAGGAGAACATGATTGGAGAGAAACTGGGAGACAAGGAGGTGGGAACGGAGCCCGGTTCAGCAAGGGGGTCAGTACCAAGGATGAGGCCCTAGCTAAAGGGGACCCACAGAGAGTCTCTAGAGGCAGGGGTACTATTACAAGGGGAGGATGGCGGTGTGGGAAGGGAAACCATCAGGGCCAGGATAAATGGTTAGGATAAGAGAGGGTGAAAGGGGACACCTATTCAGAGGGGGTTTGAGTTAAGTGGGCAAAATAACAAGGGAAGCAGAAAGGGGAGGGTGACAAGGGGGTCTCTAATAAGGCAGGAAGACTCCCATGGAATTGAGATCATGAATAAAGGGGGGGAAGGGGGCTGAGTGGGCATAGTGGAGGTAACCATAAGGATGATGGCGGTGTTAAGGTTCTGTTATTGGGAGACTCAATGATTAGGGGTATCCAGTGGAAGGGACAGGGGGGTGGATGCCATAGACAGATAAAGGTCATGAGTATCTCTGGGCTGACAGTGCACAGAGCAAAGTTCATGGTGCATGAAATGGTTAGGGATTGTGGAGGGAAACCGGATTTCCTGGTGCATTTGGGAACTAACGATCTAGAGGGAAATAGCGTTTTGGAAATCCAAGCTAGGTTCCAAGAACTTGCCAGAGTCTGTTGGGATAATGGATGCAACATTTCCTTTTCGGAGATATTGCCAGTACCAAAGGCCTCAGTGGAGAAAAATGAACTCACAGAGGTTAATGACTGGCTCAGGAAGTGGGGTGAAGAGTGGGTTGGGGTGTTAGGGAACTGGAATGGAGTTTGGGAGGATAAGGGACTATATGCCAAGGACAGGCTTCATCTTGCCCCATTAGGGAAGGAAGTCCTTAACAGGGGTGGCTGACTACATTCAAGAAAGGTGGGGTTTAAACTTGTGAGGGGGAAGGGATAAGGGAGGGTTGACCAGAAGCCCTCTCCTCTAGATGAGGGGAGTAGCCTTCAAGCCCAAGGGGGGAGAGGGGAAACAGACTGGGGGTGGAGGTTTCAGGAGGAGCAGAGGAAGGATGGAAATATATGGAATCTGGGTGGGGTTCGACAAAGAGGATCAGGGATAAGGGGTGGGGGTTGGTGTTAGTAAATGCCAGGAGCTTGGGAAACAAGTTGCCAGAGTTCCAGGCCATGCTGTTGTGGGGGGGCGTTAGATGTGGTGGTGGTCACGGAGATGTAGGCCAACAAAAACCAGGAGTGGGACCTAAACGTACGTGGGTATACTATGCTTAGGAAAGATAGAAAGGAGGTCAGAGGGGGTGGAGTGGCTATGTTCATTAGAGATGACATAGAAATTGCTAGGGTAGAAGAGGCAGAGGGAAACGTGGAGGCCTTATGGGTCACCTTACGATCCCCAGCGGAGATAAGGTCAAGCTGGGTGTAGTATAGGCCCCTGGGATGAGTGATGTTCTAGAGGATGGTTTGTTGGACAACATCATTGCCCAGTGTGGACCAAAGGGAAGGAGTGGTGTTGATGGGGACCTTAATATGCCAGGTACAAAATGGGGAACCATATCCTCTAAGGTGGCCAAGGAGCAGAGGCTGCTGGACTGCTTCCAGGATGTGTTCTTAACACAGCATGTGATGGAGCCCACAAGTGAGGGGCATGTCCTGGATGTGATTCTGGCAGATGGAGATCTGGTAAGGGACCTGGTTGTACAGGATCCCCTGACTGGGAGTGACCACAATACTGTCTGGTTTCAAATAAGCATGGGGGGAAGGGGTGAGATCTAGGACACTGGCAGTGGACTTCAGGGGGCAGACTTTGAGGGCATGGGAAATATTCTCAAGGATCACTTGAAGGGGATTACATCAATGACAAGTGTGGAAAGGAGATGGGAGGTCATAAAACGGGACTTCATGAGGCAGTCAGGATCTGTGCTAAGTTGAAACGTAGGGAGCAAGGTCACATAAACCATGCTGGTGGTCCAGTGAGGTACAGGTAGCAGTCAGAGAAAGAAGGGCCTACAAAAATATAAAACAACAAGAGGGGATAGGGATAGAAATGTACCATCTTGCATCTAGAAAAGTCACCTGTATGGTGAGGGAGCAAAGTCCAGTAAAGAGCAGCGGCTGGCACAGGGATACAAGGAGGGGAAAAGGGGTTCTTCCAGTACATTGGGGAGCAGAAAAAAACTAAGGGCCATCTCAGCAGATTGAGATCAGAAGGAGGGTGGGTGGAAGAGGTGAGGGACCAGGCAGAGGTATTTAACGAGTACTTTGCCTCTGTGTTCACTAGGGAGGGGGATGGGATATCTACAAAGCAAGGCACAAAGGAGATAGAAGCGGCAGTGAGTGGGATCAGGGGAGCAACAGAAATGGAGCAAGAGGGAGGGAGAGGTACCCCAGGGGTGTCACATCTGGATAAGGATATAAAGGCCAGTAAGGTGGAGGGGACTTATGATGCTATCTCCACCAAAAGGGTGTGGTTAGCCCTCAAGGCCCTAAAGAAAGACAAATCTCCTGGGCCGGATGGCATTCATCCGAGAGTACTATGGGAATTGGTGGACATACTGGCTGCACCCCTGGCGGAGCTCTTCAACAGGTCACTTGAGACAGGGAGGGTACCTAGGGATTGGCAAGAGGCACATGTGGTGCCAATCCATAAAGGGAGGTCGAGGGAAGTACCAGGTAACTATAGACCCATCAGTTTGACCTCAGTGGTGGGAAAATTAATGGAGAGTATACTAAAGGAACGATTGGGGTGTACTTGGAGGAAGTGGGAGGTCTGGATAGTCGGCAACATGGGTTTGTGCCAGGTAGATCATGTCAAACCAATCTTGTGGAGTTCTACAAATGGGTAACATCAGAACTGGACAGGGGAAAGCCTGTGGATGTATTATTCTTGAACTTCAGCAAGGTGTTTGACTCTGTCCCCCACAATGGTCTGGTGGAGAAACTGATGGGTTAGGAGTAAGCCCTTTGATGGTCAGATGGATTGAAAACTGGCTAGCTGGATGCACCCAGAGAGTAGTGGTCTGTGGGGAGCTCTCGAACCTTAGAGAGGTTGGTAGTAGGGTACCGCAGGGCTCGGTCCTGGGTCTGATCCTGTTTAATGCATACATATCAGACATCAGGGAGGGTATAGGGTGTGAAATGAGTCTCTTCGCGGATGACTCCAAGATGGGAGCAGTATTTGAGGGAGATGAGGGGAGGTTGGCCCTGCAAGGGGACCTGGACACCCTGAAAAGCTGGGCTCACACATGGAAATTAAATTTCAATATCACCAAGTGCAAGGTGTTGCATCTTGGTCGGGGAAGCCCTAAACACAGGTACACCCTGGGAGGGGAGGCGCTGGAGGCCTCAATAGGGGAAAAAGACCTAGGGGTCATGGTGGATGCATGTATGAATAACTCTGAGCAGTGCAGGAGAGCGGCTAGCAAGGCAAACAGGATGTTGGGATGCATCGTAAGGGGGATCACCTCTAGGAGCAAGGAAGTGATTCTGCCGCTGTACAATGGACTGGTTAGATCACACCTTGAGTACTGTGTACAGTACTGGAGACTGCACTTGAAGAGGGACATACAGCTCCTGGACAGGGTACAGAGGAGGGCAACTAAGATGATATGAGGCGGTAGGATTTGACCTATGAGGACAGACTTGAGGAGCTCTGCCTGTTTTCATTGGAGGAGAGGAAAGACAGAGGGGGAATGATTGAGGTCTTCAAGTACCTCAAGGGAATAAATAGGGTAAACATGGAGGGGATCTTTAGACTAAAGCAGGGAGGTATCACCAGAGGGCATGGTTTGAAGTTGGAAGGTGGAAGGGTGAGGGGGGAAAAGAGGAGGAGGTTTTTCACTGAGAGGGTGGTGGACCCTTGGAATACACTGCCTGGTGAGCTGGTTCAGAGATCCACAGTGGAGGGCTTCAAGAGAGGGTGGGGCAGACACAGAAAGTGGATGTATCAGATGATGGCCTGTCCCAGGGAGGTGGGGATGGATGATAGGGGTTTCTGGAGCACAAGGGATGGGAGGGCCTCGGCACCCAACTAAGGATCTAAGGTTTGAGCAGACTCGATAGACCGTAAGGCCTAATCTGCTGGCAAATAGTATGTTAGTATGTTACTCTCACACTCTAATGGGGCTGTAACTCGAGATAGCCTCTCCTGTTTCATTTCAGCAGGAGAATAGCATTGTTTTATTTAAACAACCTGCCGCTTAGTCAGCAGGAGCACAAATGGGCTACTCGAGTCAAACAGTCACAGACTCGAGAGGGAGGAGAGATGAAGCTCGAAGTGTCTACCCTGCAGGAGAGTCTGCCACTTGCAAACTTGGGCTGAACAGGGGTAGACCATGAGCTTGCTGCAGCGCTACTGTCTGTCTGTGTGCCGATGCAGAGCGGAGCTGCAGACAGGCAGCAAACACTTTCACAGGAGAGAACTAGGGACACTCCACAATATAAAACAAAGTGACAAGAAATGCTGAACTTGCTGAGAAGGGGGTAATCTCTTACTATTTTATGTCATTATTATACATGTCAGCAAAATCCGAAAAACAGCGAGGGTGAGAACGAACTCCCGGGCTTCCCACTTAAAGGCACAAGCAGTAATTCAAGGCACAAGCAAGTGTCACAGTGCACTAAAGCATTTTAGGCAACCAGACAGGGAAGGAACACAGGAAAATAAAGCAGGGGAAGTGCAGAGTACAGACTCGCACTGTCCATTTTCCAGCTTTTAGCTGTACAAAAGGGCCGTGCACCAGTCTATAGCAAGCGGGCATAATTCCCTTGCTAAACTTGGCACTGGACGTTCTTGTACAGGAGTTTTGTTTAGAAAACAAATTGTATCCTATGTGGAGCACATATTTACTGGTTGCTATGTGCTTTTACCTGTGTGCATGACAAGTACCTGTTTGAGGTTCGTTTGCTGCAAAGCCCAGAATATCAAAAGCTCAACACACTTAAATGGGATTCTTTCTCAAGACCCATTTATGATAATATAGCACTAAATGTAGCTACTTCAAAGCTTTTAGCTATGGGTTAAATACCAGTCTGACTTTTAAATTACCGTACTTGCCTAATACTGAGAGACGGCTTCTAAAACCAAACATTCAAATATGTAACAGTGCCAGGCCCTTTTCTGTCACCATGTTCTGACTGCACCTAGCCTTATTTTTGGACCACAGGAAAATTGAAAGACAGCAGAGACAGAAAAGCTTTAAGAAGGGGGGGGAGGTCCAGTGGTGGCCAACCATCTGAACTAAGAGTGTAAAGGACAGTGTAAAGACAAAGGACAGAACTGTTGCAACAGTAGTTTTAAAAGAATGAGAAGGTCCAACTCAAGGAACAGGCTTATTTTAACCAGTAGAAATTTAATAACTTGTTTTGAAAAATTTTATAACACAGACAGTATCATTCTATATTTCTCCTATAAGGGCTCTGTGCTTAGCCTCTGCATTTCTAAGTGTTTTACTTAATATGGCACTTAACACACTTTAATCCCTCCTCACTCAGGCATTTCATAGCTCCCCATTCAATGACTAACTCCATTTAGTCTCCTACCCAGGGGCCACCCTCTGACAGGGGACACCCAGTGACACACTAGATATGACCGGTGATATCATCAGTAACATTATTACTGAAATTGAACATGCCTGTGAACAAGGAGAGATGATCATACTAGGAGAGTTTAATTTTGGTGATATAAAGTGGACATTAAATAATGCTGCATCTTATTAATCAAAGCTCCTTCTTGAACTAGTAAATCAATTAGAATTATTTCAAAATATCACAAAACCAACCACAGGCAATACCATCCTTGACCTTCTACTGTCCACCTCTAAGATTAATGTTAAAATTGTGCAATTTCAGTCCCATTTGGCAAACAGTGACCATAATTTGGCAGTTTTTGACATTCATACAAAGCACAGTTTTAATTCAGGACTCACTGAGATGTACCAATACCACAAAGCAGACAAAAGTAAAATAAATGAAAAGATTGCAAAGATTAACTGGCAAGCTGTTCTGAAGGACAAGACCACCAAAGAAATGTGGCAGATTTTAAAATCATCATTTTAGAGTTAAGGGATAAACATATACCAAAAATTTAAACATATAATAAGGGGATTTGATTTAAATGGCTGACTGCCAAAGTTAGAAAATGAAGTAATATGAAGAATAAGGATCACAAAGCATTTGTAAAACCTAGATCTGATGCAGCATGGCATAAATTTAAGAAGTTGCAAAAAGGATGTAAATATGCTATTAGGAAGACCAAGCAAAAAATGAAGGATCTTTAGCTACTAATGCTGAGAAAAATAACAGTAACAGTTTTTATAGCTACATCAGCTCTCTGAAGTGCACCAAATGTAGTGCTGGATCAAACACTTTAGGCAATTATATCCTGACTGAACCTCAGAATATGGCAAATACCTTTAAAAATTATTTCTGCTCTGTCTTCGCAAACTCCCCCCCCCAAAAAAAACACAACATATATTAATAGTGGTATGCATAATGGGCAATCAGTAACTATAAGAAGGTTAGATATAATGGAAGCCCCCCCACTAAAAACTAGCACATCTCAGACTCCAGACATTATTCCAGTACAGCTACTGAAACTTATGTCTGCTCATGGTATCACTCAACTTCAGATAATCTTCCAGTCATCTATAAACACTGGTATTGTCCACAAAGACTGGAAAATGGCAGATGTAATACCCATCTGTAAAAAAGATGACAGCAACTTAACGAACAACTATTGACCAATGTGTTACCTGTATCACTGGAAAAATACTCAAAGGCAAAATAAAAGATAAAATATTAGAGATCCCTGTCACTCTAGACAGTAACCAATGTGAGTTTACAAGGGGCCACTCATGTAGCACAAACCTTCTGTGCTTTTATGAAAATATTTGTAAGGCATTAGACACAAAAAAAATCCTGTGAAGTCATTTTTCTCAATTATAGCAAGGCATTCGACCTTGTTCCACATCGGGCCATAATTAAAAAAATAGGTGACATTGGCATTAACACACATAGGATACAACGGGTGAGAATAAATATACACTATTCATAGTAGGGCCTGCCACCAGTGTGGTCCCTCAGGGATTGGTCTTAGACCCAGAAATATTTCATATGTTTCTCTCAGACATGACAAATAACATCACTAGTTAGACATGCAAATATACAGATGGCTCCAAACTAGGTGGACTATGTGTTACTAAGGAACAGGATAACACCATGCAATCAGATTTAGATAAAATCATAGCCTGAGCACATAAATGGGAGATGAGGTTCAACCTAGATAAATGCAGCATTATGCACTGTGGAACAAATAAACTTGGTGAAGTATACCAACTTTGTGGTCACAGTCTTTAAGATACAACCACAGAAAAAGATCTAGAGGTTTAGATAACAAAAGATCTTGAGTAGAGCACACAGTGTGAGGAAGTCTATAAAAAGGTTAATTGGGTGTCGTGGTCCATTAAGAAGAATATCACTTCAAGAGATTGGCAGATAATTTTCCCCCTTTAAAAATCATATGTTCATCTAGCAACTGACTATGCCAGCCAAGTCTGGAGCCCGTTTGGGAAAAATCAAACTAACAAAATTGAAAAAAATCCTGAGAAAGGCAACTAAATGTATAATATCACTAATGAACTATTTTATTTATTTATTAAGTAAATTGGATTTACAACCTTTGAGTCAAAGACTCATTTACAAAGGCTCCTCGTCATAGTGCAAGACATTAATAGTACAAAACGTCAAACATAGCATGTAGTATACAATAATACAAAGGGGTACAGGAAAACACAGGATGTGAACAGTTCATACAGCAATGAGGGTGGTGCCTACATAATTGGGTAGCTATACAAGTCCATCTAAGGAGCATGTAGGTGTCAATGTACAGTTCAGGTAGTAAGGCAGGTATGGCCTGTACATTTAATAAACTATTGGGAAACTGACTTTGTCACTTACCCAGTCAATCTTGTGTTGAGAATTAACAGTGGTAGGGTATAAAGCACTTTAGCCTAAACTTACTCTAAGAGGTATAGGTGATACTGATGGTCTGTGTGCACTTGCTGGCACCTGCATCCCAGCTCTACTATTGTGAAAGGACTGGGCATGCCTGGCCACAGCCTGGTTGGCAGGTTTTGGTCATGCTGAGTCGCAGCCATACAGGCCGGTGTACTGGCAGTGGCAGGTGGAGAGTATGTGGTCTTTGAGGGCTATTGTGAATGGGCCCAGTCTGGAGATAGAGGTAATGGCCATAGGGAGCTCATTGTACCATAACAGTGCTCTGTGGTAAAAGGACCTTTGTGCTAGTGAGGTCGTGACCCTAGAGAACTCTGTGAGGGCAGTTGTTGTGCTATGCCCTGTTCTAAAGCCATGTTGTTCTCTACAAAATACGTTATGCACAAAAATTAGTCAGTGGTATTTTTCACACATGCTATGCTTTCAAGTATTTGTTGTGTACTTGGAGGTAAATACAGAAACAAAAAGATATGGCACTGGATTTGAACCCAGGACGCTTGGCACCAAAAGCTTTGTTTCATCTCTGTACACCATTGGAGAACAGCAAATGTATGGGTGTTTTTTTCATATTTAAAAATAGTATCAGTGTGTGGCCATAAGTAGATGGTGAACGCTTGAAAATGTGGTGTGTGCGAAAAATAGGCTAATGGTATTTTTGTACATGCTCTGTTTCAGGTATTTGCCATACATTGGGGGTGAATAGAGATGATTGGGAGCTGTATGTGCTGCAAGTGGGTGTTTCTCTTTCCCCTCTCCCTTCCTGTTCCAGCACTGTGGGTGACTGGGAGTATATTTAAAGAAAAAAAGTAGGATGAAGGGAAGAGAAAAAAAAAGTTACAGTACTGGATCTGAACCCAGTACACATGGTAGGAAAAGCTTTATCTCATCTCTCTACACCAGCAGAGAAGGAATGTTGAGGTGCTTTCTCCATATTTAAAAATAGTGTAGATGTTTGGCCCTAAGTAGATGGCAAATGCTCAAAAATACGGTATGTGTGAAAAATAGGAATAAGCAATGTTTCGCACATAACAGACTTTCGAATATTTACCATGGACTGGAGGGGAAACATTCAATTGATTGATATGTACAGGAGCCGTAAGTGGATGTTACTCCTCTGATAAGAGATTTGTTTGGTCCTGAAAAGGAGCCTTTTGGTTGTTTAGTAGAGATGTCGAAACTGCTTTTATATTGGATGTGCAAGAGTGCTTTTTAAAGTGATGGTATTCACTGGAAGAAATTCTTCTTTGGGTATGTCCTGTACCTCGTAGACAGGTTGTCTGTTTATGGTGGCAATTCTAACTAGAATCAAGTCAGTTGGTGAGACAAATAACCTCCATTCATTGATGGGGACATTTATATCCATCTCAGTTGTTAACATGTATGTGAGAAGTGGTGGAATAGGATCCGTTAATACTCTTTGCAAGTGAGGAAAACTATTTTCCTCAGGTGGTGGAGAAGTTTCAGTGGTAGAGTTGGGAGATTGGGCCCCTGACAAACTGTTGTCCCTTGTTGTGGTTGTTAAAGCGATGTGGAAGATGTTTGGCACATGCTATTCTTCAGCTGTGGCTGTGCACTGTTTAAGCAATGCCATTGATGGAACAGAAAGATAGCGGGAAATGAAAGAGCTACATGTGTGGCATGCACAAGATAATTGTTTTTTTTTTCCTGAAAGTAATTTTATTGCGACTATTTTGACTCTTAGGACTTTTAAAAGATTAAATGGCCCCTAATGGGCTGCCCTGTTCTAGTCCATGTGCACTAGTTTCAAACTTGGTACTTTGGAATACAAAGACCTGCAAGCTATCCATTGAGCTAGCGCAGAACAGTTGTTTTCTAAGACATGCCCTGCTGTTAACAATTATGTATTTGTTTGGTTGCAAGTAGATGGTAAATGATCATAAATATGATGTGTGCAAAAAAAATAGGCATGAGCTAACTTTTGCACATACAACACATTCGAATAGCGGTGTGGTAGCAGCTGTATAGTTATGGTGAGAGGTACCTGTTAGAACCTGAAAATATGGTATGTGTGAAAAGTAGGGTAATTGTATTTTTCACACATACTATGCTTTGGAAAGTCTAGTGATGCAGTTGGGAGCAAAGTCAAGATTATTGTCAGCTTTATGTGCTACAAGTGGATGCTTGTCTATGCCTCCCCCCCCCCCGTTGTGCCCTTCTCCAGAGGTGTGGGTGGCTGGGGATCCCACTGCCAGTGCCTCAGTTATAGTTTATGACAATGCGTGTGAAAATGTGGTGTGCTCAAAAAATGGCAGAAAGTGACGTGTGAAAGTTCAATAGGTGCAAAAAATAGATATAGTATTTTTGCTCATATGGTATTTTTTTGAATAATACAGTTTATAAAAAGGACAGAAAAAAAAATACTGGAGTAGGATGGTTCCAAACCAAGGATCTTTGGAAAAATATTGTGCTGTATTTTGAGGAAGTATTACACCTCTTCACCATTCTGGCAAAGGCAACTAATGTTTATTTGTTTTTTTTTTATTTGTAGACAGCCAATATTTAATTAGCAAAAAAGTAGGTAAGAACATGTGTCTTGCGAAAAGCTGGTATATGCGAAAAATACATATAGTATTTTCACTCATATTGTATTTTTTTGTGGAATACAGTACGTGAAAAGGAGAGAATAAAACACAGGGGGGAAAGTTGGTTTAGAACCAATGACCTCTGGAAGAAACTGTGCTGTATTTTGAGAAAGCATTAGACCTCTTCACCATCCTGCTGAAGGCAACAAATGTTTTTTTTAAGATTTGTAGACATGACAGATTAAATTAGTAAGAAAAAAAAAAGAAAGGAAGACAGGACAGTTAATCATGTTAAGTAACATTGTACTATAGTACTGATACCTGTTTTTTTAATTTGTATAACTTACCTTATTTTGTGAAGGTGCTTTTACAAGTGAAATTGCTGTGTTGCAGTAGTTGTACAAAAGTGTGGCAAGGGAAGCAGTTGTGCTACAGATCACTTTAAATCAACAGTTTTATTAAGGTAGAATTAACATCATGATTAAGAAATGTCTCAGTTGCATATGTTGAGGACAATTGTACATCTGTTTTCATGTGGAACAGAAAATATAAAGAATAAAACAGAGAACATAAATGATGCTACATAATATGTGTTTCTGTTTTTGCTACAAAACATGATTGCATTGCTATTGGTATTGACTGATCTTTATACATGGGAGCATTAGAAATATTTTGACAGGTGCAGGGACTATGACTGTTCTTTGGAAGGTGGGAGACAAGAGGAAATGTCCCTTAGCATTTATTTCATTTCAGTGATGTTGTCTGTCATTTCATGGAATGCTGAGTCACTTTGCCAGGTGAGGGTGAGAATGTTGTCTTAGGAGTGGTTAAGGGTATGTAGCTGCTACACAACTTCAGATATTCCTTTAGTGATGGCTTCAAAGCCATCTTTCATGACTGTGGCTAGTGTGTCCAGTTTGTTGGCTATGTCTGGCGTTTTGTGTTCTGGAACAGCAAAGTGAACAGAGAAAGAGATGAATAGAAAAAATACATCAGTGTGTGTGGTTATAAAGTTATGTTTCACAAGTTTTTGTTTTAAAATTTAAGGCAAACATATATCTTTGGTAATGGTTTCAATATTTATCAGCAGTTGCTGATGGCTCTGCTTGTGGTTGCTGTGTTACTTTGGATCGGAGGCATGCTCCTTCATCTTCTATCTGGGTTTCTTGACACGGGATTCTTGACATCTTGTGTCTGTTGTGAGAAAGAGATATAAAGTGAAAAAAAACGTTTTTTTTCCTTTGTGCAGCTATTTGTAGTAAGTGAAAAGGTCAAGTTTTAAATTGATATAGTAAATTGTTACTGGTGGATGTTTTTCTAGCAGCCTCAGATTCTACTCTGTAGGTGACATCAAGGGTATCTTCAGAGATTGCAGCTGTTGACAGGAACAATTGAATATTTAGTTTAGTAAATAAGGAGTGGGTGAGCTTATTTGTTAATTAATGGAATTCTTTATATATTAAGAAGGTGTTTGCTCATTTCTGTTGTTTCCCTTTTTTTGTTTAATTTTTTTGGGTATATTGATTTATGAAATGTTTAACACTGGGTGACTGAGCATCAGTACCTGTTAGTTCTTCAAGTGGGCCAGTGACTGAGGTGGACTCCTCATTCTCAAAGTGCTCTTTGTCTTGAATGGTGGGCTCCACAGGGTGTGATGGCGGTGATGAGGGTGCCCTATGTATGTCTTGTCTTTCTTGTTCCTCTCATGCATCTCTGGGTGCAAGGCATGCTTTTTTGCATGTTCTTTGGAAAGATGTGATTTAGAAGCATGGTCATGGGTGGATTATCTTTAAGGTGCTTACCATGAGAGGTGATGTCTTCTTCATCTGAGTCATGATGAAGTTCTTCTTCTCCTGATGGTGAGAGACCAGAGAAAACAGTCTACCCTGGTGTTATTGGAGCTATCATCAGCATTTGACACTGTTGACCATGGGGTTCTTTTGGAGTGCCTGAGATGTATTTGTGGACTTTCTGGGGTTGTGCTCAAATGGTTCACATCATACCTCACCGGAAGATCTCAGAGGGTGGTGTCAGGGCTTTTTCCCTCTGATCCCTTCTTGCTTTTTTGTGGGGTCCCTCAGGTCTCTATATTGTCCCCCATGTTGTTTGCAGTGTACATGCTTCCCCTCAAAGACATTGTGAGATGGTACGGGTTGGGTTTTCATTGTTATGGAGATGATACCCAACTGTACCTGTCCTTTGCACTTGACCAGGAAGGAGCTATCTCGGTATTTAATAGCTGTCTGGAGGAAATCCAGGATTGGATGAGGTCAAGCTGGTTGAAGTTGAATTCTGGGAAGACTGAGATGTTGGTTTTGGATCCAGATTGCAGGATAGGGGGTCCTGTGGCCGGCTCCCCTTCTGGAGAGTTTTGTGGGGATGTCGAGTTACTGGTCTCTGAATGGGTGAGAGATCTGGGGGTGATCTTATATGATGGGCTGACCTTAAGATCTCAAGTGTCAGCAGTGGTAAAATCTTCATTTTATCATCTGAGAAACATTGCCAAAATCAAGCATCTCGTTCCGTCCGGCGATCTGCCAACTTTGATCCATGCCTTTGTGACCTCATGCCTGAACTACTGCAATTCGCTTTATCTTGGGCTTCCAGAGGTTGATATCCACCTCCTTCAGCTGGTGCAGAATTCCGCAGCTCAAGTATTTACAGGTACTCCTAGAACATCACATATTACTCCGGTGCTGCAGGATCTGCACTGGCTACCAGTCCAGTGGTGTATCACCTTCAAAGTTAGATTACTGACTTTTAAAGCTCTACATGATCTGGGCCCTGACTACCTGAAAGATCTCCTGACTCCTTATCTCCCGGTGAGGTCACTCCGCTCAGCTGATGAGGGGTTGCTAGAGATCCCTAGGGTCACACTGAAATCAGTTGGTGCCCGGGCTTTTATGTTTGTGGCACCAACCCTTTGGAATTCTCTACCATGTCGGTTAAGGGAGTGTTCAACTGTGGGGAGCTTTAAACAGGCGCTTAAATCCTTCTTATGGAATAAGGCATATGGCCTTGATTAATGTTTGGTACTTGTTCTTAACAGTTTTTATATTATTGTCTGTTTGTTATGTTTGTATTTAATCTTTTTGGAATGTGCCTTGGTTTGGAAAGGTGCAATATAAATAAAGTTTATTATTATTATTATTCTTCGTCAGATTCATCATCTGATTCTTTGATCCCAATCTCTCCTAATGTATTTCTTTTCTGTGAGAGTAACATACCCTTAATGCATTCTGTAAGAGATTAATATAAAATATACAGAGTTTACTACCTCACAGATCATGATTTGTTTTTTACGGACATGGATATTGCCTGTGTGTCTTATTTATTTTATTTAATTATTTCTGTTTTGGAATTACAACTTTTGAGCCATAGGCTCTTTTACAAAGGCTCCACATCAGTAGTAGCAATGCAGTGCAATACAGTTACAGTAACATATAAGAAATGCAACATGAAGGGGTAGTAACAATAAGTCAAGTACTGCAGAGTTTTAACAGCGATTGTTAAGAAACTATTCACTAGGCTGGGATATCAAAAATTCATACCCTGATAATGATGGTAAGTAATACGCAGAGAATGCTTCAATCTAACATCAGATTCTAAGTGCTAAAGGGTGGGTGGTGGTGGCAGCTAGTAGTAGGTTTGTCTAAGAGATGTGGGTGAGGATAATGGGTGAGAGGTAGCAGCCTGTAGAGGCTTTGTCAGGGATGGGTGATTTGGGCATGCTGTATGGTAGGAGAAGTGGATGATGCTGTGGAGCAGGTTTTGTCATGTGATAAGGGAGGAAGGTAGATTGAAAAGTATGGTAGAATTGGTTGGGGGTGGAGGATAGTGTGCTTACCAGGTTTGGGTATGTCAAAACCAGGCAGTATTTCCAATCTGTGGTTACAGAGATTGACACAGGCAAAAGGATATGTGAAGAATGGGAAGGGGTAGGGGAATGGAGTGCAATATGGCTAGCGACATGTTATACAAGTCCATAATAAAATCAGCGAACACGAGTGGATTCAGTCAGGAGTTTACATAGGTCCCTTTTGAAAGGGCCAAGTTTATCATGTCGAAGTAGGGTCAGGGTAGTTTATTCATCCACACAAGGCCTCGGTAGGAAATGGACCACTGGGAAAAGGATGTACATTTAAATGGGATGAGTAGCGAGCCCTTAGCTGCACTTCTGGTGGCTTTTGAGGTTATGTTCCATTGGTATAAGGTCACTAATGATTCAGGTGTCAGCCCTAGGAGGGCTTTCTTATCAAACAGGCAAGTCTGATAGCGGACCCTCTGGTGTAAGGTTAGCCATCCAGTGGAATAATATTGGGTAGAAGTGTGGGTGAGGTGGCCAGCTGCTAGTACCAGATGGCAGGCCTTATTTAGGAGCAGTTTTACATGTTTCAGAACTGTTTCAGATACAGCGCTGTAAATAATTAGGCCATAGCCAAAAATGGTTTGTACTGAACTCCGAGTGGTGCGGTTAAGTGCTTCTGGGGTCATGGCATTTCTGTGATGGTATTGGATACCCAGTCTGGTATTGGCAGATTTCACAGCATGATCAATAGGGCCTGAGAATGAAAGGGTGTCATCTAGGTGGACCCCAAGGTATTTGAATGTGGAAACTTTTTCAATTGCATCCCCCCTGTGGCTTAGTATGATCAGCAGGTCAGCATTCCTTTTTGAGTTTTGTAGGATGAAGTGCATGGATTTAGTTATTTTTTATAATTTAAGAGAAGCCTGTTATCGGTAAACCAGGATTCAATCTTGGTGAAGCTAGGCTGTAGAGTTTCAGTTATCACTGGCAGATAGTTTTCTGAGACAGAGATCACTGCATCGTCTGCATATAGTAGCATCTTTGCAGGGCAGGCACTAGGAAGTAAGTTAATGAATAGGCTAAATAGCAAGGGTCCTAATATGGAACCTTGGGGGACCCCTAGGCAGACCTTCCTAGGTTCAGAGGAAGCACCTTTTATCCTTATACCTTGAGACCTGAGTGAAAGATAACTTGAGAACCAAGAGATAGTGTCATTGGACAGGCTGAGGGTTGGGAGGTTGCCAAGCAAGATCTGGTGATTGGCAGTGTCAAATACTTTGGTGAGGTCAATAAAGATATACTCCACTGTTTTTCTGGAGTCAAGAGCATGGTAGAGGTGGGCAGTAAAATCAGTGAGTGCAGTAATAGTGCTGTGTGATTTTTGAACCGTTGCTGCTGGGGGCAGAGCAGGGTTATGTTTGTTAAGATGTTCTGAGAGTTGATCTGACACAGCTCTCTCTAGGGCTTTGGAGAGGGGTGGTAGAATGGAGATTGTCCAATAGTTACTAATGTTGGTTCTGTCACCATTTTTGAAGACTGGGGTGATGAGGTCACTTTTCCATTTTTCTCTAAATATGCCAGTCATGAGTGAAATGATAAATAATTTAGTGATAGGATAGGCTAGTTTTTCCAGTATAAGTGCAATGAGATTCATATCCACAGAGTCACTTCCCATTCTAGTTTTGCCCAAGACCCTCTTGACGTACTTCATAGTTTCGGACTGGGTGATCAGTTTGAAATAAAAGGGAGGTTGTTTGGGGCTAGGGGGTGGAGGAGGGTTGGGAGTCATGGGCTTCCTGTTAGTGCTGATGGTGAGGAAGTCAGGGGGCAGGACGGCATTTAGGTCAGTGAAGGCTTGGTTAAATGCATCTGCTAGGTCTTTTGGTTGTTGTAGAGGGCCGGGAGGGGGGTAACAATGAGAACTGGTGGAGCTCTGGATTCCCATTTCTGTTAAGGTTTTAATGTTGTTTGAGAACTTCCTCCCATTCCCCCAACTTTTCTCCAACTGTTCTTTGCAGTAAAAGGCTTTTGCATTTCTAACTAACTGGGTGCATTTATTCCTTGCAGTCTTGTAGGCAATAAAATCTGACTGCCAACCAGTTGCTTTTGCTATGTACCATAAGTTGTCCCTTAGTTTCATTTCCTGTATGAGTGGGGCATTGAGCCATGGGTTTACAGTTCCTCTCATATTGGTTGTTTTGAAAAGGGCAAATAGGTCACAAGCCTTATTAAAGACTGTGGTGAAATAGTCGAGTGCCTGATTGGGGTCCTTACAACCACCTAGGAGGCACCAGTCTGTGTCTTTTAGGTATCTCTTGAATTGGTTCTATTGCTCTTTTTTCAAGCATCAGCTTTTGGCGAGCTGGTGTGGGTGTAGGGGGTTCTTTGTACTCTTGTTGGTCCAGGAGCAAACAATTAGGGAACTGTCACTCAGATTGTCCAGTAGTATGGATACATTTTTGATGTGGTCAGGGCAGGTTGTTAGAAGCCAGTCTATTAAGGTGCTGGTTCCAGTATTGTAGTTCATCCTGGTTGTCTGACTGACCAGCTGGGTTAGGTAGAGGGCATGTATTTTGTCTCTCACAATGACTGTGTCTTGCACTACCCAGTTTGTGTTACAGTCTCCAAGAATAAGTTGTTCCCAGCTCTGATTAGCCTTACTGAACTCAGCTTCAACTTTTATTGCATAACAAATTGAGATAACAATATCTCATTTTCAATTGCATCCAACAATTAAAAATTACAATCAGACAGACAGACAATAGTACATACGAACAACAGTTACATAGGTCATTACTGCATTATAAATCTAGATTAAATATAAAAACTATCCATAACAATTACAATGCCTATTATAAAGCCTGGCTGAATACTACTTGAAATGTGCTAATGGCATTAATTCCTGTACCTTCAATTTCTTAGATAAACAATTCCATGTCCTGGACATTGATGAAGACAATGTTTTCTCACCAAAACTTGTACTGCATCTTGAGACACAAAAGGTGATCCAAGATGTAGACCTAAGAGAATAGTTTTGGTCTAACCTGATTTTTAATAAATCCAATACAAAATACTGGTAAAGAACGTAGTACAAATTGATATACAAAAAGATTCCAATGAGTATTCCATCAATCCTGTAAAGATGTCAATCCTGATTCCTTATAGAGGATACAGCTATGTGTTCTATATGGTAAATCTGTAATGAACCTCAGTGCACGTTTGTAGAGTGGTTCTAAAGATCCCAATACTAATTTCCTACCATTTCTATAAATACAGTCTCCATAATCCAAAACTGTAAAAAACAGAGATGTAACCATCAGTTTTCTTATTTTGTATGTAAACATAGTTTTGTTCCTATAGAAAAAAACAAGCAACATCTTTAACTTATTTGAAATATTAGTTATATGCAAGTCAAAAGTCAAATGGCAATCAAGTATCAACCCTGGGTACCTATAGGAGGTAATCTGACCCAGCACAGTATCAGATAATGTATGGATATTCCCACTGAAGATCTTTTTCCTATTTTTTTTTCAAATATCACCCAAAGTGACTTCTTCTCATTCAATAGGAGTCTCAAATCTTGAAGCATTCCCTGAGCTTTTAAGAAGTCCCTCTGTAACACCTCAGTTGCATCATCCACATCTTCCTTTACAGTATACATAATGGTGACATCTGCATACAAATACATACTGGTGTCAGGTGAGCAGCATCTGGGTAGACCGTTCACATACATCAAAAATAGCAGGGACCCAGGACAGAGCCCTGTGGTATCCCTGATCTCATACCAATAGGTTCCAAACAGATGTTGCTCACTCTGACACACAGCTGTCTATTATTCAAATATGAATAAAACCAGCTCAGGGCAGATATGCCCAACCCAGCTGATTTTAGACAATTGAGCAAAATTATATGATGAACTGTGTCGAATGCCTTTGACAGATCCAAAAATATAGCTGGTACTCTGTAATTTTTGTCAAAGGCATTTGTCACATCATCAGCTACCCTTGCTATCACATTACTGGTATTGTGTCCCTTCCTAAAACCTGCTTGCACCTGGGTAATTAGATTATTGTTAAGCAAATATTGACTTAACTGACAATGCATCAAAATGCATCAGATTTCAAAAATGTTAACACAAATTGGCAAAATAAAAACTGATCTTTAGGAATCTGGGTCAGAAGGACATCCCTTCTCTCCCTTAAAGACAGGAATACTATATGCAGTTTTCCAGTCCTGTGGTATTTCAGAGCAGGAAAAAGGAAAATTAAACAAGTAGGCCAAGGCTTGTGATAAAATACCTGATGCTGTCTTCAAAAAGAAAGGAGGAACTCCATCGCACCCAGGTCCCTTACTAGTACCCAGTCTCTGAAGTTGCTTTAGCACATCTTCAGAAGTTATTGGTTGCAAGGCAAAAATTGGTCTGGGTATAGCCAGTGAAAAATCTGTATTCAGAACAGGAGCATCCAGACTTGGATTTTCTTTTTCAGATGCATTGCCTACTGTTGAAAAAAAGAAATTAAGTGCAGCCAACTTATCTTCTGTTGTTATCAAAATGTTTCCCCTGTAATTTACTACTGATGGTAAAGAATGGAGATTCTGTTTGCCTTTTATTGAATGTATACCTTTCCAAAGTGCTTTAGTATTGCCTTCTGATTCTACAAAATATTTATTGTAAAAGGCCCTTTTGCCTTCCTTACCTCCTGAGTAGATCTATTCCTAATAGCCCTAAAGGCTTGATTAGCGGATTAATTTTTTGTCTTTCTTGCCTTTTGCCAAAGTTTTAATTTTAACTTTTATAAATATTTAATTTCCCTAGTACTCCAAGGTGTCGGTTTGCTTTTAATTCTCCTTTGTTTAAAGGGGGCATGTTTTTGAATTACATCCAATAATGACAATTTAAAGAAACTCCAGGCCAAGTTCACATCTGGGCACACTGTCATTAAACGTCAATTTATTCCAGCCACATCTCTCAAATAAGCTTGAATATTAAATTTTTTAAAAGACTCAGTAAAAATTGTTTGTACATGTTTTATTTCTTTTCTATTATCTCTTATACGTGATGTATAGCAGTGATCACTTATATCTGATTCATGTACCACATAAATATATCTATCTGTCCTATTTGTAAGAATTAGATCCAATAATGAATCATTAGCACTATTTCTTTTATTTGGTCTAGTTGGCAGTGATATCAACTGGACCAAATTAAGGGCACTGAATTGGCTAACAATGTCCTGCTGAGGAAGCATCACATTCCAATTACAATCTCCCAAGAGCGCAAGCTAATTTTTAAAAAAAGGAGCAATCAACTCATCAACGTTTGTAAAGCTAACATACTAGCTGATGGTGGCCTGTAACAGACTGCACAATTAAATAGATAACCAAAAGAACCCTGAACTTGTAATACTAAAAGATCTAACTGCCATGGGATAGATTTAGCTAATTTTACCTGACCCTTGTAATTATCTCTAAGGTACATCAACATTCCTCCCCCTTTCTTAGTTCAATCTACCCTGAAACTGTTGTAGTTATCAATTAAAATGTCCCTATCATTAATTTTAGGTGCAAGCCAAGTCTCTGATAGAGCTAATGCATCAGGACTAGTTGTTATGATTTGTGCCTTAATGAAGTCAATTTTGGGTAACAAGCTCCTAACATTCAAAATTAACTATCATAGATTGTTCCTGCTACTAAATTCATCCATTGAATAATTGTTATTAGTCAAGGGGCCTGAATTTAAATGTACATTCCCAGAAATCAACAACAATAGCAATATAATTTTCTTAACATAAAAAAACTGTTTCTTAAGTAACACAAGATTGCTTTTGGAAACATCACTATATTCTGCAGCTGGACACCCTCTCTAACATGTGATCATCCCCTCCCCCTTATCACCACATTTGAAAGCTGTTCGAAGCAGCTGATATATTCTAAATAGACATTGGGGAGAAACAACTTGGAACCATCCCAGTGTTCATTATTTACTCTTTCCACCCCTTCCTCCTTACTCAAACAATCTTGATAACTCCAACTATATACCATTATACAGACCCCAACAGCTAATACTATTTGAAACATTTTTAAAACACTTTTTAGTCTCCAAAGATAATACCGATATCAAATCCCTATGAACATTTTATTTTTAAAACCAATCACACACCACACTCACTCTTGCAGTAACACAGGAGATTTATAATGCTATACTCCACCCCTTCAATGTATTCATAGACCAGGTTCAAGGCCCTGTCTCTTTTTTTCCCGGGGGATATACACTGTAGTTAGTAAAGGGGTTTTGCACTGTTGCCCAATGGATAGTTTTATAGAGAGTTTTTAGCTTCTTTGCCATTGATATTGTAGGGCATGGCTTGGCCTTTGATGTTGTTACTCAGATACACAAAGCACCCACACTCTCGTTTAGCAAGTTTGTCCAGGTGGAAGAGAGTATAGCCCTGTAGAGAGACTGAGGAGTCTGGAGTCTTAGGTGACAGCCATGTTTTTGTGAGTGAGATTATGTCCGGTTTATGAATTGTGACCCAGGCCTGGAGTTAAGACAGCTTGGAAAGAAGGCTGGCTATGTTAATAGATGTGATATTAATTGTCCCATGTGGTAATGGGTTCTGAGTGGGGCTAGGGCCTGAATTAGGGAGGACATTCACAGACATTAGCAACAAGATGATTATTATCCTGGTGATGTAACATTTCCACCAGGTTCTAAGGTTTCTGTTTTGGTTGTGGCTAGTGAGGGAGTTTCTAGAGTTGCCTTTATGGGTGGAGTAGGTGCACATTAGTGCCCTAACTAGCTCATGTAAGGGGTGTTGGTTGGTTCCATCCGGAGGGGAAGTATCTCCTGGCAGAGACTGCCTTATTTGCAGTCAGGATACTGCCAGTAACCAGGCTGCAAGACTGTAACCTGTTATCTATTATTAGGTCACTGACAAATTGTTTGACATACTGTCCAACATGAACCCCAGTCAGTGGAGTCAGGAGAAGTAATGGCAGCAGGTTACAGTGGAATGGCAAATTCCACATTTTGATGCCCAGGGTCAACCTCTTTAAGGGTGTGGAGATTTAATGGGTACCATATCTTTAAGGGATTGCTCAGAGCTAGAGTCAACCAATAGTAAGGCAATATAATAGGGACATTGGGGGAGCAACTGTATTTAATCAGTGCCTGGGACTGGGCAGGTTGGGTAAGAGAAACAGCACACCAGATTTCCACAGCCCTGGGAGCTCCAAGAACCACCTGGAGGCCGGGCAGGTGCAGCTGAAGATCAACCGGCAGCACCACAGCAAGCTTCCAGCAGTGCCGGGACTCAATGCCCACAACCCAAATTGCTGAGCTCTAGGGACAGAGGCAATCAGGTGCAGACCCCAGAGTGGCAGCAACCAATCAGCAAAGAGAGGCTGCTGAAGCTGTCTTGTTGTTAAAAATAGAGCCAGGAAGTCTTTGCATAGTCATCTGTACCTTTTTGGTCTTCGTGATGATCCACAGCTTCGGAGGTAGTGCAGCAGAGGCGACTGGCAGTCTGAGGTAATGTCAGCACTGCCACTCTCGGAAGATCATGCATGGTCAGGGGCAGGGAAGCCTGTGGGGAAGACAGAGAGCAGAAAATAAATTATACCAGGTTTGTTCAGTCAGGGGTGTAGCCAGTAAGACACAGAGGGGCAAGAAGGGACCAAGATGTGGTGTGTAGGCCAGATTGGAGGGGAGGGACAAGGCAGAACATAAAGGAGCTGTGATTAAAATAAAAACAAAAGGGCTGTAATTCTCAGCTAGGTAAAGAGCCGAAGAGGAGCTGTAATTATCTAAATGGGGGGATTTCAGCTAGGGAAGGAGAAAACAGTTAGAGATGAGAGAGACTAGAGGGCACAGGTGGAGGAGGGGAGAATTAACTGGGAAAGCAGCAGTTCTTAGGTAGGACAGAGCATTAAACAGAGTAGTGCAGTTCAAAGCAGGAGAGATTTGGCAGGGGTAAAATAGGCAGTGCCACCACCTTGTTACCTGTGCATTAACCGTCTGGCTAGTAGAGAGAAAAAGTAAAAATGGCTACACTGTAGGCATAATGTTTAAGGCTAACAAGCTATTACAGTTGTGCAATCCCTGAGTGAGAACAGGTAATCTGAAAAAAGCATTGAATGCGAGCAAAAAAGCACACCCAATTTTCATAGCCCTGGGAGCTCCAAGAGCCACCGAGAGGCTGGGCAGTTGTGGCTGAAGATCAGGACTGGGAGTGCCGCAGCAAGCTTCCAGCAGTGCCAGGACTCAGTGCCCACAACCCAATTGGCCGAGCTTTAAGGACAGAGTCAATCAGGTGCAGGCCCCAGAAAAGCAGTGACCAACTGGCAAAGACAGGCAGCAGAAGCCATCCTGTTTTTCAAAATAGAGCCGGGAAGTCTTTGTATAGTCGTCCATACCTTTTGGGTCTTGGGGATGATCCACAGCTTTGGAGGTGGAGCAGCAGAGGCAGCTGGCAGTCTGAGGTAATCCACACCACCAGTCTCGGAAGATCATGCCCAGTCAGGGCTTTAACTTACTTCCATAGAGCCAGTCTTGGCTTAGGCTTGCCAGCTGTGTTCCACAGGTCTTCAGCTATTGCATTCCATTTCTTGTGGAAGTTAGGTATGTTTTCAGCACCTTGGAGTTTGTAGAATGTCTGGTGGATCAGTTTCCGTTTTCTTTTGCACATTGTTGCATGTCTGCTGATGCCATGGGTTGTTTTCATGTGCTCGCTGATTTGCTAGCCACATTTCTGTTAGTGTCTGGTTGCTCACCCTCATAACAATATGAGGGTCTCCAAGTTTGGAGACTGCCTCTAATAGACAGAGAATTTCTGATTCTATCCAGTGGTGCCACATTTCTGTTGGGGAGAGAAAAAAAGAGTAAGTTGGCTGTATATAGTAACAGAGTTAGTATGAACTTATGTTGTTGGAGGAGATAATACGGGATCAAAATATGTTATGAGTGATAAGGGGAAGAAATGGCTTTGGTGCGCTGTCTTTCTGTACTTGCCCTTTTATGTGCTTAGGCATGGATAGCTACAAAACAGGTAGATCTCTGCAAATTTACTTGTTGTGGTGTTGTCACTTCCTTCTTGTGAGTTTTCACATGATGGTTTTATGTGATATCTCTAGGGAGTGTTACTGAACTTGAGGTACTGAAATTTAACAAGTTTAGTGTAGATAGCTTGCCCCTGTAGTGTCCTGCTCTTTGTGTTTTAGTATGGCTTCTGTAATGGAGTGCTTCTGTATTGAAGTGCCTGGTGCCTACTGGCTCCTTAAGCAACACCTTACTTCTGCCATGGGGGAAAAAAAGAAAAGAGTTTGTGTGTCTGTTCTAGTGAGTGGGACAATTCTCAGGTTTGTGCCGTGACCAGGTGTTGATTGAGCAGTGCTGTATTGTGTGCAGTACATAGGAAGTGTTTATTATTTATTGATTGAGTACCAATGAGCACATTTCATTTACTGAATGGTTATATATCAGAATGCAAGTCAGTGAGATTGTCTTGCTTGTGTGGAGGTCTGAGGCATCTGTGTCTTGCCTCCTGCCATGCTAGTCACCCATGTTTGTGGAGCAGTTGGATCAAGTGGGATTGGTCAGAGAGGAAAATAATTAAATGTTTCCAGTACATCTCTTGTCCTTTTTGGAGGGGAGCAAGCAGTAGCTGGTTTTAGCCTGGCTTCTGGAGGGTGGGGAGGATGTAGTCCTTTGAGCAGTAGTTGGGGCATCAGTGGATGTTCGAGGTTAATGCTGATGTGTTGAATGGTTATATATCAGAATGTAAGTTAGTGAGGGTGTTTTGCTTGTGTCGAGGTGTGATGCATCTGTGTCTTGCCTCCTGTCATGCTAGTAATTCATGTTTGTGGTGGAATTGGATCAACTTGGTTTGGTTGCAGACAAAGAGAATTAAATGTTCTCTCTAGATCTGCCCTCCTTTGGGGATGGGTGTGGCAAGTGTTCTTGGTGTTAGCTTGGCTTCTTGAGAGGTGTGAGGAGGTAGCCCTTTGCACACAAGGTGGGGTATCAGTGGATGTCTGAGGTTTGGACTGATGTGTTGAATGGGTATATATTAGAATGCAAGTCAGTGAGGGTGTCTTGCTTTTGTGCAGGCCTGAGGGCTGGCTGTGGTGATGAGAGGTGGGTCTATGCCAGTCACTGGCTGGGTAGGGGTGGTGAGAGCAGGGTGGTCTTCCACTGCCGGGTGGGGGGACACTAAACTACCAAGGTTATGGGGGTTCCAGAATAAGTACGGGGGCTGCAGTTTGCGGGTGACAGCAGTATGGGGATTGGGGCATTGGGAGGGGGATGCGAATAGCCCTGCGAGGTGTTTATGTGCTTGTACTGTGGTTTGGTCATGCAGGGAGGGATGGGGATAGCCCTGCAGGGCTGTTACTGGCACTTTGGGGGTCAGGACATGGGGGGGCAGTAATAGACCTGCAGGGCTTAGGTATGCAAGAGGGAGTGGGCATGGGGGGGGCACTTGCGCATGTCAGGTCCGGGGGTTGTGGCTCGTGGCAATCCCTACAGGTACACCCTTTGTTTGGCTTACCTGTGGGATTGTTGCAAATCACAGGACTTAGCTGCAGGGACCCTGACCTTTCCAGAATCGGATGTAAGATCCTAGGTGTAACGTGGATTGGCGCAAGTTGCCTTTGGCGGTGACTTGCACCATCATTGCAGAATCGGGCCCCTAGTTTTTATTCATACATTTTCCAGTATATATATCTATAGATATTTTATGCTGTTTAATGGCTAGCATTCAGTATGGTTGTGTTTGTAATGTGTGCTGTTACTGTATGTTTTTTTAGATTTTGATTATGAGTGGCAGAACTTTGAAAAGGAGATATTATGAATTGTTTCTGACATAGACTGCCAGGGAATGCAGTTGCTCTTAGTGTGAGCAGAGATTTTAAAAAAGGAAAACCTTTGGTATATGTAAGATGCAGTTGTATTGTACAGCTTTCAAATACTGCACTTAATCTAGTGGGAAATCTGCATCTTTTATTATCTTACTTATTCTACTGCTGTGTATAGTCCATATTTACAATGTCAAAGTGCACCCCCCTCCCCTTTGGCCACTGTTTTAATTGTACCTTGTGCCTGCCTTATGAATGAGAAAGTGGTTATGCATGTTGTGAGGAATTTGTCTGACTTACATGCTGTTTGTATTGTGATAGGAAGAGTTTTTAATGTGTCCTTGTGACTTGTGTCTGAAGTGTCTGTGTTTCACAATGTGTCTCTTTTTTTCCCTACTTGTTTTTCTCTTACTATGTCTGTGGCTGTTATTGTATGTATTTATGTGACTGCAGGGTAGAGTTTGTAAAGATAAAGTAATGTGAAAGATTTGGGTGACAGTTTTTCTTTTATCAAAAATGTGTCACAGTACACCTGTTATTTATTTATTTTTTTATTGATTTTGTATCCCTCCAGGGAGCTTGGCAGGCAGCTCTGGACCCTCCCTTGGAGAGAACTCAGTCTCAGACCTCACCTTTCCCACCCTGACACTTCAACTCTCCCAGTGATCCCCCACGGGTTGTCTCCCATGACAGGGCTGGGATGAGGAGAGCTGGCTTTTCCTCCACCCCAGAACACAAATCCAGATTCTGGGTGTCGGGACAGGCACTGGCAGGGCCATCATGGAGTCTGTCAGCTCCATTTCCTGGTTTTCTCCCTTCCCTCCTCTGACTGGTACGTTGGCATGATCTTTCCAACCCCTATCTCTCCCTAGATGTCACTAGAAGGCGATCAATGGGCAGGACAGCTATCCCTCCCTCCCTCCCTGAGAGAGGAGAGCAGTCCTCTGGACACTCAACCCTCTCTCTCTGTCCTGCTGACCCCTGGTGGTCTGGGCTCGTTCCTGAACCTGGGTCACCAGTGTGGTGTGGTGTGATGTGTGGCATCCAATGCCTCAACCCTCAGTGCCACCGGGCCTGCTAATTTTTCAAGTTTTACAGTACTTTTGTTCACAAGAAGCCTTTTGCATGCATACTAAATGTGCAAAAAATCAGGGCCAGATATTCAAAGGTTTGCCCCTGGGCTAAATTAGCACTGCCTGGCATGCAAACTTAGCCTGGAGTACAAAGCAAGCTATATTCAAAAGGAATAGCCCAGGGCAAACAGCTTCTGAGTGTAGCATGGGAATGAGGCCATGCAAACTAGGCTGGGAGTGCAGGGCAAATGTAGCCCTGGAATAAGACAGCACTGAATACTGCAACCAGGAAGTGCAAACCACAACAACAACACAGTGCACAGTGACGTGAGGGTAGGTAGAGAGGAACTATGTGGCCAATGTGTGTTCTGGCAAATGCATCAACCCAGTACAGCTGCAGGCAGCAGCACACATGAAAAAACTGTGATCAAAACTGTATAATATTCCCTGAACTGTTAGTGCCACGCGTTTTAGTGCGGAGCTAAACGGTTTGCCTGGTGCAAACACATTAGCCCCGAGCTAAACTTTGCCATATTCAAAAGTGACATGAAAATGAGCCTACTTAGATAGTCTCTGGGCAAACAGCCACATTAGCGTCTCATCATGCCCTGATTTGCATGCAGTTTGCACAGCGTTACTGTAGGGTCCCACAGCTCCACTTGTAGGTCAGTTTGGAGGTACAGGGGCTGGCCAGGTCTGACCGCAGCTCCACCTGTAGGTCAGTCAGGCAGTGTATATGATAGCTGCAGGCTTCATGTAAACAGTACAGCAGAGCATAGCATGTCATAATCCAGGGGACAACACAGCATAGGGACAGGTGGTGGTAGTGCTGCATGCAACCCTCACACTGTAGGTCATGCTACAGTGCACAGCAGATACTACAGTAGCAAGAGAGCTGGTACTGTGAAGGACATGACACTGCCTATGGTATGTAGGGCAGTGATGATCACTGCACTGTACACAGTGACAGGCACAGCTTGCAGGTAATTACTGACAGTGGACAGTACTATCACGCTGTTGTGTGAACCACAGATGCTGCACCTGTGACATGGGATGCACACAGTGTCATGTACATGGCCGGCAGTGTGTGCTGTGACATCTGTACAATTGTGTGGTAGGTGGCTGGGGGGGCATGTTGGATCCGACAGGCACACAGGTGGTGGCGTAATCCCACTACTGGCCCATGTGCACTGAGCGATGTGTCCCAGCCTTGTGACCACACCTGGGCTGTGGTCAGGTCTGGCCACCCATACACCCTCCCCTCACTGGCCACCATGCCCAAAGTGCTGCATGTGTGTGCTGGCATCTGTTACACACTACAGACGTATGGTCTGCAGGTGTGTGCTATATGGCCACACTACCATGCTGTCCCCTGTGAGTCAGATCACCCATCACTGTCTGTGCTTGGCTCAGACTGGTGGCAGCTGATGGCATCATGGTGATGCCATCAGTGAGCAGCATGTGTCTTCCATGTCTGGCAGCTTCTAAGTGTCATGCTCATATGTTAGGGCCGCACAAGCCGTGCTAATGCTGAGATAGCACCGCGCAAAGCTGTTTGCCTAGGATTAAGACCAGCTTTTCCTGGGCGGTAAATTGTACCGTGCTATGGGTCATGCTATGTCATGCAAAACACCTTAGTGCACCGCTAGTCGCTGAATATCTTATAGCGCATCTATTCATGTTCACTATGCCCCTTGCATATCATTATGCTTAGCCTGGCGCCACTGCTGTTTGCCCGCGCTAGTTGGCCTTTTGAATATGGCAGACCTGGGCTAATCCCACGCAAACTGTTTGTGGACCATGCAAAGCTTTGAATATATGGCCCTCAGTGTCATTTCAGATTTTTCACACAGGGTGGCATGTAACCTGCTTGTGAAATTTAAGTGGTAACAGATTTTTGAACTGAGCATAGAAGTTGGAGAAGTTTGGTGGCTAGTGATGTATTAATTTGTGAAAACAGAACATGCTAGACTAGTCTTGGTGCAGGTTTGAATTGCTGAAACTGAGGGCTACTTTTAACAGAAATTGTTGTTAGTAGACTGGAAGACAGATTTTGGTTGCATGAAGTAGTGCTGGTGACAGTACATATGCGTGATGTTACAGGTTTGTTTAAAAGTGGTAAATTTGCCAAAAAAATAGATGTTGGTTTTAGGAGCGAGCTAAGTCTGAAAAATAAGCGTACAGTTCTGTGACATGTTAAACTTTCATTTACAATACATACATGCATGAGAAATTAAAGAAAAATGCATAAGAAAATCATCAGTGTTTATGTGTATTCCAGTAAAAGAAAAAGTTACTTGTTTTGTTGATGGTTCATAGATTAACAAAGTTGTTTTTTGGGAAAAAAAACGTTTTTTTTTTTTATTTACAAAAGGTCACAGTGTTTTGAACAAAAGAAGTCTCACAAGTTACGTTGCACGTTTTCTAAAGTTCGAAAGATGAATTTGTGTGATTGGCTGTCAGGCTCAGTTTCCTGTGTGTCCCACCCATTGCTTGTCCATCACAAAAGTTTTCAAAAAAGTGTCATAAGTTACATCATTTCCATAGACTTATGTTGGTATTTTAATGTTCGAAAAATCTACTTTTGTGCAAAAAGTTTCCAGTTATTTTTCTCACAATAGAAAAAATGTTCAACTGGCACTGAGATGAAGTGTTATCTCCAAACAAACAAACAAAAAAAATTAATAAAAGTAGGTTTACAACACTTGATGTGATGTGCAGTGTTCGGTACAGGCGTAGGAGTTGTATGATGTTCTTAAGGTGTACTGTATTTGCAATGAAGTTAGTCAACTTTATGTGGTTCTAAGAAAGTTTTAGGTAATTTTCACATTTGTGTTATTCACGCAGTATGCATCTTAATTTTACATTAGCTCTCACAGGGTGGGGAGGGGTGGTTTGGGGGGGAACCTGGGGATAAAGAGGGTGGGTCTGGGTAGGTTAGTGGGGGAGTTGTTTAGGGTAGACTATCACCTGTTTTATGTACTGTAATGACTGCATGTGATCTATCGCTTCATATGCTCTGCACTGTCCTGTATGGTAATCTTTAAATAAAGAATATTAAATTAAAAAAAAAAAAAAGCATCTTAATTAGTGGTAGAGATGCTTAAAGACTAAAGAACCAAGTCAAAATTTCATGAAATACTGTGGCTTAGTGGCAAGGGTTGGTGTCAGCGTGGAAAAAGGCATGGGGTTCAAGGCCAGGGAGGGGATTCCCTTTGTAGCAAATTTTTTTTCTGCCAGTTTGGTGAAAACAACAAGAGTTTTCAAAAAATGAATTCAATGTGGTGAGCTAGGAAATCTAGTTTTCAGTATAACAGTGAGAGATAGAGAGTGGGGAAAAAAGAAAATGTTTTGGCTCGTGATGTAGCTTTATCTCAGTAGTCTTATATTGCATTTTTATGGCCCCCTTCCCCTTTGAAAGTTGAAAAGTTGATATTTTGTTTTTCAAATGGGCTATGTATCTGTTACAAAACTTTTTTTTTGAAAATGTGGTGTGTGCAATAAATAGCTTTATGCAACTTTCACACATATGGTATTTTCTTTTTTTTTTTCCGTTCAACTTTTATTAAAGTTTGTAATACAGAGAACGAAACCACAATAGACTTGACATAATGAGAATAAAATTATTACAAAATGTATAATGGCTCATTCTCCCCTTTTCCTCCTTCCCTTCCCCCACCCTGATAACCCCCCCCCGAATCACAGCGCAGCATTATACCAACAAAGTTACAGTGTATTCTGTGAAAATTATGTGTTTCAGATTTGTAAAGCATATAAGGTTTGTAAAGGGCTCCAAATCTTGTTAAATTTATTAATTTTATTAGACAGACTTGCAATAGTCTTCTCTGTTCTGAGATTAGTGAGGAGTTCCTGGAACCACTCAAGATAATTTAAGTTATCAGAATCTTTCCAATGTCTAAGGACCACTTTTTTAACAGACAAAGAAATCAAAGCCATATGATATTTTCTACACACCACAGAAATAGAAGAGAAATCACCCAGTAGACATACTTCGGGTGTGAACAAATCTGAAAGTCCTAAGAGCGGGTCAACTCTATGTTTAATAGTGGCCCATAGTAAAGCCACTCTAGGACACTCCCAAAAGATATGAAGAAGGTCTCCAGGCTGCAACTTGCAACTTGTACAGAGCGGAGAGGAGAGGAGAGAACACCCAGTCTGGCAAGTTTCTGTGGGGAATAATAAATATTATGTAAAATTTTAAAATACATTAACCTAAGTCTATCCTGTAACAAAAATTTATGACAATTGTGCCAGAGAAGGGACCAATCTAACTCCTTATCTGGAAAAAGATAATGCCAGTAAGCTACCTGGGTGAAGATATGAGGATATGCCCATGTAAATAAGTGGCTATATAGTTTAGAAACAGCATGAGGCGAGCCGGCCAATTCTGCTAAAGTGGGTTGAAACCGGATATTAGTTCCGGGAGGTGGAGTAACTCCAAATACTTTTAACAGGAGATGCCGAAGCTGGTAGATCTTAAAGATGCTTTTACCAGGTATCATAAACTTGTGCTTGATACCTGCTGAAGAAGACCACTGCCTATCAGTTGTAATAAAGTCTTCCAGCTGACAGTTTCCTATCTGAGGAAGCCAATAGGGTGACAGTGGTTTGTTGTCTAATTGTAAATTAGGATTACCTCTTATGGGCTGAGATAAATCCTTAGTATTGTCATATTTGAGAAAAGCACACAGTTGAGCATGAGTCTTAATCGATTCTACAATGGGAGAGTTGCAAAATGATTTGGGAAGGGATCCTAGTTTGGTACATAACATTGCACTGGGAAGGTATCCATGTTTTTTAATAATGGCTAATTCCACTCTTAGCCATACCGGGATATAACAGGATAGAGCTGATAAATGGTCCATTACCAGCCACCTAAGATATTTATTGGCCTGACTGGCCCAGTAATACAGTCAAAGATGTGGAAGCCTTAAACCTCCTCTTCCCTTGGGTGCAGCCAACTTGTGGAATGCCATCCTTGATTTTTTATACCCCCATACAAAATTGGAAAACATACTGTGAACTTTTTGAAACCAAGACATCGGAAGCTCAATATTCAGCATGTTAAGGGGGCCAAAAAGGCGGGGAAAAACATTCATTTTAATTAAGTTAATCCTACCCCATAAAGAGAGAGGAAGCAGGGTCCACCTGCGAAGATCTTGGTCTATCTTATGAACCAGTGAATCTAAATTTAACTGCTTTAATCGAACCATATTTCGTGTCAGAATGATTCTGAGATATTTAATAGAATCAGACTTCCACGCCAGCCCAAATGTGGTAACCTCTTGTTTATAAACTATATGATTAAGAGGAAAAACTAGGGTTTTACCTATATTAAGTTTATAACTAGAAACCTTACTAAACTCCTCTATTATCTTTTTTTTAATTTAAAGTTTATTGAACATTTTTCAGACAACAAGGAGACAGAACATAAGATTTACCATGTTATACAAATTTTCAATTATATTAAGTCTGTCCCCCCCAACTACCCAGCCAACAATCCTCCCTTCCTCCTCCGGCAAACCACAATACTTACAACATCAGTCATCGTTAACAGTCCATAAGACCAATATTCATCAGTCCACTTAAATTAAATAGAATACAAAGTGTGTAAAGGGTCCCAAATCTTATTATATTTGGGCAATCTATGTTGGAGATTAGCACAGGCTTTTTCTGTCCTCAGATTCCCCAGTAATTCACTAAGCCATTCCGTATAAGAAAGAACTTCTGTACTCTTCCAATGCCTAAGTGCCAGTTTCTTAACAGATATCGCTATTATAGACATATAATATTTACATTTAATAAACTCATTCGAGGAATAATCCCCCAGTATGCAAATTTCAGGTGTAAAACAATCAGAAATACCTAACATAGGATCAGCCTTAGCTGATCCTATGTTAGGTATTTCTGATTGATTCCCAAAGAGGTGCCACCTTCGGACAAGACCAGAAAATGTGCAGGAGTGTACCTTCTTCCAGGGAACAGCGAATGCATATATTGGATTCAATAAGGCCCCATTTAGTTAACTTCTGAGGAGAGTAATATAGATTATGTAATATATAAAATTGAGTAAGATGGAGTCTATCCTGTGTTATGAAATGATGGCAATTATACCACAGAGCGGCCCAGTCCAATGTTAAAAAGGGAAATAGTCTTGTCCAATATTCCGTAGGGCCTAAAAACTGTGGAAAACAAAAATCAAAAAGCATAGCATCTCCTCTATTATCTTGAGAATAGGAGGAATGGATGTAACTGGATTCGTTATTTGCAAGAGGAGGTCGTCTGCATATGCTGCAACCTTGACTTCGTGACCATTTAGGGAAATACCTGAGATATCTTGAGCTCTCATCAGTCCCAGAATAAGGGGCTCTAGGTATATGTTAAAAAGCAGCAGGGACACCCTTGCCTAGTTTCCATGAATAATTTAATCAGATCTGAGATCACCCCATTGCAGGAAATTCTAACTGAGGGTAGTAAATATATACTGAGTGAACCCAGTTCCGAAATTCCCTGGGAAAACCAAATGCCTCCATCGCTGCAAACAGCTAGTGCCAATAGACCCTATCAAAAGCCTTTTGAGCATCCAGGGAGACCAGAGCCATCGGGAGAGTGGCATCCCTGGAGGCCAAAAAGATGTGAGCCAGAGTTCTCAGGTGGTCAGCTGATCTACCTTTCATAAAACCAACCTGCTCCTCCCCTATTACAGAAGGAAGAACTAGGCTCACACGATCAGCGAGTAACCTGGCTAAAATTTTAATGTCATGATTAAGTAGGGAGATTGGTCTATAGCTAGAGACCAGGTCATGTGGCTTGTCTGGCTTGGGCAGTAACATGATCAGGGCTTCAAAAAGGGAGGAATCGGTCGCTTGACCAGAAAGAAGAAAATGGAAAAGTGGCAATAAAATGGGAATTAGTTGCTTGGAAAAAACGTTGTAAAAGTTAGAGGTAAACCCATCTGGGCCAGGAGTTTTATCAGATGGAAGAGATTTAAATACCCTTTCTATTTCATCCTCAGAGATAGCAGAAGCTAACATAGCTTGTTGAAACTCAGTGAGGGAAGGTGAATATAAGTCCCTCAAATATACCTACAGCTCCTCCTCCTTCGAGGGGGGGGGGGGGTTAACATGGGACCATATTAGTCCTGAAAGTAACAAGTAAATTTGTCTACTACTTCTGAAGGTGAAGTTTTAAGGGAGTCACCCTCTGAAGAGTGAACTGCAGTGATGAATCTGGCAGTCTCTTGTTGTTTGACACACATGGCTAACATCCACCCAGCCTTCTCCCCTTGGCCAGTGTAAACTGCATTCGTCCTTAAGATGGCAAATTTGGCTTGCTCCCTTAACAGGTCAAGGTAAGCATCCCTCAATTTGACTAAGTCCTGCCTAAAAGTCTCCGAAGAGGCTGGGGAAAGACTGGATTCCATACTCCTAATTTGAGACAAAAGACGGGAAGTTTAATTTTCCCGCTCCTTTTTTCTTTTTGATGTTAAGCCAATTATAAACCCCCTCAAAAAAGCTTTAAGAGCTCCCCCATTCCATATCAGGTCATCCTATAGAATTATTATGTAAGGCCACAAACTGCTGTATTTGAGAAGCTATATATTCAACCTCATCCGATTCTTTCAAAATTTGATTATTCAGCTTCCACCTACTTCCCTTCTGAGGTAATGACGAAACTGACAGCCGACAAGTTACTGCGGAATGGTCTGAGGGTGGGCCCAAAACAATATTAGAATCCACTACTTCCAGTAGAAGATTTTGAGAAATAAAAATGTAGTCGATCCGGGAGGAGGTGCCATGTACTGGCGAAACAAATGTGTATTCCCTATTTTTGGGGTGAAGTACACGCCATACATTGCATAACCCAGTGAAGTCTAATAGGTCCCTGAAGGCCCGTTGAGTGGGCAAAAGGCCTTGATGGAATCGGCCCGACCTATCAACAGACTGATCAAATACTAAATTAAAATCACCCCCTATTATCATGGAGATATGAGGGAATGAATTCAAAACTTCCAGTATTTTAACAAAAACCCTGGAGTATCTATGTTAGGGCCATATACACTGCCCAGGACAATGTCAAAAGTATGTCATTTGCCCTTTACAAATAAGAACCTTCCACAAGGGTCAGAAATAGTTTTGAGAGGTTGAAAGGGGATAGATCTATGTAAAAGAATCATGACCCCTCTACTTTGGGTAGTACCTTGTGCCGCAAAAATCTGCCCCACCTGTTGTCACCTCATCTTGTCTGCTTCAATATTAAGTAAATGCGTCTCCTGTAATAACATAATTTCTGCTTTTGGATGGTTTAAATATTTCAGAATTTTATATTGTTTGATCTTATGCCTTGCCCCTTTAATATTCCAAGTGATACAATGAATATTCCTAGCCATTACCCTTTGGAGACCTAGAATACTTCATGAAAAGCCACCTATGCTTACTTATGATCTTATGACTACCATTTGTTAAGTATATGCTGTGCTTGCCCACCCACCTCCCAACCCAACCCATTCCTCCCTTGAACCCAATATAAAACCCCCAAGAAAATAACGCCAATAGCATTCGATAAACCCCAACCCCCTCCCACTACCACACCCATATCGCCTGGTATATGATAAACAGCTCACCTATACATCCGCCTACCGCCCGTCCCCCCACTCTCAACAATTGGTTTAGCTATACTAATACAACAAACATTTCTGACCTGATAAACCAGTGAATAACTTTGAATGAACAACACTTGTATTAAGTACATCAGTGCCTGAGTATATGAACCGTAAAAATTATTAAAACCACCAAGCCATACGGCTAGAGGAAAGCAGTTAGACCTAAACATTGTACCAACCTCATGATAGAACTCAAACAAATGGGAGAAGGCATTTATCTTAACGCTATTAATCAAGTGGAAAAAAAAAAGAGTGAAGTCCTTATCTAAAGGCATCTAATCAGCCCCTCTTCCACTAGAGTAATCTCCCTTCATTATATAACAAACCGAGCAAAACTTATGTTAATTGCCCCTTTCAATCACTACTTCCTTTTATTCAGTAACAGGCAAGTGACCTTTCCCCGTGTAAACCCAACGTAAAGTCTGTTTATGGGATTCTACATCGCATACAGTCTTTGGTGCCATCTAGTAATGAAAAGTCCATACTACAAGTTTGGATTACAGAACGAGCAGTAATAAGTCACTGGTGAAGAAGGTTGCATTGTCCCACATTTCTAAACTTCTTCAATCAACTCTGAAGTGAGACGCAGAAGCACAGAGTTCAAAAAAACAAAATCTTAAAACACTTTATGCGAACCGCACTCACATCTTCCTCAAATTCTTAAACCCAGTCCCACACTCACATTCGATAACATGGAAAGCCCCATTAGGCGCAGAAAAAAAACAGCTGAATAGATTGACACGAGTGTTGCAGTACATGCAGGAAGGGAAAAGAAAAGGGAGGAGATTATCAGCTGAGATATATTCCTCTTTACCTCTGCAGGTAGAGCGCAATACTGGTAAAATGGGTACTGCATATTTTTACTTGAGTAACTAGGTGGTACAAGCTTAACTGAGGTCGCAAAACTCTCGAGGTAAGCGGTACCCCTGACCTTCC
Source organism: Neoceratodus forsteri (assembly GCA_016271365.2). Taxonomy (NCBI): domain Eukaryota; kingdom Metazoa; phylum Chordata; order Ceratodontiformes; family Ceratodontidae; genus Neoceratodus; species Neoceratodus forsteri. Next base: position 480,369,155 of record CM057459.1, on the reverse strand, counting down.
AGCTTCATGGATAATGTGTATGATCCTTCAGGGAAAAATCAGCAAAGCCCCAAACAAACGCCAGACTCTTTTAATTAAAGCCTTGACAGGCAACCAGCTCTGTTATATGGATTCCCATTCAGCCATATCCAACCCCTACCTCAGGGATTACGAAATAAATCTGGGAATGCAATCTTGAGACCAGCAGCTGCAGAGTCCACATCCTCATATGTAGACCAGGAGCCTGCCACAAGCACTTGCAATCTGGCTGGATAACTCATCTTAAATTTGTTGGCTGCTGCTATTAGCTTCGTAACTATTGTATGATAAGTGGCCTGTTTCTGATGCACTGATGGGGTAAGTCTTGTGTGACCTTTATCCTGGATACTTCCCACATAAGGTCTTTGGTTTCCCACACTTTGGATAAAAAATGCTGCCTCTCTTGGTAATTCAGAAATCGAAAAATAAATGATCTAGGGGCAGCTCCTTGCGGTGGCATTGGTCAGAGAGCTCTATGGGCTCTTTCAATTATATAATCAGAACCAAACGGAGATGGACCTGCTACTCTCTCAATAAATTTTGTGGCAAATTTGATTGGGTCTGCACCTTCTTCACGCTCTGGCAAGCCTATTAATACCGCATTATTGTGGTGGCTACAGCCCGCAAGGTCTTCGACCTTATTCACCATCTTGGCTAATTGTTGCCACATGGCCACCAGCTCTGGACTAAATTGGTCTTGCTTGCGCTCTAGTGAGCGTATAAGAGCCTCATTGTCAGATGTCCTCTGTGATAGGGATTCCACAGCATTAGATAAACTTTTAATTTCCCCCAGAATCATCTGTATTTCGGATTTGAAAGGCTGAAATTCTTCGAGAAACCTGGCAAGGGTAAGAGGCTCTGAATCTGTGTTCCCGGCGGCAGTAGTCTGCAACTGTAGTACAGTAGAGGCCTTGGTCTTCTTCGGGTCCTCCTCGGGAGTCACTGGAGGGGTATGTTTGGGGAGGCTTTTCTTCATTTCTATCTTCATTTACACCTCGTGGTGTAAACGCCGATTGCAAAGCAGGTTCCTAAAGCAAATAGGATAATTCACCGCTACAGAAACGAAATTTAGACAATATAAAACAGAGCGGAGGGCAGGAGCTCATGGAGGAGAATGCTACTCGGTGCCCTGCATCACGTGACTCTCCCACACATATGGTATTTTCAAGGGGAAGGTTGGTTTGAAAAAAGGTCAGATTAGGTATGGGTTTTAAGTGAAATAGGTTTGTTCAAATCATCAGTTTTTGTGGTGTGGGGGATGACATACAGGAATAAAAAATACAATGTTGTGAGTTCAAATCCTGTCTTTTCTCTATTTTGTTATTATATATTTTTTTGCAAATATTCATATACAGTATGTATATCTATAGTGTGTGAAAATAATCAAACTGCATTTTTCACAAAACATGATTTTCTTTTCGCACAAGGAGAAACATTTGTGATACTTCAGTGGATTGGTTGTGTGCTTTTGGGAAAATGAAATCAAAATCACAAAAACAAAATAGTGCAATAAATAACGTTTCCTGTGGTGTAGCGAGGAAGATATGAGACCATGATTGGAAATACCCTGTGTTCAAAACTAGTGTCCCCTCCCTTTTTCTTTCTTGTTTTCCCCTGTATGGATGGGTTTCACAGTGCTGCATAGGTTTATAAAATATAAGTTGTTTATTTTGAAAGATAAAGTATTCTCAAAATATTCACTGGAAAAGAGGAGGAGGTGTGAGTAGAAACTTATTAATATATATATATATGCTTTTGTACACATAACAGAAAGGGAAAAACATTTGCTAATTTGACCGGCCTGTGTGGTTCTCATAGTTTTTTTTTTTTTTTATGTGAGGTCTCGGTAAGATTTTATTTGGTGTATTGCTCTATGCTGATAAGTATAGCAGTACTGTATTTAATGTTATGTGTACACTGTTGTACTTTGTGTTAATGTATCCTTATATTTATGGTATGGTACCGATTTAATTTCTTTTTTTTCCTAGGTATCGTGTTTTTGTGGAGAGTGATCACTGTGGAAGCACAAAAAAAAAAAAGGAAAAGAGGAAATAACTAAAAAAGATTAAAAGAGGCCATCCAAGGATAAAGTTTGGACTGTCCATAGGAGGGCTAAATATAAGGAGAGTAAGTAGTAAGGTGTGCAAGAATGCATATCATCCAATGAATAGCAAATCTGGTCAAAAGGAACCTGTAGTATCCAATGTCAGACAAAAAGGTGCGATCAAAGATGTTCTTGTAAAAAAAGGATGCTGAGTGGTTTTGTGTGACACATGAGGTAGTGTGTGTTTGTCAGTGTTGAGCACTCTAGTAAGAGAAGCACAACAAATTTGTCACTTATAAAAAAAGAAAAGAAAACAAGTTCTGGCATTGTCAGCAGTGCTGCTGCCAAAACAAGATATTTCCATTCATTAACTCACAAAGCTAAGATTGAACAGATCATATCTGCTATCATGAGACAGGAAAAAGAAGGAAAAGTAAAGTGCAGTTGATGAAACTGCAACTTTGTATCTGTCGGTTTGTTAGCATTGCAGTGCATGTTAGAGACTGGTTGTGGAGACTAATAATGGCTCAATTGGAGTCATTTAGAAAAGTTGTATATGCCACAAAAATGAAATTGCAGAAAGTTGAATCTGCAAACAGAGACAACCTCTGTGAGATTTTTAATGGGAAATGGCTACATACAGTACACTCAGAAGCGTACTTCTGGGTATAGGCATATAACCCAGTGATGAGAAGAAGAGCTATTTTAGTTGATGACTGTGGGAAAGCGTGTAACATTTTGCCTTTGCAGAGTGCTGCCACAGCAGACAATGTAGAGGAGGATGATGATGCTGCTGAAGTTGAAGAACACAGACCAAAATGTGCTTGTTGGTCTTGTGATGAGATTTGTAACATACGACAGGCATCTTTGGATGAGGTTAAGAACTTTATCAACCTGTTTGTTGTCACTTGGAGCTACAAATTATATTAAAATAGATCATTGTGAGATCTGTCCATATCATGGGCTCATGGGACATTCTTTGGCATGTTTGCAGACTGGCAAGAGTGACAGTGTTCTCCATCACATGCACATGATTGGTGTGCATAATTCAGGTATGCGTACATTTGTTGCTAAGTTGTACCACGTTAGTTGTGCAGCAAACCTCTACACTGAGCTAAACCAGCTGTTCATCAAAGGTTATATGGAAGGTGCTTCTGTGGTGATTAAGAATGTGCAAACAGAGACATGTTTAAATTCAACACCTGAAAGTTATTCAGATTCACTGGTGGCATGTGCTCCTGTAGATGATGCATAGGCACATAAACACTGTCAGCAGATGAGGGTCTATGGCCCACCCAATCTTCACATTTGAGCTTGCAAATTCACTTAATGTTTTTCTAGAAGTCTGTTGCCCCTTACCCCTGACCACCAGAATTCCCTTATGTCTATCCCATGCATTCTTAAATCCTGTGATTGTTTCAGCCACCACCACTTCCTCTGACAGGATGTTCCACTTGCCCACAACCCTTTCTGTGAAGAAATTCTTCCTCATGTTTCCTCTGAATCACCCTCCCTCCAAATTCATCCCATGCCCTCAAGTTCTGGAACATATTTTTCACTGTTCTTCCCTGTAAGGCACTTGTCTGTCTCTATCATATCCCCTGTCTACCTCTTCTCCTCCAGTGAGTACATATTCAAGTCCTTCAGCCTGTCCTCATAGGACTTGTGAAGCAATCCCTGTACCATCTTTGTTGCCCTCCTCCGAACCTTTTCTGCCCTGTCTATGTCTTTACATAGGTATGATCTCCAGAACTGTGCACTGTAGTCCAGGTGGGGCCTCACTAGTGTCTTGTATAGTGGAATTATAACCTCCCTTTTCCTGCTGATGATGCCCCTGCCTATGCATCCCAGAATCCTATATGCTTTACCTGCTGCCTTGTTGCACTGTTCCCCTACTTTGAGATCATCAGAGATAATAACCCCAAGGTCCCTTTCCTGCTAGGTACATGCTATATCCTCACCCCCAACTGATATGTTGTTCCAGGGTTTTTGTGCCCCATATGCATTATCTTGTACTTTTTTGCTTTAAATTTCAACTGCCAAACCCTTGACCATTCTTTAAGCTTTTGCAGGTCCCTCCTCATTCTATCTATAACCTCTGGCATGTCCACTCTGTTACAGACCTTTCTGTCATCAGCAAACAGGGAAATTCTGCCTTCTAGGTTCTGCACAAAGTCACTGATGAAGACGTTGAGTAGGACTGGTACCAGCACTGATCCCTGTGGTACCCCACTGGTCACTTTTCCCTCTGTGGAGTGACAGCCATTTACCACCACTCTCTGTGTCCTGCTGCCCAGCCAATTATCCACCCACTGCACTACTGTCCTGCCCACTCCAGTATTTCCCAGTTTGTTTAATAGCCTTCTATGTGGCACAGTGTCAAAGGTCTTGCTGAAGTCCAGATAGGCCATGTTCACTGCCCTCCCCTGATCCACCTCCCTTGTCACCCAGTTGAAAAATTCAATGAGGTTGGTCTGGCATGACCTTCCCCCAGTGAAACCATGCTGCCTTTGGTCCTCTAGTCCGTTGGCAAAAATATATTCCACCAATCTCTCCTTCAGTAGGCTTCCATGATTTTTCCCAGTACTGAATTAGTCTGAAGTGATTAGTATGTTTGGCAATGAGATTGCCAAGTTTCAGTTGGCAAAAAGAGAAAAGTTTGATCAAATCTGTGTCTGTTGCCAACGGTTGTTTTACAAGAAAAATGCCATGCAAGTTGATCTGGACAAGATCAAAAGGCTGAATGATATATGATGCCATTTGTTGGCTTACTTGCTACTGCAGTCAGACTTTGTTATGCCTACAAAGATAGTCACGTGTGTCTACTGCCACAGTAAAATAAAAGCAAATGTTTTGCCAGCCAGGTCCATACTGAATAATATGGAACTAGATAGAACACCTCCATAGATTGCCAAGTTTAATTTGTTTGAATGGATTCTGATTCAAACAACAAAACCATTCCAGACAATTGTGCACCTTAACACAAGGATGAAGAACATGCCTCAAAAAGAGCTTGTAAAATCTCTGAAGGGCACCATCATGTACCTTTCACATCCTCTACAGGATAATGTTGATATCATTTCATGTGAGGGTAGCCTTGTTATCTTGGTGAATAGTGTTCCAACAAAGTCCAATGTAATTTAACAAAATATTGTGAATGTTGAACACGTGAGAGAAGCTTTGAGGTACTTGAAACATAGCAATCCTTTTTATGAGGATCTGAACATTGACCACCTCTCTGACTTACATAGCAAGTTAAGTCTACTTCAGGCAAGGCAGGTAATGATAGAGGTGACAATGAGTACTGAAGAGAATATATATGAACAGTACACAATTCATCCTCTGCGTGGAAGAGACCAGGCTGCAAATAACTTAGACTTATATGAGATGAAACAAGTTGAAGGAACTGGTGTCAATACCTGAGAGAGTACTTTGGAAGCACGTTGTTTTCCAGATCTCTTCCTACATGGCAGAGGAGGACATTTAGATGTACATGAGGTGTGTAGACCTAAATGACCTAGCAACAATAATGAGACTGCCTTCAGTTCACAGTGTAAGAGAACATAGCATTGTGATGTAGTATTATATCTGTGATCTTAGGGAGCCACCTACTGATATTTGCTAATATGCAAGCTTAGCATGACTTTATGACAAGCTCCATTGTTACCCAGAAGTGCTGCTTCTCAGCAATGTTGCTTATCTATAGGTACATGTGAAAAGCTATAGTTTTGGGTGCCAAGACACCCACCTTATCCACCAATGAGAGCCTTACATAGCTCAGCAGATAAGCCATTATTTAGGTAATGGACCTTGTTATCTGCACTGTATAATGTGATGTAAGTTCTTTGTTCACTGAGGTTTCTGCATGATCACCCAGGTGTTTAGAGAGGTGCTGAACTCCCAGCTATCTAGGGGTTCTATGTGATAACAGTGATTGTGGAAAGGCCATCGCCGTCAGGGCGAGTGTACATCAGCGAAAATCAATTTTGGCGATGTATACTTGCAGCTCAGACCAAAAGAGTGATGAAAACATAACTTTTGTTTATGTGGGGGGGATGCACCCACTGCACCCCCTACTAAAGGATACTCCGCTCCGGGGGGGTGCATGCTGGGAGGGTGAAAGCAAAAAAATAACAATTCCGGGACCGGCGCAAAAATGCCAATGTGACCAGCATCGAACCTGGCACACTCACAACCCTAGTCTGCCATGAACCCACCACACTACGCTACACAGTCAGCTCGGCAACCCACCACTGCACTACACCTCACAGACCCTCCCTTCCCTTCCACCCATCACACGGCGTGCTCACTCCCCCCTCTTGCATATGTACGTATACAGTACAGTAGTGAAAGGATGTCACTATAGCCTTATTTGCCCCCCCATTTAGTAGCCCTGTGAACAGACACTGCTATTGAGTCACCCTTTTTGTAAGAGCTCAATAGCAGACACCCTTATCACAGGATACCCTGTCTAGGTAAGCTGCTTTGTGTGTGTACCAGAAAATAAACTTTGTAGACTGCAGCACCTATCTTTACATATTGTCTGCCATCAGGTCAGAGTATTCTGTCTGAACCCAGCTTGTTAGGACCAAGCTTACAAAGTGGCAACCATGGCAGGACTTGATTGGACAGAACCAAACAAGAGCAAACTAAGGTGTTCAGAAAAACTTTATATAGAGTAACTTTCAGGCATCTCCACATCTAGAAGGGTCTGGGATCATGGAAGGTGAGAGAGCCTATGTTCCCTCATCCCACAGTGGAAGTGGGTCTGTTAGACTCTGTACAACCTGGTTGCATGATTGCCTGATTTCGGGACATAAAGTGGATCGTTACACTTTTTGTTCTGGGTTAGTGCAGGTGACAGTGGACCTTTCATTCCAAATATGACCATCAGTGCAGAGCTGAAACTTGACATCTCCAATTTTCTAGCCTCTCATGGGGGCTGGGGTGATTTCACTCTGGACACAGAATCATATGGAATCCGATACAGCATGTGTGCACACTATATTCGGATGCCCGATCCACAGCTAAAAAACATGATCAGAAGAGTTTAATGGTAGCCGTCCTCTTTGCCAGTACCATAGGAAGGGTGGGGCGGGTGGTGCTCTGGCACCGGGCGCAACCCTCAGGGGGGCGCAATTTTCAACTGAAGCTCATTTGTTTATTAACTTGCGCTACTGCTTTTTTAAAATTTATTTTGGCTTGGTAAACTGTAATTATGTCTGGCTGTCAGTAGGGGTGCATCTGCGGACCAAGGACCAGCAGGTTGGGTTGGGGGATCACATGAGCCACAGGCAAATAATTATGTGGTGTGGGGTTGCTGCGATGAGAAAGAAAGAGAAACTGTGGGTGGGCCAGCGCCACCCACTAGTATAAAAGGTACGGGCTGTGAACGTAGCATGGAGAGGCAGTTAAATTTGGAGTCGAAGACAATGTTATTGTTGAGAGTAGAGCCTAGAAATAGAGTGACTAGCAGGCAGCAAAAAAAGCGATAGAGTGTATGTAGAGAGAGAAGATTGGGAGAGATGATAGACAGAGAAGACAAGAGAAATCCATCTTGAAGATTTTTAAGCAAAGCAATGTAGTGCATCACTGTAGTAGTCCGTCTACAGTATTAGCAAGTTCATACTGGCTGTCTCCCATGTATCTGTGTGATTCTGTATTCCATATTGTTTTAAAATGAAAATTAATTCTTCAAATCTGTTTACTGTTTAGTTTGTTGTGTCTGTGTGATAGTGTCAATGAATGAGGTGAGTGTGTGGTATGTAGCGCCTGGCAGTGGCAGCGGCGGTGCCGCTGGGGGGTTCTTGATTGGAATTTGAAAAACACACTGCACTTCAGTGATCAGGAGGAAGGATTGGATCTGATTTTTAATTTGATTGTGGGACTGGGCCAAGGGACCCATGGCCCAGGCCTGACTCAGGTGTGACAAGATGACTTAGTAGTTCATGGGACTGGGATGGGAGTGAAGATGTCACGCCCTCCAGTCTACTGCTTGTGTGCTGACTGATTGCCATGGTGTGGGTGGGCCACAGGCACCCTCACTCCAGCCCACCACATTGTTTTCTCTCATCTTGACCCCCGTTCCTCCTGCACTTCAATTCCACACCAGGGAGGCTCCCCCAGTCCCACCCCATGATGTTTCCTTCTACTTCATGCAGGCAGGTGGTGGAGGGACAGCACAGACAGTCCCAGTCAGAGTAGAGCCTGCAGTCAGACCAAAGTCATACTGCGACTCCATTGCACTGCACTGACTAGTCTCCCTCAAGTTGGTTGGCACATGCTTTTTTCTTTATTGTACATCCGTTGGGACTGGGTGCCAGGTTACAGACACTGTGCAGACTGTGGTCTCTGAATGGCTGGTCGCATGACCCCTGGAGATGGGAATGGGTCAGTAATCATCTCTAGCAACAGTCACATACAGAAGTAGCTGTATTGTAATATTCAGTTTTCAGAGGATTCCTCAGTAAGTGCACGTGTATTTCCTTATGTCTCAATTTTGAAGATATAGTAAATTCCTATATCTTCAAAACTGAGACATAAGAAAATAAATGTCCTGTGTTTTCCTAAGCCCAATTATCTCATTCAGATGTTTAGTATGCTGAAAAATAGTTTGTCACTCTTACCCATGAATGCTACAAGAATCATGCATCTGCAGTGCATTGCTTTTAATAAAGAATCAAACTAACCTCCCCAATAGATTGACACATTTCCAGGGACCACGCCCCAACCTAGACCTCAAAAACATAGCTGCAATGCCCCCTACTTAAAGTAAACTGTAAAGAAAATAAAAAAAATACTGCCTGTCTAAATGTGTTTCTAGCCAGCCAGAGTCTCCTGGCTCAGTTGGTAGCACATCCACCTATGGACCAGAAGGTTGTGAATTCTCTGTCCACACTGGGATTGGACTTGCACCTAAAATGCTGGCATCAGAGTGCAGTAGTAGGGGTGCTGAACTGCTGGGGTGTGCCGTCCTTTGGATGAGATGTTAAACCGAGGTCCCTTCTACCCATCCTGGTGTTGTCCTAGTGGGTGTCCAGGTAGAAGTAAAAGAACCGAGGGGCACTCTTCACAAAGAGTAGCGGACATTCCCAGTTTTCTGGATAACATTCCCCTTCTCATAAACCAGTCCATGCAATTGTCCAGGCTGTGTGTGGTTGTTGATGTGCGATATGACCACCACCACACGTTTAGTCACTTCACTACCAGTCTAGCATTGCGTCTAAAGCGCTTTGGGATACACTGTATATGAAAAGTGCTATATAAATGCTGATTCTTCTTCCCGCACCTCAGATTCATGGCAGCAAAATTTAGGGGCCGATCATGAAAGTGTTTTTTTTTTTTCTTCAAGAAAAGCCCCAAACCTCACCACAGAGCTGGAACATGTAAACCCTCCAGAGCTTCTGGCTCTTTTCGGGTGGGAGGCAAAATTTGTCTCTTGCCCTGGGCACCCAAATGCCTTTTTATGGCTCTGCTCTTTGCTGCCTTACAAGTAGTAGAAGCAGAGGTCCTGATTCTGAAAAAGGAGTTGGGGTCTAAAACCCACGAAATGGGCAAACTACAGACCAGTTTGAAACAGGAAGTTCAAAGGGTCCAAAATGAGGCTCAGAGTGAAATGTATACAGTAGCAGCCACTGACACTGCCAGCTATTTCTCAAAATTTCTGTGTTATTTCCAGAAATATCTCCTGCTGTCTGCATTTCCACAGTAGGGGCAGCAGAAAGAAACTCTTCAGAAATTTCCCAAAATATCTGGAAATAGCTGGCAATGTAAGCACTACTGTAGTACTGTACAGGATTATGAAAAGATTTTGCAGGATAAAAAGCAAGTGTTGCAGATAAATGATTTGTTGACTGGAATGAATGATACATTCCGGAGTGAGAATGAGGAGTTGTATGAGGAATTAGAAAGGCGTCAGGAAGCTGTGGACAGGGAAATCGGAAAGTCATGAAGTGAATGTCATGTGCTGAGTTTTGCAACAGCATGTAGCTAAGGGACAGTACAGAGGTAAAGTAAATCACTCACAATGTAGAGCCAAGATGGTGAAGTTACTCCAAGTCATAACAGTCCTAAAGGGTCACGCACTGGCAATGCCGTATCCTCTGACCATTGGTTTGACATCATCAGAAGATGATGACAGCAATGATGGAGCAATCCAAGATGGTGGTACTTGGGACTCTGGTGAACAGATGACTTGGCCTCCGCTGGTTGCTGCCCTAAACAGAAAGGACAAGCAAGAAGTAGAAGAAATGACTGAAGCAGTGGTCAAAAAGACCAGAGTCTCAGACGCACAGTCTGTGATGATCCAAAAGGACATCTCTGGCGTGTTGAAAAAGGAGGTGGAACAGCAAACCATCATTCAGGGCATGGCTACGGCCATGGCTGAAGCTATCATCAAGATGATCAACAACAATCATGAGGGACATCAACCCAATGCCCTGCAGTCCACACAGGCCATCAAAACAATCACAGCCAAGGTGAGTGGCATGGGGCCTACTGATAATTTGAGTTGCCATCTGTAAAAAGTAAAAAGTCACTGTGAGGTGCTCACCCTTCCCCCTGAGCACAAAGTGCAAGTCTTGAGACAAACCATTGACCCAATGCTTTGGCCAAACTGCCTGTAGGAGTCTGTTCAGACAACTCAGCCTGATTCAAAATGGTTGCAACAACTGGAGACTCACCATCGATTATAGAATACTTAACCAAGTCACCCCCAGTTGTTTACCTATGGTGGCATCTGCCCCATATGTGTTCAGACTTCTCAAACCTGAACACTAGTGTTTCAGTACTTTGGATTTCTCCAGTGGATTTTGGTCTTTGCCACTGGCCCCAGAAAGCCAATACAAATTTGCTTTCACCTTTGAAGGAGGACAGTACATGTGGAAATGCCTCCCATAGGGTTTTCACAACTCACTCTCACCTTTCCACATCCGTATGAGGGAGTCCATCAGGAATTTTTCAACACCACAGTGTTTACTGTTGTATGTGGATGACCTTCTGCTAGCCACTCAAACTTTGGAAAGTCATTTAAAGCTACAGGATGAGCTCCTAGGCCTCCTGCAGGAGGTAGGTCTCAAATGCAACCCAGCAAAGGTGCAGCTATACCTTCCAGAAGTTTCCTTTCTGGGCCTAGGCATAACCACTGAGGGCAGAAGCCCTGCCATGAGCAAGGTTCGGTGCATCCAAAATTTGCCACTACCAACAAGCATGGCTACTATGAGATGCTTTCTTGGGTGTAGTCAACTACTCTTGGGACTTCATTTGTGGTTTTGCACAGAAGGCGGCACCCTTATATGAGCTCCTAAAAATGGATGTCCCCTGGAATTGAGAACCTGAACATACAGCTGCTCTCACTTCTTTGAAAAAAAACATTGGCCTCAGTGCCAGCTTTGGTAATCCAAATCCAGATCTTCCATTCCATTTGGAGACTGCCACATCAGAGACAGGAATGTTGGGTGTTTTGGCACACAAGGCAAATTAAACTCTTAGGCCCATTGCCTATGCCTCCCAAATGCTCCCTCCCCCCATAGAACAGAAGTACTCCCTGTGTGAGAGAAACCTGCTGGCAACCTTTTGGGCTGTCAAGCATTTCACCTACATTACAGGGTTTTCCCCTATTGTGTTACACACCAATCACACCTCAACCAACTTCCTCTTGAATGACTGAATCAAAGATGAAAACGTGTCTAACACCAGACTCAGTCATTGGCCATTGCTTTTGTAAGACAGTGACATCACTGTCCTTCCCACCAAAATGCCATCCATTTTGGTATATGGCCTCCTGTATGAAGGAGAACCACATGAATGTGGCCTATAGCCACCCATCTTGCCAGACCCAGGCCTGTTCCTGCCAGCTACAGAGGGGATCTTAAAAGACCCTGCATTTTGCCACATCTTTGCAGATGGCTCCTTCTCATATTTTGAGGGAAAACAAATTGCAGGATTTGGGGTCCTGATTCTGACAACAGCAGGAAATGCCATTGAGGTTTCCAATAAACGTACCATTCGATCTTCACAGTATGCAGAACTTGCAGCTATGGCATGTGCTCTGGAAGTGGTTCAACAAGGAACAGAAGATACCATCATCTTTTCTGATTCATCCTAGGTGTGCAACTCCCTTACTGAATTTCTCTTATTTTGGAGAACACACAGTTTTGCCTCCTCAGAGGGTACTCCTGTCAAATACAAAGATCTGTTCATTTACATTGTCATTCTTGCTAACCAGTTTATTTTCTGACTATACATTCTCAAAGTGAAAGCCCACTCCAAGGCTGAACCTTTCCATGACCACAGTGATTGAGCTGATACCTTGGCGAAGGATGAATCTCAGGGGGGGTATGAATCATGCCACCTCCTGATGAGTCACGCATAGTGGCTGCCAGTAATAAAACCAAAATAGTCCTCATGGAGTTCCATGCAGTCCAGAGGGCAGATCCAGAAATCAAAGAAGTATTTGATTACCTCTTCAAGGACACAGAAAAAGAGATGTCAATGAACAATCTGTTCAAAAGACATGCATATTACTTTCATCTCTCTGCAGACCAACAGTTGGTATTTTACCAATCATAAAAGTTTGACAATCAAAAGCTTTGGGTGATACCCAAGGAACCCGGAGCTGAGTTTATGCACCAGATCCATGATACCTCAACAGGTGGATGCCAAAGGGCAGACAAGACCCTGCAGAGATTGAGAACTATTGGTTAGTGGCCTGGAATGACAGTAGATGTCCAACTTTATGTTGACAACTCTATACCTTGTGCACAGAATAACCCTAGCCCTGATAAGAAAAATGGCAAGTTATTGCTCCAAAATCAATCAGGCCCTTGGAATGCAATTCAAATTAATCACATTGGTCCACTAACCACTACCAGTAGCAATAACAAGTATGTACTTGTAGTCAAGGACCTCTTCTCCAAATGGATAGAATCCTTCTCATGTCAAACTTGTAAAGTGAAAGAAACTGCCAAAATGCTGGTGGATCAAGTGTTCACCAGGTGAGGCCTACTGCTCAAGGCTGACTCCAACCAAGGAACCAGTTTCACAGGTGAGTAACACAAGAATGTTTGAAACTACTAGGAGTCAGCCAAAAATTCCATATTGCATACCACCCCCAATCCTCAGGACAGGTAGAAAGAGCAAACAGATGAATCAAATCTATGTTGTGCAGATTTGCAGACCAAACCCTCAAATGTTGGGATACCATATTGCCACTACTCCTAATGGCAATTGGGGAAGCCCAGAAACTGCTACCCAGCATACCCCTTTTGAGGTAATGACAGGTAGACAGATGAGACTACCTGAACATCTGTGGATTGATCTCAAACTCCCTGCAGCAGAGTAAGTATCCATGGACACCTATGAGGAACAACTGCAAAGCAATTTGGTAAAAATTCATCTGTTTGCAGCACAAAACCTAAGCCAAGACCAAGAACAAACCAAAATGTACTTTGACAAACATGTTAAAGAAGTCGATTGGCAAGTTGTAGAACAAGTCATTGTGCTGAAATTTGCCACCCCTGCCCACTCATTTGCAAACAAATGGGAGGGACCCTATGAGATCATAAACAAACCAAGCCCAGCCATGTACCAGGTACACCTAACTGACTGCAAGAAGCCAACTGATAACTGGTTCCACATGAACCAGTTGGAACTTTATAAAAGTGATTAAGCCATCTTAATCAATGTAAACTCCCTCCTCACCCTTGGGAGGAGGGGGATTTGAACCTGTTTTCTTCTCTTTCTGAAGCCATGATGTACCTCCTTCTCTTCTTACTGGTGCTGTCAAATGTTAGAGAGCTGACCCACATTAAGAAGTCCTGAGCATGGATGCTCCTCCATCTTCTAACCCATGATACTCCACAGGGGCCTCCACCACCCAACCCTGCCAAAAGTTGTCACTGTTCGAGAAGGCAAAGATGCCTACCTCAATACCATGGTAGTGTCCCCTGATCAGTTAACCCTCCAAATTGAGTGGAAAACTGATTCACCCAATGGACAATAAATCCCAATGGCCTGCCTTTCCAAAGGAACCTTTCAAGGTTGGCCAAATACCCACATTGCCCCCTAATGGGACTTTGGCCATCCGTCAAACCCAACTGCAGCACTCAGGCCTCTACAATCTTAAAGGCCATGATGAATCCAGATGTCTGCACACAATTTCAAAATTACACTTTCTGCCAGTTTTGTTCCTCTCAAACAATGGCAAGTGCTGCTCTTTTCTTAACTGTACTCCCACCATCTGGAAATGACCCTGGGAAATGCCCAGTCCAGGAGCCAGGCCCTCCCAGTGGCCGGGTAGTGAACTCCCTGCCTGGTGCCCTCATTAACAATGTGCAGTTCATGCATGTCCCAGTGGTGCTAAATCTCACTCACTGGAACATGATAGAGTTTCACTACTGCTCATCCACCAATGCATCTAAATTTCATGCAGTAATGTTATTAGATCTCATGGCAACATATCAAGCACGTACACAAGACCCTGTAGCCAGGCCGCATACTACCAAACACTTAGGAGTATTCAGGTGTCCCAAGAGGGCTGCTTATGCAAATATAGCAGGCACAACAGGTGCTGTTGCAGGTTTATTTGGCACTGAAATGTCTTTTTAGAATCAAGCCAATTTGGCTACAATTAAGAGCCAAACATACAAATTCCATGGTGGTTTAAGACAAAATGTCATGCAGCCTGTGCTACATAGTATAGATGGTATTTCACAAGAAGAACATTTCACAGTTTACAACATGCACAACATTGCATAATTGTTTAATGAATCAAATTATAAAATTAATTAATTAATTTTCCAGAACAATAAAGAAGCTACACAGCATCCTATAGGCAGGACGATTCTTTGTTCAACTTACAGTAATTTTGCTAATAATACTATAATCAATCTCGTCCGGGATTTAGAATCAGGAAAGATCCCAAATTTGATCCATGATAGACATATGGCCAAATGGTATTGTCCAGGTTGCCACACACTTACATGCATCAATAAATGTATTGTTAAAACTGTCTCTTTTTCTCTAGCTACAGCAAGAAACTTAGGATATGTTACTCATCACGTCAATAGGGGACCTTGTTATGACACATGTAAGTGCACTTTGAAACATACAATGTATGTATGTAACTTTTACAGTTTCCCTTCAACATTTTGATCCAGCATCTTCTGTCTTCAACAAGCTGGCAACTAGCCACTCCATGTGCCTTCTTGAGGGCAACATCTACCGAGAACATATGGACTTGTCTCCTTTGCTGGTGTTTCATCCTCAACTTGATGTTTGGGTTACTCAGCACACTGACTGTTGCACAGGCAGGGGCTACCATTACCTGTGCAGTTGTGATGTGTTTGGTGTAATTAAGCCTATCTGTGGTTACGCTCCAAGTATTATGGACTGGTCCTATACCCTTGATATGGACCTCTTTCAAAAATGACTTTAATGACTCAGCTTCTGAAAATGCTACATCACCATATGCTGAAGACACTTTGACACCCAAGCTGCCAAACTCTAAGCCTGCCAAGGCCACCTCACCAGCAAAATCACCGACTCATCCTTCACATGCCCTATTCTGCTCACCAAGTGGTGTCTTCCTGAAGTGCGTGTGTCATATAATTCTGACAGACTCTATTGTGTTGTTACCAAGCATTATCCACTATATAGTATATGGTTACCCTTTGTTATGTAGAAAAAGCATCCTTCTCAAAATCCTTGTTAAGCACATTCTAAACCGTTATGAGCATTCTAAAGTGTTGTTATGAGCATTCCGAACAGTTGTTATGCACAATTCAAAGGTCATACAATTTTAAATTTCTCATTTATTCTACACCTAGCTACTTACTAACCACCCAGTGCCCAAAGTCATACCTTTTACCTTTCAAAAGTCTGGAAAGTTAATATTGATATGTGAGTAGAACAAAGAAATGGCAAGATTTTTTGTTTTCACTTTAGTGGGGGTCTGTCACTCTAGTGTAAAAACCATGTACTATAAAAAATTAAATATGGTCAACCACACACAATTTGGCATGTAATTCCATCTCAGGGTTAAGATAACAGCATGGACCTCTCGAGCTTCGCTCTCGAAGTTCATATGCTGTCATCTCAACCCCTCGATGGAAACACAGCCTTGTTGTGTATGGTTACCCATACATTATTCTGTATATGGACCTTTAATATGTAATGGTTCTATGCCTAACTTTTGTTCCACAGCAAAGCACAGTCATTGGCCATATGGTTATCACCCCAGTTCCCACCATGGAACCAGATTATATTGTTAGTGACCCTGACAATCTTGATGCTGTTTCTCAATACATACCTGTATTCAATGTTCATATTGTCCCACTTACTCTTAATCTCAGAACTCTTTTAGAGAAGAAAGATACACATTTAATACATATTAGCAATAATATTACTAAAGCTGGTAATTCTTTAAATGCTTTATTTCATGATGGAGATCTCTCCACTGCCTTATCTAACATTGCCTTAGAGATGACATTTAAAGGGTTCGTTATTCTTCAAGTGTTTTTGAGATTTTTCATGATCATTACCTTATGCTCTTTAAGATGTACTTTGAAACAACACCATAAACAACTTACATTTCTTTACAAAGCTTGTTTAGCTGGCTAGTAACTGAGATATTTTTACCAACTTACTTACCATTCTTGTTGCTGCCTCCTTATTCAGGCAACAAGGGGGGATTATGTAGACCTACATGATCTAGCATCCCTCATGAGACTGCCTTCAGTTCACAGTATAAGGGAACATAGCATTATGATGTAGTGTTTTATTTGTGGTTTTAGTGCACCACCTACTGATATTAGCTAATATGTAAGCTCAGCATGACTTTCTAAAAAGCTCTATTGTTACCTAAAAGTGCTGCTTCTTAGCAATATTGCTTATTTATGTGTACATGTGAAAAATTATAGTTCTGGTTGCGAAGATGCCTACCTTATCCACCAATGAGAGCCTTACATGGCTCAGCAGATGAGCCTTTACTTAGGTAACAGACCTTGTTATCTGCACTATTTAATGTGATGTAAGTTCTTTGTTCACTGTGTTTTCTGCATGATCACTCCAGTATTCAGAGAGGTGTGGAACTCCCAGCTGTCTAGGTAAGCTGCTTTGTGTGTGTAACAGATAATAAACTTTGTAGACTGCAACACCTGTCTCTACATATTGACTGCCATCAGGTCAGAGTATCCTGCCAGAACCCAGCTTGTTAGGACCAACCTTACAGGTGCAAGTGTCAGGCTCTGAGTACCAGACTTCTAGAGCGCTACATTCAGATGGAATGTTCAGGAAGAGTATTCCATATTTGTTCCATCTGTTGTGGGAGAGTGAGCTAAACACATTGGGCAACAATAGCTAACACTTTATGATTAACTACCTCTCTGCAAGGCATGACAGCTGCAGAGCTCTTGCAAAAGTTGAAAGACAGAGATGAAACTCTGCAGGTTAACTTAAGTTCCATCCTGTCTAACATGATGGGAATGAAAGAATACAGGTTTCAAAGGCACTCTAAAGTGATATGCATGCATCTAGAGTTTAGGCCAGCTACGTGGTTTGTTACTCTTAGTTGTGTGGAGTTATTTTGGGAAGATCTGGCCAATCTGTTGAAGTGGGCTAATACAGATATTGATGACATTTTATCAATGACACTTGGAGAGATGTGCTCACTCGATCCAGTGTCCATTTCATGACATTTCCGGCACTGCTTTCATGAGTTTTTGCCATTTATCCTGTCAAAGATGAACCCTTCTCTTGGACTAGATGACCATCAATTTTGGAGAATGTAGTATCAGGCATGTGGAGCTATGCATATAAACATGCTGTTGTGGATTAAGGATGCACCACATATTGGTGACAGTCCTGAACCTGAAATGCTAAAATTTATCTTGCAGTATGTGACATGTGAGATGCTGGACAAGTACAATAGTCCAACACTGTGGAAGCTGGTTCAGAAGTTCTAGCAACACTTGTGTAGTAAGTATTGTCACAAACCTGTGAAAAGTGAGTCTCAGTGGTACACAAGGTGTTGCCTTGGGTTTCCAAGCAGGGTGTGTGAAAAGGGTTGCATGAATGATGTGTTCTCAGCAATGTGGCATCACCTGAAAGCGAAATCAACAAAGCAGGTGCATGAGCTACCCAGGAAGAACAAGGTGCACATCAATGACTACAATCCTGTTCTTTTGTTGATGTGGCAGGCAAACATAGATGCTCAGTTTATGTCTGATAATTCTATGGTGATATGTGATGTCATACATCACCAAGAATGAACAAACTTGCTTGCTGGAGCTTTGGGAGGAACTGGCAAACACAAACAGATCTGTAGCATCACGTCTGTAGTCCTTGGGTTTGAAGACATTGACAAATAAAGAGTGTGGTGCATATGAGGCTAGTGACAGGCCTATTGGTGCCCACCTCTGTGGTAAGTCTGACCAAATGCATTTCCTCAATGTCAACTACAAGCAGAATTGGAAGTGTATGCTATGTTCAATTGAACAGATTGAAGCTTTAGCTTCAACTGTACCATCTTCAGTTCTCATCTTGAAAGACAACTTGATTGATATGTATAATCCTCAGTGGCACACTGCCATGGAAGACCTGTGCTTGTATGAGGTTGCAAAATGGTGTGATTATGTTCCCGAACTTTGCACCAGTCTTGAGAAACATATGTACCAGGTGCAGGGTTTGCAAGATAGCTTGCTGAAAATGTCTGTCACAATTACTGCTCTCACTGTACTTGTTGCATATAACATTGGTGTCACTCTTCCTCTATTGTTTATGTTGCCAGTGGAACATGGTAGCAGTTGAGAGTACAAGAAATAGCCACACGACACAGCTGTGAGTCTGAGAAGTATGTTTGGAAAATGAATCTTGTCATCACTGATGAGATTAGCATGTGTCAAATGTCATGCTTGCTTGCATTCATCTTCATTTTCAGGAAATAATGGGCACAGATGATGATATTCCTTTTGG
This sequence comes from Neoceratodus forsteri, assembly GCA_016271365.2. Lineage (NCBI taxonomy): Eukaryota > Metazoa > Chordata > Ceratodontiformes > Ceratodontidae > Neoceratodus > Neoceratodus forsteri. The sequence continues at coordinate 480,350,122 of CM057459.1, read as the reverse complement.
AGGTAAGAGTGTTGTGGTGTTTGGAGACCTTCTGCAGCTTGCCCCAGTGAATGGGGAGCATGTGCTCTGTATGTTTTCTGCTTAACAAGCAAAAAAGACAATTGGATGCATTGGTGGAATCAAATTGTGGGAGTTATTCATCTATGTTGAATTGTCTGAGAATATGAGACAGAGTGGCAATGCTGTGTATAAGCAGTTACTTGATGAGGCTCAAATTGGAAGCTAAGCCCATCAAATGTTTCTGTGCTGAGAAGTCACATCATAGATGCAGGTAGGGATACTATGTCTGCTGCATGTGACATGTTCAGCAGAATGTATAGCAACACCCCTCAGATTGTTTTCTTAATGCTACATTTAAAGCAATGTGCTGAGTGCAATGGGATACAGAAAGATAGGCATGAAATTCTGACTTTGCATTGTGTGGACTCCATTGATGGCATTAGTTTATGTTGAGCCATGGTCTTGAAAGTTACTGAACGTCTTGCTGAGCTTACATCTGATGAGTCATGCACAGCTGTCCTGGAAGCTGTTCTGAATATCAAAATGCACATGTGATGCTGCAGAGGAATCTTGATGTTGAACATGGTCTAGTGAATGGTGTCATGGGACATATTGTTAGCTTTCAGTATAATGTTCAAATAACATTTGTGGAAGCTCTCCTTGTCAAATTTTGACAGTGTGGATGCCGCACAACATATTGAGAAATGTACTGTGACATTTCATTTGATGAAAGATATACATGTAACCAGGAAATAGTTTCCTGTCTGTGTTGCAATGCTGTGTCCATACACAAGAGTCAAGGCCCCGAGCCTTGATGCAGCAATGGTGAACATAGGGCATGCTATCTTCAAAGATGGCATGAGCTATGTGGCGTTGTCATGTGTAAGGAGTCTAGCTGGATTGTACATCATAAACATAGCAACTGAAAAGTTGCATGCTGATAAGAGGTGCATAATTGAGTACAATCATTTGAGGACCCTGTTTCAGCCTGAGCTTCCTCTAATCCCTTTGTCACTGTATAGTGAGAAACATCAAATGTCTGTGGCACCCACATGGTGCAGAAAAGAGGAATCAGAGTGCCAGAGGTGAGCATCATGCTGTCAGAGATAACAAGTCTGTGACTGAAATTACTGTGTGTAGTTCACCACCAGCTAAGAGTGCACATGTTGTAAATATTGTGCCAAAGTTTGACAACAGTGTTGGAACCAACTGTTACACAAACTCTGCAATGCAGGCATTCTTACATATGCCACACTTTGTACACAGGGTACATGCTTCTCAGAATACAGTTTTGTCTGAAGCGTTGTGTGAAGTTGTGTCCCAGGTAGAAAAACATGATAATAGTGTAATTTCTTTGACCCCTATGCATTGCTGTTGGGAGTTATCCTGACTATGGTACTGTGGGACATTTGCACAGAATAGACAACAGGATGCAATGGAGTTCATGATGGCAATCATAAATAGTCTGCAGGATGATGGCATTCCAGCATGACAGTACTTTACTGTGACTTATGTGTCCACATGCACTTGCATTTCATGTGGTCATTCTGATAGAGAGGTCACTAAATACATGCCATGGATTTCTCTGTATGTTCCACATGCTACTTCTGTCAAGTTCAGACAGCTATTTAGTTGTGTGGATTGTGGCCATCTGTGTAGTATGTTTGGTGGACAGTATACTCAGTCAGTATGACTTAGAAATTATTCTCAGTGCCTTATGCTTGTGCTGCAGCTGTTTGATTCTACTGGAGCAAGAGTAGTTACACCAATCAGTAACTACATTGCAGGTAGAGTTGTGTTTGGGCAGCATTTGCATGATACACATGCTGTCATCTTCCACCATGGAGTGTCTGTGTATTCTGGCCATTATATTGCCTGGCTGAGGTATGACACTGGTTGAGTGGAGTGTATGATTCCCTATGCACCTACAAGAAGAGGCTACCTCAAAACTTGAAGCATGCTTATGTTCTGATTTTGAAGAATTACAATGAATTAGAGGCCTGGAGGAGTAGATTTTGTCTTATCTTACTTGCTTCTAAGCAGACTGTCTCATGCACGGAACTCAGCTTGACTGTGAGATTTTGCTATTCATTATGTGCTATAAGGTTTTGAAAAGAAACAACACGAAACTCTTACATATATTGCTTGATATCTCCCAGTGAAAAAATTATGCATATCAACATCTTACAACATTGACATATCTGTGATTCATTAAAATTCACGTGGTTTAAGTGGACCCAGAAAGCAGTACAAACTGTGTAAGTGAGCACTTAACGTGATATGCTGTGTTACATGTTGTGACGACTTGCGACTTGCATGATAGCATTCATATGGTGTGATACATGTTATGTGTTGACTGTACAAAAGAACTTATGATTTTTGTTCTGTGTGTGCAATGGCAATGTCTACTACCATAGAATAACTGCCACAGTGGTGCTTTCTGTTCATTGTGGACAGTAAAGTGCATCACCACTTATTTTATTGCCTGTATGGTAGTACTCAGTTCTAATAATTGCATGTTACAATCTATTATTACAGCTGGTTAGAATGTGGCTTGAACCATTTATGAATGCTGTGTTGAGTTAGTGAGATGTTAGAACTGTTTATTTCTATTAGTGTGACAACATAATTACATGTTGACATGTGTGAGAACATCTTGTACATAGTTTAGTGATTAGCAATGGTTCAGCTTTATTGAAGTGTAATGAGTCACAAAAAACTTGCATAGTGTTCTGAATTAATGCTTATGTTACTGTATGTCACAACTGAACATATGTTTTTTAAGTTGTTTGTGCACACTGTTTAAATATTTTAATATAGCTGGTGGCATCTAAGTTACCATATGTGCAGTCCATGTAAATTTATATTTGTGAATTTTTAGTACATTTCATGTAATATTTGTTGTCATTCTTATTTGTTACTTATGGTGATAGATACAATATGTTATAATTTTATGTATGCATGTATTGTATTGTACAATTAAGAAGACAACATTACTACTGCGACAGTTTAAAATACTTTTGATGTGGGTAACAAACATTTTATGCATGCATGTTCTTGTTATGAGCTATTTTGAAAATAATTTATTTTTGCATGATACTATTTGTCTATTGTTTTCCAGTTAATGGTCATTGCCATATACATGGTTAATGTGTAGTTTCTGTATGCTCTTGTGATAGCCCTTGTGTATTGTATATCAATATTTTGAGAAAGACCTGAGTATCTGTGGCAAGGATCTGTTAGCAACATTAACTGGTAGCACATAATAGATTTGTACTCATATTTGCATGTGTTGATATATATTTGTTCTGCATAAACAGGGAACCCAGGTACTGTCTTTTTTTGAGTTCCTGCTGTTTCATAGGATCACTTAAATTTAGGGGTCGAGTGTGGAATTTTCCAACCACTATGCAATAATAAGTTTGTTTATTCTATGTAGACTTCATATGGTATATTTGATGTCTGTGATGTGCAGTGATACAGTCATATTTTTGAGCTGCCACAGCTACTAAATATGTCCTTAGCATTCTGAATTTTGTACACTGGTTGTTTTTTTGCCCACTCTAGGAACTCTATTAAATCTAGTCTGATTACAACCAGCTTTTTTCAAATATAAGGATTTACACCCGAATGAATTAACTAATGTGTGTTTTCTTTCATTGCATGTTGGAAAAGGTAGATGTGTTTAGACTGCATAAACATGTGCAATCTTTATCACTGTTGGTACCAGTTTTAATTTTCTTATTGCAAAATAATGAAAAAAAAGTGTTGATTTTCTCACAAAAAAATGGTTTCAAGGGCAAGACATGGAGTGCAGGTACATGGAGTGTTTTTTTCTGCCACAAAAAAGACACATTTTTCTGAGTTATGGAGTAGGTGGGAAAGTATATAGAAGTACTTCATGACACATCTATTTATGTCTTGCAGCACAAGTTGCATGATTTGAATGTGTCACTTCATTTTCATTTGAGTTGAGTTAAAAAAAGGAGGGGAATTCATTGCAAGAAACATCATTAATGCATCAGTTAAGGTTCATACCACAGTGACAAAAGCAGGGTAAAGTGTCATTAGGGTTTTCAACCCTAATTCCACATTCCTGTCCCCCCACCACACCACAACACACACAGACACTCACTCACACGCACACCCACGCCCACACACACATATGCAAGCAGGGGAAAGGGGAGGCAACACAGCCAATCAAGAAGCCATCATCAGGTGAGACAAAGAACATACAACTCTCTGAACATACCACAAGACACATCCATCATCATGGTCCACCAACTGTATGAGTTCTGGTGCCATCCCAGTATCTTGGGGGTACATCTACATGCTGGGCAACAATAGGGGATGGACCACTGCATGTACTGCACCCGCAAAGTTCTCCATAGATGTGTGTGTGAGTGCAGGGTCCACAGGACCCTGCACTACCACATCTCATAATATTAATGTTAATGTGACAGCAGTAGGTTTGCACAACCTTGTCCTTGTACATGGAAAAAAAAATTGGTTTGTTTTTCAGTACAGTATCTATGTCATGGCATATGCAAGATGAAGGTAAAAGTGCATTTTACTGACAATGCTCAGTCCAGAACACAGTCTGGTAACTCAGAATAGGGAAATGATGATTTGAATGAGTCAAGGACTTTTAGAGATTGTACAGTCTGTATCCTGGTAGGGGGATAAAGCTCTTATCGCAGTGCTGAGAGGGCTGCATACTTCAAGACTGTGTGAAAGTTATGTAACCATTTGTCAATATGTCTGTGCTGGACAATTCTATCAAACAGAGTGAGCCACTCATGTTCACAGATAAATTATATTGTTGGATCACTTTTCAATTAGTCTGGGCACAAGTAAAAAACAGAGGAATTAATGCACTCCGTGGTGGGAGATTGGCTTCTTAACATAGAAAAGGGGTTAAAATGTGGTGTTACTGAGTGCAGCTCATTGTACATGTCTGAGTGAACTGAAGATTATGTTACTGTATGTCAGAAGCAAACAAGGGAAACTGGCTGTAATAACACAATGTCTGAGAAATATGTATGTATGGAACATCAAAGTGCTCTGAGGCCTGTATTTCTATGGTCTACTGTGGAAAACTTGGGTCTTTGTGTGAGGAAAGTGTACTCTGCCATGTAGTATCATGAGATGTGATACTGGTAGACTAAGTTAAACATTATGCTTTACTGCTGTAGGGTCAGAGAATCATAACAGAGTGCAAGGACAGAGCATGAAAAAAACAGATGCTGTGAAAAACCATAGGAAAACAATGTCACACTGGAAGTACAAGGAAAGAGGGGCATGTGTTGTCAGTGTTTCATAGAACATTCTCATATGCATCTGCATTTCTGTTAATTGAAATATGTTTATACTTATCTGTGCAGACAAAGTCTGGGTGACTATAGCACCAGTACTTTGCGTTATGTTTACTGATGTTCACCCGCATTGCTGTCACTGCTTAAAATGTCAACCTGGATACTGTGAATTAGTGCAGACCACCATCAGTGTACTAATCATTGATTGTAATATGAAGATGTGGAATACTGTGTTGTGTAATGTAAGTTACTTGTCTGTATGTAGCAGTTGCCCATTGTGTGAATTCTTTAGCTAATCTGAGTCTGCTGTACTATTTATTTCTCTGAAATACAATGCACATAGCATTAATTATGACACACACATCTACAGAGAACTTTATGGGTGCAGTGCATGCAGTGGTCCATCCCCCATGGGTGCCCAGCATGTAGGTGTACCCCCAAGACACTGGGATGGCAGCAGAACTCATACAGTTGGTGAACCATGATGATGGATGCGTCTCATGGTATGTTCAGAGAGTTGAATGTCTTACCTGATGATAGCTGTCTCTGATTGGTTGTGTTGCCGTGCCCCCTTCCCCTGCCTGCATATGTGTGTGTGTGTGTGTGTGTGTGTGTGTGTGTGTGTGTGTGTTGGGGTGGAGGGGGGGTGGGAATATGGAGTTAGGGTTGAAAACCTTAACAATGCATTTCCCTGCTTTTGTCACTGTGGTATGAACCTAACTGATGTATTAACAATGTTTTTTTTGCAGTGAAGATGCTGCTATGTTAAATCCAAAATGTTACACTTTAATAACTTAGTAACCAAATAATGGATTTGCCTGAAAGTTTGCAGGCAAAGTCATGTTACACAGATCTCTGGATCTGGCAAGTTAAGTTCTGGTCAGATGTGTGGTTGTGGAACTGCAAAGCACCTAAAAACATGCAAACATGCACTTTTTGGCTATTTCTTTGCTTGAGGCTGTAGCCCAAACGGTTTGTCTGTCTGCTCAGAAATTGTCAGAGAATATGCAGTCTGAGTCACTGATGTGCCTTTTGAGGATTTGGTGAAAAATATAAATCTGTTCAAAAGTTATTCAAATTTAAAGTTTCCCATTATAGTAAATGGGGAAAAAAATAGCTGTGCCTCTTCAAAGCTGCTGCCAGTACATTTTACTGTCGCAAATGCCCCTAGCTGCTATCTTGTTTTCAGTTAGCAAGGCAGAAGAAATGCTGTAATTCCAAAAATAGTGTCCCTTAGGAAACACCAACAGCTGTGTTTACCTAATTGAGGGCTGAGGAACATGATCCTGCTGTTAGATTTTTAAAATAATGGCCGGAAATAGGTTTTTGCATTTCGGCCATTAGAAGTATGGCAAATTTATGAAAGTCTGTTGGTAAAACATTTGGAAATTTGCAAAAGTTCGCAACATTTGCAAAAGCTCGTTTGCGAAACTTTTGCAAATTTGCGACACTATTTCAACACGGCCCCTGTGAAAAGGTGAAAACCTGTTCTGGCTATTATTTTTCAAAACTAACATCAGGATCATATTCCTTGGCCCCTGTTTAGGGAAACACCTGTTGGTGTTTACCTAAATAAAGGATGTTTTATCCTTTAAGTGGTTCGATGGGGTCCGAGGCATGTATATATTTCCATTTTTTTTTCTAATGCTGTACGGCCCTCCCGCTCCCTCCCTCCCTCTGTGTGCTGTTCCACCCTCCACCCTCCATTGCCCTGTCCCCAATTAAACAAAAACCCTCCTGCTCCATCCCTCTATGCACTTTCACATCCTCCATCCTCTGTTGTTGGTGCCCATCCCCAATTAAACAAAAGCCCTCCCACTCTATCCCTCTGTGTGCTGTCCCACCCTCCACCCTCCATTGTCAGTGCCCATGTCCCCAATGTGGCAGAAGCCATCCCCTTCCATCCCTTTGTGTGCTGGCCCACCCTCTACCCTCCCTTGCCAGTGTCCATGTCCCTAGTGTGGCAGAAGTCCTCCCACTCCATCCCTCTGTTGATATCCTATCCTCCACCCTCTGTTGCCAGTTCCTGCCAGCCCCAGCCAGTTGTTTTAATATACATTTTCTCTGCCAACATCAGGGTGCCCATTCCCCGTGTCTGCAATGCATAGTTTGGTAAACACCCCCCCATCTCCAGTACTCATGGACACTGGGGAGCCCACTCCCAGGGTCCAGAATGCTATTTTTTTAAACACCTGTTAAAAAAGAAAAGCATCCCGTGATGTCTTTTTTTTTGTTCCTGGAAAGAAGAAAACAGTCCCCTGTCATCTCCCTCCATTCCCCTCCTCCATCCCCACCCTCCATCCCTCCCTCTGCACACCCACCTCCCCCCCCCTTACCACATACTTACCTCTGGAGGTCGGGCATGGTCATCTTCCCTGGACCGGGACATGTCTGCACTCTTCAAAGCCAAACCGCAAACTGAGGAATCAATGTAATGGCTGTCTACGGTGTTTTTAACTTATGTTGATATCTTGGACACTTTTCAACATTTGTGCACCAAATTTTCAACATGGCCTTTTGGGGACCCTGCCTCATGAACACTGCCACTGTCACTGTCATCTCGTTAATCAAACCCAAAAGATGATTTTGAGGTCGCTGTACAGAAGCACCTTTTGGGACTGATTAATGAAATGACAGTGCAAGTGTTCATGAGGTGGAGTCCCAAAAAGCCCATGTTTAAAATGTGGTGCAAAAATTCCCAAAACTGACCATGTTACGAGTGTACATTTGCAATTTCTATACACGCTTGAAACTTTGCTGGTTTTTTATATTTTCAGTCCAGATTTTCAGCATTGCCACTTTTTCATATCTCCTAGTACAGCTGCATTTTACACATCCTGCCCAAAATGTGTTTTCACACCTGTGGTGCAGAATGGCATGGTTGCTGTGCAAAATCAACTTTCAGGACAGACTGACAAAATCACAGTGCCAGTGTTCATGAGGGGAGGTCCCAAAAAGCCCATGTTGAAAATTTGGTCAAAGAATTCCAAAAAATTGCTGTGTTAATAGCATGTGTTGTGCAGTTTCTACACACTCTCGTAACTTCACCAATTTTTCATATTTTCCCTCCAGATTTTTAACATTACCATTTTTTACACCTCCTCATGAACAGTATACAGCTGTCATTTTTCACATCCTGCCCAAAACATGTTTTCACACCTATGACACAGAATGGCACAGTTGCTGTGCAAATTCAACTTTCAGGACAGATTAATGAAATGACAGTGCCATTGTTCATGAGGTAGGGTCCCCAAAAGGCCATGTTGAAAATTGGGTGGAAAAAATTCCTGAAAATGCCTGAGTTACGTGCGTCCATTGTATTTATTCTACAAATGCGCATAACACATACTGTATACAGTAGTGCTCTGGCAGTTCATTCAGTGGCTGGCAGTGGTGGTGTGAGGAGATCTGTGCCAGTCACCAGATCTGGGGGCTGGGATGGGGGGAGAGTTGGTGGCAGTACCTGCCAGGGTTGGGGGGCCACCAGATCACCAGGATTTCCTGACCTTTCATACTACAGTTTACCTGGGGATTGGGGTGGGGAGGGGGGCACAAGAAAACTGGGGATTCCATGTCATTTCAATTCATACCACACTTTATGGGCAGATCTGGTCAGGGAGTGGGGACACTAAATCACCAGGGATTACTTGTTTTTTAAACTACATTTTACGGGCAGATCAGGACTTGGTGGTGGGGGGGCACAAGCCAGTACCATTCTCCCATCCAAGAGCACAGCTGTCACCCCACCACCTCACAGCTGTTGTGCCACGCCTTCTGGATGTGCTGACTGTTTGGCATACTGACTCTGTTGCCGCAAGCTGTGGGACTTAGGCACCAGGACCTTGTCCCATAGAAAATTGGGCATGGGGTCCTGGACACAGTGGCACCCGGCGCAAGCTGCCATTGTTGTAACCTAAGTCTGAGCTTTGAAAATCCTGCCGATGGATTTGTAAAAAACAGAACCCCCAGCACTTTTTTCTTATACATAACATGTTTGTTTTTGCCCTCATCTATACCCCAGATGGTATGAAATTTTTCCCTCAAATTTTCAGGGATGATGGGGTGTGTGCCACAAGTGTGCCTTTGGATTGTTTGGTGAAAATATTTTACACCATTTTTGAATTATAACAATTTTTGTGATAGCTGCTAGACAGGCAGGTAAATGAAAACTGTTTGAACTATGAACAGTTAAGGATTTACTGTTCATGCTCAGAGAAATACTGTTTGTGATGTCAGCCATCTTGTTTTTTTTTTTCCTCATTTTAAAAATGGTTTTCTACAGAAGTACTGCTTGGTAATAAATTAACAAGACCTGTATTTAGTTCTCCTTTACATACTTAGTTAATTTTTGTGTCTTAGAATTTAGAAATTTACTTGGCAAATTGTGTTTTTGTGTCGAGAACAATTTCTCCTGTCATTCTCTAATGTAAGGATAGTTTGAATGGTAGATAACTATTCACACATTTTCACAGTTCAAACTTTACTGTTCAATCAGAAAAGACTGTGAACAGTAAAGGTCAATAACAGATCGAAGTGTAATAGCTCCCTCATGTCTAATTGCACCCTCCACCTGCCAATTGCCTTCCTCGTAATAAAATTATAAACACAGCACACAGTTTGGAGATTATTAAAAACTCTTCCACCACTGCTGGCCCATCGACACAGTGGTTGGATTTCCGCTTGCGATGCCGGTGACCTGGATTTGGGAGCGAGCCAGGGCCATCAGAGGGCTGGCCGGTGGAGAAGTATTGAGCATCCTAAGGACTGCTCTCCTTCTCTGGGGGAAGAGGATTCTGCATTCAGTGCAGGAGTGATGTCTAGTGGAGGTTAGGTTAGCCACCCTCACACTGACACAAGGTCAAGGGTTTCTGGGGTGGGACAGACACTGGTATCATTGCACATTCCTGCCCCAGCCTATCAGGATAAAAATACCCACTTCAGACATCGTCTCTATGAAGCCCTGCCCCCGAACTTCAATTAGCCTCCTGGCTGTGGGCTGTCCCAACCAGTTACGGTATCCCGGCACTGGTTCTGTCTGCGATGCTGAGACCCCACCCCCTGGGGGTATGCCAGGGGTGACTGGGAGAGTGAGGGGCACATACAGGAGGTGGAAGCCCCCGGGGCACCATGACCAGGGTGGAAGAATGACGGCCTGTAGTGAGGGGCAAAAAGTAGGGTAAATATAAAAAAAACTCTTCCACCATTTATAGCACCACAGTAATGCTGACATCAGTTCTCCCCTTTAAGCTAGAAACACTGAAGACAGCACATAAGATACATTTCTCCCAAATCACTGTCCCTGTAACATTGTTTGTTTCCCTGGTGTCTAGTGGCACCATCCCTCCAAGATCACTCTCCCTGTAATATGAGTTGTTTAATTGGTGTCTAGTGGCACCTCAGCCTCTCCAGTCACTGTCCCTGTAATATTGTTTGTTACCCTGGTGTCTAGTGGCACGCCACTTAGCCGATCACTGTCCCCATAGTATTGTTTATTTCCCTGGTGTCTAGTAGCACCCCCACCCTCCCCAATCACTGTCCCCATAAGAAATAAAAATATTTCCTTGTGTCTAGTGGCACCCTCCTCCCCGATAGCTGTCAGTCCTGAAATAAAGAAAATGGTACTCAATCTTTTTTACCTACAAAAAAGAAAATGGTAATTTGCTGATCTGACCCCCTACCTCCCACTCAGCACCCACCCCTCCAGTACACCCCACAAACCTTTACTCACCTGAACAGGTCCCAGCTTGATGATCCACTGTCTGATCAAAGACATGTCTTACTGCTGGAACCACCGACTGCAATATGAGAAACTAAGGTAAATGTGGTTCAATGTATTTCAGTGGGGTTTTCAACTTTGATGCATAACTTAGCCATTTCTTCATATTTTGACACCACATTTTCAATGTGGCCTTTTGGGGACTCCCATCTCATGAACAATGTCAGTGGACTTTCACAAATCTAGCCTGAATGATGGAGGAACCATAGGTTTCAGGGATTACAGGGAACCTGGGCAGACTGGATGGATCTCTGGTCTTTTTCTGCTGTCATTGTCTATGTTTCTATGTTTCTATGAATGGGGATTTTATGGTCATTTGGCAAAATCTCCTTTCAGGTGGGAATTTGAAAATTGTCACCACCCTTGTTCATGAGGTGGGGTTATAAGAAGGCTATGTTGAAAATTTGGGGTCAAAATATGTAACGATGGCAAAGTTATGCATATGCATTGAAATGTTACTACGTTTGCTTTGAACTTTGCTAATTGTAAATATTTTGACCCCAAATTTTCAACATAGATATTTTTTTACATCACCTCATGAACATGATATTTGTCAATTTTCAAGTCCTGGCCAAAATGTGTTTTCACCCCTGTGGCGCAGAATGATGTTGTGGTTGTGCAGAATGATGTTTCGATGGGGAATTGAACAATCTCAACATGGTGTTCATGAGGTGGGGTAATAACAAGGCTAAGCTGACAATTTGGTTGCTGTTTTGGTTAAAATGCAAATGCAGGGACTAAAGGCCCTGTGTTTCCATGGCAACGTACATGTACACATCTATGGAGGGATGGGGGCCTAGCGCTTCCACAGGCAAATGAGGGTACGATTATACTATTTAAAAAAGTAAGGAAATAATTATCAAAAAACTGTTTTAATTCACCAGTTAGCGTAGCTTAACACCACATAAAAAGGGAAATGTGGCTTTAGCATTTCTCACCCTAACACCCGAACCCCCACCAAGCAGCAAAAGAAAAAAACATTACAGGTTTGGTTTCCAACCCTAACACCCCACCACCACCCTGCAGACACCAACAGGCATGGGGTGTGCCTTAGGGCTGTCAACCCTAATGCTCATTCCATTCTCTGATACTGTACCCATCTCAGCTTATTTACTCATGGAATGGGGTTAGCGTTAGGGTTGACAACCCCAAGGCACACCCCACACCTGTTGCTGCCTGCAAGGAGGGGGTGGTGTATTAGGGCTGGAAATCAAACCTGTAATTTTTTTTTCCTTTTGCTGCTTGTGGGAGGGGGGACATTAGAGTGAGAAACCATAACTCCACATTTTCCTAGTTTTGTGGTGTTAAGTAACCCTCATGCATTAATGCATTTTTTTGCAAATTTTCTAAATAAATTCTTTGTAAAAACTTCATTAATGCACTAGTTAGGGTTGAAGCAACAAAAGTAGGGAAAATGGTGTTAGGGTTTCCAACCCTAACACTCCACCCCACCCACCAGACAGCAACAGGAAAAACCATTACTGTTTCATCTCTACCACATCTTCGCTAACCAGGCATGGGGTGTGCCCTGGGGTTGTCAGCCCTAACACTCACCCTGTTCGACCACGAAAGAAGCTGAGATGTGTAGAGTATATGAGAATCGGGTGAGTGTTAGGGATGACAACCCCAATGTGCACCCCATGCCTGGTTAGTGAAGGTGCAGGAGAGGTGAAACAGCAATGGTCTTTCCTGTTGCTGTCTGGTGGGGGGGGTGGAGTGTTAGGTTTAGAAATCCTAACACCTCATTTCCCTACTTTTATCACTTCAACCCCTTACTGGGTCAATTATCTGTATGCTTAACAGCAAAGTCAAAACCATGCACTGCATACAGCACGATGCACTAGCGCGACATGGTACAAAACCTCGCAAGACACAAATGTTGCATGCGGTTTTGTACCCTGTCAGTCATGGCTGGTGGGGAGGAGTTACACAGAGGTCAATACCTCTACTGTGGAGATAATCCACCGAGCAGCTTCTGTGACTCAGAAGGATGAGCTGCAGCAGTGCAGGGCAGCTATGTTTCTGTGGACCGGGGTTCGAATCCTGGTCACAGACTGCATTAATGCATTTTATTTATTTTGCCCCGAATTGGTATTTCCACATCCCCCTCTTAACCCCCCCAGAGTTGATTATATCAATGGGGGGGTTCATGGGGCACAGCCCCCCATAATAGAGGGTGCAGGGGTGGAGCCCTCCCACAGAAAACAAAGAAGTCTGTTGCGTTGTGTGCTGACTTTGCTGTCAGCATTCTGTTCCAATGCCAGCAATGTATCCTCTGTATTTACAATGTGGTACATTGCTGCACTGATTTTGTGTATGGTGACATGACCCCATGCCCTTCAAACCTAACTAGTGCATTAACAAAGTTTTTTAAAATAATGTCTTCATATTTTGAGATAGTATGATTGTCTTCTTATAAGGAATGCCACCAGGAAATCCTACAGGCATTAACAGTGGAATAGCAGCTTGCCTCCCTTCATCACCGGTTAGAGGGTTTCCGGGCCAGGTGGGAACCACTTTATGCATTGTTATCTGTCACTGAGCAGCCGTAGTGAGGGAAACTTATCTGTTGTTGATCATCATCACCTCTCTTACTGCTTGAGCACCTCTTGAAATCTCTGTTATTGTGTTTTTTTTTCTTTCTCAGTCTTGCTGGAATCCATGTAAATAGAAACATAGACTTTGATGGCAGATAAAGACTGCTTGGCCCACCTTATTTAGATTTTGTGCCTTCATGGGAGGGTTGGGTTGGTTGTGTGGATGTGTCCTGCTTTTGTAGCTGTATTATTTGTTGATTTTATCTTGTTTATTGATTGCTTGTTGTTATTTTGCTTTAAAAAATAAAGTATATTCAATAAAAAAAGAGATTGTATAATTGTATCCTCATTTGTCTGTGGGAGCACAGGGATCTCTGGGCCCTGCACTCCCATTCCTCCTTAGATGTATACGTATATATTACTATGGAAGCGCAGGGACCAGAGGGCCCTGCACTTGCATTTGTAGTAAAACAAGGATGAAATTGACAGCATATCCTGCTTATTACCTCACCTCATTAACCCAGTAATGATAATCTTGAAATTCCTGCTAAAATGTGATTCCACGCCACTGCAACACCATTGGGCACTGCAGGTGCAAAAAACACAGTTTGGCCAAGGTATGAAAAAACACATCCGTCACATTCATGAGGTAGTGTAACAAGATGTGAATGTTGACAATTTTGAGTCAAACTATTCAAAATTGCAAATATTAGGAGGGAGCATAGCAAAATTTCAACATAGTCATATAACTTTAGCATTTTTACACATTTTGACCCCAAATCTCAGCATAGCCTTCTTATGACCCCACCTGATGAAAAAGGGCAGTGACAATTTTTAAATCCCACCCAAAAGGTGATTTCACCAAGCAGTTGCAAAATCACCTTTCTGGATGGGTTTGCATACTTCCACTGCCATTGTTCATGTGGTGGGGTGTCATAAAAGCCATGTTAAAAATTTGGTGTAAAAATATGAAAAAATGGCAAAGTTATGCATAAAATTTGAAAACTCCATTAACTACATTGATTCCCCATACAAAAAAGAACTTGTTTCATATCTCATCATTCGAAACAAGATATTGTTTCATATCATGTGATACAAAATAAGATTTATAATGTTAAAAAATATGTATTTTAAGGGGATTTCTGTAAAAGATAAGTGTAGAATCCATCTAATGGGGTCCTGATAAGTAAGCTACATGTGTTGGTTCCTCCCCAGAATATAATTTTTGGGGGCTTCCAAATTTGAATTTTGAAGCAAAACTGAAAACAAGATGGTGGCCATATGAAAAATGATTTTCTTTAAACGAAAAAGGATGATGTATGAAAACAGAATTCTTTTTTCATATCAAACAGCTATCTTGAGGTGCTTACTGAGCATGCTCATAACCATTTTATGTAAATTTTAAAATTAAATAGATTTGAACGGATGAATATTTTTTCAGCAAACCAGCAAAATGCTCATCTGTGGGGCAGCATATTTCTACCCTGAAAATTTCAGACCAAAATTACAAACTGTTTGGGCTGTAGCCAAATTCAAAGAAAATCACATTCAAACCAATGGAAAAAAACCTATGAAAAATAACTTTTTTATATTATCCAGATCTTGGAAACCACACATCCAACCAGAACAAAGCTTGGTACATCCATTAACCTGCCAAAGGAGACCAAGCATGCCAAATTTCATGCCAATCCATTAAATGGTTGCAAAGATATGATAGTGCAAAATTTCAAGTTTAACATAGAAACCCCAGTCCAATCCTAAATATAGTGGCACAACTGTGCCACTATAATATATTATAGTGGTGCAGTAGTGCCTCTATAGTTAGAGCTGAGTGCACACTTCTAAGTTAAAGCCAAATTTGTGAACTTAAATAACTTTGGAACCATTCAGTGAATGTGCATGATATTTTGCATGCATAATCTCTAAGGGTCGGTCTCTTTCATGTGAATCTGTTGTGTGGTTTTAGAGATACATCTGGGCCCAATCCCAGAACAAATGTCACAACTCGCAGGTGTATGGGAGTTGTGACATTCATCGCTACACCAGGGACCCTGCACCCTATTCCAAGACAGGCAAGGTCCCCAGTACTTACGCCCTGTGACTTGCAGCAGCTGCAGGTTTGCACCAAGGGAATGGTGCAACGCACCTGACCGCTATGAGACACAACTACAACAAACTACCACTCCACACCCCACCAACACATGCCCACAATTCCCAGGGGCCATGGGGGGCTGATATATATGGCACACATGCAAGGGGCACATATGTTCAACCTTGAGGGCACACATCGTGAAATTGGGGTGGGGGCATCACAGGGCTGGGGGTCCATGGGGCATGGCCATGTGCATTTTACGGTGCTGTGGGGGGGAACCATCCTTTAGCCAGGACATATGCCCCTTAGACCACCTCCATGCTGGTCTAACCTGCAGTGCCATGGCGGGACTTGGAACAGCATAACTGGGTTACAGCAGCCACCCTTTCAGAATTGGGCACAGGTGCTGCCATGACCCACCCTTGCTTCATGCCACAGTAGGTTGTGGGTGTAGTGGGTGGCGTAGCCAACCTTTGGTGCAACCTGCATGTGGCAGTGTGCAAGCTGCAACTTGGAATCACATCTAGCTTATCGCATGCCGCAAGGTTCGATTTGCACTATAGGGTTTGGCATAAATCATCTTGTGCCTGCATACGGTGTTTTGGAATCAAATCCCAAGTGTCAAAAATCCCTAAATTTATGTGTTTTTGCAGTTTCTTTGTCCATCTATATATCAGAAGCTGTTTTAAGTTGTGGTCTGAAGTTTTCAGGGTAGAAAGCCTTTGCCTCACAGATGTACCTTTTGAATGTTTGGTGAAAAATATTAATCCTTTCCAAACATTAAATTTCAAAGTTTCCCATTATTTCCTATGGGAAAAGTAAGATGTTCTGCATGAAAATAATTTTGTTTTCACTGGAGCTATCGTATTTTTGCATAGACAGTCACATAGTGTCATTTGTTTTCACTGGAGCTGTTGTATGTTTTGCAAACAGGGTCACATAGTGTCGCAGGAAGTTTAGTGTATTTTCACAGAGCTCTGTTGTGTCTGCCATCTTGTTTTCCAGTTAGTGAGAGACACAAAATAAAAAATAATGTAAAAATGAATGTAATACAAAAAAAACAACATCAGAACTTAACTAAACGGGACCCATTTAGCTACATTCTGATATTTGTTTTTAAATTGTGTCCAGAAACACCTTTTGTGGGCACCCGAAATCCTGGGTAATGAGGTTAGCCAGAGGATCACTTCTGATGCATTCTCTGTATGAGAACAGTGGAATTTTCTTGACTTCTGCAGCCACAGATGGAACTCGTGCTGCTGGCTGCAGGGTGAGATGTGAGCTGCCATTTCCCATTTGGCTACTGGCACTTCTCACTCCCTGATCATAGTCCATCTTAATTAAGTATATATTCCCTGGTATCTAGTGGTATCCCCCATCCTCTGAACCATAGTACCTAATTTTTTTAATTTAATATTTATGTTTATATAATAAGCTAACACCGGGATGCCCACCCCAAGTGCTGGATTCCCCCCCCTCACCCAGCAGCCCATTGTTTAATTCATTATAGCCAAGATCGGGGGCCCAATCCCTGTATCAGCATTTAGATCCCCCCTAGCAGTGTGGAACACTGAGGAGCCCACCTCCAGTATCCCCAGATGGTTTAATAATCTACCTGTAGTAGAAATAACATCTCCTACATCTTTTTTCTCTGAAACAAAGAAAATGGTCCCTCAACATCGTCGAAGACCCCGTACCCCATCCCGATGCTCCTGCTGACCAGCCACCTCCCCGCACTTCCCCTTACCTATACTTACCATCCAATGTTCAGTTCTGTCATCTTCTGTGGACAGGGACATGTCTGCACTCTTCAAAGCTGCACTGCAAACTGAGGAATCAAGGTAAGTGCTGTATAATGTATTTCAATGGCATTTTGAACTTACTGTATGTTCATAACTTTGACGTTTTTAGATATTTTTGCACCAAATTTTTGACATGGGCTTTTTGGGACCCCACCTCATGAACACTGCCACTGTCATTTTGTTAATCAGGCCCAGTAGGTGATTTCATGGTCGCTGCATGAAATCACCTTTTGGGATGGAGTTACAAAATTTCACCACCAGTGTTCATAAGGTGGGGTGCCAAAAATGCCATGTTGAAATCTGTTGAAAAAATTCCTTAAAATGTCTTAGTTATGAGAGTTTGTTGAAAATTTTCAATGCACTCACATAACTTTGATAATTTTTTATATTTTGAGTCCAAATTTTCAACGTAACCATTTTTTCTCACCACCTCATGAACAGTACAGCTGTCATTTTTTACATCCTGCCCAAACCATGTTTTCACACCTGTGGCTCTGAATGGTGTTTTAACATGGATTCAAAAATGTTCACCTATTGGGTTTCTGAGGTTGGTCATAAGAAGACTGTGTTCAAAATTTTGGGTCAAAATATAAAAAAAAATGCCAAAGTTATGACCATTTGTTGCAATTTCAGTATTCCCCCTTATAACTTCAAAAATGTTAAATATTTTGACCCTAGATTTTTAACATAGTCTTCTTATTGTCAATCTCATGTATGTCACAGCTGTCATTTTTCAAATCCTACCTAAAATGTGTTTTTGCACCTGTGGCATGGAATGGTGTTGCAGTTGCGCAGAATTATGCTTTGGGATGGATTTGAAAATTTTCTGTGCATGAGGTGGGGTAATACGATGGCTATGCTGACAATTTGTTCACTGTTGTTCTATAAATGGAATGACTACATACATATATGCATCTATGGAGGGATGGGAGTGCAGGGCCCATAAGGATAGGATTATGCTATCTCAAAAAGTATGGAAATTCATTGCAAAAAAACTTCATTAATACATCAGTTAGGGTTGTTGCTACAGTGACAAAAGCAAGGAAATGTGGTGTTAGGGCCCCACCCCCACCTTCAGAGACTGAGAGGTGTTGGGGTGTGCCTTGGAGTAGTCAGCCCTAACGCTCACCGCATTCTCCTATACTATACTGTACCCATATCAGCTTATTCACTTATTAAATGGGATGAGCATTAGGGCTGATGACTCCAAGGCACACCCCCGATGTCTGTCAGTCTCTGCAGGGTGGGGGTGGGGTGTTAGGGTTGGAAACCCTAAAACCACATTTCCCTGCTTTTAATGCTGTAGTAACAACCCTAACTGATGCATTAATTAAGCTTTTTAAAATGAATATATATTATAGGGGAAGGTCGTGCCCCTATAGTTAGGGGTTGAGTAGCCTGTTTAATGTTAAACTTCAAATTTTGCACTTTAATAACTTTACAACCAATCAATGGATGTGTGCAAAAGTTGGCATGCTCTGTCCCATGGGGTAGATCTCTTGACAAGGCAAGTTTTGTTCTGGTTGGATGTGCAAATTATGAGATCTGGATAGTGAAAAAACCTTAAAAGTCACCACTTTTTGCAGTTTTTTTCTTGATCGCCTTATGCCCAGATAGTTTGGGATTTTGGTGTGATGTTTTTATGGTAGAAATAACTCGGATAACAGAACTGCTGTTCTTTGTTTGGTGAAAAAATATTAATCTGTTGCAAAGTTATTAATTTTTTAAGTTACCATTATGTCCTATGGGAAGATTAATTCCCAAGATAGAAGTAAAAAATTCAACAAAGGATTAGATCTCACAAAAAAGGATTCATTCTCATGAGATCAGTTCCTTTTTCTTGAGGGAAAAATCATTTTTCGTGAGCTGCCATCTTGTTTTTTTTTTAGCAATAAAAAAGTGTGGAAAATACACTAGAATGTTGTCATTTTACAAGTCAAACACCAAAATCTAGATAAACAGTCCCCATTTAGCAAGATTCTGATGTTTGTTTTTTTTTAAATTAGGGCCAGAAATACTTTGTCTGGGCACCCAAAATCCCAGGTACCCAGCTTAGCGAGAGGAGCCTTCCTCTGCATTCTCTTTATGAGAACAGCAGATTTTCTTGACTTCTGCAGCTACAGCTGAACTCCTGCTGCCAGTTGCAGTGTGAGCTGTAACCCACCCTACCATTTCCCTGGCATTTGGTGGGGCAACTCCCCCTCCCCATACACACACTGTCCCCATAAAAGTATCTTCCCTGGTGTCTAGCAGCAACCTCCACCCTCCGGTTGGCATCCCCAATTTTATTAAATGAGCCCTGGTATCTAGTGGCACCCTACAGCCTCTGATCATTTTCCCCATTGTTTGTGTAATGATCCTTGGTGTCTAGTGGCACCCCCCACCCTCCAATCACCATTCCCATAATTCCTGTATATTGCCCCCTCTGCAGCCTGTTATTTTATTAAACTGTAGCCCAAACTGGGAGGCCCAATCCCCCTGTCAGCAATTAGAGACCACCTAAAACCAGCCATGTTGGACACTAAGGAGCCCACCCCAAGTGTTCCAATATGTTTCTTGGTATCTGCAATAGAAAAACCATCCCCCAATGTCTTTTTTTTCACCTGAAGCAAAGAAAGCAGTCCCTCATCATCACCCCTGACTCCCTCGTTCATCCTGACCATCCAACTGACCACCCACCTCTCCAACCCCCCTCTTATCCTATACTTACCAGCCAACATTAAATTCTGTCATCTTCTGTGGACTGTGGCATGTCTGCACTCCTCAAAGCCGAACCACGAACTGAGGAATAAAGGTGAGTGCCGTATAATGTATTTCAATTGCATTTTGAACTTATGTTCATAACATTGCCATTTTTAGGAATTCATTCACCAAACTTTCAACATGGCCTTTTTTGGACTCCACCTCATGAACACTGGCACTGTAATTTCATGGTATGCCATCAGAACAATGACATTTTGATTATGAAGACCACCACAGTGACAAACCTTGCCAGGTCATTGTTGGTCTCGCTTTACACTGCCGCTCTCTTTCCGGGTGTTGCACCCCCCAACCCAAAACCAACTCTGACTCAGAGATGGTTATCTAGAGATGGGGGTGGGTGCAGGGGGAAAAGCCCCCTACAAGAAAACATTTAGTTCCAATGGGAACAATACTAACTGTCGGCATTGTTTCCATCACTGTCAGGCATGTTAACAACATCGTTGTTGATGTGATGACATGGAACCTCATTTTATTAATCAGGCCTGGAAGATGATTTTGCAGTTGCAGTGTGAAATCACCTTTTGGGACCGAATAACACAATTTCACCACCAGTGTTCAAATTAAGCAAAGCCTTGATGTAAAAATCTTCAGTTAAAAGCACCTATGACCTGCCCCACACCATGTTCAAGCACTACCGCACCAGAGGCCCTGCAACAAATATGCCCCCCAGAGCCCCATGTAAAACAAAAGACTGGAGAAATTGGCTTTAGAAGATAAAAATGAGAAAGTAAAACCATGGATCTTGGTTGCCTTGGAGTTGTGGAGCTACTGTATCTACAAGCTTGGAAAAATTTGTCATGCTGACAGAGCCATCAAAAGATGGGTAGAAACAAAATATGTATTCTTCTTTCCATGCATGCCTGCCAAGGTCTGGGAAATTGTGGGCACTTACCATGAAAGAATGTTGCTCACAACAGCACAGAAAGTCATTGCTCAACGGGACCATGTGTACTGTTTGACCACACAGATCAAATAGAACTGCTAGAGCTAGAATTTCCACATGGGACACTGGAAGGAACATCTGTATGCGTGAGGTGATCTATACTGATATGGATGAAGAAAAGACTGGTTATTTGGTTTGGGTAGTCAGACCAAATAATGAATGAGTTAATAGCCTCATCCATACCACTAGGTGTGGACAAAGTATTGGACTTTTTGTGAATAAATGTCATAGTGTATTTGCAATTCAGAAAAAGATGAAGAGGTACTGGTTGCAGCCGAGAAGCACTGAAGTTTGAAATATTTGCAACCTAGTTCCTTTGTCTTCTTTCTACAAGAAAAGTCAAAGTACAAATGGTGCTAAAGGTGCCAAATAAGATCTATGAAGTGTGAAATAATTATGTATTAAAATACAGTATACTGTCAATGGATTCCAACCACTGATCCTTTGCCTGCTTTGTGAATACACATTTAGTGTGGCTCTAAGCTGCAGGTCAGATTATTGCTGTTCTTGTGGTGTAGCTGCTAAGTCACAACCTGCAAAACAGCTGAATTAGGACTTACCTACACTAATAGTTGTTCGTAGGTAAATTTTCTTCACATATCATTTACTGTTCCACTCCACACCACCATGAATCACCACTAAAGTGAGTTTCCAACTAACAAATAACTTTGAAAAAAATGTTTAAGTCCCTGCCAGGATTTACACCACTGATCCTTTGCCTGCTAAGCAAACATACATTCAGTGTTCTACAGAGCTGCAGGTAAATGAGTTGCAGTTCCTGTGGTATAGAGGTATGTCACAACCTGTTAAACAGGCAACTGGGAATCTAATACCAGCAGGTGACATACGTTTACAAATTGTTCTTAGCGAAATTTATTTCTCATATAATTTACTGTTCCAACTCCACACTATCATTAATCACCACTCAAGTGAGTTTCCATCTTACAAAGAATATTGGAAAAAAAAGTAAGTCCCTGCCTGAATTTGAACTGTGTTTGCTTGTCTTTGAGCTACTGATTCTTCATCTGCTAAACAGACACATTCTGTGCCCAATGCTGTAGAGGTTATGTCATATCCTGCAAAGCAGAGGACTGGGGATCTAATCCCAGCAGGCAATTTACCTTCACAAATTGTTACTATTCCAACTCCACACACCATGAATCCCTATGCAAGTGAGTTTCCATTTTAACCCGCCCCCAAAAAAAAGCTGGAAAAAGATTTAAGTTCTTGCTCAGATATGAGTCACTGATCCTCTGGCTGGTAAGCAAACACCCATCTACTGTGTCACTAAACTGCAGGTAAGGGAGCTGCAGTTCCTATAATATAGAAGTTATGTCACATCCGCAAAACCGGCAACTGGGGAGCTAATCCAAGCAGGAAATTTACCTTCACAAATTGTTGCTCTTAGTTAAATTTACTTCTCATATAATTTACTGTTCCACTCCATACCACCATGAATCACTACTCAATTAAGATTCCATCTTACAAAAAAGTTGAAAAAAGTGTTTAAGTCCTGACCAGGATTCAAACTATGTCCCCTTGAATTTAAACCACTGATTTTTTTTCCTGTTAAGAAAACACACATAGAATTAGTTTCCATCTTTAAAAAAAAAGAAATGCTTAAATCCATGCTTAGATTTGAGCCACTGATCCTTTCCCTGCTAAGCAAACATACATGCAATGTGCTCCTGAACTGCAAGTAAGTGACTTGCAGTTCTTGTTATGCACAGTAGAGGTTATGTCACACCTGCAGAACAGGTGAGTGGGGATCTAATCCTAGTAGGTGATTTACCTTCACAAGTTGTTGTTCTTAGCTAGATTTACTTCTCATATAATTTACCATCCCATTGCCACCACCATGAGTTGCGACACAACTGAGTTTCTATCTTACAAAAAAAAAGTTTATGTTTCTGCATGCTGATCCCGTACTTACTAAGCAAACACATATTGAGTATGCCACTGAGCTGTCAATTAAGGAGCTGCAGTTCCTATGATGTAGAGGTTATGTCACAACCTGCAAAACAGGTGACTGAGGGTCTAATTCCAGCAGGTGGTTTACCATCACAAATTGCTGTTCTTAGCTGAATGTACTTACAGACTGCAATTTACTGCTCAATTTCACACCACTATAAATCACCATTCAGGTTAGTTTCCATTTTACAAAGACTATTGAAAAAAAGACCTAAGTCCCTGCTCAGGTGTGAACCACTGATCCTTTGCCTGATACACAAACACACATTCAGTGGGCCACTGCACTTCCGGATAGTGGGAAGCAGTTCCTATGATACAGAAGTTATATCACACCTGAAAAAAGGCAACTGTGGATCTAATCCCAGCAGACAATTTACCTTCACAAATTGTTGCTACTAGCTAAATTTAATTCTCATATAATTTACTATTCCACTCCACACCACCATGATTTACTATACTCAACTAAGTTTCCATCTAATGTAAAGAGTTGAAAAACATTTTTTAGGCCCTTTCCAGATCCAGACTATGCCTTCCTGAATTTAAGCCATTTATTCTTTTCTACTGAGCGAACACACATTTAGTGTGCCACTGAGCTGCAGGAAAGGGAGCCACATTTCCTATCATATAGAGGTTATGTAACAACCTGCAAAATAGGTGACAGGGAATCTAATCCTAGCAGGCAATTTACCTTCACAAACTGTTTCAGCTAAATCTACTTCTCATACAATTTACTATCCCAACTGTACACCACCAAGAATCACCACTAAAGTAAGTTTCCATCTTTCAAAAAGAATGTTTAAGTCCCTGCCAGGATTTGAACCACTGATTCCTTTGCCTGCTAGACAAACACACATTCAGTGTGCCACTGAACTAAACCATATGAGTTGCAGTTGCTATGATGGAGCGGTCATGTCACAACCTGCAAAACAGGTGACTCAAATTGTATTCAAACTTAGACAAGTCTCAACCAGGACTAATTTAATTCACTACAACATACTGTAGAATTAATTATCTGAAAGTCTGCTGTTTAGCTCTGCTGAAACCCTTCACTATATGATCAATGACATCTGACAGTTTCTCTCATACAACAAAAGTTGTAGTGAGAAAGAAGACAATGTGCAATATAGGGGATCAAACCCAGGCTTGTGTGTATCTGAAACACTATGCCTAGACCTAAAAGCCCTATCAGTGACATTGTGCAGCAAAATCACTGACACTGGATGTAACCTTAAACTTGACTAAATTTCACACCAGGCAGTATAGCACAGTGGTTTAAGGCTCTGAGCTGCTAATCTGGTGACATCCAGCGGACCAGATCTGGGTTTAAATCCCACAGCTTCCACTTGCATACTGTGTGACCCTGCACCAGTCACTTAACTTCCCTGTGCTCCGAGGTCGCTCCTGTAAAAAAGCTTTCAGCTTAGTGTGCTAATCTTGGTTAAACAACTAAAATAAAAAAATAAATGCACAGAAGAGTACACCTGACCCTAATAGGTGCAAACAGCATTGTTAGCACTTCAAAAGTGAGAAAGAACATTGCTACTCTGCAGAGGGAGCAGTGTGTGGCCTTTCATTCCAGGTGACTACATTTGCCTGGTGCACCAATGAGAGATAACATAGTGGAAAGTCACTTTGTACTATCTCTCTTGCTACTTCATATAAAGAGTAACTGCTACAATTCTTGGGAGGAGGCAGGCAACCCATACCATAACATTGCCTGCCCTGGGAAATATTTTATCCATAATTGGATTTTTTTTCCTGCATTTAAAAAAAGAGTTATAATCTTTGTAAAACCCTGCTCATATCTTCCTGATATGAGCCAAGCAGCCATGGAGCACTGCAGCCCCACCCCTAAAACTGCAGTTTGATGACGTGAGGTATGGAACGGGGATGCAGGTGATCTATGGATAATGTAATAGGATAGGATAGGATAGGGGAGGGAGCACTGCCTAAATGTACTTAGAGTACCTCTGCTGGCAGTTAAACATGTATGGGGCTTTAATATAGCATATATTATAGCCCCATACATTCATACCTGCCAGCAAAGATAATTTAAATACATTTAGGTGGCACTCCTCTCCGATCCTATTACAGTATCCATAGAGTGCCTGCAGTCCCGTTCCCTACCTCATGTCATCAAACTGCAGTTTTTAGGGGCAGGGCTGCAGCACTCTGCAGCCGCTCAGCTCATACCAGAAAGTTACAAGCCTGGCTTTATGGAGATTATAATTATTTTTTTAAATGCAGAAAAAAATCCAGTTATAGATAAAATAGCTCCCAGGGCAGACAACTTTATGGTATGGGTTGCCTGTCTGGATTGTGGCAGCTGGTCTTTAAAGCACTTCTGGATCTCGTAAGGGAGATCTGCCTGAAGCGAGTTGCTGCACTCATGGAGACTGTGTTTGGTATTGGACTTCCTCATTTACCTAGTTTAAAGCCAAGAGCTTTATATTTTCTTTGAACAAATAATAAGAAAGGAATTTGGGGATTTAGCTACGTGTGTGTTTTTTTCTCTGTTTTCTTACAGGTTGAGCTGGGCCTCACCATCGTGTCCATGGAAGGAGCAGAAGGATTGAAGAAAGAGGTACAGAAGGAAGAGAGGCTGAAGATATCATGAAAGTGAAGACTGTTGCAGGGCACCTGGATGCATTTCAGCTATTAGGCACTTAACTCCTGGTTTTAAGTGTGCTAATGTTGTAAGTCAAGTAAAGCAATAAGGTGTTAGGAGGTGTGTAGTTAGTTGTGTCCACCTATCCCTACAGATAAGACTTAATGCATGTAAGCCCACATGATACACTTGCAAGGCCTCTTAAGTATTCTAGCCTGCATTGGTCACAGGTAGAGAGAGATCTGGTTTACAATTCCCTTGTTAGTGCACCAGAAGGGCAGTACCACATGAAAAAGGAGATGGCACCAGTTTTGAGAGATTCTTGCAGGGGCCTAAGTATTTTTTGGTAGGGTAAAGTGTAACCAGCCTCTCCCCTCAGCCGGCTTCAGTCAGGTTACCAGAGAGCACTTGAAGGGTTTTGACAGTCCCTTAGAGCTGTTCTCCAGAAGGGAAGTTGCCCAGAGACAGGATGTCTAGATGTTCATGCTTGAGTGGCTTGACTTAATTAAGGCTAGGAAACTGGAGCATAAGTATGCATAGTTCTGTCCTTCCTGTGATACTCTATAAAAGAGGAAGGCACTTGATCACTGGCCTGGCCAGCAGAGTTTTGAGCTTGAGAATAGAGCAGTCCAGCCTCTCTGGCGGTGACTGTGCCCTGGGGACCAGCAGTTGCAGAGACTGTGGCAGGGTCCCAGGGATTAGGTGGCACTGGTCCCCTTTATGCCTGGTGTCCAGAGAAGGATACCATTGGAAGCAGCTGGAAGGATGGAGGCTGCAGGACTCACCTCAAGATCTGTGGAGAACAGCATCCCCAAGAAGGTACTTAAGGGAGAGTAGTGGGCCACCACTCAAGGAAGATCACCCGAACCCTTATGGGTTCACTGTCAATGGTAGGGAGAAAATGGAAGAAGTCTTTGTCCAGAGTAACTGTATGTTTACCATGCTAGATTGTAATGCTCAGTTTGGAAAGTCCTAAGCGGTTTGTATAGAACCCCCTAGCTGGCAGATGAATGGATAGGGATCAGATAGCAGTGGGCCTGGCAAAGGTTGGGTTCATTAAGTCCACAAGAATGGGCCCAGGCATGGAAATCTGCTTTTTGGGCCACTAGGGCTATCAGTGTTGTGTCAAAGGGAGGCACACACAGTTGGACCTAGTATGCTTTAAGCACTTAATATTGACATCATAATGCTGATATGCTGTTTATACTTGACCAACTGGGCATGTGAAGACAAGTGCACAGCACAGTTTGCCCCTCGGGTAAGTGGTCACACTACATGTGGAGGCCCCACTGCATGAATGGTCATGGCTACATCAGGGCTGCAGTGATCTCAAATGGGAGATTAGGTTATTGGAAGATTGAGAAAATCTCAGTCATATAAAACTGTGCCTCTGAGTCCTGGAGGTAGTGTCTGAAACTGAGGTAGATGAGGGTGGGCAGATAGGCCCCACATATAGTTAGGTACTATTAGACAGTATGTAGTAGCAACAGTCATTGTAATATGCACACTGTATGTGGGGAAAGATATGTGAAACCCCTAGGGATATCGTAAAGTAAAGTATATGTAGGGCACGGATCAGGTGGTGAATGTAAAGTAGTCTGTTCAAGTATCATCATGAAAAGTAGTAATGGCCAAGAGAACGCCCCATGATCTGTGCTTCATCTGCTGGCTAAATAATAAGGTATCACTATGCTTGATCCCAGCTCCAGTATAGACATAGCAGTTTTCCTATGGTCTCATGATAATGGTGCCTCAGGGTATGGCTGTTATGGTGCCCCTGATATCCTTCACCCCGACCCATTATGGCAAGGTGACTGGTGTTAGTACAATCCTGATAATTCATGGTGTAAGGTGGGCACTCTGGTGGACAAGATGCCATCCAATAGCCCTAGCTCCGGGATGGTGACCTGACCCTTACAATACTAATAACAATGAATTTTCCAAAAATGGTACAATCGTATGAGAGTAACTGGACAAAAGTTATACAAAACTGAGAAATGAATGTTAAAGAAACAATCTAATTTGTTAATTTGTTTTTATTTACAGAGTAGTGTTCACTAAGCAAATAAATGCTTATTTACAAGTACGACCCAGGAATTATAAAAAGTTCTTATGCAGTGATAGACAAGGTCAGGCCCATAACATAGCAAAATCCACACACTATATCCCCGAGGTCCACATACATAAGTGCAAAGAATGAAGTGATAGAACAGAATCCGTATCCTATAAAGAAGAGGAAAATTCTTTAGGCATTGGATTGCAACTCTCTAATCTTTGCAGTATGTCTTATAATCTTCTGTCTACAGACAAATGGACAATCACATGGCAAACATTACAGAAACCGCACAACATCAAAATACTGATTAAAACCCTTAGGCTGCAGGCTGTCTGAGTTATGCAGTAAATCCACACTGATTCTCTCTGCAAGTGGGAACTTTTATAGTCACCTCCTCTCTCTGTTTAGGGAATGTGGCCAATTCCCATTAAAGTCATTTCATTTTATTGTATAGATAATTCTCCATTCAGTGGTTGCCAAGGGGACTTTTAGGAGTGTAACTTTAAATACAGTATCTCTGACATTTTCCTAAATTTGTATTTTAAGATTCCTAATGGCACCGCTTATGAAGAAATTGATCACATACACCAAATGGTACATGCCATAAATTCGGTAATACAACTAAAAGCATGTTCTATGGTCACAATTTTTTGACAGCCTGGGTGTTTAAAAATGCACAAAGTTATTTGTCTTTGTTAATGAGGAAAATGCAGCTAGAAAATAGTTTCCTGTTATTAGCTTTGGGGGACAGAGAGGAAGTATTGATTTATATTGAACCGGGTTAAGTTGTTGGTTGGTTTACTGAATGGAGGAAATTTGGCCAGGATATTAGGGAATTCACATGCTTTTTTCAAGAAGTGATGTAGAAACATTAATGACCACCCAAACAACCACCAGAACAGGCAGCCAAGACCTTGATTTAACATCTTCTTCCATTGGTTTCCTGTAGAGCTTCGAAGGGATCAGGCTCCAGGGTAGTAAGGATCCAGGCTAAATGTCTCCTTCCACTCCATATCTGAAGATATTACAGGATTTGCATGTTTTAAAATCCTTTACTTTGCTTGGTTACCGGGCCCTAGTTTTCATATCTACAAAATGACTATAGGCCAGATGGTCGCTAATGTTTTAGGTAATGAAACATAAAATCTGTTAACAGAAAAGGGCCTGTTGGACCATCATGTCTTCTCATTCCTACCTAACAAATTTTGAAAGCCCTAGATACTCCTCACTCCCCTTTGCCCTCTCTTTCTGTTGTAGTCTTTACCATGCCCTTGTATTTGTCCCTGATTTTCATAGGTCACCTCTTCCAGCAGCCATACCACCCTTCCACCACTCTCTGATATCTCTTGCCCCCCCTCCAGCCTCCAGCTTCATGGAGTTGCTCCTGATGCCTGTGATCCCATTCAGCTGAACAGTTCCCCACCATCCACTTTATTTAACCCATGGTGGTATTTACCTGTTCAGTCCTATCCCCACTTTCCTTTCTCTTCTCAAGCATGTAATGTTCAGATCTGTTAACCACTTACCATATGGCCTTTCCTACAATCCCTGGATCATTTTCTTTACCTTCCTCTGCACTGCCTCCACCTGGTCCCTGTCCTTTTTCAGATGCAGACTCCAAGACTTCATGAAGTGCTCCAGGTGAGGCAAAACAAGTGACCTATACAATGATAGCTGTAGCTCCTTTCTCCTGGCAATTGCTCACCCTACTGGCCTCCTATTCACCCTGCTCCCTCATTGTATTATGCTGATGCCCTTAGGCTGTCTGATTATTATTATTATTCTCAAGTCTCTATTCTCTGTAGGGCTTTCCACTACTACCTCCCCTGTTTTATATTCAGTGCTAGGATTTAATTGCTCCTATGTGCATTACCTTGCATTTTGGGTGTTACATTTTAAGTTGCATATCTTTGACAACCTTTCTAGTCCACCCAGGTCCTACTTGATGATTTTGACCCCCTTCTTACTATCCATGGACTCAGCCTCAGATCTTAGCATCATCTTTGAAAATACATATCTTGCCTGGGGAAGACTATGTATAGTGGCACTTTGCCAGTGAAAATGTCAGTAAGGTGTCACTACACATATCTTTTGATAGGTAAAGTACAGTAGCACTTTGCATGCAAAGACTACACAAAGTGTTTTTTGGTTTTGTTAATGAATGCTTTTAAAATTAAAAAAACATGCCACCCACTGTACCAAACAATTCCTACCCCTCCAATTATCCTAGCCATTAAATATTGTGCCCCTCACTCACAAACATACTCTGTTCTGCCCATTTCCCTCCTTCTAGTCTACCCCCCACAGTTCCAGTGAAATTAGTCAATTTCATCAATAAAGCAAGGAAGTGGTTAGAAAGTTGCAGATCGAGGAACTTGTACAAATTAGAGAGCTGGTCCAAAGTTTGGCAGTTGAAATTCAATGTCAAAAAGTGCAAGATGATGCACATAGGGAACAAGAAACCCAGGAGGAATACTGGATGGTAGGGGTTAAGTTGGACAGTACTACAGAGGAAGGGGACTGGGGAGTCATCATAAACAACTCCCTAAAACAATCTTGCCACTGTATCAAAGTTTACAACAAGGCAACCAAAATGTTGGGGTATATAAAGACGGAGTTTGACAGCAAGAGGAAGGAGGTGATATTGCCTCTCTATAGATCACTGGTGAGGTCACATCTGATATACTGGGTCCAGTTCCAAAGCTCCAGCAAAGAAAAGGCAGACAGGCTAGAGAGAGTACAGTGTAGGGTAACCAAAATGATTCTGGGCCTCCAGGGCAGGTACTATGAGGATCAGCTTAGGGCCCTGGGCACGTACTCACTGGAGGGAAGGAAGAGGGGAGATATAATAGAGACCTTGAAGTTCCTGAAAGGAATGAACAAGGTAGACTGTGGGGAAATATTCTGCAGGGCTGGTGAATCAAGAACATAGGCATGTTGGTGGAAGCTGGCAGGGGGGAAATTCAAGAGGGATGTGAGAAAGTTTTATTTTACAGAGAGAGAGTGGTTGAGCTGTGGAACAGCCTACCAGCAGAGGTGGTGGGTGCAAGAACCATTACTGGTTTTAAACATGGCTGGGACAAAGTAAAAGGCTTAATAGTTACATGATGGGGAATGCAGTAAGGTAGGGGGCAAGGGAAGGGGAGGGGAGGGTAATATCCCCAACTAGGCATTAGGTCTTGGGGTAGGATAGGGTAAGACAAAGAAGACTGTTGGGACCAATTGTCTTTTTCTGCCAACAGTTTTTTATGTTTGCAAAAAGCCAGCCAGTTTCCAAAGAATTGCTAATCCTCCTACCGACATGACACGCACCGCCCTGCTTTCCCACCCTGGCCCTGAAACATACAGAAATGAATACACTCACCCTACCCTCTTTAACACCCAACCTACCTCCCCCCATGCCCCATGAAGACAAAGGATATGAATGCCACTAACATGATACCTGAATAGAAAACAAACAAATAAAATCCCATGTTGTTCACTGTTCTGGCTGATACTACAGAATCACCGAATAATAATATCCTGACCTATAGTAATACCTGATTGGCCAATAAGTGTTTAGTCAGGTGTCATTATAGGTGAGGATGTCATTATTAATTTATTCTGTAGTAGCAGCTGGTATAGTGAAAAGCACAGAATTTATTTATTTTTAGGGCTGCAGTGGGCGGAACCCTACAGGCCTATTGCTTTCAAAAAAGGACTCCATATTCCTTGCATGCTTTGTGACCAAACAACATATTGGAGTGTCACCACAGTCACCTCCACATCTATGGAGCACTCCAGTCACACTACACTATTGTTAACCTGCAAAAAAAATCAGACTATCCTGATCAGGACAGTGGGGGATTGGGTACCTCCAGTGTCACTGTTATGTTTTTGGGTGGGTGTGGGGTGGTGGATGCTGAGAAGGAGGGTTGGGTGGGGGGCATACTCCTAATTTTAATGAAGAACAAAAACAAATGACAGGCATGGTGAAACATGGAATATTCTACCGTGTCCAAGATGGCTGCCACACACTACTGCGCATACACTAACACTAGTGCATGTGCATTATAGAGCAGCAGACATCTTGGTCATGGTGAAGTGTGCTGCGCTCTTCTGAGACCGCAATTTTTTCTTCTTTAAAATTATGCACCCAACCCTCCCTGAAACATAACAGTGACCTGGGGGTGCATATTCCTCCAGTGCTGCACTTGCTGATTGTTTATTTTTTATTATGTATACCCCCACCTGACCCTCCCTCTCAGTCCCCCCACCCAGAATTACACTGGGGGTACCCAATCAACTGGTGTTGAAACTCATAATCCTGACCTAACAGTGACATTGGGGATGCCTAATCCCCCCCATGTCCATTGGACCTATATATATATATATATATATATATATATATATATATATATATGTATGTATATATATGTATATATGTGTATATATAATATAAATATATATATTCCTGCTCCCATTGCACCCTCCCTCTCAGCACCTACCCCCACAAGAAAACATAACAGTGACACTGAGGGTGCCCAATACCCCAATGCCGCATTTGGGAATCCTTCATCTTGTTTTTTTTTTTCCACCTGTAAAAAAAAAAGGTCAGAAGAAGCCAGAAGGGGAAGGAAGGAAACATATTCAATTCAGTGCTTTAGAGTAACTGGTAATTGCTATTTTTCTTTTAAACTTAGATTGTGGGCTTTTAGTGACACTATACTTTCTTTGTTGTCTTTACTGATAATTGTTTTTGGGCTGTTGAAAATTTAAAACATAGTGGTAGTGTAATTCTGTGCTGTCTTTAATTGCTGCAAATTTTATCTTGGCTTGTCTGACTGCCCTGTAGTTGGGTGAAGGGTGTTAATTGTCTGGCCTCTGACCTCAGCTACGTGATAAGTGGAGGTGGGGCTTAGTCAGAGTTAAATTAGCAAGCAGAGTTTTATTTTCTCAGAAGAAGCCAGAAGGAGAAGGAAGGAAACATATTCAATTCAGTGCTTTAGAGTAACTGGTAATTGCTATTTTTCTTTTAAACTTAGATTGTGGGCTTTTAGTGACACTATACTTTCTTTGTTGTCTTTACTTATAATTGTTTTTGGGCTGTTAAAAATTTAAAACATAGTGGTGGTGTAATTCTGTGCTGTCTTTAATTGCTGCAATTTGCCCTCCCCCTTCCCCAACTCTTAATTATATGCCCTGTTAAATCTGATTGACAGGAGCTAAACACAGGGTATAGTAAGGGGTGTGAAGTAGTAGGGGCATAAGGGGGAAGAAGCCCACCCTCAGCACGACAAGTGTTTTGACTCATTTATTTATTTATTGGTTTCTTTTTCTTAAAAAAAATTATCTAAGGATCAGTGGCAGGATTTTTAGTACAGTAAATTAATAAAAAGGGAACTAGGAGAGCTTCAGTAGTAGACAAGTAGTGGAATTGCAGTATAATGTGGGGAGTGGTGCAATGCAGTGGCTGTGGGGCAGCCATATTCAGGCAGACCTTCTGGACACTGAGGTGCTGCCCTATCTGCATGCATCTCTCTGGACTTCGGGTGAGGTAGCCAGACTCAGAGCAGAAGTAAACTGGGTCAGGAGTACCATCACCCCTATCCAGGGACCACCCAGTCCAATGCAACTGCCCTCAAAGGATGCCGAGAACGAGGAGCACTTGGATGACAGTGGGCCCAGGAGGTTAGGAGCAGTCAGGCAGAGGCACATCCCAGATCCTATTCCACTAAGAACTCATATGCCACACTGGCAAATGAGGACAACCAAATAGAGGTACCCAGAGAAGTGGAAGGAAAGGATGTGGAGGTTAGCCAAGGAGGTGACCTCAGCGGGGAAAGCAGTGGACCCCAGAGGAGGAGGAAGCGAATCCTGGTGGGGACTCCAATAAGAGGGATCCAGCTAGGAACATAGGAGGGGGAGGACAGGGAGGTGAGGTGCCTACCAGGTGCCACGGCATGGAGGGATGGGAGGAAGATCCTGGGGATCACTGGGAAGGCAAGATGGGAGGGTGAGCTGGATGTCATTATCCACCTAGGTACTAATGACCTGGCAAATGGGGAGCCAAAGGAAGTTCAGGAAGAGTTTAGGAAACTGGGAAGGTGTCTCAAGCAAGTAGCTACTTGTGTCACTTTCTCAGAAGTACTACCTGTGAGAGGCAAGGAGAGCATAGAGTGCATGCACCAGGAACTTAACTCATGGTTGAAGAACTGGTGCTGTGAGAAGGGTTTGGATTCATTGGTGACTGGGGACCTACCTGGAGGGATGGAGGTTTGTTCAAGCCTGACAGCCTGCATCCATCCTGGAGGGAATCAAGCACTCAATGATAAGTTTAAATGCTACATTGACAAGCATTTAAACTAGCAAAGGGGTGGCAGGCCAGCAAGGATGGTACCTACTTGCTCACCCCCACAGCTAGCAGTGGAACCAGTGAACCAGAGGAGTGGCTATCTCTGCAAAGCAGTGTGCAAAAGATGGAGATTAGTGCCCAAGAGGTGGATAAGCAGAAAGGGCAAAACTCAGCAGAAGGGCAGACAGCAAGGAGAGCCAGGGATAAATGACAACCAAGGAAGGGCTGGAGAACAGTGAAACAGTCTAGGGAGGTCAAATCATGGAAGCTTGCAAATGCCAGGAGCCTTAGCAACAAGATGGAAGATCTGGAGGCTGTCATGGTACAGTCAGACCTGGACATTGTGGCCATCACTGAAACCTGGTGTAATGATAACCACGACTGGGAGATGGCCATACCTGGCTACAACATATTCAGAAGAGACAGAGCAGGCAGGAAGGAGGAGGAGGGCACTGTATGTGAAAAAAATGACATAAGGGCCACAGAGATCCAGGAGGAACAAAATGGGGGAGAGATACTGTGGGTTAAGCTGGAAAGGAAAATGGGGACAGCCATCCACACAGGTGTGGTCTATAGACCACCAGCCCAGGAGGAAGAAACAGATAGGGAGCAGATGCTAGCCATCCAAAGGATGGTAGACAAGGGTGAGGTAGTACTGGTTAGAGACTTCAGTATTCCAGACGTGGACTGGAGCATCCCAGCAGCAGCATCAACTAGGAGCAGATTTATCCTGGACTCCCTTCAGGGTGCCTTCCTCAAGCAATTGGTCATGGAACCAACTCAGCAGAAGGCAATACTGGACCTTGTGCTCACAAACAGGGACAGTGTGATGGGGTAACAGTGGGGAGCACCTGGGAAACAGTGACCACCAGTCATTGTGGTTTGAAATCACAGAAAGAGCAGAACCAAACCACACAAAACATGTATCCTGGATTTTAGGGGGCAGACTTTGGGAAAATGGGAGATACTTGAAAGAGGCATTAAGGGAATGGGACAGGAATCAGGGGTTGAGGAACAGTGGGCAGTATTTAAAATGGGGATTACAAGAACAACAGAATTATGCATTAAGCAGGTTAGCAGAGGAAAGGAAGAGGAGACCATTATGGTTTTCCAAAGAGGTAGCAAAGAAAGTGAAAGCCAAAAGATTGCATTCAGGCAATACAAAAAGACACAAGCAGAAGGGGATAGGAGAAGTACCAGGAGAAGCAAAGGGAGGCAGGGAGGTCGTAAGGAAGCCAAAGCTCAGACAGAAGAACACATTGCAAAATCAGTGGGTAGAGGGACAAAACCTTTTACAGGTACATAAGTGAAAAAAGAAAGACAAAGGGAGGAATAGTGAGACTGAAGGGGGAGGATGGGGGCCGCGTGGAGGATGACAACAGTAAAGCTGACATATTGAACAGGTATTTCTGCTCTGTCTTTACTGAGGAAGAGGAGGGTAATGGGTCTGATGGGAGTACAAGGGGTGAGAATGGTGCAGAAATGGACACAAGTCCCTTTACACAAGAAAGGGTCCTGAAGGAACTGGAAGTAATAAGAGTTGATAAAGCAATGGGGCCAGATGGGTGCACCCCAGGGTCCTTAAAGAACTAAGAAAGGTGGTGGCTGAACCTCTGGCTATCCTGTTTAGCTGATCACTGGAAACAGGGAGGTACCCAAAGACTGGAGGACAGCAGATGTCGGTCCCCTTATACAAAAGTGGGAACAAAGAGGAAGCAGGGAACTACAGACCAGTCAGCCTCACCTCAGTAGTGGGAAGATCATGGAAGCACTACTGAAGGAGATTGATGGAACATCTAGTTGTCAATGGACTACAGGACCCAAGGCAGCATGGTTTCACCAGGGGGAGGTCACGTCAGACCAACCTCGTTGAATTTTTTGACTGGGTGACTAGGGAGGTGGATCAGGGGAGGGCAGTGGACATGGCCTATCTGGACTTCAGCAAGGCCTTTGACACTGTGCCACATAGAAGGCTATTACACAAACTGGGGAATATGGGTGTGGACAGGACAGTAGTGTGGTGGGTAGGTAACTGGCTGGGTGGCAGGACACAGAGGGTGGTGGTAAATGGCTGTCACTCCACAGAGGGAAGAGTGACCAGTGGGGTACCACAGGGATCAGTGCTGGGACCGGTCCTATTCAACATCTTCATCAGTGACATTGCGCAGGACCTAGAAGGCAGAATTTCACTGTTCGCTGATGACACAAAGCTCTGTAACAGAGTAGACACACCAGACGGTGTAGACAGAATGAGAAGCGACCTGCAGAAACTTGAAGAATGGTCAGGGGTTTGGCAGTTGAAATTCAATGCAAAGAAGTGCAAGATAATGCATATGGGGCACAAAACCCAGGCACAATATATCAGTTGGGGTGGAGGATATAGCATGCACCAAGCAGGAAAGGGATCTTGGGGTTGTCATCTCTGATGACCTCAAGGTAGGGAAACAGTGTGGCAAGGCAGCAGGTAAAGCAAATAGGATGCTGGGATGTATAGGGAGGGACATCACCAGCAGGAAAAGGGAGGTCATAATTCTGCTATACAAGACACTAGTGAGGCCCCACCTGGAGTACAGTGTACAGTTCTGGAGGCCATACCTACGTAA
This sequence comes from Neoceratodus forsteri, assembly GCA_016271365.2. Lineage (NCBI taxonomy): Eukaryota > Metazoa > Chordata > Ceratodontiformes > Ceratodontidae > Neoceratodus > Neoceratodus forsteri. Next base: position 480,313,322 of record CM057459.1, on the reverse strand, counting down.
GGACGTGACAGGGTAGAGAAGGTTCAGAGGAGGGCAACAAAGATGGTGCATGGATTGCATCACAAGTCCTATGAAGACAGGTTGAAGGAACTGAACATGTACTCCCTGGAAGAGAGGAGGAGAGAGGGATATGATAGAGACATACAAGTATCTTACAGGGAGGAACAGGGTGCAGGAAAACACTATTTTAAGCAAAAAGATGTTCCAGGACTAGAGGGCATGGGATGAAGTTGGAGGGAGGACAATTCAGAGGAAACATGAGAAAGAATTTCTTCACAGAACGGGTGGTGGACAAGTGGAACACCCTGCCAGAGGAAGTGGTGGGGGCTGAAACAATCACGGAATTTAAGAATGCATGGGATAGACATAAAGGAATTCTGGAGGTCAGGGGTAAGGGGCAACAGACTTCTAGGAAAACAAACTGAACTTACAAGCTCAAATGGGCAGACTGGGTGGGCCACAGGCCCTAATCTGCCGACACTGTCTATGTATCTATGTATTGATGTCTTTTGTGGCCGTTCCTTAACCCCCACCAATCCTCCCACTCAACATGCATCACCCCATCCCCCCAAACCCTTACTTAGTCATCTGGGGTCCAACGCCATAATCTTCTCTGGACCACAGACACATCTTCACTCTTCAATGCCAGACTGCAAACTGAGGAAATCAGATATGCATTCAATGTATTTCAATGGAGTTTTGAACCTAGTAGAATAACTTAGTCATTTTTCAATATTCGTGCCCCAAATTTTCAACATATTTTTCTTGGGACACCACATCATGAACAATACAAGTAGTGTTAGGTAAATCTTTCCTGAAAGGTGAGTTTGTGGTTGCTGTGCCAAATCACCTTTCCGGCAGAAGTTGAACATTTTCTCCACCATTGTTCATGAAGTAGGGTCATAAGATGGCTATGTTGAAAACTAGGTGTAAAAATATTAAAAAACAAAGTTATGAGTCTGCGATGAATTTAGTGAATGCGGGCTCATAACTTTGGTAGTTTTCAATATTTTTACCCCAAATTTACAACATAGCCATATTTTATAGCACCTCATGAATGTGACAGCTGTCATTTTTCAAATCCTGGCCAAAATGTTTTTTTTTTTTTTACATTCCGAGAGGGGATTTCACAGTCCCTGAGCAAAATCACCTTTAAGGTTCTCTACCATTGCTCATGAGGTGGGGTCATAAGATGGCTATGTTGAAAACGTGGTGTAAAAATATTAAAAAACAACAAAGATATGAGCCTACATTGCATTTTGTTAATGCAGGCTTGTAACGCTGGTAATTTTCAATATTTTTATCCCAAATTTATAACATCTTTATAGCGCCTCATCAATGTAACAGCTGTCATTTTTCAAATCCTGGCCAAAATCTTTTTTTATATCCTGAAAGGTGATTTTACAGTCTCTGCACAAAATAAAATCACCTTTTGGGCAGGAACTGAACATTTTCACTGCCATTGATCATGAAGTGAGGGTCATAAGATGGCTCTGTGGAAAATTTGGTGTAAAAATATTAATAAAACAAAAAAAACAACGTTATGAGGCTATGTTGATTTTTGCAAACAGAGGTTCATAATATTCAATATTACCACAAATTTTCAACATATCCAATTCTTTGCAGCACCTCATGAATGTGACAGTTGTCATTTTTCAACACCTGCCCAAAATGTGTTTTTGTATCCTGAAAGTTGATTTTGCAGTCCCTGCATGAAATCACCTTTAGGCCAGGAGTTGAACATTTTCTCTGCCAGTCTTCATGAGGCAGGATCATAACAAGGCTATGTTGAAACATTGGTGTACAAATATTGTAAAACAACAAATTTAGGATCCTACATTACATTTTGCTACCGAAGACTCCTAGCTTTGGTAATTTCCAATATTTGTACACCACATTCCCCACCTGCATCCCTATCAGCTCTGGCCAGATTTTGTTTGTTAGAGGTCTAAAGCAGCACCCATATCCTTTTCTTTATGGGGCTTGGGTGAGGAGGGTAGTTAGGTGCAAGCAGATGGTATGGTGGGGGTGTTCATGATGTTTCAGTGACAGGGTGGGGGAGGAAGGTAGTATGGGATGTGTGCATGTGACTAGGGGAAGGGCTAGTCCTTGAATACTGATTTGCTTTTTACCAGTGAAACTGACAAACTTTACTGGGACTATAGGAGAGGAAAGAAGTGGGTGCTAGAGGGTGTGCAGATGGGGTGACATAATTTAAAATTGTCAGGGTGGTGGGAGGGGGTGTGAACTTTTTGATAGAATGGGTTGGGTGGGTTTTTAATTTGAAAATTATTAATTTGACAAAATAAAAACTTCACCAGGGGAAACTGGGGTGAAATCAGGAACCATTACTCCACTATGCATAACACAAAGTTCCTGACTTTACACCACTTTTGCCAGTGAACTTTGAATCTGTTGCCTCTCTAATAAGTATGGTTAACTGCCTGTATATGTAAACCGAAAAACTGATCATAATGTAGTGTCTTCTAACCACTCTAGAATAAGCTGATGTGGCCTGCAAGAAAGCAAGACAAACAATACTGCATAAGTTAACTTATCATTTACAACCAACCATGCAAGTTTACATTCTAAGTGTGGTATGTGTGTCACTTTACACTTCACTGTGACCTATATATGTCACTTTGCATCTTAGCTTTCAAGTAGAAATGAAAATTGCACTGAGATTGTCTATATAAAAATGTATTCCTTTTTTTTGGTCTGGTCCCCAATCCAGCTAAGTCCTTGCCCCATATACACCACTCCCCCATGCCCAGGCTTTTTCCCCCAGGCAGAGCCACTGGGTTGGCACCCCCCATGGACACTATTGACAAGCCCTGGCTTCCCCCACAGGGCGAGGCCTCAGGAGTGGGACCCCCCTCAGTGGAGACATTGGCAGCTGGAGCGGCTGTGGGCAGGGCGCCATAAAATAGGGACCGGCTTTTGCAATGCTGTGTTTCCCCTTGAGGTGGGACATGCAATGATGTTTGTGGGTCGAGCCTGATGTCTGTCCCGCCTCCTCCTATCCAGGCACTGGCTGAATCACAGATCTCTTAGCCTTTGCCAGAGGTCACTTAAGAGGCCAGCCACTCCCCCCTTCCCTCCAGAATAGGAGAGCCATCCTTGGATGCTCATTCCTTCTCTGATCGGCCAGCCCTCTGACTCTCAGGTCCATTCCTGAACCCAGAATGCTGGCATCGCAAGTGAACACCCTGCCACTGTGCCGGTGGGCCAGTCCATTAAAATGTATTCTGAGCATATCCCCCAACTACCTGAGCAGATCATTAGGTTTGAAAGGCCAGCTTATGAATACATCTACACAGCTTCTTCTGAAAATCATTTTGAAAGTTTTTCACCCATTAGAGCTGTTAAACAAGTCTCTGCAATCCTTCTGCCAGTCAGTGGGTTTCATAAAACAGATAAGTAAGTGATATAGGAGTGAGAGGCTCTCCAAGATGACTATCTTCCTCCTTATTTCAACATGCACAAAATATTCAACAGGACCTGGATTTAGATGTTATTGAGGCTCCAAGGTAGTGTAGGCTACCCAGATGCTTTGCTGGGCCTACTAACTCATGTACCCCATCAGTCTTTTTCTGCCATCAGTATCTACATTTCCGTGAGAACAAAAGGGGGAACAGTGTAAGTAAAGTCCCCATAGAGACAATAGATCCTGGGACACAACAGAATAATATCGGAAGACTGGACAGACCATTGGTCTTCTACCACCACTGTCTGTAGTTCTGTGTTTCTGAGTTACCCTCATCCCAGTCACAGATCATTACAAGCCCATATATGCTTGTCTGATTGACGAAGCAATCACTCAGCCTCATAAGTGCTGCACTGATAGTTCTGGGCTGAACAAGTACTCAGCACTGGAAAGCATCCTTTTAACTGGAAGTCAGTGACAAAGAATAACTGATTTCTACATAAAGTGCTCCCTTGCTATAGTGAACCCCCTTGCAGAGAAACCCTCCTTATTATGAATGGCCCCTGTGACTCCTGAGGTTATACCACTCAGTATCTCTTCTATCAATCAGGCCATCTGATTTAAAGTACACCAAGTACATAATGGTATTATACAGTACTTGTATTCTTTGCAGAGACACTTTAGAGACACTCTGTAGTTTGTACTGTGCTGTTCTTATTTAGAGAGACATGGCATGGCTGCAGGAGTGCGAGTGACCTGATCAGTTGATCTGCAGTAACAAAGTGAGCAGGTTGATCCACTGTAACAAAGTGAGCAAGAGGGGTATAATAAATTCATTTTATGACTCCCATTTCATTTGTTATAGTGAGAGAGCATTGTATCCTGAACTAAATCTTAAAGATCTGGAACTAATGTTTTGCATGTTTTGACATAAATGCCCTGTGAAATCTTTTTGTGAAGCTTTTAATTTTTGTTGTGAGAAATGATACCAGAGGTGCATGAAGAATTCTCACAAATATGTCAGTTCATTCAACTTCTTTTGGTTTGTCCAGCATGATCAGCAGAAGCAGAGTGCAGTTTCAGTGTCTTGAGATGATTTACAGGTAAGACCTGGCTTTGAGGCAGAATGACACAATTTCATTTGAATGTTAGTGGTTTGCAATGTAATCCTGGTGTTATTAGGCTTTCAGAACATTACAGCTTTGATTCATGAGCTTGCCAAACTATCTGATATACTGTATGTATTTTTCAGGAAAAATGAAATACTGTAATATGTAATGCAATGAGTAATTACATAATTTCAAACTGAATGTAGTGTGAGCATTTTCCAATTACCTATGTTTCTGTCATATGCATTCCTGTTTCTGAAGAAAAAAACAACACAAAACTAAATGGCAATAGTAAATTAATAATTGCAAAATTCAAGTTGGTGATCCTAACATTTTCGACTACCACATTGTCTTGTTATATGCATTTCTTTTCTTTTGAAAAGTGGAATAGTATCTATGTACAGTATGTAAAATTAGTAATTCTTAATTCCAACATTTCAGTTGCTGTAAATGAAAAAAAAAATAATGTTTTTACTACTGTATTTAATCAACTGTTCTGACTGTGCATATACTCTGGGAATGAAAAAGAATGTATGTTTCATAATATCTCAATTGTTTCAGTAGTGCTTTTGAAGTGTGAACATGCCATTGTTTAGCCTTGATGCAAAACGGCCACCTTGGAGGAATTAAGTTAGATTTGGAGTTGCTTCCTCTCCCACAAAGTGAGAATGGTTTTATTCCCTGTGTATAAGCATTGAGACAAATCATGCAGCTGCCATCAGGCATAAAGGGGGGTCCTTGCAACTTTGATGTATACCTGCCACTGAGCTGTTATACCCTATTACCTAACACTACATACCTCCTTTCTTGCCCACATCCTGTTATCTATTGGTAAGATGATTTTCCCCTTGAATATGTACAATGTAACTGTGTAGTTCTGCAAATAATGTAATCATTATACTGTCGTATCAATGGAACCATAACTATTGTGGCAGAGTAAGCAATTCTACTTACATAAGTGAAGTCAGTTATGTACAATTTGCTATTGCTACTGCTGTTTTAAATGCCACCATGGAACCCTCTTGAAAACTAGGTGATGCACCGCATGGTCCTGTACCTGTAGACAGCCCTTGTGTCATGAGGGTAGGTGTTATACACAAGAACCCTTCTAGTGCATTTCCAAACTTTGTGGGAATTGTGTTTACAACCCTAATAGTTTTTTTCAACCTTTGTGTGGCTTGCAGTTTGTGTGGTAACAATCTTAATGAGCATTATCATAGTTTTTTGCTATAATTATATATATATATATATATATATACACACATATTATAGTGGTGCGGTAGCACCACTGTAGTTAGGGTTGAGTAAGCTGTTTAATAGCTTCACCACTGTTTAATGGAATTTTGCATACACAGTCTCAGGGGCAAGGTCTATTGACATGTCAAGTTTCATTATGGTCAGATTCTGAGATCCAGAAAGTGAAAAGGATTTTTTTATTTTGTTTATTTTGTCATTGCCTATCACCAAGACGGTTTGGAATTTTGGTCTGAAATTTTCAGGGCTGAAAGGGTTTTACCCAGTGTGGTGCTTTTCATTGGTTTGGAGAAAAAATATTAATCCATTCTAGAGTTACAAGGATTTGACAGTTTGGTTCTGAGCATGTTCAGTACTCTCCTTTGCATAGCCATTTCATATGAAAAAAGAATTTGGACCATATAGAACAGGATTCTGTTTTGTATGGTGTGCGTGTGTGTGTGTGTGTGGGGGGTAATCTTGCTTTGTGAGAAAAAATTCTTTTTCTGTATGGTTGTAATCTTGTTTCTGTTTTTCCTCCAAAAAATGGTTGAAAAACCATAAAAATCATATCATGGAAATACACCAACACATGTTTCTTGCTAATCAGGACCCCATTAGGTGGGTTCTGCAGTTATGTTTTGGAATGATGACCCAGAAATGTGTTTTTAACACATTTTTAAATTCTTTTTTATGAGAGATTATTTTCTTTTTTCCTATGGCCATAAGAAACAAGAATAAGGCCATACAAAACAAGATTGCCTTTACATGAAAAAAATATTTGGACTTTGTTTTTTTCATATTCTTTTTTCATATGAAGGAATCTTTTTTCATGAAAATGACAATCTCATGAAAAAAGATTAGTTCATATGAACAATAATTTGGACTTAGTTTTTTTTTCACATTCTTTTTTCATATGAAGCAATCTTTTTTCATGGGAAAGGCATAATCTCACAAAAAAAGATTCCTTCATACAAAAAAAGAATTTGGACTTAGGTTTTTTCCACATTTCAACTTTAAAAAACAAAACTCTCTCAATATTTACAGGGAAGGGATGATCTATATATCAGAAGAAGGGTCTTAATGAGTACTACAACACTAATGCATACCACCCACCCCCAAAAAAATGTAATGGCTATATAAAAAAAAAATATTAAAAATTAAAAATTCCCATAGGATAATGTTTCAACTTTAACAAGCCAGAAGTCCCTCAATAATTGAAGATAAGGGACACTGTATCTATCCAAAAAAGGTGGCGATGAGTAGTAGAACACTAACACATAATCCCACCAAACATTAATATGGTACACACTGCATCCCAAAATTACCTCCAATCTTCACCATGGTGACAAATCCACAATGAAAGTCCAATCATAATCAAAATGCACCAACGGTGCACCTAGTCTTCCTGTACAACCATAGCAAATTTCAGAGCAAACCAACAATAATGTACTGACCTATGGGTAAAAAAATGAAAAACATATTTTTGCCTATTACAGTCAAGTGCTGGCAGGTAAGAGGGATACTTCATATATTGTTCCCTTTGAAGTGAGTCCCCCCCCAAACAACTACCCAAGCACATAAATTGTTTTTCTGGAGGCATGGATGTTCGTGGCACAGAGGGCCCTGTTGTTTCACAGCCAGATGGGTCTGTGCATCTATGGAGGGATGGAAGTGCAAGAGCCAGAGGGCACTTCCCCAGGCAGATAGATGTGTTCATGCAGGTTCTAAAGGGACCTGGGTGACTGAGGACATGATTATAGTACCTAAAAAAAGTAAAGAATTTATTTGCAAAAAACTGCAATAATGCACCAATTAGGGTTCAGATTAATGTGACGAAAGTTGGGAAAAGTGATATTAGAGTTGCCAACCCTAACACCACACCCCCACCCTCCAAGCAGCAAAAGGAAAACACATTACTGTTTTGGCTGTCCTGCGTCTTGGCAAATCAGGGCTTGGGTCTTCCTAGGGGTTATCAAGCCTAACGCTCACCACATTTCATATAGTTTATACATCTGAGTTGTTTTGCTGATGGAGTGGGGGAGTGTTAGGGTTGATAACCCCAAAGAAGACCCCAGCCCTGATTTGCCAAGAGTCAGGACAGCCAAAACCATACTGCCTTTCCCATTTGCTGCTCGGAGGGTGGTGGTGCGTTATATCTAGATGCGAGTGGACAACTGATGCTAGGCTCTAGCTTGGTGGAGGGGTGAACAGCGATTGAACTGTGGACTGGATAATACTTCAAAGGTTATTGCTAAGTCTAGTAAACTATCAACTAGTTTCCAGTTAAAAACTGGTCAATAGTCATAAAACCATCAATGTTATGACTGGCTTTGAACCAATCAGAGACCATGATTTTTTCTTAAGGTTTTATATTTATGTATTTATAATTAATGATGGGTAAGGATGGTATACAAGGAAAGTAATACATCGAGGAGGCTAACAAGATCATAAGGCTACGAGCCCAAGGGGCGAGTAACTTTATGATCAGTTTTGCCCCCTTGATGGGTTTATTTCTGAGTATAGCAGACTTTGCCATCCTTTATTTCACATAATACATTTGAATTGTTACCGTTAGTTTTAATTGCAATTGTGTATACAGGGAATGGTGAAAAGTCCCATTTATGTAATATATCTGTCTGTCTGTCTGTCTGTCTGTCTATCTATCTAACTATCTATCTATCTATCTATCTATCTATCTATCTATCTATCTATCTATCTGACACTTTTCTATTTGCTACCATGGTCTAACCATATTTCTAGAAACTTAATTGGCTTATTTTTGTGTTTACAATGATATTCTTCCAATTTGAATCTGCAAGTAAAGCTTTGGTGTTCTGTTATGGAATGCATTCAATTTTGTAGTCCATTATCAACACATATGGATACTTTTGTATGTATTGTTAAATTCATCAATATTATATGGACTTTTAAGATGCTTGTTTTGAATGAGTACCCTCTCGCTTTTAGATGTGAACTATAAATTTGACATGTTATTGCATTAACCACACCTTCTAACATAGTGGCAGCATGTCAGCAAGCACTGAGGTTTGTTTTTGCACTGTGACCAATGCTGAAAAAAAATGTCATTCACATTTGCAACTAGTCACCTTACATGTGTTTATGGGTGCTTGTAAATTAATGTGTGGCCATTAATCACCAGTTTCAATTTATCTGGCATAATCATCATGGCCAATGTCCAGCTTCCCAAATCTTTTTACTCAAAAAGTCAAACATCTTCCATTCTTCCAATACCTCAAATAGGAGATCCAGATAGATAGAAAAACTACACTCTTCAGAGTCACCTTTTATTCTATTTATAGCTTGCATAATTAGGTCTTTATCTTGGGACCCCATAAATTTCAAAATAATGTGTCTTGGAGGTGCATTTTGACCTTTCCTCTGCCATGTCACATTATGAATTCTGTCAACTTCCCAGTCTAATTTCACAGCCCCTTCCCCCAGAATGGCTTTAAAGACCTCTGAAGCAGGCCAAGATATCAGTATAGGATTTTCAAAAATATTTTTTGGATAATTACTAAACTTGCTGGCTTCATATTCTCCATGAGATAATTTGATGTTTTTGGGTACAGTTTACGGGAGGGAAGGAGTGTCAACTGTTATTAAAATCAAAGATGTAATGGTCTATTTATTGATTTAAAATAATGCCTAAATTAGAGATAATGTTTAAAGTTTGTATAACCAAGGATTAAATGTTTCCCTTTACTAAATTAGGTGGTTAGATAGAGCATCAGGGTAGCATGCACCAGCAATGTAAATAATATCTGGTATGGATTAGGTGCGGTTCAAAGACACAAACCACCAAAAGATTAATTTTCAGTTGTTTCTTTCACAATTAAAGGTGTACTTTATATATTTATGCTTATGCATTTCATTATCTTTGGTCCTTTAGATTATAATGAGGATAGATACTAAATGTGGGTTTGGTGGGAAGAGGGTGGGAAGTCATAGCACAGATGGGTAGGTTTGTGTGGGAAGTTCCCACAAATATCTTAGGTGGGGTCATGTACTGAAAATTAGATATTATACATTTATAAATTATGGTGAATTTCAATAAATGTGGTAGCATACTTTTTGGGTCAATGGTACATAACAGGACTAAACTCAGTCTCAGAATGTAATAAACTATTATTGAGGGCTGAGAAATATATTGAGGGTTGAGAAAAAAAGCCATTCAAATATTAATGTTACAAGGAACACATTTATTGGAAGATGATATAAAGTAAGTAAATTAAAGTATGGAGGGATCAGCAATGTTTTCTATTCTAATGGTACAAATGTAAGTATGGGGTTATGTTGATTGTTAAAAAGGGTATCAACTTTATTAGCCATCAAACTTAAGTGGATACAGAGGGATATATAAAAACTGGTTTGTATTTTTTAACATAGGCAAACCCGGTTATAACTCTGTCATTATAACCAGCTGGTTATAATGACATTCATGCACCAGGTTTGCCAACAGTAGCATGCAGCACTAACAGTACTAGCGCAAGGCACAAACCTGAGTAAAAAGTTATTCAGGCAAATGCAAGTCAGCATCTCACACTAGCACTTTTCCATTCCTGAACTGAAGAAAAACGTCCTGCTCCACACAAGTAACTTACCACCAAACCCTAAACCATACTAAACTCTCGTTCTCTCCACAGGTGCTGCGAGAGCTGCAAATAACACAACCATCTCAACAGAAAGAACAAAACCAAAATTAGAAAAAAAGGACTTAAAATTAATGTTAAAACATTTGTACTAACACAACCTTGCCATAGATACTAACTGTAAAATATGTGTTCGCTGCCGTGTTATTTTTTTTTTTTGTCATGGAGCACATTCCTGAGCTGGACAAACCCACATACAATGTGAGTAAGCTTACAATTAAGTTGCACAGGTAAAAAAATTACAAACCAGTTATTATACAAAATAAAACATGGGTAGCCAGTTTAAAATTTGAATTTTACAACCCCCCTTGGGATGGGATGTCTTATAAACCCCTCGAGCTTCGCTCTCGGGGATTATTTGACATCCCACCCCTCGAGGGGTGGTATAATCCTTGTTATAACTGGCTACCCATCCATTATTCTCTATATAATATTAGTTAAGTGGTCTTTCAACTGGAAAAATATAATTTGGGATTCACTATATGCCCCCTTTTGGCATTCGCTAATTTCTTAGCTAAATTAATCCAGGCTTTATTTCAATTTGGTGGTGATACTATAATTTTTGGCAGGGATTTATTAATGGATTATAAAAAAAGATAAATCACCAACTCTGAAAGGGGTTGACAGAAGAAATGCATATTTAAAAGAAATTCACATTTAAAACAGTACTACCCAGTAAGTAGGACATTTTTTTCACTAACCTAATCTTTGGCTGTACTTCTGCAGCTTTAATTCTGGTTTCTGGATCTGCAAATTGTATCTACAAATGAGCCTTATATTTTTATTTAATAAATACTATCATTGCTATGGATTCACAGGAAATCTTTCAGATGCTGTAGTTGCATTTCCACTCCCACTTCACATTCCTGCATGTCTTTTGTTTACTTCTGCTTGACCCTGTGCTGTGTGTTCATGATCTCTCACTGCTAGAGTCGAAGAAACTGTACTCACACTCTGGAAGGAACAAAAGGAGTCCCTTTCATCATTTGTTTCACTCCTGGTATGTTAATAAACTTTTTTTACATTTACCTACTATTGTACTTTTATTTATATATCAAAGCCTGCCACTCTCCCATACCTCATGTTGATGTGCTCTATTATCCATCTATCCTTATAATTTTCCATCCCCTGGTGTCCAGTTGTCTTCTTTCCCCCGATCACTGATTAAACATCCTGAGCATCAAACTGTCTGCCACGAACCTACCCACACCCAATGTAATTCGAGTACTCATGATTCTCTTCCTTCACAGCCAGCAATCCCACCTCCCACAGTCACACACAACCTCTCATGCAAATTCCCTCAGCTGTTCTCCCCCTTTCTAATATTCTTGAAAGATTGCTATTCCATGGTGTCCAGTGACCACCCCCATTGATCTTACTGTTGACCCCTTAAGTATTTCTGTCAACTCTTGATGCCTACTACCTTGGCCATTCACCATGTGAATGAAAGTGAATGCTCATACTCTAACTGTCATTCTAAGGCATGCAGTCAAGGTGGTGAGTGGCAGAAATGTGCCATTCTCAGTCAAAAAAACAACAACAATTGACAGGAATCCATTGGGGGAGGGGGATAGGGAGGCTAGTCATGGCAGTATGATTGATGGGGGTGTTGGCCACTGGAATGTTGTGTCAGTCACTGTTTATTTATCAAGAAGTGTATGCAGTCTCAGGCAAGGTGTTGGCTAGTCTCTCAAGCTCCCCCCTTGTGAGCATGACTGTCCATTCTTACAAACAGATTTTCTTTATCTTTGGACTCTCTGTTCAGTTGTAGCTCTCCCTAACCTTACTAATGTGGCTTCCATAATCCTTATGAATCCATCTAGCATCTGCAGAGAATGTTAGAAGGTATGTGGGTCATCATGAGATCCTTTTTTCATGCAAACATCCCAGTCTTTTAGAATGAAGAGTACACCATATCAGTGTAGTATCACATTTGTAGAAGGGGGGGTAGCATTTCTTTTTTGGGTGGGGGTGTATGATTTTGATACCAGCAAAAGATAAAAGTTGGATAACAATGGAAATTGAAGACCTCTGTTGAGCTGCAGGAAAAATCTGGTGGTAGGGGTAAGAAGGGGCCGTGCAGTTTGTGCCCCCACCAATGGATTTATTGTTAGTGAGATACTGATATAACTGGATATTGAAGTTTCCAATTTATCCACAGGCCAGGTACAGTATGAGAGGATGCAGTTCAAGCTTCCCCACACTGTCATGAGTTTAGTGTTAGTATAAGTTGATAGACTGATATCCATTGGTTTATTTAATGGTCAGGTGCAATGTGCATGGTGGCGATGGAGGCAACTGCAGGTTTTTCAACATTTGCAACACATTGGGTGTGAATTCTTCAGGGGTACAGATGGTGGTGCTGATAATGTGATTGATGCTGGGGGGTGTACACTGGAACATTAGGGAATGGGAAATATTAGTGATAGGCATCAGTGGAATTGTCATTTTATAGGGTGCCTGAATGGTAGTCATCAGAGTGTATTCAATCGTGGGTGTGGGGTGGTGGAAGCCACTGGACTTGCATTACATTGGGGTGTGGATGGTGATCCCTAGAGTGTGACTGATGTGGGGGTGGAGCACTGGACACCAGGGAAATGTTATGGATAGGCATGAGGAGAACTGCCATTACATAGAGGGTAGTGATTGGCACCAAGTACTTTCATTTTTCTTTTGCACTTGGGGCAACTTTGGAATGTTTTGTGGGTTGTGTGTTGTTGAACTGACAATGATGGGACTGTGACATGGGGGATTACATAACATTAGGTGTGGTGATGGTCCTGATGTGCATTTCTATCTGCAGCTAGGCTAGAAGTGCTCAAACACATTTTTCGCAGGTCTGGCAACCTGTGGCTCAGCCACTGTGGGGTGGTGATTGATTGTGGACTACTGCACACCAGGGAAGGGAAAAGTAATGGAAAGCTTATTGAACTAATAGCATGGAGGGTAAGGGAGAACATTGCTTGCTACTTGGTGAAGGGTGCTGCATGATGGTCAGGTGGGGTGGCATGACTACTTTGATTACCTCTGGGACTTTGGCATTCTTGGTGGTCAAGTCACTCTGCATGAGGGTTATAAGTGGATATTCAAATTTTATATGCGCGGTTGCAAACTGCTGGATCAGTGATCATGGTGGGGGGGGGTAGATGCTACAGGTGGTGAGTTGATCAACACACCAGATCCCAAAGGAAATATGCCATTACAGGGTTCCATGTCATAATGGCAACTACCAAAAGGCAATCACCATTACAGCGACATCACATCACCGAAAATCAGTTTTGGTGATGTGCCCCCCTGGTGCACAGCAAAAGGGCATGAGGGGCTTACAATTTACATCACATGTGAAGGCACCCTCATACACCCTACTATAGTATTCTCAACTCCGGGGGCATGTTGAAGGGGATGCAAATCCTTGGAAAAATTAAATTTTGGGCCAGGTGCAACCAAACGTACCTGCACCCAGACCTGAACCTAGCACCCTGTGCATCTCAGCCCTGAACCCACCCACCACACCATAGGGCCAGCTCGGCTGCTCACCATGGCACCACCCCTCAAAAACCCTCCCACCCCTCCAGCCCCTCACTGAGCATGCTCCCTCCCCCCACGTGCATACATGTAGTGACATCCTGTCGCTATATATGTGAACCCCCCAATCCAGTCACCCTCCCTAGTCCTTAGCCCCCTTGATATGCACAATGATTGAGTCACCATTTTTGTATGCACTCAGTCATGGTCACCTGTGTCATGGGCTACCCCATTACAGCCAGTAAAGGCTACCTCACTGGTCTTTTTGTAGTTACTTTGCATACTGGGTGCACCTCTACATTCCATTTATAGTGGTGTGGTGGGCACAGCCATCAGTACACATTGGTAAGGCCTCACTTGGAGTGCTGCATGCAGTTCTGGAGGCCACACCTTCGCAAGGACATATATAAGATGGAGACTATCCAGAGAAGGGCAACAAAGATGGTGCAGGGCTTGCACCACAAAACATATGAGGAGAGACTAAGGGACCGCAATATGTGCTCACTGTAGGAGAGAGTGGGGTGACATAACTGAAACTTTCAAGTACCTCACAGGCATAAACAAGGTGCAGGTGGGGGACCTTTTCCAATATAAAAAAAGTACTAGAACAAGGGGGCATAATATATGGAATTGGAAGGGGAGAGATTAAGAGGTAATGTGAGTAAATTTTTCTACACAGAAAGGGTTGTCGATGCTTGGAATAGTCTGCCACAGGAGGTAGTGAGGGCAAGCACAGTGGAGGTGTTTAAGCATGCCTGGGACAGGCACAAGGGAAGCTTGAGAGGGGAAGAAGTGATGAAAAGCCATTGATCACATAGGGTCAGTGGCCACATACAATGTATAGGGCCTATGGGAAGACTGGATGGGCCTAGCGGTCCTTATCTGCCAACAATTTCTATGTTTCTATGATTCTGTGTTACACACTGTTGACCTTTGGTGTGTTATCTGTACTCATGGCTGGTGTAGTATACTAGTTCAGCTGAGGCAAATGGTGTCCTGTCTGAGCAGTTAGTTGTGTCCCTTGCATGACTCACTGGCCCTTGTGCCTGTTGTCTTCCTTCTGCCAACATGCCATCATTGTATTCCATCATGTTGCATGTAACTGGCACCACAACTGCTGTCCTTGGTATATTGTTCTATGGGAGCAGTGCTGACATCAGCTGTGACATCAGCTAAGAAGGTATACAGTTGCCATGCTGTCGTGGCCGGTGAAAACTTGCAGCAGTTGTGTCTACCCTCTATGAGGGTTGTGCAAGAAATGTCATGCTCAAATCCCACCAGAGACACTGAATGTGTGGCCCTGTGCAAGTCAGTTAGACCCTCAGTGTGGCAGTACCTCCATCTGCATGAACAGGCTGCAACAGGACCCACATGAAAAACAGAGAATGCATGTTGAGGTTGGCTGTTCTAGATAAATAATTTGTGAAATCCTTTTCTGACCAGAACAAAGATGGATGATCCGCTCCCTGTTTGATTTGCTTTCTCTTTTGGCTGACTTTGGTTTACACATACGTTATGGATAGGACCAGGATAAATGTAAGTTTCTGAGCGGAGTACTGAACACCTGTTTGGAAGGATCAGGACTCAAGTTTAAGAGAAACATGAGGAACTATTACTTCACTAAAGTGGTGGAGAAAGCAGGGTAACTGCTATCAGAGCAAGTATTTGGTGCAGTAGCCTGAACAGCTTTAAACATGGCAAAGACAGGGCAAGTGCACTCGTGTCCCCTGAGGGGAATGTCAACATGTGATTGAGTGGTTATGGATAGTGGAAGAGGGAGGCAACCCACCAGTACAGTAGGTCGATGGTGTGAGGTACTATAGTAGGGGCAGGCTTGATGAACTCTAGGTCTCCTTCTGCCATCAGATTCAATTTTTCCATGTTTCCATGTTTGTGTGCTCTATGTAAACAAGTCATTAGGTAACTGCATTCAAAGAAGTGATTCATTTCTTTTTAACAAAGAATTAATATGATATTCTGTTAAGCCATTGTCTGATAAAAAAAAAACGTATAAGTGGTTAGCTAAGAGCTTGGCTTAGATTTCTGTCTATCAGTTCAGTCAGCAACAGTGGGGCCGAATGAAGTCTCTCCACCACTTTCTGTCATGCACCAGATCCACGGCTTTGTTAATCTTTAATTCCTTCTGCTGCAAGTAATTCTTGATAGTACAGTATCTATCCAGCATAATCACAGTCTTCTCCATGGCTTTATTGCATGTACTTCTGTAAGCATTGCCATAAGTGGTATTATATCCATGTTCATTCTCAATGCATGCCCGAACCATTGCAATCATCTTTCTTGAATCTTCTGCAGTAGAGTTGTTTCCTTCCTGTCCAAGCAACTTCCTTATTATCTCATTCTTTATTTTTTGTATTCTTGAGACATCCAGTATACTCCTTAGCCAACTCATTTCTGCACTCAGTTTTTTTTTTATGTTCATTGGTTTTCCTCATGTTCCAGCATTCTGACCCATCAAACAGTACCAGAACAACAGTCATCTCATACACTCTATTTTTGGTTTTTACAATGTCTTTAGCCTTTTGTATCTTGTGAAGTTGTTTGAAAGCAGTAGCAGCTAGTCTGATTCTTCTTTTTATGTCATCCTCACATTTCTCATTTTTCACTATGAGGCCTCCAAGGTACACACATTTTTTTTTTTTGAAATTAATATTTTATTCTTTTCCAACTTATACCAAATGACATGGTACTGTTACCAGAATAACATGAATGCAAATACAGGCAAGATATCAGAAACAGGGAGAATAGTGACATGTCCCCTCCCCCTTTAACCCTCCTCAAAATGTCTACTTCCCCCCCACCACCCCAAAACTATCCCGCCACACCCCCCACCCATACCTCCCCGCCTTGGCATGGATGTATATTAGCCCCAATCCCCACTAAAAGCAAAAGCCACACAAAGAAATGTGTTGGATTGATGCCAGGGATAGATAATGTCTATCCGCTACAGTAGGGACAAATAAAACCCTGAATATCATTGAGCCAAGTGAACTCCAGGTTAAAGTATATAAATAGCGTGCATCCCGGCCCATATCTTTTTATATCTGGAAGAGAGATGACCCAGCGATACTTTGAATTGTTCCACACACAAATTAAACAAAAGGTCCTGAAGCTATTCTATATAAGAAATCTTTTGAGTGTTAATCCAATGCCTTAAAAAAAATTTCTTAAGTGTCAATGCAATCTTTGCCATATGATATCTATGCACTCTAACCTTAACCTTGGAGTAATCCCCAATGAGACAAATCTCTGTTGTGAACAGATCCTCTAGACCTAACAGTGGGTCAGCTTTGTGGTGAATTTCTGTCCAGAGGTCCTGAACAGAGGGACAATCCCAGAAAATATGATGGAGGGAACCCTCCTCCAGATTGCATCTGGTACAAGTTGGAGCTGGGGTCTTACCTATCTTGAAAAGTTTGAGGGGCGTCCAGTACAAATTGTGTAAGAATTGGAATTGTGTAAGTCTCAACCTGTCTTGAGATAGGTAGATGTAGGTTCCTTCCCACATTTTACTCCAATTAATGTTAGGATCTTGGAACTGTCTAACTCAGTATTTGGGGCCTCCTTCCTGATCTGTAGATGTCAGATCCAAGAAAGAGCTGTACACCTGGGCTATTGCATGGGGGAAGATGTACTACTTCTACCATGGAGGTAAAGAACTCATAAAACTTATCCTCTGTAATCAGTTGTCTGTTTGACTGGTTCAGGAGATGAGATATCTGAAATGTGTTGAACATCTTTCCCTTTCTTAATGACTATTTATTAATAATAGCAGACACAGGGAAATTCTTGCCTTCCGGATCTAGGAAATCTTTTATTTTCATATTCTGGAGCTGGGGAATCCAAAGTTTAGGAATCTTTTTGTTTCCTATCCTGAAATTTGGGTTCTCCACTAATGGCTGATTCCAGTCTTGAGTGTGTTTATATTTTAAAAAATTACACAACCGAGCATGGGATCTTACCGACACACCTATGGGAGAATGGGAAATATTAGCCAGTAGATTTTTAAATGTGCTATATAGTAGCATGGATGTAGATAAATGTGCCGTAGCTAACATTCTTCTCTCTAGTATTAACCACAGTGGCACAAATGGCAGGCTGGATAATGTTTCTTCACTAGTCATCCATTTCATATACTTAGAGACTTGACTAGCCCAATAGTAGCCCCCTATATGAGGTAATCTCAAGCCACCTCTGGCCTTGGGCACTATCAATTTCTGATAAGCTCTTCTCGGGGGCTTGGCAGCCCATATGAAGGAAGAGATAAAATAATGGGCTTGCCTGAACCATTTAGTGGGTAGCCAGACATTAAGCATATGCAAAGGATAGAAGATCCTTGGCAGGACATTCATTTTAACTATATTAATGCTTCCCCAAAGAGAGATAGGAAGGGATGACCATCTAGCAATATCTTCTTGTATAGTGTACAGGGTGTCATCAATATTTTTTTACTTTGTGAGGGAATCAGAGTTAGTAAGACAAATGCCCAAATAGTTCAAGCTTTTAGGAGTCCATTGAAGACCTAACTGCAGAATATCACTCTTTAGCAATCTAAAATTTGAAGAGAAGACCATGCTCTTGTCCAAATTAATTTTATAATTGGAATAGGTGCCAAATTCTGAAATAATTTGCAAGGTGGCCTCAAACGCAACAGCAGAGTTGGTAGAATGGAGCAGAATGTCATCTGCATATGCCGATAGTCTAAGGTCAAGTCCATACAAGGGCATGCCTGGGATCAAAGGAGAACTTCTGAGTTTGAAGAGCAAAGGCTCCAGATAGATATTAAAAAGGAGTGGAGATAATGGACACCCTTGGCGAGTACCGGAATGAAGAAAGATCCTATCCTAGAAAACTCCATTACAGTAAATACGGGCTTTGGGGTTTTTTATAGAAGGAAGCAATCCAACCAATGAATTCCTTCGGGAATCCAAATTTACCCATTGTGGAAAATAGAAAACCCCAGTTCACTCTGCCAAAAGCTTTCCACGTGTCCAGGGACAGCAGCCCAGCAGGCACATCGGAGTCCCTGCACGTGGAGAAAACGTGTGATAGCTTCCTCAAGTGATCCGAGGACTTCCTCCCCCTCATAAAACCTGTCTGGTCTGGATGGATTATGGAGGGCATGACCACAGCCAGTCTGTTTGCTAACAGCTTAGCAATGATTTTCATGTCATAATTCAATAAAGAGATGGGTCTATAATTAGTTACCATTTCTGGATCCCACCCTGATTTGTGTAAAACAATGATTAGGGCCTCCAGGAAACTGTCATCCATTTCTTCCCCATCTAGGAACTGCTTGAACAACCAACCTAACCAGGGAGTCAACTGTTTATGAAAAAGATTTGTAGAAATTGGGCAAAAACCCATCAGGGATGGGAGCCTTATCAGAGGGAAGGGAGTTTATTGTTTCCTCAACTTCTGTATCAGTTATGGGAGCCATCAATGTTAATTTCTGTGCTACTGATAATTGTGGCAAAGGGAGGGCATCAAGATAATTATCTAGTTTTTGTTTCCCGGGAGACTTAGACATAGGGCCATTCAGGTCCTGATAGTAAGTTACAAATTCCTGTACTATGCTTTTGGGGTTCACTTGTATAGTGTTATCTTGCCTAGATCTGATACCCTTAATTATACTGGAAGCTTTTTGAGATTTTAACTGGAGGGCCAACAACTTGCCAGACTTTTCCTCCTGATCCACATAATTAATTTTGGTGCGCATTATTGCATACTCAGCTTTACCAAGCAAAAGGGAGCTGTACTGGGCCCTTAAGCCCAGTAACTTAATTCTGTCACAATCCGGAGTGGTAGGTGATAGCTCTTTTTCTAGTTGGCAGATATTCCTAAGTAATGTGAGGGCTTCTTGTTGTTTAACCTTTTTCTTATAAGAGGCTATTCTAATCAGTTCCCCTCTTAGAACGCACTTCAAGGCACACTATTCCAGGTCAGTTCTGCCTGTCAAGCCAAGATTAACCTCAGTATACTGGTCAATTGCCTTCAAAATGTCCCTGACAACATTCTCATCTCTCAATAATTGAGTGTTCAACTTCCAACTAGTTTCTTTTGGAACATTGGGAGTCAGATTTAATGAACACCATACCACTGCATGACCCGAGATGACTCCCAGTTCTATGGCACTATCAATGAACCCTGGCAAAAAACTATGACTAATTAAAAAGTAGTCAATTCTGGTAGATGTACCATGAACAGAGGATCAAAAAGTATACTCTTTCAAGGAGGGATACAAGACCATCCAGGGATCAATCAATCCTAATTGGTCCACTAAGTCCCGGAGGGCTCTCTGTGCAGGCGAGAGACCAGATCTTCTGACCCCTGATCTATCCAGGTCAGGGGTGAAAGAGAGGTCCAATCCCCTCCTAAAATCAGTGGGAAGGAAACATAGGGGAGTAAATCTGTAAGCAGCCTAGAAAAGAAGGCTGGCAAATCAGAATTAGGGCCATATATACAACATAGCACCACTTCTGTGCAGTCCAGTAAGTTCTTCAAGATTAAGTATCTACCTCCTGGGTCTTGTATGCAGAGCTCACAGTTAAAGGGGATGCTTCGGGAAAATAACATAGCTACCCCTCTACTTTGAGTACTGTCCCCTGCATTAAAAACCTGACCTACAAATTGCCTTCTAAAAAGTGAGCCCTCAGAGACCAGTAAATGGGTTTCTTGTAGGAATGTGACAGCTTCTTTCAGACAGTTTACATGCTTTAGGATCTGATAGCATTTAACTTTCTTTCTGGTGCCTCTAATATTCCAAGTGAGTAGTTTTATACTGCCCGCCATTTAGTGTGTCATTGACAGTGATTTTGTAATTCAAAATGCAGTAGGTTACCCCTGTCATTGATAACATCCAGCCGAGGTCACCCTCCCTACACCCTCACCCATCCCCCAAACCCCTTATCCCTTTAGAAAATAAACACATAACCCAAAAATCCTACCTTTAAGCCATTGAACCCCAAAACTCTCCTTGGTCTTGATTGTCATAAAAACCAATGACACCCCCCTTCCCACCAACCTAAAAGTATCAAGGTACATGATGTACAGAAACAATGAATACCACCTCTCCCTTCCCGCCCACTAATATCATTGCTAATTACTACACATTGTTAAACCTGCATTCAAAGCCTAAAACTAAATTGAAAACAAAAAAAAAACAGTGCAACAAGCACAATAAAGGCACTCACTTACTAGGAAAATAAGACCTTATTAGTCTTAATCTTATAGAATTGTCAGGAAGCCCAAAATATTGGCACATAAATGACCCATTTGACCACACACAATCCTAGTCTGTCTTAACAGTAGACAAATAAGTTATACTGAGGCTACCTCATGTGTCCTTAATGAGTATTACACCTAAGTGATCAGAGCTAAGGAAAAAAGGATTAGCTACGTTTAATGATATTAAAGAATTGACTTCCTTGTCCAAATGCTCCACAAGACAATAAAATAAAAGAGTGCATGAAAGTTTGGAAAACAGTTAAGCTTTACGGTAAATAACTCTGTAAATCAGGTGACAATCAGTCACTTAATCTGTTATATTAAACATTAAGTCCAGGAAAAATGAAAGTTCATGAGGGTCTCTAAGAAATGGGAAAAAGCGAAACGCAGGCTTTCCTGTAGAAACCCTTTTAAAGTTAGAACAGAAAGTCTTGCATCCAAACACTTCAAATTGTTGACAGACCCAAAGTGATCTGATTTTCAAACTATCCTGTGTCTTCTAACAGTGCAACAAGCGGCAACAACACCGCAGAAGGATACATAGCTTGAGTCTCCTCTCCTTCAGTGATCTTTAAATAAATTTGGAAGTGCAGCTCTCAGGGTGGCTTCTGCGGTCTTCGGCTCCTCAAAACTGGTTCAAGTACCTTCTATCAGAACCTGAAATTTCGATGGATACAACATTGTAAATTTTATCCCCGCCGGTATTAGTTTGTTAACAAGGGGGTGAAAGAGAGCTCTGCACTGGCGAATGGACACAAGGAGATCTTGAGTGACCCTTAGCTGGACTTCACCCCACTTGATTTGATCCAGGCTCTGGACCTTTGTCAAGAAGTGCTGCTTCTCAAGATAATTCAGAAAGCGAGCTATTAAAGGTCGGGGGAGCATCTATGGCAGGAATAGGGCACAGGGACCGGTGAGCCCTTTCGATGGAGTAAGAAGCGTCATACAGAGAGGGACCTACCAGTTTTGCAACCAGCTTTTGGACAAAGAGGACTGTATCGGCCCCTTCTTTCTCTGGCAGCCCTATAAATACAACATTGTTGCATCTACTGCGCCCCTCTAAATCCTCGACCTTAGACTCCAGTCAAGCCAGTTTCTGCCTGTTCAACACCAGCTCTGATTCCAATCTCCCCAAGTGCTTTTCTACAGAAACAATTCACACCTCATTGTCTCCAACCCTTGTTGAAATGTTTTCCAGCCCCATGGTCATGGATTTGAACTCTGTTTTTAACGATCGGAGTTCTTCACGGAATGGTTTGAACTCCAATAAGAACTGATCGACTGTTCAGACATTAGGATCCTGGATTTGAGAGGTAAGATTGGCCGAAGAAGCTTGAGGCCTTGTTTTTTTACTAGCCTTTTCTGGAGTGCAGGGAGGCGTATGTTTTGGTAATGCTTGCCTCATCTCTGCTTCCATACTAGGTAGGAAAACTGCAGACGAGTGATGTAGAGTAGTTCTTGTCTTCTAAGAAGTGTGATTTCTGATGTAACTCATAGATAGAATGGTTTTAAACATAGATTAAAACACCGAGCGAGCGGGAGATGTTCAGAGTGCTGCTACTCATGAACCTGCATCACGAGGTACACACATTTTTCCACTTGTTCTAGTTCTTCATCTCCTACTTTGATCAGTACATCTTCCTCTTGTTTTTTGACTGTCAGAAATGTTGTCTTCTCTGTTGTTAATCTTCAGTCCAAATTTTCTGCTTTCCTGATTTAACTTGTCAGTTATTCTCTGTAGATCCTCTTTGGACATTGCTCTGAGGTCAATATCATCTGCAAATCTAAGGTTATTCGCTGGCCTACCATATAACATGACTGCTCCAATCTCATCTTTTGGGTGAAGCCATAACTGCTTCTAGTACTAAACTGAACAAATCTGGTGACAATGTGCGTTATTGTCTCACTCCTACTGTTGTCCTAAACCATTCCATTTGCTTCTGTCTATTCTAACTGCACTCACTGACTTGCTATAAATGTTTTCTATCAGCTTGACCACTTTTTCGGGAATTCCATACATCCTTAAAACTTGCCATATCCCTTGATGCCAAATGCTGTCAAAAGCCTGTTGAAGTCTATGAAGTGATTATAGTAGGGAATGCTGTGTTCAATGTACTTCTCTGATATCTGCCTTATCACAAACAACTTGTC
This sequence comes from Neoceratodus forsteri, assembly GCA_016271365.2. NCBI lineage: Eukaryota > Metazoa > Chordata > Ceratodontiformes > Ceratodontidae > Neoceratodus > Neoceratodus forsteri. The sequence goes on along the minus strand of CM057459.1, from coordinate 480,289,959 downwards.
TATTGTACTTCGCTGTCACCCTGGTCTGAACCTAGTCTGCTCTTCTGCAAGAGTCTCTTCCACAAATTCTCTTCTACAATGTCTTGGTGAATACTTTTCCTGGTACACTTAAATTGATTCTTTTATAGTTCTTACATTTGCTCTATTCTCCTTTCTTATAAATTGGTACTATCTCCATTCCCCATTCATTTGGTACTTGCTCTTCTTTCTAAAGCTTGTTGAACAGTTTGTATATCACTTTTACAGTATGTTCCTTGCCTACCTGCAACAGTTCTGTGGTTATTTTGTCACTTCCTGGTGCATCTTTCCTTTTCAAACCTTTTACTGAGTCCTTTACTTCATCCTTTAGGAATTCTGGCATCTGCTGTCCACTTTTTGTGCTTGGAAGCCTTTCCAGGATCATTTCATCTGTTGTGTTCTTTACATTGTACAGCTCTTCAAAATATTCTTTGCATCACTAGTCTTCATGTACTCAACCTCAATTATTTACCCATTCTTGTCTTTTGCTGCTGACATCTTAAGCTCATATGTCACACTCAGTTCTCTTATCTTGTGATACAACCCTTGTGTCTTATTTCTCTTGGCATATTCTTCTGCTTCCCTACATTGTTCACTAATCCAGTTATTTCTGTCTCTCCTCTTTCTCTTTTATCAATCTAGTTAACTTCTTGTACTCACCTCTTAGAGTAGCATCTGTTGTTTTTAGTTTCCTTCAGCTTTATATGCTTTTTACTCAGCTCCAGCACTTTATCCGTTATCCACCTTGTTTTTTTTTCATTTTGGCGTTGTAGCCCAGTACTTGTTCACCTGCTCTCATAATTCCATTTTTTATGCTGCTCCATGTCTCTTCGATGTTCATTTCTTCTTTCATCAGAGTTGTTAAGTTTTTCTGTAGCATTTCTTTGTATTCTTTTCTGGTGTCTGGCTCATTCAGTTTGTATACATCACAGATCTTACTTTTTTTTTGATGCATATTATTTTTATCCCTCCTTACCGCACCCAGCTGCCCACTCCTTTGGGTGGCCAGCCTTTGCCCACCACCGGCCTCTCCCATTCTGCCATCCTGCTGCTCTCCATCACCTGGCTGACTGGATAGATCCCTTCACTGGGACCCCCCCTGCCCTCCCGGGGCCATCAGGAGGGGACACCAGAGTGCTCATAGGCACTCCCTTGCTTATATGCTGAGTGAGGGTATGCAGCTTTAGGGGCTTCCTGGCTTCACGGCATGGGGAGGTGAGGCCACAATCATCTGGCTGGTATGGGCACCATTTTCATGTTTTTCCTGCCCTGTCTATGGAGCCGCTTCTTGTAGTGCTCCTGATCTCCACTGGTGGCCGCTGCAGAGCGAGGCAACCCCTCCAACCCACCCCAGGAGAGGAGAGGAGAGCAGTCCTCTGGATGCTCAATCCTCTCCTTCCCCTGCTGACCCCTGGCATCCTGAGTCCATTCCCAAACCCGGGTTGCCAGTGTGGTGCAAGGTGTGGTGTTCAGCACCTTTGCCCACGGTGCCTCTGGGCTGGGCTGATTTTACTTTTTGTAACTTTTTCAGTAGCACTCAGCCTTATTGATGCCAGTATTAACCTATAGTCCACTCCAACATCAGCTGCAAATGATCTACACGACAATTCACAAGTACAGAGTCAATCATTGTTTTTCATTTGCCCATCAGGTGATATCCAAGTCCACTTCCTTTGATGCTTCCTTTGTTGGAATAGTGTGTTTGTTATCCCCAGATTGCTGTTTAAACAGAAATTTAGCAACCTTCTCCTCTTTTGTTTTCTTCACTATATCCAAGTTTTCCTATTGCTCCATCCCAGGAATTCCAGTTTGAGCCTACTTTTGCATTAAAATCTCCCATTACCAAAAACATGTCTTGTCTTGTCTTGAAACATCTTGTATTGCCTTTTGCAGACCATTATAGAATTCATTGATTTCTTCATCAGACGCTGTTGAGGTTGGGGTATATACTATTTATACTATTGTGATTGCACTGGCTTTGGTTCTGAATCTTGCCATCAATGCTTGAGGAGATATTGGGTTAAAAGTCATAAGAACCTGGCTTGCCTTTGGCTTTAGCACTAATGCAGCTCCTTCCCAGTGTTCAGCATCTTCTCTCCCTGATGCCAGTAGCTTATGTTTCTCATGATAGAATTCCCCTTTGTTGTTCCATCTTGTTTCACATAAACCAACAATTTCCCGCTTATATCTTTTCAGTTCATTCATCATAACTGCAAGTGCACCAGTCTGATGCAGTGTTCTTACATTCCACGTACCAATAGAGATCTTATCTTTGAAGTTCATAAGGCAACTCCTTGTTTTGCTAGTTAGTACTGTATGTTCACTTTTGCTATGATTGGATACTTTTCTCCCCATCTCGGTTCCTCAACGGTGAGTGCAGTCCTTGTTTATCCAGGCAACAAAAGGGCCAGCTTGATTTTTCTTCACTGGACATTGTTCATTTGGTTTCAGAGGTCTTATTTTCACCAAGTGTTCAACCATAACTTCTTGGCTACCCTCATTAGGTTTAGCATGTCAGCTGAGGCAAGGTGCTGGGGTGTGATGCTTGAAGCCACTACGGAGAGCTAGGTGTGTTGTCAGGGCCAACTGCAAGCAAATCACCTTGTGGGTGTGCCTGTCTACTATGTAGAGGTGCTATCTTTCAATCTCACCCCTTACAGCCCATATAAGAGGTAGTGAATACATTTTCCATGTTTACAATATACATATTCAGAACAAAAATAATTTCTCTGTGTATCACCATTATTTTCATTGCTCCACTCAAATGTATTCCTTTAACTGTCCTGGTAATGTCATATGTGCTGTTTTCAGCCATGAAGGTCAACATCAGTACCAATCTATATTCAAATACTTTTTACGCATATTTCAAAGCCTGCTATATAATATATAATTTGTATTTGATTCACTTTGGATGTTGTCACGGGTTAATGTTGTGCCTTATGTCATTATTTGCCTCTCCAATGTCTGCATGCAGTTATCACATCGCCATCCAAAAAACAGGACATATGGCTGTGTCGATGAAATTGTTTGTTGTGGTTTTTGTGTTTGTGTTTGGCTTCTGTGTGACGTGCTGTGTTTTTATGTGTAGTGGTATGTGGGGTTGTGCATATGTGTGTGTGTGTGTGTGTGTGTGTGTGTGTGTGTGTTGTGTGTGTCCTCTTTGAATTTCATGGATGCAATCTTATTTGTTTGTTGTGCTGTATGTTCTGTGCTTTTCCTTCTTGGTTAATGGATGTTGGTATCCTTCTGTATTTTGATTTCTGTGTTTTTGATTGGCATTTATGTTATGGGTGTGTACAAGATTTTCACTACTGATATATTTCCTCATATCTCTCAGGAACTTCTACTCACCTTAACCTTAATTTACAGGTCACAGGGGTCATGGTGGTCACATTCTGATGGAAGACCTCCACTCCCACACCCTGTTCACCCATGTTAGATATTTTTTAAGTCTTGAGCATGTCACCTTTCTGTCTCCTCTGCTTCAGAGGGTACGTGTTGAGATCCCTCTCTCTATACTCTTAGGGCTTGTGGTGCCAACTGTGCACAAGTGTTGTTGTCCTTCTCTGAAATGTCATCAAGTCTATGTACCTTATGTAGTTCTGCATCCAAAGATAGACACAGCACTCCAGTATTGATCTTAACATTTAGCCATACTTAGAGCATCTTTGTTTCTGTAAAATATTCCCATTCTGTATCTTATTTACTCCCTTGAAGTATTTATACGTCTCTGTCATATCCCCCCCTTTCCAGAGTGTACATACTGTGATTCTTTACTCTGTCTTTGTAGGGCTTCTGATAAAGACCTTGCACCATTTTAGTTGCCCTCCTCTGCACAGTCTACACTCAGTCTATATCCTTCTAGAGATGCAGTCTCGATAACTGCACACAGTACTCCAGGTGTGGTTTCACCAGCAACCTATACAATGGTAATAACACCTCCCTCTTTTGCTGGTGATACTCCTCCCTATGCAAACCAGAATTTCACTGGCTCTACTAATTGCCTTGTCACACTGTGTGGTCACCTTTTGGTCATCAGATATCAGTATTCCAGGTCTCTTTCCAGTTTTATGACTGTCGGTACCTCTTCTCCCATTTGGTACTCCACCTCTGGGTTTCTGTGCCCCAAGTTTCTAATTCTTGTCCTTTTGCGCATTGAAATGCAGCTCCCATAGCCTTGACCACCCTTCTACTTTTTTCATGTATCTGCTCATTTTTTTCCCCACACCCCCAGTAGAGTATCCACCTCATTTCAGATTTTGGTGTCATCCACAATGAGACAGGCCTTCTCTTCCAGTTTATCTGCAATGTCACTGATAAAGACATTCAAGAGGACCAGTCCCATTACTGAGCTCTTAGAAACCCCACTGTTTGCCCTCTGTTCTGTGGAGTGAACTCTGTTTACCACTACCCTCTGTCACCTATCCCTTTACCAATTTCTTATTCAGTTTATCACCTTGGGATGTACCCTTAAGCTGCCCTGCTTCTTAATGAGTCTTCTACGTGGAACTGTGTCAAAAGCCTTACTGAAGTCTACCTTCCCACTCATGCTGGAGATACCTCACCCTATGCACCACAGCATAACAGCAGAAAAGCACAATGACTTGTTACACAGCGCTTTCAATATGTGGACCTAAGATATTATAACCACAATGGGCATTTTTTTCAGATCATAAACATGAACCTTCACTATCATGCATTAAGCTGATGTCACAAAAAAGTTCCTCTAATTCTTACATTATAATGAGCAAATCACTTTCAAAGATTTTCAAAACATTCTTTACATAAGTGCGATGGTTGTGATTGACATATCTGAACCTCAGCAATAGGGGCACCCACCCAGAAATTCACCAACAGCCACTAAATGTCATCATTTACTGAAGTACCTTGATTACCATAAAATGTTGGTCAACTTAGGCATAGCTTAAGACCATTGGACAACACTTAAGTCAGGAAAAGGATTCAAGAAAGAAGAATATCTTGCCAAATTCCTGTTAGATTTCCACAGGTATGATGTGTGTGCGTGTGTGTGTGTGTGTGTGTGTGTGTGTGTGTGTGTGTGTGTGTGTGTGTCATGTGCTTCCATTATCAAGTTACTGAACAATTAACCTGTACTTATTGATTTGTTCAAATTACTTTATGTTCATAGAGAAAACTATGAAGAAGTATCCAACACACTACAGGTGTCAATGCCAGGGGAGCATGGTAAGTACTTGCACAATCAGTACAAATATAATTTCATTTTAATGATATTTGTGGGCAACCCTTAATGTGCAGATTTCTCATCCTTTTTTAACGTGTTGATATTTTATCTTGACAGTCTTACTATCAGCACATCAAGTAACTTGTGAACCTGTATCACATATGCTACAACATAAATTACATGCTATATTGACATTTTCAGTCATCAGCAAAATATACATTTTTTAGAAATGTGTTCACTAATGATGGGGCATAGTGAAAGTACTACCTTGATTGGATCTCCATTTATTAATATGGAAACACAATTGTGTTCTACTCCAGCACATAACTTGGCGGTATCAGTGCCAATTTAAGTTACTGTCATAAAAGTCAGTCCTATTCTTATGTGGTTATGTGATACTGTTTTTTAAATAGCAAATCTGTGGGATGATCACATGATGCCACTGATGGGTTAACAGCGCGGAAGCCTGGCTCCCACCTCGACTCTCATTTTACTACAAAAATCTACAGCTTTTCTCCACAAAACGAACATATCTACTCACCGACCAGCTTCTGATAGTTCTCTGAATCTTCCGAGATGAAATTGGACACAGCTCAACTCTTTTCTTCCCAGTGGAATGGAAAGTTTAATCCTTGAGGCCTATGGGCAGTATGGAGGCAGAAATGTGACAAGCACCACCCCTGCATACTACACCGCAAATGCCAGAAAAAACACCAAAGCACTCTCAAGGCCAACCCGGCACCACTTCTAAAATAACTACATCCTCAACTACTTCACATGCCCTGACTTCTCTAACTGAGCAAAGATTTCTGGAGGAATTGCAGCTGTTCCTCACGGCTCTCCAAGACCTCACCTCAGAACTCAAGTCACCGCGAGGAGCTCTCTCTCTGACGCCACCCGAGCAATTACAAATGTAGTGGCCAGGACTTCATCATTGGTGGGATGGAAAACCTTGGTTGAAACAGAGCTCCCTGCAATATGACAGAAACTACACTGCATGGATGCCAAGCTGGAAGACCTGGAAGGCCCGAAGTCGGCGTAACAATATTCTTATATTCGGCCTTCCAGAAGATACTGAAGGAGCAACTCTGATAACATTCCTGCAAAAGATGTTAACCAAAATAGCTGGGCCCTCTCCTAATAACACTACATATGACATTGAGAGGGCCCATCGATCACTTAGACCCAAGCCAGCCTCAGGGAAGACACCAAGACCTCTGATAATTAAATTCCCTTAATTACCTTGACAAGACACACGTCTTAGGGCAAGTCAGGCATCTTCAAGAAATCTTGTGGGAAGGTCTGCCGTTAAGATTTGCTCAAGACATCCCAACAACCATTCATCAGAGGAGAGCAGCATATCACCCACTAGTCACAAAGTTGATCGCTGCCAGTATCAAATATAAGGTCCAATGTCCATCGAGACTTTCAGTCTATTACAACAACACCTGGCACAATTTTGACACCGCAGAACAAGCTCACCCGGAACTGCAAGCCTTGGTACCCGATTTGTTCAGTGCTCACTGAGTCCTGCATTAGTCAACTTTAGAACCAGCACGAATGTGTGTTGAACTGCTCTGAGCAACCTTTGTTTCGAATTTCTTCCATTCGCCACATGAGGGCAGTATAACATCGTGATTGATCCCTGTTGTCGGTTCCTGGCACATAGACTAATACTTAGTCTTATAGTTAATTCAATCACATTGTGAAAATATCATAAGAATCCAGCTATAACTCATTTAATTATCCCCTTATCTAAATAAGGTTTACTTATAATTGAAATGGCATATTAACATGAAGGGGAAATATGAAGCATCTCCGTTTGTTTCACATTGTTTATATCTCCCCTCTGCCCAAAGACTGGGTAATGTCTCCTATGGGAGGGTTTTTTTTTTCCCTTTTTTTTTGGAAAGCCAGCTGGATTCTCTACTTAAAGAGGGGTATTGTCTACATTATCATGTTGTAATTGTGTTCCATTGCTAGTTGTAGGTTTTGGCAATAAAAGTGTCATTGTTTAAAACTTTGATGTTTTCATGAGAGTTGGGATGGGAAGAGGTGCTCTGAGTTCTGTAACTTTAGAAGGGTGTTATGAACCAGAGTAAGGGGAGGGGAAGGGTTCTCACAGATTTCTACTCTGCACTTTCATTGACATTCTTTAGCTACTGTTGTCTACATCGTGGGTTGCAGCCATGCAGCCCAAGCCATAGGAAAACCCTTAAAGGGACTGTTTCGAATAGCTGTTTCGAATAGCTGTGTGAATATAGGGGATTGGGTGTTAACCTGGTTAGTTAGGGGGAAATGGAGGGTTAATAGAGGTAAGGTATGCAGTGTGATTGGATATTTTTCTATTTTTTCTATATATGATGATTTTCATGTGTTCGTTCTGGAAGGGTTGCAAGGATACAGGTTTAAAGCTAGTCAATTAGATCATTACGATGTCTACTTATAAAGTGTGTTCATGGAATGTAAAAGGTGCCCAGTCTCCAACTAAATGTGCTAAGATACTGCTACATCTCCACAAGTTAGACACAGATGTAGCATTTCTACAGGAATCCCATACCCCCCCCCCACACAGGTTCTTCAGTTCAGAAAGTCCTCGGTGGGCCAAGCACTAGGGACTAGACCAGATACTTGAAAATGGGGTGTGGCAGTTCTTATAGACCAGCGGATACCCTTCCGCCTACTGGACACCATTATAGATCCCCAAAATAGACATACAGTCAATTCCAGATGTGTGCACAAGGTCAGGACCAGCTGAATTTGTGCATACATCCGAAAATGCACACAACCTAAAATACATCGTGGGACAGTGTGTGCTTAACTCTGGTACAGCGTACGTTAAAAGAAACTGTCAATGACAGTCTGGAAAGAGAAAATATGGTACTAAATATAAATAAGTTGCTTTTTGTTTGTTTAGGTAGTTTAAACTTGTTTATTAATACAGTACTATAATTAAAATACTTTATTCGGCAAGTTTAAAAAGATTAAAATGTTTGAAACACGGCTCCCGACAAACATTACGGCATTTGACTGCCAGCAGGATCATTCTGATAAAAATCTGTAATGCTCGCTCGCCTGACAGTCCTTGTAGATAGCATTTCCAGTTTCTTTTCGAAAGCATAAATGTCAGCTTCAGTGAGTTCTCCACTAACCAGCTTCTCAGAATCCCCTCCTCGAAGGTGACAGCTAGCATTCTGGGGGGTGGGGAGACAGACTGATACTGGATAACTGAAAAAATAAGCAAACAGCATGTTCTGAAGCCTAAAATGTGTGCACACAACCAAAAATCAGCGTGCACACATCCGAACGATTTAATATACAGAGCATAGGAAAAGAATCGGGACAGGACGTTTTTGTGCACACAAGCGGAATGTGCACACTTACGAATGGTGAATTTTGATTAGAGCTATACTAGGCCTTTCTGAGGTAGTTCTCGGTTCTATATATGGCCCAAATACAGAAGAGCCTCCATTTGTCATATATCTCATGAATAATTTAAACCCTTGGTCCTCCCTCCCAATTGTGCTTGGGGGGTGACTGGAATTTGGTCTTCTGTAATCTTCTAGACCATTCAAAAGGTCATCTTTCACCACTTTCCCCAACACAATTGGCCTTCAGGGAATTGATAGATGCAGTGGGGCTAACTGACCCCTGGAGGGCTCTTTTCCCTTATCAGAGGGAATATTATTTTCACTCTATTCCTCATAATTCATTTTCTTGAATTGATTATTTTCTCCTGGACACTGGGCACCTCTCATATGTATCATCTTGTAATTATCTACCCAAAGTGATCTCAGATCCTCATCCCACTTTGTTATGTTGGATCCCTGGCCCGCCTTCTTCTAAAGACAAAGTATGGAGACTCATTAGTCAGTTATTTAGATCAGACTATCTGGTATCTCAACTAGCAACTTTTGCCACCAATTTTTAGACATCAATACCCTCTCCATGTCCAAGTTGGATATCCTGTGGGAGCTCTTAAATGTATGGTGCGGGGGGAATTATGCGATACAATAAAGAAAAAAGTTACCTCCCAGGTAACCTCCACTCTTCTACAAGATATTAGAAGATTAGAACCATCACTCTCTGCCTGCCCCATCTCAGATGAGCTTAATGCTTTAAAGGTCCTCAGAGCTCACTGTAATTCAATTCTGACTGAAAAAGCAGAATATCTTCTCACACGCTCCAAAATTCAATATTTTGACAAAGGAGATAAGGCCAGGAAACTCCTGGCATGACGTCTCAAGGCTCAGGCCTCTGACAAAATAGTCCCTTGCATTCAAAATCCTGCAGGAACAATTGTCTCTTCTCCCAGTGAAATAGTGTGTTGCTTCCAAGAATATTATAAAACCTTATATTCCCATCTGTCCTCCAACAGTAATCCATTAATGACAGATAATTTTCTACAGACCATCCAACTTCCCCAAATAGATGCTAATCAAACAGCCTCGCTTAAGGCTCCTATCTCCACTGACGAAATCAGATCAGCTATTGACTCCCTTCCATTAGATAAGGCACCCGGACTGGATGGTTTCACTACAGAATTTTATAAAACCTTTAAAACTCAGTTGATGCCAATTCTCTTAGATATGTACAATTATATGTTCAACTACGGCATTTCTGACCACTCTCTACTTGAAGCCACAATTGTAGTTCTTCTCAAACCAGGTAAGGATCCACTTCATGTCACCAATTATCACCCTATCTCTCTTATCAATGTGGACATAAAGCTACTTGCTAAGATTCTGACTAATAGGTTACCTAAGGTATGGCAGGGTCTCATAAGTAGGGATCAAGTTGGATTTGTGGCAGGCAGGGTATCCTCTTACCATATGCGGAAACTTGCTTATTTGATCTCTGCATCCATGGATTCTCATATTCCATCTGCTTTGGTCTGTCTGGATGCACAGAAAGCATTCAACAGGGTCTCTTGGGATTATCTATTCCATTTATTACCCTATTTTAACATACCAGTACAATATATTACATGGATCAAGAATGTATACACACAACCCACAGCACGGGTGCTCTGCAATGGTCAATTATCACAATCTTTTAGTTTACAGCAAGGTACCAGGCAGGGTGTCCACTCTCTCCCTTTCTGTTTGATCTATATCTGGAACCCCTTATTAGATGCATCAACACTTCTCCTAAAATCTTGGGTATATCTATTGGTCCTCACCAATATAAACTTTCTGTCTATGCTGATGATATACTACTGCAAGTCTCATATCCTTCTGTATCAATCGCTGCCACGCTTGAACTTATTACAGAATTCAGCCAGTTCTCTAACTATAAATTGAATATATCCAAAACAGAAATAATGTCCTTGAATGTTTTTATGTTTTCAATGGACACCTCCCATCTAGGAGTTCACTGGGTTAAGGACAAATTAAAATATTTGGGGATATATCTTTCCCGCTTTAACACCAAGATAAAACAATATAACTTAGATAAAATTGTAACCCAAATCAAGATAGATCTCTCTCGTTGGTCAATACTTCCACTTTCTCTATGGGGACAAATAAATGTAGTAAAAATGAATGTCCTCCCGTTGATTTTATACCCCTTACTGATGACAACCTTCTTTTTACCAAAAAGCTGGTTCACACAAGCTCACAGACTCATATCCAACTTTATATGTGGCAGCAAGACTCCATGGAGGGCCCTCTCTAAGCTACAGAGGGGCAGAGAAAAAAGTTGTCTCCAGTTACCGGATATGCTATCCTATTATTTCTCCATTACTTGTTCAGTCCTCACTCATTGGCTATCGGCCATGACATTCGACAATCAGATGCAATATCACCCCTTTGGCTTCAAATAGAAAAATTCTTCTGCCTGTCACAAGGCATAACTCTCAATACTCTTATATATATATATATATATATATGTATATATATATATATATATATATATATATATATATATATACTCCTTTAAGAATCTACCTATAGGTCTTCGTGATCTACCTGTAGGGATAACACATCAAGTGCGCGCTCAGCTCTGAACTACATTCCAGACATCCACAATTCTATCCACAATAAGAGACACTTCTCAGCCGGTCCTCTGAAATCTCAACCTCAAGATAGGGGTTCTCCTCTCCCATGTAATTTTTGGCCAGGGAACCCACAACTCAAGGTTATAGACTTGTTACAAGATCACAAATTGATGCCATTTCAAACAGCACGAGCACAATTTAATCTCCCTACATCTTTCTACTTCAAGTATATCCAATTACAACATATGTTACTGCAGCACTTTGGATTAGGGCCCTGGGAACAGTATTTGGTAGGCCTGCTTCTTCCAACTATTTCTAACTTGCCATCATCTCATCTTATCTCATTTTTTTATCACCCTCTAAGGGATGGCATAGAGAAATTGCAAAAAACACTACATTATATCTGGGACCAGGTTTTACCCTCAGAACTCTCAATGCCCCAACCATGGTCTGAAATTTGGTCACAACTATATCAAGATGTGAAATGGCTCAGATACTGCATATTGCAGTAATTTGTTCTCCATGATAAGCATTATACCCCGGTCCGACTCCACAAAATGAGAAAACTCTTCTAATCTCTGTTCAAGGTGCAAGGAATGTTCTGGTACACTATTGCATATTCTATGGGATTGTAATAAAGCTACACCCCTATGGTCCACCATCAAGTCCAAGCTGGATCCACTTCTAGGTCTCTCGGAAGCTTTAAAACCAGAAATTTGTATATTAGGGGACTATGGGGATTTCCTGATTGGCAACCAACATAAACATATGGCATAAATATTTTTATGTGCCAAGAAAGTAATCATGCGACACTGGTTGGATCAGAACATCCCTACCTACATGGAATGGTTGACAGAGATACTCTTCACCCTACAGGTGGAAAATACCATTGCTCATATAGCTAAAAGACCAAATTACTACCAGAAAGTATGGGCACCTCTACGCACTGTACTTACCATTTAATAAATAGACTAGTTTCCACTCATTTTCAAACATCTGCTTGAATAAAAACCAACACAAATCTGAAGCCTCTCCTTATAGTCATATTCCAAATCTGTAACTTTTAAATGAATCTCTTCCACTCTGTACCTGGGGAGGAGGAGGGATTGGGTGGTAAAAATCAGTAAGGGAAAATAGTAAGTTAAATAAGGTTATGTTTCTTGTGTTTTGAAGACATATTTGTCAAGATAGACCAAGTTTATATACATACTACTTGTTGCAATTGTATATCTATACTCACTAAGAAAATTATCTGAGCAACTTCTGTATATTGTATATGGATCCAACTTGCCATAAAGCTTTTCATGTATCTGTAACGTATGACATGAGAAATCTTCCTAAAAATAAAAATAAAGTACATTTATTTTGAAAAAAGCAAATCTGTGTTTTCTACTTCATGCAGATTACTTGTCAATGACATGTGTCCAGAGTCATCTAGTGATGTACCAGCTATAGTTTGTAAGACTGTTGATGTAACATACACTCCACATACTTCACAGTAAGTACACACATAGCATGGCCTAGGTATCTGTCTGTTATGGTGCAAAGGATAGAAACAATGAATTTGTTGGCAGATATGGCTTGCTTGGTTAACATGGGCTGCCCATTTGGCACTGCTTGTTCTGTCACTGCAGACCCTTCCAACTCCAAGTCTACCACCACACCCACCACTTCCAAACTAAGATTCAATATTGCCTATCTCGTGCATGCTACCATCCTCCAGTCCTCTTTAACCACTTCTGTTTCTAGTGAGTTGTTCAACTGTACTGTCACTGGTTCTGCCAGTACTGCCCTGAGATAACACCACACCCTTGTGTGTACACTGTATGTGCCCAGTATGTACCCTAGAAAGTTTTTGTACACTTTATTTACACTTTTGCTATCCTTTCTCCATTTCCTGCATTTACGCTGCTCACCACTTTCACGGCTTCCATTTACTTCTCTTGGTACTACATCACTCTCCTTTCCTTCTGTGTTGCCATGTACCTCCTTAATCCCCTTTTAGTCTTAATCATTTCAGCCATTCCCTTTGAGAACAGTAGTGTTCCATTTTTGATAATGTTTTTGCTCGCAGCTTTTGTGCGGAGGTTTGTTGCCTTCACCATGCCATCCCTTAACTTGCCCAACTGTTCATCCACCAAATCAGGGCCATCCACACCCAGTAGGTTGTTGCTGAGCTATGCACCACTTTTTTTTTACATTTTGCCCTCCTGAATTCTGTGATCATCTTTATTTTGTGGGTTTCTTCTGCTGCAGTTCTTATGTTGAACCACTCTGCACACTGGCCAATTCTTCTCAGCTGGCCTCTCACATTTATGTCTGCAACACTGCCACACTTTTTGCCCTGGGTCTAGTATTGCCCCATTATGAGTGTGATTTCTGACTACCTTTGTGATAAATTAACCCAACAGGGAGCCTAGTATATCTCTACTACCAGCTGATGCCATTGCTGGAATGATCCAATCTATATACGGCAGATTAACATCCACAACCAGCATCACATCCCATCTTTCTGCTGTTGCTCTGATGTCTTCCATTTCCTTATCCAGTTCCTTGCCCTACATTGTAGGTCTGTAGACGCCCATCATACGAATATTTGCTCCAGTCCATGTGTCCTGGGTAACCCACAGTACCTCCAACAGCTCCTTTTCCACCTGTCATCCTTGTACTGTATTTCTGTTGCTTTGAATGTATTTGTTACTTTCAAATCCTATCTTAAATATAGGGACTACTATTCTCCACACTGTATCCTTCCAGTACTGAGCATAGACTGTTCCAGTATGTCCATGTCCCATTCTGGTTGCCTGACCACCATGAGTCAGTGATGGTAACAGTATCAAGGTATGCCTACTAAAGGATGACATCCAGGTATGCAGTTTTACTTCCAAAACTCATTGCAGTTGCACAAATGGCCATCCACACCTTGAGCCCAATCTGCCTTCAATCCCCCTTACTTAAATTTTGCACTGCATCCTTTGCCACTTGCATTTTTAAACTCTTATTCATGCCCCCTTGTCCAGTATTACAATTTTGTTTTCCTTATCATGCTCACTAACATATTTTCCTCTACTCACTTCACCTAATCCTATTGTTTCAGTCTGTGCATGGTGACAGGTTATGCTTCCAGTCTTCCTTCTGTCACCCCTATCACCTAGTTTACACATAACTAAAAGTTACATTTAAAGGGTCCATTGAGGACTGCTGTTCCATTCACAGATGGATTCATGCCATCACCTCTGTATAGGCACATATTTTCATTTCATTTTTATTTGTTTTACCAGAAAAAGCTTCATTGAGCAAAGCTCAATTACAAGGCGGTCCTGGTTAGGACAGTACAGTACACAAAATGAACACAACAGTGATGAGTATACAGATTGCGGCATGATATCTTTCTATTTTTGTCCATAGTCCAGAATGTAGCCCAACCACTCTTCTGTACACCATTCCTTCAACCATGAGTTGAAGCTCCTTATGTGTAGTACACTATCCTTACACTGGTCTTAGACAGGCAGAACATCAACCAAAGGTACCATGCCTGCTAACTGCATAACTAATCTCAACAGTTCCATGATCTACAATGGCACAATCCCTGCCCATTAGGTCATTACTCCCAACGTGGACAATGACATTCAGCTCCTCTTCATGGCCCATCAACCCAGCAGTTCTTAGAATACACTGCCCATTCATCCCAACCATGGTGCCATGTCAGCACCTTTCTTATCGCTCACACCCCCTTCCTGTTCAGAAATGTACCCTGGTAACAGTCACATCTAACACAACAAGTTTCATCCTCTGATGGTGTCCCCAGCTTCCCACATTGGGGCATCCCTTATGGAGGACAGACACATCCTACCTTGCCATTAGTATGGGCGCCTCCTTCCAGTAGTACCATCATGTATGAGTGTAGAAATAATTTTGTAGTGGCAAAGGCTGGGGAATGTGCTCCTGAACCACCACCTCCACACTGCCCTTGCTTGCCACATTCCAGGCAGCGCACCATCTTTTAGGCAACCACTTGTGCAATGGGGCTGCACTCTGTTGATAGTGGGTAGGGGAACTGTTCCTATGACTCCTCATCAATTTGATTTGGAGACCAGCGACCTCCTCACCTAGCCCAGAGAGGTGTGACCAGATGGGCCAGCACATCAGTCTCCATAAAGTGTCCCTGAAAACTGCATCTCAGCACCCATGACACTGCAGCACTCCAATAATGACCTTTGTATTTTGCTCCATACTATTACTGACTCTGCATTTCCTCTATTGTCATGTTCCTGTTGCTTTACTCCTGTAGGATATAGTCACACAAGTCCTTCACTTACCACACTACAGAGGACCCTGTATATACCCTAGATCAGCAATGCTGGCATAACAAGCACAGTATTTGTGAATCTCCAGATTACAAGTCCCTGTTCCATGCACCCCCTTGGGCACCATCCCCAGCCAACACACCCTGACATCAGTATGTTAATTTTATATTTTTCTTGTATTTCAGCTACTTTAAAAGTGACTTAGAAAATGGTCTTTTTATTTGCTGGGTTCTGATTGGCTAGTACCCCTGCCAGGGGTGTACATTAACTTTCAATAGATGCCCAGCAAATAAAAAGTGCCAGTCACCTGACCCCATCACCACCTCAGGTATCCTTCTGCCCACCCTACTTGTTCATTGGTCACAACATCCTTACTGAATTTTAAATCGCTGCCACTTTTTTCTCTTGCTTAGCAAGTGTTACTGGCCCCCAATACTCCCCAGCTCAGTGCCTGCCTCCCCTCCATGACAGAAGCCCCCCCCCAGCAGACTCCCCAAATACATTAGTGGTTCTCTTTCTGCCAGAGACTCTACTAATTTAACAGTTATATCCCAGTGGAAAAACAACTACTTTCCTTTTCAAATTGGTATCCCTAGCACGTCGCGCACTCAGCACTACTTACAGACACCAGTTCTGTAGGCTTTGTCCATGAGTTACCCCGACTCATCTCCAATTCTATTAGAACTTATTTTCTTTATTTGTGTTTTTTTTTGTATCTGAGGTTTTTTTAAACAGTGCCTGTTTTTGTTTATGTATTCGTATCTTTTGTTTTTTCATACTGCACTGCAGCCTGCATGATCATTGAGCTCCACTCCCTGTTTGTGTCACTTTGTGAGGGAGAGCTCCATTCGCTCGGCTCCCCCCCCCCACTGGCTGTTGCCACATCCAAGAGGTAAAAAAAATGCCTTCTTGTAAAACACCCACCCTCTTCCATACTCAAAAAACCCTCAGCGACAGCTGACACCTGACCGTAGTTATCCAGTCCTCTATGTGCACGCTTGACCCACTGTTGCAAGTTGGCAGCACGTCTCCTTCTGAGGGACACTAGGCACAGACAACAGCTCTGTAAATCTTTCTACACATAAACTGTGGCTTTTCCCCCACTTGAGACAAACTAAAACAACTTTTTTTTTCTCCCTAATCATCTAATAAAATTAGCAACCACTGGTATACTACCACTGTCGCTATACGTTGCCATAACTCTTCTGAAATAATAATGCACATATCCTTTTCCTGTTTAGTTTTGAGTTTATTTGTATCATTTTTCTTTGTGTTCACAATAGTGTGATATATTATAGAAACCAATTTGGTGTTATCTCTTTTATCCTGTAAAAGTTTTATGAGGGTTGACTCATCCCTTGTTTTATATATGTTTTATTAATATAATTTTTAATTTGATTATACTGAAATGATTGTGTATATGGCAGCTCATACTGCTTTTTTATTGTCTCAAAAGATTTTATATTCTGTTTATCCAGTATCAGATCCAGTTCATCAATACTTTTTTCCTGCCATAATTTAAAGTTATTGTCCTGTATCAAAGGTATGCAATTATAATTTCTGAAAATAGGGGTAAACTTTGATAGTTTATTTTGCTTTTGCCTTAGCCCAACAATGAATTATGGTATTTGTCATAGCACATTTCATTTATACCTTTCGATTTTTGAAAGTAGGCTGAAGATAACAAATTTCTCGGTTTGGGATATGTCTGCCTGTCTTGTTCTACCTGTGCAGACTTAGGTGGACCATTATGATTGTTTATGCGGTGCCATATTTGCATTATACTGTATGAACTGCAATATAGCATGTATAAAAATCTGGCAATGCTTGTCCACTTTTTATTTTAGGTAATGTTGAGTGTTATGTATGATATCCTTGTTTTTTCTGTTTCCACAAACATTTTGTTATTATTGTTTTTATTTGACCAAAATATGTTTGTGGAATTGGAATAGCTAAGTTCTGAAATAGAAAACAAAGTTTGGGTAATATTGTCATTTTAATTGCATTGATCCTACTTATTAAAGTAAGTGGTAATGTTTCCTGTCTTTTAAGTTCCAATTGCATCTCTGTTAGTGTGTTTTCAAAATTTACTATTTAGAAATCTTGATAATTTGTGATAATATGTATTTTATTTAGATATTTATTTACTTCTAAGCAATGAATACGAGTTGTCTTTTGTTGACATGGGTATCGTGCAGGCATGCTATTTATGGTGTTTGTGTATAGTTTTAATAATATGGATTTAGACCACTTAATTTTGTAGCCTGAGGCCTTTTGAAGGGGTGGGGACTGGTGGGGGAGTGGAGATGGGGATGAATTGGGGTCATAAGGTCAAGGAGACGACCTGGGGTGAAATGGACTCAGGAGAGGGGTTCACCCTGCCTGGTGCCCATACCCAAGGGCTCCACCTTTGGTGGGCAGGTAGCGTGGTCAATCTTGGCTACTCATCCAACTCAGGTGGTGTTACGCAATGCCAGGTCTATATGGAACAACACAGCAGCAATTGCTGATCTTGTTGGGTCATTTGACCTGGCTTGCATCACCGAGACCTAGTTGGACGAGAATGCTGATCCCATTCTGGAGTCAGCTGTTCCAGCCGGGTACTCAATGATACACCACCCGGGATTGGATCATGGGGGTTGGGGAGTAGCCATATGTTTTAAGATGGAGCTGGACCTTGCAGATGTGCCAGCTGGGATCACTAGATCCTTCAGATGTATCATGGGCACAGGTGTGGGTTGTAGGATACTTCTCATCTATTGTCCACCCAGTAGTGGGAAGGATTTCCTACAGGAAGTCACAGATTTTATCATCAATATGATGTTGGGGGCCTCCAGGTGGTTGGTACTGGGGGACTTCAGTGCCTGGGTCAATGATGAACTCTCACATTTTGGACAAGTCATCCTCCAACTGATGGCTTCATTGGGCTTCACACAGGTGATTAGCTCTGCGTCCCATATACAGGTCATTCATTGGACCTAGTGTTTCTGCTGGGGATGGAGATCTTGAACATGGTGGTGAAACCTGTCAGATGGTCTGATCATCACATTATAGGGTTCAGCTTTGCAGCCCCCCAATAGACCTGCCCCAACGGAGATAGTCAGGTACTGCCTTTTAGGGGGTTTGACCCCTGATGGTCTTATGGCGGTGCTGGACCTATAAGGGAGTTTGAGTGTTAGCATGGATCCAGAGGGTCTTCTGCTAGTCTCTAATAAGGTGGTGAGGGTTGCTCTGGATTACATTGCTCCTGTCCGGGGTTGCCCCCTCTCCCTTCTCCATTGGCCCCCTTGGTTTGATGGGTCTCTGAGGGAGTTGAGAAGAGTGGGGAGAAGGTTGGAGCAATGCTGGTGAAAACCAGGCCTAGATAGTGACAGACTTAGATTGATATCCCATTATAGGGATTATCAATCTGCACTCACCCATAAGAAGACAGAGTTTCCTGTCCAGGGAGATTGTTGCTGTGAAGAACCGACCAGCTCAGCTCTTCTGTACTGTGGACAGATTGTGCAATCCAACCTGTCTCCAGAATCGGGGAGCTTTTTCACAGAAGAAATGTAAGGAGTTCACTTGATTCTTCGCAGATAAGATTGACACAATTAGGTCTGAGATTCACATAGCCCCTCAAATGGGCAGAGCTGAGATTGGTGAGAGGTTGCAAGCACCCAGTTTGTCTGGTCAGATTTTAGCCAGCTGGCGATTGAGGATGTCGTTAAGATGATCCGGTGCTTGCGACTGGCCTACTGTAGTTTGGACCCTGGCCCAATTCGCCTCCTTGTGGGTTGCATGGAGGAAATTGAACCGGTCCTGGCTGAGAAAGTTCAGTGTTCACTAGAGACCAGGGTGTTTCCAGACACCCTGAAGGAGGCGATGGTTCACCCCCTCCTGAAAAAACCTTCTCTCGATCCTGACTGTCTCGTAAACTACAGGCCTGTCTCCAACCTGCCTTTTGTGGGTAAGGTTATTGAGAAGGCAGTTGTGTTGCAGCTCGAGGAGCATCTGACCACCCACTACATCTATGATCCTCTCCAGTCCAGTTTCAGGAAGAGGCATAATTCTGAGACCACATTGGTTTGGGTATTTAATGATCTCCTGACTGCGAGAGATCAGAGAAGTCATTCCATCTTGGTCCTCCTTGATCTCTCTGCAGCATTTGATACCGTGGATATGGGTGTTGCTGGAGCACTTGCGGATATTCTGTGGACTGTTTGGTACAGTCCTCAGATGGTTTCATTCATTCCTCACTGGCAGGATGCAGAGAGTTGATTTGGGAGTTTTCTCCTCAGCTCCTCTCACCCTGCCTTGTGGGGTACTGCAGGGCTCTGTGCTTTCCCCATGTTGTTCGTAGTGTATATGCTGCCATTGGGGGAGATTATTGGTGGTACAGATTGAGTTTTCACTGCTATGCAGATGATACTCAACTGTACATCTCTTTTGTGCCTGAACAAAAATGATGTTGTCTCAGTCTTTAACAACTGCCTTTCTGAGGTTCAGGACTGGATGAGTACCAACTGGTTGAGACTGAATCTGGATAAGACTGAGGTATTAGTTGTGGACTCAGGTCATTGGGTAGAGAGGTTACCGACTGGGCAGCCTTCTGGATTATGGCTGGGTGGTAACCAACTGGTGACCTCTGACTGGGTGAGGAATCTGGGCCTTCTGATTTATAGCAAACTGATGCTTAAATTTCAGGTGTCGGACATTGTCAAAGTCTCATTTTACCATCTGAGGAGTATCACCTGGATAAAGCACCTGCCTCTACCTGATGACCTTCCTACATTGGTCCTCATCTTTGTGACCACGCTCCTTGATTACTGCAATGCCCTATACCTCAGGCTACCGGGGGTGGACCTTTGCTGCCTGCAGTTGGTGCAGAATGCAGCTGCTAAGTTGTTGACTAACTTATCAAGATCTTGCCTTGTCACACCTCTGATCTGCAGACTACAACAGCTGCTGATATAATGAAGGATCACCTTCAAGGTTGAATTACTGACCCATAAAACCCTACATGGACAGGGGATGCGGTATCTGCAAGATCTCCTCTATCCTTACCACCCTCTTTGTCCTCTCTGCTCCACCAACAAAGAATTGCTAGAGATTCTCAGAGTCCATTTAACAACTTCAGGTGCTAAATCATTTGCCTTTGCAGCTCCAACCCTGTGGAATTCTCTACCTCACCTGGTTAGGGATTGCCTGTCCTTTGAGGCCTGTAAGTCTGCCTTGAAAACATATTTATTTGAATTGCCATTTTGTGACACCTAATCCTGCTGTTTATAGATATGTTTTTAATGTTTGATTTACTGAATTGAATGTTTTTATGATTTGTGATTTCTGTAAAAACTTATGATCTATTGGAATAGTGTTTCATAAATAAAATTTTGCTTGCTTGCTTGCTTTCAGAATCTCTTTGCTAATCTAGTGAATTCTTGAATTGAATACTCTGGATTTGTCAAGTATAGTAAAGCGTCATCCTCATATAAATTTAACTCATGGATATTATTATTTATGCTTATGCCTTGTATATATGGATTTTCCCTAATAGTGGATGCAAAAGGTTCCATAATTAGAACAAAAATTAAGGGTGAGAGGAGCATCCTTACCTGGTGCCTCGTTGTAGTATAATTTTGTTTGACAAGTTATGGTTGGTATGTATCCATGCTTCTGATTTGACATAAAACATCTGAATCCATCCATTGAACTGCACTCTGAACCTCATTTTTTGTAGAGTTAAGAATATATATGACCATTCTATGCTGTCAAATGCTTTTTCTGCATCAATTGCAAATAATGATGCATCTGGTGTTTTGCTTAATGATAATATATTTAATGTACATCTTATATTTTCATTTAATGTTCTACCTTTAATGAAACCATTTTGATCTTGGTCAGTTAAAGAGGGTAGAATTTTATACAGTCTTTTTGCTAATATTTTTTTAAATATTTAATAGTCTGTGTTAAGAAGTAATATAGCTCTGTAGGAGGTACCGTTCAGTGGATCTTTTTTGTTTTTTAAGAAAACTTGTATAGTGGCCTGTCTACATGAATCTGGGACTGTCTTAAATGTGGTGAATGGGGATCACGTGATGCAGCTGAGCTGAGAGGAGCTTGGCTCTTGAGCTCTGCCTTTGCAACTTGAATCTATAGCAATCCTCCCTCTGTTTTTGTTCCTTGGATGGACTATGTCCTCTCATCCTCCTCCCCCAAAGGTTAGGAAGTTGGAAATTGACATTTTGGAGGATCCTAACCTTTCAAAGAAGCCTAAAACAGAGGAGACATTGAACCCTTAAAGAGCAGCTGAAGCAAACATGGTGGATGGTCCCTCTGAGCCAATTTCCTCTTCGGTGCTCCAGAAGCTCACTGAAATTAAAACATTTGAGTTCTGTTACAGCTCAGCTTTCTCAGATGTCTCTTGCTCTAGAAGCTGTTAAAGGAGTGGTGGAGAGCCTTGGTTCTTGTATCAGAGTGATTGAGGAGTGGGTGGGCCTTATGGAAGATTGGGTCTGTTGGCACCAATCTTCCATAAGGCCCACCCACAGGCCAATGGATGGCTACCCTGGAGAGTGAGATCCAATTAATGTGGGACAAACTTGATGACCAAGAGACAGGTGCTGTCAGAATAATTTACAACTCCTGGGCTTGCCAGAGACCAATGAAGGAAACAATATAATCGAGTTTCTTCAAAGATTACTTCCTAAATTACTTGATCACTATTGGGACACCCCTCTTGAGATAGATTAGGTGCAAAGAGTTCCATCAGGGCCCACTCCATCCTCTCCTAGCACCCATCCCCACCTGATCATTTTCTGCCTGCTAAGATTCCAAGATAGAGAAGTTATACTTTCCAAAGCAATGCAGCAAAGGACTTTGTTGTGGCAGGAATCTAAACTGTGGATTGCACCTAATTTTCCTAGAAGAGTGATTGACCACCATAAGTCTTTCGATGCGGTCAGGGACCTTGCTAAACAATGGGGGATACAATGTTATCTTGCTCCTCCAGCCATGCTCTGTCTATTTTTTGGATCATCTCCTGTATCATTTACATCTCCAGTGGAGGCTCAGCGCTTTATCTTCCAGTTGGACATTGCTCCTAAGTCTGCTCCATTTCAGCCTAATTCTTTAGTGAAGAAACCTTCTGCACTGACTCGGGATCCTGTTACAAGTCAGGATCCTCCTTCGAGTACACTTCCTATTTCAAATTTGACACCTTTCCTGAACCAGAATTCTGTATTGGATCGCATTTTTGCATCGAATGGAAAAGTTAAGCCGCATCAGCATCCTAAGCCTTAGCAGGTTTCATGTAATTGTTTATCCCTATCTAAGGACTAGCCATCTGCTGTATCAGGATCTGCTCTATCTGACAATGCTGGTAAACTGGCTGCAGAGTTAGGGCTGTCTAGGAATTCATTGGAGTCAAACAACACGGAGACCTCACTTTCCCTGACATGATTATATCCTTTCTGTGGCTGTGGACTCCATTATTAGTGGCTTATGCTGGTGGGACTTTTATTAGTCCTTTTGAGACACCTTTTCAAGCCGACTGTTTTTTCCTTGAGCCAGGATCCTCTTTCGAACAAGGTTTCTACTTTGAAATTGTTACCTGCCCCAAACCAGAATCCTACATCAGATCACATTCCTACATCGAATAAGAAAGTTGAGCCACAACAGCATCCTAAGCCTCAGCAGGCTTCACCTCACTGCTCATCCCTATCTAAGGTCCAGCCATTGGCTGTATCAGGATCTGTTCCTTCTGACAATATTGGTAATTGGCTCTAGATTTGGGGCAGCCTGGGATCTTATTGGAGTCAGATGGAATGAAGACGTCAATTTCCCTGACTTGATTATATCCTTTTTGTGGCTGAGGACTCTGTTACTAGTGGCTTAAGCCAGTGGGACTTTTATTAAGTGCTTAAGTGACACTTTTTCTAGTGGACTGTTTCTTCTCACATCTGGGTTTAAAAGGAAGTTATAAATTACTTTGACTGCTTGTTATGTCTCATGCCCCAATGGTTCACCCTAGCTGGGGGGGAATCTACTTAGTCTAATGGGGGTTTATGTGTTTGTTCCTATTTGTTCACTGTTATGCCTCATTTGTTTGTTTCTGTCTTAGCCTGTTTGTTCTATTCTGGTTCAGATGTGGCAGGGGGTGGTGTTGTGTGAGGGTGTATATTATTTCAAATCTGGTTTGAGTGTTTTTGGTAATTTGTGGTATCCTGCATTGTTTTATTTGGATGGGTTCTAGTGCCACATCTTGTTCTCTCCTGTTTGCTTCATTCCTCCCTTGGCTTACATCAATTTGGGCAGTGCTGGCATGCCAGTTCTTGATGATATCTCCAGTTCTTCACTGCTGGTAGATACTGGTCCTCTCAGATGATTTAGAGACTTTACTGGGGTGTGAGTGCTTCTTCGGTTAATTGGAAACGGTACCTATCAGAGGGAGTTGTCACTCAGGGGCTAGATTGGGGAAGGGTATCCACTCTGACGGGATGTAAGGGTTTTTAATTTTTATATGCTGTGTCACAGGGGGCAGAAAGGGGGAGGGTTTGTTTATGTTCTTTCATTAGGTTTGTTTATTGGCAGAGACTCGGTGGCCACCTTATATCTTCTGCTAAATCTGAGAAGATTTATTCCATCTATGTTTGTATATAGTTTACTTGGTAGGTGTTTACAGTTAGTATTGTTATTTTTTTTATTTTATGTATATAGTTTGACTTGCTCTGATATAGCAAGACAGATTGTTTTGAAGTTAGCTCAACTAAGGGAAGGGAGATGAGAGGTGGGATATTTCATGTTTTCTCTTCCACTATGGCCTATAAGGCTATTATGTGGAATGTCCGCAGATTAAATAGTCCAGTAAGGTGGAGGGGAGCTATCACCCATTTGAAATGATTGAGGGTTGGGGGGGCAGATTAACTTCTTGCAGGAAACCCATTTAGTGAAGAAAGGAAGTGAAGAAATTAAAATGTTTATGGGGTGGGCCAGTCTATGACTCCTCTTTTTTCTATAAAAAGTGTGTGCTGGTTATCTTATGCCACAGAGCTATCTACTGGATTGCCAAACAGGTCCTTAAGTACAAGGAGGGTCATTGGGTAGTGGTTAAGGGCAGTCTGGATGGCAAGCCATTGATTCTGGGTGCCCTCTATGGACCAAATGTTGATGATTCTCATTTTTTTCATGACGTTTCACAGGTGTTATTAGATTTGGGCCCAGACTCTGTTATCTTGGGAGGGGACATCAATCAGGTTATAGATACATTGTGTGACAGAAGTGGTATTCCTGAATCACTGTCATCTGGGAGTGGTAATGCTTTAAATCTTTTAATGCAAGATTATGGCCTGTCAGATGCCTGGGGTTTAGAACACACCTCCGGCCATAATTACACGTTTTATTTAGCTCCGCATAAAACATATAGCAGGATCGATATGATCCTGGCTTCAGGGTTTGTTTTGCAGGGGTCTCTGATCTACCATTGAGCCGATCCTTATCTCTGACCTCTTTCTAGTAATGTATTGTTTTGAGTAGAGTGCTCCTGAGCAGTCTATTAAAAGATGGAGATTTAATGTTAACCTTGGCAACGATGTTAAATTTGTGCAGTGGTTGAGGCAAGAGATTCAAGAGTTTTTAGAGCTTAATTTTCCAGGTGAGACTGTGGCTCATTGGTCGTGGGATGCCCTGAAGGCCTTTATCTGAGGACTGGTTATCGCACATGCCTCCACTAAAAAAAGGAATCGCGATCAGAAGCCCAGGTTTTAGAGAAAAAATTGGTTAAGCTGCAACAACAGCATAAAGCAGGAGACTGCTCTCCCGGGTTTTTGTATTCCATAAGAAATATTCAGTATCAGTTAACAGGAAGAGGAATTTTCTTTGTGCCGAGTTCATCAGGCTTTCTTTGGGGGAGAGGGAGAAAGTGTGGCACCTTTTGGTGTACTGGTTGAAAACCTTTCAGAAAAATCCAAAATCCCTGGTGTACAGGTGGTTAATTCCATCTCTACAGAGCCAGCAGCTATTAATGATGCCTTCTACAATTTTTACCTGGGTCTTTTTTCATCTAAATTAGAACCTGGTTTCCAAACTGAAGAAACCATCACCTCCTTTTTAAGTTAATCACTTGTTTGATGAACAGGCGAAAGCTCTGGATGCCCCCTCACTGTACAGAAAATAGCTCTTGCTATCCTACATATCTCTAGTGGGAAGGCTCCTGGCCCTTATGGCCTTCCTTTTGAGTTTTATAAGCATTTCCAGGATTTATTGTGTCCAATTTTGTTGGCTACTTTTCAAGAAGCGTGTGAGTCACATTTGTTATCTGAGTCAATGTCCAAGGCAAGCATTTCTGTATTTCCTAACCAGGGGAAGGATCCCTAGTTATGTGCCAGCTTCTGCCCCATCTCCCTGTTAAATTTTGATTACAAAATCATGGCCAAGATCCTTGCTTTGAGAGTTCAGGTGGTGTTGCCATCCCGGGTGCATGCAGACCAGGTTGGTTTTGTTGCAGGGAGAGATGGGGTGGATCATATAAGGAGGCTGACTAATCTCCTTGGGGTTGCGAGGCCTTCTCCACATCTGGTGGCAGTAGGGGCACTGGACATGGAAAAGGCATTTGACTCATTTGAATGGCCATACCTGTTTGCTACTCTTTAGAAGTTTTGTATTGGAAGAAGTTTTTCCATTGGATGAGGAACCTTTATGCAGCCCCAAAAGCCTCAGTGGTGACCAACAGTGTGGCCTCTAAACTGTTTCCCCTGGGAAGGGGCACTAGACAGGGGTGACCACTTTCCCCTTCACTTTTTGTTCTAGCTATCAAACCATTAGCACAAAAAGTCCAGGAAAGCTTTGAGATAGCTGGACTAATGCTGGACAAGGAGGAGTTTAAGCCTATGTTATTTGCGGATGATATTCTCCCTACCCTGTGTGACCCGGAGTGGTCAATTCCAGCCCTAATAGATTTATTAAATAGGTTCGCAAGCCTGTCTGGGCTTAAGAACAATTGGAGAAATTGGAGGTATTGCCACTTGTAACGGTGTGGGAACTACAGATGGACATGACTCAGAGATAAGGTGCAACTCATATGTTCAAGTGGAATGTTTATTAGATCTCAACTTTCTTATTTGACACCTTTTTCAGCATTCAGCTTTGGAGTTTTAACTTTTAAACAAAAATAATCAGTTTACAACTGTACTAACAGAAAAGAAAAAAAATATGTTTTCAACATAGGAACCTTCTTCCTCCACTGATCAGCAACTACTGACCTCCTATCTCTCGAGGCCTTTTCAGGCATAGCCTTTTATACCCTCCCACCTCATCAGGTGATTCAGCATCATGCCTTAAAACTACATTCTTTTAATCACTGTTTACAATAAGTTTATATACACATTAGTGTAATACTTAAGTACTTAAATGTGCTCTGACATCACTACTTATGAATAACATTCAGGACATAAGGTTTGTTATGTTGCAGCTCCTTCCTTTGATTTCAACCAGTATAAAAATAGCCCACCAGGGGCCGCTATTCCTCTATAGTCCAGTGTCAGAAGGCAACAGCCTGCCCTCACAACCAGACCTCAAAATTATTCAGTTCTCAAAACTTTCTGCAACACCTAAGGTATGTCCTAAAGAAATTATTTCAATTATCCCCTTCTGTATGAGATACTCTAGGGATTATATGGCCATAAGAAACAGAAAACTCCTACTAGAAGAGGTTTTAAATACATTATTCGGGGTAGTATTGCAAACGCTAGTATAAAAAGTCTGAGCTATTATATCTGTAATTTGTGTCAATTTACTGGGAATCAAATCCTTCCTTGGCTGGTTTAAACATACAGAGGCAAACATTTAGGTCTCCTTTCCTAGACCTGGCCACAGTAAATTTAACTTAGCCTAACACTAAAATATCCTTTGAGAAACTAAAACGCTGCTATTTTGGAAAGACTAAGCCATCGGCTTCTCTTTTCAAGTCATCAGCTTAGCATTCACCTCTGAATCAATACACGCTTTAGAGAGTAACAGCTCTCTCTCTAAACCATTTGGTTTTGCGATTTTGGGTGCAAACCTTTACAGAAGAAGTCTCCAAAAGGCTTCTGTCTTTTAAAATGAAATTTAGGAGACGTTTTTGAGCTGCATGAACATGCGCATGCTGGCACAGTCGCGTGGCTCAGTGCTCATTCGTGTAGCTGTTTCTTCACCTTCTAGCACTCTTAGGAACAACCTTTCCCTTAGACAATAACAGAAATGAGAGTTCTTATTCTCCTAACAAGAGGGGAAGCTTTTCTGTACTTTACATACACATTTTAAAGTTACTAAATGTACATAGTAACTGTAAATCTGTAATACAGGTACAGGTTTTCTTTCTCACAGAGAGTTTCTCCTTTATTACATTTATAACTTCTACAAGGGGCTTCCCTTTGAAGGGCACATCAAAAAGTTTAACTAATACTGGTTACTCCTACTATATATTTGTACCACTTGGAAAGAAGAGAATAAAAGTAGGGAAGAGGAATAAGACTGGGGGGGAGGTGTAAGGAGGTGTCCTGCCTCCAAACAGAGAAATACAGGGACAGCCATAGAAGAGAGAATAAAGATAGTTGCAACCAAAGGATAAGAAATGGATGAGGTACATTATGAATGTGACAGGTACTGACGCTGTCACATTTACCACCCCTAGAAAAAGAGGAATCATGTAATAACAGTATCCTCTTATAAATACTCCGGAGGGGGTGGAACTTCCACCCACCCACTCTCAGGAGTTCCATCCCAGAGCCCCTCATACGTACTCTGACATCAAACATGTCAGATCCATTCATGCCCTGGGATATTGAATATCTTTTAGGACAAATATTCACTTGTTCAATCAACAAAATAAGGACTTGATGTCCTAGTCACTTGGTCCAACCCCCTACTATCCGAGGGTTGGAGGAGCTCCAGCCCACCCTCTTCCAAGAAGCTCCATCTCAGGGTCCCAGCATTCTGTAGTACTACGGTGCCACACAACAACTATAAAACAAATAAGACACACAACATGTACTACTATTACTCTGAGATACATCTAATTTCTATGCCCTAGATTCTGATTAGTTACTTATACATCTCTAAGTGTTTCTTCACCCTTGGTAGGTATATTTCTGATATTTGCCCCATATCAGGATAAATAATCGGTATTCTTGTATTCACTTCCCTTATTATGTATGACTTTAAACTGGTACGGTTGTAATGCTAAATACCACCGCATTATGCAAGGATTTTTCTCCCGCATCTGATGTGACCAGCAAAGGGGGTTATGGTCTGTTACAACAGTAATTTCTGATCCCCAGAGATAGTATTTAAGGGCTTCTATTTACCCATTTAAGGGCTAGACACTCTTTCTCAACTGTTGCGTATTTACGCTCTCTTACATGAAATGTTCTACTCATGTACACTATAGAATGTTCCTCCCCATCTATGACTTGTGTAAGTACAGCCCCTAAACCTACTCCCGAAGCATCAGTTTGAATTAAAAAGGGTTTTTTGAAATCTGGGCTTCCTAATACTGGGTATGCACATAACGTGGCTTTGATTTGTCTAAATGCTTTTGTCCATTCTACTTTATTTGCATATTTCTTTTTGGTTAATTCCATCGGGGTCCTGCTACAGCTGAAAATCTTGGTATGAAATGCCGGTCATATCCGACTAGTCCTAGGAAGGCATGGACTTGTTTCTTAGTCTGAGGGATTGCACATTGTGATACTGCCTCTACCTTACTAACCTCTGGCTGGATAATCCCATTCCCAATTATACACCCGAGGTACTTTGTTTCTGTCTGTCCCATGCTACATTTGGTGGGATTAATGGTGACCCCCGCCCTTTTTAGCACCTGGAGGACCTCTTCTAAATGGCATAGGTGTGTTTCCCAGTCAGGACTGAATACCACTATGTCATCCAGATAGGCCACAGAAAATGAGTTATATAGCTGTAGTGTTTGGTCCATGAAGCGCTGGAATGTGGCCGGCACTCCATGCAGGCCAAAGGGCATTGTTATGAATTCAAATAAGCCCACGGGGTACTAAATGCAGTTATCTCTCTGGACTGAGTGGTAACAGGTATCTGCCAATAACCTTTTGTAAGGTCAAGGGTAGATATTTATTTAGCATTCCCTAGATGATCAATAATATTGTCTATCCTAGGCATAGGATACCTATCAAAAAGGAAGGCAGCATTCACCTTACAGAAATCTAGACAAATGCGAATACCTCCTTCCTTTTTGTTGACTGTTACCATAGGTGATGACCAGGCACTACGGGAAGGTTGTATTATTCCCAACTGCTCCATGGTTCTTACCTCCTGGATCACTTCTTTTCTTATCTGTACCGGTAACCGATATGGTTTCTGATTTATGGGGTTATTCTGGATCAGTCTGATCTCATGTTTGATGCCTACAACTTAACCAGGTATACTGGTAAATGTATCGGCAAATTTAGTTAACAACTGCTGCATTTGTTTGAGTTGTGGTGTAGTCAGTGCAGGATTCATATGTATCTCTTTAATTTGGCCCTGATGTTCCAGTCTCTCATATGCTATATCTAGCTCAGACGTTCAGGGCATTGCTTGTACATAACCACTCAGATTAGCTGCCTTGGATCTCTCATGCCACAGTTTTAATAAATTGGCATGATAAATCTGCTTACTGCTTCATCTGTGTGGCATATGTATCTCATATGTTACTGGCCCTACCTGTCTAATGACACTGAAAGGTTCTTGCCACTTCATTAATAACTTATTTTCACTGGCAGGTAGGAGGAGTAGTACTTGGTCTCTTGTGGCAAATTGTTTATGCCCCACTCCAGTATCATAATATTTCTTCTGTTGGGCCCGTTTGTCACTCAAAGTTTGGTGTGCTAACGTGACATATCTTTTTAAGCGTTGCTTCAAAGCCATTATATATTTTAGGACCCCCCTTTTTCCTATTTGTGTGTTTCCCTTCCAATACTCCTTAACAACATCCAATGGTCCCCAGGGATTACGACCATATAGAAGTGAAAAAGGATAAAAACCTATGGAGGCCTGAAGTACCTCTTTATAAGAAAACAGGAGGTAGGGTAGGAACAAGTCCCAATTCTTACCTTCTTCATTTATATATTTTTGTAACATTTTCTTTAGGGTTTGATGAAACCATTCTGCCAAACCATCAGTCTGGGGATGATAGGGGGAGGTTCGTATCGCTTGGATGCCCAGTAACCTATATAACTCAGACAACATTACCGAAGTGAAATTGGTTCCTCTGTCCGTTAAAATCACTTTTGGGATGCCCACTCTACTAAATACTTTCGCTAGTTCCTCAGCTATCCTCTGAGCTGTAAATTTTCTCATAGGGATCACCTCTGGATACCGGGTAGCATAGTCACAAATGACTAATATGAACCTGTTACCCTTAGAGCTGGTCTCCAGGGGTCCTACCACATCCATGGCAATCCTATCAAATGCTGGTTAACTAGAGGTATGCTTTGGAAGGGCACCATATCCCTTTTTCCTACTCTTGCAACCTTTTGGCATTCAGGGCAACTCTGTACATACTCTGCTACTATTTCATGGATCCCTGGCCAATAAAAACGATCTATGATCCTTTTTAATGTGGTATCCCTCCCAGAACGCCCTGCTAAAGGAATATCATGAGCTAGATGTATTATCTCTTTTTGAAATTTCTGGGGAACAACCAATTGTAACACTTTATTCCCATTTTTGGGATTGGTACATTCCCTATATAAAATGTTGTTCAATAAGAGATACTTAGGGGAACCATCATTATTATCTTTTCCAACCTGTGAAAAAAATTGGTTAAGAGATACATCATGCTTTTGTTCCTGAGATATAGTCTCTGGTCCACAGTTCATAGGTCCATTAAGATTTTGGTTTTGCCAGTCTTTTTTACTCCTTCATTTTTCTGCCTTCCCTTTCCATGGTTAATCCAGGGCCTCGAACAATTCATCTAAAAATGGAAACACTGGCTGCAACTGCTCATTAGTCTGTTTGGTGTGTGACCGTGTGGATACAGCCACCACTGGTGCCAACTCATTGTTTTCCATTATCTACTGGATGGTCTTACTTCCTGGCTGGAGCCATTTGTCGCTAAGGCCTTTTAAGCATGCATACACCTCCCTTGGGGCATCAGTGGATTGCATCCTCAAAGATCGAAAGCACTGATGGTATGTCTCAGTGTTGATGTCATATCTCCCTCTTCACACGGTCATAGTCGTCAGCCACTTGTATAGCTAGGTGGCTATATACAACCTGTGCTCTGCCAGTTAATTGAGGGGCAAGTCACATGACCCATTGTTCCCTGGGCCACCCACATGTCTGAGCTACCCTCTCAAATGTCGTTAGGTATGCCTCTATGTCATGAGTCCTGCAAGTGAGCCAGTTTAATGTCTCGAGGGCCTTGAGGTCTTTCTGCATGCTCCGTTTGGATTGCCTGTAACACTCGCATGGTGTCTGCCAATTTGGCATCTTGCCTCCTTCTGTCAATTTCCCTATCTTTATCCAATTGTACCTGCCGGACACATAGCCACATAGCCGGCTGGGAAATCATCTCCAGGTTCACTGCGCTCCTCCTCAGGCTTCTCAGATGGTTGCCTTTTTACCCTAGGATGTACATCAGGTAATCTGGTCAGCAATTGGGCCCCTGTCTGGGCTGCCATCTGCCTCATGAGGGTGCCTTGCATTTGTTCTCCAGCCACCATGTCCACCTTGGGTACCAGAAAATACCCGCCACTTCATCTCCCTTCCTTGTCCGCAACAAAATCGGCAGCAGTATCCCACTTTTAGCACCAACTGTATCGGTATGGGAACTACAGATAGACATGACTCAGCGATAAGGTGCAACCCACAGGGTCAAGTGGGATATTTATTAGATCTCAACTTCCTTATTTGACACCTTTTTCAGCATTCAGCTTTGGAGTTTTAACTTTTAAACAAAAATAATCAGTTTACAACTGTACTAACAGAAAAGAAAAAAAAATCTGTTTTCAACATAGGAACCTTCTTCCTCCACTGATCAGCAACTACTGACCTCCTATCTCTCGAGGCCTGTTCAGCATAGCCTTTTATACCCTCCCACCTGATCAGGTGATTCAGCATCATGCCTTGAAGCTACATTCTTTTAATCACTGTTTACAATAAGTTTATACACACATTAGTATAATACATAAGTACTTAAATGTGTTCTGACATCACTAGTTATATATAACATTAAGGACATAAGGTTTGTTATGTTGCAGCTCCTTCCTTTGATTTCAACCAGTATAAAAATAGCCCACCAGTGGTAGCTATTCCCCTATAGTCCAGTATCAGAAGGCAACAGTATCCCCTCACAACCAGACCTCAAAATGATTTGGTTCTCAAAACATTCAGCAACACCTAAGATATGTCCTAAAGAAATGACTTCAGTGATCCCCTTTTATTTGAGATACCCTAGGGATTACATGGCCATAAGAAACAGAAAACCCCTACTAGAAGAGGTTTTAAATACATTATTCGGGGTAATATTGCAAACGCTAGTATAAAAAAACTTTTGTTAGGCTGAGCTATTATATCTGTAATTTGTGTCAATTTACTGGGAGTCAAATCCTTCCTTGTCCGATTTAAACATACAGAGGCAAACATTTAGGTCTCCTTTTCTAGACCTGGCCACAGTAGATTTAACTTAGCCTAACGCTAAAACATCCTTTGAGAAACTAAAACGCTGCTATTTTGGAAAGACTAAGCCATCAGTTGCTCTTTTCAAGCCGTCAGCTTAGCGTTCACCTCTGAATCAGTACACACTTTAGAGATTAACAGCTCTCTCTCTCTTAACCATTTGGTTTTGCGATTTTGGGTGCAAACCATTACAGAAGAAGTCTCCAAAAGGCTCCTGTCTTTTAAAATGAAATTTAGGAGATGTTTTTGAGCTGCACTAACATGCGTACGCTTGCACAGTCACGCGGCTCAGCGCTCATTCGTGTAGCTGTTTCTTTGTCTTCTAGCACTCTTAGGAACAACCTTTCCATTAGACAATCACAGAAATGAAGGTTCTCATTCTCCTAATAAGAGGGGAAGCTTTTCTCTACTTTACATACACATTTTAAAATTACTAAATGTACATAGTGGTACAGGTTTTCTCTTTCTCACTGAGAGTTTCTCCTTTATTACATTTATAACTTCTACAAGCGGCTTCCCTTTGAAGGGCACACCAAAGAGTTTAACTAATACTGGTTACTCCTACTGTATATTTGTACCATTTGGAAAGAAGAGAATAAAAGCAGGGAAGAGGAATAAGGCTTGGGGGGAGGTGTAAGGAAGTGGCCTGCCTCCAAACAGAGAAATACAGGGACAGCCATAGAAGAGAGAATAAAGATGGTTGCAACCGAAGGATAAGAAACAGATGAGGTACATTATGAACGTGACAGGTACTGACCCTGTCACACCACTGAATGCACTCTGCTCTTCCATCTCCTTAGATGGTTTGGGGCTCTCCTGGTCAAAACACCCAATACAATATTTAGGTATTATGATATCTCCTGATTGGAGAGACTGGGTTCAACTGAACTTCTCCCCTTTACTGAAGTCTTTTGCAGATGAAATGGCTAGATGGCAGAATCTTCATTTGACCCTTTGGAGAAAAGCTCAGACTCTCCAAATGATGGTCCTGCCTCGGCTTTTGTATCTCTTTAGGTATTTGGCTCTGCCAATTCCAGACTCCATTTAGAACTCACTTGAGAGGTTAACTCGTTGCTTTTTGTGGGAGGATGGAAAACCCCGAATCTCTGCCTCACCTGATGGCTCCTCTGAATCAGAGTGGCCTTCAGGTTCCTTGGTTATGGGGCTATTATTTGGCTTCTGACTTGAGGTAAATCTGGCTGTGGTTCTATCCTGAGTTGTGTCAGGGATCCTCCTGGTGGATATCCCTGGAGGAATAGTTGTCTCCTGGGGTACTGCCTGAATTGGTATTGTGGAACTCTTCGATGCTTTGAAAAGATTATCCAATCCATGACTATGTTTTAGGGATTTGAAAAAGGGTGGCCAAATTCGCTTCCTTGCTGATGCAGGTGCCTTTGTGTCAATGGCCATTATGGAATAACAAGGATGGCCCAAGACTAGGAACATTCTTTGAAGCTCATATAGAGCAAGGGCAACCTGAACAATCTGTTAAATCACTTTACGGAATAATTCCAAATTTCAAATAGGGGGTTCATCCATATGTTGGCCCCAATGGGATGCTGGTGGGCTGGTAAGGATTGTAGACCTAGTTCATCCTAGAAACAGGTCAATTTCAAGACTTTGTGGACATTAAAGCTCAGGCCCTTTGCTGCAGTCTCACCTTTGGAAATATTTACAGATTCAGCATTTGATTTCTTCATACACAAGCTGTCAATTCTGACACCCCATGTCTGGGGTCTGAGAGGTCATTCTGGGGTTGGCAGGGGGGTGGTAAACTAACTTTCTTGCCTCCAAAGTTAGGCTGGATTTATAAAAGGCTCTTACAAGTATTCACTCCTCCTATTCATGGCCTGAAGTCTCCTATGTCAAATTATGGCTGGGTGTGCTGGGCGAATATATCTGAGGCTTGCCAGGACCTTAGAGGGCTGATATCACAATGGAGAACATTACACTTATGGTGTAGGATGTTGGATCAGCTTTATAAATTGAAATGAATCTCTAAAGTTGAATGCTGGAGATACCACCAGCAGGTTGGTAACCTTTTACATATACTTTGGGCATGTCCTAAATTGGCTGATTGGTTGGTTTCAATTTGTAATAGAATTTCCCTTGTTCTGAAATGCAATGTCCCTATGGATCCCTCTCTCTTAGTCCTGGGCAATACACATAAGCTCCCTGTATGGAACACACCCACAATATTGTGGTTCATGGCCACCAGTACAGAGGCCAAGCATCTTATTCTAAGGCAATAGTGCTCAGCGGTAGTTCCTACTTTGGCAGAATGGGAGGATAAGCTCTATAAGCTAGTTGGTTTTTAATTGCCTTTCTTATAGGGGAGCCAGGAAAGCCACATTATTTGATCAAGTGTGGGAACCATTTTTGAAATCATCTCTTATTTTTTCATTGCAGAGCCAAGACCAGGTAAGTGGATCCACCTCCTGAGTTGCTTCTGCTCTCTCCCTGCTTGGCAGACATGAGATGACTTTTGGGTTCCTCACTCCACTTTTAACCCCTTTCCATTGAGCTTTTTTCTCTTTGGGATTACTATTAGTGACCTGTCTTGCCAATTTGTTGATAACGTTATTGAGTATGTTTTTTTTTTTCTAATGTTCTTGTTTACTTCTCAATTGTTTTCCTGTTTTCCAGGAGATATCAGAAATCTGTTTGTATATTGTTCCTTCTGGCTGAGTAAGGGTCCATGATGAAGGTACTCTAATAATTATGTATATGATGCTTTCATTTTAAATTATGATTATGGACCCCTTCAGATGGTGGGGGCTTTGGATATACACTCTGACAGAACCTCCCTGATTTGGATGATGATTTTATGTTAATCATTTTGTGATTCTCATGACTCTTTTTTTCTTTTCTCTACTGGTTTTGAATGTTTCCTTTCTTTTAGTGCCCGCAGGAAATACTCAAGTTTGATGCCCCCTTTGTACAAAAATGGGGAAGGCTAGTTTTATTGACATAGAGGTTTGCCGGATGTTGTCTTTAATTGTACTGTTGCTTTTGTTAATATTGTTCTAAAATTGAAATAAAATCAAAATTGAAAAAAAAAGTGTGGAGAATGAGTTAGAAAGAGTTTCTAGTTTAGGAATTATTATTATGGCTTTAAAGTTTTCATATAATTCTATTCCAGTTCAATTGAGTCCTGGGGATTTAGCACTAGGGAGTGCCTGTATTGCTTCTTCTATTTTTGTTTGATTGAATGGCTGATTTAGTTGATCTTTGATGTCATTATTAATACCTCGTATCATTACCTTTTCAAAAAATGTATCTGGTTCCTGTGAATTCTTATCTAACTGAGATGTATATAGTTGCTGATAATATACTGCAAAGTGGTTATTTTTTTCTTCTGTTTTTTTGAAAGTAATATTATTTTGATCTTGTATTGCTAAGATTGATCCCTCTTTTTGCATTTTCTTTGCTTGCCAGGCTAGTATTTTCAGAGGCTTGTCAGCCATTACAAAATCATTTGATCTTGTGTCAAGAAGTTGCCTTTCTGTTTTATCTGTCACTATTTGGTTGCATTGTTCTCCTTTTTGAATCAAACTCTTACAAATTGTGTTGTTTAGTGAGGAGCTATGTAGGCTAGATAGATTTTGCATTTCTTTTTCTAATACAGTCAATATTTTATTTCTTTGTTTCTGCAATCTCTATGCTGATAAATTTTCATCTGATCCATACCTTAAAGCATTCCCAGATAGTAGTAAAGGAAGTGTATTCGCTAGTATTAATTTGAAAAAATTCTTGTAGCAGTGTCACGTGATGCCTGCCAAGGAGTAGCTGCTCTTTGGAGGTGCTCTGCTGAAACTCGCATATTTAAACTCCATTTTCCCTAATTTTTCTGGTTTACTGCACTACTTTGGACATGCTCCACTGCCCTAATCTGAATGGCTGTTGACATGATGGAAGAAACTTCAGATCATCTCCAGGAATCGGGTTTCTTTCAAATTGAAGACTCTGAAGGGAAACAGTACTTGGTGCAGGGTCTAGATGCAAAATGGCCCCGCAGGAGCAGCTCCACATCTGATAATGCATCTACTACTCCACAGCTGATTACCCAGGAGCAAATGTATGCAAAGCTGCATACAATAAAGTCTGCCCTGTTCTCACTCATTTCAAAGTTTCAGGAATGGAAGACCAACTTATCAGAGATGTCCCAATGAGTGGCGGACGTGGAGGTCTGCATTTCTTCTGAGGAAGACCATATCAGCAAGATGGAGCCCTAGCTTGTGGTTTTGCAGTGCGCAGTCAAACTAGAAGAAAAGGTGGATGACCTTGAGGGATGCTCCAGGAGAAATAACTCCTGGGGCTCCCCGAGGGAGAGGAGGGCCAATCTACAATTTCGTTTCTGCAAAAACTTTGTTCCAAGCTTGCTGATCCCTCACCACATGGCCCACATATGTGATCGAGTGAGTCCATTGCTTGATTCGACCCAAGCCAGCCCTGGGAGACCCACCTCTGCCCATGATATTCAAGGTGCTCAATTATTTAGAACACAATCACCTATTAAAAGCAGCCATGGCAACAGAGAAGTTTGAATGGCAGGGAAAGATCTTAGACTGGTCCCAGACTTTACTTATAAAGTCCGACTAGATTGTGCAGCCTTTTGATCCCTCCTGTCAAAACTCTGGGTGGCAAAAATCAGACACCGCATGATGTATCCCACCCAGCTTGAGGTCACCCTTCCCTCAGAAACCCATCGATTTGAAACAGCCCAGCAAGAAGCTGTAGAACTGGCAAAATTGCTTCCTGAACTATTCAGCAAAGGGGCTGAGGACTGAATCAGGGACATCTTGTGGGCAGACAGTGAGTATACATGTAGCTTATGTACTATAATGCCCCTTCATATGAACACTTCCAATGTTCTGTTGCGCAATTTTGTAGGATTTATATTGTGCAGTGATTAGGTTTTTTGCTTGCCTCCTGGACCAGATTGAGTGGAACGAGTGGCCCAACTTGAAGGAGTAGGTCCAGTTTCATTTTTGTTGTTGCCACTGCAATCTGCACCTGCTGCATTGAATCTCTGCTGGGAAGCAGCTTAGGGGCCTTTTCTGACCAACGGTGCCAGGGTCCGGCACACACTGGATGATCCACATCAAGGAGATAATTCCATGCACTCCGGAGGAAGAGGATCTATGTCTGACTGGTGAACTATGTAAACTGTTTACCGACCTTCTAATATGGTGGGCTGCTTCAGTTGAGAATGGTTTAAGTTAGTTTGTGAGACTGCTTTTATTTTGACATTCAGTTTAATTATTATTCAGACATTTTGTCATCAAGGGCAATGGTTTCTTTGCTGTTGAATAGTGGGGGTTATGCCTGACTATTTGTATTCAAGTGACTTGATGTGAATCTGACGCACAGTGCATGCAGCTGTACTCTGGCCAGCCCGGCTGAAACATTCTTTGCTACATGCAAGCTGCACAAACATTTGTTTAGTTAATTCTTCTTCCATCTTTGGTCTGTTAAGACTTAAAATCAGTTGCATTTAAGAATATGTAGTTTGATGTTTTATTGTTAGTGTTTGCTTTTATTGTGCACAATATACTTCTATTTAAATCTATAGGGGTTCGATGAGACTATCAGGACCAGTCAATTTTATGCAATGTTTTCTGCCTTACCTGTATGAGAGGTTTATTAGATTTTCCTGATTGTGAAACATAGCAGCTGGTCTTTTTGCAGTATTTTAATCATTCTAGTTTATTTAATTCTTCACCCTTAGACTGGTGATCAGGCAAGTTAGTTGTGCTAACATGATAATTTATATTACTGTTTATGGAGGACTTTTACAGCCGAGGTCATTCAGTTAGATATTTCATTTAGGCAGCAAGGTACTATACTCTGACTCCTCAGTGTAGCAGATATATTTAGGGGAGGATTCTCTTATTTTAATTTTACTGTTCGCTCTAAAGTAAACATTGTATTTTCTTTAATTGCACATGTGAGGAGTTTGGGGTGAACATCCAAATACTGAGACACAGGGGAAACAGTAGGGTTAGGTGGTGCAACTTGGGTATGCTATCCTGCAGTAATTATTCCATCAGTTAAGTTACTCTGGTTATTCCCTGACTGCTTAGGAGCCCCCTTTCATCTATGGTATAATTTCAGATGCCTTCCGTATGTGTGGTAAGAGTCTAAGGACAAACAATAGTGTTTAGATGGGTACTTTGGAGTTTATACTTTTTCTGTTCTTCATCTATTCTCCCCATGATGTGGGAAACCAGGTACGATAGTTTAATACAGGTAGTCCCTTTAGGGTAGGCTATTAGTTTTGGTAGCAGATAGAACATAAGGTGGACTCCACCAGACAATTTAAGTTTGTGCAGGTTTTTGGGCACAAATAACTCAGGAAAAGACATGAGAAGGGGGGTGGACAGTTATCTGGATTATTTGAGGTGGATTTGTTCATCCCCGGGTATCATGGACCTGACATTTAGGAGAAGGCATTTGGCCTTGATGGATAGTGGGTTAGTTGGGGTGTGTGGGACGGGGGGATGTTCAGTTAGGTGGGTGGAGGTGGGGTGGATGAAGATGTGAGTGGGGGAAGGAGGCAGGATGAGGGAACTGGAGGTCAAGCTTACCAATTCAGTAGGATGGGTGAGCCTGGACTGACTTCACCACAGCTTTAAGATAGGTACCTTAAATGTTCTTTCTTGGAATGTTGAAGGGGAAGAGATCATTCTAAACAATATTGGCTTCTTAGACATTTAAAAAGGTATAACCCCTCATGTAGTAATGTTACAGGAAACTCTTACTCTGAGGGATCAATTAAACAAGTTGAAGAAACTTTGGGTGGGTCAAGTATTTGGTGCGGGATCAAGTGCCAGATGAGGAGGTGTGGTAATTTTAATTCATAAATCAGGCCCCTTTACTATGATTAAAGAATGGTACAACACCGATGGACATTATATTATTGTTCAGGGCAGATTAGCTAACGTAGAAATTACCCTGGGCTCCACTTATGGCCTGAATGTGGATACCCCTTCCTTTTTTCCACTGCTAGCTGTAATACTGGCTTCACTGAACTATATTCTCTGCTTATTGTGCGATGATTGGAACCTCATTTTTTCCAGAGACTTAGACATGTCTTTTCACAATAGAGCTGGACTCTCCTGCCCAACAAGGGCTATGAGAACTTATGTCTGATTTAGGTTTGGAAGACCCCTGGAGGATCATACATAACACTAAGAAGGATTACACTTACTATTCCCCATCTCACTGAGTATATTCCTATACTGATTTTTTTCTACTTAGTAAATTTTGCATGAAGGAGGTGGGCAGTGTGGGTATACATCCACGACTATTGTTCGATCATTCACCCATCTGGCTTACTTGGACACCGTCATTGCACACACCCTAGAACTGGCACTTGGTCTCTCAATATCTCTCTCCTAGCTGAAGATTATAACAGGAATCATATAAAAAAGTTAATTTGACCTCTTGGCAAGAAAATGCTCATTCAATAACAGCAACAGATGTTATCTGGGGTTCCTTAAAAGTGGAATGGTAAGACGAATTCATATGTCTTGCAACAGTTAAAAAGAAAAAAAGAAAATTCTCAAGTGGAGCAGTGGCTATCCTGAACTAGGGAATTGGAATAACGATTGTCAAACAGATCAGCAGATCAACTTTGGACAGAGCTCCAATCTTTGAGGGCTAAGTATTCTGCCTATCTGTTAGACAAAGTTAATTATTGCACACTTAAAATGAAAGCGACATTCATTGGCCAGGGGGAGAAGGCAGAAAGACTTCTCACTCAGATGCTAAAGCAGCAAAACTCTGCCCACTGGATTACTGCACTGGTGGATCCTGCATCATGATTTATAACCTATGATCCTTCTAGGATGGCAGGGATTTTTAAGACCTTTTACCAGTATCTACAGTATACACTGCCCCCCCCCACCATTGGATAACTGAGGGGAATCCATTCATTGTTTTTGAGTGGAATTGACATCCCACAATTAACTGTGGACCAGCAAAATCTGTTTAAGGGACTGATTTCCCAGCAGAAAATTTTGGACGCCATCAGTGGTGTCCGCGCGGATAAAGCCCCAGGCCCGGATGGTTTTCCATCTCTTTTTTACAAGTCCTTTAAATCAGAACTAGTTCCCAATCTAATCAAACTATTTAACTATCTTTTTTCTCTTACCATCCATGAAATTACCCTTTTTTAGGCTCATATAATGGTTCTACCAAAGCCGGTATAGACCCAATCTCCCTCTTAAATACTGATACTAAGCTTTTTGCCAGTATATTGGCACATCGACTTAAACAGGTGTGGTGGAATTTAGTAAGTCCTGAGCAGGTGGTGTTTGTTACAGGGAGACACCCTAGTGACCACTTTCATAAGATCTCCCACCTTCTCTCCACATCTGGGGAGGGAAGCGCTGATGGGGTGCTCATCTCTCTAGATGCAGAGAAAGCATTTGATAGGGTGGCTTGGGAAGTTTTGTTTCACATTTTACCCCGATATGATATGC
Source organism: Neoceratodus forsteri (assembly GCA_016271365.2). Taxonomy (NCBI): domain Eukaryota; kingdom Metazoa; phylum Chordata; order Ceratodontiformes; family Ceratodontidae; genus Neoceratodus; species Neoceratodus forsteri. Next base: position 480,248,292 of record CM057459.1, on the reverse strand, counting down.
CACCAGATTTTATCCAGTCGATAAAAATATTTTATTGCTGTCCCACAGCAAAAATTATATGTAATGGAGTACTATCCCCCCTTTTTTCTTTAACCAGGGGAACTCATCAGGGGTGCACCCTTTCACCCATGCTCTTCAATTTATACATTGAACCCCTAGCCAGAAAAATCATCGGTTCTGAGGAGGTCAGGGGAATTACAGTGGGACCTTATGAATCTAAGCTTTCTATGTTTTCGGATGATGTGTTATTGCATCTATCAAAGTGGGACATTTCTCTCCCCAAGGTTCTGTAGATTATAGCCGATTAATATATGGATATGTGAATTAATAGTATAGAAAAGCATACAAAAAAATTCCGGTAATAGCACCGGGCAGCAACTGGTAATACCATAGTTCCAAAGTGATAATACTATTGTTCACTGTTGAATGATAGTATTATCACATCAACCACACAGCGTAAGCGCTTCAACATTGGCAGCTGTGCAGCGTGAGACACCTCGAGCTGAAACTGCACCACATTCAACAATTCAAATGACCACAACGCCTGTGGTAAACTAGCATCAACATTTCTTCGCTCCCCTGAACTAAAACTGTCTCTATCTAAGCCAGCAAACACATCAGAAGACAGGCTACATTTTGTGCAAGGACAACAGAACATAAATACAGTAAAAAAAATACAATTTTGACCTCCGTCTCCTCAGCTCCTACCTCAACGAACCGGTGAGTCCAGACAAATTGAAAAAATACCGGTTTCTGAATTAGACCCTATTCTAGCAGACTTTATATTTCAATTAAAAAAACAGGATGGCTCAGAATATGAGCCAACAACAATACAAGGAGTACCCTCAAGCGTAGATAGGCACTTACTAAAGCATAACTATGGCTCATCAATATTCCAAGGTCCTGCAGGTACTTTTAAACAAACACAAGACATCCTGCTAGCCAAACAAAAGTATTTAAAAAAAAAATGGGACTCGGAAACTGACCCAGACAAGAACAACCCCTCTCAGAGGCTGACATAAACCTTCTTTACACAACAGGCACACTGGGTTCCCAGTCCCCTACTTCCTTGCTGCACATGTTGTTTTTCAACATCAGATTACACTTTGCTTTAAGAACCAACGAACAGTATCAGTTAAGATGGGGAGTCATAATTCCAGGAACTGATTCTGAAGGAAAAGAATACCTAGAGTACCACGAATGTCAAACTAAAACGAGAACAGGGGTAAATGTCAGGGATATACTGCCAGTAGCTCCACGAATGTATGCAAACCTCCAAAACCCAGACAGAGACCCCATTACAGCATACAAAAAGTATGGCAGTCACAGACCACCTGAAATGCTACAAACAGATTCCCCATTTTGCCTAGCACCAAACACCAGACTAAAGCCAACCAGTTAATAGTATCAGTGCATGACAATAGAGGAAAACAAAATCAGATCCATTATGAAGCTCCTCCAAAAATCAGCCGGAATACCAGTAGAGAAATGAATCACGAACCACTCCATGAGGAAAACTGCCATACAAATGCTTGTAGACTCCAATATCCGCCCCAACAGACATTGCACAGCTCTCTGGCCATAAGAACCTACAAAGTATTAATGCATACAGCACCTTACCTGAGCAGAAGCAGAAACTAATGTGCTCCATCCTCTCTTGCAACCTCCAGCAGCCATCCACCTCTCGGGATCAACAGCAAACAGACTCAGAAGTGCGCAGTAAAAGTCCTGAAACTGCAGCTTCTACAAGTGCCATCCTTCCCAGAGTGCAGGAAAATGCTTTGCCTTCTTCTATGGATGACCAGGAAATTGCATCACACAGCACATGCAAACCTACAACCTCCCAAATCTCTGCGACCTCCGGAAACATATTTGGAAGTCACTGCTCTTTTTTCGACACCGTCTCTATCAACATACGTCACTCTCCCCAGCCACCCAAGAAACGCCGTTACATCATCTATTCGGACAGTGACACAGAATAGATACCGCAGTTCAAAAAAGTAAAACTTTCTGTTGCCGCAAATCATTGGCTGTTCAAAGTACTTTAGGCAGTTTTATTTTACATTTATAATTGTACTCTTCGCATTACCTGACCCACTGCAAGGAACATTGCATCACTGGACCCACCGCAGCCACCGGATGAACTACCAGCAAGTAAAGGTAAGAAACCCAAACCTGGATCCATATATTAAAAAAAACAATGAATAGTTTAAAATGTATTACCAGTCGCAATACCATCTCGAGGTTCAGGACATGAAAAAAACTCTCAAGCTTCGCTCTCGAGGTTCATACATGTCCTGAACCTCTCAATGGTATTATTGACCGGTAATACATTCTAAACTATCCATTATTCTCTATTTATAGTGCTTTAGTGGGTTACAAATTAACTCGACATAAAACCACGGTTTTGGCTCTCTCAAGCTTCTGTTCAAGAGCAGATGTTGAAGGGCTGGGACTTAAATGGGCTTCCCGCTCGATAACATTTTTGAGGATGGATCTCACCCCAGATTTACAGTCCCTAAAAGTTCTAAATCTGGACCTGGTAGTTAATGGGGTGGAACAAGATCTTTCTCAACGGCAGCATCTGCCACTTACCTTATGGGGTAGGGTCTAACATTTTGAAGGTGGCCATATTCCCTCACTTTATGTACCCACATTCAGTGTTAAATCTTCCTCTCCCTAAAACCTCGCTAAATAAAGTTCATATGATCTGGTTGACATTTTTATGGTGGGGAAGTGACCTTGTCGAGCAATAGACTATGTTGACCTAGAGGGATTGGGGGACTACAGGTGCTACACCTTTTCCTGTACTACCTTGCCTTCCTCGGTTGTAAATATTTAAAATGGTTGGATGATTCAGGGGTTAGATCCTCTTCCCTGGCTTGGTGGAATATTAAACAGTTTAGGGCCAAAGGCTCTAATATTGCATTACTCTCACTCCTATATGTCCTTTGTAGTAAACTTCCTGCCCATTTGAAACACTTCAGTTGGTTGGTCCACCAACAATTATGTACTCTCTTTAAAATTAAAAGCCTGAACGATTCTGGACAGCTTCTTTTCCACAATTTAAATATTCTAATTGGGCACAAAGTACTGTACTCCAGCTTGCAAGTTGGAATGGCATTAAAGTGTCATCTCTCTCAGTTTTTAATACAGGAGAGTCATTTCTCACTTTGTCACAATTTAGAGACTTTTTTTCACCTCCCTGCCTTTCCAGTCTTCCAATATGTTCAGCTGAAACATTGCCTTTATTCATTTCTAGGGTCACTCCCGTGGTTGGAAGAGGTTTCCAGTGTGCTTTGGGGGTGGGGTGTATTTGTGGTGTAGGTAGATTAACTGGGAGAAAAAGGCAGTCTTTCTGTTTTGGTTACATTTTTCTTGACATTTTTTTGCTGATTGTTGTGGTGCAACAGTGTACAATTTGTCAGTTTAAAACATTTGGTTATATTACTAAAGGTTTTCAATTTGCTACGCATTTCTTGAGTGTGCGTGTGAGTGTGTGCGCGATGCGTGCCATTAAATCAAATGCCTTTTATTGTGTTACAGAGTAATTGCAACAGTGTGAATCTACTAGCCACCACACCTGCGTGAATTTTTTAAACTGCTTTGTGGTATCTTTACTGGTAGTGGATTGTTACTGCCGTGCACTAATCCCCCAATTGGCAAAATGTATTCTTTTCCAGATTTGAATTTGTGACTTGTGAGCACTGGTTAGGTGTTGTAGTGACTTTTTATGCCTTTTTGTATGCATCCCTTGAGTGTGCAGTGCAATCTTAATCTGTCTGTGCGTTTGCATGGCACTATTAATTCTGGGAGACTGCATTTCTTGTTATGCTCTCATTTCACTTCGTCAGCACTGGGAAATTTTCTGGACACAAGACAGTACCACTTTGGGGATGCACATTCATTCTGGTGACTGTGTGGGTAGGATGCTGCCTATATTGTTGTCACTCCACCTTACTTCATGTTTAAGGTGGAATGACAATGAGAAGTAATAATAACAAGGCGAAGTGAGCCTTTTCTATGGGGCACTCTGCGTAGTGAAGTGCCAACGCAAAGTGGCCACTTCACAATCACTTCGCCGGTGGATTTTAAATTCACTGCATCTCTAGTAATGAGGGCCTCAGACAAGCAAGTTTTCACCCTCCCCCACCCCTCCGAAACCACAAGCACTGGGATCGGATCCTGAGAGGGTCTGCTGGATGTCATGAGGGCCTCAGACAAGCAAGGTTTTGCCCTCCTCCACCCCCCAAAACCACAAGCACCAGGATTGGATCCTGAGATGGTCCGCTGGAGGTCATGAGGGACTTAGACAAGCAAATTTTCCCCCTCCCCCTCCAACCAAAACCACAAGCACCGGGATCGGATTGTGAGAGGGTCCACTGGAGGTCATGAGGGACTCAGACATGCAAGTTTTTGCCCTCCCTACCCCCAAAACCACAAGCACTGGGATTGAATTCTGAGAGTGTCTGCTGGAGGTCGTGAGGGCCTCAGACAAGCACATTTTCACCCTCCCCCACCCCCAAAGCCACAAGCACCAGGATCAGATCCTGATAGGGTCCGCTGGAGGTCATGACGGTCTCAGACAAGCAAGTCTTTGCTCTCCCCCAACCCCAAAACCACAAGCACCAGGATCGGATCCTGAGAGGGTCTTCTGGAGGTCATGAGGGCCTCAGACAAGCAAGTTTTGTCCTCCCCCAACCCTGAAACCACAAGATATGGATCTGGATGCTGAGGAGCTGCGTTCTGTTGTGCACCTTGATTGTCTGTACTATGTTTGTTTGGCGCGATTTTTAATTTGAATTTTTTACTAGTCAGCATGTATGTGAAGATAGCTTTTTTTTCTTGTAAATCCTAGGACTGTGGCTCTTACAGCATCTATACCTTAAGGGAGCCAATTTACTTATGTGCTGTTTTTACTTGATTGTTCCTTACTTAGAGGTAGACTGCTACAGTTTGCTGTATTGCATGACAGTCTATTGGGTATCTGGAATTGCAGCCTTCCATCATTTTAAGCGATTTCCTTTGCTGGTATTTGTAATCTGCGTAACTGTGTACCTTGTTGAATTACTGATGAATGTCTGTTCTGTTTTAATTTCTGTGGCATGGAACCTTTGTAAAGGAGTCTCTGACTCAAAGGTATATTCGAATACTCAATAAATAAATACATACATACATAAATAATAATACTAATAAGCCTCCCATGTGGATCTGTCATACTTTTTATAATAGCTGGAATTAGTTCTGATTTATTTGATGCAACCATTACTACCCTTGAGTTTCTGGTATATTGAGATGCCACACCTGGTCCCCACTTATTTGTGAACCAATTTATTTCTTTAGTTAAGTGAGTTTCTTGCATCATGGCTATATTGATATTTTTCCTTTCTAGGTATTTTATGACTTTATTTCATTTCATTCTATTTTGTAAGCTTTTTACATTACATGTTGTGATTCTGAATAGACTACCCATTGTATACTTCTTTTCCTACGTGTTACAGTCTCTGCCTTATATCTTTAATAAATATTTTCATTTTTTTACATTGATTTCCTGGACCCCTTCTGTGCACATAATTTGAATTTTCTTTCTTTCATAGTTGTGATCTTAATTTTAATTCAGTTAATACCCTTCCTAACCCTACTCCCCACTAACTAAGAATCCCAAGGCCCAGGATCATAGTAAACCCTGTGCCCCCCCAAAAAAACAGAGATGACTGGTTCATCGCCAATGTATGCTGCTGATACACCTGATCTGAAGCAGACCTCCTTTGCTTTTAGCAAGTCATGTTTAAAATTCTGAATACTGTATATTGTTCTACATTCACATTTCCTTCATTTATTCCTTTTAAATAGGCTTATGTGTATACTTTTTATCTGCTTTGAAACTAATTGTAAATATAGCTATATACAGGCTTGTTACATTATACCCCATACAAGTTTGTTCCTTTATTCAGCCTTATATGTTTTTCTTCTTTCCATCCTGAATTCCCTTTTCCCCAAGAAATATATACAAACATAATACAAGAAATATAGAGAAACCATATGTATAAGCATAGTGCTGAGCTGATCATTCTGTATCTCAACCTTATTTTTTTTTTTGCAAGAAATGTATACAGACGTAATACAAACAATATAAAGATAAACCATAACTATAAGCACAGTGCTGAGTTAATCATTCCATATCTCAGCCTTATATACATTCAAAATCTTTATATCAGAGAAAGAAAACTCATTATTTCTTTTTTTTCCTCGTACAGTTACAGAGTTAGTTTCTGTGTCATTTCTGTATAATTTTTTTCTGAGTGCGCTTCTTGATTTTGCTGCAAAGTTTGAGCCGAGGCTTGTGGCAACTTTGGATTTCATTCAGGATTAAAGTTATAGTCTTGATTGCTTTAAAAATGTTGTGGAGTTTCATAATAGCCTTTAAAATCCTCCATCGCTTCCTCAGGATTTTGAAATGTTTGTAATCTGCCAAAGAAGTATAAGGTTATGCACTTTGGGGTGAAGAACCCAAGGAGAGAATACTGGCTAGGAGGGGTTAAGCTGGGGATCACTGAGGAGGAGAAGGATCTAGAGGTAATGGTAACAGGGACCATGGACAACACTGCTCAGTGCAGAAGAGTGGCTGCAAAAGCAAACAAAATGCTGGGGTGCATAGCAAGGGTTTTTTCATCCAGGTGAAGAGAGGTGATCTTGCCCTTCTACAGGTCACTGGTAAGGCCACACTTAGAGTATTGTGTGCAGTTTTGGATGCCATACCTAAAACGTGATATCAGGCTACTGGAGGGGGTGCAGAGGAGAGCAACAAAGATGATATGTGGAATGGAAGGGACAGACTATGACAGCAGGCTGAGAGACCTGAATATGTACACCCTGGAGGATAGGAGGGACAGGGGGGACATGATAGAGACATTCAAGTATCTGAGGGGAATCAATAAGGATGGGGCAGATGGGGTCTTTAAGTTAAGGAGGGAGGGTCACCAGGGGCATTGCTAAGAACAGAGGAGAGATTTAGGAAGGAAATGAGGAGACACTATTTCTCAGAGAGGGTGGTGGCAAAATGGAATGCCCTACCAGGATGGGTGGTATCATGTAAATGTTTGAACAGTTTCAAAAGGGCATGGGACAGGGAACAGGGGAGAGTGAGGGTGGGGGTGGCAGTGGGATGACAAATGGGAGGGGGTGGGGCAGCTGCAAACTAGGGGTTCTAGCTGCACACTCGAGCAGACTTAGATAGACCAGCTGGTTTGTTTCTGCTGGCACATTCATGTGTTCGTATTTATCATATACGAATTTTAGCAGGGTACAGCATTGAAAATCTTATCCCTGTATTGTAAAGCAGTTGCTTTAAAGGATTAAAAAGTTTCCTTTTGTTTGTAGTGTCTGTAGATAAATCAGGATATGCATTATAATTAATATTCTCATATGGTAGTCCTTTAGAGAGCCTGGCTTTTTGTAAGATATCCTCAATCCTGATATCCGTGTGGTTTAATAAAAAATGTACAGTATGTGGGTAATTTGAATTGCCATTGAATCTGGAGCCCACCCAGTGGGCTCTATCTGGAACAATCTTTTCTTCTGGAAATTTTCTATTTAATGCCTCAGTTATAAATTTCTCAAAATAGCGGAGCGGATCCCAGGTGCCTTCTGTCTCTTCTGGGATTTTACATAATCTGACAGTGCTTCTTCTAGTGCTATCTTCGTGTTCTGCAACTTTTTCTTGGAATGCTTGTAGCTGTCTCTCCAGCTGTAGAAGTTTATTTGGCATTTGGTGAGTTTTACCTTCCATTTTAGACATGCAAGTTTCTAACTCATCTATGTGGAGAGTTACTTTTCCAAATTTGTTGCTGATTTCCCCAATGAGCCAGTAACTGTTGCTAGTGAATTTTTTATCTCACCCAATGCCTGCAGCATCTCGGTTTTCAAAGCATTTACAGCTGCAATGGCATTTTCATCTTGATTTTGATTAGCCTTTTCCTTCTCCATAAACTTTTCCTTTCTATTAGCATTGGTTACCTGTCTTAGATTTATTTGAGAACTGCTAGCTGTCTCATCACTGCATTTTTCTACTAATCTCTCAGGGCTATTTAAAAGGACATCCATGTTAATTTCCCCATCCATATTAGTTGAATCTGTAGTTAGCATAGGCATCAGATTTATATTCTGCTCTGAGAAATTCTGAGTATTCTCAGTGAATTTATTTATTTTTTTAATTCAATATACTTTATTGTTTTTTCAATAACGTAACAAAAACAAAAAACAGAAACAAATGAACAATATAAAGAAAAACAAGAATTACAAAAAACAGAGACATACGAAATCAAATAACCAAAAACAAGACATTACATACAAGAAACCCCCCTCTATTTCCCCATAATCCCCCTCCCCCCTTGATCCAGATCTGCACATTGATGAGAAAAATAAAGAGAAAGAGAAAAGAAAAAGATAAACCAGAGGGGAAAATTAATACGGGGAGAAAGACAAGGTAGCTTAACACCAAAATACTATAGGGTTTAAATGGGGAGATTGTTCTCCCTATGGAAACCATAATGGCTCCTCAGAGTCATAAGGGGCTCCCAAGTAGTTTGATAATATTGGGGTCTATGTCTCAAGGTTGCAATATGCTTTTCCAACTGGATAGCAAGGAGGATTTCACGGTACCATTCTAGTATCATGGGAAGTGAGTCTTCCTTCCAGTGTCGAAGCATGGTAAATTTTGCAATAGAGGCAATTAAGGTTAGATGGGCCTGATGTACTAATGGCGTTCCCTGAGGGTAAACAGCCATTAAGCAAGATTCAGGGGTAAATAAGGATTCTAGGCCTAGAATGGGGTTCAACACTTGTTGAATTGTTTTCCAGAAGTTCTGTGTGCAAGAACACTCCCACAGCATGTGGTAGAGAAAGCCTGTGGCCTGTTTATATCAGAAACAATCTGGAGAGGTTACAAGTCCTGCCTCGTGTAATTTTAGTGGGGTATAGTACATATTGTACATAATTTGAAATTGGGCGAGACATAATCTATCTTGCTTAATGTATTTGTAATTTGTGCTCCAGACTTTAGTCCACAATTCTACTTCAGCCAGAAGGGAGAGCTCCTGCATCCAGTAATAACAGATTCCGGTTGGAAGACTATGATCTAAGGTCTGAATTTGCTTATATATCCTCAAGACTACATGAGTAGTATCTGTGCTTTGAAAAATTTGTTGGAGCCCATGAGAAGACTGATTGAACCAGTCCTCCTTGTCATTAAAAGCTACTATTGCATTCCTGATTTGTAAATACTTAAATATGTCTTTGGGGCTAAGCTGAAGACGGGTCTGTAAGGTCTGAAAAGGAGCCACTACATTGTCTTGGAGTAGGTCAGCTAATGTACAGTGCTTAAGCTGTGGAAGGAATGAGGATGGGATTGGATGATGATCAATTTGAATATGTGGATTCTGAAAGAGAGGTTGGGCAGACGATATGTGCCAACTCACCGAGAGGTACTGAAAAATTTGATGCAGAGCTTTAAGCGACCAGGCCATTAGGGTAGGTCTAAGTGGCTGAGGAAGTTTAGAAGGTTTCATATACACCAAGGCCACCAACGAACTATTAACACTGTGCGCTGCTTTATTTTCAATACTTAACCATGCAAGGATATATGTACCACCCCTTGCCAAAGAGTCTGCCTTGTACTAAAGGGCTATCTTACTAAGATGTTGGGCCCCATAATAAGTAAAAGGGAAGGGAGGGCAAGCCCTCCCTGTAATTTAGCTGCTGTTAACTTAAAGTACGCCCTTCTAGCTGGTTTATTTTTCTAGAGAAAGTTGTTAAACATTCTCTGCAATTTCACAAACCACAATTTGGGAATATAAAGGCCCAGCATACCAAGTGGGTATAAAAGCCTTAGCAGGACATTCATTTTCAGAATATTGATATGCCCCCATAATGACATTGGCAAGGCACTCCATCTATTCAGGTCCGCTTGCAAAATTTGTACTAGGGCGGCTAAGTTATCTTTGAACATGGAGGGGATGCCCTGGGAAACCTTAATCCCTAGATAGGTGAGGGTTCGATATTCCCAGGATAGACCCAAGGCATTGGAGCTGTTCTGTTAGCCCAGTGATTCAGAGGAAACACCTTGGTTTTGGAAAGATTAAGCTTATATGCTGAAATTTTGGAAAATTTATCTATTTCCCCGAAGAGGGCTGGTAAGGAGACCTCTGGCTCCTCAAGATGTAGCAGTAGATAATCCACATAGGCTAATAGAATGTAACGCTCACCATACAGTTGTATACCCCTCAACGAGGGGGAGGAGGTGAGTGTTTGGATTAGTGGTTCCAGGTAGCAGTTAAAAAGAAGAGGGGATAAGGGGCATCCTTGACGAGTACCTCTTTTGAGGAGAAATGGTTTGGATAGGTGCCCATTGCACCAAACCAGAGCAGTGGGGGTAGTGTATAGGATTTTGACCCATGTAAGGAAGGTATTAGGCATGCCAAGCTGCTTGAGAGTAGCAAACATGAAGTGCCAAGAAACCCAATTGAAAACTTTCTTGGCATCGAGAGAGACGAGAACCAAAGGGACCCCAGACTCCCTCGATGCCACGATCAACTGCATAAGTTTTCTCATGTGGTCTCCAGAGAGATGTCCAGCCATGAATCCCACTTGATCATTGCCAATAATCTCTCCTAGAATTGGGACTAAGCGGTTGGCTAAAATTTTTGCTAAAATGTTAACATCCAAATTTAATAAAGAAATTGGACAATAGCTTCAGGGGCATAATGGGTCCTTATCTAGCTTGGGGATAAAGGTGATAGTTGCCTCTAGAAAACTAAAGTCTTTTATCCCCTGATGAAACCACAAGTTGAACACATTCATCAGCAAGGTGGAAAGTTGTGGAAACTTGCCTTATATAAATTATTGGTGTTTATCAACAGGGGGTTTTATCCTGAGAAGGTTGTGCAATAGCCTTCTCCACTTCAGTTAAGGTGATTGGGGTACCAAGCTGTTCTGCCACATGTGGAATTATAGTGGGAAGGTTAGCCAAACAAAGATAATCGGTGATATCTTGATCGGTCACATTTGTGGAATCATCAGAGGAGTAAGGACCTTTGTAGAAGTCACCAGAGGCTGTTACAATATCTTGAGAATGGGAAATAATGTGACCATCTAGGGGGGGATCTCAGCCCTGGAATAAATTTAGACATCTCAACTTGCCATAATCTAAGGGCAAGAAGTTTCCCTGCCCTCTCACCAGATTCCAGGTATTTCAATTTAGTGTGATGGATGGCTAACTCTGCTTTCTGTGCCATTACTGTATATCATAATAGGATGCTTAGAGACGGTGTAGTCTGGCCCAATCCTCTGGTGGTGATGTCTTTTTTATTATATGGTCTAATTTCTGTATTTCATCTAATAAAGAGTCAAGCATGAATTTATTTTTTTGGGTTCGGGTAGCGGCAATACGTATAAAGTTGCCCCTTATGACACACTTAAAAGCAGCCCCGACTATGTAAATCCTCTCCACTGAGCCCAGACTGGAGTCTAGGAAGCCTTCTATAAATTATTGTGTGGAGGTTAGGGTCTCTGGGTGCTTTAGTAATTGCATATTAAGTCACCAAAAGAGAATTTCTCTGGATCCCTGGCCCTAGAATAAGGGATATGCCAACTGGGGAATGGTCTGAGAGTACTCTGGGGTAGATGGGGGCATCAAGGACACCAGGGAGGCAAAAAGAGTTAACTAACCAGTAGTCTATTCTTGAAAAAGTGGCGTGCGGGGGGGATAGTAGGTGAATTGCTTTTCCTCTGGGTTTAGAGTCCGCCAGACATCCACTACACCCACTCCAGAGAGGAGGTCTCTAAAGGTGCGCTGTGCTGGTGAAAGCCCAAGCTTTTTACTATCTGAGTGATCTAGATCCACCCCTTGGGACAAGGTTCAAATCCCTGCCCAAGAAAGTTAGAATAGGTGGGCTTGACACTACCCTTGTTAACAGCTGTGTGGAAAAAAGAGGTGAGTTTACATTTGGGCCATACATAGATCCTATCGGGGTTGGGGTGGATGCCAAGGTACCCTGTATAATACTGTAATGGCCTTCTGGGTCACACCATTCCTGTAATTTAATGAATGGTATATTTTTAGCTATCAGGATAATGGTGCTTGCTCGCTTAGTGGAACTGCTGGAATCTCAGTGAATTTTTTAGGAATTATGTTTTCCTTTAGTAAAGTACTCATTTCTGAGTCTGAAAACAAATCCTCTATTACTAACTCTATTGCTGTTTGTATGTTATACAATTTTTTGTTTTAAATACTCATCCCTTTGTTGAGTGGTCTTGCAATCCACCTTTGGGATCACACCCCTTGGTTTCCCCTCAGCTCTATCCCCTTTTGCTTCAAAATAAGCCAAAATGTTACCTTCATTGTGCTGATTCTCTGATGTAGGAGATGCTGGTAGCCAAGAAAGAGAAGGGTACACTGCCATTTGTAGTGCCCTGCGATATGGTAAACTTGGAGAGAGTGTCACGCCCAGTTTTGGGTTGCTCACATTGTACGGCCTTCTTTGTTTTTTTCTTTTGTTGGCAAAATGCAAGTCCATAATTCCTTTTGCACACTGGATACCTTTCCACATATCTCTGCGGATAAAAGATTTAAATCAGAAGCAGACCTTTATCCCTCATCCTAAAGCTTCAGAACGCTGAGCATTAAACCAGTGTTAGAACCAAAAAGTAAAGCAGAGGTGCTTCAACTAGGTGTACTGATGTTTGCTTCACCCAGCCATCTTGGAATGCCTGAAGTCACACACACAGACACTCCTCACAGGTGACGTGTCCTCCAATTTCAATTTTGACTTTATAGTTGTACTGGTGTCTCCATCTTGCAGGTTTTTGTTCTTGGCAGAAAAGTAATCAAGTGATGCATCCATGTAGCACCCCCATTTTCAGAAATTATGGCATCATCACTCACCACAGAGGATGAGGTGGCATTCAGCAGCAGCAGAGCAGCACAGTCAGGTACTTGTTTTGGGCAGCAGTGTCAACACTGTTAGGATGAGATGAGGTGCAGGCATCCAGTAGCAGCAGAGCGCAGTTGGGTACTTGTTTAGAGTAGCAGCACCAATAGTGATAGGATGCGATGAAATGCAGGCATGCAGCAGCAGAGCACAGTTGGGTATTTGTTTAGTATACCTCAACCTCCTGTTCCACAAATCAGGGACACAGCTTAGTAAAATTAGGACAGGTATATTTGTATTGAAAATATTATTCCAAATGAGAAAATATTAGAAAAATAAGAACATTTGGTTTACAAATATGTGCCCCCCCATACCCCATAGCAACAGCCCTAAAAAATGTAATTTTTCACATGACATGACTTGAAGTTTCTTTTACTCTAAGTCATGTCCAATAACGCTGTCTTGCTGAAATGCAAGGAATTCACTTTCACCATTCTTCAATGTCAGAATTTTCTCCTCATGGGAAGTCCTTCTCCATTGCTGCCATGCCTGCCTCTGTCTGTGCTGCGGATAATGCCCTTTGTCTGTCTTTAGCTTCCATGTCCTCGTGTGTAAGTGGTGCCCAAACTGATGCTGTGCTACTTGGGGGAATATGGTGCTGATTCAATCTGATAAATGTCAAAATACTGACACTGGCAGGGAAAGATTGATGCATCTGTCCATAATAATGGCCCCAGCTGAGCTGTAAATGTTCAGCACCCACACTAGATGGGGGACAGCTCAGATATTTTAAGGCTACTGCTATGACTGCTGGCCAGTCTTTCACCTTATTGTGCCAGTAAAGCATGGCTCATCATCAGTAACTAGATGTACCTGATAAGCCATGTATCCCACAACTACTCTCACCACTGCCTATCACCAGCAGGCTCTTGTGACTCATTTTCAGCAGCCCTAACTTGTGAAAGTACTGCCCAGAGTGGACTGGATGATGTATGTGCATTTTTGCCCGCAGATGTGCTGCTGCAATATTTACCCTCCATTCTGATTGCCTTTCTAAAGCCAGATGCTTCTCCTGTCTTCACCTGAGTAAGCAGCTCATGCTGCCTTTTCAAAACATACATCTCATGTGCCTTTTTGGTGAGAAGCATTTGAAGATATAGGATCCGGTTGTGTTCCCCGTCCCCTATAAATGATTGAGGACAACCCACATTTATATCGGGAGTCCAGTATGGTCACAGGGCTGAGTTCAGTTGATGTTAGCATGCTGTTCAAGTGCTTATTGTGGTCTAAGGACCTCCAGCAAGTGCTCAACCAGTGAATTACTGAATATGTCACCAGTCACCTCAAACTGCCCTTGCACATTTACAATGGTCTGCCTCAGCACAAGGAATAGAGTTATGGCTTGGCTTAGGGTAGCAGTGTCCCAACTCACTGCCTGTGTCACATGATCAAATCGATGCAACATTGCAATTAAAGCATCCATAAACCTCCATTGATTGGTGGATAATGACATGGTAGGTCTTGAAGTGTTTCTGCTTGTGTGCAGAAGCATGTACTTCGACAAGGCCTTATATTGCTCGTACATCTTTTCAGACATATATAACATCATGTTCCACCTCATTACAGCCTCTTGCTTCATCTGGGGCTGAGGGAGGCCACTTTTTTTTTTTTGCAGTGTCCTCAGCTGGTCCCTGGCCTTTTCAGACCTTGCAAAATGCACACAGATTCACCTGCACACAATCAGTAGTTCTTTAATGTCCACCTGTGACACAATTTTGTAATCACTAGGTTAATACAGTAACCCAAACATTGTGCCGACCGAACATCAAAACCTGTATGACAAAATCCCTGACAGTAACAATTTCAACAGGTTTCAAAATTGTCACCATGGGGGACCTGAGGGTGAAATTTTGTTCAGCTGTGTGTTGCCCCCCCTTCAAATCAACTTTGACTCAGAGTTGATACTCTGTAGAAGGGGGTCATGGGGGGTACAGCCCCCCACATGGTGAGTTTGAGGGTGCAGCCCCCCGAGAGAAACACTCCAATGTTGGACAGGCGACATTTCACCTGTCGACATTGGGAATCTCACTATGCCAAACTTCAACAACGATGTTGTCGATTCAGCATAGGTAAACCATGCCAAACAAGGCACCCTGAAAAAACACCGTCGTTAATCACATTTACAACTTTTGACCCATTGTCGCTTGCAGTAAACCGGGGGAAGGATTTTCAAAGGGTGGCACAGCGCTTGTGACAAGCCACAGCACTTAATATCTGGTGGTGCATCAAACCCCTTCATTGCAACTGTGCCCAATTTTACAACCTTGGGTGTAGTTCCCATGATTTATGGCACCTTGCACCACATATCTGGTGCAAGCTCCATAAAAAAGGTCCTCAGGATTGCTACAAGCTAAACCACAAAAAGTTGGCCTCGCTTGCAGCAATTGCCGAGCAGGATATAAAATATGGACTGTCAGTAGGTGAATACAGCAGTCTGCATGCGCCATATATACAGTGCACCTGGAGCTTGCGGCATTCACAAGCATTATAAAATCCTGCCCCTTGTCTTTAGTGAGAGTGTGTGCAGCCAGGTGTCTAGCACCTCTAAAAGTGAAAACAAAATATCGCTAGCACTTTGTGACACAACCATGCTTTCATTGGAAGTGTGACTGGCTGCTGATTCAGCCAGTGCTGGTGTCAGTTCCACCCATACAATTTGTTATGATCCTCTCCAGTCCAGTTTCAGGAAGAGGCATAGTACCAAGACGGTGTTGGTTCGGGTACTTAATGATCTCCTGATCGCGAGAGATCGGAGGAGCTGTTCGATCTTGGTCCTCTTGGATCTCTCTGCAGCATTTGACACTGTTGACCATTGGATACTGTTGGAACACCTGCAGCTTATCTGCGGACTGTCTGGGACAGTCCTCAGATGGTTTCATTCATTCCTCACAGGCAGATCTCAGAGGGTAGTATTGGGAATTTTTTCCTATGCTCCCTTTGTGCTGCCCTGTGGGGTACCGCATGGTTCTGTGCTCTCTCCCATGTTGTTCACGGTGTATATGCTGCCATTAGGAGACATTATTAGGCATTATGGGCTGAGTTTTCACTGCTATGCAGATGATATTCAGCTCTATATGTCCTTTGTGCCTGAACAAAATGACGCACTCTCGGTATTTAACAACTTCCTCGCCGAAATTCAGGACTGGGTGAGTGCCAACTGGTTGAGGCTGAATCCGGACAAGACTGAGGTGCTGGTGGTGGACCCCGGTCATTGTGTAGAGAGGTTGACTCCTGGATTCCCCCCTGGCCTTGTGCTAGGGGGGAACCAGTTAAGACCCTCTGAAAGGGTGCATGATCTGGGTCGTAATACTTGACTGTGAACTGGCACTTAAGTCTCAGGTGTCAGCCATTGTCAAGTCCTCATTTTATCATCTGAGGAATATAGCCTGGCTAGAGCACCTTGTTCCTCACGATGACCTTCCTGTACTGGTCCACGCCTTTGTTTCCTCATGTTTGGATTACTGCAGTGCTCTATATCTAGGGTTGCCATGGGTGGACCTCCGCCACCTACAGCTGGTGCAGAACGCGGCAGTCAGGTTGTTGACTGGGCTTTCAAGATCTTGCCATATCACACCTGTTCTCCACGAACTGCACTGGCTGCCGGTGCACTGGAGGATCACCTTCAAGGTCACTTTGCTGACCTATAAGACCCTACCTGGACTGGGACCGGGCTACTTGCAAGATCTCCTTCTACCCTACTGCCCTCTCTGCTCACTCTGTTCCGCTGACGAGGGATTGCTAGAGATACCCAGGGTTCGTCTTCAATCTTCTGGGGTCAGAGCTTTTCTTTTGTGGCTCCAACCCTGTGGAATTCTCTACCTCGTCGGATTAGGGAGTGCCCATCCACAGAATCTTTTAAAACTGCTTTGAAGAGTTTTCTGTTTGTTTAGGCCTTTGATTAGTTAAACTGTGCTAATTTTATCTGTGTTTATTTTAATTTTTATTTATATTAATGTTATGTTTTTATGTATCTGCGCTTTGGCATTTGAAAAGTGCATAAGAAATAAATTTTGACTTGACCTGACTTGAATTGTTAAGTTGCATTTAGCGGGAATTTACACTGCCAGGACAGAATGCTAGTAACTGTGGGCTGTGTTTTTTTGCATGGTGCTTGGTGGAAAAGTTTCACATGGGCACTGCATTGCTCAGGGGTCATCTTCTGGCCACCAAGGGTTAAAAAGCCAGTGATTTTTGGTGTGCTAGTTTTTAGCATAGACAATGGGTATTTTGTCAGGATAAGGATCACACTGCTGATTTTGGTAGTACTACTGATGGATCGATTACTTCTATTTGCCAGGGAGGAACTGTAGCTGGGAGATATTTGCAGTCAGTTGTGACTAGACCTGTTACTTAGCCTTTGTGAAATAGGTGTCTGAAAGGAAGGAAGGTACTTCCCGGGGTGGAGGGTAAGAGTTGAAGGTGATTGTTTCTGGACAGCATGAGGTTTACTCCCACCCACCCTTCCCCTCACCCCACCTGCCCCAAGCGTATAACTTCCTTTATAGCAGGGGTTCTGACATCACTTCCTCAAAACTGCTAACAACATACACCTGTTCATATCCTTTAAAAACACAGCACACTGAATAGGGGGTAGAGACACTCACAAGCTTGCACACTCTAAAACAAGAACAAAACACAAAAAGGCATCTGTAACTGGAAGGGACACAGACATGTGGGGAGTGGTGCAATGCACTGGCTGTGGAGCAGCAGTCTTCCAGGAGACATTCTGGAAACTGCATTGCTTCCCTATTTGCAGGCACCTCTCAGGTCTGAGGGAGGAAGTTGTTTGTCTCCGTGCTGACCTGGCAAGGATTCAGGAAACCTGCTCCCCCACCCAGGGACCATCCAGGCCACCACCACTACCTCAGAGGTTGCCAAGAAAGAGGAGTGGTTGGACCATGGTGGGCTCAGGGAGGGTGAGAGTGGTGGAACAGAGGCACATCCCTCCAGTTGTGCCTCTCCACAATTCATTCGTCACTCTGGCAAAGCATGGTTCCTCTATGGAGGCACCTGCAGTGGAGACCAAGGAGGATGCTGGGAACTTCCACAATGGAGACCCACAGGAGAGTGGCCCAGGACCTCACAGGGGAAGGGAACAACTCCTGGTAGGGGACTCAATTGTTGGGTGGGTAGAACTGGGGAGGGAGGGAGGGAGGGGAAGGGAGGTAAAGTGCCTGCCCAGCGCCAAGGCTTGGAGGGGCAGGAAACGGATCCTCAGGATTGTGGGAACAGCAGCAAGGGGGAGGGAGCTGGATGTCATTATCCACCTAGGGAAGAATGACCTGGCTTAGAATGGGATCAGAGCAGTGCAACAGGAGTTTGTGGAGTTGTAGAGGGGGCCTTAGACAAGTAGCACATATGGTAACTTTCTCGGAAGTGCTACCTGTCTATGGCATGGATGAGACTAGGGCACTCTGCACCATGGGGTTCAATGACTGGTTGAAAAGCTGGTGCAGAGCTCAGGGATTTGGCTTCATTGGGGACTGGGACTCTACCTGGAGGGATGCAGGCCTATACAGGCATGATGGTCTGCATCTATCCTGGAGCAGAACCAGGATCCTAGGTGATAGGTTTAAATGCTTCAGTGGCAAGCATTTAAACTAGCCAAGGGGGGAGGCACTGAAGAGGAGAAGGGAAATCCTAGCCCCCTCCAAAAAATCAGGGTAATTAGTGAGGTAAACACCAAAATAGAGCAGTCGATAGGGAGAAGGGCAAGGGTAAATAGAGAAAAAGACAAAGGCAGTAGGGAAAGGGATGGGGCAAAAAGAAATAAAGCCATAAAAAATGAAGGGGAATGAGTACTAATGCCCGTAGTCTAGGTAAAAAGCTTCCTGAAATGGTGGCCTTGATGGAAGAGGGATGCCCGGATATTGTGGCAGTCACAGAAACATGATACACAGAGAACCATGACTGGGATGTCAACATACCAGGGTATGCAATCTACAGGAGGGACAGGGAGGGAAGAAGAGGAGGAGGAGGGGTAGCTCTCTATGTAAGGGAAGGGATCAAAGCAACAGAACTAAAGGGTAAACAGGGAGGAGAGGAGGCACTGTGGGTCACCATGGAGACTGGAAAATGGCTCCGCAATCTACACAGTGGTTGTAAACAGATCCCCATCTCAGGGGGAGGAAATGGACAAGGAAATGATAAAAGGCATCCTTGGGATGGTAGAGAAAGGGGAGATATTGCTGATGGGGGACCTAAATATGCCAGATGTTGATTGGAGCACCTTTGCTGCAGCCACATCCAAGAGCAGAGCCATTCTCAATGCCCTACAGGGGGCATGCCTCAGACAGCTAGCTTTGGAACCCACTCGGGAGACAGCAATCTTAGACCTGGTACTCTCAAATGGGGATGGAGAGAGGATCTGTGATCTTGAAGTGGGTAGCCATCTGGGAACAAGTGATCACCAAACAGCGTGGTTCACGATAAACTTAGCTGTAGAGTCAAGCCACACAAAAGTGAAGGTATTGGACTTCAGGAGGGCTGATTTTGTCAAAATGGGAGAGTGCCTCAGAAAGGCATTAGCAAACAGGCAAGAAGGAGGGGTGGAGCAACAATGGGGAAACATCAAAACTGCCATCACAGAGGCAACAAGTCTTTGTGTGAAACAAATAAACAAATCAAAATGAAAGAAAAAAAACACTATGGTTCTCAAAAGAAGTGGCAGGGAAGGTAAGGGAAAAAAAGATAGCATGCAGGAAGTATAAGGAAACACAGAAGGAGCAGGACAGAGAACTGTATCAGTTAAAGCAGAACAAAGTCAGAACAGCAAAGGCCCAAACTGAGGAAAAGATAGCCAACTCAGTTAAGAAGGGGGATAAAACCTTTTATAGGTACATTAGGGAGCAAAGAAAGACTAAGGCAGGGATACTGAGGCTGAAGAAAGAGGAAGGTGGTTGGGCAGAGAGTGACAGTAAAAAAGCAGGGATACTGAACGAATACTTCTGCTCAGTATTCACAATGGAAAAGCAGGGGGAAATACCTAATCCAGTCAATAGAAGCACTCTGGATGGGGGGTTGATATTAGTCCTTTCACAGAAGAAAGAGTTCTGAAAGAACTCTTAAAACTGAAAGTGGATAAAGCAATGGGGCCTGATGGGATTGACTCCAGGATTTTAAAAGAACTAAGGGAAGAACAAGTAACACCACTGACTACATCATGGGAGGATGGGGTGGTACCAGAGGACTGGAGGAGGGCAGATGTGGTTCCACATCACAAAAGTGGGAACAAGACAGAGGCAGGAAACTACAGACCTGTCAGTTGACCTCAGTGGTAGGGAAAATGATGAAATCACTTATGAAGGAAAGAATTGTTGAGTACCTAGAGGCCAGTGGGGCACAGGACCCAAGGCAGCATGGATTCACAGGAGGAAGGTCATGTCAGACAAATCTAATTGATTTCTTTGACTGGGTGACCAAAGCAGTAGACCAAGGAGGGGCTGTGGACGTGGCCTACCTAGACTTTAGCAAGGCATCTGACACAGTCCCGCACAAAAGATCAATAAACAAATTAGCCAGCCTGGGAGTGGGTCCTAGGGTGGTAGCCTGGGTAAAACACTGGTTGGATAACAGAACACAGTGGGTAATAGTAAATGGAGTCCACAGTGAAGAAAGGAGGATTACTAGTGAGGTATCACATGGTTCAGTACTGGGGCCAGTCCTTTTTAATGTCTTTATGAGTGACATTGCAGAAGGACTGGAAGGGAAAGTATGTCTCTTTGCAGATGTCACAAAGATCTGCGACAGGGTTGATACACAAGGTGGGGTGGAAAGGATGAAAAGGGACTTGGCAAGGTTGGAGGAATGGTCAAATGTATGGCAGCTTAGATTCAATGCAAAGAAGTGCAAAGTAATGCACCTGGGAAACAAAAACCCAGGGGAAGAGTACACAATGGGGGATGAGATACTGACAACAACAAAAATGGAAAGAGACCAGAGGGTAGTCATATCAGATGACCTAAAGGTGGTCCAGCAATGTGAGAAGGCAGTAAGGAGGGCTGGGGGGATACTGGGATGCATAGGGAGAGGCATCACCAGTAGAAAACAGGAAGCTGTTGGCCGTCTGTACAGACAGTTGGTAAGACCACATCTGGAGTACTGTGCACAGTTCTGGAGACCCCATCTCCGCAAAGACATAGACAGGGTGGAGGCTGTCCAGAGGAGGGCAACCAAAATGATGCAGGGTCTGCATCAGAAGACATATGAAGAAAGTCTAAAGGAACTAAAGATGTATAGCCTCGAGGAAAGGAGGGAGAGGGGGACATGATAGAAACTTTCAAATACCTCAAGGAATCAACAAGTCCATGAGGGCAGCATCTTCAGAAACAAAGATTGCAAAAACAAGGAGCACAATTTGAAGATAGAGGGGATGGCTCAGAGGTAATGTGAGGAAGCATTTCTTCACAGAGAGGGTTGTGGATACATGGAACAGCCTTCCTGAGGAGGTCGTAGAGTCAAAAACAGTGGGGGAATTCAAGAATGCATGTGACAGACATAAGGCAATTCTAGTGGGGGGTAGGAGGAAGTAGGCTGTTGGTTAACTAGGATCTGCAGCTTATCCATTAGGTAGGGAAATGTGCAGACTAGGTGGGCCAAGCAGTCCTTATCTGCTGTCAAATTCTAAGGAGAAGGGTGAGAGAGATGCGTGTAAATGTAGGTGAAGGGGGAGGTACTGGAATACTTGGGCATCTGGTTGAAGGAGGATGGGAGTCAGTACAGTCAGAGTGTTCTTGTTGGAAATGAAAAAAAGGAGATCCGGGATATATTCATCATCTTTACTCAAAATAATGAAAAACCAATATCACTCTACTGTCAGCAATTTTTTTTTTATGATGCCAGGTGTGGGGTAGAGGATCTAACACTGGAGGGTGGGAGTGATTGTAATTGTAAGAAGGAGTGGCCCAGGGGGTCTGGACCTGGAGTTGAGGGGTTACAGTACGAACAAGGATTTATTATTTTTATTCTAATGATGACCACTCTCAATCAGTATGTGGGAACACAATTTTTTTAAATTCTACTATTTTATTTTCATTTTCCAAGTTAGGATGAAAAGTTTGTATCTGGAGGATGGCTCATTTTGAATCAAAGCCATGGATGTGTCCTTGGGTGCAGAACTAAAACTGAGAAGGTAAAGTGGACGTTGCAGCAAAAATTAAAAAATAAAAATCCCCATCTGGTCCTAGGCCTCAGTGGCACAGAAGCAGAAGAAGACGTTTGTTTAAGAAATGAACAGAACTTAAGGAAGAGGAGGAGACAGGAGGACCCACCTGTGAGGAAAGACAGGTGGGAAGGCTTGTGGCAACAGAATCCCTCATCATCATCTGCATGACATGCCATCTTGGTGCTGTTATTCTGCATACATTTTTGACAATATGTGTTCTTGAACTGTTGTAGGATCATTTTTAGAAAACCGAGCCTCTCTACATTTTTTGTGTAAATACATGTTCTTTTGTCAGTCACTATTGTTCCAGCAGCACTGAAAATTCTCTCTAAATATGTGCTGGTGGGTGAGCAACTGAGGTATTCAATTGCAATTTCAGTTAAAGAAGCCCTTACGAAAATGGAATACATTGCAATATATTGAAAAATATGCACTAATGCATGTCAATACTCTGAGAAATACATTGTCCCAATGTAATATATTACATTATATATTATGAAATATATTTTTAAGTATACTGACAATATATTTCTAACTCATAGGGCCCAATATTCAAAACTTTGCGATGGGCGCAAACAGTTTGCGCAGGCTTAGCACTGGGTTAGCGCTGGTCTGCATATTCAAAAGGGCGTATAGTGCATGCAAATTGCAGTAGCGCTGGGAAAAATGATAATGTATGCAAGGGGCAAACTGAGGGGGCAGGCCAGAGCAATGCTGTGTTCAGCAAATAGCCCTGCTTTAAGTGACTTTGCGCTACTTAGCGCAACACATTGCTCAGGCCGAATTAACGTCCGGGAAAAGGTGGTCTTAAGTCTGGGCAAAGTAGCTTTGCATGACTTTGTGGCTTTGCATGGTTTTGCGCAATGTTTACATGTCTTTGTGCAACCCTAACCAATAAGTATGACACATAGCAATAAGCCACACATAGAGGACACATGCTGCACACTGATGGCATCACTATGATGCCATCATCTGCCACCAGTCCCAGCCATGCCAGGCAGTAAGTGGTGACCCAGCCCCCAGTGGACACCATGGCAGTGTGGCCATACAACACACAGCTGCAGACCATCCTTCTGTGGACACCAACATATTGCCAGCAGACACATCCTGGTGTGGGTGGTGTACAGGTGACCAGTCTGCGACACATACTGGATGCTGCCACATGGCTGGAACAAGCCACACAGTGCAAATGGTCCAGTGTAGGGACTACCCCAACACCTGTGTACCTGTCCGATGGTGAGAGCCCCCCAGCCATGTACCACAGAGCTGTACAGACACCACAGCACACACACCCAGCAACTGGGATGTAGCAAAGAGTATTACACATGTCCTCAAGGGAGCTGCACTGTTGCCCCCCATTATGTAAAGAGAAGCCACAATATGCATTGCCACACAACACCAACAATAGCACCCCCATTTACCATGTCTGAGTTCCAGTAATTGGTGTCTTCTTGTAATTCTCCTTCATTTGTTGTTCCGCCAGCCTGGTAAGTTGTTCATGTTTGGGTATTTGGCTGGTGGCATCAGTGCCACATAGTGCACAACAAAGGTAAAAGGGCTCAGAGCAACACAGACAGTCCCTGATTCCCTCTATTTGTTGGTCCTGCCTGATGTTTGCACTGTACTTTGCTGAGTATGGTGTGTCTGCCTGCTGACACCCCTACCCGGCAACACATGTGTCACTGTGGGCTTCCCATGCCAACTGTGCAGCATCTGTGAGTCGCACAACAGCAATCCAGTACTGTCCACTGTTGGTACACACCTGCATGATGGGGCAGTCACTGTGTACAGTGCTGCAGTCAGTGCTGCCCACCACATCATAGGCAGTGCTGTGTCCCACACCCCACTGGCTTCCATGTCACTTTACCATCTGCAGTGCACTGTATAGCAGGACCTACAGTTGGACTATTGCATCCATCACCACCACCACCACCAGTGACTGTGCTGTGCAGTCCCCTGGAACACATTATACTATGCAGTTCTGTACATATGTGGCCTGCAGCTACCACCATGCTCTTCCTGACTGACCTACAGGTGGAGCTGTGGGCAGATCCAGCCAGACCCTGTACTTCCAAGCTGACCTAGAAGTGGAGCTGTGGAACACTGCTATAGCGCTGGGCACACTGCATGCAAATCAGGGCATAATGAGATGCTAATGTGGATGTTTGCCCACTGACTGCCTAAGTAGGCTCATTTGCATATCACTTTTGAATATAGCAGATTTTTGCCCTGGGCAAACTTGATAGCACTGGGCAAATGGCATAGCGCCACGCTAGACCTGTGCAAACATATGTAAGCTGCGCAAACATTACGGAATCATTTTTAATTTCTGCACACTGTACATTCACATGAGCTGATGCTTGCAGTGCTCCTGACCCCACTCCTTTGCTGGCACACACATTGGCCACATATTCCACCTCTCCAGTCCTTCTGGTCTCTGTGCACTGTGTTGCTGTTGTGGTTTGCACTTCCTGGTTGCTATGTACTGGGCTGTCTTAGTCCCAGGCTAATTTTGCCCTGCACTCCCAGCCCAGTTTGCCCGGCTTCCTTTGCATGCTATATTCAGCAGCTTTGGCCCTGGGTTATTCCTTTTGAATATAGCAGGCTTTTGGGTCTGGGCTAAGTTTGCCCACCAGGCAGAGCTAATTTAACCCTGGGGCAAAGTTCTGAATATTGGGCCCATAGTATACAAAAATATATATTACTATATTAAGAAATATATTGACTCAATGAAATATAATACACAGTGTATTTCAGAATACACTGAAACTATATATTTGTAATTAATGAAATTGTAAATGATCTGATGTATGTTAAATGTATTGAAATAATATATTTTATTAAAAAATAAAATATATTTCAATACACTGGACATTTTAAGTATGTGAATACATTGAATTGATGAACTACATTAAACAATATATTTCAGAAATACATAATCATAATGTAGCTCTGCCTCATGCATTGCTTGAGATCATGTCAATCTATTTAGTAATATATTGCCTCCAATATATTATTAGTATATTTCAGAATATATACTGTATTCCTTTATATATAAATTTTATATGCCACATATATTTTATATGATACACATATTTTATACATTACATATATTTTTATACGTTACATATTATATATATATATATATACATATTTTTTGTAAATGCTTAGCCTTGTCCCATGTGTATATTTGCATAACTAATGTGCATATTTCAAAAACATCAGACAAAATCATGCTAATTTCTAGTTTTACAATAATTCAGAATTTACAACTTTAGCTTACAGACTGAAAGAAAAGGTACAAGTTATAAAACAAGTGCATGTAAGGTCTCGCCCTGACCTAAAAGTGAAACAAAAAAGGGTGGTATAAATACTGATGTGAGCCCTTACTAAGCATGAGCTTGCGAGGTAAGTCTAATGTAGAAGTATAAAGGTGTAAGATGTCTGTTTGAGTTAAAGCTGCACTGTAAAACAATAATTTAAGTGTAAATATCTCCATGGTTGCTAACAAGATAAACCCCAGTTGTACAGATAAAGGTACATTAAATCATAAATAATTCCCTTTTTTTGTCTGGATAAGTAAACAGATTAGTAACTATTTCACATATATATCGTATATTTGTAAATATAGGAAACAACATTTGAAATGTAAAAAGACATATATATATATATATATATATATATATATATATATATATATATATATATATATATATATATATACATATATTTACCATCCTTATTTCAATATATTTGAAATGTAATTGATATATTTTGCAATCTACAAAGTATACTAAAGTGGCAATAATGTGTATATTTATGGTACATTGCAATCTATTTGCAATTTTTAAATACTGTATGTAGAAATATATTGATTTTTCCAATATATTACAATATATTATAAAACAATTAGATTAGAATATGTGTCACCATTTGTAAATATATTGTTAATAATATATTTTAAAATATATTTCATTTTCACAAGGGAGGCCACATATTTTTCTTCTGTTGCCAGTAGAGTAATGGTTTGTCCATGGCAATAACATGCACAGTCTCCTCCATATAATCTTTCACCATTTTTGCAACAGGGACTTATGGTACCACAGTGGTTTCTCTTCTCGTGGTGTAGCAGCAGTCACCCCGGTAGTAGCAGCAGTTCTGGTTGGTGTTTGATGGACAAAAGCATCAGTATTTGTGGTACCACCAGCAGCAGCAATGGCAGATTGTGCTCCCTCCCTCTTAACCAGATTTTGTGCAGAATTCGAATGTGGCCAAAAGGGCACTGATGATGTACTACCTTTCTTAATTATACTGTATGTGCTGACACTTTCTCAATTAATAGTTCATGATAATATTCCAGGTCCTTAAAGTCATATGGTGTGAAGAATGATCTAATTGTGTCCTATAACCAAGGATCCAAAAGTGTGGCCAAAATGTAATGCTCCGCTTTGCACATATTGATAATTCACTCATCACCTAGGAAGGTGTTTAGCATTGTTCTGCCAAGTGATGCAGCATTTATGTAATTTTTCTTGAGAAACTGTGACTTGAGGCACTCCAGTATCAGCATGAGAAGTGAAATTAAGGGTAGTATCTGACTTAGACCAGAATCATTGGCACTTACAACTTGGGTAGTCTTCTCACAGGGTTTAAGGACATGACAGAGATTCTCCATCAGATACTGTACCACTGATTGGGGCTGATATTCACGTCTCCTTTCCCAATACCATGTTGGATTGCATACTGATGGATGACTTTCTGTTGTTCAAGACTTCTCAGCATCATATAGTAAGTGAAATTCCACTGGGTTGGAACTTCCTGTATCATCTGGTGGAGAGGGAGGCTATTTTCATGCTGAATCTACTGCAATAACTTTCAGGCTTTAACAGAATGGCTAAAGTGGATGCACACAGTGCAGGCAGCTGCAATCAAGTTCTGAACATTTCTGTCTTCATAGAAACATAGAAGTTGACAGCAGATAAGGACCACAAGGCCCATCCAGCCTGCCCATTTCTTTTTCTACCTTATGAATGTGCCATCGGCATTTGCTCTGTCAATGGCCTATCTATTCATACTTATCTATATTGCTCGCTTATGCCTATCCCATGCCTGTCTGAAGCCCTGCACTGTATTCATATCCACCACTTCATGAGGCAGGCCATTCCATGCATCCACCACCCTTTCTGTGAAAAAGAACTTCCTCACATTACCCCATAATCGGCCTCCCTCTAATCTCATGCTGTGTCCTCTTGTCCTGCTATTTTTCTTATATTGAAACATGTTAGACTTTTTCACCTTGTTAATACCCTTAAGATGATGGAATGTTTCAATCATATCACCTCTCTCCCCTCCTTTGCTCCGGGGTATACAATGGAGTTTTTACCACCAAGTTTATAGTGTGTGCAAAACATGGTACATGTGTAAAGTTACCAAGCCTTACTGCTTTCAGGATATTTGAAGCATTGTCAGACACTATAAACCAAGGTTGCAAGGACTTTGAAGTCAGCCGCTCAACAAACTTTTCTTGAAGGCCCTCCAAAAGATGTTCTGCTTTGTGGTCTTTTTCAAAACCACAAAAACATGATGCTGCCTGCCTTCGAACAGTGAAAGTCCCTTGCATCTTGTTGCTGCTGCTGCTGCTGCTGCCAATAGTGCCACTACATGATGAGGAGGAGGAGGAAGAGGAGGAGGGAGGGAGGGAGGAAAGTTTACCCTATATGGGCAATCACAGCCATATAGTCAGTCATCTGGCCACTGGTCCACATATCTGTGGTGACATGAACCTTTTTGCCCACTGAACCTTTCAGAGCATTGGACACACTTTTCTGAACAGCATCATACAATTCTGGGATGGCAACAGTTGAGAAATAGGTCCAGCGGGGGACCTAATACTTTGGCACTGTGATTTCCATTAGTGCCTTAAAACCTGGGTTAGCTACAAAAGAAAATGGGAGCAAGTCGGTGGCTATCATCTCCCTATTGCTTTTGTTAATCACTTTGCCTCAAGCCTTTTGGGCTTATATTTCTGTGACCACTCAAAAGAGTCTTTCAAAGAAATTGATGGCCACTACACCAGATATCACCTGATTCTTTGGGTTGCTTCCGTGGACCTTCACTGTCAGATGTGGTCATGATAATGGATGGTATATGACTCCTAATAGGCTGTGGTGGTTGAGTCAAAGGCATAAAGAAATGAGAAATTGAAGATGTTGTGCTTTGACTGGAAGACAGACTTTCATCCCCCCTTCTCATCAGTTACTTTCTCACCTTGGCTAACATTCATATCCTCATCCTCCTCAGCAGACTGCACCAGTGCAACAATTTGTGCATGCTCCTTTTGTGCTTTTTGATACTGATAAATGTGAAACTTGGTCATATGACTTATCATTGTTGATGTTCCCATCTGAGTACCCACTTTACCATGATTTAATTTTGTTTTGCATAATGTGCAAACCACCTGGCTGATAGATGATTTGTCTTGTGTGAAAAAGTCCCACACTATGGATTTCACAGATTTTGTTGCACTGCTGCTTATGGGGATGTGTTCACCACCACCAGTGCCACCACCACAGCCACTAGTACTGCC
The DNA here is from genome assembly GCA_016271365.2 of Neoceratodus forsteri. NCBI lineage: Eukaryota > Metazoa > Chordata > Ceratodontiformes > Ceratodontidae > Neoceratodus > Neoceratodus forsteri. Next base: position 480,219,557 of record CM057459.1, on the reverse strand, counting down.
AGTGCCAGTATCTCTTCGAGGTCTGTCAATGTCCATCTGCAAATTTTGGTGCATAGCATCCTTGACTGGCTCGACTGCTTCTGTTTCTACTCCTCTGGAAGCTTGTCCATCATCTATCCTGTGTTTTTTCTCTGCCTGTGTGGGTGTCTCCTTATATCCCACTAGATTCATTATTTTTTTTTTTTACCACCACCACCATTCTTCCTAGAAGTCTTTTTTGCTCTTTTTCTGGCCCTATATTCCTCCTCTTCATCCCACTCCCCAGAACTACTGCTACTTGACAAATTAACTGTTGCTTTATCTACTACAAACTGAGGATCTGCACCACTAATTTCTCCCTCAGTCTCATCTGTTTTCTCCTCATTATCATCATCCATCACTCTGTTTACTAAGCCCGGCTACCACACTATTATGGTCCTTGTGCTCATCCTCAGAATACCACTACCGGTTGCTCCTGCAATGTCCTGAATTTTCTGTACCATTGTCACTGTTCCATGGATTGCCTGACATGTGCTGCTACTGGTTTCTTTATCACCCATGGTTATGCATAAAGGATCCAACACACATGCTTCCTGTCTTTCCATAATAGATTTTATAAATGTTCCTAATTAAACATTTATTGTATACCAAATGGTGGCTGTGTCTCTTATTCCCAAACAGGTCAGTAAGTACAGCACTGCTGGCTGTGTCAAGTAAAGTAGTTTAAGTAGAGAAAACACAAGGAGATTTATTTCCAAACAAGAAGATCATTACACAACTGCTGGCTACATTGAGTCAAGTAGTTTAAGTAATAAAAACACAGGGATATTTATTCCCAAACAGGACAGTACAGCACGGCTGGCTGTGTCAAGTAGCTGCACCCAAAACAGTGAGATTTATTCCCAAACAGCCAATAAACAACTGCTGGCTGCATCGAGTCAAGTAGTTTAAGTAGTGAAAACACAGGTAGATTTATTCCCAAACAGGTCAGTATAGCACTGCTGGCTGCATCAAGTAGCTGTGCCAAAAACAGGAGATTTATTCCTAAACAGGTCAGTAAACAACTGCTGGCTGCATTGAGTCAAGCAGTTTATGTCATGAAAACACAAGGAGAATTATTTTGAGGAAGGCTGGTGTAACCTCTAGGTGGCACTACTCCAAGGTCTACTACCCCTGCCTTGTGTGCCCATACAAGAATGAGGGGCCTGGGTTCCCAAAACCTACATTAAACTAGTTATTTTCCACGTTGTCACATAATGCACAGTGCCTCCTCCCAGAGTTTAACTTTTAAGTGGGCTAGCTGTTATCTGGTACAACCCCACCTTGGATGTCATACCTCCCACTCTGTCCAGTTGCCACTCCAACACATGACCCGATAGACATTTCTCCACCTTTCAGCATTTTATTAATTAAAAACTCTCTCTAATAATATGCTCACAACATCAATATTTGCAAAAACAACAACAAAAACAATATTTATTTGGGGGCATAGGGATTAGGAATGGGAAAACGAAAGGAATAGAGGTTATTCAGTCACTATCATTATTATTTACATATTTACAGTTGATTTAGAATTTTAGGTTTGATGCTGGTGAAAACCCTCCAGCTAGGTAGATACCCATTATAAATCAGAAAAAGCAATCACCTTGTACCAGTGATGATATCCAGAGCCATGGTTATCTAAGCTGCTTAAAATCAGATGGAATACATTATCATTCTTTACTCATCACTGGTACCAGTTCCCCAGACTCAGTATGAGACCCCGCAATCCCACACATTAACCCTGGGTACCCAGTTACTAAAGTCCCTTGATGGTTGCAGGCCTGGTGGAAGTTGCAGCTGTTCACTGGCCAGCTTGATTTAACAGATAAATAGTACTCAACTTGGAAGCAATTAGACAAACAAATGATTTCAGACCCTTTGAGGTGAGCAGGGATTGCCCTGCAGGTTGCAGTCAAAACAGTGGTTAGATGTAACCAGTCGATCACACCATTTGATCCTAATCTGTAATCCTGAATATCCAGCACATTTATACGTATCAGAACATTCAGCACATTTATATCCTGGAGACAACTGGCATATATGAAGAAGGTAGGGTTTCTTCAACCAGGGGCCAGGATGGCTGCCCTGGTCAGAATACATAGAAAAAACTGTCATTTCCTGGTTACTGAAGTTAACTTCAACTTTTGGGGTCTCAGTCTGAGTTGTGGTACATGGCTGTAGCTTGCAGCTCCACTGGACATCTTGACCGGAACTAATTAGCAGGTACTGGACCTCCCAGACAAAGTCAGAATGAGCCCCTGTACTGAATGCTCCCCTTCCAGTCCTGTAGGCTCCATAGCAGACATTACATATCAGTACATTTATACTATGTTCTGGGCTCGCATGGGTCCCCCAGAACAGTCACATTCAGCAAATGTTTCAACAGAAGGGTCCATCCCCGCTGGGCTAAGGTTAGATGCAGTAGTTACAGGGTGCAGACCAAAGAACAATCTCATTTAGCACAGTCACTAGTGCTTAGGCAGCCCCAATTAAACAAGCTTTCTTTTGTTCTTGCACTGGAGGGGTACAAGAGTACTCACTCAGGCTCCTCATGGTAGAATCTCCACTATCAAGGTTCCTGAATTCTTCAGTCCTCTCAAAACTGAGGTACGATCAGCTCTCTCACAGCAGGCTTGATGTCATCAAGTTGCAGGTCCACATCTTTCCATGACATGGAAGGAAGGGCTAGCACCTGAGGGACATTCTGGCAACCCCCAGGCTATCAAGTACAGCACAAACAAAATTACTTTAAACTTAATTGCTAAAGAAGGCAAACACCCCCTCCTGGATGGAGAGGATTTCTGGATCACCAGGCCCAGTTGCATGGCAGGGGGCCTGAGCCCCCACCCTTGTGGGGGGTTCCCTCTCGCATCTGGCAAAATGCTGAAAAACACAGTCTTTTATGGGGCTTTTCCATGCTGTCACATTGAACACCTCTAATCCCAGTAGCCATTCCCACTGCTTTTCAGAATGCCCAGTCAGTCTGAGGTTGCCAGGTCTGTTAACCTCAAGGTCCATTTCTTGTTTAGTGACTGTCATCCCAATGCAGCTGTTTTTGCAGTTAACTGTCTTTATTAAAATTATTTTTTTTACAACAGAAAAAAACAAGCATCCATAACCATGCCAAAATCATAGTGGCATATAACTAGGGTTTCCGGTTTTCGGTTTTAACTGATAATCACCGATAAAACACCACCAATGTGTTTTTCGGGATTTCGGTTAAAACCAATAAACACCGAATAAATTGATTCCTGATGGTGGAGTTAAGCTTGCTGATGACATGCATTCGGCACTCACATCTCATATTTACAAACAGAGGAAGCAACCGCCTGGCCATAGCTAAAGTACTGCCGAAACATCAGACAGTCAGACCATACTAGAGGACCACCACTGCCTGTGCCTGCGAGCTGCTGCCTTGAAAGGTAGGATAGAAACGGGGGACGTTGTCACTGGGGTGCATTGCAGTTTGACTGTGGCTGACATGCAAGGAGTGCTCAGCTTTCCGATTCCCTATCTTATCAGTCTATGTCTCAGACGCAGTCAGTAGTCTGACAAGACTGAGTCAGCACCTACAGTTTTTACTGAGTGTTTTAAACATTAGTCAGACACTTTCTGTTACTCCGGTTCTGAGGCAGACAACAAAAAAGCTGCATTTCAATTTGTTCACAGCCAAGCTTTCTAATTGGGGACAATACTAAAAACAGCTTTTGTATGAGAGCTTTTAATAATCTTTGAAACTGCAAGAGAATGCATAGCAGCTTCTTAGAAGACAAGCACATATTAAAAGTAATAAAAGTAACAGCAGAAAATACTGAGTTTCTGAGTGTTTTATTTTCATTATGCTTAGTAATGTTGACCATATCTGTGTGACAAGGGTTACCAGTATCACACCTATTTATAATATATATATATATATATATATATATATATAGAGAGAGAGAGAGAGAGAGAGATTTGAATAAACACTGATAAATAATGAAAATGGGTAATGACTTATTATTTACAGCGGAAAACACAGAATTTTAACACTTGAAAAACTTGCGAGAAAGGGTGAAAAATAAACACCTTTTTTTTAGAAAAATAAACCCCTAAAACCGGAAACCCTACATGTAACCTAAACACAGTGTACAGCATTCCAGCCATCAAAGCTCAGTCCACTAGTACTACCCACTCCTACTAAAACAGTGCCATCTGCTGACCACAATCCCCAAAGAACAATTGTTTAAAAATGTACTCTTGCAAATATTTTCAAAAGGGTTTTTAAGATTTAAAAATATGTTTTTGTAATTCTTTTCTATTTATACAATTAAAAAAGTATGTTGTATAATAGCAGAAATACACACCAAGTTGTGGTATTTCCATGGCTATCAACACTTCTCAGGTGTGTGAGACACTTGGCTTTCGGCCTCATGCCTCACAATGTACCGGAGGCAAGATGATATCCATGGGCATATCACACCCTGTTGTGTATTATTACTTAACTTTTAACCTCCCTCTGGAGAGTTGTATCTATCCTGAGAACTTAAAAAGGCCATTGCATGTCACCTTACCTAAAACAGTGTTCCTTAGATTATTCAGAATATTCTGCAGTAGTAATTATCCCACTTCCTTACTTCAGTTTGTCTCCAGATTTTTGAGTGTGTGGTTCCCGTTCAGTTTCTAAACCATCTTAACACAGTGTCGCCCTTTGAACTGTTGCATTCTGAGCTTAAAAAGGTAATTGAATTTAAATGCAGATGGTGATATCCTAATTACAAAGAGCCAGGGTTAATACTCCATTTTGATTTTGCTGTATGATATGTATGCTTTAGAAACTATTTATCTTCCTGTGCTCTGTAATGGGTTATCAGTTTAATTAGGGGTGACATGCTTGGCTCTGTCATAGTCTATATTTTCTGAATTGTTTTCTCCAGGTGTCTTTTGGCGCAATGTTATCTGGCATCTGCTGCCCTCAGGTGTTCCATGGGAGTCTGTTCTTGGGCATCTGCTGTTCTGTCTAAACTGTATCTCAGACCTCTGAGTAGACTAGTTAAATCTTTTAGTTTTTCGTATTACCGTTAATCAGATGACACTCATATTTACATTTTTTTTAATTGCTTGCTTTCATTTTTGACATGATTAATAACAGCCCTGTGTTAATCAAAAACAGGTGTGGCTCAAATTCCCCAAAAAGTCAGTTCTTATAAAACTGAAGCCTTACTCATTCCCCCTTTTGGTGCTTCTACTGAGTCACATGCCAGAGTACTTTTCTGCTTTTCATATTGTTCCTCAAAACTCTGTTAAAAACACACTAAGGCAGTTTTTATGAGGAAAGTCATGATTTATCTTTTTAATCAGGCATCCCCCTATCTTTTATAATTATCTATCATATTTATTCTTATTTGTGTAACTACTGGTGACTCTTCGTCTTGCACCTCAGTGATTTTTTCATTTTGTACACTTGTACATATTTGTTGTTCTTTTGTTTGATTTATTTACAAATTACATAGTAAAATAGCAAAACAGTAATTTAATAGCGGAAGGGGCTCTAGGTCTTTAATGTCCACCCCCTTGCTTCATAAGCAGAGATAATAAGTACACTGACAAACAGGTGCCATTTTACGTGGATTCTCAATCCACTCTACTTCCCAGAGTAGCCGGTGATTCCCTTTGTAAGCAGAACTTTGCCGTAATGGCCTGTAAAGTCTTCATGTTCACTGGCTCCACTGGAAGGCTGTTCCATAGGTTCACCACCCTTTGGGAAAAACAGTGCCACCTAACACTACCCCTGAATTTGGCATCACTGAGCTTCAAAGTGTGTCTCGGTGTCCTGCTGCAGGACACCAGATCAAAACTATCCAACTGTTCTGACTTGTCAATAGCCTTGAGTATGAGAAAGACTGAGTATGTGTCCCTTGACAGTCTCCTTTTCTACAGGCTGAACATGTTAAGGACCTCCAGCATCTCCTTATAGCTTTTGTCTCACATAATGCTGCTTATTTTGGTGGCCGCTGTTGCACTCACTTGACTGCCTCAATGTGCTCTATGCATTGAGGAAACCACAGCCTTTCCCATGTCCATCTCCATGGTCAACCCCTCAAAGAAGTCAAAGAAGTTGATAAAGTTGGTTTGGTATGAGCATCCCCTCATGCAGTCATGCTGAGAAAGGGCAATAACTTTTACATCAATCAAGTGCTTCATTAATCTGACTTTCATCATGGCCTTTATGACTTTGCCCAGTGCTGATGTCAGGCAAACCAGCCTGTAGTTGCCCATGTCTGACCTTTTCCATCTTGAAGATGGGAACTACAAATGCCACTTTCATGTTCTCTGGCACTACACTTGTCTGTAAAGACTCCTGTACGATTACTGCATATTATTTTATTTATTTGCAAATTGGTAACTGGGAAAGGCACACTGAGACAAAGCTCATTTCTAGGTGCAAGCTGGAGGAAGGAAATGTAGGAAAACAGCAGCACAAATACATCAAAATAAAAAACTGATGAAGAACATGAGATAAAATTTGATGAGAAACACACTGTTGACAACAGATGATTGACCTGACGTGCAGGTTGATGTCTGACCTCGTACTGGAGGGAAGAAGTTGAAGTGGTGTGGCAGTGAAAGAAGACAGGACTGAGGACCCAACTGGCTGCTTACCAGGATGCTTAAGACTTGTTCCCCAATTTTCGGTTTCAATGCTCTCGTGGTCTTACCCCACGTAGAAGGCCCCACACAGGCATGTGGCCAAACATATTATATTCTCAGTCATACAGTTGATAAAGTCCCTAATTTCATATTCCTTTTCACTATTGCAACTTCTGAATGTCTGACATTTTATACTGAACTGCAGAACTTGCAGCTACCGCACTGATGCATTCCTTTAGATAGGGGGTTTCTGCTGCCAGAAATAATATCCTGAACTGGCAGAAGACTATGAACCAGCCTATCCTTAATGTTTTGACCCTGCTTATATACCATTCTCGGTTTATGACCAACAACTTTACTCAGCAGTGGATCACGCTGTAATATACTCCAGTTTGCATTTATTATTCTTCGTATTTCACTGGACTGTCTGGTGAAAGTGGTCACAACATTTAGCTTTGTGGTGCCCATCTCTCTTTCTCTCTCTCTCTACCAGGAGGCTGTCCCTATCTATATTGCTCACCTCTCTCTGTGCTTTGTCAACAATACTAGCAGCATACCGCCTACTCATGAACTTGTTGCACATTTCCTCACTATTTTGTACAGTCAGCCTCCTCACTGCAGTTTCTGTATACTCTTAAAATCAGGGCCTTTGGGATACTAGAAACCATGTGGCGTGGGTGGCAACTGGAGACCAGTAGCAGTGAATTCTTGTTGGTTTCCTTCTTGAACAGACTACTGTTCAATGTTCCAGCCTCCTTTTTAGAGATTTTCAAATCCAGGAAGAAAACCACACAGGAATCACACTGTACTGAAAATTTCAAGTTTGGGTCACTATGTTCCAGATACTCCACAAATGCATTCAGTTCCTCCACTGTGCCACACCACACCAAAAAAAATGTCAATCCTGTGGTTAAAAGTATTGACTCTGGCATCAGAGACCTTTAATTTCTCCCACAGGCCCAAGTACAAGTTAGTATAATTGGGGGTGAAAGTTCCCCCCATAGCCAGACCCTTCAATTGCGATAGTATTGATTTTGGAACAAAAAGTAGTTTTTGGATAACACATGATCGGCACATTCCACCAGGAACTGCTTCTTGCCATTGCTTAGTCTCCCATCCTGGTCAAACCAGTGCCTCAGGGCATTCAAACCCCATTCATGGGGGATATTTGCATAGAGTGAGATGATATCCATAGAGATCAGGTACCAATAAGGTTCCATCTGAATGTCCCCCAGGATGCCCAACATTTTTTTAGTATACCGGACACAGGATGGCAATGCTGCCACATAATCCTTGATATGATAATCCACATACCTGTAAAGAGATTCGACCAATGAACCTATGCCATATACAATAGGATGTCATGGGGGATTAAGCAGACTCTTGTGCACCTTTGGTAATATGTATATCGTGGCACGAATGGGATGGTCCACAGTTAAATACAAATATTCATCATACGTGATCAAACCTTCGCATTGAGATTCAACAAGGAAATAATCAATAATAGTTTTAAATCTCAAGATCGCATCAAGGGCGAGGCACTGCTAGAACTCCACATTATTCAACTGTCGATCAATTTCACTGATGTATTTAGAGGTGGACGTTACTGCCACCAATCCACCCTTGTCCGCTTAATTGTAATCTCACTGTTATTTTCTAGATCTTTAGATGCTCAACTTTCTGCAGCATTTCTGTTCACAAAATCTGGTTTATCAATTTGCTCTGGTATAAGCCAAAATTGTCTCTCACATCTTTCCTCAAATAGTGTGACTGAATCATTATAAGGTGGCATAAAACATGACTGTGGTCTAAAAGGGCTTACCTCTGGGGCCTCAATAGCGGCAGAATCCTGAGGCCCAGTCCCACCACCAGATATAGTGTTTATGTGAGGAAAGATGTGAGAGACAATTTTAACTTGTGCTAGAGCGAAATGATAAACCAGATTTTGTAAACATTGGACAGCCTCCTGGTAGAGAGAGAGAGAAAGAGAGTGGGGCCCACAAAGCTGAAGTTTGTGACCACTTTCACCAGGCACTTCAGTGAAATACAAAGAATAATAAATGCAAACTGGAGTATATTAGAGGGGGATCCACATCTGAGTGAAATTGTTGGTCACAAACCAAGAATGGTATATAAGCAGGGTCAAAACATCAAGGCTAGGCTGGTTCATAGTCTTTTGTCAGTTCAGGATACTATTTCTGGCAGCAGAAACCCCCTACCTAAAGGAATGCATCAGTGTGGTAGCTGCAAGGTCTGCAGCTCAGTATTATAATGTCAGCCATTCACGAGTTGCAATAGTGAAAAGGAATATGAAATTAGGGACTTTATCCACTGTACAACTGAGAATGTAATATATTTGACCACATGCCTGCGCAGGGCCTTCTCTGCGGGGAAGACCACTACAGCATTGAAACTGAGAACTGGGGAACACCTAAGGTCTGTTACCAATAATGATGCCCACAGTGCATTGTCTAATCACATTAGGAACATAAGACTAATGCCAGAATATAATATTCATTTGCCTAATTTATAGTCCCTTTAGCATTCCTCTGTTGTCTATACTGAATGAGTGTTTTTGATTTAGTTTCATTTGCAGATGATAGAAAGGTATTGGGCCCACCTCCAATATGGGAATGCCATCTCAAATTGGTCCCAGGAGTTGGTATTGATTATTTTGGATCTCTTTCTAAACATATAGTATAAATGGATTATACCTGCATACAAATTGAATTGATTACCACTGCTGCTGCTAACTATTTTTAGTCTGTTTGTTTTTAGGCTCACATGTCACTATACATTTTGGAACACATTTCTGATGTATTTTTCATATATTTGAACATATGATAAGTCTGAGAACTCACAAGTTGTTACACTGATGTATTTAATATATGCACTGTCACTTTAAGAGTTTTCAATATCACCTAGCAATCAACATGAAATGCAATCCTCCTGATGATATACTAGGTTGTACGAAACAGGTCGAGGTTGTTTGTCTTGTATGCACCTACTCCTAGAGCATGGCTTTTAAGCAGTAAAGCATTTTTGTACCTTATTTCTCGGCTGAGGAATGCGGTTTTTTGCTTTATGTAGCTTGGTGTTTCTAACACTTGCACCCTCATAGGCTGTGGAGCTGTATTGCTGTCTGCATGTCTAATGACAGCTTAATGCATAGCCAAGATGTTTTGGGCCCTCCCAATGAAACCCCTCTCTCTAAAAGGGACCCTTTGCTGAACTGTAAAATGGAGCACTCATTGAGCAACTCAGCCATTGCCTCTGACTTTCTCACAGTCCCCAAGAAAGTTTTGAAGGGCTTAATCCCCTCATTCACCTTCCTCCTTCTGTTTATGTACTGGGAGATGGTTTTGGTATTGCCTGCAGCTCCTGCTGCTATCCTGAATTCAAGCCTTTCCTTGACTGTCTTAATTCTAGAAGAAGAAGAAGAATCAGCATTTATATAACGCTTCTCATACACAGTATATCCCAAAGTGCTTTACAAGCAATGCTAGACTGGTAGTGAAGTGACTGAATGTGTGGTGGCGGTCATATCGTACATCATCACCCACACACAGCCTGGATAATTGCATGGACCAGTTTATGGGAAAGGGAATGCTTGCCAGGACACTAGGAATGTTCCCTACTCTTTGCGAAGAGTGCCCTGGGTTCTTTCACTTCCACCTGGACACCCACCAGGACAACACCAGGATGGGCAGAAGGGACTTGGTTTATTATACAATGGCAAGAAAAAGTCCTGGACTCTGATTGGTCAGTCTTGAGCTGGACCCATGATGTTATCCCAGTACAACATCATGGGTCTAGTCTCAGCCTCACTGTGAACCTGTAGATGAGCTATATGATGAGCTAGATGACCTCTTTTTTTGCATCTCCTCTTAAGAAACAAAAATATTTTTCCACACTAAATAACATTCTTTAAATTTTTTTTTTTTTATATATATAACAAAGAGCCACTGTATAATAACAATAATGCCCTCCAGGGTGTGTGTCATTTGGGATAATGTCACACCTCAGTTGTTGGATACACTCAGCCTGTGGCCTCATGCCCAACCACCTGAGCCATGATGTTATCTTAACATGACACACACCCTGTCAGGCATTACTGCTTAAACATCTCATCCAAAGGACGGCACACCCCAGCAGTACGGCACCCCTCATACTGCACTCAGATGCCAGTGATTTCTAGGTGCAAGTCCAATCCCGGTGTGGGACAAGAACCCACAACCCTCTAGTCCAGAGGTGGATGTGCTACCAACCCAGCCACACTGACACCTAGTTTAGCAGCAGTCCCTCACTGCAGTGCTGTATTCCTCTGTGGTTTGAACTTGGCCCTTTCCAGCCATGGTGTATCTTCTTTTTGTTCAGAAGCAGTTGCCTTAGGTCTCTGTTGAACCAGGGGCCACTTTGTTCCCTTTTCCCTTATTGCTCACAGGAATGCACACCTCTGAAGTGGCTTCCAGCACCTTCATCAATGAATTATAAAGCATTTCTCTCTTCTGTCCATGGAAGGGAATGGGAGAGGCTGCAGCATGCAAAAACCTCTTATGCAGCAAAGGGTGCTTCACCTGCCGCAGCTATGTCCCAGCACTCTGCATTCTGAAGCTGTGTTCCAATTAATAATTTAAAATGCCATCGGTAGCTACATAACTGATGATCTAACTACAGCAAAATGTTGCACTAACATAGTAAGACTTTGTCCTATTTTCAGTGTTTTCAAAAGACTTCCCTGTCACAGGCCACTGAATATTGAACATAGATACACAGTAATTACTGTACCGTGCTAAAACAATTGATTTGAATGTTCTAATGAAAAAAATGCCACTTACTTGCTGTTTATGCTCTTAACTATCTTATTATCAGTTTCTGCTCCAGTTTACAAACAAAGCATATACTAAATTATACAATAGGTATCTCTTGTTAGCAAATCAGAACACAGGAAAATTGTCATTTAATACCTCACAAACTACTACAATGGGAGGACTTAAGCCCAAGGCTCAATGTGGGGGAATAACTCCTCTTTCATTCCATTCAGAAATCTGCCTCTTCCACCAGTTCTCACTTAGTGCATTCAGAAACACCCACCATCCTCCCCATTTTCCTCCTCCTCCAGCACTCTGCCCACCCTTGATGCTGGGCCCTCTATTCCCTACAACAACCCAGCTTAAAATCTACCAAGGGTGGGAACAGAGAAGGGCCAAAATGTTCATAAGCTTACATAAGCCCCATGTATTCAACAAACATTGAACCACATTTTGGACATCCCCAGAGCAAGTTACCCACATTTCAGGCAAACCCACAGTAGGTTATCCACATTTCAGACACACACCCACAGAAAGGGGGAAAAAGGCATGTTCCACATTATCTACCATGGAGCTTTCATAATCTAGTTTCAAAATTCTCACTTGTATAATAGTAATAACAGTCAGTTTGCCGGAATATAGTCAGAATAAGCAGCTTCTGTGGTTGATTAAATGCCTTGGCCTTTGGTCTAGGCATTTAATCACCCACATCAGCCAGTTAATCCTTTGTATATGCTAGCTAACTAAATGTTATCACTTAAATAAAACAAACCATTTGCTTTTAAAAATGAAAACAACTAATGATACTGTGCTGTGCATCAGATAATTTTCATTTTTCATGGGGAAATACCACAGTCAGTCTGTTTTTATTTCCATCTGCATTTTATCTGAACTGCCTGGGTTGCCAGTAGGTTAATTATTTATTCTCTGACAAGAAGCACAATTTAATTTGCTACATTTCTGTTCCACTCTCTCATCCCATGCATCAGCACAAACAGTTACGTACTCCTCAGTCAAGGGAAGATGATTTTGTCAGCAGGATAACATTTTTGTTTAATAAAAACAAGGCACAAGCCCCAAAACAGCCTCATTAACTAATGGAAAGGCAAAAATAAAAAATACAATTAATGGGGACATCATATAAAGATGCTAAAAAAAAAAATCAGAGCAGTGAAGTGGATAAATGAGAGACGGGACACCATCTAGTATCTATGAATTATTCAAGGTTTTATTTAGTTATATTAAATATTAATTGCAAAGAACTATTTTAAAGCATCTATTAGGGTTACGGCATCAAAAGTAGGAGAGTGAAAAAAGTAGGGAAAAGCGTCCCTGGAAGCTTGGTGAATCAGTAGTGTGGTATTCCTTGGGGATAGGACAATTGTGCAATGCAGTGCTGGCATTACCTCATCTCGCAAATATGGATTTCAAGTTTCAAAAATGCAAGCTACTGCATTTGTTGTCACAAAAACACCTTATGAAAGAAGTGAAAAAAAAACTATGCATTACAAAACTGTAAAACATTGTTATTGATAATTTCAAATCTACAAAGTTCTCAAGCAATATACCCATACCGTATAGCAAAGACTCCCCCTTTTGTCCAACTCTAACTAACCTGAAAATTTCAGGTTTGAACTCACTGCAATTTTTGCACTACAGTATATGGCAGGTGAACAATAAAGTCTTAACAATGATAATTTTATGAATTCTCAACCTTCTGGAACTTTTAAACATCTGAACCAATAATTACCAATTTGCTAGGATCCAGAGATCCTGGCCCCGGAATGCACATGCTGAATTTCAAGTTATTCAATCCAGAAATAGGCAGATTATTAATGTGCAGAAAAAGGGTTTTAACATAGAACAGAATTTGTAGCCCTAATGAAGAGTTCACTACTGTGCCTCTATTAACCCTGATAGTATTTCAGTGTACCTGCAATCCTTTCCAAAATCTTTCCAAAAAAAGAAAAGATAATGGAAAATGTTATTTTATACTGTCACTACCCATGCAATCTCTGTGTGGAACACATTTCTGAACTTCCAGTTTTATTGTGTAATGGCAACTCTTTATTTGATGGTGTTTTCTTTTTCTGTGTGAAATAATTTACCCATTTAGTACTGTGCATTTGCTTTGAATTTGATAGAAAAACAGAAAAGAGTGATAAACAAGGAAACTAAGAACATAATGGCAGAAAAGGCTCACTTGTCTGCTTAGCCCTGCCAAAATCTCCGGCGATAGCCCTTATGACCACCTTCCTTCCTTATCCCATCACCGTTTCTACCTCCTCCTGCCCTTATCAGGCTCTTGTGCCTTTCTTACCCATGTGTGCATCCACCCACTGTTTTGGCACAGACCACTTCCTCTGGCAGTCCATTCCACTTGTCCACCACTCTTGTGAAAAGGTACTTGCAGATACCCCTTCTAAACTTTCCCCTAGCCAGCTTTAGTGGAATTCCTTGTGTCTGTGTTTGTGCAGTACTTAGGCGGAACAGTTTATTGCATTTCACCTTGCTGATCCCATTAATATCTTTTTACATTTTGATCATGCCTCCCCCCCCCCGTTCTCTTCTTGTCTCCAGGGTGAACATATTAAGGTCCCTTAATCTTTCCTAATAGGCTTTGTTTCCCAGCTTCCGGGTGATCTTGTCTACTAACCTATGTTCAGCCTCCACTGTTTCCCCAGATGACACCCAGAAACAAACTTTGTCTCAGTCTGCCTTTCCCAGTTACCAATTTTCAACTAAACAGTCCCTACAGAGGTGTAGGCTCCAGAACCTCACACACCACTCCAGTCAAGGGCAAACCAGAGACCCACAGTATACAGAGGAAGGATCACCTTCCTTCTTCTACTGCTGACTCCCTTTCCTATGTTGCCCCAGCATCCTGTTTCACTTCCCCATTACTCAGTTGCACATTGTGCTGTTGATTTCAGGCTTTTCAATATTATCACCCACAGGTCCTTTTCTTCAGTTTTGCTCTCTGTCACTACTCCCCCAATCACAGGTTATAGGTTCATAGATTATGAATTCAAGTCTGTTAGCTTGTAGGCCATCAGTAGACTTGCCACTAACAGTAGATGTATCCTAATTTTTCATCCCCCATATGAAGATCTAACTGGCATTTAAAAGCAATAATGTTAGGTGCTCTAACCACATTATCTGGCAAGGCATTCCATGTATTTACCACCCTCTGACTGAACCAATGCCCCCCTTTTTGTAGTCCTATATAATTCTCCTTTCAGCTAATATGAATGCCCTCTTAGTTCTCTACCTTGGTGTTCTTTCCTAGCTAGCCCCGATGTTTCCAGGATTACCTCATCTTGACTGGATCTATATATGTAGCATAAGTCACATCTAAGTTTACTACATCCCATGGAGTACATACCCAACTCCCTCACTCTATCCTTGTATGCCATGTTCTTAACTTTATACACTTTCCTCGTCAGTTTTCTCTGTACCCTTTCCACACTTTTACTGGTGGCTATACTACACGGTGAGCAAAAAGTGGCACCATATTCCAATACTGGTCTCACCAATGACCCATACAGTGGGACCAACACTTCCTCCCTGCTACTTCAAATATTCCTTAATATATTACCAAGGATCATATTTGCTCTCTTAACACATTCGGACGAATGCTTACCAATGCTCAGATTATCACAAATCCATACTCCCAAATTCTTCTCATTCTCTGTTGCTGTAATAACATTCCCATTAATAGTGTAGTTTGCTTTCATATTATTGGCTTCAAAGTGCATCACCCTACACTGGGCTTCATTAAAAAGTAATGTATGTTCCGTAGCCCAAGTAGCCAATTTATCAAGTTGTTTTTTAAGTTTTTCCATGGATTCTATGTTATTTACTATCGCCACTACCTTCGCATCATCAGCATATTCACATTGCCATGCCCCATCATCTACCTGCATTGTGGAAATAAACACTCTGAACAAGATAGGCCCAAGAATCGATCCCTGGGGGGCCCCACTAAACACTCTCCCCCACTCTGACCAATGTCCCCTTATTCCAACTCTCTGTTTCCTCTGGTCAAGCCATGACTCTACCCAGGATTTCAATTCTTCATTAATACCCATCATCTTTAATGATTTCAGCAGAACATTATGTGCTATGGAATCAAAAGCTTTGGAATAATCCAAATAAATCACATCAACAGGCATACCCCAGTCCAGTGCCTTACTCACTGGTTCAAAAAAACTGCAGAGATTAGTCACACACGACCTGTCCTCTACAAACCCATGCTGTGAGACATCTACGAGACCTAACTGGCTAAGATTTTCTTCCAGGCATTCCTTTATAAAGCCTTCCATGACTTTTCCTATTACTGACATGATACTAATCGGTCTGTAGCTGTTAATCATAGTCTTGTCTCCCCCTTTTAATACTGGGGTAACATGTGCCAGCCTCCACTCATTAAGAACCCTGCCCTCAGTCATTGACACATTAAACATAAATTTAAGAGTACCAGCCATTTCCTCTGCCATTTCGCTCAGGAAATAAGGGTGTATACCGTCTGGACCACAAGATTTGTGTTTATTTAACTTTCTTAACTTATCCATGACCCCTCTCTCTCGAATGCATTTTAATGTTTTTTATTCCTTTCTCACCTCCTGACTACCACAGTTCTCCTTTTGGTCCTTGAATACATTGAGAAAATATTCATTAAACTTTTCTGCCATCTGTTTTTCGTCTGTCATAACTTTATCCCCATCCTTTAATTTTACCACATATTTTTGCTCATGCCTGAGACATCCCACGTAGCTATAGAAGTGTCTACAATTATTCTTTTTGTAGTTACCAATCTTAATTCTGCCTGTGCCTTGGCTTTCTTAATAGTATTTTTACATAATCTGACAATTCTTTTATACTTCTCATAATTACCATCCATCTGGGTCTTTTTATATTTCTTGTATGCTCTTTCTTTTCTTTTAACTATTTTTTGGACCTTTTTATTAAACCATTTAGGAATTCTTCCTCTATCATTAAATTTATAAACAACTGGCACATACACTTCCACGCAATCCTTTATTTTCTTATTAATCTTTACCCTTATGTCTTCCAGGATCAAGCCAATGAGTTCATCTTGCCAATTCCATAATTTAAGCTCTTGTCTAATCATCCTAAAATTGGCCTTTCCATAATTCAATATCTTGGTTCTACTTATCAAATGTTTTGTTTGTGTATTTATAGTAAACATAACCATATTGTGGTCACTTGCCCCCAAAGGATGGATAACTTCCACATTTTCCAAGGCATCTTCCAATTGCTAAGGACCAAATCAAGGGTATTGCTTCCCCGGAGTTATCCTTGACATACTGCTCTAATCCATTCAATAGGCTGTATTCCAGGAATCTAGTTTCCCAAAAGCCAGCAGCTTTCTCAGTTTTCCAGTCTATTTTGGGGAAACTAAAGTCCCCCAATAATATACTTTTCCCCTTAGTTCCTGTGCCTCCAAAGCTTCCATGAAGGGAAGATTTTCAGCATCTGTCAGGTTAGGTGAGCGATAACATATCCCTATAGTTTTGTCCCCTTTGATATTTTTAACTCTAATCCATGTTTGTTCTACTTCACCTCCATTTACATCATTGAGTCTAATTTCATGGGCATTTAAATGTGTAGATACATAAAAGGCAGTTCCTCTCCCTCTTCTACCTTGTCTTGTTGTCTGAAAATAATCATATCCATGAATTTCGTCTATCCTCCTCCAAGATCCATGTTTCTGTTATACAGCACATATCTATCTTTTTCTTGTCCATCACATACTTCATCTCATCCATTTTGTGCTTCACACTTCTTGCATTTAACATGTGGACCTTTAATTTCCTGTTAACAGCAGTCTCATTTATTTTACTACTAGTACTACTCATGGCATCTTGTGTTCAACGATTTCCCAATCTCCCCTACATTCTAGTTTAAATTCTTTATGAGCTGTTTTTTAAACAACAGTCCTAATTCTCTACTCCCTTTTTTTGATAAGTGCAGTCCGTCCCTCCCAAATAACTGATCATTCTAATTAAATATTTCCCAAGTTTTAATACACTGCATACCCTGCATTAGACTCCACCTTCGCATCCAATTATTTATTCTCTTAATTTTCAAGTTTACTTTTTCTCCAGCCCTGGGTAGGGGTAATATCTCAGAGAACACTGCTGTGCCATTTACCTCCCTAATAACCTTTGCAATTTGTGTGTATTGCAACTCAGTTTGATCCTCTCTTCTGTGTACCACATCGTTTGTCCCTGCATGTATCACTACAAGTGGCTTATCTGTTTCTTTTCTAAATATTTCCGATGTCAGTTTGCATATATCTGATAATCTTGCCCCTGAGAAGTATGAGCTAGTTATTCCTTCCTTATTTAGTCTAGTAGTGTAGGCATCAGTCTATTTTATTATAGAATCTCCCAGTATGAATATACAACCCTTTAACTGATTGTTCGTCATTCATTTTCAATTTCCATTGCCCCATTATCTGCTTGATCATC
This sequence comes from Neoceratodus forsteri, assembly GCA_016271365.2. Taxonomy (NCBI): domain Eukaryota; kingdom Metazoa; phylum Chordata; order Ceratodontiformes; family Ceratodontidae; genus Neoceratodus; species Neoceratodus forsteri. The sequence goes on along the minus strand of CM057459.1, from coordinate 480,201,601 downwards.
TACCCCATCTTGCACAGATATTTCATTTATTTCATTTGGAAGATTTAACCCAGCTTTGTTCTGGAACAGGGTACCTGAATTAGCTGTAACATCCACACAAATCTCACTTGATTCACCTGGAAGTTCATTTGATTCCAAGCAACTTTCTTCATTTTCACTTAACACTGTCAGTACATCAAACATATCTGTAGTGGGCACAGCAAATTCCATCGCCCTTCTCCCTGTTTTACTTTTAGTAGTTTCAACCTGGACTTCCCATTCACCACCACTTCCCTGACTTCCCCTAGGTCTTTTCTGATTATCTGTATTTACAGATGTGTTCACTTTCCCCTCTGCTATAGGAGCTTGCTTATGGCATTTGAGTTCTAATTCTAGACCCAGGAGCTTGACCTTTAACTCCTTTAATTCAAGACATTGCTTGCATATGTATTCCATCAGCCTCTGATGTTCTTCTAAGCTAAACTTGTCACACTCCCTACACTTTACCCCAAGTGCACCACTCCTTAATGTAACAATATATCTCTCCATTTCTGCCAATGATTAATACAGGCCTTACTTTGTTAGTCCTCATTAGTTTGGCTTTATTTTATTCAATATTCTTCTGTATTTCCTACCACCTCCTCCCACTCTTAACACGCATAACACGCCCAGAGACATGTGTGTCTCTGCACTCACTCCAGTTAACGGCACTTGCTGCTGCTGCTGACTTTCAACCCTCTGACCCGGAAGTGTTAGCAGGTCACTTTCCCAGGACTCACCAATGTCCCACTCTAAAAGTTAAAAAAGTTTTAAATGCAGCCCTTAAAACAGACCCAGGAACCAAGTAAAACACACCTGGACCCCTGGCACCTACTGTAAAATACTCACAGGATGCTCTGCTTCTGTAGTTCCTTAACTCAGACCCTGGAACTATGGAGCACAGAGCACTTCCTGGTCATCCAACTACTCTCTGCACACACTAAGAGGCTGATATAAAGTAATACAAATGCAGCAAAAGTGAGTCACAAGCACACACATACATCTACCTCTCCCTGTTATGTCACCTGATGCATTTCACTGATTGCTTTCTCAAAGGCACTGAGAAAGCAATCAACGAAATGCATCAGGTGACATACCAGGGAGGGGCCCTCACTCTTGCTGCCAGAAAGTTTTCCACCAGCCAGTTTGCTTTTCTGGCTTGCAGCTTATAAAAGAAACATTTAAATTAGACTATGAACTTTTTCATGGACTTTCATGGATTTTCTTGTGGAATGGATACATGAATTTGCTACTGTGAATTTATTTTGCTTTATTGTGTGCACAGAAGGAATAAAGATGTCTGCACCTGGTTAAGATATTCTGAGTCAACATGATCATTCCTGAAGTGAAGCAATGCTAAGTGTGTTTGAGCCTTTTGGTAGGTGCCAGTTCCACTCCATTTCTTACTGTTTCTACTAACCAGGCACTACCAATCCTAGGTGTGGCTACCTTCACTCCAAAACTACCCTGAGAAAGTTTACTAATCTTTCTCTTAGTATATCAAAAACATTTACATATTTAAAGTAAATGGAGTGCTGGACATGTCTCCCAGATAATGATGAGTATCTCATAAATTCTTAGTTTCCAGAACTGCCCAGTTTCTCTTAGCAATCATCAAACCCTTTGAGGTCACAAAGAGACACTATTGATTATCCAAGAGAGGTATTTAGCACTCCATTTACTTATACAAGACATGTGCTTTGCATTACCAACCTCATGCAGTGACTGCAAACCCTTGGACACTAGGGTCTAGATTCACAAAATATCGCAAAGCACAGCACAAAAGTTTGCATTGCACTTTGCGATTGCCCAGGTGACAAACATTGCTATTCACAGTCAGATAACACACCTGCACTATCTGACTGTAAATAGGGCCAGGATTAGTCAGCATTAAACCCAGTACTTCTACCAGCAACCCCACTAGTGCCACCCAACATGCAGCCAGGAGTATGGTCATGCAATGTATAGCACAGGTGCACTATTTATATTTCACAAAAGCAGCCATGTAAATGATCCCATTGGGCATGCAAGGTGCTATGTGGCCATTTGCATGCCATTATGAACCCATTTACATGGGCTGCACTGGAGTGTAGGGTGCTCCACCCTCAGCCCCTGCCTCACAGGCAGCCATCTGTCCCTGGCACCAGTGCCCCCCCCCGCTGATTGCCAATCACTGGCCCAAGTACCCTGTATGAAGTACCGCTAGTGCTTAGTGCCCCCCTGCTGATCGCCAATCTAAGTAATGTGTATGACGTTTCTCTCATGTCTAGTTATCCCCCTCCGCTGACCACCAGCCTGAGTGTATACACATAAGGGTCCCTGGTGTCTAGTGTCCCCCGCCACTGATTATTGGCCCAATAAAAAAACTATGTTTCCCTGGTATCCAGTGGTCTGTCCCCTACAGAATCCCTTGCCCCACATCTAAGACACTATTCCCTGGTGTCCAGTGGTCCTCCCCCCCGCACCAATGCCTGATATACTGTATTCATCATTATTCCTTGGTATCCAGTGGTCCCTCCCCTGCCCGATCCCCATCCCCATCATAGTTCAAGCCAGTTGGGTAGCCCTGTCCCTCAGGATTGCCAGTCTGATATGAACACATAGACTGCTCCCCCATGCTGACCACCAGTCTGACATGAAGGAGGTAACTTTCCCTGGTGTCTAGCAGCCCTCTACCCTGGTAGATAGTGCTCCACCCATCCTAATCCTGAGCTGGTGACTGCCACAGCCTTTCTTTCTCTACCATGACCGGCCACTGACTGAGCTGTCAGTTAGTGCATACTGTGTACAGTACACCATCATTGACACCTCAGTCGGTGGCTGGCCATGGTGGAGAGAGGAGGACTGTGCCAGTCACCAGCTCAGGAACAGGATGGGGAGGTGGGGGGTCAGGGGGTTCACTAGACACCTGGGGAAGTTACTGCCTTCACATCAGACTGGCATTTGGGGTGCGGGAACAGTGTATTTCTTCACATTGGCCCACTGATTATGGTGGGGGGGGTTGTGTCTTGAGGGTGTGAGCATGAAAGATAGCAGTTCACAGTTTACAAAGTGCAGATGTCCTTAAACGTCTCTTTATTCAAATTATATTTTGAACAGAAGGAAAAATGGAAGTTAGTTCTCATCAGGATAAAGTCCTTTTGCAAATAAAATCCACTTGCACAGAAAACAAGGCAGATTTCCTTCTTATTTGCAATGTCTATATGGCTCTTTAAGGCTACTTTTGAAGAAACAACAAAAAGGCAGATTTCCTTCTTACTTGTAATGGTTTATGGCTCTTTAAGGATAAGAACCTTTTCCTTGGTTGCTGTAGACTCTTCTCTCCTCTTCATGAGTTTTACTCAGCCTTCCCTCCTCCATTTCAGGCTGAGACTAGGGGGTAACCCATGAGGTGAGCGCATGAGGAAGGGCACCATCCGTTATGGTGACTCCTTCCTAGTGCAATCCCTCATGGTGATGGGGAGGGTAGGTTGACCAGTTGAGGCTGCGGCAATTGGTATGACAGGATGTCGCTAGGCATACCATGGGTGGGATGGGACCGAGCACGGCAAGCGTGGGCTGGGAGGGGGTGGAGAGGCCTTAGGGGGTGGCACTGCAGTGGCTGGCTGAGCTGTGTTGTGGTGTCAGGGGCTGGCAAGTGGATGCAGTGGGAGAGGTACCGGGTTCAGGTCCGGGCACTGGTGCAATTTTATTGTGCCTAGCCCAAACCTTTTTTTTTTCCTGCTTTCACCCCCTGACATGTACCCCCCTGAAGTTGAGAATCCTTAAGTAGGGGCGTGCAGGGGGCAAAGCCCCACACAAGAGGGGTGTGTGGGGGGCACAGCCCACCCCACAAAAAGCAGTAAAATAGTGTCCTGGTGCCATTGTTCTGAGGCGCCGGGGTTGCCATAGTGCCGAAAAAGTTTTCAGCACTCTGACTGAGTGATAATGGTAATCATCTTTAGGCATTCGCCGTTATCACATAAATCCAGGCTGGAGATCCTTTTGCTTCCCACAGCAGCTTCACTCTCTCTCTCTTGATCTGGATCTGATCTGACTGAAACTTCTCTGAATCTGTCTCTTTAGGGCTCCCTTTTTATACATCCCCATGGTCAGGTGATCTGCCTTGTACTTAATTAACGTCATTAGTACATTTTGTCATTTTTATGAAGGTATTTTTTAAGCAAACCTTTGAAACTGTAATACGTGAATAACAGTAAAATCACACATGTGCGCACCTTAAAATATCTTTCCTGTTACCAGTGTTCAACTATATATTTACAAATACAGTATGTTTCTATGAACTCCTGTCACCTTTGTACCCTCCCTAAATTAGCCTTCAATTAATCCAAGTCTGTGGCTGACCATCACCTTGGAAACAGCTCCAGCTGCAGGTCAGTGAGCTGTAATTCCTGAGCCATGCTCTGAAACAGTCTCATATTTAATTTGCCTTTTAGTTACCCCTTCTCTTTTGTGAGCTAACAGTGAAAAACATTTCAGCTTTGTTCCTTTGTAGCTGTTTTAGTTCAGGCACAACTAAAGGAAGATTAGTGTGTGACCTGCAATGTATTGCAATGAGACACTTTTATTTATAAAAGCAGGGTTCAGACTTTAGCACATTCCAACTAGCATGCTTTTAAATCTCTCTCTCTTTTTATTTCTGATTCTCCTAATGTATGCTCATGTATGCTCAAATCTCAAATGGGCATGGTGGAATATGGAAAGGAAAAGTGAATTATAGGTAAAAGAAAGGATAATAAAAGGAGGGCAGATGGGGGAGTGCAGTCTGACCTTCAGAGTGATCAGGTCCCGGGTCATAGAAAATACTGTTAAAACACACTGGATAGAAAGTAAAAAGATACATTGATATAGAAAGATATTTCTTTTTATTCCTTAGAGCTTAGTTCTCCTGGCATTCCCATAGCCAGCATCATGACAGGGTTCACCCTGCCACAGGTTGTTCTACCTGACTGGCTTGCTCTGTGATGGGGATGAGAATCGGGCAGGGGAAGGGAACACTGGACACCAGGGAAGAATAATAATTAATACAGTATATCAGGCATGGGTGTGGGTGTGGGTGGGGGGAGCGGTATCACTGGAACCAGGGAATAGAGTTTTAGATGCGTTGCAAAGGTTCAGGTGGGGAGATGGACCACTGGACACCATGGAATAGTGTTTTAGACATGGGGTGAGGGGTCTAGGCACCAGGGAAATGTCATACAGGTTACTTGGACTGGCAATCGGTGGGGTGGGAGGTGACACAGTACCTCTGCCAACCACTAGGGTTGTGCAGAATAAGGTAAGGTCTCAGTGGGCTCTATTTGCTCTGCACAAGAGGACATGCAAGAGGCCCTTGTGTGGAGCAAACGCTTTGTGAATCGGATAGCTCTGGTATTCATGCCCCCTCCCCCTCATTTGTGTTTCAGCCCCTCCTCACTTTGCCCCAGCACAAACCCGGTACAAACTGGGCTTTTGTGAATACCAACTCAGCCCAAAACCCTGTTTGCTCATGCAAAACCAAGTTTATGCCAGGGCAAAGTTTTGTGAACCCTGGTCCTGGTGATTTACCATGGATAAAGTTTGCTATTCTAATGATGTTGGTCCAAGTGGCTGAGGTCTGGCTAGTTTCCCATCACCACATGAAGGTTACCTTTTTGTGGCCTCTATCTCCAACCAGTTATTTGAGTTCATACACAGGAGATGACACCATCCCCACAACTGAAAACAAGTACAGTGATAGCCTCAACAGGACACAAAGATGACAGCACTCTAGCAGGGTTCCAAACAGAAATGTATTACTAAAGAGCATAATTTTTAAAGTACCAAGAGCAGCAGAAACATAGAAACAGAATTTTCAGGCAGAAAATGACTGCTTGGCCCACTCAGTCTGCCCCAGTATCTCCTGCCTAATCTGTTTCTGCAGACCCTAACTGATCTCTGATGACACTTCCCTTTCTCTGTCTATTTAGTAATATTCCCCTATGTCTAGCCCATGCATGCTTGAAGTCCTCCACCATTTTCACCTTCACCACTTCTGCTGGCAGTCTGTTCCAGGCATCTATGCCCTTTCAGTGAAGGAGTACTTCACATCACTCTTAAACCCAAACCCACCCACCCCAGCTTCACTGCATACCCTTGGTCCTGCTGCTCTTTCTCATTTGAAAAAACTCCCTCTTGTGCCCTGTTTTACCCCTGTAAGGAACTAGTAGGGTATCTATTATGTCCTCTCTCATTCTGCTCTCTTTCAGGGTGTACGTGTTAAGATCCCTCAGTTCCTCCTCAAAGGGCTAGTCTTCCACATTTTAGTTTCCCCTCCTCTTGACTTCCTCCACCCTGTCTATGACCTTTCTGAGGTGTGGTTTCCAAAATTAGACACTGTATTCCAGGTGGGGTCTCATCAGTGTGAAATGCAGTGGCAACACCCCTTCCATCCCTCCTCCTGCTGAAGATACCCCGCCTTATACACCCCAGCATCCCATTAACCTTAGCCACTGCTTTGTCACACCTTACTGCCACTTTGAGGTTGTCAGTTATGATAACCAAATACATCTTTTCTTGGCTGGAATCAAACCTCTGACTCTTTGCTTATAAAGCCAAGGCACATCCAGGGCACCACTCAAGCCTGCTAGAACTTATTATACAAATTAACTGAATATTTGTTGAACTCTGGAGATTTAGCCTTATTTAAGAACTTTATTGCTAATTTATTTTCCTCTGAGCTTATCAGATTCTGAATCTCTAGGATGTGCTCATTTTTACCTCTTACACAATTCTGAAAAAGCATTATTTGTGTAATGATCCAGCCTCTGTGTACAATCTTTCACAGAGCCCTTTATAATTGTATTTATTCCCTCAGTGTCTTTCATCTGTTTACCTAAAATGCAAAACTGTCTCAAGTATTCCCTACCTTTGAGGCCAATGCCTCTTCTTCAGGAAATAGAGATCCACCACATGTTCCAGTCTCACATAGTGTGAACTCAGCATGCCTATGCCTCCCAGTACTGATAGCCAATCATCTATGAGATTGTAACTGATCTGAGGTTTAAAACTTAGAGGTGGTTATATTATTACTATGGAACTGATACTTATACAGTCATGAACTTGACCCTGCTGGATTTATTTAAGAAACTTGTGTGGACTAATGGTACTCAACCATAATGGAGCATTCATGCATTATTGCAAATTTGTACATAATTATTTTTATCTTGCATACTCTGTGTCCATGAGCAAGTCACACAACCAATGCAGTGCTCCCAGGTCACCCCTGAGAACAGACATTGTGTTTAGTGGGCCTTACTTGATTACTAAAGAAAAAAAATCTTTCTAACAACATTAAATAACCTTCATGGCTAAATACACAGAATACAGGTAGCAAACCATCACTAACACAAGATATAGTGTATGTCAGAAGTGAAACAATAAAATAATATAAACTGTGTATAACCCCAAAGGGAAGTGTAGGAGACCATACTGTAATTAACAAGCATTTGTCAATGCCGAGAGTTCACTGTTGGCATTGCTCTTGTATATGCCTCCTATATTTTTCTCTGTATATTCCTCTGTCTTGCATTTTAAGGGTGGGAAACCCTAACGTCCCAAGCGTTTGTTGGTATTTTTGCTCCAAATTTTCAGCATGGGCTTTTTGGGTCATCACCTCATGAACAGTGCCAGTATCATTTTGCTACTCAATTGGAAAAGGAGATTTTGCACAGCGAGTGTGTCATTTGGTACCACAGGTGTGAAAACACATTTAGGGCAGGATGTGAAAAATGACAGCTACACTGTTCATGAGGAGGTGTGAAGAAATGGCAATGTTGAAAATCTGGAGTGAAAATATCAAAAAGTGGCAAAGTTACAAGTGTGCATAGAAACTGCGTAACACACGCTCGTAATGCAGTCATTTTTTGGAATGTTTTTGCCACATTTTTAACATGGCCTTTTTGGGACCTCCCCTCATGAACAGTGGCACTGACATTTTGTTAATCTGACCTGAATGTTGATCTCACACAGTAATTGCACCATTCTGCACCACAGGTGCAAAAACATATTTTGGGAAGGACACAAAAAATGACAGCTGTACTGTTCATAAGGGATGTGAAAAAATGGCAATGTTGGAAATCTGGAGTAAAAATCTTAAAAATTGATGACATTATGAGTGTGCATAGAAACTGTGCAATGGGCACTCATAACGCAGTCATTGTTTGGATTTTTTTCACCAAATTTTCAACAAGGGCTTTTTGGGACCCCACCTCATGAACAGTGGCACTGTCATTTTGTTAATTGCTACCAAAAGGTGATTCTGTGCAGTGACTATGAAATCACCTTTCAGAACTGAGAAATGAAATGGTAGTGACTATGTTCATGAGGTGGGGTCCCAAGAACCTCATGTTGAAAATTTGGGACCAAAACTCCCAAAAATGGCTGAAATATCAACCTAAGTTGAACCCCCCATTCACTGATATTATAGGACTTACTATCATTTCTTCAATTTGCGGTTGGCTTTTGAAGAGTGCAGACATGTTCCCAGTCCACTGAAGATCACTGCTTCCAACCTCCGGAGGTAAGTCTGGGTGAGGGGGAAGGGGGGTGCACAGAGGGAGGGTGCAGGTTGGGGGAGAGGGTCCAGTGACAACCACGTGGGACTGTTTTTTTTCTTTTCAGGTTTAAAAATTAAAAAAAGACTTTGTTGGTCTGTTTTTTTTTACAGTAAAACAATGGATGTTGGCACACTGGGGTGGGCTCCCAGTGTGCCAGATTAATGCTGACCTGGGGATTGGGCACCCTGAGGTCAGAGAATATGTATGTATGTGTGGGGGAGTGCATTTGACACTGGGAGTAGGCATCTTTGTGTTGGAACTAGTTCACCAAAAGGCAGGGACAGGTCACATGGGGATGGAGCACTCCAGTGTTGGTAGGTGGGGGGGTTGCCAGAGTGATGGTAGAGAGCGGGGCATGGAGGAAGCAGGTGAGGAAAGCACCTCCTCCCAGCCAGCATGATCGATCACGCTTTCAGTAGTGCCTTAGGGCATGCAATATCCCCAGCCCGTATGGAGCTTAGGCTGTGGCCTGCTCCACATGGCTGGGAGAAATCAAGGGGGACATCAAGACACAAACAGCTGTTTGCACTGTGGTGACCTGCAGATAAAAGGAAAAAGACGGCTCCTGATTGGCGAGGCTTTTTCCTTTCATGTGCAGACCACTGCAGGCAAAACGGTGTCAGAACCCGCCTGGCTGAGGATTGGTGTGATATTGTTGAGCCCCATGCAGAGCACTGTGCATTGGACAGACAGTGTCACACCCCTCAAAGCCTACTCTCCCAATGAGTATGACGCACATGTGCAAACTCAAAAAGTGGAAAAAAGAATGGAAATTGGAAGGGGCAGTGAAAAAGCGAAGAAAAGAAGGTGTGAGAGAGAAGGGTAAGAGAGGTGATATAATGCGGTACTGCACAGTTAAAAAATGGTCAAGAGAAATAAATGTGGATACATAAATATGCATTGCTAAGGACAGGAGAAGGTCTTAGTAAACTACAAGATCCAAAAAGGAAAAAATGTCCATTGAATTGCAAATCATCTAAGTTTTCTGTCTTTTCTGATTATTACTTTGCAGCTCAACAAAGAAGACATTGCTTTTTGTGCTACAAACAAGAACTACTGGAAATGGGAGTGGTATTTCAGCTCCTAGCACTCAACAAATTTCAGATCAATTATAAAAGGGGCTCAGCATCTGTTCTATGGTGTGGTCCAACTGTCAACATTTATCCACTGACAATATTAGGTTTTACACAACAATGGTGAAACTTACTCTCCATCACCCTCAGAAAAGGATAAACATGACATAAAATTGAATTGTAGTATTTGATATAATCTGAGGCTAAACAAATGTGAACAGATAATGCAAATCAAAACCCATTTTATAAATGGACTAATAATATTGAAGCATAAAATTTAGTTTTTTTCTATAAGCTGACTAATACTAAAATTTGTAAGTATAGTACTCGCATTGGCTTGTGGATAATGGTGAGAGGAGACATTCACTTATTTATGAAACTGATTGATAATTGAGGGTGCTCTCAAATTAATTAATAAACTATATCTATTGCAATACTGGAAAAGTGATGTTAAGAATAAAAATGATTATTGGAAATTTATAATTCCAGACAAAATGTAAAAGTTATCAGCTTTAACTTGCTGTTTAACCTCATTTAATTTATATTAAGTCCACCTTAAAGATGATTCTCCATCTCACAGACAGCCAGTGCAGGTCACACAGGACCGAGGTCACATAACTAGATCTAGGAAGACCAGTCAGCAACCTGGCTGCTGTGTTCTGCACCAGCTGTAGCCAAAGGAGATTCTCTCCATTGACCCTGAAGTAAAGAGCATTGCAGAAGTCCAGCTTTGATGTGACAAAGGCATGTATCAGTGAGGGCAGATCACCAGGAGGAACTAGGGGTTTAATCTGGGCAATGTTCTGTAAGTGGTAAAAAACACTGGACAACGGCTGATAATTGAAACTCAAGTGACAGACTGTCATCAAGGACAACACCCAGATTTCTCACCCTAGAAGCAGCTGCCAACAGAGTAGGACCAAGGAACAACCCTGTACCCAAACCTATGTCAGTCACATCATGCCGGTGACAAGGCTCAACCACCAGAACCTCTGTCTTGTTGGGGTTAGATGCAACCAGTTAGAGGACATCCAGTCTTGTATCTTGGCCAGGCATTTATTTAGCACTCTATGGCATTATTTGTCCTGGGGGCCAAAAACATATACAGCTGGGTATCATCTGCATAGCTGTGAAAACCCAGACTGTAATGTCTAATGATTTCACCCAGGGATAGCATGTACTCCACGAACAACATCGGCAACAAGATCGAATCTTGAAGAACTCCACAGGGCAGGAGTTTTGGGCAGGAGGAGAAATTCCCCATCACTACCCATTGCATCATGCCTGTGACATAGGACTCAAACCAGTTGATGACAGTACCAGTGAGTCCACAATAGTCTCTAAGGCAATCAAGAAGCACAATGTGATCCACAGTGTTAAATGCTGAAAAGAGATCTAGGGGAATGAGAATTGACCGGTCTCCTCTATCTCTCACCCTGAGGAGGTCATTTTGCACCCTGACCAGAGATGTTTTGGTGCTATGCCTTGCCCTAAATCCAGACTGGAATGGCTTGTAGAAGTCAAAGCCTGCAAAGTTAGCCTCAAGCTGCAGAGCCACCACTTTCTCAACAACCTTCCTCAAGAATGGGAGGTTGGTGATTGGTCAATAATTCGCCAAGACATTAGGATCGAGAGATGGTTTCTTCAGAAGGGGCTTCAGCAATGCCTCCTTCAAGGCATCAGGGAAGAACCCCTCTGAGAGTGAACACCAGACTATCTCAGCAAAAAATTGGACCAACGGACTCAGCACATCCCACTAGCAGACAGGTCGGCCACAGGTCTAGTTCACAAAAGGTGGGCTGCAGCTTTGAGATTACCTCAACAACCTCCACCACCCACACCAGCTGGAACTCCCCCCAGACAATAGAAGTGCCTCTGCCCACACTAGGCTGATGACTGCTGGGCTGATCTTGCCCCACTGGGGAGATCCTAGACCAAATAGAGAACACTCTGTCAGAGAAAAACTGAGCAAACTCATCACACAAAGTGACTTGAAATGCTCTTTTCAGCTACAGACAGGCAGGATGAAGTAACATCCATAGTCTGAAAGAGCTGGGCTGGTCTGTTCTTCCCTGTAGCAATCTCCCTGGACAGGAACTCTGCCTTCTTACTGTTTATTGTCCTTTGATATTAACCATAGTGAACTCTCAAAGCCAGTTTATCCTCCTCTGACTGGGTCCTCCACCAGCAATGCTCCAACATCTGACCCGTGGTCTTCATCACCTCGAGAGCCCCATCAAACCACAGGGTCTCAAATGACAAGATATGGGTCATATACGGATCAGAGCTATGGCATCAAGCACATTGGAAACAGCACTATTATAGGCTGTCACCACCTCACTCATGCCAGCCACACATGCGGTACTCACAGGAGAAGTCTCCACTACTACCAATAGTCCCACTGGGGTCAATCTCTTCAATGGGTGACAGCAAACCATCTCAACAGGAAAGGGACTATCAATGGAACCCCAAATGAGAACTCCACTGTGCAGTATTCCATCCACTTGACTGGGTCAATCCTGCGGTCAGTGACCTCAAGTCCCAGCAAGAATAGCAAGTCCAAGGCATGGCTATGGTGGTGGGTTGCAGAAGCAACAACTTGTGTGAGGCTCATAGATAAGGAACTCTAAGAGCATAGGTTCCCCCACTTCCGCTGCTTCATAAGCATGGATTAATAAACAAATAGTGCAAACATATATTTATTTATTGGGCTATTTATCCACTGTCACTCAGCTTATTACCAGAGTACATTGGGATTCCCTTAGTAACCAGACATTTGTCTAGTCTTGCCTTGAAGGCCTGTACTGTTCAAATGCCAGTGTCTCCACTGGTAGGCTGTTCCATAGGTACAACAAGATTTGATGATAAGAAATTCCCCTTAGCAGAAAAAGAAATAAACTTAAGAAACGAGAACCACTGATTGTTCTGATGAAGTGGCAAATTGTAAGCCATGAAATGTCAACTTTTGGTGTAGGTGAACATTAATAAAAACAAACAAGCAACGTAAATAGGAGTTGATCCTCTGTCCTTCATATTTCTATTATGCTTCTGCAAAGGATTTTCTAACATATCACTACCTATAATAAGGAACACTAGGGCAACCGGAATGCCTATTATACAGCCATTCCACAGGTTCACCTATCCTGTGGGAGAAGACATACTACCTAATTCTGCCCCTGAATTTATCAACTCTGGGCTTCAGGGCATGTTTCAATGTCCTGCAAGAGCACACCAGATCAAACAACTTCATCTGTCCAAACTCATCTGTGCCTGGGTATGAGATCATGTCCCCTCTCAGTTTCCTTTCCTCAGACGAGAACATGCTTAGGGTCTCCAGGCTCTCCTCATAGCTTTTGTCCTCTATACAGCTAATAACTTAGGTGGCAATGAATTGCATCCTCCCAACTGCTTCAATGTCCTTTCTGTATTTATCAAGCAGCCTTGAACTGTGCACAGTAGTCTAGACTGGGTCTGATCAGGGACTTGCAAAATGTCAGAATTACTTCCTGACCTTTGCTGGTCATCCCTTTGGATGCACTGCAGTGTTCTGACAAATCTGTTGAGATCAGCTGCACACTGCTTGTCCTGCTTCACCTGCTTGTCTGTTATGTGGCAAGAGGGGCCTCACATAGTGTGTAGGTCCTCCCTTTGTGAAATGAAGAGCATTAGTGATACAAAACTGGAACTGCAGCCAAATGAGTAGAATAAAGAACCCATGGTGCTTGAATTCAAGGCTGGATAGAGGAATCTTAAATAATTATAAGTTGATCTTCCTGTTCCCAATGGTGTTTAAGGGCCCAGAGATATTACCTGCTAGATGATTGAATACATACTTGCATGGTAATAACACACCAAGTTGTAACCAATCTGGATGTAGGAAATATCATACCACAGTGACAACAATAGTCAAGGTCATTAAAACCATGCAAACAGCAATGGATAAAGGGCTGATTACTGATGCTTTGCTTGCTGATCCCTTCAGGGTCTCAGAGACCAACAACCATACTACAATGGGATACAAACAGCAGAATCTGATGTTTGACAAGATCTCAATACAGTGGTTTTCTTGCTATTTTACAGAAAAAAGACAGTTGGTTAATGTGTACTGGACCAGGCCAAGTTGTGTACTAGTTCAGAAGGGAGAACTGCAATGGTCTGTTCTTGGACCCTGCTGTTCTCCCTTAATGGGACCTATGTACAAACATGCAGGAACTGCACCCATATGTGATGTTGCACACCTACTGTATGTGTCATGCAGACAGATGAAGGTCCATGCTATACACAAGCACGCATGCAGGACTTGTGGTTGTAGGGGTGGGGCATATAGACATATGCAGAGCCATGAGAAGCAGACCCCAGGTGGGCTTACAGTATGTAGCCACATCCCTTGACAACACCATATATGAAAATCTGCACCAACCCAAGTGTATGTGCAGAAGTGAATACTGTAATGGATGCCAGGGTGCTTACTGTGACATAGGAGAGCAGGGGAGAGCACCACCTGCAGTACCCAGTCCACAATTGGTACCTGATGGCATAGAACATGACCACATAGAGAAGTGGGGACGTGGCCAGCACAGCATGGTCCTCTGACTTCTCTGGTGAACAGGTGGCAGCCATGGTCACTGACACACAGGAGCACTATGGCATCCTCTATGGGGCAGAGTACATGAAGTCACTGGCTGAAACCAAAGCCAGTCTGTGGCTTGACATACAGGCAGCCATCAATGCAGCTGGGCTGGAAGCACATATGCACACTGGCAGCGATAATGCACAAGTGACATGACCAAATGGAGTACCCTAGACCCTTATCCATTGCCCTCATTACCCAGTCAATGAAAACCAGCACGTTGATATGGCAAGCTCTTCCTGCTATGAACCTAGGTTGTTTACTGTCCTGCAACCCACAAGTTCATAGCTCTATCAGATTCTCTTTGAACATTGTCTCCAGAAGCTTTCCAACAATTAAGGTCAGACTGACTGGCCTATAGTTTCTCATGTCCTCCCTGATACCACCCTTGTGAAAGTTGACCACATCCACTAACATGCAGTCCTTGGGGACTTCCCCTTTTTCCAGGGAGCACCTGAGCAGATCTGTTAGAGTCAATGCTATTTCTAGCCCCAGCTGCTTCAGTACATTGGGGTACAGACCATGGAACCCAGTGCATTGTCAACTGTTGTTTCCAATTATGCAAGATGTGGGTATTCTTTGCTTTAAAATTTGTTGAATCCTTCTTTGCTAGTAGCCCTTTATGTGTATGGACAAGAATTTTAAGTTGTTTGTACTATATATATGCCATTCTCCCCAAAGGTTTCTTTCAAATTTTTTCTTCTTTTGCCTAAGTAGCAGCTTATACTCTTCTTTTTTAATTCTGTTAAAGCTCTATTAATCATCAATTCTGGGCATTTCAATGTGAGTCTTTCTGCCCTATTGATAATTGATTTATATATTTTGCACTCATTATCAAACCATGGCGAGTTCGCTTTTGTAAAAAAATCTGTGTGACCATCTCTATTTACTAGCCAGTCTATTAGCTATTAACTTAGTCAATTTATTATCGTTTGAGAGTATATCTACACTATCATTAATCCTTTCTTTTAATAATACTGTCATATTATCGGCCTGAAGATTTTCTATCCTTGACTGTAGGACAGGATTCCACTTGATCGTAGTCTTATTGTATAAATAAAATTTGGAGTGTCCTCCAAATATTTTACCTTATTTAAATTCAAATTTTCTTGATATATCAAGGTATATAACAATATGGAGGTGATCACTGCTGAAGTTTGAAATTACTTCACACAATTTAATCATATGCCAATCAAAAAGATCACAGATGGCATAATCCAAAACTGAGATCCCAGATTTATCTTTCTTAACAAATGTGAAAGTACCCTGAGGGTCTCTCATCACTCTACTATTGGCAATACATAAATGATTTTTTAAGAGACAATTCAAAAGTAATTTTCCTTTAACATTTATAGTGCTATCTAGTGCTGTGCAGAATTTTCTAATTTCAGTGAAATGAAATTCCATGAAATTTTTGAAATTCTTGCTGAAAGTCTGCTGAATTTCACCAAAAATGGAATGGTGGAATTCCACAGCAGAAAATTGGTTTGGAATGATTTTACACAAGAAAAAATGCTGTTCCACAGAATATTATTCTGCGAATCTCAATATTTTCTGTGGAAATTGTTGCAGAATAATTTTTCCATGGAAAAATGCTGTTCCATGGAATATTATTCTGTGGATCACAGTAGGCGGAATCCCACAGAAGATCCAGCAAAATTCCAGTGGAAATTCTGCCAGTGGAATGGTTGTTCCGTGCTAATTCTGCCTGCAGAATGCCACATTGCGCACAGCACTTGTGGTATCCATTGATCTTCTTCCACTGATTTTTTGTAAAGTAGTGATCTCTTTTTGTAATAAGATGCCACAATTTTCAGAAAGTGAACCAATTCTAGCATTAAAATCTCCAATCCAAACAACAAAAAAAACTGGGATATTGGGATCTTAGGTCCATTAACTCCTTCATCAGTTCCTCTAACCTAACAAGAAACATACTGGATGTAATATTGGATTCGATATAAAAATTAACTATATACTGTATACATGTCTATCATTAGATAAAGTAATGACAATTGATTTATTTATTTAATTTTGTTGACTGGGTATGCCCACTGAGACTAGAAGTCCCTTTTTCAGAGGCAGCCCATGGTGGGAGGACTGGGAGGAGATACATATGTTAACCAACTGAAATTGAACCAGATTAAGCTGTTGGTGGTATTTTAGTGAATGATAAACACTGGTATTTCAGTAAATTGATAAACAAATTTCCATTCCTATAATAATAGGATCTCCCTTCATATAGTGTTTGAATGTGACCAGGAGCCAGGTTCACAAAAAATTGCAAAGCACAATACAAAGGTTTGCATTGCACTGTGCAATTGCCCTGGTGTCAAAGGTTGCTATTTATATAGGATAACGCACCTGCACTATCCGACTGTGAATAGGGCTAGGATGAGTCAGTGCAAACCACTGTACCACTACCGCCAACCCCACTAGTGCCGCCCAACATGCAGCCAGGATTCTGGCCACACTATGAAAAGTACAGGTGCACTATTTGGAATTCACAAAAGCAGCCATGTAAATGAGCCCATTGGGCATACAAGCTGCTATATGACCATTTGCATGCCCGTTATGTGCCCATTTACATGGGCTGCACCAGAGTGCAGTATGCCTTAACCCCCAGCCCCTGCCCCACAGGCAGCCATCTGTCCCAGGTGCTAGTGGTCCCCCTGCCAATTGCTGGCTCAATTCAAAAGAAATAAATAAATCACCCTGGTGTCAGTGTTCCCCCATGCCGATAAATGATCACAAGCATGAGTACCAGTATTCTGGATGGCCTGGGTTCAAGTCCCAGCTGAGGTACTTACTTCTTTCTCTCCTCTGTTTGTATAAGTTCCATAAATATGCACACTGCACCCATGTGATTGAAAAATGAAGTAATTATTTGTGCAGCACCAGGTTGTGCATTAGAAAAAGAGTAATGTGTGCTTCGGGATGGCTCAGGTTCCAGTTGCCTTAGTGGCACAGCTGGTTAGCATGACCAGAACAGTATTCCGGGCAGCCTGGGTTCAAGTCAGTCAGTTGGCGGGTGTGGCAGGCGGGTGGAGTGGGGTGGGGGGACACTAGCCACCAGGGCTATGTTTGGGGGTTGTTCAACATTTACATCCCTAATCAGGATGTGCCACTGGACCACCAGGGATGAATTTGGTGGGGGTTTATTATTGACAGCTTAATACATTCATTCATTCATTCACAAACTGGACTGTCTTATGACGGTATGGCTGCATGCCCATTGGCTCTTGCTCTGCACCAATGGGCGCAGAGCCCCACTGGCAGTCAGTCGGCAGGCGGCGGGTGGCAGGCAGGTGGGATGCTGCCACCCACCAGCCGCCGGGAAGGGTGGTGGGGCTTCATGGGTGGGTGGGTGGGGACACTAGCCACCAGGGCTATGTTTGGGGGTTTGTTCAACATTTACATCCCGCGATTGGGATGTGCCACTGACCACCAGGGATGAATGTGGGAGGGGGTTTATTAAACAACTACTGCCGCGATTGGGCTTTTCAGTCCACTGGACCACCAGGGATGAATGCTGGGAGGGGGGTTTATTAAACAACTACTGCCCGTGATCAGGGCTGTCCACTGGACCACCAGGGATACGTTCGGGGGGAGGGAGCCACATTGCTGCCGGCGATTGGGCTGGTGGGGGGGTATTAAACTATGCCCGTGATCTGGCCAGTGGGGGTTGGTGGTGGGGATTGTACACTGTTTCACCCGCTATCGGGCTGCAGGGGGCGTCGGTCCCCAATGGCTGCTGCCTGGCAGGGTGCCAGGCACAAGTCCTCAGGGATCGGCGCACCTGCATGCTAATGGCATGCAAATGGGGCCATAATCAAATGCAAATGGCCCCCCCCTGCACCTTGCATGAATTATGGCCCCATTTGCATGTCTTCTTTTGAATATGGGGAGTTTTATGCGATGGCGCACGATACCGCCACCTCAAGTTGAATGCTCCACTCTGATGACTTGCGGTGGCGCAAGTTCCACTGCGCCATGCACAGTGGCTGTGGCCAGGGGATGATATTCAAAGGAGTTGCTCAAAAGCACAACTCCTTTGAATATCACTCTGGACACACCCCTTCGCAACTATTTTGTGCAGCGCATGGGCTTGCGCCACAAAATAGTGCAGGTTGAATATCCAGCCTCTAATCTTTATCTGCTAATTTACTTTCAATAGCTGATATATTCCAGAAAACTATCAAAAGAAGATGATCGGACAGAGTCCTACATATACTATATCTAAGACATCATTACTGGTCTTGTCCAGAACCCTGGGCTGTCAGTTTAAAACATTGTCTAAAAGGATAGAATACTTATTTTTTGTGACAATACCAGGGGTCTCTGCCTCTTCTTCTTTGTCATCACTATGTTCTCTATCTGAAACCCAGACACAATGATTATTAATTTGTACTCCTTGGAATTTTCTTCACCTTATATAAGTTTCTTGGTTTAGAGAATCATTTAGGGTGCTCTCTTACCACCCCTTAGTCCAGATATTTTGTGATTTATTGTTGTGTTCTTGTTTAATCAAGCTTTCCCGGACCATGTCTTTTAAATACTGCCTTGGTATTGACATACTGTAAAACAGCTTCTGTCCCAGGCTACCTATTCATTCATCTCTTTATCTTTCTGATTTTATTTTATCATAATTGTCTATGTAATACTGTTTTATTTATTGATGTGTTGTTTTTATTTATTCTCTGGTTGTAATTCTTGTGTACGGCACCCAGAGCCATAGGAATTGGGTGTCTTAAAATAAAATTTGCCTTGCCTTGTTTTGCTGGTTTTCATTTTAGAACCTCCTTCTGCTTCTCTGTTGTCTGTTTATTTCATATAATCATTGGATTTATATGTTCCTCAGTTAATGAGTCATTCTCGTATATACCATTGTCCCATAGAACCAAACAGTCCTCCAAAATACCTTCTCTTATGTGAGCTAATCTGAGGACTAAACAGATTTTCTCTTACCAGTTTAACTTTATATCTACAGTGTATATTGATGTAATGTCATCCCACTTACAGCCATCCTTCAGAATAGATCTAAGTAAATTGCAAACAGTAATTTTGAGCAGAAAATGAGTTTCTCCTTTTGTAGTTGGACGTTCTTTGGTATAAATAGTTTTTAATTTACCACAGTGATAAATTTTAACATCCTACTTTCTAGATTCAGGCTTTCCAATATTTATCCCATCCCTCACGTATGTACTTCTAGAACCTCCAGTCTTATTGATTTTCTGTTTATTTGTAGTCAATTGATACTTTTTATCTATTTTTTCAATGACAAACACAAACCTAATCTGGGTACTGATAGTTATCATTTGCTTTTATGTTCATTCTGTTTTGCATTTATATTCTGCTTGTACATAGCTGTGTTTTTCCTCTTTTTAGCTATGTTACTGAATTTTTGATTTATCTCGTGTATTTTTCCTGTATCTTTTTGGTTGTTTGCTTTATTTGCTCTATTCTATTCTTTGTTCTGTCTTCAGTGTTACCCTTATTAAATCCACTTTCTGTATGTACTGATAGAGTAAAGCTATCTTGTATTATTGTTTGATGGCTGAATTGCACATTACCTGTATGATCGTTATTAGTTTTAATTATGTCTGATGTTTGCAGATTAATGGCTATCAAAATTTCCTTCAATTAAAAAATATTTTGAAGGAAGACTAGCCCAGTTTCCTATAAATATTGTATTAAATGAAATTCTAATTCCAGTGGACAATGACCACAACACTCTTTCTTTTCTGAGGATTCTTTTTGAAAGAAAAAAAGTTTCCTGATCAGACCAAATAAACAAAATATTTGGAGGGAGGATCCAGTTTTGGCTTGTTGAGATACGTGTTAAAAACTTTTTTATAATCATCAAGATACAGATGTTCACCAGAATTGTCACTAAAGGAAGCAAAGGATGCAACAACCACTTGGTCCCTATACTCACTAGGTATTAGATCAGTTAAAGACTCTTTAGGGAGATGAACTCCCATTTGGCTAATTTCAGGGTCTTGGAGTCTGGGTGGTGCTGATTGATTAAGAAATTGAGACATACCATCATTTTTAAGGGATTCTAATAATCTGATTTTTTCCAGTAAATAATTATCGATTCCCTGCCCATGAGTACTTTACTTACAATTTGCTTTTTTGGTAAAGATGTTTTCGGTGAACCTGTTCTTTTCAGTGTGTAAAATCTAGAGGATCTGATAAAGTCAGTTATCTTTTTGCTATTTGTGTCGATCTTTTCCTTACCATCTTTATACTTGCGATATTAGAGTTATTGTTATTCTTTTTTAATACATTACAGTTCCTTAGCACCATTTCAGATTTCTCCACTAATTTTGATTAGGGTCACACTACGTGTACAGCAATTGGGAGGGAAAAAATAAAATGTACCACAAGTCTAAAAAATATCCAAGGACCTGCCAATATGAAAAAAATGCACATAAGGTAAATTAGTTTTGTCCTCTGTCAATGGACGAGTGCAATAAATAGTAACGACTAGAAAGTGCCTATGATAAATACCAAATAAAGAAGTCATCTGAGAAAACTGCCTGGCAGCACTAATTAGTTAAATCAATAATAGGGGAATACAAAAATATCAGCTTTGACCTGCCTGAGAAAACAAATCCATTGGATACATCAGTTACAGGTGTAACTACAGGTCCACAAGGGCCACAAGCTCCCAAGAAGGATCAAACACTTAATACTGGAGGTTACCACATGCAGAAACTAGTCTGAAAACAGTTTTGAAATACATTCAAGTATAGACCCAAATTTCTTAGCTGAGGAAAAAAATACAAACAGTCCAAGGAGATATATGTAAAATACCAGAAAAAGGATCTTACACAGTCAGGTATAAAAAAGTTAAACCAGGCTGTCTGGCTGAGGCTTAAGTCTTCTTTTTCTTGCCTAAACTTTGGGATCTGATCCTCTCTTCCTTGTTCTGGGTATGCTTGACCCAGAGGGATCTGGTCCTCTACCTCTTTGCAGTAATCCTCTTTAGGAAAAGCAGCATGTGAAGTAGCGCTAGGCCTGAGAAAAAAGAAAGAGGGGCAACTTAGAGTTGATTACCATGATTGTACATATATAATATTACAATACTATTGTGAGCTTGAAAAATTTAAAATCTAAAATTCAGCCTGCATAAGAAAAAGCAATTGGACTGGCTTCAGAGTAACAGCAGGAGTTTATCCAATCACAACTGCTTAAACACACGCCTATTCCATCTAAACCAAAAGGCAGTCAGATTGATAAAATATAAATTATGGAAACTTGAAATAACTTACTTATTTTGGGGCTGAGATGTTCAAGAGATAGAAAAATATTGTTAAAGTAAGCACTTACAATATTTACTCCTGCTGGTGTAGAGATGTGATGCTGCTTACTCTGTTAAATAATAGTATCTATGTGCAAGAAGGCCAGAACCTGCACTCTTAAACCTATCACTCACATGACAGCCAAGGTGCAAAAAATAAAAATAAAATATAGCAAAAATATCTAAAAGAAAAGGAATCATAGAGTCATATAAAATTCAATTACTGCAGGGATTTTACCCCTTATATATTACTTGAGTTCACTTTTCTTTAATAAGAAAAACATGGTTTCTTTTATTTATTATTGTGATTCTTTTAATTGGCTGTTGTGTTATCTAAAGTAGTTAAAATGGTGTGACGTTAACATTTAATACTAGCACAGGCTGTAGGAATATAAAATAGTACTAAGGTGAATAAAAACCATAAAGTAAAAGGCTCAGTGAAATCTA
The DNA here is from genome assembly GCA_016271365.2 of Neoceratodus forsteri. NCBI lineage: Eukaryota > Metazoa > Chordata > Ceratodontiformes > Ceratodontidae > Neoceratodus > Neoceratodus forsteri. The sequence goes on along the minus strand of CM057459.1, from coordinate 480,179,551 downwards.
CAGAGCAAACAGGTAAAAGAAAGCCACTAGAAGTCACTCATGAAGGAGAAAGCTGCTTTATATAAATGAATTTAACTTCCCTGAGACTTATGTATGCTCAGTAGTCTCAATGGTGATGGTGGTCCTTTCTTTCCTTAAAATACATAGTCTTGCTTCTGTGCTGCTTTTAGAATACAGAGCTATGTGCTTGCTTTGCAGACTCCAATTTGCTGCAAACAACCCTCTGCAGAGCCTCCTGCACTGCCAACTTTGGAAACTGGCTCCTCCACTGTCAGGACTCCTCCATACCCTAGATTGGAATGCAGAGCACACAAACAAGTGCCACAGTCTGATGACAGCACAAGTTGGACTGGAAACTGTTATGGAATGTATGCTATATCGTTATGTGATATTATATAATTATAGGCAATTGTGGTATACCTGTTGAAAAAGCATATAGGAAACACCATAACACCTGCTACTGCCATTCCTTCTCATCAACAAAAGCCAGCAGCATTCAGCAGATGCAGCAGCAGGAGATGGAGCAGCAGTGTTGGTGGTCATGTAGTGTGGCCTCAGTCCAGCCTCTTTTTTGTGTTTATTTAAAATAAAAGTTAAGTAAATCAGTCCCTCATTGGTGGTGTCAGTGGGCTACAGTGGTGAGCAGGAAGAACAGCCAGAACATGCCACTCAAAAATGGGACTGCACATGCCATGAATATTAATTCTCGAATACCAGAATGACTGGGTTCAGCAATATTCAACTGAATACTAAATCATTTTTACTATTTCTGCCACAAGTATTTGACAATTATTTTTAAAAAAACAACGCTGACCCTCCCTATGGCCTCTATTCAGGAACATGGCTATTTACTCCCAAAATGGGCAGCACCATGTGAAAACAGCTAAGTAAAAACAAGGAGCACCAAAAACAGCTAATACAAAATAGCTTGGTCAAAAACAACAAGTTTGGTTTTTGTGTGGGGGAAAATGCCACACTCCCCCACTTGTGGTGGGTTTGCCCCACACACACCCTTTCTTACACATACCAAATCCAGGGGGGGATGCACCTTGGGAAGGGGGCCATTTTTGGTTGCTGTATTTGACTTTGCTGCTTTGACTTAGCTCTTTTCACTGGCCACCAAATGGGCATAGTGATGGGTGGATAGGTGTGCACTGTTAGAGGTGGGAAAATCATGCAGAAGTGACAAACACCCCTATGTGGTGTAGTGCATAGAGGCATGCTGGAGAATGCAGAGCAAGGCATTGAAGGGAATGCTGGAGGTAGGAATGCCCTTTGACCCCAAGATAAATGGTGAACTGTGGTGATGAAATCACATGGCCCACTGATATGCTCACACAGAAGTGCATGTGGAGTAGGGGGGATGGAAATGGATATGTGCCCCACACTGAGTAGCAGCCAGGGAAGTCATCCCAATAACAGCACCCTGCCCTTGGTCAAGATGGTGGTTGTGAGCCATCAAGTAGTTCCAGAGAACAGGATCCCACATGTGGTCATAGCCAAGTTAAGGGAGGCATGTGTGGGCCATCACTTTCCTGGTCATCCATCTTCAGTCCCAGCAAGTGGCCATGCTGGCAACCCAGATCAAAGCAACTATAACACCCTGTATGGCACCAGCTCATTCAAGGAACCAGTGGAGGAGAAGCTGTGGATCTGGCTGGACATATAGGCCACCATCAATGCCTGCAGCACTGAGCTGTAACCCAGGTCCACTATCAAACACAAATGATGTGACCTACATGCCACTGCCAAATGTAAGGTGGTCGTGGGAAGCTGGTACAGCAAGCAGACTGTTGGTGGCCCCTTGAGGACCCTCCACAGACCACTCACCAATCGAGGCCATCATGACCGAGATCCTGACCTAGGAAAGGTTAGATGGGAAGGTGGACAGAATAGACACCCTAACATGTGTCACCCCCCCTCAAGCGCAGCATATGAGCACCACAAAACCCTCCCACAGTTGCCAGGCATCCAGACCCCAAGTGCCTCTAGGATGCACCCATGCCACTATCACCCTCTGCAGACAGCACACTGTGGGCATATCTATCAGGTAAGGTTTGCCACCACAGATCAGTCCATGTATGAAACAACAGAGCACACCCATGCATAACAGGCAATCATGCCCCCCTCCACATGCTCACCAAATCGACCAGCAATATGGGCACTGGGGAATGGTGTGCTGGCAGAGAGGTCTGGGGGAGCCCTGTGGAACAGGACATGGCAAATGGCACATGGCAGCAGTGTCACTATATACTCCACACCCTGACACTGACCATGCAGAACAGCAGGAAGTGCCAATGGATTCATGCATGCCACATGACATACCATGGCAGAACACACAAGGCAAAGGCATGCACAGGTTTGCCCCACTGGCAACAGGTCCTACACCCCTGTGGCTGAGGGCACTGACACAGACACTGATCATGCCACCAACTGTCCCCCATTATGAGGCCAGGAAAGGCACACACAGATGACCAGCATACTCAAGCATCACTACCCTGAGCTCAAACACCTTAAGCTTGAGTGCCTACATGCCACTGGAGAACACAGAGCAGGCAGCCCTGATTGTTGTGGAGATGAGTGTCATCTGTGGTGAGCTAAGTCAGATCAGGGACATACACAAAAGGCAAACTGTGCACCCAGGCACATGATGCCAGTGCCCATGCAGAAACCCATACACAGACCTCCCTCACTAAGGATGTGCCTGCCCCAGAAAGGCATCCTACAGGTGCACAACAATGCAGGGCACAGTCCACCCATGGTGCCACCTGTGTCAATGGTGCAAATGCAGTGGAAAACACCTTGACCCATGCTCCTTGACCAGTAGAGGTAGGGGAAAGTGATCCCCCATTGAACCAGTCAATACTACCCCATAGCCATGTTGTCCACATTTGTGGAATACCATGTTGTAGCCAGCATGTACACCAGTCACCACCACAAAGGTGTATGTGTCCCTGTCGAGAGGTCTGTGCCATGGATGGTGACTGGGACATGACCCCACTGTGCTGCTCATTCAAGTATTCAAGTTCCCTGTGTAACCTGTAGCCATCTCCTATACACATGATCCATGGAAAAAGTTATCACTGTGCAACCACACCTGTTACAGCCCTGTGATACACATGTTACATCACTGTGCACCACCCCCTGAGATCATAGAACTCAGTATCCTGGTCACATCACTGTGGCAGTCTCCCATGTCTTCTCACCACCCAAGCAATGTCCATATGCCCCTGGGGCACATCTACACCATAGTCCACCCTAACTGCTGAATGCACTCCATACTAGTAGATACCATGTCTCCCTTCTGGACAGTCCACCGTCATGCTGCGGAGCCCTTGCTGCAATCACATCTTCAGTAATGACAGCACCACTATCAGAATTATCCACAACAGGTATGTCCTCTAGGATGGGTATGCAGCATCATACAGCCACGCTGTGCAGCATTACGCATATGATGAAAATGCGACACAACTTCCCCAATGCCAACAGTAGGGTGCCGCCCATCCTGTCCAGACAGTGGAAGCACATCTTCAGCATGCCAAATGTGCCATCCACCGGGGTGTAGCCAGAAATTTCCATTTTGTACACATAATCACCAACAGTTACACCCCCCCATTAAAAAATGTACATATTCTCTCCAAATGGTACCCCCTTCCAAACAAGTCAGATTGTTGTCAGATGATTCCTCTAATCTCTAAAGAGGTTATACATGTATCTGTCTCCTAAAGAACAGAAGTTTAAACAGAGACACTCCTCAGTGGCCTACACTAACCCAAATACTACAGATAAGAATGAAAATGTTGACAGAAAGCACACAACAAAACTGTATACAAATGTGTGCAGTGAGTATGCCTGCCTACACCCTTGCCATCCACCACCGAATGGGTCTGACAGTGTGACTCACTGTACCTGTCCTCCATTTTTGTAGTTGCAGACAGGAATGGTGTCAGGAGGTATAGCTGCAGGGGGTATCCGTTGTCACCTGTGGAGTGTAATAGAGTATAGTTAGTTATGGTTCACCACATCAGAGATGAACACACATTATCATTCACATGTGCACTCACCAATCAGCCACACCTTATGGCCACCATGTGTCTCAAACAGTGCCAGTAGACATGACTGGTCAAATATGTAGGCATCATGGCTGAAGCCAGGGTACTTTGCCAACACATTCATGATGGCACTATCAGCATCACAAGCCACCTGCACATTAATGCTGTGGAACAACTTCCTGTTATGGTTTGCCTCCTTCTTCTGTGTCTGGAAAAGTATGGCCATGTGCAAACAGTCTATGGCCCCAAGCATGTTAGAGAGGCCATACAATGTATGGAACCCCACTTTGGTGGCCAGCATGGCCTGTTTAGTGGCTGGAAATGATAGATTGATGGAGGCGTGGCAGACAAGGGCATAGTTCACCTGCTAAAGGGCATGAGACATTGTTGACTGACTCCTGCCTATCACATCCCTAGCCACCCTCTGGAAGGAGTCCATGGCAAAGTATGCCAGAGCACAAAATACCTTCTTCTTGATGGTCAATGCACAGGACTGTGCCATGGTGGGAGCAATGTTTAGCTGTAACAAATGGCAGATGTCATGAATGGCATTGCGGCCCAAGTGAAAATGATTGATGCAATCTGTACAAGTGAGGGAGGACACCTACAGGCAGGTAGCTGTTACAGTGCACACTCATTGACAGCTCAGTTGGTGGCTGGCCATGGTGGAGAGTAGAAGACTGTGCTGGTTGCTGGCTTGGGGATGTGGAAGGGAGGAGCAGGGTGATGGGGTGCTACCTGCTGGGTGAGGGAGGTCCACTAGACACCTGGGGAAAATGACTATATTAGTGCTTCAGGATAGGGAGGGTGGCTGCTAAACACCAGGAAAAACTTATTTAATTACCATACAGGCACTTGGGGATAAGGAGGGGGTCCACAAGACACCAGGGAAATATTATTTTACTACTATGCAGGCACTCAAGGATAGAGAGAGGGGCCCACTAGACACCAGGGAAAATCTATTTTATTACTATGTGGGTGCTCAGGGATGGGGGGGGTCTGCTAGACACCAAGAACATGTTATTTTATTACTATATGGGTACTCGGGGATAAGGAGGCTGTCCACTAGACACCAGGGAGGGACAATTCATACATTGATTCCCCAGTTCAGTGATTAACTAAACTGAGGAATGAATGTATGAATTGCGAATTCATGTTTTAAACTGCCAATAGAATTTCCCCAGAATTGACTCTGACGGTAATCAGTTCTGCTGAATTTTCTTCAGATGCGTAATACATTAATCTGCAGTTGATACATTTATCCCACCATCAGAATTTCCAGGAAAATTGCCAAAATTATTTCTGAACTTTCACTGACGTGAAAGTCCAACTGTCGCACAAATTCCACTGAAGAACAATTTTTTCGCACAGCACTAAATGGGAAGGAATTTGGGGGAACTCAGTTCAGGGAGTGAAAACAAAAGTGTGACTCAGTTCCACGAGTAAAATAAGAAGGATTGCTTCTGTGTACAATTCACATCCCTAAAGGAATATAACTGGATAAATAAAATGTAAAAATGCAACATACTGTATGATGAAGACACATATCCCCTGACCCCTATTAAATATGTGCAATCCTAGATCAAAGGTAATGGATTCCCTCAGTAAATTCTTTCTATTTCCAACACTAAAAGCAGATGTCTTGTTAGTGGCCCGTTGTGCATGGACACAACTGGAAAAGGTGACCTTTGCTGTTTTAACTTCTCTGAAGGAAAAAAGTCAACAGGGTGCCAACCACAGTACTGCTGTAATGCAGTTCTGTAGATTGCACAGGAATAAATACCATTGCATACCAGCTGCTTGACTCCCTCCATTTCAAATAGTTCCTATAGGGTAGCTGAATCCATGCCCCATAAACTTTTTTCCGATTGTTCTGTAAATGTGGGATTTTTAAATCACAATAATGCAACAAGTAAATTACAACTAAACCATACATTATTCTGACTCCCTCATTAGGCTAATGCATTAGCAGCAATATTGGCAGTAATCAGAACTTGCGTCTTCCTTCTGCCACTTTGCCCTTAGTGTTCCATCTTTCTCACCCATCATTGCTCTCATTATGCTAATCTCTCTTTCCCCTGTCTTGAGGTCTGGCATGTCTCACACTGTTCTTCAATCATGGCCAAATACTGGCTTGCCACTGTTCCTGCTTACTGTACCTGTCATCTCTCCTTAACCCTGACATCCCCTCCTCCTACTCCTCCATGCATCTGATGCTTGTTCCTTTCAGATCCCTCAAAGTAAATCTGTAGTAGGCCAGTCAGCTTCCTGAAGCCAACTTTCTACACTTTGGAATAGCTTCCCTCTCTCCATCCATCCATCTGTCTTTCTCCCTGCACTCCTCAAGCCACCATTACTGACACAATGCACAAAAGAATTTACCTGCAGATAGGCTTCTTCCACTTCTCTCAACATTACATTATAGCCACAGTTGTCCTAGTCATCTTCCCCTCTGATATTTTACTGGTTTACCCATTTTTAGCTACTCAGTTGTAGAGCTTACAGCTCAGTGTACACTGTAATCTGAATTTTGCCCCTCAGTGCTTCTGTACAAATATCGTGCCATACATTGGTGGCTCTCTCCCTTAGCTCTCAACCTGGCTATCCCAAAACAGATGTACTGTACATGTTCACTTTTTAGATTGTTTCTGTCATTCTGTAAAATTCATTACTTGTACTATGATTTTATTGGTCACATTCATGCACCTGTTGCTTTCATTTTTTACCTGTTGTTTCACTCTCTGCTGTATCCCCTCCCCCGGGTTACACCTGGAAACAAGATCTTGCTCAGTGTGAGCCTATTTTAGTCACCAAATTATAAATAAATAAATAAAAATAAAATAACAACTACCAAATACCCAATACCCAAATATATGGCCACTAAATAGAAATATCCACCTAAATATTCAGGAACAGGTATTTGCAGAAACCTACTCAAACCTAATGCTGCACTCAGCAAGTGCCATGCTTTACAATCAGGCATTACATGATAATCAGAACACAGCACTCTAGAAATTATCTGCACATGAACATATACCCTGAAGCATACTTGTTATCTGAGAAATCGCATAACCTACTCCACTTACTCAGTATCATCCTTCTCTTCCTACCCTCTCACAGTTACTGCTTTTTGAATGAAATATTTAATTTAAAGTGTTTTATTCACTGTTTGAATAGCAATGCCCCCACAGTAGGTAAGCATAAACCAGGCATGAACATCTGCATAAATAAACAAAAGCCTGGGACTGTGGTGTTTATGACCATTGGCAATAGGTATTGCCATGCCCACTATGTGTTTTATAAATCAACAACCATGATTGGATTAGGCCACCAGCATCAATTTATGAGACTACAGAGGCATTAATAGCCCTAATTAAAACTTTACAGTATCTGGCAATCTCAAACCTTCTGTGAGGGAGGGATATATTTCAAAGGAGTAATCATCACAGACTGAATTTATAAAATAAAAGGGAGAGATTTGTTTAAATAGGGAGTTTGGGGAAGAAAGAAAAAAAAGTATGGTCACCAGAGTGCACCTCAACAATGTAAATAATGAATTCCGATGATTAAAAGTCAATATGTTATGCATATGTGAGCACAGTATGTAGTACATATAATGTGAACCGTATGATTATTTTTTGCAACGGAGCCAGTTTTTTATGTTTTATAATTTCATATTTGATTATTTTTCAGTTTTTGTACTTTCTCATTAAATCCTCTAATGAGGGGAAAAAGAGCACAACAAACTTTATTAAGGAACATTTTTCTATTTGTGTCCTTCACGGTTAAGCACAATTGATATGCAATTTACTTTCACAACAGTAGGAAATGAATGGCATTGAGTTCATTTTGTTCTGTATTCTCAGTGTAAGGCATTAACTGCAGCAAAAATTGGGCATGCTTAGGCATTTTTCTAGTTAAGACACTGTAAAACATTCTTGTTTGTGTTCTGTTTTCCCCACAAGTGTAAATCGTAGTTATTTTAGTATAGATTTAGGGACAAAATGCCAAACATTTGGGGAGCTGGTGGATCTGCAAATTTTACAGGTATATCAGCTTAGCCTTATATAAAATTTATATTCTAACTACTACAAGATTCCTAATAGTTTGTCACTTTCGTTTATTGAAAGATTGATCATTCACTGACAAAGTCTGTTTTTAATCAGTTTAAAGCTATAAAATATAGCTCCCGTCTAAGAGGCTAAGGTTTTGGGTGACCTTATCCTTTTTTGCCAAAAATAATACTCTTATTGGATAAATTACATTATAAACCAACGTTTTTGTAAAGCCATCAAATTTTGTTTTACATGTTTTTTTTTTAACATTTGACAAGTCTATAAAAAGTGTGGGATTGTGTCAAAAAAGGGTAGACTGTGACATGAGTGTCAGTGATTGAACACTTTTTAAAATGGCAACTCAATCACGGTGCATGTTGAGGGGGCTACCACTGAAGAAGGGTGACCGGATGAGGAAGGGTCATGGGTATAGTGACAAGATGTCGCTATATGTATACGCGCGTGGGAAGGGAGTGAGCACAGTAGAAGGGAGGGAGGGTTTGCCTGACATGGTTGGCATGGGGCTGCTGAGCAGGCCCCATAGCATGGTGGGTGGGTGGCAGCCTAGAGCTGTGAGGGTTCCGGGTTCGGGTCTGGATGTGCCTACATTTTTGTGCCCCTGGCCTAAGATTTTATTTTTAGGAATTTGCACCCCCCCTGCAATTGAGAATCCTTAAATGGGGGGTGTGGGGGTGGCAAAAAATCTAAGTCCCTGGTGCCCTTTTGCTGTGCGCCGGGGGTGTACATTGCCAAAATTGATTTTCAACAATGTACACTCACCCTAACAGTGATCGTCTTTTTGTGATCGCTGTTATCACATGGAACCCAAAAAAAACACAACTTGAAGTTCTTTTTGACACTTCCCTCCTAGATTTTAAAGCATTACCCTTTCACTGCTAGGGGATGATTTTTAGCTCAGCATACTGTAGGCCCCATCAACTTCTGCCTGCCAGTTTGCACTGCAACTGTATCTCTACATCCTAAAATGTACATTATCCACTTATTAATCTTATGACTGTACCCTGTATTTATTGTGATGCTGTCTGTTCTGTACCTTATACCTTTCTGTGCAATTGATCACTTGTGAAAAATGGCTGTGTAGCTCATCTTGCTCTACACCATAGAAAAATAAAAATGAAGTGGATTGATTGGGGTTTCAGGCCACTATCCAGAAGACTAGGTATGTCACGGTATGAAATACTGATGGTATGATAACCGTGGTGTGTGATCATCAATACCATGGGTTATCATCAATAAAACAAAATAATGCATCTAATACGAAAACATAAAATAATCCAATTTTAACTGAATTTTAGCTGAGAAACCAGTAAATAACACTAAATGGCACATGTAGGAGTATATTCAGGGAAAAGAAAGATGAATGACTCAAGTATTTGTAAGAATCTCATTTTTTATTGAGTAGAAGTCATCCTGACCTGAACCATGTTGCATATAGGTTTGCGACTGAGATGGTCATGGACATCAGCTTATGTGTTGCTATTTAACTACCAACTACCAATCCAATACCCAGTCATTCGAAGTTGTCACACTTATTCATAACAGCTGATGATGATTCTGAAATGTACTACAGGTACTACTTAGTACCTATTAGTTACTGAATCATGCAGAGTTCAGAGCGGAATACTGCATAAGATTTCAGTTTTATTGTTCAGCTTGAATCCAGACTTTATGATGAGACTGACGAGTCATGACATAGTTACCATGTCTACTATATTACTTCTGATTGGAAAACCAAGGCTTACTGTCTGAGTGTCCAAGTTCCCTGACCCCAGCCTCATAGAGAGACCAAATTTAGACAACATATTTGGGTTTGGTTTGGCACACTGTGGGTCTGCCCAGCAGTATAAGCAATCATTTTGGCAAACTATGCCAAATGCAAATTTTGCAATTGGTATATTTTGCCAAAATGATGCTCATTGCTGCCGTGCAAGTCCACAATGTGCACTGTTTCTGAGTTGAGTACATTCCAGGAGAAAGCCTAACTGTTTTTTGTATCAAACTTTAAAGCTTTTTTTTTTAAGATAGCTAACTTAGCTTTAGCTAAAATACCTTTTTCTCCATGGTTTTGTTTCAGGTAGCCATACAGTTTACGTCACAGTCAGATTCAGGACTTGTACCGACTGCAGTGTCTCAAGAAAGGTGAGTGAGAGAGAGGGAAGGAGAGAGATATGAACCATACTGCAAGTCAGACAGCGACTGAACTGAACTTAGTACGAGTCAAAAATCAACCTGCGTGAGCAGCAGCCGAGCTGCCTGACACAGCAGGACAGGGAGGACTCAGAGTCAGGAGCAGCAGCATATTTGAGAATTTAGACTAGCAGCAGCAAATAGTTAATCAAATCTGCAGCAGCTGAGCACCATCAGATAGGGAAGTGAACCGAGGTTTTCATTGCCAGTTATTGTTTCACACAGAAAGTATTGCAGATTTAGCCAATAGAGTAATAAGCATTAAACAATGCACATCAGCATTAAGCAATAGGCATAACAATGTGCATTATTAAAAACAAATGAAATGCCAATTGTTCAATAACCATAACATTTGAGACTGAGAGAATAACTTGTATAATTATTATACTATTAATGGGGGCTATGCACAAACTACACATGATTCACATGTAATGTGGCTGCGTGCCTACATGACCCTGCTCAGGCACAGGGTGTGCAGATTCATAGCTGCATGCACCTGCAGAGCACCTGTCCATGGCTCCATCCTCCGGGCATGCAACTAGATTGGACTGTGTGGGGGCAGAGTGTGGGATGCAGTGAGGCATCCAGTCAAATGCCCATCCTGGTTCCTGGGGTGGATCCATTGCACCACGGGTGAGGTGTGTGTGGGAAGATGTGGGTCCTGAAGTTTATAACTACAGGCACTAACCTGACCAGTTACCCCCAGCACACCCTGGCAACCTGATGGGCTGGGGTGGCAGTGTGCAGGGGGATCCCATTGCTGCCGTGCCCTACCAGAACCACCAGGAGATCATGTAGATGCTTATGGCAGGTTCCCCATGGCATAGCAGATTATGCCTTGACCTGGCACCCTGTGCCTTAGTAAATTGCATGGAGTGTGGGCATGTCCCCTCACTCACTCCCGAACTGCCTGTGGTGTGTAGCTGCTGGGGTGGCTGGAGGATACAGTGTATAACTGGCAGATGCACTTATAATGAATGCCACCAGAGGGTCTGCAGTATCCAGCTGTGTGGTATTCTGTCATAGAGTTTGATGCACAGGCACTATGCACCTTTATCCACAGGACCCAATATGTATAATGTGTAATTGTTTCAGGGAGAAGCAGATACTTGCACAAATTGCACCTGCATTGTGTTGTGTAGTACAATGACACATGAACATTGTTGTTTAATCATGCAACATATCTTAGTCTTGTAAAGAAACATTTATAAATTTATGGACTCATTTGACACGGACCAGTGACATATACTGCTTTTTTACATCACTTAGATAAGTTGCATTAGAAATATGCATAAGTTCAATCAACATATTAATAGGTTGATTACCTGTACTGTTGTCTAACAGAAATTGCACTATAATTATTGGTGACCTCATTTAATAACTTATTTTACTAGATCAAAAAAAATGTCGTAATAACCCAAACTTGGGTTATTAAGCATTTTCACAGATACACATTTTCAATCTTCAGAGAATTCAGCAGCAGTTCGTGCTCAACACATCTTGAGCGGCACTCACAGTTTTTCCCTCATGAACAGCTTTTTTCAGTACAATTCAGCAGTACCTCCAGTTCATCTCATCTCAGAGCAATTCCCAATGAGCAGCTCTTTTACGGACCCTGTCACAGACACCCCGGTGCCTCAGGAGTCAAGAGAAGTTTTTACATGGTCCCTAACCTTTCCCTTTTCTTTTAACCCCACAGATCTCCATAGCAACCCTTGACCGATGTTGCCATGACAACTCCGTTCAGATCCTCGATCAGCTCTCAGTTTCTCCACAGGAAGTATTCCTTATCTGAAAAGGAGTTTTTCTAAAAGATTTTCTAGCTTTAAAAGTGTAATTTGGGCATAGTTTTACTTGTGTTTTTCCAGTTAGCCGTTGTCTCTCTTGCCGACATACCAAAGCCCTGGTCAGCATGCGAGTAAGTTTTTCTGCAGTTCTAAGTTTAAAAAAAGGTGCAAGCAAAAAAAGTGATTTCTGCCTAATTTTAATGTGGTTACTATTTCACTGCTAAATGTTGTGTTTTAAAAATAAATTCTTAAATGTTAGCAATTCACATATTCTATTTCTTCAACTTGTACTATTTAACAGCAATTACCAGCAATTATAAAAAAAAAATAATAGATAGGCAAATGTGTGCCTATGACTGTTTTTTTTACACCCTTGATGTTTGATGACTACATAAGCCTCTCAAGCTTCACTCTCAAGGTCTATGGGTCATCAAACACCTTGGGTGTGAAAAAAATAGTCATATCACTCACTTGCCTATCTATTATTCTCTATTTAATGAATCATTACTGTCTGCTGCTAATTGTTACTAACCTGAATAAAAACTTGTGATTTAATTTCTGAGTTTCAGTGTGCCTCTGTTGTATTTTAAATCTACTATTCCTCTGACTGTGTCAGACAGAAAATGTCCGGTGAGACCACAATGAGTGTGACTGGCTTACTTCACAATAAATTGTTATGGTCTTACTTGGGTACCCCATAACACGGAAGATTGATATACAGACTTTCTCGATGCTGATATTCGTTGGACAAATAAGAACCATGCTGCTATTATTGAGTTTGCTAATCAGGTGGGTGGCTCATCACATGTCTGCTCTGGAACCAGTAATTCTGCATCATTTGCTGTTTTAAAAAAATAGCAGTGGACACTAACCTTCTATTTGTTACCAAGCAATAAATTAAAGTCATATTTATACTTTACTAACAATAACAACCCTGGATGACTGATGAGGCCTATGGGGCTACTCATCCCCTTCTTTGCTGTACTCAGTGGAGTGGACAAGAGGACATGGGGAGCAGAGCAGGAGGAATAAACCATCCACAACTTTGCAAGCAAGGTAGAAAACCCTACCAAGCAGGATGTGTCATAGGGTCATGGAGCTGCAGTGGCCCTCTTGCACCAGGACTGACCAGGCTGTTACCTTCATTCAGGTGGATGGGGGGCAGGCAGGTGGCTGGACCTCCCTTAGGCTCCCTGGCCCTTCTGGATGGGTAATCTCTGCATCCTTGTGGGACCCCACAGGGACATGAAAATTACCCCTTCACAGAAGTCAGAAGGGCAAGAGAACATGAGGGAACCAGGGCTGCCTCTCACCCTGCACCTTACCTACTCCCTCCTGGAATGGACTGGTTATTCATTGGTGCAGGGCCGCTTCAACACCATGACACCTGAGGCATCATTCACCTCTACAGGGTTTTCTGCCTTGCTTGTTAAGCTGCAGATGGTTTCTCTCCCCCACCACCACTCACCTCCTGGGATGTTCTCCTGTCTACTCCCTCTTCAATAAAGCATAGGAAGATGATGAGTACCCCCTTCCCCCACAGGACCCCTGTCTCACCTAGGGTTCTTAATTTACCATCATTTTAATTGAAATAACCCAGTGATCCACCACATAAGCACCAGGGATTGGGAATGTGGGTCACACAGGTCAGCTGAGGTCAACAAGACACAAAGGGGGACAAGTGCAGTGTGGGTTAGGAGGGAAGGACAGGGTGTCAGCAGGAGACAATATAGTCTGAGAATTTTAACTACATTTTTCAGGAAAAATATTGAAAATTCAAGTTAAAAGAGTGACTTATGTTTAGCTGAATAAGTCAACTGACTCATATTATGCAAGTACAGACTTAGTGGATGGATAGCATATCTTACCAAATGTATCCACAACAAATTAGTTGCACTTCAGAATCACAGTCACATCCACATAGTTGGTGATCTAGGGGACGAAAGGAAAGCTGAGTCTACCACCTCCCTAGAAGACTCATGCTGAATGATGATCTTCAAGAATCTGGCCAGATAGCTGCAGCAACATGTTGCTGGTTACTGTGATGCTGCAGCTAAGGTGATGCTCCTAAGCCTGCTCTATCTGATAACTGGTTTAAGTAGCAACAAAAACCATTAATGGCATAATATTAAGTAATGACAAATGTAAGGTCATCCAGTGGTAATAGTACGTTTGCAGGAAAAGTGGGTCACAGAAGTGATGAGCGCTACCAAGCAACAGGGTACTGGCCATTTGGCCAGAAGGACATTTCTAATATCCTCCCTGTGCATTACATCTGTTGTCAATTGTGATGGTCTGTCTGTGCCAATGCCAAAAAGAAATGTTTTTGGTGTGGAGGGAAGGGAAGGGATCTTGTAAATTGGCTTGAAATGCCATCCAGTTTATACCTTCCAGTTTCTGGTCTGCACCAACCCCTCTCTGGTGCTCAGATCTTTTGTGACATCCCATATCAGCTGGAAGGTGCAGGGTTGCACTCTAGTAATGAAGACTGTAGGTGATGTTAAGGTTTTCAAAATGATTTAAGCAACCTTTGATAAAACTGAAAGGCACTGCTCAGTTGAAATAAAAGGAGTACTCAGTTGTGGACCTCAGTGGTTTTGAGGTTGCATTAACTTAATGGCTAAAACCATGTTGAAATGTTCCCTCACTTAGGCTCTATCCTATGAGGTACAGTCCTGCATCACTCCTACTAGTAAGCTGTCACAAAATGTTATCCCAGAGGTGGCCAGTGGTGGACCTGGTGCAAATTAAGACATGGAAGGGATCAGATGGCTGGCACTTTGGCCTGAGTTATGATCCCTTCCCTCCTCCTCTTATGGGAAAGGACAAAGCCATTCTTTAAGAAATTATTTTTGGGAGAAAAACACTATCGCTGGCTACAGTACAGTTATGGTAATGGGTGGGCTATGAAGCCCAATACAGAAAAACATAAACTTAACAATTTACTGTTATGAAAGTACTTTCTTTTTTCCTCCCTCAATACTGCATGTGTGTAATTGCTTACTGCTACCAGAGTGCTGTTGCATTGTGAAGTGCCCACTGCCCCATGTCAAGTACAACCACAGTCTACCTCCTCATAAGAATCATGATGCACCAATTTGAATGCTGAAATATACCTTTTGTAATGTGATAATGATGTGAGTGTATGGATGGATGGATGGATGAATGGATGGATGGATGGATGGGTTAGATGGTTCAGGTCTGTGACTTTGAGTCATCAAATGAGCACATCAGCACATGACATTTGATGAGCATCCACTAATGTTGTTCCATGTGTTCACGTAGCCTGTGCCCTACACCCAAATCATCAACATTTACAAAAGGTACATTTGATTATTTAGACTGCTATAGCTGTTGTCACAAGCAGACAGTCTTCTTTTAGAATAAAGCAACTGGAAAAGAATCATGTGCAGTCAGGTCAGGGTAAGCTCCTGTTAAGGAGGACAAGTGTGTCAACCTTCTCTGGATGCAGTCTTGAATGAAACGGTGTGAGAATTTGACCACTGGAACTGAACAGTCTGTCAGTTGGTATTCTTGTTGCAGGGATGCTTACAGTGCTTGCTACAGATAGGTTGAATGGTACTGTGGTGTATCAGCTGGTGTGGTGCTGTACTGCCACTAGGTATACTGCTTGGTGCAGCACCTATGTGAAATCTGCAGTGTAGTATAATTAGCTGCATAGTGTATTTTAGCCTTAAACCATGAGGTGGTGACAGCAAATCATCGGGAGCCATGCAGTGCCAGCATTTCTTTTTCAGCTGTTTGTACAGGTGTACCAGCAGGTGGCATTGTAGTAAAAAAAAAAAAACACTTTCACTTTTTATCAAACCCAAGCCCCAATGCCAATTAACATATAAAAAAGACCTTTTCCAGTTTGCAAGTGATCCCCAATTAATAAAATGTGTCACTCCTGCTCACACTGTCTTTCAGTCTGAGGCAGTGGAGGTGGGTTAGCCAGTAGGTCTGTTCAGCTGAGTGGAAAAAAATAAAGAAAAAAATTGTTCATGCAATTACTGCTTACAACATTTGCATTTGTGAGTTATGTGGATTTTAGTTAAACAGTCTTATCCTTATGGTTGCTTGCTACTGTCGTACTTATGAGGATTAGCAAAAAAAAAAAGATTGATTACAGTTGTACGGTATGTCCCATGCTCAGCCAGTTTATTGTTTCATGTTTATGGTGTGGTGTAGGTTTGCCATGGAGCCTTGTCACTAGAAAGGGAAGTGTGTGTTTAAAAAAATAAAACTTCCTGCAGTCTTAGTAGTTATTAATATTTATTGGTACTTGCGGTACCTCCACTAGATGAAGTCATGCCAAATGTTTATATTCAAGAACTATGGAATTCTGTCTTCTGATCCAAGTGTTGTATCCAGAAAGTCAGTGCTCCCATCAAATGAAATTATGAGTCCATTTAATTCAAATTAGAATGTTTTTTCATCACTTTCTACAGCTTGTAGAACAAGCACTAGCAACTCCTAGCACCTTGGCTTACAACTGTCAAGTGGGGGTCTATTGAAGCAACATATAAATAATTTTTTTCATTTGAATTACACCAGCTCCTGACTTCATTTGCTGGAAGTTGTGACTTGCTCAATATTTTTGTTCTAAGTTTTGTCTGGCTACCCTGTCAGCATTTACCACCACTATCAGTTGGCAGAGGCTGACATTGGAATTTGTTTTCTGATCCATGCATGATGAATTGGTACTATCTGCAGTACATGTAGTGTGCCCTACTGTTCATCTGTACAGTGTATCCTGACTTTTTATTTTCTTGCTTATACTAATAAGCAGCAGATGTTGCAAATGATCATTCAAAAAGAAACTAAAGTTGTTTTTTTTCAGTTGTATCTGAATTGGTGGTTTTACTCATTTGTGCAGCAAAAGTCAGTGACAGTGCATCTTCGTATTGTCTTCAATTCCTGATTGCCATCACAATCTGATACTAAAGGACTGATGCAACCCTTCCAAGGATCACTGTTTTTTCTGTGAATGTATCTCTTATATGAAATAACTAACATGGAAAAAACTGAATTAAAAAGATCAGATAGTAGTCAGAATGCTTTGACTTCAAGGGGAGATGCTAGAACATGGATAGACACCAGACAAACAGGAGCTACCACTCTGGTCAGTAGCAATAGCATATAAAGTCCAGTATTATTAGGACATGTTACTGAGTTTACACAGACCGAGAGTGAAACATATTGGCAATTCTTATAACAATGCTAAATGTTGAAAGCCCACTAAGAATTTAACTGTATATCAGGCACAGCTGTTGTTGATCCTCCCATCCTCCAACTACACTCATACGCACACTTTCCAAAACAAGAGCAAGCAAGTTATCATGGAATAACTAGCAGCACTGTCTTGTAAATTGAATTACTGACAGCACTGTCTAGTAATGTTTCACATCTCTCTTTGAATTGGAACCCACAAAATGCCAAGTTATCCAGCGCTCATGTATCAGTACCACAGAATGGCAGTGGCGGGGGGATACAAACTGGCCGAATATGCTGGTGTGAATACAAACTGCCTGAACATGCAACCGTTGCTACCAATCCAAGCATGTGTACACTACAGTATGTCACACATCGCCTGGAGGAAAGAGCCTAATGGTCTAAAAACAGTCAAAAGTTTAAAAGAGAACATACAATTAGTTTCCTGGTATCCATGCTCTTGATTTTACCGCTCAGCTTTTCACCATGCTGTCTCTCCTAAACCACACTCTACCCATCCACCTTCAGTCTTCAGCACCTGCTGCTAAATATGATTGAGCTTGTAGAAGTTTTAAAATGTATGCCATTGTCCAGACATCTTTCCCCCACATTCAGCCTTCCGCACCTGCAGCGTCTCACCACTCCAACCCTGGGAACTCTCAGCATTGTGCCAAGGAGTAAAAATAAGTCTTTCTGGGAGAAAGATGTCTGGACTATGATACAATAAAAAAAACAAAGAGCACCACAAATGACACAGCAATGACATACAGTATCTTTTAAAACATTTATACAAGCTCAGTCACATTTAGCAGATCTGGTCCTCCACAGCATGACCAGCATCCAGCATAGAGTCCATATGCTGACCTGCTCCCCAAACAAAAATAATGCCTGGGACTGTTCGTGTCTCTTGTTCTTGGTGCCTGTTACTCCACTGCTCATTGCTCCTCTCTCAGACTGGGACTCTGCACTGTTACTGATGCATATTTGGAAAATGCCACTTTATGTTTTAATACAAAGCAGGGGCAGATTCCCGTTTGTGGATCACATCCAGGCAAAATTTTAAGAAGTCTACCAAGATCAGTTCAAAGTCACAGCATAAGCTAGTGGCTAGAAATGATGAACTAATCCACCACTGATTAGAAGTATTCTTTAAATCAATTCATTAATGTATTTATTTCCAGAACTGTGACTACCACCTCAAATATGTAATGTTTCCCTGGCTTCCTTTCCAGCATATTTAAGGGAGTGTGGTCCTAAATTCATGGTGTGCTGACATCAGATGCATGGCTCCAGCATCTGCCGTTTTGCCGGACATGTTATAAACTCTATGTAAATGCATTATTAATTTATTATTATTTATTTATCTACTACCACATACTGCCACAATCCTTTGGCTTTGTGCAGAGAAGAATAATCTTTATCAGGTGGTCCCTTTGTATCCCTCCCACCCACCAAAGTCAGTAACAAGAGTGTAATGGAAGAGGTTTTATTCAGTTAACCCACAGCTCTATTGTTCACATGCTGTAAAACCAGCAGGGAAAAAAGACACCTGCCACTGGTGATGTTCTTTTGTAACTAAGCTGTCATAAGCTATGAATTTCATGTAGTACAGTAGTTCAAGTCCTTTGGATATGTAGCTATGGGCAGGACAGATCTGGAAGCTGACCATGGGTTGGGGGTACTGCTAGCACTGATAATAAAATAATACAAAGGCAAGTGGAACACTTGCCACTGGTAAAAAAAAAAAAAGAACTCAAAGATTGCTCCTATAGAGAACTCTGATTGGCTGCACACTAATCAGTCACAAGAGGTATGAATGAAATGATGAATCATAAAGTGCTCCAAGAGTGAAACCTGATTGGCTGCTTGTTAGCCAACCAGGTGTTACCATGGGATCACAGCATTATTTCATTCATACCCTCTGTGATTGAAGAAGAGCAAGCTGCTCGGGTGGTTATTTTTGCTTTACTGATATAATGGTGGGTGGAAATCTGTATATGAGTTACAGTATGTGGATGTCTGGACCTGTGCCATGGATTTTAACTATGCAACAGTGTTTAATAAAGATTTGACCTGAGTTAAAACTGTGAGTTGTGACTGTGATATGGCAGTGGTAAGCCTACTTTGTGTGTTAGTGTATTAGTGAGGTGGTGAGCTGCCACAGTGAGGGTGAGGGTCCTTCTGCAACTCTCCAGTGTGCAATATTGCAAGCAGCTCCATTTCTGTTACACTGACTGCTCTCCACTACCAGATGGACAGCTGAACACATTGTCTCAGGGAGGGGATCTTTAAACGTTATCCAAGATAACTGCCCTGCCTCATTTAATTGTTTGGCAATCATTTGTATGGCACTTAGCATAACGAGCTGCAGATTACCTTGGTACATCCAGCAGTCTTGGGACTGACTGTAATCAAGTTGATCTAATCACTTTCATGAGCCCTCTCCCCGCCCCAAAAAAACAAACATCATTGGCATAACAGCAGCCATAGTATGTAAGTTTGAGTTACAGTAAAAGCAGACTAACGTTAATGGAGTGAACAGCAATCAGTCCAAGGGCTTCTGGAAACACATACCATCTGATCAAAAATAAAAGTGACATTTATGGTCCCTCAACCCCGTGCCTTGTTTTTGTTAAGCGGTTTGCTGTGTTTTAGGGTTCCAGTGCACTAGTTCCACCTAATTGTCTATGCTGTTAGTTCATCCCAATGTATATCCCAGAGACAGATGTGAGACATATAATGTGATAAGGGTTCAAAATACCTTTTACAGCTTTTCATTGTACTTTGTTAACGATCTAGCAGGACAGAGAGAGAGAGAATGTGAGAGAGAGAGTGTGAGAAAGAGTTGAGAGAGAGAGAGAGAGAGAGAGACAGAGAGATAGAACTGTGTAAAATAAATCAAACAATTGACAGCTGTGTTAATGCCAGTTTAAAATCGAAATTAATCATAAGAATTTGAAGGGTTGGTAAAGAACAAGCATGAAGTTTTTACACAATGTAATCATTTCAATTGATTTATGATTTGACAGTTTGGATATGGATGGTTGGATGTTCAGATTGTGATTTGTAAAGAGAACAGCTTGAACCCAGAACAGCAGTTTTAGCATGCCTGTGTAAGATGCAGCATGATAAGCACTCTGTGGCACAGTGCAGATTTAGGATGCCTGATTGCTAACCCCCCCATCAATAAATATGGTAAACACCTACTATGATGATTGAATTGAAGTTGAATATCTTTGAATACCTTTAGAAAAAAATGACTGTAGTTCTGACATAACCACTATTTTTTTTTTTTTTTATTTTAGCTTTTGTTGACCGGGTAAGTGCACTAGACAAATCCTGCCTATTTTCAGGCACGACCCGGGCGAGGGGGATACAGATGAATGCCAACTAACCTTGAACCAGATTAAGCTGTTGGTGGTATTTTTTTTTTTTTAATGAATGAGGGAAATTTGGCCAGGACACCGGGGAAATTCCCCTACTCTTTTCGATAAGTGCCATGGGATCTTTAACATCCACCTGAGCTACCACCAATCCAGGCAGATGGGACCTCGGTTTAACGTCTCATCCGAAAGACGGCACCTCAGAAGTGCAGCACCCCTCTCATGCTGCACTACAGTGTCAGTACTGGGATATTAACCCAAGTGCCAGATGTGGGAACTGAACCCACAGCCCTCTGATCTCCTGGCCTCAGAGGCGAGTGTGCTACCTGCTGAGCCACTGACACTGCTGATCTATGATCCACAGCATATACTGTACACTATATTGTTCATCACTGCTGGGCTTGATGGACCCCACACCCATATTCTAAACCTCCAGTGGGAGCAAGAGCATAAAACAGAGAGGTTTTCCCTTTGCCTGTCACAGACGTTTGCTTGTAGATTTGTTTCTTTATTCCTCCTGTGTTATCCCCAGTTTAGTCTTTCTCCCCTCACCCACATACACTGTCCTTCTAATCTAAAGACACACCAGGAGCCAACTGTCCATCTAAAATGGATGCTTATTTGAAAGTCAGAGTAGGCTGTCAGACTCAGGACCAAAAAATAAAAATAAAAAAAAAGTTACATATAATGTTTTGCCTTTTAAGGGCTGTGGACTGTAACAATCAATAAATATTGTAAATACATACTATGATCATTGAATGGCAGTTGAGACCTTTAGAAACCTTTAGAAAAAATGATTGTAGTTCTGACCATATTTGATCCATAGCATATACTGTACAGTAAATTGTTCATTACTGCTGGACTTGATGCTTGATGAAGGGCACAGGCAGCACTCTAAAGCATTTGAATTATTATTTTTTTCTTTTGAACTAATCTGCAAACCAGCAGATCCTTAACCTCCACTCCACACCCAGTCTCTGCACCTCCACTTTTGTTTGTAGATTTGCTTTCTTTGCTCCTCCTGTGTGATTGCCAGTTTAGTCTTTCTCCCCTTCCCCACATATACTCACCTTCTAATCTATGGGCAAACCAGAAGCCCAACTTGCAACACACATGAATGGTTCAACACTCCAGTGCTTGCTGATGTGCTGTTCTTGTGGGATCGCCAGTTTAGTCATTCTCCCCTTCCCCACATACACTCTTGCTGTAATCTAAAGACAAACCAGGAGCCTAACTGCTGTTGGAAAATTGGCACTTTGATTTATTTATCAGTGTCGAACATCACACTCAGTAAGGACTAAAAGCACTGTAGTTTTTAGAGCTGGCAATTTCAGAACTACGTTCATTTTAAATCAAATGCATCGGCTACCATTTGATTATCTCCATGAACATACTAAGCTTTTACTATATTTATTGAATGTTACAGTCTACTTTCCATGAAAGGCAATGTATTAGAATCCACCCCTTACTGCAGCACCTGGGTTTTAAGTTCAAATGAGCGTGGCAGCTTTACAAATACATTGACTTTACTTTATAGATGGGATTTATTACTGTTGTGGTAAGAGTTGCTTACTGGCAGTTTAATCAAGCTTTTCCTCACTGTTGGAATCATCATCTGAGTCTCAAGCACACTTGTAGTGTATATAAGGCTCTGTTTCTTGTTAAGGAACAGTACAAGAATTATTGATGTTTGTTTTCTTTAAACAATGCAGTGGCACCGCTAGCCCCCTATTTAACATGCATTACACATTACACACAATCATTCATTTATAACATTAAAGAGAAAAATCCATATCAAGAACATGTTTCTGATTTATTTAATTGTGCAACTGTGGTTTGATAGAGTCTTGCTAAACTGAATAGTTTACAAGGGACAAGAATTAATGTGTGGTTTCAGTTGTGTACCATAGAAATAAATATATTTTCACTAAACATCTGTGTGATTTGTTCAGTTTATTTTAGGTATGGATTTATTTTTAAGGGGAGGCTTTGATGCGATGGGGCACTGAATGTTGGGTGCAAGCATTGTGGCAGATTTTGTTAATTCGCAGGTGATTACTTTTGGCTTGCCACCTTGCTGTGAATGGAAATAATGGAGGTGTCCTGCGATGGGCAAGGTCAAATGTTTTTCAGCCTGACAGGACTTAAATTGTAAGGACAGTTATTGAGCTGTGGGGAAGCATTCATTCACTCACTGAGAGGTGCTAGGCTGGTTCCCAAATCTATACAGTCGGCAGTAAGCCTGTAACTCGAGGAACATCCTTTTGGGGGGGGCAGATGGTGGTCTAGCATCAGTCCACTTGGTTTTCATCTTTGATTATTTTGTATGTTTACAATACTGTGCACATTTTGTCACTCAGTTACATCAAACACAAGAACAGTCTCAGTCCACAGGACAGTGTGACACAATTAAAATGACCAAATCAGAATTTAGCCTGTATGAACAGAAATAGCTTTTCTCATATCTCTGTAGTTGCTCAGAGGTGCAACAGCAACATCATTTACTTTTCCCAGTGTATAAAAAGCAGTCTTTCCTTTTCTTTATACAGTATATAGCAACATCATGACAGTGTATCTTTTTGGTCAAGGATGAATGTTTAAAATGCTGAGCCATCTACAGGGAAAGTGTTACCATAGACTTACATTGGTTGTACAGAAAAACTGAGAAATTTGGTCTCCACAGGAAACAACATAATCTACAGGAAAATCCAGGAAAATTGTGCATGAGGTGCATGAAAAATGTCAGCTTGATCTGGGAGCACTGCCAGGCTAAAGATAAAGTTGTTTTGGAGAGAGGCTAGGGGAAAACAACTTAAATAGCTGTTCTCATTGGTTAACTTTGCTTAAATATCTTAATAAGAGGGACAGTGGTTTTGATTTTGTTTTGTTTGTTCTTTTGGGGTTTGATGCTGGAAGATTAGTACCATTAGCCTGTGAGAAGACAAAGCAGCAGACACCACTCTCCAAAGTTGCTCAACCAGGCACTCCCCACAAGCAGCCATCTGTCTCAAATCTCAGGGAGATGTTAGCCAATAGTTTTGATCAAATGCCCCCCCCATCTGTGGCATCCCCCCATCCTTGGCCAGAGCCATAATCCCTGTACCCATGATTTGATGAGAGAACCCCTCCCCCCTTAGCACCGAACATTGCAGATGGTAAAGAAATCAAAAGGATTGTTAATATTATGGAATATTCACAGGATTATTAATATTATCAGTAGCATGTCCCGGCAAGTGGCTTGCGCTGTTCGTCATTCTGTGTAGTATGAATGAAAAGACATCCTCCACAATGGTAGTAACACCCGACTGGTTGAAAGTCAGCCAATCAGGTGTTACTATTATATAAGGACTTGTTTTCATTCATAGTTACCAGAATGAAGAAGAGTGCACACCACTCCACTGAGGGAGCTGCTATTTTTACT
Source organism: Neoceratodus forsteri (assembly GCA_016271365.2). Taxonomy (NCBI): domain Eukaryota; kingdom Metazoa; phylum Chordata; order Ceratodontiformes; family Ceratodontidae; genus Neoceratodus; species Neoceratodus forsteri. Next base: position 480,155,431 of record CM057459.1, on the reverse strand, counting down.
GTTTTTTCACTGTCTGCCACTTTTGATGTTATGGGGGAGGGATGATAAAAGTCGAGTTTGAGATAAGCTGTTAAAATATGTAAACATACTATATGTACTGTAAGAGAAAGAGGCAGCATGTGAACTGTAATGGCAAAAATAACACTCCACTCCTGACTTCCGTGCCAAGATTCAGTAGCAAAAACACCAGCAACAGGTTTCAGTACCAAATATAACTTATTAAAGTACAACAAAGTGCTTCTGAAAATGACAAACACTTATAGTGCCCTAGTAAAAAACAAAACATACAGAACCGGTTTTGCCCGTAGGCTTTCTTGAGTAATTTTTACATGCACTTTATTACACTTTAATAAATTATATTTGGTACTGGAACTAGGTGCTGGTGTTTTTGCTGCTAGATCATATTTGACACTGAAACCGGGTACCAGTGTTTTTGCTGCTAGATCATGTTAACTATACATGATTTTTTTTTATTTGTGGTATTTTTGTACTGACTTCCATGCATTATTTTCTCTGCATGTCTCATTCATTTACAAATGACTAATTACTCAACTCTGAATTTTATTTATAAGATGAGTCACATGCACATCATACTGTATACAGTACAGTACTGCATATAATTGGCTTATTCATTACAGTGCTGCAAGACCTTTTGAAAGCAATATGCCAGCCATTGCTAATGTATTTTCTGCTGCAACTTTGCCGTCACCAATTGCACACAGCATGACCCCAACCTACAGTAAATGTTGTGCTCTAACTACCATACACTGGGTGCATACTCAAAGCACATTAATGCTAGACATTACTGTATTTTTTTTTACTAAAACACCACTTGATAAAACACATGGGCCCAGATATTCAAACTGCGCCAGGCTGTGGCGCAAGCTTGGGCGCAGCTCAACTTGGCTGCACAGGGGTGTGGACCGGGCAATATTCAATGGAGCTGTGCCATAGCTCAGCAGCATTGAATATCGCACCCTGGCCACCCTCAGTGTGCACGGTGCAGTGGCACTGCACCAACGCAAGTGGCCAGAGTGCAGCATGGGGATGCACTAGTGCAAGTTCCATTGCACCATGCACAGCAACTGTGATATTCAAAAGTTGACATGCAAATGGGGCCATAATGTATGCAAGGCACACATGGGGCCATTTGCATGTCATTATGGCCCCATTTGCATGCAGGTGCGCCAATCCCTGATGACTTGCGCCTTGCACCCTGCCAGACAGCAGCCGTCAGGGACCAACCCCCTTGCAGCCCGATCACGGGCATTTGTAGTAAAGAAAAAAACTATTTCATCCAATATCCCTGGTGGTCCAGTGGACCGCTATCTGCCCGATCACAGGCATGTGTAGTAAAGAGAACAACTATTTCGTCCAATATCCCTGGTGGACCAGTGGACCGCTATCTGCCTGCTCGCAGGCATTTGTAAAAAAAAATAATTCCAATATCCCTGGTGGTCTAGTGGCACCCCCCCACCTGCCCACTGAGCCCCACCACCCCACTCCCTCCCGGTTAGCCGGCCGGCGGCAGCACCCCACCCGCCTGCCGCCCTGCCGCCCTCTTTTAAAAACAAATTAAAAAAAAAACACACACTTCACTTATCTTGCGGTTGGAAGAGTGACACAACAACTCTCCTGACCGCAGTGTCACACTGACAACCGTCTCCTGACTGCGGTCTTGTGCTGACCACAGACACATACTGATGATCACTCAGCACAAGCCCCCCAAAATCACTGTGCCTGCTGTAGAGAAAGAAACAAAAAAATATTTACCTCACTATTTCAAGTCATAAAAAATAAATCTTTTTTCTCCTATATCATGGTCAAACATTGCTTTTCTCGTTCCTGTACATAGTGGTCAAAGGTCTCAGGGTGCACAGACTTAACTCCAAAAAAAAAATAAACTTCAAAGAGCCTGTGACAAAGATTTTTCAAATAACACTGCTGTTCTTAATCAGCATGCAGTGTCTCTGTCTCTGTGAGTGTATGTGTGTGTGACTCTCTCTCATGGCTGGAGGGGGTGGCGGCAATCCACCAGAATGCTGCAGGGAGGAGCAACAGCACCAGGAACAGCCTATGGATTACTTTAACAATACATCTAGCTCTAATACCTGTTTTCATTTTTTCACAGTCATTGACTATATTATTCCAAAACTTCATAAAAATTTACACAGACGGCCATTTTCTAAGTGCAATAATACCCTCCAGGGTGGGCATTATTTATTTATTTATTTATTTAGTTAAACATCAGTTTAGAAACCTTTGAGCCAGAGGCTCATTTACAAAGGTACCTCGTCACAAAGAGGACATCAGAACAGTAGTACAAGGGACACAGTACTTACAAACAAAAAAGTTACAGTTCAATTACAATTTTGTTACAATAGAGTACAATCTCCAACGAGCTAAAGATAACAAAAGGTGCAAAACTTATGGTCGGGGGAGAGCTGGTGGGGGTAGAAGGGAGGGAGATAGGGGAGGAGGAATAAGTAGGGAAAGGAAGGGGGGGAGCCGCTCAGTGAGCATTGTCAAACAGAGTATATATATATATATATATATATATATATATATATATTTTTTTTTACACTAGGCTAGCAGCAGTTGCATTTGCGAGAGCTAAGCAGGAAGTTTCTGAGCCTGGGCTTAAAGCAAGCTAAGGTTAGAGAGTTTGAGACACTGGCAGGGAGGGAGTTATACCAGTGGGGCGACGTAGGGGAATGCCCTCTGACCTTGTGAGGTCCTGGCTCTTGGAATAACTAGGTAGTTTTGACAAGCTGCGATGATCAGGGTCGGTGCAGTACGGCAATGGAGTTGGATAGGCCTAATGGGGATAGGCCATGCAGGGCTTTAAAGGTGAGCTGGCATGTCTGATACATGAGTCGCTCTTCCAGGTTGAGTAGGGTAGCTAGGTGTACAGCTCACATGTGTGAGTGAGTCTGGGAGCACCAGTGATAAGTCTGCAGGCCTTATTTATTGTGAGACGAACCTTGTTGAGGGCAGTCTGATCTGCTGAGCCATAGACCGGAAGGCCATAGTCAATGAGAGACATGACAGAGGAAGTGACAGCCAGGCGGAGGGCATCAGGAGGGAGGCATTTCTTGTGCCGGTAAAGAATGGGAAATACCAGACCTTCCAGGGGCTATAAGGCCCTCTGCATGTGGCGTCGGGCCTCATTATGCCCCTGGGTGGTCTGGTATTTTCCAATAATGCCCACCCTGTCGCATATTATTGCTTACCTAATGCATACTCCATCATGGCTTATTGCTTACTGATACTGCATTGGATGAGCAGTTAGCTTTGGTTTCATTAGTTCAACTGAAGCAGTGGAGCAGGGACAACAGAGAGTAGATGAGGTTGACTTTTTAGAGAACCATATAGTCCCAAAAGGGAAAAACGGTGAAGTCAAAGAAGAAGCATCACCCAAAACAAAGAAAACCATGCAGAAGAAAATGAGGGAGAGGGCAACAACATCATAAGAATAACAAGGAATTCAACCAAACTAGGAAACCGGAGACAAAGGAAATAAATGTGACAGATATTTTTCTCACAGATGCACAGGAGAAATTATTGAAAAGGGGACAATACTCTGTTCCTTCACACCTCATTAACATCTTCTCAATTAAAGCAGAGCTTTTTTAAATGTTCAAAAAGATTAACTAACAGTACATTCATCATAAGTATACAGTGGGATTCCTGGGAGAAAATAGTGAGGAAACTCCATCTACTAGGGAGAAATTGAGCTTCCTAATTGAAACAATTAACAGAGATAATGAGGAAAATACCCAGAACACTAGTGGTTTAATATCACTTTTTTCTGCAAGGAGAGTTAACCCTAAGATATAGAACTAATTGTTATGGAGCTGTGAGTAGCTCTGTCAGGTGTCCTAAAGTAGGAGATTAAATTTATTTTGGAAATAATGATAATGGTCTAAATGAGGTTGAACTGTGGGTAGTGGAAGCAGCTGATGTCATAAACATAATCTTATTGAGAATGACAATGCCACTGATGTCAGTTTCCAGAAATATTGATTTTCTTTATGTTTCTGAAGGTGGAGAGGGGAGACAGGCATTTTTGTTGCAGGACACTGTGAATGAAAACATTTCAAGATCAGTCTTTAGACCTACGTCCTTGTACTGTCCTGGTACCTAGCCAGAACCTAGTTATACAGTTGCAACAATTGACATGTTTGGATATTTCCAGATTTTGTTGTGATATATATATATATATATATATATATATATATAGAAATTCCCTGCCTGCCTGTAGCACCACTTAAGGCCACCAGATAGAATCTCTTTACAAATATTGTGAAATATCAGAAAATATCGTATATGATCACGTCTATTTCTGTAACTGTATACACCTACCAGAATAAAGTAGGTCAGAGGAGTGGAGCCAGCTATATCTTGCCCCTTTCACTTTACTCACTTTACACCTGAGTAAGCTAAAGGGGAGGGACCTGTGACCTATGAAAACAGTTTCAGGATTTCCCCAGCTCCATTTTGTTTCTGCTTGCACCAGATAAATTGACTTCCTTCCAATGCATCCCGGCATGTGAGTGGAACAGCACAGGAGTGGAACAGGATATTAGTAGTGTCTTAGGCTTGAGCGGTACTGGGTCAATGCAGTGCATGAAATAGATTACGGCATTAATTGCACTGTGTAGAGCATGCTTGTGATTACAGTGACAGGGGTATAACAGTGGTAGGGAATTACCACTACCCATGTCGCTGTATGCTTTTTTTGGGAAGCATCAAGTTACCATGTGCTAGGTGCCTGGTCGAGACCCTTCTGTGGTGGACTGGCTAAGGCACCAGCACATGGCAAAATTGGGTGACCTGGTGCTGTGATTTGATTCCCTCCAGGTCTTCCCACGCTACTACTTTTTGCTGTTTTAAAAAAAAAATCACCCTCCCGAGTTTCTTCCCATCCCCTAAGTCCCCCCCCCAGAGTTTGTTATATAAATTCCAGGGGTATGGGGGGCAATGCCCCCCACATTGGGGGGTTCAGGGGGTGAATACCCCCTCAAACTCACAAGAAAGCCCATTGTAGAGAACGGTGTGTGCTGTTTGTGTAGGTCGGTGTTTTACCCAATCTTATTTCACCGCACACCATTTTTGCCTGTGGCATCTATTCCTGCAGTGTTATTGTTTTAGGTGAAATTACCCCATGCCAGCTTGAGCAGGTGTCCGCATGTGAACAGAGACATGCAGGGGACTCTGTCGGACTGATAAGGTAAGGTGGTGTCCTTTTTTAGTTTGTGTTACCTGCTTAGGAAGCTACAGAAGGAGGTGTAAGAAATAGTTGTGTGAAAAGAGACAAGCAGGTAGCTTCTACAGATGAGAATTAGAGAGACACATCCTATCTAGGGTGGGGTGAAGTAACTGTTTAGGAAGAGCAAAAAAGGGGGGTAATTAAAAAAGAAGAAATAAGAGGCAGGGGGTACACGGTGAGATATATCTAAATAAGTTAAAGGGAAGTAAGGGGGAAAAGGGAAAACAAGAAGCACCCTATCTAGGGTAGGGTAATAAAGTAAATACCAATAGAAGGGGGAGGTGGAAAAGGACCAAACACATAAAAGGGTCAATAGGGGTAATGTACGGTTGACAGCAGAAGGCAGTGAAGCATAAAGGCAATTATTGGAGTGGTGCAGTGCAATGGATGCACAGCTTCAGCTTTCCCAGAGACATTCTGGAGACTGAGGTACTGCCCTATTTGCACGCACCTCTCTAGTTTGAAGGAGAGAATCATTGGTCTCTGGGTTAAGTTGGCTAACATCCAGAGGATCTTTTACCACACCCAAGGGCACTGAGTCTACCACTCAGCACAGATTTATCAACAAAGGTGGGAGGAGGTTTTAAATATTTGTTCCATTGCACTGGTGAATGTCCTCATAGATGAAGATGAGGACATCTATAGTATGCTATCAAAGGAAGTTGATGATTTAAAAGACAGATTTATTTCTTTTAAAGATCATCCCCTATTTAAAAACTTCAAGGGTAATCTTCATAAAAAATTAATTGCCTATGAAAAAGAGGTTTCAGATTACAAGCAAAATAAATTGGCCAGGGACTTGAGAAACTATGAATCAAATCAAATTTTTGCCTGGCACAGACCCAGTTATTTGAATAGCAGGGGGAGATTGAGAACAAGATCAAAGTCCAGTATTTATAATTGTAGCAACAACCCAGTTAATCCCACCACTACTGCAAATTTACAATCTACAAAAACTACAAATTGGCTAGGTTCCCTTTTTTAGAACAGAAAGAAGCATAGCCAGGCAAGGCAACTGTGAGCAGAAAATGTGTAAAACCCAGGCAGGGGAGGAGAGGATGAGGTAAACAGCAAAAGAACCCTTGTAGAGAATCTGAGAAGCTGTGCTCAGAAGTAATGAATCTTTCAAATACTGAACTTATGCCCACTCAGATCCATGTTTTGGAATGCAGCTTGACTTTTGTTTCTGACCCTAAAGTTAATGAATTTGATTTGTTTATTGACCCCAAAATGTTTTTTAGGAAGCTCAGTTTGAAGTTTTTCTATAGAAAGAAAACAAGATGAGTTTTGGTACAACTCCATCATTACCAGAAACAGACTCTGATCTTCAGGCACATACAGCACTACTAATTGAATCAGATTACAATGACTCTAGTATGCATGATATGGGGGACACTGACTCTGAGCTTCTCAACTTGGTGAATACAATACAAGTACAATCTGAATCATAGATTTTCATCCCATCTAGAGTAACTGGTTTTAAACCAAAATCCACTTTTAATCCTTCAGTACAAGCACCTCCAACTTTAATGACTTATCAAAATTTAGTGCTACAGGCCAGTCCACCAGCACAGAGGTAGGGCTACTGCTTGCAGCGCCAGTGACCCGGGTTCAGGAATGGACTCAGGTGGCTGGAGGGCCAGCTGGGGGGGGAGGAGGACTGATCACCCAGGGGCTGCTCTCCTCCTTTGAGTGGGGTGGGATGCATATAAGGGAAGGAGGATGTCTACTGGGAGCTGGAGCTTTAGCACATCACGATGTACATCGTTCCATGGCCCCCCTTGCATGCAGACATCCTGTGGGCTGGGACCAGGAAAGAGGAAAAACCCTGTGCTGGACTCCTGTAGACAGGACTGGGCTGTCCTGAGATAACCCTTAACCAGGCTCCATAGATGGGGCTGGTGACACCTTCCGATGCATACTTGAGGTGTGAGAGGGGGACTAAAGGAGGGGGTCCCTCTCCTTCCTGCCTGGGGGAAACCAAGGCAGGATGGGGAAAGGCTAACCAGAACCTGGAGGGAGGTACCTGGAGTGGGACTATGGGAATACGCAGCCTAGGGATCCCTGAAGAAAGGAATCTAGCACGGTGAGAAGGGGGCATAAAGAGAAAGTATAAAAAAATATATATTTAGTGCAACGGGAGAATAATATACTTTTTTCTTCCAAATGGAACTATTACAAATCCAATATGACTAGAGATAAAATGGAGGCAATTAGACAACTGAAACAAATGAATGACATTGAAATTAAAGAGACTGATTAGGGTGGCAAAATTGTCATCCTTAGCAAACGACAATTTAAAGCAGAAATCTATTGACAACTGGACGACGTGGATAGCTATAGAAGACTGCAGGAAGATTCTACCAGAAGTCTCAAAATGAGAACTGATTTGTTTTCACAGGACTCACTCACTAATGACATCATTACACAATCTGAAAAATTGTTTATGCAGGTTGAATGCCCTATGACAACTACTATATATGTTTTACCCACAATCCATAAGGACCAGACCAACCTACCAGGCAGACCGATAATTTTAGGAAAAGGGTCACTAACTGAAAAAATGTCTGCTTTTGCAGCTCATTGTTCTTTGAAGCAATTGGTTCAAATACAGTCCTCATACATATGTGACTCAATGGATATGTTATCCAAATTAGATGTATTGATCTGGTCTTTGGATTTTATGTGGGTATCCATAGATGTAGTAAGCCTATATACCAGAATACATATTGACTTGGGGCTTCAAACTATTGAACATCATCTTAATCAAAATCAAGTAGCCTATAATTTCCCTAAGGATTTCATTTTAGAAGCCATCAGCCTCATACTCACAAGCAACTGCTTCATCTTTGACCAAAAAAATACTATTTACAGACAATGAGTACTGATATGGGGACTACAATGGCCCCCTCCTATGCCAGTCTTTTTTTTGGCCTTGTGGGAGGTGGCCATTGTGTTCAGCCATGACAGGAACCCCTTTCTATTCCTCATCCACTTATGGGGGAGGTTTATAGATGATATGTTTACCATCTGGAAAAGGGGTGTGGCATCTGCATTAACAATTGTAGATTGTTTAAATCTGAATGATTTGGGACTCAGCTTTACTCATTCAGCTGATGTGTATGCCAATAACTTTTGGATCTAAAACTGAGTAGTGTGGATGGTCACATGGTGAAATCAGAATCATATTGGAAGCCTACATCAGGGAACAACTTACTACATGCTAGTAATGCCCACCCACACTATTGTGTGCTGGCTGTTGAGAGATACTGTGTTTCCCATTTACTTACAAAGGAGCTCAGATAAGAGGCTTGTTATCAAATGCCATTTTAATTTCATTTTTGTGCTCACGCACATGACACAATTTCACCACTAGAGGGCTCTCAGACACCATATATAATATATTCTCCCCCCTTACTGAAAACATCCCATTAATGAACAAGAACATTTAAATGTCCATCAAAAAAAAAAAGAATACACTTCTCATGCAAATGTGCCCATGATGGGCATGCAAATGTCCGCTTAATGTGATTCATGCCTAATGGGCTCATTACATTGGTTTGTCTGAATATTATGCTGGGAGCTACTGGGACTATTCGGTCTGGTGGCAATGTTCCCAGAACTGGTGTCACCCTTGCTGAGGCAGCACTACTCAGCTTAGCACTCTGGTGACATGCCCTATACCCGGTTGGTGCTGGTATGCTATCCAACTGAAAATAGCATCCACATGGTCATGGGCAATGGGCAAGTGCAATGCATAACTTTGTGCTCTGCTTTGCCCATTTTTGAATATTGGGCCCAGATGTCTTATCTCATCAGAAAAGTTATTGGTTGGACTGGTAAAGTCCTGCCTTGGTTTGCATAAATGCAAATGTTAGATGTGCCACATCGATGGAACCCAAAGGGACATGGAGGAAAATCATGAGGAGGTGGTGGGGGTATATTCTCAAAGTGACTTCATAATATAGTATCCCTAATACTTTGATTCTTTCTATAAGTCAACCATGGGCAATTTCCCACAGAGTGGCATACGTCCGGGTCTACTGCTAGCACCCTGAATGCTTTCTAAGAATGCCTGCCACCAATGGAGCAGTAGCATTGTAGTCAGCTACAAAATTTACCTGGCTGTTATCCTCTGTTTTCTTTCTTATTTTTGGGTGTAATGTAGAGCAATCTTTCTCAAGTGCCCTGGTTTTCACCTCCTTCAGGATGTTCTGAGCATACCCACGCAGAAGAAATCTCTGTTTGAGGTCATTTGCATGACTCTTATAAGTATCAATATTGGAACAGTTGCTGCAGATTCACAGGAACTGGCCAACTGGTATGTCCCTAATGAGGTGCTGTGAATGAAAGACTTCTGCCCTGATGATGGTATTCCCTGAAGGTGGTTTTCTATCATTTTCAGTGTGCAGTATTTGGTTAGGTACACCTTTTAATGTGAGATCTAAGAAATTAATTTAGTTCACATTTCAGGTGTGTGAACCTTAAACTCCAATGATTTTGATTCATGAAATTCACAGAGTCAGGGGCATCTTGCTCAGTGCCATGCCAGATGACAATAATGTCATCTATGCAGTGCCCCTAGTAAATGATTTGGGAAGTAAATGGACTAGCAAAAGGGCCATAGAGGGGTTAGAGATGGACAAAAAGAAGAGTTCTGTACTTGTGAAATAAGGACAAAAAGTAATGGCATACAACACAAGCTTTTAGGTGTTTATTTCATGGCACCAGTGGACAACACCTGACATAAACCCTCTGCTCCTGTTTGTGGAGTGCTGGAGGTCCTTTGGTACCTTGGAGATGGTGTTGAATGTGGGCACAGTGCACTTGCACTTAAAAAATTCTAATACGGTTTTAGTAAAATGACCAAGTATATATATATATATATATATATATATATGACCTGTCTAGAAAATGGTGGAACTTGGTCTAGAAGTCCAAAGTAGAACCCTCTTTGGGCTTTCTATAATGATTAACAGTATTCAGGTGAGACATGGCTTTCTGTAATAATATGTTGTATTCATCACTATGACCATTCCACCCTTGTCAGGAGATTGAATGGGGATGGCTTTATTTGACTTCAGTTGCCTCAGTCCCTCATATTCAGCTGGTTGTAAGATTGATTGTTGATAAACTCGTCTTTCTGAGAAGAGTGCAGATATATCTTGGGTGAACAGGTTTTCAAAGGTAACTATAGCAGGAAATGCAGTTTTCACAGGGTAAAAATATTGATTTTGGTTTGAATGCCTTGCATTTGGTCAAAAAGGTCTCATTATAGGTGCAGTCTGTATCCAAATATTATCGTTCTTGGACAAACCAGACCAATGCCTCCTCAGGATCAATGCTTGCCAAGGCATTGATGGTGTGGCCATCAATAGAGCTTTCTATAAATGGAGAAGAATGGGAAGTTGTCATTGTTTCCAGAGTTTTATTGTCCAGTGACTCGATTTTTAAATAGCCATGTTTATTCTTTTGTTGTGATACTTTTCAAGAGAAGTATATTGTAAGTTTTCACAGGGTTCTTCATTCTCTTCTCCTGATCTGTATTTACTCTGTATTACAAATTGTTTTCAAAAATGTATACACTTTTAGCATTTGGGGCATGTGTATTGTTAATACATGGGAGCATGCGGTACGTGGCATCCCCTGATGTCTCCCCACCCACTGAGCTGCTCCTGAGTGCAGTGTCAGCTGTGATCCCCCAGGTGGCTGTCTGCACTGGAGCATGCTGCGCTCCCCCCCTATAAATAGGAGTTGTGAATGGTGAGAACTGGAAGCATAGAATTTGGAACATTAGTAAAAGGGACTTTAGGTTCAAATCCAAGTTTTACCATCACATGTTTAATGCACATCTACTACCATATGAAAATCTAGCATGAAAAGAAGTGAAGCAGGTTTTAGAGAGTAATTTGGGGCCTAACTATCAGAACTTAATGAAAAATGAAAGTCAAGCTCTGCTAGACTTGATGAGGAATTCAGATCTTACAATCAAACCCACCAATAAAGGCAGCAATATTGTAGTAATGGGGAAAAAACAATATATCAAAATGGTGGAAAAATTGCTAAAGGTAGAGGGCAACTATGGAAGCTTGGAAATGAATCCAAAAGGAAAATTAAAAAAAATGCTGGGGGAGATATTGAAAAGGGGGAAGAGTACTGCTCAGATTACTGACACTGAGATTGAATTTTTATTGGCCCCCTACCCAGTGAACCAATTTTTATGCATTGCCTAAGGTACACACAAATCTGCTCGAACCCCCTGGACACACCAGTGTCTCTGGGGTTGGAACTGTTTCAGACAATTTGTCCAAATTTCTAGATATTTTTCTCAAAGAAGAAGTGGCGAATCTCAAATCCCACCTCAGGGACACAGGGCACATGCTTCAGAAATGTCAAGATTTAGTCTGGGAAAAAGATTGGTTGTGTCTTACTGTTCACGTCAAAACTCTCTACTCCTCCAGTAAGCATGAGGATGGAATTAATGCATTTCAGCACTATTCATGCAAAAGAGTAATGAATACCAAGTTGACTTTTTTTTGGAGGCTATGCGGTTCATATTATACAATAAAGTCTTTGAATTTAATGGCAACCACTACCTCCAAATATGTGGAACAGCAATGGGGACCAGCATGGCACCATCATACGCTAATCTGTTTCTGGGGAGATGCGAGGAGGATACAGTGTAGGCACTAGATAGACCCTTCACAGACCATATCATATCATGGCAACACTTTATTGGCAATGTGATATGTGTCTGGAAGGAGACAAAGGAACAGGCTGCTGACTTTGTGGGGTGGTTGAACCAGAACCACCTCAATTTGAGGTTTGCATTTTTAGTAAGTGAAAAACAAACTACTTTCCTTGACCTGACATTGATGTCTGAACCAGGTAACGTGGTGCAGATGAAAGTGTTTCGAAAACTAACTGCAACAAATTTCCTCTTAAAGGCAGACAGTCCTCATTCTGAATCTTTAAAAATGTCAGTACCTTAAGGTCAAATGCTGTGCCTCAATAGGAACTGTAGTGACCAGGAGACTTTTAATAGATAGGCAGATGAATTGGAATCATATTTTTTACACAGCAGTTATAGCACTGACCTTCTTAAAGAAAATCAGATCAGAGCCAATGCCAAGCACAGGGAAGAACTACTTAACAGTCACTGAACAAGGGCTTTAAGGGACAACCCTGTCACCTTGTCAATTAAATACAACACAGTGGCAGAAAAGATAGGCGCAATAGTGCATAAGTACTGGCCAGTACTACAGGGGGACCCTGTTGTAGCAAACAGTGTAGAGGATAGGCAACAGGTCAGTTTTAGAAGATACCCAAATCTCAAAGATAAACTAGTACACAGTAATATTTATAATGAGAAGGCAGGTACACATTACACCTGTCTGCCAGTGAGACCCAAGGGGTTTCACACTTGTGGCAATTGTAATGTGTGTAAATTTGGAAAACCATGCAAATATTTTAAACACACAGGCCCAGATATTCAAACTGCGCCCAAAATGTGCACAATAGCAGGAGCAAGCGCAAGTCCATTGTGCCCATGCACAAGAGGCACGATATTCAAAAACTGAGCCAGACAAACTGCGCCTACAGCTGACGACTGAATATTGCACCACCTGTGCCATAGTGCAATTAGGGAAGGGAACCTGAGCAGATCATATGCGCCATAGCGCAACAAGGGATGTGCAGCTGAGCAGTCCAGAGGTGCCATAGTGCAACCAGGGATTCCCCCCAGCAGCAGGGCAGCAATGCAACTGCACAACCAGGGAGGTAGGGGCCCACCACCCATGCCACAGATGGGCAGAGGAACACACAGTAGAACAGACATGGTCCCCCCACACCCCATGCACTGCATAACTGGGGGAGTGCTGGAATAATCACTGGCCCATGGAGACCAGCAACCAAACCACAGCTGGGCCATGGTGCCCCATCACACCCCCCGGCAAGCTGTGACTGGCACATAAGGAGGGCTGACCACCCCATGCCACACCATCTGTCCAATGCAGAGCACACCCTGCACCGTGACCCCTAGACACCCTGCCCAGGAGCAGCATCCACCACTGCAGGAAACCCCATGCATGCCACCACCCCCATTGTGACAATGCAATCCTGTGCACCACAGTACCATGCAAGGCAGCCCCACCACGAGCACCCATCAGCGGGTGGCAGCACACAGCGATGCAACAACGGCATACACAGTGCCACCATGCACAGCCCCCCCGAGGTACTGCTGAGAGACCAACCATGTGTCAGCACACAAGGTACCCCACATGGGACAGGGCATGCTCCAGACCCCACCACCAGTGGTACAGCACCCTGCACACTCTCCCAATGACACACCCTGATCCAGCACTGGCCACAACAGCCAGCACAGACACCCACAGTGGTGTGTGGAAGCATGCACCACACCAGATGCCACACAGTGCATGGACAGACACCCACCCATACCCAAGGGCACAACAACACAGGGACGCAGTGGTGGGGCAACCAACCCCCCAGCATGGGCCCATGTAAACTGTGTACACACAACCTGCAGTCCTCCATGGCACAGGAGTGCCAGCCACCCTGCGCAGGCACTGTGGACCTGTACACCACCAGCATTTGCCCGGAGCACAAGTCACAGACAGTGGTGCACATCCCCTGCAACACACACAAGCCACAGCATGGAGGTGGGTCAACAACTGTGGAGGCCACAGTGTCACCCGAGGCAGACATGCACCACACCAGTAACAGGAGGCAACCCAGCATTGTGACGGGTACAGTGGCTGCCCTGCATGGACAGCCACCACTGACATGCCAGCAGACCGTGCAGGTCACAGACATGCATGGGTGTCAGCTGCACAGGCCATGGATGGGCTGACAGGGGAGCCATGGACACAGATCATGCACCATTGACCACTGCACACAGTCATCCAGTGCATAGGGCACAACACACACACCACAGACACTGACTGATAGCTACCCCCACACCATAGTCACCTCCCCACTGACACACACACACATACCCATGACTGCACCACCCCTGATGCCATGCACACCACTGCAGCTGAGCACCTATAGCCCACTGCAAATCAGAGACCACCACAGTATTCATTTCAAAATATCTGTATTAAAGCAAAATATAAAAGTTAACTATGTACAATAATATATACAAGGTGGGGGAGGTAAGGGGCAGGGGTGGACAAATGGGACAGGAAAGGAGGGGTGTGAGGGTGGGTCCAGGGGGTAGGGGATATCAGGGGCAGAGGGACTTTCAATGGGAGCCCCGCTCCCCGCTCTGGCTTGTCCTCTGCCGGTGCCTCCTGCGGACCCCAATTTCATCTATGCGGCGAAGGATCTCCAGGGACACCCTCGCCACATGCAGGATCTCCCACAGTGCCTCCCAGATGTTGTTCAGCTGGCGGACACCTAGGACAAGGGAGCACAGTCAATAGGTGTGAGTGCACAGCCCCATACAGCCCACCCACTGTGCATGGCATACGGCCGTGGGACATACCTCTGTGATGGTGTGTGACCACCCACATTGATCACGTCCACATGACCTGCCCACCCAGGTGCATACAGCCATGTGGAATGCTGCACACAACCATCGGCCAAGTCATGCACAGCACTACCGTGGCCGTTTAGTGACATGGCTATGTGGTGCAAAGGCAGTGGCACAGCCATGTACCCAGTGCACGCACGGACCACCATCGACGCATTCCCAGACATGCAATGCCACTGGACAGTGCTGACTGTAACAAGTTGCGTGCATGGCAGTGGTGTCAATGGATGGTGGCCATGCCCCGCTGCCCACCCTGTTACACAGCATGCAATAGTAATCATGGAGATATGGCACTCACCATCATCGGGCCAGTCCCTTGGGCACTGTGGACCCTTGCCCCGCCTGGCCTCCTTCTCCTCTTTGTTGCACCACAGCTCACATGCCAGGCACCACTCCTCCAGTCCTGTGGTGCAAACATGGAGAGAGGAACATCAGTACAATCCCATAGCAAAGCCCCCCTGCCCCCAGGTGTGTGCCCTCCCTCCCAGCCAGACCCACCCACCTCACACCCTGATAACACCACCACAGTCAACACCGGACGGTCCCTCCCTCATGTGCTGGACACATACAAGCATGATACCCATATGGAAGATAAAAGTGTGTTGACGTAACACCTACCTGGCCGTGGCACCATGCCCCTCCTTGCACATGCCCGCAGGCGGGCTAGCAGGTCCGGCTCCCTCTGCCACAGGTCCCCATACCTATGGCGGCACTGTTCAGCTGTCTGCCCCCATCCAGTGGCCTCCTCCAGTGCAGTGGCCACCTCCTCCCACACCTGGCTCCTGGACCTGTCCAGGGGTTCCTCCCCAAACAGTGGTCCATGGTGTGGCTCCATTATGGCCACTAGGTTGGCCAGTTCGACCTGTGTCCATTGAGCAGCCCTCCTGTGTGCCATTCTCACAGCTTGGTCTGCAAATATGGTGCTCTGCAGCATGGCTCCCCATGTGCAGATGCTGCGTGGTACAGCGCTGCCATTCCCCATCGTGCTGTCACCGAACAGCGCGATAGTGGTGCACCCATGCCTGACGCATGGCACCTAGGGCAAAGGTCGGTCACAGGGTCAAGGGTCTCTGGTGCACAGACACGCACAGCGCCATTGGAACCCAATGTGTGTAGCGTGATTGGTTGCCTGTGTGCTACCTCCAGTAGTGGCCTACCACGCTGTTGCCCCAGTGCGCCTGTGATGGCCCAGTGCCACAGCACCATGTAGGTGAACACCACTATAGCGCCACTGGCACAATGGTGGCCATGCCCTGCATTGCTTCCTATGCACAGCACGTCAGCAGCGTGACAGACTCAGCAACCCGGGCATGCGCAGAGAGGTGTGTACTACGCATGTCACAGAACTGCGCCCTTGGCTCAGCACATTCAACACAATTGTGCAAAGCGCAACAGCGTGATATTCATTCGTCATATGCAAAACAGCTAATCAGCCATGCAATGGTGCAGCACTGCAATTTGCATCCACTTAAAGTTGCGCCTCGCCTCATTTGCATGGGTTGCGCTATAAAAGTGCGACATTGGGCTGAAGTGGCCATAGTCGGTTACTGCAGTCTGTTGGTGAGTTGCATGCTGTTTGGGAGTGTGGGCTATGGATTTAGGGACATGCATTGGACTGCACAGTCACAGGTAACAACTGACATTCTTACAGGCTGAAAAATGACCAAGCAAGTTGTGGGAGAGGAGGAACACAATGGTGGGAGGAGGAGGAGGCCTAATTTTACCAAGGCCGAGACCGAAGCCCTGTTTGAGGCCTACCTGGATCAGGAGCCACTTCTCAGCAGACGACAGGGAACACCTCAAGCCTGTGCTGCTGCATGGGAGGAGGTGGCACATGCTGTGAACCTGCATGGCAGCCACCAGCGCTCCCTGCAGGAGTGCAAGAAGAAGATGGGCACAGACAGGAGGAGGATAAAGGAGAAGATGGCTGCCATCAGGGCAGCACGAGCTGCGACAGGTGGGGGACAGCCGGAGGTGGTACACTTGACCCCACAGGAGGAGAGGATTGCTGGAAGCATGGAGTGTTGTGCCATCGAGGGTGTCCCAGGTGGTGGTTTCCAGATGGGTGGTGGCCCATCACTGCATGGTAAGTCATGGTCTGTCTATGGGAGGCAGGGTAGGTCACATGCAGTAACGTGACTTTGTTTTCCCTTACAGATCCTGAGCATCTGCATGGGTCAGCAGTGGTGGGCCTGTCCACTGAGGACAGTCAGCTGGAGATGGAGGAGGGCCCATCCACCTCCACAGGTATACGTGGCTCAGTGTGACAGTGGGCCCGCCTGGCTGTCCACACTGATGTTGTTGTAACAGGTGCAGAGGAAGCCCTGCCTGTGTCCCAGCTTGCCAGCGTCCACGGATGCCAGCATGCTGTGACTCGGGCTGGTGTCGAATCCGTCACTGATGATGATGTCACTAACGGCATGGGCAGTGACATGTGTGTGCCACGGGATGGCCACACAGCAGGTAACATCATGGCCATGGCTGTGGTTGGTGCTGCCATGGAGGCCTGCGTGTCAGCACAGTTCCAGCCTGTGCCTGTCAATGCCAGTGGGGCAGCACTGGTGTTTGTTCAGGACAGTGGGACTGTTTCAGCCACTGCGGTGACACCACTGAGCCCTGGGGAGCAGCAGCTGGAGGGGCAGCATCAGCAGTTGGCCAATGGGCTTGGGGGTACAGGGTCCAGCGGCAGCGTCTGTGCACCACCTGTGGACATGCCCAGACCTGGTTCTGGTGCACAGCACCACATCCTCAAGGGGTGCTGAGCATCAGGGCCGCATACACCCTGAGGGACAGGATGCCGAGGAGGCAGATGACCTCTTGGACGAGTACACCCGCCTACTGCAAGCATCAGTCCAGCAGCAGATGTGGCTTGCAGCATCAGTGGATGCACTGTGTGTGGCTCTGGAGTGGACAGAGGAGCATCGCAGCAGAGACACCACTCTGATCCTGGCAGGGATGGACCGGTTGCTGGAGGATGTGACCGCTGCCATTGATAGGCATGCACAGGCATTCACTGCTGTCATGGCCACAATGGGCACACAGTCATGTGCCCATGCATCGTGGACACCACATAATGCACTGTCCACCCCCCATTCCCAGCGTCATGTGACACCCTCCCTGTCGACACCTGGTTCAGCTGTGGGCATCCCGAGCACACCTGGCGCAGACATGTTCGGGGTGCTGCAGACCCCTGCGTGAGCACGGTCGCGTTCACGCAGTGGAACCCCTGGGGGACCATCGGTGCCACCCCATGAGGCCAGTGGTCGGCCTGTCAGTGCTGGTGGGTCTCGGGGCCGCCCACGCATCCATGGCGGCCATGGCACTGTGTCGTGTGACTGATCTGTCTCCCAAAGCAGCTACTGTCTGGTGCTTCCCTGTGTGCATTGTGTCTTTCAGTGGGCAGTGCATGGGTGGGTACCCGGTCCTGCACGCAGACACACAGTCCATCTGCACACCCTTCTGGCTGCTGTCCACAGTTGCATGTGCATGATGATGCCTGCATTGCGGTGTACTCCAATGTGCAATGGTGCTCAGCATCTGACACATGCATATGGACAGGCAGTGGGCATGGTGGTCTGTGGACATGTGTGTGGCTAGGGGTGAAGTTCTGGGTCAGTGTGCCTCCTACCCTTTGTGCAAGTTTTGTGCATTGTGTGTGTGTGCGTGTGTGTGTGTGTCCATCCACGTTGCATGTTAGACCTCACCCATCCCTGGTTGTGTGTGTGGTTCCATGCCCTGCCACTTCCCTTGATGGCATGCACCCCTGATGTGTGTTGATGCGTGTTTGTGGGTTGTGCCTTAGCCACTGTTGGCTGCACATGGCCCCATGACTTACCTGGGTTGGCTGAAGTGCTCCTCCATGATGGTGTCCCGGTGCAACTGTGCCAGTCGGAGCAGTCGGGGGTCCCGTCGCGCAAGGGGAGGCTGCCCATCACCATCATCACCGGCATCCTCATTGTCCCCATTGCTGTCCCCCTCTTTGACCTGTACAGCTATCCCACATTCGTTGGCCATGTTGTGCAGGATGCAACAGGCCAGGAATAGCCCACAGGCCTTTGAGGGGCTGTACTGTAGGGCAACACCAGAGGTGTCCAGGCAATGGAAATGTGCCTTCAGCATCCCGAACACCCACTCGATGACAGTATATGTGGTGGTGTGTACCTTATTGTAGCATTGCTGCAATGGGGTCGCGGGCCACCGGTAGGGTGTGAGCAGCCAGGGACGGAGTGGGTATCCACTGTCACCTGTGTGTAGAGGGTGGAGGTTAGTTTGGTGATCATCATCGCCCTGCCCCGGGCCATGTAGACCACTACCCATGTCACCTCTGACCATGCCCCCCCCAGGCCCTATGATAGTCCATGTGGTTTGCATACTCACCCACTAGGTGGCCAGTGGAGATATACCCACTCTCAAATCTGTGGCACAGTGCTGACTGGTGCCAGATAAAGGCATCATGTGCTTCCCCAGGGTGCGTGGCACAGACATTGATTATGTGCCCCCTGGCATCGCACACCACCTGGCAGTTGATGCTGGCATAGCCCTTGTGATTGATGTATGCAGCCCCCTCAGGGTCAGGTGGTGTGTGAATGGCTACATGGGTGTAGTCTATTGCCCCTAGCATGCCAAGCATACGTGGTACCCTGTGGAACTCCTGTATGTTTGCTGTGCACTCCGCTGGTGTGCTGGGGAAATGGATGTACTCTGCAGCATGTGGCAGCAGTGCGCTGAGGAATTGGGTGAGGTGGCGTGACGTGGCCGACTGGGTTATGCCTGTGGTGTCACCAGTTGGTCTCTGGAAGGTACCCGTGGTGAACAAGCACATGCAAGCTGTCACTTTGGTCTCCACTGACACGGCATGGCTTCGTCGTGTGGATGCCTGCATCACATCACTGCACAGCTCACAGAGCCATCTCAGAATTGCCTGATTCAGGTGGCACCAGCCCACAATCTTGGTATCACTGTACAGCTCGAAGCTGGTGTAGGCTTGGTACTGCCTGTTGGGGGCATACCACCGACGGGCCCTTCCATGGCCACGCCCCCCTGCTTCCTGCCTTCTCACCCCCCTCATCACGGCCTCCATCTGGAAGGTGGCACTGGCCATGTCCCTGGCTTGTGTTCACCCCCCCGGCAGCTGTTACTGTATTCCCCCCGCTGTCCTCACTGCTACTTCCCCTGCACCGGGAACACCTGCCTGTGCTTGCCTCACTGCTGTGTGGTGTACCTCCCCCTTCTGCAATGTCTCCCAACACCTTCCCTGTGGCTATTGCTTCCAGGTGCCCTTTCCTGCCTGGCCCTGTGTGTCCCTGCTGCCCAGTGTGTCCTGCTGTGTTTTGCTCTCATATGTGGCTTCCTGTAGCGTTTTGCGCCTCTCCTTGCTCCTTTATTTTGGCTCATTTCCTTTGGCGCAACTTCCGCTTGCTCCCCTATTGCGCATGGCGCATGTTGTTGAATATCGCACTGTGCCATTTATGCATGGTTCCTCCCCCTTCAGTTGTGCATGCCTTCATTATCATTGCACTGTTGCTCAGCGTGATTTGGGGGGCCCAACTGCCTCCTGCTGAATATCGCAGAATGGCACATTTTCGTACTTGCGCAGGCACAACCCTATTGCACATGGCTCAACTCTTTTGAATATCTGGGCCACTGTGTTAAACATAGGATATAACATCAGACAATTTATAAATTGAGTAAACTGTTTTGTTGTATACTGTTTAATTTGCCCTTGCGGTCAGCTCCACATAGGTCACATGGTGAAATCACTGAAGGAACGCATACAAGAACATGTATGCAGTATAATCAGGGGTGTGGAAGAGACCCCAGTTGCCCTTCATTTCAGAAGGTTCCATGATGGTCAAGTAAGTAGTTTACAGGTGGTGTGGTTGAATCAGGTAAATACACCTGAATGAGGAGGCAATAGCACCTTCTACTGCAAAGAGAAACTTTCTGGATTTTCCACTTCAGGACTTTGAAACTTGAAGGTCTTTGGGAATGGGACAATGCAGGATACTCAAGCAGGCAGCTAAGTAAGAGGGGGTTGGAAATCAAGGGTAGACTTGATGGATCATGCGGTCCCCATCTGCCGACAACTTCTATGTTTCTATGTTTAAACAATGATTTTGATTTGAAACCATTCTTATAAAATTGTAAGGGTTTATTATACATTGGGGGTTGATTTGGTGAAGCTTAGGGGAATCAAGGGATTTTTCTTTAAAAACAATAGGTGTGTAGTTTGCATTTAATCATTCAGTAATGCTTTATAAGATTAGGGTATTGTGAAAATGATTTTCCTCTTTGCAATGTCACTCCCAACCTGTTACCAGTTATACATTCCTGTGTACTATGACTATTAGTAAAGCAGAT
The DNA here is from genome assembly GCA_016271365.2 of Neoceratodus forsteri. Classification (NCBI taxonomy): domain Eukaryota; kingdom Metazoa; phylum Chordata; order Ceratodontiformes; family Ceratodontidae; genus Neoceratodus; species Neoceratodus forsteri. Next base: position 480,134,246 of record CM057459.1, on the reverse strand, counting down.
TTGAGGAGTCCATAATATAGTCTCCTCCAGGGTGTATGTAAAGAAATAGTGGCTTTGGAGTCTAAAGTAACAGTTTGTGCATTTATCTAATTATATTTTCTTTTTCTTTTTGTCATGTTAAGTCCAACAGTCATACTGCTGCAACAGAATCTCTTGAACACTGAAACAGAACTGTTTAAAGTCTGTCTTATTCTCTGATGCTACATCTTAGAGCAAGTAAACAAAGTGAGGGAACCAACAAAAGGGAAAAGATTGTTGTGACAGAGATTGGATGATTCACACCAGATTGGGAACTCCAGAGAAGGAATATAAAAATGTTAAGCGTGTTTCAAACTGAACTTGAAACTTATTTCAAAGGACATTTAGTAGTGAAGCCTGCCCAAATGTTCCTCTGGATAAAGACCAGACTTTTATTCAAAAATCTGTAGTGAATTAATTTAGCTAGTATTCTTGTATTGTCATAATGTTTTTATGTATTCATCTATCACATAAAGCCCCATACTTTGGGGATTAACCTCCACTGAATCTGAGGAGTGCAACAGCGTCCCACCTCATCCGGTTTGAAATAAGACTTCTCCAATAGGTACAGTATTAAACTTGTAAATATGTAATTTTGCAGGAAGAGTCCCCAAGTATACAATGGGCTCCATTTTGAGCAAAACTGCACCACCTGACAAAGCCTTTGAGAGAGGTGAAGCTCCGGGGTTAGGTGTTGCGCTGGTTACTGTGGGAGACTTTCTGAACATAGTGCAGTTACCCTCTTTCAGGATATTTTTGCACTTTACTAATTTATTATCACAGAGACATTTGCCTTGCAATGGTCTGCACTCTGCACTAGCACTTATTGTTATGCGAGTAGCCCAGCAGGGCATGTACATGCAATATATCAGTTCTGAAGTTGTTGGATACTTGTATGCTTCATTCTGGAATAAATATATTGCAAGACAGTATCAATCGGTACTTCACTCGAGTCATTTGGACAAGTAGCTGTAAAACCTACAGTGCTAGTTAAACATAGAAGTGCATGCCTAAGTCTCTGTGTGCTGCCCTGTTTTTGAATTTGCACTTCCTCCCTAGAGGAGGAGGAGGAGAGCATCTTCTGGGATGCTTAAGCCTCCTCCTCCCCCACAGCCCACCCCTCATGACTGAGGCTCACTTCCCCCACCTGGGTTGCCGGTGTCACAAGTAGTAGTGTTAACACTACATCAACAGGCCAGCAAGATCTTTGTTCTTTGGCCCATTGACACCCACACATCTGAGAATGTGCAAATTTGAGTTGATTGGAATCTGACCCATGGAATCAGATTGTTCAGAGTCCATCCTTTTGTTTTCAGAATTCAAGACCAAAATTTCTAATTACAAAAAAAGTCAGATTCCACATCTTACTACATGTTAAAACCTCTACTTACCCAGTACATAGTAAAAACTGACCCCTGTAGTTGAAAAACCTTACTTCATTCCTCACCTATGGCTCTCCCAGGTTCTGTACTTTGGACCCTGTTGAAAGCTGTGGGTCATCTGACTCCATCTTTAGATTGGTACTGTAGGTGTACTGGTGGAGGAAGTAGGAGGTGCAGTCTGGGCCAGAACTTGAAGAACTTGGTGCTGTTAGTGCCAGGGACACTGTTTGATGCACTGTGTGGTCTGACTTGCTGCCATAAGATATTTTGTGGGCTCTCATAGGCCTTATGAAAACAATTTTGTTTGAGTAACATTGGCCACATACTCTGTGTACTAGCCCTGTTCATTTTGGGCACTAAACAGATATAATGTATCAAACCAGTAGCCTTTAACGTGGGCCACTGCATTATCCTGCTGTTCTGAGTGTTTCATTTGCCCAGTATATCATTTTATACCCATTTCTCAATGGTTTTCAGTGGTCAAACCAGTGTGACCTACAGTGGAGCTTGTTAGGTTGCAGCAAAGTGTCACAGATTCCTGCATGACGAAATTGATTAAGTGACACTGAAATTGAACTGTTTGCTGTATTAACTACAGAATTCTGTCATATTCTGTGTTGCATCCTGGGAGGCTCTTCTGTAGTTCACCAATATGAAAACTATGGTGAACTTTACATTGTTTAACAGTTCATGTTTGCAAAATCAAACTTTCGGAAATTAGCTCAGCCCTATTAGGAATCCTGTACTATGTAATGCTGCATTGCTGTAAGTTTTGTACTCAAAGAGAACCTTTTTACATAATTTAAAAAAGTAAAATGAAAAACAGGAGGCTCCCTTACCTGAATGAGAGTCTCTCCATTGCTGTTTCAAATTTTAAAATTTAGCCCCCTTTGGAAGGGATGGGATTGTAATTTGCTTTTTAGAGGCTAGGCGCCCGATCCCTTTCACTTCCTGATCACTGATTCTGCCTGCGTACTCCAGCAGTTTGTGATGTAAGAATAGGTTCAGTGGTGGGAAGGGGCATACTCCATGCAATCCTATGGAGTATCTTTTTTCCTGTAGAGGTTTTTCTATTCCCTGGCAGGCTGGGTGGCTGTATCAGCCCATCCCATGGTTACTGGCTGTCCTGATCCCCTTTCAACCTCCTAGGACCAAGCAGGCCATTAATGCTGTCTGGGAGGGCTTCATTAAGTCCAGCCACCTTATTTTTCCACCATTCCCCCCCCCCCCAGCATCCACGGACATACAATGAACACGATGTCTGACCTTCACCTCCATGAAGACAGCCTCAGCATCCTGAACTTGTGTTCCCCTTCCCTTACATGGTGACATGCATGTGCTGCCATCCAGTGGTTACTGGGTGGCAGTCAAACAGTGCTAACCCATGAACCCCCCCACCCAAGGAAGGACAGCTGTCCTGGGATGCTCAGTCCTTTATCTCCTCACTGGCCCCAAGCAACCTGAGTCTGTTGCCAACCCCGGGTCACTGGTGTGGCAGGTGGTAAGGCGCCTAGCACCTCAGCCCTTCATGACACTGGGCTGTCCATGGAGTGCCTTTTTAAAAGCTGATTTAGCAATTGTAATCCCACTTTTGGTACAAGTTGAGGCCAAGGTTCAACTAACAAGGCTCTTGTTAGTTGAACCCTGGCCATTATTTGTACCAAAAGTCAGATTACAATCACAAAATCAGCTTTTAAAAAGATGCTCTATAGGGCTGCATGAAGCACAACCCCATGTGGAACCTATTCTTATATCACAAAATGCTACAGCATGGGGGGGGTAGTCAGCAATCAGGAAGTAGAAGGGATAGGGCAGCTAGCCCCTCAGGGGCAAATTATGATCCCTTCCCTTCCCTTCCTTAGGGGGCTAAATTAAAAAATTCTAAACAACAATGGAGGGAATCCAAATCAGGTAAGAAACCCTCTTGTTTCTCCATTTGAACACAGATAAAGGTGCTTTGTAAGCCTCATTGCAGGACACCATTGTAAACAAGCATCTGCTCAATGGTATACCCTCATTAAAACTGAAATTGAGACTACTCTGTAACAGTTGAAATCTGTAGAGCAGGGTGAGAGTCAACAGAACAATTTGTTCTGAAACTGCCAGTACTGCATGTTTTTTGGATTGCATTTGCTGTCTTAGTGGTCAAACTAGAATTGAGAACACTGAATGCTGAAGGTTTAGAACTTTTATTAACCTCATGCTGCTGAGATCATAAAAGTAGCATTCCTGCTGGCTTACAAATGGCCCTAATCTCACAGATAAAGGACATCTAGCAAACATAGAACATTCTCTGCATGCCTTTCTGATGATTAAGCAAACAAAATTATTTTTATGTTATTTTAATAGAAAAAACATTGGGTGATTTATGATACTGACAAAGACCCCATGAACTATGCTTCATCTTTCATCTGTTAGTTGGCAGCCAACTTGTCATTAGGCACCTCCGACTTTCCGTGCACTGTTTACCTGGCCAGCACTTAACTGAGCGATAAAGGGCCACTGCATTGGCTATTAATAAGTATCAAGGCTCTTACATTTTGCCTGACCTTGGGGATTTCTGTGTATCCTTTTGGATGACAGCTGTGCTGACTTAATGAGCAGATTTTAGATTAGAATATTGGACATATCACTGGATAGATTTTAAGGCTTTGGATTTCTGGGGATTAAGCTAGAATTACATGTTTTGACCTCTTCTCATGGTCTTCTTTTAAGTTATTTTACCCATTGAGTGCTGGATGATACAAGACTAAAACTGCATTTATATACCATTATTTGCATGTATTATGAATTCAAATTCAAATGAAGCAGTTGGTTTGTTGTAGAATATCAACATTTTTAAACAAGCATTGCTCATTGCCAATAATGTTTGCTTGCAAATAATGATATTAAAAAACACTTACATGATTTCAGCTCACCAGTGCATACTGTATATCCACTGTACATCTTATCTTGTGTAGTGTCAGCTCACATGCAAGAATGTTAGTGGTGGAATATTTCACTTCAAAAGCTAGGAGAGGGCAGCTAGAATCAAATTTTAAATTTCAGAAATGACTTAAAACCTATTATAAATCACTCCATATAACTCAAATGATTTATATGGGCCTTTGCATGGTATCTGTTATGGTAAGAGACTCCTCTCATAAAGTTTGTCATCCAGAACTGCTCAGTTATTTTTTGCATTCCTCTCACCCAAACCTCATGCACAGAGTCTCTTATACCATAAGATACAATCCACAGAGGCTCTATTAACATATATTGTTATGCTTAGTACTGTAAGTGACAGTGGTGAAATTAAATAAGGTCTTACCTGCTCTGAGGGAGTCAAGGAATCCTATTGATATGGGTAATGTGGTAGGGACCTAAAAAGCAAGATAATAGGAGATTCAGGAAACACAGAGGATGTGTATGTTGTTTAAAATGAATGTAACACTACCTTTTCTTGCACTGTTGAACTACAATCTTCTACTTAAAGCTTCTGTATGAGACACCAATTGTACTCAGAATGAGGGGTTCTGTGGTTCTTGATACTGACTGTCTGAAATCATGTACTTATAATCAGAAATATAGTGTTCCTTTATTAGACTGGGACCCTGTATAAGAAAGATCTTGGCCCTTACTTTTTCATCAAAGTTCCAGTGTCTTGTCACTGTTTGCTATGGAGCTGTTCAAACTTGTATGGCTACAGTGGGTGTAGCCCTGCAGAGGTGTTGCTATGACAATAGAAAAAGGGAACTTACCAGATTCTGAATGGACGTGTTAAAAATTGGAGGTGAAAACAAATTACTGCATGTTCACCACACTATTTTGGTCTCCAGCTGCAGCACTGCTCCTCCTGGTTATTGTCCAGCAGTAATCTAACTGCACCCACAAAACACACTTGGAATAATAGTGCTATAATTACTGTGAGCCCGTTTATTGACTGGAACCACTTGCAAACACTGTAATAACTGGGTTGCATTAATAACCCGCTGGTTATTACAGTGTTTGGTGCCAGCCAGTCAGTATCACAAAGGGGAACAGTGTAAAATATTATAGAAATCTCAGTACAATCTCCAATGCTTCTATCGATTGTTAGCATCTATATCAATATAGGTTTTAACAATCAGCAATTACAAACTTGTTTTAAATCCCTGTTTTCTGTTAATTTTTTTTTTTTTTACGGGTTTCCCAATTTAGTCACCACACATACGCGTCATCTCTATGCCAGTCAGGCAATGACCCCCCCCCCCACTATACTGAGACTTAGTCAGAGATGCATTAAAAAACAAATATTGCACAACCAAAATAGTAGTAAACAATGTGGAAATAGCACTGTGTTAAAAATATATTTAGTACTACAAATGCAAACTACGAGTGAAACTGAAATCCACTGCTGTCTCACCACCACCATGAGTCTTGACTCCCCATTATATATTCTGTGGAGCAGCTATTCAAATCAGAGTGATAAAGTGGGCTGACGGCAAGCAGACATGGTATGTGAAAGTATTCACCTCCACTCTTTCTGGCTAAAATGAAACCCCTTGACAAATGAATTAATTCATAAGAATAACAGAAAATGCAAAAACAGTCTGTACTTCTTTCTTACTGGGTAAAAATGGCATTTTATTAACAGATTTGCACTTGGTAAGGCAAATTTTTGTGCACAGTATGTTGTACCTGTTCTCCACATACATTTTCATGTATCCACTGCCACTCGTCAGTCTTCTCTCCTAATGAAGTTTTTTTCTTCTCTCACACAGCAGTAAAGTGGATGTCACAGAAAGTATTTAGATATCAGCAAAAAGTTGTAAAACTATGTTGCAACCTCATAAGTTCAAAAGTAGTAGTCTTCACTGAGTGCTGCAATTACTCCTGTTATTTCCAATTTAGACCTGCTCAAATTGTGGTTGTTGTTTGTTACAGATTCAGTGTTTAATACTTTATACCAGCAATTATATAAAATAAAATATGGGGTGTAACAATATTAATTTTTGAATACACCCCCCAGTGTGTAATACCATCACAAACCACTAGTACTTCACACTTCTGGTTTATGTGGTATTTCACACCTGGGGTGTGTATACAAAAAAAAATGGAACCTGTATCTGCTATTTTGAAGTACTATAGTATGTTATTCTCTGGCAAATTACATCCTAGAAGGTTGGTGGCTGATTGCGGGGTATATTTTGGTGCCCCTCAGTGGATCTGTGGTCTCAAAGATGATTTGCTGAGTTAGCTGCATTCAAGGATTCAACTAATTCCTTGAAGGAATGGTCGCATTAGTACTGGTGGTACTGGACCAGATCTAAGCCACTCTTCAACCCTCAGACTGGGATGACAGCAGTGGTCATTATTTTCAACTCAAGAGCTAGTGGAACTCTCAATTCTAGTAAGTTTATGTCTTTAACCCAGCCTCGACACTCAAACATATTCCAGCAATACTGCTGCCAGTTACACAGATGGTCGGTTTCTCATATATGTTTATGAGTCTGGTTGGAGTGCTTCATATGGGTCTTAGGGTGCAGCCTTATGAGTTCTTAGGACCAGAGGACTGCAAACTGAAGGTGAGCAGTTAATTGGTCATAGGGATGCAAAAGACAACACTCTTAGATCCATAAGAGGCCCTCCAAAGGGAACCATAACATTATTATGGATTGTTAACTCTTTAAAATAAAAAAAATATCTTAAAATGCTGATGTGCAGTACTCTTATGGTAATGAGTACCTTGTGCAACTGAAGGAATTATTGTTGGTAGGGGGTACTCCCCCCATCTATAATTTGATTCCTCCTAGCCATTTCTGACCTCCCATGTGTTGGGAAAAGGGTGCTTAGCATACAATGAGGATGGGGTAGCAGACATGCAAATGTTACTTTTGGATACACAGGGAACAGAAACAGGGTGATATTTTGAACACTGAAAATACCAAAGAGAATACCCTTCTGTCTTGCCATTGAAATGAGGGACAGTCAGAACACTGACCCTCATAATGAAGGACACACCCTCAAACATGAAGAAACAAGCTTATGTCCATGGATGTAATCACTTACTGAGTTTCTGATTTTTTAACATGCCTAACTACTGTAGAAGATGGTCTAGATCAACATGGTGCACTGATTCTACCTCTCATCTTACAAAAAAAAATTAAAATAAATAAAATGGTAGTTTTCGGTTTGCATGGGTATTTATGTGTCTACTAAGGGCATTTATTAATATAGTTTGTTGTGCTTCCAAACTGACATGGGATTATGTGGAATTCCTTTAGACCTTTATGAGATAAGATGCCTTTCTGTTCTAAATGACAGTGTGTATTAGGAGACATCACACTTTCCATGTGAGATGGATGGCTATCTAGGTGGTTAGCACTGGGGAGGGGGAGAGAGAGAGAGAGGGAGAGAGAGACAGAGAGAGAGAGAGAGAGAGAGAGAGAGAGAGAGAGAGAGAGAGAGAGACAGGAGAGAGAGAGAGAGAGACAGAGACAGAGAAGAGACAGAGAGAGAGAGAGAGACAGAGACAGAGAGAGAGAGAGAGAGAGAGAGAGAGAGAGACAGACAGAGAGAGAGAGAGAGAGAGAGAGAGAGAGAGAGAGAGACAGAGAGAGAGAGAGAGAGAGAGAGAGAGAGAGAGAGAGAGAGACAGAGACAGAGACAGAGACAGAGACAGAGACAGAGACAGAGAGAGAGACAGAGACAGAGACAGAGACAGAGACAGAGACAGAGAGAGAGAGAGAGATGTTCTTTCTAATTAGGTAAACAGAAGGGAAGTTTGTCTGGAATATATTGGCAAGGACTTAGGCCAGTTTGGATCTGGGGAGGGCTCTGATTTAAATAAATTCAAATGTATTTTATTGCAGAGTGAAAATTGTGTTTGTGTGTGTGCGTGTGTGTTTTTACTGTAGTTGGGGTAGAATGACTAGACCACATCATGGTAAAAGCATATAGTATATCACTAGCCTTAAATAATACAAATAACATTGAATGCTGCCAAGAATAATATTTTAGATTTAAGTCCAACACAAATGTTAGACACCAATATTTATATGGCAAGTGTTACTCCAGTACGTCAGTCTCCAACATAAGCATGTCATAACTGAAATACTGTAATTGTAATATTGTGCATAAATATAATGCATTCGTAGCTGTTTAATAAAAATACACTTTTGTCTAATGCTAGACATATGTCACTGAGTGTGAACTTTGTAGTGCCTCTAACACCATAGAGAAAAACTTTGAAAATTATAGCATTTATACTGAATTCAATTCATGTCATGATTTATTTTAGATAACTGATATATTTACATTTTTCCTGTTCTTCTGACACTGGCATGAAAACAGGGCTTTCTGTCACATGGGCTTCATTTTCTCTGGCTGCTTGTCTACAAAATCTATCATAATCCTCTTCTTATTACATAATAATATCTACAAAAAAACAGCTGCCATGTCGCAACCTGAAAATCACAACATCACTTGTATATAAGCAACAATATTGGATGAAGCTGAAAGGAACAGAACCTGTTTTCATGACAACTTCAAAAGTAATTTAATACGAGAGTAAGGTAGGTATATCAAATATTGTACTGGAAAAGATCCCTCTTATGCAATCAGAATGTACAGTTACTGTCCCATTATTCATTGACACCCGTACAGCAGACTGACTTACAGGATAGTGATTCTGCATTCTGATTGGCTGCTGTATGTTGTATTTAGCCAATCAGACAGCAAGTCCAGTCTGCCTCCTACTTCAACATGCAGCAGTCAATCAGAGATGCCCAGCAATGCTACAGTGCATTTGTGAGAAACATTTCCTAGTTTCTCACAGACTCACTGTAGCACCACAGAGACAGATTTCAGGCCATTTAAAAAAAATGCACAATGACCTGCACATGTGCCCTGGGCTCCAGCGGCCTTCTTGGACATGGCAGACAATGCTGTGTTCTACCTTGAACCCAGCTACAGCTGTACCAGCTCTGGCCATAATTTGTTTCAGAAGATGGTACCTTCCTCAGTTATCATTGCTTAAACCCTCACTGTTTTCTAGATCAGTGTCCAGTACAATACCACATTAAGCACATTTTAGTAATGAAATCATTGTGCTCATTAAGTTGCAGAGGAGAGATTAATGAAAATAAGGACTTAGCTGCTCATGGAAACATAGAATTTGTCATCAGAAGAAGACAGCCTGGCCCACTCATTCTGCCCAGCTGTTCCCTGCCTAATCTATCTCTGCTGACCCTATCTGGTTTCTGCTGACTCTCTTGCCTCCCACTTCTTTTCTATTTTTTTTTGTTTGTCCCATGCATGCTTGAAACTCCTCTGCCCCCCCCACCACACCATTTTAGCTTCTACCACTACCACTGGGAGTCTGTTTCAGGCATCTACTACATTTACAAGAAAAAATATTTCCTCACTTCTCTCTTGAAGACCCCCAGTTTTATTGCATGCCCCTGGTCCTTTTGCTGTTTCTCATTTGAAAGAGACTACCATGCAGCACCCTGTTCACTCATGTGAGGTATTTATAGGCCTCTATCTTGTCACCTTTCTCTTTCCCCTCTTCCAGTGTGTACACATTGAGATCCCTCAGCCTCTCTTCATAGGGCTTCTTGTGCAAACACTGTACCATTTTTGTTGTCCTCCTCTGGACTGCCTCAACTTTGTCTATGTCCTTTCTGAGGTTAGGGTCCAAAACTGGACACAGTACTCCAGGTGGTGTCTCACGACTGAGTGACACAGTTGCAACACCACCTCCCTTCTCCTGATGGAGATAACAACCACGTTGCACCCTAGCATCCCACTAGCCCTACCCAGTGCTTTGTCTTAGTAGTCCCCATACCTTCCCCTGATAAGTCATACACACAGGTCTTGGAGAAATGGCTGCAGCCATATGTTTATTAGTGGATTATTACATAGTCAGAGTGGCATGTGCAGCTAGGAGGTCTCAAACCACAACTCAGACCCTCCCATTTCAAGCGAAAGGGTTCCCTATTGTTTGGACTGAGGAAATGATGTACCTTCTGAGTCAGTACTCAAAGCCCAGGAGTGTGGAGACCATGTGGCTAAGGAAGCAAACAACCACCCACATCTGGTGTTGCTACCCCCACTCCAGGGAAGCCTAATGAGGTTGGACTACAAATTCACCCCAAATGGGGTGTAGATCATGCAGTCCCACAGACCCCCTGCTGACCAGAGGAGAAGAGCCCTTCAGAAGAATTTGACTCATTCCTGTTCTTTCCACTTATATCATCAATTTGAGAAATTCCCTAGTCACCATGTTAAATGACTGTGACAGTGCCTGTGCTGGCCTAACTCATTAAACTCCTTTGGGGAAGCAAAACCCCCAGAAGAAAACCTCTGATAAAAACCTGGAAAACTCATGCCCTGACCCCGTATTATAGTCACCAATACTGGGTCTAAGGGTTCTGTACTTTACCCTGGCCTGCCCTAACCTGAAGCAGGTGAGTAGGAATGAAGGGAAGCTGCTGGCTACCAGCCCTTTTTAAACCCCTGCTCTCTTCCATCTCCAGGTGGTACATGCCCTGAGGGTGGCCTCAGTGATTCCTTCTTTGGAGGTAGTGCAAGGGTTGAACCCACACCCCAGGGAAAGATGTGCATTCTGAGGAAATGATGTACCTCCTGAGCTGGTACCCAAGCCCAAAGATTGGGGAGGCCATGTGACTAGAGAAGCGAATAACCACCCTCATCTGGTGTTGCTGTGCACCCCCACAGGCAAGCCTATTGAGTTTGGACCACAACACTGCCCCATCTGGGGATCCTGGTCTTGCAGTTCTACAGACCCTATATTGAGCAGGGGAGATGAGAGCATCAGAAAAATTCAAGTAATTCCCATTTTCCCCTTGTCCCACTAATCTGAGAAATTCTCAAGCTGGCATGTTATATGACTGTGGCAGTGTCTATTTTGGCTTTTTTTGTTAAGCCCCATTGGAGGAGATGAAAAACCCAGAGGAAATATCAGAGGGAAAACTGGGAAAAGTTACTCCCCAGCCCCTATTGCAGTCAGTCATACTGGGTCAAAGGGTTCCCTGCTCTACCCTGGTCTGCCTTAAGCCTGCTTTTACAAATGTGGGCAGGAAATCAGGAGCAGATGAGCAGGAATGAGGGGGAAATGCTGGCTACCAGCCTTTTCTATCCACTTGCTCTCCACCTACTCCCAGTGGCCCACAACCTGTGGGTAGCCCCAGTAGTTTCTCTTTCAGGGGTGGTGCCAGGGCTAAGCCCCCACCCCTTGCAGAAGATCTCTACTTGTTTATTTTCAAGCTGCACGGTAGAGGACACCAACAGGGTGACATCTGCTGTAACACTTTGGCGCAGTTAGCATTGTCTCAGTAGTCCCCCTACCTTCCCTCTGAAGAACTCACACATGGAGGTCTTTGAGAAATGGCCACATCCATGTTTTTTTAGTGAATTATTACGTAGTTGGCATGGCATGGCATGCATAGCTGGGAGATCTCAAACCCTAACTCAGAGCCGCTCTCTTCCAGTGAAGGGGTTCCCTTTTGTGTGGGCAGAGGAAATTATGTGCCTCCTGACTTGGTACCCAAGCCCCAGAAGTGGGGATGCCATGTGGTCAGGGAAATGAATGATCACCCCATTTGGTGTCACTGCCTCCCTGCAGGTAAGCCTAATGAGAGTAGACCATCACCCCACCCAAGCCATGGTTTTGGTATTGCAGTTTCATAGACCCTATGCTGACCAGAGAAGATGAGGCCTTTGGAGAATTTGACTTATTTATGTTTTTCCCCTTTGTACCATTGATCTGAGAGATTCCCAAGCCACCACAAGATGGATGCCATCCAATCCCCAGTGCAGCTTCCTCTAGAATGTGTTCCAAGACCTGATAAAAATTATTTAACAACAAGTCCCAGCCACAAATGCACACCATCTCTGGTGTAAAGTCCCTGGCAGAAGGTGTCAATGTCTTGTGTATGATCACAGTTCCCCCAATGGATTGCATAGATGGCTACATCTCCTGATTAATGCATATGCATGCTTTGCCCACGGCTTCAGAGTCAATTGCATGCTGTCAGTGGAGCCACTGGATGATGTGGGAGCAAATAAGCTTGGTGTTGGGCCACAAGGCTTGAATGGATTGCAAATCATACCTCATCCTCAAGAGCAGGTCCATGGATTTTCACAGCCCATGTCATTCTCATCAAGATGGATCAGCAGGCTAGCTGGTGAATATCTTCATTGGGCCTCTGCCACCAGCTGTGGAAGAGGTTCCTTCAAGCACATGCCTTTCTTGCCCATCTTGCTCTTCCCCATGAGCCAATGTCCCACCTGCTCTTCTGCACAATGGATGAAGGAGTGCCTGCAGATCCACACTTCTTTGGAACCATGGAGGGAACCTGGAAAAAAAGGAAAACAATGTTAAAGCAAATTAAGGTGGACATTGCATAAAAATGCTTGGAACCTCCACCCACCCAAGGATTGGATCTCTCTATCTGTGAGCACCTGGTCGGTAATGGTTGTTGCTGCTTTAGTCCTGAAAGAATGGGTGTTATACTCTGTTACTTGCAAACCTACCCCAATGCAGTACCAGGCTCAACACATGTCTGAACTGATATGCCATTACCAGTTTGCCATTTGCATGCTGCCTCACCTAGGCCCGGCCTGAGTTCCATGTAATCGATGACCATGAATGTTATATCCTTTGATGCTCCTGCTGGGGCTTTCACTGCACACCAGCAGCCTATACCTGCTTGGTCTGTCTTGCTCTGCAGCAGACACAAAGACCCCTTCCAAGGTCAATGCAATGTCTGAATCCTCAGGCCACCATGGTGCTGGCCTGTATCATTTGCACCAGTTCTGACATCCAGAATACCCCACAGAATGCCAAGGTAAAGGTCATCCAGAAGACTGCTGCATCATAAGCAGACCAGAAGACTACTGAGAAGACCTCCCATAATTGCTCCAGAATGGCCTGTGTGATTGACCACTTTGTATCTGGTTATTTGGGTTGCCCCTTGCTGCATCCTTCAAGGACCTTCTGGACCTTGAAGGAGCAAGGGTTGTCTGTGAAACCCAGCACTTTGGAAAACCATGACAGACCCACCAGGTACTGCCCCACAACCCCTGAAGTCAAGTTCCGACATTTGGCCTCCATGAGACAGCTGCATATTTGGGTCATGGGGATGGACCAGCTGTTTTTTATTTATTTATTTATTTGACAATTTGGTAACCAGGAAAGGCACACTGAACCAAGGCTCATTTCCAGGTGCGACCTGGAGAAGAGGAAGGGGATTGCACATTGGCAGAGCAGCTGAGCAGCTACAATTAGTATGATATATATCATATATACAAGGTATAAGATAGCTATAATATATACATTGGCATAGGTACACACAGAATAGTAAGCATATATGCAATGATATGGTTACAGGGTGAACAGAGTTGCTGGTTCAGTCTGGAGTTGCTTAAGCAAAACAGGAATACAAGGCTAATACATGGACAGCTGTAGAGATTAGGAGTGTAGGACACACTCAGAGCTACAGTATGACCAATGCATGAGAGGGGAGTCGTGCCTAGGGGGTGAAGGAAGAATAGGGGGAGTGGGGGAGTAGGGGAGCATGGAGATCAAGGGAGAGGAGAAGGGGAGCAACTGCAGTGAAGTGAGGGGAGGAGTTTTAGATGTATTTTGAGTGATGCTAGAGTGGGCGTGTGGTGGATCGGGTGGGGGAGGTGTTTCAAGAGATCTGGGAGCCTAAAGGAGAAGGCAACCTTACCTGACTGTGAGTGAGGTTGTGGGATGGCGAAAGAGCAGGGGTCACAAGTCCGAAGGCTGTTATCCTGGGTTAGAGGTAGTGGATAGAAGAGTGGTGAGGTAGGAGGGGAGAGACCCAAACCAGTACTTGCCAAGGAAACAGCACAACTACCAAGGTGTCAACTGGCAAGTGAGGAGAGGGATAGGGCAGAGTATAGGGAGCAGTGGTGAGTTTGATTGGGAAGATTGGTAGCAAAATGACAAAAGGCATTGTCAGGGGATTCAACTTCAAGAGAGATGATTGGGTAGCAGAGCTGTAGACTATGTCAGGATAGTCTATAGTAGGGAGGATTAATTTGGTGACAAGTTCCTTGTGGGTAGAGAGTGAGAGACAGTCCTTATGCCTGTACAAGGCATCTAATTTAGTCCAGAGTTTGGAGTGGATGACATTTTTGGGAAGGGAGAAATCTAGCTTGGAGTATAGCCAGACCTCCAGGTATTTGTAGGTTTTCACAGTATCTATCTTTGTGCTATCCAGAGAGTGGAAGGAGAGAAGGTAAGTGAGCTTGGCCAGGCTTTGGGCTGTGCCAATATCCATAGCAACAGATTTTTGGGTGTTGCACTTGAGTAGGCTTGCCTCAAAACATTTAAGGGCATTGTCGAAGTCAGCTTGCAGGGAGGACTGGACTTCCAGGAGGGAGGTTCCTGAAGCGTAGAAGACAGTGTCACTGGTGTACATGTGTACGTATGAGGATGGGCAACAGCAGGGGAAGTCATTGACAAGGATTGAGAATAAAGTGGGCCCAAGGACTGACCCCTTGGGGACACTGGCCAGTATGGAAACGGGGGTGGATTTGGCATTGCTCAGTTGCATGTATTGATATCTATCAGAGTGATATGATCTGAACCAGCTGGAGAAAGGGGGAGAGAGGCCTATGGCAGCTAGTTTATCTAAGTGGAGTCTGTGGGAGACGGAATCAAAAACCTTGGTTAGATCTACAAAAATTGCCTATGTGAAGTGGCCTTTGTCCATAGCAGATTGAATATGATTTGTGAAGTGGAGCAGAGAGGAAGTGGTGCAGTGGTGATGCCTAAAGCTAGATTGATAAGGACTTAGAGTGGAGGAAGAATCCAAGGAGGAGTTTAAACGTATGGAGATGAGTGCCTCCTGAATTTTAGAGAGGGAAGGGAGGAGAGAGATAGGCCTATAGTTACCTGGCATAGAGGGGTCTCCTCCCTTGTGGAGTGGAATGACCTTGGCCAATTGCCATGCCTTTGGGACTGAGCACTGTGAGAGAGATAAACTGAATAGGTGTGCAAGTGAAGAGGCGATTGCAGGAGCAGAGATCTTAAGAAGTTTTGGGTTGAGACTGTCTGGGCTTTGCTTGGATGGGATTAAGGCCTTAAGGGCATGGAGAACCTCTGTTATAGTAATAGGGGCAAGGAAAATTCAGCAGGGGAAGGGATAGAGAGGGAGTGTGGTGTGCAGGTGGGGAGGGGGAGGGCCAGCTGGGAGAGTGCAGGTTGTAAAAAAGTGATTGATAAAGGTGACAGCAGCAGTTGGGTCAGAATCTGCTGAGCTAGGGAAGGCTGAGGGGCTGAAGGGGGGATGGTTAGAGGAGGCTAGGAGACAGTGAAGTGTCTTCCAGAATTCAGCTGGGGAGAAGTGACCAGTGTTTATTTGTTTTTGAAAGAAATGGGCCTTGGCAGAGCGCATGGCTTTCATGCAGATGTTCCTTAAAGCTCTGCATTTTTGCAGATCAGCGGGGTATGATGTGGATTTGATGGTGCGTCAAGCTCAGCCTCTTGATTTGAAAAGGGCGATTAGGTTAAGACTAACCCAGGGGAGGTGGTTACAATGTAGACGTAATCTTTTGGGGGGGCATGCTTGTCCAAGATTTGAAGGAGAGTATTGGTGAAAGATACTAGACTGGAATCCACATCTGGAGCCGAGAAGACTCCCAACCAATTTGCCTGGTAGAGGGCAGACATAAACGCATGGGTGTTGAGTAACCTGAAGAGGTGGAACTAGAGGAATTTGGGGGGGGGATAGGAGAGTGAGATTTTCTGCAGCAATAGGTGATGCAATGATCACTGAATGTATCAGGTAGAATACCTGCAGAGGGATATTTGAGAGGGTGGGATGTTAAAATCCAGTCAATATGGGAGTGATTGGCAGAATGGGGGTTTAATCTAGTCTGGTCTGATATTGGCTGGCTAAGGTTTAAAGCCTCGATTTCCTGAGTAATAGATTTTGACTGAGGGGCAAGCCAATTTGGATTAAAGTCACCCAGGAGTAGTAACTCACCAGTCTGAGAGAGGGAGGTGAGGGCACCATACTGGATAAGAGGGTGCAGGGCTGGGCTTTAGGGGAGAAACAGCAGACCCATATAAAGATTAGTGAGGTGGAGGGAAAGGACAGTTTAAGTAGCAGAAGCTCATGAGAGGAGAAGGAGACCTCTAGGTGGATTATAGAAGAGGGGAAGGATTCCTGGACATACACTGCTGCACCCCCTCCACGCTTCCCTCTGTCCTGCCAAAACACTGATTAGCCAGGAAGTTCCACCATGGAGTTGTGGATTCTGGAAGATACAGTAGCCATATCTTGGATACACATACGATGTCCGGAGATTTTAGGGAGGCCCAAGCCTTGATGTGGTCCATTTTTGGCAGTAAACTCCTGGCGTTTAGAAGATAGATGCCAAGGCAGCAGGTGGGAGTGGAGCATACAATGGGGGTTGTCTCCAGGCCACATGGGGTCTGCGAGGGGTTTGACAGGCCAGGGTTGGATTTGACATCACTGGCTAGAAGCAGTAGTAGAGTGATCAAATGATGGGAGTGAGTGTACTGTTTCTTTACTGGGAGGGATGGGGTGCGTGCATGACAGCAGCATCCCATAAAGAATGAGGGGGAGGAGGAAAAGAATAACATAGCATGGAGAGAGGAGAAGGAAAGAAGAGAGGCATCAGGTATCCAAGGGCAGTGGGGGAGGGAGAGATGTGGGGGGGATGTGTTCAGCAACCCCATGTCCATTCTGACAGTGTGTTAATGTTCCACACCATGGGGGTGGGCTGCCCTGGTCCCAGGAGCTATGGTGTTACCTATGCACTCCCAGGTGTCCTTCCACACAAAGGGTTGGCCTGGTAATGGATTTTGGTTCACAGCTGGTACCAGCTCCCTCAATTTCTGCCACTGTGAACAAGATAAAGCATCAACAACACCATTCTCAATGCCAGGAACATGGACCATTTTAAAATGTAGGTTTGGAAGCATGCATTTCAAAATGAACATTCTCATTAAGTCACCCATGTGGCCCTTTGCTCCTAATTGTTCATTTACGGTGTGGACCAGTGCCATATTATCAGACTGGAATATGACCTTCCTATTTTGCAATTGAGAGCACCATTTGCACAGGGTCACAATGATTGGGAAGAAATCTAGCATTGTGACCTGTCTTGTGAGCCCTGCCCCTGCCCACAAGGAGGGCCACTCCACAGCACACCATTCACCATTGAAGTATACCCTGAGATATAGCTCCCCAATGTGTCCCTGACAAAATTCAGCTTTTGGCTATCTACTGTCTGTGGCCACATTGACACATCATTTAAATGTACTAGGAAGGTCAAGCACACCTGCACATCCTCTCAGAAACCACTGGTTATCAGGATCCGATGGTGTGGTTTCTGAGCCCTGGAATCCAACTTCACCATACATCATAAAAAGACCATCCCCAAGTGGTGCAGTGGTGTGAAGGGCTGAGGTGCTGGATGCCTTACCGCCTCCCAAGCCAGTGACCCAAGTTCGGGAACGAGCTTGGGGCACCAAGGGTTGGCCGAGGGGGGGGCGAGAAACTGGATTGAGTGGCTGCAAGGGAGCGCTTCTCTCCAGGGGAGGGACATGGGTTTCCCTGGCTCTTGGCTGCCATCCGGTGGAGGCTGGGTGGCAGTGCCAAGCCATGAGGAGCCAGGCATCAGGCTGGGTGGGGAAAAAGGGGCAATCCACAGTCACAGAGTGCATGTGCACCTCCACGTGCATGCGTGACTGTGTTCTGGCGTCCCAGGATAATGGGAGAGAAAATGGGAAAATGTGGCACCAGGGAAGGCTCAATGAAGCCATGTGCCCTAGTTTTATATTTTCTTGTTAGCCTGAATCTCTGTCAGGCTCAATATCTTTTGGTCCCTCCCACGTGAGGCTGCCATTGTAGTTTAATGTAGTATTGTGACACAAGAAAAGAGAAAAAAGTTTAGATTTTTCTTTTTTTATGTTATTCTATATTTTTGTGGCTTGGGATGTGGGCATTGAAGATTATCAAAAGTATACATTTTTTATCTTATTTGGGGGCTATATTAAGTTCAGGATAAGTATTTTACATTTATTACACTTTTTCCTTTTTTTCACATGTGGCTATAGTTATTTAACAGTTATCTGTGTGTTATTCTGTTAAAAATGTTAGATAGTATTATATTAAATATTGTTTACATTCCATAATGTTAATGCTTATTTTTAGCTGTGATGCTTGGTTTGTGGAAGCATGCTCCTAGGAGTTCAGTTCAGTTTTTTGGTATTTTTCTCAGGTTGCCCAGTTCAGCTGGTCGTTGAGATGATGAGGGTTATGGCTGACTGAAGAGTAGCTTCAAGATTTGTAGCTGCCTTCATTCATCTTTGAGTAATCATGGATACTTTGCAGTTTATCTCTATGGGTGCCACCCCACTGTCAGATCATTTTTGAATCAGATCTTTTCTCAGCAAATGATTTGTGATTTTTTTGTCTGTTGTGATGCCAGCCTTCTTGATCGTGGTTTTCATAAGGGTGCACAGTTTGCTAATCATCAGAAGGTGTGTGCAAAGTTTTAACTTTGCCAGCAAAGTTCGTACAAAGTGGCCCACGATGCACTTTGCATTGTGCCAGAGAAATGATCACTTCATGCTACACCATAATTCGGGAAGTACTTTTCCACTTCATGGCAAGAAACAGCTGTGAAGTGGCAAATTAGTGCATATCAAGAGCAACTTTACACTTCACAGCATGCATACTGTAAACTTTGTGAAGGGTAGTGCTTTGTGAAGTTACACACTACACACTGTACTATGTCAAATGTGAAATGTTTTAACTTTGCATTGGCCTAATCACCACAGGCTGATTTTTATACCACGATGTGGGGTAGTATGGCTTTACATTTGTATTTATGGCCAGGAAGAAGGGTGAGTTTGGTGCCAGGCATTTTTCTGGCATGTGCTCTTTGTAACATAAGTAGTTTATTACTGGGCAGCAGTCCTCTTTGTTTTGAATTGCATAGACCCTGGCCTTCAGTTTGGGTGTGTCTTTAGGTTTTACCCACTTCTGGTCTTTGCCCATCTCTCTTGGTCAAGGTGGATGTATTGTTCATTTTCATCTTACTTTAGTTCAATGTCCCCCCCTTCCATTTTATATTCTGGGTTTCAGTGTTGCCTCTTACCCCAAAGTACATGGTGGCTACTAGCCACATTGTGTTCAATAGAGATTCTGAACTGTGCCACCCCAGTTGTTGCACAGAGTAGAGTTTTTCTATTAAGGTGTCAGTGAGTTCATCAGCAGCATTAGGTTTATCACCTTTTCCATCACTTTTTAATGTTTTTTGTTTTGATTGTAGTACCTGTTTACACTTTTGGAACAGGGATGAAGTTGTGAGAGATTCTGAATAGAGTTTTAATTTGAGATATCTTTCCAGGTTTTGAAAAGTTGGTCTCGGGGTCAGTGGTTCGTATGATATGCCATCTCTTTCATAAACTAATGACAGGAGTTTGTCTAAGTAAGCAGGTGGTATCTGGTGGAGCACAGTTTGTATGTTAACATTTTCTGACAAGTATCTGATAAACATCTGGGCATCTGTTTTTGTGTTCACACATGTTTTGGTTCCATGCACTTTCTATGAAGCTATCTATTGTGTCAAGGTTTATGTTGTAGGTAGTGCTTGTTGTAGGTTGTTCAGTGGAGGTTTTAGTTGGAGGCAGCAGCTGCTCCAGACTTGGGTTCGGGTCTTCAAAGGGCTCTTTATTATTTTCAGTTTGTATTAGAATATTGTGGCTGTCCATATTTTGTTCTGTTATATTTTCAGCTATTTTGGATGTGTGGTTTAAATATTTCTATTTTTTTAACTGCGGTTGGAACAGCAATGGTTTGTTATGGTGACTGAGGCAGTAATGTAATAAAGTGCACAATGGCATGAGGAACATTTGGTTCAGGTGTTGGATTGTGCTGAGTCAATGCAGGTGGAATATATGGCATGAGCAATCAGTAATTGCAGGGAAAGTAGTTTGTCAAGGTCTTAGGGAATGGCATGTCTACTATGTAAATAAACAGTGATGACGAATCTACAATGTACATCAATGAAACTGATGTATGCAGTAACTCAAATAGATGATTTTATGTAATGGATTTTGGTACCACACCTACTGCATAAATAGGGTTTTATCATTTGTTCTGGTAGCCCTTCACTACCCCTTCCCTGGAATAACCTCACCAATACACATCTCAGAGGAAATGGCCACAGCCACACATTTATTGCTTTATGCACACAACGTTTTGAGCAGCATGCACAGCCGGGAGGATACGCAGCCTCTTCAGGCCTCCCAAACACATACTGTCATTCCTGCGCCGACCCTGGTGTGTACCTGAATGGCTGATGTAGCTCCTGGGGAGGTCATGTGGCCAAGGAGCCTGCAGTCTCCCAATGTCTAGCACCACTGTCCTTGCAGGATAACCTGATGAGGGTGGACAGCGACCCCTTATCTGGGTCTGGGTCCTGCGATCCCCTGGCCTCATGCTGACTGGAAGTGGTGAGCCCTTTAAAAGCAGTCAACTTGTCCCCCCTTCTTCCCCCCGTACCATTGGTTTGTGATCCTTCTGAGCCACTTCACATGGCTGTGACAGTTTGCTGCATTCTCTTATAGAATCATGTCAGCTCACTTTTTTTTCATAATATCCCCAACTATCTAAGTTTTGCCACCTTTCAGTGGAGGTGAAAAAAACAGAGAAAAACCTTCTTTGTAGGGAAAACTGGGAAAACTCACTCCCTGACCCCCAGCACAGTCACCCTTACTGGGTCAAAGGGGGCCCTACCTGACCGCATCACCCTACCCTGCTTTTAAGAGGGTGGGCGGGTTGGGATCCAAAGAAACTAGATGAAAGAGGGGAGCAGATGACCTCCAGCTATTTAACCTCTCTTCCTCATCCTTCTCCACATGCTGCCACCCTGTGGGTGGCCTCAATGGGACTTCTTCCTAGGATGTTGCCAGGATCTTCTCCCTCACCAAGAAGAGGCACCTTCTCTCTTCCCCCTCAGTTCAAGGAGGACCCCAGACAAATGGCCAGCTGCTGCAAGACTTTTGCAGCTTCTCTGTTGTTCTGCTAACCCTCCACTACCCCTTCCCTAGAATAACCACACCAACACAGGTCTTGGAGGAAATGGCCGCAGCAATGCATTTATTGTTTTATGCACAAAGCTTTTGAGCAGCGTGCACAGCTGGGAGGATATACAGCATCTTCAGACTTCCCATACACCTGCCCTTATTCTTGGGCCAACCCTGGTGTGTGCCTGAATTGCTGAAGGAGATCCTGTGGATGTCATGTGGCCAAAGAACCTGCTGCCATAACCCATCCAGCACTGCTATCCTTTCAGGATAACCTGATGAGGGTGGACTGTGACCCCCCATCTGGCTCCAGGCCCTGTGGTCCCCGGCTTTATGCTGACTGGAAGTGACAAACCATTCAGAAGAAGTTGTCTTGTCCCCCTTGCTTCCCCCTGTACCACTGGACTGCAATCCTCCTGAATCACCACAGGATGGGCACAGTCCAACCCCCCCAAGCCACTTGCTCTAGCTGTGCTTCCAAGACCTCCTTAAAAGAATTCCACATCATGTCTATTCCTTAATCCAGCAATTGCCCTTCCTCCCCAACTTAAAATCCTGTCTGGAGGCATAACTTTCCCTATGTCTCACCACAGTTCTCCCCATGGATTCCATAAAGGCTCTTATTTCAAGATTAACTTGAATGCATGCAACATAGATTTATCTACTGTCTCTCACATGTGGCCAGTGCTCTGGCTGAATCAGATGCAACTAAATGAAAACCATATGGGGCTACCAGTGTTTTATGGTGTGCAATCCTCCTTCATTGACCTTCTCCCTCACCAAGAAGAGGCACCTTCTTGCTTCCCCCTCAGTTCAGGGAGGACCCCAGACAAATGGCCAGCTGCTGCAAAACTTCCTATCATGACCCCCGCCCCTGGCAGGGTTCTCAACATCCTGAATGGGGAAATCAGAAATGGCTACCCCTTCTCCTCATATTCAGTTCTTTCCTCTCCCCCCACTTCTCCACCTGCCCTTCTGGGTCACCAGTGTGCACAACCTAACCCCATCCTTTTTACTCCAACAGCATTTGTGTACTACCTCGAGCCTGCTCCTGGTACACTCATGCAGTATAAATGATTCTATAGGTTTTGTACATTCATATGTTCTTTTGTATGACTTTGGACATGTATTGTAATTTACCCAATGTTTCACTACTGTTTATTGTACAATAACTTCTGTTCTAACTGTTGCACAATCTTACAATGTTGTATTGTTTGTACTACCCACATACTATTGTAACTGATCATCCTTCACAACCCTATGTAACCTCTCCCCCCAGGTCGCACCGTGAGATGAGCAACTTGTTGTTCAGTGTGTCCTCCTGGTGAAACATTTCAATAAATAAATAAAAACTGACAGCAGGTCTATTGCTTTCCAAGACCCCAAGTCTTCACTCCAAAGGTTAACCAACACAATCTCTGCATTCCTCTAGGTGCAAGCCTCTTCATTCAACCTCAGAAGCAATTCCCTCCAGTGCATGTCCTTCTTTCCCAGCCAATGAATTCCGCAGGTTCGCTAGGTTGCTCCCCCCCAGCTGAGTGGATGCTCTCTCTGTTGCCCCATAAATGAAGGAACAATCACAGAACCATATGCTCCTGGCACCATCAGTGTAACCTGTATGAGACAAAAGAAAGTTACTGCAAAAGTGGACAGATGTAGTGCAAGAATGCCTGGGACTTCCAGTGCCCAATGCCTGGATTTCTCCATCGGACAATCCTTGGCCCCTTGCATTCTTTGCCGCTGCAGTCCAAAAGGAATGAATGCCAAACTCTTGAGTGTCCAACCTGACCTGTTGGATGGTCTTAGTGAAGATATGCTGAAACAGATAGGCCATCACCGGCTTACCATCCTCATGCTGAAATAACGTCTCCCCCACTTTTTGGCAAGTGGCTATGTAGCTCTTTATCCTCTCCGAGACCTGCCCGGCAGAGCCCAGCGGGGTCTTCACTGTGCATCAGGGACCTCTCAGGTCAGTCTTGCTCTTTCTTAACTGCACAAAGATCCCCTCCTTCGAGGAAACCACATCCTTGACCAGCAGGCCCAAAGTCCCCCTCTCTTGAGTGGTTTGTGTCGGCTCTGAAACCTGAATTGCACCACAGAATGCCACCAAGAAAATTGTATCAAACAGCCTTGTCTCATATGAGATCTAGCACACTGAAGGCAACAATGCCCAAACTCAGGTCAAAATCCCTGGTGTGATGGGGTGCCACCTATCTGGCAGGGTGCCCCATGACCTTCCCCAACCCTCCATAACCTTCCATACCTTGAAGACCCTAGTGGTGTCGGTGAACCCTATCACCAGAGAAAACCAAGAGAATACTGCAAGATGGCATCCCACCTCCCCCGGCAACAACCCTTCCTGTTTGGCTAGCATGATGTAACCACACAGCTGATCCACCGGAACTGATCAGGTATTGGGCCATTCAACCTCTGCCTGAGCCATGACTTAGTGTTCTCCCCCCGAAAACCATGATAATACTGAGAGATGGCATCCCACCACCCCCGGCAACAACCCTTCCTGTTTGACTAGCATGATGTATCCACATAGCTGATTCACAGGAACTGACCAAGTATTGGGCCATCCAACCTCTGCCTGAACCGCAACTTAGTGTTCTCCCCTCCACACCCAGTGATAGGCCTCCCTTGTCCACAGTGCAATGGAATTACCTATGCCTCTGCAAGTCTTGAGGTCACCACCTTCCACAGAAAGGAAGGAACCATCCATGGCTGCTGTTCCACCAGCTCTCTGAATCTTTGCCTCTATGAACAAGATAAAGCATCAGCAATTCTATTGTCAACAACGGGTATATGGACTGCCTTAAACTGAATATTCAGCAGCATACATTTTAAAGCAAAAATGTGCATCAGGTCTCCCAAGGGGCCTTTAGACCCTAGTTGGCAATTGACGGTATGCACAATGCCTATATGAGAGGACCAGAAACAGACCTTCCTGTCCCATAACCTAGAGCCCCAAACACACAATGCCACCACCACTGGAAAGAACTCCAAGAGTGTGATCCACTTGTGCAAGCCAGATGATGCCCACTCTGGTGGGCACTGCACCATGCACCATTTGACCTGGAAGTAAGCCCCAAACATGAGCCCTCTGGATGCATCCTTGAACAGGTCCAGAGGCTGGTCATCTCCTGGCTCTTGCCACATCACTACCCTATTGATATGAGTCATGAAGATCCACCAGACCCTCAAGTCCTCTTGGAACCCCTCCATAACCCAGATCCTGTGGTGTGGCTTCTGGGCTCCTGCCCAGCTTTGCCATGCATATCAAGAAAGTCTTTCTGATAGGAATGACTTGCATGCAAAGTTGAGATGCCCTACTAACTGCTGCAACTCCCAAAGAGTAACCTTCTTGACCCCATCTGCTTTCTCCAGCAGGGCCTGCAAGGAGTCCAGCTTATCCATAGTCAGGTGGCACTATTGATCAACAGTGTCAATCTCTATGCCAGGATGGTCATCCTTGAACTGGGAGATTCCACCTTCCCCGGTGCTAAGGAGACCCCGATGTCCTGGCAAACATCCTCAAATGTGGCCAGGGTCAACCCACAGATTGGAGACCCCACTTGTCCCATGACCAGGAAGTCATCGAGGTAGTGAATGATGTCCGAGTTCCTCGATGCTTGCATTGGGACACAGTGCAGCAAGGAGTAGAATCTATCAAAGATGGTGTATGCTACCACACACCCCATGGGCATTCAGTTGTCTACATAACACTACCATGAAAACTTCATGCCTAGGAGCTCCTTATCATCTGGGTGCACTGACAGCAGGCGAAAGGCTGACTTGATGTCTGCTTTAACCATCTTGGCCTGAGGAGCTGCCGTGTGCACCACCTGGATGGCACTGTCCAATGACTCATATTGTACCAACATATAAAGTGGGTCAATATGGTCATTTACTGAGTTCCTTTCTGGGTAGGATAAATGGTTAATCATCCTGAATTCTCCCAGAACCTTTTCTGGAACTAACCCAATTGGAGACACTCTTAGATTGGGCAAGGGAGGAGTGGCATATGGACCACTCACCCACCCCAGCCACCTCTCCTTTTCAAGTTTCTCCAGACCAATTGAGGACGGTCCCACGTGGACTTTAAGTTCTCCACCTCATACCCCCTATGAGGACTGGAGTAACGAATCTGAAAGCCCATTGTGAACCCTTCCTCTAACAGGTGAGTGGCTATTCTGTCTGGGTACTGGTCCAACCAGGACTTAATCCAGTCCACCCATACTGGGGTGGGCAGGCTTGCTCCCTGTGACTTATGGAACATTCTCCAATTCCACAATAGCTCCCTTTCAGTGATTGAGGGGATACTGCACAAAGGTATGCTGCTGCCTGCAGGCAAACATGTACATGTCAAAACCTGCAGTTGTCTCTACAGTAGTACAGCTCCCTTGATTGTATGTACAGAATGCATGGGAGGGGGAGCTCCCTGGCTCATGCACCTACTGCATAAATAGGGTTTTATCTTAAAGTGCATAGAACAACACTCTTTTTAGAGATGTTTTGGGCCCCTGCAAATTTGCAGTCAAATGAGAAGTCACTATAGGGTTAAGCTCCTGCTACAACTGCATGTAATCTGCAGGGTGTGCTCAGGTTTCTGTCAAAAACATATGATGATCTTATTGTATGCTGCTGTTGCTGCTTCTGCCATACTTTTCTGCCATGTCACCCTTCCCACATGATTAGGAATATGAGGAGAAGAGTTACAGGAGCACTGGCAGGAGGTGCCATGTCTCAGTATCGCACAGGTGCACTCACACACATGCACAGAGGACACTGACACACAAAGCAGACCTAACACACCACTGACATATGTAGAAAGAGTGGCAAAATGGTTGAAGTATAGCGAGATTTATGGGATGGGCAGGGACCCATCTGTGACAACCTGGGAAAAGAGGAGAACAACTGACACAAAACTAATGTAGGACCACAACTAGTATTTATGTAGCAACCTCTTCCCAGGCTTCACTGGCAGGCACAGCATTGGTTCTAAAAGCCTGTTTCAAGTGTTTTCACTATGCAATCTCGCAAATGTAGAACAAAAACTAAAGTACCTATTTTCTTTTTTTTTTTTGCTACTGTGTTTGAGTCATATTGGCAATATTCCAGCATGTTGGTCATAGTTCACATTTTTGAAGATATTTTGTTCTGTCACCCAGCAATTTATGTAAAGACAGATTTAAGGCACCGCTAAGTCTGCTTATGGTCAAGGCCAGGATTTTTCTGTGGTACTTTTGGATCAAGTTCTGTGATAGGCAGTGATGAAAGTGAACAGGAACGCACAGAAACTCGGTTTCTGTACCTTTTCTACAGCAGGAACGGAGGTCCTGTACTTCTTCCCACTGCCACTGGAACTGAAATTCTTAAAGGAGCAACATAATGACAGTTTCTGGGCCTGTTACCTGAAATCAGGGTTTCAATAACAACATTTGACTTGTACAATAATGCTACTTTCCTAGAAATACTTCAATATCTCTAACTGAATCTACTAGTGAATAAACAAATAGATTAAGGATTGTCATTCTGTATTTCATATTTGCCAGTGTCTGAGTTTCTGTACTTCTTGTCTACCACTTGCACCACTGCCTAACCCTAAACCCAACCTTAACCCAAACCCTACCCTAATGTCTGACAGTCATATCAATATTGTCCTAATCCTAACACCAACCCTACATCTAAAACTCACCCTAAAGTCAGACAGTCATATCAATATCGTACTAACACTCACACCAACCATAACCCTAACCCCAATCCCAAACCTATCCCTAACCCTAACCCCAACCCTATCCCTAACCCTAACCCTAACCCTAAAGCTAAAGCCAACCCTAACCCTAACCCTAACTCTAACCCTAACCATAACCCTAACCCTAACCGTAACACCAACCCTAACCTTAACCCTAACCATAATGTCTGACAGTCATATTAATATCGTACTAACCCTAACCTAACCCCAACCCTGAACCTAACCTTATCCCTACCCCTAACCCAAACCCTAACCATAACTCTAAACCTAACCTTAACCCTAACCCTAACCCTAACCCTAACCCTAACTCTAATATCTGATAGTCATATCAAAATCATCATAACCCTAACCCCAACCCCAACCCTAACCATAACCATAACCCTAACCCCAATGTCTGAAAGTCAAAACAATATCATCATAACCCTAACCCTAACCCCAACCTTAACCCTAACCATACCCTAACCCTATAGTCTTACAGTCATACCAATATCATCCCAACTCTAACTCTAAACCTGATCCAAACACTAACCCTAATGTTTGACAATCATATCAATATTGTCCAAAACCTAAAACTAAACCTAACCTTAATGTCTGAAAGTCATATCAATATTGTCCTAATCCTAACCCTAACCCCAACCCTAATCCTAACCCTAACTCTAACTCCAACTCTAACCCTAACCATAACCCTAACCCTAACACTAACCCTAACAATAACAATAACACTAACCCTAACCCTAATGTCTGACAGTCATATCAATATTGTCCTAACCCAAACCCTAAACCTAACCCCAACCATAACTCTAAACCTAATGCTAACCCTAACTATAACCCTAACCCTAACTGTAACCCCAAACCTAACCCCAACCCTAACCCAAACCCTAACCCTATGCCTAATGTCTGACAGTCATATCAATATCATCCTAACCCTAAACCTAACATTGACCCTAACCCTAACACTAACCCTACTGTGTGTGACAGTCATATCAATATCATCCTAACCCTAACCACAACCCTAAACCTAACCCTAACCCAATTGTCTAACAGTCATATCAGTGTCACCCTAACCATAACCCTAACCCTAACATGAACCCTAAACCCAACCCTAAACCTAACCTAACCCTAACCCTAACCCTATCCATAACCCTAACCCTAACCCTAATTTATGACAGTTTATCAATATCATTATAACCATAAACCCATCACTAACCCTAACCCTAACCTCAACTCTAACCCTAACCATAACCCTAACCCTAACCCTAATCCTAATGTCTGACAGTTATATCAATATCGTCATAATCCAAACCCTAACCTTAACTGTAAACCTAACCCTAACCGTAATGTCTGACAGTCATACCAATATCGTCCTCACCCTAACTCCAAACCTAACAATAACCCTAACCCTAACACTAACAGTGAATCTAATGTTTGACATTCATATCAATATCGTCCTAACCCTAACACCAACCCTAACCCTAACCCTAAAACTCATACTAACCCTATTGTCTGACAGTCATATCAATATCGTCCTAACCCTAACCTCAACCCTAACCCTAACCCCAAACCTAACCCTAACCCTAACCAAAATCCTAACCCAATCCCTAACCCTAACCATAACCCTAACCCCAACCCTAACTCTAACCCTAACCCTAACCCTAATGTCTGACAGTCATGTCAATATCATCCTAACCCTAACCCTAACCCCAATTCTAACCATAACCCTACCACAACCCTAACCATAACCCTAACCCTAACCATAACCCTAATCCTAACCCTAACCCTAACCCTAACCCTAATGTCTGACAGTCATATAAATATCATCCTAACCATAACCCCAACCCGAACCATAACCCTAACCCTAATTCCAACCCTTCCCTAACCCTTACTCTAACCTTAACAGTAACCCTAACACTAACTCTAATGTGTGACAGTCGTATCAGAATCATCCTAACCCGAAACCCAACCCTAATCCTAACACTATTTTCTGACAGTCAAATCAATATCGTTCTAACCCTAACGCCGACCCTAACCTTATCCATAACCCAAACCCTAACCCTAATGTCTTACAGTTATATCAATATCATCCTAATCCTAACCCTAACCCTAACTCTAACCCTAACCCTGACCCTAACACTAACCCTAAACATAACCCTAACCAAAACCCTAACCCTAACCCTAACACTAAACGTAACCCTAAAACTAATGTCTGATAGTCATATCAATACTGACCTAACCCTAATCCCAAACTCTAACTCTAACCCCAACCATAACCCTAAGAATAACCCTCACCTTAACTATAATGCTTACTCTAACCCTAACAGTACCCCTAACCCTAACACTAACCCTAACTGTAACCCTAATGTCTGACAGTAATAGCGATATTGTCCTAACCCTAACCCCAACCCTATCCCTAACACTAACCCTAATGTCAAACAGTCATTTCACTATCGTCCTAACCCTAACAGCAACCCTAACCCTAACCCAACTCTAACCTTAACAATAACTATAACCCAAACCATAACCATAACCATAATCCTAACCCTAACCCTAACCCTAACCCTAACCCTAACCCTAACCCTAACCCTTACCTAAACACTAACCCTAAACGTACCCTAATGTCTGACAGTCATATTAATATCACTCTAACCCTAACCCCAACCCTTACCCTAACCATAACTATAACCCTAAGCCTAACTCTAACCATATTACGAACATACATATGAACATACAAAATTTGCCAGCAGATAAAGGCCTAGAGGTCTATCAAGTCTGCTCGAATGTGCAGCTAGCACCCCTTATTCTGCAGCTGCCCCTCCCTTCCACCCTTCCCCTTCATTAACCCTCCCCCTTGTCCTGTCCCATCCTCATTTGAAGCAGTCCACTGTTCTACTGCATACCACTTCAGTAGTAGCGATTCCACCCAGCCACCACCCTCTCTGTAAAAGTGTCTCCTCATCTCCTCCTGAACCTTCCTCGCTCCAGTCTCATATCATGGCCCTGGTGGCCCTCCCCTTCCTTACTTTGAACAGCCCCTCTGTATCCATCTTGTTTATTCCTTTCATGTATTTAAAGGTTTCAATCATGTCACTGCTGTCTCTCCTCTCCTCCAGTGAGTACATGTTCAACTCCTTCAACCTCCTCTCGTAAGATAAGTCCCCCAGCCCCTTGATCATCTTTGTCGCTCTGCGCTTCACCCCCTCCAGTAACTTCATATTTTGATATGACTGTCAGACATTAGGGTACGTTTAGGTCTAAGTAATGTCAGACAGTCATATCAATATCATCCTAACCCTAACACTAACCATAAAACTCACCATAAACCTAATCTCTGACAATCCTATCAATATCGTCCTAACCCTAACTCTCACACTTACTCTAACCCTAACCCTATTGTCTGACAGTCATATCAATATTGTCCTAACCCTAACACTAACCTTAACCCTAACCCTAACTCTAAACCTAACCCTAACCCTAACCCTAACCAAAACCCTAATGTCTGACAGTCATATCAATATCATCCTAATCCTAACCTCAACCCTAACCCCAACCCTAAACTTAACCCTAACCTTAGCCCTAACCCTAACACTAACCCAAATGTCTGACAGTCATATCAAAATCATCCTAACCTAAACCCATCCCTAACCCTAACCGTAACCCTAACATTGATGTCTCAAAGTCATATCAATATCATCCTAACCCTAACCCCAACCTTTACCCAAACCCTAACCCTAATTTCTGACAGTCATACCAATATCGTTCTATCCCTAACCTCAACCCTAACCATAACCCTGACTCAAACACTAACTCTAATATCTGACAGTCATATCAATCTCGTCCTAACACTAACCCTAACCTTAACCCTAATGTCTGACAGTCATATCAATATCATCCTAACCATAACCCTAACTCTAACCGTAACCCTAACCATAACCCTAACCTTAACCCTAACCATCAACCTAACCCAAAATCTAACCCTAATTCTAATGTTTGACAGTCATATCAATATCATCCTAACGCTAACCCTAACACTAACCCTAACCCTTACCCTAACCCTAACCCTATCCCTAACCCTAACCATAACCATAATGTCTGACAGTCATATCAATACAATCCTAATCCTAGCCCCAACCCTAACCCTAACCCCAACCCTAAATTTAACCCTAACCCTAACCTTAACCCTAAATCTAACACTTACCCAAATGTCTGACAGTCATATCAAAATCATCCTAACCATAACCCCATCCCTAACCCTAACCGTAACCCTAACACTGATGTCTCAAAGTCATATCAATATCATCCTAACCCTAACCCCAACCTTTACCCTAACCCAAACCCTAATTTCTGACAGTCATACCACTAGCATCCTATCCCTAACCTCAATTTTAACCCCAACCCTGACTCAAATCCTATCCCTAATGTCTGACAGTCATATCAATATTGTCCTAACCCTAACCCTAATCCTAACCCTGCCCTAACCCCAACCCTTACCCTAACCATAACCTTAACCCTAATTCTAACCCTAACCAAAACAATAACCTTAACCCTAACCATCACACTAACCCTACATCTAACCCTAACCCTAACCCTAATGTTTGACAGTCATATCAATATCGTCCTAACCCTAACCATAACCCTAAACCTAACCGTGACCCTAACTGTAACCCTAATCCCAACCCTAACCCTAACCCAAACCCTTATCCGAACCCTAACCCTAACGATAAACACAACCCTAAATCTAACCCTAAGCTCAACCCTAACCCAAACACTAACCCTAATGTCTGAAAGTCATATCAATACCATCCTAACCCTAACCTCAATCCTAACTCTAACCATAATCCTAACACAATTTTCAAACAGACATATTAGTATTGTCCTAACCCTAACACCAACCCTAACCCTAACTCTAACTCAAACCCTCAACCCTAATGTCAGACAGTAATATCAATATGTCCTAACCTTAACCCTAACCCAAACTCTAACCTTAACCCTGACCCTAACCCTAACCCTAAACCTAACCTTAACCATAACCCTAACCATAACCATAACCATAACCTTGATCCTAACCCTAACCCTAAGTCTAACCCCAACCCTAACCCTAACTCTAACCCCAACCCTAACCTTAACAATAACCCTCACCCTAACCGTAACCATAACCCTAACCTTTTTCCTAACCCTAAGCCTACCCCTAACCCTAACACTAACCCTTACCCTAACATCTGACAGTCATATCAATATCATTCTAACCCTAAACCCAATGCTAACCATAACACTTACCCAAATGTCTGACAGTCATTTCAATATTGTCCTAACCTGAACCCCAACCCTAACCCTAACAATAACCATAACCCAAACGTTTACCCTAAACCTAACCTTATCCCTAACCTTAACCCTAATCATAACCATAATGTCTGACAGTTATATTAATATCGTCCTAATCCTAACCCCAACCCTAATCTTAGCCCTAAATCTAAACCTAACCCTAATGTCTGACAGTCATGTGAATATCATCCTAACCCTAACCCTAACCCCAAAACCAAACCCTAAACCTAATACCAAAAGTAACCCTAATGTCTGACAGTCATATTAATATTGTCTTAACCCTAAACAAAACCCTAACCCTAACCCTAACCCTAACTATAACCCTAACCCTAACCCTACCCCAATGTCTGACAGTCATATCAATATCGTCCTATCCCTCACCTCAATCATAACCCTAAAGTCTGACAGTCATATCAACATCGTTCTAACGCTTAGAAGACTGTGGACGTATATATACGTCCAGAATCTATATACATTCACATATATTCAGTTCTCAAAGCGCTAACCCAAATCCCAACCCTAATCCTAACCCTGAAACTCACCCTAAACCTAAAGTCTGACAGTCATATCAATATCGTCTTAACTCCTACCCTAACCCTAACCCTATTGTCTGACAGCCATATCAATATCGTCAAAACCCTAACCCTAACCCAAACCTTAACCTTAACCCTAACACTAACTTTAACCCTAACTCTTACCCAACCCTAAACCTAATGTCTGACAGTCATATCAATAGCATCCTAACACTAACCCTAAACCAAACCCTAAAACTAAACCTAATCCTAACTCCTACCCAAACCCTAACAATAACCTAAACCCTAACCCTAACCCTAACCAAACCCTAACCCTAACCCTAACCCTAACCCTGAAACTCACCCTAACATCTGACAGTCATATCAGTATCGTCTTAACTTCCACCCTAACCCTAACCCTAAAGTCTGACAGTCATATCAGTATCGTCTTAACTCCAACCCTAACCCTAACCCTATTGTCTGACAGCCATATCAATATCGTACAAACACTAACCCTAACTCTAAAACTAAGCCTAACTCTAACACCAATCCTAACCCTAACCCTAACCCTTTCCCTAACCATCACCCTAACTCTAATGTCTGACAGTCATATCAAGATCATCCTAATCCTAACCCCAACACAAACCTTAACCCCAACCCTAAACGTAACCCTAACCTAACCTTAGCCCTAACCATAACACTAACCCTAATCTCTGATTGTCATATCAATGTCAACCTAACCCTAACCTCATCCCTAACCCTAACCGTAACCATAACGTTGATGTCTAACAGTCATATCAATATCATATTAATCCGAACATCAACCTTTACCCTAACCCTAACCCTAATGTCTGACAGTCATACCAATATCATCCTAAACCTAACCCCAACCCTAACCCTAACCCTGACTCTAACACTGACCCTAATGTCTGACAGTCATATCAATATTATCCTAACCCTATCCCTAATCCTAACACTAACCCTAACTCCAACCCTAAACCTAACCAGAACTCTAACCCTAACCATAACCCTAACTGAATCCCTAACCCTATAACTAACCATAACCCTAATACTAACCCTAACCCTAATGCCTGACAGTCATATCAATATCGTCATAACCCCAAACCTAACACTAACTCTAACCCTAACCATAAACCAAACCTGAACCCTAACCCTAACGCAAACCTTAACCTTAACCCTAACACTAACCCTAATGCTAACACTAACCCTAACCTTAACCCTAATGTCTGACAGTCATATCAATAGTGTCCTAACAATAAACCTACCCCTAACCCTAACTCTAACACTAACCCTAACCTAAACCCTAATGTCTGACAGACATATCAATATCATCCTAACCCTAACCCCAACCCTAAACCTAACCCTAACCCTAACCCTAACTTTAATCCTAACCCAAACTCTAACCATAATGTCTGACAGTCATATCAATATCATTCTAACACTAACCCCATCCCTAACCCTAACCCAAACCTTAACCTTAACCCTAACACTAACTCTAACCCTAACACTAACCCAACCCTAGACCTAATGTCTGACAGTCACATCAATAGCGTCCTAAACTGAACCCTAACCCTAACCCTAAAACTAACCCTAACCCTAACCCTAACCCCAAACCCAACCCTAACCCTAACCCTAACCTAAACCCTAACAATAACCCTAACCCTAACCCACACCCTATTCCTAACCCTAACCCTAATCCTAATGTCTGACAGTCATATCAATATCATCCTAACCCAGACCCCAACATTAACCCTAACCCAAACTCTAAACCTAACCCTAACCTTAACCCTAACCCAAACATTAACCCTACTGTCTTACAGTCACATCAATATCATTCTATCCCTAACCCCATCTCTAAAAGTAACCCTAGCCATAACCCTATGCCTAATGTCTGACAGTCATATAAATATCATCCTAACCCTAACCGCAACCCAAACCCTAACTTTAACTCTAATCCCAATCCTAACCCAAACTCTAACCCTAACCCTAACACTAATCCTAATGTCTGACAGTCATTTCAATGCTGTCCTAACCCTAATCCCAACTCTAACCCTAACCCCAAACCTAACCTTAACAATAACCCTCACCCTAACAATAACCATAACCCTAACCTTAACGTATGACAGTCATATCAATATCATTCTAACCCTAAACCCAATGCTAACCATAACACTAACCCTAATGTCTGACAGTCATTTCAATATTGTCCTATCACAAACCCCAACCCTAACCCTAACAATAACCATAACCCAAACCTTAACAATAACCCTAACACTAACTCTAACCCTATCCATAACCCTAACATTTACCCTAATGATAACCATGCTGGCTCACAGTTATATCAATATCGTCCTAATAATAACCACAACTGTAACCTTAGCCCTAAACGTAACCCTAACCCTAACCCTAATTTCTGACAGTCATATGAATATCGTCCTAACCCTAACCCCAAAACCAAACCCTAAACCTAATATCAAAAGTAATCTTAAAGTCTGACAGTCATATTAATATCATCTTAACCCTAAACAAAACCTTAACCCTAACCCTAACTATAACCCTAACCCTACCTCAATGTCTGACAGTCATATTAATATCATCATATCCCTAACCCCAACCGTAACCTTAAAGTCTGACAGTTATATCAATATCGTCTTAACTCCTACCCTAACCCTAACCCTATTGTCTGACAGCCATATCAATATCATCAAAACTCTAACCCTAACCCAAACCTTAACCTTAACCCTAACACTAACTTTAACCCTAACTCTTACCCAACCCTAAACCTAATGTCTGACAGTCATAGCATCCTAACACCAACCCTAAACCAAACCCTAAAACTAAACCTAACCCTAACTCCTACCCAAACCCTAACAATAACCTAAACCCTAACCCTAACCCTGACCCTAACCCTATGCCTAACCCTAACCCTACTCCTAATTTCTGACAGTCATATCAATATCATCCTAACCCTGACCCCAACACTAACCCAAACCCCAACTCCAAACCTAACCCTAACCCTAACCTTAACCCTAACCCAAACACTAACCCTAATGTCTTACAGTGATATCAATATCATTCTAACCCTAACCCCATACCTCACAGCAACCGTAACTGAAACCCTAAGCCTAAAGTCTGACAGTCATATAAATATCGTCCTAACCCTAACCCCAACCTTAACCCTAACCCTAAACATAACCCTAATGTCTGACAGTTATATCAATATCATCCTAACCCTAACCCCATCCCTAACCCTGACCAAAACAGTAACCCTAATGTCTGACAGTCATAGCAATATCATTCTAACCCTAACCCTAAACCTAACCCCAACCATAACTCTAACCCTAATGCTAACCCTAACCATAACTCTAACCCTAACCCTAATCCAAACCTTAACCTTAACCCTAACACTAACCCTAATGCTACCACTAAGCCTAACCTTAACCCTAATGTCTGATAGTCACATTAATAGCGTCCTAACCTAAAACCTAACCCTAACCCTAAAACTAACCCTAACCCCAACTCCAACCCTAACCTAAACCCTAACAATAACCCTAACCCTAACCCTTACCCTATCCCAAACCCTAATCCCAATGTCTGACAGTCATATCAATATCATCCTAACCCTGACCCCAACATTAACCCTAACCCGAACTCTAAACCTAACCCTAACCTTAACGCTAACCCAAACACTAACCCTAATGTCTTACAGTCACATCAATATCATTCAATCCCTAACCCCATCTCTAACAGTAACCCTAACCATAACCCTAAGCCTAATGTCTGACAGTCATATAAATATGGTCCTAACCCTAACCCCAACCCAAACCCTAACCTTAACCCTAATGTCTGACAGTCATATTAATATCAGCCTAACTCTAACCCCAATCCTAACCCAAACTCTAACCCTAACCCTAACACCAATCCTAATGTCTGACAGTCATTTCAATACCGTCCTAACCCTAATCCCAACTCTAACCCTAAACCCAACCCTAACCTTAACAATAACCCTCACCCTAACAATAACCATAACCCTAAGCTTAAAGTATGACAGTCAAATCAATATCACTATAACCCTATACCCAATGCTAACCATAACACTAACCCTAATGTCTGACAGTCATTTCAATATTGTCCTATCACAAACCCCAACCCTAACCCTAACAATAACCATAACCCAAACCTTAACAATAACCCTAACACTAACTCTAACCCTATCCATAACCCTAACACTTACCCTAATGATAACTATAATGGCTGACAGTTATATCAATATAGTCTTAATCCTAACGCCAACCCTAACCTTAGCCCTAAACCTAACCCTAACCCTAATTTCTGACAGTCATATGAATATGGTCCTAACCCCAACCCCAAAACCAAACCCTAAACCTAATATCAAAAGTAACCTTAAAGTGTGACAGTCATATTAATATCGTATTAACCCCTGAACAAAACCCTAACCCTAACTATAACCCTAACCCTAACCCTGCCTCAACGTCTGACAGTCATATCAATATTGTCCTATCCCTAACCCCAACCGTAACCCTAAAGTCTGACGGTCATATAAACATCATTCTAACCCAAACCCCAACCCTAATCCAAACTCTGAAACACCCTAGACCTAATGTCTGACAGTCATGTCAATATCATCTTAACTCCAACCCTAACCCTAACCCTATAGTCTGACAGCCATATCAATATCGTAAAAACCCTAACCCTAACCCTAACCTTAACCCTAACCATAACCTTAACCCTTAACCCTAACCCTAAGCCTAACCCCAACCCCAACCCTAACCCTAACCCTAACCCTAATGTCTGACAGTCATATCAATATCATCCTAACTCTAACTGCAACCCTAACACTAATCCTAATGTCTGACAGTCATTTCAACGCCCTCCTAACCCTAATCCCAACTCTAACCATAACCCCAACCCTAACCCTAACAATAACCCTCACCCTAACCATAACCATAACCCTCACCTTATCCCTAATCCTAACCCTACCCCTAACCCTAACACTAATGTCTGACAGTCATATCAATATTGTTCTAACCCTAAACCCAATGTTAACCATAACACTAACCCTAATGTCTGACAGTCATTTCAGTATTGTCCTAACCGAACCCCAACCCTAACCTGAACAATAACCATAACCCAAAGGTTAACCCTAACCCTGACCATATCCCTAACCCTAACACTAACCCTAATCGTAACATTAGTGTCTGACAGTTATATCAATATCATCCTAATCCTAACCCAAACCATAACCTTAGCCCTAAACCTAACCCTAACCCTAACCCTAATGTCTGACAGTCATATGAATATCATCCAAACCCTAACCCCCAAAACCAAACCCTAAACCTAATACCAACAGTAACAATAATGTCTGACAGTCATATTAATATTGTCTTAACCCTAAACAAAAGCCTAACCCTAACTATAACCCTAACCCTAACCCTACCGCAATGTTGGACAGTCATTTCAATATCGTCCTATCCCTAACCCCAACCATAACCCTAAAGTCTGACAGTCATATCAACATCGTTCTAACCCAAACCCCAACCCTAATCCTAACCCTGACACTCACCCTAACCCTAAAGTCTGACAGTCATATCAATATTGTCTTAACTCCAACCCTAACCCTAACCCTAACCCTTACCCTATTGTCTGACAGCCATATCAATATCGTACAAACCCTAACCCTAACCTTATCCATAACCCTAAAACTAAGCCTAACTCTAACCCCAATCCTAACCCTAACCCTAAACCTATCCCTAACCCTCACTCTAACTCTAATGCCTGACAGTCATATCAAGATCATCCTAATCCTAACCCCAACCCTAAACCTAACCCTAGCCTAACCTTAACCCTAACCCTAACACTAACCCTAATCTCTGATTGTCATATCAATGTCAACATAACCCTAACCCCATCCCTAAACCTAACCGTAAGCCTAAAGTTGATGTCTAACAGTCATATCAATATCATATTAACCCTAACCCCAATCTTTACCCCAATCCTAACCCTAATGTCTGACAGTGATACCAATATCATCCTAACCCTAACCCCAACCCTAACCCTAACCCTGACTCTAACACTAACCCTAATGTCAGACAGTCATATCAATATCGTCCTAACCCTATCCCTAATCCTAACACTAACCCTAACGCCAATCCTAACCCTAACCCTAACTCTAACCCTAACACTAACCCTAACCCTAATACTAACCCTAACCCTAAAGTCTGACAGTCATATCAATAGCGTCCTAACCCTAACCCTAACACTAACTCTAACCCTAACCACAAACCAAACCCGAACCCTAACCCAAACCTTAACCTTAACCCTAACACTAACCCTAATGCTAACACTAACCCTAACCCTAACCCTAATGACTGACAGTCATATCAATAGTGTCCTAACAATAAACCTACCATTAACCCTAACTCTAACCCTAACCTAAAATCGAAACCTAATCCTAACTATAATCCTAACTCTAACCCTAACCCTATTCCTAACCCGAACCCTAACCCAAATGTCTGACAGACATATTAATATCATCCTAACCCTCACCCCAACCCTAAACCTACCACTAACTCTAACCTTAATCCTTACCCAAACTCTAACCTTAATGTCTGACAGTCATATTAATATCATTCTAACAATAACTCCATCCCTAACCCTTACCCTAACCATAACCTTAACCCTAACCCGAACCCAAACCTTTAACTTAACCCTAACACTAACTCTAACCCTAACTCTTACCCAACCCTAAACCTAATGTCTGACAGTCATATCAATAGCATCCTAACACTAACCCTAAACCAAACCCTAAAACTAAACCTAACCCTAACTCCTACCCAAACCCTAACAATAACCTAAACCCTAACCCTAACCCTAACCATAACCCTAACCCTAACCTTAACCCTAACCCTGACCCTAACCCTAACCCTAACCCTATGCCTAACCCTAACCCTAGTCCTAATGTCTGACAGTCATATCAATATCATCCTAACCCAAACCCCAACACTAACCCAAACCCCAACTCCAAACCTAACCCTAACCCTAATCTTAACCCTAACCCAAACACTAACCCTAATGTCTTACAGTGATATCAATATCATTCTAACCCTAACCCCATACCTAACAGTAACCCTAACTGAAACCCTAAGCCTAAAGTCTGACAGTCATATAAATATCATCCTAACCCTAACCCCAACCTTAACCCTAACCCTAAACATAACCCTAATGTCTGACAGTTATATCAATATCATCCTAAACCTAACCCCATCCCTAACCTTGACCAAAACAGTAACCCTAATGTCTGACAGTCATATCAATATCATCCTAACCCTAACCCTAACCCTAACTCTAACTCTAATCCTAACCATAAACCAAACCCGAACCCTAACTCTAACCCAAACCTTAAACTTAACCCAAACACTAACCCTAATGCTCACACTAACCCTAACCTTAACCCTAATGTCTGATAGTCACATCAATAGCGTCCTAACCTGAACCCTAACCCTAATCCAAAAACTAACCCTAACCCCAATTCCAACCCTAACCCTAACCTAAACCCTAACAATAACCCTAACCCGGACCCTTACCCTATACCTAACCCTAACCCTAATCCTAATGTCTGACAGTCATATCAATATCATCCTAACCCTGACCCCAACATTAACCCTAACCCGAACTCTAAACCTAACCCTAACCTTAACCCTAACCCAAACACTAACCCTAATGTCTTACAGTCACATCAATTTCATTCTATCCCTAACCCCATCTCTAACAGTAACCCTAACCATAACCCTAAGCCTAATGTCTGACAGTCATATAAATATTGTCCTAACCCTAACCCCAACCCAAACCCCAACCTTAACCCTAATGTCTGACAGTCATATCAATATCAACCTAACTCTAACCCCAATCCTAACCCAAACTCTAACCCTAACCCTAACACTAATTATAATGTCTGACAGTCATTTCAATACTGTCATAACCCTAATCCCAACTCTAACCTTAACAATAACCCTCACCCTAACAATAACCATAACCCTAACCTTAAAAGTCTGACAGTCAAATCAATATCGCTCTAACCCTATACCCAATGCTTAACCATAACACTAACCCTAATGTCTGACAGTCATTTCAATATTGTC
Organism: Neoceratodus forsteri; assembly: GCA_016271365.2. Lineage (NCBI taxonomy): Eukaryota > Metazoa > Chordata > Ceratodontiformes > Ceratodontidae > Neoceratodus > Neoceratodus forsteri. The sequence continues at coordinate 480,092,994 of CM057459.1, read as the reverse complement.
CTATCACAAACCCCAACCCTAACCTAACAATAACCATAACCCAAACCTTAACAATAACCCTAACACTAACTCTAACCCTATCCATAACCCAACACTTACCCTAATGCAACATTAGGTCTGACAGTTATATCAATATCGTCCTAATCCTAACCCAAACCACAACCTTAGCCCTAAACCTAACCCTAACCATGATTTCTGACAGTCATATGAATATGGTCCTAACCCTAACCCCAAAACCAAACCCTAAACCTAATATCAAAAGTAACCTTACAGTGTGACAGTCATATTAATATCGTATTAACCCCTGAACAAAACCCTAAGCCTAAATATAACCCTAACCCTGCCTCAACGTCTGACAGTCATATTAATATCGTCCTATCCCTAACCTCAACCGTAACCCTAAAGTCTGACAGTCATATCAACATCATTCTAACCCAAACCCCAACCCGAATCCTAACTCTGAAACTCACCCTAAACTGAATGTATGACAGTCATATCAATATCGTCTTAACTCCAACCCTAACCCTAACCCTATTGTCTGACAGCCATATCAATATCATCAAAACCCTAACCCTAACCCTAACCTTAACCCTAACCCTAAAACTAAGCCTAACTCTAACCCCAATCCTAACCCTAACCCTAACCCTATCCCTAACCCTCACCCTAACTCTAATGAATGACAGTCATATCAAGATTATCCTAATCCTAAACCCGACCCTAACCTTAACCCGAAACCTAAACCTAACCCTAACCCAATCCTTAACCCTAACACTAACCCTAATCTCTGATTGTCATATCAATGTCAACCTAACCCTAACCCCATCCCTAATCGTAACCGTAACCCTAACATTGATGTCTAATAGTCATATCAATATCATATTAACCCTAACCCCAACCTTTACCCTAACCCTAAACCTAATGTCTGACAGTCATACCAATATCGTCCTATCCCTAACCCCAACCCTAACCCTAACCCTGACTCCCAACACTAACCCTAATGTCTGGACAGTCATATCAATATCGCCCCAACCCTATCCCTCAATCCCCAACACCAACCCTAATGCCAACCCTGCTTCAACCAGAACTCTCCAACCCCAACCATAACCCTAACTGTAATACTAAAACTAACCCTTAACTCCTAACTCTAATACTAACCCTAAACCTAACCCTAATGCTTGACAATCATATCAATATCGTCTCTACCCCCTAATTCCCACTCTTCAACCTAACCTCAAACTTAACTCTAACCTCTATTCTCTGACAGTCATACCAATACTGTCCCAACTCCTAACACTCAACCTCAACCCTGCAACTCCTGATCCCTAACCCTAACCATAAACCCACTGTCTGACAGTCATATCAATATCATCCTGATCATCAAACCCCAACCCTCAAATTTAACCCTAACCCTAACCTTAATCCTAAATCTAACACTAACCCAAATGTCTGACAGTCATATCAATATCATTCTAACCATAACCCCATCCCTAATCCTAACTGTAATCCTAACACTGATGTCTCAAAGTCATATCAATATCATTCTAACCATAACCTCATCCCTAACCCTAACCATAATCCTAACACTGATGTCTCAAAGTCATATCAATAAAATTCTAACCCTAACCTCAACCTTAACTCCTAACTCCCACTTCTGACAGCTCATACCAATATCAGTCCTACCTTAACCTCAACGGTAACCCTAACCCTGACTCAAACACTAACCCTAATGTCTGACAGTCATATCAATATCATCCTTACCCCAACCCTAAAGTCTGAATACTTTCACTATTGTCCTAACCCTAAACCCCTACCCAAACCCTAACCCTAACTACATATCACAACCCTAAATTTAACCCTAAGCTCAACCTTAACCCAAACACCAACCCCTAATGTCTGGGTCATCAACATCATCCTAACCCCAACCCCAACCCTAACTCCTAACCATAATCCTAATACTATTTTCTGACAGTCATATCAATATCATCCTAACCCTAATGCCAACCCTAACCCTAACTCAAACCCAATCCCTAACCCTAATGTCAGACAGTATTATCAATATGTCCAAACCTTAACACTAACCCAAACTCTAACCCTAACCCAGACACTAACCCTAACCCTGACCCTAACCCTAACCTTAACCCTAACCATAACCTTAACCCTTAACCCTAACCCTAAGCCTAACCCCAACCCAAACCCTAACCCTAACCTTAACCCTAATGTCTGACAGTCATATCAATATCATCCTAATTCCCTAATCCCAACCCCAACACCAATCCTAAATGTCTGAGCAGTCATCAATACCATCTCAACCCTTATCCCAAACTCCAACCCTAACCCCAACCCTAACCCCAACAACCTCACCCCAACCATAAACCATAACCCCAACCTTGGTCCCTAACCCTAACCCTACCCCCAACCCCAACACTAACCCTTACCCTAATGTCTGACAGTCATATCAATATTGTTCTAACCCCAAACCCAATGCTAACCATAACACCAACCCTAATGTCTGACAGTCATTTCAGTATTGTCCTAACCTGAACCCCAACTCAACTCCCAATAACTATAACCCAAAAGGCTAACCCCAACCCTAACCCTATCCCTGTAACCCTAACACTAACCCTAATCGTAACCATAATGTCTGACAGTTATATCAATATCGTCCTAAACCTAACCCTAACCCTAATGTCTGACAGTCATATGAATATCATCCTAACCCTAACCCCAAAACCAAACCCTAAACCTAATACCAACAGTAACCCTAATGCCTGAAAGTCATATTAATATTGTCTTAACCCTAAACAAAACCCTAACCCTAACTATAATCCTTACCCTACTCCAATGTTGGACAGTCATTTCAATATCATCCTATACCTAACCCCAACCATAACCCTAAAGTCTGACAGTCAAATCAACATCGTTCTAACCCAAACCTCAACCCTAATCCAAACCCTGAAACTCACCCTAACCCTAAAGTCTGACAGTCATATCAATATTGTCTTAACTCCAACCCTAACCCTAACCCTAACCCTAACCCTAACCCTATTGTCTGACAGCCATATCAATATCATGCAAACCATAACCCTAACCCTAACCCTATCCCTAACCCTAAAACTAAGCCTAACTCTAACCCCAATCCTAACCCTAACCCTAAACCTAGCCCTAATCCTCACCCTATCTCTAATGTCTGACAGTCATATCAAGATCATCCTAAACCTAACCATAAACCAAACCTAAACCCTAACCAAAACCTTAACCTTAACCCTAAAACTAACCCTAATGCTAACACTAACCCTAACCCTAACCCTAATGACTGACAGTCATATCAATAGTGTCCTAATAATAAACCTACCATTAACCATAACTCTAACCTAAACCCGAAACCTAATCCTAACCATAATCCTAACTTCCAACCCTAACCCTATTCCTAACCCTAACCCCAACCCAAAATGTCTCGATTGACATATCAATATCCTGCAACCCTGATCCCAACCCTAAACCTAACCCTAACTTCTTAACTTTAATCTTAACTCAAACTCTAACCTTAATGTCTGACAGTCATATCAATATCATTCTAACACTAACCCCATCCCTAATCCTAACCCTAACCCTAACTGTAACACAAACCCTAACCTAAACCTTAACCTTAACCCTAACACTAACTCTAACCCTAACATTAACCCAACCCTAAACCTAAAGTCTGACAGTCATATCAATATTATCCTAACCCTGACCCCAACACTAACCCAAACCCTAACTCCAAACTTAACCCTAACCCCAACCTTAACCCTAACCCAAACACTAACCCTAATGTCTTACAGTGATATCAATATCATTCTAACCCTTACCCCATACCTAACAGTAACCCTAACTGAAACCCTAAGCCTAAAGTCTGACAGTCATATAAATATTGTCCTAACTCTAACCCCAACCTTAACCCTAACCCTAACCATAACCCTAATGTCTGACAGTTATATCAATAACATCCTAACCCTAACCCCATCCCTAGCCCTGACCCAAACAGTAACCCTAATGTCTGACAGTCATATCAATATCATCCTAACCCTAACCCTAACCCTAACCCTAACACTAACCCTAATGTCTGACAGTCATATCAATATAGTATTAACTCTAACATCAACCCTTACCCTAGCCCAAATCTTAACCCCAACTCTCACCATAACCCTAACCCTAAACATAACCCAAACCCTAACACTAGCCTTAACCCTAAAACTAATGTCTGACAGTCATATCAATGTTGTCCTAAACCTAAAACCAACCCTAACTATAACCCTAATCCTAACACAATTTTCTGACAGTCATTTCAATATCGTCCTAACCCTAACTTCAACCCTAACCATAACCATAACCCAAACCCTAACCCTAATGTCTGACAGTAATATCAATATCGTCCTAATCTTAACCCTAACCCTAACTCTGACCCTAACCCTAAACGTAAACATAATGGTAACACGATAACCCTAACCCAACCCCAAACTAACATCTGACAACAGCAACAATATCGCCCTAACTTTAACCCTAAACCTAACCATAACTCTAAACCTAACCCCAACCCTAACCCTAACCCTAATGTCTGAAAGTCATTTCAATACCGACCAAACCCTAATCCCAACTCTAATGATAACCCCAAAACTAGCCCTAACAATAATCCTAACCCAAACCATAGCAATAACCCTAACCTTATCCCTAACCATAACCCTAACCCTAACCCTGATGTCTGACAGTCATATCAATAGTGTCCTAACCCAATACCTAACCCTAACCGTAACCCTAACACCAACCCTAACCCTAACCTAAACCCTAAATCTAACCCTAAACATAATCCTAACGATAACTCTATCCATAACCCTAACCCTAACCCTAACTCTAACCCTAACCCTAATGTCTGACAGAAAAAAATTAACCCTAGTCATTATCATCCTAAACCTAACCCCGACCCTGACCCCATCCCAAACTCTAAACCTGACCCTAACACTAATCTTAACCCCAACCAAAAACATCAACCCCAATGCCTGACAGTCATATCAATATCAATTCTAACCCCAACCCCATCCCCAACCCCAACATTAACCTGAAAACCTAACCCTAACCCAAACCTAAACTTTAACCCTAACACTAACTCTCAACCCCTGTAGCTGAACTCCTGCCAATCTTAACCCTAATGTCTCTGACAGCCATATTAATAGTGGGGTCCTAACTCTTAACTCCTAACCCTTAACTCAAACTCCAAACCTAATTCACGCTAACCCTAATTCCTAATGTCTGACAGTCATATCAATATCGCCTCTGTCCCAACCCAAACTCTCTAACCCAAATGTCTCGATAATGTCATCAATATCGTCCTAACCCTAACAGTAACCAAAAATCTCAACCTTAACTCAACACATACCCCTCAACCCTCAACCCCAACCTCAACCCTAAACCAAAACATAACCCTAGTCCCCTAACCTTAAAGTTTATCCCTAACACTAACATGTGACAGTCATATTACTGTCATCCTAACAATAACCCTAAACATAACCATAGTCCTCACCCCAATTCCCACCCTATCCCCAACCCTGTCCTAATTTTAACCCTCAACCCCAATCCTAACACTATTTGGACAGTCATATCAATATCATCACAACTTCTAACACCAACCCCAACCCTCATCCAATAACCCAAACCCCAACCCTCAATGTCTCACAGTAATGTCAATATCGCTCTCAATCCTAACCCTAACCTCTAACCCTAACTTCAGCCCTGACCCTAGCCTCCCAAACCTAAACATAACAACAACCCAAACCTTAACCTTAACCCTAACATTAACTCTAACCCTAACACTAACCCATCCCTAACCCTAATATCTGACAGTCATATCAATAGTGTGCTAACCCTAACCTTAACCCTAAATCTAACCCTAACACTATATCTAGACCCGACCCTAACCCTAACCTAAACCCTAACCCTAACCTTAACCATAACCCTAACCCTAACCATAACCATAACCATAACCATAACCATAACCCTGACCCTAACCCTAACCCTAACCCTATATCTAACCCTAACCCTAACCCTAATGTCTGACAGTCATATCAATATCATCCTAACTCTAACCCCAACCCTAACCCTAATGTCTGACAGTCATATCAATATCATCCTAACGCTAACCCCAATCTCACACTAACCCTAAAACTCATTCTAAACCTAAAGTCTGACAATCACATCAATATCATCCTAACCCTCACTCCAACCATAATCCTGACCCTAACCCTATCCCTATTGTCTGACAGTCATATCAATTTCATCCTAAATCTAACCCTAACCCCAACAATAACCCTAACCCTAACCTAAACCCTATCTCTAACCCTAACCCTTACCCTAACCCTAATGCCTCACAGTCATATCAATATCATCCTAATCCTAACCCCAACCCTAACCTTAACCCTAACCTCAACCCTAAACCTAACCTTACCCTAGCCCTAACCCTAACCCTAACCATAACACTAACCCTTATGTCTGTTAGTCATATCAGTTTCATCCTACCCCAACCCCATCCCTAACCCTAACCATAACCCTAACCCTAACCTTGATATCTCACAGTCATATCAATATCGTCCTAACCCTAACCCCAACCTTTACCCTAACCCTAATGTCTGACAGTCATATCAATATCATCCTAACCCTAACCCTAACTGAAATGTCTGACAGTTATATTAATATCATCGTAACACTAACCCTGACCCTAACCTTAGCCCTAACCCTGACCCTAACCAAAACCCTAACCCTAACCCTAACCCTATCCCTATCCCTAAATCTATCCCTAACCATAATGTGTGACAGTCATATCGATATCATCCCAACCATAACCCCAGTGATAACCATAACTCCTAACCCTAATTCCCAACCCTAACCCTTACTCCCAACCTTAACCCTAACCCTAATAGTAGCTCTAATGTCTTCGACAGTCATATCAGTATCATCCTAATCCTAAACCCAGCTGGTAACTCTAACCCTAACCCTAATGTCTGACAGTCATATCAATATCATCCTAACCCTAACCCCAACCTCTAACTTTAACCCTAATCGTCACACTATTTTCTGACAGTCATATCGACATCATCTTAACACTAACGCCAACCCTAGCCCTATACATAACCCAAAAACTGACCCTAATGTCTTACAATAATATCAATATTGTCCTAATCCAAACCCTAACCCTAACCCTAACCCTAACCATGACCCTAACCCTAACCGTAAACATAACCCTAACCTAAACCTTAACCCTAACACTAACTTTAACCCAAACACTACCCCAACCATAACCCTAATGACTGACAGTCAAATTAATAGTGTCCTAACCCTAACCCAAACCCTAAACTCTGACCCAACTTCTACCCTGCAACCATAACTCCTAACCTAAACCCTAACTCTAACCTTAACCATAACCATAACCCTAACCCTGACCCCTACCATAACCCCTATCTAACCCTAACCCTAACCTAATGTCTGACAGTCATATCAATATCATCTCAACCCTAGCCCCAACCCCAACCCAAACCCCAAATCTAAACATGACACCTAACCTAACCCTAACCCAAACACTAACCCTAATGTCTGACAGTCATATCAATATCATTCAAATCCTAACTACACCCTTACCCTAACTCCAACCGTAGCCCTAAGCCTAATGTCTGACACTCATATAAATATTGTTCTAACCCTAACCCCAACAATAACCCTAACCCTAACCTAAACCCTATCCCTAACCCTAACCCTTACTCTAACCCTAATGTCTCACAGTCATATCAATATCATCCTAATCCTAACCTCAGCCTTAACCTTAACCCTAACCCCAACCCTAAACCTAACCCTAACCCTAGCCATAACCCTAACCTTAACCCTAGCCCTAACACTAACCCTTATGTCTGTCAGTCATATCAGTTTCATCCTTGCCCTAACCCCATCCCTAACCCTAACCCTAACCCTGATATCTCACAGTCATATCAATATTGTCCTAACCCTCACTCCAACCCTAATCCTAACCCTAACCCTATCCCTATTGTCTGAGAGTCATATCAATTTCATCCTAAATCTAACCCTAACCCTAACCCTAACCCCAACAATAACCCTAACCCTAACCTAAACCCTATCTCTAACCCTAACCCTAACCCTTACCCTAACCCTAATGCCTCACAGTCATATCAATATCATCCTAATCCTAACCCCAACCCAAACCTTAACCCTAACCTCAACCCTAAACCTAACCTTACCCTAGGCCTAACCCTAACCCTAACCATAACACTAACCCTTATGTCTGTTAGTCATATCAGTTTCATCCTACCCCAACACCCATCCCTAACCCTAACCATAACCCTAACCCTAACCTTGATATCTCACAGTCATATCAATATCGTCCTAACCCTAACCCCAACCTTTACCCTAACCCTAACCCTAATGTCTGACAGTCATATCAATATCATCCTAACCCTAACCCTAACTCAAATGTCTGACAGTTATATTAATATCATCCTAACACTAACCCTGACCCTAACCTTAGCCCTAACCCTGACCCTAACCAAAACCCTAACCCTAACCCTAACCCTATCCCTATCCCTATCCCTAAATCTATCCCTAACCACAATGTGTGACAGTCATATCGATATCATCCTAACCATAACCCCAATGATAACCGTAACCCTAACCCTAATTCCAACCCTAACCCTTACTCTAACCTTAACCCTAACCCTAATAGTAGCTCTAATGTCTGACAGTCATATCAGTATCATCCTAATCCGAAACCCAACTATAACTCTAACCCTAACCCTAATGTCTGACAGTCATATCAATATCATCCTAACCCTAACCCAACCCTAACTTTAACCCTAATCATCACACTATTTTCTGACAGTCATATCAACATCATCTTAACACTAACGCCAACCCTAAACCTATACATAACCCAAAAACTGACCCTAATGTCTTACAATAATATCAATATTGTCCTAATCCAAACCCTAACCCTAACCCTAACCCTAACCATGACCCTAACCCTAACCCTAAACATAACCCTAACCTAAACCTTAACCCTAACACTAACTTTAACCCAAACACTACCCAAACCATAACCCTAATGTCTGACAGTCAAATTAATAGTGTCCTAACCCTAACCCAAACCCTAAACCTGACCCGAACCCTTGCCCCAACCATAACCCTAACCTAAACCCTAACTCTAACCTTAACCATAACCCTAACCCTAACCCTGACCCTGACCATAACCCTCTATCTAACCCTAACCCTAACCTAATGTCTGACAGTCATATCAATATCATCCTAACCCTAACCCCAACCCTAACCCAAACCCCAAATCTAAACATAACCCTAACCTTAACCCTAACCCAAACACTAACCCTAAAGTCTGACAGTCATATCAATACCATTCAAACCCTAACCACATCCCTAACCCTAACTCCAACCGTAGTCCTAAGCCTAATGTCTGACACTCATATAAATATCGTTCTAACCCTAACCCCAACAATAACCCTAACCTTAACCTAAACCCTATCCCTAACCCTAACCCTTACCCTAACCCAAATGTCTCACGGTCATATCAATATCATCCTAATCCTAACCTCAGCCTTAACCTTAACCCTAACCCCAACCCTAAACCTAACCCTAACCCTAACCCTAGCCCTAACCCTAACCTTAACCCTAACGCTAACACTAACCCTTATGTCTGTTAGTCATATCAGTTTCATCCTTGCCCTAACCCCATCCCTAACCCTAACCCTGATATCTCACAGTCATATCAATATCGTCCTAACCCTAATCCCAACCTTTACCCTAACCCTAACCCTAATGTCTGAGAGTCATATCAATATCAACCCAACCCTAACTCTAACCCAAATGACTGACAGTTATATCAATATCGTCCTAATCCTAACCTTAACCTTAGTCCTAACCCATACCCTAACCCCAACCCTAACACTAACCCTAACCCTAACCCTATCCCTATCCCTAAACCTATCCCTAACCATAATGTGTGACAGTCATATTTATATCATCCTAACCATAACCTCACCGGAGCAACTGTAACCCTAACTCCCACTTCAACCCTTCCATCTCTAACCTTAACCCTAACCTAACAGTAGCTCTAATGTCTGACAGTCATATCAGTATCATCCTAACCCGAAACTCAGCCATAACCCTGACCCTAACCCTAATGTCTGACAGTCATATCAATATCGTCCTAACCCTAACCCCAACCCTAACTTTAACCCTAATCCTCACACTATTTTCTGACAGTCATATCAACATCGTCTTAACACTAATGCCAACCCTAACCCTATCCATAACCCAAACCCTGACCCTAATGTCTTACAGTAATATCAATATCGTCCTAATCCTAACCCTAACCCTAACCCTGACCCTAACCCTAGCCCTAAACATAATCCAAACCCAAACCTTAACCCTAACATTAACTCTAACTCAAACATTACCCCAACCATAACCTTAATGTCTGACAGTCATAATAATAGTGCCCTAACCCAACCCTAACCCTAACCTAAACTCTAACCCTAACCTTAACCATAACCATAACCATAACCATAACCCTAACCCTAACCCTAACCCTAACCCTAACCCTTTATCTAACCCTAACCATAACCTAATGTCTGACAGTCATATCAATATCATCCTAACCCTAACCCCAACCCTAACCCTAACCCCAAATCTAAACCTAACCCTAACCTTAACCCTAACCCAAACACTAACCCTAATGTCTTTAAGTCATATCAATATCATTCAAACCCTAACCCCATCCCTAACTCTAACCCCAACTGTAGCCCTAAGCCTAATGTCTGACACTTATATAAATATTGTAATAACCCTAACCACCAACCTTAACCCTAACCCTAAACCTAATGTCTGACAGTCATATCAATAGCATTCTAACCCTAACCCCATCCCCATCCCTAACCCTGACCCAAACACTAACCCTAATGTCTGACTGTCATAAAATGAATATTATCCTAAACATAACCCTAACAATAACCCTAACACTAACCCTAATGTCTGACAGTGATATGAATATAGTAATAACCCTAACGTCAACCCTAACGCTAACCCTACCCTTAAACCCAACCCTAACCATAACCCTAACCTTAATGATAACCCTAACCCGAACCCTAACACTAACCCTAACCCTAAAACTAATGTCTAACAGTCATATCAATATCATCCTAATCCTAACCCCAACCCTAAATCTAACCATAATCCTAACACTATTTTCTGACAGTCATATCACTATCACCCTAACCCTAATGTCAACCCTACCCCAAACCCTAACCCTAATGTCTGACAGTAATATCAATAATGTCCTTATCCTAACCTAGCCATAACCCCAACCCTGACCGTAACCCTAACCATAACCCTAACCCTAATCCTAACCCTAACACCAACCCTATCCCTAAAACTAATGTTTGACAGTCATGACAATATTGTCCTAACCCTAAACCTAACTCTAAACCTAACCCTAACTCTAACCCTAACCCTAACGCTAACCCTAACCCTAATGTCTTACAGTCATTTCAAAACTGACATAACCTAATCTCAACTCAAACCCTAACCCAAAAACTAACCCTAACAATAACCCTAACCCAAACCTTGGCCATAACCCTAACCCAAACCCTAAATCTACCCCTAACCCTAACCTAAACACTAACCCTAATCTTAACCCTAATGTCTGACAATTATATCAATATCATTCTAAACCTAACCCCAAACCTAACCTTAGCCCTAAACCTAACCCTAACCCTAACCCTAATGTCTGACAGTCATATCAATATCATCCTAACCCTAACCTCAAAACTAACAATAACCCTAATCCTAAAACCAACACTAACCCTAATGTCAGGCAGTCACATTAATATCGTTTTAATCCTAACCCCAAACCTAACCCTAACAATAACCCTAATAACTGACAGTCATATCAATATCATCCTTACCCTAACCCCAGTCCTAACACTAACCATAAAACTCATCCTAAACCTAAAGTCTGACAATCATATCAAAATCGTCCTAACTCTCACTCCAACCCTAATCCTAACCTTAACCCTATCCCTATTGTCTGACAGTCACATCAATTTCTTCCTAAATCTAACCCTATCCCTAACCCAAGCCCTATCCCTAACCCTAACCCCAATTTCTGACAGTCATATCAATATCATCCTAATCCAAACCCCAAACCTAAATTTAACCCTAACCCCAACCCTAAACCTAACTGTAACCCTAGCCTAAACCCTAACACTAACCTTTATGTATGACAGCCATATCAATTTCATCCTAGCCCTAACCCATCCCTAACTAACTGTAACCCTAACCATGATGTCCCACAGTCATATCAATATCGTCTTAACCATAACCCCAACCTTTACCCTAACCCTAACCCTAATGTCTGACAGTCATACCAATATCGTCCTAACACTAACCCCAACCCTAACTCTGACTCAAACACTAACCCTAATGTCTGACATTCATATCAGTATCGTAATAACATTAACCCTAACCCTAACCCAAATGTCTGACAGTTATATCAGTATCTTCCTAACCCAAACCCTAACCCTAACCTTAACCTAAACCCTAACCCATACCCTAACCCTAACCCTAACCCTGACCCTATCTCTAACCCTAAACCTATCCCTAATCCTAATGTGTGACAGTCATATCAATATCATCCTAACCATAACCCCAATTCTAACCATAGCCCTAAATCTAATTCCAGCCCTGACCCTTACCCTTACCCTAACCTTAACCCTAACCCTAACAGTAACTTTAATGTCTGACAGTCATATCAGTATCATCCTAACCCAAAACCCAGATGTAACCCTAACAATAACCCTAATGTCTGACAGTCATATCAATATCGTCCTAACCCTAACCCTAACCCTAACTTTAACCCTAATCCTAACATTATTTTCTGACAGTTATATCAGTGTCATCCTAACCCTTACACCAACCCTAACCCTATCCATAACCCAAACCCTTACACTAATATCTTACAGTAATATCAATATCATCCTAATCCTAAATGTAACCCTAAACCTAACACTAACCCTGACCATAGCCCTAACCTTAAACATAACCCTAACCCAAACCTTAACCTTAACCCTAACACTGACTCTAACCCTAACACTAACCCAACCCTAACCCTAATGTCTGAGGGTCATATTAATAGTGTCCTAACCCTAAACCTAACCCAAAACCTAACCCTAACTGTAACCCTATCCACAACACCAACCCTAACCTAAACCATAATGCTAACCTTAACCATAACCCTAACCCTATCCCTAACTCTAATCCCAACCCTAACCCTAACAAAACCCTAAGACTAAACCTAACCCTAACCCAAACCCTAACCCTAACCGTAACCCTGACCCTAGCCCTAATGTCTGACAGTCATATCAATATCATCCTAACCCTAACCCCAAACCTAACTCCAAACCCCAACTCTAAACCTAACCCCAACCCTAACCTTAACCCTAACCCAAACTCTAACCCTAATGTCTGACAGTCATATCAATATCATTCTAACCCCATCCCTAACCCTAACCCTAACTGTAACCCTAAGCCTAATGTCTGACAGTCATATAAATGTCATCCTAACCCTATCACCAACAATAACCCTAACCATAACCCTAATGTCTGACAGTCATATCAATATCATCCTAACCCTAACCCTGACCCAGACACAAACCCTAATGTCTTACATTCATAGCAATATCTTCTAACCTTAACCCTAACAAAAAACCTAACACTAACTCTAATGTCTGACAGTCATATGAATATAGTAATAACCCTAACACCAACCCTGACCCTAACCCTAACCTTAACCCCAACCCTAACCATAACCCTAACCCTAATGATAACCCTAACCCAAACCCTAACTCTAACTCTAACCCTAAAACTAATGTCTGACATTCATATCAATATCATTCTAAGCCTAATTTCAACTCTAACTCAAACCATGTTCCTAAAACTATTTTCTGGCAGCCATATCACTATCGTCCTAACCCAAGTGTCAACCCTAACATTAACCCTAACCCAAACCCTAACATTAATGTCTGACAGTAATATCAGTATCGTCCTAATCCTAACTCTAGCCCTAACCCTTACCCTAACCATAACCCTAACCCTAACCATGACCCTATCCTTAACCCTAAACCTAAAACCAATCCTAACCCTAAAACTAATTTCTGACATTCATGACAGTATTGTCCTAACCCTAAACCTAAACCAAACTGTAACCCTAACCCCAACCCTAACCCTAATATCTGACAGTCCTTCTAATACCCACCCAACCTAATCCCAACCTCATCCCTAACCCCAAAACTAACCTTAACATAAACCATAGCCATACAACCCCAATCCAAACCCTCAACCCTAACCTTAACACAAACACTAACCCTAATCATAACCCTAACGTCAGACAGTTATATAAATATCATCCTAAACATAACCCCAAACCAAACATTAGCCCTAAAATTAACCCTAACCCTAACCCTAATGTCTGATAGGTATATCAATATTATCCTGACCCTAACCCTAAAACTAACCTATAACCCTAACCCTAATACCAACACTAACCCTAATGTCTGACAGTCATATTAATATCGTTCTAACCCTAACCCCAAACCTAACCCTAGCTATAACCCTAACCCTAATGTCTGACAGTCATTTCAATATTGTCCTAACCCTAACCCCAGTCCTAACACTAACCATGAAATTCATCCTAAACCTAATGTCTGACAATCATATTAGTATCATCCAAACCCTCACTCCAACCGTAATCCTAACCCTAACCCTATCCCTATTGTCTGACAGTCATATCAATTTCATCCTAAATCTAACCCTAACCCTAACCCTAACACAAACCCCAACCCTAACCCTAACCCAAACACTATCCCTAACCCAAACCTAACCATAATGTCTGACAGTTATATCAATATCATCCTAGTCATAACCACAACCCTAGTCTTAACCCTAACCCCAACCCTTAACCTAACCCTAACCTTAACCCTAACACTAACCCTAATGTCTGACAGTCATATCAGTATCATCCTAACCCAAATACCAGCAATAAACCTAACCCTAACCCTAACCCTATGTCTGACAGTTATATCAATATCGCCCTAACCCCAACCCTAACTTTAACACTAATCCTAACACTATTTTCTGACAGTCATGTCAATATCATCCTAACCCTAAGACCAACCCTAACCCTATCAATAACCCAATCACTAACCCTAAAGTCTTACAGTAATATCAATATCATACTAATCCTAACCCTAACCCTAACCCTAGCCCGAATGGCTAACAGCCATTTCAATACCGACCTTATCCTAATCCCAAATGAACCCTAACCCCAACCCTAACCCTAAGAATAACCCTCACCAACACCATAAACATAACACTAACCCTAACCCTAATGCTACCCAAACCCTAACACAAACCCTAACCATAAACCTAATGTCTGACAGTCATAGCAATATCGTGCTGACCCTAAGCCCAACCCTAACCCTAACACTAACCCTAATGTCAGACAGATATTGCAATATCATCCTAACCCAAACAACAACCCTAATCCTAACCATAACCATAACTCTAACCCTAATCGTAGCCCTATCCCTAACCCTTACCTAAACACTAACCATAATCGGAACCCTAATATCTGACAGTTACATCATATCATCCTATACCTAACCCCAATGTTAACCTTAGACCTAAACCTAACCCTAACCCTAACCCTAATGTCTGACAGTCATATCAAAATCGTCCTAAACCTAACCCCAAGACTAACCCGAACCCTAAACATAATACCAACACTAACCCTAATGTCTGACAGTCATATTAATATCGTTCTAACCCTAACCCCAACCCTAACCATAACCATAAGCATATCCCTAAACCTAACAGTAACTCTAATGTCTGACAGTCATATCAATATCATCCAAACCCTAACACTAACCATAAAACTCACCCTAAACCTAATGTCTCACAATCATATCAATATCGTCCAAACCCTATCTCCCACCCTAACCCTAACCCTAACCCTAACACTATTGTCTTACAGTCATATCAATATCGTTCTAACACTAACCCTAACCCTATCCCTATCCCTAACCCTAACCATAACCCTAATGTCTGGCAGTCATATCAATATCATCCTAATCCTAACCCCAATCCTAACCCTAACCCCAACCCTAATCTTAGCCCTAACCCTAACCTTAAAAATAACCCAACACTAACCCAAATGTCTGACAGTCTCATCAATATCATCCTAACCCTAACCCCATCCCTAACTCTAATCTTAACACTAACTTTGATGTCTCACAGTCATATCAATATGGTCGTAACCCTAACCCCAACCTTTACCCTAACCATAACCCTAATGTCTGACTGGCATACCAATATCGTCCTATCCCACACCTCAACCCAAACCCTAACCCTGACTCAAATACTAACCCTAATGTCTGACCGTCATATCAATATGTCCTAACCCTAACCCTAACCCTAACTCTTACATTTACCCTAACCCCAACCCTTAACCTAACCCTAGCCCTAACCGAAACCATAACTCTAATCCTCACCATAACCCTAACCTTAAACCTAACCATACCCCAACCCTAAATCTAACCCTAACCCTTAACCTAATGACTGACAGTCATATAAATATCATCCTAAACCTAACCCTAAGCTAAACCTAACTGAAACCCAACCCCAACCCTACCCCTAACCCTAAACTTGGACCCTAACCTCTAAATCCATATAAGCACAACCCTAACCCTAACCCTAACCCTAACCTCAACCCTAACCCTAACACTCACCCTAATGTCTGACAGTCATATCTATATCGTCCTAACCCTAACCCCAACCTTAACTCTAACCATAATCCTAACACTATTTCCTGACAGTCATATCAATATCATTCTAACCCTAACTCCAACCCTAACCATAACCCAAACCCTAACCCTAATGTCTGATAGTAATATCAGTATGTTCTAACCTTAACCCTATCCCTAACTCTAACCCTAACCCTCACGCTAACCCTAATCCTAACCCTAATCACAACTATAACCCTAACCATAACCTTAACCCTAATCTGAACCCTAGCCAACCCCAACCATAAACCTAACCCTTATGTCTGACAGTCATATCAATATCATCCTAACTCTAACCCTAACAATAACCCTAACTCTAACCCTAACCCTAACACTAATCCTAATGTCTGACAATCAATTAAATACCATTCTAATCCTTATCCCAACTCTAACCCTTACCCCAACCCTAACACTAACAATAACCCTGACCCTAACAATAACCTTAACCCTAACCGTAACCATATCCCTAACCCTAACCCTAATACCAACACTAACCCTAATGTCTGACAGTCATATTAATATCATTCTAACCCTAACCCCAAACCTAACCCTCGCTATAACCCTAACCCTAATGTCTAACAGTCATATCAATATTGTCCTTACCCTATCCCCAGTCCTAACACTAACCATGAAATTCATCCTAAACCTAATGTCTGACAATCATATTAGTATCATCCGAACCCTCACTCCAACCGTAATCCTAACCCTAACCCTATCCCTATTGTCTGACAGTCATATCAATTTCATCCTAAATCTAACCCTAACCCTAACCCTAACACAAACCCCAACCCTAACCCTAACCCAAACACTATCCCTAACCCAAAACCTAACCCTAATGTCTGACATTTATATCAATATCATCCTAGTCCTAACCCCAACCCTAGTCTTAACCCTAACCCCAACCCTTAACCTAACCCTAACCTTAACCCTAACACTAACTCTAATGTCAGACAGTCATATCAGTATCATCCTAACCCAAATACCAGCCATAAACCTAACCCTAACCCTGACCCTATGTCTGACAGTTATATCAATATCATCCTAGTCCTAACCCCAACCCTAGCCTTAACCCTAACCCCAACCCTGAACCTAATCCTAACCTTAACCCGAACACTAACTCTAATGTCTGACAGTCATAACAGTATCATCCTAACCCAAATACCAGCAATAAACCTAACCCTAACCCTAACCCTATGTCTGACAGTTATATCAATATCGCCCTAACCCCAACCCTAACTTTAACACTATTCCTAACACTATTTTCTGACAGTCATGTCAATATTGTCCTATCCCTAAGACTAACCCTAACCCTATCAATAACCCAATCACTAACCCTAATGTCTTACAGTAATATCAATATCATACTAATCCTAACCTTAACCCTAACCCCAACTCTAACCCTAGCCCTAATGGCTAACAGTCATTTCAATACCGACCTATCCCTAATCCCAAATTTAACCCTAACCCCAACCCTAACCCTAAGAATAACCCTCACCAACACCATAACCATAACACTAACCCTAACCCTAATGCTACCCAAACCCTAACACAAACCCTAACCATAAACCTAATGTCTGACAGTCATAACAATATCGTGCTGACCCTAAGAACAACCCTAACCCTAACACTAACCCTAATGTCAGACAGATATTGCAATATCATCCTAATCCTAACAACAACCCTAACCCTAACCATAACCATAACTCTAACCCTAATCGTAACCCTATCCATAACCCTTACCTAAACACTAAACATAATCGGAACCCTAATGTCTGACAGTTACATCATATCATCCTATACCTAACCCCAATGTTAACCTTAGACCTAAACCTAACCCTAACCCTAACCCTAATGTCTGACAGTCATATCAAAATCGTCCTAACCCTAACCTCAATACTAACCCGAACCCTAAACATAATACCAACACTAACCCTAATGTCTGACAGTCATATTAATATCATTCTAACCCTAACCCAAACCCTAACCATAACCATAAGCATATCCCTAAGCCTAACAGTAACTCTAATGTCTGACAGTCATATCAATATCATCCAAACCCTAACACTAACCATAAAACTCACCCTAAACCTAATGTCTCACAATCATATCAATATCGTCCAAACCCTATCTCCCACCCTAACCCTAACCCTAACCCTAACACTATTGTCTTACAGTCATATCAATATCGTTCTAACACTAACCCAAACCCTAACCCTATCCCTATCCCTAACCCTAACCATAACCCTAATGTCTGACAGTCATATCAATATCATCCTAATCCTAACCCCAATCCTAACCCTAACCCCAACCCTAATCTTAGCCCTAACCCTAACCTTAAAAATAACTCAACACTAACCCAAATGTCTGACAGTCTCATCAATATCATCCTAACCCTAACCCCATCCCTAACTCTAATCTTAACACTAACTTTGATGTCTCACAGTCATATCAATATGGTCGTAACCCTAACCCCAACCTTTACCCTAACCATAACCCTAATGTCTGACTGGCATACCAATATCGTCCTATCCCACACCTCAACCCAAACCCTAACCCTGACTCAAATACTAACCCTAATGTCTGACCGTCATATCAATATGTCCTAACCCTAACCCTAACCCTAACTCTTACATTTACCCTAACCCCAACCCTTAACCTAACCCTAGCCCTAACCGAAACCATAACTCTAATCCTCACCATAACCCTAACCTTAAACCTAACCATACCCCAACCCTAAATCTAACCCTAACCCTTAACCTAATGACTGACAGTCATATAAATATCATCCTAAACCTAACCCTAAGCCTAAACCTAACTGAAACCCTAACCCCAACCCTACCCTAACCCTAAACTTGACCCTAACCCTAACCATAAGCACAACCCTAACCCTAACCCTAACCCTAACCTCAACCCTAACCCTAACACTAACCCTAATGTCTGACAGTCATATCAATATCGTCCTAACCCTAACCCCATCCTTAACTCTAACCATAATCCTAACACTGTTTCCTGACAGTCATATCAATATCATTCTAACCCTAACACCAACCCTAACCCTAACCCAAAACCTAACCCTAATGTCTGATAGTAATATCAGTATGTTCTAACCTTAACCCTATCCCTAACTCTAACCCTAACCCTCACGCTAACCCTAATCCTAACCCTAATCACAACTATAACCCTAACCATAACCTTAACCCTAATCTGAACCCTAAGGCTAACCCCAACCGTAACCCTAACCCTTATGTCTGACAGTCATATCAATATCATCCTAACTCTAACCTAACAATAACCCTAACTCTAACTCCAACCTCTAACACTAATCCAATGTCTGACAATCATTTAAATACCTGTCCTAATCCTAATCCCAACTCTAACCCTTACCCCAAACCTAACACTAACAATAACCCTGACCCTAACAATAACCTTAACCCTAACCCTAACCATATCCCTAACCCTAACCCTAACACTAACCCTAACCCTATCCCTAATGTCTGACAGTCATATCAATATCGTCCTAACCCTAACCCCAGTCCTAACACTAACTATGAAATTCATCCTAAATTTAATGTCTGACAATCATTTCCATATCGTCCCAACCCTCATGCCATCCCCAATCCTAACCATAACCCTATCCCTATCGTCCAACAGTCATATAAATTTCATCCTAAATCTAACCCTAACCATAACCCTAACCCTAACCCTAACGCTATCACTAACCCCAACCCTAACCCTAACCCTAACCCTAACCCAAACCCTATCCCTAACCCTAACCCTAACCCTGTCTGACAGTCATATTAATATCATCCTTGTCCTAATCCCAACCCTCACCTTAACCCTAACCCCAGCCTAAACCTAATCAGAACCTTAACCCTAACCCTAACACTAACCCATATGTCTGACAGTCATATCAATTTCATTTTAGCCCTAACCCCATCCCTAACCCTAACCGTAACCATAACCTTGATGTCTCACAGTCATATCTATACCATCCTAACACTAACCCCAACCTTTACCCTAATCCTAATCATAATGTCTGACAGTCATGTCAATATCGTCCAAACCCTAACCTAAACCAAAACCTAAATGTCTGACAGTTATATCAATATCGTCCTATCCCTAACCCTAAACCTAACCCATACCCTAACCCCAACACTAACCTTAACCCTAGCCCTATCCCTAACCCTAAGCCTATCTGTAACCATTATGTCTGATAGTCATATCAATATCATCCTAACCATAAACCCAACCCCAACTGTAACCCTAACCCAAATTCCAACCCTAACCTTAACTCTAACACTTACACTAACTCTAATGTCTGACAGTCATATCAATATCATCCTAACCCGAAAACCAGCCATAACCCTAACCCTAACCCTAACCCTAATGTCTGACAGTTATATCAATATTGTCCTAACCCTAACCCCAACCCTAACTTTAACCCTAATCCTAACCCTAATATCTTACAGTAATGTCAATATCGTCCTGACCTTAAGACCAACCCTAACCCTGTCCATAACCCTGGCCCTAAAGCCTCACAGTCATTTAAATACCGATGTAACCCTAATCCCAACTCTAACCCTAACCCCAAACCTAACCCTAAGAATAACTCTCAACCTAACCATAACCATAACACTAACCCTAACCCAAACGATACCCATAACCCTAACACTAACCCTAACTGTAAACCTAATGTCTGACAGTCAAAGCAATATCGTCCTAACCCTAAGCCCAACCCTAACCCTAGCACTAACACTAATGTCTGACAGACATTTCAATATCGTCCTAACCCTAACAACAACCCTAACCCTAAACATAACCATAACACTAACCCTAACCCTAACCCTTACCTAAACACTAACCCTAATTGGAACCCTAATGTCTGACAGTTACACCATATCATCCTATCCCTAACCCCAGTGCTAACCATAGACTTAAACCTAACCCTAACTGTAATGTCTGACAGTCATATCAAAATCATCCTAACCCTAGCCCCAAGACTAACCCGAACCATAACCGTAATACCAACACTAACCCAAATGTCTGACAGTCATAGTACTATCATTCTAACCCTTAACCCCACCCTAACCATAACCATAACCAAATCCCTATGCCTAACAGTAACCCTAATGTCTGACAGTCATATCAATATCGTCCTAACCTTAACCACAACCCTAACACTAACCATAAAACTCACCCTAAACCTAATGTCTCACAATCATATCAATATCATCCAAACCCTAGCTCCCACCCCAACCCTAACCCTAACTCTAACACAATTGTCTGACAGTCATATAAATATCATCCTAAACCTAACCCTAACCCTGACCCTAAGCATAACCCTAACCCAAACCTTAACCCTAACACTAACTCTAACCCTAATACTACCCAAACCATAACCCTAATGCCTGTCCGTCATATTAATAGTGTCCTAACCCTAACCCTAACCCTTGCCCCAACCAAAACCGTAACCTAAACCCTAACCCTAACCCTAACCTTAACCATAACCATAACCATAACCATAACAATAACCATAACCATAACCATAACCATAACCAAATCCCTAAGCCTAACAGTAACACTAATGTCTGACAGTCATATCAATATCATCCTAACCTTAACCACAACCATATCACTAACCATAAAACTCACCCTAAACCTAATGTCTCACAATCATATCAATATCGTCCAAACCCTAGCTCCCACCCTAACCCTAACCCTAACACAATTGTCAGTCATATAAATATCATTCTAAACCTAACCCTAACCCTGACCCTAAACATAACCCTAACCCAAACCTTAACTCTAACACTAACTCTAACCCTAAAACTACCCAAACCATAACCCTAATGCCTGACAGTCATATTAATAGTGTCCTAACCCTAACCCTTGCCCCAACCCAAACCCTAACCTGAACCCTAACCCTAACCATAACCATAACCATAACCATAACCATAAGCATAACCATAAGCATAACCCTAACTCTAACCCTAAATCTTTATCTAACCCTAACCCTAACCTAATGTCTGACAGTCATATCAATACCATCCTAACCCTAACCCAACCCTAACCCTAAAACCAAATCTAAACCTAACCCTAACCTTAACCCTAACCCAAACACTAACCCTAATGTCTGACAGTCATATCGATATCATTCTAACCCTAACCCCATCCCTAACACTGACCCTAACACTAACCCTAATGTCGGACTGTCATAAAATGAATATTATCCTAAACATAACCCTAACAATAACCCTAACACTAACCCTAATGTCTGACAGTGATATGAATATAGTAATAACCCTAACGCCAACCCGTATGCTAACTCTAACCTTAAACCAAACCCTAACCATAACCCTAACCTTAACGATAACCCTAACCCTAAAACTAATGTTTAACAGTCATATCAATATCGTCCTAATCCTAACCCCAACCCTAAATCTAACCATAATCCTAACACTATTTTCTGACAGTCATATCACTATCATCCTAACCCTAACGTCAACCCTAACCCAAACCCTAACCCAAATGTCTGACAGTAATATCAATAACGTCCTACTCCTAACCCCATCGCTAACCCTAATCCTGACCGTAACCCTAACCATAACCCTAATCCTAACCCTAACACCAACCCTATCTCTAAAACTAATGACTGACATTAATGACAATATTGTCCTGACCCTAAACCTAACTCTAACTCTAACCCTAACCCCAACCCAAACCCTAATGTCTTACAGTCATTTCAATACCTACCTAACCTAATCCCAACTCTAACCCTAACCCCAAAACTAACCCTAACCCAAACCTTGGCCATAACCCTAACCCAAACCCTAAACCTACCCTAACCCTAACCCAAACACTAACCCTAATCTTAACATTAATGTCTGACAGTCATATCAATATCATCCTAACCCTAACCCCAGAACTAACCATTACCCTAACCCTAATACCAACACTAACTCTAATGTCAGACAGTCACATTAATATTGTTTTAACCCTAACCCCAAACCTAACCCTAAAAATAATCCTAACATCTGACAGTCATATCAATATAGTCCCAAACCTAACCCCAACCTTAACCCTACTGTCTGACAGTCATATCAATATCGTCCTTATCCTAACCCCAGTCCTAACACTAACCATAAAACTCATCCTAAAAATAAAGTCTGACAATCATATCAATATCGTCCTAACTCTCACTCTAACCCTAATCCTATTCTTAACCCTATCCCTTTTGTCTGACAGTCATATCAATTTCTTCCTAAATCTAACCCTATCCCTAACCCTAACCCTAATGTCTGAAGACTTATCAATATCACCCTAATCCTAACCCCAAACCTAACCTTAAACCTAAACCCAACCCTAAACCTAACTCTAACCCTAACCTAAAGCCTAACACTAATCTTTATGTCTGACAGCCATATCAATTTCATCCTAGCCCTAACTCCATCCCTAACTTTAACAGTAACCCTAACCATGATATCCCACAGTCATATCAGTATCGTCTTAACCATAACCCCAACCTTTACCCTAACTCTAACCCTAATGTCTGACATTCATATCAATATCGTCCTAACATTAATCATAACCCTAACCCAAATGTCTGACAGTTATATCAGTATCTTCTTAACCCAAACCCTAACCCTAACCTTAACCTTAACCCTAACCCATACCCTAACCCCAAACCAACCCTAACCCAAACTCTAACCCTAACACTAACCCTAAACCTATCTCTAACCCTAAACCTATCCCTAACCCTAATGTGTGACAGTCATATCAATATCACCCTAACCATAACCCTAACTCTAACCATAACCCAAACTCTAATTCGAAACCTAACCCTAACCCTTACCCTAACCTTAACCCTAACCCTAACAGTAACTTTAATGTCTGACAGTCATATCAGTATCATCTTAACCCAAAACCAAGATGTAAACCTAACCCTAACCCTAATCTCTGACAGACATATCAATATCGTCCTAACCCTAACCCCAACCCTATCTTTAACCCTAATCCTAACACTATTTTCTGACAGTCGTATCAATATCGTCCTATCCCTTATGGCACCCCTAACCCTATCCATAGCCCAAACCCTTTCACTAATATCTTAAGTAATACCAATATCATCCTAATCCTAAATGTAACCCTAAGCCTAACCCTGACCATAGCCCAAACCCTAAACATAACCCTAACCCAAACCTTAACCTTAACCCTAACACTAACTCTAACCCTAACACTAACCCAACCCTAACCCTAATGTCTGAGGGTTATATTAATAGTGTCCTAACCCTAAACCTAACCCAAAACCTAACCCTAACCCTAACCTAAACCCAAATGTTAACCTTAACCTTAACCATAACCCTAACCCTATCCCTAACCCTAATCCCAACCCTAACCCTAACAAAAACCCTAAGACTAAACCTAACCCTAACCCAAACCTTAACCCTAACCTTAACCCTGACCCTAGCCCTAATGTCTGACAGTCATATCAATATCATCCTAACCCTAACCCCAAACCTAACTCAAACCTCAACTCTAAACCTAACCCTAACCCTAACCTTAACCCTAACCCAAACTCTAACCCTAATGTCTGACAGTCATATCAATATCATTCTAACCCCATCCCTAACCCTAACCCTAACTGTAACCCTAAGCCTAATGTCTGACAGTCATATAAATGTCATCCTAACCCTATCACCAACATTAACCCTAACCATAACCCTAATGTCTGACAGTCATATCAATATCATCCTAACCCTAACCCTGACCCAGACACAAACCCTAATGTCTTACATTCATATCAATATCATCTTAACTTTAACCCTAACAAAAAACCTAACACTAACTCTAATGTCTGACAGTCATATGAATATAGTAATAACCCTAACACCAACCCTGACCCTAACCCTAACCTTAACCCCAACCCTAACCATAACCCTAACCCTAACGATAACCCTAACCCAAACCCTAACTCTAACCCTAACCCTAAAACTAATGTCTGACATTCATATCACTATCATTCTAAGCCTAATTTCAACTCTAACTCTAACCATGTTCCTAAAACTATTTTCTAGGGCCATATCACTATCGCCTCAACCCAAGTGCAACAACCCTAACCTTAACCCTAACCCAAACCCTAACCCTAATGTCTGACAGTAATATCAGTATCGACTAATCCTAACTCTAGGCCTAACCCTTACCATAACCGTAACCCTAACCCTAACTATGACCCTATCCTTAACCCTAAACCTAAAACCAATCCTAACCCTAAAACTAATGTCTGACATTCATGACAGTATTGTCCTAACCCTAAACCTAAACCAAACTGTAACCCTAACCCCAACCCTAACCCTAATATCTGACAGTCCTTTCAATACCGACCTAACCTAATCCCAACTCTATCCCTAACCCCAAAACTAACCTTAACATAAACCATAGCCATAACCCTAATCCAAACCCTAACCCTAACCTTAACACAAACACTAACCCTAATCATAACCCTAACGTCAGACAGTTATATAAATATCATCCTAAACATAACCCCAAACCTAACATTAGCCCTAAAATTAACCCTAACCCTAACCCTAATGTCTGATAGGTATATCAATATTATCCTGACCCTAACCCTAAAACTAACCATAACCCTAACCCTAATACCAACACTAACCCTAATGTCTGGCAGTCATATTAATATCATTCTAACCCCAACTCCAAACCCCAACTCCTAGCTATAACCCTAACCCTAATGTCTGACAGTCATATCAATATTGTCCTAACCCTAACCCCAGTCCTAACACTCAACCATGAAATTATCCTAAACCTAATGTCTGACAATCATATCAATATCATCCAAACCCTCACTCCAACCGTAATCCTAACCCTAACCCTATCCCTATTGTCTGACAGTCATATCAATTTCATCCTAAATCTAACCCTAACCCTAACCCTAACACAAACCCCAACCCTAACCCTAACCCAAACTCTATCCCTAACCCAAAACCTAACCATAATGTCTGACAGTTATATCAATATTATCCTAGTCCTAACCCCAACCCTAGTCTTAACCCTAACCCCAACCTTTAACCTAACCCTAACCTTAACCTTAACCCTAACACTAACTCTAATTTCTGACAGTCATATCAGTATCATCCTAACCCAAATACCAGTCATAACCCTAACCCTAACCCTATGTCTGACAGTTATATCAATATCACCATAACCCCAACACTAACTTTAACACTAATCCTAACACTATTTTCTGACAGTCATGTCAATATCGTCCTAACCCTAAGACCAACCCTAACCCTATCAACAACCCAATCACTAACCCTAATGTCTTACAGTAATATCAATATCGTCCTAATCCTAACCCTAACCACTACTCTAACCCTAAGAATAACCCTCACCCACACCATAACCATAACACTAACCCTAACCCTAATGCTACCCCAACCCTAACACAAACCCTAACCATAAACCTAATGTCTGACAGTCATAGCAATATCATCCTGACCCTAAGCCCAACCCTAACCCTAACACTAACCCTTATGTCAGACAGATATTGCAATATCATCCCAACCCTAACAACAACCCTAACCCAAACCATAACCATAACTCTAACCCTAATCCTAACCCTAACCCTAACCCTTACCTAAACACTAACCATAATCAGAACCCTAAAGTCTGACAGTTACATCATATCATCCTATACCTAACCCCAATGTTAACCTAACCCTAACCCTAATGTCTGACAGTCATATCAAAATCGTCCTAACCCTAACCCCAAGACTAACCTGAACCCCAAACATAATACCAACACTAACCCTAATGTCTGACAGTCATATTAATATCATTCTAACCCTAACCCCAACCCTAACCATAACAGTAACCCTAATGTCTGACAGTCATATTAATATCATCCAAACCCTAACACTAACCATAAAACTCACCCTAAACCTAATGTCTCACAATCATATCAATATCGTCCAAACCCTATCTCCCACCCTAACCCTAACCCTAACACTATTGTCTTACAGTCATATCAATATCTTTCTAACACTAATCCTAACCCTATCCCTATCCCTAACCCTAACCATAACCCTAATGTCTCACAGTCATATCAATATCATCCTAATCCTAACCCTAACCCTAACCCTTATCCTAACCTCAACCTTAACCCTAACACTAACCCTAATGTCTGACAGTCATATCAATATCGTCCTAACCCTAACCCCAACCCTAACTCAAACCATAATCCTAGCACTATTTCCTGACAGTCATATCAATATCATTCTAACCCTAACACCAACCCTAACCATAACCATAACGCAAACCATAACCCTAATGTCTGATAGTAATATCAGTATGTTCTAACCTTAACCCTATCCCTAACTCTAACCCTAACCCTCATGCTAACCCTAATCCTAACCCTAATCACAACTATAACCCTAACCATAACCTTAACCCTAATCCGAACCCTAAGGCTAACCCCAACCTTAACCCTAACCCTTATGTCTGACAGTCACATCAATATCATCCTAACTCTAACCCCAACAATAACCCTAACTCTAACCCTAACACTAATCCTAATGTCTGACAATCATTTAAATACCGTTCTAATCCTAATCCCAACTCTAACCCTTACCCCAACCCTAACACTAACAATAACCCTGACCCTAACCATAACCTTAACCCTAACCCTAACCATATCCCTAACCCTAACCCTAACACTAACCCTAACCCTATCCTTAATGTCTGACAGTCATATCAATATTGTCCTAACCCTAACCCCAGTCCTAACACTAACTATGAAATTCATCCTAAACTTAATGCTGACAATCATATCCATATCGTCCCAACCCTCATGCCAACCCCAATCCTAACCCTAACCCTATCCCTTTTGTCAACAGTTATATAAATTTCATCCTAAATCTAACCCTAACCATAACCCTAACCCTATCATTAACCCCAACCCTAACCCTAACACAAACCCTATCCCTAACCCTAACCCTAACCCTAACCCTGTCTCACAGTCATATTAATATCATCCTAGTCCTAATCCCAACCCTCACCTTAACCCTAACCCCAGCCCTAAACCTAATCAGAACCTTAACCCTAACCCTAACACTAACCCATATGTCTGACAGTCATATCAATTTCATTTTAGCCCTAACCCCATCCCTAACCCTAACCGTAACCCTAACCTTGATGTCTCACAGTCATATCTATAATATCCTAACACTAACCCCAACTTTTGCCCTAATCCTAACCATAATGTCTGACAGTCATGTCAATATCATCCAAACCCTAACCTAAACCAAAACCTAAATGTCTGACAGTTATATCAATATCGTCCTAACCCTAACCCCAACCCTAACTTTAACCCTAATCCTAACCCTAATATCTTACAGTAATGTCAATATCGTCCTAACCTTAAGACCAACCCTAACCATGTCCATAACCCTGGCCCTAATGCCTCACAGTCATTTCAATACCGATGTAACCCTAATCCCAACTCTAACCCTAACCCCTAACCTAACCCTAAGAATAACTCTCACCCTAACCATGACCATAACACTAACCCTAACCCTAACTATACCCATAACCCTAACACTAACCCTAACCGTAAACCTATTGTCTGACATTCAAAGCAATATCGTCCTAACCCTAAGCCCAACCCTAACTCTAACACTAACCCTACTGTCTGACAGACATTTCAATATTTTCCTAACCCTAACAACAACCCTAACCCTTACACTAAACCTAACCCTAAGCCTTACCCTATCCCTAACTCTAATGTCTGACTGTCATATCAATATCATCCTAACCCTAACACCAACAATAATCCTAACCCAATTCCAGCCCTAAATCAAACCATAATCTTAACCCTAACCCAAACAATAACCCTTATGTCTGACAGTCATATCAATATCATCCTAACCCTAATCCCACCCTTAACCCTAACCGTAACTCTGACATTAAGGTCTGACAATCATATCACAATCATCCTAAACCTAACCCCAACCTTAACCCTAACCCTAACCCTAATGCCTGACAGTCATACCAATATCGTCCTAACCCTAACACCAAACCTAACCATGACCCAAACACTAACCTTAATGCCTGACATTCATATCAATATCATCCTAACCCTAACCATAACCCTAATCCTAATGTCTGACAGTCATATCAATATCATCCTAATAACACAAACTCCAACCCTAACCCTAACCTTAACCCCAAATCTAACCCTAACCATAACCCCAATATCTGATGGTCATATCAATATCTCCCTAACCCTGACCCTAACCCTAACCGTAACTAAAAATGTAACCCTAACTTTAACCCTAACCCTAACACTAACCCTAATATCTTACAGTCATATCAATATCATCCTAACCCTAATACAAACCCTATCTCTAACCCTAACCCTAACACTATTTTCTGAAAGTCATCACAATATAATCCTAACCCTAACGCCAACACTAGCCCTAACTCAAACCCTAACCCTAATGTCCAACAGTAATATCACTATTGTCCTAACCCTAACCATAACCATAACTTTAACCCTAACACTAACCCTAACCCTAACACTATCCCTAACCCTAACCCTAACCCTAATGACTAACAGTCATATCAATAGTGTTCTAACACTAACCCAAACCCTAAACCTAACCCTAATCCTATCCCTAACCCCAACCCTAACCCTAACCCTTACCCCAAACCTAAACCTAATAATATTCTTAACCCTAACCCTTACCCAAACACTAACCCTAATGTCTGACAGTCAAATCAATATCGTTCTAACTCTAACCCTAACACTAACCCAAATCTTAACCCTAACCCTATCCTCAACCCAAACCCTAACTCTAACCCTAATCCTAATGTCTGACAGTCATATCAATATCATTCTAACCCTAACCCCAACCCTAACCCTAACCCTCACCCTAACCCTAATGTCTAACAGTCATATCAATTTCATCCTAACTCAAACCCCAATCCTAACCCTAACCCTAACCCTAATGCTAACCCTAACCCTAACCCTATTGTCTGACAGTCACATCAATACCATCCTAACCCTAAAACTAGCCATAACCCTAACCAAAACTCTAACCCTAACCCTATCCCTCACCATAAACCTATCCCTTGCCATAATGTCTGATTGTCATTTCAATATCACCCTAATCTGAACCCCAAAACTAACCCTAACCTTGACCCAAAAACTAACCTTGATGTCTGACAGTCATTTCAATATCGTCCTAACCCTAACTCTAACCATAACCACAACCTGAACCCTAACCCTAACCTTAACTCTAACCCTAACCATAACCCTAACCCAAAACCTAACACTAACCCTAACCACAACCCTAACCCTAACCCTAACCCTAACCCCAACCATAAACCTAACCCTAATCCTAAACCTAACCCTAACCCTAACACCAGCCCTTACTCTAATGTCTGACAGTCATATCAATATCATCCTAACCCTAAACCCAACCCTAACCCTATTCTTAAAACTCACCCTAAACCTAATGTCTGACAGTCATATCAATATCATCCTAACCTTAACTTCAACCCTAACCCTAACCCTATTTTCTGACATTCAAATCAATATCATCCTAACTCTAATCCTAAACCTAACCCTAGCCCTAACCCTAACCGTAACACTATCCCTAACCCTTACCATAACACAGACCCTAATGTCTGGCAGTCATATCAATAATGTCCTAATTCTAACCCCAAACCTAACCCTAACCCTAACATTAACCCTAATGTCTGAGAGTCACATCAATATCATCCTAACCCTAACCCCATCCCTAACCCTAACCGTAACCCTAACCCTAAGGTCTGACAGTCATATCAATATTGTCCTAAACCTAAGTCCAACCTTAACCCTATCCCTAACCCTAATGTCTGACAGTCATACCAATATCATCCTAACCCTAACACCAACCCTAACCCTGACCCAAACACTTACCCTAATGTCTGACAGTCATATCAATATCGACCTAACCCTAATCATAACCCTAACCCTAATGTCTGACAGTCATATCAATATCATCCAACCCTAACCCTAACACAAACCCCAACCCTAGCCCTAACCCTAACCTTAACCCAAACCCTAACTCTAACCCTAACCACAACCCTAACCCTAACCTTAACCTTAACTCTAACCCTACCACTAACTTTAATGTATGACAGTCATATCAACATCATCCTAACACAAACCCCAACCATAACCCTAACCCTAATCCCATCCCTAAACCTAACCATAATCTTAACCTTAACCCAAACACTAACCCTAATATCTGACAGTCATATCAATATCATCCTAACCCTAACCCCATCCCTAACCCTAACCGTAACCCTAACCCTAAGGTCTGACAGTCATATCAATATCATCCTAAACTTAAATCCAACCTTAACCCTAACCCTAACCCTAATGTCTGACAGTCATACCAATATCGTCCTAACCCTAACACCACTCCTAACCCTGACAATACTTTTTTGGGTCTAAATTTCTGATTTAGGGCTTTGAAGGACTTGCGATCCATGCTAGCACATCCAGGTCCAAAGCTATATCTGCTCGTGTCTCTGTGAGCATTTTTTCACATTCAACAAGTGTTTTGCTTTCTCCCTATGCTGTGAGACACCTTGTGTGTGAGACAGTACAGGAGGGTAGCTGCGTTTGTTGGAGCTGAATTATGAGATGTTTTAATTGAATATACTGCACTATTCACCTGTCTGTTATTTGGGAAGGTTGCAGGAAGTTCCTCCCATTTGTAGTTTTTTTAAGGGGTTTACTTGAATTACAAACAGGACTTGACTGATTTATTTTAGAAAATTAGCAACTGGGTCACTGCACATCAATGTGTAGCAGGGTGTTTTGCCTTCGCAATACTTTTTTGGGTCTAAATTCCTGATTTAGGGTTTTGAAGGACTCGTGACCCACGCTAGCTCTTCTGGGTTCAGAGCTATATCTGCTTGCGTCTCTGCCAGCAGGGTGAGCGAGCAGCTCCACGTGCAGAGATGCGCACCGAGACACGTGCGACAGTGTGTGTCTAGAGTGTCCAGAGTGGCTAGAGGGATAGAAGGCATAAATTTCTGTTTTGTCTAGTTCAATTAAATATACTGCACGTATTATAAGACTATTTTGTGTGTGTGAAATAAAGTGAATTACAATATAGCTTCACCTGATTTAATTGATTTAGAACATTCAAATTTGATGATTCATTTAGGTGTTTTAGGAACACAATGTATATTGTGTAAAATGTTTACTGGTGTCATGGAAATTCCTCCAAAGGAGCACTATAAATGTAATAAGTGTTCTGAGAATATTGAGTTGAAACATTAGATAAACTCATTTTCTCTGAGACTGAAACAACTTGAAATCAGTCAATATAATATGACTGAATGGTTTAATAGTTTTAAAAATTCTGATCCATTTTTTGATCTAAACATTATCAATGAGACCCAGTGTCCTATTGACACCACTTTACAACATGAGGTAGTTAATGATCAGCAATCGGATAATGACGTATTGTTTCCTTTAGTATCCACTAAAAGTGTAGCCATTTTATAACATGAAGTAGTAAACGGTCAGCAACTGGGTTATGACTTATTATCTCCCCTAGTAGCCTCATTATCTACATCTCCTATAAATGTAGTTTCAAATAAGAAAAGAGGGAGGTTGATGAAAATGATGAAGAAAATGATTGTGGTTGGTATAATGTTCAAAGATCTAGAAGAACAAAAAAGGGGAGAAAGGCTGATTATTTTTCAGTTCCAATATCAAACAGATTTGAGTGTTTGCAGTCTGTGCCCTGCCAGTTGTCTGAGGGCAATAATTTACCTCATTGCTCAATTAGCAATAATGACAGACATGATTCCCTACTAACAAGTGGTGTTACTTCTTCTGAATTGATATTACCTGTCTTTGATCATCCCCTTATTGATTTTTCAGTGGATAATGGTTTACACACATCTAATGTTAATTGTGTGACTTCTCCCACAGATCATTCCAATAAGCAGATTTTAGTAATTGGTGATTCTATGATCAAGTATTTAGATAGAGGTATTTGTAATCCAGATAAGAATAATAGAACATGTACAAGTTTCAGTGGTGCCAAGATTTGTGACATTTCTAGAATGTTAGATAATATCCTGAATAATTGTGGTGATAATCCTTTTGTAATTATACATGCCAGTGTTAATAATATTCTTCACGATTCAATTCAGGGTATTAAGTCAGCTTTTGTTGGACTAGTAAACAAACTAGTGGATATTGGTTGTCAAATCAATATATCCGAAATTCTTCCTGTACCCTGTTATTCATATCATTTAAATCATAAAATAAAGATTATTAGCAACTGGCTTCATTATTGGTGCCTTCAATAAGAGATAAAGTGCATCAATCATTGGGAAATATTTGATGGTAAAAATGATCTGTTTGAGAAAGATGGATTGCATCTGAGTCGGAAGGGAAATGCTGCTCTGAGCAACCAATTTTTGTCACTAATTGAAGGTTGTTTAAACTAGTCTGTGGGGTGAGGGGAAAGAATAAACAACTGTCACCCCCTACTAAAACAATCGGTACTTTGTTATTGCAAAGAAAAATAAATGTCCTCAGTTTTAATGCGAGGAGACTAACAAAAAAAATGGATGAGTTACAGATAAAAGCCTTGGATCATGATGTGGATATTATCTCAATATGTGAAACATGGGGTGATGACCAATCTTCATGGGAAGGTTGTTTAAGTAACTATAAAGCTTATAGATTAAATCGACAAAAATAGAAGGGGAGGTGGTGTAGCCTTGTTTTTCAAAACCAATTTAAATACAGTTGATATTACTAATTACATAAAAGTACATAATGTATTTACTGAAACAATTTGGGTTAAATTTTACTTAAATCAAAATGAGTTTCTTATTTTTGGTTGCTGTTATCATCCTCCCAATTCTCCTGCCTATGTAATAGATTCAATTATTACAGAATTTGAATTGACGTGTGAAATGGGACAAGTTGTAATTGTTGGTGATTTCAATTTTGGAAAATCTACTGCAATAGGTGGGAAAGAAAATAAATTCCTCTCCACTTGTATTGAACTTAATTTAATACAACATGTTACTGGGCCTACTAGGCAAAATAATACTTTGGATCTTGTAATTGGTACCGATTCAGTGCCAATTAATGACCTGAGTATTCACGATCCAATAGCAGGTAGTGACCATAATACTATCAGTTTTTCCATAGAGAAAGTATCCTCTGTTACTAAAAACAAGTCCATTATTCATCTTTATAATAAAATGGATTTGAATTCAGTTGATAAGGTTATGGAGGAAATTGATTGGTATTCTATATTATTTAATTTAAGGCCTGAAAATTGTTGGTTTGTATTTAAATCCATTATTTCAAATATAAGAGACAACTATATTCCCTTTGTTTAAAGGTCAAACTAGAAAAAGGTCTCCAAAAATGGCTTAATACATCTATAAAAAAGCTACTAAAGAGAAAAAAGAAATTATATAATGTTTACTCAAGGACTAAATCTAATATTGCTCGGGAAGCAAATAAAAAGATCCAGTCTAAATGTGAGTACTGTATAAAGAGAGCTAAATCATCCTGGGAAATTAGATTGGCAGACTCTGCAAGTAAGAATAATACAAAATAATTTTATTCTTATGTCAATTCTTTAAGGAAACCAGGTTGTCAGGTTGGTCCTATTGTACATAATGGTGACATTGTGCATGATCCTGTCAAGATGATGAATGTATTTAATACAGAATTTTGCAAAATATTTACAGATTTGGATACATCCATAGTACATGTTACTAGTGAGAATGATTCTATCATTATTTTTGATGAAAAACATATTTATGATAAATTAGTCTCCCTAAAGGGTAAATATTGTTCAGGTCCTGATAGATTGGCAGGGCACTTATTATTTTTGTTAGCTAAGCATATTGTTAGGCCGTTAAAAATTATATTTGAAAATTTTTTGTTGGTAAATTATGTCCCAGAAGATTGGAAAAAAGCAAATGTTACACCAATTTATAAAAATGGTTTAAAAGATAGCAGAAAATTATCATCCTATTAGTTTGACCGCTACAGTTTGCAAGGTACTAGAAAGTTTAATAAAAGATATTATTACACCGGTCTTGAATATTAAAGATACTGAACAGCATGGGTTTAGGAAGGGAAGAAGTTGCCTCACAAATTTGCTCTCATTTTATGAGAATATTAGTGAGTACTTGGATCGTAACATACCTTGTGATATTATTTGCATCGATTTTAGTAGAACATTTGACATTATGCCACATATGGCATTGATTTCTAAATTAATCGATATTAGCATTAACCGCTATATTATAAATTGGATCAGCAATTGGTTACAAGATAGAACACAATGTGTTCTTATCGATGGATTTAGTTCAAGGGAAGGATATATTTCTAGCAAAGTCCCGCTGGGTTATGAAATTAAATTTAAATAAATGCAAAGTTATGCATTTGGGATCCAATAACCCAGGATATACATATCAGTTAAATAATACAGATCTAGTTAGTTTTGTTGATAAAAAAGACCTGGGTATCAGTGTCTCGAATGATATGTCATATAATAAGCACATTCAAGAGATTATTAATAAGTCTAATAGAGTTGTGTGGTCAATTTTGCATAATATCAGATCATGTAAAAGTGAGGTTCTTGTGCCTTTGTTTAGATCTTATGTAAGGCCCCATTTGGAAAATGCTGCTCAGTTGTGGTACCCCTATAAGAAAATGACTAGCAATTCCTTGCAAAATGTTCAAAGATGGTTTACTAAGGAAATTTCAGGATTAAAGAATAATACGTATAATGACAGGTTGAAAAAATTAAAATTAATGTCTTTATCAACTCGTCGGCTTAGAGGCAATTTGCTCCTTCTTTTTGAAATAATTAAAGATCCTGTCATTATGACTGAATTGACTCTTCAATTTAGGTACAATACTTATAATACTAGAGGTCATCCACTACAATTAATTAGGAATAAATTTAGGCATAAAAAACAACAATATTTTTTTACATTGAGTTGTGGGTCCCTGGAACAATTTGCCTAATAGTGTTGTTATTAGTGAAAATAAGAAAATATTTAAGTATAGATTGGATCAATTAATTCACAGTGATTTCATTTTATCATATTACCCATTGGTTTAGAATAAGAGTGTTATGGGCCCTCTTGCTCTTAACACAACCTTAGTATAAATCTTAGTATGACCCAAACACTAACCCTAATATCTGACAGTCATATCAATATCATCCTAACCACAACCATAACCCTAACCCTAATCCCAACACTAAACCTAACCATAATCTTAACCTTAACCCAAACACTAAGCCTAATATCCGACAGTCATATCAATATCATCCTAACCCTAACCCCATCCCTAACACTAACCGTAACCCTAACCCAAAGGTCTGACAGTCATATCAATAAAATCCTAAACCTAAATCCAACGTTAACCCTAACCCTAACCCTAATGTCTGACAGTCATACCAATACCGTCGCAACCCTAACACCAACCCTAACCCTGACCCAAATACTAAACCTAATGTCTAACAGACATATCAATATCATCCTAACACTAACCATAACCCTAATGTCTGACAGTCATATCAATATCGTCCAACCCTAACTCTAACAAAAACCCCAACCCTATCCCTAACCCTAACCATAACCCTAACTCTAACTCTAAACCTAACCATAACCCTAACCATAACCCTAACCTTTAATCTAATATCTGACAGTCACATCAATATCACCCTAACCCTGAACCTGACCCTAACCATAATCCCAAACCTAACCCTAACTTTAACCCTAACCCTAACACTAACCCTAATGTCTGACAGTCATATCAATATTTTCCTAACCCTAACCCCAACCCTAACCCAAATCCTAACCCTAACCCTAACTCCAACCCTAACACTAACCCTAACCTTAACCCTAAGAGTAACACTAACTTTAATGAATGACAGTCATATCAATATCGTCCTAACCCTAACCCCAACCTGAACCCTAACCCTAATGTCTGACAGTCATCCCAATATCATCTTAACCCTATCTCCATCCCTAACCCAAACCCTAACCGAAACCCCTAAACCTAACCCTAACCCTAACACTAACCCTAATGTATGACAGTCATATCAATATCGCCCTAATGTTAACCCAAACCCTGACTCTAACCCTAACCCTAACACTATTTTCTGACAGTCATATCAATAAAATCCTAACCCTAACATCAACCCTATCCCAAACCATAACCCTAGTGTCTGACATTAATATCAATATTGTATTAACCATAACCCTAACCATAACCCCAACCCCAAACCTAACCCCAACCCTAAGTCTAACCCTAAAACAAACCCTAACCATAACCCTAACACTAACCTTAACCCTGTCCCTAACCCTAAGACTATCCCTATCCCTAACCCTAAGCTTAACCTATCCATAACGCTAATGTCTGACAGTCATATCAATATCATCCTAACCCTAACCCCAACCCTAACCCTAACCCTAAACCTAGCCATAATATTAACCCTAACCCAAACACTAACCCTTATGTGTGACAGCTATATCAATATCATCCTAACCCTAACCACAACCCTAACCCTAATCCCAACCCTAAACCTAGCCATAATCTTAACCCTAACTCAAACACTAACCATTATGTGTGACAGCTATATCAATATCATCCTAACCCTAACCCCGTCCCTAACCCTAATTGCAACCCTAACCCTAAGGTCTGACAGTCATATCAATATCGTCCTAAACCTAACCCCAACCTTAACCCTAACCCTAATCCTAATGTCTGACAGTCATAACAATATCATCCTAACCCTAACACCAACCCTAACCCTGACCCAAATACTAAACCTAATGTCTAACAGACATATCAATATCATCCTAACACTAACCATAACCATAACCCTAATGTCTGACAGTCACATCAATATCACCCTAACCCTGAACCTGACCCTAACCATAACCCCAAACCTAACCCTAACTTTAACCCTAACCCTAACCCTAATGTCTGACAGTCATATCAATATTTTCCTAACCCTAACCCCAACCCTAACCCAAATCCTAACCCTAACCCTAACCCTAACTCCAACCCTAAAACTAACCCTAACCTTAACCCTAAGAGTAACACTAACTTTAATGAATGACAGTCATGTCAATATCGTCCAAACCCTAACCCCAACCTGAACCCTAACCCTAACCCTAATATCTGACAGTCATCCCAATATAATCTTAACCCTTTCTCCATCCCTAATTCAAACCCTAACCGAAACCCCTAAACCTAACCCTAACCCTAACACTAACCCTAATGTATGACAGTCATATCAATATCGCCCTAATGTTAACCCAAACCCTGACTCTAACCCTAACCCTAACACTATTTTCTGACAGTCATATCAATAAAATCCTAACCCTAACATCAACCCTAACCATTACCCTATCCCAAAGCGTAACCCTAATGTCTGACATTAATATCAATATTGTATTAACCATAACCCTAACCAACCCTAACCCTAACCCTAACCCCAACCCCAACCTTAACCCCAACACTAAGTCTAACCCTAAAACAAACCCTAACCATAACCCTAACCCTAACCCTGTCCCTAACCCTAAGACTATCCCTATCCCTCTCCCTAACCCTAACCCTAACCTTAAGCTATCCGTAACGCTAATGTCTGACAGTCATATCAATATCATCCTAACCCTAACCCCAACCCTAACCCTAACCCTAACCCTAATCACAACCCTAAACCTAGCCATAATCTTAACCCTAACCCAAACACTAACCCTTATGTGTGACAGCTATATCAATATCATACTAACCCTAACCACAACCCTAACCCTAATCCCAACCCTAAACCTAGCCATAATCTTCACCCAAACTCAAACACTAACCCTTATGTGTGACAGCTATATCAATATCATCCTAACCCTAACCCCGTCCCTAACCCTAACCGCAACCCTAACCCTAAGGTCTGACAGTCATATCAATATCGTCCTAAACCTAACCCCAACCTTAACCCTAACTCTAACCCTAATGTCTGACAGTCATAACAATATCATCCTAACCCTAACACCAACCCTAATCCTGACCCAAACACTAAACCTAATGTCTAACAGTCATATCAATATCATCCTAACCCTAACCATAACCCAAACCCTAATGTCTGACAGTCATATCAATATTGTCCAACCCTAACCCTAACACAAACCCAACCCTATCCCTAAACCTAACCATAATCCTAACCCTAACCCTAACCCTAACCATAACCCTAACCCTAACCCTTACCCTAATATCTGACAGTCACATCAATATCACCCTAATCCTGACCCTAACCCTAACCATAACCCCAAATCTAGCCGTAAACTTAACCCTAACCCTAACACTAACCCTAAAGTCTGACAGACATATCAATATTATCCTAACCATAACGCCAACCCTAACCCTAATCCTAACCCTAACTCTAACAACAACCCTAACCCTAACCCTAACAGTAACATTAACTTTAATGAATGACAGTCATATCAATATCATCCTAACCTGAAACCCAGCCATAACCCTAACCCTAAACCTAATGTCTGAAGGTCATATCAATATCATCCTGACCTTAACCCCAACTGGAACCCGAACCTTAACCCTAATGTCTGACAGTCATCCCAATATCATCATAACCCTATTTCCATACCTAAAACAAACCCTAACCGAAACCCTAAACCTAACCCTAACCCTAATGTCTGACAGTCATATCAATATTGCCCTAACCTTAACCCAAACTCTAACTCTAACCCTAACCCTAACCCTAACAATATTTTCTGACAGTCATATCAATAAAATCCTAACCCTAACACCAACCCTAACCCTAACCCAATCCCAAACCGTAACCCTAATGTCTGACGTTAATATCAATATCGTCCTAACCCTAACCCTAAAACTAACCCTAACGCAATCCTATACCTAACTCTAAGCGTATCCCTAACCCTAACCTTAACCTATCCCTAACCCTAATGTCTTACAGTAATACCAATATCATTCTGACCCTAACCCCAACCCCAACCCTAACCCTAATCCCAATCCTAAACTGAGCCATAATCTTTACCCTAACCTAAACACTAACCCTTATGTGTGACAGCTATATCAATATCATCATAACATTAACCCCATCCCTAACCCTAACCGCAACCCTAATCCTAAGGTTGGACAGTCATATCAATATCGTCCTAAACCTAACCCCAACCTAAACCCAACCCTAACCCCAATGTCCGACAGTCATTACAATATCGTCCTAACCGTAACACCAACCCTAATCCTGACCCAAGCACTAACCCTAATGTCTGACAGTCATATCAATATCGTCCTAACCCTAACACTAACACAAACCCCAGCCCCAACCCTAACAATAACCCTAACCCTAACTCTAACCCTAACCATAACACTTACCCTAACCCTAACCCTAACCTTAACCCTAATATCTGACGGTCATATCAATATCTCCCTAACCCTGACCCTAACCCTAACCATAACGTCAAACCTAACCCTGACCCTATCCCTAACCTTAACTGTAATGCAAACCCTAACTCTAACCCTAAAACTAACACTATTTTCTGACAGTCATATCAATATAATCCTAACCCTAACACTAACCCTAACCCTAACCCAAACCCTAACCCTAATGTCTGACAGTAATATCAATATTGTCCTAACCCTAACCCTAACCCTAACCCTAACCCTAATGTCTGACAGTCATATCAATAGTGTCCTAACCCTAACCCTAAACCTAACTATAATAATAAACATAACCCCAACCCAAAGTCTAACCCTAACCCTAACCCTAAAGGTAACCCAAACCCTCACCATAACCTTAACCCTAACCCTGACCCTATCCCTAAGCCTAACCCTAATTCTAACCCTAGCCTTAATCCTAATGTCTGACAGTCATAGCAATATCATCTTAACCCTAACCCCAACCCTAACCCTAACCTGAACCCTAACCCTAACCATAATCTTAACCTTAACCCTAACCCAAACACTAACCCTAATGTCTGACAGTGATATCAATATTGTCCTAACCCTTACCCCAACCCTAATCCTATAAATAACCCTAACCCTAACTCTAACCCTAACCATAACCCTAACCCTAAGCCTAATCTCTGACAGTCATATTAATATCGCCCGAACCCTGACCCTAACCCTATCCCTAAACCTAACCCTAACCCTAACACTAAAACTAACCCAAACAATAACCCTAACCCTAACCCTAAGCCTATCCTTAATTCTAACCCTAACCTTAACCTGTCCCTAACCCTAATGTCTGACAGTCAAATCAATATCATTCTAACCCTAACCCCAACCCTAACCCTTATCCCAACCCTAAACCTAGCCATACTCTTTACCCTAACCCAAACACTAACCCTTATGTGTGACAGCAATATCAATATCATCCTAACCTTAACCCCATCCCTTACCCTAACCACAACCCTAAACCTAAGGTCTGAGTGTCATATCAATATCGCCCTAAACCTAACCCCAACCTTAACCCTAACCCTAGCAGTACTGTCTGACAGTC
Source organism: Neoceratodus forsteri (assembly GCA_016271365.2). Classification (NCBI taxonomy): domain Eukaryota; kingdom Metazoa; phylum Chordata; order Ceratodontiformes; family Ceratodontidae; genus Neoceratodus; species Neoceratodus forsteri. Next base: position 480,050,438 of record CM057459.1, on the reverse strand, counting down.
ATAACAATATCATCCTAACCCTAACTCCAACCCTAATCCTTACCCAAACACTAACTCTAATGTCTGACAGTCATATCAATATTGTCCTAACCCTAACCATAACCCTAACCCTAATGTCTGACAGTCACATCAATATCATCCTAACCCAAACCCTAACAGAAACCCCAGCCCCAACCTTAATCCTAACCCTAACTCTAACCCTAATCATTACACTTACCCTAACCCTAACCCTAACCCTAATATCTGACGGTCATATCAATATCGCCCTAAAACTGACCCTAAATCTAACTATAGCGTCAAACCTAACCCTAACCCTAACCTTAACCCTAATGCAAACCCTAACCCTAACCGTAATGTCTGACAGTCACATCAATAGTGTCCTAACCCTAACCCTTACCCTAAACCTAACCCTAACCCAAATCCTAACCATAATGTCTGACAGTAATATCAATATTGCCCTAACCCTAACCCTAACCCTAACCCTAACCCTAACCCTAACCTTAGCCCTAACACTAACCCTAAACCTAACACTAACCCTAACCCTAACCCTAACCGTAATGTCTGACAGTCATATCAATAGTGTCCTAACCCTAACCTTTACCCTAAACCTAACCATAATCTTAAACCTAACCCCAACCCAAAGCCAAACCCTAACCCAACCCTAAACCTAAGCCTAACCCTAACCCTAACCCTAAAACTATCCCTAAACCTAACCCTAATTCTAACCCTATCCATAACCCTAATGTCTGACAGTCATATCAATATCATCCTAACCCTAACCCCAACCCTAACCCTAACCCCAACCGCAAACCTAACCATAATCTTAACCCTAACCCAAACACTCACCCTAATGTCTGACAGTCATATCAATATCTTCCTAACACTAACCCTAACACTAACCCTAACCCTATCCCTAACTCTAACCCTAACCATAACCCTAACCCTAACCAAAATATCTGACAGTCATATTAATATCGCCAGAACCCTGACCATACCTATTCCCAAACCTAACCCTAACCTTAACCATAATCCTTACACCAACATTAATCTCGACAGTCATATCAATATCATCCTAATCCCAACCCCAACCCAAACCCTAATCCTAACATTAACCCTTACCCTAACCCCACCTCAACCCCAAAACTAACCCTAACCCTAACTGTAACACTAATGTCTGATGGTCATACCAATATCATGCTAACCCTAACCCTAACCCTAACAATAAACCTAACACTAATACTAAACCTGATGTCTGACAGTCATATCAATATCATCCTAATCCTGACCCCAACCCTAACTCTAACCCTAATACTAATGTCTGACAGTCAAATCAGTATCGTCCTATCTTTTGCCCCAACCCCAACCCTAACCCTCACCCTAACCCTAATGTCTGACAGTCATATCAATATTGTCCTAACACAAATCCCAACCCTAACCCTAACCCTATTGTCTGACAGTCATACCAATATCATTCTTACCCTAATCCTAACCCTAACCAAAACCCTAACCATAACCCTAACCCTATCCCTAACCCTAAACCTAAACCTAGCAGTAATGTTTGACAGTCATATCAATATCATGTTAACCCTAACCCCAATCATAACCCTAAGCCTAATCCCAACCCCAACCCTAACTCTAACCTTAACTCTAATGCTAACATTAACCATAACGTCTGACAGTCTTATCAATATCATCCTAACCTGAACCCCAACCTAACACTAACCTTAATCCAAATACTAACCTTGACATCTGACAGTCATATCAATATCGTCCAAACCGTAACCCTAACCCTAACACTAATGTCTGACAGTCATATCAATATCGTACTAACCCTAACCCTAATGCTAACCCTAACCCCAACCCCTCACCCTAAAGTCTGATAGTCATATCAATATCATCCTAACCCTAACCCAACCCTAACCCTAATCCTAAAACTCAACCTAAACTTGATGTCTGACAGTCATATCAATATCATCTGATCCCTAACTCCAATCTTAACCCTAACCCTATTGTCAGACAGTCATATCAATATCATCCTAATCCTAACCCCAACCCTGACCCTTAACCCCAACCCTACACCGAATCCTTACCCTAACCTTAACCCTAACCCCAAATCTAACATTAAAATTAATGTCTGACAGCTATATCAATATCATTTTAAACCAACCACATCCCTAACCATAACTGTAACATTAAATCTGATGTCTGACAGTCATATCAATATTGTCCCAACACTAACCCCAATATTTACCCTAACCCTAACACTAATGTCTGACAGTCATCCCAATATCATCCTAAACCTAATCCCAACCCTAAACCTAACAAAAATGCTGACCCAAACACTAACTTTAATGTCTGACAATCATATCAATATCGTCCAAACCATAATCATAACCCTAATGTCTGACAGTCATATCAGTATCGTCTTAACCATAACCTTAACCCCAACCCTTTCCCTAACCCTAACCCTAACTCTAACCATAACCATAACCATAACCCTAACCCTAACCCTATCCCTAACACTAACCATAACTTTAACCCTAATGTCTGACAGCCATATCAATATCATCCTAACCCTAACCCTAAACATAACCCTAACCCTAACTTTACCCCAACTCTAACCCTAAACCAAACCCTAACTCTAACCCTAACCCTAACGCTAACCATAACCCCAACCCTAACCCTAACCTTAACCCTAACCCTAACCCTAATGTCTGACGGTGAAATCAGTATCATGATAACGCTAATCCCTACCCATACTCTATCTCTGACCCGAACACTAACCTTAATCACTGACAGTCATATCAATATCATCCTAACCATAAGCCTTACTCTATCCCTAATATCAGATAGTCATATCAATATCGTCCTATCCCTAACACTAACCCTAACCCTAACCCAAACCCTAACCCTAATGTCTGACAGTAATATCAATATTGTCCTAACCCTAACCCTAACCCTAATGTCTGACAGTCATATCAATAGTGTCCTAACCCTAACTCTAAACCTAACCATAATAATAAACATAACCCCAACCCAAAGTCTAACCCTAACCCTAACCCTAAAGGTAACCCAAACCCTCACCATAACCTTAACCCTAACCCTAACCCTGACCCTATCCCTAAGCCTAACCCTAATTCTAATGTCTGACAGTCATAGCAATGTCATCTTAACCCTAACCCCAACCCTAACCCTTACCTGAACCCTAACCCTAACCATAATCTTAACCTTAACCCTAACCCAAACACTAACCCTAATGTCTGACAGTGATATCAATATTGTCCTAACCCTTACCCCAACCCTAATCCTATGAATAACCCTAAACCTAACTCTAACCCTAACCATAACCCTAACCCTAAGCCTAATATCTGACAGTCATATTAATATCGCCCGAACCTTGACCCTAACCCTATCCCTAAACCTAACCCTAACCCTAACACTAAAACTAACCCAAACAATAACCCTAACCCAATCCTATCCCTAACCCTAAGCCTATCCTTAATTCTAACCCTAACCTTAACCTGTCCCTAACCCTAATGTCTGACAGTCAAATCAATATCATTCTAACCCTAACCCCAACCCTAATGCTAACCCTTATCCCAACCCTAAACCTAGCCATAATCTTTACCCTAACCCAAACACTAACCCTTATGTGTGACAGCAATATCAATATCATCCTAACCTTAACCCCATCCCTTACCCTAACCACAACCCTAACCCTAAGGTCTGAGTGTCATATCAATATCGTCCTAAACCTAACCCCAACCTTAACCCTAACCCTAGCCCTACTGTCTGACATTCATAACAATATCATCCTAACCCTAACATAACCCTAATCCTGACCCAAACACTAACCCTGATGTCTGACAGTCATATCAATATTGTCCTAACCCTAACCATAACCCTAACCCTAATGTCTGACAGTCATATCAATATCATCCTAACCCAAACCCTAACAGAAACCCCAGCCCCAACCCTAATCCTAACCCTAACTCTAACCCTAATCATTACACTTACCCTAACCCTAACCCTAACCCTAATATCTGACGGTCATATCAATATCGCCCTAAAACTGACCCTAAATCTAACTATAGCGTCAAACCTAACCCTAACCCTAACCTTAACCCTAATGCAAACCCTAACCCTAACCGTAATGTCTGACAGTCACATCAATAGTGTCCTAACCCTAACCCTTACCCTAAACCTAACCCAAACCCAAATCCTAACCATAATGTCTGACAGTAATATCAATATTGCCCTAACCCTAACCCTAACGCTAACCATAACCCTAACCTTAGCCCTAACACTAACCCTAAACCTAACACTAACCCTAACCCTAACCCTAACCGTAATGTCTGACAGTCATATCAATAGTGACCTAACACTAACCTTTACCCTAAACCTAACCATAATCTTAAACCTAACCCCAACCCAAAGCCAAACCCTAACCCAACCCTAAACCTAAGCCTAACCATAACCCTAACCCAACCCTATCCCTAAACCTAACCCTAATTCTAACCCTATCCATAACCCTAATGTCTGACAGTCATATCAATATCATCCTAACCCCTAACCCCAACCCTAACCCTAACCCCAACCGCAAACCTAACCATAATCTTAACCCTAACCCAAACACTCACCCTAATGTCTGACAGTCATATCAATATCTTCCTAACACTAACCCTAACACTAACCCTAACCCTATCCCTAACTCTAACCCTAACCATAACCCTAACCCTAACCAAAATATCTGACAGTCATATTAATATCGCCAGAACCCTGACCATACCCTATTCCCAAACCTAACCCTAACCTTAACCATAATCCTTACACCAACATTAATCTCGACAGTCATATCAATATCATCCTAATCCTAACCCCAACCCAAACCCTAACCCTAACATTAACCCTTACCCTAACCCCCCTCAACCCCAAAACTAACCCTAACCCTAACTGTAACACTAATGTCTGATGGTCATACCAATATCATGCTAACCCTAACCCTAACCCTAACAATAAACCTAACACTAATACTAAACCTGATGTCTGACAGTCATATCAATATCATCCTAATCCTGACCCCAACCCTAACTCTAACCCTAATACTAATGTCTGACAGTCATATCAGTATCGTCCTATCTTTTGCCCCAACCCCAACCCTAACCCTCACCCTAACCCTAATGTCTGACAGTCATATCAATATTGTCCTAACACAAATCCCAACCCTAACCCTAACCCTATTGTCTGACAGTCATACCAATATCATTCTTACCCTAATCCTAACCCTAACCAAAACCCTAACCATAACCCTAACCCTATCCCTAACCCTAAACCTAAACCTAGCAGTAATGTTTGACAGTCATATCAATATCATGTTAACCCTAACCCCAATCATAACCCTAAGCCTAATCCCAACCCCAACCCTAACTCTAACCTTAACTCTAATGCTAACATTAACCATAACGTCTGACAGTCTTATCAATATCATCCTAACATGAATCCCAACCCTAACACTAACCTTAATCCAAACACTAACCTTGACATCTGACAGTCATATCAATATCGTCCAAACCGTAACCCTAACCCTAACACTAATGTCTGACAGTCATATCAATATCGTACTAACCCTAACCCTAATGCTAACCCTAACCCCAACCCTCACCCTAAAGTCTGATTGTCATATCAATATCATCCTAACCCTAACCCAACCCTAACCCTAATCCTAAAAACTCAACCTAAACTTGATGTCTGACAGTCATATCAATATCATCTGATCCCTAACTCCAATCTTAACCCTAACCCTATTGTCAGACAGTCATATCAATATCATCCTAATCCTAACCCCAACCCTAACCCTAACCCCAACCCTACACCGAATCCTTACCCTAACCTTAACCCTAACCCTAAATCTAACATTAAAATTAATGTCTGACAGCTATATCAATATCATTTTAAACCAACCACATCCCTAACCATAACTGTAACATTAAATCTGATGTCTGACAGTCATATCAATATTGTCCTAACACTAACCCCAATATTTACCCTAACCCTAACACTAATGTCTGACAGTCATCCCAATATCATCCTAAACCTAACCCAACCCTAAACCTAACAAAAATGCTGACCCAAACACTAACTCTAATGTCTGACAATCATATCAATATTGTCCAAACCATAATCATAACCCTAATGTCTGACAGTCATATCAGTGTCGTCTTAACCATAACCTTAATACCAACCCTTTCCCTAACCCTAACCCTAACTCTAACCATAACCATAACCCTAACCCTAACCCTATCCCTAACACTAACCATAACTTTAACCCTAATGTCTGACAGCCATATCAATATCATCCTAACCCTAACCCTAAACATAACCCTAACCCTAACTTTACCCCAACTCTAACCCTAAACCAAACCCTAACTCTAACCCTAACCCTAACGCTAACCATAACCCCAACCCTAACCCTAACCTTAACCCTAACCCTAACCCTAATGTCTGACGGTGAAATCAGTATCATGATAACGCTAATCCCTACCCATACCCTATCTCTGACCCGAACACTAACCTTAATCACTGACAGTCATATCAATATCATCCTAACCATAAGCCTTCTCCATCCCTAATATCTGACAGTCATATCAATATCGCCCCAACCCTAAAACCCAAACCTAGCCCTAAATCTAACCCTAACCCCAATCCTGACCCTAACTGAAACCCAAACCCTAACCCTAATATCTGACAGTTATACCAGTATCGTTCTAAACTATAACCAAAACCCTAACTGTAACACTAAAGACAACCTTAACCCTAACAGGAATGTCTTACAGTCATATCAATATCGTCCTAATGCTAAGCTGAACCCTAACTCTAACTCTAACCATAAAACTATTTTCTGACACTCATATCAATATCATGCTAACACTAAAGCCAACCCTAGCCCTAACTCTAACCAAACCCTAACCCTATTGTCTGACAGTAATAGCTATATCATCCTAACCCTAACCCTAACCCTAATCCTAAATCTAACTATAACCCTAACCAAAACCTTAACCCTAACTCTAACCCTAACCCTCACCTTAACCGTAACCTTAATCCTAACCCTAATGTCTGACAGTAATATCAATAGTGTCTTAACCTTAACCCTAAACCTAACCCTAACCTTAAGGCTAACCCCAGCCCTAACCCTAATGTCTGACAGTTAAATCAATATCATCCTAATCCTAACCCCAACCCTAACCCTAACCCCAACTCTAAACCTAACCCTAACCCTAACCTTATCCCAAACCCAAACACAAACCCCAATGTCTGGAAAGTCATATCAATATCATCCTAAGACTAACCCTCATCCTAAACCCTAACCGTAACCATAACCCTAATGTCTGACATTCATATCAATATAGTCCTAACCCAAACCCCAACCTTAACCCTAACCCTAACCCTTACCATAATTTCTGACAGTAATACCAATACAGTTCTTACCCTAACCCCTACCCTATCGCTGACCAAAACATTAACTGTAATGTCTGACAGTCATATCAATATCGTCCTAAACCTAACCCCAACCTAAACCCAAACCCTAACCCCAATGTCCGACAGTCATTACAATATCATCCTAACCGTAACACCATCCCTAATCCTGACCCAAACACTAACCCTAATGTCTGACAGTCATATCAATATCGTCCTAACCCTAACACTAACACAAACCCCAGCCCCAACCCTAACAATAACCCTAACCCTAACTCTAACCCTAACCATAACACTTACCCTAACCCTAACCTTAACCCTAATATCTGACGGTCAAATCAATATCGCCCTAACCCTGACCCTAACCCTAACCATAACGTCAAACCTAACCCTGACCCTATCCCTAACCTTAACCGTAATGCAAACCCTAACTCTAACCCTAAAACTAACACTATTTTCTGACAGTCATATCAATATGATCCTAACCCTAACACTAACCCTAACCCTAACCCAAACCCTAACCCTAATGTCTGACAGTAATATCAATATTGTCCTAACCCTAACCCTAACCCTAACCCTAATGTCTGACAGTCATATCAATAGTGTCCTAACCCTAACTCTAAACCTAACCATAATAATAAACATAACCCCAACCCAAAGTCTAACCCTAACCCTAACCCTAAAGGTAACCCAAACCCCTCACCATAACCTTAACCCTAACCCTAACCCTGACCCTATCCATAAGCCTAACCCTAATTCTAACCCTATCCCTAATCCTGTCTGACAGTCATAGCAATATCATCTTAACCCTAACCCAAACCCTAACCCTAACCTGAACCCTAACCCTAACCATAATCTTAACCTTAACCCTAACCCAAACACTAACCCTAATGTCTGACAGTGATATCAATATTGTCCTAACCCTTACCCCAACCCTAATCCTATAAATAACCCTAACCCTAACTCTAACCCTAACCATAACCCTAACCCTAAGCCTAATATCTGACAGTCATATTAATATCGCCCGAACCCTGACCCTAACCCTATCCCTAAACCTAACCCTAACCCTAACACTAAAACTAACCCAAACAATAACCCTAACCCTAACCCTATCCCTAACCCTAAGCCTATCCTTAATTCTAATCCTAACCTTAACCTGTCCCTAACCCTAATGTCTGACAGTCAAATCAATATCATTCTAACCCTAACCCCAACCCTAACCCTAACCCTTATCCCAACCCTAAACCTAGCCATGATCTTTACCCTAACCCAAACACTAACCCTTATGTGTGACAGCAATATCAATATCATCCTAACCTTAACCCCATCACTTACCCTAACCAGAACCCTAACCATAAGGTCTGAGTGTCATATCAATATCGTCCTAAACCTAACCCCAACCTTAACCCTAACCCTACTGTCTGACAGTCATAACAATATCATCCTAACCCTAACACCAACCCTAATCCTGACCCAAACACTAACCCTGATGTCTCGCAGTCATATCAATATTGTCCTAACCCTAACCATAACGCTAACCCTAATGTCTGACAGTCATATCAATATCATCCTAACCCAAACCCTAACAGAAACCCCAGCCCCAATCCTAATCCTAACCCTAACTCTAACCCTAATCATTACACTTACCCTAACCCTAACCCTAACGTTAACCCTAATATCTGACGATCATATCAATATCGCCCTAAAACTGACCCTAAATCTAACCATAGCGCCAAACCTAACCCTAACCCTAACCTTAACCCTAATGCAAGCCCTAACCCTAACCCTAACCGTAATGTCTGACAGTCACATCAATAGTGTCCTAACCCTAACCCTTACCCTAAACCTAACCCTAACCCAAATCCTAACCATAATGTCTGACAGTAATATCATTATTGCCCTAACCCTAACCCTAACCCTAACCCTAACCCTAACCCTAACCCTAACCTTAGCCCTAACACTAACCCTAAACCTAACACTAACCCTAACCCTAACCCTAACCGTAATGTCTGACAGTCATATCAATAGTGTCCTAACCCTAACCTTTACCCTAAACCTAACCATAATCTTAAACCTAACCCCAACCCAAAGCCAAACCCTAACCCAACCCTAAACCTAAGCCTAACCATAACCCTAACCCTAACCCTATCCCTAAACCTAACCCTAATTCTAACCCTATCCATAACCCTAATGTCTGACAGTCATATCAATATCATCCTAACCCTAACCCCAACCCTAACCCTAACCCCAACCGCAAACCTAACCATAATCTTAACCCTAACCCTAACCCAAACACTCACCCTAATGTCTGACAGTCATATCACTATCTTCCTAACACTAACCCTAACTCTAACCCTAACCCTATCCCTAACTCTATCCCTAACCATAACCCTAACCCTAACCAAAATATCTGACAGTCATATTAATATCGCCAGAACCCTGACCATACTCTATTCCCAAACCTAACCCTAACCTTAACCATAATCCTTACACCAACATTAATCTCTGACAGTCATATCAATATCATCCTAATCCTAACCCCAACCCAAATCCTAATCCTAACATTAACCCTTACCCTAACCCCACCTCAACCCCAAAACTAACCCTAACCCTAACTGTAACACTAATGTCTGATGGTCATACCAATATCATGCTAACCCTAACCCTAACCCTAACAATAAACCTAACACTAATACTAAACCTGATGTCTGACAGTCATATCAATATCATCCTAATCCTGACCCCAACCCTAACTCTAACCCCAATACTAATGTCTGACAATCATATCGCCCCATCTTGCCCCAACCCCAACCCTAACCTCCTCACCCTAACCCTAATGTCTGACAGTCATATCAATATTGTCCTAACACAAATCCCAACCCTAACCCTAACCCTATTGTCTGACAGTCATACCAATATCATTCTTATCCTAATCCTAACCCCTAACCAAAACCCTAACCATAACCCTAACCCTATCCCTAACCCTAAACCTAAACCTAGCAGTAATGTTTGACAGTCATATCAATATCATGTTAACCCTAACCCCAATCATAACCCAAGCCTAACCTCCCAACCCCAACCCTAACTCTAACCTTAACTCTAATGCTAACATTAACCATAACGCCTGACAGTCTTATCAATATCATCCCAACCTGAACCCCAACCCTAACACTAACCTTAATCCAAACACTAACCTTGACATCTGACAGTCATATCAATATCGGTCCAAACCGTAACCCTAACCCTAACACTAATGTCGACAGTCATATCAATATCGTACTAACCCTAACCCTAATGCTAACCCTAACCCCAACCTCACCCTAAAGTCTGATAGTCATATCAATATCATCCCAACCCTAACCCAACTCCTAACCCTAATCCTAAAACTCAACCTAAACTTAATGTCTGACAGTCATATCAATATAATCTGATCCCTAACTCCAATCTTAACCCTAATCCTATTGTCAGACAGTCATATCAATATCATCCTAATCCTAACCCCAACCCTGACCCTAACCCTAACCCCAACCCTACACTGAATCCTTACCCTAACCTTAACCCTAACCCTAACTCTAACATTAAAATTAATGTCTGACAGCTATATCAATATCATTTTAAACCAACCACATCCCTAACCATAACTGTAACATTAAATCTGATGTCTGACAGTCATATCAATATTATCCTAACACTAACCCCAATATTTACCCTAACCCTAACACTAATGTCTGACAGTCATCAGAATATCATCCTAAACCTAATCCCAACCCTAAACCTAACAAAAATGTTGACCCAAACACTAACTCTAATGTCTGACAATCATATCAATATCGTCCAAACCATAATCATCACCCTAATGTCTGACAGTCATATCAGTATCGTCTTAACCATAACCTTAACCCCAACCCTTTCCCTAACCCTAACCCTAACCTAACCTCTAACCATAACCATAACCCCAACCCTAACCCTATCCCTAACACTAACCATAACTTTAACCCTAATGTCTGACAGCCATATCAATATCATCCTAACCCTAACCCTAAACATAACCCTAACCCTAACTTTACCCCAACTCTAACCCTAAACCAAACCCTAACTCTAACCCTAACCCTAACGCTAACCATAACCCCAACCCTAACCCTAACCTTAACCCTAACCCTAACCCTAATGTCTGATCGGTGAAATCAGTATCATGATAACGCTAATCCCTACCCATACCCTATCTCTGACCCGAACACTAACCTTATTCACTGACAGTCATATCAATATCATCCTAACCATAAGCCTTACTCTATCCCTAATATCTGACAGTCATATCAATATCGTCCTAACCCTAAACCTAAACCTAGCCCTAAATCTAACCCTAACCCCAATCCTGACCCTAACTGAAACCTAAACCCTAACCCTAATATCTGACAGTTATACCAGTATCGTTCTAACCATAACCAAAACCCTAACTGTAACACTAAAGACAACCTTAACCCTAACAGGAATGTCTTACAGTCATATCAATATCGTTCTAATGCTAAGCTGATCCCTAACTCTAACTCTAACCATCAAACTATTTTCTGACAGTCATATCAATATCATCCTAACACTAAAGCCAACCCTAGCCCTAACTCTAACCAAACCCTAACCCTTTTGTCTGACAGTAATATCTACATCATCCTAACCCTAACCCTGACCCTAACCCTAATCCTAAATCTAACTATAACCCTAACCAAAACCTTAACCCTAACTCTAACCCTAACCCTCACCTTAACCCTAACCTTAATCCTAACCCTAATGTCTGACAGTAATATCAATAGTGTCTTAACCTTAACCCTAAACCTAACCCTAACCTTAAGGCTAACCCCAGCCCTAACTCTAATGTCTGACAGTTAAATCAATATCATCCTAATCCTAACCCCAACCCTAACCCTAACCCCAACTCTAAACCTAACCCTAACCCTAACCTTATCCCAAACCCAAACACAAACCCTAATGTCTGAAAGTCATATCAATATCATCCTAAGACTAACCCCATCCTAAACCCTAACCGTAACCATAACCCTAATGTCTGACATTCATATCAATATAGTCCTAACCCAAACCCCAACCTTAACCCTAACCCTAACCCTTACCATAATTTCTGACAGTAATACCAATACAGTTCTTACCCTAACCCCTACCCTAACGCTGACCAAAACATTAACTGTAATGTCTGACAATCATATCAATATCGTCCTTACCCAAACCCTAACCCTAATCCTAATGTAAGACAGTCATATCAATATCATCCTAACCTTAACCCTAACGCTAACCCTATCCTAACCCTAACCCTAACAGCAGCACTAACCCTAACCCTAACTCTAACCCTAACCACAACCCTAACCTTAACCCTAACTGTAATGTCTGACAGTCATATCAATATCGTCCAAACACTAACCCTAACCCTAAACCTAACCCCAAACCTAACCCTAATTATAACCCCAACCCTAACCCTAACACTAACCCTAATCTTAACCTTAACCCTAACACTAACCCTCATGTCTGACAGTCATATCAATATCATCCTAACCCTAACCCCAACCCTGATCCTAACCCTAACCTTAACCCTAAAACTAACCCAACCCTATCCCAAATTCTAACCCTAACCCAAACCATAACCCTAACCCTAATGTCTGACAGTCATATCAATATCATCCTTACCCTAACCCTAACCATGACCTACCCAAAACCTCACCCAAACCCTAACACTAACACTAAGCCTAATGTCGGCCAGTCATATAAAAATCATCCTAACCCTAACCCCTACCCATACCCTATCCCTAACCCTATAGTCTGACAGTCATATCAATATCATACTAAACCTAACCCCTTACTAAAATATGAACTCTAACCCTACCCATAACCTTATCCCTAACCCTAAACCTATCCCTTTCACTAATGTCTGACAGTCATATCAATATCATCCTAACCCTAACCCCAACCGTAACCCTAACCATAACCCTAAAACCAACCCTAACCCTAACCCCAACACTAACCCTAACCTTAACCCTTACACTAACTCTAATGTCGGACAGTCATATCAATATTGTCCTAACCCTAACCCAAACCTTAACCCAAACCCTAACCCTAATGTCTGACAGTCATACCAATATCGTCCTAACCCTAACACCAAACCTAACTCTAACCCTAACACTAATCCTAATATGTGACAGGTATATTAATATTGTCCGAAACCTAACCCAACCCTAACTCTAACCCAAACCCTAATACTATTTTCTGACAGTCATATCAATATCGTCCTAACCCTAATGCCAACCCTAACCCTAAACCAAACCCTAACCCTAATGTCTGACAGCAATATCAATATCGTCCTAGCCGTAACCCTAACCCTAACACTAACACTAACCTTAACACTAACACTAACACTAACACTAACACTAACCATAACCCACACCCTAACCCTAACCCTAACCCTATCCCTAACCCTAACCCTAACCCTAACTCTATCCCTAAACCTAATGTCTGACAGCCATACCAACAGTGTCCTAACCTAACCCTAACCCTAACCTTAACTCTAACCCTAACCCTAACCCTAACCATAACACTAACTCTAACCCTGATGTCTGACAGTCATATCAATATAATTCTAACCCTTACCAAAACCCTTATCCAAACCTTAAAACTAACCCTGACCCTAAAAATAACTCTAAACCTAACCTTAACCCTATCCCTAACCTTTACCCTTACCCTAATGTCTGACAGGCATATCAATATCATTCTAACCCTAATACATCTAGAACCCTAACTGTAACCTTAACGCTAATGTCTGACAGGAATATCAATATTGTCCTAACCCTAACCCCAACCTTAACCCTAACCCTAATAATAATGTCTGTTAGTCATACCAAAATCATTCAGACCCTAACCCCAACCCCTACCCTGACCCAAACACTAACCCTAATGTCAGACAGTAAAGTCAAAATTGTCCTAACCCAAACCCCAATGACTGACAGTCATATCAATATTGTCCTAACACTAAACCATCCGTAACCCTAACCATCACCTAACCCTAATGTCTGACAGCCATATCAATATCACCCTAACCCTAACCCCAACCCTAACCCTAACCCTAAACCAACCCTAATCCTAACCATCACCTTAACCCTAATGTCTTACAGTCATATCAATATCGTTCTAACCCTAAGCCGAACCCGAACTCTAACTCTAACTCTAACACTATTTTCTGACACTCATATCAATATCATCCTAACCCTAACCCTGACCCTAACCCTAATCCTAAATCTATTACCCTAACCAAAACCTTAACCCTAACTTTAACCCCAACCCTCACCTTAACCCTAACCTTAATCCTAGCCCTAATGTCTGACAGTAATATCAATAGTGTCTTAACCTTAACCCTAAACCCAACCCTAACCTTAAGGCTAACACCAGCACTAACCCTAATGTCTGACAGTCATATCAATATCATCCCAAGCCTAACCCCAAACCTAACCCTAACCCCATCTCTAAACCTAACCCTAACCCTATCCTTATCCCAAACCCAAACACAAACCCTAATATCTGAAAGTCATATCAATATCATCCTAACACTAACAGCATCCTAAACCCTAACCGTAACCATAACCCTAATGTCTGACATTCATATCAATATCGTCCTAACCCAAACCCCAACCTTTGCCCTAACCCTAAACCTAATTTCTGACAGTAAAACCAATACAGTTCTTACCCTAACCCCAACCCTAACGCTGACCCAAACACTAACTGTAATGTCTGACAATCATATCAATATCATCCTAACCCAAACCCTAACCCTAATCCTAATGTTGGACAGTCATATCAATATCGTCCTAACCTTAACCCTAACCCTAACCCTAACCTTAACCCTAACACCAGCACTAACCCTAACCCTAACTCTAACCCTAACCACAACCCTACACTAACCCTAACTGTAATGTCTGACAGTCATATCAATATCGTCCAAACACTAACCCTATCCCTAAACCTAACCCCAACCCTAACCCTAATTATAACCCCAACCCTAACCCTAACACTAACCCTAATCTTAACATTAACCCTAACACTAACCCTAATGTCTGACAGTCATATCAATATCATCCTAACCCTAACCCCAACCCTGACCTTAACCCTAAACTTAACCCTAAAACTAACCCTAACCCTATCCCAAATTCTAACCCTTACCCTAACCTTAACCGTAACACTAACCCTAATGTCTGGCAGTCACACCAATATCATCATTACCCTAACACTAACCCTGACCTACCCAAAACCTCACCCAAACAATAACACTGACACTAAGCCTAATGTCTGCCAGTCATATAAAAATCATCCTAACCCTAACCCCAACCCAAACGCTATCCCTAACCCTATAGTCTGAAAGTCATATCAATATTGTACTAAACCTAACCCCTTACCAAAATCTGAACTCTAAACCTACCCATAACCTTATCCCTAACCCTAAACCTATCCCTTCCCCAAAGTATGACAGTCATATCAATATCATCCTAACCCTAACCCCAACCGTAACCCTAACCTTAACCCTAAAACCAACCCTAACCCCAACACTAACCCTAACCTTAACCCTTACACTAACACTAACTCTAATGTCTGACAGTCATATCAATATTGTCCTAACCCTAACCAAAACCTTAATCCTAACCCTAACCCTAATGTCTGACAGTCATTCCAATATCGTCCTAACCCCAACACCAAACCTAACTCTAACCCTAACACTAACCCTAATATCTGACAGGTATATTAATATCGTCCGAAACCTAACCCAACCCTAACTCTAACCCTAACCCTAACACTATTTTCTGACAGTCATATCAATATCGTCCTAACCCTAATGCCAACCCTGACACTAAACTGCCTTAGAAAGATTCTGCTAATAGCTTGGCAGAAGACACCAGGAGAAAGGACTGCTGTGTGACTGAACTTCTTTGCTGGGACTAAAGTAGAAGAACTTTTGTATTTGGACCATTAATTTAGGGTAAAAAAACTAACATACAAAACAAAAAAATAAAAGTGTGTGTTTGGGTTAACTAAACTGAATGGGTAACTGAAAAGTCATCTAGGTGTAAATCTCAGGTGACTGAAAGGACTTAACTGCTGTGAGGTTTAAATTACTTGTAGAAAGATCTGGTAAGTAGGGGGAGGCTTAGCTAGAAGGAAGCTACATTTAATGACTGCCTTAGAAAGATTCTGCTAATAGCTTGGCAGAAGTCACCAGGAGAAAGGACTGCTGTGTGACTGAACTTCTCACTGGGACTATATTGCACTCCTTCCTCCCTCCCTTCACCCCCACCCAAAGCTAGTTCTATTTTATAACCACAGGATTTGACTGACTACAGGAACTTCCTGTTTAGGGGCAGGAAGTGAGTGAACACAGAACCACCAAGGACCCACCATCCTAGAAGGGCAAGAGTAGCTCTCCGGCCCCATCTAGCAGCTGGAGGTCTGCCTCTGAACAAGTAAGTGGTCTACTGAGAAATATAGGATATTCTTCTCTCAGAACAGGACAATCAGGAGCTTAAAGGGCACACAGGCAGAAAGTAAGGAGAGAGAGAAAAAGCAGAGGAAAGAGTAGATTGCAAACAGTTGAGGGGCCAGAAATAAGACATGATTGAGTGGTGCAGTGCAGTGGCTATGGAGCAGCAGTCTTCCGGGAGATGTTCTGGAGGATGCGGTGTTGTCCCATCTGCAGGCACCTCTCTGGGCTGAGGGAGGAGGTTGCTCATCTCAAGCTGAGTTGGCCAGGATTTGTGGGACCTCCTCTTCCATCCAGGGACCACCAGTGCCACTGCCGTTGCCTCAGAGGTTGCCAAGAAAGAGGAGATGTTGGACCACAGTGGGCTCAGGGAGGGTGAGGTGGTGGAACAGAGGCACATCCTCCAGTGTGCTCTCCACAATTCCTATGCCATTCTGGAAAGTGTGGCTCCTCTGTGGAGGCACCTACAGTGGAGACCAAGGAGGATGCTGGGAATCTCACAAGGAGACCCACAGGAGGGTGGCAGGGGACCCTGCAGGGAAGGAAACAACTCCTGGTGGGGACTCCATTGTTAGGAAGGTAGAACTGGGCAAGGAAGGGAGAGGAGGTAAGGCCTGCCTGGCACCATGGCTTGGGACAGGGAGCTGAATCCTCAGGATTGCGTTGAGCAGCTGCACAGGAGAGCTGGATGTCATTGTCCACCTAGGGACAAATGACCTGGCTAAGAAAGGATTAGAGAAGTGCAGGAAGAGTTTGTGGAATTGGGGAGGGGCCATAGTCAAGTAGCATGCACGGTAACCTTCTCGGAGGTGCTACCCTTCTATGGCATAGGAGAGGCTAGGGTGTTCTGTACCAAGGGATTCAATCAGTGGTTGAAAAACTGGTGTGGAGCTCAGGGATTTGGCTTCATTGGGGACTGGGGGTCCACCTGGAGTGATGCAAGCCTATACTGGCATGATGGAATGCATCTGTCCAGGAGGGGAACTAGGATCCTAGGTGATAGGTTTAAATGCTCATTGGCAAGCTTTTAAACTAGCCAAGGGGGGAGGCACTGGAAAGGAGAAGGAAAATCCTAGCCCCCAAACAATCATGGTAGTAAGTGTGGCAAACACCAACATGGAGGTGTCGATAGGGAGAAGGGCAGTGGTAAATGGAGAAAGTGACAAAGGCAAGAAGGACAGGGATGGGGCAAAGGGGGTAAGGCCATCAGGAAATGGAGGGTAATGAGTACCAATGCCGTAGTTCGGGCTACAAGCTCCCTGAGCTGGTGGCCTTAATGGAAGAGGGATGCCTGGATATCGTGGCAGTCACAGAAACATGGTACACAGAGATCCATGACTGGGATGTTAACATACCAGGGTACATAATCTACAGGAGAGACAGGCAGGGAGAAAGGGGAGGAGTAGCTCTCTATGTAAAGGAAGGGATAAAAGCAACTGAACAAAAGAGTAAACAGGAGGAGAGGAGGCACTGTGGGTCACCTTGGAGACTGGAAAGGGCACCACAATCCGCACAGGGTTGTGTACAGACCCCATGTCAGGGGAAGGAATGGACAAGGATATGATGGAAGGCATTCTTAGAATGGCAGAGAAAGGGAGATACTGTTGATGGGAGACCTGAATATGCCAGATGTTAACTGGAGCACATTTGCTACAGCCATCCAAGAGCAGGGCCATTCTTGACGCCCTACAGGTGGCAGACATTAGACAGCTAGTTTGGAACCCACTCGTGAGGGAGCAATCTTAGACCTCAGTATCAAAGCGGGGGCGGTGAGGATCTCAGATCTAGAAGAGGGTTGCCATCTGGGGATGAGTGACCATCAAACAGTGTGGTTCACGCTAAACTCAGCTACAGAGTCAAGCCACAAAAGTGAGGGTACTGGACTTAGGAGGGCTGACTTTGCAAGATTGGAGAGTGCCTCAGAAAAGCACTAGCAAACAGGCTAGATGGAGGTGGAGCAACAATGGGGAATTATCAAAACTGCTATCACAGAGGCAACAAGCCTTTGTGTGAAGCAAATAAACAAATCAAAATGAAAGAAAAAGCCACTATGGTTCTCAAGAGAGGTGGCTGTGAAAGTCAGGAAGAAAAAGATAGCATTCTGGAAGTATAAAGAAACACAGAAGGAGCAGGACAGAGAGCTGTACCAGTTAAGGCTGAAAGAAGCAGGGAGGGAAGTCAGAATAGCAAAGGCCCAAACTGAGGAAAAGATAGCCAACTCAGTTAAGAAGGGGGAAAACCTTTATAGGTACATCAGCGAGCTAGAAAGACAAAGGGAGGGATAGTGAGGCTGAATAGAATGAATGGTGGGTGGGCAGAGGAGGACATGAAAAAGCAGGAATACTGAACGAATATTTCTGCTCAGTATTCACAAAAGAGGAGGGGGAAGTGCCTAATCCAATTAACAGAAGCACTCTTGATAGGGGGGTCGATCCCAGTCCTTTCACAGAAGAAAGGGTTCTGCAAGAACTCCTAAAACTGAAGGTGGACAAAGCAATGGGTCCTGATGGAATTCACCCCAGAATTCTAAAAGAATTAAGGAAGAAACTAGTGAAACCACTGGCTACTCTTTTTAATAAATCATGGGAGGATGGTGTGGTATGCGAGGACTGGAGGAAGGCGGATGTGATTCCCCTTCACAAAAGTAGGACCAAGACAGAGGCAGGAAACTACAGACCTGTCAGTCTGAGCTCTGTGGTAGGGAAAGTGATGGAGTCACTTCTGAAGGAAAGAATAGTTGAGTACCTAGAGGTCAGTGGAGCACTTGATCCAAGACAGCATGGGTTCACAGTGGGAAGGTCATGTCGGACAAATCTAATAGATTTCTTTGACTGGGTGACTAAAGTAGTAGACCAGAGAGGGGCTGTGGACATGGCCTACCTAGACTTTAGCAAGGCATTTGACACAGTCCCACACAAAAGATTATTAGTCAAATTAACCAGCCTGGGAGTGGGTCCCAGGGTGGCAGCCTGGGTAAAACATTGGCTGGACAACAGGACACAGAAGGTAATGTAAATGGAGTCCACTTGAAGAAAGGGCGGTTACTAGTGGGGTACCGAGAGGTTCAGGATTGGGTCCAGTCCTTTTAATGTCTTCATCAGTGACATTGCAGAGGGACTGGAAGGAAAGTATGCCTTTTGCAGATGACACAAAGATCTGCAACAGGGTTGATACACAAGGAGGCGTGGAAAGGATGAAAAGGACTTGGCAAGGTTGGAGGAATGGTCAGACGTATGGCAGCTAGGATTCAATGCAAAAAGTGCAAATAATGCACCTGGGAAACAAGAACCCAGGGAAGAATACACAATGGGTGGGGAGGTAGTAACAACAACAAAACAGGAAAGGACCTGGGGGTAATCATATCAGATGACCTTAAGGTCAACAAGCAATGTGAGAAGGCAGTAGGGAGGGCCGAGGATATACTGGGATGTATAGGAGAGGCATCAGCAGCAGAAAACAGGAAGTTGTTATCCTCTGTACAGACAGTTGGTGAGACCCCATCTGGAATACTGTGTCCAGTTCTGAGACCCCATCTCCACAAGGACATAGACAGGATGGGAGGCAGTCCAGAGGAGGGCAACTAAAATGGTGCAGGGTCTGCAAGAGATACCATATGAGGAGAGACTAAAGGAGCTTAATATGTATATCCTTGAGGAAAGAAGGAGGGGGACATGATAGAAACTTTCAAGTACCTCAAGGAATCAACAAAGTCCAAGAGGTAGCATCTTTCAGAAAAGAGACTTGCAAGAACAAGGGGACACAATTTAAAGATAGAAGGAGGGCGGTTCAGGGGCAATGTGAGGAAGAATTATTTCACAGAGAGGTAGTGGATGCATGGAACAGCCTTCCTGAGGAAGTTGTGGGGTCTAAAACTGTGGGAGAATTCAAGAATGCATGGGACAGACATAAGGCAATTCTTGTGGGGGCAGGAAGATATAGGCTGTTGGTTAACTAGGATCTGCGGCCTATCCTGTAGGTAGGGAAATAGGCAGACTAGATGGGCCTAGCAGTCCTTATCTGCCATCAAAGTCATTGTTTCTATGTTTCTATGTTTCTAAACCAAACTCTAACCCTTATGTCTGACAGTAATATCAATATCGTCCTAACCCTAACCCTAACCCTAACACTAACCCTAACCTTAACACTAACACTAACCATAACCATAACCATAACCATAACCATAACCATAACCATAACCATAACCATAACCATAACCCACACCCTAACCCTAACCCTATCAATAACCCTAACCCTAACCCTAAATTTATCCCTAAACCTAATGTCTGACAGTCATACCAACAGTGTCCTAGCCTAACCCTAACCCCAACCTTAACTTTAACCCTAACCCTAACCATAACACTAACATTAACCTTGATGTCTGACAGTCATATCAATATAATTCTAACCCTTACCAAAACCCTTACCCAAACATTAAAACTAACCCCGACCCTAAAAATAACTCTAAACCTAACCTTAACCTTAACCCTATCCCTAACCTTAACCATAACCCTAATGTCTGACAGTCATATCAATATCATTCTAACCCTAATACATCTAGAACCCTAACCATAACCTTAACGCTAATGTCTGACAGGTATATCAATATTGTCCTAACCCAAACCCCAACCTTAACCCTAACCCTAATAATAATGTCTGTTAGTGATACCAAAATCGTTTCAGACCCTAACCCCAAACCCCAACCCTGACCCAAACACTAACCTTAATGTCAGACAGTAAAGTGAAAATTGTCCTAACCCAAACCCTAATGACTGACAGTTATATCAATATCGTTCTAACCCTAACCATAACCATATACCTAAACCCAACCCTAACCATAACCCTAACCCTAATCCTAATCCTAACCCTAACCCTAACCCTAACCCTATCCCTAAGTCTAACCCTAATTCTAACCCTATCCCTAACCCTAATGTCTGACAGTCATATCAATATTGTCCTAACCCTAAACCTAACCCTAACCCTAACCATAACCGTAACCCTAACCTTAGCCCTAACACTAACCCTAACCCTAACCCTAATACTAACCTTAACACTAACCCTAACCCTAACCCTAAACCTAATGTCTGATAGTCATATCAACAGTGTCGTAACCCTAACCCTAAACCTAACCCCAACTCAAAGCCTAACGTTAACTCTAACCCTAAACCTAAACCTAACCCCAACCCGAACCCTAACCCTAACCCTAACGCCAAACCTAACCCCAACCCTAACCCTAACAGTAACCCTAATCCTAATGTCAGACAGTCATATCAATATCATCCTTAATTTAACCCTAACCATAACCATAACCACAACCATAACCATAACAATAACCCTAACATGAACACTAACCCTAATGTCTGACAGTCATTTCAATATCTTCCTAACCCTAACTCCAACCTTAACCCTAACCCTAACCCTAATGTCTTACAGTCATATCAATAATGTTCTAACCCTGACCCCAACCCTCACCCTAACCGTAAAGCTATCCCTAATGTGAGACGGTCATATCAATATCGTCCTAACCCTGACCCCAAGCCTAACTCTAACTCTAATCCTAATGTCTGACAGTCATATCAATATCGTCCTTACCCTAAACCAATCCTAACCCTAACCATCACCCTATCCCTAATGTCTGAAAGTCATATCAATATCATCCTAACCCTAACCCCACCCCTAACCCTAACCCTAAACCAACCCTAACCCTTACCATCACCTTAACCTTAATGTCTTACAGTCATATCAATATCGTCCTAACCCTAAGCCGAACCCTAACTCTAACTCTAACCCTAACTCTATTTTCTGACACTCATATCAATATCATCCTAACAATAAAGCCACCCCAGCCCAATCTCTAACCCAAACCCTAACCCTATTGTCTGACAGTAATATCAATATCATCCTAACCCTAAAACTGACCCTAACCCTAATCCTAAACCTAACTATAACCCTAACCCATACCTTCCCTAACTCAAACCCTAACCCTCACCTTAACCCTAACCTTAATCCTAACCCTAATGTCTGACAGTAATATCAATAGTGTCTTAACCTTAACCCTAAACCTAACCCTAACACTAAGGCTAACCCCAGCCCTAACCCTAATGTCTAACAGTCATATCAATATCATCCTAAGCCTTACCCCAACCCTAACCCTAACCCCAACTCTAAACCTAACCCTAACCCTAACCTTATCCAAAACCCTAACCCTAATCCTAATGTCTCACAGTCATATCAATATTGTCCTAACGCTAAACCAACCGTAACCCTAACCTTTACCCTAACCCTAATGTCTGACAGTCATATCAATATCACCCTAACCCTAACCCCAACCCTAACCCTAACCCTAAACCAACCCTAACCCTAACCATCACCTTAACCCTAATGTCTTACAGTCATATCAATATCGTGCTAACCCTAAGCCGAACCCTAACTCTAACTCTAACCCTAACACTATTTTCAGACACTCATATCAATATCATTGTAACACTAAAGCCAACCCTAGCCCTAACTATAACCCAAACCCTAACCCTATTGTCTTACAGTAATATCAATATCATAACCCTAACCCTGACCCTAACCCTAATCCTAAATCTAACTATATCCCTAACCAAAACCTTAACCCTAACTTTAACCCTAACCCTCACCTTAACCCTAACGGTAATCCTAACCCTAATGTCTGACAGTAATATCAATAGTGTCTTAACCTTAACCCTAAACCTAACCCTAACCTTAAGGCTAACACCAGCCCTAACCCTAAAGTCTGACATTCATATCAATATCATCCTAAGCCTAACCCCAACCTTAACCATAACCCCAACTCTAAACCTAACCCTAACCCTAACCTTATTCCAAACCCAAACACAAACCCTAATGTCTGAAAGTCATATCAAATATCATCCTAACACTAACCCCATCCTAAACCCTAAACGTATCCATAACCCTGATGTCTGACAGTCATATCAATATCGTCCTAACCCAAACCCCAACCTTAACCCTAACCCTAACCCTAACCCTAATTTATTTCAGCAATACCAATACAGTTCTAACCCTAACCCCAACTCTAACGCTGACCCAAACACTAACTGTAATGTCTGACAATCATATCAATATCGTCCTAACCCAAACCCTAACCCTAATTCTAATGTCGGACAGTCATATCAATATCGTCCTAACCTTAACCCTAACCCTAATCCTAACCCTAACCCTTACCCTAACCCTAACACCAGCACTAACCCTAACCCTAACTATAACCCTAACCACAACCCTAAACCTAACCCTAACTGTAATGTCTGACAGTCATATCAATATCGTCCAAACACTAACCCTAACCCTAAACCTAACCCCAACCCTAACCCTAATTATAACCCCAACCCTAGCCCTAACACTAACCCTAATCTTAACATTAACCCTAACACTAACCCTAATGTCTGACAGTCATATCAATATCATCCTAAGCCTAACCCCAACCTTGACCCTAACCCTAACCTTAACCACAAAACTAACCCCAACCCTATCCCAAATTCTAACCCAAACCGTAACCCTAACCCTAATGTCTGACAGTCATATCAATATCATCAGTACCCTAACCCTGACCTACCCAAAACCTCACCCAAACCCTAACACTAACACTAAGCCTTATGTCTGCCAGTCATAAAAATCATCCTAACCCTAACCCCAACCCAAACCCTATCCCTAACCCGACAGTCTGACAGTCATATCAATATCGTACTAAACCTAACCCCTTACCAAAATCTGAACTCTATCCCTACCCATAACCTTATCCCTAACCCTAAACCTATCCCTTCCCCTAATGTCTGACAGTCATATCAATATCATCCTAACCCTAACCGTAACCCTAACCTTAACCGTAAAACCAACCCTAACCCCAACACTAACCCTAACCTTAACCCTTACACTAACACTAACTCTAATGTCTGACAGTCATATTAATATTGTCCTAACCCTAACCAAAACCTTAACCTTAACCCTAACCCTAATGTCTGACAGTCATTCCAATATCGTCCTAACCCTAACACCAAACCTAACTCTAACCCTAACACTAACCCTAATATCTGACAGGTATATTAATATCATCGGAAACCTAACCCAACCCTAACTCTAACTCTAACCCTAACACTATTTTCTGACAGTCATATCAATATCATCCTAATCCTAATGCCAACCCTAACACTAAACTAAACCCTAATCCTAATGTCTGACAGTAATATCAATATCGTCCTAACCCTAACCCTAACCCTAACCTTAACACTAACACTAACCATAACCATAACCTACACCCTAACCCTAACCCTAACCCTAACCCTAACCCTAACCCTAACCCTAAACCTAATGTCTGACAGTCATACCAACAGTGTCCAAACCTAACCCTAACCCTAACCTTAACTCTAACCCTAACCCTAACCCTAACCATAATGCTAACATTAACCCTGATGTCTGACAGTCATATCAATATAATTCTAACCCTTACCAAAACCCTTACCCAAACCTTAAAACTACCACGACCCTAAAAATAACTCTTAACCTAACCTTAACCCTATCCCTAACCTTAACCCTAACCCTAATGTCTGACAGGCATATCAATATCATTCTAATCCTAATACATCTAGAACCCTAACCGTAAACTTAACCCTAATGTCTGACAGGTATATCAATATTGTCCTAACCCTAACCCCAACCTTAACACTAACCCTAATAATAATGTCTGTTAGTCATACCAAAATTGTTCGGACCCTAATCCCAACCCCAACCCTGACCCAAACACTAACCCTAATGTCAGACAGAAAAGTCAAAATTGTCCTAACCCAAACCCTAATAACTGACAGTTATATCAATATCGTCCTAACCCTAACCATAACCATATACCTAACCCCAACCCTAACCATAACCCTAATCCTAACCCTAACCCTAACCCTAACCCTAACCCTAACCCTAACCCTAATTCTAACCCTATCCCTAACCCTAATGTCTGAGAGTCATATCAATGTTGTCCCAACCCCAAACCTAACCCTTAACCCTAACCATAAATCAGAACTCCAACCTTAGTCTTCAACACCAACCCTAACCCCAACCCTAACACAAACCTTAACCCCAACCCCAACCCTAACCCTAACCCAAATGTCTGACAGTCATATCAATAGTGTCCTAACCCCAACCCCAAGCCTAACCTCAGCTCAAAACCTAACGTTAACTCTAACCCTAAACCTAACCCTAACCCCAACCCGAACCCTAACCCTAACCCTAACATCAAACCTAACCCTAACCCTAACCATAACCGCAACCCTAATCCTAATGTCTGACAGTCATATCAATATCGTCCTTAATTTAGCCCTAACCATAACCATAACCATAACCATAACAATAACCCTAACACTAACACTAACCCTAATATCTGACAGTCATTTCAATATCTTCCTAACACTGATTCCAACCTTAACCCTAACCCTAACCCTAATGTCTGACAGTCATATCAATATTGTCCTAACCCTAACCCCAACCCGAACCATAAAGCTATCCCTAATGTCTGACGGTCATATCAATATCTTCCTAACCCTGACACCAAGCCTAACTCTAACTCTAATGCTAATGTCCGACAGTCATAACAATATCGTCCTTACCCTAAACCAACCATAACCCTAACCATCACCCTTACCCTAATGACTGACAGTCATATCAATATCACCCTAACCCTAGCCCCAACCCTAACCCTAACCCTAAATCAACCCCAACCATAACCATCACCTTAACCCTAATGTCTTACAGTCATATCAATATCGTCCTAACCCTAAGTCGAACCCTAACTCTAACTCTACACCTAACACTATTTTCTGACACTCATATCAATATCATCCAAACACTAAAGCCAACCCTATCCCAAACTCTAACCCAAACCCTAACCCTATTGTCTGACAGTAATATCAATATCATCCTAACCCTAAAACTGACCCTAACCCTAATCCTAAATCTAACTATAACCCTAACCCATACCTTACCCTAACTCAAACCCTAATCCTCACCTTAACACTAACCTTAACACTAACTTTAATCCTAACCCTAATGTCTGACAGTTATATCAATAATGTCTTAACCTTAACCCTAAACCTAACCCTAACCCTAAGGCTAACCCCAGCCCTAACCCTAATGTCTAACAGTCATATCAATATCATACTAAGCCTTACCACAACCCTAACACTAACCCCAGCTCTAAACCTAACCCTAACCCTAACCTTATCCCAAACCCAAACACAAACCCTAATGTCTGAAAGTCATATCAATAGCAACCTAAAACTAACCCCATCCGAAACCCTAACCGTAACCATAACCCTAATGACTGACATTCATATCAATATCGTCCTAACCCAAACCCCAACCTTAACCCTAACCCTAGCCCTAATGTCTGACAGTAATACCAATATAGTTCTTACCCTAACCCCAACCCTAATGCTGACCCAAACACTAACTGTAATGTCTGACAATCATAACAACTTCATCCTAACCCAAACCCTAACCCTAATCCTAATGTCCGACAGTCATATCAATATCGTCCTAACCTTAACCCTAATCCTAACCCTAACACTAACCCTAACACCAGCACTAACCCTAACCCTAACTATAACTCTAACCATAACCTTAACCCTAACACTAACCCTAATGTCTGACAGTCATATCAAAATCTCCTAACCCTAACCCCAACCCTGACACTAACCCTAACCCTAATGTCTGACAGTCATATTAATATCATCATTCCCATAACCCTAACCCTGACCTACCCAAAGCCTCACCCAAACCCTAACACTAACACTAAGCATAATGTCTGCCAGTCATATAAAAATTGTCCTAACCCTAATCCCAACACAAACTCTATCCCTAACCGTATAGTCTGACAGTCATATCAATATCGTACTAAACCTAACCCCTTACCAAAATCTAAACTCTAACCCTACCCATAACCCTATCCCTAACCCTAAACCTATCCCTTACCCTAATGTCTGACAGTCATATCAATATCATCTTAACCCTAACCCCAACCGTAACCCTAACCTTAACCCGAAAACCAACCCCAACACTAACCCTAACCTTAACCCAAACACTAACACTAACTCTAACGTCTGATAGTCATATGCATATTGTCCGAACCCTAATCCAAACCTTAACCCTAACCCTAACCCTAACCCTAATGTCTGACAGTCATGGCAATATCATCCTAACCCTAACACCAAACCTAACTCACACCCTAACACTAACCCTAATATCTGACAGGTATATTAATATCGTCCGAAACCTAACCCAACCCTAACTCTAACTCTATCCCTAACACTATTTTCTGACTGTCATATCAATATCATCCTAACCCTAATGCCAACCCTAATCCTAAACCAAATCATAACCCTAATGTCTGACAGTAATATTAATATCGTTCTAACCCTAACCCTAACCCTAACCCTAATCTTAACACTAACACTAACCATAGCCATAACCCACACCCCAACCCTAACCCTAACCCTAACCCGATCCCTAAACCTAATTTCTGACTGTCATACCAACAGTGTCCAACCCAACCCTAACCCTAACCCTAATCCTAACCCTATCCATAACACTAACACTAACCCTGATGTCTGACAGTCATATCAATGTAATTCTAACCCTTACCAAAACCCTTACCCAAACCTTAAAACAAACCCCAACCATAAAAATAACTCTAAAACTAACCTTAACCTTAACCCTACTCCTAATCTTAACCCTAACCCTAAAGTCTGACAGGCATATCAATATCATTCTAACCCTAATACATCTAGAAAACTAACCCCAACCTTAACCCTAACCCTAATAATATTGTCTGTTAGTCATACCAAAATCGTTCGGACCCTAACCCCAACCCCAACCCTGACCAAAACACTAACCCTAATGTCAGACAGTAAAGTCAATATCATCCTAACCCAAGCCGTAATGACTGACAGTTATATCAATATCGTCCTAACCCTAACCATAATGCTAACCCCAACCCTAACCTTAACCCTAATACTAACCCTAACCAAAGCCCTAACTCGAACCCTAACACTAACCCTTTCCCTAACCCTAAACATATCCCTAACCCTAATGTCTAACAGTCATATCAATATCATCCTAACACTAACCCAACCAGAAAACTAACCCAAACCCTAACCCTAACCCAAATCCTAATTCAAACCCTAACCCTAAACCAAATCCTAATTCAAACCCTAAACCTAACCTTACACTTAACCTTAACACTAACCCTACTGTCTGACAGTCATATCAATATGATCCTAATCCTAACCCCAACCCTAACCCTAAACATAACTTTAACCCCACCCATAACCCAACTTTAACCACAACACTGAATCTAAAACTAACCCAAATGTCTGACAGTCATATCAATATCATCCTAATCCTAACCTTAACCCTAACCCAAACCCTGAACCTAGCCATAATCTTAACCCTAACCCAAACACTAACCCATAAGTGTGACAGCTATATCAATATCATTCTAACCCTAACCCCATACCTAACTCTAACCGCAACCCTAACGATAACGGCTGACAGTAATATCAATATTATCGTAAACCTAACCCCAACCTTAACCCAAACCCTAACATTAATGTCTGACAGTCATAACAATAACGTCCTAACCCTAACACCAACCCTAATCCTGACCCAAACATTAACCCTAATGTCTGACAGTCATATCAATATTGTCCTAACCCTAACCCTAACTCAAACCCCAACCCCAACCCTAACGCTAATCATAACACTAACCCTAACTCTAACCCTAACCATAATACTTACCCTAACTGTAACCCTAACCTTAGCCCTAATATCTGACAGTCATATCAATATCGCTTTAACCCTGACCCTAACCCTAACCATAACGTCAAACCTAAACCTAACTCTATCCCTAACCTTAACCCTAATGCAAACCCTAACTCTAACCCTAAAAGTAACACTAGTTTCTGACAGTCATATCAATATAATCCTAACCCTAACACCAAAACTAACCTTAACTCTAACCCAAACCAAAACCCTAATGTCCGACAGTAATACCAATGTTGTCCTAACCCTAACCCTAATCCTAACCCAAACCATAACCGTAAGCCTAACCTTAGCCCTAACACTAACCCTAACCCTAACAATAACCCAAACCTTAGCCCTAAACCTAACCCTACCCCTAACCCTAATGTCTGACAGTCATATCAATAGTGTCCTAACAGTAACCCTAACCCTAAACCTAACCATAATCCTAAACCTAACCCCAATCCAAAGCCTAACCCAAACCCTAACCCTAACTGTAACCCAAACACTATCCCTAAACCTAACCCTATCCCTAAACCTAACCCTAATTCTAACCCTATCCATAAACCTAACCATAATCTTAACCCTAACCCTAACCCAAACACTAACCCTAACATCTGACAGTCATATCAATATCGTCCTAACCCTAACCCTAACACTAACCCCAACCCTAAACCTATAAAAAACCCTAACCATAACACTAACCCCAACCATAACCCTATAAATAACACTAACCCTAACACTAACCAAAACCTTAACCCTAACCCTAACCATAACCCTAATACCTGACAGTCAAATTAATATCACCCGAACCCTGACCCTAACCCTATCCCCAAACCTAACCCTAACCCAAACCCTAAAACTAACCGTAAAATAACCCAAACCCTAAACCTATCCCTAACCTTAAGCCTAACCCTAACCCTAACCCTAACCTTAACCTATCCCTAACCCTAATGTCTGACAGTCATATCAATATCATGCTAACCCTAACCCCAGCCCAAACCCTAACCCTAATCCCAACCCTAAACCTAGCCATAATCTTAACCCTAAAACAAACGCTAACCCTTATATGTGACAGCTATTTCAATATCATCCTAACCCCATCCCTAACCGCAACCCTAACCCTAAGGTCTGACAGTCATATCAATATCGTCTTAAACCTAGCCCAAACCTTAACCCTAACCATAATATCTGACAGTCATAACAATATCATCATAACCCTAACATCAACCCTAATCCTGACCCATACACTAACCCCAATGTATAACAGTCATATCAATATCATCATAAACCTAACCATAATGTCTGACAGTCATAATAATATCATCCTAACCCTAACCCTAACACAAACCCCAGCCCCAACCATAACCCTAAGAATAATCCTAACCCTAGCTCTAACCCTAGCCTTAATACTTACCCTAACTCTAACCCTAACCTTAACCCTAATATCTGATGGTCATATCAATTTCGCCTTAACCCTGACCCTAAGCCTAACCGTAATGTAAAACCTAACCCTAACCCTATCCCTAACCTTAACCCTAACACAAACCCTAAATCTAACAGTAAAACTAACACTATTTTCTGACAGTCATATCAATATAATCCTAACCCTAATGCCAACCCTAACCCTAACCCTTACCCTAACCCTAACCTTAATGTCCGACAGTAATATCAATATTGTCCTAACCATAACAATAACCCTAACCCAAACCCTACCCATTACTGTAGCCATAACCCTAACCTTAGCCCTAACACTAACTCTAACCCTACAGCTAACCTTAACCCTAACCATAACCCTAACCCTAATCCTAATATCTGACAGTCATATCAATAGTGTCCTAACCCTAAATCTAACCCTAAACCTAACCCCAACCCAAAGCCTAACCCTAACTCTAACCCTAAACCTACCCTAACCCTAACCATAACCCTAACCCTAAACCTAACCCTAACCCTATCCCTAACCCTAACCCTATGTCTAAGTCTAACCCTAATTCTAAAACGATCCCTAACCCTAATGTCTGACAGTCATATCAATATCATAATAACCCTAACCCCAACCCTAACCCTAAATCTAACCCCAACAATAACCCAAACCCTAACCCTAACCTTAACTCTAATCCTAATGTCTGACAGTCATATCAATATCGTCCTTAATTTAACCCTAACCTTAACCCTAACCATAACCATAAAAATAACCATAACCATAACCATAACCATAACAATAACCCTGACACTAACACTAACACTAACACTATCCCTAGTGTCTGACAGTCATTTCAATAACTTCCTAACCCTAACTCCAACCTTACCCCTAACCCTAACATTGATGTCTGACAGTTATACCAATATTATCCTAAACCTAACCCCAACCCTAACCCTAACCATAAAGCTAACCCTAAGGTCTGACGTTCATATCAATATCGTCCTAACCCTGACCCCAAGGCTAACTCTAACTCTAATCCTAATGTCTGACAGTCATATCAATATCGTCCTAACCCTAAACCAACCCTAACCCTAACCATCACCCTAACCCTAATGTCTGACAGTCATATCAATATCATCCTAACCCTAACTCCAACCCTAACCCTAACCCTAAACCAACCCGAACCCTAACCATCGCCTTAACCCTAATGTCTTACAGTCATATCAATATCGTCCAAACCCTTAACCGAACCATAATTCTAACTCTAACCCTAACACTATTTTCTGACACTCATATCAATATCATCCTAACCCTAACCCTGACCCTATCCCTAATCCTAACTCAAACTATAACCATAACCCAAACCTTAACCCTAACTCTAACCCTAACCTTAACACTAACATTAATCCTAACCCTAATGTCTGACAGTAATATCAATAGTGTTTTAACCTTAACCCTAAACCTAACCCTAACCCCAAGTCTAAACCTAACCCTAACCCTACACTTAACCCTAACCAAAACACAAACCCTAATGTCTGAAAGTTGTATCAATATCATCCTAACACTAACCCCATCCTAAACCCTAAGTGTAACCATAACCCTAATGTCTGACATTCATATCATTATCATCCTAACCCAAACCCCAACCTTAACCCTAACCCTAACCCTAATGTCTGACAGTAATACCAGTATAGTTCTTACCCTAACCCCAACCTGAACGCTGACCCAAACACTAACTGTAATGTCTGACAATCATATCAATATCATCCTAACCCAAACGCTAACCCTAATCTTAATGTCGGACAGTCATATCAATATCGTTCTAACCTTAACCTTAACCCTAACCCTAACTCTAACTCTAACGCCAGCACTAACCCTAACCCTAACTATAACCCTAACCACAACCCTAACCCTAACACTAACTGTAATGTCTGACAGTCATATTAATATCGTCCAAACACTAACCCAAACCCTAAACCTAACCCCAACCCTAATCCTAACCCTAATTATAACCCCTACCCTAACCCTTACTCTAACCCTAGAACTAACCCTAATGTCTGACAGTCATGTCAATATCATCCTAACCCTAACACCAACCCTGACCCTAACCCTAACCCTAACCCTAAAACTAACCCCAACCCTATCCCAAATTCTAATCCTAACCCTAAACCAAACCGTAACCCTAACCCTAATGTCTGACAGTCATATCAATATCATCATCACCCTAACCCTAACCCTGATCTACCCAAAACATCACCCAAACCCTAACAATAAAACTAAGCCTAATGTCTTCCAGCCATATAAAAATCGTCCCAATCCTAACCCCAACACAAACGCCATCTCTAACCCTATAGTCTAACAGTCATATCAATATCATACTAAACCTAACCCCTTACCAAAATCTGAACTCTAACCCTACCCAGAACCCTATCCCTAACCCTAAACCTATCCTTTACCCTAATGTCTGACAGTCATATCAATATCATCCTAACCCTATCCCCAACCGTAACCCTAACCTTAACCCTAAAACCAACCCAAACTCCAACACTAACCCTAACCTTAACCCTTACACTAACACTAACTCTAATGTCTTACAGTCATATAAATATCGTCCTAACCCTTAACCAAACCCTAACTCTAACTCTAACCCTAACACTATTTTCTGACACTCATATCAATATCATCCTAACACTAAAGCCAACCCTAGCCCTAACTCGAACCCAAAAGCTAACCCTATTGTCTGTCAGTAATATCAATATCATCCTAACCCTAACCCTGACCATAACCCTAATCCTAAATCTAACTATAACCCTAACCCAAACCTTAACCGTAACTCTAACCCTAACCCTAACCTTAACACTAACCCTAATCCTAACCCTAATGTCTGACAGTAACATCAATAGTGTCTTAACCTTGACCCTAAACCTAACCCTAACCTTAAGGCTAACCTCAGCCCTAACCCTAATGTCTGACAGTCATATCAATATCATACTAAGCCTAACCCCAACCCTAACCCTAACGCCAACTCTAAACCTAACCCTAACCTTAACCCTAACTCAAACACAAACTCTAATGTCTGAAAGTCATAACAATATCATCCTAATACTAACCCCATCCTAAACCCTAACCGTAACCATAACCCTAATGTCTGACATTCATATCATTATCGTCCTAACCCAAACCTCAACCTTAACCCTAACCCTAATGTCTGACAGTAATACCAGTATAGTTCTTACCCTAACCCCAACCCGAACGCTGACCCAAACACTAACTGTAATGTCTGACAATCATATCAAAATCGTCCTAACCCAAATGCTAACCCTAATCTTAATGTCAGTCATATCAATATCATACTAACCTTAACCCTAACCCTAACTCTAACACCAGCACTAACTCTAACCCTAACTATAACCCTAGCCACAATCCTAACCCTAACACTAACTGTAATGTCTGACAGTCATATCAATATCGTCAAAACACTAACCCTAACCCTAAACCTAAACCGAACCCTAACCCTAACCCTAATTATAACCCCAACCCTAACACTTACTCTAACCCTAGCACTAACCCTAATGTCTGACAGTCATATCAATATCATCCTAACCCTAACACTAATCCTGACCCTAACCCTAACCTTAACCCTAAAACTAACCCCAACCCTATCCCAAATTCTAACCCTAACCCTAAACCAAACCGTAACCCTAACCCTAATGTCTGACAGTCATATCAATATCATCATTACCCTAACCCTAACCCGGACCTACCCAAAACCTCACCCAAACCCTAACACTAACACTAAGCCTAATGTCTGCCAGTCATATAAAAATCGTCCCAACCCTAACCCCAACCCAAACACCATCCCTAACCATATAGTCTGACAGTCATATCAATATCATACTAAACCTAAACCCTTAACAAAATCTGAACTCTAACCCTACCCAGAACCCTATCCCTAACCCTAAACCTATCCCTTACCCTAATGTCTGACAGTCATATCAATATCATCCTAACCCTATCCCCAACCATAACCCTAACCTTAACCCTAAAACCAACCCAAACTCCAACACTAACCCTAACCTTAACCCTTACACTAACACTAACTCTAATGTCTTACAGTCATATAAATATCGTCCTAACCCTTAAATGAACCCTAACTCTAACTCTAACCATAACACTATTTTCTGACACTCATATCAATATCATCCTAACACTAAAGCCAACCCTAGCCCTAACTCTAACCCAAACCCTAACCTATTGTCTGACAGTAATATCAATATCATCCTAACCCTAACCCTGACTCTAACCCTAATCCTAAATCTAACTATAACCCTAACCCAAAACTTAACCCTAACTCTAACCCTAACCCTAACCTTAACACTAACCCTAATCCTAACCCTAATGTCTGACAGTAATATCAATAGTGTCTTAACCTTAACCCTAAACCTAACCCTAACCTTAAGGCTAATCTCAGCCCTCACCCTAATGTCTGACAGTCATATCAATATCATACTAAGCCTAACCCCAACCCTAACCCTAACCCCAACTCTAAACCTAACCCTAACCTTAACCCTAACCCAAACACAAACCATAATGTCTGAAAGTCATATCAATATCATCCTAACACTAACCCCATCCTAAACCCTAACCGTAACCATAACCCAAATGTCTTACATTCATATCAATATCATCCTAACCCAAACCCCAACCTTAACCCTAACCCTAATGTCTGACAGTAATACCAGTGTAGTTCTTACCCTAACCCCAACCCAAACGCTGACCCAAACACTAACTGCGATGTCTGACAATCATATCAATATCGTCCTCACCCTAACGCTAACCCTAATCTTAAAGTCGGACAGTGATATCAATATCGTTCCAACCTTAACCCTAACCCTAACTCTAACGCCAGCACTAACCCTAACCCTAACTATAACCTAACCACAATACTAACCCTAACACTAACTGTAATGTCTGACAGTCATAGCAATATCATCCAAACACTAACCCTAACCCTTACCCTAACCCCAACCCTAACCCTAACCCTAACCCTAATTATAACCCCAACCCTAACCCTTACTTTAACCCTTGCACTAACCCTAATGTCTGACAGTCATATCAATATCATCCTAACCCTAACCCCAACCGTGACCCTAACCCTAACCTTAACCCTAAAACTAACCCCAACCCTATCCCAAATCCTAACCCTAACCCTAAACCAAACTGTAACCCTAACCCTAATGTCTGACAGTCATACCAATATCATCATTACCCTAACCCTAACCCTGACCTACCCAAAACCTCACCCAATCCCTAACACTAACACTAAGCCTAATGTCTGCCAGTCATATAAAAATCAACCTAACCCTAACCCCAACCCAAACACCATCCCTAATCCTATAGTCTGACAGTCATATCAATATCATACTAAACCTAACCCCTTACCAAAATCTGAACTCTAACCATACACAGAACCCTATCCCTAACCCTAAACCTATCCCTTAACCTAATGTCTGACAGTCATATCAATATCATCCTAACCCTAACCCCAACCGTAACCCTAACCTTAACCCTAAAACCAACCCTAACCCCAACACTAAGCCTAACCTTAAACCTTACACTAAAACTAACTCTAATGTCTGACAGTCATATCAATATTGTTCTAACCCTAACCCAAACCTTAACCCTAACCCTAATGTCTGACAGTCACACCAATATCATCCTAACCCTAACACCAAACCTAAATCTAACCCTAACACTAACCGTAATATCTGACAGGTATATTAATATCGTCCGAAACTTAACCCAACCCTAACTCTAACCCTAACCGTCACACTATTTTCTGACAGTCATATCAATATCGTCCTAACCCTAATGCCTACTCTAACCCTAAACCAAACCCTAATCCTAATGTCTGACAGTGCTAACAGTATCGTCCTAACCCTAACCCTACCCTAACCCTAACCCTAACCCTAACACTAACACTAACCATACCCATAACCCACACCCTAACCCTATCCCTATCCCTAACCCTAACCCAAACCCTAACCATAACCCTAACCCTAACCTGATTCCAAAAACCAATGTCTGGCAGTCATACCAACAGTGTCCTAACCTATCCCTAACCCTAACCTTAATTCTAACCCTAACCCTAATCCTAACCCTAACCCTAACCATAAAACTAACACTAACCCTGATGTCTGACAGTCATATCAGTATAATTCCACCCTTACCAAAACCCTTACCCAAACCTTAAAACTAACCCCAACCCTAAAAATAACTCTAAACCTAACCTTAACCTTAACCCTACTCCTAACCTTAACCCTAACCCTAATGTCTGACAGGCATATCAATATCATTCTAACCCTAATACATCTAGAACCCTAACCGTAACCTTAACGCTAATGTCTGACAGGTATATCAATATTGTCCTAACCTAACCCTAAACTTAACCCTAACCCTAATAATAATGTCTGTTTGTCATACCAAAATCATTCAGATTCAAACCTCAACCCCAACCCTGACCCAAACACTAACCCTAATGTCAGACAGTAAAGTCAATATCATCCTAACCCAAGCCCTAATGACAGACAGTTATATCAGTATCGTCCTAACCCTAACCATAAGCATAATCCTAACCCCAACCATAACCTTAACCCTAACACTAACCCTAACCACACCCTAACTCAAACCTTAACTCTGACCAAATCCCGAACCCTAAACCTATCCCTAACTCTAATGTCTGACAGTCATATCAATATCATCCTAACACTAACCCAACCCTAAAACTAACCCAAACCCTAACCCTAACCCAAAGCCTAATTCAAACCGTAATCCTAACCTTACACTTAACCCTAACACTAACTCTACTTCTGACAGTCATATCAATATGATCCTAATCCTAACCCCAACCCTAACCCTATTCCTAACTTTAACCCCACCCATAACCCAACTTTAACCCCAACACTGAATCTAAAACTAACCCAAATGTCTGACAGTCACATCAATATCATCTTAATGCTAACCTTAACCCTAACCCTAACCCTAATCCCAACCCTAAACCTAGCCATAATCTTAACCCTAACCCAAACACTAACCCTTAAGTGTGACAGCTATATCAATATCATCCTAACCCTAACCCCATCCCTACCTCTAACTGCAACCCTAACCTTAAGGTCTGACAGTAATATCAATATCGTCCTAAACCTAACCCCAACCTTAACGCTAACCCTAACACTAATGTCTGACAGTCATAACAATATTGTCCTAACCCTAACCCTAACTCAAACCCCAGCCCCAACCCTAACCCTAGCCATAACACTAACCCTAACTCTAACCCTAACCATAACACTAACCCTAACCGTAACCCTAACCTTAGCCCTAATATCTGATGGTCATATCAATATTGCTTTAACCCTGACCCTAACCCTAACCATAAAGTCGAACCTAATCATAACTCTAACCCTAACCTTAACCCTAACGCAAACCCGAACTCTAACCCTAAAAGTAACACTATTTTCTGACAGTCATATCAATATAATCCTAACCCTAACACCAAAACTAACCCTAACCCTAACCCAAATGAAAACCCTAATGTCCAACAGTAATACCAATGTTGTCCTAACCCGAACCCGAACCCTAACCCTAACCACAACCGTAAGCCTAACCTTAGCCCTAACACAAACCCTAATCCTAACAATAACCCAAACCTTGGCCCTAACCCTAACCCTACCCCTAACCCTAATGTCTGACAGACATATCAATAGTGTCCTAACAGTAATCCTAACCCTAAACCTAACCATAATCCTAAACCTAACCCCAATTCAAAGCCTAACCTAAACCCTAACCCTAACCGTAACCCAAACCCTATCCCTAAACCTAACCCTATACCTAAGCCTAACCCTAATTCTAACCCTATCCCTAAACCTAACCATAATCTTAACCCTAACCCTAACTCAAACACTAACAGTAATGTCTGACAGTCATATCAATATCGTCCTAACACTAACCCCAACCCTAAACCTATAAATAACCCTAACCATAACACTAAACCCAACCATAACCCTATAAATAACACTAACCCTAACCCTAATCCTAATATCTGACAGTGAAATTAATATCACCCGAACCCTGACCCTAACCCAATCCCCAAACCTAGCCCTAACACTAAAACTAACCTTAACCATAACCCAAACCCTAACCCGATCCCTAACCTTAAGCCTAACCCTAACCCTAACCCTAACCTTAACCTATCCCTAACCCTAATGTCTGACAGTCATATCAATATCATCCTAACCCTAACCCCAGCCCTAACCCTAACCCTAACCCTTACCTTAACCTATCCCAAACCCTGATGTCTGACAGTCATATCAATATCATCCTAACAATAACCCCAGCCCTAACCCTAACCCTATTCCCAACCCTTAACCTAGCCATAATCTTAACCCTAACAAAAACACTAACCCTTATGTGTGACAGCTATATCAATATCATCCTAACCATAACCCCATCCCTAACCCTAACCACAACCCTAACCCTAAGGTCTGACAGTCATATCAATATCGTCTTAAACCTAGCCCAAACCTTAACCCTAGCAATAATAAATGACAGTCATAACAATATCATCATAAATCTAACATCAACCCTAATCCTGACCCATACACTAACCCTAATATCTGACAGTCATATCAATATCATCATAAACCTAACTATAACCCTAACCATAATGTCTGACAGTCATAATAATATCATCCTAACCCTAACCTTAACACAAACCCCAGCCACAACCCTAATCCTAACTATAACCTTAACCCTAGCTCTAACCCTAGTCTTAACACTTACCCTAACTCTAACCCTAACCTTAACCCTAATATCTGATGGTCATATCAATATCACCTTAACCCTGACCCTAAGCCTAACCGTAACGTCAAACCTAACCCTAACCCTATCCCTAACCCTAACCCTAACACAAACCCTAAATCTAACCATAAAACTAACACTATTTTCTGACAGTCATATCAATATAATCCTAACCCTAAAGCCAACCCTAACCCTAACCCTAACCCAACTCCCAACCATAATGTCTGACAGTAATATCAATATTGCCCAACCCTAACAACCCCAACCCCAACCCTAACCATAACTTAACCTTAACCCTAACTCTAGCCCTCAACACAACTCTAACCCTAACGCTAACCTTAACCCTAACCCTAACCCCTAACCCTAACCCTAATGTCTGACAGTCATATCAATAGTGTCCTATCCCTAACCAACCCTAAACCAACCCCAACCCAAAGCCAACCTCAACTCCTAACCCTAAACCTAACCCTAACCATAACCCCAACCCTAAGCCTAACACTAACCCTATCTCTAAGTCTAACCCTAATTCTAAAACTATCCATAACTCTAATGTCTGGCAGTCATATGGTTATCATAATAACCCTAATCCCAACCCTAACCCTAACCCCAAACCTAACCCCAACCCTAACCCTAACCCTAACCTTAACCCTAATCCTAATGTCTGACAGTCATATCAATATTGTCCTCAATTTAACCCTAACCCTAAACATAACCATAACAATAACCCTAACAATAACACTAACCCTAATGTCTGACAGTCATTTCAATATCTTCCAAACCCTAACTCTTACCTTGACCCTAACCCTAACCCTAATGTCTGATAGTCATAACAATATTATCCTAAACCTAACCCCAACCCTAACCCTAACCATAAAGCTAACTCTAGTGTCTGACGGTCATTTCAATATCATCCTAACTCTGACCCCAAGGCTAACTCTAACTCTAATCCTAATGTCTGACAGTCATATCAATATCGTCCTAACCCTAACTCCAACCGTAACCCTAAACCAACCCTAACCCTAACCCTAACCATCACCTTAACCCTAATTTCTTACAGTCATATCAATATCGTCCTAACCCTAAACCGAACTATAACTCTAACTCTAACCCTAACACTATTTTCTGACACTCATAGCAATATCATCCAAACACTAAAGCCAACCCTAGCCCTAACTCTAACCCAAACCCTAAACCTATTGTCTGACAATAATATCAATATCATCCTATCCCTAACCCTGACCCTAACCCTAATCCTAAATCTAACTATAACCCTAACCCAAACCTTTACCCTAACTCTAACCCTAACCCTAACCTTAACACTAACCCTAATCCTAACCCTAATGTCTGACAGTAATATCAATAGTGTCTTAACCTTAACCCTAAACCTAACCCTAACCTTAAGGCTAACCTCAGCCCTAACCCTAATGTCTGACAGTCATATCAATATCATACTAAGCCTAACCTCAACCCTAACCCTAACCCTAACCCTAACCCTATCCTTAACCCTAACACAAACACAAACCCTAATGTCTGAAAGTCATATCAATATCATCCTAACACTAACCCCATTCTAAACCCTAACCGTAACCATAACCCGAATGTCTGACATTCATATCATTATCGTCCTAACCTAAACCCCAACCTTAACCCTAACCCTAACCCTAATGTCTGACAGTAATACCAGTATAGTTCTTACCCTAACCCCAACCCTAACGCTGACCCAAACACTAACTGTAATGTCTGACAATCATATCAATATCGTCCAAACCCAAACCCTAACCCTTATCCTAATGTCGGACAGTCATATCAATATCGTTCTAACCTTAACCCTAACCCTAATCTAACTCTAACGCCAGCACTAACCCTAACCTTAACTATAACCATAACCACAACCCTAACCCTAACACTAACTGTAATGTCTGACAGTCATATCAATATCGTCCAAACACTAACCCTAACCCTAAAGCTAACCCCAACCCTAACCCTAATTATATCCCCAACCCTAACCCTTACTCTAACCCTAGCACTAACCCTAATGTCTGACAGTCATATCAATATCATACTAACCCTAACCCCAACCCTGACCCTAACCCTAACCTTATCCCTAAAACTAACCCCAACCCTATCCCAAATTCTAACCCTAACCCTAACCCTAAACCAAACCGGAACCCTTACCCTAATGTCTGACATTCATATCAATATCATTACCCTAACCCTAACCCTGACCTACCCAAAACCTCACCCAAACCCTAACACTAACACTAAGCCTAATGTCTGCCAGTCATATAAAAATCGTCCTAACCCTAACCCCAACCCAAACCTATCCCTAACCCATAGTCTGACAGTCATATCAATATTGACTAAACCCAACCCCTACCAAAATCTGAACTCTAACCCTACCCAGAACCCTATCCCTAACCCTAAACCT
This sequence comes from Neoceratodus forsteri, assembly GCA_016271365.2. Lineage (NCBI taxonomy): Eukaryota > Metazoa > Chordata > Ceratodontiformes > Ceratodontidae > Neoceratodus > Neoceratodus forsteri. The sequence goes on along the minus strand of CM057459.1, from coordinate 480,007,916 downwards.
ATCCTCACTCTAATGTCTGACAGTCATATCAATATCATCCTAACCCTAACCCCAACCGTAACCCTAACCTTAACCCTAAAACCAACCCTAACCCCAACACTCAACCCTAACCTTAACCCTTACACTAACACTAACCTCTAATGTCTGACAGTCATATAATATCGTCCTAACCCCAACATAACCCTAACTCTAACCCCAACCATAACACTATTTTCTGACAGTCATATCAATATCGTCCTAACCCAAATGCCAACCCTAATCCTAAACGAAACCCTAACCCTAATGTCTGACAGTAATATCAATATTGTCCTAACCCTAACCCTAACCCTAACCCTAATCCTCACCTTAACCCTGACCCTAACCCTAACACTATCCTTAACACTAACACTAACACTAACACTAACACTAACACTAACACTAACACTAACACTAACACTAACCAACACCCTAACCCTAACCCTATCCCTAACCGTAACCCAAACCTTAACCCTAATCATATCCCGATCCCTAAAACTAATGTCTGACAGTCATACCAACAGTGTCCTAACTCTCTATCCCAACCTAACCCCAACCCTAACCCTCAACCCCAACCCTAACCCTAACAATAACCCTAATCCTAATGTCTGACAGTCATATCATATCGCCCTTAATTTAACCCTAACCCTAACCATAACCATAACAATAACCCTAACACTAACACTAACCCTAATGTCTGACAGTCATTTCAATATCTTCCTAACCCAAACTCCAACCTTAACCCTAACCCTAACCCTAATGTCTGACAGTCATACCAATATTGTCCTAACCCTAACCCCAACCCTAACCCTAACCATAAAGCTAACCCTAATGTCTGACGGTCATATCAATATCATCCTAACCCTGACCCCAAGCCTAACTCTAACTCTAATCCTAATGTCTGACAGTCATATCAATATCGTCCCAACCGAAACCCTACCAACTGACAGTTATATCATTATCGTCCCTAACCCAACCTAACCACTTCCTATCACCAACCCTAACCTTAACCCTAACCCTATCCCTAACCAAAGCCCTAGCTCGAACCCCAACACTAACCCTAACCCTAAACCTATCCTCACCCAATGTCTGACAGTCATATCAATATCATTCTAACACTAACCCAACCCTAAAACTAACCCAAACCCTAACCCTAACCCAAACCCTAATTCAAACCCTAAACCTTACCTTACACTTAACCCTAACACTAACCCTACTGTCTGACAGTCATATCAATGTGATCCAAATCCTAACCCCAACCCTAACCCTATACCTAACTTTAAGCCCACCCATAACCCAACCTTAACCCCAAACCTGAACCTAAAACTAACCCTAATGTCTGACAGTCATATCAATATCATCCTAATCCTAACCTTAACCCTTACTTTAACCCTAATCCCAACCCTAAACCTAGCCATAATCTTAACCCTAACCCAAACACTAACCCTTAAGTGTGACAGCTATATCAATATCATCCTAACCCTAACCCCATCCCGAACTCTAACCACAACCCCAACCTTAAGGTCTGACAGTAATATCAATATCATCCTAAACCTAACCCCAACCTTAACCTTAACCCTAACACTAATGTCCGACAGTCATAACAATAATGTCCTAATCCTAACACCAACCCTAATCCTGACCCAAACACTAACCCTAATGTCTGACAGTCATATCAGTATCATCCAAACCCAACCATAACCCTAACCCTAATGTCTTACAGACATATCAGTAGTGTCCTAACCCTAACCCTAACACAAACCACAGCCCCAACCCTAACCCTAACCATAACACTCAACCCTAACTCTAACCCCAACCATAACACTTACCCTAACCGTAACCCTAACCTTAACCCTAATATCTGATGGTCATATCAATATCACTTTAACCTTGACCCTAACCCTAATAATAACGTCAAATCTAACCCTAACCCTATCCCTAACCGTAACCCTAATGCAAACCCTAACTCTAACCCTGAAAGTAAAACTATTTTCTTACAGTCATATCAATATAATCCTAACCCTAACACCAAAACTAACCCTAACCCTAACCCAAATTCTAACCCTAACCCTAAACCAAACTGTAACCCTAACCCTAATGTCTGACAGTCAAATCAATACCATCATTACCCTAACCCTAACCCTGACCTAGCCAAAACCTCACCCAAACCCTAACTCTAACACTAAGCCTAATGTCTGCCAGTCATATAAAATCGTCCTAACCCTAACCCCAACCCAAACATCATCCCTAACCCTATAGTCTGACAGTCATATCAATATCATACCAAACCTAACCCTCACCAAAATCTGAACTCTAACCCTACCCAGAACCCTATCCCTAACCCTAATCCTATCCCTTACCCTAATGTCTGACAGTCATATCAATATCATCCTAACCTTAACCCCAACCGTAACCCTAACCTTAACCCTAAAACCAACCCTAACCCCAACACTAACCCTAACCTTAAACCTCACACTAAAACTAACTCTAATGTCTGACAGTCATATCAATATTGTCCTAACCCCAACCCTAACCCTATTCCTAACTTTAACCCCACCCATAACCCAACTTTAACCCCAACACTGAATCTAAAACTAACCCAAATGTCTGACAATCATATCAGTATCGTCCAAACCATAACCATAACCCTAACCCTAATGTCTGACAGTCATATTAATATCGTCCTAACCCTAACCCTAACACAAACCCCAGCCCTAACCCTAACCCTAAGCATACAACTAACCTTAACTCTAACCCTAACCATATCACTTACCCTAAATGTAACCCTAACCTTAACCCTAATATCTGAGGGTCATATCAGTATCGCTTTAACCCTGATGCTAACCCTAACCATAACGTCAAACCTAACCCTAACCCTATCCCTAGCCTTAACCCTAAAGCAAGCCCTCATTCTAACCCTAAAAGTAACACTACTTTCTGACAGTCATATATCAATATAATCCTAACCCTAACCCTAACACCAAAACTAACCCTAACCCTAACCAAAACCAAAACCCTAATGTCCAACAGTAATATCAATGTTGTCCTAACCCTAACCCTAACCTTAGCCCTAACACTAACCCTTTCAATAACCCAAACCTTAACCCTAACCCTAACCCTAAGCCTAATGTCTGACAGTTATATCAATAGTCTCCTTACAGTAACCCTAACCCTAAACCTAACCATAATCCTAAACCTAAACCCAATCCAAAGCCTAACCCAAACCCTAACCCTAACAATAACCCAAACCCTATCCTAAACCTAACCCTATCCCTCAAGCCTAGACCTATTCTAACCTATCCCTAAACCCAACCATAATCTTAACCCTAACCCTAACCCAAACACTAACCCTAATGTCTGACAGTCATATCAATATCGTCCTAACTCTAACCCTAACACTAACCCCAACCCTAAACCAATAAACAACGTTAACCATAACACTAACCCCAACCATAACCCTACAAATAACACTAACCCTAACCCTAACCCTAACCAAAACCCTAACCCTAACCCTAATATCTGACAGTCAAATTAATATCACCTGAAACCTGACCCTAACCCTATCCCAAACCTAACCATAACACTAACCCTAAAATTAACCCTAACCATAACCCTAACCCTAACCCTATCCCTAACCTTAAGCCTAACCCTAACCCTAACCCAAACCTTAACCTATCCCTAACCCTAATGTCTGACAGTCATATCAATATCATCCTAACCCTCACCCCAGCCCTAGCCCTAACCCTAATCCCAACCCTAAACCTAGCCATAATCTTAACCCTAACCCAAACACTAACCCATATGTGTGACAGCTATATCAATATCATCTTAACCCTAACGCCAACGCTAACCCTAACCGCAGCCCTAACCCTAAGGTCTGATAGTCATATCAATATCGTCTTAAACCTAACCCAAAGCTTAACCTTAACCATAATATCTGACAGTCATAACAATACCATCATAATCCTAACACCAACCCTAATCCTGACCCAAAAACTAACCCTAATGTCTGACAGTCATATCAATATCATCCTAACACTAACCATAACCCTAACCATAATGTCTGACAGTCATAATAATATCATCCTAACCCAAACCCTAACACAAACCCCAGCCCCAAACCTAACCCTATCTATAACCCTAACCCTAGCTCTAACCCTAACCTTAACACTTACCATAACCCCAACCCCAACCCTAATCTACCCTAATATCTGATGGTCATATCAAGCATTAGCCCTGGCCCTAAGCCTAACCATAACATCAAACCCAACCCTAACCCTATCCCTAACCTTAACCCTAACACAAACCCTAAATCTAACCCTAAAACTAACACTATTTTCTGAGAGTCATATCAATATAATCCTATCCCTAATGCAAACCCTATACCTAACCCTAACTCTAACCCTTACTGTAACCCTAATGTCCGACAGTAATATTAATATTGTCCCAACCCTAATCCTAACCCTAACCCTAACTATAACCATAATCATAACCTTAACCTTAGCCCTAACACGAACCCTAACACTAACCTTAACCCAAACCCTAACCCTAACCCTAACCCGAACCGTAACCCTAACACTAATGTCTGACAGTCATATCAATAGTGTCCTATCCCTAACAATAACCCTACACCTAACCCCAACCCAAAGGCAAACTCTAACTCTAACCCTAAATCTAACCCTAACCCTAACCATAACCCTAACCTTATCCCTAAGTCTAACCCTAATTCTAACCCTATCCCTAACCCTAATGTCTGACAGTTACATCAATATCATCCTAACCCTAACCCCAAACCTAACCCTAACCCCAAACCTAACCCCAACCCTAACCCTAACCCTAACCCTAACCCTAACAATAACCCTAATCCTAATGTCTGACAGTCATATCAATATCGTCCTTAATTTAACCCTAACCCTAACCATAACCATAACAATAACCCTAACACTAACACTAACCCTAATGTCTGACAGTCATTTCAATATCTTCCTAACCCAAACTCCAACCTTAACCCTAACCCTAACCCTAATGTCTGACAGTCATACCAATATTGTCCTAACCCTAACCCCAACCCTAACCCTAACCATAAAGCTAACCCTAATGTCTGACGGTCATATCAATATCATCCTAACCCTGACCCCAAGCCTAACTCTAACTCTAATCCTAATGTCTGACAGTCATATCAATATCGTCCCAACCGAAACCCTACCAACTGACAGTTATATCATTATCGTCCTAACCCTAAACATAACCATACTCCTATCACCAACCTCTAACCTTAACCCTAACCCTATCCCTAACCAAAGCCCTAGCTCGAACCCTAACACTAACCCTAACCCTAAACCTATCCCTCACCCCAATGTCTGACAGTCATATCAATATCATTCTAACACTAACCCAACCAGAAAACTAACCCAAACCCTAACCCTAACCCAAACCCTAATTCAAACCCTAAACCTAACCTTACACTTAACCCTAACACTAACCCTACTGTCTTAGAGTCATATCAATGTGATCCTAATCCTAACCCCAACCCTAACCCTATACCTAACTTTAACCCCACCCATAACCCAACCTTAACCCCAAACCTGAACCTAAAACTAACCCTAATGTCTGACAGTCATATCAATATCATCCTAATCCTAACCTTAACCCTTACTTTAACCCTATTCCCAACCCTAAACCTAGCCATAATCGTAACCCTAACCCAAACACTAACCCTTAAGTGTGACAGCTATATCAATATCATCCTAACCCTAACCCCATCCCGAACTCTAACACAACCCTAACCTTAAGGTCTGACAGTAATATCAATATCATCCTAAACCTAACCCCAACCTTAACCCTAACCCTAACACTAATGTCCGACAGTCATAACAATAATGTCCTAATCCTAACACCAACCCTAATCCTGACCCAAACACTAACCCTAATGTCTGACAGTCATATCAGTATCATCCAAACCCTAACCATAACCCTAACCCTAATGTCTTACAGACATAACAGTATTGTCCTAACCCTAACCCTAACACAAACCCCAGCCCCAACCCTAACCCTAACCATAACACTAACCCTAACTCTAACCCTAACCATAACACTTACCCTAACCGTAACCCTAACCTTAACCCTAATATCTGATGGTCATATCAATATCACTTTAACCAAGACCCTAACCCTAATAATAACGTCAAACCTAACCCTAATCCTATCCCTAACCTTAACCCTAACGCAAACCCTAACTCTAACCCTAAAAGTAAAACTATTTTCTGACAGTCATATCAATATAATCCTAACCCTAACACCAAACTGTAACCCTAACCCTAATGTCTGACAGTCATATCAATATCATCATTACCCTAACCCTAACCCTGTCATAATTCAAAACATAATCCTAACTTTACACTTAACCCGAACACTAACCCTATTTCTGAGAGTCATATCAATATGATCCTAATCCTAAACCCAATCCTAACCCTATTCCTAACTTTAACCCCACCCATAACCCAACTTTAACCCCTACACTGAATCTAAAACTACCCCAAATGAATGACAGTCATATCATTATCATCCTACTCCTAACCTTAACCCTAACCCTAATCCCAACCCTAAACCTAGCCATAATCTTAACCCTAACCCAAACACTAACCCTTAAGTCTGACAGCTATATCAATATCATCCTAACCCTATCCCCATCCCTAACTCTAACCGCAACCCTAATGAGAAGGGCTGCCAGTAATATCAATATCGTCCTAAACCTAACCCCAACCTTAACCCTAACCCTAACACTAATGTCTGACAGTCATACCAATATCGTCCTAACCCTAACACCAAACCTAACTCTAACCCTAACACTAACCCTAATATCTGACAGGTATATTAATATTGTCCGAAACCTAACCCAACCCTAACTCTAATCCTAACCCTAACACTATTTTCTGACAGTCATATCAATATCGTCCTAACCCTAATGCCAACCCTAACCCTAAATGAAACCTTAACCCTAATGTCTGACAGTAATATCAATATCGTCCTAACCTTAACCCTAACCCTAACCCTGGCCATAACCCTAACACTATCCTTAACACTAATACTAACACTAGCACTATCACTAACCATAACCATAACCCATACCCTAACCCAAACCCTAACCCTAGCCCTATCCCTAACCCTAAGCCAAACCCTAACTCTAACCATATCCCGATCCCTAAAACTAATGTCTGACAGTCATACCAACAGTGTCCTAACCTATCCCTAACCCTAACCCTAACCCTAACCTTAATTCTAACCCTAACCCTAACTCTAACCCTAACCCTAACCATAAAACTAACACTAACCCTGATGTCTGACAGTCATATCAGTATAATTCTAACCCTTACCAAAACCCTTACCCAAACCTTAAAACTAACCCCGACCCTAAAAATAACTCTAAACCTAACCTTAACCTTAACCCTAATCCTAACCTTAACCCTAACCCTAATGTCTGACAGGCATATCAATATCATTTTACCCCTAATACATCTAGAACCCTAACCGTAACCTTAACGCTAATGTCTGACAGGTATATCAATATTGTCCTAACCTTAACCCCAACCTTAACCCTAACCCTAATAATAATGCCTGTTAGTCATACCAAAATCATTCAGACCCTAACCCCAACCACGACCCTGACCCAAACACTAAGCCTAATGTCAGACAGTCAAGTCAATATCATCCTATCCGTAACCCCATCCCTAACCCTAACTGCAACCCTAACCCTAAGGTCTGACAGTCATATCAATATCGTCTTAAACCTAGCCCAAACATTAACCCTAACCATAATATCTGACAGTCATAACAATATCATCATAACCCTAACATCAACCCTAATCCTGACCCATACCCTAACCCTAATGTCTGACAGTCATACCAATATTGTCCTAACCCTAACACCAAACCTAACTCTACCCTAACACTAACCCTAATATCTGACAGGTATATTAATATCGCCTTGAAACCCAAATTCCAACCCTAACTCTCCAACTCAAACCCAATAATACCTCTGACAGTCATATCAATATCGCCCCAACCCAATGCCAACCCTAACCCTCAAACCAAACTGTAAACTTAATGTCTGACAGTAATATCAATATCATCCTAACCCTAACCCCAACCCTAACCCTAACCCTAACCCTAACACTAACCTTAACACTAACACTAACAGTAACACTAACCATAACCATAACCCACACCCTAACCCTAACCCTATCCCTAACCCTAACTCAAACCCTAACCCTAACCATAACCCGATCCCTAAAACTAATGTCTGACAGTCATACCAACAATGTCCTAACCCTAACCTTAATTCTAACCCTAACCCTGACCCTGACCCTAACCCTAACCCTTACCATAACACTAACACTAACCCTGATGTCTGCTAGTCATATCAATATAATTTTAACACATACCAAAACCCTTACCCAAACCTTAAAACTAACCCCGGCCCTAAAAATAAATCTAAACCTAACCTTAACCTTAACCCTACTCCTAACCTTAACCCTAACTCTAATGTCTGATAGGCATATCAATATCATTCTAACCCTAATACATCTAGAACCCTAACCATAAACTTAACACTAATGTCTGACAGGTATATCAATATTGTCCTAACCCAACCCCAACCTTAACCCTAACCCTAATAATAATGTCTGTTAGTCATACCAAAATCATTCAGACCCTAACCCTTATCCCAACCCTAAACCTAGCCATAATCTTAACCCTAACTCAAACACTAACCCATATGTGTGATAGCTATATCAATAACATCTTAACCCTAAAGTCAACCCTAACCCTAACCGCAACCCTAACCCTAAGGTCTGATAGTCATATCAATTTCGTCTTAAACCTAACCCAAACCTTAACCCTAACCATAATATCTGACAGTCATAACAATACCATCATAACCCTAACACCAACCCTAATCCTGACCCAAACACTAACCCTATTGTCTGACAGTCATATCAATATCATCCTAACCCTAACCATAACCCTAACACAAACCTTAAATCTAACCCTAAAACTAACACTAGTTTCTGAGATTCAAATCAATACAATCTTATCCCTTATGCAAACCCTAACCCTAAACCTAACTCTAACCCTTACTGTAACCCTATTGTCCGACAGTAATATTAATATTGTCCTAACCCTAATCCTAACCCGAACCCTAACCATAACCCTAACCTTAGCCCTAACACTAACCCTAACACTAACCTTAACCCTAACCCTAACCTTAACCCTAACCCTAACCCGAACCCTAACCCTAACACTAATGTCTGACAGTCATATCAATAGTGTCCTATCCCTAACAATAACCATAAACCTAACCCCAACCCAAAGCAAAACCCTAACTCTAACCCAAAATCTAACCCTAACCCTAATCATAACCCTAACCCTAAGTCTAAACCTAATTCTAACCCTATCCTTAACCCTAATGTCTGACACCTACATTAATATCATCCTAACCTGAACCCCAACCCTAACCCTAACCCTAAACCTAACCCCAACCCTAACCCTAACCCTAACCCTAACCCTAATCATAACCCTTATCCTAATGTCTGACAGTCATATCAATATTGTCCTTAATTTAACCCTAACCCTAACCATAACCATAACAATAACCCTAACACTAACACGAACCCTAATGTCTGACAGTCATTTCAATATCTTCCCAACCCAAACTCCAACCTTAACCCTAACCCAACCCTAATGTCTGACAGTCATACCAATATTGTCCTAACCCTAACCCCAACCCTAACCCTAACCATAAAGCTAACCCTAATGTCTGACGGTCATATCAATATCATTCTAACCCTGACCCCAAGCCTAACTCTAACTCTAATCCTAATGTCTGACAGTCATATCAATATCGTCCCAACCCAAACCCTAACAACTGACAGTTATATCAAGATCGTCCTAACCCTAACCATAACCGTACTCCTATCACCAGCCCTAACCTTAACCCTAACCCTATCCCTAACCAAAGTCCTAACTTGAACCCTAACACTAACCCTAACCCTAAACCTATCCCTCACCCTAATGTCTGACAGTCATATCAATATCATTCTAACACTAACCCAAGCCTAAAACTAACCCAAACCCTAGCCCTAACCCAAATCCTAATTCAAATCTTAAACCTAACCTTACACTTAACCCTAACACTAACCCTACTGTCTGACAGTCATATCAATGTGATCCTAATCTTAACCTCAACCCTAACCCTATACCTAACTTTAACCCCACCCATAACCCAAATTTAACCTCAAACCTGAATCTAAAACTAACCCTAATGTCTGACAGTCATATCAATATCATCCTAATCCTAACCTTAACCCTTACCTTAACCCGAATCCCAAACCTAAACCTAGCCATAATCTTAACCCTAACCCAAACACTAACCCTTAAGTGTGACAGCTATATCAATATCATCCTAAACCTAACCCCAGCCCTAACTCTAACCACAACCCTAACCTTAAGGTCTGACAGTAATATCAATATCGTCCTAAACCGAACCCCAACCTTAACCCTAACCCTAATACTAATGTCTGACAGTCATAACAATAATGTCCTAATCCTAACACCAACCCTAATCCTGACCCAAACACTAACCCTAATGTCTGACAGTCATATCAGTATCGTCCAAACCCTAACCATAACCCTAACCCTAATGTCTTACAGACATAACAGCATTGTCCTAACTCTAACCCTAACACAAACCCCAGCCCCAACCCTAACCCTAACCATAACACTAATCCTAACTCTAACCCTAACCATAACACTTACCCTAACCGTAACCCTAACCTTAACCCTAATATCTGATGGTCATATCAATATCACTTTAACCCTGACCCTAACCCTAATAATAACATCAAACCTAACCCTAACCCTATCCTTAACCTTAACCCTAAAGCAAACCCTAACTCTAACCCTAAAAGTAAAACTATTTTCTGACAGTCATATCAATATAATCCTAACCCTAACACCAAAACTAACCCTAACCCAAATTCTAACCCTAACCCTAAACCAAACTGTAACCCTAACCCTAATGTCTGACAGTCATATCAATATCATCATTCCCCTAACCCTAACCCTGTCATAATTCAAACCATAATCCTAACTTTACATTTAACCCGAACACTAACCCTGCTTCTGAGAGTCATATCAATATGATCCGAATCCTAACCCCAACCCTAACCCTGTTCCTAACTTTAACCCCACCCATAACCCAACTTTAACCTCAACACTGAATCTAAAACTAACCCAAATGTCTGACAGTCATATCATTATCATCCTAATCCTAACCTTAACCCTAACCCTAACCCTAATCCCAACCCTAAACCTAGCCATAATCTTAACCCTAACCCAAACACTAACCCTTAAGTCTGACAGCTATATCAATATCATCCTAACCCTATCCCCATCCCTAACTCTAACCGCAACCCTAACGACAAGGGCTGACAGTAATATCAATATCGTCCTAAACCTAACCCCAACCTTAACCCTAACCCTAACACTGTCTGACAGTCATAACAATATTCTCCTAACCCTAACCCTAACTCAAACCCCAGCCCCAACCCTAACCCTAACCGTAACACTAACCCTAACTCTAACCCTAACCATAACACTTACCCTAACCATAACCCTAACCTTAGCCCTAATATCTGACGGTCATATCAATATCGCTTTAACCCTGACCCTAACCCTAACCATAATGTCGAACCTAATCCTAACTCTAACCCTAACCTTAACCCTAACACAAACCCTAACTCTAACCCTAAAAGTGACACACAATTTTCTGACAGTCAAATCAATATAATCCTAACCCTAACACCAAAACTAACCCTAACCCAAACCAAAACCCTAATGTCCGACAGTAATACCAATGTTGTCCTAACCCTAACCCGAACCCTAACCCTAACCACAACCGTAAGCCTAACCTTAGCCTTAACACTAACCCTAATCCTAACAATAACCCAAACCTTAGCCCTAACCCTAACTCTACCCCTAACCCTAATGTCTGACAGTCATATCAATAGTGTCCTAACAGTAACCCTAAACCTAAACCTAACCATAATCCTAAACCTAACCCCAATCCAAAACCTAACCTAAACCCTAACCCTAACTGTAAACCAAACCCTATCCCTAAACCTAACCCTATCCATAAGCCTAACCCTAATCCTAATCCTATCCCTAAACCTAACCATAATCTTAACCCTGACCCTAACTCAAACACTAACAGTAATGTCTGACAGTCATATCAATATCATCCTAACCCTAACTCTAACACTAACCCCAACCCTAAACCTATAAATAACCCTAACCATAACTCTAACCCCAACCATACCCAAACCCAACATAACCCTATAAATAACACTTAACCCTAACCCTAACCTAATATCTGACAGTCAAATTAATATCACCTGAACCCCGACCCCAACCTATCTCCAAACCTAACCCTAACCCAAACCCAAAACTAACCTTAACCATAACCCAAACCCTAACCTATCCCCTAACCTTAAGCCTAACCCTAACCCTAACCCTAACCTTAACCTATCCCTAACCTTAATGTCTGACAGTCATATCAATATCATCCTAACCCTAACCCCAGCCCTAACCCTAACCCTATTCCTAGCCCTAAACCTAGCCATAATCTTAACCCTAACAAAAACACTAACCCTTAAGTGTGACAGCTATATCAATATCATCCTAACCCTAACCCCATCCCTAACCCTAACCACAACCCTAACCCTAAGGTCTGACAGTCATAGCAATATCATCTTATTCCTAGCCCAAACCTTAACCCTAAAATTAATATCTGACAGTCATAACAATAACATCATAAATCTAACATCAACCCTAATCCTGACCAATACACTAACCCTGTCTGACAGTCATATCAATATCATCATAAACCTAACTATAACCCTAACCATAATGTCTGACAGTCATAATAATATCATCCTAACCCTAACCTTACCACAAACCCCAGCCCCAACCCTAATCCTAACTATAACCTTAACCCTAGCTCTAACCCTAGCCTTAACACTTACCCTAACTCTAACCCTATCCTTAACCCTAATATCTGATGGTCATATCAATATCGCCTTAACCCTGACCCTAAGCCTAACTGTAACGTCAAACCTAACCTTAGCCCTATCCCTATCCTTAACCCTAACACAAACCCTAAATCTAACCATAAAACTAACACTATTTTCTGACAGTCATATCAATATAATCCTAACCCTAAAGCCAACCCTAACCCTAACCCTTACCCTAACATTAATGTCTGGCAGTAATATCAATAATGTCCTAACCCTAACAATAACCCCAACCCTAACCCTAACCATAACTGTAACCGTAACCCTAACTTTAGCCCTAACACTAACTCTAACCCTAACGCTAATCTTAACCCTAACCATAACCCTAACCCTAACCCTAATGTCTGACAGTCATTTCAATAGTGTCCTAACCCTAACCCTAACCCTAAACCTAACCCCAACCCAAAGCCTAACCCTACCTCTAACCCTAACCCTAACCCTAACCATAACCCTAACCCTAACCCTATCCCTAACCCTAACACTAACCCTATATCTAAGTCTAACCCTAATTCTAAAACTATCCATAACCCTGTCTGGCAGTCATATCAATATCATAATAACCCTAACCCCAACCCTAACCCTAACCCTAACCCCAAACCCAACTCCAACCCTAACCCTAACCTTAACCCTAATCCTAATGTCTGACAGTCATATCAATATCGTCCTCAATTTAACCCTAACCCTAACCATAACCATAACAATAACCCCAACAATAACACTAACCCTAATGTCTGACAGTCATTCAATATCTTCCAACCCATCCCCAACCATAACCCTAACCCCAACCCTAAAACCAACCCAAACCCAACACTAACCCTAACCATAACCCTAACCATAAAGCTAACCCTAATGTCTGACTGTCATATCAATACGTCCCAACCCTAACCAAACCCTAACTCTAACTCTAATCCTTAACACTATTTTCTGACACCATATCAATATCATCCTAACACTAAAGCCAACCCTAGCCCTAACTCTAACCCAAACCCCTAAACCTATTGTCTGACAGACAATATCAATATCATCCTAACCCCAACCCTGACCCTAACCCCAATCCTAAATCTAACTATAACCCTAACCCAAACCTTAACCCTAACTCTAACCCCTAACCCTAACCTTAACACTAACCCTAATCCTAACCTAATGTCTGACAGTAATATCAATAGTGTCTCTAACCTAACCCTAAACCTAACCCTAACCTTAACAACTACAGCCCTAATCCTAATGTCTGACAGTCATATCAATATCATACTAAGCCTAACCCCAACCCTAACCCCAACTCTAAACCTAACCCTAACCCTAACCTTAACCCTAACCCAAACACAAACCCTAATGTCTGAAAGTCATATCAATATCATCCTAACACTAACCCCATTCTAAACCCAAACTGTAACCATAACCCTAATGTCTGACATTCATATCATTATCGACCTAACCCAAACCCCAACCTTAACCCTAACCCTAACCCTAACCCTAATGTCTGACAGTAATACCAGTATAGTTCTTACCTCACCCCAATCCTAACGCTGACCCAAACACTAACTGTAATGTCTGACAATCATATCAATATCGTCCCTAACCCAAACCCTAACCCTAATCTTAATGTCGACAGTCATATCAATATCGTTCTAACCTTAACCCTAACCCTAACTCTAACTCTAACACCAGCACAAACCCTAACCCTAACTATAACTCTAACCACAACCCTAACCCTAACACTAACTGTAATGTCTGACAGTCATATCAATATCGTCCAAACACTAACCCCTAACCCTAAACCCTAACCCCAACCCCAACCCTAACCCTAATTATAACCCCAACCCCAACCTTACTCTAACCCTAGCACTAACCCTAATGTCTGACAGTCATATCAATATCATCCAACCCTAACCCCAACCCTGACCCTAACCCTAACCTTATCCCTAAACTAACCCCAACCCTATCCCAAATTCTAACCCAACCCTAACCCTAAACCAAACTGTAACCCTAACCCTAATGTCTGACATCATATCAATATCATCATTACCCCAACCCTAACCCTGACCTACCCAAAACCTCACCCAATCCCTAACACTAACACTAAGCCTAAAGTCTGCCAGTCATATAAAAATCATCCTAACCTAACCCCAATCCAAACGCCATCCCTAACCCTATAGTCTGACAGTCATATCAATATCGTACTATACCTAACCCGTTACCAAAACCTGAACTCTAACCCTACCCAGAACCCTATCCCTAACCCTAAACCTATTCCTTACCCTAATGTCTGACAGTCATATCAATGTCATCCTAACCCTAACCCCAACCGTAACCCTAACCTTAACCCTGAAACCAAACCTAACCCCAACACTAACCCTAACCTTAACCCTTACACTAACACTAACTCTAACGTCTGACAGTCATATCCATATTGTCCGAACCCTAATCCAAACCTTAACCCTAACCCTAACCCTAATGTCTGACAGTCATGACAATATCGTCCTAACCCTAACACCAAACCTAATTCACACCATAACACTAACCCTAATATCTGACAGGTATATTAATATCGTCCGAAACCTAACCCAACCCTAACTCTAACCCTAACCCTAACACTAACCTTAACACTAACACTAACACTAACACTAACCATAACCATAACCCACACCCTAACCCTATCCCGAACCCTAACCCTAACCCTAACCATATCCCGATCCCTAAAACTAATGTCTCACAGTCATACCAACAGTGTTCTAACCTATCCCTAACCCTAACCCTAACCCTAACCCTAACCTTAATTCTAACCCTAACCCTAACCCTAACCATAACACTAACACTAACCCTGATGTCTGACAGTCATATCAATAAAATTCTAACCCTTACCAAAACCCTTACCCAAACCTTAAAACTAACCCTGACCCTAAAAATAACTCTAAACCTAACCTTAACCTTAACCCTACTCCTAACCTTAACCCTAACCCTAATGTCTGACAGGCATATCAATATCATTCTACCCCTAATACATCTAGAACCCTAACCGTAACCTTAACGCTAATGTCTGACAGGTATATCAATACAGGAGTGTAGCCAGAAATTTCCATTTTGTACACAGTCTCCAACAGTTAAACCCCCCCATTAAAAAATGTACACATCCTTTCCAAATGGCACCCCCTTCCAAACAAGTCAGATTGTTGTCAGATGAATCCTCTACTCTCTACAGAGGTCATACATGCATCAGACACTCCTCAATGGTCTGTACTAACCTTAAATACCATATTAGAATGATAATATTAACAGAGCTGCTTATGGCTCTGTGACAGGCACTCATCAAAACTGTACACAAATGTGTACATCGAGCATGCCTGTCTACACCCTTGTATCAATATTGTCCTAACCCTAACCCCAACCTTAACCCTAACCCTAATAATAATGTCTGTTAGTCATACCAAAATCATTCAGACCCAAACCCCAACCTCGACCCTGACCTAAACACTAAGCCTAATGTCAGACAGTAAAGTCAATATCATCCTAACACTAACCCCATCCCTAACCTTAACTGTAACCCTAACCCAAAAGTCTGACAGTCATATCAATATCGTCTTAAACCTAGCCCAAACCTTAACCCAACCCCAACCCTAACCCTAATTATAACCCCAACCCTAACCCTAACACTAACCCTAATCTTAACCTTAACCCCAACACTACCCTCATGTCTGACAGTCATATCAATATCATCCTAACCCTAACCCCAACTCTGACCCTAACCCTAACCTTATCCCTAAAACTAACCCCAACCCTATCCCAAATTCTAACCCTAACCCTAACCCTAAATCAAAAGTAACCCATTACCCTAATGTCTGACATTCATATCAATATCATTACCCTAACCCTAACCCTGACCTACCCAAAACCTCACCCAATCCCTAACACTAACACTAAGCCTAAAGTCTGCCAGTCATATAAAAATCATCCTAACCTAACCCCAATCCAAACGCCATCCCTAACCCTATAGTCTGACAGTCATATCAATATCGTACTATACCTAACCCGTTACCAAAACCTGAACTCTAACTCTACCCAGAACCCTATCCCTAACCCTAAACCTATCCCTTACCCTAATGTCTGACAGTCATATCAATGTCATCCTAACCCTAACCCCAACCGTAACCCTAACCATAACCCTGAAACCAACCCTAACCCTAACACTAACCCTAACCTTAACCCTTACACTAACACTAACTCTAACGTCTGACAGTCATATCCATATTGTCCGAACCCTAATCCAAACCTTAACCCTAACCCTAACCCTAATGTCTGACAGTCATGACAATATCATCCTAACCCTAACACCAAACCTAACTCACACCCTAACACTAACCCTAATATCTGACAGGTATATTAATATCGTCCGAAACCTAACCCAACCCTAACTCTAAGCCTAACCCTAACACTATTTTCTGACAGTCATATCAATATCGCCCCAACCCTAATGCCAACCCTAACCCTAAACCAAAACCCCAACCCAATGTCTGACAGTAATATCAATATCGTCCCAACCCTAACGCTACCAAACCCCAACACCAACACTAACCTTAACACTAACACTAACACCAACACCAACACCAACACTCAACACTAACCAGAACCACAACCCACACCCTAACCCTATCCCGAACCCTAACCCTAACCCTAACCATATCCCGATCCCTAAAACTAATGTCTGACAGTCATACCAACAGTGTCTTAACCTATCCCTACCCCTAACCTTAATTCTAACCCTAACCCTAACCATAACACTAACACTAACCCTGATGTCTGACAGTCATATCAATATAATTCTAACCCTTACCAAAACCCTTACCCAAACCTTAAAACTAACCCCGACCCTAAAAATAACTCTAAACCTAACCTTAACCTTAACCCTACTCCCTAACCTTAACCCTAACCCTAATGTCTGACAGGCATATCAATATCATTCTACCCCTAATACATCTAGAACCCTAACCGTAACCTTAACGCTAATGTCTGACAGGTATATCAACAATATTGTCCTAACCCTAACCCCAACCTTAACCCTAACCCTAATAATAATGCCTGTTAGTCATACCAAAATCATTCAGACCCTAACCCCAACCCCGACCCTGACCTAAACGCTAAGCCTAATGTCAGACAGTAAAGTCAATATCATCCTAACCCTAACCCCATCCCTAACCTTAACTGCAACCCTAATCCAAAGGTCTGACAGTCATATCAATATCGCCTAAACCTAGCCCAAACCTTAACCCTAACCATAATATCTGACAGCAACAATAATATCATCATAACCCCATATCAACCCTAATCCTGACCCATACACAACCCTAACGTCTGACAGTCATATCAATATCATCATAAACCCAACCATAACCCTAACCCTAATGTCTGACAGTCATACCAATATTGTCCTAACCCCAACACCAAACCTAACTCTAACCCTAACACTAACCCTAATATCTGACAGGTATATTAATATCGTCCGAAACCCAACCCAACCCTAACCTAACCCTAACCCTATTTCCTTTCTGACAGTCATATCAATATCGCCCCAACCCTAATGCCAACCCTAACCCTAAACAAAACCCTAACCCTAATGTCTGACAGTAATATCAATATCGTCCTAACCCTAACCCTAACCCTAACCCTAACCTGCCCCTAAACCTAACACTAACACTAACACTAACACTAACACTAACCATAACCATATCCCACACCCTAACCCTATCCCGAACCCTAACCCTAACCCTAACCATATCCCGATCCCTAAAACTAATGTCTGACAGTCATACCAACAGTGTCTTAACCTATCCCTACCCCTAACCTTAATTCTAACCCTAACCCTAACCATAACACTAACACTAACCCTGATGTCTGACAGTCATATCAATATAATTCTAACCCTTACCAAAACCCTTACCCAAACCTTAAAACTAACCCTGACCCTAAAAAATAACTCTAAACCTAACCTTAACCTTAACCCTACTCCTAACCTTAACCCTAACCCTAATGTCTGACAGGCATATCAATATCATTCTACCCCTAATACATCTAGAACCCTAACCGTAACCTTAACGCTAATGTCTGACAGGTATATCAACAATATTGTCCTAACCCTAACCCCAACCTTAACCCTAACCCTAATAATAATGTCTGTTAGTCATACCAAAATCATTCAGACCCTAACCCCAACCCCGACCCTGACCTAAACGCTAAGCCTAATGTCAGACAGTAAAGTCAATATCATCCTAACCCTAACCCCATCCCTAACCTTAACTGCAACCCTAATCCAAAGGTCTGACAGTCATATCAATATCGTCTTAAACCTAGCCCAAACCTTAACCCTAACCATAATATCTGACAGTCATAACAATATCATCATAACCCTAATATCAACCCTAATCCTGACCCATACACTAACCCTAATGTCTGACAGTCATATCAATATCATCATAAACCTAACCATAACCCTAACCCTAATGTCTGACAGTCATACCAATATTGTCCTAACCCTAACACCAAACCTAACTCTAACCCTAACACTAACCCTAATATCTGACAGGTATATTAATATCGTCTGAAACCTAACCCAACCCTAACTCTAACCCTAACCCTAACACTATTTTCTGACAGTCATATCAATATCGTCCTAACCCTAATGCCAACCCTAACCCTAAACAAAACCCTAACCCTAATGTCTGACAGTAATATCAATATCGTCCTAACCCTAACCCTAACCCTAACCCTAACCCTAACCCTAACCCTAACCTGAACCCTAAACCTAACACTAACACTAACACTAACACTAACACTAACACTAACACTAACACTAACCATAACCCACAATCTAACCCTATCCCGAATCCTAACCCTAACCCTAACCATATCCCGATCCCTAAAACTAATGTCTGACAGTCATACCAACAGTGTCTTAACCTATCCCTACCCCTAACCTTAATTCTAACCCTAACCCTAACCATAACACTAACACTAACCCTGATGTCTGACAGTCATATCAATATAATTCTAACCCTTACCAAAACCCTTACCCAAACCTTAAAACTAACCCTGACCCTAAAAATAACTCTAAACCTAACCTTAACCTTAACCCTACTCCTAACCTTAACCCTAACCCTAATGTCTGACAGGCATATCAATATCATTCTACCCTACATGCCTAGAACCCCAACCGTCCCAATGCTAATGTCTGACAGGTATATCAACAATATTGTCCTAACCCTAACCCCAACCTTAACCCTAACCCTAATAATAATGTCTGTTAGTCATACCAAAATCATTCAGACCCTAACCCCAACCCCGACCCTGACCTAAACGCTAAGCCTAATGTCAGACAGTAAAGTCAATATCATCCTAACCCTAACCCCATCCCTAACCTTAACTGCAACCCTAATCCAAAGGTCTGACAGTCATATCAATATCGTCTTAAACCTAGCCCAAACCTTAACCCTAACCATAATATCTGACAGTCATAACAATATCATCATAACCCTAATATCAACCCTAATCCTGACCCATACACTAACCCTAATGTCTGACAGCATCATCAATATCATCATAAACCCAACCATAACCCCAACCCTAATGTCTGACAGTCATACCCAATTGTCCTAACCCCAACACCAAACCTAACTCTAACCCTAACACTAACCCTAATATCTGACAGGTATATTAATATCGTCCTGAAACCCAACCCAACCCTAACTTTAACCCTAACCCTAACACTATTTCTGACAGTCATATCAATATCGTCCTAACCCTAATGCCTACCTCAACCCAAACCAAACCCTAATCCTAATGTCTGACAGTGCTAACAGTATCGCCCAACCCTAACCCTAACCCTACCAACCCTAACCCTAACACTCAACACCAACACTAACCATAACCATAACCCACAACTCCAACCCTAACCCTATCCCTATCTCCTAACCCTAACTCAAAACCCTAACCCCTAACCCTAGCCATAACCCAATCCCTAAAACTAATGTCTGACAGTCATACCAACAGCGTCCTAACCCTAATCTTAATTCTAACCCTAACCCTTACCCTAACCCTAACCCTTACCATAACACTAACACTAACCCTGATGTCTGCTAGTTATATCAATATAATTCTAACCCATACCAAAACCCTTACCCAAACCTTAAAACTAACCCTGACCCTAAAAATAACTCTAAACCTAACCTTAACCTTAACCCTACTCCTAACCTTAACCCTAACCCTAATGCCTGACAGGCATATCAATATCATTCTAACCCTAATACATCTAGAACCCTAACCGTAACCTTAACACTAATGTCTGACAGGTATATCAATATTGTCCTAACCCTAACCCCAACCTTAACCCAAACTGTAATAATAATGTCTGTTAGTCATACCAAAATCATTCAGACCCTAACCCCAACCCCAACCCTGACCCAAACACTAAGCCTAATGTCAGACAGTACAGTCAATATCATCCTAACCCAAACCCAAATGACTGACAGTTATATCAATATCGTCCTAACCCTAACCATAAGCATAATCCTAACCCCAACCATAACCTTAACCCTAACACTAAGCCTAACCAAAGCCCTAACTCGAACCCTAACACTAACCCTATCCCTAACACTAAACCTATCCCTAACTCTAATGTCAGACAGTCATATCAATATCATCCTAACACTAACCCAACCCTAAAACTAGCCCAAACCCTAACCCTAACCCAAATCCTAATTCAAACCCTAATCCTAACTCTTACACTTACCCTAACACTAACTCCTACTTCTGACAGTCATATCAATATGATCCTAATCCCAACCCCAACCCTAACCCTATTCCTCAACCTTTAACCCCACCCATAACCCAACTTTAACCCCAACCCTGAACCTAAAACTAACCCTAATGTCTGACAGTCACTCAATATCATCTCTAATCCTAACCTTAACCCTAACCCTAACCGTAATCCTAACCCTAAACCTAGCCATAATCTTAACCCTAACCCAAACACTAACCCTTAAGTGTGACAGCAATATCAATATCATCCTATCCCTAACCCCATCCCTAACTCTAACCGCAACCCTAACCTTAAGGTCTGACAGTAATATCAATATCATGCTCAACCTAACCCCAACCTTAACCCTAACCCTAACACTAATGTCTGACAGTCATAACAATAACATCCTAACCCTAACACCAACCCTAATCCTGACCCAAACACCAACCCTAATGTCTGACAGTCATATCAGTGTCGTCCAAACCATAACCATAACCCTAACCCTAATGTCTGACAGTCATATCAATATCGTCCTAACCCTAACCCTAGCACAATCCCCAGCCCTAACCCTAACCCTAAGCATAACGCTAACCTTAACTCTAACCCTAACCATAACACTTACCCTAAACGTAACCCAAACCTTAACCTTAATATCTGATGGTCATATCAATATCGCTTTAACCCTGATGCTAACCCTAACCATGACGTCAAACCTAACCCTAACCCTATCCCTAACCTTAACCCTAACGCAAACCCTAACTCTAACCCTAAAAGTAAAACTATTTTCTGACAGTCATATCAATATAATCCTAACCCTAACCCTAACACCAAAACTAACCCTAACCCTAACCAAAACCAAAACACTAATGTCCGACAGAAATATCAATGTTGTCCTAACTCTAACCCAAACCCTAACCCTAACCATGACCGTAACCCTAACCTTAGCCCTAACACTAACCCTTTCAATAACCCAAACCTTAACCCTAACCCTAACCCTACCCCTAACCCTAATGTCTGACAGATATATCAATAGTGCCCTAACAGTAACCCTAACCCTAAACCTAACCATAATCCTAAACCTAACCCCAATCCAAAGCCTAACCCAAACCCTAACCCTAACCATAACCCAAACCCTATCCTTAAACCTAACCCTATCCCTAAGCCTAGACCTAATTCTAACCCTATCCCTAAACCTAACCATAATCTTAACCCTAACCCTAACCCAAACACTAACCCTAATGTCTGACAGTCATATCAATATCGCCTAACTCCTAACCCTAACACTAACCCCAACCCTAAACCAATAAACAACGCTAACCATAACACTAACCCCAACCATAACCCTTTAAATAACACTAACCCTAACCCTAACCCTAACCAAAACCCTAACCCTAACCCTAATATCTGACAGTCAAATTAATATCACCTGAAACCTGACCCTAACCCTATCCTAAAACCTAACCCATAACACTAACCCTAAAATTAACTCCTAACCATAACCCTAACCCTAACCCTATCACCCTAACCCTAAGCCTAACCCTAACCCTAACCCTAACCTTAACCTATCCCTAACCCTAATGTCTGACAGTCATATCAATATCATCCTAACCCTCACCCCAGCCCTAACCCTAACCCTAATCCCAACCCTAAACCTAGCCATAATCTTAACCCTAACCCAAACACTAACCCATATGTGTGACAGCTATATCAATATCATCTTAACCCTAACGTCAACACTAACCCTAACCGCAACCCTAACCCTAAGGTCTGATAGTCATATCAATATTGTCTTAAACCTAACCCAAACCTTAACCCTAACCATAATATCTGACAGTCATAACAATACCATCATAACCCTAACACCAATCCTAATCCTGACCCAAACACTAACCCTAATGTCTGACAGTCATATCAATATCATCCTAACCCTAACCATAACCCTAACCATAATGTCTGACAGTCATAATAATATCATCCTAACCCAAACCCTAACACAAACCCCAGCCCCAACCCTAACCCTAACTATAACCCTAATCCTAGCTCTAACCCGAACCTTAACACTTACCATAACCCTAACCCTAACCCTAATCTTAACCCTAATATCTGATGGTCATATCAATATCGCATTAGCCCTGGCCCTAAGCCTAACCATAACATCAAACCTAACCCTAACCCTATCCCTAACCTTAACCCTAACACAAACCCTAAATCTAACCCTAAAACTAACACTATTTTCTGAGAGTCATATCAATATAATCCTATCCCTAATGCAAACCCTAACCCTAACCCTAACCCTAATCCTTACTGTAACCCTAATGTCCGACAGTAATATTAATATTGTCCTAACCCTAATCCTAACCCTAACCCTAACCATAACCATAACCCTAACCTTAGCCCTAACACTAACCCTAACACTAACCTTAACCCAAACCCTAACCCTACCCCTAACCCGAACCCTAACCCTAACACTAATGTCTGACAGTCATATCAATAGTGTCCTATCCCTAACAATAACCCTAAACCTAACCCCAACCCAAAGCCAAACCCTAACTCTAACCCCAAATCTAACCCTAACCCTAACCATAACCCTAACCCTATCCCTAAGTCTAACCCTAATTCTAACCCTATCCCTAACCCTAATGTCTGACAGTTACATCAATATCATCCTAACCCTATCCCCAACCCTAACCCTAACCCCAAACCTAACACCAACCTTAACCCTAACCCTAACCCTAACCGTAACCCTAATCCTAATGTCTGACAGTCATATCAATATCGTCCTTAATTTAACCCTAACCCTAACCATAACCATAACAATAACCCTAACACTAACATGAACCCTAATGTCTGACAGTCATTTCAATATCTTCCTAAACCTAACTCCAACCTTAACCCTAACCCTAACCCTAATGTCTGACAGTCATACCAATATTGTCCTAACCCTAACCCCAACCCTAACCCTAACCATAAAGCTAACCCTAATGTCTGACGGTCATATCAATATCATCCTAACCCTGACCCCAAGCCTAACTCTAACTCTAATCCTAATGTCTGACAGTCATATCAATATCGTCCCAACCCAAACAATAACAACTGACAGTTATATCATTATCTTCCTAACCCTAACCATAACCATACTCCTATCACCAACCCTAACCCTAACCCTAAACCTATCCCTCACCCTAATGTCTGACAGTCATATCAATATCAATCTAACACTAACCCAACCCTAAAACTAACCCAAACCCTAACCCTAATTCAAACCCTAAACCTAACCTTACACTTAACCCTAACACTAACCCTACTGTCTGACAGTCATGTCAATGAGATCCTAATCCTAACCCCAACCCTAACCCTATACCTAACTTTAACCCCACCCATAACCCAACCTTAACCCCAAACCTGAACCTAAAACTAACCCTAATGTCTGACAGTCATATCAATATCATCCTAATCCTAACCTTAACCCTTACCTTAACCCTAATCCCAACCCTAAACCCAGCTACAATCTTAACCCTAACCCAAACACTAACCCTTAGTGTGACAGCTATATCAATATCATCCTAACCCTAACCCCATGCCTAACTCTAACCGCAACCCTAACCTTAAGGTCTGATAGTAATATCAATTTCGTCCTAAACCTAACCCCAACCTTTACCCTAACCCTAACACTAATGTCAGACAGTCATAACAATAATGTCCTAATCCTAACACCAACCCTAATCCTGACCCAAACACTAACCCTAATGTCTGACAGTCATATCAGTATCGTCCAAACCCTAACCATAACCCTAACCCTAATGTCTGACAGACATATCAGTATTATCCTAACCCTAACCCTAACACAAACCCCAGCCCCAACCCTAACCCTAGCCATAACACTAACCCTAACTCTAACCCTAACCATAACACTTACCCTAACCGTAACTTAACCTCAACCCTAATATCTGATGGTCATATCAATATCATCTTTAACCTGACCCTAACCCTAATAATAACGTCAAACCTAACCCTAACCCTATCCCTAACCTTAACCCTAACGCAAACCCTAACTCTAACCCTAAAAGTAAAACTATTTTCTTACAGTCATATCAATATAATCCTAACCCTAACACCAAAACTAACCCTAACCCTAACCCAAATCAAAACCCTAATGTCCGACAGTAATATCAATGATGTCCTAACCCTAACCCGAACCCTAAAACTAACCATAACTGTAACCCTAACCTTAGCCCTAACACTAACTGAAACCCTAACAATAACCCAAACCTTAACCCTAACCCTAACCCTACCCCTAATCCTAATGTCTGACAGTCATATCAATAGTATCCTAACAGTAACCCTAACCCTAAACCTAACCATAATCCTAAACCTAACCCCAATCCAAAGCCTAACCCAAACCCTAACCCTAACCGTAACCCAAACCCTATTCCTAAACCTAGCCCTATCCCTAAGCCTAACCCCATTTCTAACCCTATCCCTAAACCTAACCATAATCTTACCCTAACCCAAACACTAACCCTAATATCTGACAGTCATATCAATATCGCCCTAACCCAAACCGCAACCCTAACTCTAACCCTAAACCAACCCTAACCCTAACCATCACGGTAACCCTAATGTCTGACAGTCATATCAATATCGTCCTAACCCTAACCCCAACCCTAACCCTAACCCTAAACCAACCCTAACCCTAACCATCACCTTAATCCTAATGTTTTACAGTCATAACAATATCATCCTAACCCTAAGCTGAACCCTAACTCTAACTCTAACCCTAACACTATTTTCTGACACTCATATCAATATCATCCTAACATTAAAGCCAACCCTAGCCCTAACTCTAACACAAACCCTAACCCTATTGTCTGACAGTAATATCAATATCATCCTAACCCTAACCCTGACCCTAACCCTAATCCTAAATCTAACTATAACCCTAACCCAAACCTTAACCCTAACTCTAACCCTAACCCTAACTTTAACACTAACCCTAATCCTAACCCTAATGTCTGACAGTAATATCAATAGTGTCTTAACCTTAACCCTAAACCTAACCCTAACCTTAAGGCTAACCCTAGCCCTAACCCTAATGTCTGACAGTCATATCAATATCATCCTAAGCCTAACCCCAACCCTAACCCTAACCCCAACTCTAAACCTAACGCTAACCCTAACCTTAACCCTAACCCAAACACAAACCCTAATGTCTGAAAGTCATATCAATATCATCCTAACACTAACCCCATCCTAAACCCTAACCATAACCATAACCCTAATGTCTGACATTCGTATCAATATCGTCCTAACCCAAACCCCAACCTTAATCCTAACCCTAACCCTAATGTCTGACAGTAATACCAATATAGTTCTTACCCTAACCCCAACCCTAAAACTGACCCAAACACTAGCTGTAATGTCTGACAATCATATCAATATCGTCCAAACCCAAACCCTAACCCTTATCCTAATGTCGGACAGTCATATCAATATCGTCCTAACCTTAACCCTAACCCTAATGCTAACCCTAACCCTAACCCCAGCACTAACCCTAACCCTAACTATAACCCTAACCACAACCCTATCCCTAACCCTAACTGTAATGTCTGACAGTCATAACAATATTGTCCAAACACTAACCCTAACCCTAAACCTAACCCCAACCATAACCCTAACCCTAATTATAACCCCAACCCTATCCGTAACTCTAACCCTAATCTTAACCTTAACCCTAACACTATCCCTAATGTCTGACAGTCATATCAATATCATCCTAACCCTAACCCCAAACCTGACCCTAACCCTAACCTTAACCCTAAAACTAACCTCAACCCTATCCCAAATTCTAACCCTAACCCTAACCGTAACCCTAACCCTAATGTCTGACAGTCATATCAATATCATCACTACCCTAACCCTAACCTACCCAAAACCTCACCCAAGACCTAACACTAACACTAAGCCTAATGTCTGCCAGTCATATAAAAATCATTCTAACCTCAACCCAAATGCTATCCCTAACCCTATAGTCTGAAAGTCATATCAATATCGTACTAAACCTAACCCGATACCGAAATCTGACTCTAACTCTACCCATAACCCTATCCCTAACCCTAAACCTATCCCTTACCCTAATGTCTGACAGTCATATCAATATCATCCTAACCCTAACCCCAACCGTAACCCTAACCTTAACCCTAAAACCAACCCTAACCCTAACCCCAACACTAACCCTAACCTTAACCCTTACACTAACACTAACTCTAATGTCTAAGAGTCATATCAATATTGTCTTAACCCTAACCCAAACCTTAACCCTAACCCTAACCCTAATGTCTGACAGTCATACCAATATCATCCTAACACCAAACCTAACTCTAACCCTAACACTAACCCTAATATCTGACAGGTATATTAATATTGTCCGAAGCCTAACCTAACCCAACCATAACTCTTACCCTAACCATAACACTATTTTCTGACAGTCATATCAATATTGTCCTAACCCTAATGCCAACCCTAACATTAAACCAAACCCTAACCCTAATGTCTGACAGTAATATCAATATCGTCCTAACCCTAAAGCTATCCATAACCCTAACACTAACACTAACCTTAACACTAACACTAACACTAACCATAAGCATAACCCACACCCTAACCCTAACCCTAACCCTAACCCTAACCCTAACCCTAACCCTATCCCTAAACCTAATGTCTGACAGTCATACCAACAGTGTCCTAACCTAATGCTAACCCTAACTCTAATACTAACCCTAACCCTAACCTTAATTCTAACCCTAACCCTAACACTAACACTAACCCTGATGTCTGACAGTCATATCAATATAATTCTAACCCTTACCAAAACCCTTACCCAAACCTTAAAACTAACCCCGACCATAAATATAACTCTAAAACTAACCTTAACCTTAACCCTAATCCTAATGTCTGACAGGCATATCAATATCATTCTAACCATAATACATCTAGAACCATAACCGTTACCTTAACGCCAATGTCTGACAGGTATATCAATATTGTCCTAACCCTAACCCCAACCTTAACCCTAACCCTAATAATAATGTCTGTTAGTCATACCAAAATCGTTCAGACCCTAACCCCAACCCCAACCCTGACCCAAACACTAACCCTAATGTCAGACAGCAAAGTCAATATCATCCTAACCCAAACCCTAACGACTGACAGTTATAACAATATCGTCCTAACCCTAACCCTAACCATATTCCTACCACCAACCCTAACCTTAACCCTAACACTAACCCTAACCAAAGCCTTAACTCGAACCCTAACACTAACCCTATCCCTAACCCTAAACCTGTCACTAGCCCTAATGTCTGACAGTCACATCAATATCATCCTAACACTAACCCAACCCTAAAACTAACCCAAACCCTAACCCTAACCCAAACCCTAATTCAGACCCTTAACCTAACTTTACACTTAACCCTAACACTAACCCTACTGTCTGACAGTCATATCAATATGATCCTAATCCTAACCCCAACCCTAACCCTATTCCTAACTTTAACCCCACCCATAACCCAACTTTAACCCCAACCCTGAACCTAAAACTAACCCTAATGTCTGACAGTCATATCAATATCATCCTAATCCTAACCTTAGCCCTAACCCTAACCCTAATCCTAACCCTAAAATTAGCCATAATCTTAACCCTAACCCAAACAATAACCCTTAAGTGTGACAGCTATTTCAATATCATCCTAACCATAACCCATCCCGAACCCTAACAGCAACCCTAACCCTAAGGTCTGACAGTCATATCAATATCATCTTAAACCGAACAAAAACCTTAACCCTAACCCTAATATCTGACAGTCATAATAATATCATCCTAACCCTAACACCAACCATAATCCTGACCCAAGCACTAACCCTAATGTCTGACAGTCATATCAATATCATCCTAACCCTAACCCTAACCCTAACCCAAACCCCAGCCCCAACCCTAACCCTAGCTGTAACCCTAACCCTAGCTCTTACCCTAACCTTAACACTTACCCTAACCCTAACCCTAACCTTAACCCTAATATCTGATGGTCATATCAATATCGCCTTCACCCTGACCCTAACCCTTACCATAACGTCAAACCAAACCCTAACCCTATCCCTAACCTTAACCCTACCACAAACCCTAAATCTAAACCTAAAACTAACACTACTTTCTGACAGTCATATCAATATAATGCTAACCCTAATGCCAACCCTAACCCTAACCCTTACCCTAACCCTAATGTCTGATAGTAATATCAACATTGTCCTAACCCTAACCCTAACCATAACCCTAACCTTAGCCCTAACACTAACCCTAACCCTAACACTAACCTTAACCTTAACCCTAACCCCTAACCCTGATCCTAACCCTAATGTCTGACAGTCATATCAATAGTGTACTAACCCTAACCATAACCCTAACCCCGACCCAAAGCCTAACCCTAACTCTAACCCTAAACCTAATCCTAACCCTAACCCTAACCCTAACCCTATCCCTAAGTCTAACCCTAATTCTAACCCTATCCCTAACCCTAATGTCTGACAGTCATATCAATATCATCCTAACCCTAACCCTAACCCTAACCCTAACCCTAACCCTAACCATAACAATAACCCTGACACTAACACTAACCCTATTGTCTGACAGTCATTTCAATATCTTCCTAACCCTAACTCCAACCTTAACCCTAACCCTAACCCTAATGTCTGACAGTCATACCAATATTGTCCTAACCCTAACCCCAACCCTAACAATAACCATAAAGCTAACCCTAATGTCTGACGGTCATATCAATATCGTCCTAACCCTGACCCCAAGCCTAACTCTAACTCTAATCCTAATGTCTGACAGTCATATCAATATCGTCCTAACCCTAAACCCAACCCTAACCCTAACCATCACCATAACTCTAATGTCTGACAATCATATCAATATCGTCCTAACCCAAACCCCAACCCTAACCCTTTCCCTACCCTAACCCTAACCCTATTGTCTGACATTCATACCAATATCATCCTAACCCTCAACCTAACCCTAACCAAAATCCTAACCCCAACCTTAACCCTAACCCTATCCCCAACCCTAAACCTATTCCTAACCATAATGTCTGACAGTCATATCAATATCATCCTAACCCTAACCCCAACCCTAATCCAAACCCTAACCATAACCCCAACCCTAACACTAATCCTAACCCTTACCTTAACCCTATTCCTAACATTAAACCTAAAGTCTGACAGTCATTCCAATATTGTCTTAACCCTAACCCCAACCTTTACCCTATCCCTAACCCTGATGTCTGACAGTCATACCAATATCAGCCTCAACCTAAACCTAACCCTAACCCTAACCATTAACCAAACCCTAACCCTAACCCTAACCATAATATCTGACAGTCATATCAATATCGCCCTAACCTTGACCCTAATCCTAACCATAACCTCAAACCTAAGCCTAACCTTAACCGTTACCCAATTACTAACCCTAGTATCTGACAATCATATCACTATCATCTTAACCCTAACCCCAACTCAAACCCTAACCCTAAAATTAACCCAAAACCTAACCCTAACCCCAAAACTAACCCTAACCCTAACACTAACCCTGATGTCTGACAGTCATATCAATATCATCCTAACCCTAACCCCAACACAAACCCTAAAGCTAAAATTAACCCTAACCCTAACCCAACCCTATCCCCAAAACTAACCCTTACTCTAACATTAACTCTAAGCCTAACCGTAACCCTAACCCTAAATCTAACCCTAACACTAACCATACCCTATCCCTAACCCTAACCCTAACCAGAACCCTAAACCTAACCCTAACATTAACCCTAACCCAAACACTAACCCTAATGTCTGACAGTCATATCAATATTATCTTAAAGCAATCCCCATCTAGAACCCTAACCGTAACACTAACCCTAATGTCTGACAGTCATATAAATATTGTCTTAACCCTAACCCAACTTGAACCATAACCCTAATCCTAATGTCTGACAGTCATACCAACCTCATCCTAACCCGAACCCCAAACCTAACCCTGATGAAAACACTAACCCTAATATCTGACAGTCATATCAATATCGTCCTAACCCTATATCTAAGCATCACCCTAAACCTAATGTCTGACAGTCATATTAATATTGCCCTAACCCTAACCCTATACCCAACCCTAAGCCTAAGCCCTAACCATAACCCTAAATCTAACCCTAACCATAACTCTAACCCAAACCCTAACCCTAACCCTAATATCTGTCTCATATCAATATCGTCATAACACTAACCCTAACTCTTAACCTAACACTAACCCTAACCCCAACCCTAACCCTAACACTAACCCCAAACCCTAATACTAACCCTAACCTTAACATTAAACCTAAGACTAACCTTAATGTCTGACTGTCATATCACTATCATCCTAAACCTAACCCCAACCATAACCCTATCAATAACCTTAACCCTAACCCTAACTCCAAACTTAACCCCAACCCTAACCCTAACCCTAACCCTATCCTTATTCCTATCCCTAACCCTAACCATGCAGTCTGGCAGTCATATCAATATCGTCCTATCCCTAACTCTAAACCTGACCATAACCCTAATCATAACCCTAACCCTAACACAAACACTAAACCTAATGTCTGACTGTCATATCAATATCATCTGAATCCTAACCCCAACCCTAACCCTAACCCTCTCCCTGTCAGCTGACAGTCATATCTATATCATCCTAACCCAAACCCTAATCCTAACCCTAACCAAAACCAAAGCCCTAACCCTAACCCTAACCTTAACCCTATCCCTAACCCTAAAAATATCCCTAACCCTAAAGTCTGACAATCATAGCAATATCATCCAAACCCTAACCCAAACCCTAACCTTAACCATAAGCCTTACCCCAAACCTAACCCTAGCACTAACCTTAACTCTAACCCTAACACTAACTTTAATGTCTGACAGTCATACCAATATCGTCCTAACCCTATCCCCAACCCTAACCCTAACCCTAACCCTAACAATAAACCTAATGTCTGACTGTCATATCAATATCGTCCGAATCCTAACCCCAACCCTAACCCTAACCCTCTCCCTATCAGCTGACAGTCATATCTATATCGTCCTAACCCAAACCCTAATCCTAACCCTAACCAAAACCAAAGCCCTAACCCTAACCTTAACCCTATCCCAAACACTAAAAATATCCCTAACCCTAAAGTCTGACAATCATAGCAATATCATCCAAACCCTAACCCAAACCCTAACCCTAACCATAAGCCTTACCACAAACCTAACCCTAGCACTAACCTTAACCCTAACCCTAACACTAACTTTAATGTCTGACAGTCACATCAATATTGTCCTATCCCTAACCTCAAACCTAACTCTAACCCTAACCCTCACACTATTTTCTAACAGTCATATCAATATCATCCTAACCTAAACCCTAACCCTAACAATAAACCTTAGCATAACCCTAACCCTAACACTAAAACTATCCCTAACACTAACCCTAACCCTCTCCCTTACCCTAATGTCTGACAGTCATATCAATATCATCCTAAACCTAACCCTAACCCTAATCCTAACCCTAACACCAGCCCTAACCCTAAACTTAACCCTAAACTTAACCCTAACTCGAACACTAACCCTAATGCCTGACAGTCATATCAATATCATCCTAACCCTATCCCCATTCCTAATCCTAACCGTAACCCCAACCATAATGTCTGACAGTCTTATCAATATCGTTCTAAACCTATCCCCAACCTTAACCCTAACTCTAACACTAATGTCTGATAATCTTACCAATATAGTCCTAACACTAACCCCAACC
The DNA here is from genome assembly GCA_016271365.2 of Neoceratodus forsteri. NCBI lineage: Eukaryota > Metazoa > Chordata > Ceratodontiformes > Ceratodontidae > Neoceratodus > Neoceratodus forsteri. Next base: position 479,974,114 of record CM057459.1, on the reverse strand, counting down.
CTAACCCTGACTCAAACACTAACCCTAATATCTGACAGTCATATCAATATCATCCTAACCCTAACACTAACCCTAACCCCAACCCTAACCATAACCATAGCCATAAACATAACCCTAACTCTAACGGTAACCATAATCCTAACCCTAACCGTAACACTAAGCCTAACCCTAACCCAAATGTCTGACAGTCATAGCAATATTAACCTAAACCTCACTCTAACCCAAACCATAACACCAACCATAACCCAAACTTTAACCATAACCCTAACACTAACCCTAATGTCTGACAGTCATATTAAAATCATCCTAAACCTAACTCCAACCCTAACAATAACCCTAACATTAACCCTAACCCTAACCCCAACCATAACCCCAACTTCAACCCTAACCCTAACCCTAACACTATCCCTAACCCTAACCCTAATCCTAATGTCTGACAGTCATATCAATACCGTCCTTAATCTAACCCTAACCCTGACCCTAACCATAACCATAAAAATAACCCTAACAATAACAGTAACCCTGATGTCTGACAGTCATTTCGATATCTTCCTAACCCTAACTCGAACCTTAACCCTAACCATAACCCTAATGTCTGACAGTCATACCAATATTGTCCTAACCCTAACCCCAACCCTAACCCTAACCATAAAGCTAACCCTAATGTCTGACAGTCATATCAATATCATCCTAACCCTGACCCCAAGCCTAACTGTAACTCTAATCTAATGTCTGACAGTCATATCAATATCATCCTAACCCTAACCATAACCATGACCTTAATGTCTGACAGTCAAATCAATATCGCCCAACCCTAACCCTAACACAAATCCCAACCCTAGCCCTAACCCTAACCATAACTCTATCCCTAACTCTAACGCTAACCATAACACTAACCCTAACCCTAACCCTAACCTTAACCCTAATATCTGAGAGTCACATCAGTATCACCCTAACCCTGACCCTAACCCTAACCATAACCCCAAACCTAACCCTAACTTTAACCCTAACCCTAACACTAACCCTAACGTCTGACAGTCATATCAATATTTTCCTAACCCTAACCCCATCCCTAACCCTGACCCTAACCCTAACCATAAACCAAACCCTAACCCTAACCCTAACCATAATATCTGACAGTCATATCAATATTGCCCTAACCCAGAGCCTAACCCTAACCATAACCCCAAACCTAACCCTAACTTTAACCCTAACCCAATTACTAAGCCTAATATCTGATAATCATATCACTATCATCTAAACCCTAACCCCAATTCAAACCCTAACCGTAACATTAACCCTAACCCTAACCCCAAAACTAACCCTGACCCTAACACTAACACTAACCCTGATGTCTGGCAGTCATATCAGTATCATCCTAACCCTAACCCCAACACAAACCCTAAAGCTAAAATTAAACCTAACCCTAACCCCAACGCTAACCCCAAAACTAACCCTTACCCTAACATTAACTCTAAGCCTAACAATAACCCTAACTTTAAATCTAACCCTAACCCTAACCATACCCTATCCCTAACCCTAACCCTAACCACAACCCTAAACCTAACCCTAACACTATCCCTAACCCAAACACTAACCCTACTGTCTGACAGCCATATCAATATCATCTTAAAACTATCCCCATCTAGAACCCTAACCGTAACACTAACCCTAATGTCTGACAGTCATATAAATATTGTCCTAACCCTAACCCCAACTTTAACCATAACCCTAATCCTAATGTCTGACAGTTTTACCAACCTCATCTTAACCTGAACCCCAAGACTAATCCTGACAAAAACACTAACCCTAATATCTGACAGTCATATCAATATCGTCCTAACCCTATCCCTAACCATCACCCTAAACCTAATGTCTGACAGTCATATTAATATCATCCTAACCCTAACCACAAACCTAAACCTAACCCTAACATTAACCCTAACCCAAACACTAACCCTAATGTCTGACAGTCATGTCAATATCATCTTAAAACTAACCCCATCTAGAACCCTAACCGTAACACTAACCCTAATGTCTGAAAGTCATATAAATATTGTACTAACCCTAACCCCAACTTTAACCATAACCCTAATCCTAATGTCTGACAGTCATACCAACCTCATCCTAACTCTTAATCCCAAACCCAACTCCTGATTTAAAACATCAACCCTAATATTCGACAGTTTATCAATATCGTCTCCTAACCCTACACTTCCAACCATCACCCTAAACCTAATGTCTGACAGTCATATTAATATTGCCCTAACCCTAACCCTGTCCCCAACCCTAACACTAAGCCCTAACAATAACCCTCAATCTAACCCTAACCATAACCCTAACCCAAACCCTAACCCTAACCCTAATGTCTGACTCATATCAATATCGTCATAACCCTAACCCTAACTATTAACCTAACACTATCTCTAACCCTAACCTGACCTCAACCCTAACCCCAACCCTAATACAAACCCTAACCGTAACATTAACCCTAACACTAACCTTAATGTCTAACTGTCATATCACTATCATCCTAAACCTAACCCCAACCATAACCCTAATCCTAACCCTAAACCTATCCCTATCCCTAACCATAAAGTCTGACAGTCATATCAATTTCGTCCCATCCCTAACCCTAACCCTGACCACAACCCTAATCATAACCCTAACCCTAACACTAACACTAAACCTAATGTCTGACTGTCATATCAATATCATCCAAATCCTATCCCCAACCCTAACCCTAACCCTAAACCTATCAGATGACAGTCATATCTATATCGTCCTAACCTAACCCTAACCAAAACCAAAGCCCTAACCCTAACCCTATCCCTAACCCTAAAAATATCCCTAACCCTAATGTCTGACAGTCATAGCAATATCATCCTAACCCTAACCTCAACCCTAATCCTAACCATAACCCTTACCCAACCATAACCCTAACACTAACCTTAACCCTAATTCTAACACTAACTTTAAAGTCTGACAGTCATATCAATATCATCCTAATCCGAACCCCAGCCCTAACCCTAACCCTAATGTCTGACAGTCATACCAATATTGTCCTAACCCTATCCCCAACCCTAACCCTAACCATAACCCTAACCCTAACCCTAACACTAACCCTAAAGTCTGACAGTCACATCAATATCGTACTATCCCTAACCTCAACCCTAACTCTAACCCTAACCCATGTCTCAACAGTCATATCAATATCATCCCAACTCTAAACCCTAACCCTAACAATAACCCTTAGCATAACCCTAACCCAAACCCTAACACTAAAACTATCCCTAGCACTAACCCTAACCCTATCCCTTACCCTAATGTCTGACAGTCATATCAATAGTATCCTAACGCTAACCCTAACCCTAACCCTAATCCTAACCCTAACACCAGCCCTAACCCTAACCTTCACCCTAACCCGAACACTAACCCTAATGCCTGACAGTCATATCAATATCATCCTAACCCTATCCCCATTCCTAATCCTAACCGTAACTCTAACCCTAATGTCTGACAGTCATACCAATATCATCCTAACCCTATCCCCAACCCTAACCCTAACCCTAACCTAACACTAACCCTAAAGTCTGACAGTCACATCAATATTATACTATCCCTAACCTCAACCCTAACTCTAACCCTAACCCTAACACTATTTTCTAACAGTCATATCAATATCATCCTAACCTAAACCCTAACCCTAATAATAACCCTTAGCATAACCCTAACCCAAACCCTAACACTAAAACTATCCCTAACACTAACCTTAATCCTATCCCTTACCCTAATGTCTGACAGTCATATCAATAATATCCTAATGCTAACCCTAACCCTAACCCTAATCCTAACCTTAACCCTAACCCGAACACTAACCCTACTACCTGGCAGTCATATCAATATCATCCTAACCCTATCCCCATTCCTAATCCTAACCGTAACCCACCCTAATGTCCGACAGTCATACCAATATCGTCCTAACCCTATCCCCAACCCTAACCCTAACCCTAACCTAACACTAACCCTAAAGTCTGACAGTCACATCAATATTGTACTATCCCTAACCTCAACCCTAACTCTAACCCTAACCCTAGCACTATTTTCTAACAGTCATATCAATATCATCCTAACCTAAACCGTAACCCTAATAATAACCCTTAGCATAACCCTAACCCAAACCCTAACACTAAAACTATCCCTAACACTAACCTTAATCCTATCCCTTACCCTAATGTCTGACAGTCATATCAATAATATCCTCATGCTAACCCTAACCCTAACCCAAATCCTAACCCTTACACCAGCCCTAACCCTAACCTTAACCCTAACCCGAACACTAACCCTAATACCTGGCAGTCATATCAATATCATCCTAACCCTATCCCCATTCCTAATCCTAACCGTAACCCTATCCCTAATGTCTGACAGTCTTATCAATATCGTTCTAAACCTAACCCCAACCTTAACCCTAACTCTAACACTAATGTCTGATAATCATACTAATATCATCCTAACCCTAACCCCAACCCTAACCCTGACTCAAACACTAACCCTAATGTCTGACAGTCATATCAATATCGTCCTAACCCCAAAACTAACCCTAACCCCAACACTAACCCTAACCATAACCATAAACATAACCCTAACTTTAACCATAACCCTGACACTAACCCTAATGACTGAGAGTCATATAAAAATCATCCTAAACCTAACTCCAACCCTAACAATAACCCTAACATTAACCCTAACCCTAACCCCAACCCTAACCCCAACCCCAACCCTAACCCGAACCCTAACTCTAACCCTAATCCTAGTGTCTAACAGTCATATCAATACCTTCCTTAATCTAACCCTAACCCTGACCCTAACCACAACCATAACAATAACCCTAACACTAACACTAACCCTAATGTCTGACAGTCATTTCTATTTCTTCCTAACCCTAACTCTAACCTTAAACCTAACCATAACCATAATATCTGACAGTCATACCAATATTGTCCTAACCCTAACCCCAACAATAACCCTAACCATAAAGCTAACCCTAATGTCTGACGGTGATATCAATATCGTCCTAACCCTGACCCCAAGCCTAACTCTAACTCTAATCCTAATGTCTGACAGTCATATCAATATCATCCTAACCCTAAACCCAACCCTAACCCTAACTATAAAGCTAACCCTAATGTCTGACAGTCATATCAATATCATCCTAACCCTAAACCCAACCCTAACCCTAACCATCACCCTAACCCTAATGTCTGACAGTCATATCAATATCGTCCTAACCCTAACCCCAACCCTAACTCTAACCTAACCCTAACCCTATTGTCTGACAGTCATACCAATGTCATCCGAAACCTAACCCTAACCCGAACCGTAACCAAAACCCTAACCCTAACCTTAACCCCAGCCCTATCCCCAACTCTAAACCTATTCCTAACCATAATGTCTGACAGTCATATCAATATCATTATAACCCTAATCCCAACTCTAATCCAAACCCTAACAATAACCCCAACCCTAACGCTAACCCTAACCCTTACCATAACCCTAATCCTAACATTAAACCTAAAGTCTGACAGTCATTTCAATATCGTCCTAACCCTAACCCCAACCTTTACCCTATCCCTAACCCTTATGTCTGACAGTCATACCAATATCGTCCTAAACCTAACCCTAACCCTAACCCTAACCATAAACCAAACCCTAACCCTAACCCTAACCATAATATCTGACAGTCATATCAATATTGCCCTAACCCTGACCCTAACCCTAACCATAACCCCAAACCTAACCTTAACCTTAACCCTAACCCAATTACTAAGCCTAACATCTGACAATCATATCACTATCATCTTAACCCTAACCCCAACTCAAACCCTAACCTTAACATTAACCCTAACCCGAACACTAACACTAACCCTGATGTCTGACAGTCATATCAATATCATCCTAACCCTAACCCCAACACAAACCCTAAAGCTAAAATTAACCCTAACCCTAACCCCAACCCTAACCCCAAAACTAACCCTTACCCTAACATTAACTCTAAGCCTAGCCATAACCCTAACCCTAACCATACCATATCCCTAACCCTAACCCTAACCATAACCACAACCCTAAACCTTACCCTAACATTAACCCTAACCCAAACACTAACCCTAAAGTCTGACAGTCATATCAATATCATCTTAAAACTATCCCCATCTAGAACCCTAACCATAACACTAACCCTAATGTCTGACAGTCATATAAATATTGTCCTAACCTAAACCCCAACTTTAACCAAAACCCTAATCCTAATGTCTGAAAGTCATACCAACCTCATCCTAACCCGAACCCCAAACCTAACCCTGACGAAAACACTAACCCTAATATCTGACAGTCATATCAATATTATCCAACCCTATCCCTAACTATCACCCTAAACCTAATGTCTGACAGTCATATTAATATTGCCCAACCCTAACCCTAAACCCTAACCATAACCCTAAATCTAATCCTAACCATAACCCTAACCTAAACCCTAACCCTAACCCTAATGTCTGACTCATATCAATATCGTCATAACCCTAACCCTAACTCTCAACCTAACTCTAACCCTAACCCTAACCCCAACCCTAACGCCAACCCTAACACTAACCCTAACCTTAACATTAACCCTAACAGTAACCTTAATGTCTGACAGTCATAACACTATCATCCTAAACCTAACCCCAACCATAACCCTATCCTCAACCTTAAGCCTAACCCTAACTCCAACCTTAACCCCAACCCTAACCCTAACCCTATCCCTATTCCTATCCCTATCCCTAACCCTAACCTTAAAGTCTGACAGTCATAACAATATCGTCCTATCCCTAACCCCAACCATAACCCTAACCGTAACCCTACCCCTAATGCCTGACAGTCTTACCAATATCGTCCTAACCCTAACCCCAACCCTAACCCTGACCCAAATACTAACCCTAATATCTGACAGTCATATCAATGACGTCCTAACTCTAACCCTAACCCCAACCCTAACCCCAACCCTAACCATAAACATAACCCTAACTCTAACCGTAACCATAATCCTAACCCTAACACTAACCCAAATGTCTGACAGTCATAGCAATATCACCCTAACCCTGACCCTAACCCAAACCATAACCCTAACCTTAACCATAACCATAACACTCACCCTATTGTCTGACAGACATATTAAAATCATCCTAACCCTAACTCCAACCTTAACAATAACCCTAACAGTAAGCCTAACCCTAACCCCAACCCTAACCCCAACCCTAACCCTAACCATAACCCTAACTCTAATCCTAATGTCTGACAGTCAAATCAATATTGTCCTTAACCTAACCCTAACCCTGACACTAACCCTAACCATAACAGTAACCCTAACACTAACACTAACCCTAATGTCTGACAGTCATTTCAATATCATCCTAACCCTAACTCGAACCTTAACCATAACCCTAACCCTAATGTCTGACAGTCATACCAATATTGTCCTAACCCTAAACCCAACACTAACCCTAACCCTCACCCTAACCCTAATGTCCGACAGTCATATCAATATCACCCTAACCCTAACCAAAACACTAACCCTAACTTAAATCCTAACCCTATCCCCAACCCTAAACCTATCCCTAACCATAATGACTGACAGTCATATCAATATCATCCTAATCCTAAACCCAACCCTAATCCAAACCCTAACCATAACCCCAACCCTAACACTAACCCTAACCCTTACCTTAACCCTAATCCTAACACAAAACCTAATGTCTGACAGCATTTCAATATCATCCTAACCTGAACCCCAACCCTAACCCTAACCCTAAAGCTAACCCTAATGTCTGACAGTCATATCAATATCGTCCTAACCCTAACCCCTACCCTAACTCTAACCCTAACCTTAACCCTAACCTTAACCCTAACTCTAACTCTAGCCCTAATATCTGACATTCAAATCAATATTGTCCTAACCCTAACCTCAACCCTAACTCTAACCCTAACCCTAACCCTAACACTATCTTCTGACAGTCATATCAATATCGTCCTAACCCTAACACTAACCCTAACCCTAACCCAAACCCTAACCCTAATGTCTGACAGTAATATCAATATCGTTCTAACCCTAACCCTAACCCTGACCTTAACCCTAACCCTAACCATAACCCTAACCCTAACCCTAACACAAACCCAAACCCTAACCCTAATGTCTGACAGTCATATCAATAGTGTCCCAGCCCTAACCCTAACTCTAAAACTTACTTTAACTCTAACCCAAATCCCAACCCTAAGCCTAACCCTAGCCCTAACCATAACCCCAACCTTAACCCTAACCCTAACCTTAACCCTAACTCTAACACTAACCCTAATGTCTGACAGTAATATCAATATCATCCTATCCCTATCCCCATCCCTAATCCTAACCGTAACCCTAACCCTAATGTCTGACAGTCATATCAATATCGTCCTAAACCTAACCCCAACCTAAACCCTAACTCTAACACTAATGTCTGATTAGTCTTATCAATATCGTCCTAACCCTCACCCCAACCCTAACCCTGACCGAAACACTAACCCTAATATCTGACAGTCATATCAATGTCGTCCTAACCCTAACCATAACCTAACCCTAACCATAACCCCAACCCTAACCCTAACCCTAACCATAAACATAACCCTAACTCTAACCATAACCATAATCCTAACCCTAACCCTAACCCAAATGTCTGACAGTCATAGCAATATCACCCTAACCCTGACTCTAACCCAAACCATAACATTAACCTTAACCATAACCATGACACTCACCCTATTGTCTGAAAGTCATATTAAAATCATCCTAACCCTAACTTCAACCCTAACATTTAGCCTAACCCTAACCCCAACCCTAACCCCAACCCTAACCCTAACCCTAATCCTAATGTCTGACAGTCATATCAATATCGTCCTTAACCTAACCCTAACCCTGACCCTAACCCTAACCATAACAGTAACCCTAATACTAACCCTAATGTCTGACAGTCATTTCAATATCTTCCTAACCCTAACTTGAACCTTAACCATAACCCTAACCCTAATGTCTGACAGTCATATCAATATCGTCCTAACCCTAAACCTTAACCCTAACCCTATCCTAACCCTAACCCTATTGTCTGACAGTCATAACAATATCACCTTAACCCTAACCAAAACCCTAACCCTAACCCTAACCTTAACCCTAACACTACCCCAACGCTAAACCTATCCCTAACCATAATGTCTGACAGTCATATCAATATCATCCTAACCCTAACCCCAACCCTAATCCAAACCCTAACCATAACCCCAACCCTAATACTAACCCTAACCCTTACCTTAACCCTAATCCTAACACTAAACCTAATGTCTGAAAGTCATTTCAATATCATCCTAACCTGAACCCCAACCCTAACCCTAACCCTAAAGCTAACCCTAATGTCTGACAGTCATATCAATACCATCCTACCCCTAACCCTAACCTTAACCTTAACCCTAACTCTAACCCTAACCCTAGCCCTAATATCTGACATTCAAATCAATATTGTCCTAACCCTAACCCCAACCCTAACTGTAACCCTAACCTTAACCCTAACACTATCTTCTAACAGTCATATCAATATCGTCCTAACCCTAATGCTAACCCTAACCCAAACCCTAACCCTAATGTCTGACAGTAATGTCAATATCATTCTAACCCTAACCCTAACCCTAACCCTAACCCTAACATAAACCCAAACCCTAATCCTAATGTCTGACAGTCATATCATTAGTGTCCCAACCCTAACCCTAACTCTAAAACTAACTTTAACTCTAACCCAAATCCCAACCCCAATCCTAACCCTAGCCCTAACCATAACCCCAACCTTAACCCTAACCCTAACCCTAATGTCTGACAGTAATATCAATATCATCCTAACCCTAACCCCAACCCCAACCCTAACCCTAATGTCTGACAGTCAAATCAATTTTGTCCTAACCCTAACCCCAGCATTAATCCTAACCCTAACTCTAATGTCTGACAGTCATTCCTATACCATCCTAACCATAACCCCAACCCTAAACCAAATCCTAACACTAACCCTAATGTCTGACAGTCATATCAATATCGTCCTAACCCTAACTCCAACCCTAACCATAACCCTAACTCTAACCCCAATTCTAACCCTAACCCTAACCATAATCATAACCCTAACCCTAAACCCAACTCTAACACTAACCCTATCCCTAACCCTAATGTCTGACAGTCATATCAATGTCTTCCTAACCCTAACCCTAACACTAATCCTAACAATAACCCCAAACCTAACCATAACCATAAACCTAACCCTAACCCTAACACTAACCCTAACTCTAACCGTAACCCTAATGTCTGACAGTTATATCAATATCATCCTAACCATTACCCAAACCCTCATCCTAACCCTAAACCTAACCCTAATCCTAACCCTAATGTCTGACAGTCATATCGATATCATCCTAACCCCAACCCCAACTCTAACCCAGGGCTAACACTAATGTCTGACATTCATATCAATATCCTCCTAACCCCTAACCCCAACCCTAACCCTAAAACTCACCACAACTCTAATGTCTGACAGTCATATCAATATCATCCTAACCTTAACCGCCAACCCTAACCCTAACCTGAACCCTATTGTCTGACAGTCATGTCAATATTGTTATAACCCTAACCCTAACCCTAACTCCAACCCTAACCCTAACCTTAACCCTAACCATAACCCTAATGTCTGACAGTCATATCAATATCATCCTAAACCTAACCTCAACCCTAACCCTAAACCTAATCCTAACCCCAACCCTAACCCTAACCCTGACCTTAACATTACCCCCTAACACTAACCCTAATGTCTGACAGTCATATCAATATCATCCTAACCCTAACCCCAACCATAACCATAACCGTAACCCTACCCCAATGCCTGACAGTCATATCAATATCATCGTAACCCTAACCCCAACCTTAACCCTAACCCTAACCCAAACAATAACCCTAATTTGTGACAGTCATATCAATATCATACTAAGCCTAACCCTAACCCTTACCCTAACCCTAACCCTAATGTCTGACAGTCATATCATTATCGTCTTAACCCTAACCCTAATCCTAACCCTACTTCCTAACCCTAAACCTAACCCTAATTCTAACCCTAATGTCTGTCAGTCATATGAATATCATCCTAACCCTAACTCTAAACCTAACCCTAACACTAACACCAACAGTAACTCTAACCCTAATGTCTGACAGTCATATCAATACTGTCCTAACCCTAACCCCAACCCTAACTGTAACCCTAATGTCTGACAGTCATATTAATATCATCCTAACCCTAACCCCAACCCTAACCCTAACTGTAAACCTAACCCTAATGTCTGACAGTTATATCAATATCGTCCTAATGGGATTCCCATTTGCCACAGAACTTTTGCAGCAAAGGTTTGTAATTTCTGCAGTAGTTCTGCAGCACCAAATAACTACCATGTTACAGCATCAGCTCGTTGTCCTGACACCATGTCCATGCCAATGGCTATGGAGACCAGATAAGGGGAATGTGCATTGCCACTAGTTCAGAAACTAAACTGTTAAAGTTTTATAAATATTTATTTAAAGAGAAATAATAGAAACATAGAATCTGATGGCAGACAAGGACCGCTTGGCCCATCAGTCTGCCCATTTCCCTACCTAATGGATCAGCTGCAGATCCTAGTTAACCAGCAGCCTACTTCTTTCTACCCTCACCCCCTAGAATTGCCTTATGGCTGTCCCATGCATGCTTGAATTCAACCACTGTTTTTGACTCCACATCCTCCTCCACATCCTCCTCCAGAAGGCTGTTTCTTGCATCCATAACCCTCTCTGTGAAAAAATACTTCCTCACATTACCTCTGAGCTGCCCCCTCTCTCTTCAAATTGTGCCCCCTTGTTCTTGCACACCTCTTTTTTTGAAAGATGCTACTCTCTTGGACTTTGTTGATTCCCTTGAGGTACTTGAAAGTTTCTATCATGTCCCCCCCTTTCCTCGAGGCTATACATATTAAGCTCCTTTCATCTCTCTTTATATGTCTTCCAGTGCAGACCCTGCACCATTTTAGTTGCCCTCCTCCGGACAGTTTCCGTCTTGTATATGTCCTTGCAGAGATTGGGTCTCCAGAACTGCACACAGTACTGCAGATGGGATCTCACCAGCTGTCTGTACAGAGGGATAACAACTTCCTGTTTTCTTCTGGTGATGCCTCTCCCTATGCATCTCAGTATCCCCAGCCCTCCTTACTGCCCTCTCACATTGCTTGCCCACCTTTAAGTCATCTGATATAATGACTTAATAATGACTTAATAATCCATCCCACAAGTTCCTATTCTATTGATAAATGAAATTTGCAGAGTGGACCTTGAGTGACAAATGTTTATCTATACATGAGATGGTTTATGCCACTCAACCCCTTTTGAAGGAAGGCTCCCCTTCATGCTACAGGGAGTCAACCATGTGGTAGAACAATGCTCAATACCTTCCCAGGCCCAGAGCAGTGGCACATAACAGCAATGACCCGTATCATTATGCTTTCCAGGTGTTTCCCCAAGCTTGTCCCTGAACTCAAGTCACTGGCAATGGAACACAGCACACTACCCACTGAAACAAAGTCCAGCCCTGCAAACCTTTTTTAATAACTTTTTTCCTTTTTCACATTTTAACCTCAACATCTACAAGGCAACAGACTGCCAAACTGTCTGACAGTCAAGGTGGTGGATGTCCCTCCATCCACCTATGCTTATCATGGGGTGAATCTATGGTGGTTACCAATGGTACAAGGTGTGTTCCTGAGATGGAAGGTAACAGGGATGATGGCTGACCGCAGTAGGGGGCCTTTTGGTGATGGCGGTGGTGATGTGCCTGCAGCAACCAAACCTATGTTTGCCTGCTACACTTTTCTCATTTTTATTGCTCCCCTCCGACTTGTCCCAATGCAGATCATAGGCCCATCCAGCCTTGACACGCATGTCAACCTCTTGTGAGGGAAGGCTCCCTGGCCCACCACAAGGTGTTGTCTGTGCTCCAGGACACTGCTCTGTCCCTTCCCAGGTTGGGGCTTGTGCCACACCCTGCAGTTTTTATCCCCCAGCCTCAGCCCATTCAGCCAGCTCACTGAGCTTGCTAACAAACTGATGTCACCAGCATGGGAAGGCAACATGGTCCCTACTAGGTCAATGACCATCGCTGCAAACAACTTTACTTCATAAAGTTTTCTTTTTATAACATCAAATTTTCAACACGATGGCTGATGGCACCATTCAACCCATCACTGGAGATGGGGGAGGTTCCAGGGGACTCGAGGAAGGCAGATGTGGTCCTGGTTCACAAAAGTGAGAATAGGGAGGAGGCAGGAAACTATAGACCTGCAAGTCTGATTTCAGTAGTAGGCAAAGTTATGGAAACACTGCTAAAAAAGGATTGTGGAATACCTTGTGGCCAATGGTTTGCAGGATCCAAGGCAACATGGATTCAGAAGGGGGGAGATCTTGCCAGACAAACCTGATTGATTTCTTTGATTGGGTGACCAGGGAAGTGGAGCAGGGAGGGGAGGTGAATGTGGCCTTCTTAGATTTCTCTAAGTCCTTCAACACCATTCCACAAAGAAGACTGCTTAACAAGCTGGGCAACCTAGGAGTGGGTCCAAAGGTAGTAACATGGGTACAAAGTTAGCTGAGCAATAGAACCAGAGGGTGATGGTAAATGGAGTTCATGCAGAAGAAGACACAGTAACCATTGGGGTGCAACAGAGGTCAGTTCTAGGACTGGTCCTCTTCAATGTCTTCATTAGCGACATCGCAGAATGACTGGAAGGGAAGGAAAGGTATGCCTGTTCGCACAAAACACAAAAATCTACAACAGAGTGGACACACCTAGGTTGAAAAAGTTAAGGAGGACCTGAAAAAGCTGGAAGAATGGTCAAGTGTATGGCAACTAGGTTTCAATGCCAAAAAGTGCAAAAGTATGTAAATGGGGCAAAGGAACCCAGGAGTAATGTACCAATTGGGGGTGACAACAACAAAGCAGGAAGGGGACCTGGGGGGTCATCATACTTGATGACCTGAAGGTAGCTAAGCAGTGTGATAAGGCAGTGGGAAAGGCTAGTAGAATGTTGGGGTTCATAAGGAGGGGTATCACCAGAGGAAAGAGGGAGGTGGTGTAACCCCAAAATAGATCAATGGTGAGGCTCCACCTAGAGTACTGTGTCCAGTTCTAGAGGCACCATCTCAGAAAGGACATACTGTAGATCAGGTGGAGGCAGTACAGAGGGGGGCAACCAAAATGGTGCATGGCCTGCATGGGAAGCCCTATGAGGAAAGACTCAAGGAATTAAATATGTACTCTCTAGAGGATAGAAGGGAAAGGGGAGACATGATAGAAAATTTTAAATACCTCAAGGGTATGAATAAGGTACAGGAAGGTGGCATTTTACATTGAAAGAGATGCTGAGGACAATGGGGCATCATATGAAGCTGGAAGGGGGAGGTTCAGAGGGGATGCGAGGAAGTGCTTCTGCACAGAAAGAGTGGTGGACATCTAGAAAAGACTCCCAGCAGAGGTGGTGGGTACCAAAATGGTAGCACGATTCAAGCATGCATGGGATAGACACAAGGGGACCTTAGTAACAGGGCTGGGGGGGTAAGGCCAGAGACTGAGTAAGGTCTGAGGTAACATAGTAGTTATGGAATCATCAGGAATACTGGATGGACCAAGAGGTCCTTTTCTGCCGACAACTTCTATGTTTCTGTGCAACATTGTCTTTTTATTAACCCCCTGTTTTGTACATGACAGGTATCATTTGTAACATGCTGGCTGAAATGTAAATTCGCATCACAAGTATGAAAACTCATTTTGACCAGGAGTTGAAAAACTATACCTGTCAAGTTTATGAGGTGGTGTGAAAAAATGACTATGTTGAAAGTTTAGGGTCAAAATATTGAAAATTACCAAAGTTGTGAGTGAGCATTGAAAAATTTCAACTTACGTTCATAACTTTGTTATTTTTTAATATTCTGACCCCAAGTTTTTGACAAAGTCTTCTTATAACTCCACCTTGTGAATCAGTTAGGTGAAAATGTTCAAATCCCACCCAAAAGTTGACTTCATAGAGTGACTGTAAAATCAACTCTTTGACCAGATTTGAAAACTTTTACCTACATTGTTTATGGGATGTGGTCCCAAAAAGGCCATGTTGAAAATTTGGGTTAAAAATATTAAAAAATGTCAAAGTTACATGTAAATGTTCAAAATGTGTTAAAAATACATTGACCACACTTACCTTGTTTCTTCACCTCCTGGTTAGCATTGAAGAAGGACATGTTTTCCTCGCATGGTGGATTTCAGCACTGAGCGGTTTTTAAGTGAGTGAGGCTGTGGGGTGCTGAGTGGGGGGTTGGGGTGGGGTTGGTGGGGGATTTGGAAGGATAAAAGACATTGTTGGACATTTTCTATTTTTTAGTCTACACAATAACATAGAAACAGAATTTGTCAGCAGATAAGGATCAGCTGGCTCACTTAGTCTGTCAATTTTTTCCATGGCTATAAATTCACTGCAGACACTACTGCCCCCCCCCCCAGATTTCTAACTAAGATTCTCTTATATCTATCCCATGCATGCTGAAAGCCCATCACTGTTTTTGTCCCCACTACCCCACTAGAAGACCATTCCAGGCATCCACCATTCTTTCAGCAAAGAAGTACTTCCTCACATTCCTGCTAAATTTCACCCCACCAGCTTCTTTGTATGCCCCCTTGTTCTTGTGTACTTTCTCTTCTGAAGAATACTCCCCCAGTACCTTTTTCAACCTCATAAGATATTTAGAGGTATCTGTCATATCCCCTCTCCCTTCTTCCTTCCAGAGTGTACATATTGAGATCCCTTAGCCTCTCTTCTTAGGGCTTGTGATGCAGCCCCTACATTATTTTAGCTACCCTCCTCTGGACAGCCTCCACCCTGTCTATGTCCTTCTTGAGATGTGGTCTCCAGAACTGGGCACAATACTCCGGGGATGTGGTCTCAATAATAATATATACAGTGGCAACACCACTTCCCATCTTCTGCTGTTGAGACCCCTGCTTATGCACCCCAGCATCCCACTGGCCCTACCTACTGCTTTGTCACACTGCTTTGCCTCCTTGAGGTAATCAGATATTATTACTCCCTGGTCTTTTTCCTGTTTGGTGACCATCAATACCTCTCCCCACCTCCATATTATACACTTCCTCTGGGATTCTGTGCCTTAAGTGCTTGATTTTGCATTTTTTTGTACTGAAACCCAGCTGCCATACCCTTGACCACTTCTTGCATTTTCTTGGGTCTCTGCACACTCTTTTCATCCCCTTGGGGTGTCCAGTCTATTGCAGAGTTTGGTGTCATCTGTAAAGAGGCATACATTTCCTTCCAGGTGTTCTACAATGTCACTTATTGAGTCATTAAAGAGGAGTGGACCCAGTAGTGAACTCTGAGGTGCCCCACTGGTCACCCTCTGTTTCCACAATTAAATTCCATTTACCACCACCATCTGCTATCTATCCATCAACCCACTCAGTGTGGTTGTTCAGCCCAGGATGGACATACCACTGGCCATTTTCCACTCCATTTGAACTGCTGTATGCTCTGGTTTTTTGGGCTCAAGCAGCTCAATCTCTGTCACAATAGGCAGTCCCAGCCACTCAGACAATGATGGAGGGTTTAATCACAGGGTTACAAAAAGTCAGCCAACAACCCTTCCTTTCCAGCTGGACTCAACAAATACTTACAAGATATTACAGCAATGCTTGAATAGAGATGGTGCTGACATAAAAGTGCTACAGCTGAGACAATCACTGACTGATGAATTTGTCAGCACTCACTCCCATGGCACATCAGTGATGCCAGTCAGTTGATTGCTGGGCAGTGTCATGTAGATGAAAGGCTGCAGTCACTGTCTGATGGGCTCTTTTAAATGCAGACTGTGCCATCACCTCTTTGATATGAGTAGCTGCATGTGCCCTGCTAAGGCTCAGTATGCAGCAGCAATCTGCCTCTAGCACTTATCTTTGCCTCTGTCTTGACAGGATAGTCAAACTGCAGCACTTCACCCACCTCCCTCCTCCCCGCCTCTGCAAAGAGACAGACCTTCCCTTCCAGCTCCTCTGCAGTGTCACTTATAAAGACATTAAAGAAAACTGGTCCTAGCATTGATTCTTGTGGCACCCTGCTGGTCATCCTCCCTCACTCCATTTACCACCACCTTCTGCCACCTATCCTAACCAATTTCATACCCAGTTTACCACCTTTGGACCCACTCCTAAACTATTGTCTACTAGCCTCCTATGTGGGACAGTGTTGAAATCCCTACTGAAATCTAGGTAGGCCATGTCCACTGCTCCAGCCCTAATCCAATTCTTTGGTCACCCCCCTCCTGTCTCACCCTCCCTACCTCCCTACCTCATTTCTTCTGGCATCCAGAATGCTGCCTTCTACCTTCCCCTTGGCTCCACCTTGAAGCTCTGTTGTTTCTTTTTCCCCAACCCCCTTCCCTACTCCCTCATCTCTCTTCAAACAGCTCATTGGTGATCCCCTCATCACCCTGCACAGTAGATGTGTGACAAGTCGTGTAGCTTAGGCTATTTGGGAACATTCAGAATGATAGGTCAGACAAGTTTTAAAGCTCAAACACCTAAACTCTTTATTTTACACTTGTTAGAACAATTCAAAATTAAACAGATTCTTTTGCAGTTTTCAAAAATAAAACAAAAAAATGTTAGTGATCTCCCTTCTTTATAGAGCAGGAATAAATGGCCTGTCCCTGAACCTTTCTGGAAACTAACTCTAATGCCCTAATTCAAAGCAAGACAAGGGCAAGGCAATTTTATTTTTAAGGCACCCAATCCCAGAGTCTCTGGATACCAAACAGAGTATAACAAAATACATACAGATATATCTCAAAAGCAACACAAATTAAGATCAGCATTCAATAATTAAAATTAAGTATAGTAATTGACTATAGAGTGGACAGGATTGGAAATAAGTTATGCAGTAAAAGGCCTGGCTGAAAAGGTGAGCCTTAAGCCTCTGCTTAAAAACATCAATTGAGGGGGGCCTCCCAGACTGCAGGTGGATGCACATTACACAGGGTCAGCCCAGAAACACTGAAAGCTCAATCACCAGAAGTTCTGATCCGAACACTGGGAACATCCAGGAGAGCCCCCTCAAGGAAGAGGAGGGGAGGGAGTGAACAGAGGTCACAAGTGTAAAGAGCTCAGACAGGCAGCCAGGACCCAGCCCATCTAGATTCTTATAGGTGAGCAAGCCACATTGAAAAGGACCCTCCACCTGACCGGCAGCCAGTGCAGAGTATGCAGGACCAGGGTCACATGACATGACCTTGGTAGGCCCATCAGTAACCGGACCGCCATATTCTGCACTAGCCGAAGCCTGCAGATGGTCTGTCCCATGACCTCGAAGTGAAGAGCATTGCAGTAGTCAAGCCTGGAGGTGACAAAGGCATGTACTAGGGTTGGGAGATCTTCAGACAGAATGGGGGCTTGATCCTGGCGATGTTCAGCCTATATTGAACTGCTTCTCTCTCTCAGGGCTTTCTTTAGGTTTTCTGACCACTAACTATAGGGCCCCAATTCCACCTGCTGTATGCTATGTACCAAACTGATTCTCTCCCAAAGTTTTCAACACCTCTCACTTCTTCAAGCAGGCCTCCAGGCAGACTTCCCCAACTCTGCCTGTCTCTGTCTCCCAGAGTTAATCTCCCCTATGTATTCAGCACATCTTATTCAGATCTTCCTTTTGGCTCTGTGGTCTGCAGTGTTACCTCTTCACTCCCTGCAGATTCCAAGCCAAAAGAAAAAAAAATCCATTTCACAATGTGGAATGCTCATTTTATTCAGCTCCTCAGCTGCTTCCACTTATCCATTTAAGGGTTGACTGCAAGTTTGCAAGTCTCCCTGTACAGCATTCTTAAAGGTCAACTTGTCAAATCCTTATTTGGCTCCCATCTGAGCTCCTGGCTTAGCTCCCATAAGAGCTCTTCACAAATCCCCCTCTGGTTCTGAAAGTGATGGGGAGGGCAAAGAGCAGACCTACCTTGTCACAAGATGACATTGAACTTAATCCTGGCTTGCATCTTGCAGCTGTAGTGAAATATAATGTATAAATGTTATGAAGAGGGAAAACAGTAAGAAAGTGTATAATATGCTGCTCAAAGCATATTTTGGCAAGCAACAACAGTGTCGGTGGCTCAGCAGGTTGCACACTCACCTCTGAGGCAGGGAGATCAGAGGGCTGTGGGTTCAGTTCCCACATCTGGCACTTGGGTTAATATCCCAGTACTGACACTATAATGCAGCATGAGAGGGGTACTGCACTTCTGAGGTGCTGTCTGTCAGATGAGATGTTAAACCGAGGTCCCATCTGCCTGGATTGGTGGTAGTTCAGGTGGATGTTAAAGATCCCATGGCACTTAATGAAAACAGTAGGGAAATTTCCCCTGGTGTCCTGGCCAAATTTCCCGAATTCACTAAAAATGCCACCAACAGTTTCATCTAGGTCGAGGTCAGTTGGCATTCATCTGTATCCCCCTCCCCCGGGTCATGCCTGAAAATAGGCAGGATTTGTTTAGTGCACTTACCCAGTCAACAAAAACTAAATAAATAAAAAATTAAAATTTACCACATAGCTATGCTAGTGGGATTGTAAGCAAATTATAACGTATAAAGCTCCTAAGGTAGGACATGTGGGGGAGAATCGGTAAACTCATGTGTCTTTAAACTATCTCAAAGCTTGTAAAGGCAAGCCTTAATCACATAGCTGCGCCAGTGTAACTGTAATGTTGTTAAGGTGTCAGTGAAACTTACTATTCTGCCTAGTTTCGGTTGACCTACTAGCAAATGTAGAAAAGCAAGTGTGAAAGGTATAATCTTTGAATATATTCCATGAGCATGCATGCCGACTGTAACCATGAATAAAATATCAAACAAGTAAAGAGAGCAAAGGTCTCAAGTGATTTTTGTTGCTTTACATTTGGTGCCATGACTCGGATGTCTACAGCTAACCTTTAGTGTTACTAAGGCATTAAACAAACCAAAACAATGCGTGGTGCTGTACCTTGGTATCGCTGATCTGATCAATCAGGATAGAAGGGGGTCCAACAGGGCTCATTTGAGAACACTGGCAGAATCAGACATGATTTGCCTGTGAAATAAGTATGGATTCTGTATTATGTACATTTTTAGAAAAGCACCTCAAAGAGGGGCCATATCGTTCTCCAGGAGAACAAGATGACATAGGTCCTTATTTATTAGGACAGTGTCAGAAAAGAAATGCAAAATGTAAGATAGATAAAGCAAAGTTGGCTAATATTTGCCAGATGTTTGTACAATATCAGCAGGGAATCGTGCAACGCATTTCTCATTATAAAGAGCAGATTTGTAAAGCAAAACAAGAATTAGATAAAACTTAAATGCAGCACAAGGAAGAACTAGAAAAGTGTGGTGAAGACAAAAAGAATATGGAATTTAAGATTGCACAGTTACAAGGAGAAATATGTAGTCTGAAAATGCTTAATAACCAGTTAAATGAGAATATAAATTTTCAAAATAAAAAGAATCAGAACCAGGTAGAAGATCTCACTCAACAGGTGCACCAAGCTGCTGAAAAGATAGAGCACCTTAATCAAAAGCATGCACAAGAAGTGTCTTACAAAGACCAACAAGTATATACATTACAAGCAGATGCGCAGTTGCAGTACAAAATATCTTTGGAACTGTGACAACAGATTAAAGAATTAAATGAGAGTGTGCAGCAACATAAGGTGGCTGTACAAAGGGTGGTCAGCAAATCTAAGGGTCTGACCCAGAGGACTAGGCCTTCCGACTGTGATAGCTCCGACTCAGAATCCTTTAAGGAATCCTCAGACCATGAAATGTCAGATGAAGAGTACAGGAGGTGGGGAAAAATTGCACCATATATGGTCAAAACCACCACTGAGGAACCAGCTAAAAAAAAAAGAAATGGTATAAAATAATTAACAAGACAAATGAAGGATGGGTTAGTGCAGAAGTTAACAGATACTATGGCACAAATAGAAAAATTACAGGGTAAAGTAAAATGACTCCCTAAGACAGAAAAGGTAAAAGGAAAAGAATTAATTGATATAACCCAAATGTTGCAAGCTGAGATGGCCAAAATACAAAAAACATTAGACAAAGATGAAAAGACAAGGGTAGACAAAGGGGAGGATAAGAGTGATGAGGAAGTCCAGGTTAAGTAAAAATTCTCTCAACGAGACCTTACCACTAAGATTCAATGCAGCTGGTGGATCAGTTGAGAAAGTGGGAGCCAGGTCAAAACCCAATCCCCTATTGTAAAAGTTAAAGACATAGTTTCTAATTTTAATAATACCAACCAAGAGATTTTATCCTAAATCCAGGTACTGGGACCTCCACCAGCTGGATTTCAACCCAGTGCCCAGTGCTGCTTCTATAGACTGCTCAGACCCACCCTTTTCAGGGTCTGTTGGCCACAGCACTGTATCTTACTTCCATCTCTGCTTTTAAAGCATTTCAATCCCAAATGAGTACTGTTAAACTGAAAACCACAGCTCTGGAAAAAGACTTGGATTGGCAGTTTCCTGAAATGACCAAAAGAAAACCTGATTTAAAAGGGTTAATATCTGCAGCACTCAGGTTAACAGCTGAAACACTTGGAGGTAATTGTCAAAGTTTTGCGGTCATTCTCCTGAACTGGAGTATCAGGGCAGAGAAAGAAAAGAAATACCTTGGCATGGGGTAAGTTGGTGTGTCTTATCCTAAAAGCCAGTTGTACAGGAGTGAAATACTATGTATCTTATCCTAAACATTTTCTTTTTAATTGTCTGTCTGCTTTATTTCTGTAATATATACACACTAAACAAAGTAATGCTCTCTCTCTCTCTCTCTCTCTCTCTCTCTCTCTATCTCTCTCTCTCAATTTTCCAGTGTACAGTATATCTGTGTTCTGTGGTTATGTTCTGTTCTCATGGTTGCTCTGAAGATAACTTTGGCTGCCTTTGGAGCAGAGCATGTTACAGTAATTAAAAAAAGTCTTCTTTGCCTCATATCTGACTGTTTTAATTATTTTTTTTAATAAAAGATTTGTGCTGCCTAGATAGGGTCAGTGAAGGACTTCTTATGTCAGTTGTTTGTTGGAGAAGGTCATTTTGAGCATGAAGAACTATGATGTCATAGACTGTAATGTGAAGAAAGATTTGTAATTTGCAGACAATGTGCCAAGGAACTGCTAGGTGAGAATGTAATGTGTTAACAGCTATGAATGGCTTTATCATGCTACTAGTTAAAACCAGAAACTCTGCTAAAGAGAAATAATATGTTCGTCACAAAGATTTCAAAATGACCGAGTGCCATATTTTGGCTATGCACCAAAGGGTGTAACCATGGTCTCTTAGATGTGTCTTCACTTACAGATGGTGTTTTGTGCTGTATTTTAAAATAAGATCTTGTTTGGTTTCAAATAAACAGAAATAAAGAAGTTTCATTTTATAAAGTTGTTGGAAGGTGTTTAAAAAGTTTTGTTTTGGAAAGATGTGGCATGGAGATATACAAATTTGTTGATTTAAGTTGTAGTTTTTTGCAAGATAGACATCAGGCAACACATTATCATATCTAAACCACTTTTACAGCTTTCTAATCGAAATATGGTCATTACTTCGGCAAACCGGTATCAAATAATGAGCCACATTTAATCATATGAGTTGTGTAAAGCATTTATTTTTAATTAAGTGTACTGCCTCAGCCAGCAGATTGAAAAAGACACTTTAATATCAGTAGTGTTCAAAGACACTGCAAAACCAGCTGGGTTTGAGTCCTAGAGATATTTTCTTTCCCTCTGTGACCTTTGGCAAGCTAACTTGACCTTCATGTGTTTTAAAATGCTATGTTACTACCAGTTCAAACTTGATGTGTGTTCCTACATAAAGCATATCAGAAATATTCCACTGATGTTCACAAAATTAATAACAACATAATGGATGGGTTAGCAAAGATTGCAGCAAAACAGGGTAATAAATGGCAGGACTCACAAGGAGAGCAAGATGAGCAGTTGTGGGAGATGCATGAGTTTGATCAACATCATAAAAAATGGATTGCAGCTTTGACTAAGCTGCCCAGTCTAGGACAAATCCAAGACTCTGATCCAGTCCTGGTTACTTGGAAACAACAGTTGTCCAAGAGCAATGAGATTAATACAGCACATGTGAAGCTCAGGGAGGGCACCCTGGTATGGGAATGGCAGCCAGGGCAGAGAAAATTAATTCCCCTGGTGGGACTAAGAGCAGATATCATAAGAGAAAACCATAGAGTTGGAGGACACTGTGGGCTACATAAGACATGTCAAATGTTATCTCAAAAATACTGGTAGCCCAAGATGGGGAAACAGGTGAAACAGCAGCTTGAGACATGTTTGATTTGTGCCCAGATGAACCATGATAAACCAGGAAAAAGGGTACCCCTAGGTGGGTACTGGTGGCAGAGGGTCCCTGGTCAAATCTGCAGATGAATTTTGTAGGGCCTCTTTAGCCTGCAAAAGGGGGGTACTGATACATGCTAGTTGTGGTAGATGCGTTTTCAAAATGGGTGGAAGCCTTTCCGCTTAGGAATGATGGTGCAGGGGCGCAGCAAAAATCTTGTGGGAACAAATCTTCTCATGATGGGGCTTTTCCCAAGTCCTAGAAAGTGATAGGGGGACTCATTTTACATCCAAGGTTATGGAAGCCATATGCGGCATCCTGGGGATAAAAAAGAAGCTGCATCTCCCCTATCACCCACAATCCTCAGGGATTGTAGAACAAATGAATCACACTCTCAAGACAGCATTAAAAAAGGCTGTGCTAGATACAGAAAAAGGGTGGATGACCCACCTACCAGGAATTCTGATGGGGATTAGGGGAACCCAAAGTAAAAGTACTGGGTACGCTCCTTACCAGTTAATGACAGGTAGGGACATGAGGATGTACTACCTCTCGGATCCCGACTTGTCCACTCCTGTTAAGGATTGCATTAAGGTGGATGTCTTCTTGCAACAGCTACAGAAACAATTGGATATTTACCTGCTCCAAGCAGCACACAATTTGTCCCACAATCATTGGGGTAATAAAATACGACATGACAAGAATCCACTACCACCCATTACTGTAGGAGATAAAATAATGGTCATAAATTTTGCCCAAAAAGAACCATGGGAAGCCAATTGGATGGGTCCCTATACAATAATTAATGTCCTGGTGCCAAGGGTGATAAAAGTGACATGACAGAAATAGAGATCCTCCTCTATTATCCTCCTCTATAGCTCTCCACCTCCTCTACTCTTCCTCTCGCTTGTCCTCTATCCTCTCTGCACCTCATCCGCTATCTCCTTGTAACCTAGCCTCCAAAACTTGTTTTGTTTCTCAGCTGCTTTGTAACTCTGTTTGGCGTACACTTTTTTAACCTTGTCCTGTGTATTGAATTTGTAATCTGACTTACATGTCTTATGTTTTGAATTGTAACCTGATGTGGAACCTTTGTAAAAGAGTCCTGGCTCAAAAGTATTGTAATCCTAGACCTAATAAATAAATAAAATAAACAAAAGAAATTAAACTAAATGGGTCCATGTAGACTAATGTAAACTGTATCAGCCTTTAAATGATAACAACTGATGCCGCACCTTTTTCTCTCCCCTTATAGGATGTGGATCTCTTTGTGCCTAATGATATGGCTGGTACTCAATCAGGCCAACCACTCTGCTTCCCATTGTTTTAATCACACCCAAACCAATGTAACACAGGTGATGATAGGAGAAAGACATGAGAATAGCGGACATATGGTCCTAAACATGTACTTTATATGTTTTGGACAGTGCCCAAATTGAACTATAATATTTGGATGTACTTCTGAGGGATGACCTGTCCATGCTCTATGCATCATCAATAATGATACTCAACATGGAGTGTATGTGCAACCGTTTATTGGTGATGAAGAAGATTTAACATGTTTCTATTACGAAGAGAAATACGAACTCTCATACAAACAAACAACTTTTCTGCCAGATATATGTCAAGGATGTGGACTTTTACAAACAATACTGTAAATAACACTGTAGAAATGCAAAATATTTTTGTGAAACTACCTCTAACTGTTAATTATACCTCCCTAGCCTATACTAGGAAAGATGGGTAGGCGGGTACATTTTGTAATGTGTCAATGACTGCTCCAAATGCGAGGTGACAAGCTAAATATACAATCAAAGGAGTCTCAGGCAAGTGCTTTAACCCGCCCTCAGATGGAGTGATCTATGTGGATTGGAGTATTATAATGTTTTGCTACATATGCCCTTCCCCAGACTTCCACAAGCATGTAGGGAACGCCCTACAGTGGAAATTTGGGAGTGGTACTACAATGATACGCTTGATCAGTATCATGCTAGACACAGGGCCTGGTCTTTTATCCTTGAAAGTGATTCTAAACGTAGGGAAACAAGGGATGTATGTGGTTGGTTAGGATCTGGACTGCGAATAGCTAATCAAGTGGATTCCATGATTTTAAAGGGACACATCCGTTCTTTAGAAATCACTCTCAAGAATCTGGCTACTGGACCCTTGTCAAAGACTGTAAATTTAGCAGCGGATAATGAACACCTTGACTGACTGGCTTTTGGTGAAACTTTTAATAATTTTAAAATTGTGGCTAAGATGGTGCCTATGTTAAATACCACCATACCTAACCAAGCTAATGAAACGTGGGTAGAATTAGCATGCTCACAGTTGGCAATAGAAGCACATAATTATTTGTAGAATAAAACTCACAGAATAGAGACCAAAAGGTTGCCATTAGAAATTAATAAATATAATCTCACAAATCTGATAGGAAGATTGAATGTGGTCTTACCTCCTTTGAACATGATTACATTTCTGAACTCGCCTAACCAATACTCAAATATTATCAGGCATGTTTTATGGACTTAACTCTGGTCCAGCCACCCCTGGACTTGCCTATATTTTGACAATGGAAACCTCAGTCCATCCTAAGCCTGCAAATAACCACAAGGGCATGGCTAGTGCCACTGCCCTTCAGTGTATGTTTTGTTACCTGCTATCATCTGCACTATGTACCTATGTTTGGCAGCACTCTGTAACATTGTATCACCTGCTGCTTTACTGTGTTATCTGTAACCATTTTGTAACCATTTCTGCAACTATTGCGTCTAGTTGTTGCTATTGTGCCTGATGTCTCTGTTTTCAATGACGTGGGACCTTTGTAAAGGAGTCTTTGACTCAAAGGTGTGTTATCCGATATTTCCAATAAATAAATAAATAAATAAATACCAGTGTTGTTAATTATTCCTGTATGTTATGAACCTCCAAAGGTATCATGGCAGGTTAGTAACCTAGATGTATTAGTATATGATCAAATTATGAGAATACAACCCCCTGGGGACACAGTTTTTAAACATAAAAATCAGTATAATGTTTTGCCCAAACAACAGTGTGTGCAAGAATATGAAACCCTTGTATGCGGGGAAAAAACACAACTACCTCATGGGCTCCCAAACAATACTCTTTTACCCTAACTTCCACCAATAAGTATCGGCAAGCCATGCGGTGGAACCAATCATGGTGTGTACTAGCTGGACAGCCCTGGAACATGTGGGGATGTAATGATAAAACCTGGACTGTAGCTAACTGGATGTTATATGAGTGGCCAGCCTACAACAGGAAAAATGTTACCCACCTTGATAGTTCTGTGCAGCAAGTGTTGGACTTGCTCAGTGATTTAGGAACACCTCCACATATTACATAGCCTAAACTAACTAAAATCCAGGTAGATGCCTTGCTGCATCGGCAACAAACCGAGGATTTGGTGCTGCAGCAAAAGACATCTGCATTAGATGTGATAACTCAGGTGTCATATATACCTGTTATATCATGGTGGGACTGGGGCTTCGCTGTGCTTGGCACCAGCCCTACCTTGATTGTTGTCTGTGTTGGTATTGTTATACAATGTATCATGTGTATACTGCTTCTTCTGCTGTACCGCAAAGTTAGAGGAATGATCAACAAGATTCAGTTGCTGCAATGGCTGCAACGTTTATTGTGAGCCTCTAAAAGAGTCTCAAAGGGGGGATTATAGTGAAATATAATGTATAAATGTTATGAAGCAGGAAAAAGTAAGAAAGTGTATAATATGCTGCTCAAAGCATGTTTGGACAAGCATTAACCACACAGGTATGGTAGTTGGATTGTACGCAAATTATAAGGTATAAAGCTCCTAAGGTAGGACACGTGGGGAGAATCAGTAAACTCATGTGTCTTTAAACTATCTCAAAGCATGTAAAGGCAAGCCTTAACCACATAGCTGTGCCAGTGTAACTGTAATATTGCTAAGGTGTCAGTGAAACTTATTGTTCTGCCTAGTTTCTGTTGACCTACTAGCAAATGTATAAAAGCAAGTGTGAAAGGCATAATCTTTGAATATATTCCATGAGCATGCATGCAGACTGTAACCATGAATAAAATACCAAACAAGTAAAGAGAGCAAAGGTCTCAAACAATTTTTGTTGCTTTACACAGCTGAACAAAGGACTGAGGGCTGCCTACCTCAACATCTGCAGCCACCTCCTGAAACTGGATCGGTTGAAGCTCCTCATGATCAACTTCCAGTTGGATGTTCTTGTCATCTTGGAGTCTTCGCTCTCCCCCAAGGTCCAAAATTCTGCAATGGCCATTTCTGGTTAAAAACAGACCAGCTGAGATGCACTCCAGATAATAACTTAGTAGGTAAAAAAGGACCAAGTGCAAAAAATTGACTGTTGAAATTAAATTGATTACAAAAGGATGGCTTACATAGATACATAGATACATAGACAGTGTCGGCAGATAAGGGCCTATGGCCCACCCAGTCTGCCCATTTGAGCTTGTAAGTTCAGTTTGTTTTCCTAGAAGTCTATTTCCCCTTACCCCTGACCTCTAGAATTCCTTTATGTCTATCCCATGCATTCTTAAATCCCATGATTGTTTCAGCCCCCACCACTTCCTCTGGCAGGGTGTTCACTTGTCCACCACCCGTTCTGTGAAGAAATTCTTTCTCACGTTTCCTCTGAATCGTCCTCCCTCCAACTTCATCCCATGCCCTCTAGTCCTGAAACATCTTTTTCGCTTAAAAATAGTGTTTTCCTGCACCCTGTTCCTCCCTGTAAGATACTTGTATGTCTCTATCATATCTCCTCCCTCCTCTCCTCCAGGGAGTACATGTTCTGTTCCTTCAACCTGTCTTCATAGGACTTGTGATGCAATCCATGCACCATCTTTGTTGCCCTCCTCTGAACCTTCTCTACCCTGTCTATGTCCTTACGTGGGTATGGTCTCCAGAACTGTACACTGTACTCCAGTGGGGCCTCACTAGTGTCTTGTATAGCGGAATTATGACCTCCTTTTCCTGCTGGTGATGCCCTGCCTATACATCCCAGCATCCTATTTGCTTTACCTGATGCCTTGTCACACTGTTTCCTACCTTGAGGTCATCAGAGATGACAACCCTAAGATCCCTTCCTGCTTGTGCATGCTATATCCTCACCCCCAACTGATATATTGTGCCAGGGTTTTGTGCCCTATATGCATTATCTTGCACTTCTTTGCATTGAATTTCAACTGCCAAACCCTTGACCATTCTTCAAGTTTCTGCAGGTCCTTCTCATTCTGTCTACACCCTCTGGTGTGTCTACTTTGTTACAGAGCTTTGTGTCATCAGCGTAACAGTGAAATTCTGCCTTCTAGATCCTGTGCAATGTCACTGATGAAGATGTTGAATAGGACCGGTCCCAGCACTGATCCCTGTGGTACCCCACTGGTCACTCTTCCCTCTGTGGAGTGACAGCCATTTACCACCACCCTCTGTGTCCTGCCACCCAGCCAGTTACCTACCCACCACACTACTGTCCTGCCCACACCCATATTCCCAGTTTGTGTAATAGTTTTCTATGTGGCACAGTGTCAAAGCCTTGCTGAAGTCCAGATAGGCCATGTCCACTGCCCTCCCCTGATCCACTCCTAGTCACCCAGTCAAAAAATTCAATGAGGTTGTTCTGACATGACCTCCCCCTGGTGAAACCATGCTGCCTTGGGTCCTGTAGTCCATTGACAACCAGATGTTCCACCAATCTCTCCTTCAGTAGTGCTTCCATGATCTTTCCCACTACCGAGGTGAGGCTGACTGGTCTGTAGTTCCTGCTTCCTCTTTGTTCCCACTTTTGTATAAGGGACTACATCTGCTGTCCTCCATTCTTTGGGTACCTCCTGTTTCCAGTGATTGGCTAAACAGGATAGCCAGAGGTTCAGCCACCACCTCTTAGTTCTTTAAGGACCCTGGGGTGCACCCATCTGGCCCCATTGCTTTATCAACTCTTATTATTTCCAGTTCCTTCAGGACCCTTTCTCGTAAAGGGACTTGTGTCCATTTCTGCACCATTCTCACCCCTTGTACTCCCTTCAGACCCATTACCCTCTTCCTTAGTAAAGACTGAGCAGAAATACCTGTTCAATATGTCAGCTTTACTGTTGTCATCCTCCACGCGGCTCCCATCCTCCCCCTTCAGTCTCACTATCCCTCCCTGTCTTTCTTTTTTCACTTATGTACCTGTAAAAGGTTTTGTCCCCTTACCCACTGATTTTGCAATGTGTTCTTCTGTCTGAGCTTTGGCTTCCCTTACTGACTTCCCTGCCTCCCTTTGTTTCTCCTGGTACTTCTCCCTATCCCCTTCTGCCTGTGTCTTTTTGTATTGCCTGAATGCAATCTTTTTGGCTTTCACTTTCTTTGCTACCTCTTTGGAAACCATAATGGTCTCCTCTTCCTTTTCCTCTTGCTAACCTGCTTAATGCATAATTCTGTTGTTCTTATAATCCCCATTTTAAATACTGCCCACTGTTCCTCAACCCCTGATTCCTGTCCCATTCTCCTTAATGCCTCTTTCAAGTATCTCCCCATTTTCCCAAAGTCTGCCCTCCTAAAATCCAGGATACGTGTTTTTGTGTGGTTTGGTTCTGCTCTTTCTGTGATTTCAAACCACAATGACTGGTGGTCACTGTTTCCCAGGTGCTCCCCCACTGTTACCCCCATCACACTGTCCCTGTTTGTGAGCACAAGGTCCAGTATTGCCTTCTGCCGAGTTGGTTCCATGACCAGTTGCTTGAGGAAGGCACCCTGAAGGGAGTCCAGGATAAATCTGTTCCTAGTTGATGCTGCTGCTGGGATGCTCCAGTCCACGTCTGGAATATTGAAGTCTCCAACCAGTACTACCTCACCCTTGTCTGCCATCCTTTGGATGGCTAGCATCAGCTCCCTATCTGTTTCTTCCTCCTGGGCTGGTGGTCTATAGACCACACCTGTGCGGATGGCTGGCCCCATTTTCCTTTCCAGCTTAACCCACAGTATCTCTCCCCCATTTTGTTCCTCCTGGATCTGTGTGGCCCTTAGGTCATTTTTCACATACAGTGCCACTCCTCCTCCCTTCCTGCCTGCTCTGTCTCTTCTGAATATGTTGTAGCCAGGTATGGCCATCTCCCAGTCATGGTTATCATTACACCAGGTTTCAGTGATGGCCACAATGTCCAGGTCTGACTGTACCATGACAGCCTCAGATCTTCCATCTTGTTGCTAAGGCTCTGGCATTTGCACACATGGCTTTCCATGATTTGACCTCCTAGACTGCTTTCACTGTTCTACTCCAGCCCCTTCCTTGGTTGTCATTTATCCCTGGTTCTCCTTGCTGTCTGCCCTTCTGCTGAATTTTGCCCTTTTCTGCTTATCCACCTTTTGGACACTAATCTCCATCTTTTGCACACTGCTTTGCAGAGATAGCCACTCCTCTGGTTCACTGGTTCCACTGCTAGCTGTGGGGGTGAGCAAGTAGGTGCCCTCCTTGCTGGCCTGCCAAGCACTTTTGCTAGTTTAAATGCTTGTCAATGTAGCATTTAAACTTATCTTTGAGTGCTTGGATTCCCTCCAGGATGGATGCAGGTCACAGGCTTGAACAAACTTCCATCCCTCCAGGTGGGTCCCAGTCACCAATGAATCCAAACCCTTCCTCACAGCACCAGTTCTTCAACCATGAGTTAAAGTTCCTGGTGCATGCACTCCTGCTCCCTTGCTTCTCACAGGTAGTACTTCTGAGAAAGTGACAGAAGTAGCTACTTGTTTGAGACCCTCCCCAGTTTCCTAAACTCTTCCTGAACTTCCTTTGGCTCCCCATTTGCCAAGTCATTAGTACCTAGGTGGATAATGACATCCAGCTCACCTCCCATCTTGCTTTCCCAGTGATCCCCAGTATCGTCCTTTCATCCCTCCATGCCATGGCACCTGGTAGGCACCTCACCTCCCTGTCCTCCCCTCCTGTGTTCCTAGCTGGATCCCTCTCACGATGGAGTCCCCACCAGGATTCACTTCCTCCTCCTCTGGGGTCCACTGCTTTCCCCACTGAGGTCACCTCCTTGGCTAACCTCCACATCCTTTCCTTCCACTTCTCTGGGTACTTATTTGGTTGTCCTATTTGCCAGTGTGGCATATGAGTTCTTGAGAGGAATAGGATCTGGGATGTGCCTCTGCCTGACTGCTCTAACCTCCTGAGCCCACTGTCATCTAAGTGCTCTTGCTCTCGGCATCCTTTGAGGCAGCTGCATTGACTGGGTGGTCCTTGGATAGGGGTGATGTACTCCTGACCCAGTTTACTTCCACTCTGAGTCTGGCTACCTCATCCCACAGTCCAGAGAGATGCATGCAGATAGGGCAGCACCTCAGTGTCCAGAAGGTCTGCCTGAATATGGCTGCCCCACAGCCACTGCATTGCACCACTCCCCACATTATACTGCAATTCCACTACTTGTCTGCTACTGAAGCTCTCTTAGTTCTCTTTTTATTAATTTACAGTACTAAAAATCCTGTAACTGATCCTCAGATATATATTTTTTTTTTAAGGAAAAAGAAACCAATAAATAAATAAATGAGTCAAAACACTTGTCGTGCTGAGGGTGGTCTTCTTCCCCCTTATGCCCCTCCTACTTCACACCTCTTACTATACCCTGTGTTTAGCTCCTGTCAATCAGATTTATCAGGGCATATAATTAAGAGTTGGGGGAAGGGAAGGAGGGGGCGAAAATTTGCAGCAATTAAAGACAGCACAGAATTACACCACCACTATGTTTTAAATTTTCAACAGCCCAAAAACAATTATAAGTAAAGACAACAAAGAAAGAAAGTATAGTGTCACTACATGTTACATGACAGAGCCGGTGAGCATTAAAA
Organism: Neoceratodus forsteri; assembly: GCA_016271365.2. Classification (NCBI taxonomy): domain Eukaryota; kingdom Metazoa; phylum Chordata; order Ceratodontiformes; family Ceratodontidae; genus Neoceratodus; species Neoceratodus forsteri. The sequence continues at coordinate 479,941,712 of CM057459.1, read as the reverse complement.
GCCCCAGTGCTTTGAGTCCAGTATGTGACTCTTCATCAGGGGGCCATCCCAAGTTATACCATAGCTAGTCGGGATTGCCCCAAGAGGGATGGTGGTTTCCTTGCTGAGCTGAATAGATACCAGCCATTTCATAGTGCCAGTACCAAAGCCACCAGACTTACAAAATCTGAATATTTTGCATCCACACTTCAGATCAACCATAACCACCTTTCCATGTTATAGAAGGTTATTCCATCCTTCTTCTCTCCAACAAGCCAGTATCCACCCCCCCCAATCTCAGGGTAAGTAACTTGCAGTTTCCAGCCCTGCTGCTATTGACACTTATTTCAACTCTTCCTTTATCTCCTGTGTACAATCCCTCTCCTACTCCTCTCCCTACACTCCCTTATCTCTCCCCCCAACCTCCTCCTCCTGTGCTCTCTGTTTCCTTATCTCTCAGCACTACTTGTGCCTTTCTTGAAGTTCTTTTAGCTCCAAACATAGAAACATAGACTTTGATGGCAGATAAGGACCGCTTTGGCCCACCCAGACTGCCCATTTCCCTACCTTTTGGATAAGCTGCAAAACCTAGTTAACCAACAGTCTGCTTCCTCCTACCCCACACTAGATTTTTTTATGTCTGTCCCATGCATTCTTGAATTCCCCCACTGTTTTTGACCCCACAACCTCCTCATGAGGGCCATTCTATGCATCCACCACCCTCTCCATGAAAAAAAATTACTTCCTCACATTGCCCCTGAACTGTCTCTCCCCATCTTCAAATTGTGCCCCCTTGTTCTTGCATATCTCTTTTTCTGAAAGATGATACCCTCTTGGACTTTGTTGATTCCCTTAAGGTATTTAAATGTTTCTATCATGTCCCTCCTCTCTCTCCTTTCCTCAAGGGTATACATATTAAGCTCCTTTAGTCTCTCTTCATATGGCTTCTGGTGCAGACCCTGCACCATTTTAGTTACCCTCCTCTGGGCTGCCTACATCCTGTCTATGTCCTTGTAGAGATGGGGTCTCCAGAACTGCATGCAGTTTTCCAGATGGGGTCTCACCAACTGTCTGTACAGAGGGATAACAACTTCCTGTTTTTTTCCTGCTGATGCCTCTCCCTATGCATCCCAGTATCCCCAAAGCTCTCCTTACTGCCTTCTCACATTGCTTGCCTACACTTATGTCATCTGATATGACTATACCCAGGTCCCTTTCCATTTTTGTTATTGCTAGTACCTCCTCCCACATTGTGTACTCTTCCCCTGGGTTTTTGTTTCCCAGGTGCATTACTTTGCACCCCTTCATGGATGAGAGCACTAACAGTCTTGACCCTATGCTCATTCATCTTTCTGCTCCTGCAATCGCTATCCCTATTATCCTCATCCTTAACCCTCCTTCTCCTCAACTACTGTCCCAATCCCTTCAGAACAGGCTGTCATCCCCTTTTCTAAAGATTGATCCCATCTCTCCTGTTAATTATTGTCCAGTCTCCCTCCTCCCCAACCTGGCTATGCTCCAGATGCACCTTGTACTCTTTCAACTTTCCCCCTTCCTCAGTTCTTCTTCCCCCTTCACTCACTTCCAGTCTGGCTTCAGAAAGCCCCACTCAATGTCCACCTCCCTCCCTCCTCTAGCTCACTGACTCCATCCTTTGTAGTATGGACTGGGTCCAGATCATTTCCACCATTTTTGTCGACTTGGCCAAAGCTTTCAACACTGTCACATCCTACTTTTTCCTGGGCAAGCTTAAGGTGGCAGGGCTCTCTGGCTCCTCAGTTACTTGGTTCCTCTCCTACCATGAGGGCAGGTCACAAGCTCTTAATATTGGAGACATCTTATTTCTGCTGCTCCCTATATACTCGGGGGTGCCCCAGGGGTCCACCCTTGGCACTATTCTCTTCTCCTCTTCATAAATGAACTCCTTGCTGCCTGTTCCTCTACATCCATCCATATGTATGCAGATGATATGTTGCTCTTTGCTTTTGGCTCCTCTGTCCCAACCTCACTGCATGGCTTCAACTGGACTCTGACAACTATTAGCACTAGTTACAGGATTAAAACTCTATGGGCCTGATTCTCAAAGCCCTACATCTGATGCAAGGTTCTTGCACCAAACAGAGATGGTGCAAGGTGAACCTTGCATCCAGGGCTTCCTTCATGCAATTCACGAAGGTGGTCTGCATCGACCGCAGGCCACTTGCCCCAAACAGGGTCCTGTGCAAGCCCTGCACCCTGAAGCAACACAGCACTAGGTGGACTGCACTGACACAAGCTGCAGCTTGCTATTCTCAGACAGCACCCAGTGGGAGATATTCTAAGTGCCCTTAGACCAGCCAGGGCTGGCGCAGTGGGATGTAGAATATGTTCCACTGGGGCAGTCAGCCTATGTGCCACTGTATACTGCAGTTGCCCCCCAGTTCGCTGATGGTGCCCCATCCTGCTGGGTCCTGTCACCCATCCCTAATGCCACCACCCCATCCCCAATGCTGCCAGCCCACCTGTGTGTGGTATGGGCATGTGCCCCGATCACTGCAGTGCCCAATACCTGGTGGTCTAGTGGAACCCACCCCTTGGTGCCTGGCTAGCCACTGACTGTGGTCTGCATTGGCACCATGCAGTACTGTACATATGGGCACAGTGTCTGAAGGTGGGGGCAGTCACTGTGCACATATGTACAGTAGGTGCCATTTCCCGTGCCACACCAGGCTTGTGACGGACAACTCCCATGAGCCTGGTGTTCACCGCAAGGGACAGAATGGCACAAGTGTGGGTACTTAAATGCAGGGACCCCTCCTGTACCTGAATCCAGTGCAGGGTCCCTGGTGTATGAGTCTTCGGTGCAAGCTGCTGTTTGCCGCAGCTTGCACTGAATGCAGCCCCATTTGAGAATCAGGCCCTATGTCTTACCCAAAGCTCTTAGAAGTCTCTGCATACAGCAAATATTTCACATAGTGGGAAAAATTATGGAGTCTTCACTATGGGAAAGCTGGTGGACTTTCTGGAGGGAAATGGGCTACAGAACCCAAGACAACATGGGATCATGAGGGAAAGATCTTGCCTGATAGATCTAGTCAACATCTTCAACTGGGTGACCAGGGCAGGAGATAGGGAACAGGCAGTAGATGTATTATACTTGTTCAGCAAGGCTCTGACTTAGTCCTCCAGAGGACCCTAGTCAAGAAGATAAGGGGCTTTCTGATTTAAAACAGCAGTATTTGTTAGGAGAAAAAAAACTTCATCATATACTTTTTAGTGATAATGCCTTTCTGGCTAAAACATCAATATATCCATTTTTATTAGCATTGTATTTCCATCCTGAGCTGAGATATGGGGTTTCAAAGTTTTCTAAAGTTCCTGGTCTCTGTGCATTCTCACTATGAATAAATTAAACTCGATGTGGTGTTGTGCTAGTTACCATGAGAAATGTATGCTAGCACTGACCCAGCAGGGCAGCTGTAGGGCTACTGCTTGTGCTGCCAGTGACCCAGGTTCAGGAATGAGCCTGGGTCATCAGGGGTCAGATGGGGGTGAGGAGGATCAAGCATGCCCAGGCTACTCTCCTCCTCCAGGCAGGGAAGGAGGGAAGGAGCCATGTTCTGCAGCTCTACTCCCACCTCTAGATATACAGGATACAGTGAGCTCTGAGACATGAGGTGCTATATTGTGTCATGTATCATGGAGCACACATCAGTATGCTCATGTCAGAGACCTTGGTCCCATTATGTCAGTGCCCTAGGAGAGAGGGAAGCATAGATCAAAGGGGCAAGAACAACCCGGTGAATCTCCCCCTGACTGTAGCCACATGATGACCAGTGCAGAAGGCAGCATATCTGCTGCACAGAGGCAGGGGTGCAAAAAGAGCGAAAAAAAAATACATATTAGATGGATGATAGGGGTTTCTAGAGAACAAGGGATGGGAGGGTCTCGGCACCCAACTAAGGATCTATGTTCGAGCAGACTCGATAGACCATAAGGCCTAATCTGCTGGCAAATAGTATGTTAGTATGTTAGTATGACCACTGGATTGGTGGTAACCCTACCCCTGCTATGCTTGCAACCTGGGTCTAGGACTCTAGTCACTGGGAGATCAGCCAGGGGAGAGAGAGGATAGATTGCCCCCAGGACTGATCTCCTCTCCTGTGGAGGGAGTGCTTATTGCTCTGCTCATCAATTACCGATTGGTGGAGGCAGGCAACAGTGCAGCATGAGCAACAAGAAGGGAGGGGCTACAGATCAACACGTGGAGCATCTGCAGATTGATGTGCAACTGGGGATGAGAGGTATAAGCAAGAACAAAACGCAGGCTGGCAGGATGAATGCTTGACCCACTACAGGCCCTACACCTGCCCACTGGGAACCCTCCTCTACTTCTGGATTGTACCCCGTTATCACCCCTGACCCTGCCCCATGGGAAAAGTCATGAGAGAACCCAGAGGAGTAAGGTAAGACCCAAAGCTGGTGGGATGACAGAACTAAGTGGGTTAAGCAAGACGGGGGTCATTGAGATGTAGGAACATAAACAAATCATGCGGAAAAACGTGTGCTAGCACCCTCTTAATACATCCATGAACCCAGCATGTGATGTCAAAAAGTAACTCTTAAGAGAAGGAATTTAAAATAAAATTGCTATTGGTGGCCATCTTTAATAACCTGAGAGATTACTTATAAAATTAGTAATACAAGCTGTTTTAAAAACATCTGAGGGAAATAACAATATACCAATAATGAAGTTAACTGTGTCAGAAATATATTTATTTAAAAAAAACTATATGATGAAGTAAATTTTGCTACCTAACAAACACTTTTGCTTTACAAATGTAAGGGTACTGTATATAACAGTACAGTATAGTAAACTGGGAGTTGTACTGTTTTTCTTGGTCATTTGTGCTTGCTTTATATGATGGTGGTGTCTGTGTGTCTCGGAGCAAGGGGGGGCATTATTCTGTAACATACACTATTTTCAGCCTGCAATACATACATTTTTTTTGTTTTGAGTCTTACTGATTATAATTACATGGTTCATAAAATGTACCCTGCTCTTTTTTCTTTTCTTTTCTGTATGTTTACTGCACTTCAAATTGCAATTGGCTTAGCCACAAACCAACTGAAGTTCAATACAATCTAAGAAAATGATTTATGAATATACATAAACACATTTACAAAATTACACAATATAAGGAATACTGTATGGGCAACCATACACAGCAAGGCTGTGTTTTCATCAAGGGGTTGAAATGACATCATTGGGACCTCAAGAGTGAAGCTTGAAAAGTCCAAATGTCAGCTCAACCACGAGATGAAAATGCAACCATGCTGTGTATGGTTGCCAATATACTATTTGTTACAGTATATGGTCCACAAGACTGAAAACAAGAAGTTAAATTTCTGAATGTTTAAACTTTCACAGGGTTTCATACCTGGTGTAGGCATTCCTTCTTGTGTCGGCAGCTCATTCTGCATTGAAGTCCACCGGTGCAGTCCAGTTCCACTCCTGACTCTCCAGAGATTCATAGAAGCGGCTGATTTAAAAAAAAACTGTCAAATTACTTTGGTTTGGAAACATGGAGTCGACTACAGCAGTCCATGTCCAAACTGCCTTGGTGAACCACTCAGTAAGTGGCATCACAATGTTAGTTTGAATTCTTTTTGTGAACAGCAGTGTTTGGTCCAATCGATTAGTGAATAGTAGAGCACAGCTGAATATTAATTAGAGAATATGAACAATAAGTTTTATAACACACTCAATTCTTAGAATATGCACAATGACTTTTAGAATGTGCACAAGTTTTAAGTAGCCATTGATTTTTATATAGAATAGGGGCAAACCATATACTATAAACTCAATGACCATCCACTATCCTAACACTTAAGTATAAAAAGACTATCAAACTAACTTATTTGATTATGGTTACATTAAGGTGTCTGTCTTTCTGGTCACCCTAAATTGCTCTTTCACCCTGCCCCCAAACTATCACCAGCTATTCCCAGGTACGTACCACTCCAGAGATCCCATGGTTCACAGCCCAAGGCAGGGCTGAGGGATTAGGACTTGCCCCCCTTTAAAGAGCACAGTTCAACACTGGGAGGGCAGCTGGTGATCAGTGGTGTGGGACCTGTGAGTGGTCTTCTGCAAAGTCAGGAGTTTTCCTTCTGATTTTCTCCTCTGTAGGCTGTGCACAGGTGCAGTGTGCAAGTGTTAGTGTCAGGAGACAGGCCCAGTCGTTAATTACTTTTGCTTCCCGACACACTTTTGCCCAGTTTAAACTGTCTGATCTTGCAGGATCATGCAGTAAGTGTGTTTTATGGAGTTTACCCTGGTTCTCAAGCCTCTACTCTAGTACTGAGCTGTTGTGAAGTTTTAATTCCCCATCAAAGAGGCAAAAACACCTTTGCAAAGCACTTCATGAAGTTGCCACTTTGCCCAAACGTCAAACTTCATCATTGCGAGATGGATTTTTCTTCTGACGTGGTACTTTTCCATGTGATGTCTTCATCAAGTGGCAACTTTGCCGGCACATTTTCATGACTTTGCTTGAACAAGGGCAACTTCACCTGCTGAAAACATCCAAACAGAATGAGGGCAAACCATATACTATAAACTCAATGAGGACTTGCCCCATTCGTGTTTGGGGTTGTTGCAGGCTTTCCCTCTGATACTCCTAGTCTGTGCTCCAGAAGAGGATCACACAACAGGACAATCACAAGTATTACTTCTGCTATTCTCTTGCCTGCTGCTGGGGGTGGGTGCTGACTGGCAACATTCAGGCCAAGTGCAGGATTCCCCTGTGCTAGTTTTGACTATTGCTAGGAGGTGCAATGGTTATGCATAATAAAGGCTTCTGCCACGGTGTTAGGGGCTCAATACTCAGACTAACGGACTCAGTAATGCTTTCCCCATTCTGGTCCCTCCTGCGAGTGTGTGTGAGGAAATGAATGAAGATCGACTTCTTGTCCTATCTTCTAACACATCAGGCATAGCCGTTGCCAGGGGGGTTCATCTGGTTCGAAAGAACCCCCCTTTTGAAACTCCTCCTTTATTTTTCATTATTTGTAAACATTTTTCATCATTTCTGTTTATTTTTTTCACTGTTACAGAGTGCTAAGGCACACATGATGAACCCCAGCACTTTCTCTCAGCATGCGCCCCCTCCCCCCATCTGCTGCAATCAGCTCCCTCAGTACCAGTAAGATGACTGGAGCAGCTTTGTGAGTCTTTCTCCACACCTTCCCTATGACTGTCTGGCCAGTTGGAGCTCACATCAGCATCGTGAATGTGACCTCAATACAGCACAGCTGCTGCCTACAATTCACGCTGTCAGATAGCACTGGAGGAAGATGGAGTATGGTGGCAGACTCAGAGGTGATGTCACCAGGAGAGCAAAAAAGAAGTAGAGGACCTCGAATTATAATATTATCAGTCACCGGCAGGTAAATTTTGTTGGCCACTATTGCTGAAGATGTGTCCCTTAATAATTGTATAACAGGGATAGGCTGTGAGTTATTATGGAGCTTTTGGGTGGGGCGGCTGAAAATTTAGAAATAAATTGTTTAAATCCCACCTCTATACAAAAAGCAAAGTTGTTTTGTTTGATATGCCTGTTTTAACTTTTCAAAAGAAAAGCAAAAGAGGCACCACAGTGGAAAGGCATTGTAAGTGTTTGGAAGGGTCTGGCTGGGATCTACACTGCCACCTCACTAATTATGCTGTTCAGAGAGGTCTTCACTGTGGTCCCATTTTCATTGTCATTCAGTTCCACTTTCATCTGTGTAATCTGTGCCAGATGCTGTTAAATCAAATAAGTTGTGATGTGTTTTCTCCAGATGACCACATGTGCCAGCAGAATGACATTTGTTGCTACAGTTCAGTGCTTTGAATATACCCACTGTACTTTTGGAAGCAAGGTGGGGTGGGGTTGGGGGTAGGCATTTAAGAGATGGTGACTTTGCACTGGAAATCCCCGCCACTGTCAAATTACTTTTCCCCTCACTCCCTTTGTCATACCTACCACATTGGAGAATGGAGTGGGGGCAACAATTGTAGTACTCAATATTGAACTAAGAATTATGTTACAGATTTTTTTCCAAGCAGGATGCCTAGAATAGAAACATAGAAATATAGACAATGATGGCAGAAAAAGAGCAGAGGTCCATCCAGTCCTCCCAAGTTCTGTATAATCCCTGGAACCTACAATTTATCCAGGGTACCAACCCTTCCCATCCTCTCTCTGTTCTCCTCCTTGGTTCTGTTGCCTCTGGTAACCACTATTTCCTTCATTATGTCCCAGCCGTGCTTGAATCCTCTGACTGTTTTTACACCCACCATTTCCGCTGACAGACTGTTCCAAAGTTCCATCACCTTTTCCATAAAATAGTACTTCCTCACATCTCCTGACCCTGCCTCCTGTTAATTTCCATTCGTGTCCATGTGACTGCGAATTACTACTCAGGCTAAATAGTACCCTGCAGTTCACTTTCATTCATTTCAGGAACTTGAAGATCTCTGTCATATCTCTGCCCTCCCTTCTGGTCTCCAATGAGTACATATTTAGTGCCTTGAGGTGCGCCTCATAGGATTTGCCTTGCTGTCCCTGAATCATTTTAGTTACTTTGCGCTGCACTGTCTCCAGCCTATCCTTATCCTTATCCTTTCTGAGGTGAGGACTCCAGAGCTGGGCACAGTACCCTAGGTGAGGCCTCACCAGGGATCTATAGAGGGGTAGTATTACCTCCTTTCTTCTGCTATCAATACCCCTACCAATACATTCCAGCATCCTGCTAGCCTTGCTATTGGCCATGTTGCACTGACTCAATTACATATATGGTATATTGAGTTGTGGATGGTGGGGGTTACAGCAAGGGGTAGATGGAGTTCAGATATAAGTTATTTAGACTTAAAATAAGTTGCAAAAGTGCACCACTGAGCATACCATAGCCCATAGTTTCTGGGGCCTATCAGATCCAGACCTCTGTCCTAGTAGCAAGCCAGCACTGCAGTAAGTTAGTAGCGTACAATACCCAGCCAAAACCAACTGCAGACTCTGCACTGAGGTTCAGTGTGTGTATTTATTTATTTTATTTTATTTTAACATCAGTTTAACAACCTTTAAGCCAGGGGCTCATTTACAAAGGTACCTTGTCACATAGAGGACAAAAACAGCGGTACAATAGACAACAGATAATCAGCAATACAGGTTCACAATAGGTGTCAGTCAAAGTTACAGGCATTTCTGAGACATAAATAATGTATACAGGTGAGTCAGGGGTAAAAGACAGTGGATAAAGGAAGATCGATTAAGAAGACGGGTAGCAGAGGATGAGAGGAGGACACCAGAGAGAGGAGAGTAGCCAAGTGAGGGTGGCCTAGTAGGGAGGAAGAGAGCTGCTCAGTGAGCATTGTCAGGGGGAGGAGAAGATTAAGGGCAGCAACAGCGGCGTGAGGTGAGCAGGTGATTTCTGAGGCTGTATTTAAAGCATGATAATGAGGGGGCATCAGAGATTCCGGCAGGGAGGGTGTTATACCAGGAGGGGGCTCTGTAGGGGTATTCCTTTTGACCTTGTGAGGTCCTCGCCCTCGGTATGACCAGTGTGGTTTTGCAGGAGCTGCGGGTGTGCACTGTGGGGTTAGCCCGGTGGATTGAGTCAGACAGGCCTTGGGGGGGATTGGCCATGGAGAGCTTTATAGGTAAATTGGCAGGTTTGGTACATGAGGCGCTCATCCAGTTTGAGTAGATTGACCATGGAATAAAGAAGACAGGTATGGGTAAGTCTATGAGCACTGGTTATAAGTCTACAGGCTTTGTTAAGAGTAAGACGTACCTTGCGCAGGGCCGTCTGGTCAGCTGCACCATAGACAGGAAGGCCGTAGTCGATTATGGATATAACAGAGGAGGTGACTGCCAGGCGGAGGGCATCAGTGGGGAGGCAGTTTTTATGATGGTAAAGGATACCCAGCCGTGTGTTGGAGGTAGAGGTCAGGGCAGAGATGTGGTCATGAAAGGAAAGGGCAGAGTCAAAGGTTATACCAAGGTATTTATAGGAGTGAACCAGTTCAATAGGGAGATTGAAGGTGGAGTGAACAGAGAGAGGAAAGTTGCAGGACTTATTTTGGGGGTGGGCAAAGAGCATGGCTTTGATTTTCTTTAGCATTTGCTCTCTCTCTGTATATATCTATCTATATACCTATATATGTAATAGATAACCTACTCTAATGTGTGCGGTCATGCTCTGATATACGCACGCCTTGGTGTGTGTTGTTTTGCATGAGACCGCAGGCCGAGTGTGTCAACCACCCAAGGCGTGTGTATATCAGAGCATGACCGCACATCCTAGAGTGGGTTATCTATCTTATAATATGGCAAAATTGTTTTTGAAGGGGGTTAAAGTGCAGGTGTGCGGTCACGCTCTGATATACACATGGTCATGTGATGTGTTTTATATAATCAGAATGCTGGATTTATTTACTTTGCTTCAGATTTTATAAATACACACACAAATGCACACATACAATCTGAGCCACCCAGATAGTAATAATTGTCCTTAGAGCAGGAAGTGGAGGGGAGCTCACAGATGAGTTATTCTGGTTTAAAATAATACACAAAATTAGCCACAGAGCATCTAGTACCCCAAAGCTTCTGAGGCCGGGTAGCCCCCAGACCCCTTCTCTACACACTAGTAGATACAGCTGCAGATATTAAAACTCATAACATAATATATCTGAGACAATGTCTTAGGTATATTACATTAACAGCATCTTGCTGCCCTCTGGTACTGAATACATATATGTATTCACCCTGCAGCCAGCTAGATAATAATTGTGTTTAGAGCAAGGGGTGTAGGAGGTCTCAGATATGACTTCTTTAGCTTCAAAATAAGCCACAAAATGCACCACAGAGCAGTTCTAGGATCCCATAGCTTCTGGGGTACTGGCGGCCCTGAGACCCAAAGCTTTTTTTAAAAAGTCTCAGACTGCATAAAAAGAACCCCCCTTGTGAAAATCCTGGCAACGGCCCTGTCAGGCAGTGGGTTACTGCAGCAAAACTCAGAACTTGTCATATGTTAAGCTTACAAAAAGTACTGGGGGAACAATGCCAATAACCTCTTCCCCCCAAAAAAGACTGTTCTTGCTTTCTTATCTTATTTACCCTTTTCTCATTTCTGTTTTATTTGTTAAATTAGATTATTTGTGACCAAAATAACTTTGTTTTCTGCTCTTTTACAGCTCTGATTTGGACTTGTCTACTTATTAGAAAAGTATTTTCTTTTTACTCTTCTTAACCCTATTTCATTTATAGACCTCCAGATTCTTTTTAGTCTTTAAATATTTTTACTTTTCAATTTAAGATACCCATCTTCAGTATCTCTGCTAAGGAGGATCCCTTACAAGCCCAGTGCCAGGATTCACAAAGAATTGTACTCACGCAAAAAATGCTTTGCTCGATAGACTATAATAGCACCTGGGCAGGGCAGTAATATTCACAAAGAGACAGCACCAGTGTCAAACGCATAGTGAATGGGGCACAAAGCTAGAGGCAAAATGGGACCCTATTATGCAATGCAACTGTTTGCCTAAGCTGCAGAATAGCATTAAGCAGTGCAATGGTGCAGGTGCAGAAAGCAGCAGGCCAAGCACAGGACAGTGCTACAAGGCTGCAGAGCACAGCAGGGCAACATGGGCCCACAGCAAGGGCCGATACACAAGGCTAGGCATGCCACATGCTGCCAGACATGTGGCCAGATGAGAAATGTGTGGCAGGCCCACAAAGACACATGCACAGGTGACAGCACAGCAAAGCACATCCAGGTGGGCAGCATCGCATGGTGGCCCAGCTGATGACATAGCTGGACCGGGCAAAAGGGTGGGGCACAGTGTGTCCTGTATGGTATAGTATAGAGTCTGGAAGGACGATGCCAGCGACAGTCTAGGGAACAACCCACAATTCCAGTACACGGGCAGAAATGACAACCAGTCTCAGTGGACAGCAGCCAACACACAAGTGTTCATATGGCAAGGGATATAGGTGGCATGATGACATGTGTGCCCCCCCCCCACTGGACCTGAACAGGTGGAGTGTGGAACAGTGAACACCCATAAGTGAAGCACTGCTGGAAGAAAGAAGAGACACAGGACACAGGATAACAAATAATATACAACTTTAATATGAAAAATAGAATGAACAATAAATACTAAACAACATTAATATGAAAAATAGTAGAAACAACAACAATACCTAAAAAGCCAACAACTATAAGAGGGAAGGATATAGGTTAGGGATGGGTGGGGAAAAATGGGATGAAGAGGGGAGGGAAAGTAGGGGTAACAATAAACAAAGCACGAACTATGTACTGGGGAAGTAGGGGTAACCATATATACAGTGGGAACAATTTACAAGTCAAGAAAGGGAGGAAGTGATGGGATATAGGTGAGGGCAAGGGGGGTTGAGGAGGAAATGTTAATGGGACAAGAAGAGGGGGCGGTGGCAAAGGCCGGCGCTCCATGCATGACAAGATTTGATGCACTCCCTGAAGCTCTTGTAGTACCTCTCCCTGCAGCTGCAACAAGTCCCATAGTTTCTGGGCCTGTCACTGGGCCAGTAGCTCCATCCTGGCCATCCACTAATGACTGTGATGCCCCACACCAGGTTGCCGAGGTGCACCTAGGAGGAGGAAAATTGTGCACTCAGTACTTATGCTGCAGCAGTGCCAAGATGTGCAAGGTCCCCCCCCCACCAAAACCCACATGACGTGTGTCTGGGATGCTGATTCTGCAGTGTCCAGTGGCAGTGACACTGCCCACCAGAATGTGGAGGTCCCATGCCTAGGAATGCAGTGCATGACAAGATGATAAGGGCCAATGGCAAGGTGTGCAAGAAAGGCTAGGTACTGGGACCCAAGGCTGTGTGAACACACCACAACAACGTGAGGGTGAGGGGAAGTGAAAGGTGGCATCCTGTGTGGCACCAGCAGCCATGGCTGGTGGGCCAGAGTGACAGGTGCAGCATGGGCCCAAGAGCCACAGTAAATAGCAAAGCAGGCACACAGTGACAGGAGAATGTCTGGCACAGCCCACACGGGGCACAGCACCCCAACTGTGAAACACCAACAGATATGTTCCACTGCAGGCACTGCCCATGGCTGGCCATGTGAAGGGCAATGGCCTAGAAACATTGTGGAGAAACAGCAGTGTTACCCAAGGATGTGGAATGTGCGATATGGCACACATGGTGACAGGTGCAGAAAGTACGTTCAAGGCCAGACCAGATGGCAACTTGTGGAGGATGGTGCATCTGGTTAGCTTCCATGTGTCTATCAACATGGCTCCAGGCAGCTCCTGGGGAGGCGGGGCCTGGGGAGCATGAGGCAGCATGTGTTTCCTGGCCTTGTTACCAGTGTCATCGGAGTGTACCAAAAAGTGTGTGGGGGGTCAGAATTGCAGAGAACACCTTAGTACAGGGTACTAGCAAAACTAGTGCATCAATGCAATATACTCTAATCATCCAACCAGCATTCCATAATCCTGTATGATACACACAGTTTGATGAATAATCCATGGTTTAGTAACTGAAATGCATGGGCCACTCATGATAGTGAAAATAGCACAAGGACAGGAATTGCAGCCTATGAAGGGTTCTGGAGGAGAAAGAAAGCCAAATATAATGCTACAGTTGCAGTGCAACCCATGCAGCAGTGAAATAAAATATACCATAGTGATATTCCAGAAAGTATAATGCTGGCTGCCTAGCTGTACAATGTATGATGAGTACCAAAATGTGTAAAAGTAACCTCCCTGCTGTCACTGGAAAAATCCCACTAGCCTCATGTTAATGCTGCTCCACTGATTGAAATGGTGGGAAGGGGTCATGATTCATAGTCTGACCCTCAGCAACAAATGTGATGGGTCTGCTGACCCCCCTGACCCTCTGGCTCTGCTGTCTATGCCTCTAACCACAGGCACCACAGCAAGTGGAGGGCCAAAGGAACCACATGCAAATATGTCAGCAGGGGATGAAGGGATGTTGGCAGGTGTTTAAAGTGGTCTGCGCAGTCGCAATGGGGCACAGACTGTGGACATGCAACTGTGGCAGTGCATAGGACATGGGATGCCACACGAGGCAGGCCATATGTGCATGTCCCACACTGAGCGTACCACCAACACCATGGTGTTACTGGCCAGCAATGTAATGCCCAAAGCCCATGAATAATACCTGAACAGAAGCACAAAAGATCAAACCACCAACACATAGCTACCACACAGACCAATACAGAAGGCATACACCATAATCACCCAGGGGGCAACAGAACACCAACTGGTGGGGAGATATGGGAACATGGGGGAAGGTGCCACACATCAAGGGTACTGATGGTCAGTGACTGAAAACCCCAGGATAAGCAAGAGCAGGGGTCAGTGTCACACAAGAGGTGTCCTGGCCCAAACAAAGGAATGTGGTCAGCTTGAAGCACAGGCACCCAAGCAAGAGGGCTTAAACAACCACAGACAAGCACCTAGGGACACGCCAACAGGCATGTGCCAGAATATGGTTTGCGGCACTATGACTGTGCTGCAGTGTAGGACCACTGCAGAGGATGTGTGCACAAATGGATGGAACGCATGGGAAACCCACAGCCACAGGGCCACAGGCTAGCACATGATGAGGGACACCAAAGGACCCTGTGGGCAAAGGCACAACCAAGGGGCACATGGGGGAGCATCACATTCATACAGCAGCACAACAGGGACCGCTTGCTGCAACCACCATGTGCAGGGGCTCCAGTCATGTTGCAGGTGTATCCTACAGGACCAGCATATGGCAAGGCCACATCACACACACAATGTCCCCACACCGGACTTTGGAGTGTGCACTGTGCTGGGTGGGCTTGTCACCCCAAGGCATGCCCATGCGGCTGCAATGAGGATATGGGGAACCAGGGTGAGGACACCACCCACTAGTGTGATAACAGTATGCACACCCAGAATCACAGGCAACCTGGTCATGGCTAACACCACACAGTGCACATTCTCCACAAGTGATAGCAAGTGAGGCATTGGTTGAAGGCATACTCATGTGACTGCTCACTGCCCCAGGTGTGGGACATGGAGTCCATCCTCCGCTGTCTGGTGGTGCTTCCATCTCTCAAACTAGCCCTCTGGTGGGCCGTGACTCTGGCCCCTTGCTCTGCAACAGAAAAGGAACAGAAACTGTCAGCACCATGCATCAGGCACTATGGTCCCAATACCCACCCCAGAACTATGCTGACAAGGACTCTGGCTGAGAGACATCTGTATACCATGAGTGCCTGTACCATGTGGAGCGGCAGCATTGTCACACACATGCCCACAAACAACCACGCCTGGCCAAGGTGGACAACAGGTGCCGCTGGTGCCAGGGGTGTGGCACCTCTGATGCAGTGGACACCCTGTTGGCGTAACAAGCAACCCAGGCATTCACATAGGCAGCTGTATCAGTACCCCACCAGTCACCAACCACTCTGCATGAAGACCCCACACACTGGTGGACAGCCTGAGCACCTTGTGGCGGCCACAGCCAACATTCCTGACAAAGCGTATGCCCTGACCATGCCTGGCAGGTGTTGTGCACCTGCAAGGGTGCAAAGGCAAGGCCCTACCTGGTACACAGGTGTCGTCCATGTGTGCATGACAGATGCGGTTGGTGGACATGGACAGCTGTGTGACCCATGGGTAGTCCACGTCAGGTGTCAGGGCATCCACAGGCTGCTATGTAAGGACATGCAACATACCAGACAACTACTGCGTCACACATGGGAGTACAAGTGTTGTGTGGTATGTGTAGGGGGGTGTACATGTGCATGTACACAACAGTGACAGCATGGTGGACATAGGCACATGATGAGGTGGGGTACTGCGTGTGAGAACATGTTCATCTGGTCAGGCTTCACCCTCCAGGAGTCCCATGCAAGGCCACCCCCCCACGAACAAGAATGCAGAATGGCATCAATGCTAACAGGCACAAGGGGCCACATTGTTTACCTAGTAGCATCACATTGCACATGTAAGTGCTCAGCATATTATAAACAACGTCACCAACAAAGCAGTACAGAGTGAAACGGCTGTGGAACTGTGGCCATGAGAGCACGTCGTGATGGGCACCCATTGGCCAGCACATCAGGCTGGGCATCAGACAGGCTGAGAGGCATGTTCCATGAACACACAATGACATACTGAGTGGGCCAGCAGTGTAGAAGCAGTGGTACACCAGCAATGGGGGCACATGCATGGGGAGCACAGGGCACATAGGCAGACAACACGGCAGGGCACTGTGATGTTCATGGCACTGGACCATAGCTGGTCAAAATTACCTGGGGAGTGTCTGGTGACCACCTGGATGGCTGTACATGGGATGGGACAGTCCGTTGGGGAGCAACAGTGCCATAACCAGTGGCACTTGTGGTGGTCATGGTGATGCAGGCTGTCACAGCCATGTGCATGCATCAGACTACTGGACTCAGTGGCCATACATGCACCATCTGTTCTATGGAGTGTGGTGGGGT
This sequence comes from Neoceratodus forsteri, assembly GCA_016271365.2. Classification (NCBI taxonomy): domain Eukaryota; kingdom Metazoa; phylum Chordata; order Ceratodontiformes; family Ceratodontidae; genus Neoceratodus; species Neoceratodus forsteri. Next base: position 479,925,206 of record CM057459.1, on the reverse strand, counting down.
CATAAAGCCTGGGTATTGTGGGTACCAAACTGTGCAGAGAGATCCTGCCCCCCTCATGGTTGCTACATGCAACCGTACAACTGGTGGTGGGCATGCAGATTGGGAACATCCCCTGCTGACCTGTCTTGGGCAGCATGTTTTCATCACATACCATGTGTGTACAACATTGGCCCACCCACACACCACAGGTCATGTCCTGCATATTGCATGATCCAACAACAGGGCATGTTGGGCACAGCACATTCTGTGTGGGCCTTGCTGTAGGTGGTGTATGGTGTACTGTGCAGGCAATGTGTGGCACACGGGTGTTTAGCATGTGCTGCTCTGTGGGAACATGGATCTAGTGGCCCCCCCCGTGGTATGCCAACACTCTGTACTCTGTGGCTGTTGAGGTGCACACTCTCTACATGCTGTGTGTCTGCTCAGGGTGTTTGTGGTGGCATGTGTAACCATGCCTCAGCTGGACGGGTAGGGAACTGGGCAGTGGGGGAGACATGCACCGTGTGCAAGGTGTACACAGGTGGTGATGTTGTGTAAGGTAAGGTAAGGTGAACATCAGGTATGTGGCACCCAATGCCTGAGATTCTGGACACCTCAGTAGGTCAAGAGGCAGAGTAGACACATCAACATACAAATAACAGCAGCATGAGGGTTATAGAAAACCAACATTAAATTATGCAATACAGAAAAATTAGTAAGTAATAATAAATACACCAATAAAATCAGCTGCAATGAGATGTGTCCTATGAGCCATGGGTGGCAGTCACATGTGAAGGCAGTGGTGGCTGGGGAATACAATGACTGGAACTGGGAGGAGATATTGGCCATGTGTGCAGACTGCCACTGTGTAGTAGGTGCATGTTGCTCAGGGACTGACATATGTAGTCAAACCATAACCCCAGAGGAGCCTGGCTGGGAGTCGTGTCCCACTATGACAGACACCCCTGTAAGCAGTAGGGCTTCGCTGCTGCCACAATGTGCAGTGGGCAACCACAGCTAGTGCCACACCAGCCTGCTTCCATGTCACCATTCTTACCACAGACCAGCAGGTGGCCCTGTCCATGGCTGAGCAGGGACTACACATCATGGCCAGGATGGCGACACAGCCCATATGCTACCTGTCCTGTAGATGGTGAAGCCTACTCCCACAATGTGCCAGGCAACGGTACTGAAATCCATTCATCTGACAATGGCATGGTGCCATCATGCACCATGCTGCAGTAGCATTGTAGCCATCCCTGCTTCCTCCTCCACAGGTCTGTGAAGCAGTGGTGGCACTGTTCTCCTGCTTTGGGCTCCCCAGTGCTCCTGGTCAGAGTCTCGCCTATGCTGTCCCACACATCTGCCCTTGGCCTCTCCAGGTTCTCCTGGCTGATCAGCTGGCCCTCCCTCTGAACCACCAGGTCCACCAGGTTGGCCAGCTCCATATTAATCCATCATACTGCCCACTGCATGGCTCTGCTACTGGCTCTGTGAGTGGGTGCCATCTTCTCCAAATGCCTTCCTTCACAGCTCTGAGGCACATTGGTTGTACATGCCACAGTGCAGCTTTAGCACAATAGCAAAATCATTGGGGCACATGGCGGAAAAGCTGTTGTAAAAAACTTTGTTTGCACAATAGACTACACGTGGTGATAATACATGCATGCATAGTGTCAGTGGATCACATGGCATGATGGGCAGGCATTGCACGTATGCATGGTGCAATAAGGCCGTCATGTTGAGAATGTTATGAAAATATCACAACTCGCACAAACCTTATCATGCTATTCACAAACATTTAGGACGGCAGAACCGCATCGCTCAAGTGACCCTTATTTTGCGCGATTCAAAAAAAATGCTATTCACAAAGCTGACATGTAAATAAGCCACTTAGGCAGTCAGTGGGCAAAGTGGCCTTTTAGCATCTAATTCTGGAACATTCTGCATGCATTTACATGCTACTTTGCTCCAGTGCAATAAAGAGGGAACCTGTGCACCACTTTCAGTCTGTCATGGAGTCCACTCAGCCTGCACCAAGTGCAAGCCAGAAGGCAAATGCCACAAAGCAAGGTAAGCAACTGCAACTGTCCTACTGTGTGAATGTTGTTTTCCCCCATCCAAGACACATTCTCTGGTCCTTGCCACCATGCTGTACACTTCTCCTGCATACATGCTTGTCGTTAGGCAGGCATTCTCCTGCACACACCCTGCCATCCCTTCTAGCTGCATGCCCCTGATGACATTTCACCTGTGGCCCACCACCACTGTTGGTGTATGTGGCATATGGACCAGTACCTGCACAAGTAGTCTGTGTCATGCATTCCATGAAGCCTGAGTGGGCAGAGGACCATTCCTTCTGCTACTGCATGTCATGACCCTTGATGAAACACACTGCAGAGATGCCTTATACTGCATGATGCCGATGGTGAGGGGGGGAAGGTCCCCTCAATGTTATGACCCGCCAATCAGTATGGTAGCCCTCTGGCCACTGTGTGCTTCAGGCTGTGTCTCTGTGGGCATCCCATGGCCCACCCCCTACATCCTGTCCCCAGTGGTGTCATGTGGCAGTACATATGTGCATTCCAGACCTGTAGGGTCATGTCCCTGGGTACGGTGTGGTGAGCAAATGGGTCCACCTCCACGGCTGGCACCCTGACATGTGCAACAGTGTTACCACTGGGTCATCAGACAAACACTGTACCAGACTAGTGCAATGTGTCTCACTGCAGCTTGACAGCCACTTCGGTGTCCAGCACCCCACATGCCCAGGCTTATCTCTGCACATGGACATGGCTCACCATACCCATACCTGTGATACATTGTGCTATGTACATCTGCCTGCACACCCAATGGTGTGCATGTCCCATGTTCCTGTGTTGACCTGGTTAATCACACAGCCCTCACAAATGGATGCGGTGCTTTGCATGTGGCATGGATGGTTGTGTGGCCCATGTGTGTTACGCCACAGCTCAATGCACAGTGGTGGGACTGTGGGACAGGGGATTGTGGCGCTGTCTTGTGCAGCCTACTGTGGCTGGCTCACATCAGTGGGTCAGTGGTGCCATTGCCATTGCTGTTCATGCTGTGTCATGCAGTCCACCTAATGGCCTACTGGATGCCCTGGTAACAGGCCCCTTTTGCTGGCCTCTGGGGTGTGCCCCTGGGCATTTTGCCATAGGGGAGGAGTAGGCATGGGCAGTTACTGTCAACTGCTTGCCAGTTGCACACTGGTACTCAGGTCATCTGCCCTGCCCTGGATAGGTTTGGCTAAGCCAATGACACGGGGGGCCTACATGTCACTGACCTCTCCCTCTGCTGTTCTTCTTGCAGGTGCTGCCCATGACAGGGACAGACTTTGCGCCCACCAGTTCAGCACCCTGGAGCTTGAAGTCCATGTCCAGGTATACCAGGATCAGGAGAATGTCATAGGGCAGTACAGCAACACTGATGCCATTGTACTCCAGGCATGGCAGGAGATTGCCAACAAGGTGAATGCCGTTGGTGGTAGGGACAGGTTGGTGGACACAGTGTGCAAGTGGTATGGTGATCTCTGCCACTGTGACAGGTCTGAAATGTCCACTCTGTGGAGGGAACAACATGCCACTGGTGGTGGCTCACCTGCACCTGCATAGTCCTGCCACCTTGACCCTGTTGGGGAGGCCATGGCATCATTGTTGTGGGAGGTTGAGGTGTCTGTGATGCCTGATGGGGGCTTTGAGACAGACATATCAGCCAATGTGCCACATAAGTAGTACACTGGCATCACAGAGGTGTTAGCATGCTCCACCACACTGGGTGTACCACTGTGGTTGCACATCACGTGTCTATGGGCCACCCCTGCTACATTTGGTGCACACCATTGTACTATTCTCTGTGGGTGGCTCTGGTGTCTCCTGGGCCCATTTGCGATGGACATTAATGGCTGGGATCACCTTGTTGTTTTGAGGCCACACCGCATACCCTCTGATGGCATCTATATTCCTGATGCAGTGTGTATCATTCCCCCCCACTCCTACTGCCTCCATCACTGTATGCATACCCCTGCATGCTGTGCCCTTGTGTCCGTGTGTGTGTCTCTATCCTGAGTCATGCCCTACTGTGTTGTGTTTACTGCATGTCCATGTATGTGCATACACATTACTCACTGTGTGTTGCACAGTGACGGTCTACACTTCCTTCTGCAGGTGTTGCCTGGTCGCATGGGACACATACACGGGGCACTGTCATGGTACTGCTGCACCATTATTCTGTCAGTAGGTTTTGCACTGCATTGTGTGCTGCCCATTTCATATATGTTCCTATCCCCTCAGATCCTGACACAGCACACCCACAGCCAGCAGCGGAGTGGCCTGGTACATCCCATGGCATCCAGGGAATGCCACCCCAGATGACCAGGCCTCTGAGTGGGGAATGACTCATGACACATCAGTGGATAGTGACCTGGACACATGGGTGGCCAGCCTGGAACTCTTCTCAGCAGCCCAGTCATCAGCAACAGATGCTACTGTGATTCCCCCTCACCACTACCATCACCATGGATGTCACCCAGCATCACCCTGCAACCATCCATTCCACCACCTCAGAGGCCTGTGCACCAGACCCAGCCTAGCCATCCTACACCTTCATCCCCATCTCTGTTGCCTCCTCTTCCTGTCTTCCCATTTCCCGTGTTATGCCTTCCCATGGGCTGGCACAACACACTGGACTTGGGTTTCCCACCCTGCCAAGAGACAGCATGGGTCCAGGAACACAGAATGACATGCCTAAGCCACTTCCACCTAGGCTGCCACCAACTGGTGGTGCTGTCCCAGGCAGACACAGACCTCCTCCAGCCACCCATCCATCTAGGGCCACTCCAGCTCCTGTGCCAACTGTTGAGCAGCATTGCAAGCGTAGTGCCTGTGATATGATATGTGCTGCCATTGACACCAAGGCCACATCCCAGAGGGTCCTCAAGGAGATACGGGACCTACTGCATCAGTACATTCACCTCTACCAGCACCACTACCAGATGGAAATGCAATGGACCCAGCAGTTTGGGGAACAGCTTATTGGCACCATTGTGTGTCTGTTTGGGGACCTCATGAGGATGAATGGCAGCTGGAGCAGGGCACATCAGGCAAAACAGTAACACGCTCAGGGCATATTAGTGGACAGTGCACAGTCCCCATCTCCCAGCGGGGACAATGGCGCAAGTCCACAAAATGGGGGATACATTGGGCACCAGCAGCACAGCTGCATCTTCCGCAACCCTTGGTCCACTACCTACCCCTGGTCAATGGGTGTCAGTACAAGAAGCCACATCTCCAAGCAGCTGCACTGGCTCTTGGGTGGTGTCCCAGGCCCATGTATTGTCCCGCTCAGCCTCCTCTGGGTCCACAATGGCATCAACCCTTCCTGTGCACCTCGGCACTGTCCACACATTTCGGAGATCATAGCCTGCTAGGTCTTCGGCTCCCCCTAAGCCAGGTTCTGTGCTTTATCCACTGCCCCATTCACCATCTGCCCTCCTTACTGTGTGGTATCCTGATTAACATGGCTGGGCAGGCTGTCCCTAGCTACATCTGTGACTTGAGACATACAAGTTCTTGTATTGTGTGACCCTTTCTATTTGATTTCATTATGTTCATGTAAGGCTTTACTTATTCTGTTTTGCCATAGCTATATGCATTTTCTTTTTAATTCCAGGCTGAATCATGTCTTGATTGCAACTGCTTCTGCCTTTGTGCCTGGCTTTACTGTGTCCTTAAGTTACCATTTCTATTTTGTGGGTCTGTGCATGTTGGGCATTGTGTACAATAAACAAGGCTCATACATGGTGCCATGCATGTTGTCTGCTTATTGCTCATCATCTGCTGGCTTCCAGCTGTTGTATGATGTGCTTCTGGGACTCCTGAGTCCTCCATGCCATGTGTAGCTCCATGTCTTGCCTCTGGTGTGCCACCTCTCCTACCCCTCTGGCTCTGAGTCTGTGGATCTCTGTTCCTCTTGGACTGGCATCAGTATTCTATGGGCATGTGCCATGTTATGCAGCATACAACAGGAAAGGAATATGTCACAGGCCTTCTGAGGTGCGTACTGTAGGACACCACCTGAGTAGTCCAGGGACTGGAACCACATTTTAAGCATGCCAAAGATCAGCTCAATGATGTTTCACATGGTGGTGTGTGCCACATTATTTATTTATTGAATTTTAATGACCCAGTAAGCCACCTAGGCCTAGAAGTCCCTTTTCCAGGGGCAACCGGGGGGGGGGGAAAGATGGTAAGCAACTGAAATTGAACCAGATTAAGCTGTTGGTGGTAATTCTTTAGTGAATGGGAGAAATTTTGCCAGGACACTAGGGAAATTCCCCTACTCTGTAGGCAGGTGGCACTGTCCATCTGTCTGCAGGGATGGAAAACTTCAGTTCGAAGAAGGTTGTGGAGGAGAACAGACATTTATTTGGAGCTCCTGAGCTCTTGGTGGAACCTTCTATGTCTGAAAGAGAAGGTCAGTCAGGAATGGGCTGTGACCAAGTATCGACTTTGGAACCGACTGTTATTACATCAATGGACGACGTTAGAGATGTCTACTGAACAACAGTTACAGTGTGAGTTGGATAAGAAAAAATTTAAATTATTAGATTTAATAAATATGGCTGAACAGGATTTTAAAACCTGTAGACAAAAATTAGAAGCTGAACGAAATAAAAGAAAACTTTCTATGGCTAGTCCTCCTCAAGATGCAAGTAAGAGATTACCTTTGGTTCAATCTACAGCTCAAAGTGATGAAATTCAACCTTTAATTACAGAACAAACCCCTATGCTTGAAAATAACTCAGGACAAGACTGTTTTCTACCCGATTGGTCTCCTGGACAAGTTTTACAGAAAGCAGGTTGGCTATGGGAGACTGAACAATGGATTCCAGATCCACAAATCCCTTTGCCTGGCTCTCCTGCCTCTAAGAGTTTGTTTGGGCTTGACACTGATGCTGACAATTTGATTTCTCCCCCCGCTGAGTTTCTTGTTGGTGAGTCACCTTTGCAAAACTCCACTGCGACTGCGCATCTCCATGGGCAAGCGAGCGTTTTGAGATTACAGTTTGGCGTCTCTGTCCGAGATTTACAGCTAAACGAGCATTTCCTTTCAGGTTCAGATTTGGATGTACAACAAATTATTTGTCCTTTGAAACACAGAAACATAGAAACATAGAATTTGATGGCAGATAAGGACTGCTTGGCCCACCCAGTCTGCCCATTTCCCTACCTACTGGATAAGCTGCAGATCCTAGTTAACCAGCAGCCTACTTCTTCCTAACCCCACCCCCTAGAATGGCCTTATGACTGTCCCATGTATGCTTGAATTCCACCACTGTTTTTGACTCCACAACCTTCCTCCGGAAGGCCGCTCCATGCATCCATAACCCTCTGTGAAAAAATACTTCTTAAATTACCTCTGAGCCGCCCCCTCTATCTTCAAATTGTGCCCCTTGTTCTTGTACACCCTTTTTGAAAGATGCTACCCTGTTGGACTTTGTTGATTCCTTGAGGTAATTGAACATTTCTATCATGTCCCCTCTCCTCCTTTCCCGAGGCTATACATATTAAGCTCCTTCATCTCTCTTCATATGTCTTCCAGTGCAGACCCTGCACCATTTTAGTTGCCCTCCTCTGGACAGCTTCCATCCTGTCTATGTCTTTGGAGATTGGGTCGCCAGAACTGCACGCAGTACTCCAGATGGGTCTGACCAGCTGTCTGTACAGAGGATAATAACTTTTTGTTTCTACTGGTGATGCCTCTCCTTATGCATCCCAGTATCCCCCCAGCCCTCCTTGCTGTCCTCTCACATTGCTTGCCCACCTTTAGGTCATCTGATATGACTACCCACAGGTCCCTTTCCATTTTTGTTGTTGTTAGTATCTCACCCCCCATTGTGTACTCTTCCCCTGGGTTTTTGTTTCCCAGGTGCATTACCTTGCACTTCTTAGCATTGACCTAAGCTGCCATACATTTGACCATTCCTCTAACCTTGCCAAGTCCCTTCTCATCCTTTCCACCCCACCTTGTGCATCAACTCTGTTGCAGATCTTTGTGTCATCTGCAAAGAGACATACTTTTCCTTCCAGTCCCTCTGCAATGTCGCTTATAAAGACATTGAAGAGGACCGGTCCTAATACTGAACCCTGTGGTACCCCACTAGTAACCCCCCTTTCTTTTGAGTGGACTCCATTTACTATTACTCTCTGTGTCCTATTCTCCAGCCAATTCTTTATCCAGGCTGTCATCTTGGGACCCACTCCCAGGCTGGCTAACTTTGAAAAGTTTACCTAGTGAATATGAGCCTGAAGGAGTCCAACCGGAACCAGTTACTGTTCCTACAGAACATAATGCTGGTGAGAAACAAACTGATGGGGATCTCCCTGCTAATTCAGACTGTAGGCCTAAATCTTATGCAGGATTGTTTTGGAAACCAGTAGAGGCAGCTAAACACCATTTTTTAGTAAGATTACACCACAGAGGGAAGATCCCAGTAGTCCCCGACAGGATTTGGGTCAGGAAAACTCTTTTGATGGATTCCCTAGGCTTTATGCCTTTATTCGCCCCCCGGAAAAACATTCTTATGACATTAGCTTAATTACTATGAAGTCTCTGGAAAAATTCTGGAAGAAATATTGTGAGGTTAAGGAGTCTGAAGTTTGGAAGGACTTTTTGGTGATTCCTATTACCAAGCCAACCATTAAGACAGTGACTATTTTATTCCGTAATGAGGGAGTAAATGTGGCAAACATTATATTTTGTCTGGAAAAGAGGTGTTCTGTGTATGATCATCCTAAACCCATTATTGATGAAAATGGCTTTTGGACTGGGGGGTGAACTGTGAGAGTGCAATTAAATCAAACAGAAGAAGGTATTCAACACCTCCCGAGTTATTTTTTTCTAGGTTGAGATAGGGGCATAGTCTTTTATGCAGGATAGCCAAAAAGCTGTTATAGGTGTGGATCATTAAAACATTTGAATACTTCCTGTGACCAAGTTAAGTGCTTTCAATGTAGAATGTTGGGACACACTGTGACCCAGTGTGTTGCCCCCCCATTTGCCTTTTATGTGGAGATGAAGGCCATTCTTATGCTGAATGTCCATGGCCTACCCATGATTCAGATGCCTCTTCTGACCAAGAGTATTTTTTTATACCAAGCCAGAAAATCTTTTAGTTCCTCTGGATTTGAACCTGAAAATACAGATAGAGGTAGATGCTGAGGTAGGGGGAAGGGAGGAGGGATAAGAGGAGAGAGAACATTTACAAAACCCCAGGTAGTTACCCCCTACCAGAATCTAGTATTATTTTCCCTGTGAACTTGGATATTTCCCATCAGGATATGGTAGGGGTTATTGAAAGAGAAACCCCTTTTGTGACCCCACTCGGTTCCCCATTATGGGATTCTAGAGGGTTACTGTCCCCTTTCGCAACAGAGGTATGTTGCAATGAACACGTTTCTGTATCTCACATTGACAAACTGATGCAGTTGTCGGCTGTGCAGAAGCAAAGTAAGAATCTTTTACCTCTTGGTTTGAAAGGAACGGGAGATATTGAGGTGCAAAAATTACCCTCATCCCCCTTGCCATTAATGAACAATTTTACTTTACTCTCCTCATGGGGAGATCAAATGGAAAATGAAAGTCCTTTACCTGACACTGAGGTGAGTCAGGAGAGAAATGAGGTTCAAATTTCTGGGGTGCAATTACCTCCAAGGAAAGTTCATGGTTTAGAAAAAAATAAACGTGTCACTAGATCAAGTGGAAAAATTATAAAAACCCCTCCCTGATTCAAATACTTTGCATATTGCAAGCCTAAATGTTAATAGCATAAAGTCTTCGGTTAAGTGACTTGCAACTTTTGGTGCCTTGTCTAATTTAAACTTTGATGTTTGTCTGTTACAGCATACTAGGTTGCACACATTAGGTGCAGTAGCCCAAGCAACTAAAGATTGGCCATGGGGTTGTTCCTATTGGTCTATGGGAGAGGATGCTTGAAGTGGGATTGGGGTTTGTTTTTCAACAACTGATGTTCAGGTTTTAAGATTGGTAGATGTAGAACCAGGGAGACTTTTTTTTGTTGGATGTAGTACTCCACAGTTTACAATGTAGGCTTGTTTCTCTTTATGGCCCACTGACAACAAAGTTAAGAATTGCATTATTAACAAAAATACAACTGTATAAGTATACAAGTTGTCAAATATTTTTCTGTGGGGATTTTAATATTAACTTACATCAGAGAATAGAAATGGGTAAACAATATTGTGACAAAGTGTTCTTAAAGTTAGTTATCAACCAAGCAAATTTGAAGGATGCACATGTTAAAAATGGTTTAAGAACAAAATCGGCATTCTCAAAAGGAATGTTAAATTCACAAGTATATTTTATTTTTATACATAAATCTTTATGGATTCATAAAGTATTCAATATTCCAATAGAAACATCTGATCACTCCCTGATAGGAGTTAATATTAAGAATCCCCCCAGACAAAAAATAAAAAGGACCTGTAATATGGCACCTTAATTCCTCATTATTGACAGTACAAGGTACTGAATCTGACTTGGAAAGTATAATACAGGATAAATTAACAACCATGGTCTTATATGATAATATAGCTGAATGGTGGGGAGACTTTAAATCCTGTTTAACAGGATATTTTCAAGCTTTGTGTCAAAAATGTGCTAAAACCAAAAGAGAGGAATATAATGAGTATAGAACCTTATTATGTTCATTATTATCCAGACAAGAAGAAGGGCTAAGAGGTCTGACAGATGAGATTACCAGGGTTAAGCAGCTAATGAGCGAATATCAATATAATAGATTTTCATCTTTACACAAAGAGCAGTCTTTTGGAACACAAGGGAAAACTACATTTGCTAACCCTTTTATTGCATGTAAAGACCGTATGGAAAAACATATTTTTGAATATTTAGATACCTCTTCTAATGAACGAGTTTATGATAATAGTAATATAATGAAAGTTATTGACGAATATGTTGAACAAAAATTTGGGAAAGAAGCTGAAGATTCAAAATCTATATCACATTTGTTATGAGCTGCAACTCTCCCACAGCTTTCACCAAGTTGGCAAAAAGTTATGATTGAGAAATTTACAGTAGCAGAATTAGAGAGAATAATATCATCTTTAAAAACGAATGTATCACCTGGGTCAGACGGGCTGCCCAGTGAACTATATAAACTTTTGTGGCATTTAATGCCAACCACCTTATTAACATTGTGTTTTTTTTTTTTGAAGACTTTTTTTTTGCCTTCCCAGTTGTATGAAGGTTTATTAGTTTTTCTTTATAAATCTGGAGATAGAGCTGATGTTAATAATTGGCAGCCTCTCATACTACTTAATGTGGACTTTAAGATATTTTCCAAGCTGTTGGGAAACAAGTTATCTTTAGTCATGCCAGATTTAATTAGCAAGGATCAATATTGTTCCATTCCAGGAAGACGTATTTCAGATGCATTATTTATTATTAGGGAGTTATTAGAAACCTAAGATGAAAATAAAGAAGACCAGAATTTGGGACATATAGTTAGTTTACAGCAAGCCAAAGCTTTTGATAAGGTCTTCCATAGATATATTTATGGTGCTGTTTATTAGCTTATGGGATTCCAGGAAATTTTGTTCAATGGATTAGATTGTGTTATAATTTGGCTAATGTGAAAATATACGATAATGGATAGCTTGGGGTTTGTCACCAGATTTTGAAGGGTATTCGTCAAGGATGTCCTCTTAGTCCCCTCTTATATGTGTTTGCATTGGATCCTTTATTAAGAATACTGATTAGATCTCCCAGAATTAGGGAAATAAATAGGGATTTTGGTATCTTTTCAAAATTATTGGCATATGCAGATGATCTTTGTCTAATTTTAAAAGATGGTGAGTCTATTATTGCAGCCTGTGATTTAATACAGGAGGTGGGTAAAATAACAGGAGCTCAAATTAATTTAAATAAAACTCACTATTTATGGATAGGTGGTTTTCCTATCAAAAACGAAAAAGTTGCGGGTTTGACAGTAGATATGGTACCTTGTCAGATATTAGGAATTTATTTTGGGGGGCTGAACATGGCAGAATATAACTGGCAATGGGCTTTAGATAAAGGACAAAAACTAGTGGCGGGTTGGAATAGATAGAAGTTATAAAAATGGAAATGGATATACTTGACCAAAACTTTTTTGATTCCTGTTTTTTTAATTTTAAGCTCTGTTTATTTAGTGCCACATACCTTGGCAACACAGTTAATGGGTTGTTTTTTAGTAGCTTTTGGGGGAGCAGATTAAATCCACTTAAACAGAATATTTTATATTTATCAAAAAAAGTTGGCAGAGTTGATATGGTTCATCCGGTTTTGTTTTGTTTTTTCACAATTTGTTTATACAGCAATATAGTACCAATAATTAAGGGAAGTACTAATAAATATTGTGGTTTGGTACATCAAAAAATATCTGGAATTTTGGTTGAATGGAGTTCTGTTCTTTCTTCCATAAAAATAAGAGACATCTGATACTGATAACCAGATGGGAAGCAGTCTTTGATAAAATTAAGATTTGGCAAATAAGTAGGAATTTAGCAGTGACAGTTGCGTGGAAGACTCTTTATACTGAAATTCTCCATAGGTGTTTTTTTGAATCTCCTTTTTCAGGATTTTCATTGTTTCAACAACAAGAAATTTCTGATTATATTACAGATCCAAGAATACCTTTACATATTTGGGATACAGTGTGGTTGGGTCTCCATAACAAAGTAAATGTACGTAGTAACCAAAAACATAAAAGTCTTCAAGAGCGATACTGCCCAAGGGAAGGTTGCATTGAAATATTAGAAACTATGTCACATCTCTATTTTAATTGCCCTTGTGCATTACAGTTTTGGGATGTGGTAAAAAAATAGTTGGAAGAATAAGATTCTAGTTCCTCCTACAATGGAATTATTATTTTATGGCATCTCAAATACGTCAGTGACTAAGGAAAAGTTGAGTACTTTAAGAATAATATATGGTCATTTTTTATACTGGTTATGGATCAGTAGATGCAGATTGTTGTTACAACAACAAATGATTTCTCCTGAAGAATTATTTTTTATGATAAAAACTGATTTACCACGTTTACAGCAGATAGAAGCATTGCAGTTAAATACTAGTTATAGGGTTAAATTATGGAGAGGATATGATTATCTTTCTAGATAATGCCTTTCTGTTTCGAAAAAAAAGGAGAGAAGGTTTGAAGCTGAATCACAATGTTCTAAAAGTCTATTAATATAGTATGTGGTGATACTTTCTTTCATGTGCAAAATTCAAAAAAGATTTCCCTATTTTTATAAGTGGGGAAGGGATGAGTTACGATGGTTTTTCTTATATTATAAGATAATTGTTCAAATTACTATGTAAATTTATTTTTGTATTCTTTTCTTATATGACTTGCATGATGGAATATTAAATTATTTATATGTTTTCTTGATATTTGTTTTAACTTAGATAAAATTTCCCCTTTTCTTATAGTAGAGAGGGGAAAGGGGTGGGCTACATTGTTTTTCTTAAGTATAAGAGTTACTGTATGAATGAATACTTATTTTTGTTTTGGTAATCTTTTTTGTATGACGTCGTATGTTGAATTATTGATTTGAATAATTTTTCATTTTTCGATTTTGTTTTGATAAAAAAATAAATAAACAAAAATCCCCTACTCTTTTAGTTGGGATGGGACAGGGGTTATGTACAAATATGAATGATTTATGTATGCTGTAATACCCATTTATGTATTTGATTTCTTTTATTATGATTTTGTATGAAGCAATACAGTTTTACATATTTTGTTTTAAGTTTTGAATAAAAATTCCCCTACTCTTATAGTGAGGAGGGTGAGGGGTGGGTTATATTTTTTTTTTTTAGTTCAGGATTATTATATGAATTAATGCTTATTTATGTTGTTGTTTCTTTTTCTTTTATGGTTATGTATGATGTAATATTGATTTGTATATACTTTGTTATGATTTTGTTATGATTTCAATAACATATTCCCCTACTCATTTTCGATAAGTGCCATGGGATCTTTAGCATCCACTTCTCCTCCATCTCATTTCTAGGGTGGCAGATGGGGGTAAGAAACCAAGGGTGCAGGGGGTAGCCACTATCACCTGTGAAGGACAGAGTACACATGTGAGATAGGGCATGTCTGTGGTACACCACTGTGGCCCATACAGACTTTTGTTATTCTACCCGCAAGTGCTTGTGACCCTCTGTCTTTTCCTTCATTCTCTAGACTTGCCCTCTTCTTACTGTTCTGCTATTTTCCCTTTCTGTATATACAGTATTAGTGTGTGTTATTTTCTTGATGTCTTCCTTTACAATTCTGCTGTTAATATTAATGATTCTGCTTGTAAACCTATATTATTGTATTTTACGTTGTTACTTTTTATTGTTGGCTATCTCCAACTCATCTCTCCCCGGATACATCTGTGTATTAAATGTTTTCAGTTCAGTATTAAATAAATGAATACATAAATAAGTCTCATGTAACCTTCTGGCATGCTCCTGTACATCCCCCTCCCTCACCACATGGACAGGTCCCCTTCATGGGCTTGGCAGTCTGTGCTGAGGTACATTGTCACATTGTCAGTGGCCCCTCACATTCCTGACCTTTCTATCTTGACAGCTATTGCAGTCTTCCCACATTACAGAACCTTCTTTGGGCCCCCCCATAGCACACTGCCCTGTGTAACCCACAGGGTTTTCTGGCCATGGCCCAGTTCTTGTACTCATCCACTGGGTGACCCATTTGTATTTCACCTCCCTCAAATCTCCAGCACAATATGGAGTTTTGCCAGATGAAGGAGTTGTGGACGCTCCCAGGGTAACACGCCATCACATTGATGATCCACCCAGTGGCATCACACACCACCTGGCAGTAGATGGAGTGGAAGCCTTTCCTGTTAAGGTAGGTGGGCATCTGACTCTGGGCCAGGTGGTACGTGGATGGCTACATGGGTGCAGTCAATGGCACCAAGTACACTTGGCAGTCACGCTACCTGGTAGAACTGCTGCATTATTGCTGTGCATTCCTCTACAGTGCTAGGGAATACAATGCATGTGGCTGGAGATCATCTAGAAATTCAGCTTGCAGGTGTGAGGTGGATGCCTCCAACACTCCTGTGGTGTCCCCACCGGTGGTCTTGAAGGTGCTTGTTGCCAGGAGGCACATGGCAGCAGTCACCTTCACCTCCATTGTGAGGATTGGCTGCAATGGGTAGTGGTTTGTAGGTCTTCCTCCAGGAGTTTACAGCTGCCTGAGCATGGCCCAGTTGAAGCAGCACTGGCCAACCAGCAGTTCATCGGTCATAGTCTCAAAGAAAACTCTTGGCTGGAACCATATCTGTGCAGCATGGCACCTCTGCCAGCGACAGATGGGCCCAGGGTATCCTCCTTCCTGTTCTTCCCACAGATCCTCTCCCAGAATGTACAGCAGCTGCGGTGTGTTGTCAGCCATTGTGCTGCCTGATGCAGTTCCCTCTCTGGCCTCTGGTCTTTGCCTGGATTAAAACAACCTTTTTATAGACAGTAATTTCCATGGTGCAAAGTGCTGCACAAAGCACTTTGCACACATTAAATGCATTGTGAATAGCATTGCTCCTGTATGCATGGCCACTCCCCTCCCCTTTGTACCTTGCATGACTTATGTTGTCACAATTGTGCAAATGGGTTTGCCCCGGGCAATTCTCCTTTTGTGAATCGCGTTTCAGTGCAAAAGTTGGGCAAAGTCCAGCAAACGCTTTTTGAGATTCACAAAGCTTTGTGAATTCTGCCCCAGGGTAAGCAATCTTACTGTATATAAGTCATAAGATTGTCTTATAATAGTCTGCCACCATAATCTGGGGCGGGTATAGGGGTTGACAATGAAACCCTTTTAATGTTGGGGTGGTTGGAGACTTGTACAGCTGCAGCTGTCCCCAAGAAGCTTCAGATGCCCATGTAACATCAGTTAACTTTATAAATGTTTATGAATTTCAGGGCAATTTATTGATAATTCTGTATTTACTTATTATGCATTTGCTCTTTAGGTAAATATAAACCTTGCTTTTGTATTTTTAATATGATTGGAAACATGGCATATGTGAATTTATTTAATACCACTAGTGTATTGTTTTGTGTGCTCATTTGGTGAAATAGTCTTACTTCCCTAATGTAAGGTCCCTTGTTGTGCTCCAATCTCCTACCCAATACTTTTTTTATTACTTATCAGTTATAGAGCCCAGGGACATCAGTTTAGAGGATACCCTGCATAGGAAGCTTCATTTTGGGTTTCTGCTTAGCTGATGTCACTGGGTTCCAATGGATAAAAAAGAAAATAAAAGGATGCCGAGCACAAAAAAGACTACAGTAAAAGGAATTCTAAAGAATACTGTTTCAAAACAGACACACATAGTGCAGATGTTAGGCAGACTCTGCGTATGCTTACGTTACTATTTCTATTAAAAATACAAGATTTTTGTTCCCTTCAATGACTGTATTTTAATTTAGAAAGTGAACCAAAACTGGAAAGAAACATGTTTGAAGTTCTTAACTCTCAATTGGCTAAATCCAAGAAGCATGCACTTACCATTAGCAACAGATGATCACCACTACCTAATCCATCAGCAACAACCAACTGCGATAATTTGCCACTGTTTTTTTTATAATGTACTCAGAGGGTCCTGACTTGTACAAAACATTGCTGTCACAGCCTCATATATACTTGTATGTTTGACGCACTCTGCTTTGCAGATACCTTTTATGCTAGCTGCTGACATCAAGCGGTCACTTTTGTAAAACCAGTGCAGGGAATCTGTGATGACACTGGACAACCCCACAATCACAACAAGTCCATTTGGGCCAGGATATGGGAATACCTGTACTTTCTGCTGCAATTGTGGGAACTGGATCATAGACTGTGGAAATGGGAGAGCTGCTGTATACACTCTAGGCTCTTAATAGACTGCATTGTGCCAGTTGAAGAGAGGGAGGGGGTTCTGCTGGACACCAAGGATCACTTACTGATCATGGAGAGGCCATGGCACATTGGACACAAGGAACTGTTTGATACTGGTCAGGGAGTGGTAGTGGGTATTGGGATTGTTCAGCCTGAGTTGGGAAACAGGCAGGATGTGATTCAGCAGGAGGAAGTTGTGTGATAGAGCTGGGGCAGCATCTGAAGGTGGGCAGGAAGTGCTGAGGGGAGAGGAAATTATGTGTTCAGTATGAGGCTAGGTTAGGAAGCGAATTATTGCATCTCTGCATCTTTGTCCTTGACCCAACACAAAAAAGAAGTGGTTGAAAGACATGTTTTAAATGTTTTGTGGTTCCAAGCAATTATTGTCATCAAGAGGAGGGCTACAGCCTCTTGATAAGACAGCAAAAGGTGGCAGAAGGGTCTGAAAAGTGTTAGTGCCAAGGGTGTAATGGATAATCCCCCACCACCACCAGTGGAGTGGGTTCACTCACACCTTTACTTTTCTCTCAGTCAAATTTGTAATATGTGGAGTAACTCCCCCTCACCGACTGACAGCATCTCCCATTGCCTAGTGCTTTGATGCCCCCCTCAAAGGCCTGGCCCTTCATATTCATATCTAAAGTTTGACCACTGTGCCTTAACTCAGTAGGCCATGACCCCAGCAAACCCCTATCAACATTACTCAGGCCTTCACTTTTCAAGATTTTGCTGACACCCTGCAAACCCACAAAGGGAGTGGTTAGTAAGTAACACTGTTTACTGCACATTTTGCATTTCAAATGCACAGTCCTTCCTGGTTATTCATTACTGTGATTGCAAAAGCTGATAGGGCCAGTCCTATCACTTATGAAAGTGGTAAGGCCATGGCCAAAGTGAACCCATGTTCTGGCACCAACTGTATGAAAACAGCCACTGCATCACTGAACTTAATGATTCATCAAGCAATTACACCCCTGTTGGATATGGAGACTGCTGCCAGGGCAGTGGTGGGCTGAGGATGCAAAGATTTCAGCATTACATAGATACATTGATAATGACCATACATAAAGGCTTCTTGGTCCATGAAATCTGCCAACCCTACCAAATTACTCTGCAGTGGCACATGTGGCCATCCCTTGTCTTAGTTTCTGACCCTTCATCTAAGCCTATATACCTGCCACCCTCCTTGAAACGGCTCACTAATTTGACCTTTAACACTTCTTCTGGTAACATGTTACACCTACCCACCATCTTACCATGAAAAAATGTTTATGGACATCTTTCTTGAATCTCCCTCCTGCTAGTTTGAGTAACTTTCCTCTTCTGGCTGTATTTGGGCTCAAGTAAAATAAGTTCTTGGTATCCCTTGCAGGTACTTGTGCATTTTTATTATGTTGCATCTTGCTCTTCTCTTCTCTTCTCTTCTCTTCTCCTCTCTTCTCTTCTCTTCTCTTCTCTTCTCTTCTCTTCTCGTACATATACATGTCCTGCAGCCTCTTGTCATGTGTCACCACCCCCAGGCCCTGGACCATCTTGGTGACCCTGCACTGTACTGCTTCCACCTTATTGCAGTCTTTCCTCATGTGTGAACTCCAGTACCCTGTATAGTATTCCCAATGGGGACTTACCATAAAACTGCCCAGTGGGGCAATTACTGTACCTCCTGGCTTTTGTTGTTCATTTCCCTCCCTATGCATCCCAAACTCCTATTTACCTTACCCACAGCTCCATTACAGTGTGAAGTAGATTTTAGATTTAGTGATATTATGACCCTCAATTCCTTTTCTTCCATTGTGCTTCCTAGTATCAGCCACCCACCCCCCCCCATTTCTTACTGCACCTTTGGGTTACTTTTTACAGTGGGTGTTTCTTTGCATTTTTTTAGTATGGATTCATGTCTGCCAGATCTTTGACCTATTGACAAGCCTGACTAGATCCTCCCTATGTTCCCTTATCCGTCCTCTGTGTCAACCTTGCCCAGATCTTGATGTCATCTGCAAAAAGGCAGACCTTGTTCTCTGTGCCTCCCCTTATGTCACATATGAACACATTGAAATGAACAGCACTGAGCAAGACTCTTATAGCTATGCTTATAACCTACCATACCTCCCAGAACTCGCAATTTATAACCTTGTGCTCTTCCCCTTATCCAACTTTCAACCCAATTCAGCAGCAGCACTGCATTGTGAATGGAAGGGTAAAAAGCTCTTTCCCAAAACTGTAGGTTGATCTACTAGGGGTGGGAAAACACCAGCCACCATACCACTGTCCCTCTAGCCACTCAGTGCGGGGTACATGTTCTATCTCTGCACCTCAAAAAGTAGCTGTCTGCATCAGGCTAATGCCCTTCCTGGGACCAGCTACAGATCTTAAGCAGGCTTTCTTTCTCACAGGACTTTGTTGTAGGCCAATGTTTTTTAGTCACAGTGATTTTTTCTAGAAACAACAGGGACAGCCCTATCTTTAAAATGGGCAAAGGGATCTTAGGAGTTTCCGACATAAGAAGGCACATCACCCATCAAGAACATTTGCCATCTAACAGCAGTCATAGCCAGTGGAACACTGATAGAGTTTTACTTTCAACTGTACTTGGCAGTAACGTTCAAATCTACTGCCACTTCTGACTGAACCACTGTCATCTTTTGTAAGTCTTAAAAAATCCTCCTTTGATTAGAACCTATACAGTCTGGGTGAAAATATAGTTCTCTTCAACTCAAGCCCCACACAAGTTCTTTGATCTACATCACCCAGAACCCTGTATACTAAGATTAAATGTTGTCATAGTTTCCTATATTCTAAACTGAACAGCTTTATCACTGTCAGTCTTTGAATATATGTAACTCACTGCATAGTTGGCTCTTCCACTACTGTCTGACAGCCAATCTGATGGTTTGGAAGTGACAGTGGTATGCTGTAAGCACTGATATTGTTTGATATGTCTTGGCTGCCCGGCTGTGGGGAAAGAAGTAACTAGCCAGTTTACCGTAACATGTTGCTCAGGAGCAGAATTTCAGCAATGTGTCAATGGCTCCAAATATTTGAAGGCAAGTGTACTTTCAACAGTGCCAAACCACTGCCTCCTAACTTGGTCCCATACTGAACACATAATTCCCTCTCCCCTCAGTACTTTCTTGCTAAATATGAGAGTAGTTTCAAGGAAAGTGACAGATATTTGGGCTTAGTTACAGTAGATGAGAGGGGCAGAAACTAAGGGAATAGATGGTCATAAGTGTCAGAGCAGAGTAGTTGGGTAGGGTTGGCAGATTTGATGGAGCAGGGGGCCTTTATTTACTGTGACTGTCGATGTATTTATGAAATGCTGAAATCTCTGAATCCTCAGCCTGCTACTCTCCTTGTGGCAGTATTTGTACCCCACAGTAATATAGCTGCTTGATGAATCACTGAGTTCAGTGATGTAGTAGCTGTCTTATCAAGTGGTTGTATCCCTCTGCATGGCAGCAATAGCTTGGAACTATGAAACATTTAAAATGGGCATCTTTAAATGACTTATTTTTCTAGGAGGGGTCAGGGACAAGGGTGCAGAGATATAAGAATTTGGTTGCTGCACAGCTTTGATGCCTCCTCAACAGGGCATCAAATCCCCATTTCACCCATGGCAGTTCTGCGTGGGCCTTCCAAGTCCCTGTTTGCCGCACCATCCTGGCCCAATGCTCATTAAGATTTAGGGCACCTCACTGGCTGAATGACCACCTCTCAAGCATTCACAACTTCTCAAAACTTGGCCCGTTTAAACTAAATCTTTGCAGTCATCTAAACAATGTTAACAAGTGTGATTGCAACATCTAAGACATGTCCCTCTCCACCCAGGCTCCCATTTCTTTTCATACTTGGGCCACTCATCCTCCCTTCTAACTACCCTACTTGACTCCCCTTCCCACTTATCCCACCACTCACCTTTCCACCTCCCCACTGACTCCCCTTCCCACCTCCCTCCCTTCCTTTCCCCTCTCTTGACAAGGCCTCCTGGCTGCTCTGTATTGCACCATTCTCTCAAGCACTTACTTTTGAGCACTGCAACCTAAGCTCAACTCACCTTCAATTGCAATGTTTGTAACTTCTTCTATGTTGCTGTCTTGTTCTGTCTGTATAATGCACTTGTCCTTATAAAGTGGAACCTTTGTAAAAGAACCACTGGTTCTAAGGTATTGTAATCCGAGACCCAAATAAAATAAATAAATGTGATGGAGGTACATGGGGCATAGTATGAGTTAGTGTTGAACTGCTGGGGTGAGGAGCTGATCACTATAGCATGATCTTTGCTTGTGGGGGGGTGCATGTTATAGTGCTGAGCAGGGTAGCTTGGATACTTAATCTGATCTGAGCTATGATAGTCTGATATTAGGATAATCTGAATCCAACCTCTGATCCTAACCTCAGATACCTTTGGATGTCAGATTCAGATATTCTAACATATGACTAACCTATCCTTTGAGATAACTATCCCCCTACCCAACAACTGTAGTAAACCCTTTGCCCAATCTCCCTATAATCCCCACCCTCCGAAAGCCATGAGATCACATACTCTAAGGTTACTAAAGAAATAACTCAGAATTCCTTGTCCTATTTTATTATAATATCCACTCTGTCCTCAGACAGATCCTTACAATAAAAACAAACACACACCCACACTAAATCAGGAGCCCTTCCCCTACTGTGGTACAAAACATAGTCCCCCAGCTCCAGTTCAAACTAATACCCCCCACTCAGACACCCACAAACTCCAACTTTTACAGCACTTACCTTGTTCCCTCTTTCCAACAAAGCCAGTGAGCTAACTAGTCTGCAGGTAGAGGTGGGCGAAGTGCCTAAAATTTGCCACATGTAATATTTCATGTAGAACCTGAATTTCACATAATATTCCGCAAAGCAATGTGAATAACTTTGCATCTCAAAGTTTCCATTATTCTCTATGGATTTCACATTACTTCGCATTTTTTTGCTCTTTAAGGCCAATGTTGCAGTGATTCATGGGATGTAAGGTCACATGGGCTCTACATTGTCTTGCACAGCCTCAGTTCAGTATAGTGTGTGTAGTGGAAAGCTGGAGACAGTTTGCTCTCAGAGCTCTGAGAATCAAACCATCGAAAAACTTTAAAAATGCATTTTTGCCACAAACTTTTGTGTCAAAATTTTGTACATCAATTGTAGTAAGCCCTTGTGTGTTTATATCATTGAGCATTCATTGATTTTGTGTGAATATTGAATGTTAATTTAGTACATTCAGTCTCTGCAGAAGTGTGTTTTGGGGGAAGGGTGGATCTGTGATGCAGATTGTAGAAAGGAGATTCACAGAGAGAAAGGCAGTTTTTCTAACTGTTGTTGGCTAGTGTTTTATTGTATTTATGTTCAGGTACACACAGTAATACTTCTATTAAGCTTATATCAGTTTTTGCTGTTTGCTGTGCTGCTGTGCATTTTTTCAGTCTGTTTAAAAGACTGTGTTGCAGTTTACTAAACTGTTAAAGTTTCTGCACATTACCTTTCATTAGTGTGCATGCCATCTCATCAGATGCATTTTATTACACTACTGTAATAGCAGTACTCTTAATTTCTTAGCCTGTCTGTGATATTTTTTCCTGCTTCTATCTTGCTACTGCTGTAAATCCCGAGCCCCAGCAAAATAAGATATTGTTGTTTCATTGTAAGATTTCTGAAGACTGGTTAAGGTCTTGGTGTGCCTGTGTAGCTACATCTGTTTAGTTCTCAATTTCTATCTGGAAGTCACTGCTGTTTTTTGCTTCCCATCCACCAAAAACTGAATAAATACAACATTGCTGTTAATTGTCTGTGTTCAGTCTGTTGAAATTGTTGTCACTGTACCACTGTCATGTGTTTCCCCCTAATACTGTGATTGAACACTGTCTCTCACTGCATATTATAGTATTTTACCAAAAGAGAAAGTCATAATAAAGAAACATACCTATTGCAGTATTTTTGGCAGTGTGCTGTCTTGTTAATTCTCTTGAATTTGTTAGCAACTCAAAAAAATAGAAAAGAAATCACTGTTTGCAAGAAGCCTGTTTCTTTTCTTGGTGACTCTGTGTAATTTAAAAAAATGGCCACAAAGACATGGTCAGGCAAAGGTGTTTCTGACTGTGGTGTATGAGCCACATAAGTTAGTGGGATATAAGCTTTGACTCTGTGGTCAGGGCAATCCTTCACATCACGTGGAATAAATAAAAAAAAAAATCCTTGACAGGAAAAAGTACTATGTCAGAGAGGGTTAGGTCAGGCATGGTCCCTTAATCTGTGTGGGTAGCAGCAGTGCCGGCAGCATCACCCTTAGGGTTGGTGGTGTGTGAAATAAATTCTGTGTGTGTGTCTGAAATAAAATCTGCCAGCCAGTTCTCAGGTCACAGTAAGTAGCCATGCAGGTAAAAGTTGCGAATTAACACCATAAGTTTACCACAGGCATGAGGAGGATGACTCTGAGTGTTCATGTAGTGTTCAGAGTACCAGTGTGGTGCATATTTTGGTGTGAACATTGTACTCATCGTCATGTCATGATCACAAGTCATGAGACAAATCATGTTCTTCATCTTCATGATCACAAATCACACAACTTGAACTTTTTGGTCCAACCCTGTCTTTTTTTTTAAATCTTCAACTTCATCATGAATCAGGACTGGGGGACACCCAGTTATCATGTCACATCACTCAAGATCCTTGGTCTAGTTTGATGCTTCTGTTTGTGTTCATGTACTGTAGGATGCCCTGCTTGAATCTTTGTCCTCACAAGAAGCCAGCCCTATTTAATCCTGTAGCTATTCTACAGTTCTGAGAAGTTCATTATGACTGAGTCACGTCATGTCACGATCATGAGTCATGAGACCGTAATGTAGATGGTGTGTGAAATAAATTCTATGTGTGTGTCTGAAATAAAATCTGCTAGCCAGTCCTCAAGTAACAGCAAGTAGTCGTGTAGGTAAAAGCTGCGAATTAACACCAGAGGTTTACCACAGGCATGAGGAGGATGACTTTGAATGTTCAAGTAGTGTTCAGAGTACCAATGTGGTGCATATCTTAGTGTGAACATTGTACTCACTGTCATGTCACGATCACAGATTCACGAGTCACGAGACAAATCATGTTCTTCATCTTTACGATCACGAATCACAGCACTTCAACTTTTTTTTTGTCCAAGCAGGACAATCACATCTATGTTTGTACCCAGTCACGAAGATGGTGTTGCTGAATAATACAGGTGAAGCAGACCATCCTGGTGCAGTTTGAAACAGTGTACCATTGAGGTTGCTGATGCAGTCATGGAAAAAGAATTACCAAGTGGGAACAACTCTCGCATTGAGGATTGCGAGAGCTGCTTTCCTTTTTTTTGTTTCCCTTCGTTTCCGCCTGTGTAAAGTATTTAACATCAATGTCATACAGGCCAGATGATAGATATAACAAAAGACAGGAACAGCTCCACAGGGTACTGATACTGAATGGGGTACTGGATGGAACTCAGAATAATTTCTTCTTCATCTGTTTGCAGGTAGCATCGAGGTATTGTGGACTGTCAGTATGTTCCAACCTGAAGACGGAAAAAAGTTTGATACACTGAAGACCTGGAAATAAGACAAAAATATTAATAAAACTTGTTTTTTCAAATGACGCATGCAACCACCCCCCCAAAAAAATACTTACCTTTCATGGATTGACATTGTTCATACAGTGAAGTCAACAATCAGATACATGTGGAACACATGTGCAGAGGCAACATGGTTTTCATCACTATGGTCCTGAATCTGTGTGCTGTAACCTGAGAATGTAAAAGAAAAGAACAGTAATGAGAAATGCTTATAATTCACTTAATCACAGCAGCCCCTCCCCCCAGAAAAAAATGTAAATTTTACAGTACCACATTAGATGGCGGCATATATGTATGGCATGTGAATGTGACCATGGCCAACACACCGGTGAAGAGGAAACATTCAATATGTATAATAATGATTCCCTGCAAAGGAATGACATGACGGACTGCTCAGTGTTTACAACAAAAAAACAAGATTCAATGCAAATTAAATGGCAGTGTCTCTGAAAAAACATGACAGTAAAACATTCACTAACTTACCGGTGTTGGTATGAATACACACACATAGGGCAGCAGGTTTCAGTCAGCGAAGCCGAAGAATTTACCAGAACATCAAATTATAGTTCAACTCATGGTCATCTGGAGCTATCATCATTTAGTAACACACTGTATATCAGCAGCAGCAGAAAACAGAGGGCCAACAACACCAGCAAAAGCAGCAGCAGGTGCCAGCAAGACATTTTCTCATTTGGGGCACTTATGCAGAGTTCTGGCTCTAGGTGCACACTTTTAGCAGTGCGTCAAGAACTACTTGTGACTTTTCTGAACAGTTTATCATGTGATTATTCTTCATCAGGAGTTTTCATGACATTTAAAGAGCAGCAGCAGCAGCTGCCAGAAAGCCATTTTCTCACTCAGGACAGTTATGCAGAGTTTTGGCTCTAGGTGCATGCTTTTAGCAGTGCATCAAGAAATGCTAGTGACTTTTCTGAATAGCTTCTTATGTGATTATTCTTCAGCGGGACTTTTTCTGATTTTATTTAATGTTTTTTGGGGGGGTGGGATTGTAATTGTATGTGATGATAGTGTATTTTGATTGTAGTTGTGAGTGTGCTATGAAAACTTAACACAGTCAACAGTAACAAAAAAGTAATGTAGCATGACAAGTACAGCAGCAGTGCAATAATCAGGTGACAATTTTTACCTATACTTCTGTCTTCCATTTTCGATTGGTTCTTATCTACTGACTTGTCTATATGATACCCTTCTTTCCACAATTTACAGCTGCTGTAATCCTTCTTTTCACATATGCAATAATAAACGGAGCATTACTTTTAATCTGCCTTGCAGCTGGTTTCCATCAGTTTTTGTACATCTATTATTTAAAATCATTTTTATTGTGACTAAAATGAACTCACATGCAGTGCAGCAGGACACATCCACCACCATGACCTTATGGAGCAGTAGGTGTTCAAAAACAGCTGGGTATGCTGATGAAAACCAGATCTGAACAATATTAAATGGAGTACTACTTTTATTATTTCATACCTAAAAAATAAGGAGTAAGTACACTATAACCCATGGCAGACAATGGGTGTATCAGGGCATTAATGCATGCTCTTGGCGCATTGTGAGGCACAAGGGATTGCCTGATTGACTTAATGCACCTGGGAAGGAAGTGCATTAATGCCCTGATACACCCATTGGCTGGAGTGAGCTATCACACTAATAAAATGGGCTAACTGTACAAAGAAAAAAATAGAAAGCTTTTTACAATCAGCATGCCAGCTGTTGGTGTACTGGGACCATTAATTGAATGGTCAGGTGACACTGTTTGCCCAATGACAAGTTGTCACATTTGACCTTTCATTAATGACTATTTTATAATACAGAATAACATTAATTATGGAAGGAATCGTAAATACAAGTCAGTAGACAAGGGACAATTGAAAATTGAATAAAATGGTATAGGTCAAAATTGTTAACATATTATGGCACTGCTGCTTTAACACAATACAACAGGAAGAAAACATTACTGCGAAAAAAATTAAATACATTTTCTGTATGTAAAAAGATTAATAAGTAGGAAAAGAAGGAAAGTGCAGGACAGGATCCAAGGCAGTCTGAATCCCACTGTTGCTTTAAAAGGGAGTTCCGACGATATCTATCTCGGGCAGACCCTTGTACTTGCTTTGACCCTACTTGATTTCTTTGTATGTCCTCCTCGCCTTCGTCCTGATACCGTACTTTCAAAAGTCTCCTGTTTCTCATGACTACCTTCTTACACCTTTTTCTTCTTTCCATACCTCGTATTTGATTCTTGCCCTTGATCTTATTTCTTGCCTCTGCCTAGGCCCACGTCTACCCCTCCTAGTATACTTGTCCTTCCCTAATTTCCTCCTCCTTACTTTACTGTATTCACTGTACCTAGCTCCTGCTGTCCTCTGTATGCAATCCTTAGATGTCACAAAAATAAAGTTGTATCATATATACTGTATTATTATTGTGAGTGCCTGAACTTTCCATACTGTGCACATGCACTAGTATTTGTTTATTGCCTGAATCTCTAATACTATGTCTCATACCACCACATGTCTGTTATTATTATTGATTGCCTGCACTGTAATCTATTGTTCTGCTATTGATCTGCTGTTGTATCCTTGTTCTCTTGTCCAAACTAAGCAATATGTAATGCTGTCATGCACTTCTGAAATGTTCCATATATCATTATGTTCTGTACTCTCCCGGGTCATGCCTGAAAATAGTTATTTCTTGGCTAGTGCACTTACCCAGTAAACAAAAACTAAATAAATAAATAAATAATTTTTTGGGGTGTATTTTTAATATTTTTCTGGGAAGGAAGAAAGTTAGGAAAAATAAAGACAGCACACACAATACAAGTTAGAAAGGAAACAAAAAGACTGCTGGGCCTGGTTCTGACTAATCAGCAGTTGGAGCATAGCCATTATTTGCAGCTGATGACCTTCCATTTGGTCCAACTGCTGCTGAGTTTTGTTGACCACATTACCAAGGTGGTCAACCTCATTCCACAGTAGGCCAAGATCTGCCAGTGTGGCTGGGCTTTCAGCTGCGCTGCACTCGCGTGGAGGTGCTGGAGCAGCCACTTGTTTCCTCTCCCTTCTGTTGTGCTTCTCATGCCATGCAGGCTGAAGCTGTGCTGACATCTCTTGCACTGCAGGAGCATTTCCTGCTACTTTAGCCATCTTGGCCTCCCACTCTGCACTGTGGTGGATAGTCAGTTGAGTTCTCTGGCTATCTGTTCTCAGATGTGTACCCTTCTGAGCACGCCACACCACCATGCCACATATATTACATTTTACCACACTAGGGTCACCTGGCAGTATGGTGAAAAAATGCCTCACTGCCGAGCTGCATGGAGGACCAGGCACAGACAGTGGGGGGGGCAGATGTCATAGGCTGCTGTACAGTTGAGGGGGTCCAACCTGCTGCTGCTGCTGCTGTTGTTGTTCCTTAAGGGGTAATGTGAGGAAGTTCTTTTTCACAGAAAGGGTGGTGGATGCATGAATCGGCCTACCTCAGGAAGTGGTGGATATGAATACAGTGCAGGGCTTCAAACCGGAATGGGATAGGCATAAGGGAGCAATACAGATGAGTATGAATAGAGAGGCCATTGACAGAGCAAAGGCAGATGGAACATTCATAAGGTAGAAAAAGAAATGGGCAGACTGGATGGGCCTTGTGGTCCTTATCTGCCACCAACTTCTATGTTTCTATGCAGCTGCTGTTCCTGCTGCTGCTGTTCTTGAACATTGGCCAGTGGTGGGGGGGGAGGCAGTGCTAGGCACCACCAGTGCTGCTTGGCTGACACCACTAACTCCACTGCCAGTGGACACTGCATTCACTGGGAGGGAGCACTAGATGGGAACAAGTTTGCACGGTTGATGCGAACACTACCACCATACATCCTTGGGCCAAGATGACCACTGTGAATCCCTGCAGGAAAATCACCTCTCTCCATTTAGAAAAAAAAAAGAATACAAGTATTCTGAAGTATACAAAAAAGAAAAACAGTAAAATCAGGACTCAGGAATATGATAACAAAAGGGCAAAACTGAATAGCAGAAATATGACAGTAAACAGTAACACTGAGTAAATATCTGACTAGCACTACGCAGACACTCTTAAAAACTCCTTCTCTGGCACAGGGCAAGTAAACATGAAATTAGTTCATTGTCTTGCCTGATTAACTTCCTGCCTGCATCATGTGACCTGCAGACTGTTAGACATGTGATCTGTGGGTTGTTTTTTGCCAACTTCACCGTCTCAAAATGTAACACGAAGTGAACACAAAGTGCACAAACACGAACTCCATTAAGGTGAATTTAGACTTTTTAATGGGAATTTCATGTACTGTTGTGCGAATTCGAAGTTGCCCACTTCACCTTAACTCTGCAGGTGAATTTAAATTTCACTGCATCTCTATCTACCAGTCATCTGCTTGGCTAACCAGCCTTCCAGACAGGATGTGAATGGCAGTCACCAGCATGCTAGCCAACATAGTAATCATCAGTCCACTTAAGAGCCTGCAGGTCACCAGCCAGGTAGGTCAGACAACCACTTATCACACACCCGAACAGAATGAAAGTCATTAAGTCAGAGTGCCCTGAGTGTGTTAATTTGCAGCTGGGTGGGTCTGTTTAGGATCACAGTTCAGGATGACTAATTATTGTATAACATTATCCCTAAAGAAGAATCTGAATAAGGCCACACCAAATCAAACATTAGAACTTGTACAAACCCCTATAGGACTTCAAGTGTGTACATTTATGAAGTGTCACAAAGTGAAACTGTAGTAACATTTTGCCAGATTGTTGTTTCACAGGAGAATCACTATTTCCCCACAAAGAAAATGACTTAAGCAATAAAGCATGACAGGGTATGCGCTGTGGTGGGAGGGCACACCTAGGGTGGGTTGAAGCACAAGGCCACAGGCCTCATACTTCCACCACCCTAGGTCTGCTGTTATCCCACCACAACGTACACACTGGAGTGCCTTATTGTGATTATAATATAGATAGAAAAAAATCCATGAAACACAGTGAACTAATAAATGCAGCTAGAAAAAAAAATTCTGTGTAACTCTATTAAAATTCATTTGAATAGGAAAGAAGAGATAAAATAGTCCCTTTCAAGACTAGTATCCAATAGGTTTTATTCCTGGGTAAACTGCTTTCTCATTAGGTTTTTACTGTAATCAAATGTACAGTTCCTGCTCAGAATCCTATTGATTGACTGATTGATTTTTGCAGATTTACCACTTCAAATTGTTATACACATTTATAGTCACAGTCCAATGAAGTGTTCCAGTAGAGATCAGGCACGTAGCAGAAGATGCATCGATAGACTGGTTTCCGGTCTTGTCTTTGTTTCCATTGAACTCTTCGGTCCTGTTAGAGATAAGAGAAAAAAAATGCAGTAAGTTTTTTGTAGGGCGTGGATGGAGCTCACCAGAAGGATTATAGGACTAGGATGGGCTTTGTACAGTGAGGACATCAGTTAGACACGTTGGTAGCTGTTTGGGGTTCATTAACTTGGCTAATGTACTGATTACTTCTTTAGATTTTCAGCATTTTGTTCCGAGTTTTGTGGGGGGTGGAATGGAATTATGGCTCATGTTATTTTGCTGATTTCTGTGTAATAGTGGAGCTTGTTTTTGTTGATTAAACACATTTTTTTCAGAGCATTTTGAATTGCAGCTCACATCCATTTAGATGGATTCTTATGCCTGTGTGGGTTGGGGGTGTGGAGATGGGAGGATGGAGGTTGCTAATGTATTTGATCAAAAAGTTTGGGATTTTTAATTTAGGTGACTGTTTCACTTGGTTTTTCATGATGTAGAGGAGAGTGGAAAGCTTTTAAGACATGCTGAGAAGAGTTTCTCGATGCAAATGTGTATAGGTGTCAGGTGGGGATGGGGGTGAGGGGAGTATGGAGGACCTGCAGTTCCTAATCTTCTGCTCTAATTGCCATCTATTTTGTATATGTAAGCCCCCCAAAAGTGGGCTTACCCATGGAGCTCCATGCTCTCCAGCTCCTCTGCACTGCCATTTTTCCCAGGGGCATTGGTGGGAGTTGCATCTTGCAGCCCCGATGTGTGCTGCTTGTGGGTTTGGCCATCGGTCCAGGTGTCTCAGTCCATTTGGGGCTGGGCTAAGTTCCAGGATGGTTTGCACCTTTGGGTGTGGGGTGTGGGTGTGGTCCCAGGTCCAGTTTTGGGATGAATTGGGCTCAGGACTGTACAATGTAAAAAAAAAAAAAAATTGTTTAAATGCAGGTCTGCACGCTATGTGCATGCACGGCTACTGCTGGGGGAAAAAACTTAAAGGAGCAGTAGTTTTTGGTGCTGGCTGGCACCGTGGAGCACAGAATAAATATTGAACTAAATATTGAAATAGGGGTGTGGCCAACCTGCAGACAAGATGGCTACTTAAAAGTTCACTGCTACAACCCCCAGAGCCAAGATCTATTAAAAATCCATCTTGAAGTCAATCTCCCCCTGGGCACTCTTGAGATTTAGTAACCGGAGTATTTGAGCAGCTTCGATACCAACCAAGAGCCTGATCAGACATCGGGGAGTTGTGATTATTGTTTGTCTTCCACTGAGCTGCTTGTGCTACAGGCCTAATGGTGCACTCAAGAAAGGAGACTGAGGACCTGTTGGTCAGAGAAATGTTCACATCCATTATTGCTAGTATTGATGCTTTAACTCTGGCTTCTAATACAACTGCAGTCTCAGTTCAACAGATTGACACCCGACTAGACCGAGTAGAACAAAAGGCATTGGCACAAGATGATGTGGTCCAAAGTCATTGCACCACTCTAAAGAATCAAGCTACACAAATTATCACCCTACAAGACAAACTCGACAATCTTGAGAATAGGGGCCGCTGTAACAACTTGCAGTTCCTGGGATTTCCCGAGGGTTGTGAGGAAGACAAGACCATTCATTTTCTCCAAACAGCTTTGCCCAAAGTACTGGATCTCCCCCAGGCCACTAGGATAATGATAGAAAGGGTGCACAGGTCATTTCAACCCAAACCATTAGTGGGAGACAAGCCGAGGCCCATTATCACCAGGCTATTCAATTTTGCCGGAAAAGAAGCTATACAGGGGCGAGCAAGGGAGCTTGGGGCACTACAATGGAGAGGTCATTGTATCATGATTTTTCAGGACTTTTCAAAGGAACTTGCAAATAAATGAAGAGTCTTCACAGAGATACGCCATAGATTACACAAATTGCAAATACCCTTCACTCTCCGGTATCGGGCTATATTGAAAATTACAGTGAACGGAATTTCACATCAATTTGCCACTCCCGAGGCTGCACTTGATTATATTTCAGTAATCTGACCTACCTCTGGCTCCTCAAAATCCCATGCTGCTGGTCTGACTTACTCTAATGACCAAGCTTAGAGGAACACCTCTAGAAGCCCGATTCCCCGGGTGCCACGGGGCCAGGCCCCCCCCGTCTTTCAAGAATGGGCTAGAGCCCAGGAACCCTAAAGTTCAGAAGAGGCCTCCACAATCCCCACTCTCTAAGAGAGATCACCCACAAGGGTGCAGACGAGATGAGGCTGGTATCGAACAGAGTGTTAGCAGAGCAGAAGGCCAGGAAATCGTGTATACCAGCCGATACTTTTCAAAGAACAGATTTGAGCTGCTTGAATCGCATCAGAAGGATGACCTACCAAGCTCTATGGAACTTTCCACTGATGAATGTAAAGGATCAGACTTGGTGGGCACTGAGACTTCTTGGGCCAAGGAAGTTGAGGCTGTTTTCCCATTGCATGACTTAGAACTGAAACCAGCGGCCCCTGCCACACCGCCAGGCCTTGAATCTATGGTGCAACCACCTGAGGATGTTAACTCAACTTGAACAACCAACTGAGAGATGGTTCTCAGATAAGTACCCAAGGTTTTGTGTCTGGGGGCATTGGGGAGGAAGTCATCGCTCACGATGAGGTATCACTTTAGGGGTCTAAATGGAGCTACTGTTACTAAACAGTTATCCCCGATTGGGGCCTTATTACCTCATGTTAGGCTGCTCTGTTTACTTGCCAAGCCATCTGAGGATACCCTCCCTTCGACAGACACTTTACCTTGGAGATACTCTGTTGTATGTATGAGGGCCACTTGGCTCGAGAGTTAAAGCATATAAGATTTTATGAATATGTTTAAAATGCTGTTTATCTTCAGACACATTTGCATCTTTGTTAATGCTCTTTTCATGGAGGCTATGGGTCCCTCTCTGAACCTGCACTGCCTGGGTTATAGCTCAGCCAACCCATGAACATAGACAGTTGAAACTGATCTTTACATTCTTGTTTAGTTAAATATGCGTATCTGTTTGGTAACAGCTCCCTTTCGTTCTTGAGCTTAATACCAGTTACTTAGTGGAAAGCACCTATTTTCCAGATATGCACATTCCTCTCCCTCCCCAACTGAGTAAAAGCTTCTCGGGTAACTCCTGCAAGACTCTGGGGTATAGCTGTCGATATTTGTACATTGTTTACTATCTAATAGTACATTAAGTGTTTTTATTAGTTACCCTAGCGTTTGGTGGGTTTGGCCTAGAGATGGTGATTTTTGCCACAGGCCCCACAGAAGTGAGAGGGTTTTCCATTTGCTGTTTTCAGCTGGGTAAGCCCCTCACCATTCTTATTATAGGATAAGTTCTGATTGATTTTCTTTTTTTTTGTGTAGAGAGCTGTTTTAGATACAAAAATGCAGTGTGGGATCTCACAATAGGCTTATGGTGTGCTAGGTGCTCTAACTTTTGTTACGAGGGAAGTTACCCTTTTGGGTATATGCCCACAGTCTCTTAAGGTTTTGTCTCACCCTAGTGGACATACATAGTACAGTCACCCCGCTGAATCTTTTTATCCCCCCCCCACAGTTAACCCCCTTTAACTAGCCGCTTGAGTGGGATTGTATGACAGACTTATTAGTACACACTTGGAATGTACAGGGCTTAA
This sequence comes from Neoceratodus forsteri, assembly GCA_016271365.2. NCBI lineage: Eukaryota > Metazoa > Chordata > Ceratodontiformes > Ceratodontidae > Neoceratodus > Neoceratodus forsteri. Next base: position 479,891,662 of record CM057459.1, on the reverse strand, counting down.
ATTCCCTGTCAAAAGGAAAGAAGTTTTAACCCATTTGAAGCGTCTTAAATCTCAGGTGGCATTTCTTCAGGAAACAAAACTCTCAGGAGAGGACCACACTCATCTGATTAAGGACTGGGTAGGACAACAAGTATCTTCCCACGCCACTACTAGAAAACGTGGAGTAATAATTTTAATTCATAAATCTTTGCCTTGGACCCTCTCTAAGATGTTGTCTAGTGCTAATGGTAGGTGGGTTTTAGGAACCTACGATACCCCCTCAGGAGCTATTACTCTCTGTAACCCTTACGCCCCAAATGAAGATACACCACAGTTTTTTCATGATATATCACAGGCTATTTTGGAATTTACCCCTCCCCCTTCCTGCCCCCTCCTCATTGGAGGAGATTTTAACCTTTCACTATTTCCATCTCTGGACAGGAATGATGGAAGCAAAGAGACCCACATTAGATGTATAAATGCTCTCCATCAAATGATTTTGGATCAAGGGCTATCAGATATTTGGAGACTTTTTTAACCCAGAACTACAGATTATACTTTCCACTAGAAACCCAATGCCTCCTACAGCAGGTTGGACTTTTGGTTGGGATTCTCGGCAGCTACAGCTAAATCTCTAGATACTACCATTCTCCCTAGAGCAATTTCTGACCACGCCCCCAGTTCAACTTTTAATGCAATGGGACACTAACCTTCCCCCATCCCGTCACTGGAGGTTAGACCCTATACTAATTAGGGACCCGATTTTATCCCATGGGCTCAGAATGAAGCTGCCCATTTCCTGGCACATAACCCGATAGCTGACATGTCTTCTGGTAACACATGGGAAGCCTTTAAGGCCACCATGCGTGGCAATATAATGGGATTTGCAGCAGCAAAAAGAAGAGAGCGTGAACTACATCTGGCATCTCTAGAACAGAAATTGAAAGAGGCAGAAAGCCTTTTTAAGGCCACACCCTTCCCCACTCCGAACTCCCCAAAAGCTAAAGTTGTTCTAAATTTGTGGTTTGAGAGTAATCAGCTCCTTAATAGAAAGGCTGAAATAGCCATATTACATTTACAACACTCTTTTTGGGAAGGTGGAGATAAAGCCGTCAAGATACTTGCTTATCAGCTTCGTAAACAACAAGCTACTACATATATTGCTGGCCTTATGGATATATGTGGAACTCTGACCACTGCCCCCAAGGCAATAAATGATATAATGGCCAAATATTATAAGACTTTATATACTTCCACTCATGCCCATCTGAACAAGGAGATACAGCCCTTCCTCCAGTCCTGTCAGCTCCCCAAACTTACTGACCAACAAGCTCAGTTACTCATGTCCCCAATATCCGCAGAGGAGGTTAGTACTGCAATTAAGTCTCTCAAGCTGGGCAAATCTCCCGGAAACTATGGATATGCTGCAGATTTTTACCAGGCTCTAGCACCCACTCTCACTCCCCTGTTAATGGCAGTATTTCAAGATATTGAGCTCAGTGGTGCTCTCCCTCCCTCACTAAGAGAGGCAACTATTGTACTCATCCCTAAAAAGGTAAGGACCCCACCAAGCCAAGCAATTATCAACCGATATCCTTGATTAATATTGATAGTAAGCTTTATGCCCAAATCTTAGCAACTAGGCTAAATCCCCTCCTGCCAAGTCTCATACATCCATCCCAAGTGGGTTTTATCCCTGGGCAACACAGCTCTGATCACTTAAGGACATTAATGAATCTCATGCATATAGCAAAATATCTTCCTACCCCTGCTGCAGCAGTCGTAATAGACTATAAAAAAAGCTTTCAACTCCATTGAGAGGAACTATTTATATTTGGCTTTGGCATCATTTGGAGTTGGTCCAAAATCCCTGTCAAGAATTCAAACTATTTACACATTTCCCTCAGCTAGAGTTAACATGAATGCCATACTCTCCGGCCCTATTCACCTTGAACAGGGAACAAGTCAATGCTGCCCATTGTCACCCCTTCTTTTTGTTTTGGCAGTGGAGACTCTAGCTCTAGCACTCCATAGTCACCCAGGTATTAATGGTATAAAAGTGGGTAATACATAATACACACTTCCCTTATGTATGCTGATGATTTGCTTCTCCCCTTGGTAGACCTGTAAAGATCCGCTCCTCTGTTATTGGAGTTGTTGGATTTATTTTCCCAATATTCAGGACTGAAACTGAATCAGGCCAAGAAGTAGGTACTCCTCCTGAATGGGAAATGTTCCCAAGAGATAGCTCAGACTGTAGGCCTTATGAGGGCACCTAAGGGGAACACATATCTGGGTGTTAAGCTCACATCCTCTTTAGATAATCTCTGGTAGACAAACATACAAAAACCCCTTCTTAGCTCTCTAAAAACGGAGTTCAATAGATGGAAACCTCTTCAAATGACATTGGAAGGCAAAACTGATGCAATTAAAATGGTTTCTGCACCCAAGTTTTTTATCTGCTAATGCATATCCCTATTCCCCTCCCTAAACAATGGTATCTGGCTTTGGATAGGCTTATTGGAGATTTCCTATGGGAAGGCAACAAACCTGGATTTAGCTGTGCCCAACTGAGGGCTCATTGGAGAAAGAGAGGGTGGAGCCTTCCATGGGTAGAAGAATACCGGCAGGCATTCCTCTTGGCACAAACGGTTAAAGGGCTGCATCCCCTAACATCATTATCCCCACAATGGGTACGTATACTGTAGAGCTTGATATTACTGAGTCAGTACATTTCTCATCCCTTCTGATGCCCCACAGGGCTCATAGAGCTAGCCCCTCTGACAGAGGTATGTCCCCTTATATGTCTCCATCTGTTGAAGCAGCCAGGTCCAACTGGCTGGGTCCAAAAGACTGAACCAGACTCCTCTTCCCTGTCCTATACCCGCTCTATGGTTTAATCCAGATATTACTATTGATGCACAATGGCTATATTGGAAATCCTTGGCAGACAAGGGTATTCTTGTACTAAAAGACCTGCTAGACCCCGCTCTTAAGACCCTGTATACATTTCAATCCCTTCAGCGTATCTGGAACCTTTCTTGGACAGACTTTTGGAAGTATCTTCAGCTCAGAGCAGCACGGAGGTGTATATTGCACCCTTTGAAACCTCAAACACACAGTTCAGAGCTACGTATCTGGATGCAACATCCGATAGGCCTATCAGGGTGCAGCTATGCTAAATTAACAGATACCCTTCCCCAATATTCTGAGAGGGCGAGACTCAAGTGGGAAAAGATGCTCCAGACTCCTATCTCCTCTATATCTTGGGAACAGTCCTGGAAAGATATCCATAAATGGCTGATGGATGCTAGGTCTAGATTAATACAGAACAAAATAGCCCATTCTTGGTATCAATTGCCAGTTGTGCTTTATAAAGCTAAGATTCTGAAGTCCGACTTTTGCTGGAGATGTCAGGGCTCAGGCACGGATATTCTACATATACTGTGGTCTTGTCCGCATTTGAAATCCCTGTGGCAAGGCATCCATGATACTGCATGCAAAGTGTTAGAGAAGAAGCTCCCTTTTAGTCCACTTTTTTACATCTTGGGTATCCAAATGGAGCTCCCACAAATGACCCCTCATGAGATTAGATGGCTGGCATTGATCTCGCTCCAATCTAAGAGAGCTCTACAATGCAAATGGAGGCCACCTCTGATGCCTACAGTGATGGAGGTGTTAGTATCTCTTTCCTCTTTAGCCAAATTGACAGGATTTCACACCTGCAGAAGTACCAAATGTCCAAATTCAATCAATATTGTACCCTTTACCTTAATTTCCTGAAGCTCCAGAACTCGAACATCCCCCAAGAGGGTATTGGTTGACTTTTCTTTCCACCAGTTGATATAGCTATACATATCCCATGATATTATACAAGCTGTGTGATTCATTTCCACCATAGGAAATCTCTGCTGGGCATATGGCCTTGTGAAGACACAGATTAGGCTCTTGTACTTTTAAGGTGCCTATTTTCCAGATATGCACATTCCTCTCTCTCCCCAACTGAGTAAAAGTTTCTGGGATAACTCCTGCAAGGCTCTGGGGTATAGCTGTCGATATCTGTACATTGTTTACCGTCTAATAGTACATTAAGTGTTTTTATTAGTTACCCTAGCGTTTGGTGGGTTTGGCCTATAGCTGGTGGTTTTTGCCACAGGCCCCAGAGAAGTGAGAGGGTTTTCCATTTGCTGTTTTCAGCTGGGTAAGCCCCTCACCATTCTTATTATAGGATAAGTTCTGATTGATTTTTTTATTTTTTTGTGTACAGAGTTGTTTTAGATACAAAAATGCAGTGTGGGATCTCACATTAGACTTATGGTGTGTTAGGTGCTCTAACTTTTGTTACGAGGGAAGTTACCCTTTTGGGTATATACCCACAGTCTCTTAAGGTTTTGTCTCACCCTAGTGGACATACATAGCACAGTCACCCCACTGAATCTTTATAACCCCCCCCACAGTTAACCCCCTTTAACTAGCCACTTGAGTGGGATAGTATGACAGACTTATTAGTACACACTTGGAATGTACGGGGCTTAAATTCCCTGTCAAAGGGAAAAAAGTTTTAACCCATTTGAAGCGTCTTAAATCTCAGGTGGCATTTCTTCAGGAAACAAACTCTCAGGAGAGGACCACACTCATCTGGTTAAGGACTGGGAAGGACAACAAGTATCTTCCCATGCCACTACTAGAAAACGCGGAGTAATAATTTTAATTCATAAATCTTTGCCTTGGACCCTCTCTAAGATGTTATCTAATGCTGATGGTAGGTGGGTTTTAGGAACCTACGATACCCCCTCAGGAGCTATTACTCTCTGTAACCTTTACGCCCCAAATGAAGATACACCACAGTTTTTTCATGATATATCACAGGCTATTTTGGAATTTAACCCCCTTTCTGCCCCCTCCTCATTAGAGGAGATTTTAACCTTTCACTAGTTCCATCTCTGGACAGGAATGATGGAAGCAAAGAGACCCACATTAGATGTATAAATGCTCTCCATCAAATGATTTTGGATCAAGGGCTAAAAGATATTTGGAGACTTTTTTACCCCAGAACTACAGATTATACTTTCCACTAGGAACCCAATGCCTCCTACAGCAGATTGGACTTTTCGTTGGGATCCTCGGCAGTTATAGCTAAATCTCTAGATGCTACCATTCTCCTAGAGTAATTTCAGACGACACCCCCAGTTCAACTTTTAATGCAATGGGACACTAACCTTCCCCCATCCCGTCACTGGAGGTTAGACCCTATACTAATTAGGGACCCGATTTTATCCCATGGACTCAGAATGAAGCTGCCTGTTTCCTAGCACACAACCCGATAGCAGACATGTCTGCTGGTAACACATGGGAAGCCTTTAAGGCCACCATGTGTGGCAATATAATGGGATCTGCAGCAGCAAAAAGAAGAGAGCGTGAACTACATCTGGCATCTATAGAACAGAAATTGAAAGAGGAGGAAAGCCTTTTTAAGGCCACACCCTTCCCCACTCCGAACTCCCCAAAAGCTAAAGTTGTTCTAAATTTGTGGTTTGAGAGTAATCATCTCCTTAATAGAAAGGCTGAAATAGCCATATTATATTTACAACACTCTTTTTGGGAAGGTGGAGATAAAGCCGTCAAGATACTTGCTTATCAGCTTCGTAAACAACAAGATAGTACATATATTGCTGGCCTTACGGATGTATGTGGAACTCTGACCACTGCCCCCAAGGCAATAAATGATATAATGGGCAAATATTATAAGAAGTTATACACTTCCACTCATGCCCATCTGAACAAGAAGATACAGCCCTTCCTCCAGTCCTGTCGGCTCCCCAAACTTACTGACCAACAAGCTCAGTTACTTGTGCCCCCAATATCTGCAGAGGAGGTTAGTACTGCGATTAAGTCCCTCAAGCTGAGCAAATCCCCCAGAAACTATGGATATGCTGCAGATTTTTACCAGGCTCTAGCACCCACTCTCACTCCCCTGTTGATGGCAGTATTTCAAGATATTGAGCTCAGAGGTGCTCTCCCTCCCTCACTAAGAGAGGCAACTATTGTACTCATCCCTAAAAAAGGTAAGGACCCCACCAAGCCAAGCAATTATCAACCAATATCCTTGATTAATATTGATAGTAAGCTTTATGCCCAAATCTTAGCAACTAGGCTAAATCCCCTTCTGCCAAGTCTCATACATCCATCCCAAGTGGGTTTTATCCCCGGGCAACACAGCTCTGATCACTTAAGGATATTAATGAATCTCATGCATATAGCAAAATATCTTCCTAACCCTGCTGCAGCAGTCGAAATAGACTATAAAAAAAGCTTTCGACTCCGTTGAGAGGAACTATTTATATTTGGCTTTGGCATCATTTGGAGTTGGGCCAAAATCCCTGTCAAGAACTCAAGCTATTTACACATTTCCCTCAGCTAGAGTTAACACGAATGCCATACTCTCTGGCCCTATTCACCTTGAACAGGAAACAAGTCAATGCTGCCCATTGTCACCCCTTCTTTTTGTTTTGGCAGTGGAGACTCTAGCTCTAGCACTCCATAGCCACCCAGGTATTAATGGTATAAGCAAGCAATAACACATGACGAGGTGTGGGTTACGTGCTGATAAGAGCATGCCTAGGGGTGTACTAAGGCATGAGGCACTTGTGCCGAGTGCCTTATGCCCCTAGGTGTGCTCTTATCAGCACGTAACCCACACCTTGGAGTGTGTTATTGCACTTATAAAATGGGTCTCTGGTAAAGATGTTAGTTTGAGAAAAAAATGCAATAAAAATGTGTGTAAAATTAGTAAAAATATGATATTTGTGTAAAACATAAAAAGTAGTCCCTCTGTTGGGATGCAGTATATGAGGTTACCTTGTGTCTGTCTACTGTACCCACCCAGTAACTGTGTCTATCTGCAGAACCCACCCAGAGAAACAACAAAAACATGTTTTTATTTTTTTCATTTTAAACATATTTGTTAGTTTTCTATGACAGTTTAACTAGAGGCATTCGGACCCATTGTGTACAGGTGGTCTGACGTATTATCTGTGCCGTTTGTTGCACAAGTCTCAAGATGCAGACAACGTTTCTGTGTATGTTTTTTTTTTAAGTTTTTTTGTTAAATGCTTTGATTTATGTTGATTTATATTGGGATTTGTGAGAAACGGCTGGCTGACTGGGAGCGAGCATGTCTCTCAGCAGCCGCCGTAGATGGATGTTTCCGGGTGATGTTTCTTAGCGCTGTAGTCAGACATTTGCCATTTCAAATTTGTTACAGCTAAAAAGCTGTAGACAGTATTTATTTTTAAAAAATTAAATATGTTCTGTGTTTTTGTGCCAATATTGTGTTGGACAGTCAGTGGGAAGCGGGTAGATGTCTCAGTGACGAGGAATGTTATCATCGTGACCGGAGTTGCAGAGCGGGGGTGTCAGTGTAAGTAAGAAAAATAAAATTATGATTGTATCACCAAAATGTTCAATTTGAAAGAGGCTGTATGATGCTTAAACCGGGTTGACTGGTTGTTGTTTTTTTTGAAGTTTCACTGATGGTTCAAATGTGTGGCTGAATGAGGGGAGCACAGCTGCATACTAGCGGTTTACTGAGCTGTGCCAGCCTAAGCTTTTGGTTCCAATTGGCAAAGCTCAGTGATTTTTTGGTGTTGTGTGCCCTGGGGGTAGTCCCGGTTGGCTACCCTATCATCTGGTAAGGACACGGCTGAGATGATGTTGTAGCCAATCAGTGGCTTAGAATTTTTAAGCCCATTTTATAAAAGTGGGTAATACATAATATACACTTCCCTTATGTATGCTGATGATTTGCTTCTCCCCGTGGTAGACCTGTAAAGATCCGCTCCTCCGTTATTGGAGTTGTTGGATTTATTTTCCCAATATTCAGGACTGAAACTGAATCAAGCCAAGACACAGGTACTCCCCCGGATGGGAAATGTTCCCAAGAGATAGCTCAGACCGTAGGCCTTATGTGGGCACCTAAGGGGATCATATATCTGGGTATTAAGATCACATCCCCTTTAGATAATCTCTGGCAGACAAACATTCAACCCCTTCTTAACTCTCTAAAAACGGAGTTCAATAGATGGAAACCTCTTCAAATGACATTGGAAGGCAAAACTGCTGCAATTAAAATGGTTTCTGCACCCAAGTTTTTTGTCTGCTAATGCATATCTCTATTCCCCTCCCTAAACAATGGTATCTGGCTTTGGATAGGCTTATTGGAGATTTCCTATGGGAAGGCAACAAACCCAGATTTAGCCGTGCCCAACTGAGAGCTCATTGGAGCAAGAGAGGGTGCAGCCTTCCATGGGTAGAAGAATACCGGCAGGCATTCCTCTTGGCACAAACGGTTAAAGGGCTGCATCCCCTAATATCATTATCCCCACAATGGGTACATATACTGTAGAGCTTGATATTACTGAGTCAGTACATTTCTCATCCCTTCTGATGCCCCACAGGACTCATAGAGCTAGCCACTCTGACAGAGGTATGTCCCCTTATATGTCTCCATCTGTTGAAGCAGCCAGGTCCAACTGGCTGGGTGTCCACAAAAGACTGAACCAGACTCCTCTTCCCCTGTCCTATACCCGTCTATGGTTTAATCCAGATATTACTATTGATGCACAATGGTTATATTGGAAATCCTTGGCAGACAAGGGTATTCTTGTACTAAAAGACCTGCTAGACCCCACTCTTAAGACCCTTTATACATTTCAATCCCTTCAGCATATCTGGAACCTTTCTTGGACAGACTTTTGGAAGTATCTTCAGCTCAGAGCAGCATGCAGGTGTATATTGCACCCTTTGAAACCTCAAACACACAGCTCAGAGCTACGTATCTGGATACAACATCTGATAGGCCTAGCAGGGCACATCTATGCTAAATTAAGAGATACCCTTCCCCAATATTCTGAGAGGGCGAGACTCAAGTGGGAAAAGATGCTCCGGACTCCTATCTCCTCTATATCTTGGGAACAGTCCTGGAAAGATATCCATAAATGGCTGATGGATGCTAGGTCTAGATTAATACAGAACAAAATAGCCCATTCTTGGTATAAATCGCCAGCTGTGCTTTATAAAGCTAAGATTCTGAAGTCTGACTTTTGCTGGAGATGTCAGGGCTCAGGCGTGGATATTCTACATATACTGTGGTCTTGTCTGCAATTGAAATCCCTGTGGCAAGGCATCCATGATACCGCATGCAAAGTGTTAGAGAAGAAGCTCCCTTTTATTCCACTTTTTAACATCTTGGGTATCCGAATGGAGCTCCCACAAATGACCCCTCATGAGATTAGATGACTGGCATTGATCTTGCTCCAATCTAAGAGAGCTCTACAATGCAAATGGAAGTCATCTCTGATTCCTACAGTGACAGAGGTGTTAGTATCTCTTTCCACTTTAGCCAAATTGACAGGATTTCGCACCTGCAGAAGTACCAAATGTCCAAATTCAATCAATGTTGGACCATTTACCTTAATTCCCTGAAGCTCCAGAACTCGAATATCCCCCAAGAGGGTATTGTTTGACTTTTCTTTCCACCAGTTGATATAGCTATATATATCCCATGATATTATACAAGCTGTGTGAGTTGTTCCCACTATAGGAAATCTCTGCTGGGCATATGGCCTTGTGAAGACACAGATTAGGCTCTAGTACTTTTGAGGTGCCTAATTCCCCCGAGGCCCCTGAGGGAGCTTGGTGGGTCACCACAGCTCTCTAAACAGTCCCATCTCAGTGATACACTTTATGAGGGCAACATCTCTGTGTAGGCATGGCAGCCTGTCAGATATGAAGTTACTGCTGCTATAGTTAATTATATTACCTTATTTTACAATAATTAATTTGTCCTAGGAGATTGCTAGTTATGAACCTTGTATTAATTAGCTTTGCTATCCCCACTAGTTATTTCACCCCATGCCCTCTATCTCTTCCCTCTTTCCCTTCCTTATTTGTCTCCCCCACCCCTTTTTCCTCCCCTTTCTTCCTCATTTTGTTTTCCAGGGGTGTTAAGTACAGTAACACTGTATTGCCAATGAGTTTTTGATCTGCTCTTTCCTCCATTTTGTATCTCTGTATTTGTTGGAAAACAATAAAAAAATGTTATGAAATAGAGACTACAAGTCCCACGGGGCACCATAATGAGCAGCAGGTTTTGCACCATTAGATTCGGTCCATGATTGGACCCACTTTTTCAGGAACCAAACTAGTGAGCCCATATAAGAGAGGGCAGAACGAGAGATGGGAGATTGGGGAGGGAGAGATTGGAGAGAAAGTTGGAGCGGGGTGTCTACCCACTTGGCCGTGTGGCTGGTTATTTTTTGTTTTATGTAGCCTCTTACTTGAACCTTCCCTTCCTGAGCTATACCTATATCAGCACCTCTCTCCCAATACTCTTTACAGAGGATTGGCAAGGGACACTGGCAAGGGATCATTTGATTGGCTCCTGGCTTGCTATCCCCATGCCTCCTCCTCTTCCTGGGTATTACACTACCAAAAAACAAAATGCAGTTTTCCCCCACCCTGGTTCACAGTTCCATGCTGATTCAGTGCCCACCCACCCAGCTTCCCCAGCAGCCAGATGTCTTCTCCAGCTGTCTCCGCTTCCCTCCCACCCCTATCCTAAATCCTGACATGGCAGCGGCAGACCAGCACAGCCCCCCCTCTCTCCTTCATGGCCGGCCCATTCACTGACAGCTCAGTCGGCGGGCTGGCCGTGGAGGAGAGAGGAGGGTTGTGCCGGTCTGCTGCTGCTGTCTGTGCCAGGATTTAAGATGGAGGAGAAGGCGTGGTCGTGATGGGGACATCTGGCTACTGGGAAGGCTGGGTGAGGGGCACTGGATCACCAGGGAATGGGATTGGGAACTGGGAAGGGGTTTAAAATAAAAAAAAAACACTAGACCACCAAAGATTTATTTTTACAGGATAATAAGGAGTGAGTTTGCTAAAAGAGGAGATATGGAGGGATGCGGGTGGGGGGATTACTGTACATTTCCGTGGTGGGTGGCGGGGCAAGTTATTACCGGGTGGAGGGGAGGGACCACTAGTCACCATTGATAATTTAATTATTTAATTACAATTACATGTGGGACAGGTGGGGGAGGGACCACCAGTCACCAGGGATCTACTGTACTTATTTTAACTTATACGGTACTCTCCTAAGGTGAAATTTCACCTTGGGATGAAAGGCAAAATTTTGCTGTGGAAGGCGAAATTTCGCCATTCCACCAGGTGTAATTTTGGCACTCTGCCAGGCAAAATTTTGCATTCCGTTACATGAAATGGGTGGAATTTCACGGATTGCTCCACAAAGCGAATTCCACCCACTTCACTCACCTCTAAACAACAAGGACAAGAGATCCACCGAGGAAGACGTTGAGGGGTCTGCCTGGTGAAAACTGTCTACAAAGGCCTCTGGGTGAAGTGGGCAAGGTCAGGCAGGTAAAGATCTGCATCACTCACTCCTGCGTACCAGCTCAGTGCCCGGAGGGTCCGAGACACCCTGATGGAGTCCATCCATCACCATCATCACCCGTGGACAATCAGGTACTATTTTCCCTGTCTTATTTCTGGACTGTGTTTTCCTGGCTGTACAGTGCTCCCCCTTCCCTAAGAACTTTAACATCTCAAATACCCCTAGACAGGGAAGTGGGCGGTACTTATATATATTTTTAACTCAGTATTGATCTATTTATTGCTATATAATTAAATTCCTGCTCTGATGGAAAAGAAATTTTGACTGTGGAACTTTTAGAAAATAAAATACTTATGGCAGACCACTTGAAGTAATTAGCACCACAGTCCTTGTGACATGGAGGCTCACAGTCTGATCCCTGTTGGTTTATACTGCTGACAGTATAGCCTAGAGGTTAGAGTAATTAGGTGTGAAAGAGCTTGGTACATCCAGCACACCAGACCAGTGTTTGATTCTCACAATCTCCACTTGCACACTATGTGACTCTGAGCAAATCACTTAACTGCCCAGTGCTCCCAGCTCGCTCCTGAAAACAGGTACTCATGCTTAGCGGGCCTTACTCTGTTATCAAAGACTAACAAAAAAAAAGGAGAATATAAATGAGTTGGCAAGAAATGATGCTGTTTGTGTCTGCTGCCCCTGATATTCAAGAAGGTAAATAGCTTTAGTGGCACATCAGTTAATATAAAAAAATATGTGAAAACATAAACATGATCTTATTAAGTCATTTATAAATACAGTTTTGTTTACCGTATTTTTTGTGTTTTCTTCAAGTTATTTCTTTCATTTACAGGAAGTGCAATTGCAACTGTAGTCAAGATTATTCAGTGGGTAATCACTGCTAAATATTTTTTGGTGGGTGGGTGAATGAACATACAACCACTTCTTGAATTTTTTCATAACCAATAGGGGGATAGCTAGGGGATGATGTAGGAATACTGTTTCTGCTCTGGCCTGCTAGCAGATTGTTCCAATTTCTCTTCTCACTTAGGGATGGGTCCCAGTAAGATCACAGAGACGACACACATTAGTGTCCTGTTAGAGCCAGTATATATCTAGACCGCATGCCTGCAGATGACAATTGATGTACAGCAATGCTTCTTATGCTATAGTTTGTATAGGTGGTATTTAATCCAGCCAGTTTATGGATACATGCAAGCATGTTTGAAAGATGGTTGGTACCCATAGGTTTCTAACTGTAAAAAGCATCTTGGGTTTCCAAATATTCATCTGCTGTTCTCCGAAGGTGCAGAAAAAATGTAGGGGCATTTTCTGGGACTTTTGACAAATACTTGCCTGGTAACTGAGGCATGAAGCCCTGGACATTGCTTCTTCCATCTTCATGGGGATCTGATTAATTTTTTTTCTTATCGAAGGACATGCATCCACATTTTAGATCATTTTGTCAACTTTGATAATTATTGCTGTCCCTTTTCAGTTCTCGGAGCCCCTCTTGCCCAGGATGGGCAAAGTACAGCTGTACATCCAGCCATACTTTTGAATGAGACCACCAGCATTGTTTACATCTGACGCTTTGTATATCTTATTTTTCACAATCGCCTCTCAGGCAAGGCTAGATAATGACAGGCTTTGTCCTTTCCCTGTCTCTGTAACTCATCATCATCATCATCAAACTTTATTTTTAAAAAGAGCCTGTCCAAAGCCAAGGTGCTTGCACAATAAATAATTCAAATACATAAAATAAAACAATATAATAAAATCTATCAATATAACATTCTTAAAAAACAAGGTACGCTAGGCTAAATAAATAAGTTTTCAATGCTGCTTTAAAACTTTGGATCATCAGGCAGTCTCGCACCTGATGAGGCAGAGAATTCCACAGGGTTGGGGCCATAACACTAAGTGACCTGGCCCCTGATGTCTTCAAATGGACCCTGGGAATCTCTATCAACTCTCATCGTGGATTGGAAAGGGCGGGGACAGTATTGATGAAGAAGATCTTGCAGGTAGCTAGGTCCCAGATTGTGTAGGGCCTTATAGCTCAGCAAACCGACCTTGAAGGTGATCCACCACTGTACTGGCAGCCAGTGCAGTCTGCGGAGGACAGGCGTTCTATGACTGGTCCCAGAAGTACCAGTCAGAAGCCTGGCCACTGCATTCTGCACTAGCTGCAAGTGACGGATATCAACCCCCTGTAGCCTTAGGTAAACTGTTTTAAGTCCCCAAGGAAAACATTATTGCTGCTGCAGAACTCAATATCTTTCATTATGTTGATCAAGTGGCTCCTAGGGGGTTGTTTCAGGAAAGGTTTATTCCCGCTATGATCCCAACATAAGTTGGCAAACTATGTACTTCACCAATGCCATTTTGACAGTTGCAAAAACTCTCACAGTATGACATTAGGGACTGAACAGGAATAGTTTTAAAGTCAATGTTATACTTCTTTCCTTTAGCCAGTCTTTGAAAATGTTGATGGCCCACTAGTTTTATATCTGGGCCTGATATTCAGAACTTTGCATGGGCATTAATGGGTCTTTGCTTGAACAAACTGGGGTTTGTATGGGATCCCCATATTCAAAAGGGGCTGTTGTAAGGACAAAGAGGGTTAGCACCCTTGCAAAATATAATGTGTGCGTGTGGGCCAGGGGAGGGCGTGGCCATGGATAGCAGCACTATTTCATATTTAGAGACTTTGCGCTGTGCGAAAGGGTTTAGCACAGACCTTTTACACAGGCGCAAATACCCAAACAAAACACTGACTTAACTCAGGCAGCCCTAGTGGTTGCAGGAGGTAATGCAGTCACTTAGCTGGTTAGCTACTTGGGAGTATAACTGCCCTCGTGGTCCCTGGCAACTCTTCACTGATTGCTGGCCTCTTACAGTACATGTAAAATAATATCCTGGTGCTAGTGGTCCCCCACTCAATTGCCAGCACCAACATAAAAATTATTATCCCTGTTGGTAGTGGTCCCCCTCCAATCGTCAGCCCTGATGTAAAACTTATCATCCCTGGTGGTAGTGGCCCCCGATCGCCAGCCTGACATGCAAATTATATACTCTGGTGCCTGGTGTCACTCTCCCCAATCGACAGCCCCTCCATGACAACAGGAAAATCCCTGGTGCCAGTGGTCCCACCCTCCTGCCAATTGCCAGCCCAGAAGTACAAAAAGAAACCTTCACTAGTGTCCAGTGGTTTCCCCTGTGGCACCAGGCATTTCCCCACTCACCTTAACGTTATCTGCAGTGCCACAGGAGGATACAGCAACTGGCACAGCCCTCCTAACATCTCCTCAGCTGGTCACCATATGTACAGGCAAGGAACATGCTTCTTATTTATAGGACAGGGTGATGTGTCCAGTCCTATATATAAGAGGTGTGTTCCCTGGCTGTACATATGGTGGACAGCCAAGGAGGTGTGAAGCGGGCTGTGCTGGTTGCTGTATGCTGTATGCTTCCTCAGCACCACAGATAATGCTAAGGTGAGTGTGGGGGTATGCCAGATGCTGTGGAGGGGGAATGTTTTTTGTACTTCCAGGCTGGCAATTGACAGGAGGAGGGACCACTGACACCAGGGATTCTCTTGTTGTCATGAAAGAGCTGGCGATTGGACAGGGCAACCAATAGCACCAGGGAATATAATTTGCATATCGAGGCTGGTGATCAGTGGGACCACTACCAGGGATAATAAGTTTTACTTCAGAGCTGGTGATGGGGGGTGGAACCACTGGCACCAGGGATATAGTTTTAACAGAACAGGCCAGTGGTTGGAGGGGAATCACTAGCACCAAATACATTATTTTATAAGGAACTGCTGGCGATCAGCTGTGGGGGACCACTAGCACTGGGATAGCTGCACATCTGGGATCGGTCAATTGTGGGGGTGGTGCCATGATAACCATCCTCACTACCCATGTATATGAGCCAATAATGGGTTTGCAAATGGCCCTTTAGTGCCTTGCATGCCCAATGTGCTCAATTTCATGGGTCCATTTGAATAATGCAAATAGTGTTCCGGTGCTATCCATTCTGGTGTACTTCAGGAGTATTGTTGGGGCAGGGCTAAGTGGCTTAGTGCTGGGCTGGCATGGCCATCTATTCCGTTGAACAGTGCCTGTGCACCTGGGCAACTGTAAGGTGCAGCGCTGTTTTGTGCTCTGCTTGGCATGAATTTGAATATCAGGCCACTGGTGTTTTGTTGATTTTGGTTCACTTCAATCTTGTCAGTTTCAACGATTGCTAGATCGCTGTGACTAGTACTAGCCTTTAATTCATCAATATTTGCCCTTACAGCTGTTGTTTCTGTCTCCCCTTCAGATTGGTTGCTATTTTCAGCTTTATAACTGCTTTTTACCCAATCCAATGTCTCTTCCCGGGTCAATGAAAAGGTGAGTTCTATTTTTTTAGTCTTAGTGAGGCTTTCAAGATGGTGGTTTAAAAATGTTGAACATTCTGTTTGAATCTCTGTGGGATGGATTTCTAAGTGTTATGTGGTTCCATGTTCTGACTAGTGCTATTGTGCTCAGACAACAGGATTGGGACTAGAACTGCTTAGCCAATCAGATTTCTGTATTTTTCTATCTATATTATAATAAATCACATTTTTATATTCTTTTCTTTCATGTTGCCTTGTTTTTCTATAGGGGTGTGCAAGTAATGGATATTATTTTCCAAATACCACAAATAGTGCAATATTTGTTATTTGGATCTGATTAACAAACAGTGGCACTATTTGTGTTATTCCTATTCAGAAATACAATCCAAAAAAAAGAAACAAAGCAAAAGAAACAGACCCACACCTAAGCCATGTAAAATATACAACACCCCCATCCCTTCACCCTCTGATAGAATCATTTAACCCTCCTCCCCCTTGTAGCACTCACAAGTTGCAATACTATTAGCCGGTACACCCAACCGCCTCCTTGTCTGCCAATCTGCTGGTTTTACTATGAACAAGCTTGTGAGTGCTTTCATTCAGAAGAAGACAGATGGCCATGGAGAAGATTGGGTTGCATCGTTTGCCTTATTACACCATACACTAGCCACTTGCTGGGGAGGGTGCTGCTTGGGTGAGGAGCTGGAAAACATATTTCATTTTGCTCACGTAAGTGCTAAAAGAAGACGCCCGGCTATAGAGGTGGGCGGGTTGTGCTGGCCACCCATTGTGGGAGGGTTTTTTTTATATTTATAATTGCATTGAAAATTGTGGGTGCTGGAGGTGGGAGGAGGGTGGAATGTATTCTATAAGAGGATGGGAGAATGAGGGTGATATATTTTACAGGGTCTAGGGTGGGTTTCATCTGCTTTTTTCTAATAATTTTATCTGAAAAATGAATATGAATTGTGAATACTGAATATTTGGAGCCCCAAATAGAATATTCAGCCTGAATATTCAGAATAAGGTATTGGCACACTCCTATTTTCCTAGAGGTCAATGCAATTGGGCAGAGGGTCAGTTGAGAGAGATATATATTAGGTCTGAGTGATGGAGTGGGTCACTGTAGAAATATAGAAACAGAATTTGCCAGCAGATAAGGACTGCTTGGCCTACCTACTGTAGTCTGCACATGTGTCCCTGCCTATAGTATCACTGCAGATCCTACTTGACCTTCGGCCCATTCACCACCCCTGCCATTTCACTAAGATTCTCATATGCCTTTCCCATGCCTTCTTGAATGCCACCACTGTTTTCACCTCCACCAGCTTGGTGGAAAACTGTTTCAGGAATCTACCACTCTTTCTGTGAAGAAGTATTTTCTCATATCTCTCCTAAATCTACTCCCTCCAGCTTCTTATCATGAGGACTGGTCCCAGCACTGATCCCCGAGGCACCTCGCTGGTCACCTTCCACTCATTTGAGTGAACTCCATTTACCATCACCCTTTGCTGCCTATCCCATAACCAATTTCTTACCCAGTTTACCTGTTTTGGACCCGCTTCTAGCCTATCCAGCTTACTAACTGGTCTCCTATGTGGAACGTGTTAAATGCCTTACTAAAATGTATGTGGAATGTGTCAAACGTCTTACTAAAATCTAGGTAGACTACATCCACCACTCCATCGTGCTCTAGTTTCTTGGTCACACAGTCTCAAAACACCCTGTCAGATTAATTTGATGTTCCCTACCCCCACCATGAATCCATTTGCCTTAGGTCTTGTAACTCACTGAATTCAAAATATTCCACAATCCTTTCTTTCAGTAGTGATTCCATTACCTTTCCCACCACTGAAGTGAAGCTGACAAACCTGTAATTGACAGCCTCTTTTCTGCTACTACTTTTGTGAAGTGGGACTACATCTGCCCTCATCCAGCCCTCTGGGACCACTCCTGTTTCAATAAGCTGGTAAACAGAACTGTCAGAGGTGCAGCCAGTACCTCCCTGAGCTCCCTCAGTACCCTAGGGTGGACCCTGTCTGGCCCCATAGCTTTGTCCACTTTCAGATATGTGAGTCCCTTCAAGACTCTCTCCTCCAAAAATGGACTAATGTCCACGTCCCTACCTCCAATGTTCCTGTTACATTTTTGTGGACCCTCCCTGTCTCTTTCCTCTGTGAACAATGAACAAAAGTATTTGTTTAGGATGTCAGCCTTTTCCTAGTCCCGCTCTGCGCAGTCCCTCCCTTCGCTTCTTAATCGTACAATCTCACCCTTGGTCTTCCATTTTCTCTTACATATCTAAAAAATGTCTCATCCCCTTTTGTTATTGTTTTGACTATTCTCTCTTCAGTTTGTGCCTTTGCACTCCTTACTGATCTCCTTGCTTCCCTCTCTTTCCCCTGATACACCTCCCTATCCTCCTCCCTTCTGCATGTCCTTGTAGCTTCTGAATCATACCCTCTTAGCTTTTACCTTTTCCACCACCCTTTTTGAGAACCATAGTGGTGTCTTCTTCCTCCTTGTTTTGCTCCCTTGCTTGATGCAGATGTTTGCTGCCTTCACTATGGCCTTTTTCAGTTTCCTACTAAAACTGGGCAGTGAGCTAAGGTAAAGGGGAACTACCTTATACAGGGAGAGCTAGAGGGCAGCTTGTAACAGCAGGTGAACTAGTGTGTAGATGAAACAGCATGATATGCTATGGCACATGGGAGGGTCTTCAGCCTGAAAGCAGTCACTGAATAGGCACCTAGTGAACACCCAGTGCTAAAGTAGCCAGAAAATTATCTATTTATTTAGCTTTTATTAACCAGGTAAGCACACTAGACAAACATAGTGCTTATTTTTAGATGCGACTCAAAAGAGTTACAAGTCATTACAAATCCATATAATAACAATACAGTGATATTTACAAGTAGCAGAATAAGAGCCAGGCAATTTCATAGGGGGAATGTTGAAATTACAAATAACAGTGGGCACAGATCAGTTCCATACTTGATCATGTACAGTTCCAAATAGTTTAACTATCCCCTAGCAAGCATGGACAGTAACCCACCATAAGTAGGTTAAGCATAACAAGAGGAAAGCGACACGGCAACACTGGCAGCGGAGAGCATGTTCTGCCAAAGCATCAAGAAGATGATCACAATAGTGGCACCCAGTGAGTGCCCATGGTGCCAGATAATACATACTGTACACACTATAGCATTAAAAGGAAGCAGCATGAATTTATGTGGTAAGCGTCTGTATGAGCAGCAACTGTCTTTCACCAGACAGTAGCTGGGTATCCAATACTCAGCTTAAAGAACACCTTTTGGTTCTTTAAGGAGACCCTGCATAAAGCTTAACACTTTAGGAGGTAAGCAATATGGGCCAGATATTCAAAGCTTTGCGCCCAGGGCAAAAGCGTTTAGTAGCGGGATTAGTGTGGGTCTGCTATATTCAAAGGCTGAATAGTGCAGGCAAACTGCATTAGCGCAAGGCAAACAATAATTATATGCAAGGGGCAAGGTGAACATGAATACAGGTGCAATGAGATATTCAGCGACTAGCGCCACGCTAATTTGTTTAGCGCGACTTAGCGCGATCCATAGCGCGGTACAAATTACCGCCCAGGAAAAGCTGGTCTTAACCCTGGGCAAACAGCTTTGCGCGGTGCTATCTCATCATTAGCATGGCTTGCATGGCCCTAACCTATCAGTATGACACTTAGAAACTGCCAGACATGGAGGACACATGCTGCTCACTGATGGCACCACCATGATGCCATCAGCTGCCACCAGTCCGAGCCAAGCACAGACAGTGATGGGTGATCTGACCCACAGGGGACAGCATGGTAGTGTGGCCATATAGCACACACCTGCAGACCATATGTCTGTGGTGTGTAACAGATGCCAGCACACACATGCAGCACTGTGGGCATGGTGGCCAGTGAGGGTAGGGTGTATGGGTGGCCAGACCTCACCACAGCCCACATGTGGCCACAAGGCCGGGACACATCACTCAGTGCACATGGGCCAGTAGTGGGATTACGCCACCACCTGTATGACTGTTGGATCCTACCTGCCCCCCGAGCTACCTACCATACAACCGTATAGATGTCACAGCACACACTGCCAACCATATACATGACACTGTGTGCATCCCATGTCACAGCTGCAGCATCTGTGGATCACACAACAGCGTGATAGCACTGTCCACTGTCAGTAATTACCTGCAAGCTGTGCCTGGCACTGTGTACAGTGCAGTGGTCATCACTGCCCTACATACCATAGGCAGTCTTGTCCCTCACACTACCAGCCCTCTTGCTACTGTAGTCTCTGCTGTGCACTGTAGCATGACTTACAGTGTGAAGGTTGCATGCAGCACTACCACCACCTGTGCCTATGCTGTATTTGTCCCCTGGGGTACGATATTCTATGCTATGCTGTACTGTTTACATGAAGCCTGCAGCTATCATCATGCACTGCCTGACTGACCTACAGGTGGAGCTGTGGTCAGACCTGGCCAGCCCCTGTAACTCCAGACTGACCTACAAGTGGAGCGGTGGGACCCTGCAGTAACGCTGTGCAAACTACATGCAAATCATGGCCTGATGAGATGCTAATGTGGCTGTTTGCCCACAGACTATCTAAGTAGGCTCATTTGCATGTCACTTTTGAATATGGTAAAGCTTAGTGCGGGGCTAATGTGTTTGCACTGGGCAAACCGCTTAGCTTCTCGCTAAAGCCGCGCTAACCACTAATGGTTCAGGGAATATTATACAGTTTTGAGCACAGTTTTTTATGTGTGCTGCTGCCTGCAGCTGTACTGGGTCCCTGCATTTGCCAGAACACACATTGGCCACATAGTTCCTCTCTATCTACCCTCACGTCTCTATGCACTGTGTTGTTGTGGTTTGCACTTTCTGGTTGCTGTATTCAGTGCTGTCTTATTCCAGGGCTATGTTTGCCCTGCACTCCCAGCCCAGTTTGCATGGCCTCATTCCCATGCTATAGTCAGAAGCTGGTCACCTTGGGCTATTCCTTTTGAATATAGCTTGCTTTGTGCTCCAGGCTATATTTGCCCACCGGGCAGTGCTAATTTAGCCCTGGGGCAAAGTTTTGATTATCTGGCTCCATATTTTCTAACATGTTTCTGTTTTGCAGTTTAGATGGGGAAAGAATTGTAATTTTGCTCTAAGGTGGTACCGTCTTATCCCTTCCCCTTTCAGGTGTATTGGACCGCTCCCATGCTCAGGTGATTTGTAACATTTCAGTAAAATGAGCACAGGTGTGTGCTTCACTGAAATCAATTTGGAAAAATTTTGAGTGCTTTTTGTTATATTTTTAAGGTCAGTTTAATTCAAATCAAAACCACTGCTCAACTAATAAGAATCCAAAGGCCAGATATTCAAAACTTTGCCCCGGGGCAAAATTAGCACTGCCTAGCGGGCAAACTTAGCCCGGAGCACAGAGCACGCTATATTCAAAAGGAATAGCCCAGGGCAAACAGCTTCCGAATATGGCATGGTAATGAGGCCATGCAAACTGGGCTGGGAGTGCAGGGCAAAAATAGCCCTGGAATAAGACAGCACTGAATAAAGCAACCAGGAAGTGCAACCCACAACAACAACACAGTACACAGCAACATGAGGGCAGGTACAGACAAACTACGTGGCCAATGTGTGTGACAGCAAATGCATGGACTCAGTCCAGCTGCAGGAAGCGGTAGATGTGAAAGAACAGTGATCAAAACTGTATAATATTCCCCGTACCGCTAGCGCCGCGCTAAGCGCTGAGCTAAGCAGTTAGCCCGGAGCAAACACGTTTGCCCGTGGCTAAAATGTGCCATATTCAAAAGTGCCATGCAAATGAGCCTACTTACGTAGTCTCTGGGCAAACAACCAGATTAGTATCTCATTATACCCTGATTTGCATGCAGTTTGCCCAGCTGCTACTGCAGAGTCCCCAGAGCCACCTGTAGGTCAGTCTGGAAGTACAGGGCTGACCAGGTCCAACCGCAGCTCCACCTGTAGGTCAGTCTGGCAGTGCATGATGATAGCTGCAGGCTACATGTAAACAGTACAGCATAGCATAGCATATTATACCCCAGGGGACAGGACACCATAGGCACAGGTGGTGGTGGTGCTGCATGCAACTGTCACATTGTAGGGCATGCTACAGTGCGCAGCAGAAACTACAGTAGCAAGGGGCCAGTAGTGCGTGGACACAGCAATGCCTATGGTGTGTGGGGCAGTGATGATGACTGCACTATACACAGTGAGTGCCCAACCTGCGGATGTTTCTGACACTGGACATTACTGTTACGCTGTTGTGTGACCCACAGATGCTGCACCTGTGGCATGGATGCTCACAGTGACATGTACATTTCTGGCTTTGTGTGCTATGGCAGTTGTACAGCTGTGAGGTATGTGGCTGGGATGGGCAGATATTATCCGAAAGACACACTGGTGTTGGGGTATTCCCAATACTGACCCATGTACACTGCATGATGTGTCCCAGCCTTGTGGCCACACCTGATCTGTAGCACAGCCTCGCCACCCATATATGCTCCCCTCAACATCCTCCATGCCCACAGCGCTGCATGTGTGTGCTGGCATCTGTTGGTGTCCACGGAAATGTGGTCCACAGGTGTGTGCTGTATGGCCACACTGCCGTGCTGTCCACTGGTGGCAGGGTCACCACTTACTGCCTGGCATGGCTGGGACTGGTGACAGATGATGGCATCATTGTGATGCCATCAGTTAACAGCTGCTTCCTCTATGTTGGCTTTATCTATGTGTCATATTTATTTGTTAGGAGTCGCGCAAAACCTGCGCTAAACTCGCGCAAACGCCGCGCAAAGCCATAATGTTGTGCAAAGCTGATTGCCCAGGATTAAGACCAGCTTTTCATGGGCGGTAATGTGCACCGCGCTAGGTGTCGTGATAAGTCACGCAAAACCACTTAGCGCGGCGCTAGTCGCTGAATATAGCATTGCGCCTGTATTCATGTCAGTTTGCCCCTTGCATACATTATAATTTTGCCCGGTGCTAATGCAGTTTGCCCGCGCTATTTGGCCTTTTGAATATGGCAGACCCGCGCTAATCCCGCGCTAAACCTGCGCAAATGGTTTTTGCCCAGCGCAAAGTTTTGAATATCTGGCCCCAAAAGAGGTAGGTTTTATGTGGGGGGCTTTGGGGGATTTTTTTGAAGGAGAGCATGCATGTTGCTCTTTAAGGTATTCAGTGTGCTTCCCTTTTAAAAAAATGTTCAATAAGCATATTTTTTTGCATTAAGGGGATACAGTTGCCTTTTCTTTTCACATAAATTGTTAATCACCCAGGAGTGCAAGAGATGCTCTCCTCCTCGAGCAGAGCCCCTCACCTAAATATAAACCTCCCGCTGCTGTCTCAGTCTTGTGGATTGTATCAAATTGTTAGTGTGAAATTCATGAATGTTCATCAAAATTCAGAAATGTGGTTAAAATTCAAGAATCCCGTGTATTCTATTGCTTGTATACATTATTTATAAATTATAAAAGCTCATAAACAATCAGGAACTTTGGGAATTTTCATGAAAAATCTAACCAGCCAAACTCACAGTCATTCATTAATGTTCATGAATGTTCATTAATATTCACAGACAATCAGAAGCATACATGAACAATGATGAGCATAACTGTTCATGAAAGGCCATGAACTCAAGAGTACCATGTAATATTTATGCACAATAATGAACATTTATGAACCTATTTAATGAATGTTCATGAACATTCATGAACTTTCCATTAACATCTCAACTGGGCCTTTACGCTTTGCTATTGAAAAGTAGCATAGAGCCATGGGCAAGATATCTGCCTAACTCCTAAGCACTTCAACCCACTTACAGAATCAGTTGATATCTGCCCATTAAAACAAATGTTCAGGACCTCAAATTAACTCTAGTAGCTTCCTTGGCACACTGCTACTGAATTGTGTGGCTCTTCTGAATTCTGAGTGGTGGTTCCATAAATAACATTGCCCATTCCTTTACCACAGCTACTACTGTGAAACATGGGAAATAGTGGTGGCGAGCCTGTCTCAATGGAACAATGTGGATATGGTGGCATTAAGCAGAGGCTCAGGATCCTGATCTAAGACTTCCCACACACAAGGAAAAATGTGAAAGATTTGGGGGAGCATATGGAAGTGATGGAGATCTGTGTGGCAGATGGGGAGTTGTTCACTTCTCACATTGATACAAAGGCTTCTATCCTGCAGACCAGAAAGCAATACTTCGAACAAGTCCACTGTTTGCTGACAAAGGTTGATGACTTCAAAAACTGTGGCCATAGAAACAATATCGGGATCATGGGCATACCAGAGGGGATGACAACAGAGATGTGTGCACTTTTCTTTAGTCAGCCCTCCCTGGAATGCTCAATGACTACTGTAACTACCCCTTAGGAACGAATAAGCCCACAGAAGATTGGGCCCATGTCCAGGTAGAGAAGCACCATTGTGGCCCATTCTAGTGTACTACCTGCATTTCAGTACTAAGGAGGAGGTGCTGAAACTAGCTACAGATAAGGAATGGTTGAGCTGGAAAGGACATAAGGTACACATTTTCCAAGACATCGCTAAAGACCTGCTGGGCTGTAGGAAGGCATTTGGTCTGGTCAAAAGAGAACTAGCCAGAAAAATATACAGTTTGTGCTTAGGTACCCAGCCACATACAACTGCAGCATGAGGGCAAATGGATCTCCTTTAACACACCCCTAGAAGCAGCCAGTATGTTAAAAACTCAAAAGGGCAATCTCATGGAGAAACAGGCACCTGAACCAGCCTTCTCCCTGCCTTATCTGCTTGCTATCAGTACCAAAGAGGGACCAAGCTGCAAACTGGGACAGAAGGGCCTACCCACAGCTGAGACAGAGAACTGCAGTGTCCCCTCAGCCTCATAGAAACCTGGCTGTCAAACCCAAGAGGCTGTGAGCACAGGACCGGACTGTACCCCACTGAGTGAGATGAATGTTTATTAAGGGAGATCAAAGAGCAGGGGCTCAAGATACAGTACATGGAAGTACAAATAATCTGTTAGCTGCAAGACTGTGCACACAGCAAGGTAGGTCTTAATGTACTGGTGGGAAGCGGGGATGGGGGGCCCAGGTTTTACTTGATCTGTGCCATCTGTTGGGGTAGGGAATCTTTGACATGCCTTATCCTTTGTTTCACTGGTGTCTTTGGATGGGGTAAAAGAGTTTTATAAAATGGTGTCACAGCTAGGGAAGGGATATAGATATCTGCTTAGAATGGCAGCCCTGGGGTTTTGGAGGGCATAGAAACATAGAAGTTGATGGCAGATAAGGACCGAAAGGCCCATCCAGTCTGCCCATTTCTTTTTCTACCTTATAAATGTGCCATCGGCCTTTGCTCTGTCAGTGGCCTATCTATTCATAGTCATTTGTATTGCTCCCTTATGCCTATCCCATGCCTGTTTGAAGCCCTGTGAGGAACATCGATGTCTGATGTCAGAACACTCCAAGATGGCCAGGTGAAGATACCATTGGAGCACCTTGCTGGTGTTTCTTCCACTAAAATGGAATGTTGATCCTTCAGTATATGACTATATGATGACGGAATTTTTCCAATGGTTGGTAAAAAAAGGAATGTTGAAGTAAATAAGAACAACAAAAGACCTGATGGAGCTGCATTTCACAGATAAAAGAGAGAAGAAGGAAAAAGAAACAAAAGTACCGAGCACTGCAGCATCTCTGCTACCCCCAAGTCTCCCAGACCTGAGGCGACTACAGGAGACACCTCTTTCCCCCCGATACCTCAGTAAGATCAAGCCATGTTGCATGGACAGGTGATAATTTAAATTACTTTCCTTGTGCAAGGCAAAATAAGACTATTCAGACCAAGAAGGGGGACAGGGAAGTTTGTTTGGAGAGCAGTTCAGAAGGGAACAAATCTTCAAATAATACAGGGACAAAAGCAGCAATGCTTAAAAAGGGGGCATGAAAAAATGTGGCTGAAAAATGTATGGAACAAGATAGAGAGAGAGACAACCTCAGGACATGACAGGCAGCGCCACGGTCACCACGGAGCATAATAACTTACAAACAAATGTGGACGGCAAAGTATCTGAGATTATGTCGAGCTTAAAACATCAGATAAAAACACTGACCAAACAGCTAATGATGAAAATCAAATAAACATTCTATCAGCTGTTAATAAGTTGAGGTCAGAAATGATGGAAGCTTTAATGGAAAAAATACTGCTCTAACAGGGGTTCCAAGTACGCTGGGTGAAATCACCAACAAAATGGAAAATCTAAAATTAAGAATAACAGAATTAGAAACAAGAGTTTCAACTCTGGAAGATGTTACAACCCCCATGGTTAAAACACAAAAGCAATTGGAGAAGTAATTGCAGGCATTCCAACAAAAGTGGCAGAGTAGGAGGATAGGGCAAGAAGTGGTAACCTACAATTATGCTGTTTGCCAGAAGGTATAGAGGGCACAGTAGACCCACTCCCCTTTTTTTTAAAATGCATAACAAAGGCCATGCCCTGAAGAAAAAATAATACTGGATAGAGGCCACTGAGCCAGCTCCCGTTTCATTGCTAACAAGGAAACACCAAGTTAGGTCGACAGTAAAAATGCTGACCTCCCACACAGCGATGGCACAATACTGACGCAGGTATTGTGTCACCCACTCCTCCAGTGTTTTCTGAGGGGGGACTGTGCCCCCACACCCTCTGGACTTTAGGATTCTAAACTCCAGGTCGGAGTTGGTCTGGGGAGGGGTCAGAACACCGGGGGAAAGCGAAATATGGAAATGGACCATTACAACGATTGTCACTGTTGTGGTCTTTTTCCGTGTTTTGCTGTTGGGGTGTCGAGCAAAAGGGGCCCACCCGCTAACAATACCAGTATGTCTCGTATGGTGTATATAAAGCCACCCCACTTCCAGAATAGAGAAGCTATACTGGGTAAAGCAAGAATGGATAAGGGCCTCATGTACGAAAATACAAAATTTAATGTTTATCCAGATCTCTCAGCAGAGACTACAGTCCATAGAAAGCTATTTAATCCTGTTAAAGAAAAACTAAACAACAAAGCAATAAGATTCACTATGAGTTACCCAGCTAAACTGCAGTTCAGTGTCAAAGGTAACTTACATACCTTTGATGACCCAGATGAAGCAATGGAGGCTTATCAAATGACTTATAAAGAGAATTATAAGGGTCTCAGTGATACTGCAATGTGATTGGCTGTCAGCATTCTGAGAGCCTTACAATTAATCTCTACATTAATGTACATGTACAGCCTAATTACTGCAGTATTGATTTGCCTGGTACTTATTTTAACAAATTCCATAATTAGAACTTAGAGCAACCATTAGGCTTACTGTCTGTGTAAGACTGAACGACATTGTGTTTCAAATTTTCAGTTGTGACTCAGCCAAAAAGCTACTCAAGACATTTGGACCTGCTTGGTTAGTGACAGCAGCTAGACACAATTACCATCCACATCAGAGCTGCAGGTGCCACTGTTTAAACTGCAGATTTCCTGCAACACAAGCAGGCTGTGCGGGGATCTTGTTTAAAAGGTTTAATTCCAGCAGTAGCTCTGTAGCTTTAAAGATCGTTGTTAATGGTTGAATATGAATAAATATTCAATCATTTGACTTTGAGCTTTCAGGTGATCAGCCCACATAACACAGCAGTAGGCAGCAGGTAGATCCAAGTGGAATGAGCACAACCTTAGCATCATCCCTGATTGTCTGTCCTGAAAACTTAATGATATGATTCATTTTGCTACGGCTTTAATTTTGTGACTGCATATGTTTTCTTAAAAGCAGAGTGTGGCTTTTCCATAAAGCTCCACACCATTCCATCTTTGTAATAATGGCAGCACCCTGTGACACTCTTTGTTTGCAGAACACATATCTGAAATACCTCACTCCTGCTTTTCATACAGTCAGCCCTGTTATGGCACAGCTTTATACATAAATGAGCCATAGCCAGGATGTTAAGTATAAAATTACCTGATCAGCATTTCTCAGCACCGAACAGCAGAATGGGCTGCAGTGCGATGGCTGCTCAGTGCACATTAAGCTGTAGCTATCTACTCACCTGCTCTACCTCTCAGACTGAAGTGTAAGCATGCCTATTCAATACAGTGGCACTCCTGAATACAGATCAGTGGCTGGCCGTGGTGGAGAGAGGAGCCAGAGGGATGCCGTGTGGGGGTACCAGGAGGTGTACAGCTGGGTGGGGGACCACTAGACTACTGGGGAAATCTATTCTATGACCATGGATGGGGTCAGGATTCATGCAGGGTGTGGGGGACCACTAGACTACCAAGGAAATTACTCATATTTTAAAAGCAAACAGATCAGGATTCATGCAGGGGGTGGGGACCACTAGACTACCAGAGAAATTACTCATATTTGAAAAGCAAATGAGTTGGGATTCATGCAGGAGGGTGGGGGACCACTAGACTACCAGAGAAATTACTCATATTTGAAAAGCAAATGAGTCGGGATTCATGCAGGGGTGGGGACCACTAGACTACCAGGGACATTACTCATATTTGAAAGAATGGGTCAGGATTCTGCAGGAGGGGTGGAGGGACCACTAGACTACCAAGAAGATTACTCATATTTGAAAAGCAAATGGGTCGGGATTCATGCAGGGAGGTGGGGGGACCACTAGACTACCAGGGAAATTATTCATATTTGAAAAGCAAATGGGTCGGGCTTCATGCAGTGGGGTGGGGGGACCGCTAGACTACCAGGGAAATTACTCATATTTGAAAAGCAAAATGGGTCGGAATTCACGCAGGGGCTGGGGGGACCACTAGACTACCAGGGACATTACTCTTCATTCTATTGTTTATGGTACAGGAGCATACCACTCAACTGTCCCTGATTTTCAGGGACATCCCTGAATCTGCCTCAATATAGTACTCTGTCCCTCCTCACAGTTGTGTTTCTGTGGCTAAACAGTGGCAATTGTAAGCACAGAATAATGTCAAGCATTGCAGTTACAGACTTGTTCTTCTTTAGCAAATGCATTTTGCACTAAGCCCCATATTCTACCAGTTGTCTGGGTGGATATCTCTACTTTTCAAGATGTGTTCCTGATTTTGGCCCTTTGTCCCTGATTTTTTTAAGCCTTGTCCCTGATTCAGGAGGCAAGGGTTGTGGTATGTATGCACCAACTGTGCCTGGCAGCACACAGTTCCTGCTGCTTCTTGCCTGTACTTCTATTCCTGACCAACAGGGATACTGTGGGCATGCCTTAGCCTGCAGCATCCAGCCTGTACTCCATTCCAACCAAAAGAGGAGCTTTGTACTCAATGCAGTAGCACCAGGCAAACTGCATGGTAATGTATGCTAAGCAGCACTTAATGAGATGCAAAAGTACCTGTTTGCCCACGGATTACCTAAGTAGGCTCATATGCATGACAGCTTTGAATATAGCTCCTGTTTGCCCCTGGATAACCAGTTAGCATCAGGCTAATGTGTTAGCACTGTGCAATCAGGTTAGCCCCAGGCAAACCTCACATCAGCATAGCACAGTTCTCCAGTGGGTGGCTTACATTGTTGTTTGCAGTCATACCTCTCAAGTCTCTGATTTTCAGGGGTGTTCCTGATTTTACCTCAAAGTTTTAGTCTGTCCCTCTTAAAATTGTGGTTCTATGACCAAACCATGGAGGTTGTAAGCATACAATAATGTCAAATATTAATGTTACAGACATGTTCTTCCTTAGAAAATGCATTTTACACTACACCATTTATTCTACCAGCTTCCTGAGTGTATATCACCACTTTTTAAGATGTGTCTGTGATTTTTTTAAGCTTTTTCCCTGATTTATGAGGCAGGAGGTTGAGAAGTATGTTTGCAGTAGATGTGAGACATCTCTGTGCAATCACACACAATGTTCTCCACCTGCAACATTGGCTTTCTACAGAGTCTAATGAGCTGCCGTTGCAGTTTGCACTTTCCCTGTTGCTGTATTCAGTGCTGTCTTATTCCCCGGCTATTTTTGTCCTGCACTCCCAGACCGGTTTGCCCAGCTTCCTTAGACTGCTATATTTAGCAGGTTTAGCACAGGGCTATTCCTATTGAATATAGCTTGCTTTGTGCTCCGGGCTAAGTTTGTCTGCTGGGCAGTGCTAATTTAGCCTTGGGGCAAAGTTTTGAATATCTGGCCCATAGAATACTTTTTCCAAAAAAATACTACAGAAGAATTAACACTTATTACAATATGGGAAACATTCAAAGTGTGGTATAGAGGCAGAATTATAAATATTGAAACCACTAAAACAAAGAAAACCAACAAAATACTAAATCAGCTCGAAGAAGGAATTACAAATCCACAGTATATCCATTGTATCACATTTGACAAACAAATGTATAATACATTAATATAAACAGAGAAAGTTATAACCATATTGTAACACAAAATACAGAAAAACAAATGCTAAGAACAAGTTCAAATTATTATGTTATGGCTGATAGGTCACTCAAACTATTAGCTTGACAAACCAAGAAGGAACAAAAAGAAAATTCAATAATTAATATAAAAAAAAAAAGAAGGCACAGTTATTGATAAACCAACAGACATTAATAATGTATTCAATGAATATTATTGAAACTTACATGCGTCACAATTGGCAGACTCAGACTTGGGAATTGAAGCATTTTTAGAACGAGTAGAAGTACCAAAAATTCTGCAGGATATACAAATTCTACTGGAAAGACCTATTCATTATAATGAAGTAGCAGAAGCTGTGGAGACACTATCTATAAGTAAAACACCGGGCCCAAATGGCATCATGATTAAATTCTATAAGCTTTTTAAGAACCTATTCATACATAAGTTAGTTGGATTTTACAATAGTTTCAATAATATCAATAATCTGGATACTTTCAAAGAGGCCATAGTCCAAGCATTTTATAAAAAGGTAGGAATCCACTTGACTGTGCATCCTATAGACCCATATCACTATTAAATGTAGACTACAACATTTTACAAAAATACTGGCACTTGGACTGGAACAGATATTACCCAAACTGATAAACATAGATCAGAATAGATTCATTAAGGGTAGAACATCATCTGATAACATTAGATGCACAATCAATATAATCTCATTAAATACTGAAAAGACTCAATAGTCTTTGTAATAGATGATGGAAAGGCATTCAATAGAATTTAATGGAAATACATTTTACAGACAATACAATATATGGGTCTGGGTGCACAGTTCAGTGGATGACTTAAGCTAATTTATGATAAATCAACAGCTAGAATAAGGACTAACAACAATATATAAAAAACATTCAGTTTACAAAGGGAACCAGAAAAGGTGCTCCCTGTCACCACTAATTTCATGTTAGCCATGGAACCAGTTGCCATTGCAATAAGAAAATATCCTAAAATTCAAGGAATTACAATTAACAATCAGGTCCACAAAATACATTTATATGCAGATGATGCTTTATTACATTTGATGAAACGAGAGTTCTTTAAAATAATTTTGTTAATCTAACGGACAGGTTTGGGAAAATATCTGGATACAAAATAAATTGGTCAAAATCAATAATACTTAAAATAGATGCTCAACATAAATTAGACATACCACAAGGACATTTAATTCAACAAATGGTCATATACATAATTTAGGTGTAAATATAACAGCTGATTTAAACCATTTATTTACAATAACTTATGAAGACACACTCGTACGGATTCAACTAGAGTTAAATACATGGGAAACTTTAACTTTAACACTCATAAGTAGAACAAATGTACAGTAATTAAGATGAAAATATTACCAACACTGATTTTTCTCTTCCAATTTTTACCAGTACCAATACCTTATACTTATTTTAACAAACTTAATAGAAGTATTGCTCAGTTTTTGTGGAAACATAAAAAACCTAGAGTTACTTTCTCTACCTCGACATTACCAAAATGAAAAGAGGCTAGTTTGCCAGACCTTTGCATGTACAGTGGAGCCCACATAAGTGCACATCAAATAAGTGCACATCCTGGTTTAGTGCACAAAAAACAATATCCCAATTTTTTCCTATATGATCAGTGTTAAATTGTCCTGATAAGTGCACTACACATATGTGCACATTTTGGATAAATGCAAATGTTTCTTTGTGAAAATGTAACATTTTTAGGCTCAGAATCTGAATAAGTGCTCATTGATCTGGATGATTACTTAATTGAATGCTCAATTGCTCACTTAGAAACCTGACCTACAGTACTGTAAATGACCACTTGACTGATTTTCAGTGTTGGCTTATATAAAACTCCTCAGAGCAGAGCATACAGAACTAGGCAGTGCTTGGTTCAGCATTGCACAATGGATAAAATATGAAAAAATACACTTATCCTGGAGCAGAAAATCACTCCTGAATAAGTTGTCACAGCCTGATGTTAAATGGGCTGACCTGGCAAAAGAGTACAGTGTAGATGTTTCTACAAATTTCCTGTATTTATGCTTCTTGAGAAAAACTACAGGGCAGAGTGGGAGAGCGGTGAGAAGCTTGGGCGAAAGAAGAAAAGAATGGGAAAAAGTGACACAGTTGAAACTGCACTGCTCAGGTGGATTACTGCAAGCCATTCTGTGGATGCTCCTATTAATGGCCCAATTTTGATGCAAAAAGCTCAGTAAGTAGCTGACATTATGGAGGTGCCATTTACACCCATGAACAGGGTGGTTATGTAGATGGAAAGAGAGAGATGGCATAATCTATAAATGGTGTCACAGAGAAAAAAGATGCCAACACAGAGTCTGCTGATAACTGGATAAAGAACATACTCCCACAAATTTTGGTCAGGCTACAGCACCCAACACATATTTAATTGTGATAAGACTGGCCTGTACTTTTGGGTCATGCCAAAAGGCACCTTAGCTTTAAACAAGATGCAGCACCCGGTGGAAAAAGGCAAGGGAGCACATATCTGTGCTGCTTGTGCTAACATGTCAGACACTGATAAACTGAAGCATGTTGTCATAGGGAAGTCCAGGAAGCCTCATTGCTTCAATGGTATAGAAGTCAATGCACTGCCTGTGGTTTATGAAGCCAACTCAAATTCATGTGTGACAGCTGAGATATTTACTCGTTGGCGTCACAGTGTAAACTGTCAAATGAGAAGGCGTCACCACATAATCGCTATGCTACTTGACAACTGTAGCACTCACCCAAATGTGCCTTTGTTCCACATTAAACTGATCTTTCTTCCCCCAAAATAACATCTTTAATCCAGCCCATGGATATGGGCATTATCTGGAATGTTAAGCACTTGTACAAGAAAAAGGTAAGCTGTGATACACTGTGAAACACCTCATTGCACTTCAAGCACTGTGTTCACACTAAGCTTCAATTTCTTATTTCTTGTAGATCATTGAAAAATTGCTGGTGTGTATTGTTTCAGGCTCCACTTCAGCAGGCGCTAACACAATGTCCAAACTGGCTAAGAAAGTCAATGTGCTGGATGCCATACAAATGCTAGACTTTGCCTGGACATTGGTTACTGTAATAACAATAATTAACTGATACAGGAAGGCTGGGTTCTCAGCATCCATGTCAAACGCCGAGGTAGAGCAGGATGACGCTGTGTCCGAGACCGATCTTCCACCCGGTATGTTGACCCTGGAATTTCTTGAGTATGCAGACATCGATGCAGGATTGCAGACCGAGGGTGCTCTTGATGAGCAGGAACTCTGTAATGATGTCAGGGGGATATCGTTTGTCCACCAGGAGGACAAGGATGACAAGAATTCTGATGAAAAGCCAGTGACTGCATTAGCCACTGTCGTAGCAAAGGAAACTGTGAGGCATTTTATTTTAAACAAAGAAAAAAGTGATTTTGCTTTGTTATTTCAGTTTGACAGTTATGTTAGCAGTTTGTCAATCCAGTCTACAAAACAACAAAAAATTACCTATTATTTTACACAAAAATCTTATTGCTTTTTTGCTTGTTTACTTCTAACCTTTCATTGTACTGTTTTATATGACTGCACCTATTTAATTTAATAAAGTGCATACCACAGTACACAACTGAACGTTTAGTGGAAAATCATTTGTTCAAATTAGTACACACCTTCCTAAGTGCACAAAATGTCATATCCTCAGGGTGTGCATTTAAGCAGGCTGTACTGTATTGTATTGCTGCTCAAATGACAAGAAAATGGCATTGGTTAAAAGAAAAAGATCACGACTTGGTTTCAATGAAGGTGGAACAGAGTATGCAACCTTATCAAAAATTAAGAAATTTGCAGTTCTCAGGATATTAAATAAATAAAAAAATATATATGATAGCAAATGTATTACAACCAAAAATACAGTAGATTGTTGGCTAAAAGTCTATCAAATAATTAAGCAAAAAATAAAATGACACCCATACTCACCAGTATACAATAATTACTATTTTCCACCATCCGTATAACAAAATCAATTTAAAATATGGCATGAAAAAGGAATACCAGAAATAGATACATTACTAAACAATAATGCATGACAGGGTGTGTGTCGTGCTGGGATAACGTCACACCTGGGGTGATTAGGCACGAGGCCACAGGCCGAGTGCGACTAATCACCCCAGAAATGATGTTATCCCAGCATGACACACACCCTGGAGTGCATTATTCCTATTATACAATGGCTCAATTGTAAAACAAAGAAACAAAATGATAGAAATCTATATTAAAAGTAGATTTTTTGTTATTTTTTGTACTGGGTAGGATTACATTATGAAAAAATAGTGCAGTTCTCTTGTTTAGACAGTAGGTGGAGTCATCCTGTTTTGGTGTGACTGTGTTCCTGGTAGCAATCTTTGCCACTGCTGCCTGTTTTTATCAGTAAGGGTTCCATATTGGGACATCTCATTGGGGTTTACCTTTTTTTTTAAATTCGTGCAGTCGTTATGTGTTGGAGAAGGCAGCCCCCCCCCGACACACACATTCAGTTATAGGCTGCCACATGGTCTTTGCTTGAGAGGATTGCTGTATTGAGGTAGGGACACAATTCTGATATTGCTTGAGGGTTTTTTGGGTAGTCAAGTTCTTGTTTTGAGTAGAACAGGAGGGAAGTGTTTTGTTGTAACGAGCGAGTGAGAGCCACGCAGTGACAGTTTGAAACCGCGTGGTTTCTCGCTCGCTCACTCAGTGGTTGAGGCAGGCGCTTCAGTGTGTGTTTTAAAAAGAGAAAAACAGGTGGTTTTGATATTTTCATTTATTGCACGATGGCTGTGGCTGTTTGTTTGTGCCATGTTTGTTGTGGGGTCATCGTAGTTGTTGAGGCGGGTTTCCGGTTTAGTGCTAGCTGGCAAAGCAGAGACCAGCGAAGCTGCTCATAGGCAGTGGAGTGATTTTTTTAAACTATGAAGTGGTCATCTATGTGCTGGCACTACAGCCATGATGTTATGCCAGGATAACATCACGGCTTCAGTGCCAGACTGACCAATGGGGAAACAACATTTTTTATTGCCATTGTATAATCATTAATAACAAACTAAAAACTTTCTACTAATTACAACAATTTGATATACCAGAATCACAACAATTTCAATATTTACAAATAAATCAAACACTATATTAAAAGTACAAATGTAGACATATGTGAAAAATAAATCTACATTAGCACACATTATAAGACAATAACAATTGATATCTTTGCATTATGTAGCAGTAATGACTAACATAAATTCAAACTTGATTAAACCAAAGAACAAACGGGAAAATATGTAAGCATAAATATTACTGAGGAACACTAATTAGAAATGATCAATATATTTATTACAAAACTAAAAAACACTCAACTACGATACATTCAGTGTTACACAATACATAGAATGCATTATATGCCTCCTAAATTACATCAATTTAACAATAACATATCAAAAAAATGTCCTAGATGTGCCCATACCACAGGCACATTGATACTAAGGTTCCCACTAAGGTGTTGAAGAAGCTAGAGAGCCGAGGGCCCATAAATGCTCCCATGCTACTAATTATTCATAATATTTGGGATTTTGTCCAGTTAATAAGTAAGTTAATAAGTAAGCATCCAAATGTGCTTTAAATTCTGTTTTGCTTCTGCTAATACTAATAGTGAGTGGTAGCTTATTCCATGAACTGATGACCCTCAATGTGAAGAAGAATTTCTTCATTTGATAATTGAAGGATTTATCAGATAATTGAAGTGGATGACCTTTGGTATCATATTTGTTGTTTTTAAATTGTAATCCTAGTTCAGTCATTAGAGCAGGGTCCTGGATTATGTCATACAGAAATAGTAAATCCTCTCTTAAGTGACGTGTCTCAAGTGATATAAGGTTAAGACTTTGTAATCGATTTACATATGAAAGATTATACATTCCTTTTAAATGTTTAGTATAATTATGCTGAACTTTTTCCAGTTGATTAATATTTGATTTTTTTATAAGGGCACCAGAGCTGTGACACATACCCCAGATGTGGCCTGGCATAGGCACTAAACAGAGGCATCATCACCCTAGGATCTCTAGTTGTTATATTATGTCTAATGGACCAAATCATTTTATTTGTTTTATTAACCGCATCATTAATATGATGAGCATATTCCAGGTTATTAGAAACCAACCCTCCCAGATCCTTTTCATCAGTAGTGGTCAATAAGGTAAAATTCCTAAAACATATGGGTCCAGATATTCAGAACCTTGTGCGGGCAAAAGCATTTGCGCAGGTTTAGCTGGGATTAGCGCGGTCTGCCATATTCAAAAAGGCAAATAAGCTGCCAAACTGCAGTAGCGCTGGGCTAACCAGTCAGTATGCAAGGGGCAAAGGATGGGCGGGGTGCGCAGAGAGATGCCAAGGGGATATTCAGGTCCAGCGCCATTAGGATACATAGTGCAGCCCTTGAGCGGGCTAGTTACCGCCTATAAAAGGCCGGTCTAAACACAGGGCAAAACACAGAGGAGGAGGGAGCAGCACAGGAAGTAGGAATGTGTGCAGTCCCAGTAGCAGTGATCCTGCCATTGATGGCAGCTGTAGTGGAGGAGGAGGAGGTGGAGGAAAGGGAGCAGGCACAACATGGGCCACAACGCAGGCTCAGGAGACGGTATGCTGCAAACAGGCTGTACCGGCCCAGGGTCTCCTTTGAGACCCTGCCTGATGACCACATCGTTGGCCGGTACCGGATGAACAGGGGAATGTTGAGGCAGCTCTGAGAACTCCTGCATGAGCAGCTGCAGTCAAACACCAGACGAGTCATGCCATGACAGTGGAGGAGAAGGTGACCACAGCGATGTGCTTCCTTGCCACAGGGACGTTCCAATGACCAACGGGGACACCATTGGGGTAACACAGTCTGCCACCTCACGCATTCTGACCCAGTTCCTAGAGGCTCTCCTGCCACATGCTTGAATTCATAGTATTCCCCAGCACAGCAGCAGAGCACAGAGAAACAATGCAGCAGTTCCATCGGAGTTGCGCACCTACCATCTGTACTGGGTGCCATTGACTGCACCCTGTCCCCATCCGTGCACCACCTGGAGATGGCAGTGATGTGTATGTGAACGGAAGGGTACCACTCCATCAACTGCCAGGTGGTGTGCGATGCAGCGGGGCGCATCACTAATGTATATGCACAGTACCCGGCAGTGCCCACTTACACCTTCATCTGGCACCAGTCTCAGCTGTGTCAGGCCTTTGAGGAGGGCAGAATACCCAGTGGACAACTAGTCGGTGAGTTGTAGCACACAAGGCAAACACACAACAGCATGGATGGGGGCAGGCATTGCAGGCCAGGGAAGGGATGGGAGGGCCACAGACAGGTGCAGGACAGCAGCTGACAGACCACAGTACAGCACTAACAAGTTATATGTTTTGACAGAGACAGTGCCTATCCCTGCGGCCCTGGGTGCTCACACCAGTACTCCGACTGGCCACAGTGGTGGAGGAGCTCTACAATGAGGCACATGCCAGAACAAGAAACATTATAGAGAGGGGTTTGGCATCCTGAAGATGCGATTTAGATGCCTTGACACATCAGGTGGTGCCCTACAATACACCTCAGAAGGTATGCCTATCTTCCTAGCTCTGTTGTATTCTGCACAACATGGCAATGAACCGTGGGATACAGGCACCTGAACCTGAGGGACAGTCTGACAGTGAGCCAGAGCCAGTGGTCAGGGGATAGTGGAGCAACTGGAGAGGAGGGACCTCGCATGGCATGCAGGGCCATACAGCACCGGACAACATCATCAGGATACTGCAACAGACCAGAGGGTAAGTACAGACTGCACAACAACCAGAAGAGTACAAGTGAGCAACAATTTTAATGTGCACAGACTAACATTACAGTGAAAACCAGAATCACAACAGCAAACAAACCCAGTGTAATACAAATAGTGTGTGCATGTGGTGTGACTCCATGATTGTGCAGCACATATGTGGTGTGGATACACACAAATGGTGTAATCATGGTGGGGAGGTGCAATGTGTGCTGTGAGGGAAAGGGGGGGCAACTGTGTTGGTGGGAGTGTGTGTGTGTGTGTGTGTGTGTGTGCACAGATCTGCCCATGCATGACAGGGAAGCACCTAGAGTACGCCAGACAGCCTGTGGGCATCACCGGCGACGCAACCCACGCATGCGGCGTGCTCCCGTACCATGGGTTACGGACCCTGGGGTGCTCTGTGCAGAGGACACAGCTGAAGTGGAAGGTGAGGCAGGCACGGTTGGCCTCCTGTGCCCCCGGGGGTTGGTGGAGGCAGATAGGGGATATGGACGGCCACAGCGCCGCTGGGTTGCAGGTGGAGTTTGTGATGGCTCTGAACTGGTAACAGTGGCAGCCCTGCGCCCACGGTGTGCCTGCCTGTGCCCCTCTGCCATGTGCACCAGAGCCAACAAACCCATGTTGCCACTAATAGGCACACCCTGCATGACACCACCAATTGCCACCACTGCAGCAGTCAACCCGAGAAGCCACGGTCTATGGCACCCACCAGGCAGCCAAACCTGTCCTCTGCCTGCTGCTCCAGCACGAGCAAAGCCCACTGTATTGCCTCCCGTATCTGACCCAGCTCGTGCGCAGCTCACGCCGCATGGCATGCAGGTCCAGACGGGCCTCCTGCTGTGATGTGACAGCAGCCTGCAGGAGTGGCCGGGCACCATGGCCTTCATGGACCAGAGGCACAGGACCCACAGCAGCAGCTGGCAGTGGTGCCTGTGGCATTGCACCAACTGCTACAGCTGGCTGCTGCATACGAGTGGAAGTGGGCTGTGGCACCATATGGACTGGAACCTCAGCAGTTGTCAGAAAATTCAC
Organism: Neoceratodus forsteri; assembly: GCA_016271365.2. Lineage (NCBI taxonomy): Eukaryota > Metazoa > Chordata > Ceratodontiformes > Ceratodontidae > Neoceratodus > Neoceratodus forsteri. The sequence goes on along the minus strand of CM057459.1, from coordinate 479,852,573 downwards.
CTTGCTGTCCTGCAACACCACCCACACCACCCACCACCATGTGTTCAGCCACACTGCCGACACCTACAGAAGCACCCAGACCTGTTCAATGGCCTTCAGCAAGCCCATCCCTACATCCCTGGCACAGGAATGTCCAGCTGATGTGCATATGTAGAGACATCACTGTCATCTGCACTGGTGACAGTGACCAGCAGTACCTCCCACCCCATCACTCTCAGTTGGGGCAACATCCAGGTGCCCACTGTCTCCTAACAGCCCTGGTGAGGTGTGCCCCTCCTCCCAAGGCAGTTGCATGCCCTGTCCCTGGGTATGCCCAACATGCATTGGGCCCCTACGGCCCTGAGATACACAATGTCCAGATGTTGTTGGTCGATCATCTTCAAACTCCTCCACAACCTCGGGAACCTGGCTAGACATCTGTGGCCCATGCTGTGGTGGTGCAGGCCTGTCCGAGAGTGCTGAGGAGAGAATAGGGACAGGGTCAGTCATCCATCCATGGACACTGTGGCAAACCACCACCACTACCACCACCACCACACCATGCAGCCCTCAGGACAGGTACCCACCTCACAAAGCCTGTGCCAACATGCACCCACCCACCTCACAGTGATCTTGACCATGCCAGCCATCATTTCTGCAGGATACAGTGCAGCCTGTGCAGGACACCAAAAGCAGGACCATGCACCCTTGCCTGCACCACATACAGGGTTGCACATGTGAATACAGACCTGGCCTTGGAAGTGCAAGGGATGTCTCGAACCACCACCTGGCACACCTGCCACTGCCACCATCTGCAATGTGGATGCCACCACCGCCATGTGTGGCTCCTGCACACGTTGCTGGTGTTTCTGTGGACCACCACCAGTTCTGGTCCTGTCTCTGTGGTGCTGTGCCACCTCCTCCTTTGCAGCCGCAGAGGTCATTCCAACACTTCGGACTGCCTCAGTCGATCTCCCATGACCACCAACTGCATTCACCGCTGCAGTCACCTCCTCCAAGCCTGCCGCACAGCAGCATCGGTGGCCCTGTGTCGCGTAACACATGTTCTCTCACCTTTACCTCATGTGCCAGGGTGTTTAGCTCATCTTGTGAGAATTTCGGTGCACGGATGCGCTCCGGTTGAGCCTGCACACCTATGGGATAATAAAAAGTGGACAGGTGTCAGTGGCTGCATCAGTGCTGCACTGCATCACACAGTGGACAGCATGATATCACCCCCTCAGTGCTACAGGCCACATGGACATATCAGATGGCTGCATGTGCCTGTACGTTGCACATGCCCACAATGCCACTGTCTGTCCTGTGTCTGGAGTGGTGTGCACACATGTGCCATGAACCCCCATGACTGTTTGTGGCATGGGAGCGCACATTACTGGTACATTGTGTACTCCCGGGTGGGGGCAGAGGCCATCACTCCACACATGCAGGAAGACAAGACGGTGCACTGTCATGGTACAGCAGCAGTGCACCTGGCGGTAGACACAAATGTGCAAACATTGGCACATGACACATTGAACTGCAGGGGATGAGCACAATGCAGTGGACGTATGTTGTCCACAGTGGTCATACATACCAGGAGATACATAGTCTCCAACCGTCCCCCATTACATAATGTACACGGCCCATCAAAACTGCACCCCTTCCAAACAATTGTCAGATGATTCCTCTACACTCTAAAGAGATCATACATGCATGACACAGTCCACAGTGGCCAACACTAACCCAAATACCACAGATTAGATTGATAATTTGTTTGTGACAGGCGGTCGACTAAACTGGACACAACTGTGTACAATGAATATGCCTATCCACACCCTTGATACATACCTGGCTGTTGCTGCCCATCCCCTGTTGCATGTCTCTCCATGTTGTTCACTGCTGTATTCCCACCGCAGTTCCACAATACAACACTGGTGGTGCACTGCTTGCCCTTTATAGCCCGGCCGGGCAATCCTGCCTATTAGTCATGCAAATGACGAATAATGATATACTAATCACCACGTTTTGCCCCATGCATACACAAGTACCCTCATTTGCATACAGCCGCTGAATATGGCTCTGAATAGCCCGGCGCTAGCTTTGTAGCGTTTTGAGGAACAAGCGCGCGCTATGTGCAACATGCATGCTCATGTTACCCTTGTCATAGCGGCGGTCAGCGCTGCGCTAACCACTTCAGCGGCGCTACGCGCATGCGTGCAATATCTGGACCAGGGTGATGGTAGGGGTCACACCTGCATACTGCAATCACTTCCGTTAGCGCGGGGCGCTACGGCATACGCCAGCGTGGCACTGCACTTCAGTTGTACTGTGTGTCAGGGTGTATGCACAGTTGTTGCACTGTTGTTCAGTTTATTTGCCCCTTCCACAGCACAAATATGTCTGGAGAGCTAGGCAAAGGGCAGTGGTGAGCCGTGACAGGCGGTGGGATGAGGTTGAGACTGCCAACCTCGTGCAGTTCACAGAGAGGCGCCATCGCTGCTATTTGGACCTGTGTGGGGGTGACTTGCCCGTACACAGGTCTGGAGCTTCCGTGCCCACAGACTGAGTGCCATCACAGGTATCCCACGTGATGGTGAAAAGTGCTGGCATCATTATGCTGACCTCAGACGCAGGCAGCACCACTGCTTGAATGCTGCAGGGCCATGGTTCATGAGGGGACTGTGCCTGTGCCAGGTAAGGGATGACTGTAGCACGACTGCTGGCATGGGTGGTGGGGCAGTGTGTTCGTGGTGTGCTTATGTGTTGCTGAGCTACACATGTTGCTCATGGAGTCCATGAAGCCATGTGTGTACTGTGTGGGATAGGGGTAGACAGTGTGCATGGACCCCTGTCATGCTTGGCATGGCTTTGGTGGTGCACTGCACCCGTCTGCCACTGCGTGTGCTGTGCTGCACCACTGGGGTACAGGGTGGTCTTTAGCGTACCATGGTGGCTGATATTGTACTGATGATGCTGTACCCTCTTCTCACTGCAGAGCGCCGACAACAAACCACAGGCAGGAGAGACGTGCCACAAGCCAGACAGGGGCCATCATCTGACAGGCGCAGGGTGCCTCCACTGGCACAGCGTGCAGCAGAGAGCATGGACGGTGATAGTGGTGTTGTGCGTGAGTACTGTGCAATGTTATGCTTTTCCACTATGAGTCTGGCTTTACAGGGCAGGCAGTTGAGCAAGTGTGTATGTAGGCATACGCACTGTACACATTAGTGTACACTTTGGTGTACTGCATGTCTGTCAACTGTTCCTAGGTACACCAGACGTTTTGGGTCACTGTAGGCCACTGGGGTGTGGCCCTGTTTTAAATGCTGTTGTGTAGGACAGAGGGTCAGACTGGAGTGCAGAGGGCCCACCTGGACAGATGATGCAAGGGCCCACCTGGAACATCAATAGAGGAGGGCCCAGGTTGACACACTTATATCAATATTCCACTTCATTCGGATACACTAGTTCTGTGTTTGCATCTCACATTTATCAACAGTGTCCCAGATACCCTATTTAATAAGGGAACACGATACTAAATGCAAAGTTTTTAGAGTTCAGACGGTAACCACTTACTCAACTGAGGGGGCCCACCTGGGAATGTACAACCTCATTAGAGAGTGGGAATTATCTGACAGACATCATACCCTTTTGGAAGGGTTTACTGTTTGGGGTTGCTGAGTACAGCATTTATGAGGGGGGTGGCTGTTTGGGATTGTATGTAGAACATGTGGATGTCTGGCTACACCCTGCCAGTGGGCTCATGCTCTGATGTGGGGCCATTGTCCCTAAGAGAGTGCTGTCCCTCTGTCCCTGTAGTGCACACTGTTTGTGCACATGTTATGCAGGTGTGCTGCAGGAGTTGTTCTGTGGTAGCATGGTGTGCTGGTTGTCAGCCCCTATGGCAGATGCTGCTCCACAGGTGTGTGTGTGCCTCGCCATGCCTTGACCACCAGGGTGACACTGTCCTGTGCATGCCTTTGGCCCCCGCTGCAGTGCCACTGGTGGACCAGGCCCAGTGTCTGTGTTTCACATGTGTGTGTCTTCTTGCATGGGTGGTGTCACGGCACTGTGCCATTCTGTACACCATTGTGGGCCCTCACCCTTCTGTTGCAGCAAGTGGTGTGGCTGGGCATTGGCACTTCCCTGGTTGTGTACTGCTTGGTTACCTGTCCTGCAGTCCCTACTGTTCTGATGCCAGTGTCATTGTTCTCTGTGGTCATTGTCGAGTCTTTATCTGTGTCACTTGCCACTGTTGCACACTTATGTCAGTCACCCACCCACCTGTTCAGGGTTTCCTGTCATCATTTGTACAGCTGCTGTATTATGGCATCGTGGGTGGCAGTTTGGCTGGGTGTCAACAGTTCTTGTGGAGGGCAGCAGTGAGGGTGGGCCACTGTTGGGGTGTACATGACAGGCATGTGTGGTTACACAGTGGTTGGGGCTGTGGCAATTTCTCCAGTTGGTGTCATCTGTAGTTTGTATCATAGCTGTGTGACCGTGCAGCATGTCCCACCATGTGTCATCCCATGTGCATATCAGTCAGTGTCCACTTGTCGTTCACATCTCTGGAGGTGGCTGTCTGTTTGCACTGTTACAGTCTGCACGCCACTGTGCTGGCTGGCCTCCACGTTGTTGGGTTTCTCAGCATACTTCCATGCATATCGATGTACACTGGGGTGTTGCATGCTGCCTGTTACATACTGCCTTGTCCTGCAGGCACATGTTAGTGTGTGTTGTAGTTTGTTACATACTAGCACATGGGCATGGTTGTTGGGGCATGCTGTCCACCGTGTGGTGGTACATGGCGCCTTAGTGTCATTATCATGCCCTGATGTGGTCCCCCTTTCTCCTGTAGGTCCACGTAGGTCATCACTGTGGGCCAGCCGTCCAGAGGAGGGTGAGGGAACGGAGGAGCTTCTGCGGAGGATAGTGCACCAGCAGCGCACCCTGATTGAACAGCAGGCTGTACTCATATCTGAGATGAGACGTGTTGCAGCTGTCTTAGAGGAACGTCTGCCGGCACCTGCCCGCACCTAACCCCTGCATTCTGTGTACCTTATCCTGCTTTCTGTCCCTGGCCCAGTGTCCCTAGCCCTGTTCCTGCCATCCTGTTCCCATCATTGCTTTGCATTTCCACATCCTCTCACAACCACATTCTTACCCCATTGTTCTGTTGCTTCATTTACCATTTGACTGTTTGCACTATTACTGTTGTTTTCCCATTGTTTTCAATCCCTTGTTAGCCTGCCCTTTCCCTTCCATTAGGTTTTCTTTGCACCCCATTTGTACAGAAAAGTGTTCTGCTATGTTTTGATTTTTGTTTCTGTATATATGTTCATGTTGCCTTTGCACTTTGTATTTTCACAGTTTACATTATACTTTTTGAAGTTGACATTCCTGTGTCCTGTGTCTTTTGGGGTGGACTTGGGATTTGACAGTGTTCTGTAGCGTTCTGATTTCACTTGTGGTTGTAGGTTATTCCATTCCTTTCACTGGTACTGTAGTTGTGTCTGGCTGGGCTCTTCTGCTTTCCTGTGTTCCTGGACAGCTGCTTACACCTCTGTGACACTTTTGTTTTGTGGGTGTTTGCACTGCCCTCTGTCTGATTGCTATATTCAGTGCTGTCTTCTCTGCTATATTTAGTGCTGTCTTAATCCTGGGCAATGTTTGCCCTGCACTCCTGGGCCTGTTTGCCCGGCTTCCTTCGCTTGCTATATTCAGCTGGGTTTGCACCGGGCTATTCATTTTGAATATGGCTATGTTTTTGCTCTGGGCACAGTTTGCCCGCCGGGCAGTGCTAATTTTGCCCCTGGGCAAAGTTTTGAATATCTGGCCCATGATGTTTTGGGATTCTGTAAACCCAAGTGCATAACCTTGCATTTATTATTAATTGTAACATGGCAAAAATGAGAAGCATGAAATAGGGCAACCTCATTGGACAAAACACACCACATGATCAAAGTTGGAGTGGGGATTAATCACTGGTAATGCCCACTCCAACTCCTAATCACGGAGTCACCGGGTCAAACTCTAACACCAGTAACTGTCACAGCAACAAACACTGTATATCCCACAAAGCAGCAGACCACAAAAAACAGAGCGCAGTGAAGACACAGGATCTCACCACACCGATACAAGGCCGAACAGTTCCAGTGAACAGAACTGAAAAAATGAAAACAACAACAACGCAAGTATTGCCATATTACAAGTGCATTAATGCCCTCTCGGGTCAGCTTCTACTGTGGAATTAATGCATGGTTGGGTCATTGTAGGCACTCGGCCAAGGCCTGATGCCACAACCCCCCAACCATGCATTAATTCCCCAGTAGTAGCCTCTTTCATCGGGCATCAATGCTTACTTAGCTTCATCCCCCATGTTTCAACCCATGCAGTGATTATGTCCAAGTCACATTGAATAATGCTGATGTCATCATTGTTAGCACTTGGTCCCACGATTTTAATATTATCTGCATATTCAATACATGTAGAAAGGCAAGTCATCATGATATCAGAGAGAAAGGCTTGGAACAGACATGGTCCAAGCACTGAGCCCTGAGATACCCCACTGGTAACAAGGCCCACATCAGAAAACTGCCCATTAATCATGATTCTTTGCGTTTGACCTTCAACCCAATTACAGATCCAGACAACAATATATTTCTTGATATTTAGGTTCAGTAGTTTGATTTGTAGGACCCAGTGAGGCATGACTTCAAAGGCTTTTTTAAAGTCTATAAAAACAACATCGCACAGTGCCCTACTATCCAGTAGTTGACTAATCTTTTTATAAACACACATGAGATTTGTCAAACAGCTTTTACCTTTTGTGAAGCCATGTTGTTCAGTATTGAAATGGTTAAGCATAGGTGATACAATGTCCTTAACCAAGCTTTCAAAGATTTTACATACAGGTGAGGGTGAGGGTGAGGCTGATAAATCGATAATTCGACCAGTCAGATTTCAGACCTTTTTTGTGAATAGGTATGACATTAGCCTATTTTCAATCTTTTGAGACAAAATTCTTTGTAAGACATGACTCAAATAATAGCTTCAAAGGAACAACCAGATAATTTGCAAGTAAGTACAATAGATGACCTGTGATATTGCCAGGCCCCATATAGGTTTTGCCTTTTTGCAACATTAGTTTTTCATATATTGCTTCTATCTGAAATGTAATAGGGGTATCGTACGCATAAGAAGAACAAGACCCTGTTGGATTGATACTTGTAAACACTTTACAAAATTCCTCATTAAAAATATTTACCGTGTCTCTGGGATCATGAATTAATTCATTACTAAATTGCAAAGGCCCAACTTTACATTGTTTTTTTTTTAAGGAGTTAATATAAGAGAAGAAGTGCATACTATTGAATTTATTTGTATTTCTGGTTAAATTAATTTCCTGATTTCTTTTGCTTTTTGATCCTAAATGTGCATTGTTTCTGAATTGTAAGATAAACTGACCAATTTTGCACTGTTCTACATTTTAGGTGTCTAGCATATTTTTTATTCTTTAGTTTGATTAACCTTCTAATAGACGATTAACCATTTACAATTCTGTTTCTATTTTTATACTTTTCTCTGGTGAGTATAAACCTACTCTTCACTTGTATTAGTGTATTCTAAAGTAGTTCCCAATAGTCATTAATGGATAATTCATTGTGTGTCTTTTCCCAGTCAATTTGTCCAATGACTTTTCCATCTCCTCAGTATTGTCTTTTCATATACATATATATATATGTGTGTACATATATATATATATATATATGTACTGACCTGATATGTACTGGCAATCAGTCATCAAGGAGAAAACAATAGTATTATGGTCGCTATTGCCAAGTGGGCTTCTGTCTGGTCATCCTTAATATTAAGAATGTCACTGTAATACTAAGTCCAATATATTACTACCTCTAGTGGGAAATTGACATTACACTTAATACATGGGTGCCCCTACCTAACAAACTTCTGGTCAAAAACAATATCAGTAATTAATAAAATGCCGAATTACAATGTTACATTTACACCTCAATTTACATTACTGGCCATACTAGTAATTGACAATATATTAGATGAGTATCAACACAAATTGTTGGCAATGGCATCAATCACTGCAAAAAATTTATTTTGATGACATGAAAAGACCCCAATCCTCTGGTTTATGAAACCTGGGTCAACCAAATGATAGACATTATGAAATTAGAAAAAAATATACTATATAAAGAATGGACAGAACAAAACTTTCAATAAAATATGGACACCATTCCACAATATAATATCACAAGGTATAATATGAAAATGTAGTGTAATAGTATAAAAAGGAAAGGGACAGTTCCTGGACCCAAAGATAAGGTAATGATGATGAAAATGACCATATGCACTGTTTGCAAATCAGATGAGAAATAGGTCTCTTTACTTCATCAGAACTAGAGAAAAAAAGAGTAACAGCCCAGGTGGTGCCTCATATTATAATCAAGGTTTCCATCCCTAACATGCAGTTGCCCCTTTCCACCAACTGTGAAACAGTCCTGATTCTAGCTGTGTACATTTTTTATCAAAAGCTAAAGGAAACAATAGTGTTGAGTTTTCCTGCCGGTGGCAAGGTTGGGGGGGAGAGGTTGGGCACTCCTGAGGGAGATCACAACTCACAGAACACTGCTTCTGCATACTTTGCACATTTATGAGTGCACGTACCACAGGGGTTCCCTTTCAGTCATGTGACCCTCTCCAACATGGCAGGGGTTCTGGGACAGCTGAGGTGGTAACAAGGCAGGGTGATATGGCAAAGTGCTATCCCAGCTTATGGATCTGTAATGTCAGACACAGTCCTGGTGTTGTGTTTTTTCTTTCATCCTCTTCATGAGGCATAGGGCAATGACAGTGTTGAATTTTTCCACTATTGACATTGTTGCTGGGGAAGCCATGAAGTCAAGTGCTTGTGAGGGAGATGACATATTTTCAAGGTCTCCCATGGGAATGTCAGAATGCTGCTACCATGCTTGCACATTTGAGAGAGAGATGTACCTCAAGGGCTCCTCTCAATCATGTGATTCAGACTGCATCACTGTATTTGTCAGGCTTGACTGAGATAAACTACTAACAGTATTTACAGACCTGAGCATAGAGGTATGTCTGCAGCAGCACCTTGGGGGTTCCTTAGAGTCTGACCCTCTCAATAAGGTAAGGCAAGGTTTTAAATAATTGATTAGCAGTTTTTTCTTGGGACAATACTAACTGTACAGAAAGTATTTATATAGGTTTTCTAGAAGTGTTATGTTTGTTAAACACAGTTAGTCAAGTGCAATGCATTTTCACAATGTTTTAGCACTTTTATGAGCAAAATGCTAATCCCTTTTCAGAGTTAAATAAAACCCTGTAAGGGTCTGGGACAGGTAGTAACAAGGCAAGACAGTATGGCGAAGCACCACTCCAGCTTAGGGGCATATTGTGTTGGACACTCCAGAGCTCTGGTGTTCCTCATCTTATAGTGTGGTTTCCTATTGCCTCTGTTAGGTTCAGAATAAGGGAAGGGGCATTCAGTTTGCCTATACTAGCAGAGGAGTGAGTTGGAGCTGTGCTCCAGGCTTGGTCCTGCATGTGTGAAGGCTCCCACCATGCCACAACACTACTCCCCTACAGAGAGGAGGGAGAGGGGCTCTTCTGCTGAACATCACATGTATACATGCAACCATGATGGTAGTCATGAAGCATGCTGTAAGTTGTATAGTATACCCTGAGCCAGAAATTATAAAACTAGTGGGTGCACTATAGTTGGTGTAACCACAACCTCCAGTGATCAGGAGGTCTGGTTGTAGACCTAGCTTGGAGCATGAGGACAGTGTCCCTGGCATGATTTGTCTCATATGGTTCCAAGTGAGAAGTCAGGGCCATCACATTCACTACTAATGGTGTTTCAATTACTTGGGAAGGATTGAGGCCACCCCTTGACCCTTTTAATTTTATCTCTTGCTGGCTACAGTAGGAACTACAGAACCTGAGGTGTTGGAACAGGGAACATGGGGGCCAAGAAGCATGTATCCTAAAGTGGATGAAATGGAAGCATCAGCCCCCATGCCCCAACCCTGGGATACAATAAACTGAGAATGTACTTCTGGATATATTGGGATCGGATGGAAAGTGGGAGGAGAAATATGGACTGATGCTTTCTTAAACAGGAAAGATTGTGTAAGGAAAAATTCATTTGTTAGTATGATTGGGAATACCTGGAGAATTGGGTGGTTTGAGGTTAGGGACAACATTGGTTTCTCTGGGTTCCAGGCATCCAGAGACTCTTGGTACCAGGGATACACAAGGTGCGAGGGCTGTTGGAAGGTGATATGGGTGTTTCCTCCAAATGAGAAAAATCTCAATGCTGACCAAGTGGTCAAGGTTCTTAATGGTTTTGCACATACAGCCATAGTTATAATACTCTCCTTTCTGAGGAACTTTAATGGAATTTGGGTTGTCTGTTATATAATGGCTCTTAGAATGTACAGGATGTGTTTGTTATAAAGGATATTTTAGGCACCCTAGTCTTTGCCCAGTTATATGCTTTATATGTTACTGTCCTCCCTACAGACTTTTCCTCCATGTAGCCATATGTCTGTCTCTGCTCTCTCTCTCTCCCCCTCCCTCTCTCCCCCCCTCTCTCTCTCCTACAGTATCTCTCTCCCTACTTCTACAATAGGCACATCAAGTTGGACATGAGGACCTGCAGTATGGCGGTCAGGTAAGACCAGTCATGGTATTATTATTTTTTTTTTTTGCCATTTGGTTCAGGAATTAGCGGAACTAAAATTATTTTTTGGAATGTTCAGGGGGTGAATCTCCCAATAAAAAGAAAGAGAATGCCTGTTCCTAAAATAATGATGTGCAATGTAGCAGTCCTGAATCTATTAAAGACAGAGTCAGCTAAATTATGGAGATAGTAGGTAGGGGAGGACATATCAGGATGCTTTTTATCTAAGAAAAGTGGTGTATCTATCCTGATTAAGATGAGCAGTTTCCTTCAGGTGGTAGAAAAGAAAGCAAACAAGGAGGCAAATAGGTAATGGTATGTGGTAGGTGCAGACCAGAGAGCTCTCTTGGTATGTACTATGTGTATATGTATATGTGTGTGTATATATATATATATATATATATATATATATATATATATATATATATATATATATGTGTGTGTGTTCATGGCAAAAACTGTGTTTAACGCATCAATTAGGGTTAAAGTGACAAAGTCAGAAATAAATGTCAAGATGAGGCTTAACCCCTCATTACCCACACATCCTCCTACAGAGTGACAGATGCCAGGGTATGCTTTGGGGTCATCAGGCCCAACTCTCACCCCATTCCATGTGTAAGTAGGTTGACAATCTACAGTAAAGGGGAATGGGGTGACAGGCCTCATGACCCCGTGGCACACCCTGGTGTCTATCACTCTGTGGAGGATGTGTGTGTGGGGTGTGTGTGGGGAGTTAGGGGCTCAACTCTAACATTTCATTTCCTGACTTTTGGTGCTTTAACCCTAACTGATGCATTAAATGCATTTTTTTGCCATGAATTTCCTTAACTTTTGAAAAAATGTAATATAACTAGTAAAAAAAATGTACTGCGGGAGAATGCAGGGCCACCAAGTTGCCCATTTCTGCATAACAATATGCATCTGTGGGACCGTGGGCCTTCTGGGCCCATGCTCCCATTTACACATAGCTACAGAGCCATACAGCAGCCCAATTGGGCAAGGAACCCTTGTGACATAAATTTGACGATATCTCATTAACTGTACAACCCACAGAAAAAAATTCCACTGCATGCTTACTGTATGGTTTAAAATCTTGTTCCAGTGGCATAGATCATCTGATCTCTGCCACCAGTAGTGAAAACTCTGTATCTCACTTTGTTTTCAAGATAACAGCACTGAAAGGCATGACAGACACTGCAATGTAATCCTGTGGGGAAAACGTGGACTTCATCATGGCATATCTATGCAACCACTTAATTCCCCAACACCTAAACAGCATAACTCACACCAGTATGGCATCCCCTCAACACCTTGAAAATGTCAAGTAAAAAGACTAAACCGTTAATGAGCTATGCAATTCTAAAATGTTTACACCTTTAAAAATTTTTCAGTTGCGAGATAACAAAATCTCATGGACCAGGATTTTGCAGGCTCACAAAAGAAGATTGTTAGCGAGTCACAAAAGAAGAATTTTTAATTTTCAAAAACCTGTTTTTTTGACAGAAATGAAGCAAACCAAAGAGGGAGTCATCCTGAACAAAATCCATGCCTCATGTGGCCCAAAAGTCACCCGTGGAGAAAGCTACGACATGTTGTTTGACTGGAAAACTAAAAACAAGATGATGGTTGATGAACTAAGAATTTTTCTGCCAGACTAGGATTTTCCTTCACTAGGTAGCAAAATCCTTGACCTTGAGGCAATTCTTCGGTTGCAAAATATACATATAAATTTTGGACTGAACTGAGCATGCTCAGAACTCAAAAATATAAAATATAATAACTTTTGAATGGATTAATATTTTTTTTTACTAAACCAGCATTGGATTGTTCTTTGATCCAAACTCTTTCTATGTTCTAAATTTCAAACCAAAAGACCACATGGTGTGGTTGAAGCGCCATGAGCAAAAAATGCATCAAAACTGTTGAAAAGTTATTTTTTATTGTTTCGTTGCACATAAATCGCACGTCCAACCAAAACACAACTTCACAAATCAGGAGACCTACCATACCAGACCATGCATTCCAAATTTCGTGCAAATCTGTTGTACGGTTGCAAAGTTATTAACATGCAAAATTTGTGGTTTAACATTAAAGTGCCTACTCAACCCTAACTATAGAGACGTATTCTATTTCATATATATATATATATATATATATATATATATATATATATATATATATATATATATATATGTATATATATATATATATATATATATATATATATATATATATAGATATTGCAAAAACTTGTTAATGCATCAGTTAGGGTTCACATTAAAGTGACTAAAGTATGAAAATGTGGTGTTAGGATGCCCAACCCTAACACCCAACCTCACCCTCAACGAACCCTACCACCCACCCACCTCCACCCTCCACACACCAACAGATGTTAGGTTGTACCTTGGGGTCATTGTCCCTAATGCTTATCTCATTCCCTGTATAAGGGAGCTGAGATGGTGTAGTATAGGAGAATGGGGTGAGCATTAGGGTCAATGACCCCAAGGTACACCCCAACACCTGTTGGTGTGTGGACAGTGGGGGTGGGGTGGGGTGGTAGAGTTCAGTGGGGGAGTGAGGTGGGATGTTAGAGTTGGGAACCCTAACACCATATTTCCATACTTTTGCAGTTCAATATCAACCTGAACTGATGCATTAAGGACATTTTTTGCAATTAATTTCTTTACTTTTTGAGATTCTATAACAGTATACTTATTTTACTGTGGGAGCACAGGGTCATAGATGCACATATGTGTGTAGGTGTGGAAGTGCAGAGCCCTCTGAGCCCTGTGTGTCCATGTGTCAAACAACAGTGACCAAATTGTCATTATAGTCATCTTATTACCCAATCTCATGTACAGAGAAATTGTGAAATGCAAGGCAAAACGTAATTATGTGCAACTGCAATGACATTCTGTGCCACAGGTGTGAAAACAAATTTCAGGCAGGATGTGAAAAATGACAGCTGTACTGTTCATGAGGTGGTGTGCAAAAATGGCTACGTTGAAAATTTGGCTGCAAAATATTGAAAAGTACAAAAGTTATGCACGTGCATAGAATAAATTAAACAGACTTACATGACTTGGGCATTTTTAGGAATTTTTTCACCAGATTTTCAACATGGCCTTTTTGGGACCCCATCTCATGAAGACTGGCACTGGCATTTCTTTAAATGGTCCTGAAAGCTGATTTTGTGCAGTCACCAAAAAATCACCTTATAGGTCCAATCAATGAAATGACAGTGACTATGTTCATGAGGTGGGGTCCCAAAAATCCCACATTGAAAATTTGGTACAAAAATTCCAAAAAATGGCCAAGATATCAAAACAAGTTAAAAATGCCACTGACAGTCATTATACAGCACTTACCTTGATTTGGCTTAGTGCAGCTGAGTCCCGTTCCCTGGAGGATGACAGCCAACATTCTCTGATGATAAGTATAAGGTGGGGGGGTTGAGTGGTGTATTGCTAAGTCAAAGGGTCTGGATGGGGTGGGGACAGGGGAGATGACGAGGGACCATTTTTTCAAAAAAAAGATGTTGGGGGACTGTTTTCTTTTTTTCAAGGAAACATAAATCAACATTTTGTGACACTGGGGTGGGCTCCCCAGTGTTCCACCTTGGAGGGTCCAGTGCCAAACAGTTGGGCACCTCAATGTTGGCAAAAAATCAAGTACTGGTGGGAGGTAATACATAACTGGGAATGCTGGGTGGGATCCCAGTATCCCACAATATTGGGGGTTCTTGTGCGACACGGGATTAGGCACCCCAATGTAAAAAAGTTTAATTTTTTCGAGACACTGGGAGTAGGCTCCCCAGTGTCCCATACTAGCAGGGAGGGACCTGTTCCACTGCTGACATGGGGATTTGCACCCTGATGTTGGCAGAAACTTTTGTTTTTATTTATTAAAATATGTGTCAGCCGCCTTGGAGGCAGTAAAAGGATGAAAGATAAAAAATCATTTTATTAGGTAAACACAAACAGATGTTTAACTAAACTAGGGCTGAAGAATCAGGTTCTGACATTATTTTTTATAAAAAATGGCCATGAAAGATTTAGATTGTTTACAGGGGCCACTGTTTTTTTTTTTAAATTAAAGTAGTGAAGCAAATTGCTGAAGTTTTCACAAAACTGTTCTGCAATTTGCAGCAGTTTGTTCGCAGCTGTGCTGTTAGTTGCATGAAAACTGCCTCAATTTGAGGTAATTTTGCAAAAATAGAGCCACGAATTTGCAACACTACCAATGGCCAAGTAAAAAAACATATTTCTGGCAACTGTTTTAAAAAACTAAGGCCAGAATCATGTTCCACTGCCCTGATTAGGTAAACATAACTGTTGGTGTTTACCAAGTGGCTGTATTTTCTGAATTACAGCTTTCCCCCCCTGTAGCTAACTGAAAACAAGATGGTGGCAGAATGACACTACTGACACCATTTGAGGCAGCAAACAGTGCTTTCACTGCAGCAAAACCTGCTTTTGCATGGAACATATAATTTTTCCCTCAGGCTATAATGAGAAACATACAATTTGAATAACTTTTGAATGGATTAATATATATTCACCAAATCTTCAAAAGGCACATTTGAGACTCAGACCCCATATACCCTAACAATTTCAGACCACATCGCCAATCAGTTTGGAGATGCGGCATGGCAAAGGATTTGCACCTAAATGGAAAATGGTCTCATTTTTTGACACTACACATCTCTGCAACAACACATCTGACCAATCCAAAACCTGCCACATAAAGAGATCTATGGTACCTGACAGCGCATAAAAAATATTATGTGCATTGGTAGTATGGTTGCAAAGTTATTAAAGTGCAAAATGTTGGTTTCACATTGAAGTGACCATTGAACCCTAACTATACATATATATATATATATATATATATAGATAGATATATATATGTGTATATATATATATATAGTAATGGGCAGGAGTGTGATATGGATAACATTCTCACTCCTGCAGAGTGAGCTCTTTAAACTCACAAGTGCCAAAGACATGAGTGAGAATATGCAGAGCTCATGATGCAGGAGTGAGAATATTTTCCATAGCACACAATCTGCACTATTTATACAATAGGGATGAGAGCTTCAGAAGTCTAGTTATGTTTTCCTGCTTGCTCTTTTATTGTTTGGTAAATGGGTGAGTTTTTAGAGGTGACTTGGAAACACTGGGCAGTTAAGTGATTTGTTCACAGTCACAAAGTGGGGAAGTGGAAGTTGTGAGAATCAAACCCAAGTCTGGTGTGCTGGATGTACCCAGCTTGATCAAAGTTCATTACTCTAACCTCTAGGCTATACTGACAGCAGTGTGTGTGTGTGTGTGTGTGTGTGTGTGTGTGTGTGTGTGTGTGTGTGTGTGTGTGTTTCTGAATGGGCTGGGAGTGTTAGAAACATTATGGGAAACAGGTGAATGCTTTTGGCAATGCTAACTGAGTTAGTTTCAGATAGCAGTGAGAAACAGAAAGTGTGAGGCACTGTCACTTAGAATGCAGGTTTTCTTGAAAATAAAAGTAGCAGTGTAATGGGCTGGGAGTTTTACAAACACTATGGGAAACAGCTGAATGTCCTTTGCAATATTAATTGAGTTACTTGCAAGTAACAGTGAGAAACAGATTTGTGAAGCAGTTCAATTTAGAATGCAGGATGTAGTGAATGAGTGAGTGAGTGAGTGAGTGGTGGCATCAGCAGAGTATGTATATTTGTCAGATATTTTAACTCTGGTGATGTCATCATCAGATATCACACTCCACTGGAAATAACCTAGTTTATCACAGTGATGTTGCTCTTACCCCATTGTATAAAAAAAAAATATATATATATATATATATGAGGCAATCCATTTAATGCAGTTGTTGTTGTTGAAAAGTGAAGGAAATTGGTTGTTAGGGTTAAACCCCCGTGGACTTCTCGCCCACCCCTCAATCGGCATTGAGGTGCATTGGGATCATCAGCCCTAACTCTCATCCCATGACATGAGTAAAGCAGCAGAAGTATAGGAGAATGGGGTGAGAGTCAGGACCCACGATCCCAATGCACACCCCTATGCCAGTTGGGGGGTTGGGTCCAAGGGGGTTTTCAACCCTAACAGTGAATTTCCTCACTTTTGTCGCTGTGGAACAACCCTAACTAATGCATTAAATGGATTTTTTTGCCTCTAATTTCCCTTCTTTTTGAGAATGATAACGAGAACGCTCCCGCCGCATGATGTCTTGTGGCATACTAACAGGGACAGCAACGCAAACAGAAATGCTAACAGTGGCGCACATGGTAACACAAGAGCGAATGAGAACAGAAAGGGTAACGCACATGGTGGCATAGACGGGAACGATCTGCCACGTGATGTGTTGTCACATAGTAACATGGTACCTGCAAACAGAAATGTCAATGGGCATGGTGACGTAAAGTGAAACAGAAAGATAAACAGTACTGTAGACAGAAATGGCAAAAAATAACAGAAACGCAAGCGCAAATGAAAACGCAAAGGATAACGCACATGGTGGCACAGACGTCAACGGTAAGTGAAACGGGTACGGAACCACAAGCGGAAAGGGCAACAGTAACAGTAATGTAAGTGCACAGTCTGGTTTTCTCCAAAACCTGCATAGAGAAAGACAGTGAGTAAAAATAATGTATGCATAATAATGAGTCTCGGAGCAGAAAATGAGAACTTGGAATACTAAATACGTTATATCTCAGGAACCGTACAAATATAGAAAAAAATTTAAAAGTCATAGGATTTACAACTGTCCTGGCTAATTTTGTACTTAAGCGTGTTTCAACGAAAAATCCGTATCTACACCGTTTCGAGATACAGGCCTGAAAAGCGCAGCGAACGCCGTAATGTTATCCTACAGGAAAAAGAGAAGTTTGGAGTGCCATAACTTTGCCTCCTGTAATATTTTTTTCACCAAACCACAAAAGGCACATCTGTGGGATGTTGGCTGTGTTCCTCCAAATTTCAGGAAAAAGACCAAACCGTTATTTTGCAGCAGGATCCAAAGGATTTCTGTAAAGTGTTGGGCAACATATAATATTATCGTATGGGAATAAATGTCAACTTTGGAGTGCTGTAACTTTGCCGCCATGTAATATTTTTCCAAAACAACACTGAAAGGCACATCTGTGAGATGTCATCTGCGTTTCCTCCAAATTTCAGCCCTAAACTCCCAACTGTTCTTTTGCAGCAGAGTGCCAAAGAATTACTGTTATTTTGGGCATAGTGTCGCAAAGTAGTGTTGCAATTTGCAAAAGGTTTCTCAAAAATTTGTGACACTTTCGTGAGTGCAACACTACTTTTTCCAGAAATTTGAAAAACATATTTCTGGGGTGTTTTACCCCAAAATAAAGACATGGCTAGCATCCTCAGGGCCCGACTAGGTGAATACAAAAATAATTAGGTTGCTAAAGGGTCTCAATTTTAAACGCCAAGCATTTTTCTTATCACTAACTGAAAACAAGATGGTGGATTTGCGGCAGTAAGAGGGCCATTTGCAACACTAAAAAGTGCATTTGCGACACTGTCGAACTTTTGTTAACTTCTCCCATTGACTTATAATGGGAAATTGTTTTTTGAATAACTTTTGAACTGTTTAATATTTTTTCATGAAATCTTTGAAAGGCACATTGGGGACCCCAGCCGCACATTCCCTGAAGATTTCAGGCTGGTCGTGCAAACCGTACGACCTGTAGGAGCGACCGTAGAATTCCAGAAAAAGCGTATCGCGTGCACAGATCATGCTTAATAACTCCACAGCTGTATATCTGACCAGTATGAAACTTGGCAGATCCCAAGGTCTATGATTCTTGATCATGAGTTCCAAATTTCAGGCAAATCTGTTAAATGGTTGCAAAGTTATTGAGGTGCAAAGTTTTGGGGTTTAACATAGAAATGGCTCCTCAACCCTAACTATAGTGGCACTACAGTGCCATATAATATATATATATATATATATATATATATATATATATATAAATAAAACTCCATTTAATGCATCAGTTAGGGTTGTTCCACAGCAACAAAAGTGAGGAAATTCGATGTTAGGGTTGAAACTCCCTTTGCACCCCTCCAGCCCATCCCCCAACTGGAATCAGGATGGGCATTAGAGTCATTAGCCCTAACTGATGCAGTAAATGGAGTTTTTTGGCTCTAATTTTCCTTCTTTTTGAGAATGATAATAAGAAATAGTGAACGTAATGCGGCGGCGGGAGCGCAGGGCCCGCACGTGATGTCTTCTCACAAAGTAACATTGTGCCCGCAAACGCAAATTGTAATGCGAATGGTGACACAAAGCAAAACAGAAAGAGAAACAGTACTGTGGACAGAAATGTTAAAAACAACGGAAACGCAACCGTAAATGAAAACGCAAAGGGTAACGCACATGGTGGTGTAAAAGTGAATGGTAAGTGAAACGGGTACGGAGCCGCAAGCAGAAATGGTAATGTTAACAGTAATGTAAGTGCACAGGATGGTTTTCCCCAAAAGCTGTATAGAGAAAGACATTGAGTAGAAAGAATGTATGCAAAATAATGACTCTCGGAACACAAAAATCAGGAGTTGGAATAGTAAATTGCTTATATCTCAGTAACTGTACGACATAGAAAAATAATGTAAAAGTCATATGTATTATCACTTTCCTGGCTAGTTTTATTTAAAGAATTTATTATAAGAATTTTTCAACAAAAACTCCGTATCTTGCACCGTTTTCGAGATACGGGCCCTCAAAGGCTCAGCGAACGCCGTTATGCTATCCTATGGGAAAAAAACAGAAGTTCGGAGTACCATAACTTTTCTACCCTGTAATATTTTTTCACCAAACCACTGAAAGGCACATCTGTGGGATGTTGGCCGTATCCCCTGCAAATTTCTGCCCAAAAGACCAAACTGTTATTTTGCAGCAGGGCGCCAAATGATTGCTGCAATGTGTTGGCTGCCGTAATGTTATCTTATGGGAAAAATGTCAACTTTGGAGTGCTGTAACTTTGCTGCCATGTAATATTTTTCAACACACTCCCAGACCCTCTGACTCATCCGATCCCACCCAGAGGTTTAACTGCTTCTTATCTCCCATGAGGTAATGTCTGGAGTGCCATGGGATGCCAACCAATCATAATGGGTGTTTACTCACCTGGTAAAGGTGATTGTGTTTGTTGGCATCCATGGCACTCCAAGGCCCACCCTCGGAATGATCGAGCGCCCAACCAGTAAGATCAGGGGTCCTTATACCAGTCCTTCAGATTTCTTTACCGCTGCTAGAAATCTGTCAAACCACGGTTCAAGGTAGTGTGTACATAATAGGGAATAAACTCAGGCCTCTGGCCTATTATTGTCATCATGTCGTTGCAGATCTCATCCTTGCTAGTCTCTGTGGTGTGTATTGTTTTCTGGCACTAACATCCTTCCTTTCAGCTATGGAAAATTCAAACTGGAGAGCAGGGGTTCCTGGGACCTGGATATACTGGAAATCTGATCTGGGTCATGTGCATCATTAGCCTGTCAGGTGGGCTATAACCCCATGAGGTAATGTCTGGAGTGCCATGGATGCCAACCAACACAATCACCTTTACCAGGTGAGTAAACACCCATTACCAGGAGTGTAGCCCCGTGGGGGAACATCTATGCTTTGTTATTCTGTTGGATGTGAATAAAAGCCACACTTTAGAATCCCACTTCTGATATTGGACATTACAGTTATTGCTTCCCATGTCTGGAGTGACTTGGGTGCCCCTGTTGCAGAGTTGCCAAACCTAGCCAATGTGCCGAGTGACATATTTCTCCCTGAACCCAGCCCACCAGGTAGTGCTGTCAAGATGGAAACGGCATACCTGGGTGGGGGTTACAAAAATGGAGGCACCGCTGAGGATTTGGGTTTGGAATTTAGGGAGGAATGTAAGAAAGGTCACTCGGACAATGGCTAGCATTTTGGCTATCTGGCAGTGGGTAGCCCAAAACAACTGAAGCAATGTTTAACTAATGTGCCGCTGTGTGCTGTTATCCATGTGCTGCTATTAAAATGCCAACTGTTTACCAAGGAGCAGTAAAGCCTGAGAGTGTATGCCTTTGTCCTACATCAAATTACAGCATTTGCCAGCTTTTAAAAGTGTTTGTGACAAAGAAAAGTGTGGAAAACTGTGGGTAGCAAAAGGAAAATTGTGCCCTAGACATTGGAAATGCTTTCTGTGTGGACTGAGAGACTTGTTGTGCTTAATGGCCATGAAAAATGGTTAAAATGGTGCTCCCGCCATGGAGTCAGTTGAAAAAAAAGTGTGGTTTGCAGTTTAAATTTGCCTCGCTCGACAATCGCTGTGAGGAGAAGAGCATTCTAGAGGAAAGAGGCTCATTTACATGGGATCGAGTGATTGGTGAGATATCAATCAGTCCCGCCCCCAAGCCAGCTCTAGAGCGACTGCACAGCATTCGAGAGGGAGAGTGAGTGGAGTATGCAAACTGGCTTACCAGGAGAAGTGTTGCAGTGATTGAAAGTTCTGCAAAAAGTAAAAAAAATTGAGTTTTCTGTTTAAATTCAGGCTCAACCCGCATCTCAATCGACTGCACTGTGGTGTTCAGAGAGACAATCGGCAGGACTGCCAACCCACTTCCTTCCAGAGGCCTCCAAGACTGGCTGCAGGTTGTTTTTCCATCACAGCAAACAGCTACTGATAACAGTGAGCACCAACAGAAATAATTGCTCAAACTGCGTGATTTCACCAAAAGCCAGCTGAATCTGTGTGTAGCAGTGTAATCGCTTTGCAAAGAAGGACTGTGTTAAGTTTTACCAGCAAAAGCAAGAATTCTAAGCAATCGACTGTGAGCATAATTATAGGTTCAACGTCAGTATAATTTTCAAAGGCATGTGAGACTGTGAGTTGTATCAGATATGCAGCAATAAATACTGGCAATCCTGTGCTATGAAATACCGAGGCTTTAAGAGACTGTAAGCTAGAGCAATGTCTTCAGCAAGTAAAAAGTCCGTGATAAATCATATAAATGTGCTAGGAAAAAGAACAGTGCAAGTTTGTGCAGTTTGAGCAAAGTTATCAGTAGAGTGTGTAAATTGGATGTGCAGTGGCTTGACCCAATTACAGAATGTTGATGCTAGGAGTGCTGCCGCTGCCATTACAGGGTGGGGTAGTAATGTAAACACAGCAGCAGAGGAGCCATTTTGAAAGAGAAAGAAAGTTTTCAGTGATGTGGGACTTGAAATAACAATGACCATTGTTTGTTTTTTCTCTGCAGTCATGGCTTCAGGACCAGCCAGTTACCCAGATCGTGCCCGGGCTGTGATAGCAGTAGAAGTTAACAAGTTAAGGGACATTGAGAGATTTTACTACAGGGGATGACTGCCTCCTCAGGTGGTGATTTCTGGATATCCAGTGCGAGTATGTGTGATATGCTTAAATGCTGGAAGGGACGTCTTCATGGTACCTCACTGTTCTGGGTGCCTAGAGAAATATGGTTTGTTTAAAGTGCCCAAGATTCGCTCCTCACAGGGACAAAAGTTCAAGAATCTGCAGCAGTACACAGCACCAGGTGGAGCCTATTGGAGAAGGCCCCTCAGAGTGTGGCATGAAGCAAGAGGGTGCAGATTTACAGACAGAACAATGTGCTGATGTTTCAGAGTCTGAGTCACAGAGAGACATTTTGGGAAGAGCATCAGTAGACCCTTGGAGAGAGGGGCCTAGCCCAAGTCTCATAGGTGAAGATGAGATGAGAGAGGACTTTGAATGGGAGGTTTCGACCTCCGTGCTCAGTGAAGAGTGGACAGTCTCAGGATCGAGGACAACTGCTCACTCCTGGGCATAGATTCTCAGTGTGGAAAAAGAAGAGGGGGGAACCTATGTGGCCTTGTGAAAAAGGAACTGGTACACAGCCTCGAGCTCTTGCCTCAGAGGAATGCGTGGAAGAGAGTGCTGATTTCACTCCCTGGCTGTGCAAGAAGAAGCCAGGGATCCATTTTTTGTGTCCTTAAGAATGCATAGCTGGCAGAATCAGGACTGGCTGCCCCCAAGCCAGGCCAGAGGTCACAGGTTGACCAAAGCTAGGAAAGAGGAAAGACTGGTTCGTAGGAAAGCGAATGAAATCTATGAGATGTCCTTTCCTACCTTTCCTTGGACAGTCTGGGAGGAGATTGAAAAAGCAGGAAATCCTGGTTTGGTAAGAAGCAATGAAATATGTGCATCCTGGTGCAAGCAAGCATGTCAAGAACAGAATGTTTCAAGAAAAATACAGCCAGTGGGGAAGAGGCAGAACACTGTCGATTGACACTGTTCGAACTGTGGATGGAGAGGGACATGAAACCTTTCACAGTGTGAATTATGAGCGCCCAGATGGGGTAATAATTCAAGACCCTGATCCATTGTGCTATTGGCCACAATGCAAAGACCTTCCTGCAAATGTGTCCATGCCTACTGAATGGAAAGCAGAGCAGTGGTATCCAGTGCTGCCACTCCAGCAGTTGCCATTCCTATGTTGTTCCACCAGACTGGCATTCCAGGAACCAGGTGCCCCACATTCATCAGTTCTACAGTGTACTGGCTTTCCAGAATCCATCGACTGGCCCATCAGATGACTTCAGATCTAGAGAGGACACCAGTCCAGCTGTATCCTGATTCATTGCCTGGGTATCGGATGACTTCAGACCAGCTGTTTTCCTTTTTGTTCCTGTTTCAAGGTTCCATCTCCAGAGATGACATCATCCCAGTAGTTTCCAGATGTGTCCTCCTGTTGTTTCCCAGAAGATGTCCGCCCAGCTGTATTGGACGAATGCTGCCAGGGAGAGTCTTCGGCCAAGGACCAGGTGTGGTATCATGTTGTTCTACAAGGGACTGGTAAGTCCAGACTTTTCTATTCTTATGACATTGCAGTACACACCCTACACTAGCAGACTCCAGAAGTTTGAACTGTCCTCAAAGACTCTCCCCTTTAGGACTTTGGCCTGCTACAACTGTGCTTCACTGGGCTCCAGCCCAGGAGAGACTCTTTAATGGACTTGCCTCGGGCACTGTGGTCACTAGATGGGACTTTAGGCACTCCATCCTCCAAATGTGGTGTATTGTAAATAATGTCATTGTTTTCTACTGTTTTCTAATGTTTATACTGTCTTTTCTACTTTTCTAAAAAAATATTTTTGGGATTCTCTAGTGTTTTGATGGTAGGGTTTAGATAGACTGTGTATACAGATTAGGAGTGTGTGTTGTCTTTCTTTTTCTTGCAGGTGTTCCTGAAGAAGATAAGAAGAGAAGACAAGAAGAGGAGGAGGGACTCAGTGGAGTTCCTCGGTAGTACTTTAGAGTGTAGTGTTTAAAGTACTGTTGTTGTTGTTGTTACTGTGTGCAACTTTTTCTTCCACAGGTATGGTTGTGGTGGAATGTGGGAGTAATGCATAGTGTATGGTATTAGCTCCTAGTGTGTGGTTGCATGGTGTCCAGGGTCGGGGGGAGTTCCCCTGTTTGTTTTGTTTTGGGAATTTTGAGTTAGAGGCAGACAGGTTTTCCCTAGAGGGCTAGGGGGATAGATAGGCTGTGGTCCTGAACGGCCGTAGGGGCCACAGTACTGATCTATTAGGGCTATGCTCTGGACAATTCTACCAGAGCCACTAGGTACCCATAGTCAGTGGGTAGAGTAGAGGCTGATACATCAGTCGAAAGCCTCTAGGCCCTTAGTGTTGTCTACCTGTGCTAGCACATGGTAGGGGAGAAGGTAGCACTACCTCCCCATAGTCAACACATGGGGTGAGATGGCCTAAGCCATGTGGCTAATGACTGTGGACAGTCATTTTCCTGGCCCAGGGTGAGTGTAACCCCCCTGTTACTTGGGGTTACAAGAATCCCAGTTAGACCTAGTGGTAGACAGGGAAAGCAGCTTGTGAAACTCCAGTTAAATGGATTCACACCGTCTCACTCTGTTCTCAGTCTCAGCTGAGACTGAGGGATGACATCATTTTAGAACTGTTGCAGCTGTATAAGCCACACTGGAATGTTGCAGCTAGGGAAGTTAGGATAGAATGTTGGGGAATTTAAGGTGTCTGTTGCAGTCTGTAGTAGAGGAAGGAGGTGCTCTGCTGTAAGCAGGCCCTCAGAGTTCTAAGCTCTGTCAAACAGCTATGTTTTTGTATAGGTGTGTGTTCTCACCTGAAGAGGAACACGAGAAGAGCCCAGTGAAGTGGTAGAGACCACTTTCAGTGGTTCAGGGCCCCATCCCTGTGGGGATGGGGGGAAGGAATCAGCCTGCTTCCAAGGGCAACTCCCCTGGTCCAGCTAGGGAAAAAGAAGCTGCCTGAGTTAAGTTTGTGCTGAGGCACCCGAAGTACTGGATGAGATTTCTTTGAAGAGAAAATGCCTGAGGGGCATCTTCAACCAAGGGGTGAGTTCACTGTGCTAAAGGGCCAATGTGTTTTCACCTGAAACAAGATGAAACTAAAGTGACTGTTACTGTGGGGTCAGGAAAAGACAGCCAAGTACAATTTGGAAGATGTGGGGATTGGACTGCTTAACTCCATGGGGGATCTAGAGTAATGGACACAGACACTTATTAAGTATGTTCAAGTTCAGCACAAATGGGATGTAAAGACGTAGATTGAATGTGAATACATTTAAAGAGAATCTACACAGCAAAGTGTTTTCAAGGATGAGGTGTTAGAGGCCAGAGAAATGGCCGGGGTACGAATTATGGGAGCGAGAGTTGGGAGACCCCCCATCAATAGTAACCAAATTCACCTCTATGGGTTTGCTTTGGACACCTGTTGCTTTCTCTCAGGTACTTGGCCAGTGCCTGAGGAAAGTACCCAGACATGGGATTGATGAAGAAGATTCCTTGATGGAGCCAGAAGTGCTCATAGGTGGTTTAGGGAGCCACCAGTGAATGTTTCCATGCTATATGGAAAGTGTCCAAAGGGCTGGCATGATAAGCCGAGCCATGGAAGGAAGGTAGTCCAAGTGGCTGGCAAGGGAGCCGAGCTGGGGAAACCCAGAGCAGAGTACAAGTTCGGGCTGTGTGCCCAGTGTGTTTCAGAGTCTGAGGGCTAAAGTGAAAGGGAATGTGTTCTGATCTCCATAAATCTGCATTACCAGGAGTGTAGCCCCGTGGGGGTACATCTATGCTTTGTTATTCTGTTGGATGTGAATAAAAGCCACACTTTAGTATCCCACTTCTGGTATTGGACATTACAGTTATTGCTTCCTGTGTCTGGAGTGACTTGGGTGCCCCGTTGCAGAGGTGCCGAGTGACATATTTCTCCCCAAACCCAGCCCACCAGGTAGTGCTGTCAAGATGGAAACGGCATACCTGGGTGGGGGTTACACCTGGATAACCAAACATTGTTAGTATCACAGGTTTCTCTTGCTGATTTGCTGTGATATTCTCTTCTATATATACTGTTTCTGATTCCAATTCCATACTTAATTTCAAGCAATTCAATAGGTCACCATTTCTCCACAAGTATAGTGCCACTCTCTTATGAGCAACCCTTATCCGTACTATGTCAGCAAAGCCAGGATTAGATGGCCTAACCACTTCTAAACTATCTCCTTCTTCAATTTCCAATTCAAGTACTTTATTAAATATTGTAATTACCCGATCCTTCAATGTTGTTTCTAATTCATCATCCAATCTCTTTACACCGTATAGTTTTAGACAACAATCCTTTTCCCACTTTCCCACTTTTCCCATTCTTCTTTATTTCTGCTTAGTATATTTTGGTCCTCCTTTAATATTTCCCCCTTATCTTTTGTTTCATTTTGTAGTCCATTCGTATCCTGTCCTTGCTTTACAATATCAGCACCCATAATCTTTGATGACACAGATCCATCTTCCATCCTATAAATATCTTCATGTTCCTCACACCCTATTTCTTCTTTTTTTTTCCTTTTAACACCTTTATTATTCTGTACATGACTCCTATCATTCTTTAACTTAATCTATTCTGATCTTTCCCTTTATTGTTTCTTTTCTTCCTCTGACGTCTAAGTTCAATGTTCTTGATATCATCTAACACAATTAAGGAGGATAAATCTGGTCTTATTCTGCTTCCTTTATTGTCTGTATCATCATTCATTACCATAACTGATGATGATTCCCTTGGGGGCTGATTTTTATTCAGAACACCCATTATCTCATCCATTATATTTCCATTTATAGCTATATTCTCCTACAGTGTATCAATTTCATTTCTTACTGCTATCAATTGCTCCATTAATATCAAATTTGCAGCATGTTGATTTTTCATAATCGCAATTATCTCTTCACTAATTGCTGTGGGATAATACATCATGGACTCTTCCACTCTCTCTCTCTCTCTCTCTTTTTCAGTCCTATCACCCAGGTCACACCTTGGTGACAGGCTCTCAATTACAATCTTTGTATCAGCACGACTATTTATTTTTTGATGATCATCCAACATTTTAAGACCTTGTAAAGTATTTTTAAATTCTTCAAGAATTTCCATTTTTTTTGTTGCTCACCTATACCTATACCATATGATTCATCATTTATTAGATTCCTGGTATACTATTGGGGTATATAAAGTAACATCTCCAGTTAATTTCTCCAATTCACTCCCCTCCATTAGCTCTAAACTACAGCATCTAAGAGAAAATGGGGTCTTATTCATATTTATTTCTGCTTTAGGTGTTGATGTTGATAAACTGTGATTTTTCATTTCTTTAGTCACTTCTTTGGTTACTTTAATTTCTGTAATTACTGGAGTTTGATTTACACAACTTGCTTTTACACACACCTCAGGCTTTAAAGAAACCCTCATAATGGTATTTTTCCTTAACAAAGGAGAAATCTTATACCATTCATACCTTTCCCATTATTCCTCTTAAAATTTTTTACTTTCTTATCTCCAACTCCTTCTCCTCTTTCTCCTCTTATATTTTCAATTTTCTTTCCTAGTTTCTTTCCCGCAGTCCTTTCTTCAAATATTTCTAGCCCTTTCTGTTCTTTCTCTATTATATCAATACACATGTCATCAGGTACTTCTACTAACCTATTATTAACATCAGATGACATATTATTTTGTAATATGTTCAACAATCCTTCTGGAACATTTTTAGCTTCTATTGGTACATCCTGTATTTTATCTGAGTCATTAGCTTGAGCTCTTGTGATTACCATAATTTCAATTTTATTATTAATTTACCTAAAGTAGAGAGAAATAGAAAAATAAAAATATAAAGCAATAGTAAAGCAGTATCCAAGTCATTGCTAAAAGTTCTAATACTCTATGCACTCTAAACACTCATCTACACAACTTATTTACTATTTTAAAACAAGTGGAGTATTTTATAACAAAAAAAGAAATACTACAAGACACAGAGATAAAAGTCCCTTCTATGTTCTTTAAGTTCCGTTCTTCTAATCCCTCAGATAACACTGGTGCCTTTCCTTCTTCCTTCTTTCTTTCCTTTTCTTTTCCTTCAGTAAATCTCTCACCACCACCACATTCACCATACAGTTCTTACACTCAGTTCTTGCACCCAAAATGTTATAGGAAGTATGGGAGGTACAGCAGGTATATTTATACTTCCCACTTGTTTCACCACCCTTAATTGTCCACAGTTCTCCCATTTCTCAATGTTTTCACTATAGCTAACAGGCCAGGGATCCTTCAAATACTCTTCTTCCTCAGTTCATTTTATATTTCTCTGTAGAGCATATGATAGGCTCTTGAACAAAAGAAGAAATAAAGAAAATTGTACCACCAATAATTCCTACTTTAATATCTACTTTATATATCTGAATATATACAGATTCTCTATTATGCTCTACTATTTTTAAAAACAAAGCGAAAATCCCAAAATATTAAAATCTGAATATATACAGTTTCTCAATTATGCTCTACTGTTTTAAAAAAGAGAAAACCCCAAAATATTAAAATCTGCCTCCAAATTTCTTACCAATAACTTATGAAAATAGACAAAGAGACAAGGGAACAAAGAAATCATTTAGTAATAATAATAATAACTTACCTCGTGTCCATATTAGATCCCTTGTCTCTAGTCTTTCAAAGACAGCATTAAACTCTCCTTAAATCCAATGAAACTGGTACTAGTGCTGGTAATAGCTGCTAATAGCTGTCTAAGCTGTCTTGTCTTGTCAAAACTGTTTTATCAAATTTTGCCACAGCTCACAGCTTATAGATAAAACCAGAAAAAACATTAAAATTCCAGCTCAATAAAATGCAGTAGATATGCAGTAGGTAAAAGAGGTGCTGCAAAAGGGTATTCTGAACTAAGAACGCCACGCATGTGCTTTATAAGGTCGTACCACCTGATCCAGATGCGTGAAAAATTAAAACTACGGAACTTAAAAAATATATTTCTTTTAGAATTTAAAAGGTCCTTATAAGATGGTTTCCACCTATTATATACTTTTCTAGTTCGTTTTCTAACTAACTAACTAACTATAGGAGCAGTAAGATCTAAACAGATCTAAAAAAATACACTTTAAATTCTCCATTTGGTGAATTTTTCTCATCTGAACATAACAATTTATAAACAAAAGAAGAAACAGTGTGATATAACCAATTACTTCCTTTTGCTTTTCACTTGTTTTCCTCCAGTAACCTCAAGCAGTGCTTTCTCTGTCTCCCTCAGGGATGGCTGCTCCACTTTCAATACTCCAGCCCTGTAAGAGAGAGAGAGAGAAGATGGAATGGACAGAAAACCTGAAGATGGCTGCACAAGATGGCCTGGAAAGAGCTGAAGTCTTAGACACGTATGGCAAATTTCTTAGGTGGCATACCTTGTCTAGAATTTAAAAGCTTAACAACAGCTCCTGCTCTGCAAGCTACTCCTCAGCTTGCTAACATGCAGTGGTTTCATCTTCACTCCACTCTCCTTGGTGTTACTTTGCAGCTGGTTCCACTCAGAGAGCTAGCTATGAAATTTTACACTCCTATGCTTAGAGGAAGGAATGAAGTATTGAATGCATACATCTGGTCAGTGTTTACTAAAACAATGATGGACCCATAAGATAGGGTATGATAGGAATGAGGGGCAGATGTAAAAGGAACATTAATGGAGGACAGGGTCTTTAAATGACTTATGGCTCTTAAAGTGGGTAAATCTCATGAAAGATTTTATGCACCCAAAGGTGCTGAGAGAGCTGGAATCAGTACCAGCAGCTCCTCTGTCTGACCTGTTCAGTAACTTCCTAGACACAGGCATGGTGCCACAAGAGGAGAACTTCGGATATGGTGTCCTTGCATAAGATTGGGGCAAGAGATGAGCCCAGGAACTATAGACCAGTCAGCTTGATAGTTGACAAGCTGATGGAAACCATTCTCAAACACATGGTTGGTCAAGTTCCTTGAGGAAAATAGATACCATGATGACAGGCAGCACAGGTTTATGGCAGGGAGGTCATGCAAAACAAACTTGATTAATTTCTTCAACTGGGTAACAAGAACAGTGAATAGAGGCCAGGTGGTGGACATCCTGTACCTGGATGTCAGCAAGCCTTTGACTCAGTTCTGCATAAGGGATTAATCAAGACGTTGGAAGAGCTGGGAGGGTGCAAAATGACTAGGCATGTGGTGAACTGGTTAGGTGTGGAGAACCATGAGAGTGGTGGTTGATGAAGAATACTCAGGCATGACGGAGGTTACCATTTGGGAACCACGGGGTCAGTTCTTGGACTAGTGCTGCTCAACATGTTCATAAATGACCCTGGGTATGGTATTCAAGTCAACATTTGCCTCTTTGTGGACAACACCAAATTCTGTAGGAAGGTGGATACAGTGGAGGGGTTCAAGAGCTTGAAGGAGGACCATGCAATGCTAAAAAGATGGTCCAGAATCTGATAACTACTGTAGGATTCAATGCAAAGAAGTAAAGGTTAAGCATGTAGGGTGTAAGACCCTAGGGCCAAGTACAGAGTGTGGGGAATGACCATCAGTGTCTGAGGAGAAGAAAGACCTGGGATTGCAATCCTGTAATTTGAAACCCACTGCAGTGCAACAGGGCAGCAGTGAGTGTTAATAGGATGCTGGGTTACATAAGCAGGGGTTCATTAGCAGAAGAAAGAGATCACAAAGTCATTGTACTGATCTATGGAGCGACTGTACCTGCACTATTGCATACAGCACTGGAACCCCTATCACTAAAAGCACATTAACCTGCTGGAGGTGATACATAAAAGGCCACAAAATGTTTTGGGGTTACACGGTCTCTTGTTGTGAGCAGAGCTGGAAAACTTGAATATATACTCCCTCAATGACAGAAGGGAACATAAAGGATAGAAACATTAATGTACCTCAAGGGTATTAACAAGGTTGCCCCAGTAAACTTTTCAAGACCAGCAATAACAAGAACATGCAGGGCACAGTTACAAATTGACTGGAGGTAGGTTCGGAAGGAGGTCAGGAGGCATGTCTTCACAGAGAGGATGGTGGCAGTGTGGAACAGGTTACCAGAAGAGGTAGTGAACAAGAAAACTGTTGATGGCTTCAAGAGGGGGTGGGATACATTTAAGGGGAGAGTAAGAGTGTCTGGGGGGAGACCGGAGCAACATATAATGAAGACTACATAGGCTGTGCATTGGGCAGACTTGATAGACTGTAAGGCATTCTTCTGCTGACTAATTTATATGATCGTATGTTCATCTGACATTACTGCAAGTTGCTGTGCTGTATCATGGCTGGCTCCAGTGTACACTTGTCAGTTCTGAAGATGTCATATGAGACTGGCATGGAATGCGTTGCTTGCAAAACTCCCATGTTACATCAGTAAATGTTCTTTCTGATTTGTAACCCATCTTAAGTTAGGAAGCCACCGTAAGGTTGGGTTATTGGCATGTTCACCTCCTGGCACAGGAAATGTTTAGGCAAAGAGGCTTGGGGTAAGTCTTGGGGGTTCCTGTTAGTCCATCTCTTCAGGGATAAAAAGGATTGCCATGCCAACAGAGAAAAGAGATGAGAGAGAGAGAGAGAGAGAGAGAGAGAATGGAGATGTGCAGTGCCCCAGGAAAATTAGGGGCAACACAGAAAAACAGAGAGCATTGAGGCACCACAGAAACTGGGGGATCCCCAGTGACATTAGAGGCCAGGCAGCTGTGGGAACCCTGGCAGCTTATTGGGGAACACTAAAAAAGCTGAGGGCACCCTATGGAGCATAGGACAGGTCCCTCTCCAGCAACCAGTCCTAGTAGTTTAAATCCACAGTTTTAAAACAAAAACAACTTTTTTCCCCTCCCTTTGTTTTCCCTACTCTCTGCCCAAAGCTGACATCTAGCAAAGCCAGACCAAACTAGTTTGGCCACATTCCTGTCCCAACAGGGGAGCAGGAGGCCAGGCTGAGCCCTCTCAGCCAATCTCCTAGCCCAGTTTAAGTTCAGACTTTGAGATTTTTTTTCTAGGCCACTGACCAAGCCTCAGGAGAGTGATCCCTGGACAAGGACTCAAATTCCTGGCAGGTAGCCAGGACCACCTCCAGCCTTGAGGAGACTATGCATAGCCTGGAGAAAGACAGAAAGAGTATGACCAGTGAGGATGGAGGACTGGGCAATGAGATGTCAGCTTCCTGGTAGGAGGTTGAGCGAGTCTCTGTGCTCCTTCAGCGTAACTCCCTCCAGAAGATCTCCAGTAGCAGCCTTCATTGGTCTCCGCAGTAATCTGCCATTTATTCGGGTCTCTAGTGTGACAAGTAAGTCCATGTGGCTGTAAACAGCTCCAATGAATCTTCTATGCAGCAGTCTCAGCAAAAGAGCCCTATTCTCCTTTGTGGTTTCATATCCCACAGGGTACAGGAATCCTAGTTGAGCTCCAGCAGGGTAAGTAGGCTTGTTGGCACAGCATTCCTTCTATAATTAGCCAGACCTGCTCCAGCCAGGGAAGAATTGTTTGTTCAGCTAGTCCCCAAGCAAGGGAGGTGGCAAGCTGCTTACATGCTTCAGTTGTATATAGAGAGAGAGAGACAGAGAGGAGAAAGAATCAAGGAGGAAGAAACTGGGAGAGGCGAGACCAAATAGTTTTTGAAACAAAAATAAAGGTGCTTGTGACGCCCACTCATGGAGGGATCTCTGTTATTCTAACCAAGCCACAAAGGGACAGGGTTACTACTAGCTAATGTCAGGCAGTCTGTGCTCAAAACAGAGAGACTTGGGCTCTCAGCCCCACAGCCCAGAGCCAGGAGATTGCAAAGCCAGCTCAGAGCACTGTTGGTGGGAAGGGAAATCTTCAGGCTGAAGTTTCCATTGTTTAACTGTGAGTGGCTGATTCTAGGAGTGCAAAGGCAGAGGCTAAGGGTAATATTCTCACAGAATCCAGTTGTAATCTGAGCCATGGTCGTTCTCTGCTCCCTCTGCTAAGGAGGAGGGGAGGAACTGGGCCCTTTATCCATATTTAGCAGATGGGTGGAGCAGTCCAAAACTAACCTTGAATCCATTTTAGTGTGCCTGCCCTCATCTCCTATTGCTTTCACCCACTGTTTCTTGTGACTGAACATTTGTATTCCATTGAAGAGCTTTAAGTGATGAACTACCTTATTTCTGGCTTATTATGAATGAACTGCCTGATTTACTCAACTGGTCCTTGTGACTGAACTGTATTATTTACTCAACTAGCTGATGTGATTGCACTGCCTTAAGGCATTAATTTCTTTACGTGCCTAGCCTCCAAGCTGCATAGCTATGCTGTGTGACCCCCAGTAGTGTATCTATCTTGATCATGAAAGGAACATCACCAGAACCCAAATACAGCTGTCATTACCTGCCACTGGGGAACCACAGGGGAGTAAGACCATTGCTGCACCCCAGCATTCCAGCTCCAGAAGGAGTCTCCACCATCGCCTAGTTCAAGCGGACCTCATCCTGCTGCTTCTTTCCCTGAAGACAATTGGTCCCAGTCATAGTGTGAGTCAGCCAGTAGTGAGGGCATCCCAAAGTGAGTCAGTGTAGGGGCCACCCCGGACCAAGTGGTAGGGCTCTCAGTCATAAAAATTGGGGGATTACCTTTCTTTTTTTTTTTTGCTTTGTTCTCTTCCAGGGTTCCTGCTCACACCATCGAAGGTCTCTCCAGTGCCTCCTCTTTGACCAAGGGAAGGTTCCCAGAAAGCCCAGCATCACCTGCACCCATCTCCAATGACCCCCATTGAATCCAAGCCTTCACCACGATGCCCCAGGTTTGAGTTGCTGGTCGTAAGTGGTAGTCAGCTGTTAGCTAGGGCCCACCAAAGTGAGTCAGGTTAGGAAACTCCTGGCTCTAGCTTGAGGGACACCAGTCATCCAGTAAACTCAGAGTCACATCACCCATTCTCCCACATAGGCATTATTCCAAGGTGGTAATAGTACTAGTGGCCCATATCGAGGCCTCACTGAGGATTGCCAGGCTCGTTGCTCTTCCCCAGAGGTGGCAGTAGTACCAGTGGCCCATACCGAAGTCTGACTGATGATTGCCAGGCTCTGTGCCCCCCTTCCCTGAGGTGGCATAAGCACCAGTGGCCTATGCAAGAGGCCATACTGAGGGTCACCACGCTCATGATCATACTGTCCATAGGTGGCTCATGTTCCAGTAGCTCAGCTGGAGGTCACACCAAAGATTACCAGGTTCTGAAGTTACAGCAGTGAGGTGGTAAGTGTTTCGGGGATCTATCCAGAGGTCTTCCAGAAGACTATCACACCAAGCATCCTTCCTTGACTGGATCTTCATCTGCTGTCTGGCCCAAGGTCACCACAGCTGATGACTCCATGTAGGGATTCTCTTGACCCACAACCAGGCTTCACTACTCATCCTTGACCAGGTGCTTCACCTTTGACTTCACTTCAGTGACACCAGGAGTCACCTTCTTCCTGGGACCAGGAGGCCTACAACACTTCTGTTTCTGGTTCACTGGGGGACACCCCATTTTATGGCCTGTATAGGAAATGCTTCCTTGGGTTCATGTCCAGAATCAGTCAACCAAAATACTAAAAGCCCAAGCTTAGTGCACCGGATTGCCACATACCCACTTGTGCTTTTGCAAGAATCATCCAGGACTTGAATTGCCCTGGCTTCTGTATGACATTAGTGGGGCTGGTTTTTGGTCCCAGTAATCTTGTTCATTCTTTCTCTTGTGTAATAGTGGTAGTAAAAGCTAAGTCCTTTTGCTGTGTACTCCAATTATTTGTAATAAACCTTGCATCTTGGCTCTAGAGTACGCCTCCAGCCTCTCCTTCCAGATTAATCTGGCATCACCCTAAACCATAGGGGTATGAACCACCACAGTTTGTCCACCACACATACATTGGGGACTCCTATGAGCCCATCCCTCTGCAGTTGGCAGGGAGTACCAGCTATGTTAGAGAGGGTTATAGAGTGGACAAATGGAGCCACTGTCTTCATGTATGGAGGATAGTCCAGCCTGGCTGTGATTGGCAGTGTTACTGAGGTTTTCCTCATACATTTTACCAAGGGCAGGCATAGATCTCAGGAGGGAAGCCATGGTTTGGAGGGAACTCTCGTTTGTATACCATCCAACTGGCTATTGATTTGTTATGGTCTTCTGTCACCACTATAAGGAACTCTCCAATTGTGATCAGGCACCCACCTGGTGAGCACTGCAGCTCTGCCAAGCCACGAGCATGGAGGGTTTTGAACCAATACCTTGAGTATAGGAGTGTGATCCTGAATTACATGAACAAGACCAAGGAACTTGTCTTTTACTTCACAGCATTTGTTTCTGGTGTTTATGAACTCAGCAAGAACTTGGGTAACAGCACCACAGATGTGCTTTGGGCAAGACCACTGGTAAACTGTCTTCACTGCGGTGTGGGACACTGGTAATGAGGACCTGAAGTACCCGTGTTTAACATCAACCTCATGTTACATCTTTTACCATAAATCCAAATGTGCAAAATTGAATAATAATGAATATATTTTGCTCAATTCATGGTTTGCGTGGGACACGTTAAGGCTCGGGAATTTCTGCCTGCAAGGAACCATGCATCTAAATGTAATCATGGCTCTTTTATCCAAGGTTATAGCCATTTGTTCTGTAAAATATGATACCCTCTCTGTGGAAGTATCACCTTGCTGTGCTCAGCATTTTCACTATACTGTAGATAGATGCCAGGTTAGCCTGAAGGTGTTGTTTAGTGCCAGATAAACGCTGAGATTGCCATTGTGTTTAAAAAAAAAAATGTCTTCATCTTTAAAGCCAGGCACTGGAATCTCATTGAGCCAGTGAGGACAGCAAGGCCAATGATCCAGAGCTTGAACCTTATGTGTTAAGTGACTGCACTACACAGTGCCCCCTGACACCAGTCCTCCACCGTTCACAGCAAGATTGAAGGGAACCCCTTTTGATTAACTGAACTGCCTGGTCACGAACAACCCTTGTCTGACACTGTGGACCCTGGGTACATATCCTATCATTCATACTGCTCAAAGAACTAGGAAACATTATGATCTTCAATGGGGAGATTTTAAACTTGCTGTGAATTCAGAGTGTAATAGTATCTGCAGTACTGTGAGTGCCAGACCAAAACAAGGGTGGTGAAAACCCACACAAGACACTTAAATCAAAACCACAAACGAGGCCAAGAAAACTGAGACAGAGATCCTGTCATGACTTTCAAGTTATGTGCAAAGTAATGTCCGGTGGAAATGTAATCTCCTGATTCTTATTTCTATTTGGCTCCAAATGTGTTCTGTAATCCTTCACATTCTATAGTGCATCACATTCCCTATGGCACAGTAGCATGAAAACTGGGCAAAATGCTCTGCCTGCAAGAAATAAAAAAAAAAAAAAACAAGGGATTTGATTGAAGCGAAAAGAGAATCACAAAGACCATCACTAGAAAAATATCCATTTAAACATGGTTTCCCCATAACATTCTTCTGAAGGATACTGCTTAAACATTTCTTTATAACATGAGAAATTTATTTTTTTCACAGGTACTGTAAGTCCATATGTCTGTTTATGTAAATAAACACAGTCAACTAGTATAAAACAAAAATGAAGATTATACATATTTTATAGAGTACAAGTCAGTTACTCATTAAAAAAAAACAAATATAAAGTACACTGACTATACTGCAGCGTAATGAGCCAAAGTGATTGTCCTTATGTAAATCCTTCAAAGAAGAGAGGTAACTGCCATCCAAAATAGTAGGCAGAAGGTCAATACCGCAGCAGTACCATGAACAAATAAAATGCTACAGAAATATTTTTTAAAGTTTTGATCAGTAAGAAACAATTTAAAAGAAGGATATTCTCAAAGTTTACTACAAATTGTATTTGTAGTCTTAAAACATTTCTATGGACAATGTTATGCATTATGTGTTTTTTCTAGGCATGTCACAATACCTCATGCTCAGAAAATGGAGCTGACCCAAACTTGGGCAGCTTGTATCTAATGTGGTAAACTCAGGTACTGTAGGAGAGGGGGTTTCCCTGAGTAAGATAGTCAGGGTATAGCTGCAGCTGATTCAGCTGATTGGCTGCAGCTGCACAGACAGGAGAGCTTTAAAAACAGGAAGGAAAAGCCAGCAGTCAGTTGTTGCAGGGGTAGAGGGCTGACAAGCTGCCTGGATGTGTTCCAGATCAGGAGTCCCTTAAGCAACCCTCAGGAGATTGGTCTCCTGAATTAAGCCAAAAAGAAAAATTTATTTTCATTGTGAGTTTTCCGTTTTACTGTTTGTGTTCTTCCAGAAGGTCTGGCCTTCTAGAAAAGGGGATTTCTAGTTAGGGCCAGGGATTGTTTAGACAGCGCTCCCACCCGGAGCTAGGCCTCTTTATTTCTGTTTTTGTTTCATTTTCCCTGGTGGGGCTTAAAAAGAAAAGGACAGAAGCCCAAACTTCTGTGTTACCAGCCATATTAAAGAAATAAAAATATACCTCGTTGGTTTGATGTTAACAAACTGGTCTTCCTGAGACTCCTTAACCACCGCAAAACTGAACCTGAATCCCGTGGCGAGGTTGTGTCTTGTCACACGTGGTGTCTATAGTGGGATCCAGGTAGGCATAGAATTTGGCTGGAATCCGAACCACCCAGGAGAAAAGGAGACCAGGCATGGAGGACATGGTGAAAGCCTTGATCCAGGATACGGCAGCCCAGCAGGAAGCTACCCGGGCTCAACAAGGATGAACCAGTTTCTGCTCATGCAGATGGCCCAGGACCATGCTGTCCTCCAGGAAATGGTAATGTGTCTCATCTAGACCACTCCGGGTGAAGGTCACATGGCAGGGCCTACTCCAGAGGGTTACTGGACTACACGGACTTCCCACTGTCTGCAGAAAATGACAATGGCTGATGACATTGAAGCATA
This sequence comes from Neoceratodus forsteri, assembly GCA_016271365.2. NCBI lineage: Eukaryota > Metazoa > Chordata > Ceratodontiformes > Ceratodontidae > Neoceratodus > Neoceratodus forsteri. The sequence continues at coordinate 479,814,601 of CM057459.1, read as the reverse complement.
TTTGCTCGCCTTTGAAAGGACAGCTACTCGTGAGTTATGGCCTCAGGATCAGTGGGCCGGCATTTTAGCTCCATTTTTGTGCAACAAGGCCCAGAAGGCATATTATGATCTGGATGAGGGAGTCGCCAATGACTATCCAAGACTGAAGGAAGCGATCTTGGCCCATGCTGGCATGATTCCAGCCCTTCGAGCCCAGAGGTACCACAGCTGGAGATTCCAGGAGTCAGCGAAGCCTCAGTCGCATATGTATGACCTCCTCCACTTGGCCAAGAAGTGGTTGCGACCCGAGCTTCATAGTGCTGCCAAAATCATGGAGCTCCTGGTAATGGACTGGTTCCTAAGAGGACTACCGCCCAGTCTACGACAGTGGGTTGGACAGGCCAACCCCACTTCCTGTGATAAACTGGTCACCTTGGTGGAGCGGCATTATGCCATGAAGGAACTTTCCCTGGACATTGAGGTTGGCTACCCTGGGACTTGGGGTAGACTCCAAACTGGAGATATCAACCCCCCGAGAGGTCGGACCGGACAGGACCAGGGAGAAGGATCACTGAAGAGTGGTTCAAGGCCACAAAGGGACTTTCAGGTTCAAAAATAGAGGGGGATATGGCCACCCCTAGAAGCCCAAAGGATCCAATGGGGTGTGGGGAACAGGGACATGTAATTGCCAACTGCTCGAATGGGGTCGAACCAATGCAGTTCAACTGGGGTGGGTCCCCACAGAGTGACTGCCATTTGATTAATGTGGTAGGGGTGGTCACCACTTCACACCAATTTACCCAGGTTGTTAAGGTAAACAGACAGGCTGTTATGGCCCTTGTCGACTCGGGGAGTGAGGTCACCCATATAGTTCGCAGTTTGGTGCAACCCTTCCAAATTAATTTCCAGAAATGTACCAGGATCACCTGTGTCCATGGCACAGTGTTTTATTACCCCACTGTGCTAGTTACCGTGGAAGCACAAGGAAAGGAGAGGCAGGTCATGGTAGGGGTCCTCTCTCAATTAACACATCCTGTCCTGGTGGGTCGAGATTTCCCAGGGTTTGAGACATTACTCCATGAGAGGGGAACCCGGGAGGCCAGGGCCATGGTAACTGAGGCTATGTTGCTAGGAATCCCCGAGGGGTCAGAGGACTCACCCGATTATTTCCCTTACAGGCATTGGGACCCTGAGTTGTATGGGGAGGCAGGAAAGTCCCAGAAATCACAAAAGGAATGCAGGGATTGTAAGAAGTTAGGGACCAAGATACTGGTTGTCAATGGCAGGTCCGTGCTGGTGGGAGGTAGAACCCCACTCCCAGAAGGATGACAGGGTGAGCAGTCTGGTGTCCGAGGAGAGAATTGTAGGGAGGAAAAGGAGGACCCAGAAGCAGAGACAGTGTTGAATCCCCCTGAATTGAGTACCCTCGGGATAGCCTCCAGGAACTTTGGTCGAGACCAAATAGATGAGCTTCTCTTTCAGAATATCTGGTCAGAGGTTGTGGAGGTTAATGGGGTACCAGTAGATTGCAAAGCCAAGGGACCTGGACCATATTTCACGTTAAATATTGACCTCCTATACAGAGTGATACTGGATGAAGAACATGATGTGGAACAGTTGCTGGTCCCCCACCAGCACAAGAAGGCGGTACTGGATTTGGCACATGCTCACCTTCTCGAACACCTTGGGGTCGAAAAAACACTGCACTGTGTACTCTGAAGATTCTACTGGCCTGGAATTTACACTGAGGTAAGGAGGTACTGTGCTTCATGCCCAGAATGCCAGTTGGCGTCCCCGTGGCGGAAGTTAAGAGCCCCGTTGGTGCCCTTGCTGATCATTGATGAACAATTCACGAGGATTGCGATGGACCTAGTAGGCCCCCCTAGACAGGTCAGCCCTGGGCCACCAACACATCCTAGTCATCATAGACTACACTTTAAGATATCCGGAAGTGATCTTGCTCCGTAAAGATGGCCTCAAAGACGATTGCCCGAGAACTCATTCAATCAATCAATTAATCAATCAAATCTTTCTTTATTCAGGCGAACATCATTGAGCACAGCTCATTTGCAAGATGGACCTGATAAAATTCAAGTCTTCGCAAGGGTCAGATTCCCTAAGGAGATACTGACGGACCAGGGTACTCCCTTTGTCTCACATTTAATGAAGGAGCTTTGCAGACTCTTCCATATCCGAGCCCTGAGGACTTCAGTGTACCACCCCCAGAGAGATGGTCTGGTCAAACGATTTAATCAGACTTTGAAGAGGATGTTATGGAAAGTCGTGAGCTGAGATGGAAATGACTGGGACTTACTCCTTCCCTACTTAATGCTCTCTATTCGAGAGGTCCCACAGGCATCCACTGGATTCTCCCCCTTCAAGTTGTTATATGCCCACCGGCCCAGGGGTATCCTCGATATACTAAAGGAGGACTGGGAAGAGCAACCACCACAAGGAGCCAGTGTGATTGGGTATATCTCCCAAATACAGGAAAGGTTGGCCCGGGTCACTCCTATTGTCCGGGAACACTTAGAAAAGGCCCAAGAGACCCAACGGACTTATTATGACCATCAGGTTAGGATCCGGAAGTTCCAGCCGGGGGATCGGGTGATGGGCCTGGCTCCCACAGTGAAAAGCAAACGGCTCGCCAGGTGGCAAGGTCCATACGAGGTCGTGGAAGCTGTTGGTTATGTGAACTATAAAGTAAGCCAACCTGATCGCAGGAAGAAGTTCCAAATATACCATATTAACCTCCTGAAGGCATGGCAAGACCGGGAGGCCTGCTGTGTCTCATTGGCCGTAATCCAGGCAGAAGGTAAAACAAAAGGACAAGTCCATATCTCACCTGAGCTGTCTCCTACTCAGTACAAAGAAGCAGTGGAAATGGTTCAGTGAAATGGGGATGTGTTCTCCGAATGACCTGGTTAGATGGTCGCAGCCTACCACAACATTGTGACAGCTCTGGGCATAAGGATAAGAAAAAGACCCTACCATATCCCAGAGGCCAGGAGGAAAGAATTCTGAGCCGAAGTCAAGGGAATGTTGAAGCTCGACATCATAGAAGAGTCCCATAGTGAATGGTCAAGCCCCATCGTCCTCGTGCCAAAACCGGATAACACTTGGAGGTTTTGTAATGATTTCAGAAAACTAAATGAGGTATCGCAGTTTGATGCATACCCCCTACCCAGGGTCAATGAACTTATCGACTATTTGGGGAAGGCCAGATACCTCTCCACCTTGGACCTTACAAAAGGATACTGGCAGATCCCACTCACAAGGGCAGCCCAGGAGAAGACCGCCTTCCTTGCCCCGGGGGGTTTATACCAGTACAAGGTCCTCCCATTCGGTCTTCATGGAACACCTGCGACCTTTCAACGCATGATGGACCGACTGTCGAGCCCACACTCTCACTATGCTGCCGCCTACATCAATGATGTGGTCATCCATGGTACGGACTGGGAAACTCACCTTCAGAAGGTCGAGGCTGTACTAGATATGTTACGAGAAGCCCGGTTGACAGCGAACCCCACCAAATGTAAGATCAGATTGTCAGAAGCAAAATACTTGGACTATGTGGTTGGGCGGGGATTGGTGAAACCCCAGGTGAGGAAGGTAGAGGCAATCCAAAACTGGCCCCAACCAAACAAGAAGAAGCAACTGAGGGCTTTCCTAGGGTTGGTCGGTTACTACCGGAGGTTCATACTAACATACTATTTGCCAGCAGATTAGGCCTTACGGTCTATCGAGTCTGCTCGAACCTAGATCCTTAGTTGGGTGCCGAGACCCTCCCATCCCTTGTTCTCCAGAAACCCCTATCATCCATCCCCACCCCCCCGGGACAGGCCATCATCTGATACATCCACTTTCTGTGTCTGTCCCACCCTCTCTTGAAGCCCTCCACTGTGGATCTCTGAACCAGCTCACCAGGCAGTGCATTCCAAGGGTACACCATCCTCTCGGTGAAAAACCTCCTCCTCTTTTCCCCCCTCACCCTTACACCTTCCAACTTCAAACCATGCGCTCTGGTGATACCTCCCTGCTTTAGTCTAAAGATCCCTCCATGTTTACCCTATTTATTCCCTTGAGGTACTTGAAGACCTCAATCATGTCCCCTGTCTCCTCTCCTCCAATGAAAACAGGCAGAGCTCCTCAAGTCTGTCCTCGTAAGTCAAATCCCCAGCCCTCGATCATCTTTTGTTGCCCTCCTCTGTACCCTCTCCAGGAGCTGTATGTCCCTCTTCAATTGTGGTCACCAGTACTGTACACAGTACTCAAGGTGGGGTCTAACCAGTCCATTGTACAGCGGCAGAATCACTTCCTTGCTCCTAGAGGTGATCCCCCTTACGATGCATCCCAACATCCTGTTTGCCTTGCTAGCTGCTCCTGCACTGCTCAGAGTTATTCATACATGTATCCACCATGACCCCTAGGTCTTTTTCCCCTATTGAGGCCTCCAGCGCCCTCCCAGGGTGTACCTGTGTTTAGGGTTTCCCGACCAAGATGCAACACCTTGCACTTGGTGATATTGAAATTTAATTTCCATGTGTGAGCCCAGCTTTCCAGGGTGTCCAGGTCCCTTGCAGGGCCACCCCTCCCTCTTCTCCCTCAACTACTGCTCCCATCTTGGAGTCATCCAGAAGAGACTCATTTCACACCCTATACCTCCTGATGTCCGATATGTATGCATTAGACAGGATCGACCCAGGACTGAGCCCTGTGGTACCCCACTACCAACCTCTCTAGGGTTCGAGAGCTCCCACAGACCACTACTCTCTGAGTGCATCCAGCTAGCCAGTTTTCAATCCATCTGACCATCAAAGGGCCTACCCTAACCCCATCAGTTTCTCCACCAGACCATTGTGAGACAGAGTCAAACGCCTTGCTGAAGTCCAAGAATAATACATCCACAGGCTTACCCCTGTCCAGTTCTGATGTTACCCATTCATAGAACTCCACAAGGTTGGTTTGACATGATCTACCTGGCACAAACCCATGTTGCCGACTATCCAGACCTCCCACCTCCTCCAAGTACACCCTAATCATTCCTTTAGTATACTCTCCATTAATTTTCCCACCACCGAGGTCAAACTGATGGGTCTATAGTTACCTGGTACTTCCCTTGACCCCCCTTTATGGATTGGTACCACATGTGCCTCTCGCCAATCCCTAGGTACCCTCCCTGTCTCAAGTGACCTGCTCACCCCTCATCCCTCACTTTGCCACTCAGGCCGCTCCATTAATGGAGTTAACCAGGGCGAGAGCACTGGACATCATGAGGTGGTCGGAGGCAGCGGATGGGGCATTCACTGACCTCAAGACAGCCCTCTGTTCTGATCTGGTACTGGTCTCCCCAGAATTTGATAAAGAATTCATTCTGCAAACAGACGCCTCGGATGTTGGATTGGGGGCAGTACTCTCCCAGATGGTAGCAGGTGAAGAGCACCCCATCCTGTACCTCAATAGGAAGTTGTTACCCCGGGAACAGCGGTATGCCGTAGTGGAAAAGGAGTGCCTTGCAGTGAAGTGGGCGATGGAAACCCTCAGATATTACTTACTAGGTCGCAAGTTCACTCTGGTGATGGACCATGCTCCACTCAAGTGGATGCAAACAAACAAGGAAAAAAATGCCAGAGTGACGAGATGGTTCCTTGCACTACAACCGTACCACTTCATGGTCCACCACAGAGCGGGGACACTGAACGGAAATGTGGATGGACTTTCCCGAAGACCCTACCTCTCGGCACAGGCCGCCCAACCCTATAGTGTTGAGCTGGGGAGGGGGATATGTGGTAAACTCAGGTACTGGAGGGGAGGGGGGTTTTCCTGAGTAAGATAGTCAGGGTACAGCTGCAGCTGATTCAGCTGATTGGCTGCAGCTGCACAGACAGGAGAGCTTTAAAAACAGGAAGGAAAAGCCAGCAGTCAGTTGCTGCAAGGGTAGAGGGCTGACAAGCTGCCTGGATGTGTTCCAGATCAGGAGTCCCTTAAGCAACCCTCAGGAGATTGGTCTCCTAAATTAAGCCAAAAAGAAAAATTTATTTTCATTGTGAGTGTTCCGTTTTACTGTTTGTGTTCTTCCAGAAGGTCTGGCCTTCTGGAAAAGGGGATTTCTAGTTAGGGCCAGGGATAGTTTAGACAGAGCTCCCACCCGGAGCTAGGCTTCTTTATTTCTGTTTTTGTTTCATTTTCCCTGGTGGGACTTAAAAAGAAAAGGGCAGAAGTCCAAACTTCTGTTACCAGCCATATTAAAGAAATAAAAATATACTTGGCTGGTTTGATGTTAACAAACTGGTCTTCCTGAGACCCCTTCACCACCGCAAAGCTGAACCTGAATCCCGTGGCGAGGTCGTGCCTTGTCATGCTAAACAAGACTGCGGTGAACAGCCTTGGGCTTGGCTCGGATTTCCAGTTGCCACTATTTTTATTTAAAATCCCCCCCCCATGCACATTACATGATGCCCGTTATGTGGGGGAAGCAGCTAATGCAATTAGTGCTGGTTAGATTAAGGGGAAGAAGGGAGGCACAGGTGATCATGCACTAGGAAGGATGCTGCCCTGGGTGGGTTAATGTAAGAGTACCCAATTAAAAATGACATTCTTACACAAACCTCCAGCTACCTACCATGCCTGTGCTTGTCTCCTCCTGCCAACTTGTGGCTGTTTCTACTTCTTGCTGCTTCCCCACGTAAAGGGGTATCACAGAGAGAAATGAAGCAGCCTAAGGAAGCAGCTTAATGATCTGAGACTTGGGAGGAGTTCAGATGAAGGGCAGCACACACAGCTATATCCCTGCAACTAATTTTTTTTTAAGGGGGAAGCTATTCAAGGCCAGGGGCATGGCCCTTATCATGCTGCTACTTCAACATTAACAAGAAGTCCCGGTTGGGGGGAGGGGCTTTGAAAGATAAGGAGCATATCCTTTATCATGCTGTTCCCCCACCCTTCATCTAGCAACAGAACAATAAGGACAGGATTTGGAGGAGGGGGGCACATATAACTGTTCCCCCTGAAGATTCCTTTTGCAAAGGCTGCAGAAGAGTGGATCAGGGCACATGCAGACCCTGAAGACATTGAATGGTATGGGGCAGGGACAAAGGGAGGGGAGTTGTGGTGTTGGGCTATTGTCTTTAGAGAGGTTTTTTTTATATTTTTTTATATCCAGGGCCACTCAGTTTAAAAACTATTTGGGGGTGGGGGTTCTGCTTTTACCAGTTTTACAGCTGACTGCTAGAAGTTGGAGACTGAAGCACTCACTCAAGGGGTAAGGGCCCTGGCTGGTGGGATTTAAACTGAGTTCTCTAGTTTTTAAGCCAGTGCTATACTCTAGTCCATACTGCCTTTTTTGTTTTGGTTTTGTTGTATAGCTGTTTGGCTCTGGAGCTACCAACTGTACCTCAGTGTCTGATCCCCAGTGAACCCCACCATCTCTGCCAGTGGGTACCAACATAGGGCAGGGCCTAAGAGTGCTAACTGTCATCATTCAGATGACTTAGTGTGCATAGTTGTTTCCTCTATTTTCTCCCTTGCTCCCTCCCACCTCTCTGTGGCATGGGGTCTAGCACCAGTTGGCCTTAATGTACACACAGGCTCCTGCATGAGATGCAAGCTCTCTGGCAATCTCACAGGTGTCACTGCAGTGCCATCCTTTTTTAAGCCCTCCTTGTCTGGGACACAGTGCCACACTGCAGCTGTCCCACTATAGCTGCTTCATGACAAGAATCTGCTTCTGAACCCAAGTTGCTAGCAAGGCAGCATGCTGAGACATCAGGGTAGTGCCACACTGTCTTATTTTTAGGAAATCTGGGGGATTGGCCTATAATGGTCCCAGAAGAATGTGGAGGAATAGCTGGTGCTGAAGCCCTCAGCCAGAGCAAAGGAATGTCACTCCCTAGTATCCGACTCTTCTTTTAGAACTGGAAAACCAGAGTCACACACCCCATGGATGCTGATGTTTGGATAAAATCAAGTGTGAAGGGGCAGCATCTCTAGCATAGCCTTGCATTGCTTCTCCTAGGTGTATATTTAGGACCAGAAAATGGGACTGCAGTCATAGGAGTGCATGTCACATCAGTTGGATGCCAGGCAAAGTGCTGGCATAGTGAGTTTTCATTTGCATGTGTTGTTAGGCCTTATTAATGTTGTTCAGTAATGCACCGTTCCACTCTTTTTTTTTACTGGGTGCCCAGTGGTTGTGTTTGCATTGCAAAGCAGTGAAGTGGTGGCTTTATTGGTGGCACTGACCTGTTCAGGAACACGTTCCAAAATTTATTTTGTGTGCTGTATTTCAGTGGTGTATATGTGGTGGGGGTTATAATGTGAACTGCCATCCCTCCTTTAGTCTCCATAGCAGTGGCTATTAGTCAGTTGGTAGCAGTGTGTGTGTGTGGCTTGGGGTATAATGTGAACTGCCATTCCTCCTTCAGTCTCCTTAGCAGTGGTTATTAGTCAGCTGATAGTCAGCTCCTTTCCACCTCTGAATTACTGTACATAATGTTAGCCTCACACGTTTCATTAAAAAAATTATAAGTTTAATATTCATAGTTTATACTGTTTTTGATAAAACAATTGTGGGTGTGGGGGATGAAAAGCAGTTTTTTTTATTTTTAATCTAAGGAAAATGGTGGCATTTCCGATTTTATTCACAGGTTTAACTATAAAGACTAGTGCTTCAGAAAACATCTTCAGCAAAGTAAGAGAAATTATTTTATGTAACTATTTTAGCCTGTGTATGGTGGACATCATAGGGGGTACCAGCATACAAGTGGAGGGGAGACTACCAGGAGTATCAGTGTCTGGAAGGGGAGATGGTTCCTGATGGTTCCTGTAGGTGTGTGGAGGGTCAGTATGGCTGGCCACAGTATTGGAGGAATCATTGTGGGAAGGGAGGTGTATATAATGCATATAGGTTTGGAATGACAAATCCAAATCCAAAATCAAATCCTTTGCAAAAATAAATCCAAACTAATCCTGGATTTGACAAATTTAAAACCAAATCCAAATCCACCCAAATTTGCCCATCCCAAGAATTTAACCTGCTTTCCTTGTCATTATACTTTAAAATGAATGAACAGAGCAATGTTTTATATTGAATGCATATTGGCCATGAATCCAAAACCAAAATCATAATCATAATCAGGGATGATTTAACACAACCAGAACCAAAACCAGAACATCCCTGCAGTTGCACACCACTAGTTATTTCCTGCCTGACATTATTGTACCCAGTTCTGATGTTGCAGTGCAGCACTTGGGGAGTGCTGCATTGTTGAGGTGCCCTCTTCTGGATGAGATATTTAACCAAGGTCCTTTCTGTCCATCTCTGGTGGCAGTCAAGATGGAGATTAAATACCCTATGGCACTTATTGTAAGAGTAGGAGGGATTTTTGTTTTATTGAAGGAATAAGTAAATTACAACCATAATACCATATAAACACCAAAGTCAGTTTTTTCCACAATAAATTCCACTTATGTACATATGTACAATATTTCAAGTAACTGGTACATCTGAATTGGTTCCCCACAAAAGGGTCCTCCACATTCTCTGAACATATACTTCATTTTGCCATTTTTTTCTGAAAAATAAATATTATTTATCTCCTTAGTAATATTATTTAATAACTCAATATGGGAGACCTGTTTTTGTTGTAATGCATATGAACATCTCACATTCCATATGTACCACTTAATTACAACAAAAATAACATTGAGAGTACTACATTCCTATTTCCCCCACATTCTACCATATACCCCATAAATTCAATTTTCATATGAGATACCTTTCAAGACCTCCATTCCCCATTGTATTGCCACAAACTCCCAAAAAACATTTATGTATGAACAAGTAAAAAATAAGTGGTGCATTGTCTCTTCTTGTGAGATACAACGAGGTATTGCACAAATTATTTCTGCCAGTGCCTTATGTTTTTGATTTGCTTTAACGTTTAGTCTCTCGTGGCAACATAACCACAAAACATCTCTATATTTCCGAGGAATTCTCATATTTGCATTTACTTTTAATATGGATGCCACATAAGGTATTGGACATTTAGAAAATGTAACAAGCGCCGTAAAGTGAGAGTCAATAACCCTTGAACACATTTGCTTCTTTTTTTGTTCTATTATCTCTCTATATGTGATTTTCCATTGACTCAGATGCACAAAAGTCTCCCTATAATATTGCAGAGCACATGAAACAGTTTTAAAACATTTCTGTACCCCTGCTTTCCAACCTCAATACCATGTTCTTACTTTTTCAAGGAACAAACCCTTCCACCTTTTAACTGTATTAAGACATACAGGTCGAAGGTTCATATAAACAAACTGAATAAACAAAAGCAAAAAGGGATTAATCACATTCAGTCCCCCTTTTTCTACTTTTAAACATAAAATATTCCTTTTTATGGGGTTCAACCGGCTTCCCCTGATAGCTTGAAAGAATACATTCATAATACTTGCCTCCTTGACTTTTGGTGGGGGAAAGACTGTTGATATATAGAAAAATATGGGAAGTAAACAGGTTTTAATCAAATATACCCTTTAAGTTTGCACATTGTGGTTCTATTTCATTGCTCTACCATTCTTTTCCCCTGCTGAATCTTTTCATCCCAATTTGTCAAGTCCTGTCTCCTGTCCCCATATTTTATCCTTAATATTAATATAGGGTCCTCAGTCAAAGTAATTCCTGCTATACTATCCATATTTACAGGTGCATTTCCTAACTTCTTCCCCTTGCTTTTTGCTGTGTTAAGCCTTACCCCTGATGCTGCTCCATAAATTTTACAGAATTCTATAGCCTTTTCTATTGAAGCACTATCTCTCATAATGAGACACAAATCATCCACATATGCTAATACAGTAGGCAGCCTCTGATCTACACCTAAAATAGGTGTAAAGAATTGTATATCATTAAGTAATCATAATAGAGGATCTATACTAAAGACATACAGTGAGGGGCTTAGGGGGCACCCCTGCCTCACCCCCTCCTTACTGGTATCATTGGTCCAAAATGTCCATTCACTAATGATCTAACTACCATTGTTTTATAAGTAATTTTCAACCATCCAATAAATATCTCTGGGATCCCATACCTTCTTAAAATATGCCACAGAAATTCATGTTGGACTGAGTCGAACGCTTTCTTCTGATCCAACGTAAAGATAAAGCCTGTTAACTCAGAATAAGTTCCTGCCTCCATTACCTCCCTATTGAGTATCAACTGGTCCATTATTGTTTTCCCAGGTACAGAACAAAATTGTACCTCTGAAATAACATATTTAACGATCTCCAATAATCGGTTATTTAAAATTTTCATTAAAATTTTAAATTCCACATTTAATAAACAGATCGGTCTCCAGTTATCTAAACATTTCTTATCCCCTTTTTATATAACAGAATTATTACACCGGTAGACGTATCCAGTGATAGATGTTCACCATTGAGCATATAGTTAAAAACTGCCGCCATTTCCACAGAAATAGCTGGGATTGTAAACTGGTAGATTTCCACTGGAATCTCATCTTTACCAGGCGTTTTCTCCTTGTGCATTCCCTTTACTGCATTTAAAACTTCCTGTGGAGTAATTTTCTTTGTTAAGTCTTTTAAATTCTCATCTGGACACATTGGAATATTAAATAGTTGAAATAGGGGAGCAAATTCCTCCATAGAACCCTGGTAGACCTGATACTGTGTAGTCATATACTCTGACACAGTGTCTAAGATATTTTTTTGTGTTGTTTGAACCATGTTATTTTTATCAAAGAGTCCTGTAATTTGTTCATTTTTAATTCTCTCCTGACAACTTTAGTAGGGGCAAATGATTTCAGATGCCCCTTGAGCACCATATTTCTGCTGTAGTGCTAAGGAATTTTCCTGCTTGTTATGAAATTCCCTAATTTTTTGCTGGATTTCAGTAATCTGATCCGTAAAGTTATGTTTGACTGTTTGAGCAAGACTCATGAGATTTCATAGCTGCCTTCTGTATTGTTGATGTTTCATCTTGTCCATATCACTATTTTGCTTACTTAACCTATGTAGCAGTACTTGCAATTCCATTTTTAGACTTTCCCACCAAAGTAAAGGATTATCATAAATATCAGTGTATTTTTCCCCTTAATTAAATATAGGATTTGAGTCCTAATATGATCAGTTTGTAGTAAGGATGTATTAAACTTCCATAACCCTGGGCCCTGATTTTCTTCTGGTGGCCCTATTGAAATATATAATTCCTTGCAGTCTGTAAATTTAACCCCGTCCACCTTAGCCGCTTGTATGGGTATATTTTTATTCAAAAACATAAAATCGATCCTTGTTGCCAAATTACCCTTCTGAAAGGCTGGATCCCTTCTTAATGTTTTTTCTTTAAAAGCATCTACCAAATTAGCTAATTTAATCAAATTATTCAAAAATGCCATATCACTAAAGATTTTGGTGGTAACCACCCCCCTCCCTCTATCTTATTTTGTGAGACCACAATTAAAATCCCCCCCCATATTATATTTTGGGATGTAAATTAATATGGATGAATTTGCGTGAAGACCTTTACCCTTTCAGCTTTAGATTGGGGAGGGTATGTATTAATGATTCTAAAATATTTGTCATGTATTTTTAAATCTATAATTAACACTCTCCCAGGTATTAGGTCAATGATTTTTATTACTTGAATAGGAAGCAAAAATAAAATTCCTACCCCAGTACAGGGCCCTAGGACCAGAGACCAATATGAGACCCCCTTGTACCATTCTCTACTTGCATTATCCATGTCTTGGTTTGTATGAAGTCTTATATCCTGAATAAGTATTATATCTACATTGTTATAAAATAAATGTGAAAAAAAACAGACCCTCTTTTTATTTTATTCTTTATACTATTCACATTTACCGTTAAGATTCTAAGCTGTTGCTGCATCATGACGCATATGCTCAGGGAGGTTTTTTGGTTTTTGCTTTTACTCAACTTTGCTTTTTTCTTACTCCCTTGTGACCCCTTCACTTTCTCTTCTCCCACCTCACTCCTATCCGAATCTGATAGCCCATCTGCATGACTTAGGTCCCCTGAGGAAAGTTCAGATTCATTCCCTGCCAGGTCCCCACTTCTGAATAAAAGCTGAAATCTGTTAGATGTTTTTGTTTCCAAGATTTTATGAACCTTGGAGGCCGGTTGTCTCCAATTTCTTCTCCTTGTCACCCTTTTTTCTAATTCAACCTCAGACACAGGAGGGGGGGCATAGCTGCTTTCTCTGTGACCTCCTTATCTTCTGTGCTACACTCCCCCTGACCAGCCTGACCCTGTTGCTCTACAACTTCAGTGGGAGCATTTGGTACATTTTCCTCCAAATTTATATCTGAGAGGGCTGTCACTGAAGATGTACCCTCTTCATTTTCCTGGGTTGCTTGTCCACCTGCCCTTACAGAAACCCTCCTAGATTTTTCCCTTTGTACAATAGCAACTAACAACCGTTGTTCCTTGCTATCCCCAGTACCTGATTTTGTGTGTGCAGCTCATGTACAGTCTCCATATAAATGTCCCTTTTCACCACATAGATTGCAAGTGGCTTCATTTGTACATTGTGAAAAAGTGTGCCACATTAACCCACATAAAGAGCATTTTATTTTGTCGTATGCACTGCTAATATGTCCCAGGGCTCCACATTTGTAGCAGGTTTTTGGTTGCCCCGGGTAAAATAGCACTCCCCTGTCACCCCCCCCCAGGTAAAAGGAGTTGGCAAATGTTGTAACTCACCATTAAGCATTTTCAAGATTATCCTTACCCTCCAACCCCCTGTCCAGATGTTTTCACTGTCAAAAATTGCCTCAGGGTGTCCTAAAACTGTACTTCTCTGTCTAACCCAAAATACCAGGCCAGTAACACTAACCCCTTCATTTCAAAATAAGACTTTTATGGTTTTTTGGGCAGATTTTGTCAGGGGGATAACCTCAAAGGGGGACCATTTAGGCATGTTCTTTACCTTGTTGTATCTCACCCAAAATTGTTCCAAACCACTCTGTGCTTTAAAACTAACATCGAAAGAATGTTCTCCCAATACATGAATTAGAGTGTATAATTCAGCAGCATTGAAATTCAAACTATTTCTAAGCAGGTCCCTACCTACATACACTCTATCAGGGAATATTTCTAAGTCCCCTTTGTATAATAGTCTTATGGCGTTATGTCGTTTAGCTGGGAAAACTTTCTTTTGAAAGAATGAGGCATACATCCTGGATGACTGCTCTCTTTCATTCCTTCCAGACCGACCCTCCCCCCTCAAGTTCTCCTCATTCGGCTGGCATTCTAGAGTCTCGTCACTTGTTTCTTCAGGCCCAACAGGTTCCTCATTAGTCTTAGAGGCATGCACTTCATTCAAAAGAAGAATCAGGTTTTGTGTTAATTCAAGTTCTTTGGAAGCTCTAAACTTTGCTCCTCAGTTGTTTTTCTTTTAGCTAATTGTTCTCTCATTTTAACATCCGGTATGGAAATAGGTGAAAAACCTGAAGTCCAGTTCTGTGTTGTGGGTTACTGCACCCAACCTGCAGCTCTTAGAGATTTTTCCACTGACCAGGGTTCTTCTGGATCCATTTTAGAGTCTCCCCAGGATTTAGAAGAGGAGGCTGCCTTTTTTTTAACATATTCTGCTGTTGATTTTGCAGTAAAAGAAAACAGTCACTCTGGCTTGATTACCAAAGTCTGTTTGAAACACAATCATCTTGGTAGAACATACCGGCTTAGAACTTCCATCAGGTACTTTCTCTAGTAGCATTTCTCCCTGGCAACTCCCGCCTGCTGCCATTCCACTATCAGGGAACCTTGCATTCTCCATTGAATCTAGAACATTAGTCTCAGAGTTCATTGACTCACCAGTGTGTCCAGGAATTATTCTTTGCTGCACAGCAATCTCACCAGATAGCCTGTGATTTTTCTGAACCTTTTCTGGTGCTGAAATTGGGGTTTTCTCCATTTCTGATTGTGATGCATCTCATGCTAGTAAACCCTCAGCATTCTGAAAATTCAGCTCCAGTCCTACTGCTGCATCGTAAAAGGTCTTGGATTCAACATACTCCATTTGTGAGAGAGAAACGTTCTCTCCAAGCACATCATCAGCTATCTTGGTCCACACCACTGCTACATCAGCACTTCCTCCTCTTCTGCTGTCCAGCTTCAAACTGAGCTCCTCCACTCTGCAGGAAGTCAATCCCCCTGCTGGCAGAGATGGGGAATTTCCCCAGTGACTGGTTAACATTCTACCTGTCAATAAAACAGGTCCATGCAACCCATCCTCCAAGGATTCATCTGGAAATGATCTGTCACAGCTCAGTATTCACTTCCTGGTCAAAAATTACAAATGTAGCAACAAAGCCTTTGATGGTGTCTCCCCAGGTAATGAGGGGAAGGGTCATCCAGGGTTTCCTTAGGTGATGGGGATAGACCGAATGAGAATACCAACATTCATAGGCCCTGATATTCAGATATGATGTTTTACACCACAGAAATCACAGTGCCACATGAAAAACAGTGTACAGCCATTAGGGAGGAATATTCATACAGGCAGCGCACCCAGTCTGGTGTATGCTGCCTGAATGAATATCAGGCTATAGCAGTGCCACACAAAGTGCAGATGCACAGTGCATCACAGCCTCCTGCTCACAACAGACACCCAGGAACAAAAGGAGATAGCACATCCCAAATTGGTTAGTGCCATTGATTCCATGTGCCGTGTTCACAAACTGCCATGCTAATGACCACACAAAGCATGCCATTTGCATGACATTATGTGGCCTTTAGTAGCTCTGCATACTGTCCCATGTGCATTTTTATGTGCAGAGGCATTGATAAGAACATTGGCAATTGCCCCCACCCTCTACTAATTCCTGTTATTGTCATAAGTACATCCCTAGTAGTTCAGTGGTACTGTACCCCACCATCCCCAATCCATTCAGAACACACCGTATGTACTGTAGAATAGGAAATATTCACTGTACATACATTTTCACTATATTCACTGAAGTGCTCTGAAGCATGAAAATAAAATAAAATAATGCTAATTAGCACTTTTTCCATTAAGGTGAATGGAAGACTTTTAGCTTAGAGTGAAAATAAATTGACACAAATATGGCCACTTTGTGGCAAGCGCTAAATATAATTGACACATTCTTTTCCTATTCTATAGTATATTTCCCTGCTATTCCAGTGGTACCCCATACCCATCCTGGTCACTGTTACAGTATATAATGATGCAACCCCCTCCCTGTCCCACCCACTCAGCACTCACCACTGTCCACTGCCCTGTTCAGTCCCAATCTTAACCTACCAACCCCATCAACATCTGTGGGCAAAAATAAGGGCAGCAACCAGCACAAACCCTACTAGGCTCAACAATGGCATACTGTATTGCTAAGACAACTGCTTCTACAGTCTATATGCACTCAGCCACAGTCATTCAGATGGCAGTCAGACAAGGTGGTGAGAGGCTGCGATGGCTGCTGTCCTCAGCTCTATGATCAGATGTTAATGGGCTTCCTAGTTTCAGTCAGATGTGGACTGGGAGGTGGAGGATGGTGGATGACTAGTTGGTGGGCATGGGAGGGGTGGGTGAATCATTTTATTCTGGGGACTGGGTGTGTGATTGGGACTGCTAGACTTGAAGGGAAATTTACATATTTTCTATCGAGTTGGTTAGGGGGGATACAACTGGCCTACTAGGGAGATGTACATATGTTCAAAGGAGATTGAGGTGGATGGAGTACCACTGTTATCTCTATTTTTCTTGTGTTGAAACCAGTCTCTGGCTGCATATTTGATATGGTTTGTTTTGGCTCATGAGTGGCTCATAGGAGACCTGTACGAAGTCAGGGACTTAACTAATTGGAAGGTCACACTTCTTCTATTTATAGATGTGATGTTAAGAGTTTAGCAAGCTTAACCCTTGCTAATACATAGAGATTGTATCACATTTCTTATGCATTTTTCTTACTTTTGTGAAGGTGTTCCTAGTGTATGGCCAAAATCAGAATCAAATACTTATAGTACCATTGCTCCCCCAAAAGAAGGAGGTTGAGGGCAGCTAAAGCACAAGCAGAGTATAGCTAAGGAGGCTAAAAAAGGGGACAGAACCTTCTTCAGACACATGAGTGAAAAGAGGAAGACAAGAGGAGGGATAGCGAGAATCAGGAGGGCAGGGGCGGGAGGACTCTAAAGAGGAAGATCAAGATAAAGCTGAAATTTGAAATGATTACTTCTGCTGAGTCTTCACAATAAAAGG
This sequence comes from Neoceratodus forsteri, assembly GCA_016271365.2. Taxonomy (NCBI): domain Eukaryota; kingdom Metazoa; phylum Chordata; order Ceratodontiformes; family Ceratodontidae; genus Neoceratodus; species Neoceratodus forsteri. The sequence continues at coordinate 479,797,371 of CM057459.1, read as the reverse complement.
TGGGAGGATGGGCCAGCATATAGCAGTATGCACCAGATGGAGGGGGAGGAGTGAACACAGTCTGTTCTTGGTAAAAAGAGTCTGGAAAAAATTGGAAGCCCTAAAAGAGAATAAGGCAATGGGGTCAGATGTTATCCACCATAGGGTACCAAAAGAACTTAGCACAGTGTGTGCTAGCTGTCCCCCTGGCTATGCTGTTTAACACCTCATTGGAGATGGGGGCAGTTCCAGAGGACTGGAGGAGGGCTGATGTGGTCCCTCTGTACAAAAACTTCAGCAGGGAAGATACTAGCAACTACAGGCCTGTCAGTCTCACATCAGTTGAGCAGAAACTAGTGGAGGCCCTACTAAATAAAATAGACCTAGAGTATCTGAAGGCTAATGGGTTGCAGGACTACTGGCAACATGATTTCACGGGGGGAGGTCATGTCAAACAAATCTCATAGATTTCTTTGACTGGGTTACTAGGGAGGTGAACCAAGGGAAAACAGTGGATGTGGCCTATCTGGACTTCAGTAAGGCTTTCGACAATGTGCTGCACAGGAGGTTAGTAAAGAAACTAAGCAGCCTAGTGGTGGAGGAGATTATGGTATACTGGGTATCTAACTAGTTAAAGAATAGGAAGCAAAGGGTGGTGGTAAATGGCAGACACTCAAGGGATAGGAGGGTGACTAGTGAGGTGCCACAGGGTTTGGTGGTGAGACAAGCCCGCTTCAATGTCATCATAAGTGATATTGTTGTGGAGCTGGAGGGAAAGGTGTATCTCTTTGCTGATGATACAAACATATGTAACAGGGTGGACACTCAGGAAGGGATGGAGTGAATGCAAAGAAGGCAAAAAGATCTAAAGAAAGTAGAGGAGTGGTCTAGGGTGTGACAGCTGGGTTTCAATACCAAAAAGTGCAAGGTTATGCACCTGGGGTGAAGAAACACAGGAGCTAATGTAGGGCAAGGTATTTACAGTCATTTAGCAAGAAAGATACCTTGGGGGTAATCATATCTGAAGATCTGAATATAGCTGGCCAATGTGACAAAGCAGTGGGAAAAGCTAAAAGGCCTGGGAGGGGGATTTCTAGAAGGAGGAGGGAGGTAATGCTGCCATTGTAACACTCACTAGTGAGGCCCCACCTGGAACACTGTGCCCAGTTCTGGAGGCCACATCTGCACAAAGGCATTAGAAACATAGAAACATAGAAGTTGACGGCAGATAAGGATCGCAAGGCCCATCCAGTCTGCCCATTTCTTTTTCTACCTTATGAATGTGCCATCAGCCTTTGCTCTGTCAATGGCCTATCTATTCATACTCATCTGTATTGCTCCCTTATGCTTATCCCATGCCTGTTTGAAGCCCTGCACTGTATTCTTATCCATCACTTCCTGAGGTAAGCCGTTCCATGCATCCACCACCCTTTCTGTGAAAATGAACTTCCTCGCATTACCCCTTAATTGGCCTCCCTCTAATCTCATGCTGTGTCCTCTTGTTCTGCTATTTTTCTTATATTGAAACATGTTAGACTCTTTCACCTTGTTAATGTCCTTAAGGTGTTTGAATGTTTTGATCATATTACCTCTCTCCTCCTTTGCTCTAGGGTATACATATTGAGCTCCATTAATCTGTCCTCATATGTTTTCTGATGCAGTCCCTGCACCATTTTGGTTGCCTTCTCTGGACTGCCTCAATTTGGTTAATGTCCTTGTGAAGGTGTGGCCTCCAGTACTGCAATAGTACTCCAGATGGGACTTAACTGTATCTTGTAAAGAGGATTATTACCTCCTCTTCTGACTTGTGATACCCCTACTAATACACCCCAACATCCCTAGCCTTACCTACTGTTTTAGTGGTCTGCTTGGATGATTTCAGGTCATCGGTGATGATGATGCCTAAGTCTCTTTCTTCCCTTGTGACTGCCAGCAACTCCCCTCCCAGCCTATAGGTGGCTTCAGGATTTCTCTTCCCTATGTGCATGATCTTGCACGCCTTTGCGTTAAACCCCAGTTGCCACTCTTCTGACCATTTTGCTGGTTTATCCAGATCTCTTCTCATTCTGCCCACCCTGTCTGAATCATCTACTCTGTTGCAGATCTTGGTGTCATCTGCAAACAGACAAACCTTACCCTCCATTACATCTACAATGTCACTGATGAAGATATTGAAGAGGACTGGCCCCAGGACTGATCCCTGAGGTACCCCACTTGTGACTTACATCTCTTCTGACTGTATACCATTCACCACTATTCTCTGTTTTCTGCCCGTCAACCAGTTTGCCACCCAGTTGACCAACTTCTGACCCACCCCGAGCCTATCCAGCTTATTAATCAATCTTCTATGTGGAACAGTATTGAAAGCTTTGATAAAGTCAAGGTAGGTGACATCAACTTCTCCCCCTTGGTCCACCACTCTGGTTACCCAGTCAAAGAAATCTATGAGATTAATTTGACAGGGCTTTCCTTTTGTAAACCCATGCTGTCTTGGATGCTGTGCTCCTATGGATTTCAGGTGTTGCACTATCCTTTCCTTAAGGAGTGCCTCCATAATCTTGACCACTACTGAGGTAAGACTGACTGGTCTGTAGTTTCCTGCCTCCTTCCTGCTACTACTCTAGTGAAGCGGGATCACATGAGCCCTTCTCCAGTCTTCTGGGACCTCTCCTGTGCTCAGAGACTCAGTGAACAGTTCTGATAATGATTCTACTAGTTCTACCCTTAGCTCCTTTAGTACCCTGGGATGTATGCCATCAGATCCCATTGCCTTGTCCACCCTGATCTTATTGAGCTCTTGTAGGACCCTTTCTTTTGTGAAGGTACTAGTGCACACCTCCCTTCCCCTTGTGTCCATGGTGCTGAGCTGTGGGCCCTGCCCTACCTTCTCTTCAGTAAATACTGAGCAGAAGTATCTATTTAAGATAGATGCTTTTACATGGTCCTCCTCCTCACGCTCCTCCTTATCCCCTTTGATCTTAGTATTACCCCCTCTGGACATTCTCCTTTCACTAATGTATCTATAGAAAGTCTTGTCACCTTCTTTTACTGTTTGCGCTAGTGTTTCCTTGGTTTGGGCCTTTGCCTGCCTTACTGCCTTCCCTGCTTCCCTTAGGGAAGTTTGGTATGCCTCCCTATCTTCATCCTGCTGCGTTCCCTTATATTTCCTGAAGGCCAGCCTTTTGGCTCTGACCTTTTCTGCTATTGTTTTTGAGAACCAAAGTGGTTTCCTTCTTCTTTTGCACTTCCTTTTCTCTCTAACACAATGGGATGTTGCTTCAAGTATTGCATCCTTAATGCTTGCCCACTTTGCCTGTACCCCCTCACCTGTATTTCTTTTTGCCAGGGCTAGCTTAACTCTGTTGGCCATCTTATCAAAGTCAGCTCCTCTGAAGTCCCATATTTTTGCCTTGAATGGGATGATTTAGTTCTAGTGGCCAAATTGAACCATACCATGTGATGGTCACTGGCCCTGGGTGACCTTCTACCTGGAGATCTGTGATTCTTTCCCTGTAAGTCAGTACCAGATCTAGGATAGCCCTGTCTCTTGTGGGTTGTTGTACCAGTTGTTTGAGGCCCTCCCCCTGCAGGGAATCCACCATGTGTCTAGTTCTGGCAGATGTTCCTGCTGGTATTGACCAATCTGTATCTGGCATATTGAAGTCTCTCATTATCAGAACCTCCCCTTTCGCTGTCATGTTTTGTATATCTTCTAACAGTAATGTGTCTATGTCCTCCCCCTGGTCTGGAGGCCTGTAGACAACCCCGGTTTGTATGGCTGTCCCATTTCCTGTTTCCATGGTGACCCACAGTTCTGGCTCCTTATGTGTACTCTGAATTTCTGTAGCTTTGAAATTTTCATTGACATAAAGGGCCACTCCACCCCCCTTTTTGCACCTCGGTCTCTTCTGAGCAGTACATAGCCAGGTAATGAAGTCTCCCAAGTGTGGTTACTGGTAAACCATGTCTCGCTAATGGCTACTATGTCCAGTTTAGCCTCTGTCATTATTGCTTGCAGGTCTGGGATCTTGTTTCCCAGACTGCGAGCATTTGTGTACATGATTTTCTTTTGGCAATGACAGGGTGAAGGTGGTACAGAGGAGGGCAACCAAAATAGTAGTAGGGTTTTCATGAAAAGTCTTACAAGGAAAGGTTGCATGAACTCAACATGTTTCCCTGCAGGAGAGAGAGGAGGGAGATGATTGAAACCTACAAGTATCTCACAGGGGTGATCAAGGTGCAGATGGGGTATATCTTCAGTGACAGAAGGCACTAGAATTCAAGGTGTGCAATGAAGCTAAAGGGGGTAAGTTTTGGGGAGATGTGAGGAAATACTGTATAGCAGGTTGAATTAGCATCCGTTATATTTAGCGAGAGTCAACCTTCTATACATATTCACATCCAATAGCATGAGCGTGGACAGCTTACTCTTCAATACAGTACTACTGACAATCAGCTGCCCATTATTTTTCACTATCCATTTATTTTCAGTGTTTGTCAGCAATAGTGATTATAGCAAAAATAAACAGATAGTGACAATAACCTTCTATACAGTACTTCTTTATGGAAAGGTTGGTTGATGACTAGAACAGCCTACCAGAGGATGTAAAGGGGCAAAGACTGTGGGGAGCTTCAGGCATGCATGTGATAGGCACAGGGGAAAATTGGGTAGCAGACGGGGGGGAGGGGGAGTGATACTAGTGCCCAAATAGAGTCAGAGATGTCGGAATAGGCAGGGGAAAGGAGAAAACTAGATGGGCCTACCAGTCCTTTTTTGGCAGACAAAATCTATATTTCTATGTTTCTAATATCAGGTGCAAATATAATAATAGGTGAAATTATTTCTTTATTGGGGTATTATTCAAGTTAAAATTAGAGGAAAGTGGTCACTTTCTGCTCTGGTCATAATTTCCAGATTTTTCCATATATTTTGGGGTCCATCCCAATGTGACATGTAACAGAAGCACCATTTGAGGAGAAGTAAGTCGGTTGTCCCTCTACATCTCTGTTAAGGCAGCCATTCAAAGAATGCAAATTATAGTCACTCATAATATGATATGAATATGATTACAACTAGCAGTATTCACTTTTATATCTATGGAATTTCTCACCAGTTTGTAGACATCCTCATATACAAAATTTGCAGTAGTTTCATCAGCCACACCATCTCAGAGACCTATTCTCGCATTTTGGTCTCTTAGTACTTGAATATGGGTATTGAAAAAAGCAGCATGGGTGTCTTCAATTGCCTCTCTTAACTCATCCCATATTTCCATTTTAGAATATTTAGATGTGTGAGGTGGTATATAGACATTGAGCGAGATCAAGGGTTTCCCAAAAATAGTAACTAAACAAATTACAAAGTTTTCATGCTCCCTAATAACTGATGGTGAGAACGAAGCCCCAATCTTAAAATAGCAGCCTAAACCACCTGTAGAGATATCAAACGATGGAGCTGTGTGTGCACTGGAAGCAGCGGTGCCCATGCAGAGCTGCCAGCTCAAACACGTACAGAACCAGGGAAAGCATGGCACTCACGCAGTAGAATTTTAAGCAAGTGCTTGTTTATTTGTCATCAAGGAGCCTGTGTAAAGAACCAGTAGCCCCTAGCGCCTCAGCCCTTCAGCGGGTCTTCAAAGGGTATCAGATCGCAACAGGACTGGGGTGCAGTGATTTTAAATGCTGGCTGCACCGGGGGTTTCCCGGCATTTTATGAGCGGTGAACTAACTAAGATAACTAAGTGTATAATGTAATAGGGTGATTGCAGCTGGAATCTATACAATGAAGCCCCATCTATGAAGTGATTGGGGCTTCACTTAAGTCAATAGAACTCCTTTTTTAAAATGACTTCCTATTAAAAAAGTAAGACAGCAGTGGTTTAAAAAAATATTACATTTTAGGGGGAAGTATAATGATCTTTCTCAGTATAATGAATCGTTTGAAAAAGGAAGATAAAGATAAAGAGAGCATAGTCTCACTCTTCTTCCCCACAGACTGCTCATGCCATGTTTGTCAGTCTGACTGTCTTTTCAGCAAAGCTTCTTGGCCAGGTGTTTATCATCTGAAACAGGTAGCATACCGGATGACATTAGAAGTGTTGACATACCCAGGCCCAGACTGGGTAGTGTGGTCAGCAGATCAAAATTAGTGCAACATTAAAAATATTATTTGAAATATAATATTAAAAAGAAGAAAATAGTATTTTGCCTTAAAGTTGATAAAGACCTTCAATCGTAGGTTAAGAAATAGCAGTCAAGCTGGACTAATTTTTTGCGACCTTCCATCAGCTAAATCAGTACGTTAAAGGAGAACCCTACTCCTATTAGACAAACTGTGTTAAGCATATAAAAACCTAGGTTGGCTTCATACAGTATCCTCATCACACCCCTAAAGACTTGAATTACTGCCTATAACAAGTCCTTTACTATTCAGTTGTTCCCTTTTAATTACTGTACTGAATGCAATATGCTATCTGCCATTCTTTATTCACTAGAGCACTACAGCATTCACCTTAGGGTATGCCATGGCCCCAGTTTAACTTCTGCCTCATCTACCCATCACAGCACAGGGCCCCAAACAGATCTCCAACAGCCATAGTTTGATACTCATTCCATCCATTTCTTCTTCACAGATCTGCAGCACAGCTGCTCCACAGCATGGTCCCTTGCACACTAGGATTCTTTCAAGCAGGTTGATTAACTCAGAGTCAGTCAGTTTGCTACTCGGTGATAAAATGAAAAGAAAACAGCACTCCAAGCACAATAAACAGAATCACCTAGGATATACCTATGACAATGTTTTCCCTTTTCAAGTAACAATGAAATACCTGTGACATTATACAGTCAAACCCATCAACTTTAGGTCTGCAGAACTAGTTACTAACAAGCAGCACTCACAGGCCATTCTTTTAAAGTATTTTAGTGTTGTTTTGGCTAGTTCAGCTGCAGCTGTACTTTTCCAGTCCTGGGTGGTGGGCGTTCAGCACTGGCAGCAAAGAGAGAGGGAGAGGGAGTGATTGTGAGAGACATGCACACAGACAAGGCAAATTCTGAGATTTGAAACTGACATTGACTGACATAATTATTACTACATGCGCAGGTAGCAGATACACACACACACACACACACACACACACACACACGGCAGAGATTGAGACATTAGCTCAAGCTGTGGACCTTGCAATACGAGCAGACTTGATAGACCAAATGGCCTTCTTCTGCTGGCTTCTTTGTATGTTCATATGTAATATGTATTTTGTGATTGTTCTTTTACTTAGGAATTTTGAAAAATGTTCAGTGCTTTATCCTGCAGCACTGCTAGAGAGCTCAGCTGTGCTGTGCTCATCATTAACATTTAGCCCCTGAAAGTGCATTAACTGCAAACTACCAATAACTTTGAATGGCATATTGTGCTTATAAAATGGGTAAACTGAGACACAATTAAAAAAAAAGAGAAAAAAGCTATTTTTTTAAATTAAAAGCTGTTTTTTTTTATTAAAAGAAACCAGAAAAAGTAGTCCCTCCCCATCTGTCAGCCATTTGGATCTCCACACATTCAATAAATTGAATATGTGTTTATTATGGAATACAGGAATTCAAACTACTGCAGAATTCTTCTGGCAGAATGTTCACCCATTCTCACACAACAGAAAACCTTGCTGACCTGATCAACCTAACGTGAGCCAGGATCTCAACTGAATCTGAAGCAGTGTTAAGTAGCAGAGAGTGCCCTGGTAAGCTAGTAAGGATAGAAGGGAGATTTCTCATAGTCACAAAAAGAACACCATGAATTAAAACTGTAAATAGTACTTACATTTTTAAGTTTGTTTATGTGTGTGAGGAAGGTATCATCAGAGGAAAGAATATTTAATAATTATTTTTTTTAAATTTAAGGGATTTTTACTTTTTAGGTCCTTGTTGAAGGTTTTCAGTGAGTGAATGTTGTAACCATGTCTGTAATGGCAGGCAGGGATGAGTGAAGTGGCTCATAAATTTGTATGTGACTGGCCCAAATTTCAAATCCCATTGCCTGAACTTGTTCCAACTCTGCATTCTGAGGAATTAAAATATGGATCTCAGAACCTTTTAGCTAATCGGGAAGCACAAACTTTCCCATCCATTTTATGACAGGAGATAAATGAACTGCAGAATGATCTGGACAGGTTTGGGAACTACAGTAGGTGGAAAATGGCAGATGAACTTTTATGTTAAAAATTTAAAGTGACGGGCCAGCCCAGTGGTGCAGAGGGCTGAGGTACTGGATGACTCACTCTCACCATGCCGGTGACCAGTGTTCAGGAACAAGCACGGGCCATCAGAGGCTGGCACAGGGAGTGGAGCAGGATTGAGCTGCCGAGAGAAGCTTTCTTCTCTGGGAGGGATCTGAGCTCCCTCACCCCTTGACTGCCTTGCAGTGGAGGCCAGGAGGCAGTGCAGGCCGAGGGAGCCAGGACACTAGGCCAATAGGGTGGGAGGAAAGGGCCATCACTGGAGCAAGAGGGTGCATGTGCACCTCCACATGCATGCACCACTCTGTCTGTGGCCCTGGGTAATGGGGAGAGAATACTGGAGGAAAATAGTGGGGCTGTGGCAGCATCTGAAGTTCCAGAATGACCCCTGATGCACAGTAGGTTGGCACACATGGCAACCGCAGCTGCTGCAGGACAGATAAACACCTTGATGAAAAAAAATTCTAAGGTGATGCACCTAGAGGGGAAAAAACATGAAGGCAAAATACTACTTAGTTGACTTTGAAATTACTAAAACCTAATAGGAAAATGACATGCGAGTATTTAACAGCAGCAACTTTAAATGAGAGCAAGAGTGTGTGGTCACAGCTAGTAAAGCAAACAAAATCATGACATACCTTAAGAGAAACTTTGCAAGTAGGTTTGAAGATGTTATAATGCACTGCTACAGATCCTTGGCCAGGCCCCATCTCGAGTACATTGTGCATTTCTGGTCCTTATACCTGAGGAAGGAAACGTAGAAACATAAACTGTTGGCAGAAAAGGATCACTTGGCCCACCCAGTCTGCCCAGATTTCCCCTGCCTATTCTGTCTCCGCAGATCCAACCTGGTCTCCATCGACCCTCACCCCCCCTGCCTATTTACCAAGATTCTCTTATGCTCAGTCTGTCCAGGTTTGAAGCCCCCACTGTTTTTGGTCCTGCCACCTTTGCTGGCAGATGGTTCCAGGCGTCCACCACTCTTTCAGTTAAGTAGTACTTCCTCACCCTTTTAAACTTTGCTCACTTCCTGCTTCATTCAAGACCTCTTGTCCTGGTGCACTTTCTCATTTGAAATAAACTCTCTATCATATCCCCTGCCCTCTAGGGTGTACATATTGACATCCGTGCTAACACAATGGAGAAAGTACTGAGGAGAGTGGCTGAGATTGGTGGTGATTTGGAAAACATAGGCTATGAAGACCAACTGATAAAACTGAGATTGTTCTACAGGGAAAAGAGAAGATCAATGGGGACACACTTATTCAAGTATTTAAAAGGGATAACACTATCATAACACCTGCAGCTCTTCAAGAAGTACAAGGGTGAAAGTACAAGGGATTCATTGGCACCCCTCCTTCTCCTTGTGCCTTTCCAAGTACTCCCTCACATCCAGTGGCATCTCCTGTCTCTCACAGTCTACTTCCAAGTACTAGCAGAAAACACAAGCTAGTGTGCTAATGACAACAAGCAGAGCAGCTGCAAAAGTAGCAAATGCAACCCAAACAACACAAAATGCAGCGCCACACTGAAGGCTCAAAATTAAAGCTGATTTATTGGCGCTCCACAAACTGGATGATATCACAGTGCTTGAGTGAACAATCCATCTTCCTCGGGGGTATTTCAAGTACTCCCTGGAATCCAATGACACTCTCTTACTCTTGCTGTCCCTTTCCAAGTACTCCCAGAAGTCCAGCGGCATCCCTACTTCACCCAATCCGTATCCTCACATTCCCTCATGTCCTATGACACCCCCTCCATCTCTCTGACTCTTGAAAAGTACTCCTGGCACCCAGAGGCAATAAGGATGATGGGACAAGGGGTTCACTGGCACCCTCCTGTCCCTATCAATTTCCAAGTAGTCCTATTCCTATTCTTGAAGCCCAGTGGCAAACCCTCATTCTCCCATCCCCATATACAGTAAGCTGCCCCTGACATCCAGTGGAATCCTCCTCTTTCCTCCTACCCCCATATAAGTTGTTCATAGTGTCCAGTGGCTCCTCCACCCCTAGACCATCCCAACCCCTCACTTTGGCCCGATGACATCCCATTCATCAACTGATATATTTGTTTTGGCCTTATCATGAAATTGTGTCAATATGTTTTTCACTACTACTCCTTTCTTGATCTCTCTGAATCACTATACATGGTTGATGTCATCTTAGCCCTTAGTCGCCACTTGTTGCTGCCACATTCCTTTATGAAAAGCTTTTTCTTTTAAAAAAATAATAAGATATAAATGTATAGTGACAGACTTTATTTTTATGTATCACTGTGTTCCATTTATTGGTTTTTCACAATAGGAAAACTGTTCTGAGACTAAAACATCACGCTGTTTCTCATGGAATGTTTATGTTCTGAAACCTCAGGGCAAAAGCAGCAGTGATAAAAACACAATCTAGTGATACACTTGACATTATGTGTTTTTAAAATAAAGAATATTTTGTTATAAATACAACTCTGCAGTGAAAAAAAACACAAAGGCACTCATATTCAAAAGATTTGCACAGTACTAACTGAGTTAGTGTTACGCTAATAGCAGATTGTGCTGATCTGTGATATTTTACCAGTAGTGCTCTACCAACCAGGGGTGATAGAGTAGCTGTGCTACCAGAATGTAGTCAGCACTAAATAAGGTGACGGTGGCATGAACATGGGGGAAGCACAATACTCAATGAATTAGCACTGTGCTAACAGCATTTAATTCCATTTAGCACGGGCAAGATAAGGACTATAAAAAGTGGTCCTTAAACCAGCACAAAGCCACAGATGGAAACAATAATGGCAAACATCTTGTAGCTCCTGCAGGCTGTCAAGGAGGATGAGGAACCAAAGAATGCACCCCTCTGTGCCATATCACAGTCCCCAGTGGCACTATGCTGCAATAGACAGTACTGTCCATGAGTCACATTCAAAGTCCTAAGTGATGAGCAAACTGTGGGCTGGTACAGGCTCACAGGCCCATGCTCATGCAGCTGTGCAAGCTGCTGCATGACCAGCTCCGGACAGACACCCACCGCAGCCTTGCCATATCCATTGAGTTGAAGGTGAGAGCAAACTGTGCTCTCTGGCCACCTGAACATTCCAGGTACTGGCGGGCAACACCACTGGTGTCACACAGTCTGCCACCACATGCTTCTTGGGCCAGTTTGTAGATGCCCTGCTGGCCCATGTTGAGGGAGTTCATTGTATTCCCTAGCACACCAGCAGAGCGAAGAGAAACTATGCAGCAATTCTACTGGGTTATGTACCTACCAACTGTATTGAGTGCCATTGTTGCCATCAGTGAACCCCAATGGGATGGGGTGGAGGCCTACTTGAATAGAAAGAGCTTCCACTCCATCATGAACAACTTTTTGATAATTTTATTTATTGCATGAGTCACACCAATGTGGATTAAATTACATTTTAGTAACTTAGATTTCTAAGGTTCTGTATGAACCTAATTTACCTCCTCATCAGTGAACCAATGCTTCCTGATCTGCTCTTCAATTGTCATGATACCTGCTGGGAAATGGAGACCAGTCAGCACTAAGCATTGTATACACACAGCAGAACACTGATCATTGGTACATCATAAGTACAGTGGTGTGCCAACTGCATTGCTCCCTGACCAGAACATGTACTTGTTCTTGAAGGGCAGGGGTGAACACAGAGCAAGCAGCCTGCATATCAGAGACTCGAGAACATCCAGGCACAGGCAATTGTAGAAACAGCATAAACCCACTGCTATGAACACCCTTGTCCCTGTTTTCAGGCAATTTCATATACACTTAACTGCCAGCGCTGCCTGCAGTACCTTTGTGGCATCTGTATGATGCTGTCTGCTCCTTTTAAAAGAAATACAAAATCACACATACCCCATAATGCAAAGCATCATGGGCTGTATATGCAAATCACCACAAAATATTATGCTGGTTCAACTTTAAACAGAAATGCATGGTGCCAAAAGGCCTCTCACACAGTCTGCAAAGGGTGCCAACAGAAAACACAGACATGTGTTTCATCCTACCAGGACCCATCAGCATGCCTTGTCTGTATGACACCCCAGTGGAATGAACCAGCTATCCTAAGTTGGTCTATCTGGGTTGGGTTTTGGTGAGCCCAATAAAAACCAAAAACAAGCTAAAACACAAAGAACCTTAGTGCGCAAGCACTGAGGCAAGGGTTAGCCCAAAGAGCATTTTCTAGGAAGCCAAGTTTCAAAGAAAAATAAAATCACACATACCACCATAATGCAAAGCATCGTGGGCTGTATATGCAAATCACCAAAACATATTATGCTGGTTCAACTTTATGCAGAAATGCATGGTTCCAAATGTCCTTTCACACAGTCTGCAAAGGGTGCCAACAGAAAACACAGACACATGTTTTGTCCTACTAGGACTCATCAGTGTACCTCGTCTGTATGACACCCCAGTGGAATGAACCAGCTATCCTAAGTTGGTCTCTCTGGGTTGGGTTTTGGTGAGCCCAATAAAAAGAAAAAACAAACTAAAACACAAAGAACCTTAGTGCACAAGCACTGAGGCAAGGGTTACCCCAAAGGGCATTGACAGGGAAGCCAATATATGCTCCAGGCCAATTATATGCTCCAGGCACAATTAGGCATGCAAATGAATGAATACAGTCCAGTAATGAAATGCAAAGTGGGCTTTAGTGCATGGGCTGTGTAATTACTAGATATAATTGATGCATTCTTTTCCTATTCTACAGCAGGTAATTTTTATACACTGTTTCAATACTGCATGGTGGTGCCATGCATTATCACGATAGCACTGCAATAGTGCAGCACTAGCGCTAAGGCCAGTCAGCGATGGGCAGACATCACAGTACTGCTCTTTATTTATTTATTTGGAAAATATTTCGCCAGGGAAGACAACATGAGCTGTAAACAGCTCGTTTCCAGAAGTGTCCCGGGGTGGTGGGGAGAGTTGGGAGAACAAGCAAACACATAGCAATACAAGTAAAATTTCTATACAATTTCTAAAACAAAGCAGTGTAATACAATTACACAATAACCCAGACCAATCGGCCAGGGTAAACAAAACATATTCGGACATAGCATACATTGCAACAACCCAAGAGAAGGTGATCCAGTAGGGTAAAGGTTAGAGGATGGATAACACATTTGAAGAACTAGAAGTAGAAGACTAAACACAAGATTCGAAGTGCTATTATATACCCAAGGGAGGGTAGTTATAAGATAAGTGGGGAAGTGGACAGGTGAGGGGTAGAGGGTTGGGATGGAAGAGGGAGGGAGAGGTACAGCCAAGATCTATACCCATCCAGGTTACTGAGAACCCTGCAAGGGGGTTAGGACCAGTCAGAAGGGAAGGGGAGAGAAACAGACAGGGGTGGTAGAGAAGAGAGGGGCAGGGGAAACAGGAGGAGAGGAAGGGGATAAGGAAGAAGGGAGGTGGGCAGGTGAAGGATTTGAAAGTGGGGGGAGGGGGAAGAGAGAGAGAGAGAGAGAATATATATCCCTTCAGGATGCAGAGAACCCTGCCAGGAGATCAGGATTGGAAAGTGGGGGAAAGGAAGAGGGGGAGAAGAAAGGGAACAAAGATTTATATCCCTTCAGTATGACAGAGAACCCTGCAAGGGGAGGGCAGACCAGGGTGAAGTGGGGGAACAGGGGGGGAGGAGAAGTGGAGTGTGGGAGTTGACCAGAAGGGAGAAGAGGGATAAGAACTACGGAGGCTGGAGAAAATAGGGTAAACTAGGAATGGAAAAGGGCAGAGCATCAGTGGGGGGGGGAGAGGGGGTTGTGGGGGAGAAGGACAGCCGTAGAGTGTTGAAATAGCACAGTAGCTTGTGGATGATAGTAAAGTGCTGAAATGGTACAATAGGATGTGGTAGGGGGTGGGAGGAGGGGTATAATTGGGGTAGCATGTGAGGAAGTAATCAGAGGAAGGGTTCAGTTAGGAGAAAGAAGGTAAGTCGGGGAAAGAGGAGTAGGGGATAGTGTGAAAGGGGGAAGTGCTATGATGTTGTGCAATGTCATAGTGCTACGTGGGCATTCATGCCAAAATGCTTCACTATGCAGTATTGCATGTGCTGTGCCATGCTGCGCATGCCCTGCATATGTCTGATAATCACATTCCCATCCACATGCGGCTCACACATCCCACACCTGTAAACAGGCTTAGTATTGCTCAAATTGACATTAGCACTGTGCAAATATCACACATACTGCACTAATGTCAGGCCCATTCAGTACAGCGAAAGCAGGCATAACATCCACTGTAATTGTGTGAGAGAATTGCCAGATCAGTAGGCACTATGTCTGCCAGGTGCAGGAGGATGAGGGGGACCAGCTATCAGGAGACACTTTGCTTAGCTGTGGAGCTGGCCAACCTGGTGCACCTTGTAATGGACAGGGAAGAGCAGCTGCTGGGGGAAGGGGATGGGGAGGAGGCCTCAGCAAGACCCAAGTGGGTTGTCTGAAACTCAGTGGGCAGCCACCTGGCCCATATGATCCACATTGACTGGTTGGGTGACCAGTGCTGGCATAGGTACAATGACTTCTGCAGGAGGGAGGCACTGCACCTGCATCAGTTGTGGGCAATGGTGGACAGTAGCATTGTGCCCAGGCCAGATCAGTACATCCAGCTGTGCATATGGTTGCTGTGGCTACAGGTGTGCAGCACTGTTTGCCATACCTGCCAGGGGTATGCAGTACCACATAGGCATGTAATAAATGTATGTTATTAGGTGCTGTGTCAGGTTGGATGTATATGTACTGTACCTGGGTGTGTACTTCCAGGGAGGGGGGTGTACAGTGTAACAAACAGCATGTTGTCATAGCCCATGTATCTGTGCTATGTATATTGCATGTGGTATGTAGTACTGATTCTGTGCCCAGTTCTTGATCTCACCTTTTTGGTGGGCCATGGCATGTCTGTGCATATCCATCTAATAGGTCCTTACATGGTCCTGTCCATCGCCATCCTGCACACATAGCTGCAGTGGCTCTGTACTGGTGTATATCTGGCAGCACTGCATTGGTACAAGTTTGTGTAGTATGGGTGTTGCATGCTACCATACCATACTGTGTGCCATGCTTCCAGGCCAGAGTGACCTGATGCCACCCATGTGCATCTATCCGTACACTCCCTGTCCATTTGTCACCAGAGTACCCTGCACATGTGGGTGGTGCACCTCAGCACTGTGTGCACTGTTGTTCCCTGTGCAGGGGCTATGCTTGTGTGGCACTTGATGGCCATGGGCATCTGCCACTGTACATCACTACCCCTGCCTGCAGCAGCATTCACCCTTTACAGTGCCATGCTATATGCTGCCTGGTATTGATCACATATCACCTTTGTCCCCCTCCACAGACACCAAGACACAGGCAGGGGCCGACAGGGCTAGATGGTCTGATTGGGAGAGCCAGGGTGCTAGGTAGGCAGAAGGGGAGGCCAGGCCACAGCTAGAGGTTGTCTAGGGAGGGCATCTGGTCCTCCGACTTGCACTGACCTATGTACCCTGCATTATGTTGTTCACAATCTGGGTTGCATTTGTACACTATGTCACATGTTGTTGCAAATGTCAGTGGGATGTCAAAGCCTGTGGCGCAGCAGGTTGCATGCATGCCTCTAAGGCCATCAACTCAGCAGATGTGGTTCTGGACCCTCATTTTGCCATTAGGACACTGTCCCACCACTGACATTGTGGACTGCCAAGAGCAGTAGTATCTAATGGTTGCTACATTACGCAAGTGTTCTTTCTGCCCTGTTTGGGTACTGTACCGTGGCATGCATCACACTGTGTAGTAGCCTGTCCCTCTCATCACAGCCTTAGTATAGCAGGGAGGTGACAGTACTGCTAACATCCACAGGTGGAACACTTATTATTGGTTGGCAGGTCAGCTGCACTGCATGGTCTGGCCTAGGTATGCATACCTGTGTATCGGTGGTTGTCACTGGCCACTATGGTACTGTCACATCCCTGTGACATGCCATGTGAGGCATACATCATGCAATGGCAGTCCCTGGCAGCCTGCCTGCATCAGTACCATCTACAGTGCCAGCAACACTGGGCACCACAACATTGCTTCTCACTAGAGCTGGCCTTGTGTGTCTGGAGGACCTCAACATGGGTAGTCACTGAAGATCTTTGAATGTACCTTAGTTAGTATTCTTTTAGAATTATCATGCATAGTTAGAAGGGTGAGGGTCTGCCCAACCCAATGATGTCCACTGTGTGATTTTTCCACAGTACATAGGGAATGTAATACATATATTAAAACACACATTAACTTCAAAAGACTGATGATCTGCACAGCCTCTATGAGGTGTGGGGCACCTGGTGCCACTGGGAATGAGGGTGCCTCTGGCCAGCTCTGCCTCTTACACCAGAGTTATGATCACTGCAGTACAGTTTGTCTGGTACATACTTGAGAGACTGCTGTGCTCTCACTTACTCAGGGTTTTAAAGTGGTTAGAAAACACTGGGGGTATGTTACAATCAGATATGAAAGGTTTATGTAGGTAAATAGGTATTTAAACAAGCATTATTTCTAAAACTAATGGTATGCCATTCCCCTACACCTGTACTTACCTACCACATTGCTGCACACAAGTTACCCAGACTACTACACTCATTGGTGCATGGCAGTATTGCTATGCATGTGTCCTATGCTGGCCTGGGCCCCCACCCTGTCCTAATGGGCCTGTGACACTCAGACAGCTGGTTCTGATTAATCTATGATTTTTGTAATATAAAAATGTGTTATTGAGTGTCTCTCATGAGACATGCTGAAACAGCCTGTGGAATGACGCCCCACCTCCCAGGATTTAGCTACAAGGTGTTACCTGAAGGCCAGGAGATAATTGCAGGCTAGAAGAGGCCTAAATTAAGTATCTCCTGTTTATCTAGCTTAATTGTAGCTTGCCAGCTGACAGGATAGAAAATATCCATTTTATGACGTTTAGAGGAGGAAAACCAGGTTATGTCACACTGGTGCGAAGTCATACATGTCCCTCTGATGTCTGTAAAAGCAGGATGTTGCTCATGGATGAAAGAAGGACTTAGAAATTAACCTTATTTAATTTACCTTCTGAGTGATGACATCCTGATTGTATAATTTTTAATAAACAGAGGAGGAGGAGGAGCTGGGTGACATCATGGAGAAGGCAAGCTCAAGACAGTGTTTTAATTATGCTGTGAGTGACTTGTAAAGACACACATATTTGGACTCTGTTGATAACAACATCTATCAGCACTATTAGAACAGACACATTAGATATATAAGTCTGATTGTCTGGTGGTAGGAATTTTGCACTTTTTTAACCCTTGTTCTTTTAAATGATTGTATGTTTTCGTGATATATGATTCTGTATTTACATTTTACATTTTTTTATCTATTTTTAAGTAAACCTCTACTTTAGAGACTGTTTGGTGTGCCTTTGAAATTCTTTTTCTTGACAAGTGAAGCATACATGGTTAAAGTTGCCACTGCACAAAGCTTACTGGTTTTACCAAACCGGGAAAAGGTAAGAGTTTATTCTGAGGTCTTTTTTTTTGAGTGATTTATTTTTCTGCCCTTATGCTCGCTGGTCTCCACTCCTTCGGCTCTGTCAAGTTCCTCTGGACCCCTTCTTCTGTCCTTCCCCAGCCTCCCTCAGATCCCCAGATCGCAGCCGACTCCCAGGATATCCTGTGTATCCCTTCACTGGGTGGGTCCCTCTCCTGAGGGGAAGGCACCTGGAGGATAGCCCCAGTATGCACTTTCTAGGGCCCAGGGATGCTGCTGGGGAACAGGAGGCACCGGGAAGGCACTGGAGGCCCTTAGGAATAGAGAGCCATCATCTGGAGGCCAGCGAGTGATTTTCCTGGCCATCCTAAGGTGCGTGATGTCCGGACGTCAAGGCAAGAGCCGACATCTGTCAAGCACCACCCCTAATGACCCCGACGTACTGCACTACCACCGGCCTCCACCAATGGTTGCTTTGGCACTGGGTCGCAATCCCTTCCCTCCCTGGAGACAGCAAGCAGTCGTGGGATGCTCAAGCTGCCTCCCCCTCTGGCTGGCCTTCCAGTGACCCGAGCTCATTCCTGAACCTGAGTCGCTGGCATTGCAAGTGGAAATCCAACTGCTGCGCTGACAGGCCGCATTCTGAGGTCTTTCATAGAGTTTTAAGGGTACATTTGTATGCCTGGTTAGGTGCCTAGGCAAAAGATATCTGCCCCAACAAAGAGCAGAATTATCTGAGCCTGTACATTGAGTACGCTAGCAAGAGGTTCGCAGTTTGAATCCCTCCAGAACTTGAAACCAAAGTTTGATTCGAACCCACAAAACAGACAGGAGGGTTACTGTGTTCTGTTAACTGTTCACTAAACTGCACTCAGAGGTTGGCACTGTGGGAGCAAAGGGCCTGACCTGCTGAGTGGGTTTGTAACAGATTGGTTGGCAGCGGTGCGATAAATTTTGGTATTACAAGCTTTTATTGTTCAGTGTATCAGCTTGAGACCATCAGCTCACTTGCAAAGAAAGAAAAAGGCAGTGATTTATTTTTAAAAAAGGAGACAGAACTATGTCACTTGGCGAACAGTCAAGTTCCTACCCGTTTTATTTTTTTTTCTAAAGTGCAAGTCACAGTAGCTGTAGTTAGGGAAGAAGATGGCTTCCAACTACAGCAGGCACACTGTAGAATACTTAAAGCAGTTGTGTGGGGGAGAGAGGTCCCGCTTGAGGTGAAAGTCACCAGCAGAACCTCATGGGTGCCCTGATGGTAGCAGATACCCAGATCATCGAGTCACAGACGGTGACTGAAAAGGACCGAACCTTGAGTGTGGCAGGGCTAGTGGCCAGTGCAGTGTACAGATCCAATGAGGAGGGCAACAGGGCCACTGTCAGTGATGGGCCACAGTAGCAGGGGATGGTCACCAGTATCCTGGATCCAGAAGTGGTCAGACTGCAAATTGAGTTGCGCAGAATGGAGCTGGAGTTCCAGAGGGAGAGGGACCATGAACAGCGAGATGTGGACCATGAGGCAGAGCTAGAACATCAAGACGCAGACCATGAGGAGCATGAGCATCAGAGGCAACACAAACTGGAGAAGCTACGACTCCAACCAGCAGCACCAGAGCAGGTAAGTGGCTTGGATTTAACTGGAACTACAGGACTGGGTTATAAATTGAATTCCAAATTGATAGCCGAATTTAAAGAGAGGGAGGATATGGATGCCTTTTTAAATTCTTTTGAAAAAGTTTGTATTCAGGCTAAAATTCCTAGGGAGTCCTGGAGCTTCCAGCTATCCCCACTACTTACCAGGAAAGCTCTGGATGCATTGGGTCAAATAGACAATGAGGACAGTGATGATTACAGCAAACTTAAAAGCTGCACTGTTAAAGAAATTTGAATTAACTGCTGAATCATACAGAGCTAAATTCTGTAAGCTCAGGAGAAGCCCTAACATGAGCTACGTGGTGCTAGCCACGAAACAACATCAGTTTTTAAAATGTTGGTGGGAAGGAATTGAAGCAAACTCTGGTGATAAAATTGAAAATTTGATTTTGTTAGAACAGTTTTTCTGGGCATGCCCAGCAAAGCTGAAAACCTGGCTGGAGGACCAAGATCCCAAAACAGTGCAAGAGGCTGCTGAACTCTCGGACTGCTATGCCAAGAGCAGACCAGCTCTGAGAGTGAATGGTGGGTGGCAGTGTAGAAAGGGAAAAGCGCATCTTCGGACAGCTAAAACCCTCACTGCCTCCACCAAAACCAGTTAGCCCCAGGTTTCAGAGAAAAGATTTCTCTGAGAGAAGAAATGAATGTTGGTTGTGTAAAGAAACTGGGCATATTGCCAGACAGTGTCCCAAATGGACAAGCAATAATACGCAAGGTGGTTCTAGGAAGGACGTGGGTTGTTTGTGTGTCCCTGGGAGCATGCCAGTGAACATGAGGGAACACATACAACTAGTCATGGTAAATGGTGTACAGACACAAGGGTTAAGGGACACAGGGGCATCTCTGACATTGGTAAAAGGGGATCTAGTAGAGCCAGGTCAGCTTATACCCAATAAATACATCACTGTACAGGACTTTACTGGTGAGGAGAAAACATTGCCCCTCGCTAGTGTTCTCCTAGAAGGGGTGAAACAGGGGGAACTGTGCAACAGGCAGCTGTAGCCCAGACCTTAGCAGTGGATGTGATCCTGGGCAACAATCACAAACAGGAGATGGTGTGTGCAGTTACCCATAGCAGAGCGGCAAGGGAAAATTGTAGGTCCCTGAACCCAACAGAAGCCATTGTGGAAACACTGAGAGGCTGGTTCCCAGCCTGTGTCTCCTGATATGGAGACTAATGGAAAGGGGGTAGAAATTTCCCCAGTAGCAAGTAACCACACAGCTACTGAGGGTTATTCTGAAGAGGGAGGGGTGACCCAATGTCAGAGGGTAGGGATTGACAGTGATCCTGAGTGCCCTGATGCTAGTGCTAGGGACCCTAGTTTAGAGACTGAAGGGGACCCGTCCCATGCCTTGGGAATGTGTGAGGGGTTTGCAGGTGCTCAGAGAAGTGACCCTAGTCTAGAGAAGCTGAGGGCTTGGGCAGACTCTGATGGGGCATAGGGAGGTGACAACAGACATAAGGTTTATTGGGAAAATGGACTGATGTATACTCAGGCTGTGCAGATAGAGGGAGGGGTGCTAGGCAGGCAGCTTGTGGTTCTCCAGGGCCAGGAGTATCGTGAACAGTTGCTCAAAACTGCACATGATATTCCCTTGTCTGGTCATCTGGGAATTGCGCACACTATGTATTGGTTGGCCCAGAATTTCTATTAGCCTAACTTCACCCAGCAGGTGAAGAAGTATTGCAGGTCTTGTCACCAGTGCCAAGAAATAGGGAAGGTGGCCAAGAAAACCCAAGCTGCCCTGATTCCATTGCCCATAGTGGAGGAGCCATTCCAGAGGGTGGCAATGGATATTGTGGGGCCTTTAAATACCCCCAGCTCCTCAGGGAAGAAATTCATCCTGACTGTGGTGGATTATGCCACCCGGTACCTGGAGGCAGTCGCCCTATACTCACTGAGGACAGACAAAGTGGCAGATGCCTTACTTGGGATTTTCTCCCATGTTGGTTTTCCGCAGGAGGTTATCACCGATCAAGGGGGTTCCTTCATGTCAGACCTGATGAAATGTTTATGGGAGAAGTTTGGGGTGGTGCAGAGATGCACGACACCATATCACCCACAAGCCAATGGACTTGTGGAAAGATTCAATAGTACCCTGAAGTCAATGCTCTGGGTGTTTGCTGAGCAGCATGGGAGGGACTGGGAGAAATACTTTCCCCACCTGTTGTTTGCATACAGAGTGGTGCCCCAAGAACCAACAGGATTTTCCTTTTTCGAGCTCTTATATTGATGCCAGGTACATGGGCCCCTAGACTTGATCCAGGAGGACTGGGACGGTAAGCACGCCACCCAGGGAACTCCCATTGTGGATTACGTCCTTAGGTTTAGGGAAAGGCTGAAGGAGCTTATGGGGACAGCCCAGAGCAACCTGGCAGCTGCCCAACAGAAACAAAAAGTGTGGTACGACCTCAGAGCCAGAGCTCACTCATACATGGTGGGTCAGGAAGTCATGGTCCTTATTCTGGTCTGGAAAGACAAGCTGTAGGCTGAGTGGGCAGGACCATACAAAATGGTTAGGAAGGTAAACGATGTGAACTATATTGTAGAGTTACCTGACCGAAGACAGACAGAAAGGATGTACCATGTCAACATGATGAAGCCATATGCAAATAGGGCTGACATGGTGTTTGCACTATGTAGTCCGGGGGGAGGGACGGATGAAGGTGACCCCCTTCTGGACTTGCTGGAAGAAAGTAAGCAGGAGTCCTCTGTGGAGGCAGTAAAATTGTCTCCCCAGCTGGCCCCAGACCAGATCCAGAAAGTAAGGGAGGTTTTAGCAGACTTTGCCCCATTGTTTAGTGCCAAGCCTGGACTAACCCCCTTAGCGACGCACTATGTGGAGACAGAGACACAGACACCCATACGTTGAACAGCATATTGAGTGTCAGAGGCTGTCTAAAAGGACATTAGTAGGGAAGTAGAGGAGATGCTGGATTTAGGGGTAATCCAGAGAGCCACAGATCCTGGGCCTCACCCGTAGTCCTTGTGCACAAGCCAGATGGCTCTACTCATTTCTGTGTGGACTATCGTGGACTGAATGCAGTCACAAAGTCAGACACCCACCCGATGCCTCAGATGGATGAATTTCAGGACGTGTTGAGGGGGGCGACCTACCTTACGACCATTGATCTGACCAAGGGGTATTGGCAGGTAGAGTTAACAGACAGAGCTAGGGAGAGGTTGGCCTTCATCACCAATAGGCTTATTTGAATTTAAAGTAATGCTTTTGAATGAAGAACGCCCCGGCCACTTTCCAAAGGTTGGTGAACCAGGTGTTAAATGGTGCTGAGGAGTACGCCGTGGCATACCTGGATGACATTGCCATCTTTAGTGCCAGCTGGGAGGAAAACCTATCCCACCTTAGGGAAGTGCTGGGCAGGATACAGAAGGCCGGGCTCACTGTCAAAGCCGGGAAGTGCCAGGTGGCCATGGGAGAGGTGGCATACCTCGGGCATGTGGTGGGCCGAGAACAGCTCCGTCCTAACCAAATAAAGATAGAGGTAATCTGGGCAAGACCAGAAATGCAGAAGCAGGTCAGTAGTTTTCTTGGGACTGCAGGGTACTATAGAAAATTTGTACCCAATTACAGTGCCCTGGCTGCTCCCCTATCTGACCTGGTAAAGAAAAGGATGCCAAAGAAAATTACCTAGGGACCAGCCTGTGGAGAAGCCTTTACCAGATTGAAGGAGGCACTGTGCAGTGCTCCTATTTTGACAAGTCCTGACTATAGCAGACCCTTTATAGTTCAGACTGATGCCTCAGACGTGGGTATTGGGGCAGTACTGAGTCAGACATCCAGCCAAGGGAGGGATGACCCCATAGTATACCTGAGTAAAAAGTTACTTCCCAGGGAGCAGGCATACTCCACAGTGGAAAAGAGTGTCTTGCTATAGTGTGGGCCCTAAAGAAATTAGAGCCATACTTGTATAGGCATTTTGTGGTACAGACTGACCACAACCCCTGGTTTGGCTGACTAAATGGGAAAGACCAATGGTAGATTGCTAAGATGGAGTATTGCTTTGCAAGGGTATGATATGACAATATCATATAGGGCTGGAGCCAAAATCAGAACTCAGATGGCTTGTCTCG
The DNA here is from genome assembly GCA_016271365.2 of Neoceratodus forsteri. Lineage (NCBI taxonomy): Eukaryota > Metazoa > Chordata > Ceratodontiformes > Ceratodontidae > Neoceratodus > Neoceratodus forsteri. The sequence continues at coordinate 479,773,936 of CM057459.1, read as the reverse complement.
CATCTATGAGGAGTGAACTGATTTGGGAAGCTCATACCATGTGGGGATAGAGCCCCAAACTCAGTCTAGGTGGGAAGGAATTGTAACACCTCAGATGACTGGTTCTGATTAATCTATGATTTTGTAATATAAAAATGTGTTATTGAGTGTCTCTCATGAGACATGCTGAAACAGCCTGTGGAATAACACCCCACCTCCCAGGTTTTAGCTACAAGGTGTTACCTGGAAGGCCAGGAGATAATTATATTCTAGAAGAGGCCTAAATTAAGCATCTCCTGTTTATCTAGTTTAATTGTAGCTTGCCAGCTGACAGGATAGAAAATATCCATTTTATGACGCTAGAGAGGAAAACCAGGTTATGTCACACTGGTGAAGTCATAAATGTTCCTCTGATGTCTGTAAAAGCAGGATGTTGCTCATGGATGAAAGAAGGACTTAGAAATTAACCTTATTTAATTTACCTTCTGAGTGACGACATCCTGATTGTATAATTTTAATAAACAGGAGGAGGAGCTGGGTGACATCATGGAGAAGGCAGGCTCAAGACAGTGTTTTAATTATGCTGTGAGTGACCTGTAAAGACACACATGTTTGGATGCTGTTGACAACAACATCTGTCTATCAGCACTATTAGAACAGATACATTAGATATATAAGTCTGATTGTCTGGTGGTAGGAATTTTGCACTTTTTAACCCTTGTTCTTTAAATGATTGTATGTTTTGTGATATATGGTTCTATTTACATTTTACATTTTTATCTATTTTTAAGTAAACCTCTACTTTACAGACTACTTGGTGCCTTTGAAATTCTTTTTCTTGACAAGTGAAGCATACATGGTTAAAGTTGCCACTGTACAAAGCTTACTGGTTTTACCAAACTGGAAAAGGTAAGAGTTTATTCTGAGGTCTTTAATAGAGTGTTAAGGATTCATTTTGTATGCCTGGTTAGGTGCCCATAGGCAAAAGATATCAGCCCCCCCACTGAAGAGCAGAATTATCTGAGCCTGTACATTGGGTACGCTAGCAAGAGGTTCACAGTTTGAATCCCTCCAGAACTTGAAACCAAAGTTTGATTCAAACCCAAAACAGACAGGAGGGTTACCCTGTTCTGTTAACTGTTCACAAGACTGCACTTGGAGGTTGGCACTGTGGGAGCAAAGGGCCTGACCTGCTGAGTGGTTTTGTGACAGGGCCTATCTGCTGTAAGCTACTTGTCCCTGATTTGTTGGTCTGTACCATATTGCTGCTGGGTCGGGTGTATGCTGTGGTTACATGTATTGCTGTTCCCCGATGGTGCAACATTCATGTGCAACTATGGTGTGTGTGTGTGTGTGTGTGTGTGTGTGTGTGTGTGTGCCACTGGTGTGTGTGCCTGCACTCTGCTGCTGGTCAAGGGGGGCCCCAGCATGTCCGGTGTCCTATTCATGCACACATGTGTGCCTGTGTGCTGGATGCCTGTTCTGCAGGGTGCTGGATGTGATCCTGGTACTCATAGGCAGCTGGATGTGTCCAGTACTCATAGCCACTGGGGCCAGGAACACTGCCTATTGCACTCTGCCTTGATGCTGCTGCTGTGGCTTGTGTTTCATATTTACATCTGGCCTGTCTGCTGGTGTCCTGTATTCTTTGCACAGATACTGTATGTCCAGCTCTCTTGCAGCAAAGTGCACTCTTACCATTTGCAGTCTTCCTCTGTTCGGTACACAGTTCTATCTCTGGTATACTCCCCACATGCCATTTCAGCTGCATGACTCTGTCCACCAATGTGTGGCATGTTGCCCCATATGCAGTCTGGTTGTACATCTATTATCACACTATGCCACTCATGTGTCCTCATTCTGTGTGGACGGCTTGCGGAGTTCTTTGTCTTTCCTTCCATAGGTGCCTGGAGTGTTGCTGTTTGGATGAGAGATGTGCTGGAGGCAGAGGGCAGGGATGACCTCCTGCACTGCCAGGTCTGGCTCCTGCAACTGGTGAACCATAAGCTGGTGTCAGTTGAGTGGGTTATCAGGGCAGTGGCACAGGAAGTGTGGGACAACACCACTGCTATTTGCAAGCTGGTGATGGCCATCCGCCATGATGAGGAGCAGCAGCAGCCACCTGTGGGACAGTAGAGGCTGCAAAGGCCAAAGGCCGATGATTGATGAACATTTGTCATGGGCAGGTGCCATGTTTTGGTTGTTTACAGGCAGTTGCCATTTTTGCTTTGATTTGTTACAGGCAGTTGATCTTTTGTTATTTATTAAAGTATCCTTTTGATACCTCTGCTGCTGTGTCATATGAATTTCTTTGGTGTCAAGCTCTCCTCCCCCCTTTGTTCTGTCATGTGTGCTACTTGTACAGTCCCTGCGGCTACTGCTATGCTATATGCAACTGTGTTTGTGCCCTGCACTGTGCTGTATTCAGCTGCACTTGTGCCCTGTGCTGTGTTGTTGTGCTGAGCTGTGCTGTAGCACTGCCCTTGTGCCCTGAGCTCTTGCCCAATATTAAGCCATGTTAGTGCAGGCGTAGAGCCTGGTGCTCAGTCTGAATATCTGTGTGCCCATGTTCCAATGCTATTGCCAGTGCAGCACAAACTTGGTCGGCTGAATTTGGGGCCCATGGTACATTTTCTACTTCTTATGATCATTCAATCTCTGACTCAGCAAGCACTTTGAGGAATATAAGGTGACTGGGTATTCACAAAGAGCTGGCAGGAAGGAGGAACTCGATGGACCAATGATATTCATCCCACAATCTGCATTTATGTATCAAGAATCACCTACATTGTGTATCTTCCTAATTTTTAGTATCTGTACCATTGTCATATACTGTACATATACAGTACATACACACATATATGTATGCACATACTTTGTGGGTGTTTGGTACTTGCCCTCCAAACACCCATTTTGGGTGGGAGTTACAAGTCCGCACTAATACGTTTGTGAGGGAGGGTGTAGTCCATAAGTCATCACCCACGTTTTGTACAAAACCCTTGTAAAATGCCTAAGTTCCAGTATGTGTAAGCCACCCCTCTCGGGGCTGGCTTACTATGCCACATTCTTCCCTGTTGGCTAGGTCCTTGTGTTGGGCATCCTATGTCCTGCCCATGGAGAACATTGCTCCAGCCCAGGTTTAAGAAGAGGAGGGTTCCCTGCAAAAGAGGAGTTCAGCAGGCTGCATGAAGGGCAAACTGGGCTGAGGCTTCAAACCCCCAGCCCAGTAGGTACCGGCTGTGCTAGTATTGGTGGCTACGTGGTTCCTTTTATTTTCTGATGGAAAGGGTGTCAGGAATATGGTGACCATTGGGGACTAGGGCTCCTGGGAGCTCAGCAGTGTGTGGAAGGATAGCAGCAGCAGCTGGAGGTGAACCCATCATGGCTGGAGTCTGGGAGGTCTAGTGCTCCAAAATGGAAAGGTATGGTAGTGGGGCTGTCATGGTGGTGGCAGGGCCCCTTGGAGGTGGCAGATGCAGGTGGTCAGTTTCCTGTGTGGAACACTGTCTCAGGCAAGTCAGGTTGGTGCATTCTGGGATCTCTTTATCGGGCCTGCCGTGACTGTGTCTAGGGCAGGACCTATGTAAGACCCATAAGGAATGCACAGTGAGAGCAACAGAAGGGATGGAGCCATGACACTCATGCTGCAGATAAGTCAGGCACCTGGTCTTGTGGGAAAGAGGGTTATGAACTGGCTGGTTTGCAGGCAAGGTTTTCAGGGTGGCTGCGGTATGGTTTAAGGCCGCATCCCTGGTATCAGTTACTTTGGGTGGGGAGTAAGGCACTCCCCAGGTACTGGTTTTGGAGGTCTTGGCATACCTTTTAAGGTCCTGAGCTTTGCTTTAGCTTCGGGTATCTGCATGGAGTCTGTGCCTGGTCTAATTTTCTAGGCCTGTTTGAACTTCTCGTATCAGCCTGGTACTTAATTGTACCGTCCATCCTATGCTCTATTCCTGTTCTAGCTCCTGGCTCCATAGAGCTGCATACCCACTTTATTCATGTAATAGTTTTTTAAATCTGAGAAATTGAATTAACTTTCTTTCCTTGTTTTCTTATTTCATGTGTGCTGTGATTATTAAATGAACTAACTGATTCCTTCTTCTAAATAAGCCATTTTTCCAGCTTTGTCCTCAATTGACCGGCCTGATGTAGCAGCAGATTTGATTTATTTATTTTATTTATTTATTTGTATTCGGAAAATGCCTTTGAGTTGATGGCTCCTTTACAAAAGTTCCACGTCAGCATGAATAACAAGGAAATTACAGTGTGAGACAGTCAATATAAGAACAACAGCATGAGTAACATTGCAACAGAGAGATACAGAGAAATGCAGGCATTCTGTGGGTAACATATCATTCAGGGTATTACAGGCAAGGTTTAGGTATATATGACAATATACAGGCAATATCTCAAACAGTTGGATACTTTTTGGTTTAAGAAGCGACACAGTTTGCATGAGGTAACAGTATAATCCATTGGACAAGGAGGGTATAAGTGCACACTCTAAGAGAGGTGGGGGGGGTGTAAGTGCACACTCTAAGAGGTGGGGGTATAAGTACACACTCTAAGAGAAGTGAGAGGGCTGAAACAGCCAATGGAGGCCTTGTCACAGGAAAGGTTTGAGGTTCATTGTATGAGGTGGAGAGCTAAAAAGGAGAAGGGTGGATAGGTGGGGGGTTGTGATGGCCACAAGCTGTAACTGTAAGTTGGTGTATAGGCAAATGGGGTTGTAAACTCAAGGGAGGGGTTGGGGTGGGGTTAGGAGGAGGAGAGGAGAGGAGAGGAAAAGATGAGGATGGAGGAGAGGGAATAGGATGTTTTTAGAGGTTGTAGATGCAACTACTAGCTGACTCTAAGTGATCTCGTAGTTTAGACTTAAATGGGCCTAGTTTGGTAAGCTTTGGTAAACCGTTGTGTAAATGATAAGCTGAAGCTTGTGGGAGTGTCACAATCTGTTCTATGCCACCAGATCTACAGTCAAGATAAGGCCTTGTTTTTTTTGTGATCTGCTGGCCTCACCTTTTCCTGGAAGGTTTTCGCAGGCCCCCAGGTTACCATCAGAACCACTAGACAAATGCGGGGTGCATAAGGGAGTGGTACATATGAATAAAAGAAAACTTGGGTGGATAACCAAACTAAGTCCTTCTACATGTATAGTACAGCTTTAAGCACACTTAGTTTTCTTGTACCGCAAGTCTTGTATATCACTATAACTTGATATGTAGCGATACAGGACTGGTGTTATAGTAGATAGATGGCAGCTGGCCAGGGAGGATTGGAAAGGGTAAGTGCCATCAGGCATCTCGAGGCTGCGGGTGGGGTGGTGGTTGGCATGGGGGAGGTGCAACTCTACCAGATTGGGAGAGGGAAAACCACTGGACACAAGCATATTATAGAAACATAGAAACATAGAATTTGACAGCAGATAAGGACTGCTTGGCCCACCTAGTCTGCCCATTTCCCTACCTAATGGATAAGCTGCAGATCCTAGATAACCAACAGCCTACTTCTTCCTAACCCCCACTAGAATTGCCTTATGTCTGTCCCATGCATTCTTGAATTCCACCACTGTTTTTGACTCTATGACCTCCTCAGGAAGGCTGTTCCATGCATCTACAACCCTTTCTGTGAAGAAATACTTCCTCACATTACCTCTGAGCCATTCCCCCCTCTATCTTCAGATTGTGCCCCCTTGTTCTTGCACATCTCTTTTTTTGAAAGATGCTACCATCTTGAACTTTGTTGATTCCCTTGAGGTATTTGAAAGTTTCTATCATGCCCCCCCTTCCTCTAGGCTATACATCTTAAGCTCCTTTAGTCTTTCTTCATATGTCTTCTGGTGCAGACCCTGCACCATTTTGGTTGCCCTCCTCTGGACAGCCTCCACCCTGGCTATGTCTTTGCAGAGATGGGGTCTCCAGAACTGTACACAGTACTCTAGATGAGGTCTTACCAACTGTCTGTACAGAGGGCCAACAACTTTCTGTTTTCTACTTGTGATGCCTCTCACTACGCATCCCAGTATCCCCCCAGCCCTCCTTACCGCCTTCTCACATTGCTGGCCCACCTTTAGGTCATCTGATATGACTACCCCCCGGTCCCTTTCCATTTTTGTTGTTGTCAATATCTCACCCCCCATTGTGTACTCTTGCCATTGGTTTTTGTTTCCCAGGTGGATTACTTTGCACTTCTTTGCATTGAATCTAAGCTGCCATACATTTGACCATTCCTCTAACCTTGCCAAGTCCCTTCTCATCCTTTCCATCACACCTTGCGTATCAACCCTGTTGCAGATCTTTGTGTCATCTGCAAAGAGACATACCTTCCCCTCCAGTCCCTCCACAATGTCACTTATAAAGACATTAAAAAGGACCGTCCCCAGTACTGAACCCTGCGGTACCCCACTAGTAACCCTCTTTTCTTCACTGTGGACTCCATTTACTATTACCAGCTGTGTCTTGTTGTCCAGTCAGTGTTTCATCCAATCTACCACCCTGGGACCCACTCCCAGGCTGGCTAATTTGTTTACTAATCTTTTGTGTGGGACTGTGTCAAATGCCTTGCTAAAGTCTAGGTAGGCCATGTCCATAGCCCCTCCCTGGTCTACTACTTTGGTCACCCAGTCAAAGAAATCAATTAGATTTGTTTGACATGACCTTCCTGCTGTGAATCCATGCTGCCTTGGGTCCTGTGCCCCACTGTCCTCTAGGTACTCAACAATTCTTTCCTTCAGAAGTGATTCCATCATTTTCCCTACCACTGAGGTCAAACTGACAGGTCTATAGTTTCCTGCCTCTGTCTTGCTCCCACTTTCGTGAAGTGGAATTACATCTGCCCTTCTCCAGTCCTCAGGTACCACACCATCCTCCCATGATTTATTAAAAAAGGTAGTCAGTGGTGTTACTAGTTCTTCCCTTAGTTCTTTTAGAATTCTGGGGTGAATCCCATCAGGCCCCATTGCTTTATCCACTTCAGTTTTAAGAGTTCTTTCAGAACCCTTCTTCTGTGAAAGGACTAATATCAACCCCCCCATCCAGAGTGCTTCTATTGACTGGATTAGGTCTCTCCCCCTGCTTTTCCATTGTGAATACTGAGCAGAAATATTTGTTCAGTATCCCTGCTTTTTCACTGTCAATCTCTGCCCAGCCACCTTCCTCTTTATTCAGCCTCAGTATCCCTGCCTTCATCTTTCTTTGCTCCCTAATGTACCTATAAAAGGTTTTATCCCCCTTCTTAGCCAAGTTGGCTATCTTTTCCTCAGTTTGGGCCTTTGCTATTCTGACTGCCTTCCCCGCTTCCTTCTGCTTTAACTGGTACAGTTCTCTGTCCTACTCCTTCTGTGTTTTCTTATACTTCCTGAATGCTGTCTTTTTCTCCCTTACCTTCCCCACCATTTCTTTTGAGAACCATAGTGTTTTTTTCTTTCATTTTGATTTATTTGCTTCACACAAAGGCAGTTTTGATGATTCCCCATTGTTGCTCCACCCCACCTTCTTGCCAGTTTGCTAGTGCATTTCTGAGGCACTCTCCCATTTTGACAAAATCTGCCCTCCTGAAGTCCAGTACCTTCACTTTTGTGTGGCTTGACTCTACAGCTAATTTTATCATGAACCACACTGGTGGTTGCTTGCTCCCAGATGTCTACCCACTTCAAGATCAGAGATCCTCTCTCCTTCCCCATTTGAGAATACCAGGTCTAAGATTGCTCCCTCCTGAGTGGGTTCCAAAACTAGCTGTCTGAGGCATGCCTCCTGTAGGGCATTGAGAATGGCCCTGCTTTTGGATGTGGCTGCAGCAAAGGTGTTCCAGTTAACATCTGGCATATTCAGGTCCCCCATCAGCAATTTCTAATGAGGATCAGGTGTGGGGGTTGGATCACTGAACACCAAGGAAGTTGTTTATGATATCAACGAGTACTGTGGGGAAGGTGGACTACTAGACACTTGGGAACTGCACTATTAACATATGCACTAGGATGGGGCAGAGCTGTTTTCTTTAAAGACAAGGCATCGCTGATGACCACAGGTGGCAGTCTAGAGCCCAAAGCCAGCACACAATCAAAGCAGCAAAAAACTGCACCTCACATTGAAATGAGGCTATACTTACACAAATGACCTCTTAGTGCCCTTTCAGGGCAGAGTTATCATTTCCATGGTAAGGTTCCAGTAAAGAGCTGTAGGTCCCAGGGGCACACAGGTTTGCCCAGTGCTGTTAATTTGTTTGCTTCCCTGCATGTGCGTAATGCCTATTTATAAAACAGTAGGGGAAAATCCTGCATTCTGATTGGTTGTTAGCCATGCATTAGAAGCGTCTAATACATGGCTAAAAACAAGTGCTGCCAACCTGGACACAGGATGGTGAAGAAATCCTTGAGCCACTAATTTTTAATAAACATAATAGCCGACATGTTTTTTTTCACTACCGAGATTTGTTTTTCCACAAACACACACCACAACTGACAATCTCAAACTGCACATCCAGAAACAGGATAACAGTCAAACAGAGCAGTCACAATAATAATAGGTTAATTCTCTACTTTCCTTTTTTGTTCTTATATCCTCTGTTTTTGTTTTTTTTAGTTTTTCTTTGTTTCCACTGTGCTCCCCCCATCAGCTGTCCAGCTGCTGGTTTGCTGACGCTGTGCAGCTCGTTCTTCACACTGGCACATCACTAGCTTGCTGTCTTGCTCACATTCAAAAGGGAAAAAAACTCACAAAATTAGCCCTTTCTCTGTGTGGGGGTCTATATGTACTTGTTCCCCTACTCTGTCAATCGGTTTACTAGCACTCGTGATCACACTCAATGTTAACAAAAAGTAAAATGAATAAATAAAGAACAGACAAAAAGCAGTCTAAGAGTGTGGTTGGAGTGGGGGGGGCAAATATTTTTTTTCCTCATACTGGAGCTTCACTACTTCACTTTCTTGCTCAATATTGTTTTCATGAGTAACAGTTAACTGACCTGTGGCAGTTTCTAGCATGGTTTCTCATCAGTCTAGTGTTGCACTCTGAAATATTGTATTTCCCCAGCTCTGCCACCAGATGCTCCACTGCTCAGCTGCTCTCCCGCTCTGTCTCCAGCCAGTACACTCTCTTTTCCTCACACTTAAAAGTACAACGAAAGAAAAATGAATAAAAAATAAATAAACACAGAATCGGGCGTCTGTGTTCTTTCTTATCCTGTCCATAGTCACTCACTCCCCTGCTTTGCCTGTCGCTTTGCTATCACTCCCACCCAAAGTAACCAAAAATAAAAGTAACAAAATGAATAAAACAAAAAGCAGTCCTAAGTGTCTGGAGTGAAGGGGGGGATTCTGATGTATATTTGTGTGTGTGTGTGGGGATGTACACAAGTGTATTACTTAGAACTTAGTACAACCTACAACTACAGAGGTCATTGAAGGACAAATGTCCTGAGTAAAACAGAAATTCTGCTGATGCAGGTGGAGGAACTTTTTTTATGTGAAACATAAAGAAAACACTTACTTTTTAATTATTTAAACCTAATATTTTTAATTTGAATAAACATAAAAAACAGACTCCCATTTTATAAGTGCAATAAGACACTCTGGGGTTGTACATTAGACATTTCTAATGCATGGCCAAGGGCTGAATGCACTCAACCTGTGGCCTCATACCCCATCACGCCCCTGACCATGTAATAGAAATGTCTAATGCACACCCCTTTGTATCTTACTGGTTACTTATCAACCACAGCTGTCTCCCATTTATAGGCCTTCAGGGGCTTTTTCCTGCACTTTGCCCTTTATTACACTGCACTCACAAAGTGCATTTTTGAACATCCATTGCACAGGCAAAATTTGTTCTGCACATGCTCGAATATATCACTCTGAGCATGTCAGGCTAGTTTGCATGCCACTGGGGGCTTTGCCCAGCACTTTACTCAAGCTTTAAAAATACTGCCTAGGTCTATGGGTCCTCATATTCATAGTTCGCAGTTAACTCCTTGCATATTTCCTATCCTAAGTACAAATTATCACATTGTCCTAGAGCTGCTATATTTAAACATGTTTGGAGCAACATGGAAGTGCCCTAAACATGTTTAAATATCTTTAAGAGAGCAAAGCCCCAAACAAAGACACTAAATAGTACGTACATCACAAAGTCCAACCCCCTACTGGCCACAGAGAGGTATGGCCCAATTCTGAAGACAGGACTTCCAAGGAGAAATCTGAGTTAGGGTATCCCAAACCTATAAGTACTTTTACACTAACTTACTTTATTTGAAAGGTCCCATGCAAATGACCTCATAGCCCATGCAGGGTGCTAAGAGGTAATTTGCAACCCATTACAGCCTCATTACAATGTGAGGAGCAATCACATGGATTGTGAGCTGGCTGTGGGCTCTACCCTACAGCCTGTGTTCAGCAGTGGTGCTGTATCAAAAGACAAAACAAAAAAACAAAACAAAAGGAATAGCCCCCCTCACCCAGTTCCTGTAGGTAATGGAAAATAGCCCTGGTGTCCAGTGGAAGCCCCCATCCTCATGTAATCCTCATAAGAATAATTCCATGGTGTCCAGTGGCATCCCTAACCCTCACCTGATCTCTATATGAGTTACTTCCCTGGTCCCTCCTGTTCCTCAGCAATGCCAACCCACCTCCCACCATGGCCCCAAGATGGCACACAGCACTTACCTTCCTCTCTCATCTCTGATAGGCCACTATCTTCCACATACTAGTTCTGTATTGTTATATTCTGAGCAATAGTGATAGCCATGCTCTTGGTTACTGTAGGACTTCCCACTGAAAGTTGTATCCTATGTCGATGATGTCTGCCTGAAGGGGAACAATCATGAACAATGCCCATCACAGCTTGAAAGCTCATGAAAAGCTCTTTTAAATTGCTCTTTAAGTTTAAAGCTCTTTAAATGAGGTACGAGATATTGGCATGTTCTATAATGCTGACAGCAGCAAAGTGGCTGTGTCTGTGTGGAGCTCCCATAGTTTATTGAAAACTTTCCACATTTTTTCTCATTTTAAATACTTTTTCTTGTGTATGGTTGGTGGATTGAGAAGGCGGGAATTTTTGTCTACTGGAAGATGTGGGATTTGTGTGTTTAATGTTGGCTGCGAGCAGGATAGTCACCACCTTTGTTCTGTGGTGAATCACATCTAGAGCAAATTTCATTGTATAAACATAGTTTGGCAGTTTGTGCCTTTTGTGGGGTTGTCCTTGTCACCAGGATTTGCTGGCTTTTGCAATGTGGTGGCCTGTTAATAATGTGGTACTTTGATTTTGTTTGTCACTGTCTGGTAGGCTTTCTGGGCTCCTGATTTCTTGTTGTTTTAAAAAAAGGCATTTAAAAAAAGCATTTTTAGCCTGAATCCTGCTGTTGCTAAGAAACAGCTTTCCTGACATAGTTTTCTAGCTCTGATAGAACATGTGTATAGCAATCCAATGAGTTTGAGTATACTGAGATTTGCTGTTAACATTTGGACTGTAGTAAGATTTGATATAAGTGAAACAAATATTTATATTTTTTGTATATTTATACGTATATCAACAGAGTAAGCAAGGTTAAGGAGGTAAGTAAGAGAGGTGTAGGAAGTACTCCATATATATATATTCATGGCAAAAAACTCTGTTTAATGCATCAGTTAAGGTTGTTCCACAGTGACAAAGGTGAGGAAATTTGGTGTTAGGGTTGCCACACTTTGCACCCCACACCCACCCCGCCCCCACCAACAGGCATCAGGGTGTGCATTGGGGTCATCGTCCCAAACTCACTCCCCATTCCATGTGTAAATAAGCTGAGGTGGTGCAGTGTAGGAGAATGGGGTAAGAGTTAGGCCCGATGACCCCAATGCACACCCTGATGCCTGTTGGTGGGGGCAGGGTGTGTGTGGGGTGCAAGGGGTGGCAACCCTAACACCGAATTTCCTTGCATTTGTCACTGTGGAACAACCCTAACTGATGCATTAAATGGAGTTTTTTTGCCATGAATTTCCCTTCTTTTTGAGAATGTGCAATATAAATAACGAATGGTATGTGGTGGTGGGCGAGTGCACCATGCTTCCCATTTGTACATAATTACCCAACAGTAATGGTAACACTAACAGTAATGATAACGGCAATGGTAACGTTAATCCTAATGGGAACATTAACACTAACAGTAATGCCAACGCCAACGGTAATGGTAACAGTAATGAGAACAGTAACGTAACAGAAACACACGCACAAATGGCAATGCAAATGGTAATGAAAATGCAAATGGTAATGGTAAAGCAAATGCAAGTGGAAACAGTAATGCCAATGGTGATGCGAAGGAAACTAATGCAAATGGTAACGCAAACGCAAGTGCAAAAGCAAACAGAAACAGTAATGCAAATGGTAATGGAAACGCAAGAGCGAACATGAACACAAACACAGATGGTAACGCAAATGGCAATGAAATGAAATCGGTAATGTAAAGCAAATGGAAATGCAAGTGCAAATACAAACACAAACAGTAAATGCACAAGGTGATGCAAATGAAAATGCTAATGAAAACGGTACTGGAAATGTAAATGGTATTGGTAATGCCAACACAAGCGGTAACGCCAATGATGACTCAAAAGGAAACAGCAATACTAATGGTAACGGAAACGTAAGCACAAATGGTAACGCACACGGTGACGCAAATGTAAATGATTACGCAAACGGTAATGGCAACACAAGTGCAAATGTAAATGCAAACACTAATGGTAATGCAAACGGTAACGGAAACACAAAAGGTTACAGTAACGCAAACAGAAATGCAAAAGTTAATGCAAATGCAAACCGTAATGGTAACGGCAACGCATGACGATAAGGAAACATTAATGCAAGCAACTACGGAACAAGAAGACAAATGCAAATGCTAACAGTGACAGAAATGCAAATGTAACTGGTAATGCAAATGGTAATGAAAACACAAATGGTAACGGTAAAGCAAATGGAAATGCAAACACAAACGATAATGATAACGGCAATGGTGATGCCAAAGGAAACAGTAACGCAAGCAGAAATGCAAATGCAAGTGAAAACGCAAATGCAAATGGTAACACACATGGTGATGCAAATGGAAATGCTAATGAAAATGGTAAGGGAAACGCAAATGGTAATGGTAACGAGAACGCAAATGGTAATGCAAACAGTAACGAAAACACAAACAGTAACAGTAATGCAAATGCAAGCGGAAATGGTAACAATGGTGACATGAAAGGAAACAGTAATGCAAATGATAATGCAAACACAAGTGCAAAAGCAAATGGAAACAGAAACGAAAATGGTAAGGGAAACACAAGCGTAAATGTGAAACCAAACACAGATGATAATGCAAATGGCAATGGAAAGGCAAACAGTAACGGTAATGCAAACAGAAATGCAAACACAAGCGCAAATACAAACGCAAATGGTAACACACACAGTGATGCAAATGGAAACAATAACGCAAACAGTAATGGAAACGCAAGCCCAAATGTAAACAACAAACACAAATGTTAACGCAAATGGTAACAGAAATGCAAATGGTAACGCTAATGCAAATGCAATTGCAAACGGTAACAGCAGCGGTGACACACAAGGAAAGAGTAATGCAAGTGACAACGGAAGCGCAAGCACCAATGCCAATGCTAACAGTAATGGAAATGCATATGGAAATGGTAATGCAAACGTAATAGAAAACGCAAACGGTAATGGTAATGCAAATGCAAATGGTAATGCACACGGTGACGCAAACGGAAATGCTAATGAAAATGGTAATGGAAACTCAAAAGCAAATGGTAACACCAACGGTGATGCAAAAGAAACAATAATGCAAATGCAAGGGCAATGCAAACGGTGTAACGCACACGGTGACGCAAACGGAAACGCTTAACACAAACAGTAATGGAAACACTAGTGGAAACGAAATGCAAATGCTTAATGGTAACAGTAACGCTAAATGCACACGCTTTGTGTTTAAAAGAGGTACATCCAGAAGCACAGCGAATACAAAAATGTGGGCATAATATGGCTCTCAGATAGGAAAATGAGCACTTGGAATACTAACTTGCTTGTGTCTCATAAATCATATGATGTAGAAAAGTTTTAAATCTCATATTATCTATGACTTTCCAGGCTAGTTTTGTACTTAGCCTCCCAGTGATGGTCTAAGAACTTTTGCAACGAAAAGTCTGTATCTCAAACTGTTTTCGAGATACGGGACCTGAAAGGCGCGATGGACGCCGTAATGTTATCCTATGGAAAAATCATCAACTTCAGAGTGCCATAACTTTGCAGCCCTGTTATATTTTGGAACTAAACCACCAAAAGGCACATCTGTGTGATGTTGGCTTTCTTCCCTGCAAATTTCAGTCCCAAAGACCAAACTGTTGTTTTGCAGCAGGGTGGCAAAGATTTCCTATTGTTTTGGGCATAGTGTCACAAATTACTTTCGAAAATCACGACACTTTCGCAAAAAAAAATGACGAAAGTGTCGCATTTGAGAAAGTACTCGGCGACACTACATTTTACAAAAATTTAAAAAAAATATTTCTGGGGTGCTTTACCCATAAAAAAAGACATGGCTAGCATTGTCAGGGCTTAACTAGTTGAACACAACAAGAATTACTAACATACTAACATACTATTTGCCAGCAGATTAGGCCTTATGGTCTATCAAGTCTGCTCGAACCTAGATCCTTGTTGGGTGCCGAGACCCTCCCATCCCTTGTGCTCCAGAAACCCCTATCATCCATCCCCACCCCCTGGGACAGGCCATCATCTGATACATCCACTTTCTGTGTCTGTCCCACCTCTCTTAAAGCTCTCCACTGTGGATCTCTGAACCAGCTCACCAGGCAGAGCATTCAAGGGTCCACCACCTCTCAGTGAAAACCTCCTCCTCTTTTCCCCCTCACCCTTCCACCTTCCAACTTCAAACCATGCCCTCTGGTGATGCCTCCCTGCTTTAGTCTAAAGATCCCTCCATGTTTACCCTATTTATTCCCTTGAGGTACTTGAAGACCCAATCATGTCCCCTGTCTCTCCTTCCTCCAATGAAAACAGGCAGAGCTCCTCAAGTCTGTCCTCGTAAGTCAAATCCCCTAGCCCTCGTATCATCTTTGTTGCCCTCCTCTGTACCCTCTCCAGGAGCTGTATGTCCCTCTTCAAGTGTGGTCTCCAGTACTGTACACAGTACTCAAGGTGTGGTCTAACCAGTCCATTGTACAGTGGCAGAATCACTTCCTTGCTCCTAGAGGTGATCCCCCTTGCGATGCATCCCAACATCCTGTTTGCCTTGCTAGCTGCTCTCCTGCACTGCTCAGTGTTATTCATACATGTATCCACCATGACCCCTAGGTCTTTTTCCCTGTTGAGGCTTCCAGCACCTCCTCCCAGGGTGTACCTGTGTTTAGGTTTCCACCAAGATGCAACACCTTGCACTTGGTGATATTGAAATTTAATTTCCATGTGTGAGCCCAGCTTCCAGGGTGTCCAGATGACCCTTGCAGGGCCAACCTCCCTCTTCTCCCTCAACTACTGCTCCCATCTTGGAGTCATCCGCTGAAGAGACTCATTTCACACCCTATACCATCCCTGATGTCTGATATGTATGCATTAAACAGGATTGGACCCAGGACCAGCCCTGTGGTACCCCACTACCAACATCTGTAGGGTTCGAGAGCTCCCACAGACCACTACTCTCTGAGTGCGTCCAGCTATCCAGTTTTCAATCCATCTGACCATCAAAGGGCCTACTCCTAACCCCATCAGTTTCTCCACCAGACCATTGGGGACAGAGTCAAACGCCTTGCTGAAGTCCAAGAATAATACATCCACAGGCTTACCCTATCCAGTTCTGATGTTACCCATTCATAGAACTCCACAAGGTTGGTTTGACATGATCTACCTGGCACAAACCCATGCTGCCGACTCATCCAGACCTCCCACCTCCTCCAAGTAAACCCCAATCGTTCCTTTAGTATACTCTCCATTAATTTTCCCACCACCGAGGTTAAACTGATGGGTCTATAGTTTCTGGTACTTCCTTCGACCCCTTATGGATTGGTACCACATGTGCCTCTCGCCAATCCCTAGGTACCCTCCCTGTCTCAAGTGACCTGTTGAAAAGCTCCGCCAGGTGCAGCCAGTATGTCCGCCAATTCCCATAGTACTCTCGGATGAATGCCATCCGCCCAGGAGATTTGTCTTTCTTAGGGCCTTGAGGGCAACCACACCTTTTGGTGGGGATGGCATCATCCGTCCCCTCCACCTTACTGGTCTTTTTATCCTTATCCAGATGTGACACCCCTGGGGTACCTTTCCTCCCTTTGCTCCATTTCTGCTGCTCCCTGATCCCACTCCCTGCCGCTTCTATCCCTTTGTGCCTTGCTTTGTAGATATCCCATCCCCTCCCTAGTGAACACAGAGGCAAAGTACCTGTTAAATACCTCTGCCTGGTCCCTCGCCTTCCACCCACCCTCCTTCTGATCTCAATCTGCTGAGATGGCCCTTAGTTTTCTCCGTCCCCAATGTACCGAAGAACCCTTTCCTCCATGTATCCCTGTGCCAGCCGATGCTCTTTACTGACTTTGCTCCCTCACCATACGGGTGACTTTTCTAGATGCAAGCTGGTACATTTCCTTATCCCTATCCCTCTTGTTGTTTTATATTTTTGTAAGCCGCCTTCTTTCTCTGACTGCTACCTGACCTCACTGGACCACCAGCATGGTTTATGTGACCTTGCTCCCTTACGCTTCAACTTAGCGCAGATCCTGACTGCCTCATGAAGTCCCCTGCTTTATGACCTCCCATCTCCTTTCCACACTTGTTGTTGAGGTAATCCTTCAAGTGATCCTTGAGAATATTTCCCATGCCCATAAAGTCTGCCCCTGAAGTCCACTGCCAGTGTCCTAGATCTCACCCCACTCCCCCAATGCTTATTTGAAACCAGACAGTATTGTGGTCACTCCCAGTCAGGGGTCCTGTACAACCATGTCCCTTACCAGATCCCCATCTGCCAGAACCACATCCAGGACATGCCCTCCCTTGTGGCTCCATCACATGCTGTGTTAAGAACACATCCTGAAGCCATCCAGCAGCCTCTGCTCCTTGGCCACCTTAGAGGACATGGTTCCCCAGTTAGTACCTGGCATATTAAGGTCCCCCCATCAACACCACTCCTTCCCTTTGGACCACACTGGGCAATGATGTTGTCCAGCAAACCATCCTCTAGAACATCACTCATCCGGGGCCTATATACTACACCCAGCTTGACCTTATCTCCTGCTGGGGATCGTAAGGTGACCCATAAGGCCTCCACGTTTCCCTCTGCCTCTTCTACCATAGCAATTTCTATGTCATCTCTAATGAACATAGCCACTCCACCCCCTCTGCCCTCCTTTCTATCCTTCCTAAGCATAGTGTACCCCCGCACATTTAGGTCCCAGTCATGGTTTTTGTTGGCCCATCGTTTCCGTGACTGCCGCCACATCCACCCCCTCGAACAGCATGGCCTGGAACTCTGGCAACTTGTTTCCCAAACTCCTGGCATTTACTAACACTAACCCCCACCCCTTATCCCTGATCCTTTTTGTCGAACCCCACCCAGATTCCTTATACTTCCATCCTCCCCCTGCTCCTCCTGAAACCTCCACCTCCAGTCTGTTTTCCTCCCTTGGCTTGAAGGTTACTCCTCATCTGGAGGGAGGGCTTGGTCAGCCCCTCCCTTATCCCTTCCCCTTACAAGTTTAAACCCCACCTTTCTTGTATGTAGTCAGCCATCCCCTGTTTAGGACTTCCTTCCCTAATGGGGCAAGATGAAACCTGTCCTTGGCATATAGTCCCTTATCCTCCCAAACTCCATTCCAGTTCCCTAACACCCCCAACCCATTCTCTTCACCCCACTTCCTGAGCCATTCATTAACCTCTGTGAGCTTCATTTTTTTCTCCACTGAGGCCTTTGGTACTGGCAATATCTCCGAAAAGGAAATGTTGCATCCATTATCCCGACAGACTCTGGCAAGTTCTTGGAACCTTGCTTGGATTTCCATAATGCTATTTCCCTCTAGATCATTAGTTCCCAAATGCACCAGGAAATCCGTTTCCTCCACAATCCCTAACCATTTCATACACTATGAACTTTGCTCTGTGCACTGTCAGCCCAGAGATACTCACTACCTTCACCTGGCTATGGCATCCATCCCCCTGTCCCTCCCAATGGATACCCTTAATCATCGAGTCTCCCAGTAACAGAACCTTAACACCGCCATCATCCTTATGGTTACCTCCACTATGCCCTCTCAGCCCCCCACTTTATTCATGATCACAATTTCATGGGAGTCTTCCTGCCTTATTAGAGACCCCTTGTCACCCTCCCTTTCTGCCTCCCTTGCTATTTTGCCCACTTAACTCAAACCCCTCTGAATAGGTGTCCCTTTAACCCTCTCTTATCTGAACCATTTATCCTGGCCCTGATGGTTTCCTTCCCCGCCCCTCATCCCCCCTTGTAATAGTACTGTCTCCAGAGGCTCTCTGTGGGTCCCCTTTAGCTAGGGCCCCATCCTTGTACTGACCTTCCTGCTGAAGGGGGCCTCTCCACCTCCTTGTCTCCCAGTTCCTCTCCAATCATGCTCTCCTCCCTCATGTCTGGAATATGTTGCATCTCCCATTTGCTTAATATATATGTTTCCTTCTCCTCTGGGACTATGTCTATCCTTTCCATAGCTGTTCTGTGATGCCCTATGGGTATCTGACCCTCCCCGCCTCTGTATAAGTTTCCTCATTTCCACCAACCCCTTCCTCCCTCTAGGATGCTTAGTATCTCAAATTTATTGTGACACTCTATGTCAGCCTCCATCAAGTAACCCGAGTTTCCCCTGACTGCATCTCTAAACTGACCCTCTTCTTCCTCTCTTGCACTGTTCACCTTAGGAGCTCCTTCCCACAGTTCTGCTGTTTTAGGCTTCGCACAACAGCCCTCCTGACTTTTCCCTCCAGTCTCCTTGAATTCAGAATTTTCACCCTGTACGCTTTCCCTTAGCATCAACTTCCTATCTAAGGGTCCTCTGTCCCTAATATCCCCTTCTGCTTGCTGTAGCATAATGTCCTGTATTTCAGAGCGCTGCCCAGCCTCCCTCAGCCCCACCCTTCTGCTGCCCATATCCACACCCCTTATCCTTGGACACCCCCAGCTCCCACAGCTTACTCCTTAACCAATATACCTCACTCCTAATACAAGATAGCTGTCACAGAGTGGGCAGGCTCTCTCTCCAGGCCCAATTTAGAATTATTGCCATCCCACAGCCTGTGCAGCCTACAACCCTTCCGAAGATGCCTGCCATGGTGGAATATGGCCACCCTGATTATCCCCTCTGTTTATAATAGCACACCCCTTTCTTCAGTCCCTTTCCCTGGAGTACAGTTTATACTGACTGTAGTTATTTACAAACCCAATTTCAACCCCACCAACAAAGTTCCAAGTCTCACAAACACATACAGTCCAGTATGTGTTCAGTCCCACTAACAGTGTGTGTAAGCAGACTCCAGGCACCGTATGATGTCACAGGCCCACTAACTCCTGTTGCTTCAAAATTTCAGCCCCAAACAGAAATACTCAGCTCTTCAATCCCAACCCCAGTGGCTTTTCAGTATTTAAGTAAGCCTACAAAACAGGGTGGTTGGGAGGCTCTTACCAAACACCAGGCAAACACATTTAAATTACCTTCTAATTTTCCTGCCAAACATCTATCCCCAAACCTACAATATCACAGCCCAAGTATCAGTTCAAATTCAAGGTAATAATTTTAACACATAGAACTAATTTACTAACAAACTATTCAAATATTTCAGTTTAAAACAAAATATAACTCCTGGCCTCTTTTCTACCAACCTGTTGCTTAAGCTCCCAAGTGAACAATGAAAGCCACAGTAATTCCTGTTTAAAGACAAGTTAATTGCAGCTAATGTCCCTCCTCCAAACACCAGGCAAACACATTTAAATTACCTTCTAATTTTCCCTGCCAAACATCTATCCCCAAACCTACAATATCACAGCCCAAGTATCAGTTCAAATTCAAGGTAACAATTTTTAACACATAGAACTAATTTCACTAACAAACTATTCAAATATTTCAGTTTAAAACAAAATATAACTCCTGGCCTCTTTTCTACCAACCTGTTGCTTAAGCTCCCAAGTGAACAATGAAAGCCACAGTAATTCCTGTTTAAAGACAAGTTAATTGCAGCTAATGTCCCTCCTCCAAACACCAGGCAAACACATTTAAATTACCTTCTAATTTTCCCTGCCAAACATCTATCCCCAAACCTACAATATCACAGCCCAAGTATCAGTTCAAATTCAAGGTAATAATTTTTAACACATAGAACTGATTTCACTAACAAACTATTCAAATATTTCAGTTTAAAACAAAATATAACTCCTGGCCTCTTTTCTACCAACCTGTTGCTTAAGCTCCCAAGTGAACAATCCCTTGTGTCCCTAGAGGGTCCCACATTTAAATGCCAAGCATTTTTCTGACCACCAACTAAAAAAATGGCTGAATCACGAAAGTAAAAGGGTAATTTGCTACAGTAAAAACCGCATTTGCGACACTTTTGCATAGTTTGTTAACTTTTCCCATAGACTATAATGGGATTCAGTGTTTTATAAATAACTTTTGAACCATTTAATATTTTTTCACAAAATGTTTGAAAGGCACATCAGGAACCCTGTCTGCATGTTCCCTGAAGTTTTCAGACCAATCGTGCAAACTATGTAGGATGTAGGCGCAAGCAAAGAAACGTGCAAAACCCCATAATTTATGCATTTTTTGGTGCTCTGTAGCTCCGCAACTGTACATCTGACCATAACGAAACTTGGCAGATCCAGAGATCTATGGTACCAGACCATGCATTTCAAATTTCAGTCATATGGTGGCAAAGTTATTAAGGTGCAAAATTTCAGATTTAACCTTAAATAGGGTACTCAACCTTACTATAATGGCACTACTTGTCCACTATATATATATATATATATATATATATATATATATATATATATATACACAGTATGTGCCAAACTGTACCGGATGCTGTTGTAACGGACGTCTAATTCTACTGGACAAATTTCCCTTTCCAAATGCCAAACGCTATGTTTTCAATGTTAATTATTCCTGTTAAGGACCTGTAACTCCTGCATGTAGCGCCGCCAGTGCACCAATTAACACTGTATTTAACACCTGAGAGGATTTCCTGAACTCCACACTGTGCTTCAATGCCTTCTGCTAAAGCAACACTGTACCTGGTGAGAACTTATGTGGCACATGCATTCTTTTCCTGCTGGAGATGACATGCAACAGCACCAAAACAGACTCTAAATTGTGGACTTTCTCAACAGGAGCTGGATTCTCAGTGAAATTCAGTTGTTTGCTATCCCTTGTTCATGGCTTCACCTGACGTCTGGCTCCTGAATGGCGTGTTGCTATTTTTTAAAAAGGGCAGCAAGCTAGCGATCTACCCTTCCTCAGTTTACTGAGCTGCAACAGAGGTAGGTAACAGCACGAAGCAAACCCTATTCATGGATTTTCTCAGCAGGAACACATCCCCAACTGTTTGCTCCTGAATAAGCATTTTGCTAATTTTGCTAATTTTTCAATGGAAGCAGCAAGCTAGCAACCTAATCTTCCTCAGGTTTATTGAACTGCAATAGAAGTTCTCAGCAAAAATTCAGCCGATTGTAATCCCTTGCTCGTGGCTTCACCAGACCGCTTGCTCCGGAGTAAGCGTTTGGCTGATTTTTTCACCAAATGATGTACTGGACGCCGCATGTAATGGACACATGCCCCTTTGTCAAACTAGTCCGTCACAAGCGGAATATACTGTATATATATTTCTATATATTTATCTCTCTCTCTCTCTCTCTAGATATATATATATATATCTCGGGGAGTGGAAGGGGGAAGGGGAAGAGGATGCCACAGGGAGAAGTAGGTTGTTAGAGGGAGTCCTAGCCCTTTGCTAGGCAACTTGGGAAGACTTGGTGGTCAGGCAGTCCTTTTCTGCCATCATGTTTCTATGTTTCTATATATAGAGCTAGGACTTTTTGATTGTAGTCTAAGGGTATGAGGCAGATAGAGAAAGCAAGTTAGTAACAAAGTCTAGGGTTATCACAGGATCAATGCGGAGATGAGGTGCAGTGGGAAAGTAATCCAGGTGAGGGGTCTGTGGGGTGCTGTTCTCCAGGGTTATGCTCTGGCGGAGGCGCGTCTGACCTGCAGGAAGTTTGTGGTGTTCCATGCTCAGCTGGTAGCAGCAAGAGATGAGATATCTCAGCTGCAGCACTGGGTCAATTGTGGTTGAACCCTCACACCCCCGCTCCCTCAGATGCCCCCTGGACTGGGCTGGAGGGTAGTGGGGAATGGGATGGGGAAGAGTGATAGAGGCAGCCGCAAAAGGCTCAACCAATCTCACGCCATCCAGATAGCAAATGGCTTTTCACCCTGGAAGAGGCTCAGGTATTTGACGCTATTGGGGGGTCTCTGAGTCAATTGGGAAAAATGACCAGGATGCCTTAGTGGCAGCCAAGGGGAAAAGGGAAAGGAGGAAGGCAGCAAGGAGAGTCTTAGTAATTGGGGGCTCAATGATTAGGGGAGTAGAGAGGGTAGTGTGTGGGAAAGGGAGTGAAATGGTCAGATGCTTTTCTAGTGCATCAGCCATCTGGGATATAAATTGAATAGAGAGGATAGCGAAGAAAGGCAAGGGGGAGCTGGGGGTGCTGGTAAACTTGGGTACCAATGATCTGTTGAAGCAGCCTGTGGAGGCAGTGAAGCAAAACCTTAAGAGGCTGGGGGACAGATTGAAGGTGCACTCAGCTTCCCTGGCTTTTTCCAAAGTCCTCCCTGTGTGGAATAGATGGAATGGGAATGACAGAGTAAGGAAGGAAGAGACTGAGGAGTTTAATGGGTGGTTGAGAGGGATGGTGTCAGGTGTAGGGACACCACAATGTGTGGGATTTGGGGGCTTCTGGAACAGGAGTCTCTTCAAGGGTGATGGCCTTCACCATGAGAGATTGTGCCAGTACACTTGGGCAGAAGTTTGACATCTCATTGGACAGTTAAACTGACTGTGGAAGAGACAGAGGCTAGGAAAACCAGTGAGAATGGAGAAGGTGGAACCTGGTAAGGGCTCCCACTAAACAGGAGACTACGAGAAAGCAAGGTGGGTAACATTAGCTTTGAAGTTCAAATTAGTTAGGAAGAGGCCAATGAGGAGAGCTGAGAAAGCCTAAATTCAGCATGAAAAAAAAAGAAGGAGGCTAGGGAAGAATGAGTGAGAAGGGGTTGCAAAAAGCAAGAGAGGATCAGGAGAAAGATAGAATGGGGTCTGCCTTAATATCAGAAGTCTGGGAAATAAAATCAGTGAGCTTCATGCAATGGTGGCAGACACTACTATGGACGTAGTAGCCATCACAGGAACTTGGACCATAAAGAATAATGATTGGGACCAGACAGTCCCAGGCTAAACCATATTTAGTCATGCTTGAGGAAAACGTAAAGGAGGATTCATAGCCCTATATGTCAGGGAATGCCTAGAGGCAGTGGAGGATGGAAACATCAGAGGCAGTAATGGGGAAATGGTATCACTGTGGGTTCAGCTCATGGGGTCCTCAGGCAAGAAACTATAGACAGTGGTAATCTATAGACCTCTAGGACAGGGGAGAGAGAGAGAGAGAGAGAGAGAGATAAGGCGGTATGGACAGAGCCACAAAGGGGAGTGACAAAGAGGTAGGTGGTGGTGGTGAGAGATCTGGCAGACAGGAGCTCCAGAAGTCAAGCCATGCTGCATACATTGCAGGACTGCCTGCTGGTGCAGCTGGTTAAAAAACCCACTAGGCAGGCTACCATTCTTGATGTGGTGCTTACCAACTCAGAAGAGGTAGGAGAGGTGATGGGAGCCACTATGGTCCAGTGACCATAACTCTATATGGTTTAACCTGGTCATCAGGACTAGTAAGCCCTCATCAAAGGCTGAAGTCCTAGATTTCAGAAGGGCAGATTTCAACCAGATGAGGGGACTAATCTGGGACAAGTTAGCTGCAGTGGACTGCAGCGGGGATGTGGAGGTAAAATGGGGGAGGGGCACTCAAGGGAGCCATTCTCAAGGCAACAAAGTCTTGCATGAGAACAGCAATCAAAAGAAACAGGTACAAAAGGCTAATATGGTTCTCTGGAAAGGTCTGGGTAGCAGTGAGATCCAAAAAAGGCCTTTACCAAGTACAAGGGAAAAACAAGGGAAGAAAGAATGGGGGAGTACCAAATGAGAACAAGGTAAACCAAGAGGGTGATCAAAGAAGCAAAGGCAGACACAGAGCATTGTATTACAGAGGAGGTCAGGGGAGGGACAAAACAGTTCTTTAGATATACAGTATTGGGGCAAAAGAAAGAAGGGAGGAGGAATTATAAGGCTAACAGAGGGAGATAGGGTAATTGAAGAGGATGGGCAGAAAACAGCCATTATTACTTCTGTTCTGTATTCACAAGGGAAGAAAGATGGTCTCTGCCAGACAGTGGTATTAAGACAGCTATTAGAGGGATCTCTGAGATGAGGCAGCAAGTATTTACCAGTGAAAGAGTTTGGAAAGAGCTAGCAAATAAGACAGAGAAGGTCCCAGGGCAGATGAGATGCATCTGAAGGTGCTTAAGGCATTGGCAACAGAACTAACTGAACTGCTGGTAGGGCTATCAACAGGCCAAGTGAGACAAGGGGGTAGTTCCAAAAGGCTGGACAGTAGAGGACATAGTCCCACAATGTGGGGAGAAAAGGAGCAACCAGGCAACTGCATGTCCATCACTCTTACTTCTATTGTTGGTTAATTGATGTGACACTAGTCAAGGAGAACTTTGGGGACTACCTGGAAAGCCATGGATAGTAAACAGCATGAGTTTGTGGCAGGGAGGGCTTGTCAGAGAATCCTTACAATATTCTTTGACTGTATCATGAGGGTAGCTGTTAAGGGACATGCTGCTGATTTATTCTACACCGATTTCAGCAAAACATTTGACTCGGTACCTCACAAGAGGTTGCTAAAGAAGTTAGAGAATCTGGGTGCAGTGAAGGACACATATTGGTGAGAAACTGGTTGGAAGGGAGACAGAGGGTCATGGTCAACAGAGTCAAATCAGAAGAGAGGGAGGTCACCATTGGGGTATCACAAGGATCAGTCCTGGGTTCAGTTCTTTTCAATATGTCCATCAGTGATATGGGAGAAGGAATCCAGGGCAAGATGTGTCTCTTCACAGACACCACTAAACTCTGTGGTGGGGTAGATTGAAAGGAGGTGGCTAGGGAGATGCAAAGAGGCTTGTAAAGGCTAGAAAGGTTGTGAAAAGTTCGACAGTTGAAATTCAATGTAAAAAGTGCAGTGTGATGCACATAGGAAAAAGAACCCTGGACAGAGTACTGAATGGAGGGTGGTTTAAAACTAGGCATGACCTCTGAGGAAAAAGACCTAGGTCTTCATCCATGACTCCCTAAAACAAGCCAGTGTAACAAGGCCAACAGTAGAATTAAACAGGATGCGGGTGTAAGGGAGGGAATTGACAGCAGAATGAAGGAGGTATTACTGCCTTTTATAGAACACTAGTGAGGCCTTACCTGAGTACTATGCCCAGTTCTGAAGTCCTCACCTAAGCAAAGATAAGGAGAAACTGGAGACAGTGCAATGTAGAGTGACCAAATAATTCATGGCAGCAGGGCAGATCTTATGAGGACTAGCTCAAGGCACTGAACATGTATTTGCTGGAGGCCACATGAGACAATGAAGATATGATAGAGACCTTCAAGTTCCTTATTTGAATGACTAGGTAAACTGCAAAGAACTACATGGCATAAGTAGCACATCAAGAACACAGGGACATAAGTGAAAACTGACAGGGGGAGGTTCAAGTGGGAAGTGAGAAAGTTTTATTTTACAGAAAAGTTGGTGGAGCCATGAAACAATCCGCCAGGTGATGTGGTGGGCACCAAAACTATGAATGGTTTGAAACATGGCTAGGACAGAATGAACAGCTTAGTGGTTGCTCAGGGTGGTAGCAGTAGGGTGGGGAGCATGCAGGTAAACAGCTTGGGTTAGAACATTGTATGGACAAAAGGTTCTGGGTTTGTTAGACTTTTTATGGGTAGACCGAATGGACCAATGGTCTTTTTCTGCCATCATTATCTATGTTTCGATGTACTGGGCTTAACTGTTGGTGGCAGTAGTCCAGAGATATTGATGTCTATGTCTGACCCATATTGATACTACATTGCTACCATTTCAAAGCCTCATTGCCACCATGTTAGAACCTTATGATGTCACTGACAATCAAGCTGTGGCTAACCACACCATAGTCAAGCACAGCTTGATTGATCTTCAGTGACATCACAAGGTTCTAAAAATGGTGGCAATGTAGTAATATGGGGAAGACTTAATCATCAGTATCTCTGGACTGCTGCCATCTACAGAGGAGCCAAATTCCTCATTTAAAAGAGCATTTTATGCCTTTAAAACCGCTTACCCACCGACAGTGACAGTTCGGACAGCAAGGCCCCCACAGTGACTACAGCGCCATGCCGCTGTAGGGTCTCCTCTGGTACCAAGCACTGTCTGTCGAGGTCCTGTACTTCAATCAGCTCCGACTCGGAGTTGATAATCTTAAGTGAGGTGCAGGGTACAGCCCCATGTGGGGGTTGTGGGGCAAAGCCTCTGAAGAAAACACAGCCAGCACCTAGAAACCGCAGCTGACTGCAAATGCGGTTGAACTGCCGGTTTCGCTGTCGGGGCAGTCGACAGGAAATTTGTCAATCACCCATCGTGGATCCCTTTAAAACTATGATGGGGATATTCATAAATGTTCTCCAGTAAGGATGTGGAGTCAGGTTCAGGGGGTTATGGCTCTTGAAAAATTTTTATTTGTATCTGGATCTTCTGTTAACTGTGGGAAGGCAGTAGGCTTGTGTTTAAGAATTCCTACAGAGGCTGAGATTTCGACCTTAGCAGATATTCCACTAGTTAAAACTTCAGTTAAGATTCTGGGGGTTCCTTTTGGCCCTGAGGATATGACCTTAGAAAACTGGGAGAAATGGTGGTGGTGGGGGGAGTCAGGGTTAACCTGTGGAAGCAGCGGCAACTGTCCAAAAAGAAACATTTTTTTAGTCAAGGCTTTGTTGTAATTGATCTTTGAGTTTATTTGTTATGCACAGCCATCCCATTGGTTCAGCTGTAGTGTTATCTTTCATAGTGCCTGATACTTGGATTTGGAAATGAGCCCTAGTCATCAGGGGCCATTGGGCGGATGAGGATTGAGGATCCCTGCGGATGCTGTCCTCCTCCAGGGAGAGTGGTTGGTAAACTTCATTGCAATACTGCCTCCTGGGTGATACAGGTGGTGGTACAAGCTGGAAGAGCCTATTGATGCAGGTGGGTGAGGATGCAGTCTAGTTGTTGCAGTGTACATGCACACTTAACGTGCTTCACTGCCATGATGACCACTGAAGGCACCAGCTTCAGGGGCAGGGAGAACACTAGATTGGGAAACCTCTAAGGCAACAGCAGCATGATGTCCCAGTTCTCTCAGGTCCCACAGCTGCTGCATTGGGACTAGTTCCACTGGATAAGCATCTCAATCCCCTTCTTTTTCGGGATCAGTCCTCTGTCTGGAGGGGGAGGACTCCACCATAGAGGGTAAGCCATGGTCACCCAATGGTGATAAAGTGCATCCCTGGGCAAGGCAGGGTGACTGGGCTGGGGAGTCCTGAATGCAGCATAAAAAGGGCCTGGTCACAGGTAAAGAAGATGAAACAGCTGAAAAAACACTTTTCATTTTGTTTACCCCCTCCAGTTTACCTCCACCTCAAGGTGGGTGAACTAAATATGCTACATCTGTTTGCCTTTTTAAAGTGTTTTTTTGCTAGTATGTTTTGGCATTAAGGGACTCCCCAAACTTTGTGCCCCTTGGTTTTACGAGTTTCTGGAACCCAGACTGTTTGGATGGAGGCATGGCTATTTAAAGTTACATTGTAATATCTCTATCTCCCCTATCCCTGGTTATGTATTCATGGCTTTAACAACATTTTGGTAGTTTGGCATCTCCCCAGATTAGCTCAGTACTAATTCAAGGAAACAAATCTACCATGGAGCTGTAGCTACAGCTTTTTCTGTGGAGGTCGATTCAAGGTCTGACCCAGGGACATGCTCATGCTGCTTAGTTACTAGACACTTCTGTTCCTGTTTGAATATGGGATGTGTTATGTAGCTGTTATGGAAAGTTAGGGGTCAGAAACAACCATATAAACTTGGAGGAAAGATACTGTAGTACAGTAGGTCTGGTTGTTCTTAACAACATGAAACTTAGCTTTTTTTGACTGACCCTACACTAAAGTGTTTTAGGATCTACTGGTTCGAGAATTGGGGGAAACCTCTGTTTTCTGTTTTAGGACACAGAGAGTAATAGTAAATGGAGTCCACTCAGAAGAAAGGAGGGCTACTAGTGGGGTACCGCAGGGTTCAGTATTAGGACCGGTCCTCTTCAATGTCTTTGTAGGCGACATTGCGGAAGGACTGGAAGGAAAAGTATGTCTCTTTGCAGATGACACTAAGATCTGCAACAGAGTTGATGCACAGGGTGGGTGGAAAGGATGAGAAGGGACTTGGCAAGGTTAGAGGAATGGTCAAATGTATGGCAGCTTAGATTCAATGCTAAGAAGTGCAAG
This sequence comes from Neoceratodus forsteri, assembly GCA_016271365.2. Classification (NCBI taxonomy): domain Eukaryota; kingdom Metazoa; phylum Chordata; order Ceratodontiformes; family Ceratodontidae; genus Neoceratodus; species Neoceratodus forsteri. The sequence goes on along the minus strand of CM057459.1, from coordinate 479,745,242 downwards.
GTAATGCACCTGGGAAACAAAAACCCAGGGGAAGAGTACACAATGGGGGGTGAGATACTAACAACAACAAAAATGGAAAGGGACCTGGGGGTAGTCATATCAGATGACCTAAAGGTGGGCAAGCAATGTGAGAGGGCAGTAAGGAGGGCTGGGGGATACTGGGATGCATAGGGAGAGGCATCACCAGTAGAAAACAGGAAGTTATTATCCCTCTGTACAGACAGCTGGTGAGACCCCATCTGGAGTACTGTGTGCAGTTCTGAGACCCAATCTCTGCAAAGACATAGACAGGATGGAAGCTGTCCAGAGGAGGGCAACTAAAATGGTGCAGGGTCTGCACCAAAGACATATGAAGAGAGACTTAAGGAGCTTAATATGATAGCCTCGAGGAAAGGAGGGAGAGGAGGGACATGATAGAAACTTCTAGTACCTCAAGGGAATCAACAAAGTCCAAGAGGGTAGCATCTTTGAAAAAGAGGTGTGCAAGAACAAGAGGGCACAATTTGAAGATGGGAGGCGGCTCAGAGGTAATTTAAGGAAGTATTTTTTCACAGAGAGGGTTGTGGACGATGGAACGGCCTCCTGGAGGAGGTTGTGGAGTCAAAATCAGTGGTGGAATTCAAGCATGCATGGGACAGTCATAAGGCAATTCTGGGGGGTGAGGGTAAGAAGAAGTAGGCTGCTGGTTAACTAGGATCTGCAGCTTATCCAGTAGGCAGGGAAATGGGCAGACTGGGTGGGCCAAGCAGTCCTTATCTGCCGTCAAATTCTATGTTTCTATGTTTCTATGTTTCAGCTATCAGTTACAATTAAGTATTGGGCCTGTATCATCATGGGTGGTGGAAATATTATAAAAGCTCTCTGACTGTAATACTTGCTGTGTTAAAATTTTTATTTGGCAGATCTGCTGCCAATTTGTTCTGCAGCAGTATACATCTTAATCTGATAGGCAGTATCTCTATGGTCCATTTATGGGGCAGAAACAACTCTTATTAATATAGCATAGGTTGTTGTTACTGTGGCAAAACATTTGGAGTTATGCACTGAATATTTACTTTGAACAAGACTGGAGTACCTTTTGTTTTATACACTGTAAACATTGTCTGGTATTCTCCCACAGTATATCATGCTATTGTACATAATTCTTGTTGTATTTTACTGTATATATTGTCATTGGTTGGTTTCATGTCAATACTGTACATTGATGGTGTTGTTGTCAACACCCCATGATATAAAGGAACAATGGAGCAGTGGGCATTGTTCCCAACAGGACAAAGTGTTTTTCTGCATACGTCACCCCCATGCGGGGGAGGCTTTCCTCACTCACCCCTCTATCTTAAATAAATCAACTCCAAGTTGAGTTGGTTAGGTGTGGGTGGGGTGCCAACACTGGAATTGTTGTAATAGCAGAAGCGAACCACCACAGCGACCAATCTTGACATAGTGAGGTTTGCCGCTGTGGTGGTGTTCGCTGTTGGAATGTCTTTGTGGTGGGGTGATATCTTATTGGTTATACTTACTGCAGCTTAATTTTACTGTATTTATTGTTTACAACTTTACCACTGTGTATATTGTTATTACTGTACCCCTCCTCGCCCTTTTTTCTCCTGTCTGATTATACTGATCACTTCTCCTTTTATGTAATTTATTACCAACCCATTAAACAACTGCTTTCATGAACAATAGCTGATTATTATGAAATGCCTACAGTGTACTATTCTGAATGTTCCATTTTAACTGTTTTGTGGTGGTAACTTTCATTGCTTGTCTGTGATTGTTTTAATGAATTTGTTATTGAATGGCATGTATGTTCTTGTTTGATCAAATAAAAGTTATATAAAATGAAAAGTGAGGTATAAAAACTGACAAAATTGAACAACTTCAATGGTTAAAATACAGCACCTGTCCATTGATTATTTACCTAGAACTGCACAGTTCATAACAAACCTGTCCTAATTCACCTAGAAACAACCTAAATAAATGAAGCCTTTTTTCCATTAAAATGAAATTTTGTTTCACTCTTTAAAGACAGAAACTCACAACAAGGCATAGGTTTCTTCAAAATAAATGCAGTTCCTGGGTCCATTCAAAGGCACACAGCCTTTGTTATCAAACTCACCTATTCTACCAAGCAACAACCTAACTAAAGGAAAATAAAACCTTTTCATCATTTCATAAGCATAAGAATCTACTTCAGGCATGTATTTCTTGAGAATTAATACACTTTCCAGGTGCATTAAAAGTCACTTGGCCGTTGGTCTTGTGCCTTCCAATTTGCCCAGGATGTGCATTAATTGTCTAGAACTACATGCTCTGTGTTGTTTATTTAATTTCAAAAAGTTAATCCCGTACCCCTTCCTCTAGGTCGCACCTAGAAATGAGCCTGGACTCAGAGTACTGTACCTTTCCCTGTTACCAATTTTCAATAAGTAGATAACTAAATAAATACCTTCTCTCTGTATTACTTTTATCTCTGATTAATTTGAAATAGATTATTTTGTAAGCCTTAAAGAGTCCCTGACACCATTAGAAAAACTTAGAAAAAATATGAGATTTAGACAGTTCAGTTTATATTTCATGTATTTTCTATAATTATTTACCTTTTTTCTTTATTACCAAGGACAGCTGTATGAAAGAGGCTTACTGTCCCTTAGACTTTATCTGCTCTTTCTGCTATCCTACCTATGACATCATAATCCAGGTTGCACCTGGAAACGAGCTTCTGGTCATGGTGCTTTTCCCGGTTATCAACTTTTAAATAAATAAATAAATAAAATAAATAATCCCCTGTTTAAGGCATTGAAGTTATCCCACAGCAACAGATCATGTATGTCATAAACAAAATTGTGATGTCATATGTAGGTAAGCAGCCAGAACAGACAGGGCAGTGATCCTGTTTACATGCAAATGTCTTTAGCAATAGAGAAGAATGAGAAATACAGAAACAATATTAAAATATGAGCTCACTTGTGCTAATCATTATATTTTCTCAAAGTTGTCACAATGGTGTCAGGGCTCTTTAAAAAAGCCGATATCTGTTTATGCTCTATATCTGATTGTTACTGGATCTCTTTTGAGATTTTCTTTAACAAAATTCCTGACTCTTCTTTGATAAGTGCCATGGGTTCTTCCACCTGGACAGTGACAAGAGATGATCAGAAAGGATCTCGACTTAACTAGTTGCAGAATTTAGTTGCACCGCTGCTTTTAAAGGCAAACAGTCATCACTAAGAACCCACATCCAAATGTGGGTCTGGTCCCATTGCACATTTCTGTATCTATATTTTTTACTTACTGTTTCTGCAATATAGTATATTGTATCAGGCTGATTCTCTTTACTTTAAGCCAACATTTTCTGTAATTAGAAATCCCAGAATCCCCTGCAAGTGACAGTTATAGCCTACAGTGCATGTTACTGCTTTTATAAGCTCAGATCAGATGTTTGCTGGTCTCATTGGTCTCCTGGGGCAAAGTACATTCTTCTGTGACTGTACTTGGCCCCAACAGCACAGCAGGGAGAACAAATAAAACATTTATTCCTATAAAGCTCTAACTTGCACTACACACTTTTGAATCTCCCACTGCTGCAGCCCTGCTCTGATGTGAGCTGCTGGGGATTTGGGGATTTCTGGTTACAGCAAATGTCAGCCTTAAAGTAAGCAGAATCAGTTTGATACAATCTACAATACTGCAGTAACCAGTAAAGTAAAAACTGTTTTTGCACACAAAGTGCAAATTTGGACGAGTCCCACACTTGAGTGTGGGGCTCTTAGTGCTGACTGTTCCACTTTAAAAATAATTATCCCATTGACTGCATGTAGAAGATAAGATCTGTGTAGTACAGAGGTGTAAGCTAAGAAAGGAGCTTGCTATGGATGGCATCGGTGTGTGGTGAGAAACTGTCATTTTTATCCAATCACACACCAAGGTAGTCAAAGCACGGGACTTCATTAAGGAGGGCCATCAAGGGATGTGAAGGTAGGTGTCCTGAGTAGCCTAGGGCATCTCTGCTTAGTGCCAGATTTATTTTTGGAATTCTGTTACTTTACATCTTATATGAAAAAAGATATTACAACATTCATACTGGGTCATATTCACTAATAGGCCCAGTACATGCTGGTAGGGGCATGTACTAGGCTATGAAAGTATACACCACATAGTCAGCCACATGGGATATACAGGGCCAGTATGTACATCCCCTGGGTGGAACCTGGTACCCAGACCACATCTGCAGTGGGCCTGAGTGCCCAGCGCATGCCCATGTTGCTCCATGCTAAGAGCAGGGCTGGCTGGGGGGGGCAGATGTTAACTGGACTTGGGGCTTCCAATTGGAAGCCCTGACCTGGCCCCAAAGTGGATTCCTCACTCCATGGGAGCAGGGGATCACGGGACATGGTGGCCCGCTTAGGGGCTGCCATATCCCCAATGGTAGGCAATATAATTTAGGTTTTCCAAGGTTGATGCCCCACAGCCTGCCACTACCTGCAGGCCTTCAAGGCATTGAGGGGGTCTGGGGGCCATGACTGTGGGGTGCAAATGTGTCCAGTGACAGCTGGACAGAGGGGTGTATAGCCATTATGGTAGCCCTCTGGCTGACATAATGGTAATCCTCCAATGACACTGGACTGGTAGAGTGCAAATGGCATCATGCATGCAACAGTCTCCCCAGGCATGTCCACTCCCCACACCCCCAGACTAACTGCATAGTTGTGCTGGATCCCCCACACATCATCTGCGGCAGGAGTGTGGGGCAGCTGCATGCTGGTAGTGCATCCATGGGTGTCCATGAGACACTTGGGATGTGGGTGTCCTGGCCCTGAGCAACACATAAAAGGCACATAAGGCCAGGAGACCATTAATGCACAGCGTCCACTGGGACTGTAAGTGTATTTAGAAACTGCTAATATTATAAATCCCTTTATCTCCTGTCTCTTAGTTTGCTGATGTCAACAGTGTCACTCAATACAAAAAATACCCCATAATACTGAATGGCTGCTTTTAGTATTCCTGTATTGAAGGTAGTAGAGCAGCTAGCAGAATAAGAGACATGATACAGTTCCTAGATTATGGCTTCAGAGATGGTTATTGGATTAAAAGGAGATCAGATATAGACACAATAACATCTAGGTGTCAGGTCCAAAAGAAACCAGAACAAAACAAAACACTACTTTTTTTTAATAAAGTGGGTTCTAAAAATCTTACAACTAGTGGTGAGGATGAAATCAGGGAGATTCTGGTTTTGGTTTTGTCAAATCACCCCTGATTTTTGTTCTGGCTTTGGTACTGGTTTGGATTCATGCGACCAATATGCATTCATTATAAAACTTGCTCTCTACTTTCAAGCTGAAATATAATAAACAGGAAAACAGATTAAATTCTGTAAACAAACAAACAAAAAAAAACAGTTCAGTAGCAAAGCCCAGCTGTTGCTAAGTTTACAGGAAGTCTTGTAAAGTATTTTAGACAGTGCTATATTCAAAAGTTGAATAGCACATAGCTTTATTAGCTAGTGGTCTAAAATCCTAGCAGTAAATAACAGGAAACAAGACACGTTGAATGGTGGAGCATAGGTTGAGGCAATGTAACAGCTGAATAGCCCCTGGCTTGTTTAGTCTGTTAAGCCAGTTGTACACTACTTATAAAAGTGACTTGGTAACTGAAGGACAACAGGAGGACACAGTAAATGACAGGTGATGGTCTGAGAGGAAACATATTTTATCATTTCTTTTAAGAAGTGTAGCAATATGTGTACACAGAGAGTATATTGGATCCTCCCACCCACACATTTGAACAGATGTTACTTTGTTTGATAAGCCAACTTTGTTGTTTGTGTTTCTAGAATTGGGTTCCCACCATTGCAACTATTTTTTTGCGCTCATTAATTATGATGCACATTCACGCTACAATTTTTATTTTTACTGATTTGTTTTTGTATTTCATTTTAGTACAATGCAATGTAAAGGTTTAATTATCAAGACAGTCTGAAGTAGCACGGTGAATGTGAGCACTAATTTTTATGTAGTGTATAATAGCATATTTTTTTCTTTTCTTTTTTTTCTTTCATAGATCACTATACATTCAAGAACAGCAGATCAGTTAGAACTCAGAGTGGAGTTATATTCAGGAAGATATTATCCAAGAAGTACAGAGATTTGGCATAGGGTACATAACTGGAAGATGTCTAAGAAAACAGAGAGTGACGTCAATATAGTCATTTAGAAATTTAAGTTGACCTTACAAATAATGGATTGAGGAAAAAATACACGTAAGTGTGAGTGTCAAATTCTTTCATACTGTATGTCCCAAAGAGTCAGACAGTAGTTCCTATATTTTCTAGTCTTGCTATACAGTAGTTCACTGGAAGAAACAAAATGGTGTCTGGCATGAGACAGGGCATGAATGGCATGAGAGACCAGCTGAAGCAACATTCCCTTTCCCCCAGTAGTACTTTTCTTCTTCAACATCACTGCCAATAGGCTTATCAACACTACTGTCTGAGCAGTGTTTTGGAAGTGCCCCTGCATATCCTACAAATACACCATAGTACAGTTGAATTCCAACATTTTCTGGAAGGAGTTTTCTCTTCCTATTAGCATCAACATAGCCAGCTGTGCTAAATATTCTTTCTGAATAGACACTTGTTGCTGAGCAACTTAAATAGTAAAGGACCACGTTTTGCAATTCTGACCAGACTGTGTCATTTTCATGTCAGTATTGAAGTTGGTCATCTCGAATATTTATTTTTCTGGTGTCCTTTAAGAAGTCATCAGTCATACTGCTTGATGAGATGACAGAAGTAACAGCGTATGCTGATCTCACAGTGAAACCTGTACAGCAATCACGTTGATGCCAACAACATCAACAGATCACTGTAAAGTCCACCCGGGACCCCAGCACTCTTTGCCCCCAAACACCCATGCAGGGGGCTCTGCCCCTTGCACCACCCAGACTTAGGGATTATCAACTGTGAGTGGGAGTTGATTCGGGGAAGGGACACTTCTGGTACATCAAGTTGTTAAATTCTCAGTGTATGTTGACATCAGTACATATCAGGCAACATGGTCTTAATTCCTTGGTGGTCCTGGACTAGAGATTTTTGTTTGACACTAGTACTGTCAATTTATATTTAAATTATCATTTATAAAGTCCTGTCACTATACTAGAGGTTTTTGAAGTTATGGGGCATGATATCCAGCTGGAGAGTACAGCTGGGTGATAGGTCCAGCTAAGTTTTACACATCATACAGTGTGCACTGATGTTTTTAAGACAACTTCACTGGTAATTTCTTGTCTATAATGCATGCATTGAAACTTCTTGGAGTCCTAAGACAATCTTAGTATGTCTTTAATCTGGGTGGGGGTTGCTTTTCAGTAATCACATCCTTATACACACTGTGACACTCATAGCTTCATTTAAGAGTCATCTGTTCCAGCAGTGTTATCTTATGTCAATTGAATTTATATGCAGTAGGATTCTTTGTATGTGCTTTGCACCAAGCACCTTTGACCATAGGACCCTCCTGCCTGAAGGTATTATGGTATTGTTAAACTTCTCTGACATTATCATCTGTATTTTTTAAATGAGTATTTTAAACCAATGGGGATTTTTTCTGTTTTTTCTGCATGATCTAGCTGTTAAAAGTATTGTTTTTTCTAAACAGCGGCCATTAGGCTTCTGAAGAAGGACTGATTGGTCCGAAAGCTAGAGCACTTTGTTCTTGTTGTTACATCTATGTTGGTCCATTAAACGGTATCAAATCATTTGCTTCTGGATCTGTACCTGCAAGGACCAATACAGCAAATACTAAATCTTGACTTATGGCTGCACTCCCAGCACTCACTTCACGTGTTATTCCCTAAAATGACTGTAGTAGTGCACACAAGTATGATATATGATTCCACTGTGCAGAGATGTGTGTGACATCCCCGTTCCCTACCGCATGGTCCATGATATAATGGTCTACTGCTTTGCGTTGTTCTTGTAGCCTCTAAAACATGTAAAAAGTGGATTTCCACCTAGTAGCAACTTCTTGTTTTAGCAGGTGAATTGGTAAGTTATTCTGTTGTTGCAGAACTTGCAAAATTTTACAAGCTTTTGTAGAGTGCCTGAAGTGACCACATATACATGTACAGCAGCACCCAGCATATTCTGCATATTCTTGCCTTCACCGAGGAAGTCCCATACCACTAGACTGAGTGTATGTACAAAGCATGGTACAGCATATGCAGAACCCCACCATACTTTAATGCTTTTACAATGTTATCTCCACTGTTTGAAACCACAAATCCTGGGGAAAGGCCATTAGAGGAAAGCCATTTTGAGTACTGTTTCTTTAATTCCTTGAAGATGTTCACACCACTGTGATTTTCTTTGTCAAAGCTTGCAGTGAAGAGGGCAGCCTTTTGTGAGGATTGAATTGGTCTCTGGTGGTGCTAGAGGATGTTGCAGAGGAAAATGACATCCAGTGGGTGGTGACAGCCATGTAGTCTGCTACTGGACCACTCATCCACATATCAGATTTTACATGTACTTCCTTAATAGCTGATGACTGCAAGGCACTGCTTACCTTCTGGTACAATTCCCTATAAAGAGCTGGCATAGCCTTTCCAGAGAAATGTGTCTGTGATGGCAGTTGGTACCGAAAGGCAGCAAGATTCATCACCATCCAAAAGCCAACAGAGTCAGCAATAGAAAAGCGACACATGTTCAGTACAATTGCTGCAGATATTGCTTTATTTAAGTGCTGAGCAGCTGGATGGCTTTTGTTATGTATATTTAGTTCTCCATTCAAAAGCCTGCTGCATCATTAACTGTTTCTAAGATGCAGCTGGCACACTGAAAAAGGCTGGAGGAGACAGAGAAGAAGAACTCTTACTGTTTTCAATAGGGGAGCTTTCTGATTGTGATAAAGACCTAGCAGATAAAGGGGGTGATGCATTCCAAGCCCTGCTTGGTGTCTGAGGGTTTTACACTGTATATGGAAAAATTTACCTATACCACTAGTCTGCATGCCACGTGAACCCTGCATCATCCTCTGCCACATGTCACAGGGGATTTATTTCTGGCCCACTGAAGTGGATGTATTTGCTGTGTCTTATTAAGGTTGATGTGCCAAGGCTGCTTGCCTGTCTTTCTTTGCTAAAGAGGACTAACACAAACAGTATATGCTTGCATACTGTTCTTTGCGCTTAAGGTGAAAATAACTCCAAATGGAAGAAGGTGCCTTTTTGTGTTCATCGCTGACACTGCAGCTTCTCAGTCACCATCTGGCATTATCTACATTTGTTAAATTCTATAATTTGATTATTTTTCTTAAAATTCTCAGTGGATGACTTGGTGTGAAGACCACCCTCAGTACAGGAGACAGACATAACTTCATTTTCACTGGCCCCTTCTGATCTTTCCTATGATGACCTTTTCCCATGATTTTTGGTTTGGCATCTCACAAAAGCAGGTTCCTCTGGCTCTGGGTCTTCATTATTAGAGCCCCATCATGCACTGCCTACAATATGTTTCGGGAATGTACTCACTGCCATTGCTGTCCACATGGTCTGACTCTGAAGAGCTCACAGAGGAATGAGAAGAGGTAGAATCTTAAGAAAGGGGCTCGTTGTATGCATGTGTGCTTATTATTTCATCTCCACTGTGTAGTGCCTGCATGTGCATTTTGTATAATAACTGCACCTTTGCCAAATCTACTTTTCATAATTGCTGGTTTATCACCATTTTTCTTGCTGCCTTTTGATTGGCCTGTATTTGCTAACTGGTTATCACCTGCAGCAGCAGACACACATGATGGGATCCCAAAAGGCAATAAGAACTCAGAGGATGAGGAAGCTTCAATAGGTGAAGAAGATGTGCCTTTTGTGACTGTTTTTTTCTTCTTCTGAATTGCTGTCTTTGTCTTTTTCTTACTGATGCTGGAAGTTTGTTTCACAGGAGTACCCTTCCACCTTTATTTTTAATATCCTTTAATATGTTTTAAAATTCAAATAACAGTCAAATAACAGTTGCTGATCAAAAACTAAGACAGCTCACTTCCAAGGAAAAAAAATTGTACGTTTTTCAGCAGCCTTGTGGTACTAGGTAGCAATGATGAGTAGTGCACTTCTTGAGAAAAGATAAGACAAGATAGAGGCCATATTACCTCAGCCTTTTTGGTGATCTGGCTAAAGCCTTTGATATGGTCTCCCATTCCCTTTTACTATCCAAACTCTCACTTGCAGGGCTTTCAAGCATGGCCACCAGCTGATTCCAGTCCTACCTGATAGGCATATCCCAATCTATCAAAATTGGTAACATTACTGCTGCTTCCCTCCCTGTCACCTCTGGTGTTCTGCAAAGTTCAATCCTTGGCCCGCTTATGTTCTCTATCTTCCTTAATGACCTGCCCTATGTCTGCCCTCACACATCCATTCACATGTATGTGGATGATACAGTTCTGTACACAACCAGCTCCACGTCATCAGATGTAGCGACCAGACTCCAGCAGAACTTCATCGCAGTTCAGCACTGGTTTTGCTCACATCAGCTCTTTCTCAATGCCAAGAAAACCATCTCAATGAACTTTTGGCACAAGGCAGAGACTCTCAAGGCTACCCTCCACCTCCTCTTTACACTCCCTGGAAGGGACTTTTTTGAAGAATTGCACCTCCTACAGATATCTAGGGATCTGCCTTGACAAGCACCTAGACTTCTCTGCACATATCAATGACATCCACAAAAAATTGCACCTCAAATTAGGTGCACTGTACCATAACTGTAGATGCATCCCATTGCTGACTTGCTGAGAAATAGTGCAGAAGATGATTCTGCCTATTTCTGACTATGGGGACATCATCTACAGTGCCACCCTGAAGTCCATCTTAGCAAGGCTGGACCCACTCTTCCACTCCTTCTGCCACTTTGCCCTCGACTGTTCCAAACACTCACCACTGTGTCCTATACCGTAACCTAGTCCTCCTCTCATTGCAGGATCTGTGTTGTTCCCATTGTGTCAGCCTCATAGCCAAATTCTGGATGCAGTCCCTCCCCCCATACCTCACCTCTCTCTCCTTTTGGCCCCCACCTTCCAGGGCTATGCACTGAGGAATAATGACTCAAGGCTACTGTCTACTCCTCTCATGTCACCCTCGGCAGGCCAGTCTGCTTTCATGTACTGCATGCCCAAACTCTGGAACTCACTCCCCTCAGAGATCTGGAATGCTCCCCAGCTAGCACCTCAAATCCCTCCTCAATAACCACTTATCCCCGATCTTCTCATGTGCTTTTGTGAGCCAGTGACTAGGGGTCCAAGTATACCTTGCATAGGGGGGTACCGTTACAATACACTGTCCTCCTAATTTTGGCCTGTTATATTTTACTGTACACTGTAAGTTATCATGTACCTTACTCAACCACAAATGAACTGTACATCCTGCCGCAGTTTTGTGTATACTTGTATGTGAATACTTTAACATGTGCATGTGGTTATGTTTATTGTAACTGGTCTAAACATGTAAATATGTAATCTATTGTCCCTCTTCCCCCCCTTCCCCAGGGCATATCTGAAATCGAGCAGTAGTCTGCTCAGTATGCCTTCCTGGTAAAACCAAGAAAGAAAGAAAGAAAGAACTGGCTAACTAGCAAAGAAACATGTTGGGGCTACTATGCAACTGCCAAGGGCTGCCTTCTCCCTACAAAAAGGGTTCACACAGACATGACACAATCATTTACCAGCTCTGCTTAGCAATTTTTATGTTAGCGCCTTGCGTAGCCAATATCACTAGAGCAGTGGGGTGATCTTGATTAAGCTGTTAGGCGAATGCAGACATGAATCAGTAGATTGCTTCTCATTCCTAATCAGCCTGCTTGCGCAACACACACCATGCATACTAATGTGGTAAGCACATCTCATGAAAGGTCCGCTGCAATCCGAGCAAAAGCTCGTCAGATGCAGCGGACTCCTTCCTACATGTTCATCACATTGTATTCATGGCTGGTGGCCGCCCAACTGCCACGACTGGGGTAATCGCAGTTATTTTGCTGACGGGGTAGCCCACTCCTGCTGGCATAAAGCAGTCTCCCCATTTCTTATATGCCGAGGGGTGCCCAATCCCTCGGCTCTTGCCCTCCGCTTTCCTTGTGTGCCGACGGGGTGCCCAATCCCATTGGCATAAATTTACCCCTCCCTTTTGTTGTGTGCTGACAAGGATGCCCAATCCCCGTTGGCTGCAGCAACCCCACAAACAGTTAGGTGGCACACTGAGAGTCCACCCAGCATGCCAATCCCTGAGAAAAAAACTGTCCCACGCATGTTTTTTTTTCACCCTGTAACACATAAATGGTCCCTTGTAGTCTCCCTACCCACCACCTGCACCCATCCACTGCGCACTCCTGCCTCCCACACCCACCTCACCCCATACTTACCTCTGGAGCTTGGCGCACGATCTTTGGTGGACCAGGAACATGTCTGACTCTTCAAAGCCTACCACAAACTGAAGAAATGCTGGTAAGCTGTATAATGAAATAAATAGGGTTTTTTTCAACTTTGATGTATATCTTGGGCATTTTTCGGAATTCTGGCAGCAAATTTTCAACATGGGGTTTTTGGGACCCCTCCTCATGAATTCTGTCACAGTTATGATGTTAATCTGTCCCAAAAGGTGATTTTGCAGTCACTGTACGGAATCACCTTTTGGGACCTATTAACACAAGGACAGTGGCAGTGTTCATGAGGTGGGCTGTCAAAAAGCCTGTGTTGCAAATTTAGTGGAAAAAATCAAAAATGGCTGTTTTCTTAGTGTGCTTTGCTGGTTATACGCACGTTCGTAACTTCATTAATTCTAAATATTTTTTATGCTATATTTTCAACATTGTCATTTTTCTATGTTTCCTTGTGAATAGTACAGCTGTCATTTTTTACATCCTGGCCAAAATGTGTTTCCACACATCTGGCTTCACAATACCACAGTCGCTGTGGGAAATCAGTGTTTGGGGCAGATTACAAAATGACAGTTATACTGTTCATGAGCAGAGATCATAAAATGACTATGCTGAAAATTTGGTGACAATACCATAACATGACTGTGTTACGAGGATGCGTATGCAGTTTGCAATGCGATCACTGCATCGCTCGTGAATTTACAATATTTTCACCAGATTTTCAAAATTGCCATTGTTCTGCACCTCCTTATGAACAGTACAGCTGTAATTTTTCACATCCTGACCGAAATGTGTTTTCGCAGTTCCAGCACAGAATAGCGCGGTCGCTGTGGAAAGTCCATGTTCAAGACACGTTATGAAAATGACTGTGACACTGTTCATTAGCAGAGGTCCTAAAATGCCTATGTTGAATATTTGGGTCCGAAAGTCCATAAAATTAGTGTTTTACAAGCGTGCATTGCACAGTTTGAACGCACGCTTGTGACTTTGTGCATTTGCAATATTTTCACTCCACATGTTCAAAATTGCCATTTTTCCACACCTCCTTATGAACAGTACAGCTGTCATTTTACATATCCTGCATGAAATGTGCTTTCTCACGTCCGGCGCAGAATCGCATGGTCGCTGTGCTAAATCAGTTTTCGGGGCAGTTTGAGGAAATGACGATGACACTGTTCATGAGCAGAGGTCCTAAAATGCCTATGTTGAAAATCTGGTGCCGAAAGTCCATAAAATGACTGTGCTGCAAGCGTGCGTTGCGCGGTTTCCACACAGCCTTGTAACTTCATACATTTGCAATATTTTCATGCCACATTTTCACCACTGGCATTTGTGCACACCACCTTATCAACAATACAGCTGCCATTTTTCACAGCTTGCTCAAAACGCGTTCCCACAACTGTGGTGCACAATGGCGTGCTCGCTGTGGGAAATCACCTTTTGGGACACATTAACAAAATCACAGCACCACTGTTCATGAGGGGAGGTCCCAAAATACCTATGCTGAAAATGTGCCTAAAAAACTCCCACAAATAATTGGGTAGAGGACGTCTGCTGCACAGTTTGTATGCATTTTCATTGCTTCACCAATATTTCATATTGCCACTCCAGATTTTCAATCTTGTCATTTTTTACGCCTCCTCATGAACAATACAGTTGTCATTCACCACATCCTGCCCAAAACTGTGTTTTCGTCCCTCTGTCACCAAATGCCACAGCCGCTGTGCAAAACCACCTTTCAGTTAACAAAGTGATTGTGCCGCTTTTCATGAGGTGACCTGACAAGCAGCCCATGTTGAACATGTAGAGTGAAACTACCACTACACGCCTATGGTGTTAGGGTTTCCAACTGTAGCACCCCACCTGGTATGGACTGACAGGTGTCGGGGCTGTGACTTGGGATCATTGGATGTAATGCTCACGCCATTCCACCCCCCCGCTCACTTCCCAGCCACTGACAGGCATCATGGTGTGTCTTGCACTGTTCAGCCACAAACTTCACCCCACGCTCCTATACTGCACCCACGTCAGCATATTTCCTTATGGAATGGGGTAAGTATAATGCCCAAAGACCCCAAAGCACACCATGACACTTGTCAGTGTCTGCAGGGTAGGGTGAGGTACAATGGCATGAGCATTATAACTGACGACCCAAAGGCACACCCCACTGCCTGTCGCTTTCTACAGGGTTGGGGTGGGGTTGGTGCCACATCAATACTTCACTGCCATTCCTATTATGTGCCTCTAGCTCTGCCACTGCCAATGCCAATACCAGAGCGACAACATTCGGCATTGACAAATGCTTGTTTATATTGGACTACACAAAAGAAAACTGGTTCTGTGCTTGCGTGTGAAATGGCTGGTGATACTGCAGAGAGAGGCTACTCAACTGCTAAGGGCTGCCTCCTCCCTCCAAAAAAATCTCACACATGAAGCAAGCCTTTATGGGCTCTGCTTGCACAGTTTATTTTTTATTGGACTACACCAAAGAAAACTGTTCCTGTGCTTGCCTGGGAAATGGCTGGTGATGCTGCAGACAGAGGCTACTCAACTGCCAAGGGTGGCCACCTACCTCCAAAAAGATTTCACACATGATGCAAGCCTTTACTGGCTCTGCTTGAACAATTTATTTTGTTATTGGACTACACAAAAGACAATGGTCTTGTTTGGTGAAATGGCTGGAAGTGCTGCAGAGAGGGGCTACTATGCAACTGCCAAGGGATGCCCCCTCCCACAAAAAGGCTTCACATGTGACGCAAGACCTTTACTGCCTCTGCTTGTATACTGTCTCTCTCTTGTGTTTAAAAAAAAAACAAACTTTTTTTTTTGTTCTTTTTTCAGTAAACTGTATTTTCTTTTTCTTGCTTAACTTTCTTAGTTTAAAATGTTTCTTTTATTTTTCAAATTGTTTATTTTCTTTGCAGTTGTGCACTGCTGTGAACAACTCTGTTGTGCACTGTAAGACAATACTGAACATTTTGTTGTGAGCACACTGGCAGCAGCTTCTAGTCTGAGCAGTCCCCTGCTCCCTCCCAATACACACACAGGGCTCGATTCTCAAACGAGTTAGAAAGCTGCAGGCCCTGGGTGCACTGAACACACGGCACATGGGGATGGTGGCATTCCCTGACCTGCAATTGGGATTCTCGATCCCATGTGCTACATGCCACCAGTTAGACCAGCTTTTGCTGGTCTAACTGTGTGGCTCTTTTTATGGGGTTTGCACCAAATATTTGGCACAAGCCTCTGTAAAGAGGGTAAAGTGCTGCAAATGCACGCTACCTCTGTGAATTGGGCTCACGGTGCGGCAATGTGTTCGGGGCAGTGAAGGGTCTGACACAAGGCTTGCAAAAGCCCTGCATCAACCTTTGAGAATCAGGCTCATGATCTCCCTTGCTTTTGTCTTAAATGTGTTCTGAATCAAATTCTCTTCTGCTCTTTTCTGCCAGTGAGTGCCCCTCCTGCAGTTTATATCACACACAGTCTCTCTCTTCTGTTTCTTCCTTTTGTCTATCTTTAATAGTTTAATCTTCTTAATTTACCTTTTAGTTTTAATTTTACTCACAAACTTAAGCTGTTTTTCGTGCACAGTCTGTCAGCTAATGGCTGGGACTGGCATGTGGCATGTGCCCCCCCCCCCCCACATTCTCTCAAGTGTATCTGTTTTGTGTTTTTTACTGTCTTTAAAGAGACACATTCACTAGTTTGCTTGTGTTTCTAGTGTTCTGCTAAAATGGTATCTGCAGGCATATATATTAATAGTCTCCCCATATAAAATGCCAGCAGTACTAAAAGGATTATTTTCCTTTGGTATACTTATTTTATGCCTTTTTCCTGGGTTCTATGTCATAATGGCAACGCAAAAGACAATTGCCATTACGAAGTCACATCACTGAAAAATCAGTTTCAGTGATGTGACTCCAGGGTGCAGACTTACAATTTTAACAGTTTATGGGGCATGCCCCTACTTAAGGATTCTTAGCTCCAGGGAGTGCATGTTGGGGGTGAAAAATTTGGGCCAGGCACAGCAGTAAACATACCTGCACCCAGAACCAGCACCCTGTCCACTCAAGCTGCAAACCCACCCACCATGCCACAGGGCCAGCTTGGCAGCCCACCATGACACCACCCTCAAAACCCTCCCTCCCTCCCTCCTCTCACTGTGTGTGCTCGCTCACCCCTCCATGTGCATACATGTAGCGACATCCTGTCACTATATGTTCAAACCCAGCCCCATCTGGTTGGCCTACCTCATCAGTAGCCCCCATGACATACACCGCGACTGAGTTGCCATTTTTGGTTTCACTCAATCACCTTCGCGTATGTCATGGGCTACCTTTTTCCTGTCCTGTCTTAAATTCTGGCACACCACTCTGTTGTGAGCATGCATGACCATTATCACGCCGCTGCACCTGAAAACATGTGCATGGACGAGTCTGAATTTTTTTTTGCACTGATATGAGTCGAAGGTATTTGCAGATAGGGGCCATTTTCCTGAGTACCAGAAACATACTGATTTATAAACTGAGCACTGTAACGTCAATTATTTTTTTCTTTGGAATGTAAACCCATAACTCTGGGCATACCCATTAGTGTTGGGCACTAATGCACAATACCTGAAGTCATGGGGTTTACATTCCAACAAGAAAATTAATGATGTTACAGCCTTCCATTTTACAAATCAGTACGTTTCTGGCACTCAGGGCACTGGTCTGTTGGAGTTTAAGACAGGACAGGGAAAAGGCATAAAATTATGTATACCAAAGGAAAATTATCCTTTAGTACTGCTGGTATTTTATATGGGGAGGATATTAATATATGTGGCTGCAGATACCGTTTTAGCAGGACACTAAAAGCACAAGCAAAATGCTGACAGTGCCACATTAAGTTAATTTGCCTTCTAGTTTAAGCTCTTTTTTGTGCAGAGTCTGTCAGCTGATTTTGGCACCCCCTCCCCACACACACACACACACACACACACACACACACACACACACACACAGTCTCTTTTCAAGTGTTTTTTTTTCTTTTAAGTTAATTTGCCTTTTAGACAGTTTTTTTTAAAGTTCTTTTTCATGTAGTCGAGTCTGTCAGCTAATGATTGTCAGGCATGCGGCACCCCCTCCCACATCCATCCACAAAGTCTCCTCTCAAGTGTTTTTTTTTCCTCCCTTAAGTTAATTTGCCTTTTAGACAGTTTATTTTAAGATCTTTTTTCATGCAGAAAAGTTTGCCAGCTAATGACTGCCTGTCATGTGGCACCTGCTCCACCCCACATGCACACAGTCTCTGTCCTCTCAGTCTTTCTGAAGAGTTTTTGTTGTTGTTGTTGTCTTCTTATTATTTTTTTTCTACTCCTGCTTTTTGTATCCCTCTTCCTGATTTGGTCTGGACTACAGGTGAATATGCCGAAAATGGAGCCTCAGCTAAGTTCCCCCATGCACCGGTGTTAAAAAGATGACTCCCCATCACTGGCTAAGATGCAGTGTTTGGGAGTCAGAGCTGTGCTTTTAAATATATTCTGGTTCATGCATGCACGAACCAGAGTATCTATGCCAGGCGTGGACTCCCCTCGGCACTCTTTGACATCTTTAGGCATGCAAGCTGGGAGGCTGGTGGGAGGTGAACACTGGGGGAGATTAAAAAAAAAAGGAATACCAAGCTGAGATCCTAGCCGAGCAGACAGGGTTTGCCTCAGGTCTCATACAAATCAAACCACATGCAGAGTGGCTCAGTTTTCTTGTGAGAGAGTCTGCACATCACTACCTACAATCACATTTGTCAGCTTTCTAGCACAACAAGTTGGATGACAGAGCACATACTACTTCCAATGTACTATTTTTAGGCACCCTAATCTGACAGGCAAACCTCAGTTTGCAAACAAAATAGTTATACCAGACTCACAGTTGACATGTAAAAATGTAATAGTTCCCTATCAGTATTATTGTCATTCAAATTCCTCTCTTTCAATACCTCTTTTCAGTAACCCCTCAATACTTCCCAGCATTTGGCAGGCACTGTTTCCTGTTTCACAATTGGCCTAATCTCTTCTCTCTCTCCCCTCTCTCTTTCTCTCTCTCTCTCTCTCTCTGTCTCTCTCTCTCTCTCTCTCTTTCCTCCCTCTCTCTCTCTCTCTCTCTCTCTCTCTTCTGTCTCTCTGTTCTCTGTCTCTCTCTCTCTCCTCCTCCCTCTCTCTCTCTCTCTCTCTCTCTCTCTGTCTCTCTATCTCTCTTGAGGGTGCAGCTAAAGCTGAAGCAGCATGGCAGGCTTTAGCACAGCAATTGGAATGAGTAACCACAGCATGTGACTGCTCTTCAAGGACCCAAAGGAGTTACTCATGTGTCTCTAGTAGAGGATGTACACATCATTACAACTCAACAAAACTGCATTGCAACCAATAGACCTTTAGTAGAGATCCGGTAATAACACATTCAGTAATTTTAAAATGTTTAGTAGTTCAGTACTTAATATATATGGTGGCGACTAATATTTTAGATTGTGTCATTTTCAGAAGGACTATTTTCTTGCAGTGCAATATAAGCTGCTACAACAAGTAGAGTCTTCTCTTTCATGCTTAACCATGCCTTTTGGCAGCTAATGTCCATTTTTCTATGTACATTAGGCCACTTGAGAGGCTGTAGGTTTGGTGCTCTAAGAAACTCTATGGGTGGTTAAAGCCTGTGAGCTTCACTTTATGGATCCAGTGGTGCATTGAGTGGATTATTAGAGCACAGCCTACACCATTCTCATGGACTATTACTTATTGGCACAGAAGGCATGTAGCAATCTCAAAGAATCTAGTGAAAAGAGAAACAACCTAGCCTGGTGGGTAGAGTGCAGAACTACACCTGGACACCAAGGATTAAATACCACATCTAAATACTCAGTTCAGCTGGAACAACTTGATTAACCTCTCCTTAGTCTATCTCTGTGCTGTTTTAATCTCCTGTGTAACTAATAGGGCAGCAGCATTCTATCTCCTGTATAGCACTTTGGGATATAGTTTGTATGAAACACACAATATAAAATCCTTTCTGAAGAATCTAAATTGTAAACCCTTCATGGCATCAATAACTTTTGGGAATGCAGTCTAGTCTCAACACTGATTGAACGATATTGATTGTGGCAGAGATAATACTGTACCTCTAATGAGATACAGATACAAAGCTTGTCTGAGAAGAATTCAGTAAAGATAATAGTCTAGCATTAGCCTGAACAACAGTTTCAAAGCCAGTTCAAATATTTTCCTTATTTAGATAGTGTGATTTGGCAGATCTTTTGTGAATGTTCCTAAACTTACATGAAAAAAATGTTCAGAGGAATAGTTTAAAAATACTTTGCTTTAGGCCCTTGATTGGGAAGCAAATACCGAATATAGTTGCTGAACTGTATGAAAATGAATCCTGGGGCAAATTGGTCCTTGAGGTTTTTTGTTGTTCCAGTTGAAATCATATACACTTACTATGACTGATGGAATATAGGCACAGTTTTGTCTTGTACCATGGATAGAAGTGATTTCTGAATTATTTGCATAGGAACATGCATGCTTATTAGCTTATCATTTCCTTTTTAAGAGGTATTACACTCTTAAAGGGGAAGTTACAGTACTTGTGCTGGGTCCCACAACTTCTGAAAGCCAATGAAAAGTTCCTACAAATGTGGCATTAGACTTACCTCTAGATAGGTACCAAAATTCCTGAGATATAAATATCTAAATAATTTGTAACTTAAATCAAAGGAGCAGTTACATAATAGACTCTTGAGACAGAAAGTGATGTTACAGAGGGGCAAGCTTGCAGCTCAGGGTCATCACTTTTTGTCTCAAGAGTCTAGGAAATAGCTGCTCCCTCAGTTTAATTTACAGATAATTTAGATATTTATATCTCACAACTGCTGACCCTTAAACGTAAGTCACTGCCTTGTTTGAAAGAGCAGTTCATTAGCTTTTAAAATTTTGAGAGATCTGACATGCTTATCTTCCCCTCTAAGGAGACTGAGCATAACATTCCAGCATACAGTCTTGAAGTTTTCTTACTTGTGAAATTCTGTAAACGTTTTAAGAACATTTGGCTGCTAATAACTCAACTGTCCTTAGCATTAGATTCCTGGTTATTAACATGTGCACTCTTTGTGAGCGGGACTAAACATTTACAAAATGTTATGACATTTTGCTTAGTTGTTCTGAAGAATGTTGCAGTTTACCTATTTGAGAAATTTAGTGACAATTTGTGAAAAAACTGGGATGGCCTATCGGCTCAGTGGTGGCATTGCTGCTAACAGTTCTGGGGACACAAGTCTCAGAACCAACTGAAGTCATCAGGTACCAGCTGGGGGAAAGAGGTTACAGCACCTGTCAGACTGCTGTCCCCCTTCAGGGGGGAAGGCAATCTGCTTTCACTGTGTGGCCAATTCCTAGCAAATGCTGGGTGGCAGTGTGACTAGAGTTACCACAGCGAGGCAGATTTTGAAGTTGCCCATTGCCAGCATAACATACGCACGCGCGGGAACGTGCCTTGGGCACTTATGGCTGTATCTCAGGGAAGGGCAGAAATGCGGGGAAAATGGCCCAGGCCATGTAAATGAAGCCCTGCCCCCCCCCCATGCTCACCTTCAGGCTACCTAACCTGTCTCCTGGTGGTACTCGTAGGGCTCCACCTCTGCTGTAGGTGGCTGGATGGAGGAATGGAATTGCAGAGGATCAGAGGACAAATCCTTCCTTAGGAGTAAGACCATGTAAGCAATACAGAGGTGCAATGTGGGTGTCCCATGGAGTCCAAAGGTATAGGTAAGAGGATCCTTGAAGTATGAGAAGAGGTGCTGCAAAGGTAGAAGGAGGTCCAACCAGAGGACCACAAGGGATAAACATTTAGAAAACAATAAAAACAGCACCATCTGGTACTGACGTTGGAGTGAATCACATGGTACCATGGGTTGTAATGTGGGTAAGGAACCCTGTAAATTATTATGTTATTTACACAGCACTCAGTACTTATTAATCCCTGTGTATAAAGCAGGAGTGGGGACTGTGAGTGGAACTGATGTACTTTAGAGTCCCTTCTGATTTTCAACTACTGTGTTACTATGTTCTATCTTACTAGGACAGTAATTCCAGCTTCAGTAGTTAATGCAGTCAAGTATGTTTTTATTTGCACATGTTCATGGCCTTCACAAATGCCTGTATTTCAAAATACAATTGAAATACATAGATACAGTCTGGTACATAATGAATCATTAAAACATTTCAAACATAATTAAACTTACACATTACAGCTAAAATTATACATACAGTATTACAATTTATTGTCCCATTTTGCTACCTCAGAATTAAACTCCTGTTTCTTGCCCTTTATAAATTTTATAATTCATACTAAAGGGTCCAAAAGTGGATTTTTAAAACTGGTCCAAGAATTTTAGATCAAATTAAATTATAAAGAGGGCATATTTGCAAGAACTGTTTTAGGGATTCTGTATCATTTAATACTGTATCAATTTATACCAATACAAAGATACACAAAACAATCTGACAGTCAAAATCAGAAATAATTAAAATCAAGTGGGATAGTAATCTAGTGGTATATGATTTTACATTACTTAAATAGTTCTTATGTCATCAGCTTTAACATAAAATGGGCTTTCATATCTATAAAAGAAGTTGATGGTTTGTCCAGAGGCTCAGTTCCTAGAAATAATTTTTACAAGAAGTCATCTTTTTTCCCTTGCCAGCATAATTTAACAAAAACAAACGGTATCACAGTAACCAGGACTATGTACAGTATGTATGAATATGTTGGTAGTTATTTTATCTGTCAAACCAGGGTCACTCATTTCTGCCCTCCTCAAGAGATGTCAGAGAAGGACATAAACCACCCTGTAGGACAATGCAAGGCCACCTGACACCTCTCCTTCCTCTCCTCCAAACTGTGCACTTGCCTCTTTTCTTTTTGACCCAGACAAGGGGTAAGATGCTTAGGAAATACTTCCTGTTTTCAGCCTCATTGAGGGAAGAGGGTACAAATGCAAAACTGACTGATATTGAACCAGGTTGTTGGTGATTGTAGGGAATGGGGAAATTTGGCCAGGACAAAGGGGAAATTCTCCTACTCTTGCTGTAGGGGGCAACACTGGTCTCCAGATCAAGATGGCTGCCTTCGAGCATGACAGGGCTGCAGCCCCCCGGGCTGGAGAAGCTTGCCTCCTTTCCCAGCACTGTATCTACTGAGCATTGACAGCTACGACACACCATGCCTCTGAGCACTCCCAGACAAGGATTCCCACGGAAGTACCGATGGATACTGTGACAGATTTATTGGCTGAAGATTTGCTATCGGGTAAACAACTAATGGAGCAGAAGATCAGTTGCAGATGTCCTTAGCAAAAAAGGAATCATACCTGCTATCCTCGATAGCTGAAGAAGAAGAAGCGGCTTTTTATAAAAAGAAAGAGAAGCTCCTTTCACATAGAACGGGAACAGATTACCAACCACGTACCTCTACTCCTGTCTGTCTTTCCTGATACATCTGGCAGGCTGAATGACACAGCAGCTTCTGAAAAGCTTCTGGGATCTAGCTGTGCACTTGCTGCTACCACTATGAACTCTGCAGCTGAGATACCATATCAAACTCAGAGTAATACAATGTGCCAGGACTGTGATGCAAGAAAGAGTTCTCCTGATCTGTTTACTCCTGTATAATCTTCTACCCAGAATGATCGTATACAGCAGGGCATCACTACTTCTGCTGTAACTAGCTGTTCTCCTACCTGCGATGCCATGGGACTGATCTCTTCCTCTGCAGCATCCTCCGCACACTCTCCACTGCTAAACAAAAGATTGCCTGGTAACCAAAAGGGTAACCGTCAACAATACACCACAGATTTCCACCCCCTGACTGAAGTATGGATACGACCCTCAATGGGGCCAGCTGGAATTAGGATGATGCCCAACAATGGAGCCTACTTCCTCCCACTATGCAGAAGCTTTCTACCACAACACCTGGTATGAAAATTAGCAATCCTTTACCAATCACTGCAATATCTTGTGCCATGGCCTCAGGAGGACAGAAATGTATTATTAGATGATTCTGTCTGCCTTGCACAGGACCCCCTCCACCCCACCTGGGTCACCATGAATGATGAATTCTACTGTGCATGTTTTAGATAACTCTGATTTTGACTTTCCTTTACTGTGCACAATTCCAGATATTACTTTTATGTTCCCTGTAGGAAGCCTTGCTGCAACTTCCTCAGTACAGGGTTCTGGAGTGCCACATTCACCTCCATACTCCCAGACGCTGGGAGATTTGCCTCCCAGATACTGCACTAGATCTCCCCATTGAATTGGACTTGGAACACACAGTGAAGGATGTACGTGCCTCATGGGTGGACAGGGTAGAAAGGGAAGAATTGACAGCAACAGGAACACTCTGCCTCAGTCAGCACCATCTGCTAGACCAAATTCTGTGCAGATGTGGAAATCTTCCCAGAAAACAAATACTTTTAAGAAGATGCCTGCTCCTGCACAGAAGCAGAACACTGTTCGCTTGCTGTATACAGGGGGAGGATTAGATTCCCCACCTGACAAAGAATATGTTTGCAAAGTCTTACTGAAAGACTCTCTGCAGCACATAGCAAATGAAATTTATGCATTGATCCACTCTCCTGCTGACAGATACTTTGACCTCAGTTTTAAAACCCCTGCCAATCGGTTTTGGTTACAGTACAATTCTCTGAAATCTTCTCCAATCTGGACACCATTCCAGGTGATTCCCCTTTACTTAACCAGCTTTACATACAGTAACAATTCTTCTACATAATGAGCAGGTAAATGTCTATGATGTCAAATACTGCCTGACGCAGAGTTGTGATGTCTTTGGCAATCCTACCACTTTAATGGATACTGAAGGCCTTTGGACTAGTAACTGGAAATTTAAAATCAAACTGAGACACAGCAGTTCAGGTCTACAACACCTCCCCAGTGTATTTTTTCTTGGAAGGGATAGGGGCCAGTATTTTTACCCTGGTCAACCAAAGACTTGGTTTAAATGAGGCTCTGAGAATCACCTCAGCAACATATACAATAAAATCCAGTGCAACCTGCGCTTGGAATTTGGACATGTCAGCTCGACCTGCAACACCTTTAAGTGCAACCTCTGCAAGGAAGGGAGCCATTCCTACCAGCATGGGGCTATTATGTCATGGACAAAACCATGAAAAACAACAATGCTTCAGACATTACGGCATGCGGCGAAATGAGGTCGGCAGAAAACACCGACCGCAATACAAAAACGCACACCAGTGTAAAACATAGCAAAATCCTTCCCCCCCCCACACCCCGCAACTGAAATAACTAACTCCGAGGGCTGTGTGAACCAGGGGAAAAGGGGAGACTCAGAGTGGGGAACCTAGTTTTTTTGCAAATAAATAAAAAACAACATGTTGCAAGATGGGGATTCAGATCCTCATCCCCGGACCTCCACTGTGCCAGGCGCTTGTGCCTTAGCCACTCCACCATGGGAGCTACTTAACCAAGCACAGCACCTGTGATATCTTCAGCCCTTCCTCCAGTTCATAGTGAGTGACAGTGGTAGTGGGTCACCATGCACCCCCAACTACGGGGGCTTCATCCCCCATAGCCCCCAGCTAAAATAATTAACTCCAAAGGGGGGTGGACCCAGGGGAAAAGGGGAAACTCGGAGTGGGGGACCTTAGTTTTTTGCAAATAAATAAAGAACATGTTGCAAGATGGGGATTCAAACCCCAGTCCCCACACCTCTACTGCGCCAGGTGTTTGTGCCTTAGCTACTCCACCACGGGAGCTACTCAGCCAAGCACAGCACCTGTGATGTCTTCAGCCCTTCTTCCAGTTCACAATGAGCAACATGGGGTAGTGGTAGTGTCCTACCACTATTCTACCCTCGACACAGGTCATCAGCAAGATCCCAGACCCACCCACCATAACACAGGACCCTTTTCAGGGTTTGGAACAGAACAGCCCACCACATCTGTGCCAACGCCATTTATTCCTGAGAAACTGGAGACGGAGATGGACACTAGTTCTTTTGCCTGCGAATAGGATGAGATTATGCCGCCAACAGATATGATGCTGGTAAATAGAAAAAGTTCTCTAAAGCACTTAAAATCACACTCAAAACCGATACGCTTGGAAACACACTCACTCCCACTTGCACTGGAAAACAGATTCTGTGCCCTGGACCAGGACATGCTGGATACTGATGACAGTCTGGACTCAGAATCCTCTTCTATATGATCTTCCATGCATTACTTGTCCTAGGACATGGAGGAATACAAGATTAAACCCAAAACAGCCACACAGCAAAGAAAAAAAAAACAGAATGAACACCTGGTGCACTAGCAAACAAGATACTATCGCCTGATTTTGTGATGCCTTCTTCTCCCTTCCATGAATACCACTCTCAAAGTAGCTCGCATAATGAGAATAGTTTTAAACACCTATGCAGGCATAGATTACTTTTGCAGCATTTAAGGATTTCTCATATAACGTCTTCTTCATTCAGGAAACCCGACTTAACTGAATTAATGACATTACACAAGCAAAAAATATTGAATCTGGGACCTTCCTTTGGTTATTTGAACAGGACAAATGTGACAGTGTGGGGATCCTGTTTCGTGGCTCCTCCTTCTCGCTCCAGAGACTGGTGGACGTAGAGCCTGGAAGAGCTCTCTTACTGGATGTCTGCTATCAGATAGCTCACTTCTGTTTTATAACCATATATGCAGCCCAGACCAAAAAGAATTGTGTAGATTTACTCAAGAAGATGCAACCCTACCTATGCACCACAAGGTTTTTGTTATTTGGAGATGACTTTAACTGTGGCCTGGCTGTCACAGACAGGGGTGAAAAGATGCAGAAGCTGTTCTGTGATATTCATTTTCTAAATCTGCAGGTTAAGGATGCAGCATTAATTGATGCTTTTAGAACTAAGTACAGAGCTGGAGGGTACACCTATTATAGGAGTAATCTGACTACTCATACTTATTTCATTTATGCAGCTGCAGTCATATAGTCACTCAGGATATACAAGTAGCTCCAATAGGATCCTCAGACTATTTATTACATAGAAACATAAAAACATAGACTTTGATGGCAGATAAGGACCACTTGGCCCATCCAGTCTGCAAATTTCCTACTGGATAAGCTACAGATCCTAGTTTTACCAACAGCTTACTTCCTCCTACCTCCCAATAGAATTGCCTTATGACTGTCCCACGCATTCTTAAATTCCACTGTTTTTGACTCCATGTCCTCCTCAGGAAGGCCATTCCATGCATCCACCACCCTCTCCATGAAAAAATACTTCCTCCGTTGCCCTGAGTCATCCCCTCTATCTTCAGATTGTGCCCCTTGTTAAATAAAATAAGAAAAGAGGCTGCACATGGAAGGAGGTGCTGGGATAGAAAACAACTAGTAAATCAAAACAATCCCACTCTCCAACCCATAAATAAAAGACTTGCTCCCAAATAGTCAAATAAAGTGCTTCATTTATTTCCAGGTGTCACATTTGGAATCAATGTTCCTTTTCAAAGGTTCAAAGACCTTTTGAAAAGGAACATTGATTCTAAATGTCAGGAACCTGCACATGGCACCTGAAATAAACTGAAGCACTTATTATTTGTTGAATGACAAATCTTTTATTTGAGTTGAGATGTGGGATCTAATTTACTTGCTGTTCTTGCACATCTCTTTTTCTGAAAGAAGCTACCTCTTGGACTTTGTTGATTCCCTTGAGGTACTTGAAAGTTTCTATCATGCCCCCCTTTCCCTCGAGGGTAGTCAGTGTCAGTGGCTCAGTAGGTAGCACACTCGCCTCTGAGGCCGGAGATCAGAGGGCTGTGGGTTCAGTTCACATCTGGCACTTGGGTTAATATCCCAGTACTGACACTGTAGTGCAGCATGAGAGGGGTGCTGCACTTCTGAGGTGCCGTCTTTCGGATGAGACGTTAAACCGAGGTCCCATCTGCCTGGATTGGTGGCAGTTCAGGTGGATGTTAAAGATCCCATGGCACTTATCGAAAAGAGTAGGGGAATTTCCCCGGTGTCCTGGCCAAATTTCCCTCATTCATTAAAAATACCACCAACAGCTTAATCTGGTTCAAGGTCAGTTGGCATTCATCTGTATACCCCTCCCCCGGGTCGTGCCTGAAAATAGGCAGAATTTGTCTAGTGCACTTACCCGGTCAACAAAAACTAAATAAATGTGTAAGGCCCTGACACATTTTGGAATCAATGTTCCTTTTTCAAAGGTTCAAAGACCTTTTGGAAAAGGAACATTGATTCTGAAATGCGTCAGGGCCTTGCACATGGCACCTGAAATAAATTGAAGCACTTTATTTGGCTGTTTGGTGAGCAAGTCTTTTTATTTGTAGGTTGGAGAGTGTGGGATTTTTTTGATTTACTGTGCCCCCTTGTTCTTGTACATCTCTTTTTCTGAAAGAAGCTACCCTCTTGGACTTTGTTGATTCCCTTGAGGTACTTGAAAGTTTCTATCATGCCCCCCCTCCCTCGAGGGTATACATATCAAGCTCTTTTAGTGTCTCTTCATATGGCTCCTGGTGCAGGCTCTGCACCATTTTAGTTGCCCTCATCTGGACTGTCTCCATCCTGTCTATGTCCTTGCAGAGATGGGGTCTCCAGAATTGCATGCAGTACTCCAGATGGGGTCTCACCAACTGTCTGTACAGAGGGATAACAACTTCCTGTTTTCTACCGGTGATGCCTCTCCCTATGTATCATAGTATTCCCCCCAGCCCTCCTTATTGCCTTCTCACATTGCTTGCCTACCTCTAGGTCATCTGATATGACTACCCCCAGGTCCCTTTCCATTTTTGCCATTGTTAATACCCCCCCTCCCACTGTGTACTTTTCCCTTGGGTTTTTGTTTCCCAGGTACATTACTTTGCACTTCCTTGCATTGAATCTAATCTGACATACTTTTGACAATTCCTCCAACCTTGCCAAGTCCCTTCCTCATCCTTTCCACCCATCTTGTGTATCAACCCTGTTGCAGATCTTTGTGTTGTCTGCAAAGGGCATACTTTTCCTTCTAGTCCCTCCGCAATGTCACCTATAAAGACATTAAAGAGGACCAGTCCCAGTACTGAACCCTGTGGTACCCCGCTAGTAACCCCCCCTTTCTTCGAAGTGGACTCCATTTACTATTATCCTCTGCATCCTGTTGTCCAGCCAGTTTTTACACAGGTTACCTCCCTGGGACCCACTCCCAAGCTGGCTAACTTGTTTATTAACCTTTTATGTGGGACTGTGTCAAATGCCTTGCTAAAGTCTAGGTAGGCCACATCCAAGGCCCCTCCCTGGTCTACTACTTTGGTCACCCAGTCAAAGAAATCTATTAGATTCATCTGATGCGACCTTCCACTGTGAATCCATGCTGCTTTGGGTCCTGTGCCTTGCGACCTCTAAGTACTCAGCAATTCTTTCTTTCAGACATGATTCCATCATTTTTCCTACAACTGAGGTCAAACTAACAGGTCTGTACTTTTCTGCTTCTGTCTTGCTCCCACTTTTGTGAAGGGGAATCACATCCACCCTTCTCCAGTCCTCAGGTACCACACCTTCCTCCCATGATTTCTTAAAAGGGTAGTCAGTGGTGCCACTAGTTCTCCCTTAGTTATTTTAGAATTCTAGGTGAATCCTGCCAGGCTCCATTGCTTTGTCCACTTTCAGTTGTAGGAGTTCTTTCTTCTTATTATTGAGGGGTACCTTTGGGGGAAATACTATGATTAACAGTAGGACAACCATGTGGAGACTGAATAACTCAGTCCTAACAGATCAGAGTTTAAGGGCTAAACTGCTGATTTATTTTTTGCACAACAGGTACCTGGAGGACAGATATGAAGTTGGACATTAAATACATTTCATGCTCTCATACCACTAAGACACATTAGACTGAATTATATGAAGTACCTAGCTCTCTGGGGAATATGGGTGTGGGCAGGACAGTAGTGTGGTAGGTAGGTAACTGGCTGGGTGGCAGGACACAGAGGGTGGTGGTAAATGGCTGTCACTCCACAGAGGGAAGAGTAACCAGTGGGGTACCACAGGGATCAGTGCTGGGACCGGTCCTATTCAACATCTTCATCAGTGACATTGCACAGGATCTAGAAGGCAGAATTTCACTGTTCGCTGATGACACAAAGCTCTGTAATAGAGTAGACACACCAGAGGGTGTAGACAGAATGAGAAGGGACCTGCAGAAACTTGAAGAATGGTCAAGGGTTTGGCAGTTGAAATTCAATGCAAAGAAGTGCAAGATAATGCATATGGGGCACAAAAACCCTGGCACAATATATCAGTTGGGGGGTGAGGATATAGCATGCACCAAGCAGGAAAGGGATCTTGGGGTTGTCATCTCTGATGACCTCAAGGTAGGAAACAGTGTGACAAGGCATCAGGTAAAGCAAATAGGATGCTGGGATGTATAGGCAGGGCATCACCAGCAGGAAAAGGAGGTCATAATTCCACTATACAAGACACTAGTGAGGCCCCACCTGGAGTACAGTGTACAGTTCTGGAGACCATACCTACGTAAGGACATAGACAGGGTAGAGAAGGTTCAGAGGAGGGCAACAAAGATGGTGCATGGGTTGCATCACAAGTCCTATGAAGACAGGTTGAAGGAACTGAACATGTACTCCCTGAGGAGAGGAGGGAGAGAGGGGATATGATAGAGACATACAAGTATCTTACAGGGAGGAACAGGGTGCAGGAAAACACTATTTTTAATCGAAAAAGATGTTTCAGGACTAGAGGGCATGGGATGAAGTTGGAGGGAGGACGATTCAGAGGAAGCATGAGAAAGAATTTCTTCACAGAACGGGTGGTGGACAAGTGGAACACCCTGCCAGAGGAAGTGGTGGGGGCTGAAACAATCACGGGATTTAAGAATGCATGGGATAGACATAAAGGAATTCTAGAGGGCAGGGGTAAGGGGAAACAGACTTCTAGGAAAACAAACTGAACTTACAAGCTCAAATGGGCAGACTAGGTGGGCCATAGGCCCTTATCTGCCGACACTGTCTATGTATCTATGTATCTATGTATCTGTATACACTGGTGAGTCTTTTCACTCTAGCACACATACTAATAAGGACTATAGTAGCCAACTAATCAATGTTAAGGACCAAATTACCTTGCTATAATACAGCAGGGTGAGCTCCCTACAGATGGAACACCAATATGGCACACAAGGAAAACTGGGTTAAGGCACCATATTTAATAGCTGTAAAGACAAAGTCAGAAGACGACATATCACCCAGGTGTAACATGATGCTGAGGATATGGTCACCTCTAAGAATGAAATCATTGCAGTAGCGGACCAGTATTTATGAGGAATGTTTGGAACTCGTGCCCCTTATTATCTGGCACATACTTTCTTAAGCATGGTAACTGTGCCACCAATACCTCCTCAAAACTTGGGCCACTTACGTGCCCTGTTACTACAGGAGATCTGGGTGATGGTGATGGAGATGAAAGAGTTGCAAGGGCCAGGAGTTGACCTGCCCTGCGATAAGAAGGTTATATAACACAGCCCCAGGGCCTGATGGTATTACCACTGAATTTTATAAGTGAAGTGTTTATTCATGTCCTTTTCTTCAACATGTCAGCATTAAATGTTTCTTTCTCTTCCCTTTGTTTTCACAGTGTTCTCCTTTATGTGATTTGAATGATTGCTTTTTCTCTCTTGTTTCCTCAGGTTACCTTTTCAACCCTTTTGGTGACCTGCCTCTGGACTATGATGTTGCCTTGTAAAAAAAATACTTATTCACTTTGAATCTCACTTTATAGGGGTGTCCCTGATATCTTGTCAATGGATCAGTGAATAGGGTTCAGTGGAGTTCCAGGTTCTCTCTTTCTTCTTTTACTGCTCACTACTGGCATCTTGTTACAGTGCAGCACTAATAGCAGCTTACGGTTGTTGTATATGTATGAACTGTTAGCAATGCAAATGCCTTACAACACTGCCAGTGATTTAGCGTTTTCTTTATTTGGAACATTATTTGTCATTTTATTACTTTGTTTTTTTACCTTCTATATACTGGTGTTCTACTTATTTAATATAATTGGTGTTGGGTGTTTATCCAGTGTGTGTTTAACTCAAAACTAAAAAAAAAAATTGAAGAATTGAAAAATTAAAAATATAACGAATGGTTTGTATTCATTGCCCTATAAAAGGGCAGTACATTCTTACCAGTCCCATCCCTGAGGAATACTTGTGAGATAGTCAAGTGCTTGGGTCCGTTTGCTGGAACAGCAATGTGCTGTTATATAGTGGTTTTTCATTTGTATTTGCCTTGTTATGTTGGTATTAAAACCTCATTTCAACTACCCACACAGTTTTGTGTGCCATTACTTTCTTGTTGTAGTGCTCATATTAAGAATGTTAGAAGGTGTAGCCTCCTTTTCTCCATTCTAAAGGATTCTCCCTTTGATGTTTTCCTTCTGCAGGAAACTAGAATGACTAGCACTACTGACATGGTACAGGCACAGCACTTATGGTGTTGAGGTCATTCATGTTGGTCCATCGAGACTGACACATGTGATGGGGTAGGCATTTTATTGTGGGGCACATCTTTCACTTAACAGAAACTGGTTGACATTGACCTCTGATGAGCCGCTGATAGATGTCCTGTACCACAGGACTCAGTTTAGACTCATTAACATCTATGCACTGCAAACAAAAAGGATAGTGTTGATTTGGTGCCACTAAACTGGTTTGACAACAAAGCTGTCAAAGTCCAGCACAGCGACAGGATTTTGCTGATGGCAACCACGTCGCCTGGCAAATACACGATAGATGGATGCAGTGTCCCAAGCATCAGGGCACTTTTGTATTATTTGTTGGGCACTGCACCCAACGCCCCTGGATCTATATATATATATAACAAGTATATATATATATATATATATATATATACCCCGGGGCGGATTCATGTGGCGAGCAGCCAAACTCAGGAGTCAATGAATCCATCCATCACTCTGACAACCCATTCGACACTGCGGGGGTCTAATTTGTTGTGTCACTGTGGGGGATGCTGTAACAGTGGTATACCGGTTGATCTGATGAAGCAAATTCAGCCTTACCTATACACCTCCAAGTACTTGCTCTTTGGTGGTGACTTTAATTGCAGACTGTCTGTTACTGATAGAGGTGCTCAAACACAAAAACTATTTTGTGATACCAATTTTCTGAATAAATTGGTACATGACATAAACCTTCAAGATGCATATAAGTCACAACACCAGTCAGGGTGTTTTACTTATTATTGAAACTCTTAGCTACTAGACTTGATTTTAATTTTTCTTCCACTTACCTAGAAACTAATGATATATGGGTTCTCCTGATTAAGACCTCAGATCATCACATGGTGTATGGCACTTTGGGGTTACTAATGTGATTAAAATTGGGAAAGAGTTGTGGAGACTAAACAACTCCTTACTGGACAATCCAGCTACATTGACTAAAACTCAAGATTTGTTATTGGCCGGCAATCTTTGGCCTGCTTGGAGAATGATTTAGGTGAATGGTGGGAAAGCACAAAATTGAACTTGACTAGACATTTCTGTATATGCCTATAAAGGAATGAAGGTCTGCCTGTATGGAGTACCTTGCTTTATGGATCCAGCTGGCAAAAGTATTAACACTGATGCACTCTGGTGCAGGAAGTATAGCAGCCAAATCTCTTGTATTAAGGACAAGATGGTTGCACTACAATATGATAGGAGTTAATCCCTCCTAATTGAACAGGAGAGTGGTAACCAGGGTAAACAGGGAATGGGTAACATTTTCAAAGTTGCAAGGATAGGGTGCAGCATCGGAGTATCACTAGCATACTAAAGTGAACAGGAAATATACAGCTATATTTGACTTCTATGTTTGGTAATAGGAATACCCATCTTTCAGCTAGCACATTTTGACTATTGTGGATGTCCCGCTGAGTCCCCTCAAGACTTGGACTCCCTGACACATCCCATCACTTTGGAGGATGTAGGCATGGCTATCCGACAGTTAAAAAATAGTACAGCCCCAGGACCGAATGGATTAACTACTGAATTTAATAAAAAGTTTGCTACTCCCTTAGTGGACATTTTACCGGTAGTTTTTAATTGAATTTTAACTGAGGCTATTCAAATTCTCTTATATAAAATAGGTGTTGAGACTGACTTGGAAAACTGGAAGCCTTTAAGCCTCTTAAATACTGACTTGAAGATTTTAATGAAAATTTCAAACACCAGATTGACTGCTGTGGCCTGACATATGATATTGTAATATCAAAGCTTATCTGTGCAGGGGGAGAAGTATCTATGATAATCTGATCCTTATTAGAGAAATAGTGGATATGGGTGAAGAGATACTGACATTAGTTACCTATTGTCCCTTGACCAGGAAAAAGCATTTGATAAGGTGTCACATCAGTAACTTTTTGAGGTTTTAGAGCATTATGGCCTCCCTCATGTCTTCTGTTCTTGGATTAAGAAA
The DNA here is from genome assembly GCA_016271365.2 of Neoceratodus forsteri. Lineage (NCBI taxonomy): Eukaryota > Metazoa > Chordata > Ceratodontiformes > Ceratodontidae > Neoceratodus > Neoceratodus forsteri. The sequence continues at coordinate 479,711,285 of CM057459.1, read as the reverse complement.
CTGTATGCCTCTGCTAGCCTCATCCCAAATATCAATGGGCACATAGGCCGCAGAATCCGTATTATGACTGGGGTCAGGCAAGGCTGCCCCCTCTTACCACTTGTTATATGTCTCCTGTTTTGACCACAACGTTCACATGATATTACTGCACCCACCCATCCATGGAATCAGCATGCTTGAGGGCACAACTAGTGTCAAACTGGCTGCCTATGCAGATATCATCCTCTTTGCCAAAGACCCTCCTTCCGGCCTACTGGCACTTGAGATTTTTCACTCCTTTATGCCCCTTCATGCCCTTTCATGCCCCTTTCTGGTACTCTAAACATATGTAAATGTGTGAGTTTGGTTATAGGGGGAAGAATCTGAACCAGTAACGGACATTGGCAGTATTACCGTCGCTACTTCTCCATTTAAGATTCTGGCATAACTTTAGGTAAAAGTGATATGGTCACAATAAACTGGGAGAAGCTACAACTTTGTGACACTAAAATACAGGTGTGGAAACACTAGCAGAAAACAAAGAAGAAAATAGTTGCTATTACTAAGAGTTTTGTGCCACCCTTTTCACTTACCAAAGTGTGGTGTATTCTATTCCTAAGAACCTGGAAGAACTGCTCTATAGCCTATTATTCCAGTTGATTTGGGAAGCAGTCTCAGCCCCAAAACACAAAACAGTTTATATCTGCCTATAAAACAGGGAGGAATAAATTTGATGAATCCACTAGTTTTTTTATTTTAGTTTGTTCCTAACATGAATTTGTTTAGAAACATAGAAGTTGATGTCAGAAAAGGACTGCTCAGCCCATCCAGTCTGCCCCTGTTTCCATGCGTAACATAACACTGCAGACCCTACATGGTCACCAGCCTCTGCACTCCCACCCCCTACCCCTACCAGTGATGTCTTTTAAGCCATCCTAACATGTCCCTAAAATTTGGCACCCCTGGAGGGAACGATGGAGGATTCCTTTGCTAATTGTCTGGTCTAATGGTGTTTCCTCCCCGAGAAAAATAAGTACGACCCCTAACTTTATTTATGCAGTGATAGAAAAACTGAGGCATTGCCATATCTGTATAACACGATAACTATGACCTCTAGGGCTAGTATTTATAATTAGATTATGGATGATAACTTTAAGAAACTGGTGCTCTACAAAGGAATCCCTTCTTTGGATCACCCCTCCGTAAACAGGTATTTAATGGACAGCAGGACTCCACCTAAGACGTGGGACATACTTTGGCTCTGTTGTCATGGTAGCCTTAGTGTCAAGGCTAACTCAAAGCATAAAAGTATTTTGGAGTGAAATTGCCCTTAATGGAGCTTTTAAACTGTGTTGGAGACTATAGAGCAAATTTTACTGGACTGTACATATACTCAATTGTTTTGTACTGACTTGGCTCAATTTTGGGGTGATCCATCCTGGGCAAGGATATCATATAGAGATATAATATTAGGTACCCTTCACTCTGACAGAATTTATGATACCAGCACTATGAGACTGGTTATTGCTATGAGTAAATATTATCTCTGGCTATCATGGTGTGCCCTTTTGTTCCTGCAAAAATGCATACTACCTTCTTCCTTGATACAGCTGATAACCAGAGAACTTGCCTCAATATATACTGTAGGTTAAAGAGTAAGAGGCTCCCTTCATCCTGCCTAGCTGCCAAATGGCAGCATCTGATTAATTATTTTTGCCATAACCTGCATCTTACCTTGCATGTTTTGGTTTTCTGATTATCTGAGACATTGTATCAGTTATGGAGAGTTTTTTTATTGTGTTTCTATTTTCTTTCTTCTCCCTATTTTTCATTTCTTGTATTTTTGTTTGCCTTTAGGACTTTATTATACCAATGACTGTGATTGCTGCTTGATGCATCATGTATTTTCTTTGTTTGTCCTTCTGTATTAATAAAATTACCCTACTTTCCTGTAGACGGAACCTCTATCCATCTTGCTTTCAAGGTGGCAGATCTGGGTGAAGGTGATGGAGATGAAGGAGTTGCAAGGGCTGGGGAGCTGACCTCCCCTCTTGTCCTGCCCAATATGAAGATCAATGTTTCAGGGATGGTTGGTGATGTAAAAAAGTTGAGATCATGAGATGTTTAGTTTCTGAGGAAGCACAACCTGGCTACCAGAATGGTGGAGAAAAAATATCAGTTAATGGCCCTCATGAAAGAGGAGGAAGTCAAATTTGTGCTACTTGAAGTGAAATTGCTGGATGAAAAAGAAGAAATTATGCCTGATGGTAACCCCCCATGATAAACTACCTTCTGCATCCTAACTAGAGGAAGAAATGGTATAAGAGACAGCACACATTTTGGGCACAGAAAATTATACATACGCTGATACAAACATTGTACCTGTTCATAGTAACAGACTTACTTAACAAACTTTTTCTCAGGCAAAGACAGGTACTCTGAGACCCATCTTAAGGAGAGGATGTCCTCACTGAGAGGTCCAACACTGTTACTGCCTTGAGGAAAAATGTCCATATGACTGTACCAAAGGATGGCTGGTTGGTGGAAAGGACACTCATGATGACTGACTGGGTAAAGATGGTGGATGGCAAAATCTGGCTTTCGAATGTTGCATCTCATGAAATGGCAAGCTTGACAAAGAAAGCCTGCCCTGTCAGCCCAAACTCAGCTGTGGCATCAGTTGTGTGTGCAAACACAGTAGGCCTAATGTTCAACGGGCTGAAAATGCCACAAGCCCTATATGTGCTGAACATATGGAGGTTGCAGTATTCTCCTGGTGAGTGATCGGGATTTTCTATACCATGCACTGATTGGCGTGAGTTAGACCAGCTTTTTCTAGTTAATTTGCCACAGTCCTGGGTACCCTTTTTACAGGGTTTGTGCCAAATATTTGGTACAAGCTGCCATAAATCAGGTAAAGTGCTGCAACTGCGCTCAATGTACCAAAATCAGGCACGGTTGCACCAAAGGTGTTTGGCATAGCTGCTGTTCAAAAAAGAGTTTGCTGCAGGGCTTGATGCAAGCCCAGCATTGCCTGCTGATAATCGTGCCCAGCATGTTGGCAAGGCCCACCTGTCAGTTCAATGGATCAAAGGGGAACTGACAGAATCGGTAAACATGGTGGTGAAATGGTGTGATGAAGTGCTACCATGGTCTGCACTACAGAAAGGCCAGTAGTCCTCTAGTAGAGCTACTCAGTGAACAGACTGTGACATAAACCAAACTGAAGCAGGCTGCAGAGTATATCAATCCTGCAACAGAAAAGCTGCCTGACAAGATGGCACAGCAAAAAGAAAACATTGACACACCACTGAAAACAGGAGAGGCTACACAAGGAAACCCACGTATTGTGAATCAAAATGCTACTATGTGTACTAGAACAGTGGGGCTGAGAGGCAAACTGTGGGACTAGGGCTCAGACTAACTAAAGCCAGAGTCTCAGGGGCAAAAGTGTCAGTGACTCTTGAGGCAAACAGGCTGGGAGCTAGCAAAGACTGAAAGGCACATTATTCAAGAGCACAGCATTCTGATACACATGGGCAGGAAACTGGCCACAATAAACATCAAAGAGCAACCCTACACCTCTAGACAGGGGACTACAGAAGGCCAGGAACAGAGATGGAAAAAACAGAAAACACTGCAGACTACATATCTTTTTACAGTGAACCTGAAACTTTGCAGGAACAGAGATCAAAAGACAGAGAACTATTCTGATGGCAGATCTTTTTACAGGGAATCTGGAATCTTCCAGAAACAGAGCAGACAGAGAACCTTTTGGTTGTCAGATCATTTATAGGGAACCAAAACCATGCTAGGAACAGAGATGGAGAGGACCGAGAACCTTTTGAGGCAAATATTTGTACAGGGCCCAGAACCTACCGGAACAGAGATGGAGAAGCCAGAGAACCTTTCAGATGGAAAATCTGTCTATGGGGAACCTGAGAACTGCCCAAGGAAGAAATGCCATCAGGATAAAGTATTAGGGAGCTCTAGAGGAGCCCCAGCCTTGGGTATATCTAGCCTGAAATTTGCTTAAAAACTCGATGCTCTTTACCGCATCAGAAAGATATGCCCTTTTACATACAGTATGTTGGATGATACCACCTTCGATGTCAGCTTCAAAACTATGTCTCCACTGGAAAAATTTTGGAAGAAATGCCAGGAGCTAAAATATACATAATTATGCAGGCTCTTCTTGTTGATACCCCTTTCAAGACCAACTGTCTTCAATATGCCGATGATTTAGTTTTCTTCAACAATGTACTGGATGTAGCTGACATAAATAATGCCCTAATCTCAGACCTGAAGACAGTCCAAACTTGGTTCAAGGATAATAAGCTGCTAATGAATCATTCAAAATCCCAAGCCATGCTATTTGGATACACCCACCAATTAAAAAACACTTGCAGTCTGCTAAGAGTGCTTTGTGGCAACAGCTCCCCTCTTGACTCTGTAAATTCCTTTAAATGCCTCAGAGTGACTCTTGACCCCTCCCTCGACTTCTCTTTAGACATATCATCAGTCAGTAAGGCTGTTAGTATCAGTCTTGACATAGCCTATGGTGTCAGTCCAAATCTATCCCCTTGAGCTTGAATAACAGTGGTGTGTGTTCTACTGCCCCAAATTAACCTATGGCCTGTCCATCTTTTCCCATGCCCCAGCTCCACACTGCACATGTGGGAAGTGGCTTACAACAATTTATGTCATTTTTCCCTCATGTGCAATTGTCTCACTCACTGCTGTACACCCTATTCCAAATTAAGCTTCCTCCCTTCTGCTCTTTGTGACCTTTCTCTTGGAAGAACTATCCACAGTACATTGCTGAACCAAGTGCCCTACTCCTTGGTCTCCCTCCTGGTGCCTTGAAAAAAAACATACTCTCAGATCCTCTGACCTTGACCCACTATCCATCCCTAGGCCAAGGACTACATTTGGTGAGATGACTTTGCTATCACTGCTCCTAAATTATAGAACAGCATCCCTCCTCAAATACATCAATGCCCAGTAGCTAACACCCTCTGGTGCCAATTACGATCTTACCTGCTGCAGTGCTCTACTTGTGCTTCTCCCTAACCACTAACTACAGTACACTTTCTCCTACTTATACCACTTAGTTGCTCCATTGTCTGTTACTTTTCTGCTTCCCTCTTCCTACCTCCTCTTTGCTCTCAAGCCTTTCAGTCATTCGCTATGCTGCATTCCTCTTCTGTCACTTTTGTTTAGTAAAATCTACGGCTTACTTTATGGAATTACAATGTTTTTGTACTCAAATGAATCAATAATTTGTGTATTGTGCACCTTTGGTCCTCATTTTAGTACTTTGTGTTATCCAACTAATGTATTGTACAACTCTGGTTCTTTTGTGAATGATACCCTTTGTGCTTTGTAAACGTCTACTGATGTACTCTCCGGTCATGCCTGAAAATAGGCATATATACTGTATGCTTAGTGCACACCTGGTTAACAAAACTAAATAAATATAATAACAGTGTTGTTAAAATGAAGATGTCTCAGTATATTATATTAAATGTTAACTGGCTCAAAAATGCAAGGTACTGGGTAACCCCATCCCATAATGGATAGTGAACAGATCTGGACAGGGACAGGACTGGTGTTTTCAGTTAAAAATTAAGCAAAATGACAGAGGAATAGAACATCTTCCAAATTGCTTTTTCTTAGGAAGAGACAAAAGCTTCTGATTTTACCCAGGGCAGCTCAAGAGGTGTTTCAAATGTGGATCAACCACATATCTAATTAGCACTTGTGACAAAGTGAAAAGTAACCTATGTTATGGACAGGTCATGTCAATATTTACTGCCCCAATGACATCAGGTGCAATTTATATGATGAATGTATTCATTCATATAAAAAATCATTGAGCACGCCTGCTGACAGAATGCACCTTGGAGTTGTTCTATACATCAGGGAGCATAAAAACAACAAAATACAGATTTTTTAGTCACAAAGTGAATTCCAATGAAAACAGTGAGTAGAACTCATTGAGCTACACTGCTACATTCCAATTTACATGAGGGTGCATCCACAGAAAGGAGGAGGGATCAGTTCCAAAAATCAGCCGTCACCAGGGACCCAGGCTGCAGCAACCACAGCATCACCATCAGGGACTGAACCCCATGGAAGGCCCTTCAGCTATGTATGTAAGCACTCAGTGTCAAAGCTTAACCCACTCCAAAGAGACTTACAGAAGAGGACATAAAAATTGAGTTTACAACCAACATCATGACTTCAGCTGAGACACAAGCAACCCAGACTTTGACTGCAACTAATGAGATAGCTCAAGGAAACATGCAACTAAAGTACAGATTGTAGGCCGTAGGACATGCAACTGGGCCTCCAATATCCATAGAGTGGGTTTACCAGAGGCCTGTGAGGGAGACAACCTATTCATGTTCCTGCATGGATGGCTGACAGGGACTTTGAATTCAAATCCAGAGACTATGATACAGTGTTTTTGCACAGCATATAGAGTCTTCCTCTGAACTGTCCAAAATCAGGGAGACTTGCTGCAAACAGTGCTCCTGGTGACTACCAGCACAATGGGGCAGGACTGCAATTTACAGGCATCAAGAGACTCAGAATCCTTAAACTGTAATGGCACAACATTACATATTTTTCCTGATCTCTCGTATACTATGAGAGCTTGACATAAAAAAATTCAATGTGGTCTGCACCAAACTAAGGAGTTTGGGAGCTGTTCACTCCTTGATGATGCCTGTCTCTCTGAGTATCAACTATGGTGGGCATACCTACCAGTTCTCCAACCTGGTTAAAGTGGGCAAGAAAGCAGAATCCATTGCTCTGGAGTTTGAAGTGACCTAGAGTCAAGAACCACATGAATTGGTTGATGAAATCTGAACTGTGTGATGGCGTGACAAGTATCATTTACTTATTAAGCACTAGGTCTTCAGCGCTTTCATACTGAACTGCCATTTCTTGCTTTTAAATTAATGCCAACTGACAGTTTCTTTTTTTAATTACATTTGTTGAAGTTCAAATGCAAAGACAAATACATTTCATATTAGTACACATGATATGCATTTTACAGTGCATGTATACATTAATAACTCTTAATCTCTCATCAGCAGCACTTTAGAAAACATCTTGAGTTACAACAATCCAGACATAAACTTTACCCAACAGCAGTTAAAAACCTTGTGCAAAATGTAAAATAGATCAACCAATGCAAACATGAATAATGCTGGCTGCGTAAAAGAATAATCTTACTATTCAGTCCATTGCCTATAATAGTTATTAGGATGACACATTAAAATACCTGTGTATCATATCTGTGCTACTCATAAAATTAAATTAAGTTCCTCAGTATCTTTAAAGAACTATTTTAAGTTGCATCAATGTTGCCTCTGCTGGTGGGAATGAGTCCATGAAAGTCCTGCATGCCTTATCAAAGAGATCCCCTTCCTCTTTAAGTTCATATGTTACTCTTTCTAACGACAAACATCTTTGGCCACTAACTCCAGCCACGTACCCACTGTTGTTCTTAAACTAGAGACCCAAGTGTTTTGAATACATTTTCGGGCCAGCACTAACAAAACCCAAACCACTCTACAATGTGGGCCCCATTCATCATCATTCACATGGTCTATTCCCAGCAGCATAAACAATAGCGTTTCAGGTAATGAGCGTCCTGTCCTTTGTTTGATTTGTGCTCTAACCCCTTCCAAAATGGACGTAGGGTTGGGCACATGCAGTAGTAATGAATACATGTCCCCCTTGCTCCATGACATCTACCGAAGACAGGCGAACGCCCCCTCCCCCAGGGAGAACTTATGCCAAGGATAAGGAAGCAGTATAGTGCAGTGGTTAAGGGCACTGAGTTGCAAACCTGGAGACTTGGGTTTCAATCCCATCAGCCCCCACTTGCACACTGTGTAACCCTGTGCAAGTCACTTAACTTCCTTGTGCTCCCAGGTCATACCTGGAAACAAGATCTGGCTTAGTGTGCCTTTCCTGGTTAAATAATTTTCCCTTTCCCTTATGTACCACTGCTGAAGTGAGATAGAGCCAGTGAATAAATTTGAACTGGGCTTCATTGTACTTGTTGTGACACAACAGTCCCATGTTGGATTCACAGATAGCTGGCCAATTTATGTCTGCAGTCTCTACCCCCAAATCTTGCTCCCAGTGTCTGCATACCTTCAATGACTGGCTCAGCATAGCCTCTCTCAGGTGCAAGTAGAGCCATGCCATAGAGCCTTTTGTGGCTCACCAGGTGTTCAGAATCTTTTTCTAACTTATATAGATTTGAGAGGGCAGGATTATGTCGCTGTATAGTCCTAAGGTAGTCCCTTACCTGCAAATACCAGAAGTCATGATACCCTTGAAAGGCGTAGATATGCCTCAAGTCATCCTGGCTATAAAGCCCTCCAGAACCCATTGAATCCCCAAAATACCTTATTCCAGCCCATCTCCAGTGCATAAATCCTTTCTTAGCCAGTCTCTGGAGAAAGTCTGGATTGTTGCTTACTAATGCAAGCAGGGTCTTATCCTGCTCTCCCTCTACCATCCTAGCTGCTGTCTGCCATGTCTCCAGCATGTGAGTTACTAGGGGATTCTGGTCCTGCCAAGTCTTATATTTACCTGGCCCACCTTATCTACAAATAAGTGGAGAGGAGTACTCCTCTTCTAATTCCCGGGGCACCCAGCCAGCACCCCCCTCCTCCAAGAGTCATCCTCTGATCAGGCGGCATCGTGCCACTATATGATACTGCTTCAAGTCAGGAAATTGCAGACCTCCCTTGGATACTGTCCCCTTCAGATGCACCAGAACTGCCCTAGGCCTTTTCCCTTGCCATAAAACATGGCACATTTAGCTTCAAAGCACTGCAGGTCTTGTTTAGTTAGTCCCATAGGTAACATTTGAAGGGGATAAAGTATCTGCAGGAGGACATTCATTTTCAGCAGATAGAGATGGCCAAGCTAAGAGATGGGCAAAGACCTCCACCGTATCAAATCTCCCTCTAGTGTCTTAAGCAGCCTCATAAAAGTCTCACATAATTTAACTGATATAGAGTATGTAACTGAGGGCCTACCCTGATGTGTAGATATGTGAGAAAAATGTTTTTTCTTTTAAAACATGATCTCTGTTGTGCTATTTGTGCTCACCCCACCTGCATCAGTTTAGATGTGTCCAAGTTGATTTTATATCCTAAAAGCCTGGAGGAGTTGTCTAGGTTGCAATTATTCCAGGCAGGGAGCGTATCGGGTTAGTTACAAACATGAAGATGTTGTCCATGTATAATGACATTTTGTGCTCCTCTCCACATCTGCCCCTAATTCCAACAATGTCAGGATTCTGTGTAATATATTCAGCAAGTGGCTCTATTACCAGAGCAAAGAGGAGGGAGGATAGAGGGCATCCCTTCCTTGTACCCTGTTCTAGCTCAAATTCTTCAGTGAGTCTTCCACTAAGCAACAGCCAGGCTTTAGGTGCAGCATAGAGTAGCTTGATATATTCTAGGAATCCCTCCCCCAGCCTGAATTTATCTAATACCTTGCATAGGGAGGGCCACTCCACACTATCAAAGGCCTTCTCGGCGTCCTGGGAGAGCACCAGTACCTCACCCGGATGCCGAGAGCCCCAGTGCACTGCATTCAGCAGGTGCTGAATGTTTATTGTAGGAGTACCTTTCTCTTATGACTTCAGTCTGGTCTGGTTTCACTAGATTTGGCAGTAGCTCCTCCAGCCTTCTTGCTAAGGCCTTTTCTATTATTTTAGCATTGCAGTTGAGGAATGATATTGGCCAAAAGGCTGTACATTACATTTGCTCCTTTCCAGGCTTGGTGATTACCACTATTGTGGCCTGATAACATGAGCTGGAGAGTGAACCCTGCTCCTGCTCCTCTTCCACCATAGCTTGCAGGCCCTGCAGCACCAGGAAACCTAGCACTTTTCAATATTCAGCACTTAATCTGTCTGGGCCTGCCGCTTTCCCTTTTTTAAGGGTGGCTACTGCTGCAGCCAGATCAGCAACCATCAATGGCACCCCTAATTGGTCCCTTAGATCTTCCTCTAAATGTGGTAGATCAATATGTGCCAGAATGTCCTTGGCCTTGTGTGCACACCACACACATTCCCCTGTGTATAATACCTAGTAATATGCCATAAACTGTGCCTTGATATCTGGACTTTTATTGTAAATTTGCTCTGTCCCATCCTTTAGACCAATAACAGTGTTAGCAGTAGCCCTGCCCTGAGCCAGTCTTGCCAGCAGGGGGCTAGGTCTATCACCCCATTCATAGATCCTTTGCTTTGCATACAATAGGGCTTTGCTAACCCCATCAGTAATAGCTAGATTCAGCTGTTTTCACACCACTCTGAGCTTGTGCATAATCTCAGTGGATGGGTCTCTGTAGGCTTTCGTCTCCAGAGCCTCAGCACCATCCTCCAGCTTCTGTAGCTTTTTGTGCTTTTGTTTGGCCTGCTTGGCCATGTAGTAGATAACCATCCCCCACTTGTATGCCTTCCTGGCCTCCCAAAAAATCTCCTTAGAGGTCACTGAAGCCTGATTCTCCCTCACGTAATGCCCTCGTTGTTCCTGCAGGAACTCCACAAATTGTTTAGAGGATGACAAACAAGCTGGAAACCTCCAAGTCACACATTCCCTTTCCCCTGTCCTGGTTCAAAAGGTTATTAGCAGCCTGGCATGGTCCGAGACCACTATGGACATAATTTCAGTCTGGTGACTCTTGAGTATAAAATTCTAGGAGCAAAAATATAATCAATCCACCACCATGTGCCATGGAGATTTGAAAACAAATGTATATTCTATAGAGCCTGGATTTGCCTCTCTCCAGACATCTACAAGGTCTAACTCCATCAGACCCATACCCCAGCACTGGACTCTGGCCTCTTGTCTGTCCCCCCTCCTGACCCATCCAGTGCACCAGACAAAGCACAATTAAAATCTCCTGCAAAGATCGAGATGATGACATGCTCCCACTGCAAGAGGGCCAGCATCTCATCATAAAAAACTGGTCATGTTATGCAGGAGCATACTGTATATATTGCCAAAGGTGAAAACTTCAAATTATGTCCGATTTATCACCCCCCTCCGGGATCCTTAACGAACCTCTGCTCCACAAAGTGCAGACCCTGCCACAACAAGATAGACACCCTTCTTCTGTGGCCATAAAAGGACACCGCAAAGCAGTGTCCCACCCATTCTCACACCAATATTCCATGCTCTGCATCTGTCAGATGCATTTCTTGGAACATGGCTATGTCCACCTTATTCTTCTTGAGAGTGCTAAGCGCTTTCTTATATTTGAAGGGTGTGGAAAACTCCTGGATGTTCCAGGAGCACACTGTAATAGTATACATATTGTTAAATGAGAATCTTGTATCACTCTGGGGTGGGTAAAAATCCCAGCCAGTCAAGACCCAGAGCATTGCTCATCAGTTTTCCACATCTCCAGTTGTCCAAAATTGCCTAGCTAGGACAAAGTACTACCTGGGTGGAGTCCAGGTATATGCATCAGAGGAGGAGAAGGACCTGGGAGTGATGATCCCAAATGACCTGAAGCACTCCACGCAGTGTAAGAAAGCTGCAGCAAGGGCAAACAAGATGCTGGGATGCATAGCTAGGGGTATCAGTAGTAGGAGAGAGAAGGTTATACTATCCTTGTACAGGTCTCTGGTGAGACCACATCTAGAGTATGAAGTTCAGTACTGGTGCCTACACCTCAAAAAGGACATTAACCTACTGGAGAAGGTCCAGAGGAGGGCTACAAAGATGATAGCGGGTCAGCAGGGTAAGGCATATGAGGAGAGGTTGAGAGCACTGAACATGTACTCCCTGGATGAAATGAAAGTGAGAGGGGACATGATTGGGACCTTCAAGTACTTGAAAGGGATAAATAAGGTGGATAAGGAGGGTATCTTTAGGCGGAGTGGCAACCATAACATGAGGGGGCACAGTCTTAAGCTGGATGGGGGATTTAGGAGGGAGGTCAGGAAGTACTTCTTCACAGAAAGGGTGGTGGACACTTGGAATGCACTGCCATAAGAGGTGGTCTCATTGAAGACAGTGGGTAGCTTCAAAAGAGGCTGGGATAGGCATGGAGAAAGGTAAGGATCATGGGTAGGGAGGATTGGAGGAGTGGGGAGGGGGGCAGGGACAGTAGCTCAAGCTGTGAACCCTGCAATATGAGGAGACTAGCTAGACCAAATGGCCTTCTGCTGGCTTATTCATATGTTCATATGTAATTGTTATCCCAAGCAGTACCCCCTTCTTCCTCCCTGCAGTTTCGCCAAGCATAAAACTAACTGTAAACCAACTAACAGTTCATAACAACATATAAACTATAACAACGTTCCCATGTAACAATAACACAGCAGAAATAAATGTATTTTGTTGTTGAGACATTGCCACCTCATGACACCCCCATGTTGTACAAGGGTCACATCCCACTGTAGGCAAGTCATAATTCTCCATTCTTCCAAAACACATTGATTATAAGTTTCAGCATACCACTCACCCTCCCTTCCCTCACTCATTCGATATATCACCCTTCCCCATTGCAGGGCCACATACCAGCCCCCCAGCCCAGATGGGGAGATCCTACAACCTGGATCTATCCCCCTCACAGGCCACAAAATTATCTTGCACAATACTTATTAGACACAGAACCCCCACCCGTCCTTTGAGCAGATCTAGAATAAACATTTTCCCAGCAGAAAGCAATATGCTTCTCCCTAGTCTGGACTCCTTAGTGCACCCTCTCCCCCTAGTCTACTACAGTATGGGCACACCCTAGGATTTGTCTTTCCCACCCCATAATTACAGTTTGTAGTCCTAACACAGATGAAATCCAGCAATCGACCCCCTGTCAGCAAGACTCGAGGATTTCATGCAGTCTTGTGCTGCTCACCCAAAACTCTTATCAGTCCATACAAATGCCTCATTTATAGTTGAACTGCAGCACACTCTGTATAAGTTGCCTTGTCCATTTAGGTGGCCTCACAGTTCTCAAAGTGGCTGCCTACTACTGTACATACCTCAAGGATGCTGCAGCGGTGCTTCTTAACATTCTCATCCCTAAACAGTACAGTACAACATGTTTCTTTTCTGTCGACTACTATCTATTAGTCCTCAACAGCACTCAAGCCATACCAGCGATGAGAAGAGAGGAGAGGACCACTGAACCATCAGGAGTGCTGAGTAGCTTGGTGGGAAAATAGTACAGCCATTAAGTTCAGTTAGGCGCCATCCTTTCCCAAATCTCCTGCTGAATCATACAAGTGTCCCACAATATCAGTAGGCAAAGAATTACATTTTTCCAACAGACTGACCTGCACATACGTCTGATGATCCTTATCCAGCTCTCAGAATGTATACATTTGTCCCTCATGGTGTAATTTAAGTACTGCTGGATCATTGAATCGGAAATCCACCTTGCTTTCCCATAAATCATTAAGAAGTGGCAAGAACACCCTCCACTTCTGCTGTACAAGTCTTGAGTAGTCCTGGAATATAGTCACTGGGTGTGTTCCAAACTTCATAATGCTAAATATTCTGTATGCAGCAAGAATCCTCTGTTTATCAGCATAGTTGTACAGCTTGAGAAAAATTTGCCAAGGAGGAGTGTCTGAGGGTGGCTTGGGTGCGAGCGCCCTATAAGCATGACCTATCTTGATATTGCTGTGCTTGCTAGGCAGCTGCAGTGTTTGCACAAGCCAATTACATATGAATTCCTCCACAACTGATCCCTCAGCTCCCTCAGGGATGCCCCTGATCAGTAGAGTGTTTCGTCTCTGGACATTTTTCTGAGAGTCCAGGTGCTCCCTTAGCATTGCCATTTGGTGCTACAATTGCGTTACATTGTTTGCTAACAGGTTGGTAGTGTCCTCAACTTGGGCAACTCTGTTTTCTAGCTCTCTGATGCACTTCTGTTACTTGTCATACTGTGTTGCTAACATGTCCAATTTAGCCACCACCATTTTTGAGCTTGGGTGACAGGCCTCCAGCACCCTCTCTGACACCACCCTGGCTAGGACAGTAGTCACCTCCTCAGAACTCTCCATCTTGATGGTCATGCCAGGCCTGCTGCTGATTCTGAGGATTCTTCTGCCACCCTGCTAGTTAGTTCATGTGGATTTCTGGCAACTGAAGTTAAATATCCATCCATCTTCCATTCCTATAGCTATCTGATTGCTGTGAGATCAATGGGACAGGTTTAAAATACTTAAAAAATCAATTTATTTGAGTGAGGGTCTGGAGCTAACGCAGAGACATCAGCTTGTTTTAGTTGCACGTACTTAACCAGTGATCATTTTATAAGTGTTTGTAGCAAATTACTTAAAAGTTATTTTCCTTCACAAAGTGTTAATATATGGAAAATCCATATAATATGGAGTATCTTTTTTTTTAGATGTTTAACCAGGAGTAGCACACTAAACTGAAAGCTTTCTTACAGGAGCGACCTGGGAAGCACAGAGAAGTTAAGTGACTTGCTCAGGGTCACACAGTATGTAAGTGGAAGCTGTGGGATTCAAACCGAGGTCTGATCTGCTGGATGTCACCAGATTTGCAGCTCAGAGCCTTAAAACCACTGTGCTATATTGCCTCCTACTAATGGCACCTGTCACGTGGAGTAGGAGAAGAGGGAGTGTGATCACTTTTCGTGGCTAAGGAGGTAAAGTTGTTAAATAGTACACAAAGCTGCTTTACTCATACATTGGACCATGTGAAAGTTTATCCTGAATGCTTTTTTTTTTTTTTTTTATGGGATAATAGCTTTGTTGAAATGGGTCATTTATAACACTGTTACAAGATAGAGTTAAGCGGCGACATAACATATTTTAAATTAGAATTACTGCTGGGATTGTTGAAATTCTTGATTAACACTAGAAGTTTTATGATCACAATTGCTCTCAGATGTATTAGCATTTCAAAGAGTTTAACATGCTAAGGACTACGTATGTTTGGTATTGGGATCACAGCAACACAGGCTGTTTTTACATGTTTGGGCTTAACATTTTCATCAGACCACCGAAAGTCTTGTGGGAGTATGGCATAACATGGCCTTAAGTTGGATTAGAAATGAACTTTGGATATATGCCAACATGAAAATAAGATTGCACCGGGTAATATTAATGGTTACATTTGAAGTATCCTATTTCTGATGTCTAGCATGGAGTTGACTATATGATACTGTGTATTGAAAACAATAAATACATAAAAAAAAAGTCTATAGGCCACTTACAACAGATCCCAAAGCTCAGATAAGGATGGCCTATTACAGATGACTCAGGAAATGAATACACAAAAACCTTGAAGGTATAACAGGTCCATGCTTTGAACAATATAAACTCAGCCTCAGGACTCTGACCCTGCAAAACCAAACTATTAACCAGTATTGGAACAGTACTACCTGTCCCAGATCACTCTGCACACTCACAGCTGGATATAGAAGCATAGAAACATAGAAGTTGACTGCAGATAAGGACTACAAGGCCCATCCAGTCTGCTCATTTTTCTACCTTATGAATGTGCCATAGGCCAGTACTCTGTCAATGGCCTATCTATCCATACTCATCTGTATTGCTCCCTTAAGCCTATCCCATGCCTGTTTAAAGCCCTGCACTGTATTCATATCCACCACTTACTGAGGCAGGCCGTTCCATGCATCCACCACCCTTTCTGTGAAAAAGTACTTCCTCACATTACCCCTTAATCGGCCTCTCTCTAATCTCATGCTGTGTCCTCTTATCGTGCTATTTTACTTATATTGAAACATTTTAGACTTTCTCACCTTGTTAATGCCTTAAGATGTTTGAATGTTTCAATCATATCACCTCTCTTCCTCCTTTGCTCAAGGGTGTACATATCGAACTCCATTAATCTGTCCTCATATGTTTTCTGATGCAGTCCCTACACCATTTTGGTTGCCCTTCTCTGGACTGCCTCCATTTTGTTAATGTCCTTGTGCAGGTGAAACATAGAAACATAGACTTTGACGGCAGATAAGGACCGCTTGGCCCATCTAGTCTGCCCATTTCCCTACCTACAGGATAGGCCGCAGATCCTAGTTAACCAAAGCCTATTTCTTCCTACCCCCCACAAGAATTGCCTTAGGTCTGTCCCATGCATTCTTGAATTCTCCCACAGTTTTAGACCCCACAACCTCCTCAGGAAGGCAGTTCCATGCATCCACTACTCTCTCTCTGTGAAATAATACTTCTCACATTGCCCCCGGAACCGCCTCCTTCTATCTTTAAATTGTGTCCCCTTTGTTCTTGCAAGTCTCTTTTCTGAAAGATGCTACCCTCTTGGACTTTGTTGATTCCACTGAGGTACTTAAAAGTTTCACCATGTCCCCTCTCCTTCTTTCCTCAAGGGTATACATATTAAGCTCCTTTAGTCTCTCCATCAACGGCTTCTCTTGCAGACCCTGCACCATTTAGTTGCCCTCCTCTGGACTACCTCTATCCTGTCTATGTCCTGCTGGGAGATGGGGTCTCCAGAACTGGACACAGTACTCAGATGGGGTCTCACCAACTGTCTGTACGGAGGATAACAACTTCCTGTTTTCTGCTGCTGATGCCTCTCCCTATACATCCCAGTATACCCCAGCCCTCCCTACTGCCTTCTCACATTGCTTGCTAACCTTAAGGTCATCTGATATGATTACCCCAGGTCCCTTTCCTTTTTGTTGTTGTTACTACCTCCCACCCATTGTGTATTCTTCCCTGGGTTCTTGTTTCCCAGGTGCATTATTTTGCACTTCTTTGCATTGAATCCTAGCTGCCATACTTCTGACCATTCCTCCAACCTTGCCAAGTCCCTTTTCATCCTTTCCATGCCTTCTTGTGTCTCAACCCTGTTGCAGATCTTTGTGTCATCTGCAAAGGCATACTTTTCCTTCAGTCCCTCTGCAATGTCACTGATGAAGACATTAAAGGACTGGACCCAATACTGAACCCTGCGGTAGCCCACTAGTAACCCCTCTCTTCTTCAGAGTGGACTCCATTTACAATTACCTTCTGTGTCCTGTTGTGCAGCCAATGTTTTACCCAGTCTACCACCTTGGAACCCACTCCCAGGCTGGTTAATTTGACTACTAAACTTTTGTGTGGGACTGTGTCAAATGCCTTGCTAAAGTCTAGGTAGGCCATGTCCACAGCCCCTCCCTGGTCTACTATTTTGGTCACCCAGTCAAAGAAATCTATTAGATTCATCTGACACGACCTTCCCGCTGTGAACCCATGCTGCCTTGGGTCCTGTGTTCCACTGGCCTCTAGGTACTCAACTATTCTTTCCTTCAGTAGTGACTCCATCACTTTCCCACCACAGAGGTCAGACTGACAGGTCTGTAGTTTCCTGCCTCTGTCTTGGTCCCACTTTTGTGAAGGGGAATCACATCCGCCTCTCCCAGTCCTCGGGTACCACACCATCCTCCCATGATTTATTAAAAAGAGTAGCCAAGTGGTTTCACTAGTTCCTCCTTAATTCTTTAGAATTCTGGGGGTGAATTCCATCAGGACCCATTGCTTTGTCCGCCTTCAGTTTTAGGAGTTCTTGCAGAACCCTTTCTTCTGTGAAAGGACTGGGATTGACCCCTCTATCAAGAGTGCTTCTGTTAATTGGATTAGGCACTTCCCCTTCCTCTTTTGTGAATACTGAGCAGAAATATTCGTTCAGTATCCCTGCTCCTGTACTGCATGCAGTGCTCCAGATGGGGACTAACCAGTGTCTTGTAAAGAGGGATTATTACCTCCCTCTTATGACTTGTGATACCCCTACTAATACACCCAAACATCCCTCTAGCCTTACTTACTTACTGCTTTAGTATAGGTGGCTTCAGGGCTTCTCTTCCCTATGTGTATGATCTTGCACTTCTTTGCGTTAAACCTCAGTTGCCACTCTTCTGACCATTTTGCCAGTTTATCCAGACCTCATCTCATCCGGCTCACCCCATCTGGATCATCTACTCAGTTGCAGATCTTGGTGTCATCTACAAACAGACAAACCTTACCCTCCAGTCCATCTGCAATGTCACTGATGAAGATATTGAAGAGGACTGGTCCCAGGACTGATCCCTGAGGTACCCCACTTGTGATTTGCATCTCTTCTGACTGTATACCATTTACCACCACTCTCTGTTTTCTGCCCGCCAACCAGTTTGCCACCCAGTTGACCAACTTCTGACCCACCCCAAGTCTACCCAGCTTATTAATCAATCTTCTATGTAGAACAGTACTGAAAGCTTTGCTGAAGTCAAGGTAGGTGACATCAACTGCACCCACTTGGTCCACCATTGTGGTTACCCAGTCAAGAAATCTATGAGATTAGTATGACAGGACCTTCCTGTTGTAAACCCATGCTGTCTTGGATCCTGTGCTCCTATGGATTCCAGGTGTTGCACTATCCTTTCCTTAAGGAGTGCCTCCATAATCTTGCCCACTAGTGAGGTAACTAGTCTGTAGTTCCCTGCCTCCTCCTCCCTGCTACCACTCTTGTGGAGTGGTATCACATGAGCCCTTCTCCAGTCTTCCAGGACCTCGCCTGTGTTCATAGACTCACTAAACAGTTCTGATAATGGCTCTGCTAGTAACACCCTTTGCTCCTTTAGTACCCTGGGATGTATGCCATCAGGTCCCAATGCCTTGTCCACTCTGAACTTAGCGAACTCTTGTAGGATCCTTTCTTTTGTCAAGGGACTAGTGCACACCTCCCTCCCCCCTGTTACCATGGTGCTGAGCTGTGGGCCCTGCCCTACCTTCTCCTCAGTAAATACTGAGCAGAAGTATCTATTTAGGATAGATGCTTTTCCTTGGTCTTCCTCCACACACTCCCCCTTATCTGTTTTGATCTTAGCAATACCCCCTCTGGACTTTCTCCTTCCACTAATGTATGTATAGAAAGTCTTGTCCCCTTCTTTTACTGTTTGTGCTGGTGTTTCCTCAGTTTGGGCCTTTGCCTACCTTATTGCCTTCCCTGCTTCCCTTAGGGAAGTTTGGTATGCCTCCTATCTTCATCCCGCTGCATTCCTTATATTTCCTGAAGGCCAGCCTTTTGACTCCTGACCTTTTTGCTACTGTTTTTGAGAACCAAAGTGATTTCCTCTTCTTTTTGCTCTTGCCTTTTCTCTAACACAATGGGATGTTGCTTCAAGTATTGCATCCTTAATGCTTGCCTACTTTGCCTGTACCCCTTACCTGTATTTCTTCTTGCCAGGGCTAGCTTAACTCTGTTGGCTATCTTACCAAAGTCAGCTCCTCTGAAGTCCCATATGTTTGCCTTGGAATGGGATGATTTAGTTCTAGTGGCCAAATTGAACCATACCATGTGATGGTCACTGGCCCCCAGGTGACCCTCTACCTGGAGATCTGTGATCCTTTCCCCATTAGTCAGTACTAGATCTAGGATAGCCCTGCCTCTTGTTGGTTGTAGTACCAGTTGTTTTTTGAACCCTCCCCCCTGCAGGGAATCCACTATGTGTCTAGTTCTGGTAGATGTTCCTGCTGGTATTGACCAATCTGTATCTGGCATGTTGAAGTCTCCCATCAGCAGAACCTCCCCTTTAGCTGTCATGTTTTGTATATCTTCTAGCAGTAATGTGTATATGTTCTCCCTCTGATCTGGAGGCCTGTAGACAACCCCAGTTCATATGACTGTCCCATTTCCTGTTTCCAGGGTGACCCACAGTTCTTCTGGCTCCTTATGTGAATTCTGAATTTCTGCAGCTTTGATATTTTCATTGACATAAAGGGTCACTCCCCCCCCTCCTTTTTGCACCTCAGCCTCTTCTGAACAGTACGTAACCAGGTACTGAAGTCTCCCAAGTGTGGTTACTGGTGAACCATGTCTTGCTAATGCTACTATGTCCAGTTTAGCTTCTGTCATTATTGCCTGCAGGTCTGCAAACTTGTTTCCCAGAATACAGGCATTTGTGTACATGATTTTCCATTGGCCAGATTTTGGTGTGTTAGTTGTTGGGTGATGTCCATCATTTTCCCTGCATATCATATGGGAAGCTGGACCTTTTCCTTACTAGTGATGCAAATGAACTACAAACATGCTGAACTCCTGTTTGATCACTAGCTGGGTGGTGTTCTTTCTGTTCTATGTATCAGGTGCTACACCCTTTTCCCCATTGGCTAGTTTTAATATTCTGCAAAGACATCAAACTTCTGCCTCAATGCACTGACTCCTCCTTAGTCAGATGCAGTCCATCAAATTTATAGAAGTTTCGCTCTCAAATCTGTTGCCAGTTACCTACAAATTTGTATCCTTTTTCCTGGCACCAGCGCTTGAGCCACATGTTTAGCTCCCCTATCTCCCCTTCTCTGACCTTCCATCCATCTGCCCCCTCTCCCAGACCAGCAGGATCTCAGAGAAGGAGATGCCAGATGAAATGGATGACAGTTTGTCTCCAAGCCTGGTCAGGTGTTCCTTGGACTCCACAAATGACTGGCTGGTGAAATCGTTAGTTCCTATGTGTACCAAGACGTTGATGTTTTCTCCTGCTTCCTGCATGATTTTAGCAATGCAGTCATTGTCTCTTCATGCTGATGTACCTGGGAGACATCTGACCATTACCCTTGGCTAGAGGTAGGTATCAACTTCCTGAATCATGGAGTCTCCTATGATCAGAAGAGTTTTGGATTTCCTTTTTGCTTTTTTTGTTTTGGTCCCTGTTTTGGGTGAGTTTTGTTGCACTAGCTCCTGTGCTGCAGTGTCCTGCTCTAAAGTGCCCTCTGTCCCTTTGTTTGATTTCAGAGATTGAGGCAGATACCTGTTTGTAGTTTTTATATGGTTTGTGGAGGTGATACATCGGAGAGCATTGAGTGGTGGGGCACCTGATTTGCCCCTCTTAACCACCTGCTAACCTCCTGGACCAACTATCCTCTGCAATCAAGGTGCTTCAGTTGGATGTTGGAGAAATGGTGGGCAGTTCTTATAATATATTTCCTCCTGAATATGTGATTTAGGTGCACAATCTCTGCCCATGCTGCCTGGAGCTGAGCCCTTGGATCTCCAATGGTCCAGAATGTTGACAGCATCCTAAACTCTGTAAACTGCCCTTTTCAAAGTGTTCCGCAGTACCTGCAGTTAATAATATCCATTCCAGATTCCCTACAAAAAGAAGAACCACGGACAAAAGAAAGAAGGAGGTAAGAGTAGAAACAGTCAACCAACAGCAAATGCAGTAGCCCTGAAAGCTTAGGCTAATGATAGATAAAACTGTAAAACTTGTAAAGCACCACCTGAAATAATTTCACAGAAGATATACCCTGCAAAAAACACTTTGCTACAGAGAAAAATAAAGCAGTAGCATGTGATATACCTTATAAAAAACAATTTGAATCAGAGAAGATTTCAGCAGTAATCTGTAAGCACAAAACAGTAATAAACCTGTAGGCACACCCTATAATAATGCAGCAGAATGTATACCCTGCAACAGCAATCTGAATCAGAGAACATTAAAGCAGTAAAATGTTAACAAAAAACAGTAACAAAACCTGTGAGTACAAAAGAAAATAGTAACACACATTAAGTCTGCCTAGCCAAAAGAAGCCTTAATATTTTTTCTTGTCTATGTATAAGTTGTAAATGTGATTTGGGTAAAGCTGGTACTTATTTTTACATATAGAAGTATTTTGATGTGGTAGGGAGGGGGTTGACAGAATAGCGTTACAGGAGTTAATGCAGGCAGGTCTTGTGAACTGCAAAATGCATATTAAGTTTCTCCTCATTTATATTATAGTTACACAAGGGGTAGTTTTTTTTCTGAAACAGTCAGGAAAAGAATACATCATGTAAACTCATCCTTCAATGGAGTTTTATTCTTTGGTGTGGTGTTAATGCAAATTCAGACTTTAATATTTATATGTTCAAATGGCTCTGAATTTAGGTATTGAATTTGCTTCCTTAAATGTGAATGGGATAAATTCCCTGATAAAATGAGCCAGAATACTAACATACATTAAAAAGTCGGGAGCAAATATTATATGCTTGCAAGAAACTCACTTTATGAAAAAAGAAACTGTAAAATTAAAAAAGAAATGGATGAGCCAATTAATAGTATGATGTTGCCACAGTGACAACTTTACAGTGATCTCGTCCATACCGACAAGACTGACAGATCACTGGAAAGTCCGCTCGGGACCCCGGCACTGCTTTTCTTCGGTCTTGCGCCCCTTCCCAAATCAGTGCTGATGCAGAGTTAATTATAATAAATTCCAGGGGGTGTGGGGGCAGAGCTCCCAAACAACACATTTGTGTTCAGATGGCACAATGCCAACCACAATTGCAGTGGATATAGTGCAATCGATGTAACATCAGGTCAGGATGTTTTTGTCTCTGAGGTGTCATAGAGCCACCAATTAATATATAGTACGAGGGCAAAAAAGTAGCAGAGTGGCAATTATCATTAAGAAAGGTCTGGATATAAAAATTATGGAAGATTTTCTGGACTCTGAAGGCAGAATTATACTAGTTAAGACAGTACTAAACAATATGGAACTTGTTATAGGCATAATTTATGGGCCTTTTATGAATTATGATTTTTGGCAACTATTTCTGAAAGCCTTCAAAACTCCAAGCCAAAAATATTATTTTGTTGGGAGATTTAAATGCCTTAATTAACCCATTGTTAGTTAAATCTGTGATCCCAACAAAAGGAAACTTAAGTATTGCAAACAAATTAGTTAATTTCATGCTGGCTGAAAATATAATAGATAGTTGAGGCATCTGCTTACTCTGGAAAAAGAATATACTAATTTTGCTATGGAATTAGCTCCCTGGATTGAAAAAATAATAAAATAATTATTAGAGAATACTATAAATTTACTTAAATCAATGCAGGAAGTTAAAGTGTTATTTATTTATAAAGAAAGAAAACTATTAGATAGCCCAGATAGTTAGAGACCTATTTATTAAACTCCTACAATACAATTTTAGCCAAAATAATTAACAACAAGATTCAGCCGTACATACTTTAACACATCCACAATAACCAATATGGCTCTGTAAAAGATCATACAATGTCACAGGCAATGAGAAAATTGCCAGAGGAAGTGGCGGGGGCAGAAATAATCATGGGATTTAAGAATGCACGGGATAGACATAAGGGAATTCTGGAAGTCAGGGGTTAGGGGCTACAGACTTCTAGAAAAACATAAAATGAATGTAAAAGCTTAAATGGGCAGACTGGGTGGGCCATAGGCCCTTATCTGCCAACAGTGTCTATGTGTCTATGCAAGCTATTATCAAGCTCATAAATGCACAAGAGAAGTTTAAAAATGATATATTCTACACAATTGCCTTAAATGCTAGCAAAGCTTGTGACGTAATAAATAGAGATTACATTTTTGAAATATTAAAAACTTAGGAATTACCCAAGGAGATAATTATATTAATAAAAGCATTTATGTAGCAGTACAATAGTTAAGTTCCAAGTTGATTCATACCTTACTCAAGATTTTGAAATGTTTAATGGAGTTAGGCGAGGGTGTCCATTATCCCCCACCATTTTTATAATGTGTCTAGAACTTTTGTTATGTTATTAGACATAATTCAATAATTGAAGGTGTGAATCTTTCATATGAACATTTAAAACGAATTGTCTTCGCAGATGACATTTTATTAGTTGTTAAACATGTACATACCTTCTTGGAAGCATGTCTGCAAGAAATAAACTTAAATTTCCACAATTCTTGGGTATCAATTAAACAAAAATAAATTGGTAATAATGAAAATAGCTAAAACAAAAATACAATTTCTTACTGAATATGGGAAATATATTTGAATTGAAAACTCTGTAAAATATCTAGAATTACCTTAACAATTGACAAAATACAAATATTAAAATACATTTTAACCATGCTAAACAAAGAATTACACAAATGTTGGACTGTTGGAGAAACCTATTGCTACCATTATGGGGTAGAGTAGACATACTGAAAATGATGGCAGTGCCTCATTTTATATTTGCTATGCAGAATATATTGGGCAACCCTTCATTAACTTGGTTTTAAGAATTGAAAAAATATATTTATTAATATTTTATGGTGAGTAAGCAAATCCTGCATAGCTTAGCATCTCTTGACTACACCAAGGACATTAGGAGGTTAGGCTGTCCTGATCCTCAAATATATATGTAGTCCCATGTAATCAGCATCCTCTATCACTGGTCTTTTTATTTTTGCAAGATAAAGACATAAGATTGTTTCAAGAGTGATTGGAGTGTAAAAATTGGAGTCAAATAAACATTACAGATCAAGTCCTAGATTTTATGCATTTTAATGGAAAAATACACTACTTCTCTATGTGGTTCAGTCCCATTAAAAAAAAAGATTGCAAACAAAAGCAAGTTAAGTCTGCCATGGTTGTTTTTGAATATACGGACTTGTAAAGAACTGTGGGGGAAATAAAAATATAAAATCAAAACTTGATTGGAAAGAAAACTTTCCACCTCCAATGATTTATTAATTGCTGGCAAATTTCCAACATATGAACAATTATAAACCAAAATTTCAGAGAATTAATTTAAATGTATTTATTACATAATTCAGAATAAATGGTTTACACTTCAATAATTATTTAACAATACTACAACCAACCTAATAATTATTCAAAAGCAACAACTAGAAATTATGAGAAAGGATAAAGAAAAATTGACAAGAATTTATAACACAATTATATCTTGAAATAAAAATTGTCGAACCAATATAAATAAAAAATGAATTCATGAAGTGACCCCTAAATTTGGCTCACCAACATTGGATGTTGTTAAGGACCTTATCAAATAAGTATTATGTATCAGCCAAAAATAAAACTATACAAAGGGAAGATAATAGAATGAGCATCGTTAATCCAGCACATTTAGCTAAAACAAACATAAACACAGTGAACTATGTTGCATGAATGTGGTCAGGAAAGGACACTTTTGATTTTTCTGGGAAAGTTCCCAGATCCAAATATGGTGGGTTAAAGTTTGGGATCTTATTCAGATACAATTAAGATATCTAAAATATTAAATTTGATTTATTTATCTTTAATAATACAATAGGAATAATACAGGATCAATTATATTGTAACATTTTGCATTAACTACTATGGCAGTAAAGGGGCTGATCCTGGAAAATGGAATACTAAGGTTACCTCCTTTCAAAACAAATAAGTGGTGGAATATATTTAAAGAAACTCTGTTATTTGAGAAAATAATGTACATGTTAGATGATACGGAGGTTGACTTATATGGATCTGCATGGAAAGAAATTCAGGACAGCCTATCCCCATTGATGAGAATATAAAACACCTTGAGATTGCAACTAAATATTTAAATATCTGACTGTTTTAGTATTGTGAAGATGGGATTTCAATTTACTAAGTAAGAAGATCCATATTTTATATATAACTGGATGGAGATGGGGCATTATAGATACATAGATTGAATAATATATAATTAATATGTAAATAAAGAGCATATGAACATCCTTAGTACCTCCTAATTATGAATATAAACTCTGATGTTAAAGTTTGGTATGTTGCTATAGATTTAGAATTGTAGTACTGTACATTTAAAGTTGCTCTCTATAATGTTGCATTTATGGAATTTCATATTTTGTTGTATTATATGAAATAATAAAAAGTACTTTTTTAATATTGTAACAGAGGCTGATCTCACCAAAACTGAAGAACCTAGGACCACTAGGCTAAGAAGAATAAACCTGAAAATATAACATCAAAATAATACACAGGAATCTTAGTGTAATTTTGTGTTCCTAGCCTACTACATGATTTATCAAAATGTGTCCCATTCTACATAGGTCTCCCTCAGCTTCAACAGATGTTGCCACAATAAATAAAAGTATCTTAAAAAAACAATAAAAGGAATCTCCTTAGTTTTATTGATGCTCAAGAATTCTCCATACAATATTTTTCTACTTCTAGACACAAAATTAAATTCTGTTTTATAAATGTCACAGGCAAATATATATATATATATATATATATATATATATATATATATATATTTATATATATATATATATATATAGGTATAGGTTACTTCTGGCTGGTCCTTTGGTCCTGCCATTTATGACATGGTGGAATGTTTGTTTAAATCTACAGACATGATGGAAAATGGTGTTCTGACAATTGAACCTGGGAGAGCACTGTTGGTGGACATCATGATGGAAGGTTTTAGTATTCATATAGTGAATCAATCAATCAATCTTTCTGTCTGTCTATCAATCTATCTATCTATCTATCTATCTATCTATCTATCTATCCCAAATGAAAGCAGTACAAGCTTATCTTTTTATACTAATAGAATCATATCTCCACAGTTCAAAATTTGTTTTATTAAGAAAGACTTTAACTGTGTGTTATCTGTGGAGGATAGAGGGGCCAAAACAAATAATTATGGGACACAAACTTTGCTGCAGAAAATGGTACAAGTGGATAGCTTAGAAGATGCTTATAGTGCTAGCCCATTGACACTGCATTAGATCTACTGCTTGCGATGCTGGCCACCCAGATTTGGACGTAAACTTGGGGCATTAGAGGGACAGTCAGGGGGAGGAGGTTTGAGTGTCTGGAGGACTGTACTCCTCTTCTGGGAGGAGGTCTTGCAAAGTCCAATGTTTGCCTGGCTCCTAGTGGAAGCTAAGTGAAAGGTACCTGAGGCTGCCTAGAATGGTAATGGGGGTGTGGTAGATGATGATGTGCAGTGTGTGGGAGCATGCGATGCATGTCATGGTGTCATTGCATGCCATTCCCATCAAAGGAACCAGAAAATGGAAAAAGCCACAAGTGGCACAATGGCACCTGGACAGCAATGGGTACTGCCAAACCAGCTGGGCCTGCCAGAACAATGGGATCTGGTTCCTGGACGAGGATTGGGGACCCCATTGACCCCACAGGGAGAAAACCATGGCGGTATACTGGCTGGCAGCTAAGTTCTGGTGGACATTGGGATGATGGTGCTGGGGTGTCCTGGCTGATGGGGGCCATCCGGTAAGGGAGAAACAGGAAAAAATGCCTACAGGTGCAGCACCCTGAGGTGGATTCCTATGTAAGGCGTAATCTAGCTACCAGGATTGATTTCATATTTTCTTCCTCATTGGGGCGGTAAAAATAGAAGCTACCAGAAATATCCAAATGTCTTATGGCTGGAATACATTTGGATGTGGCAGATTCAATTAATATTGAGAATGGAGTATGGAAGCTAAATAACAATTTGTTAAAACAAGCTTCAGTACATAACAATATAATTAAATTATTGAAGGCATAAGAATCATTCCAGTGTGCTACAACAACCCATTAGCCAGATGGGAAGCCAGCAAAAGGGACCTAAAAAGTAGTTTCATCAGGCAACCAAATAAAATTAAACAGAGTGCATATCTGAAGTACCGGGCCCTTAGAGACCACCTCTTTAAGCTGTTGTCTCAAGTAGATAAAGGATACAGTAATCTAGTCTCATAAATAACTAGTGTAAAATTGGAAATGCAGCAAATTCAAAACAACAGAGCTATGCCATTGCTCCACGAACAAAATCTGGCACCAAGCAAAACTTTGAGTAGAGATGTATCTGAATGCTGTTGTCAGAGAGTTAAAAGATTATATTTATTTATTTAATGTCACAAAGTTTCACCAGGAGAAACACACTGAGCTGCTAACAGCTCATTTCCAGATGCATCCTGGGGAAGGGGTGTGTGGGGAGTACCATATAGCATATACGATAAAACAAAAAAAAATGAAGGCAAATAGTAAAAAAGAATGCACTAGATACAACTGAGACAATATGGGTAAGGGTACTGCTTTAAGTACAGAACATTGAAGAGGAATGAGGGAAACAGACTGACAGGGACAACTATGGGAGTGAGGACTTTATGTGATAATAGAGAAAGTAGATCATGGACAGCTGCCAGAGGGAGTAGTCGGAAACATTTTCAGGAACAACAATGTTAATACCAGCACTATCTGATATATCAACAGGGCTTACTTCATTTAACAAAGCAAAGTTGTGGTTTCACTTGCCTTAACTCTGGCTTAGCCACTTGAAAATGGACATTTTTGGGAGGGGCAGGTATAGCATGGTACTTCACAGCAGGCAACATTTCTAAAGGCTCTTGCTAATTATGCCTTAAGCAACCATTCTAATGAGCAGCTAACTACTTTTTTTAACATGAAATATTTTATTGAGAACTTTGTACACTCTGTCTTGTTGTATTGTCCTGTCATGACTGATGTGGAGCCTTTGCAAAGAAGTCCTTGACTCAAAGGTTGTAATTCCGAAATTTTCAATAAATAAATTAAATAAATAAATATTGAACTTTTCCAGTGATAAACATTTGAAACAACATGAAAACAAACAGACATAAACATGGGAAATGCCACAAATCTAACAAGCATACACAAGTATAAACAAGCATTTGTCAATGCCAAACATTTGATGCTTGGTAAGCATTTTTTTTTGCAATTCTGACTCAAAATTTTGAACATACTTGCCTTATCTTATTTATTTATTGAAATCTAAATTACAACCCTTTGAGTCAGGGACTCTCTTTCAAAGCTCCATGTTAGTACAAAAGTGTGGCAGGCAGGTATTACAGACATCATGAACAATGACAGTAATAGCAGACCAAGAGAAAAATTATACAATAGGAGCTATTACTAAGGCTCCACATCAGTGCAAAGTGTGGCAGGCAAGTGTTACAGAAATCATGAACAACGATAGGAATTATATACAGAGAGAAAATTATACAATAGGGAGTTATCTAATAATGATGCAATACAATAAGTATTGTCAATTGACATGGGAGTAACCAAAATTGTTGAAATAAGTCAGAGGAGAAAAAATAAATATTGGAGACAGGAGGAAAAGAGTTATGGAGGAGAAAGTGAGAAACAGGCCCAGGAAGTGGACCAAAGGAGAGCTGGAAATATAGTAGACACCAGAAAGCCGCCCAATGGGCATTGTCATGGGGCTAAGGTGCAGCAGAGGAAGTAGTTGGAGGGTTATGACAGTGTTACAGGCAGTCACAGTTTGATGAAACCAGGATGCTTTAGGATTCGCCTTATAGACATGACATGTGCTATTTACAGTATATTGGATGAAATGTTATTTCACACTGGAGGTGAGAAAACATATCTTATCCAGGATTTTAAAAATGACACGTCATGTTAAAGAGGTGGTGTGGAAAAATAGCTATGCTGAAAGCTTGGAGTGAAAATATTGAAAATTAGCAAAGCTATGAGTGAACGCTGAAACAGTGTTATGTTCAGTCATAAACTGGGCATTTTATCATATTTGTACACCACATTTGCAGCATAACCTTCTTATTACCTTGCCTAATGAACCCAGTAGGTGAAAATTTTCAAATCCCCACAAAAACATTATTTGCACCACCCAAACATCATTCTGCGCCACAGGTACAAAAACACATTTTGGCCAGAATTTGAAAAAAATGATGGCTATCACATTCATCAGGTGCTGTGAAGAAGTAGCTATGTTGAAAATTTAGGGTCAAAATATTGAAAATTACCAAAGTTACAAGCCTGCATTCGTAAATTTCAACATAGGCTCATAACTTTGTTGTTTTCTAATATTTCGCCCAAAATTTTCAGCATGGCCTTCATATGACTCTATTTCATGAACACGGGCAAATAAAATGTTCAACTCCTGCCTGAAAGGTGATTTCATGCAGCAACTGCAAAATCACCATTTGGGGCATGAAAACACATTTTGGACAGGATTTGAAAAAAGACAGCTATTACATTCATGAGATGCTATAAATAAATGGGTATGTTCAAAATTTGGGGTCAAAATATTGAAAATTACAAATGTTACAAGCCTGTGTTTGCAAATGTCAACAAAGGCTAATAGCTGTTTTTTAAATATTTTTACATTACAACAAATATTCAACATAACCTTCTTATGACCCCACCTCATGAACAAGGGCAGAGAAAATTTTCAACTCCTGCCTGAAAGATAATTTCATACAGCTACCACAAAATCACCTTTTCAAACAGATTTGCCTAAATTCACTCTAATTGTTCATGAGGTGGGGTCCGAAAAAAGCATTTCGAAAATCTGGGGAAAAAATATTCAAAAATGGCCAAGTCATACCACTAAGTTCAAACCCCCATTAAAATACATTGAACCGCATACCTGATTTCCTCATTTTGTGGTCCAGCTTTGAAGACTGAAGACATGTCTACGGTCCAGAGAAGATTATGGTGTCGGACCCCAGTGGGTAAGTAAGGGCTTTGGGGGTGTGGGGTTGTGGGTGCTGAGTGGGAAGGTTGGGTGGGGGGAATAATGGTGCAACAGACATCAATGGATGATTTTGTTTTATGGGATTAAAAAAATGACTAGGGACAGTTTTCTATATTTCAGGTGATGACAATGGGGGCTGAGCACCCCAGTGTCAGTGTTATATTGTTGGGGGGGTCGGTGCTGAAAGGAAGGGGGTCAGGTGGGAGAAACAGTTACAGGGCACCTACAACAGACATCGATGGATGTTTATCTCTGTTACAGGCTTGATTTCTTCAGTTTGCAGTCCAGTTTCTGAAGAACGAAGTTGTGTCTTTGATCCAGAGAAAATCACAGCATTGACACCCCTGGTGGGTAAGTAATGGCTTAGGTGGTGGGTGTTGAATGGAATGGTCATGTGGGGGGATTAGCAGTGCAACAGATGGATGGTTTTCTGTTTTACAGGGTTAAAAAAATGATGAGGGATAGTTTTCTATATGTCAGGTGATGACACTAGGGGATTGGGCACTACCAGTATCGGTGTTATGTTTTTGGGAGGGGTGCTGAGAGGGAGGGTTGGGGGGAACAGTTACAGTACAGGGGTGCCAGCAACAGATATCTATGGACTTTTTTTTGTTACAGGTTTTTTAAATGAAAAAAAAAACTATGAGGTGTTGACACTGGGTTATTGGGCACCTTCAGTGTCAGTGTTATGTTTGTGGGGTTGGTGTGGGGTGGTGCATGCTGAGAGGGAGGGTTGGGGAAACAGTTACAGGGTGCCAACAATAGACATTGATGGATGTTTTTCTTTGTTAAAGACTTTAATATATATATATATATATATATATATATATATATATACACACATACACATATATATACACACACATATATATATATATTAGAGGCAAACAACTCTGTTTAATGCATCAGTTAGGGTTGTTCCACAGTGACAAAAGCAAGGAAATTCACTTTTAGGGTTGAAAACCCCCCTTGCACCCTCAGCCCCACCAACCCGCGACCGGGCTGGGCATTGGGGTCATCGGCCAACTCTCACACCATTACATGCATGAACAAGCTGAGGCATGGGAGAATGGGGTGAGAGTTGAGACGAGACCCCAAATACACTCAATGCTGGTTGGGGAGGCGGCTGAGGGTTGCAGGGATTTTTCAACCCCTAACACCCATTCCTCATTTTGTCACTGTGGAACATAACAACTGTGTATTCATCAGTTTTGCCTCTAATTTCCTTCTTTTGAGAATGAGGACTATAAATAATGAAAGGAACGTGTTTTTTGTGACATAGTAACAGTAAGTGCAATGCAAGCGCAAGTGCTAATGGTTACACACATGGTGAAGAAAGCATAAATTGTAAAACAACGTTAATAGAAACACAGGCACAAAGTAACACCAAACCGAACAGCGACACAAATGGAGATGCAAGCGCATATGAAAACACAACTAGTAATCGACCGTATGATACTGCTATTGTAAACACAAATGATAACTGTAACAGCAACAATATTACCAAAGGGAACAAGAAATGGAAATGCAAACACAAGCATGTCTGAGCCCTTAGCCGATACGCACCACAGTCCACAGTACATAATTTGAAATGCAAATGGTAATGGTAGAAGCAACAATAATGACAAAGAAAACAGAAACACAAATGGCAGCATGTATGGAAATGCAAACCGTAATGCGATGGGCACAGGAGACAATGGAAATGGAAATGGTAATGGTAAGAACAACGATGACGCAAAACGAAAGACAAACAGAAACGGAAGGGGGCAGCTAACAGAAATGGTAATACGCGGTGATGCTAAGCGAAACACAAACAGTAGTGGAGACACAAATGGTAACAGTAATGCAAACACAAGTGCAAATGGAAACAGAAAGGTACACACATGGTGGCGTAAATGGGAACAGAAACACAAATGGGCGCGAAACACATGTGGAAAGCATCGATGTAACAGTAACTGGAGCACACACCTATTTTTCCTGAAAAGCTCCATTGAAACACAGTGAAAACAAAGAATGTATGCATTATAATGTGCCTCGGAGCAGAAAACGAGCAGTTGTAATACTAAATTGCTAATATCTCAGTAACCATATGACATAGAAAAAAAATTTAAATTTCACATGATTCATGAGTTTCCTGGCTAAGTTTTCACTGAATGATCTCACATCGTTTCCGAGATATGAGCCCCGAAAGGCACGGTGGATGCCACCATGTTAGTCTTTGGGAACAAATATCAACTTTGGTGTACCATAACTTTGCGTCTGTGCAATATTGTGTCACCAACCTCCAAAAGGCACATCTGTGAGATGTTGGCTGCCTTTCCTCCAACTTTCAGCCCAAAAGACCAAACCGTTCTTTTGCAGCAGGGTCACAAAGAATTCCTGTAATTTTGTCATAGTCTAGAAAAGTAGTGTCGTGATTTGTGACACCTTTCGCAAAAATTTATGAAAGTGTCGCAAGTGTGACACTACTTTGCAACACTACTTTTCCCACAAATTTGAAAAACATATTTCTGGGGTGTTTTACCCCAAAATAAAGACATGGCTAGCATCCTCAGGGCTTTACTAGGTAAACACAAAAAGAATTATGTCCTTAGATGGTCCCAATTTTAAATGCCAAGTATTTCTGTGATCAGTAACTGAAAACAAAATGGTGGATTTGCGACACTACTAGGGCCATTTGTGACACTAGAAAGTGCATTTGCGACACTGTCAAACTTTTTGTTAACTTTTCCCTTTGACTTATACTGGGAACTTGTTTTTTGAATAACTTTTGAACCGTTCAATATTTTTTCACAAAATCTTCAAAAGGCACATTAGGGAACCGCCGCATGTTCCCCAAGTTTTTGGACAGTCTCATAAACCATGCAGCCTGTAGGTGCAAGGAAAGAATGTGCAAAACATAATTACACGATGAATGTTGTATATCCGATCGATACAAAAGTTGCCAGATCTCAAGATCTATGGTTACGCCCCATGACTGCCAAATTTCAGGCAACTCCATTGAATGGTGGAAAAATTATTAAGGTGCAAAGTTTCACCATTTAACCTTAAAAGGGTACACAACCTAACTGTGGTAGCACTACTGTGCTACCATAATATATATATATATATATATATATATTATATATGAAAAATACAAGGTGGCGACACTGAGGGATTGGGCACTCACAGTGCCAGTGTCTGGGTAGGGTGTGAGGTGGTGGTTGCTGAGAGGAGGGTTGGGTGGGGAACAATTACCAAAGCACCAGCAACAGACATCATTGGGAGGTTTTCTTTGTAGAAGGTGATAAATGATATATAAAAAAAACTATGAGGTGGACATTGGGGGATTGGACATCCCCAGTGCCAGTGTTAAGTTTGGTTGGGGAGTGTGGGGTTGTGCATGCTGAGAGTGAGGGTTGGATGCTGGGAGAGTTACAGGGGCACTAGCAACAGACATCGATAGATGGTTTTCATTGTTACAGGGCTTCATACAGCAGCTGCACACCAGTGACGTCTGTAGCAAACTTCTGGTGAGCAGCTGTTAATTTGTTCTGAAAGCTGATCAACTGTTTGCTGACACAGCTTCATGCAGGTCAAAGGACTGAAGCCATCTCTGATTGGAGCATCTTTGGTCTTTTGAAGTACATGAAGTTTATGCCCATCAAGCAGAGAGTTGCATCAGGACCACAGTGGGTGGGCACCAGTGTAGACTGCCAAGCCCCTGCTACTCTGAACTGTAATGGTCTCAGCAGTGACACCCCCCCACATCCCATTTTTGCTTGTCACAAAACATTTGGTGCACAGGTTCATCAAAAGTAAAGATGCACTAGGGATAGAGCATATGATTGAATAAAATGAACTTTACCCACAAACTACAGAGCAAATAAAAAACAAAACAACACATAAGCAACAAAACCCCAAAACAATTGATACAGATATAAAACAGATCAGTGCAGCGACAATGACATAAATGCTCTGAAAGTTTGAGCAAAATATTGTAAAAGGATAACATAATAAAGAAATAACAAGAACCCATAAACAATATAAAATATAGAGCAGTCCACCAGGAAGCCTCAGACCTAATCAGTAGGAGGATTGAAGGATTGAGGGGGGGAGGCATTATGCATAAATGTGAGTGTAGGAAAGAATCCCATTTACTGTAAAAAGCATCACATTTGCCAGATGAGATTAAGGTTAGCCGATCAGAAAGCGCAAATTGCGAAAGGGCAGAATGCCATTGGAGTATCAAAGGGGGTCAGGGGGATTTCCATGATTTAAGGAGTACTTTCTTGGCCTCCAAAAGTGTGGCAATCAACCAGCGCTTTTTGAGGTGAGGAAAGCAGAGGGAACTCAGAGGGAAGGCCTAATTGTGGCACAGTCCAAAAGGAAAGCATTCCACCACTTGGTAATACATAGGCAACTCAAAAGGATATGTAGCTGTCCAGTCCTAGGTTGGGAACAGCACCAACAGGACAAGTCCACCATGAGGCCCTTTGACTGGAGAGCCTGAGGAGTTTTATACCAATGGTGCAGGATTTTGAAATGAATCAGGTGGCTATTAGTATCGCAGCACGACTGATGGATCAGACGAATACCAGTGAACCAATAATCACCCAAGATAGTGATGAGAAGTTCCTTTTCCCATTCATCTTTGCAATGACCAACAGCTGAGGGCAAGGTCTGACAAAGAGCATGATAGTTCTTGCCCACCTAACCCTTAGTATTACTGGCCCTATATAGATTAGTAAGCCAATCCCAATAATTCTGAGGGGTGAGTTTCTTCCTATAATCATGGATGGCAGCCCAAAGTTGCAAATAATGCCAAAAATCAATCCTGGAAAGGGTATATTTGTCCTGCAGTTGCTGAGATGATAGAAGATCATTGGTTTGAGAGATGGAGATGTCTGCAATGAGCAGAATTTTCCTATCGACCCAGGCAGGGTGCCAGTGAATGGGCTTGCCAGCAACAAGGATATGGGGATTGTCTCAGAGGTAAGTCAGAAGTCTAGAAGGAAACCTAGCCATCAAAGGGATGGCAGCGAGAGAGACATACAGGTGTCCCAAGCATGAAGGGTTGCCCCAATAGTGGGATGGGCCAAAAAAGACTGCCAGTTCTTATGCCCAAAAAGTAGACTGAGATAGGGCATGTGCATCATCGCCATTTCCAGGTGGACCCATTCAGGGACATCCATCAATGGGGGACAAAACCACCAATAGGCCTGGGAAACACGACATGTCACTGCATAGCCCTCAAATCAGGAGAGGCCCGGGGCCACCTTTAGCCCATGGGGCATGATGCTTCATTTTACTAAGACACAGAGATCTGTCTTCCCAGAGAAAGCAATTGATGATGCCATCTAATGGATGAAAGAAAGTGAGAGGAATAATAAGCGGATATTTTGAAACAAATATATCAGCTGAGGAAGAGTGAACATCCAAAGTGCAGCAATTTTACCCACCAAAACAAATGCAACTTAATCCAACGTTGCATCTCACGCCTGAGTTGACAGTAATGAAGAATAATTTGCATAGATGAGATCCTCCCAGCTAGACAAAATTAGGATGCCCAGATATTTAAACACATCACCAGCCCATTTAATCGGAAACCAGGAACCAGATGAACTATCACAGAGAGAGTTCAAAGGGGCCAAAATTGTCTGGGACATATTAACAACCAGGCCAGAATGATTAGCAGATTGGTAGATAATGGTCAGGGCCAGAGGAAGAGACTGCGAGGGGGATTCCAAAGTGAGGAACAAGTTGTCTGCAAAGGAATGTATAAGAGACACAAGGTGCGTGACATGTTTACTGCATGTTTCTGGAGTGGCCAGCAGTTTACAGGAAACAGGATCTAATGCCAAAATAAATAGAAGGGGAAAGAGGGCAACCCTGATGGGTGCTCTTCTGTAATGGGAACAGAGGCGAAATAGTATGATTGGTTAAAACGACTGTGGTCAGGATATGATAAAGGACCCTAATCCAGGAGCGAAAATAGGGGCCAAGGCCATAAAGTTCCAAAACATTATGCATATACTCCCAGTGGACAGAATCAAAGGCCTTCTGAAAGTCCACTGCTAAAGCGGCCATGGGATAAGGAACAGATTGGGCATAAACTACTTTTAATTGCTCACATGAGGTGCACTAATAGTGGTAATCACCTGCTGAGCCACTCACTAAAATTAATTTGCATGCAGGCAGCTGACTCAGAAGATCCATGAAATAAAATTTACATGGCGCTTTATAGTTTTACAGAACACTGATTAAGCTAAGAGACTAGGGAACAGGTCAATCAGTCAGAATCCATTTGAAAATGATGGGTATATTACTAAAGAGGATGTGAGATTGTGGTCTTGTTCCTTTTTATGTTTGCTTGCATGCATGTGCAAGAAACATTAGTGCCACCATACGAGTTTTCGTAGGTGTGCTTCCCCCACTTCCAATGCCCAGCTCCCTTTTTCAGGCATGGCTGCACCGCGCCAATGAATGTCTGAGCTGTCTATGACAGCTGTTCAGATGCAGTGGCGTACAGTACTGAGGAAAACACCACCACAGTCAGCAGTGGTAACGTATAGGCAATTTGCATACTGCATCTGAACTGTCATAGATGTCACCCCTACCCCGAACACCACATAGCGCCGCTGGGAGCTCACCCCGCGCGCGCATGCATTCCCCACAATCGCATGGCCGATGGGGGTGCTCGACCCCAGTCAGCTCCGCTGCTCCCAAACAGATTTCCAGGTGTCACACTGGGAGCCCACCCCAAGCGTGGCAAAGTCTGTATGGCGGTAGGTTTCCCAATCCCCCATCGGCTCCACTGTACCCTCACAAAAAAAATGACTTCCAGTTGCCACGCTGCGAGCCCACCCAGCGTGCCAAACATCCGTGATGGCTGATGGGGTGCCCAATCCCCATCGGCTCCACTGCTCTACCCAAAAATAACTTAGCTGCCACGCTGGGAGCCCACCCAGCATGGCAAAGTCCTGTGTCGTCTTCTAAAAGAAAAAAAGACACCTGTAAAAAAAGGTCCTCGTTGACTGTCTTGCCCCTTCCCCAACCCACTCCCACCCTCCACGCACCCACCTCCCCACACCCCCCATACTTACTCCGCGGAACCCACCGCCAAGATCTTCAGTGGACCAGGAACACATCTGCACTCTTCAAAGCTGACCGCAAACTGAAGAAATGCCGGTAAGCTGTATAATGGCATAAATGTTTTTTTTTCAACTCTGGTGCATATCTTTGCCATTTTGGCGAATTTTTTCACCAAATTTTCAACATGGGGTTCTTGGGGCCCCACCTCATGAACTCAGTCACTGTCATTTTGTTATTCGGTCCCAAAAGGTGATTGCGCGGTCACTGCGTGGAACTATCTTTAGGGACCGAGTAATGAAATGACAGTGTCACAGTTCATGAGTTAGGCCCACCAAAACCCTATGCTGAAAATTTGGTGAAAAATTCCCAAAAATGACTGTTCGTAACTTCGCAAATTTTTTATATTTTCACCCCAGATTTTCAACATTGCCATTTTATCACACCTCTTTATGAGCAGTAAAGCTGTCATTTTCACATCTCACCTAAAATGTGTTTTTGCACGTAGGCCCAGATATTCCAAAGAGTTGAGCCATGCACAATAGGGTTGCACCTGCAGCGAAGTCCAAAATTGCGCCATTCTGCGATATTCAGCAGGAAGCAGTTGCGCCCCCGAAATCATGCTGAGCAACAGCACAATGAGAATGAAGGCATGCGCAACCGAAGGGGGAGGAACCATGCATAAATGGCGCAGTGCGATATTCAACGACTTGTGCCATGCACAATAGGGGAGCAAGCAGAAGTTGCACCATAGCGGAAATGAGCCAAAATAAAAGGGATCAAGGGAGAGGCGCAAGAACGCTACAGGGAAGCCACATGTGTCAGAAGCAGAGGCAGACAGACAGGGCAGGAGGGACAAACAGGCCAGGCCAGGAAAAGAGCAGTCTGAACAGCCAGGCACAGGGAAGGTGTGGGGAGCCACACAGCACAGAGGCCAGAACAGGCAGGTGTACCTGGTGCAGGGGAGGTAGCATCCAGGACAGCGGGGAATACAGCAACAGCTGCCGGGGGGGGTGAACACAAGCCAGTTGCATGGCCAGTGCCACCTTCCATATGGAGGCCGTAATGAAGGGGGTGAGAAGGTGGGTGGCAGGGGGGCGTGGCCGTGCAATGGCCCATTGGCAGTATGCCCCCACAGGCAGTACTGAGCCCGCACCAGCTTTGAGCTGTACATGGATACTGAGATTGTGGGCCGGTACCGCCTTAATAGGGCAATTCTGAGGTGGCTCTGTGAGCTGTGCAGTGATGTGATGCAGGTACCCACACAACTGAGCCATGCCCTGTCAGTGGAGACTAAGGTAACAGCCTGCATGTGCTTGCTCACCACGGGTACCTTCCAGAGACCAACTGGGGACTCCACAGGCATATCCCAGTTGGCCACGTCACACCACCTCACCCAATTCCTCAGCGCACTGCTGCCACATGCTGTGGAGTACATCCATTTCCCCAGCACAGCGGCAGAGCACACAGCAAATATACAGAAGTTCCACAGGGTAGCACGTATGCCTGGTGTGCTAGGGGTAATAGACTGCACCCATGTGGCCATTCGCACACCACCTGGCCCTGAGGGGGTCGCATACATAAATCACAAGGGCTATGCCAGCATCAATGGCCAGGTGATATGCGATGCCAGGGGGCGCATCATCAATGTCTGTGCCACGCACCCTGGGGGAGCACATGATTCTTTCATCTGGCACCAGACAGCACTGTGCCACAGATTCGAGAGTGGAGACATCCCCACTGGACACCTAGTGGGTGAGTATGCAAACCACATGGACAATCATAGGGCCTGGGGGCATGGCCAGAGGTGGCATGTGTAGTGGTCTACATGGCCTGGAGCAGGGTGATGCTGATCACAAAACTAACCTCTGTCCTCTACACACAGGTGACAGTGGATACCCACTCCGTCCCTGGCTGCTCACATCCTACCGGCGGCCCACGAACCCATCGCTGCAACGCTACAATGAGGCACACGCCACCACACATAATGTCATCAAGCGGGTGTTTGGGATGCTGAAGGCACGTTTCTGTTGCCTGGACACCTCTGGCAGTGCCCTACAGTACGGACCCTCAAAGACCTGCAGGATATTCCTGGCCTGTTGCATCCTGCACAACATGGCCAACGAATGTGGGATAGCCATACAGGTTGAAGAGGGGGACAGCAATGGGGACGATGGGGACGCTGGTGACGATGGTGATGGGCAGCCCCTTAGCTGATGGGACCCCCAGCTGCTCTGGCTGGCACAGCTGTACCGGGACACCATCACAGAGGAGCACTTCAGCCAACCCAGGTAAGTCATGGGGCCATGTGCAACCACCAGTGGCCAAGGCACAACCCACAAACATGCATGGACACACACCAGGGTTGCATGCCGTCAAGGGAAGTGGCAGGGCACAGAAGCACACACACAACCAGGGATGGGTGAGGATTAACATGCCACACTGAAGAACACACACACACGCTCACACACAATGCAACAAACGTGCACAGAGGGCAGAAGGCACACCGACTCAGAACGCACACCCTAGCAACACACATGTCCACAGGCCACCATGCCCACTGCCTGTCCATGTGCGTGTGTCAGATGCTGAGCACCATTGCACATTGATGTACAGCACAATGCAGGCATCATCATGCACAGGCAACTGTGGACAGCAGCTGGGAGGGTGTGCAGGTGGACTGTGTGTTCGTGTGCAGGGCCGGGTACCCACCCGTGCACTGCCCACTGAAACACACAATGCACACAGGGCAGCACCAGACAGTAGCTGTGCTTGGAAGACAGGTCGTCACGTGGACACAGTGCCCCGGCCATCATGGATGCGTGGGCAGCCCCGCCGTGACCCACCAGCACTGACAGGCTGACCACTGGCCTCATGGGGTGGCACCGATGGTCCCCTAGGGGTTCCACTGCGTCAACGCGACTGTGCTCGTGCAGGGGTCTGCAGCACACCGAACATGCCTGCACCAGGAGTGCTCGGGATGCCCACAACTGAACCCGATGTCGATAGGGTGGGAGTCACATGACGCCGGGAATGGGGGGTGGATAGTGTACTGCGTGGTGTCCGCGATGCATGGGCACCTGACTGCGTGCCCATTGTGGCCATGACAGCAATGAATGCCTGTGCATGCCTGTCAATGGCAGCGGTCACATCCTCCTGCAAATGGTCCATCCCTGCCAGGATCAGTGCGGTGTCCCTGCTGTGACGCCCTCTGCCCGCTCCCAGAGCCACACGCAGTGCATCCACAGACATCGCAAGCCACATCTGCTGCTGGACCGATGCTTGTAGCAGGTGGGTGTGCTCGTCCAAGAGGTCATCAGCCTCCTCGGCATCCTGTCCCTCAGGGTGTGCACGGCCCTGATGATCAGCACCCCTTGAGGGTGGGTGCTGCACACCAGGACCAGGTTTGGGCATGTCCACAGGCAGTGCACAGATGCCACCACTGAACCCTGTACCCCCAAGCACATTGGGCGACTGCTGATGCTGCCCTCTGGCTGCCACCCCCAGGACTCAGTGGTGCCACCACAGTGGCTGCAACAGTCCCACTCTCCTGACAGACACCAGTGCTGCCCCTCTTGTGCTGACAGGCACAGCCTGGGACTGTGCTGACATGCAGGCCTCCACGGCGGCACCACCCACGGCCATGGGCATGAATTGCCCTGCTGTGTGGCGATCCCATGGCACACACGTGTCACTGCCCATGACGGTCATGTCATCATCACTGGTGACAGACTCTGCACCGACCACAGCCACAGCGTGCTGGTATCTGTGGATGCCAGCATGCTGGGACACAGGCAGGGCTTCCTCCACACCTGTTACAATGACATCAGTGTGGACAGCCAGGTGGCCCCACTGTCGCAATGATCCATATATACATGTGGAGGTGGATGGTCCCTCCTCCAACTCCAGCCGAATATCTGCAGTGGACAGGCCCACCACCGCTGACCCATGCAGACGCTCATGATCTGTAAGGGAAAGCAAAGTCACGTTACTGCGTGTGACCTACCCTGCCCCCCATAGACAGACCATGACTTATCATGCAGTGATGGGCCACCACCCGTCTGGAAGCCACCACCCGGAACACCCTCAATGGCACTGCGCTGTATGCTTCCAGCAAGCCTCTCCTCCTCTGAGGTCAGCTGTACCACCTCCAGCTGTCCCCATCTGTTGCAGCACATGCTGCCCTGATGGCAGCCATCTTCTCCTTTACCCTCCTCCTGTCCATGCCAATCTTTTTCTCCTGCATGAAGCGCTGGTGGCTGCCACGCAGGTTCACAGCACGTGCCACCTCCTACCATGCAGCAGCATGGGCTTGAGGGGTTCCCCGCCATCCACTGAGAAGTGGCTCCTGATCCAGGTATTGCCTCGAACAGGGCCTCAGTTTCAGCCTTTGTAAAGTCTGGCCTCCTCCTCCTCCCACCACTGTTTTCCTCCTCTCCAACAACCTGCTCGGTCATTATGTAGCCTGTAAGAATGGCAGTTGTTACCTGTGACTGTGCAGTCCCATGCATGCCCCAGAATCCACAGTCCACACTCCCAAACAGCATGCAACTCACCAATAAACTACAGTAACCGACTATGGCCACTGCAGCACATTGTCGCACTTTTATAGCGCAATCCATGCAAATGAGGTGAGGAGCAACTTTAAGTAGATGCAAATTACATTGCTGTGCCATTGAATGGCTGATGTAATGACTTGCATATGATGGCTGAATATCGCACTGTTGCGCTTTGCGCAATTGTGTTGAACATTCTGAGCCAATGGCGCAGTTCTGTGACATGCGTAGTACACCTCACTGCGCATGCCTGGGTTGCTGACGCAGGCATCTGCCATGCTGATGATGTGTGCTGTGCATGGTAGGCAATGCAGGGCATGGCCACCATTGTGCCAGTGGTGCTATAGCAATGGTCACTACATGTCGCTGTGGCACTGGGCCATCATAGGTGCAATGGCCCAACTGCTTGGTAGTCCGCTATGGCACTGGCACACAGGCAGCCAATCATGCTACATGCATTATGTTCCATTTGTGCTGTGCGTGGCCATGTGCCAGAGACCCTTGACCCTGTGCCCGACCTTTGCCCCCTAGGCGCCATGCGTCAGGCATGGGTGCACCTCTATTGCGCTGTTCGGTAACAGCACAATAGAGAATGGTAGCACTGTACTGCACAGCATCTGCATGTGGGGATCCACGCTGCAGAGCGCCATATTGCCTACTATAGCTGCAAGGATGGCACGCAGATGGGCAGTGCAGTGGACAGCCATTGAGCTTGCCAATCTGGTGGCAATTGTTGAGCCACACCATGGGCCTCTCTTCGGAGAAGTTCCCTGGACAGGGCCAGGATCCAGGTGTGGCAGGAGGTGGTCACTGCCCTGGAAGAGGCCACCAGATGGGGGAGGAGCACGGAGCAGTGCAGACACCGCTATGGTGACCTGCGGATGAGGGAGCCAGAGCTACTGGCACGACTGTGGGCACATGCCAGGGAGGCATGGTGCCACGCCCAGGTAGGGGTTCCGTCAACACACTTTATCGTCCATATGGGTCACAGTGTTGTATGTGTCCAGCACATAGGTGAGGGACCATCTGGGGTTGGCTGTGGCGGTGTTCACAACGTGGGGGTGGGTGGGTCTGGCTGGGTGGGAGGGCACACACCTTGGGGCAGGGGACTTTGCTTCAGGATTGTACTGATGTTCTTCTCTCCTTTTTCCCCAGGCCAGGATGAGCGCCGCAGGTTGCGGGAAGAGCGGTGGAGGGAGGAGGACAGTGCAGCCAGGCGGGGCGAGGGCCATCACCGCCCACCTGACTGGCCCAATGAGGGTGAGTGCCATACATGCATGATTACTATTGCATGCTGTGTGACAGGGTGGGCAGCGGGGCATGGCCACCATTCATCGACACCACTGCCATGCACGCAACTTGTTACAGTCAACACTGTTCAGTGGCAATGCATGTCTGGGAGTGCATCAATGGTGGTCCATGCATGCACCAGGTGCATGGCTGTGCCACTGCCTTTGCACCACATAGCCATGTCATTAAACGGCCACGGTGGTGCTGTGCGTGACTTGGCCGGTGGGTGTGTGCAGCGTTCCGCATGGCTGTATGCACCTGGGTGGGCCGGTCCTGTGGAAGTGATCACTGTGGGTGGTCACACACCATCACAGTGGTATGTCCCATGGCCGTATGCCATGCACAGTGGGCGGGCTGTATGGGGTTGTGCATTCACACCTATTGACTGTGCTTTCTTGTCCTAGGAACCCGCCATCTAAGGAACATATGGCACGCCGTGCGGGAGATTCTACAGCTGGCTGGGAATCCCTGGACATACTCCGGAGACGGAACACGACCGGGGTACTGAGGAGGCACAGAGGCCGGAGGTCACAAAGTGCTGGACGGTGGTCCCGCTAGAGATCCCTCGGTCCCTGACTTCCCCTACCCCCCTGGACCCACCCTCACACCCCTCTATCCCACCCATTTGTCCACCCCTGCTCCCTACCCACTCCCACCTTGTTTGTGGCCCTCCAGCTTGTATATAGTTTTTGTATTCTTGTACATAGTTGGCTATTATATTTTTCAGTACATTTGATTTTGATATGAATACTGTGGTGGTCTCTGATTTGCAGCAGGCTATAGGTGCTCAGCTGCAGTGGTGTGCATGGCATCGGGGTGGTGCAGTCATGGGTATGTGTGTGTGTCCATGTGGAGGTGACTATGGTGTGGGGGTAGCTATCAGTCAGTGTCTGTGGTGTGTGTGTTGCTCCCTGTGCACTGGATAACTGTGTGCAGTCATCCATGGTGCATGCTCTGTGTCCAAGGTGCACCCATCGGCCCATCCATGGCCTGTGCAGGTGACACACATGCATGTCTGTGACCTGCACGGTCCACTGGCATGTCAGTAGTGGCAGTCCCTGCAGGGTGGCCACTGTACCCGTCACTTTGCTGGGTTGCCCCTGTCACTGCTGTGGTGCATACCTGGCTTGGGTGGCACTGTGGGCACCACAGTCGTTGTCCCACCTCCATGCTGTGCCTTGTGTGTGTTGCAGGGGATGTGCCCCACTGTCTGTGACTTGTGCTCCGGGCGACTACTGGTGGTGTATGGGTCCACAGTGCCTGTGCAGGGTGGCTGGCACTCCAGTGCCACGGAGGACTGTGGGTTGTGTGTACACAACTTACATGGGCCCACAATGGGGGCTTGGTTGCCGAATCCACTGTGTACCTGTGTTGGTGTGCCCTTGGGTATGGGTGGGTGTCTGTCCATACACTGTGTGGCATCCGGTGTGGTGCATGCTTCCATGCACCACTGTGGGTGTCTGTGCTGGCTGTTGTGGCCAGTGGTGGGTCGGGGTGTGTCACTGGAATACTGTACAGGGTGCTGTACCACTGGTGGTGGTGTCAAGGGCACACCCTGTCCCATGTGGGGTACCTCTTGTGCCGAAGCATGGTCGGTCTCTCAGCAG
Source organism: Neoceratodus forsteri (assembly GCA_016271365.2). Taxonomy (NCBI): domain Eukaryota; kingdom Metazoa; phylum Chordata; order Ceratodontiformes; family Ceratodontidae; genus Neoceratodus; species Neoceratodus forsteri. The sequence goes on along the minus strand of CM057459.1, from coordinate 479,666,506 downwards.
TACCTCAGAGGGACTGTGCATGGTGGCAACGTGTCTGCCATTGTTGCATTGCCATGTGCTGCAACCCACTAATGGGTGCTGGTGGTGGGGCTGGCTTGCATGGTTCTGTGGTGCACAGAGTTGCATTGACACAGTGGGGGTGGTGACATGCATGGAGTTTCCTGCAGTGGTGGTCACTGCTCATGGGGGGTCTGGAGGTCATGGTGCGGGTGTGCTCTGCACTGGGGGTATGGTGTGGCATGGGGTGGTCTTCCCTCCTAGTGTGCCAGTCACAGCTTGCGGTGGGTGTGATGGGGCACCATGGCCTGGCTGTGGGTTGGTTGCTGGTCTCCATGGGCCAGTGGTTTCCAGCCCTCCCCAGTTGTGCTGTGCTTGGGGCATGGGGGACAATGTATGTTCTGCTGTGTGTTCCTGTGCCCATCTGTGGCATGGGCGGTGGTCCCCTACCTCCCTGATTGTGCTGTTACATTGCTTTGCAGCTGGGGGCTCTCTGGTTGTGCTATGGCACCTCTGGACTGCTCAGCTGAACATCCCTTGTTGCGTTATGGCGCATCAGATCTGCTCAGCTTCCCTCCCTAGTTGCGCTATAGCACAGGCGGTGCGATATTCAGTGGATTGGCTGTAGGCGCAATTTGGCCTGTCCGTTTTTGAATATAGTCTCTGCGCTGGTGCAATAGACTTGCACTTGCTCCTGCTCCTGCGCACTTTTTGGGTGCAGTTTGAATATCTGGGCAATAGTGCACAATGGTGTGGTCAGTGTGCAAAATCAATGTTCCAGACAGATTAAGAAAATCACAGTGACATTGTTCATGAGCAGAGGTCTTAAAATGTCTGTGTTGAAAATTTGGTGACAAAGTTGCACAGTTTTAAACATGAGTTGTTTAAATTTTGGAAGGTTAACTGTGATTGTTCTTAATTATATTAATATTTGTGTAATTTTGTTCTGTCTGTTTATGTATTGTATATGTTGACTGCAGGAATATGTTGTAAATGGGGTTTCCCCAATCATAATTTCCTGTATAAAAATAAATCTTTTAACAAACAAACAAAAGTCTATAAAATGACTGTGTTATGAGCGTGCATTGCACAGTTTTCCACACCCTCGTAAGTTCACAAATTTGTAACATTTTCTGTCCAGATTTTCTACACTGGCATTTTTCCACACCTCCTTATGAACAGTACAGCTGTCATTTTTCACACCCTGGCCAAAATGTGTTTTGCAGTCCTGGCGAGAAATGTGTGGTCTGTGGGAAACCAGTGTTCAGGACAGATTAAGAAAATCACAGTGGCACTATTCATGAGTGGAGGTCCCAAAATGCCTGTGTGTGACAATCTGCTGTAAACAATCCCCAAACTAATTACATTATGGGTGTGCATTGCGCAGTTTCTACACACTCTCATGACTTAACCATTTTTTTTATATTTTCACTCCATATTTTCAACATTGCCATTTTTTACACCTCTTCATGAACAGTACAGCTGTCATTTTTCACATCCTGTTCGAAATGTGTTTTCGCACCTGTGGTGCCAAATGGCATAGTCACTGTGCAAAATCAGTTTTCGGCTAATGAACTGATGTTGCCACTGTTCATGAGGTGGGGGTCACAAAAAACCCATATTGAAAAACTGGAGTGAAAATACCAACAAACACCTGGGGCGTTAGGGTTTCCGGCCATAATGCCCCACCCTGTAGAGACTGACAGGGATCAGGGGTGTGACTTGGGATAGTCACCTGTAATGCTCATGCCATTCCATCCACACCTTGCTACCAGTGACAGGCATCAAGGTGTGCTTTGGATTCTTCGGTCCCAAAGTTCACCCCATTCTCTAATACTGCACCCATCTCACCGTATTTCCTTATGGAATCCCAAAGACCCCAAGGCACACCGTGACTCTTGACGGTGTCTGCAGGATAGGGTTTGGTGAAATGGCGTGGCCATTATGCCTGATGACCCAAAGGCACACCCCAATGCCTGTCAGTCTCTGCAGAGTGGTGGTGGGATTTTCTTCAGTTCAATACTTCACTGCCATTCCTAGTATGCATCTCTCTAACTCCTACACTACCAATGCCAATGTCAGCAAGCAAACATTCAACATTGACAAATGCTTGTTTCCACTGGACTGGACTTTTTCTCATGATGTATAATATTCTTTCTAGCAACGTATTGTTGATGTGAATGCTTTGTTTATTCTATTTTATTTTTCTAAACAAAAAAAATCCCCTATTCTTTTTCTGAAGTGCCATGGAAACCCTAACATCTGCTTGAGCAGCCAACAAACAGGCAGACAGACCCTCGATTTAATATTTCATTTGAAAGGTAGCACCTCCAATAGCAATCCCCCAAACCCCATACTGGAGAAGCCATATGGCTACTTTTTTATGTTCTCACAGACCCCAGCATCCCACAACTTTGGGCCTCAAAGTGTCACCAGCTGCCTGCTGGATCCACCTCCTCTTTCTAGACATTCACCATTAGGTTCCCTGGAGTGATAAGTTCCCCCTAGGTTTCCATCTTATCTGTGCTGAGGATCCCTTCTGGTGCATGGTTGTAGTACCTGGGAGAGAGAAGCATCTTAGAACATTGGCAGAGCTGGCCAGGGTCTGGATCCACAGTGAAGAGGGCCTGGTGGCATAGGCAGAACCAGAGGTCAGTGCATAGGACTAGATGATTTTCCTTTTTCTCCCACCCCATCTTTTCACCCTGCCTCACATGCACACTAATGCTACAGTGTCCTGTGTTTGGGACATGCTGGATGTGTGGTCATCTGCATTAGATTTCCTCCACAAGCTGTCACCAGGAGCCACGCTAAGAGGGGCTGCCCCAAATCCTCCCAGGAGAGCATCCAGGTGGATGCTTGTAATCCATGCCACTGTTGTCCTCTACTGCTTGAAGCCAGGGATCTTTAGCCAAGCGGGGAGAAATCCCTGCTGAGCTAACAACACCACTTCCTGCAGCATCTGATTTTAATTGTAGGTTCCTCATTCTACTACAAACCTGGCACAACTTTACTTAGCTTCTGATATTTGATGGGACTAAGCTCCAAGGAGGTAGAGCTCCATGCCCTTTTGTTCCATTTATTTAATTTCTTTGTTTATTTTTTTTTTGTAAGGTAGGTGGACTGAGTCAATCCCTTTTCAGTCACGCCTCTGGTCAGTACAAAAACTAGATAAAATACAAGCAGCAAAGTAAATACTGATATTTCAAGAAATATTTACAATGTGAGACTTTAGATGCTGACCTGTGCCTGCCACCTTGACTCCTCAAGGGATGATCAGGCAGTGGGATGGATGACCCTCTTATCCTGCACATAGAGAGCATCTCACAAGACATGGACTCCATCTGCTGCAGGCCCAGGTCAGCAAGTGGCTCCCCAGTTTGGTTTTATTAACTGAAAACATTACCACTCATGAACAAAACACACTTTAATAAACTCTGCACTCCTAGGAAGAGTGAACATGGCTATTTGGTATGTAACCAGGAGATGGCAAGGCGCGAAAGTTAATGAGAAGGTTTCACTTTCAGATCCATTGTGCATTTCTGGCCTTAAATAAAAGAATGTAATTTTAACCGAACCCAAACTGGAAGCAATGTGTTGGAGGTGGTCAAAATGAGAGTGACCAGACTGATTCATGGTGAGCAGGCAGGACCTATGAGGAAAGATTGCCTTACATCAAAATGTACTCCCTGAAGGCCAGGAGAGCGGGGGCATGACTGAATCCTTCAAGGGTCTCAGGGGTATAAAAAGGGTAGATAACCAGCAACTGTGTAAGCTTGTGAAAGGTCCAGTACAAGGAGCCACACATTTTAAACTGATAGGGAGAACATTTATGAGGGATGTGAGAAGGAATGTCTTCATGGAGATGGTAGTGGGAATGTGGCACCATCTACTAGAGGAGCTGGTCAGTCTTAAGTTGACTGCTAATTTCAAGAGAAGATGGGATAGGCACATGGGATTGATGAAAATGACAAGGGGAAGGGATGGTATTAATGGGGACAATGGAACTGGCCATGTGGCACTGTGGCATGAGATCTCTGCATAAGGACCTGCCAGTGCTGCACTAGTGAAGACTGAGGTAGGAATCAAACAGACTTGATGGACTGTGAGTCTTTTTCTGTTTGTAAACTTTTTTGTGTCTCTGTTTTAATTAATTAATCTGGACTCTGTCTCATTATTACCCAGGTTTTGATAGTTCTCCATGGTCTTTGTCTTTTTAAGAGTAATGACAGATTTTTAATGATCTGGATCATAGAAACGTAATCAATCCTGGTAAAGTGTCATCAAGCATTTAACTAGAATCCTAGAATCCTAAAAGATCTAAGGGAGGACCTAGTGACACCACTAACCACACTTTTTAACAAATCATGGGAAGATGGGGTGGTACCTGAGGACTGGAGGAGGACAGATGTGATTCCCCTTCACAAAAGTGGGAGCAAGGCAGAAGCAGGAAACTACAGACCTGTTAGTTTGACCTCAGTGGTGGGGAAAATGATGGAATCACTTCTGAAAGAAAGAATCATTGAGTACCTAGAGGCCAGCGGGGCACAGGACCCAAAGCAGCATGGATTTACAGCAGGAAGGTCATGTCAGACAAATCTAATCGATTTCTTTGACTGGGTGACCAAAGTAATAGACCAGGGAGGGTCTGTGGATATGGCCTACCTAGACTTTAGCAAGGCATTTGACACAGTCCCGCACAAAAGATTAATAATCAAGTTAGCCAGCCTGGGAGTGGGTCCCAGGGTGGTAGCCTGGGTAGCAAACTGGCTGCACAACAGGACACAGAAGGTAGTAGTGAATGGAACACATTCTGAAGAAAGGGGGGTTACTAGTGTAGTACCTCAGGGCTCAGTACTGGGTCCAGTCCTCTTTAACGTCTTTATAGGTGACATTGCGGAGGGTCTGGAAGGAAAGGTATGCCTCTTTGCGGATGACACAAAGATCTGTAACAGAGTTGATACACAAGGGGGGGTAGAAAGGATGAGAAGGGACTTGGCAAGGTTGGAGGAATGGTCAGACATATGGCAACTTAGAGTCAATGCAAAGAAGTGCAAAGTAATGCACCTGGGAAATAAAAATCCAGGAGAAGAGTACACAATAGCAGGACAGGTACTAACAAAAACAATAATGGAAAGGGATCTGGGTGTAGTCATATTAGATGACCTAAAGGTGGGTAAGCAATGTGAGAAGTCAGTAAGAAGAGCCAGGGGGATACTGGGAAGCATAGGAGGGGCATCACAAGTAGAAAAAGGGAAGTGGTTATCCCTCTATACAGACAGTTGGTGAGACCCCATCTGGAGTACTGCATGCAGTTTTGGAGACCTCATCTACGCAAGGACATAGACAGGATGGAAGCAGTCCAGAGGAGGGCAACTAAAATGGTGCAGGGTCTACATCAGAAACCATATGAACAGAGACTGAGAGAGCTTAATATGTATACCCTTGATGAAAGGAGGGACAGGGGCACATGATAGAAACCTTTAAGTACCTCAAGGGAATCAACAAAGTCCAGGAGGGTAGCATCTTTCAGAAAAGAGACGGTAAAACAAGGGGCACAATTTAAAGTTAGAGGGGGGACGGCTCAGGGGTAATGTGAGGAAATTCTTTTTCACGGAGAGAGTGGTGGACGCATGGAACCGCCTTCCTGGAGAGGTTGTGGGGTCTAAAACAGTGGAGGAATTCAAACATGCATGGCACAGACATAAGGCAATTACAGTGAGGGTTGCAGGAAGTAGGCTGTTGGTTAACTAGAATCTGCAGCTTATCCAATAGGTAGGGAAATGGGCAGACTGGGTGGGCCAAGTGGTCCTTATCTGCCGTCAAAGTCTATGTTTCTATGTTTCTACTGTACGTTTCTAGCTGGAAAAGTGACTGAAAATGCACTTCCTAGCTTCAGAATGATTTCTCTAAGTAAAAAAAAAAATATTTTGCTATTTTTGAAAGGATACAGGTAAAAAAATATGGCATTTCTGATTGTGGACAAAAATCACTCCCTTAATCGCTAACTCTATTATCGCTCAGAATCTGGAATCTGAAAAGAAAATGTGAAGATTATAGTATAGTACTTTCCCACTGTGTATTTATTTTGAGAAACATTTTGTCAGTTATGTTTAGAAGAGCAGTAGCACTTGCATCAGATATTTACTTATAATTTTCTTTAAAGACAGAGTCTCACCATCTTGATCCATGTGAATAAATTCTAATGACTTGAGCAAGGCAAGGTATAGTAAAGATTTCTGCAGAGAACTGAAAGGATTCAAAAATATCTGGAATGCTTTACCAATGTCAGTCAGAAATGTTTCCTAGATTGATATTTTTAAACTTTTTATGAAATGAAAAGAAAAATCCAGAAGCTTTATTTGCTGAGACACATTACATGACTGTGCATTAAATTCCTAGAACCGCACAGTCAGGTGCCAGATTTTATTATCAAGATAAAAAAGCCTCATTACATACAAAATCAGGAACTATTTCATGTATACACCTTGCTATTTAAAACACAATAAAACAAATAATTTATGTAAAAAAAATAATAAAAATGCTTCACTTTGCATATAACACAAAAGTGCAGCAAGTATTTTATAAGCATTGCGAGACATTCCAGGGTACATTTTAAAGGATATGAATGCACTTCCCACTGGCATAAGGACACTTGATGGGGGGTGGTGGTGGTGGAATTAGGTGGGACAAGAGGAGATACTCCTTTGCAGGGAGCGTGGTAGAAAAATGGAACCATTTGCCAATGGAGTTGGTCAATGTTAACACAGAAGCATAGAATTTGGAGGCCCACCCATTCTGCCAATTTTTCCCTACCTAGAGTATCACTGCAGACCCTAATCAATCTCCAGCTCTTTTTCACACCCCCCTTCCTTTCATCTAAGATTCCCTTGTGCCTATCTCATGCATTCTTGAACCCCACCACTGTTTTCACCCCCACAACCTCTGCTGGAAGCCTGTTCAAGGAATCCACCACTCTTTCTGTGAAGAAGTACTTCCTCACATCTCTCCTCAATCTATCCACCTCCAGCTTCATAGCACGTCCCCTTGTTCTAGAGCTCCTTTTTTCTGAAAAATACTTCCCTCCTGTATGCTATTTGCCCTCTTGAGGTATTTAAAGGTCTCTGTAATATCCCCCTCTCCCTCCTCTCTTTCGGGTGTACATAGTGAGGTCCTTAGTATCTTATCATAGGGCTTTTGGTCCACACCCTGCACCATTTTATTTGCCCTCTTGACTGCCTTTACTCTGTCTGTGTCCTTCTGGAGATGTGATTTCAGAACTGGACATGGTACTCAAGGTGGTGTTTTACCAGCAATCTGTACAGGGGAAACACCACCTCCCTCTTTACACTGGTGACACCCCTCTCTATGCACCCTGGCATCCTACCAGGCCTCCCAACTGCCTTGTCACATTGCTTGGTCACCTTTAGGTCATCAGTCATGATTACCCCCAAGTCTCTTTCCTGCTTGTTTTTTTCCTGTTTGATGGTCTTAAATACCACTCCATTCATTTTGTATACCACCCCTGGACTTTTGTGCCCTAAGTGCATTATTTTGCACTGAAATCCAACTGTCATAGCCTTGACCACTCCTTAGGTTTTCTCAGGTCTCTACTCATCCTTTACACTGATAACCCCCCCCCAGAGTGTCCACCCAATTGCAGATTTTGGTGCCATCCATAAAAAGGAAGACCTTCCCTTCCAGCTCTTCTGCAATGTCACTTATCACTTATTATAAAGACATTAAAGAGGACCGGTTCCAGTACTGATCCCTGAGGCACCCTGTTGGTCACTTTCCCTTTTTTGGAGTGAACTCCATTTACCACCACTCTCTGTCGCCAATCCCCTCACCAATTTCTTACCCAGTTAACCACCCTTGGACCCACTCCTAAGCTACCCAACTTTCTTACTAGTCTCCTATGTGGAATATTGTTGAAAGCCTTACTGAAATCTAGGTAGGCCACATCTACTACTCCACCCTGATCTAATTCCTTTGTCACTAAGTCAAAGCAGTCTATCAGAGCCACTTGACATGACCTCCCCCCCATGAATCCATACTGCCTCAGGTCTCATTACCCATTGGATTCAAGATATTTCACTATCCTTTCCTTCAACAGTGTTTCCATTAAGTCTCCCACCATCGGCATCAGGCTGACTGGCCTATAATTGCCCACCTCCTCTCTGCTCCCACTTTACTGAAGTGGGATTACATCTGCCCTCCTCCAACCCTCTGAAAGCACTCTTGTTTCCAGTGAGTGCTAAGTAGGACTGTCAGATGTACAGCCAGTACCTCCCTGAGCTCTCTCAATACCCTTGGATGCACCCCATCAGGCCCCATTACTCTGTACACTTTCATATTAGTGAATCCCTTCACGACTCTCTCCTCTGATAAAGGACTAGTGTCTAACTTTCCCTTCAAAAGCTCCTGTAACCTTCCCTTCTCCTTTCTCTGTGAACAGTGAGCCAAAGTATTTTTTTAGGGTGTCTGCATTTTCTGGCTCCCTCTGCACAGTCCCTCCTTCCCTTTTTAACTTTACAATCGTTACCCTGGTCGTTCTCTTTTCATTTAAATACCTAAAAAATGTCTTGTGACCTTTTGTCACCATCTGGGTTATTCTCTCTTCAGTCTGCATTGTCATGCTCCTTACTGCTTTCCCTGCTTCCTTCTGTTACCCCGATATAACTCCCTATCCTTCTTCCTCTGTGTCTCCTTATTCTGTACCTTCTGCTAACCTTTTAGACTATACCTTTTCCACCATCTCTTTTGAGAACCATAGCAGTCTCCTTAGTCCTGCTTTTACTCACTCGCTTGATGCAGAGGTTTGTCACCTTAACTATGCTGCACTGTTATTTCACCCTCCCAGGTTACCTCCCCGTACATCCCTGAGGCATTCACCCATCTTTATAAAATCTGCCCTCCTGAAGTCCAGGATCCTCACCCTTTGTGGTTCAGTTCCACAGCCATCCTTTTATTGAACCATGCTGTATGGTGATCACAGGTTCCCAGGTGGCCTCCACCCTGATGTCTGCCAACATTGTCCCTGTTAGTGAGTACCAGGTCCATTATTGATCCATCTCTAGGGGGTTCACTGACTAGCTGCCTGAGGAATGCCCCTTGCAGGGACTCAAAGATGTCCCTGCTTCTAGCTGAAGCCACAGCTTGGAGGCTCCAATCTACAATCAGCAGAGATAAATCCCCACCAGCAGCATCTCCACCATTTTTGCCATTTTTCTTGCTCTCTTGCCACAAGAATGAAATAAAGCAAAATGAAAATCAGATATATTGATGTTTTGGTTTGCCCTAACAAACAACAAAATTATTTAAGGTTTTTAACTAGTACAGTTGCTTTAAGGAGAGGGGAGACTGAGGCAGGGGGAATCACTGAGGAAGGAGAACAAAAGGTAAACCTAGCTAGGACTTCCCAAGAAATGGGAGCTAGAAGCGGCAGGGATGTAGGCAGGTACCATAGGAAATTTCATACTAATTTCACTAAGATATCACTGAAATTAGAAAATATCTAATGGATAGGAACAGTTACATGATCATTTCAATTATTTTGCTTTGGATTCATTAATTTCATATGAAAAATATTTGACAAATAAATAGTGACGTTCTTTTATTTAATTTTTTTATGTTCATGGCTGACTTGTTTTTAGTGAATTAAGGAATCTTGGATACATAAAACAAACTGAATTCTGTGGTAGGTTTACAATTGTAAGTCTATCTAATAATACACTAAGAAATATTTAAAAAATATGAACAGCGTGATGTCGATCAACTATAAAATAATTATTCTGTTTACTGTAGGGCAGCTTGCCTTGAGAAAGCTAGAGAAAAGCAAAACACTAGAATTGAGAAGTGGCTTTATATGACATATAAGGACAAAACTGAAACATTTTTCTGTTATTTATTTGTTTTTATGCTGCTCACCCCACTCCCACTCCCACAGCTGCCCCAATCGGCACCCTATTCACCCCGTGAGGTAATTGTAAGTCTCTATCATGTCCTGTCTTGCTCTCCTCTCTTCAGGGTGTACAGTGCTATCCACTGCTATGTTCAAGGATATCGTTCATTGTGGTGCACCACAACTTGATACCACTGTGCAAAGCTGCATTTATTTGAATGTGGCATTTCCAGTATCAGGATTTGCTGTGTCATGCCATTGTGCATTATTTTTGACATTGGCAGTGGCTACTACTGTACATGTTGTGCTTCCTCAGTCTCTGTCTTTGTAAAGCTTTTGGTGCAACCCATGCACCACTGTAGTTGCCTTTTTTTTCCCCATATATACTTCTCATGCTCCTCCTCAGAGTGGACAGGCAGCTCCGGCCCCTCCCACAGAGCGGACTCATCTCTCTGGCCAGGCTTTCCCGCTTGCATCCCACCCAGCTATCCCCCATAAGTTATCCCCCCATGACAGGGCTGGTGGAGAGGGGTGCCAGCCTCCCCCCAACCCAGAAGCCATGATCCAGATTACCAGGGGTCGACACGGGCACAACTGGCCATCATGGAGCCCACCAGGTCTGTCTTTTCCTTCAGTTTTACACCCCAGGGCCCACGAATGTGCAATGGTGACGTGACTGTCTCCCACCTCCGTGACACAGTCTAATCGTCCTGGAAGTGGCCCTGCCCATTTTGGGCAGCATGCCTGTTCACACACACAACCACTGCTGATTGTCAGTCTACAGCACGCTGCACTGTCCCCTTTCCCCAAGGAAGGAGAGGCTGTCGCGAACACTCAATTTTCCTCACCCCAGCCAACCCCTGAGTGACCTGAGTCGATTCTCGAACCTGGATCGCCAGTGTGGTATGAGGTGTGGTATCCAGCACCTCAAGCCTCAGTGCCACCATGCCTGTAGTTGCCCTTCTCTGGACTGCCTCCACCCTGTCTATGTCCTTTCTTTTTTCCATATTCTATTTATTCTGCTGCTCACCTCAGCTATCCTCTTCTGACTGACCCCCCCCTCAGCCCTGTCACCCAGCTTCTCCAAGACTTATCTTACTGCGGTCATCCTCTGCCACAGGACTGTGGTGGGAGCCAGTCAATGGTGTGGAGCCTTCTAGGGGTCAGTTGCCATCCTGTCACTATGGAGTTTTTCCTCCCGTTTTCTTCCTTTTACTCCCTGGGGCCTCAGCAAACACAGTTGCACATGCACAAGGAGAGATGCATGAGCACTGGAACTGACAATGGCCCTGCCCCGCCACCCACCCAGCCTAGTGCCAGCCCCCCCATCTGTTTGGTGCTACCATCAAACCACCACTAGGCAGCAGCCAAAGGCTGGGAAGGCTTACCTCCCCAATGTGGGAGAGGAGAGCTGCCTGGTGGCTGTTCAATTTTCTCCCAGCCCTTCCCCCTAGCTGACCTCTGGTGCCCCAAACTCGGGTCGCCTGCATTGGAGAAGAGAAACGCATGGCACCTCTGCCCTCTGCACCACTGGGCCATCTCTATATCTTTTCTGAGGTGCAATCCCCAGAACCAGACACAATACTACAGGTGGGGTCTTACCAGTGAGAGGAACAGTGGCAAATGAAACCTTTCTCCTCCTGCTTGAGATACCACTCTTATGCATCCCAGTATACCACTGGCCCTACCCACTGCTTTGTTACACTGCCCTGCCACTTTGACATGGGTAACTTGTGGAATCAGTCCTCTAGTCACAAGTTGACCAGATTTATGTCAGCATATTTCACCCCTGGAAGATCTTCACAGTCTAAACTCAGCCCATGTCACCTTTGTCACTCCTTCCTTCTGGTAGGCCTCAGTATAAGTAATGCCAATTTTATTTTATAATATGAGAGCTTTACTTCTTCTGTAGTGCTCACACCTTTACCAGGACCTAGGTGGTACTCTTGATGCTCCCAAACATTCATTCTACAGGTACCTTAATGCAGTGGCATTTGGCCTGTTTATTCTCAATATCATGATTGCATCCAAGGCAGGGGCCTCATAGACTCTTCCCCAACCACTATCTCTTTTCTCCTTCAGATCCATGCAGATTCTGCACCATTTGAGTTGCTTATGTCAGTCATGTCTCAAAGTCATCCTTGTGTTACTGTAGAGAGGATGAACACCACAAAGAAATAGTGGTCCATTAACAATTCGGTCTATTTTTAACTTCACACAACACGACCAGAGCAACGTTTTATGGCCATTGCCACTTCCTCAGGCCCATTGTGTTCAAAATATTTTTTGTTGTTCAGAAAGTTATTATTTCACTCATCTGAGTTTATTCTGGGTCATCTGGACTTCTAGAATAACAATTTGCTTTACCAAGCTTAGTAGCTTCATCCCTCCTGCCTTACATAAATCTTTTTCCTTCTTAAATCTAGGTAGTGTGAATTGCCATTTTAGAGATCCAGATGACCCAGGACAAACTCATATGAGTGAAACAATGACTTTCTGAACAACAACAGAGATTTTAAACACAGGGGGAATGAGAAAGTGGTGATGGCCATGAAGTGTTGCCTTGGCCATGTTGTGTGAAGGTAAAAACAATTTCTTTGTGGTGTCCATCTTCTCTACAGTTGTACTGGACTGAGCAGTCTTTTGGATGACCCAAGATATATAATGAACTTTCTTCTAAAAGAATAATGAAAATCTAGATGGCCTAGCAAAAGAGCTGCAAGTCATCCTTCCCCGCCAAGGTGGGTCTGATCTCTGAAAACATCCTAAATCACTTATGCTTATTGGGCTCCTGTGTGGGTTTATTAAATTTCTCCATCAGTGAGTATAGTATATTCAGAACTGAGTCCACTGAGGATACTGCAGCCCCATTGGGAGCTAGATAACAAGCCTGTAGATCTTTCAATGTTTTGCCCTCGCTGGTTAACCAGCTGGCTGGAGTCAGGTTAGGCCCAAGGCACTCCACCTGCCAAATATTTATTTATTTATTTGGAATATTGGACTAACACCTTTGAGCAGAGCTCATTTACAAAGATTCCACGTCAATAGGTACAGAAGTAAATTTAGAAAATGGGCAGACTAGATTCTCTATCCTGATTGGCTTAAACTACCTGCAACCTGGACATCTATTTTTCATAGATGCTCAGTAAAAATAAGTGGCAGTTCAAGTGGCACCTCACTGCATAGCATTCCACAGTGGTGGCCAGCCAACTTTTCATAAGAAAAATAAAATTGCCAGAGTCCTACAAATAATGTTCACAACACACTGCCTTTCTTCGTTATGAATCGGTGTCTGTGTGACTCTACCTCATGGCGGGGGGCGACAATCCACCAGAATGCTGCAGGGAGGAGCGACAGCACCAGAAACACCCTATGGACTACGTTTGCTTCTAACACCTGTATTACTTTTTCACAGTCATTTACTATATTTTTTTACAACTTCATGAAAATTTACACATTTGGCCATTTTCTAAGTGCAACAATACCCTCCAGGGTGGGCATTGTTGGGAAATACCGGACCTTCCAGGGGCTATAAGGCCCTCCACCTGTGGCTTCAGGCATCATTATGCCCCTGGGTGGTCCAGTATTTCCCAATAATGCCCACCCTGTTGGGTATTATTGCTTACATACATTACAGAGAAGAAACATAATAAAGGATCATGCAAGATCCAAGAGTCTCATTTTCAGCAAAATACAAACAGAAGATAGAATAAAGCAAGTTCCTATGGTCCCAAATAATACTATTTATTGAATTACAACTGACTGTGGATAAAGTATGAGTTATTTCCTATGCTCACCAAATGATACAAGTACAGCCGCTGTATTTGCCTTGTGGGAGGTAGTGCAGTTGCAAGGGGGCAACTTTGACAGCAAGCAAACCAGGTTATGATAGGTGAGACAACTGGAGCATTATTAGTGGGATTAGCCTAGTGGTAGCACTGACATATGTGTAGGGAAGTGAGGTGTTTTCTCAGAGCTGATTAAAATGGTCTCAATTTAGGTTGCTCCAACGTAGAGGTGGGGAGTTCATTCAACCAGTTCAGAGCCCTATATGGAAAGCCTTCATGGATTGACTGGTCCTGCAATGAGGAAAGAACAGTGCATGTCTTGCAGCACTCCTAATAGTATTGTGGTTTGCAGCGGTATGTAGTAGAGATTGCAGGTGGGGGTGGGGTGAGCCCTAGAAGTGCCTTCTTTCTGAGTAGGCAGGTTTAGTATTGTAATCTTAGGTCAAGAGTGAGCCAGTTTGTACTCTGATAAAGACTGTAAGAGTGTGTAAGCCTGTCCACATCTAAAACGACTTGGCAGGCCTTATTTAGAAGGGTCCTAATTCTGTTCATGCTGGTGTCTGAGGCCACACCATAGATAACAGACCATAGTCCACTGAGGAGAGTACTGAGGAGGCTACTGCTAGTTTTTCTGGTCTCAGGTGTCATATAGTGCTTGTGTCTGTACAAAATCCCCAGTTTTTGTTTACTGCACCAACTACATGGTCTATATCCTGGGTGAAAGTTAGTGAGCTGTCAAGATGAATGGCAAGTTATTTGAAAGGCGGTCACTTGTTCTATTCTGTTAATGATGGAGAGGGGATAAGTTTAATCATCCTCTGATGGCTTGCTAATATCATTGATTTAGTTTTTTTGTGGTTCAGGAGCAGCTTGTTCCATAGGAACCAATGCTCAAGAGAGTGGAAGTTGAGCTGTAAATTGTGGTTGGCAGTTAACTGATCTGTACCGTTGGTACAGATTACTGCATCATCTGCATATAGCAGGATGCAGGCACCAATGCTGGCGCTGGGCAGGTCATTTATAAACAGGCTGAACAGTAGATGGCCCAGGACTAAACCTTGGGGAACTTCTACTGAGACTGCCCTTGAGTCAAAGAGGACTCCACTGATCTTTACTTTTTGGGTGCAGTTAGCTAGGTAGTTCTTGAACCAAACCACTGCTTCCCTAGATATGCCAATCCCAACAAGTTTGTACGTCAGTAGAGTGTAGTTCACAAGGTCGAACGCCTTGGTCAGGTCAATGGAAATTGACCCAACCATTTTGCCCTTGTCAAGGGACTCGTGTAATGAGTTTGTATATTCTAACAGGGCTGAGATGGTGTTGTGCTGCTGTCTAAAGCCATGCTGCTGAGGACACAGAAGGTTGAAGATACTGAGGTAGGCCACCAGCTGGTCTGCAGCTACTCTTTCAAGGGCCTTGGCTAAGGGAGAGGGTATGGAAATTGGCCTGTAGTTGGTAATGCATTCTTTGTCTCCTCCCTTGTGAACCAGAGTGACAATTGCAGATTTCCAGAGGATGGGGAATTTAGAAAATCAGAGGGAGAGGTTGAACAGTTTGGAGATAGGGTGTTCCATGATGTCTAGTGATGAGGCAATGAGCTTCATGTGTATTATATCGCTCCCTGCTCTGGTTTTATTTAGTGTCCGTTTAACATATTTTTCAGTTTCTGACTCTGATATTGTTTTAAAGTAAAACTTGGGATGGTTGGCATGTGCAGCTTCAGTAGGTGCGGTGTTCATGATGTCATGCGGTGGGGTACTGAAGGAGGTGTCCTGGATGGTGGAGTTAATAGTGTTGAGGTAGGAACTAAGGTCTTTGAAGGCGGTGTTCAGAATATCAGTGATTTCTTTAGGGTTGGAAATCTGGGAATCATCTTGAGTAATTAGATGCGGAGTACCCTTATCAATGCTCCCAAGGATTTTCTTTAGGGACCCACAGAACTTCTTGCCATCTCCCTGAAGTTTGTTCTGCTTCTTCCTAAAGTGTCTAGCTTTGGCCTCTCTAACAGCCAAGGTACATTTATTGTGGGCAGCCTTGTACATCTGACTATCCACAGGGCTACCTGAATGTCTAGTTCTGGATCAGGCATTGTCTTGGAGGCGCATAAGTACTAGTAGCTCTGGGGTGAGCCAATCTGCAGATCTACCTCAGATCATGCGTTTTTTAATGGGGGCAAATTTGTCAGCTGCTAGTGTGATCTCCTTTACGAGGAAATCCAGAGCCTGATCCACATCAGTGATACAGTCCATGAGTCTGAAGTCTATTTGTGTCAAGTGCTGTCTAAATGCATCTAATGAGTTGCCAAATAGTACTCTGCATGCAGTGAATTTAGGTGGCTGTCTCTTTGTCTTCGAGGTTCTTTCAGCAAGAACTGGAGAGTGGTCACTAATCGCATCGGGCAGAACCTATGCTTTGGAAATCCTCTATGGCTTGGACTTCAATATCCAGTCAATGAGTGTACCCTTGCCTGTATAGTAGTTATACTTGGTACTTCCGCCCACCACTTGTGTGAGGAACAAGTTATTAACTGTGTCCCTGAGTGGATTGCTGGAGCTTGCTGACCAGTCAGTATTAAAGTCCCCAGTCACTAGAGACTCGTGTTTGGTGCCGACTTCATGGTAGTATTGAGTGAAAGCCTCTAACCCTGCTTGGGGATTCTTGGGCAGGATGCAGATGGTAAATTTTTTTATTGTTTTACTAACCCCAACCAGGTGTAACCTAGTAGCTAGTCCCTCGCATTCGGTAGTGGGTTGTGTCAGTGGCTCCTTTTCCACCTAGAAATCAGTGCGGATGTATTGCAAGCAGCCACTGCCCCTCCTCCTGACTCTGTCCTGCTAGAAGATTGAGAAGCCTTGCAGTGTTATATCAGTGTCTGCAATTTGGGGGGTTAGCCAGGTCTAGGTCAGGGATATGACGTCAGGTTTGATCTGGCCTACCCATGCTTTGAACTGGGTGAATTTAGTAAGTAAACTTCAAATATTTAGGAGACTACTATTAGCTGTCCATTGGTGGGTGGGTTGACTGTCCTGAGTGGGGTGGGCCAGGGTTGGGGTGGATATTGCCAGACAATAGCAACAGCAGCAATATCACATTCAGATCACCCTGAGTAAGTCTTCCTTGGTGTATGCCTGCGAGATGTCCGTGTAGGTTTAGGGATGTGCCTGTGCTGGTAGCTGTGGGATGTCTGGTGGGCTGGTGGCAGTATGCAGCCTTCTCTTTGCTAGTGGGTCTCTGGAGTTCCTGTGCTGGTAGCTGTGGGATGTCCAGTGGGCTGGGGAGGTTGCAGCCCTCTATACTCCTGGTGGGTCTCTGGAGTACCTATGCCTGGTAGCTGCGGGACATCTGGTGGGCTGGGGTCAGTTGCAGCCCTCTCTACTGTTGGCAGGTCTCCGAGTGCAATTAGATTCTAATCTGCTCTTGTGCCCTTGGGGACAATGGGGATGGGCTGTTTGGTTTTATCAATTTTATTTATTTTATTTATTTATTGAAATGTTTCACAAGGAAGGCACGCTGAGCAACAAATTGCTCATCTCCTGGTTTAACCTGGGGGGTAGGGGAGCATGAGGATAGTATACAGAGATCTGGTACACAATACAGATATACAATTTGATTACATTCAATAAAGTGAGCAGACTAAACAGAAGTACTGAAAAGGAGAAATGCTAACAGGTATGAACTAGATGGATACAATGCTAACAGTCTTGAACTAGATAGATATGATAGCACAAATATCTTTTGCAAACACCTGGTGGGACATAACTTTGTAGTTAGAAAATGGCTGGATAGACTACAAGGAGGTTTAACTAGGGCAAGACTACAAGGAGAGACACAGATAGAACAAAATTTGCAAGGTGTAACAAAAGTACAAGGTTGACTATAAGTGCATTAGAGATTAATGGTTAGCCAATAACTACTGCTAGGAGGGGAAGGTGGATGGGTTGGGGGCATGTGGGCAGACAGCAGGGGGGTGGAAAGGGGATTTGGAGGGGGAGAGGGGTGGAGAAGAGGGGTTCACTTCAGGGCCTGACCCCTCCAGAATGCTGGGGACCCTGCCTGCACCAGGTGGAGGTCAAGCACGAAGAGGAGGGAAGCAGTTTGTAGGCAGTGAGAGTTAGAGCACAACAGGAAAGAAGAGAAGGGGATGAGAAGGGTCTGCTGGGGCCTGTCCCCTCCAGCATGCTGTGGACACTGCCTGCACAAGGCAGAGATAGAGCACAACAGAAGGGAAGCAGGTTGTAGGCAGCAGAGGTAAAGCACAATGGGACAGAAGTATGCAGTGATGGGGAGTAGGCTTCTGAAGGACCAAGAGAGAGGGGAGGTGGGAGAGAAGAGGCGATGAGTCCCAGCCCTTTCAGGAAAGAATGGGGTAGGACTAGGGGGTGAAGAAGGTGTTTGCCTAGGTTCTGGAGCCCTCCAAGATGCAGAGAACCCTGCCAGGGGCCTAGGCAAAGCAACGGCGAGTTGGTAATGAGGGTAAGGTGGTGTACAGAGAAGGGAACAGGGGGTGGGGGAAAGGTGGAAAGGAAAGGGTGCTGGGGAGGATGTGGGGGGATGCTTTTGCAGGAGAGATTTGGGTGTGAAGCTGAAGCAGGCTCATAAGGGAACAAGTTAAGGAGGATTGCAGCAGGAGCAGCTAGCAGAGAGAAAGTTATGTAAGGCAGAGGCAAGGGAGTGGGAGGAAGAGAAGTGTCATATTTGAGGTGGGATGGAGTTCCAGATTTTGGGGAAGCGATGGGAGAAGCCTGATTGGCCATTGAGGGTGGTATGATGGGGGACTAGCAGGGTGCGAGTGTCGGAGGATCTGAGGGAGTGGAAGGAAGGTGGGGGGAGGCAGCACGAGAAGTAGGTAGGAAGGAAGTACACCAAGCCAAAGTTTAGAAGTTAGCTTGGCACAGTGAGCCAGGTGTCTGTTAGCAAGCGAGGGGAAGGACAGGGCACAGTAAAAGGTCACAATGATGAGTTTGAGAAGGGGAGTCAAGAATGAATCAACAGAAGGAGTTGAAAAGAGAGTCCAATCTGGTAAGGGAAGATATGGGACCGGCACCATAGACTACATCACAGTAGTCAAAAATGGGGAGGATCATCTTCTAGACAACTTCTCACCGGGCTGTAGAAAGGATGCAACTATGGTTCCTGTAAAGGGCTCTAAGCATGGGGCACAGTATTTTCAGAATGGCGTCAAGCCAGACCTCAAGGTATCTTGTTAGTTCAACCTCAGTGATAGGGAAAATGATGGAATCACTTCTGAAGGAAAGAATTGTCGAGTACCTAGAGGCCAGAGGGGCACAGGACCCAAGGCAACATGGATTCACAGTGGGAAGGTCATGCCAGATGAATCTAATGGATTTCTTTGACTGGGTGACCAAAGTAGTAGATCAGGGAGGGGCTGTGAACATGGCCTACCTAGACTTTAGCAAGCCATTTGACTCAGTCCCACACAAAAGATTAATATACAAGTTAGCCAGCCTGGGAGTGGGTCCCAAGATGACAGCCTGGGTAAAAGAATTGGCTGGAGAATAGGACATAGAGAGTAATAGTAAATGGAGTCCACTCTGAAGAAAGGGGGTTACTAGTGGGGTGCACTTGGGTTCAGTATTAGGACGGTCCTCTTCAATGTCTTTGTAGGCGACATTGCAGAGGGACTGGAAGGAAAAGTATGTCTCTTTGCAGATGACACAAAGATCTGCAACAGAGTTGATGCACAAGGTGGGGTGGAAGGGATGAGAAGGGATTTGGCAAGGTTAGAGGAATGTTCAAATGTATGGCAGCGTAGATTTAATGCTAAGAAGTGCAAGGTAATGCACCTGGGAAACAAAAACCCAGGGGAAGAGTACACAATGGGGGGTGAGATACTAACAACAACAAAAATGGAAAGGGACCTGGGGTAGTCATATCAGATGACTTAAAGGTGGGCAAGCAATGTGAGAGGGCAGTAAGGAGGGCTGGGGGATACTGGGATGCATAGGAAGAGGCATCACCAGTAGAAAACAGGAAGTTGTTATCCCTCTGTACAGACAGCTGGTGAGACCCCATCTGGAGTACTGTGTGCAGTTCTGGAGACCCAATCTCCGCAAGGACATAGACAAGGTGGAAGCTGTCCAGAGGAGGGCAACTAAAATGGTGCAGGGTCTGCACTGGAAGACATATGAAGAGAGGCTAAAGGAGCTTAATATGTATAGCCTCGAGGAAAGGAGGGAGAGGGGGGACATGATAGAAACTTTCAAGTACCTCAAGGGAATCAACAAAGTCCAAGAGGGTAGCATCTTTCAAAAAAAGAGGTGTGCAAGAACAAGGGGGCACAATTTGAAGATAGAGGGGGCAGCTCAGAGGTAATGTAAGAAAGTATTTTTTCACAGAGAGGGTTGTGGATGCATGGAGCGGCTCCGAGGAGGTTGTGAAGTCAAAAACAGTGGTTGAATTCAAGCATGCATGGGACAGCCATAAGGCAATTCTAGGGGGTGGGGGTAGAAAGAAGTAGGCTGCTGGTTAACTAGGATCTGCAGCTTATCCATTAGGTAGGGAAATGGGCAGATTGGGTGAGCCAAGCGGTCCTTATCTGCTGTCAAATTCTATGTTTCTATGTTTCTATCTGAAAGAGGGGGAGTCATCAAGGATGTGAAAAGTGGGTAAAGGGTGGAGCCTAGAGAGTCTCTGCCTAGTGCAGAAGGTCATGGAGATTGTCTTTTTGGCATTTAGGAATAGTTGATGTGAGGCAAACCAGAGCTGAACCTGGTGGAAGTCATGCTGAAGAGTGGTTGCTACATCAATGGTGGTTTTGTCAGAGGTGAACAAAACAGTGCCATCGGCATACATATGGATAGAAGAAGAGGGGGAGCAGACTGAGGGAAGATAATTTAGGAAGATGGAGAAAAGGATGGGGCCAAGCACAGAGCCCTGTGGCACTCCTGTAGAGATTGGGAGGGGTGTAGAGATTACTTTCTGAATCCTGACTAATTGTGTTCTGCCTGTGAGGTAAGCTCTAAACTAGGAAAGAGCAGGAGTAGACAAACCAGCAGCCATAAGGGAGTTGAGAAAGAGGGCATGGGAGACTGTGTCAAAAGCCTTGGTGAGGTCGACAAAGATGGCAGAGGCGATGAGGCTATTGTCCATCCCGGTAAGGATGGAGTCAGTGAGCCTAAGGAGGGAGGTGGTAGTGGAGTGGTTCTTCCAAAAACCAGATTGGGATGGGGTGAAGAAGGAGGATTCAGCAAGAAAAGAGTTCAATTGAGAGAGGACCAGGTGTTCTTGGAGCTTAGCAAGTGCGGGGAGGAGGGAGACTGGGTGATAGTTGGCAGGGGAGAAAGGATCACCGCCCTTAGGGCAAGGGATGACCACCGCATGTTTCCAGGGTGTAGGGATGGAGGAGGACATAAAGGAGAGATTTAGAATTAGAGAGAGAGGGTAGGCAATAGCAGGGGCTGAGAGGTAGAGAAGTTTAGGGTCAAGGTCATCCGGAGAGGAGCCTTTGGAGGGACTGAGAGAGAGAGGAGGGCTGTTAGTGTCTCCTCAGGGGAGATAGAAGAAAATGAGAAGGGGGTGGGTACGAGGGGGGGTTGAGTGATAGAAGAGGGAGAACGAGTGGAGGAGAGGCTTCAGGGGAGGGATTTTAGAAGGGTTGAGGCACAGGAGGTGTAGTAGGAGTTGAACTCCTGAGCCACAATGCAAGGTTCAGACTCTAGTGTGTTGTTTATATTAAGCAAGAGGGGTGGGGGATGCGGAGGGGGGATATTGAATAAACTACTTTCTAAAATTTGGAGGGAGAATTTATGTTACTGAGGAAAGAGGATTTAAAATATTCAGACTTGGCAAGTCTGATTGCTGTAATACAAACATTTCTTAGCCTGCGATAGTTAATAAGGGTTGATGGGAGCTGAGAGGCCTTGTGTTTCCTCCACGCTTTATCACGCTCCCTGAGGCAGATCATTAATTCAGGGGTGATCCAAGAATGAAGGATACCTCAGACTCCAGTGCATTTGAACGGAGCATGGAAGTCCTAGGTAGCTATAAATCTGTCTTTGAAGTAAGTGAAGGCTTGGTCAATGGAAGTGGTGGATGCAATTGGGGACCAATCAGAATTGAATATATATTTGAGGAGATGGTTTAAGTCAAGGGAACTGAAAAAGCGGAGTTGCAGGATTTTATGTGTCAGTTTAGATCTGTAGACCTTCTTGACCACGATGATAGGGTGGTGATCGCTGAGGGCATCCGGGAGGACGCCAGACTTGATGACTCGGTGAGGGTGGGAGGTGAGAGCCCAGTCTAACAGTGAGTGATTTTGGGTTTTGAGATTTAGTTGGGTAGGCTCTTGGATGAGTGGGGAGAAATTTAGAGCAGAGATATCACTTAGTATCTTAGAAGTGGTTGATGACAGCCAGTTTAGATTTACATCACCTAATACTTATAGCTTACCTTTGTGTGAGACGGAATCTATAGATGTGATGAGGTCAATAGATTCAGAGGGCTTGATACCTGGGCAACAGTAGATACCAGCAAAAAAGATAGGGGAGGAGAAAGGCAGGGCAATATTTACTACCAGGGCTTCGTAAGTGGAGGGTAAGGCAGACAAAAGAACGGTAGTGTATTGGAGAGAGGACTGGATATACATGGCCACTCCACCTCCCCTACCTGCCCTATCCTGCCTGACTAAGGAACAGCCTGGGATGACAATGGAAGTATCAGAAGCTTTAGTATTCAGCCAAGTTTCAGTTAAGATTAGAATGTCAGGAGTGAGGGAGATTATCATCAGCCGTAACAGATCAATTTTCGGGACAAGGCTGCAGATATTTAAGTGAAGGATCTTTAGGCCTTTTGGGAGGGTAGAGGTGGGGTTGGAAAGTTGTACATTAATGGAAGGATAGCAGCTGGGGGGGAAGGGACCAGGATTGAGATGTACATTTCCTGAGGCAAGTAATTGGAGTGAGAGTATAAGGAAGTGTAGTTTAGGATATTTGTGTGGGCAGAGTATTCTTGATGTGTTTGGTTGGGAGAGGGGCTGGGTGAGTGGATAATCAGAG
This sequence comes from Neoceratodus forsteri, assembly GCA_016271365.2. Classification (NCBI taxonomy): domain Eukaryota; kingdom Metazoa; phylum Chordata; order Ceratodontiformes; family Ceratodontidae; genus Neoceratodus; species Neoceratodus forsteri. The sequence goes on along the minus strand of CM057459.1, from coordinate 479,643,803 downwards.
ATGAAGGAAAGCAAGTGGCTAGAAGCCATGAATAACATGGCAAGGGATGGTGGGTGGGGCAGTGAGTCCAGAGTATTTGAGGGAAGTGGGTAATAGCAAGAATGAAGGAGGGAGCTAGGAGATCATGGGGAGGGAGAGGGGCAGGGTTTTAAATTGAGAAGTTTGTGGAGTTGTGTTAGAGATGAAGGAAAGGAGAATTAGAAGAAGGGAAAGTGGGGAAAGTGGGGTGAGCATGCTGTAGGTAGATGGGGGGTGCTTACTGGTCAGCATAGATTGGATAGTGGGGGGGAGCATGGGACAGTGAAACTGGAAGGGCTGCCAGCGAAAAAGTGGCCACTGCTAGAGGGAACTGGTAGCCACTAGCAAGTTGTGCAAACCTGGGGAAAAATAGGTAGCTAGAGATAGGCTTTGACAGAAGTAGCAGAGGGAGGGGGCAAAGATTGATGAATAGGGATAGATTGACCACACAATAAGTGAAACGAGACAGGGATTGGATTGGGTGAGTGTGCTTATAACTGGGCCCTCTAGTGCCGAGAAGATATAATCTGCTAATGGGAAAGTGAAAAAAAAAAAAAGACAGGAAAAGAAAAGAAATTTAGGCAGCAGAGAGATGAGCTCCGTGGGAAGGTGCCAGGCAGTTCAAATCCACAGGAGCTGAAGCCAATCAGGGAGAGATGGAGTGCTGAATCAACCTATAGTAGACCCAAATTCAGGAACCATCCACCAACTGAGTTCATGGCTAGCAAGCTGGACTGGAGCTGCTTTCCTGAAGCGTACCTAGCTCCTTGCCCAATGTCCATATCACTCTCACCCAGGGCACTCACACAGTTGTGGGTTCCATCAAACCTCGACCCTGTGTTACATTTAAGTTGCCTTGTCTGGTCTTCCAGTGTGTGACTCCTGTTCATCCCCTTGATGATTCCCAGAACTAAGATGGCCTTCTCTTGGAAGAATCAGGAGGCTGAGATGCTGAGATGAAGTCTTGGGGGACATACAACAGATTATGTTTTAATGCAATCAATCAATCAATCAATCAATCAAAGAAAAATCTTTATTTTTCCAGGCGAAACACCTTTGAATAAACTCATTTACAAGATGGACCTGGAAAGGTTCATGATCAAACACAGAATAATATTAAAAAAATTTAAATAAAGGCATTACATACAATAGAATGAGATACATTTGTAAATATGTTCACTAAGAGAACACTTATAGATAGCAGTCACATAGCAATATATGCATTGAACATACCAGCATAACAAAGGCAGTGTGGTCAACCATGCAGGGAAGGACAATGGTTTCATGGAACAACTAAGGTGGAGAAGGGAGGGAGGAGGATAAGCATGAGTAAAAATCACATTGGGGGGACAGTGGAGGTCAAACAGAGGGTACAATGTCTGAGGTCAGTATACCTTTAGCTAAAAATCAAGGAAAGCAATTGCAGGACTCCTTAACGGAATGTGCATATAGTGATTTGAACGCTGACAGATAAATATGACAGGCTATTCTCATGGTTTTTTGGAGTTTATTCCAGAGTTGAGGAAGTGCATAACTTATTGAAGCCCTGCCAAAGCATGACTTGACTTAGGGGATAGTTACGGAAATGTAAGAGGAGCTTCTCAGAGCATAACTACCTAACGTACAACAGGGTAAACATTCTGAAATGCACTGTGGGAGCTTCTTAGTGATTGCCCTCAAGGTCCAGAGGGCAGCATTTCTTTGCTTTCTGAATTTAAGGGAAGATCAACCCACTAAGGAGTAATGGGAGCAATGGTGTGTAGAACACGGTGCTCCAGAGATAAATCTTAGGGCTGTGTGGTAGAGTATCAAGTTTGGTTAACGCTGTGTTAGGAGCTTGGCCATAGAGGAAATCAGCATAGTCCAAGATAGAAAGAAAAGTAGTTTGGACCAGCCTTTTTCTAGCATGCTGTGTAAGGAGGTGTTTGATCCTGAATAAGAGACCAAGTCTCTGCTTAAGCTTTTTGGACATCTCCTCAATATGGTCCAGGAAAGAAAGTTTGCAATCAATCCACACCCCCCAGGTATTTGAATTTAGTTACTAAGTCTAGAGATTCACCTTAAAGAGTCGTAATGTGAGGTACTGCTCCTATTGAGGAAGAATTTATTGCATTGATGCAAGGTAAGAAAAGCATTGCCTTTGTTTTTTTTTAGCATTCAAGAGTAATTTTAGGCTCAGAAGGTTTGATTGCAGATGATTAAACTTTAGTTGGAGGCCCATGCAGGTGAATACTGGGGTTGGTCTGGCGATGTAGATGACACAAATGCCCTTTTGTAGTTATAAAAAATGAGGAGACAGAATACAGAATACAGAAAACTAATTAAACATTTTGAATTCAGTTTGAATATTTTAGAAGGGCTCCTGACCATGAGAAAATGCTTTGGCTGGGATATTCAAAGGGGTTGCACATGGCACAACTGAGTTGCGCTGGTGCAACCCCACATTGCACCTCAGGGTGATATTCAAAAGGCTGCCAGATGCAGCGCAAGTCCCAATGCTCAGGGGCGCAATGTAATCCTATGCAGTGCAGATGCAGGGGGTGTGCCCACGCATATGCGGCACAACCCGATATTCAGCCCAGGATGTGTGGTGCGTATGCTGGTGCAACCCCTACAAGCACTGTGCACAGGTGCTCAAAGATGAGCCAAAAAAAACAGGCTCAAATGCTGGCCACCCACAGGTGAGCAGCTGTAGTGCAAGGCGCAACACAACAGCCACCAGCCTTGGGTGGCCACCGCCCAGCAGGAACACCGTCCACAAGCACCCTGACCCCTGGTAGTCTAGTGGCCCCCCCACCCCCATGCAATCGTGGGCTGTATTAAATTGTAAATATCCCTGGAGGTCCAGCGGTAACCCCCACCCGGCACCTGATCGCTGGCTGTAGTAATATGTTATTATCCCTGGTGGTCTAGCGGTAAATCCCCCATACGCCTGATCGTGGGCTGTTGCGGACAAGAAAGAATTACCTGGTGGTCCAGTGGTACCTCCCCATCTCACCCACCCACAGAGGTCCCCTCGCCACCCAGCACCCCTGTCATCGGGCGGGCGGCAGCACCCCACCTGCATTCCGCCCAGCCACCCTCTGAATACAGCATACAGTATGATCTGTATGCCTATTGGTCCACAGTGTGGACCAATGGGCTTGCAGACCATACTGTACTACACAGGACCAGAAATGTGAATGAACTGGAGGCTAAAAGTGATTGCAGGCAGAGATTTCAGTGCAGCTAGAAGTTTTGAAACACCGAAAATTCCACTGGTGAACAGAGCACCAGCCTGGAAGTTGATTTGTCACTTGATTTGGTAAGCATATACTCTCTCCACAGGAGATTGAAATGTGGAGCCGTCTTCTTGAAGGAAAGAGAACTGCAGGGCAAAAGTGATTAATACGGGGGGGGGCAGGTTGTGTGGAAAGCAGATGCAGTTGAGTTATATTTGGTTTCAAGGGAGACGTCTGGTGTTGAACGCCACTGAATAGTGCTTTAGCATGCTCTTCGTTGACTGCCGTCTTTGCCAGTGCTGATCGGAGTGATTTCTGGGGGGTTGCTCATGTGGCAGATTGGTGACTGCCACATTTTCCAGTGGGTACACTGGAGGATTTATCATGGTGAAACGGTGCCAGTCAACCAATCAGGATGTAGGATTTGGGCCATTTCATTTACCCCATTGTATAATGGTGTTTACTCACCTGCTAAAGGTGATTATACCTGTAATCTTTATAGTGCTCAGACCCCCTACCAATTATGGAGACCAAGGAACCCTGGTGACCAGAGCCATTTTGGACATTCTTCCCACTCCCCTCAGACCTGTTACTCTTCAAGGTGGGTCAGTCAAATATCCTTTCAAGGAAGGTGACCACCAGAAAAGCCCCTAGAAAGGGAATAGGGTCTTAGGTCATTATGTCCCATAGAAAGTTTCATATCACTGACTACTGTTGTAAGAAATGTACCTGATTTAATGCAGTAAATTGCCTTTTCAAGGACATAGCTGTTTGCTGGTCATTCTTGTCTTCCTGCTGCTCATTTTTCTCTTTTGTATTTCCTTTTAGGGAAGTATCTCACTGGACACTGCAATCCTGACTGGGGGTTTGGCCTCTGGACACTTTAAATTTATTATCATGCATCAGCCAATAGGATGGATGGAGGATAATCCATTAGTGAGGAATTTCTGAGCACTATAAAGGTCGCAGGTATAATCACCTTTACCAGATGAGTAAATACCATTTCCACTGTAACTGTCCTCACATAAACCAAAGACAATACTGTGTGTTTATACTGTGCAAGCATGGTTTCAAAAGGCCCACTAGAAACATTATGTTCTTCAGTGTTTGTTTCGAAAAATATGCCCATTATGTGAAAAACTGTTGAATCCATATTGTGTGAAGTATAGTTACTAAAATGCAGAAACACAGGATTCTCCTAATGCAACGGATAACACATGGCAGGGTGCACAATCATAAGGGAAAAATTTGCTACTTGGTTGTTGGGTGATCCCTGAGAACATTGTCAATCACTTTTGCTTACTGTGCTCCAGTGAGGGTTTGTTAAATTTCTCCATCATTGAGTACAGTATATACAGAACCAAGGTTAGAGTAATGAGCTGTGAGTGAGCTTGGTACATCCAGCAAACCTGAGTTTGATTCCCACAAGCTCCCTTTGCATACTTTGTGACTCTGAGCAAGTCACTTAACCTCTCCAGTGCTTCTGCATCACCCCCTAAACCAGGCACTTGTGCCTAATGGGGCTTTTCTGGTTACCAAATGAATGAAAAAATAAAATAAGCACAAGGCATATTCAAGTGCCACAAACACACTTTAAGTGCATTATTACTTTACCATCACATCGTGGAGTATAGTTTTCATACTTGCAAAATGGACATTTGTTGATAAAGAAATTAGATACCTCATGTACTGTATGGTGTGTGGTTTTAAAAGAATAAATCAGTGTTCATACTGTAAGATGCATTTTGCCCAATGACTTTCATGATCTTTTTAATAATTCCAAATATTAAGTGAACAAAAATAATTAAAACATGCTGTATGGCTACTTTAACAAATACACATTTATTTCAATCCAGAACATTACATACTTCAGTGTACTCTGAAGTGTTGCTTGTAGGAGGACTGATGTACAGTACACAGTGCTCAGATGAAGTGCCCAGTGAGCCAGTGACAATGCTGTGATATACATTTTGATCTCTTGGGTGGAGTTCCGCGCCTAACCCCCCATACACACACATACATATACACACTCCTTAAATCAATATTTATCATATGCCAAGTTGTATACCATTATTTGGTTAATCTGAAATGACTGCTGTCTGCTAGGCACTACAGTAAGCTAAGACCACCAAAGTTGATTCATTGTGTGCCATACTTATGATAACTTGTTCATAGTAATACAGAGAAATATGTTTCCATTCTTGTTCTACACAATACTTACAAAAATGGTAGCCTTTGGCCTACCATGGCTAAAGATTAGTATTAAGTAAACCATTGTAGGTTATATTTGCTGAGTTAAAGATGAAGTTTGTACTGATCCGCGAAAAAGAAAGAATCTGTTTAGTGTTCTGTCAGACAGTATAAATATACATACACTCTACCAATGGAAATACATGTCAAGAATGGGCATAGATAGAGTAGAATATTTTTAGATTCGCAAATCAGCAGGACTGAGCCACATTGCTGGCCTGCATAATGTGTTGCTGAGTACAGACAGATGCTAAGCTGTACATTTACTGACATTTACAAGGATCACTGGTGTTGGAGCCAAGATATGAAACAATGTCCACTCCCCCTCCATTGCTTGTGATGGGTTCACCAGGGGTCACTGGGATTCATCATTAGCTGGTAGTGACAGGTAGACGAAATTTGCTTTCAACTGGTGTGATCTGCATTTCTGCTTAGAGTCTTCCTAAAATGGACCAGCTATATGATGAGGTCACAGTTACAAATGTATATTAAATCTGCTATAGCAGTACAGCTGTGGCTTAGTTTCTGGATTGTTGTTCTGAGCTGTCTTTCACAGTTTTATAGGGTTCCTTTTTGCTAAAAAGGTTTTCTGTATTCCCTGTTTTATGCCCCAAATCTCTCCAGTGCAAATCTCGGGCCACCTGTCCTTTGATGAGTTGTGAACCTTATCAGCCATGTGCCAGTGGTTCAAACTCTCCATGGGATCCACCCATAGTGGGGCCTTCGGAGCTGCACCCTCTCTGGTGTCCTCATGCAGTGGAGCCTGGCACTGGAGCTGGGTGTAACAATGGTATTATCCTGCTAGCATCGGGTATTCATACCCTGGTTTTTACACCCACCATCAGATATGCCAGCAGCAAGGGCTTCAAATCCATGAGCACACAATGCATGCCTTCATACAGCCAGCTTGCATCCCCTATCCCCTAACATAACTACCCCACTGCTAGCAATTTCCCTGGTGGCCCTCAGGAGCTGCTAGTATGGTGGAGATGGGCAGCAATGTTCCCCTGAAGGAGAAAGTATCCTCTGGAATGTTAATTCCTCTTCCCCCTACTGGCCCTCCAATGACACAGGCTTGTTCCCAGGTCTGGGATGCCATCATTGTGAACAGCAATACTGCTGCTGTGCTGTCAGGCCAGCTCTTTGGTCTACTACATACTGGTACTACTACTATTTGGACTACTAGGAAAGATGTTATTTTAATCAGAGACCAACTGGTGGGGGGGCTGCCACTTGACTACTGGAGAAGATATTATTTTACATGGGGATCTGTGTGTGAACTGCAGGCTAAGATATTATTTTACACTGGGATTGGGTGGGGGGGTACCACTGGACTACTAGGGAAGATTTATTTACATGGGGATCCTGTGTGAGGGGAAGGTACCACTGGACTACCAGGTCAGAAATTATTTTAGGAACAGAGCAAAAGAACAGGTGCACAGCAGCAGTCAGAAACTGACAATAACTATACAGCTATGCAAAACACACTTATTGAATGAGTTCAGCACAATACTCCAGTGCTTTGAGCCTCAACATGACTCTTTGCCAAGGGGGACAAAGAGCCACACTGGAGCTTGAAGTGCTGGGGTATTGTGCTTTACTCTTGAATAAATATGTTTTTCATAGCTGTATAGTCATTGTTAGTTTCTGACTGCATCTGCGTACCTATTCTTTTGTGCTGTTCCTAAAATCATAGCTGATCTGGTAACCCAAGGTGCAAGTGAACCAAATAGAACACAGTTACAGAGATCAGACAGGAAGAAGTAGTAGATGACCTCATAGTGAACATCTCCTCACAAGAATTGACACCCCACCAGAAATCCATTTTAAATAAAGGATTTTCTTTCATCCCAGCACCAAAAGTAAATAAATCTGACATACAGAATGACTTGTTTAAACTCTTCTGAAAAATCTGTTTAAGATACTTTTTGGCAACAAAAAAAATCAGGTAATAATACTAATCAGCCTGGAATTAGAAATCAAAAGGAACCAGAATTGGATGAGCTGGATCAAAGAAATTTAGAAGTGCTGATAGACCTAACTGAAGAGAACGGATTAACAGAAATTCAGATAAATGAAGAACTGGAAATTGAACCTGAGGTAGATGGACAGCAAGAAACTATAGACATGGATCGGTGGGAAGAGAGAAAACAATTTTTTTGACCAGTCATTATTTTGCCCCAAAGTAATGAATACACAGATTAGTGATTTTGAAAACTGTGTAAAACAGGAAGTAAATAATGTGCTGTGAGGGGGAATAATGTAAGCATTAGAAACAACTTCTCAGAAGCAGAAATGTCAGCTTTAATGGAACTAGAAAATATGCTGGGTGTTTTATTTAAACCCACCAATAAAGGAGGAAGCAGAGTAATGATGGGTGAAACCCAGTACGTACAAATGGCAAATGATTTGTTAAGTGACCAATCATGTTATAGAAAGCTCAATCTAACTTGATGTCAGTCTTTAAGTATGAACTGTTGGAGTTTTTGGAAGGGACACTTAAGGGTGAGGCTATAAAGGAAAATTAATTTAAATATTTATGGACCCCAACCTGGTTCTGCCATTTTTTATGCCTTACTCAAGGACCATAAGTATATAAGAAGTCCCCCAGGTCATCCAATAGTCTCTGGGTGGGATCTCTCACTGACAAATTGTAAAGATTTGTGGAATTTGTTCTTCAAACCAAAGTAATGAAATTGAGATCCCACCTCAGGGCCATGGGTGACCTCTTACAGAAACGTAAGGATTTTGTGTGGCAAGTGGGTCTTCAGTGGGTCTCAACTGATATAAAATCCTGTTATTCTACCATTTTACATGAAATGGGGTTGGTAGTCAGTGGATATTTCTTGGAAGAAAATAACACTGGGGTGCCAGTGTTGTTTTTGTTAGAGGTGATAGATTTTAAATTGATTTGCAATACTTTTGAATTCTCAGGGAACCACTGTCTCCAAGTCCTTGGGACAATGATGGGAACGTGTATGGCCCCATCGTAAGCTTATTTGTTTTAGAATTTTGGGAGGCAAAAACTATTTACAGTGAAGGGTTACCACACACTGACAGTGTTGTCTTGTGGTATTGATATACAAGCAACGTTGTCTGCATGTGGAAAGACAGCTAGGAAAGAGCACTAGATTTTGTCAAATGGCTGAATGTTAATGATGTAAATTTGTCATTTACCCACAGGACTGAGAAAAATGAAATTGACATCTTTGATTAGACACTTCATGGAGAAGCAGATAAAAAGGTACACATGCTTGGCTATAGGAAACCAATGGCCACCAACTCCCTGTTGTTGGCAAGCAGTGCACACCCTCAGTATCTTAAAGGGACACTGTCAACCTGTTTTCACCATATTATTTCCAGTAGAAACCCCACATTTTATGATTGCTTACCCTCTCTAAAATTTACTGATGTTGCTGTTTGTTTTGTCTGTTTCCTTGCTTAGTAGAACTGAAATGCATTGCAATGTATATTTATAAACAACCTTGTTTTTCTTTACAATCCTGGTTCTGTTCTTACTCCATACTTCCTGAACATTAGAAACACACCCAAACAGTGCAGTCACTCAGAAGGCAGTAGCCTCCTAAACTCCCACTGCATCATGAGGGGCTAGACTGTTTTGTGGGTGTGCCCAAGTTCAGGAAAGATGCATTTGGAGTTGACCAAGGAATGTAAACAAATTTGTTTTGGTGTAATAACACCAGTCTGTTGGGTAGTCTATGTTTTACTTTTTTTAAGAAAATAAGAGAATCAAACTACCAGCTACATCAATAATCTTTACAGAATGCTGGCAATCATAAAATAAGTTTTTTAAACTAGGGACACTTTGAGACCTAATGGGGTTGACAGTGTCCATTTAAAGACTGTTTCCTATATCCACAATTCCTTTGAGTGAGAAGGAATTGCAGTGATAATGAGACTTTTGAAATAGAGACAGACAAGTTACAAATGAGATTTAATAGAAGGGGATATAGTTTAAAGACAACTAAAAGAAGCAAGAGAGAACCAATAAAGGCAGAAAAGATATCCTGCAAGTAAGAAAGAGTGTGGGAATAAAGAAATAGTCAGTGACATTCTCTATTGATATAAACTTCATTTCTGGTAAGGTCAGAGCAGTTATTCATAAATATTGAAACATTTTAATGACAAACAACATACTCAGACAAGAACTGGGACATTCACCTAGGGTAACATTTAGAAGGGTGATCAATATTAAGGACTGGACTGTGCATATTCATTTTCAGTTTCAACTAAAGTCTGAAGAAACTGCAAGAAATAGGTTGTCCCTCCCCCCAAAGAGTTTCTTATTCGCAAAAAATGTAATGTCTGTACTCATTGTAGAACATCTAAGGTATTTTACTTAAACTTCCAGTAATGAAACATACTACATTGATCATTTTGTTTTGGTGCAACACCACATTTCTCATGTACGCTCTTATCTGTAGCCAGGAAAATATTTTAGGGGGGAGAGATGTGTCTTTTTAAAAGACAGCTCCAAGACTATATAAGGGACATAACACTTGGAAGACTGGACACTCCTTTGGGAGGATGCTTCAGGTTCATTCACAGACAGAACCTGAGTGGTAAACAAGAACCCTGAGCATGGCAACAGGGTACGTCTCTTGCTCTAAAAAGAGGCAGCTTAGATTTTTCATTTAGACTGCCTAAACCCAAAGCAGCATAATGGTGAATTTGACCTGAAGTGTTACAGCTGAAAAAGCTGTAATTTACCTATTCTGTAATTTTGAAACTGATTTTCTTCTGTTTTATCCATCTGTCAATGTCTGAGGTGAAGCTACAACTAAAAAAGACTGTCTGTCCAGTGAAGATGCTGTCAAAAATTATGCCATGAAGTCACATAGTGAAGCTCGCACACCCAGAATTAACTCTGCAGATGTTGGTTGCAGTACCCAATGTAAAGATTGACAATATCAGACTCATTTTGATTCAAGTACTGGGACATACATACATATAAACATATGAAGAAGCCAGCAGAAGAAGGCCATTTGGCCTATCAAGTCTGCTCATATTGCAGGGTCCACAGCTTGAGCTAATGTCCCTGCCCTCCCTCCACACTCCTCCCATCCTCTCTACCCATGATCCTTACATTCCCCCTATGCCTATCCCAGCCTCTCTTAAAGCTGCCCACTGTCTTCAATGAGATGACCTCTTCCAGCAGCACATTCCAAGTATCCACCACCCTCTCTGTGAAGAAGTGCTTCCTGACCTCCCTCCTAAACCTCCCACACTCCACTTTAAGACTGTGCTCCCTCGTGTTATAGGTGCCACTCAGCTTACAGAGACTCTGCTTATCAACCTTATTTATTCCTTTCAAGTACTTGAAGGTCCCAATCATGTCCTCTCTCTCTCTCCTGTTTTCCAGGAAGTACATGTTCAGTGACCTCAATTTCTCCTCATCTGCCTTACCCTGCTGACCTGCTATCATCTTTGTAGCTCTCCTCTGGACCTTCTCCAGCAGGTTAATGTCCTTTTTGAGGTGTGGGCACCAGTACTGAACTCCACACTCTAGATGTGGCCTTACCAGTGACCTGTACAAGGGCAATATAATATCCTCTCTCCTACTACTGATCCCTGTAGATATGCATCTAGCATTTTGTTTGCCCTTTCTACTGCTTTCTTGCACTGCGTGGAGTGCTTCAGGTCACTAGTGATCATTACTCCCAGGTCCTTCTCCTCCTCCTCTGATGCAGATACTCGGACTTCACCCAGGTAGTGCTCTGTCCTGGGATTCTTGGCTTCAATATGCATAACTTTGTATTTCTTGGCATTGAAGCCAAGCTGCCAGATCTAGGACCACTTCCCCAGCTTTTCCAGATCTTTCTGTAGGTCCTATATCCCTTCAGCTGTGTCCACTCTCCCACAGATCTTGGTGTCATCCGTGAATAGGCACATATTGCCCTTAATGCCATCTGCAATGTAATTGATGAAGACATTGAACAACACCGGCCCCAGCACCAAGCCCTGCAGGACCCCACTAGTTACCTCTCTAGTGTCAGATAACTCTCCCCCCACAGTCACTCTCTGGGTTCTGTCCCTCAGCCAGTTTCCCACCCATCTGGCCATCTTTTCCCTAACCCCAAGATCCACCAACTTCCTAATCAACCTTTTGAGCGGCACAGAGTCAAAGACTTTGCTGAAATCAAGATAGAGGGTGTCTACTGCTTGCCCCATCTACTGTCTTAGTGACACAGTCAAAGAAGTCAATCAGATATGTTTGACATGATCCCCCGCCATGAACCCATGCTGCCTCGCATCCTGAAGACCATGCTTCTCTAGATATTCCACCAACCTTTCCTTTAGTATGGTCTCCATGAGCTTGCCCACAATGGAGGTCAGACTGACTGGTTAGTAATTCCCAGGGTCATCCTTGGGACTACTTTTGTGGAGGGGCACTACATGTGGTGTTCTCCAGTCCTGCGGTACCAATCTCTGACTCTAGTGAACTATTAAATAGGTCTGCCAGTGGCCCTGCCAGCTTCTCAGCCAGTTCCTTTAGTACCATTGGATATACTCTGTCCGGGCCTGCTGATTTGACCACCTTCAATGCCAGCAGCTCCTCCCTCACTCTATCCTCCTCTATCACTGCATCTGTGCCCCCCACCCTCCACGCTCCTCTTTTCCCTCCTGAAGGCACTGGTCCGTCCGTCTCCCTGGTGAAGATGGAACAGAAGTATTCATTTAGTATCTCTGCTTTTTCCCTATTATCCTCCACCCATTCCACCCCTTTCTTAAGCTTAACAATCCCTTCCTTCTTGTCCCATTTCTCACTTATATATTGAAATAAAGCCTTCTCCCCCTTCTTAATTCCTTCATCTATCTGCAGTTCCTTCTGTGCCTTTGCTCTCCAGATTTCCTTACTTGTCTAACTAGCCAACCTTAGGTAATTTTCCCTATCCTCCTCTCTCTCTTGGTCTTCCTGAATTTTCTATAGGCCAACCTTTTTTCCTTTACTGCCTAGGCCACCCCAGAACTGAACCAGCTGGGCACTTTGGCCCTTGGGTTCTTCCTCCTGAGCCTAATGCACTCATCTGTGGCAATCAGTATTCCTTCCTTAATGATGGACCACCTTTGGTCCACCCCCATATCTGCTCTGATTCCCTCCAGATGGCTCTTTAGCACTTCACCCATTTTCCTGAAGTCTGCCCTCCTGAAATCCAAGATTTTAGTCTTAGTCAGGATGCTTTCCCTGCCCATATCCAACTGGAATCACACTGTGCAATGCTCAGTTCCACCCAGTGGCTCCCTGACCATTATTTCCTGTACATGCTCCCCATTTGTAAGCACCAGATCAAGAACTGCCTCAGCTCTTGTTGGTTCAGTGACACCCTGAGTCAGGAACCTATTCTGCAGTTCTTTCAGGATCACCTGACTCCTAGCACATGTTGTGGATGGTATGCTCCAGTCTACCTTGGACAGGTTAAAGTCCCCTACAATTACCACCTCTCCTTTCCCCGAAGCTTCCAAAATTTGTGAGTTCAGTTCCCTGTCCCTCTCCTCATCCTGATTGGGTGGTCTGCAAACCACCCTCAACCTCATCTTTCTCCTGTTATTGGACCTTAACTGAACCCATAATGCCTCCATCTCCCCTTCCTCTGACTCCTCCCTCATGCAAGTTATTCCCTCCCTGATATAAACTGCCACACCTCCCCCCTTCTTAACTACCCTGTCCCTCCTGTATAGTTTATATCCAGGGATTGCAAGGTCCCAATCATGGTGTGATGTTGCCCAAGTCTCTGTTATTGCAGCTATGTTCACCCTCCTGTCTGCTAATAGTGCCTGCAGGTCGACCATCTTGTTTCCAAGACTGCACATTCAGAGACATCACCCTCCACTTAGAATCTGACCTGCCTTCTCTTCCCTCTATTCTTCTATTCACATTTATCCCCTCTATGTCCACCCCTCCACATGCCCTTCTTATGTGTTCCTCACCCCCTCCACCCTTTGCTGTGTTCTTGCCCCTTCCACCTCCTCCCTCCAGACCTGTTCCATCACTGTGGGGGGAAGGTTCACTGACCTCCTCTTCTCGGAGTCTGTGGGCCTACACACCCACTGCCCCCCCTCAGTACTGTAAATTAAGTTTAGTGGTTAATATTCCCCCAGTTTGTCCCTGAGCACCCTCAAACCCTCCCTACTGAGCTGTAGCCTGTCTGGTGAAAAGAGTGCTTTGTTTGACCAGGACTCCTCCCAGTCCCCAATACAGATGAACATCTCCTCCCTGCACCATTTCCTCAGCCAGTCATTAAAATCCTCTAGTCTTCTTTTCCTGGCTGTGCTGGCCCTTGGTACTGGTATCACCTCTGAGAAGGCTAGCAAACTTCCTTCCTCCATGCAGATCTTCTCCAACTCCCTGAACCTACTTTGTACTACCTCAGCCTCCTCCCCAGCTAGGACGTTTGTTCCCAAATGTATAACTAAATTAGGTTTTCTTCCAACCTCCCTTACTACTTCCCTTATTCTTGGACTCACCTTCCCCACTGTCTTCCCTGGCATACAAACCACCCTCCTGCTTGCATTTAGGTCCCCTTTCCTTCCCCAGTGAATACCCCTAATTATGGAGTCCCCTCTGATTGCAACCCTTCCATCCCCTGCATCTGTGCTTCCTGTCCTTCCTTTCTCACCTTTGGTACTAGCTGCTTCCCCACCCAACTGCTCCCTCTGCCCCCTGGTGAACTTATCTCCACTTCCACAATTTATCCCCTTAATTGTTTTTCCATCTCCTATTCTGCCCCTTCCCTTCTGACTATCTGTATCTGCTTTCAATTTTCCTTCCCCTCTTCCTTTCCTTTTCTTCCCCCCATCCTCCACTCCATTTTGCCTGCCTGTTCTTCCCTGCTCACCTTGATTAGTTCCTCCCTCCCTGTACTTCTACCTAAACCATGGCTCAACTGACCTTCTACCTCACATCCTGCTGTCTCTTCCTCCTTCCAGACAGTGGTGCAAATCTGTTCAATAAAGGCACCCTTTAGAATTTCCCACTCCTGTTGCTACTCTCACATTCCCACCCCTTCCTCTTACCACTTGCCATTCCTCTACCCTGGGCTCCCTATTCCTCTGAGGAAGAGATACGCCTGTATAATGAGTGCTCCTTCCCACTCCCATCCCCTGCCTGATGCCATCACTCCCCTAGGCTTCACCCCTCTGCCTTTACCTCCACTGCTCTGCTCCTCCGACTTCACACACCATCCTCACCAGCTCCCATCTGAGCAGTCTTATTTTGGCCCTTAGCTGCTCCAGGCTCTTACACATACAGTAGGATATCCCCCTTTACTCCACATCACCCCCAGAAAGACTGCTGCCACACAGTTATTGCAGTTTGCCACTCTCCTGCTTCCCATACATGTACCTAATCCCCCACATCCTCCCATCCCAGCTTTTCCTAGCCTCCAGTTACACATAACCATAAAATAATTATAAAACTATAAAATTCAGAAATGTACTGTATAAATAAATAAACATAGGCTGAAGAACATTTTATTTAAGGTACATTTTATCTTGATGTATTTGGGAGTCCAAATTCAGCATATTTCTCACCGACACTTACGCAACATTTCCTTCTATTTTGATAACCTCAAGTTAGGGTATAATGTAGATATAGATGTAAAGCTGTGTGTAATTATAGTTATGAAATATATATATAACTGTTTCAAGATTGCAATAATAATCAAATAGTTTTTCTAACTTATCCTTTTTTAAATTATACCTCTGTATTTTAGATGTTTGCACTGTAGTCACTTTAATTTCACCTACAGTATGGTAAGACACTTAACATGTGGACATGTTGTAGTCATTGGTGATGATACAGTATTTACATGGTGCAAACCTGTGGTTTAGCCACACACCCTGGTGAAGCTCAGGATGAGCAAAGTACCAGCGCAATAAGGAGGCAGCAGATTTGGAGATGTCATCAATATTTCAACTCCCGAATTATATTTGCATAACAATATTTTGCACTGAAAGATTTTTTGCACTCCACTGGTCAGCAAATTATTATTGGCACTTTAAATGGATTTGCTGTGATGTTTAAGAAGTTTTCTGTGAGACACATTTCATAGCATAGATACAATGTGATGACACTCTGTCAAGTGGTTAATATACAGGTGCTTGAATAAAATAACTCAAGTCTTTTTCAGCAAAACATTATGACTTTTGTGCTTTATTATGGAAAACTGAGCTGGATATTAGCATATCAGTTTATGAGATAAAGTCTCTGAGTGTAACTGAGTGCTGGGAAACTTCTTTTGTTATCACTGTATGAATATGGCTTCCTGATAGCCAATCCCTGTATTTTGTGTGGTACTGTTTTTGTGTGGTGCAAATGGCCATGGCTAAATATGGGGCCTTCGGTCTTAATGCATTTTAGGCGATTATTATTTTTACAGCTATTCATTCTATGTGAGGAAAAATTGGTGCACACCAAATGATTCATTCTTTTAACACTTCTAAAATACGTGGGACCCCAAACTCAGATGATATAGAGGACAGTGCAACATGGGTGGAGACTGGACACACCATTATGTGGCTATCCAATAGCAGTAATACTATACAGAAAGCTGGCAGCATGTTATAGTAGGTAATTCTCCCTGTGAGAAAGACACAATATAAATTGGAAATCCATCTGTTAGAGAGTGCAAACAGGGTGTGAACAGGCTGGACTGACTTTGCAACATGGCACTGTGTCAGGCCCAGGGCCAAATGCCATGTTTCAACCAGAACAGAAAGCTGTAGATATGGGTATCCTACAGAAAGTCTCCACCCCTCCCAAATCCCCTCTTGCCTGTTAGGCAAAAGTGAGCCAGTGGTTCCCATTCCACAGGAAAAAAATAGCTGTGCTACCAAAGTTCCAGGTGCTTTATAAATGTAGTGATCACAAACAGAGGAAAGAAAAAAGTTGTTATTAAGCTCATCAATTTATTGATGAGCTAAGGGCATAACTAAAGTATAAAAGTGCACAAATACAATGGATTGCTTTGGCCAGATGCTGATGGCCACAAGCCTCTGCACTTTGAGGTAAAAACCTCTTACTAAGTGGGCACTAAATTGCCAATATTAATAAAAAGTCATGAGAAGCATTCTGTGTTCTATATTTTTTTTCTTCCAGTAGCCTAATGACTTGTCTCCTGGAGGCCCACTGTCTGAACACTACACCCCACATAACAGTAAGTCCTCGGCATCTAGTGAAACCCCCCTCCTTAGCCATAGAGGGCAACCTACCTCATATGCCATCTTTGTTTTTCAGAACTCCATTCACTCTTCCCCTTCTACAACCAGTTGTAACACTGTGGTTGTTACCACTTGCTTCTCACAGTAGATAACCTGGAGGAGGGGAAGGAGGCTGATAGCAGTCATGCAAGGGTAGTGATGTGTACTGCTGTTGTACAGTGGATCATTTATGGCTGGCTCTGGACCATTTTCTGACCTGTCACACAGACTTTTCTCACTGCCAATGAAAGGGTTACAACCCCTGTTCAGTATAGCCTTTTGGGGTCACAAGGTCACCAATGGCACTAAGTTGTCACACTGACCACACACTGCAATGGCTAGGGAATGAGCATGGAATATGTTATCTTATGTTATGTCATATCATATCATGTCACGCCATGTCATGTCATGACATGTTATGTTATGTTTTGGTATATTATTGTATATTAAGATGACACTGTATATTTAGATGTTATATTATGGTATATTATAGTATATTAAGATGATACTGCATATTTAGATTGTCATTGTCTGACTACATAAGCACTGTAGATATGCAAATGTAGGGAAAAAGCACGTCATGTTTGCTGGTGAGCACAAGCAGGCACTCTAGATTACTAAGGCTGCCCAAGGATTGTCTGGGGACCCCTTCCCCCTCTCCATGGCAAAAAACCAGAGGTTGCAGGAGACCGGCCCAGGGGAAGGGTCAGCAACCTCTTGACACAGTCAGGAGAGGGCACCACCAAGTACCCCAATGGGAGGGGGTCTGAGGGGAGTTGACGGGAAGAAAACTGGACAGCTGCCCTAAGTCCAGCCTTCTGTCTCTTCCTCCCACTGGATCAACAGCACCCTAAACTCTCAACACAGGTAAGGTAGCTGGGGGTTTGGGAGAAAAAGCATTGATAGCTGCTAGGTAGCAGCCAAAGAATGGTTTAGATACCACAGGTATCAAAGGATATAGTACGGCTTTCTTTTTACTTTATGGTTAATGTGGAGGTAAGGGGTCTGGGGTTGGTGAGGGGCTCATGGTCCAGCCATGCTGTTATGTGGCCAAGCAGTCCCTGAGGCACTCCATGACTGCAGCATCACAGCAGGCTCACCACTCGGTATCCCTGGGGTTTCTAGAAGGTTTCCCTCCAGTTGTTGCCCCCTTTTAAAAACAGAATAAAGTGCAAGCACAAATAGCAACAATCTCCTGGGTTGGCTGCCACAGGCAGGGCTTACCTGGCATGTTGGTCCACCTCGGCTTCTGGGCGATCAGCCTCCAGGCTCCTCTGCCCCTTTGGGCAGCTGGAGAGCAGTCAACATGGCAGTGGAGAGGTCAAGGTCCAGAATGGAGCTTCCATGGGGCCTTTGTCTGGTGGTAGAGTCTTGCTCTGATAGCCCGAGCCTTTCTGCATGCCCCTGATAGTGATTGTGGCCCAGGACAGGAACAGCCTCAGTAAGTGGGCATTTCAGGAGGGAATCGCTCCGAAGGACTAGCATACAAGGGCCATGTTCCGGTTGTTGTTGGGGGCTCAGAACTACATGTCCCATGACCCTGTGGGCTCTACTGTAGGCCCAAGAGTAGTGCAGTCTCAGACAGGCAGGGGGTGTTCCAGTTCACTCCCACCCCCAGGCAACAGCGAGCGGCGCTATAGGGGGCAGATTAGGCAGTCGGTGGCTGACTGAAAGAAAAAAAAAAGAAAACATAAATAAATTAAAAAGAAAATGGGACAGTAGGACCATGTTGCCCTGTGATTCCCGTGAAATCAGTCCAGTAAGTCATAGCCCTATTGCAATCTCGTGGGAACGCTCGCGAGAACTTGGTGGCCATCTGGGATGGGTCTAGGGATTGCCTCAGTCTCACACCACACCAGTTCTCATTGGGGGTCTACCTTCTGACCAGCTCTGCGTAGCTTAGGGGTTACAGTTATTGTAGTAGAATTTGGGAGACTTGGAGACCGGAGGACCTGTGTGGCCCAGCCACCTCTTCGTGCTGATAGAGTGATCACAAAGTACAACTTTACCACCTGGTGAGCAGTAATCCAGGAACACTTGCTTTGCTGGGGGCTTGTAGTTCTCCTACAGTTTAGTATACCAGGATTTTCCTGGTGGACGTGCCGTCCCCACTGGGTCTCCTCTTGTTCCCCCGGCAAAAGGGGGTTCCCTGTCCAAGAACCCTGTGCCAGGTGGCTACAGAGCTAGGGTGGACCCCCCCACTCCCTCCACCCTCCCCTTTCTGGTAGCCATGGAGGGGGGAGCTGAAAGTCAAGAAGGTGATACAGGGCAGGCATACTGGGGGAAGGGACGGAACCCCTGACAGTGGTTGGAGGATGCTACTTTACTGCAGTATTAATGGTGTTTGTTGGGGGGGGTATTAAGTTGTCATTTCAGAAAATGTCAGCCAGGAAGCGTGTCCCATCCTCCAAGGCACTGGCAGCAGCCAAAGATAAGCTACACACCTTGTATAAGAGGAATGGAGTGGCCTGGCTGGAGGTGTGCCTGGAAGGCCTGGACAAATCAGCTACACCCCCCGGGAAGAAGAGGGTAGGAGGCTGGAAGTTATAGCCACCAGCAAAACTATCTCACCAGGCAGGTAAGGAAGTGCTCAATGGTCCACGAGTAGGGGCCAGCCAGCTAAGGCAAGTGCTGGGGGTGGTCAGAGAGGAGTCCTGGGATAGCGATTCAGAAGGTCCACTTGCCGCAACTGTAAAGTCCCACAGTGATGAGTCTGTGGGGTCCCTGGATGAATTGGAAGGTGTGGGCTCAGGGAGTGAGCAGCCCAAGCAAGACTCCCTGTGAGCGGTGACCAACGAATGGCTAAAGCAGTTGATTGGTGTGGTCAAGAACCTAGTGACGGAGATTAAGAATCATGTGTTACCATCTCTGCCAAATGGGGCTGGCACCAGGTCAGAGGGACAGGCACCAGACAAGCCTGAGTCACCACCGTGGTAGCAGCACCCCTTTCTGCAGTGCTCCTCGCTGTATGGGGGAAGAGGAACGGGGAAGGGAGGCTGAGACAGGTTTTGGCAGTCTCAGGCATTCCTGCGCTATGCGAGACCACACTTGCAGTAATTGTTTATTGTCTCTTACAGGTTCTGGGGAAGACTTTGTGTGCATTTGGATATGTGGCAATCCATTCATCTGGTGGGCAGCACAGAGGGCAGCCAGTCAGCTGGGGGGAATCAACCTGTCTCTGCCACTAAAGGACACCCGGGATGAGTGGTTGGGGACCAAGGGTATGCTCTGTGAGGGGTTGCCTCTGAGATTGCAAGGCACAGCTGACTGGGGGAACACACCGCAAATCTTGTTGATTCACTTGGGCAGAGAAGACCTGGTCCGCAGGAAAACAGTGAATCTGCTGCTGGTGATGAAGGATGATTTGTGGACCATCAATGGTTGGTGGCCTGCCATTATTCTCATATGGTCACACTTCTTGATGAGGGAGCAGTGGTCTCGAGCATGCAAGGTTCCCGCAATAAACAGGGCTTGTATGTGAATCAACAAGGAGATGGAAGCTTTTATGGAGTCCCTGGGGGGAACTGTCTTGAGGCATGATAACATTTACCATGGTGGGTCCAGGGGGTCAGCCACAAGGTGAGGTTTTAGATAGCTTATTGCATGATTTTCAAGTGATCTTGGAGGACAAGGTTGAGCAGAGGACTTGGGGGGTTGGACATGGTCCAGCCTGTAACAGCATGGGAGGAGCACACAAGGGAAGTAGCGGGAAAGTAGAGAACGATGACATTTCTCCTGAAGGTGTCATGGCCCCTGGTCGGTGTGAGGATGGTGGATCACAAGACCTGTACCCGCATGGAGGATCTAGTTCCAGCCTCAGCATCACAGACTGCAAGGTCAGTGACACCAGACAAGGGGCAGCCATCCGAACCTTGGCCATATGACCTGTCCTGCTACTGCAGAGGGATACCTTGGCCAGCACTGAAAGGGATTGCCCAGGTTGCGGGCAGTGCAGGTGCCTGGGGTATGCTCTTCCTCCTGGCAGAGCCTGCTGCTCAATGTTAAGTGAATCGGTATTAATCTAGAATATTAATGATAAAAGTAATTTGGAGTTGTAATAGATTAATATTTAGAATTGGAAATAAATAAAGCATGATTGTGGCCATTTCCTCCAAGATTTGTCTTGTGTCTTTCTTGACCATGGGGGGGGCGGAGCAATGGGGGCGTACTGGACAAATGCTATTCAGTAGCTGACCAAATGTTCACCTCATAAACAGTCTGTCAGTTGCTCTCAGCATGGAAAAAAAATAACATCAGCCACTCGTTTTGTGGAACTATCCAAGAGTTAAACATTCTTACTTTGTTCACTCCAAGAATTATTTCCTCTTCTATTAAATGTATATTTTGAAATCTCAATATAATAGCAATACTGCTGTAGTGGTGAGGTTCTCACTCTGTCATAAGTATACAAAGCAAAGACAAACATATTGGCCTTCAGCCTCAGTGTTTATCTGCTGCAACCATTGCACATATGACTTTGTAGAACAACAGCACTACAACATTATTGATATATTTATATACAGAATATATTCTGTATCTAGGTTTTTATTAATTTAACTGACATGTCCTTATCAGGTATTAATAATTGACAAGGATTTCAGTATACAAATAAAGCACTTTTAAATCTGTGCTCTATAAAATTAATCATTTAACAGATCTGTGCTTCCATCAAGTATGTATTCGAGTGCGTTCCCAATGGTAAACACAAATGTAAGAAATATAAGATTTATTGCATCTAAATATTAAATTTTATAAATCTTACCACATGCCTCAGCTGGTATGTAAGGGTTTCAAAATGCATTGTGTAACCCCTGCCCACAAGGGTTGTCTATGCCCTAGCACAATATACATTATAAGAGACTTAATGGGTCTTTCTTTTCAGCAAATGGCTTTGTGCTCATTCTGGTAGTAGTTCAATTCAACAATGGCATGTAGTGCCTCCACCCACAGTGACTCTTTTCTAGGCACACCTAGAGGTATTGCCCTTTAGAAATTACTACTGTTGGTATAGTGGCCCTTGGCATTAGCAGTTCACTCTAGGGAGGAAGGGAGGTCTTTGATGCAAGCTTGGAGGTTGCAGTTACTCTTATTGCTGGGCACTTTCTTTTGGTGACTGGCTAAAAACTTCTATAAACAGCAGTTGCCAATGAATCTTTCACACTTTGCTGCATCCATTCTACTGAACTGGGCATACCGACTCAAAGATGCAGTGAAACAAAGAATGTGTTTATTTACAATTTGTGTACACATACCTTCATTGTAATCACTAAAACAGTGATATACCATTGACTCACTGATGATATTTGAGATACCATGCAGTCTGCCTGGAGCAATTAATAAATGTTGGACTTGGGAGGCTCATTACTGCCCACCAGGGCTATGACTCACAGCTTCAGCGATGAATGCCAGAAGTGCGTAATGGGCTTCAAAACTGAAACACTCACTGAGTATCTCACTACCCCAGCTTTTTCATCAGGATTAGATACACTTAACTATATGGTGCTCTTAGTCATAGTCTAGGCATGTCCTGACCCTCTCCTACCTGACAGTGTTCCTACACCCCTGCCACAATCCGCATGGGGGTTGTGTACAGACCCCCATCTCAGGGGGAGGAAATGGACAAGGAAATGATAGAAGGCATCCTTAAAATGGCAGAAAAATGGGAAATATTGTTGATGGGAGACCTGAATATGCCAGATGTTAACTGGAGTACCTTTGCTGCAGGCACATCCAAGAGCAGAGTTATTCTTGATGCCCTACAGGGGGCATGCCTCAGACAGCTAGTATTGGAACCCACTCGGGAGGGAGAAATCTTAGACCTGGTACTATCAAATGAGGAAGGAGAAAGGATCTCAGATTTAGAAGTGGGTAGCCACCTGGGAACATGTGACCACCAAACAGTGTGAATCACAATAAACACAGCCATAGAGTCAAGCCATACAAAAATAAGAGTATTAGACTTTAGGAGGGCTGACTTTGGGAAAATGAGAGCGTGTCTCAGAAAAGCACTAGCAAACGGTCAAGAAGAAGGGGTGGAGGAACAATGGGGAATAATCAAAACAGCCATCACAGAGGCAACAAGGCTTTGTGTGGAGCAAATCAATGAAACAAAATGAAGGAAAAAACCACTATGGTTCTCAAAAGAGGTGGAAGGGAAGGTTAAGGAGAAAATGTTAGCATTCAGGAAATATAAGGAAACACAGAAGGAGCAGGACAGAGAACTTTATCAGTTAAAGCAGAAGGAGGCAGGGAAGGCAATCAGAATAGCAAAGGCTCAAACTGAGGAAAAGATAGCCAACTCTGTTAAGAAGGGGGACAAAACCTTTTATAGGAACATTAGGGAGCAAAGAAAGACCAAGGGAGGGATACAGAGACTTAATAAAGGGGAAGGAATGTGGGCAGAGGGTGACAGTGAGAAAGCAGGGATACTGAACTTATATTTCTGTTCAGTATTCACAACAGAAGAGGAGGGGGAGGTACCTAAACCAAACAAGAGAAGCATTCTGAATAGGGGGGTCGATACCAGTCCATTCACAGAAGAAAACGTTTTGAAAGAACTCTTGAAACTTAGGGTGGACAAAGCAATGGGACCTGATGGAATTCACCCCAGAATTCTAAAAGAACTAAGGGTAGAACTAGTAATGACACTGACTACTCTCTTTAATAAATTATAGGAGGATGGGGTGGTACCTGAGGACTGGAGGAGGGCAGATGTGATTCCACATCACAAAAGTAGGAGCAGGGCAGAGGCAAGAAACTACAGACCAGTTAGTTTGACATCAGAGGTAGGGAAAATGATGGAATCACTTCTGAAGGAAAGAATTGTTGAGTACCTAGAGGCCAGTGGGGCACAGGACCCAAGGCAGCATGGTTTCACAGCAGGAAGGTCATGTCAGACAAACCTAATAGATTTCTTTGACTGGGTGACCAAAGTAGTAGACCAGGGAGGGGCTGTGGATATGGCCTACCTAGATTTTAGCAAGGCATTTGACACAGTCTCACACAAAAGATTAATATACAAGTTAGCCAGCCTAGGAATGGGTCCCAAGGTGGTAGCCTGGATAAAAAGCTGGCTGGAGAACAGGATGCAAAGGGTAATAGTAAACGGAGTCCACAGTGAAGAAAGGAGGGTAACTAGCGTGGTACCTGAGGTTCGGTGTTGGGACGGTCTCTTTAATATCTTTATAGGTGACATTGGAGAGCACCTGGAAGGAAAAAGTAAGTCTCTTTGCAGATGACACAAGATCTGCAACAGGGTTGATACACAAGGTGGGGTGGAAAGGATGAAAAGGACTTGGCAGGTTGGAGGAATGGTCAAATATATGGCAGCTCAGATTCAATGCAAAGAAGTGCAAGGTAATGCATCTGGGAAACAAAAGCCCAGGGGAAGAGTACACAATGGGGGTGAGATAATAACAACAACAAAAATCAAAAAAGACCTAGGAGTAATTATATCAGATGACCTAAAGGTGGGCAAACAATGTGAGAAAGCAGTAAGGAGGGCTGGGGGGATACTGGGATGCATAGGGAGAGACATCAACAGTAGAAAGCAGGAAGTTGTTATCCCTCTGTACAGACAGTTGGTGAGACCCCATCTAGAGTACTGCGTGCAATTCTGGAGACCCCATCTCCGCAAAGACATAGACAGAGTAGAGGCTGTTTAGAGGAGGGCAACCAAAATGGTGCAGGGTCTGCACCAGAAGACATACGAGGAGAGACTAAAGCAGCTTAATATGTATACCCTTGAGGAAAGGAGGGATGGGGGTACATGCTCCTGTGACTGCCCTGATTAACCTCCTATTTTCTCACTACCCACCCTGTTCCGTTATTTGACAAAGACATGTTTGGGAAACCTTTTCTCCTGCTATTGTCTGCTCCCCACACCTTTCACTTACCCTCTCTGTTCTGGACTTTTTCCCTATTTGTTTCTCCTAATCTGGCATGACCTCTTTCTTGTAATAATAATGTGATTATTGATATCTCATGTCCTTTTGCACAAATGATTTGATATGTATTTGTATATGTTTTCTCGCTCTTGACACAGCACAAATTGTTGTGTTATCTATGTAACCTTTTTTTGTACTTGTACCTAATTGACGTGGAACCTTTGTGAAAGAGCCTCTGGCTCAAAGGTAGTAATTCCTAGAACAATAAACTAAACTAAACTAAACATGATAGAAACTTTCAAGTATGTCTAGGGAATTAACAAAGTACAAGAGGGTAGTATCTTTCAGAAAAAGAGATGTGCAAGAACAAGAGGGCACAATTTGAAGATAAAGGGGGAGCGGCTCAGAGGTAATGTTAAAAAGTAGTTTTTCACAGAGAGAGTTGTGGATGCATGGAACAGCCTTCCTGAGGAGGTTGTGGAGTCAGGAACAGTGGGAGAATTCAAGAATGCATGGGACAGACATAGCAATTCTAGTGGGGGTAGGAGGAAGTAAGCTGTTGATTAACTAGGATCTGCAGCTTATCCATCAGAGTAGGAAATGGGCAGACTAGGTGGGCCAAGCAGTCCTTATCTGCAGTCAAATTCTATGTTTCTGTGTTTCTATACCTGCTCCCCTTAGGTAGGATTTAGAGCATGAACTTTTCTCCTTTTACATGGGACCTGTATTGTGGCACCTTTGGCACCTGGCTACTCTATACCTTCCTCCCTAACCAGTGGCTCTATCACACACAAGATGGTTACCTGCTGGACATGGGTTTTATCCTGGCAGCATACCAGACAATCCCGTAGGCCTGGCTTGGCCCCTAATAACATGCACTCTGCAGTCTCCTGTGTCAACCCTGGGTGGCTCATTCATATGCAGAATCTGAACTTCTGTACTAGGGAACAAGATGTGTACTTGACTCATCACTTGGAGTAGTAGGCATTGTCTCTAAATCAGAAGTCTCACACATGGTAAAGCTATCTGGATGAAGACCTTAAGGGGCAGCCTCCTCCAGGCCCCTCACCATCCTTCTGGTGTCATCTTCCTTGTACAGGTTGCCTTCCTGAGTTTGCTATTCTGACTACCTTACCCACTTCCTTCTGCTTTAACTGGTACAGTTCTCTGTCCTACTCCTTCTGTGTTTCCTTATACTTCCTGAATGCTATCTTTTTCTCCTTACCTTCCCGCCAACTTCTTTTGAGAACCATAGTGTTTTTTCTTTCATTTTGACTTGTTTATATGTTTCACACAAATGCTTGTTGCCTCTGTGATGGCAGTTTTGATGTTTCCCATTGTTGCTCCACCCCACCTTCTTGCCTGTTTGCTAGCGCTTTTCTGAGGCACTCTCCTATTTTGACAAAATCAGCCCTCCTGAAGTCCGGTACCTTCACTTTTGTGTGGCTTGACTCTACAGCTAAGTTTATCATGAACCACACTGTTTGGTGATCGCTTGTTCCCAGATGGCTACCCACTTCAAGATCAGAGATCCTCTGTCCATCCCTATTTGAGAGTACCAGGTCTAAGATTGCTCTCTCCCGAGTGGGTTCCAAAACTAGCTGTCTGAGGCATGCCCCCTGTAGAGCATCAAGAATGGCCCTGCTCTTGGATGTGGCTGCAGCAAAGGTGCTCCAATCAACATCTGGCATATTCAGGTCCCCCATCCACAATATTTCCCCTTTCTCTGCCATGCCAAGGATGCCTTCTGTCATTTCCTTGTCCATCCCCCCCGAGACGGGGGTCCGTGTACAACCCTGTGCAGATTCTGGAGCCATTTCCAGTCTCCAGGGTGACCCAAGTGCCTCCACTCCTCCTGTTTACCCTTTAGTTCTGTTGCTTTTATCCCTTCCCTAAATGAGAGCTACTCCTCCTCCTCTTCTTCCATCCCTGTCCTCCTGAGATTGTGTACCCTGGTATGTTGACATCCAGTCATGGTTCTCTGTGTACCATGTTTCTGTGACTGCCACAATATCCAGGCATCCCTCTTCCATCAAGGCCACCATTTCAGGGAGCTTTTTACCTAGACTATGGGCATTGGAACTCATTACCCTCCATTTTTATGGTTTTATTTCTTTTTGCCCCATCCCTGTCCCTACTGCTTTTGTCTTTTTCCTCCATTTACCCCTGCCCTTCTCCCCATCAACTGCTCTATTTTGGTGTTTACCTCACTAATTACCCTGATTTTTGGTGGGGCTAGGATTTCCCTTCTTCCTCTTCAGTGCCTCCCCCCTTGGCTAGTTTAAATGCTTGCCACTGAAGCATTTAAACCTATCACCTAGGATCCTGGCTCCCCTCCAGGATAGATGCAGACCATCATGCCTGTATAGGCCTGCATCCCTCCGGGTGGAGCCCCAGTCCCCAGTGAAGCTAAATCCCTGAGCTCTGTACCAGCTTTTCAACCGGTCATTGAATCCCATGGTGCAGAGTGCCCTAGCTCATCTCTGCCATAGACAGGTAGCACTTCCGAGAAAGTTACTGTGTGTGCTACTGTTCAAGGCCCTCTCCAACTCCACAAATTCCTGTTGCACTGCTCTGATCCCATTTTCAGTCAGGTCATTCATCCCTAGGTGGATAATGACATCCAGCTCCTCCCCTTGCCACTGCTCCCATGATCCTCCAAGCCTTGGTGCTGGGCAGGCACCTTCACATCCTTTCCCTCCCTCTCCCAGTTCTACCTCCCTAACAATTGAGTCCCCACCAGGAGTGGTTTCCTTCCCTGTGGGTCCTGGGCCACCCTCCTGTGGGTCTCCATTGTGGGGTTCCCAGCATCCTCCTTGGTCTCCACTGCAGGTGCCTCCATAGAGGAACCATGCTTCACCAGAGTGGCAAATGAATTGTGGAGGCACAACTGGAGGGATGCACCTCTGTTCCACCACCCTCACCCTCCCTGAGCCCACCGTGGTCCAACCATTCCTCATTCTTGGCAATTCTCTGAGGTTGTGGTGGTGGCCTGGGTGGTCTCTGGGTGGGGGAACAGGTTTCCTGAATCCTTGCCAGGTCAGTATGGAGATGAACAACCTCCTCCCTCAGACCAGAGAGGTGCCTGCAAATAGGGCAGCAATGCATTCTCCAGAATGTCTCCCAGAAGACTGCTGATCCACAGCCAGTGCATTGCACCACTCTCCACATGTCTGTGTCCCTTCCAGTTACAGATGCTTTTTGGTTTTTTGTTCTTATTTTAGTGTGTGCTAGCTTGTGAGTGTCTCTACCTCCCTATGCAGTGTGCTGTGCCTTTAAGGATATGAACAGGTGTATGTTGTTTGCAGTTTTGAGGAAGTGATGTCAGAGGCCCTGCAATAAAGGAATTTATGCGCTTTTGTGGGTGGAGTGAGGAGAAGGGAGGGTGGGTGGGAGTAAACCTATGCTATCCAGAAACAATCACCTACAACTCTTACCTCCACCCCGGGAGTGCCTTCCTTCCTTTCAGACACCTAATTCACAATTGCTAAGTAACAGGTCTAGTCATAACTGACTGCAAATATCTCCCAGCTACAGTTCCTCCCTGGCAAATTAAAGTTAAAGCTAGGAAAAGTCCACCCCAAAAACAGAATCAATACTAGTTACTTACACAGATCCAAAAAGTAATAATTCAGTTCAGTGTAGTCTAAAAAATAACCTCCTTGATTCAAGGAAGCTGTGGCTGCTTTCTCACTCTCCCTATCTTCAATGTGAGAAGGAGACTGCAACACCTCTGAGAGAAAAAACCTTTTCAGCAAAAAATAAATAAATAAAATAG
This sequence comes from Neoceratodus forsteri, assembly GCA_016271365.2. Taxonomy (NCBI): domain Eukaryota; kingdom Metazoa; phylum Chordata; order Ceratodontiformes; family Ceratodontidae; genus Neoceratodus; species Neoceratodus forsteri. Next base: position 479,615,430 of record CM057459.1, on the reverse strand, counting down.
GGGCCAACAGTAATTTTGCTTAGCCTAATGATAAAAAGTCACAAAAATTTAAGCACCACCTGTAATAATTTTACAGAAGATATACCCTGTAAGAAACACTTTGCTACAGAGAAAAATATAGCAGTAACAGAATATATACCTTGCAAAAGACAATTTGAATCAGAAGATTACAGCAGTAATCTGTTAGCACACACCTGTAGGCACACCTTGTAATAATACTGCAGAAGGTATACCCAGCAACAGCAATTTGAATCACAGAAAATGAAGCAATAAAATGTTAGCAACAAATACTAACAACCCCTGTGATTACAAAATAAAACAACAACACACAGTAAATCTGCCTAGCCAAAAGTCTTAATCCTTTCCCTTACTCTGGTAAGGTTCTTTGTTCTGTCCTTTATTTATTTATTTATTGAAAATGTTTTACCAGGAAAGGCACACTGAGCAAAAGATGTCAGTCTCCGCAGTGCGACCTGGGGGGATTACAGAGGAGGCAGGTATCATACAAAAGTTGAACTTACAGTAGCACAATATGAAAATGTACATAGTTGGAAGGATACATTTGAACAAATTACATAGGCAGTGCCATTCAGCACGGCATAGGCTCAGCAAGTACAGGTTATACAAATTGTGGTTAACCAACTAGGTAAGAACAGTACAGAACAAGAACGTGAGGGGATGGTATACAAAACAAGGGTACACATCGAGGCAAAACATGAAATACATAAGTGCCAGTAACAGAACAGAGGTAGTAATAACAGAACTTGAGTGCCAGTAGCGGAGGTTGAGCTTCAGGGAGAAGCATCAAGTAGAAAGGAAGGATTTGGAGAGCAAGATGGGGTAGGGATGGAGGGTGAAGAAGCGAGGTGTATAAGGAGGGGTTAGGTGAGGAGGCGAGGGAGGGCTGGGAGCTTAGATTGATTAGGAAGGGGGAAGGGTGAAATTGAGAGTGCGGAGTAGGTAATGGAGAGGGTATAAGTGCGTGGAGTAGTATATAAGCCAGACAATTTGGCGATAGCTGGGCCACTGGTCAGGCCAGGGGGGAGCGGGGGAGGAGCTAACAGGAGGGTGGTCAGGGGCAGTAGCAATTAGGTTTGAGGAAGTCAGAGAGGGCATAGGAAAGGGAGAGTTTGGATGAAGAATGACAAATCTGGGTGGGCAGGCCATTCCAGAGTTTAGGGAAGAGGTAAGAGAATGTGGACTGGCCGGTGGTGGTCCTACAGTAAGGGATGAATAGTTGTCTAGGGTCAGTGGATCTGAGGGCGTGAGAGGGGTAGGTGGGGAGGATAGAGCGGAGGCGAGATAGGGAGGAAGGGAGCCAAGCCAGAAGTTAGAAGTGAATTTAGCGCTATGAATTAGGTGACAGTTACTTAGAGAAGGTAGGGACAGGGAACGATAAGCGTGCAGTGATGTGAACGAGGGAGGCATCGAGGACAAATCGCAAAATCCATTGTAGAGGGTCTAGTCTAGCAAGGTGGATTGTGCAGGGAACTGTAAACTACATCACAGTAGTCGAAGGAGGGTAGAATCATTTTCTGAACAATTTCGCGTCTGATAGGAAGAGGGAGACTAGTGCGGTTTCTATAGAGGGCACCAAGTTTTGGGCGCAGTTTGGAAATTATGGCATCGACGTGAGTGGAGAAGGAAAGGTGGCGGTCAAGCCACACCCCGAGATACCTGAAGGAGGGTTCGTCTTCAAGGATGGTGTTATTTAGGGTGTGGAATCTCAGGGAGGAGGTGAGTTTGGATAGGCGCTGTCTGGTGCCTAAAGTCATAGAGTTGGTTTTCTTAGCATTTAGGGGAGAGTTGGTTGCTATTGAACCAGAGTTGGATTTTATTGATGTCAGACTGAAGACTGGAGGTGACTTCTGCGTGGGTCTGGCCGGAGGTGAAGAAGACTGTGTCATCTGCATACATGTGGATGGCGGAAGAGGAGCAGGAGTTTGGCAGGTCATTTAGGAGGATGGAGAAGAGGATGGGGCCAAGTACTCAGCCTTGCAGTATGCCAGAGGTGATAGGGAGGGGGGAGATGTGGTCAGCTATTTTAGTGGATTGGGTTCTATTTAGAAGGTAGGCACTGAACCAGTTTATGGCGGGTGCAGCTAACCCAACTCCGGAAAGGCAGGATAGTAGGAGAGAGTGGGATACGGTGTCGAAGGCTTTTGCTAGGTCGATGAAAATGGCAGCAGTGATTAGCCCTTGTCCTTCCCAGTGAGGATGTGGTCTGTGAGTCTGAGCAGGAAGGAGTAGTGGAGTGGTGTATTCTGAACCTTGACTGGAAAGGGGTGATGAAGTTAGTTTCTGTGCAGAAGTGAGAGAGTTGGGATAGCACCAGATGTTCTTGGAGTTTTGTGAGGGTGAAGAGGAGGAGATGGGGGGTGATTGGATGTAGAGGTAGAGTCACTGCCTTTAGGAGGGGTAGAACAGTGGCATGCTTCCATATGGAGGGGTGACTCGGTACTAAAGGAAAGATTTAGTAGGGCTGTGAGGGGTAGCGATGAGCAGAGGAGAGAGAGAGAAGAGGAGTTTGTTGTCAAGACCGTCGGAGATTTGCCTTGAGGGTTTAGGCGTAAGGGCATCTAAGGTTTCAGTGGGGGAATGTGTCTAAAGGAGAAAGGGTTCATTCCGGATGGTTGGGGATAGGAGACTGAGGAGAAGGGGTGTTTGCAGGTGGAAGGGCTTCAAGGAGGACCTGAGCACAGGTAGTGAAATAGGAATTAAACTCGGAGGTGACTTCCCGGGGGTCGGAAAGGAGAATACCTTGGGCAAGGAGAAGAGGTGGAGAGTTAACTGTTTGGGGAAGAAAAGGGAGTTAATGACTTTGCAGAATTTGGAAGGTCTTCCAAGGTTTGCATTAAGTGTGTTGTTAAAATATTCAGACTTAGCTAGGCAGATGGCCTTAGTACACCTATTGCGGAGCATGCGATAGGAGGTGTAGTCAGCGGGGAGGAGGGAGGATTTGAAGGTACGCCAGGCCTTATCACGTGCTTGTTGGCAAGCAATTAGCTCGGGAGTGATCCAGGGTAGGTGGGAACCATGGACTCTAGCCAGCGTAGGGGGTTGTGTTTGTCCCATGCGGAGAGGAAGGTGTTCTGGAAGTGCATAAGGGCCGAATCCATATTAGAGCGGTTTGTGCTTGGGACCCAATTAGAGTGGTAAAGATCATCCAAGAGGGGGGAGAGATTGAGGGATTTGTATGAAAGCTGGAATATAAATTTGGGAGGGTTTTAACTCTGTGGATTTTATGGACTAAGTAGATTAGGTGGTGGTCACTAATGGAATCAGGGAGAAGACCAGAGCTGACGACGCGTGTGGGTGGGAGGTGTTTCAGTCGAGAATGAGTGATTACCGGACTTAGGTTTGAGCGAGTGGGTTCAGTAATGGTTTGACAGAGGTTAAGAGCAGTTAACTCAGTTTGGGTTTGGTAAGGTGGGTGCTAGCCAGTTGTGTTAAAGTCACCATAGCATATAGTTCACCCGATTGGGCAAGGGATGCGAGCTGGCCCAGAAGGGTGACTATTGTGGTTGGCGTGCCTGGGCAGCAGTAAATGCCAACCACAAAGATAGGTAGTAGGAGGAGGGGGGACAGTTTTACCATCAGAAGCTCGTAAGCTTTGGGTACAGTTTTGTAATGGTGACAGTGAAGTGGAGGCTGAACTGATGTAGATAGCCACCCACCACCTCTGGAAGGCGGTCTTGCCGTATAATGTTGAACCCTGGAATAGCCGAATTATTATCGGGTAGGCTAGGTTTTAGCCAGGTCTCTCAGATGCAACTTCACCTTGTGGGGTTCTTAGGGTCTGGTCAATGGTTTAGCCTTATCCTCTTGTGTTTCCTCAATTGGAGTAAAAGCTGGGGGGTCAGTTTGTCACATTCTCTAGGGGTTCAGTGTTTTGAAAGGGTTGGGGAATACGGTTCTGGGTTACGGGCTGTCTACCACTGTCATTGAATCTGTTACCCTTACATTGTACATTATAGCTCAACTGCCCTCTAGTTTATTACTGGCTACCCATTTATACCATATTACTTACCATGGCTGCTTATAAATACTGTTCTTGGAACATAAAAGGGTCCCAGACTTTTGTTAAAAAAAGCTAAAGGTTCTTCTGCACCTCAAACACCTGCAAATTGACATTGCTTTTTCGCAAGAGACACACCTCTTACCTTGCCAAGTCCATTATTTACATAGGAATTGGGTGGGTCAAGTATTTGCTTAGAGACTGGACTCCTGTAAAAGGGGGTTGCCATTATTATAGCCAGTAGAATACCTTTTCGACTCCTACAGGAGACTGCTGATCCAGGAGGTCATTTTGTTATCCTGTGAGCCCTCCTGGGTCATTCTGAAGTCATACTGGGGTCCATTTATGGATCCAATGTGGATGATCCTGAGTTTTTTGCTACCCTGCTGAGCAAACTAAGTGCCTGGTCCACTCTCCTAATAATATTGGGGGGAGACCAGAACCGGCTTCTGTCCACCAGTTTAGATAGATCAAATCAGATTAGGCAAGGTTTGTCACCAGGCCAAAAAGCCATCGATGAGTTAATGCAAACTCTTGGCCTTACTGACCCTTGGAGAATTATACACTCAGATAACAAAGAGTTTTCCTTCCACTCCCTTTCTCACTATTCTTTCACTGGTATTGATTATTTCCTTATATCTGTAGACCTTCTCCCAGGGGTTAATCTAGCCTATTATCTACTAAGGTAATCTTGGACCACCAAATAGCTCATCTTCATCTGGACCTCTCTCCTAATATTCACAGAGAGAGAGTCTGGAAGCTCAACAACCAAATCTTGAAGTCAGATGATAATATACAACACCTTCAAGTTTTCAGTACCAATTTTATGGAGTATAATGCCTCTTCTAAGCATAAAAAAGACTTCCTTTGGGGCTCCTTAAAATGTGCAATATGGGGTGAATTAATTCGCATGGCTACTAAATGCAAAAAGCAAAGAGTTGTGGCTCTGTCCTCTATTTTAGGCTTAATAACAGAAGCAGAATCTCACCTTTCTCCCTCTTCCACTATGGATGACTGGGAAAAGGTTGAAACTCTTCGTGTTCAATATAATCAATTAATAGCTGAAAAGGTGGAATTTCTCCTGCTTTGCTCTAAAGTTTCTTACTTTGATCAGGAGAATGGGCTGGAAGACCTTGGCCCTTTGCCACGTGCCCAGATAGCTGACAAAATTGTCTCCTTTGTTTATTCAGCCTCTGGATCTCTTCTCACTTCTCCACCAGATATAGTTGAAGCCTTTAGGATTTATATGGACAGTTATACACCCTTCCTAGATCTTCTCTCACCCCACAACAACGTTATTCTATCTCTAGGACATCAATCTCCCATTCTATCTAAACCTCAGGTAGCCAGTTTCAAAGCCCCCATCACGCTTGCAGAGATCTGTTCTGCTATTGATTCACTTCCTCTGACAAATCACCTGGACCAGATGGCTTCTCAACTAATTTTTATAAGGCATTTAAAGATTTGGGGGCTCCTATCCTCTTAGACACCTTCCATTATATCTTTCAAGAAGGCTTAGCTGATCTCTCATTCACCTCGGCAATCATCATTGTTCTCCTCAAGCCAGGCAAAAATCCACTATTTATTTACAACTATAGACCAATTTCTTTAATCAATGTGGACCTCAAAATTCTAGCTAAAAGTTTTTTTTTTAGACTAAGTCTCTCTCTTCTGACCATCTAAGGAAGTTAGCATACCTTTTTTCTGCATCTAGTGACTCCATCACACCTGCTGCATTGGTCTCGCTAGATGAAGAAAAAGCCTTTGATAGAGTGTCCTGGGATTACCTCTTTATGTTGTTACCCAGATATCATATCCCACCTAAATTGGTATATTGGGCTAAAATATTATACACATCTCCTTCTGCACAGGTTCAATGCAATGGGGTTCTCTCTACTCCCTTTCCACTTTCTCAAGGTATCTGACAGGGCTGCCCCTTATCTCCCTACCTTTTTAATTTATTTCTTGAACCCCTTATCAGGAAACTTAAAAATTCACCACACATAAGAGGTATAACAGTTGGCAACTCCAAGTACAAAATTTCTGCTTATGCAGATGACATACTCTTAGACATCTCCTACCCATCTCAGTCACTGTCTGCCACCCCTCAGATTATTTCTCAGTTTGGGTCCATTTTGAACTACAAATTAAATCTGGACAAAACCAAACTCTTTCCCCTTAACAAGTATACTATAATGGCCAATGTTGCTCACATGGGTCTACAATGGTGTACTGACAGGCTAAAATTCCTTAGCATTAATCTACATCCTCTCTCCCCACATTATGAGAAGGCTCATTCTGGACGCCGTAGTTAACTCACTCAAGGATGACCTTAAACACTGGTCCAAACTTCCCCTATCACTTTGGGGCCGTATGAACATAATTAAGATGAATGTACTTCCATGCATCTTATACTCTCTACAAATGTTTAATTGGTCCCTCCCTTTAACCTGGTTCTCGTATTTACATAAAAATATCAATTCCTTCTTATGGTTCGGGAAAACAGTTAGATGAAACTACCTTAAACTTATTCGCTAAAAAATAGATGGTGGGCTCCAAGCACCCAACATTTACCTATATTATTTAGCTATTCATTTGGCCAGACTCAGATTCCATTTGCTTCCCACAAACTCTATAAGGGTTTCCTCTTACAGGCCCCCTTGGGTAAAAATTGAACAGACATTGTGCTCAATGCATGATATCGACTCCAAAGCCATTCCATATATTCTCAGAAAGAATCTCCCTAGTCTCATACGAGATTCACCTTAGGTTCCTTGCTTCAAACTCAAACTCAGCTGAATTCTTTCCTCAAAATGGATGTTTATAGGTATATGGCCCAACCTGTCTTCTACAACTCTAACCTTTTAATTTCCAGTAAAACTCTTAAACCCCATACTTTCTGGCCTAACATGGGGGTAAGTAAAGTTGAGGACCTGGTCATGGACCAAAAACTCATGTCTTTTCAGGTAGCCAGTGCCTGATTCAATTGGGCTACCACCCAGATTTTCAAATACTTCCAGATCTCCCACATGCTACTACACTACTTTGGTTCTGGTCATTGGCATAAGTCCTTCATGACCACCATTTCCACATTTGTCAGCTCTATGCCCAATTCTCATCTAATTTCATAAACATACAAATTTCTTTTAGCCATGATGGTGGCTTTTGAGGGTCAATGGTTCTATTGGTGGGACAACATTCTACCAGTGACTATTCCCTCCAGGCATTGGTCTAAAATCTGGAAACACACACAAATACATTAAGTGGGACAGATACAGATACATGCAATTTCAGATCAACCACGGTCTGTACTTTACTCTGGTCATGCTTCATCAAATGGGCAAGTTGCCCTCCAGTCAATGTCCCAAATGTCAAAAGGCTCTGGGTAACTTGCTTCATATGTTGTAGTCTTGTGAAAAAGTTACCCCCTTCTGGCAGGATACTCAATGGTGCCTCAACCCTCTGCTGGCTTTATCAGATGATTTTACACCTGAGATATGTATTCTAGGTGATTATACTCAGTTGAGAGGCCATATTCAAAGAACACACATGTCCCTAATCTCAGCCTGTGCTAAGAAAGTCATCTTGAGACATTGGCTAGACATGTCCACACCTAATTATGTAGAATGGTACAAAGAGTTATGTTTTCTCTTCAAGTGGAGTGCATCATTGCAGGAACCACAGATAGGATGAATAAATATAAGCAAATCTGGGACCCACTTTACACCCTCTTAATGAACCATTAACCTCATTTTTTCATGTGGACTCCTTATTGGGTAACCAACATGTCCAATTATTCATATTCAGTGGCAGACAGTGGGGTAGGGAGGGAAGGGAGAGGGTGGGTGAGCAGACAACCTTATATAGATACCACCTTCTTAGTCATATGTTTTTCTTTAAGCATGCAAGATGTTAATGTATCCCATCTATGTTTCTGGATGTTCTATCTCTGTAGTACCTGTGTTATCTGTACTTGGTGGTTGTGTTTGCTTGTTAAACAATAATAAAGCTTATTTAATTAAAACAAAATTGCACTCAGGTAACCTCAAGTTTCCAAAGGTTTTTTGCAGTCATCTCAGACTATACTTATATACATTTCAAAAACAGTAATGCTATATATTTTCTAAACAAAGGAATCCTAATATCAGTTACATTTCCACATAATTATTTGTATATGTTTTTATATCAGCAGATATGCAAGGGAGAAAAAACAGACAGCAAGGGAGGGCTGAGAGACAGTGAGAGACAAAGAATTGTGAGACTGTCGGGGTGATCAAGTCCTAGGTCTCACAAGAAAATGTGGTTGTGCAACCGGACAGACAAGAGACAGGAAAGGAATAGAACAGAACAGATCCCTGCATTCAAATTCTTTCCATAACAACTGTGAAAGGGTCCAATTCCACCCTGTCACATACACCCCCTCCTTAAGAGGGAACCTGTTTCGTTAAACAGGTTTCCAAAACGTTTTGTTAATGCTCTAATAACATTTGCTGCTTTCAGAAATTAAGCATGCGTGCATTATCAATTTTTTCAATAATAGTATAGCAAACAGTAAAGTTTAAACTAATACATTTTTCACCCTGCAGAACCCTCAATTCCTGATCCATATCTTGACAGAAAATCAGCATTGCTATTCTCTTTACCAGATTTTTGCATCACCGTGAATCTAAATGGCTGTAGTGCCAGGTACCACCTTGTGATTCTGGAATTTTTAGCTTTCATTTGGTTAAGCCAACATTGAGGATTGTGATCTGTGATAAGTACAAAGTCAGTTCCTAGCAAAGAAAACTTAAGGGACTCCATGGCCCACTTTGCTGCTAAACATTCCTTTTCAATGGTGGAGTACCTTTTCTCTCTCTGTCATGCAACTTCCTACTTATGTACAGAATAGTATGTCCCATCCCATCTATATTTTGACTCAGCACTGCACCTAGGCCTACCTCTAATGCATCTGTCTGTAATATAAATGGTTTCTCAAAGTCTGGGCTTCTTAAAACAGGGGCCGAACATAATGCAGCCTTAATGGCCCGAAACACTTTATCACACTCTGGGGTCCATTTCACATTATTTGGGTACCTTTTTTTTGTGAGTTCAGTAAGGGGAGTAGCTAACTCAGCAAAGTTGGGAACAAATCTCCGATAACCAGCCAGCTCTAAAAATGACCTGACATGTTTCTTTGCTTTAGGTACAGGGCTGTTAGCTACTGCTTCTGTTCTAGAAATGTATGGCTTAACGTCTACATTTCCCAACACATAGCCCAAATATCTGGTTTCCTGCATGCCCATTGCACATTTGGTAGAATTAATAGTGAGATCTGCATTTTTGATAGCTTGGATAATGGCTCATAGGTGTTCCAGGTGGATTTTCCAGTTTGGACTGTACACCATGACATCATCCAGGCATGCAGCACAATAACCAGTGTGAGGTGATAAAATTACATCTATGTACTGCTGGAATGTAGCTGACGCACCATGTAAACCAAATGGCATGGTGGTGAACTGATAGAATTCTATAGGGGTGGCAAATGCAGTTTTGTATCTGGATTCTTTAGGTAAAGGTATTTGCCAGTAACCCTCAACGAGATTGAGAGTAATGATATAATTTGCATTCCCCAGCCTGCCCAGCGAATCATCTATTCTGTGCATAGGATAATTGTCAAATTCTGACACTTGATTAAGTTTCCTAAATTCAAGGCAAATTCTAACACCCCCTTCTTTTTGTTTACAATTACCATTGGAGATGAGCAAGCACTCCTCGACTCCTCTATGATACCCAATTCTTTCATTTTTGTATTTACTTAACCACATCAGCTCTTAACTGCTCTGGTAACCTGTATGTCTTTTGCCTAATAGGACAAGCATTCCTTGTCCCTATAACATGCTCAACCCCTTTTACTTAGCCTGGTACTATGGTAAAAGTACTGTTGAATGTCTTTAGCACATTATGAAAGTCTGCAGTTTGTTCTGAGGTTAAGGAAACATTCACCTTTACAGCATCAGCATTTACAATTTGTTCCAGTCTGTCATAAGTTACATCAATATCTTCTTTATCAGTTTCTGGTAAAACTAGCAAAGCAGCTTTTGGCATTTTTTCAACTCATCTTGAGGAGGTTAGCATGGTATATCGTAATAGGATTTTTCCTGTCAGGGGTCTCAATCTCATGGTTAACAGTGCCAATATGTCTAAGCACTTTATAAGGCCATTGCCACTTCATTTACAGCTTATTTTCTGTTATGGGTAACAGTAGCAAAACCTTTTAACCTTGTTAAAAAAAAAATCATTTTACCGCATAGTCATTATATACCTTCTGCTGGTTTTGGGCCTCTTCCTGATTACTATGGGCAATTTCAACATATTTTGCCAGCTTCTTTCTTAGGGCACACATATAAGAAGATACAGATTGTTTCTGAGTGGGGTTATCGTCCCATGTTTCTTTTATCACATCCAGTTGCCCTCTTGGCGGCCTATCATACAGCATTTCAGATGGTGAAAACCCTGTTGATGCCTGTGGCAATCCTCTTTAAGCAAAAAGTAGGTAAGGCAAAAATTGGTCCCAATTTTTTCCTTCCCTTTTACAAATCTTTTTAACATGCATTTTAGGGTTTGATTAAAATGCTCAACAAGACCATTTGTCTGAGGGTGATGGGGAGGTTCTTATGGCAGTGATATCTAGTAGTCTGTACAGCTCCTTAAGTAATGCAGCACCAAAATCATTACCCTGATCAGTAATAATTTCTTTAGGTATGCCCACTCTGCTGAAAATTTTTGTAAGCTCTGCTGCCTCTTTTGAAGCTTTGACAGTACATATTGGAACTGCTTCTGGGTATCAAGTAGCATAGTCACATACTACCAGGATAAATCTGTTACCCTTTTTAATTTTGTCAAAAGGACCAGCCACATCCATTACAATTCTCTCAAAAGGCACATCTATCAATGGTAGGGGCCTCAGTGGTACCTTGTCTTTTCTATTGATTGGGGCTACTTTTGACACTCAGAAAAGGAATTACAATAGGTAGCAACATCTTCATGAATTCCAGGCCAGTAAAATTTATACAGCAATCTGGCAAGGGTGTGATCCTCCTGGTGACCAAGCCATAGGACTATCATGTGGTATCTGTAACAACTCTGTTCTATTCTTCTGTGGTATAACCAAGTGTTCTGTCTGTTCCTGTGTCTGAGGTTTAACCAATATTCTGTACAGTTACCACTACATTTTTTAAACATTGGTCCACCCTGTTTTGGTTTTACCCCAGCTGCTTAAAATAACCCTAAAGAGAAACATTGTTAGCTTGTTCCGAAAGAAAATCACAATCAGTTATCAATTTAGTTTCAGTATTTCCATATGTTAACCCCTTATGTCCATCAGTCATTTGTTGCCACAATTTCTTCAGGCATCGCTTTTCTTTACTGGATTTCTGGATCTTGAGATGTACTCAAACAAGTCTGAATCAACCACCCTTCCCTTCATTAACCCTCCCCTTGTCCTGTCCCATCCTCGCTTGAAGCAGTCCACTGTCTCTACTGCATACCACTTCTGCAACGTGATTCCACCCAGCCACCACCCTCTGTAAAAGTGTCTCCTCATCTCCCTCCTGAACCTTCCTTGCTCCAGTCTCATATCATGGCCCTGGTGGCCCTCCTCCTTACTTTGAACAGCCTCTGTACCTGTCTTGTTTATTCCTTTCATGTATTTAAAGGTTTCAATCATGTCCCCTGTCTCTCCTCTCCTCCAGTGAGTACATGTTCAACTCCTTCAACCTCCTCTCATATGATAAGTCCCCAGACCCTTGGATCATCTTTGTCGCCTCGCTGCACTCCTCCAGTAACTTAATGTCCTCTTCAGATACGTGACGCCAGAACTGCATGCAGCTCCAGGTGTGGTCTAACTAATGATCTATACAGTGGCAGAATCACCTCCTCCTCCTCGAGGATATACCCTTGCAATACAACCCAGCATTTTGTTGACCTTTGCAGCTGCCTTCCTACACTGTGCCGAGTTGTTCATTGACCCTGTGATGAGCACACCCAGATCCTTCTCCTCCTCTGTCTGGGCTAGCTGCACTCCCCTAGCTGGTAAGTCCTCCTTGGGTTCTTCATCCCAAAATGCATCACCTTGCACTTTTGGCATTAAAGCCCAGTTGCCAGGTGTCTGACCAGGTTTCAAGCTTTTCCAGATCATCCTGCAACCCCTGCCATCCCCCTAGGTCATCCACCACCGCGCCAACCTTGGTATCATCAGCAAACAGACTGATCTTGCTCTTGATGTCCATGATATGTCTGCAATGAATATCCCTAAACAACACTGGTCCCAACACCGAGCCCCTGTGGGACACCGCCTTCTGCCATCAGTTGTTGTGTGAGAGCTCCCCACCCACCACCACCCTCTGTTGCCTTCCTGCAGCCAGTTTCCTACCCATCTCACCAGCATTGGACCTGCCCTGTGCCTACTAACTTCCTTCCCAGCCTTCCATGTGGCACTGAGTCGAATGCCTTACTGAAGTCCAGATACAGGACATCCACTGCATGTCCCCTGTCCAGTTGCCTAGTTACCAGTCATAGAACCCGACCAGGTTGGTTTGGCAGGATTGGCCACGTGAAGCCATGCTGTCTGCTGTCCTGTAGTCCTTTGGCCTCTAAGAGGGCCACCAGCCTCCTTCAGGATAGTCTCCATTAGCTTACCCACGATGGATGTGAGGCTCACTGGTCTGTAGTTTCCCGGTTCATCCTTGGCCACTCTTGTGAGGGCACCACATGTGCCATCCTCCAGTCCTGAGGTACACACCTGAATGGTAGGTATTGAAGGTCTCAAGAAGAACCTGCAAGGACCCTGCCAGCTCCTTCAGTACCCTGGGTGGATGCCATCTGGGTCTGGTGCTTGTCCACCTCAGTGCCTTCAAACCCTCTAACTCTGCCTCCATGATTTCTCCATCTGTCACCACTTCCCCTCGCCTGCCATTTCCCACCCATCTTGGGTGTCACCCCCTCTTCTCTTTAGTAAATACTGAGCAAGTAGTCATTTAGTGCTTCCTCTATCGTACCCTGCTTCCACCCAACCCCTCCTTCCTAATCCTTACTATGGTCCTTACAGCCCCTTTTCTCCTGATGTACTTAAAGAAGTCCTTCTCCCCTTCCTAATGCCTTGTGCCAGCCTGAGTTCTGTGAGATGCTTTGGCTCCCCTTACTGCCCTTGTCACCTCCTTTGATTCTGTCAAGTATCCTCTCTGTCCTCCCTCCCTGTTTTCTTTGTATTTCCTAAAGGCAGCTCTTTCCTCCTTACCTTTTCCATGACCTCCTTGCTCAACCAGCTCGGTTTCTAGCCCTAGCCTTCTTGCTCTGGGCTTTGCAGCAGGTTTTGGTTGTCTCCACTATCCCCAACTTTATGAGCTCCCATCTGGGTTAGTATCCATACTAGATTGGAATTCTGGCCAGGTACCCTTTACCACTTCCCCATCCTCCCAAAGTCAGCCTCCTGAAGTCCAGCACTCTTGTGCCAGATTCCACCCTTCCTTGCCCATATCCAATGTGAGCCATACTGAGTGGTGGTCACTCCCTGACAGCGGTTCCTCCACTGTAAGTTCTCTCTCAAAGTCCCCATTTGCCAGCACATGGTCAGGGTATTCCCAACCTAGTTGGTTCACTGACCATTTGCAGCAGGAAGCTGTCCTGAAGGCATCCAGCAGTACCTGCTCCCTTCTGTTCCTGGTTGTTGGGGTGCCATCCACTTCTGGCATGTTGAAGTCCCCACAATCACCACACTATCTTTTGCAGGTCCTCCTGATCTGTCCTGCTAGTTCCTGTCTAACTCCTCCATCTGGAGATGGTGGCCTGTACACCACTCCCATTCTAAGACTCTATTCTGAATCCTGGATTTGCACCCAAAGTGACTCTGTACTACCCTCCTCCCTTCCTCCCTTACACACTTCAGTCCTTCCTTCACATATAGTGCCACCCCTCCTTTCCCAGTCACCCCTGTCCAATGAAATAACCTGTGCCCTGGTACAGACAGGTCCCAGTCATTATATTGGGTGGCCCATGTTTCCTTGATGGCTGCAATGTCCACCTCCTCTGCCGTGAGAACCTGCAACTCTGCAGTTTTCCTCCCAAGGCTCCTAGCATTAAGGGTAACCACCTTCACCCTTCCCCTCCTCCCATCCTGCCTCCTTTCCTAGCATCACCAATAGTACTTGCCATTTGTCCTTTGTCACTGTTATGGGGGTAGCTCATATGATTTCCCAACCTGTGGTCTCTGCATGTCTCTTCCCCAACTGCCACCCCCACTCCTAGTTTAAACTCCCAACTTCCTCTATATATTCTTCCATCCTCTGCTTCAACACTTTTTCCTTCCTCACTCAAGTGTAGTCTGTCCTTGCATACAGACTACTGTCCTCCCAGGTCCCTCCCCACCCCGCCAACAGCCCATACCCTTTAGCACAACACCAGGTTCTTAGCCATCTGTTAAATCTCTATTCTCAGCTTTCTTGTTGTGCTTTTGCCTTTGCACCGGGTATCTCGGAAAAGTTACTGATCTTCCTGCCCCTCACATAATTGTGCTAGTTCCTCAAACCTCCTCTGGACTATATCCACTGTCTTGTCAGCCAGGTCGTTTGTCCCAAGATGTATAATTAAATGAGGCTTGTCCCTACCCCTTGTAGCATATTTCAGAACAGACTGTCCCACCCTTTCCGCTGTCATTCCTGGCATGGCCTCCACCCAAATGCGACTATGCCTCTCCGCCTTGCTACCCCACCTAACTCCTCTTAGTATTGAGTCCCCCAGCACTAAGATTCCACCCCTCTTACTCCCTGCTTGCTTCCTTTCATCTCCCTCCCTCATTTCCAGCTCCTCTTCTTCCTCCTGCACATTATTATGCCCTTTTACCCCTGTTGCAGTTCTCCCAGCAGAACTTCCCCCCGCTCCAGTTTGGTCCAGGCATTTATCAATTACTCCCCTACTTTCATCACTTCCTCCTCCACCTTCTTCCTCTCTGAGCAGTGCAAAACTATTTTCTGAAGATCCTTCACAAATGCCTGCTCCTCTCTCTGCATAGTAACCTGTTCTCTCCTTTCCACCCATGACTTTTGCCACTTCTTTTGCCTCCCTCACAAGTCCCTATTGCCTCCTTCCATTTGACTTTTGTCTCCTGACCTGGTTTCCCTGGCAATTGTTCTTCCTGGCCTGGGCCCTTGTCTCTGCTTCCCTTCTTCTGACGCTCTCCTCACCACTGTTGGCTTAAATTGCCCTCCCTCATCTCCCTTTCTTCCTCCCTCCAGTATTGGGCTAAACCCACCCCCAATCTGCCTTGCCTGTCTTAGTTCCTCCTGCAGACCCTCAATCTCCTTTCTAAGTTTTTCTATGTGGTTGCACACTAAACATCCTCCCACTCTCCAGGCAATGTTTAGAAAGATTGGTGCACCGCAGTTGTTGCAGTCTACCACCCTACCCATTGCTGTCATTGCCCACCAGCGACCCCCCACCCTTCCAGATGCAGGATACCAAACACTCCCCCAAGTCCCCACTCTTCCCCCTCTATCAGTGCAAAACATTTTTATGTCCCTTATCTCCTTTGTTGCACACGCTTAGATATGCTGAGCAACTGCTTTTTATATTCCTATCCACACTCAAAAATACTTAAGTAGCCATTGCACAACCTTCTTCAACTCCTACTCCTCCTTTACCCAATGCAATAACTATGTGAAGTAGTAATAATGAAAGCGCCTAGATTTGCATTTACTTCCCTTCCACTGAGAGCAGTCACCTCTTCACTTGCTGCAGTTCTTTTCCTGGATGTCTACTTCTGTTATGACAGGTGCAAATCCTTTGCCTGTTTGAGGAAGTGATGTCAGAACCCCTAGTACAAAGGGAATAATTGACCAGGGGTGGGTGGGGTGAGGGGTTTGGGTAGGTGGGACCAGCCCAAGTCTTCCGGAAACAATCAGGTAGCTGAGGCCTCTAGTCAGACAATTAGCACCCTTCCCCCACTCAAAACTTTGCAGCTAGTGAAGCCAGCAACAATGAATCAATTCTACTCAAAGCCCCAACATATGGTGCTACCCAAAGAAACAGGACACCAATTCAAACAGCTTCCCAACAATACATCAAAATAGGTCTGAATTATAAGATATAGGTCTCCAATTCAAAGAAACAGACCAGTTAAATTACACCAATTATGTTTAAAAGAGAAGAAATAGGCCTCTACAGCTTGTATGTAGTTGTTGTGTGCACTGTTATTTATTGTTTGGTTTTGTTGTTTCCCCTATGTAACCCTCCCCGAGATGCTTCTGGAAGCAGGCTGTTCACAGCTCTTGTTGTCTTTCCTGGAAACAATTTCTAAATAAAATAAATAAATCATATAAACATGGTGTATGTGCCTTAGGACGTCTCTGATTTTAATTCCAAGACATTTTTCAGCTGCAGAAGTACACAATCTGTTCCCTTATAAATAATTACTATCATTTTTATTTCCTAGGTTCATTGCTGTACATTTATCACCTATTGAAACTCATGCCCCACTTGTCTGCCCACTCTGTCATGAAATCTAGATCTTCCTGAAGTTTACTGTGCTATTCAGGACAGTCCACCACTCTGCCCAATTCTGTGTAATCAGTGAACTTGTTACAGTGCTTCTGTCATAACAGTGATCACTGCAGAACGATTGCCATTAGGGTGAGTGTACATTGCTGAAAATAAAGAGCAGCGATGTACACTTGTGGTGACAACAACAGTGGCAATGGTACTGAAAAGGACCCCTCAGGGTGCTTCACGGCCCACACCCCCTAACTAAAGAGTCTCAACTCTGGGGTGTAAGTGTCTGAGGAGGGTACAAAACTTAGAAAATAAAAAAAGACATAAAATTACTGAGCTAGCTAGAACCAAACCCAGCACTCTCCCAACTGCAGCCGACCACCCTCACCACTACACCACATGGCCAGCTCAGCATCCTACCACCACACTGCCTCCCACATACCTTCCTCCTCTTCTGTCCTTCAAATGTTGTGGTTCCTGTCACTGTACTTCACTCTTCCTCCTAGCTCTCACTACCCTATCTGGTAGCCAAAACACAAATGCTGTGATTGAGTCACCATTATTGCGATTGCTCAGTCTCAGTCACCTTGTTCACTGGATACCTGTTACAGCAATTTCTATTTATTCCTAGGTCAGCTATGTAGATACCAAATGTACAACCACCAGTACTGACCCTGCGTAACACCACTGGTGATAGTCTCTTCTATAGAGGTATCCATTTGTCCTTACCCTCTGGTTATGGTTTGAGTGCCACTTATTTACCCATCCATAGAAACATAGAATTTGATGGCAGATAAGGACCACTTGGCCCACCCAGTCTGCCCATTTCCCTACCTGATGGACAAGCTGCAGATTCTAGTTAATCAACAGTTTACTTCCTCCTGCACCCCACTAGAATTGCCTTATGTCTGCCCCATGCATTCTTCAATTCTCTCACTGTTCCTGACTCCACAATCTCCTCACGGAGGCTGTTCCATGCATCCACAACTCTCTCTGTGAAAAAAATACTTTCTAACATTACCTCTGAGCCGTCCCCCCTCTGTCTTCAAATTGTGCCCCTTTGTTCTTGCACATCTCTTCTTCTGAAAGATACTGCCATCTTGTACCTTGTTAATTCCCTTGAGATACTTGAAAGTTTCTATCATGTCCCCCCCCCCTTTCCTCAAGGGCATACATATTAAGCTGCTTTAGTCTCTCCTCGTATGTCTTCTGGTGCAGACCTTGCATCCAGTAAGTAGTACACTTTTGTTGTGGTAATACCTTTTATTAGACTAAATGAAGAATGTTTACATAAGCTTTTGAGACTTCCCAGGTCCCTTTATTGGGTGCAGACAAAATTAACCAGCATTTCATGATATATACAAGAGTTTGTGTATCTTGGATTGCTTAACAAGGGGGGTAGAGGAAATGAACAATCTCTTGAATGTATTCTGAAATGCTGGTTAGTTTTCTCTGCACCCAGTGAAGGGATCTGAGTGCTCTAAAGCGTGTAAAATTCTTCAGTTAGTCTAATAAAGGTATAAACCAACAAAAAAGAGTACTAGAGTGTCCTATGATGAACATGTCACCACAAACCTGTACCCTTTTACTTGTATGTACATGCATATCATATGTCATTTCTCAATAAGACATCCATGGTAAACCACTGAAAGCCTTACTGAACTCCAAAAGTAATATCCATCACACAACACTCATCTAAGGTTTTGCACAGAGATTTAAAAAAAAAAGAAGAAATCCAAATGCATGAGTGTCTTTTTGAAGCAATAATGGAGGCTGTCTGAAACTCTAGTCAACAACGTACAGAAATAAGAATGTCTTTTGAAATAAAAGCAGTTGCAAATTTAGGTGTGCAATCTTCTTTTTCCACCAACTCTTGTCTTTATCTCTCTTCTCAATACATATTTTGAAATACCCAATATGTTAGAAAAAGTATCAGAGAGCTCCCCACTTGTGTTAATTGGCCATACAATTTAACATTATGTCAAAAACTGTGCCAAGCAAAAGTCTGCTGTTTTGCAATGATGTCAACCACAAACAACAGAACAAGAAAAAACTTGGATAAACAACATACATTTGTTTCAGGCTATTGAATGATTTCATCTGATGTGAATGTCTAGTCTTTGCCAAAGTTCTCTCTTTAAATACCAAGAGTAAATGTTTGACATACAGTAATTCCATTTTTATATCAGGCTTTCAAGGTTTAAGAAAAATGAATGACTGCCTGGCTATTCTGGCTGTGCTCCAGCAGAAATAATTCTTCCCATTTCATTAAAATATGTGCAAATAATACAGACTGATTCACTTTAAGCAGAAACTATGATTTTTTTAATGTTGACAGACCCTTCCCAGCATCTCCTTGTATGCAAGAGATTACCTCATGCTTTAAAACTGCCTATGTAACTTTAACCAACACAACATAATAAATATTCTGTACTCTTCTGGGTGCCAAAATACAACTACAACTAAGCTGCATTACTGTATTATATTACATACTCCTATCTTATGACTTATCTCAAAAACACTCAAATTTCACTCAGCACAAAATGGATGATATGAATACTGATTTATTACAAGCATATGCTATGCAGTATTGTGGTAATGGCAGAATTAGCATTCAATGGAGAGTCAGGACATTCAATGCTGGGGTAGAACATTTTAATGGGTTTAAGGATTATGCATCTCTGTTAACTCAGCTGCCAAACTCCTTGTTGGACCACAGAACTCTGAAACATGGCAGGAAGCTCCCCAAATAGAGATGCATTATAGACAGAACAATTTGTCAGGAACCCCCTTCTGCTATGTCTAGGAAAATTCTGGCCCAGTCAGTGATTAGTTTGTTGATGTATCTGATACCTTAAGGGGCTGTGTTTGCTGTCAGCCTTAAAACTATTCAAACATTGATAGGCAATTTCCACGTTTTAATGATTATTTCCTTTAAAATGCAACTAACATGTTGGTAAAAAAATACAGTAATGTATCCAAGGGATATGAAAAAATGTATTTACTCAAAATGTGCAATTTATTTATTTTTACAATTTTATCTGAGAAAGTTGGTTTTCAGGTGTATCGCAAGAGCACAGGGAGGATAATTCACTTGCTAAGTGTCTCACCATATGCAAATGTGGGTTGTGGGAATTAAATCCATGTCTGCTGGATGTATCAAGCTCATTTATAGTTTGTTACTCTAATGTATAGGCTTCACTGCCAACTAATTGATCTTCAAATGCAAGGGGCAGGAACCATGTGAGTGAGTTATGACTGTCCTGATAATTATAAAAAGAATTGAGGGTTGTCCTGTGTGCCCTCTTCCTTGTCCCAGGAAGATCTATGTGTTTATTTGTTTGAAAATTGGTAACTGGGAGAGGCACACTAAGTGAAGCTTGTTTCCAGACATAAACTGGGGTGGGGGGTGGGGACAGACAAAATACATGTTATATGCAGTTGAGATTACAAAACATTAGTGGTACATATAATCAAACATGATGATAGAGAGCAGCTAATGAGAACAGTAGAGGGGAAACAAATTAGCAAAACCAATGATTTCTGCACAGGATATCACTGGTTGATTCAAACCAGCTAGAGTCAAAGGCCATTAAGGGTGGACAGGCACTAGCAAGAGAGAAGTGGTCACATAAAAGTGGTTTAAAGGAGAGGTTGGAGAAGGCTATTCTAAGAGAGGAGAGAAGAAAGTTCCAGATACAGTAGAGGGCTGACAAGCAAAGAAGAAGACATGGCCAGTGGATGTGGAGCAGCATGGAAAAATGCAAGAATGAGAGGTAGAAGAGCAAATAGACTATATGGAGGGCACCGCAAGAGAGATAAGGTCAGAGAGGTAGGAGGGTAAGGACTAAGATCAGAATCTGGAGAGAATGGAAGTACAGTGACATAGGTGTCATGAAGATAAGCAGGGAAAAGAAAGAAGCTGGAACAGGTAACCAATACTATAAAACATTTGGAGGAGACTCTGGTAGCGACAATTAGATAAATGTGGAATGCAAAAAAACAGTGCTCAGCTCCTATCAGTGAAAAACATTTCCATTTATTAATGATTAGCTTACCACCAAACCTGATTCACAGTCAGCATTTTATGGTGTATACAAGACGTCACTTTGTTAAGGAAGACGACCCTCTCATTTAAATTTTCTTGATAAAAAAATTCATCATATTGTATGTAGAGAAGCAGTACAAGCTTCTTTAAATTCTCAGCTTGTAGGGTGTTCCTCTGCTTGAAATAACTTAATCAACATACAGTATAGACATATCATTGTGTGACCACTTGTAGAGGAATTCCTTGCCATCCTGCTTTCAAGGACATTCTTTATGAGTGCCCTGCCCTACCACAAGTAAAGATAAACTATATATTGTGAGTCAGACCATTACATACCAGATTTATAAATCAGTTTACTGTTTATGACTTTTAAATCTGCTGTTTGCATATAGGTTTAACTGGGTTCCTTTTATTTTAACCCCTGGCTTCAGAGCTGTACAAGGCTATTGTAATGTCATTATTATTATGAAAATTGCTCTCTGATTGATTCATCGTTCAATTGTGATTATATTGACATCCATGATATTAGTAAGGACAACAGCAGCAACTGGATATTGTGATAGATTGTTGTTAATGTTGCCATCGGAAATATCACGTATGTTGCCATTTTTATCTCTGTGGGGTTCTATTATAGTGGGTCAGTAGCCTCACTATAGTTAGAATTCAAAGTCATTTTTATTTAAACCCTGAATCCTCTCCTTAATACTACAGGTGTAGCTGGAGGGATAACAGAAATTTGGCATGTGCATCTTCATCCACATACATGCCAGGCTCCCTTGCTGTCAGTGGCATAAGTGCTGGGGAATGTAAAGAGAACATGCTCTGGGATGCAGCATCATGATGCTGGCAGTGTTGGGTCCCAACACTCCTGCCTGCTCATTGGTGCCCCCTTCCACCACAATAGATAGGTCTGAATGAGGGCATGGCTGCTGAGACTTCCAAGGGAACTCACCAAAGAGAAAATGTCCTCTGACAAGGAAAGTCTGTCTGGCAAGGAAATGCCTTCAGTGGACCTCATTGAGTACCAGGCAACCAACAGAGAAAGATAAAGGATGGGTTTGTGAGGTTGCCTGATAGAGTGGCAGTGTTGGTGAAGACAGAAAAAGAAAATAGAAAAAGTATGCATAATGAAGAATGAGAATCACACCTTACAGATAAATTATTTATTTTAGTCACCAAAGCATTTTAAATGAAAACAAACCATTTTTATTTGTTTTAATAATTTATTTCCCAACCGAAGGGAGGTATAATAGAGAGCTACATATTCTTGAGTGATATCAACAGAGTAGACTACTCAGTTCTATTAATGAAGAATGAAACCACACAGTAACAGATGATATAGTTGGAGGCTGGTGGAGGATGCAGTATATGCATGGATATGTATGGTATTATATACATGGATGTACATGGTAGGAAGTGGATTAGAGTTGAAGTTTATACATATGGGTATTGTAGTCCATTATACAGTATATTAATTTCCTGTAATGCACAGTAAGCTTTTCTTTGTGTATATCCAGTGATGTAAGACCACTATCTCTGAGTAGAATAAAGATGGCCACTGAACTGACACGCTGTGTATGAGTTTCTTCCTGCACTGACCCAAAATATATCACATTGACAACAAGAATACACATAAAATAACTTCTATGAGTGCAACTGAAGGGTCATGTAAATTAATATATTTTTTATATAAACTGCTCTGTAAATCTCTTCAACTATCTTGCGTCTATATTCTGTTTCATGGGGCTTCCTTAACTGACCTTCTCTGCCTGGCTACTTAAAACCTTGTAAGTTGCTTAGATGTACCACTCTGGTTACAGATTTATCTAATGAAAGATAACACAGAAACAAATGAGCAACTGTGCATGGTTTGTCTACTTTGATGTCTTAAACACAGCTGCTAACAGGGCTCCACAAGGCACATGAATTATGGCTGCAGACTGAAACATAAAATTCCTTTTGTCTCTCTCAGATGCTATACTTACTCAGACTGACCACAGCAATAAAAGCAGTTCAACAGCTTCTTGTGGCACACCAGAGCAACTGCATCAAGCACTAAGAGAAAAAAAGCCAGAAAACAGCACTTTTTTGTGTGTGTGTGGATACTGCAGCTACACAATACCTTGCCACAACCATCATGACTGCAATTGCCAGAGTACCTGAATTTCATGAATCCAAGGAAACATTTGATTTATATCTAGAGCGCTTCCAATGCTGGCTTAAGGCAAACAAAATTGCAGAAGATGAACAAGTAGATGTCTTCCTAGCAGTCTTGTAACCAGAGATGTATGCCCTCCTACATAATTTATCAGCCCCAGCTGTCATCCTGACTCTGACATATGCTCACATCACTGAGGCACTTGCACAGCATTTCAAGCCCCAGCCCTTCTCTCATTGCTGAACAATACACCTTATATCATAACAAACAGAGGGGACGAAAGCTATTGCTGACTACATTATCACATTAAAGTGTCTAGAATGCACTTGCGTGTTTGGTCAGTCCCTGGATGATGCCTTCAGGATTGCTTTGTCTGCAGTCTGAGAGGAAGCTTACGAGGAAAAAGCTTTTGCAAGAAAAACAAATAGACTTTAAGACAGCTTGTGACATTGCAGTATAAAGAACTCACTCAAAAGGCTCCAAGAACTTGCAGGGCGTTCAGTACCCCAAAGAAGTGAGTTCACAAGGTTACCCATACCCTAGAACAAAAGGGACATGCCACACCACACAATGGCCGATCACATGTTCTGTCAGCAACCCCAAACATTTAGGAAGAGATCATCACTGGGCACTTCCACAAAGTCAAAACCCTGTTACTGATGTGGAGGTAACCACCATCAAAGTACATGCTGGTTTCAACAAGAGAAATGCCACAGCTGTGGAAAAGTGGGTCACATACAAAGGGTGTGCAAAAGTACATCACGGACTACTACTGCACGGTATGTCACTGATGGCACTGCAGCCACTGAAACAGAAGATGAGGCACTGCACCTGTTCATGGTTTATGCAACATGGGCACAAGCAGCAGAAATTTACCTACAGCTTGAACTAGCAGGAAACCAGGACATGCTAGACACCGGAGCATCAGTATCTCTTGTGCCAGAAAACATCTACAGAGAGAAACTTCAGCAGTGCCTATTGCAACCATCACATATTCATCTCTCAACTTTGATACCATTCCACACAGACAGCTGTTTAACAAGATGAGTAGTATGGGCATGGGGCATAAGGTGATACTTTGGGTTAGAAACTGGCTGACAGACAGAAGGCAGAGGGTGGTGGTAAATGGGATCCAACCTGGGGACACAGAGGTGACCAGCAGAGTACCACAGGGATCAGTACTGGGATCAGTCCTGTTCAATGTCTTCATTAGTGGCATTGCAGAGGGGCTGGAAGGAAAGGTCTACCTATCTGCAGATGACACCATGATCTGCAACAGGGTGGATACTCCAGAAAGGGTGCAAAAATGAAGAGGTACCTGAGAGCTTGAAAGATGGTCAGAGGTGTGGCAACTGAGGTTCAATGCAAACAAAATGTAATATAATGCACCTGGGTAGGGGAATCCTGGGGAGAGCTATAGAATGGGGGGAGAGGTGATGACTGTTACCAAAGAGGAAAGGGACCTAGGGGTTATCATAGATGATGACCTTAAGATATCAAAGCAGTGTGCAAAGGCTGCAGAGAGGGCCAGTGGCATGTTGGGGTGCATAGCCAGAGGCATTACTAGCAGAAGATGAGGCGTGGTGATGCCACTGTATAAAAACTGGAAAGGACTCACCTGGTGTACTGCATGCAGTACTGGAGACCACACATGTGTAAGGACATAGACAAGGTGGAGGCTATCCAGTGAAAGGCAATGAAGATGGTGCATGTCTTGCATCACAAAACATATGAGGAGAGACTAAGAGATCTCAATATGTACTCACTTGATGAGAGGAGAGGAGAAGAAGGAGCATGATAGAAACTTTCAAGTACCTCAAGAGCATAAACAAGGTGCACTTGGGATCTTTTCCATTGTAGGAAAGATATCAGAATAAGGGGACATGATATGAAATTGGAGTGAGTAGATTAAGAGATAATGTGAGATGTTTTTCTACACAAGAGGGTGGTGGATGCTTGGAACAGTCTGCCTCAAGAGGTGGTGGGGGCAAGCACAGTGGAGGAGTTTAAACATGCCTGGGACAGGTACAAGGGAATATTGGGTGGGGAGGAGTGATGAAAAGTCATTGATCACTTAAGGTCAGTGACTGTATACAAGTATAGGGCTTACAGGCAGACTAGATGGGCCTAGCAGTCCTTATCTGCTGACAATTTTTATGTATCTATGTATCTAAGACTTGCATAGGAGGCCCAATCCTTGTGCAGGGGAAATCCAAGTGCCAGTTGTGATGCTTGGTCAGCTGGTTATGATTATTGTATGATATTTGTAATATAAAAATATAGTATGTGATTGACTCACATAAGACAGCCTGTGCTTCCATGGGTGCCCCCCCCCCAGGTTTCAGTGATGCTACAGGATGTGTAAACTGACCAGAAACCATTTAATTAACTGTTTGTTCAGAATAGCTTTTTATTACCTTTTTATGACATACCTAGGCTTTCTGAAGTGCAAACCAAATGTGACTTTATGACTTCAGAAACAGGACATCATTAGGCTGATTTCTGTTGGCTTTCTAACACATTGGTGCCAGTGTGGGATTGCTAAGTTCAAAGGAAACATGTGTATTAAGGAGTTATATATAGGAAATGTCTTTTTCTTCTGATGGCACTTTATTAAAAATACCTCCTGATAGGAAATCATTTTTGTATTTTATATTCTAAAAGGAGGAGCTAGATGACTCACAGAAGGGTGTGGTGACACAAAGTTTAAACTGATACTTGTGTCTGAAATGTAGGTCATATCACCTTGGGACTCTAGAGAGACACAGCTCTCTGATCTAACTTTAAAACACACTTCCAGAGGTAATACCTTAGACAGCAAACATCTAAATGTATTGTACGCGGGAGTTTGCTTTGTAATTTTCCCTTGTTCTTTTTATGTGATTGTTATCATCTTTTAGTAAGGTACATTTTCTTAAGATACTGCCTGGGTGTGTCTTCCAGGTTCTTTATGTGTGATGTATATATACATGGTTAAGTCTGACAGCTGTTTGAAGGCTTGATGTTGTTACTAAACTGGGAAAAGGTAAGAATATACCTAAGGTCTCATTTAGAGTTAACAGGGTTCATTTGGAAGCCTGGCTGGGTCCCCTGGTGAAGATGTACTGCAATCCCCAAGAGAGGAGTACGTATCTGAGCCTGTTCATTGGGTTGCTAGCATAGGATCACAGCTGAACCCAAGAACTTAAGACTAAAGGTGATTCAGATCAAAAGCAGACAGGATGGTTACCCTGTCTGTTACCTGTTCACATTATTGTGCTCTGAGGTTGGTACTGTGAGATCAGAAGGCCTGATCCTGCTGAGTGCATTTGTGACACCAGTCACCTAGAGGGAGGAAAGTGGACCCTGCCTCTGTTAGTGGTACAAGAGGAAGACCTGCATTACTAGACAGAGACTGGCTCATGCAGACTAAATTGAACTGGGAAAAGATCTTCCAGCTTAAATATGGTGACCAGAGCACCACAAGATGTACTAAAGAAAGTATTGGACAAACATGGTCTTATTTTCCTGGTTGCAGCACAATCCAGAATTTCAGACAAAGATCTGAGTGCAACCGGGAGCCGTTCCAATTTTCCACATACCTTCACTCAGTACCATATGCTTAAGGGAAGCATTAGAGAAGGAACTGACAATCTCAAAACCTTTGTATCATCTCACAAGTAGAGAGGAGCACTGGACTTCCTATCATGGTGGTACTGAAATGAAACAAAGCAGTGAGTTTGTGTGGTGACTATAAGGTTACAGTGAATTATTGTATACAGCAAGAGCTATACCCATTACCCATTACCCAATGCATAGGACTTGTTTGCTACACTCTCAGGGGGCAAGTTTTTTAGCAAGTTGGACTTATCTTTTGCATACCAGCAACTGGAACTGGAACCAGAGTCGGAACCGTATCTAACCATCAACACCAACAAGGGAATTTATCAGTATCATTGCTTGGCATATGGAGTTTCCACAGCACCAGAAATTTTCCAGAACACAGTGGACCAGATACTGCATGGACTTGGCCATGTAGTATGCTTTATGGATGATATATTGGTAACAGCATTAACAGTGGAAGAGCATCTGACAATCCTGAACCAAGTTCTGACCAGACTGCAATGGTATGGACTGAGAGTAAAGCTAGCCAAATGCCAATTTCTGCAAACTTCTGTTGAGTACCTAGGTCACCGGATCAACACCCAAGGTCTACACTGAACAGACAGCAAGGTGGATGCTATAGTCAAGGCACCTGCACCAATAAATGTGACAGAGTTAAGATCATTCTTAGGCCTCTTGAACTATCATGGATGATTCCGAGACCACCCGTCCACATTGTTGCAGCCACTCCATGACTTGCTACAGAAAGTAGCTCAATGGAATTGGTCACCACAGTGTGAGGAAGCATTCTAGGCTCGCAAGAAATGTCTTCTAGGCAGCAAATGGTTAGCACACTATGACTCAGCCAAACTTCTGAGGCTGACATGTGATGCATCACCATGTGGAGTGGGGAATGTCATCTCACATGTGTTACCTTCTGGAGAGGAATACCTGCTCACTTTTTCTTCCAGGACATTGTCCCCAAATAAAAGAAACTATGCTCAAATCGAGTAAGAAGCACTGAGCATAATTTTCCATGTCAAGAAGTTCCCTAAGTGCTTGTACTGACAAAAAATCACTCTGCTAACAGATCACAAGTCTCTACTGGCAATTCTGGGGCCAAGGACCACAATACCAACTCTCGCAGAACTCCAAATGCAGTGCTGAGCCCTGATTTTGTTGGCATTTGACTATGACATCGAATACATACATTCGCGAGATCACGCAAATGCAGGTGCATTGTCGAGACTGCCATGCAATGATGTTACCATGAAGGAACAGGATGTGACAGTATTCCATTTTTCACACCTCAAGGACTTACCCATTGCTTCACAGTATGTTGCAGGAGAGACACAGCGAGGTCCTGTCCTCTCTAAAGTCATAGATTTCACCCTAAATGGTTGGCCTAACTTCACGAGAGATCCAACCCTCCAAGCTTTCATAGACAAGAAGGACCAGTTGTCCACAGATCAAGGCTGTGTTCTGTGGGGAGATTGTGTTGTAATAACTCCAAAGTTCTGCAAGAGGTCACTTTTTGACTTATATGACAGTCATCCTGGAATCTCTTGAATGAAGGTATTGGCCAGAGGATACCTCTGGTGACCAGGATATGATTAAGATATCCAACATCTTGTCAACCAATGTGCGCCATGTGCATCTGTCTGCAACCAACCTGCTACCACACCCCTGCATCCCTGATCCTGGGCTACCACACCATAGGACCACATTCATGTCAACTATGCTGAGGTGGACAAACAAAACACTTCTTGGTAGTAACTGATGTCCACTCCAATGGATGGAAGTGTTGCCCACACAAGTCACAACTACTGAAAAGACTACAGACCTTTTGAGACAACTTTTCACCTCTTATGGCTACCACAGGAGTTAGTCTTGGACAATAGTCCCAAATTTTCTTCCCATGACTTCAAACTATTCTTAAAGCAGAATGGTGTCCAACATATTTTGACTCCTCTTACCATCCAGCATCAAATGGCACAGCTGAAAGAGCTATACAGACATTCAAAAGCTTGGAATAAACCAGATTCATGGCAAGTACCTACAGTTCAAAGGTTGGCTCATTTCCTGTTTGCTTACAGGAAACACTCCTCACACAGTCACAGATGATTACCTGCTGAACTGTTCCTAAAATGTCAACATTACCCGTTTGTCATTGCTTGAACAGACTTGGCGACACTGTAGCAAAGTATCAACCACAACAGTAAAGGGTCATGACAAGTCAGCTAAGCCTGCACTGAATTTTTCATCCTGGGGAGAGGGTGACAGTTCAAGACTGTAGACATTCAAGGCTTCTTGGATTCCTGGGGTGGTGATTGAAAGTTGCTACTTGTGTTAAAACACTGAAACTGCGTTAGTACTGTATATTGAACTGTACTGATTTTCCTGCCTACACTTTCTGCACTCTTGTTCGGCGCCTGCACGACCTGTTTACTCCTTATTTTGTCTTTTTGCCAGGGCCTGTATTATCCCTCCTGAAGTCTTTTGCCTGCCCCCTGAAAAACTTCTTTTCCCTCTTTCTTTGGCCCTATGTCACCTCCACAGAACAAGCACTCTCCCCACCCTGCCTTTTGTTTGAAGAAAACAGCTGTGGTATCACAAGCCAGATGCCCCCACAGGAGTCTGTTTCAAACCCCCTCCCTGCTAACTCCCCCTTCCCATTAGCTGTCCTTTGTCTCAACAAACCTGCCCCCCAATTAAGTCTAACACCTGCTGGGAGCTATTTTAGTGGTCTAACCCTTCTTCCTCTCCCTTTTTGACTGCACCCCTGACCCCAGCGAATCTGCCACTCAACTGTGGCTCAGCCATTCTTCTTGGCTGGCCATGCTCCCTCCACTGCCTGCTGAACCAGGACCCAGGAGTAGGTATGACTTAGGGGATCAGACAGCTCTAACCCCATTTGTGGCTCCTAGCTACTGCTTGATCCACCACTGGCTGCTTCCTTCCTGACTATCTCTCTTTCTATTGGCTGCCTGCTATTTCAGCTCTGAAGGATGGCAGTGGCTTCTTGGCACCACTCCCAGCTCCTATGTGAACTGTAGTACCTTACTAATTTGCTTTTTAAACTGAATTTTTTTCCTGTCTGCCCACCCCAGCCCCTTCCTCTATTAAATATACTTGAGCTCCTCCTATCCCCTACACCTTTTTTCTACTGGCTGCTGTTTTCCCTCATCTTTTTACCACCATAGGCCCATTTAGCCATCCCAGCTCCTCACGGCCATTTATTCAAGGGAGCCAGGGGCTTCCCCATCAGATAATCTCAAGCACCTCCACCCTATAACCCTACCTCTTTAGTCTAGTTTAGCCCTAAACACTATACTGCTGGGCTCATTCGCTTTGTGACCACACTTTAATGGTGCCTCATTGCCTAATTAGGCACATTTAACACCTACCATGTTGCTGCATACTCCTTACCTATCTATGCCCTCTACAACCAGACTATGCATCCTTTGTTACCTATTCTGTCTCACCCACAGACCTCCCCACCCTGCTAAGCCCCTAAACTTGGTCTCCTTCTGCTAAATCTAAGATTACCCCATTATAGTTATGTCAGGGCACCATTCCTGTGCCCCTCCAATTCACTCAGCCCTCCCCAATTCATAAACCCCCTCTGGGATTATACTACATTGCAGATAACTTTACTTCTTATAGTCTCTCACTCTTGACCCACTCTGGTATCACTGATCTACTATGCCCTATATCCCTCCTACCAACACTACTATGGCACACAAATGCCCCATATCTACCCCAAACATAGGCTGGCATACTCGTTCAAAATTAAGATGTTTAGCAGATGGAGTATGAACATAATTTTCCTGTCGCTAATCTGCACAGGAAATGTTGAGTTAAACCCTAGTCCACTGCAGGCTTTTGCCTCACAAGCTGACTTTGCATCCATTAAAGTGCTGAAATGCCTGACCATCAATGTGTGCAGCTTACTTAAAAAGCTAGAACTTGTGCAAGCCTGGATCTCCCCAAAAGGACCAGCTATCCTGGTACTAACCGAGACTTAGCTAAATAAATCCACTCTGACATTAACCTCTTCCATAATGACAGACCAACCAGGGGATGAGCTATAGCAATTTATGTCTAAGATAGATTTCTAGTATATGATATCACTTCAGTCAGTGCACCAGTGCACCAAGGGAATTCAAATTGTTGATCCTAAATTTGTCACTATCCCCCATAGAAACCTTAACAGTAATAGGTTGCTATAGGCCACCATCTGCAGGTCTGGAGCTTCTGAACTATTTGAATACTGTATCAGATGCTAGAGAGAATGAAATCATCATCTTTGGCAATCTAAATCTGGATTGGATAAAAAACTGCAACAACTGCTTATAGCTCAAAGAGTTCTGCAACAAAGCCAGGCTCACACAACTGATCCCTGAAATTACACACCCTAATCCCAAAAGTCCCTCAAACTGATCACTGATCAACCTAATCCTCACATATAGACCCCACAAATTCACCCACACAGCAGTCTTCCATAATGATATCAGTGATCACTGTGCTGTCACCTGTATTAGAGGAGAGCCCCCACACAAGCTGACAAATAGGTTCATCTGGAAAAGGAGCTTCCAGAAATTCAGTCTATCACACTACCTATCAGATCTCAGAAACATAGATTGGACTGACTTTTACCTGTCCCATGTATCAGTGCTGCAGCTTCATTTTTCAATAACACACTAAATTGCATTATCAACAGACATGCCCCCATGATCAAATACAGAGCATGGAAGTTTTCCTGCCTCTGATTCACACCTGAGCTAAAAGCTGCACTAAACATGAAAGAACACCTCTGGGTGACAGCCAAATGAACTGATCTTTCAGCAGATTGGGCAGTGTTCAGAGCTTGCTGGAATGACTGCACCATCAAAATTAGAACCTTGAAAGCAAACTACTACCTATCTACACTAAGGGTAACTCCACCAAATTCTGGCAAGTCATTAAATCAGCTGAAGGCACCAAATTGTCCTCCTCATTACCCTGCAAGATCTCATTCAACGGAAACGCCTACTCCAATAAGTCAGATATTCTATATAGTTTCAATGACCACTTTTCAACCACGGGCCTGGCATTCGATACCTCTAGAGTGGTAGCACTTATCTCCAGCCTACCTAGAATCCCCCAGCACCATCCAAATACATCTTCTCCTTTGCCCTCTTCCAATACAAAGACGTTGAGAACCTACTGCTCCATCTAAATGTAAGCAAAGGTGCAGGTGCTGACGGAATAAGACCACTCTTCCTTAAAGCTGCTTCTGGTACTTAACAGCCACCATACTGCACCTGTTTAATCTGTCCACCAGTACCTGTTCTGTCCACGAGGCTTGGAAGATAACTCAAGTTCTATCACTGTTCAAATCAGGCAACCTCACATACCTGAACAACTACCGTCCCACATCCATTGTACCCTCCTTCAAAACTCCTTGAAAATGAGTAAATGCCCAGTTACAAGACTCTCTTAAGAAAAATAACCTAATAAACCATGCCCAATCTGGATTCAGATCAGCCCGCAGTACTACCTCAGCACTAGCTTCAGTCACTAATGACTGGCTCCTTGCCATGGATAAGAAACAAGTCACAGGTGCGGTTTTCCTGGAGCTCAGTAAAGCCTTCAACACCATTGATCATGCTTTACTCCTCAATACCCTACACTGTCATGGCATCTCAGGCCCTCACTGTCATGGTTCACTAGCTACCTGGCAGACAGACTACAATAGGTGAAAGCTGCTGGTTCATTCTCCCTGCTCCTTCCTATCACAAAAGGTGTTCAACAAGGCTTGATCCTTGGACCTCTACTATTCATGCTTTATATCAATACTATTGGTAATAATATCACCAAAGCAAAACTTCATCTGTTCACAGATGACACTGTGATATTCTTATCCAGACCTTCAGTAACTGAAACCCAAATGGAGCTCCAATCTGAATCATGAACCCTTGCTGCTCAAATCTGTGATAAACTGTTTTGTAGAACTGATATTCTGCCTACAAGTGCTACAGTATATACTATTGATGTACTAAATATATGTAATTTGTGGAACTGTCTTTTAAACCTTTTAAAATATAAACACTCGCTAGAATGCGAGTTCTTGGAGCCCTAGCTGGAGCATTAGCTAGGCAGAGAGTAGTAGTCTGAGAGTGTTTCATCCAGAACTATGTACTCATTTGGGAAGCTAAACAGTGCATTTTGTGAGCCAAACAGGCACTGCAGTTTGACAAACAGCTGATCCAACTAGCGCTTAAAGGTTGGGAAAAGTACTTTTGCTGTTTAAATATTACACTCTTCAAATAATTTGGGGGGAGTCTGTGTGACCCTCGATTATACTTCCAGGTCTTTTAGGGCTATTTAAATCAGCCCTGTGGCGAGGAGGGTGAGCCCGAGCAGGGTGAGTGCACCTCGAGCACACATGAAGATGCACGCAAAGACACGTGCGTCAGCATGTGTTTGGCGTGTTCGGCAGAAAGAAGGAAAGTAGGAGAGGAACTTGAATTGATTTGGGGTATACACAAGGTAAAGGTAGCTTTTGATTTGTCTAGTAATTAAAGGCTACGTCATGGAGTTAACATTAAAAATGGTTGATGGTTGCATAGGTACGTTGTGCACAATATGTAGCATGTACAAAATGGATGTTAATATTTTGAACAGTGCTGGCTATATATGTCCAAAGTGTGAAAAAATAAAGAATTAGAAGAGGAGATTAGTCTATTTGACAATAGATTAAGGGCATTAGAACAAAGCCAGTTAGAAACAAGGAGAAGGCTCCAACTATCAGATACCTCTAATCCTGGCTGTAGTAAACAGGGTGGGCCCACAAAAGTAAATATTGTACCTGACACAGCTCTACAAAAAAGGTGCAGGCATGACACAGAGTTAGTGGATAATGAAGAGGAATGATTCACAGCAGAATATCTAAAACCTGCTAAAAAAGGTAGAAAATCTGGATGTTTTAGTATCCCTATTTATAACAGTTTTGATCCTCTCATTGATTTGAATGATGCTACCAATATCAGCAATTTACTTATTAATGAGAATTCTGTAAGGAAAGATAATAACTGTGGAGTCATATCTCAGAAACACAGTACTGACAACTACTTGGGGCCTACTGCTCAGCTAATCAATAATAACAACATTCTGGGAAATCATACCACAGTTTGTTCTGCAGTAACTAATGAGTGTGTTCAGGTTGAACAACCAATTATGAATGAGTGTATGGATCTAAACAACTCTAAAGATATCTTTGTACTGGGTGATTCGATGATCTCCAAATTAGATAGGCAAATATGTGATATAAACAAGGCTATTTGTACTTAGGTCTTGTTTTCGTGGACCAAATTACAAGATATTGCTAAGGTGTCCAAACAGATATTACAAAACAGTGCAGAAGAACCCATGGTTATAATACATGCAGGAATCAATAACATCAAAAATCAAAATCTACAACAGATTAAGGAAGCCTTTGTGGGGCTTACAAATATATTAATTGATAAAGGGCACACAGTATTTTCAGAAATTCTACCTTCACTTAGAGCCGATATTTATATGGAAGCTAAGATTAAAAAGTAAACAACTGGTTAAAGGGATGGTGTTTAAAACAGAATCTGAAGTGCTTGGACTTGACTGGGAACAGTTTAATAATAACTGGCAATTTTACTTAAGAGATGGCCTTTATTTAAATAAAGAGGCTCTGAATTATTAGGGAAAGCAATAAATGAAGATATTGCTTCTTTTTTAAACTTATAAAGTGGGGTGGGAAGGACAGAAATAATGACATTTATGCCATCTCATTGGTGAACCCTCAAACTGGTACCCATAAAGAGAGAATAACTCTTCCTAAAGAATGTTTGGAGCAAAATAATATTATACATTATTCAAAACTTAATATATTGTTGCTAAATGCTAGAAGCCTAGTTAATAAAATGGATGAGCTCAGTCTAACATTAACAACCAGGAATATAAATATCTGTGGGTGACCGAGACTTAGTTCATTAAAGAACAGTGGGGGCAAAATATTCAGGGATACACATTATTTAATATGAATCACGTACATACTAGAGGGGGAAGGGTTGCAGTATGTTAAAGAGGGAATAACCTGTCATGAAGTGTACACTGATATACCGATCCCAAAAAGTACTGAATGTGTTTGGGTCAATTTAACATTTGATCAGGAAGCTATAACTTTGGGACTCTACTATCGTCTACCATCTTTAGATAAGGAAAGTAATAATTCCTTTTTGGACTATTTACAAAAGATGAACCACCTTGATAACATTATATTAATGGGTGATTTTAATTATCCAGGAATCAACTGGGATACTTTATTGGGCTCATGTTACCAGGAAACTAAATTCCTGGAAACAGTTATATCCTTGGGTCTGGAACAACTAGTACATGGCCCTACAAGGAAGGAAAATATTCTTGACTTAATACTTACTAACAACTGTGACCAGGCAGAAATTCCCATAATTTTAGCACCTTTGGCGATAGTGACCATTTTATGGTACTATGGACAATAAACTATTATGAGGTGGACATTAAAGGTATAACTAAAATGAGAAACTACTCAAGGCTAATTATAATGAAATAAAAACATATCTAAATGAATGAAATTGGCAGCAGGAGTTGAATGAACTGCATGCTCGCATATATGGTTAAAATTAAAGAAAACTGAGGTACTGTGTTGATAAATGGGTACCAGTATGTAAAAATATCATAATCATAGAAGGTTCCCTCCTGGGTTCTAATTTCAGATCAAAAACTTGTGAGGCCAAAAAGGGCCTTTAATAAATACAAAAGCAGAGAACAGAAATCAACTGGAAAAGGTTCAAACAAAAGACAAATAAAACAAAACTAGTAATTAGAAAGGCAAAAAAGATGTGGAGTATAAATTAGCAACAATAAATAAAGATAATAAAGAAACAGTTTTTCAATTATATCGGCTCAATGAGAAATAATTCATCCAAAGTTGGTCCATTATTGATCGAAGATAATTTAATATCTGACGAACAGAGTATGGCAAATGAATTCAATAGATACTTTACTAGTATTTACAAAACTAAGGAGACAGTAATTAGTAAGGATTATACTTCTGAAGAATGCTTAGAAGAAATTACAGTTCCTGAAGTTTTTTCAGCGATAAACTCATTTAAATCTTCACCTTCAGCAGGAACAGACAGTATCCCCTTTCTTTTCTTAAAGGAAATTTCATATGAAGTGGTTGGCACTCTGACCCTATTGTTTAATAAATCAATTAAAATTGGTGATGTCATGGATTAATGGAAAGAAGCCTTGGTTATCCCCATTCATGGGGGCAAAACAGAAAGTGGAGGATTATAGACCCATTAGTTTGACATCATGTATAGGAAAGGTCATGGAAAACGTATTATGTATAAAATAAATACATAGCAAGAAATGGATTGTTGGACATAACACAGTATGGCTTTGTTTCAGGTAGATCATGTCAAAATAACTTAATCAACTTTTTGAATCTATTAAGCAGCCCCAGTTCAGGACTTCCGTGGATGTGGTCTTTTGGACTATGAAAAGGCATTTGATTCAGTGTCCCATAACATTTGATTGAATGTCTTATGAATATTGGTTTGCATGAAAATATAGTTAGTTGGATTTCAGCATGGTTAACAAATAGAAGGCAACAAGTAAATATTAGGGGTTTTACGTCTACCTGGAGCATGGTTACTAGTGGAGTACCACAGGGGTCGGTTTTGGGCCCAGTTTTGTTTAATATTCTCATTTCAAGCATGAAAACTACAAATGGGGTGTGGTTGAACAAATACGCTGATGACGCCAAAATAGGGTGTATAGTGAATGATTATTCATCTGCCTCTATATTACAGAAGAATCTGAATAAACTATCCAATTGGGCAAAAGAACATAAGCTAATCTTTAATACTTAAAAATGTAAAGTAATGTACTTTGGTAAAATCAATAGGTTTATCAACTATTCTATGGATAATATTATACTGAACAAGGTAACCTCTGAAAAGGATTTAGGTGTTTATATTACAAACAAACTGAAATTCTCTGAGCATATTAATAAAACCACTCAAAAATGTCAGAGACTAATTACTTGCCACTTGAGAAATATTAAATCAAGGGAACCAGAAGTACTAATTCCTATTTTTTGTAGCATAGTCAGAACAAACCTTGACTATTGCTCTTCACTTTGTGCTCCAACTTTAATAAAGAACAAGGTATTAGTCGAAAAGGTACAGTGGAGATTTACGAGATATGTCCAGAACTGTAGAACATTATCATATAATAATAGATTAAAAAAATTGAAACTGTACTCCCTAGAATATCGATCTTTAAGTGGGGATCTATGTTTAATTTATAGAGCTTCAAGAGAGACAAAACCTTGTCTGAATCAATATGTTTAGAATGGCAGATTAAGATGAATAATACCAGATCTCATAAATTAAAATTAAAATCCATCACTAGTAGGACAACAAGTAGGAAACATTTCGTTACTCAGAGAATAGTGCCGATCCGGAATTCACTACCATTTGAAGTGGTATATAGTAGTATTTTCCAGTTATTCAAAAAAAAGCTTGATATTTATATGGGTGATAGTAAATATGATTTCCATCCAGGCTAAGGATGGCGAGTTCATTATGGGCTAGTCCCCTGAGCTCGTATTGACCTATGAACCTATGATCTCCTACAATTCAGCCTGGTGCAATCAAAACTACTGTTAAATGCCAAAAAAAAAACAAAGTCATGTACTTCTATTCCAACCAGCTCACCTCCATGACAAAAGCACTAGCATCACTGCCTTCCATCAAAACTCTCCTTGATGATGACCTTGAAGTAGTCAGAAACTTTAAATTTATCTATTTTTATTTAGTTTTTGTTAACCAGGTAGGTGCACTAGCCAAGAAATGACAATTTTCAGGCACGACCTGGGAGAGTACAACAAAAGAACAGTGGAACAATAGCAAACATGGGTACAGTAATAAAAATAGAGGAAGCAGTACATCAGAGATACAAGGATGCAATAAGTAGGAGCAACAAATATAATGGCAAGCATTATACAAATAATGGCAGCAAGGTTTATATAAAGTGCAGCAGCCACTGATTCGATCTGTGGAATGAAAGGGTTAATAAGAGAGTAGGGTTAAAGAGAGAGAGAGAGAGAGAAGTAAGGAAATGTTCAGGCATAACAAGAAAGACTGATAGAAGGAAGTGCACAGATTGTGGGGGGAACAAATCTAATATAGGAGGGGGATATTGTGTAGATTGGGATCAATAGGTCTAGGGTGGTTTGAAACAGGAGCATTTGCAGGACAGGATTAGATGGTTTCTAAATGCCTTCTTGAAAGCAATGTGGGATGGAGCCTGGCGAATGGTTAGTGTGGGAGGGAGTTCCAGTATTGTGGGGCAAGATAGGCAAAAGCACTGGCGCCTTTAGAGGTGGTGTATCTAGGGATGAGAACAGGGGCAGAAACTGCCGAATGAAGGTCATAGAAGGATGACTGTTTTTGAAAGAGACCTGCTAGGGATTGAGGAGTTTGAGATCTAATAATGCTGTCAGTTATGGAGCCAAAGGCATAAAGCCTAGACTCACGGGGTGGAAGCCATCCAAGGTCAGAGTAGAGGATGCAGTGGTGTTTCAGTCTGTGGGAGGAGGATGCATACCAACAGATGTTATTGTAGGTGACATCCCATTTCAGAAGACTTGATTTGCATGCAGAGGTTAAGGAGGCAACCCCATAGTTAAATGAGGGCAGAAGTACCCCACGGGCTACGGCAAGTCTAGCTGAGGGGATGAGAGCACAGCTGGTTCAATAGGCAATACCGAGTTTAGTATTTACCGACTTACAAGTTTGTAGACTATGGGTGTTGAAATATAGTGAGAGATCCAGTGTGATACCCAGATATTTAAAAGAGCTTACCACCTCAATGGATTTACCACTTAAGGTGGTGACTTTGAAATTGTGTTGGGCTTGTTTGAGTTTACAGTTTGAACCGAATAGCATAGCTTGAGTCTTAGACTCATTTAGGACTAGTTTGTGACAATCAAGCCACTGTTGGATGAGTTGAAAGTCATGGGAGAGTCATTCGCTGATGTCATCTGTACTTTTAGCACTGGTTTATTTATTTATTTATTGAAAATGTTTCACCAGGAGATGCACACTGAGCAAACAGAGGCTCGTCTCACGGTGCGACCTCGGCGGTACATGGGAGGAGGACATACACAACAGTCAATAGGTTGAACTTGGAATTGAGCAATACAAAAACTGTTACATAGTTAAGTGTGGTTAATTACAACTTTTTACATGAGGAGACAGTACATTCATGTGCACAAGGAGGTGGGTTATAGCATATTTGATTACACATTTAGAATTATACATTATTACATAAGTGCCTAAATCAGAGATTGAATTGAAGTATGATGCACCAAGTTGGCAGAGAGAAATGGAGGTCTGAGCTTGGGACCAGGGAGAGGTGACAGGTCTGGATAGTAAATACTGGGAAAGATGAGGGGGTAGACTTAGGGAAGACATTGGCGGGAATAAGAAGGGAGCTAGCAGAAGTGTCATGAGAGGGTAAGTGCATGGGTTGTTTAGGGCAATGTATAAGACAGTCATTTGGGCGAAGGCTGAGCTGCTGGTCAGGCACATAAGGAGGAGGGGGTCAAGGGATGAGAAAATCAGTTGGGGGGAGGTCAGGGGCAGGTACAATTAGGTGAGATGAAGTTAGTGAGGGCAGAGGATAGAGAGTGTTTGGAGGAAGAATGGCGGATTTGGGCCAGCAGGCCATTCCAGAGCTTAGGGAGGAGGTAAGAGAAAGCCGATTGGCCTGCAGAAGTCCTTCAGTGAGGGATTACTAATAGCCTGGAGTCAGTAGACCTGAGGGCATGGACGGGGGTAGGTGGGGAAGATAGGGAGGAGACGCGGTAGGGAGGAAGGGAATCGAGCCAGAAGTTAAAAACAAATTTAGCACTGTGAAGTAGGCACCGGTTGTTCAGGGATGGAAGGGCCAGTGAATGGAAGAGCTCACAGGATGGGTGCAGTGGGGCATTGAGGGTGAAGTGGCAGAAGGCATTGAAGAGGGGGTCCAGTCTGGCTAAGGTGGACTTAGAGGCAGAGCTGTAGACAACATCGCAGTAGTCAAAGGAGGGTAGAATTATTTTCTGGACTATTTTGCGTCTCACAGGAAGTGGAGACTAGTGTGGTTTCTATAGAGGGCACCTAGCTTAGGGCACAGTTTTGATAGGATGGCATTCACGTGTGTGGAAAAGGGGAGGTGGTGATCAAACCTAACCCCCAGGTACCTAAAGGAGGGCACGTCTTCAAGGATGGTGTTATTTAGGGTACGGAAGATCAGAGGGGAGATAAGTCTGGATAGTCTCTGTCTAGTGCTGAAAGACATAGAGATTGTTTTCTTGGCATTTAGGGAGAGTTGGTTGGAGTTGAACCAGTGTTGTACTTTACTGAAGTCGGACTGAAGATTAGAGGTGACTTCTTCATAGGTAAGGCCAGAAGTAAAGAGGACCATGTCATCAGCGCATATGTGTATTGAGGTAGTGAAGCAAGCCTTTTGCAGATCATTTAGTAGGATGGAGAAGAGAATAGGGCCAAGGACTGAGCCCTGGGGAATGCCGGTGGTAATAGGGAGCAGGGGGGAGGTGCAGTCAGCTATTTTTGTAGATTGGGTTCTATTTTGTAGGTAGGCACTGAACCAGTTTGTGGCAGACGCTGATAGCCCAGCCCCTGATAGGCAGGATAGTAAGAGGGAGTGGTATACCGTATCGAACGCTTTGGCTAGGTCGATGAAAATAGCGGCAGTAATTTGTCCTTTGTCCATCCCAGAGAGGATGGGGTCTATGAGTCTTAGTAGGGAAGTGGCGGTAGAGTGGTGTTTTCTAAAACTGGACTGGAACGGAGTGTAGAAGTTAGTTTGAGAGAGAAAGTGAGAGAGTTGAGATAGTACTAGGTGTTCCTAGAGTTTGGCAAGAGTGGGGAGGAGGGAGATGGGATGGTAGTTAGCAGCAGAGGTAGGATCACCTCCTTTTGGTAGAGGTAGGATGGTGGCATGCTTCCTCTCTGTGGAGAGTGACTCAGTGGTGAATGAAAGATTTAACAGGGAAGTGAGGGGAATAGCGTGGCAGGGTCAGATAGGAAGAGAAGTTTGTTGTTGAGACCGTTGGGAGATTTACCTTGGAGGATTCAGGAGCAAAGGGCATCTAGGGTTTCAATGGGGAGATGTGTCTGAAGGAGAAAGGGTTTTCACCAGGCAGTATGGGGGTAGCTGTCTGGAGTTGGGTGTGGGTTACAGGAGGAAGGGAGGCCAGGAGGGTCTTAGCACAAGTAGTGAAGTAGAAATTGAACTTGGAGGCTACCATCAGGGGGTCGGAGAGTAGATTCCTTGGGCAAGAAGGAGAGGGGAATTTGTTGTTGGAGGAGAAAAGGGAGTTGATGACTTTCCAGAATTTAGAAGGCCTCCCAATATTTGCATTTAGGGTGTTGTTAAAATAGTCGACCTTAGCTAAGCAGATGGCCTTTGTGCACTTGTTTCGGAGCATGCGGAAGGTGATATTGTCGCCTGGGAGGAGCGTGGATTTGTAAATACGCCACGCCCTGTCATGGGCTTGTTGGCAAGCTATCAGCTCGGATGATATCCAGGGAAGATGAGACCCTCGGACCCTAGCACGGCGCAGGGGGGCATGTTTGTCCCAGGCGGTAAGGAAGGTGTTCCAGAAGTGGGTAAGGGCAGAATCCATGTTGGAGCATCTTAGGATTGGGTCCCAGTTAGAGTGAGCTAGCTCTACCAGGAGAGGGGAGAGGTTTAGGGATTTTATGACCTTTGGAATATAAATTTGGGAGGGGATTTAACTCGATGGATTTTGCGGACCAATTAGGTTAGGTGGTGGTCGCTAGCAGAGTCAGGAAGGAGGCCATAGCTGACGACGTGGTGTGGGTGGGAGGTAAGCGCCCAGTCAAGAAGGGAGTGGTTTCCGGTCTTATGGTTTGACCGTGTAGGTCCCATAATGGTTTGGGTAAGGTTGAGAGCAGATATCTCGGTTCGGGTTTTGTTAAAAGCGGGGGCTGGCCAGTTGTGGTTAAAGTCACCCATGACATATAGTTCACCCGACTGGGCAAGAGACGTCAGTTGGCTCAGAAGGTCAGTGACTGTTGTGGTTGGAGTGCCAGGGCAGCAATAAATATCAGCCACAAAGATGGGTAGTGAGGAAAGAGGGGACAATTTCAGCATATGCAGCTCATAGGCTTTGGGTTCAGCTTTTGAGAGAGAGAGACAGAAAAATGTAGGGCTGAGCTGGTGTAGATAGCCTCCACTCCACCTCTGGTGGGTTGGTCTTGCCAAGTGATGGTGAACCCTGGAATAGCGATGGATGGGTCAGGGAGGTTTGAGTTTAGCCAGGTCTTGGATAGGATGATTATGTCAGGGGCATGGTGGGTGGCTAGAACCTGGAATTGATCGAGCTTGGGGGCTAGGCTACAAATGTTTAAATGGAGTAGGCGTAGTCCTTGAGGAATGGAGCCAGAGCGAGTAACGGTGGTGGCCTTGGCTGAGGGGTTAGGCATGGGGAAGCTGTGACTAGGGGTTGGTGATGGGCCGGAATTAGGGTGTATATCCTCTGCAGCCAGCAGTAGTAGTGCAAGGGTTAGGTGGTGGCGAAGTATGTGGAGGCACCAAGATTTAGCCAAGCGCCTCTTAGGGGAGGCAGTAGGGCAGGCGGTGTGGAGAATGTGGGCTCTGCTTTGGTAGAGGGAGACCAGGAGGCAGC
Source organism: Neoceratodus forsteri (assembly GCA_016271365.2). Classification (NCBI taxonomy): domain Eukaryota; kingdom Metazoa; phylum Chordata; order Ceratodontiformes; family Ceratodontidae; genus Neoceratodus; species Neoceratodus forsteri. The sequence goes on along the minus strand of CM057459.1, from coordinate 479,573,312 downwards.
CAAAGGAATAGAGTGAGGTGGTGGGGCTCATAGGGAAAAAGGACCAGATGGTAGCTGGGAGAGATGCTGCGGACTTTTGGGGGGCATTTGTAGGATGAGTCAGTTCAGCGGAGGGGGGGATGCAGGGCAGCAACTTAGAGGGGGTGTTAAAAGGGGTAGGAAAAATAGGATGAAGATTAAAAATAGGTATGTCATTGTTTGTGCCATTATTGGCAAGTGTACAGGAGGCACAGATAGGGAGTGTAGAGAGGTACTCGCTACAGTGAGGTAGTGTAGAAAGAGGGAGGAGAAGAGGAGCAGTCATGAGTAGTGCTAGGTAGATAGCTAGGGGAGAGAAGAGGAGAGGGGTAGTACTTGTAGGAAAGTGATTGAAGCAGGTATAAAGGGGTGGGGCAAGTAGTGTATTTAATAGGTGGCCTGGGAGGGGGTGGTGAAGCAGGACAAAATAACTCGGTAGAAAGGAAAGAAGAGAATCGAGAGGTATTAGATCGAAAGAGACAAAAAGTTCAGGCAGTTTTAGGAGGGTTAGAGATAATGCAAGGGCAGTAGCAGAAAGCAACTTTTCTTAGCAATCACAGTTTGACTAACTTTTTTTTTTGTTTGTTTGTTTAACAATGCCATAAGGGCCAGTTACACAGAGTTTTGCAGTACTTGACATACATCAGGAAATTAATCATGCACAAAAAGTGCTAAACAGTCACTACAATGCAGAATTAATATTACTGCAAGTGTTCAAACCCTGCACCTGGAAATATGAAGTTAGCAGCAGGGAGAAAGCATTTTTTAGAGCCGATTTGCAGGTGCATCAATCAGGAGCCTCAGGATAGCTGCAATAGCCAATCCGGAGTAAGGAGCAAAAAGGCACACCAATCGAAAAGTCACTGTAAGTGGGCTGGCTCGAGGAGAAAAAGCGGCAGTACCTTAGGTGTGGAGTCTTGGGAGCGGGACCAGGAAGGTGGCAGGGAGACAACCGAAGTCTTTGGTGATGGTGGCGGCCAGGGAAACAGCCTGAGGCCCTGCCATGACCACGAGCACCACTCGGAGCTGCTCTGAGACCATCTTAGGTATGGAGTCCAGGGAGCGGGACCAGGAAGGTGGCAGGGAGACAGCCAAAGTCCTCTGTGATGGCAGCGGCCAGGGAAATAGCCAGAGGTGCCACCCTGACCACGAGCACCGCTCGGAGCTGCTCTGGTACCGTCTTAGGTGTGGAGTCCGGGAAGCGGGACCAGGAAGGCAGCAGGGAGATAGCTGAAGTCCTCGGTGATGCGGCGGCCAGGGAAATGGCCGGAGGCACCGCCGTGACCACGAGCACCACTCAGAGCTGCTCAGTGCACAGGACAATGTCATCCGCAGACAGCAGGGTAGTTGCCTGCGTAAGGTTAGAGGCGATGTTATTTAAGAAAATAGAGAAGAGCAGTGGGCCTAGTATTGACCCCTGGGGTATGCCAATATTAACAGTAGACTTTTCTGAGAAGGTACAGTTATATTTTATGAATAGAGTTCTGTCAGATAGATAACTACCATACCAGTTTACAACATTTGGAGAGAAACCAAGAGATCTAGGTGTGGTGTTGAGACTAGAGTGATCGACAAGATTGAAGGCCTTAGTCATATCGATAAAAATGGACCCAGTAAAAAAAGCAGAGTCCATGGCCACTAGGACATCAGAGGTTAGCTTGAGTAAAGCAGTGGTAGTACTGTGTCCCTTACGGGTGCCATGCTGAGCAGGAATAAGGAGGTCATATTTAAGGAACAATTCTGTGGTTTGGGTAGCTACAAGTTTTTCAAGAATTTTGCTAAGAACAGATAGGATTGTGATAGGCCTATAGTTGAGTGGGTCTTTGGGGTCACCTTTTTTGTAAACAGGGGTTATCCTTGCCATCTTCCATACATCAGGGACATGATTTTGGCACAGTGAGAGTTTAAAAATCTTGGTTAGGGGGGCAGCAGTGAATGGAGCGGCTAGTTTTAGTAACTTGGATTCAAGATTGTCCTAACCCACTGCTGCATGCTCAGGTATATTCTTGAGTAATTTTAGTACCTCCCATCTAGAGACAGACTTAAAGAAGAAGTTTGGATGATTAATGCTAGTTGGAATATGAGGGTCCGGATTGACAGAGAAAGAGGCGGAATATTTTGTTAGGTTCCGAGAATTGTTCATTGAAAAAATTAGCTATGGTCCGGGGATTGTTGCAATGGATGCCATTGAGTGACATGTCATTTGGGGTGAATGATGAGTTTGAGCCCATAAAGAACTTAAAGTGGGACCAGAATTTTTTTGAGTCTGCATAGGAGTTAATTAAAAGGTCTTTACAGTAGGAGCTTTTGGCCTGTTTGATATCCTTTTTGCAGGAGTTTCTCAGGGCTCGGTAGGTGTTTAGGTCAGCTGTAAGGCCAGAGCTCTTGTAGCTGGTCCACCTTTTATCTCTTTGACGTAGATTTCTAAGCAGGCCAGATTTTAGTCACCCAGTTTGTCTGCTTTTTACTCAGTGTTTTACCATTTTTCAGTCCTTCTCCTGCAACTCTAGGAAGTGGGATAGGAAGGTGTTAAGGGAAGAGTGAGCATCGTTAGCTCCTAGGAGAAAAACCCAGTCAGTGTTAGCTACATCTTGAAGAAAAGCCTGGGAGTTGAAATTAGCATAGTCACAGAAGGTAATGAAGCAGATCTTCGTTAGTAATGGCTTCCCTTTGCCCCAGATGCAGAAAGTGGGGGAATGGTCAGTAACAGCATTAGCTAGTACACCTGAGGTGACAATGTGCTTAGGATGGTTAGTCATAATCCAATCCAACAGAGTTATTGTATTAGAGTGAGGGGAAATTTGGTAGGTTCTAAAATTAGCTGTTGAAGATTAAGGCTTTGTATACTCGACAGGGATGCGGGTTGGGAGCTATCCAACTAGTTTATGTTAAGGTCCCCAAAGAATAAGAACTGCATTTCTCCCAGGGAGAAGGGCAGTTTATCCAACAGTTCCTCCAATCCTTTATGACCACTCCTGGAGGGGTTGTAGATGCAGACCATATGTAATTTTTTGGAGCTGAGGGTGAGAAGGTTATGAAGCACTTCACAGTGATTGAGGGGGATGAATTAATAGCAGAAAGTTGGAGGTGACTTTTAAAGTAAACTGCTGTGCCCCCACCACTTTTGGGAGGGGGGTCTATCTAGTCTCAGGAGGTTATAGGATGGGATAGTACACAGAGAATCAGGGGTGGATGATTTGAGCCATGTTTCAGTGAGGCAAATTATATCAGGCTTGTAGAGGAAGGTCCATGTTTCAAGTTCAGCAAAGTTTCTCTCAAAGCCCTGTATGTTATGGTGAGCAATTATAAGACCTTGGCATTTAGACTAGGGTTGGCTATACAATTTATTGGGCTCGGGTTTAGTTGGACATCGTCTGAGAGCAGTATGGCTAGAAAAAGTAGATACCACGGTCTGTTTCACAGGAAGGAGCATAGGTATGTAGAGCAGGGGGCAACTATTTTGTGGACATGTGCAATCATAAGGACCCATGATCTATTTAATTGCAGAGGAGTGGTGACATAATTAGGTGCAGGCACAACAAGGAGGTTAGAGAAATAAAATCATTGGTTGTGTAGTGAGGGGAGCTGTAGCAGTTCTGGGGACAGGTAACACTGAAAGGTGAAACAGTGAAGTGTGGAGGCAAGGAAAATAATAAAGTGTGTTACTCATTGTAGACTGCCCGTGGTTATGGGCGTGGGTCAGAGAAACTGTTAAGGATACCAGGAGTGGGAGGAACCAAGGAAGGAACAGGGCACGACTATCTCACAGGACCCTGAAAATTGTTTCAGGTGGAAAATAGAAATAGTAGATTGAAAAAAACACAGATAAACACATAAGTAGTCAGGTCAGCAGGGGGCTGAGCTGTAAAATAGAGTTTGAAATGTTAGAGAGAGAGAGAGAGAGAGAGAGAGGGTATGGTAAGTAGATCAGAGAAAGATGAGGAGACTAGGGTGAACTGGATGCACAGATAAAGTGATTAGGGAAGTGTAGGTGAGGAAAGGGAGGGAATAGAGGGTAAATGAGCAGAGAGAGGGGTGAACTGAGAATGGTGTAGGGCAGTAAGCAGAAAACGATTTGCTCTAGCACTAGATTGCCCTAACAGTGGGACATATGGAATGCCTGATTAGGAGAGCCAATGAGATTGGAGATGTGAGTGAGAGGAGGGACAAGATATGTATTTAAGGGAGACCTGGGCGGGGGTGGGAATAAAATATACGAAAGTAGGTAGAATACTTCAGTTAGCAGAAAGCAAAACGGCTATTTTATAACAGGGGAAAAAGTGCTCCAATCAGCTTAGCCAAGCAGGAAGAGAGGACCAATCACAGTCCAGCAGCCTAAATGCTGCACCAATCAGAAAAATGCCGTAGCAAGGCATCTCCAGTGATAGTACCTGCTTGAGGGATCTGATGCGGCGAGCTCCGGAGGCGGGCAAGGTTGGTGATCCGAGTTGGGCCGCGGCCACGGGGGTTTCTGTGGTGCTGCCTAGCAGTCCAGGGTGCCACTCAGGTGCAGGAGAATCCCTGGGGAAGCAAAGAGAGGGTAGATTAAATATAAGCACAGGAGGGGGCAGGATACTAGCAGCAGACACTCAGCAGGGGCTGTGGGAGATTAGGGCTAAGGATAAAGGGGCAAAGCAGGTGAGAATAGGTATGGAGGGAGATCAGATAGACAAAAGGTGAGGTCAGAGCTCTAAGGAAGGAAAGCAAAAAGGGAGACAGAGGGGGAAGGGGATGAGGCAAAATGAAGCAAGTTACTGGAGTGCAAAAAATGGAGACAGGAAGGAGGTACAGGGGCTCTAAGGGGGAAGCAGGCAGGGAGAGATAGAGTTTTAGGGAGAGAAATTAACAGAACAGGTAAAAACAGTGCAGGTCTACGATACAGGCTCTATTAGACAGGCCATAAGCAGGGTTAGCATCTAATTCACTATTAGATTACATGCTGTAACAATGAAGTCGTAGGCAAGAAATACAAATTTCAGACAGTGTGAGCCAAAATTATAGATACTGACAGAGAATGGATAACTTTAAGAGTGGTGCCAAACAAGCAGTAATTCATATATTTAAAATACACAAGTAGGTAGAATACTGTTAGCAGAAAGAAAACTGCTATTTTGTAGCAGGGGAAAAGCACTCATCCAGCTTAGCAGAGCAGGAAGAGAGGACCAATCACAGTCCAGCAGCCAAAGTGCTGCACCAATCAGAAAGGCTGGAGCAAGGCGTCTCCAGTGGTAGTACCTGCTTGAGGGATCCGATGCGGCGAGCTCGGAGGAGGGCAAGGTTGGCGATCCGAGTTGGGCGGCAGCCACTGGTTTTGTGGGGCTGCCTAGTAGTCCAGGGTACTGCTCAGGTGCAGAAGAGTCCCTGCTTGAGGCATCCAATGCAGCGAGCTCTGGAGGTGGGCAAGGTTGGATCCAAGTCAGGTGGCAGCAACAGGGTTTCCATGGGGCCGCCTAGCAGTCCAGGGTGGTGCTCAGGTGCAGGAGTCCCTGCTTGAGGGATCCAATGTGGCAAGCTCTGGAGGTGGTCAAGGTTGTCGATCCGAGTCGGGCGGTGGCCACCTGGGTTTTCGTGGGGCCGCTCTAACTGTCCAGGGCACCACCAGGCACAGGAGAGTCCCTCTATCTAGAAGGTGACTTAGATCAACATCTAACATTCTCTGTCAATATTACTTTCCTCATGTAAATATAAGGCAGCATATTGGCTTCTTTCTTCAGAAAAAACTCTTTATTTACTACTGATGCCAGACTACAATTAGTCCAGACAATTTTCCTGCCAGTCCTCGACTATGCCCACAAAGTTTATGACCTATGCTTGGACTCCCTATTTCACCAATTGAACATACTGTACCACAGAGTGATTAATTTCATTACTAATGCCTATTGAAGCATGCATCACTGTGAACTTTATGCCGACCTGGGCTGGACCTCATTATCAACTAGACGCCTCATTCACTCTCACCTGGCTATACAAAGCTCTTCTGTCCAAGCTCCCCTCCTATATTTCTACTCTCTTTTGGCATATTGCCTGCCTATACACATTATGCAGCAATGATTACATTATGCTAGAAGTTCCATGCTCCTGCACTCAGTTCGGAGGAAAGGCTGTAAGCAGTGTTCTACTGGCAGCCTGGAATAAAGCCCACTCTAGTCTCAAACTACAAGGCCTAATACCCTTACACAGTTTCAAAAAACTGGTCATCAGCAAAACTGGTTACTCCTGTGCTTGTCACTGACCATATGTCATACATCTCACACTTGTCTAACCAGCCCCTTCTCAGCCCCCAGTTCACCCACCTTCCCTCCTCTTAGCCCACGACCTCACCACCTACCCCAGATTCAATCACCTTCCTCTAACCTCCAAACTATTGCTCTCCCCTTTCTGTGCCTCGATTCTGCAAAGACCCTGTTTGAACCTTTGGTAACCCTGTGAGTACAAACCAACGTTACTAAATGTTCTAACCATGTGTTAACCTCATTGCTCTATAGTACCATGTGTTAACCTCATTTGCTCTACAATAATTGAGTCAGACTGTTTATATTTTTCCTTGTATATTATTCTGTGTACATTTTTAATCTCCTTATTCATGTATATTCTTTTATTTTCTTTGGTTTTGTGTTAGTCCATGTATTGTATAGCTACCTAAATCTTTTTGTGCAGATGATGCATTATATAGATGTCTAATTCTACTTATGTATATGACTGTCTGCTCAGACCTCCTTGTAAATGAACCTGCTCAGTGGAGTATTTCTTGTTAATAAACTTGAGCTTGAACTTGGGGAAAAAACTTGAACTTGAAATACGTGGACCTTTGACTTATACAGTTCACGTGAGACAGTGACTTGTTCACATACATGTTGATCACCTGCTGCATTCCAGGTTCCAGCAAATGCAACAGAAGACATCACACCAGCTGAAGACAGTGACACAGAGGACTTTGCTCCTACCTGTGATGTTCCACCAGAGCCAGAGCCAAACAATAATGAATCACCTGTTCTACCAGCAGTGGTTATTCCAGCCCACAGATATCCCCTGAAGCAATGAAGATCACCACAAAGACTTGACCTTTAAAGTCATGCAATGCAATGCACTTGTACCTCTGTGTAACTGGACTCTTACTGGTACTGTTAGTTAGTTAAAAGTTCTGCCCCAAGGGGCAGAATAATCCCCATAACTTGCTTCTGGGTACTGAACATTCTACTTCAGCCTGGAAGTTAGAAATGCTACTGTTGAAGTATTTTAAACAAGTTTCTGTCTAAGGGGGATGAGTGTAGTATATGCATGGAGATGCATGGTAGTATATACATGGATATATATGGTAGGAAGTGGATTAGAATTGTAGTTTATACATATGGGTATTGTAGTTCATTATATATGGAAGTTCCTGTCATGCACAGTAAGCTTTTCTTTGTGTATGTCCAGTGATGCAAGACCACTATCTCTGAGTAGAATAAAAGATGGACACTGAACTGACACAGCATGTATGAATCTCTTCATGCACTGACCCACAGTATGTCACAGAGGAGATACAAAAAAGGTTGTTAGAAAGTATAATGTTATAGAGATGTATGGAGGATGCTGACAATAGTCTACCAAAGGTGGTGGCAGAAGCTGCATCAGAGGCTGGTTTTAAACATTATTAGGCCAGCCATATGGGGATAGTAAGAACTAAGGGAGGAGAAGATGGACAGCCAAGGGAGAGGGGCACTGGGCATGGTAGAACAAGGGGCCCAGTAACTATGGTCCAACATCATGTTGGAAATGAGTTGCCTTAGAAAGTAAATAAGCAGACTGGATATATGAATGAATCTTTATCTGCCATAAGAGTCATAATCTATGTTCTTGGACCCAGGACCTCACGATCATGAAAATTTGGTAATGGTCAGTTGGTGGTTTGCAAATTCTAGAAGCTGAAAATGTGTAAAACTATGTTGGTGGGGTCACAAGGGTCAGATGCAGATGCAAATGCTAGCTGTGCCTGCATCAGCAACCATCCAATTATGAGTAGGCAACCTTGATTCTATTTTCAGAAGTTGCATCCATTTACAACAAAATTCACAATTTGCAGAAAAAAAAGGATGCAGTTGTGAACTGCATCCAGTTTGGAGGCAATTGTGCTGAGACTGGATGTAATGACATCTGTTTTTGAACTTGCACACTGGCCATTGATAGGCCAGTCAATAGATGGTCAAACAGGTTTGCATGCATTTCTGCTTTGAAAATATCAACAGATGCATCTTGGGCTGATCCTTTCAAAAAATCCTGCCTATGGTGTTTGAGGAATTTTTTTCCTAACTAATAGCACAGAAATGGCTAAATCTTGAAATTTTAAAACATTTAGGTTACTTAGAGTTTGGCTCAAGGATGATTCTTCAGCAAGCAGCTTTCAAGGATCTCCTTGAAAGAAAATTAGCTTGGTCAATGGAGTCTTTTCCTGAGAAAATAAACTTGAACTTTTTTTTATAAAAGAAAAACGTAGATTTTAAAGCAGCAGTGCCATAAAATTGGGCAAAAAAAAATTGTCCCTACCTTTTTTCATTTTACGTGATTTCAGTCATCTTCCCATTTTATTTGGTGGTACAAATTTCTAATCCTGCCAAAATTTGAGGATTTTATGAATGTTTTAATAGTTTTTCTCAAGAAAAAATATGGCAGCCATATTTTGCATAGACATAGCATTGTAGATCTGGCAAGGGTTAGAGCTGAAAAAATAAAATAAAAAGACTCACAGGGGCAGTATAGAAGGTACTTACACAACTACTTTTGACAGGCATGCTTATACAGTATTTTCCTAACTGTAGCTGAAGCTAGATTTTTGAAAAACAATTTTGTTGCACTACTGCTTTAATTTATTTAAAAGTTGTCTGCACTTCTGTGCAATTTTATTTTTTTTTACAAATTTTTCATAAGGTGTTTTTTTTTTTTTTGCAAAAACAGAGTATGCAATTTTCCCACACAGCTTATGTCAATTTCATGTGGATTCTGCAATTAGATCATGTCAGAGCTGTTATGGAAAAAGAGAAATTTAGTTTTCTACTGAAAACATGTTGGGGGGATTTGCAAGTTACAATAACACTTTTGTGGTAACTGAGGTGGGATGACTTGTATATCTGACAAATTTGGTGACAAAACTCTTGAAAATAGTTGAAAAATAACCCTAAGTGTGCATTAATGTGCAGTATGGGATTTATTGGATTTATTGTCTTTATTCCCATCTTTAGAAAAAGATACAAAATACTCTGGGCTGGATATTCAAAAGGGTTGAGCCATGCGCAATAGGGTTGTGCCTGCGCAAGTCCAAAATTGTGCCATTCTGCAATATTCAGCAGGAGGCAGTTGCACCCCCCAAGTCATGCTGAGCAACAGCGCAATGCTGATGAAGGCATGCTCAACCGGAGGGGGAGGAACCATGCATAAACTGCACAGCCCGATATTCAGCCAGGCTGTGCAGAGTTGTGCAGGCACAACCCCCAACCTGTGCCTGCATGACTTTGAGCCAACAAAAAAGGATCAAGTCGAGGGCCACCCACAGGAGAGCTGCCGCATTGCAGGGTGCAACACAGCAGCGGCCAACTGTGGGTGGCCCTGTACTTCTTCCCTGTGCCCCCCCTGCAGCCCGATCACGGGCATAATAGTAATCCCCCAGCCCGATCACGAGCAGAACAGAACTGAACAACCCCCCCGACTGGCCCGATCACGGGCATAACAGTAGTAACCCCCTGACTGGCGATTGTGGGCATAACGGTAAGTAAGCCCACCCTCACTAGCCCGATCGCGGGCATAACAGTATTAACCCCACCTCCACTAGCTCGCTGATCATGGGCAGAACAGAGTTCAACCTCCCCAAAGACCATTATCCCTGGTGGTCCAGTGGACCGCAAAAGCCCGATCGTGGGCATTAGAGTCAACCCCTCAGGTCCAAGTATCCTGGTGATCTAGTGGTCCCCACCCCACCCACCCATGGAGCCCACCACCCACTCCCCCGTCAACCAGCAGGCAGCAGCACCCCACCGCCTGCCACCCCGCTGCCCACCAACTGACTGCTCGGTAGGACTACACACCCATTGGTTCAGAGCAAGAGCCAATGGGCAGGCAGCCCATACCGTACAAGGCAGTCCAGATATGTGAATCTTGCTCTGAACCAATGGGCATGCAGCCCTACTGAGCAGTCGTCGGCGGCGGTGGGGCGGCAGGTGGGTGGGGTGCTGCTGCCCGCTGGCTGAAGGGGAGTGGGGTGGTGGGCTCCATGGGTGGGTGGGATGGGGGACACTAGATCACCAGGGTACTTGGACCTGGGGTTGACTCTAATGCCCGCAATCGGGCTTCATGGTCCACTGGACCACCAGGGATATTGGTCTTTTGGGGAGGGTTGAACTGTTTCTGCCCTGCGATCGGCCTAGTGGGGGTGGGGTTACTACTGTTATGCCTGTGATCGGCCAGTCGGGGGTTTACTACTGTTTTGCCTCACGATCGGCCGTTGGGGGGTTACTACTGTTTTACCCGCGATCAGGCCAGTCGGGGATTTACTTCATGCCCGTGATCGGGCTGCAGGAGGGCGTTGGTCCCTCGACGCTGCTGCCTGGCAGGGCGCCAGGCGCAAGTCGTCAGGGATCGGCGCACCTGCATGCTAATGGCATGCAAATAAGGCTATAAGTAGATGCAAATGGCCCCCTGCACCTTGCATGAATTATGGCCCCATTTACATGTCATCTTTTGAATATCGGAAATGTGCGCATGGCGCAATGGAACTTGCGCCACCGCATCTTGAATGCTCCACTCTGACCACTTGCAGTGGTGCAAGTTCCACTGTGCCATGCACAGTGGCTGTGGCTGGGGGTGATATTCAAAGGAGTTGCTCAATAGAGCAACTCCATTGAATATCACCCTGGCCACACCCCAGCACAACTTTTTTGAGCAGCGCAAGGGCTTGCGCTACAGAATGGCGCAGTTTGAATATCCAGCCCCCTAAGTTCAAAAACTGAACTTCCCATGCATACAGACTAAATTTTCTTTTCAATTTAAACATGTATTTTATTCATAACTTTTTTGCTTTTCTAAATTTTCCCCAAATGTAATGTGTAAGGTTCCACTTCCCCTCACAGCCTCATAGATGGCAATCTGTAACTCCCTTCCAAACATGTTTTTAATAGAGTCACAACTTGCTTTGTGCATGGTTGAAAGGCCCAGTAGAAAGGACCAAGCCTTCACATAGGAAATGTGTCCTAACTTATGTTCCACAGAAAGAAGCAAGAGGTCAGTCCTAACATGCTTCTTGTATAGCTCTTCTGGTCATGCACATGACTAGGGGTGTGCAGCTGGTTGGGTCAGAGATTCAAACTGGTTGGGTGTTAGCCAGTCTGTCCTTTCAGGACAGAATCTGGTCAGAGCCAGTTCTACCCAGTTTGTGGTCCCATTTATTTTTAATGACAATTTCCCCTTTTTATCTCCTCCCTCCCGCCCCTGACAAAAAAATGAACAATATTTAGGGGGCACAGCTGTGTGTTCCTCCCAGCCTTTAAACTCCCCCCTAACTGGATTGGCTGCTCACCCACTGGCCAGTTTTTTGGGGCAGCAGTAGTATCAATGGGTGTCCAGTGGAGAGGTGCATGGAAGAAAAGATGAAGTGAGGAAATATCATTCAGTGATGTGACTTGGGGCAGGAGTTGTGCAAGTGATCCAATTGCAATAGATGCTCTTACTGTACATCAGTCCTGACCCAGGGGTGTCACTGAATGAACTTCCAACTCACTTATTTGTTTTTTCTTCCTGCTCAATCAGTCAGACTTATGGCTGAATCAATATTTTGCTGCTCCACCACATAACAATGTAGGAGGAGCAACCAGTGGACGAGAGCTGGAATTTGGAGGATGGAGGACACATGCTACAATTTTCCAGAATTTTATTAAATCGTGGATGGGGTTAAAAAGTCCATATGTTGGCCTGCCACATGGATGGTAATTATTCTGCTGCTTTTCCCACATAAGGAAACATCGTGGAGAGCAGCATCTATGAACCTGAAGTGCAGTGCATAGCAGTCTAGTGTGGCAAATGTAGGATGCGGGGTACATATAGCTGTTCCCTCTGAAGACTGAGGGGCCTAGTCACATCACTCATGCCAAGCTCTGCAGTCCCCCTCACCATCACAGGCACAGAGGGAAAGGATGGGGGTGGGAATGGGTGGGGTTACAGAGTACTGTGTCCCTGAAGGCATCAAAAGGAAGTGGCAGTATTAAAACATTGGTTTGTGGGGTGGCTTTAAAAAGAGGAAGGAGGAGGAAGTTATACATAGAATAACTAACTCCTCACTGTGAACAAGCTGTAAACTTCACACCAGTTAGTGTGGTGACATCAGTGGCAAAGAGTGAAGCTCTAGTGACCTTATGATGTCACTACACTAAGAAGGTGTGATGTTACCAACTTCTTGTTCAGAGGTGTGGAGGCACCTGTTGGCGCTTCATGGTCAAGTTTTTTTTATTGTAAAATATGCATGCTTCCCAACTTAAACATTATCTGATAGCTGGAACTGTGAATTTAAGGAATGCACTGTGTAAACAATAACCAACAGCAGGGTATGTGTTTCAAGAGAATAAATGCATGCCCCTATTAATTAGAAGGCACAAGGCCAATGGTCGAGCAGCTTTCAATGCACCTGGAAGTGCATTAATTCTCAAGAAATCAATGTCCTTGAGTAAGTTATTGTGTGTATACAATGGAAAAGATTTTTTTAATTAGCTTAGCCCCCTGGTACACCTCCCGCCTTGAGGCACCAGGGGCAACATGGTATTTGTATTTTCTCCTGTTCCCAGGACCCTGGTACATGGTTGTGCATGTGCGTGGAGGCACACATGCATCACGCGGCTCCTGTAATGGCCCCATCCTCCCTCCTGGCCTGCGCCTTGGTTCCCCTGGTCTGGCAATGCCACCTGGCCTCCACTGGGTGGCACCACAAGTTGGGGAAACCTCTTGTCCCTCCTCAGAGAGGAGAGCTGCCTCACAGCTGCTCAATCCTGACTCCTCCCCCGCCCCCCTGGCTTACCCCTGGTAACCCAAGCTCGCACCCGAAGCCAGGTCGCCAGAGTGGCGTGAGGTATGACGTCCAGCCCCTCAACCCTCTGCACCACCTGGCTAGCACCAAAAATATTTTTTTTTTAATAGAAAAGGTTTTACTTCCTTTAGTTAGGATGTTGCTAGGTAGAATATGTCAGTTTGGTAACAAAGCTAAGGGCATTCCAATGAACCAGAGAACTGCATTTATTTTGAAGAAACCTAGGGCCTTATGCCCAGTTGTGGGTTTTGAATTAATTTTTTTATAAATCTTTATTGTAGTTTTCTTCCATCAATTATAAGACAGACACACACATACCCGGGATAATCCGGGGCTCACACTCCAAAACTGAGCGTGATCACTGGCCCAGATATTCAAACTGCTCCCAAAATGTGCGCAACAGCAGGAGCAAGCACAATCAATTGCGCATATGCGCAACAGGTGCGATATTCAAACATGGAGCAGAGCAAATTGCGCAAGCAACCAACGTCTCAATATCGCACATACTGCGCCATCGCGCAACCAGGAAGGAGAAGCTGAGCCAAAATGCTGCGCTATGGCGCAACCATGGAAGCTCAGCTGAGCATTGCAGAGCTGCCATAGCGCAAGCACAGCCCCCCCCAGAGCAATGGAACTGCACATCCAGGGAGGCAGGCTGGGGCCCACCGCCAGCCATGCCACACATGGGCACAGGAACTCACTGCAGAACCCACACCACACCGGCACACCCCAAGCACAGCATCACTGGGGTGGGACGGATGATCCATGCCCATGGGGACAAGCCAACTAAAGCATAGCAGAGCCATGACACCCCAGCACAACCACTGGCAGGCAGGGAGTGCGCCACACAGAGGTTGACAACCACGGTGCACATCAGTCCCCGTCGCACAGCACAGCGCACCGTGCGTGCCCAAGACACCGCTCATGTGCAGTGACAGGCACTGCAGGAAACACCATGCACCCCCCGTGCCACACGTCAACCCCATGCTGCAGAGAAGCATACCAGCCAGACCCACCCTGTGCACCCAGCAGTGGGTGGCAGCAGATGGCAAGAGCAACAGAAAGGCAATGCTATGCTGGTGATACCTCCCCATGGACACACACACACACACACACACATATACCCAGGACCATAGCAGCCCAGATGGCATGTACACCCTCAGCGAGCACCCATAGCCAGTTGCAAAGCAGACACCAACACAGCAGTTGTATCAAAATAGAAATGTATATTTCCAAAACAACAGATAAACAATAACAGGTGAAACTATGTACAAGTTGGGGGGCGGGTAAAAGGCAGGGGTGTTCAAGGGGAGAATAAAACTTGAGAGGAAGGCAGGGTGAAAGGGATGGGAGAAGTGGGAGCGGAATGTGAGCTCACGGCCCAGCTGGCTCCTGGTCCTCCCCTGCTGGCGTCCCCTCCTGTGCTGCCGCGCCGTTCACCCTGGCTGTATGGCCTGCAGGAGCTCCGGTTTTCAAGTCCGACCTGGGTCAGGCGCGCAGATCCTGCGACATCGTCTCAGCACCCGAGGCCTAGGAAAATGGGAACACAGTCAATGGCTGAGACTGACCACAACCCTGAACACCACCCAACCTGCAACCCATATAACCCAATGTCCTGCACCTGTGATGGCATGCACCCACCCACAGTGAACATGCACATGGCCATCACAAACAGGCGGCACCAACTATGCGCACCACCACCCACACACTGCCCACGTCAATCACAGTACAAACTAGGCTGTCAAGTGATGTGGCAACGTGGTCGATGCCAGTTACACAGCTATGTGCCCAGTGCATGCCTGGACCACCTGTGATGCATACACAGGCGTGTCGTGATGCTGCACTGTGATGCAGGTCACCTGTGTCATGCCTACATACATGGATACATAGACAGTGTCGGCAGATAAGGGCCTATGGGACACCCAGTCTGGCCATTTGGCCTTGTACGCTCACTCTGTTGTCCTATAAGTCCGCTCCTCACCCTGACCTCCAGAATTCCTTCATGGCTAACCCACGATACATAAATCCCGTAACCAAGTCAGCCCCACCACATCCTCTGGCAGGGTGTTCCACTTGTCCACCACCCATTCTGTGAAGAAATACTTTCTCATGTTTCCTCTTAACGAGCCCCTCCAACTGCATCCCATGCCCTCTAGTCCTGGAACATCCTTTACGCTTACAAATATTGTTTTCCTGCACTCTGTTCCCCCTGTACAATACTTGTATGTCCCCATCATATCCCCACCCTCCTCCCTCCCGGAGTACATGTTCAGTTCCGTCAACCTGTCTGCATAGGACTTGTGAAGCAATCCATGCACCATCCATATCGCCCTCCTGAACCCTCTCCACCAGTCCATGTCCATACGCGAATGCGGTCTCCGAACTGTACACTGTACTCAGTGTGGGGACTCACTAGTGTTTGTATAGTGGAACATGACCTCCCTTTGGTTGTGTCCAGCATGGTTGGTGGTCTTGCCCCCAGCATGCAATAGCACCCATGACGTAATGATACTCACACTCCTCCAGCAGCTCGGTCTGGCGCTGCTGATGCTGCTGCTGCTGCTGCTGCTGGCACGACATCCCGTGGCACCGGGGCCTGGCATGGCCCACATCCCGTGGTCGGTGTCCTCACAATCCGGCCTGTGGGAGACATATGGTGAGACAAACATCAGTGTGACTAAAAAGCAGAGTGCCCCTGCCCCAGTGAGAGTGCCTGCCCACACAGCCATAACCATCCATCGCACAGCTACACACTGACACACCTATGCACAGCCACCCAAGCACACACACACCACAGAGAATATAGGTGCATAGATGGTACACTCACGTGGCCTGGGCACCAGGCCCCGCCTGTGCACGTGACGCAGCCGCGTCACAGGTCCGCTCCCTCCGGTGGAGGTCACTGTACCGTGCCGGCACTGCTCAGCAGACCGGCCCCGGCCAGTGACCCCCACCAGGTCAGTGGCCACTTGCTGCCACACATGGGTCCTAGGCATGGTGAGGGGGGCCTCACCATACAGTGCCTCACAGTGAGGCTCCACTAGGGCCACCAGGTTGGCCACTTCAAGCGGGCTCCAGGACACCGCCCTCCTCCTAGCCATGGCACCAACTTTACAGCAGGCAATATGGCGCCCCGCTGCGCTGTAACCCCACGTGGAGTTGTTGCGCAATAGACCAGCACAGGCTCCAATCGCGCTGTTCGAACAGCGCCGTCACTTTGCATAGCGCTGTCACCAGACAGCGCAATAGGGACGTACACATGGCATGCCAACAGCGCCAGGGGTCAGAGGGCATACACAAGGTCACGGCAATGACGCAAGGCTACGCACAGCGCCATAGGATGTATAGGCATCCTGCGCGACTGCTAAGCAGAGCACCAGTGCCACAGTGGACTATCGCGCAGAAGTGCCACAGTGCCATATAGTGCCCAGTGCTGTAGCGCCACTGGCACAATGGTGGCCATGGCCTGAATCGCCTATCGCGCTCAGCAGGTCTGCAGCGCATCGGCCTATCGTAACCTGTCTGGGCATGCGCCAATGCAGTGTAACACACAGCCACAAACATCGCCATCGGCTCAGCGGACCTTCCGTATTCGCTAAGCGCCGTCGGCGATATTCAACCGACTATACTGAAATCAGTCGATCAGCCATTCAAAGGCGCAGTGGCGCGATTAGCATGTCATTAAAGTTGCGCCACACCTCATTTGCATGTGTTGCGCTATAAAACTGCGACACTGGGTTGTGGTGGCCAGATTTGGTTGTTGCAGGTGAGAGGTGAGTTACATGCTGTGTGATGCTCAGGACAATGCTCATGGGCAGGGGTGCTGGAGGATGATATAGGTTGAGGGGGCTGAGCATGATGAGGGCACTTAGAAAGGGGCAGAGGGCACCCTTTCCATCAGTATCTGCCATGCGGAGAGGAAAGGGGGGGCAGAAGCCCCCCCCGGCCGGCAGCTATGCTCATGGGGAAATGCTGTGGACTGCACAGTGACTGGTGTCCACTTCCACCCATACAGATAACCATGACTGACGAGAACCAGACTGAGGCTGTGGACGGTGGGCGTAGGAGGAGGCCGAACTTCACCACGGCAGAGACTGAGGCCCTTTTCCAGGCCTACCTGGAGGATGAGCCACTTTTGAGTGGGCGGAGGGGCACCCCTCAGCAGCGTGCAGCTGCATGGGAGGGGGTAGCTCTGGCCGTCAACCTGCACGGAAGCCACCAGCGCTCCGTGCAGGAATGCTGAAAAAGATGGGGACTGACTGCAGGAGGCTGAAGGAGAAGGTGGCAGCCTTCAGGGTGCGAGGCTGCCACTGGTGGGGACCACCAGTGGTGTTGCAGCTGACCCCGACTGAGGAGACACTGGTCGTGGCCATGCAGCCGAGTGCCATTGCGGGTGTTCCAGGCGGAGGATTCCAGACAGGTGGAAGCCCATCACTGCACGGTATGACATGGTGATGTTGTGGGGGCTGTTGTTCACATGCACTCACATGTACTCTCTTTCTGTTACAGATCCTGTTCGTCTGCAGGAGACGGTGGTGGTGGTGGGTGCTGACAGTGAGGCAGACCTGCTGGACCTGGAGGAGGGACCATCCACCTCCGCCAGCAGCCTGCAGGCACTGCAGCAGCATGCAGGCTGGCCCAACAACTCGGGCGGCAGTATATGGGTGCAGGGGTGCACAGCCTGTGTCACAGCAGTCTGGCATGCAGGTATGCCAGCATGCTGTGCCTATGGCAGTGCACGCCCGGCACTATTGATGATAACAGGCCTGCAATGGCCAGTGATAGGTGTGTGTCCCACGGACACATGGCGAGGCCAGCCGTGCCCCTGGGCCATCCTGCTCCACACCTGTGTACCAGCATGCTGGCACAGTCACAGGCTGTGCCTGTCAGCACCGGTGGGGGCAGCATCGGTGGCTGAGCAGGTGTCTGGCACTGCTGACAGCACAGGGGTGGAACAGGTGGACCTGGGGCTCAGCAGTTGGAGGGGCGGCAGCAGCAGTTGCACACCAGGCCTGGGGGGACAGCGTCAAGCAGTGGCACTTGTCCACCACCCTTAGATCCACCCATACCTGGTCCTGGCGAACAGCGGCCACCCTCAAGGGGTGCTGTGCACCATGACCATCCACACCCTGGGGGTCACGATGCCATTGGGGCACAGTACCCATTGGACGCGCACACCCGCCTGCTGCAGGAGTCGGTACAGCTGCAGGGGCGGGTTGCAAGGTCCGTGGAGGCACTGTCTGTGTCCGTGGAGTGGCATAGCAGGGAGGTGTCGGACCGAGCCGAGATGGTCCTTATGCGGACGGATATGACCGCTGCCATTGACAGGCTGACCCAGGCAGTGGTCTCTGTGGCGACCGCATTGACCACACTGTCTGGTGCCCTGTACCACGCACCCACACAGTCGCACTCCACTCCCTGTTCCGGCATCGATGCGACACCAGGCCTGTCGATGCGGGTTCTGCTATGAACTCGAGCACCCCTGGTGCAAGTTTGTTTGCGGGATGCAGAACCCTGTGCGGGCAACAGGTCGCGGTCGCGCACTGGGACCCCTGGTGGTGCACTAAGCGCCACCCGATGTAACCCCTGCTCAGCCTGCCAGTGCTGCTAGGCCATGGCGGGGCACACGCATCCGTGGTGGCGGTGGGACAGTGCTCCTGACTGAGCTGTCTCCCAATGCAGGCCCTGTCTGGTGCTGCCCTGTGTGCAATGTGTGTCATGGTGGGAAGTGCACTGCTGGGTGCTCTGCTACCAAGCTGACACATGGACCACCTGCACACTCTCCCAACTGCTGTCCCACAGGTGCATGTGGATGATGATGCCTGCATTACACTGTACACCAAAGGCAAGGTTGCCCAGGTCCTGACACACGTACGTGGACAGTCCAGGTGGTGGGGGTGGTTGGTGGTGCTGTGTGTTGGCGATGTCATTTCTGCAGTGCTGTGCTGCTGCCCCGATGCTGCCTGGTGTGTGTGTCTCCATATGAGTGCTCACCCTCTCTGATGGTGTGTTGGTATGCCTGGACCCTTCAACTCCCCTGACCTTCATGCGCGGTGTGTGTTCCCTGTGTGCCTGTGGTTTGCGCATGGACAGTGTTGCCTGCACATGTCCCCTTGACTTACCTGTGTTGTGCGTAGTGCTCTTCTGCAATGGTGTCCCGGTGCAGCTGGGCCTGCCGTGTCAGTCGGGGGTCCCTCCGTCCTAGGGGGGGCTGCTCATCACCCACATCACCGGCGCCACTGGCGTCCCCATCGCTGTCCCCCTCTTGGACCTGTACAGCTATCCCATGGTCTTTGGCCATGTTGTGCAGGATGCAACAGGCCAGGAATATCCCACAGGCCTTTTGGGGCTGTACTGTAGGACTCCGCCAGGGGTGTCCAGGCATCGGAGCGTGCCTTGAGTATCCCAAACACCCGCTCTATGATGTTCCGTGTGCGGCCTGTGCCTCATTGAAACTGTGCTGCGCTGGGGTCGTGGGGCACCGGTATGGTGTGAGCAGCCAGGGATGGTGGGTATCCACAGTCACCTGTGTGGAGATAGTGGAGATCAGTGTCATGTCAGGTCCATATTGCCCATATCCTTGTGTGCCTACCATGGCACCTGTGTCATTCCACCCTTGCACAAAGTTTGCATTCCATACATGTGTACTCACTCACTAGATGACCCGTGGGATGTTCCCTCTCGAATCAATGGCACAGTGCAGATTGGTGCCATATGAAGGCATCATGTGCTCCGCCAGGGTGTGTGGCTGAACATTGATGATGCGCCCAGTGGCATCACACACCACCTGGCAGTTGACACTGGAAAGCCCTTCGGTTCCGATATGCATAGCCGCGGGGCTGGGTGGCGTGCGAATAGCCACATGGGTGCAGTCTATGGCCCCTAGCATGCCGAGCATATATGTGCTACCCTGTGGAACTCCTGCATGTTTGCTGTCACGCTCTGCGCGGTGCTGGGGAAATGGATGTACTCCGCGAGCATGAGGCAGCAGTGCGCTGAGGAATTGAGTGAGGATGCATGACGTGGCCGACTGTGTAATGCCTGTGGTGTCCCCTGTCGGCCTCTGGAAGGTGCCCGTGGTGAGCAGGCACATGCAGGCTGTCACCTTGGTCTCCACGGACAGAGCATGACTCCGTCGTGAGGGTGCCTGCATCACATCACTGCACAGCTCGCTGAGCCATCTCAGTATTGCCCTGTTCAGGCGGTACCGGGCCACAATCTCAACATCTGTGTACAGCTAGTAGCTGATGCGGGCACGATACTGCCTGTCGGGGGCATACCGCCGACAGGCCCCTCTGCTGCCACGTCCCCCTGCAGCATGCTGTCTCACCCCCCTCATTACAGCTTCCATGTGGAAGCTGACACTATCCATCTCCCTGGCTTCTGCCCCCAGCTGCTGTTCTGTTTTACCCCCACTGCCCCACTGCTGCTTCCACTGCACGGGCACCCCCACTAGCCTCTCTGTCCTCCAGGACCCACTGTCCCTCTATGCCTTCCTGCTCCTCTCTCTCTCTCTCTGTCTCTCTGTCTCTCTCCCCAGTTTGCGGCCTGCTAGGGTTCTTGCGCCGCTCCCTTGAGCCTTTTTGTTTTGGCTCACATCCAGTTCCACGCATCCTCGGCTGAGCACTCTTGCGCGTGCATGAAGTGTTCAGATATCGTGATTGCGCACTTTATGCATGGACCCCCTCCGGGTTATGCTTTATGTCCATCACTGCGCTGTTGCTCAGCATGTTTTCGTGGCCAACTGGCCCTTCTCAATATCGCAGAATGGCGCATTTTGGTGTTGTGCACACGCAACCCTGTTGTGCATGGCGCAACCCTTTTGAATATCCAGGCCCCTATGTACAACTTATAACTATGTACATACACAGCTACATACACTCCTTTAACATTTGGTTCACATCTACATTTATACTGTATTGTCTAGAGCAAACCCTGGCAAAGAGATGTGTTCATACATCAAGTCTGTAACCCTGCATGTCGTTTGTAGCAATAAAGCCCTCTTACCCTTATGGGGTCCTCATGATAGTATCCTGCAGCCGCGTCCCAAGGGGAGAAGAGAGAGCCTCCCCCACCCCAATCTGACAGACTCTGTGGCATCTAACTGTAGATCCAACATGTAAGATTGTAATCAGGTCTTATAGCGTACCGTAAACCATCAGAGACTTAATCATCCCCTTTTTGCTAAAACAACATTATCCATATCAGCATAATATTGATTACGTACTTTCCGACAGACAGACCTTTGTCTGGGGCACTTTATATTGCAAAGTGTATACTGCCTCTAAGGTCCTCCACCTTTTATCATAGGTTACTATTTGTCCATCCCGAAGCATTTGTCTTTTAAGTCTAGTCAACATTAAAAGTAGATCACCCACCCATTGATGATATGTATATGCCAAATCACTTTTCCAGTTCCTTAAGACAAATGCTTTAATCAGGGATGACATCAAAGCAATATGTCCTTTAATGATCACATTAGGGATGTTTGCCATATCCCCCCAGTACACAAATCTTGGGTGTAATGAATTCTTTGTAATTCATCAAAGGGTCCATATTACGCTTAATGTGCTCCCAAATGGGGGAAACTTTAGAACAATACCATAGAACATGGAACAAATCCCCTTGGGTTGTATTACACCTAAAACAGAGGTCTGTCTGTGTGAGGCCTCTAGCACATAGCTTGGTAGGGGTATAATATATGTTAGAAGCTATAAAAAACTGCATGATCCTGTATTTCAGAGTAGGAATATATTTACCGTTCCTCCATATTTCTTCCCATTCAGGTCTCTGAGGGGCAAGTTCTCCCTGTTTGTCCCAATATAAGATCTTAATAACAGATCCCCCACTTAAAAAATCTAGTAGTAGTCTATAGACCTTAGACAGGGGGTTTCTAACACAATTTACCTCCTTAAGAGCACTCCAAGTAAGCACCTTGTCCAGTAGCTATCCTCCTCTCCTCCATTTTTCTCATCAAGTTGGTGAGTTGTAATTTCTTAAAGAAATTCAAGTTCTTACAAAGGTCAGGGAGGGCCACCCTATCCCCTCTTATAAAGTCTGCCCACTTTAAGGTAAGTAAGTACGGAGCCCACTGTCTCTTGATTATTTGTTTTCCAATAAGCATATTTGGGTTGCCCCAAAGGGGCTGGTCTCTAGACACTTTTTGAGAGTTCCTCTGGCGGGGGGACAAAATTGTCCACCAGGCCAAAATTGCTTTATATATTGGCGTTCGTGCTCCACCCTCCCCTATCTCCTCTGGGTTAAAAAAAAAGTACTGCTTCTGGGGAGACTCCCATATCCGATAGGGTTTGCTTCTCAACCTGGAGCCAGGTTGGAATATATTCATATTCGGCCACCTGTCTACACCACCGACTCATTAGCCCAAGCTGCCCAGCTACATAATAAACTTGTAGTCCGGGATTCTAAGGCCACCTTTGTTATGTGGTAACCTTAACACATTATATTTTCTTCTAAGAGGTTTGTATTCACAAAAGTTAGAGATTAGCTTTTGTATTTTTAGTAAACCAACATTTGGGGATAATATATAGGGATAAATGCATTGGATACCGGAGCCTAGGCAATAGATTCATTTTAACCAAGCTCAATTTAGCTGCCCAGTTTAAAGGGAGTTTATTCCACCTAGTTAAGTCCGTTGTAATTGTGGATATCAGTCCTCCCAAATTTGTTTCAAGGCCTTCGGTCTCATTGGGTGTGATCCAAATGCCAAGATATTTGAGTTTACTAGGGCACCACTTTACTTGAAGTGGTTCAAAGTCGGCTTTGTGAGTAAATGGGGTAAAGCGGGAGAACCTGCGTCTTACTCAGATTCAACTTATAGTTTGAGACCCTAGAAAACCTTTCCACTATGTTCAAAATCCGTTTAAAGCTCTCTGCCGGGTCCTGAAGGTGTAGTAGGATATCATCAGCGAATACAGATAGTTTCATTTCTATTCCCCCAATAACAATCCCTTGTACCTCCGGATCATTTTGAATCACCCTTAATAAAGGTTCCAGGTATATGTTAAAGAGTATTGGCGAGAGGGGGCATCCCTGTCTAGTACCATTCTCTAAGCGAATTTCCTTCGATAAATAGCCATTACATAATACCTTGGCAGTAGGAGCAGCATACAGATTTTTTAAAACCTTTTATAAAACTTTCCAGAAATCCCATGTGAGCCATGGTGGCAAATAAGAAGTCGTGAGAGACCCTATCAAAGGCCTTCTCAGCATCAAGAGCAATTACCGCCATAGTCAGTTTAGAGGTAGAGGCCCTATGTAATAAATGATGGAGTTTCTGGAGTGCATCATGTGCTCCTCTACCCGGCATAAACCCCAGCTGCTCTTGGTTGATTAAAATAGGGGCGACTCTCAACATTCTATTGGCCAATAGTTTTGTCAACAGCTTCAAGTCCTGGTTTATCAGAGCAATTGGCCTATAACTCTCAGGGAGTTCCTTGGTTTCTCTGGTTTTGGGATGAGTGTTATATCGCTTGATAGAGCTGTTGGTGCGGGACCCCATCAAGCATTATATTTGTAAATAAGTCTTTCAATAATAGCAGTATGACTGTAGCATGTGATTTATAGAATTGGGCCATGAGGCCATCAGGTCCCTGTGATTTCTCCTTCAGGAAGTGACTTGATCACCTCTAGTATTTTGGATTCCGAAATGGGTGCCACCAGCCCCTGAGCTTGCTCCTGATCTAGTCTCAAAATAGCTATATTTTCTAGGAAATCTTGTATCTCCCCTTTACTAGCCAAAACCCCTCCTTGATAAATTCCCTCATAGTAGGTTGCAAAAGTATCAGCCATTCTCTGGGGTTCTGTTATTATTTCTCCCTGATATTTTATTAGGGGAATTACCCTAGCTGCTTCCCATTCTTTTATTCTATTGGCTAGAAGCCTACCTGGAGCATCCCCCTGAAGTACATAATTCGCCTGTATCCTTTCCACGCACCACTCCATTTTCTCATAAAGGATAGTTGCCAACACCTCTCTAAGCTCCTTGAGCTCTAAATCCCTTTCCTCTGTAGTGCCCTCAAGAGGCTCCAGGGAGCTTATAGCGCCAAAGATAAACTCCTCTCTTGCCCTTCTCATATGAGCTCTCCTAGCTATAATCCTCTGGGCTATGCCCGAATATAACACTTTACATGTAGGCCATTTTAGTCTACTATCTGAAAGTGTGGGCAGTTGAGTCTGGATAATTTCCTCCAGTGTTTGTTCTAATTTAGCTAACATATTTTGGTCCAATAATAAGGAATCATCAAACCTCCATCGATACGGTTTCATTGGAAGAGATTCTATCCCCCAGTTCAACTGGACGAGGGAATGATCAGATAGAACCCTAGTGTGGATAACCACTCCCCTTACCCCCTGAATTACCTCTTTGTTAATTAAAAAGAAGTCTATTCTAGAGTGGGTTTTATGTGCCCCTGAGTAAAAAGTCATAGCATGTCCCCCTTTACTGTAAATTGCGATGGGATCAACAAGCGCCGCCACTTCTAGAAGCTTAGTCAAAGCTGCCTGTGCCATATAAGGTGGACGATAAGATGGAGGTTTTGTCAATCCTATTATTGAGACAAAGGTTCCAATCCTGCAAGGATCAGAGGTGTGTTGGAAGCAGAGCTAGATCAACTCTATTGATGCAAAAAAATCAGGTTTAGGTGGTGTGGGCATATATCGAGGCAATTCGTTAATGCTTTTCCCATAATGGCACCGTGACATAAACCTCTGCAATCTTCTCTAGTTTTAGTCTGTATAACTGTGAATGGGCAATACCGCCCAATCAGGACTGCAACTCCCCCTGAAGCCTTAGCATTTCCATTTCCTAGAACCTGTCCTACCCACTGTTTTTTGAGAAGACCCAGCTCCTCCTTAAGCAAGTGAGTCTCTTGCAGGGCAGCAATCTGGGCTCCCAACTGATTAATGTACTTTAGTATCACCATCCTCTTTCTCCGCCCTCTGAGGTCTTTAACATTCCAGGTGATAATTTTAATGTTAATCATGCAGCTTTCTCATAACCTCCAGCTTTCAAACCCACAGAGTCTGCCAGATTGCGAGTAAAGAACTTTGGGCTTTCTCTTCTCCTTTTTCCCATAAACTCCCCCCCATTCAACCCCCGATCCTTAGATCGTCCTCCAATTCCTGCTGGATACGTGATTGAGCTATCCGGTGAGCAGGCTCCCGGACCCTCTAGAGTCTTCTTATTATCCATATATCTGATTACCTTCTGATGTGAAGAATAGCTATAGCTTTTCGCTCACCCCCAATAGGTTACTTATATGCATTAAATGTGTGACTGTAGAACAAGAACCATTCAGCCTATAGTTCTAAGAAGTAATATAGCAACCTCTATTAGATCAAGGAATCATGTCTCAGCGAGGTCCTAGACTTATACTCTGAATTCTTTAAGTTCCAAGTTAACTTCAAAGGCATAACATAAACCCACTATACCCTTAAGGTACATTGTTCCTAGTCCATAAGTTCTCAATTCTGAAAAATAGAGAGGAGAGAAAAAAAGGGGGTGGCAGGGGGTAGAGGAGGGGAAGGAGGGAAAAATGGGGGGAGGGTCAGTAGGAAAAAAGGGGGGTAGGGTGGGTAGGGAAGAAAGCAGAAGGGAAGCAGTCTCATTCTGTCAGCCTTTTTCCTTTTTGTCTTCCTCCTCCTCAGCCTTTTAATCTTCATCTCTTCTTCTGTTCCTCGTATCTCATTTTCTTCCTCCGAATTTAACTATTAAATTGAATACTGGGTTATTTCCCACTAGTCTATTACGTAACTAAAACCTCTTGGGAAGCCATCCACTCGTAGCATCTTCCTGCCAGTCTTATTCAGGTTTTGGCATTAAACAAGTAAGGGAGTTCCAGTCTCAGTCCCACGGCCGCCTCCTTCACTGTTAGGTATCTCGATCGCCAGTTTGTAGTTTCACAACCAGGGTGGCAGGATGTTGAATTCTAAACTTTACACCCACCAAATAAAGCTTTTCTTAATGCCCCATATTCCTTTTGTTTCTCTCGAATTATTGGGTTTGGTCTTGAAACAATAACAGGGCGCCCATTCCATTGCAAATTTCTAAGGGCCCTGGCCTTGCTCAAAACATATGTCTTTTCCTTAAAGTTTAGAAAGCACATAATAATAACCCTTGGCCTGGCTCCTGGTGGAGCATCTCTCTAAGAAGCGGTGAGCTCTTTCCAAGTTGTAGGAGTCACCATATGGTGTGGGCCTAAAAGTTTCAACAGCATCTCCTGGGTAAATGTAATACAGTCCGCACCTTCAGCTCTTTCTGGAAGTCCCACAGGATTAGATTGTTCCTTCAGCTTGGACTCCTGATCCTTGACCCGATCTTCCAATTTTTTAACTTGCCTACGGAGCGCTATCAATTCCTGCTCCTGAGTGTAAGTTTTATGCTCCTGCGAGGCCACACGCACTTCTACATCCCCCATTCTTTGGGCCAGGGCTTGAAGGGTGGGTTTAACAGAGGAAAAATCCGTAACTAATCCCCGAAGTAAGAGTTTGATCTCTGCAATGTCCTCCGGTGGTGTTTGTGCTCCCCCTGTAATTTCAGTATTAGGTTCTGATTCTCCCGGGACTGGGGATGGGGGTTTCGGGGGTTTCATTGCCGGCGCTCTAGCCTCCAGACCTTCCGGCATTTCAAACTCTATCTCGGGCTTCTCGTCGGGCCTTATGAGACCCTGCAGTAGCACAGGTGATAGACTAGGGTTTCTCGAGCAGAAGGGGGATTTGGATTGATTTCTTCTTCCTCAGGTAAGAGAGTCTTCTCCGATGTTATTTTTTCCCCTGCTCGACTGTCACCACCTAATTTAAATTAATTTAGTGCCAAAGGTAATGCGATAGGGCCCGGGAGCTCCGCTCAGCGCTGCCTTCCCCGATCAGCTCACCACGTGATCTTCCGTGGGTTTTTGAATTCAAAAAGTGAAAAGGTTTTTATTTTAATGGCAAAATGTTTTATTTTCATGTAGCTAGGCTGTTGCTAGGTAGATTAGGGTAGGTTAGTTATGAACTGTTCGTATGCAGGAGATTAATGAAAGGTCAGGTGATGTGTTTAGATCAATGATGTTTCTGGGATTCAGTAGGATTCTGAAATCAGTTTTCAAAGTAAGGTTCATGCCTGTTGCATGTGGTCTTTGTAAGCAATAATACCCAACAGGTTGGGCAGTATTGGGCTATACCCGACTGCCCAGGGGCATGCGGAGGACCTTATAGCCCCTGGAAGGTCTGGTATAGCCCATACCATTCACCCTGGAGGGCATTATTGCACTTAGAAAATGGATTACCTGTGAAATTATTATGTAATATTTAAGAAATGTTAAAAAGTATATATTGTTTTGTTAGTAAAGTAGTCCCTTTACTGCTATACTTGCCAGTAAAGGGCACTGCAGCATTTCACAACCGTTTTAATGTATATAGTATTTTCTTTACTGAATTGAACACTCTTCCCCCTTCCTCGCTTCTTCAACTGTCCCACCTCCCCTCCATTTGTGTTCTAGTTTAGCATTTACATTTTCTCTTTCTTTGGGTGCCTGTAGGACATGGGTGCTCCCTGTTACCATTTGCATGTTTTTTTCTCTGTGAAAGCCTGCAAGAACTGTGTGCATCTGCACATGTTATGTAGGGTCACCACCTTTGGATGAAGTAAAAAATGGATACTAAACCACACCCCAATCTCCACCTCTGGCCCCACCCCTTTTTGTGACTGATGAGTATATCGATCCTCCTCCAAAGCTATTTGTAGTGTCAGAATAGACTTTAGAAATGACGGAAAATAATGTTAACACTTTTATTTATTTATTTCTATTCTTTGGCAACCAGGTAACTCCCACTGGGCACAGGACTCATTTACAGAGGTGACCCCAGAGCACAGGGAGGTTAAGTGAATTGTTTAGGCTCACATAGTATGTAAGTGGAGGCAGTGGGAATTAAACCCAGGGGCGCTGGATCTACCAAGCTCATTCACAACTTGTTGTTGCCCTAATCTCTGTTAAACACTATCCCATTTTTCTTTCCAAGTCAGTCATGTATTCTGATATGCTTTGACCAATTTTTTACAACATAATTATCAGTGCTTGTGTTACCCTCAATACTGCATTGTGTGCCCTTTACCCCAGTACCTACTGTTGTTTCTTTTCATATTTCTAAGACATTCCACAATTTCAGACACCATTCCATGTTATTTATCCAAATGGCCTGTAAAGGTGTAGATAATATTATGAAATGTTCAGGTAGTATAAAAAATGAGAGCAGCAGCTGATGAGGACTCAGGAGAGAAGTAATCGATGTAAAGCTATAGACAATAAAAATTACAAAACTAATTTGACAAAAATAGGTCTAAAATATATCAGAATATATGGCAATCAAAAAGGAACCCATGAGCATATAAAGGTGTAAATACTGTCCCTATCACAGCAGTAAAAGACCATACTTAAAATTCAGAGTGGAAAGGATTAGGTTAATTTACTGCTAATGTTCTTAGTGGACGTAATTTACACCTTCCAGACAGACTGGTTTTACAAACAAAGGCCTGTGATATCAGAACTTCTTTGTAACCTAGACACGCAGCCAACATAAGCCATGTTTACACGGCTGCAGCGCTACTCAGTTTGGACTGCAGCAGTGTAGTCCCAACCAGCAGCAAGTGAGAAACCACCTGTTCACACAGCCCCTCTATGCACCACTACATTCTGAGCTTATGAGGGGCTCTGCGTCAGGGGGGCAGACTGTCGCTTTCCACTGCAAAGGCAGAGTGAACCTATTGCGATGGCACAGACAGTCCACACAGTAGTTTAATCCACTGCAAGTCACTCACTCCGGTTGATGTCCCCGGCTTGAGAGGGAACATGGACTGGTTTAATGAGCAACTTACTATGATCGGTTACATGTCCACACAGTCGTATTTGCACTGGAGCAACCTGAGCGATCGGGTTGCTCCAGTACAAATGTGACCTTGTAAACATGGCATTAGTGAATGATTCTCTACAATCAGTTTTAAGACTATGTGAGCACTCAGAATGGCCCAAAAATCAGACTACCATTAATCAAAACCAGATGACCAGATAAGGACCCTAAAAAACAGACTATCCAGCCTAAAACCAGACAGGTGGCAACCCTAATGTCGTGGCAGTGCAGAGATGCAGCGCAACTGGGGTATGGACTCCTACTACTACTTTTGATTTCTTTGCATGGATGCTGTCAGAAGAGAGACCAATGATTGGGAAGATAAGAGATGATACGTCTTGGAAAGATGTTATGGGATATTAGTTCTAGGTAGTAATTCACCAGTGGATGTGTCACAGACTAGGCAGATTCCTAATTCTCTGCTCTGAATTTTATCTAATAGTATTACATCGTAGTACTCCTCCCAGTGGCTCTGTGGAGCTTCTGCAAAGGTTTGGAGCTGCCGTGTCCAGCAAGGATGTCATTATAGTTTGGTTTAGATGTAAACAGTGAGGAAATCATGACAGCTTGGCAGTCTACAGCAAGGGTGGGGTGCAACGAGCTAGACTTTTTTTTTCATGAAAATGACTAGAGCAGGCGGTGTCAAATGCCCAAATACATACACAGAGCAGATTTTTTTGTCATACCTTTTCATAGGAGAATACTTGTTTAAAAAGAAAACTATTTTTCCATTATTTTGTGACATCTGTGACAGAAGTGGTAGATTGTGGGAGGAGAGAGTGGGAGTGCAGCCTCTGGGCGAGCTGGGAAAGCTGGTTCTATACTGCTGAGATAGGGATGTTACTTAAGAGAAAATCTGCTGGAGGACAACTGACAGTGTTAATACAGCAGGTGTTTTTTGGGAGGAGAGAGCCATCAGGGAAATACCTGAAATAAGGTGCAATGACTCTAAGTAAATTTAAAAAAAGCTACCGTTGTGCCAGGGGGCTGTATCGCCCTTGCCTGTCTGTATGTGTGGTAGGCAGCGTGTCCAGTTAGTGCTCCTTTGTGTTGCTGTGGTCTGAATGGAGAGAAGAGAAGCTCTTTTAGTTTTTGTTTGAGTGAAAAATGGCAAAGAAATATTAATGACACCAGCAATCACTGTAAGATACAGAAACTGAGTAAAGAATTGTTTGAACTTATGAATGTCTGGGGAGGGAGGATAGCGTAGTGGCTCCAATGTGTGAGGGCGGTCAACTGCATAGCACTGTAAAAGATTTTTAGAAGAAAGCAGTGTTTGGGTAAAAACAAATGGCTAACCTTCATTTACACTACATTCTGCTGTGATTTTCTTTTTACATTACTGGGTATAGTGTCTGGGCTCAGGAATGAATTGGGGGTCTTGCTAGTGCTCTCACTAAGCAAGGGAAATATCAAATGAAAATTAGGTGTTTTATCCAATTAGGAAGGGATAGGCACTAGAATACTTCAGTGAGTGAAGGCTGTACAGGCTGGTACTTTTTATTTCCTGGGCATCTATTGAAGTTAATGTACCCCCTGGCAAGGTACTAGTCAATCAGATGCCAGGAAATAAAAAACTCATTTTCTAAGACTAAGAAATGATCTGTGAGGTATTTTGTTTTTATATTTGATTGTGCATGTGTGCAAATCAAACAGTTTGCTATGATGAACCGCATTTCAGAGGTATGTCAGTGTCACTGTTGTGTCTAATACAGTTCAAGCTGCACTGGGTTCAGCAGTAGCAGACCACTGACTAGACAAGCTGAGTATTATTTATTTATTTATTTAGCTTTTGTTGACCAGGTAAGTGCACTAGACAAATCCTGCCTATTTTCAGGCACGACCCGGGGGAGGGGGATACAGATGAATGCCAACTGACCGTGAACCAGATTAAGCTGTTGGTGGTATTTTTAGTGAATGAGGGAAATTTGGCCAGGACACTGGGGAAGTTCCCCTACTCTTTTCGATAAGTGCCATGGGATCTTTAACATCCACCTGAACTACCACCAATCCAGGCAGATGGGACCTCGGTTTAACGTATCATCCGAAAGACGGCACCTCAGAAGTGCAGCACCCCTCTCATGCTGCACTACAGTGTCAGTACTGGGATATTAACCCAAGTGCCAGGTGTGGGAACTGAACCCACAGTCCTCTGATCTCCCGGCCTCAGAGGCGAGTGTGCTAACTACTGAGCCACTGACACTAGTGCGAGTATGACTCTGGCCATAGTTTGCTGACCAGAAACTTTGTGTAGTTGAAAGGACTGAAGTGCTCCTGTGAGAGAGCACTTCAGTCCTTTCATTTGCATGAAGCTGGCTGGGACACAGCTGATTGATTTTATGACATTGTGGTGTCATGCTATGTATGATTTCAGTAGCTCCTTTAAACATGACAATTGGTGACTTCTTTTTGTGCTGTGTCTTTTTCAGACCCCTTCTCCCCACTGTTGTCATGCTGAGTGTTTTCATCCTTCCTAACGCGCTGCCTAACAACTAGTTTAGGCCCTGTCTACATTAGGAACCAATTTTAAAATGTTTTTAAAAACATTTTATAAACCGATCCCTAGCATGGTTGTCAGAGCGTTCACATTGCATTTCAACAAATGTGTTTGCTTGAGTGGGTTCCCAGGCATGACTGTGGCACCAACTCAAAGTATTATGGGTGCCACAGTGCATGATGAGATACCAGTGATTGGGCACCAAAACGGATCGACAAAAAAATTACATCGATGGAACCAGGGATTCTTTGCCAGCTTGGCAATGCCTATAACGTATTTTTTTTTTAAAATTCTGCAGCTAAAAATAATTCTGCAGCTAAAAAAATGACTTTTCTCTCAGGGCGGGTTGCATTAACTGTGTTACAGCATGGTTTGCCTATACAATGCTGTTAACACAGATAAAAGGCCACCATGCTTATCTAAAACCATGCTGAAGACTTATTCCTAGCAGGGTTTTAACACACTTTAGAAAAGAAACATAGAATTTGACAGCAGATGAGGACCACTTGGCCCACCTAGTCTGCCCATTTTCCTACCTAACAGGTAAGCTGCAGATTCTAGTTAACCAACAGCTTACTTCCTCCGACCCCCCACTAGGACTGCCTCTTATGTGTCTGTCCTGATGCATTCTTAAATTCCCCATTGTTCTTGACTCACAACCTCTCAGGGAAGCTGTTCCATGCATCGACAACCTTCTCCGTAAAAATACTTCCTCACATTACCTTTGAGCCATCTCCCTCTATCTTCAAATTGTGCCCCTTGTTCTTGCACATCTCTTTTTCTGAAAGATGTTACCGTCTTGGACTTTGTTGATTCCCTTGAGGTACTTGAAAGTTTCCATCATGTCCCCTCTCTCTCTTCTTTCCTTAAGGGTATACATATTAAGCTCCTTTAGTCTTTCTTCATATGTCTTCTGGTGCAGACCCTGCGCCATTTTGGTTGCCCTCCTCTGGACAGCCTCCACTCTGTCAATTTTTTTTGCAGAGATGGGGTCTCCAAAACTGCACACAGTACTCCAGATGGGGTCTCACCAACTGTCTGTACAGAGGGATAAAACTTCCTGTTTTCTACTATTGATGCTTCTCCCTATGCATTACAATATCCCCCCAGCCTTCCTTACTGCCTTCTCACATTGGTTGCCCACCTTTAGGTCATCTGATATAATTACCCCCAGGTCCCTTTCCATTTTTACTGTTGTCAGTATCTCACCCCCCATTGTGTACTCTTCCTCTGGGTTTTTGTTTCCCAGGTACATTACCTTGCACTTCTTTGCATTGAATCTGAGCTGCCATACATTTGACCATTCCTCCAACCTTGCCAAGTCCCTTCTCATCCTTTCCACTCCATCTTGTGTATCAACCCTGTTGCAGATCTTTGTGTCATCTGCAAAGAGACATACTTTTCCTTTCATGTCCTCTGCAATGTCACTTATAAAGACATTAAAAAAGGACCAGTCCCAGTACTGAACCCTGCTAGTAACCCTCCTTTCTTCACTGCAGACTCCGTTTACTACTACCCTTTGCATCCTGTTGTCTAGCCAATTTTTTATCCAGGCTATCACCTTGGGACTCACTCCAAAGCTGGCTAACTTGTGTATTAATATTTTGTGTGGGACTGTATCAAATGCCTTGCTAAAATCTAGGTAGGCCATGTCCACAGCCCCTCCCTGGTCTACTACTTTGGTCACCCGGTCAAAGAAATATATTAGATTCATCTGACACGACCTTCCCATCATGAATCCATGCTGCCTTGGGTCCTGTGCCCCGCTGGCCTCTAGGTACTCAACAACTCTTTCCTTCAGAAGTGATTCCATCATTTTCCCCTACCACTGAGGTCAAACTAACTGGTCTGTAGTTTCCTGCCTCTGTCCTGCTCCCACTTTTGTGAAGAGAAATCACATCCACCCTTCTCCAGTCCTCAGGTACCACCCCATCCTCCCATGATTTGTTAGAGAGAGTAGTCAGCGGTGTCACTAGTTCTACCTTTAATTCTTTTAGAATTCTTGGGTGAATCCCATCAGGCCCCATTGCTTTGTCCACCTTCAATTTTATTAGTTCTTTCAGAACCCTTTCTTCTTTAAATGGACTGGTATCAACCCCATCTTCAGAGTGTTTCTCTTGTTTGGTTTAGTCACCTCCCCCTCCTCTTCCTTAGTAAATACTGAGCAGAATACAGCTGTAACATGGTTTCAACCATGTTACAATGTGTACACAAACCATGTTCCAAGAACTTAAAATGGTTTAAGGCAGTTAAACTATTTTAAGCTCACTAGTGTGTACAGGGCCCTACTCGCAGTAGGCTTTGCTGAACAGAGACATACACATTTAGAACCTTTGAGGTCATCCTCTTCAGACAATACCTCACTCACTTATTGAATCTGTTCCAGCAC
The DNA here is from genome assembly GCA_016271365.2 of Neoceratodus forsteri. Lineage (NCBI taxonomy): Eukaryota > Metazoa > Chordata > Ceratodontiformes > Ceratodontidae > Neoceratodus > Neoceratodus forsteri. Next base: position 479,539,460 of record CM057459.1, on the reverse strand, counting down.
TTTTTTGAGCTGTCGCCTCAAATGAGTAACAAACAATGCTTTACTTTTTCAAAAACAATTGTGCATGTATAACCCTCCCCCCCCCCGCACATTGCAGCCATCCAGTCTCCTCTTCACTGGCTGATTTGTAACTGCTATTTACTGTTGGTCAGTTACCTTGTGATCAGAGAAGCAGAAACCATTATTACAGAGGCTACCAACCCCAAGGAGATCATTCTGAGTCAAGAAAAAGGTACTGTGAGGGTTGCCTACTTTGATTTGTATGATATATGCACAGACAGAAAAAGAACAAAGCAGTCTATTGTTCCATCCCCGCCCCCTTTCCATTTCAGCCATGTAGTTTGTTGAATGAAGACTGGAGTACAGTGCAGCCCTCTGCTGGTGGCAACACAGGAAAACAAAGGCATTCACTTAATCTGGCTCTACAAACAGAGGGAGGGGCAACCCTGTTGCAAAGGGAAGTGTTACTGGTTTGAGGTATTTCCCTTCACTTACCCAGTGGAAGGTGATGGCACTCAAAGAGTAATTGTTGTTGCCCACTCTTTTGCATGTTTAACAGCACCCCACCTGCACATGCAACAATCTGGTTTCCTCTGCTGATTGATTTGTAGCTGTTATTTACCGTGAGGTCAGTTGTCAATCAGGCACAGAAGCAGCAAATAAAAAGTAAGCAGACAGAAAAAAGAGTGAGCAGCCTATGCCACCATGACAAGAGAGAGAGAGAGAGAGAGAGGCTTGGGTATGATGAGTACAGTGCTGACAGGCAATTTGGGGTAGGTACAGGGAGTAGAAGCCAGTGCTGCATAAAAAACTTTGAAACTGCTTTGGAAGGTTCACACAAGGCTCAAACACCACACAAGGTAATTTGCCACAAACATTTTATTTCCACAGAGCTCACAATAAAAGCAGCACCAGGCAGTTACAGTACCTAAACTGTTTGCTATATTTAATTCCATACACAAATCCCCAAATGACAAGAAACATTTGATCTGTCACTTACCCCAAGGTGTTTCAGCCTTCTGTATAACTGTTCGGTGTTGCTGTGGTTTAGGGCACTAAGCTGCAAACCTGGAGACCTGGAATTGAATCCTGCAGTCTTAACTTGCATACCATGTGACCCTGAGCAAGTCACTTAACTTCCTTGTGCTCAGAGTTCACACCTGGAAACAAGCTTCGGCTTACTGTGCCTTTCATGGTTAAACAATTTTCCCTTTCCCTTTTATTGTGAGCTCCGTGGAAATAAAATGTCAATGGCAAATTACCATCTGTGGTGTTTGAGTCATGAACCATGCAGAACAGGTTCAAGTTTTTTTATGCAGCACTGTCTACTCCCCATAACTACCCCTGAGTGTCTGTCAGCACTGTACTTTTGCAAATTTGTAACTTTTTGTGTGGAATTAGTGATCCCCTTGATGAAGCACTGTCCCTCCAATGAGTGCACAGCCTCATGCCTTTCATGATGCTGTGAGCCTCACCAGAAGTGCCTTACAGTCCTCCACTATTGTAGTGCTTTGGCCTGGCTAGGGAATGCGTACCTGGGCCTGGGTCTACAGGCACAGGGAGGTGGGTAAGGCAGCAGTAGGGAAGGCTAAATCACTCTCCACCAGCAATAACACTATGGGCCCAATTCTCAATGTGTTCTGGATAATGCAAGGAGTTTGCTTCACACTGAATGATGCAAGGAGCAGTCTACACCAGGAATTGTGTGGAGAACAATCCTCAAATGCAGCCTGTGGCAACCACAGGCTATGTGCACCAAGAGGGTTGTGTGCTGTCCTTGTGGCACAAAAAAAGGTATGGCATGGTGAAGGGAGGCATGCTCCAGGGCAATGTTGCCGCGACATCCTCTTTTTCGGCCATCATGAATGTGCACCATGCCGACAGAAACTAACACCCACTTGACCAGCCAAGGCTGGTCTAAGGGTCCATGTGCCACCTACAGAGCCCTTCCTGGGCTAGAGGGGATATGAGCTGTGGTGTCACATGCGCCTAAAATGGCCATGGCATAGTGTGGTGTTCTTGCTAATAGCATGAAACTTTATACTATATGGTTTGTGAATATACCTTGTAGATGACTTTCATGTTTGCTAGCATATGTATAGGTATACAGTTTATCTGAACTGAACATGGAACAGTGTGACATCTGCAACACAGGTGCAGCTGCCTAAACCACCATACCATCTCTGATATCAACATATGTCTGGTTACTATACATAATGTACATTCCGGATAAGTGTCATACATCCCAAGGATCACTGCAGTATCATTATTCATGTATTGCCACTTATTCAGTTAGTAATGGTACATTTTATTTTTATTTTATTTATTTAGTTTTTGTTGACTGGGTAAGTGCACTAAACAAACCTGCCTATTTTCAGGCACAACCCGGGGGAGGGGGAAACAGATGAATACCAACTGACCTTGAACCAGATTAAGCTGTTAGTGGTATTTTGTTTAGTGAATGAAGGAAATTTGGCCAGGACACCGGGGAAATTCCCCTACTCTGATGCTGCTGTGCTGATGTTTCTGCATTGTGGCCAGTAGGGGGACAGGCCATTTCCAAGATGGCCACTCCAAGTGGACAAGGGAAGGAGAAGAGAGTCTGTGGAGCAGGAGGCTAGCCTCGACTCTTGCTCCAGGTGTTGTGGAGGCTCAGCCGTGGATTTGGCTGAAATTGAATCAGATATTGAACTTCAGGATGCTTTTGTGAGCTGGGAGCAATCGGTTTTGGATAAAACAAAGAAAGAAACTGGACAGTTGGAAATTGCAACAACAGGAAGAGAAAAGGTATTGTCGGTATTTGAACCTGCAACCTCTACAGAAAAGTCGCTTATTAAACCTCTAAATGTGGGTCTGAAACAGGAAAATGCTGCGTTAATGTTTTCTGCAGAAATGGAAGAACGATTTCATCAGATAGCTCCAAAGGCGAGATGAATTTAAAACTGCAGGCTGACAGAAAAGCCAAGATATTAAAACACAGCAAACAGACTGCAGGACAGTGGCGCAAAATATGGAGCAAAAAAGTACTGTGTCTTATTTAAGTTATAGTTCTGGCAGGATAGAGTTGCCAGCAAAGAGTTTGCCTCTGGTGTTAAAAAGAATGCTCTGTCCTTGTTTAATGAAGCTTCACTGCAGTGTGTTGAGCTCCCTGACTACAGCAGGTGTCAGCCTGATTGTAATGAAGAGCACAAAGGCAGAGTTAAGGCTGATCCCAAGATTGTCAACAGCTCTGTGGAAGAGAGCTTAGAGCAGCAAGGCTTGAGCTCCATTTCCCAAGAACAAATAATCTCTCTGAATTCAGTACAGGCTGGTATTATCTCTGCTGCTAAAAGTGAGTGCTTACTGCCAGTTTCAGTCTCTGATAATGTCAAAGGAAGTAAGAGTGAAGATAAATGATTTATCTGCACAGAATATATTGCCATCTACTTTTGTGAAAATAAAACACACAGTTGAACAAGGTAGCTGGGTTTGTGCTCAAACAGCAGAGTCAAGAGATTTCAGCAACTGACTCAGCTGTTACATATCAAAAGACTGACGGTTCCCAAAGTGGGCTACAGATTTCTTTTTTCTGACAAAATGAACCAAAAAAAGTCTACAGCTGATATACAGATGGCAGACCCTTTTTTACATAAAAAGGCTCACAAGATTCTTGGTCACCTCATAAAGCTTTAAGTGAAGCAGGGTGGAAACAGACAGTAGCTGGTGTATGGAGCCTGATCCTGCTTGGGACTCGAACTTATCTTTATCTCAGCATTCTCCTGTGGTGGATTCAGGTGGCCAGCAGCAGAAAGGGAGGAAATTCTCTTGCAGGAGCCATTCGGTTTAGTACAGATGAGGTCACTGTACAACCTCCCCCTCCCTCTTCACAGAAGCCATTGATGTCGAACTTTTCTCAAATTCCCATGGGAAGCAGCCCCTAGGCATAATGCTGTGAGGCTGAGGTATAAAGGAGGGTTAGAAACTAGGCCAGATAGGCATTATGTGGGAAAACCTTGTTGAAAGACTCACTGCATTTCACCCTCAGGATGTTTATGCTTTCATTAATATTTCAGGGAGGACAATTATGACATAAGTTTCGTTCTCAACAGGCTTTAGAGTTGTTCTGGGTTAGGTATGGTCAAGTTAAGTATTCTCCTATGTGGACACCCTTTGTTGTTATACCACTCTCAAAACCCCTGATTAAGTTTGTTACAGTTATGTTCCGAAATGAAGGGGTATGGGTGAAGACATAACCTTTTGGTTAAAAAATATGAAGTACTAAGTGAGCCAGAGCCTATTTTAGATACAGAGGGTTCTGGACTGGAGGATGGAAGTATAAAGTTAAATTAAGGCAAACAGAGGCTGGAATTGAACATATACCTAACTCCTTTTGTTAGGAAAAGATAGAGGGTATGTTTTACAGCGAGCAGCCCGTGCATGTTATAAGTGTGGGGCTAGAACGCACCTTTCAAGTGTATGCGATCAGCCCCGTTGTGATAATTGTGGGGAGGTAGGACATTTAACCATGTTTTGCAGCAATCTATCAAGTTGCGATTTGTGCGAAACTAAAGGCCATGTGTTCAAACTATGTCCTTGGGCTGCCCAAAAAAAATCCTTTCGTTCTAATTCTGAGGTTTTTATTCAAAAAGCCCAAGAATCCATGGTTAAAGCTACTCTCCAGGATACGTGCCCCCCTTCCCCTGCAACAAATCAGATGAAACTCCCTCTAGGCAAGAGAGAAATTGGAAAAGAAGGGGTTTAAAGGAAGGTGTTGAACAAAAAAGTTAAACTCACCAAGTGGGAGGATCAGCGTGAGATATCCTCAGAAATGGTTAAGATAGTTAAGGGCAACATGGGTCCCCTAACCTCTCAGATTTCCCTCCAGTGTGTTATACGGAAGGGTCACAGATGCGGTGGTGGTGGCAGCCCTGGTTGATAAATCAGTGACTGTACTGCCCAAAGAAGATCTTCGGAATTCACTATCAAAAATCCCCCGCCCCAGTGGAACAGATTGATACCAGTAACTCATATGCGGCTCTGTTTTCCTCTTGGGGTAACACTGAGATAGAGGTTGAAGATTCAGACTCTTAAAATCCTCACTTTCAACCAGGTCACAAATCACGGATAATTACAAGGATAAAAAAAGAAAAAGAGGAAAAACAATGATTTAAATACTTAAAGGTTAATGAGGTTGGTTTGGGGTTCTTTGAATGTTCATAGCTTATTGAATATGGTTAAGCGACAAGCCCTCTTTCATTATATACATGAATTTCCTGTTTCTGTTTGTTTTTACAAAGAGACATGGATGTATTCCATAGATCAGTTGGTGGCATTTAAAGAGATTGGTTTTGGGGCCCTTCATTTTGGTCATTTGGGGAAGATTCTGCAGATGGTATAGGAATAGTGTTTAATTCATATGACTTCAAGTTACACAATTTGATAGATCTAATACCAGGAAGGGTCCTGATTATCAATGGGAAGTGGCAAGGGCTAAGCTATAGGTTTATCAACATTTATAACCCCCAAACAAAAGCAGGTAGAGTTAATTGTCTTAAATCAGTACAGCCCTTTTTATTAACAACAGTTAGAGTATTATGGGGGACTTTAATTGTCCCATTTCGACCCATGCTAGTAAAAAAAAAAAAACATACTGTGACTCTAATGCTTTATGTAAAATTATAAAAGTGCTGGACTCTTGAACTGTCATAATGCTTTACAGGTTGGAGAAGGTTTTCGTTTAAAAGGGAAGAGATTTTCTCTAATAGATCATATGTTAGTGTCACCTAATATGCAAATAGAATCTTTTAAAATATTTCCTAGTGAATTCTCGGACCATTCCTTTCTATTAAGTTCTTTTAGCTTTTCAGACAGGCAAGAAAAAGGCTAGTTAGATGGAAACTCAATAACTCCTCATTAGAACTCCCTTATATACAAGCTGGGGTGAGATACCTATTAAGAGCCAGGTTATCAGTAGCCTTTTATATTCAGATTTGGGAGATTGGTGGTTAGAGACTAAATCGGACTTAAGGAAATGGTTTAAATTGCAAGGAGTTAGAGCAAAGAATGACAAATTCCTGCACTATTTAGGTTTAAGACAACAATTACAGAGGCTTATGACTATAGCTTATTCTTCTAGGATGGATTACTCAGAACAAATTGCTAATCTTAAAGAAAAAATGAAAGAGTTTCAGTATGATAGAGGAAAACCATGCAGGCCATTTTAACTAATGGAATTAAAAATCACCCATTGGGGATCCATTCGAAATGTGTAAACAGGTAAGAGATTCTATGAAAATGGAGGAACTCAAAGATTCAGATGGTAATTTGGTATCCTCTGTGGCCCAACTAAGAGAAGTGATTGTAGAACATTACCGCTCTTGAAGCCTCTTGAAACAATCCCCAATTCAGCTATGGCCACCTATTTAAAAGATATTTTAATTCCAGTTAACCTAGTTGGGAGATCGGAGGTATGGGAACCTATCACTCCAACAGAGATTTCAAGCTCCATTAGGTTATTGAAACTAAATATTTCCCGGAATAGATGGGATTTCCAATAACTTTTATAAATTATTTTCAGACGAACTAGTCAGTGCCTATGTCTCTTATTTAGGTTTTTAGACAAGCTACAATCTATCCCTCTTTTACAGAAGGGTTATTGATTTATATATTTAAGTCAGGGATAAGCAAAACATTACTAACTGAGACCAATCACTCTTTTAAACTCTGATTATAAAATCTTTACTGGTATTTTAAATAATAGGCTGAAGAATTTAGCTAAAGAAGTTATTTCACCCTTTCAATATTGAGGGTTACCAGATAGAAGAGTCCAGTCTGCTCTGATGTTGATTCGAGATGTAACTGAGTATTTTACTGAGTTAGGGTCAACTAGATGCTTAATAGCAGCTGACTTAGAAAAAGCCTTCGATAGAGTTCATTGCGTTCCTTTTCCTTACCCTTAAGCATTATGGTGTTCCAAAGCAATTAGTGAAAATAATTGAGAAATTATATGATAATTATACAGTAATTCCATATTTAAAAGATCAGAAGGAAGGGTTTAAGTTAACTACAGGAGTTAGACAGGGTTGCCCTCTAAGCCCTCTTCTTTATATTTTCGCTCTAGACCCTTTTTGCAAGCGATAGTTTGAGACAGATTTGGAAGGGTGTTACAGTGAATGGGCAGAGGATTTGCATTTAAGGATACAAGCCTATGCTGATGATTTAGTAGTATACTTGGAAGATAAGGCCTCAGTAATTCATTTGTGACTGCATTTGAGGCCTTTACAAAGGTATCAAATGCAAAAATAAATTTAAATAAAACAAAGGGATTATTTATTGGAGCTACTGGTGCTGAGGAAGTGTGTCAGGAGGGTATTAACATCTCCGTAAACCTCTTAAAATATTAGGGATATTGTTGGTTCCCAGAACATGCCTGTTGAAAATTGGGAAGATGTCATTATTAAAATAGAGAGAAAGGTTAATAGATGGAAACAGTGGAAAATGACCAAATTTAAAAGGGTTCAGGTAATCAAGCAATTTCTTCTTCCAACGATACAGTATGTGGCGATGATTTTCCGCTTCCTGTGTTTCTTAAGACTAGAATATATAGTGTGTTTTTCAAATGTTATGGGAAATCGCAAATCCTGTTAAAAGGAGCTATACGTATTTAATGAAAAATAAGGGTGGTTTAGGAATGGTAGACCCAGTGATTTTTGTGCATGCTTTGTTTTTATCAAACTCAATTAAAGAAGGGTTAAAAGTAGAACTAGAGGCAGTAGAGTCATGGAACTTGAAAACAATGGGTAAATACTTTAAGAATTGGTACATTATAGCCCCTAAACTGAATCGCTACTTATATATTCCATCATATTTTACCAGCGAGCGCAGAAATTATTCAAATGGAAACACAGAAACAGGTAATTCTGAATAACAACATGAAGGGCTTTATCATTTTCTAATGTCGTTGACTCTTCCTCAGAACCAGGATTTAAAATTGTCCTATGACTTTAAATTCTAGTGTATTAGCTCAATTAAACTGTAAGAGGATGCCCGGCGCTGTCAGGCGGGCAAGGCAGGTGGGTGGGTGCTGATGGGGAGAGGGGTGGTGCCCGCGGGTGGGTGGCCACTAGATCACCAGGGGTATTGGACTTTGGGGTTGACCTATGCCAGCGATCGGTTTCATGTCCACTGGACCACCAGGACATGGGTCTTGGGGGTTAACCACGCTAGTCCCTCGATCGCCAGTCGGGGTTAATTACGCTATGCCCTGATCGGGCCAGTTGGGGGTTAATTACGTTATGCCCACGATTCGGGCTAATGGGCCGGTGGGGAGTAGCGCCCCACCGCGATCGGGCTAGTCGGGGTTGTGCTACATCATGCCTGTGATCGGCTGCTGCGGGAGGAATACTCTGCTGCCCGCGACCGGGCTACGGGTTACTACGCCCACGAGGCTACAGGGGGCCACGGAACAAGTGGAGGGCCACCCACAGGTGGCAGCTTCTGTGTTGCGCCTGCAATGCGGCAGCTCACCTGTGGGTGGCCCTCACTTGATCCTTTTTTTTTTTTTGCTTAAGTTAGCAGGCTAGTAGGTTGCGCCTGCATAACTCTGCACAGCCCGGCTGAATATCAGGCTGTGCAGTTTATGCATGGTTCCTCCTCCGGTTGAGCATGCCTTCATTAGCATTGTGCTGTTGCTCAGCATGATTTGGGGGGCGCAACTGCCTCCTGCTGAATATCGCAGAATGGCGCAATTTCGGACTTGCGCAGGCGCAACCCTATTGCGCATGGCTCAGCTCTTTTGAATATCTAGGCCCAAATGTATTATTATTATATGTTTCCGATGTCACTGCGGCAGCCCTGCTGCTGTGCCAGTGGTCAGCTTTCAAAGTTTTCTTTTTTTTTTTTTTTTGTTAAGAACTAGAGGAACACTTTATCAGTGAGGAAGATGTCTGGCAGCATTAGAACAGCAAAGCGGTGCTTCTTTCAGGGCTCATCAAAGTCTACTATGTAACAGGGCTTAACATTTTTGAGGAAGGGGTGCACTGAAATAGCAAATTTGTAGCCAGCCTTCTGCTAATCTAATTTTTGTTTGTCAAAATTAATCAGTTTGTTGCTGGCTAAAGCAGACTGTTTCTTTTAATTATCTGTCAACTGTATAAAACTTCCTGTAAGATGCCGCTCATCAGTATCGTAGTCATAATGGAGCTATATACGGCTTATGGTATATAATTTCATCCTGGTGATTAATCTGTTCTTACCAATGTCATTTTAGTGCTGCTGTGTGTCTTGAAGTTGGATCCGGATCAGGTGTTGTATCAGCGTTCCTTGCTTCAATTATCGGACCGCATGCGTTATACCTGTAAGTACCGTATCATCTACTTTTTAGCTTTAAAAAAAAATAAATAAATAAATAAAAAGGAAACATAACAGTCACAGCTGTTAACGTTACAAGGCTAGAAAGGGCTGGAACACACAGGAAGGGAAGAACAACTGAGTTACACCACTTATAACATACAGTAGTGACAGGATAGTTCTAGGATAGCACAGGGCTGCCAATTACTTCTGTTCAGAATAATAAAAATTTAAGCTAAATTTACCATCCTTCTAATCGCTTGAGTCCTGACATAGTAACACCCCTCCTCTCTTCCTAGTATCCCCCCAACGCCACTTTTCCCTAACCCACTGCTTTCCATTCTCACCTTCACATTCCACCAGCTCCCTATCACCTACTCTAGATCTTTGAGAGGGTTCTTGCAGTAGGTAATTACATCTAGGACTAGCCTTGACGTCGGCAAGGACCCCATGAAAAATTTCTAGTTAGCAGTCCCTGGCGGGGACCGCCCCCATGTCAGGTGACCAGCGTCACACAACGTCGGTATAAAGGGGTGGTCCCAGACGCCCGCCTTCCAGTTCTTTCCGGCCATCAGCTCATGCAGTGCCTCGCGGTTAAGTTCATATCGCTCAGTCCTGTTACTTCGTCGGTTTTTCCGTAAAAGTTTTCAGTATTGTATTTTATACTTCTATTGTCAGGTGAACGTCGGTATATGTCGTCCCCGTCAAAGAATAAGTGCGACTCGTGCGGTGCCCAACTGCCTCACAAAGACGGGTCACCTCTGCCTTTTTCTGCTAGGCCCCAACCACGCGGTCGACAAGTGCGCATCCGCTTTCTCAACGCCGCCACCCGCAGACGATGCCAGCAGTCCTCAAAGCCCATCTCCTCAAAAAAAAGATGATGTCCGATAGAGAAGGAGTTGAAGAAACTTGGCAGGCGTCGACCTCCCTGAAGGGCACAAGAAGCGGGACAAGGAAGAGCACGGGAGAAGGCCTCCTCCTCTGTGACTCTGGCCGGGTCGCGGGCAAAGGTAACATCCCATCAGGGATCGCCTGGCGGCAGCCTCCAAGGCTTTGGAGGAGGTGTGTCCCGCCCGTCAGGTTGGCGCTCGGAGCCGCGGGTGCCTCTGGGCAAAGGAGGCTCCAGCCCCAGTACACGCGGGCTGCGGCCTACTGGTGCGGGCCTCCCTTAAGCAGACGGTCGGCCCCTCCGGCGTGCGCTGGAGAAGGCGGCTAAGACACTCGACCCGGCGGGCGGCGGCAGTGCCCCCCTCGGACCAGGCCCCATCTCATCCTCGGCCCGTCTCCGACAAGGGACCCCCCCAAAGTCGGACGCCGCTCCTCAGGCATCTGCGGGATTCGCCCTAAGCCATATGTCGGCTCCTCCGGTGTGCTGCTCGAGCCTCATGGCAGACCCAGTCATGCCTGTCGCAGACCAGGCTCCCTGGGAGCCTTTGCTGCTACCAATGGAGCCCCAGTCCCCCCTGCCCCACCCAGGGGATTTTTCCCCTCCGTCCTCGGACGAGACTCGGGATCCTGGGCTACCGTCCGATCCTCTTCCTGAAGAGCTGGTTCTGACGTCGACTCCCCTGACGCCGGCTCCTCTGACACCGGCCCCACCGACGCCAGTTCCGACACTGGCCCCTCCAACGCTGGCGGAGGATATTCCTCTTCCATCGGGCCCTCCACCCCATGGGCCTATCCCGGCTGATCCACCCGTGGAGTACCCGGATGGGCCGTCTGCTCTGGCAGCTCCTCCAGTGCCTGGGTATCCGCCGTCCTATCCGATGCCGGTTTTCCCAGGTCCGCAGTATCCTACGCCGCAGTACCCGGCGCCGACCCCTTCGATGTCGCTTGATAGCCGGCCTTGCTAATACCCGGCTCCAGTATATCCATAGCCGGGTTACGGATACTCTCCCTACAGATTTCCTCCGTACAACTATCCCCCTCCTCCTTCTCCACCGCCCCCCAGGCCGCCAGTGGATCTTCAGGAGACTCTTGCCTCCTGGTGGGCTGAGGCCAAGGCTCAGCTCACCAAGGAAGTCGAGAGCTGTCTTATGGCGATGGTGCCACCCCCAGCTCCCATCGCCGCCTGCAGACGCACACTCCCTCTCCACCTTCCGATTCCCGGCTTTGCCTCGGGATCCAGAGAGAGGGGCAGGACACACGCTCTGGGATTACCCTAAGGAACCTGCTCCTCCCCTAGACGAGCCAGGAGTCTTACTCTGCTAGATTCTTCTTCCTCTTCTCTCCGGACTCCTCTGAAGCTTCCGATGGCTGTTCTGAGAAAGAGCGACGGCCGCTCTCCATCAAGCGCCGAGGACTCCTCCAAGTCTCCCGGAGGATCCTTCCTTCACGGAGTTGCTCAGGAAGATCCAGGAAGTCCATCAGTGGCATTCCTTAGAGCCAGATCCTCAATGGGTTAAACTCGCCGAACATCTGGACTTGCCCCTCACGGCTCCTACGCTTGTGCCACCCTGGATCGAGCCTCACGCCCACCCTGTTTCCACTATTTGGAAGCAACCGTCGGCTTTAGCCCCACTTCCCAGGAAGTCGAACAGGCTATACCAGGCTCCGGAGGGTGTAGACTTCTTAGACTCTCACCCCGTGCAGACTCGGTTGTGATTAGCGCCACTCACGGCTGGTCAGCACACCCGAAACACTTGAGCTCGTCTCCTCCGGATAAGGAATCCCGCCTTCTGGATCAGTATGGAAGGAAGATCTACACTTCTTCCACACTGGGGATTAGGGCCCTAAATTATGTAGCACATATGGGGGATTACCAGAAGGCTGTCCTTACCCAGGCGGAATCTAAGATTGACTCTTTGCCTGACTCCCAAGTCAAGCAGGAGTTAGCCAACCTGGTCCGTTCTGCTCATTCTGCCAGTCGTGATATTTTGAGGACAACCTACGATGCAGTGGACATCGCAGGACGGAGCTCTGTGTTCGCCGTAAGTCTTCGGCGTCATGCATGGCTCTGTGTGTCAGGTCTAGTCCCGGAGTTGCAGTCCGCGATCCAAGAAGCACCTTTCAGGGGTTCTGTGCTTTTCGGTGGTGATGTCAAGGACATCATCACTGATTTGCAGGAGAAGGGGACGGCCCTTAAATCTTTTGATTCAATGTACCGTCCCCATCCCCCACAGCGCCGTCACTTTTGCAGACGCAGCCGGCCTCAAGCGAAACCTCAGGGAAGGCGGGCCACTTAACGTCGGGCCCCTACAGCTGCCAGGCCCCAGCTGCGGCGCTGCCTCACACCACCTGACTCCTTCCCTCTCCCACCGCCTCCAGACACCCGGGGAACCAGTAGGAGGGAGGTTCTCCCTCCACCTTCCGGGTTGGGAGAGGATAACCACGGATTCATGGGTGCTTCAGATCATAGCAGAGGGGCACTCCATAGAGTTTCTACAGAAACCTCCACGTCATCCCCTTCTGAACTCCTCTTACTCAAGGGACCATCTTCCTTTGGTCAGGGAAGAAATCTCTGCTCTCCTTGCGAAACAGGCTACAGAGCCCGTTCCCCCCTCAACTCCGCGGGACAGGTTCCTATTCCCATTTCTTCCTCTTACCAAAGAAGACGGGAGATCTCAGACCCATTTTCGATCTCAGCTCTCTGAACCTATATGTGGAGTACAAAAGGTTCAAGATGCTCTCCCTTCAAACTCTCTTGCCCCTGCTTCGGCCGGGCCAATGACTTTGTGCACTGGATATGCAGGATGCGTACCTGCACATCCCCATTCGCCCTTCGCACCAAAAGTACTTCAGGGTTGCGTTCCAGGGGGACCACTACCAATTCCGGGCGCTCCCATTTGGTCTTTCCTCGGCTCCCTGAGTCTTTACAAATGCCTGGCGGTGGTAGCGGCCCACCTGTGTTCTTTGGGAGCTCAGGTTTTTCCCTACCTGGACGACTGGCTCCTGGCAGCCCCGTGCAGGGAGGATCTCCTGCATTTTCTCTCCCTCACCCAGCAGGTTTTCACTGGCCTGGGTATTACCATCAACCATTCCAAGTCTCACCTGGAACCTTCACAGAGGCTCCAGTTCATTGGGGCAATCCTCGACACGACATTGTGCAAGGCCTTCCTACCTCCGGACAGGGGGGCCTCCCTCCAGTCCCAGATTTCCCTCCTATCGGAACACAGGAGGGTTCCGGCGAGGTCGGTGCTCCGTCTACTGGGGCTTATGGCGGCCATCCACGAGTGGTTCGGCGCTGCCTTCCACATGAGAATCTCAGTGGACTCCTCTGATCTCAGTGGGATCAGCGGGTGAGCGACCCTAGATCATCTGGTCCTGATCTCTCGCCGATGGCAAGAGACTTACAATGGTGGATGGTTCAAGAGAACCTATTCCGGGGGGTCCCCTTTTTTCATCCTCCCCCGATCAGACTCTGACCACGGATGCTTCAGGCGAAGGTTGGGGGTGCCCATCTGGGTCCTCACCGAACCCAGGGCCTATGGTCAAAGCTGGAGATAGCTCTCCACATCAACGTGCTCGAGCGTCGAGCAGTGCTGTATGCTCTCCAGGCCCTTAACCAATACATCCTTCCCAGTCACCTAGCTGTCCAAACGGACAACATGTGCGTGGTGTGGTACATCAATAAGCAGGGAGGAACTCGGTCCTACCCGCTGTGCAGGGAAGCAATGAGGGTTTGGGATTGGGCAACGCTTCACAACCTTCACCTCATGGTGATCCACGTTCCGGGAGTCGACAATGTCCTGGCAGACAGACTAAGTCACTCGTCGGCTCTACCACACGAGTGGGAGTTGGACGAAAAAGTTCTAAAAAGCATCTTCCAGATTTGGGGGACTCCTCAGATAGACCTGTTCGCCTTCTCCCAAAACGCAAAACTTCCAATCTTTTGCTCGCTCGCTCCAGAGCGAGACACTTTCTGGAGCGATGCTTTATCTCTAAGCTGGGAGGACAGATTTGTCTATGCTTTTCCCCCAATTCCTCTGGTACCTCGTGTGCTGCAGAAACTTGCTTTGGAAGGAGCGAGAATGATTCTGATCGCTCCTTTTTGGCCCAGGCAAATCTGGTTCTCTCTTCTACAACAATACTCAGAGGTTCCTCCTCTTCCTCTTCCTTTATCTCCAGGATTGCTGACCCAGGATCAGGGGGACCCTGGTCCATCCGGGACTCGAGTCCCTTCAGCTTCATGCATGGCTCCTGCAGAGCTAGCTCAATCTCGTTTTGGCGTCTCTCCTAAGGTGGCCGAGATTCTGGTGGAGGCTAGAAAACCCTCCACTAGGTCCACCTACGCTATGAAATGGAAGAGATTTTCTGTCTGGGCTGCGTCCAGGAACGTGGAGCCCTCTTCCTATCCTGTGACCATTCTGCTTGAGTACATGCATCATCTTTTTGATCTGGGTCTCAGTCACTCCTCCTTGAAAGTCCATATGGCGGCTATCTCAGCCTACCATGTCCCTTTCGCTGATGAGGCTTTTGCCCAGCCGGAGGTCTCTAAAACCTTCCTTAGAGGGGTCCTTCATCTCAGGCCCCCTGTCCGGACCCCAGCTGCGCCTTGGGACTTAAACTTTGTCCTCGAGAAACTTACCCTTCCTGCCTTTGAGCCTGCGGCTTCCGCAGACTTGAAGTTTTTATCATGGAAGACGCTCTTCTTGGTGGCCATTACTTCGGCTTGTAGAATTTCCGAGCTCCAGGCCCTGATGTGCAAAATCCCTTATTTGATTTTCACAAAGAACGAGTAGCTCTTCGCACGAATCCTAAGTTTCTTCCGAAGGTGGTAGCGGAATCTACCTTGAATCAGTCTATTGAATTACCTGCTTTCTTCACCCAGTACTCCAATCAAGGAGAATACCTGCTCCATACCATGGATGTCCACAGGATTCTGAGATACTACACCGATAGGACAAAGGATCTCAGAAAGACAGATCAGTTGTTCATCTCCTTCGCTCACAAAAGAGAAGGCAATGCTGTTTCTAAGCAATGCCTATCAAAATGGTTGGCCCATTGCATCACTTTCTGTTATGACAAGTACAAGACCCTCCCGGGTCAAGTCAGAGGCCACTCCACTCGTGGAGTTGCCACCTCTGCGGCTTGTTTCAAGAACATGTCTGCGGCAGACATCTGTGCTGCCGCCACTTGGACTTCCGTCCATACCTTCACTAAACACTACAGTTCGGACATTGCCTCTTGCCGTAGAGCAGGCTTCGGGTTAGCTGTCTTGCAAGGCCTCCTTTCTTGAGACCTGCTAGATTATTTGCTACTTTTTAGAGTAGTTCCTCCTCCCGGTGCCTTTTCATTTGTTCCAGACTGCTTGGGATTCTGTCCTATGTGTAATTACCTACTGCAAGAGCCCTCTCGAAGTAAGATAGTACAGTTACGTAAGAACTTACCATAACAGTAGATCTTCGAGACAGGCTTTTGCAGTAGGCAATACCTTCCCGCCCTCCATCCCCCTAGGCTTTTTCAGCTCCTTTTCCATTGAGGGAAACATCTGCTTCTCTCTCATCCGGGCCTGTGGTGGGAAAGAACTGGAAGGCGGGCGTCTGGGACCGCCCCTTTATACCGACGGCGTGTGATGCCGGTCACCTGACGTGGGGGCGGTACCCGCCAGGGACTGCTAGCTAGAAATTTTTCCGTGGGGTTCTGCGACCGGCCGGCGTTAGTCCTATATGTAATTACCTACTGCAAGAGCCTCTCTTGAAGATCTACTGTTATGGTAAGTTCTTGCGTAACTGTACTTTCTCCTCCCAGCCCCTAGACCAGTTCACTCCGTCCTAATCCTCACCACACCTTCCCTGGGACATTTCTTAAACAAACTCTGCCTTCTTCATGAATTCTCCCTGTTTATTCAACTTTTTACCTGCTTTTTCACGACTCTGCCCTTGACCCAGACACCACAAGTTTTCTATTCTTGCCTACAACAGACACAGGAGGCTCCTCCTTCTGCTCCTCATCTCGATGTCCATCCACCTGAACCCCGGTCCTTCACTTGCAGCCGACAAGAACCCCTCTACTCCCCCCAGTCACTCCAGCCAGCTCAAGTTTGTACACTTGAACGTCCAAAGTCCGTTGGCAAAGAAAATAGTGCTTGAATCCTACTGTCAGTCAACTCTTTTTTGACATTATTGTCCTCTCAGAAACATGGCTGACAAATAAGATCTCTTCCAATGAAATAAACCTGGATGGTTATTCCCTATTTAGGAAGGACAGACTCTGTAAAAGAGGGGGTGGTTGCCTCCTCTGGGTAGCGAATCTCCTCTCCGCCACTACTCTGGACTCAACCCAGAAACCACCAACTTGAATCCCTATCTATTAATCTCCTGCTGGGGAACAATAAAACTATAACCATCAGCATTGTCTGTCTTCCCCCTGGCACCCTCTCAGATGAACTGGACATTTTCCTTAACCTCAAGAACTCCTTTCCTCCTGGAAGGGAATGAATAATCCTCAGAGATTTTAACCTTATTTAGCTGTCCCAGCAGTCCGCGGCGAAGGAATCTGTTGTTTTCCTCGGCCTTCACCAGCTCATCACTTCTCACACTCTGACTAACTATAAGATGGTTTATGAATCTCTGCTCGACTGGATTCTAGTTTCCCACCCCTCTCACGGCTCCTCCTCTGTGGTTCTCCCTAATTCCATTAGCAACCATTGTGCAGTCTACTGCTGCTTGTCAGCGAAAACTCATCATGAACACAGATTCATCCACACAAGACAAATAAATAAATTTGATCAAGTTGAGTTTGAAAACACTGTCCTTGCCACAGACTGGTCCTTCGCTGAATCCATTCAGGACATTGACTTAGCCCTCAAAACATTTAGCAACAAATTCCTTGCTCTTTGTGACTTCCTAATCCCCTTGAAAAAAATTAGGGTTAAGGGAAATAGTCATGAATGGATCTCCCCTGATCTCCTTAAACCTTTGAGAGAAAGAGACTGGCCTTGGTCCAAATACAGGAAACAAAAGCTTCCTCACTTACTTCAGCAGTACAAAACCCTTCGTAACAGATGCAAATCTGCGGTCTGGTCTGCAAAAATCTCTTTCCTCACCGACGAACAGCGAAGCTCTATGGACAAACCAAACCAGACTTGGAACATCCTTAACAACCTCATTGGTAGAGGACTAAACGACAAGCAGATCAGCCTCTACACAGGTGGAACGGCTGTCATGGAGCCCCAGGAAATATCCTCCCTCTTTAATCACTACTTTGGCGATTTGGACATATACAAGCCAAAACACACACACACACACGATCTCCTGTCTCCCCCCCCCCCCCCAAAACCCTCTCCCCAGCTTCCATTTCCAGTACCTTTCCCCACCTGAAGTAGTCAAACTGTTTAAAACTAATGATCCCACACCGTTCATCGACCTCAACAACATAGACTACAGGGTCATTAAACTTCTTTGCGCATACTTAGCTGCTTCGCTCATCAACATTTTCAATCACTCCCTCTGCACCGGAGCTTTTCCTCTTAAATGGAAATGCGCTATCATCAAACCCCTCCACAAATCCGGACCTAAAGATGAAATCTCCAACTACAGGCCCATCTCCCTTTTGGCCCCCTCTTTCCAAAATCATTGGAAAAATAGTCCACAAACAAACCATTGATTTCCTCACAAAATGTAACCTTCTGACAGAGGCGCAGCAAGGTTTTTGGACTGGTCATAACATTGAGACTGCCCTGATGATATTTACCAAGTACATCGACAAAGGGTTATACACTGGTTCTGTTTTTGTGGACCTCATTAAGGCGTTCGACCTTGTCAACCACAACGTCCTTCTCACCACCATAGCAAGTCTGCATTTCTCATCTGACATCACAAACTGGTTTCAAAACTACCTTAGCTGCAGGTCGCATTAGTCTATGATTAACGTCGTCCTTTAAAACCCCAGCCCCATCAAATATGGAGTACCACAGGGGTCTGTCTTGGCCCCCTTCTTTTTTCCCTTGTGGTTAACTCTCTCCCCGAAATCTGCTGTAATACTGAGCTCATTCTGTATGCAGATAATGCTGTCCTCTTCTGTAAGGAAAAAAAAACCCTCGTCCCTTCTTAGCCCTTAGGCTGCCGGAAGATTTAGAACGCATAGGTTTTTAGGACAAGATACTATGTTGGCAGCAGCATAAGGGTTAACAAGCTTCAACTCTACTTCTGTAGACTCCACTCCTGGTTCTTGTCAAAAGGACTTGTACTTAATGCTAAAAAACAAAGGCCGTGGTCTTCTCTGGCTCTGGGAAACCTTAAGCCTTTGATTTCTCTTTGTTTGATAATGATGGCAACCCAATTGAGAGAGTCTGTGAATTGAAATACCTTGGCTTGCTCCTAGATTGCCACCTTAACTTTGAGTCACACATGAATCAGACAATAATAAAGAAAGCCCACCAAAGGCTTGGCATGCTCTACAGGGTGAAACCATTCCTTACTAAGGAGTCAAAGACCCTCCTAGCCTGCAGCTTCCTTCTCCTGTTATTTGACTGTGGTGCTACTGTCTACTTCTCTCCCCTTTCCCAGAAAAACTTTCACAGACTCCAGAGCACCTACCACAGCATTATCTGTTTTGCCTCCTGCCTCCCCAGACACACCCACCACTGTGACCGCTAAAGACTCTGTGGCTGGTCCTCCCTTGGAGATCAATTCAATAGCAAAATCATCACTTTCTTACACAAACTTTCTTTGGGTCTCCTTCCTGATAGCATTAGTTCCCTCTTTCCCCAAGTCAGCCCACTCCAGGACCACAGGACAGTCCTCCACCCTCTCCTTCCTGTTTCGCCACACCGCCTAGGGCCAAAACACCCTCTCATACATGGGCGCTATTCTCTTCAACGACCTCCCCCTTCTATCATCCAGTGCCCCGCTACCCCATCCTTTAAATATAACCTTAGGAAGCACATGTCTCTGGCCCCCTCCCTAATATTCGCACCTATGCACTCCTCTCACTCTCCTGCCAATCCTGAAGATCACGGCTCTCACTCTTCCTGTGTCCCTTTTTCCTAGCCATCTAAGTATTATCTTTAGAAGCACCTGTCCCTGTGCCCCTACCCTTGACTGCCTCAACCCCTTTACCTTTCCATCTCTCCCACTAACTCTGACAGGTTGGTGCCATCGCTCCCCAGTAGTAAGCCTACCTTTTTGTGACTACCAGGCCTACCCTTGCACCTATTTGCACCATGCCTGACCTTAGCAGTAGCCTCTGATCATTTGATCAGTGGTATGCCTCCTAGGCTGTGTCCTTGTATTTGTGTTTTTTTTTTATACTTCCTTATGTGTAGTCTTTCACTTTTCTACCCATGTTGTGCACTTTAACCCTTACAACTTGCTGTATTTTTTTTAATCATTATGACTTTATGTGTACTGTCCATACTTATTGTACCCTTGTTCTTGCACTGTAACCCTTATAATATGATGTCCTTAACTGGATGCTTGTGAAAATGGGCAATTTTGCTTACATGCCTTTCCAGTATAAATAATGAACTGAAACTGAGTAACAGTAATTTAAGGTTTGAATGGATTCTGAGTCCATCCAGTCCATTCCCTTGCATCATAAATGGGGATGAAGTAAGTATACTCTGGAAACATCTAGTACTTTAAAGTGGTTTCCAACCCACTGTAGTACCCGGGGTACCCAGTGGTTCCCTTGGTAAGCAAAAATGTAGCTTAGAGAACACAGTGGTTGAACACAGGTTGAGTATCTTAATGGGTGGTTGAAGAGACGGTGTCAGGAGGAGGGCTACAGTTTTTTTTTTTTGTTTTTTTTTTAGGGGACTAGGGGCTTCTGGGAGAGGAGGCTCTTCAAGGATGATCGCCTTCCCCTAACAAGGGAAGGGACCAGTATGCTGGGATAGAGGTTTGATGTCTACATTGGTGGACAGTTAAACTGACTGTGTGAGAGGCTGATGTTGGTGAAACCACTGAGAAAGGAGAGCAAGAGCGTAACCCTAGCTAGGGCTCTTTCAGAAATGGAGGCTAGGAAAATTGGAGAGGGAAGCAGCAAGACAAGAGTTTATCATAAAAACATAGAATTTGTTGGCTGTAGGCTAAGAAAGTAACACGGGGAATCGATCATTAAGCTTGCAGATAGGAAAAGTGGGTAGTTGTGGAAGTTGAGGAACAACAAAGGGGGAGGATCTAAAAAAGATATGAGGGGTTTGCAGGGTTCATTTCAGATATTTTCCAGTATGGAACACTGAATCACTGGGTATAAAAAGAAGGGGTTATGTGAAAAACATTATGGGTCATATTGGTAACTAGGCCCAGATTTCTAGAGCAGTATTGTAAAACTCTTAGAACAGTGAGCCATATTGTCCCAAAGGGAGAAAGAAGGTGTGTCAAAATTGAAAACTATATATTTGTCACAGTGCCTCACTCTGAAATGAATACTGGGTTTGGATGCAAGTTGGAAGGTGGTCTGCCCCAATGCCAGGAGCCTGTGAGACAAAATTAGTGAGCTCCAGGCAATAGTGGCAGATGTTAGGGTGGGCCTCGTAGCCATTACCAAAACTTGTGCCACAGAGAACAACGACTAGGACCTGGAGGTCTTAGGTTATACCATGTATAGTCAAGATAGGAGGAAGAGTAAAGGAGGAAGGGTAGCCCTCTGTGTCAGGGAAGACATTGATGTGGTAGAGGATGGGTCCTTCAGTGGGGGGGAACAGGGTAATGGAATTGCTGTGGGTTCAGGTCACAACTGTATCATACACGAAATTGTGCATGGGGTGGTCTGCAAGCTGCTGGGAGAGTGGGACGAGGATGCTAGGGAGGTATGGACAGAAATAAAGAAGGCTTCAAAGTGGGAAGTAGTGGTTGTGGGGAATTTCAGCCTGCGAATCATTGATTGGTGCAGCTGGTCAGGGCTGCCATTCTTGATGTGGTGCTCACCAACTTGGAAATAGTAGGCAGGGTTAGAGTTGGGGAATCACTAGGGTCCAGTGACCATAACATCATATGGTTCAAAGTGGCCTTTGGCACCAGCAGATCCTCCACAAAGGTTGAAGTCCTGGATTCAGGAGAGCAGTCTTTAACCCGATGAGAGAATTAGTCTGGGGTAGGATGGTTGGGGTGGACAGAATCGGGGGGGTGGAGAGAAATTATAGGGGCCATTCCTGAGACAACAAAGTCCTGCCTGAGGACTGGCACCAAGAGAAATGAGTACAAGAGACCAATCTGGTTCTCTAAGAGAGTCGGAGAGTCAGTGAGGGTCAAGAAAAAGGTCTTCATCAGATACAGTGAAAAGTAGGGGATGGAAAATGGAGTTAGTACCAGGTGAAATTGAGGGAGGTCAAGAGGGCAGTCAGGGATGCAAACACAACATAATACCGGGAAGATCAAGAGCTGGGGAAATATCAGGGGTAAAAGAAAGATGGGAGGAGGACTTGTTAGGCTAGCAGAGTGGAACAGGATAACAGAGGAGGACCTGCAAACGACAGCCATTCTGAATGACTATTTCTGCTCCATTTTCACAATGGAGAACAGCAGGCCTTTGACCAAACACAGAATAAAGGCTGCTGATAAGGGTATCCGTGAAATGAGGCAGAAGGCATTTTACAAGTAAAAAGATTAGAAAAGGACTGGCAACCCTGAAAATGGACATGGTCTGGGGCTGGATGGGATGCATCCTAGCGTGCTCCGGGAACTGGCATAGGAATTTTTTGAACCCCTGGCAGGGCTATTGGATACCTCTATTCAGGAAGCAGTGGTGCCTAAAGTCTGCAGGGTCGAGGATGTAGTTTCACTTCACAAGGGAGCGGACAAAAAACAACTTGGTAACTACAGGCCTGTCAATCTTTTGTGGGTAAACTGATGGAGACACAACTCAAAGAGGACATAGTGGACTAGGGAAGAGCAGTTGACTCCGGGATAGTAAACAGCATAGGTCTGTGGCAAGCAGCTCTTGTCAGACCAGCTTGATGGTATTCTTTGACTGGGTGACTGGGACAGTAGTTAAGGAACATGCAGTTGATCTACTTGCTTTAATTTCAGCAGGGCATTTGACATGGTCCCACACAGAAGGTTGCTGAAGAACTTGCAGGATGTAGGTGTGGCAAAGGACATATATTGGTGTGTTGTTGGTTAAAGGGGAGACAGCAGAGGGGAGTGGTAAATGGAGTCAAATCCAGGGAGAGAGATCACAGGTGCAGTGTCACAGGGTTCAGTCCTGGTCCAGGCCTCTTTCTTTTCTATAGTGTGCTTTATAGTGCCAGGACGGCTCCCCTTCCACCTCCCGTAGCACTCACAGCCACTGTCTCTACAACACCATGGTCAGCCACCACCTGGAGTTCCTCCCTGGCTTGTACCCCAAGGCGGGGCTTCCAGGGGCCTCCTCTTGCCCCTCTGATGTCACACTTGGTGTCCAGGCAGGGGGCCCTAGAGTCGGCTATGTGGGGCAGCGGCGTGATGAGGCAATCACGCAGATTGTCCGGCAAGGTTTTTGTCACTGAGGTATGGAGGCGTGGTGTGCAACGGTGCAGCAGCGTGAACATACCAAACATCTGACACGCCCCCCCAGTACCCACTCAGCATCTCTGGTAACGAGGTGACCTGTGGTCACCCAGGTGCCTCGAACCGGGATGCAGCCTCCGGGTTGCAGAGAGTGTGCTATAGCTGTTCAGTCCACTCCCCCAGCTGGCCCGGCTGACAGCCCAAGTCCGTTCCCAAACCTGCATCGCAGCGCAGTTCTGATGCTGCTTGGTGGGGTAGTTCAGTCCTCTTTAATATGTTCGGAATTCAGGGCAAGATGTTGGAAAAGAGGTTCCATGGATTGACAGTTAAAATTCAATGCCAGAAGTGCAAAGCGATGCACATAGGGAACAAGAACACTAGGATGGAATATTGTATGGAGGGTTAAGCTGGGCACTACTACAGAGGAAAAGGACCTGAGAGTCATAAGTGACTCGCTTAAACAGTCTAGCCAGTGTAATAAGGCCTACAGTAAGGCACCCAGAATGTTGGATTGTATTGGGAGGGGGTTTCAACAGCAGGAGTAAAGAAGTATTAGTGCCTCTTATTCGATCACTGGTGAGGCCACAACTGGAGTACTGTGTCCAATTCTAGATTCCTTATCTAAGGAAAGACTGAAACAAGCTGGAAGCTGCAGAATAGAGCGTGTGAGACCTGGCGTAAGGAACTGAACATGCACAAGCTGGAGAGTCCAACGGGAAGAGGGCGAAATGATAGACTTTCAAGTTTTTGAAAGGAATGAACAAGGTAAACTGCAAGTAACTATTCAACAGAAGAAGCAAATCAAGAACACTGGGGCATGAGTGGGTGTGTGTGTGTGTGTGTGTGTGTGTGTGTGTGTGTGTGTGTGTGTGTGTGTGTGTGTGTGTGCGTGTGCGTGTGCGTGTACGTGTGTGTGTGTGTGTGGAGGGTGGGTCTCATGAAGGACATGGGGAAATTCTAATTCACAGAGAGAGTGGTTGAGCTGTGGAACAGCCTGCCAGTTGAAATGATGGGCACCAAAGCCATCAACAACTTGAACACGTTTGGGACAGACTTCAGGGTCTAATGGTGGCCTGGGGTGGTGGTGGTCAGGTAACAGGTACCAGATAACCCCGGACAGGCATTAGGTCTTGGGGGAATGTTAGAGTATTATGGGCAGACTGGATGGTCCCGTGATCTTTTGCTACTCTCATTTCCTGTGGTTCTGATGCCACTAATATTTGCAGGTTCACGGCCTTAAAAAGGAGCCTGTGCACATGTCAACAGTATAATCTCTTGCTTAAAGTACGTCCATATTGTAAGCTGCCAAAAATTGCAGAACAACATCAGTACTTAAAGTTTAATTACAGGTCTTTGTGAAAATTGTGGAATTTCGTGAAAATATTGTGCAAGCCATGGAGGAGAAAGGGAAGGCTGGAGAGAGTAGTAATAAGGTTGGATTCATAAGGGATGGCATTGTAAAAGTAGCAGGAAAGTTGGAGAGCCATTTGGAGGACCTTGATGCTAACACTGGTAAGATAATGTGCCTGCCTGCAGTTCAAGTCAAATGAGTGTGATCCATAGCCCAGCACTGCAGACAGAGGGAAGAGCTGACTATTAGAAACATGGAAACCTGTTGGCAGAAAAGTACCCCAACAGCCCATCCAGTCTGCCGGGCGTTGTAAAAGGGAGTACAAGTTCTGAGGACACAAGGTAATTGATTTGAAACATACATAGAAACAGACTTTGATGGCAGATAAGGACCGCTTGGCCCACCCAGTCTGCCCATTTCCCTACCTATTGGGTAAACTGCAGATTCTAGTTTACCAACAGCCTACTTCCTCCTACCCCCCACTATAATTGCCTTATGGCTGTCCCGTGCATTCTTGAATGCCCCCACAACCTCCTCAGGAAGGCGGTTCCTAATAACTTCCTGTTTTCTACTGGTGATGCCTCTCTCTGTGCATCCCAGTATCCCCCCAACTCTCCTCACTGCCTTCTCACATTGCTTACCTTCCTAGATCATTTGATATGACTATCCCCAGGTCCCTTTCCGTTTTGCTGTTGTTAGTACCCCCAATTGTGTACTCTTCACAGGGCTTGAATTTAACTGTATTCTGGTACATTTTGGGTACCAAAAATCATACTCTGAAGGCCTTATGGCGGTGCTTGACCTATCGTCCATTCTGGTGGCAAACAGTGACCAAGAGGACCTCGTGGTGGCGAATAATACAGCTATTGCGGCGGCCCTGGATGTCATTGCTCCTGTCTGTGTTCATCCTCTCTCCATTCACCCTTAGTCTCCATGGTTTGATGGGAACTTGAGGGAGATGCGGCAACAAGGACAAAGGTTAGAGTGGAGATCTGCCCTTGATGCCGACCACCTTAGGTTGATGGACCATTATCAAGCCTATCAATCTGCAGTCACCCATAAGAAGGCAGAGTTCCTGTCCGGGGAGGTTGCAGTTGCTCAGAACCGACCAGCTCACCTTTTCCGAACTGCAGACAGGCTCTGCAACCCAGCTTGTCTGCAAGTTCGGAAAGTGTTTTCGCAAATGGAGTGCAATGAACTTGCTCGGTTCTTTGTGACTAAGGTGGCCGATATCAGGGCAGCTCTCCAGCCAGCACACTCTATGGGCGCTGCTGATGACCAGCGCGTGGCCACTAGCCTTCAGCTTTCCTGAAGTACCCTCTACCGCCCAGAGTTCAGGATGTCATGAGGATTGTCCAGGGTGCACGCCCTACGTACTGTAGTTTGGACCCAGGACCAACTTCCCTAGTTTTGGGTTGTATTGATTCCATCAGCCCGGTCCTTGCATAGATAGTTTGGTGTTCCTTGGAAATGGGTGAGTTTCCTAGCTCCCTAAAGGAGGCAGTGGTAACACTCCTCCTGAAGAAAGCTTCTTTGGACCCAAACTGGCACGTGAACTACAGACCAATCTCTAACCTTCCCTTTTTAGGGAAGGTGGTTGAGAAGGTAGTGGCCATACAGCGGGAGAGCCACTTGACCATCTATGAACTCTTCCAGTCCAGTTTCTGAAAGAAGCATAGTACGGAGACAGCGCTGATTCGGGTGCTCCAATGATCTCCTGATGGCTAGAGATCGGAAGAACCGTTCCATCCTGGTTCTTCTTGATCTTTCATCAGCATTTGACACTGTGGACCATGGGGTTCTGCTCGATTGTCTGTCTGAGGTTCATCTGTGGCCTGTCAGGTACAGTCCTAAGGTGGTTTACATATTTCCTCACTGGAAGAACTCCGAGAGTGGTGTCCGGGATTTATTCTTCGGACCCAATCCCTCTGTCTTGTGGGGTTCCCCAGGGATCAGTGCTGTCCCCCATGTTGTTCGCAGTGTATATGCTACCCCTCGGAGACATTGTAAGGAGGTATGGGCTGAGGTTTCACTGCTATGCTGATGATACCCAGCTATACTTTTCCTTTGCACCCGGCCAGAATGAAGCTGTCTCTCTTTAATAACTTCCTGGCAAAAATCCAGGAATGGATGGATTCGAGCTGGTTGAAGTTGAACTCGGGGACAGGCTGAAGTGCTGGTTGTGGACCCAGGACCCCGGATTAGGGGGTCGGGGGTAGGTTCACCCTCGGGATTATTCCTTAGGGGTTTACCACTCCTGGCCTCTGAATGGGTGCATAACCTGGGGGTAATTTTTGCCGAGGGTCTGACCCTTCATTCATAGGTGTCAGCCGTCGTCAAGACCTCTCTTTACCATCTGAGGAATATCGCCAGGATTAGGCACCTTGTTCCATCCGGCGACCTTCCTACGTTGGTTCACGCCTTTGTGTCCTCCCACTTGGATTATTGCAACTCCCTGTATCTAGGGCTTTCTGGGGTAGAAATCCGTCGTTTGCAGCTAGTCAGAATGCAGCAGCTCGGCTCTTGACAGGAACCTGTCGGTTCTGTCATATTTCTCTGGTGCTGCACAGTCTGCACTGGCTGCTAATACAGTGGCGGATCACCTTTAAAGTTGGTCTTTTGGCTTACAGATCGGTACATGGACTGGGCCCTGACTATCTGAAAGAACTTCTGGTTCTAGGGACATGGATATGTTGTTCATCCACACTTATTGGCAGGTATCCTTGCCGCTTTAAATCTTGCCGGAAGGTCTTCAAGCTGGCTCCTCCCACCCACCCGGGTGGTATAACTCTCGGCTCCGCCCCATGACGCCAGATCTTCCTTACACGCTTGGAAGCTCAGGTTCCCTCCTTAACGCTCTGCGTTTCGACTAGTTCCTATTTCTTCCGTTTTGCGAATTTGAAAGTTTTTGCTAAAGACTTGGGTCTTGATCCCTCGCGGCTGCGATGGACAATCGACTCGGTTTTGGAGATGCCCCTGCGAATCAGAAGATGTCTCGGACGGATCCACACTCCACGTGTGTCTACTGTTTAGGCCTTGAGCACGACCCGCAGGACTGCGACCTGTGCTCTTCCTTCTCGGCCTACGTCCTTGAAGACCGTGCTGCCCGATTGCAACTGGGCCGTCCCGAGAAGCGTTTCCCTCTGGTGAAGTCTAAGGAGGCCCGGTCGGCGGTGTCCGAGGCGGCGGGCTCGGCAGATCAGCTCGAGCAGATGATCACCCTCGAAGAGGAGGCGGCGCGGGCCGTATCTTCCTCGGCCGTGGCATTTATCCCGCTCTCTCTGGGTTCTTCCTACACAGCTTCATTTAAGGAGCTTTGTCTGTCCCTCTCCACTAGAGGAGAAGGGCCAACGTCTGCTGGACCTTTTTCTCGGTCCAAAAAGAGGGACAAGGGTAAATCCCTCCGTCGACGCTCTTGGGAGCGGGAAAGGTCCCTCTCCCCGAGTCGTCGACCGTCGACTTCAGTCGACCGCTCGGCTTCGGCCACTGGTCTCACGGTGCCCCCGTCAGGTCAGTTGACTGAGACTCCTGTCGACGAAGTCGAGATTTTTCTCGACCCGTTAGACGGGCTGTCGCCCATAGAAGCCGAGATTCCTCTCTCCCCGGTTCCCCCGGAGGGAGTTGAGGATCCCGTGGGCTTGCCTGTGCCTCCGGTTCCGGAGCCCTCGGATGAACCCTCCGAGCCGAAGGGAGTGCCGGTTCCTGCCAACACTTCCCCGCACCGACCTCGGAAGAGCCGAGGCTCTCGGTCTCGGACCTCTTCAGCGGTCCAGCCGATCCCGCCCGTCATGGCGGTCTCGGTCTCTGCACATGATAGCGGGCGTCGCCGCTCGTCCTCGTCCTCCTCCTCGGACGAGAGGCTTGGCGTGGTGCGTCGGCGATGCGAGACCTCATGTGGCAGCAGCTTCTGACGGGGAGTAAGCGGCGCGGTGCTGCTCCGAGCCATTAAGTGGCTGTCACGGGCGGCCGACACAACCTCGACTTACCGAGGCCTGTACCCAGGCGGTTGTTCGGCCAAAACCAGCTGCTCCACCGATTCGGTGGAACCTCCGCCTCCACAGCCACTGTTTGGGGCTCCGACCAGGGATTCTCGGTCGGCTAAGGGTCTACCCCATCTGCTGTCGGTTACCCTCACTCCCGACCGACCTCGGCAGGTTGAGGGTGGCTCAGGCCAGAGGCAGCTCTTCAAGGACTCCTCCGAGTCCGAGGATAATTCCTCCTTTTTCTCCAAGCGATTGGACTTGGAGTCCTCAGGAGGACAGTCTATGGACGATAGCCCGTCGTCCTTCCTAGGACTGCTTCGGCTCATCTCGGAATCCACCGGGATGAAGCTCGAACCCGGTTCCAAACGGGCCAGATATCCCCTCGAGGAGATTCTGGACCAGGGGATTCTCGACGGAGGCCTTTCCGGTGGCGAGGGCCATAGTGGGTCCGGCCCTGGAGCTTTGGCAGCGCCCTGCTTCCTGTCCCGCGCCTTGACCAGGATGGCCAGGAAGTATCACGGTCCTACGGTTCCCTGTCCGGTTTTGAGCACCCTCTGCTCAGGGGTTGGTTACCGACAGCGTTTTCCGGCGCGCCGGCAACGCCAGGGATGTGGACAAACCTCCCGCAAGGAATCCAAGAAATTGGATTATGTCGGGCGAAAAGTCTATGCTGCGTCCTCTCTCGGCCTTCGTCAGGCCAGTTCGGCCGTCCTCATGGCACATTTTTCTCATGCCCTGTTGGGCTCCCTGGATGAGGTCATTCCTCATCTCCCGCGGATCAGCAGACTATGGTCAAGCAGGTGCGGGACCAGGACAGGGCAGTGGCCAGACAGCAGCTCCAGACTGCTTTGGATATTGGGGACTCATGTGCCAGGTCGGTGGCGGCCGCAGTGGCTATGCGTCGGCGGGCTTGGCTGAGGATATCCACCTTTACTTCGGATACCCAGCACAAGTTGGCGGATGTTCCCTTTTTGGGGACTGACCTCTTCGGCCCTGGGGTGGAAGGTCACCTGCAGAGGATCGAGAGTCCAATGCTACCTTGGACTCTGTCTCTTCCGCTCAGAAGGACAAGGCCGCAAACCACAGCCTAAGCCCTTTGCGTCCTTCTGCGCCCCGGCGCCCGGCCCAAGCAGCGTCAGGGCCAGCAGGCTCGACCTTGGCATCCCAAACCCAAGCCGCGGCTTCCTCAACAGGAGGCAGGGAGGAAAAAGGCCCAGGAGGTCCCTCGGCGGTCCATCCTCCCAGCCTGCCCAGTGACGGGCTGAGGGTGTCGCCCCATCCCCGTCACCTTACCCTGGGTCCCCAGTAGAAGACGGCTCCAGCACTTCCGTTCGCCTGGTCCGCTGTTACCATGGACAGGTGGGTTTTGGAGGTGATGGGAAGAGGCCTGCCTCTAGAATTGAGCAGGCACCGCCCTTCAGGCCGCTCGCCCCTCGGGAGCTTGAGTCCCCAGCCTCGCTGGCGGCTCGTCGAGCGACGTCGCTCTCCTCCTCCAGAGGAGGTGATAAGAAGGTGGAGGACCCCCTTCAGACCAGGGTTTGTGTCCAGGTACTTCCTGGTTCCGAAAGCAGAGGGGGCTGGCGCCCATTCTCGACCTACGACCTAAACAAGTTCCTAGGTCTCGAACCTTCAGGATGGTCACTCTGGCTCAGATAATACCATCCTTGGAGGCGCGGCGTGTGGTTCTGTCTCTCTGGATTTGCAGAGCGCGTTTTCACGTCCCTATCCATCCGTCTCACCAGAGATTCCTTCGCTCCGAGCGGAGGATCCCTTCGAGTTCCAAGCCATGCCTAAAGCTTGTCTCCAGCTCCCAGGGTCTTCACCAAATGCATGGCAGTGGTGACAGCATTCCTGCGGCGCCGAGGGGTCCGGGTGTACCCTTACCTGGACGACTGGCTGATAGCAGCTCCCTCCAGGCAGGAGGTGGAGTGGTCCAGAGATCTGGCCCTCCAGGTCTGCTCTCAACTAGGCCTCCTTATCAACGAGGCCAAGTCGGAACTCGAGCCGAAGCAGGTGATTCTGTTCATCGGGGCGCAGCTCGACTCTCTTCGAGCCAGAGCGCGGCTCCCGGCGGACAGGGCCGAGGTTCTTTCCTCCTTTGCCCAATCATTTCTGGTTGGGCAATTGCGCCCTGCCCGGGACTTCCTGCGCCTCCTGGGTCTCATGGGCCTGCACCAGCGTGGTCCGTTGGGCCCGCTGGAACATCGTCCCCTTCAATGGGGACTGGCCAGCCAGTGGTCCTGGCAGCTCGATCCTTTGGACCAGCTTGTCTTCGGTGACACAGGGGATGTGGGCAGCTCTCCAGTGGTGGATCGTTCCAGGTCATTTGCAGGAGGGCATCCGTTCGTCCACCGAGCCGTGGTCTCTCTATCGACCGATGCCTCTCTGATGGGTTGGGGTGCCCATCTGGGGAACCACGAGGACCGGCCTCTGGTCCCAGCGGGAGTCGATGCCACATCAACCTGCTGGAGCTCAGGCGGTCCGCCTAGCTCTCACCGCCTTTGCTCCGTTCCTCCGGGTCAAGTGGTCAGAGTCAGGCGGACAACACCACGACACGTACTATCTAAACCGCCAGGCGGGGCGCGCTCCATGCTTCTATGCAAGGCTCTCCGCATTTGGTCACTCGTTGCGCAGCCTGGGCGATCTCCTAGCCATTCATGTGGCAGAGCCTCCAACACCCTGGCCGATGCCCTGAGCCGGATAGGGGCTGCATCCCACAGTGGTCCTCCTGCCGGAGGTAGTACAGCATCTGTTCTCCCTTTGGGGCACACCTCAGGTGGACCTGTTTGCCTCAGGAAACGCGAAGCTGAACTGTTCCATGCCGCCCCCTCAGCGGGGCTCGCTGCAGGGGATGCCTTCTCGAGGCAGTGGACCCGGGCCTCTTCTCGCCTTTCCCCATTTCCCTTCATCACAAGGTGCTTCTCAAGGCGAGGAGGGACAAGGCGCAGGTGATTCTGATAGCCCCAGACTGGCCTCGCCAGTTCTGGTACCAGATCTCCTCAGTCTCAGCTCCAGGACTCCATGGCAGCTTCCAGCTCGCCGGACCTGCTCTCAGTCAATCAGGGAAGGTGTTCCATCCGAACCTTCAATCCCTGCACCTGACGCCTGGTTCCTGAGCGGCTGGAGTTCAGGCCTTGGGTCTTTCGACGAGGTCCTCAATGTAGTTAGGCGTCCGTAAGTCGACCAGAAAATGCTATGCCTTCAAATGGAAAGGTTTTCCATTTGGTGTCAGAACAGAGGCTTGGACCCTTCCTCCTGTTCCTTGGCAAGCATCTTGGACTATTTATGGTCCCTTTCTAATCAAGGGCTTAGGTCGGCGACCCTAAGGGTGCACCTGGCAGCCATCTCTGCTTACCAGGCGCGGGCCGGGAGGCAGTCGTTGGCGCAGGAGAAGGTGGTCTGGCGCTTTTTCAAAGGCCTTGATCACATTTCCCCTCCGGTGCGAGAACCTCCACCTCCGTGGGATCTACTGCTGGTACTGGCAAAGCTCATGGGCAAGCCATTCGAACCTATGCACAGTGTGCTCTCTCTCACCTGTCGTGGAAGACCGCCTTCTTGGTGGCTATCACGTCAGCCAGAAGGATGGGAGAGCTCCAGGCGCTTTCCATCGAGTCTCCTTACCTGGTCTTCCACAGGGACAAGGTTGTCCTGCGCCCCCACCCGAAATTCCTTCCGAAGGTGGTGTCGGAGTTTCACCTTAACCAGGTGTTGACTCTGCGGTGTTCTACCCAGTCACACCTCGGAGGCGAATATAGGCTCCATACTTTGGACCCTAGAAGGCTGCGCCTATTACAAAGCGCGCACGGCTGAAATTCGAGGAGAGGTTCACCAGCTGTTTGTCACCTCACGCTGAAGCCGCATCTGGCAGACCTCAGCCAAGCGGGACGATAAGCAGGTGGGTCACCTCCTGCATAGATCTCTGCTATAAGTTGACTGGCATGGAGCCTCCCAGAGGATAAGAGCTCATTCTACCCGCCATACTGCTGCATCGGTGGCTGCTTCCAGGGGCGTCTCTATCCAGAAATCTGCAGGGCTGCTACCTGGAAGTCAGCAAACACCTTCATTACCCATTACCACATCGACCTTGAGTCACGCCGGGATGCTGGTTTTGGGGCCTCCGGTTCTCAGTCTCTTTTCCCAAGTAAGTATTGGGGTGTGCGTCTTGCCTCCCTCCTCTGGGAGAACTGCTAGGAGTCTGCCAATAAGTGTGGATGAACAACATATCCATGTCCTAGAAATACAGGTTTACTCACCTGTAACAGGAGTTCTAGGAATGGTATATATTGTTCATCCACCATTTCTCATCTCTCCCAGCTTCGACGCACAACCTGAGCTTCCAGCGGGCCAGATCTGGTGTCATGGGGCGGAGCCGAGAGTTATACCACCCGGGTGGGTGGGAGGAGCCAGCTTGAAGACCTTCCGGCAAGATTTAAAGCGGCAAGGATACCTGCCAATAAGTGTGGATGAACAACATATACCATTCCTAGAACTCCTGTTACAGGTGAGTAACCTGTATTTCCCTACCACCCCAGGCGATTGCTCCGCTCAGCTGGTGAGGGGTCGCTAGAGATTCCGAGAGTGTGCTTGAAATCTTCTGGGACCCGGGCATTTATGCAAGCGGCCCCTTCTCTTTGGAATTCTCTACCCCGCCAGTTATGTGAGTGCGCAACTGTGGAGGGATTTAAAACACGCTTTAAAACTTATCTTTGGCACCAAGCAATAGACTATTGAGTGGCTGTTTTTATTTTAATTTTATAAATTTGTTTAGATGATTGTGTATTAATTAAGCTGCTGTAATTTGTGTAATAAGTTTGTTTTTAAATCTGTTCGGCACCTTGGTTTTGGAAAGACGCCATAAAAATAAAGTTTTATTATTATTATACCAAAATTTGAGTCCTGGTGCTCTGTATGATTTTGACTGCAGTCTGCCATTTAGTGACTCTGTGTGAAGGACCTTTTTATCGTGTCCTCTCCTCTGGGCTCCCTAACACAGACCACAGTCCTAAGTCTCCGTTCAGACTCCTAAATTACCGGCTGTGACTGAATTGATACAGTTTGACGTTGAGATTTTGATGCAGTCTCCGTCATTTATTTACTCAGAGTGTGAAGAACCTTTTTTTGTGTGTGTTCTCCTCTGGGCTCCCTAACAGACCAGTCCTAGGTTTCCGTCCAGTACTACATTACCGGCTCAGTGACTGCTACGATTTGACATTGGTAGTTTGACTAAGTTTGCCAAATTACTCAGAAGAACATTTTTTTGTGTGTTCTCTCTGGGTTCACCCTTAAAATAGACCAGTCCTAATTTAGGAACTGTACAAACCAGCGAACCTAAGAAATTTGTGACCCCGGCCATTTATTTGGCTGTCAACTCAGTTGCACTGTGACTTGTTTTTTTGCCAGAGTCAAACATGTGGCATTTCATAAGTGGGCCAAGATGGTGGAGAAGACAAAACAGTCCTTGCTGCAAAGAAAACAGGTTAGAACAAACTGCAATATTATTATTACCCTTAATAGATAATCGGCAAATAAGCACATCTTATAACACAGCTCCCTCTGCGTAAATAGCGATGGCAGCCCAGGTGAGACTCGAGCATAGAAACACTCAGCCCCCTCCCAGATTAATTATAACTGCAAACTAGGTAGCTCTTAAAGAGACAGTACACAGAGGCTGTACAGGCACCCTCTGGCAATACATTTAAACTGCTAAAACGCAGGACACCAGCCTGGCAGTGAGCATTTAGGCAAGTTTAAAGAAGACTTTTTTCGGGAACCTCCATTTGTAGGGGGTTACACCCTTCCCTGCCTGGCGAGAACTTGGCATTCGCATCAAGTCTGAGCCATCACACTACTGAAAATTCAATATAAACGAGACATATATATCATTAGCTTGTTACATTACTATACATTTCAATATAGTTCATGTTACTACGTCCATATTGACAATATTAATGCATGTTTCATGCAGATAATTCTGATTCCACTATGATTAACATATTAGTAACATCACAGTGCTGATTCACTTAATAATTTATTGTGCATTAAACAGTTTAAGAGGGGGCCCTTCCCTATCAGCTGACTTGGGGCTGGATGGGGCAGGGGCACCATGGTGAGAGGGAAGAACAAGTAACCTGGAATTGGCCATCAAGTTCAATTTGGGCAGTGAGCTTGGCGAGACATAAACCCCTTTGTGGACCACATTGAGAGGAATATCCATTGGCCTCACAGGGGAATCATAACTAAAGTGTAGCACTGGCTGGACAGCTTGGCTAGTCTTTCTGGGGGGAGCAGCCACAGTCTCTGTACTTTCAGCACTAACTTTGGAGCTTTCGTCACTTGTGAGGGGTGCCTCTGCATGGATGGGAATGTCCAAACTTGGAGCACTGTCAGCTCGTTGCTCTGTAGGCTCTGTTTCCACAACACTTTGTTCATTATCTTCTGACGGAGGCCCAGGTTGCTCATTTTGAGGAGGCTCTGGCACAGTTAGGCTTTGTGGCACTGAAGGGGGGGCTGTCAACATTGTTCTTCAAGTTCTGGTGTGTCACCAGAGAGACTCAGACCATCAGCCCCTTCTTCAGGCAATTCACACAGTTCCACAAAACATAGAGAGTCTGCAACCTCAGACATAATACTTTGCACTTCACTTTCAGGGAGCATTGGCTCCAAGGACAAAGCTGGTGGGTTAGGCAGTCCAGAAGGCCCAGCTTCATCCCCACAATTAGTTATAGGGTTACCGCAAAACAGCTGACTCAATTCATAGGAGGGGTAATAGGCATTGTCACACTCACTTTCATCAGAGGTGGACTGACAGTCACTATCATTCTGGGCCTGCTGCGGGGGAAACCTTAAATCTGTAACTACTGGGGTAGGTTGACTCTCTCTCTTTTTTGCAGCAGCACGAGTCACCAGCACAGGGGAGGCCATGTCTGCTGGTTCCACTTAAATAATAACTTGGCCGATAGGCAGCAAGTGGTTACGGTGCATGGTCTTGACAGCTTTGGAGTTACTCTGTGGGTGTACCTTGTACACTGGTAGATCATCCAACTTTCCAGCTACTACATGAGGAAGATGTTGCCACCTATCAGCAATTTTGTGCTTGCCATGTAGTCCCAAATTGCTTAACACCCGGTCTCTGGACCGTAGCTCTTGAGCCTTTACTTTCTTATCGTGCCTCTCTTTGTTGGCAAGATTTCTCTTGACGGCCATTATCTGGGCCAGTTGATATGCATGGTTCAATTGAGCTTTTAGTTTCTGTACATACTGCAGGTAGTTTTTGGCTCGGACCCTGTTTGGAGAGACCCCAAAGCAGACATCAACTGGCTGTCGAGCCTCCCTCCCGAACATGAGGCGGTAGGGGGAGAACCTAGTAGCATCATTTTTGGTGCAATTGTATGCGTGTACCAAGGTGCTAATCTGCTGGCTCCATTTATGCTTGTCTTTTGGATGGAGGGTGCCCAGCATGTCTAGAAGGGTGTGGTTAAAATGTTCTGGTTGAGGGTCCCCCTGCGGGTGATGAGTGGTTTTTGACTTCCGCACCCCAACACGGAGAGGGCATTTCTTTGATTAGCCTACTTTCAAAGTCTCTGCCTTGGTCAGAGTGGATCCACTCGGGGGCACCATAGTGGACGAAGAATGTTTCCACTAGCACCTTGGCCACGGTAGAGGCCTTTTGATCTTTAGTTGGAAAAGCTTGTGCATACCGTGTGAAGTGATCTGTAACCACTCACACGTTGCCAATATTCCGCTGATCAAGTTCTAAACACACAGTCTATGCACACCAGTTCCATGGGGGTGCTGGTAGTAATATTGACAAGGGGGGCAGCCCTCTGAAGTGGTGCTTTCCTTTGCAGGCAATGACTGAAGGCCTTTACATGGTGCTCAACATTGGCCCCCATCTTGGGCCAGTAGACTCGAGATCGTACCAGGTCGAGAGTTCTGTCAATACCGAGGTGCCCCATGTGATTGTGGAGGGACCTCAGTACCAGATCTTTAAAGGCCGTGGGCAGGACTAATTGCTGCTTGTCAGCTTGACCACTGCGATCCACTGTCTCTCTGTATAACAACTGATTGCGTAACTTCAACCTGGGGCCTTCGTTAAACAATAGGGCAGTTCGCAAGTCAGGGAAATGCAACTTGGACACATCTTTCCCCGCACGCAGGGCATCAAGTACTGGCTGAATCATAGGATCATGGGATTGAGCCTACTGAATGCTGTCATTGTCAAATTGAGGTAGTACACTGATATCTAGAGCAGAGAAATGGCAATTGGCTGCCGGTATGCAGGTATCAAGAGGGCCTAAGCAATCTACTAAACAGTCCACTGTGTCCACAGATGTGTCTTCATCTCAATCAAACTTTTGACACTATGCTCAGAGGTTCAGACAGCCTGACCCAATCACTCTTGGAGACTGGCCTTTGTGACAGGGCGTCGGCATCAATATGGTTTAGTCCTGGTCTGTATTCGGCAGCATAATCATAGGTTAATAAGGCAGAGAGCCACCGGTGCCCAGTGGTGTCCAGCTTCGCTGAAGTCTGTACATAGGTTTAACGGGTTATTGTCGGTCTCCACCAATATCTTTGCCCCATAGAGGTACTCATGAAACTGGTCAGTGATGGCCCATTTTAGAGCAAGGAACTCCAGCTTGTGCATAGGATAGTTTTGCTCTGACGGGATCAGGCTCCTGCTGGCGAAAGCCACTGGTCTCAAACCATCCTCATGGTCTGGATACAGCACAGCTCCTAGGCCCTGCAGACTAGCGTCCATATGCAGCACATAGGGCAAAGGTGAGCTGGTATATGACTTCATGGAAGGCTGCTTCACATTCGGGCGTCCAGCGGACCCCAAAACGTTCACCTGTTCGGAAGTATACTTTCTCGGGTTCTTGGACAGCCCCTTTTTGTATTTACAGTTGGTGGGGAGTAACCCTGGGTAAGATTCAGGGTGGGCGAATCACCTTGAATAGTCCTTGATGAACCTGTGGTAGTAGCTGCAGAACCCCAGGAAGCGTTATAGTT
This sequence comes from Neoceratodus forsteri, assembly GCA_016271365.2. Classification (NCBI taxonomy): domain Eukaryota; kingdom Metazoa; phylum Chordata; order Ceratodontiformes; family Ceratodontidae; genus Neoceratodus; species Neoceratodus forsteri. The sequence continues at coordinate 479,502,414 of CM057459.1, read as the reverse complement.
CTTTCAAGTTATGGGGCTGGGGCCAAGTAGTCAGTGACTCGACCTTACTGAGGTCGGTCTCTATCCCTTCAGCAGATACTATGTGCCCCACATACTTCAGGGAGGTTTGAAAAAACTGGCACTTGTCAATGGACAGCTTGAGGCCAAAGTCTTCCAATCAATCTAGGACTTTAAACAGTCGGGTCTCATGCTCCTCTAATGTGCGCTCAGACACAGTGATATCGTCTAGGTGCACTAGACATTCCAGCAAGTTCATATCTTCCACCGCACATTCCATCAGTCGCTGAAAGGTGGCTGGGGCGCCTGAAATCCCCTATGGCATTCTCAGCAATTCATAGAACCCCAAAGGACAGATGAAGGCTGTTTTCTCATGGTCCTCCAAGGCCATCGGAATCTGGTAATATCTGCTGCGAAGATCCAATACCGAGAACCATTTGCTCCCATTCAAGCAATCCAGGGCATCTTGTATACGGGGCATGGTGTATTGATCTGGGATGGTCCACTGGTTCAGGGTTCAATAATCAACATGCATCCTCACCGACCCATTCTTCTTGCGCACAACCACAATGGGAGAGGCATATGGGCTCCTTGATTCTTGTATAACGCCAGCAGCAAGCATTTCCTGCAGGTGCCTCCTAACATCATCTATGTCCACTGGGGCTAGACATCGGGATCTCTCTCGAAATGGCCGGTTATCATGTAAGTGTATGTAATGCTCTGCACCCTGGACACACCCCACGTCCCATTCTTTTAACAAAAACTCTTGGTCTCTCTGGGGCGAGTTTCTTATTAATCCTAGTCTTCCACTCAGCTGGTAAAGGGGAATCACCAAAGTCAAAATGGTCCGGAGTCACTCTCTCCTTTTGGCCAGAGTACTTGTTATTGGGTAATACTGCAGTGTCTGTGCAGTGTACTGTAGCTAGAGTGCACCCTCTGTTCACCCGGACCTCCCCATCTGACACATTTCGAATCTGGACTATCTCATCGTGCATAGCCATGGGCACCGGCAGGCAAGATGCTGGGTTTAACTAACAATCCTTCTGGCAGCTTACCATCACCTGGTGCATCCAACATTAATATTTTGTTCTTTACGTTTCTCTTTAGGCAGACTTCTCCATGGATTGTGCACTGGGCGTTGGGGGCCAATACCAAGGAATCAGGTTCCTTTTTCCACACTATCCCCACTGGCTCATCTGAGTCCTCTTCATTGGGTTTCTGTTGTAAGTCATATGCTCTTTTTTTTAAGGCTGGAATTCTTAGGGCCCGTCCAGTCAGTTGCCCTTGTTTCTCGTGGCAGAGTTGTGCTAGTCTCCCAAACATGTGGGTGTTTGTTCCAATTAACAGGGGAACCCCATCATACAGTCTGGTGGGGGGACACACTAGGGCCAGTGTCTCTACTCCTCTACACCAGTTACAGTAGCAGGAAAAGACAACCAGAGGCGGACATATCCTAGGTAGGGATAAGACTTGTCGCTCAGCCCCCACACATGTAGGCCTTCCAGGGATTGTAATGGCACATCAGATAAGTGTTTGCCGTACCAGTCCTGAAATACAGTGGTCACTTGCAACCCACTAACAAGCACAGCCCAAGTAGGAATACCATTCACAGCCACAGTAGCCTTCATGGAAGGGCCCACTATTTTGGATCAGTCTGGAGGGACAACAGCAGGGGCCTGGGCAGACTATTTAGCCACAGAGGGGTTTGAGTTAGGATGGCCGAAGCCTTCACTGTGGTCATTTCATGCACCCCTTGACCACTGACTAATTTTCCGAAGCTCTCCTTGAGCCCGGTTCACCACTTTCTCTAAGTCCTTCTGAGAACAGCATTCCCTCTTCAAATGGCCATCTTTGCCGCAGTTTTGACAAATGACAGGCTCTCGGGGATTCCTTGGGGAAAACATAGCAGGGGATGCTGGAGCATCGATGGGAGATTGTGATCCAACTTCTGCTGGTAGTGTACCATGTCTCAACAGTTCCTTTAGGGTGGCAGTCAGTTCCTTGAGCTCAGCTGAGAAGCCACACTCGGTAGAGTATGCCTGAGGGTGCACCCCCAACCCCATAACAGTCACGTCCTGACAGGGGCCAGGGTCTCTGTCAGCAGGGGATACCTCAGCGAATGCACCCAGTTGTACTTTTCTGACTTCCTCCAGCAACTCTGCCCCCCACCGTTTAGCCCACGGCGGGACACTTACTGGTCTTCAATTTGGAAGGGCCTTCCAGTGACATGATCACTTGGGCTGCACTCCCCCTATAATTATAATCTCCCTCTTCACCTTCTACCTCCCTGAGTACTTTTATCCAGTCACAGTAGTCAGGTGAGTTACCTCTCCTATCCTGTAGCCTTAACTGGATGATCTGCAGTTTAGAATGCTTGGCATGTTGCAGTATGTGCCCCAATCTCACACGGTTCAAATCATTGGCGGCTACCATACCTTTCCGGTAAGCTTTCTGCAGAGCTCTTTCTAGGTGAGTAACATACACAGACAAACTTTCCCCCTTCCATTGTTTGGTACCTTGGAATTCCCACATCAAAGTCTCCCCTGACTCAGTGCACCCAAAATTGCCTTCAAGTACAGATAGGTACTTCTGAGCATATGCATCAGGGTTCGTAGACATCAATAATTTTATGGCTTCAAGGGCGGGGCCCCTCAAACTTTCTATGATTCTTTTCCACTTCTCAGTCTCCACACACTGCCACTCAGGTACCAAGGGGGCAACATAGTCGATCAGGTCTCCCAGTCATCCTCCCCCTTGGGGGTGGGGAAGGTGCCCGAGAAGATTCTCAGCCTTTGGTAGGAGTCGTGACTAATTGCGGGTACAGATGTAGGGGCCAGCATTGGCACGGGCACAGAAGGCGGAGCAATAACAGGTGCTGGAGTGGGAGGGGGTGTTGGGGAAGGAACACCCCCAGGTGGCAGGAATAGTTTCTTAAGTCCTCTACGGTTTTCCTTTCCTCCAGCAACAACTTACCAAATTTCTCCTCAAAAGTCTCAGATAATTGTGGGAGCTTATCCTCCACAGGGTCTTTACTGTCTTATCACTCTCTAGGCAGTTGGGACACCTTCTGAGGCAATAGTCTGTGGCACTTTAGAGCTGTCCACGAGGTCACTACACTCTACCAAGGCTATGAAAGTTTTGGCAATCAAATCAGCCTGTCGACCCACCACCACAGGGTTCTTTTAAACATTCAACTTTGGAGAGTGCTGCCTCTACAGTGTCCTTACTGGTGCCCAGGGAGAATATCCAGTATAAGCAGAGCATTTTGGGGGTCGATCTCCTGCCCAGTACACCACCCCACCAGCTGGTGTACAGCCATTTCTACTGGGGTAGCCATTAATCTTTAACAATAATTCATTTGTTCTGGCCACTAGAAGGCATAAAATCCCAGCGGCGAGCCTCCAAGATGTAAACCCTAGGTGGCGCTATCCCAAGGGCTGCTACCCCTGCCTGCTTGGCTAGTAGCAGGTTAGGGGGCCTGGGTACTGAAACGGGTGCCTTCACCCAGAGGTCAGGGTTGTTAGTGGTCAAGCTAACCTGGGCACAGCCCTCTGGGACACTGTAACCCCCCTCTTTCCCTTCTAGTGACCTGAACACCACACATGAATCACCGCAGCATCATTCCTGTACAAGCGTTGAGCAGGGGTCTGATCCCCAGGCAGGTCTCTCGTCGATGGCTTTCTCTGTGCAATGGGTAGTCTGGCTGGGCCAGTGTGGCAAGGGCCTGGCGAAATGGCGATGAATTTGGATTCAGTCCATTGGAGCTGGATGCAGCCTCCAGCGAGCAAAACACAGTTCAACACACAGTGGGGAACCAAATCTCGACCCACTAACAGCACACAGCACATTTACATGTAAGAAATTCCACTATACCAGGCAGATTGCTGTCACACCAGCAGCGAGCAGAACACAGTTCAACACACAGTGGGTAACCAAATCACTACCCACTAACAGTACACAGCACATTTACATGTAAGAAATTCCACTATACCAGGCAGATTGCTATCAAGTCGCAATTACAGAGTCACTGCACAAACTGGGAGTTCAGAGGTGGCTGGAAATCCTGACAGGCCGATCGCATTCAGCAAATCTTCAGTTTTCTTCAGATTAAAGCCTGGTCACAGTCCAGTGGCTTAAATCGTTCTCACAACTCGGATTCAGTCCAAATAAACTATTTTCTCTCTCAGGGACAGCAGGCAGACAGGCAGGCCAAAACTCAGACCTTTTACAGTTCTCCCGCGCGAATCTATGCGGGGCTGTTGCTTGAATCACTCAAGCTATTACCTCTTCACTTCCCAACTCAAACTGAAAGTAGCTGCAAGCAGCCTGGGACTTTCTTCAAGATCCAAAAGGTTTAGTTGGCTGATCTGTCAGTCACAACAAGGGCTCTCCCTCCAGGTTCTTTTAGGTGCCAAAAGCCCAAAACTACAATTCCTACAAGTTTTGGCCCCACCCAGCCCCTGTAAGCAGGCTCCATTTTAGAGTCCCAGATGTACTGATTGGCCTATTCTGACAGTTCCGGGCCAAGATGGTGGAGAAGACAAAACAGTCCTTGCTGCAAAGAAAACAGGTTAGAACAAACTGCAATATTATTATCACTGTAATAGATAATCAGGAAATAAGCACATCTTATAACAGAGCTCCCTTTGCGCAAATAGCGATGGCAGAATGGAGCAATTATCTGGCAGCCTGGGTGAGACTCGAGCATAGAAACAGTCAGCCCCCTCCCAGATTAATTATAACTGCAGTCTAGGTAGCTCTTAAAGAGACAGTACACAGAGGCTGTACAGGCACTCTCTGGCAATACATTTAAACTGCTAAAACGCAGGACACTAGCCTGGCAGTGAGCATGTAGGCAAGCTTAAGGAAGACTTTTCGGGAACCCCCATTTACACCCATGGTGCAGCAACTCCCGTCTGCCATGGGGTTTATAGCTGAGGAGCAAGATATTGCAAAAAGGAGTTTGGTGGTGTTCTTAGAACTACCAGACTGTCCATCTATTATCTTTCATTCTCTGTTGCCTGCCCTAGAGGATGCTACCCTGGCTGCCTGGCACAAACCAAATATGATTCCTGCCATTCTGGGGAAGGCAGATGAAATGTGCCAGGCCTCCTCAGGAAAGCCTTTTTTTTTTCTTTCCCCCAGCCCAACCTGAGACTGACTCAGTTGTGATCAATGCAGCTCATGATAGGCCTAAAGTGCCTAAACATCTTAGTTCTCTCCCTCCTGAAAGGGAGTCCTGGAGACTAGATGTCCTGGGGAAGAGGGCCTTTGCTTCTGCAACCTTGGGCCTGAAAATTGCAAATTATCAGGCCCATATGGTAAAATGCTAGAATAGCCTCTGGAGGATGACCAAGGCAGCAGCCCAAGCCCTCCCAGAGGGTACCCTTAAGCAGGAGCTGCTAAAGGTCCTCCAGACAGGGGCAAATGTAGGTAAATATCTGTTAAGGTCTACCTATGACATTTCTGATGCTTCCATTTACAGAAGAGAGTCCTGAAAGAACTCCTGAAACTCAAGGTGGACAAAGCAATGGGGCCTGACGGGATTCACCCCAGAATCCTAAAAGAACTAAGGGAGTACTTAGTGGCACCACTGACCACACTTTTAAACAAATCGTGGGAGGATGGGGTGGTACCTGAGGACTGGAGGAGGGCAGATGTGATTCCCCTTCACAAAAGTGGGAACAAGGCAGAAGCAGGAAACTACAGACCTGTAAGTTTGACCTCAGTGGTAGGGAAAATGATGGAATCACTTCTGAAAGAAAGAATTGAGTAACTAGAGGACAGTGGGGCACAGGACCCAAAACAGCATGGATTTACAGCAGGAAGATCATGTCAGATGAATCTAATTGATTTCTTTGACTGGATGACCAAAGTAATAGACCAGGGAGGGGCTGTGGATATGGCCTACCTAGACTTTAGCAAGGAATTTGACACAGTCCTGCACAAAAGACTAATAATCAAGTTAGCCAGCCTGGGAGTGGGTTCCAGTGTGGTAGCCTGGGTAGCAAACTGGCTGCACAACAGGACACAGAAGGTAATAGTGAATGGAACACATTCTGAAGAAAGGGGGGTTACTAGTGGAGTACCTCAGGGCTCAGTACTGGGTCCAGTCCTCTTTAACATCTTTATAGGTGACACTGCAGAGGGTCTGGAAGGAAAGGTATGCCTCTTTGCAGATGACACAAAGATCTGTAACAGAGTTGATACACAAGGGGGGTAGAAAGGATAAGAAGGGACTTGGCAAGGTTGGAGGAATGGTCAGACATATGGTAACTTAGATTCAATGCAAAGAAGTGCAAAGTAATGCACCTTGGAAACAGAAACCCAGGAGAAGAGTACACAATAGCAGGGGAGGTACTAACAACAACAAAAATGGAAAGGGACTTGGGGGTAGTCATATCAGATGACCTAAAGGTGGGTAAGCAATATGAGAAGTCAGTAAGGAGAGCCAGGGGGATACTGGGATGCATAGGAAGGGGCATCACAAGTAGAAAAAGGAAAGTGGTTATCACGCTGTACAGACAGTTGGTGAGACCCCATCTAGAATACTGTGTGCAGTTTTTGAGACCACATCTACGCAAGGACATAGACAGGATGGAAGCAGTCCAGAGGAGGGCAACTAAAATGGTGCAGGGTGTGCATCAGAAACCATTTGAAGAGAGACTGAGAGAGCTTAATATGTATACTCTTGATGAAAGGAGGGATGGGGGGACATGATAGAAACTTTCAAGTACCTCAAGGGAATCAAAGTCCAGGAGGGTAGCATCTTTCAGAAAGAGATGTGTAAGAACAAGGAGGCACAATTTAAAGAGAGACGGGGGCGGCTTAGGGGTAATGTGAGGAAATTTTTCACGGAGAGAGTGGTGGATGCATGGATCCGCCTTCCTGGGGAGGTTGTTGGGTCTAAAACAGTGGGGGAATTCAAACATGCATGGGACAGACATAAGGCAATTATAGTGGGGGGTTGCAGGAAGTAGCTGTTGGTTAACTAGAATCTGCTGCTTATCCAGTAGGTAGCAAATGGGCAGACTGGGTGGGCCAGGTGGTCCTTATCTGCCGTCAAAGTCTATGTTTCTACTCTAGTAACAGCTTCTGCTGTCTGCTTAAAAAGGCAGTCTTGGTTGAGGGTGGCAGGATTTGTCAGTAGGGATGTCACAATATCAAACTTTTAGTACCACAATGTTTGTGTAAAAATTATCATAATATATTATCACGATAATCGGCAGCATTTTTTAATTTTTTTTTCATATAGTTGTTTGGATCTAGTCGCCAGCAGCTCCTTCTTTCCTTCGGGCATCCTAGTACTCCCAACCCTAGTCACCATTCCCTTGCCATTTCATCAGTGGTGATCCATGTGGAGGGGTCTGAGGGCTCCAGTTCACTGTTATGTAAGACAACTGGAGCACATACTTTCCTCCCATTTCTTTTCCCCATCCCTCAGGTTGGCACACGTGTTAAAGGTGCTGGTATGTGACATAGACATCTCACCTGCTCAGCTCCTATGACCAGCTAGTTGGAAGACTGTCACTGCCATGTCAAACAACCAAAATACCGCACTCAGGAGTCTGAGCAGTGCTGCCTCAGGAATGAGAACACTGAGTCCATATGTCATAAACCAAATGAAAAATTTATTCCATAAACGACTGCCAAAGTAAAGTACATCAGAGACCCTGCTGCCACAGTGGAGTTGCCAGCTACTGCTAATGACCAAACAGCAACTTGCACTCTCTCTCTCTTCCCCCCAACCCCACCCTGAAGGAGGAGACCCGTCCGTGAATGCTCAGTCCTCCGACCTGGGTCTATACCAGAACTTGGGTTGTCAATGTGGCAGAAGGTTAGGCCTCAGACCTCCATGCCACTGGTCTGGCACTGCAAGTCTAGTTTAAGGAAAAACAGTAAACATTTTATAGGAGGATGGTTGAGATTCAGGAATTATGGTTGTACCTGGAAAGGGACACACTGCCAGAAAAGCAAGCTAAGACGCTTAATCACTGTACTTCACAGTAAATTGTGCTGCATGATAATTGCGATATTGTTTTTTAAAAATCGGCAGTGGTAATTATCGTGATATATCATCATCATGTTATCATGACATGCCTATTTGCCAGTGATGTGCAGCAATCCATCCTAAATGCCCCATTCAGAGGACACAAGCTATTCGGAGCAAATGTTCAGGATATCCTCTCAAACCTACAGGCTTCAGGCAGGGCTTTAAAATCAGTACGCTTCTTCTACCATACACAACCAAGAAGTAGGCGGGGGGTGCCCTTTCGTCCAGCCAGCAACAAACACCATTCAGGGGCCAGACAAAGTAAAAGCAGAGGAGGATCAACTTTGCCTGCCCCAGGCACCCATTGAAAAGCCCCTAGAGGTGGGAGTGCAGCTGCAGTTGCAGGATCTGCATCTGCATGACTCATTCTTAGACCCCCCCACCCACCAGTACCTTCGGAGGTGGTGGTAGAGGTCACCTTTCCTCCACCTGGACCAGTGGAGGAAGGTCACATCAGATGCTTGGGTCCTGCAGATAATAGAACAGGGCCATGCTCTAGAGCAGAGGTTTCAACTTTTTTGTGTTTCTGGACCCCTAGAGCCAAAGTCGGTAGAAGCAGGAACCCCCTACTTGCAATGGCGGACAGAGGGTGTGGGGGGAGGTGGAGGTTTAGGGATTTCAATTGAGTAAAAAATAAATTATTTAGTTGGCCTACAGAAGAGTATTTACATTTCTTTCAATTAGGAAAGTATGTTAGAAAGTATTGGGATATGAAAAAGAATATACCTTTGTCCCCATTGGAAAAGTTTTCCAAACAAATAAAAATAAGCAGAAAATGTTAGGGGAAAAAATGATAGGGACATTGTATGTAGTGTGTGTATATATGTATATGTATGTATATGTGTGTGTGTGTATGTATGTATATATATATATATATATATATATATATATATATATATATATATATATATATATATAATATATATATATATATATATGTATAATATCTATATCTATATTTATATATATGTAGTGTGTATTGTGTGTGTATTATATATATATATATATATATATCTATCTATATATGTATATCAAAACAACACATATATACACATACATACACAGTTTATCCTGGAACTTTTGAAGACTGCTTGGGAAAGGTTTTTGGGAGTGATATTAGACTGGGTGAATTGAAAAGAGTAATTTTCCTTGCTGGCATGATACTTTTGAATTGCTGGCTGCCTGGCAGCTAGGAACGCTGGGCTTTTTGCATGCTTTCTCTCCCATCCACCTGATACTCTTCTGTGCTGTCGGTGGAGCTGGTAGAAATGCATTCACTTTTGCTTCTAGTTCTTAAGCTAAAATGGGCTCATAAAACAAGTTCTTAAAGTTCCATGGAACGGAGAATGACTGATTTTCTCTGACACCCACCTACTTGTCATTCTACTGTCAGCACCAGTGCATAGCACAAAGTCTGCTGCCGCATGATTTTCAGTTGTGCTCTACTGTATTAACAACATAATTTAAATGAGTTACATCATGGCATAGTGTTGTTTGCATCCGCTCCACTGTGCTTTGTACAAGAAGACGGCGTATGCGGTCCCTCATTTTTAATGTACCAGTGCATGCTACATGAATTTTTTTTTTTAATCATTTTTCCTTCTTGCTTCATGGACCCCCCGCTCCCTGCTTGGGGACCCCCAGGGGTCTGTGGACCTCCAGTTGAAAACCCTGCTCTAGAGCTTCTACAGTTATCTCCAGACCATCCATCAACTCCTTCAGCCTATCCTCCGGAACACATACCGGTGCTGCTAGAAGAAGTACATACTCTAATGCAGAAAAGGGCCATAGAACCAGTTCCTTGGGAACAGAGGGTTTTATTCTCAGTACTTCATAATCCCCAGATGTACAGGTGGTCTGAGGCCCATTCTGGACTTAGGGAATCAGAACTTCTTTATTCAGTACAAGAAGTCAAGAATGGTCACCCTACAATGCCTGTTGCCACTACTACATGGAAGTGGACTGGATATGTTCCTTGGACATTCAGGATGCTTACCTGCATATCAGTATTTGTCCTCCTCACAGGAAGTACCTCGGGTTCTTTTTCGGGGATGGGGGGGCACTACCAGTTCAGGATATTGTCCTTGGCTTATCTGTGCCACAGGTCTTTACCAAATGCTTTAGAAGTAGTGGCAGCAGCCTTCAGGAGAGAAGGACTGTATGTCTTCCCCTATCTGGACGACTGGCTGCTGAAAGTTCACTCCAAAGAGCAGTGTTACCAGACCCTAGCATGTACCAGGCAGCTGTTCAATGCCCTAGGGATCACGATCAATCTGCCCAAATCAGTCCTGACCCTTTGTCAGCACGTGCAGTACATAGGAGAAGTCTTGGACATAGCTCAAGGCTTAGCCTTTCTGCCTCAGGACAGTGCTCAACACTGATTTCATAGCCCCAGATGTTCTACAACAGGTGTGTCACAGCCAGGGCATTCCTGAGACTACTGGATCAGATAGCAACAGCCATTGTTATGGTACCACTGGCTAGACTGCATATAAGAATTCCTCAGTGGACACTGAGTCCAGTGGGATCAACGCACCCATGACTTGGAGCAGAAGGTCCTAATAACATCCCCTGCTCGAAAGGTGCTTCAGTGGTGGATGGCACCCAGCCATTTGCTGAAAGGGGTTCCGTTCCTGATTCCCTCCTTTCATCAGATTCTCACTTCAGATACCTCATGGATGGATTGGAGGGCACATCTGGGACCTCATTAGACACAGGAAACATGGACGAAAGTGGAGAAATAAGGACTGTTCTGTACGGTGCACAGGCCTTCCAGATCCATCTGTCCCCAGGACATCTGCTGGTGCAAACAGACATCAGTGTGGTGCACTACATAAACAAGCAGAGGGGAACTCATTCCTACCTCCTACATAGGAAGCGATGAAGGTTTGGTATTGGGCTCTGGAACACGGTCTAGAACAGTCTGTAGTTCATGCTCTAGGTGCCCAAAACGTCTTGGCAGATAGACTAACCAGGTTACAGTCCAGAATGCACAAGTGGGAACTGCTGACCTTGGTAGCAGAAAAACTGTTCGACAGGTGGGGTCATCCAGGGTTGGACCTTTTTGCGTCCCTACTCAATGCAAAACTGCCGCTCTTCTACTCACTTGCTCCAGGGCTTGGAGTTTTCTGGCGAGACGCATTGTCCCTCTCTCAGAAGGGGAGGTTCCTTTACCCCTGTGACCTATCTTCCAAAGTCATTGCCTACACATTAGCACTTCTCACCCAGTCACTGCTCCACTGGGTTGCCCCAACCTTTGCACTATACCTACCCCCTTTAATCCACCCCTGCTCCTCCTCCCAAGCCCCACTCCCCCCCACTCCACCCTGCACCTCCACTCCTTCCTGCACCTCACCCCCTTCCTTACCTCTTTATCTTCTCCCCCTCTACTCTCACCATCTATGCTGCTGGTTTTTGTCACCCCTAGACGCGGGCATACATTGTACAACGCCCCAGTATAGTCTATCCTAGTGCTTTGTCCACACTGTTGTACTGTAATATGTTTGTATATCTGCCACCGAACTATTCCGTTTATACGAACACACAAATTTGCCATCAGAAGCGGGCCTTATGGTCTATCAAGTTAGTCTGCTTGAATACACAGTTAGCACCCTTATATTGCAGCTGCCGCACCCTCCTACCCCTCACCTTTACCCCCTGGCATCCTCTCCCATGCCCTTTTAAAACTGTCCACTGTGCTAAAAGATACCACCTCCTCAGCTAGAGTGTTTCATTTCTCCACCACCCTGTCTAAGAAACAATGCCTCCTCATCTCTCTCCGACATCGTCCACCCTCCAGCCTGAGACCATGCCCTCTGGTGTCCCTTCCTCTCCTCAGCTTAAATATCCCTTCTGTGCCTGTTTTGTTAATTTCTTCAACTATTTGAAGGTCTCAATCATATCCCTCCGATCCCTCCTCTCCTTTATATGCATGTTTATGTATTCACACTGTACTTATTACCTGACGTGGAACCAGTTAACGAACATCCACTCACTGGTGTTGTCCAAGATTCAATAAATAAATCAATTTATGCCTTTCCTCCCTTCCCTCCGATCCGGAGGTTGTTGAGCTCCAAATAGAGGGAGCTGCTCTGATGCTCATTGCTCCCCTTTGGCCTCATCAGATTTGGTTCCCCTTACTGAAACATTTGGCAGTTGATGAACCACCAGGGCCTCTGCACAAGGCCTTACTATCACAGGAACAGGGAACCCTGGTCCATCAGGACCTCGAGTCACTTCATCTCCATTCATGGCTCCTGAAGACATAACCATCACTAGGTTTGGGGTGTCTCAAACGGTGGCTGACGTTCTGGTGGCTTCCAGAAAATCTTCCACCGTAACCTCTTATTCCATGAAGTGGAAGCAGTTTGCTTTGTGGGCCGCTTCCCGTCAGCTGGATCCCTTTACATGTCTGGTGAATCAGGTTCTAGAGTATTTATTTGTTGTCCTTGTCAGATGCAGGATTGCAATACTCTTCTATCAGAGCACACTTGGCTGCCATTTCAGCTTTCCAAGTGCCTATAGATAGTTGTACAGTCGTACGGTTGCTCAGCTGGAGGTGGCCTGTACATTCTTGTGAGGCATTGTACACTTGCATCCTCCTATCTGCAATCCAGACCTGGCTTGGGATCCTAATTTTGTGTTAGAAAAGCTTACTTTGGCTCTTTTTGAGACGGGTGCAACTTGTGGCATATACTTATTTATTTATTTATTTATTTTAAAGTGTTATTTTTAGTTGCTGTTACTTCCTGGGTCACACCTGGAAATGAGTCTCGGTTCATTGGTACTTTTCCCGGTTATCAGCTTTTAAATAAATAAATTCTGCCTGAAGGATTTCAAAGTTTTAGGCTTTAATGTGTGAGCCTCCTTATTTGATTTTCCACAAAGACAGGTTGTTCTTGGGGGTTCTACTATGCCGGTTCGACAACACTTTTGTCAACCGGCATCTCAGCAACGGGATTAGGTCAACATAAATCCTGTATGTCTCCTGGTCCTGTTTTTCTATCGGGGGCTTTTCCCCTGAACCCCCGCACCTCCTGTACATTGGATTATCAACTCCAGTTGGAGTTGATTCGAGGAGGGGGTGCAGGACCAGGAGACAGTGTGCCTCTGTCTCGAGTGCACCAACAAAGCGACCTGTCAACAAAGTGTCCATTTTGCTGACAGCATGGTATGTCGCTGTTGGGGCGGCATACTGCCCTTATGTACCAATCCTAGGTTTCTTTCTAAGGTGGTATGTGAGTTTATTCTAAATCAAACTATCCACCTGCCAGTTTATTTTCCTGAGCATGCCAATCCAGGGGAAGCATTGCTCCATACTTTAAGTTGCACATAGAGTACTCTGGCACTATATACACCACATGAAGGACTGCAGGAAGTCCTCACAGCTTTTTGTTTACTTTGCCCCTGGGAAAGAGGGCATACCCATTTTCGAAACAGTGTCTGTCCAAATGGCTGGCCAGCTGTATTGCTTTTTATTATAGGAAGTATGGTGGGTTTTGTTCGTGGTTATTCCACTGGAGGCATGACCACTTCTGTTGCCTGTTTTAGGAATGTGTTAGCTGCAGAGAATTCTGCTGCTGCAACCAGGAGTACTGTGCACACCTTCACTAAACACTACAATCTGGATGCTACCTCTCGAAAAACAGCAGGTTTTGGCCTAGCCATGCTTCAAGGCCACCTTTGTTAGACCTGTAGGCTCCAGCCACCCAGACTGTCGTATTGCCAGTACTGGTTTGTACTCGTTCCTTAAGTGTGGCCTAATGAAAGGGAGATCCTCGAAGAAGATAGAACAGTTATTTACTTAATGCATCGCTCCGTTTTAGAGCTGAGGACTGACCCACACTCCACACCCAACCGAGCGGACGGTCATGAGGGCCAGCATAGTGGTGTCCTCCCTCCAAACAAAATGGCAAGCATCGTTCTGTTGTAGAGCTGAGGACGGACCCCCCCCCCAACCAGGCGGATGTTCGTGAGGGCCAGGATGGTGGTGCCTTCCCTCCAAACAAAAGCGGCAAGCGTAAGCTCCGTTATAGAGCTGAGGACGGACCTCTAAACCGGATGGACGGTCATGAGGGCCAGCATCGCGGTGTCTCCATCCAAACAAAACGGCAAGTATCGCCTCGTTGTAGAGCTGAGGACGCCTCAAACCGGGCGGATGATCATGAGGGCTAGCATTGTGGTGCCTCCTCCAAACAAAACAGCAAGCATTGCTCCGCTGTAGAGCTGAGGACAGACCCCCCCCACCCAAACCGGATGGACGGTCGTGAGGGCCAGCATCGTGGTGCCCTCCCTCCAAACAAAATGGCAAGCATCACTCTGTTGTAGAGCTGAGGACGGACTCCCCCCCCTTCCCACAACCGGGCGGACGGTCGTGAGGGCCAGCATTGTGGTGCCCTTCCTCCAAACAAAACGTCAAGGTCCGGATGCATGGCTCAACGCTGCTGCTGGCTTGCTGCTGCAGTCTGAGGACCCTCCGGCATCTTGGCGCCTTTTTGTTTGAATTTTTTTTTTTTGTCCCCATACATGTGGAGATGGTCTCCTGACTGTAACTTTCTTTGAAAAAAGGTCGAATTTTAGGTGTATCAGACTGGTGCCTTAACTTGGTAATTAATAAACTACTAGGAATCCCTGAAATGTAAATGTGTCTTAAGCAGTAGGAAAGCTGATAGGGGCCATTTTTTGTTCTGGTACTGGTACAAGAACTCTGGAGTGAAGTCAGCAGGGAGCTTTGAATGTGCTGGAACTCTTGAGATCTGTTTAAACATGCCTCAGTCACCAGAGATCGAGAGAAGTACTGCAAATGGTTGTTATTTAATTTAGACTAATTTGTACAGGACCTCACAGCTAGCAGGGTTGCTCAATCTGAAATTCTCCTGCTCTGCAGCCCATGATCAATTTAGAAAGGACCTAGAAGTTAGCAGGGTTATTGAATTGCTACTGTTCCTTTGCTATTGCTGGTGGAAAGAAATCCAGCACTTAGTCCATTGCCCTCCCTTTCTACACCCCCACCAGAAACAAAGGGCCCTTACCTTATTTAACATTGCTCCTCTCTGCTTTCCACAGCATCGCTCCTGTAGAGTTGAGGACGGACCTCCCAACCGGCAGACGATCGTGGAGGGCTAGCATCGTGGTGCCCTCTCTCCAAACAAAATGGCAAGGTACGGAGCCGAACAACTGCCATGGGTTCGACGCTGCTGCTGGCTTGCTGCTGCATTCTGAGGACCCTGCCGACTCTCTGTGTCGTTGCTCCACCACCACCCTTGGTGGACCTCTCGCTTTATAGGGTAGACCTCTGTGTGTTTTAGCTTATCAGCTCATTTCTCCAGTTGCCACCACTAGAGGTAGCTATTTGCCTGCCTGCCTGTCTCTCCTTCTTTGGTATAAGTCTGCAATATTATTTTATTTTCCTCTCCTAACACTAGCAGTCCTGGCCACGGTCCCACAGCTGTGTGGCTCAGCTCAGACTGCGTATTCCTATAATTCCTGTCTGGCGTAACCAACTCTAGACCTAGTGCAAAGAATAGGAAAATCCCCTTTGGATCCTCTAATCATTGACTGGAGGCATTTTCAAATCACATAGCACTGGCATTACCAGTGCCCTCTGGCTCAGTGCAACATGTCTCTTACAGTATTAGCACAGCCTCGATGCAGGGAGCTATGGAGAATGTGGCTGAATCCAATCATGGCCCATTACAGGGTCTCTGCCATGCTTATCCTTGACGTCTCCACGATTGCCTGGGTAGATGCTCATATGGGTTCACATCGTGACTCTGACGTATTCAGATGTGCTCAAGTCTATCATTTACCGCACCTAAAAATCTGCCCTGTCACTCCATCAAGGGACCGCCTGCTCCTATTATGTATGTTAGCCCATAGGGGAGCATGCTACCTTATCTTTGCGGGGTGGACTGACAAGAGGACAAAACTGTCACCCTCCACCCGGCCTCGGGCCCTCCGTCTAATCGCACTGTTATTGTTATGCTCAGGTGACAGCTACCCTAACCCAGGACCCCAACTAGCTCATTCATCCCTAGGATCCCACAACAACCCAATGTGGTGTAGTGCCAAGGGCCTTAGAGTTGCCCAGATGAATGTCTGTAGCCTGTGACCTAAGCTGCATGATGTACAGTCCTAGGTCGAGATTTACAAGCCAGATGTGCTAGCCATCTCTGAATCTTGGCTTAAGCCTCACATTCTCCCCCACAAAGTGGAGCTTGCTAGTTACGACACCTTCCGTAAAGACAGAGAGGGCAAAAAGGGGGGGTCCTCATCTACGTATATTCCTCGCTACAGGCTTCCCTGTCCCTCTCCTGCTGCCAAGCCCTTCAATGCTCGAATCTCTATTCATCAAACTCGTCCTGGGCCATGCAGAACACCTAACCATTGGTTGCATATACAGCCCTCCTGATGGTGGTAACTCTGCACCTCAGGACTTAACAAGTGCCCTGGCAGTGGCTCCCCCAGCAGAGGTCCTGATCCTCGGGGACTTCAATCTTAGGTGGGAAACGGCTACTGCACAAGTCTATAGTGCATCGCTCCTTGAAGCAAACTTGACTCAGGTCATCACTGAGTTCACCAGGCAAAACCTAAAAACTGGGAACCACTCCAACCTTGACTGGATCCTGGCCTCTAAACCAGCAAACATCCAGGCGGCTGGTGTAATGTCGGATGCCTTGAGCGATCATTCTCCCACCTTTTGCATTTGGAAAAACAGACCCCCTAACCCCCCCCCCCTTCGGCTTATAGTAGCCAAGGATTTTCTAGGTTCTCTCAGGAGGCCTTTCAGCATTGTTTGAGAAATACTGACTGGACACCCATCAGACTACTTGACACCATGGAGGAAGCTGCTCCGTTCTTCCAGAATACATTCTCTACTGCAGCCAATCTCCATGCTCCAGTAAGAAAAACACGCGCAAAAGGTCAGTGCCATAGATGGATCACTCGGAAACTGAAATCTCTTATGTTAGGCAGGGACAAGGCCTGGAAGAAGGCAAGGTGCTCTGCCAGCCCTGTACATTTGGCTGATTACAGATTGCTAAGGAATCAATGCAAAAAGGCCTCTAAAATGGCCAAAAGGGACTACTTTAAGTCAATCCAGCGGCGATCCTTGATGGACCCGAAGTCTTTCTGGACCAACATCAATTCACTGATTAAAGGCCATAACAAACCATCTCAGGGTGATATAAGTTGCTCTGGTCAAACTCTAACAGAGGAAGACGAGGCAGCTATTGCCTTCAATAGCTTCTTTACTGACCTGGGCTCCTATAGAACAAATCGGCCAGTCATCAACCAGGTCCCCCTGGTCACTGAATCTCGGGAGCCTCTCACTCCCTATTTCCACCTCAGGACAGTACGTGTCAAAGAGGTGTTGCCCCTTCTACTATCCTTAAAGTCCTCTGGTTCTGCGGGGCCAGATGGCTTGGACCCTAGACTGCTTAAAGCTGCTGCCCATGTTATTGCCTTACCAGTCACCTGGCTTTTAAACAGATCATTACAGGAGGCAGTAGTCCCTAAAAGTATGGAAATGGGCTCATGTGGTACCACTCCACAAGGGTGGAGCTAAGGAACCAATAGGTCACTACAGGCCTGTGTCTATCCTTTGTTCCCTTGCAAAGGTCCAGGAGCGGCTGGTATATTCCCAACTCAGGGATTACCTGGAAGTTAACCAACTCCTAGCCCCCTCACAACATGGCTTCTGACGAAATCATAGGACTGACACTGCCCTCATCAGGTTCACATCTGACATCCTTGCAGCTCTGGACAAAGGCACCACCACAGGGGCAGTCTTTATTGACCTTACCAAGGCCTTAGACTTGGTAGACCTGTTAAAAAAGCTGAGCAAATTTGGACTTGATCAGCATTCCCTGAATTGGTTCTACAACTACCTGAGTAGTCGCGCCCAACAGGTCAAGTGGAGAGGTGCTACATCTGGTATACTACCTCTAAATGAGGGGGTTCCACAAGGTTTTATTCTGGGCCCACTCTTGTTCTCTCTCTTCATCAATGACCTCTGTTGCCACTGTGGGAGTAGCTCCATGGTGCAGTACGCCAATGACGCGGTACTCTACAGAACCGCACCACAGCTGGAGGACCTTGGGCCCGTGCTGCAATCTGACTTTGCCATGATTGAGGCTTGGCTAGTCGAAAACCGCCTGGTCCTTAATGCAAATAAGACCAAAGCGCTACTGTTCGGACCAAAATCACTGGGTCTTTCCTGGGCTCACCTTCTCCCACTAGTCACTGTATCTGGATCCACTATTGAGGTGGTTCAGTCCTTCAGGTACCTGGGTCTTACAATAAATCAAGGGCTTACCCTAAAACAACATGTCGACCTAGTGACGAAAAATATACACCAAAAACTGGGCCTGCTTTACCGCCTAAGCTCCAATATGATTCCTGAAACCTGACTGGCAATTGCAAAGAGTATCCTTCTCCCTACCCTTACCTACGCCTCCCCAACTCTTCTTGGCCTATAAAAGCATGACCATATTAGACTACAAACTTTGTATCATAAAATCGCTAGATTCGCCATAAAAGCTCACCCTAGGACCCATCACTGTGATGTCCTTGCCTCACTCAATTGGCCTACTCTAAGTCATAGGCTCCAGTACCCCCTATTAAGCTGCACTTACAAGCTTCTTGATACCGACCCTCCAGACAGGCTAGCTGGGCTACTTGTCCTAAAGCGGCCTAGTAGGCCACTCCGCACTTCGGGCAAACTACTCCTAGAATTGCCTGGGGTCCGCTCTGCAGCAGGCTCTAAATCCTTTGCCTTTACTTCCCCTGCACTGTGGAACATGCTCCCTGCATAACTTCAGGAAGCCCCCTTCCTAGCGACATTCCTTAAGGGACTGTGAGTGCACCTCCTATACCACAGTCACTGCCCCTGCCCTGGTGGCTATGTAACCCGTACCCTGTAGTTCCATGCCTTAACCCTTACTCTTTGTCTCGAAGTTACTACTGTTGTTCTTTGTACAACTGCTACTTATAATTTACTCTTTATTGTGAATACTGTACATTGTCACCGAAACTCTGTATGCTATGTTCTGTACTGTACTGCCTGTGTATGTATTGCCTTTTCCTCATGCTTTATGTAACTAACTCCGGGTCGCCCCTGAAAAAGGGACCCTTGGGGCCCAGTGGGCTTAACCAGTTAACAGAATTTAATAAAAAATAAATAAACAAACAGTAGATCTTCGAGAGAATCTTTTTCATCAGACCATGCCATCCACCCTCCATCCCCCTAAGACAATAGTTCTTAGACTTTGTCACAGTGAGCCTCCCCAAATCCATGGAAAAGATTTTGAGCCTCCCCCAAAAACTGAAATCATGGGCCTCCCCAAAGAAAAATAACATACTGTACTTTGCGCAGTACACCATGAATAAATTGAAACCCCTTTGAGTACTTGGTTTACATTCAGTTCTTTCATCAGTTGTTTGTCTTATACTGATGTGGAACCTTTGAAAAAGAGCTCCTGTGCTCAAAGGTATTATCTGAATAAAAATAAAATAAACAAATGTTATTATTCAGCTTATTGTAACCCCCCACCCACACACACACACACACACACACACAGGTCAGCCTACTTGCTCTGCTATTTTCATTCTTAAACCATTGTTACCCTCGTTGCAGTACCTTCATGGGTGAGACTACTTCCTCTGTTTGCTGTCTATATGAAATAATCTTCCTACATACGTTGCCTCTCCCCCTCCTTCCTGCTCCTAGCAACTTCTCAGGATTACTTTGCTCTTCCTGCTATTGCTCTTAGCACTTCTGTGCTCAGCCCTTGTATTTGGGCTGTTCTGCCATCAGGCTACAAATTGATCAATTACCAGCACTCATTATTAGTTTATTGTTCATATTTGTTTGCACTATTGTTCATTGTGTATTTCTGATTGTTTTGCAGTTACCTTTGAAATGTATTCACTACCTACCCTTCCCTTGGTACACCTGAAATGAGCCTTGGCTCATTCACCTTCCCTTGTCACCTGCTGGTAAATAAATACATAAAATTCACCTACTATTATCCTCTTTCAGTTTGCTTCATCTCTTCACACAAATACATAAAACTCAAAATTCAAATACAGTACTTTTTCAGACTTGCTTGAGCCTCCCTTGGAACAGGTTGGGGCCTCCCCAAGGAGGCTGGCCTCATCATTTGAGAACCCCTGCCCTAAGAAGTAGAGCTCTATAACTTCAGTCTCTTTGTCCAGTATGATCTACCTGCTGTTTCCAGCCTCATCTGGTAGCTGGAACCACAGGCTCTCCTCATTCCCTAGAGGGAGGTCCTCTGAGCATGATCTCCAGCGGAGAACTGAGAAGGGAAGGGGATGCCCACATTTATATGGGAAGTGTCATCATAGGTGGCCCCTAGCAGACTGCTTGCAAAAAGTTTCCGTGTGGTCCTAGTGCCTGGCGGCTGTAGTTCCATAGGTGTGTGGCCTGATGAAAGAGATTCTCTCGAAGATCTACTATTACGGTATGTACGTAACTGTTCTTTTTTCCGCCATTTAAGTGGGCAGTTGGTAAAACCAGAGCCAAGATTCAACTAACAAGAGATCTTACTTCGAGAGAATTCCTGCAGTAGGTCATAACATGTAGGACTGTGCCCCCTGGC
The DNA here is from genome assembly GCA_016271365.2 of Neoceratodus forsteri. Classification (NCBI taxonomy): domain Eukaryota; kingdom Metazoa; phylum Chordata; order Ceratodontiformes; family Ceratodontidae; genus Neoceratodus; species Neoceratodus forsteri. The sequence continues at coordinate 479,481,744 of CM057459.1, read as the reverse complement.
ATCAGTACCGCATGGCAAACTTTACCAGCAATGTCTGGCGGGGAACCGCCCACCCGACGTCACGTGACAGATTTCAGCGTGACCCTATATAGTGGGCGGTCTCCACACTCGCCATCCAGTTCTTTCCCACCGTCGACCTGTGCTGGAACCTCGCGGTAATCTTTGCTCCGTCGATCGCCATATTTTTCTTTTCTTTTCAATATCAAGTATTGATTATTCAGTCTGTTTGTCTTTATCTCCTCTTCCTCCGAAAGCAAAGAAGTGCAACAAATGTGGAGCTCACATTCCCCACAAGGACGGTCATCGTCGTTCTCTCTTCTGTCTAGGCACTGATCACAACACTGCGGCCTGTCCCAACTGTCAGCCCTTCAACCAGGCCACTCGCAAACGATGACAGCAGGCTCTGGAGGCCCATCTCCTGAAAACTAGAATGGCTACTCTCAAGAAGGAGATGCAGAAACTTTGGGACACAGCTTCTTCCCCTTTTCTGGAGGCAAAACAAAAGAAGAAAGACAAGGAGAGGCACAAGGAAAGGGAGCGCCCAGAGGACCGGGACCAGCCCCCTACTAGTATACCTTTGACCAACAAGGCTTCTTCCCCACCACACACCCTCATGGTGTCTCTGGCAGCTTTGAGGATGACCTCCAGTACTTCTGCCATCTTCTTACCTATCTCTTCTGGTAAGTTGTCCACCGGCTTCTCCGGCGAACACCTGGTATCTGCCAGTAAGTCATACCCCGGCTTCTCTGGGGCCCGCCTGGCCTTTGGGATTTCAGACTCTTGTCCACAGCCTTAAGAAGCCCAACCAACTGTGACTGATAAGCCGGTCAAGGGTCCCCCCCATCTCGTCCGGTCAGTCAGTCATCCGTGTGTCGGGCGACTGCTCAGATGCCGCTCACCTGTCGGAAGGCTGACGCCGGTGTTTCCGACGCCCGGTTGAGCGCACTGGCTTTTGCAGGCCAGCCTCCCCTCCAGGATTTTCTTGGACAGAAGTCTTCCTCTCCACCTCCCCCGGTGGAACCTCCCATCCCTGCTCCTACGCCTGGGATGGAGCAGGAAGTGGGACCCCTGGAAGTGGTCTTTTCCTCTCCCACTCCAGTAGTGGCTCCCCAGGTCACTCTCGGGGAGGCTGCTCTTAGATTCCCCGAACCAGACCCATTATTTTCGAGGGCCCCCATACCATTTTGTATGATGCCGGGCCCTTCCTTGTCTCGGACGTAGGTATCTGCCCCTGCCACCCTCTGTTTTCTTCATACGCCACAGACCTCTTTTCATCGCCCCTCCGTTGGGACCATCTTCATTTCCCCTGATGTGAGTTCTGACAGTACAGGGTCAAACGCCTGACATTGGCCATTCCAACGACACTACCCTGACATGGCAGCCTCCCCCCCCCCCAAAGAAAATGACAGCTATTCCGACGCCATCTTCCCATCCAGCAGGTCAAGTCCCTACACCTGGTTTCCCGCATCTTTCCGGGCACCAGACACCTGCTTTTCCTCTGTCTGGCCCATCGATGGGGTCCTTTTCCCAGGCTTATTACCCTGGTTACCAAGCTCCGGGTTACCCCACTACCATGGATACTCCCACCATCATGATCCGGATTTGGGGGTGCACTACTATCTGCCTTCCAACCCTCCTCCACCAGCTCCTCAACCAGACTTCCAAGCATTGATCCAGTCCTAGTGGAAGGATGCCAAGTCCCAACTGGTTTCTGATTTGGAACGCAGGCCCACTAGCCCCGTGGTGGTACCACCCCATTCCTCCTTGCCAGTCAGTTCCCAACACTCCATGGTGCACATATCTGGCACCACCCCAGTGGAAATTACCCTTCTAGACTTTGGAACCCCAGAAGGGGAGGATCCTCCCGACTCTGATCATGACACGTCAGAATTATCTTCAGATGAACTATCACCCAAATCTCCCATAGAGGATCCATCCTTTCTGAGCTTCTTTGGATTATCCAACATTCCGATGGTTGGAACACAGAGAAGTAGGATCCAAAAAGAAAGCATCTAGTGGAACACCTAGACTTAGAGGCTGTCTCTCCTATCCCAATCCCCTCGTGGACAGCCCCACATGAGGATTTAACTACCACCATTTGGCAGTTACCTCGCTCCATCCCGGCTGTTCCTAAAAAGGCATACCAAATTTATTGTTCGCCCAAAGGCGTTCCATTCCTGGATTCCCATCCCAAGGCAGACTCTGTAGTTATCACTGGCACTCATGATCATTCAGCCACCTCTAAATACATGAGCACTACCCCCGGATAAGGAATCCAGGCAGCTGGACCAGTTTGGGAAGAAGGTATACTCTTCAGCCACATGTGCTCTTCGGTCTTTAAACTATGTGGTGCACATGGTTTCCTTTCAGAAGGCAACTATGGCCAGGCTCGAAGCTCGTATCATGGCCATGGAGGACTCTGGACTTCAGGAAAGCTTGGCAAGAAGCTTCGCCTGTCAAGGATTTCTTGCAGGCACGCCCTTCGTGCCACTTATGATTCAGTGGATGCTGTGGCCCATTCTTCCGCCACTGCAGTCTGCCTCAGAAGACATGCCTGATTGAGGATTTCTGGGCTCTCTTCAGATGTGCAAACAGCTATACAGGATGCCCCCTTTCAGGGATCCGTACTGTTCAGAGGGGACACTAAAGATATAATTACGGGCCTTCAAGACAGTGGCCAGGCCCTGAGATCTGTTCGTTCTATGTATCAAGCAGGTTCTCAAAAGAAGCAGCCCTTTTGACACCATTTCAGGTGTCAGGGAAAGCAACCCGCTTCCAAAACGCAAACCATAAGGCTTGCCACGGGTTCCTCTTTTTCCTTTCCCCCAGCTGTATAGTCCAGAGCAGTGGGAGGGTCTCTCCCCTCTCGTCCCACAGTCTCCTGACTCGCACCTCCTCACTCTTCTCCACCTTTAAATGTGGAGCCAGTGGGAGGCAGGTTCACCCTACATGTGCAGGAATGAAAGGGCATCACGACAGACGCATGGGTTCTGCAACTCATATCTAGAGGGCATACCCTGGAGTTTCTAGAGTTTTTGTAGCAGAAAGGTGGCTACTAAAAACGCACACGCGGAGCCTCCCAAAACCAACCATCAGAAAATGCCGTAATAGAGAGTTAGTGAAAGAAGTTTTGAGCTTGGTTTACTATAATATTCATTTATTACAAAGAATAAAGATACATAATAGCAGATTCTCAACTAACCACAACTGTTATCGTCACACTGATGCTTTCAAGACGTTTTGAGAAAGCGCCAGTGTGACGCAAAATGTTTGGCGGTTTTTTGATGTTGGGGTGCAGTTATTTTATGTATCTTGTATCCTGTTATTTGTAATAAATGGATTTTTGTAAGTAAACCAAGCTCAAGGGCTTTCTTTCACAGTTTCTAGAGTTTCATCCCGACGCTCCACCGGGTCACTCACATTACTCCTCTCATCAGTTTCCTCTGGTGGAGGAAGAAATCTGGGCCCTGAGACAGAAGGCAGCCATAGAACCGGTACCTCTGTCCTAGAGAGGAAAGGGGTTTTACTCCTACTTTTTCCTGGTCCCAAAAAAGACAGATGACCTCTGACCCATCCTGGACCTCAGCAGTCTGAACCTTTTCATAGAGTACAAAAGATTCCGCATGCTGACAGTGCAGGGCCTCCTTCCCCTTCTACAAAGGGATGCTTGGCTCTGCGCTCAGGATACCTACCTACATATTCCGATTTTCCAGAGCCACCACCGCTCCCTTTTGCTTCCAGGGGGAGCACATCCAATTCACAACACTCTCCATTGGCCTTTCTTCAGCACCCAGGGTTTTTACCAAGTGCCTGGCGGTGGTGGAAGTGGCCTTATGCTGTCAGGATTTGGCTGTGTTCCCCTACCTGGATGATTGGCTGAGGACGGTCCCATCCAGGGACAACCTTCTGACTTCCCCTTTGACTACTCTGGACCTCTTCTCTCATCTGAGGGTCACCGTCAGTCTCTTTAAGTCATCTCTGATGCCCTCCCGGAACCTCCAGTTCATTGGTTCTGGACATGGTCCAGTGCAGAGCCTTTCTGCCCACGGACAGGGCAGCAGAGACTCTTCGGGAGCAGGTCAGATTGTTTATATCCTCCAGACTTCTTCCAGCCAAGGTGCTGTTGCGCCTAATGGCGGCGGCCATCTCCTCAGTTCCCCGAGCCAGGTTACATATGCGGAACACCCAGTGGACGACAAAGTCCAATGGGACCAGCACTTGGACGACTTGGACCATCTGGTTCTGGTTTCCAGTGCACTCAAGAAGGATCTCCCATGGTGGCTGAATCCTCTGAATGTGTCCAGAGACTTCCCCTCCGAAGTTCCCCTCTTCTTTGGACCCTCAACACAGACGCCTCCTGTCTGGGCTAGGGGGTGCACCTGGGGGACCATCGGACTCCGCGTTCATGGTCCCAGCTGGAGATGTCTTTGCACATCAACATTTTGAAGATGAGGGCGGTTCTTTACACCTTTCAGGCCTTTCACTCCATTCTGTCGAAAGGAACACTGCTGATCCAGACAGACAATATGTCGGTAGTCTGGTACATCAACAAGCAGGGAGGCACCCGGTCATATCCCATATGCAGGGAGGCATTGCAGGTGTGGAACTGGGCAGTCCAACATGACTTGTGCCCTATGGCCATGCACTTTCCAGGCGTTCATAACGTCCTGGTGGACAGCCTCAGTCAGACATTGTCTCTCGCTCACGAATGGGAATTAAGTCAGGAGGTAGCAGATCTGCTCTTTCTGAACTGGGTCATCCAGAACTAGATCTGTTCGCCTCTCCGTCCAACGCAAAGCTTCCCAGTTTCTGCTGGCTCGTTCCAGAGCCTGGTGCTTTTTGGCACCATGCGTTATCGCTATGTTGGTCAGGGAAGTTCTTGTATGCCTTCCCTCCCTTTCCCATTCTACAGCGGGTACTTCTCAAGCTTCAGGCAGAGAGCTTTGATGATCCTCATAGTTCCTCTCTAGCCGAGGCAAGTTTGATTTCCACTGATGCAGCAGCTAGCAGTGGAACCCCCGGTTCCCCTCCCTCTCCGACACGATCTGTTGACTCAGAATCAAGGCAGGCTAGTGCATCCGGCACTCGGGACTCTGCCTGTTCATGCGTGGCTCCTTCAGACATAATTCGGTCCCACTTTGGGGTCTCCCAGAAGGTAGCTTAGGTCCTAGTGGAAGCCAGGAAGCCGTCCACCAGATCCACGTATGCGATGAAATGGAAACGTCTTTCCATCTGGGCATCTTTGAAGGGGTGGGACCCCTTTACTTGCTCAGTGCCGCAGATCATGGAATACCTTTTGCACCTTTCTGATTCTGGCCTGTCTTGCACCTCCCTTAAAGTTCACCTGTCGGCTATTTCACCCTACCATGCGTTAGTGGAAGGGGAACCTGTGGCACAGCTGGAGATCTCCAAGACCTTTTTAAAAGGGATTTTCCTTCTTAAACCCTCCATCCATAACCCCACCCCACCTCACCTTGGGATTTGAATTTTGTGTTACAGAAACTTACACGTCCTCCCTTTGAACCAGCAATGAGCTGTGACATGCGCTACATTTCCTGGAAGGTGCTATTTTTGGTTGCTGTTACTTCTGCTCGTAGAATTTCCGAGCTTCAGGCCCTGATGCATAAGGAGCCTTATTTGATTTTTCATTAGAACTGGGTAGTCCTGCACACAAATCCTAAGTTTCTTCCTTAGGTGGTCTCTGAGCTTACCTTAAACCAAACCGTTGAACTTCCAGTTTATTACCCTGTTCACACTAACAGAGAGGCTCTCCTTCACACCTTGGACGTACATAGAATCCTGAGGTGTTGCGTCCACCGAACTAGGGAATCCAGAAAGTATGATCAGCTTTTCAGCTCTTTCACCCCCAAAATTCTTGGGGGTAGCGGTCTCTAAGCAGTGTCTATCTAAGTGACTTGCTAACTGCATTCACTTCTGTTATCAGAAATATGACGAACCTCTTCTGGGGGAGATCAGAGGTCACTCTACCAGAGGCATGACTACCTTGAATGCGCTCCTAAGAAATGTCTCCACAGCAGAGATCTGTGCAGCAACTACCTGGAGTTCAGTCCATACTTTTACCAAGCATTACAGTCTGGACATTGCGTCTAGGCGTAAGACCGGGTTTAGCCTAGCCATTCTGCAGGTCCTGCTGTCCTAAGGTGGTCCTGTTCTGTCTTTTTCAGTTGCTCCTCCTTCCATGTTTCTGTCGGTCTCTCTGAGCGTGACTGCTTGGGATTCAGTTCTACATGTTATGACCTACCGCAGGAACCCTCTCGAAGTCAGATAGTACAGTTACATAAGAACTTACCGTAATAGTAGATCGAGAGAGGTTCCTGCAGTAGATCATGATTTCCCTTCCTCCTTCCCTCAGTTTCTGCATTTCTTTCAGCTCATTCTGAACTGGGCTGCAGGATTTTATCCTTTCTCATGTCTCATCATCCTTGGCTCTCTGGCGGGAGAACTGGAAGGCGGGCATGGGGACCGCCCACTGTATAGGGTCACGTTGACATCCGTCACATGACATCGGGTGTGGGCGGTCCCCTGCAAGACATCGCTGGAAGAGTTTGCCGTGCGGGCCAGACGCCAGAGAGCGCAGTCCTACATGTTATGACCTACTGCAGGAACCTCTCTCGAAGATCTGCTGTTACGGTAAGTTCTTACATAACTGTACTGTTTGTTAGTTCAGCCCTGGCTCTGATTTTACCAAGTAGCCACTTAAACAGCAGAAAATTGTGATTTTGAATAACACTTCACAGAGTTGAATGGAGCATGCTCTCCCTATAGCTGCGTCATGAAACTGGGACGTGGAAAGGGATCGTACCACTAGCCCCTCAGTGAGGGGTGGCAATTTACAATCCCTTCCTTTCTATCGGGGGTATGACTAGTAAGTCTGCTTTTATCACAGAGGAGCTCTCATGGAAGTAAGAGAGCTTCTGCTTGTTTGTTTCTGAATTTAAAAAATAGCAGGAACTACACCCAAAACCTGAAAAAATATATGTTGTGCAGAGTGTTTTAATTTGTATGTGAAGTTCTAGTGTTTCTTTCCCTCTGACTGGTATTAGGAGTTTTTTCCAAATTAGCCTGCTAGCTTTATGCTAGTTTTACGACCCTTGGGGATCTCCATACCTGATAGTGTAATTGTATTTCTGGTTCCCACAGTGCATCTTGTCTCACGTGACTGTGATGTAAGACAGACCCAACATTCAGTACACGCATGCCAAACAAATTAAATATCTTGGAAGCTTTACAAGCTGCACAAAAATTACCAGCAGCAAAGTTTTTCAGGACAGTAAAACCTTCAGGATGATGGTGGTCACCAAGCTGAATTCTACAGATTTTAAAATATAGCCATCTCTGTTGTTGTGAACTGATTGTAATGCAATGCTTTCTGTTGGATTTATGGGCTCTGCTACATCACCATTACATGAAACAAGGTGCACTGTAGGACAAAGAAATGCAATAAAACTATTTGATATGGTGATCTCCAGGGGTCGTAAAACTACCCTAAAGCTAGCAGGCTAATTTAGGAAAAACTCCTAATACCAGTCAGAGGTGAGGAAACAGTAGAACTTCACATACAAATTAAAACACTCTGCACAACATATATTTTTTCAAGTTTTGGGTGTAGTTTTCCTTTAAGGACTACAGAATTCAAACATAGAGCATTCCGTAGTTCATGTCAGGCTCTACCAAAAAGCAAATCTGTGTGAAGACTGGACATCTTTTACTGTAAGTTTGGCTTCTTCAACACATAGTGGAATATTTTTCCCCTCTTTCTGGGTATATTGTTCATGAAAAGTAGAACATCTACAGTATGTGACTGGTTTTAGTATCTGATGTTGGAATGACTAAATCAGTACAGAAACATTAAAGTAGCAGTGTTTGAGCATCCAAAGTTGTTTTAGTAGAAGGAGAAGACGACATTTATATGGTGCTTTTCATACGCAGTGTATCCCAAAGCACTTTACAAGCAATGCTAGACTGGTAGTGAAGTGACTGTGGTAATATCCTACATTTTGCAGCAGGTTCTGTTCTGTGTTGTAATGCTTTTCTTTCATTGGGCCCCATATTCAAAAGTTCCAGTCTGCATTGCACTAGTGCCTGCGCCACGCAACTGAGATGCGCTGGCACAAAATAATGGTATATTTAGAGGATGCACCATAAGATGTGATTGCACATGTCCGGCTGAATATCCCGAACATGCACGATCACACAGTGGGAAATGCGTGGCTCGGCAGGTGCCCTGAGACCTGTGCAGGGCATAGGGAAATGCATGATAGGAGGCCACATGCACGGCGCACAAAACTGCAATATTCAACTGGGATATGCAAATGGCTTCATTGCACATTCCGAGCCCATTCCCCACATGCACTGCTCATTCCTGGAATTTATTCAGGCCATTTGCATACCCATGGTATGCGCAGTTCCAGCTTTGCAGGGCTGCCCCACGACTCCGCAAAGGTAAACAGGAGGTACTGCAGCTAAGCAGACATGTGTGATGGAATGTATGTGTGTGGGTAGGTGACCTGCATTGGCCCAAGTACAGTACTATTGCCCATGACCATGTACAGGGTCAGACTGGGGTACAGGGGGCCCACCTGGTCAAGCAACAGGGGAAGCACAAGGTGACGCATTCTGCACAGTATACCACAGGAATGTGATCCACTAGCTGCGTTTGCAGCTTACAGTCATGTGCCGTGCCCCACATGATAGGAACATCGCAATACATGCAAGGAATTTCAGTGTTCAGAAGGTGACCAGGTACTCAAGTGTGTGGGTCCCACCTTGACCATTCCAGGTAACCCAGTGAGCCAGTCCGACACTGGCCACGTATGTGCCCTTGGTGGCCGCACGCCCAACACCAGAGGGGTCAGGTGTCCATGAGGCATGCCAATGGCACTGTCATGTTGCAGGTTGTGCCACTCCTGCCCTGCGCCTCCCACTGTTATGCTATAGCCACCACAGGAACACCACATAGACCCACCGCAGTACCCCTGTAGTGGTGTCACACTGCATGGCGGGCATCAGTGACATGTCTGTGGCTCCCTGTTGTGTGGGACTGGCACAGGCTCGCTGTGTGCACCTATAGTGTACCACCGTGAGTGAGTGCCACAGTTCAGTCCCTGGCGCTCCGTATGCTGCCACTAGTACCACCAGGCTACCCGAACACCATTGCCCCAGATGTCACCGTTGGCGCATGCCACCATCGAGTGGTGCCCTGCAGGCCACATGGGTGTAAGCCATGGCCCCTAGTATGTGTGCTGCATTGTGGCTATCTGCTCTGCCGGTGTGCTGGGGGGCACACTACAGCATTGGCATTTGGCAGCTGGGTGTCTGCGTCCTGGGTGCGGTGTGGGGGGTCGCTCTCTGGGTGGTGCCGGTAGTGTCCCAGCACCTGTGACTTTGGGTACTTCCGTCCTGTTATGACTGCTGTGTATGAGTGCCTGGAGCACATCCTGGTGCACCTCCAAGGGTTGTCTCAGGATGTCTGTCTGCAGTTCTGCGGCCTGCCTGCTTTTGTCTGTCTAACTTTGCGCAGCAAACACTTCTGAGATGTGCAGCAGTTGCACCGCACATTTTGGCTGAGTATATGGATGTGTGGCATATTCATGTACACGCCCCCTTTTTTGTGCCGCATACATTATTTCTACGTGATCATGCATTCGGAAATCTGCAACGCACCTCTCTTTCGACTATCATGCTTCCATGCATTTTCTGAGATGCGCCGCACATCTCCATTTTGAACCGCGCATCTCCTTTAAATATGTGGGCCTCTGTCTCTGTATTTGCTTTTGTTTTTATGTTATTCCATGTACAGTATTGTAATATGTGGATATGCTCAATAGTATCATCGAAAATTGTAGTAACAAAGACAAAAAAAAAAATTGTAATACCATTGTTGAAATCCACTGATAGTATTATGAGATCTTGTAATACTATAGTTGGATGTTCAGCGGTAGTATTGCAAACAGAATAGATAGATAGATAAGTGTGTATTACAAGGCAGTAATACCATCAAGAGGTTTTGGGGACTTGGAACCTTGACAGCGAATCTCGAGAGGTTCCCAAAGCCCACAAAACCTTGAGATTGTATCACTGCCTTACAATTAATGGGTTCCGTTTTTTCTCATTGACAAAACCGTGTATTAAATACTGTAACACCTGAATAGGTGTTGCAGCATTCCTGCGCCTGCTTCCAATCAAAAGTGCAGTGCGGCTTGAGACTTTCAAAAACACTCTGCTTCTCAAAAATACACTTAATCATAAACGCTCACCTCATCAGCCACTGTAAAACTAGAGCACATTTTCTTCTTTCTGCCAACTACCTAGCTTTCTCCCAAATCTTTCATCTCTCCCCCTCCCTCTGCAGATCACAAGACTCCACTGCCAGGCAACACGTAGCAATGTAACCAGCCAGCCGGAAGATTCAAACGGAAGTTTCTTTTTCTTCTTTCTCTTTGCAGTTAAAGCTAACAAAATTGCAGTTCTAACACTTTCTAACAGTTAATTTAATATTTCTACCCATTACAAAGTACTCTGCCTACCAAATAAAGAAAATATATGACGCAAGGTACGACTGTCTATTTTATTCATCTTCAGATCTCTCAGTGAGAAGAAAAAACCACTTTGAATTATAAAACAAAATGGGTGCAGTGTAGTTTAACTGATTTAACATTACTTCGTTGTTGGATGGCTATCATAAACCCCTCGGAGTTTATGTGCCATCCAACAACTCGGGTGTGTGTTAAATTCTAGTAACACACTGCACCCCATATTTTATCCTATATGTAACACACTTATCTATTTGTTATTTTTTGTAATATATGGATCCAAGAGAGTTTTTTTTCTTACCTTGTGTTGATGGGTGTGTTTGGGATGGTTGCGGAGTACCTGCGAGCAGCAAGCCGGCTTTCTGTTAGAAAACAGTTTGAGTGAAAAGCCGACTTTCCTCAGTGTGCGCTGGTAGCTGCTCTCGTGCTGCTGAAGTTGATGGATAATACTACAGTTGGGGATGACCTTTGAAATGTAGTATTACTGTATCAACAAAAACTATAGTATTATCACTTCTCGGGATAGTTTTATTGTGAGAACAGTAGTGTATTACCGGGAAATTTTTGTATGACTTAGTTTACTATTATTGAGGCTTATACATAGATTACAAGTGGATTTCTACTACAGTATTACGAGATTGAAGAGTTATTTTGCACCAGACACACTTTACACAGCTGAGCGCAAGCCGGCCTTTACAGTTACTGTAGAGTTAAGTGTACAGTAAAAGCCAGCTGGCACCATAGCAGACAGAAACAAGAAGTAAAGATGGCTCAAAACGTGGATGAAAATATCTCTGATCCATATTTTACAAAATATAAATAGGGGACTGTGATTACTTGACTAATACCATCTTGAGCTTCTGTGACATGTTAAACCTGATATCCGGCTTGAGGGTCACATGTCCCCAGAACCTTTCAGTGGTATTCTAGCCTCATGATACACAGTCCCCTGTCTGTTATTCTGTTTGTATTATCTCTCATGTAACCTCCTGTTTGTACCTGAAAATAGGTACACTTGGTGGCTAGTGTACTCACCTGCAAAATAAAAGCTAAAAGATGGTCACTGTCATATGCCTCTCAGCACTTCCCCTGCCCCCCCAAAAACAAAAACTTGGCTGGAGTCACTAATGTGACTGTCAGTAACGATGAGGGAGGTGAAGGTGGGATTGTAGAAAAAGAAAGAAAAATACGTTATCTTGCTTGACTGTCAGCTGCCATCCAGTCTCTCCCATTGTATAGCTAAACATGGCATTTATTTGTTTTCTAGCTGTACAGATGTCAACCCTCTAGCTGCAGCCTGTACTTTGGAGACTGCACGGTGTAACAAAGTGAATATTCATCCACTAATAATGGACTTGGTAAGTGCTAGGGTTTGTGTTTTATACAGTGCTGGTTGATGGTCCACAATAGTAGTTACATTTATAAGCAGGGTTTTACTGTTGGTGGATCATAATTGAAATTTGAAATGAACAGACTTACCACTGTCCCAGGATTTAAGACCAGACTGTGGTCAGCCACGGAACTTTTCTGTTATCTAGGGAAATTATCTTTTCCCCACTACATGATGACAGAATTCATTATCTGTGCTGTTCATGTTATGAACTGTTGCATTTTGAGTGCTTGTAAAGGTGTACTTCATATGGCTAGCTGACTAGAAAAGATTTGCTGTTCAGTGACTCTGGCTTTTCTTTGCAATTACACAGTAGATTTCACCTGGCTATGTGTGTATGGTGGGGGGGGGGGCATTAGTTCTGGAGAAATCATGCATCTCTTTCATCTATGCCTCTGCAAATTAATCTTTACTTTCATGATTTTATCAGCTGATTCTTCGGTAAATACTTTTAATTTGCTTAGGGTATTTGCATCTTGTTCAGCTAAGAAAACGTTATTCTATCTTTGTACCAACCTTGTTCTAAGTTTAAAGAGCTAGTGTACTCCCTGGAAACTGCCTGCAATGAATTCTAACTTTCAGATGTAGTCAGCTATCACTTTTTCTATCACAAGTATCTATTCTTTTCTGTTTGCTAATTAGAAGGTGTTCCACCTCGCAGTACTGGGTTGGGTGCTGTGTGGAGTAGCACTCTGTCGGGGGTTCCTCCCGCTACATCAACACTGAAACCACACTGACTTTGACATCACTAGTAACGAATGAGAACCATTTCTCACTGCCAGGTTTCACTTTCACATGAAGCAGCAAGGACTGGTTCTCCCTGGTTGCTAGTGATGTCAGAATTTCCTGCATTTTGATTGGTAGCTTGTGAAAGTCACTGCTCAGGCTGCAAGGATTGTGGTGCCTCAAGGTGTTTGATCTAATTTCTGACGATGTAGTGGAAGGAACAGAACTGACTTTTTTCCCCTCCAGACAGTGCTGCTCCACACATCTCCCCAGTACTGCCAGGTGGAAAATCTTCTAATTAGTAAACAAAATAAAAAAAAAATACTTCAGATACTGGAAGTGATAGCTGACTGCATCTGAAAATTACTATTAATTCCAAGCAGTACACTAGCTCTTTAAAACATACAAATTTGCCCTCTGTTTTGGGTGAAGAAAAGGAAAAAAAGATTTTGTGGAACAGAATTGGCCATTTTTGAAAATGGAAAAGCATTGGCTTTATATTTTAGCACTGTATGTTGTATGTAGTTTATGTTCCTCTTAAGCCAGCAGTTCTGTTGTAGAACTTGGTGCATTGTACCAACAAATGAAGAATTGAGCAAGGGACATATACTACAGCATACAGCTCTGAAATGGCACTTGCTGCCAATATGTAAATCAGAAGCACACTCTACAGGATTAATTAAAAAGTCTGTAGAGCTGAAACAGTTCTGAACTGGAACCAGTACTCAAATACCAGCTTCTACAGGGGAAGCCACCTATAGGTTGGGAGGGGAGTTGCTGACAATCACAAGGGAAGAAAGAGTCTTGGGCATTGTCATCACAGATGACCTAAAATCATCCAAGCAGACCACTAAAGCAGTAGGTAAGGCTAGAGGGATGTTGGGGTGGTGTTAGTAGGGGTATCACAAGTCGTAAGAGGGAGGTAATAAGACACTGGTTAGGCACCATCTGGAGTACTGCGTGCAGTACTGGAGGCTGCACCTGCACAAGGACATTAACAAAATGGAGGCAGTCCAGAGAAGGGCAACCAAAATGGTGCAGGGACTGCATCAGAAAACATATACGAGGACAGATTAATGGAGCTCAATATGTATATCCTAGAGCAAAGGAGGGAGAGAGGTGATATGATCGAAACAGTCAAGCATCTTAAGGGCATTAACAAGGTGAAAGAGTCTAACATGTTTCACTATAACAAAAATAGCAGGACAAGAGGACACAGCATGAAATTAGAGGGAGTCCGATTAAGGGGTAATGTGAGGAAGTTCTTTTTCACAGAAAGGGTGGCGGATGCATCAAACAGCCTACCTCAGGAAGTGGTGGATACGAATACAGTGCAGGGCTTCAGACAGGCATGGAATAGGCATAAGGGAGCAGTACAGATGAGTATAAATAGGCCATCGACAGAGCAAAGGCCGATGGCGCATTCATAAGGTAGAAAAAATTGGCAGACTGGATGGGCCTTGCGGTCCTTATCTGCCATCAACTTCTATATTTCTATGTAAAATGGCTTACAGGTTTAGTGCAGTTCTCTTTTAAGGAGCCTTTCACCTCTAGGTCACAGGTTCAAATGGAGCCCTGGTCAGTAGTAGCCGAAAGCCATTATCGCCTGAGGGCTGTTAAGTGGCTTATGTGAATGAGTTGTGGTTACCTTGGTCCAATTCCAAGTGGACAAGTGTCCACATCACAAAACCACCAACACAGTTGGCACCAATTAGCACCTGTGATGGCATTCTCTCATGAGAGGCCAATGACTGAATGTACATGGAGTATGAACTAACTACATGGTGGTCCCTTCATGACAGGGTTGTGGCACATTGGTGAGGCAGTGTGGAGAAGCTTGCACCATGATCACCCTTGCTGTATCTGTCGTGTATAAACGGAGGGCTTCAGTTTCTAGTGTTGTCAGTCCAGCTCCTTTCACCAGCAGTACTCAGATCCTCACATCAGAAAAAATGGCAATGACGACTTCTTGCATTAAGTGGGAAATAAATCCGAGTGTATAATCACCAGATAATGATACATTCTTTGAATAAGCAAATAGATGGCGTGATTACACGGGTTATGTTTTCTGTGTGAAAACTTCAATGCAAAATATCAAATCTACTAGAGTTAATGCAGCTATATACACTGTAAGATAGACGCCTACATTGATGGGTAAAATAGCATTTGCCCTGGTCCCTGCAAGGAGCAAAACCACATATTACAGAAACTGCCAGAATTACAATAAACTTATCATCATAGTCTAGACAGTCTAATTCTGTATTTCCTAATTACTCAGGCTGAAGGCTTGTTACCAAGGTTGCATGGAAAAGTCGATGTACTGGTGTTCAACCCACCCTATGTGGTCACCCCCTCTGAAGAGGTGAGTAAAAACGTGAATAATGTGCACAGTTGTGGTTTGAGATGATGTAAAATCTCAGCTCAGTGTTTTTTTGGTTTTTTTTGTATGTCATGTTTTTGCAAAGCAAGACCATTGATTCATCTCAAAAATGCTACACATTTCTTCATAATGAATTGTTATAAATCACTGGCCTTTAAATGTTCATTTACTGAACATGAAGATAAAATCAAGTGACCCATGTGTTTTTTTTTTTTTTTTTTTAAGATACCAATCTTGTTTGCAGAGATCGAGTCGGTCGTTAAATCAAAAACTGTTGCAAGAAAAAAGGCGCTGCTTAACAGAAATCTTTGATAGATGCAAGATGCTATGCATTTTACTTATTCAATATATATTTTTGGGCCCGTTTCTTTCCTCTCTTTATAGGGAAACAGGCACAAACGTAGTTGCTGGATACAGACCTGTAAGTGCAGTCTTTCTCCTTGGGTCACTTTCTTATGTTAAAATCCAAATGAATACTAAAATTTAACCTGGGGTTAAAATGACTTATCCTTGCTCAAACTGGAATTCAAAAAGGTTCTAAAACAGTTTCTGAACTTGGTTATTTGCATACATGTGCCTGTTAATTACTGCCAGTTGACGCGTTTATATTTCCAATCACTCAGAACTATTTTATGGGGAGTTTATTGATTTTAAATGTCTCAAAACTGCCTAGGTGCAAAGAGGAGCAGGGGATAGTAAACTGCAGGATTTACATCTCACCGCTGAGTTTATCAAACAGCATGCACACATACGCATAGTCCGTTTGGGGGGAGGAGTGTAGAGGAGGAGAAGGATGAAAAAAGACAGACCTAGTTAATGAATACTTCAGTTCTGTTTTTAGAAAAGAAAGTAGAGGAACACTTGCTGAGGGCTAGGATAGATTTTAGGGTGCATAATTAGGTAGAGAGTTCTGAAAGGTCTGCAAGACCTTAAAGGAGATCTGTGGGCTCATCTTCAGTAGCCATTACTGAAGACATTGGGGCTTTAGTAAAAGGATCACCTGGGGGGGGGGGCTGCACAAATTTCATAAATCTATGCCCAAAGGAAGTCCTTGCAAAAAATGCTGATATTTGTTTAGCAAGCAGACATTTCATGCTGTGCCTCGGCATGCCCCGCGATCACAATCAAGAAGAGCGGTAGTACTGGGATATGATGCACTACTGCCTCTTCCATTACAGTGTCCTATATACGGAGATTTTAAATGTTGTATAGGAGCCAGGAAATCAACATTCTGTACCTGCACTTCAGTAAGGCCTTTGATTCAGTGCCTAAAAGAGGCTTATCCAGAAGGTGTGGGATATAGGACAAGGTGGATCAGTGGATTGACAGCTAGTTGGCGGAGAGAACCCAGAGTCAAATGAAATGGGATGGGAATGAGGGCAGAGGGGGTAAGAAGAGAAGGGAAAGGGAGTGACAAGCAAGGTGTTAACATAATTTGGAAGGCCATGGGTACGAATTCTTGAAGTCTGGGAAATGAAATCCCAGACCTAGTGGCCATCATGGCAGAGGCTGACATGGACATTGTCGCCATTACAGAGTCATGGTGCAATGTGAACCATAACTGGGACATAGCCATATCAGGCTATACTTTGTTCAGAAAGGATAGGGTAGGTAAGAATGGGGGAGGAGTGGCTCTTTACTTGAGGGACAGCATAAAAGCAGCACAGGTACAGGGAACACAGGGAGCGGTGAAGGTACTGTGGGCCACCCTAGAGATGGAGAATGGAGCCGCTAATCACACTGGCGTGATCTACAGACCTCCAGCATAGGAGGAGGAGACGGATAAGGTTCTGCTGGAAGCCATCCAAAAGACAGTAAAGAAGGGGAAGGTACTGCTGGTAAGGGACTTCAATCTGCCAGATGTAGATTGGAGCATCCCAGCTGCAGCCGGGAGTAGGGACATCCTAGACTCCCAGCAGGGGGCATTTCTTGGGCAACTTGTAAAGGAGCCCACTTGTGAGGGAGCATGTCATGGTGAGTGGCCACCTGGGGACCAGTGATCACAGTACATTGTGCTTCAGTGTAAGAACTGTGGCACAAGTGAACCACACAAAGGCGAGGGTCCTGGGCTTCAAGAGGGCCCATTTTACAAAGACAGGGGAATGCCTCAGGGATGCCCTGGCAGAGGGAGAGGACTTAGGTGGAGTGGAAGAACATTGGGCAAAGCTAAAAGCAGGGAACTAACCTCTACATAAGGCAAGTAGGCAAAAGCAAGAGGAAAATGAGACCGCTGTGGTTCTCTAAAGAGGTGACTAGAAAGGCAAGGGCAAAAAAGCTAGCATTCAGGAGGTGTACAGTAAGACCTGGTTTATCTGTGCCTTATTACGTACACCTAGTAATCTGAACAGGGTGCATCTGAAACTTATTTTTTGCCATGTTAATAAAAATCCTCTGGACGTTGTCTGGTTACTTCGTATATTTTTATTACGTAACAAAATGGGCAAAAACATATGTTTACGGACTAACCTGATCTAACTGTATAAGGAGACACAGAAAGAGGAGGATAAGGAGGTATATCAGGAAAAGCAGAGGGAGGCAGGGAAAGCAGTCAGGAGCGCAAATGGAGAAGAAATATCTCGGGCAGTAAAGAAAGGGGGACAAAACATTTTTCAGGTACAGTATGTAAGCGAAAAGAGGAAGACTGGGGAGGGATTGTAAGGCTAAAGAGATAAGGGGGCGAGTGCATGGAAGGGGACATGGAGAAAGCAGACATCTTGAACTAATACTTTTGTTCAGTGTCCACGGAGGAATGGGAAGTAGAGGGACCATAGATAAGTGGCAGAAGCATTGAAGGAAGGTAGGTGGACACTAGTCCATTTACGGAAGAGGGAGTCCTGAAGGCACTTGCAAATCTGAAAGTGGACAAGGCAATGTGGCCAGGCAGGATACATCCAAGGATATTGAGGGAGCTCAGAGAGGTGTTTGCTACATCTCTGACAGTCCTGTTCAGCCACTCACTGGAGACAGGAGCAGTCCTGAGGATATATGATGATATGCCAAATGCATGCGGCCCGGCTCACACTCGACCCTGGCACTGAATATGCTGCCCGGCTACTGGGATTTCACTGCAGGAAATGTTTCCGGGGGGGGTGAAGGGGTTCTGTCCCCATCCCCACCCCCCGTACTTTAGGATTCCTACTCCGCCATGGGTAAAATCCTGATGTCGGGCAACCATGTTTCAGGCGCACAGGGTCAGGAGTGTGAGCATCGGACTGATGTATTTCAGCATATCAAATGGATCTCATTCTGGAGGAGGGCAGATGAGGACTCGCTTCACAAAAGTGGTAGCAGGGAGGAGGCTGGCCATTACAGGCCAGTCAACCTGACTTCAATGGTGGGAAAATTAATGAAATCACTACTGAAGGAAAGGATTGTGGAATATCTTGAATCCACTGGCTTACAAGATCCGAAGCAGCTTGGATTCACTAGGGGGAGGTCATGTCAAACAAATCTGATAGATTTCTTTGACTGGATGACCAGGGAATTAGATCAGGGTAGAGCAGTGGATGTGGCCTACCTTGATTTCAGTAAGGCCTTCAACACCGTTCCACACAGGAGACTCATAAATAAGCTGGGCAGCCTAGGAGTGGGCCCAAAGATGGTAAACTGGGTAAGAAATTGGTTTGGGGGGGATAAGCGACAGAGGGTGATGGTAAACGGAGTTCACTCCAAGGAGGAGAGGATGACCAGCAGGGTGCCACAAGGATCAGTACGGGAACCGGTCCACTTTAATGTCTTTATCTGCAACATTGCATAGGGGCTAGAACGAAGTTAT
The DNA here is from genome assembly GCA_016271365.2 of Neoceratodus forsteri. NCBI lineage: Eukaryota > Metazoa > Chordata > Ceratodontiformes > Ceratodontidae > Neoceratodus > Neoceratodus forsteri. The sequence continues at coordinate 479,462,920 of CM057459.1, read as the reverse complement.
GCCTGTTTACAGATGACAGTAAGATCTGCAGTAGGGTAGACACTCCGTGGGGAGGCCTATTTTAAATAAAGTTAGACACTCCATGGTGTTTGTGCTGGAATAAATGTACTTCCAGAGATTAAAGGCACTTAACCTACTGACTGCTGCCTCACTACACTCCTGGACATGGCAGATATCCCTGCACAACCAACACCCCGTTATGTCCTCTGCGTATATAACTGTTTTTATAGCTTAAAGCAGCAATATTTGTTGGTTACCTTGTAGTTTTTTCAGCACTGCTGCTTTTCTGATGACTATTTTTCTTTCTGTTTCTTTCATTCCCGAATGATTCAATGGGATTTTGAAGTTTTTGAATGTTTTCACTCCTGTGCCATGCCCACCATGGATAAATTAAACATCTTGGTGCTGTGCTGTTTACCATCAGAACGGTGATATCACCAGCATAATACATCTACATTATGAATCTAGTAGGTGACCTCAGTCAAAGAGATTTTTAAAAATTGCAAGTGGTGGCCATCTTTAATGACTTGCGTCATTAATTACAAAATTAGGTACAAAATCTGTTTTACAAAATCTGAGAGCAGGGGGGCACTGTTGATCCCGAGCTATGTGGTTGCATAGCACATTGGCTCCTTAGAGTAAATTCATTTACCTTTAAAATTATATTGTTTGCTGGACTTCACCTTTTGTAAATTTAACATCAATCGAGAGAGGAAGCTTCGGAGGTTGATATGGAGAAATCTCAAAAAGATCAGCCACAGGGTGACCCTCGAAGAGGAGGAAAGAGTCAAGCTGCAGGCCCGAGCACCTGGTCCACCCAGTGTGGTGCAGCTGAAGGAAACTGAGCAAAGGAAACTCTACAAGTGCTAGGCCAAAAAATGCAACAACTTTTGAACTCGTCTACTTCGATGAATGTGAAACTAGACATTTTAACTGGACGTATTGCCACAGTAGAAAAGGTCATGGACTTGGTACAAAAGCATGTCGAGGCTTTGAAACGACACTCAGAAGCCTGTAAAAGAGAGGTGTTCCAGAGAGCCAAAGAATCACAGCATATGAATAATTGCCTAGAAATTTTGGAGAATCAAATTAAGAGTCAAAATGTGCAGCTTCTAGGTTTGCCCGAGGGGCTGGAAGCGATCATGCCTAGTTATTTCTTCAGTATTGGCTCATGGAGCAATTTCAGGCTCATGTGCCTGATTTGGGCTTCCCAATTGCGAAAACATTACGTGTTCCGCATAGAGCAAAGCAAACAGTGGAGCTTCCACGAGTCCTGACAGTGGTACTGGATAGCATGGGAATGAGAGAAAAATTACTCAGCCTTGCCAAGTGTTATGGACCACTGTTCAGGGGACCACAGTCCACATATTTCTGGACATTTCTTGAGCTACTCTGCTTCGCAGACACAAATTTGAAGGGGTTTGCAGTACTCTTAAGGAGCTCAATATTTCCCATAACATCCAGTTTCCTACAAAATTATGAGTGACCCACGGTAGTAAAATCTGTGTATTTACTGATCCAACCGACACGGGGAAAATGGGCCTCAGAGATGGCAGCCACCATGAAAACCACATGATCTGTACCCGTGGACGAAGAAGATTCTGAAATCTGAAGAGCCGGACCAGCTGGCTCATGTCCCAAGGCTTTACATTATTTGAGTGTTCCAAGACTATTTCTCTCAGAGTTTCAAAGTTACTCACATTAGTTTCAAAGTTACTTGTATTGTTGTGCATACTGTATGTATTTTGTTTTTTAAAGTTAAACAGTATTGACTGCGGCAGAGTAGTGAGTACCATTCATTTATTAACAGGAGGGTCTCCAGTAAGAGATCATACCTGTCCTAGCAACTCACTGTCGTCCTTAGAGAATTAAGATATTCTTAACTATGGTTATAAAATTCCTATTTTGTTACATGGGTTGAGATGCTAGTGCTTTTTCCACACTGGCTATCAGTTTTTCTCTTAAAAAAAAAAAAAAATCAGTTGTACAATTTCATGCTTTTTAACAATGCGAGACTGAAGAAAGGGAGTCATTGATAATCATACCCAAGTCTGGTTCTTTAATGACTGCATCAAGAATGTGTTAATTGATGGAATATGAATAATGTGTATTATTTAACCCAAGATGTAATACCACATGTGTCTTGATTTAGTGTAATTTTATTATCAGTTGTCCATTTAATAATGTTATTTAGATTCTTGACTAATGCTAAGTGTTTATTAAATGTATTAACTTCCATTCCAGTTTTAGTGTCTTCTGCAAATTTGACTATGCGGTTATAAATATTTGTACGTAGATTCCCCACAAACAGATTGAATAAAGTAGGTCCCAAAACGGAACCTTGGTCCAAAAACAGAACCTTAGGGGACACCACTAGTCACTTCCCCTGGTGTGGATAAATAACCATTAATTCTAACTTTTTGGGTTCTTTCAGTCAGCCAGTTATTAACCCAGTAGACTAGTTTGTCTGATAGTCCAGTAGTAGTTAGTTTAATATGTTCCAAATGGGGGGGCTTTATCAAAAGTTTTACCAGAGTCTAAAAGTATAACATCAGCTGGTGCCCTGTTATCTAAACTTGTACACTTATAGTTATGGCAAATTATGCCATGGTTTCCCTGTGGGGGGAAAAAAGGGAAACCAGTTATTATATTATTGTTTCAGTATGACATGTTGTTCTATTCATGGCACCTTTAGCCCTTTGGGCATAGGACTACTAAGGATACATTTACAAACTTTCATTTTGTGTCGGCCATGAGCTCATGGACTACGGTTACACAGTATCATATTATTGTAATGTCTATAAATACGTTAGAGGTTGCATCCTAAAATAGTTAATTTTTAAGTTTATTGTTCTAGGAATTACTACCTTTGAGCGAGAGGCTCTTTTACAAAGGTTCCACGTCAATTAGGTACAGTACAAAAAAAGGTTACACAGATAACACAACAATTTGTGCTGTGTCAAGAGTGAGAAAACATATACAAATACATATCAAATCATTTGTGCAAAAGGACATGAGATATCAATAATCACATTATTATTACAAGAAAGAGGTCATGCCAGATTAGGAGAAACAAATAGGGAAAAAGTCCAGAACAGAGAGGATAAGTGAAAGGTGTGGGGAGCAGACAATAGCAGGAGAAAAGGTTTCCCAGCGGAAATAGCGTGGGATACTACCACCCTGTTTAAAACTAGATGTAAACTCTGTCTGGATTATGTGCCTAATGGCTCCTTGCATGGAAACCTGTCTCTGATATTCTGTTTTAAAATGAATAAAATATATAATTACAAAAAAAAAAAAAAATCTTCAGAAAATTAAAAATACCCAGAAGATGATTCTAAGGATACTAGGAATACATTTTTGGTTAAAAAAAAAAAAAATCTAATGACATTTTTGGCCAACTAACAAGTACTGCTGCTTTAAATTATAATTGTTTTATAAAATGGGCAAAATATTTCCTGCACGATGATTGGCTGATAGCCTCTATCAGCCATGTCCTCATCAGGGCATAACAACCGGCACCAATTGTGCCAACCTAAATGCAGTACATGATTAAATCACTCTGTGCCATGGCTTTCCCACTGCAGCTGCTCAGCTACAGCTCAACTGGGAGAGCTGTGGTACCAGAAGAGAACCCAGACAAAACTCAGTCAGGGTATGCATGATCCCCTTCCTACACAAGCCCAAAACGTTTACTCTTTGAATACCTTATTTTCTTTTACTCACACTGCCAGTTTCCTCATGAGAGCTCTAGCTGTTGGTTCCGCTGCTCAACAATCTCCAGCACACACTGACCATTACCAGCCTCTCCAGACTCCACCCCCCAACCCCGTCTGTCCTCTCCTACAAATCCGAGCCGCAGCAATCCAGAAATAAGAAATGTACCGCATTACTGACTGTCATGTTGAAAGTGAAAGACGTTTTTGTATCTCAGTGACTCTTTCAATTTCAGGACCGCAAAGCAGGAAATTTATGTGCTTTTGTTGACCGGGTGGGTACACTAGACATAGGAATGCCTATTTTCAGTTACGACCTGGGAGGATACAAGTGAAATACAAAACAACATCAGTGTGACGCAGCACACATAAACCATACAGTAAAGAGTTAGCCAGGAGAGTAAAGAACATCTCAAACACTAATAAGACTATAAAAATACATGGTCAAGCAAAGTGGGTAGGCAAAAACATGGATAACAAGATCATTGAGAAGAATGAGATAAGTGCAACACAGGTTAAGAGATTCATATAAGTCGTTAGCATGAAACAGTGAGCAGTAAAATGCCAGTTAGCAAGTCCGAGATACAACAGTATCTGGGGGAGGCGGAGGGGAAGGGGTAGAGGAGAAGAGGGTAGTTTGGGGTGTATAACACGTAAGGTGGAAGTAGAGAAAGGGCAAGCAGAGCAGGGGATGGGTTTATGGTGGCTGGAAACAGGTACAGGGACTTACTGAGTGTAGGTGTTGACGGTGGAGCTTCTTAAAACCAGTATGTGTAGGGGCAAGACGAATAGCTTGAGGGATAGTATGCCAATATTTAGGGGCAGCATGGGAGAAAGCTCGGGTGCCCATTGTGGTCCTACGTCTAGGGATGTAAAGAGGGGTCTGGTCAACTGAACGGAGACCATAGGAAGGGGTTTGAGGATGTAGTAGCAAAGCAAGAGATTGAGGGAGGCCTGCTCTTATAGTTCCATCAATTAAGGTGCCATAAGATAGGAGGCGATGGGCCACAGGACTAGGCCATTCTAGGTCCGCATAGAGCAGACAGTGATGTTTGAGCCGAGCCGAGGAGAGGCAGAAGCATAACGGCAAACGTTGTTATATGTAGTGTCCCATGTATGGAGGGAGGTCTTGGTTGCACCTAGATAGATGACAGAGCCATAAGCCAAGGATGGGAGAAGGCCTTGTGCCACAGCAAGCCTAGCTGATGGGGTAAGGGCATAGTATGGTAGGCTCCTCCAATCTTGGCATTGACTGATTTACAAGTTGTAGTGATGTGGAGATCAAAGTCCAAGGATTCATCAAGAAGAATACCAGGGTATCTAAAGGATGTGGTGTTGACTAACAGGGAATTGTCAGAACAGGATATTTTGAAGGAGTTCCGATTTACTTTTAATTTAGCTGGAGAGCCAAAGAGCATTGCCTGAGTTTTCGTTTCATTAAGAACAAGACGGTTTGCAGTAAGCCAGGATTGTATGTTTTGGAACTCTAGAGATAGAGTGTTATTTAAGTCCGATACATTGCTGGCACTTTGGTAGAGTACAAGGTCGTCTGCATAGAGCAAGGTAGAGCAATTAGACACTCGGTGTGGGAGGTCGTTTATGAAGATCAAGAAGAGCAATGGGCCAAGTATGGATCCCTGTGGGACACCAGCATGTATGGATGATAGGTCTGACAGGGCTGAGTTAAAAGCAACAGCCTGCTGTCGATTGGCTAGATAGCTACGGAACCAGTTCACTGATTCGGCTGAAAAACCAAGGGAGGTAAGCTTTGTAAGGAGAAGGGTGTGATCAACAAGGTCAAAAGCCTTGGTGAGATCAATGAAAGTGGTACCTGTCAAGAGACCGCAGTCCATGGCTGTGTAAATATAATTTTTAAGTTTCAGAAGGGCAGTAGAAGTACTATGGCCTTTTCGAAATCCATGCTGGGAGCCAGAGATGAGGTTGTGTTTCAGGAGATACTCTATAGTTTGCCTTGCAACTAGTTTTTTCAAGGATTTTACTGAGCACAGAGAGGATGGCAATAGGCCGATAATTGGCCATCTCTTTAGGATTACCTTTCTTTAGGATTGGTGTTATCCTAGCTATCTTCCAAACATTAGGAACTACACCATGACATAGCGACAAGTTGAAGATTTTAGTTAGGGGGGAGGCTATGAGCGGGGCAGCGGCTTTCGGAAGCCTAGGTCAGGAAATTACAGCTATGGTAGCCGGTGAGAGACATGCTCACTTCCTGTCAAGCCAGTCCCTTAACATAAATAAAACTAAGAAAGTGATTTAAGGAGAGAGAGATGAGAAAAAGAGTAATAAATGTTTACTGTATCTTCGGAGGGCTGGGGTGACAAGAAACATCACACTAAACGCATCTCCAGATATGGGACACAGTCGCTCGCTCCCCGCCCCTGTAAAGTGAAACTGGGTGGGCAGACTAACAAACGTGAAGGGGGGGAAAAAAAAACATGCCCTTGACTTTTTCAGTATGTGGGTGGCTGGGGAGTGGAAACAGAGACACCAAACTCCTCTAGTGGCTTAATTGAAAAGCTACATTCCAAAACAATCATAAGAACTACTTTCTGTTTCCTTCCACGAATAATATTTTTTACTGTTTTTATGTACAGTTTACATGTGTATCTTTTTTAACTTCTTTACCAGGGGGAGACCATTTTATAAGTGCAATAAGACACTCTGAGATGTGTGTTATGGCCTGATAAATGCACACCCAGGTGCATAAGGCACTATCATAGCACGCCTGGGCATGCTGTTATCAGGCCATAATCCACACCTCATTGTGTCTTATTGCTTGCTTATTGTACATGTGGGTTTCAAGCCATTGATATAAGGAATAATGCATGGGCAACCGTACACTATGAGCATGTGTTTCCATCAAGGGGTTCAGATAACAGCATGGAGTTCGAGAGTGAAGCTTGAGAGGTCCATGCTGTTACCTCACCTGAGATGGAAACACAAGGCGAGTTTTGTATGATTAACTATATTTTATTTGTTACAGTATGTGGTTTCATACATTTCCTTGAGTTTGTTGCCTTAGAGTACTGCTGCAAAAGTGGAAGTGGAGGCTGTGGGAGTGTGCGCTATGGAGGACAATATGATGTGCATGAAAAGGAGAAACTGGAAGTGAGGCGATGGGGAACACAGCTGAGTTAATGATGGAACATGTACAACAACAACTTTCAGAATGCACAGCAATTTTTGGCCGTGCCCAACAAGATGTTTGAACTGGCTGAATTTCATATACAGGAAGGTCATGTGGGGTCTGAAACAGTGGGGGAATTCAAGAATGTGTGGGACAGCAATAAGGCAATTATAGTGAGGGGGTAGGAGGAAGTAGGCTGTTGGTTAACTGGAATTTGCAGCTTATCCAGTACGTAGGGAAATGGGCAGACTGGGAGGGCCAAGCTGTCCTTATCTGCCATCAAAGTCTATGTTTATATGGACTGTATAATCATTTCAGAGGTCAGCCATTCTGAGGTTAATGTGCTTTCAAATAACTGTGCCCTAAATGCAGAATATCTGTCAACATGAAATGATGATGATGATGATGCGAGTTGGTGGTCTTGGAGCTATGGGCAGCATTATTAAAATGTCATTTTAATCTATTTCATAATAATGTTTGCCTCAGTTTTAATAGTAACCATAAAAATTAAGACTGGCTTGATTTTCTTGGCTGCTGATGAAACTGAAGCAAATATCATTATGGAATGGTCTAAAGCAGCATCATAGTAATGCAGCTCTTAGTCCCAGATTGCCGACTCGCTGTTGACATCATCACATCAACATAGCGGCTGCCATTTTGTGCCAGGGTCGCAGCTATTTTAACACACAATAACTTTTCAAACCTTAGCAATGCTGCTCAGTATGTTGTTCTGCAGCTGGCACTTAAGTCAAACTGCACCCTTGAATTCAGTTGAGTGAGGTGTCAATTACAGTGAAGCCCACCAGGATGCAGCACAATACTGCAGAATTCTACAGCCGAAGTACTGCACAAAACAGTGCAATTTCAATGGTAGTTAATCCCTTTTGTCATGCAGTAACCTGAGACACTGCACTGCATCCTGGTGGGCTTCATTGCATGTCTCCCAAGTCCTTTGCCTGCTCATTTTCCCCTTTGGGTGAATTTTTGAACCTGTATGCCCATTTCTTGTTGTTCTCCCCTTCCCCACCTGAGTTGCATGGTCTTACACGATAAATTCTGTTTGTCACTTAATTGTCCAGCTACGTAATGTAGCCTAGTTCGCATTACAGATTCTTACAGTCTTCCTTAGTACTTCACATACTTGGTTACTTACATAATTGGTGTTGGCTGCAAACTTTGTGATAAGCTACTGAACCCCACGTCATGTCATTTGTATAAAGGTTGAAACGTACTGGTACATGAACTAACTCCTATGGCAATCTGTTTTCTTTTTTGTTTGTTTTGTTTTTTCAGAAGGTTTGTGTAAGAACTTCCTGTTGCATACAATTCATGATGGCAGGCAAAGGCCCATGATAATTTAAAATAAAAGGGACTGTCGATCAATTGATTACAAAGTGTAGAAATAACATCACAGGATTATATGTAAAATGATTATGAATACTACATTTTTTGAAAAGCGATGTGCCACTGCCAGTTATAAATGAGTTGGTAAAATGCTGTATTGTGATTGGCTGGCTGACTGACTGTTGGTGCGAAAAGGACAGTTTGTAACAACGCATAATTTGGTTCATCCTTGAGCACTCCAAGCACACTACATTATAGAAACATAGAAAGATAGACAATGATGGCAGAAAAAGAGCAGAGTTCCAACCAGTCTGCCCAAGTTCCCTATAATCCCAGACACCTACTGTTCATTCAGGGTACTAACCATCCCCGTACTTGCTCTAGTCTCCTCCTTAGTCCTGTTGCCCCCATTAACCACCATCCTCTTCGTTGTGTCCCATCCCTGCTTGAATCCCCTGACTGTTTTCGCACGCACCACTCGGCTGACAGACTGTTCCAAGGTTCCACCTCCCTTTCCATAAAGTAGTACTTCCTTGCATCTTTCATGAACCTACCTCCTTTTCATTTCCATTCGTGTCCACGTGACTGCGAATTGATATTCAGGCTAAATAGTTCCCCTTATTAATTCCAGGACTTGAAGGTCTCTATCATATCTCCCCTCTCACTTCTGGTCCCTAGTGAGTACATATTTAGTGCCTTGAGGCACTCCTCATAGGATCTGCCCTGCTGGCCGTGAATAATTTTTGTTGCTCTGCACTGTCTCCAACCTATCATTATCCTTTTTTAGGTGAGGACTCCAGAACTGGGTGCAGTACTGTAGGTGAGGCCTCACCAGGGAACTGTAGAGGGGAAGTATTCTCTCTTTTCTTCTATCATCAATACCCCTCCAGATATATTCCCAGCATCCTGTTTGCCTTGCTGTAGGCCTTGTTGCACTGACTCAATTGCTTAAGTGAGTTGCTAATGATAACTCACAGATCCTGTTCCTCAGTTGTTGTGCTAAGTCTCTCTCCTCCCATCCAGTTCTTTTTCCCTAGGTGCATTACCTTGTACTTTCTAGCATTGAATTTGAACTGGCAGACCTTTGACCACCCCTCTAGCTTTTGTAGGTCTTTCCGTATTTCCCTTATTCCCTCGTCACTATCCACCCTCCAACATAGTTTTGTGTCCTCTGCATTATGATGGCAAGTTAAAGATTAATGAGGGCCACAGCTCAACTGTGAAGGCCTTTGTTAGTCAAGCGGTGGCCTTCATTAATCTCCAGCTTGCCATCATAATGTACAAAATACTAATAAAAAAAAAAATGCTCCCATTCGTGGTGCACCCCCGCACTCTCCCTTGCTGCGCATCATAGCGTGAGGGCTTGTAAATGAATTGGAAGGGATCAGCTAGCTAGCTACCTTGTTGGGGCCAAACTACGATCCCTTCCATTGGATATCGGATGCAGAAAAAGTTATGCAGAATACTACCGCCAGCACAAGCTAAAGTTTATTGTAAATTACCCCATAATCTCCAAATCTGAGAAAATCACTTTAAATCCAAACTGTGCACTGTGGTCATGTTCTCCCTAGTGTTCTCATTTCAGACTTCTTTCCGCACTGAAGATTGCACTCGCCTCTAAGTGTTTTTCCAGTACTAGTGGCTAGTCTTGGCTTAAACTTATTTTATTTTATATAAAGAATTAGCCCTTTTTGTCGGTTCCTGCTTTGTTCGCTGGAACCAGGGAACTGTGGTTTTAGCTGTGCATCTTGTCATAGTTCTTGATGGCAGATTGCCATAGCTTGATATTACAAATTGTGATCTCTGGAAAGTTTTTACCCTAAAACACAGAAAAATCGTGCAGCAAAAAAAAAGTCTCTGCCTGCTGCAGTGTGCACTTCATTGTCCTTACGGAGTGTACTCTTGTCAAAAAGCACACAGCATATAATGGTGGGGGTTACTCTGATGGTGGAAAGCCTGCATCAGATGGCCTCTGACTTCAAAGGGGACTGAAAAATGTTGCATACAGCTGTCTTAATCAAAAGAGACAGACAAGGCTGTAAAGCCGTAATTGGATCCCAGTAAAGAGCACAGAGCATCCAGGGGAGCTCTGACAATGCTAATGGCAAGAAACACAAAAGACATTCTGACCAGCAGTTACCAACAATGTCTGGGGGAAGAAATATGAGAAAGGACAAACGGTACCCCCGCCCCGAGAAAAGGGCCAGGGGCCACCGGTTCCAGAGCAGACAGTGCCCTCAGTAGATTAAAAAAAAAAAAAGTTGCCATTTTTCTAGCCATCCAGTCCATGGAAAACCCTGCCTCTACCTCTGCTCCACCCTTCTATACCCAGTGCCAGTGATGGGAGAGGTATAAGATGGGAATGAACAGTGAGAACCTGAAATATTCCTGAGCAGGACTTTCATCCTGTGTATCAGTTGTAGGCCAGATGGCCACAACACTTAATAAATTCAAGTGAAACAGAAGTGGATATAGAGAAAGCAGGGATGAGTGTGTTGGGATTAACATCCTCCACAAGTGCCTTAGTTCTAGCTCCCATGTCCATGAAAAATGCAACTGCCAGAGTGCTGGAAACACCACACTCTGCACTGTCTCTGATTTATTTAAAAAAAAAAAAAAAAAGTTAACAGAAAATAACTATCAGGTGGACAAAGAGGTTTCAGAATGCCTGTATGCCCACCCTGATCATGAAAGTATTGTAAGCCCCCCTTGCAGGAGGGGCTTATTGCTCCCATTTAGGAACCCCTTTCCCACTCCCTCAGAGCTAGGAGATTTGTTAGTGCTCTGGGGGTTAATAACTGCTGGACGCCTCAAGGTGGCAGCAGAGGGCATGTTGTAGGGAGGTGTATAACGCTGGAGACAGGAAGTTTGTGGCCTTTTCCAGCCCAGGCAGTAGGCCTGGAGCTGGAGGTGGGTGGCTGGAGGAGCAGTGAAGGCAGGCAAGAAGGGAGCTTGGCAGTCCAGGTGGACTGGTGGGGGGGACCCCCACCCCCAAAGTGCAGATAGGGATGGCCTCTGCAGCAACGTGGCACCGAGGAGTAGGGGAGGAAGCTCTGTGGTGAGGATGGTCAGCCAGATGCCTGTATCATTGGGCTAAGGGAGGTGCAGGAGGTAGTGGTATGTCACGATAGGCAGGTGCCCTTAGAGATTCCTTGGTAGTGGCTGCTCAGGCCACCAGGGCTGTGGGGGCAGTGGCAGGGTCCCCACAGGAGGGAGGCCAGTGGCAGTGGCTCTTCCCCATACCTGACATGGCAGGGTGGTCTGAGAAGTAGAGGGAGCCCAGGGGCCCTTCACCCATTGTAGGGCCTATGTGAAGGGGCATGTCCTGGGGCACTGGCAAGCAAGGGCGGGGCAGGTCTTGGGACAGGCCTTGGAGGGTGCCTTTGGTGGGAGCTTAACGCAAGACCAGGATGTGTGGACAGATGTGGAGCAAGGAGCTGTGTAACCCACAAATGGTCATCACGGAGCATGTAGAGGATTAGTGGGTGCTGTTTGTGGAGGAATGGGGTGCTTGGAGGGGCCTGGGCGGTGGCAGGGCCTGGGTCTCTTCCATGGCAGGGTAGCCCATTTGAGGTAGCTTGAGTGCTAGAGCAGGGCTGGGTTTTGGGTCCGCTGCACCAGAAAAGAAAGAAAAGTGAGCTGTGGATGTGGGGATTGGTGCTGTGAGTTTGGGAGCACCAAGCAGGTTTGGGTTCCACATGAAGAAAGGGAGTTTGGGTTACGGGGCCTGGGTCAGAGAGAGATCCTGCACCCTTGAAGATTTGGGCCAAGATAATAGGGCCAGGAAGCAGCTCACTTCTCGCTGGAAAGTGAGGCAGCCGACCAGTGCCAGACTGGTTAAGGAAGGTCAAGAGTGGGTAACACAGAGCTAAAAGAGAGAGGGTTTGGCTGAACAGAGCCAGAGAGCCAGGAGCTTGTGGTTTCTTCTAATTAAGTAGGTCTTCGGGTAAATCATCCAAGGGTTTGGAGAGACAAAAATCCTGCTTGTACTGTGCGGCTAGTACAGTATAATGGGGGAGTGGTGCAATGCAGTGGATGCAGTGCAGCTGTAGTCAGGCAGAGCTTCAGGATGCTGAGGTGCTGCCCTGTCTGCATGCATCTCTCTGGACTGTGGGATGAGGTAGCCAGACTTGGAGCGGAAGTAAACTGGGTCAGGAGTACCCTCGCCCCATCCAGATACCACCCAGTCCAACACCGCTGCCTCAAAGGATGCCAGGAACAAGGAGCACTTGGATGCTGGTGGGCTCAGGGAGGGTTAGGGCGGTCAGGTAGAGGCACATTCCAAATCCTGTTCCACTCCAAGATTCATATGCTGCACTGGCAAAGAGGGACAACTAAACAGAGGCACCTAGAGAAGAGGAAGGGGAAGAATGTGGAGGTCAACCGAGAAAGTGACCTCAGTGGGCAGAACAGTGGACCCCAGAGAAGGAAGACTCGAATCCTGGTGGGGGACTGTATCATAAGAGTGATCCAGCTAGGAATACATGAGGAGGAGGACAGGGAGGTGAGATGCATACCAGGTGCCATGGCTTGGAGGGATGGGAGGAAGATGCTGGGGATTGCCAGGAAGGCAAGACAAGAGGGTGAGCTGGATGTCATTATCTACCTATGTACTAATGACCTGGCAAACGGCGAGCCTAAGGAAGTTCAGGAAGACTTTAGAAAATTGGGAAGGGGTCTCAAGCAAGTAGCTACATCTGTCACCTACTCGGAAGTACTACCTGTGAGAGGCATGGGAGAGCATAGGGGCACATGCACTAGGAACTTTAACACATGGTTGAAAAACTGGTGCTGCACGGAAGGATTTGGATTCATTGGTGACTGGGGACCCACCTGGAGGGATGGGGGCTTGTTTAAGCCTGACGGCCTGAATCCGTCCTGGAGGGGAATCCAAGCACTCAATAAGTTTAAATGCTACATGGACAAGCATTTAAACTAGCCAAGGGAAGTGGCAGGCCAGCAAGGAGGGTATCTAATTGCCCACCACCCATAGCTAGCAGTGGAACCAGTGAACAGGAGGAGGAGATGTCTCTACAAAGCAGTGTGCAAAAGATGGAGATAGGCACCCAAGGTGTGGATAGGCATAAAGGGGGCAAAATTCAACAGAAGGGCAGACAGCAGGGAGAACCAGGGATAAAGGACAACCAGGGAAGGGGCTGGAGTAGAACAGCTAAACAGTCCAGGGAGTTCACATCATGGAAAGCCATGTGTGCCAATGCCAGGAGCCTTAGCTACAAGATGGAGGATCTGGAGGCTGCCATGGTGCAGTCTGACCTGGATATTGTGGCCATCATAGACCTGGTGTAATGATAACCATGACTGGGAGATGGCCATACCTGGCTGCAACTTATTCAGAAGAGACAGGGCAGGTAGGAAGGAAGGAGGAGTGGCACTTTATGTGAAAGATGGCATAAAGGACACAGAGATCCAGGAGGAACAAAATGGGGGAGAGATACTGTAGGTTAAGCTGGGAAGGAAAATGGGGTCAGCTATCTGCATGGGAGTGGTCTGCAGACCACCATTCCGGGAGGAAGAGACAGATAGGGGGTTAATGCCAGCCATCCAAAGGCTGGCACAGACAAGGGGGAGGTGGTGCTGGTTGGAGACTTCAATATTCCAGACATGGACTGGAGCCTCCAATCAGAAGCATCAACCAGGAGCAGATTTATCCTGGTCTGTCTTCAAGGTGCCTTCTTTAAGCAACTGGTCATGGAACCAACTCGGCAGAAGGCAATACTGGACCTCGTGCTCACAAATGGGGACAGTGTGATAGGGGCAGCACTTGGGGAAGCAGTGATCACCTGTCACCGTGGTTTGAAATCACAGAAGGAGCAGAACCAAACTACACAAAAACACGTATCCTGGATTTTAGGAGAGCAGATTTTGGGAAAATGGGGACATGCTTGAAAGAGGCACTAATGGGCATGGAGAGGGAATCAGGTGGAGGAACAGTGGGCAATATTTAAAACGGGGATTACAAGACCAACAGAATTATGCATTAAGCAGGTTAGCAAGGGGAAAGGACAAGGAGGGAAGCCATTATGGTTTTCCAAGGAGGTAGCAGAGAAAGTGAAAGCCAAAAAGATTGTATTCAGGCAATACAAAAAGACGCAGGCAAAAGGGGATAGGAAGAAGTACCAGAAGAAGCGAAGGGAGTTAGGGAGTCAGTAAGAGAAGCAAAAGCTCAGACAGAAAAGCGCATTGCAAAATCGGTGGGTAGGGAGGACAAAACCTTTTAGAGGTACATAAGTGAAAAATGAAGGGCAAAGGGAGGGATAATGAGACTGAAGGGGGAGGACGGGGGCCACATGGAGGATGACAACAGAAAAGCTTAAATACTGAACAGATATTTCTGCTCAGTCTTTACTGAGGAAGAAGAGGGTAATGGGCCTGAGGGAGTACAAGGGGTGGGAATGGCGCAGAAATGGACACAAGGCCCTTTACACGGGAAAGGGTCCTCAAGGAATAAGAGTCAATAAAGTAGTGGGGCCAAATAGGGTGTACCCCAGGGTCCTAAAGGAACTAAGAGAGGTGGTGGCTGAACCTGTGGCAATCCTGTTTAGCTGATCACTGGAAACACGGGAGGTACCCAAAGACTGGAGGACAGCAGATGTAATCCCCTTATACAAAAGCAGGAACAAAAAGGAAGCAGGGAACTATAGACCAGTCAGCCTTACCTCGGTATTGGGGAAGATCATGGAGGCATTACCAAAGGAGAGATTGGTGGATCAGCTGGTTGCCAGTGGACTGCAGGACCCAAGGCAGCATGGTTTCACCGTGGGGCGGTCATGCCAGACCAGCCTCATTGAGTTTTTTGACTGGGTGACAAGGGAGGCAGATAAGGGAGAACAATGGACGTGGCCTATCTGGAACATCGGCAAGGCCTTTGACGCTGTGCCACATAGAAGGCTATTAAGCAAACTGGGGAATATGGGAGTAGGCAGGACAGTAGTGCGGTGAGTGGGTTTGCTGGGCAGCAGGACACAGAGGGTGGTGGTAATTTGCTGTCACTCCACAGAGGGAAGAGTGACCAGTGGGGGACCACAGGGATCAGTGCTGGGACCAGTCCTGTTCAACATCTTCGTCAGTGACATTGTGCAGGACCTAGAAGGCAGAATTTCCGTTTGCTGATGACACGAAGCTCTAACAGCGTGGACACGCCAGAGGATGTAGACAGAATGAGGAGGGACTTGCAGAAACTTGAAGAATGGTCAAGGATTTGGCAGTTGAAATTAAATGCAAAGAAGTGCAAGATAATGTATATGGGGCACAAAAACTCTGGAACAACATATCAGCTGGGGGGGTGAGGATGTAGCATGCACCAAGCAGGAAAGGGTCCTTGGGGTTATCATCTCTGATGACCTCAGGGTAGGGAAACAGAGCGACAAGGCAGCAGGTAACACTGAAGAATGGCAGAGACTGTCGCTTGGGGCCAAGGGTGGGAGGAACACCATCTAAGTGCTTACAAGGCAGAACTTCCTGGTTTGTAAAGGGCACTAGTTTTACCTGAGCAAGGACCACGCTGCAGATTAAGGTGTGTGACTGAGTTTCACTAAAGTACACCTATGTTCGAAGAAGAGTTCTGAGTGTATAGCTTAGATTCACTAAATGTCACTCATGGGAAGGAAAATGTTCGTGTACATGGCCAGGTGTCCACTAATGCACTTTCTGGGAAATTGGAAGGAAAATGTTCATGTGCATGACCAGGTGTCCACTAATGCACCTTTTAGGAATTTGGGAAGATGATGTTCTTTTGTTGATTATGAACTATACTACATGCATGGAGAGTTCGTGAATTGTACCTGTCCAGCCTGGACCGACCCTTGGGGGTCC
The DNA here is from genome assembly GCA_016271365.2 of Neoceratodus forsteri. Taxonomy (NCBI): domain Eukaryota; kingdom Metazoa; phylum Chordata; order Ceratodontiformes; family Ceratodontidae; genus Neoceratodus; species Neoceratodus forsteri. The sequence continues at coordinate 479,446,879 of CM057459.1, read as the reverse complement.
ACTTCTGCTTTAATTTTCCATCTGTTGAATAAAGCCATACGGCACAATCCCAGTCACTGTTATGGACATTCCGATTATTGCTTCTGGTTGTGTGGATTTACTGGGGGACCTCAGCAGGTTAAATCTAGCAAAATACCTAACAGCCTCCACCCAGGACCTGGGTTGTGTTATTTACACAAGGTTCATGTTGTTTTGTTTCTGTACCCCCACCCCTCTCTTCCACTAGAAAATGAGCCAGGTATATACCCTAAAGCCAAGAATGGTACCTAACTTTGGTAAAGTAAATTGGTACGCCAGTATGTGGGCACCAGTGTTCCCAGATTTTAATGGGGGATGTGCTCGCTAGTTAAAAAGTGGCCTGGGGGTTACACTAGTGTAAAACTGTCCAGCAAAGTACTGGAAGTTTTAAAAGTGACTAGGAAGCTGGCAGATAGAAAAAACAATTCACTAAAATCGAAAAAGTTTTCTATATGGTGCAAATCTCACGAAACCACAGCAGTGGTATCAGATTTACTGGTGGTTTTAGATGTGGTGCACCCACAGCCCCAAGTGCTAAAGAATTCATCTTTAAAGGCTAACTAAGTTTGAATTCCTTCATACAAGGGTATTAAGTACAGTTACGTCTTAGTAAAACTGTATAAGTAGTTTCAAGGTAGCCTTAAAGGAACTAAGCAATCTAGGAATTATAAAACATAGGGTTAGTAAAATAAAACATGGTGTTTAAAGTAGGTGCATAAAATATCACATACATATTTAAATTATTAGCAGACTATAAAAGGAAAGTTAGCAAGGTCTTAGAATGATATAGGAAGGGGATTATTTTTGCAGAAAGGGATATTTGGAAGGGGAGATGTACAATAATAGAGGATGGGGGATTGGAATGGTATTAGGAAGGAGCAGGGGGGAAGAGGAGTGGGCGGTGGATCAGGAAGGTTAATGGAGTGTAATGGCTGTGAGGCTGTAGTGTTTGTCTACTGTGGGAGTTGTTTCTTTGTCCAGTATGTAGAAGGTTAACTAATCTGGAGAGTGAGCTTGCACGGCTAAAAAAGAATTTGAATCGTATTGCAGGAGAGGAAGTCTATATGAGTGTAATCAATATGGGAATGCATGTAGGTGGAGGATAAATGGGGAAGGGAGATGAAGTAATGGTGGAGTCATACAAAGGGAATCATCTATTCCAGGGTGCTGGAGGGATTGGGCATGGAATGATAGTGGTAGAAATATGTGAAGATGGAACAAGAAGGCAATGAACAGGTATACAATGGATGGGAATGGAAGATTGGGTTCTGAGGATGAAGGATGGAACACAGTAGGAAGAAGAGGGTAGAAGAGTAATGTCAAGCAAGGAGGCGCAGTAAGGAATGTGTCAAAGCAGGAGGAAGGGCAAGGTAGGGATATTAGTAAAAATGGAAATGTTCATAGGTTTGAAAAGAGAAGAGAAGGAGAGAAAAATAGGTCTAAGCATGAGGAAACAATACATGGGAATGAGAGTAAGAAGTTGGAAGGGGCCAGCCTGGTGGCGCAGAGGGTTGAGGGCTAGACACCACACCTCGCGCCACGCCGGCGACCCGGGTTTGGGAACGAGCTCGAGTCGTTGGGGGGGGGGGGGTGTTGATTAGCTATCGGCTGGCAGCTTCCCTCCTTGGGAAGGTTCAGGAAGGCTTCTCAGAGCTTGGCTGCCCCCTTGTGGAGGCTGGATGGCAGTGCCGCATTCGAGAAGCCCTGGCGCTAGGCTGGGGAGGGCGGAGGGGGCTGTGTGCTGGAGCTGTGGTGCGCAAATGCGCCTCCACATGTGTGCATCGCCACTTCTGGCACCCTGGGTAGCTAAGGGGAGAAACAGTGGAGAATCGAGGGTCACCGCAAGGAAGATCCTGAATGACCCTTGAGTCAAGGTAAGGGTGGCAGATGGTAGCAGTGGCCTGCCACAGCGGATAAAGAAAATGCACCAAAAAAAAGTTGGAAGGGGGTCAGAATATTAAGAAAAGCATGAGCAAGGCAAATAATGGCGAGGAGCTAGTCAATAAGGGAGGGGTTATCTTGAGAAATAGGCATTCACCATTGTTAAATTTAATGGACTCGGATGAAAAGGGGGATGAGGGGTACAAAACAGAGCAGAACAGAGTAGGAACGCTGGAGGAGGAGCTGCTGGAAAGTAGTGGGAAGACAAATGGAACAATTAATTTAGAGGTAGATATGAAGTTCGATAAGAGGTGGGTGAGCATGAAAACTCAGATATTGAACAGAGCAAAGGTGGGGAAGGGATGATATCTGAGGAGGCAGGTATAGAAGAAAAGTAGAAATGGGAAGCTCAGAGAAAAGGGATAGTAAAAAGAAAACAAGAGTGAATGCAGTCAAGTTTAAAGAAAAAGGATGATATTGGGGATCGAAAGGAGCAGAACTGGGCAAAGTACAACCAGCTGGGGTTTTAGGGGTCTGCATAGAGTATAAAGTGGGTGGAGTCCTTATACTGGGTGATTCTATAATTAGAGGAATTAAATGAGGGAAGTTGGGTGGAGGGAACAGAAATATTAGGATTGAGATGGCACTAAAAGCCTCGTGTCTTGTATACTCCCTGTCCAGGAAACATAAGGGGATCTCGCACATTGTGTTGCATCTGGGCACAAATGATCTGGCGGATAGCAATCTCGAGGAAATGCAAGCCAGATTCATGGAGTTGGCAAGAGTCTGGAAGCTGGATAATAAATCGGTCTCTCTTTCAGAAGTACTTCCAGTTCCAAAGGCCAGCATGGATAGAAAAATTAGAACTGATGAGTTTAATGTATGGTTAAGGTGGTGGTATAGTGAACAAGGGTTTGGATTGGTGGGGGGGTGGAGTAGGACATGGGATAATGCAGAATTGTATGCTCTGTACGGATTGCACTTAAGCAGAGCTGGCAGTATAGCGCAGTGGTTTAAGGCTCTGAGCTGCAAACCTGGAGACCTGGGTTTGAATCCTACAGCCCCCACTTTGCATACTTTGTGACCTTGAGCAAGTCACTTAACTTCCTTGTGCTCCCAGGTCGCACCTGTAAACAAGCTTCAGCTTGGGTGTGTGTCTATTGGTTATACAAAAAATAAAAGCTGGCACAATGGTCCTGAGTGAATATTATATTACTTTGTAAGGGAAGAGTTAAATTTAAACTGATTAGTGAGGGAGCAGCAATGAATAGCCTAGCTAGTAATCCTCCTTGTAATATTGTAGGTAAGTTAGTAGGCTATAGTAAGAAAGTAGGATTTACAGGGTGGAGAAGGCTGTATGAAAATGCCAGAAGTCTGGGAAATAAAATGATGGACCTAGAGACAATGATGGTGGATGAGTGCCTTGATATTGTGGCTATAACAGAGACCTTGTGGCCGGAGCATCACTCCTGGGAAGTTAGTGTTCCGGGATACAGGCTGTTCAGGAGGGACATGGTGGGTAGAAAAGAGGGATGATGGCATTATACGTCAAGGAGACCATTAAAGCAACTGAAGGACAGGATGAGCACAGTGAGACAGAATTCCTGTGTGTCTCATTAGAAAAAAACCTGGAGCCATAGCAAGAATAGGAGCGATATACAGGCCTCCAAATCAGGGGGAGGAGTTAGGCAAATGATGCAGGTGATTCAAAGGGCATCAAACAAAGGGGAGCTTGTACTACTGGGGGACCTTAATATGCCAGACGTAGAATGGGGAATCCCAAAGTCTGCATCAGCCAGGAGCAAGGAGATACTCGAATCACTGCAGGGATCGTGTCCACATCAGCTGGTTAAGGAGCCCATAAGGGGGGAAATTATTTTGGATGTGCTCACAAACTGAGCTAGTGTTGGAGAGGTTATTGTGGGAGACTGCGTACAAGTGATCACAACACAGTAAGTTTGAAGATACAAATAGGGAACATAAATAAGACCAGTAAGAAGGTTCTGGACTTCAGGAGGGTGAACTTTAATAGAATGAAGGAGCTTTTCTGGGAGGAAATGAAATGCGGTGACTGGATAGAGGATGTAGAAGAACCGTGGAAATGTATTGAGGTGTTATTAAAAGCAACTGTACTATGCATAAGGAGGGTAAGAAAAAACAAGATAGGATAGGGAGGCTGTAAGCTCAATAAGAGATGGGATAGTTTTCAGAAGATATAAGAAAACTCCGTGTGTGATAGAGTAAATTATAAGGAGAAACTGAGACAGGCAGGGAAATTGATTAGGAGAGCAAAAGCAAAAACAATAGAGAATTGCTAAACATGTCAAACAAGGAGATAAAACATTTTTTAGAAATGTGGGGGAAAAGAGGACAAGATGGGATTGTGAGTTTGAGGGGGGAGGGGAGAACTAAGGTTGAGGGGGGACTTCGAGAAAGCTGAGGTTTTAAATAGTTATTTTTGCTCTAAATTCACAGTGGAAGGAGATGGAAAGGGACCCGAGTTAAAGAAGAAGGGAGGAGATGAATGTGGGGTAGATCAAAGCCCATTGAGTGAGGAAAGAGTTAAGGAAGAACTCGGGAAAATTAAAGGTAGACAAAGCAATGGCCGGATGGTTTGCATGCAGGGGTTCTTAGGGAATTGAGGGATAAGTTGGCAACACATTTAGCGAGGTTATTTAACTTGTCCCTAGATACAGGGTGTGTTTCAAGTGACTGGAGGACGGCAGATGTAGTACCACTGCACAAGGGAGGCTGCAAGGAGGAGGCAGGGAATTACAGACCTGTCAGCCTCACATCAGTGGTGGGCAAGGTGATGGAGATGCTAATAAAGGAAAGAATGGTAAAATACTTAACGGACAACAAACTATTAGATGAAGCAACATGGATTCACTAGTGGGAGATCTTACCAAACAAATCTGATAGAATTTTTTGATGGGGTAACAAAGGTGGTTGATCTAGGAGGGGCAGTTGATGTTGCCTGCCTGGACTTCAGTAAGGCCTTTGACTCTGTCCATCACTGCATGCTGGTAAGTAAGACAGAGAGCCTGGGGGTGGGACAGAAAATAACTAGATGGGTGGAGAACTGGCTGAAGGATAGAAGTCAGAGGGTGGTGGTTAATGGTGTACATTCTGGGGCAGTGACTGCCCTAACGTGCACCCAAAGTGAAAAAGACGCTGTGCCTCTTTTTTAGGCGTGTTCCCGACAAAAGTGCCACAAAGCGGATACACTTTTCTTCAGTGCTCATTTGCTTGAGACTGCAGAAGACTGGGAGTGGAATGGGAATTGGTACATTCGGGGAAAAAAAATGATTAAAAAAAAAAAAAAAAGAATGTGATTGGTGGTCAAGAGAAACCTGAGGTTTGTTCCGCCAATCACCTCAATTTGTGGGCTGTCTCCAAGATTCCTCAGGTGGCAAGTGTTGTAATGGCATGTGTGCAGGTGCCCCATTTTCTGTCTGTCTCAGCTCGAACGTCAGGGAGTGCGGTCGTCCTCACGGTTCGGTCCCGAGAAAACTGGAAATGTGGCCAGGCCCAAGAGGAATGGTAAAAGCTGGACTCTGAGTTCTGACCTATCCCTGTCGCATTTTGCTGCCTCAGAGAAGTGCATTGCAACTTGCAGCCCCACCAGAGAAGCAGGCAAGTTAAGTGATGATGTGCTGCCCTGGTCCCATTTCACACGGTGTCATGTCTGGTCGACTCTACCATCTGCTCTCAGTCACAGAAATGGTGTTCTGTTAAGAAAATACAGGGTTTCAGTGTCTGCCCAAATCAATCCACTGCCAGACAGGACAGTAAACCTGAGTAATCGTACATTAAATCGGAAACATTGCACACTTCGCAATTCTTCTGGTTTACCTGTCTGGCAATGGATCAATTCACATGTGAGTGTGACTGAGTAACATTTCTTGGGTATTGGGCTGGCTTGTTTATATTTAAAATGTACTATATGCCTTTGCAGTATGGGGATGGGGACCCAACTCTGAGTTTGGGTGGTGGCGTGGTCCTGTCTTGATTCCGAATCATGACTGTTTTCTTAAGCAGCCGCACCCTATAGTACGGCAGGTAGGTGGAGGGTCGACCATTCATGTTAATTTAATTTATTGGTGCACTGTGAGGACTCGATTGACTGTAGGGGCATGGCCCGGTGCATAAATGCGGTGGGGCTGGGGACCTGGGTAATTAAATTTTGAGAGCAGACAGTCACCTGAGTGACCGAATTTTATGATTATTTGATTCTGATCTACTAGGCATTTTTTGTATGGTGGCGCCGCATGCTCCCGAGTTACCAATCTCACTAGCTCCCGACTGGGCTTGGGGATAACAAAGGGCACGCTATATGAGGGATTTATGAGCAAGCCAAGCAGCATGGTATTTTCAGCAGTAGTCAGGGTAGTATCGTCTTAGAGACTCAGTAGAATTGTGATTGATCAGAAGTGGAGGAAAATTTGCCAACTAGAATAGGTGTCTAACTGGGAATGACTGACTGACAGATTTCTGTAAAACTGCTGCTGAACACCTGACGGCGGTGGCCTGAGGACGGTTATTTTTATTTGTTGAGAGCTTGACGATGTTTGGCTGTAGCTTGGTATGTGTAGTAGTGTTGTTGGGTTTAAATTGTAACATTGATTTGTGCCACTGCTTCCTGAGACCCCCTTCACTGGCTTGCCGTAAATGGTTCTGCTGCAGCATGGTGCTGTTGGCATGGGTGCCATTTTGAAATGGCCGCCTGCCTGCCACTGCATGACACAAGCACCATCACCATGACGTATTAGCCCCCGCCCCACGGGAAAGCATAATCATCATGCCTCCAAACTTCAGCCTAGCCCTGCTGCCTAGCATAAGGCATTTTGAGGCAAGTTACTGTGTAATATGATTTATATATATATATATATATATATATATATATGTATATATTATTGTATGTATAATATAAATTATAGTCATTCTCTCTATTTCTGAATCTTGACCCAGTGCGAGTGAGATTGATAGCTAGGCTCTATGATCACATGGGGACTTTTATTGGGGGGGGGGAGCTTGAGATATTTATTATGTTAGCAAGAGAAGAGGGATTTGTGGGGTTTTTTTGTCCATTGTTATATAGTGCTCACGGGCTCATGTTCAGTGACTGCTTATTCTGAATTTTTTTTGTCTTTTTATTTTTAACTTCAGTATTATTAACATTCAAACAATGTTAATGCATTTCTAATGATTCCGAATTTTGGACCCACAAATTTTGTTTTGGACCCACATTTCTGGTAGTGGCGGGTCCAACTGGACCCACATTCTTGGAACCCTACCACTGCCACTGTTCTGGGGTAAGGAAGGTTACAAGCGGGGTTCCTCAAGGGTCTGTACTAGGCCCAATCCTTTTTAATATATATATTTGTGACATGTCAGAGAGAATTGAAGGGAAAATGTGTCTATTTGCAGAGGATGCAAAGTTATGGAATAGGGTCGACACTGAAGGAGAGGTTGAGGCAATGAGGAGGGATTTGAGTATACTAGAGAAATGGTCAGAAACATGGCAACTGAAGTTCAATACAAAGAAGTGTACGGTGATGCATACAAGGCATAAAAAATTGACTGGCCAAGTACTCGCTGGGGGAGAGCAGATAAAGCAAACAGAACAGGAAAGGGATCTGGGGATTATATCAAACAACCTTAAGATAAGTGGCCAGTGTAGTAAGGTGGTTGGCAAAGCTAATAGAATGATGGCATGCATAGGAAGGGGCATAACTAGTAGGAAGAGGGAGATGCTGATGCCATTATATAAGGGTTAGACCGCACCTGTAGTATGGGTACAGTTCTGGAGGCCTCATTTAAGAAAGGACATAGATGTAATAGAAAAGGTTCAGAGAAGGGCAACAAAGATGGTGCAGGGTATGCAAGGGAAACCATGTGAGACAAGATTGAGAGAAATTAATCTGTATCCACTGGAGTTTAGAAGAGAGAGAGGAGACATGATAGACATTCAAGTACATGAAGGGGATAAATAAAGTGAGGGAAGGAAGTCTATTTAAAAGGAAAGTCAGAGTTACAACAAGAGGTCGTAATTTGGATTGGCAGGAGAAAGATTTAAAGGTAATGTAAGGGGGTGTTATTTTACTGAGAGGATGGTTGAACCCTGGAACAGATTACCTGAGGAGGTGGTAGGTGTCGAAACAGTAGAGGGATTCAAGAGAGCATGGGATAGACATATGGTGTTGGTTAGAGGACAAAGGATAGGCTCCTTGTGCACCAGTGGCAAGTAGGGGAAGGGGAGATGAGCAGACTGGATGGGCCAGGTTGGTCCTTTTCTGCTGACACATTACGATGATATAAATCAGCAAGGAAAAGCAAATATTTTGCTTCACAACCAGTGTTCAAAAAGATTTTCTTGGACCTAAATCACATCCTCCCCGAGGAATTCTGTTAATCTATGGGACGTAAACCTGGTGCTGGCATATGTCATACAGCAACCATTTGAGCCCATGGATTCATTATATCAGAGCTCAGATATGTAACCTAGACATCGGTATTCCTGGTGATTGTCATCTCCACCAGGAGTATCAGTGAGATGCATGGTCTTCCATAGAGGTAAGGTGGTCATAACCCGTGTAAAAATCCTTTCAAAAGTGGTTTCTGAATTTCACTTGAATCAGTCTGTGACTTTACCTGTGTATTTTCTCCAGACCACACAGAGACACAGATGAAAAGAAATTACGCAGACTAGATGTGAAAAGAGCTCAGAAACAGAATTTGACAACAGATGATGATGATCATTTAGTCCATCCAGTCTACCCATTTTTCCCTGCCTATCCTGTTACCTTACTTGATCTCCAGCTCCCCCAACCCCTTGCCTCCCAACTAAGATTTCCTTGTGCCTAGTTGGCCTGCTGGCGCAGCAGTTGGATTTCCGCTTGCAAAGCCGACAAACCTGGGAGTCGGAGGGCCAGCCGGGAGACAGGAATTGAGCATCCCACGGACTGCGCTCCTTCTCCAGGAGGAGGGAGGGGTTGAGTGTCCAGGGCTTGATGGACCCCTTGCGGAGGCCAGGGGAATCACAGACAACTGGTGTCAGCACGCTAAGGGGGCAGGTCAGACGCTGGACATCATTGCACGTTCCCACCACTGGGGCAGCTCAGAAATTACTGGCAGCCGTAGAAGAAGCCCGCTGGGCGCTTGGCCTCTATCACCCCCTAACAACCAGTTATGGCTCTGTGGCACCTCCGGGCCCTGAACCTCGCCCGTGGGGAGGCAGGGAGGCAGTGTCGGAGCAGGGTTCCCGCTGACACCTTCTCCCGTCATAGACGGCCCTGCCTGGTGCCATATCGCCCCGGGATAAGCCAGGGATAGCTGGAGGTAAGGCATTAGGGTGAGGCAGGTGTCTGGGCTGGAGCTGAATGAGGAGCGACCGCAACAAAAAGTATAATAAAAAAAAAAAAGTTTCCTTGTGCCTATCTCATGCATTTTGAAGCCTACCACTGTTTTCTCCCCCATCACCTCTGCTGTGTTCTAGGCATACACCACACTTTTCAGTGAAGAAGTGCTTCGTCGCATCTCTCCTACATTTTCTTCTGTCCAGCTTAATTGTACGTCTCCTTGATCTGGTGCATCATTTTGCATCATTTCCTCTTAAAGATGATCCCCTGTACCTTAGTTAACCCCATGTGGTACTGAAAGATCTCTATTATGCCCCACCACCCCGCCTCACCTCTCTTCCAGGGTGTACATATTGAGGTCTTTGTCTTTCCTCGTAGGGCTTCTGTTGCAGCCCTTGCACCATTTTAATTGCCTTCCTCCCGGGTTGTGCCTGATCATAGTATTCAGTTATCTGGCGTACTTACCAGTTAGTAAGAACCAAATTAATATACGTCCTTCCAGAAATGTGGTCTCCAGAACAGGACACAGTACTCCAGGTGGGGTCTGCCCAGTGATCTATACAGTGGCTGCACCACCTCCCTCCTTCTGCTGGCAATACCCCACTCTGTGCTCCGCAGCATCCCCACTGACCTTACCTACTTCCTTATCACACTGTCATGCCTCCTTGAGGTCATCGGATGTGGTCACCCCCCAGGTTCCTTTCCTGTTTGGTGATCATCAATACCTCTTCTCCCATTTTGTACTCTACCTTTGGATTTCTGTGCTCTAGGTGCATGATTTTGCACATTTTCACATTGAAACCCAGCTGCCATGCACTTGACCACTCCTTGAATTTTCCCAGGTCTCTGCACATTCTTTCCACCCCCTCGGGAGTGACTACCCTATTGCAGATTTTGGTTTCACCTGCAAAGAGGCATACCTTCCCTTCCAGCTCATCTGCAGTGTCACAGAGACATTAGAGACGACTGGTCCCAGGACTGAGCCCTGAGGCACCCTGCTGGTCATCTTCCCTTCCGCAGAGTGCGCTTCATTGACGTCCACCCTCCGTTGCCTATCCATTAACCAATTTCTTGCCTGGTTTACTACCTTAGGACCCACACATAAGTTGCCCAGTTTCCTTTTGAGTCTCCTGTGTAGTACCATGTCATATACTTGACTAAAATCTAAGTAGGCCACATCCACTACCTCACTGATCTGTTTCCTTGGCCATCCAGTCAAAGAAATCTATCAGATTTGTCTGACATGACACCCTCCCCCCATGAATCTGTGCTGCATCGGGTCTTGTAGCCTGCTGGATTCAAATTTGTTTCAGCAGTGGCTCCATTAACTTCCCCATCACTGATATCAGACTGACTGGCCTGTAGTTGCTAACCTCCTAACTGCTGCCACTTTTAGAGGACTGCATCTGCCCTTTTTCAGTCCTCTGGAACTACTCCTGTTTTCAGTGAGTTGTTGAATAGGGCCGTCACAGGTGCTACCAGTACCTCACCGAGCTCCCTCAGTTCCCTGAAGTGTACCCCGTCAGGCTCCATAGATTTGTCCCCTTTTAGATTTGCACGTCCCTTCAAGACCATCTCCTCTGTAAATGGACTTCGGTCTACCTTCTTAACCCTAGTACACCCTTTGGTTATAGCTTAGTTTCTATATGGGTAGAACTAAAAAACTGAGAAATGTCAGTAGTTACCTGCTCATCACATATGGTGACGTAGGAACAAGAAAACCAGCAACTAAGAAGACTATCTTACATTGGCAGCACTGAGAGGCTAATCCATCCATGAGGTCTGTAATGCAGCAGCCTTGTGCACAGCTTTACTTGCATAGAAACATAGAATTTTATGTCAGATAAGGACCGCTTGGCTCAACCAGTCTGCCCATTCCTCCCTAAATACACTATTACCACTGACTATGCTACAGCTCTTTCTCCTCCCCCCCCCCTTCCTATTCACTCTGATTACCTTGTGCTTATCCCATGCATTCTTGAATCCTGCCACTGTTTCCGCCCCACCACCTCTGCTGAAAGGCTGTTCTGGGAATCCACCACTTCTTCTGTGAAGTACTTCCTCACATCTCTCCTAAATCTGCCTCCCTCCAACTTCATACCGTGTCCCCTTGTTCTTGAGCATCTTTTCTTCTGAAAAGTACTTCCCTCCTGTACCTTATTTACCCCCAGTGAGTGAGGTATTTAAAGGTCTGTATCATATCCCCCTTCTCCCTCCCCTTTTCCTGGGCATACAAACTGAGGTCCTTTAGTCTCTTTTCATAGGGATTTTGATGCAGACTGTGCACCATTTTAGTTGCCATCTTTTGGACCACCTCCACTCTGTCTTGTGTCCTTCCGGAGATAGGGGCCTCGGTTTTGGTCCTTTTATTAGTAGAATAAGGATCAGTAGGGCTCTAATGGCTTTGTTTTTGGCACTAGCTCTTCCAACTGGTCCTCTTCTTCTAGTAAAGGAATTCTCTCTCAGTGGAGGCATTTAGGAAGGGGCTAACAAATTGTTTATTTTCACAAACATATGGCACACTTTTATTTATTATGTATATTTGAATTGTTTTCTCATTTTCACTATGGATTTGATTGTATGCTTGTATTTATCAGTTGTTCTTGTGAAGCACCCTGAGTCCCTTGGATAGGGCACTGTGACAGGGTTGAATATGGCCCTGTCCCAGTTGTTATGGAGAAAGAGTTTAAATGCAAGGATCTGTTCTATTCTCTCCTTTTCTTTCTCTTCTCTGTCTGGTTGCGCAACCAGATTTTCTTATGATACCTAGGACTTGATCACCCTGCTGATCTTGCAGTTCTCTACCTCTTGCTATCCTCACTTGCTGTTCTGTCTTTTCTCCCCCCTTGCATATCCACGGATATAAAACTATATGTGAATCATTTTGTGGAAATGTAATTGATACTGGGATCCCTTTGTTTAAAACTGTATATAGTTATACTGTAGAACTGATTACAGAGGTAAAATTGTATATAGTTATACTGTTGAAATGATTGCAAAGCTAAAACTGTATATAGGTATACTGTTGAAATTATTGCAAAGCTAAAACTGTATATAGGTATACTGTTGAAATGATTGCAAAGGTATTTGGAACTCAAGGGGTTAATCTGAGATGCAATTTTTAAGCCTTTTGCAGAAGATGTAAACTAGAGGTCAGTTCTGGGTCACAGTGTTCTTTTTGCTGCACCTGCTGGAAATAACAAGAACATTGGAAACTTTCAAGAACACTGTGTGAGAAGCATGCTTTTTTTCTTAACAAGGTCCTGCACAGACTTATAAAAAGAGCTGCAGTGTTTTGCAAAGGAGAGAGAGAGACTGAGATTGGAAATTAAGAAAAAGTCAGAAGGACTATTATTTTTCTATTGGCGCCCTTTGCAGACTCTGTGAGCGGCCTTTCAGCACCATGCAGTTCTGCTTAAAGTTGAACCAGCATAATATTTTGTGGTGATTTGCATATACAGCTCATGATGCTTTGCATTATGGGGGTGTGTTTGATTTTGTATTTCTTTGAAACTTGGCTTCCCGGCCAGTGCCCTTTGGGGTAACCCTTGCCTCAGTGCTTGCACACTAAGGTTCTTTGTCTTTTAGCTTGTTTTTTATTTTTATTGGGCTCACCACAGCCCAACCGAGATAGACCAACTTAGGGTAGCTGGTTCATTCCACTGGGGTGTCATACAGACGAGGCACACTGATGAGTCCTGGTAGGATGAAACACGTGTCTGTGTCTTCTATTGGCACCCTTTGCAGACTGTGCGAGAGGCCTTTCGGCACCATGCAATTCTGCTTAAAGTTGAACCAGCATACTATTTTGTGGTGATTTGCATATACATCCCATGATGCTTTGTATTATGGGGTATGTGTAATTTTTGTATTTATTAGTTTTCTATGTTTCTACTACCATTGTAAATAGTTATTCTGAACAATATTATGTTTTTTATTTTACTGTTGTGAATTTTACTACTGCTACTGGTTTTCCTATGCTTCCTGACCTGTGCCTTGATGACAGGCACTATGAAAATAAAATTGCCTAGGCCAAAGGACTGCTGTGTTGGTACTTAAAATGCATACTTTTACTTTGCTATACTTATTTATTTAGTCATTTAAGAAAACTGCTAAGAAGTAAATAATTTTAAGTTCTTTACAGTATGGATTTGATTTGTAAAACAGATAAAGAAATACTGTTTTAACTCTACCATTGTCCCTCTTAAGTGATTTTGTTTTGTGGTACTGAAGTGAAACAACATTTGATGGCTTTTCATAGCACTATACTGTGTTGCATTCAGGTAGGAAGTCATGGCATAGAGGCAGCCTGGGCCGGAGGCAGAAATGGACGAGAAGTCATGGACAGATTGTTTCCAAGTGTCATAGATCTTCTTTCAGCACGGGGACTATTTTATTTAGTCACTGTTCAAGAGAATAATCCAAGTAAGGAATGCTCTCTCGTGTCAGAATGTACAATTGCTTTTAAGTTGAAGCACCGCATTTTAGTTTGACGTTTTACTAATTAACCTCATGAAAGTATATTTTTTGGTCTATAAATTGCCCTGTAGTGTGTTATACCTTTTAAAAGAGAATAACAAGTGCTTTTGGAATGTTTCTGTAGTGCAGAACATATACTGGCACGTCTTACTGCAGTTTTTCTTCTTGACATTACAAGGTTACTTCAGGACCATTATTTCTCTGTGGAATTGAAATACTTGAAATAGTTAGACTTCGATTCACCAAAATAAAAATGTGTTTTTTGTTCCAACTATTACATCAGTGGCATGTCTGTAAACTGAATTCAGAACATGTTTTTAGCTTTATCTTGTAGGTACCAAAGAGATCTCATGAGAAGACATTTATTTCTTTTGGAAGAGAACTGCAAAAAAGTACAGTTCATTGTGATGAATACAGCTGGGAGAACCGAGTCTGTGTGTTTTTTTTTTTGGGGGGGAGGGGTCAGTGAGTTGCTCAGTGCTACCTTATAAGCCGCTGGCTGTGATGGGATTTGAACCAGAATCTCCTATTTCCCAGATCTTTGAGGTCATCTTCCTCCATAGTGCCACAGATATTGAACTGTAAGCCATTGACATCAGGTCCACTTGAAAACTACTGCCTAGCTGGGGCCGTCCACAGTGACATATTAATTGACACGCATGTGATATGGGCAGCCCCATGCCCTTCTGTTTCTTTTCTTCCACCATCGACCACTGTTGTCTACCCTAAGAAATGCCTTTGTCAAGAAGTCCAGGCATGTGTTCCAAAGTTCAGCCAGGCCATAAGGAGATATTGACTAAAATTCTAAGAGTGATGCAAAAACTGGAAAGTCCCACATGTGCAGCTTCTGGCTCTACTGTGTGGTTCCCTAGACATTCTACGGAGCAGGCTCAGTTGGAGTCCTGTTCCCCTCACCATTCAGTGATGCTCCTGCCTCAACAGGAGCAAACTAACATAAAAGCACTGCCATGCTTTTCCCTGTAGATCCCGGTCTTCATTAAAGATGCAGGAGGGTAAGTCCACGTCATAGGCCTGCATTGCTGACCTGACCAGCGCTGACACCACCAAGGTCAGGTACAAGCTTAAGCTTGGGTGCTACATAAATAGATGGACTTTGAGTCTGAAATGGACTTAATTGCTGTATATAATTCTTTTCAGTTGCACAGTTCACAGTGACTGACCCTCTGTTTGGACCAGTGGGAGCACTCCAATCTTACTTCGAGGAAGCTCTTGCAGCAGGCCAACACTGGTAGGACTTAGCTGCCAGGCACCAGGACCACACAGAAAATTTCTAGATAGCAGTCTACCACGGGGGACTACCCACCACCAACGTCACCCTCTGACATCAGCCTATCCTGTACAGTATGTATAACCTCATTTATCCAAATGTGCTGGGGAACAAGGAAGTTGTTTGGATAAATGGAGTTTCGAATAAGTGAGAACACTTTACAATGAAGTCTATTAAGCTGGGAGAAGCACTACAGTTTTAGTTAACTGGGGCTTTACTGTAAAGGCGGGCAATCCCCCACACTCTCCCCAGTTCTTTCGACCCACACATGTCAGTCCTTAGCAAATGCCGCAGCTATAGTCGACCGCCATTTCCCATGCTTGCCGCGCTTTTTTGTTTTCTTTCTCTTCAGTATTAACATCGATTTTTCAGTGTCATCTGGTTTATGTCTTCTACACTTGCCTCATCTTCTGAACACTGCACAGAGTGTCTGCAGCAAACAAATCCCTAAAAAACAGTCACTCTGCTTGTATATTGTGCCTAGGCCCCAGCCACGACACCAAAGCCTGCCAGATCTGCCAGAAATTCAACCAGGCCACTTGGAGACGTTGTCTAAAAGTCCTGGAGTGCCATCTAATCGAGTAGAAGCTTGTCATGATGGAAAAGGAGCTGCAGGCCAGGAGCTATTCGGCTTCACCGGCCCAGTCTTCCGGGGCTTCCACCTCTTCTTGTCCCTGGAAAAATCTGTCAGGAAGCACAATCACTAGGACCAGTCTGCTTTCCGCTTGAGGCTCCCCATAAACCTTCGATCATGTTGGGGTCATCCTCCCATGGGGGGTCATCCCCTAAGGCCCTGCCTGCCCTTACTCCCGCAGGGCTGCCTGTGCGCCACCCGCCCTTATCTCAATCACAGGCGGCAACTCCTCAGGGCAGGGAACTCTTGTCTCCTGATCCTCAGCCCCTGATACTCAGGCCCATTACTTAAATGGGTTCTCAGCCAGGAGGCTTGACCGGCATGTGTGTGACCAGCATCAGCGCCTCTCTTGTGCCTGGCCAAGGCACTGCCTACATTTGTCCCATCTGTGGGATCCAGTGCCAGTTCTTCTTGTGCTACTAGCGTTTCCTCCAGTCTGGCGTCGTCTTTGCCAGAGAGTCCCCCCCCCCCAACCGGTGCCCATTTCTCTTCTCCTGGCACCAGCAGATTCTCCTCACAGGCGTGCTCATCTGGTGCCCACTGGTCCATCACCTGTACTGCCACTGCCACAGCCTGCAGGACCAATGCCAGTGTTGCCTCTCATGGAGCTTGCAGGCCAGGTGCCAATATTGCCTCTCCCGCAGCCTGCGGGCCTGGCAGTGGTCCCACAGCCGGCGCTGGCTTGCCCCCCACTGGGGTAACCTATGCAGGCCCCACCAACCCTGGCGCTGCCTTTTCTTTACCTGGCACCAGCCTACCATTGTGTGCTGTTATATAATTACCTTGCCCTAGTGGACTACATCGCCCTGCTCTGAGTAGTGGTCTTTCATACAGAAGCAGATCCCCGCTCCTCAGGGTCTGTCTCTGGCATCCCCTTGGTGGCTCGCTGGGGACCTTCGCCCCCTGACCAGGAGTGATTGGGTACCAGTGCCTCCCCCCCTTCCATGTGCCAAGGTCCACTGGATCCAGACCCGACGTCGACTCTGGCACTTACCAGGTTGAGCGCCCCCAGCTGACAGCAATCCAGGTGAATTGGATGAGGATGACTCTGATTATTTGGAGTCTTCCTCCACCCCAAGGACTCTTCTGAGGGCGAAGTACCCGCTATGGTGCTTTCCATGTCCCCTCCTGATGATCTATTGTTCGTGGATGTCATGAGGCACATCCAGGCCACCATGGGCTGGGAAACGGAGGAAGAGGACCCTGAGCGGCATTGCCTGGCCATTTATTTGAGGCAGCCTTATGCTCTCCTCATGGTTGTGCCCCCCTGACTCTTTTACGAAAATGTCACGAGTGACTTGGAATCACCCGTCTACAACTCCATCCATGCCTACGAAAGCAGACAGGCTCTACTATGCTCCAGCTGGTAAGCCCTTTTGGGGGGGGGGGTCAACCCAAAACTGACTCTGTGGTCATCATTGTGGCACATGACCGCACCAGGAAGCCCAAGCACCTCAGTGCCCTTCTCCCTGACAGGGAATCCAGACAGCTGGATCACTGGGAAAAGCACGTGTTTGCATCCTCCACCGTGGCCATCCAGGCTATTAATTACTTGGCCGTCATGGTCCAATATCCGAATGTCCTCTGGGACCAGACCAAGGAACTAGTTTTGGCATTACCTGACAACCCCTGCAAAACACAGTTCGCCTAGCTCCTCAAGGTGGCCTCCGTCATAGGGAACCATGTTCTTCGGGCCGCCTATGATGCTGTGGATGCCTCAGGCAGGGGAGTGACATTGGAGAGCACCTGGAAGGAAAGGTATGCCTCTTTGCAGATGACACAAAGATCTGCAACAGGGTTGATGCACAAGGTGGGGTGGAAAGAATGAAAAGGCACTTGACAAGGTTGGAGGAATGGTCAAATATGTGGCAGCTCAGATTCAGTGCAAAGAAGTGCAAGGTAATGCATCTGGGAAACAAAAACCCAGAAGTGTACACAATAGAGATGAGTTAATAACAACAAAAATCGAAAGAGACCTAGGAGTAATTATATCAGATGACCTAAAGGTGGGCAAGCAATGTGAAAAGGTAGTAAGGAGGGCTGGGGGGATACTGGAATGCATAGGGGAGCTGTGCTGAGGCCCACCTTGGTAATGACCATGCATGGACAGGTGTGACACCTGCTCTCCATGGACTACTGCACCCATGAGAAGCACATGTGGATGTGGGGTCATGATCCGCCTACCTTTGGAGGCAGACGTTGCACCAAGGACGCCAAGGTAAGGTCCCTGGGCTCTTCCCCTAAGCCCCTTCACAATACTATAAATACTGAGGAAGACCAGGGCACTCCTTGTGCTCACCTCACTGAAACAATGAATAGAGGCCGAGGGGGGGAGGTGAATCTGGTGGACAGTCAGTCCGCTGGTCGTTCGGGGCAGTAGACGCCTCTGGGGTAAAGCTGAAGCTGTACACTGGGTCTGCACCGATGGGTACCTTGGTTTTGCAGCCTGATGCCGCCCAGCTCCTGGTACTGAGGACAGTACCAGTGAACGGGGCAGTGTGAGTCGCTGGCTCAGGTCCCCTTCTGGCACTACTTGAGGTGTCAAAAGGAGGGGTTAGGGAACTAACCCTGTCTTGGACCAGGAGGTCATTGATTTCCCCTGAGCACCCTGGTGAGCTGGGGGATGAGGACATCTCTGACCTTGGACCTGGGAACGGAGTCTGTGAGGATGGAGGCCTTCCTGAGCCTGGTTCTGAGCCTGACTAGGGGCTGGAGTCACTCCTGGGGTTGCCCCTTAGGCTGCACCAGGGACAGTGAGGGAAACCCCCTCCAGTGCCATTCGCAGTGTCAGAAGAGGAAAGGGTTCTGGAGTCACCACTGTCTCGGACCAAGAGGTCATTGTTATCTCTTTCCCCTGAGCATTCTGCTGGGCCAGGGGATGATGACGAGTCCAGCCTTGAGCCTGAGGATGGAGGCCTTTCTGGGTCTGGTTCCAAGCCTTACTCTTGGCCAGGAGTGACCCCTGGAGTTGCCCCTCAGGCTGGTGCCAGGGATGGCGATGGGAACCCCTCTGGCGCCATTTGCAGTGCCAGTTCGGGTTCCAGTGATGGATCTGATTCCGGTGCATTTGATGTGCTGAGTTCAGTCATGGTGCTGGGTCAGGATACAACTCTGGGGAAGGCTCTGGCTTAGAATCTGGGCTTGACTTGGGGGGTCAGTCCTGGTGAGAAGTTGAGGCGGGGCACTGGGCTTGCAGCCACCCCTTGTCCAGAGATGGTAGTAACTCTGGCAGGGGTCACAACGCTAGCCTTGAATCCCATTTCTCTCTGAAACCATCTAGCCCTGTCACTGGTGGGGATTGGTGCCACCCTGTGGGCCCTGTCAGGCTCCAGTCTCCCCACCTGAGGGGTCCCCCAAGGGCACCATCTGGACCGGTCCACTGCTCTTGATCGGTCACAGTCAGACAGTTTGCCAAGTCCTCATCTTGGGTGATGTCCCCTGAGCACTCTCCCAGCCCTGGCAGAGGATCTCACCTGGTCATCCATGACCCTCCTCCTCCTCCTCTGTCTCCTTCCCCTGCACTCCCAGGTATTTCAGGTCCCTTGGGCCCATGACTTGATCAGTTCAGGTCAACAGCAGGTGCATTCCACCAGTACTACCTCAGAGCAGACCAGGCTGTTTTTAGGCTTGAGGGTCCTGCACTGCTGTTGCCTGAATCCAGCTCCTCCTCTCCTGCTTCCTCCCCTGAGGAAGAGGATTTTATAGTGTACCTCTCTTCTGACGCCGAGTACTCCCTGTACCAGCAATTTATGTCAGAGATGATGCAGGAGCTGGATTTATGTCCTTTTGTAGGTCACAGTACTGCTACCCAGGCGCTGTCATTCCACTGGAATTTCTGTGATGTCTGTTGGGTCATCCCTCTACAGACTCCACTTTTTACAGAGGCATCCAGGCATGTCTCCAGCCCCTAGGGATATCCAGTGCAGGTACTGCACTCCCTTGAGGTCTTCAGATACAATCCCTCCCCCATTGGATCCTGATGCTGCAGACTCAACAGGGCCTAGGTGCCCAGTACACAACAGCCCACCACTGACTGCGAAGATTGATGCTTAGAGTAGGAGAGTTTTGTGGTGGCACTCCTCCTCTGGAATTCTGTTGCTGCAGACCCTCACAGGGCCTAGACAACCCCCCCCCTTCCCATCACTCACACACACACACACACACACACACACACACACACACACACACACCCCGACTCTGTGGAGATCAGTGCTTGGGGCAGGAGAGTTTTTTGTGGCAGCATGTACTGTAATGTGAGTTTCTGCACATCAGGCTAACTAGGCAGTTTATGGCAAGTGCCTGTTGGCAACACTGAGTTAACGCCATGCTGGATTGAGAGTCAACCAGGCAGGCCATTTGTCTTTCTGCCCAGGGCCTGGAACTGGTGAGGCACCAGGCGGGGGCATTGTACCACACCAATGAAGTAGCTTCCAGGCTGGTGGGAACAACAGTCTGCGTTCAGCGAACAGCATGGCTTCACCTCTCCCGGGTGGTACCCCTGGCCCGGTGAAGTGTGCTCAGCTTGCACTTCCATCAGACTCACTTTTTCTGCTGTAGGGTCAGGTGTGCCTACGCAGATAGCCATGATTCCATGTTGTTGGATTTGCCACTGAAGTACAGCTTTTAGTATTCGGTTATCCTTGTTGTAGCTTTAAACTGTTTGGCCATGATGTAAAATCAACCCTCTGGGAACTGCAATTCTCTAAGTTGACGCTCCGTTCCCTCAAGTAATTTGGTCCTCACTCATGGGCTGAGTGACAGATCATTTTGTAAATGTCTCCATCCTTCAGACTTCAAAACTATGAGCAGGTCAGCCTCCCAGGCATCCTTTCAGTGACAGCAGTCCTTGAGTGCCCCATTTAAGGCCTCCAGAGGACAGGGACAGGATGGTGCTTCCAACATACTCCTAAGTCCGACTTCCTCCTTCTCCTACTGCATTGCTAGGGGGTTCCGAAAGGGGGTAGGATCTTCCCTTTCCTGCCTTAAAAGCAGGAGATAATATCAGACAGGTGGATCCTGGATATAATTCAGGAGGGTCATATGTTGAAATTACTAGCACAGCCTCCAGTGTATCAAGACTGGGCACTGCCACTGACAGTACATGTGCTTCATGCTGGAGGGCCAGCACTACCAATTTTTTGACTTGCCCTTTGACATATCCTTGATGCTGCAGGTTTGTACCAGATGTGTTGCTGTGCTCACCACATCCCTTTTGCTGAGAGACCCTTATGTATTCCTGTACCTGGATAACTGGTTGCTTGAGGCCTTCTCCAGAGATCTGGCCATACAGACCCTGTACTGGACTGGGCAGTTCAACCATCTGGGCATTCTAGTGAATGAACCCAAATATGTCACACAATGCCAGCGCCTACAGTATATACTCTAGGTGCTGCCCTGGACACTGCATAGGCCACTGTATTCCTACCAGGGAACCATGTCTCTGCCCTGATTGAGCAGGCTTCCATGGTGATTTCTAGTGATTGGGTCACCGTCATGATAGTACTTGGGCTCCTGGGACTCACGAACACCAGAATGCATGATATTAATAAATGTTTTATTTAATGTACAAAAAGGCATATTAATGTGCACAACTAAAAAAGGTCAGCCAGAACAAACACCACTCACCAAGGATGGTTAAACATCTCATTCTCAGTGAGTGGCAGTTTGTTCTGGCTGACCCTGTACTTGTGTACTTTAATCTGCCCTTCTGGGCCCCCATATTCGTAGCTGGACGGATGGGCTGGCCGACTCTGATGGCATATTCAAACAGAATGCACAATCGCAACAGATCGCACATCCTGTTTGAATATCGCACCCTGGATGCATGGCACAAAGAGGGCAGCCGCCACATTTGGCACAGTGCATCCAGGGTTTGGGGCTGAAGACCACCGGTGGGAAAATGTGCGCTGGTCCCCCCAAGGGTGATATTCAGCCAAACTATGCTAATGAGCTCATTCAGTACACATGGCGCAACCGGGCCCCATGCAAGCCCATTATGAGCACATTAGCATGGCCACACCTGGCCAGTCCTGACCCATGTCACAGAAGCACAAAGTGGCACCTGCCCTGTCCTTAGTGAATCGCCCCACCACGATCAAGGGACATAGCCCTCCCAATCCCTTTGCCAAAGTGTAGACCCCCAATCCCCGAGCATAGTAAAAAATGCCACTCCACTGTTTCAATAGTGATTTGGTACTCCCCCACCCCGTCCCTGATCCCCAATCAAAATGTAAACCTGTACCGAGCATGCCATAGAGTAGTGAACCCTCCCATCCCTGATCGCAGTAAAAATAGTGCCCGATCCCGGTTTCCACACTTAGTGGTACCACCCCTATCCTGCCCCCCGATTGCAATAGCAACAAACACCCCACACCCTTCCCCGATCCCTGATTGCAATAGGAATAAACTTCCCACCCAGCCCCAACTCCTGATCACACTAGAAACAAACCCCCCACCCTGCCCCGATTGCAAGAGAAACAATCCCCCACCCATCTCCGATCACAAGAGAAACAACCACCCCCACCCAAACCTCTATGTCTGCAATAATGGCCAATCTCCCCAACATTTCCATAGTGTAGTGGCCTCCCCAATCAGGACAGGACCCCCCACTCCCCTTCCCCCAGCCAACTGGAGCCAGCGACTGGCTCAGCCCTGCACACACCACCATGGCCACCCGCTGACTGAACTGTCAGTGAATGTGTACTGTACATAGTACACGCTCATTGGTTCAGCCAATGAGTGCGCACTATGTACAGGACACGTTCACTGCAGTTCAGTCAACGGCTAGCCGTGGTGGTGTAAGGAGGGCTGAGCCAGTCACTGGCTCTGATTGAGTTAGGGGGGTCCAGTCCTGACTGGGGGTGCCACTATACTATGGACTGGACATTATTGTAGACATGGGGTCGGGTCCGGTTGGGGTTTGTTTTTCTTGCGATTTGGGATCAGACCAAGTTGGGGGGTTTGTTTTGTTGTGATTGGGGATCTGGGCCGGTGGGGTTTGTTTCTCTTGTGATTGTGGATCAGGCATGATGGGAGAGTTTGTTCCTCATTGCGATTGGGAGTTTGGGCAGGGTGGGGGGTGCTCACTACTCTGTGGAAGGTGTGTGGTACAGGATTATATTTCAGTCAGGGAAGGGGAAGGGTCTCTACACTATGAATATGGGTTCGGGGTGGGATTTCAGTTTGAACTGGGATCGGGCATGGAGAGGGAACCCTACACTATGGACACTGAGAGGATGTTAATCATATTTCATACATTAGGGATTGGAGATGGGGGGTTAGGTCCACTACACTATGGAACAGGGTTTGGGGTCATATATTATTTCCGTTGGGGATGGGTGGGGAGTACCGCTAGACTACTGGGGCCAGCAGGCTGCTGTGCACCTGTCTGCACTTCCACAGCCTACCAGTAGGTGACCGGCCAATTTAGGCATGCCTTTTCCATGCCTAACTTTGGGTGGCTCATTTCTGGGTTGCGTGGCAGATGCACCGCACAGTTCAGCTGAATATTGCGGTGCGCAGCATATTCATGGTACCACCCCCTTTCTTTGCGCCGTATACATTAATTCTGGACGATGACGCATTCCAAGATGAACGCATCCCTTCCTTTTGAATATGTCGCTGCTGCACATTTTCTGGGATGCACCACGCATCTCCATTTTGGGCCGGGATGCGCCTTGCATCTCCTTTGAAAATGTGGGCCCTTCACATTAAATAAAAAAAATGTTTTTTTGTTTTTGTTTTTGAAGGCACAAAGTAAAAGCAGAAAGTCTGCCTGTCTCAATATCTGTAAAGGTGACTTAATAAGGTCAAAGGCACCACATGCAATACAAATTTCACGATTTTTTTGTTGTATACATATCATTGGCTATGACATTTGCTAACTAATTGTGTCCACGTTTGTAGGATCAGAAAATCATGCAACATTACTCACATGTCAACTATGGTTACTACTTAAAGAAAAACCTGTTTGTGTGCCACATTGTCTAGCATTCCCTGTTTAAGCATATTCTCAAAATGTGTGTGATTCTCTTTACTGTTTTTAAATCTATATTATACAATTGCATGAAAATTTGTTATATCCTGATTTGGTCAGTGCGTGTCTGGAACAATGATGTTATTGAACAATAACATCACTGTATGAAGTCCAGACACACACATGACCGAGCATGAAATCATGCTCCTCTCCCAAGTTGCAGCAGCTCCAGTTAGCCTGCTTTAAATGATTTCAGCCCCGAGAACATCACCACGCCATGCAGAAAAACACCACTTTCACTGGTAACAGAAGCAGTCACAGTACAGTGGGATACAAAAAGTACTTAACTGTCATGACTGTTTTTACTGGGTTTTTGGTCTCTGAAGCAGTCGGCTTCATTGAACCACAAACACTGTAACTGCCGTTCACGCAGTTCAGTGACGCTGCTCACTTGAAATGCACGTTGCCTGTCGTCCAGTATAGTAGCAGAGTCGAAAAAATAAAAGAATTATCAGCATTTATATAGTTCTTTCATACACAGTATCCCAAAGTGCTTTACAATGCTAGACTGGTACTGAAGTGACTGAATGTGTGGTGGCGGCCATATCGCACATCATCACCCACACACAGCCTGGGTAATTGCATGAACTGGTTTATGAGAAGGGGAATGTTCCCTGCT
This sequence comes from Neoceratodus forsteri, assembly GCA_016271365.2. Taxonomy (NCBI): domain Eukaryota; kingdom Metazoa; phylum Chordata; order Ceratodontiformes; family Ceratodontidae; genus Neoceratodus; species Neoceratodus forsteri. Next base: position 479,422,564 of record CM057459.1, on the reverse strand, counting down.
CTTTGCGAAGAGTGCCCTGGGTTCTTTTACTTCCACCTGGACTCCCACCAGGACAACACCGGGATGGGCCGAAGGGACCTCGGTTTAACATCTCATCCGAAGGACGGCACACCCCAGCAGTACAGTACGCCCCAATACTGCACTCGGATGCCAGCGATTTTTAGGTGCAAGTCCAATCCCGGTGTAGGACGAGAACCCACAACCTTCTGGTCCGGAGGCGGATGTGCTACCAACTGAGCCACGCTGACACCTGAAACAAGGAACTCGCAAAAAGATAAAATACACTTTCTGTCCCAGAAAAGGAGTAGCGGGACAAATTCCTCCAATCATGCACTCTTCATGACTTTGGCAGCACGCACACAATCGGTCCTTAGCGGTCTGTTGTTCCCACACACAAGAATCGAATATCAAGTAAAAGTAAGCACCAAAACTGCCTGTTAAACTGTGTGGCTACAGACAAGTCTGTGTGGGGGGCACGCACTCAGAGTAAGACCCACAATGATAAAGACTGGGGGGGGGGGTCAGCATGAAGCACCAGCACCACCTGCTGGACTAGTTTTCCTTGTACCTACAATACATGCCTTCAACAAAAAATGTTATGCGTAAATAAAAATCTTCATCATCTTTTTTTAATTTTTATTATTATTTTAAAAGATGAGCCATTGTATGGTAGCAATAAGGCACTCCTGGGTGTGTGTTTATTGTGTAATGATGTCACTCCTCGGGTGGTGGAATCACTCTGCGAATTCACAGTAACGCACACCCTGTCGAGCCTTATTGCTTAAGTGTTCCACACTCCCATATGTTAACCAAGTGTATCAATAACATCTCCCCACATACTTCTCTTCCCCTTTTCAAGACCCTTGCCCAGCTGTGGAGGATAGTATCTGATATTTGTATCTCTAAAGTTAATCCACATAGTTTTAATGAAAACAATGTATAACTGCTTCGAATGTTGAGGGCAAATAAGCTTTGGCCACTCAGTATTTGACAAGTTTAAACAAAACAAATACATTTGCAATGTACTTTGTTATAAACACAATTTTTTCCAGTTTAATATAAATGTACCCCATTTCTGGTACTGGCTTTGTTGATTTTTAGAAAACAATCATTTACTTAATTTTATGCAATAGAAGAACCATAACTTACATTTGTAAAAGTATCAGGGTGCAATGTGATTTGGACCCTGGTACCACTGTGGATCAAAACACTTTATCATTAAGCTGTTGTGGATAGAGAAAGCATAAGTAATTGTCTAGAATAATTGATCTAACTTTGAGAGGGCTCTTGCAGTAGGTAATCACCTTGAGGACTGCGCCCCGTGGCATCAGGACCACACGGAAAATTCTAGCTAGTAGTGTCTAACACCCGCCTTCCAGTTCTTTCCCGCAGTCGACCTGAGCACATCGGACCTTGTGGAGATCATCGCTGCAGTTCGACTGCCTTTTTCGGATTGGTCCATCTAGGGCTGAAGTCCCTTCACCTTCATGCGTTGCACCTCATGATATGGCTGCCTCATGCTATGGAGTTTCCTCCATAGTGGCTCAGGTCCTCATAGAGGCCAGAAAGCCTTCTACGAGGACAACATATGCCATGAAATGGAAGCGTTTCTCCATCTGGGCTACCTCGATGGGTTGGGAGCCTTTTTCATGCCCTGTTCCTCAGATCATGGGGTATCTACTGCACCTCTTTGACCTGGGCCTGAGTTACTCTTCGCTGAAGGTTCACCTGTCTGCTGTTTCTGCCTACCACACCTTAGTGGAGGGCAAAGCTGTGGCTCAGCTGGAGGTTTCCAACACTTTCCTGAAAGGGATCCTCCACCTGAAACCCCTCAGTGTGCAGTCCAGTGCCATCTTGGGATCTCAGTTTTATTTTGGAAAAACTAACCTTGCCTCCTTTTGAACCAGCTGGTAGTTGTGATATGCACTATTTATCATGGAAAGTGCTCTTTTTAGTTGCAGTCACTCCTGCTCGAAGGATTTCCAAGTTTCAAGTCCTAATGTGTAAGAAGCCTTATTAAATTTTTCACATGGACCAGGTGGCTTTGCGTACCATTCCTCAGTTCTTACCGAAGGTGGTTTCTGAGTTCATGTTGAACCAGTCTATTCAACTTCCTGTGTATTACTCTGAGCAGTCTAATCAGGGGGAGGCGATTCTACATACCTTAGGCATTCACAGAATCTTGCATTATTATACCAACAGAACAAAGTCTGTCCGGAAAACAGACCAACTTTTTGTTTCTTTTACACCCAAGAGAGAGTGTGTGGCAGTTTCTAAACAGTGGCTTTTAAAATGGTTGGCAAACTGTATTGTTTTCTGTTACCAGAAGTATGGTAAAACCCTCCTGGGGGAGGTTAAGGGGCATTCTACCAGGAGCATGGCTGCTTGCTTCCGGAATGTGTCAACCGCTGACATTTGTGCGGTGGCCACTTGGAGTTCCGTCCACACTTTCACCAAACATTACAGTCTGGGCATTGCCTCTAGGCGCAGGGCTGGCTTTGGCTTAACTGTCCTCCAAGGCCACCTGTACTAAACTGTCTGCTTTTCTGCAGACCTTTCCTGCCTCACGTGTTTCAGTTCCTTCAGATTCACACTGCTTGGGACTCAGTCCTCAAGGTGATTACCTACTGCAAGAGCCCTCTCGAAGCAAGATAGTACAGTTATGCAAGAACTTACCATAACAGTAGATCTTCGAGAGAGGCTCTTGCAGTAGGTAACCCTTTTCCCTCCCTCCTTCCCCCAAGTTTCTTTGTTGCTCTTTCTCTATGAGCTCATTTTGGGTTCCAGGAGCCTCTCTTTCTGTTCTCCTGTCACTCCTTCTCAGCGGTCTCCAGAAGGAGAACTGGAGGGTGAATATGGGGACCGCCCACTATATAGTGTCATGCTGGCGTCTGTCATGTGATGGGTGGGCGGTCCTCCCCATCAAACTCTGCTAGCTAGAGTTTTTCATGTGGTCCTGACACCAGGGGGCCCAGTCCTCAAGGTGATTACCTACTGCAAGAGCCTCTCTCGAAGATCTACTTTTGCGGTAAGTTCTTACGTAACTGTACTGTCCCACACTTGATATGTTAACAATTTGAATTATTTTAGACAGGCATATTCCATCTTTCTATTGCTCACTAAAAGTCTAAATATAACAAAACACATTTTTTTGTCGTCATATATCCCCATGCTATCAATACCCTGTGTGTCATACATTGTGAGGTCATCATGTCAATTTAAATATGTGGGGTAAAATGTACCCAGATTGCCTTATCTTTGTCCTGTTTGCAGGACCAGAGCTGTTACTGATATTGCAAAACAGGTGCAAAGCTGACCCTTGCATTCTAGTGTGCCAGTGTTCTTTTATTGCCTTTGTTTTTAATATGGATCTGACAGCCTTTTGAGATTGCTAGTGCTGGGGCTTTTCTCATTTTTTCTGAGACTCATGCCATTTTCACTGTAATATAGTCATGTCTCCAAACACAAATTCCCCAGAGAGCACACCCTGCACAGTGGCCCAGTCTCGTTAACCTCTGGATCCCCAGATCAGTGTCATAGAACCTCTGCAGAGCAATTTTCATTGGTGGCAAGACTGCTTCAGTTTGTTGCAAGAGGACCTGTTTAACTATCCTTCCCCTTTAGCAGCACAGGTGCCTCAGGGATGAGTTAGTATGCTCACCTGGACTCCCTTTCAGACCCAGGGCGTCTGGTCCCTGGCCGATCACTCACTCCGCATTATCATGCTTAAGATGATGGCTGCTCTTCTTGGTCTTCAGGCTTTTGCCCTGCACATTCAGGATCACTCCGTCTTAGTACAGATAGTCAACTGATGTGTCATACACTACCTCAACAAACAAGGAGGTGCCAGCTCCTTTTCCCTCTGCAGAGATGTCCTGCAGGTTTGGGAGTGGGCTGTGGCACAAGGTGCACATAGTGGCTGCACTTCCCCCAGGGTCTATGAATGTCCTGGCAGGTGCCCTCTGTAGATAAGTTGCTCTGACCCCTGAGTGGAAATCTGTCATGATCTGGTCACTGAACTCTTCGCCCATTGGGGTTAACCAGAACTGGGCCTCTTTGAATCCTCACACAGTGCAAAACTGCTGGGTATCTGCTCGTTCCATGGCCTGGAGTTTTTTGATGAGACTCATTGCCCCTCTTTCAGCAGGGGAGGTTTCTCTGCATGTTTCCTCCAATTTGCTTGATCCAGAGGGTCTTGGTGAAACTACAAGTAGAATCAGCCACTGTAATTTTAGTGTCTGCATTCTGGCCCAGGCTGGTTTCCCACTGGTATATCACGTGGCAGTCAAACCTTCCGTCCCCGTCTTTACAGGTGGGGTTGCATTCTCACAACCACAGCAGTGTGTACTGTTCCTGGACCTTCTGGCATTGCATCTTCATGCCTGGCTTTTTAAGACTTAGAGCTGTCCCATTTTGCAGTGTCCGTATCTGTTTGACATTCTTTTGGCCAGGAAGCCATCCACTAGATACACACTGTCACTAAAATGGAAACGTTTTAGTATCTGGTGTGCCTCTCACTCCCTGGACCATTACTATTCTCCAGATTAGTCTGTTTTGGACAACGTCTTGTCCCTATCTGACTCTGGTTTCTAGTACTGTTTAGCAAAGATGCAACTTGTGGCCTTTTCTGTTATTCATATCCTCACTGAGGGCAAATCTTTGGCTTAGTTGAAGGTCAAATTACTAAATGGATCTGTGTATCTTCATCCCCGTTACATGGACCAGATCCAGTCTGGGACTGTAACATAGTTCTGGAGTATCTTACTAAGGTTTTTTTTTTAACCATTGCCACAGTGTGAGCTTCATTTCCTCTTGGGGAAGATGCTTTATTTTGTGTCTCTTTGGCTCAGAGGGTTTCCAAGATGCAGGCATTGATTATGGATGCTTCTGCCTTGTTTTTCACAGGGTTGTGTCTCACTTCATAACCGTCCACAGTTCTTTCCCAAGGTTGTGCCTGAATTTACCTTAAATCGGACTATTGACCTTCCTGTGATTCTTTTTCTTTGTTCTTTGTTTATTCTAGCAATGCTGCAGACATTGTCCTGTATTCTCTGGATGTCTATAGAACATTATGCTTCTGTCAGTATCATGCAAAGGACTGCAGAATTCCCTTGCGACTTTTTGTTGCTTTTGTTCCTAGGTTGGTGGGTACCCTTGTTTATTAAGCAGTGCCTTTCCAAATGGTTGGCATTCCACATTTTTTCCTGTTACCAGAAACATGGCAAAAAGCTTCTTGGTCCTGTCCATGGACATGTCATTTGTGTTATGACCACCTCTGTGGCTTGCTTCCATTCCATTTTGGCAGCTGGCATGTTTGGCAGCCACTTGGCATTGGATCCATACTGTCCAAAAAATTTAAAGATCTTCTTCAAGGCCACACCTTTGGAACATGTAGCCTCCAGACACTAGGACCACACAGAAACTTTCACAAGCAGTTAGCCAGGGGCCGCCCTCAATGACATCAGACATCAGCGTATACATAAACGTGGGCGGCCCCTCCTCTTCTCGGTTCTTTTCCCTCCGATCAGACTTGTTGGACCCGCAGAAATGTCACTGCTCATATCAGTCATTTACTTCTTTCTATAGGTAATCACCTTTAGAAGTGATTTTTTTGGCAACCTGTATGTCATCAACAGAACCCTCTAAACTCTTCCAGCACTGCGAAAATCTACACAGGAGACTCCCACATGTCTGCTCCTTAGCCCTCAACCACAACACGAAGGCTTCCAGGATTCGCTGGAGGTCCAGTTCTTCAACCAGGTGATGCAGAAAGGGGGCTTTGGAGAAATTCTTACACCAAAAGACCATAGCTAGAATGGAAAAGCAGTTCCAGGAAAAATCTGTGTTGCCAGTCCTGTCAACCGATTCACAGTTGTCGAAGTCCCAAGATAAATCTTCAGGAAATCATAAACACAAGCACCCCGGCAAGGATGAGACTTTCCCAACCAGATCCAGGTTGCCCCTATGGACTACAGGTATGACCTCTGCTACAGTATCATCCGCTCCAGTGGTGATGGCACTACCAGGCCTATCACTGTCATAGACGGGGACTCGACCTCCACTGTCGAGCCTGCCAACCAAAGCAGTGCCGCTGCTCGGGCAGACCTATCACCTTTTCAGATATGATAAGGTATCTACTGTCTGTGCTTCCTGTTCCAGGGAGCCCAAAACAGAGACTTCGATAACTACCCCATTGATGCCACAGTGTACTCCCTTGCTGTATAGCCCTCCTCTGCGGCTACCAATGTCACCAGTGTGATCCTTACCTCCTGTCAATGTTACAGTCGATGACGAATATGAATACAGTCCTGATCTTATGATACAGGAGGATGAGGAGAAAGGCTATACAGAGAGCCACTGTGAACATGACACCAGTCCTACATACTCCTTCTGTATTGAGGACTCTAGTGAACACTCATAGATCACCTCCAGAGGATCCCTCATTTTTCACCATGATGCAGCAAATGCAAGCTGCCATGAAATTCATTTTAGAGGAGCAGGATTCTGCTAAAAAGAACCTACTGGAGTTTTTGGAGATACCAGAAACACCCCTTTTGCTGTGGTTTCTCCCCAGTTCTCAGCCTTGGAGGACGCCACTTATGCAGCCTGGTATAGGCTAAACAGTACACCAGCTGTGCCCAGAAAGGCAGACAAAATGTATTCTGCCTCATCTGAGAAGCCTTTCTATGCTAACCAGCCTGAGCCTGACTCGGTGGTTATCAAAACTGCTTATTACAGGTCCAGGGTACCTAAGCACCTCAGCTCCCTCCCTACCTCCTGATAAAGAATCCAGGAGACTGGATGTTCTTGGCAAGTGTACATATGCCTCTGCCTCATTGGGCCTATGTATTGCTAATTTTCAGGCTCATATGATGAAGTATCAGAACACTCTCTGAAGGAAGGCCAAGTCTGCTGCACAGGCCTTGCCTGAGGGGTCTATCAAGCAGGAGTTAATGAAAACTCTTAATGCAGGTGCTGATGTGGGAAAGCATTTGCTCCACACAACATATGGCATTTCTGATGCTTCAGCCAGGGCTCTGCCTATGGTATCTGTCTCAGGCGCTACTCTTGGCTAAGCACAGCAGGTTTTGCCACTGATGTACAACAGACAATTCTCAGTGCCTCATTAAGAGGCAGACATTGTTTGGTCATGAGTAGAAGAGGTTTTAAAAGATTTTCAGTCCTGTGGCACGACCTTAAAATCGGTACATTCCCTGTATCATACACAACCCAGGGGTAGGAGCAGGGGTACTTTTCATTTAGCTGGTATCAGGGGACAGCACTCCACCTTCAGACAGCCAGGAAGTGGCAAAGGTGCTGGGTCCTTTCCAGTCCCCAGTACAACCCCAGGTACCTATTCAGAAGTACCTAAAGGTAGTAGAGCCAGTGACTTTTCCCCCACCAGTTCAGCATTACTCCTTATACAACTCCCAACCACCTTAGCCTCCAGGGGTGGCTGTAGGGGTCTGCCTATTCCTCCGCTTGGACCAGTGGAGAGCGGTGACTACAGACACATGGAATGAATATATATATATATATATATATATATGTGTGTGTGTGTGTGTGTGTGTGTGTGTGTGTGTGTGTGTGTGTGTGTGTGTGTGTGTATATATTGTGTATATATATATATATATATATATATATATATATATATATATATCTTTGGTAACCAGGTAAGTTATACCTTAGGGTATATCCCTGTTGCTAGAGGAAGTATAGATTCTGCTCTGAAAGTGAGCTGTATAACCTGTACCTCTGGAACAGAGGAACACAGGTTTTTACTCCAGATATTTCCTCATCCCAAAGTGGACAGGGGACCTGCTGCCTGTTCTAGATCCAAGAGATCTGTTGTTCTTCTTAGAATATAAAAAGTTCCAGATGGTCACTGTGCAAGGTCTCCTTCCCATATTGCAAACAGGAGACTGGGTTTGTTCCCTGGATATAAAGGATGTGCACCTTCATACAAGATCAGGCAACCACACAGAAAATATCTGAGGTTCCTCTTTCATGGGGAACATTACCAGTTCAGAGTGTTGCCTTTTGGCTTGTCTTCTGTGCCATGTGTCTTTACAAAGGCTTGGCAGCAGTGGCATCAGCCCTTCGCAGAGAAGGCCAGTATGTTTTCCCTTACCTAGATGACTGGCTATTAAAAGGCCCTCCAGGATCAACTGCTACAGAACTTAGCTCCAACCAGACAGCTGTTAGGCACTCGGGAAGACAGACATTCAGCATACCAAAATATGTACTGAGACCCTGTCAGTGACTGCAGTATATAGAGGCAGTTGTGGATACAGCCCATAGGTCAGCTTTTCTGCCTTTGGACAGGGCCCTGCATGCTTGCCCAAGCACAGTTGGGGCATAACTGCCATTATGTCTCAGAAAGGACATTTCTGTGCCTTCTTGGATTCATGGCCACAGCCACTGTTATAGTACCACTGGCCAGGCTGCACATGCAGATTCCCCAGTGAACCCAGAGAGTCCATTGGAACCAGCTGACAAATGATCTAGAACAGATGGTTCCAGTCATGTCCCCCTTTGCACAAGAGGCTCAAGTGATGGATGGAACGTAGCAACCTGCTCAGGGGTGTTCTGTTCTTGATTCCTTCCCCTCATCAGATCCTCACCACAGATAATTTGTGTTCTAGATGGGGAGCTAACCTAGGCCCTCTACAGACACAGGGTATGTGGAGCCAGGTGGCGCGCGCTTTGCACATCAGTGTTCTGTAAATGAGAGCAGTCCTATACAGACTCCAGGCCTTTGGGAACCACTTGTCTCCAGGTCCTCTGTTAATACAGACAATGTCAGTGTGATGCATTACATCAACAAACAAGGGGGGACTCATTCCTACCCAGTGTGCAGAGAAGCCATGAGAGTTTGGTATTGGGCTCTAGAACTATCAGCAGTACATATTCCAGGTGTCCAAAACGTTTTAGGAGACAATCTAACTAGGTCACAGTTTATGATGCACGGGTGGGAACTGTTGACCTTGGTGACCGACAATCTGTTCGAAAGATGGGGTTGTCCAGAGTTGGGCCTTTTTGCTTCCCCACACAACTCAAAACTGACGTGTTTTGCTTGCTCACTCCAGGGTCTGCTGTCACAGAAAGAGGGAAATCTAGTCCAACCAGACTTGAAGTCCTTACATCTGCATGCCTGGCTCCTGAAGACATATCCATAGCTTGTTTTGGGTAGCATCACAGAAAGTGGTGGATGTTCTGGTGGCTGCTCGAAAACCATCCACCAGGCATACCTACTCCATAAAATGGAAACTGTTCACTTTATGGGCTGCTTCACATCACCTGAATCTGTTTACCTGTCCAATCAACCAGATTCTAGGGCACTTGTTGTCCTCATTGGATTCAGCCCTACAGTATTCCTCCATCTGAGTGCAGCTGGCTGCTGTATTAGCTCTCCATGTGCCTGTGGGGGGATGTACAGATGCTCAGCTGGAGGTAGCCCATGCGTTCTTGAGAGGCATATTACATTTTTAGGGATGTGTATATGGTGTGCTATCCACACTTCTAGCAGATTCCTTTCCCTGTAAATCGGAGACCAGAAGGTCTTCAAGCTTGCTCCTCCCACCCACCTGGGTGGTATCCTCCTCAGCACCTCCTCGTGATGTCGGATCTTTCATTCTGCTGGAAGCATCAGGTTCCCTCCATCGCAGCGCCACACTAGGTGTAGGCCCAATCTTCAAAACTTTGTTCTAAGAGCTATTTAAGCTTTTCGACTCTACTTTGTTCCATTATGGATTCAGAGGACCCCAAAACCATGTCCCAGCTTCAAATGGAGCGCCACATATGGGCAGAAGATGTCGCACACCGACCCATATTCAGCATGTGTCTGTTTCTTGGGGTTTCAGCACGGCCTGCAGCCTGTGCTGCACCCTTCAACTCTCCACCTTGGAGGATCGCTATGCCCCCCTTATCTCGGGTCACCTGGACTAACAAGAACCCTCCCGTCAAGTCCAAGGACATCCGCAAGATGGATTCCATGGCTGCCGGTTCTACCCAGCTTGCCACCTTTGAGGAAGCCCTCAAGGGCTTTGTCTGCCCTGGCTCCAGTGGGCTTGGGCACCTTGTTCACCGGGGCATTCCAGGACTTATGCAAGTCCCTGCCCACCCTCAGGGAGGGCCCTTCCTGGGGGTCCATATCTCCTCTTGATAAATCCCAAAAGTCCCATCACTGGTCATGGGATCAGAAGAGGGCCCGCTTCTCCCATTCCCGTGCTTTTGCTGGCCTGATGACAGTCAAGCCATCGGCTGTGGTCGACACTTATACCCAGGTCCAGGCTGCTAGTCCTATAGAAACCCCATCAGGCTTGCCGTCCAAGATGCAGGCCGACCAGGCAGTGGAGATTTATCTCAATCCAGTCAACCCATTGTCGCCGGATGAAGGGTAGGACTTTCTCTAGATCTCCGGTCCTCCTGGCCCTCTCTCAAGGCAAGCCAAATCAGCATGCAGCTGACTCCCCTCAGGATCCCGAGCCCTTTGGGGTTCCCAGGTGTCCTTTGCCTTCCTCCGCCTCTCCTCCCTGCCAACTGGTGTGTTGTCAGTCGAGGTCCAGATCGAGGTCTTGTAGCTCCCTATCGCGGTAAAGGGACTCTCAGTGCTCCCATCGGTCCTATTCTCGACCCTTGACTACAAGGCTCCGTTGATGCTCCTTATCCTCTTCATCTTCAAGTGAGGACCAGCTCCTCTGTAAAATACGACACTGGTACAAGGAGTTTCTCTGGTAGCAGTGCATTCTTGGCCAAGGCTGCATGCCAGAGCCTACTGCGACACTCCCTTGGCCACCGGCCTGAGCTGGTTCCCCCGGCTGGGCTGATGCCTGCCTCCCCACCCATTCGGGTGGAACCACCACCTCTGCAGCCTAAGGAGAGAGCTGCATCTAACACTGCCGCTGGGCTTCCCAGTCAGCTTTCGGTGAAAATCTCACACTCCAAGCTGGGCTTCCCAGTCAGCTTTTGGTGAAAATCTCACACTCCAAGCCTCGCATTGTTAGCCGGGACGTGGTTACACGGGTGGTGTTCGAGGAGTCTTCGAACTTTGAGGACTCCTCCATGCTGTCCTGTCAGACCACGGGCTTTGACCTTGTGTCCGAGGAGGATCTCTCCATGGAACAAAGGTCAACCTCCTTTGGGGCCGTGCTCCGTTTGACGCCCAAGTTGATGGGGATCCCACTGGAACCTCTCTAGAAGCAGGCTAAGTACCCCTTGACAGAGATCCTGGGCAGAGATGACTCCCCTGGGGTCACCTTCCCTGTAGCAGAGGCCATCCTTGGCCCCACTTTTGAGCTGTAGCAGCGGCCTGCCTCCTGTCTGACACCATCAGCCTGTATGGTCCATAAGTGTGCAGTCCCTACCGGGTTACTGCCAGGGTTCACTGACCACCCTTCGGCTGAAAGGCTGGTCACTGACTCAGTGTTTCAGCACATTTGCAACGTCGGGGATGTCAATTAATCACCTGATAGTCTAAGAAATTGGACCATGTGGCCAAAAAGGTCTACACTGCCTCATTCCTGGGCCTTCAGCAGGCCAGTTCAGCCATTATGATAGCTAGCTTTACCCATGCTCTGTTGGGCACGCTGGACCAGGTTATCGTCTGCCTCCTGGCTGAATTGGTCTGCGATCAAGGACACAGCGTAGCTAAACAGCAGCTCTAAATGGCCCTGGATGTTGGCGATTCTTGTGCCAGGTCCATGGCCACGACGGTGGCCGTGCATCACTGGGCATGGCTGAGAATATCGACTTTCACATCTGACACTCAGCACAAGTTGGCAGACATTCCCTTTTTTTTGGCACCGACTTGTTCGGGTGTGGCAGTGACGGACATCTTACATAGAGAATTCCAACACCACCTCGGACTCTGCCACATCCTGTCAGAAGGACGATAAGATCCAGAAACTGCATAAGAAGCCCTTTCAGTTTCAGCCCTACTCCGCGCCTCCAGCCAGACCGCTGCGGTAGGCCTTGAAGCCGAAGCCAGCCTCCTCTGGAACCAAGAAGTATGGGAGACGCTGCCCTCTCAGCCAGCCCTGCAGCCGCCTCCAAGCCAGCCCAGTAACGGGTTGGGGGTGTCATTCCCCCACCCATGCTGCCCAGCCCAGGACCTCCCATGAGAGGTTGGGTCTGCCACTTTACCTCCACCTGGTCCGACAATACGGATAAGTGGGTGCTCAAAGTGTTGGGTCATGGATTGCCTCTGAAAGTCAAGGCTCTTCCACCCAGCCAAGCTCGTGCCATGGGAGGACGTGATATCCATGGACATGTTGTCCACCCTTCAGGATAACATCGCCCAGCTACCCCAGATGGAGGCAGTGGTCTGTATCTGGGACATCATGGCCAGTCTGGGGTTCATCTCCAGATACTTTCTGGTTCCGAAATGAAAGGGAGGTCGGCGTCCCATACTTGATCTGCATGACCTCCAGATGCTGAATCATTCCGTCCCTGGAGCAGGACATGTGGTTCTGCTCTCTGAACCTTCAGGATGCCTTCTTTCACATTCCCATCCATCTGTCGCACTTGGCAGTTCCTGCAGTTTTATGCAGAAGATAGATAGGTAGATAGATAGATAAAAATCTTTATTTTTTATCAGGAAGTAACTTTTAAGACTGCGAGGCCCTGTTTTACAAAGTTGTCCTAGGTATTAAGTAAGCAGTTACATAAAGTACAGGCTTTGGTTACAGCAAACTCATTACACACATTTTTGAGAATAACAATAATACAATAAAAACATGGAATATGGATTACACATTGATATAGATGGGATATAGGGTAATACATAGGATATAGGATACACATTATTTTGTCGTCGTCCCTGCCAGCAAATCATTTTTCCTTGAAACAATACTTCTTGTGTCCAACATACCATATTAACGGTGTTAATTCTAGTATACACCATTGCAGATCCCACCCCTGAGCTCCCCATCCCACTTGCCACCTAACTGTCCATAAACGGCAATTACTGTAGGACAGAGCCCCAGGTAAAGAGCCAACACATAATCACAGCAGGTAAACTATGCTTCCATATTAAAACAGGAGCAAGTTTCGTTCCAGATGCCATTCAGTCTTCATTTAAAGTGGACTACGTTTTTCGCATTTCTAATTTCAGGGACTATCTCATTCCAGACCTTTGATAAATAAAATCTTTTTTGCATCCTGCTATATATGTTATTCTCGAATGGAATCTCCAGACATCTATGTCTTAAGTCTCTTAAATTATAGTTTTTGAAAATTTGTATTTTGTTCCTTTTATCTAGATTGTGACCTCCAAATTCTACACATGCCTTTAATCCGATACGCTTTTTTCTTCCGAAATTCTAGAGAATCCCAATTTAAATGTTGCAGAAGGCTATAGTGGTGGGTGGTATAATGGCATCTTAACACAAATCTAGCCATTCCATAATCGGCTTTATCTAATTTACTTATCAAGTACTGCAAAATCTTCTGCAGAATGCGCACAAGGTCCTATGGTGCTCACCAGTATGTCACAGTCCAACAGTAGTAAAAGCTGTGTCACATTCACACCCCAAACTACACTCTGACACCAGAGCTACCAAGTAAAAAAGCTTTATTAATTACACACCAGCTCCAGGCCTAGCCTGACGCGTTTCGGATATCTCCTTTATCAAAAGCTAAAAACAAAGTAACATAGCTCATTTAAATACTGGTCAGTTTGACATTTTTATTCCATCTTCAGTCTCATTGGTTCTCAAATGACTATACACCATTTTTTTTTTTAAAGAAACCCTACTAAGTGATGCCTTAACCATATACAGTGCATTCAGATAAAACCACAATCCAGATCGCAGCAAACATAGTGCAAAACAAGGCAAGAATAAATAATAACACTATAAACAAAATTAAGCTGCCCTCTAGTTAATGTGCACAACTGTTTGTTTAAATGCAATCATGTCAATAATTAGTATTCAGCATTCGTCTATCTTCCAGCTATGGTTTCAATTCAAAACCTGCATTAAGACCTGGTTTCTTATATACTCTGAGTCTTATAATCCATTTCTTTTCTTTTTCAACACTTTATTGCAAAAATTACCACCCCTCTGATCAGGGAACACTCTCTCGATTCCCATGAATTTAAATTCATGCCCTGTTTCATTTCTTTTCTCTATGTGTGCAGCAGTAGCATATGTAACATCATGCTTTTCAATTGCCCTAATATGTTCATTCACTCTTACTTTGAACTGCCTTTCTGTCTTGCCTATGTAGAACATATGACAGCTGCATAATGCTAGATATGACACCCTGTGTATTGCATGTTATGAGCTGCTTAATCTCATATTCTTTCTGTCAGAGATCCCAGTTTAAAATTCTTACCTGTACAAATATGCCTACATGCCACGCAGTTTTTACAGTGGTAACATCCTTTACTATTGTTAAGCCACATATTTTTGTTTGTTTGTTTGTTGAAAGTAGCTTCTCACTAAATTATCTTTCAAGGTTGGGGCACGTTTGTAGGACATAATAGGTGGAGTAGCTGTAATATTTTGCATCCCTTTGTTACAGGATAACACTTTACAATGTTTCTTAACTATTTTCTCAACCTCACTGGCATGTACAGAAAAGGTAGTCACATAATAGAACCTCTCACTTCCTTGTTCTCTCTCTTGCCTTCTCACTAACAACTCTTCGCTGGCTGTCTCATTGTACGCACTGTCTACTATTCGTTGTACATACTCCTGATTAGTCGGTCTCCTGTACAGATCTTGTGCTATTCTTTCAGAATCAGCCTCCTCAATACAATTTTTCTTAATTCTCAAAAATTGCCCTTTTGGAATATTGGCAACCGTATATCTTGGATGACAACTTGAGGCATGTAACAACGTGTTGCCATCCACTTCTTTTCTGTACAAATCTGTGCTGATCTCATCTACTTCATTTCTCTTTACTTTCGAGTCCAAATAATTAATCTGCTCCTCACCTATTGTGCAAGTGAACCTGAGATGTTTTTTAGTGCTGTGCAAAAAAAACCCAATAAATTCTTTCAGGGATTCTCGGGTGCCTTTCCAAATGAGTATGACGTCATCTATATAACATTTCCAAAGCAACAGTTGTGACGAAAATGGATTGCTTTGGTGTTGGTAGATTACGTCATACTCCCATTTCCCTACGTATAGGTTAGCCACTGACAGTGTGCAAGTTGCACCCATCACATTACTCTTTCTGCTGATACAGATTCCCATCAAACATGAACAAATTTTTTTGTCAATACATGCTCTAATAGTTTTAACACGAATTCAATAGGTGGCACCCTATTAACATTCTCCCTATTAAGAACAAATGCTACAGCATCAAAAAACCCTTTGTGGGGTACATTCATCTACTACGGTGAACTGTTTCAGCTAATAGAAAACAGTAGTAGTTTGTGTTGTGTAGAAAATGATCAGTTTTGAATGTGCCTTCCACTGGTAAGAACAGAGGTGCAGATGTGTTTCACTCATCTTGTTCTTGTGGTGTATTTGTTAAAGGAAAACTGTCCTTTGCAGGAGCTCCCAACCCTGCAAAGCTTACCCTCCAGTTTAGCTTTTATGAGAAAAGCGGCTTTTTTCTCACTCCGCAAATTAGTTTAATTATGAAAAGTCCGCTACCTGGAATAATGGCGGAAGCTGGGATGGCTCCATTAACTTTGTAAAGGTGCTGACGCAGCACCATGTGCTTCAATACAAATGCATTGAAGCGCCTGCGGTGCTGATACACTACGCAGTTAATGGAGCGCCCCAGCGTCCGCCATACTTCCGGCATCGACTTCCGTGAATTAAATTTAACTACTTTATGCTGAAAACCTGCTTTTCTCATAAAAGCTAAACCGGAGGGTAAGCTTTGCAGGGGTGGGAGCCCCTGCAAAGGACAGTTTTCCTTTATGATTGAAATAGCACAGTTGGGGATACAGAAACTGTCCCTGACCCAAGATGTACTCTGACATTGGGTGCCCTTTATCTGCCTTCTGCCAATAATGCAGAGCACTATTAACCAAGGGCTTTGCAGCCTAGACTGGAAGGTAGTGAGATCTGGCAAGTTAAAAAAAAAAAAAAAAAAAACTAAGCACAAGGCAAATTTCTGTTTGCAATTAGGATAGCATTCAATCAGCTATATATCCTGCAATAATGAACGCTTCCCTTCACCCAAGTCCATACTCTAGAAACCATATAAGAATAAAAGGCAGTATGATTTAGTGTTTGAGTGCTGAACTGTGAAATGGGATGGAAGATTCCAGTCTCTCCAAAACCACGGACTATGTTGTTCTTGAGAAAGTCATATATGTACTTCCTGGAGGAGAGGAGGGAGAGAAGGGATATGATAGAGACATACAGGTACCTTACAGGAAGGAACAGGATACAGGAATACACTATTTTCCAGCAAAAAAGATGTTCCAGGACTAGAGAGCACGGGATGAAGTTGGAGGACGATTCAGAGGAAACATGAGGAAGAATTTCTTCACAGAAAGGGTGGTGGACAAGTGGAACACCCTGCCAGAGGAAGTGGTGGGGGCTGAAACAATCATGGGATTTAAGAATGCATGGGATAGACATAAGGGAATCCTGGAGGTCAGGGGTAAGGGGCAACAGACTTCTAGGAAAACATAAAGAGAACTTGTAAGCTCAAATGGGCAGACTGGGTGGGCCATAGGCCCTTATCTACTGACAATGTCTGATCTCCATATGCCTTAGTTCATTATAGCTCACTAGGAATGTGAAGCAGAGTCTCCATTGGACTACCATGGGTGAATAAATAGTATTAAAAAAGTAAATGTTTGTGACACATTGTTTGTATTTTATTCCAGGTGCTGTTATAGTGATGCTTGAAGAATGTGGATTAAAAGGTACAGTGGCCCTTTCCAGACGTGCTGGGAGAGAAACTTTGTCTGTCCTCAAGTTCATAAAACCATAATTAAGAGGCCTCTTGTTTTGGCACTCAAAACTAACTTGGCGCAGTACAGTAATGGCATAAGGGCAGTGCCATCAGCAGAGATGGACCTGAGTCAGCTTTGTGACAGACATGGAAATTTCAGCTGATTTATTGGTACCAAAAATTCTCTTCAGTGCTGTTGACCGGTATACTACAGTACATGAAAGGCACAGAGACCAGGTATTTTTCTAGCTTGAAGAAAGAGGCAGCAGGTAACTTTGATGTTAGCTGAATGGACTCCTGCATCTCTCCATACAAGACATATGGATGATCAGTGAACTTGGAGATACTGTAAGGATGCAGATAGAATGTACAAGAGAGCTGTTGTTGAATATTGTCTGTTTCACAACTATTGATTTTCTGGTTTCAATTTAGTCCTTCCATTACATCTGCCCCCCTGAATTCCTCTGACTGAATAGTAACTAACCAGCTGTGCCAGCTGCAGCAACACCTTCAGCTTCCTTTTCTCTACCTCGGGGGTTGGTGGAGGTGTCCTACAATCCCTGCAACTGATGCAAAATGTAGCAGCCAGGTTGCTCACTGGTCTTCCGAAGTCCTGTCATGTAACCCCCATCCTGCGTGATGTGCACTGGCTGCCAGTGAAGTGGCGCATCACCTTCATGGTCAGCTTGCTGACCTGTAAAGTACAATATGGACTGGGCCCTGGTTATCTGAGAGGTGGGCCTCCTGGCTGTTCCCAGGGCAAGGTCATCAGGCAGTCATGCTTTTGAGGTGGCTGAACCCAGCCCTGTGGAGCATGCTACTAAGATCACGGAGAGAGACCCCCTCGGTAGAGGCCTGTAAAAGGGGGCTGAAGAATACGTATTCAAGGAGGCCTTAGGTTCCAGACAATTTGCATCTCACTGCTGGTTGTCATTTTTATCAGGATTTTTGTAATTCATTAGACAATGATTATGTTGTTTATTTATGCTGTTATGTCTGTATTTATATTGTATGTTTTATTTGAGTTCATCTTTGTGAAGCCCTCTTAGCTCCAGGGAATGGGTGCTAAGGAAACAAAATACTGCTAAGTACTACAGCTGATCCAGGATGTTACATCCCTTTGGAATTGCACTTATTTCAAGCTGGATTAGTTGTGCTAAAGAGGGCTCTGCATGAGCTGAGCATGGAGACTAATATTGGGGGGGGGGGGTCCTCAGCCACTGGTACTGGGCTATAATTGCAGAGACAGCTAAGGTACTTGCACCTTTTAAAAGGAGCTCAAGCTGAATTGCTTAGCCAGGTGATCACTACAGTGCAGACTCTTAAAGTCCTGAATTGACTATCAGATCAGGCAGCTAAAGATCCAAAGCATGCCATTTATGCTGTGATAGAGCTTGTGGAGAATCTCAGCCATGAAGTGGAGAGCCCTGTCTCTGAAGTTTGTGGTAACAAGCCATGTATCTCCTTCAAGATTTTCTTTATGGTGTTCAAGGCCCTACACGGATATTGTGCTGGAGATTTTCTCAAGGCCGCCTTAAGTCATCAGGTGACATTGCAGAGGGTCTGGAGGGAAAAGTATGCCTCTTTGCAGATGACACAAAGATCTGTAACAGAGTTGATACACAAGGGGGGGTAGAAAAGATGAGAAGGGACTTGGCAAGGTTGGAGGAATGGTTATGCATGTGGCAACTTAGATTCAATACAAAGAAGTGCAAAGTAATGCACCTGGGAAACAAAAACCCAGGAGAATAGTACACAATAGCAGGGGAGGTATTAACAGCAACAAAAATGGAAAGGAACCTGGGGGTAGTCATATCAGATGACCTAAAGGTGGGTAAGCAATGTGAAAGTCAGTAAGGAGAGCCAGGGGGATACTGGGATGCATAGGAAGGGGCATCACAAGTAGAAAGAAGTGGTTATCCTCTGTACAGACAGTTGGTGAGACCCCATCTGGAGTACTGCGTGCAGTTTGGAGACCTCATCTCTAAGGACATTGACAGAATGGAAGCAGTCCAGAGGAGGGCAACTAAAATGGTGCAGGGTCTGCAGCAGAACCATTTGAAGAGAGACTGAGAGAGCTTAATATGTATACTCTTGATGAAAGGAGGGACGGGGGACATGATAGAAACATTTAAGTACCTCAAGGAATCAACAAAGTCAGGAGGGTAGCATCTTTCAGAAAAAGATGTGTAAGAACAAGAGGGCACAATTTAAAGATAGAGGGGAGACGGCTCAGGGGTAATGTGAGGAAATTTTTTTTCACAGAGAGAGTGGTGGACGCATGGAACAGCCTTCCTGAGGAGGTCGTTGGGTCTAAAACAGTGCGGGAATTCAAACATGCATGGGACAGACACAAGGCAATTATAGTTGGGGGTTTCAGGAAGTAGACTGTTGGTTAACTAGAATCTGCAGCTTATCCAGTAGGAAGGGAAATGGGCAGACTGGGTGGGCCAAGTGGTCCTTATCTGCCGTCAAAGTCTATCAGGTGATGGGTCTTTTGCTGTGGTGGCACCTTGCTTGTGGAATTCTGTACCACCATATGTTCGCACTAGTTGCTCATTGGAGGCCTTTAAGAGGGCTCAGAAAATGTAGTCGATTACCCTGGCTTTTATTGATTTTAAATGATGTGTTAGGTACTGTATGTATTTTTTAATTGGTTAATTGTTTATAGATTTATGTACAGTGCCCTGAGTCTCTAGAATGGGGCACTATAAAGAAAAGTTTGTTTCCCTGTGTCTGTATTTTTGCTACCACGCATGGCCCGTGCTTCAGGTGCAGTGTACTGCATGCACTTTACAATTCCAGCACACAGGGTCACTGAGTTTAGGCAGTAGCTATACTCTGCGCTTAGTCTCTGGATGCGTTTCCTAATGACACCTGCTGGTAGCCGTGATGATGAGCCAGAAGTAGAACCAGAACACCCCTGATAACATGGACGGTTGGGCAGTGTTCAGTTCCTCTTTGAAGGTGAGCAAAGAAAATGTACTGTACAGCAGCAGTATTCTGCAAGTAGTCATTCGAGTTGCTATTGTAAGGAGTCTCTGGAGCCTTTCACCATCAGTCCTTTGGGATTACTGGAGCCAGAGACTGACTGTGTCCTCTCAGTTAGCCTAGATGGCCATAAAATACATCAGCTGCCCCCTACCAGCATGCCATCTGAGCAGATGTTTAGTACAGCTGGTGATGTGGTGTAGCCTCGCAGATCGACATTAGACCCTGACTATGTTGAGCAACTGATATTCATAAAGATCGGTTTACCCCACCTTGACTGCCAGTATGAAGTCCAACAGTTAAGTCTTTCTTTTCAGAAAACCATTCCCTTTTTTTGTTTGTTTGCATGCATGTGCAAGAAACAAGGTGCCACCATACGAGTTTTCATAGGTGTGCCACCCCCACTTCTAATGCCCAACTCCTTTTTGCAGGCGTGGCCCCACCGCACCAATAAATGTCCGAGCTGTCTATGACAGCAGTTCAGATCTGATGACGTACAGTTCAAAGTAAAAGATCACAGGTCAGCGGTGGTAATGTGTAGGCAATTTTACACTACACATCGGCAGTATGCAAACTGCTCACACATCAGCACTGCATCTGGAACTGTCATAGACAGCCCCATTTTTTTCTTATGCGATCCTGGTGGGCTCCAGTGCCCCCCACCCCTCAACAAACACCCAGGTAGCACACTGGGAGTCCACCCCAGTGTGCTCATGCACTCCCCTGCACCCTGTATGACTGACAGGGGGTGCCCAATCCCCCATCAGATCCACTGCCCCCCAAAACAGACTCTCAGCTGCCACACTGGGAGCCCACCCCAGCGTGGCAAAAATCCATATGGCCATTGGGTGTCCGTACCTGTCGGCTCCACTCCCCCCCCAACAGACTTCCAGATGCCACACTGGGAGCCCACCCCAGCGTGGCAAAACTCTGTATGGCCGATGGGGGTGCCCAATCCCCTGTCTGATCGACTGCCCCCTCCCCAAACAAACTTCCAGGTGCCACGCTGAAGCCCACTAACGGCAGAAGTTTGTATAGTAACAAAGTGCCCAATCCCATCAGCTCCACTCGCCCCACCCAAAACAGACTTCCAGGTGCCATGCTGGGAGCCCACCTCAGTGTGGCAGAAGTCCAGCGTCGTTTTGTAAAAAAAATAAAATAAAATAAAACAAGAATACCTATAAGAACAAACAGTCCCTCGTTGACTCTCTTGCTCCTCCCTAACTCCAAGAGACCTACCCCTTTCTATGCACTTACACCCTCAAGATCACCTCATATACTTGCCTCTGAGACCAGCCAACAATCTTCAATGGACCGGGAACGCCTGCACTCTTCAAAGCCAGCCACAAACTGAAGAAGTGCCAGTAAACTGTATAATGGCATAAATGGGTTTTTTCAACTTTGGTGCTATCTCTGCCACTTTTGGGAATTGTTTCACCAAATTTTCAACATGGGGTTCTTGGGAGCCCACCTCATGAATTCAGTCACTGTCATGTTGTTATTTGGTCCCAAAAGGTGATTTCGCGGTCACTGCACGGAACCACCTTTTGGGACTGATTAACGAAACAACAGTGTCACAGTTCATGAGGTAGGCCCCTTAAAACCCTATGTTGAAAATTTGGTGAAAAAATTCCCAAAAATGACTGTTATAAGAGCGTCCGTTGCGCAGTTCCTACACACGCTTGTAACTTAATTTAACCACACCTCCTTATGAACAGTACAGCAGTCATTTTTCACATCTCTCCCAAAATGTGTCTTCGCACATGTAGCGCACAATGGCACGGTCAGTGTGCAAAATCAATGTTTGGGACAGATTAAGAAAATCAAAGTGACACTGTTCGTGAGCAGAGTTGTTAAAATGGCTATGTTGAAAATTGGTGACAAAAGTCCATAAGAGGACTGTGTTATGAGTGTGCATTGCGCAGTTTCCACGCACCCTCGTAAGTTCACGAATTTGTAATATTTTCTGTCCAGATTTTCAACATTGACATTTTTCCACATCTCCTTATGAAGAGTGTAGCTGTCATTTTTCACACCCTGGCCAAAATGTGTTTTCCCACTTCTGGCGCAGAATAGCATGGTCGGTGTGGGAAATCCATGTTCGGGACAGATTAAGAAAATCACAGTGACACTGTTCATGAGCGGAGGTCCCAGAATGCCTATGTTGAAAATCTGCTGTAAAAAATCACCAAACTAATTACATTACGGGTATATGTTGCACAGTTTCTACGCATGCTCATGACTTCACCAGTTTTTTATATTTTCACTCCAGGTTTTCAGCAATGCCATTTTTTTACACCTCCTCATGAACAGTACAGCTGTCATATTTTTTACATCCTGTTTAAAATGTGTTTTCGCACCTGTGGCGCCAAATGACACAGTCGCTGTGCAAAATCACCTTTCACCTAACGAACTGATAGTGTCACTGTTCATGTGGTGGGGTCACAAAGAACCCATGTAGAAAACTTGGAGTAAAAATACCAAGAAACGCCCAGGGTGTTAGGGTTTTCAACCATAATGCCCTACCCTATAGGGACTGACAGGCGTCGGGGGTGTGACTTGGGATTGTCGACAGTAATGCTCATGGCATTCCACCCCCACCCTGCAGCCAGTAACAGGCATTGAGATGCGCTTTGTACCCTTTTGCCCCAGAATTCACCCCATTCTCCTGTATTGCACCCATTTCAGCGTATGTCCTTATGGAATGAGGTGACTGTAAAGCCCAAACACCCCAAGGCACACCTTGACACTTGTCAGTGTCTGAAGGGTAGGGTGAGGTGAAATGTCGTGACCGTCATGGGCGACGACCCAAAGGCACACCTCAATGCCTGTCCATCTCTGTAGGGTGAGGGTGAAGTTGGCGTCAGTTCAGTACTTCAATGCAATTCTTATACTGCATCTGTCTAACTCCTGCACTTCCACTGCTAATGCCTGCAAGCAAACATTCGGCATTGACAAATGCTTGTTTATCATTGAGGCAGGTGATGACCCCCAACCTAGTTGTTTCTGCCTTTGCCCACACTACTCCCACTCCTGGGGCTGCTTCACACTCTCCAACTATATTTCGTAGTTGTTGAAAAAAATTCCATTTCGATTTGTGTTTTTGTTCACTGTGAAACCTTTTGAGATTTAATTTGTGAGGCCGTATACAAAACATAAGTTGCAGTGCATTGTATGTAAAGCTGTTTACAAATCAGGGATGTTAGAATTCAGTTATTTTAATGTTTCTAACTTGAGGAATAAAGCAATATAATATACATTTTTACTTTTTCCTGTTCCGCCTTGGTTTCTAATCATTAATTTGCATTACAGTGACTCCTAGTGGGGCAGTAGAACAGAGAGCTATTTCTTGCAGCAGAACAGTGACCACCACATTATGACCCTGGTTTTCTTAAGGATTTATTTTACTTTGCAAGCTATTTTAAAACATAAAGAAGATAATCGACTCCTAACAGTTCACAGAGACAACAACCAACACAATATGGTTTAGTGGTTCATTCACAGAACTGTGACCTACAGATTCCAAGTTCAAATCCTATCGCTGCCATTAGTTTATTTAGTTTTTGCTGGCCAGGGAAGTGCACCAGATATGAAATTGTGTATTTTAGGGGCATGTATATATTGTTCTATCCACACTTGGCTAGTGTCCTTTCCCCTTTAAATTCAGCCAGCTCCTCCCACCCACCCAGGTGGTAACTCCCTCAGCATTGCCCCGTGATATCAGATCTTCCTTTCCTCTGGAAAAAGGTTCCCTCCTTACCATGGTCGCGCTGATAAGGCCCTTTGCTTAAATCTTTGGATTTCTTCAACAAAACTATCAAAAAACATTGTCTTCAGGCTCTTTCTTCATGCCGCAACATGGATGACTCAAAGTCTGCTCTGGGGTTCAGTAACTGTGCCTACTGACAGAACATGTCCCGGACGAATGTGCACACCATGTGCATTTATTTGCCTGGGCCGCGAGCACAGTCCTCAGACCTGTGACTTTTGCTGCACTTTTCATCCGTCCATTTTAGAGAACCGCCAAGCCCGCTTAGTTCTTGGGAGTCCGAGTGATTGGTACCCGCTGGTCAAGTCTAAAGATGCCCGCCAGATGGTCTCCGGGGCTGCGGGGTCCGCCAAGCAACTTGCAGCATTCGAGAAGGCGATGGCCCAGGCCATGGTTCAGTTCTCCTCGTTTTTTACCTTTTTGCTGCTCTCGTTGGGCGCCTCCTTCACGGGGGCATTCATTCATTGGTGCCAGGCCCTTCCTGCTCACGGGCGGGGCCCCTCGTTGCATAAGTCGAAATAAAAAAAAAGGCCAAAAAAATCTGTCTCATCATCGATCGTAGGATCAGGAACGCTGTCTGGCTTCAGATTCCCATGCTTCTGCGGAGGTTTTGACCTTGGTCAAATCCTTGGCCCAGGTTGCTGGCTCCACAGTATCCCCATCAGGCCAGTTGGCTGAGATGCATCTTTATCTTCTGACCGAGATTTTTCTTGAGCCAGTCAACCCATTGTCGCCCAAAGAGGCCGATACCTCCTTGTCAAGGACTCCGGTCCTCAGACCCAAGGAGGGACAGATCAGTCCACTGACCTGCCACCTCTCATCGAAGACCAGGAACTGTAGGTGCCCCAGCTGTCGGCCCCTTCTCAGGCCCACCGTCTGTCCCCCCCAGTGGTCGAGTTTGAGGTCCCAGTCCTGTGGGTCAAGCGGCTTGAGTCAACATCGACTCCCATCTCGACACTCTGGCAAGCGGCGCTGCCGCTATTCTTCATCCTCGTCCTCAAGTGAGGAGAGGCTTCAGTGCAAGTTGCATCGACACTACGAGGACTTAATGTGGCAACAGCTGGTGTTTGCCAAAGCTAATTATATTCTTTTCCAGCAAAAAAAAACAGATGTAGATAAACAGTTTGTAGATACGGCCTGGGAATATAAGACTATCTTATATTCATTACAGTGATATCTCCCCTCTATGATAAAGTGCACAAACAATGGTTAGGTGACATCTTGGGCTCCCTTGGTCTCCCTCCCTCCCTCTGAAATAACTAATATATTATACTCCTCTTGGGATGAACAAATATTGTACAGGCTGGCTAATTTTTTTGCCACATTACATCTATAAAGTCATGGTAGTTAAGACACAAATACTTCAAACGTACAATGTTTTAACGAAAATTGGATAAAGTTTTGCACACTCTAAGTAATCAGTTTTTATCTTCAGAACTAATTATACTCAGAAGTTGGATATTGTATTAAGAATCAGTTATTGTACGATGTGTCTGTTGTACTCCTAAATGTTATATTGTCTACTATCGGATTTTATTATTTTAGCTATTTTATTATTTTTAACTTTTGTAATGGCTTAAATGCTGAACAATAAAAAAATTTTGAACTTTGAACTTGGTGTTCGCCGGGATAAAGCCCGTGTTGGCTTCTACCCAGGCCATCACTTGGCTTTTGAAACAGAGTCTGACACCTTCTCCACCTCCGAAGAAGCAGACCTGTAAAATGGTGCCGGCTCAGCCTCCTCCAGCTTCTCCACCAGTTCTGATGGAGCTGCCCCCAAAACATCTGACGACCAACGCTCCGACTAAGGAGACTCTGACTGCATCGGGTCTTCCCCACTGGCTGTCGGTCACTGTCACCCCTGACCGTCCATGGAGGGTCACTTCGGAGTTGGAGGATTCCTCCTTACATTCTCATCCAGTGGACACAGAGTCAGCAGAGGGGTCTCTCAATGGAAGAGGGCCCCCACATCCTTTATGGGTCTCCTCCATCTTATCTCGGAATCTGCGGGTATCCAGAGGGAACCTGCTCAGAAGCGGGCTCGGTGCCCGCTTACTGAGATTTTGGACTGGGGTGATTACCCTGGGGTAGGCTTTCTGGTGGCAGAGGCCATCCTCGGCCCTGCCTTGGAGCTGTGGCAGCATCCCACCTCCTGCCCTGTGCTGTCAGCCAGGATAGCCAGCAAGTATGTGGTGCCCACCAGCTCGGGTTCATGGAACATCCCTCGTCTGAGGGCTTGGTGACAGATTCTGTATTTCAGCACTTTGGCAACGTGGGAGACATTGACAAGCCACCTGATAAGGAATCCAAGAAATTGGACCATTCGGCCAAAAAAGGTCTTTGCTACCTCTCCGCTTGGCATCCACCAGGTGAGCTCAGCCCTCTTCATGGCCCATTTTTCTCATGCCCTGTGGGCACACTCAATAGGGTTCGCCTTCATCTCCCTGTGGACCTCCATACTACGGTCAAGCAGGTCCAGGGCCAGGGCCGGGCTGTAGCCAAACAATTTCAGATAGCCGTAGTCATTGGCGACTCCTGCGTCCAGTCTGTGGTGGCCGCAGTGGCCATGCTCTGCAAGGCTTGGCTGTAGATCCCGAACTTTACAGCAGATACCTAGCACAAGCTGGTGGATGTTCCCTTCCTGGGCACCGACCTGTTTGGGCCCGGGGTTGAGAGGCACCTCACCCACATTGAGAAATCCAGTGCCACCCTGGACTCCATGACATCTGTCCAGAAGGACTGCAAGGGATCCAAACAGCAGAAAAAGAAGCCCTTTCAGTTCATTTCCACTCCTGCAGCTAGCCCAGCCCCAAGCTGGGCAGCAGGCTCAGGCCTGCGACCTCAGAGTCAGTGGCCACAGTCGTCTGCAAACCTGAAGAACAAGGCCCTGGTGGCCTCTCAGCCAGGCCCTCCTCCACTTCCAAGCCTGCCCAGTGACAGGTTGAGGGGTGCCTCCCTCAAGTCCATCATGCCACCCCTGGGTCCTCCCGTGGTGGTCTGGCTCCGCCACTTTTCCATCTGGTCCGCTGTCAACATGGACAGGTTGGTTCTCGAAGTTGTTTGCCAGGATCTTCCTCTGGAATTCAAACAGTGCCCTCCTTGTTGAACCTGTGCCCCACAGGAGGGCATCCTGTCTGCAGACATTCTGTCAGCTCTTCAGGACTACATTGCCCAGCTCCTTAGCAAGGAGGTTTTGGCTACTGTCACGGACCCTCCAGAACACCCAGGGTTTGTCTCCAGATACTTCTGATGCCAAAATGGACAGGGGGTTGGCGTCCCATCTTAGTTCATCAGGTCGTGCACCTTCAGGAGCACAGTGGTTTAAGGCTCTGAGCTGCAAACCTGGAGACCCTGGTTTGAATCCCATCAGCCCCCACTTGCATCCTGTGTGACCCTGAGGACGTCACATTACTTCCTTGTGCTCCCAGGTTGCACCTGTAAACAAGCTTTCAGCTTAGTGTTTTTCTCGAGCAAAACGTGGTTCTGCTCACAGGATCTACAGGACATGTTCTTTCATGTCATGATCTGTCCATCATACCAGCGGTTCTTCCACTTCCAAGCAGAGGGAACCCTATATGAGTTCCAGGCCATGTCATTTGGCCTGTCTGTGGTCCCCAGGGTCTTCACCAAGTGCAGTGTGGTGGTGGCAGCTTACCTGAGGTGCTGAGGGGTCTGGACTTACCCCTACCTGGATGACTGGCTGATCTTGGGTCCCTGCAGGCAGGAGGTGGAGCAGCCCAGGGACCTGACCCTTCACACCTGTGTCTCTCATGGCCTCCTGGTCAATGAGGCCAAGTCGTACCTTGTGCCCTCACAGGTATCGACTTCCTCAGGAGAGAACTAGACTCATGCAAAGCCAGGGCTCAGCTCCCAGCAGACAGGGTGGAGGCTGTCTCCTCCTTTGCCCGATCATTTCAGGTTGGGCAATTGCACCCTGCCTGGGACTTCCTGTGCCTCCTAGGATACATGGCAGTCTGCACCAGCATGGTCCACTGAGCCCACTGTAGAATGTGTTCTCTGCAGTGGGAGCTGGCGCACCAATGGTCTCAGAACAGGGGCCACTTCAACCAGCCATTCACTGTGCCCAGCTGATGTGGGACGCCATCCAGTGGTGGTTAGCCCCGGAACATCTGCAGCAAGGTATCGCGATTGCCTGCCATGAGCCGATGGTCATCCTGATGACCGATGCACCTCTCATGGGCTGGGGTGCCCACCAGGGGGAACACAGAGTCCATGGGCTCTGGACCCCCAAGGAATCCTGATGCCACATCAACTTGCTGCAGCTCAGGGCAGTTTGGCGGGCGCCGACTGCCTTTATTCCGCACCTTCGGGGTCAGGTGGTTCAGATCCAGACAGACAACACCACGACCATGTATACCTCAACAAGCATGGTGGGACACACTCACTTCCTTTGTGCAGGGATGCACTCCTTCTGTGGATCCTCCTGTACAGTCTGGAGGCCAATCTCCTGGTCATCCATATGGCTAGTGTCTCCAGCCAGTTGGTGGATGCTTTCAGCCCTGTAGAGATCTCACTAGTGGTCTCTACACCCAGAGGTAGCACACAGTCTGTTCTCCTAGTGGGGCACTCCTCTGGTGGACCTGTTTGCTTCCAGGGAGAATGAAAAGCTTTGGCTGTATTGTGCCCACCTCCCTCAGCAGGGAACACTGCAGGGGGAATGCCTTCTTAAGGGCCTGGACCCCAGGCTTCCTCTATGCCTTCCCGCCATTTTACTTCATCCACAATGTGCTGCTCAAGGTGAGGAGGGACAATGTTTGAGTGATCCTGGTGGTTCTGGACTGGCCATGCCAATTTTGGTACCCCTATCTCCTCAGCCTCAGCAGCAGGCTCCCTAGGTGTCTTCCTTTCCACCCGTACCTGCTCCCCGTCAGTCTGGTGATGGTACTCCATCTGGACCTTCAATCCCTGCATCTGACAGCCTGGTTCCTGAGTAGCTGGAGTTCTAGGCTTTGGATCTCTTCAACGATGTCCTTACTGTGGTTGAGGCTTCATGGAAGGAGTCAACCAGGAAATGCTGTGCCTTCAAATGGAAGAGATTCTCCATTTGGTGTCTGGGCAAGGGGCTGGACCCTTTATCCTGTCCAGGCATCACATGCTTTATTGCAGCTGGGAGATGCAGATAGATACCTGGAGAGTGTATTTTAAATGCAATATTTAAAACTGTGTTTGTGATCATTGTGTAATTGTGTTCTGAGAGCCCTGCTTGCCAGCTACTGGTATCCAGGAAAAGAGACTCCCTGCAGTCTGATGTGCAGCTGTTTGTAAACGCTGCCTTTTAGTTTTTCTAGAAGCCTGCATACATATTTGAGTCCTGTGCCCTGTTCAAACAACATGAAGTCTTGCTGTATTCTGACAAATTGCAGTGAGGTCCAACCTTCGAACTGCCCCGGAGATGAAAGAGTTAACTTTCCATGCCAGGCATGGAACGCTGAGCTCAAGCTCGGTTGAGACTCTGTCCGTTGCTGTTTGAACTCAAACCGTCAGATTCTTTACTCCGCCTCACTGAACAGTCGCTCCAGAGAATTCTCCTTTGCTCGGTTCAATTTGTCGGTTAAAGTACCGTTTTTCTCGGTTTTCGACCGAATTTAAACCGTAACCTATCGGTTCAGTCTCTGTCTGTGGTTTTGTGAGTACTAGATAGGCTTATTTTTGTTAATTTTCTGTGTGGAACTTGTAAACTTGGGATCGGTTCAGTTTGAACCGATCCAGTTGTTTTAAAAATACTTTATTCTGCTTTTAGAGTGTGGTAACCAGTTCTTATCGGTTCTAAAAAAAACGGACTTTACTACGGTTTTTCCACGACCCGTAACACGGTCAGGAACCGATAAGGGTGTCTTGCCTGGCAGATTGCCGAAAAAAAGGTAAGTTTTGGTTAGGACTGGCCATGTCTGAGAAACCCAAAAGAAAACGGGCCCACTGGGTTTCAACACTGTAGTGTGTGTGGGGAAGTCTTTGCTAAGGCTGATCCCCACACCACCTGTGTTTGTCTGGGGTTTGACCACCTCGATTCAGACTGCCAGATTTGTAAAAATTTTCCTGCAGCTACCCTGCAAAAAAGAGTTGGTAGGCTCAGGGAACGGGACGCCAAGAAGTCCGCTGACCCGGATGGCCAGCCCAGTTCGGTTCCAACCAAACCAGAAGGAGTGCCCTCTGACCAGGGCGAAACTTCTTCGGGCAAAAGGAGAACTGATTCCGAGGAGTCAGTTCTGATTAAAAGAACAAGAAGGGATAAATCAGCTGGTGTGGATCCAAAAGATCTTTCTCCGACCGCTGATGAAATAGCCAAAGCGATAAAAATTGTCCAGACGCTATCCCCGGTTCTGACCAAACCGGCACCATTAGGAAGGCGCTTGTTTCCACCGGTTCCAGATTATGATTTAGAGGAATTTTATGAACCGGAGGAGAAGGAGGAAGGAGAGTATGAGGAAAGTGAGTGTGATTATGAAAGTCTGGATGTGCCCATTGACCCGGACATCTCCCCAGACAGACCTTCAGGAGCGTCTCCTCCTAGGCTTTGAGTCCCCCTCCCATTTCACGTTTCACAAGAAAGTGGCTGAAACTCTTCAGCTTCCTATGGAAGAAGCTGTGGATGACCAGGAGGAGCCTGACTATGTTGAAATGATGGATATCCCAGAGTCCAGTAGACTGTCTATTCCCCTTCATAAGTCCTTTGGGAAACAGACAATAACAATTTTAAAGACTCCTAATTCTATACCTCCTGTGGATAAGAAAATGGACAAGAGGTATACTCTCTCAGGCTCAGATACAGAGTTCCTTACCCAGCAATGCAGCCATGTTAGTAGTGCAGGCTGCAGCCTGTGATAAGGCAAATATACCCTTGGCTCACACTCCCCAGATAAGGACTCCAGGAGGATTGATGCCATGGCAAAGAAACAGTACATGGCAGCATCCTTGGGACTCAGGCAGGCTAATTATATGGCCTATACAGCTAGATATCAGAAATCTAGATGGGACACTGTAATGGCTTTAGCTAAACAGGTCCCTGGCCAGCTTGCCAAGGAGCTGGAGCAGGTGGCTGAAGATGCTATTGAGGCATCCAAGGTGCAATTCTATGCTGCAGTGGACTCCAATGATGTTTCATCTAGAGTCATGGCTACATCTGTGGCCCTTCTTAGGATGGCTTGGCTCAGATGTAGTAGCCTGTCTCAGGATACCCAGACTAAGGCCATGGATTTTCCTGTTGTGGGTAATTCTCTGGGGAGCAAACAGAGAACTACATGAAGAAAATGGATGAGTACAGGACTACCTACAGGAGTGCTCAGGCCAAGGAAAGGCAAGCCACTCCTCAGAGGCAGCATCCCAGGGGCAGGGGCAGGCCTTTTCATAGGCCTTTCTACCAAGCCCAGGCCTCCTCTTCTGCTTATGCTCATAGGGGGTTCTTTAGAGGGAGAGGCAGACTGGGTACAAGCAGGCCTGCTTCCATCCCTCAGCCTAAAGCCCCTACCAAACAGGCACCCTGATGGGTTTGCCAGGGCCGATTCTCCACTACCTGTAGGGGGCAGGCTGGCTTACTTTGTCCAGGACTGGAAGTCTTTAACATCAGATAAATGGGTCCTGGAAGTAGTAAGCCAGGGACTGGTTCTCAGCTTCAAAAAATTTCCAAAGATGAGAACCAGATCCTTTCCACCTGCAAATCCTTCAGAGGCACTTGCCCTAGAGGCAGAGGTCTCTTTCCTCTTGGCTCTCAGAGCTATAGAAAGGGTTCCACCCCTACACAAGGGGAAAGGATTGTACTCCAGGTACTTCCTCACCCCCAAAAAGACAGGAGAATGGCGGCCCATCCTGGATCTCAGATATTTAAACAAGCACCTTTTAAAGCCAAAGTTCAAAATGGTGACTCTGGGAATAATTCTACCCTCTCTAAGGCCAGGGGACTGGCCTAGTCTCCCTGGACCTCAAGGATGCCTATTTTCATATTCTCATCAGAAGCTCCGATCGAAAATACCTCAGGTTCGAGCTGCCCTCAGGCCACTACCAATTCAGAGCAATGCCCTTCGGCCTAACCTCTGCTCCAAGGGTGTTCACAAAATGCTTGGCAGTAGTAGTTGCCTTCCTAAGAAGAAAAAGGATTTCATCTTCCCATACCTGGTTCATGCATTATAGTAGGCCAGTCCCCAGACCAAGTCAAGTTACACACCTAAGCAGATAATCTCAGCAACTGCTTACTTCTCTAGGTTTCCTCTAATCTTTCAAAGTCAGTTCTAGAGCCTGCATGGCTCCTCACCTTCATAGGCGCAGAGCTAGATACAGTAAGGCAGAGCCTTCCTTCCCTGGACAGGGCAAGGACCCTTATTTCACTGGCCTCTTCATTCACCCTCCAAGTGTCTCGACCAGCAAGGCATTTGCTACAGCTCCTGGGGCACATGGTTGCTTCTACAGCAGTGGTACAGGGAGCAAGATTTCAGATGAGGAACATTCAGTTCCACTTGAGAGCTTTTTGGTCTCAGAAAAATGACCCTCTGACCAAACTGATTCCAGTGACTCGAATCCTGATCCAGCCATTGCAGTGGTGGCAAAATCAGGACAGTCTAAGATGGAGTTCCTTTTGTCACTCAGTCTCACTCTCTAATCCTTACTACAGTTGCCTCCCTCTTGGGGTGGGGAGCCCACTTGGGAGACCTGACCACCCAAGGGTTGTGGTCTCCTCAGGAATCTCTGCTTCACATTAATCTATTAGAACTCAGAGTAGTGTTTCTAGCACTTCAAGCTTTTTCCAAGTCTGTTCAGAACAGAGTAGTTCAGATCAGGACAGACAATACCACCACAATGTGGTATATCAGCAAGCAAGGGGGCACTCGGTCTACGGCCTTGTGCATGGAGGCAATGAGGTTATGGTCTCTGGCCTATTCCCTGAACACCTCTCTTACAGCAGTACACCTCCCAGGCAAGGACAACGTCCTTGTAGATGCTCTCAGCAGGATATCTCAGGGCCATCACAAATGGTCCCTGGATCCCCTGGTTTTGAAGGTGATCTTCTCCAGATGGGGCACCCCACAGATAGATCTTTTTGCAGCCCCAGACAATCACCAACTTCCTCTCTTTTGCTACAGGCCCCCAGTGTTGGGCTCAGTCCCCCTGGATGCCCTAGTTCTCAATTGGGAAGGGAAGTTCCTGTATGTTTTCCCCTTCCCTCTTCTGTTCAAGGTGTTAGTCAAAATCAGGTCTCAACCCTGCAGGGTGATTCTGATTGCTCCAGACTGGGCCAGACAGCCCTGGTACCCTCTCCTGTTGTCCTTAGCAGTCCGCCTTCCCTTGTCTCTTCCCAGGAATTACAACCTGTTAACATGTGCTCAGGGGAGGGTTTGGTATCCGAATCTCAGATCTCTCAATCTCAAGGCCTGGCTCTTGAAGAGTTAGAGTTTGCTGATTTGCACCTCTCTCAAGGTGTTATGGATATCCTAAAGGCTTCTCAGAAGCCTTCCACCAGAAACACTTAAAACTCCAAATGGAAAAGATTCTCTATATGGTGCTCTGGGAAGCACATTTCTCCAGAGTCTGCTGGCCTGTCCACAGTTCTTGACTATATGGTTCATCTTTATAGCTTGGGACTCAGACCAGCTACACTAAGAGTGCATCTGGCAGCTGTCTCTGCTTTCCTTTCAGCAGGTAAGCCTTCTTCCCTTTCAGCTCATCCTGTATTCTCTAAATTTTTCAAGGGATTGCTTCATACCAACCCTCCATTCAGGGACCCTGCCCCTGTTTGGGACCTTAATGTTTGCATTGCCCAGCTTATGCCTCCTCCTTTTAAGTACTTGACTTGGAAAACGGTTTTCTTGGTGGCCATCACTTCTGCCAGGTTCATAAGCGAGCTACAAGCCCCATCAGTGGAGCCTGATTTTATCTCTTTCCATAGAGATAAGGTGGTCCTCAGGACTAACAAAGTTTTTACCTAAGATGGTCTCAGACTTCCACCTTAACCAGTCTATGTCTCTTCCTGTTTTCTTCACTGACCATTCCTCCTGTGGTGAGAGGAGGCTGCACAGTTTAGATGTGAAAAGGGCCCTTAGCTACTACATAGAGCATACCAAGGGTCACAGGTTTGACTTCCTCCAACTGTTCCTCACTTATGGTGAGGTTGGTAAGGGAAAACCTGACACTAAGAGATCTATTGCCAGGTGGATCGTCCCTTGCATTCAATTTTGCTATGAAAAACTAGGCAGGACTCCACCCTCGGGCCTGAGGGCTCACTTTACCAGAGGTACAGCTGCTTCCCTGGCTGCTGCCAGGGATATTCCTATCTTGGAGATATGTCAAGCAGCTACCTGGAAAACAGTATACACTTTTGCCAAGCATTACTCTCTGGATATCCAGGCTAGGAGTGATGCTCGGTTTGGCACAACAGTGCTCAGAGCCTATTTCCTAGGTAGGTTCTGTCCCTCCTTCATGGAGGTACTGCTTGGTAGTCTGCAATTTGTCAGAATACAGCAAGACTTCATGTTGTTTGAAGAAAAAATTATTCACCTTAGTAATGTTGTTTCTTCTAATGGAGTCTTGCTGTATTCTGACCGCCTTCCCTCTCAGAACCTTTGTTTTGGGATGTGGGTGGGCAGTAGCAGTGTTGGCACTCAAGAGGTGCCCCATCCTTTATTTATCACCCCTTTGCTTTGGGTGATTGGGTGTTGTGTTTGTTTCATTTTTTGGGGTTCCTGACTTGTCTGTTTTGGGACCAAAAAATCTGTTTATTATATTTAGTAGCCAGTTGGCTAGTGTAGATTTACAGCTTCCACACAGGACACTCAGTGAATATAGCTCGTAAAGATCTGACGGTTTGAGTTCAAACAGCAACAGACAGAGTCTCAACCAAGCTCGAGCTCAGCGTTCCATGCCTGGCATGGAAAGTTAACTCTTTCATCTCAGGGGCAGTTCGAAGGTTGGACCTCACTGCAATTTGTCAGAATACAGTAAGACTCCATTAGAAGAAACAACATTACTAAGGTGAGTAATTTTTTCTTATTCACCACGGTGCTTTGCGAGGCTTTGTAGCTTGAAGAACGTTAATTGTTTCACCCAGTACTTTTAACCCCCATGGTTTCACTTCTGGGGCAGTACAGCTATTTAGCAAGCCCTGCTGCGAGTGGGATGAGCTGAGCAGGGCGCACAGCACACATCTGTGTGTGTCTGCTGGGGACACTGGAGACCTGGGCAGACACGTTGGCCAACTCTGCATACCTAGAATAAAGCAAAACAGGTAATATTTCAAAATCCCTGTTCGGGTATGCTGTAGAAGTACAATGGCGTAGGCAATGGGGAAGCGGTAAAAGCATTAAGAGAATGTGCTCCAAATGTAATATGTACATAGACGCTGCACCCAACCAAGACTTTGTATGCGTAAAATGTGTCCTAATCACTACATTGCAGGAGGAAATCTGTGAGCTGTGCAGAAGATTGGAAACTCATAGAGAGATTACTTTGCTGGAAAACTTTATTGATGAAGCAGTTTGGGAAACCAGTATAATCCATACTGATTGAGTAAACAGAGATGAGCCAAAAGTCGTGACTTCTCGAGGTTAATACACGAACCCAGTGCATCTACCTCTTATGGTTTACATAAACATGAGGTTTTGCCCATTACTCTAATAAATTTGAAAGTCTGAAATTGGATGATGATGGCTCTAATGAAAACCTCACCCTAAATGTTGATGAGCCACCCACAACTCCTTGTCTGCTTCTCACAGTACCCCCAGAACCATATGTTATTGATAAAACTAATATACCTAGGGACATTGTGGTTATTCGGGATTCATTATTAAGGGGGGTTGACACTGCAGTTTGTGAGGGGTGTAAATTTCACACAACAGCTCACTTCTCGGGGCACAGACTAGGGACATTGTAAATTTACCAAATGGCTTACTAGAAAACACTACTAGGCCCCTGGTTATCCTACATGTGAGGGTAAACGATCTCCCTTCACAGAATATGACCGACATTCGGGATTACTACAAAATGATAGTCGAGCAGATTAAAAAAAGGGGTGAGGAAATCATACTGTCTGGAGTTCTGTTCACCTTTGGAAAATATTCATATAAAAATTATAATATATGAAAACTAAATGATTGGCATAGACAATATTGCCTATTAGAAAGCATTGGATTCATGGATAACTCCTGTACATTTAACAGCCTAGCTTGTTATAAAGGGGATGGGCTGCACCTTAATCACTTTGGTATGAGGATTATGGGGAAAAAATGAAATCTTAAAATTCCATTTAAGCGGGGGGGGGGTGCACCCTGGGACTCTAGAAACCCCAGTAAAATAACAACAATCCCATTTCTAAAACTTTTGGTTGGAACGGGGTATTAATAAATACTAGAAGTCTAACCGATAAGTTTGATGAATTTAAATATCTCCTAGCCACTAATAATATACAGATTACCCTAGTTACAGAAACCTGGTGGGATGCTAACAATTCATGGGACAATACCATCCAAGGATACAATGTGTACTCTAAAAGTAGGGACCACAGAAAAGGTGAAGGTGTGGCCATCTATATTCATGAAACAATAGTATGTGAGGAAGTTCCTGGAGATTCCCTCACTCTAGAAACTATTTGGGCTAAAATATTCCCTCATTATCGGCCCTCCGTTCACCTTGTGCCTAGTGTGCAGACCACCCTCAATGACCTCTGAAAACTATGCTAAATTACTAAACTATATTGGGAACCTGGATCCATCCAACAACATCATGATTTTTGGGTACTTGAATTTACCTAATATAAATTGGACCTCAGTATTTGCAACCAACAGAGTTGACAGTCTTTACTTAGACTTATTTAATGAACTCGGGTTAGATCAATATGTTGAACGTGCAACCAGGAATTGTAATATTCTGGATCTTATCTTAACAAAATGCTGTACACTGTATATCCAACATTACTATAAAGGCACCCTTGGGAAATAGTGATCATAATACTGTTCATTTTCTGATCACAGGAAGCAATAACCAAATAGCTACTGGTGTTACTGAAATTCTGAACTTTAATAAAGCTAATTTTAACTAGATTAAAAGTGGTTTGGCCCAGTGGGACTTGATTAATTTGTTTACTAATCTCCCTGTAGAAGCCAAATGGGGCCTTATGCTTAGCAAATTAAAAAATCTGATAAAAGCCAATATCCCTGCAATAAAAAAGTATGGCCCTAAGCATAAAAATAGACCCAGTTGGATGAACCGTACAATATCAATCAAAACTTTAAGGGTGCCTTTCCAAAACCAAGGCGCTCTAACAGTAAATTAAATCAAATACATAAAGCTAAAAGAACATCCTAAAATTGGTTTATAAAATGTGCTTTAAAAATCCGGATATGCCAGGCAAAATAAATGCATTTTCAATGCTAATTTAAAGCTTTGAACGGCCAGGCAATCTCGCACCCGATGAGGTAGAGAATTCCACAGGGTTGGGGCCACAAAACTAAAAGATCTGGCCCCATATGTCTTTAAACAAACCCTGGGAATCTGTAGCAATCCCTCATCGGTGGATTGGAGTGGACGAGAATGACAATAGGGACGAAGAAGATCTTGCAGATAGCCAGGTCCCTGATCGTGTAGGGCCTTATAGGTCAGCAAACCGACCTTGAAGGTAATCCGCCACTGTATTAGCAGCCAGTGCAGTCCACGGAGGACAAGCGTTATATGACTGGTCCTAGATGTACCAGTCAAAAGCCTGACCACCGCATTCTGCACTAACTGCAAGCGGCGGATATCCACCCCCAGTAGCTCTAGGTACAGGGCATTGCAGTAGTCCAGGCAAAACGAAGGCGTGGATCAACATTTGAAGGTCGGCAGGAACCAGATGCTTCACCCGGGCTATATTCCTCAGATGGTAAAAAGAGGTTTTGACAACAGCTGACTCCTGATGTGTAAGGGTCAGGCAATCATCAAATATAATGCCCAGATTCCGCACCGGTCTGAGGTAGCTAACTGGGTTCCCCCAAGCCAAAGACCCGAGGGTGACCCCTTCAGCAAACCTGCCCCTCGACGACCTGGGTCCACAACCAACACCTCAGTTTTTTCAGAGTTTAACTGCAGCCACTTCACAGTCATCCAGTCCTGAATGTCGGTGAGGCAGTTGTTAAAGACCGAGACAGCATCACCCTGGTCAGGCACACAGGACATATACAGCTGAGTATCATCTGCATAGCAGTGAAAACTCAAGCCGTACTGCCTAATAATCGCTCCTAATGGCAGCATATACACCGCAAACAACATAGGTGCCAAAATGGAGCCCTGCGGTACCCCAGAGGATAGGGGGAGTGATGCCGAGG
Organism: Neoceratodus forsteri; assembly: GCA_016271365.2. Taxonomy (NCBI): domain Eukaryota; kingdom Metazoa; phylum Chordata; order Ceratodontiformes; family Ceratodontidae; genus Neoceratodus; species Neoceratodus forsteri. Next base: position 479,384,635 of record CM057459.1, on the reverse strand, counting down.
AAAAAATCCCAGACACCACCCTCTGAGTTCTACCCTCAAGGAATGATCGAAACCAACTGAGGACCGGGCCCGATAGTGCACAGATAAATCGCAGGCGCTTCAAAAGCACTCCATGGTCCAAAGTATTAAATGCCGCAGAGAGATCAAGAAGGACCAAGATGGAACGGGTCTTTCAATCTCTCACTATTAGGAGGTCATTTAGTACCCGAACAAGGGCTGTCTCTATACTATGTCTCTTCCTAAATCTGGACTGGAGAGAATCATAGACATTGTGGCTGGTCAAATGGTCATCCAGCTGCAACACGACCAGCTTCTCAATAACTTTACCTACAAAAGGCAGGTTAGAGACAGGCCTGTAGTTAGCCAGACAGTCCAGATCCAAGGAGGGCTTTTTAAGAAGAGGCCGAATCACAGCTTCCTTCAGGGGATCAGGAAAGATCCCCCCTCTCCAATGACAACCAGACTATCTTGGCAAGGACGTGGCCAATTTTATCCACACATCCTACTAAAACGTGAGTGGGGCCCAGGTCCAAACTACAATTGGTCAGTCGCAACGACTGGACAATCATCACTATGTCATTGATTGTGGGCTGGTCGAAGTCAAACCACACAAACTGGGTGTCCAACATCTCCTGCCGACCATCACAGCTCCTGTTTGAGTTAGGAGGAGGTTGGATCTGATTGTGGAAACCTTATCCGTGAAGAAACATAGAAACATAGAAGTTGACGGCAGATAAGGACCGCAAGGCCCATCCAGTCTGCCCATTTCTTTTTCTACCTTATAAATGTGCCATCGGCCTTTGCTCTGTCAGTGACCTATCTATTCATAGTCATTTGTATTGCCCTTTATGCCTATCCCATGCCTGATTGAAGCCCTGCACTGTATTCATAGCCACCACTTCTTGTGGTAAGCCATTCATACATCCACCACCCTTTCTGTGAAAAAAATTTCCTCACATTCCCCTTAATCGGCCTCCTCTAATCTCATGCTGTGTCCCTTGTCCTATTTTTCTTATATTTAAACATGTTAGACTCTTTCACCTTGTTTATGCCCTTAAGGTGTTTGAATGCCTCGATCATTATCACCTCTCTCCCTCCTTTGCTCAAGGGTATACATATTGAGCTCCGTTAATCTGTCCTCATATGTCTTCTGATGCAGTCCCTGCACCATTTTGGTTGCCCTCTCTGGACTGCCTCAATTTGGTTAATGTCCTTGTGAAGGTGTGGCCTCCAATGCCTGCAGTACTCCAGATGGGGCCTAACCAGTGTCTTGTACAGAGAGTTATTACCTCCCTCTTACAACTTGTGATACCCCTACTAATACACCTCTAACACCCCCTAGCTACCTACTGCTTTAGAGGTCTGTTTGATGATTTTAGGTCATCAGTGATGATGATGCCCAAGTCTCTTTCTTCCTTTGTGACTGCTAGCAACTCCCCTCCCAGCCTATAGGTGGCTTCAGGGTTTCTCTTCCCTATGTGCATGATTTTGCACTTCTTTGCATTAAATCCCAGTTGCCACTCTTCTGACCATTCTGCTAGTTTATCCAGATCTCTTCTCATTCTGCCCACCCCATCTGGATCATCTACTCTGTTGCAGATCTTGGTGTCATCTGCAAACAAACAAGCCTTACCCTCTAGTCCATCTGCAAGGTCACTAATAGAAGATGTTGAAGAGGACTGGCCCCCCAGGACTGATCACAAGGGTACCCCACTTGTGACTTGCATCTCTTCTGACTGTATACCATTTACCACCACTCTCTGTTTTCTGCTCCACAACCAGTTTGCCACCCAGTTGACCAACTTCGACCACCTTGAGCCTACCCAGCTTATTTATCAATCTTCTATGTGGAACAGTGTCAGCTTTGCTGGAAGTCAAGGTAAGTGACATCAACTGCTCCCTTGGTCCACCACTCTGGTTACCCAGTCAAAGAAATCTATGAGATTAGTTTGACAGGACCTTCCTTTGTAAACCCATGCTGTCTTGGATCCTGTGCCCTATGGTTCCAGGTGTTGCACTATCCTTTCCTTAAGGGTGCCTCATAATCTTACCCTACTGAGGTAAGACTGACTGGTCTGTAGTTCCCCGCCTCCTCCCTGCTACCACTCTTGTGGAGCGGATCACATGAGCCCTTCTCCAGTCTTCTGGGACCTCTCCTGTGCTCAGAGACTCACTAAACAATTCTGCTAATGGCTCTGCTAGTTCCTCCTTTAGCTCCTTAAGTACCCTGGGATGTATGCCATCAGGTCCCATTGCCTTATCCACCCTGAGCTTAGCAAGCTCTTGAGGACCCTTTCTTTGTGAAGGGAGTAGTGCTCACCTCCCTCCCCTGTGTCCATGATGCTGAGCTGTGGGCCCTGTCCTACCTTCTCTTCAGTAAATACTGAGCAAAAGTATCTATTTAGGATAGATGCCTTTACAGGGTCCTCCTCCTCACATGCTCCCTTTTCTCCATTAAGCTTAGCAATACCCCTCTGGACTTTCTCCTTTCACTAATGTATCTATAGAAAGTCTTGTCACCTTCTTTACTGTTTCGTGCTAGTGTTTCCTCAGTTTGGGACTTTGCCTGCCTTACTGCCTTACCTGCTTCCCTTAGGGCAGTTTGGTATGCCTCCCTATCTTCATCCCACTGTGTTCCCTTATATTTCCTGAAGGCCAGCCTTTGGCTCTGACCTTTTCTGCTACTGTATTTGAGAACCAAAGTGGTTTCCTTCTTCTTTGCACTTCCTTTTCTGTCTAACACAATGGGATGTTGCTTCAAGTATTGCATCCTTAATGCTTGCCCACTTTGCCTGTACCCCTCACCTGTGTTTTTTTGCCAGGGCTAGCTTAACTCTGTAGGCCATCTTATCAAAGTCGGCTCTCTGAAGTCCCATATTTTTGCCTTGGAATGGGATGATTTAGATGTAGTAGCCAAACTGAACCATACCATGTGATGGTCACTGGCCCCAGGTGACCTTCTACCTGGAGATCTGTGATCCCTTCTTTGTTAGTCAGTACTAGATCTAGGATAGCCCTGTCTCTTGTGGGTTGCTGTACCAGTTGTTTGAGGCCCTCCCCCTGCAGGGAATCCACTATGAGTCTAGTTCTGGCAGATGTTCCTGCTGGTATTGACCAATCTGTATCTGGCATGTTGAAGTCTCCCATTATCAGATTATTTACAAGTCTCCTTGGTTTGATGAGACATTGAGGGAGTTTGATGGGACATTGAGAATCGCGCAAACTCCTCACACTGCTCCTGTGAAAATACTCTCTCGGGCTGAAGACAGACTGGATTGCACAGTCTGTCCATGGTCCGAAAGAGCTGGGCTGGTCAATTCTGCACAGCAGCAATTTCCCTGGACAGGAATTCTGCCTTCTTACGGGTAATTGTTGATTGATAAACCCCATAATGGTCCATCAGACTAAGCCTGTCACACTCCAGACCCGACTTCCGCGAACATCTCTAAAGCCTTCTTCCCACTCTCCTCAACTCCCTCAATGTCTCATCAAACCAAGGAGACTTGTAAATAATTTGATAAACAAGAAACAAAAACTGATCAAGCAAATAAAAAATAGCCTAACCCACTTAAGTTCTAATTATAGGGCTCTGGTCAAAAACATTAAGACCAAGAGCAAAAGCCCAATATGGGAAACATTTGGCCACAAGGGTTAAAGATAATAAAAAAGCTTTCTTTGCACATGTCAATAAAGGCAAGGGTAGAACTAATATTATACGACAGGTATCTGTTTTCAACCAATCACAGAACAGAATACCTGTCAAGTTATTCCCTCACAAACTGCAAACCACCCCACCAGAATCATTTACATAGAAACATATAGAAACATAGAAGTTGACGGCAGATAAGGACCGTAAGGCCCATCCAGTCTGCCCATTTCTTTTTCTGCCTTATAAATGTGCCATCGTCCTTTGCTGTCAGTGGCCTATCTATTCATACTCATCTGTATTGCTCCCTTATGCCTATCCCATGCCTGTTTGAAGCCCTGCACTGTATTCATAGCCACCACTTTCTGAGGTAGGCTGTTCCATGCATCCACCACCCTTTCTGTGAAAAAGAACTTCCTCACATTACCCCTTAATCGGCCTCCCTCTAATCTCATGCTGTGTCCTCTTGTCCTGCTATTTTTCTTATATTGAAACATGTTAGATTTTTCACCTTATTAATGCCCTCAAGGTGTTTGAATGTTTCGAACATATCATCTCTCTCTCTCCTTTGCTCTAGGGTATACATATTGAGTTCTGTTAATCTGTTCTCATATGTCTTCTGATGCAGTCCCTGCACCATTTTGGTTGCCCTTCTCTGGACTGCCTCAATTTGGTTAATGTCCTTGTGAAGGTGTGGCCTCCAGCACTGCACGCAGTACTCCAGATGGGACCTAACCAATGTCTTGTAAAGAGGGATTATTACCTCCCTCTTACAACTTGTGATATCCCTACTAATACACCCAAACATCCTCCTAGCCTTACCTACTGCTTTAGAGGTCTGCTTGGATGATTTCAGGTCATCGGTGATGATGATGCCCAAGTCTCTTTCTTCCTTCGTGACTGCCAGCAACTCCCCTCCCAGCCTATAGGTGGCTTCAGGGTGTCTCTTCCCTATGTGCATGATCTTGCACTTCTTTGCATTAAATCCCAGTTGCCACTCTTCCGACCATTTTGCTAGTTTATCCAGATCTCTTCTCATTCTGCCCACCCCATCTGGATCATCTACTCTGTTGCAGATCTTGGTGTCATCTGCAAACAAACAAGCCTTATCTTCTAGTCCATCTACAGTGTCACTGATGAAGATATTGAAGAGGACTGGCCCCAGGACTGATCCCTGAGGTCCCCCTCTTGTGACTTGCATCTCTTCTGACTGCATACCATTTACCACCACTCTCTGTTTTCTGCCTGTCAACTAGTTTGCCTCACAGTTGACCAACTTCTGACCCACCCGAGCCTACCCAGCTTGTTTATCAATCTTCCATGTGGAACAGTGTCGAAAGCTTTGCTGCAGTCATATGTAGGTGACATCAACTGCTCCCCCTTGGTCCACCACTCTGGATTAGTTTGACAGGACCTTCCTTTTGTAAACCCATGCTGTCTTGGATCCTGTGCCTCTGTGGATTCCAGGTGTTGCACTGTCCTTTCCTTAAGGAGTGCCTCCATAATCTTGCCCACTACTCTGGTAAGACTGACTGGTCTGTAGTTCCCTGCCTCCTTCCTGCTACCACTGCTGTGGAGCGGGATCACATGAGCCCTTCTCCAGTCTTCTGGGACCTCTCCTGTGCTCAGAGACTTACTAAACAGTTCTGCTAGTTCCACCCTTAGCTCCTTTAGTACCCTGGGATGTATGCCATCAGGTCCCATTGCCCTGTCCACCCTGAGCTTAGCAGCTCTTGTAGGACCCTTTCTTTTATGAAGGGAGTAGTGCTCACCTCCCTCCCCCCTGTGTCCATGGTGCTGAGCTGTGGGCCCTGCCCTACCTTCTCTTCAGTAAATACTGAGCAAAAGTATCTATTTAGGATAGATGCTTTTACAGGGTCCTCCTCCTCAAGACACCCCCTTTTCTCCTTTGAGCTCAGAAATACCCCATCTGGACGTTCTCCTTTCCCTAATGTATCTATAAAAAGTCTTGTTACCTTCTTTTACTGTTTGTGCTAGTGTTTCCTCATTTTGGGACTTTGTCTGCCTTCCCTGCTTCCTTGGGGCAGTTTGGTATGCCTCCCTATCTTCATCCCGCTGTGTTCCCTTATATTTCCTGAAGGCCAGCCTTTTGGCTCTGACCTTTTCTGCTACTGTATTTTAGAACCAAAGTGGTTTCCTTCTTCTTTTGGACTTCCTTTTCTGTCTAACACAATGGGATGTTGCTTCAAGTATTGCATCCTTAATGCTTGCCCACTTTGCCTGTACCCCCTCACCTGTGTTTCTTTTTGCTAGGGCTAGTTTAACTCTGTTGGCCATCTTATCAAAGTCCACTCCTTTGAAGTCCCATATTTTTTCCTTGGAATGGGATGATTTAGTTGTAGTGGCCAAATTGAACCATACCATGTGATGGTCACTGGCCCCCAGGTGACCTTCTACCTGGAGATCTGTGATCCCTTCCCTGTTAGTCAGTACTAGATCTAGGATAGCCCTGTCTCTTGTAGGTTGTTGCACCAGTTGTTTGAGGCCCTCCCCCTGCAGGGAATCCACCATGTGTCTAGTTCTGGCAGATGTTCCTGCTGGTATTGACCAATCTGTATCTGGCATGTTGAAGTCTCCCATTATCAGAACCTCCCCTTTAGCTGTCATGTGTTGTATATCTTCTAACAGTAATGTGTCTATGTCCTCCCCCTGGTCTGGGAGCCTGTAGACAACCCCAGTTCTTATGGCTGTCCCATTTCCTGTTTCCAGGGTGACCCACAGTTGTCTGGCTCCTTCAAACAACATGAAGTCTTGCTATATTATGACAATTGCAGTTTGTCCCACCATTAGAACTGCTCCGGAGGTGAAAGAGTTAACTCCCATTCTAAGAATGGAACTTGGAGCACGAGCTCGGTTAGAGAAGCTCTGTCTGGGTTATTTCAAACCTAAACTGTCAGATTCTTTACTCTGCCTCACTGAACAGTCGCTCCGGAGATTTCTCCTACTGCTCGGTTCATTTCTCTCGGTTTAAACAGTGTTTTCTCGGTTCAAATCAACCGAGAATATTATTATTTTAACCGCAAAACCGATCGGTTCAAGCTCTGTCTGTGGTATCGTAAGTAATTTCAGTTTAATTTCTGTGTGGAACTTGTAAATGTTATCGGTTCGGTTTTGAACCGATCAGCTTGCTTTAAAACTTGAAGTTACAAAAATTAGAGGTTTTTAGAGTGCGATTCCCGGTTCTTATCGGTTCTAAAAAAAATGGAATTCATTACGGTTTTTTCCAAGACCCGTGACACGGTTAGGAACCGATAAGGGTGTCTTGCCTGGCACTGCCGTTAAAAGGGCAAGTTTTTGGTTAGGCTGGCATTATGTCTGAGAAACCCAAAAGAAAAACCGGGCCCACTGGGTTTCAACACTGTGATGCTTGTGGGGAAGTCTTTGCCAAGGCTGACCCACACACCACATGTGTATATTGTCTGGGGTTTGACCACCTCAATTCAGACTGCCAGATTTGTAAAATTTCCCTGCAGCCACCCTGGATAAGAGATTGGGCAGGCTCAGGGAACGAGAGGCCAAAAAGTCCGCTGACCCGGATGGCCAGTCCGGTTCGGTGCCAACTGAACCGGAGGGAGTGCCCTCTGACCAGGGCAAGACTTCCTCGGGCAAACGCAAAGCTGGCTCAGATGAGCCAGTTCCAGTAAAGAAAACAAGAAAATCAGCAGGTGTGGAGCCCAAAATTCCTTCTCCAACTGCTGCAGAGATAGCAAGAGCTATTCAGATTGTCCAGTCACTTCCTCCGGTTCCGTCCGAACCGCCACTGTCTGGTAAAAGGTCGGTTCCACCGGTTCAGGAATATGATGTTGAGGAGTTTTATGAACCAGAGGTGGGGGAGGATGATTTTGAACAGTATGAATGTGACTTGGAGGGTCTGGGTGTGCCCATTGAACCGGACATCTCCCCAGACAGACCTTTAGAATCTCCCCCTATGCTTTCTGAGTCCCCCTCTCACTTTATGTTTTATAAAAAAATTGCTGAAACCCTCCAGCTCCCATTGGAGGAAGCTGTGGATGAGCAAGAGGAACCTGATTTTGTAGAAATGATGGATATAACCAGAGTCTAGGAGATTGTCTATTCCTTTGCATAAATCATTTAGAAACAAACAATAAAAATTTTAAAACTCCTAATTCTGTGCCTCCTGTGGATAAAAAGATGGACAGGAGGTACACACTGTCAGGTCCTGACACAGAATTCCTTTCACAGCAATGCAGTCATGTTGGGGTGGTTCAGGCTGCAGCCTGTGATAAAGCTAATATTCCCTGGCTTCACATCCTCCTGACAAGGATTCCAGGAAGATTGATGCCATGGCTAAAAAACAATACATGGCAGCGTCCTTGGGACTCAGGCAAGCAAATTACATGGCTTATGTAGCAAGGTATCAAAAATCTAGGTGGGACACTGTCATGGCTTTGGCCAAACAGGCCTCTGGCCAGCTTGCTAATGAGCTGGAACAGGTGGCTGCTGATGGCATTGAGGCATCCAAGGTGCAGTTTCATGCTGCTGTGGATTTTAATGATGTATCCTCTAGAGTTATGGCTACGTCTGTAGCTTTTCGTAGGTTGGCCTGGCTCAGGTGTACTAGCTTGTCACAGGATAGCCAGACTAAGGCTATGGATTTTCCTGTGGTGGGAAATTCTCTGGGGAGCAGACAGAGAATTATATGAAGAAAATGGATGAATATAGGACTACCTATAAGAGTGCCCAAGCCAAGGAGCGGCAAGCCACTCCTCAGAGACAGACCCCCAAGGGTAGGGGTAGGCCTTTTCACAGGCCTTTTTACCAAACCCAGACCTCCTCTGCTTATGCTCAGAGGGGCTTCTTCAGAGGCAGAGGCAGATGGGGTGTGGGCAGGCCTGCTCCCACCTCTCAGCCTAAAGCACCTGCCAAACAGACACCCTGATGGGGTGCCCAGGGCCGATTCTCCTTTACCCGTAGGGGGCAGGTTGGCTTACTTCATTCAGAACTGGATGTCTCTAACTTCAGACAAGTGGGTCCTGGAAGTAGTAAGCCAGGGTCTGGTTCTCAGCTTCAAAAAGTTCCCAAAGATGAGAATCAGATCTTTCCCACCTGCAACTCTTTAGAGACCTTTACTCTAGAAACAGAAGTCTCAACCCTCCTGGCTCTCAGAGCTGTAGAAAGGGTTTCTCCCCTACACCAGGGCAAGGGTCTGTACTCCAGATATTTCCTTACCCCAAAAAAGACAGGAGAATGGCGGCCCATTTTAGACCTCAGATATCTGAACAAACACCTTTTGAAACCAAAGTTCAGAATGGTAACTCTGGCAATTATTTTACCCTCTCTAAGGCCAGGGGACTGGCTAGCCTCCCTGGACCTCAAGGATGCCTATTTTCACGTCCTAATCAGAAGCTCCCACCGAAAGTACCTCAGATTCGAACTGCCCTCAGGTCACTACCAGTTCAGAGCAATGCCCTTCGGCCTCACCTCTGCCCCAAGGGTATTCACAAAATGTCTGGCAGTAGCAGTGGCTCATTTAAGGAGGCAAAGGATTGCTGTCTTTCCCTATCTGGACGACTGGCTCATTGTAGGCCAGTCCCCAGAACAGGTAAAACCTCACCTGCAAGTTACCCAGCAGCTGCTCCCCTGGGCTTCTTGCTAAATCTTCCAAAGTCAGTTCTGGAACCAGTTCAGGTGCTCACCTTCATAGGTGCAGAGTTGGACACAAAGCAGGCCAGAGCCTTCCTACCCTTAGAGAGGGTAAGGAACTTGGTGGCTCTGGCCTCCTCCTTCACTCTGCAGGTCTCTCGACCAGCAAGATGCTTTTTGCAGCTCCTGGGGCACATGGCTGCATCCACAGCCGTAGTGCAAGGAGCAAGATTTCAGATGAGGGACATTCAGTTTCACTTGAGAGTCTTTTGGTCTCAGAAAAGAGACCCCCTTTCCAAGTTGGTCCCAGTGACCCAAACCCTGATCCAGGCCCTCCAGTGGTGGCAGGATCAGAGTAATTTAAGACTGGGGGTCCCCTTCATTCCTCTGTCTCACTCCTTGACCCTCACTACAGATGCTTCCCTCCTGGGGTGGGGAGCCTACATGGGCGACCTCTCCACTCAGGGAGTGTGGTCCCCCCAGGAATCTCTGCTCCACATCAATTTGCTGGAACTCAGAGCTGTCTTTTTAGCACTTCAAGTGTTTTCTGCGTCTGTTCAGAACAAAGTGGTATAAGTCAGAACAGATAACACCACAACAATGTGGTACATCAACAAGCAGGGGGGCACTCTGTCTTCGGCCTTGTGCACCGAGGCAATGAAGTTGTGGTCTCTGGCCTATTCCCTGAACACTTCCCTCATAGCAGTTCATCTTCCAGGAAAGGACAATGTCCTAGCAGATGCTCTCAGCAGGATTTCCCAGGGCCATCGCGATGGTCTCTGGATCCTCAAATACTAGGGATAGTTTTTGCCAGATGGGGCACCCCTCAGATAGATCTTTTGCAGCCCCAGACAATCACCAACTTCCACTTTTCTGTTGCAGGCCCCAGTGTTGGGCTCCAGTCCCCTGGATGCCTTTCTCCTAGATTGGAAGGGAGTTCTTTATGCCTTCCCCTTCCCTCTCCTATTCAAGGTGCTAGTCAAAATCAGATCCCAGCCTTGCAGGGTGATTCTGGTGCCCCAGATTGGGCAGGCAGCCCTCGTCCCCCTTCTGTCCTAGCAGTCCATCTTCCCTGTGTCTCCCAGGAATCACAACCTGTTAACCTGTGCCCAGGGAGGTTTGGTATCGAACCTCAAGGCCTGGCTCTTGAGGAGTTAGAATTTGCTGACCTACACCTTTCTCAGGGTGTTCTTGAAATCCTAAAGAGCTTCTAGGAAGCCTTCCACTAGACTACTTATAATTCTAAGTGGAAAAGGTTTTCCATTTGGTGTGCTGGAAACATATTTCCCGGAATCTGCTGATTTGCCCATTGTTTTGGACTATATGGTCCATCTTTAATTCTTTGGGCCTGAGACCAGCTACCCTGAAAGTACATTTGGCAGCTGTCTCTGCTTTTGTTTCAACAGGAAAGCCCTCCTCTCTTTCCGCTCACCCTGTATTTTCCCAAGTTTTTAAGGGATTACTTCATACTAATCCACCTTTTTAGGGATCCGCCCTGCCTGGGACCTTAATGTTTGCATTGCCCAGTTAATGCAACCCCTTTGAACCTCTGTCTTCTGCAGAGCTTAAGTACTTAACTTGAAAGCTGTTTTCCTAGTGGCTATCACTTCTGCCAGCATAAGTGAGTTGCAAAGCCTTGTCAGTAGAAACTGACTTTATTTCTTTCCACAGGGATAAGGTAGTCCTCAGGACTAACAGGAAGTTTTGCCTAAGGTGGTTTCAGATTTCCATCTTAACCAATCCTACTCCCTTCCAGTGTTTTCACTGAACATTCTTCCTCTGGTGAGAGGAGATTGCACAGTTTAGATGTTAAGAGGGCCTAAGTTACTATATAGAGCATTACCAAGGGTCACAGGTTCGAATCCTCCAACTTTTTCTCACTTACAGGTGAGGTCGAAAAGGGAGACCTGCCACTAAGAGATCAATTGCCAGGTGGATTGTCTCTTGTATCCAATTTTGTTATCAGAAACTGGGAGAGTTCCGCCTGGCCTGAGGGCTCATTCTACACAGAGGTACAGCCAGCGTCTCTAGCTGCTGCCAGAGACATCCCTATCTTAGAGATACGTCAAGCTGCTACCTGGAAAAGCGGTACACACTTTCACCAAGCATTACTCCCTGGATGTCCAGGCCAGGAGGTGCTCGGTTTGGCACAGCTGTGCTTCAGAGCCTATTCCCTAAGTAGGTTCTGTCCCTCCTCCATGGAGGTACTGCTGTGTAGTCTGCAATTGTCATAATATAGCAAGACTTCATGTTGTTTGAAGAAAAAATTACTCACCTTAGTAATGTTGTTTCTTCTAATGGAGTCTTGCTATATTATGACCTCCCCCCAGCCTGCCCCTCTCAGAACTTCTACTTGGGTATGGGGTGGGCAGCCTAGTGTGGGCACTAGTTATGCCCATTATATGTTTTCCACCCCTTCTTGGGGTTTTTGGGGTGTGGTGTTTTTATTTTATATTATATTATTACTTCTGGTCCGACTTGAGTCTTTGTGTTGGGACCAGCAATAGGTGTTAATATTTAGGTAGCCAGTTGGCTAGTGTAGGTTACATCTTCCACACAGACCTTAGTGAGTTTTTGCTCGTAAAGATCTGACAGTTTGGGTTTGAAATAACCGAGCTCGTGCTCTAAGTTCCATTCTTAGAATGGGAGTTAACTCTTTCACCTCCGGAGCAGTTCTAATGGTGGGACAAACTGCAATTGTCATAATATAGCAAGACTCCATTAGAAGAAACAACATTACTAAGGTGAGTAATTTTTTCTTATGTGTATTCTGAATTTCTGTAGCTTTGATATTTTTATTGACATACTGGGCCACTCCACCCCTCCCCCCCCCCTTTTGCACCTTGGTCTCTTCTGAACAGTACATAGCCAGGTACTGAAGTCTCCCAAATGTGGTTACTGGTAAACCACGTCTCACTAATTGCTACTATGTCCAGTTTAGCCTCTGATATTATTGCCTGCAGGTCTGGGATCTTATTTCCCAGACTGTGAACATTTGTGTACATTATTTTCCATTGGTCAGATTTTGGTGTGTTAGTTGTTGGGTGAGGTCTGGCATCTCCCCTGTGTGTCGTATGGGAAGACGGACTTTTTTTCTTACCTGGTGATGCAGATGACCTGCAAACATGCTGAATCCCTGTTTGACCACTAGCTGGGGGGGAGGGGTGTTCTTCCCATTTGACGTATGGGGTGCTGCACCCCTCTCCCCATTTGCTAGTTTAAATAGTCTGCAAAGATATCAAACTTCTGCCGCAATGCACTGACTCCCTCCTTAGTCAGATGCAATCCATCAAATTTACAGAACTTTCACTCCCAAAACTGTTGCCAGTTCCCTACAAATCTGTGTCCTTTTTCCTGGCACCAGCCCTTGATCCACATGTTTAGCTCCCATATCTCTCCTTCTCTGACCTTCCATCCATCTGCCCTCCCTCTTCCAGACTGGCAGGATCTCAGAGAAGGCAATGCCGGAGGAAATGGATGATGGTTTGTCATCCAGTCTGGTCAGGTGTTCCTTGGTCTCCACAACTAACCGGCTTGCGAGATCATTAGTCCCTATGTGTACCAGGACGTCAATGTTTTCTCCTGCTTGCTGAACAATTTTAGCAATGCGGTCAGTGTCTCTCTATGCTGATGTACCTGGGAGACATCTGACCATTACCCCTGGCTGGAGATAGGTATCAACTCCCCGAATCATGGAGTCTCCTATGATCAGAAGTTTTTTGGATTTCCATTTTTCCTTTTTTGTTTTGGTTCCTGTTTTGGACGAGTTTTGTTGTGCTAGATCCTGTGCTGCAGTGTGCTGCTCTGTAGTGTCCTCTGCCCCTTTGATTTCGGAGATAGAGGCAGATACCTGTTTGTAGTTTTTATGTGCTTTATGGAGGTAATATATTGGAGAGCACCAAGTGATGGGGCACCCGATTTTCCCCTCCTACCTGCCAACCTCCCAGACCAACTAGCCTCTGTGGTCAAGGTTCTTCTGTTGGATGTTAGGGAAATGGCGGGTGGTTCTTATAATGTATTTCCTCTTGAATATGAAATTTGAGGTGCTCAGTCTCTGCCCATGCTGCCCGGAGCTGAGCCCTAAGATCTCCAGTTGCCCAGCATGTAGGACAGTGTCTTAAATCCTGCAAGACTGTCCTTCTGAAAAGTGTTCCACAGTACCTACAGTTAATGATATCCATTCCAGATAAGCTGCTGGGTTTATAACCTGGTCAGAGTAATTAGAAGGAAGAAAATGCAAGTAATGGTTTGATTTTGTGTTTTGTTTTCGTATCACTTGTTATAATAAGTTAAATTACTAGTGCCCCTGTAAATGAGTTCACCTTGTGGATGCCCCACTGATCCGCCCCTTCCTGCTTTGCCACAGGAAATGTCATGATTGTGGTACCCTATAAAAGGAGTGTAGTGTGGGGTGGTTGGGGATGGGGGGGTGGCTGGGCCCTTCCCCTGCCGAAAAAGAACCACGGACGAAAGAATAAGGAGGTAAGAGCAGAAACAATCAGTCAACAACAAATGCAGTAACCCTGAAAGCTTATCCTAATGTTAGATAAAACTGTAAAACCTGTAAAGCACCACCTGTAATAATTTCAGAAAAGATATACCCTGTAAGAAACACTTTGCTACGGAGAAAAATAAAGCAGTAAGAGAAGATATACCTTGCAAAAGATAATTTGAATCAGAAGATTACAGCAGTAATCTGTTTGCACACACCTTGTAATAATACAGAAGAAGGTATACCAGCAACAACAATTTGAATCGGAGAAAAATAAAACAATGAAATGTTAGCAACAAACAGCAATCCCTGTGAGTACAAAATAAAAATAACACACAGTAAATCTGCTTAGCCAAAAGAAGTCTTAACCTTACCAGAGCAAGGGAAAGGATTATCTATGCTGTCCTTTCAAGCAATCTAGAAGGAAAGAGCTGAGGTGAAGCTAGGTGCTTTGGCCAGCAAACCAAGTCTTCTACCTCATTTATTTACTCAAATCCCACCCACAGTCAATTAATGAAACAATAACCCCACCCGCAGTCATTTAATCAGGTCTACAAACCAAGTCCACAGTCATTTAATCTGATCTTGAGCATCCAAAGCCAGAAAAAAAAAATTGCATCGGAACAGCCTTCCACCTCAGCACCAAACAGAACCCTGGCCCCCTCCCTCCATACCTCGTGTCATAGAAATCCACTTCTCAGCATACAAAATAATGGTCACCCTCTCCTTCAAAATGTATCATTCTGTTTTTTGGGGTTTTTTTGCCTGAAAACGAGCGGTGAAACAAGTGCTCCTGAGAGCTATTTCAACCAGTGTGATGGTGTTGAATGCTGTGCGCATGCCATAGACTGTAAAAATTACTTTCTTTTGTTTCAGCCGCTACTCCTGTTTCACTTTCTCCTTAACGTCTCCCCATTGCCGCTCTCCTCTAAAACTGTAATTTGCAGCACTTCAGCAACTCCAACCAAGGGCGTAGCTACCGATACACCCAACACGCCATGGCGTGTTGCAGAGATCGGTGGGGGTAGCAGAGCATGCTAGTCTCCCCCAGCATTCTTTTGTTCCTTTTTTTTTTTCTTTTGGCAGGCTTTCTGGGCTCATCTTCCTGTTTTATGGTTGTGGGGAGCGGGTTCTTCATACTGGAGCTTTGTTAGTGACGCGCAAGCTACTAGCCCACCCTATCGGACCTGATTGAGAAATGTCTTGCTAGTCCTCTCAAGACATCTCAATCAGGTCCACTTGAAGAAAAGAGGCGTGGCAGTGGGCGGGTCATAGTAAGGTGGGCCCTTTAAATGCTGTGAAAAACCGTAGAGAAGTCTGTTTTTCCGGACTCGTGTTTCTTGACTTCAGCATGTTGTCTAGCCAGAGAGGAGCCAGCAGATTTCAGCAATCTGGATTCGGGAGTCGGGACTACTGGAAGAGCTGCATGGTTACTGCTAAGCCTGCTAGTGTTAGAGCCGAGTTTCGGAGCCGCTGCCTGCAACTAAGAACATCAGTTGCACAGTTTTGCAGTGGAGAGAAGAGACGGAGCTAGGACTAGCTTGAGGCACCGAGGGGCTGGCTGACTGTTGGAAAGGCGTCGCGTCCCGGGTCGTGGATTTGCTGCTGCACTGATGCGGATGGAGTTGTCCACTACAGGATCATCGCAGGCTGCAGGCAGGCAGACACTACAGTGATATAAGAACCGAGCAGAGACTACAGTCACAGACATCAGTTAGTGTTAGTGTGACAACTGTGACTCTGCTCCCTGTCCCTACTTAACTTTCACTTTACTGTACTAGTTACTACTACTTGCAGACTTTGCAGTGCTTGCTGTAGCTGTTTCTGTTGTGACTGTTGTTTGTACACTTGTTTGACTTACTTGTACACCTTTGAAAAAGAGCTCTTGAGCTCAAAGGTTTTCCTAACCAATAAATGAAAAGAGAAACACTTAGGAGGATATACAGAGAGAGAATGACCGGAGGGGAGGGGCAGTGGAGGAAGACCCGCGACTCGAGAAAGTAAATATTCTGAATAGGATTTTCAGCTTGTTCTCCCAATGACAGAATACTAAAAGGGTGCAGAACCTGGAAGTTAAATCATTGGGGACAGATGGTTTGTAACATACTAAAAGAGATGGCAGATGTTCTAGCTAGACCATCGGCACACCTATCTAATTGTTCCCTACAAACAGGGGTGATGCATAGAAACTGGAGAGTAGTAGATGTGGTGTGTCTGCTCAAGAGCAGTGCTGGGGATGATCAATGGTTGCAGATCTGTCAGATTTGTAACTCACTGTATTTTCCTGTTTGCTTGAGCCACTTTACTAAACAGTAAATCTGCCAACAAGATATTTGTTTTTGTGTAAATATTAAATATTATCTGTACAGAGATAATATCAATTTAAGGGAAAACTTGAAAGTGATTTACAAATTTAGATGCAGCGGCTGCATCCTGCAGTTCATTTATTTTTGTTTAAGATGTGTGCTGCTCTGTTTACACATCAACTGTATTATGGAAATCATGCTGAATTAAATGTGTCTCTCAGCAATAATCAGAATGTCATTTTAAATAGATTTTTTTTTAAAACGAGTTCATAAAATCGATTGCTTAACTATGCTACACCATGTAAATTGAGTTCTCTGTTTGACAGCACTGACACAATTTACATAATTCGGTTATTAAGACGTAAATGATACCTTACAATTTTATTTGTACAGTTTTTAATCATCAACACAGAATCACAATCTGGTGGGATTTGAACCTTGTTATACAGACTAGCAGCATAAATGCAATATACCAGAATAAAGTCCAAGGTGGATGCAACCAGTAGATTATGTGTTACGTGGTGGGCTTGTCTATGAGGAGAGAGGATTGGGAGGGTCAGAAATGGGTTGTGATGACAGCTGGGTTGTGTGGGTAGAGTGGAGGTCGACAGCTGCATTGGGAACCCACCATCAGCGAGGTACATTGTTGGCTGGGTGGAGTGTGGTTGTTGTGTGGTTTGGTGACATGACGTGTGCACACAAGTCTGACCAGCTCATTTAGATCTGCTACCATCCAGCCTGGTTTGAAAATGTGGTTCTCCCTCATGTAACAACTACGTGCACGCTGGTATGCTTTTGAAATTCCAAACCGCTAAATGTAAGATGTATGGCTTTAAATATCCAGCCCATGATTATTTTTGCAATGTTTTATCAAAAATAATAAACTGACTTTAGCTAAGGGATCTGTTTTCAGAAAACATACAGTGACTAGATTATCCTCATCCACACCACTCTTGTCTCATTTTCCATGTACTCCAGTTCATATGGAAGACATTGCTACATTGCATGTTGGATATATAACAAAAAATATTAAACTGCTTTCATATTGCTTTGATTTACTAACACATAAATGATGAAACAAATACAAGACAAAATTTCATTGTGAATCCTCAGCTGTTGTGCTGTTAGGCCAAGAAAGAAGTCAGTTACATTTGTGCATGAACTGTTTCAGTGTTGTGTAAACTAATGCTGTTTTTTTTTTTGTTTTTTTTTCTGACACTGTCACTTGTTATTTAGGTTTTCTATTTTTAATTTGTACTACTGCAGTTTGTTTTACATTAAATATTGTAATTTTACAATAGCAGTGGAGAAACTGTCATTTCTGAGTTGGTGGGTGCTATTTGATTTCCCACAAAAGGCCCCTTCACTAAATCAGCCTTGCAACTTTGCCAACCCCTGTTGAAACAATCCTTGGTACTGTTGTTTTTTTTTTTTGTTTGTTTGTTTGTTAGTTATTAATAAAACAATCTGATCAAGATGCCCAAATGTTGTGTTATATATGGTTGCAGCTACACAGCTGGGAGAACATCTTGCATTTTTTTCCCTTAGACTATTTTTTGGGTTCGACAGGCAGTGCTAATGTGTTTCAACTGAGTATGTGAAATCATAGAAAGGTTTTGATTTATTTCTCTTTTTACATTCATAATGCTGGATGCACCAACTCCAGGACCTTAACTGCTCAGAGATGAGCTTCGGTTTTATGTTTGCTTGCACGTTTGTGCAAGAAACGTGCCACCATATGGGTTTTCGTAGGTGTGGCACCCCTACTTCTGATGCCCTGATCCTTTTTGCAGGCGCAGTCGCAGTGCACCAATGAATGTCTGAGCTGTCTATGACAGCAGTTCAGATGCAGTGGCATACAGTTGAAAGAGAAAGACTGCCACAATCAGCGGTGGTAATGTGTAGGCAATTTGCATACTGCCGTGCCATCAGCAGTATGCAAATTGCTTACATGTCACCACCGCTGATTGTAGCTGTCAAACTGTACACCACTGCATCTCCCACTGGCATGATGCACCCCCATTTGATGTGTGCCGGGGCTGCACAATCCCCCCCCTGCTCATGCACACTCCCCCTCCAAGCACACTGTATGTCCAGTGGGGGTGCCCAATCCCCATTGGCTCCAGTGCCCCCCAAAAACAAACTTCCAGGTGCCATGCTGGAAGCCCACCCCAGCATGGCAAAAGTCCAGCGTCCTCATGTGCCCCCCACACACACTGTATGGCCAACGGGGTGCCCAATTCCCCATTGGCTCCACTGCCCCCAAACAAGCTTCCAGGTGCCATGCTGGGAGCCCACCCCAGCATGACAAAAGTCCAGCATCGCCTTTGTTAAAAAAAAAGGCCGCCCGGTGGCGCTGAGGGTTGAGGCGCTGGTCGCCACACCCTCGCGGGGCCACGCCGCCAATTCGCGTTTGGGAACGGGCATGAGTTGCCGTGGGTCGGAGTGGGGAGGAGATGGATTGAGCGCTCAAGGGACTGCTCTCCATCTCCGGGAGGGGATTTAGGTGGCCGGGCTTGCCTGACCCCTAGTGGAGGCTGGGGAGTCGACAGCGCGTCAGCTGCAAGCTTGGGGGTGGGGTCATGCGGACGCTGATTGGGGTACACGTGACGGGAGCATGCGTACCTGGTTGCTGAAGCGCTATTGCACGCCATGACCCGCCGGGAGGAAAATAGCGAAAAGCGAGCCTGGCAGCACGGGTTGTTACCGTGGCGCCATTCCTGGAAGGGCGCCCTGGCATGGATCCGCTGGGTGGATGAGTCCCCACCACCCTGCCGCAAAGGGTAAGTCGGGTGTACAAGGGAGGGGGTCTGATGTCTGGGGATGGCGCTGGGGAACAACGGAGGGCGGGGTCGTGAGCCGAGCTCTGGAGGAGAGAAAATAATACCAAAAAAAAAACTGTAACAAAGAAAATGGTCCCTCGTTGACTCTCTTGCCCCCACCCAACCCGCCCACCTTCTCGTACCCCACCTCCCCACACACCCCTCACTCCATACTTACCTCTTAAGGCCGGCGCAATGATCTTGGGTGGATCGGGAACACGTCTGCACTCTTCAAAGCTGACTGCAAACTGAAGAAATGCCGGCAAGCTGTATAATGGCATAAATAGGGTTTTTTCAACTTTGGTACATATCTTGGTCATTTTTTTGAATTTTTGCACCACATTTTCAACATAGGGTTCTTGTGACCCCATCTCATGAATTCAGTAACTGTCATCTGGTTATTCCATCCCAAAAGGTGTTTTCGCAGTCACTGCACGGAATCACCTTTTGGGACTGATTAACAAAACAACCGTGTCACTATTCATGAGGTGGGCTCTCAAAAAGCCTATGTTGCAAATTTGGTGAAAAAATTCCCAAAAATGACTGTTACGAGCGTGCATTGCGCTGTTTACATGCACACTCGCAAGTTCGCGAATTTGTAATATTTTCACTCCAGATTTTCAACATTGGCATTTTTTCACACCTCCTTATGAGCAGTACAGCTGTCATTTTTCATATCCTGGATGAAATGTGTTTTTGCACTTCCAGCGCAAAATAGTGCGGTCGCTGTGGGAAATCAGTGTTCGGAACAGATTAAGAAACTCACAGTGACACTGTTCATGAGCAGAGGTCTTAAAATGCCTATGTTGAAAATTTGGTGACAAAAGTCCATAAAATGACTCTATTATGAGCATGCGTTGCGCAGTTTTTACACACCCTCATAACTTCACGAATTTGTAATGTTTTCACTCCATATTTTCAACATTGGCATTTTGTCACACCTCCTTATGAACAGTACAGCTGTTATTTTTCACATCCTGGCTGAAATGTGTTTCTGCACTTCCGGCACAGAATAGAGCAGTCGCTGTGGGAAATTAGTGTTCAGGACAGATAAAGAAAATCACAGTAGCACTCTTCATGAGTGGAGGTCCCAGAATGCCTATATTGAAAATCTGGTGCAAAAAATTCCCAGAATACTTGTGTTATGGGTGTGCATTGCGCAGTTTCTATGCATGCTCATGACTTCACCAGTTTTTATATTTTCACTCCAGATTTTCAACATTACCATTTTTTTACACCTCCTCAAGAACAGTACAGCTGTCATTTTTCACATTGTGTTTGAAATGTGTTTTCGCACTTGTGCCAAATGGTACAGTCACTGTGCAAAATCACCTTTCCGCTAACAAACTGATAGTGTTACTGTTCATGCAGTGGGGTCACATAAAGCCGATGTTGAAAACTTGGAGTAAAAATACCAAGAAATGCCCAGGGCATTAGGGTTTCCGACCATAATGCCCTACCCTGTAGGGGCCGATAGACATCAGGGGCGTGACTTTGGATTGTCGACAGTAATGCTCATGCCAGTCCACCCCTACCTCCTCCACCCTGCAGCCAGTGACAGGCATCAAGGTACACCTTGGACTCTTTGGCCCCAGAGTTCACCCCATTCTCCTATACTGCACCCATTTCAGTGTATTTCCTTATGGAATGAGGTGAGTGTAAAGCCCGAACACCTCAAGGCACACCTCGACACTTGTCAGTGCCTGCAGGGTAGGGCGAGATGAAATGTCGTGACTGCTATGGGCGATGACCCAAAGGCACACCCCAATGCCTGTCCATCTCTACAGGGTGGGGGTGGAGTTGGTGTCAGTTCAGTACATCACATTTCTATACCTCATCTGTCTAACTCTTGCACTTCCACTGCTAATGCCAGCAAGCAAACATTCGACATTGACAAATGCTTGTTTTAAACTAAAACCAAAGTGTTACTGCAAAAGTCTGCATGTTCACTGGAGGGGAAGGAGAGAAAGGTGTCAGTGAAGACAGCTTTAAGAAAGATGCAGGCCCTGTACTCCAACAGCAGTCAGTGCAAAAGAAAAAAATAGGACAACCATCAAAATGCAGACAGGGAAGATTTAGGTCATTTTTGGGGGATGGGGGGGCATAATGGATCATTATGTACATTATGGGTTTCTCTTTATACCTGCAAACTGTATAATATACTAGAATAGAATACTGTAGGATTATTCATTAGAATACTCCTACTCAAAATACAGGTGATCTCCCTTATTACTTTCTTGGCTTTATGGAGAACTTTTTGCTTAGTAGGATACCCTGAGAATTAGGAGAATAACGACGGACCTCTGCCTGGCATCTGGAGCAGCAAGCTTGGGTTCTAGGGCTCTGGGAACTCTCTCCATTTCTAGTTTCTCAGAAGCAGGCATTTCCAGTTACTTTCCTATAAGGGCTTGGCAGAATGTAGCCACATCCCTAGCTTCTGAGCTCTCCTGGAGTCCATGTAGTCTAACGTTGTTTCTGTGAACTTTATTTTCTGCAGCTGTTTGGCTCCTGTGTATTTCCCTCTCCCTCTAATAGAGATTACGTACAGCCTGATTGTAAATCCTCACAGATTGCTGGGTCTTGTTGAGATGCTCTTCCACTGCTGCTGTTTGCATCTCCAAGCCTCTGATTTCTTTCAAACAACATGAAGTCTTGCTCTATTCTGACAATAGCAGTGAGTCCCAACCTTCGAACTGCCCCAGAGATGAAAGAGTTCACTTTCCATGCCAGGCATGGAACGCTGAGCTCGAGCTCGGTTGAGACTCTGTCTGTTGTTGTTTGAACTCAAATCATCAGATTCTTTACTCCGCCTCACTGGACAGTCGCTCCAGAGATTTTCTCCTTTGCTCAGTTCAATTTGTCGGTTAAAGTATCGTTTTCTCGGTTTTCGACCGAATTTAAACTGCAACCTGTCGGTTCAGTCTCTGTATGTGGTATTCGTGAGTACTAGATAGGTTTATATATTTTTTTTTTCTTTTCTATTCTGTGTGGAATTTGTAAACGGGGTTCGGTTTGAACCGATCAAGTTGTTTAAAAAATCTTAATTTCTACTTTTAGAGTGTGGTTACCGCTTCTTATCAGTTCTGGAAAAAAAAAAAAGGATTTACTACATTTTTTTCCACGACCCGTAACACGGTCAGGAACCGATGAGCGTCTTGCCTGGCGGATTGCCATTAAAAGGGTAAGTTTTGTTAGGGCTGGCACTTTGTCTGAGAAACCCAAAAGAAAAACCAGGCCCACTGGGTTTCAACACTGTAGAGTGTGTGTGTGTGTGTGTGTGTGTGTGTGTGTGTGTAAGTCTTTGCTAAGGCTGACCCCCACACCACTTGTGTTTATTGTCTGGGGTTTGACCACCTCGATTCAGACTGCCAGATTTGTAAAAATTTTCCTGCAGCTACCCTAGAATAGAGAGTTGGTAGGCTCAGGGAAAGGGAGGCCAAAAAGTCCGCTGACCCAGATGGCCAGCCCGGTTTGGTTCAAACCAAACCAGAAGGAGTGCCCTCTGACCAGGGCGAAACTTCTTCGGGCTAAAGGAGAACCGATTCCGAGGAGTCGGTTCCTGTTAAGAGGACAAGAAGGGAAAAATCAGCTGGTGTGGATCCAAACGTTTCTTCTCCAAGCACTGATGAAATAGCCAAAGCGATAAAAATTGTGCAGTCGCTTTCCCCAGTTCCGACCGAACCGGCACCATCAGGAAGGCGCTCGGTTCGGCCGGTTCCAGATTATGATTTAAAAGAATATTATGAACCGGCGGAGGAAGAAGAGGAGTATGAGGAAAGTGAATGTGGTTTTGAAAGTCTGGATGTGCCCATTGACCCGGACATCTTCCCAGACAGACCTTCAGGAGTGTCTCCTCCTAGGCTTTCTGAGTCCCCCTCCCATTTCAGGTTTTACAAGAAAGTGGCCGAAACCCTTCAGCTTCCTATGAAAGAAGCTGTGGATGACCAGGAGGAGCCTGACTATGTGGAAATGATGGATATCCCAGAGTCCAAGAGGCTGTCTATTCCCTTACACAAGTCTTTTGGGAAACAGACATTTAAGATTTTAAAGACTCCTAATTCTATATCTCCTGTGGATAAAAGAATGGACAAGAGGTATACTTTGTCAGGCTCAGATATGGAGTTCCTTATCCGGCAATGCAGCCATGTTGGGGTAGTGCAGGCTGCAGCCTGTGAAAAGGCTAATATACCCTTGGCTTCACACCCCCCAGATTAGGACTCCGGGAGGATTGATGCCATGGCAAATAAACAGTACATGGCAGCATCCTTGGGACTCAGGCAGGCCAATTACATGGCCTATACAGCTAGATATTAGAAATCTAGATGGGACACTGTCATGGCTTTAGCTAAACAGGTCCCTGGCCAGCTTGCCAAGGAGCTGGAGCAGGTGGCAGCGGATGGTATTGAGGCATTCGAGGTGCAATTCCATGCTGCAGTGGACTCTAATGATGTTTCATCTGGAGTCATGGCTACATCTGTGGCACTTCGTAGGATGGCTTGGCTCAGATGTACTAGCCTGTCATAGGATACCCAGACTAAGGCCATGGATTTTCCTGTTGTGGGTAATTCTTTGGGGAGCAAACAGAGAACTACATGAAGAAAATGGATGAATACAGGACCACCTATAGGAGTGCTCAGGCCAAGGAAAGGCAAGCCACTCCTCCCTCAGAGGCAGCATCCTAGGGGCAGGGGCAGGCCTTTTAATATGCCTTTCTACCAAGCCCAGGCCTCCTCTTCTGCCTATGCTCAGAGGGGGTTCTTTAGAGGGAGAGGCAGAAGGGGTACAAGCAGGCCTGCTACCACCCCTCAGCCTAAACCCCCTGCCAAGCACACACCCTGATGGGTTTGCCAGGGCCGATTCTCCACCACCTGTAGGGGGCCGGCTGGCTTACTTTGTCCAGGACTGGAAGTCTTTAACATCAGACAAATGGGTCCTGGAAGTAGTAAGCCAGGGACTGGTTCTCAGCTTCAAAAATGTTCCAAAGATGAGAACCAGATCCTTTCCACCTGCAAATCCCTCAGAGACCCTTGCCCTAGAGGCAGAGGTCTCTTCCCTCCTGGCTCTCAGAGCTGTGGAAAGGGTTCCACCCCTACACCAAGGGAAAGGATTGTACTCCAGGTACTTCCTCACCCCCAAAAAGACAGGAGAATGGCGGCCCATCTTGGATCTCAGATATTTAAACAAGCACCTTTTAAAGCCAAAGTTCAAAATGGTGACTCTGGGAGTAATTCTACCCTCTCTAAGGCCAGGGAACTGGCTAGTCTCCCTGGACCTCAAGGATGCCTACTTCCATATTCAAATCAGAAGCTCCCATCGATAGTACCTCAGGTTCGAGCTGCCCTCAGGCCATTACCATTTCAGAGCAATGCCCTTCGGCCTAACCTCTGCTCCAAAGTGTTCACAAAATGCCTGGCAGTAGTAGTTGCTTCTCTAAGAAGGCAAAGGATTGCCATCTTCCCATACCTGGATGACTGGCTCTTAGTAGGCCAGTCCCCAGACCAAGTCAAGTTACACTTACAGATAACTCAGCAACTGCTCACCTCTCTAGGTTTCCTTCTGAATCTTTCAAAGTCAGTTCTAGAGCCTGTTCAGCTCCTCACCTTCATAGGCACAGAGCTAGATACAGAAAAGGCCAGAGCCTTCCTTCCACTGGACAGGGCAAGGACCCTCATCACACTGGCCTCTTCCTTCACCTTACAGGTGTCTGAACCAGTGAGGCATTTCCTGAAGTTCCTGGGACACATGGCTGCTTCTACAGTGGTGGTGCAGGGAGCAAGATTTCAGATGAGGGACATTCAGTTTCACTTGAGAGCCTTTTGGTCTCAGAAAAAGGATCCCCTGACCAAACTGATACCAGTGTCTCGAACCCTGATCCAGGCCTTGCAGTGGTGGCAGGATCAGAACAATCTAAGACAGGGAGTTCCTTCTGTCACTCAGTCTTACTCTTTAATCCTTACTACAGATGCCTCCCTCTTGGGGTGGCGGGCTCACTTGGGAGACTTGACCACCCAAGGGTTGTGGTCCCCTCAGGAATCTCTGCTTCACAGCAATCTGTTGGAACTCAGAGCAGTGTTTCTAGCACTTCAAGCTTTTTCCAAGTCTGTTCAGAACAAAGTAATTCAGATCAGGACAGACAATACCACCACAATGTGGTATATCAACAAGCAAGGGGGCACTCGGTCTACAGCCTTGTGCACAGACGTAATGAAGTTGTGGTCTCTGGCCTATCTCTTGAACACCTCCCTCACAGCAGTACACCTCCCAGGCAAGGACAATGTCCTGGCAGATGCTCTCAGCAGGATATCTCAGGGCCATCACGAATGGTCCCTGGATCCCTAGTTTTGGAGGTGATCTTCTCCAGATGGGGCACCCCCACAGATAGATCTTTTTGCAGCCCCAGACAATCACCAACTTCCCCTGTTTTGCTGCAGGCCCCCAGTGTTGGGCTCAGTCCCCCTGGATGCCTTGGTTCTCAATTGGGAAGGGAAGTTCCTGTATGCTTTTCCACCCTTCCCTCTCCTGTTCAAAGTGCTAGTCAAAATCAAGTCTCAACCCTGCAAAGTGATTCTGATTGCTCCAGACTGGGCCAGACAGCCCTCATACCCTCTCCTGTTGTCCTTAGCAGTCCACCTTCCCTTGTCTCTTCCCAGGAATTACAACCTGTTAACCTGTGCTCAGGGAAGGGTTTGGTATCCGAATCTCAAATCTCTCAACCTCAAGGCCGGACTCTTGAAGAGTTAGAGTTTGCTGATTTACACCTCTCTGAAGGTGTTATGGATATTCTAAAGGCTTCAAGGAAGCCTTCCTCCAGAACTACATATAATTCCAAATGGAAAAGATTCTCCATATGGTGCTCTGGGAAGCATATTTCCCCAGAGTCTGCTGACCTGTCCACAGTCCTTGACTATATGGTCCATCTGAATAGCTTGGGACTCAGACCAGCTACACTAAGGGTACATCTGGCAGCTGTCTCTGCTTTTATTTCAGCAGGTAAGTCCTCTTCTCTTTTCAGCTCACCCTGTATTCTCCAAGTTTTTCAAGGGATTGCTTCATACCAATCCGCCATTCAGGGACCCTGCCCCTGCTTGAGACCTTAACGTGTGCATTGCTCAGCTTATGCAACCCCCTTTTGAGCCTTTGTCCTCAGCAGAGTTTAAGTACTTGACTTGGAAAACTGTGTTCCTGGTGGCCATCACTTCTGCCAGGCGCATAAGTGAGTTGCAAGCCCTGTCAGTGGAGCCTGATTTTATCTCTTTCCATAGAGATAAGGTGGTCCTCAGGACTAACAGGAAGTTTTTACCTAAGGTGGTTTCAGACTTCCACCTTAACCAATCTATGTCTCTTCCTGTGTACTTCACTGACCATTCCTCCTCTGGTGAGAGGAGGTTGCACAGTTTTGGATGTGAAAAGAGCCCTTAGCTACTACATAGAACGTACCAAGGGTCACAGGTTTGACTCCCTCCAACTGTTCCTCACTTATGGTGAGGTTGGTAAAGGAAAACCTGCCACTAAAAGATCCATTGCCAGGTGGATTGTCTCTTGAATTCAATTTTGCTATGAAAAACTAGGTAAGATTCCACCCTCAGGCCTGAGGGCTCTCTCTACTGGAGGTAAAGCTACTTCCCTGGCTGCTGCCAGGGATATTCCCTATCTTAGAGATATTCAAGCAGCTACCTGGAAAAGCCGGTTCACACTTTACAACATTACTCTCTGGATATCCAGGCTAGAGGTTTGCTCAGTTTGGCACAGCTGTGCTTCAGAGCCTATTTCCTAGTAGGTTCTGTCCTCCTCAATGGAGGTACTGCTTGGTAGTCTGCTATTGTCAGAATACAGCAAGACTTCATGTTGTTTGAAGAAAAAATTACTCACCTTAGTAATGTTGTTTCTTCTAATGGAGTCTTGCTGTATTCTGACCTCCCCCCCCCACTGCCTTCCCCTCTCAGAACCTTTGTTTTTAGGATGTGGGTGGGCAGTAGCAGTGTTGGCACTCAGGAGGTGCCCCACTTTTTTTATTATCACCCCCTTTTCTTTGGGTGATTGGGTGTCGTGTTATTTCATTTTTTGGGTTTCTTGACTTGAGTCTTTGTTTTGAAACCAAAAAATCTTTTATTATATTTAGTAGCCAGTTGGCTAGTGTAGGTTTACAGCTTCCACACAGGACCCTCAGTGAGTTTAGCTCATAAAGATCTGACGGTTTGAGTTCAAACAGCAACAGACAGAGTCTCAACCGAGCTCGAGCTCAGCGTTCCATGCCTGGCATGGAAAGTTAACTCTTTCATCTCCGGGGCAGTTCGAAGGTTGGGACTCACTGCTATTGTCAGAATACAGCAAGACTCCATTAGAAGAAACAACATTACTAAGGTGAGTATTTTTTTCTTCTTGAGCTCTGCTACTATACACTGGAAATAACCTGATGCAGAGTTGTGCCCATTCTGTCTTGCAGATACTGTCACTGTAGCAGGGTTCAAAGTGAGGTGTGACAGATTTAGAGATTCATAGAAATCCAGGCCAGATTTGCCAACTGGTGTTTTGGTTATTAGATAGGTTTCAGGACACACTGGATGAGCCTGTAACCATTTCTATCCTCAACATTCAATGTTTCTATAATAGAAGAAAACAGAGGTTGCTGTCTTACATCAAACCAACAAAACTGCAACTACAGAGGCCTAAGCTAGACATTTTTTAAAAGGGGGAAAATCAACATAAAAATCCAGTATGCGGAAGAACTTTTCTAGCCAAAGATTTTTACTTTCGCATATTCAAATGTACTTACTGTAATTAACAGATACAGTTTAAGGAAAAGAAAACAGAGATACAATAACACACTCCACAGTGTGCATTGAACTCTAGCAGCACACATCCCAGGTGGCTGAAGCACTCAGCCTTATACCTCACAAAGCACCCAGGGTATGAATTGACTGGGCTTGATACATGCCCTGTCATGTGTTATTGCATATGCAACTCATCCACCCCAGAGTTCCTTACCCTCCATAATTATAAAATGTGATGATGCAGTTTTAAAATCTTAAGTAATTACTTCTGCACAAACCCAGAGCTGGAGCTATTTGAAGATTTGGAAAAATGGATTACTATATTTCCAAATCTTCTAATAGCTCCGTTTTAGAATCTGAGTGTCCTGGCTACCACAAGGCCAAGTACCGACTGGCAGGGTACTTGTTAGCCAATATTTGTATCCGGCATGCCCACGAATGTCAAGGCTCCAAATCGGAGCTATTTTGCAAAGGAGCCACATTAAGTATACAGATGTCCCTGGCTGCTCCCCGCCTGAAACGTCATCACGGGGACAGTCATGGGTGCTTGTGGGCGCGACAGGGAGGGCTCTGCTTCTTAAACTGTTGGGGGCAGGATCAACCAGATACAATTTGAAATAACTTAGACGCGAGTAAGTTATTTTTTCACTTTTTCTACTGCATCTACTAATCGGGCCCCACTTTGTGCAATGACAATATGAACTATGAGGACACACAGAAAGGCAGGGGTTTCTTTTATTAAAACTCTTTATTATGGCGTGAAATGCATTACTTCCTGTTAGCTTATGATGGGGGGGTAGAGAGTAACCATAGCAACTTCTTTATGCCAGGAAGTCTCTTTCCGGGAATGTTGATCTCGCAGCCCACAAACTAATCTTCTCTTCTGTAGAGACCTGCAAGAGATTGTAGAGATTATTCATTTGTCACCTGTTACAACTTGAGTGTATAGAGAATCTGGCTGAGCAAAGGTGTAGAACCAGTTTGTTCACCAAGAGGGGTTCCGATTCGCACAGACCTCACACACTAAACTGGAGAGGATTGGGGAATCTGAACCCCTCTGGGTGAACGCACTGGGTTCTGCACCTTTGCTCAGCCAGTATTTAGTTAGTGTATGTTGGAACATTGTAAAAACAAAATAGCAGTGTGCCTGGTGGTTTGTTCAGAAATGTGAAGCTCACCAACTGTAGTTGTATGTCCCCAGTGGCAGCTCCATCTTAATGGGTAATGACTATCTGGCCAATAGTCATGCCAGAATCTGACAACCTAAGTTAACTGATGCATGGCTATTACTGGAATAGTGGCCACTGGCTGTTATGCTGTTTAATCAGTATCTCTATTTGTATCATACTGCAGTGACACTATAAAATGGTAGGGGCAGTTGTCCAGCATCTGAGTCAACACAGAAGCATATGTTTTTGCAGGTTAAGTTGTACGTTTGCTCTTTAGTGTCTTGTTGTAGTTGAATCTGTAATCGGGTAACATTTCTGATGTGCTGGAATTTTAATATGGAGTGATTCTTATGTCATGTAACACTTGGCGCACATAGGGCCTCTGCAAACAGAAAGCAGATGCTGCCTGGGCAACCGACTGAAACGGAGTATAAAATTACTGTAGCTATAGTTATTTAAACTGCATTATCAGCAGTCTGTTGCCTAGCATCTGAGTAAGTCTGGAGCCCACTGTGTAGTGAAGGATTTGTTTTCCTGAATGCTATTTTGTTTGTAAGCGTGTACCCTGCTTCCTTCCCAGTTTCGTAGGCTCTTTACTGTTTGGCTGGGATGTAAAAAGAACACTGTAGATAAATGTAACTTGTTGAGCACACTGAATCTGATGCTGGGCAACCAGAGGGAACATCTTCGTAGCAATGTACAGTAAATGTTGCCTTGACAGCTGCCATCAGCACAATCAATGTGTCCAAATATTCTTGCATTATGCATTCAACTTCGGTTGTGAGGTAACTGATCCTGCATTATTTCCTCTAACATGACTGTCGGCTAAACCTTTGTCTCTGTATACATCCTATGAGCTAACTTACACTGTCCTGTAAAGAGCCACTTCCAAAAATCCTGTAAACCACATTGTGGGGGTCTGTTTTCTGTCTTAATCTCTAGTGCTGGACCTCTGACATGATGCCTGTGTATGCTAGCAAGTGTCAGATACCATGCCTGCAAGTGTTTTTTTTTTTTGTGGCATTTTTGTGTAGCATAGTTCAGAGGGATGTTGTATGAGGAACAGTTATTCTTCTGCATGCTACCTGGTTCCACAGTTTGACAACTGGGGCAGCCTTGCTGGTGATAGGGTGTTGGTGGATGCTGGGAATTGTGTGCTTTACCCTTGGGCCTAGACAGTTAGGTTTTGCTACATTGAAGCAGTATAATTTATGATAATTTAGTTGCACGCAATCCCATGGGCTGTCAAATGAGGTGTCTTTTGTTTTTTTGGTTTTTCAATTGAGGGGTGGCAGCTGTGACAGGTAAGCAGCGTGGTTACTCTGGACAGGTGCCAGCAGCATTAACACTGCAAGTTACTGAAAACAAGTCGCAGCGTTTGATTCACGGGCAGAGGTAGAAGCATCAGTGGTTTTCAGGTGACTGCTACATATTCTGATTTTTTTTTTTTTTTTTTTTTTTTAAGACTTCTTGACTGCACCAACTGCTGCATTAAGGTATAGTATCTGATTATATTTAATTTGCCGCCTCATGCCCCTCCATTCCCTTATTGCTGTATCCTACTTCCATATTGCACCCTCTGTCACTTGTAGTAGTGCAGGGGTAAACTGCTTTTACTGTTTCCAGAATGGAGGCAAGAAAAAGAAAACAACCATCTGGAGCACAGGTGCGAAAAGCAAAGAGGGCCAGAATGGAGGAAATGGCACAAATGTCAAAGCTGATGCAATCCTTCCTCACTCGTCCTTCATCTAGCTCTGGGTAAGAAATTCCACCATAAGACACAGAGTGCACAGCGTTTTGATAGGTAAACAGCTTGGCTAACTGCAGACCTTTGTTTGCAGGGTCCACAACACAGAGCCACAGCCTGGAATTAGTGTGGAGGAGACTTGCACATCCAATAACCATGCATGCGTGATTGCACAAGAACAGGTCGCTGGTGAAGTTCTAGAATACACAGCCTCACATGGTGGTCTTCTGGAAGCCGATGTCCACTCCCAGTTAGTGGAGCCCATGGAAGATCTGCAGGAAGCGGATGTCTACTCTGTTACTAGAGACCGTGGAAGAAGCAACTACTGTTGAAGCAGTCCCGATTCCAAGCATTTCCCGGGAACCAGATGTGCATCCACCAAATATTGATGACATTGGCTGTATGAATCGATCCCATCTCACAGATGCTCAGAGGAAGGAAATTCTTGAACATCAGTGGCAACCACCTCCAGGATTTCAGTTTCCCAGTCGTCTGATGGGTCCAGATGGTCCGAGCCAGCGTTACAGGCATTTCAACGGTCATGTGTTGCATGACTTCAAATTTACTAGATATTCAAAGCTATTGGATGGCGTGTTCTGTGGTCCGTGCTTCATGTTCAACAGTTCCAGCACTAGCACCATTCTGGTATCTGCACCAATGAGGGACTGGTCAAATACGAAGACTCTGGAGAGGCATAGCAAGTCTAAGGACCATGGAAATGCTGTTGTGAGAGTGGATGGGTTTTTCTCAGTTTGTGCTGGGAAGATGAAAACAGCAAGCCGCTCTCTGGTGGAGCACAACAACAAGGTGACAGAGAATACTCTTCACTTTCTATGCAGAATCGTCAAGATCGTTCTCTATTGTGGGAGACACAGTGTTGCTCTTCAGGGTAAGTATGATGATACCGAAAATTTCCATGGTTTGTTGCAATACACCGCAGAAATAGATTCCAGTCTGCAAGAACACCTACAAGCGGCTCCAATGACTGCACTGTACACATCCCCACAAATTCAGAATGAACTAATTCAATTAATGGGTTGGCAAATACAGCAGAAAATACAAAGCAATGTACGGGAGGCAAAAATGGTTCAGCTTGATAGCGGATGGAACAGCAGATGTGTCAAGCAAGGAGCAGATTTCTTTATCGGTTCGCTATGTACATCGGGACCTTTCAGGCACAATTGAACTTCATGAAGATTTCATAGAGTTCGCTGAAGGTATGGATATAACTGGCCATGGTTTAGCAGAACTCTTCTTGCAGTGATTAAAGGCTTGGGGCATTGACACAAAACTAATGCGCGGCCAAGGGTACGACAAGGGGAATAACATGAGTGAAAAATTCAATGGGGGTGCAAGCACACATCACAGTGGTTGTCCCTGAAGCAGTGTATACAGTTTGCAAGGCTCATGGCCTCAACACAGCTATAGTGCATTCATGTTCCTTGCGACAAGTTTCCAATATGTTTGATACCACGAAAAAGATTATCTCTACACTCAAGTCATCCTACAAGCGCAGTAACATCTTTCAGGCAAAACTCAAAGAATTCAACAACTTGCCATCCAACTATGATGATGAGCCAGCAGATCAGACTTACACTATTCCTGCAGCTGGAAACACCAGATGAATGAGTCAGGCAGATTCTCTATCAAGGTTAAAAGCAACATTTTTGGTAGTAGCAAGTACGCTTGAGAAAATTGTAGAGTTTGACAGTGAAGCGAGCAGATTGCTGCTCTGCATCCAGCGATCAACTTCCTTGTGACTCTTCATTCAGTTGATTATGTTTTGTCCCGAACGAAACCTCTTAATCTGTAGCGTGTCAACACTGATCTCCTACGAGCAACACAAGAGGCCTCCAACCTTGTGCAAGTATTGAAGAAAATGTGGGACAGGTCGGAAAGCCACTTTGCAGAACTGTATCAGAGCATCCTGTCTCTAGCGGAGGCTGCATTCATTCAGGAGGAGGTACCTCGCATATGTGGTAGGCAAACGCAGAGAAGCAACATCAGTGCTGCAAGCCCTCAAAACTACTTCAGAGTCAACATTTTCATTCCTTTCCTAGACCATGTCATTTCGGAATTGCAGGATAAACTTAGAGTGCCAGCCACGGTTCCTTGGGCAGTATCTTCTACTACGCAAACTGCATTTGCTACAGGAGGACAAAATAGCAGCAGTGTACAGTGCCTACAAGACTGACCTGGGCAGCCTAGAGGAGCTTAAGGTGGAGCTGGAAAGATGGAAAGAAAAGTGGGCCGATGTTCCTAAGGCAGACCTTCCAGAGACAATTCTTGTGACATTACAGGATGTGAATGCAGATCTCTACCCAAATGTTAATGCAGTATTATCAGTCTTGGCAACTATGCCAGTAAGCGTGGCAAGTTCAGAGAGATCCTTCAGTGCCTTGAGGAGGCTGAAGACCTGGCTCAGAAACAGCATGGGGGAACAACGCTTGACAGGACTCGCTCTCTTACATATACACAGAGACATGGAAATTGATGTGGAACAAGGTGCTCAAAGACTTTGACCCATGCCAGTACAGATGCTTCTCAAGCCAATAGGATGACTTTTAACACTTACTGCATGGTATGGGGCTATTGGGCTATTTGGTGCAAATGCTTTTGGTTTAGGTAATAAAACCAGTGCATCATCTAGCTTACCCAGCTCCTCTGTGTAACAGTGAGCACAATGTTATGGTTACCTGACAAATTGTGTAGTGTTCATGTAACGGAACACAGCTGTGAATATGTGGCCACTTGCAGTGGTGGGCTTTGGATACTTTGGATGTGAGTGGGCAATAGCGCATGAACGTGTGGCTGAGGGCTTGGCTGTTCATGTGTAACAGTGCTGTGGGTAACAGCTGAGCTCTCAGCCACACATTCATGCTCTTCTGCCCACTCGCACCCAAATCATCCAAAACCCATCACTACAAGTGGCCACATACCCACAGCAGTGGTACAAGTACAATATGTATATGTATGTGTGGCCACTTGCAGTGCATGAATGTGTGGCTGAGGGCTCAGCTGTTACTCGCACTACTTGTAACACTGCTGTGGGTATGTGGCCACTTGCAGTGGTGGGTTTGGGCTACTTTGGGTGTGAGTGGGCAGAAGGGCATGAATGTGTGGCTGAGGGCTCAGCTGTTACTTGCACTACTTGTAACACTGCTGTGGGTATGTGGCCACTTGCAGTGGTGGGTTTGGGCTACTTTGGGTGTGAGTGGGCAGAAGGGCATGAATGTGTGGCTAAGGGCTCAGCTGTTACTTGCACTACTTGTAACCCTGCTGTGGGTATGTGGCCACTTGCAGTGGTGGGTTTGGGATTCTTTGGGTGTGAGTGGGCAGAAGGGCATGAATGTGTGGCTGAGGGCTCAGCTGTTACTTGCACTACTTGTAACACTGCTGTGGGTATGTGGCCACTTGCAGTGGTGGGTTGGGATTCTTTGGGTGTGAGGGCAGAAGGGCATGAATGTGTGGCTAAGGGCTCAGCTGTTACTTGCACTACTTGTAACACTGCTGTGGGTATGTGGCCACTTGCAGTGGTGGGTTTGGGATACTTTGGGTGTGAGTGGGCAGAAGGGCATGAATGTGTGGCTGAGGGCTCAGCTGTTACTTGCACTACTTGTAACACTACTGTGGGTATGTGGCCACTTGCAGTGGTGGGTTTGGGATTCTTTGGGTGTGAGTGGGCAGAAGTGCACAACTGTGGTTGTAAGCTCTGCAACTGTCTTAGATTTTGCATGTAGTCAGTTTGGAACTTGAGCAGGTACACACACAATGATGTGCCTGGAATGAGGCTTTTTTGGTATCGATGGTTTCAGTTAATGTAACTGAATAAATCTGAACACCAGCCAAAGCACCATCTAGCTTACCACAACCCTCTTTGTAATGTGGATGGACTCTGCTGTGTGGGTGAGTCCTTATCTGCAGTGGGTGTAACTCTGCTCCACTGTGGGTATGTTTTTCAGCAGTTGATTTTGGTATGCATGTTGTGTGGACTGGGTGAGTATTTGGATCTTGCTTACATCTAAACTGGTAATGGTAATGAACCTTTTGGGTTCTCTGACTTAGGGCTTTTGAGTGGCTGGTGTGGGGAGCTTGGATGTGTGCCTTCTGTGTTAGTGGATAGTGTAAGATTAAGACACTAGTGTGAATGGACCTCTGTGGGACTGGCTACCTTGATATGGCAGAGACTTGTCGTGATGCAACATTGTAACTAAGCCAATCTGGTACAGAGGCTTGTCACAATGCAACATTGTAACTAAAAGCTAGTCTGGTTATTAGCTAGTGTGAATGGACCTCTGTAGGACTGGTTACCTTGATGTGGTAGAGAGGCTTGTCACAATGCAACATTGTAACTTGGCCAATCTGGTACAGAGGCTTGTCTCAATGCAGTATTGCAACCAAAAGCCAGTCTGTTAGTCTGACACCTGTTGGTGATGGAATGGTGTGCTGGCATACAACACAGAAAATGACACTAGCGTCTGAGAGGGGGCATGGACGGTGGGGGAGGGGTAGCTCACCCTAAGGGGGGGCGGGTAGCGGTGATGAGTCTACTTGTTGTGCAGCTCAGAAATTCCTGGCTACACCCCTGACTCCAACTCATATAATAGCAATAACATTCAGTGAGTTGAAGTATACTCAGAATAACCAGCTCGGCGTTTAATCATCACAGAAGCTGGTGGCCAGCCGTGGTAAATCCCCCAGATAACCCACACCCCCAAGTGGCTTATTGCGATTATGCCATTACATTCTGTGATGGATATAAGTTTAAATGGTTTTATTTTATTTATTTATGTCTAGAAAAATGATTTTTGTAAGAAATATCCTTCCATGAAAGAAAATAGTGCATGGTAATTAATGGTATTCTTTATTTAAGTTTTGTGAGGTAAGTATGGGTAACACATAGTGAGATTTTGAGTGGTAAATAAATAAGTTTTTAAACAGTAGTAAATTGTAAAGACAGATGAGGAGCATTTTAAGTTGTTAAACAGTAGAACATTCTATAACAAAAAATAGTGCTTATACTGTTAACTTTTTAAGATGAGCTTTAGTGAAGATTATTGTCTTTATTATGAAGCAGTTCTGTTTTTTAGAGTTCATATATTGTGTAGATTTGTAATGATTTTGTGCAGTAGACCAGTTTCGATCTGTTTCTTTAAATTGTTGGATGGTTGCAGCACATTCTGTAGATGCTGTAGTGTGAGACCTGTTGAGGATGAGAGAAAGAGTTTTTATTTTCAATAGATTTTTAGTTATGGGTTTAAGGTATGCAGTTTGCTTGTTTTGTTGAGAAAATTAATTATTTTGTACTTGCGTTTAATTTGGAAAAAAGTTAACTGTTCCATAGTTAATGAGCTGTCCAATCGAAGGGAGTTTTGGTTTGGGTTCTGGGTGTGGCTCGCTTACGTAGTTTGCTGCTTTCTGTGTCAAAATATTTGCAGCGTTGGAGGCAGTTGCGAGCATCGTGGATTTTTCTTGAGGAGGAGCTGTAATAATGTGCTGTGGTTGATTCTGTGCTGTCTTGCAACAGTGGGATCTTATCATTTTAGAAGATGTGTGATGGTCGATGAAGCTGGATTTGGTTTCTTGCAGTGTGTGTATTTTTTTTTTTTTGCAGGTTCACAGTAGGTTTCGGAAATGTTTTCTTTTGGCTGCAGTGTAGATGCTGTGGAGATATTGTCACCACTTATTATTTGACCCCATTTCTTAAATTCTGAGAGGTTAGGTTGCCAGTAACTTCAAAGGGAAGTCTCATTTTTATGACCTGTTATGGCCATGATTTGTCTGGCTTCCATGCCAGAGTCACTTAAGAGAGTTAATGCAGTTGCACGGAGGGAGTGGTTGGTAAAGATTTGTTCTAGTTTGGCTTTCTTGCAGATTTTTGGTAACATATTACCTAAAAAATTAACACCCATTGGTTCTGCCGTGTACCAGACCGGAATGGTGTCCAGTATAGATTGATCTAATTTTTTCGGATGAAGAAATAAAGCTGGAGGGTTTGGTGGTAGTTTAGATACATATTTTTTGAAACTACTGACTGGACATAAAGGATCGTTGGGCTGTGCAAACATGTAACCTTGGGTGAATTGTTTCGTAGGATCTATTATTTCTTTATTAGGTTTTTGCTTTGCTCATTGAATGTTTTCGTGAGGTATTCTTCACCATTTTCTGTTGATTTTATTTCAAAAGATTCAATGGTGAGCTGTCTAATTCCTTCATTACCACATCTCGCAAAGTGTAGCAAAATGTCCATCCAGACTTTTTTTACAAGCCCAGTGGCAGTGAGTGGGCTCAGTGCAGATGAATTTCTGAGCATTGTAAGTTGATTGATGGTTAGTGGAGTGTGATGGTTTGCTTTGTCTTTGCCATCTTTTCGGAAACGCTTCACAACAGCTTTGAAGATGTCGTTTGCTGTGTTAAATTCTGTGTCATTCATAATGTTAATGCTACGGCTTGGGGGGGATCATTTAAGTGTCTGTTTAATCCAGCTCTAAGACTTATGTAGCTGGAAAGAACATACTCGGTGCCATCAGTATTGCGTACTGTGCTATAGTATTCACGTAATATGCTGTTTAATTGTGATGGACTGATGGTTGATAAGTTTATTTCAATTTTTTTCTGATTTGCCCAATCCAAAAAAACATTTAATGCCCACCGGGTTTGCTTTTGTGTGGCTATTTCATGCCGTTGCTTTTCTAATTCAAGCATTTCCTGTGTAGTTATTTCCTGATGACGCTGTCTTTTGTTCCCTACAGGATTGGCTGCTGCGTGCGACGTGTAGAGAGGCGCCGAGTTCAAGCTGGTAGCTGCGGAGGGACGAAGTGATGTGCTCGGCTGTATGTGTGACTGCAGTATCGGGGTTTGGGCCAGTGGGAGAGGAGTGATGTACGGGATGTCTCTGGCTTCTTGAGGTACGTTTTCCATGCGGTTATTTTGGAGGTTTTTGAAAAGTTCATTGAGTTCACCTTCGTCGATAAGGTCAAAGGAGGCATCCATTTTATTGTTTTTGTTTTTTTAAATATTAGGCCTACCGGTGAATGTTAGCGAGAGGAAAGATGGCGGCTTTGAAATGTTGGAGGGGGGGTCGGAGTGATTTTTTTTACAGGGTGGCACGAGGATGTGGCAGGCTGGCACCTTTGCCAGTGATTATCATAGGATTTACAACAGGGCTAAGGTGCCAGTCTGCTTATGTGATTGGCTGATTATTTATGTGTATGGTATAATCCTTCGTATACTCCAACTCACTGAATGCTATCACTTAACTATATAACCCTTTCTTACTACTACTGGGAAAATAGTAACTATGAGGCCACAGACATTCAAAATCAATATTTTTGCACTTTGTTTAATCATAGAAGTCTGGGCTCAAAAAGCACAGCAAAGACTTCTTCCCCGAGACAGTTCACCATCAAACCTGATGAAGTTCTGGATAGGTTGGAGGGTAGATATTAATAAATCACCAGGTCCGGAAGATCTTATCCAGGACTCCCTCTGTCAAAACAAGTTATCAGACACCCATCAACATGGGTTCACTAAATCTAGATTGTGCCTAACAAATCTACTTAACCTTTTATGAAAAGGTCACAGATGAAGTAGATCAGGGTAATTTCATGAACCTAGTGTTCCTAGATTTCGCTAAAGCTTTTGACAAGCTACCACATTTAGAGCTCGTATTCACCTTGAGATCATTTAAACTAAATAATATAAATTGGATTGCAGGTTGGTTGGAAGGAAGGAAACGGAGAGTTATTATTAATGCAGAATATTCTAACTGGGCACCTGTTACAAGTGGAGTTCCACAGGAGTCTGTGTTGGGTCCCTGCCTTTTTAATATATATGTCTCTATCCTCACCGTTGATGACCCCAACATATGGATATTAAAATTTGCCGACGATTGTTGCATGGGTACCATGGTGAACAACAAGACTACTAGCTCTGCCCTACAGCTTGCTTTAGATAAAATACTAAGTTGGTCTAGTACCAACAAGCTTGTCCTAAACACTTCCAAATTCAAAATTATGCATTTGGGCACTGACGATCACAACTATAGATATAAATTAGGAAATTATACCTTACTTGAATCTGTTCAAGAAAAAGACTTGGGGATAGTTATCACCCCAAATCTAAAATTTAGAACTCATTGCAGTATCCAAATCAACAAAGCTAACCAAAACCTAAACTGTATTTTTAGGCATGTAGCCAGTCACAAGAGAGGGGTATTGCTCCCTTTGTATACTGCATTGGTCAGGCCCCACCTCAAGTATTGAGTCCAGGTGTGGTCCCCATATTGCAAAGAGGATATTATAAGAATTGAGAGGGTTCAGTGTAGATTCACTAGGGCAGTCTCAGGGATTGGAGAAAGACCATACGAGGAAAGGCTGAAATGCTTAAACATGCACACAATCCAGTACAGAAGACTGAGAGGTGATGTGTCTAATTTATAGTGCATTAAGGGACCCCTCCCTCAGTAATGGACTAGGAATTGCTATTACTGAAAATGGAGTCGGAAACAGAAGACATTCCAAACAGTTACATATGGGCAAATGGAACACCCTGAGAAGAAAGAACTGGTTCAGCTGCAGGGCAGTCCCAACTTGGAACTCCCTTACAGCTAAAAGAGTGAATAGCTCAAATATGGACTCCTTCAAAATAAATTTGCATTTAACAACCAAAGATAAAGTAAAATTCTGTTTTAATTAAGTCTAGCCTTGGCAAGCATTATGGAATTCTGTCTAGTACAGCTTGTTACTACCTATGATACCAGTGGCTAGCATCCTTGACTACCTTTGGTAGACGACCCTTAAGGTGTACCTGGCAGCCATCTCTGCTTACTGGGAGTGGGCTGATCAGCCATTGGTGGCACAGGAGAAGGTGATCTGGCACTTTTTTTTTAAAGGCATTGACCACATTTCCCCTCCGGTGCATGAACCACCACCGCCTTGGGACTTGTTGCTGGTGTTGGCAAAGCTCATGGACGAGCCATTCAAACCGATGCACAGGTGTGACATGTCTCACCTGTAATAGAAGACTGCCTTCCTGGTGGCTATCACATTAGCCAGAAGGGTCAGTGAGCTCCAGGGGCTTTCGGTGGGTCTTCTTATTTGGTCTTCCACAAGGACAAGGTTGTCCTTTGCCCAACCCAAAGTTCTTTCCAAAGGTTGTGTCTGATTTTCACCTTAACCAGATATTAATCTCCCTGTGTACTTCACTACTCCTTGGAGGCCGATCACAGGCTCCATACTCTAGACCTGCGGCAAGCGCTAGCCTATTAGGAGCACACAGCTGGAGTTCAGGGGGAGGTTTGCCAGCTGTTTATCACCTATGTTGAAGTCGCACCTGGCAGACCACCAGTTAAATGAACAGTTGGCAGGTGGATAGTCTCCTGCATCGACCTCTGCTATAGTTTGGCTGGTAGGGAACCTTCCAGAGAGCTAAGGGCTCATTCCACCCATCATACTGCTGCCTTGGTGTCTGCTTCCTGGGATGCCCCTATCCAGGAAATCTGCAGGGCTGCTACCTGGGGGTTGGTACACACCTTTATTTCCCATTACCACATCGACCTTGAGTCATGCTAGGATGTTGGTTTTGGGGCCTCAGTTCTCTAGTCTTTGTTTCCCAAGTGGGGGGTGTGTGCATCTTTCCCCCTTCTCCTGGAGAACTGCCAGGAGTCTGCCTAAGTGTGGCTAGAACACCATATCCACATCACTAAAAAAACAGGTTACTCACTTGTAACAGTAGATCTTCCATGGGGTGATCTCTTGCAGCAGGTAATACACTTGGGTCATCATCAGAGGGCACTGTGGTGCATGGCAGCTCTTCTAGCAGTCTTTCGAGGGGCCACCAACACATGATATCATCTTCCTGTTTCCTATGTGAGTGGGAGGTGCCTGGTATCCTCAGTTCATTTTCCCGCTGTCTTCAGTTCGCATGCAGCAGCTAGTGCAGAGAGCAACAGATAGAAGCAGAATTTTTCTGTTTCACTAACTACATCGACAAATGTCCAAAGAATCTACAAGCAAGTCAGCACTATTTCACTCCTGTCATTGCAGTAGCAAGGTCTACTGCTTTGACAACCATTCAGTGTCAGGGACCCACACACGACACCATCTCCTGCTTTCATTGCCAGGAATTCAACCAGGCAACCCATCGACAACGACTGCAGGAGATAGAATCCTACCTTATGGAGTAGAAATTGTCTCTACTAGAGAATCAGGGGGCCCATCGTAAGGACCCCCCTTCCACTGCTTCACACAAGAAGTGTAAACGGGAGAAGGAGAAGCCCTTCTCCTCTGCCTTGGGCACACATTCATCAACGGCCATCGTAGATGATGCCCTCCAAAACTGCTTCATCAATGGGGGGGTTCACCCTCTCGTCGACTGTGCTATCTAGCACTCTTTCGGCAGTTCCTGATGACCCCTATGAGGGTTCCATAAACTCTCCATTGACGGGATCATTTCCCATTGACAACATCTTCATTTAAACATTCTAAGGTTGCTTCCCTTGCCCCATCAACAATCGGTCACGCTCCCGTGGGGAAGCCTACTGCTTTTGCAATGCATACTGCCCCACCTCCTTCACAGGCTTTTTCTCACAGGGGCCAGGCAGCTAGAGAATGGGACCCTGGACTTAACCACCTGGATGCTAGACCTGCATATACCTCGCCTCCTATCTCCTCCACAGTTCCCCTAGTCTCTCAGAAACCTCCTCTCCCTAACCCCCCCATGGACATGGCCACAGTGGTACAGCAGGTTCTATAAGCCATTAGGCAGTCTCAGCCCACCGCTCCAGGGGAGCCAAGTCATCTTTCCCGTTCTTCTACTCCTCCACCTCAATGCTTCCAGGGGGACAGGGCCCCCTTCCTGACCTAGTTCCCCTCCCCCCCACTTAGATGATTACTTATCAGATGAGGCTGCGTTTCCAGCAGATTTCACTGGAGATTTTGAAAATGTGGACTTACTGGACCTAGATTCCCATCCCCAGTCCCCTCTTTCCACTGTTTCCTCATTAAACGAGGACCTCTGCTGCCCGTCTGCCTCTCTGTAATGGAAGGACTAAATGTTTAGTTTAGTTTAGTTTTTGTTGACTGGGTAAGTGCACTAGACAAATTCTGCCTATTTTCAGACACGACCCGGGGGAGGGAGATACAGATGAATGCCAACTGACCTTGAACCAGATTAAGCTGTTGGTGGTATTTTTAGCGAATGAGGGAAATTTGGCCAGGACACCGGGGAAATTCCCCTACTCTTTTCGATAAGTGCCATGAGATCTTTAACATCCGCCTGAACTACCACCAATCCAGGCAGATGGGACCTCGGTTTAACGTCTCATCCGAAAGACGGCACCTCAGAAGTACAGCACCCCTCTCATGCTGCACTACAGTATCAGTACTGGGATATTAACCCAAGTGTCAGATGTGGGAACTGAACCCACAGCCCTCTGATCTCCCGGCCTCAGAGGTGAGTCTGCTACCTACTGAGCCACTGACACTGCAAATGTAGCAGGAGGTAGTCCAGAAAGTGGTTACACTTTCTGCACTTTTACAGATAGTGAACGAGAATCACTCCTTAGCCTAATGAAGGACAATAGAGACTTGGCACAGGTTAATTTTAGACAGTTCTAGAACCCTTAAGAATAGGATTGAAAATCTTAAGAATAAAGATTTAAGACTAGATTTGCATGGTCTTACACTAGCAAAGTATCTGGAGTTTAAACGTATTCCAAGAGGACTGAGAGTTGCCATAGAACCAAATTTTTGGATAAATGATGAAATTTTAATTAATAAATGGGATGGGATTAGAACACGATGTAGTGTAGATTTTATGTATGCGCTAATTGAAGCAGTTTTGAGGACTAGAAGTAAAATGGCTAAAGACATCCAGGAATATAAGAACAATTTAAAAACTCAGATTACAGTGGAGGAATTAAATGAATGGTTAGAGGACATAAACAATAAACTTAAAGAATATGAAAAAACTTTAAGAGAAACTAAAATTAGGAAATTTTACAGAGATACAGCATATTACAAGAACAATAGGGTATATACATATAAAAAAACATTCAAAAAGTTTCCTCCAACTAAAGCCTCAAGTTCTGATAGCTCTGAGAGTTGTACTAAAAGCATCAGTAGACCAGAAGTACAACAAGTAAAAGGACCTTTTTTAGAGAAAGATATCCCAGAACCCCAATCAGTAACAACAACTATGCAGATAGACAGACACAGTCAAGATTCAGGACAAGGGACTTTGGACAGATACGATCTCAGACGAAAGGAACACTGTACAGAAATCAGAGAAATAGAACATCAAAGTGGAGGAGGAAGAGGCAAGGGTCCTCGAAAAAATCAAAGAGGAGGGAAACAGTAGTTTTTAACCTAAGCCAGCGTCATTTGACAACAGAAGAAATTAGAGTATTGTCATTGGGTCTATCATTCTCCGTCACAAAAGAAATAGAAAAGTTTCAAATACAAGCTGATTTGCAGAAATTTTATAGGAAGTTGAGATTGCATGTTCAGTTTGCTGGAATAATGGAGAAGAATCTAGAACAAAAAGAACTAAAAAGGGCTATGGGCATTAAATCTAAATACATGCCAGCAGTAGGACAAAATTATGCTGTTGAGAATTATATAGAGACTGTAGATAAGGAAATGTGTCAGGTTTTGAAATCTAATAATCGACATCAAGGGTCTAATTTGTCTAAAAGAGAAAGGGAAGCTTTATTATCTCTGGAAATAATAATTGACAATCAAACCAGCAGACAAAGGTGGGTCAATAGTAATTCAGAATCGAGAAGATTATAGACAGATGTGTCTAGATCTATTAGATGTACCAGTCAATTATAAAAGACTGGAATGTGATCCACTCAATGCTATATCAGAGCAGATTAGAATAACATTATTTGAAATGGAGACTATGGGATTACTTAGAAGATGGGAAGCAGAGGCTATGGAGAACAGATACCCAAGGGTACCTCTATTTTATGCCCTTCCCAAGATTCATAAACAGTTGGAAAAGCCCCCAGGCAGACCAATTGTGTCTGGCATTGGCTTTATCTTAGAGCCTTTATCTAAATTTATTAACTATTTTTTACAACAGTTGGTGGAACAAATTCCAACTTATATCAAAGACACCACTCATGTATTACAACTAATACAACATTTAAACATTGTAGGAGTACCAGATGATATCTTACTTGTTACAATTGATGTAAAGGATTTGTACACATCTATACCACATGATAGAGGAATAGAAAGCATGGGAAAACTGTTAGACACTAGACCACATGACCAAAAACCAAAGACTCGAGTCCTACAAGATCTGGCTGAGATAGTTTTATATAAAAACTAAAATTTGAAAATCAGTTCTACCAACAAGTTAGAGATACAGCAATGGGCAGCACTATGGTCCCAGGTTACGCTAATGCCTTTATGCATGATTTTGAAAACACACATGTACTAGGTGAAACAGCAACAGGGTATGCTTTTAAGGATAGAATCATGTTTTGAAAAAGATACA
This sequence comes from Neoceratodus forsteri, assembly GCA_016271365.2. Classification (NCBI taxonomy): domain Eukaryota; kingdom Metazoa; phylum Chordata; order Ceratodontiformes; family Ceratodontidae; genus Neoceratodus; species Neoceratodus forsteri. The sequence continues at coordinate 479,340,548 of CM057459.1, read as the reverse complement.
TTAATGATATATTACTACTTTGGAGAAGAAATATACAGGAGCTAACTGAGGGTTTCAACAATATATGAATAGTAGAGATTCTAATTTATTGTTTACATTTTCTTATGATAAACAGCAGATAGATTTTTTGGACATAACCATCTATAAAAATGGACATAAACTAGAAACCAAGTTATTCAGGAAAGCAACAGACAGAAATACAACATTACATAAGAAAAGCTTTCATCCCAATAAACTAATTGAAAGCATACCCTATTCATAGTTTTTAAGAGCAAGGCGTAACTGTAGTACTGAAAAAGAATATATACAAGAACAGAAAAATATTCAAGTAAGGTTTAGAGAAAGACAATATCAGAAAAGTAACATAGAACAAGCTCAGGCTAAGGCAGCAAGTAAATCCAGGTAGGAACTTCTTACAGTTCCAGGGACCACTAAAACAGAGACTGACAAAAAGAACCCACTTGTTTTTAGCACTGTTCACAATAATATTATGTCACAGCTCAAAAAAGTTATTTTGAACAATTGTAATATTTTGCAAAAAAATCCTACGACCTCTGGGATTTTCCAGGAAAAACCATATGTGATTTCTAAAAAAGCTCCAACAATTAAGGATAAACTAGTATACACACAGCATTGGAAAGAGACCCCCAAAGGGTCCCAATTACTATTGGGTCCCTTAAAAAATGGAATGTACCCCTGTGGTAGATGTGCAGCATGTGGTAACACTTCCTGGAGAACATCTTTTAAACACCCCCATACCGGAAGAGAATATTATATAAGGTCACATATAATGTGTGCGACGATGGGGGTGATTTATCTCATTCAATGTCCATGTGACCAACTATACGTTGGCAAAACATTGAGAGAATTAAGAACCCGTATCTCAGAGCATAAAAGTCGTATCCATAATAGAGATGAGCACTCTCCTCTTCCTAGACATTATAATGAAAGAGGTCATTACCCTGTGTAAATTAGATTTTGGGGACTTGAACAAGTTCCTGAACCAGCAAGAGGTGGCTGCTATAATGATTTGCTACAGAAAAGAGAGATGTTTTGGATGTATGAATTGAGCCTTATACATGAGAAATGGGGTTTAAATGAGGATGTTAATTGGCAGGTGTGTTGGGGGGACGAAGAAGAAATAGAAAATGTTTATGAATATTAGAACTACAGTGGTAAGGTCTAGGTATGACACGAAGACAAAAAAGAAAAAAACTATTTCCATCTGACTCCAAATAATGTAGCAATCTATCCATTTATCCTTAAGTAAAAGGTACAAATGCAGTTAACTTAATTATAATGAAAAGAAAATGGTTGATCTAGCTATGGTCCCGTCTATCATTTTCAGTAATTCTGCATCCTGCTGGGAGTGTCAAACAGGGCTAGTGAGCATAATACTAGTTAAGTGTTACTACACAATCAAAATTATGTATCTTAACTACATACCTTTTAGCATCTCAAGCTGATATAATTATGTTACCTTTTACTATGAGCAGCAGTTTTGCAGCAAGCTGGGAATGTTAGATGGGGCTACCTAGTAAAATATTATAAAGTGCTAAAAATGCACTTGGAATTGTGTTATTTACAATACCCCTTTTTCAATATTCTATGCGTTTTCTATATATTTTTCTGTGAACAGTGGATGGACTGATTAATTCAGTCACTTCCATAAAGAGTCAGTATACATTTAAAACTGTGTGTATCCCTTTAAAAGACTTTCCAGCAGAGTCAATTATCCTTGCATTGCTGAAATGTCAGGGAAAGGAGTCACTGGTCGCTATGACGACTACCTTGCTTTAGCAAGGAATGATGACACAAACTTTGGTGTCATGTGACTTCTCTCCCTGACATAAAGAGGCCTAGTCAGCCAAGCAGCCAGTGCTGCCAGTCTGCCTTCAGAACTCCATTGAGTAAGTCAGATTTTTTTGTATAATACTTAAACTTAGAAATGCACTTGGTCATAGGATTTATTAAATCAACAGCAAAAGGATTATTAAATCAGCGAATGAAAAGTTTTAGACTATGAAGTGAATTGTATTATTTAGTAATATTTAGAGGAGAATGTTTATCTGATAAGCTAAAAAGGAATTAGGGGAAATAAATGAAGCTATGCATGTAACTGCATCAGATGCTAGAAGCACTTGGCACTAGAGAACTGATTTAGGTTTGTTTTGTGCACACATGGTTTAAATAGGCTAAATCTGAATTTCAAAAGAAATGAAAGAACATTACATTAATTACTAAGCTTTTAAAGAATTTGAGTAGAGGTGGATTGAAATGTATATAAAAAATGGGTTGGTTTTTGAATACATGATTTAACACTTATGTAGGTAAATACAAAAGTAATTGATTTTTTGTTCTCAACCCCTTCCCCCAGCTTTCCCTGGTGCACATTGCCTAATAGACATGAGGCATGAAAAAAACATGTTAAAAAGCAAAGTACCATATAAAAAGGTGAATATTTAAAATCGAGTGTATGAACATATTAGAAATACTGTATAATGTGTGCAAATAACTTTAAAGAAGCACTTAAATTAACAATTGATGTTCTTTGTTATAACCTTTTTTCTGTCCCCTTTTATTTATTTATTTATTTATTTATCAGTTAAATGGTTGAAGAAAAATATATGAAATCAAAAAGTAGAATAAATAAAAAGGTGAATATTGAGAACTTAAACTATAAATGATAAAGCAGCATTGTTTGTTGCAATTTGGAGTATGTAGCACTTGACCTAAGTGTTTTATTTATTTTTGAAGTGAACATATACAGGAGACAATTCTTGAGGAGACTTGGCAGATGTTTGGCTTTTGCTGACATTGTTAAAAAGTAAGGCAATGAATTTTTCATGCATTTATATTGGCATTTAGTTGGGCAAAATGTATAAGAATTTTATGACTGTTAATGAATGTAAAGGATAACCAGGTGGCTAAAATATAATTTTGGTTTTAATATTGCTTTAATAACTACAGTTGAAAGTTGGTACATCCAGTTATTTATGACTAGCATGGTCTAATATGGAAAGATATTAAAAATTGAAAATTAAAAAATTAAATATTTTCAAGTGTGAAATACAGTAAATATTTGTTTATAAATCTTTTTACAGTTCCCCAGAAGATGCCTAATATTAGGCGAAACGGAACTTTATAAAATAAAAATAACGAACTTTATAAAGACTTTGTGTGTAGTAACATTCATTGCTCGAGCAGGCCAGAACTTTGTTGTTGGATTTGAATGTACCGGAAACTTGACGAGCTCCACCAGATACCTTACTGAATCATTTGTACAAGACTGGTGATTTCCCTTGGCACACAAACTTTTTGCACTCTCCTCCAGATGACCAATCTTTTCATGAGGTGATGATCCAAGTCTAAAAGGTCATGGCGTTTTCAACTACTGGACATGATCAACAAAGAAAGGACATGGCGGACTATCTAGAACTGTCAGAGGAGCCCGTAATAGTGGTAACCCCACTTATACAAACCTACCAAAATGCTATGCTAGCAGCCTGGACTCAGCCTTTGGCTGTCCCGGCCATTCCTAAGAAAGCAGATTGCCTTTATGGGGCTTCTCTTGAACATCCTTTTCTTTCAACCACCCTTGAAGCAGATTCGGTAGTGATCACTGCGGCTTATGATCATACTAAATGACCAAAGCACATGAGCTCCTTACCTCCTGATAAGGACTCCCATAGGATTGATTACTTAGGGAAAAAATTGTTCCAAGGAGGTACCATGAATCTTAGGATCCTAAATTATGAGACACATGGTCAAGTACCAACGTACCCTCTGGTCCTCTGCATTAGAACTGGTCAATAAACTCCCTCCTTCTCAGGAGAAAGACCAGTTGTTGGCTACTATATCTACTGGCAATCCCATATCCCGACACCTACTTCATTCGGGTTATGAGGCAGTCGATACTTTGGCCCGTATGTCAGCTATGGGGATTACCCTCCAACGCTATGCTTGGCTTCGTGTCTCCCGGTTCATTACAGATGTGCAACATAAAGTCATTAATGCCCCCTTTAATGGGTCCAAGCTTTTTGGTCCAGGTACCCAAACACTTTTAGACGATCTGCAGTCTTCAGAATGAGCCCTATCTATGGTACATGGCACGTACCATACCTCACAACCATTGTTCCATCCCCAATCCTTTTTCATACAAAGAAAGGTGGTAAATACAGAGATGGATCCCGTGGTTGTTTCCAGCCCTCTTCCAGGACCGGTGCTTCTGCCACCAAGGGCTCCCTCTCTCACCCTCCGGGTTGAACCAGCCAGCCCAATTCCCAGTGACCAACTAGGGCATTGCCCAGGCCTCGGAATCCATGAGCGGTCGTTTTGCCCTCCATTTAGAGGCCTGGCAAATGATCACTTCAGAAGAGTGAGTACTTCAGATCATTCAGAGGGATCACACACTGGAACTCACCTCCTTGCCTCCCCCTCATCCCCCCCCCACTCTCTGTTACCCACCCGAACACATTCCTATTCTCCAAGAGGAACTCTAGGCCCTTCTGCTCAATAAGACCATCTACCCAGTCCCTCCATCAGAGCACTAACAGGGATTTTATTCCCACTTCTTTCTGGTGCCCAAACAAACTGGAGAACTCAGACCTATACTAGACATCAGACAACTGAATCTACACATTTAAAGGTTCCAGATGGTCACCTTACCATCAATGATGCTTATGTTAAAACAAGGGTATTGGCTATGCGCATTAGACATGAAAGATGCCAACCTACATATCCCCATCCACCCCACTCACCACCGGTTCCTTAATTTTTACCTGCTAGGACAACATTACCAATTCCAGTCACTCCCATTCGGTCTTTCATCCACCCTGAGAGTGTTTACCAAGTGCCTAGCGGTAGTGGTGGCAGCCCTACAACGGGAAGGACACTTCGTCTTCCCATATCTGGACAACTGGCTCAAAAGCAGAGTCCAGAACTTCTCTGCTTTCCTCCCTTCAAGCAACCCTTACTCTTTTTCACTCCCTAGGGATTACAATCAACTGGCCAAAATCCAACCCTACCCCTACCCATTCACTACAGTATATAGGAGTGGTCCTAGATACTGCCTCTGTCAGGGCTTACCTCCCTGCTGCCTGGCAAGACAAGCTTCTGTCTCTGGCTTCCCAGATACAAACTCAAAAAGTTATCACAGCCAAACGACTTGTATACCTTCTAGAACACATGGCTGCTGCCATCCCTACAGTAACATTTGCCTGTCTACATATGAGACCAGTCCAATGGACTCTCCAAAACCAGTGGTGTCAAAGAACCGGAGACTTTGAAGATAAAATCAGAGTTACTCCCCCACTGTGGTCTTGGTGGACCCAATGTGCCAACCTCTCTCAAGGCATGCCATTCCAATCTCCCCAACCCCAGCAGACATTGACCATGGATGCTTCCCTCGAAGGGTGGGGTGCACACCTGGGTCCCTACGGGACACAGGGCAGGTAGTCCTGAACCTCCACTCTCCCTCACATAAACCTCCTGACATGAGGGTAGTCCACCTAGCCCTTCAGGCCTTTCAGCACCACCTTTCCCCGGGACCTCTGCTAATCCAATCAAAAAACACCTTAGTGGTATTTTACCTCAACAAACAAGGAGGTACAAAGTCCTACACTCTCTGCAGATAGGCGATGATGGTTTGGCAGGAAGCAATACAGCAACACCTGTCGTTGACAGCTGTCCATCTACCTGAATGCCACAATACCCTGGCATATGTTCTCAGTCACCAGTCCTCCACGCACGAATGGACACTTCATCACGAAGTTCTTCAGAGAATCTTTCACTTGTGGGGGACCCCACGTCTAGACCTGTTTTCCTCCTCAATCAGTTACCGTCTCCCCAAATACTATTCCATAATCCCGAGCAAAGAGTCAGTCTACCAATGCCCTGTCCCAGCCATGGACAGGACTCTTCTTATATGCTTCCCCCATCCCACTCCTACTATGGACTCTGCTGGAACTACAACTCGAACCTAACACCATGATACTCATAGCCCCTCTGTGGCCTCAGCAGGTGTGGTTTCCCCTACTTCAACAATAATCAGTGGCGGAACCCATTCCATTACCAATCAGGTCAGACCTGTCGACTCAGGATCAGGGAACTCTCCTTCATCCCAATCTGAGATCACTACACCTTCACACTTGGCTCCTGAGGATGCTTTCATAGCCCGTCTCCAGGTCTCCTCGCCTGTGGCCAATATTCTATTAGCCTCACATAAACCAGCAACCAGGTGAACTTATAATGCTAAATGGAAACACATGTCCACTGTGGTCACTTCCCAGTCATTGGACCCCTACTCATGTCCACTCACCACTGTCCTGGATCACCTGGCCTCCACTGCCAAGACAGGGTTGAACTATTCCTCTGTTGAGGTCCATCTGGCCTCTATTTCGGCCTTCATGAACCTCTGGATAGAAGATTACTGTATCAACATCATCTAGCCAAAATGTTTCTAAGAGGAATGTTACATATCAAACCTCCCATTAGACGGCCCACTTGTCCGTGGGCTCTGAATTTTCTTTTAGAGAAACTGATCGTTGAACCTTTTGAACCGGTGCCCGCTTATGACCTCCACTTTCTTTCTTGGAAGTCATTATTTCTAGTAGCCGTCACTTTAGCTCGGTGTATCTCTGAGCTTCATGCCCTCATGTAAAGAGCCTTACCTAATCTTTCACAAAGACAGAGTGGCACTTCGGACAAATTCCTCTTTTTTACCGAAGGTGGTCTCAGAACACACCTTAAATTAGTCCATAGAGATGCTGGTATATCCCTGAACACTCCAGTCAGGGAGAATACCCCCTACATACTTTAGATGTCCATCGTATATTATACTAATCGTACCAAATCAATTAAAAAGACCTCTCAACTTTTTGTCACCTTCGCCTCCACCAGAGGAGGTCTCCCAGTCACTAAATGACCCTCTCCAATTGACTAGCACACTGTATCACGTTTTGTTATAATAAATATGACAAACCATTGCCTGGCCTTGTCCAAGCCCTTTCGACCAGAGCTATGGCCACCACAGCGGCCTGCTTCAGAGGGGCTTCTATCGCAGAGATCTGCAATGCTGCCACATGGTCCACAGCACATACCTTCACAAAGAACTACAACTTAGACATTGCTTCATGCCATAGGACGGCCTTTGGCCAAGATGACCTACAAGGCCTTCTGTCATAATTCCACCCTTCTTGGGTTCACTGCTTGGGAATCATCTCAAGTTTATTACCTACTGTAAGTAGTGATCACCCCGTGGAAGATAGTACAGTTACATAAGAACTTACCGTAACAGTAGATCTTTGAGGGGTGTCTCTTGCAGCAGGTACAATCCCTTCCTCCATCCACTCCTTCCCCAGGAGAACAACTTCTGATCCAATTGTTTATGGGATGGGATACCTATGGTACCTTGGATCTTGCTCGGTCCTCGCTTAGTGAGCTGAATTCGGCATGGAACTGAGGATACTAGGGGCCACCCACTCTTATATTGGAAACAGGAAGATGATGTCGTGTGGGTGGCCCCTGGAAAAAAGACTGCTAGAAGAGCTGCTGTGCACCACAGCACCCTCTGGCAATGACCCAAGTGTATTACCTGCTGCAAGATACCCCTCAAAGATCTACTGTTACGGTAAGTTCTTGCATAACTGTACTTTCTAGGAATGGTATATGTTGTACATCCACACTGCCACCCCAACCCCAGCAAATGGCACACTGGTCTTGTTTCCAGCCGATAAGATCTGATGTCATGGGGTGGTGCTGAGGGAGTTACCACCCAGGTGGGTGGAAGGAGCCAGCTTGAAGACATTCCAGCTGAATTTAAGGGGGAAAGGACACTGCCTAAGTATGGATGAACAAATATACCACTCCTAGAACTGCTATTACAGGTGGGTAACCTTTTTTTTTTTTTTTTAGGCAAAACCCTGGGAGGTCACAGTACAGTTAAAGGAGTGGATGAGTTACAGTATAAACAAGCAAGTGGAAAAGTGTCAAAACAGTTGCAGAGTTACAAAAAAACTATTACAGAAGAACAACAGTTGCATATGGATTTAGAAATACAAGCAAGGCAACAATAAAATATTGAGTATACCCAGAATATACTGCTTTTGGTTCAGAGAACAATTTGAATATGGCAAAAAGATCAGGCTATAGGTGAGGTTAGGCAAGGAGCAGGAATTTTCTGTGATAAATATTTCCTAACCTCAATCTTGGAACAGTTGATTGGTAGGAGCACTAGGAATTCTGAGCCTAAATGAGTTCCAAAGCTTGGGTGTAATGAAGAAAGACGAGCTTACTGTGTGACATGGAGCCAGTCACATTTCTGTCTTGTGTGTCAGCCTCCTCAGCTGTGCATTGGGTAATAGCAGAACCCCACCAAATATTTTTATTTTTTTTTTTATTAAGTAGTTTTACCAGGAGTAGCACACTAAGCTGAAAGCTTTTTTACAGGTGCAACCTGGGAGCACAGGAAAGTTAAGTGACTTGCTCAGGGTCACACAGTATGCAAGTGGAAGCTGTGAGATTTAAACCCAGGTCTGGTCTGCTGGATGTCCCCAGATTTGCATCTCAGAGTCTTAGACCACTGCGCTATACTGCCTCCCTTAACCCCACTAAATATAGATACATAATGTATGGATAATAATTGTCTTTCCATTTGGAAAAAGTGGCATCCATTCCCCTTAATGCCATTGTTCTGATATTTGAAGATGGTTCCATTGTTTTGACATTGGAGTCCTGATTCCATGCCATGCCTGCCATGACAAAATGTAATAACTTGGTACAGTGCTGTGCTGTTTTCCATCAGAAACAAATGTACTAGTACCATCTTAATTTAACAGCTTCAGTATGAATATAGTTTGTACATTCAACTGGTAACCTCAGTTGAAGAGATTTTTTTTTGAAAATTTCAAGTGGCAGCCATCTTTAATGACATGAGTCATTAATTAAAAAAATGGCTATAAAAGCTGTTTCAAAAATATCTGAGAAAACTAAAAATACACCAAGGATGAATCTAAGAATGTCAGAAATACATTTTTGCTTAAAAAAAAATATGAAATTTTTTGACGACTATCAAACACTGCTGCTTTAAATCACTTTTTTCTGTTTAAAATATGAAAGGCCAGCCCATTGGTGCAGCAGTAGTAGAGCTACTGCCTGCGACGCCGATGACCCAGGTTTGGTAATGAGCCCAGGATGCCAGGGACAGGAGGATCGATCATCATACAGGACACTCTTCCAGGGAGGGAGGGATCTTTACTGCAGTACTGCCACTGGGGTGATCACCAATGGCAGTGTGGACAGAGGAGCTTGAGGGAGGGAAGGTGCAGCCTGGCTCCGGAGCACAGCCACACAATTCCCCATGCATGGGCACCATGGAGCCCTTGCCAGCTGCATTCTTAAGGTTGGGAGAAATGAAGAGGTACAACTCTGGAGTGCAGCAGCATGACACTGGCGCACTCTGGTCCTGCCAGTCCAACTGATCTCTGTCCTCTGCCCTGCCAGGCTGATGGAATCCACCATGGATTGAATGCCCTGTGGACACCATGAGGAATAGGTAAGTTCTAAAGAAGGAGTTGGATGGGGCTTGCTTATCCCCAGACGTGGGCAGCTCTGGTGATCAGAGGATAATTAATTCCCCCTTCCCAGCCACCCAGTTGAGCACATCCCTGTCCTCCATAGCAACCATTATTTTTGGGGATATGGATATGGTGCACTATCCACACTTAGGCAGTCTTCCTTTCCCTTTTTGTTCTGCCGGAACGTCTTCAAGCTAAGCTCCTCCCACCCAGGTGGTATCCTCCTCAGCTCCACCCCATGACCTCAGATCTTCTTTGCACTGGAAGAGTCAGGTCTCCTCTTTCACAGCTCCTGCATGCAGTATAGGCTTGTTTTAGTAGTATGTCTTCAGGCACCTTCGATTACCGAATGGAGCGCAATGACCCCATCCTGGGCACAAGCAGTGCGTTGCTTGTTCCAAGCTCATATCGTGCCTTGACCCTCACGCCTCTTGCGTTTCTTGCCCAGGGGCTCAGCACGATCCATTGGCTTGCGGCCTGTGCCTGTCCATGCAGCCCTCGCCATTGGAGGACTGTTTTGCCCACCTTTTATTTTGTTTCTTTGGGCTGCCCAGTTGCACAGAACCAGCCGGTCCAGTTCTCAGCTGCCTGCATGCCCCTTTCGGCAGCAGCAGACTTAGTCACAACTTGCTACACTTGAAGACATGGCCCAGGTCTCGGTGGGCATCGCTTTGGTTCCTGTGTTTGCTCCCTGGTGTCCCGTGAGCTTCGCATGCCAGAGCCTCTCGGTACTTGTGTGTCAGTCCCTTCCTACCCTCTGGGAGGGCTCTTCCCAAGGGTCCATTTCATCCAGGTCCTTGTCTTCTATGAGGCCCTCTAGTGCATCATGAGACCAGGAGTAGGCTTGTTCCTTCAGCCCCCATGACCCTGAATCTAGCTCGATGGCTGTCAAACTGTCGGCTTTGACCAACCCTCTTGGAGTTCCTGCCCCTCCTGTTGGCCCCTCGGTGTCCCCATCAGGCTTGCTGGCTGAAATGCAGGCTGACCAACTGGCTGGAAGTTTTCCCAGCCAATTTGGCCCGTTGTTGGTGGTCGCGGTTGACTCGCCTTTTTGGACTCCGGTCCTCTCGGCCGTCCTACTACAGGGCAGGTTACACCAGCTGTCTCCCTTCAGGAGCTTGTCCCCTCAGGGGTTCTGTGGGATCAGGTCTGTATTTCATACATGGTTCCCCTCCTACATCTGTTCCCTGATTACCCTGTCATCGTAGGCTGCGGCCACAATCAAGGGCTCAGTCCAGTTCAGGTTTAAGATCTTGGGTATCTGGGTATTCCCGCTTCCTGGACATCTCCTCAGAAATGCCATCTGCGCTCATTCTCCTCATCTTTGGGTGAAGGTAGGCTCTGCTGTGGCTTGTGGTGTCGTTAGGAGGCGCTGATGTGGCCCAGTGGCTTCTCGGCCACGGTCATGCTGCTTCATAGGGGCCAACATTCGCCCAGTCCATGCCACCACAGCTGTTCTGGTTTTTGCTGTGGCCACACTGACACAGGTTTCTCCCTCCATCTGGAGTAGGCCCCCATCCCTAGCATGGGCTTTGTCCCAGGCTGCTGACTGCTTCCAGCTTCCCCAGCTGGCTGTCCATCGAGACTTTTTGTTCGGTCGAGCCCTGAATGATCCTCAGGAAGGCATGGGTCAGAGGCAGTATTGGTATTGGGAGGCAGTATAGCGCAGTGGTTTAAGGTTCTGAGCTGCAAATCTGGAGACCTGGGTTTGAATCCCACAGCCTCCACTTGCATACTGTGTGACCCTGAGCAAGTCACTTAACTTCCCTGTGTTCCCAGGTCGCATCTGTAAACAAGCTTTCAGCTTAGTGTGTCTCACTTGTTTAAACAGTTGGAAGAAAAAATTGGAAGGAGTTCCTGAATTCTGGGTCTCCCTCCATGCTTCCCCTCAGGCTCCGGGCTTGCTCAGGCATCCATTGATAGGTACATCCCGGTCAGCCAACCTCGATGGGGCTGTATCACCAGGGGTGGCTGTCTTGATGGTGGGATCCCTTCTTGGTCTCACTCAGGAGCTTCAGCAGAGTCCAGCCTCTTGCCTGGCACCTTTGGGCCCTATGGTCCACAACTATGCTGGACCCCCTTGGCCTCTTCTCTGGCTTCCCCAGACATCCTTTGTCCAAAGGACGGGGGTTGGTTCATGTCTTTGGCAGACGGGCTCTGTCGAGGTGTCATCACTCCCCTAACCCAGAACAGTGGGTCCGGGCAGTGCCACTGCTGTATGCCTCCCTAAGTCTCTGGCAGGTGTGTCCTGCCAGACCTCTCTCTTTTTTTTTTTTTCAACTTTCTGTTTATTGTTCTACAATAGGCATACAGTCAATTCTCCGGAGGCAATACATGAGGAGACCATCATTAATAAGTCCTCATGAGAGCACCACCCCTCTTAATACAAGCAGGTTAAAGCTTTACCTTACTGCTTGAATTGCATACATTACATGGAGGGAATCAGTAAATACATTTTAATCCACAGATAAGTTTAGACAATTGGTACTGCTTGAAACAAGCCCATGAGCTGCATGATGATATAGTCCATAAAAAATGTCCATAATGCTTTCGAAAACTGTATTCTATGAAGGATAAGAAAGAAATATCATGCTAATCCACTTTTTAGGAACCTTAATGGTATCCTTCTAAAATTATGTTTAAAGCTCCCCAAATATTAACTTTTGAAAATACTTAGTCAAGATATAGAACAATCACAACCAGTGATAACCAAAGGTACTTTAAGAGGCATCCTGAGTATAGGAATGTACATCACAATCCCCCAAGTATATTGCCCTTTCTAAATCGCCTTATTATTTATTCAATGGTGCCTGAAATTAGGATGTCATTCTAAAGAGAATAATTTTAACAGAAAAAAAAAAAGGTCCCTGAAATAGGGAATCATCATTAACAGGAGCCTATTCAGCTCAACATATTCAATACATCATAATACTTTTATTAATGTACTATCAGTCTCAAGTTCAGACTATAATATTTAGCCTGAGTAGAGCAAACCTGTAGTCAGCCACGATAGCCGAATATCAGCTCTTCCCTTCGTCTGATTCCTCCTGGTCATTCTTGTCTGGGAAATCCGATTGAGCAGGTGGTGCTGCATGTCACTGGACCCAATTCAGGGCCTCACTAGAGTCTGAAAAAATAAAGATCTTGCCATCATGAAGAATCTGCAGGCATGCAGGAAAAAGCATACTGTGAGGTATTCTTGCTTCCCGTAAGATGGCTCTGATGCTGTCAGAGTGTTTTTGATTTTGCCCCATTGCGTAGCTTCAATCCGGATAGATTTTCACTTGAGTGCCATCATAGAGCAGCATTCTTTTCTGGTATGCTAGTGCCAGAACAAAGTCCCTTGAACCCACTCCGTCCATGACCACAACTATAGCTCTGGGTGCATCGGGGTTGTGTCTAATTGTCCCCAAATGCCACCCGGTAGACTTTCTGTATTTTGATTTGGCAGTCAGAAAAGGATTTCCCTAATTGCTGCTCCATCCATTCATGAATGAACAAACCAGGATGGTCCCCTACACTCCATTCGGGCATACCTACAATACGAAGATTGACCGCCCGGGCTTGGTTTTCTAGTTCCTCAAGCCTGGAGCACAGATGCATATTTTCCTTCACAAGCAATGTGGCCATGCTCATTGCTGCCTCTGAACTCTTGCGGATCTCCGTGGTACCCGATTTGATTAAGATTACCTGTTTCCAGGTTTGTTACCCTGTTTGCCATAGTATCAAATTTTTCTGCCAGTCACAACACTGTAGAAATTAGGTGATTGATTTTAAAGCCTAAGGTTTGTAAGGTTTCCTCTCCAGTACCAGGCTGTTCAATTGTAGTGCGGCCTTGGGTGGACTGGGTGGCTGGAGGACCCGAGAGATTTTTACTTTTTGTTCCTTTCTGCTGATACTTTTCTTTCTTTGGGTTACCCATATTTGTTGATCGGATGTTCCGATTGTCATAGCTGGTCATGGAATTCCTGGATTCGAACAATTATTTTAATTTGTTATTTTCCCGATTTTGAAGAGATCTCCAACTCTTAGCCACCATTTAGCTCAGGCTCAACAGTGCCCCCTGCCGGCCCTCTTACCCTAGCCTCATGGTTATATTGGGCAGGGTTTCCCCACCTCCCTGTGGATCTGCAGTTAGTGGTACAGATAGTCTGGGTGCAGGTCCATTAGGTCACTGAGCTCTGGTTCCAACCAGCCTCAGGTGTCGGTTACCCCAGCTCCCACTCCTTGGCCACTGTGACTCTGGGTGGCATGGGGCTTGGTTGAGGATCTCCACCCTTTCAGCTGCTCCCCATGTCAGCTGGCAGAGGTTCCCCTCCTGGGTCCCGGACGGTTCAGCTGGGGGTGACTGGTCCTCTTGTTAGCATGATGTTGTCCTAGGCTACCTTGGCCATTGTTTCATCCTCTCAGATGAAACTCATGGGCTGGGAACAAGCCTTCTGCTTTGGGTGCCCCCAGTTCCAGCTGCCACAGCCCCTCTCAGGGCAGTCCCAGGTCTGGTGCTATATATCTAAGCCAGCCACCTCCAGTCTCTAAGAAGCCCAGAGGTCACGGTAGTGGCGCTTCTCTGACAACAGATGCTTGTGCTTTCCCCCAGTCTGCTCAGTGACAGGGCACAGGGTGTCTCCCTCCCGCCCATCCTGCCTCAATCTTGGATCCCCGCGGGGGTCGGCTTTGCAATTTCGGTCATGTCTTGTCTGTCCTCACATTGGCCACCTGGGTGCTGGCCCGTGGTCTGTTTCTAGACTTAGAGGCTCTCCATCCCTACTGAGTCATGCTCCACAGGAGGCCATGGTGTCTTCGGACCTGCTGTCCACCCTCTGGGAGGACATTGCTCTGCTCCTCTGAGTCAATGCTGTAGCCTTGTCTTGGACACACTGGACGGTCAGGGCTTATTTTCCAGATACCTTCTGGTTCCCAACCAGATGGGGGCTGATGTCCCATACCGGATTGTCACGATCACTATCCCTTCCTGAAGGAGCAAATCAGTCCCAGAACCAGGGCATGTGGTTCTGCTTTCTGGACCTCCAGGATGCTTTCTCCCCATCCAGCTCCATCCGTACCACCAGTAGTTCCTTTGGTTCCACACTGCTGGGTGCCTTTGAGTTCCAAATGATGCCCTTCAGCCTCTCCTCAGCCCCCAGGGTCTTTGCTGAGTGCCCGGCAGTGGTGGTGGCATTCGTGCAGCACCAAGGAGTCTGGGTGTACTTCTACCTGGATATCTGGATGATCACAGGTTCCTCTCGGGAAGACGTTGAGTAGTCCAGGGATCTGGCCTTCTAGACTTGCTCAGCTTTGGGCCTTCTGTTCAACCTGGCTGATTCAGAATGCCACCCTTCAAAAGTCACCCACTTCTTGGGGTGACTCCCCTGGGGCTACAGCCCAACTCCCAGATGTCCAGGTGATGGATCTTAACTCTTTTGCCCAATCTTTTTGGGCTAGGCACTCACACCCAGCCCAGGTCTTTCTGCATCCACTGGGGTTGATGGTGTCCTACACTAGTGTGGGCCAGTGGGCCCACTGGAAGAGGCACCCCTTGTAGCGAGGACTGGCCCACCAGTGGTCTCTGTGCCTCAGTCACCTGGACCAGTCGGTCCCAGTGTTACAGACTGTGTGGGATGCCATCCCATGGTGGCTTATCCCAGAACACCTGCAGTGATGAGTCCCATTTCAATCATCTATGGCCAACAGTCATTTTGTTGATTGCTGCATTTCTGGTGGAATGGGAAGTACACTTGGAGGTCCCCGGGGCCTGAAACCCCTGGGGGTTCCCATCCCCACATCAACGTGCTGGAGCTCCATGCAGTGGCTCTGATGGCCTTCACTCCATCTGTTCAGTATCCAGCCATGTGGGGTCCTGACAGACAGCATCATGACCCTGTACTACCTCCACAGGCAGGGCAGAACGCATTACCTCCAGTTCCGTCCGGGAGCCCTCCGCACCTGGACCCTCATGCGCAGCCTGAATGCTGATCTCTGGGTGAAGCTTGTAGTCTGTGCCTCCATTCCGCCAGTAGACATCCTCAGACAAGTGGCAGGATATCTCACAAGTAGTTTCTGCACTATAAGATGGTGCATCACCTCTTCTCCCAGTAGGGCCCTCTTCCGGCCTGCCTGTTTGCCTCCTGTGAAAACACACAGCTGAGGCTGTTCTGTGCCTGTTCCCCCACAGTGCTGATCACAGTTTGGGGATGCCTTCGTGAGACCCTGGATCCTGGTCCTCCTGTACACCTTCCCCCTGCTCCACAAGGTGTGGAGGGACAAGGCACGGTTGATCCTGGTGGCCCGGACAGGCTGTGCCTGTTCTGGTGTCCAGAT
The DNA here is from genome assembly GCA_016271365.2 of Neoceratodus forsteri. Classification (NCBI taxonomy): domain Eukaryota; kingdom Metazoa; phylum Chordata; order Ceratodontiformes; family Ceratodontidae; genus Neoceratodus; species Neoceratodus forsteri. The sequence goes on along the minus strand of CM057459.1, from coordinate 479,324,655 downwards.
CTCCTCAGCCTCAGCAACCAGCCCTCCAAGGTGCTTATATCTACGCCCCCAGATCTGCTCCTTTGCCATCGCAGGAAGGTCTTGCAGGACCTCCATTCCCTGCACCTGGTGGCCTGGTTTTTGAGCAGCTAGAGTTCCAGACATTTGGTCTTTCCAGCAAGGTCCTTCATGATGTGGAGACCTCTCAGTAGTTGTCATCTCACCATCACTATGCCTTCAGGTGGAAGCGCTTTTCCATTTCAGACCAGGGTGGGGAGCTAGACATTCTGTCCTGCCCCATGGCTAGCATCCTGGCTTTCTTGTGCTCCCTTTTTCATCCGGGCCTGAGGTTGACAGCCCTCTAGGTGCTCCTGGCAGCCATCTAGGCATTCCTGACATGGGCTGGTATGCTAATGGTGCAGGAAAAGGTGGTTGGGTGCTTCTTTAAAGGCCTGGCCTGCCTGTCCCCCTTGGTGCATGAACCACCACCACTTTGGGGCTTGTTGCAGGTACTGGCAATGCTCATTGGCAAGCCATTTGAACCAGTGCCCAGGTGTGCAGTGTCACGCCTATCCTGCAAAACCACCTTCTTGAGGGCTGCTGTCTCCACCAGAGGATCAGTGAACTCGAAGTGCTCTCTGTGGAGTATCCATTCTTGGTTTTCCACAGGGACAAGTTGACCTCCACCCCTCCTGAAGTTCATTCTGAGGGTTGTTTCGAAGTCACCTTCTCCAGGTGTTCTTTCTCTCCGTGTGCTTCACTGCATCACCCTCAGAGGCCATGCCCAGGCTCCATGCATTAGTCCTATGGTGAGCGCTTGCTTTTGCATGGAGTGTGTGGCTCGAGCCCGGAGAACAGTTCACCAGCTCCTTTGTCTCTCACACTGAAGCAGCACCTGGCAGACTGTCAGCTAGGCAGATGATTGGCAGGTGTTTTGTATCCTGCATCACCATCTGCTTTAGGTTGACTGGTAGGGAGCCTCCCATGAGGCCGTGGGCTCATTCCACCAGACATGCCACTGCCTAGCTGGTTGCTTCCTGGGACATCCCTATCCAGGAGCTCTGTAAGGCAGTTCCGTGGAAGTCGGCTCACCCCTTCATCTTCCACTACCACATTGACCTTGAGTCATTCCTGGATGTCATTTTTGAGGCCTGAGTTCTCTGCTCTTCTCCCCCCCTCTCCTCTCAGTAGGGGTGTGCTCCTTGGCCCCTCCTCCTGGAGAACTACTAGGTGTCTGCCAAAGTTTGGATAGTGCACCATATCCATGTCCCTAAAAATGAGGGTTACTCACCTGTAACAGTAGATCTTCCATGGAATAGTCTCTTGCAGTAAGTCATTACTTCTGGGAGTTCCTGATAGGTGGCACTCTAACATGGCAGTTTTCTTCTAGCAGTCTCCACACCAGGGACCACCCACATGACCACACTTCCTGGGCTGTGCCTATAAAAGTGGGTGGTCTCTGGTAGTCTCTCTCTTCATTTTTCTGCTGGCTTCAGCTCTGACAGCAGCTTACTCTTCTGCCAGCAGTCTACGACGTGGATTGAACCCATAGCTTGGGGTGCCTGGGCTTCATACACGGCACCATATTCCTGTGCTTAACCAAGAGCTTTACAATGGATGTTTCCCTATTACAGACTCAGGGTGCTTGATCAAAGGGCTCTAAAACTTCTGAGTCCTCTTCAAGAAGCAAAATAAGGAAGGAAGGAAATAGCTTCACCAAAAGTCCTGCCTGACCGCCCTTCAACGGTCGTATCTCCTAAACATGTATCATCAAGAAAACGTTCTTCGTCGATGGGCAATATCCCCCCATCAATGGCAGGCACTTCTTCATCAAAAGAACATAGAAGTTCAACTTCACATAGAAAGAAATGTTCATCATCCCCTGGATGTCATACCTCAGCTCCCCCATTGTCGAAACCACATGCACCATTGATGACGGAGATCCTGCTGCATTCATAGTCAATGAGGCACACTCCCCCCCCCCATCAGTGAGAGAACTCCACAAGACATCCTCATTGATGAGAACACCTCTGTCGATGGAGCACACTCTACTTGCTTCATCATCAACGGGGCTATCTCCCCATCAATGGCACATGCACCTAAACCTCCTTCATCAATGAGAAGTATGCCACCGTTGAGAGAGCATGCATTTGCCTTCTCATTGTTGATGATGCACTTTCCATCATCGACGGGGCATGTTCCCACTGTTCTATCACCAACGAAGAGCATCGCACCATCGATGGAGCATGCACTGACTTCTCCATCATCAACAAGGAGTATTCCATCGTCGACAAAGCATTCATTCACTTATCCATCATCAATAAGACGCATTACAATGTTGACGGGGCATGCTTTTATTCCTCTTCCATCGACGGGGCTGATCCCACCATCGACGGAGCACCCCCTACATCATAGAACAGCTCCTTTACCAGCATATAATACATTAGTGGAAGGTCCTTGTAAAAATTTACCCATGAAAAACCATGACATTTTTCAAAAAAGTATCAAAAGATACTTATGGGGCTGCATCACCACAAAATAAAGGATCATATATTGTGGAACACAGAGGCAAACCAGCCTCATTTGCACTCATGCATGGTGCTCAGACACCAGTCTGTGATGAACAAACTTTTCAAAGATGTACTGGATCACATTATCGGGAGGCACACATTGATCCCCCAACTTCAAGCACACAGGGCTCAGAAACCGCTTATATGGCAGTTCCATCCTCACAAGTGCCAAACATAGAAAGAATTGTAAATAGTGTTGAATTCTTTAGGTTTTGATTATACACCCACTCCATTAAAATACCCTTAATCACAGACTGTCTCCCCACCTCCATCAAAACAGGCATGCACAGAGCTAGAACACTCACCATTTCTGCCTCCTCATGAATATTCTGAGGAATATTTGTCAGATTCTCATATAATTTCGGAACCTTCCAAAGAGACAAATTATGATGGTTCCCCTACTAAAAGAGGGTCTGAGTACCCATATTCTGTACCATCATACTGAGATGAAGAAATATTACAACCACTAAAGGTCATTTCCCCACCGGATGACCCCTCATTCCCAGAAATGATGTTACAAATACAAAAAACAATGAGGTTTACCACAGTAGAACAAGATAGATTAAGTAAAGCTATGGTTGAATATCTTGACATCACGGAAGAACCTATCTGGGCAGTCCCTCCCTTTATACCAACGTTCAGAAATGTGATTACTGAAGCATGGTGTCTTGAACCATAGCTGCACAGGAGCTACCTAGAAAAGAGCATAGGCTTTATCAGGCTCCTCTTGATTATCAATATTTAACAAATATTCCCACTGTGGATTTTGTGGTTATTGCAGCCTCTCACAACCACACTGGCAAACCTAAACATACAAGTACAGTACCTTCTGAAAAAGACACTAAACATTTGGATTATATGGGGAAGAAAGCGTTTTCTCTAAACACATTAAATATTAGAATACTTAACTACATGGGACATATGCCGAAATTCTAGCGTACGGTGGGTACCTCGGCTGGGGATATTATGAGTAAACTACCTACATCCCCTGAAAAAGAGCAACTCACATCAATGATAAACACACTTACTTCCCTCTCTTGACATTTATTAAGATTAGGATAAGACATTGCCGATGCTTTGGCTAGAGCCTCTGCAGTAGGTATTCGTATATGCTGTCAGGCATGGCTCCGACTTTCAGGGCTAGCACCTGATATTCAACATAAAGTGGCTAATGCCCCTTTTTCTGGTGACCATCTCTTTGGCCCAGGGACACAAACAATACTGGAAAACCTACAAGCCTCAGGCAGACCACTAAAAACAGTACAATATATGTACCATATACCACGCCTCAGTATAATTATTCATACACAACTGGAAATTACTATAACCAAAGAGGAAACTTCAGAGGCAAAGAACGAATGACAAGGAACACATCTAAACCAACCCATGGCTGCCCCTTAGGACGGCTGGGTGCCTCTTCCTCTCATTAAAAACTTTAGACTATGCCCCGGTCTCCTCTTCGAGGCCTCGGAGACCTTTTTCTGGGGGCTTCAATTTGAAATTATACTGAGGCCTTTCCCATGAGGCTTTATGCATCTAGCCATTTTTTGAGATATCACTGTTACAGACCATTATGGTAATTTCATCAGGATGCCTCTTGGCCTGTTGTGCACCGGACCCTCGTGTCTCTCCGATGAATACAGCCTGCTACTACTCACATGCTGAGAAACAATCGATATATCCTGATAATATTATAATATGGATCATAATATTCTTACCAAACTTCTACTGCTACATGTGGTCTTCACCTGGTCATAGATAAATGTCACAGAAACAATGGTGAGTACATGTATATTAAAAACCTTATAGACTTATCAATTTTCTGATCCATGCTACTTGGACAAAAAAAAATGTGCACGTCACAAACCTTATGACTTTTTTCAGACTAACATGTTTGGAATCTCAAAGATGAGATTGAATGGCTCATAATTTGCAATTACCCAGATCATTATTTAATCTTCTGTTCACCCGACAGCATAAAGGGCTCACCATACTAACATTTCAGGTTTACACATAAGGCTGCAGACCCTGGCATACTTGGGACCACCTTGCAAATGAGATTACTAAATGCACGATGGAACTGACTACATCACTCTGTTGCATTCCGTGTCTTTACCCTAAAATGGGTACAATATTGACTACAACAATACTACTGACTCTAAGAGCCTCTGGATTCCATTATGAAACAGATACATTGTTTCATTTCACATCATTGTTTGCTACTTATGTAACCTATTTTTCCAAAAATGGATACATTTCTCTAATGACTTGACAGACATGGCAAAAAACTGTACTAACTTGCTACTTTGTGGCACTACAAAATAATAACATTGTATTATTTGGGTTCCTGTTCAAAACTCAGAACCCAATAGGCTTTGACATATACTGTCTTTTCCAGTGCATGCTACTGAGACCTACCAATTACCCCATTATATGGCTGAATTTCTTCTGATTTATTACAGTATCTGATATGCCATACCCTGATCGGGTTTACATCTTGCTTAACTCATCTGGTGATGCCCAGTAATAGTCAGTCTGGCCTGTTTTTCAGCCATAGCCCTATAACGAACACTATAATGGAGTACTTACAGATAGAATAAAAAATTCTCTTATATGCTGATATACTACTCTCAGCACCTACTGGTCCTAAGATCACACTATATGTATGGCAGAATGCCATATCTGGCCACCAGATTGCCATATAACTGCTTGGGAATTTCCCAGAAGTAATGACTTAATGCAAGAGACCATTCCGTGGAAGTTAGATCAGTTACACAAAGACTTTTGCGTAACAGTAGATCTTCTAGGAATGTCTCTTACAGTAAGTAGCTTCCCTTCCTCCAACCCCCTGCCACGCTGTAACAGGGAAAACGATGTAGGGTCGGGAGGCTTTTGGTACCTTGGTTCCCCTTGGTCCCTCACCTTCATGAGCTGAAACCAGCGGGAAACGGAGACTACCACGGACCACCCACTTTTATAGGCACAACCTAGGAAGTGAGGTCATGTGGGTGGTCCCTGGTGTGTAGACTGCTAGAAGAAAACTGCCGTGTTAGAGCACCACCTATCGGGAACGCCCAGAAGTAATGACTTACTGCAGGAGACATTCCTAGAAGATCTTCTGTTACAGCAAAAGTCTTTGTGTAACTGATCTTTCTAGGAGTGGTATATAGTGCACATCCACATGACCCACCCAACCTCCCCTGGCAAGTAGCACATGGATCTCTGCTTTCAGTGTGCAAGATCTGATGTCACAGGGTGGAGCCAAGGAGGATACCACCCAGATGGGTGGGAGGAACTTAGCATGAAGACATTCTGGCAGAACTTAAAAGGGAAAGGAAGACTTCCAAAGTGTGGATGTGCACCATATACCATTCCTAGAACTACAGTTACAGGTGACTAATCCTCATAATTAGCAGTGTACCTCATTTGACTTCCATGTCTGCTTATCTGTGTAGCATTATAACACTTTACAGATTCTTCTTATGAGCATATTTGACCTGCAGTGTCCGAGCGGCACTCACTGTTCAAAGGTAACAATGAAAAGATCTTATTACATATCTTGCAAATAAACCAATAAATACAGAGCCCAGGTTAGGTACATTACTAATTAGATTTTAAGTTTTCATGATGGAGATGTGCTCTGCAGAGTAGCTGTGCTGGGGTGGGACAGTCAAGCAGCGTCATCTTGAGGACAGATTTGCTATTTACTTGGTTGTGGCATGCCGCAAGCTTGATTCCAACACCACCCCACCCCCACAAATGTTGTTAGCTAGGTATATGCTGTTGGGTGAGATCATAAGGTGGTATGGTTTGGAGTTTCATTGCTATGCCAGTGCCCAGCTCTACCTGCCTTGTGCACCAAACTGAGATGGCTTGGTCTCTGTGGTGAGCCCATGTCTAAATGAAATTGGTGACTGGAAGGCCTTCAGCTGTCTCACACTCAGCCTGGTAAGAGAAGTGTTGATCATCTAACCAGGTCCTCATTGATCAGCACTGGCTGGTTATGATGTTGATTTACTATTTCTAATGGCACGACATCTGAGCTGTGAAAAAATAAAAAATCTGAGGGTCATTTAAGACTGCAAGCCAACTCTAAAACATCAAGTGTCAGCAGTAGTCCAAAACAGTTTCTTTCTCCTATGAAATATTGCACAGATTTAAACTATATGTAGCATCAGGGGATCTGGTTATAATAGAACATGCCTTTGTTGTGTCCAGACTGGTTACTGCAACGCTCTCTACCTATGGTTATTTAGAGGTCTGTTACGTGATCTGCACTGGCTGCTAATCTGGTAAAGTATTAGCTTTGGGGTGGACTTATTAACTTACAAGACCCTGCATGGTTTGGGCCCTGGCTGCTGGAAAAAGCTCATATTTATATACTCCCATCCACCCGCTATGCAGAGGCAGGCTTGCTTATTGTCCCACAATCGAGGTTGAAAAGGTCTGTGGACAGAGCCTTTGGTATGCCTGCTCTATTCATCTGGAACACCATTGTCTTCCATTTGTATTGCTCTCTCATCAGAGGCCTTTAAGAAAGGCTTTAAATCCGAACTGAGTTTGCATAGAGCAACATTTTATAATTCTTGATATGTATAGATCTGATCTTATTTATTATCTTTGACTTGTGTAAACCTTCAAGGCACCTTGAACCTTTGGTATATAATGCCAAACAAAATTTGTCTTGCCTGGTGTTTGAAGGTTTAGTACTGAAAGAGAAATTTGAGAAGGGGTAGGACAGAAGAAAATTACAAACAAGCATTTGTCACTACCGAACATTTGCATGCAGGTATGTGCTGTCCTCGTATGAAAGACGAAGTGAACTTCCTATTTGCCTCAAATAATTACAGCCCTTTTATCTTTTCTTTCATTCTCTTTTATGAATGGGGGAGTTATATTCCACTATGTCATGTTTCCATACTATAAATGAGGCAAATGGTTACAACTGACTCTGGGATCAATGGAAGTATATACTGTATATTAGAATAGTTTAGCACAAAGTGTGGAGGTGGGCGTATGGAGGGAAGTGAGTACAGAAAATGGCAGGGTTGATTCTGATGTTATAGTTCTAATGATTTCCCCAGATAAAATCTTGCAATCCACTCAATTCCCCAGTCCACAGACCTTATCCTTCCCTCACCTAGGGATGAAAAGAGGTTAAAGTATTAAGCCCACATAACAGGCCAGGGGCCAATACACAGGACCATTACAATCCAGTGAAAAAAAAGACAACATTACAGTCCTTGACCCAAGATGGACTGATCAGAGGTGCCGAAAGAGCCTGTCAACCCAGATGAAGCTATGGGGAGCACCATGTAGTGCATGCTACTCCACGGTCCTATGTCATCCTTATAACTAGCCTATATACCAGTGGCCTAATGGAAACCAAATATAGGGCACTTTTGACCATACTTGTCCCTGAATTTGGCCATTTCTTTTTTGATGCTACCTTAGACCCACTGGCCACTCACATGACTAAGCCACAACTTCTGTTCATTCTTGCTTTGGAGTGAACAAAAGGCTTCCCACCTAGATATTATAGAAACAAGATGAAGCTACTAGGGTACCCTATAGGCACTCATCAAATTCACATACAGTCAATTCCACTTGTATGCCCAAGCTCCAGACCTCGGTAAAATGGGCATACAAGCAGGAACACTATTTTGCAATACACTCCTAGCTTATGCAAATCTGCAAAGTCAAGCAACAAACTCTGTGTATTAGGGCTGCTGTGTCATTCTCAGCCCACTCACCATGGATCCTTCAGTAGCAAATGTTCGTTCTTTCTTTCCACCTTGAGAGCCAGCCTGTAGTTGGTTCGAACTGAACACCAAGGGGCTGTGAAAGGCTGCGGGCTTTCTCCATTAGAAGGTTACCAGATAGTGGTACACCCCGGTCCTGAGAGGCAGTAAACCATTGGAGTAGAGCCTCCATGACCTGTTGGTCCTTACCATCTCTTTTGCGTTTTCTTTTAGTGTTGCCACTTCTACTCCACTCCAACAAGATCTGCTACCGATTCCGTATAAAGCACCCTACACTGGAGATATTAACTCCAAATTCAGCTGTGAGTTCTTTTCTCAATGCCCCTGTCATATAAGCTTTCTCTAACGGCTCTGCTTTTTGAGCCAGTGACAGCACCTTTTGTTTACTTTTTTCCATTGTAAGAGGAGAACTGAGGTGCTCAACGGACACTGGAAATCTGATGCAAAGGTGTTAAGCTCTGCTATTTAATTGCTAATTGTGACCGCAATTGAGCAATCAATGCCTAATTAGGTAGCCAGAAGCAGCAATTTATATACCTTCTTGCCAGAATTAAAGGCATACAATGGAAAGTACACAGGCATACAAAAGGAAAAATGAACATTAAAAACATAGGAAAAGAATCTGGACCAGGTAAAAACGGGCATGCAACCGGAAAAGGCATATATCCAAATGGTATACAAGTGGAATGAACTGTACATATTAGTACTAATAAGGGCCTTCACTCTAAAACCTTCGAAACATAACATGTTTATAAGACCCTTTGCTATACATCCCCTCTTTTCTGTTAAATATCCACAGTACCAAAAGTAGCTTGTCACTTCAGCACCAGTATCCTTTACCAGGATAATAAAAAAAGCATTAAAAACACAAGGATAGCATATGACCGCTTAAAAAAAAAATCATAAACTCGGATTACTATAGCATCACATTTAAACTATATATAACAAAGAAAAAAACATTAAAAGTATGCATATCACCTAAAATATATATGTTCCCTTTAAAATCATTTGTAGAATAGTTCAATGGTACAACTAGAGCTCTAAACAACCTCTCATAGTGGTATAACTGATTCAAATGAAGAAATGTTTATAATAAATTAGCAGAAGGCTTTCCCCACTCAACTTGCACTTGAAGTACCAGGTGAAGTATTCTCTTCTCTTATTTTATTATAAAATTGATTACTGTAGACACAATTACCAAGTGTCCAGCTTGTCAGTGTCAAATAGTTTCCAATGATTAAAAAAACTCAAGCAATATCATTTTACCTCCCGGTCTCCTCTTTGAAATCATTTTCATTTTGAACCTGAGAAAGTTTTACGATCCACTGGCACTGTTAGAGCTCCTACAGTCAAACTCGACAGAGGTTAGTTCAAGGCAGGAAAACTCCATTGAGCACATTCATTTACAAGGAGGTCCTGGTAGGACATCTTGGTACAGTATACAAAAGTGTTACAATAATACAATAGCATATAGTACAGTACAACACAGTTGCGGTACATGGATTCGGTTTGGTTTTGACACATGTAAACAATGTACAGTAAGAGCTGAGAGAAATTAATTTTTATGCAGAGCTAAAAAAGCAGAGTTAACAGGCAAGAATGGAGAAAGAGGAGAGCTGGGATAGCAGGCAGGAAGGTAGAAACGAGAGGACATAAAAAGAGTTTACAGTCAAGTGCTTTGAGGGTTTTAGGGGTTCTCCACTAGAAGGACTGCTTGTTATTTTGGCAATGGCAGCTTTCAGCAAGCGCTTTGTTGGCCATAGTTTTGAATGTGTTCAAGGACGTTGGTTCAGGACATTTTAGTATTGCTTGGAGTTTATTCTAAGTGGATGGGGGATAACATGACTGAGCGCAGCTTTGCCGAAGAGTACAGAATTTGGGCACTTCAAATAAAATGTATGCATTTTTTTCTAAGAGTGTAGATGCATTTGCATTGGTGTAATAGGGAGGTGATATAGGAGGGAACTTTGTTCTGGAGTGCTTTAAGAGCCAGATACTAGTGTGGAGTGTCCTTCTTGCAGCCAGGGTTGTCCAGCCTACTGCCGAGTAGAGGGCACAGTGATGGTTCTATAGGGTGTGTTGGTTATGAACCAGATTGCACGGTGAAATAGTGTATCCAGTTTTTGAAGGTTTATTGCTGTGCTACTATTGTAAATGAGATCTGCGTAGTCAAGTAGAGGGAGAAAGGTGGCTTGGATGAGTCTTCTCCTAATGTCTAATGGAAAAAGGGATTTGTTTCTATAGAAAAAGCCGAGACATATTTTAAGCTTCTTAGTGATGGATTTGATGTGACATGCGAAGGATAATTTGCTATCTAATCATACCCCAAAGTATTTGAACTGGTCAACTGGCTCTATTGAGTCTCCTAATAAGGTTATGACAGGTGCCGGTGTGGCCTGTAAATGCGAAGAAGGGGGATGAGGTAAAAAATACATAATTCTAGTTTTCTTGGCATTTAGCAGTAATTTGGATCTTATCAGGTTGCACTCCAATTGTTTAAAGTCTGTTTGGAGTTCAGTTACAGCATCTGCCAGAGAGAGTTTGGAAGCATACAAGACAATATCCATGAAAAAGTGGAGTCTGGAGTTGTGGATGTTGTCACTAAGGGATTTGATATATATTGTAAATAACAGTGGTCCCAGGATAGATCCCTGGGGTACACCTCCAGTTATCGGAGTGGGTGAAGAAAGGACTCCATTAGCTCTGATGCGCTGGAGCCTACCAGAAAGGTAACTAGTAAACCAGTTTAGTGAGTAGTTGTTTAGACCAAGATCTTTGAGTGTGTTTAACAGAATGTTGTGGTCAACCATGTCAAAGGCCTTGCTGAGGTCTAAGAAGACAACTCCAGTAAAGTTTTTGTTGACCAGTGCAGTGAGCCAATCATCAGTCACTTTGGCTAGGGCTGACACCGTACTATGGTTTTGCCAAAAGCCAGAGTGGAGGAGTTAAATAAATTTGATTTTTCTAGGTGTTCCTTTAACTGGTTAGTGACCAGTTTTTCTAGGAGCTTGGATAGTTCAGGCAGAATGGAGATCGGTCTGTAATTATGTAAATCACTAGGGTCTCCTGATTTAAACAAGGGTAATATAAATATTTCTAGTGTATTTCTAGCAGAAAGGGACAGTACCAGTTGCTATTGACAGGTTAAAGATGTGTGCTGTGGGAACAGTGAGAAAGTGGTACCCTAGCTTTAGAAAGAAGGACTCTGTTCCATCAGCGCCTGTACCTTTTTTGTGTCCAGTTTTAGAAGTAGGTCCTCGACTTGCTTGAAGGACACTGGTGAGAAATGGAAGGAGTTCTGGGTCTGAAGGGTTATCAATGGGTGTGGGGTGGATGCTAAGCCCGGCAGCTGGGGAGGAGTCAAATGCTAGGCCTGCCATCATGAAGTGCTCATTTAGTTTTTCTAGAATGATGCCCTGGTCGGAGATTGTGGCTCCTTGTGTTGTACTTTTGGTGGGGATTGCAGGCAGACTTCTCTGACCTTCAACAGCTTTGATGGTTTTCCAAATTCTGGCTGAGTTACCCTTTGCACAATCAAAAGCTTCTAAATGGATGATTTGGCTGCACTGACCAGTTTGGTACAAGCCTTTCAAGCGGTTCTAAAGGCCAGCCAGTCCACCTGGGCCTTAGACTGCCTCGCTTTAGCCCACAACTTATCCCTTTGGGTTAGGGCTGCTTTCAAATTGGGCGTGAATCAAGGATATGAGGCCTTTTTCACTCTACATTTGACAAATGGGGCATGCTTGTTTGCTATATTTGTTAATCTAGTGTTGAGAATATTGACAGCCTCATCTACTGAAGTAGCCTGGTAGAAATTTTGACAATTTGTATCTCGTAGGTCTGCTAGGGTAACTTTCAGGTTTGAATTTGTAGAAGCTTCACTTTGTGATGAATGTGGAGTGGGACAGTCAGTAAGTATTGGATCTAAAATGGAGCTTTTGGCATTGAGTTTTGTTTGTTCAGATATTAGCTGTAGCCAACTCATCACACATGTCCTTTAGTGTATTTTGGGGTGGGGGGGCAGCCAGTCCAAATTTAGATCACCAAGAATGATGGATTCATTGGTATTAGCTTAAATAATGTTTCTAAATGTTGTCAGGAGTTCTGTATCCCCTGCTGGCGGTCTGTAACAGTCAATGATGCTGATTGCTTCAGATAGGTGAAGGGAGAGTCTGATGGCCAAGCATTCAAACTCCTTCGGTCTGGTAACAGCAAGGATTTCAGTGGCAATGACTTTGGAGTTTACATAGATAATTGCTCCTCCACCCCTTGTCTGCCTATCCAGCCTAAAGGTGCTGTAGGATGGCAATGCAATTTGTTGGTCAGAAATGCTGCCCTTGAGCCAGGTTTCTGTTACTACTAAGATGTCAGGGTTTGTGTGTGCAACCCAAACCTTTACCAAGTCTATTTTGTTCAAGAGACTACAGACATTGATCAGCATAATTTTTAGGCCTGGCACTGATGCAAATACTGTAGGGGAAGTGACAGGGGAGGTAGGGCCTGGATTTAATTCTATGTTCCCTGAACATAGGCGTAGCAGAGTTAGACATTTTTTTAGCCAATATCGCAGAATTATAAGCTCTTTTTTTCTTAGGAGTATTGAATAGGGGCACTACTTGGGCAGGCTGCTTGAGTACTGGGTGTATATGACACTGGGCTGTTGCAGAGCAGATTGATAAGGCCCTGACTATAGTTTTTTGGATCATTAGTAGGGTGTACGCTAATGAAGTAGATGGCTTGTCCCAAGTGGCATGGGGTTTGAGGTACTGGTAAGTATTAGACTCGTCCCAAGTGGGATACTGGTAGATATTTGGTTGTATCAGAGGGTGTGCTGCCTTTGACAGGGGGTCTCAGTATGACACCATATAGGGTTGTAGCATGAACACAGCTATTAGTGGGACAAGCATATTGGTGGCTGTGTGGTTTGGTGTAAAATGCAGCAGTCTATGGAAAGAAGTGGGCCAAAACAGACATTTCTTTTTTTCACAAGCCTGATATGTGGGCAGACTCCTAAAAGTGCACTTGTGGATGCAGAAGAGTGACTGGAATTGATTGGGTAGTCAAAGGATTAGGGGTTAACGCCATGGAGCCTCTAGTGACCAGGTAGTATAATGTGCAAATGGGAAAAAATGGGAGGGTATGGGTTGATGGGGGATTGGGGGGAGACCTGGGAGGATAAGGAGCTGTATGCTAGAGATAGACTACATCTCAATTTGGAGGGGAAGGGAATCCTTAAGTTGAAAATAGAGGGGTTCATTGGTGAAAAGTGGGGTTTAAACTTGTGAAGGGGGGTGGGATGGGAGAAAAGGCTGTCAAGGGGGTGCCGATAAAGGAGGGACTCTGTCTCCACCCCCCTGGGGACCAGGAGGATTGCAGGAAAAGGCCAACTGGCAAAGTGCAGACCAGGGGAAAACAGAATCCCCATGGGAACATGAGCAGGGGAAATGGAACTATAGGGAAAGGGTGGAAGGTAGTCCTGCTAAATGCCAGGAGCTTGGGCAATAAAATGCCTGAGCTCCAGGCGATGCTAACTGAGGGAGCAGTGGATGTGGCAGTGGTCACTGAGACTTGGGCCACTGCAAGACATGACTGGGACCTGAACCTGGAGGGTTACACTATGTTCAGGAAGGACAGGGGGGAGGGAAGGGGAGGAGGGGTAGCAATGATAGTCAAAAACTGCTTTGGCATAGGGGGAGTAGAGGAGGTGGAGGGAACCGTGGAGGCAATTTGGGTCACCTTGATAACAAGGGGGGGCAAGAGAGTAAAAATAGGAGTGGTGTATAGACCCCCTGCCCTGGCGGAGGAGCTGGAGGACAGTCTGGTGGCAGATGTTAGGAGACACTGCAGACTGGGCAGAGGAATGGTGGTGGTGTTAGGGGACTTAAACATGCCAGGAACAGACTGGGAGACTATGACATCCTCTGTGACCAGGGAACAGAGGTTGTTGGATGTCTTTCAAGACGCGGTTTCTAACTCAGCAGGTGAGGAACCACCAGGGAGGCATCGGGTAGCTGGATGTGGTCCTGGCAGACAGTGACCAGATTGGGGCCTGGAGGTAAGGGACCCATTGGCGGGGAGTGACCATGCCACGGTCTGGTTCTGCCTGGACCTAGGAGGGGTAGAAGGCTGCACAAAGACGGAAGTAACCGACTTCAGGGGGGCAGATTTTAAGGAAATGGGAAGGATCCTTAAGGAGCATTTGGATGGGATTGGGTCAGACATGGACGCTGATAGTAGGTGGGAAATCATCAGGAGAGGGGTGCAGGATGCTACCAGCACCTGTGCAAGAGTAAGACGAAAATGCGGTAGGGCCCAAAAACCCTGTTGGTGGACCAGGGAGGTCCAGGAGGTGGTGCGGGGAAAGAAAGCAGCCTATAAGCAATTCAAGTGCTCAAGGAGTGAAAGGGATCGAGGGGAGTACGAGCTGATGGCTAGAAGGGCCACTAGAGTGGTGAGGGCAGCTAAGGCAAGGAAGGAGCAGAACCTGGCCAGGGAAATTAGGAGAGGGAACAAGGGGTTCTTTAGATACATTGGGGAAAAACGAAGGGTGAAGGGGCAGATTAGCAGGATTAAATCAGGGGAGAGATGGGCACAAGACCCGGGGGAGCAGGCTGAGGTACTAAATGAGTACTTCACCTCAGTTTTCACCAGGGAAAATGGGGGTGCTGCATCATACATGGGAGGAGACAGAGATACTGAGGAAGGGGGGACCCTTATCAATCGGCAGGTCTGGGGAGAGGGGGAGGCATCACTGGCAGGTGGAGGGAGGGCTAAGCAGGGAGAAGGGGTACCGGAAGTGGAAATCACAGCTGAGAGAGTGAGGGAAGCCCTCAGCTCCCTTAAGACGGAGAAAGCACCGGGCCGGATAAATTACATCCCAGAGTGCTGAAGGAACTTGCAGATGTCCTGGCAAAACCCCTGGCAGAGCTTTTCACCATTTCTCTGAGGACAGGTGGGTGCCCCAAGACTGGAAGGTGGCGCATATAGTGCCTATCCACAAGGGGGGATCAAGGGAGGTGGCAGGGAACTACAGACCTGTCAGCCTGACCTCGGTGGTGGGGAAGGTGATGGAGGGCATTGTCAAGGAGAGGCTGGGGGGGGACCTGGATAAGTCAAGGTGCCTGGACGATAGCATGGATTCATCCCGGGAAAATCGTGTCAGACAAACCTGGTGGAGTTCTATGACTGGGTGACAAGTGCTTTGGACCTGGATAGACCAGTGGATGTCCTCTTTCTGGACTTCAGCAAGGCATTTGACTCTGTTCCTCACGTGGGCCTGTTGGATAAGCTGGGAGAAATGGGGGTGGGGAACCAGATGATGAGATGGATAGGCAATTGGCTCCAGGACCGGACCCAGAGGGTCGAAGTTGGTGGGATAGTCTCATCCCCAAGGAGGGTCATTAGTGGGGTCCCATAGGGATCAGTCCTTGGCCCCTTCTGTTCAACGCCTACGTATCTGACATAAGGACAGGAATCAGGAGTGAGATGAGTCTCTTTGCAGATGACTCAAAACTGGGGGCGGTGGTGGATGGGGAGGAGGGGGTGGCCCTACAGGGGGACCTGGAGGCTCTGGAAAGATGGTCTAGAAAGTGGAAGCTGAGGTTCAATGCAGGGAAATATAAGGTACTCCACCTGGGGGCCAGAAATCCAGGTCAAGTGTACACCCTGGGGGGGGGAATGCTACAAGTCTCGATGGCTGAGAGGGACCTGGGGGTGGTGGTGGATGTCAAGATGAACAACTCTGAGACTTGTAGGAGGGAAGCAGCCAAGGCCAACAGGATGCTGGGATGCATCGCTAGGGGGATCACCTCCAGAAGGAAGGAAGTGATACTCCCTCTGTATAATCAAGCTGGTGAGGTCAGCACCTTGAGTACTGCGCAGTTTTGGAGGCCACACTTAAGCGGGACATTAACCTCCTGGAGAGGGTCCAGAGGAGGGCAACCAAAATGATTTGGGGCTTGGGGACAGGACCTATGAGGAGAGGCTCAAGAGCTAAATATGTACACATTGGAAGAGAGAAGGGACCGGGGACATGATAGAGGTCTTTAGGTACATGAAGAGGGTAAATAGGGGAGGAACAGTCAGGGTGCTTCAAAGGAAGGAGGAAGGGCTCACTAGAGGGCATGGCTGGAAGCTGAGGGGGAAGATTCAGGGAGAAAGGAGGAGGTGCTACTTCACTGAGAGGGTGGTGGAGCCATGGAATGCACTGCCTAGGGGGCTGGTGGAGGCAGAGACAGTGGAGGGGTTCAAGAGGGGTTGGGACAGGTACAGGGGAAGGGTTCTGGAAGCAAAATCCAATGCAGCAAGAATATCCAGAACTGGGAAGGGAGAAGCCAGAGAAGGTGAGGGGGACAGCAAGGTCAGCACCCAGGTTGGGGACTGACCAAACGAGCAGACACGAAAGACCGTTAGGCCTATTCTGCTGGCATTTTAGTATGTTAGTATGTTAAAACGGGCAAAAAAAGCAGCCAGTAAAATCAGTAACGTCAAGTACAATGAAAATCAACTCAGGAAGCAAGTGAGAAATTCAGGGGCAGCTCAGAGTGCAGTGAGAGGATTTACACTCTATAAATTAAAAAGGTACCAGATTTGAAAAAAAATCCTCATGCTGGAACCCGTACCTTCAGGGCTTCAGGGACGGGCAGATGGGCAGGCAGGTGGCAGGCACTGGGAGTCACCAGACGAGACTTGGAACCCGGTAGAGGGTTGGAGACAAGCCTTTGGGGCTTCAGGGATGGGCAGCTGGGCAGGCAGGCACTGGGAGCCACCAGACGAGACTTGGAACCCGGTAGAGGGTTGGAGACAAGCCTTCCGGGCTTCAGGGATGGGCAGCTGGGAGCCACTTGACAAGACTTGGAGCTCATCAGGGGGCTGGGGACAAGTCTTATAACCTAAACATAAAAATAAAATAAAAGTTCCATATAGGGATTTTAAAATCTACAGCTTGATTGCTCTTCAGATAACCTTCTAAACTATTGTAACAGCATCTCCCACTTTCACACTGTTCCAGTCGGGGAGAGAGCACATAAGGTATGTTCAGTTTGAAATCTGCAGTACTATACATTTTGTGAGATGGAGCAACTGTAAAACTTTTGAAGTGCATATTAAGGTGCTCATTATACATATGAAAATATGAAATTGCCAGCAGATACAGGCCATTTGGTCTATCTAGTCTGCTCCAGTGTGCAGCACTTCAGTCCATTAGAGTGCTGCTGCCCCTCCTTCATATGCCCCCCATCTTCCACCCCCTCCCGATTTGTACCCTCCCCTTGAATCTGTCCCATCCCCTCTTGAAGCCCCCAACACTCTGCAGCGATACAACTTCCTCTGGCAGAGCGTTCCATCCTGCCACCACCCTTTCTGTGAAATAGTGCCTCCTCAGTTCCCTCCTGAACCTGCCCCCTTCCAACTTCATAGTGTGTCCCCTGGTTTCCCTTCCACCCTTCAGATTGAACATACAGCTGGTGTTTGCTTTGTTCAAACCCTTCAGGTACTTGAAGGTCTCAATCATATACCCTCCCTCCCTTCTTTCCTCCAGGGTATACATATTGAGCTCTCTGTCTCTCCTCATATGGTCTGTCCCCCAACCCCAGGATAATTTTTGTTGCCCTGCACTGTACCCCCTCCAGTAGTTTGATGCCCCTTTTCTAGTAAGGGCACCAGAAATGCACGCAGTACTCTAGGTGCAGTCTCACCAGGGATCTGTACAGGGGCAAGATGACCTACCCACTCCTAGAAGTAATCCCCCTTGCTCTGTACCCTAGCATCCTGTTTGCCTTCATTGCTGCCTTCCTGCACTGAGCAGAATGGTTCATCTCCCCAGTTACCAGCACTCCCAGATCCTTCTCCTCCTCCTTGGATTTTGTTAACGGGAACCCCTCCAGCCAGTAATTGTGTCCTGGGTTCTTGCCTCCTAAATGCATCACTGCACTTCTTGGCATTGAAACCAAGCTGCCAAGTGTGAGACCATTCCCCCAGTTTTGCCAAATCCTCCTGAAGTACTTTTGCTCCCTCCCCCTCATCAGAGTTTCAAGGACTTTACCCAGACTTTATCAGCCTTATCCATTTAGGAGCATTGTGTTCAGGAAGTGTCTAAAACTTGACTTAATGTTTGCACTAGGTACGGCCATCTGCAACGAATGGTTAATTTTTATGGAGTCATTTTTTGTTAACTCATTTTAGTGTGTCACAAACCACAGCCATTTAGTATCTTAGAAGAATTAGCAATAGACAGTAAATCAAGTAAAGAAAAAAAAAAACCTCTGAAGGAAGACTCAGAGAATACATTAAAGGAATAATGAAATCATTAGTGTGGACATGTGGGCTGTGTTTGGAGGTCTGAGCACTGGCAAAGCTTCAGGGCATTCTGGTGTGAGATTCCCTTACTTTGCCATACTGTACCTCAACGAGTAGAGTTTTCTGCATGGCATTCTAGGATTTGCAGTTGCTGCATTTTCACCGAGTTTGTCTCGTCAACTGCACTGCTCTAAAATTGCAATTGACCCATTTTATGCGTATGAGAGACTAAAAAGTCATCAAACCAAAAAGTATCACTTTTTAGAAGCTGAAGTGCAGGGTGGAACAGCGCAGGTCAAAATATGTCAATACTGGGCTGTTTCCTAACATTTTCTCAGCTCCTCATAATTTGTCAACTAGGTGAGTACATTGACAACTAAATGCAATAATCACCTAAAAATAATATGCAGGAATGACCAGTTATTCTTGTAGCTTTTTGTGTTTGTTCATGTACTATATTTTTTGTTAGTCTACCGTGCAATATTCATTTCATTTTTTTTCTATTGCATCCCGTAGTTGCAGTTCTACCACATTTATATGTACCTGTTTACTTGAAACAGAAAGGCTTTTCATTTGAAAGCCGATCAGCTGCTTACTGATCAGCTTCATGCAAATGATAGGACTGAAGACCTCTCTAATTGGAGCGGTTTGGTCCTTTCAAGTACACAAAGTTTTGGCCCACTTAGCAGCTAGTGCTGTCATGACCACGGCGTGTGGTCATTGGTCTGGACTGTGGAGCCGTTTCCAATCTGAACTGCAATGGGCTCTGCAGTGACACACCTCTTAAATCACCTTTTAGTGTTCCGACACATTATTTGTGCATGAGCAAGCACACGTAAAAAATGAAGTGGCCACAATGTTAAAAACAATTGGATTTGGGAGGGGAAGGGGAGCAACCCATGATCCTGTTATTAAACTAAATGAGCTTTATATTTTTTAAATGTTTTTATAGTGCACACAACCTCTTGCCTTCTGTGTATGCTCTTAGTTCCCTACTCCCAGATTAGGTGGTAGGAGATCCTGGGAGACCCATCAGCTGAAGGAGCACAGAATATCTTCTCTCCTGTCAACCGAGGGTCGGCGCCTAATGATAACCCTCTCTGAAGGCCAGGCAGAATCCAAGTGTTGGGCATGGCCCCAGGGGTACACTCCATGTTTAAGGGTATGCTGTTGGCTTGCTTCTGCTCACTGGAGGCCTCCTCTGTACAGTCACATCACATTTTCCAGTTTACAACTCAGTCACCATTCACTCAGAAGTGACCTTTTACTTCAGTTACTCCTGTGTGCACAGGAATAAACACTCTGAAGGGCAGCCCATGCTGTTGACATTTTTAGAAACATATTGGCAGTTACTCTGTCAGAAACACGGTCCTCAAACACTCACTTTTTCAGCACTACTAAGACTAGATTCTAAACCCAGACATAAGTCAAAACTGCAGGGTACCTTTTACAGAAGATAGTATTTTTTACGGTCTCATGGAACCATGACTGGTTATTCTGTGAGGTTATACCTCTGGTCAGAGCCTCCTTTCTGTTCATTCTGAATTTACAAGATGGGTTACACACCTTTTCACACATATACTATGTGACACCTTGGCATCAAGTCAGGTGTGCAGAAAGTAGCACTTCTGTAGGGACTTCAGCCCAGACATGACTGGCTAAGGGTCTCCCCTTTTCTTCGCACCTCTCCCCAACCAGACTCTTACCTTCACTGGATGGTGTGCTGGGCATCAGCATGGTGACACACTCTGTCTGCCCTCTGGCAGCAACTGGCAATCTCTCGAGGCCCTCTGCCAGACCTAGCATCTCTAAATCACATCCCAGTGTACGAGTCCACTAAACAGTACACTTATCTTCTATCTACATCTGCAGCTCAACATCTGTCACAGAGCTCTCATGATCTTCAGAATTGTTGGCAGCTTTTTCTTATTTCTTTCACAGGGACAAGACTTGATATCACCCCCAAAGGGTAACACCAGCTTTGTTGAGATCCTCCATGTGCCGCAAGGCTGCCAAGAACTTCCCTTGAGGGGTAGCCCTTTAGGATGCTCATTCTGTCCCACTGATCCCTTACAGGCAGACAAAAATTAATGGTGATCTAAGCCAAATGGGTTCAGACTCCAAAATCCTCAGTCTTCACCCCTGTTCTGGTGTCTGTCCTGGAGGCCACCAGATGAGTCCCACTGTTCAACTTCTCACCTACACTGAATATATAAAATGCTGCTACTATTGAGGGACCCCTGCTTCCTCAGGTGGCCTGGCAAGTGACCTGAGGCAGGGGTACTTTGAAGGCATGCCTGTGCCCTACTAAAACTATGCCATCCTTTATTTTTTTATTTTTTTGTACAAAAAATTGTTTTTATTAGGACATATTTCATAGTATTACATGCATATCAAAAATATATCACTAAAAAATCTGGAGTATAGTTTGAGATAGGTTTCATTAGAGATTAAAGAACTTGTTATTTTCATATATATTAATGTTTATTGATGATGAAAGTCTGAATTTGGAAATCAAAAAATCTAAGAACATATGTGGTTAGTATAAACCAACTTGATATTACAGAACAATGTTATACTGTAGAAAAAAGTAAGATGGCTTAGTTACTTATATAAAAGCTAGAGATTATGATGGATGTAAAGCACAGATATATGCAGTGTTGACCATACATTATGATCAATAAAAAATCTGAAGTTAAAATATATATCTCTGATACAATATATATATTCAGTACATGTCACATTCTTTGTAAGGTGCAGTGTTCCAAACTTCACTTTCAGGTTTTATTTATGTCAGCAGTCCTGACTATCTGGGAAAAAATCACTTTCAGTCCAGTCCTCCGTCTTCTTATTATAACGCTTCCAGACTAAATCATAATCCAAAAAGTGGTTATTATACAATGCACTTAAAAATAATTGTTTCTATTCTATCTCTGGAAAATGTATGCTAAAGTCGGCTGATTTCCAGTATTTTAAAATCAGCCTTTTTGTCACCATTGTATTTGCTTTAAAAATAATTCTATAATTTTTGTCCATTGTTTGAGGGTTGTACATTTCCATTATCGTAGTTATATAGTTCTTCCAATTATAAGACTGAAAGCCTGTCTTTTCTAGAAGTATGAAGGACTGATTCCACCATGCCTTGCTGCACTTGCAGTCCCAGTACATATGGAAAAAATCAGCATCTAGAGATTTTTAATGCCAGCACTAACTTGAAGCTGATCGTTCCATTTTGCGTAACCTGTGAGGTGTATAGTGGGCTGTATTAATAATTTTGAACTGGATAGAGCTATCTCTTGTTAACTTATAATTATAAATTTGAGATAATGCTAGCAGCTATTGTTGTTCTGTTACTGATTCCTTTGTTTCTTTTTCCCATTTGGTTTTGGTATTTTTATATAATTTAAATGTATTTTTGTGAAACTGAGAACTGGCATATTAGTAGTATTGGATCTGGAATTAAGTATTCTCTTCAGTTCAGTTTCCAGTGTTTTATTGTTAGGAGCTCTTTCCCGCCTTTGATAGTCTTTTTTTATAAACACTGTTGATTTGATTGAAATAAAAAAGATGAGACTGAGCTGACATTTTTGTTGGAATATACTCCAAGGGAGTTTAGTTCCTTTATAGTACAAATCTTGCCATTTTTTATTACCCTTCTGGATCCACTGAACATTCAGTAACTGTTCCCCTTGTAAAGTAAAATTGAAGTTATTCCAAATATTTAATGGGGATTTAGTTACCAGCCAATTGGATGCTTTGAGAATTTTTTGTGATATATTACTTAAATTTCTAACAATACTACATTTAGATTTCATGCCCATGGATGATAAAAATAATAAGTTCTTAATGTTCAGTTTTTCCCTAAAATATGTATTTATGACTAAATTTTCCCGCTGTAGATTGGTTTCTTTAAATGCCCAGTTTATAACTAGCTTAATAATAAATACATAATAACAAATCTATATATCTGGACATGCCAACCCACCCTTTTCTTTCGGCAAGTATATTTTTGACCATGCAATACGAGGAGTTTTGTTGTTCCAAATGAAATTACTAAACAGTTTATTGCTCTTTTTAAACCATTGAGGTGAAATTAGATATAGAACTGTTTGCAATCTGTAAGACAGAATTGGGACTGCTACCATCTTTATAAGTTGGATCTTCCCCCATATTGATAACTGAAATTTACTCCAGCCTTGGAATTGTATTTTTACAGAGGTATATAGGGATTCAACATTTAACTGATACCAATCTTGTATTTTATTAGAAATATTGATCCCTAAGTATGTCATTCCTTTTTCCTGAATCCTGGCATTAATTATATTTTTTATAAATCTTAGGGTATCCTATATTAAAAACTATCATCTCAGATTTTTTTTTTTTTTTTTTTTTTGCATCCTGCTATCTTGGAAAACTGCCTAATAAGCTTCATTAGTTCCCCTAAACTTTGTTCTGGTTCTTATATCAGAAGTAACAGGTCATCTGCATATGCATTATATTTTAATTCTGATGATGCTACCTTAATACCTGAAATGAGCTTATTTGCCTGTATTTCCTTCAGTAATAGCTCTGACCCCATTACAAATAAAGAAGGGGACAATGGGCAACCCTGTCTAACCCCACAATGTGAATTAAAAGGTTTAGACAGGTGTCCATTAATCTTTCCTTGGGCAATGGATTTATTGTAAATAGTTTGTATGTATTTTATTAATTGTGTAGGAAAATTTAAAATGTTCATTGCTTGAAAAAGAAATAACCATTCCAGCATAGCATTTAGAAATATCGCTTCTGATCCTGAGTTTAGTAGATACTCCACTATAAATTGCATTCTGAAAAGTCCAGTTTGTATGTTCCTGTCTGGAATAAATCCTGACTAATTATTGTGTACAATGGATCCCAAATTAATCAGAATTCTGTTTTTTAATATTTTTGGTATAAATCTTGTAATCTACATTTAAAATAGCCACTGGTGTATAGTTTTCTGTTTTGGATAAATCTTTCCCCCGTTTGGGTATTAAAGAAATGTAAGCATGATTAAAAAATTCTGGTAAATAATCTGAGTTTTGTATTTGATTGTAAAGAGTTTGCAACCATGGCCCTAATACTGCTTTGAAGGTGTCATAAAATTCTAAAGTAAAGCCATCAGGACCCGGACATTTGCCTTTTTTCATGTTTTGAATTGTGTCCATAATTTCTTTAACAGATATTGATCCTGTTAAAACCTTCTCAATCTTTTTCTAAAATTTTTGTATGGCAGAATTTTTTATAGTGGAGTATCTCTGAATCTTCAGGACTACATTCTGAAGTGTATAGTCTGGAACAGAAATAAAAAAATTATTTTTCAATTTCCTCCTGTGAGACACTTCTACAATATGCCTGTTTTTTTCTTAATTAAAGTAATGTCTGATTTTTTTTTTCCTGTTCTTGTATTCTTTTTGCCAATAATTGCCCTGTTTGTTAACTGTGTTGTTTCCAGTTTTTGGTTTTTCCTTGCCCAATTATGTTTAGTTTTGATATATTTCTGTTGAGGTAATAAACTTCCTTAATTCTGTTAATTCAGTAAGTTTATTTAGGTTCCCAATTTTAACTTCTAATTCTAGTGTTTTGAGCTGTTCACATATTTGTTGCTGCTTTAATAATCTATTTTTATTTTTCCAAGAAGCTTCTAAAATAAGTATGCCCCGTATTGTGGCTTTGAACACAACTCAGCTTTTTACGATATTGTCACCAATAATTGTATCTGTCATAAAATTAGCAATAGCTAATTCAATCATTTTTCTAATTGGTTGATCTTTTAGTATATAATTGTTTAGTCTCCAAATGTTGGATTTCTTGGTAGAGCTATCACAAGCTTTATCAGAAGTGACCATATTATTATCCAATATTATCATAGGCTGTATACCGGCATCAGTCATTAGACAGGAGACTAATAAATCTTTAGAAACAAAAATATAATCCAAACGTGAGTACATCTTGTGTCTAGCAGAAAAAAATGTATAATCTCTTGTGTTGGAATTTAGTTCCCTCCATAAATCCACCAAATTACCTGAGTCTAAAAAATGATTTAACTGTTTAGCTTTATATTTGTCCCAAGATGAAAAGGGAGAAGATTTATCGAATGTATCTTTAGCTAGGCAGTTGAAATCTGTGTCTATAATGATGTTAAAGCAGTCTAGACCAAAAAATAATTGTATTAATTTCTGCTAGAAAATTACTAAAACATGTAAAAGGTGCATATGCTGAACAAAGTATCTTAAAGTGTCCTTCTATCTTTTTTTTTATTGCTACTATTCAACCCTGTAAATCTGTCATAGAATCTGCCACTGTACCTTTAAAGTGTTTGGGCAACATTATCAGAACCCTAGCTCTTTTTTTTTTTTTTTTTTTTTGGAAGGGCCTAGAGAGTAATATATTTTACCTGACCATTTTTTTAAGTCTATCTACTTCCTTCTGATTGAGAAAAACTTCTTGTAATAATATCACATCCAACCTTGATTTCCTAATTCTTGTCAAGATTCTATATCTTTTTGTTACCACATTCTTTTTCCCCTTTGCTGGAACACTTATTTGCACCTGTATATATGTCCTAAGCCAACCATCTGAGAAATAATAATAAAAAGAGATACTGAACCAAAAACTGAAATATGCCTTTTTTGCCCCTCTCCCTTCTTCCCACTCCATTTCCCATCCTTATTTTGCTAAAGACCGTAGGCTGGTGACCCCTTCTCACACTTTAGAACAGTGTGCGCATAACCTCCCCGGTTCACCACTTGTCTTCCTCACTTTATCTTTTACAAGAAACCCTTCACAATCTATTACACTTAATCGTTACATTTAAGTAGAAAAATTTTCTGGAAATCTTAATTTGAGATCTTGTATTGCTCAGGCACTGACTCAGGAATAAAACTTGATTATTCAAAAGTACTTTCAGTTTTACAGGGTAACTTATATAAGCCGTGAAACCTTTTTTCCAAAGAAACTGCTGCACTTTATTAAAGGTTTTCCTTCATTCTCAAAGATTCTTAGAGTAATCATTCTTCAGTGTGAGGTTTGTTGGTCTCTGTACTTAAGATTGGAGTTGTTATAATAGGAGGCCATAGTAATATAATTTCCTTCTGATATAAGTTGTTTTACAATTACTGGTCTTATTCCTGAATTTCATTTCATTTACTCCAGCCAGTATATTCTATGACTGGAATCTCTGAACTATACCCCCCCAAAGCACTGTAAAAATTCCTATAGCAATATTTGTAAGAGTCAGTTCCTTTTCCCATTCCTGCAGTATACCAAAAATTAGAATATTTTTGCACGTAGCGCAATTTTCAAAGGCATCCATTTTATTTTGCATGTCTATCTGCTGTTTCTAGAAAACTTTCAGCTCCTTTGGTATTGGTTGGACTTAGTCTTCCAGCTGAGAGTGACACTTTTCTAGTTCATCCATTCTTTTTGTTCCCTGCTCCAATTTATTTTCTATACTTAAAAGAGAACCCTTTAAGTTGTCAATTGCTTCCATAACTGGTTGCAGTTTCACCAGGGATGTTTGAATGGTTTGAATATTGCTAATTAGTTGTTTTGCCCATTCTGGAGGAGAATCTTTTAAACTTTCTGTAGAAGGTATTTTAGACCTCCCATTTCCTGTACCTTCAGTACTAGGGTCATTTAAATCTTCCTCCTGTAAGGAATTAGTCATCATTCATGCCTGCCACGTCCTGATTTAGTTGATTTGCTTTACTTGTAAAAGCAGTGTTTCCTGCTTGCTTTCCTTGTTTTTCTTTTTTCTTATTTAAATCCTTTTTGAGTGGCATTTTTCAGTCAGAAGAGCCTGCCAGGCTACAGCAGTTTTTAAAAGGCAACAGAAGTTGTTTGTAGCTTTTTTTTTGTTGAAGCGTTTCCTGCATATTGATAGTAACTGTTTCTTTTATATCTGGGCTTTTACTTAATCTCTTACTTGTAGTTTGAAATAATCTGCTTCACCTTTTTATTTATTGTTTGTTTGCTTCGCTGGACATAAATGAGTCACTTAATATGCAGCAAGTTCCCCAAATTCACAACTGCTCAGCGTCTCAAAGTAGTTTGCTTCTCACCTTTATATTAATTCCTCATGCCTGTACTGAGCAGCCCATTTCCCAAATTACATCTACAGAGCATCCCAAAGTAGTTAACTTTTCTCCATAAACATGTGGTGTTCAAAAGACATTGTATTAATTCATCCTGCCCTCAGTTTGTAGCAAGTTTCTCAAATTAACCACTGCAAAGCATCCCAAAGTAGTTAATTCCTCACCCTAATCAACTACTTTCTTTTGAATTGCCTTATGTTTTTGCAGATAATCTTTATTTGTTTTTATCCTCAAATTTATCCACTGTTGCTCTGTATATGATACTTCTACTTCTTTTATCCATTTATTTTTTTCCATATATTCTTCGTATATTTACTGATTTTATTGTATATTCGTTGCAATAATTTTTCGGAATCTAATGTGATTTGTTTGTTTTTTCCATTCATTATATTATTACTTTTCTGAAAAATGTGTGTTCTACTTAAACTGTCATATTCACCTTTCAAAGTCAAATAATGAAAATTCATCCCCCTTCTTGAAAAATTTCCCTATGTCTCTGATATGAAAAAAAAAAAAATTCCCATCACTTATTAACTGAATACCATCTTTGTATGTTTGAGTTTCCAAATTTTTTAAAGATTCTCTTTTTCTCTCCTTTCCCTACCAAATTTCTGTTCCAGATGTTCAGGTAAACCCATGGTATTTCACCGTGTCCCTTTAAATTACATAATACTTTATCAGTTGTCCCTCCATTGGGGAATATGTCTTTGGAACGCTCATTCTGTTATTTATACACCATATTATATTTTCTTTTTCATATTTAGAATATCCCTCGGAAAACAAAAATTCCCAACATCTCTCCCGATTCTCGACAAAGACCCATTCCCACCATATTTTTATCTGGTAAGATACAGCATATCTAATTGGGTCCAGACAACTGTATCCTCCAGTCTTCCTGGGTGTGGACAACATTTCCCATACATTACGGGGCTTATCTCCCCTCCAAAGAAATTTCTTAAAACTTCTTTTAATGTTATTAAACCAGGTAGTAGCCAGAAAATCCACTACTGCCTGTATGATGAATATTAAATGAGGCAATGTCTTGATCTTTATTGTTTCTATCCTTCCCCATAATGATAATGGCAGTTTTCCCAATTCTGAAGTAACAGTGCAATTTTAGTTTTTGTATTCTGGTAGTTGTTCTTTATAATGTCTTCTTGTTTACCATAAATGTTTATTCCCAAGTATCTAAAATTATTAGCTATTGTAAAGTTTTCCTTAATTAATTCATCCAACTTAGTTTTACTCTCTGTGATTAGCTTTATTATGGATTTAGCCTTATTCAAGCTATATCCAGATGCCTCTGCTTATTTCAGGAAGACTGGCATGGATTCACTTATCCTTGACATAAACAGGAGTACATCATTGGCAAATGCATTGATTTTTATACTTCCCCCCCTTAATGTTTATCCCTCCAATTCATTGATTTGTTCTAACATAATTTAAAAAGGGTTCTAAGCACAACAGAAATATAGTTGGGGACGGGGGCACCCCTGCCTTACCCCATTCCTCATAAGCATTGATGCTGACAAATAAGAATTAATAGCACATCTCACTGTAGTACTCTTATAAATAGACATCATAGGTCCCAAAATTGATTGTGTTATCCCCCTTCCCTGCAAACATTCCTTCATAAATTTTTTATCTAACACATCAAAAACCTTTGTCACATCAATAGCAACTTCATATAACGCAATCTGTTTTTTCTTGCATAATGCAAAACTGCTTGCATCTTCCTTTATTCTGTTTACCATTATTTTAGTTAACTTATAGTCCCTATTTATTAAGGCTATAGGCCTATAACTTATTACTTTAACTGAATCTTTACAATCCTTTAGAATTAACACTATCTTGGCCTCTTGCATTGACCCCCCCCCATCTTATTTCCTGAAAAATTACCCTGAGTTTAGGAACCAGTAGTTCCTTAAAGGTATCACATAATTCTATTATGAACCAATATAACCCTGAACTTTAATTTTTTGCCATTTCCTTAATAGTTTTTATTATTGCTTCTTCAGTGGTTGGTTGGTTCCTCATTACAGTCTAATTGTTCTAACTTAGTACCTTGTATATACTTTTCTATCTCTTTTTCTGTAGCCCCTGTTGTTCTCTGATAGACACTTTTATATTATTTTGGGACCATTTTGCCCAATTCTAGATGTTTGTTTTATTATTCCTGATTCATCTTCCGAGCTGGTTATAATATTTGTTTTGTCAACAATGACACCAGTAGTTTTCCCGACTTCTCTCCCTGTATATCCTTTTTTTTAGTTTAGTTATATTTTCTTGAACCTCTTTATTGTTCGCTTCTATTTTTGACAATTTGTTTTTCCCATTCTTTATGGTATTTTCCATAATCTTGTATTACACATTTATCTAATTCTTGCAATCATTTATCTCTAATTATTTCCTGTTTATTTTGTCCATAAATATAACTTTGATGAGATATTGTAACCCCCCTCTCCCCAATTACCGCTTTTAATGGTCCCACAATTTCATTATTAAAGAGTGTGGTGATTCATTAAAGGTCCAACATTTGTTAATTGTTTTATTGATTTTATTGATATAATTTTGACCTTTTAATAATTGGCAATTAAGTCTCCATTTTTTTGCATAGCTCCTATTTGTATCCCAAATTCGTATATCTATCTGAAGTAATGCATGCTTGGAGAGTAATACTGAATGATGTTTAACCTCCTGGATGCAATTAACTAAAGATTTAGAGGCCATGACCAAATCAGTTCTTGTAAAGGTCTTATTCTTCTTATCTTGATGAGTGTATTCTTTATTGCTAGGATTCATTAGTCTCCATCCATCTATCATTTCTGGTTACATACTAACATACTAAAATGCCAGCAGAATAGGCCTAATGGTCTTTCGTGTCTGCTCGTTTGGTCAGCCCCCACCCTGGGTGCTGACCTTGCGGTCCCCCTTGCCTTCTCTGGCTTCTCCTTCCCAGTTCCGGATATTCTGCTGCATTGGATTTGCTTCCTGAAACCTTCCCTCTACCTGCCCCACCCTCTTGAACCCCTCCACTGTCTCTGCCTCCACCAGCCCCTAGGTAGTGCATTCCATGGCTCTACCACCCTCTAAGTGAGTAGCACCTCCTCCTTTCTCCCTGAATCTTCCCCTCCAGCTTCCACCCATGCCCTCTAGTGGCCCTTCCTCCTTCCTTCAAGCACCCGACTGTTCCTCCCTATTTACCCTCTTCATGTACCTAAAGACCCCCATCATGTCCCCTCTCTTCCAATGTGTACATATTTAGCTCTTCGAGCCTCTCCTCATAGGTCCTGTCCCCAAGCCCCAAATCATTTTGGTTGCCCTCCTCTGGACCCTCTCCAGGAGGTTAATGTCCCTCTTTAAGTGTGGCCTCCAAAACTGCACGCAGTACTCAAGGTGCGGCCTCACCAAGCAGTTATACAGAGGGAGTATCACTTCCCTCCTTCTGGAGGTGATCCCCCTAGCGATGCATCCCAGCATCCTGTTGGTCTTGGCTGCTTGGTTCAATAAAATATTTTTTTAATTAGCTTTCTATGATGCTCATTAAAAGAGAGATTTTGAGAGTTTATCCATTTTAGGATCTATTAACACATTATAGTTCCCTAACACAACCTTATTGCCTGCTTCTACATGTACTAAACCCCTTATTATTTCTGCTAAAAATATTCAGAAAAGGGAGCATAAATCGAAGTAACTGTCATCTCTGTTTGATAATATTGTATTTTGGCTATAACTATCCTACCATTTGAGTCCACATATGTGTTTAATACTTAAAGATGAGGCGATTTCCTTATCAAAATTGTCACACCTGCTTTCTTTCTAGTACCTGTGGAATACAACACATTTGAAATCCATTTCTGTTTTAACTTAAAGATTTTTTGTGTCTAAATGTGTCTCCTGTAATGCCATACAGTCTGCCTTTTTTTAATAATTCTAAAGTCTTGCCCTCTTAATAGGTGAATTAATATAATTTATGTTTAATAAAACAGATCTCAAAAGCTTTTGATTAACCATCGCAGTGGTACAAAACAATTCCTTGAATGGATTCATTAGCTATGGAACTTCTTCTTTTGTCTCCATGGTAGCCCTTATTTAAAAATATCCTCCACCCCCAAGAACCCAAAACTTCCACTCCCCTTCATAGACCCAAACTGATCATTGGGCCTATAATAACGCTTTTTTATTCCTCTTACCCCTTCCCTCCTTTACTATGTTCTTTGTCATAATAAGCTCACACAAATGAAAAGAAAAAAACATGGGTCTCAAAATATTTTAATTTTTTCTTTGAGTATTTTTTCTACTTCTTCAACTGTCAGAAACCAGTCTCTGACCCCCTAAATTAACTTTATTTTTGCAGGATAAATCATAGTTGCTCTATGTCCTTTTACCCAGAGTCTGTTTCTTATATTGTCAAATTTCTTTCTTTGCTGTAACAGTTCTCTTGGTAAGCCATTATAGATGGCTATAGAACCTCCCTTCACCAAGGTTCTTCTTTTTTTATATATAGCACGTTCATTAAATTCTCCTTGTCTTGTGAATTTAAAAAAATTACAATACTTGGTCTGGGTGGACCTTGTTGTTTCTAGTCTGGTCAAAAAACTCTGTGAATTTGATCTGTGTTCCGGTTCAGATCATTAGGGGATGTATCTAAAAATTTTGGCATAACCAAAGCCAAAGTTTCTTTTAAAGGCATGTCCCTGTCCCAAGCCTCAAGTGCTCCAACAGTTCTTATGTTTCTCCTTCTTGAGCTTGCTTTTAAGTCCAATAATTTCTCTCTAATATCCTTGTTAGACCCCGCTAAATTTACAGTGGAGTTCTGCATAGGTAACTGTTGATCCTCTAAATTGGAACTTCTTGCCTGTGCTTGTTTCAGCTCATTTTTAGCTCCTGATTTTCTTTCACCAAATGGGTTACTGCGGTTTGATAAGCTTCCATTCTTTGTTCCATTTTTTGATTCGCTGTAGCCATTTTTATTGATAATAATGCAGTTTGGTCCATTATAGCTTTGCCCCATGGGAGGACTCCTTCCCAATCCTGACTGCCTGATTTATCTGAAGAGTGTGTGTCTGATATTGAACTTCTGTAACCCCAACTCTGCTCATTTCTACTTTGAATTAGCCTTTTCTTTTTTATAGTCTCTGGTTCTCCTTATTCCAACACAGTGAGCAGTTCCTGCACAATTTCTTTATTTTTAACTAAACACCTTTGGGGAATAGATTTTTCTTCCCCCACAAACAGTTCTATGGAGGCATCTATTTTGGTGTTAACTGGAAAATGGCAAAGAGCATACCTCTGTCACAGTAGCAGACCCCATTACCTCATTTTTTTCTTATAGGTTTTTATGCTCCCAGGTGGGTGGCTATGGCCCCTCCTTCAGAGGAACTTGTCTCCGCTCCTGAGTGTCCCCACCCGGATCAATTTCAGCAATCCCTGCAGCTTACTCACCATGATGGGGCCATGGAGCGGAGTGTCAACTTTTTACCCTCCCCAGAGCAAAATCCAGAAGTCTGGGCAGCTGTGGTGATGCATCCGGCCATCATGGAGCCTGCCAGCTTCCTTTTTCAACATTTCCCCCCAACCTCCCTCCTCATCGATGTAAGGATGCTGGCTACGTGCCATCCCAACCTGTACTACCCTGCAGCCACTGCCAGAGAGCAGTCAGCAAGCAGGATGGCAGAACCTCCCTCCCCGAGAGAGGAGAGCAGTCCTCCAGATACTCAATCCTGTCTCGCCCCTGCTGCTCATTCCTGAACCCGGGTTGCCAGCGTGGCACGAGGTGTAGCAATCAGTGCCTCAACCTCCAGCACCACCGGGACAGACCATTACCTCATTTTTTTGAAGAATAATTGCAGAGGAGTCTACGAAAGTATTATCACCACCCCCATTATTGGAATGATGCAAACCTTTATCATGTTCAACTTGTTGCAGTACATTTTTATTTTTGCATACCTTTTCTAGGCTGGGGTCCATCACTTTGTTTTTCTCTTGTAACTCCTCCAATTCCACTATTCATCGGTCATTCATTGTTTGTTGGTTTGTCTCATTCTGTAAATTCTCTCCAGTCTCCTTAACAAACAAGGCATACACTTGCTGATCCACTTCTCCCGAAGTCACCGGTTCATCCAGTGCTCGTTGTGTCTCAACAGTATCCCCTTCTTTAAGCTTCTTATCAGTTTGTTTTATAAAATCGGGGCCATATTCATCAATGTCATCTTACTTAGATGGTCCAGTTCTCTCCTCCTCTCCATGTAGTTCCTCTCCAGTTTTAGTGTTGTTTGAATTTCTAATTGGAGTATTCTTTTTTTTCCCTCCTCCTCTGAGTCCCTTTGATGGTTCCTTCCACTCATGTTGGAGTCTAACTGAGTCTGTGTTTCTAGTTGTTTTAATGATTTGGAAAAAGTTTTAGTCGCTTCCAGTCTTGGCAACAGTTGTTTATTTTCCCGGGAGTCATACTCTCATTTAAGAACGCCAGTCATTACTTTACCCACGGTAATTTATATGCCATACCTTTTGCCTTTAAACATTTTCTCCTACTTCAGAGCTTCCAACCATAGTGAGCTGATACATTTAAAATCCAAAAAAGCCAAACACTGCTCGGCATGCTAACACATGCCCAGAGGGGGGTGGATCGAGCTACTCTCAGCCACCGAGCACCATTGCTATCTTGGGTCTTCCTGGAAGTGATCGGGATAACAAACCTCACTATAGTGAATTCTCAGCTATAAAGAATGGTTCGTTTGGCTCCCATCCTGTCACACAGTCAGCTGTTGTGAATATTTAGCATGTTGAAACATGATACCAATATAAAGAAAAATAAAGAAAAAAACAGTGAATGCACAATAAAAACTCAGCGAAAAGTGAAAACAATCAGGAGGATCATCAGTTACCCCTTTGCTCACCAGTGGAACTATGGCTCAGCCACACAAACACAGCAGTTCAGTTCTCCAGAAGTCAACAAACTGAGTCTACACCAAAATCGCTGTTAAATTCTACTCCAAAATTTAGGAACTTAGGAATGAATTTTCTTGACTTAAGCATTGTGAGGGTGCCATTAAGCCATTTATGCTACAGTATAAAATAAAAGAAAACTGGCTGGCAGGCAATAGTACTCGTAGCACATTACACTCACACACTCAGACTCCTCCATATGTCCCATGGCAGATCTCGTACTTTGGACAACCTCTTCACCTACAAGCTAACAGATTGGAGCCCAGAGATGAAGGGAAGAGAAGCACTAGCTGTGACTATCCATGAGCTTCAGGAGTGAGGGACCAATCAAAAGGATGATGTGTTCTGGTCTGACTATGGAGCAATAAACAAAACTGCAGGGGAGGTTAAGTGAAAAAAAGAAGCTGACTCATATTGCTGTTCTGCTATGTACACAAGCAGTTTGGCTACATGTTAAAGTGGCAGGATACATTTGCTTGCTGAATACTGGATACCTCGCATCCCATATTAGCATTCACACTGAGCTCCCCTTCCCGCCACATGTCCTGTAATAGCATCCCTTATTGTAATGAATGAGGAGCTATAATGAACGGCGGACATGGCTCCCAAAGCGTTCATTATAGCAAAAGGTTACTGTATTTAGAAAAGTTTTAAATAGAGTTGAAAATAGAGTGTGTTCATGCAGAATATTAGACACTAAAGGTAAGTATTGCTGTTTGCTTTCTGGCCTCTCTTTCTTATGATATACACAAGGAGAAGATAGACTAATAGTTATCTATGTATCTGGTGTGGGGGGGGGGATCTACCTAAGAGGGATTGAGGAGGAAGTTTCTATCAGTATACTGGAAAGGGTCAAGTTGTTTAAGATGATGATGATGATGATGATGAAAGGGTGATGTTGATCCCCCCTAGAGGTGTCAGCTAATTCACTTCAGTTTTATGGAGCAGTTCAAGAAGTTAGTAAAGAGGATGAGTATTAGTAACTTGGGTACTATACCCAAAATCTGAGGTCAGAATAATGTCTACCTCTAACTGGGTCCTTTCTATGGGCCATACTATCATGGCAAAATAAACCAATACAAGGTTAAAGAGGACAGGAAATCATTTCTAACTGGAAGCTGCTTATAACATTCTTATTTTCATAAATTATATTTGTTTTCCTAGAGTATACATATTGAACTGTACCTGAATAAAAAGTAACATGAAAAACTGTATTTTGCATTTTTGTTATGAACAGCATGCTGTCAGTTCTCTTCATGCCATCAGTGATCTGGAGTTTTAACTATGTCATGATTTGTGCACAGAACTCTGAGCAAGGTTCTGATAGGTCAACAGCTCATAACTAGCATTCTGTACACAAACCACGGCATAGTAAAACCCCCAAACTATCGGTTCCATGAAGAGAACTGTGCAGCATGTCATCCATAAAAAGAAAACAATTGAAAATGTTTTTCATATCGCTGTTCATTCAGGTACAGTTAAATATGGATCATTTGGAAGTATGAATTTCATTGCTGTAAATAGGAACATTATTAACTGCTGCCAATTAGCTCACATTTTCTGTCACCTGAAGTGAGTGTGTAGCTTGTCAGCATGTACTATGAGTGCTCATAAATATAGATTTTTCTATTCTAAAGGCCACATTACTTGGTTACTTGATAAGCAAGAACATGGGTTCTGTAGGTACCATGGAACTTGGACTGCCTCAGTTGGGTTCACGGACACCATACTGCATCAGTTTGAGAAAGGTCAGATGATGGGGCGGTGTTTGGGGACCTGACCAAGGCATTCAATTTAATCAAGCATGATCTTACCTGTTCCAAATTGATTAATACTGGATTTTCTGAAGCTGTTGTTTTGCGGGTTGGGAATTATTTGTGTAATCGATCTCAATTTGTACAAATTGGATCTGTGATCTCGGATGTGTCCAAAATACATTGTGGTGTTTCACAGGTGTCCATTTTGGGCCCCTTATTATATTCTTTATTTATTAACCAACTACCTCAGCTATATCAATTTAGTAATACCATTTTGTATGCGGACAATTTAATTGTTTTTTCTTAATCTAAGTCTGTGTCTGAACTATCTCTTGCCTTGGATAAATATTTTGGGGGAGTTTGTTTATGATTTACTCATAATGCTATGGTTTTGAAATAAAAAAAAAAAAAGTTATGATTTTTGGGTTGCCATCAATGCTTGAGGACAATCCGAGTTCAGAGGACTCTGATGGAACAAGTTTATCAATTTAGATATCTTAGTGTCCTGTTGGACCCAGGGTAACTTTTTTCCCTTCACATACAGTCTATTAACCAGAAACATGGGTTAATTTACAAATTTAAATCCGTTTTTGCTACTGAGACTAGGAAAGCTGTTGCTATTGTGTCACTTCTCCCCCATTTTGACTGCATCAAATCTATATTTCAACATAGGTCTAAAGGAATTGCATGGTTTAACTGTTACTTACAATAACATTTGTAGATTTGTTCTTGCAGTCCCTGCTCATACCCATCATTGCAGCCTGTATTTGCTTTTAGGATGGATGTGCCCTCTCTCCAGGATTAAATACTCCTTAGAGTGTGCTGTTTTCAAATGTTTTTATTTTAAGTCTTTGTTCCCCCTGTCAGACTTAGTTTCATCTCGAGTTATGTTACCTAGTTTAAGGTCAGACAATGGTACATTACTTAACATACCTCAATGTAGGCTTAAGATTGGATCACGTGCATTTTCAGTGGCTGCCCCAACCTATTGGAATGCGCTACTGATTTCTATTGATCAGGCTGCCTTTCTATTTAATTTTAAGTTGAAGTTAAAACAATATTTATTATTGAATTCTGCTTGTAATTGTTTTATATAACTTGTTGTTTGTTGTTGTATGTATTGTCTTGTTTTGCTCTGGGTTGGACTTGAAAAGGGAACATTGCTCCAGTGTCCCTACCTGTTTAACAAAGAATAAATGAAAAGGAAATGAAACATTGCCATGGGTCATGGCAAAAACTATACATGTTGTGGCTACATAAACAAGTTTTGTTAGTTAAACATTTTTGCATTAGAGATTCTGTGTTGTGGCTATTAAAACAGTCTGGCTTTTGCTACCAGGCAGAGCCTGTTATATTGCTAGTTAGTAGCTTCCTGGCTTATTCTATTGGATTATGGCAAGATTAGTTGTCCCCTGAAATAACCACACACAGCACTGTGGTGCACACTCTCTTTCTCTCTCAGCTGCACAAGTGAATAAAGGCTGTGATGAGGGGGGCAGATTTTTAAACCTGGGTATCATGCTGATTCAGCATACCCATGCAGGGGACTTTCAGGATGGCATCTGTTTTTTTTTTTAACTTCTTCATTTCTTAGTCAGCATGGTACATATTCATCAATTTCAGTATATAGAGCAGGTCATACAGTTTATTATATCACCATGAATGCTAGGCAATGGTAGTCTGACATAAAAAATACTGTTCTTCTCAATGTCACTGTTTGTTATTGTCCATGCCAGATATTTCTATACCCTCAGAAGTTTAGTAAAGTTGTTGAAACCATCACCTTCTGTCTCTTGTGTATTAATAAATAATGAATGGTAACAATTTATTCAGTTGAATACTTTAGAAGGTGAAGAAAGAATAACAGCTGTGACAGTTAAAACAAGCACTTGTCAATGCTGAATATTTGCTTGCTTATATTTGCTGTGTAGATGTTTGGCACTGATAGTGCAGAGGTGATAATTAACAAATTAACAGCACAAGTTATAATAGTGAAATTGTACAGACTGGAAAATGAAGAGGTTCACAAGTAACATTGTTGTTTTCTTGGATTATGACCTTGAATTTTCAAAATACTATTTTCTTTCCCAGCGTAGAAAAATGACAGTTGTTTATGAAATGTGACACAAAACATTGTTTTGTGGAATGACCATGAAAACAGGTTTTGGAGGAGCTTT
This sequence comes from Neoceratodus forsteri, assembly GCA_016271365.2. Taxonomy (NCBI): domain Eukaryota; kingdom Metazoa; phylum Chordata; order Ceratodontiformes; family Ceratodontidae; genus Neoceratodus; species Neoceratodus forsteri. The sequence goes on along the minus strand of CM057459.1, from coordinate 479,287,049 downwards.
GATAATGCCACCTACCATTTTCATTTGGTGGGGTATAAAAACATGATTATGCTGAAAGTGTGGGTTAAAAAGTGAAAATATTGCAAAATTACAAGTAAACATTAAAAAATATCAGTGTTTATCTTTTCTTTTCAGTTTTGACCTCAAATGTTCAACATAGTCTTTTATCATATCACCTTATGAACATGACAGGTCTTATTTATGAAATCCTGTCTAAAATGTCATTTTGTGGCACAAGTGTGAAAAGACAAGAGCACTGGGGGGGAGATGGACACAAGTCCATTTACAAAGGAGAGAGTTCTGAAGGGACTCACAAATCTGAAATTGGACAAAGCTGTGGGCCAGACGGGGTGCACCCAATGGTATTAAGGGAGCTGAGGGAGGTACTGGCTGCACCTCTGACAGCCCTTTTCAACAATTTACTAGAAACAGGAGTGGTTTCAGAGACCTGGAGGAGGGCAGGTGTAGTCCCACTTCATAAAAGTGGTAACAGGAAGGAGGCTGGCAACTATAGGCTGGTCAGTCTGTCATCATCGATGAGGAAGTTAATGGAGTCACTGCTAAAAGAAATATTGTAGAGTATCTTGAATCCAGTGGGTTACAGGACCCAAGGCAGAAAGGATTCATGGGGGAGGTCATGTCAGACAGATATGAAAGATTTATATGACTGGGTGACCAGGAAAATAGATCAGGGTGGGGTGGTGGATGTGGCCTACTTAGATTTTAGTAAGGCATTCAACACTGTGTCACATAGGAGACATAAAGAAATCGGACAGCTTAGTGTGGGTCCAAAGGTGGTAAATGGAGTAAGAAGTTGGTTAATGGATAGGCAACAGAGGGTGGTGGTGGTGGTAACCAGAGTTCACTCCAGGGTAGGGAGGGTGACCAGCGGGGTACCTCAGGCTCAGTAGTGAGACCAGACCTCTTTAATGTCCTTATAGGTGGCATTGCAAATGAACTGAAAAGGAAGTTATGCCTCTTTGCTGATGACCCTAACACCTGCAATAGGGTAGACACTCAAGAAAGAATGTGCAGAGACCTGAGAGAACCTGAGGAGTGGTCAGTGGCAAGACAGTTGAGTTTCTATGCCAAAAAGTGCAAAATGGTACACCTAGGGCACAGAAATCCCAGGGCCGACCTTAGTGAGGTGCAAGCTGTGCCCCTGTACCTTGGGGGCCCGTACTTTTTTTCTTGAGGAAAAAAAAATAATTTGAAACATTTAAAAATGCCTAAAGTTTGTTGGAGTTGAAAATGTTTATCAGCAAATGAAAGTGGAAGACAACCGACTCTGTTACTGTTACAAAAGGTGGGGGCAGCTTTGCTGCAATGCCGCTTTAGATCCAGTGGAAAAAATTAGGTTAAGTAAGTGCTAATGGTGTTAATGGTCATACTTTATGCCTCCCAGGTTGTCTGCTTTCATGAACAAATGGCTATATTGACAAGAGAACTTGTTTGTAACCTGGACATGTAGCTGAAACAAGGAATGATATGACAAAATCTGTTTCAAAAGTATGTGAGCACTGAGAATGGCTCAAAAACCTGATCAGCACAGAGCCAAACTGGATTTCCTGATAGGGAACCTGAACACCTGATCACCAGGTAAAAAAAAACTGACAGGTGGCAACCTGTATTTGTTTTTAACCCCCCTTCTCAACCCTTCCCACCCTTGTACATTATCCTCATTCCACAGTCCCTGACTCATCTCCTGTTCTCCTAAATCACATCAATCCTCTTGGTTATTTCCTTGCAGCCAACCCCACATCTTATGCCCCTCCTCCTCCCCCTGCCCCAACCAGTTCAGCACACTACTGCTTTTCCTCTCCCCCCAACCCCCTCTTTCCCCCACTGTTGCCCTCCCTTTCCACCTCTAGGTTACCTCTTCAGCAGCCTCCTTATTCCCTTCCCCACCTTCACCTCCTGTCATTCGCCATCCCTCTACTACCCCCCTTTTCTCTCACCTCCTTTTCTGCTGGGTCCTGTCCCCCTTGTAGGGTTCCCAGCATCCTGAAGGGGTATAGTTCTGGCTTGTCTCTCTTCTCTTGCCCCCTTACCTCCCCACTTGTGTTATAACTGCCTTTCCTTAGATATACATTTAGCACTTATTAAACCTGTGCTCAGCCTACTACTTATAGCACTTCAAATGTGTTATCCATCCCCTAGCCTATTCCCTACCAGATCACCTGTTTTTGGGGTTGTTGTAATATATGTTACATCTGCACATGGTCTTGTTTACCTCGGCCTGATGGTCTGGTTGTACTGCGCTGTAATTGTACTACACTGTAATATGATTGTATTTATATTGCACTGTTATTGTTATGTTTTTGCCTGCTCTCTCAACTCTTGTAACCCCTTCCTCCCAGGATGCTTCTGGAAACGAGCTGTTTACAGCTCATATTGTCTTTCCTGGTGAAACATTTCCAAATAAATTACTGGTGTCCCATAATAGTCCTCTGTATTCTCTCTTACTGATTCACACCTCCAGAAAAGTTAAGTTGTTTAACTTGTTTACAAATCAGATTATCAGAGGTGTGAGTGTCCAGTGATGATGTCCCTGCCCTTACAGAAATGAATACAGTAGTAGTAGTAGTACTGTATTTACTTAAGTTCTTGCTCCAGGCTCAGTCAGATTAATTTCCAGTGGTGAAGTCATATAATTCAGTGCAGTCAATGGCACTAATTAAAAGATGCTGGTTAAACTAGTAGACCTGGTACTGCTTTATCAATACAGGACAGGAGGGTTAGTTAGATGTAAATGATAGATGTGGCGAGGGGCCCACAGGAAATGGAGTGGTGGGGCCCAGCAGAAAGCTGCACAGGGGCCCAGAATGGTTACCTCTCCTGGGTCGTGCCTGAAAATAGGCAGGATATGTCTAGTGCACTTACCCGGTCAACAAAAACTAAATAAAAATAAAAGCCAGTCCTGAGAAACCCAGAGGCAGAATACAAATGGGAGAAGTGGTGTTGATGTTCACAAAACAGGAAAGGGACCTGGGGTAATTTTATGACCTCAAGGTGGTGAGACAGTATGACAAGGCAGAGGGTGGGGCTAGCGTGATACTGAGATGCCTAGGGAAGGGCATCGCCGGCAGAAGGAGGGAGGGAGGTAATGTTTACACTGTATAGATTACTGGTGAGACCCCACCTGGAGTACTGTGTCCAGTTCTGGAGATCACATCTCAGGAAGGACATAGGGTGGAGGCTGTCCAGAGGAGAGCAACTAAAATGTTGCTCAGGTTGCATCAGAAGCCTTACGAGGAAACACTAAAGGACCTGAATACGTACATCCTGGAAGAGAGAGAGAGAAGGGAGAGGGGAAACATGATAGAGACCTATAAATACCTGACGTAGTTAAATAAGGTACAGGAGGGGAGAATTTTCCAGAGGAAAAGATGCACAAAAACAAGGGTTCATGCAATGAAGCTGGAAGGGGGAAATTTAGAAGAGATGTGAGGAAGTACTTCTTTACTAAAAGAGCGGTAGATGCCTGAAACATTCTTGCAGTGGAGGTGTTGGGGGTGAAAACAGTGGTGGGATAGGCACAAGGGAATCTTAGCTGGGAAGCACGGGGGGAGAGTCTGAGATGATGTTGGTTCTGCGATGACACGTTATGATAGGCAGGGAGAAATGGACCAACTGGGTGGGCCAAAGTGTCCATATCTGGCATCGAATTTTATGTTTCTAAGATGTTTGGGGCAGGAGTTGAAAATGACACACGTCATGTTCATGATGTGAGGAACAAAAATGGCTATGTTGCAAATGTGGGGTCACAATCTGATAATAAATATAACTTTGTTGCTTTTTGAGATTTAATCTCAAATTTTCAACAGTCTCATTATGACCCCACCATATAATCGAGACAAGCAGAATTTTTTTAAATCTCTCTAAAAGTGATTTTGTGGAGTGAATGCAAAAACATGTTTTGGAGGGGATTTGAAAAAACAATCCTCCCTTGTTCATCAGTTGGGGTAAAAAATGCTATGTTGAAAATTTGGTGACAAAATCTGAAAAAATAGCAAAGTTATGGGTAAATGTTGAAGAATTTCAGTGTTGCTTCATAACTTTATTGTTTTTAAGATTTTGACCCCAGATTTTCAACATAATCTTTTTATTATCCCACCTTATGATCAAGACAAGTGGAATTCTTTTAAATTCTGTCCGGAAGGTAATTTCACGGAACAACTGCAAAAACATGTCCTGGAGGGGATTTGAAAAATTACCCATGGCTTGTTCATAGGGTGGGGTAAAAGTGGAAATTTGGGGTCAAAATCTGGAAAAATAGTAACGCTATGAGTAAACATTGTAGAATTTTATTGTTGCTTCATAACTTTGTTTTTTTATGATTTTGACCTCAAATTTTCAACATAGTCTTTTTATTACCTCCACATTATGAACAAGACAAGTGATATTTTTTAGATCCTATCTAAAATGTCATTTTGCAGAACAACTCTGAAAACACGTTTCAGGGGGAATTAACAATTTTCACATACCTGGTTCATGAGGTAAGGTTAAAAAAGGCCATGTTGACAATCTGGGGTAAAAATATTAAGAACTGACAAAGTTACAAGTAAAAGTTCAACATGCATTAAACTTAAAAGAGCCATTACCCTAACATATTGTTCAAAACTCATTAAAAAGACATTAACTGAACATACTTTGTTTTAAGTCACTTCCAGGTGGCACTCAGGAGGAGGCTGTTTGAGAAGGTGCAGCTTTGGACTGGATAGGTAGGTATGGGGTGGTGGGTGGGTGCTGAAGGGGGTTGGGGTTGGAAACAGAAGTCATCACTGGACCATTTTCCTGTTTTACAGGTTTACAGGTTAACAGATTGGGCACAGGGAAGGATTGAGAGATGGGTGGGACACCAGGCAGTGGAAGGGTGTTTATTTTTATGGACAGGGCACCAGGGAGAGGAACAGGAAGTGAATGGGATATTTGACAGTGGGAGAGTGTTTTATTTTTACAGACAGTGCACAGGAGGAAGGACCAGAAGGTGGGCGAGACGCTTAGCAGCAGAAGGGTGTTCTTTTCTATGGATGAGGCACAGGGAAGGATTGGGAGCTGGATAGGATACTTGACAGTGGGAGGGTGTTTTATTTTTGTGGACAGGGCATGGGGAAGGATCAGAAGGTGAGTGGGATACTTGTCAGTGGGAGGGTGTTTGATTTTTACAGATTGGGAGGTGGGTAGGATACTTAGCACTGGGATGAAGTTGTTTTTGTGCATCTCCTTCTCTTTGCATAGTGGCAGGGGGGTGAGCTCAGAGCTGACTGTGATGCTGCTCAGCTGCTTGCTGGGTGATGTCAAGCAGATGAAAGGATCAAGCTGCTCTGTGATAGGAGTGTCTCGCTCCTTTTAGCTATGCAAAGTTTCCACACCACAAGCAGAGAACACTGTCACGATCAGCCTCACTGATTATTGGGCTGTCACTGTCAAGCCCTCTGCCACCTGAACTGCATCGAACCTGACAGTGACACACACATCTAAAAGCACATTACTGTAACAATATGTTTGCTTCACGCATGCGCAAGCAAACATATAAATGGTTGATGACAAAATCACAATGTGGTTGTTACACCTTTATTCCTCATCCCCAGTTCAGAATACTGTACATAGAAACATAGAAATTGTCGGCTGCTAAGGACCACTAGGCCCATCCAATCTGCCCGTAAGCATTACACTTGTTTGCGGCCTCTGGCCCTACATGGTCAATGGCTTTCCACCACTCCTTCCCACCTCAAAGGTTCCCTTATGCCTGCCTCAGGCATGGTTAAATCCCTCCACTGTGCTTGCTCCCACCACCTCCTGTAGCAGACCATTCCATGTGTCTACCACCCTCTCCATGAAGAAAAACTTCCTCACATTTCCCCTTAACCTGCCACCTTCCAATTTCATATCATGCCCCCTTGTTCTTGTACTGCTCCTATATTGGAAGATGTCTCCCCACTGCACTTTGCTTGTGCCCTTAAGGTACTTGAATGTTTCTATCATGTCTCCCTAATCCCTCCTCTCCTTCAACGAGTACATATTGAGATCCTTCAATCCCCCTCATAAGTTTTCTGATACAAGCCCTGTACCATCTTTGTCTCCCTTTTCTGGACCACCTCCACCCTGTCAATATCCTTCCGAAGGTGCAGCCTCCAGAATTGCACACAGTACTCCTGGAGAGGCCTCACTAGTGTTATATACAATGGCATCACTACCTCCCGCCTTCTGTTAGTGATGCCTCTGTCTATGCACCCCAGCATGCCATTGGCCCTCGTTGCAGCCTTTATACTCTGCTTAGACACCTTTGAAATGATAACCCCCAAGTCCCTTTCTTCCTTGGTGATCATCAGCAATGCTCCCCCCCCCGCCATCATGTAGCTCTCTCCTTGGTTCCCTCGCACCAGGTGCATTATTTTGCACTTCTTTGAATTGAACATCACTTGCCACACCTCAGACCAATTTTCAATCTTCTCCAGGTCCCTCCTTATTTTCTCAACCCTGTGTAGGGTATCCATACTGTTGCAGATCTTGGAGTCATCTGCAAACAGGCAGACCTTTCCCTCCAGCCCTTCTGCAATGTCACTAATGAAGACATTAAACAAGACTAGCCCCAGTACCAAACCCTGATGTACCCCAATGGTCACCCCCCTGCCTGCATTGGATCACATTTACTACCACTCTCTGCCTCCTGTCCATTAGCCAGTTCCTTAACCGGTTTACCTTGTGCCCATGCCTAGACTACCCATCTTGTTAACCAGCCTTTTAGTGTGGCAGTGTTGAAGGCCTTGCTGAAATCAAGGTAGGAAAGGTCCGCCCCCACCAATTCACATCCTTCATAACCCAGTCAAACAAAACTACCAGATTCATCTGACATGACCTTCCTGCTGTGAATGCATGTTGTCTCAGATCCTGTGCACCATTGGACTCCAAGTGTGCCACTATTCTTTCTTTAAACAGTGCCTCCATGATCTTACCCACTACTGAGGCGAGGCTGACCAGCCTATAGTTCTTTGCCTATTCTCTGCAACTACTTTTATGTAGAGGGACTACATGTGCCCTCTTGCAGTCCTCTGAAACCACTCCTGTGCTGAGTGACTCAGCAAACATAGCTGCCAGAGGCTCTGCTAGCTCTCTTCACAGCTCCCTTAATGTCCCAGGGTGTATACCATCTTGCCCCATTGCTTTGTCCACCTTCAGTTTTGTGAGCTCCTCCAGGACTCTCTCCACTGTGAATGGACTTGTGTTCACCTCCCCCCACTTTGTGTTTCTTACCTAGCTGTGGTCCCTGACCCTCCCCCTCTTCAGTGAATAGTGAACAGAAGTATTTGTTCAGTATATCTGCCTTCTCCAGGTCTACCTCCTTACACTACCCTGTATCCCCTCTGAGCCTTACAATCCCTCCCCCCCCCCGTTTTTCTTTCTTTCACTGATGTACCTATAGAATGTCTTGTCCCCTTTCTTAACCATCTGTGCTAATCTTTCTTCAGTCTGTACCTTTATGCTCCTTACAGCCTTCCCTGCATCCCTTAGATTCTTTAGGTACACTTCCCCCGTCTTCCTCCCTTTTGAGTCCTTAGTACCCCTTCTGCTTGTTGGGAGAAAACAGACCATCCTGCCATGTCTTCAGGTAATTTCATAAAAGGCAGCTGGACACCATGAACTTCTTAGTCTATAGGCACAAGCCTACAGTGATTTTCTGCATCTAGGGTGGCAACTTGAGATAAAATCTTGTGAATGACCTGGCCTAAAAATGCCAACCTTAAAGTGAAAGATTTTAAGTATGATGTGCATGTGAACTAAATGTGTGAAGTGCTTTAGTGTCTCTTCTAAGCATTGTTACTACATAGTGTTACTAAGGATACTTTGTGGTATAGGAAATACATCTGGTGTGGCTATGCTGTAGAACTTTTTTTTTTACTTCCTTTTGCAGTTTCGGGTGTTTTGCATACCTGCTGTAACTAGTTGATCTATTGTAGCTACAAGGCAGAAGAGACTGAATGCAGCAACCCACCTGCCAACCCAAATGTAATTTTAGTGTCTGAATAAGGAACATTATTATTAAAGCTGACTGTGTACAGTATATCAGGATCACCACCATGCTATCCTTTTGGAGAACTTTGTTTCTCGGATCAGCGCTCGTACTACTAAATGGTAAGCTTAACATGTTATTTAATAGATTTCATTTTCTAATACCTTCCTCAAAAATTAGAATCTCTTAGTGTCCAGCTTCACATGTTATGCTGTAATGTTATTTAGACTACATATGTCATACATTTTGTTGATCCATTTAGACATTAGTATTACTACTTTTCAATTACAAGCTTTTAACTAGCACAGAAATTAGTTTTTGTAGTTAATTTATAATTTATTTGTAATTGTCGAACAGGAAAGGCACACTAAGCTGTGATAGCTTGCTTCCAGGTGCGTCCTTTGGGGTTACATGGACCTGTTTTATTGATGATGGGGGGTGTTGGCCATGACACAAGGGAAACTCCCCTATTCTTCATTATTTAGTGCCATGGGATTTTTAATTCCACCTGTACAGTGACCAGTGAAGAGCAGGAAGGACTTCAGTTTTATGTCTCATCTGAAAGATGGCCCCACAGTAGTGTCAGTTATCGGTATTACTCCAAGTACATGGTGCGGGAAAAGAACACAGAACCTTCTGATCTTAGTGCCCCAGAGGTGAACATGCTGCCTACTGAGCCATGACAATGATAATTCAAATTTCTTTCCTTATAGTAAAGGTGACTTTTATAGTAAATTATGTGCAGTACTTATGAGCATTACCACATTCTCAACACAAAATGTGTTACTCAGAGACTAATTTCCCAACAGTAACAGTAGTTTGAAACACAGAAGGAGATTGCACCTTAACTTTTATGCACAAGACTTTACTGTTACCTGTAAAGCAGATTCCAAAATGAATATATATGGTTTTAATGAAAATACTGTATCAGGTTTTATTTATTTATTATTTTTTTGTTTCTTTAGCCTGAGCGCAGACTGGGTTGAGGCCCTGTGTTCAGCTATACTTGGGGAAATCAGGATGCAAGGCATTCAATAATAGTATGTTACAATAAGACATAAAACATGGTAATATCATTTACAAATTACAGCCAGGATACTCACATATCTCTTGAATAGACAAATATTTAAAAAATTCAAATCTGAAGTGACATTTGGAATTACTCATCTTTGCAGAATCATGTAGGCTGTTTACAAGTTTAGGAGCATACCCAGCTAAAGATCTTTCACCAGCTATTGTACATCTCTGTTCCACAAATTTTCTTTGCAAAACATCTTTAAATTTATAAGGGCCAGAAACCTCAGAAAAAAAGGTTTAATAAACACTTGGGGCCGGATATTCAAACTGCACCAGGCAGTGGCACAAGACTGGGCACAGCACAACTGTGATGCACTGGGGCCAGGTGATATTTAACGGGGATGCACCATGGCACAGCATCATTGAATATGGCAGGGCCAGTGCACATATTGTGCATGGCGCAGTGGCACTGCACCGGCACAAGCCACAGCTAGGGAGCACAGGGATGTACCAGCACAAGTGCAGTTGCGCTAGGTGCATCAGCCACGATATTCATCAGGGGGCATGCAAATGAGACCATAATATATGCAAGGTGCAAATGGGGCCATTTGCATGTCATTATGGCTCCATTTGCATGCCTTGTGCAAGGCAGCCCGGCAACTTTGCGTCTGGCACCCTGCACAGCATGACGTGTGCTGTGGGGATCCCGTGGCATCCCCCACCCTGTAGCCATGATTGCTCAGTATATGTGTAACAGGAAATCCCTGGTGGTCTAGTGGTCCCCCCCGACACCCATTGCCATGATCGCGGTAAATGTAAATACAATATTCCCTGGTATTCTAGTGGACCCCCCTCCTGCCCGAGTCCATGATAACGGTAAATAGCCCACACCTCTGTCCCTTGTGATCCAGTGGCACCCCCCACCCACACAGGACCCCATGTCCAACCCGCTCCACCCCATCATTGGCAGGTGGCATCATCCCACCTGCATACCGCCTGGCCACCTGCTAAATGACAGGTGTAAGCCCATTGGTCCCCTGTGTGGACCAATGGGTTGCAGGGCATACTGTACTAGACAGTCCCAAATATGTGTATGAATCATTCACATATTTGGGACTGTCTAGTACATATGCCCTGCAAGCCCATACTGTACCTGTCATTCAGCAGATGGTCAAGGGATGCTGCTGCTCCACCCATGAAAGACAGGGGGAGCGGTGGTCAAGGGTCCTGTGAGTGGAGGGTAGGGGTGCCACTGCATCACCAGAGACATAGGTGGGCTATTTACCATGATCAGAGACTCGGGTGGGAGGAAGTTCACTAGAGATCACCAGGAATGTTGTATTTACATTTACCACAATCACAGCAACGGGCGAAGGTTCCACTAGACCACCAGGAATGGTCATGTAAAATATATTTCGGGGACTGGGGGAGCACTAGACTACCAGGGTTTTGTTTTATATGTATACTGTGTGATCGTAGCTACGGGGGGGCCGGGTTCAGTGAGTGCTTGTGGACGGTGTTATGGGTGGGCGGGTGGCCACCCAAGGCTGGGCTGCTGTGTTGCACCCTGCAGTACTGTAGTCTGCCTTTGGGTGGCTGGGAGTTGCTCCTACTCTGTAGGGGCTCAACTTTGAGCCCCTCTATGTGGCACAATGCAGAGTTGCACCAACATGTCACGCCTTCATCCAGGATGACTATCGGGATGCGCCTTAATGTCATGCACTTACTGCATCTGCACTGCATACCATTACATTGTGCCTCTGTGCATCAGGAGTTGCACTGCATTGGTCAGCCTTTTCAATATTCCGCCAGGATAGAGCACTTGCCAGCCACAGATCTGGTTACGCCAGGCACAACCCCTTTGAATAGCTGGGCCTTGGTAATTTTAGATTTAAAACATGGTAGATAAATAAAGAATTTGGAAAGAGTATGCATGATATTGGGGGAAAACTTGTATGCCTCTATATAAGTTACAGAGGTGAATAAGTACATGTGCTTCTTGACTAAACTGGCAGATGTTGTTAAAAGTAGATATTTACTTAAAAACAGTTCTGCCTGGAAGATTAAGAACAATCTGTGACCTGTATTCCAGCATTGGCAATACAATTTGCTTAGCTATAATTTAATTAACTTCAGCAGTTAATGTCATATTGTTTCTATAATGGAAACTGTTCAGAATCTTTTTTTTTTTTTTTTTGTAGTAATCTGAGTGACGTGTGGCCCCAAGCTTAAACTTTGATCAAACACTATCCCCATATATCTAAAACACTTAGCAGATTCCAATATTATACAGTTTTAATTCCCATATAATTAGCTTTTGTTTTAAACAGTGGCTAGAGGCCAGAGTCACACCAAACACCAAATTATTTCAAGAAAAGCAGTTTTGTAAAGCATCATAGTCATTTTGCAATTGATCTTGCAGTACAGTTATTCTTTCTATACAGTACCATGTCAGCTACATACATAGCTGTATTTGTGTCTTTACATGCAAATGTCAAATTGCCGGAACAAAATGGAAGACATGGGGGGCAGGATATAACTCTGGGGGGAGTTATGCTGTTAGCAAAGTTAAGCTTCATGGCTCTGACCCTGTTTTTTCTGTTGAAATAGATCTGTTAGATAAATCTGAGGCCAGTTCAATGTACTGTTTAATTTCCAGTACCGATACTCTATCATTTTTAATAAGATTTTCCAGAACAAAGGCCTTGGTCAAGTCAACAATAATTGTCCCCACAGACATCACCAAATGCACTACAGTAGTAACTAGTTAATCTCATTAAAGCTGTTGTGGTCCTGTGTCATTATTTTTGAAACCATGCTGGTATATAGTCAGGTATTATAACGGTTTGCATAGTCTATCAACTAGTAACAAAAAAAAATTTCCAACCATTTTGATAAGATATAAAAAGAACAAAAATTGGTCATTAATTTTCAGATTTCTTTTTATCCGTGATTGATTGATTGAATGATTAATTGATTGATTGATTTGAACATTGGTAACCAGGGAAGGCACACTGACCGAAGGCTAATTTCCAGTTGTGACCCAGGGGAAAGGCAATTGGGAAGAAAAAGTACATTCCAAAAACATTGGCCTGTTTTCAAATCAGCATTTGATGCAAGTGAAAGGTTAAACACATATTTAACTGGTCTCACAGTCTGTTTAGTGCAAGTTTTAATTATTTGGGATGCAATCCATCAGGCCATTCCCCCTTACTCTTATTAAGATTTGCTGGGAGTTTATAAACCTCCAGTTCACAGATCCTGATGAAATTAAAATGAGAAATGCTTAAATCTAAATCAGGAGACATTGTTTTTAATGTTAGATCAAGTTTAGGAGCAAAGTTTCCTATTTTTTTATGTGATAAATCAGTAAACTGTTGGTTCAAAGCTTCAGCAATATTTTTAGGGGAGGTTTAAATTGTCCCTTTGACATCCAGTTTATCTACAGGAGAAGGATCAGTTAGCTTATATAAGTCATTGAATGAGTTCTCAAAAAATCTGGGATTACATAAACGTAACTATTTTTGATTGCAATAATTAGCCTTTGCCAAGTTGAATTCTTTCTTGCAGAAATTTCTCATTTACCTGTATTTATGAAAATCGGTTTTTTTACTTTTTCCAAAATATAGTTCATAAATTATCTCTTTCTCTTATTCTCCTAAACAAATCTGAATTCAACTAGGGGGCAATTTTTCCTCTTTGCATCCACTTAACAGCAAATACATGTTTGTACAACCCCCCAAAACTAATTATAAATAAAGCAACAGCTTTGTCAGAGTCTGTTGTATTTTACACTGGTGTCTTTATCAGTTGACTCTAGTTCAGACAGAAACATGTTTGTAACCAATTTACTGAAGTTATGACTCATGTTTTATTGCATTAATGCCTGTGGTCTCATGTTTCCTTTCACAATAGATATGATAATAGTCTGATGATTTGTTTGGTAAGCTTCTTCAGTTTTTGATTAAATCTTGTTGAGAAAGGAATGCTAACATGAAGAATGCATGCACCATGGTGATTAGGCTGTACATGACAGTGTAACAGAGATTAATGTAAGCCTATCAGAATGCTGACAGTAAATCAGAATGGAGTATTTGTGAAACCCTTTTTATAATGGATTCAGTCCCTGTTCTGTGGTCAGCTCTAGTTGCTTGTACTGTTTTTTTTTTGCTACTTTCCATTTCTGTGGTTGATTCATTTAAATACAGTATCTAAGGACCGCTCTTGACCCCTCATTGGATTTCTCCTTGCACATCTCCTCTGTTTGCAAGGTTGTAAGCTCTAAGCTTGGCCTGGCCTGTAAAGAGTTAAATATATACTTATTCCAAAAATCCATATTGCCATGACAAAAGGATTTCTTGCTCTCCTGCCTTAACTATGGTATCTTTCCTTTTGCCAACTCCTCAAACTGTGTCTTGACTATGTAGAATGTGACCAACAATAATATATGCCACTTCACACTATCATCAAATTATCTCACACCACTGTGATATATCTACGACTATGGATGATTATCCCTATTTGCCAGGCACTCATTTGCACTTGGGTGTTTAATAGTTTCTAAGATTTGTTGCCCCTTCCTCTATTGCTGCCCTATTCCAGTGTTGCAACTTGAACTGTTCCCTTGGATCTAATGATGATTTTACTTATTGTTCCTAAGGGTAATACTAAGATGGGTAAACAGGTTTTCTGGTTTGCTCCCAGGTTTTAGAATTTTCTTACATTTGCCCACTTAAAGTACTCCCTCACACTCTCTTTTCAGAGGTTCTCGGAGGAAATTCTACAGTCCTCTTCTACTTGTAACTGCACTTGTCTGTCTATTGAATTCCTTTGTGGATATTAATGTACAGGTTCTGTGCGACTATTCAATGTTCTTCTTTGAGAATGTATAATTTGAATTTCTATGTTTTTTACATATTTACTGTTGTGTTCATTATTTTTTTTTTGTTGCCTTTTGACCTTTACTGTAATATAATAACAGGGAGCATTTTCTCCCATAGGGAAACATTGTTATAATTCACCAATACTACCAACTGTTTATGATGATGAGCACACCAGGTTTCCCTCACTTCATACATGTGCACAGTGCCTCCCTGGTATACTCACTTCAATAGGCTCACACTAAACATAGTCAAAGTAGGTGTTTTCATAAACTTCTTCATAAATGCACTGTAGCTGCTGTTCGGTTACTTTATGTCTAGTTTTGTAGCAATTGCACACAAAAAAGACAACAAAAGTACATAGAAACATAGAAAGTGATGGCAGAAGGGGACCATAAGATCCATCTAGTCTGCCCATAAGCCTACCCCCTTCCCTAATTGCTAATCAGTGTTATGATGCCTTTGTACTTATCCCAAGCCTTTTTGAAAGTTCCAGCCATTTTAGCCTCCAAGTAAAAGGGAAACCACTCTCAAGCCTGACCGCACTACTAGAGCCCTGTTTTCTATAATTTCTGGGTAATGTTTTCATGCAAAAAAATACTACCCAACAATTATGTAAAACAAGACATAGAGTAGTGTGTAAAACTCAAATTGTACACACACCCTTGGTGGTGGATGGTTGTATAAACCCCTCGAGCTTCTCTGTTGGAGTTTATGTAGCATCCAACCCCTCAGGTGGGTATAAAATTCTCAGCAGACTCACTACCCCATGTATTATTCTATGTGTAATGTTTTTCATTGTAACCTCCTGGGTCATACCCAAAATTAGGCATTTATTTGTCTAGCATACCTACCAGGTTAATAAAAATGAAATAAATAAATGTCCCCATCCAAGCTCCAGCAGTTGCATCCCAAGGTCCACCCAGCCATGACACTCCTACCTGTAGCACAATCCATTATGAAGCCTTGGTTTTGCACCCTGGGTGGGGTTGAGGTGCTGGGGATTTATCCCTAAGTCTCATGTAGTGACAGGAGGTGCTGGTGATGGTGATGCAGTACCAGGATGTGCCAGGGTCCATCATCGCAATGCTGGAGTCATTTTTCTAGTTTCAGTTAGCCCTTTTGAAATCAGCATGCATTGGCTGAGTGTAGGAATGCAGACAGGGGTGCACCAGTCATGAATTTGGCTGACCTCTATGCTCCCACTCCACCTTATGATGCCTTATTATCCATGGACACCCAGCTGGCAACACTGCAGTGAAGGTAGTTTATTTTTTTGTTGACCGGGTAAGTGCACTAGACAAATCCTGTCTATTTCCAGGCACGACCTGGTGGAGGGGGATACAGATGAATGCCAACTGACCTTGAACCAGATTAAGCTGTTGGTGGTATTTTTAGTGAATGAGGGAAATTTGGCCAGGATAGCGGAGAAATTCCCCTACTCTTTTCGAGAAGTGCCATGGGATCTTAACATCCACCTGAACTACCACCAATCCAGGCAGATGGGACCTCGGTTTAACGTCTCACCCGAAAGACGGCACCTCAGAAATGCAGCACCCCTCTCATGCTGCACTACAGTGTCAGTACTGGGATAGTAACCCAAGTGCCAGATGTGGGAACTGAACCCACAACCCTCTGATCTCCCTGCCTCAGAGGCAAGTGTGCTACCTACTGAGCCACTGACACCAATAGTGACCCTTACTCCCTAAAAGAGGAGAGTGTCCTCTGGGATGCTCAACTCCCTTCCTCTGGCCGAGCCTCTGATGACAAAGCTCGTTCCCAAACCCAGATCACTCTCTTCACTAGCAACAGCTCTACCACTGTGTCGATGAGCCAGCTGGTTGGTGATACTATTAGTTGTGGAGAGTTGTGGCCTGACACTGTTGTCCTAATCTTTACCTGAAGAGTTCCATAATTGCAAATTAAGTAAATATCTCCCACTATTATGTCATCTCTTCTTTTATTACAATTACTTACCTAGTCTCTAGGACACTTAAATTCCATAGAGCTTGTTTTGGCACAATATAAACTACAGAAGAATGAATTTGCCTATCCAGTGACTCACCCAGAGTAAATTTTTAAGGTATGTCAGTTAGCTGTGGGATTATAGTTATCCCCCAAAGCTAAGAAAATGGTCTCTGATTTTTGGCACCAGGCACAGGCTTGCTAGAATCTCTTTCCTTTTCCTTCCTTTCATACCCTTGATGGTGGAGCTATTGAAGATGTCTCTTCCTTCAAGTACCTCGAGGTCTGGCTGGATTGTCACATACACATTTTTCTGTTCATGTGAATGCTACCCACAAGAAGCTCCACTCCAATTGTGGAGCATTTTATAGAAACAAGAGAAGCCTTCTGCTTCCTGCTTGCAGAGGAATCCTCATTAAGATGATTCTTCCCATTTTCAACTATGGAGATTGTTTACAGTGCTGCTCCAAAGAAGACTTTAGTTAAAACTGGATCCCCTCTTTCACTCCTTCTGTAGATTTGCACTTGACAGACCCCTCTGTACTCACCACTGTTCCTTCTATACCTCCCTCTCCCTCTCTTCTCATGACGCCAGGCACCTTACCCACTGTGCCTCCTTATCTCCAAATTTTGGTCTGGATCCCTCCCCTTGTACCTTGCTTCTCTCCTCTCTCTCTCTCTCCCTCTCTCCCCCTTCTAATTCTTACTCCCTTATCAATGCTTGCTTTCACTGTCTTGCTTTCCCACCAGTAACATCCACTGCTGGTCAAGCTGCCTTCTTGTTCCGCTTCCCTAAACTTTGGGACTCTCTCCCCTCTTCCATTCACTCTGCTCTTTCCTCTCACTTTAAAAGTATCTCCCCTGTGATTTCTCTATTCACTCTTGCAGTTGCTTCTGATATTGGGATTGACTTCTTTCACCTGCTTGCCACCCCATACTGACACTAGCATTGCCCCTCTCCCCCAGCTCATCGATCACTCTTCCTACTCCTCATATTATTATTTTGATGCTCACAGTTTAATGCTCTTTTGCCTGTTATGCAGTTTTGCTGTATGGTATTAAGGTATGGCAATTTTGTTTTAATGCCTTGCTTGTCAATTGTATATTATACAATGGCAGAGAAGATTTCCAGTAATCTGATTGGTCAGTGAACCCGACACACAGTGATGTTATCCCAGTACAACATCACTGTATCTAGTCCTGGCACACATGACTGTTTAACATGTTGTACACATAGTTCATATCACTGCACCCACTTCACACAAATCCCCATGCACTACTCACATTCATTTCCTCGTACTCCCATTCTCCACAGCCCAAAGTTTCTTGTCACTTAGAAGCATAGAAACATGGAATTTAATGGCAGATAAGGACTGCTTGGCCCACCTAGTCTGCCCATTTTCCCTACCTGTTTCATATACCGCAGATCCTAAATGATACGTGACTTACCCTCTCTTTCCTTTCGCTAGAGTTCCTTTATGTCTGTCCCATGCCATTTTTGAATTCCTCTACCATTTGTGCCCCTACAATCTCTGCTACTTTAGTGGCTTGCTGGCAGCCAGGATTCCCTTCTGCTCCCATTCCACACAGCCCTAAGTTCGATTCCTACGTGTGTGTGTGTGTGTGTGTGTGTGTGTGTGTGTGTGTGTGTGTGTGTGTGTAAGTGAAAATGAAGCCATAACTTCAGTAGCTTTCTGGTAGTCAAAGACATAGCGCGTGCTTTTTTTTTTTTTTTTTTTTTTAACATTCAACATGCTATCGCCAGACCAGTGGCTTCACATTTCAGTTTGTGGTCTCCAGGTACAAACACCAACTATAGTGAACTGTACCAGGAGACCTTTCAAAATCAACTGTAACTGCCAAAAGCATCCACAGTCTTTAAACAGCACATGTTCCATACACCACCCTATACTTACTGATCAGCCAGCTGTGTTGTGATTGGGCAGACACACAGATTTACTTTTAGGGATGTGTTTTCAAAGCATGGTGCAGGGCTTGTGCCAAGCCCTGTGCCACGACACTTAGGTTCAAGCAGTGTGCCAAATCCCATGGCTGCAACTGCACCCAATTTTACAATCTCAGGCACAGTTATGACAGTTTTCACAATGAATGGCAGCTTGCACCAAATATCTGGTGCAAGCTCTGTAAAAAAGGCCCTCAGGATTGCCACAAGTTAGACCAGAAAAAGTTGGTCTAACTTGTGGCAACTGCCGCACAGGATAGAAAATCCCATTAGATCAATGCAAGCCCCATGCACCGTATCGTTGGCATACCCAAGGCTTGCAGTGATCTAAGCTATTTGAAAATCCTGCCCTTAAACTTTATGAACTCTGAAGCAAATCAGGAGAGAGAGTCTGCCTTCTGCTTCAGTCTTCTGCTATAAAACCCAGAACGATCTCCAAAGAGACACACACAGACCAAGACAGACAATGGGGGGGCAACATGAGAGCACACACACCAAGCTCACATAGCCACCTACTGGCCAAAAGCAGCAAGTAAGCAGTTATTTTCATATATGTATACCGAAACTTAGAAAAATCATTAAAAAATCAGAAGTAAATTAAAAATGTGTAATCTTTTTTCTTTTTTCATTCAAGCCATTGTAGAATAGCAATAATGCAGTCCAGGGTGTGTGTTGTGCTGGGATAACACTTCACTGGTGTTGGATGCACTCAGCCTGCGGTCTCATGTCCAAACACCTGAAGTGTGATGTTATCCCAGCATGACACACCCTGGAATGCATTATTGCCTAATTTTGTTTTATTAATTTCCACATTATTGTATTATTAGTTTTGTGCATTGTACTTTGTATTTGTTCTGTTCTCTTCTCCCTCCCCCCAGGATGCATCCGGAGACAAGCTGATACCAGCTCAGCATGACTTTTCTGGTAAAACTTGAAATAAATAAATAGTGACCTGGTTCTATGAACTGAAAAGCAAGATTTTTTTTTTTTTGCATATATGGCCCCCCTCACAGTTTGTCTGCCTGACCAGTAATTTGAATAGCCATCTAGGTTTATCTGTAAGTGTGTTGTATTCATCTTATCCATGACTCACTAAAGCAGTGTTTCTCAAAGGGACACTGTCAACTATTTTTGCATCATATTATTTCCAGCTAAAAACCCATATTTTATGATTGCTTACCTTCTTCAAAATCCATTGATGTTGCTGGTTGCTTTATCTTTCTCCTTTCATAGTAGTACTGAAATGCATGCTAATGGTATATTTGTAAACAACCTTGTTTTGTTTCAAATTCTTGATGTGTTCTTGCTGTATACTACCTTAGGACAAGAATACCCCCAAAACTGCAGCCACTCATGATACAGTTGTCTACTCTCCCCCAATGCATAATTAGTGGCTAGACTGTATTGGGGTGTTCCCAAGTCCAGGAAAAATGCAGTGGGAGTTGCTGTAGGAATGTAAACAAACATGTTTTGGTGTGGTAACACCAGTATAGTCGGCAGTCTATTTTTCACTATTTGAAAGAAAAAAGAATCAGAATCAAACTATCAGCTACATCCACAGCCTCTACAGAATGTGAACAATCATAACATGTTTTTATGTTGGCTTGCCGCGCTTGCGCACAAGTCAACATCTTGCCATAGTGGCAGATTTTGGAGGTTCGTCAGCATGGGCAAATGCAAGGCTCACATCAGTAGGTGCGTCTGGCATTCCCCAATAAGGCAGCATGCTTGTGCTGACACCAACATTATGTAAAGTGAACAAAACTTCTAAGGAAAGTGCTGCTGCAATCAGAGACAAGCTCCTCATGCAGCGGCACCGATGACATGCCTCCCGATAAGCATTTCCTGGTTAACGTTTAAAATGAGACTTAGGTCTCAAAGAGAATACCACTGTAAAGGGAGGAGACTGGACACCACTGTTTTCTCTTTAATTGTATTTACCAGAAAATGCGGCAAATAAAGAAGGTGTTGTCCCTAAATGCCTAGTTCGCACGTCCAACTAGATGCTACAGAGTTTTGCTTTGTTGTTTGTTTGTTTACTTTGGCATTCAGACTTCTAAGATAAATAAAGAAGGTGCTAAAAATGTTAAATGGGTGAGCAGGAGCAAGTCCAGTGGGCGGTGCGGTCAGTTTTACCAGCAGAAGGGGGCTCTTGTTAACTGCTAAGAGAGAATGGAGAAGAAGGAATGGCGTATCAGCCAGCCTCAACTTGTTACTCAATGACTGGCTGCAGTGTAACAGCTTTTCAACTCGGTACCAAAGTCTGCACTGCAGCTCACTTGTTCTAGCTGCCCCTCATTCATTCCCCTCCTGTCTCCGTTCATCTACACAGCTCTGAACGTGCATGGAAACCTTACTTTTTACCTGTTTATCAAAGTGCATTCTATTTTGATTCTTTTCTAAACTGTTTTTCCCCTCACTCTCTCCATTTGTCAGTCTGTGAAACAGACCTCCCCAGTTGCTCACTTAACCCCTTTGCTAATTACCCATTCTTCCACCCTTCAGCACTTGTTGTCTGCCTGCCTGCAAGCCACCCACCGTATTCTGATCGCGAGGAGCCAGCAAAGGATTATCACCTGAGTTATTCTTCTGATCCGAACGGAGGCAAAAAAAGGACACCACAGAAGTTATACTAATTCGAAGTACAGTTGTGGAGCACATATGATTGTGCTGGATGTTGTAGGTTTGGAGGGTGTCTCGGTCAGAGTGGCAGAGGATAAAAAGGAACAATAGGAAATGGATGCCGCGGCTCTGAGATTCTGAGCTAGTGGGCAGGTGGCTGTGGAGAGGGAGCAGTCCTCTCACAGCTGAAAGCTGGAGAAAGCACTTGGAAACTGGTGGGCTAAGTTGAACTGCATACAACCTTTATAAGTTTTTTTTCTATTTTTATAATGAGAAAAACGGGGTTGTTAAACGTTTTGAAGTTTTCGGGAGCTTGGATTAGCACACCAGAATGTAAGAAAGTGATACACTTGTTTCGTTTGGTATATTCTACATTAAAATGTAATCCCCCTCCCCCCACAGAAATGGTTTGTTGGATTGTAAAAACTTGCTGCAGCAAAGCGAAAAAAAAAGTTTGCTGCAACTTGGAGGGCTGATGATGGTGACAGATGAAAGTGGTAGTAGTCTCTTGCATTCGGTGGGGGAGGAATGACAGGAATGGTAAAGACATGACGGTTTATTTTGTGACAGTATCCCTTGTTGCATGAAATACCAGTGTAGGAGCAGGAGAAAATAAGTGCTCTAAAGTATAATATAAAAAGTTGTGTTACTCAAGAATAATCTTGTTGCAAAATCAAATGTTAGGTCGGTGTAGATTTTGATGTGGTGGCATAGACAGCTACAGAGGAGCTATGTTGCATTTTCTAGGTTTGCAAACCCTTTATTAATTTAGCCTTTGTAATAATCTGTATCTTGTTTTTTAATATTGCCAAAAACATCTCCATCATGTGTCATGCACAAAGCACCATAAACTAATGAAAGAAAAAGGTTACTATAGGCACTGTGCTGTTAATAAAGCCTTGCAATCTGGCAGAGTGAGGAGAGGGTGACGTGTCCTCCTGTTCTTCAGATCAGCTGGGAGAGGTTTCTTGTGCAGCTCTTAAGGGTAATTTTAATCCTCCTGTTTCCCCTCGAAGTACTTCATTTCCTGTAGACCCCTAGAAACTTCATTATCCTTTACTGACAAGTGCTCTGGTAACTTAGCAGTGTCAGTGGCTCAGTAGGTAGCACACTCGCCTCTGAGGCCGGGAGATCAGAGGGCTGTGGGTTCAGTTCCCACATCTGACACTTGGGTTAATATTCCAGTACTGACACTGTAGTGCAGCATGAGAGGGGTGCTGCACTTCTGAGGTGCCGTCTTTTGGATGAGATGTTAAACCGAGGTCCCATCTGCCTGGATTGGTGGTAGTTCAGGTGGATGTTAAAGATCCCATGGCACTTATCGAAAAGAGCAGGGGAATCTCCCTGGTGTCCTGATTCATTCACTATAAATACCACCAACAGCTTAATCTAGTTTCAAAGTCAGTTGGCATTCATCTGTATCCCCCTCCCCCGGGTCGTGCCTGAAAATAGGCAGGATTTGTCTAGTGCACTTACCTGGTCAACAAAAGCTAAATAAATAAATAAAACTTTTAGTCAGCCGCATACTACTGTGGTTGGTTGAAGATGCAGCAATTGCTGTAGATGTGGTAGTCGGGGAGCTGTGAACAAATATATCTTAAATCTCTTTTCGTAAAAGGGCACAAAGAGGAATTGTGCTGCCCTGTATGAGTAGAATTGATTGAAAAAGGTTGTTATACCTTTTATTTGACCAACATAACTTAATATACAAGCGTTTGAAGCCACTTAGACACCTATGTCAGGCATTGTGACAACACAGCTACAGGGACATTTATACAGAACCTCATATGTAAATTATTCTTGTATTGTTGAAGGAAAAGAGGTGACTGTCCTGTTTAGCAAGTTTCTTCTCTTTGTTGCTGACTTTCTACATCAGGCTGCGAAATGCAATGTCATCCATGCTAGGGTTACCAGATGTCCTCTTTTAGAGGATGTGTCCTCTTCTCCAGCTGCCAAATATTCTTCATGTGACTTCATCATCCTGTTTTTTTTTTTTAATTATTATTATATTGTTAGTATTTTATTATGTATTTTTTTTTACACTGTCCTACCCAGGACCCCCTTGTAAATGATCTGTGAAGGTGGTGGAGACTTTAAACCCATTTACTCGGGGTCTGGCACAAGGGCTCATCAGGGGAGGTACTAAGTGGCCTCTTTTTGGCATCTCAAAATCTGGTACTCCTACATGGTACCAAAAGGGATCATGCTGTGTCCATCAGAGAGGAATTTATTTTTTGGACCCCCTTCAGTGCCAAAGATGACTTGGAAAGATGCTCTCAGTCTATCAACATTAAAATGTGTGGCACTGACCTTTAAAAGTCACAGCAAATGCCCGGCATGCATAATAAGAATTATAATAATAATAATTTATTTATTTATTTATTTGCTTTTGTTAACCAGGTAAGCACACTAGACAGCACGTGCCTCTTTTCAGGTGCGACCCAGGAGGATTACAAGTGTACAAATCAGAGTAAACAGGTAGAACAGGGAGCACATTAAGCCATTAAATAACTGTTACAATGAGAGGTACATAGTTAACAGGTTCATACAGGAACAATATACGTAATGAAATAGGGACGAGGGGTAGAATAGCAATATGTACAGGCAAGGAGTAAAAACAAAAGTACATACAACAAACATCACATAGTTGGTGTCGTAGTGTTGTAAAAACTCTTTCAATAACGTTAGTTTACATTTTTAATGGTTTGCATGTGCAGCAAAAGAGCTAACATTATAACAAAATCATGAAATCTTTGTGGAGCAATTTCTGTGTGTGTGTCTGTGTGTATATATGAGGCCAACATATTCAAATGATTAGCATGGCACTTACCAAGTTAGCACCACACTAACCATGTATAGCACCAGCATTTTGGGAAGTGCCATATTCAGAGGCGTTAAATATGCTGCACTGTCCTGGAAGCATGACAATGCAGACAATACCATTGCACCTATGCAAATGAGAAATGAGGACTCTTTCATGCATAAGGGGTGCAGTGATATATTAAACAGTTTTGGCAGAGTGCTTATAGTCTGCTCACTTTGTTGAATGTAATCAAATTGTATATACTGCGTACCAAATCTTTGTATACTATCTCATGTTCCCCTACACCCCCCTTCCCCCGTCGCACCATGAGATGAGCAACTTGTTGCTCTGCATCCCTTTCTGGTGAAATATTTCAGTTAATAATGAAATCAAAAATGCCTCATTTCAGCAAGATTTAATGCTGCGAAACCCTGCCCTTAACAGAAGCGCAGTGGCTGCATCCCCCAAGCCCATGCTCTAATTATTTGTAATATCCCTGGTGTCTACAGGTTCCCCAGCAATCCAGTCACCCTCAAGCACCCATGCATGAATATCTTTAATCACCCACACTGTGCATAACCTATATACCCTGGTGACTAGTGGTCCCGCCACACAAACAGTAACTAATCCCCCGCCAACCTGCTCGCCCATACCAACCCCCACCCCACCACAGAAACCAGTCCACAGACACAGACCATGGTGGCAACTTGCAAAGCCCTTTGCTCACCTCCTCGGCCAGTCACTGTCTGACTGTCAGTGGGTGATCATGAATACAGTGCTAAAGCTAACTATCTGACTGTTGCTTAAGACCAGCTGTGGGCTGTTTACCGCACAGCAGTACTGACTGTGTTGTGGCTGACTCTGAATATTGTGGCTGTAGTTCTGTGCTTGAAATCTAAACTTCTGCTGTTTGCTTAACTGCTCCAGGGTCTCTGAATTATCTTTTAACAGTTTTTATGGTCTTGTATGAAAACCAAATAATGTTCTGTATATCATCATAATCACCTACTGTCATTATCAGTGTGCAAGTCAGCACAATGTTCTTAAAGTGTATAGCACTGCTTTTCTTTCAACAACAACAACAAAAAAAAATTTAGAACCAGTCCTGGTCTTTTGAGAGAATTAGTTTTCAATTTACTAGTAACTCTCAAGGGGTCTAACCCTGCCCCTCCCCCCCCGCAAACACAGCAAAAACATCATCCACTCCGGGACACTTCCCGATTCCATCTCTGACCACTCCCCCACCTACTGCATCTGGGGTCGTGCCTCTCCCAAAATCCCCAGTCGTGTGCTTCTGATGAGGGACTACTCCAAGTTCTCGATCAGCCACTACCTTAATGACCTTCGGATGGCTGACTGGTCTAGGATTACCTCCACTAGTGACCCCATTGCTGCCCTAGACCACTTTATTGCAGTACTCGTCCCACTGCAAAACAGGCATTTTCCCTTCTCCAAGAGGAGAGTCTGTGGCACAGCCACAAAGTGGCTCCACAGTGACCTTTTCTCACTCATGAAACTGCGAGACAAAAGCTGGGTGAGACACAGGCTCTCCCGCAATAATGCTGACTTCCTGGTCTACAGCCAGCTGAGAAACTCCTGCAAGCGAGCTATACGAGCTGCAAAAAGCAAGTTCTGCAGAGCTGTCCTGCTCGCCTCAGCAAAAAAAACCCGGCATTTTTGGACTAACGTGAAAAACCTAGTCGGAGGGTCGGCCAAGGCCCAGCCCACCGATATGCTCATAGGGGGGACCAACTGCATAACCCCCTAACCATTGCCACCATGCTTAACCGAATGTTCACAGACCTGCCGGCCTCCTCTCCTCCCCCGGGCTCTGCCCCTCAACTGCAGGGGGTGCCTCCTCCTACCCACCCCCCCTTCTACCTCAAAAGAGTCACTATTGGTGAGACCCAGAAACTCCTCGCCGGCCCCTCCCACCTCATGGGAGCTGGTCACGACGGCCTGGAGCCAAGCTTCTAAGCCTGGGGGCTCTCTCTGCCTCATCCGCTAGCCCACATTTTCAATGCATCACTTATCTCTGGGGTACTCCTGATCTGTGGAAGGTCACCAAGGTCGTCCCTGTGCTCAAGCACTTGGTGACCCGAAGGACGTAAACAACTATCGGCCCTTTGCTATTCTCTGCGCTGCCAGTAAGCTCCTCGAAAAGGCGGTTGCAATGCAACTCACCCTCTACCTCCAGGGACACAATGTGCTGTCCCCTGCCCAGCACGGTTTCCATAAAGGGCACAGTACATCTACCACCCTTGCAGTGGTCACCTCCCAGATCCAGTCCGCAACTGACCAAGGCAAATTGACTGGGGCCATCTTCGCTGATCTGTCGAAGGCCTTTGACCGGGTGGACCACCCCCTCCTCCTCTCTGCCCTGCAGTCCCATGGTTTTTCCCTCAATGCCCTCACCTGGTTTGCCAACTACCTTGAGGGCAGGCAGCAATACACCTGCTTTAATCGTACCCTCTCACCCCCCTCCCCAGTGAACAGCGGGGTGCCCCAAGGATCCGTCCTCGGACCAATCCTGTTCTCCTTGTTCATAAACGAGCTTCCCTCTGTCACTTCCAATGGGCACCTAACACTCTACGCTGACGACCTAGTCATCCTAGCCAGCTCTCAGAACATCACCTCCGTCAACTCCCAGCTCAATGCCGATTTTGCCCTTATCAGGAGCTGGCTTGATGGACACAAACTCACAGTGAACCTCAAGAAAACGCAGACCTTGCTGTTCAGCTCCACAGCCAAAACCTCCTCCTGCACGATCCCCCTTAAAATCCATGGTTCTAGTAACTCCCCCTCCGCTGACTCTGTAAAAATACCTGCAAGCCACTCTCGATCCCCAACTGGACCTCACCATGCACATTCTTACCATTTGTAAGGCAACTAATGCCAAGCTTGCCTAGCTTCATAGGGCTAAGGACTGCCTCACCCCCCCAGCTCGGCTTTGCCATTGCTAAGGACTCTACTCCCCACACTCTCCTATGGGCTCATAGCCTTTGCACATGTCCCGTCCTCCAACCTCACCAAGTGGGACACCACATACAATAACGCATGCCACTTCGCACTCTCAGCCCCCTGCCTCACACACCATTGTGAGCTTTACTCTAGACTAGAATGGCTCCCCCCTGAGAAGTTCCGGACCTATACCCTTGGCAACTTCATTGACAACATAATCAGAACGGCCATTCCTGCCTCGCTCGCCCTTCCGCTAAAACATGCCTCCTCTGTCTACAACCTTAGGTCGTACGCTGCTAAGAACCGTCGGGTCCCCAAGACCCACACCCTCACAGGCGATCGGGCCTTCACCGTCCTTGCACCTAAACTGTGGAACTCCCTTCCTGCCCACGTTCATGCCTCCCCCTCCCACCCCTGCTTCAAATCCTCCTTATGGAACTTCTTAAAAACCATGTCCACCTGCCTGTGTTAAGCACCCACCTGCCCCCAGCATGCAGTCTCCCCATTGAATACCTCTGCTGCTGACTACCCCTCAGGCACTAACGCTCCAGGTGGAGCGCGCTATCTCTTAATCCTTCACTCACCTGAGCGGTGCCAACCCTCCCTCTCTATAGGCATCTAGGCGGCCTCTACTAACCCATATTTCTCCTAACTGTACCTACTGCCTCTCTCCTGTTGATGTTGCTCTTGCTGTATACCCCCAACTATCTGTTGGATGTACCACCCACATTCCTGATACCACTTCGATGTCTAACTCCTGCATTGCTGCTCTTGCTGTGAATTCCTAAACTGTTTGTCATTACCTCTGTATAACCCTACGGTGGAGCATATTGCTCCTGTATGAAAACTCTATTGTATTTGCCAACTGTTGGAGCATGTGGCTCCTGTATGTAACCCAACTGTTGGAGCATGTGGCTCCTGTATGTAACCCAACTGTTGGAGCATGTGGCTCCTGTATGTAACCCAACTGTTGGAGCATGTGGCTCCTGTATGTAACCCAACTGTTGGAGCATGTGGCTCCTGTATGTAACCCAATTGTTGGAGCATGTGGCTCCTGTATGTAAGTAAGTAAAAAGTAAGTAAAAATTTATTTTTTGAGCGCTTTTCAAAGTCAAAGCGCTGTACAGTAGTTAAATACATAAAACATACATGTAACATAACAAACAACAATAAAATACAGTTCCAATTTCATGTCATTGCAATAACTACTCCCCATAGGCCTTTTGGAATAAATATGTTTTTAACTCTGATTTAAAGCTTTCGACGGTCAGGCAGCTTCGTATCCAACGAGGTAGAGAATTCCACAGAGTCCGGGCAGCATAGGAAACTTCGTGCCCCAGATGTTTTTAAATGAACCCTGGGAACCTCTAGCAATCCTACGTCGGTGGATCTGAGTGAGCGGGGAGACGGTAGGAACAAGTAGATCTTGAGATATTGCGGTCCCTGTTCGTGTAGGGCTTTATAGGTCAGTAAACCGACCTTAAAGGTGATCCACCACTGAACCGGCAGCCAGTGCAGTTTGCAGCACAGGCGTAATATGATTCTAATTGATGTCCCGTCAAAGCCTGGCTGCAGCGTTCTGCACCAGCTGCAAGCGGCGGATATCAACCCCCGCAACCCTAGGTACAGGGCATTGCAGTAATCAAGGCGAGGTAACAAAGGCGTGGACTAATGTCGGGAGGTCAGCCGGAGGAACAAGGTGTTTCACCCGAGCGATATTCCTCAGATGGTAAAAAGAGGATTTGACGGCAGATGACACCTGAAGTTTTAGCGTCAAACTATCGTCAATGATAACACCCAGGTTACGCACCCGATCTGAGGTCGAGAGCTAGGCTCCATCGATCCATATGCCCGAAGGAAGACCAGCCCTACAGCCCGCCTCTCGACGACCTGGGTCCACCACCAACACCTCAGTCTTATCCGGGTTTAACCTTAGCCAGCTGGCACTCATCCAATCACTGATCTCAGATAGACAGTTGTTAAGTCTAGAGACCGCATCTACTTGCCCGGGACTAAAGGACAAATATAGCTGGGTGTCATCTGCATAGCAGTGAAACCCAAGCCATAATGCCTAATAATGTCTCCAATGGCAGCATATAGACAGCGAACAACATGGGTGCCAAAATGGAACCTGCGGGGACCCCACAAGGCAGGGAGACGGCATCAGAGGAGTAAGTTCCAGTGATAACCCTATGTCTCCGCCCTGTGAGAAAAGATTGAAACCATTTTGGACCGTACCAGACAGTCCACAATGGAGCGCGGCATTCAAAAAGCACACCATGGTCCACAGTGTCGAAGGCGCGGAGAGATCAAGAAGGACTAGAATAGTACAAGCCTTTTGATCCCTCGCTATCAGGAGATCATTTAGAACCGGACAAGAGCAGTCTCAGTACTATGTCTTTTCCTAAATCCTGATTGAAGAGTATCATAGACATTATGATTTGTAAGATAGTCGTCCAGTTGCAGTGCAACTACCTTTTCAATAACCTACCCAAGAATGGGAGGTTAGAGATAGGTCTGTAGTTAGCTGGGCAGTCCAGATTCAGTGAAGGTTTTTTTAGGAGTGGTCGAACGACCGCCTCCTTTAGGGGTTCAGGAAAGATCCCCTGCTTCAAGGACTTCCAGACGATTTCAGCAATGATCGGGCAGATAATATCTACGCAACCTAATAAAAGTGGCGTAGGGCCCGGATCCAAACTACAGCTAGTTGGACGTACAGTCTGGACAATCCTCATGATGTCCATGAATTCCAGCCTACCAAAGTCAGACCAGGTGACACAGGTGTTTGCTTCCCCTCGCCGATCACTGCAAGCCCTTATAGATTGAACACGGCTGAGATCCGCCCTAATGCCGGCAATCTTATCAGCAAAAAATCGAGCAATCTCATCACACTTTATTTGTGAAAAATCTCTTCCGGACTGAAGACAGAGTGGATTGCACAATCTGTCAACAGTCCGAAAGAGTTGAGCCGGTCGATTTCTTGCAGCAGCAATCTCCCTGGACAGGAATTCTGACTTCTTACGGGATATTGCTGATTGATAGATAACATAATGATCCATCAATCTAAGTTTGTCGGCATCCAGGCAGGATTTCCGCCATGCTCTCTCTAGCCTTCGCCCCACTCTCTTCAGCTCCTTCAAAGACTCATCAAACCAGGGAGTCTTTGGGCGCTGAGTGAGTGGGCGAACCCGAACAGGAGCAATTCGATCCAGGGCCCCGGTCACCGCCTTGTTATAGGCAACAACCATGTCCCTGGATCCATGCTCTCATCCGAAATACCCGATGAGGTCCAGTACCGCCATTAGGCCTTCTGGATTACTCCCTTAAAGGCGATACTGGACCATCTCCGTGAGGGATAGGCCTATTGGGAGCCCCAAAACTGAATCTTATGGTGTGATGGTCTGTCCATGCATTTGGTTCCACCTCCAAATGCGAGACATCCAAATCCAGTAGGAACACCAGGTCCAATGAGTGTCCACCTATATGGGTAGCAGAGGTAACTACCTGCGACAGGCCCAACATAGACGTAAGTTGGAGAAGTTCTTTCCAAAGTGCGAGAGTTCATCGTCGACCCAGGCATTAAAATCACCCAGAATTAACCATCTAGGTGACTCCAGTGCCATGTCGACGATGAAGTCCGCGAACTCCTTCAGGAATTCACCATCACCGGGTGGACGGTAAATGAGGAGAATCCTGAGCTCTACACCTGCTGCCAGGATACACTCGAAGGATCTGGTGTTCCCCACTGGCACCTCCACAAGACTCAGCTCTGGTCTAAAAAAGATGGCCACTCCCCCGCCCCTACGATCCAATCTCGGACGGTGCATTACCGAGAACCCAGCTGGAGCTGCAGAGTCTAAGATAGGACCTGCATTTCGTCTAGCCAGGTCTCGGTTATACATGCCAGGTCAGATTTGCAACAAGATCTGCAATGATAGCAGTCTTGTTCCTAATCGACCTGGCATTACCTCATTACCGTTCGAGTTGGATGAGTTTTCAGAGAGGATCGCAGTTCCTGCCCACAGTCTGTGGAGCCCTTGGGTATGGAGATCAGGCAAGGAGGACCCTCTCCTGACTCCATTTCGCCCAGGGCGTCTCCTTATCCCAACTATCCCTATCCGCCCACTCGTCACCATTCTCCCTCTGCCCAGTCCATCGATTCCCTAAATGCCTTCTCAATATCCAGCTCTCCGGCAGTTGTTGAAGGCAATATTGGATGTCGAGGACAATAAAAGGACAAAGGTCCCGGGCAGAAGCGGGAGAATAGCGCCTGACTCTTAAACCCCATCAAACACATTATTGATAGCAAAACAACCTATCTTAGATAAAAATAGAATAGAATAGAATAGAATAAAATCATAAAATCAAATCAAGACCCATACATGGTCAACTACTTATAAAATAAAATAAGAATAAAAAATAAAATAAAACACACAGAAACGAAAAATATAAAACTCTTCTACGCAAAAATATTAACACTTCCCTGTATAATCATAAAATCCATATATAAACATGATTTGGACCCTAGCTAAAAGGTCCGTAAGCTTAATAGAGTCAAATCATACGCCCCATGTAGCAAAGTCCGTTCTGTTTAAAAGTCAATATCTTCCTATGCCTGGCGAGAACTGCCAGGGAAAGAGCACTCTGCAACTAATAAAAGCCTGGTTAGACCGCAGGAGGGTGTGGGGAGAATGCTGTCCCCCTATATGGGCTGCCAGACACAGCCCGGCCTCTGCCAGGCTATACCAGCATCCCCCGGAGCCCCAAAAAGCATCAACCCTCCAGTAGATGCTGCAGCTCCCAGGTATAAACAACAGCACCGCACCCACCCTAGGAACACCCAGGCTGATTCCTTCGTGCTACACTCGACACTTCCACAGGCCAAAATAG
Source organism: Neoceratodus forsteri (assembly GCA_016271365.2). Lineage (NCBI taxonomy): Eukaryota > Metazoa > Chordata > Ceratodontiformes > Ceratodontidae > Neoceratodus > Neoceratodus forsteri. Next base: position 479,255,934 of record CM057459.1, on the reverse strand, counting down.
AGCTTGACCAGTTCCTGGCTGCACAACCTAATTCAGGCAGCAAGGCAATAAATCCTCCTTTTTGATGTAGCGCCACAACCAGTCTCCCAAGAGGGTCAGATGGACAAAATCACTGGGGACAGCACCACATCGGTGCATTAACATTAAAGCAGAACTCCATCACAGCACAGCTTTTCCCACATCAATCCAAACTCCACTCATTCCCCAAAGTCACGCAGACACTCACCGGCAGGAACCTGGGACAGGTTCCTGCAATCCCGAGTTCCAAGCTCTATACAACAGCCCTGGTCTCCAAAACCTTTAATCCAACCAGCCAGGAGAGCGAGGAGTAGAGGGCAATAAAATCCCGAAGTTGACAGGCAAGTGCCACGAACGTCAGCCAAGCAGCTGCAGAACTCCAATGCCCAACAAAGAAGACTGCTTCCCATCCACTTCTGAGCACTCAAAAATCGTCAAATAAATTACTGAAGAGGAGGAACAACTTCACGCTGCAGCGCTACAGCAATCCACGCCAAATGCCAAAGCGAACGACCGAAGAATCAAAACAACTTCAAACTGCAGAAAACAGAAGGTAATATAACGGACCGAGAAAGCTCAAAGGGCTAAAGTATTACCGATGTTACCGATGTTAAAAATACAAGGTCGAAATTAAATACAAAAAGTACAAAGAAGTAAAAACGACGTTCTGGCCGGCTCAGCTCAGCCGCCATTCTTGCGCACGCGTGAAAAACACCTGTGGTGAAAGTCATCACCTGTAACCCAATGTAACCCAATTGTTGGAGCATGTGGCTCCTGTATGTAACCCAATCTGTTGGAGCATGTGGCTCCTGTATGTAACCCAATTGTTGGAGCATGTGGCTCCTGTATGTAACCCAATCTGTTGGAGCATGTGGCTCCTGTATGTAACCCAATTGTTGGAGCATGTGGCTCCTGTATGTAACCCAATCTGTTGGAGCATGTGGCTCCTGTAAGTAACCCAACTGTTGGAGCTAGTAGCTCCCGTATGTAATTGTTTTCTCCTTATGGATACCCTGTAACTCTCCCGGGTCGCCCCTGAAAATAGGCACGTTGCTGTCTAGTGCGCTTAGCTGATTAACAAAAGCAAATAAATGAATAAATACAGGTACTGTAGGCTGTCAGTTCCACTATATGGACTTGAGTGTTACAGGCTCAAAACCTTGAGGGGTGGTCTCAAACTGGCTGTTATCACTTTGGGAAATTATTGTCCTTCCTAACTGTTAGAAGTCACTTTGGGAATTCTTTTCCCTCCTAACTGTCAGAAGTCAATCAGCAAAGGCCTAGTAGAAATGGTGAACCCAATGGTCTCGTACAAAGGGTGAAACAGGTTGCCTCCCAGTAAATGAAGGGACCTGTTATATTTGATGGCTCTGTGTGTGTGTGAGCAGGGGAGGAAGTGTTGTTATAAACAGCGAGAGCTTATCTGTGGTTATTTTGCAAATTGCAGGGTGCTGGTTCTATATTTGAAGTTCTTGTTAGGTTATGTCTGTGGGTTTTGACCACAGATAGTTTTTTAGAGAGTTCATTGTGTGGCATCTTTGCTTGTCTTCTCAGTCCGCTGCTGTTCCTGTCTTGCACACGTGTATGGAAACTGCTTGCACCTTTTACAGACCTCTACCGTGGGATCCTTGCACCCGAGAATTTCAGAGGGTGAGACTTCTTTCCAATTGTGCAAATATGTCAAAGATGAAGGAGACACTGTATTCTGCTCTGGCTTACATCAAGTAGAATCTAGTCAGGATCTTTATATGGTGTCTTCCATATACTCCATGTCTCAAAGTGTTTTGTAGGTCAATGAGTCACACAGTGGTAGAGCGTGGGACTATGCATTCAGACATATGAGTCATTTAGCATTTAACAAATCGATGACCTAAATGCATATCCCAATTCCTGTCAATCTGTGCAGGGTGGGGGTGGGGTTAGTGTCAGTTCAATACTTTACTGCCATTCCTATTATGCATCTCTCTAACTCCTGCACTATCAATGCCAATGCCAGCAAGCCAACATTCGGCATTGACAAATGCTTGTTTCAACTAGGGACACTTTAAGCCCTTAGAGGGTTGATAGTGTCCCTTTAAATTAGGCATGTGTGGCTGCTGGCAGCCACCAGCACAATTTTCTGTGGACACAAACCTCTTTAGAGACCCAGTTACAAAGGTAATGAAATGGACAATTTCTGAACTGTAAAAAAAAACTTGAGAGAGAAATTTCAACTGAAATACATCAGAAACTTGATTTATTGTATACAGAGTGAAAATAAATTTGTTATATTGGGGTTTTGGAGTATATTGGGGGGGGGTGAAAAAATCCAGAGTGTGGCCATAAGTAAGTTCTGGTGGCCACACTTTGAGGCCATCTGAGGCCACCCAGATTTCAGCCTTGAGAGCCACTACACCAAAGGCTAACATATCTGTAAGGCTAGTATTTTCTGGATATGGAATTATACCATTTGCAGTGGTTAAAAACTGCCAACTTTGGACAATTCCAGATACCTTTCAGAAAATACAGCAGAACTGGAAATTTTCACTGTAGAAATATTTTATTTCTACTGCGAACATTTTCAACAATTTTGTCATTTTCTGGCTTTGCATGTCCAAAATGGAGTCCCCACTTGCTGAAATTCTCTACTTGGTTGTTTGTGGTATGAATTAAATGTCCTACTTGCCCCAATTCTCTCTGAAAAGAGAACCTAACTGGATTGGTTGACTTTTCCACCTGCTGATTTTCTATTCCTAATTTCAAGACTTGCTGAGTTAGCACTAACAGCATTGTTTTAATAATGCCCCATAGTGTATGTGTATACCTTCACCTCACCTGCCGGTTACTGCTGCACTGGGCCAAACTCAGTCAACCCCCACCACCACCATCACCACACACAAAAAAGAAAACTTGGCTGGACTGGTTTATTTTTTCAGGACATCAGTCCACCATGTTTTTATTTTTATTTTTTATTTTATTTAAACAGCAGTTTGGAAAACCTTTGAGCCATAGGCTCATTTACAAAGGTACCTTGTCACAGTAAGACAAACCAAAATACACAGTATAGCAGTACAACACATAAGTATAACAGTAAAATTAAGACATAGATATAAACAAGCTGGTACAGGTAGGATGGATGCAAACAATACCAGAGTTATGTCGTCCTTAGCAGCTTAGTAATACGCTTTGTCATAAGTATTGAGTACTTGTGGTCCCTTACTGCTGAATGATGTGCTCCTGATTTTCAGATCTCAGCCTCCCCGACCATCATACTCACCCCCCAGTGGTGGCACTTTCTTTGCACTGAGGTACGCATCTGCATCTGCAAAATCACGGAACAGGGGTGTTTTTTAAAGTGCAGATGCGGATGCTTGCCTCTGTGAATTTTTTTAATAGGGGTATTTTTTTTGGACTTTTCCATGTAATGTTGCTCCTCAATTGTGCAGATTAGGGGTGTGTCCAAGGGGTGGGCACCCGTGGTGGGCAAATGTGATCTGAAGCACCCCTGGTAGCACTCTGCTCTGGCACTGTGGTGGCTGCCCTCCATGCTGTGCAGTGGCTGTGATGGAGCTCGTGCCCAAACTTGTGCCTGGACCTGTGTGCATGCGCAACTTGGGGGGATCAGTTGACCCTCATCATCTCACATCAGGCCTCACATCCTCAGAAGAGCAGGAGGAAAGCTGCCTGCCTTGCTTGCGCTTGCTCGTGGCCTTGCTGCTGCACCCCAGTCCGGTGCTGCTCCCGCTGCATGGTCAACTTCTGTGTTGTCTCCTTGCCTGGTGTTGGGCCTGGTCTCCATGTCTCCTGATCTGAGAGAGAGAGTAGTGCCATCCCCCGGGCCACCCCGCATGTCCGGGCTGTGTGTGCTGCTGACCTGAAGTTCGAGAGAAGCAAACTCCACATTAGGACGAGCCCGAAGGATGAGGAAGAACCTGGAGGAAGAAATAGCCAACCCCTGGGAGCCAGGAGCCAACCAATACACCTGGCAGTATGTTCGCAGTTTCACCCCAAGATTCACCCCCTTAGTCCTCAGGTCCGGGCCTCAGGTAATGAAGGATCTGTGTCAAGGATGATTTTCCCAATGATTTTAATTGTGTGGGGGGGGGGGGGGGGTCTGCATGATGCAATGCAAGCCCGGATCCAGAGGTTTTGCCTGGGACAGAACCCACGGAGAGAACTGAATGCTAGGAAAATTTAGAATTCTGTTAAAACCTGGGGTTAAAACTCTGTGCTGTGGTTTGCTGACTCAGTGTTATACCCGGGATGTTACATTTTTCAAAGTTGTCTCAATGGTGTAAGGCACTCCCTGTGTTGTTCTAACATTACATTTGTTTCTTCACCAAAGAGAGCAGCCTGGGAGAACTGTTGCCCCAGAATCCTGTTCCAATCCTTTGGGTCATATTTTTTTTCATGTAGTTTTGTTTTCTCCATGGGATTGAAGCAGCTTATTGGTCCTGTCCCTGACCCCATGGACTGGTGCTTGCCTCCCCTGGTACTCGTCTTCTGGTCAGTCAGCCCCATGGATGCCTCCCACACTGTGGCAGGCTCAGAGGAGGGAGGGAGGGCTGCCCCCCCAGTGACATATCCAGTTTGGACTGAGGTGGTCCCAGGTGCCTGCGTGGGGCTGCGGACTGTTGGGCAGGGATCCATTAAGCCCCAGCTCCCTTTTTCTACTTTTCTCCTTGTTCCCAATGTGAAGCATGCATGTGGAGGCATGCAGACATCACCAGGACACAGCCCCTCCCTTCAGTGCCACCATAGCCTGAACTACCACCATGCCTCCATCTGGTGGCAGTCAGAGGCCAGGCAAACAAACCCTCCCTCCCCAGGATGGGAGAGCAGTCCCTTGGATGGTCAGTCCTCTCCCACCTGACCTACACGTGGCAGCCCGAGTCTGCTTCTGAACCCGGTTTTAATTTATATTTGCTTTGCTCATTGCCCTGTTGCAGTGTGCAGACATTTTTAGGGTCTCTGATATCAGAACCACTAAATCCTTTTCTTCCAGAGTGCTATTCAGCACCATCCCTCACATTTCATATAACACCCTTGGGTTCCTTTTTCCAATGTGCATCACTTTATCTTTTTAGTGTTAAGGTCCAGCTTCCGAATCTTGGACCAACTCTCTAATCTGCCCAGATCCTCCCTTAGTTCCCTTCTCTCTTCCTCTGTGTCTCTCTTAGTACAGATCTTTGTGCCCAAGATGTGAGCGAGGATACGAGTTGGAATCCGGGGTTGGAATCCTGGTTGGAATGCACCCCCGAATCGCCCCGAATGAACCCTTGAATTTGGACTTGAATTTAAGCCAGGGACTGAATAAATGAAGGTCTGGGCGTTTGAAAGCGTCCAGCTTTTGTGTGTGGGGTGAGGGTGGGGTCTGGCTCCAAGATTTTTTTTTTTTTACCAGTAATCATGTCAGAACAAGCCAATGAAATTATATCTTGGAAATCACTGGTGCCTTCTATAGAAACAGATTCCAAACACCCCTCCTCCTCCCCCACACCCTGGGCCCACACCCCATTCAACCTCATGACTGAAACATAGAAGTTTGACAGCAGAAAAGGACTGACAGGCCCACCCAGACTGCCCATTTGTCTAGCTATCCGCTAGGACATGCCCCCCCCAACACTCCCCTGTATCTGTCCCATGCCTTTTTGAATCCTTCCACTGTTGCTTCTCCAACCAACTCCTCCGGGAGCCTATTCCACTTATCCACCACCCTCTCTGTGAAATAGTACTTCCTAATGTTACCCTTGAACTGTCTCCCCTCAATCTGTAACCCATGCCTCCTCATTCTGATTCCCTTTCAGCTGGAAGATGCTTTCCACTGGCACCTGGTTTATACCCTTAAGATACCTGTAGGTCTCAATCATGCCCCCCCCCTCCTCTGTTCAAGGAAATACATATTCAGTTTTCCCAACCTTTCCTCATAGGACAGGTGGCTGAGCCCCTTTACCATCTTTGTTGACCTCCTCTGAACTCACTCCAGCCTCCCTGCAGCCTTTTTGAGGTATGGCCTCCAGAACTGGACTCCATACTCCAAATCCGTTCTAACTAGATGGGTTTACAAGGGTACTATGATCTCCCTTTTTCTACTGATAATCTCCCTTCTGAGGCAGCCTAGCATTCTGCTGCCCCTAGCCATTGCTCCATCGCAGTGCCTTTCCACCATCGGGTCCCTTGATATAGTGATGCCTAGGTCCCTTTCCTGTTCTGTTATCTCCAGTTCTCTGCCCCCATACAGTACCCTGCTCTCTGGTTACTGCATCCAAGATGCATGCTCTTACACTTGTCCATGTTGAATGAAAGCTGCCACTTCTTTGACCATGCCTAGAGACTCCCCAAATCTCTCCACATTCTTTCTACCCCTTCCAGAGTGTCCACCTTATTGCAGACTTTAATATAATCTACAAACAGACTCACACCCCCTCAAGGCCCTCCACAGTGTCCCCTACAAATAGATTGAACAGTAGCGGCCCTAACACCGACCCCTGAGGGACCCCATTTGTGACCATGCCCTCTCCAGATGCCACCCCATTTATAATGGCCCTCTGACTCCTGCCCCCCAGCCAGTTTCTCATCCATTAAACCAGCTTCTGCCCCAGCCCCAGGCATGTCAGCTTATACAGCAGTTTCCTGTGTGGCTAGGAGTCAGATGCCTTCTTGAAATCCAGATAAGTGACATCTACTGCCCGCCCCTGATCCAGTTCCTTGGTGACCACATCACAAAACTCTATCAAGTTTATTTGACAGGATCTACCCCTGGTAAAGCCATGTTGCCTTGGATTCATCAGGCCACTCTCCTCTAGGTAATTGGGGATCCTGACTTTTATTAGTTTCTTCATGAGCTTGCCCACCACCGATGTCAAGCTCACGGGCCTGTAATTTCCCACCTTCTCCCTCCATCCCCCCGTATGCAGAGGGACAACATTTGCCTGCCTCCAGTCCTCTGGTACCACTTCAGACTCCAGCGACCTGTTGAAGAGTGCACCAAGGGTGCTGCCAGTATATCTTTAAGCTCAAATCTAGCACTCTGGGGGGTTGGGGTTTATCCAGGGAGTTTATGCCCGGGGTTTATGTAATTTCTTCATATAAAGATTACCCGGAAAGATTAATTAAATATTGTAACCCTATAAAAAACAATGCTTAAAGATATTTTTATAGTAAAATGGCAGTCTGTTAAACATGTCTACCTCCCGGGTCTACCTCTATTTGAAAGGTGGACTCTGCCTTTGCTTTGCTCCCTGTAGCTTTCCTCTTTATTGTTTCTGATACAAATATTGGTAAGAGTAATCTTGTACTGTGAAGGCTGTATCAAGTCACATGATTAGGTGGTTATTTAAGCAATGTACCAGGACAGGGTCATGGACAGGGTGTGGGTTATGCTGGTATGTACCCATGTCTGGTGTGGTTTGGTCAGGAGGCTGCAGGCTGACTAAGTAAACCCCCAAATAAACCACTCCAGAAGTGTGTAAATCCCAGCATAACCGGCACCCTGGAATGGTATATTTTGCGATTATCCTGGTTCCTCACTTGAAGCGAAAAGGGGGGTTGGAGGCCATAACTGACTCCTTGTTTTTGTATTAAAGAGGTCTATTTTTATTTTCAGGAAAAAAAAAAACAATGAAAGGGGTCATTTCTAAAATGTGCAGACGAGCATGGGTACAACTTCTTACATAGAGTGCCACCACCGGGTACTCACCCCATTCGTAACCCATCCTCACTGGCACAAGCACACCGAGAATTACAGCCAGGCTGTCGCCAATACATAAATTCATAAGATCCAAAACAGGTCAAGCAGCATTAGCCTTTTATCAACCTGCTCCAAATCTATAACCCCACTGTAAAACAGTGTGCAGAGAGATAATTGTCCAGTGTCCCTTTAAACTGGTTTATGGTCCTACACGACACCACAGAACATTGTAATGTATTCCACTGGGATACCACCCTCTGAGAGAACCAAGTCCCTCTGTTTCTTTCTTTCTATAGTGGTCTCCTTTCATTACCATATGGTGCCCCCTAACTGTTTTTGTGTCTGGTCTTAGTTGTAACCCTGTACATTTCCATATATCCTGACTGTCAAATGCTTTATAGACAAGGCACATGTCCCCCTGAATTATCCTGTAGTGGAGTGAGAACAACCCCAAATCGCTGAGTGTCTCCTCATAGGTTTTACCTCTTAGGTTTGGCACTAACTTTGTTGCCCCCCCGGACCCCCTCAATTCTCCTTAGATCAGTTTTTAGATGTGATGTCCAGAACTGACAACAGTGCTCCAGGTGTGGTCACACCAGGGACACAAGTATCAGCATCACTGCCTCCCTGTCCCTGCTCCTGATGTTCCTTTTAATGGAAGCCAGAACTCCATAACCAGTTTTAGCTATACTAGAACTGATTGGTAAAGCTCAGGTTACTGTTGATTAGGACTCCCAGATCTTTTTCGGTTTCGGTGGCTTGGATTACTGTTCCATTAATATAATATGTAGAATTAGGATTTCTCCTCCCAAAGTGCATTAGTTTGCACTTGTCCATGTTAAATCTTAATTTCTTATTACATGCATTGTCAGCCATGGCACTGATGTTCTCTTGAAAAGCTCTAGCATCTTTTTTGTTTACCAACGTGCCCATTTTAATATCATCTGCAACTCTTGTCATCCAGGCGTTGTTAGTACAAGTAATTGATTCTACCAGAATATTAAATAATGCTGGCCCAAGCACCAGTCCCAGTGGAACCCCACCAGTTACTTTGATCCAGCTAGAGTAGTGACCCTTAACCATCACTCTCTGTTTCCTCTTGGACAACCATGTTGCAATCCAAAATATTGTAGTGTTATCCAAATTAATTTCTCTCAAGATATTAATTAGTTCAATATGTGATATACTGTCAAAAGCTTTTTTCAAAATTGACATATAATATGTCGACAGGTATAACATTTTCCAAAGCTACAGTAAACTGACTGGATCAAAAAAGTGTAATAAGTTTGTAAGGCAGGACCACCCTTCCTAAATTCATGCTGATATACAGTAGGTCCATTAGCCCCTTTCCCCGAAGATGTTCCTCAGTTGCCTCTTTTACTAGTGCCTCCAGTGTTTTACCCACAATGGATGTGAGGCTGATTGGCCTATAGTTACTACAGATTTTGATCCCTTTTTAGGGCTGCATTGGGCGGAGCCCTGCAGGCCTATTGCTTTGAGTAAAAAAGCACTCCCACACTCCTTGCGAATGAACATGTTGAGTGTTAAAAAAGTCACCTCCACATCAGTATAGTACACGCTTGTACTATCTTCTCCCCCTCATCGCAGCGCACTTCCCCCTCTCTCATTATGTTTCTTACTGTAGAAATCTCTACCCAGCTGTTACTGATGTATGTCTGAATGTATTGTGTTTATACAGCATCTCCCAGCTCGCGTTGTTTGCTGCTGTTCCCAGATGTAACTGTGTCTTCTGCAGCTTATAACCCACTTAGTAATTTTATACCCCCACAGTTTGTAACACATTCACTTGGTTATTCTGAAATTATGGTGTTTCTGTTCTTTTACATTGTTTTTCACCGATTTTACTCATGGGCATGCTGGTTGCTGAGTGTCACTTCCTTATAGCTGCAAAGGTGATCAAACAGTGAAAAATTAACAACTTTATATTAAAATGTTTTTTTTTTTTATTTACTCTTTTTTGTGTCACTGCCGACTGGGGGGAGCTACCTCCCCCCTTCCAGTCAGTTAACATTGGCTCCACCCCCCATAGGACTTACTTCTCTACTCGACTCCTTTTCCTCAACCACTTACCTCTCCCCCCATCACAGGGTGATGGGCCATGCCACATGCCTCACGCAGCCGGTACTTGGGAGAAGGAGTGCCCCGGGGATGAGAGGGTCTGTGGTGACCGCCATCATGCAGTGGAGTGATGTTTTCTCCCCTTACGTGTACAGGTGGGGTGTGTAATGATGCACAGTGCGTGGCCCCACACACGCCTTTGGCGCAGCCAAGCCAGGCATCTTGCCCCAACTTCAATCTGTTTTTGTAGTGTTTGCCCCAGTTCACTTGTGGTCATGCTTGCAGCCAACACATGCCCCTTTTTCCCTCCCCCTTGGGGGAGGAGAGTAGTCCATAGGATGCTCGATCCTCCCCCAACCTGACCGTCCCTCCTATGCCTCTGAGTCCAGTTACAAACCGGGATGCCAGTGCCGGAGGCAGAAATCTTACCACTGTGGCACTGGGCTAGCATACTAAAGTGTTTTAATGTAGTCTAACTTTCTCCAATTGATTATTTATTGCTGATCTGGACATCATGCTTGAACAAGAAATTTTAGAATGTGTTTCTTGATTTGAAGCAAAAGGGAACATTGGATCTGCAAGATGAAAACTAAGTGTCTCAGTTCCAGTTGGTCCCATACCATCATGGCAGTTGCAACCAGGCTATGTCAAATATGTGTGTGAGCAAAACACATCACACCACATGCACACTGCCATCTGACCATCTATTCATAGTAACTTGTCCCTTTAAATATTTATAAAGCATTAGCGTTGGCTATATAGTTAAGTTTTACAACAGGAAACAGTGTCTGTCGTGGTTGAATTCCTCATGATGAAGCAAAGGTTTTCTCAGTACAGTCCAGCAACACAGTCAAAGCAATCAGCAGCATGGATAAGGTAAGAAGCTTCCAACTGCTACTGCTAGACAATTATGATTTTATCTAATTGCCCATGACCAACTGTTGAAGCCTGTGATTTAGAAAGGCCTAGTACTAGTGTAAAGCGTTATCTCACATTTTCTCAAACATTTGAAGATTTCTTTGGATTCGGAAGACAGTTGCCCTAATGACAAACTAAAATGGAAGTAATTCAGTTGCACTCAGAATAATGAAACTGAATCCACACATGATTACAATAACAGTTAGAAACACTTTCAAAATATATAGTGTTTTTTTAAGCTATTCTGTCAAAGCATGTTCACAAAAAGAGAAGATTCAAACAGAGTAGGCTTTACTTATCAGTGAAAGCCTTATGCAAGTGTTTCTGTGTGTGTGTTGGTATGCTGGAACAGCTGAAGAAGTTTGGGTTCTGAATTGCCTGGAATGCCATGGCTGGATGGAGAACTGGACTTTTATGGAAACTAGCAGCCTGGGATGTAACTTCATCCAAACGTTCAACTATAGGCGGTAGGGAGCACGTTTCTCTTCCCCTGGACACCCTTGGATTGCTGCTTAGCTCCTTTTGGCTCAATTCAAATGTGAAATATGCTTTTTGGTAAAATAGAAGAGCCCTTCACAGCTGCTTGTAGACAGGTAAAATCTGTAACTTTTAGCAGTCATACGAGGTCATTGAAATAACTCCAGTATGACCACACTGATTGATAAAAGGATGTGTAATCTGTGCCTTTAGAGAGGACTCATGTAACCTAATTTGTAGTTTGATCAGTCTTCAGTCCAACTTCATGTCATACTATGCTTGAATCCCGATTAATAAACTTGGAAAAATAATTTGCGTGCTTTATTGTAAACTAACATAGAAGAAAATGATTATACTGTATCACAATGAAGAATATGAAAAATAACAGAATTGCTGGACATTTATGTGTTAGTATTTCAAGCAGCTAGTATTATAAATAGGAATATCCCTAGTCCCGAAATGAGATACAGAATCCTGTTGTTACCTTTCAATTACCTAATTTTTATTACTGCAGCCTGGGTGTTCAACATTTGTTTTTTCAGCATATTTCTGAACCCTGTTTGCGTATTTTATGTGAGGTGAAAACTCTAAATCATATAACCTTTAAATATATAACAGTGACACTGGGGGTGCCCAATCCCCCAGTGCCGCGATCACATCTCGGTCCGTTTTTTTATGTTTAACCTGGTAACAAGAAAACTGTCCTGTGATGTCTGTTGCACCATTTGAGACTGCCACCCAATCCCCCACTCAGCACACACCCCCAGCCCTTACGTACCCATCAGGGAGTCCACCCGCTGTAATCCTCTCTGGACCGCAGACACGTCTTCACTCTTCAAAGCCGGACCGCAAACTGAAGAAACACGTATGCAGTTCAATGTATTTCAATAGAGACTTTGAACTTAGAGGCATAACTTGTTTTCAAGATTATAACCTTGTAGTTGGTATTTGGGGACTGAAAGGTATGCTTTCCGGGTCTAAAATGAACACCTACATGTTTTATTGTGAACATCAGAAAATAATGTTTTGTTATGTGCAGTCATCTAAAATGTTGTTCCCAATCATCAGGAATCATTGTTCCCCCTAGAGTTGAAAGATAAATCATGACACATTACTATATATATTGCATTCAAAAAGCTTGGCCAGTAATTCTCACACATGGTACCTGATTTTCAATCATTAGCCAGATTTGACTTTAAAAAGAGAAAGGGGAACCCAAGAAACTTCTTGTTGCAATATCTTGATGACTTAATCATTCTTATTAGGCATGAGTGAAGTCTGTTTGCTGCACTTCATGGAGTCTTTGTAGTGAAGTAAAAAGTTGTTGTTTTTTTTTTTTGTCACATAGTCTTCATCAGGAAGGCTAAGACTTGGGGCTTTATATACTCCTTGAAATGTGCGCCACAGAACAGGTCATACTGTATGGATGATTGCCAGTGCACAAGGATGGTCACATGATAGCTGCCACAGTAAGATGGTCCTTGTGGTGCCCAGTCAGATGTGTCTCTGAATGTTAAACAGAATCAGTCATATTAGGATGAAAAAAATTGTAGTTACTGCAGAATTATTTTGCTATATGTGAGTGCTGAGACTTTGTAGAATGTATCTGATAAGGTCTAATTTTGAGAAAAAAACACTTTTTGAAGATATTTTAATAGTTTTATTTGCTAGTGTTATGCTGATGCTATTAATGTCTCTAACTTGAATTCATTTGGCAAGAGGAGATTCAGCTCCCAGTTTTCAGTTATGTTAGACTAGGGTCCCATTTTTGAAAGTCTGGGGTCACTCCTTACAAAGGACCTAAATTGTGTACAAATAACTGCAATTCTATAAATATTCTGTATTTGAATTCAGAACACAGTGTACTTGCACTATACTTTTCAAACATAGTACCATTAATGTAGCCCAAATGAAGGCCTTACTGGTGGTCTCAGCACAAAGCACAACATCCTTATGTCTACAGTAAGATATGTGCTATAAATAAGGTTGTGCCGGCAGCAGAGAGGTAAGTACCTATAATTCAGGTTGGGCTTGCAAGGAACAAGCCTAGTTAGGTCAAAGGCTGACAGTATAGCCTAGAGGTTAGAGTAATGTGCTGTGAATGAGCTTGGTACATCCAGCAGAGCTGGGTTTGATTCCCACAATCTCCCCTTGCATGCTGTGTGACTCTGAGCAAGTCACTTAACCTACCCAGTGCTCCCAGGTCACCCCTGGAAACAAGCATTTGTGCCTAGTGGGCCTTAACCGGTTACCAAAGACTAAAACAAAAAAAAAATGTCAAACCAGGTAGTGCTCTTGCACTCATTTACTATATTAAAAAACTCTAATGCCAATGCTGGGAAGTAATTTACATTCCATTATGGTTCTGTTAACATGTGTTGCCCTAGCTTTTGCACCATAGTCTTACCCGCATATATCTGATGCACCATACTTCTTTACAGCAAACACTCCTCAGCACCCTCCACACAATCCCCATAGGCATACTGTTAGAATTAATATCCCTGGTAAGCTAGTGGCTCCCTCTACCACAGTCAATCCCTGTAAGCATAGTGTTAGAATGAATTACAGTTAATATCCCTGATGGTCTATTGGACCCCTTCCCTCAACCAATCCTTGTAGGGATACTGTTAAAATTAATATCTCTGTTAATTTAGTGGACCCTCCTCACAGTACTGTCAGTCAGTGCCCAACCCCTACCCAGCAACAGCAGCTTGTACAGAGCCACTTCTCACTTCAACGGCAGATCAGTGTTTCACTAATATAAGTACCAGTATTGCTACAACTCTGTATAGTAATACTGTACTTGTGTGACATTTATTAAAATGTTTTTTTGAATTTTCGGTAGATACCAGACAGACAAGTACTGCATCTCAACATAGAGTAGCGTAGTAAAAATATTACAAAACAACACATTTATGAGCCTATGTTATATTTTGCAAATACAGGTTTGTAACTTTGGTAACTGACAATATTTTTTTTACACCCAAATTCCTCAGCTGCAGTCCTATCAGCTCTGGCCAGAGTTTGTTGTGTATTGGGATGAAATGGGCTGTTGTCCATTCATCCGGTAGGACACCTTCCTGCAGTGATTTTTAAAAAACTACCTGGAGCAGCTCACATATTGTTTCTGCTAGCTCTTTCAAAAGCCTAGGATGCAACATGCCCGGACCAGATGATTTAATAGGATCAAGGCTTTGGAGTTTCCCCTTGATCATGCTTGCAGTTATTTCTAGTTTGCAAACTTGGTTACCTTGGTTTGCATAGAAACATAGAAACATAGACTTTGATGGCAGATAAGGACCGCTTGGCTCATCTAGTTTGCCCATTTCCCTACCTACAGGATAGGCCGCAGATCCTAGTTAACCAACAGCCTATTTCTTCCTACCCCCCACAAGAATTGCTTTATGTCTGTCCCATGCATTCTTGAATTCTCCCACAGTTTTAGACCCCACAACCTCCTCAGGAAGGCTGTTCCATGCATCCTACCCTCTCTGTGAAATAATACTTCCTCACATTGCCCTAGACGCCTCCTTCTATCTTTAAATTGTGTCCCTTGTTCTTGCCGTCACTTTTCTGAAAGATGCTACCCTCTTGGACTTTGTTGATTCCACTGAGGTTCTTAAAAGTTTCTATCATGTCCCCCCTCTCCCTTCTTTCCTCAAGGGTATACCTATTAAGCTCCTTTAGTCTCTCCTCATACGGCTTCTCTTGCAGACCCTGCACCATTTTAGTTGCCCTCCTCTGGACTACCTCTATCCTGTCTATGTCCTTGCTGAGATGGGGTCTCCAGAACTGGACACAGTACTCCAGATGGGGTCTCACCAACTGTCTGTACAAAGAGATAACAACTTCCTGTTTTCTGCTGCTGATGCCTCTCTCTATACATCCCAGTATACCCCCAGCCCTCCCTACTGCCTTCTCTCATTGCTTGCTAACCTTAAGGTCATCTGATATGATTACCCCCAGGTCTCTTTCCTTTTTTGTTGTTGTTACTACCTCCCCACCATTGTGTATTCTTCCCCTGGGTTCTTGATTCCCAGGTGCATTATTTTGCACTTCTTTGCATTGAATCCTAGCTGCCATACTTCTGACCATTCCTCTAACCTTGCCAAGTCCCTTTTCATCCTTTCCATGCCTCCTTGTGTATCAACCCTGTTGCAGATCTTTGTGTCATCTGCAAAAAGGCATACTTTTCCTTCCAGTCCCTCTACAATGTCACTGATGAAGACATTAAAAAGGACTGGACCCAATACTGAACCCTACGGTACCCCACTAGTAACCCTCTTTCTTCAGAGTGGACTCCATTTACAATTACCTTCTGTGTCTTGTTGTGCAGCCAATGTTTTACGCAGGCTACCACCCTGGCACCCACTCCCAGGCTGGTTAATTTGACTATTAATCTTTTGTGTGGGACTGTGTCAAATGCCTTGCTAAAGTCTAGGTAGGCCATGTCCACAGCCCCTACCTGGTCTAGTACTTTGGTCACCCAGTCAAAGAAATCTATTAGATTCATCTGACATGACCTTCCTGCTGTGAACCCATGCTGCCTTAGGTCCTGTGCTCCACTGGCCTCTAGGTACCCAACTATTCTTTCCTTCAGAAGTGACTCCATCACTTTCCCTACCATAGAGGTCAGACTGACAGGTCTGTAGTTTCCTGCCTCTGTCTTGGTCCCACTTTTGTGAAGGGGAATCACATCCACCATCCTCCAGTCCTCTGGTACCACACCATCCTCCCATGATTTATTAAAAAGAGTAGCCAGTGGTTTCACTAGTTCCTCCCTTAATTCTTTTAGAATTCTGGGGTGAATTCCATCAGGACCTATTGCTTCGTCACCTTCAGTTTTAGGGTTCTTGCAGAACCCTTTCTTCTGTGAAAGGACTGGGATCGACCCCCTATCAAGAGTGCTTCTGTTAATTGGATTAGGCACTTCCCCTCCTCTTTGTGAATACTGAGCAGAAATATTTGTTCAGTATCCTGCCTTTTCACTGTCCCCCTCTGCCCACCCACCGTTCATTCTATTCAGCCTCACTATCCCTCCCTTTGTCTTTCTACACTCGCTGATGTACCTATAAAAGGTTTTATCCCCCTTCTTAACTGAGTTGGCTATCTCTTCCTCAGTTTGGGCCTTTGCTATTCAGACTTCCCTTCCTGCTTCCTTCTGCCTTAACTGGTACAGCTCTCTGTCCTGCTCCTTCTGTGTTTCCCTATACTTCTGGAATCCTGTCTTTTTCTTCCTGACTTTCACAGCCACCTCTTTTGAGAACCATAGTGGCTTTTTCTTTCATTTTGATTTGTTTGTTGCTTCACACAAAAGGCTTGTTGCCTCTGTGATGGCAGTTTTGATGATTCTTCATTGTTGCTCCACACCTCCTTCTAGCCTGTTTGCTAGTGCTTTTCTGAGGCACTCTCCCATCTTGCCAAAGTCAGTCCTCTTAAAGTCCAGTACCCTCACTTTTGTATGGCTTGACTCTGTAGCTGAGTTTAACGTGAACTACACTGTTTGATGGTCACTTGTCCCCAGATGGCAACCCACTTCTAGATCTGAGATCCTCTCACTGTCCCCGTTTGAGAGTATGAGGTCTAAGATTGCTCCCTCATGAGTGGGTTCCGAAACTAGCTGTCTGAGGCCTGCCACCTGTAGGGCATCAAGAATGGCCCTGCTCTTGGATGTGGCTGCAGCAAATGTGCTCCAGTTAACATCTGGCATATTCAGGTCTCCCATCAACAGTATCTCCCCTTTCTCTGCCATTCTAAGAATGCCTTCTATCATATCCTTGTCCATTTCCTCCCCCTGACATGGGGGTCTGTACACAACCCCTGTGCAGATTGTGGTGCCCTTCCAGTCTCAAGGTGACCCACAGTGCCTCCTCTCCTCCCTGTTTACTCTTTTGTTCAGTTGCTTTTATCCCTTCCTTTACATAGAGAGCTACTCCTCCCCTCTTCCCTGCCTGTCTCTCCTGTAGGTTATGTACCCTGGTATGTTAACATCCCAGTCATGGTTCTCTGTGTACCATGTTTCTGTGACTGCTACGATGTCCAGGCATCCCTCTTCCATCAAGACCACCAACTCTGGGAGCTTGTTGCCCAGACTACGGGCATTGGTACTCATTACCCTCCATTTCCTGATGACCTTACTCCCTTTTGCCCCATCCCTGTCCTTCTTGCCTTTGTCACTTTGATTGCCTTTGCAATTTTGATTTATTCTCCTTTTTGGTACTGCTCTCAAAATAAGTAATAAAAACATCAGCCATGTCTTGGCACTCACTAATCAATCCATTCCCTTGCTTTAAAGGGCAGTTATGGGTATTGTTCTTTTTTAAACTTCCCCTATAACTATAGAACACCTTTTTATTGTTCCCCACCTTAGTAGCTAGTTTCAGTTCCAAATCTTTCTTAGTCATTCTAATTGCCTTTTCCTATCTCTGTAATTTGGTCTTCTGCACGTTCCTATATCCAAGTGTTCCCTCATCCCTAGCTCTTTAGTAGACTTTATTTTTAGCGCAAACTAATTTTCCTATCTTGGGATTAAACCAGAGGGGGATCCTATCTCTACTATTATATTTTCTCTTGGTTGGTACATGTTTTTCCACTATTTCATGTAGGAAAAACTTAAATAATCCCCACATTTGTTCTACACCAAGATACTCAAATGTCTTAGCCCAGTTCCAAATAGTTACCAATTTCCTCAATTTATCATAGACTGCTTTATCATAACATTTGATTTTGGTGATTCCCGTTTGCCTACTGGGTTTAGTGTGGATCATAAATTCCACAGTGTTATGGTCACTCCCCAAGAGTGGTTCCCTGGACCTGCAGTAATCTATAGAACCATCTGTATGTTTTGTTTACCAGGTCTAGTATGTGGTTTTCAACACACAATTAATCAATTGCATGCAGGAATTCAGCCTCTCTGTATTTCTTTTATTTATATTTCTTTATTTCAGTTTTATCACACTCTGTGGAATCTTGGGGCGGGGGGGCTACTTTTACACAAGAGATGTTTGGGAATGCCAGCAAACCTTCATGTGAGATGCAGTTATCAAACCTGTCTGGTTCAGTGCAGGACATTCTAGGAGCACAGAAAACAAGTTGAAGGTTCACAGTTGTCTACAGCCCTCAGCTTATGTAAAATAAATATTTACATTTTCCCAATGGTCACTGTGTGGATTTTTCTCCATGGCAACTCTGCAATGAGCAGAGTGCAGCATTTTTGGAAGACAGGTGAGCAAAAATGGCAGTTTTGGGTCCAGACTAGTTTCAGCAAAAACTATGGCAATTTTGGTGATTGCTGGAATTCACTGGCCCTACATAGCTGTATTGCCTGAAGTCACACATACTTTAATTTACATAAAATTAGCTAACAGGCTTTGTAGATTTATGTGAGCTCTGTTCAGCTATCTTGTTGACTCAAAAACACTACCACTTAAATGTTGTTTAACTTCTGCAATTTGTCCTGGATTTCTTTCCTTGTTGCATAACTAGAATCACAACCGCATAATCAACCATCTAATTTCAAATGTTTTATACACTTACATGTTTGTTCTTAGTTTCTTCGAGCAGGGTAAATGATATGCTTTTATTAAAAACTGATAGACATTCCAATACTTTTGAAGCATTAATTAGAATTTAAGTAAATGTATATTGAACATCAGAAAATGACAGTTTAAAATGTTCTAACATGATCTTAAAATACTGAAGGATATTGCCCAAAGTAGAAATCTGCTCTGGTCTGTTTGATATTTGATATACACCCACCAATGAAAAACTGTAAGCACCCCATTAATAAAACAGTTTACCTATTTATGTGATCAACTTTTAAAATAAATTCTGCATTGTCTTGGTATCCCAAATGTCCATGTTAGCTGCTGTAAATTATACCACCTGGTGACACACGTGACTGAGGATCTCCATCCCAGCATCTTCGGGAGATATTGCCCCTAGCCACAAAATGGGGGTCAGAATTATAACCAACTATTTAGTACTTTAACATTAAATAACAATATCTGTATATTATTAACAGAAGGAAAACATTTACAAAGCAGCCTCCCCCTCTCTTGCCACTCCTGTGAGAGCTAATCACGTGACTGCCACTTCAGCTGCTTGTATTTTCAGTGGGCTAAGCCCTTCCCCTTAATGCATGTTATCAGTGTCCAATGTACCTGTGTATGCCCACCACCTGCCAGGACAAAATGGTGCACAAATAGGGGAATGGGGAAGCCTTGGTAAATCCTCTGCAGCTGCTCTGCTTTTGATGACTTCAGGTAGTGATGGAATCCATTTGGCATGGGAAACAATCAGTTGCCAAGGGGTCATGATTTTAGCAGGCCAAGCCAGCTGAAAATACTCTAGATTTACTGTCTGTCATGTTAATATTATTTATTATAATTTTACTTAATTGTTTATTCCTGTATTTATTTTAGTACAGGCTGCAGAAGTGTTAACTGAGAGGAAATATATCACAGCTACACTTGAAGAAGATGTTTTGTTTCCTACAAATTATGCCTCTAATCAAAACTGGATGTCACTTAAATGGACGTTTTCCTCGACTCAAACTTCCAAGAATATCCAAACATTTCACCCTGATGATGGAAGGAATAACACTTATTGCTTCACATCCCCAAGTTATGAGGGGCGTGTTACAGTTTTTCCAAATACTTCCCTACTTTTACAGAACATCCAGATGAATGATACTGGAGCTTATTCTTTAACTGTAGTCACCAAAAATGGGACACACTCCACTGCTGAAATATTTATTTCTGTCTCAGGTAAGATATATAACCTCATTTCAAGAGTGAAGGGGAAGGACATTTACTTATGAGATGGAGATAAATGGCATTATCTTAGTGTTCCCATTGAGGAACCAGATATGTGGGTTCTCTGTACCCTCTTTTGAGATTTTTAGAAGTATAAAGTTCATTTTTGGAATGCAGATGAATTCCCCATCCCTCCTCCCATTTGCTGATCTGTCCCCTGCCCACCAATACCACTAGTAGTACTGCTAAATGTTTTTCTGATCTTCATTATAACAGCATATCTGCTTGATCATAACTTCAAATTGCAAGTTCTGCATGCTTAAAGTACTTCTGCTTACACCTGCAAGCAGTCAGCTTCTGTGTAGACAGATACAGGTAGTGGGTAAACATCTAGTGGTTAAGGAGTAGCAGGAACCAAAATAAGGTACAGTAGGTACCAATAAGAGGGGTTGAAAATGTAAAGTAGGAGACACTCTATCTAGGGTAGGTAACAGATAAGTTTGGGCAAGTGAGTAAGCAGTAGTACTGTTATTCATCACTCCAATTGTATAAATAGGGGATATTAGATGAGTTGATCACAAATAAGCTTTGTATTCACTCTGGAATGTTGCTGACAATGTTGCCTGGCAACTGGTGGCAAAGCCATGAGTGCCAGGCTGCATTGTTGGCATCATGAATCTCATGGGATTTCCTATGTGTACCATGGGCAAGTGGGTTATGTTGGTACACTGTTCCACATGCACAGCACTCAGGACAAACAATGCAAGTTTACAACTAAAATATCAACAAATGCAGGTTTATTTGGCTAATGCATTCACCCCATACCCCAGCGCTTCAGTGTTTGCCTTCACCAGGGGGCATGGCTAAGAGAGTTACAACACAGCTTAAATAGCCACAAATCATTTGAATCACCTGGTAGCTTCAAAGTTACAGAAATAAATTGCAAACGGGTAAATGCCAGTTGTTAGTTACATGAAGCTCATTGATTCAGAAGTAAACAAAAAATATAAACAAAGTCAAAAAAGATAAAGAAGATAAACAAATTGATGTTGTAATATCTATCACCTACAGTGACCTATTGTTTCAATACAATAACAAGTAGATATATATTTATTTAATGGTACAAATAACCTTGGTCAAAATGACAGGTCTGCTAGTGATGCACAGCAATCAACAGAGTGTGGAGAGGAAAGCAAAGCAAAAATGTGATTCCCCCCATGTAGATATATGCTATTGTAATATCCATGAGTAGCTGGTGATCTACATAACCTCAATGCTGGAGAGAAAGACAGATGCAGAGGTGCAGCGTGTATGACAGGTGGAGAAAATCTCCTGTAAGAGAGCACTAACAAAGATATGGTTAGGGAGCTCAGTTACAGGTGCAAAAGGTCAAATACAAGAATCTTAATAAGTGCAATGCGTTAGATTCATTTCTTTTTCAGGAATGGTTTAAGATCCCATAGATCGTTCAGGCCATTCAGCTTCACACTTCTTAGTCTGTATATCCATTCGCTCTCCTTTTTTAAGGGTAAATTGACCCTATTTCCACCATATTTCATCAAAGGCACCCATTTAATCCCTATGTATTTAAGCCCACTAGGTGTGGAGTTATGGTACAGAGCAAAATGTAGGCCTACTGGTGTATCTATCCTAATGTTGGAAATATTCCTAATGTGTTCTTGTATCCGTGTTTTAAGCAATCTGGTAGTCCCACCCATGTTGCACGGACACCATAAGATGTAGACTACATATGTAGTATGATAAATAATAACTTGCTTAACCTCAGATTCCTTTTCAGGATCTCCTGAATGTTTAAATTTACTATCAGTGTTGCAGTGGGTACATACATTGCATTTGAGGCATTTAAAGCAGCCCACTGGTCTTTTGGGTAGCCAGTTAAATCTCTGGTTGGGTGTTTCCATGGATAACTTGCTGTGTATGAGTTTTTCCCCAATATTAGGAGCTCTACTGAAAGTGATCATTGGTCTTTCACCAGCTGCTTCTGCTACCAGCTTGTCCCCAAGCCATATAGGCCAGTTTTTGTGTATAATACTGCCTATTTGGCCTGACCAGTTATGTTCTGTAACAAAGGTAATCTGTGCTGCCTTTGGGTTATCTGTTGCTCTCTCATCTGTCTTTAATGGTACCTCCCTAGGTTTTGAGAGGGCTCTGGTCTGGGCTTCTTCCAGAATTCCTGTTTTATATCCCCTTGCTGCAAATCTATTTTTAAAGAGCCACTGACAGCATTAGCAAAACTTTGAAAAAAGTCATTTATATTCAGCTCCATCACCTTTTCTTTAGTACTTGATATACTTTCAATAATTAATTCCCCATTTTCTTTATTACTGAAAACAATTGCATGAAAACAAGATCCCTGTTCCCTAGACTCTATCAACTCTGGCTGCTTCCCTACACATAACATCGCAATCTTCTGTTTGACATCACAATTATCTCCACAGCAACATATTTTTATGTCATATACAGAATTATGATGTCAGGTGTAGGCAGGTAGCCAGAGCTCAAAGATCAGAGATACTGTATTGATGCAAATATCTCCTAGAATACGGAAATAAAGGTGAGAATTACAGAATAAAATACAAAACATAAGCTACACTTCTGTCTGAATATTACATTTTTTCAGAGTTGTCTCAACTGTGTCAGGAACTCTTTAAACTCTTCTGTTTGTTCTAAGAGCATGGTTTCCTCTGAGCAGTTCCTTTTAAGATATAGGAACTCTCCATAGGGCACAGAGTTAATGAGTCTGCAGGGATGGGCACTGTCGACCCTAAGGACTGAATTGGTGCCAGTGGTTTTATAACATCTGGATTCAATCCTGCCATCTGCTATTGTGGGTTTTGAGAGAGAGAGAGAGAGATCCAGGAAATCTATAGCATTTCTGTCAGCTTTATGTCTAAAGCATAAGTTTTTGTCACTGATGTTTATTAAATTGATAAACTCCTCAATTTCCTCTGGATGTCCCTTCCAAATATACAAAATGTCATCAATAAAGCATTGCCAAAATCTGATTCTGGACAAATGTGGGTTTGTATTAGGGTTAAAGATAACTGTTTCTTCCCACTTGCCCAGGAATAGATTGGCAAACAAGAGGGCCATTGATGCTCCCATGACGGTATCACAAGTTTGGCAGTAATGGATCCCACTGAATTCAAAGTTATTATGCTTTAAAAGTAAATCAAGGGAGTTGAGAACAAAATCAATGGGTATATTTTCCCTGTCACAGTTGTTCTCTAGGAATTATTTACAAGCATCAATTCCATCTGAATGTTTTATACACGTGTAGAGAGATTCAACATCAATGCATAACCATGTCATATCTTCCTCCCATTTAAACAACTCTATTTTTTCTCAGGACATCTGTAGTGTCTTGTATATGTGAGCACAGTCCTGTAACACATCTCTGAAGAAAAAAGTCTACAAACTTACCTAACCTTTCTGTCAGAGAGCCTATGCTAGATTTAATAGGGCGCCCGGGGGGCGGGGGTGTCTACCAAACTTACTACTTTTGGTAATATTTACATACTAGGGGTAACCGGGTGTTCATTCCACAGATATCTATATTCTGATTCACTGATTTCCCCTATCCCCACAGCCTCTTGCAAAAGGACATGAAGTTGTACTTTAAATTTATCAATAGGATTCGCTGGTAGCTTTCTATAATTACTAGCATCATTTAAAAGTTTAAGGACAATATCTTGATAGTGGCTTTTATCCAAAACCACTATATTACACCCTTTGTCAGCTGGTTTCAGTATAAGGCCATCATAGCTAAAAAGGTCACTTAGTGCTTTAAACTCACTATATGTCAAAATAAATTTCAAGCCAGACTCTTTTTTACTCCTGTGACAATAACTGTGTGATTTCAGCTTTTAAAAATGTGGTAGAAAAACAGGTAAATTAACTCCTAGAAAATGCTAAGGACCAAAAAAATAAGAATATGAGAATGGGCACAATTCAGATTAAATTAAGTGAAAAGGGTATTGTATGGGGAGAGGGACTGAAAATAGAGGGAGTAGCTCTCCAAAAGTGGATGTTAAAATATACATTGGGTTGAGAAAGATCACTAAGGGAGGAAAGGCTGAAAATTGTGAGATAGCATGCCATTACTGTATGGATAAAATCACATAAAAAACAGCCAGAAATATGTCAAATTCAATGAAAGCCACCAAAACGGGACCTAGAGAAGACCAAGGGCTGTTTGGGAAATCCCAAACCCAGCCCACCCTCTGAAGTGTAGACTCAGCTGACCAGGCTGAATTCTCATTTTGTTTAGAGACTTTCTTCATCAGTGTTATGTTCACATTTACTTTTGATAAAGGTATGCCCTTACTTGTTATATGTATCAATCCCATGTCAGATGACTGTAACTGTTACTGAACAGCGTCTTTGAGCGCCACCTGCTGACAGCTTGTGCCACAACAGCAGCTTGCTCCAGTTTTATTGCTGAAATAACTTTTGCTACAGCGCTTATTTCTCTCTAAGTAGATACTGCCCCTCAGCTGCCATATCCTGGGTAATTACAATCTAACAATGCGTCAAAGCAGGACATCACTGAAAATGAGATATTGTATCTCATCTGCTGTATCCTGGGTAAATATACAGTAAAAATGTGTACAAGCAAGATCTGGTAGAACAGCAATACCATCAGTGAACATTCGACATTGATAGATACTTGTTATAAATGGTTTTGTGAACGCTTCCCATTCTCTTTCAAATGGGATACATTTCAAGAGTAAGTGTTCCATAGACTTCCTCCTATTTTGGTCACATTTACAGCAGTTGCCCTGTCTAACAGCTGTCCAATAACTAGACCACCCTTTGCTTTCATTTATCAGGCCAAGATGCAAACTACAGATAGCTTTTCTATGTGCTCTACTCTCAACATATAAAATATAGGGTTCAAACTTTGTTACCCTTGAGTTCCCTTTGTAATGTTATGCTGATAAATTCCCCAGTCTAGACAGATCCTTTTGAAAAAGTATCACTATGTTTGCTTTGCAGAGTTTATATGAGTCTGAATAATCCAATATTTCAGGGTACCAAACATAGCATAATCCCATCTGCACCATTTTGCCAGCCAACTTATGGAGCCTAGTTGTGCTATATTTTATAATTTTGACTTCTTCCCAGCACAACTTAAGAAGCCTATCTTCTTCCATTTTAATTATTTTGCCCAATAACCCACAGCTCTGTTGAGATCCTGTAGTTTAATTGCCTTCATGCCTGACTCTAGTCTACAGAAATGTGGATGTTATCATACTGGAGGCCAAGAACCATCTAAATTAAATAATTCTGTATCATATCTATGACTATGATAGTAGAGTGTGTATTCAAGACCCAAATTTCAACTCCATGCAAGAGCTGACTACTATGGCTTCAAATGCACTAAGCATTGTTACAAAGGAACGTCTGTCAAACGTTCTGGCAAATCAGTTAACAGCTATGGCTGCTCCTATCCCACGGTACTTAATTTTGTTTAAATGAGATTTCCATGTCATATTTTTATGGAATGTAACACTCAGATATGTAAATTCTGTTACCTCTGCCATCCTAACCTCATTTATGGACCAATAATTATATGTAGATCTTCTCTGAGAAAATCTCTTGCAGCAGGTCATAATATACAGGAATATCCATCTGCAGGCAGCATTCCATCTGGATGATTTTTCAGCGTTCAACCTGGAACCACCCCTGATGACACCATGTGTTGTGTCTTGGTACATATAAAGGGGGGGGTCCCAGAAGCTCCTCAGTTCTTTTCTAACCATGATCTGCATACTACACATTCTCCATCCAGAGTATAGCTTCAGTCGACAATGAAGAGTTCACTGATTGTTCCTTAGCAGTGTTCCCAGAATCATTTTATTTATTTTTTATTTATTTATTTATTTAAGAGATTTACCAGATAAGCATTCTGAGCGGGGACCGCTCGTTTCCAGATGCGACCTGTGACCTATCATTGCATACCTTCCCCATGTCTTCTTGGATCTGCTGTTCCAAAAGTGTTCTTGTGGCCAGAGGATTGCAACAGAGGACTTGCATGATGTTTGTGTCTGGTGCCTCGGCCCTGCTCATGATACCCATGCTTGTGTCCTATGTCATCGGTTTAACAAAGCCGCTAAATGTTGATGACTCCAGCAGCTTCAAGAGTACCTTATGGAGCAGAAAGCAGCCCTCTTGGAACAGAAACATCATTTGAAGTCAAAGGAGTCCTCTTCATCTTCCTCTGGGTCTCACCATTCAGGTAAGGACCCCTCATCAATGGGACAGGCTGACACTCGAGAGAAGCCAAAGAAACACCCTAGCAAGAGTAAACATACTACTCCTGTCTCCTCCCCGTCAATGAATAGCCTGCCTTCTTCCTCCCTCTCTCAGGAGCAAGAGCTCCTTAGAACAAAGGTAGTAGCCCTTTCAGAGGCTGTTGCCAAGTAGTCTTCCACTCCATTGATGACCTCTGGTTACTCATCTACCAATTCCTTAATGGCTCCTCCGTCGAACGACTGCCAACGGGTGTCCTTAAACTGCAGCTTCCGCTGCTGGTGGCCCCATCACAGGGATCTCATTACCATCCATCGACGGCTTCTTTGGGTTCATTGATGGCCCTTCCTACAAGTTCTAGTCAAGACATTTTGAGTCCTTCAGCTCTTCTGTCAATGAGTACTGGTGTTTTGTTCACACATCGTTGACAGCCCGATTGATGACTCAGCCGACTCCAGTCTCATGTATAGTGACTATTCAATCAGCCCATTCTACTCTGATTTTGACCACCACTCCTCAGCTTGCCATGGTGGATGTTCAGGCTTTGGTGCACACCATTCTTGACCTCATAAATTCCACCCTTCAGTCTCATGGGGGGGTGTTTCTTTGGTACCAGTTTTGGTCATTTCTAGACATTCTTCTGTTTCTAGAATGGTCAAATTCCTCCCCAGCTTCTCTTGGTCCCCTGAACAGGGACATTGACATAGAGGACCCTTTCTTACTGGATTGTGAATTGGAAGATCAGGATGATGATATGGAGCAGGAACCTGTGTTCCCTCTATCAGCTTCTTCGGCTTCCTCCATAACAGAGGAGGCTCCCAGTGCCCTTCCTTGTTCCCCTGCTGAGGACCATAGTTTCTCTGATATCATGATACACCTTCAGAAAACATTTGGTTTCCAGGAAGTGGAGCAAAATGCCTCCAGAAGAAATTAGCCAATTACTTGGGTCTTTTGGAATGTCCTTCCTCCTTTGATGGATGCTTTTGAAGATGCAATTTGGGCTGCTTGGCAACAACCCTTTTACCATCCCCTCAGCTCTTTGTAAGGCCAACAGGACCTATCAGGCCCTAGTGGATCACCCTTACTTCCCCTCAGCAGGCTGACTCTGTAGTCATTAATGTGGCTCATAATAGGTCAGGCCAACAAAAACATCTGCATGTGCAGCTTCTGGACAAAGAATCCCACAAACTTGATGTCATGGGTAAGAGGGTATATTCTTCATCCACTATGACTCTAAAAATTATAAACTCTATGGGTAATTTACTTTAATATCAGGGAGAAATCCTGAAAGCCACTCAGTCCTTCACTGAATCCCTTCAAGAGGCTGCCCCAAAAAGAGGACCTTGTGGCTAAACTGTCCACTGCTTCAGCTGTTTGCAGTCACTTGCTGAGAGCTACTTATGAGGCCATCAACTCCATGGCTAGGGCTTCATCAGCTGGCATCTGTCTTAGACAACATTCTTGGCTTTGGGTTTCCGGGTTTGCCCCGGATGTCCAACAATCCATACTTAATGCACCTTTTAAAGGTGACAAACTTTTCGGGCCACAAACCCAGAACATCTTGACGTCACTACAGAACTCAGGTCGTACCTTGCAGTCTGTATGTACTTTGTACCATACCCAAGCCAAACCTTATTACAAGGAGAATTTTTGCAGGCCTGCCAACATACAGCAGTCTGCTCCCTGACAACAACCTAACAATAAAAGGAAGACACAAGTCTCCTTGCCGGGTCCCCATGCCAATCCCAAGGTGACCTGCTATGTCCCTGCTGCCCTCCAGCATGGGCTGCCTCCTGCCTGAAGACCCCCCTTGCCTGTGAGATTAGAGGCCCATCCTACGGCTGTCAGGAGCAAATTTTCCCTACATTTCCAAGTTTGGCAAGCAATGACCATGGATGTATGGGTTCCTTCAACTGATTCATTCAGGTCACACCTTGGATTTAATGGAGGTTCCCCCCTTGATGCCCCCAATATCCTCTCACTACCCTCTGACCAAGAATCAGTATTAGCAGAGGAAATACAAGCTCTTGTCATGAACAACGCAATAGAGCCTGTTCCCATTCCCCAAAAGGGCAGGGGCTTCTACTCTGATTTTTTCCTGGTCCCAAAATGGACAGGGGATTTGCGTCCCATTTTGGATCTCAGGTTCCTCAATCTCTTTTTGAAGCACAAGACATTCTGGATGGTAACCCTTTCTAACCTTGTTCCTCTTCTGGATAAGGGAGGTTGGCTCTGTTCCTTGGATATGAAGGATGCCTACCTCCATATCTTGATTCACCCGGCACACAGACAATTTCTCTGCTTCTATTGTCTGGGCCATCACTATCAGTTCAGAGCCGTGCCTTTTGGTTTGTCCTCAGCCCCAGAGTCTTCATGAAGTGCCTTGCAGTAGTAGCTGCTATGCTACACAGACAAGGCCTATACGTCTTTCCATATCTGGATGATTGGCTTCTAAAAACTCCATCCAGTCTTCAGTTGGTGGACACATTGTCCCGAACTCTTCAGATGTTTTCTTCCATGGGAATCACGATCAACATACCAAAAATGCAAAATGGATCACACCCATTGTCTCCAATACATTCAGGCAGTCCTGAATACTGCCAAAGGGATGGCCTATCTCCCAAGGGACCATCCAGACAAATTGATCACTCTGGCATCCCACCTGAGCAGCGGTCAGCATGTCTTGGCCAGGGACTACCTCCACTGCCTGGGTCACATGGCGGCAGCCATCTCAACCATAACATGAGAACCCTGCAATGGACTTTGAGAGTCCAATGGGACCAAAGAGAAAATTATTTTGAAGCTCCAGTTTTCATCTCTTCTCCAGTGATCCATGAATCACAATGGTGGATGGCCCTGGACAACCTTTTATGTGGCATTCCATTCCAGGCTCCAATCCCTTGCCTCATTTTGACCACCGATGCCTCCTCTCTCAGCTGGGGTGCCCATCTGGAAGAGGTTCAGACTCAAGGGACCTGGTCTGCCCTGGAAGCCCACCTGCACATCAATATTCTAGAAATGAGGGTGGTCCTGCATGCCCTACATGCTTTCGAGAACCCCCCTTCCTCTGGGCTTTCTACAGATCCAGTCTGACAGCTCTGCAGTTGTCCATTACCTAAGCAAACACGGTGGGACCCATTCCTATCCCCTGTGCAGGGAATCCATAAAGGTTTGGTACCAGGCAATCCACAAAGGGATATGCCTATTAGTACATGTACCAGGAGCCACCAACACTTTAGCAGATGCTGTAAGCAGATCCACAAGTCAAAAACATGAATGGGAACTCCTCCAGAAAGTTTTGGAAAAAGTCTTCCTGTGCTGGGGCCACCCAGAGTTGGATCTGTTCACCTCTCCACACACCGCAAAACTGTCTCACTATTGCTCGCTAGAGCCCAGTCCTGGAACTTTATAGCTGGATGTTTTATCTCATTCCTGGAC
Organism: Neoceratodus forsteri; assembly: GCA_016271365.2. Taxonomy (NCBI): domain Eukaryota; kingdom Metazoa; phylum Chordata; order Ceratodontiformes; family Ceratodontidae; genus Neoceratodus; species Neoceratodus forsteri. The sequence goes on along the minus strand of CM057459.1, from coordinate 479,226,303 downwards.
AGGAAGATTTCTCTACACCTTCCCTCTTATACAGAGGGTTCTACTCAAACTTCTCAGGGGCATGATTTCCATGATCCTTATCATGCCTCTGTGGCCAAGACAGGTCTGGTTCCCGTTCTTACTACAGTTGACAGTCCAGGACCCTCTATCTCTTCCCATATGAACTGCTCTTCTGTCTCATGCTGGGGGTTCCCTTCTTCATCCCAACCTTTGCTCCCTGCATCTGCATGCCTGGCTCCTGAAGAAGTATTCCTCTCCAGGTTTCCCCATAAGTAGCGGAGGTTCTATGGGCTGCCCGAAAGCCATCTACCCAATCTTCCCATTCCATGAAGTGGAAGTGGTTTTCTTTATGGGCTAAGGATCATGAAGTGGACTCATGCACCTGTCCACCACAACATATCCTGGATTATTTACTTTCTCTTTCTGACAGTGGCCTTACATACGTCTCCATCAAGATCCATTTGTCAGCCATTTCAGCTTTCCATGTCCTAGTGGAAGACAAATCATTGACCTAACTATAAGTTATGAAGACCTTTTTAAAGGGTATTTTTCACCTTAAGCCCCTCATTCAGGACCCTGTCCCTCTTTGAGACTTGAATTTTGTTCTTGAAAAGCTTACGTTACATCCTTTTGAACCTGCAGCCTCTTGTGAGCTGCAATATCTCTCCTGAAAAACTTTCTTTTTTTTGGTTGCGGTTATGTCTAGTCGAAATATTTCGGAATTACATGCACTGATGTGCAAGGCACCCTACCTGAATTTTCACAAGGATAGGGTCTCTTTATGTACCAATCCTAAATTTATCCCAAAGGCGGTATCGGAATTTACTTTAAATCAAACCATAAACTTACCTGTGTATTATGTGGAGCCTGCTAATCCAGGAGAATCCCTGCTCCACACATTAGATGTACATAGAATCTGAATATATTATCTTCTTTGCACTAAGCATTTACGTAAGTCTGAGCAACATTTTTTTTCTTTCACCCATGGTAAAGAGGGCATTCCTGTTTCCAAACAATGTTTGTCCACCTGATTGGCCAACTGCATTACTTTTTGTTATAAAAAAGTAAGATAAGCCACTTCCTGGGGTGATAAAACCTCACTCCACGAGAGGCATGGCTGCCTCAGCGGCATGATTTAAAGGCATTTCAGCAACTGAAATTTGTGAAGCTGCTACTTGCTCTACTGTACATACCTTTACTAAGCATTATAGCCTGGACTCTGCTTACAAGAAGTGAACCAGTTTTGGATGGACCATCCTCCAAAGCCTGTTGTCCTAAGTTATATTTTCACTTCTTCCTCCCCAATGCATCCAAACTGCTAGGGATTCATTCCTATATGTTATGACCTGCTGCAAGAGATTTCCTCAAAGAATATAGTACAGTTGCATAAGAACTTGCTGTAACAGGAGATCTTAGAAAGACTCTCTTACAGCAGGTCATGCTGCCCCTCTCTCTGTCCCCCTTGCTTCCTGCAACAGAAGGGTTACTTTCGGCTAATCTCTAGGGTACTCCCTTTTTCTCCTCAGTTCCACTCAGAGGTCACTTGGATAATATTCTCATTACTGTTGCTGAGGTGTAAAAGGACCAAGGAACTTCTAGGATCATCCCCTTTTATGCGTACCAGGACACAACACATGGTGTCTTCAGGGGCAGTCCCAGGTCGACTGCTGAAAAATCATCTGGATGGAATGCTGCCTGCGGGTGGATATTCCTGTATGTTACAACCTGCTGCAAGAGATTCTCTTGAAGATCTACTGTTATGGTAAGTTCTTATGCAACTGTACTTTTTTCTAGCTGCATAGACCAATATTTTACATTTTGTCTAAACATTTAGATCCAATGATCTTAAATGGTTAATTGATACAGATAACACCATATTAATGCCCTTTTGTGTTCTTGATAGTAAAATAATATCATCTGCATGTAACAGAATCGGTACAACTACATTTTTTCATCTGTGAACAATGGGTATTTATGTTATACAGCCTTTTAGCCAAGGTTCCAATAGAAAGGGAGAACAACAGAAGAGATAATAAATGCCCTGTTTTACTCCCCTCTTAAATATTGGATCTGCAACTGTACCATCTCTACTAACCCTTACTCTGGCTGTATTTTTATTATGAAGCATTTTAAGTATAGCTAATAATCTCAGATTGATTCCTTGCTCCTGCAGAATTTTCACAACAGCCCTATTTAAATTATCCAGTGCAGGGCTAATATCTAGGAAGTTTAGATATAACTTCCCTTCCTTTTGTCTTACATATATATGACTTAATAGTCTAAGGTAAATATATGATCTAGTGTACCAAAGGATTTATTGAAACTAACTTGAAAGACTGAAAGTAGCTTCTGACTTAATACCTAGTTTACCAGTATTACTAAAAGTGTTCTTGTGAAATTTTCATACCAGTACATGAGAACATTATCAGTCTGTAACACGACTGATTTCCCCTTTCTCCTTTTCTAAATATAGGGATTATTATGCCCTCATTCCAATCCTTTGATAATGTCAAGTTTTTATTAATATAAGTAAATAGGGACGCAAGAATTTCTCCCCACCATTCAGGAGCTGACTTATATTCCTGCAGGGACGATATCAACGTCCAGAGATTCATTGTTTTTTTTTTTTTTTTTTGCTTCTTTGTTTTGCTTGTTTGCTTTTTGTGTTGCTCATAAGACATCTGCTTAAGTAACTTCTTGCCATGACTGTACAACAATATCAGATGTTTCTACTTATTCCCTCCTTTTGGCTGTATGCAGTAGAGCACTATAAAAATCATACCACATCTGTGGTATAATAATACAACCTGCACTACCATCCCTGTTGCTTGTTCCATATGCAACTAGTTCTAGAAAGGATTTACTGTCCTTACAACCTATTGCATATTGTCAATTTGCTCAATGCTGAGATTTACATTGTATTTGTTTCTTTTGAATTAACATGTATTTGTATTCTTTTTTTTAATCTGAGATAAGTTTCACTTGTACTCACATTATAGTTGTTTTACTAAGCTTGCCCACCTTTATAATTGTACTTAGTTTTTCACATTCTCCATTAAACCACGTATTTAGCCTTGGTACCCCTTGGTTATTATATGTTATATCTTCCTTACCAAGAGCCCCTGATATATTATTTATAATCTTTTCAAAGGCACTAAGCATATTTATTTCACCATACATAGGTGCATGTTTAGCATTCTAGATAAGGTCTGCAGAGCCAGAGCTATTTTCATGTTCATTTATCAGGTCCTCAATTTCTTCCTGGGAAAATAGGCTCCATTTTATCTTTTTGTTGTTTTTTTTTTTAGGTTTGTTTATTACAGCCATGTGCTCATCTGCATCTCCATGTACCACTTTCTTTGTAATGTTATTATTATTAAGGAAGACTGCTATAGGAAAGAGATCACTTTCCCATTACTCTGTCACAGTAAATTCTCAAACCAGAGGATATGAAAAAAAGTCTATGAGTGCAAAGTCAATTACTAAACCCCCACTTTTTGTGGGGTAAGTGATATTTCCATGGAGTCTCCCTTTGTCCTCCCATTTAATACCCTCAGTCAATTTTGGGCAGCCAAATCTAGCAATTGTTTCTCCCTGTTATTAATTTTTTTTCATCCATTGAGTTTCATATTGGTATCACTATGACGTCATCAGTTTCCCAATTAATAGAGTATATTTCTAGCTCATTAGCTATTCTGGCATTTGTAGCCCCCATAATCAATGTTAGTACACATTTAAATTTTTAATTTTGTCTGAAGTACAGTATATGTGTGAGTAAATCAAGGGCTTCCAATTCTACTTTTTTTTATTTGCAGCTTTGGTATAATATATAGATTTATACAAATGCACACATAATCTTTAACATCACCCAATAGGGTGCACAAGAAAAACAGTGATTACCTTGTTTCACATTTTTGGCATCTTTGAATATATCTGTTGCAACCAGTGTTACCAGTCCTCCACTAGGATGTCCATACCTAGCTGATATTTTTGCTGGTATATGAAACTTACAGCATCCTTCAACTAGATTTTGATTTACTTTTTCTTGCCAGGTTTTCAGTAACATTATCACCAGTTTTTAGCCAATTCCAACCAGCTCCTGTCTTCCTATTTTTCATTCAACCTTGCAACATTCCAGCTTATAACATCTGGTTTCTCTTCATGACCTGTATTATAACTAGTTTTGAGTCACTGGTGCTATCTAGTTCAATTAATGGGAGGTCACTGTCCATCTGTACCCATGAAGTTTTGCATTTGTGTCTTTATCTTTCTGTACTGGGATGATGTTGCTAATGCGAACATGAAACTAGAGTCTAAGATTATGTTTGTGTTTATTCTAGTCCCATGCTGCTTCCTTTGCCTTATAAATTTACTAGTGTCCTCATCTGACTCATTTCCAAATGACTGTAAGATCTCTTCTGGACATAAATATTGTTATTCTTTGTTGTTCAGTCTCCTTTTTTTGTCTTTTAATGTTGGCATTTTTATTCTGTCCTGTGTGTTTTGTATAATTAATAGGTTATTTTTCTTGCACCTTTGTTGAAATGTTATTCTGTCCCAGCCCCCTTAGTGAAACTTATAAATTCATTATTATGTCCTTAAAACCTTCTGCCTACTTGAGAAGAATTAAATGGATATCTGGGTCTTTTACGGTAATACATAACCAGGTTTTTTCACTCCCATTCTTGTACCTGTACACTGTCTTTCAGTCTGTCCAATGAATGATTTTACCCATAATATCTTTGTGTGTATGATATGTGATAATTTTAAGTGTAAATGGGATTTAATTTTTTTAGTTTTGGCAAAACCTTCAAATATAATGCCGAGAGAAACCTTCCTCTCCTTATAAGTATATCTCTTGTATCCTTTCCTGTTTCTGTCACTTGATTTTTATTTGAGTTCTTTGTCTTCATATCTATTTTATTGTGCTGTTCCTTCCTTTCTATGGGCAATATACTGTCATTTTTTTTGTATGTACTGGGACCAAATTTGACCTTTTTCTCCACTATAGATGTCTGTCGATTATTAGCCTTAAGTTTTTGTTCGTTTCCTACTTTCTTTGTATAATTTGTATCTAAACTTTCATCTGCTTCCATAACTGCTACATCTTTCTTTTCATTCTGGTCTCTTTTAAGCTTACATTTTGGACACTTAGTTATCTTGGTTCTCCTCTGCTCTCCTACCATCTGTTTCTTCTTTCCCTCCTGCAGATTTTCCCTCTTCTTAATTTTGAATGTGTAGTAGTAGAGGGTTATCATCTATAGTATCATTAACTGGCATACAGTAAGTATTAATTGTGTCATGTCCTCAGTTTCGGGTTTCTTTTCCATCACTGCTCCTTTATTTTTTCTTATTTTTCCTGAGTTATTTTTTTTGTGAGGTATAGGTTTATGTTGTCTAACTTCTTCCTTACTTAATCATTCTCTTTCATTTTCATTTTATTTGTTAGACCAATTAATTCTCAAAGGACATCATTAGCTCTATGCATTTCTCTCTTAATTTCTGATAAAGCTGCTAGCAAGATTTACAAATGATGTTACTACAAATTTTAACTCTGATCTCACTATTCACTGTGATGTCTGTCCTGGCTTTTATCTTTGTTTCATTTGAATTGTTGTTAATATTAACTGATGATTGCCACAAATGTGGAAGGTTGGGAGGTGCCCTTTTAGGAGGGTCTAAACTTTAAATGCTGCAGATAAGGGGAAATTATATTTCTGAATTCATTAAGAAAGGACTTATATCCACTACTTTCCTTTAGCTGATCATTTCTAACAATTCCATTACTATTTACATTAGTTCCCAAAGTTAACTGGTCACCAAATCCCATGAAATGTTTAACTTTGTTAATTGGCTCTCTGTTTTCATAATGAGGGCAATTCTATTCCTGCCAGAGCCAGATTCTGAGATGACAAATCCCCCTATATCTCCACCTGATAGTTTTTGTTCCTGGATGGAATCAACTGAAAATGCCTTCTTTATCTGCTTAACTGTTGCAGTTTTGGTTTCTTATTCTACTGTTTACTTACTGAACCCTCCAAATGTGTAATTTGTTGTAGCAGAGAGTTATCATCTATAGTATCATAGAAACATAGAATTTGATGGCACATAAGGACCGCTTGGCCCACCTAGTCTGCCCAATTCCCTACCCAAATGGATAAGCTGTAGGTGTTCTCCTGAGCCTAAAAAAAAAAAAGAAGGGATAAAAGTGTCATTTCACTAGACCAGCAATTAAAGGGACACTATCATTAACTGGCATAAGTGTTAATTGTGCCTGTGTTTCCTTCTCAGAGCTAGTGTTAAGTATAATTTGCTCACTTAGCAAATAAGTCCCAGATAATAAAAACTAATTTGTAATTACTTTGCTTTCTCCTTGTAGTGCCTTACTTTTTGGTTTTCTCTTTGCCCTTTTTCATTTGCTTCCTGGACTTAGCCATTAGTTTGGAGGGTTCTTCTTAGGAGGCATTATGTATAACGATATAGTATATGATAAAATAGTACAGTAATAAATACAGCTATAAAATACCCAAGATTGATGCTGACAATAGCTATCAAAAGGTAAACACCCCAAGTCCAAAAATTAATGTTTTGTATTAACAGCATTCTAATATGTTCCAATAAAGACATTTGCTTTGTTCTTGCCTATATCCAATCTCCCAATTAAGAGGATCTATTTTTACCTTTATTTTTTTCAGAAAATTCCAGTTATCAGGGGTCTGTGTTTTGCAGAGAGAATGGAACTCTGTTTAGAATGTGCTAAAAATTTAGATTTTTAAACTTTCATAAGTAAAAATATTAATACGCAAACTTACCATTACTTCATAGTAAAAGCATTAATATATTCAATTATTTTACACTGTCAACATTTGTACTGTCACAAAAGCAAGAACAGCTAACTTAATTCTTTAAATTCTCTTTAATCAGTAGCTGCACAGAGGCTAATGCAGGCAAGGAGCACCATCCACAACAGCAGTATAGTAGTTCACCTCCTCTGCAACATGTGCTAGGTGTTCTCCTGAGCCTAAAAAAAGAAGGGGAAAAATGTGGCATCTCACTAGACCAGCAATTAAAGGGACACTGTCAACTTTTCTTGCATCATATTATTTCTAGTTAAGACCCCACATCCTATGACTGTTTACCTTCTATAAAATTCATTGATGTTGCTGTTTGTTTCATCTGCCTTCTTTCTTAGTAGAACTGAAATGCATGCAGATGGTATGGTTGTACCCAACCTTCTTTTATTTCAGATCCTTGCTCTACTCTTTTTGCATACTTCCTCAACATTAGAAATGCCCCCAAACAGTGCAGACACTTATGGTGGATTGTATCCTCTCCTTCTACTGCATGATGAGTGGCTAGATTCTGATGGGGCATTCCCAAGTCCAGAAAAGATGCAGTGGGAGTTGATCAAGGTATGTAAACAAACATATTTTTCTGTGAAAACACCAGTATAGTGGGGAACCTGTTTCTCATGTTTAAGAAGAAAAAAGGAATCAAACTACCAGCTATATCAGCAATCACTGTAGAATGTGACCAATCATAACATGTGTTTTATTTTTAATTAGGGACACTTTGAGGTCCCAGGGGTTGACAGTGTCCCTTTAAATCTATTTTAACATTACACCACCTAAAACAACCTTTACTGATTATTAAAACACTTCCTTACAATATTCAAGATTCTGCAGGTACTAATATACCAGGAGGCACCATCCGTGCATATGGTGTATTAGCATTCTGAGGGAGCATACAGCTCACACTTCTTAAATACTGGCACGATATCACATGCTGTGGAAAGCCTATGAAATTCAAGTTTTACAGGGCTTTTTTTTTAAAAAAGTACTTTTTAGATGATTTTCCCCACTAACACTAAATGTTTCTAAAAAACAAATGCTGACAAAGTACTATAAACCAACTCTTCTTGCTAAATGTAGCACACAATATAGGTTCTAGGTCTATATTTCACTGAACCTTTCACTGAGGGTAGTTCTCCAGCTCTAGAGAAAAACTCAGTATTAAAATCAGTTTTCCTATATGCATAGCACTAACAACTGATTTTCTCTTCCAGTATCCCAGCATTATGCTCAACTGTAAACATTCCATGCCTGGGAACCCAGTGCTTCTCCTCCTTGGACAGCGAAACTGCCTTTCAAATGTTTCATGAAAAATACTAATTGGTTGCAGATTTTTACCTAAATATATACACCCCATCTGCAAGCATTGCTGCATCACTATTTTATTTAGGCTGACATGACAGTGCCGGAAACACCATGCCACAGATTCACCAAGTTCCTAGGGACTTGTAGTCCTAATGTTTCATTTCCTAGCAATTCACACTTTTTGCTTCAGCCATAATTCATGAATTAACATAGCTCTTTTGCAATTTATTTCCTTATATTTTTAAAAGTTATCAAATAACTAACACCTTTACTTTCACCTGTCTTTCATCCCATAATGAATACTGCATAGGGATGCTTACTAAACCAGACCTGTTGTTCATTTTGAGACTAACCCTGTGGGCTTGTCACAAAGCAGCTGCATCATTACACACATACATGTGGCAGAAGATCTGTAGTGGATGTAGTAAGTGGGCCTGCATGCTACTCATAAAGCAGCAGCATCATTACACAAATACATGTGGCACAAGAACTGTAGTGGATTTAGTGAGTGGACCTCCAGGCTACTCAAAAGTAACTGCATCATTACACACATACACGTGGCAGAAGATCTGTAGTGGATCTAGTAAGTAGGCTTGCAAGCTATTCATAAAGCAGTTGCATCATTACACACATACACGTGGCACAAGATCTGTAGTGGAAGTAGTGAGTGGACCTGCAGGCTACTCATAAAGCAGTTGCATCATTACACAAATACACGTGGCATAAGATCTGTAGTGGATTAGTGAGTGGACCTACAGACTACTCAAAAGCAGCTGCATCATTACACACAAACAAAACTTCAAAGATAGAATACATGCGCTCTACCACACCAAGAGGTACACTGTAAGGAAGACAAATCCTAATAAATGCAAAATGTTCAAAAAACAGCGCTCCAAAGAAGGACAACACTTGAAACTGTTCTGCTGTAGTACTTTAAAATAGTGAACATATTACACACAAACATAAGGCACAAGATCTCTAGTGGATGTAGTGAGTGGACCTGCAGGCTACTCATAAAGCAGCTGCATCATCACACGTATAAATGTGGCACAAGAAATCTGTAGTGGATGTACTAAGTGGGCCTGCAGGCCACTCACACAGTAGCTACATCATTACACACACACACACTGTGTAGTGGATGTAGAGAATGGGCCTGCAGGCTACTCAAAAAGGAAAAGGATCATCACACACACATGGCACAAGATCTGTAATGGATGTAGTGCGTGGGCCTGCAGGCTACTCAGAAGACAGCTGCTTCATTACACACGCACACACACGGCACAAGATCTTTAGTGGATGTAGGGAATGAGCCGCAGACTACTCACAAAGCAACTGGATCATCACACTCACATGGCACAAGATCTGTAGTGTATGTAGTGAGTTGGCCTGAAGGCTACTCACAATGCAGCTGCATCATTATACACACACACACATATGCACACGTGGCACAAGATCTCTACTGTATGAAGTCAGTGGGCCTGCAGGCTACTCACAAAGCAGCTGCATACATGCACACACACACACACACACACACACACGCACGCATACACACACACATGCACGCAAGCACACACACACACGGCAAGATCTGTAGTGGATGTAGTCGTGGGTCTGCAGGCTACTCACAAGGATCTCCATCATTACACACACGCACACACACACACACACACGGCACAAGCTCTGTAGTGTATGTAGTGAGTGGGCCTGCAGGCTACTCACAAAGCAGCTGCATCATTGCATGCATATATACACACACACACACACACACACACACACACACACACACACGGCACAAGCTCTGCAGTGTATGTAGTGAGTGGGCCTGTAGCCTACTCAGAAAGCAGCTGCCTCATTACACACACACACACACACACACACACACAGCATAAGATCTGTAGTGTTTGCAGTAAGTGGGGATGCAGGCTTCTCACAAAGCAGCTGCATCATTAGACGCACACGCACACGCACACACACAGCACAAGATCTGTAGTGAATGTAGTGAGTGGACTTGCAGGCTACTAATAAAAAAGCTGCATCATTACACACACACGATCTATAGTGGTTGTAGTGCATGTGCCTGCAGGCTACTCACAAAGGATCTCCATTATACACACACACACACACACACAAGATCTGTAGTGGATGTAATGAGTGGGCCTGTAGCCTACTCACAAAGCAGCTGCCTCATTACACACACACACACACACACCATAAGATCTGTAGTGTTTGCAGTAAGTGAGGATGCAGGCTTCTCACAAAGCAGCTGCATCATTACACACACACACACGCGTCACAAGATCTGTAGTGTATGTGGTGAGTGGGACTCCAGGTGACTCACAAAGCAGCTGCATCATTACATACACACACACACACACAGCACAAGATCTGTAGTGGATGTAGTGAGTGGGTCTGCAGGCTTCTCACAAAGCAACTGGATCATCACACACACATGGCACAAGATCTGTAGTGTATGTAGTGAGTTGGCCTGCAGGCTACTCACAATCCAGCTGCATCATCTCTCACACACACACACACACACACACACACACACACACACACACACATACATGCACTCGTGGCACAAGATCTGTAGTGTATGAAGTGAGTAGGCCTGCAGGCTACTCACAAAGCAGCTACATACACACACACACACACACACACACACACACACACACACACACAGGCACAAGATCTGTAGTTGATGTAGTGTGTGGTCCTGTAGGCTACTCACAAAGCAGCTGCATCATTACACACACACACACACACACGTGGCACAAGATCTGTAGTAGATGTAATGAGCGGGCCTACAGCCTACTTACAAAGCAACTGGATCATCACACACACATGGCACAAGAGCTGCAGTGTATGTAGTGAGTTGGCCTGCAGGCTACTCATAATGCACCTGCATCATTTTACACACACACACACACACACGTGATACAAGATCTGTAGTGTATGAAGTGAGAGGGCCTGCAGGCTACTCACAAAGCAGCTGCATCATTACACACACACACACACACACACACACACACACACACACACACGCACATGCACACACGTCACAAGATCTATAGTGTATGTAGTGAGTCGGCCTGCAGGCTACTCACAGACCAGCTGCATTAACACACACACACACACACACACACACACACACACACACACACACACACACGTGGCACAAGATCTGTAGTGTATGGATTTCCGGTGACGTCAGCGACCTAATGGCAGCATAGCGTGGTGGCTCTGTCCCCTCCTCGAACAAAATCCAGTTCCATCACCCATAAAAAACATGTCTTCACCAGCCAAGATCAAGAGAAACAAAGTGAGTAAACTCCCATCGACTCCGATGCAGAAATTACGGGAAATGATACAAGAAGAAATCAGATGTGGCGTTCAAGGGGAGGAGGTGCTGGAGGGCCTACAACACTCGGAGACCACCCCAGACGAACCCCCAGCAAACCTGAAAGAAATAATCATACAAACGGCGTGCACAGTTGCCAAAATAGATCAAACTCTGGGCGATCTCAAATCGGATTTGAGCAAAATAGATCATAAAACGGAACAACTTGAACTATGTATGACCCAGACTGTTGAACAAACGGACCGCCACGATAGACTTTTGTTGTACCTCATGGCTAGGGACCGAGAACTCACACACAAACTAGACGACTTGGAAGGCAGAAGTAGAAGGCATAACATAAGAATATACGGGATCCCAGAAGGATCAGAAGACAAACACAAAAGTGTCATAAACTTCCTCCAGGCAACTCTCAAACAAATACTCCCTTTGCCACAAGATCTGGACCTTACTATGGACCGTGCACATAGATCTCTGGTCCCACGGTTCAAAAATCCAGAGGCGAGGCCTCGATCCATCGTAGCAAGGCTGACTAACTGCTAGGCAAAGGAGGAGATACTTTGAGTGGCCTGGAAACAGAGAGCGCTCTTCTATGAGGGCCACTGAGTGAACATTGACAATGACCACACGACACGCGTCCAGGAGGCCAGAAAAACTCTTTGGCCAGTAATGAAACAATTGCGGGCCCGCAATATTAAAGCACAGATTTTGTACCCAGCCCATCTCAAAGTTGTCACAGATAAGGGCTCTAAAATCTTTCAGGACCTCCTTGCTGCCTCTCCCTTTCTTGAGTCGCTAGGGATTACTGTCCCACCCCTAATGAAAGAGAAGCTGGAAAAGGACTTACTTACCTCGGCCTGGAGTGTTGCTCAGAAGGGGGCCCCCCGAAGAGGTTCTGCCCAGGGAATCCAACAGACGACCCTCCGAGCAGATGTCTCCGCACTGGTTAAACAATTTGGAGACCCTGCTAAATTGGATAAGAAGGCCTCGCATTTGCAGGAGGAAGGTGAGGGATCATCACAAAGTGGCGAACTAGAGCATGACGCGGAGACCTGAACATGGAATGCAGGACTGAACAGTTTCGATTTACACACTGCCTTTATTGGCCCAAGTCTGATCCTCCTTTGGAATTGCCTCCCCCAACTCCATGTTCGGAGGCCCTATGGGGATGGTAGAACACCCCTCTTTTTTTTTTTTTGGACTCCCACAGAGACTTTCCCTGCAGTTCAGAGACGCTCCCTGGCTGCTACTGGTTTCTGAGCTCCATGCAACTTGCCTGCCCGCGGCAAGATGAGCGCTGTACTCTGCGACCTGACGACTGCGACTGAAAGTCTCTCTGGAAGGGCTAAAGGACTCCGTTTGAGACCTAGCTGAAAACCTTCCTATACAGGGGGGCACGAACTCTTCAGAATCATACTTGGACTGCCAATGCGAGGGGCTGCTTTTTCCTTTTTTCTCTTCTTTCTCAAACCTTAAACGTGATAACATTATGCTAGTGCTCTGATTAAGGGACAGGGGGAGGGGGGATTTAAACGAGCACATAAGGTACTTTAAACCAGCTTACTGGGCCTTAATCTGGACTTCGATCCAATATTTGCTTCCATTTGACCTCATCAGTTGCTCACTGACTTAATCATACCTTTTTGGTCATGGTTGTATAGGAAGAGGTTATCCATCGGGATTTATCCAGAAGACAACACAGATTTATACCTGTACTGGAATTGAAAGCCCTGAGACACTGAGCTATCAACTCAAAACTTATGTATGTTGTATCCTGGGCTGGGGGGGGGTTGTTTTGTTTTTATCTGTCTCTCTTTACTCCATTCCACTCTGGCTGGTTATTTAGGAGCTTCAAGGGGTGATGATAAATGTTATACTGTTGATCTGTATGGATCCTAGAATGAGGAAGGGGGCTTTGAAGCATGCAGGTCACTGATTGTAGGGTGTCCCTTCTAGGGGTCCTCCCCCCGGGAAGGAAGGGTGGAATCCCACTATACTGGAGCCCCCTTCTAAATATTGCTTTTGCGATTGCCCTACGGCTGGGGACCTACTGCCAGCCCTCCCTTGGAAGTACATCATCAGTTACTTCAAGCGCGGATGAGGGAGTGCTAAGGGACTCACTCACCCTGCTACCACTTAAGCCCAGGCCCTCATGTGAGGAAAGTCCTGCGCATGGACTCCAATCCCACGGTTGGGAATTACTGGTTTTACTGTTCACTGGTTTTAACCTTAATTTGTTAGAAAAGTTAAACGGGTACATCTATAGTTGGGACAAGGTGCACTTACCAGACATGTTTGTATCAGTCTTCCTTTACTTAGATAAGTTAGTCAAGACAAATGCAAATGAGTAATAATAATATGAAAGTACTCTCCTACAACATTAACGGCTGCTCCAGTCCAGTTAAAAGAAAGCAAATTCAGAAGTACCTCACCAGACAAAACTGTGAGGTGGTATTCTTGCAGGAGACTCATCTGTCACCATCTGAAACCTTAAAACTGAAGACCAATTCACACCCCCATCTGTTTTTTTTCGTCCCTTGATGTGGATCGTAAGAGGGGGGTGGCCATTATGCTCACGGCTCCGTTCCCATTTGAGCATGAAGAGACGGTGACTGACCCTGGAGCTAGATATGTTATAGTAATGGGTAGAGTACAGGATACTCCTGTAACTCTAGTTAATGTTTATGTCCCTCCGGGCTCCCCCACAGCATTTTATGTATCAATTGCTCGGTTGGTTGCAGAGAGGTCTAGGGGCCTGGTGATCATTGGGGGGGGACTGGAATTTGATATGGGATAGAAACCTAGACACTACATCGAGGGCTCAGGCCACCGATCAACATAAGGTTAGGGCGGTCAAACACGCTCTACACCAGGTGGGGCTAGTGGACATTTGGCGAGAGAGATACCCAAGAGTGAGAGACTACACCTGTTATTCCCCACGTCACAAGGTTTTCTCTCAAATCGACACATTTTTCACCTTTAAAGACGGAGTGGACGGCTTCCCTTCGATGTGGGTGGGTACTGCCACCCTGTCAGACCATAGCCCCATCTTCCTAGAAGTGGCCCTCTCCCTGCCCAAGAAAATAACTCATTGGAGGCTTAATGCTTCCTTACTCAGGGACAAGGAGGTCCTAAGTAAAATTAAACAACAGATCACAGAAACATTGCAGGAAAACACTACCCCCGGGATGTCTCCACAGATTATTTGGGATACGCTGAAAACCACAGTCAGGGGACAATTCATACGCATAGCCTCCCAGAAAAAAAAAGAGTGCCTCTTGAGGCAACAAAAGTTGCTGACAGAGCTGAGGGAGCTGGAGGCTAGACAAAAAATGGATTGGGACACGTAGAGAGATCGAGAACTTGGGTCCCTGAGGGCCAAACATCAGAAGCTTCAAAGAGAGGAGATAGAGAGAAATTTCTTTTTTCTCAAACAAAAATATTACAAGGGAAGCCCCAGGGGCACTAGGTTATTAGCGGCTTACCTGAGACACTTTAGAGCCAGGGCTACAATAACTAAAATTATATCTCCGACTACAGGCCAGATGACTAATAGGGCGAAGCAGATTACAGAGGCTTTTGTCTCCTACTATACTAAGCTATATACTCCACAGAAACAGATATCCATTCAGGTGATTACGGAGTACCTTAGGACCCTTCCCCTTCCTAAGCTCACCAGGGAAAAGGGACAGCTTTTGACCAGACCAATCACACAGGCGGAAATACTAAAAACTATAAAGGGCCTAAAGAGTGGGAAGTGTCCCAGGGTCAGATGGTTTTGGGGTGGAATTCTATGAAGCCTTCGCCATAGAAACGGCTCCTATATTGGTAGATGTCTTCTCAGGGGTCTGGCAGGAGGCGAACCCGAGTCCCCCATAATGGTAATACGCCACAATCTCATTCATACCAAAAGAAAACAAGGACCCCTTCCGTTGCGAATCATACCGACCAATTTCACTCTTGAACTCTGACTGTAAGATCTTTACCTCAATTCTCGCATCTAGACTGAACCCAATTCTCCCAGAGCTCATCAACCCAGACCAGTCGGGGTTCATCCCAGGCCGACAGGCCCCAGATGGGGTTAGATCAGCGATCAATATAATTGATGCCATTCACCGCACACGCCTCCCTGCCTGCCTCATGAGTTTAGACGCTGAAAAAGCCTTCGATAAGGTTTCCTGGACTTTTTCATTCATGGTTCTGGAGCGGATGGGGTTCCTGCAATCTTTTATTGATAGCTTGAAGTCCTTATACTCTGGCCCACAAGCGTGTGTCAGAGTAAACGGGGGTGTCTCTGACAGATTTGCTGTAAGCAGGGGCACCCGACAGGGCTGCCCTCTGTCTCCTCTGTTATTCGCCCTATACATAGAGCCTCTTGCTGAAGGAATTCGTACCTCTCCTGGGGTACAGGGAATTGAGGTCGGAGGACAGCAATGGAGAATATCACTATACGCAGATGATGTTTTACTTTGTATGTCGCATGCAGTGACCGCAATCCCTCAGATATGACCAATTCTATCAGAATTTGGCAAATATTCGGGGTACGTTCTTAATAAAGCCAAAACTGAGGTTTTGTGCTTTTATTATTCCCCCTCCCATAGGATAATGGAGTTCCTGCCACTTAACTGGCCGGCGGATAAAATGAAATATCTAGGAACCTACCTTACTAAACATAATTCCCACCTTTTTAGGGCAAATTATGTCCCACTCTCTACCCAGGTGCAAAGAGATCTAGACAGATGGTCCCTGCTGAACCTCCCCTTTTACTCGAGAATTCACTCCATTACTATGAATATCCTACCCAAGTATTTGTACCTGTTTCAATGCTTGCCAGCCTTTATATCTAGAACCCACTTTCATGATTGGCACAAAATGATCACAAACTTCGTCTGGAATAACAAAAAACCTAGAATAAATGCCCAGATTCTCCAACTGACTAGGATAAAAGGGGGTAGATCCCTACCGGACCTTGAAGATTACTACCTTGCCACACAAATTAAGAGGGCGTTGCAATGGTCTATTCCCACCTATGCAGCCAACTGGAAGGAGATGGAAACACTGGAGGAGGAGGAACGGGGCCCATTGTTAGGAGCTCACGCCATACAGTTGAGTATGGCTAGAACACATCCCCCCCCCCTTCTTTAATGTCTGCCAGGGACACCTTAAAGGCCACCCGTAGGGCCTGGCAGAAATACAAACTAAAAACTTCTATATGACCGCTGCACAGGTTGTCATGGGACAATGATTTCACTCCGTCCCTCGTAGATCACACTTTTAGAGCCTGGGAGAAGAGAGGTTTAACTTATATCAGGCAATTTATGGTAGGGGGAGAGGTGATGGACTTTAGAACTCTGAGCAGAAAACACAGCCTGCACAATGCTGAACATTTCAGATACCTGCAGGCAAGGGATTATATCCTCTATTGCTGAAGAGGGGAACTTCTAGGGGATAAGGCGATCCCTTTCATAGAGAGCCTTCACATAATACTAACTTCACAGAAAACATCAGGTCTCATTTCTATGCTTTATAAAGTCCTGATGGGACTAAGAAAGGATCCTTTAGATAGAGTCAAAAGGAGATGGTTGGAGGAAGGATGTGTGGGCCCACAGGGAATTAATTGGGAGCCAGTATTTAAACTGGCCTCCAGAACTACCTGCTCACCCTTCTGGCAGGAATTCAGCTGGAAGGTGAGGATACGTTACTTTCTCCCTCCTTTGTCATCGAGTAAAAGAACCCCAGATAGGGATCTGAACTGCTGGAGACTTTGTGGGGAGACACAGGCGAATTATCTGCATGTTTTATGGTCCTGTCCCTGGCTTAGGCCCTTCTGGAGGGAGGTGTCTCAGGCATTCGCAGAGTTGTTTACCCTGGACGCCCCCCTGGACTGGACAAACCTTATACTGGGGGAGCCCCCCCAAAACCTGACTGGAGCTGATACATTGTAGCTCTGGTCCCTCCTCTTGGCGGCTGCCCACAAATCCATCACCAGGCTATGGCTGAAAAAAGACCCTCCCAACTTAGGTAATTGGATTGAATTGGTGCAGGAGGTTGCAGAAATGGAAGAAATAACTTATAAGATAAACCATAAGATACTGGTGTTCGTTCGGAGATGGACGGGATGGGAGATCTGGTGGGGGGACAGAAGGGAGAGTTATGCCCGCCCGGTCATCCTGATGCTCCACTCACAGCTCGACACCAGCTAAATTTAAGTAGAAACACCTCCCAAAACGATCTCAGTGGTGGGAAGCTGCTCAGAGGACGGCCTACTTTGTTGTGGGGAGAGTTTGATGTGACACGTTTTTTAATGACCCTGATGCTGTTGTCTTGTGAATAGAAATAGAATGATGAGGGTCACTTTCTTTCTTTTATATTGTCTGCCTTTCTAGATGGAATATACATTTGTAAATGGAACTGAATCTGTCTGACTGGTTCATATGAATTGTACCTGATGGTTACCAATAAACTTAAATAAAAAAAAAAAAAAAAGATCTGTAGTGTATGAAGTGAGTGGGCCTGCAGGCTACTCACAAAGCAGCTGCATTATTACACACACACACACACACACACACACACACGAGGCACAAGATCTGTAGTGCATGCAGTGAGTGGGCCTGCAGGCTACTCACAAAGCAACTAGATCATCACATACACATGGCACAAGATCTGTAGTGTATGTAGTGAGTTGGCCTGCAGGCTACTCACAATGTAGCTGCATCATTACGCACACACACACATGCACATGTGGCCTGTAGTGTATGAAGTGAGAGGGCCTTAAGGCTACTCACAAAGCAGCTGCATCCACACAAACACAAACATGGCACAAGATCTGTAGTGTATGTAGTGATTGGACCTGCAGGCTACTCACAAAACAGCTGCATCATTACATATACACACATACACACACACGGCACAAGATCTGTAATGGATGTAGTGCGTGGGCCTGCAGGCAACTCGCAAGGCAGCTGCTTCATTACACATGCACATGCACACACACACGGCACAAGATCTGTAGTGGATATAGTAAATGGGCCTGCAGGCTACTCACAAAGCAGCTGCATCATTACACACACACACACACACACACACGTAGTGTATGTAGTAAGTGGGCCTGCACACTACTCACAAAGCAGCTGCATGCACAAAAATACACACACACACACACACACACACACACACACATACACATACACATACACACACACACACATACATGTGACACAAGATTTGTGGTGTATGTGGAGAGTGGGCCTGCAGGCTACTCACAAAGCAGCTGCATCATCACGACACACACACATACACACGCACGGCACAAGATCTGTGGTGGATGTAATGAGTGGGCCTGTAGCCTACTCACAAAGTAGCTGCCTCATTAAACACACACACACACATACACACACAAACACACACACAGCATAAGATCTGTAGTGTTTGCAGTGAGTAGGCCTGCAGGCTTCTCACAAAGCAGCTGCATCATTACACACACACACACACACACACACCGTCACAAGATCTGCAGTGTTTGCAGTGAGTGGGCCTGCAGGCTTCTCATAAAGCAGCTGCATCATTACACACACACACACACACACACACACACACACACACACTCTGTAGTGGATATAGTGAGTGGGCCTGCAAGCTACTCACAAAGCAGCTGCATTATTACACACGGACATACACACGCACACACACACAAACACTCTGCAGTGGATATAGTGAGTGGGACTGCAGGTTACTCACAAAGCAGTTGCATCATTACACACACACACACACACACACACACACACGTGGCACAAGATCTGTAGTGGATGTAGTGAGTGGGTCTACAGGCTACTCACAAAGCAACTGGATCATCACACTCACGTGGTACAAGATCTGTAGTGTATGTAGTGAGTTGGCCTGCTGGCTACTCACAATCCAGCTGCATCACTACACACACACACACACACACACACACACACACACACACACACACACACACACACAGACATGGCATAAGATCTGTAGTGTTGGTAGTGATGTAGTGAGTGGGCGTCCAGGCTACTCACAAAGCAACTGGATCACCACACACATGGCACAAGATCTGTAGTGGATGTAGTGAATGGCAACAAACCAAAAGCTGTTCAACACTCTTCAGCCCATTGCTGAGTCTTCATCAGACCCCCGATGAAGACTCATTAACCAGTCGAAGCGCTGGGGCACATTAAGCGCTTTGTCTTTGTCTGCCTGTTGGTCTGTTTTGTTCTTTTGGACACAATAAAAACTTTGCTTATTTACTTTTTTACGTCTGGACCTGGATTTATCCTGCAACGGGCTGAAGAGTGCTGAACAGCTTTTGGTTTGTTGTCGTGTTTGGGCTGGCTGCCCTTTGTTTCAGCACCACCTCATTCAGCCACAGCTCGCAGCACGTCCTTATTTGATTTGGATGTAGTGAATGGGCCTGCAGGCTACTCACAAAGCAGCTGCTTCATTATACACACACACGCACATGCACACTCCCAAATGGCAGAAGATCTGTAGTGTATGTACTGAGTGGGCCTGTAGGCTACTCACAAAGCAGCTGCATCATTACACACACACACACACGGCACAAGATCTGTAGTGTATGTAGTAAATGGGCCTGCACACCACTCACAAAGCAGCTACATGTTTATACATACACATACACACACACACGTCACAAGATCTGTAGTGGATGTAGTGAGTGGGCCTGCAGGCTACTCACAAAGCAGCTGCATGTTTATACACACACACACACATGGTACAAGATCTGTAGTGTATGTAGTGAGTGGGCCTGTAGGCTACTCACAAAGAAGCTGCATCCATACACACACAGCACAAGATCTGTAATTTATGTAGTGAGTGGACCAGCAGGCTACTCACAAAGTAGCTGCATCATTACACACGCACACGCACATGCGCACGCACACACATATCACAAGATCTGTAGTAGATGTAGTGCGTGGGCCTGCAGGCTTCTCACAAAGCAGCTGCATCATTATGCACACACACATGTGGCACAAGAATTGTAGTGTATGTAGTGAGTGGGCCTGTAGGCTACTCACAAAGCAGTTGCATCATTACACACACACACACACACACACACACACACACACACACGCACACACACACACAGATCTGTAGTGTATGTAGTAAATGGGCCTGCACACTACTCACAAAGCAGCTGCATGTTTATACATACACACACACACACACACACACACACACACACGTCACAAGATCTGTAGTGTATGTAGTGAGTGGGCCTGTAGGCTACTCACAAAGCAGTTTCATCATTGCACACATGCACACACACACACACACACACACACAGCACAAGATCTGTAGTGTATGTAATACGTGGGACTGCAGGCTACTCACAAACCAGCTGCATACACACACATGGCACAGGATTTGTTGTCTATGTAGTGAGTGGACTTGCAGGTTACTCAGAAAGCATCTGCATTGCCCGACCTGTGACTTTCTTTGTACTCTACGTAGCCCTGCATAGCAAGCTATACTTTTCCTCATTTTGAGACTAAGTGTCACAATAGCAGAAGTTTTATATCATGAAAAGGGGCCAAGTCACTATAGCAGATTTTCAGTCACAAAACCATGCCCTGTTTTTGTGACACTGAATAACCCAATTTCAGTCATAGTTTACCACCAGGAGTATTATTTCCAGTTCTGGAAGCCTCACTTCTGAAAGGACATAGACAGGGTGAGAGAGGAGAGTGAGAGGGGACATGATCGAGACCTGTAAGAACTTCACAGGGATGGACAGAATGCAGAAGGGAAATCTCTTTCAAATGAGAAAGAGCATCAGGACCAGAAAGCATGTGAAGAAACTGGGGGGGGGGGATGTGGGTATTCATTAAAGAATAGTGGCTGCCTGGAACAGACTGCTAGTGGAAGAGGTGGAGGCGAAAGCAGTAGGGGGCTTCAAGTGTGTGTGGGATAGACATAGTGCAATATTATTAAATAGGCTGGAAGGAGGCATACCAGTTAGGGTCTGTGAGAGAGACTAGGCAGAGGCCATCTGGGCAGAGTGGGTGGGCCAAGCAGTCCTTTTCTGCCTGTCAAATTCTGTTTCTATTTAAAAACTGTTTTCTTTTTAAACAAACACTTGAAGAATTAACCTTTCACCCCACTCTATCAATGACACAAGTTTCAGACAACAGCTTCAAGCATTTTTTCCTTTTTTCTAATATGCAGTTTTCATTTATTTCACCCACTTTCATGACCACTAACACTTACAACAAACTCTGGTCAGAGCCACAATGGCTGCTCATGCATTAATGTGATAAGAAATAAAGAAACAATGTGTGACTTAGTTGTACATGTCTTATTGTAATGTAAAATTCCCACATTTACACCTCAATTGTCGAAAAATAAAAAGAGAAGTATAAACATCAAGATAATGCAGTAAGAGGTGCTATTGGTTCTGGACATACAGACCGGCTTGAAAACACACACACACACATACACACACCTTGCTGCACCAAATTAATCAGTGATGCAAATGTTACATGAAAAAATAGACATAGGCAATTTCAGTCTTTCTTGCTTTTGTAACTTAAATAAGCAAACCGAAGGTAAATCCTGTCAGACCAGCTTCTCACTAGAAATTTCAAGCGAGAGTTTAGTCATCACTGGTAAAGTTGAAATTGTTAATTGCAAAGTTGTATTTGTCAGGTCCTCTCAATTGTTATCATATCACAGCTGGAGATGTATTTGACAGACATGAGCAATAACACAATTGTGCTCATATCTGCAGAGTTACTGATCTACACCAGCCCACCCTTGATCTACATTATTATTTACAATACTATACTTGATGAAAGCTCTTAGTAAATTGTTAAGAACTACAGCTACTGCTGAGAGCATACTAAACAAAATTTCAGTGCACACTGGGCTGTCCAGTATCTATTTTTTTTTTCATTGCTTGATAGTTCAGTTAGGCGGAGATGTTTCTGTTGGATAACAACAAATGTTACTTGTGGTTTTGAATAGAAATATGAGTGCAGATGGAGAGGCATGTGATGGCTGCCTGAACAGTCGCTTTCTCCCTGGCTCCCGCTCCACGCTCGGACAAAACAAGTTTTAAGCCTAATTTAAGGACTCTCACGACTAAAACTGGCCTACCCTATCTTTAAAAACCACAAGGAAATTTGCGGCATCATAATATCTTTAAAATGGATACTGATATGCGAGAAAACCTACCTCACCATACACCGCCACCAGCCCCGACTTGGGACAAGACAGTGAAGCGTTCAAAGGTATCTCTGGCAGGGGAAGCAGTTGACGCTAACCTCCAGGCTGCACTCACTGAAGAAAAATTCCTGGAATTGAGACCTTAACTACATCCATCCAGAGTATTACTTCTTCGCTGGCATTACTAACTCAACGTACCTCAGACAACGAAGTGCAGATATCTTCTCTTGATGACTGGAGGGGGAGAGTAGACCCAAAACTGTCCCAACTGTGACACCAAGTAAAGGCCATGGAGCTTAAAATGAAAGACCTAGAAGGTAGATCCAGAAGGAATAACTTGCTAATTCTAGGTCTTCCCGAAGGGGAGGAGGGTTTGTTGCCTGTGCTGTTTATTCAAAAGTTGTGAATAAATTGGCAGACCATTCCCCTAACGGCCCGGAGTATGCAATAGAGCAAGCCCATAGATCCTTAAGGCCTGTCCCTCCACCAGGGGCTCCCCCGCATCCTATAATTTTCAGGTTACTGAATTTTAGGGACAAACAGCACATTCTCAGCAAAACTCGGGACATCAGCGAGCTGCTCTGGGAGGGTAAAAAAGTCTGGATGATCCAGGACCTGCCAAAGACACTGAGGCAAAGAAGAACAGAGCTTCATCCGATAGTTACGAAGCTCATTGTGGCTGGAATTCATTTTAAAATGAAATATCCTGCTATGCTGCAGGTGCTTCACAGGGAGGAATGGCATAATTTTGAATCATATGTCCAAGCCATTGAAAATCTGAAGAAGTTATATTCTGACTTGTTTAAGTGAGAGTACAGGGAAGAAGCGTACTCTTGGGCACGGAGTTGGTTACTGGACTGTGTTGTGGTAACTGCGGCTTGTAATGTTCTGATTTAATAATATACTGCAAGCTTGCAGCAAGGTACGTGTTCAACTGTGAAAAGGTCAGTAAGATGGGTGGACAATTCACAATTCATTGCTTTACGTTAAGTTGTTACTTCGTTTGGAGAGCAAGCATGCTTGGTTCAATTTCAGTCAGCTCACTGGAGATCAGCGGATTTAAAGGGCAGAAGGATTGCACATAGTGGAGCGTTGCTTATTTTGTTTGTTTAATTAAAATGTTGTCCCTAAAGACGCTATCTAAGCTCTGATGGAGCCAAGACTAAGAGGAGAATCATAATGTGTGAACTTCCGGACTGTTTGATTGAGTCAATTGATATCAGTATTAGGTTGTGTAGTCCAATAATGTTCTAATTAAGAATCTGGTCTTCCTTCTTTTCACATTACCGATGGAAGCACTAGGTATTGCATGAATGCAATGCAAGAATTAATCCCTAAAAGGGTTCTACGATATATAGTTTGAGTTATGGAGTTTAGTAGAAATCCTTCCTTGTTTTGGACTATATAGAATGAATAACTGCTAGTGGTGTTTCATAAGAATAGTATAAAGTTAATACATAGTTAGCATGCATTAGAATTCTGTTATGTACCTGTTGTTTTATTATCCAGTCAAGAGTGCTTCCTACTCATGAGGAGTGGGGCGGGGGGGATTTATGGGTTGTTTAGGAGGAGGGCACATCACAGCCCAGATCTGGGTAGTACTCTAGTGTATAAACCAGAATGAGAAGAGAACGAATTTTCATTTTCCTTTTATTGTGGGAGACTGGGTTTATTTTTTGTTGTTGTTCTGGGATTCTCTTTTTCTCTTGGGAAGGGGGATATAGGGGAGGATAAGATACCAAATCAAGGGGTAAAATGGGTTTCTTCAACTTCAAAAGACCTGGGGACACTCTGTAAAGGGCCGATACAGGATGAAATATATTTCATGGAACATTAAGGGGATACGTACTAGTATTAAACGGCACCAGGTGCTAAGACACTTGCAGACACTACAGTGTCATATAGTGTTTCTCCAGGAGACTCATCTCTTGACCTCAGAGAACATTTTTCTCAGACGATAATGGGTGGGACAAAGCCATACAGTCAGAAATTCCACTAATCAGCGGGGAGTTGCTATCCTCCTTCTGAAGGGACTAAATTTCCAAAAACACGGCTATTGTGGACCCTGATGGGTGATACATTTTTCTCCATGGGACCCTGGACCATACAGAATTACTTCTGGGATGTGTTTACGGTCCAAATACCCCATCTCCTAATTTTTTTTACTGGACTAATAAATGTGATTTCCCAATTTATACACCTCCCTTTAATTTTTGCAGGTGACTGGGATATTACCACTACCTCTAACTTAGATAAATTGAACGGTCGGGTCACTAGACCATCTTCGACACAACAAGCTCTACAGGAATTTATAACCATGGGAGGTCTCTGCGATCCCTGGAGAACTTTTCACCCAACTAATCAAAAATATACTTTTTATTCCCCAGTACATTAATCTTTTTCCTGGATTGATTACTTCTTAGTTAGTACCGAAGCCCTGCCCCATATCCCAGATGCTGGTATAGCTCCCAGGG
The DNA here is from genome assembly GCA_016271365.2 of Neoceratodus forsteri. NCBI lineage: Eukaryota > Metazoa > Chordata > Ceratodontiformes > Ceratodontidae > Neoceratodus > Neoceratodus forsteri. The sequence continues at coordinate 479,201,104 of CM057459.1, read as the reverse complement.
TATTGTCGGATCACTCCCCAGTATGGCTTCTATATAACCCCAATCCGAATGTTAGGCGGGATGAAATCTGGAAATTAAATACACAACTTCTCAAAGACCCTTGGGTCATAGAGAAATTGCAATTTCTTATTCGAAATTTTTGGCAAACTAACTTAGGTTCTATCACCAATGTAGATAAAATATGGGGGGAGTTAAAATGTGTACTCCGGGGGGAATGTATCCGGATTGCTTCAACACGGAAAAAAAAGAGAAAGGCTTCCTTACATGCCCTTTTATTGCAAATAGAAGCGCTTGAACATAGTCCAACCCTAGAGACCTCTGAACGAGAGCAAGTTGAATTAACCAAATTAAGACATCAATATGCAGACTTATTAAGGGAAAAGTCTGAATATGCATTGCTAAAGACACGTTCTACTTATATAGATCAGGGAGATAAAGCAGGGCATTTGTTGGCTATGTGGCTTAAAGAACAAGAAGCCTCCCATTTGGTAAAAGCTGTTTCCTCCCAACTCAATGGTACCCTTAAAACTTCCCCAGTAGAGATTACCCAAGAGTTTGACAGTTTTTATTCACAGCTATACAGTCCTCCCCTAAATGTTCTTTCAGATAAGGATACTCAGGATTATTTGGGGAATATTCCACTCCCGCAACTATCCCATGACCAACAAATTTTCCTAACACGGCCTATATCTCAGTCAGACATTTTAATTGCCATTCAGGCTCTGGCATCAGATAAATCTCCAGGCTCAGATGGATTCCCTGCTAACTTATACAGAACCCTGGCAGACGATTTAACTCCCATTCTTGCTCAAGTTTTTTCCTTCCTTTGTGAAAAGGATATATCTGACCCCTCTCTTCTCTAGGCTCTTATAATAGGTTTACCTAAACCCAATAAACCCCCAGACAAAGTTGTCATCTATTGGCCCATATCTCTTATGAACTGTGATATAAAAATCCTGGCAACAATTTTAGCTGCTAGGGTAATGCAAGTTTGGGAGGGACTTATAGGACCTGAGCAGGTAGGGTTCATGAGGGGGAGATCCTCTCTGGACCATCTGCGGAAGCTGGAACACATTTTCTCCGTGTTCAGGGATTCTCAGGATCCAATGGTTTTGGTGTCCCTGGACACGGAGAAAGCTTTTGACAGGGTACATTGGGATTTTCTTTTTTTAGCAGTGAAAGATTTGGTTTCCCTACCAGGTTTATCGCGTGGGTAAAGATTTTATACTCCAGCTCGAATGCCAAAGTGTACTGCAATGGTATTCTCTCAGGAGGTTTCCCTCTTCACTCAGGAACTCGTCAGGGTTGCCCTCTATCCCCATTTTTGTTTAATATTTGCCTAGAGCCCTTAATTTAGACTTCTGAATTCTTCCCCACAAGTGCAAGGTGTCACATTAGGCCCTCTTGAGGTTAAAATCTCAGGTTATGCTGATGATCTTTTATTGCACCTGTCACAGCCTGTCACTTCACTACCAGCTGCTCTTCGTATTATTTCCCAATTTGGATTGGTTTCGAATTATAAGCTTAATTTGGATAAAACTACCCTAATGCCCTTAAATCATCATGTATGCCCCACAGATTATACACAACTAGGGCTGAAAGGATCATCTAAACTTGTCTATTTAGGAATAATTCTCACACAAAGTACTATCTTGAGGAGAAGGTTGAACCTGGAGAAGTTGGTGGTAACCATTGCAAGGGATCTAAATAGATGGAGCATCCTCCCAATGTCAATGCAAGCTAGAGTCAGCGTTATTAAAATGAATATCCTTCCCCGCATTTTTTACCCTATTCATATGCTTAATCTTTTTATCCCAGTCACATGGTTCAAAAAACTTCATGCACTAATATCCCATTTTCTTTGGCAAAAGAAGTGCCCACGTCGATCTTATATAAAATTGGGTGCTCCAAAACATTTGTGGGGACTCAGGCTACCAAATCTCTATTTACACTAGCCAGTCATATCTCAAAATATGCCCCGATGGATTCTAGGTCCGGGGCCTATGAATCCTTTAATATATACACCCATCTGGTTACAGGTTGAAAGATATTTGAGCAATACAATGGGAATATCTCTAGAGTCTATGTATTTTGTATCTTTAAATAGATTACCTTCACAATTAAGATGCACAGTTATAGGTACATCGGTCAAAGTACATGCTCAACTTTGTAGCTCTATGAAATATGATAACACACGGGATATTTCCCAACCATTATGCAGAAACCCAAACTTTAAACTTCAGGGCACAATTATTTGTATGTCAGAGCTAGGGGGGAAATATATTTCTGACCTCATCCTGGAGGGAAGAATACCTGAAAGCCCAACACTATTTCATGAGCTTGGGCTTCCACGGTCACAAATTTTCAAGGTATACCAGATCCGCCATATGCTGATGGAATGGTTCGGTACACTAAACTGGGACATTAATCAAGAAGAGTTTCTCTCCCGCATGCAATCCCTTGCTTGGCTACCCCATTCGGTCTCATGTTTAGTGACCTTTATCTTTCCCTATATATATCCTACAATACCTGAGGAATCTCATTACTGGAGTAGGACACTACCCAAGTTGCCTAAGGAATGGGATCGCATTTGGTTTGACCTTTACCAATATTCAACAAATGATAGGTTATGCCTTACCCAATTCTATATTCTCCACAATGTATACTTTACCCCAAGGCATTTACTTAGAATGGGAAAACTTCCTACAGCAACATGTTCTAGATGTGCATTGGCAGATGGATCGTTGTTTCACATCCTGTGGGAGTGTAATAAAGTAGCCTCACTATGGGAGAAAATTAAGACAGCAATTAACCCCTTATTAGGGTTAGCAGATCTTTTTTCTCCTGAAATTTGTATTGTGGGAGCTCTTTCATCGATTCCTGTTAGGGAGAGAAGGTTCCACATTTCTTTAGTCTCCTCAGCGGTAAAGCGATTGGTATTACGTCACTGGCTAGATCAGAAAGAAATTTCATATTCAGAATGGCTAAATGAAATTCTCTACTGCCTAAGGATTGAAAAAACAATAGCCACTCTTAGGGACCACCCTCAAGGATATGACAAGAGATGGGGCAAATTGGAGACTTTGTTAATGGTGCAAACATCTCCTTTAAATGATGTCTGAATAAATAATAACATATACTATGGATATTTGTGATTGACATAGCAATAGTTAATGTTGTCTTGGTAGAACTTTCAAGTCTATTGTATACCCATGATATGGAACCCCCCCCCCTTATTTTTATTTTTATGCCTTGGTATCTTAGGGGAAGGAAGGGTTAATAAGGGAGGGGGAGAGGTGTATGTATTGCTTGTGCAGCTATTTCTAAATGATGCTTGGTATTTACATACCATGTAATTTACAATTTGACTGTACAAGTTTAATAACAATAAAGCTTATTAAATTTCAAAAAAAAAAAAAAAAGAATTGTCCATTACTGGAAAATTTAAGAAACAAATGGTTATTTAAATTGTTGACTCCATTATCACAAAGGACAAAAGATAAAATGAATAAAATATTTACTTAAAAAAAAAAGAAACATGAGTGCAGTGTTCACAGTGACAGGATTTCTATTAGCAAGCTACTAATAGTTGATCAGGGAACACTGATCACTTGTGCATATAACTGAAATCTTGCTAGTTTATGTTCAGCAATAGTTCATGAATTATTGCTAAGAGCTTATCAAATAAAAGAAATGCATGTAATGAAAAATAGACCTCAATAACACAAGATACCAAAAATCATATTATAAATGTGTTCACCATGTGCCACGCTTACCTCACATTGTATTGCAGCAATCTGTTAGTTTCTGAGTGTTACTCATAAAACCACTGTTGTGTTAAATCAAACGAACACAATGCTCTCATAAAAACACATTAATAGAAACATCTGTCTGTTCAACCAGTGTACATAAATGATGGTGAAGCAACAGGGAATTTCATAGCCTCCTTTGAGTAGCCAACCTGCACCACACTCAGCAGACTCTAATGTTGGCACATTACTCTTTTTTTATATTACATTTATTATTCTTGGTCTTGTTACATAAATACTGTGTTATCAAGAAAAAACTCTGACCTGAGTTGAAAGTACTGTAATATTAAAATTAAGTAAACTTTGTGGCATTGATGATATTTTAACCTTGTTACAAGTAGCAATGGTAAAGATAAAGACAAAACCATGCCTAACTGGGACTTTTTTAATTATTATCCAAATCAAACATGAATATTCCTTCATAACATAGATTCAATGTGGGAAAAACAGTGAATTTCTAAGGTGCAGTTTTAATTAATAAAATACACTCTGTTTACAGCTGAGTAAGTCTGGCCTTGGGCTGGCAGTATAGCCTAGAGGTTAAAGTAATGAGCTGTGAACAAGCTTGGTACATACAGCAGACCAGACCCTGGTTTGATTCTCACAACCTCCACTTGCATACTGTGTGACTCTGAGCAAGTCACTTAACCACCCAGCACTCCCAGGTCGCCCCTGAAAACAGGCTCTTGTGCTTAGTGGGCCTTACCCAGTTACCAAAGACTAAAATAAAAAAAAAAATAAAGCTAGGCTTATCTCGTATTAGGCTCAGAGTAACCACCAATATTTAAAACATAGCAAAAATTATCAAAGGATTAAAAATTAAGAAGAGAAAGCACATGGGTAGCATATTATGAATGTGTTAAACAAAATGAGTATAATGAATTAGCATAATTTCTCACCATGCTATACGCTACTGAAATGTACAACTCAGTAGCGCTCTGTGCTAAAACCCATAGAGTGCATGGTTAACCTACGGTATGTGTTTTCTACTTTTTTATTAAACACAGTGTGGTGATTCTGTCTGTCTTTAAACATGTTTGTAGTATAGGTGAAGTGTTGCAGATACATACATGCAGAAGTTAAAATTAAACTGGCCACCTGATGGCATCCTTTCCTGAAAGATTAATCTGCCCTATATGCCCCGTAGGATTGTTTGATTGTTAACATCACACTAAGATCAGTCCGAGTTTGGGGGTAATTTTCTTTTGCCAAGGCTTTTAGATAGATAGATAGATAGATACATATACATATATATATATATATATATATATATATATATATATATATATATATACTGTGTATATATATATAGATACATACAGATATAGATATAGATAGATACATAGATATAGATATATATAGTTATGGGAGAGTGATATAGAATACACTTGTCAGTCAGTGCTGTTTTGTAACAAAAAAAAGAAAAGAAAGAAAAATGACATTGATAAAACTATTGTTAAATGCAGAAATCAGATTTCAGCAACTACATTAATACTGAATAGTGTCAATAATCTGAACAGCACTCCTATAGTGCCTACAGTATGCAGTAGCCTTTTTTTAGGCAGGGAGATGTATGTGTGTGTGTGTGTGTGTGTGTGTGTGTGTGTGTGTGTGTGTGTGTTGTTCCTTAACTTAACTGGCCACCTGACTGCCCCCTTTTCTGAAAGATTAACTTGCTCTATATGCCCCTTAAAATAGTTTGATTGATAAGTCACTCCTGGTTTGTGGTAATTTTCTTTTTGCCAAGGCTTTTCTAGTTAATACACTTTCATTGCTGGTTTTGTACAGGCTCTGCTCTGTTGTTTTTACTTCTGTTGGATTAATGATTTAGGGCCAGATATTCAAAACTTTGCCCCAGGGCTAAATTAGCACTGCCCAGCAGGCAAACTTAGCCTGGAGCACAAAGCAAGCAATATTCAGAAGGAATAGCCCAGGTCAAACAGATTCTGAATATAGCATAGGAATGAGGCTGGGCAAACTGGGCTGGGAATGCAGGGCAAACTTAGCCCTGGAATAAGACAGCTGTGAATATGGCAACCAGGAAGTGCAAACCACAACAGCAACACAGTGCACAGTGATGTGAAGGTAGGTAGAAGTGAACTATGTGGCCAATGTGTGTGCCAGCAAATGCGTGGACCCAGTACAGCTGCAGGCAGAAGTGTACGTGAAAGTACAGTGTGTAAAACTGTAAAATATTCCCTGAACTGTTTGTGCAGCGCTAACATGTTTGCGCGGGTTTAGTATAGGGCTAAACCGTTAGCCTGGTGCAAACAGGTTTGCCTGGCGCTAAACTTTGCCACATTCAAAAGTGACATGCAAATGAGCCTACTTAGGTAGTCTCTGGGCAGACATCCAGATTAGCATCTCATTATGCCCTGATTTGCATGCAGTTTGCACCAGGCTAACGGTTTAGCCCTGCGCTAAACCCGAAAAAACGTGTTAGCACTGCGCAGTTTGAGGAATATTATACAGTTTTGAACACTGTACTTTCACATGTGCTGCTGCCTGCAGCTGTACTTGGACAACACAGCATGGGTACAGATGGTGGTGGTGCTGCATGCAACTGTCACACTGTAGGTCATGCTACAGTGCACAGCAGACACTACAGTAGCAAGGGGTCCAGTAGTGTGTGGACACAGTAATGCCTATGGTGTGTAGGGCAGTGATGATGACTGCACTATACACAGTGAGAGGCCCAACCTGCAGGTGTTTACTGACAGTGGACATTACTGTTACGCTGTTGTGTGACCCACAGATGCTGCACCTCTGGCATGGGATGCTCACAGTGACATTTACATGTTTGGCTTTGTGTGCAGTGGCAGCTGTACAGCTGTGTGGTATGTGGCCGGGGTGGGGCATATATTATCAGAAAGGCACACTGATATTGGGGTATTCCCAATACTGGCCCATGTGCACTGCATGCTGTGTCCCAGCCTTGTGGCCACACCTGGTCTGTGGCACAGCCTGGCCACCCATACACTCTCACATCAACATCCTCCATGCCCACAGTGCTGCATGTGTGTGCTGGCATCTGTTGGTGTCCACAGAAGAGTGGTCCGCAGGTGTGTGCTGTATGACCACACTGCCATGCTGTCCACTGGCAGCAGGGTCACCTCTTATTGTCTGGCATGGCTGGGACTGGTGGCAGATGATGGCATCATTGTGATGCCATCAGTTAGCAGCATGTTTCCTCTATGGCTTTGTCTGTGTGTCATATTTATTTGTTAGGGTCACGCAAAAGCCGCGCAAACAACACGCAAAGCCAAAGTGTCACATAAAGCTGATTGCCCAGGGTTAAGACAAGCTTTTCCTGGGTGGTAATGTGCACCATGCTAAGTGTCGTGCTAAGTCACGTAAAACTACTTTGCGCGATTCTAGTCGCTAAATATAGCATTGCGCCTGTATTCATGTCAGTTTGCCCCTTGCATACATTATGATTTTGCCTGGCGCTAATGCAGTTTGCCCACGCTATTTGGCCTTTTAAATATAGCAGACCCACGCTAATCCCACGCTAAACCTGTGCAAACGGTTTTTGGCCGGTGCAAAGTTTTGAATATCTGGCCCTTAGAATCCAGTGGAGTGAGACTATGAGGGACTGTAGGGAAGTGAGGGATACCAATTTAGCTACCTGCACCGATCTTTGACTATGACAGTGTATTATGTACTGTATATTGTCATGGGAGGGTGATATGGATTACACTTGTCAGTCAATGCTGTAGCCTTTTTTTTTGGTTGTGTGCCTAAGAGGTGGTATATTGCAAAGTTATTTAACCTTCCATATGTGTGTGTGTGTGTGTGTGTGTGTGTGTGTGTGTGTGTGTATAGCTATGTATATACATATTATGGTAGCACAGTAGTGCTACCATACTTAGGGTTGAGTAGCCCTTTTAAGGTTAAAGGGTCAAACTTTGCACCTTAATAACTTTGCCACCGTTCAATGGATTTGCCAGAAATTTGGGAATTCAAAATCAAGAACCATACGTCTTGGGATCTGCCAACTTTTGTAGTGGTTGGATGTACGGCTGCGTAGTTATTAGGTAAGATCTGCGCCCGTTTATGGTTTTGCGAATTCTTTGCTCGGACCTACAGGTCGCACGGTTTGCGCGACCAGTCCGAAAACTTCAGGAAACATGCGGCCAGGGTCCTCAATGTGTCTTTTGAAGATTTTGTGAAAAAATATTGAATGATTCAAAAGTTATTCAAAAAAACAAGTTCCCATTATAAGTCAATGGGAAAAGTTAACAAAAAGTTTGACAGTGTCGCAAATGCACTTTTTAGTGTCGCAAATGGCCCTAGTAGTGTCACAAATCTGCCATTTTGTTTTCAGTTGGTGATCAGAAAAATGCTTGGCATTTAAAATTGGGACCTCCCTCTAGGAACACAATTCTTTTTGTGTTCACCTAGTCGGACTCTCAGGATGCTAGCCATGTCTTTATTTTGGGGTTAAACACCCCAGAAATATGTTTTTCAAATTTCTGGAAAAGTAGTGTCACAAAGTAGTGTTGCACTCATGACACTTTCGTGATTTCATTTGCGAAAGTGTCATGATTTGCAACACTATTTTGTGACTTTATGCCCAAAATAACAGGAATTCTTTGCCACCCTGCTGCAAAAGAATGGTTTGGTCTATGGGGCTGAAATTTGGCAGGAAGACAGACAACATGCCACAGATGTGTCTTTTGGTAGTTTGGTGAAAAAATATTGGAGGGCTGCAATGTTACGGCACTCCAAAGTTGACTCTTTTTCCCATAGGATAACATTACAGTGTCCACCACATTACAGGAATTCTTTGCCACCCTGCTGCAAAATAATGTTTTGGTCTTTTGGGCTGAAATTTGGAGGGAAGAAAGCCAACATCCCGCAGATGTGCCTTTAGGTGGTTTGGTGAAAAAATATTACAGGGTGGCACAGTGACGGCACTCCGAAGTTGACACTTTTTCCCATAAGATAACATTACTGCGTCCGTCGAGCCTTTCAGGACCCGTATCTCGGAAACAGTGTGAGATACGGACTTTTCACCACAAAAATAACAAAACTAGCCAGGAAAGTCATAATTCATGTGAAATTTACATTTTTTTTCTAGGTCGTACGGTTTCTGAGATATAAGCAATTTAGTATTCCAAGTCCTAATTTTCTGCTCTGAGGCCCATTGTTATGCATACATTTTTTGTTTTCACTGTGATTTTCAATGCACTTTTTGGGGGAAAAGAAGGGTGTGCCCTTTCGTTACTGTGCCAGTTAGCATTTCCAGTTGCGTTTCCATTACCGTTCGCAGCACCGTTCCTGTCTACGCCACCGTGTGTGTTACGGTTTGTGTTTTCATTTGCTATTATGTTTGCATTTCTGTTTCTGTTTCATTTGGCATTATTGTTGCTGTTACCATTGCCATTTGCATTTGCAATTGCGATACCATGCCCGTGCGCAGTATGGTTTGCGTTTCCTTACGCGCTTGCGATTGTGTTTGCGTTTGCGTTTCTGTTTCCTTTGGCATTATTGTTGCTGTTACCGTTACCATTTGCATTTACAATTGCAGTTCCGTAACCATGCGCATTATGGTTTGCATTTTCGTACATGCTTGCATTTGTGTTTTTGTTTACTTTGGTGTTATTGTTGCTGTTATCGTTACTATTTGCATTTAGTATTGCGGTACCGTGACCGTGCGCGTTACGGTTTGCGTTTCCTTATCCGCTTGCATTTGCATTTCCATTTCTGTTTCCTATGGCATTATTGTTGCTGTTACCATTACCATTTGCGCTTCCAATTGTGGTATCGTGACCGTGCGCATTACGGTTTGCTTTTCTGTATGCGCTTGCGTTTGCATTTCTGTCTCCTTTGGCATTATTGTTGCTGTTGCCGTTACCATTTGCATTTCGAAGTGCAGCACCATGAACGTGCGCATTACCAGTTGTGTTCCATATGCGTTTCCATTTGCGTCTCCATTTCCCTCACTGTTTGCTTTGGCGTCACTTTGCGCTTGCATTTCTATTACTGTTTGCATTACCATTTACGTTTGTGTCACCATGTGTGTAACCATTTGCACTTGTGTTTGAGTTGCACTTACTGTTACTATGGCACACAAAATCATGTGGTAGGGGGCCCCGCACTCCCACCACCACATTCCATTCACTATTTATAGTCCTCATTCTCAAAAAGAAGGGAAATTCATGGCAAAAAAATCCATTTAATGCATCAGTTAGGGTTGTTCCCTAGTGACAAAAGTGAGGAAATTCAATGTTAGGGTTGAAAGCCCCCCTTGCACCCCCCACCCTGCACCCCCAACCGGCATTGGGGTGTGCGTTGGGGTTGTCGGTCCTAGCTCTCACCCCATTCTCCTATACTTCACCACCTCAGCTTGTTTACACATGGAATGGGGTGAGAGTTAGGGCCAATGACCCCAACACACACCCTGATGCCGGTTGGGGCGGAGTGGGGGCTTTCAACCCTAACATCAAATTTTCTTGCTTTTGCTGCTGTGGAACAACCCTAACTGATGCATTAAACAGAGTTTTGCTATGAATATATATATATATATATATATATATATATATATATATATAGGATATGCAATGGAAGCAAGTGTATTAAATGATTTATCTGCACAAGAGCAATTTGACCTCGGGTAACCTCACGAGTGGCGTAAGCCATGAGTGAGGTGTCCGAAGTCAAATTGCTCAAGTGCAGATAAATCATGTATGACATGAGCTTTCCACTGCATATTCAATTTATGCAATTCTTTTGTTTTTGCTTTTGTAGGGGGCATTTGTTAGTCAAAAAAGTGAATAAAAATAAAATTTTCTGCCATTTTTTGCTGATTATAGAAAATCTAAAAGGAATCAAGAAATGAAACACCTCTCATTTTGTAGATATATTTATGCTGAACAACTTTTGTGCTCAAAGTACCATCCTATAATTTTTTGGTTTTAAGTTATTTGCACTTGTTTGATGAAAAGTGCACAAAAATTGAATGTTCTGATGTTTTTTGCCAATTCTAAAAAAACTAAAATGTATCTATAAATGAAACACCACTCATTTTGTAGATATTTCTGTGCTGAACAACTTTTGTGCTCACAGTACCATGCTATCATTTTTCGTTTTAAAGTTATTCGCATTTGAATATGGTTAATACTGCTACTGAGGCCAAATATTCTAAATGCCAGCACTATATGGCTGGCAGTATAGCCTAGAGTTTAAAGGAATGAGGTGTGAACAAGCTTGATACATCCAGCAGACCAGATCTGAGTTTGATTCTCACAACCTCCACTTGCATACTGTGTGACTCTGAGCAAGTCACTTAACCGCCCAGTGCTCCCAGGTTGCCCCAAAAACAGGCACTTATGCCTAGTGGGCCTTACCCGGTTACCAAAGACTAAAATGAAATAAAAAATGGCTGATGACATAAGCACTGTGTGGATAAATGGCTGATGACATAAGCACTGTATACATAAATGGAATTTATGTACACAGTTACTCAGATATAGAGAATACTGGATGGGCAACTATGCAGAACCAGTGTGTTCTGCCACAGAGGGATTCCAATTCCCTCTGACCAAGAGCGAAGCCCAAGAGGTTCATGGGAATCAGAACCCCAAGGTGGCAAAACACACTGGTTGTGCATAGAGTTGCTCACCCAGTATTTTTTTATAGTCTATAGTACTGTGTGAAAAATGTGTTTTGTGAGTTCTTTTGCTTTCAAAATGAAACTGACTCATGCAGTTTCTAGAGGTTCTAGAATGCTGTTCTACCACAGTAGGGTAGAACAACATTCCATGACCTTGGAACTGTGGTAGAACAGCATTTTGAAAAGGATGGAATTCTATACAGAACATATAGGATAGTGCATGGGGAACGGTTGACAACAGGGCTATTCTTTCACCGAGTTGGCACTATGACGACTGATTACCTCGAGAGCGCAGCTCGAGAGGTAATCCGTTGTCAGAGTGCCAACGAGGTGAAAGATGCCCTCTTGTCAACTGTTCCCCATGCACTTTTCTTTATAGTGTATGGTGGAACGTCGTTTTTTGTGGGAAAAAAAAAACAGTTACTAGAAGGAAAAAATAATTTACATTGTGAACGTTTTCACACTAACCATTAATACTGCCCCTGATATTGCTGCTTTCGCCATGTGTCCTGTCTATGGAGTGATCCCTAACTGTCAAATGCTGCGCGAGGACACAGTGTGACATTCGCAGCACAGTAGAAAACATCATTCTGTTGTACTGCGAACGTCACTAGTGTGTGACTACAAGGTTTCGAAAATGATAGATTTCGGTGGAGAACGACGTTCCACCATACACTATAACACTCCACTATACACAGATTTATTACACTCTGTTTATCTTCACCCCATTGCATATATATACTGTGTGTGTGTGTGTATATATATATATATATATATATACACTATGTGTACAGTACTGTAGAGAGTCATATCTTGTGCAGAATTTTACCCTGTAATTTGTTAAAACAGTATTATATTGCTTTTATTCCATCTCTGTTTTGTAGTGATCGGTTATAAGACATACTGGGCACAACATCACCTGTTGTTAACTTTGATTTTGTTTACTATGGCCCTTCAACTGCCTTCTCACTATCTTAAATTGACATCCATTTTGTGACATTCCTGCCTATCCCAAATTGAGTAGTGACATTTTGCATGCACATAGTGCTCTGCTTAACACATTTTGATTCAGTTCATTGCTACACAGTATGTTATATTCCCCTACTTAGAGGCTATGACTAAATACATGTATTTTTGCCATTTTTTTCCACTTTGGATTGCCCTCTAACATTCACAACATGGGGTGTCCTTTATATGCCTTGCTGGAGTGATGCTATCCACTTATTACAGAGCAGTGCAATTTCAGTGCAGCTGTCTGCAATGATGCACTTTCATGTTCCCTTTCATATTTTAAAATTCATTTCTTTGTATTAGTTTTACTTTTTTTTACTCATTTTTACAGTTTGCAGTGATCCCTCTTTAGTGTCCCATATTTACCCACGTAAGGTACTGTTCTAGCCATGGTCCAGGCAAATGAGAATGGGAAATGTACATCAGCACCTGGTTTCATCATCCACCAGGTCTTTAAAAAGACTTGGCTCGCAGTTCTCGGTTTCTTTCAATCCCACTTCTGGCTGGTGAAAGTTCTGTTGTCCTCACAGTGTTGCTCTGTGTTGAATGTGTGCTACTCAGTCAGCCAACATTATCTTCAAATGGGCAACAGCATTTCAGCAATACATATTAGGTTGCATACTAGGTTAATTCGACAGGAGAAGGCTACATGCCCATAAAACCTGCCTCCCGCTATAGTGGGCTTATATTACCCTATGTTCAATAGGTGTGAATCTAGCTTCCTTTTAAATTCTTTTAAAGTTCTAGCTTCCACCACTTCCTCTGGTAACTGATTCCAGGCTCTTGTGGCCCTAAAAGTAAAATAACCCCTTCTTCTATTGTTATGACTATGAAACATTTTTATTTGTTGTTTGTGACATCTCAACCCACTCGTTATCACAAATGCTAATACTCAAACTATTACTTAAATCTTGATCTACAATAATCTTATACATTTGTAGCATGTCACCTCTTATTCTTCTCCTCTCCAATGGATACATGTCAAGACATGCCAATCTGTCCTCATATGCAAGGTTACCCAGTCCCCTTACCATTCTAGTCACCCTGTGTTGGACCCTCTGTATTCTAATAATATCCCTTTTCAAATACTGGCTCCAGACTACAGAACAGTAGTCAAAATGGGGCCTCACACAAGATGTGTATATTTTCCTAATGAAGGTTGACTCTCCGGAGACAAAAGTATTTTTAATACAACTTATCATTTGATTTGTTTTTTTTTATTAATTTAGTACAATATTCATTAAAGCTAAATTATTTGTCAATCAACACCTCCAGATCATTTTCACTCTCCACCTTTTTAATTTTGTTTCCAGAAAGTGTATAATCATTTAATTGATTGTGTTTTGCCATATGTAGTACTACACATTTTTTCATGTTGAAACTCATGCCATTTTTTGTAGCCCATATTTCACAGGCTGCAAGATCTTTTTGCAGGTTTTCTATTTGAGTATTTGTTTGCACCACTGCCCCCAACTTAGAATCATCAGCAAATTTTATAGACCAATTCAGTGCAGTGTCAGTGACATAGTAGGTAGCACACTCACCTCTGAGGCCAGGAGATCAGAGGGCTGTGAGTTCAGTTCCCACATCTGGCACTTGGGTTAATATCCCAATACTGACACTCTAGTGCAACATGAGGGGGTGCTGTACTTCTGAGGTGCCATCTTTTGGATGAGACGTTAAACTGAGATCCCATCTGCCTGGATTGGTGGTAGTTCAGGTGGATGCTAAAGATCCCATGGCACTTATTGAAAAAGAGTAGGGGTATTTCCCCGGTGTCCTGGACAAATTTCTCCCATTCACTAAAAATACCACCAACAGCTTAATGTGGTTCAGTTTCAGTTGCTTATTTATTTTATTTATTTTATTTAGTTAAACATCAGTTTAGAAACCTTTGAGCCAGAGGCTCATTTACAAAGGTACCTCGTCACATAGAGGACATCAGAACAGTAGTACAAGGGACACAGTACTTACAAACAAAAAAGTTACAGTTCAATTACAATTTTGTTACACTAGAATACAATCTCCAATGAAGCAAAAGATAACAAAAGGTGCAAAACTTATGGTCGGGGGAGCGCTGGTGGAGGTAGAAGGGAGGGAGATAGGGGAGGAGGAATTAGTAGGGAAAGGAAGGGGGGAGCGCTCAGTGAGCATTGTCAAACAGAGTATATATATATATTATATATTTTTTTTTTACACTAGGCTAGCGGCAGTTGCATTTCTGAGGAAGCTAAGCAGGAAGTTTCTGAGCCTGGGCTTAAAGCTAAGGTTAGTGAGTTTGAGACACTGGCAGGGAGGGAGTTATACCAGTGGGGCACAGTGGGGAATGCCCTCTGACCTTGAGAGGTCCTGGCTCTCGGAATAACTAGGGTAGCTCTTGACGAGCTGCGGCGTGATCAGGTCGGTGCAGTACGGCGAATGGAGTTGGATAGGCCTATGGGGGATAGGCCACGCAGGGCTTTAAAGGTGAGCTGGCATGTCTGATACATGAGTCGCTTCTTCCAGGTTGAGTAGGGTAGCCAGGGTGTACAGCTCACATGCGTGAGTGAGTCTGGGAGCACCAGTGATAAGTCTGCAGGCCTTATTAACTGTGAGGCGAACCTTGTTGAGGGCAGTCTGATCTGCTGAGCCATAGACCGGAAGGCCATAGTCAATGAGAGACATGACAGAGGAGGTGACAGCCAGGTGGAGGGCATCAGGAGGGAGGCATTTCTTGTGCC
Source organism: Neoceratodus forsteri (assembly GCA_016271365.2). Classification (NCBI taxonomy): domain Eukaryota; kingdom Metazoa; phylum Chordata; order Ceratodontiformes; family Ceratodontidae; genus Neoceratodus; species Neoceratodus forsteri. The sequence goes on along the minus strand of CM057459.1, from coordinate 479,185,946 downwards.
GGTAAAGAATGCCCAGCCGTGAGTTGGCGACAGAATTTAGGGCAGATATATGTCCATGGAATGAAAGTGCAGGGTCAAAGGTTATACCAAGATATTTATAGGACTGCACCTGGTCAATGACGAGATTGGGTGTGGAGTGGACAGCTAAGGGAAACTTGCTGTACTTATTTTGGGGGTGGGAGAAGAGCATCGTTTTGTTTTCTTAAGGTTGATAACAAGTCGGTGCTCAGTGAACCAGGTAGCTGCAGAGTCAAAGACCAGTTGAGAGGAGTTCTGTAGCAGCATGGGGTCATTGTGGGAGGCAGAGAACAGCATCATCAGCATAGAGAAGCATCTTACCCGTACAACTGCTGGGTAGGGAGTTAAGAGTGAGAATAGTAGGGGTCCAAGAATTGAGCCCTGCGGCACCCCAGAGCAAATGGGGCATGTTTCAGAGAGAGTACCGTTGACTTTCACACATTGGGAGCGGGCAGAGAGATAGCTGGTGCACCAGGAAACAGGTCCTGAGGCAAAGCCTATTAGGTCGAGGGTGGAGAGCAAAAGAGGATGCGAAACAGCATCGAATGCTTTAGACAGGTCAATGAATATAGCACCAGCCAGGGCACCAGAGTTCAAGGAGGCATGGAGGAAGTTGGAAAATTCCAGGAGTGCTGTATTGGTACTATGACCTGCTCTGAACCCGTGTTGTTCAGGGCAGAGAGAACATTGTACTTACAGAGGTAGTCAGAAACTTGGGACGCCTACAATTTTCTCTAATGCCTTAGAGAGGGGAGAGGATTGAGATGGGTCGGTAGTTACCCGGAAGAGTCCTGTCACCACCTTTATGGACAGGGGTAACTGTGGCAATCTTCCAGGCAGAGGGGAATTGTCTGAGACAGAGTGATTTGTTGAAAATGCACATAATAGGTGAGAGGACCTGATCCAGGACCTGACATAAAAGGCAGGGATCAAGTGAGTCATTACCGATGGTGTTACCTTTTAGGGCTTTTAGCAAGTAAGGCCTAGCTTCTTGCATGGTGACACGACGCAGGTGGAAAGAGGGGCGGGCAATGGGTGGTGGTACAGATGGAGGAGGTGGACTGAAAAAGTTACCAGGAAGTACTGAGCTATGGTCAGTAAAGGAGTTATTGAGGTGGGTGGCAATGAGGGCAGGGTCAGAGGAGACGGAACCATTGATGTTGAGAAGAGAAGGAGAGGGGGACTGGGAGTGACCATTCAGTTGCTTGATGTTGTCCCAGAAGCACCTGGGGTTCCCTCAGGAGGAGGTAAGAGAGGCTTGGTAGTATTCCGCCTTTGCTTTGCGGATGGCCCAGGTGCACTGGTTGCGGGTGGCAGCATAGGACTGCCTGTCAGCTGAATGGCCAGTAGCAACAGCAAGGTGCCAAAGATTGTTGCGTTGCTTAAGTTGCCACAGTAGGGCAGGGGTGATCCAAGGGGCATGTTTCACTTTGGACCTCCTAGCAGTTATGGGAGCAAAGATATCACAGGCAAAGTTGAAAGTGCTTACAAAGAAGGCCAGGGCCAAGTCAATGTTGGTTGCCCTCGTCAGAGGGGACCAATCAGTGTGGGCAAGGAAGCACTTAAGGCCTATGAGTCCCCCAGGCCTAAGCCACCTTCGAGAGGTGGTTTTGACTGGGGATGAGGGCCGAGTGGTTTCCCAGTTGAAAAGCACAGGGGAGTGGTCACTGAGGCAGTCAGGGAGGATTTGGATGTTGTGGATGCGGATTGGCCTGTTGGTGAGGACCACATCCAGGAGGGTGCTTGTCCCCCCTAGGGTTTTTTCTAGTAGGCTGTGTGACCAGTTGAGTTAGGTCAATTGAATCGAAAGCCTCACGGTGGGAGGAGGACGAGGGGCAGAGCCAGTTTATATTCAAGTCGCCCACCAAGATTTGGTCCGACGAGTTGGGTAGGGAGGTGAGGTAGTCAATTAGTGGGCCCAGGGCCTGGGATTGGTTCTTGGGGGGTATGTAGGCTACGGTTAGGAATAATGGGCCTCTAGCTGGGTCAGGGACAGCTTTAGAGTAAGTGCCTGGGCCTTATGGTCGAGGTCAGGCAGGGAGTGAGTAGCCCCATGAGAGAATCCTTCAAATAGAAGACACAGCCCCCACCTCTCCTGCCGACACGGTCCAACCGGTGGAGAGTGTAGCCGGGGAGAGAGACATGAGAGTTAGGAGTGGAGGGAGACAGCCAGGTTTCAATCAGGGCAACAACATCAGGTTTATGAAGTGTCACCCAGCAGTGTAGAGAGTCCAGTTTTTTCAGGAGGCTACAGATGTTCATAGAAGCAATGTGCAGCCCAGGAGATTTCAGGGGGAGGACCAGTGCTGCCAGGCCCAGGATTGGGGTGGACATTGCCTGACAGGAGCAGGAGGAGGAGGGCTGAGCTGGGGAGTGCACAATGGCGGGATAGCTTTTGACGATTGGAGAGGGGGAGTGATGAGGGAGTGATGAGGGGGTGATCACCAAGTGAAAACAGCTACTAGAGAGCAGTAAAATGTGACAAGTGAGGTATTGGGAGCAAATTGTTCAAACTTAATCAGGCTCCCTCTAGTGGCAAAACAATATAAGGAGCTAATGGAGAAGATGGGTGTTCGTTTTAAAAGTTTCAAAATCAGGCACAAAAGTAACAGTTCTGCTCCGTTTGAGCCTGGGCACCAACGATGGTGGCAGCAGCCTGGATCAAAGTAGAAATTACCTGGTGTGTCTCGGGTTCGGGGCTTCTGCGGGCAGGGAGGGCTTCAGAGCAGGCCCTCGCGACCTCCGGTCTCCTCAGCGGAGGGGGGTGGTCTCTGCGGGAGAATGAAGAGAGAGGGGGGATTAAATATGCAGCACAGGCAAAAGATTAACTTGCTGGGGGCGGGCTGGTAGTGGGTGTGGGGAGAAGAGCAAATGGGCTGTGGGCTATCAGGCATACCTCTCAACCTTTTGTCCCCCAAATGTGGAACATTGCTTGTCAAAATGTGGAACAAATGGGCAAAATGTGGAACACTTTCTCAAATCTTTACCTAAGAAGCTCAACACACTGCTAACATATTGCATGTATGTTCAGAAAGTCTGTTATTAATTGAATAATGTATTTTTTGCATCATTTACTATGGATTTTTGCTTTAAAATGTTGACTTTGAATGTGGAACAAGTCCTCACAATGTGGAACAGGGAGCTTTTGTAAAGTAAAATGAGGAATGTTCCTCGTAATGTGGTACAGTTGAGAGGTATGCTATCAGGTACTATTGTGATTCAAAAAAGAAGGTGATTACTAGCAGGGCAAACAACTTCTGCACACTGGAAATGCACTTAGAAGTTAAACAGTCCCCAAATGAGTTTTTCACAGGGGGGTAATTCAGTTACGACTGGAAATGCACTTTACAAATTAACAAACAGTCCCCAGTGGGATTTGCACAGGGGGGAATTTCAGATAGAACACAGGTCCTGGACTTGCAGTGACTCTAAGCTTTTAAATACAGTTACAGGCAAATGCAAATAGTTTTAGCTGGTTCATTTTAAAAGTTTCAAAATCAGGCACAAAAGTAACAGTTCTGCTCCATTTGAGCCTGGGCAGCAACTTGAGGTGCTACTCTGGTGCTTACCATCTGTATCCCCCCTCCCCCCGGTCACCCATGAAAAATGGACTTCTAGGCCCAGTGGGCTTACCGGGTCAACACAATTCAATAAATAAATTATATTCCAGTCAAGGTCAGATATAAATACATTGAACAGCACCGGTCCCAGGACCAAGCCCTGGGGCACCCCACTACCAACCCTTCTGATTCCTGATAAATTGCCTCTGATCCTTACAACTTGAGTTCTGTTTTGAAGCCGGTTATTAATTTCTCTATTTTTAGTGTCATTAATTTATTGATTATACTTGCATGAGGCACTTTATCAAAGGCTTATTCGAAATCCAGAAAAACAACATCCACCAGTTGGTTGTTTGACATTGCCCGACTGACTTTTTCATAAAAACAGAGCAGATATGTTGTGCATGACCTCCCCTTCTTGAAGCCGTGCTGATTTTGGTCACAGAATAAATTTTTATGAAGTTCAGTTTCTAACCTATCCTTAATGATGGTTTCCATTATTTTACATAAAATGCAAGTAAGACTGATAGGTCTGTAATTGGTAGGATTTGATTTAATGCCCTTTTAATATATTGGGACTATTGTAGCATTTCTCCAATCCTCCGGTATATCTCCAGTCTCTAGGGATTTTGTAAATAAGAAAGCCAAAGAGGGCACTATTTGCATCCTTACCTCTTTCAGTAATTTAGCGCAAAGTCCATCAGGTCCAGCTGATTTATGAATATTAAGTATATTTAATTGTTCCATGACCTCTTCGGTTGTTATAGTCAGACTCTTTACTGGGCCATTGAGAAATTCAGAAGCTATATTAATATCTGTGTTATTTATATTGTTCTTTTGATAGACCAAGGTGAAGAAATCATTGAACATATTTGCTACATGTTCAGGTTCACTAATTTCTATTCCATCTTTCATTAAGGGACCAAGTAATCTAGCATGACTTTTTTATTAACATAGGTGTAAAAAGCCTTCCCGTTATCTTTTGTATTGGCTATTTTCATTTCTATCTTGTTTTTTTCTTTTCTTATTAGTTTTTTGCATGTTCTTAATGCCATTTTATATTTTGATATGTTATAAGTATTATCTTTCTTCATTGCTCTATAAGTGGATTTGTTTCCTATTAATTGCTTTTTTGATTGTATTGGTATACCATGTTGGTATCTTGCCCTTTTTATTGTAAGCTCTTTTTTATCAGGGACATGCTTATTTTCCAGTTACAATATGTATTTTTTAAGTTCTTCTCAGAATTGGTTTACATTGTTGATGTTTGGTGACAATGTCCACTGCCATTTCTCTAGCTTTCTAATGATGGATATAGAATCAGCTTTAGCATAGTTTTTAACTACTGTATTTCCCTTAGCAGGCACTATAAATGAATTGAGCTGGAAGGTGATAGTTTCATGATCGCTGTTAAACAATGGTTCCAACATTTTAATCTTTTTTACAGAATATTCATTATTGGTTAGGACCATATCAAGTATATTGGCTCCCCTTGTAGGTTGTTTAATAACTTGAGCGAAGCCATTACTTAGGATGCCATCAAGAAATGTACTTTCTATCTTACTCTTAGCTATTAAATTTTCCCAGTCAATGTTGGGAAGGTTCAAATCACCCATTAATAGAACTTTTTATTTATGGGCTACTTCCTGGAATACATTGATCAAATGTTTATGATCTGATGCTATTGTGTTAGGTGGCCTGTAACACATACCGAAGGTTAAATTATCTAAATCTTGTCTGGAAATTTCAATCCCTATCATATCAATTGAGGATTCTTCTTGAGTCTCTATCGTTATTTCCTTGAACATAATATTATCTTTAATGTATATTGCTACTCCTCCTCCTCGTCTTTTACTTAAGCTGTCATCATTTATTAACTTATAACCAGGTATGTTTCTATTCCATAAGTTCTTTTCATTCTACCAGGTCTCTGAAGTACCAGCTATGTCTATGCTCTTTCCTTTTAGAATAATCTCCAGTTCAGTTCTTTTTATTATATTTAAACTTCTTGCATTCGTGAGTAATATATTTAGCCCCTCTTTCTTTTGTAACTTCTTTCTAATGTCCTTCAAAATTTGTACAGTGCTGTCACAAAATGAAGTTTCTTTCTCTACTGAATCTATATTCTCATTGGCTCCTTGCCTCCTTGGTTTTAGTTTAAACTTTCATTGACATACAGTATGTTGACATAGATTTCCCCAGTAAAGCACAGCCCCTTTTACTCAGGTGCAAGCCGTCTCTCCCATATAGAGCGAAATTGTTTTCATATGTTTCCCAATGTTTAAGACATTTCAAACCATTATGTAGGCACCGTTGTCTGTGCCAATTATTAAAGTTTTTGATTTTCTAATTTTTATATGTACTCATCCGAGGAACTGGTAATATTTCAGAAAAACAAATATCAGTTGTCCAGTTTGCTAATTTGTTCTTTAAAATTTGAAGGTCGTCTTTAATTGTTTCTAATGGGTCTTTGTTTATATCATGTATTCCCACATGAATAATCATTAATGGATCTTTCCCAGCCTGTTTGAATACTTTATCCACCTCCCCTATTATATCAAGGATTCTGGCACCACCATATGTACTGACAGTACTGTTCTGTTTATCCACATTACAAATTGACCTATCACAGTATCTAATGATTGAATCATCCATGACAATACATTGTCTTTGGGAAATTGAACTATGTATATTTAAGGCAGAGTTTGTAATCTGATTGTTAATAATGGTATCCCCTGAATTATCTTCTCTCTGTAATGTTTAACTTGTCTCTATGTGACTTGCATCCTGGTTGTTTTTAATGGTGTCTCTTAAATTGTCCAGTCTCTGAGGAGTTTGGCAGGTCTCAATGGATAACATTATAGTGGAAGTTTCTATATCAGAAATATCTACTAGGATCATCCCTTCAACATCTTGTACATTGTAACTTGGGCTATTGTTAGTCTGTGGTTGATTCTCATTATTTAGTAATGTAAATCTGTTTTGTATCGTGACCTCATTGATATGATGTGGCCTATATATTTGTTTTCCCCTTCTCTTTCTCAGATTACCATGAACTAAGGCCCAATCTTCATCACTTGGGTCTATTTCATTATCACATTTTCTCTTACTCAACCTAACTTTGTTACTGAGTTTTTTAGAGCATGATTATCATGAAATCTTGTTTCCATAGTATGTTGTGATTTTTCCAAAACATCCAATCGTGTGTTAAGGTTCTAATAGGTCATTAACCATGTGGTTATTTGACATGCATTTAATACACATTAATATATGAATTCCCCCCTTGGTCAACTCTTTGTCAATCAATAAATAAATTATACAGTCCATGCATTTAATCTCCACCTCACCATCCAATGTCATGATTATATCTGGGGATGATCTAGGATCCTCTGATTCTTTCTCCAAAGATGTGTCATTTCTGGTATTTACATGAACCATAACTTCAGGAGCTAAACTAGGTAATTCTACTAAAAGTGGAACATTTCCAGTATTTGAGTGAGCCACTTCAGAGGTTAATATGGATGTAAGTTCTTTATTATTTGCTTGGATTGCATCTTCAGGAGCAACTTTGGGTTCATCTACTACTTTTGTTACAGGTCCAGCCTTTTCAGCAACTGTACTTTTCTGCATTGCTTGCCTCACCTGCGATAATTCTAGAGGTAAAATAAGTGCTTTTTTGTTTGTTTGTTTTTTGGGAGGAGTTGCAAAGAGTACCCAAATTAAAATGAGCATTTGGTGGAAATTGGGGTACCAGCATTAAAATGAGTATTTGAGATTTTCTTATTCAAATCACTGGAGTTTTGGGGAGTTGTATTAAATAAAATATAGGATGCAGATGATCGTTTGTGGAAGTATTTTGGGGGTGCAATGAGCAAAGAAGTCTGACGAGGGAGGAAGGTACATAAAGTAAAAAGAGCAGCAGGTACCTTATTTATAACTAGCAATTGGTGTAAATTGTGGTACCAGAATTAAAATGAGGATTTCTGAGTTTCCTATTTAAATCACTGGAGTTTGGGGGAGTTGTATTAAATAAAATATATGATGCAGATGTTCGTTTGTGGAGGCAAGGGGAGATGCAATTTAACAAAGAAGTTTGGCGAGGGAGGAGGGTACATGAAGTAAAAAGAGCCATAGGTACCTGAATTAGAATTAACATTTGGTGGGGAGCAGGGTGTCTGAATTAAAACATGCATTTGGGGGGTTCTCCAGTTCCTATTAAAATCACTGGCATTTGGGGGAGTTGTATTAAATCAGATAATAAAATATAAAATAAGCATACGTTCATTTGTGGAGGCATTGGGGGAGCAAAGAAGTACAATGGGGAAGAGATTAAAGCATTTTCGAGGTGTGATTGTTTTGCCGGTTTATGGAACTGCAAAGGGATTAATAAGGGATTTTTAAATACAGTAATGGAGTTTCCACAGTCTATGGGGATTTACACTAAAACAATGCAGCATGTTTGGGGAGGTTGAGGGGGCAACAGCAGGACAGAGGTTTGTAGTAAAATTATTTTCCTGGTATGTCTGCATTACCTGTTCTTCAACTGCAAAGGGGTACAATTGAGGTTTTTTTAGGAGGGGGGGCATGAGAAAAAAAGTACATTTGCACAAAAGTGCATTTTGTTTGGAGATGGAACTGCAGCAAACAAAGGTTAACAGGAAATTTAAAGTTTTTACACATCACTTTGATTTTATGAAATTCTGTGGTTTCCAATGAGCTGCTTGTTAGGCACCTCATGGTGTTGGTGTTAAAGTATGTGTCACAAACACACTCAGCAGATCAGACCCTCTGCTCCCACAGTACTAACCTCAGAGCACAATAGTGTAAACAGGTAACAGAAAAGGTAACCCTTCTGTCTGCGTTTGGGTCTGAATCACCTTTAGTCTCTTTTGGGGGGATTCAAACTATGAACCTTATGTTAGCGTGCCCAAATGTACAGGCTCAGATAATATTCTCTTCGGGGGATGCAATATCTCTTTTGCCTAAGGGCACCTAACCAGGTATCCAAAATGAACCCTTAAAACTCTGTAAGAGACCTTAGGTATATTCTTACCTTTTTACTCAAGCTTAGTAACATCATCAAGCCCTTGAACAGTTGTCAGACTTAAAAATACAGGCACTCCACATGCAAAAATGATGGAGGAGACCTAGGCAGAATCTTAAAGAATATGTACTTTACTAAAAGATGATAAAATATGAAAAATGTAAACACAGAACAATATATCAAAGAGCTCAAAATCACATAAAAGAGCAAGGGAAAATTACAAAGCAAAACTCCTACCACAATACATTTAGATTTTTGCTATCTATGGTATTACCTCTGGAAGTATGTTTTAAAGTTAGATCAGAGAGCTGTGTCTTTCTAGAGTCCCAAAATGATACGACAAACATTTCAGACACTAGTATCAGTTTAAACTCTGTGTCTCCACACCCCTTCTGTGAGTCATCTAGCTCTTCCTTTTAGAATATAAAATTACAAAAAATGATTTCCTACCCAGCGGTATGTTAATAATGTGACATCAGCAAAAAAACATTTCCCAAATTATGAGTCTTTGATCAACCAGTTCCTTTGAGGTTTACAACCCTGCAGTCTGTCACCCAGGTGTGAGATATCCAACAGGAATCAGCTAAATTACGTTCTTTCCTGATGTAATAAAATGTATATTTAGTTTCCAACTTCAAAAGCATGTGGCCATAAAAAGGCCATAAAATGCAATTTTCTCAAGGAAGTTAATTACATTTGAGAGATCTCCTGGTCAGTGTAATGCATCCTGTGATTTCAGCTGCTGACACTTTGTAATTTAAAAGGGCCAAATCTCACAGACTGACATTTCATACACTGACCATTTATTTATAATACCAATATCATACAGTAATCATAACCAGCTGGCCAAGTGTCACAGTATAATGTTAGTTTTCGAACTGGGGCTATGCTGGGAGTTACTGACCCAGAGTATCCTCAGTTCTAGTAATTTTGTGACTTTTTTTGTTGTTGCCATTGTTCTGCTGTTTAGTTGTTCTCTGCAATAGCCAGTCCATTTGAGTAACTCCTTGGTGTACCATGTGCTTCACTTAAGGCCCTGCATGACTTTTTTGGGGAAAAGAGATGTAAAATATATTTTTGTAACCTGGGCCAAGACTAACATTTAGTTGCCTTTGATGCTAGTTTTTTTTTTGTTTGTTTGTTTGTTTTTAGCATTTTGAGGCTTTTTTGGAACAAACCTTTAAGCTCCTAGAAGATTTAGAACATATAGGATTTTAAGATGTGTATACATGTCAGCGGCACAGCATGGGTGAAGCTGTTTGGTTGTTTCAGTTAATGTTCAATACAGGGGAAACTAAAATGGCTGGATCTTTTGTACTGAACATAAGCTTGGGCCATCTCACAGCTTTAAATGCTAAATTTACATCTCTTTTTTCCCCAGATGCATGTAGAATTCTTACAAGTTCATCTGTAAGTTCCTTTGTATTTGAAAGTTAGATTTTTTTAATGTATTTTAGAGCAAATTATGGTGCTTTTGTGTAATTGTTTGGTGTACCATGTGCTGCGTGTAAGGCCCTGCATGGCCTTTTCTGGTGAAAAGAGATGTAAAATAAAGTTCTGTAACCTGGTCCAGCTCTGGCCTGTAACTGGCCCGTAGCTACCTTCGATGCTAGTGTGTATTCACTTTTTATTTTTTTACTTATTTGTAACATTTGGGCTGTTTGGTTGTTTCAGTCCATGTTCAGTACAGGGGAAACTAAAACGTCTGGTTCCTTTGTACTGAGCATAAGCTTGGGCCAATCTCACAGCATTAAATGCTTAATTTTTTTTTCTTATCCCTTTTTTCCCTACCTGGCTCCTGGTCTGCCCCAGTCTTCTGCCCATCCTAGTCTCCAGCCACCATCCAGTGCCTCCCCAGCTCCCTTGGGGACCCTTGCCTGTTACCCCTGTGGATTACCTCCAGAGGTGGGGTGACAGAGAGACTCCCCAATCTCTGCCTGGTCAGGATCCAGTATTCAGCGATGTCCCCCCAGAGCCGGGTCCCTGTAGGATGGCCATCAAGCCACCATGAACGGTCACCAGATGATTTTCCCTGTTCTGCCCCTTGTGCAAGTAGGGTGTGTAGTGGCACCAAGGGAAGGAGCATGCATGCATCCGCACATGCTCTTTCCTGGTTCCATGCCCCATCTCAGCCCCCAATGCATGTTGCCAGTGCACCACCTCCAGCCTCTGCTAGGGGCTGAAAGTGCACCAACAACTGGGAACCCCCAGCCCGGAGTGGAAGAGCAGTCACTCGGATGCTCCATCCCTCTCCACCCCTGCTGACCCCCCAGTGACCTGAGTCCACTCCTGAGCTCTGGTCACTGGTGTGGAGCGATGTGTGGCATCCAGCACCTCAACCCTCAGCGCCATTGGGCTGGCCATGGTTACCTTCGATGATGGTGCTTTTTTTTTTACTTTTTCTTTTGGCTTTTTTTTTTTTAATTTTGGCTGTCTGATTGTTTCAGTTGATGTCCAGTACAGGTAAAACTAAAATGGCTGTTTCCTTTGTACTAAGCATAAGCTTGGGCCATCTCACAGCTTTAAATGCTTAATTTATATTTCCTTTCCCAAGATGACTGCAGAGTGCTAACATGCTTATATATAAGGACACTTTTCTCTTTGAAAGTTTGAGTTTTTTCTTAATTTCAGAGCAAAGGATGTTGCTTTTCAGTAATCTTTTGGTGTACCATATGCTGCTCGTAAGGCCCTGCATAGCTTTCTCTTGGGAAAAGAGATGTTAAAATAATTGTTTGGAATCTGGGCCGAGACTGTCTTTGTATGTGTGTATGAAAAAGTGCCAGACCATCAAGTAGTGGATCACTGTCACCAACATCCCCAAAAGCACATTCACATTATAACTTGAAGAACCATCCAAACTAATCAAACATTTTAATCAAATTCCATTTATTTTATTTTATTCTTTGGTAACCAGGTAAGGCCCACTAGGCACATGTGCCTGTTTTCAGGTGTAACCTGGGAACACTGGGGAGGTTAAGTGACTTGCTCAGAGTCACACAGTATGCAAGTGGAGGTTATGGGAATAAAACACAGGTCTGCTGGATGGATCAAGCTCATTCACAGCTTGTTACTCTAACCTCTATGCTATGCTGCCAGCCCCATCCAGACTGAAAGTATACCTTGACAGAAACTTACTGTGATATTCAAAAGCAAGCTTTGCAGTTAATGTTCCATTTAGATAAAAGAGACAAATCGCACCTTTTCTCACACCTATTGTTTCAGGCTCAGGGCAACAAAAATGTTTCTGATAGTCTGCCCAACATAGATTAGGTTCTTAAAGCAGCAGTAATAGTTAACAATAATTTAAATAACTTGGTGGGCTGTTAGGCAAACCAAAACCTCAATATATATGACTTTCTTTTTGCTTTATTTCATTCCCAATGCAAGAAAAAGGGGTTTTCATGTATTAAAAGTTGATGGTCTTTTGCCATGTCAACAATCATGGATATAAGCAAAAAAAGGTGGTGTTGTACTGCTAGACATCAGAAATATGTGCTGGCAACACCCTGACATACTTGCATTATAAATACAGTGAGTGCTGTTAGTGTGTGCTCTCTGGGGAGATTTTTGAAAGTTACTGGTGGCTGCCATCTTTATTCTAGAGCTTTGGAAATTACGAAAGTTATAATTAAACACAGTCTTAAAAATACAGTAGCTGACTGAATTTAAAATACCCCCGTGAAGAATCTAGGATTATCATGAATACATTACTGCTAAAAAAAGGTAGCGTGACATTTTTTGCAGGATAACTAGTACTGCTACTTTAAGTGTAATTATGCAGAGCCAAATAATTTTAAAACTAAACAGTAGGATTAATGGTTGGTGTGAAGACAGAGTGTACCACTTTGTGAGACAGGAGATGGGAAAGGGGAAATTGCTTGAATAAGAAAGGTACACTAAGCCAGATCTTGTTTCCAGGTGCAACCTGGGAGCACAAGGAAGTGACTTGCTCAGGGTCACACAGTATGCAAGCAGGGGCTGAGGGGATTCAAACCCAGGTCTACAGGTTTAGAAACATAGTTGCTTTTACTCTTTAGGTACTTAAAGGTCTCTATCATGTCCACCCTTTCCATCCTTTCATCCAAAGTGTACATGTTGAAGTCTTTCAATCTCTCCTCATATGCCAAACGACTAAGTCCTCACTCCATTTTCATTGCCCTCCTCTGGACCCTCTCCATTCTCTCCACATTCCTCCTGAGGTACAGTCTCCAGAACTGGACACCACATTCAAGGTCTGACCTCACCAGCTGTTTGCACAGGGGCATCTCCACCTCCCTCTTTCTGCTCATAATACTCATGCCTACGCAACCCAGCATTCTAGTACCCCTCACTACTGCCCTCTCGCATTGCTTAGCCACCTTGAGATTGTTATATATGATTATACCAAGTTCTTTCTCTGCTCTATCACTTCCAGTACTCTGCTTTTAGATTACTATTCCCTATGTGTATAACTTTGCACTTTTTGGCATTAAAGCTCAACTGCCACACTTTTACCACTCTTCTAGATTGTGCAAATCCCTTCCCATTTTTTCTACCCCAATGGCAGTGTCTACTCTGTTGCAGAGCTTTGTATTTTCTGCAAATAGACAGGCCTTCCCCTCAAGCCGTTCTGCAATGTCCCCTATGAAAATATTGCATAGGATCAGAACCAGTACCGAACCCTGTGGTACCCCACTAGTCACCTTTCCCTGCCCTGATGGAACTCCATTAATGATCACCCTTTGCCTTCTTCCCTCCAGCCAATTTTTCACCCATCTCTCTACCTCTGATACCACCCCCAGGGCTCTCATTTTGTGCAGAATCCTTCTGTGCATCATGGTGTCAGATGCATTAGTGAAGTCTAGATATACCATATCCACTACAAAACCCTTAGCTGTGCCTTGTGTCTCAAACCTAACAGTCATTTTGTCATTGCAATATTTTGATGGCTATAGATTATTCATTTACTACATTGGATTCCATCAGTCTTTTTCTGGGTTTGGGACCAGCTGGTATGAGGACGTCTGAGACATACCAGGCAAGATTAAATACCTTGTACATTTTGTAATTAGGTGTATATAGTTCTTTGTAAGTAGCTTAATTGTGTGTTTGTCAATATGGCATTGGTTTATGAACAAGTTGTAGTTGGCTGTAGTTTGTATAGTGAGACAGTATCACTGTGATAATGTGGTGTCCCTGTAACACACGTTAACTGTTGAAAGACTGTTAAAAATAACATTTCCTTTTTTAACCAGGAGATGCAGAGTTGTCTGTCTTAAAAACAAAGGTGTAGAAGGTTGCACAGAATGGTTGTTCAGGGATATCAGAAAGATTCAAGTTACGACAAAACTGCTAAATTCCAAAGTTTAACATACAACAGTGTCCTAAGATGAACTGTTGTGTAAGGCCACCCCAGAATGAATAAGAAACAAACAATGAAAGATCCATATTACTGCCCATAAATAGAAGCAGAAGTCATGGTATTGTAAAAAAAATGCTTTTATTTACATAACCAGAAATGAAACAAGTAAGACACCATGTTACCCACATTAGATTTTTCATATGCTAACTCTGAATACATTTTTCCATAATGTAGACTTCATGAACTGTCTTTATATTTGGTATAACAACAGTAGCATATATATGTATCATAACAGAGGCATAGTCATGAGAAACAAACAGACTTTATTTTTTGTCCTGAGTGTCACAATAGGTCTCTCCAGTAGCAAAGTTGTGGTGTGTGTGTGTGTGTGTTGTTCCTTAACCGATCAGATAATTGCACTATTAAGGGGTTGTAATGAAGCAACTGATGTACACATTGTTATTTTTCCCTTTATTTTTGTTAATGGTTGACTTTCAAACGTTAAATTTTTTTGAAAAAGGAAGACAATAAACAAATACATCTGTGATTGAATGACCTTGCCACAAAGAGCTGTTAATGAACGGTGAAACCTGAGCTACTGCAGATTCCAATGCCTTTTTCATTTAACCTTTAGGCTGCCAGCACTGTAAAAATCTATTACGGGCTCATTCCCTGAAAATATAGTGACATTTATTTAGTAAGGATTGTATATATATTTTTTTAAATAGCAAACTACATTGAATGTTTCTGAAAAAGGAAGACAATAAACAGACATCTGTAATTGAATTACCTTGCCTCTGAGAGATGCTAATGAACTGTAAAATCTGAGCTATTACTACTGCAGATAGGAGGATGTGGAGGGATTCCACTCCCTCCTAAAAACACAGCTAGAGGGAGTAGGGAAGGGGAGTAGAAACACAGTTTAGTGAATACAGCTTTGATTCCGTTCCACTCCCTTGTAATAACAAAAGCTGTGCTGCCTTAGAAATTCAGACCCCTTTTTCTGATGATAGCAATACGTCTGCATGTCTCCGCCCATGCAGCCATAAAAAGGGGTTTGACAGTCACAAAAACAGGCCCTATTTTTGTAACACTAAACAACGTAATTTTATTCATAATTTAAAAACTAATTTTCAACAAAATAACACTCAAAGAATCAACTTTATATCTCACTCTGTCAACCACACAAGTTTGACTACAGTTCAGAGCATTATTTTTGTTTCTGATGCGTAATGTTTTTGCTTCTCTTACCCACTTTGAGAACCAATAAAATTCATGAAAATGGAAGCCTTATCTCGAAAATACTGATTTTAGCTCATTAAAATAAAAGTTCAATTGTCGCAAAAGACACCTTATGAAAATTTAATGAAAAAAATAATCGTGCATCTGCAAAAACTGAAACTATTTTATTAGTAACTTAAAATCTGTAAAATTGTCAGTTAAGCCACATAGCAAAGAATTATCCTTGGGCCAAACTCTAACCTGAAAATTTCAGATTTTAACTTACAATCACTTTTGTGTTATCAGTGAGCAAAAAAAAGTCTTACAAATATGTTTTCAGGTTTTTCAACCTTCTAGAGCATTTAAACTACTGACCTGATCATTACTAAATTTTAGGATCCAGAGATCCTTAGCCTATGAGCATTCATGCCAATTTTTAGATTACTCTTTCTAGGGATGGCCACGGTATTAAAGTGCAAAAGTCAGGGTTCAACATACTACTCAACCCTAATAATAATAATTATACCATGCCCCTGTGAGTGTATATATAGAAACAGAAACATAGACAATGACAGCAGAAAAAGACCAGTGGTCCATCCAATCTGTCCAAGTTCCCTATCTAACCTTGGGGCCTTCTGTCAATCCAGGGTCCTAGCCTTCCCCTTCCTCCCCATTATCTTTCCCTATACTGTTGCCCCGTGTGACCACTTTGTCCCAAGTGACCACTATACCCATCACTTTATCCCAACCATGCTTGAAGCCAACTGTTGTAGCACCCACTACTTTGACTGGTAGACTGTTCCATGGCTCCACCATCCTTTCTGTAAAATAATACTTCCTCAAGTCCCTCCTGAACCTCCTTCCTGTTAGTTTCCATTCATGCCTTCATGACCTTGAATTAGCATTCAAGCTAAATAGTTTCTCACAGTTTACCTTGTTTATTCCTTTTAGGAACCTGAAGTTCTTTGTCATATCTTTTGTTTCCCTTCTGATCTCAAGCAAGTACATGTTCAGTGCCTTGAGGCACTCCTCATAAGACCTGCCCTGTTGGCCCCAAATTATTTTTGTAACTCTGCACTGCACCATCTCCAGCCTGTCCCTATCTTTCCTAAGGTGAGGGCCCTAGAACTGGGTGCAGTACTCCATGTGTAACCTCATTAAAGATCTATAAATGGGTAGTATTACATCCTTCCTCCTGCTATCAATACCCCTCCCTATATATCCCAGCATCCTGCTTACCTTACCATAGGCCTTGTTGCACTGGCTTTATTGCTTAAGGATATCACTCATCATAACTCCTAGGTCTCATTCCACAGTTGTAGTGCTAAGTCTCACTCCACCCACCCAGTACTCTCTCCTGTGGTTCTTCTCCCCAAAGTGCATTACCTTGTACTTTTTGGCATTGCATTTCAACTGCCAAACCTTAGACCTCCTCTCTAGATTTTGTAAGTTACACTGAATTTCCATAATTCCCTTGTCACTATCCACTCTCCCACATAGCTTAGTATTATCTATGAAAAGCACAACCTGCCCCAGAGACCTCCAGTGTGGCTGATGAGCATGTTGAAGAGGATCAGGTCCCAGGATGGATCCCTGTGATACCGCGCTCATGACCTCCCTCTCTTCTGATTTGATCCCAATGACCACAACCCTCTGCTGCCTACCCTTTAGTCAGTTTCCTACCCAGGTAACTATGTCCTTATTTATTTATTTAGGAGTTTTATGAGGAAGGCATACCGAGCAGAGTACTGCTCAATTCTAGATACAGCCTGGAGACAGTACAAATGAATAAGAGGACAACAATAAAAATACACTAATACAGCCATGGAAAAAGAATCATGGTGACAACAGTACAGTATAGCAGTGTACATTAGGCAGGATTTATACAAGCAAGTAGTGCAGCCTTTACAGTGATGTACTAACATGGGGGAGGGTGAGTCATGAGACTAGCACTTGACCTCAAGAGATTGGTAAAAGGTTTTAAATAATGAGTGGCACAGAGTAGGTCAGGGGAGGGATAGGTGGCCTGAAGCTGCTGATGTGTTAGATGCATGAGCAGGTGGGTGTGAAATGTGCTGAGACAAGACCATTTAGGTGCTGTGATGGAGAGGTGAACTGAATGTCAGGGAGGAATGAGTTCCATAGTTTTGGCAAGCAGTAGCCGAAGGCTGCTTGGCCAGTCAAGGTGGATCTGAGGGGAATATGTTGCAGACGGGTATCATTTTGCCTAAGCCCGTAGGCTGGGGGGAGTGGGTGGACAGGACTGAAGAGAGTTAGAAGGGCAAGGACTGATGCCAGAACTTAGCTGCGAGGCATATGTAGCGAGATGATCTGTGGTCTTGAAATGAGGGTAGTCCCATTGACTGGTGGAGCATAAAGTTATGGGTGGAGTAGGGGCATTCAAGGGCATAGTGACAGAAGGAATGGAAGAGGGAGTCCTGTCTGGTCAGGGTGGACTTGGGGATGTCACTGTAGACCACGGCTCCATAGTCAAATACTGTCAGAGTAATTTCTGTACAATTGCTCAGCAGGCCAGCAGCGGGATGCAACTGTGGTTACGGTAAAGTGCACCCAGTCTGGGGTGGAGATTTCTGTGGATGTCAGTGATGTGTACAGAAAAGTCTAGGTGCTGGTCAAGCCTGACCCCGTGGTATCTGAAGGAGGCGCAGGCCTCCAAAGGAGTACCATCAAGGGTTTGGAAAGTTGGGTTGGGGCAGAAGATGTGAGAGTCTCTGCCTAGTGCTAAAGGTCATGGAGACTGTCTTCTTGGCATTGAGGTGAAGCTGATTGGTGCAAAACCAAAGCTGGACACTGTTGAAGTCCTTCTGTAAGGTGGTTGCAACATCAGTAGGGGAGGGGCCGGATATGTACAGCACAGTGTTGTCTGCATACAGTGCTTGTTACAGATAAGTTTACCGGTACTGCGGTGTACCAATCGTTGCCGCAATTTATCAGTCAGTGTATCACTCGGTGCAGCACTGTACCGCTCGTTGCGGCAAAATTTAATTAGTTTGATGATGCAGTTCCTGAGTAATCCACTTGGTGGTGACCGCAACATTTATAAGCAGTACTGGAGCCCAAGTGTTTCTTTCCTCAGTGTTGCTGCAGGTGTGCTGACAGGTGAAGTTAATTTAATGTAATCATGTGCATACCGCAATGCAACTAATCCCATCCTAAAGGAGGAAAATATAAACACAGGTTTTGATGGTGTTAGGCTGACATGGATACAAACAATGGTCCCAGTGCTTCTGATCCAGATGAACACAATAAACTGTTCTTTCCCCCTCCACACACATACACACACACACACACACACTCAAGCTGTTTACGACTACATGGGAGCAGTAGTGTATGTCACCAGTAGTATGAGCACTAGTCTATATTTCAAGTGACATAAAACAGGTGATAATAACAGAAAGGTAGTTGCACAGCAAAGCCACAAAAATTTTCAAAATTACAGTAGATTCAGGTTGAGGCACCTCAGCAAATGAAATGTTATTGTTATTTTAACTATGGTGATATAGCATTAGCAAATGTCCTTATTCAGTAATGCACTGTTATTTCTACCAACTCCTGTGCTTAATGAATGTAACATCTTCACTGATTTTCTGAAATTTATCCATCATTTAAAATTGAAAACATTTTTTTCTTAAATACCCTGTGAGAGAAGAAAAAATGCAGACTTCTTTACCTGATGCCTATCTGGATGTACCAGAGAAGATTCTCACTATGAATAGTTCTATATAACCACTACTGAAGTATAACGCCTTGAAATTCAGTTGTGTTAACCCCCCCAAATAAAAACACTACTGTGAGCAATAATAACAGTGAGGCAAATGTGCGCACATAAGCACTGGGCAATGGAATCATAAGTAGTAATGACACAGCCAAGAGATGTCTGGAGTCATGCAGACCATAGACTGTTTTTTTAATTTTTTTCTTAAAAAGAATCAGTTAATCTCGGCACAATTACACACAGTGAAGATGAATGTTATTCATAGAGAGACTGAGAGAAAGATGAAAACATTGCTCACCTCTTCACCCAAGCAGAGTTTCTTTTCAGGCAGAGCTGCTGGCAGTTCTGTGGCTTCAAATATATATGCCCTCACCCTATGGCATTGACACATACCACACAACCAGCTAGGATGACTTAAAAGCTTTCAGAAAAAAGGGTTTTCCTTTTTTTAACAATAAAATAGATATTCAACTAATTGTATTTATATTATGAAACATGTTGTTTTTGGGCTGGCTCTGCATTTTAGTCTGGCACAACAGAAACATAGTGCCTTTTGTTTAATAAGAGCTGGAGGGAGGTGTGATTGGGGACACCATAGCAGATGGGGACCACAAGAACATGCCATGGGTGCTTATGCCTTAGTCCAGCTCTGCTGCAATGGCCTGAAGCTCTGTTCAGTCTTACTGTCTACCACTTTGTTCACCCCCCCATGCACCTGCACTGTTCCACATCCTCCCTTGATCTACAGTGAGTGGATGCCTCATCCATATGTCACACATACACGCACAAAAAAAAAAACAAACAGATCTTCACAAATCAAGATACATTTATTCGGGATGTAAAAAGCCGAAATGCTAAATTAAAAGAAAGAGAGAGAGATTTTTAACAGGAGTTTTAGGCAGTGGGTTAAATGCACTTCCCATCCCATAGAAAGATAGAAACATAGAAGTTGATGGCAGAAAAGGACAGCAAGGCCCATCCAGTCTGCCCATTTCTTTTTTCTACCTTATAAATGTGCCATCGGCCTTTGCTCTGTCAGGGGCCTATTTATTCATACTCATCTGTATTGCTCCCTTATGCCTATCCCATGCCTGTTTGAAGCCCTGCACTGTATTCATAGCCACCACTTCCTGAGGTAGGCCATTCCATGGATCCACCACCCTTTCTGTGAAAAAGAATTTCCTCACATTCCCCCTTAATCGGCCTCCCTTTAATCTCATGCTGTGTCCTTTTGTCCTGCTATTTTTCTTATATTTAAACATGTTAGACTCTTTCACCTTGTTAATGCCCTTAAGGTGTTTGAATGTCTCAATCATATCACCTCTCTCCCTCCTTTGCTCAAGGGTATACATATTGAGCTCCATTAATCTGTCCTCATATGTATTCTGATCCAGTCCCTGCACCATATTGGTTGCCCTTCTCTGGACTGCCTCAATTTGGTTAATGTCCTTGTAAAGGTGTGGCCTCCAGTACTGCATGCAGTACTCCAGAGGGGGCCTAACTAGTGTCTTGTAAAGAGGGATTATTACCTCCCTCTTACGACTTGTGATACCCCTACTAATACACCCTAACATCCCCCTAGCCTTACCTACTGCTTTAGAGGTCTGCTTGGATGATTTCAGGTCATCAGTGATGATGAGGCCCAAGTCTCTTTCTTCCTTTGTGATTGCCAGCAACTCCCCTCCCAGCCTATAGGTGGCTTCATGGTTTCTCTTCCCCATGAACATTTCTGCACAGCACTGCAAACCAAAAAATGTTTTGTTTTTTTTTCTCAACTCATGGCCACATTTTGTTTCAAGTCAGAAAATGAATCGTGTAGAAATATGTGGTAACTGCATCCAACAACATTCAGCTATCACTGTTAATGGGATTAAGAGATAGTAACAGCAAGATTTTCTTAAAAAAAAAAGAAGGTACAAGATCAAAACACACTGACATGCCAATATCATCAATAATAATAAATATATTTTATGTCCAGCCCGGTGGCGCTGAGAGTTGAGGCGCGGGATACCACACCTCGCACCATGCCGGTGACCCGGGTTCGGGAACGGACTCGGGTTGCTCGGGGGTCGGTGGGGAGGTAAGGATTGAGCATTACAGCTCTCCTTCCTCAGGGCAGGGGGTCTATGCTGTGGATAGCACAGCGAGGAGATCCGCCTGCACCCAGGGTGCTTGGCTGCCTCCACAGAGGTGAAGACTGCTGCTGCACCCATTTCACAGTGCATGGACATAAAAAAGGGGGGGCAAAAATGGAAAATACCTGGCGGCAGGATGATGCCCGACTCCCCGCAGGCACCGCTCCTGGGCTGGGCATAGGGTAAGCCCTGGTAATTCCGGGGGATGGAGCTGGGGGGGGGGTTGAGCAGAAGGGGGTTGTCAGGGGAGGAGAAATATCAGTTGTGATAAAAAAAATAATAAATATATTTTATAAAAAGCTAAACAATGTTTGAATGAAGTATCTCTCTTACCCATATGACATCACAGTGTCACAGAGATAAGACTTCAGCGCAAGGCCACAATTCATGTAAGCAAACACATTTACAAGACAAAATGAAAAATGTACTAGTAACAAGTAACAGTAATTTGCAACCAGGTTACATTTTTACCAGGACCTCCGATGATCACCATTCATGTACTGTAGGGTTCCCTGTTTGCACATGATTTAAATTTACCGGGACCTCATTGTGAATGAGTACAGTAACAAGGCAGCTTCATATTTTAATTGGCATGTGCAGGAATATCTATAACTTGATGGAGGTCACACACAGACTGTTTGCTCTAGCAGGGACTGGACATGGACCTCTTGAAGAATCCCTGCTGCTGTGGTTGCCAGGTAGTCTAGTGGTCCTCCTCCCAGAACCCGATTGTTGAAAAATAGTAAAATATGGGGTTTTCCCTGGTAATCTAGTGCCCAGAGAAAGGAGTGACATAATTTACTATTTTACAGCAATCACGATTCGAGGAGGGGACCACTAGACTACCAAGGAAAAGAGGCAGATCTGATTTAAGGATGGTGGTCATAAAAACAAACACATACAGTAGTTGAATACTCTGTGCTCACTGTTGCTGGAGGGGCTGCACTTCCGGATGAAGGCATCAGATTCTCTCATTCTAAGGGTTAGCACTGGTTATAAATACATAGTGATAAGTACCAAAAAAAAAAAAAGAGGTGTACAAAGAAATACAAACAAATGTTACAGTTGCAATGCTGGGAATGCAATCTGAATATTCATGTTTGCTAGTGATCTGTCACTGAAACCAAGATACTTTCAGCATTTCAACTTGAACATTTGTTTGTATTTCTTTGTCCACCTCTTAATTTTTGTTGTTGTTGTCACTAGTTATTACGATAGTGTGTTTTTGCAACTGATAATGCTGACCTTTACCCTGCTTCTGTTGCATTTTTTTATGTACTGTAGTTCCTTTGCCTGTTACACACTGCACTGCAAACATGTTTTTTTTTTTACAAAAAATGGAAGTAAAAAGCACACAGTATAAGGATGCAGAAAACCAGAAAGCAACTGTCAGTCTGAACAGAGTTCATACACAGTGCATCATTTTGGTTGACAGCTTTTGATATATTCCATACAGTGGTAGAAAAAAGGTAAAAGATCTGAAGTTCTATTTTAAGAAATAACTCGGATACCCTCATTAATGTGCACTACCCACCTACTACTAGTGCATTTTATAGGATGTACAGTATGTGGAAACAGATCAGCTAATTGCTGGATTTAAGAACTCTGGTAACCCTGGCAGCTGTCCAATTTGGACAGCTGCCAGGGTTACCAGAGTTCTTAAATTCAACGATAATCCAATGTGCAGGAAAATGGAACAGTGCACTGAAGCTGCTGCCTTTCCAACTGGAAAATTAAACATTTTAACTGCAATTATGCAAAAGTCCAAGCTTGGTTTCTCTGTATAGGCCACTTATTTCTCAGTATAGAGTTGTCAAAGCAGGGTTGTTGTTTTTTTTGAGCTTGGACAAAGTTGTTTAAAAGTACATGGATACCCTAACAGCTGTAACAAGTCAGACAGAAAAATGGATTTACAGTAAGTGGTGGTGTCTGAACTATCTTTCAGGTTTGCAGCAATCTACAGTACGGTATATCATAATTCCTTTTTTATTGGAGACTAATTATGCATACACAGCTGATGACTGTGCTCATTCATTCCAGCATGAATGAATGATGACATCATTCATTCATTCTTTTCATCTTTGGACAAACAGAGCAACAGTGCACTGCTTCCTTGCTGTCAACTGCAGTGGACCATGAAGCAAGGCTGGGCTGAGGTGTGGCTCCCCAACTACCACCACCCCCACAGAGTAGAGAACATTGTTAAAAAAGCTTAGTACAGTAGAAGGACAACATTACATGCAAACTTCCATGAGAAAAGTTAGAATTCATAGTTCACGCAGTAACTGATAAGTCCAAACCACTGTTATTTTCTGATGCCTAAAAGGAGCTACTAAAATTTGAATAGGTTTACATGCAGCATGCAATATAGACCGAATTTATACTTTTTATTAATCGGGTAAACTTGCCAACTGAAATGACTGCATTGATCTTCTGCAGTCATTTCAGTTGATCACACAACTTAAAAAATATATATAAATTCTGTCTAAATTGCAATATGCATGCAAACCTTCAGTATTCCCTGCATCTGTTTCAGCATCAGAAAACAGTGGAACTTAATATGTGTGTCTGTGATGTTTTATACAACTTCCAATACTTTATTTTATTGCGTTATGTACTGTATGACTTTTTCTATGCAGTAATATGAGGACTAAAGCCAGAAACAGAATAAACCTGGATTTTATCACATTATTTTCATGATGGACTAAGAGTCCGTCCAAACATTTACATGAGGAAAAAAAAATACAGAACATTTAATTCCACTTATGACACTAGAATATCACAGTGAAGACTGGAAATAAAACAAACTGTAACCCATAACAGACTTTTTTTTTATTCTGAATGTGCATACTATGTTGTAAAATAATAGACTTGAATTTGGGATAGGACCCAGAATCAAAGTTAATCCCAAGCAAAGATATGGTTCCAGATTAGCAGGAACATATGGAAACAGCAGCTGGCTGCCGATCCAGAGGTTACAACTATATAATTACTGGGTAGCGCTTTTTCCCATAGGGAAACCCGGTTATAATTTGCCGTTATAACCAGCTCGGCTGGTTATAACGGCAAACATGGGCCAGGTTTCCCTTGGAACAGCCATCCCTCAGTCGCTGTTCTCCGACGTTCATGTTCCGTGAAGGAATCCCTAGGCGCAGCACACTTCCTGGTCCCTCGTATTCGGGAAATGAACTTTTTATAAAAAAAAAATTAAAAACTCTTTTCCTCAACTAAACCACTTAAAAACAGAAGCAAATAAGTCTTCCCGTCAGCCTGACACCACAGCCGAGTCCATGTCACAGACTGCCCCTGCCTTTCGAAGCCTGGAAGGACGCTGCAACCGCCGCTCGGCGGTAAGTTTATATTAAAACTAAAATCTAAGTTTCTACACATTTTTTAATAAAATATCCTCTTCCTTTTTTTTCCCCAACAAGTGCAGCCGTATAATTAGGAAGACTGCGGACCGTGCAAAATCAAGACTGGTCCGCAGCTTTCTGAACACTAATCTGTTAGCTTATTTAATTTTTTATAATTTCTGAGGCAAAAAAGCACACTCCTGCAATTATAAAAAATAAAATATGGAGTGATGTGTGTAAAACTCGATTTTACACACACCCTCATTGTGGGATGCTTTTGCCCTCGGGGTTTATGTAGCATCCCACAACTCGGGTGTGTGCAAAATCTTGTTAAACACACCACCCCATATATTATTCTCTATTTCTTATTTGGATCAAATGCTGTAATTGTGAGGGTTCCAATTTTATGCCAATTGTATACATGATTTATACCTTAAAAAGACTGCACTATGGCTCTCTCTCTCATTCACTCAGCATCACATGTACACTAGCTAATAAAAAAATGATAAATGGTCTTACACATCATTAAATAATAAAGTGCATTAGTCAAATTGATTTTACCATAAATGGAGGTTCATTTGCAAATGTGCATACAGTATATATAATATAAAATGTATTGATGCATAAAATCAACAAGGCATGGACCAAACATTGACACCCCCCTTATGTATCTAACACAAGCAGCATCTTCTCTGCAGAGTTTCAAGTTAAGAATGCTTGGTTTAAATAGTCCAAGCTATGGACAGCAAATTTGAAAGTACCCAATCAACTATCCATTCAGGTGAATGTTCCAGGGCAGACAAAACTGTATTAACCCACATATATTCCAGCTTGTTTCCAATGCTGAGGTTAATTAAAGCAGCACACATTTCCACAGTTTGAAATATGCAATAGTAGTGCCTTATTCACAAATCAGTTTTAAATATGCGATGCTGCTTACAAGCTACAGTACTTCATCAACAAAGTCTCTACTGATAATAATGCAGAAAAATAGTTAAAAATAGTTTTTTCAAAAGTGTTGATTGTCAGAAGACAACCACTGCCAGTATAAATGTTTTAGATTTATAAATGGAGTCACATGTACTGTATAATAGTAAGATTCTTGACTTTCAATGAGAAATTAATCTTCTGAAAAAAGTATTCTGACATTCCGACCTTTTGAAAATCAGTCAGGTTTTTAACTTTATTCTACTGATCGCTGTGCACTTTGTTGATTATTTAGCTTGAAAGCAGCTTTTATATGCATCACACAGTTATGAGTAATTATGATGATATACTACTGTCATTTTATATTGATTTTGTTAATGAAGAGACTACTACGTTTACAACTGTGGCTATGGAAGTGTGTGCTGCTTTAAATAATCTCAGCACTGAAGAAAAGCTGTAATATAAAGAGAATAATGGATAGGTTAGTGTCCAGTACCGGGAATAATACCATCGAGAGGTTCTGGACACAGGAACCTCGAGAGCGAAGCTCAAGAGGTTCTAATGTGTCCAGAACCTCGAGATGGTAGGACTCCCGGTAATGGACGCTAAGCTGTCCATTATTTTTCTTTTAATATATGGATCTGAGGTGTGCATTGAATAAGTTACACTGACCTCGATGTATGCGGCGTGGGGTCCTGAGTGAAGAGACAAGAGAATGCAGCTGCGGGACTGGCTCTGCAGTTCCTCAAGTTCGTGGTGATTTTCGGTAAGTGGGCCGGCTCAGTATGTGAACCAGGCACCTTGTGGATGTACTCATTGCAAGTAGATTTGTAGAAAGGAGAAAAAGGCTGGTCATCAAACATTGTATGGTGAGGGTGTAATTTTTTTTTTAAAAAACAGCACTGCCAGTACCGGAGATTTCTCTCACTAAGCGAGAGAGTAAGCCGCCATGTTATGTGAGTGTTTCTGCCCGGTCACACGGGAAAAGCGGCCAATCACAAGGCATGCTTAGGAAGACGTCGAGGACAGACTTGCCGTTGAGCTGTTGAAGCTTCATGATAATAGTATTGTTCAAGTATGGAACAGTAGTTTTACCACATCTGAATGGTACTATTATCAGTGGTGAAGTGTAGTATTATCGCTGTGGAACCGATAGTATTACCGTGACTCTTTTGTATGCTTTGCAATACTATTAATTTCGACATCCATATATTAAACTGTTTTAATAACACAGTAGTTACAGTATGTTCATCCTTATCTGAGGAATGAAATGTGTTTTACATTGTAAAGATACTAACATGAAAACTATTACCCATCCATTGCATTTGAAGTGACATCAATTTAATACCTTAAAAAGAAATATGGTAAACCTGTGGAATCCCCCCCCCCCCAATGTTTAATTTCAATGTACAGTAAGTGTTGCTTCTACAATTCACTGGTAGTCTCAATTTTATATTGCAATCTGATTTTTATACTGTAGCTCAACATGAAACAGACAGCATATTGCAGTGAAAAACACGTAGGAATAATACTGTATGTGTAGGGTGAATGATCTGTTCATAAACAAACTGGACATAGTGTATCAAGAAAGGCTGTCTGGAGATTGGATACTATGCGTGTGATCTCTGTGGTTTTTTCTACTGGATACTATGTATACTGTATACAAACAGTAACTGTGGCAACTTACAAGTAAGCATTAATCCCCTACAGAGGAGGGCTCTACTGGTGGATTAATGCCCATTTGGGGGGGTTGGTGCATGAGGCCACAGGCTGAGTGCTTCCAACCACCCACCGGGCATTAATCCACCAGTAGAGCCTGCCTCTGGAGGGGATTAATGCACTTGTAACATGGCAAGTGCAAGACAAGTATTCTCAGAATACAGTTTCAGTCACAAGCAGGTATACATTGACACCATCAGTAATTCTGCTGGAGAATCTATGGTGCAGGTTCCTGCTTTTGAAACAGTGAGAATGTATAGCCATGGCGCATCCACATTGCACACTTCACATCTATAAATGTAGTGTCAAGGAATTTACTAGACATGCAGAGATACTATTGCCGTCTGACAGAGACACAACGTGATTTTGTTTTTCTTTATTCTCAGAGACGGTTTTCATGCTTTCCCCTTCGTTGTTGCACTGGCGAGATACATCACAGTGGTGCATTCTGGGATGCATGTATAGTTTCTCTCGAGTCCGTACAAAATCTGGCAACATTGTTCTATTTTCCTCTGTGACACCGATTTCATGCTGACCGCTTTATTTCATGAAGTGTATTCGGTGCATGGGGGGGTAACAATGGTAGCAGCATTCTTTGTAACCTACATGTCCGTCAGCTGCAAGGGACATCTTCATGCTGGAGGGATCTTTCACTGCTTTACTACTTCCTGTCACCATGCTTGTCTCCAAGGTGCCCCCAGCCAGTAGGTGAGTACATGGCATCCCGGCAATGCTTGGATTCCTGTTTGATCAGCGGCACCATCTAGAGTCACGGATACATAGCGACACAAACTGTGTCTCTTTGTCTTCCAGCCTTTCCTAGTGAGCTACCAATATTTTCTTTCTTTTACTCATGGCAATCTAAAGGTGGTTTGCACAGGTACTGCAACAGCGGGCTCTACTGCTGCATTAATATCCACTCCATTGCTGTCACCTGATGTGTTTCCACAAATCACCTTTGTCCGTTTCACTATCAAGTTTAGTACCATGTTACAATAGACACATACTGTATGGTTGCACAACTAAGGCTGGCAGCAGATGAACATTAGGCAAAGAAAAACTGGTGTTTAGAGCAAGCTACAGAAAAGGCAAAACAATTCCTTTGTATTAGTCTGTCCATTTCCCTACCTATTGGATAAGCTGCAGGTCCTAATTAGTCAACAGCCTACTTCTTCCTAACCCCTCTCCCCAGAATTATTTTTTGTCTGTCCCATGCATTCATGAATTCTTCCACTGTTTTTGACCCCTCAACCTTATCAGGAAGGCTGTTCCATGCATCCACCACCCTCACAGTGAAAACAATGCTTTCTCACGTTGACCCTGAGCTGTTCCTATTTATCCTCAAATTGTGCCCCCTTGTTCTTGTACATATGTTTTTCTGAAAGATGCTACCCTCTTGGACTTTGTTGATTCCTTTGAGATACTTGAAAGCATGGAATGGGTGCAGACAAGGGCCACTAAAATGGTGCATGGACCAAGTGGGAAGACATATGAGGAGAGGTTGAAGGAGCTGGATTTCTGTCCTCTGGAGACAAGTTGGGATAGAGGGAACATGATCAAAACATGCAGGTACATAAAAGGGATCAATAAAGTGGGGGAGAGTTCATTTTAGGGAAGATACAGTAGATTCAAGAACTAGAGGGCATGGTCTGAAGGTGGAAGGTTTAGTGGAAACGTTAAGAAGTGTTACTGCATTGAGAGAGTGGTTGAACCCCGGAATGGACTGCCAGAGGAGGCCCCCCTTGCCAATTGCAAAACAAGCCCCCCAGCTATGTGTAACTCTGCAGCCACAGAATGACAGGTCTGGTTTTGCCTTGATCAACACCCTAAAAGTCATTATGCCCTTTTGACAGCAGGGTTGAAGATATCCTGATGGTTAGGGGGGTTGAGAGCTGCCATGGTGCTCAGGTCAAACCCTGTTCTTCCACAGAAACTGGGTCAGAAACTTTTCAGCAGCTAGGAGGAGACCTAGGCATCCAGTCAGAAAGGAAAAAATAAAGGTGCCAACACAATATCAAAAGCCTACAGTTAGATTTGTATTTACTTGTTTTTCTTTGTACTATTTATTTGCTCAGAATAGTCCAGTTGAGATGTAGCATCTCAGTTTCAGTGGGGTCTTGCTTCTATCCATTTCTGCAGATGTTGAGTGCATATCAGCCACAGCCATAACCGTTAATCGCAGTACTATCAGATACGGTACTTCTGATGTTTTAACTCATACAGCCTTTCTCAGGTTCATACAGTTTTCCAAGGCCTGATCTGCTGAACTTTCATGTTGTCACTAAACTCCCTGCAAATGTTTCTTCAAAAAAATACATCTTACTACTACTGCCTTTATCATGTCAGATTTCTGAGTTAATATTGCCAATTTATAAAATGTGTCCCTGATTTTAACTTTGTCCCTGTGTTTTTTAAGCCTTGTCCCAGATTTATGAGGCAAGAGGTTGATAGGTATGACTTAAACCACTATAGTTTTATGTGACTACCAAGACAAGATACTGTATGTCAGCCATGTGTCTGCATTCCCACACCCATCCCCACACAACACTCAAACAAAGCAACAGGTGCTTACTGGATTGAGAAGAGTTAAATGGATTCCAGAAGCTGTGTCAGATAAACTGCACATTGCCTCATCCACTTCTTTGTCTCCACCCTCCCCCCACTGCTCTTGGGAAAAGCAAGAAGGCTAGTTTACAGCAGCACATTTAGTTGCTAAATAATTAACACTTCCTTTCAAAGCATGGAAAGGCATGTTCTTGGTCTATTACACTATGAAAAGAAACACGATGGGCTTCAGAGGACAAGTTAGCAGTGCTACCACATTGAATTGGCATTTTCCCTGTAACTCCTCCAGTGCAATTTTCCTTCCCCCCCCCCATAGATTACATTATTTCATATGGAAGCAGAATTGCTCTGATGACCCCTATAACCAATACAAGTCAATAGGAACAATTTCTATGTAAATGACTCCATGTAGATCTGGGAGCCCTGCTGTAGTCTGCCAGGGTCTTACAGTATAATTCCTGTTTTAATGCAGTGCATTCAACAGAAATGATCCCAAAGCAAATGGTCTGATGCCTTTTATTTGACCAACATACATAGATGTTACAAAAAGAACAAAGTGCCTACATTATTGGCCCAATTCCTTCCTCTGAAGCTTACATGAGTAAACTTTCAAAGGATGTTCTAGCCTGTGTGACAATTGTTTCAATGATGCCACTGACCTTGGGGAAAAGAAAACAGCAATTAAATAACTTAGGATGATGCAAGATATAGAAATTAAATCAGCACACAAGTGTGGAGGCATTGTTGTCATCTCAAAAGACAGCAACAGTACAGCAGCTACCTGAACTCATCTGCTTTTAATTGCTGTTTTAAAAGGGGGACTTTTTAAATATTGTGTAAAAAGTTTCACAATAATTCCCTCATACCTTTTACCAAGTGTCTGCTCTACATAAGTCAAGGGATGTCGGCTCTTCCACAGCACACAAATGAATAGAGACTGATTAACTGTTTGCAAACATTTTTTTTATTGTGTAACAGATGTTCAACAGACAGATACTCTACTATTTGTACACATACAAAATAAAAAAAAAACACATCTCCACACAACAATCTTTAGACTTATTTAGCATGTTGGCATAGTTCAGATTGGCAATGGCTAGTGTTTAAATAGACATAAAAATCTTAACATTTTAATTATCAGCAAAGTACATATTTTTACTAAACTGATAAAATATAACTAAAAAAAACACTGAGGCAGTAGTTTACAAGGATGTTTTTATTACACAGGCAGTATCTGTAAAAAAACAAAATATGTAAATATAAATAACAGCTTTGAAGAAGGGAAGAAAAACGCAATCAACCATAAAAAACTTCCTATCCTCTCTGATCCCCTCCCTGCTGCTGCTCCCAATGCTAAACACCAGCCACCTTGAAATTAGCATAAAACCCCTCCCCATTCCACTGATTCAGGAGCAACTCTAACAACATTAGTAGAGTTAGTGGAGAACTAATGCCTGTTTCTGTCTTTTTTTTGTATGGACACAGGCAATCCCTTCCCCCACCAGCATGAAAGGAAATGGGACGCAATCTGAATGGGTTTTCTGCTTTTACAAGTGATGATAGCTGTGAAGTAGAGCTGTATAATGGAATTGCCTTGTTTCATTGCAAGTTCACACACGTATAAAAGAAAAAAATATAACTCATTGCAAGCAAACAAAATCCCTCATCACATTACGATTAGAGCTTTTCTTACTTTTATCTTCAAAGATCCATAATAGTGGTAACGTTCAGAATGAGTGAGATAGAAAGACTGGGTTAGAAAAAGACAGAGAGAGAGAGAGAGAGAGAGAGAGAGAGTGAGAGTGGGAGAGATATAACAGTACTCTTAAGTATTTCAAAGCTGTCAATGACAGAATGAAATTTATGGATCCTGTGCTGGTCCGAGGGAGAGTAAATATTAGGTGTTGCTGTGCCATGGACATATATACACATCCAAAAAACATATACATTCTAAATCTTCTGGCAGCCTAATCAACATATAGTACTTGAAAGGAATACAGGCACACAAGAGAGATGTGCAAAAGCAGAAAGCCTTTAATGTGTGCTTAATACCAATAAACAACAAATGCAGTGCAAAATGCAACAATAGGTTTTGCTGGAGGAAAGCTGTTGTCACTAACTAAAGAAATTCAGACAACTTCCTTCTGTTTGTGCTATTGCTTTCAGATTACAACAGGGTGTAGAGCTGCTAGTTTTTCCCAAATGTCTTACGCACAGATCAAATACATTCTACTTTTGAATATTTCTTGTGTGTGTGCATTTAGCCCTCTCGAGTGCAACATGTTATTTGAAAGTCTGTGGTTAGTGGGGCCAACTGCCCTTTGATGTAAGCACCAACTACACTTTATGCAGTAGCTGCACTTTCATAGGAATGAAGACTTCAGCTATTTTAATAACATCTCTCAATCGCCATAAAACCCTTACAGCTAGCCCATCATCATCATAACTGCCAATGTTCAGAGCAGTATCTAAATGAATGGGATAATTGTTGCTTTTCTAAAATTAAATCCCGTCTAGTTTACTAGTGTCACCAGCAGAAAATTCCTTAATTTTGTAAATGTGACTCTGGAAGTGAGGGGAAATAGTGTGTGTGGACAAAATTGCTGGAAACACTGCCACTGAGCATTTCCCACAAGCTGACAGTAACCACCCAAGAAACTCTGTGAATTCCATCCTCTATGGGTAATTTAAAAAAATCTGGTATAATTGCTCAGACTGTCATTGCTGTTCCTAAACTCAGATACTGGCCTTTAACCTCCTGCATATCTGATTTTTGGCCATTGTGAATATTGTTTCTATGGCTCCTGTTAAGCAGTGTACTGCACGTATTGTATTCAATCTCTTCCCACCCCAAAATTCACAATAAGTGCTACAGAGAAAGTGGGTGTGGTGGGATAAGCCATAAAACTCATGAAAACATTCACCATCATGAGGCTTAACTGACAATAGGTTGAGCATTATATACACTGTTTATTACTCCCCCATTTTAACTAAAGTGGCATAAACAATAACATTGAGTGCAAGCTGTTTAATGACCATATTTAACCCTACAAAGTCACAGCTTCAAATCCCACTTAGGGTACTTTAGCA
Organism: Neoceratodus forsteri; assembly: GCA_016271365.2. Taxonomy (NCBI): domain Eukaryota; kingdom Metazoa; phylum Chordata; order Ceratodontiformes; family Ceratodontidae; genus Neoceratodus; species Neoceratodus forsteri. The sequence continues at coordinate 479,153,237 of CM057459.1, read as the reverse complement.
ATGATGAAAAAGTAATAATTTATCAGTGACACTATCATGGTTGTGACATTTTCTTTTGGCTAGTAACTGGTGGTGGTCCTCTCCCCCTACAATACCCTAGCAAAGCGTATACAGTCACAAAGCAATAACACAACCAGAAAGGTTTTGCTCAAATCAGAATTATATTATGCAACCTGCTGACAATATTTCAAAGTGAAAGACCCAAATGTATCAAGTGGAAAAGGAAATACCAATGGTCAGAATGTTTCCTATTAGCAATGGCAATGTACAGTACTGCATTTTCTAAAAAGGGGGGAGATGTACTAAGGGACTGAAAATGCTGAATTTTAATTTGCTTAATATAGATATATTTGTGTGTATATATATATATATATATATATATACAGTATATATGTATTTATTGTGTGTGTGTGTGTGCATTTTAATGTTATTTATTTTCCCGTAACAAAAGTTTGACTCCCCTTATGATACCACCTGAAACCAAATTGAACATTAATGCCTGCCATGGCTTTTACATTCAATCAGAGTTGTTAGTGTTTATTTATTTATTTATTTGTTTGTTTATTTGTTTATTTATTTATTTAATTCAGATTTACAACCTGCGAGTCATTGACTCATTTACAAAGGCACCTCGTCGCAGGGAGGGTAGACAACAGTTGGTAATGCAGTACAACAGTAGAGAACAATACAGGTGAAGCACAATAAACACAAAGCAATTCCAATTTTACACTTATACACTGAGCAGATGCTTACAAGCAGTTACATTCGAGTTTGACATACATATATATGGTGAGATAAGGCACTGGAGATTCCAGGGAAGGATTCTTAGGGGAGAGGGAAAGGGGATGGAGGATAGGCTGGTTGGGGGGGAGACAGTCCAGGGGACATTGTCGGGTTCAGTGGGCCAGGCAGGGGCCCTTTATTAGAGGCAGTCAGGGGCATTTACAGCTTCGAGAGTCAGAGAGGTGGTTTCGGAGAGCGACCTTGAAAGGGACGATTTTTGAGATGTTTGTGATACAGAAGGGGAGGAAGTTGAACCAGGAGGGGCCTCTGTAGTGGAAGGACCTTTGGGCGACAGAGGTCCTGGTTCTAGGCACCTGGAAGGTGGCTTTGGTTGCATTTCGTGCAGAGACTAATTGGGAAGCCAGTTTTAGGGATGCAGCAACCCCTGGGGGGAGAGCCCTAGTAGCGATTTTTTGGCCATTATGCAGGTTTGGTAGTGCAGGCACTCATCAAAGGTGAGAAGGTTCAAGGAGGAGTATAGCTGACAGGTGTGTGTTCAGCTGGGAGCGCTGGTCAAGAGCCTGCAAGCCTTGTTGATTGAGATCTGGATTTTGGTGAGGGTGGTGTTGTCAGTTGCAGCATAGATGGGGAGTCCATAGTCTACCAACAACAGGATGGATGAGGTGATAGCCAGCCTGAGGGCATTCTGAGGAAGACAGTCTCTATGGCAATAAAGGAGTCCAATCCAGGTGTTTATGGCAGAGGACAGGGTATTAATATGGAAGTGGAAAGTGAGAGCTGAGTCAAAGGTAATGCCCAGATATTTGTATGTTGACATCTGTCTGAGGGGGTGTAGGGTGTTAGGGAGGATGAGGAGGGTATATTTTTGGCCTTGCTCTGATGGTGGGTGAAGAGCATAGATTTGGTCTTTTTGAGGTTCAAGACCAGCCAATGGTCAAGGAACCACTCTTCAGCTTGGCTGAAAGCATGTTGAAGGGTAACCTGAAGGGTGAGGGGGTCGGGGTTGGGGGCGATGAGAACCGCATCATCGGCATAAAGGAACATTCTGCCTGAGCAGGAACTGGGGAGGGTGTTGAGAAAGAGACTGAACAGTGTGGGGCCCAGGATGGAGCCCTGTGGGACACCGGAGTGGAGTGGTAGGGTGGTAGATACGGTATCGTTTATCTTGACCTGTTGGAATCTGGCATGGAGGTAACTGGAGAACCAAGCAAGGGGGCCAGCAGAGAAACCCAGTTGGTGGAGGGAGTTTAGCAGGAGGGGGTGACACACAGTATCAAAGGCCTTGGAGAGGTCGATGAACACTGCCCTGGCAATGTCCCCTGAGTCAAGAGCGGTGTGTAGGTGCTGTGAGAACTCCAGAAGGGCCGATGTGGTGCTGTGTCCAGGGCAGAAGCCGTGCTGTTCTGGATACAGTATACCTTATTTGGCTAGGTACTCTGTGAGTTGGATGGACACTATTTTTTCCAGGGCTTTAGAGAGTGGGGGGAGGATGGAGATCGTCCTGTAGTTGTTGGACGCTGTGTGATCTCCATTCTTATGGATTGTGGTGATTTCTGCTATTTTCCAGGCACTTGGGAATTGACCGAGACATAGTGACTGGTTTAGCAGGTCAGTGAGAGGGGCTAGCATGACATCCAGTACTAGACAAAGGATCCTGGAGTCTACAGGGTCACAGCTAGGGTTGTGGCTGGAGAGGGCTTTTAGCAGGTGTGGCCTGGCTTCACTGGGGGATATGGGGTGAAGGAGAAAATGGGGGGCTGTCCAGCATTTGGGGTGTAGAGGCAGGGATTGGGTCAAAGAAGTGGCTAGGAAGGACTGGGCTTAGGTTGGAGAAAGTCATATTGAGGCAGCCAGCAGTATGGGGGGGTGGTGGTGATGACGCCGGTGACAGATATCTAAGATAGAGGGGGGAGTGGATTTTACCGTTAGACTCCTTCATATTAGCCCAGAAAGCACGCACTGAGCCTGAGGTGGAGGCCAGGGTGGTTTGGTTGTGTTTGGCCTTGGCTTGCTTTATGGCCCAGGTGCATTTGTTATGAGCGGCATTATAAGCCTGTCTGTTCGCTGGTCTGCCTGACTCTATCGCAGTAAGCCAGAGGTTGTCTCATAGCCTCAGCTGTTGGATAAGGGAAAGGGAGATCCATGGGGTATTTTGTTTTTTGGAGCGGGTACTGGTAATGGGGGCCAAAAGGTCACAAGCCTTGCTGAAAGTTCTGGTGAAGTAGGCTAGCCCAGTGTCAATATCAGTCGCGAGTAAGATCAGGGACCAGTCAAGCTGGGCTAGGTGCAGCCTCAGCTTCTTGAGGCCCCCGGAGTGAAAGCAGCAGCAGGAGGTGACATGGGACACGGGTTTTGGTGTGGGGGATGACCAGCAACAGAGGACAGGGGAGTGGTCATTAAGCGAGTTGACTAGGACATTAACATCTCTAATTTTGTGGGGTGGTTTGACAGTATTACATCAAGGAGGGTGCTGGAACCACTTGATGGATTAAATCTGGTTGGCAGTGTGACTAATTGTGATAAGTCAAGGGCAGTGAAGGAGTCCCTTATGTGTGCGGCAGAGGTACCAAGCCAGTTGATATTGAGGTCACCTAGGACCAGCTGCTCTGCTTTGTGAGGCAGGGTGGAGAGGTAGTCAGTAAGGGAGTAGACTGCTGGTCCCTGGCCCCTTGGGGTATGTATGAGACTGTGAGAAAGAGTGGGCCCCTGCCCAGGTCAGGTGTGATTTTTATGCTGATGGCTTGGGTACCATGGCTAAGCTTGGGTCTGGGAGAGCATGGCTTAGAAGGGAATCACGCAAGTAGAATGCGCATCCACCTCCGTATTTATCAATGTGATCCTCTCTGAACAGGGTGAAACCAGGGAGGGAGACAACCGAGTCAGGGGTTGATGCAGAGAGCCAGGTCTCCACTATAGCAATAATGTCAGGCTGGTGTTGTATGACCCAGCACTGGAGAGCTGCTGTTTTCTTCGGGAGACTGCAGATGTTCATTGAGGCAATGTGGAGGCCACACCCGGTGGGGGGCGAGGGGTGGTGGATGACCCAGGACCGGAGTTGGGGTGGATCTTCCCGGAGAGTAGTAGAAGTAAAGTGATTAGTCTGAGCAGTGGGCTGCAGCAGCTGAGGCTGATATGCCAGAGCTGATGCGAGGACCCGGTGGAAGGGGTGCAGGGGATAGGTAGGGCATTAAGGGTAGGCATGGCTAGGATGGGGTGAGTCCAGCCTGACCCAGGGGTGGGAGTACAGGTAGGTGGGGGGTGCTGTGGAGTTATAAGATGGTCCAGTGTAAGGAGGTGTGGGGAGTGACTGGGGGGAGTGGGGCACAGGGCAGGAGTTGATGGTGCTGGGTTGGGCGAGGGATGAGCCAGCAGAGTGATCATAAGTAGACTAAGTGTGAAGGCCGGTATGCCCATAGTTGAGAGCCACCCAGTGTATAAGGGGAATAGCAGTTCTTTGATGAGTGTGGCTGCTGCTATGGGGTAGCGGTAGCATCGCCGCCTCTGGACTCAGAGGTACAAGGTTTGAAACCCCCAGCAGGGGGGTTGTGGAGCCTGGGAGAGAGGTGGTCTGGGGTGAGGAAGGGGCTGGAAGGGACTGGCAGAAGGTGCCTGGAGGGGGTGAAAATAGCGACTCCTGGTGGCTGCATTAGGTACTGCTAAAGGCGGGGGGGCGAGGAGGAGCTGAGGGGGCAGGGAAGTGGGAGGTTGGGGGACAGAGGGTGGTGCAGAGAGGCACTGAGCAGGAATGTAGGGCAGTGGAGTAGCTAGGATGGCAAGAGTGCCTAGGAGTAGAAGAGATCAAGGAAGTATACAGAGGGTTACGTGCAGAGTGAAAAATGCTCTCTCTGTTGGTTAGTGAATATAAGCTGCAAATGGGAAAGTGGGGACTTAGTTTCAGGAGGAACCAGAAGTCATGTGACAGGATAAGGGGATAAATTAAGGGTCGAGTTTGGGTGGGCGGGGCAGTCGGCACATGCAGTGCATCAACGGGCTAGCATCCCTCAAGTAACAAGTCGGCAAAAGGTAAGCCTTACTTATTAAGGCTCTCAGGAGTGATACCTGCTCCTGATGGAGCGCTCTGCAGCCGGAGAGTTCTGTGGCTTTGGGGGGGGTCGATCCTGAGGCCTATATGGAAGGGAAGACAAAGAGGCCTATTAGTATGCAGCGGGAGAGTCTGGGTAACACTGGGACCCCTACTGTGCATGCGCCAGGTATTGGGCTGATTATCAGGAAACCACCCTTAGTGCGCATGCATAGGGGTCTGAGAGGAAGATGGCGATTGAACACCAGTAGCCAAGCTAAAGGTAGGAGACAATCTTCAACAGATACTAACAGTCCCAAATAACTAGATTCCACCCAAAGACTGTTACTCAGACAAGCAGAGCTCCAAACAATGGTAACAAATGCAGTAACAGGCTAAAAAATAAACACTGGCATGCTGTAGCTGATCAGTGTCTTAAGGAGATAGCAGGAGGTGTGTAAATGTCCCAGAACAACACGCTTGTAGATCCAGTTGGCAAAACCTATCCATCGCTGTGTGGGGACAAATATTCTTCAGAACCCCTCAAGTAACAAGCCAGCAGGAGGTAAGCCTTACTTATTAAAGCTCTTAGGAGTGATTCCTGCTCCCGATGGAGCGCTGTGCAGCCAGAGAGTTCTGTGGATTTGGGGGGAGGGATCCTGAGGCGTATTAAGGCTCTCAGGAGTGATTCTTGCTCCCAATGGAGCGCTGTGCAGCCGGAGAGTTCTGTGGATTTGGGGGGAGGGATCCTGAGGCGTATTAAGGCTCTCAGGAGTGATTCCTGCTCCCAATGGAGCACTGTGCAGCTGGAGAGTTCTGTCATTAAGACACAGAATTGAGGTGCATTTTGCACTACCATTTAAGGGTGTGCTTTATTTGTGCATGTTAGGTGAAATACACTACTCCACTAGTTGCTGCCCCCCAATGGAATTTGATTACTGCCTCTCCACACATACTTCATCAAACATAATTTGTCAGACAAAGGATGACTGAGTTAGTTACTGGATGTTAAGTTATGTGCTCCAAAACCCCCTTTTTTGTAGCATTTATTCCTGTCACGCATAACATTCGCTACTGCTTGGTTATATCATGTGGCTTTTTACATTTTTACAATCCTCTGAATTTGCTCATGTACTGTAGTGAGATTAAATCATTTTTAATATAACGCTCATCTCATTTATTGTATCTCCTAACATTAAAAAAAACATTTTTTGCCATCCCTCTTCACACCTCATGATTGAACAGACAGGATGGTCTGCAATGCCAGGTGAAATTAATCTGTGCAAAGTAATTAGAGTGTGCAGACAACATAATTACTGTACCTTTTGCTAGCAACATTTTTTTCTACATTTAATTCCACCTCAATTCTATGTCTTAATGTGTGCTGGCTTTGATATTATCATACTTCTGCACAATTTAGAACTCCCATGCTAATTTCTCCATACAGGATGAGAACAATCTACTTTGAGAAACTAAATAGCAAAAAAATTGTCTAACAGACATTGTTTTACTAGGATACAGGCACCTTCTTGATAGGAAGGAGGTTTTCTCCTGCTTACAAGGAATTCTTTTATTTGTTTCATTTGCAGCCTGGGGACCATGAATTGTTCATGCCTGTACTATGTGGAATCACAGTGTCGTGTCATGGCAACATTTTGTGCACTTGTTTGGTTGTTTCTCAACACCTCACCCTGAACCCCTCATCCTTCCATGCCCTATTATCTGTTTCTTACCAACAAGAAAAAAGATATTTTTGTCCAGGGGAACCCCTCCTTCTCCTCCTCCTCCTCTGATCTTCTCCTGAAAGAAAACAAACAGCCAAGTACACAAAATTGCAAAATTTTGTTCCCCACTCCATTTAAATATGACAAAAAGTATTAACAATTTCAACATACAGTACATGCACATTGAGGTGTCTTGTCCAAAAGGCAGGTGTATGTGAACATTTCAGTTGCTCAAACAGTTATGACCAATAAACCAAAAGATAAGTTTTTTTCTTTTAGGGAGCCTAACAATGAACTTGGACAGTCACCTTCACAAAAATACAAGATAACTCACTGACAAATATAGGAAGGAGGTTTTCTCCTGCTTACAAGGAATTATTTTGTTTCATTCACTGCCTGGGGACTGCAAATTGTTCATGCCTGTACTATGTGGGACAAGTATTATAATCAGCACCAAATTGATTTCCATTCAGCAGTTCATGCTGCAGAAATAAAAATGGCATATACAGCCACTACATTTATTTATTTAACTGAACAAGTTACGCGTCTCACAGTGCGACTTGGGAGCATATGGCAGCATGCCAAAATGACTAATTGTCACAATTTAGAACACAAGTGTGTATACTGGGACAGGATGAGCAGACTGTGGGGACACCTGCTGGAGAATTGAAACTAATTTAGATTTTTTTAACGCTAACAGCTCCACCTGGTGCATTTCAGCCACTCATGATAAGGATTAATTAATTTGGGCATTATCACATACTTACCGCATTCCTGAGTGGTAACGAGGTATTGCTAGGTACTGATCAGTGTAACTGTTGGTACCTGTCGATATAACGATACCACTGAAAAATACCACGTTACCATTAAACTTATGTGTAACAAGCACAGTACATGTGAATGGAGGTATGTTGTCAGGCAGAGGGCAGGTCATTTAGGAAGATAGAGAACAGGAGTGGCCCCCATGACTGAGCCCTTTGGCACCCCCAGTGAGACAGGGAGATGATCAGAGGTGGAGTTGCCAATCCTGACAGACTGCATTTGGCCAACCAGGTAGGATTGGAACCAGTCAGTGGCCGAGCTAGAGAGCCCTGCAAAGGAGAGCTTAGTCAGGAGGAGAGAGTGAGATACTGTGTTGAATGCTTTTGCTAGGTCGACAAAGATGGCTGAGGGTGACATGCCCCTTGTCCATTGCAGAGAGAATGGAGTCCATGAGCCTCAGCAGGGAGGTGGTGGTGGAATGGAGCTTCCTGAAACCAGACTGGTATGGGGTATAGAAAGAGGTAGGCTTGAGGAAGGAGGGGAGCTGAGAGAGTACAAGTTTTTATTGGATTCTAGCCAGAATGGGAAGAAGGGAAATAGGGCAGTAGTTTTCTGGGACAGAGGGGTCACCTCCTTTGGGGAGAAAGATGACTGTGGCATGCCTCTACTCTGCTGGTACCAAGGCTAGAGAGAAGGATAAGTTGAAAAATGCTGCTGGGGGAGGTAATGGCAGGGGCTAACAGGTATAGCATTTTAGCATCAAGGGAGGAGGGGCATTTGCCCTTGGTTGGATTGAGGGCAAGTAGGGCATGGTACACTACATGTGAAGTAACCAGGAGGAAGGAGAAGGTGTATTTGGGTGGTGGGTCTTGGTCAGTCACTATGGGAGAGGAAGGGGGTAGGGGATGAAGGGAAAGAGGATAGCAGTGCAGCAGTGCAATTAGTGAAATAGAAGTTGAGAGCTGTGGCTACTGCTGGAGGGTTGGTAACCGTGGATGTGCCTAAGTTTAGGGTAGGCATTGGAGGCTGGGGGGGTAAAGAGTGATTTGAGGACCTTCCAGAATTTGGCTGGATGGGTTATGTTTGTGTGAAGGGCACTGTTGAAGTACCTGGCTTTTGCCTGGCAGATTAACCTAGTGCATGCATTACACAGAGCACGGTACTTTAGGTGAGCTTGGGGTAGGCCAGATTCTTTAAATGCTTTCCAGGCAGTGTCTCTCACTTTGAGGTGGGCAATGACATCAGGAGTAATCCAGGGGAGGTGGACACCCCACACCCTAGATCATCTAAGTGGGGCATAGTGATTCCAGGTGGCAAGGAACCTAGTTTTGAAACTCTCCAGAGCAGCTTCGGTTGAGGATGCTCAGTGTATGAAGGAACAGTCTATACAGAACAGGTCCTGAAGGAGAGAGTGGAGGTCCAGGGATTTGTAGGACCTGGTCAGCAGGATGTGCGGGGGGGGCATCTTGGGCCTGAAGATTTTCCTAACCATATAAGTCATGTGGTGGTCACTAAGGGAATTAGGGAGTAGGCCTGTAGCTAGTATCCTGTGTGGGTGGGAGGTAAGTGACCAGTCGATGAGAAAGTGGTTGAGCATTTTGTTATTCAGCCGAGTGGGCTCTATGATCATTTGGGAAAGATTTAGGGCTCCTACTTTATTCAGTGGTTTGGAGTTTGCACGGAGAGCCAATTTTGGATAAAATCCCCTAGAATGTGGCGTTCTCCCCCAAGGCCAGTGTTTTTAGGCCTCCAAGGTGGTCCAAAATGACGGGCAGTGGGATGTTGGGTGCACTTTAAGAGCCTGCAATAAATACCAGTGCAGTTTTGGGAGAGGGCAAGTTTTATTAGGAGTGCGTCGATGGACTGCATGGGATGAGAAAGGGAGATATTGGAGAACTGTAGCATGGTCGCGATATACATGGCAATACCACCTCGTTTGCAGCCTGGTCGGTCCTGGTTGATGACTGTGTGTCGTTAACTGCACCCAAGTCCTCCATCTTCTTCACCAAACATCTGTGGGCAAGTCAAAAGCCCTACTGTAGTTGAACTTGAGTGAATCCATGGCATGGCCTCTATCCAATTCCCCCATCACCCAAAGAAAACTATCAGGTTCATCTGACAAGGCCTCCCAGCCATGAACCCATGCTGTTTACTGTCCTGGAGACCTTTGCTCACCAGGTAGTCCACAATGTCTTCTTTGACCACTGACTCCATCAGCTTCCTTACAGTAGAGGTTAGACTGACAGATCTGTAGTTCCCACTTGTTCCCCCCCATGGAGCTGAATGACATCTGCCATCCTCCAGTCTTGTGAAACTACCCCTTGTCTAAGGTGAGCTGTTGAATAGTCCTACCAGGGGTTCAGATAGCTCTGCTTTCAGTTCCCTGAGTATCTGTAGATTAATCCATCTGATCTTGCATTCTTATCTATCTTTTGGGCCTTAGGCTCTTTCTGGATCCTGTTGCTTGTAAATATTGCCTGCCTCGTCTCCGGGACTGCTTTTCATCCACTTTGATGCCACTTTCAGGAAAGGGCCCACCTTCCTCTCTGGTGAAAACTGAGCAAAAGTAATGGTTATGTATAGGGAATACCTAATGGGTTTCAGTAGAATAGCACCTTTATCTCCACTAGTGAGCGGTAAGACCCATAGACCTCATGTGACAAAGCCACAACTGAAGTACTGTGTGTAGGTTTGGATCCCACACATGAAGAATGACAGGGAGAGGCTGAGTCAGTGCAAAGGTGGGTAACCAAAATGTTCCAGGGATGTCATATGGGGAGTGGTTGGTAGACCTTGACATGTATACTTTGAAGAATATTTGTTGCATAATTTTTTTTAGTTATTTGAGTAATTGTTTTATATACACGCACTCCTAAATATTTTATATATTTCTCTGCCCATGTAACACTCAATTCTAAAATATCTAATTTACTGCATTTGTTATTTAGGGACAAAAACTGCATTTTCTCAATACTAACCTTATAACCAGAGATCTCTCACAAATTTTTAGTAACATTTAGAATAGTTTTAATTGATTTATTTGGGTACGATATGGTGATCAGTAAATCATCCACATATAATGAACATTTGTATATTTGTCCATCCATTCCATACCCTTTATGTGCTCATGCTTAGAAATGTTCCTGGCTAACAGATCAATGAACAGATTGAAAACTAAAGGGATAGAAGGTAACCTTGCCTAGTCCTAGTACCAAGTTTGAAACCAAATGAAACAATTCCATTAGTTAAAACTGAAGCCAAAGTGTCCTTATATAGTATTATGTCTCTATCCATTTAACTATTTCATATGGAAATCCATATTTTTTTTTGATATTTTTGGCAGTTCAAATATCTATGACTGCAAAGAATTGTATTTTAAGGTTATGGACTGAAGAAAGAGCTCCCTAGGTTAATGAATAGATGCCGGAACTGGTAGAATTAATCAGCTTGTAAAAACTCTCACATGGACTGAGAGGTAATTTGTTGGGATTTGATAAGAAATATGGGGATTTATGTAACTTGACAAAACATCTAAAACAAAAAGATTAATTTCCCACCACTTAATGACAAAGTAATGGTCCAGTGAGTGCACATACCCAATTATGGGCCTCAGTTCTATGGCCACTTTCTCTTTACTATTCTTTTCATTTTCTCTCTAATATACAATAATAAATAATTATCTTTAACTATGTTATAATAGTACATATTGTATAGTGTTTTCTTACAAGGAGTTTGCTAAAATATAATAGTTCTAAATTAAGTGATGTTCTGTTATTGGATTTATGTAGTTGTTTGTCTTGAAGATTTTAGTAAACATATAGTTAAAAAATGTATACTCTGGAAGATGGGGGGGGGGAGCATGACAGTGATGTTCAAGGAGCTCCATGGGATAAACAAGGTAGACAGCAGGAAGCTGTTAACACTATTTGTGAACATGGGCACCAGGAGAAACTCTTTGAAGTTGTCAGGGTGGGAGGTTCAGAAAGGATGTCAGGAAATACTTTACAAAAAAAAAGGGTGCTGAAAGAATAGCATAAGCTCCCAGAGGAGGTTGGCAGCACTGAAAAAGTAGAGGGTTTAAAAGGGCATGGGACAGGCACATGGGAAAGGTGTAGGTGGGACAGAGGGGGCAGAGAGGGAGGGAAATGATCATGGGGGGCATTTCCCAATACTATCAGGTGTGTTGTGAACAGACTGGATGGGCCATAAGGCCTTTATCTGCAGACAACATCTTTGTTATTTGATATTCTTCCATAACCCATTATGAATATATATATATATATATATAAGAGAGAGAGAGAGAGAGAGAGAGAGATACAGATATACACTGCACTATTTGTAATGCTTTTATTAGTGTTTTACCTTGTTTTAGCTAAAAACTGCTTTTCTTTCCTTCGTTTACTCTCTATCTGACCCATGGTTCTTTGTGTTCTAGTTCCAGATTCAAAGTGGAAATAAAATGTTCTGAGTCAAATAATGTGTTCTAAATGGAATAATATATTCTAAGAGAAAATAATTATCCCAAAATAACATGATTTATTTATCCAGTTTATTCACCACTGGTGTGGTATATTTAGGGAATATTCCATGTGTTGATCACAAATAAGCTTTTATTCACTCTGGAATGTTGCCAACAATGCTGCCTGGCAATGAATGGCAAAGTCAAGAGTGTCAGGCTAGGATCCACCGGCACAGTGGTAGGGCTACCTCTCGCTGCGCCTGCTACTCGGGTTTGGTAACAGACTCGGGCAGCTGGAGGGCTGGCTGGGGGGGAGGAGGATTGAGCACCCAGTGGCTGCTCTCCTCCTCCGGGAGGGGTGGGATGCAAGTCCCGCTGCTATACCGCCACCTGGGTGATCACGGGTGGAGGTGCAGTGAGGCAGCATAAAGCAGGTTGGGAGGACATCTGCTGGGAGCCAGAGCACCAGCATGTTGAGACATGCTCTGCCCCTAGGCTTCCCTAGAGTGAGGATGTCCTCAGGGCAGGGGACCAGAAAACAAAAAAAAAAACTGCACCAGACTCCTGTAGACGGGACCCGGTCATCCCGAGAACACCCATAACCAGACTTCATAGATGGGGCTGGCGAGGCCTACCGACACACACTTATGGACTGGAGAGGGTTGGGGAGTCCCTCTCTTCCCCGGCCGGGAGGTAAACTGAGGCAGATTGGGGCAGGCTCGCCGGTACCCGGAGGGAGGTACCTGGGGCAGGACTATGGGAGCATGCACGCACGGCCTTGGGCTCCCCGAAGAAAGGATCCAGGTGCAGTGAGGAAGGGGGCATAAAGAAGAAATATAAAAAAAAAGAGTGTCAGGCTGGCATCATGAAAGGGGAATAAAAAGCTTATTTGTGATAAACCCATGGGATTTCCTATGTATACCATGGGCAGGTGGATTATGTTGGTAGTTTTTCACTGCTTAATACATTAAAAAGGCAAGTTGCTATTTTGGCTCCCCTGAGCATTGCAGATGCTGAATGTTCACCATATAAACCTGAATTAATGTGAGGACCTTATCATTGTTAGTGAGTTGTAGAAGCAACGTGCTTTGTCCTGCCATAGCTAGGTTGTGACAATGTTTATTTTGTTGATCCAGATCAGCTGAGGAAAATCATTGTGAAAGGGCTGTAGTGGAAGTGACAGCAGTGCAATAAATGGGAGCTGCTTTTTTACATGGGAGTAGCTGGTTATAATTCGCCATTATAACCCATGGGTTATAACAGTGAACATGTGCCAGCTTCTTCACTCTACAGCTTGCACTTCCTCAGCCATGAATTAAGCTCCACAGTGTGGTGAATGTTTAATCTAAACAAACAGAAATGGATTTCAGGTTTTTTTCATTTTTAGAATAAACTCACCTGAAAAAGTCACCGTATCACTCCACTGCTACTCAAAACACCTTCATTCTCTCTATTTACTGTATAAATCCTGGGGACCTCTGAACTATTCTAATTTACATATCTCCATGGAAACATTGGTCCAGAGCTGAACATTACATCTTCTACATAATTACAAGTTTTCGGACAGTTTTAGGCACTAAATATAGCAATTACCAATACTACCTAGTTTATTTTCACTTCTGTTTTATCAATATTGCTGTTCTCTGACTGTTGCTGTTTTCATCCTGTTTCAATACACAGCTCAGATCAGTAGCGGGGATAAAACTAGCTCTAGCAATTATATAAAACAATGCATGGGGCGGAGTGTAAAACTTGAATTTAATGCACACCCGAGATGTGGGATGCTTTAATAAACCCCTCATGCTTCTTCCTTGGGGTTTATGTAGCATCCCACACCTCAGGTGTACATTAAATTCTTGTTATGCACTCCCATCCATGTATTATTCTAAATGTTATGCATCAGTCCCATGGAGCACACACACACACACACACACACACACACACACACACACACACACGCACACACATATATATATTTATTCATGGCAAAACAAACTCCATTTAATGCATCAATTAGAATTGTTCCACAGTGACAAAAGTGAGGAAATTCAGTGTTATCCCCCCAACCCCACCACACACACACATACATGCAAGTAGGGGAAGGACCAAGGCAACACAACCAATCACACACAACCAGCAGGAGGTGTATATCTGTGTTACCATAGCAAGTAGGTAACAAATCTAGTTAAGCTGGCAGTAGCACAAACGGTGTAGGTCACTTTGTTTTTGAGATATGGGTGGCGAAAAGGTGTCATGGTGTCACTGTTAGTCTGGCAAATTGCTCAATTTTGGAACAGTGTAAGTTTGACATGCTGAAGTATTTTAGCAACAAAGCAGAAAAAGGCAGATCTGTGGGACCAGGGCTTACCACCCTGCAAATTTCAGCCCAAAGGACCCAACCGTTTGCTTGCAGGATGATGGCAAAGATGTACAGTCATCAGGAGCATAGTGTCACAAAATACTTCCGCGAACATGACAGTGTAGCAAACGGAAGAGATGAAAGTGTTGCATTGCAAAAGCATATAAAATAGTGACGCAAAATACTGTCGCCAACGGAAGACACAGTGTCTCATTTGCAAAAGCATGGAAAATAGTGTCAGAAAATACTGTAACAAAGATGGAAGTGTTGCAGATGCATATCACAACACTGTGACATTAGCAAAAGTGATTTTTGAAAGTATAACAGTGAATGTGCAAAATCCTGTTTTGGATCTTGTGAACTGCAAAATAGCATATGTGTTGTGTGTGTTATGTGTTGGTGGCAGCGTGTGGCTCAAGATGCCCAGTTGTGCATAGTGATATATGTTTTGTGGTGCGTGGAATGTCCGGGATCAGAGTTAGCAGTGACAACCCCATGCCAGAGCCCAACGGGAGCATGGGTGTGTGGTTTTGTGGTTTTGATAGTTGTATGTTAGTTCTGTGACCTGCTGCTGGTTGTGTGTAATTGGTTGTGTTGCCTTGGTCCTCCCCCTACTTGCATATATAGTGTGTGTGTGTGTGTGTGTGTGTGTGTGTGTGTGGTGGTGGGGGGAATGCTCAGTTAGGGTTTTCAACCCTAACACCGAATTTCCTCGCTTTTGTCACTGTGGAACAACCCTAACTGATGCATCAAATGGATTTTTTTGCCATGAATTTCCCTTCTTTTTGAGAATGTGCACTATAAATAGTGAATGAAAAGTAGTAACGGTAATGTAAATGCAAGCAGAAATGGTAACACACATGGTGACGCAAACGTTAACGATAATGCGAATGGTAAGAGAAACGCAAACGCAAATGTTAATAAATGTTAATGAAAACAGAAATGGTAACACAAATGCTAACAGCAACAGAAACGCAAACGGTAATGTAACAGGGGTGATGTGTAGTCTTACATTTTCTTTTTCCATTTCAAGTCTGTTGCAACAGCATTTCTCCCTGTGCTATTCTTTCGTACCTTCCTTTCTGTGTTCTCTGCTCCAAGCTTAATTTCCCCAGTCTCTGGTAGGCCACCAGCAGCTGTTCTCTCTATTCTTTGTCTCTTTTTTGTATAAGGTTGCATATTTTACCTTATTAACGTGCGCACTTGTGCATGACCACACACTCGCACGCACATTTGCGCACTCCCTTGCAAATATGCGCACACCTCCACTTAAGTGCTGGGAGTAGGCATTTGGAAAGAAAAGTGACTCCCTGAGGTATTAAGTGTGTAAAATAATCTCTTCTTTTGGGAATAAACAGATATACTTTGTGCTGCACTAGAATGAGGACCTTTAGCCTTTTTGTATGTAAAAACAAAAACAATACAAGGGCTTGGTTTCTCTGCAGCCACTTGTTCCTGACTTCAGCTGCAAAAGTATAGCAACTCCCTGTAAGAAGCCGATTCAGGGAGTCCTGCTTACTTTTTCATCCCTGCTTTGTTTTTTTAAACAGGGTGCTAATGTTAATAGGAAGTTTTTTTACTTTAATGAAAATATATTAGAGAATACAAAGAGTCTGAAATAAAGAGACTTGGTTAGTTTAAAACTAGGCTTGCTTTTGAAACAGAGAAAAACTCCAGAGTAAAGGAAAGCAAAAGGAGTTGCTTGCCTGCATTACAATATTGGAATGCTTGTTGCAGCCTCTGTAGTTTGTGCTCTGGACACACCCTCTGGTCTGGAAAGCTCCTTAGAGCCAACTGGCCATAATCTTGCTATCTTTATGCTGCAGACCAGGAGGCATGACCACTTGGTGTGCTTTCCTCAATGAAACTTTGTTTAACTGCAATATTATTGTGCTGGAATGTATTAGCGATATTTTGAATGTAACTGAATTATGGATTGAATGTATGAATAATTGTTTTAAGGGGAATAAATCATTTTTCACTTGTACTAAGAGAAAGGGGGTGGAGCTGTGCACTCCACATGACCTGGTCTGTATATAAAAAGAGCACCTTCTCAAAGCTTAGTTAGTTGGTGCTGGGGTGCTGACCCTAGCTGTGTCCTAGAGAGCCTACTGGGATACCTACCCAGTGATGTAACTGTGGAGAATTTTGTTTTGATTCTATTTTATTTTTGTTTTGTCGTTTGAAGTTCATTTTCGTTTATTCCACTGCAATAAATTTCCTGTTTTGGAGACACTACCTAACTTGTGGACATTTCATCCTTATCCCACATCCTCACAGTTGGTGGCAGTGGTGGGATACTGGAGCTGACTGGTGCTTCAGAGTGGATGTTGCAGTAAGCATCCTGGTGGAATGGAGAAGCAGTTGGGCAAAGCAGACAAATCCCAGCCTAGTGGAGTCCTTACTCGGAAGATGACCAGGCAATACCAGCTTTCACTGATGATGGGTCTGGGAGATGTACGGAGGTGCATGGCCAAGGAGGAGGACAAGGAAGAAGGAGCAACGGGAGGGGAAGATATTCTATCTACAGAAGAGATGGAGGTCCCTCCAGCTGACATCCACAACCTCCTGAGATGGCTATGCATCAGACAAATAGATTTGGAGAAGCAGAGAGAGAAGGAGAGATCACCTGCAGAGTGAGGCAAGGTGGGTGGATACACTTTGAGCCATTCAGGCTCTTGGGACTGTCCATCAGAATCCCCCCCCCCGATGGCCCAAAGGACATTAAGATGTCAAGATTGCTGGAAACTGATGACATTGAAGCATATATCACTACATTTGAGAGGGTGGCAATAGCATGCGGATGGCCCAGAGACCAGTGGGTAGTCCGGCTAGCCCCCTACCTAACAGGGAAGGCCCAGTTGGCCTACAGCCACATAGACAGTCATTATGTAGCAGACTATGACCAAGTAAAACAAGCCATTCTAAAATGCTATGATATTAGTGTGCAAACGTATCAGCAGCGCTTTAGGACTTTTTGATATCAGACAGCGGACTCCCCACAAGAAGCCTTTGTGAGACTTCAGGGCCTGTGCAGAAAATGGTTGCAGCCAACAGTACATACTATGGACCAAGTGATTGAGGCTATAGTGCTGGAACAGTTTATCAAGATTCTGCCTCATGAGGTGCAAATCTGGGTCTAGGAACATTATCCTGAAACTGCAGAAAAAGCAATTAACTTGGCAGAAGATTACCTGACTGCCAGGCCTCAACAGCACAGATGCCAGACTGGGACAGGTACAGCTACTGTAAGACCTTCTGTTACCCCCTCACCTAATAGTACACCCAAAGTCACTACCCCTGCCAGGCCTGATAGACCCAGTTTATACCATAACCCGGATATAATATGCCATGAATGTCAAGGGAAGGGCCATATAGCCCAGCACTGTTTGAGAAAGAAGGGAGAGTCTACTCACTTGGCCCTAGCTAATTGGGGTCAGTATGTCATTCCAGTGGTCATAGAAGGGACAGAAGTTTGGGGCCTTATTGATTCAGGCAGTCATCAGACTCTGATCCAGACTGACTTGGTACCCACTGTGGAAGACAAACAAGGGAACAAGACAGGTGTGACCTGTATTCTCAGGGACAAACATTATTATCCACTGCAACGAGTTATGCTACACATTCATGAACAGACTTTTAATATGAATGTGGGGTTGCTGCCAAGATTACCAGTCCCTGTTGTTATAGGACATGACTTCCCTATGTTTCAGCAACTGTTGCCCACTGATGTGTGTGCTGTGACCACTCGTGCCCAAACTCACTAGGAACAGTTGCTAAGCCAAGTTTTTCCTTTTGAGGATGATGTGATGGAAGCCCCTGACAAGACTAAGAAGACTAGAAGGGAAAAGCAAAGGGACAAACAACATTGGCTTAAAAAATACTCTGATGTGACTGATGATGAGATGTTAGAACACATTAAAAAGGAGTCTTTTATAGAAATGCAGAAACATGATCTAACTTTACAGCCATTATTTTTACAGGTGGTTCCAGAAGGGCTGAAGTCTGAAAAACCTGTGTTTAAACTGTTGGAAAATCATTTGTATAGGTGTTGCACAAACCCAAGAACCAGGGAGGTGGCAGAACAGTTAGTAGTCCCTGTCCAATATCGCACCCAGTTGTTACACCTGGCTCACGATGTACCATGGGCAGGCCACTTAGGTAGAGACCGTACCCTGAGCAGGTTATTACATCATTTTTATTGGCCTGGGATGCACGATAAGGTGACCAAATATTGTCACAGCTGTGGAGACTGCCAGAAGGTGGATCTGGTTACCAAAAAGAATAAGGAGCCTTTAAGACCCCTCCCCTTAGTAGATAACCCTTTTTCTCATGTGGCCATGGATATTGTGGGACCACTGCCTAAGAGTGCTAAAGGCAATCAATTTATCCTAGTACTCTGTGACTATATGTCCAAATGTCCTGAGGCCATCCCCCTATGTACTATCACTGCAGAGAAAGTAGCAGAGGAACTTCTCAAGGTGTTCAGCAGAATGGGGATACCAAGAGAGATCTTGACAGATAGGGGTACCAATTTCTGCTCAGTCCTATTGAAGCGTCTGTACCAAGCCCTAGGTGTTCATGCTATCTACACCTCCCCATACCAT
Organism: Neoceratodus forsteri; assembly: GCA_016271365.2. NCBI lineage: Eukaryota > Metazoa > Chordata > Ceratodontiformes > Ceratodontidae > Neoceratodus > Neoceratodus forsteri. The sequence goes on along the minus strand of CM057459.1, from coordinate 479,134,561 downwards.
CCGCATACAGATGGCCTGGTGGAGCATTTCAATAAAACATTAAAATAAATGCTCCAAAAGTATGTGGTAGATGAGGGAAAACACTGGGACATCCATTTGCCCCTGCTTATGTTTGCTTATAGAGAGGTCCCCCAGACATCCACAGGGTTTTCTCCTTTTGAGTTGCTCTTTGGGACTAATCCCCATGGACTGTTAGATGTTCTGAAGGAGCAATGGGAAGAAGGGAAAACAGTGGAAACCATTACCACTGTGGAGTATGTAACTAAAATTAGAAAACGTTTAATGGAGTATGTTCAGATGGCTCACCAACAGAGCAAGGAAAAACAGGATTATCAGAAAATGAAATATGATGAAGGGGTGGGTCACAAGCACTTTCAGGTGGGAGAGCAGGTTTTGTTGTTACTGCTCTCTATGGACAACAAACTAACAATGAAATGTCAGGGTCCTTATGTAATTAGAAATCAGACTGGACCTGACAATTATGAAATCGAGACCCCTGACCGAAGGAAAAAGCTACAGATCTACCTTGTCAATTTGTTAAAAAAATTGCATGAACAATCTGACCTTTCCACTAGTCTTAGTTTGTTTGTGTATCCTGAAGATCAATACAAGGGTGATCTTGAGACAGCCTATCAGAGGTTAGAACCTCATAAGGAACAACAGGTTAGTATTAACACTGATTTAGAACCTAAACAAAAGGCTGAACTAGAACAAATTCTTCTAGAATACACCAACACTTTTACCAATATCCCAGGGAAGGCTCAGGGGGTGGAACATCAGATCCACATCACACAAGATGTGCCCATTAGAGTAAAATCTTACCAGTTGCTGGAAAGGGTCAGAGAAGAAGTCATAGAGGAAGTGAAAAAGATGCAGAAATTGGGAGTTATACCAGAGTCCCAGAGTAATTGAAGTTTTCCTATTGTTGTGGTGGATAAGAAAGAAGGGGGAGTGAGGTTGTGTTTAGATTTTCGGTGCTTAAATGCCATTTCTAAATTTGATAGTTATCTGATGCCTCAGATAGACAACATCATTGATCGCCTTGGCAATGCCCATTATATCAGCACACTAGACCTCACAAAAGGGTATTGGCAGATCCCTTTAGACAAGGAGGCACAAGAAAAACTTGCCTTTAGCAACCCCATAGGGCTCTTCCACTTTCTCACCATGCCCTTCAGCTTACATGGTGCGCCTGTCACCTTTTAGAGACTAATGGACAAGATCCTGAGACCACACAAAGCATATAGTGCAGCTTACTTGGATGATGTTATTATCTATAGTTCAAACTGGGAAGAACATCTCCAATATCTCATTAGTGTACTAGGTGCTATTGCACAGGCAGGTCTTACCATTAATCCGGCTAAATGTTCACTAGCTATGAGGGAAACAAGGTACTTGGGTTTTCTGATTGGCAATGGCCAAGTAAAGACTGAAGCAGGCAAGGTTGATGCCATAGCCAAATGCTCTCGCCCAGAGACCAAGAAGCATGTTCAATCATTTCTGGGTTTGGCGGGTTATTATAGGAGGTTCATCCCCAATTTTGCCTCTATAGCTAGTCCCCTTATAGACCTGACTAAGAAAAACAATCCTGCTAGAGTTGTGTGGACACCCACTTGTGAAGATGCATTTTGTGCCCTCAAAGCAAGTTTGTGCTCTGCACCAATTTTGAGAAGCCCTGATTTCACTAAACCCTTTATAGTGCAGACAGACGCATCCAATACTGGGATAGGGGCTGTGCTGTCTCAACACATAGAAGGGGAAGAGCATCCCATTATTTATATATGTAGAAAATTACATCAGAGGGAAACCAAATATGCAACCATAGAAAAGGAATGCCTACCCCTTAAGTGGGCCATTGAGGCATTGAGATTTTATTTATGGGGAAGAGAGTTTGAGGTATGGACTCGCCATAATCCCTTATGCTGGCTGTTCATGATGAAAGACAAAAATGCCAGAATCATGAGATGGTATTTGTCATTACAATCCTACAAATTTGTTGCCAAGCATAGAGCAGGCCTATTACATGGGAACGTTGATTTCTTGTCCCATTATGGGGCGAATGTCATGATGCAAATAGAACCAGACCTTGGGGTAAAGTAAGAGATAGGTGACAAAGGACAGCCTCTGTTACCAGACTTAGTAATAATATTTTTGATTTTGAAAAGGGACCCTGAGATGGAGCTTCGAGAGTGGGTGGACTGGAGCTCCATCTCTCCCTCATGAGAGATCTGGTTGTCACTATTTATATCAGCTGTGAAGGTTTTGAATAACCTGTAATTTTGTAATGTACCTTGTATTCAGCACTTGAATGCTTATGTATCCTGCTGAAAGTTGAGTTATTAAAAAAAAAAAACATGGTTTTATTTTTGTTAGGGGAAGAGTGTAAGAGGGTGATGTGTAGCCTTAAATTTTCTTTTTCCATTTCAAGTCTGTCACAACAGCATTTCTCCCTGTGCTATTCTTTCGTACCTTCCTTTCTGTTTTCTCTGCTCCAAGCTTAATTTCCCCAGTCTCCAGTAGGCCACCAGCAGCTGTTCTCTCTATCCTTTGTCTCTTTTTCATATAAGGTTGCACATTTTACCTCGTTAACGTGCGCACTTGCTCACGACCACATACTCACAGGCACATTTGCGCATTCTCTTGCGAATATGCGCACACCTCCACTTAAGTGCTGGGAGTAGGCATTTGGAAAGAAAAGTGACTCCCTGAGGTATTAAGTGTGTAAAAAAAAAAAAAAAAAAATCACTTCTGTTGGGAATAAACAGGTATACTTTGTGCTGCACTAGAATGAGGACCTTTAGCCTTTTTGTATGTAAAAACAAAAACAATACAAGGGCTTGGCTTCTCTGCAGCCACTTGTTCCTGCCCTCAGCTGCAAAAGTATAGCGACTCCCTGTAAGAAGTTGAGTCAGGGAGTCCTGCTTACTTTTTCATCCCTGCTTTGTTTTTTTTAAACAGGGTGCTAATGTTAATAGGAAGTTTTTTACTTTAATGAAAATGTGTTAGAGAATTCAAAAGAGTCTGAAATAAAGAGACTGTTAGTTTAAAAGTAGGCTTGCTTTTGAAACCGAGAAAAACCCCAGAGTAAAGGAAAGCAAAAGAAGTTGCTTCCCTGCATTACAATGTTGGAATGCTTGTTGCAGCCTCTGTAGTTTGTGCTCTGGACACACCCTCTGGTCTGGAAAGCTCCTTAGAGACGGCCAGCCATAACCTTGCTATCTTTATGCTGCAGACCAGGAGGCGTGGACACTTGGTGTGCTTTCCTCGATGAAACTTTGTTTAAATGCAATATTATTGTGCTGGAATGTATTAGCGATATTTTGAATGTAACTGAATTATGGATTGAATGTATGAAGAATTGTTTTAAGGGGAATAAAGCATTTTTCACTTGTACTAAGAGAAAGGGGATGGAGCTATGTACATCACATGACCTGGTCTGTATATAAATAGAGCACCTCCTCAAAGCTTAGTTAGTTGGTGCTGGGATGCCCTCCCTAGCTATGTCCTAGAGAGCCTTCTAGGATATCTACCCAGTGATGTAACTGTGGAGACTTTTGTTTTGCTTTGATTCTATTTTATTTTTGTTTTGTCATTTGAAGTCTGTTTTTGTTTATTCCACTGCAATAAATTTCTTATTTTGAAGACATTAACTAACTTGTGGACATTCCATCCTTATCCCACATCCTCACAGGTAATGAAAACAGTAATGCAAACACTAACGTCAATGGAAACACAAACAGTAACGAAAATGCAAACGGTAAGAGAAATGCAAACAGAAATGCAAATGGTAACTGCAATGGTGATGCAGAAGGAAACAGTAACACAGTCAACAACGGAAATGCTACCAAAAACAGAAATGCTAAGGACAACAGAAACACAATTGCAAACAGTGACAAACACGTAAACAGTAACGGTAACGGAATTGGAAACAAAAATTGTTATGGTAAGAGAAACGATGATGCCAAAAGGAACAGTAACAGAAACGTAAATGCAAATGCAAATGCAAGTGCAGATGCAAACACAAATGGTAACGCGCACTGTCACTGTAACGCAATTGGAAACAGAAACTCTTTCGGTAACACGATTATGCCAAAGGAAACAGAAACGCAAACAGAAACACAAATGCAAGTGCGTACGCAAACGCAAATGGTAACGCACACGGTAACGCACTTGGAAAAGCAAACGCTTACGTTAATAACAATGATGACACCAAAGGAAACACAAATGCAAACGGAAATGCAAATGGAAGTGCATACACAAACGCAAGTGGTAATGCATATGGTTATGCAAAAGGCAACACAAACAAAAACAGTAATGGAAATGCAAATGTTAACAGTAACACAAATGCAAGCACAAATGCAAACACAAAGGGTAACGCACACAGTGACATAAATGGGAACACTAACGCAAATGGTTATGGAAACGCAAGCGGAAATGCTAACTGTTAGAGTAATGGAAACGCAGACCCGTTTTTAGCCAAAAGGTGCATTCAGAAGCATAGTGAATACAAAGAATGTATGCCTAATAATGGCCCTCAGAGCAGAAAATGAACACTTGGAAT